>OW569406.1:117001565-122477086 GCA_937654795.1 Cistogaster globosa | reverse complement strand
AGTGCATTTTACTATTGAAAAACTTAAAACTCAAATATCTCGTAAACTAGAGGTCCTAGAGCCTTAAACCCTATATTTTCTGATCACATTTTTAAAGTATTTTATGCATTTTATATTATAGAAAAAGAAAAAGTTAAAAAAAAATTTTTTTGTAGCTAAAAAGTGCATTTTACTATTGAAAATCTTTAAACTCAAATATCTCGTAAACTAGAGGTCCTAGAGCCTTAAACCCTATATTTTCTGATCACATTTTTAAAGTATTTTATGCATTTTATATTATAGAAAAAGAAAAAGTTAAAAAAAAATTTTTTTGTACCTAAAAAGTGCATTTTACTATTGAAAATCTTTAAACTCAAATATCTCGTAAACTAGAGGTCCTAGAGCCTTAAACCCTATATTTTCTGATCACATTTTTAAAGTATTTTATGCATTTTATATTATAGAAAAAGAAAAAGTTAAAAAAAAATTTTTTTGTAGCTAAAAAGTGCATTTTACTATTGAAAATCTTTAAACTCAAATATCTCGTAAACTAGAGGTCCTAGAGCCTTAAACCCTATATTTTCTGATCACATTTTTAAAGTATTTTATGCATTTTATATTATAGAAAAAGAAAAAGTTAAAAAAAAATTTTTTTGTACCTAAAAAGTGCATTTTACTATTGAAAATCTTTAAACTCAAATATCTCGTAAACTAGAGGTCCTAGAGCCTTAAACCCTATATTTTCTGATCACATTTTTAAAGTATTTTATGCATTTTATATTATAGAAAAAGAAAAAGTTAAAAAAAAATTTTTTTGTACCTAAAAAGTGCATTTTACTATTGAAAAACTTAAAACTCAAATATCTCGTAAACTAGAGGTCCTAGAGCCTTAAACCCTATATTTTCTGATCACATTTTTAAAGTATTTTATGCATTTTATATTATAGAAAAAGAAAAAGTTAAAAAAAAATTTTTTTGTAGCTAAAAAGTGCATTTTACTATTGAAAATCTTTAAACTCAAATATCTCGTAAACTAGAGGTCCTAGAGCCTTAAACCCTATATTTTCTGATCACATTTTTAAAGTATTTTATGCATTTTATATTATAGAAAAAGAAAAAGTTAAAAAAAAATTTTTTTGTACCTAAAAAGTGCATTTTACTATTGAAAATCTTTAAACTCAAATATCTCGTAAACTAGAGGTCCTAGAGCCTTAAACCCTATATTTTCTGATCACATTTTTAAAGTATTTTATGCATTTTATATTATAGAAAAAGAAAAAGTTAAAAAAAAATTTTTTTGTACCTAAAAAGTGCATTTTACTATTGAAAAACTTAAAACTCAAATATCTCGTAAACTAGAGGTCCTAGAGCCTTAAACCCTATATTTTCTGATCACATTTTTAAAGTATTTTATGCATTTTATATTATAGAAAAAGAAAAAGTTAAAAAAAAATTTTTTTGTAGCTAAAAAGTGCATTTTACTATTGAAAATCTTTAAACTCAAATATCTCGTAAACTAGAGGTCCTAGAGCCTTAAACCCTATATTTTCTGATCACATTTTTAAAGTATTTTATGCATTTTATATTATAGAAAAAGAAAAAGTTAAAAAAAAATTTTTTTGTACCTAAAAAGTGCATTTTACTATTGAAAATCTTTAAACTCAAATATCTCGTAAACTAGAGGTCCTAGAGCCTTAAACCCTATATTTTCTGATCACATTTTTAAAGTATTTTATGCATTTTATATTATAGAAAAAGAAAAAGTTAAAAAAAAATTTTTTTGTAGCTAAAAAGTGCATTTTACTATTGAAAATCTTTAAACTCAAATATCTCGTAAACTAGAGGTCCTAGAGCCTTAAACCCTATATTTTCTGATCACATTTTTAAAGTATTTTATGCATTTTATATTATAGAAAAAGAAAAAGTTAAAAAAAAATTTTTTTGTACCTAAAAAGTGCATTTTACTATTGAAAATCTTTAAACTCAAATATCTCGTAAACTAGAGGTCCTAGAGCCTTAAACCCGATTTTTTCTGATCACATTTTTAAAGTATTTTATGCATTTTATATTATAGAAAAAGTTAAAAAATCTTAAAATTATTTGCCTTGCAGAAAGCTTGTGTTTACTTCTATTTTTCCCCTCCCGCCCCCCCTCCCACCTCTATCACTTACAGACGACATTTATTCTGCGAACGTTTTCCTACGAGAATCGAACCACCATCCTCCAGTTTCTCATTTCAAGCTCTCATCACAATGCCATGGGTCCACTTGATTTTTTGTGTTTAAACCATCGTATTAAAGTGTATTTTTGTAGTTACGACTTTTCATTATTATTTAATGATGCCCTCTACCAGTGAATACGAACAACGTTGCGATACAGATTCGTTGCCATGTCATATGCAGGAATATCATAAGTGCCAATTTCTCGCCAAACGTGGCGATTTTTAAACTCATTTATCGATCTAGTTTTTGATTTGCTTGATTTTTTGCCAACTTATAAAGTATTTAGTGATTTTCTTGATCATTTGAACATGTCTTGATAAGCATTTAATATTATTGACTAATGTCGATACGAAAAATTCGGTTAGAGCTTAAGTATCAGTTTTCCTTTATTCTAATTGCAACAGCGGAAAATGATAAAACAGCGCAAGACATATATGATGCACTGCATGATATAAAAACAAGCCTTTTTATTGGTATTTTCAAGTCATATTCTTAATAAAATTAATTATTTACCCTTAGTATTTCAATAAGACATGGTGGACGCTGACAATATGCATCAAATGCTGTATTCTAGTTTCATTTTATTTTCCTCAAAATGTTTAGGCCATCGGTTTTAAATATTTCTGAATAATTTATAAAGAATATTACCATATCCAAACACATGCCTCCGACTAAATGCATTATCAACATTTGAAACTGAATTAAGTAATGTTGAATTAAGTAATGTTAATAAAACTATTAAAACTATACGAGAAAATTGTTTATAATATTTAAGGAAGAATTTAAAAGAACTAAAAAAGGCTTCCAGAAAATATAAATGTATTAAAGTTTACGAAAAATGTTGTATCGCAAAATTTTGACATTCATTATCACAAACAAAGATCGTTGTTGTCAACACCGTTGGATGTGTACTTCAGTTTCATTCTCATATATTTACATAAATTTCGGCTAAAGGCTTACAGTTAAATGGTACTGTAGGTACATACTATTTTTAAGAACTTTCTTTGGCCGTACCATATATGCTGGTAATTCTACGCAATAATGTCTGCGTTGAAAATTAGTTTCGTTAATGACTTGTCTGCGAAATAGAATGCAATATGAACTTCATCATACTTTATTGCTCGTTATAAATTTCATGAATCCTTGAAAATGAAGAAATACTATAGAGCTGTAAAATTACTATTATATATTATTTTTTTATTCAGATCTCAATTTTAGTGTTATATGTTTATTGATTTAATTAAACTATATCTAGTGTGTAGTAAACGTTTTGGCTATCATTTGTTCACTAAATATTTTTTTTAATGAAACATAAGTTGCATATGTATGTTTTCTGGCGATTTTTTTTAAATTTTTGCGAAATCTTACAATTGCAATGAAAAGTTAACGTTTTACCTATCATTTGTTCACAAATTATTTGTAGTTTTTTTTTTTAATGAAACATAAGTTGCATATGTATGTTTTCTGGCGATTTTATTAAATTCTTGCAAATTCTAACAATTGCAATGAAATTTAATATTTTTTTACGATTGTTACGATGTTTTGACTATTTTTGACAATGATTTTTCCGACTTTTGCCAAAAAGAATATGAAAACCCTGGTCGTATGGAGTCTTTGTGAAAATTTCTGAATAGTCTTTTCTAAAATATAGGTGGCGCCTCATCAACATCCATATCAGTGATGTCGCTTGGTTGCATTTGTTACATATTTTTGTAACTTATAAAGGCTCCACCTTACATGTCTAATCTATACATATAATAAAACTGTAAGAATATCATTTCTGTACATGATACATTTGTTTGAAAACTTTGTTGTTGGTGTAGATAGTAATCGATATGGAATACAAAATACCTATTTTTTTAATTTTTGTCTGTTTATCTGTCTGAATTCGCATCACGTAAAATTGCTGAATGGATTTGAATAAAATTTTGTGAGTAGGCCCCTTGTTTCAAATATGAAATAGTTTTTTTTCGTAAAAATGAGTCATTTTCTACAGAAAATAGAGATACAATTGTGAAAGCACCAAATTTTTCCGGTATTGTGGTTCTAAAAGAGTTATCACCACTATTTTTTTAACACTGTTTACAAAACTATACAATAAATATTTAAGAACAATTTTTTTTTTTAATTTTAATTTTAAGAAAATTAAAAATGACGTGGGCACTGATATTTTTCTTTTTTTAACTTTTGAGGACTCTATGTCACATGAACAATTCTGTTATATTTGGCCAAACATTAAGTGAAGCAATATTACTGAAGCGATTTTATTACTTGAGCCAAAAACCTCTCTGATAACCTTTTTTCTTAACATATTAATTCGGTTTAATTGCCAAGGTATATACACTCCTAACTGCTATCAAGATCCTATACAAAATATTGGTACAAAATAAACAAAAAATTGTGTTTTTAAGTTGTACTCTTTTTAATTAGTGAAATATCAGGAAATGTTGCTTGCTTCATGGTTATAAACAGCAAAATATTTTTATCAAAAATTTTCTCAACTGAAATTATGAGCTGCACTTATCTCGTGCGTAAATTTGCGAAAATTTTAAGCAACTTTACTTTTTCCGCTTGTGAACTTTGATGACGACGATTTAGAAGTTGTAGTTTTACTGTCTTTAAGTTAATGTTGCGTAAGAAGCATTATTTAAACATTTTAATTAACACTTCCAAATTTAATTTTGTTCTTCAATTTTTCAGCGCTTTTGTAGGGAGAATATATGGCCAAATGAAACGTAAACGACTGATCATATTTCTCAATTGAATACTGATACAATAGCTACGTTAATTGTAATTCTTATAGCTAAAGAAAATATCGAAAACCTTCAAAACTATGACCCTTATAAGTTCAAATTTTCCAGCAATGTTAAATATTTATATATAAACCTTTCTGAATATTTAGACATAAATCATGGAATCAGGAATTATTTTTCGTATTATTTTATCAAATAATTATTGGCAAATAAAATCAACAATATATTCTTAATAGCATAAAAATGTCAGTTCTCTCACTTCATTTTTAATTATCCGTTTTAGTCTTTATTTGTTGAATTAATTACATTTTATTTAATTTTTAAGTACTAGGTCTTTTATTTTTAATGTACATATATTTTCGATATTTATTATTAATTTGTAACATTCCCAAAATATAATGTCGTTTATAATTGTTTTCTGTGTTTATTACTAAAACATTTAACTACTTACAAACTGACAAAGAGTTAAAAATGTGAGAATAAAAGGCTTAGCTTGAGGTTAGAATCATTTAATTAATATAAACATATATGTATGTGGGATAGGCATAGTAACAATTAGAACATTTGAAAACAGTAACGGACGAACATATAAATCATAGTAGGCAATGATGCAAGAACAAAATACACAGACGACGCACAAGAAACTTAGTAGGCAATGACGCAAGAACAAAATACACAGACGACGCACAAGAAACTCAGTAGGCAATGACACAATAACAAAATACACAGACAGCGCACAAGAAACTCAGTAAGCAATGATGCAAGAACAAAATACACAAACGACGCACAAGAAACACAGTAGGCCACGAAACACGCACACGCAGCAGAGAAAACCGTATAGGTTGTGCAACTGACTGAATACTTAAAAGAGCACAGTCTAAAGAAGGAACTCATGAGATCAACAAGTGTCGCGGCAAAAAATTATAATAAGTAACTTTAAGTTTTTTAATAAATAAAATAAAATATATGAATCGAACTTGGAGCGTTTCCTTTATTTAAAAAGGGGGAAATCGCAAAGACTCCCACAATTGGGGGCTCAACCGGGATGTGCCTGCATTAAGTATAGTGGATAGTAAAAGTTACAACAGAAATAATTGTGATTTTTTGACCAATGGTGTAATGGAAAAAATTGAAAGTGCTTATAAAAACTTTAGACTAAACTTAAAAACTAAAATAAAAAATAAAAACTAAACTTGAAAGCTCTACTAAGGAGTAAACTGTGCAGCAAAATATAGCGTTAAGGTGCATTTTGTGAAAAAATACTGGAAAATTCAATAAATAAAAATCTTAAAAAAAAAAAAAACTTTAAGAAAATTGAAAATAAAAGAGAACTTAAAAGATTTGTGAATCTGAAAATACATAAACTTATAATTACAATTGAAAATAAAAGAAAACTTAAAAGCTGAATTTAAAATAACTCCAAAGAAGAAACAAACGACATTATCCAACAATGAGCATGAAGATAAAAACTACAAGATCCGAATAAAGAAGACTCCCGAAACCAGAGCTTTATAGTCGAGGCAGATGCGAAGGACGACAACATACGAAGGGTTGATTTTTGAGATAAGTAACACCTATTTTTTAAGAAAATATGTATGAATTTAAAATTGAAAATAGACGTAAATGAAAAAAAAATTAATAAAAAATTTTAATATCGAAGAATTTAAAGAATAGAAAAACCAAATGTTAAATATTTTAAGTCAATAAAATATGATCCTTAAGGGTAATGAGAGACGATAGATAGGTTATAAAACCAAAAAAAAAATTTTTTATAGATGAAATATGATTGATGAT
This sequence comes from Cistogaster globosa, assembly GCA_937654795.1. Taxonomy (NCBI): domain Eukaryota; kingdom Metazoa; phylum Arthropoda; class Insecta; order Diptera; family Tachinidae; genus Cistogaster; species Cistogaster globosa. The sequence continues at coordinate 122,470,338 of OW569406.1, read as the reverse complement.
ACGGATCTTTATAGATGATAGACGAAGCTGCATATGTAACACAGAAATAGCTAGAAAGTACAGTCAAAGGACAAATTTTAATATAAATAACATTTCTATATATTAAAGTAGATAAAATAAACAGAATCGCTGTAATTAAACAGAATTTAAATTGTAAAATTATAGTTTTACTTTGTATAAAGCAAATGTTATTAGATTACATATCTTATAATATTGTGAATTTTAAAATTTGTAAGCCGCAGACACAAAATGAACCGTGAGGAAATTCTGACGTTAAATTTAGAGGGTTTGAGAGGCAAGTTGGAAGAGTTGGGGCTAGACAGGACGGGTAATAAGAGTACATTGCAGGGACGACTTTTAGATCATTTCAATGAACAAAACACAGTAGATGAAGGTTCAGAGTATGACGAAGCCTGTTCAGTAGCCGCAGAAAATGTTCCAAATGAACATTATAGTAGTAGTTTTACATTAAGGGATGTGCAGGACTCGGTTTCAGCTTTTTCGGGGGACGGTTTGCCGGAAATTAGGCAATGGATAGCCGAATTTGAAGACTGCTCATATGCTGTAAAATGGAACGACCTACAAAAATTCATTTACGCGAAACAATTATTGACGGGTGCAGCCAAGATCTACGCTCGAAGCGAATCGGGCATAAGGAATTGGCATTCTCTTAAAGAAGGCCTTATAAAAGAATTCGGAAGAAGGGTTTCATCTATTGATGTCCACAAAACTTTAAGAAGTCGGAAGAAGAGACCGAATGAGACATTACGCGAATATCTCTACAGTCTCAAGGAAATTGGCAGTCCGGTTAAGATAGATGATGAGAGCTTGATGGAATACTTTATAGAGGGAATAAGCGACTTTAGATCCAACAAAGCCATTTTGTATGAAGCTAGGAACTTGGAAGAATTAAAAGAAAAAATCCGCATTTACGAAAAAATATGCCTGTCTGAATCAACGAACACAAAAGGAGCACGAACAAAAAATTCTTACAAAACTTCCGCCGAACCCAAAGAAACTCGACGGTGCTATAGTTGCGGTGACCACGGACATCTGTCAAGTGCATGTCCAAACCAAGAGGTAAAATGTTTTAAATGTAAGGGCTTCGGGCACAAATCTTTCGAGTGTCGAACCGAAATAAAAAAGGAAAAGAATGAAGGCGACGGTACCAAAAAGAATCGGGGTGGAGACCACAAGATCCATACGCTATCAGACAACATTCTAATTCCATCAAGGAGGATTTTTAAGGATGTCACCATAGGGGATATAACAGTTCCGGCTATCGTGGATACGGGCAGCGATATCTGCGCGATAAGCTACGATACGCTATTACTATTAGGGGATGTTACGCTAGGCCCTGAAACGAAAACGTTGGAAGGTATAGGCGGCAAGAAGATAACTACAATGGGTAACTTTACAACTAGGGTAAAAATTGATAAGATTTTAATACCGATCACATTCCATGTGTGTAGAAAGAATGATCTACTATATTCCGCTATACTAGGCAACAATATTTTTGATAGGGTGAACATGGTCATTAACTCGAGAGGCGCAGAGTTTCGGTACAGAGATGGGAATTTTAATAGTTGGAATGTCGATGAGTTTAGCGAGGGCAGTTCAATAATGGAATTAGGAAATGAATTTAAAGATATTGTCCACTCAGCGTTTATAGAGGAGGAACATAATGATACAATAGACGTAAATCACTTAGAAGACAACATGAAAATGGAAGTGCAAAACATTATTGAAAGTTATAAACCAAAAAAACCCGATCAATACCCCGTGGAAATGAAAATCATCCTAAAAGACGAGATTCCAGTGACGCATCGACCAAGGAGAATGCCCTACGCTCATCAACTGATCGTTGACCAACAGGTAAAAGAGTGGCTCGAACAAGGTATTATCCAGCATAGCTGCTCCGAATATTCAGCACCGGTGGTACTAGTTGCCAAGAAGGACGGGAGCAAACGCCTTTGCTGCGACTACCGGAAGCTGAATGAGAAAATAGTGCGCGACAATTTCCCAATGGCAGTGATAGACGACGTCGTCCAACGTTTACAAAGCGCCAAAGTCTTTACTACGTTGGATCTTAGGAATGGATTTTTCCATGTTCCCGTAGAACCCGAATCAAGAAAATACACTGCGTTTGTAACCCATAACGGAGTTTATGAGTTTTTATTTGTCCCATTCGGCATCTCAAATTCTCCCGCAGTTTTTTGCCGATATATATTTTCAATCTTTAGGGAACTAATTAGTAATGGAACCATAGTGGTATATATGGACGATTTGGTAATCCCCTCAGAGAATGAAGAGGAAGGTATTAAGAAGTTACAAGAGGTATTAAAAGTCGCGTCGGCAAACGGGCTAGATATTAAGTGGAAGAAATGTCAATTCTTAAAGAGGAAAATTAGCTTCTTAGGGTACGTTATTTGCGGTTCGACCATCAAACCCTCAGAGGAAAAAACTAAGGCTGTTTCATCTTTCCCTTTACCCCAAAATTCGAAGGCGGTACAGAGATTCTTAGGGCTGACATCCTATTTTAGACGTTTTATTCCTCAATATGCCATAATAGCAAAACCGTTGTCGGATCTTTTACGGAAGGACACCAGGTTTAAAATGGAAGACAAAGAGATTTTAGCATTTGAGCAACTGAGAAACTCGTTAATCTCCGCACCAATTCTCAGATTATTCAATCCGAAGGCAGAGACAGAAATCCATACCGATGCTAGTATGCACGGTTACGGAGCCGTACTATTACAACGTGATGAAGATGATTCGCAATTACACCCCGTCGAATATATGAGCCGTAAGACGACGCCAACCGAGCAGAAGTATCACTCGTACGAACTGGAGGTTTTAGCGGTAATAGAGGCTCTGAAAAAATGGAGAATCTATGTGTTGGGCTTGAAAGTAAAAGTAGTGACAGACTGCAACGCATTCGCATTAACGATGAGGAAACAGGACGTACCGCCAAGAGTGTCGAGATGGGCCCTATTTTTACAAGAATTTAATTATGAAATAGAACATAGGTCCGGCTCGAAAATGAGACATGTAGATGCTCTAAGCCGCCTTCAGTGTCTAATGATAGAGGACTCACTACGACACCGTATTAAAGAAGCACAGCTACAGGATAATTGGACAAAAGCAGTTCGGAAAATCTTACAAAACGGCCCGTACGATGATTTTTATTTAAAGTTTGACGTTCTATACAAGAATCCAGACAAGGAGCAGATCGTCATACCAAAGCAAATGGAGCATGAAATAATACAGATTGCACACCGACAAGGACATTTCGCGTCTCGTAAAACACAAGATCTTGTGGAAAAGTCATTTTTTATACCGGAATTAAGCTCTAAAGTGGACAATATCGTGAAGAGTTGCGTAGAATGCATCGTTTCTGAAGCAAAGAGAGGCCGAAAGGAAGGATTTTTAAACCCAATTGATAAAAGCGACAGACCTTTGCTTACGTACCATCTGGACCACGTGGGTCCAATGGAAGCCACACATAAGTGCTACAATCATATCCTCGTCATAGTAGACGCCTTTTCAAAATTCGTCTGGTTGTATCCAACAAAAAGTACTGGAACTAATGAGGTGGTAGATCGCCTTACGAAACAATCTGCTGTTTTCGGAAACCCATCAAGGATAATAACAGACAGAGGCACGGCTTTTACGTCAAACGCTTTTAAAGAGTATTGTGAAACCGAACAGATTCAACACCTTTTGATAGCCACAGGAGTACCACGCGGCAACGGACAAGTCGAGAGAATGCACCAAATTATTATCCCAATGTTGACAAAATTGTGCGCCGAAAACCCAACGAACTGGTATAAGCATGTGCATCGTGTCCAACGTATAATCAATAACACCGCACCTAGAAGTACGGGAATAGCTCCATTTAAGCTAATGACCGGATTAGACATGAGGGTACCGGAGGATCCCGACATAAGGGGCCTTCTAGATGAACTTTGCATACAAGAAATACAGGAACAGCGTGATTTGTTAAGAGAAGAAGCTAGACATAGTATTTCACGCATACAGCGCGAAAATAAAAAATCATTCGATAAGGGGAGAGTCCCTGATACAGAGTATGAGGAGGGTGAATTAGTGGCTATAAAGCGTACGCAGTATGGTACAGGAATGAAACTGAAGCCGAAGTTCCTTGGTCCCTACAGGGTCGTTAAAAGGCTGCCTCATGGGCGGTATGAAGTTGAGAAGGTAGGGAATTCAGAGGGCAGTAAGAGGAGTACTACTATTTCTGAATTCATGAAAAGGTGGGAACCGCGTTCGAGGGCGAACGCGTAGTCAGGAGGGCCGAATGTGGGATAGGCATAGTAACAATTAGAACATTTGAAAACAGTAACGGACGAACATATAAATCATAGTAGGCAATGATGCAAGAACAAAATACACAGACGACGCACAAGAAACTTAGTAGGCAATGACGCAAGAACAAAATACACAGACGACGCACAAGAAACTCAGTAGGCAATGACACAATAACAAAATACACAGACAGCGCACAAGAAACTCAGTAAGCAATGATGCAAGAACAAAATACACAAACGACGCACAAGAAACACAGTAGGCCACGAAACACGCACACGCAGCAGAGAAAACCGTATAGATTGTGCAACTGACTGAATACTTAAAAGAGCACAGTCTAAAGAAGGAACTCATGAGATCAACAAGTGTCGCGGCAAAAAATTATAATAAGTAACTTTAAGTTTTTTAATAAATAAAATAAAATATATGAATCGAACTTGGAGCGTTTCCTTTATTTAAAAAGGGGGAAATCGCAAAGATTCCCACATGTATGTATGCCTGAAAATAAATATGATTTTTAAGGTACTTTTTAAAATCATTTGTGCGTCCTTAAATGTATAAATATGTTATTTAAAATTTTAATTATAGTATGTTTAAATTACTAATAGAACTGTATATTAGATATAATTATACTAACATTGCTACAGCAACTTCATGAAAAACTTCGTTGGTTGATCCATGCCGACCTGCAACAGTTGTAAAGTAAAAGCCATCGAAGCAGCTGGTTTGATCCCTAGCGTTCTATATTTTAAGAATATGTTATATAAAATCATTATTATTATAAACTGAATAGATTGAAATTTTTTTAAACATTGATCTTTAAATTTATTAATAGGTTCATTGGCACGTATTATTTAAAATATGAATATAAATATACAGATTAATAATACTTACATTGGCAATGTATTTGGCAGCAATAAAACGCTTCGTCCGGTTTTTACCACGTTTGTTTACGTTTGGGAAAAGTCCATACCACAAATTTCACTACACTATTTTTGATATATTTTGTCTAAATAGGGGCTGAAGCCTCTTAATTTATAAAAAAAAATTCCTTTGCTGCGCTTCGAACCATGGCTCTACGGTTCGAAAGTTGGCACTCTAATCGCTACACCGCCAATAAAACGAATACAATGCTATTACAAATGGCGGCAAATCTTCGCTTTAAACTCTTCTACGATTGTGCACCATATTTTTTAAGATATCACATAAAGTATCATTTAAAAGCTTTTGAAGACATCTTTCAGAAAATACTGAAGCTCTTTAAAAATGCTTTACCCATTAAGTACCGATGGCATTTTTATGTAAAGTAATATATAGTACATACTTGGTTTTTTCTTATTTTTTAATTCTCTGTCACCCTTTTATTTGTTTTTTTTTTTTTTTTTTTTTTTTTTTTGATTGGAGTAACTTCACTAAAATACATTTACATATATACATGGTGAAGGGTATATAAGATTCGGCATAGCCAAATGTAGCACTCTCACTTTTTCTGCATTTTCTGGTTTAACTGAAATTTATTTTTTTTTTGTATGGTTAAAGATGTTAAGCAAATTTTCGGTAAAAATGCGATTGTTAAGTAAATTTCGATTTCTTTATTAATCTAGTTTTTAATTTTTAGTTTATTAATAACTATAACAAAAATCAAATAACAAAAAGTAAGAATGCTATCTTTAGCCGAGCCACATTAATGTTAAATTGCCTTAATCTGTTATGCAACAGTATATCTTCTTTTTACTCTTATGTTTTTCAACTTAAGGTCCTCAATTATGTTATATGAAAATATAGTAGTATTTCAAATGTCAGTCTGATAAGTTTCAAAAGTTTTATACAGACGCTTAGAAATTGGATAGAATGTCGAATACTATGAAGTTATAATAACAAATAAGAATATTCAAAATTATAAATTAAAGGGTACCCCAATTGTTTATTTAATTTGATGTATATGGTCACTATTAAACAATTGTAGACAGACAGTTGAAAATTAAAATAACCTGTATTGTTAAGGTCGCTACAACATAAGCATAAAATTTAGATTTGGCAATTAAAGGGTGCCCCAATCGTTAATGTATTTTGATGTATGAGGACAAATTTTTAACCGTAATACAGACAGCTGTAATTGACAAGGAACTTGTACTGCTAAGTCTGCTATACATAAATACAAATCATAGATCCGAATTAAAGGTTGTTCCCATAGTTGATAAAATTTGACCTATGCGGTTCTATTGTATGAACCGTTATATACAAATATTAAAAATTATAATTTAAAGGGCGTTACAATAGCTTATATAATATCATGTGTATGGCCAAACTGTTGAACCGTTATAGATGGTTGACATTTAAAGAGAAACTGTATTGCTAAATCTGCTATGACAAGTATAAAACTTGGTTTCATAAATTAAAGGGTGCACCTATATTTGAAGAATTTGATGCATGTGGCCTGTTGAACAGTTGTAGACACGCGGTTTTAATTTAAATTGAACTGTAACAAGTATAAAACTTTGATTTAAAAATTGAAAGGTGTCCCAATAGTTAATCGTTACAGATAGATAGCTGAAATCCGTTTCGAAGTCGGTTTTATTATTTTTTTGTTTTTTGCAAAAATTATTCTTATAAAAGACGTAGAAGTACACATTCTGTTTAATATATATGTGTGTGATTATAGTGACTTAAAAGATATTATACTAATATTTTTATTATTTAGTGTTATTAGTAGTTATACCACATTTATGTATGTATAAATAATACTTACCTTATAAATGCCAGACCAGATTATCTTTTAATAAAAAGAGTGAAAATTATAAAAACTTTATCTAAATTATCACCTTCTCCTATTAAAAAGTCGTGGACGGTACAATTTGTAGAGAAGTAAAAATATGTTAAAAGCTTATAAATGATACAATTCTAATAAAAAAAAAAAAAAAAACTATACAGCTTGGACTTGAAGCTGCCTTTTTATATATTGCCTTATAATGCCGATTTTTCTGAAATGCAAAAATTATCAAGGTTTTTTAAATAAAAACATTTGTTTTAACTGATCTTTAGATTACCATTTGCATGATGGCAATAATCTGTGCTCCAATGCGCAAAGTTAAATTAATTGTACGAAGATAGTATTATTAATGTCAATAACCCCAAGTCAAAAGATTGTCTCATCTTTTTGAAAAAACGGGAAATTCAATATTTTATTACTTAAGAAAAAAACCAATAAATAAATAAAACAATATTAATCAAATATTATATTCCATCCGAAAAAACATACAGTGTCGGCAAAAATAATAGTACTGTTATTAATGATATAATTTTTCAGTAAATGAAGAATATTTTTGGACAGATAAGAAAATCATTTTGTAAGATGAGCTCCGAATGCATAATATGATCCAGAAACAACGTTCACGACCAAAAAGCATGGTTCAAGCATAATGTTGTGAGCATGATTTTTATATTACGCAGTGGAACCAATTAATTTTAAATTTACATATTCAAAAATGTGTTGCTGCTCTATATGGAAGAATGTTTTTGTTTTAAATCCTAAAACAAAGCAGCAACCACATACGAGCACAAAAAATGCTCGTCAGTTGTTAACAGATTATAATATAAACATCGATAGATGATCTGTACAGTCACCTGAACTAATCCCGATCAAGAATGTTTGGACTAACGTCAAGAAAGACCTCTGTGAACCATAACCTACTGACGGAAAAAAACTTAAGGCTGAAGTATGGAGTCAAGGAAGATAATTCTAATGAAAGTTGTATTTTAAATATTGACACTTTTTGTGTTATTTTATCCGAATAGTGCTATTATTTTTACTATAAAAATTTTTACTATTAAGCGTATTTTGTAATAAATGTATTTGAGAATTTTCTGCTGCGGCAATATTTCTTTCATTCTCATTCGTTTCTGTAATAATTATATTGCTAGAAAGAAGTAGAATTAATACATAAAGATTAATGTTGCTTGTAGTGCTTTTTTTACCGCACCTGGATACACGATAATACAACTGTTACTACTGTTAGAAATGAATAACAGGAGATTTTAACAGTTGGCATAGAACCTGAAGCTCTTCAACCAACAACAAACAGGGTAAAATTCTAGCCAACTTCATAAAAAAATTGTTTCTTGTTAAATTTTTCATCTGCCACACTTTCGCTTGTTGATCTCTCGTTTAGTCCAACAAGACTTTGCCTGCTTACTAAATGGAAGCTAGAAAATACCCTGCCCGAAATTGACTTCAAATCCAAACTTTTACCCCAAATATAATCTATCAGGGGCAACATTCACACTTCGAATCACGAGTAATAATATCAATAAAGAATCTGCCAATTTTTTGTCAAATAATTGTTCCAAAAAGCAAGCTTTAAAACAGATTTCATATGTATAATTATAATGGTTCAAGAGTATGGCCACATACATCAAATTACATTAAGTATTGCGACACCCTTATATTCCATCTCCAAACTTTACATCTGTTCAACAGTTTGGCAATATAAATAAAATTTATAAATTCAAATCATATACTTGCTGTTATAGTAGACTTTGATATCAGGTTCTTTGTAAATTGCAACTGTCTGTCTATAACGGTTCATCAGTTTGGTCATATACAACAACTTACATCAACTATTGTAAAACCATTTAATTTATAATTTAAGATATTTATACTTCTTATTATTCCAAAGAAAGAAGTGGACATTTTGTTTCATTTTCAAGTGTTTGTATATAACGGTTCAAACGATAGGGCCATTAAGTCAATTTACTTCAAATATAGGAACATCCTTAATTTCTAAATTCAAATTTTATACTTGTTGTTACAATAGAATAAATTTCTTTATAAATTTTAGCTTTCTGCCTACAACGGATCAAAAGTTTGACCACATACATCAACTATTGTGACACCTTTTAATTTCCAAATACAAATTAATACTTGTTATTATAGCGGGCTTAGCAAACATCTAGCTATAACATTTCAAAAGTTTGGCCACATACATCAAATTACATTAACTATGTGACATCACTTAATTTATAATTTTGAATATTTATACTTGTTATTATAACGGTCATAGCAAGCGGCATCCTGTCGAATTTTCAAGATTTTGTCTGTAACAATTCAAAAGATAGACGCATAAAAGTCAATTTACGTCACCTATGGAAAGACTTTAATTTTAAAATTTATTTTTGTATTACTTTTTACCACTGGGAGCTATAGTAATAAGCATTTTTTTAAAAACATGTATGTTGTATGGGAATTACAATTCTGCAGGCACAAACATAAAAAGCAACATTTAGTCGAATTGATAACCTCCTTCCTTTTTTTAAGTCGGTTAAGAAAAAAAATTAGAAATTAAATTAAAAAACCTTATGAAGTTCAAGTTTTCAAAAGATTTGGAGACCCTAATGACGCACTTGGTATTTATGAAACATAGTGGGGGAAAGCTTCCTTTCATGAAATGAACTCAATATTTTGATAATAAAGTACCAAAAAGCCTATACAAGTTCTGCATCAAAATTAAAGATCGCCATGAAGCTGATGGTAAATGTATTGGACAAAATGAATGTAAGAGTTATGATTCAATAAATGATGTGTTCTTAAATCATTCTTTTATTTTTAACATTTACTAAAATAATCTTTGATTAACAATAACAACTTAAATGCTATTTATTGATTGACAAAGTTATTTATTTTCATGTTTATTAAGTTCTTTTTTGTACCTTTTACAAACGAACTTTTTATGAAAATTTAATGTTTTATGAAAATTTCTTTTATTAAATTAAAAAAAAAAAATGTTTTAATGACTAATGTTTAATATTTTTATTTATTGACGAAATTTGGTGATATCCGATAACCTCTTTGAAGAGAAAGCTTGAAAAAACTGGCAACACTAGTTGCAAGCTTTTCAAGTACGCAAACACGTTCTAGTAACAATTTTTAATTACTAAACAAAGCTAACTTCACCACCAATTGTGCTGAATTCTTTTGCAATAGTTTTACCGATACCAATTTTACGAATAATTTGTCATGTCGTTTTTAAGTAGATAGCATAAAACAACTTTTCAGCAAGGCATTTAGATTTAGCTTTCTTAATCAATTTATTCACTTTTCTTTAGTAGCTTAATAATCTGCATGTTGCTCATTAGCTTTAAATATTTTCTATCCATCGTACATAAAATTTATATGATTTATAGATTCTACAATTTCAGTTGAAAACCAAAAAAACTGTTAAATCGAATAGATGGTAAAGATTCTTTCTAAGAAATGTGATTTGATCATACACAGAGTTTAATATTAATGCTTGTCGATTTGCAGTTGTTTTCTTTCTAATACAAATATGCGAATTTACAAATTAAGCATTTTGTTTTTTTTTTATGTGATAAGGTTGGGGAGAACCCAAATGTTTTCTGTTTTGGGATATTTTAAAATGAGCTATACAGATAACTGATCAAAGGTTTTACAAACAGAAGCTTTGTATCAGTAGTGAAAGCTCTACACTATACCATACCGTACGTTAACGGAAGGAACACTAAAACAATTTATATACAAATGTATGGTGAAGAGAAAGCTTGAAAAAACTGGCAACACTAGTTGCAAGCTTTTCAAGTACGCAAACACGTTCTAGTAACAATTTTTAATTACTAAACAAAGCTAACTTCACCACCAACTGTGCTGAATTCTTTTGCAATAGTTTTACCGATACCAATTTTACGAATAATTTGTCATGTCGTTTTTAAGTAGATAGCATAAAATAACTTTTCAGCAAGGCATTTAGATTTAGCTTTCTTAATCAATTTATTCACTTTTCTTTAGTAGCTTAATAATCTGCATGTTGCTCATTAGCTTTAAATATTTTCTATCCATCGTACATAAAATTTATATGATTTATAGATTCTACAATTTCAGTTGAAAACCAAAAAAACTGTTAAATCGAATAGATGGTAAAGATTCTTTCTAAGAAATGTGATTTGATCATACACAGAGTTTAATATTAATGCTTGTCGATTTGCAGTTGTTTTCTTTCTAATACAAATATGCGAATTTACAAATTAAGCATTTTGTTTTTTTTTTTTATGTGATAAGGTTGGGGAGAACCCAAATGTTTTCTGTTTTGGGATATTTTAAAATGAACTATACAGATAACTGATCAAAGGTTTTACAAACAGAAGCTTTGTATCAGTAGTGAAAGCTCTACACTATACCATACCGTACGTTAACGGAAGGAACACTAAAACAATTTATATACAAATGTATGGTGACGCACATATACATTTTATTTTTTATATTGTTATTATTACTGTTGATCTTGTTATTATTTCTTTCATTGTTATTATTACCGTTGATGTTGATCATGTTGCTTTAGAACACACATTTTGATGAGGTACTGCCAAATGCTCCTGGTAGAGTCCGGGAGACGAAAGTTGCAAGTAGTGTATGCGCATATGTCGCACTAAACTTTTTCTGTAAATTATTTTTTTTAATTTAAATGTTATATGAATAGAAGATATACACATTACAAATTTATATACATAACAGAAGTTTTTAAACTTACTTTAGTGCAAAACATTTATAACATTTTCGACATTGAAATTTTTTTGCACGATATGGCTCTGCTGCAGAAGACGCAGAAACTTTAACACATACAGCACTAAAACATTCAGTGTCACTTAAGGTCCCAGTTTCGCATGTTTTTTTTGATATTTTTGTTAGTAATTTTTCTTTCGCATTCGGACAAAATTCTACATTATCTACTTCACCAGTTGCGGTATGAACTTTCATATGTGTTTTAAATTCCAGTTTTGTCGAAAAATTTTTTTGGCATATAATGCATGAAAATGTTTCAGTGCCATCCATAGCCTGCTCTACTACCACATGGTGCTTTAAAATATGAATCTAAAAAATATTTAAATATATTTTACTTAGTCAATTATTATTTACATATTTTGCTAAGTACCCTTAAAGCATCCTTCTGTCGGAAAGTGATAAAACAATATTCACAATGAAATGGCTTTTCTCCTGTATGTCGGCGCATGTGAAATATCAAACTTTTACACTGTGTAAAACCGCGATTACAAACTTCGCAAACATAAGGTCTTTCCCCTGTATGTGTATACATATGTTGTTTCAAAGTTGATTTTTGCGTAAAGCTTTTTTTGCACTCTGTACATGAAAACGGTTTGTTACCTTCATGAGATTGCATGTGACGGTTTAAGTTTGTTTTAGTACTAAAGTCTCGATTGCACCTATCACAATAAAAACGATGAGCAATAACTCTCTTTTTGTGAAGAGATTCACTGATTTTGCTTTGCATTTCTTCGTCTTCTTTTAAAATATTTATATTCAAATCACCATAATCTGTTCCATTAGTTTCTTCTCCTGAACTTTCTTCGATATACAAATTTTCACAGTGTATTGTATTGTCTTGACTATTAATAATTGAATCGTATTTATCATTTTCTTCTGACTCTTCAATTGTTATTTCAGAGGATTGAATGCGTATGTCCGATTCTTCATTTGTTTCTACGATTTTTATGTTTGCGTATGTTTCATTATTTTCCAACTCATGATCTTCCACTTCTTCATTGTAATGGTCTTTACCTTCATTGTCTTGTGTTGAAATTTCTATTAAATTAGAATTATTTTCATATTCATTATCAATCTCATTAGCAGCTTGTAATAGTAAAGTATCTCGAGAAAAACTATAACCAGTCTCAACTTTGCACTTGTCAAGATCAACTTTTTTTAAACTCTGTATATTAGCAGCAGTTAAATTCTTAACTTCTAAATCTGCCTGAAATTTTCTAGAGGTTTTTTTTTCTATATCATTTCCTGTTACATTATCTTCGTGATTTTCTTCATCCATAAGAGATAAAAGTTCATCCTCAGTCAAACTTTGCCCGTTGAGGTACTTCTTGTTAGAACTTTGTCCCTGCGTAACTTTTTGAAATTCTGAACTTATTTTCTCTAAAAATTTGTTCAAATTTCTTTCAGAATCATGAGCTGAAGTAATAAAATTGTATGCTACTTTCAATCGTATTGTGCATCTAGAACATATAGCTTTAGGCAAATTATCATCTTTAGCAATCTAAAAGCAAATAGTTAATAAAAAAACATTAATTTATTTATTATTTAATAACTTTATAATAAATAATATAATTAATTTCCTACTGCTATAAGTATTAATGTTTACTTGACCTTTATAATTAAATTTTCTTTTCTATATTATTAATTATTATTTTTTTAATTATTTATTTTTTTTTTTCATACAAATACTGTTGAAATATTGAAATATTGAAAATTGAAAAAATGTTAAACATTCAAGTTAATTTTAAATTTCAAAAATTAAAATGTATAATACATAAAAAAACATTATATACACATAAATTTTCTTGATAAAAATGTTACAAACAATTATATTAAATACATCCTAATGTTCACAATTGTTTATGCACTAAATGTTTATACCCCTGCGCAACATTTTCAGTATCAGCTTTATTTGTTGTATTAAAAAAAACTTTATATAAATATTTTTTTCTGTATCCTTAAGATGCCACCCAACGGTGTGGCAAAACATTGAAAAAATAAAAAACAATATTTTTTATTTTGAAAAAACTGACGTGATATATATGTGTACATAAATGGTAAAAAAAATTCTTTGACGATTTCAGAAATAACACAGTTGAACGCCGTTCAAGAGTATTTAGCTTAACACGATCAAGCATTTTTAGATAAATTATGCAACCATAATGTTTTGTTTTGCTTTTTCTTTCACTAAAGTTATTCACACTACACCATTTTCATTTGAAATTGAGAAAATTCCAAATGAAAATAAGTATTTGAATTTAAAATTCAGAAATATTCAAATGAAAATGAGAATTTCAATTTGAATTTGAGAAATTTCCAAGTGAAAACGAGATTTTCAATTTGAAATTGAGAAAATTCAAAATGAAAATGAGAATTTCAATTTGAAGTTGAAAAAATTCTGGTCTTTCTTCCACCCAATCAGGAATATTTTTTACTTCTACAAGGTTTAAAGAGCAAGGCTTTTTACCACCTCTTCTCAATGGTATTACGTTTGATTGGGTAACCTATCGATGGGCAGTTTTGTTGCAAATATGAAAAGATAAAGCCAATTCTACCTAGTCTATTCCTTTGTTAGCTGCATCAACAATACGATTACGATCCGTATCGGAATAAGTTTTATATTTTTTTCGTAAGACGCGTTCCGACTCTAAGAAGATAAATATGTAGAAATTAATCGCATTTTTTTACATACATCCTTATTGTCACATATATGACATACATATTATACTTACCTTCTACTTCACTTCTGTATATAGGACAATTAGATATATCTCGAGTTAAACATTTTTCGTGTAATAAGTGACGACACGGAATAAGTTGTTTTACTTCACCACGCTCCATGCTAATTAAACAAATTGCACAATTATCTTTAAACTCCATGTTGTTTGCTCGAATGAAACATTAACCGTAAATTTCTTATTGCTTTTTTATATATGTGTGTCATTTTAAGGGCCTACTTGTCCTAAGCTTGAAACAAAATAACTGCAGTGAGAATTGTACTTTTATACACTTATATAAAATAAATGTATGTATATACATACATATTATATAAATTTTCAGTAAATACTTCTTAATTTTTTAAAACTTTCTAAAATTCATTTGGAATTTTCTCAATTTAAAATGAACGAAACGTGCTTTCACCTTCAATAGTCAATATCGGTGATTTTAATAATTCGGTCGGGATAATCAGCACGATTTTTAAAGTTTAAAGTTAAATTAAAAAATATTCCCGTGATTTAAAAAGTTTTAATTGAACATTTCTCATTTTCACTTGGAATTTTCTCAATTTCAAATTGAAATTCTCATTTTCATTTGAAATTTTCTCAATTTAAAATTGAAATTCTCATTTTCATTTGGAATTTTCTCAACTTCAAATTGAAATTCTCATTTGCATTTGGAAGTTTCTTAATTTCAAATTGAAATTCTCATTTTCATTTTTAATTTTCTCAATTTTATTTGGAATTTCTCAAATTTTTTATAATTTATTGTTTATAAATTATTCTTGGGCTTTCAAGGTCACTTATTTCCTTCCTTTCAAGTAAACAAAAGATTATTTATTTCATATTGATCTGAAGTTTCGTTGGTATTTTCCAACTTCCTCAGGGATAATTTATTAAAAATCTAGCAACCACATACATATAAAAGTAAATATTATTTTTTTTACAAACATAATTTGGAAAAAGCGACAATATATGGTGTGAAAAACAGTTTAGCTTACATAAAATCTTCTTTGTTATTTAAAATTAATTTAGTGTACAGTGAACAAGACACAAAACACAATCTTAATAAATTGAATAATATAAACTATGGAATAAAATATCACAGGCAATTTTTGTTTACATCACAATATCTTCTATTATACTAAGACTATTTTGTAACTTGCATTGGTGTTTTCCTTATCGTCTTTGGTGTTTTTTGCATTTACCGATCTCTGTTGTATTCTTAAACTCTCAAGCGTATATCTTTTGTTTATTTTCAACTCTTTCACACTTGTATCTCTATTTTATCTATGAAATGTCTTGTTTTTACGAAAAAGGTATTCTATATTTGAATCAAGGTTCCAAGGAACCTCCTCACAAAATTTTGCTCAAATTCAAATGCGAACATAGGCAGACAGACAGGCATAAATTCCAAAAATATGTGTTTTGTATTTCACATCGACTACTGTATACACCAACATCAACATTAATTACTGAGCTTTTTCTCTTAGTGCAACTTTAGTGTTCTCACCAATGCAACCACAATTTTATTTTTCGACATCACTGATTTAGATAACAACACAAAAGAACATCTGCTAAATCCATTTTAAATTGGAAATGCCATCTTACTGAAAGGATCTAAAATCAGATTTTCTGACTTGCTGCAAGCTTATATTAACAATTAGATTCTTTAACGCTATAAAAAACTCTTTCTCTTCAGAATAAACATCGACGAGTTTTCTCTTGCTGCGAGAAAGTTTAATTCCGTATCTTTTGCAGAATATTCTTGCCAGTTGCAACGCTGTTTGCTTCAAATAAGCAAAGCAATTACATTTTTTCCTTTTGGCTCTAAAGATCTAATAAAAAAAATGTCTATGCAATGATTGCTATTTCTATCTATCACCAGTGATATTTAAAATATCCTGGTAGGGATTAACCGTTAAGCAAATGCTGAACAGTAACAAGTAAAAGAAACATTGGACAAAAACATGAGGTAACACTTGTTTAATAATACCTATGGAGTTGAAATTTATGGCGTGTAGAATGAAAATGTTTTTGTAAAGTTGCAACTACTTTGAATATAGACTTGTTCAGCAGTGTTTCAGGTTCTTTGTTGAACTTTCGCGCCAAATGGCTTGCGAATATCGCCAATATACACATATATGTATGTGTTATTCGTTATAAAAACTGCGTTTCATAAATACTAAGTGCGTAATTAGGATCTCGAAATCTTTTGAAAACTTCTTGAAATTGAAAATTAACAGTTAACTTGAAAAATAGACATGTTCGCTGGAGACCGATCAAACATTTTTTTCTGCAACTTTTTTTTTGCAAAATCAAAACTATGTTCTTTTGAAAATATATCGCATGAAAAAGTGTAAAATATGTTACACGGTTGCTATATACATTACTTTTAATTACGTTTAAGTCACTTTAAATGAAACACATTAATACTAAAAAAGAGGAATTTTCGAAGACAATCATGTAAAATTTTAAATATTTTTCAACTAGACTGTAATGTTAGCATTAACTTAGTTTTTATGGTTTACTTTTTACTTTAAAGAAGCAATAAAATAAATTTTTGTTTACAAAATTTCATTAAATTCTTACCCTCTAAAATAACCGCAAAGTATCTAAAAAGTTTATACAAGTAGATGTGTATATATAAGATCTTACAATTAATCACTAAAAACAATAATTAATAAATAAAAATTTTTATAAAAAATAGATGTTAATATGTACATACTTTTATATCAAATATACACATTTTAATATTAAAATTAAAGTAAGAGTACATTATATTGCACTGATTAATCTAGTTTAATTAAAAAAAAATACCAAACAAAATAAACAAAAAATTTTAAAGAAATTCCTAATAAGATAAAAATAGCAAAAATATAATTTTTTCTATTTTTAATGCAATGTTATCGTAGAGAAAATCATAAAAAATAGCCAAAAATTTCGCAAATATAGCAAAAACCGCCAATTATCTTACCTTTCGCCATTTTAAAATTTTTATCGCCAAAAATGATTTTTTATCGCCATTCTTGGCGAGAAATCGCCATAACTGGCAGCACTGGTTGCTGCCTTCATAATATACTAAGGAAATGTTTTAAGACGTGATAATTACAAACACTACGATAACGTACTGATTTTTATTTTAGCGTACTTAAGTGTACTTGTCTTAAAGATCACTACGTCAACTTTAGTGATCTGTTTGAACAACATTTTTTTATGTAGTTTGACATTTCTCTCAGAGAGTGAGAAAATTGATTTTGTTGAGACAACTCTCAATTTGATTTGCCACTAATTTTTGTTAATTGAAAAAAAAAATTGAAAATAAAATTATGGCATTTGTTTTTTTTTTTTTTTTTTTGTGCATAATAAATTTTTCAATAATTTTTTTTACAAAATGTGCAATGAAGCAGTTGCCCTCAAGCATATTATGGAAATGAAAATGCCGGGAAGATAACGCGTGTACGATTTAAGCAATAGTTCATATAAAAATAATCACACAAAGCAAATCATTTGGACCACAATAGCTAACGACATTGAAATTGAAAGTAAAAAATATTATTGACAGCTTGCAGTCTCATTTATGAAAATTAACAAAGTATTCAACATCGTAAAACCGTACTCAGGAACCAATGCGTGAAAATAGCACATTGCTCTTTACTTTAATATTTTTTCTGCATATCTCTTTCCTTTTCTTTTTAAAAATGTATTTTACAAGTAAAAGAGCTTTTTGTATTTCAACAGCTATTAATAGAAGCAATTTCCTTTTTTTATTTATGTTTTAATAACCAAAATGCCAAAACAATAAAATATATAAAATTTCACACTAAGAAAACACGTTGTTAAATAATATGACTTGTTTACTTATGTATTTATATGGAAGCTTTGTTTGTCCGGATAAATTTTTCGAAATGGGTGAATCGTGCTGCAAAAAACTCTCAGGAAAAAATTTTTTGTCTTAACAAAAATTTTGTCCGGACAAAATAGGTGAATCCACCTTTAGAATAGTTTTAGTAAACTTTAGCGTACTTTTTAGCGATCCTTAGTGTTCTTTGTAGTGGTCTTGTTTGTAAATTAATATTAGTGTTCTTATAGAGTACTTTTTTGTGTACGTTTTTTATCACATTCCGTAACAAATGTATTAATACCATTTTTAATTTTCTATTTAAAAAAATTGATAAGCAAATTATCTTAATCTTAATTTTAAGATTAAAGATAATTTATTGAATAATTCAGTTATTTATGATTTGGTATTTGTAAATCAAAATGAATTTATAAACATTTTTATCATATGTAATATATCGTTAAATCATTTTTTACGAAAAACTATTGATTGGAGGGCAGACATTCAAAATTATATTAAAATAAACCTTAATATTCCAACATTTTTTATTATTTATCCCGATATTGATTATAAAGGGCGAATGCACGTCTCGATGGCTTACTTAGCTGTTCAGGAAGCTTCTCACAAATATTTGAAATAAACTAAAGATATTATATTTGTATAGTAAACATATCAAACTCTTAAAGTGACTGACGTCTTTACTCAAATTCCTGAAGAAGGGCACTGAAGGTGTCCGAAATATTGAATAAATAAATAAAAGCAATATTTTTAATTGTTATTTAATAAAACATAAAGAGTTTTATTTAAATAAAAAAACAGTGACCTTGAGCCCGAAGATAAAAATAAATTGTTATAAACTAAAGATTTTTGTCCAAACAATAAAGAAAAGACAAAAATCGAAGTTTAGGCAAAAAGCAACAAAAATCAACAAGTGATGTTTGAAGTTTGGCCAATTTTTCTAATTTTTGTAAAAATATGCTTTTTGCTCAAGCTAATTGGGCCTACAAATTTAAGGTAATTAAAACAGTTTTTAATTACAAATTTCACCCAACGTTTCGTCGATTGTTTGTCGACTTCTTCTTCGTCCATAATTTATTAAATTAAAATTACGAAATATAAAAACATTAGAACATTATAATATAAATACATATTTAAATCATTGTTTTTTAACTTACAATTTTAAAAACGTTATTAATTTAAATTACATTATTCATTAAAACAAAACAGAAACATAAAAACAATTTACAATAGACTTCAAAAACAAGAAACACATAAGTTTATGTCGAAGATCAGCTAATAGCGACTCTATAGCTGGCATTGATGTTGTCGGTGTCCTCTTTCAAATTCATTGTATTTTCTATCTTCTTTTGAATGTGCAAGCTTTCTTTAATGTATCTTTTTCTCTCCACTTTCTCTTTATTCAATATTTTAACTTTGTCAAAGTCAGCTGTGTGACCTGTTTTTTGTATATGTTAAGCCAATGCAGTTGTCTCCTTTCTTTTAGTAATGTCAGCTTGATGCTCAGCTATTCTTGTTGACAAAGTTCTCTTTGTTGTTCCTATGTATATTAAATTGCATTTTGTTTTCCCATTACCCTTACATGGTATTTCGTAAACAATGTTATTTTGTTGTTGCTTATTAATTGGCGCCTTAATTTTCGTAAATATTGTATTTATTGTGTTGTTAGGTTTGTACGCAAAACAAATGTTGTTGTTATTTGTAATTATGTTACGTATATTTCTGTTGTCCTTTAAGCGAGGAATGTATTTTACACTATAAAAAGTACAACTTCTTTTATCATTATCTATTGTTTTATTTGATGTTTTGTTTTTAATTCTGTGTTTTACTGTATTTATTAACTTTCTTATGAGGTAATTAGGAAAACTATTGTTTTTTAATATATTATAAATTTTTTGTATATTATTACTATGGAACTGTTTGTCACTGATTTTTAAGACTCTTTCTATAAAGCTCTTAGCTGTGTTAATAATCTGGTTCTTTGGTTGTGTTGTATTATAATTCATTAATCTGCCTTTGAATACCAATCAAAAATAATTTTATCTGCTGATCTGATCAATATAGCATCCAAATAAGTGATTTTTTGCTGCTCTTCGATCTCCATAGTGAATTTTAATTTGGGGTGATGAGTGTTAAATGTTTTAAAGATTTCATCTTGATCGTCAATATTTATAATAGCTAGGATGTCATCTACATATTTGGCTATGTATTTTATTTCTATATTTTTATTTTTTAGTTCCATTAAGACGTCGTCAAGTAAACTAGCTAAAACTATGACAGCTATAGTTGGTGAAAGTGGATTTCCCATTGGCATTCCGTAAATCTGGTTATACAATTTTTCTTTATAAACAAAATAATTGTTATCACTTAGACAAAACTTTAAAATTTCCAAAAATTTGGGTTTGCTAATTTTCGTGACTGTTTTTATTATGTCCCATTTTTTCATAATATTTTTGATGACACTGTGTGTGTGTGGTTCATTTTTTAAGTTAATTTTTACAAAAAAAATTATTTTCCAAATGTATGCGGAGGTTTTCAAAAAAAAAAAAAAAAAAAAAAATAGACGCTGGAAGAATGAGATGCCGCATTTTCAGGACCGCCGAATCCCTTATCAGCATTATTCGCATCTATCTACCATAAGTTGTGTACATTGTAAATATCATCCATTTAACCAACTAATCAAAATTAATTTGGTTAGAAGAAATTCACACACAACTCAAAGCATTAATTTTTTGTTTTCGGTATAGCCACGCAATGCAAATTTAATTTTTAATCAGTCATACTTGTATCCTCACAACATTATAGATTCTGTTCCAGTATCATAATAACTGTTGATGAGTTAGGAATGAAAAAATTATCAAAGAAAATTGTTGTGGCTTTGAAAGTGATATGTAAGACTTAAAACTTGTACAGTATGATTATAAAATACCACAATTTTTAAAGAAAATGTATAAGAGTGCAAAAATGTATAAAACAAATACCAGAAAAGTAAACTGGTAACTACACGAAAAAATTGAAAATAAGACTCCAGTAACTAAATAGCAAAAATGTGGAAATAAAATGTTTCATTTATAAAAATACACGGTTCAAATCCAGGTTGGGAAAATAATTAAAGGATACGCAGGGCACATCGCATATTCATTTATACCTAACTCATAAACAAGTTCTATGTTACTGGAACAGCATCTATAATGTAGCGAAGAAACAAGAAAAAATTGCGCTTCGTGTCCATACCGATGGTTTGGTACAAAGCAAAAACAAATGTACAAGACAAGTTGTAGAAAAAACAACAAAGAAATGCTTTGAATTGTGTATAAACTCCGTCCATCCAAATAATATTGATTAGTTAGTTAAATAGATGATTTTTACAATGTACACAAGTTAAGATAGATATATGCAAAGAATGCTGATGAAGAATGTAGCGGTCCGAAAAATGTGTCATTACATTCTGCTAGCGTCTAATTTTTCTTGTTTTCTTTGGCAAATGTCCGCATACATTTGTAAATAATTTTTCTTTCTAAAAATTTTTAGAAATTAAATTAAAAAATGAACACAAACCAAAAAAGGTAATTTTAATTCTTTTATAATATTCCACGTTCAAATCCTGATTGGGAAAATAATTAAAAAATTTTTTTAAATATTTTAGTTAACGTTAAAGTAAAAAATTGATTTAAGAACATACATACATATATTATTTACACTATGCAACAAATGGAAATTTCTTAAAACATTGAACGACCACTATACTTATGGTTGCCTAACTGCAAAAATCATCAGTATTTCAAATACTATGGATACATTTTTTTATATATTTTTTTTTTTTTTTTCTAAAATTTCAGATTTTTGAAGAGGGAGCACACCTCATCATAACTTTAAAACCACGCATTCGATTTTGTTGCACAGTAGCTGAAAACATTCTAAATTATTTCATCATTAAACGATTCTTAGATATTTGTTTAGTATAATCATTTCTTTCGCAGTTATTGGGACAGAAGTGGAAAAAATTTTGTTTTTCGTAAAAATTTCAAAATTATTGATTTGTAAAATTTCGCAAAAATTAGAAAGACTCAAATATTTTCCACTTTATTACATATGCATAAAGGTACATATAATACAAATAAAACAAACCATGATTCATGAAAATCCATGGACAAATACTAATTTTATTCCACAAAAAGTAAAAGTACCCAATTTCGGATAAAACATACTTTTTGCTGTCATTGCCTAAATTTGCAGCAACAGTTTACCTTAGCAGAATGTAATGACAATAAATAAAGTAAAAAGAGTAGTTTTAGTTTTTTTAGTTAAAAATAATTTTTACTCTTTTTTTTTTTGTCTTGTAAGATTTTGAGGATTTGATTCCCTAATAAGAAACCAAATAAAATCTCCCATCATGTTTTCATTCCATAGGCCCTGATAACGTTGCTCCATCAACTTAAGTTGTTGATGGAATCGTTCACCATGCTCGTCACTTACGTCGCCAAGATTTTTCGGAAAAAGTTCAAATGCGAATGTAGATAATGTATTTTTGGCGACATTTTTACACTTAAAATTTACATAAGAATTTAGCTAAGAAAATTTTCTTTAAACTATTTTTTGCAGTATTTGCACCTCTTTTTGAATTTTCTATCTACCCAAGCAGAAAAATGATAAAAACCATAAAACCGAATATCAACAACTTGATGAACAGCTCTTTTCCCAACACCTGACATGCCAGGCTGTGGTGAATAAGGCTTATCAAGATCTTGGGCATATGGTCGCCCTATCGATCGCTTACTTAAAAAAAACAGTCCAGCAGAGACTTTCCCACGGAAATTTGGAAACTTTAAAAGCACTTCTTTATTATTGACATTATTGGCGTTTTCAGCATCCAAACGGTTATATAAAATCTTTGCTTTTGTAGCTGCCATGTCCACAAAATGGTAGAACCACCTAAATATGATATTTCGAGTCTTAGCTCGAATATGAAAAAGTATTTAAGATAAGTGACAAGTAGAGTTGTGCCTGGTCGTTCGTTTCAGTGACCGGTCTTTTTCGGTTTATCCGTTCGTTCAATTCGTTCAATCGACCAAATTGAACAAATTGAATAGATAGCAATCCTTGACAAAAAAAAAACAACATAATCAGAATTTCTGTAGGTTTTCAAATATACTGCATTTTTCTATGGAGAAAACAAAAAGCACAAAGTTTTTTTTCCACAAAAGGAGTAATTATTTTTCGTAAAAATAAGGAATTTAATTATTAAATTGCATGAAAATTTCATATGCTGTGATTTAAAGAGATAATTCCAGCATATGCAAGTAAAAACGTCATTAAATCTGCAGTGTTTTTTGAATGCAGAAATTGTGATCTGTGGCAGAAATGCACCATCATTGTTTATGTGTTAACACACTAAATATTACAAAATTTGTATTTTCTCCATCCTCTATAAAATGCAATTAAATTTTGCTTCTTTTTCTCTGTAACATTTTATTAGATCATTCATGATCGCTTTTTTATTAATTTATATATTACAATTTTTCATTAAAAAAGAAACACAATATCGGACAACTAAACTTTTTGAAAAAGTCTGTTAATTCAAATAAAAATGAAACAAAGGTATATATACATGCACAGCAACTGCTTTTAACACACAAAAAGTAAACTGAAATAAAACATGACAAAAAAACGAGAACTAACACCTGAACGAAAGTGAACCCTACATCATATTATAATCCGTACACTATTGAACGAAAAGAGCCGGTTAAATGTCTCGCTCATTCCGTTCACTTAAATCATTCGTTCAATTTAACCCGTACACTATTGAACGAAAAGACCTCAGTTGAAAGACCGAATCATTTCGTTCGCTTGAGTGATTCGTTCAATTTTACCCGTTCGTTCGCGAACGACACATCTCTAGTGATAAGGAATTTCCCAAGATAAATAAAGATAAGGTTATAAAGATACCGATAATAATTTTCCAATACAATTAATAAATAGTTTGTTTAAACAATTTAGGTGCGGAAGAGCATGTAACACAAGAAATGTGACAGAAACAAAGGTTTAATTCGGAACTTACAAAACTTATAATACTTTAAACAGGTTATTTAGTAAGTCAAAAGATAAAATAAAAAAATGGGACAGGTCTAATGTAGTATACAACATACCTTGTAATGGTAATGATAGTGAAGATTGTAATAAAGTATATGTAGGTACAACAAACAAAAAAAATCACAACTAAAATTATCTTCCCATTGTGCCAGTCTAAATCGTCATCCTAATTTTGAATATGCATCAGTTTTAAATATATATGTTAGAGATGTTACAAATAATTAAAATTCCAACAACAAAAATAATAAACTTTTAGGCTGATACTGATAATGTTGCGCAGTGTTATAGATATTTAGTGCGTAAAAAATAGTAAACATTACAATGTATCTTACTTAATTGTTTGTAACATTTTTATCAAGTAAAATTTATGTTTTTGATTTATGAATTGATTTGCCTTGTTCATGGCGAAATAATTTACCAGGTGGCAGCATAGGCGAATTCAGTATTTTTTGCTGGCGTACACCACTGTCAAACTCCATATATAAAAAATTTGTGTACATTTTTTATATATAAAAATTTGTGTACATTTTTTATATATGGAGTTTGACAGTCGTGTATACCAGCAAAAAATACTGAATTCGCCTACGCTGCCACCTGGTAAGTTATTTCGCCATGGCCTTGTTGCATACTTTAAATTTTTTGAAATTTCAAAAATTTGAATGTATTTTGGGTATTGAAATTTTATATGTACATATGTTTATGTTAAAATGTTTGAATTTTTAGTCTTTGTTTTTTGAAAAAAAATTTTTTAATTTAGTTTGACAAATTTTTTTATATGAATTTCTAATTGAAAACACACAATTTAAATAATGTTGTTTCCTGTTTCCTGAAGATGCTACCCAACGGTGTGGCGAAATATTGAAAAAATTAAAAACAAAATTTTTATTGTAAAACCTGACCTAGTGCTTAATAAATAAAAAAAGAAAACATATTATTTAACATTACATATGCTTTCACACTATCGCACTTTTTCATAATACTTAGTTATTGGCAAATTCAAGGCATATTAATTTAACAGGTAATAGCAGTTCTAAAACAACTACAAAAATAATAATTAAATATGTTTTCGTATGTCAAAATCAACTAACGCTGCTCATAGGAACTAATTACCGAATTACGACGACAAAAATGGAATTTTCTATTTTTTTTACTAGTACACAGTAAAGTTATATTAGTCTGTACGTGCAAGTTATAGTGCTGCTGAGATATAAGCGAAGTAAAAGACTTGTTTTTTGTAATGAAAAAACAATGTTTCTTTATAATGCTTTACGCATTACTTTAATATTTTTGTTTCTTGAGTATTATTAGTTCACTTAACATTATATATGTTTGTTTTTACATTGGCATCCTTTTAATGACTGTCTTTTGTTTTAAGGCTAAATCCTTTTATGTAATTTCCTTCCAAAAATTTTATCTCAAAACTGTTTATGTTTATTAGTAAAAGTTGGAATATTGTTATTACCAGAATATTTCTTATCTTAAAATATGTTTACAAAATATTTATCATAAGGACAAAAGAAATTTTTCTTATCCTAAAATAATGTTTGGGATTAAAACTAGTCATAACATTTTGTTCTGGTAAATATATATTTTTATTTTTTATTTTTTTTTTTAATCAGGATTTAATGAATTATTAATTTAATTTCCAAAAATTTTTAGAAAAAAAAATTATTTACAAGTGTATGCGGATGTTTTCCAAAGAAAACAAGAAATATTATCCATCAGCATTCTTCGCATCTATTTACTAGGTTGTGTACATTTTAAACATCATCTATTTAACCAGCTAATCAGTATTAATTTGTTTAGACGAAGTCAACACATTCATACTTGTTTTCTTAAAACATTATAAATGATGTTCTAGTATCATATTAACTGTTGTTTGGTTAGACGACTTCTGTTACAATATCCCATGTATGATGATGGATCTAAGTAACCTAACTAGCGCGCGTAATAAATAATAATACTTTGCACGAACGTACAGACTAATGTGATAAAATAAAAAAATAATACTTATTGGTTGATCGCGTACTAGCATAAAGAACATATTACAAAATTTCATTTAACAAAATTCCATTTTTGTCGTCGTTATTCGGTTATTTTCCCCAATGTGCGATGTAGAGAAAAAAATGAATATTATTTTTAATCATTTCATAGAACTTACATGCGATATGGAAACCGTTATGGGTGTGATTACGCGGATGAGGAGCGGTAAAGGGATAAAATGCAGCTTCATAATAAATTTTTACACACTTTTTGTTCTATAGAAGCTTAAAATATATTTCCACGACACATGATATTACAAAAAAAAATAAAAATAAGTGTAAACAAATTAAGACATCTGAAAACGTAAACAAAAGAGTCAGCTGGTCTACTGCTACTACCTAGTATATTAATATGCCTTGGGCAAATCTTAATACTAATGGAACAAATCTAGTTTACGGGCACCGCTCCAAAATAAAAAAAAGTTGCCTACGGGGTGTAAATTGCAATTTTAAGCAAAAAATTGCCGGCAACCCTTAGTTTCGGAGTTACGGACCTCCGAAATTTTTGTACCTAATAGGGCATATATCGAGCATTCGATGGTAAAATGGGACAATATGGGTATCATTTGAAAGGGAATTCAAGAGCCTTTTCAATTAAATAGGAAAAACGTAAAAACAAAATAAAGAAATCAGGTAAGGCTCCAAAAAACGATTTTTTCTTTATAAATATAACTTTGCTTAAAATCTTTAATTTAATAGGAATATTTTCTCTTCTATGGTATAACCAACAGCGGCTTCGCTTTCAAAAGATTTTCTGCGTAGCCGGCCTTCGGCTGGGCGCAAATATTTTCTCCTCTATGGTATAACCAACAGCGGCTTCGCTTTCTAAAGGTTTCTTGCGTAGCCGGCCCTCGGCCGGGCGCAATGATTTTCTCCTCTATGTTATAACCAACAGCGGCTTCGCTTTCTAAAGGTTTTCTGCGTTTGAAATATATTAAAATCATGGCGAAACACCATAGCATTCGAAAAATAATTCTAATCACCTTTCTAATGCCATCCATATTGGCTCATTCCACCATAAAATACTCGTTTTAGACCATATTATTCATTAAAACTTTCGAGGTTCATAACTAGGAAATAAAGGGTTTCCCCAGATATTACCTCTTGACATTTTTTACTTAAAATTACATTTTACACCTTTATAAAACTTTTTAATGAAGTATTCCGAATAACTTAATTTATTTTGTAAAAAAAAATATTTTTCCTTACCAGATTTTTTAATTAATTTTTTTTTTTTTTAATTTTTCCTGCTTCAATAAATAGGCTCTTAAATTCCCTTTCCAATGATACCCATATTGTCCCATTCCGCCATCGACTACTCGATATATGTCCTATTAAATACAAAAACTTCGGAGGGACGTAACTCCGAAACTATGGGTTGCCGCCAAATTTTTCACTTTGCATTTTTTGCTTAAAATTGCATTTGCACCCTATAGGTAACTTATTTTTTATTTTGGAGCGGTTCCCGTAAACTAGATTTAAGCCAAAAATCATAAACGCTTTTGAAAATCACATACTAATTAAAAAAATTTAGAACATTTTACGTACATATTTTTGCTACCGCTGCAAAACAAAAAAATCATCTACAGGATGCGAAATGCAATTTTTTTATTTGGAAGCGGTGCCCGTAAACTTGATTTATTCCATCGTTGCTAATTTTTTCCAGTAAAATGCCTGAACGCACCTAATGTTGCAGTAGATTTATAAAATACTTTTTAAAACACATTGTTCAGTTTTTACCTGTAAATGAGTTGTGAACTCAAACTTCTCCAATAAGACTTTATTACTCCATAAATCAAAACTTTGGGAATTTTGCAAACAAACTCTACACACATTTATATTAAAAATATAATTCATTCTGCACACAATTCACAATTTTGCCTTAAGAAGATCGGACAAACTAAAAATCAACAATAAAATATACTGTAATAAAAAAGCACGTCTCGAAAGAAA
The DNA here is from genome assembly GCA_937654795.1 of Cistogaster globosa. NCBI lineage: Eukaryota > Metazoa > Arthropoda > Insecta > Diptera > Tachinidae > Cistogaster > Cistogaster globosa. Next base: position 122,441,781 of record OW569406.1, on the reverse strand, counting down.
CGTGTGGAATGAAACGCTGTTAAAAAACTGCTGTGAGCAGAGTTGCCAGTTTTTTTTTTCGTGCTCTCTTGGCAAATGGCTTGTCAAATATCGCCAATATATTAAAATAAGCAATAAAGTTAAAGAATCAATTTTTTGACTTACTTCTTTCTAAAACATGAAAAATTCATTGCTTATAGCAATCTTAAGAAGTTTTTATTAAAAAAATCCACTCCAAAAGAAAAAAAGTTGCGTATGTGGTGTAAAATTCTAAGCAAAATTGTAAAGTGAAAAATTTGGCGCCAACCCTTAGTTACGGAGTTACGGGTCTCCGAAATTTTTATGTTTAATGTGGGATATATCGAGTATTTGATGGCAGAATGGGATAATATGGATATCATTGGAAAGCTAATTTAAACGGCTATCTAATTAAACAGGAAATAGGTAAAAAAAATCTGTTAAAGAAAAAAAGTTCACCTTTTTATTTAATCGTAACTTTACTTAAAATTATCAAGTTTAGTTGGAATACTTTCCAAAAGAAAGTTGTATGAAGTGTGTAAAATGTAATTTTAAACAAAAAATATTGAGTGATAATTTCCGGAAAAACCCTTTGTTTCCAAATTAAGGACCTCCAAAGTTTTGGGTATGTTACATATGTATATCGACTTCGCAGAAAATCTTTAGAAAGCGTCTAATATCACCTTTATTAGATTCACCTTTTCAGGGATTTTATAAATTTTTTCATGTCTGGCGACCGAAAATTAATTATTTTTAATCGTATGAAATTTCTTTTTTGTTACTGATCGCGTCAATATTTATATTTATCAGTCAATTGTTAATGTTTATATAGTAAAAACCAGGCATATTAATATGCCTTGAGTAAAAACACACCGTTGTTCTAACATTTAAAGGCCCATACTCGAATTTTTACGAAATTGTTTTTTTTCGTGGTTTTAATACTTTTCAAACAATTATACCTTGACACAAAATTTCAATACAATGGTATCAAAAAACCAGTTAAAGAAGTATTTATTTTCGTGCTCTCTTGGCAAATGGCTTGTCAAATATCGCCAATATATTAAAATAAGCAATAAAGTTAAAAAATCAATTTTTTGACTTACTTCTTTCTAAAACATGAAAAATTCATTGCTTATAGCAATCTTAAGAACTTTTTATTAAAAAAATCCACTCCAAAAGAAAAAAAGTTGCGTATGTGGTGTAAAATTCTAAGCAAAATTGTAAAGTGAAAAATTTGGCGCCAACCCTTAGTTACAGAGTTACGGGTCTCCGAAATTTTTATGATTAATGTGGGATATATCGAGCATTTGATGGCAGAATGGGACAATATGGATATCATTGGAAAGGTAATTTAAGCGGCTATCTAATTAAACAGGAAATAGGTAAAAAATAAAAAATCTGTTAAAGAAAAAAAGTTCACCTTTTTATTTAATCGTAACTTTACTTAAAATTATCAAGTTTAGTTGGAATACTTTCCAAAAGAAAGCTGTATGAAGTGTGTAAAATGTAATTTTAAACAAAAAATATTAAGTGATAATTTCCGGAAAACCCCCTTGTTTCCAAATTAAGGACCTCCAAAGTTTTGGGTATGTTACATATGTATATCGACTTCGCAGGAAATCTTTAGAAAGCGTCTAATATCACCTTTATTAGATTCACCTTTTCAGGGATTTTATAAATTTTTTCATGTCTGGCGATCGAAAATTAATTATTTTTAATCGTATGAAATTTCTTTTTTGTTACTGATCGCGTCTATATTTATACTTATCAGTCAATTGTTAATGTTTATATAGTAAAAACCAGGCATATTAATATGCCTTGAGTAAAAACATACCGTTGTTCTAACATTTAAAGGCCCATACTCGAATTTTTACGAAATTGATTTTTTTCCTGATTTTAATACTTTTCAAACAGTTATATCTTGACACAAAATTTCTAAACAATGGTATCAAAAAACCAGTATTTAAGTTTTAGATATTACACGAATATAAATTCAGTTCTTAATATGTTTTAACGTGCTCCAGTAAAGTTACAATTATATGATTTAGGACCTTTCTGCATGAGATCAATGATACGCTTGCTCAAATCAACTTTATTTCCAATAAAGAAAAAACATTATTAGATTATTAGATGTGCTTTGAAATAATTTTCGTACAGTGTGTGTACATATATCGAAATTAGTCATTTCGTTTGTAATTTTTACAATATCCATTTTCAACTTCACAAAGTATATAGATTCTGTCAGTCCGTGTTAGTGTTGAAATAAACTTTTTCAAGGTACTAGAGGAGCTACAGATAATTTAATATGCCAATCGATAAGAAATAGTTACGAAAAATTTATTATTGAAAATAAGCAATATCGGTCTTTCGAGGCAGCGGGCAAAACACCACTCCTGTCTCGAATTTGTTCGTATCATTTGAAACAAAATTAGTTAAAGAGACTCCAATAAAAAACGAATATATGAGACAACAGAGAATTTAAAAATAGGAAAAAAAAATCCAGTGAAGAAATTGGCGCTCGCCCGTATTTTCCGAGCTATAGGCCTCTGAACTTTTCATTAAGAAGTACTATTGTGCATAATATTTCTTAAAATATCAATATTGATGTCATTTAAAAGCTTTTAAAGAGATTTTTCAGGAAATATTAAAATTAAAAAAAATGTCGGTGACATATTTATATAAAATTAAATATATAATACTTAATTTTTTCTTATTTTTTAATTAGAATTACTAAACGAGACTTACACATATGGTAAAGGCTATGTAAAATTTTGCATTTACCAAATAAAGCACTATTAACTGATTTTTGTGTGTTAATAATTGCAAGTAGAAAAATTTAAATAAAAATATAGTTGAAAAACCAACAGACAAAAATTAAAAAAGTAGTTAAAGCAAAATAAATATTGACAGGTAATTTTTTCAACAATACACAATTATTTGTGAAAATTCGACACAGCTGAATATAGCTATCTTACTTGTTTTTATACACTTCATCACAGGTCAAAAAGGTACAAACTTTCTATAACTTTCTTATGCATAGCGAAGTTTATTGAGCTATGTCCGTCCTTGTTTGTGTTGAAATTAACTTTGACAAGGCACTAGATGAACTACAGGATTCTTTAAATACGCATATCGGACATAGTTTCTAACATCAGCAACTTCGGTCCATTTTCTAGAGGAAGCGGCCAAACACCATTGGTATTCCTGCAGGTAGTTGTTGCTTTTTGATAAAAAATTAATGAAATTAAGTTAAAACAACAACCCGAAGCAAAACTTACAAAATCTAACTAAACATGAATGTTTAACCGTTTATCTACCAAGTGTACATCAAATTGTCCAGCAAATGTACACCACTTTAACATCATGTACTTTAATGATGTGTAGACTGCTTAACGAACAAAATACACGAATGTTGATTATTTGCATTTTTTATTTTATTTTAGATACGAGACGAGAGTATGAAATGAGATTTTGTGCCAGGTAAAAAACTATTGGCTCTATATCGTTATTTTCTTTGAATTGTTGACGAAACTAACTTTGTAAGAAATTTAAGTCTGTAGAGAATTTTTATCTTACTATGTTATTTTTCTAAATCGATCTTTAAAAAACGCCAAGCATAAAGCTGCGTGGAAAAACGCTAAAAACGCGTTGCGCATTATAAGTAAATTTATAAAATGAATTCGATTATAATGTCTGCTGGTGTGTCGGCGTGCTTATTTCAATGATGAATGGTTTAGAACACGTTCATTTATATTATAAACCACTTAATGGTCAAGAGCCAGAGGAGACAATTCATCACGGAATTGTAAATTAAAAACAAGTTCAAAATCATACGAAATAACGTTTTACTATTAAGCTTAATTTTTTATTCATTATATTAAAAGATGTCGTAAAAACAAAATACATATTTCATAAAATAATGACTTAATTCTTATATCTAGAATACATGATAATTATTAAATTAGTTTAGATTTTCTTCATGATTTTTTAATGCATCACTATTTTGTTCGAAATTGCTTAAAAAATTGTGATTAGCTGCCAGAGCTGTGTTTGAGTTATTTACGATAAGTTTGCTGTGAGTCTTGCGATGATTTTTTAAACAAGTTGGCTGCCGGTAGGCTTGGCCGCAAATATCACATACGTATGGCTTTTCACCAGTGTGTATATATATGTGATGGCGCAAAGTTTTTCGGGAGGCAAAACTTTCACTGCAATGTGGGCACTGGAATGGTTTCAGCTTTTGGTGTACGGCTCTTATATGAGCTTCCACCTGATATTTGCGTACGAACTCTCGACCGCAAAATTTACAGGCCATTTTCTGGTCAGAATGCACTAGCATATGCGAATCCAACATAAATTGTTTGGCTACCCGACGACCACATATTTTGCATTCAAATTTTTTTTCATCAGCATGCACGCGCAGTTTGTGATACTTAAGTGTATATTGGGAATGAAAGGATTTTTTGCATTCTTCACATTCTAATCGATCCTTTGGTAGGAGTTCTTTTCGCCTTAAATCTTCTTCAGTTGGATGTCGAGTTTTCATATGATAGCGTAAGTTTGAACTCTGTTTAAATGTGGCTCCACACTGTTCACATACGTACTGATGGGGTGTCTCGATATTCAAATGTTTAAAACGCACGTGGCGTTGAAGCGTTATAAAGTTGCTATACTTTTTATCACAACCTTTTACATTACAATCATATGAGTCTTGTTTTCTTTCGTGAACATCCCTTATATGAGTAGATAACCCACCTATAAAAGAATACGCCTTATCACACAGCTGACATTTAAATGCCTTCTTTTGACCTTCATGCACCTTACGGACATGCGCTTCAAGCGTAAGTTTGTGTCCAAATCTGTGCTGGCATTGATCGCACTTATGCTTATTGGCTAAGCCTTTTTTACGTCCACTATTTAATATATAATGCCGTTTTTTCTTTTCAACTGTGATTGTTGTTGGAAATGTGTTTGGATTAGCATTAAACGCGCTATCAATTGAAACGTCGCTATCAAAATTAATCTCAGTTTTTATAATATCTAAAGGAACTTTGTCAAGTTGAATGTTTCTATGTAATGAGCTAAAGCAATTACCTTCTTTGAATCCTCCTTTAGTCGGGCCTTGTGAATTTAAACTATGCTCGTGAATCGAATATGAAGTACTTATATTGACATTATTTTGATCGTTTTGTTTTTCATTTGTTGCTTCAATTTCTATATTGGAATGAACAATTTTTTTACTTAATACTTCATTTTCAGATGAGTTATCATCTGCGTCTTGAAGCATACTATACTGCCAATCAAATGGCCGATCATCATCACTTTTCATACGCCTTTTTGTTATTCGACTCTGCGATTTTGATTCGAAGCTACTTTTTACTGATTCACATTTTTTAAAGCAACTACCTCTTTTCGATTTACGAATGGCTGTTTTACTGCTAGAAACGTAATAGGTTTTACTTTTACCTCTTCGAGATTTTGGTGTTTTAATTTCTTGCTTTTGTGTACTTTGGAAGGGATCCGGGTCAGTGTTAGTAAAATCGTTGTTAACATCGGCATCTAGAATAATTGCTTCTGTCTCCATGAGAGAGTCCTTTAGCTAAAATTAAAATAAATTTAATTTAAATCGCATATTACATGCAGTGTGCAATTGGTTGTGTCAATGAAGATTTTTTTAGAAGTTGTTGTATGGACCACCTATTAAATTATGAATATTAATCAGTTAAGCACGGAACAAACACGCATAATTAAATTTTTATTTATTTCATGAGCTTCACTGATTAAAACTTTCTTAAGGGTACCTATTCATCTTATTATTGTGTTGCATCTAAAGTATTATAGCAAACATATTATAGTAAACATATTATAGTAAACATACATATATATGTACACAGTAGTGATCATATAATAAAAACATTACTTTAAACATTAGGTTACTCGTTTTTTCCATATCCAAAAATTTAACAAAATATTTTTTTTTCAATAAATCTTAGCTTAGTAACCCGTAAAAATGAAAATGTTAGCTCAAAGAAACATATACAATACCTAGATACTCATTTTTCGATTCTTTAACTTCATGCAGCAATATCAAATGCCGCACACTCTATACTAGCACAACATATCAAGCTACTCGTAATGACATTCCATTCAACTCCAACTAACCAAAGTTATCATATAAACACAGAACTTCTGGCTTTATGCAAAAATCAAAATAAAACCGTTAGAAATTAACCTATTGCAGTATTGGAAAAAATTTCGAAACATTACTTCAAATTAAGTCAGCTTGCCGAAGTGGTACTTGCTTCACTTGGAAAAAGGGTATATCTAAGCTTTTTATTTCGTTTGTAATTTCTACAATATTCACTTCCGACCCCTAAAGTATATATATTCTGACTTCTTATGCAAAGCGAAGCGATGTCCGGCTTTCCGTCCGTGTTAGTGTTCAAATCAAGTGTATAAAGATCAGCTAGAGAAAATTTAAACACGCCAATAGATCAGACATAATATCGAAAGAGTTGCTATTAAAAATCAGCGCGATCGGCTCATGTTGGCAAAATACCACGCCTTCCTCTAATATTTCCATATCATTTGGAACAATGAATTAACTCCAATAAAAAAAAAAACAAATATATGGTTCAATAGAGAATTAAAAAATAATAAAAAATAAATCATCAACTTAAGAAAATGGTGATCGCTCATATTTTCTGAGTTATAGGCCTCTGAGCTTTTCATAGAAAAGTACACCATTGTGCACCATATTTTTTTTTAAATATCAATGGGTATTATTTAAAAGCTTTTAAAGAGATCTTTGAGGAAATATTTGAATTTTTTAAAAATGCTTAGTCCATTAAGAGCCGATGACGTTTTTGTGTAAAAGTATGTAAAGTACTTAATTTTTTTTTTTTTTTTTTTTTGAATTTTTAATTCTGTGTCACCCCAATATTTGTTTTTCTTTTATTGGAGTTACTTCACTAAACTAAATTTACATATATGGTAAAGGGTATTACTTATAAGATTCGGCATAGCCGATAGAATATAGCGCTCTTACTTGTTATATTTAAATTCTGTACTTAGCCCTAATTGCTAAATAATTATTGTGTTTTTTATACCCTTCAACACAAAAAAGTGGAAAAAGCGTATATCTAAGTTTGTCATTTCATTTGCAATTTCCACAATATCTGTTTGGACTAAATACCTCAAGCACTCCACTGAAATTAATCTACTTTTCTCCTACAAGATCCTTACTGTTGTTCTAAAACAATCAAAATGCCCTTAAAATATCTACTAAATTTCTCAGTGACTTTTGAGCATCAAAGATTATTTAACAGGTTTGGAATATTGTAAATATTCTAAACATATTTATCGATAACTTGCCTACGTTTTGTGAACACATTTTATTAGAGAGAGAGAGAGAGAGAGAGAAAGAGTTGAAATTATATTAGTTTTGTGAAAACGATCGTAACATTAATTCTGTTATTTGATGGAAAACAAATATACAGTGTGAAACTACGCTTCAAAATTGTTGAACGTTAAAAGCATACCTTTTTAGATTATTATTATTAAAGTAACAATTTTTTGACTCTTTTTTTATTAATAAATTAACTTATTTTTAGCTTAGAGAGTCCTTTTTTATTTTATAGAAATTGCAAATATTTTTTTATTTATTTTTCAATATTTCGGTACTCCTTTGTGTACCATCTTCAGGAATTAAATTGTTTTTACATGTACATATATAAAAAAATTTTTGAACAATTCCTGAAGATGGTACACAAAGGAGTACCGAAATATTGAAAAATAAATAAAAAAAATATTTGCAATTTCTATAAAATAAAAAAGGACTCTCTAAGCTAAAAATAAGTTAATTGATTATTATTATTGTTAAGGTAAAGATTAGTTTATCAATTTTATTTTTTTTTTTTATGATTTTTCCTTCAATACAAGCAGTTTAGGCGCCTGGCCATAGCCTAAACGTCCCTCTTCGGTAAAGTAATACGGTCGGTAGCCACTTGAAAAAGGCTGATTTTATCCATTTTGTGTTCGTTTTTATTTATTTATTTATTTATTCAATTAGGATAATACAAAGCCTCATTAGGCCAATAAATCTATATTATTAAAGCAATAGATCCTGAGTAAAGAATCCAATATAAGTACCATTAAAAACATTATAAAAATTACTAAAAATAAAAATATAATAGAAATATAATTTGTCTGTTAAATAATTTATTAAAACTACCCCCAGTTAAAGAAGAAATAATAAAAAAATAAAATATTGAATGTCCCAAAATAATAGCTCAACCAAAATTCTGTAATTGCAGCCAACCCTGGAAAGTAGGCTCATTGCGAGTATACATTTATTCTTCATACAGAAAACCCGCAAAATAAAGCATCAAGTTTATTCAATATAACACTGCAAATTCCAAATAATTAAATACATTATTTTGTTGTAAGTCACATGTCCTTTCCAACAAGATAATTTAAAAAATAATATAATATGTTATTGCAATTAATGATAAAGTTTAACTATCAAGTTGGAAAAACAATTTTAAACGAAATGCGTTATTCGAGTGAGAAAAAACTCGAAATTCCATCGGCAAATGATTCCAGACCCTAGCTAGCCACTTTAACCAAGAAAGACCGTTCAAAGAACCCATATCTTATCCTCGAAATAATTATTTGAGGATTCCTAGTAGAGCGAGTAAAACAAAATTTAGAAGAGAGCAAAACAGGAAGACAAACTTTCTTAACCCTATAAAACAGTAAAATGTTCCGTATTTCAATAAATTTCTCGAAACTAGATCCCAAAAATATCTTCACATAGTCAGATATATGATCACGTCTTCTAACATTAAAGACAAAGCGAACAATGGTATTAACTATTCGTTTTAGTTTATCAGTAAAAAGACCTAAGGTACCAGATACAACTTCTTATCCATAAAATATATGCGGCATTATTAGCGCGTAAGCCAACCTATACGAGTAACGTACCTGTCGGGGTAAAAAACATTGTTAGAATAAATTTTACGCAATATTGCATAAGCCCGATCACTAATCTGGTTAATATGATTCTCGAAAGTCAGCTTACAGTCAATATAGATACCTAAGCATTTAATACATTCTACAAACAAAATTGTATGTCCATCAATTGAAATATTTAACTGAGTCTCTGTATTTTCAAACTGGATTGCCTTAGTTTTCGTGTAGTTCACACATAAATAATTGAACGTAAATTGGACATAAAGAATTGGAATTGGCTTTTTGTTGCGGTAGTAAATTTCTTTGTGCTATTGTTATTGTTGTTGTGCTTTTAAAGGGGGGTTTAGACGGTACGACTTTACGTACGTAAAATCCAAGAGAAAATAATATGAAAATCCATCCGTATTTTAAAAAATTAGAGTAAAAATCTTACGACAGATTTTTTCGCGTTTACACAATTGGTATATACAGGTTTTTGGGCGGTTTGCAGAAAAATGCATCCCTGATCTAATGATTCGTAATTGTCTTTTGAAAATTTTTAGAAAACATAGAGAGCCATACGACTGTCAAATTTTCATCCGTAATTTCTCTCAATTTGTGCAGATTCATTACATATTTGGTTTAGACGATCCCACTGGTACTTTTCTGCACAAAAATTTGACATGTCGTAAGACTTCTTAAAGCAGTACACGCTGTACAATCTTTTTTAACAGCACTTTGTTGTTGATTTTTTTAAAGCTTTAATCGTTATTGTTAACGCGTTTCCATGATGGTGTTTGTTGATGATGGTTGATTTTCATTGTTTTCCTCATATTGTTGTTTTTGTTTGGAGATCTTTTCTAAAACTAAGATTTGATTTTTTAGGATTGCATCAGAATATTTTGAGACTATTGTTGTTTGTTTAGTAGTGTTGTTGGCTTGAAGTAAATTCCAGCTTGTTGTATATAGAAGTTGAAACGCCATAAGTTTCTAGCAAGCAGATGCATTAAATCCAGAAATTTAATGCATAAAGAAGTTGCCGCTAATTTTTCCATATCATTTAAAATAATAAAGTAACTCCAATAAAAACAACAAATATATGCGGCGATAAAGAATTAAAAAATAAGAAAAAACATCAAGTGAAAAAATTGGTGCTCGCCCATGTGTTCCGAATTATGGGCCTCTGAAATTTTCATAAAAAAGTTCTATTGTAAATATGGGTATCATTTAAAAGCATTTGAAGAGATGTTTCAGGAAATTCTTTTTTTTTTAATGCTTAGGCCATTAAGAGCCGATGAGATTTTTGTGTAAATTTTTTCTTTTTTAGTTTCTTTATTCTCTGTCACCTCAATATTTATTTTTTGATTGGAGTTACTTCATTAAACTAGATGTACATAAGATTTAGCACAGCCAGATATAGATCTTTTACTTATTTTAAATAAATTTGGATAAAAATATTGTCGTTTTTAGTGGCAACTTCAAGGTGGCAGCTATGTCATTTATATATGTACAATATTCTAAGAGCTAGATCCAATGAGAGAATTCGGTTTGGAACCCCGTATATCCAGCACTTTTTTCCTTTAAGTTCTTTTTCCGTTTTGTCGATTTTTCGTTTCACATTAACGTATTCTTGAGATTTTGAAAAATTTCTAAGCTACATCAAAATTTCAAAATCATATACATTAGCTGCTAGAATGCGCTTTAAATTCTAATTGTTGTAGTCTTCATAGTAATATCATACATTATGGTTAAAAAAAATACAGCAATAATTCAAAAATACATAATCTGATAGAATACCCTTAAATTTTTCGTTGTTTTTTATAGCATTCACTGCTGTGACCTTTAAAATACTGCATTTTATAAAAAATTTCAAGAGTTTTTCACCTACGGTATCCAAGACACAGCTTATTTTCAATATTTTATTGTTGCAACTGAATTAAATACTAAAATGCTCTTAAATTTTTATTCTGTACTAGCAGTGCCCACGACTTCGTCCGCGTGTCATTTATAATTTTCTTAAACTTCAAATGTGTTTTTAAATACTTATTGTAGAGATCTGTAAACAGTGTTAAAAACTTACAATCTATAAAAATAAAATGTGCTGACAACTGTTTTAGTACCATTATACCGATTAAGTTCGGTGACTTCACATTTGTGTCTCTATTTTCTCCACGAAATAACTTATTTTTAGGAAACAAAATGTAATACATATTTGAATCAAGGTTCTAAGGGACCTCCACACAAATTATTCAAATCTATCCAGCAGTTTATATGTGATGCGAACATAAATTCGATGCGACATAAATTCCAAAAAATACCAAAATTTTCAAAAAATACTTAATGTACAGAAATTATCCCGTAACTGTTTTATTATATGTGTAAATAAATTACAGTGCTATTTGGTTTATTCTGTAAATAATACTGTTATTTATTTGCTAAAAGTTTTAATTTTATATACGATCAATCGTGTGTATCGTACACTAATCTTTTTAGCATTTTGCAATAATTTTAAAATCAATTGAAAAATTATTAAATTGGTCGTAAATGTTGATTTCATTAACTTCTATTGATTTGTCAAAATCAACATCTCTTGATAAGGTAGTATATATTACTAGACAATATTAAATCCCAACGTTGTAGATGTTACGGAAATACCTTTCAATGGACTAAAAATTTAAATTAGAGGCTATATAGAGTCATGAAATTATTTTACCCCAAAAATAATAGATAATGCTTTCTTTTTAATGTGACTATAGTTCTTTTGACTGTCATTTAATGTTTTGGAGGCAAAAGCAATTGGTCGTTCAACTCCATTTGGATAAATGTGGGATAAAACTGCTCCGATGCCATACGAAGAAGCATCTGTTGCCAAAACTTTTAGTAATTTTTCGTCAAAATGGGCTGAGTCATCCCAACTAACTGCCGTTTGAGCTCCTAAAAAGAGTTTTTGATCTCGTCGTCAAAAATGAATATGGATTTCTTTCTTCAAAAATTTAAAGGACTATAAATTGTTGAAAAGTTCTTGATAAAAGAACAGCAATAGTTAATATTGCCCAAAAATGAGTGGAGTTCAGCAAGAGTTTTTGATTGAGGCAAATTTTTAATAGCTTCTGTTCCTTTTTTAGATTGTTGAATCCCAGACGAACTATTGGTATACCAAGATATTCTATCTTCGGTTACAAAACTACGTTTGAAATCAGATTCATATAAGCAAGCTAAAAGAAGATTATGTTCGTTAACATCGGATCCAGTGCAGATAACGACATCTGTACAATTCAATTTGAAATACCTGGAATCATTCGCTCAATTAGTCTCTGAAAAATGACTAGCACACTTAACACTAAGGGGTAATCGTTGGTACTGGTATAAACCATCTACTGGTGCTTAGATTCTTCACCCATCTCAACTTGCAAATAGGCATTTGTAAGTCAATGTTTGAAAATAATTTTCCGTTATTCAGTTTATGGAATAAGTCACGGACTTTTGGAATGAAATATTGTTCGATATTTATTTGGGGATTAATGTTACCTTAAAATCAGCGCAAATTCGAATTTTATTATCTGGCTTAGGAATTTTGCGAGAGGTGAAGCCCACTGGCTAAACTTTATTTAATCTCTCTGATTATTCTTTAAAAACATTCGTAAGAGCATAATGAATTGGTCTTAATTTAAAAAACTTATATGAGCCTTTATCACACTACAACAACCCAATTTGTTGCAAAATATATCCTTGAATTCTTCACATATGACTAATTTCAGAATCTTCGTTTATTCGAAAAATTTTAACTGACTTAAACTCGTCGTACCAATTTAAACCAAAAATATTGTTACAATCTCTGGAGTCGACACCCTTATTCTGCTTGGCGTCGTCAACATCGCCGTCAATTTTAAGACAACATCAATTAAACACAACATCAATACTAATTTTGTATTCCCTAACATCTTAATGACGACGTTGACTGTTTATCGATAATATAAATAAGTAAAACGCACATATCTAATATTTGTGACAGATGATATAATTTGTTTTCTATTATGTTAAAAAAGTGTTATGGAAAGTTTAAGTTTTCTGAAAAAATTAATAAAAATTAAAAAAAAAACAATTAAATTAAATAGTCTAAGGGCCATTATTGCAACTTGCCGTTAGTAAGTTAATAAAACTTTATATTTTTAATGTTATTGTTTAATAGATAAAAAAATAAGTGAAGTTTTTAATATGGAAATCCATTTATCAGTTGTAATAATGCCTCTGCGAAATTGTCTAGCAAAGAATAGACTTTTTCTAACTCTTCCATTAATTTTTCAAATTGACAGGGGTTAATAATTTTTGTGTTTCACATTTCCTTTATGTTATTTTATATGTTGGCTTTTTTAATATCGCCGCGGCGCGCCGTACGCTTTCTATTTTTTTAAGTTTTCTTTAGCACACGACACAAAACAACACCAAAAATGGCGACGACAAACTAAACGGCAACATCAACATCAATTGTTCTTAGGGAATACCAAACATATGTCGACAGTCATCGATTTATGACAATATTGACAACAAGAATACCGATTTACAAAAAACGAAGTAAAACGACGTTGTCTTGTGTTGACGACGCCAAACAGAATAAGGGCGAATATCTAAAATCTTTGAGTCTTGACGTATTTTTACATTAACTTTACACGACCCTAATAATGGACTCTGTGTTGCCATAATCATGTAGCTTAATAAAAGTTGCATATAAAGACGGCATATTTTTAAATAATGATTTCTTTAAACTAATAATAAAAAATTGTACAAGCTTATAATTTAGTTGAACATCTATTAACATCTCATTGCCATACCTCTTAATACCATCAACAACATCATAATTCGTTACTTCTGATGCAATAGCTTATTCTGCATTAGTAACTATTAGAATTGACTTACATACTGACGTGATGGGACCTTTACGTTTGCATTTAAAATATTGCGCATTTAGATACTTGAAATTCTTCTCCTCATGCGCTTTAAACATTGGTTGCATGCCGGTAATGGTTTTCTTTGCAATCTACGTTTTTGATCTTGCTCGTTATATTTTAATTTGTTATTTTGGGTGTATGAGGATTTAACAGCATAAACTTCATTATTTGAATGAAATTTATTTTTTAAAGCTTTCAGGGTTCTTTGTGTTGCTTCATATATCTTAGCAATTTCCAGTACTTCCTTTAAACAAGGATCATCTTTGTATAATGCGGCAGTACGTACGGAGTATATAAAATCTAAATATCTCTTATTAGTTGGTATACATATTCAGAATTACAATCATTATTTCTACAAACAAATTTAGACTCTCGTGCCTTACCTCGTAACATGCTAACTTAGAAATCAACTCAATATATGACTTGTTTTGAAGATCATTCTTGTCAATCAGTTTTTGAGTAAGACTAAATGTTTTTCACCAATTCAGGAAAGAAAAACTGAACGCTTCTTGTCGTTGCCTTTTGTAAGTATCAAAATCGTTTTACTCATTGCTGAAACTTTGAAATTTTGGAATTGCTACAGAAGCTAATGTTGAACTGGATATACATAGAATAGTTTTTGTTGTACTGCTATCATTCGTTGAAAACATTGTTGTTGCATTGTGAGGACTTCTGAAAGAACTTGCTCCGTATTTAAGCAATAAATATCTTCGTCGCCAATAAAATGTTTTAAACACATTATTTAAAAAGAATTAAATACCTTTTTTTTTGAAAATCAAATTTTTTCTGACGCAAAAATATTATATATAACAAGGTACATTTGTTTTTCTAGGTAGTGTCGTCCGCCCAGCTGGTTTGTAGTTAGACATATTAAAAGTTGTTTATATTTTACAACTTTTATTTACGAATTTCAAAAACACCAACAACAAGCATATGCAGAATAAAGAGAGCGTTTGTTTTTAGAACAATTAACTTTTATTTTCTATTTCTATTTTTGACATTTCCACTCACAAAGCAACAATAAAATGCCATGGTGTTTTTACAAATGTTGTATTTGTTGTTGAGCCGCTATTACCTGGTAAAATAAATGTACTTTGATATATAATAACTGCCAGATTCATAAAATATAAAATAATTTTTAAACATGTTTTATGACAAAATTTCCATACAAATTTGTCCTAAATGCATTTCAAATAAGTTTCAATATTTTATGAATACGCAGTTAAGTATTTTACAAAAGAACAATGAAAGCATGATATATAAATGTATTTTTATATCATGAATAAAGGTAACTTAAAATTATTTTACTGAAGCAAATAGTAATAGTTTAATATAGGAACAGTAAAACATATTATTAATAAAGTTATCTAATAGTATATACTATAAATCTCTTTGTGTTTGTTTGTTGGTGCCTCAATCACGGCTAAATGGCTGAACTGATTTTAATGCAATTTAAAACACGGGTAGATATTTTTCTAAAAAGTGAAATAGGGTATTTATATATGCAAATATCGGGCCATGCGTGGTGGATAGGGGGAAGAGGACATTTTTATGCATCTGAATCGTTTTTCTGCTAATCAATTTTAATACAACTCGAAATATAAATAGGTCCTCTTTTTTTAGAGCTGAGATCTATTTAAGAGAAAAAGCGAGAAAATTGGCATTTACTGTTGTTTAGATTTTAATAAAAATTTTAAACATAAGTATTTAAGTAGAAGGTAGAAAATTTTATGTTTAATTAAAACAAGTGAGAGTGCTATATTCGACTATGCTGATTCTTTTATACCATAATCCATATGTATAAACACATGTATGTACGTATAAATCTTTATTTGCTACCATTAAGTTTTCCTGTTAAAAAAAAGTGAACAAATTTGCAAGATTTGCTCAAGGTTGTTGTCCCAGCTACTAAAGACAACCATCTGCAAGCGAAAGTTAAAAAAACGAGTGGTTCATGCACTTCATATATCGAATATAAATTACTGTATTGAAGTGTTAGGAAGTATGTCTATTAGTACAATGACTAGATTACATAGAGTTTTTAATAGGATTTTAAGATTTATTTATTGTCTAAGGGTACGTGACCATGTTTCAAGTTGTACATTTGATTTTCTGGGCTGTAGTTTTAAAAATTATGTTCGTTTACGTACCTTATTGTGTTTCTTTAAAGCTATAAAATATGGTGTGCCTCTAGATTTGTGTAAAAGCTTCAATTTTCTTCATTTATCACGTAATTTACAAATTTATATACCTCGTATTAACTATGAATTTTTCGCAAACTCATTTCTGGTAAGAATGGCTAGATCTTAGAATGTATTACCTTCAGAACTTAAATTTTTCTCAGACTCAGTGTCCACTTATAGAAAAAAAAACTTTTAAATTACTTTAATAATTAAAATAAAAAATTCTGGCAGGGACAATACATATATTCTTCATTACTTATTCTTTTAATAAAGAAAATAAACTTAGAGAATTGTAGCTGTTTTAGTGGGAAATCGTAGCAGTAATCTTGTCTTATTGTATAAACATGTATTGTAAACATAAAAATAAAAAATATTTTTGTAGCATAAAATGAATTTATACTGATATTTTGGCAGTATCAGAAACCTGGCTGAAACCACATATTTCTGACGGCACAGTCAATATTCCTAACTATTACGTAATAAGAAATGACCACACAAGCATGAGAGGCGGTGGCGTTGCTTTCGACGTTCGCGTTGGTATTTCAGTTAAGATTGTTTTCAAGAGGTCTGAACCTGCTAGCTTTGAATGCTTGTTTATAGAACTTAATTGCCAACAATCCAAAGTTTTAGTTGGCGTTGTTTACGCACCACATGGCAACCTTTTAGATCTTAATGAAATTCTTAGTGATTTCTGCTGTCGTTATGAGCATTCGTACATTCTAGGTGACTTTAATAATAACCTTTTTTGTTTACCAAAAGCTGCAATGATACGGGATCTATGTCGCTTTAATAATTTAAGTTATGTTCATAACAGTTTACCTACTCATCTGGATATCCGTTTCTCTTCATCCTCATTAATTGACTACTGTTTTACCAGCAATATATCAACTATTAAACGTTTGGGTCAATTCTTAGTACCTTCTCTTTCACTTCATTGCTTTATATTTATATGTGTTGATATCACACCGAATGTCTCCAGTAAGTGTGCGGAATACAGAGATTATAGGAAAATTAACTGGAATTATTTTCATAGTATTTTATCCGAAGATCGTTGGAACTCTATCTTCTGAACTAATAATGTTGATACACAAGCGGAAATATTTTATCAACTCCTTAACCAGTTATATGAGACTGTGCCTGTTAAGCAAGTTCGGAACCGTTCTAATAGAAGTTTTTCTGACATTAAAGAAGTTAGATTAGCAAGAAATATAAGAGATTTAGCTTTTAGAGCTTATAAGGAAAATGTGAATGAGGCTAGTTGGAAAACCTACTGCAAGCACAGGAATAAAGTTAAAAATATTCTAAGAAGCAAAGTTTTGGGAAGAAAAATTCGATTGTTGCACTAGCAGGGATATGTGGAATTTTATTAATAAAGAAAGGAACAATTGCTCACACTTTACGGACTCTGTTAATGCAGAAGAGTTTAATCGCCATTTTATTGCTTCTCAAACTACCACTGATACAATCAGACCAAACTTTGATGAATTTTCTAGAACTGGTTTCAATTTTAGATGCCTAAATCATAATGATCTCGTCTTGGCTTGTATTAAGATAAAATCGAATGTGTTAGGACATGATAATATCCCCTTTAAATTTATAAAAACAATATTTCCTTTTATACGGAATTCACTTTTGCATATTTTTAACACAATTATCATGACCTCCACTTATTCTAGCTCCTGGGAGATATCTAGAGAAATTCCTATTAAGAAGAAGGGAACATACAATGGCCCAGAGGTTTATCGTCCTATTAGTATTCTTCCTTGCATATCTAAGATATTTGAAATAGTTTTAAAAAATCAGTTATTAGAACATATAAATTCTTATAATTTGTTAAGTACATGTCACTATGGATTTCGACCTGGTAGTAGCACTTCCACATTGCTTATAAACCTAACTGAACGCATACGAAACCACTGTAACAATAAACGAATTTCAACTTTGTTATCTCTTGACCTTAGTAAGGCTTTTGATACTGTGAACTACTCCGTCTTATCTCACAAACTAGCTTCAGAGTTTAATTTTTCTAACTCTTCATGTAGCTTACTGTACTCTTAATTAGCTGATCGGAAACAATTTGTTGAGGTTACGGGTCAAAGATCCTCCATTTAAAAGTGTTTTAAGTGGTGTGCCGCAAGGTTCCGTTCTAGGACCTTTACTGTTTTTATTTCATATGAATGACTTTGTAAATTTTATTGGCACTTCCCAATGTGATATTTTCCTTTTTGCCGACGATATTAACCTCTTATTCAGTGGCGAGCCTCAATTCCTTGATTGCCACGAGGCTACGATTAATTACATACTCTCTTTAGTCTCGATCTGGGCTGGAAATAATAAACTTCATTTTAATCCTTCGAAAACAAAAGCCATATCCTTTGGATCTAGATACTTCAATCACACTTCAGTTCGAATTACATTTGAAGGAATTCATGTGCCATTCGTAGATACCATAAATTGTTTGGGTTTAATTCTTGACAGTAAATTAACGTTCGAAGACCACATCGCCAATGTTGCTATAAAAATAAACAGCAAGCTAAGATCTTTATATTCTTTTAATTGCTTCTTACCGAGAAAAATTAAATCTCAACTAGCTTATTCACTCCTTATGACTCACATTATTTACTGCTTAGAAATCTACAGTGGTTTCTCATCAACTAACCTTCGCCGAGTAAGGCTAACTGTTAATCGCGTTATAAGGTACATCTATAACTTAAGAATTTTCGATCACGTCTCTGAATTTGTCAAGACATTTTCAGGGAACTCATTCAATGATTTTGTAAAATTAAGAATCTTATGTACTCTTTACAACACTCTTAAGCACAATACAAATCCATGCCTAAAATCGCTATACCGTTCTACCAGAACTAGTCGTAATCCGCAGCTTAATATTATTTGAAAAGTCTTTCGTTGTAAGATCATGTAGACTTTACAACGACCTCTCAATTAGATTAAGAAGCTTTGAATTCTCTATTTATAGATTTAAACATTTGTTACAAAATACATATGCATAATACATGTAATTAAATTTAGTTATTTAGTTATTAACTAAGTTGTTTTTTTCACCTGGCTCATTTTTGTCAAACAAAGGATTATTTAAAAATCTTCACAATTGTTTTCTTGTACTTTTTTCACTATTTATTACTATTATAAGTCTTTGTAATCATATATGGCCTATGGCTCGATTATAACAAATAAATTAAATGAAAAAAAATGTATATTTATATATTTATTATTTGGATTGTAATAAAAATACATATGTATTATATTGGCCTTATAGGCTTCCAATGTATTAAATAAAGATAAATAAATAAAAATAAATAAATAAAAATTATGAAAAAACTAGAGGCAGGCATGGTGTTTTGCCCGCTGCCTCGAAGGATTGTTTCTGATCGATTAGCGGATTTAAATTTTATTTAGCTTATTTAATGCCTTGTTGTTTTAAGCACAAACACGGACGGACAAATGAACTGAGCAATGCACAAGAACTTAGAATATGTATACTTTTTGGAGTCGGAAATGGATAATGTAGAAATTACAAACGGGATGATAAATTTATATATCGTTACCTTAATATAGAAGGAACCTAACTCGTTTCTATTTTAAGTTTTATTCATATTACGATAAATGATTTTCTAATGCACCACTAAAAGATTAAAAAAGCTGTAACAGTATTAAATTGCTTAGATAATTTAATAACACAAGGCGTTAAAAAAATGTCCAACGTCTCTTTTGAATAACAGCTATTAAAAATGACGCCCAAGCATTAGAGATTATCAGTAATAACCTTTGTCTTAGAAGGATTAATATTTATTAAGTTTTAAGTCGTCCATTGGATAACACGGTTCAGACATGTTTTGATTAAAAGCTTAGCACGAAATACAGTGACAGCTGACTAAAAGTAAAACATCATTAGCAAACATGATTGTGTAACATTTTCTCAGAAGAAGTCATACGTAGATAATTTACATAGAGTATTAATAAAATAGGCCCTAAAACAGACCTTTGAGAAACCAGAGTATGAGGGGAATTGAACGAGACTTAACACTCCTTAAGCCCACAAATTGTGATTTACCTACTATACCTATACGATAAAATAAGACAACGAAGTTTGAGAAATCAATTGCATTAGAAATTAAATATCTAAGGAAATAAATACTTTTAATACTTCATATTACTTACAAGCAAATTGAAAACATCATCTTTCACACAATCATTTAAATGGTTTTCTACATTAGCACCGCATTTTAATCCCTCATCACTAAGTTCAATATTAGGTAAATTGTTATTACCGTTAAAGATCCTGTAAAGCTCTTTAGTACTGTCCAACGCCTTGTTTCTAAATGCCACAAAAGTTTGTAGCTGGTCCAAGCAATCTATGCATACATATTTAGGATACAATTCATACTTATTCAAATCCAACTCGACGTTTATGGACAAGTACTTTTCGAACATTTCTTTTAGCTCATTACTTGAGTTGATTTCGACAAACTTGGGACTTTGAAACGGTGCCTCAATATTTTCTACATTACACGAACTGTCCGTAATTTTCAACAGTCTACGCAGACAGGTTCTGCATCTGTCCTTAGCGTTATTTTTCGTTAATAATAACATTGCTATTAAGTTAAATAAAATGAATTTCAATTATATATATATATATATTTTTTTATAAAAGAAATGTTATTTGTTTACAAACCACAGAATTTATTGCAAATGCTGACAAGGAATGAAGGAGAAACGTCAAAAATAAAAATATTGTGCAAACTTATACAGATACAAAACCAATATGGAAATAACGAAGATAATCAAGTTGTTTTATAGAGAACAGTTTTTTACATTTACAGGCTTTTTACACTGGCTAACATCTCGGCGAAGCGAATGGTAGATGTAGAAAATGTGAAAGATTCGTTTACATTTAACATCTAACATCTACCATCAACTCAGCTGTCTAAAACATTTAATTAAAAGACGCATAATTTTTAGTAGTAAAAAAGGATTAAAAGAAAATGATATATCAAGACAATACTATGACATAAACTTACATTTTAATTTTATGTGTTAAATTAATGCAGTTTTTACACTTTCATAACAATATCCACAGGTTTAATTAACTTTTGTATGCTTCAAATAAACAAATTAAGTTTTTCTACAATTGTTTTATATTTTTAACAAGAAATACTAGCAGCTAATACAGCCTGTTTGACTGTATTTTGTAACAAATTATAGACATTTTCTTTATTTGATGTTTCACCCAGTTAGAGCCGGTTCAGCTTAAAATATACTTTATTTTTAACTATAGTATCAAAAAAGTTAATAGCAAGTTTTAAATTAAAATGCTTTTTAAAGAAATCGACTTCAGCTTTTTCTATGATTATGGGCCATTGATAATCGACCTACTTTATGAAAATTTCAGAGGCCCATAACTCGGAAAATATGGGCGAGCGCCAATTTTTTTACTTGATGTTTTTTTCTTAGAGTTACTTGATTGGATCGACTTGATTGGAGTTACTTAATTGTTCCAAATGATATGGAAAAATTAGAGGTAGGCGTGGTATTTAGCCCACTAACACGAACGGACAGACGACCATCGCCTTATCGACTTCGCTATGCATTCGTTATTGATTCGGGAATAGATATTGTAGAAGTTACAAAAGGAATGAGAAACTAAGATATACAATTTTTGTGGTGAAACCCTTCAAACATAGTAGAGAAAATTAATATACTAGGAAAATATACCATCGTATTAATGGTTTCTCCCTAATATATTCATTGACTAAAGCATAGTACTAGGTCTGTCTGCGTACACATATTTTGCATCATTTTTTGCAAAATGTTGCAAAATGTTGTCTGCAGCGAGAGAGCCAAAAAGAGAATTTTTTGACAGTTGGCAGTTAGAGAACTTGCAAAATGTTGCTGGGGGAAATTTCTGCTTGCAAGATTTTGCAACTAGTTTGAACAGCTGTTTTTATTTACTTTTTTAATGAAATAATTTTTGTTGAAAAAATAAAAATTGAAATTTAATAATGGCAGAGGTAAGTAGTTAGAATTGTGTTGATTTTTAATGTTTATAATAAATAATAATAAACAAAACATTTTATTTTATGCTAGAAACGTCCAAATTAATTAATAATTTTTTAAATTACCGCGAAAATTCACTTTTGCGCATTTCTTTTGTTTTGTTATTTTAATTGTTCACACACCGATCAGCTGTTTTCTTGCAAGATTTTACTGGATACTGTCTGCGTACTTTTTGATATATTTTCAGCCGACAGAGTAAAGTTGGTCTTACTCTCCCAAAAAAAAATTACTGAGTATTAGCTACTAGAAAAGTACCCAGACAGACCTACTCTGTTCATCATTTTGTGCGAAATGTTTTCAAAGTCCATATACAAAAATTACTGCGAAATAAAAGAGAAAAAATGTTGCTGAAGTTGCAATTTATTTATTTGTAAAAAGTCAGGAAATGTTTCTCGCAGCATGGTTTTCAAACTTAAAGGTGTTTCTGACAACATTCATTTTTCAACTACGAAATAACATAAGCAGCACTTTTTTTCGTAAGGAATTGTTGACAACCATTTTTTCAGACCGTTTGTTTTGACTTAATTTTGTTGTGTTCAAGTAATTAGAAAAAGAGAAACGGAAAGAGTGTAAATTTAAAAAGACAAAACTTAAGTTTATGATGCAGAAAAGCGTTTGCTCAGTAAATGTTATCCCTCTAAATCGCTGTATTGTCAAATTTTTCAATCGAAATAAGGCATGTTGCTCAAAATTTTCGCAAATTCGAACAGATTACTAGACTTAAATCATTGCGAGGTCAATGACTTGTTGTTGTGGTTTTTTGCTTTAAGCCTGGTACTCTGTTTAGTTTTTCATGCGGAATGCTGTCAAACTATATATGTATGTACATACATAAAAAATTTGTATGAAAGTCATGAAGAAATGTTGCAGTAGTAGTACTCTGTTTTTACTGTAGAAAAACGTATAAAATGTTTCAGGAAATAAAGTTGACTGCTGTAGCCAAAGTGGTAAACACGTTGACTACAAACCTGGTTGGCCAAGGCTCAACCCCTGCGGCAATCAAAAAATAAAAATGTTTTTTTCTGTTTAATAAAAAATTCATAATAAAAATAAAATAAAATAAAAACACAACGTGTTTTTTAAGCTAATGCAAAAGCTCAGGTTGCCTACAAGCTTAGGTGCTCTTGTTTAAATCAGGGATGCAACCGATACTTCTGGTTTTCCGATATATCGATATCGGCGATATTTTACTGTCGATACGCCAATACTTTTTATATTTTTCTTTAGAGTTTTTTGAACAAAATATTTAATTTTCAAATGAGTTCTGTCGCATCTGAGAGACTATTTTCCATTGCAGGTCTGCATCAAACGGATTTGAGAAATCGTCTATTTCCGCAAATTTTGAGAACACGTTGTTTTTTAAACAAAAATCTTATTAATATCAATTTTAAATATTTATCTTTTGCAATGTTGTTTTTATAATTTTATTTTTAATTTTAACATGATCTCAAATTCAATTCTGTCTTTTAAATCTTATAAATATAAATTTTAAATCTTGAGCCAATGAATGCCATCGTTTATTTTGTAAAATCATAAATATTGTTGACGTTTTGTAGTTTGAAAATTTGAATTTTTGAAACTGAAATGTATTAAAAATTTTGATGATTTGAATGGCTCATTAATAAGCAGTTATTTTGTTTAATAGAACAATTACTCTACTTGAGTTTTGTTAATTTTTACTTGAGCTTAATTTCAATATGCGTATCGGAATCAGTATCGGCGATATTTATTTTTGAGTAACGGTATCGGATCGGCGTATCGTTACGTCCCTAGTTTAAATATTAAACAAAGGTTGTCGTTCATGTTACCTGTGTAACAAAGTTAAGATATTTGATAACTTTCAAACAATATAAATATTACACAAAAAAACTAAATGCGTAAATGCTCTATGTTTAGGGCTTTGGTTATTCATAAAAAAAAAAAAAAAAAAAAAAAAAACAACTCAAATAAGTAAAACTTTTTTAATTTATTTTTTTTTTAAGATAAATATTTAACTAATAATCAAATCACAAGATGTAAATTAACGCGAGATAATTATTTGTCTTTCCTGTTGACTGTGGAAAAACGAATTAATTTCTATTTCTACCCTGCAGGAAAATAAGCGTTAATTGTGTTTAAGCTGCTGGTACCATTACTAGTACAGCAAGCACTAGTTAAAAAATTTATAGAATATATATAGAAAAGTACTAGTACTTCAGGTAGTTGTAGATTAATTTGACTAGTGGAATTTACAACACATTTAAACGAATTCAAATTTAAAATAAACTAGATGACCCGTGCGAATATTTCGCAGCCTTAGTTGTCTTTTTATAAGATAAAATGAAAATAATTAATAAAAATTTTAGTAACTTCAATACATTTTATTAAATGTATAAAAATATTAGAAGTCATAATATATCATACATATTTAGATACATACACACATATGTTTAAATGCTTTTATAATACTTCTTTGAATACAATGTTAGAGGTAATGACATGATCATCGTTAACTTTTTGCCCGTACGAATCCCTAATACAAACAATAATATCTTTAAACGGTTGCACTCGAGAAAAAGCCACGTATATATACATATACAATCCTACCTTTTGAAGGGTTTGACCTTGTGCTTTGTTTATTGTCATAGCAAAAGCAACTCTCAGAGGGAAGGGATCAGAAGGTGTAGGGTTGATTCGGGGTATGAGTTCAGTTTTATCGGTATGAATAATTTTTGCTGATATTACTTGTTTTAATCTAAATGCACGTTATTTATATTCTTAATTTGCACGTAATATGCATATTATATATAACTGACTTAGTAAATAGCGCTATTGCCAGAATGGATTTTAATACATACTTTATTATTCGTTACCACACAGTATTATCATGCAGAAGCGACCCTGTATTACCACACTTGAACAAAAACATATAATGACGGTATTATCATGCAGTTCTATATAAAATCAAGGCGCATCAAATTATTGTGTATTATTGTGCCATGATATAAAATATAATTCTTATCAATGAAAATATTAATTTTTCAATTTCTAATTATTTTTCGTCATTAGTGTTAGAAATAAGCCCAAAAATGAGATGTCATTCATTAAATTTGATGCGGTGGTTTGGGAGATATTTGCAACCGACAAAAAAAAGTGCTTTAGAAATAATATATATGATAACAGTAGGCTCTGTACTTTTTTGCTGCACCACTACTGAAAATTATTAGAAGACTTTGCCACCTACATCTCAGTTTATTTATTCGTACATTTATGATGTTAAAAAAAGTGACATTTAAAAAAATAAAATTAAAAGTTAATTTAAAAATTGTTTAAATGTTTTTGTTTAATATTGCTATTCGTATGTAAAATCAGCAATCTTTTTTAAAATAAGAAAAACTGATTGAATTTTTTGACGTTGAGTGAAGTAACACAGCCTTTAATACAAGCATGTAGTTGAAATTTCGGAAATTAATAATACTGTGGAATTTTTTATGAACTTTGGATTTTCTTCTTAAAATTCGGAAAAAAAATTGTTTAGTATATGCTGAAGTAACAAACGTAACTCAAGTTGTACAAAGGTGTTAGTGGATTGAGTGTGCCCTAAAGGAATTTGTTAAAAAACCTAGCGATTCGTCCATGAGCTATAAATTAGTAAAAATATTAAAATGAGTGACACAAATAGATATTTTAAAAGAAAATTAAAAAAAAAAAAAAAAACAAATTACTGTGTTAAAAAATAGAATACTGTGTAATGAAAATCCTCTAAAAAAAATTAGAATTTGAGAAGAAATTGTAATTGTATACACAACAAACCCATAAGAAGTTGCCTCGAAAACAGGGAACTTTTGCTCTAGCTATTTGCTTAAATTTTATTTTATATATTGCATTTTTATCACATACGTTTGTAAATTCTTACCTTTTTTAGACTTCAGATTAAAAATCATATATTTCCATTTCTTTTGTAAATTAAGAATTGATAAACAAAAAATTGCTTGTGAAGACAAAGACTTAACAAATTGCATTGGATTTAATAAAACCAACAATTTAGGTTTATATATATATATATATATATATATATATATATATATATATATATATATATATATATGTATAAACCAGTGCTTAATGTGGAACTATTATACTAGTTCTTATCTAGTACCAATAGTACTAGTTCCTCATGAAGAACCAATTGTACTAGTATCCACCTAGAATTATTTATACTAGACTATACTCATCTAGTACTAATATTTATTTTTATTTATTTATTTATTTAGTAGTATGTTACATACTTTAAATCAACGTTTCTCAAATGGGGGTCCGTGGACCCCTGGGAGTCCGTAGAAACCATCCAAGGGGTCCGCGCGACGAACCGAAAAAACAGTGTTTTCAAAAAAATTAAGGTTTTATTTTGAACTTGGGCTTCAGAGGGGTCCGCGAAAAAAAAATTAGCTTACTAGGGGTCCTTGAGCAGGAACTTCATGAGAACCCATGCTTTAAATTATCCTATATACTGAATTTTCATATATTTATTGGAATATTAGTGTTTATAAACTTTGCAATTTTTCTTCTAAAAATATTAATATTTCTCTCGTTTTTTATATGGTTTGGTAGTTGATTATACATATTCAAGCCTTTATCAAAGAGTGTCCTCTGCCTTGTAGTGGTTGTTACTCGCTGTACTCTAAAATCCTGGATGTTTCTTAAATTATAGGGTTGTACCTCGTCAACATACGCTAACTGCTCACATAAATATTGTGGTGCTGTCCCCATTTTCATTTTTTGTATAAAACAAAGTAAATTAAGTTTCAATCTTTGGTGAATATTTAGCCATTTAAGACAGTTTAACATATATTCTACTGGAGTATACCGGTTGCATCTCAGTATTGCGCGCAATGCCTTGTTCTGCAGTTTCTGAAGCCTAATTATTTGTTGGTGTGTGCAGCATGTATAAATTATTGATGAGCCAAACTCAAAATGCGGTTTAATCATTACATTATATATAATTTAAGCCGTTATTATTGATACTTTGTTCCTTAACCTTTTAAAAAAGCCAATTTTCTTGCTAATTTTTTTTACATATATAGTCTATGTGCTCTTTAAACTTTAAGTTTTTATCAATTAAAAACCCGAGATATTTAATACAATCCACTTTTTCAAGTTCTTTATTATTTATATTTATTGTTATATTATTATTCATATTTAATTTCATAACTTTTGTTTTACTCTCGTTTAATTTTAATTTATTTATTTTTAACCATGTAATAACATTGTTTAAATCATGAGTTAAATTATCATAGCATCCGTTTCCGTTTCATAGTGATCCGTTTCACCTTCCGTAAAAATAAGTGTGTCATCGGCATATAGAACAATTTCGCAGTTATCAAGAATCAATGGCAATTCATTTATATAAATAATAAACATTAGTTCTCCTAGAACTGATCCTTGAGGAACACCATAATTATTATTAACTTCTTTTGAACTTATATTATTTACTACAGTTGATTGTTTTCTGTTCTCCAAATATTAAGCATTTTTGTTCTGTGCCTTTTACTCCATAATTATATAGTTTATTTAATAATATTTCTCTGTCTATGGTTTCAAATGCTCTTTTAAAATCTAAAAATATTGCTAAAATTTTGTTATTCTTATCTATTTATAACATAATTCACAGCTGTTTCACACGAAAACGTCTTACGAAAACCGGATTGATATTTCTAAAATAAATTATTTTTCTCCATATATTGTTCCAACTGCTCTTTCACAACTTTTTTAATTATTTTTTCACATGTTTTTAATGTGTTAATCGGTCGGAACTCTTCGCATTTGTTAGTTTTAAATACTTTTTCCATTGGCGTTATCATAGTTTTCTTCCAACTATTGGGAAATATACCTGTTTCAAGCGATTTGTTTATTATATAAATTATTGTCTTTCCAATTATGTCCCAATTATCCATAATAACTTTTATTGATACTTTATTAAAGTCCGGTTTATTCTTTAAATTCTTACATATATTTTTTAGCTCTAGCATACTAATTGCACGAAATTTAAACGTTTTATTTATCATCGGTACTCGGTTCACATATTGCACATATTCTATACTATTTCTGATGTTTATAATGCTATCTACAAAGTAATTATTAAATTGACAAGCTATATCACAGTTTTCTTTATATTCTATTTGGTTAAATATCACAGATTCTATCACAGCGCGATGTTTCTTCAAAACTAGATCTTTAATTTCTCTCCACATCCGTTTTTGATCGTTGGCAACTTTTATTCTTCTATTAATGTACTTATTTTTTTCATCATTTATTTTATTCTTATAAACATTTCTTATTGCTCTATAATTTGTCCATGCAATACTTGTATTTTCGATTTTGGCTATTCTATACTTTAAAATTTTATCTTGTTTTAGCATTCTTAATTCATTATTAAACCAATTGTAACTGCTTATGGCATTTATTTTCTTTTTTATAGTAAATTTTTTTATTGCTTCTGTTATAGTACTAGTATCTATCTAGTACTAATGGTACTAGTAATTTTCCTAACACACTCAATGTTAATTTGAGCATTAAGATGGTATAGGAAAGTTTTCAGTTGGGAACTAGTACTGGTACAACACAAGTTTGATACTAGTTTGACCTCTTTCAAGGATGCTGTTTTATCTGTTGCGCATTTTATGACTGAATGTCCAATCACCAAAATTGGTGATCGACTCGAGGAAATTATAGACTGCTCTACTTGCGTGTATTTCTCGCTTATAAGGCGTAGTCTTCGAAGCCATGGTATTCAAGATGTTTAGTTAATTCAATGTTCATAACCTAACTACAAACAATTTTTATAAATATTGAAAGTAATATGTTCCTTGCAAGGTACATTTATTTTACGAGGTAATAGCGGCTCTTCAACAAATACATTTGTAAAAACATGAAATTTTATTGTTGCTTCGTGAGTGGAAATGTCAAAAATAGAAAAAGAAATTAAAAGAGAATTGGTCTAAAAACAAACGCTCTGTTTGTTCTGCATATGCTTGTTGTTAGTGTTTTTTGAAATTCGTAAACAAAATGTAAAATATAAACAACTTTTGACATGTCCAACTACAAACCAGCTGGGCGGACGACACTACCTAGTAAAATAAATGTACCTTGTGTTCCTTGATTGTGCGCATATGGTCTAGTTACCCGGTGCCTTTTGTGTATTCTATAAATTAATTTATGATATACATTTTAAATATATTTTTTTTGAAAATTTATTATTTGAAATATTTTGTATGTTAATTTACTTTAATTGTGCTTTCCCGCAGTAATAGTAATAGTAGTTTTTAATATAAATATTTCATGAAAATATCATGAAATGTGTTTATTTGAAAAATCAAGCATAATGAAAGTAAATTAATAAATTTTTTTGTTTAAAAGAGCTTTCAATTTCGAATAAAATATAAATTATATAGACAGAATGAAATGATTTTTCTTTTTTGTAACCGAAATATTACAATAATGTACTATTTATATTACCTAAATCTGTTACATAAAATTCATTATTTGTTATTGGAATATTAATTTTTAACACACTCTCAACAGGTTAATTTGGTAATTCTTTGTGCTTCTCTCATCCGTCATATGGAATATTATATATAAATAGATTCATTGGCCTCTGAAGGATTTTATATTACTGTTTTAAATGATAAAAATAAATATTACTTAAAACTCGTATTCATCATTTTAGCAATAGGATCCAATAAGGCTTAATGATACTGAATTTGATATCGGATCTGGGGCGGAAATTGGTTTCCAATACCATGAATTGTAACTTACTGCAATATAAATATCAAAATTAAAAACAGTACATATATTGTTGAAATTACTATTGAGTAAATCTTTAAATGAACTTACGCACATAAGATTGGAGCAATCTAATAGATATTGTACGACAGCGGTGACGACATTTCTCAGTAGGCCTCAAAATTATAAATCGGGTGCCTGACGATTGCTGAATATATACATTAGGACATTCAGTGTCCGGAAGAGTGTATGATTTTGATTGAGGAGTGTCTATAGCCAGGTATCGTTCCAAAGCCATACTACTTGGCAAGGTTAAAGGTCGTGCTATGAGCTTTCGCAGAAGACGTGCTGGTAGCAGGCGGTTGCAACGCCATAAATTATTTGTTTCGCTCTTAATAGTTTGATTAAATTGATTAAAAAGCTCTTCTAGATTTGTAACTTTGCGGTTAGTAGAGTGAACACGGTAAGCATCACGTTCAAAAATTTCTTTATTGTTGAAATACATATTGTACACATCTTGAAGTTCTATTGGCTTAAGACTAATCTGCATTTCAGGAAATGTAGATATTAAATGATATTAAAAATTATTTTTAATCAAAGTTTTTATTACCTTGAATACAAAAGGCACATACTCTGAAGATATTTTTTTATACTTTAAATTCATTATTACGTCATAACCTTGAATGTTTTTATTGATTTCATCGTCACTTTCATATGCAGATGTTAAATCGATTAATGATTTTACATGTGAGCAAGGTGAACAACTTATGTCGATTTGAAAAAATGGATTTTCCATTAAACAAGATTCATCGTAAAGCTCCTTGAGACGAGGAAAACGCTCAATAAGCGGTAACGTTAATCGACGCCATATACGCATTCCAGAATATACAATTGATCTTACGCTTTTTTCCGCTACAGACAATGAAGGCTCATGGCGGTATACGAATATGCAAAGTATAGCCAAAAATAAGTATATTAACCAATATAAAATTTGATGCCTTCGATCCAATATGTGGTTAAGTAACTCTATTTTTAAAAATGTCATTAGAGAAAAATTTGGATACCCGGACGTTTCAGAAGATGTGGTCTGTAAGGAATCTGAAAGATTATTTCTGCCATGTTTGAAGTACTGAAAGCAGACAAAACTGTCAAAAGCAAATGAACGCATATCATACGTTCCTTCCGCTTTAGCACGAAGTTGTTTCAGAGCAGCTATGTACTTAGTCAACACTTGATGCCTCTTACTTAGCTGTGGCCCATAGCTAACGTCAATATTTTCCATTTCGTAATATAACCGCCAGAAATTGCTCAAATTCTTGGATATATGTAGATACGTAAATATATCTATTTATAAATATATAAATTTGTAGATTTCTTTTTAATTACATTGTAAGCTACATATGTGAATGTTCATACATGTCAATTTGCATATGTAATTCCATGTAATGTAATTTAGCAAAAGTTTTGTAGTTTATGGAGATCAATTCTATATTTTTTATATCTATTTTAAACTCTTTCAATTATAAATCTAGTTTACGAACGAAGCTCCAAAATGAAAAAAAGTTGTATACAGAGTGTAAACAGAAAAAATGTGAAAAAAGTGCAAAATTTGGGGCTGACCTTTAGTTTTAGAGTTATGGATCGATCTCCAAAGTTTGTATGTGTATTATGTCATATATTCAGTATTTTTTGAGCAATGGGACAATATGTGTATGATTAGAAAGGTAATTCCAATAATTAATTCATACCATAAACGAAAAATTAAAGTGCCCGGCCAAAGGCTGCTAAGCAGAAAATATTTAGTGAGCGAAACCGGTGTTTGTTATACTACAGAGGAGAAAATTCTTGCACCTGGCTGAGGGCCGGCAATTCAAGAAGTCTTTAGTGGTTGTTGTTGTAATAGCTTAGCGGAGTTGACAATCTTTAGCCTAGATTGAATCGTTTCAAAGCAAAGATCGAATTGTCGTGTTTGTTATACTACAGAGGAGAAAATTCTTAGTTTAATTTATATGTAAAAAAGCTTTTTTGTTGTTCCTTAACTCATCCTTTTTCTCATTCCGTCATAAAATACTCGATATACCTGCACCATATTATACATACAGACTTTGGAGGTCCATAACTCTGAAACAAGTGTCACTACCAAATTTTTCACTACATTTTTTTGCTTTAAATTGCATTTTACACCCCGTAGACAGCTTTTTTCATTTTCGAGCCGAGTCCGTGAACTAGATTTGTTTCCTTTTATGATTTGGCACTTAAAAAAATAATAAATTTAAGTATGTAAACATACCGACTTTTCTTGTCAGCAACAATTTGTTTTCTGATACACAGCGTTGCATCATCTATGCAGAGGATGTTGGTGTCGTAAACATCTATGGCACAAAAGATATCTGTGTCTGGTATATGAATAAATAGTGCTGAAAGAGCTGTATATATATATATATATATATATATATATATATATATATATATATATATATATATATATATATATATATATATATATATATATATATTTAAAAAAAGGTTTGGCATCTCTTATTTCATGACTACAGCTCTCTCAGGACTATTCATTCAATAATGTGTGTATTGTTTTCAATAGATTTTTAGTGGCTTTCTTATTGTTCACAATGTTCACTGCCACACGTTTTTGTCAGCTGAACAAGATTTTACAATAACAAAATACACGTAAAAGCTAAAACAAATGTTGACCCCACGAACTAATGCAGTCATCTGTTCAATGGGCCATGGATAAAACTTAAGGCCAGGATTGACTATCATACTTATACCCTGTTCAGAGATACGCTTTAATTGCGCAATTAAGGAATGTACGCAATTAAGGCCTTAATTGAGCTAAATTTACTATATAAGAAGTCAATTACTAAATTGAGCAATTAATACTTAATTGCATCACTAATTGAATAAAGTACGAAATACAACCCTTGCCAACAAGTATGTTTACTGGGAAGTATGTTCAGTGAGAAGAAAAAATTCATAAAATTGGCAAGCCGTATGTAAAAATATAAGCAAACCAAGGTACATTTATTTTACTAGGTAGTGTCATCCCTCCAGTTGGCTTGTAGTTATTTATATTTTACTAGTAAAATTAATGTACCTTTAATAAAATAAATAAAAGAAAATAGCAAGCGAAGCTGAAGGTAAGTTAATAAAAAATTTAAATATTTTTGAAATTATCAGGTATGTCACAGAACTCAACTCCGATCGAAAGTGGTTTCAATTCCGCAAATTGCTTCCTCAGAAAACTTAAGACGAAAAATTTCTTCGGAATAAAACTACTTTCAAATTTCAAAGTGGAAATTAGTTTCTTTTATTTTTTTAAATTTACTTTTATGATGTTTCCTTCTTAGATTAGCCTTGTTGTTTACTTTGGGGTGCCAAATATTGCCTCATTTAAATTAAATAGTGGAGATTCAATACTTTTCAGGAATAAAAGAAATCGATCGGAATCTGAAGAAGGTAAAACAAAATCGATCGCAATTGTTAACACGGAATTAAAACCATTCCGATCGGAATGTGTGACATGCCTGTATATTTTATTTTAATATAATTTAACAAATGTCCTTTGATTTGTGTTCTGGTTTAATATTTTAAGGAGCTGTAGTTCTTGTTTTCCTAAATTTTTCAGAAATATTAAATCCTTTTGTGTTCTTTTTTTAACAAAGATAGATTGGATTCAAAAATTGAAGAGTGATTTTTATCTATTTTTTTAACTTTAAGAACAAGAAACTTTCGCTATTACAATAAAAATGTTTTTTTCCTCAGTTGTCAAATGCTAATTGAATAAGCTTAATTGAGCATGTGTGAACACCAAATTAAATTGCGCAATTAAAGTTAAATTGACTCAATTAAGAAAACATGTCTGAACACGGTATTAATCGTACAATCTGTCAAAAATATCATGTGTGTGACAGACTTTTTGACAGACCTGTACGATTTTGTAATCGTTTGAAATTATTCATAAAATGATTTTTTCTGTGCGATCAGACATGATTTTTTTTTTTTTTTTTTTGAAAAAGTTTTTGCATCTTTTTTGTATAATAGTGTGGCACGTACGTCGCCATTTTGAAACGGTTTTTAAAATAGGACAGAATTCTGTAAGATTTTTGTGTAGTTAAATCGTAGGATTGTGTATGATAGTGAATCCTGGCCTTTATCTGTCAAATCAGAAA
Source organism: Cistogaster globosa (assembly GCA_937654795.1). NCBI lineage: Eukaryota > Metazoa > Arthropoda > Insecta > Diptera > Tachinidae > Cistogaster > Cistogaster globosa. The sequence goes on along the minus strand of OW569406.1, from coordinate 122,407,677 downwards.
TGAGCTAAGTGTTACCATTCACGAAATAAGCTTTAGTTGAAAAAAAAAACGTTAAATGCGGATCCTGTTGTCAGCAAATTTTATTTTTCTAAAAAGAAAAATTTTAACATTTTTTACAGAACTCGGCAATTAATATTTAAATACGCATTTTTTTAGTTTAAATATAAAAAAAAATTAGAAATGACACCAGACAAGGTCGTTGCTAGTTTTTAATAAATGTATTTTGAAGTAGATACTGAAATACGCTGAAAGCTTTTCTAGGATTAATAATGGAAGTAAGATTAATCTTTTCTTTTTTATTTACTCCATTTTTTCATCAATTTTATTTATTTATTTTATATTTTTAAGCCCTTAAGGCCAATAACTAGTATATGGCACGCAATATCAAAACTTATTGCTAGTTAATTTATTTAAAAAAATGTTAATGTTATAATATATAAAAACTGTAAAATGCGAGAGCTATTATTCCTAAATTCTAATAATAATAAAAAACAACTAAATGATAAGAACAAAAATCATAGCAAAATTTATGCCTTGCAAAAGTTAATGTTAGCTATTTTAAACATGTTGCCAAATTACATTTTTGAACTTACTTAAGGAGTATGAAAATTTTCGTTTCAAAAGCCCAATGGATTTTGCAAACAAAGATTCTTTATAAAATTTTAACCTAAAGTTAATAAAAGAATATTAAAATGGTATTTTTATTTTATTTATTTATTAAACCTTCATTTATATAACTGAGCCTATAAATGGTCTTATATAGTTATCAAAACTACTATATTAAAATAAAAGTAACTACAATAAATAAAATATAAAATTTAACAATGCTTGCAATAACTTATCACATAAAAATAATTTCAAAAGCATGAGATCAACTCTTATATGAAAATAAAGATTATTTATTATCAAAAAGAGAAATTGAGTTCTTAATACGTTGAGTACAAATCGTAATGATTAATGCAACTAGCAACTTATTTTATATAACCTCTAATATATTATTTGTTTCTTCGATTTAAATTGATTGATTGAAAAAGAAAATATTCAAAATATTGGAAATTCGAATTTGGAATGATTTATTGAAAATATTTAAATGTCTTACCGGAAAAATAATCTGTGGGTTTCTTGATGAGCGAGAAAAATTAAAGTTATCAACGATATAAGAGGGACAACCAGTTAAAATTGATTTATAGAAAAACGTAATTAATCTTGTACTGGTATACAGGACTGTCAAACTCCATATATAAAAAATATACACAATATACACGCTGCCACCTGGTAATTGATTCGCTTTTTTGACATTCGTGCTAACGGCAAAAATTAACGAATTCGCCACCGCTACTACCTTATAATTAGTTCGCCTTGTGAAAAATCTTACGAAAAACTTTCGTTAAAAATTTGTTATATTATATCCAAAGCAAGGCGAATTGATTACCATGTGGCAGCGTAGGCGAATTCAGTATTTTTTGCTGGCGTACACCACTGTCAAACTCCATATATAAAAAATTTGTGTATATTTTTTATATATGGAGTTTGACAGTCGTGTATACCAGCAAAAAATACTGAATTCGCCTGCGCTGCCACCTGGTAATTTATTCGCCTTGATCCAAAGTATAAACACAAACGTGCAAGGTACATTTATTTTACTAGGTAGTGGCGTCTGCCCAGCTGGTTTGTAGTTGGACATGTCAAAAGTTGTTTATATTTTCCTACTTTTGTTTACGAATTTCAAAAAACACTAACAACAAGCATATGTAGAACAAAGAGAGCGTTTGTTTTTAGAGGAATTCTCTATTAATTTCTTTTTCTATTTTTGACATTTCCACTCACAAAGCAACAATAAAATGCCATGTTGTTTTTATAAATGTTGTATTTGTTGTAGAACCGCTTTTACCTAGTAAAATAAATGTACCTTGCAAACGTGTAAATCAATAATGAATGATAAATGTCAAAGTTTAGATAAGGAAAAGTCTACAAGCGCAAATTTTTACTTAAGTCAACAGAAATAATTTGTGAAAAATATTATATGAAAAAAGTCTATAATACGTTGTGTGAGACTCTGATACCAAACTGGAATCAATTTTAAATCTTGTTTGAAATATATTATATGTACTATATATTATGTATTTATATGGCTTAAATCTTACATCATATGTACAGAGTTAAAGAAAACAGTATTTACATTTGTCTGGCATTCAGCAATGCTTACAATTGGAGCCATTACTATTAAAGTGGAAAAATTAACAACATATTAACATATTAAAATATTACATGAAATAATAAAAATAAAAAAGTGCTTATAAATTTAATATATTGTTGTAGTGAATAATCCTGTTCCAAAATATATGTATGTATCCCCCGTAAATTTTTTAACTAAGAATATTTCTTCACAATACAAACGAATATATGTTGGAAGTTATGTAAATACAAGTACTAAAAGACTGTTTAAATAATTCATGCCAATTGTAACGCAAATGTGAAGTAAAATATTGGCAATTTGTTAAAATGTACAAAAGCTATAACAAAATATTTTTGATAAGACAATGATAAATATATTATTAAAGAAGAATGTAGAAAAAAAACTAAAGAGAAATGAAAATATATATAATGGGCGAGTGTGAGCTGCCAGATCATGAAAGTTCATAGCATTGGCAAAAAAGTTTAAAGTAATAAAACAATGTGAATCAATAAATAAAATTTAATTACAAAAAAACCGTGAGAAAGTCGAAGTTGAAAGTATTAAAATTTGTAAATTCAACATCGGGTTTGTTCTTCATACATATATTTAGAACAAAAAATGTGTAAATAAAATAAACGAAAAAGTGCAGGCGTATTCATGGGATAATATTTCGAGCTTGAACACACCAAATAAATGATATTTATTTAAATAACCAAAAAAAAGCTTTTTACAAATAAAATAAAAAAAAAATTATTTAGTTTTTCACATATTTTGCATTTTTTTTTTTGCATTTTTGTACACGAATAACATAGCTGTATTTATAAATATCACAACTATTTATAAATATCGACTATCGACTACCTTCTGTTCTTTAAAAATATACATATGTGTACGCCTCCATGCTATTATTTGAAAACGTTATTTACTGCAAGTAAGCCTCTAGGCTTTAACTTGATAACATACTTACTTCTCGCAGTGCCCTACATCAATTTTGGATTGTTCATCACGTTTAATTATCTCTTTATTAATAGGTTATTAATAATTATGTGTACTGAAGCAATAACAGTTTAGGTTGAGTCAGTTTCTTATGCTGACAGCCTGTGCGACCTATCCTATGTTTGGTCAGGAAGATGTTTAGTTATTGGTATTGTACCCCTTACATTAAAATGAGTAGTGGTTTCGCTTTTACAAATTAGAATATGTATACTTTTTTATTTATTATATACTATACATTAACAGTCTAATTCATAAATGTGCCCTAAGAACATCATAAGCCTTTAATAAGAAAAAGTCGACAAACCTTTAATAAAGTTTATACTGTATCCTTTACCCAACTTTATATCCAAAATAAACTGAATTTTGTTATCAAGATATTTTATTTCAAAATAATAGTTTGTCTTGAGGTAACAGAGTAATTTTAAGAAGAAAATATGAAATAATAAAATCGTCGGTAACCTATATTTTTAAAGTTACGTATTCGCAAAATGTTTATAAATATTTTGTCTATTTCAAACACTACGTGGCGGAATGTGGGAAGTAGTAGTAATAGAATTTTATTATTATCAAAATATACTTTTATATACAATGGCTCACAGCTTATTTTATACACTGCGTTATTTGATCTTTTAAGTCCTGTAACAATAAAACTAGTAGGAACTAAAAAAAAAACAAATTCGCATTATCAAATAGCGAAAAGGGTATAGGTAGTTTAAAAAGAAGGCTTTTTTTATTTAAAAAAATTAAATTTAAAATAACTTAAAAGAAAGAAAACTAAACAAATACATATGTAGCTTTTTTCATGTCACAACTTATTTTATGCATTTACTTATTTTTTAAATGATACTTCCAGAATGCGTTGTCTAGCGAAAATTTATATTTTATTCTACCTTATTTTACTTTTCAATATGATTGGCTTTTCAATTTATGGTCAGATTTTGTCAGTAAGTTTTGTTAATTTCGGAAAATTTTTAAATGGGTCCACGCTCAACCTTAGAACAGCGATAATTGGTAATAAACCATTTTAAAAATGGACACTCGCAGCCGAAAAAACTGTCACTCGGAGAAAAAAATTATTGAGCGCATCGTTCGCGAAAACCGTTTAATTAACAAAGGTAGAGAAGCACCAAATAAATTTTTAGTAATCATAATGAGCGTTATATAATTAAAGAAAAGACAAGACTCTCAGCTCAGCTCATGTTTGTCGTGTTCTTAGATAACATGATTTTAATGTTCGAGTTGCACGCAAGAAGCCCTTCATTAGCGCCAAAAACAAAATATGCAAAATAAACTTCGTTATAAAATACGTTTCCAAAGACGCTCCGGTTCGGAATTCGGTTATCTTCCCGATGAATCGAAATTTAATAAATTCGGCTCGGATGGCAGGTCATACGTAATGCGGAAACTTAATAAAGAAAATTTAAAAGCAACAGTTAAACAAGGTGGTGGCAGCGTCATGGCTTGGGCCTTTATGTCGGCTGCTAGTACTGGAACTTTGAAGATTATTAAAACAACCGTGGACAAAAATAAGTGTCTTTAAATTTTAAAGCACAATTTGTGCAAAGTGCAGAGATTCTGGGTATAAGATCAAACTTTCGTTTTCATCAGGGTAACGATCCGACACATAAATCGGGAATTGTGCAGTCTTGGTTAATGTATAACTGTCCTTATTTGGTGATTACGCCACTACAGTCACCATTGAAAATCTATGGTCCATTAAAAAAAAAAAAAAAAAAAAAAAACAAAGTTTACAAACAAAAATGACCTGAAGGAATTGCAGTGGGAGAATGTTTCGCCCAATTTACGCGAAAACTACTTTCATCTAAACCAAATCGGTCAAGTCTGTTAGAGATAATAAAGGGTACCACACAAAGTATTAAATATAAAAATTAGCAAACACAATTTGCAAGTTTTTAATATTCTAAGTAACCGCATAAAATAAGCTGTAAGATGAAAAAAATTTTTTTTTTTGTTTTTAAGACATTCAAATGTTACTTAAAAAAAACATTTTCTGTATTAAATGATACCAATTTGTTTTTTAGTTCCAACTGTTTGTGTTGTTACAGGACTTAAAAGATCAAATTATGCAGTGCATAAAATAAGCCTGTGGGTCACTATACAATAATTCAATAAAATATATAAATGTTGCGACAAATCTGTTTTTGGGAATTTAAAAATTAAAAATTGTATTTTTAAACGCATTAAGATTAGATTCAGCTTAAATATTGTTAGGTAACATATTGTATAATTGTAGTCTTTTATAAAAGAGTGATCACTGCTTTCCCATATAAGTTGCCCTCTTTACTCTAAAGTCCTGAGCATTTCTTAGTTGATATGTTTGAATTTCTCTAACATAACTCAATTGTGCCATAAAATATTCGGGAGCATTTCCAGTTTTCAATGTGTGTATAAAGATTATCGTATTTATTTTCGGTCTATTATATATACTGATCCATTTTAAGGTCTCAAGCATTATATTTTTTGATGTGTAATGAATTCATTTTAGTATTACCCGCATTGCTTTATTTTATAATTTTTGTAGTTTTGTGTATTTGTTTTATTGTGCAGCATGTATTGTAAAAACAAAATCAAATTGAAGTTTTATAATTGTATTGTATATGTTTACTGCAGTAAGAACCGAGATTTATTCTTCATTCTTTTGAAAAAGCCTATTTTTCTATCAATATTTTTATTCTAAATGATCTTTAAAATTTGATTTAAGCCATACATTCACTTTATCCATATCATATGTCAAATTTTAATGACATTGTTCATCAGAACTAGCGTACAGAACTATTCCACATTTATTAATTACATTTGGCAAATCATTTATATATAAAATAAATAAAAGTGCTCCTAGTATTAAACCCTGAGGAAAAATCCGTATTCGTTTTCGCTTTAAGCGTAGAGCATTTCAATTAAAGTATCTTTTAATATTTTCAAATGATCTCTTAAAATATAAAAAGTTGCCATAATTTTATTATACAAGTCTCTCTTTTTCCTTCTATCAATAACATAACTAACTGTCGTTTCACATGAAAGATTTTTTTTTTTGGGAAACCGGATTGATATTTTGAAAACACATTAAATCTCTCCGCATAATTTTCCAGTTGCTGTTTTAGCTCATTTTCAAATATTTTTTCACATGTATCTAAAGTATTTATTAGACGGAATTCTTTGCAACGTGTTGTCTTCTGTAATTTCTTCGTAGGAAATATAACTGGTATATTCCACTTCTTTGGGAAAATTCCTAACTCTAAAAGATAGATTCCAATAATATTCCTATTATCAATATCAATTTAGTAGAAGCTTTATAAAAGTCTGGTTTTCCATTTATGTTTTTACATATTTGTTTTAATATTAATAAATTATTGTGCGAAATTGAAATCTTAAAGTTTACCGTGGATATCCGATTCACATATTGCAATTTTTTATATTATCTCTAGATATTTTAATACTTTCTACAAAATATGCCTCAAATTTACATACTATTCTAAAATTATCTTTAATTTCTACTTGGTAAAATATCACTGAGTGTATCATAGATTTATTCTTCCCCAAAATGAAGTTTTTATCTCCCTCAACATATTTTTTTTGTCTTTAGCATTGCTTATTTCACTGTTCTTTTTGTTTCATGTTCTGTTTTAGAACTATAAGCTTTTCGGATTATCTTATAATTGTGCTATGCTATATACGTATTTTCTGACTTTACGCTATTTTATTATTTTATTTCGTTTCATAACACTACGTTCATGATTAAACCATAAATTACATTGCCTTTCACGTTGATTTCTTTTTTGATTGTAAATTTCTTTATAGTATTTTCAATACAGGTATCATAGTATAGCATATTACTATTAACATCAATATTATCATTATATTTTAAAACGCCAAATTTCAATACATCTTTTACTCTTTTTGTTAATTGCTCCTGTTACATTGTTTAATGTTATTACAATCGTCTAATGATCAGATATTTTACAGTGAAGGACTTAAGTATAGGCACAAGCTGCAAAATGAAACAAAATATGTTTTTTTCACATTTGTAAGTATCAAATATTTATTTAAAGAACATATAATAATTATAATAGTAATTCATATTAAAAATAACCAAAAAGGTCGAACAGATTTTATTCGGTGGTAGAAAAATAACGAAAAGGTTTAAAAAACTTGATTTTCTGTGGGACAAAAGTATAGGCACATTCTTTGTTACCGGAATCAAAACTAGTCAGAAACTCAAATTAGTATTTTGTTGGCAGTCCATTCTGCTTAATAACGGCTTTAAGTCTAATAGGCATAGAGTGTACTAATTTTTTTGTAAAATTTTTATCAATTTTAAGCCATTCTTCGGTTAATGCTGTTTTAAGCTCACATTTGTTTGAAATATTGCGTTTCCGAATTCTTCGGTCTAGCTCCTCCCACAAATGCTCAATGGGATTTAGGTCTGGGGACTGCGGAGGATGTGTCAATACATGTGCGGTGTTATATGCAAGCCACATCTTGACGTCGTGAGCAGAATGTTTGGGGTCATTGTCATGCTGGAATGTAAATGACTCTGACAAACCCAATTTAATGGCGCTTTGCTTAACATTTTCCTTCAAAATATTTAAGTAAACAGTCTTGTTCATTATTTCATCAATGAAGACTAGTTCTCCGACACCCGCTGCAGACATACAGCCCCAGACCATAACTCCTCCGATACCACACTTTACTGTTGGTGTAAGATTTTTTTCGTCATATCAGGCTTAAAAATATTAAATTTGCTTTCGTCTGAGAAGAGAACATGTTCCCAGAAACTGCATGGCTGATTTTCAAATTGTTTTGATAATCCATACGTCTTTTTTTATTAACTGCAGATATTAATGGTTTTCGTCTAGCAACACGTGATTTATAACCGGCTTCATGTAGTAATCTCTGAACAGTTTTAGAGTGCACGTCCTTACCGAAATTTTCCTTGAGGTCCGCTGCCAGCTGTGTAGATGTTGTTTTCTGATCAATTTTAACTTTCCGTATTATTTGGGCACGTTCTTTCACAGTTAATTTTCTGGGACGACCACAGCGCTTAGCACTTTCAAAGTTTTACCTTTAAAACGATTAATTATTGTCCGAATAGTAAACGGCTTCGATCCATTAATTCGCCAATCTCAGCAAAAGATTTGCCTTGGTTATGCAGATGGAGAATTATTTTTCGCTGTGATTCTGTAGTTTCACTTAATTTAGGACACATTTTTTAGAAAATGACAAAGAAATTATTATTTTTAACAAATTTTTCTTACTTTTCACCAACTGAAACAAATTGAAAATAATAACGGAACATTCCATTCTGTCAAAAAATACAGTATTGCCAGATTGACGAATTTATAATCGTCTTTTATTTCCGTTAACAATGAATGTGCCTATACTTTTGTCCCATAAAAAATCGATATTTTTAAATTTTTTTTATTATTCTATCGGCGAATGAAATCTGTTCAAATTTTTTGATTACTTCTTATATGAAGCTTTGTAAGAACCATTTTACGTTCTAAAAATAAACATTTGATGATAATCAATATCAAAAAAATTACTGTTTGCTTCATTTTGCACCTTGTGCCTTTACTTAAGTCCATCACTGTATGTTCTTCATTAATTTTCATTGTTTGTAATGATATAGTGGCTTCGCTTAACGCATTATCGTTTAAAATTTTTTGTACTCTATTTTTGTAGATTCCATCCCTTTTCCAGTCTATATTAAAGTCACCAACTATTAATATATCATTCAACTATTTTTTCGAAATCATAAAAGAATTCTGGTTTGCTTTTACTAGGTGATCTATTTATAGCAATAAATGCAAATATTTTTCCCATAAGTGAAGCTTATCCAATATTTTTTTTATTAAAAGAGGTTAACATCTAATTATCTTTAAAATACACTATCACACCTCCAGTTCAGCTTGAATTTGACAATATGCCATAGCAATTACATCCTGTTAACTGTTCGACGGGTAGCATTCGACAAAATATTAATGATTCTAAAATGATTGCTTTGGTGTCACTTATTTTACAATAGCGTTTAATTATTTTTAATACTTGTATCTATTTGACAAATCTTGTTAAATTTTACTAGATCTGCTTACAGCTTATTGTGAGATAAGTATGTAAGCTAAGGATTTTTTATTTAAGTATTATTTTATGTAAATATAATTATGATCTCAGGCGTAATTCCTTTGTAATATGTTATTTTGGCCAAGTTGGGCTTTATATTACGAAGTAAATGAAATAAAGAAAAATAATCATCAATATTGGGTATTGTATGCTCTGATGTGCTATCATGAAATTCTGAGATACCATAAGGCTCTTTTTTAGAACTCCCGCTTTTTCGGTAAAAACATCTAGATTTGTATTTGTGCACTATTTTGGATGTTTGGGTGTACCTCCTTGAAAATCATCTTACTCTCATAAACCATATTGACAATGTCCATTAAAAAAATTGTTGGAATGTTGAGGAGATTTTACTCATGTGAAAAAAATATCACTGGATCGAAAAGAGGATATTAACTCAAAATTTTAAAAATTTCGCTTTTTGCAAGAACATCACTATCTAACTACTGTAAAAATTTTCTTTGATCTCTAAAACAACATTTAAGACCATTTCGTGATTTTGTACTGACTACCTTTTTCATATCATCAAAAAGGTATTATTTTGAGTTAATACAAAAGTAAAAATAGAAATGCATTGTATATTTTCAAACTATATTAGCCTTTTTTTCAAAATAAAAATAATCAATTTGTTTTTTTTTTTCAATTCGGTTTTATAATGTATTTAGATTGCATCGATTTGATTTAAAATCTTTTTCAAAATCTAGGCGAATTCATATCCATGGTGGCAGCGCCTATACAACAATAAAAAGAAAAAAAAAACAGGCACTTGAGTGTATGGTAAACTTCATAACACAATTAATACCTACTGCACTTTTTAAAATTGATTTAAAACTCTTGTAATTCTATTTTAAAGAATAGTAAAAAAAAGAAGTCTTCAATATCAGTCAAAAAATATCGAAAAAATAGGTATTTAAAAAATGTCATTTCATTTTATTTATAATTTACACGCCATTAGTTTTTTTGTTTGTTTATATCGTTATTTCTTTTAGATTTGATTTGAAATCTCTTTCAAAATCTAGTTTGTTTACACTGTATTTTTTTGACACTAGCAAGATTTCATATTAACAAAATATCAAAAAATGGGTATTTATGATAACCTAACATTTATGATAACCTAAATTACGTTCCAATATCAAACCCATTTAGTTTTCATTGTGTAGACCAGCTGGAAGTTTATGCTTGCCTTACAGCAGTAAAGTCAAATGCCATTGGTATGGATGACTTATGTCCCATTTTTTTAAAAATTTTAGTTCCTAGGTTGTTGCCTTACCTTACTCATCTCTTTAACACGGTTCTTACGAAGTCGAGATATCCAGAAAAATGGAAATTGTCAAAAATCATACCTATTCCAAAGGCGAACAATGAATTTCGACCAATCGCTATCTTGCCATATTTATCTAAAGTTATTGAGAAAATAATGAGTAAACAAATATGTAAATATTTAGCTAAAAACAACTTGATATCTGATGTGCAATCGGGATTCATTAAGAACAGAAGCTGCATAACAGCATTAATTGACGTTGTAGAAGATATTCGATCAAAACTCGACGATAACATGATTGTTTTTTTAGTCCTTTTAGATCATAGCAAAGCGTTTGACACTGTAGATCATCAAATTCTTATTATAAAACTTAGGAAACTGTTTAATTTTTCGGACACTGCATGTAATTTGATTTGCTCTTACTTAAGCTATAGATTTCAACAGGTGCATTATAATGGTGTTAACTCTAAAGCGCTTAATGTCGCCAGAGGTGTACCACAAGGCTCTATTCTTGGTCCTCTCTTATTTTGTTTATATATAAATGATTTACCTGACACTCTGGCTGGTAGTAAAATGCACTTGTATGCAGATGATGTTCAAATCTACAACAGCTCTACTATAAATGATGTTGCAACATGTGTAAGCAATATAAATCAAGATCTTAACAAAGTTAGCATTTGGGCTAGGGCTAATGGCTTGTGCATTAATCCGTCAAAGTCTAAATGTTTGTTCCTTTCTAGATTTGCAAGAATCCCTCACAAATTTGAAATAAAAATAAATGGTGACTGCATAGTTTCTGTTGATTCAGCGATTAATCTAGGAGTTACATTTAACAATAAACTTAGCTGGTCCAACCATATCAAAGTCATCGTAGGCAAAGTATACGGAATGCTACGCAATCTATGGGCTGTTCAAGGTTCTACTCCCTTTGCTATTCGAATGTTATTGGCAAAGACTTTTCTAATACCAACGCTTTTGTATGGATGCGAGCTATTTGCGAATTGTGAAAGCGATGACCTACGTAGATTAATCGTTACATATAATAACATCGCAAGATATGTTTTCCAGAAAAGTCGCCGTGACCACATATCATTTTATTCCTACCAAATCTTCCAGTTGGAATTTGTTAATCTTCTTAAACTTAGATGTTTAATTTTTTTGCACAAAATCATCACATCGCAGCAACCGCCTTACATTTATAATAGGATTGCTTTTACTAGGTCTAACCGTGGAAAGATAATAATTCAACAAAAATATAAAAGCTTATTATCACAACGACAGTTTATGATTTATACCGTCAGTCTTTGGAATACTCTACCTAATTCTATACAGAAAATAAGCAACGCAATTACTTTTAAAAGGGAGCTGTGTAAACTATTTGCATAAAGTTTTAAAATGTTAATGTTACCTTTTTCTTTTCTTTTTGATTAATCATAAATATTTATATTTTTGTTTTCATCCTTAAAATATTTAAATAACTACACCACTTTTATTTTTGAGTAAATGTCAAGCTAGGTCCTGTTGTCACAAAGTGCCATGTGTAAAATATTGTTTAAACAAAAATATTTGGTAACAAAAACTGACTAATCTTTTAATTTTTTTAACACTTTTTGACAATTCGACTATTAGCACATCTTTTAACTATCTTAATTGTATTTCTTTATTGTTTTAGCTTACTTTATAATCTTGCTACAAATCAATTTTCTTTATTATAAAATTTATTGACAATTTATAAACAATTAATTATATTATTTTTAAATTTGTATTCTAAGTATGCTTTTTTCTGCTCGATCACTAGCACTCTCATTTATAAGATTATGTCTTGTTGTGCTAGAAAACTCAAATTTTTATAAATAAATAAAAATAAAAATAAAAAAATAATAATAAAATATTTTATACTGGAGCATATTTCTGGATATGTGAACTACAGAGGCATTGCAAAGTTAAGTAAAATACCAAAACTTTTTGAACTTTCTTAGCTTTAGAATGCAGTCATTGCTGTCACCGCTTCAGCAAAAACATTTTACAACTTTAATAAATCGTGGATTTAATGACGGTGCAATAATAGATGTTATTTATGCATACTTTAGTAAAGCTTTCGATAAAGTTAACCAAAATTCTTAAGAAATTATACTTAATGGGCTTTATTCAAAACACTTTAAGCTAGATAAAATCTTATTTAATTAGAAGAACGCAAACAGTTGCTGGCAATAATAAAATCGTTGTAAACTCTGGAGTCTCTCAAGAAAGCCACCTTGGCCCTATGTTATTTTCCCTTTTCATAAATGATTCGCCGTGTGTAATAAAGTTTTGCAATGTTTTAATGTACGCGGATGATGTAAAGGGTTTTTAATAAATTGGATTCTTTTTTCAATAGGAATAGGCTATAATTGCCTTTATTAGAAATGTCATTAAATATTTGTGCTTAAGTTGGTCGTTTTCTGTTATTTCTATAGGTTGCCCAAGCTTCTCTTGCTGTGCATTTCTTGATAAGTTCATAAGATGTGTAGTTTGGCAATTTCCATAGTACTTGCGGAAACACAAAGCATAAGGTGTAAGAAAACCGTAATGTTTTTAATGTTCTCTCTTCCATCTCTTTGTGCGATTTTTATAATTTCAACAACTTTTTAATCTTTGAGAGATTCAAGCAGCTCAACCTCTGCAATGTCTTTTATCAATGTCAGATATTTCAGACAAAGGGACAAAGGCATCAGGACGATTTTTTTATTATTCTTGTTACCTCTGCTTCTTTTGGTCTCGAAGGAAAGCTGCTTAAATTGGTTGCTATTGGTTATATGTATGCTCAAAAAAGTTTGTAAACTGATAAAACAAATACATAATTATATCAGTTTTCCTTTTTTGAAAAAATCAAATACTTTTCTTGCCAAAAAAAAACAAACACTCGGATTAACAAAAAAAAAAAAAAAACAAACAAAAAACAATTTTATCCGGCAAATTCCTGACAGTGACTGTGACTAAAAACTTATATTTTACAAAGAAGTTTTAAATTAAAAAAAAACTAACCTATATATATGTATATACTCACGTGTTCCTTCTTTAATACTCATACAGTTTGTGAAAAGCAGTATCAAACATCAAGAATAACAATTCTTTCTAATGCAACAATGGCTTCAAGTTGGCGATACACGAAACGTGGTAAATTCCGTGCTAAGGGTAAGCTTTTTTTCAAACTTTAAGATTATTGAGAATTAAGGTACTTTTAATTGATTCTTTAAGTTCCCGTCTACACAAGCAATTTTTGTATCTGCAATTTACTTTAAATATCTTTTGAAATTACATTCGTGTCCACACATTCAAATTATGTTTCTGTAAATTCGGCATTGATTGCTTAGATTTTGCTTTTGCTTAAAACGACTATTGACAAAACAAAAGTGAAATGCAATTACATGAAACAGTGTACCCGTTTCTTTTCGTCTTTCATTTCTCAATAACTATAAATTGCGCAACAAAAGTTGCAAATTGTAGACGGGACCTAACTAGAGTAAACACATTACCGTTGAATGAAGAATGTTGAGACATAAACCAAATTTTTTAACAAAACTGATTTTGCAGTTAACACACCACTGTTGATCACTTAACAGTCGTTAGAATTTGGGGCCCGATCCGAGTTAAGTGTGATATGTAAAAATTGTGCTAGAATGTACTTAGTGAGATCATAAAAGTTAAATGTATAAAATAATTTTTAAGGAACATTAAATACATTGGCCCATATTCATAGTTAAAATAAAGTATACTTTAAGGGAACTAAAGTCGGTTTTACTTTAGAGTCGACTCTAACTCATTCATAGACAATTTAAAATATAATTTTGGCGTTAAAGTCAACTCTAAATTTAAAACTAGCTAAAGCTGTTTTTAACTCATTTTTCCATAATTATTTTATTTGGTTTAAGAACACAATAGTCTTTATCTGATTTTTATACCAAAGTAAATAAAATAACAACAGGGTTACTTTTTTTAATGTTTGTTTAGAAATTGTATGAAAAAAATTATCAAAGTAGAGTTGGCACCCAGTTATAGCCGATTCGACTTAAAGTATGCTTTATTTTTGACTATGAAAGCATAAAAGATAATAAGAGCTTTTTAGTTTAGAGTATACTTTAGCAAGAGTCGACTTTTGTATATAACTATAAATATGGGCCATAGTTTTTTAATACAGACGTTTTTGAAAATTTCTTAAGAAGATTGGTGGTCATTATGGAAAAATGGAGAATACCTGGATGAGTGCAGTGTGCGATTTTGTTACTGTGTCCAAACCCTTCGATCTCGAACCTGTTGGGAAAACAAAAGCACATATTAAGTTATTTACCTGTGATTACAGTTTATTTAAATTGAATTTGAGTAATTTTTTATAAGACGCGCTCTTGATTTCCCAATAGTTTTGTTTGATTCTCCGAGATCGAAGAGATTTTTTAACAAATAAAATTACAGAGACAGGTTATTGTATTTGTTAAAAAATCTCTAAATTTACCCTACAATTTGTACTGCATGTAGGGGGGGGGGGGTAAGTTTATCGCATGTTACATTAAAAAAAAAACGTATTTAACTTGATGTATTTATCTTCACACACATCCTTTTTTCCACTTTTTGTGGCGAAGGATATAATAAAATGAGTTTACAGCTTAATAGCTTTGTATGTGCCCTTGATTTCCTAAAAGGATTGATTCTCTGAGATCGAAGGTTTTGGAGACAGTAACCTAATTCCTTGTAGAACTTATGCTCTGAAACTCGCAACTATTGTTTTACATATTCTGAAACTCACGCGATTTGCCTGCGATTTGCTTTTTTTCAAACTTATTTTCGAAAAACAAATGATTGCTAAACATAAAATACAAAAGAAAATTAAAATAAAACACCTTAATCGCTTAGTTAAAAAAAAAACGGACGCCTAGAAATTCTTCAATCGAAAAAATTACACAAAGCAAGAAATATTTTTTGCATCTTTGTAGTAAAATACTTACGTCGTGGGTAATCAGTGCTTAGGAAGTATTTTTGTTTATTTTGTTAATGATAATCTACATGTTCTGAACTTATATTGTCCTAAAAGTAATTTAAATAAATCTATTAAACTACCTTAACATTCAAATTAGGGATGCAACCGACACCTATACCGATATATTGGCGATACTTCTTGTTTTCCGATATATCGATATCGGCGATATTTTACTCTCGATACGCCGATAATTCTTATATTTTTTAGTTTTTTAAACAAAATATTTATTTTTCAACTCGTTTTTTTGCATGACAACTATAAGAAATAACATATTAAAAGCAGAACATAAAATCTAAACAGAATACATAATGAAATTGTTTCTTCTATTTTGTTTTGTACCACAGAAATGAAATGTTCTCTCAATGCTAAATCTTGTATGTGTAGATATAACTTAGTAGGTAGAACTTACAACCGACGAATGGATAATGATGGAAGAAGTGGTGAAAATTTTGGTTTACTTTGAAGAGACTACAAAATCCATAAGCAAAGCAACTGCTACGATGACGCTATTCTTCGAACATTCTTCGAACATTATTAGAAAACATAATACATGAATCAACGGAGATGGAGAGTAGTTCGGAGTCCCAAAAGTTTGCGACTAACTTAGCATCAATGAATGAAAGATTTAATTGAAAGATTTGAGGGTTTAGAGAATAATTAATCTTATTATTTATCTACAATTCTTGCCCCTATATATAAAGCTCGAATATTTCAAAGACAATCGACTTTAAATCTGTCGAAAAAATGTCTTATTGAGCTGCTTAACATGACTCTAATATAAATATAAATAAATCGTTTGCAATGTTGTTTTTATAATTTTTTAATTTAATTTTAACATGATCTCAAATTCAATTCGTTGTCTTTTAAATCTTATTAATATCAATTTTAAATCCTCAGCTATTCTAAACTGAATGCCGTAGTTTATTTTGTAAAATAATAAATATTGTTTATGATTTTGTAGTTTTGTAGTTTAAAAATTTAAATTTTAGAAACTGAAATTTTTTGAAAATTTTGATGATTTGAATCACTCATTAATAAATACTGTTATTTTGTATAATAGAAGAATTGCTCTGCTTGAGTTTTGTTAATTTTACTTCAGCTCAATTTCAATATGCGTTTCGGTATCGGCGATATTTATTTTTGAGTATCGGTATCGGATCGGCGAAATGGTGTAACGTTATATCCCTAATTTAAATCGTACAGTTAAAAAAATATTCGGCTATGCCGAATCTTATTTTGAATAAAAATGTCATTGGATCTTAATGGGTTAAGCATTTTTAAAATTTTTAGTATTTCCTTAAAGATTTGATCAAAAGCTTTTAAATGACACCCATATTGACCATATTGACAATCGAACTTTTTTGTGAAAGTTTCAGAGGCCCATAACTCGAAAAATATGGGTGAGCGCCAACTTTTCAAAAAATATATCATGTACAGAAAATACCCTGTTTTATTATATTTATTTATAGTTACATAACATCACATCAAAATGTGCTTGCAATTTAAAGTTGCCAAATTTCTTGCTATTGTGAACTGAAGAACGCCTTTCATGCGATTTAAACTCGGAACGCAAGTTTAAAGCGATTTCAGATTGTCGGAATATACCTGATCGTATATGAACAATTTGAACAAGTAAATTTTCTAATCCTTATAAAAAACTTCTCAAATTCGATTCGAATAAACTGTGTTTACAGTTTAATAGTTCTGTATGTACCCTTGATTTCCCAATATCTTCACTTCTCTAAGAACGACACCTAATTCTGTTTGTACGCGGTTTTTTTTTAGACGGTTTTAATTTAACACGGTTTAAAAAATGACAATTTTATATATTTTACACGATTTTTTTTTTTTTTTAATTTAGCGCAGTTAAAATTTTTGGGCTCACATTTTTTTTTTTTTTTTGGTTAGATTAATTTTTTCAAAATGCATACATATGGTCGTATCACACATTTATGGGAATTAATTTTTTGTGGATACAAGTAAGTTTCCTGCTTAGATCAATTGTAGATATAACAAATTCAGGGGAGTTTCTTTTTTATAAATAAAAGCAAATTTATGGACAGATCTACTTTATTGGGCTTACATTGTAAACTGTCAATGTAATCAGATGTGCTTAGCAAAGGAATTTTTTAATTTATTTTTATTTTTTCTTCTGAAAAACTTATTTTTTTTTGTCAACAACACAGCTATTTAATATAAATGTTCTAAGTTCAAGAACTTGTCATACATTTGATTTAAATTAGGTTTAAGCTAAAAGTGCAAATAAATATATAAGTCTATGTATGTGATTTAGCAAAATAAAAAAAAAACTTGTTATTTTTTTTTACTAATTTTAATAAGCCTTAGAAGCAAAGAACCAATGACCTATTTCTGTACACGATCGATGTCTTTTTTAACAGTTTTTTTGAAACCAATCTACCGTGTAAAAACAAAATTGGGTATATTTAACTTGACTTATTTATATTCACACACATAAAATGAAAATGTGTGTGCTGGTAAAGGGCAAGTGTTCACCACTAAAAACAAAAATTTTGAGAAGTATGCATCATACACAAATGATAAAAAAAATCCAGATATTTGAAATGTTTTGAATGTGGGGAAAGGTATCATGGCAGATCGCAGTGTTTCTCTAATATAAAACAAACATGGAACCATGATAATTGGATCCTGTAGAAATAAAAATTCATTCTCAAGGAGTATGATAGCACGATAAATTTAAATAAATCTAAATCTAAAAGTCAAGATATATTTTTAATTGCAGTGTAATTTTTGCGTCTAGCGATAAATTTAAAGTAAATGAAATTGCAGAAGTCAAGATAAATTTTTGGAACAAATGCTATAATGCTTTGTATATGTATATATATGAAGTCTAATTTTTTGTTAATAAGCAAAATGTCTGAAAAAGGATACTCACTAATTTAAGAAAAAAGTTGATATAAAAAATAAACGAAGAATTTTAATTCAAGGCAGTTGATTGAAGGTAATATACCGAACGATAGTAATTGTGTGACTTGTTCAAAATTTTTGTTTAACCGTTTAAGCTAATTGAACAGTTTCATAAAATTTATTAGAATTGGTACATACCGATGTACATATGTGGACCAATGAGAGTTAAATCACTCTCGGAACATTACATTTTATATTTTTAAAAATAAATCTGATGCATTTGACGCATTTTAAGAATACTAAGCAACGGCAGAGAAGCAAACTGGATGCAAATTGGTACGACTAAGAAGCGATAACGGCCGTAAGTACATTTATCGCAATTTTAATGATTTTTTAAAGTATAAAAAAAGTGAAGATAATTTGTTTGTATGTTTGTTAAAAAAGAAATAAATGTTATAGCGTTGTATGTAGATTATATCATCTAAGTTTGTACTTCAAGCAAAACGATGGAAAACGTATTAGAAACTCTCAAGCTACATCTTGAAAAAGTGGACCGTGGTCCTGTAAATTATCTTTGAATAAAAATATAAAGCAAAATTCTTAGAGGGGATACTAAAGTTAATCCATAAAACATTGTAATCAATGAAATATGTATGAATGTATGTTTGTATAGAACTAAAACACTGTTTTCTGCAGGAACAATGTTAACAAAATGTGTTGAAGAAAATTGTTAGAAGATCATAGATGTGACTAAATATCAATCACTAATTTTAAGTCTGATGTACTTAGCTACAATTACTTGACCTCATATTGCTCACACGGTTTCGAATTTATCTCAGCTTAGTTTTCACCCCCATAAGGATCATGCCATGTTTCTAAATTTAAAGAGTTATCGTTGTATTATTCGAAAGATGGAAGTGGTTTAACGTGCTACTCTGATGCAGACTGGGGTTAAAATATAATTGACTGTAAATCTTATAGTGGTTTTAGTCTATTTTTCGCAGGAATCTAATATCATGAGAATGGAAAAAACAGTATATATATATATATATATATATATATATATATATATATATATATATATATATATATATATATATATATTGGCATTAAGTTTAGTGGAGGTGGAATACATTGCATATTCCAAGCTGCTAAGAAAATAAGTTTTTATCGTAGTTTGTTAAACGAAATAGGTTTTCAAAATTTCATTAGGAAGCCAAATGTTTTAAATCATTGACAATCAAAGAGCTCAATACCTGACTAAATGTTAAATGACTGAAAAAACGCAATCAGATTGATATAAGATATCACTATATAAAAGACAATATGTCCCAACGGAGAATAATGTTTCTGACATTTTAACTAATTGTTTACTAAACACTAATCATTGGAAATATTGTAATTTATTAAATATTTTTTTATAAATTAACACAACATTTAATTTGTAAATTTGAATGTAAAATACGTATGTACTTGTAAATAAAGCCCCTTTTCATTCTATAATAGAAGCAAATCAAATGAGAATTGTTGTGATTGTCAAGAAATCTAACGTAACATTAAATTTTGTTTTCACACTATCACAATTCAAGTAAACTGAAAATTACCAAGCTGTTTCGAAATTTAAGCAACAGCAACTGAAGAATATTGTGTATGGTGCGGAAGTGCCGCCTCATGACAATTTTCAGCCGTTCAGCTTCTTGGTAATAAAATTACAAAATAAAAAAGTTATAAAAAATTGCAGCTATTTGTATTTTATTGTAAACAAAATCCATATGTGAGCGACGAGTATAGGGCCAATTTTAAGCAGTTGCAAGACAAAGAACAGAAAGCGCAGACGACGGCGCGCTATCATCTGCGATGCAGTCGGCATGTTTCTTTACTCAACAGCTGCTTTTGTTATTTTCTTCATTTACTTTTGAAACAAAAAACAACCCTGATAAAATGAAAAATTTCTAAAAATAGTTCGGTATTATGAGATGTCAAATTTCTTTCCATATTGTTTCATACTTTGATAACATAGGATTTAAGTTTTTGACAAGTCTTAATGCTCAGTATTATAGCGTGAAAGGGCCTTAAGAAATTTACATTAAAGGGGCGTTTGTTGGAAGTACTTTGCTTAATTTTACTTATCTTTAATGTAAATTTTTAATTGAGTTTACTTTGAAATTTTTGCGTTATAATTTGTATGTTGTAAAGAAAAATAGTTTATAGATTTCAAGTTTTTACCATGTAACTTTCAACGTTTAACACTGCTTTTGAATTAAAATTGATTTATAAAAAAAAGGAAAATTGTTTCATCACACCAGCCATTCTCCATAAGAAATTTTCAAAAATGACTACATAGGTATGTTAAAAAACTCAAATTTGTTTAAGTTTCTAAATTTAATGTCCCACTACTATGTATCAGTAGAGTGGCCTCTAGACCTCCATTTTTATAGGGTATGTTATACCAGCCATTCTCCATTTTTTCATAACGTCCACAAATCTTCTCGGGAAACTTTTAGAAGACTGTGTTGAGTAAATTCTGGGACATTTTTCACATATCGCTTTTAACATGGACCGGGCCTAAAATTCCCGGGTAAAGCATTTTAATTAATGAAGATCAAACTTCTAACAACTGTCAATTGATTAAAAGTGGTCTGTTAACTGCAAAATCAGCCGTGTTAAAAAATTTGGTTGAAGTCTCTACTAGTAAAATTCAAATTTATCTTTACACACATCAAGACAACCTGAAAAAATAATATATTGTACAAATTTGTACTGTGTTTTACTGATCTTTACTGAAAGGCGTTCGTTTATTCATTTTGTAGTAAGTGAGAGAACTAATAGAGTAAAATGACAGTTCTTTGACTGAGTACTTACAAATTTCTACTGCAAAAATTTCTTGTAGTACAGTTTCGTAAGATATAAAAAACATAAGGTAAACAAACAAAAAATTAAGCAACCAAAAATTTTAATAAAAGTGCATTGAAGATTATAAAATATTAAAGTATTTTAACATTTGCATATTAAAAAATTATATTGGTATTTTATTAAATTATTATACCCTCTCCACAAAAAGTGGAAAAAGGGTATATATAGGTTTGTCATTCCGTGTGTAATTTCTACAATATCCATTTCCGACCTCATAAAGTATATACATTCTGAATCCTTATGCATAGCGAAGTCGATTGAGTGATGTCCGTCTGTTCGTCCGTTTGTGAAAAAAATAAATAAATACGTCAATCGATCAGACATAGTGTCGTAAGAGGTGCTATTGGAAATCAGCATTATCGGTCCATGTCCTTCGAGGCAGCAGGCAAATCACCACGCCTACCTCTATTTTTTTCACGTCAACAATAAAGTTACTCCAATCAAAAAAATAAATGTGTGGGACGATAAAGAATTAAGAAATAAGAAAAAACTATCAAGTGAAAAAATTGGCGCTCGCCCATATTTTTCGAGTTAAGGGGCTTTTAAATTTTCAAATTTTTATAAATATCAATATGGGCATCACTTTAAAGCTTTTGAAGAGGTATTTAAGGAAATACTAAAATATCTTAAAAATGCTTAATCCATTAAGAGCTGATGCCATTTCTATGTAAAATTATATATATGCAGTACCAAATTTTTATTTTATTTTTGAATTCTTTGTCACCCCAATATTTGCTTTTTTGATTGGAGCTACTTCACTAAACTATATTTACATAGATAGTGAAGGGTATATAAGATTCGGCATAGTCGAATATAGCACTCTTACTTGTTTCTTATTGAAATTACAAAGTAAATTTTCAAAATATTATTTTGTGTTCTTTGTTTACTAAACCTTTTTTTAAAGTTGTACAACTTATAAGTTCTTGACTACGAAGTATTGTACTTGTTTTTAAGTAAAACTTAAAACAAATTTCAATGTACTAAAGCATATTTAGAGTGGTTAAATTCAATAAAAAAAGACACATTGTTAAGAGAATATTTAATATCTTACTGAAATCAAAAATCTTTTCATTTTAACAAAAATAAAAGTGGGTACCGATATTGCAAAGATTCGTATAGCTGAAACTTTTTCAACACTAAGTTCCTTTACTATCAGCTGTTTACTAAAGTTGACGAATTTTTACTATTTTGCCGATCGATTACTACTCTTTACTGTAGAAGTAAACGAATGAACCTATTGTTATAAAAAATGTGTATCCGAATGATATGACGTATTGTTGTCGAGTTTGGTAGAGCGAAACTGCTAAAACTCATACAAAGAAGAAGAAGAATAAAAACTTTAAAATAATACGCAATCTTTTCCGTATATTCTCCACGAATTATTTTTATTAATTAATTTGCAAGGGACTGGACGCTGCCATTTATGAAAAATATAGATCACTAAGATTCTAAGAATCTAAATTAGTGATTGATTAAAAAAATTTTATTATAATTTAAGTTCGTTTAAGTTTTTTTTAATTAACTTTTTTTAATACTATCATTTTTTTTGTAATCGTTGTAGTACTTTTAAGTAATTTCTCATACTGTTGAATGTATTTAAAGTTGATATTCAATAAATTTTCATGTTAATAATAAAACATAATTATCTGTTTTGTTTGTTTTAACAGTTTCACAAGATTCTGAAGACTATTATCGTTTGGATCCAAAAAAAACCTTTGCGGAGAATTGCTTTGATATTTACAAAGCGTTATGCTGTCCAGAGACACGTGATACTAAGCGACTATTTCTTCTCAATGGGTTGACTACATTATGTCAACAGCAAGAGCAACAAAATAAGAAAAGAGCAAGAGTTGCGCATTCAAGCAATAGTAGTTCATACTCTGCACCAGCTTTATTAACCGTTATGTCCGTTGTACCATCCAGAAATAATTTAGGTTTCTCTACAGAGGAGTTGCTGTATTGGTATGCATTTAATATTCTTTATTTTAGTTTCACTTGTATAGATCGTTACTTGTAAATATATTTATGAAACTATGTACACTATGAGAAAAAAGTGAATACTTCAAAGTCGTTTTTTTAATTAAATTGCTACATTTTTATTTGAAAGTAAACAAGAATGATATATTCAGCTATGCCGAATCTTATAATCCCTTCTCTACGTACTTAAATCTAGTTTACTGAAGTAACTCCAATTGATAAAAACAAATACTGGTTTGACAGAGAATTATAAAATAAGACAAAAAAAAAAAATAGTACCGTATATAATTTTATATCAAAATATCACCGGCTTTCAATGGGTTAAGCATTTTTAAAAAATGTTTAGTATTTCCTGAAAGATCTCTTCAAAAGCTTTGAAATGATATCATTGATATCTTAAAAAATATGGTGTACAATCGTACTTTTATATGAAAAGTTCTCTTCCGCCCATATACTGATTTTTAATAGCAAAAATTTGCGAAACTATATCTGATCGATTTGCCTTGGCAAAGTTGATTTTAACACTAACACAGACGGACATCGGTCAATCGATCTCGCTATGCATAAGAAGACAGAATAAATACACTTTATGGGGTCAGAAATGACATAGCATAACGTAATAAATGGCGAAAGAGTAGACGTGTTTTTCTTGCCGTCCGTAAAAAACAAAAATAAAATGACAAAAAATATTCTTTAAATTCTCTGAATAATTATGAGTATCAAGAAATATGATTTGGCAGATATTTATAATAATAAAGCTAAATTATTTATAATTTGCAATATAAAGCACATACGAAAACAAACATAGAACAGTGAGAACTTACTCTTCTTTTATAAACAATAAAGAAATTCTCCTATACATACAGTGGCTCACAGCTTATTTGATGCACTGCATAATTTGATCTTTTAAGTCCTGTAACAGTAAAACCAGTAAGAACAAAAAAAAAACAAATTGGTATCATTTAATAGAGAAAAGGGCCTAGTTTACAGGCCCTACAGAACTTAAAAGCTTAAATTTTGCAGTGCATAAAATAAGCTATGAGCCACTGTATGTATATTAAGTGAGAATTTGTGAATATTGAAACTGGTTTAAGTTTGTGTTGTTGAAAATTCTACATATTTTTGCAAAAAACAAAATCTAGCAAAAAAAGAAATTAAATCAGCAAATAATTAAAGAAACTACACATTTTTGTATTTACTAAAATAATATTAATAAAACAGAAAATTTAACCCTTAAATGGCTCCTCAAAATCATCAATGTGCCTGTTGCAAGCAGAAGCAAACAAATGCCAAAAAAGTCTAAAGTCTGACCAATGTTATAATTACTTCCACATAAATTGCGCGTAACAACAAAATCCAAATTTATTAGATGCCGCTGTTGAAGGAATAGAAAAAGTAAAGTTTGTGCTTTATTTAAAATGTTTAACCTGTTCAAAAGCTGTTCAAACAGGGATAATATTAATTGTGATGTATTCAAGAAATTAGATGAGCTGGAAGTATTAAGCATCTATCGAAAATAGTAACAGAAAACATTATATCTAGTCTGAATGATATCAAAGCCGATGTTGCAATAAAAATAAAAACAACGGAGGAGTTTGTTGTATCGAAGTTTGAGCAATTAGAAAAAGAAAATATTAGTTAACGTAAACAAATTACTCCGATTTTGTATAGAACTGACATTCTAATAAGTGGTCTTCCTAAAACCTTGTCTGTTGAAGAGTTACATAATGTAACAAATTTTGGTTGTTCAAATAAACTTTGCTAACATACATAAATGTGAGCACATTTATAAAACAAAAGAAAGCTGTAAAAGTTAAATTTAATAGTGTATTTAAGAGAAATACATTTATAAAGAAGTATGTTGGCGTTGGTGTTATTAAACTAAAAGAAGTATTGCAGACAGATATAGAGTCAAGAATACATATATGTTAATGATAATTTGTCTTCAATGGCAGCTAAGTTAAACTATATTTGTCGCAAATTGCCGAAAAACAAAGGTATTTTGAAATTTAGAATATTTGAATAAAGTAATACCTGAAGCCAAACTATTTTTGCTAATTGGAAGTGTAAAAGTATTAAATCACGATAATATACTTGAGTTATTAAAACTAAAGTTAACTATCTCTGTTGATGTGCTCCCGCCTGGAGCCTAATAATGGAGCGATAATAAAATTTAATTTCCATAATAATGATTTTTATAATTTTGTCTGTTCTTTCAAACCCAAGGCGAATTCACATAAGGTGGCAGCGCGGCTACAACAATACAACAATAAAAAGAAAAACAGGCACTTAAGTGTATGATAAACTTTAGAACAAATAATTACTACACTTTTTTCTTACCCTTTTCAATAACGTTTTTACTAAGATTTGTTTTATAAATTGATTTAAAACTCTTCTTACAATTCTTTTTTTAAGGAATAATAAAAAAAAGAAATTTTGATATAAAATGATTCACTTTTGACAGCTATTCTACACATTACAAA
Source organism: Cistogaster globosa (assembly GCA_937654795.1). Classification (NCBI taxonomy): domain Eukaryota; kingdom Metazoa; phylum Arthropoda; class Insecta; order Diptera; family Tachinidae; genus Cistogaster; species Cistogaster globosa. Next base: position 122,381,836 of record OW569406.1, on the reverse strand, counting down.
ATTAAACAAAAAATTGTCAGCTGCCGCAACGATGCCACCTGGTAAAATTAATTCGCCTTGTTCAAACCTAATTACTTATTACATTATTGTTTTTTTTTTTTTTTTTTGGCACCTTTCAAAATTATTAGCATTGTCAAATCAAAAATTGAAACGTTTTGAGCAACAATTAAGTTTTGTTATATACCAAGGCGAATCAATTTACCAGGTGGCAGCGTAGGCGAATTCAGTATTTTTTGCTGTTATACACGACTGTCAAACTCCATATATAAGAAATGTACACAAATGTTTGACAGTCGTGTATACCAGCAAAAATACTGAATTCGCCTACGCTGCTACCTGGTAATTGATTCGCCTTGTTACATACAGTCTGTCAAGTACAGTCCCGCACAAAACTATTGACACAGCAAGCATACTCAGCTTTATCATTATTTCAATGCCATTTAAAAACAATATATTTTTTTTTTAAGAGAAGTAGCACTTCAGGCAACAATGCCTATTTAATTAATGTGTAACCATGCTACATTCTTTTAGGAAAGGGATAGAGGAGAGAAAAGAACAGGTGGTGAAAGTATAGCCATTTTATTAGTTATTTTACTTCGCCGGCGAATATGCTATGAAGAAGTACCGACGAAGGGGGCTGCATGTTTTAATGCTAATTCTGAATATGTATTTATACCATTAAACAGAAAAAACATTTTTATTTTTGGTTGTCGCAGGGGTTCAACCCTGGCCAACCAGATTTGTAGTCAACGTGCTTACTACCACGAAAAAAGCTGTATTCTTAATACGCTATATAGTGTTCGAACTAATAGCAATGTTTTGGCACACATAGGCAGCATTTTGATTTATGGTTTGATTACGGGCAACCTTTTGGAAATCTGGCAGTGCTGTTCAGCAAATATTTTTTTATATCTATACCATAAGTCTTAATTTTTCCGTTATATCTTTTACATTGACGTTTTGCTTAAAGAAATTCAAAAAAATAATTTGTGAATACTAAAATGAGTTCAAAACAAAAAGAAACCACTGAATCTCAGCGAAAAATAATACTACACCTTCATAATCAAGGCAAGTCATACGCTGAGATAGGTGAAATAATGGAACGAAGTTCGCAGTATTATAAATCATTTTAAAGGAGAGACAAGCTACAATAGTGCTAATCGAACAGGCCGTCCTAGAGCTTTAACTGATCGTGAGAGCAAGACAATAGTGCGAAAAATAAAGCAAAACCCCAAAAAACATCGACCGAACTTGCCGCAGAAGTTCAAGAGGAATTTGGCAAGAATATTCATCCCATGACTGTTCGCAGAGTCCTGCATGAGGCTAATTATACTTCAAGAGTTGCAAGGCGTAAATCACTTGTTTCTTTAATTATTCAAAAGAAGCGATTAGACTATGCGAAAGAATTTAAAAGCAAACCTATTACTTTTTGGAATGATGTACTATTCTCGGATGAGAGTAAATTTAACATTTTTCGCTCTGATGGCCGGATTAATGTTTCGAGAAAGCCCAATACAGCATACGAAAAACAAAATCTTGCTCCTACAGTTAAATACGGTGGAGGTAGTGTAATGGTTTGGGGCTGTATGTCGTCTGAAGGTGTCGGTGAGTTGGTTTTTATAGAAGGTATTATGGACAAATTCGTTTATTTAAATTTACTCAAAGAAAATGTAAAAAAAAGTGCCGAAAAGTTAAATTGTGTCAAAATCAATTACATTCCAACATGACAATGACCCCAAACACTCAGCTCATGACGTGCGTATGTGGTTAGCATTCAATGTTGCACATTTTCTACCACATCCTCCACAGTCTCTAGATCTCAATCCAATTAAGCATTTGTGGGAGGAGCTTGACAGAAGGGAAAAAAGCGGTCAGTTTCAAATAAAATTCAATTGCAGCAAGCGTTAAAGAAAGAGTGGCTAAAAATTGGGAAAGAAACCACAAAAAAGTTAGTGCATTCTATGCCAAGGCGTCTCAACGAAGTTATAAAGCAAAAAGGCTTGCCCACTAAGTATTAAGAGTGGAAAAATTTATAAAAATGTTAGATTATTGAGTATTAATGTGTTAATTAAAAATGTGCTATAAATGATGTGCCAATACTTTTGTGCGATAGAATCGTCGTGTTTTTATGTTAAATGTGTTATATAATGAATTAATAAAAAATATTGATTTACAACAACTTAAATGAGTTTCTTTAGTAGATAACTTAACTGAAAGGATATTAATTTTTATCTTTAAAAAATTTAAAACGCCATAAACCAGGTAAAAATTAAAAAATGCTTGCTGTGCCAATTATTTTGTGCGGGACTGTATGTGTTTTTATAATGGAAAAAACTCTTTATTTTATAGTAATTGTTTCAAATTCCAAAATTTTTTATAATTTCCAAATAAAATTCTATTTGACTTTTTGTATACATTCTTCTCGAAGGTGTTTTAGCAACAACAAAATGAATGTAATTGAGAAAAAATGAAAAAAAAAAACAACACACTCAATCATTCGGTTGTCAAGAAATTGTTTTTACAATTAATTTTTGTTGCAAATTTTTTAACATTTTTGGAATATTTGGAATGTTTATGGACATTTACCGTTACATATTAACATTGTGTTGCTTCAGAAGCCCATTTAAAAAATGTAATTGCTTCAGCCTGTGAATACAAGCGAAAACGGTTGCGGTAAAAAATGGCTAGAAAAAGAACGTCAAAGGATACAATCCAATTGGTTTATTATTGCAGATATGTTTTCCTTACAAAGGCAAACTGTTTATAACACATTAAATAGGGCTAAAAACGAGCAGAGATTGGAGCTGAAATCTTTGCCTGGTCGTCCATGTAAAATATCAAAAAATAAATCGATTTTTTATACATCGATTGTATTTTTTTTATTTTATAATTATTTATTATTGAAGTTTTGATATTTTTCTATTTATTATTTTCATATTTTCGAAAAATCTTAAGTTTATTTTACATCTTCCAATACTTTTTTCAATGCTGTTTAGAAATAAGAGTTTACCAAGTCTTTCACCTCTCAATCTGTTTCATTGTTGAGTCATCACCTGCGCCTCTTGTGAAAATAGTCTTTCAGACGAAACGGATGTTCCCACCATTGTAAGGTATTCAAAAGCGATCTTGTAAAGCTTAGGAAACTGCGATTTATAATCTTTCGAAATATCCAACTGATTTTCGTTAAGTCTTCTAACAGGAGTCCTCAAATAAACTGAAAGTTCATCAGACAATATATCTTCACTCTTATTGCTTTTCCAATTTCTGTGAATACGTTTATATATACAATTTGTCATTTCGATGCATCGAAAGAAAACATCGATGTTTTCCGATTGTTTAGCAGCAAAAAAAAAAACCTCGGATTATATCGATGTTTCGAAACAATACATCGAGTGTTTTTAAAACATCGTTTTTTTTTTTGTTCATCCTTAAAAAATATCAAGAGAAAAACCACTTCTTTCTGCACTAAATGTAAAAAAACGGTTGTCTTTCGCTGTAGAGCATGCTTATAAACCTGATGAGTACTGGAAAAACGTCATATTTTGTGACGAAAGTAAAATAATTCTTAATTATAATGATGGTCCAAACAGAGTATGGCGGCAGCCTCAAAAAGCCTTACAAAACAAAAGCATTATTCCTTCCGTCAAATTTGGAAAAATTTCGGTTATGGTGTTGGGATGTATTTCCAGCAAAGGAGTTGGCGATTTGGTTTTTTTTAAAAAAATACCATGAATGTGCAGCATTATTTAGACATACTGTGAAACCATTTGGTGCAAAGTGCAAACTAGTTCGGGCTAATGAACGGTAATCAGCAACTATTTAAGTTTTATCAAGATAACGGCCCAAAGCACAAAGAGAACACAGTGAGAATGTGGTTATTGTTAAAAAATTTTCATACAGTTTTTGTAAAATAGAAAAACAATTTCTTGACATTGAAAGAATGGAACATTCTTAAATGTTTTACTTTTGTTCTTGCTATATAATAGTAATTTTAATTTGTTTTAAAAAATATTACCTTAATGAAATAAAGGTTAGTTTTTCAAAGTCAATTAATGAAAAACTTTTGTTTGTATGTACATATTTCTTGCGGATTATAATTAAAATTGCATATATTTCTTTTATTAAGTAAAATTAAAGTATACAAATGTTATAAATTTAACATAATTTTAGTGGATGGCAACTGAACATAAAATGATATTTTTGAAATATTATAGAAAATATAACCTTAAGCTTTTTTATTATATGTTTTTGATCTTAACACAAATATGGGTAGTTTATCTATTTGTTAGCAATGTTAGATAACCTTGTTAATATTTTAAGCAATGAAACTTTATTAAATTTAAATCTTAACCCAAGTAATCTTAACATTATTCACTTAAATGGGCAAAGTATAATACCAAGAACAAACTCCGGTAAAATAGATGAGTTACGACATATTTTTGAGTACGCAATCGCGTTTAGTGGGTATTATTTGTACAGAAATGTTAGACTTATAAATAGAGGTGGAGGTGTGTGCATATATGTAAAAAATTTTATACATCCAAAGATAGTATTACTTAAAATAATGAGGGAATTTCTGAAGGTTATTTATTGAAATTTCAGTAACATACGACGTTCCCATACTTTTAGGAGTTCTGTTCTTACCTAAAGAACATATAAGGAGTTGTGAAGATATTTTGTTGGACTTATCTTCCAGATATGATCATGTAATTTTTATGGGTAATTTTAATATTAATCTGTATGACACTTGTAACCTAATGAGAAGATGAAAAATCTTCAGTCAATTTATCACTAATTCACAATAGTATACAAACACATTAACGCTATGAAACTTGTTCTTTAATTGATTATTTCTTAGCTTCGAAAATGGAATCAGTGATTGTAAGGGGTCAATTTTCAATACCAGCACTAAATTCATATCATGCAGCTATTTATATTTCATATAATATAAACCTGTTAAAGAGAGCTGACTCAATAAAAAAAAGGGTGTGAAGATAAATACGTCAGATAAATACGTCCTACAAAAATGTAAAATACGTTCCACATAATGCTAACTGCACTGATAAAGTTACATGTGCATTAAAAAAGCTATTAGGCTATAAATAATTAAAATTATTAAAAAAAAATAATTAAACATTTTACAAAAAAAAAACATTGTTGGCTCCATTATAACCGCCTAACGTTTTTAGGAAAAAAAACATACGAAAAAAGAGCATATTTTGGATCAAGTGGGTATTTAGAGAAGACATGAATCGGGTCACTACTAGAAGTATTGTTAAAGGAGAACTATTGTGTTTTGTGTCGTACATGAAAGTGTTAGGAATTTACATTGACAACAGATTACGTTTTGATATCATATACATTACCTTAATTCTATAGTAATTTTTATCTTGAGACGATTGTATGGAACTTGTCATCATTTTCCGCTTAAAATTAGGAAGAAAATTGCACATGCATTGCTTATGCCCTTAATACTGTATGATATTGAAGTATATTCATTGACAAATGATTATAATTTTAGCAGGGTAAAGAAATGTTTCAACAGTATAATAAGATATGTTTATCACCTGAGGTATTATGACCATGAAACAGCTTACGTCATTGATTTTTTAAATTTCACATTTGACGATTAAGTATACATATACATATTATATACATATATCAGATTTAACTTTTCAAATCCCATAAGAACAAGCTCGCCTAAAGTTCCTAGCTTTAATTTTTTATTATGAAAAGATCTTTTCATTTGAGAGTTGGCCGATTATGGAATGAAATTATCCCATATAATCGCCAATGTGCTGTTGAAAACATTTAGACCAGTGGTTTAATTCCTTAACTACCTTTTTATTTTTTTTATTTTTTTTTTTTTTTTTTTTGATTTATAATTTTTTAGTCATATTTTTAAAAATTGTACTTTTATTTAATTTTGTCTTGTAATCAGTTCTTTGGCCAATAAAGTGGCTTTTTGATTGCGTTCAATAAATGAATGAATGAATAATTAATAAATGGATATTGTATTGTATTGTATTCATAAATGGCTCATTTTTGGTAATATCATGAAAATCATTAAACATGTTTAGTTTTAAGCAATGTGGCGTGAATTGATCATTTTGTTTGTATTTTGACTTACATCACTTTCATTGCTCAGGAAAAACGAGTTTATTATCCATATTTTTTTAACAAGTATTCTATTGATGCTCATGTTTTAGGAGTTTATTAAAAATATCGTCATTTTTGGAGTAAAAATCAGAAATCGACACTAAAATTTTGAGGCAAAAAACCGGCAAAATGCAGGGCTAATTATAGTGTTATTTGGTTTTATCTGTTGTATAATAATACTGTTATGTATTTGTTGTTGTTGCGGCAAAAAATTTAATTTAATTAGTATGCTTGCACGGTTTCATTTTGAAACGAAGAACACTGTTTACACGACACATGCTTCCTTTTGACTTTTTTGCTTACATTTATATACAGCTACATAGTTCAAATAAACATACGATAAAAATTATGAAAGACAGAAATTTTACATGCTTCGCAATTTTGAATTTATTGAATCGTCTCAAAACAAAATGTTTCGCCCTCAATATTTTATATGGCCAAGTACGTTGATTTGCTCATGATTGGTCTTTAAATCATTATTATATATAATCAATCTTGTGTATCGTTAATGTACGTTTTTTTGCGTACACGTATTCGAACTTTAAATCTATCGTACATGTACGTTTTTTTTTATACACGTACACATGTGCTTTTTAGCGGATCACGTGGAATACAATTTAAAGACACACATAATTGATATTTAAAAAAATGTGTTTGTTTCTTTAACCTGGGTCTGTTTACATTTATGTACAAGATTTTCATTCTGAGTGTGTATTTTTCTGTACTCTGCTTAAAAATTGTATTTTTTTAATAAAAACTAATTTTGTGTAAATTATTTTTATTATTTTAGTGTGATCCTTTTTTTATTTTATCTTTTATCTGTTCTTGTCATAATATTTAGCTTAAGTGCATCTCTAATTCACACATTTACCCAAGTTCGAGCTGCAGCATTACGTACCATACGTTACGTCCTTACTACAATAAAGGACATTAAAGTATTTAATACAATGCAATTACCATATCTGCTGTGTCGATCAATTGATTTAATGCTTAAAAACGATGATGAGCGAGTTCAAGCATTAAAATTGGTGAGTACTTTTTGTTGCTTCTTCGCTGTTGGGGTCTATCTAAATTTTATAAAGTACTAATTAATTGTTCTATTTAATTTTAGATAAGAAAAATGCTTGCGATATCAGCTGAAGACGTCAGCCCAGTTTTGGTACGTTGTCTAGTTTCCTTGGCAGATACAGGCATTGAAGAAAGTGATAATATGTTAAGAGCCTGTTTAGCAACGCTTTGTGAATTTGCTGTATTAAATCCAACGTTACTTATTTGTTGTGGTGGAGTTACTTCTATTACACGTAATGTTTTAGAATGCCATAATCCACGTATAGCAGAAAGTCTAAGTGGGGTATTATTGTACTTGCTGGAATGGCCTCAAACCCGAAGTATATCAGGAGTACGTTTAGATTGTTTAGCAGCCCCCTATTGCGACTTTACATATCGGCTAGGAATTATGGATAAAAATAAGTAAGTCGTTATTAGTTCAAAATTTGTAATATCTTTAAATATGTATGTTTTATGAATTTACAGAGATGCTCGCGAATTACGTTATACAAGCTGTCGACTAGCATTATTATCCGTCTTACGCAGCTGGACTGGAACAATTGAATTCTGTGATCCAAGCAAACCATCTGGTTTAAAAGCAATAGTTGAAGCTTTATATTTGAATCAAATAGAAGTTAGAGTATGTGTATATTATAATTTTTTTAAAGGTGACATTATTTTTAAAATAAATACTGTTTTGAATTACAGAAAGCAATATTGGAATTGCTGTATGAACTCTTAGGTCTTCCACAGCCAACATGGACAGAGGATTATGGTACAGCTCTACAGGCCGTTGATCCATCTGATTTTCAAGATAATTGGCTTTTAAGTAATGGATTTGTTGCGGCTGAGGGTCGTAGCATTTTGCCAAGTTTGGCGTCTCGTGCACCAAATATATGTGAACAACATTTAGCATTGCAGTTGTATTGTTTTCTTGAGACAGGTCTCCTTAATGGCCTTGTAGAGGTCATTGTTTCAAGCGAAACTGCAGTGTCGATTGCTGGAACCGTATTAATTGGAAAAATACTTCATTTAATGCACACACATCTTCCAGCCGATATATCTAATACAAGCCCGGCCTTACCTTCCCTTATAACGCATGCTACTCAAGGGAATCAACGAGCTAGTGCAGCTATATCTGCATTGCAATGTTACCAAAAGATGCTAAGAAATCGTCCAGCTTCAAGCAGTCTCTTTTTAGATAATATTATACAAGAAGGCTGTAAGAATACAATAAGACGGTTAAAAGTGATAATCGTAACACGCATATTTTTTCTTTTAGCTCTTATACATACAAGACTGTTTAGACGTGAAATAAATGGTTTATATTTTTCTACCGACTTGCAATCGCCTCCTCCAACACAAGGTAATACTGGCCTAACGCAGTTACATCATATGGGTGGCACATTGGAGAGAACACGTTTGGACTCCGTTTCTTCGAGTGACGAGTCAAGTTCACAGCCGTCATCGACGAGAAGATCAAGTTTCCGATTAAAATGTAAATTTCTCCCTTTTCTTGAAAACATCAAAGTTAATCGTTTAATTAAGGATACGAATGTTTTAATTTCTAAAGATGGTTCTGGTTGGGATTGGGAGGTTATATCAACTATAATAAGGGTAAAATTAATTTTCTTTCGCTGTACTGGTATTTATTTTGTAACTATTTCCTTAGTGTAACCTTATACGAAAGTTGGAAGAACCAAATTTACAATTTTTGAAAAATCTAATTGGTTATTATAAGCCTAGCCATAATTGCTTTTCACATCAGGAATTAGTACATGGTAAATCATTGCCTGTGTACGTTAAAGTGGGTCTAGACTTTATTGACTGGCTATTGGCTATAAGCCCCTTTGAAAGCATTCGTTTACTAACCGATTTTTTTACGGATGTTGCTACACAGCTGCTAGCCGTCACTACATCAAATCGTGCTCACGATTGCCTTTTTAGTCCTCAACATATGACGAACACCATGTGTCAGCAATATTTTTTATTTATTGGACGTATGTGTCGATCGCAAAAGGGCATTAGTATTTTAACAAATACAGCTGTATTTGAGCAGTAAGCATCTTATCATAATTATTTAGACTCAAGACTAATAAAAAATTAATTATTTTCAGTCTCATTAATCTGGTTAGAAATACAGTCCATGTGTGTTATGTTAAGTTAATAGTGTCCGGGTTAGATTACACATTAGACTCTGTTACTCGCAAGGTGCTGGAAAGTGCTTTGACTTCTGCGAAAACACGAAGTGGTCGTTTGTATTCTACTCAATTTTTAATTGTTTTATTACGATCACGTATACCAAACTTCGAGGTTTGGGGTATACCACTGATTATTCAACAAACAAAGGATCCCGATCGCAGTGTTGTACTAGCAGCCATGGACGTTCTGGAAGAAGCTTGCCATGAGAAGGTTTGCATATTAAAGATTATATTTTAAAAATGAATTATAATTATTAGTTAGGACTAAGTTCTTTATTAATTGTGATTCATTATAGATAGAATAGTACAATTTATGTAGATACTAGCAGAATGAAATGCGCCTTGTCTTTCGTTACAACCTTTGTCAGCACTCTTCGTATCTAAAAATATAAAATTAAGATAGTAGAGTGTAGTCCATGGTAGAGTGTATAGTTGATTTGACGTCAACCAAGAATTAAAATAAATAATGACATTTGCCGAGAAATATTTATTTATTTATTTATTTTATACATACTTTATAAACTAAATTCACAAAGTAAACTGTAAAGGCGCCGGGTAGCTAGACCATATGCGCACAGGAAAAATAAAGTTTAATTACAATTTAAAAATATAAATTTAAATGATTTAAGTTAGATATTAAAATTAGAATTTGGTTAATACAAATCAAAAGTACATAAAAAATAATAGAAAAATTGATAATGACTAAACTTCACGAATACCATGATGTTGTAAGCTGACCCATATTTTTGTAAGATTTTTGTGAGTAGTGCAGTCCAGAATATCACTTAATGGTAAACCAATTCCTGGAACTGGGCATTCCGTAAGAATGTGCAGCACAGTTAGAATAACGTTACAAAAGCTGCATACACTCGAGTTCGACCTATCATAGTAATGCTTCGTAGTGAACAGTGTTTTTCCCACCCTTAAACGGCCTAACATAATACACTGCGAACGTGTAAGATATTCGCTATACTTAGGTCTTCTTGTTTCCGGGTACTGTTGTTTTCTTATTGCCCAAAAAGGATTCGAAATAGGTTTGGGAAAGCAAGGTATAAAAGTTATTTCATTTAAATTGAGAGCATTCTTAGCGGCCCTATCCGCAACCTCATTGCCAGCAATTCCAAGGTGCGCAGGGATCCACAATAATAATATTTGAGTACCAAATACGGGAAAGTTAATTATGTCATCATAAATTCCCTTGTGGTTGATTTTAATTGCCTTTATAGCACTTAGACTATTAGTGCATATAATGGTCTTTTTTCCTTGTTGCAACGCATAACTCACTGCATCCTTAATTGCAGATATTTCAGCTACAAAAACACCAACATAGTTCGGCAACCGTTTTTCAAAAATTACATTAAAATCCAGGTTATCCTTTCTTTCAACCATTGAACAAGTTGATACACCATTATGAAAAGAGCCATCAGTAAATAAAAGCAATTTAAGTGAAAAATTACCTATAATCTCCCTCATCATTTTTTTGAAGCAAACAGAATCAGTGGAGTTTTTGTTGTAAAACGAAAGACTATCATCAATTTTCAAAATATTGCCAGAAAAAACCGAAGTAATAGGTTTGGCCGTTATTAGGACAGCAGACTGTCGTAAAAGATTGATTATTCTTTCTATAGCAGTTGGCGGTATCGTTGTCAACTCTAGGCTTCGCCAAAAAGTGCTATGCAACCCATCACTGCTGTTTGTAATAGCTTTTGAGGCCATATCAACTGAACTTTTATTAAGAAGAGATTCAAAGTCCTTAAAATCAGCTTCGACTCTTAATAACTTTAATGGTGTGGTTCGAAGTATACCTGAAGCAGTTGTTGAGAGCGATATTTAGTTTGCTTATATTTCTCTTAGACGTCTATCCATATAATGTAATGCCATGTTGAACAATGCCAACAGTAAGGGAACGACAAATACTCAGAGCTGTCTCCATGTGCGGACCCTTGTTACGGCAACATATCAGCTTTAAAAGATTATTCATTTTTGAAGTTTGCTGGTCAAGTATTTAACATGCTTATTCTATAAAAGATTTCTGGTGAAATATATACCGAGTGTTCTTATTTCCTGGGTTATGTTAATGTTTTCTTCCCTTATGAAAATAAAACTGTCATTACAGTTTCGTTGTCTGCAAACGTGTAATATCTCTGTTTTATCTTCAGGTACAACTGCACCTGTTGTAGATGCCCAATGGTTAATTTTGCAATCCAGGTTTAAAAGGTTTTAACGTACCCTCTCGGGTTCCCCAGAAGCAACCGCAAAAATGTTGTCTGCATAAATGGCAATGTAGTCAATACCTGGTAAATTTTCAACAGCGTTTGCCAGCGAATTTGCGTATATTGCATAGAGGACTACCGATCAAGGCGATCCCTGAGGTAAACCATTATCAAGTGAGTAGGATGATGACAGGAATCCATCAACTTTAACTTTGATAGCACGATTAACGAGGAAAGATTTTAAAAGCTTCATAACTTGTAAAGGCATTTCCCAGTCACTTAGCTCAAGTAATATGGTTGTTAATACCACCCGAAATAATCTTTTCCAAAACTTTGAAAATGACTGGTAAAAGTGATATTGGACGATAGCCCTCAAGTCGATTGGGATTTTTATTAGGCTTTAGAATTGGTGACAGTGTGGCTATTTTCCATTGATGTGGAAAAATTCCATTTGCCAATATAATAGTAAACAAATCACAAATACGCATTTTTAATTCAGCTGAAGAATTCTTAATCATGGAAATAAGTTATTTCGTCACTTCCTAGCGTCGACCCTTTAAGTGTTCTTAAAACCTTGATTAATTCCCAAATTCCTATTTTACCAACCATTCCATTAAACTCAGAGTCAGGACGAGACAAATTAGCTAAGTCCAGATTGATTTTACGTGATATAACCTCCAAATCAAAAGCATTATCGGAACTCACCGATGACCAGAAACTACCAAAACAATCTGCTATTTGCTGTGGGTGTGAAAAAATGTCTCCTCCGATAAAAATTGAGGGAAAACTGTCGGTTTTGTTAGTTCTTAAACTTTTACTTTACTCCACAAATAACAAATATCCATTGATGGGTTTAATGAGTTAAGAAAATTCTCCCAAGTACGTCTTTTAGCAGTTTTACACTCTCTTTTACCTCTGGCACACCCTTCATTCAGCATTTTGTTGGTTACGACACCTTTTAAACATTTTCCAAGCATTTTGTCTGAATCGAATTAACTTAGAAATCTCGGAATTAAACCACATCGGGTAATTTACGTCCACCGGCTTACGAATAAGAGAAATAGATTCATTAGCTGCACTTCTTAGGATACGATTTATTTGAGCCGCTTCTTTGTTTATATTTGCTGATTTTTCAAATCTTTCATTAAAAAAAAAAACAGTCTTCTTACAAAAAAGTACCCAATCAGCCTTTTTATCATTAAAACGGGGAACAAATTTTCTTGCTGTTTGTGTATTTGTGTTGCTTTTAATCATAACAGGAAAATGGTCACCAACCTCTGGCAGAGGTAAGCAACTCCAAGATAAACCAGGAGCAATGTCCACACTACTCCTTGGCACATCAACTGAAGTTAAACTATTTCTTGTATTGAATAAAGTAGGAGATCCATCATTAAGTCTCGATCATCCACAAATTTTTCCCTCAAGCAACAACTAGGAGAGTTAACAGCAGACCCCAAAGGGAATGTTGAGAATTAAAATCGCCAAACACTAGGTGACTATAGTTATTTCTAAGAGAAATGTTATCAACCATTTGATCATTTAAAATAATGTCACATCCTTTATAAATGTTTGTTGTTTGTAGATCTATTTTACATTTAATCAATATAGATTAAAAAGGAAGTTCGTTATTTGAACGAAGATGCAATGTAACATTAATGTTGTTCTTAACGAAAATTGCTATACCCGATTTAGCATACGTATAATCCTTGTTGTGATGATATATCTTAAATCCTGGAAGATGCAAGATTGAAATGCGCCTTGTCTTTCAATACAACCTTTGTCAGCACTCTTCGTGTCTAAAAATATAAAATTAAGATAGTAGAGTGTAATCCATGGTAGAGTGTATAGTTGATTTGACGTCAATCAAGAATTATAATAAATAATGACATTTGTCGAGAAATATAATTTTTTAAATGCAATGTGAGAATATTATTTTTTGTTATTTTATTTCTTATGAATAATGCCACAAATAGAATATTTATATTAATTAACTGAAATAAAATTGTGCTATAATCCTGATAAATGTTATTAAATTCACCAATAATAATTACTGAGGGTGAAAGCTCTTCAGGAATCTTCTCAAAAAATTGTTTACCCAAATACTTAAATAAAGACAAAACTCAAAGTTTAAGCAAAAGCAACAATAAGATGATAAAAAATAAAACCAACAAATAAAATATCATAAACCACTACGATAATTATTTTTTGCTTAATGCGCAATTGCATTTATAGATTGTATATTGATATAAAGAGTGCTGGCAAAGGTTTTAGCCATAGTCTGATTTGGGGATACTTATATTTAGTTTTTCGTTGATAAATTAGCAAAGTCCGCGACTTTGTATACGTATCATTTCCTATTTTCTTAAAATTTAAATTTAGAATGTGTTAACTATTTATTTCAGAGTTTTGTAGACAGTGTTTTAGTATTATTATTATATCAGTAAAATTCGGTATTTCCACATTTATATCTCTAGCTCTAGTTTCTTCACGAAATAACATATTTTTACGAAAAAAAGTATCCTGTATCCAAAGTTCTAAGGGACCTCCTTACAAAATTTTATTTCAATCTATCCAGCAGCTGTTACGTTATACGAACACAGACAGAAGAAAATCTAAAAATAGGTGTTTCGTATTCCATATCGATAATCATCTATACCAGCATCAATACTTTAAAAAAATTTCCAAGCACAGAAATGATCCCGTTACAGTTTTATTATATGTATAGATAATATGAAACTAAATTTTATTTAATGAGATTTCAGGCAATAAATCTTTTGTTTTACAGCAGTTAGCTTTAGACCTGTGTGTATATTTCATATATATGTATACTTTTTGTTTATTTTTGTAAAATATTTCTTAGCAGTTAAATTATTTATTGCGTTTTATTTTAATATATATTTTAAGTCTATTTTCATGAACAGTTTATTCTTTATTTTTTTTTTTTTTATCAACTATGGTTACATTGTTTTTTAAATCTATTTTCTTAATTTTTAATGGTCCTTTATATTGATTTTCCAATTTATGACATAATTAATTTTAAAGTAAAATTAAATCTCCTGAATAATCATTGTTTAAAAATTGCTTATCATAAGTAACTTTCTGTTCTAATTTATTTTTTGCTAATAATTGCTTAGTTCTCTTATGTGCTACTTCAAACATAAACTTTGCTTTTTTTGAGGAATCGTCTACATTATACGGTGGTATCACTCTTTCTACTTCGTTAAATTGCTGAAAACAATTTGGTGTTTTTTAAAAATACTTACTCATAAGGACAGTAATTATGTGCTGTTGATGGCGGAGTATTAAATCAATATGTGAAATATAACCATCGGTTTTGTCTACCGATGTGTATGAACATTCATATTCATTAAAAGTTTTTTTAAATGTACCTAATGTCTGGTGATAGTAAGCTGTTGAAGTTAGCTTTTATTTCCTTGAATAGATTTTAGAAACGATCCTATTGTGTCAAAATATACCGTAAAAAATGCTTTTTAAGGCGTTAGCGTGACAGTCATTGGATTCTTCAAGTGTTTAGTAATTTTTGTGGTTTCACATTTGTGACATGTTTTGATATATTTAGTTATGTCTTTTGTCATGTTTTTCAAGTAGTAGTACCTTTTAATACTCTTCGCCACATAAAGTATATATATTCTGTCTTCTTATGCATAGCGAAGTCGATTGTGCGTGGTTTGTCTGTCCGTCCACATTACTGTTGAAATCAAGTTTGCCGTGGAACTAGATCAGTTAGAAAAAATTTAAACACCTTGAGCCAACCGATCAGACATAGTGTCGAAGGAGGAGCTATTGAAAATCAGCAAAATCGGTCCAGGTCCTTTGACGCAGCGGGTAAAACACCATGCCTGCCTTTAATATCATTTGGAACAAAGAAGTAACTCCAATCAAAAAAAAAATATATATGTATGGGGCAATAGAGAATTTACAAAAAAAGAAAAAACATCAAGGGAAAAAATTTGCGCTCGCCTATATTTTCCGAGTTAAGGGCCTCTGAACTTTTCACAGGAAAGTACGATTGTGCACCATATTTTTTACCACATCAATATGGGTTTCATTTAAAATCTTTTGAAGAGACGTTTCTTAAATTTTTTAAAATTGCTTGACCCATTAAGTGCCGGTGATATGTTAATGTGTAATTTTATAGTACTTAATTTTTTATTATTTTCTGTCACCCCATTGCAGAAGTTGTCAGGACGAGGAGGGGACGGTAGACCACCTCCTCTGTCTGTGCCCCACTCTGGGGTATATACGGCTGAGATACCTCGGTCAGCAGTCTATGGGAGTCTATCTGGTATATCATTACTGGGTCCAACTAGGATCAGTTCCTTTTTGAGGTGCAGTGGGTGGTACACTGGTCCACAACCGGACATTGTGACTCAATCAATGGGATGAGTGCACTCCCTAGTCAACTGGCCTTATCCAGCGAGGTCTTCTCTGTATTTTCACACCTACAGTTCTTTCTTTTTCTTTTTTGTATCTTCAATTCTTTTCTTATGATCTGCTTTACTTTTTACTCTATGTTTCTTTTTTTTTCTCCCTTCTGACAACAGGTAGCACAAAGGGACCAAATGATGGACCCTAGTGGGATGTAGCAATACTGCTAACTGCCAAACATCTCCCCAATATTTTTGTTTTGTTTTATTGTAGTTACTTCACTAAACTAGACTAACATACATGATGAAGGGTATATAAGATTCGGCATAGCCGCATATACCACTCTTATTTGTTTTTTTCTATTGTTCTATAAACTCCACAATGTCCTTCCATGGCACCATCGTGATAGTTTAGCATTATTTCGGGGATTGCCTTGGCATTCTTATTATTAATTTGGCTCACCTCATTTAATAGCTCCATTTTCAATTTCTTTAAGTATTTATTGCCCATAATCTTAGATTAATTTGTTGAGATAAACTTGAAAGTTTTTTTTTTTAAATTACCGGTCACATTCTAACGCCTAAAAATTTTTTCATAGGTCAATTTTTTTTTATTAGTAAACAAATCATTTATTTGCATATTTGCAATAACAGATTTTCCACGCTTAATATAACATTTCGCGCGTGTAATCTTCAATTTAATATATTCTATCGCGTCAGTATTTCTTAATGGTTTATGTATATTATCCTCTTTGTGCTGAATTTATACTAATTATTTGTTTTGCTACTGTCTTTTTCTTTATTATTGGTCATCGATCTAGTTGTGACCTTAAGAACATTATTTAAGTTTTGATTCATGTCTTTTAATTCGGTAATTGTAATTCTTTTCCCTAATAAATTCTAAAGTAAGATCATATTCTTCTAAGTCTATACGCATTCTGGTAAAGTTAGAACTTGGATTTTTTTTTATAGAAAACAGGTAATGTCCATGTTTATGGACACTTAGTTTATAAATCATTATAAATTTGTATGAAATAATATTTATTTTATGGCTTAACATAATTAATGTTAGTTAAAGCACTGCAATGCCACAAAATGTTGCCTCATGAATGAACTTTGTCAGCACTAAATTATAAAAGCTGAATTTTAAATAAAACGGTTTTCTTCTAAAACCGAAGTTTCCTATTAAGCTAAAATATCTTAATTAGTCACTTGCCTTAAGCCCATCTTTAAATCAACATGAATAATATTTATCTTTAGTAATTACTTGAAATAATTAACCTAAAATTTATAACAATTTACCCGGAATTTAATAAATTGAAGGAAACCCAAAGGAAAGAAATTACATTTATAAATTTTTTATTATCATCATCATCATCTTTAGTTCAATAAAAAAAGGTGAGAAAAATTGTTCCTAACCCTCGTATGTATTGAAATCACCTTTTATAAATCCCTTATTTCTTTGCATGCCAATTAACAATTACAATCATGTTATTGAGTGACTGTAATTACTAAGCAATCACAGAGGTGTCTCTTATACCTTAGCTGCTGCATAGTATTAACCCTAAAGAGAATAATTTAATGCAAACCCAATTGTATTCAAGTAAGAAAGTGGTCTTTGATCGGTGCGAACAAGGTAGTGTTTTCCATATATGTAAGGTCCGAAATGTGTTATTGTCCAATGTATGGCTGTTAACTCTTGTTCATCTGTTATGCAAAATTATTTTGTGAAATCTTCGATAATAGTTACAAAAGGCGACAAATCTTCTTACACTATCCGCGTCTCCTGGCGTTCTATTGTCGAGTATTTATTATCATCAGGTAAGATTCCTTTGCCCGAAAATTTATGACTAAGGTACGTAACTTTTTTCTTAGTTCTTTGAAAAGAAATTAAATTTTGCCTTGGTTTGTAATGGAGTATGGTATTTTGCTGTCCAGTTTCTTGAGTGCAACTGTTTACGAATTTGCTAACAGCTTTGTTATGCTGTTAAATTGTCTTGCTTCCATAATAAGTTTTACTTTATCAATGGTGCAGTTTTTGTTGATTGCTTTTACAGCAATTTGTGTTAAATATTTGTTTGCCAATTCGCAGGACAAATCACCTGAAATGTAGGCCTTTTTCAAAAATTTCGTAATGCTTTCTTTTTCACTGCAGTAAGCATTAGCAGTTTTATTTTCCTTTTTGATGTTCATTATTTTTGCAGTTATAAATTCTGCAGATTAACCTTTAACGGTATTATTAAGTTTTCTATTCAATTTCTTTGTTTCAGTTGTTACTGCAGTCAGGAAAAAAAAATCAAACAAAATTTTAATTATGCTCACGGTCTACATGACCTTACGTGAGTAAAACAAAAGATCAATTACGATCATGCGTGGTTCATGGAGCTTACTTGATCTGCGGCGATTTACATTATATACTTAGGCTTTTATTGTATACATATATATATATATTTTTTTTTTTTTTTTTTCAGTATTATCTTGAAGAAATTGTAAGTTTGTGGCCAAACTTAAAACCTCTTGGCGATATTGGACGAGTTCTAATGGCGCGATATTATTCACTATCAAGAGGTCTAAATCAGCCAAAAGCCCGCATAAAGGAAGAAATCGATTACTGGAAAAATGGTTACAATAAAAGGCAAGCTTAAAATATTAAAAAAAAAGTTATACAGAAAGGCTAGACGTTCTGTAAACCTCTCTTAAACAAATGTTTATTCTTTACTATAACTGAAATGCAAAAAAAAAAAGATTTTAATATTATTTTTATCTCTACCGTTTTATATTTAAAAATTTTTTAAAAGTAGGTATGTTTTACTGGTTGAAGCAGACACACATTCTAGTTTAACATTACACATTCGCAACGAAGATGGGTTTTACAGTCGTCGAAACTGTAATACACGATCGATAATTATACCTCCAAATATACCAGCTCATTTATATGGTCAGATGGTGCAAACAACACAGGGAACAACGGCATTAAGGAAGTTTGGTGATTTGCCACAGTTATTAGAAGTTATATTTCGTGGGAAATGCTCAGATGAAACAGAATGCCTAGAACTAAAGGCTGCTCTATGGGCTATTGCTCATGCTTCTACTCATTCAAATGGAATTGAATTTCTGTTAGAATCTGGAACTAGGTAATGTAATATTTTGAAAATCAATTTTTCTATGCTTAAATTTATATATGCGTTTTATTTATTTTTAAAGAATTTTCGATAGGTTTGTATATTTGGCGACAAAATGTGAGGTGTACTCGGTACGTGCTACATGCTTCAACGCATTAGGTGTCATTGGTAGCACTAGTGCTGGCGCTAATATTTTATTTAAATTAAGTAATTTTTCATAAATGTAATCATTGTTGAATAAAAATTAAGCTTCTTTTGTTGTTTACTTAGATTGGCTAAGTGTTCGACATGATCGAAATACTATATGGCCAGTTTACCATCCAGAAGACTGGATGTCAGGAAATTATACGCCTGTAAGACATCACTACGAAGACATGCCTCCTTTTAACTACAGCGGATTAGAAGATCAGATTGATGGTTCCTATTATACTGGCAGTTACTGGAATCTGCTGTTAAGTAGCAATAGCAATAACCGTGATGTTGTTGGAGCTACTAGCGCTAGTTCAGAAGTTCAAGATGCTAATACTACAACTGATAGTATAAAGACATCAGCAGAAGAGTTTAGTGGTGACAATATCTCGCAACCAACTAAATTTGGTTCTCCACGAGTTAAAACTGAAAAGACATCTTCTAAGCAGGTCGTATCCACAACTGTTGGTGGCGCAAGCATAAATTATAGTGCCAGCGGTAGTGGAAATGTTTTAACGGCTTCATTTAAATCCAAAACATTACCAGAAAGTTCCTATTTACGTCACAGTAAACATCAACGTTCTCTCTCTGAGTCCAAAACAACCGATGCAATAAGTCTTTTGAGCTCTGGTGCAGGTGGAATTGTTCAAACATCTAGTACTGGCATTTACCATCCTCATAGAACTCGTTACAACTCATGTACAGACTCCAATACATCTGGCGTAAGTAGTTGTGAATCGGTTACAGGAAGACCAGCAACAATGGGGTAAGTAACATTATAAAAAGCTCAGCAAATACAGCAGTTTATTTATTCTTTTCATTGATCTAGGGAATTTCAGCAATTTCCTCTTAGTCCCATACCAAGTATGTCTAATCTTTTAGAAATTTCTCTGGGCAAATCCTCATTACTCCGCCGTACTTCGCTAGGAACTTCGTACTTGCAAAACGTCATCAGCCCGGTAGATATTAAAGGATATGCACAGTTGCGTTCCCTACGGCGACACTGTCGGCCAGTTTTATCTGAATCAGCCGCCGAACTTTATGATATAGTCGATCGTATGGAGTTGTTGTCATTTGCTTCATTTCGACCTCGAAAATCATCATTTGGAGATTCGCAGCGTAAAATTAAGGTTCGCAGTTTAGACCGTCAAACGTCTTTAAGAATGTATCAGTAAGTGCATTTGTTTTTAAAATATATTTATTATATATACTTTAGACATATATTTATAAATTTTAGACACTTGGATAGCGAAGAATTACAAGTACCACTTCCATCTTTAAATGCACCAAAATTTTTATCGCAAAATGACTTGAAGGGGCCTTGTTATGCCGGTAAGCTTTGTTGAGAGAAATCAATAAATTTATTACAATAATAATTTTTTTTGTTTACTTCTTAAGGAATAAGTCTGCCAAAAAACCTGTTAGATATTTTTCCTAGTCGCAATCTCTCGCGAACGTATGTTTCGCAAGATATTCAAGATCAAGATTTAATGGAATGTAATTTGCTAACGTCTAAAAATAATGATTCGCTTTATAATGAAGGTGAAGATGAATCTTCTGTTATATCATCCCTATCTGATGTGTCTTCGGTAAGCAAGCGTTCCAAATGGACAGGACCTAAACATGGACGCAGTAATTGTTTGTCCTGCTGCCGTCTGCGCAAATCGCAGCGCTCTCAAAATCAAACTCGTTTAGATGGCGGAGTAGGAGATTTGTCATCAACGACATCATTATGTGAAATGTACACAAATGCTTCCGCGGCAATCATGGCAGCGGGTATACAGGCTACCGTTGTTTTAGCTAGAAGGGGTGGAGGTTATGGCACGACTTCAGGAGGGGTTGGGGCTTCTTCAAATAAACTAATCTTGCATCAACATCATAATCAGCAACAGCAGTTAAGTAATACTTCCTCAATATTGCTTTCTGATCTACAATTCCATTCACCTGAGAGCATTTTAAGCGAAGAAAGTTTGCCTGATAAACTAACTGCAAATATTCTTTATAATGTTCAACGTTTAGCGAACCCCGTTAGTGCTAAACAATCCAAAATGGCTTTATTAGAGTTAAAACAAAAGCATCCAACTTCGTTTCAAGACATATGTCTTTATTCCGAGGTATGCCGGACATTGGGACGCAGTAGCTACCGAATGAACGCAAGGAGATTTTTGCAGGAATTGTTCCTGGATCTAGACTTTGAATCGTTCTATAATCAACCTTTGGAGATAATAAATAAGAAACAGAGAGAATCTTTAAAAAATTCTGAAAACAAAGAAAAATCTGTTGCACCAGACAAGTTATCTTTACTCAAAGAAAGAATGAAAAGAGATTTAAATTCTGCTGGAAACCGCCTTGATAGCAATTCTCTGGATTCTCGGATAGAATCAATTCAATCAGTATCTTCAGGAAGTAATAATGTGATAGTTATGGGCTCTCAAACATTAAAGGGCCACATAAAATCTCAACCCTTAGCTAGTGTTTATGAAGCAAGTTGTGAAAACTTACTTTTAGATCCATCACCTCGTCTTAAAAGTTCATCAATTCCAGGGAAAATAATAAATTCAAAACAACCACCGGCTGCACCACCCCCTTTAAATGATTATAATACAGAACTAAGAATAACATCGGATGACGATGACGAAGATAGTGGAAGCCATTATCCTTCCTCTCAGATTCAAGTGCAGCCAACCGGTGATGAAGTTGATGGAACTTTCGTGCGTTCATCAAATTCAGTGAGTTGTTTTAACCCTGCCTCTTCCGCCATTTTAGCGCATCCTACGTATTCAAACACTGCTTTTTCGTATCAAAACAACTACCTACAAATGGGGACTAGTGTTAGTACACCCAACAGTAGCGGAAATTGCAGTGATCAGACGACTACAAGTAACCGCAGCAGTATATGTACTATTAGTCATGAACCCTTAAACAGCAACAACAGGTATATCCGTAATTCTACACCCGTTACATCACCCTCTATTTTAGAACCAATAGAAAATGAAAATACCAAATTTCGTAGGGGCCGGTTTTATACACTAGAATTGGACTTAAGTTGTACTAAGAATAAATTTCCCATAACTGATAGGACGAAGACAAATAATTATTCTACTTTTGTCTCTAAAACTGTCAAAGGAAAAAGTTCAACAGGATTAACTTCCTCATTTTCGGCATCCATGACATCCCCCACTAAAGCACTGCAAAGGCAGCATTCGTTAGGTAGTGATTCACATCGTCCTCTTTCTTATTTATCATATGCGACTGGGTTAACGTCATTACCACCAACAACAAAAACTAATGTCACTTCTTCATTGATGAACCACCATAACCATTTAATAACAAAAAGCTTAGCAGCTTCATTAGTGCAGCCTTTTGGAACTTTGTATTGTGAAAAGCGCTTACAACCTTCCAAATCTGAAGCTGTATTAATCCAAAACTCGTCAATTACTACTGTTACTTCTGGATCTCTGCCAACTACGTCTAAGGCATGCAAGGTCGGTAATAGTGGTGGTGCAAAGGATGCTTCGTATGCTGCAGTAAATAAAATTAGTACCATTTCAACCAATTATGAAAAGCAATCATAATTGTACATTTTATATTTTAGTATGAAAATGTACACTCATAAGCACACATATACACACACCTTTAAAAACGAGCAAATATTTAATTACAATAATACAAACGAGCAGATGTTTGTAAAAACTTAATCGATTCAATTTTTACTTTACGTACAACTTGTCATTTTATCATATTATTTATTTTAATTCTTTTTAAAAGTGTCAGCGAGTTTCATCGCCCTCCTGTGCTATGAAATTTTTCATGGCATTGGAATTTGTACATTTCGCTTTTAATTTAATATTCCTTACTGCAGTTGTTTGTATTATTTCAAATAACACTCAAACAACAAAACATACGCAGCAAACGTGCACAAAGCAAGTATAAGCCATGCCCTTTTGTCTACCCCTCTGCACCTCTTGCCTGAAACTAGTTTAATGTAAAATGCCGTTGTGTAAAATTTGTATAAAACAACTAAGGTGATTCTTTTATAGGCAATGGCCTTTGTAAACTTTTTATATGGAATTTAACATTCAGAGAAACGGCAAAATTGGTCGAATTTGACATTGTTTTCTCTTGGTAATTAATTCGCCTTCCAATAACTTTTAGTTGCATTTTAAATATTTTATTTTCGTCCGTTTATGGTTTTTTACTTTAAAGCTTATTTTTTGCCAAATTCTTTAAAATAGTTTCTTAAATACATTAAAAATTAGAGAAAAAGAAATAAAATAATAATGAAGACAATCACGTAAAGTCAAATTTTGAAATTGATGAGGAAAGCGGAAAAACTCTTGCTTTTTTATTGTCTTGGAAATTATTTTTATTAATTTCTTTAATCTTTATTTATCTCTGTGGTGTAAAATATAATAATTTTGTGAAAAAATTAAATGTTTGGGTACAGTTTAATAGACTTATATAATAAGTGTTTAAATCAATAAAAACAATAAACAAAAAAATCAGCAAAACAAAAATAAAATATATAAAACCTGATCACTCACTGAAAACCCAGACCATAATATATCCTGCGACGTGTTTGGCTGGCTCACGACAGACTTTTCAAAACGCTTTATTCATTGGCTGCCATATTTTTGCAAGCTTTTTCATTGCAACTATTTCAAGTTTGTTCTCATTGCTCATTTTTATATTTTTTTTTTTTTTGCAAATTTTATACGCTTCTGTTGATTCGCTTTATTTTATAAATAAAAGGTTTTTCCATGGGACTTTGTCAAATAGTCCATTATTGTGGAGTGGTCTTCTAACTTTACTGGCACTGACGGCTTTTCCAGATGTCTCTGTTATATTTTTTGTTATTTGGACAGCATTCGACACTGGGATGGACCTTTCTTCTCGTACTACTGTGTCAGCCGTTTTGGTCGTCCAGGCCGAGGCAAATTCTCTACTATACGATACTTAAGATCTGTATCCTTCTAACGATTTCTTCAATTTAGCGCAGTGATTTTTAAAGCAAGTTGATTACTATTTCTCGCGATTCGATAGCTGCATGCTTACCCATTGCTTAAAATTTGATATTTAGTTGCACGTTTTCTTAGCAAAAATAATATAAAATTTGAAAACAATATTTTTAATGCATCGGGTTTTCCCACAAATATGAAAAAGTAGTTAAGGAATGTTGCCACTGTTTACTCTTTTTTTGATGCGTAGATTTATTGTCTTTTTAAGATTTACTGAATTATTTTTGTTTTAGAATGTTTTCTTTTTATTTAATTAAATTCTTATTATACGTATAAGCATATTAAACTGCAATTATAACATTATAATTTTTGTTGTCACACTCTATTAAAAACTTTTATGTAAATAGTAATAAGACAGTAGCTTTATTATTATTTTGTTTTTGGTTTTAAAAGGGGTTGGCGAAATAGAAACTATCAAATGGAAAAACAAATTAAAATAACATTTTTAAAATCCCTGAAAATTTTGATGTTTCTAACATAAAGCTGGCGTTGTCTTGTGATAAAAACTTTTCTTATGATTGCTGTTAACAAAAAAAAAAATCTTGCAGCATATGAAAATGATTTTTTTAGCCTATGATAAAAGTGGCCGCTTGTACCAATCACATGCAAAAATCGAAATACCCATTACCTTTAAAGACAAGTTTTATTTTTCTTGTGCTAGAAACTGTTCGTTTACTTAAATTACTACATGAAACTGTGCTGTTGCAAAAAAGTAAAAAATCGTAGCAGTTCGTTATAATTTTTTTAGTAAAGCTTATAGAAAATATAATTCTTTTTTGCAGCAAACACACACCTAAATCATACTAAATTTTATTCGTTCACAATTTTTCATAATTTCTCGAAACGAGAGCAGTTCCCACAATTTCTTACTACGAAAAAGAAAAATTTTAAATAGACATAAATAATAGTTTGTATTATAATTTTTAAAAGATATTGCGAAGAATTAAAATTGTACATTTACCTAGATGTAATCTTATTCATGGTATAAAAAAATAATGCAGAAATTAATTTTAAAAACTGTTACAACCAAAAATATATCTCAACAGTTATCGCATAACAGTTTATTGTAATTCCTACTAAATTTATGATGAAATGATTTCGTATTAATATTAAGTTAGCTATTAAACCTTACTACTCTTGTATTATTTATATTTTAATTAATAGGTATTTCAAAAGTTTAAAAATATTTAATTAAAGACTTATGGATAAATAGCCGCTAAATGAATACCTTCAATTTAATTTAGGTATCAAAAGTAAAACAAAATATTTGTAAATTTATAAGAAATCAAAATGTATAATCGCGATAGTACGTCTAAGTGGAATGAAATTTATAAATATATTAAAAAAGAACTTCCATCAGTAAGTCTATATACATATATAAAATGAATTATTTATTACACAAAACAAAGAAGTAAAATAAATTAAAAAAAAAAAAAAAATGGGAAATATATTTAATTAAGAGTTATTGAAAATTTGCAAAGTTGTTTTATTTAATGGTGAAATGGTCAAATATTACCTGCAACTGAATTTAAACATAATTTTGACAATCTGCTATCAGTGAATACTCACAAGTTTCGTAGCTAAAACAATTATCAACATAAAAAAACACATATTTTAATTGTTGTACCAAATATTATAAGATTTAATTGAAGTTTTAATTGTGTAAAATTTACAATATGTAAAAAAGTGTTAAATGCTTGTTAAATTCTTATGTATAAAAAATCTTGGTATGAGTAAAAAACGATCCAAACGTTCATATACATACAGGACCTGTATATATAACTGTGAATAACGCAATTTGGTCAGGCTTGTTCTGAATTACACACGAAATTTTCACTTTGTATTTTTCAGGCCATTGTTTTTGTAAAAAATAATATTATAGCAACAATGCCTTGGAAAATATAAAATGAAAATTTCGTGTGGAGTTCAGAACGTGCCATAATATCTTTTTATTTTATTTATTTTTTTTAATGATAATAATAATATCCAGAGTTGGGTTTATTGCATTGGATTTCATTTTCCACAATATTCAGAGTTGGGTTTATTGCATTGGATTTTATTTTCCAATATTTTTAGTAGTAGTGGAAAAAATAGTGCATTATCGGTCCTAATAATTAGTGGTAGTGGAAATTTAGTCCAATAAGTAAAATGATTTTAGTAGCAGTGGAAATTTAATGCACTAAATAACAATTTTAGTGGTGGAGGATTAAGAAAGTCTATCGGCATTATAGTGAAATGCAAAGTCAGGTCGACTATCGTTTTCATAAAGGGATGAACTGTCATACTTTCATACATTTTAGTAATCAATCAATCTTCTTAATTTGCAGAATAAAGAAAACAACAGCTTCTTTCGTTTGCTGGCATTATTAACAATCCACGCCGTAGAAATCTGATCGATTCCAATTTTAAAACTTTAACGCTTTTAAGAGCCAATAACAATTATGTTTTTGAATTTATAAATATAGAAATCTATATACTTCCTGTAATTGAAAAAATACAACTTTTTTAAGGTTACCTGTGTATTTTTTCGATAGTTCATTAAGTATTTTATTAAATTTGAAAATACAAAAGTTGTTTTATTTACTCTGCAAATTAAGAAAATAATATTGATTACTAAAATGTATGAAAGCTTATGATAGTTCATCATCCGATAGTAGACTTGAAGCAGTAGAACTGAATTTGCATTCCACTATTGTGCCCATGGATTTCTAGTTAACTACCTCTAAAATCGTTTTATTTAGTGCACCGAATTTCTACTACAACCGAAATCGTTATACTTATTTAGTGCGCTAAATTTTTACTAACCCAAAAATTGTTTGAATTAGTGGTTAACCATTCTTATCTGTCACTAGTGGTGGGTGGAATTTTGCTGTATTAATGCTACGTCGTTAAGTGGTAATGGAAACGATAATGCATTATGAATTCAATGCAATAAACTCAACTCTGATAATATCAAGTCTTATACACCTAACTCTGTTTTTACATGGTCTTTTTCAACGGGTTTGATTTTACACGGTTTAGAAAATAAAATTTTTAGATTTTGTAAAAGATTTTTTCTATTTAGCACGGTTAACAATGTTTGGGCTTAAATTTGTTTTCGCCAATTTTAATTTTTACGAAATATATACATATGTTTGAATTTCCATATTAAACATTTGGAGGAACTCTCTTTTTGTAGATAAAATCAAATATATGGTCGTATCAACTGAAATATGTTATCATTTTGTTAACTGTCAATGCAATCAGACGTGTTTAGTAAAAAAAATATTTTATTTTATTTTTTTTTTTTAAATTTAGTACAATTGTTTTTAGTTCCTTGTCATACATTTATTTTGAATTAATTATAAGCTTAGAGAGCAAATATATGTACATAAAATATGTACAGATATGATTTAGTAAAACAAATCCTTGATTTTTACTGATTTTAATAGGTTTCAGTGACAAAGAACCAACCAATCAGCTATTTTTGCACACGATCAATATCTTGTTTTAAACATTTTTTTCTGGAACCAATCTACCGTGTAAAAACAGAATTGCGTGTGTTTTTTATTTAATGTGAATATTTAAAAGAATTCATTAAAAGCATGTAACCAGATTATTTCATTTTTGTGAATAATGTAAAAAGTGTAATTTAATAACTACTTACTTACTTTTCCTTTATGGAACTTTGTTTTGTGATAAAGCTACAACTACAACAATTTAGGAAACAGTTTATAAATTTGCTAACAAACTTAAAATACAACACGCGTTTGCATGTTTGTAAGTAAGTTTAATGAAATTATGTACATATGTACATAAATTCACATATAATTAATTTTAAATATATATGAAATCACTTTAAAATATAAACGTGATACTACTTAGTGACGATTTCATTAAATAGAAAGGGGCACATCTTTCGCACATTGGATTGAAAACAAAAACAAAGTACATATATAAAATTTGATTTTGTTTTCAAAATAAATACGTACATATGCAAAAGAAATGTTCGTTTTCATTTAGAGAAACCGTCAGTTAAATTTTATTTTTTATTTGATATAATGTCTTACTGTATTATTGTGGATTGAGAATTTTGTAATTATTCATAAGTATGAACTACAATCTGCGTGCCTTTTCAATCGAAAGTTCTTCTTTGATTAGGACCAAGCGAAATTTATACCAGTCATTTCATAAAATTTGTTGTTAAAAGGCCTATAAAAGTCCCGCAGTCTTTCAATAGCCGCTATTTCAATATGGGGATGGTTTCGTCCTTTAGTTTTGCCTAAACAATGTGGCGTTGATCGGGCTTCTGATTTAAAGAGACAAGGAAATCCTTTAGTTGCATTAAAATAAAAATGTTTTTCCGTTACTATTCTCTTTAATCCCAAAAAGTCTTGGACTCTTCCTATTTCGTAGGCCGGATCTGTAATCAAGCGTTCACCACTAATGAAAAGCAGTTGTGACAGCTGAAAAAACTGTAACCATTTTTCAAGGTATCGAGCATAAACACCAATTTTTACAGGTCCCCAGTTAGTGTCGACTACTGCATAGCTTCCGTTTACAAAGGCCAGTTCTTCAAAACGTTTCATGTCGTTTTTTTTACTTGCTGCTTGTGTATAGTCGGATATTGCACGCGTAACAGGATCGCGAACAACTATTAAAAGTCTATGAAAATGATGAAGTGAAAATCTTATTTAAAAAACTTTATAACACAATAATTTAATCAATATGTATTTCACTACTTCTTGGTGTAGCGTCGTCAATTAAGTATAATGCAACAACAAATATAATAACAAATTTTACGTTTGTAAACAAGTGTACATTTTTAAACCCTTTATATATTCTGACTTCTTATGCATAGCAAAATCGAGCCATGTCCGTCTGCCCGTCCGTGTTAGTGTTGAAATCAAGTTTGACGAGGCAATAGATCAGCTTGAAAATATTTAAATACGCCGATCGACCGGACATAGTGTCGAAAGAGGTGTTATTGGAAATCAGCAAGATCGATCAATGTCCTTTGACGCAGCGGGGAAAACACCACGCCTATCTCTAATTTTTCTATATCATTAAGAACAATGAAGTAACTCTAATCACAAAAACAAAATAAAAAATTAAAAAATAAGAAAAAAAAATTGGCGCTCGTCCATATTCCCGAGTTACGGGCCTCTGAAGTTTTCAAATTTTTTAAAATATCAATATGGGTATCGTTTTAAAGCTTTTGCAGAGATCTTTAAGGAAAAGCTAAAATTTTTAAAAATGCTTAACCCATTAATAGCATAATTATGTGTATATATTTTTTTCTTCTTATTTTTTAATTCTCTGTCACCTCAATATTTGCTTTTTTATTGAAGTTACTTCACTTCTAGTTTATATAAATGATGGAGGGTATATAAGATTCGGCCTAGCCGAATATATCACTCTTACTTGTTTAGAAGGGAATTAGTTGTGATTAATTGTAAAAAAACAGCATAATTTAGATTCCAGAAGAATACAATATGAAAAAATTTAATTTCTAAACCCTTCTTTTAATTGGTTGTTTTAATAGAAAAATGTACAAAAAATTACCCTGCAAATAGTTAGAAATAATGCTGACGAATGTTGTAGCGAACCAGAAAGTGCACTGAATTGCTGGTATTTAGGTTAGTTTTATTGTTCTCTTCACGATTAATAACGAACACAAATTGATTAAAGTATTTTATTAACAATATTAAAATTATATTAATATGTATCTATAGTTGCGAGCATTATTTGCTGTGTCTGTTGGTACATTTTTTTTAGTTGCATTTGTGTATAGGACTTGCATTTTGAAAGAGAGGCAACTCATGTCTTTAAAAATTTGATACAAGTGTATTGTTTGATTAACATGTTATAATAATGCGACTTTTAAATATATACATAAGTAATTCTTTAGGTAGTTTGAGAAGGTATGATTGTTTCCTTATAAGTAAATTAAAATAACACACACGCGTCAACCTGAACATGAAATATAAAAAATTATTTTAATTTGGTAATTTTATTTTTTGTAACTAATCGTATGAATTATATAATTTTTGTGTTATGTATCTAACTGGAGTTACATAATCCCTGTGATGTATTAAATTTAACGAATTTGCTTATTGTCTCCGGAAAGATTGTAAATAAAGAATATATTTAATAAAAAAATTAAGTTTTATTATTTTGCTACTTTTTAAACTTTTACTGCATCTTTGTTTTTTGTGTTTACAATCAATTTTCAGAATGTATTTTTACTAAGTTCCATACTGCAATATGAGACTTAAAGTCATCGAACATAAAATAAATTAATATTTTTATCCGACAAATTTCTCTAGAAAATTAAAGTTCAAGATCTTAAAAGTAGTAGAAATATGTTTTTTTAAGCGAGGCAAGTTCTCCTTAACTTAAATTAATTAAAAAGGGTCGGAAATAAATATATAAGGCGATAGAGAATAAAAAAAAACAGAAAAAAATGGCGCTCGCCCATATTTTCCGAGTTATGGGCTTCTGAACTTTTCATAGAAAAGTAAAATTTTCTACCATATTTTTTAAGACATCAATATGGGTATCAATTAAAAGTTTTTGAAGAGATCTTTCAGAAAATGTTTAAGCCATTAAGATCCGGTCACATTTTTATGTAAAATTATCTATTGCACTTAATATGAAAATTTATATTAAGACTCTTTCTAATTAGTGGACTAAATGAATAGTACGTTCTGACATTATGTAAGAGAAATTATTTATACAAGTATTTGGTAAAGATTCTAGTATGCTTCGATTTGCCAATACTAACTCATGTCAAAATTTATTAAACATATTTTACATAAAATGCAATGAATGTTGTTATTTGCAATTCCATATCTTCAATTATCTTTGCATTTAGATATTTTCCTACTTACTTTGTGGATGCATTCATATGATGAACTCTTCTGGGCACTTCCTTGGTTACAAAATAACTTGGTGTTTTCTCCATTGTTAATTGACCTTCAATTGTATACGGCATATGACGACGGTACCAATGGAAACCCTTTTGATAATGTCGATCAAAGAAATGTACTTCGCATCCTACTGCACGGACATCAGGATGCAGTCTTATAAACTCTAGGAGAGCTCGAGTTCCTGATTTTTTTACTCCTATAATTAAAGTGTCAGGTAAATGGCGAGATGGCCTAGAAGCCTGTTGATGTAAAAATCGATACTTCGGTGAATCATCTAAAATGCGCGCTGGTGATTTTTTTATTATGGACTTTGATGAAACTGTTTCATTCTTTAAGGTCGAATTTGTTTCACTTTTAGTAATTGTCCACACCAAAGATGTTGCAAAACTATTTGTAAAAGGATTCTAGAAACAAATAAATATTCTGTAAATCCGTATTAATAATAATTCGTTAATAATAAAATTGATAGCAGTAATATTGATAGCATTGTTTCCTTCAATTACGTTATTTAAGGTGCGCCCAAGATTCGCTATTAGACAGGTATTAAATGTATATGATACGTAAATTAAGGATATGCAAATCAAGACGGTAATCATTATGCTACGATTACTTAAGTTGTAAAACCAATTAATAAACATTTTTTGTCTTTCCAATACAATTTAAGTTCAATTATCGCTTTAATTAATTCTCTTTCGCCTAAATTTCATTTTGCAAACTATATTTTACGTCGCTGTCTATGTTTTACTATTTTGTTTTTTTTTTTCGCAATTAAATACATTTGTCCTTTTACACTCTTTTTTTCCTGCAAAAAAGAAAAACAAAAACTAATGAAAACAGAACTCAACCCTTTGTTTTATTCAAGCGGTTCGTATGCGAAAAATCAACTGAGTGAGAAACAGAACTGATTGAAAGTGCAGTTGATAAACACCAGAAACTAAAAAGTTATCTGCATTCATCTCAAAAAAAAATCTTGTTAAATCAAGTACATAAGTATAACAGTTTTTAAAGAAAAATTGGTGTGAAATAGTGGTCCAATATTTTAGCCATATGCAGTACTTGGAATTTAACAATTGCTAGTGTGCGAACGGCAATATGGCTGGGGACCAAATGTAATTTAAGTTTTCTTGGTTACAAATGAATACATTTCTGATTTCACTCACAATTCTCCAGTTATTATTACATGGACTGGAGATAGCGTTTAAAACCACAAGGCTATCGAAAAAAAAAATAGTTTTTTTTTAAAAGGATATTGCTAACTGAATGGCTCGATATATACCGTAAAAATCGAAGAGTAATATTAATGGGTTCGAAAATTAGGTCCCTACCGACATCATTTACGATGGCACAAGCTAGTAAATTGAATTGAGATTTAGTACTATCAGCATAAATAAAGTTGTTTCAGCCAATATTTATAAGTAAAATTGGAAATTCTTCTTTTGTGGTGTCATTTTTTTAAGCTTAGACAAAGAAGTGTCAACAGCGATGTTACTAATTTTCAACGGAGGTTTGTTATTCGTATTTTTAAAAATATTCAATTAAAATTCCGATTGACAGATTTAATGTGCTCAGATAATCTTGACGCAAATGAAGATAATATGTCCTAGACTATGATTTTAACTTCTTTTAACATAAACGGCTATAGAATTTATAATTTGACAGTTTTTAAATAATTTTTATTCAAAATGGGACGTGATAAGGCTTTTAATAACTCTGAAAAAGAAAAATTCTGATTTTGAAATCTCAGGGTCAGAAGCCGGGCCAAAAATTTTAATAGAGGACAGTTGTGTACAATTATTTAAATAACATGGAAAGATATGGAGCAAAAGAAAATGGCAACAACTCCAAAAGAAAGACAAAAAATTCTTAAACTTGCATCAAATTCTTCTATGTCGGTATTAAAAATTGGAGTTCATCCCGACGTGTTCATCAATAGAGTAAATTAATGTTACAGATAAACAAAAACACTAACGTCATTTGGTTTGACTTGTGCATTTTTTGCTTACGTTAAACGGGCGTGAAAATGTTAAGAAAAATTACAAAAACTAAGTTTTTATTTAGCATTCTAATTTTACAAATTCTTAAAATTTAAATTTTAGCTTTCTAACTTTAAACCATTCTGCCTAAAGTATTTGGATATAAATGTTAAACAACAAACAATTTAAGAACACGAAACAAGAATTTATGTACATATAATCTAATTTAATGGCAACTATTATATAAAAATAAAAAGAGAGTGCCAAAAGGCTGAATTTAAAATGTCATAGAATATCGGGTTTTTTGTCCCAAAAATAAAAGCTTAAAAACCGAGTCGAATAAGATGTAATTTAAAAAGAAGAAAAATCTTACTCACTTACCTTTTACCTTTCAAGAATATTGCACCAGCAACTCTTAAGAAGATACTTATATTGAATTATAAATTATACAACACTTATTAATTGGAAGAAATTTAACCTGAAAAGGAATTATATAATACTTAACCCTAAGTTACAATACTTACCCTAAATCATACATTACTTAAGCTAATTATATGATACTTACCCTACGTACATATACTAAATCCAGTGGAGAAATAACTCTATATTTGTAAATAAACTTAAAAAAAAGGAATTCAACGAGGTTTGTTGATTGCGGAAACACATATAAGAAAAGGTGAGCATTCAAATTTCTAAGCCTTAAAAACAACCCTTACTAACCTCTTCATCTCTTCATTTATTTATTTTATGGTTCGCTTGCCAAACATAATTATAATCACTTCGACGAGTACTTATAATTATGAAGAAAGCATGAAGTGACCATCCCAAACATCTATTGCCTACATCTATTCCCACAGAAAAAGAGAAGAAGATTTATCAAATTATTCACATTCTATTATGTTAAAGTTTACATTTTCCGTTACTTTCAAAAATTATACGGTTAATGTTTTTTATGTGCTAAGCTTTTAAATAATTAGACAGATAGCTGAAATCTGTTTTGACGTTAGTTTTCTTTTTTTTTTTTTTTTTGCAATAATTATGAACATATACATATTACATTTAATATGTCCCATTTTTTAATTTATCTTTTGTTGATTATTTGATTATTTGTTTGATTATTCATGGTACTGTAAGTTTTGTATGCCATTTTATATTTTTCAGAATCAGAAATTTTTTATTTTTTTATTTTCGTCACGTTTCTTGTATTACTCATTCTACCGTTTCTTTATTGGTTAAATAATCTTTTTGTTACTTGCTTTGGAAAACTGTTGTCATTTAATAACATTATTTTGTAAAAGTTCTTATCACTTAAGTGATTTTTCTTTCAAATTTTTAGCCGTATTAGTAAAAAACAATATTCTTATTTAAAACAAGTAAGCTATATTCGGCTATGCCGAATCCTATATAGCCTTTACTATCTATGTAAATATAGTTTAGTGAAGTAAGTTCAATTAAAAAAGCAAATATTGGGGTGACAGAGATTTAAAAAATAAAAAAAAAAATTGGTACTGCATATATATAATTTTATATAAAAATTACATTGGCTCTGAATAGATTAAGCATTTTTAAGAAATTTTAGCATTTCCTTAAAGACTTCTTCAAAAGCTTTAAAATGATACCCATATTGATATTTTAAAAAATTTGAAAATATCAGAGCCCCGTTACTCGAAAAATATGGGCGTGCGCCAATTTTTTCACTTGATGTTTTTTTCTTAATATTATTTTTCTTACATTATGGGGTCGAAAATGGATATTGTAGAAATTACACACGGAATGACAAACTAATTTATACCCTTTTTCCACTTCTTGTCGTGAAGGATATAAAAAGCTTCGCAAGTGCTTAATAGTTTAGAAAAGGAAATTTAAATATGAAGGTCAAATAAACATTAATATTAAATAATGGTTTATTAAGCTTATTTTAAAAATGCGCAAATATTTAATTACAATCATTTTTTAACATGAATGCATACTTTTCTAAAAGGGCACTAAGTTGAAAGGACCAACTTCTTTAATTTATTATCTAGTAAATTTTAATATTTTAACAGGAGTTGATCGGTCCCAATAAAAATGGCTTTCTTCTAACGGAACAACGCCGCATTCACTTATTTGAAAACTTAAGGTTTCTAAAAGTAGAAAACAATTTTTTATTATTTCAAATAAATTTGAAAATATGTACGATGTATATACCCATTATATCAATAAACGCATTTAAAGTACACACATTGCGTACTGTTGCTGCTAAGTACATTTGAACTTTGTTCTCACTTAGTTTAAAAACAAAATCAATGGCAGATGATAAATATTTGAAATTAGATACATCGTAAACAATGTCTGCAGCTACTATAATGTCAGGCTTGAATACAAGAATTTCTATAGTGTCTTCTATAGACTGCCAAGGAACCAATAAACAATCAACTTTTACGGCATTTATTCGATATTTGTCCTTTTCTTCCAAAGCTTCGGGAAAATTCCTTTTTAAGCTTTCGCGCATAAGTTCTACACATGAACTACTACCATCACTTAGTATTATATGTTTTGGCTGGCATGTTTTCAATATGGTTAAGCTGCATAATCCAGTTCCAGCCCCCAGTTCTAATACAACCTTTTCTTTTAAAACGTTTGGAGTTTTTATAAAAAAATCAGCAAGAGCAATAGAAGCTTGCCAACTACAAAGCCCTGTAGTGCCATCAGTCACAAAACTTTTTGATTCTCGCAAAGTCAAGTGTACTCCCGGTTTCACAATGTAATGCTTAAAGGCATACTTTTTAGTACAATCAATTGCCAAATTTTGTTGTAACCGGCAGTAAGTCTCATAATATATATCATGCACTTCTGAACAAATATTTTCTAAAAACAATAATAATTTCTTCAAAAAATTATATTGGTAGCTTAACTTAATCGGAAAATTGATATTTAATGCAGATAAGAATGTGTGGTCCATTAAATCCTTTTGTTGTTCCCAGCTTAAATGCTTCGGAAAGTCCTTAAACCAAATAAGTAACATTTATATATGTAAATTCTAAATTTAATAAATACAATACCTGCCATAAAATGCAATGAAGAGGATAACAACATAAGAACTGCTTTTGAATATTGTTTAAAAAAACATTAAAATCTCTTTCGGCTGCTTCAGACATTTTCAAAACAAAAGTAAACAATAGAGTGTGTAGTTCGTGAACGAGCTATTTCAATTGAACTATTTTTACCAGGTGTCATAGTTGCAGCAACTGGATACTTTTTGCTTAATTCTGTTATGTGTAGTGTAGTTTTCAAAGGTGTATAATTTTATATTACAATTTTTTTTTTAATATTATTTAAAATAGAGTCTAACAAGAGTTTTAAATCAATTTAAAAACAAAGTTTAATAAAAACGTTTTTTAAATAAGTGTACAAAAAAGTGCAGTAATTAATTGTGTTTTGAAGTTTACCGTACATTTTAGTATCTGTTTTTCTTTTTATAGTTGTAGCCAACTTATACCTTTATCAAGAACATGCAATATGTTTGTGTAAAAATCTACTATTGTGTCAAAAAGCAGCTGACTAAAATCCAAGGATGGTAAACTCGGTATACTTTCTTTACTTTCTTTTTACCATAAATTTGAAATCAAATTTTAATAAATAATAATAACAGATATTATAAAATGTTAATTTGTTTTTATTAAAAACAATGCTAAATACAACAATCGCGGAAGAATTTAATAAGAATGTTTTAGGTGCAATTTGAGACCTAAATATTCCTTTAAAAATTTCTTTTACCGTCTTTGATGCAACAAAAGGAAAATTAAAAACAACTATACACAAAATAGAAAAGCTAAAAGAAATATTTGAATATTAAAAATTTAATGGAAATAACGCAAAAATAGCAAAAACTAAAACTTTATTACTATCTGTAACAAATTTTCTTATTTAAATAAATTTTGAATGCAGTTTTTCCAATACATATCACAAACTTAAAAAATGTTTTTCATGGCGAAGTAATACTATGTGGCCTCAATAGCGAATTTATTGATTTTCGCCGAAACGCTAAGTGTCAAATCAAGGCGAATCAATACTAAGTGGTCGCAATGGCGAATTCAATAATTTTCGCCAAAAGTTTTTTTGAAATCTATAAGAGTTAATTAAATTAATTGTTTCACACACGTTTAAAACAAATGTCGTACAATTTATCACTCATCTCGAATGGATTTCAACTGTCTATCAATTTCCGCTTTTCTAGTCTTGATTCTGCATTCTTGACCATGTTGTTCTTCTTTTCCAACAATAAGGCCGCTGCTAGCGATTCCATTTGTCTCTAAACTACATTTTTCTTTTGCAATGATGTGTAGAAAACGAAAATTCAGAATTCCTCACACTGGAATAGTTTGGCCAAAAATACCGTTTGCTTATAATCTGGCTATTTTCTTCCTTTCCGCACTTAACTGATGAGTTTATTTAATTATAGTTACTACAAAATTTAGTTTTTATATATTTTTATTTATCACTGTTTATTCACAAAATTTTACTTTTTATAGTTTAACAATTACAATGTTTGCAAAATTTTTTATTTTTTATGTTTCTATTTCATATGTTCCATAACACAGCAGCTGGTTTAAACATACTCTTCTCTTCTTCGTTTTCTTTCGATGAGCCTTTGTTTTTAGAATACCTATTTTCGATTCGAGAGTAACTGAATGCGGGAACGTAATCGAAACACAGAATAAGGGTGAATGTCATGTTTTCTGTATTATCTTAGATTGTCAATCCGTTTGTCATTTCCACAATATCCATTTCCAACCCCGTAATGTATATACATATATTCTTTGTCCTTATGCATAGCGAAGTCGATTGAGCGATGTCCGTCCGTAATAGTGTTAAAATCAACTTTGCCAAGGTACTAAATGAACTAGAGAAATTTCAAAGACGGCAATCGATCGGACATAGTTTCGAAAATTTTGCTATTAAAAATCGGTAATATCGATCCATATTCTTTAAGGCAGCGGACAAAACACCATGTCTGCCTCTAATTTTTTCATATAATTTAGAACAATGAAGTAACTCCGATAAAAATAAAAACAAATTTTTGGGGCGATTGAAAATTAAAAAATAAGAAAAACGCATCAAGTAAAAACTAGGCGTTCGCCCATATTTTCAGAGTTATGGGCCTCTGAACTTTTAAAAGCTTTTGAAGAGATCATTTAGAAAAAGCTAAAATTAAAAAAAAAATGCTTAACTCAGTAAGAGCAGGTGCATTTTTATGTAAAATTATATAAATATAGTCAGCGGTGTCATAGAAACAAAGTCGGTTTTGATGTTTCC
Organism: Cistogaster globosa; assembly: GCA_937654795.1. Taxonomy (NCBI): domain Eukaryota; kingdom Metazoa; phylum Arthropoda; class Insecta; order Diptera; family Tachinidae; genus Cistogaster; species Cistogaster globosa. Next base: position 122,343,320 of record OW569406.1, on the reverse strand, counting down.
CGGTTTTAATATTGGTTTCATATGGTGTCATGAAACCAAGTCGGTTTTGTTGTCTTCGGATGCAAATAGCTCCGTTCCCGTACTTTTTGGGTAAAGTTCGGTAAAATGAGAGGAAACATAAATTATTCTCAATTAAAGAGAAAAATGCCCGGGAAAAATGTACGGGAACACAAAAAACCAAATTTCTATCCCAAAACAAGATGTCGAGCAAAATATACATGCAGTTGTTTATATTAAACATAAGAGCACAAATATTTTGTATGTTCTTGAATTTATTTTAATATTTATAGGAATAAAACTTACAAATAACAGTTTTGCGAAACATTTGCGTGTATGAAACATATAATTTTTGTATTTGCTACTGTTTACTTTTCAATCAGCTGATTGTTTTTAGTTTACACAAACTTACTCAAAGAAAAATTCTGGGCTGTTTCGTGCAGAAACAAGTAGAATTTTATTCTCTCAAAAGCTCTCTCTTCTACCCAAACTTGTAGTACGGGAACAGTTTTCGGTAACATTGGGATCCCGCGGGATCCCAAAATTGAATACGGGAACGCACCTAATAAAACTAATATTCGAATCAGCTGTTGTTTACCTGGGATATAATTGTTTACAATTTTAATTATAACTTTTTTGATGAAATATAAAGTGTGTTTATTGAAAATATCCAGATCCAATTATCTCTTTTTCAATTCATTTTTTTCTTGCAAGGATACCAAAATTGCTGTACTTACGCGGGCAAATTCTTTTTTCAAATCAGTGACAGTATTTGCAACAGATTCATTGCCTTTTTCAATTGCTCTATAAATGCGTCTTAGGCTGCTTGAGTTTTCTTTTTCAGTTTGAACTAATTCATCCAGCTTTTCGTTCATTTCTTTCTTTCTTTGATCGTCTTCATCTAGAAATTTTTTAGACGCTCCCCGGTATCTTCAGTTTTATATATTTCTGCAGTACTGGTTGGTACAACGAAAGACAATGGGCGTTTTGAAGACGTAGATGGCACTTCTTTCTCGCGTGCAGCATCTAAATCATCGTTAAGACCAACTGTTACGGCGTAAACACCTTCCACCAACTGCGAAATGCCACATAGCCGTATTATGGCCTCTTCTGTTGTTGTCAGGTGATGATTTTCAAATGGTCCACCGCCAGTTGGCATAGTCCATTTCTGTACGAATAAAAAGACATTTCATATAAAAATACAATTTGTTCTGTGGAAAAAATTTTGTTTACCTTTTTTAACCCATTCACGTCAAATTGTGGTGGCCGCCCGGCACCATTCAGTGAATCAGCCAGTTCTTCCCACAGGCCATTCACTGTTGGTTTGTCACGCTTCGTGAAGCCTTAAGCTAAATCCAGATACTTTTCCATGAATTCCATGATTACGGTATTTTGTGTACTGTATTTATGTTTTCCGCTAGAAAATAAAAAGGTCATGCAAAAATTTTTCTTTTCATAAGGCAAATATTAAATTAAATTAGTTTATGTACGATGACTTACATATCTAAAACAAATCCCGCTGCAAAAAAATAAAAACTTATGAGCGCAAAAATGAAAACTATCAGCAGCATTTAGCTGCTTGGTTTATTTCCAATAAAAAAACCAATAACATTGGTTTCTGTGACACCTAAAACCGACACTAATTCTAGTTCGCACATAAAACCAATAACATTGGTTTCTACAACCCCAAAGCATTTTTCTTGGCGGTTTTAAAACCAATTCTGAGAATATTGGTTTCTATGCAACCCTGAGTACCTAATTTTTTTTTTTTTTTTGATTCCCTTTCAACCCAATATTTGATTTTTTTTTATTGGAGTTACTTCGCTAATTATTTTTACATACTTGGTGAAGGGTATATAAGATTCGGCATAGGCAAATATAGTACTCTTACTTGATTTTTTATATTTTAAATTAACTAGTTTCTCGTTTAAAAGTTTAATTTGAATGCCAACTGCGGGAACTCCCTTTAAGTTCTAAATTCAAATTGTATGCTTGTTGTTATAGCTGACTGAGTATAAGGGTTTTAAAGTTTGTCCACATACATCAAATTACATTAACTATTACGGCGCCCTTTGTTTACCAAATCCAAATTTTATACTTCCTGTTATAGCGGACATAGCAATACAGGTTTCTTGTAAATTGTAACCGTTTGTCTGCAACTTTTCAATAGTATGGCCGCATATTTCAAATTAAATGAACTATTGGACACTCTTTATTTTATAATTTTGAATATTCATACTTGTTATTATAACGATCATAGCAATCGACATTCTTTCCAATTTTGAAGACTGTTCATAACGGCTCAAAAGATAGGCCCATATAGGTAAATTTACGTCACCTATGGGTACGTCCTAAAAGAATGAGCTTTTTTAAAACTGGACCAATTTTTGAGCATAACCTTTAAAATAAAGAAAAATATTTTAAATTGGTTCAGAAATGACTGAGTTTTGCAGGCACAAACATTAAAATAAGCAAGATTCAGACGAATTGACATTTTTATTTCTTAAAGTGGGTTAAAAATATAATTTTTTTAGTTGTGAGGGACGCTAGCTTTTTACAAAATTAGACTTATCCAAAGCATACATATATCTATGGAGAATAGATATAGTTTTTGTCTATCAAAATGACATCTTAAGGTAAATAATTAAGTTTGCTGGGTTAAGGCTGTGTATAGAGAAATGTAAATTAGTTCAAGAACTAATTTTGTATTTTGTCTTTTATATTGACAAAAAAGGTGTTGAGCAAAAATAAAGAACACATTTCGAGTGTGTTGTCGGCACTGAGCCCTTAAATAATTTTAAACTCAAAGTCTTTATTAGAACGGTTAATTATTATTCCAAATTTATTACAAATTTTGCACAAAAATTGTTTTCCTTTGTTATTACGTAAAAATAAAAAATTTATGCACTATATGGTCATGAAAATGCAAAGATGCATATAATTTTATGAAAAGCGCAATAATGTCTGATAGGTTTAAGTACAGTACATATGAATGCTGACTTGCTGTAGAGTTTTATCTCACAATAGGTCTGTTCCAGATGCAATTAGTCCAAAAGCATTCCAGGTAACAATTTTCGTACAATTTTGAGAGAAAATAAGAGAGTAAAATTTTTCATTTCCTATACAAAATTGTACGAACTTTTTCTTTGGGTAAGTTCGGATTAGAATTAAATTTTCAGCTTTTTTTTTTGTTTACATTTAAAAACCAAATAATTTTTAAATAAATACATAAAGTTGTTTCTTAAAAGCAAAATGGAAGAGTTTTCAAATAAACTTGAAGTTGTAAGTACTTGTGCATACATTTGTGGATCAAGACGGCTGTTGGCAATGCTGCAAATGCTTTGTTTTTAAAATATTTTTCATTTTAAGCGTCTAGGATCATTAAAATAAAATTTATTTAATTAAGTCAGCACCATTAGCATTTTAGGATGTTCAATTGTGGTTTTTTACGTTCCAGCAATTTCGGACTACTTTGTAACATTCAGAGAGTAATTTCCTTTTTACTCTCAACAGTCCGGACTATTTTTTTATGCATCTGGAGTAGACCTAATATTTGAATGATATTAAGCCAATTGCCATTGTGTCATGAGCACTGACCGCAGTACTGTTAAAAAAGAGGCGATAGTTTTATGTATAAAACTCAAACAATATTTTATTGTTAACAACTTTAGTTAAAGAACAGACCATCGCCCCTAGAATGGAGAGATGATCGTTGATAATTTTTAGCTTTAATTATTTGCGCTAAGTAGCTTAAATTAAGCAGGTATTATTTCCAATATGACTCTGGCTAATTTCGTATTATATCCCAAAAAATTTAAGCTGAGTTTAAAAGATATTGATCGTAAAACTAAAAGAAATATAACAGTCTCGAAAATATGTAAAGCTATTTTAAAAGGTACCCTAGACAATATGAAAGTAATGATTTTATAGCTTATCTGTAAAAGCAAAGGCAACGAAATGTCTGCTGAATATGGTTGCATAATGCTCTGTTACAAAAAAGCTTTTCTATGAAAATTAGACTAATAAGCAGGTTAAAAATATGATTCATAATTACAAAGCTTGTCACGAACTATTACCAGGCCCAAAAAACAGTTTTTTTATTCCACGTATGCCAAGTACCTCAATTTAGAGTCGCATATGAATTTGTTAGCCCTAAACCCGCCTTACTTTTTTCTTTTAATATAGACTAATTTTCAAAGTGCATAGAATGAATGAGATAGTAATTTTCTCGCAATGGCGATAATAGATGATCGACAGTTTACCTAACATGACTAAAAAATATTTGGAAATAAATAGAAATAAAATTGTTTAACTGCATCTTATGATTCTGCCATCAACAAAGGCAAACAATTTGTTTAAAACTTTTAAAAAGTGTTTTATTGCAAAAAAAACGTTAGCAACAAAAATGATTCCAACAAAAACGATAATTACAATAAAATAATCAATTCAATAGAAAATAAACAACAACGACACGATTTAACACAGTAAGTAACAATGCACAAAGTTGGGCTCCTACTATTACATGATTCTCATGTATGGGAAGAGGTGCAGCAGGTGTTGATTAAACACTCTTTTATATCTCTACACAGTAATGTAAGGAGGATCTCTTAAAGTATGTGTTATATTATGGTCACCTTTATTTTACTTCTCATACTTTTAAGACAATGATGCGGACAATTCTGCATCATTTTTAAATAAGAATGTTGTATACATAAGTTTTAAGCAATATGCATTGCTTTTTCACACATAAACAATATTCTTTCTTTAAGGTTTCATTATAACAATTCTTATTGAACTACACATATGTATACACATATATATATATATATATATATATATATATATATATACAGACACATATTTAAGAGAAGCCTTATTGTGGTAAAATGTAACAATATTTATGGTATTTATATATTCCTTCTAGTTGACCACAAACTTTTGTAGTTGCTTTAGCAAAATCGTAAATTTCCATTATTCTTGCTATAAATTTATTTATGATTAATTTATTGCAATATTTCCTGTTCCAGCTACCGAAAATTTTTAATCCTTTAAACGTTGAACAGTGGTTCAGAGTAAAATGTTTTGGAAACCAAAATGTCAAATCTAAACTACTCGTGTTATTGATATAAAATTTAAAATATACATAACAAGGTTTAAAAACTTTTAAGATTTGCACTACATATTCTTTGAGTAGTGCACCAGACAAAGAGTTTAAATTTTTTAATTTTTGTCTTTTGTCCGAGTTAAGAACAGAGGGTGTTTGAAGAAATATTAATCAACTCTGCCATAAGTCTTTTACTAACCCTGGTATTATCTGTACGTACATATTTAAAAATTAAAGTAATCAGAAATATATGTTAATAATAGAGTATAGTGAAGAGAACTAAGAAACTCACAGTCTTACCTACAATCGCTTTCAACAATCAAACAGAATGTAAACTATTCCCTGTAGCAAAGCAATGTGAAAAGCCTTTTAAATTCCAAACCTACCGCAATAGTTGGGTACCTTTTATTTAATTCTCTGGTTATGAAGTCTGCAAAGACTAAACCAAAATAGTAGGGAGATAGGTCTGTAACTACCAGCTAGAGTTCAAACCAGACTTTGGAATAGGAACTTTTCTAAAAAGTAATCAGTGTTGAGACAGTGGTTGGAAATTGTTGTCAACAAACGCCATCTAGCAAGATCAGTCTTTCTTGGAATAAAATCAGGAACTACATCACCACTACTAGATTTCATATTCGCCATCAGCCATGACTTCTTACCCGAAAGACAGGGAGAGCAAATAATAAGTAAATGCGGATACTTCTTCAAAGACCATACGGGCAAAAAAAGGCGACCGTGAGCTATCGCCTCCCCTGTGAATTTGCAGAACTAGCAAGCCAAGAAATAGAACAAGGTTTTCTTCTCCTATGACAAGCATCTCTTTTTACTTCTGGAATGTCCTATTATTAAGACAATTATTCTGCAGAAAATCGGTCCAATAATGTTCCTCAAGTTTTTTAATGGGTCCTTGAATAATTCTGTTCAAGTTTCCAATATCGACATTTAAAATTGAGCACCTCATAGGATCACCAGTACGCCACAGAATCCTCATCAGCCTCTTTTAGATTAAATGCAGTGTATTAGCTGGAAACTTAAATAGTCCCTTATCACCCGCAGGGATTTTTGGGATTGCTTCATAGTATTTGAAAAAACTATGCTCATAAGTTCAATTTTATTAGAAAACACATTATGGTTGATTATTTGTCAGATCTTGGGCCAATAATCTATCAAAGTTATTCATATTAAAGCGGCTAAGGTCAAATTCTTCGTCGCAAGTCCCCCGTCCTCAACAACAGTTTCTACTGCAACAACAGTAATTTCTATTGTATTTCCATTAATATCAGTCTTGTTGATGCTGACAGATGTTTTTCTATAGGGCCTTTATAGATATAATCCTGTTGCCAAAAACTCGTTTGCAATCCCTATTGAAAACATCACAACCAGTCATTGCAGACATGATAGATACAGGTCTGTTCTGAAAATCACGTGATTTTAAATCACGGATGGTTTTAAAATCACGCCAACGATTTGGTGATGTTCTGAAAATCACGCGATTTTCAATTTTTCGGCGTGGTTTCAAATGTTCGAAAACACAGGTTTGTGCATTATTTGTTACTTCTTTCAATTCGTAATTAAAATATTAATGAAAATTCAAGAAATTAAAAATGCCTGAAGCTAAAATAAATTAGAAAATATTATTTTTGTTTATAATAATGCATATCGTTTCCTTAATATAGAAAGGCCCTTAACAACGTTTGTCCTTCTTTGCTTTGTTTTGTAGTTGGAAATTTTTTTTAATGCAATGTTTTATTATATTCTCTAATTAATTTAATAGTGTCACAACTTGAACTAAAAAAACGCCTTTTTATATTAACTCGGCAATTCCCAGTGTCACCTACAGGTTACAAAGATTAACGGAAGTTTTAAACATAAATACAGACATCACTGTATAATAAAAATATTAAAAATAAACACACAACACCCTGTTGTACACCTGATTTTATTTTGGCAACGCTGATGTTATCTAAAATAGGAGGTTCCTGGAAATTTATAAAGAGTATTTTTGATTTTTTCATACTAGTGTATCTTGTGAAAAAGAAATTATTATAAAAATGTCAAAAGGGTAAGAATTAAAAAATTTTTTATTCTATGTTATTGTGAAATATTCACATTAATTATGTTTTACGAAATTATTAAAAAAATAAATTGGTTCTTCTAAAAAATAGCAATCAATACCAAGTGTCACTTGCAGGTGACACTGGCCATTATTAGTACATAATTAGTTTATTTACACAATAAATATATTTTATACATAGGTTGACATTAGATAAGATTGCGGATATATTGAATGCCGGTGAAGACGTAGGTGATATTATTTTATTTCCACCTGATGATGGCGTAGTAACAGATGAAGACAGTGGTGATGAAAATGAAGCTAATATTAGTCATCTTCCTGATCGTATGCTTTGGTCTAAAGTAGAACTGCAAAGTGCGAAAGTATGCGCAGAAAAAGTTACAGAAATTGTAGAAGAAGAAAAAGAAGAATAACAGCACTATCAAAAAATGGGAAAGCACTCTCAACAATACTTCATTTGCTTCTTGTGGCAAAGGAGACTGTGACGAAGAAATCTTTGCTAACTTACAGGGAGAAGTGACTACCGTGGAATGCTTTGAATTAATTTATAGCGAAAATCTTGTGACGTTCATAGCTGATATGAGTAATTTGTACGCTTTGCAAAGAAATCATACACTGAACGTGACTGTTGGTGAAATAAGAGCTTACATCGCAATACTGTTGCTTACGAGATATTTGACGCCAAAGTATATGAGAATGTTTTGGGAAGTAAAGAGTGACACGCACAACGAGCTAGTTGCATCTAGTATAAGGCGGAACAGGTTTTTCGAAATTCAGCAATATGTACATCTTGCGGACAGTACGTCCTTGCCCTCCAACGACAAATTTGCCAAAGTTCGGGAATATTTCACGAAACTAAATTTAAATTTCAATGAAAATTTTAAAAAAAGCTGGTTCTTCTCATATCTCCATAGATGAGACTATAGTACCATACTTTGGAAGACATGGTACCTAAACAGCATATACACGGAAAACCAATAAGATTCGGTTACAAGCTATGGTCTGCAGCTACTTGCCATGGCTACTTAGTGAATTGTGAACTATATCAGGGTGCGTCGGGACCAGGTCTAAAGATGCAGTCCGAATTTGGCTTAGAAGCTGCTGTCATTTCAGAGCTCCACTCAAGATTGCCCCAAGATATGGGACCTTATATTCGATAATTTTTTCACCGGTTTACCATTACTAAAATATTTACGCGAGTAGAATATTGGAGCAACTGGTACCATTAGGGAAACCTGTATGGAGAATTGCAATATGCCAAGCTCAAAGGAAATGAAAAAAGAACCAAGGGGTAAGCTTTGTTATAAATTTTCCGAAGAAATTATTGCAGCTAAGTGGCATTATAATAGTATTGTCAACATTGTGTCAAACTGTCATGCATTGGAACCTATAACAAAAGTATACCGGATAGGATTTGTAAATAAAAAACGGGCAAATATCCAAGTTGACTGTCCAGCTCTCATACGGATGTACAATAAGTACATGTGTGGAGTAGATCGTTTTGATGAAAACGTTGACTCTATGAGGGTAGCTCTCCGCGAAAAAAAAATGGTGGTTTTTTCTGTTTGCTTTTGGATTAGATGCAGCTTGACAAAATGCATGGCTTATCAAAAGGCAGATGGAAAATAATTGGACTTACTGCGATTTCCGCAGAAATGTAGCAACAATATACCTGCAAAAATATGGTAAGCCAACAATCCGAAATTCTGCTTGTGGCGTTCCTATAGAAAAAAGAGTGCCTATCGAGGTAAGAAGCAGAGGAACTGTGGAAGTTCACTTGCAGATCTACTGCTCTCAACGAAGATGTGGATATTGCCATCAACGTACTAGAAAAATGTCTGCTAAATGTAATATAGGTTTACATAAAAATGTTGGTACAGCTTCCACAATAAATAAATTTTAATGTTTTCTTCTTAGTAAATATGTATCATTAAAAAATTAATGTTTTATTTTTACGAAAAGATTGAAAAAAAAGACGAGTATTTTAAACCATTTACTTTACTTAGTACCCAGTGTCACCTGTAGATGACCGCTCTTAAAAATGAAATTGGGCGGGTTTATTTAGCAATTTTATTTTTCTTCTCTTTTATAAAACATATCTAAGCTATTTCATCCAAAAAGAAATTAAATTTTTTTATTAACTTCGCTATGGGAATTGAAGAGTTAAGGTAACGTATGTATGTCTTTAATTTACTTTTAAGAGCTGGTTAAAGCGCTAAAAATTTGGCGGCAAATAAAATCTTGTAAAATAAGAAAGTTTATTTATGGAAAAAATTTAGGAAATTGCCACTGTTTTCAGTGATGAAATTGATAACATTTTGCTCAAAAAATAACTCAACTATTGCTGTTTTAAGACTGTGTCAATTTGGCAAAATTATATTCTAAAAAACAAACTGACTGCTGAAGAGGAAAATAATTACGAGCGTTGTTGAATAAGCAAAACATTTTTTTGTAAAACAAGCAATATCTTTAAAAACTTACAAATAAATTCGGTTTTTCGTGTAAAAATCTAACTTTTTTTACAATAATAAATAGAGGACATATGATTTAAAATATATATAATCAATATTATTGTATTCTAAGCGAAATAATTAGAAAAAATAAGCAAGTGATTTGAAACCGGCAGTCATTTATTAACCGTTTTTAAATCACATGATTTCAGTATAACTTGTTGGCAGAACACCTTTTACGTGATTTGAAATCACTTTGACAAAAAGTGATTTACAGAACAGACCTGATATACCAGCGCTCGTAGTGCTGGTGACTTTTGGTTGGGTGATCTTGTCACTGATTTTTTGGCAGCAGTGGGTCATGATACTCCTCTTATAGTAAGACAAGAGACAATCGGGGTGGAACCTGTGACAGCAGCTCTTGCGCCCTTACCCGCAATCTTCCTTCAAATAATTTGAACTGGAAGCATGTCCTTCTTTGCCGCTTTTAAAAAGCCGAGCTTTACCACTGCTTGCCCTGTGACTGGATCAGTCAAAAGCGTTTAAACATGAGCCCATTAGAAGTCCCAAACTTAACGCATTTAAATGGCATGTTGCGGTTACTTGCGACATATCCAAAACGCTGTCAATTACAGCATTTTACTACATTTCTTTGATTGTAGTTTTCAATGTGCACTCTATAATGATAAATATAGTTAATAATCTTAAAACTTCTTTAGATATTTGAAAGAGCCATCTATTTCTGCCTATTTTGTGAAGTCCCATGAGTTAAATCTATCAGACCCCTAATCGCAATCAAGAAAAGCGTTTCAGATTCAGGTGTGTGAGTGAATATTTAACCCCTTCTTGGGATAAGAAGTTCTTCAATTTAGAACAATTCTTCAAGGTCCAGACCCCTATGTTAGTATTATTTCTGCCTTTAATCCTTATTTTATAGCCCCTTTCATCTAACATAATATCTGAAGTATTACTAATAATTAAACTTATTCAATATTGTACATTGTAACAAAGGGTACAGAGTTCATCCTTCGTTATTGAGACACTAGTATCTACTGCGTTTGGTCTTTTTTGTTGCTGGATGGTACTTCTTCTTCCTCTCCTGACATTTCCGTTTCACAGTAAGTTTCGCTGTCATCGGTTTCTTCATTGCTCGATAAAGTTTCGTCCAGTTTTTTCTTGATTTTCTCATATTTTTCGGCCTTTTTATAAACTTCTGATTAAGCAGTTTATTCTCGTCTTGTACTGCCCGCAGCTCTTCTTGCATTATGGCAATGGTAATTAAATTCCTCGCCCTCTTGTGCGGATTTAGGCTCTCATCTTCTTCTAGTTTGTTCTTACACAGAAACTGTTTTCAGCGGGTAGTAGCGTTTCATTGCTGCTACGCAGGTATCAACACATTTGACTGTTTAATAGGTAAAAATCCAGACAGACAATTTTCTTTCTTTTATATCTTTAAATCAATTTTTTTCCTTCCTTAAGCACTTACTTTACTGCACAGTCAGAAGACAACTTCTATATTAATTTTTGACTTCAACAACTCTTTAGTTAATAAGCAAAGTGTGTAAGTAAATTTTGGTTGGATGATGACTTGAAATCGATATTTTTGCAATAAAAAGTTTATTCGAAAGCAAAACAAAAAGAGTTTTTCAAATAACCAAAGGTATACATACTTATGTTATTCAAAAAACGAATAAATATATTGAAAATCACAAAAAAGCTTATTTGAAATGTTTGTAAGAAGTTGCCTGAAGAGCCTAAGTAAGAGGTAGGGAAATGGCCTAAAAGATGTGCTTTCATCCTCGACAACCAATATCGGTGAATTTAATAAATTTTGATCGGAATAATAGTATCATTTTCATAAATTTAATTAATTTAATTTGATACTTTTTTCGTTTATAATTATTTTTAATGCAATAAATTGGACAAAAATCTATGCAGTGATTCCAGGGATATCTGCGTTTAAAAACTCAGTATAAAACTAATTTCGTCAAAGGTGGTATTAAAGAAGTTTTCACATGAAAACTGAAAAATTAAAAAGAAATAAGGAATATCGCGATAGTAATGTGATTAGAGCTGTCTGGTCTTTGAAAGGCAGTAATAGTTTTAGTGTGCGTTATTTTCACGTTATTTCCATTAATTTTTTATAAATATATATTTCTTTAAGTTTCCTTTTTTGTGTATAATTGTTTTAAATTTTTCTTTTGTTGCATCAGACTACCATCTCAAGATTTTCAAAGGAATATTTAGGTCTCAGTTTTATCACTTGCCAAAAGAAATGAGATTTGACGAACATTTTTTTAAGTACATTATAGTTTGCCACATATGGGGCTTACTACATTATGCTTAAACCGACTAAAGCTACTATCAAAAGTCAACGAAAAGCCTGTCAAATACGTAAGAAATTTATTAAAGACTTTTAAGTGGCTATTTTCCACTTTCTGAACGTAAATATTTACTTCACATAGTTGCAATCTAGCGAAATAATACTAGGTGGTCTCGATAGCGAATTCATTGATTTTCGCCGAAACGTTAAGTGTCAAACATTATATTGAAAAAAATTAAACACATTTTTCATATATGGAGTTTGACTTTTGAGATTTTGGCGAAAATTATTGAATTCGCCATTGCGACCACCTAGTATTGATTCGCCTTGGTTGCAATCATTTTTCTTTTAATAGAAACTGTATTTCTCTAAAACTTTCCTAATGTGTCGATTTTGCACCCAAAATGTATTATTACATTATAATCTGATAATCATTTTGCAATCCACAACTTTTAAATAATAGAAATGGCAAGAAATTTAATAAACAAAACAATGCAATAAATTACAGACTGCTGCATTTAACAGAAATTTTTTTCCATGCCTTTTTTCACATTTCCGTTGTACATATGTTTTTTTACATTTACAATTAAATTTTCAGTATCCATTTTAACTCGCTTTTTAAGTTTTTAAAGCGGTCTATTCACGATGAAAATACTGTCTGTCAAATTCGTGTACGTGTGCTGCGCGCTTTGATGTTGAATGATAAGTCAAAAATTCATTTTAAGTTTGATTTTGTGCTGTCAACACGCTTTCTCTATTGCGAAAATAGCACTAGCAAGAAAAATACGTACATACATACAAACAAACACAGCTATATAAACAATAAAATTAAAAGCAGTACCTATAAAAGTTTATGAATCAAAGAGTGGTAAAAAAATGTTTTTCTTTTTAAACTCTTTTTTTAAAATTTGTGCGCATCATATTTATTCTTTATATTAAATTTGTAAGTCTCCCTCCGAAGTTTATTATTTGTATCATTCTATTAAATTTCGTTTCAAACTGCATGCATTGACCGGTAAACTTCGGTAAATTCCAAGATATCTTTTTTTTCTTCCGACATTTTAGACAACCGCAGAACTTGAAATATATTTTTATATGAAAAATTTGTACGTGCATGAAAAACAAACACTATACACACATCAATGTGTGACATTCAGCATGCCAAAAATCTAAATTTTTGAATTTTCATCCATCATCGCTGCGTGACATATACTAATACATTTTCACAAATACTACCATAACGATGATCGAATATTTTGATCATGGATAGGCCGCTTAAAACAACTGACATCTGATTTCTTAAGCGAAGTACGGTCGGCATCGTGGTTTGGTTAAGAAAATGATACTTGACAAAACTTTACGAAAAGTCGCTTAAGTGCATTAAAAGCGTTCACTTTGATTATGTGTAATCGCACAGTTGCGTAAAACAGCTATTAGGCGGTCAAACTTGGCAAGATGAGAGACAGTGTTTTGCTATTATACTGTTGTCATACCTTTCGGTGAAGACCGTCGTTTTGCTATTACATTATAATGCAGTGGTGCCAGAAATTTAAATCGAAAAAAAAAACAATCTTCGAAGTTTTTTATTCTTTTTACTTTTGAAAATATCTGCTTAACGTTTGAAAATGAACAAGGAAGATACATTAAGATGCAATATATATTTTTATTAATTTCAAGTTTTGCATTCGGCTCTACAGCTTTTCGTAAGACTTGTTTTAAATTTCTATTATTATAAACATTACTGTTTTACTTGCTATTATTCCGGCAAACTTTATTATCTTCAATAAATTCAATTTAAATGCTTTTGACCTTTATTCTTTTCTTTATTCTTTTCTTTTTCATTAAGCACTAGGTCAGGTTTTAAAATAAAAATATAAATAAATTCTTTTTAAACGCGAACCAAATAACTTGATTAAGTTGTTTAAAAAAATACTATTCTATTTTTTGTTTATTTTATTTATTTTATATTTAAGATTTTATTTTGACGTTGAAAGAAGAAGGTAAAACTTTAAAATAAACTTATAAGTTAAATTATGCTGACATACATATATTTAAATTTGAATTATTTTAAAAAGCTTATTAACTCATTGTATTGTATATTATTAAAATATGAAAAGTGCAATTATATAGAACTTTTTTTAATTTCTTGTCCATTTCTAACAAAAACCGACTTTAAAACAGACAAACTTAAAACCATATTTTTTTTAAGTAGGGCGTGAAATATCGCGTCAGAATTTTTAATATGTCGTGCAGATTAAACAAGAAAATGCAGCAGTTTTGTGGTCACTCTTTGTTTTTTACACTTTTTGCTGATACAGTAACTAGGGTGCCAGACGATCAAGTTTTCATTCAAGTTTCATTCAAGTTTTAAAATTTCTCTCATTTTTTAACCAATACACTCACACTTTAAGAACTTGCTGAGAACTTGCTTTCAATTTTTCTTTCAAGTTGAGTGTTTCAATTTACGTTCAAGAAAACAGCTGATACAATTCTTTTGAAGTATTTCTTGTTGTTATTTCTACAAATATATATGACGATGCCATCTTGAAAATAATATTGATTTCAACTTGCTTTCAAGTTGCGTGCAGCCTACGTCACAGCTGTCAATTTTAATAAATTTTGACAAGCAGTATGTGTGAAAAACTTGAAAGGAAAACTTGATCGTCTGGCTTCAGGGTAAAACAAAATTTGTTTAAATTCTAAGCTTTAGTCTCTAACTGTTCAAAAGATTGGCCATATACATACATTGAATTACAGCCATTAGGGCACCGTTTAATTTTAAATATTATACCTGAATCAGTGATGGACATTCTGTCTAATTTTCCAGAGTTTGTCTGTAACGGTTTCAAAGATAGGGCTATATAGGTCAAATTATATCAGTTATTGGGACACCCTTTAATTTCTAAATTCAAATTTTATACTTGTTGTTATAATGGACTAGGCAATACAGCTTCTTTGTAAAATTCATCTGTCTGCCTATAACGGTTCAAAACTTTGGCCACATACATCAAATTAACTATTAGGATACTTTTTAATTTATAATTTTGAATGTTTATACTGATTGTTACAACGGTCATAATAATCGACATCCTGCCCAATCAAGCGTTTGTCTATAACGGTTCAAAAAATAGGCGCATATGTCAATTTACCACATATGGGGACACCCTTTAATTGTTAAATTTATTTTTGTACTACTTTTTGCTCTTGGGAGCTGTATTAATACGCATTTTTTATAATTTTAAAGAAATGCGCTTTACAGATCATAATATGTACACACTTAAAAAACATTACAAAAAATTTTCGAAATCGGTTCAGAAATGACTGAGTTCTGCAGGCGCAAACATATAAAAGAAACATTCAGTCGAATTGATAACTCCTCTTTTTGAAGGTACATATATCTTAAGGTACATTTATTTGACAAAGTAGTGTCGTCCAACCAGCTGGGTTGCAGTTGTTAATGTTAAAAGTTGTTTTAATTTCACCAAATTTGTATACGAATTTAAAAAAACCCCAACAACCAGGGCTTGCAAAATAAAACGAGCGTTTATTTTTTCTTTTACTTCTTTTTCTGTTTTTAACATTTCCACTGCACAAAGCAACAATAGGTCTGTCTGCGTACACATATTTTGCATCATTTTTTGCAAAATGTTGTCTGCGTACTCCAAATCTCTTGCAGCGAGAGAGC
The DNA here is from genome assembly GCA_937654795.1 of Cistogaster globosa. Classification (NCBI taxonomy): domain Eukaryota; kingdom Metazoa; phylum Arthropoda; class Insecta; order Diptera; family Tachinidae; genus Cistogaster; species Cistogaster globosa. The sequence continues at coordinate 122,327,687 of OW569406.1, read as the reverse complement.
CAAAAAGAGAATTTTTTGACAGTTGGCAGTTAGAGAACTTGCAAAATGTTGCTGGAGAAATTTCTTCTTGCAAGATTTTGCAACTAGTTTGAACAGCTGTTTTTATTTATTTTTTTAATGAAATAATTTTTGTTGAAAAAATAAAAATTGAAATTTAACAATGGCAGAGGTAAGTAGTTAGAATTGTGTTGATTTTTAATGTTTATAATAAATAATAATAAACAAAACATTTTATTTTATGCTAGAAACCTCCAAATATACAGTGCGACTGTGATATTAGTGAATTGGAGATGGCAGAACCGTGTAATAAACAAGTGTAACAAACAGTGTAATAAACAAGTTTTTTATTTTTTGATTTCCAACACTTTTTAGGTGCACTTTAATTAATAATTTTCTTAATTACCGCGAAAATTCACTTTTGCGCATTTCTTTTGTTTTGTTATATTAATTGTTTACACACCGATCAGCTGTTTTCTTGCAAGATTTTACTGGATACTGTCTGCGTACTTTTTGATATATTTTCAGCCGACAAAGTAAAATTGTCTTACTCTCCTAAAAAAAATTACTGAGTATTAGCTGCTGGAAAAGTACCCAGACAGACCTAATAATAAACCATGTTGTGTTTGTTACAAAGAGAGAGAGAGAGAGAGAGAATTAATGTACCTTGATCATGCTATGTGGTCAGTGTGACCGTTGGAAATTTTCAAGAAGTAGCACAAAAACGATATTTTTTTTAAGTGGCACCAAAAAGAGGATTAAGACGTTTTTAACAGCTCGAATAAGTTTTTACAAAAACAAAAACATTAGTTCAATTGAAAAAATTTGTCAAATTAAAATTTTTTAGTTTGACAAATTTTTTCAATTGAACTAATGTTTTTGTTTTTGAAAAACATACAATTTGTTTAATAATATTATTTCCTTTTTACGAAAACAAAATACACGTAAAAGGTAATGCATTTACCTGGTATTATTGCGCCATGGTACCTTGGTTGCATGCTTATTTTTTACAAACAAATACACACATATTGCCAGCTCCATAAGATTATACAAAAACAAAATACACGTAGAAGCTAAAACATATGTTGTCCGCATGATCTTATGCAGTCACCTGTTCGATCCACATTGCTCGTAGGGAATGAATCAATAAAACAAGATTGCGCACTCAGCCATACAAAAGATATTCTGCTTCGCATCTACGTCATAATAGGATGAGAACTGTATGTTTGTTGTAAAAAGTGTAAGAGATTTTTCAGTTGCACTCTCCGCAAACGTTAATTAGTTTACGAAAAATATTCTATTTCTACGTCACACAAAAGAGAGCAATCTTGTAATGATGCTCCTTAATTCATGCTCGTAGGGTACTGAGCATAGGAATGCCAGATAGTTTTGTTAAGAAATCGTGTTATTTGCTAAAAATTTCCCTTATCAGGAATTTAATTAAAAATATCGTTAAATTTTAAACATTCGTTTTTAATACATTAAAAAATTATAAACAAAAGAGATAGATAGGAGTTTGATATAGTAAGGCTACCCGCAAAATCAGTAAATCTGCCATCGCTATCACCTTAATTGATTTGTCTTGCTATACTTAAACAAAATTAAGCAGTCTTTCCACGATCAAACTATGGCTGTCAAAGTCATGTACGGGTGCTGGAAGCTTTGATGTACAAATGATTGATGACCAGTCAAGAATTAATTTTTAGTTTGATTTTGTGCTGCCAACATTGCACTTTTAGTATTGTGAAAATGGCACTAGTAAAAAAATTATACGTACATCTATAAATACAAACAAACGCGGCTATTATTTACGAAATAAAGAGAAAGAAAATAAAAAGCAGTGGAAAAAGTTCATGAATGAAAGAGTGGTAAAAAATTGTTTTTCTATTTAAGCTCTTTCTTTAAATTTGTGCGCAGCACATATATTTTTTAGTAAATCTTGAAGTTTCCCTCCGGAGTTTGTTTTTTTTGTAGCATTCCAATAAAATGGCTTATTGTTCTTTCAAATAACGATCACTAAATTCTACTCTGCTTTCGTTCCGAATTGCATGCAATGAATAATAAGCTTCGATTAATTCCAAGATATCTTTTTTTTCTTCCTACATAGTAGACTATCGCACAACTTCAAATCTCTTTTTAAATGAAAAATTTGTACGTTCTTGATAAACAAATACCATGCGCACATGATATTCAGCACACTTTGATATTCAGCACGCAAAAATTCAAAATTTTTTGATTTTTAATCCATCACGTCTGTGTAAAGGTCCGAATTCACTATCATAGTACAATTGGATCACACAAAAATCTGACAGAATTCTGTCCTACTTTTAAAATCGTAGGTGCCACACTATTGTACAAAAAAGATTCAAAAAACAAACACTTAAAATATTTTGTTGTTTTTTCTCCTCATCGTAAAAAACGACAGTGATCGCATGGAAAAAATCATTTAATAACTTATTTTAAAAGATTATAAGATTATTAAGATCTGTAGAAAAGTATGTCACACACAGTAATTTTAATCCACACTATAATACTTTTTGAGCACACATGCAATTTTAGACAGATCGTATGATAGTCAATCCTGGCCTTAGCATATGCTAATACGGTTTCGCAAATACTACCATAATGCTGGGCGAGTATTTTGATCGTGGATATTTTATTAAAAAAACGGAATTTTTTTGGGCAAATCGGCACTTTGATAGTTTTGAGACAAAAATCGACAAAATTCCAATGAATTGGTAAATATGGCAAGCCTGGCTTTGTACAAGAGAGAAAAATTAAGATTCGTGTTTTGCTTAAATTTGTTTAGTTGCTGTACGCCGGTCGTAAGATCAAGGTGTGACATCATCGAATTAAATATATCGCTGGAGGAGAGTTAAATATCGTTACAATTTTTGTTTTAAAGTAAATTGTAATAAAAAAAAGAAATTTTTTAGATACGTGGTAGATACAACAAGCACAAGAAGTGTTTGTTTTGCAGTTTTATAAAAGTTGGTTTTCTGATAAACACTAAATTTATGTTATTAGCTTTGTGTGCTCATTGAAATTAACAACTCTAAATCAACTTTCGTGGTTAATAAAAATTATGTGCATAGGTTTAAGCAGTTAAAAATAAATTTAATCGTGCATTAAAGGTTTGAAATTACATTGAAATAATCAACTTAAAAAATGTAAGTATGACGTTAAATGTATGAAATTGACATTGTTTGTATAAACAATCATGATTGCCAGGTTTTACTTTGGTCCCTTATATATGGAATTTAAGGGGCCATATTTTTAATTTAGGGGTTATAGTCATATACGAGCGAGTTTTTATTTATTTATTTTTTTTTTTTTTTGATTTTATTAAAACCGAATTACGGAATTTCCATAAATGATAAAGATGAAATTTTTAAATTCATTTCATATTCTTTATTAGATTATGCTTTAAGCACATTTAACTAGAGTAATAATCCGCCCATGGCGAAATAATTTACCAGGTGGTGGCAGTGGCGAATTTCATTCATTTTCGCCGTTGCAGAAAACTTCAAACTTCATATAAAAAAAATTTTAGCTGATTTTTTATATATGGAGTTTGACATTTTCTGCAACGGCGAAAATGAATAAATTCGCCACTGCCACCACCTGGTAAATTATTTCGCCATGAATCCGCCGTTGTTGTTAAAATATTTTGAGTAACGTGTTAACAATAACAAACATTTTTAAAGCTTAAATATAGTTTAGAGAAGTAACCCCAATCAAACAGAAAATATATAAGCTTTTAAATGATACCCATATTTACCTGATATTTTTAAAAACATAGCGCATAAACTTCTATTAAAAGTTCAAAGCCCCATAACACGAAAAATATGGGCGAGCGCCAACAATGCAGCGGTTGTTTTTACAAACAAATTATATACACGTTGATGTGTTTGATGTTAATTTATTAAAATATAAGAATGTAATGAAGAATATAATAAAATAAAAAATAATAAAAAAGCATTTGACAATTCATGAGTGATATACAGAGTAGTAAAGAACCTCCTCTCGAAGTAGAAAGGCTACTGCTGCTGTGTTATTTAATTAGTGAACCCAGATTTCTTGAACACCAGTTATGTTTGATTTTGCTGAGACCTTTTGTAAGCATGTCCGCGGGCATTTTCTCGGTTGACAAGTATTTAAGAATTATGATGCGGTTGCGAATGCAATCGCGCACAAAATGGTGACGAATGTCGATATGTTTCGTGCGAGAGTTGTATGCGAAATTTTTTATTAGTTGAATGAAGTAATTTCTTCATTAGTTATGCTAATGTCGTAGAACATAGCATGTTTCTTATATAAATAGCCTCTTTCGCAGATTCGGTTATTGCTAAATATTATGGCAGTACCTCCTAATACAAAGGCATAGCCTGTGTGCTATCGACGATTTCCGATATTTCCTCCCTATTCTGCGTCAACAAGCCCGTGAAGTTTTATTGTAAAAAAGCCCATAATCGATTGTTCCTCGTATATGTGGTAGTCTTCGTAGTTAGAATTAAATTAAATTGGCTCATGTAATTGACAGCAATATCCGGGCGACTTCTTTCTGCCGTCCTCTTTCGTACGAAACACTAAAGGCCGGGGCACATAGAATCAGTCATACGTTAAACTTTGACAAATTCAACTGACAAGTAAGTTAAAATACATGTTTTCTTATGAGCGTTGTCACAATCAATACGTGGCCGTCAACGCAAAGTACGAAAGTTGGTCAACTTTTAACTTTTGAATACTTTGACAACTATCAACTGCTTCTTCTTCTCAGTTTTCTTTTAACTCTTGCTGTGTTTCAATTGTGTTTTGTAATTTTAATAAAACAATTTTGGTGGCTGTAATAACTCACAAAATACACCAAAGTTATAATTTAATTGTCAAACGATTTTATTCGTTTTTCTTTATTTTATATTAATTTACATGAATGACAATAAAACCAAAGACAACCTGTTCAACTCAGCGCTGTGCATGAACTGCCAGTAACCAAAACCGATTATCAATCAATCGACAGTATTACCAGATCTCCACATCCCTCCTATGTTTTTTAGCTTCAGCGTTAATCTTGGATTAGGCTCCTTCGGCTCGATAGATGGCTCCACCGGCTCCTGAAAAGAATTAAATCCTCCAGAATCATTAGCTTTAGTTTCCGAACCTGTTGGCAACTTCTTTAAGTGGCCAACATTACGCCTATAAACTTTATCGTTTCCGCGGATAATGACATCATTTCCTTTCTGCTCAATCACTTCGAACTCTTCCGCCCCGTATGTTGGTGTTAGTTTATTCGGGAAAATTACATTTTGGACTAATACTCTGTCTCCAACCTTTATATCATTTCCTTGTGCTCTACGATCTTTGTCTGCCTTTTGCCTCCCTTTTTCTTTATTAATAGTATCCATGTCTCTAACTTCCGAGTCTATAACATCTTCGCTGGCATCAAGAATTGATGGTATTTTGTCTCGAATTACCCGGTTAAATAATAGTTCTGTTGGAGCTTTGCCTGTTGTTCCATGGGGAGTAACATTATACATTAGCAGGAACTTTTGAATTTCCTTTTTATAGTCCATTCCATTGCTGTGTGCTATGCGTAGGCGTTTAACAATAGATCGGTTCATATTTTCCACCTCTCCATTCGCTTGTGGCCAATATGGTGGGGATGTCATAATCTCAATGTTTTTATCCACGCAATAGCTTTTGAATTCATCACTTACAAACTGACGCCCATTATCTGTGGTAATCAATTTTGGGTAACCCAATCTCGAGAACACTTCGTCTAGAAAATCAATAATAGCACTAGATGTGATTTTCTTCAAGAACTTTACCTCTACGTATCTCGAATAATAGTCAATGACAACAAATACAAAATCATGGTTAGGCAACGGTCCCAACAAATCCATTGCAAGGCATAGCCATGGTCCTTTTGGTAAATCACGTCGGCTCATTGGGGCCGGAAGTGGTGGTCTCGATACCAACAAACAATCGCGACAATTCTTGACATATTTTTCGACATCGCGATCGATCAAAGGCCACCATACCTTTGAACGTACGCGTCGCTTCATTACTGTTTCGCCTGGGTGACCTTCATGCGCTATTGATAAAACTCTTGTTCGTAAGGAAGACGGTATCACGATTTTAGTTCCTCGTAAGAGGATATTGCCTAAAGTGCACAATTCGAGTCGAAATGGGAAGAACTTATTTGATGTATTCGAGTCCCATGAATTGTTTTTCATACTTTCTACTGCGCTCATTAACTCTTGATCGAACTGGTTATTTTCAACAATTTCAAGTACTGATACTGCTCGTGGAATAAGTCCTTCAATTATCGAACATATACTGCTTTCAGAATCTCGATCAAAAGAACAACAATTTTCGATTTTGCATAACCTGGATAAGGAGTCAGCGATGTTGTATTTACCGGCTTGGTATATAATTTTAAATTTGAACGACTGAAGGCGTAAAACCCATCTCTCGATTCGAGCTGGCGGTTTGGATGTTGGTTTGAAAATCGTCTCCAAAGGCTTGTGATCCGTGACTAATTCGAACTCGATACCCGCTAAATAGTAGTAAAAGCGTTCTACACCCCAGACTAAAGCCAGGCTCTCCTTTTCGGTTTGTGAATATCTTCTCTCAGTTTCAGAAAGACTTTTACTTGCAAATGATATTACTTGTGGAGTATTGTTGTTAAATTGTAGCAGTACAGCACCTAATGCTACTGGACTTGCATCCGCTATTAATCGGGTTCGGCTATTTGGGTTGAAATAGGATAATGTCGGCATTTTAGTTAGCTGTTCCTTGAGTTTCTGAAAGGCATTGTCTTGGAATGGACCCCAGGTAAACTTTGCGTCCTTTTTGGTTAACTGCCTCAGTGGTTCTGTCAGGTCAGCAAGATCTGGTATGAATTTCCCAAGATATGTAACCAAACCAAGGAAACTCCTTACCTCCTCCTTGCTTGTTGGACGTCGAAAATTCATAACAGTATCGATTTTTTCAGGATCTGGATCGATCCCTTCGCTGGACAGGATATGTCCTAAGAAACGAAGTTTCCCTGTTTTCAAAACACATTTATCCTTGTTGAGCAAAATATTCGCTTCTTTAAAAACTTCCAGTACTTCTTTCAGGTTCTTGTCATGTTCGGTCTCAGTGCATCCATACACAATGACATCGTCTAGGTAGTTCACAACACAACTGCACGGAGCCAAGATGCTCTCCATTATTCTTTGAAAAATTTCGGGTGCCGAATTAACTCCAAATAGAAGCCTTTTGTATCTGTATAGCCCTTTAGAAGTAATAAAAGTCGTTATTTCTCGACTTCCTTCATCCAGTTCAAGTTGATGATATGCATTTTTGAGGTCCAGTCTTGAAAAATATTTAGCCCCTTTGAGTTTGGTCATAAACGAGTCGAATGTTGGTAGTGGATAATTTTCTCTTAATATTGCCTTATTGGCACGTCTCATGTCGATACAAAGTCGGATATCACCATTTCCTTTAAATACAACCACTACTGGAGAAATCCAAGGGCTCGGTCCAAAAACCGGCTCAATGATATCTTGTTCTACCGCTTCGTTTAATTTTTCTTCCACCTTTTCTTCTAACGCTGAGGGTACCCTACGTAGTGGTTGTTGGACTGGCTTTACAGACTTATCAATTGATAATGAAACTTAAATATTCTTGATTTTTGGAAATATTTGGAAACCTTCAATTTGGTTTACCACAGGACCCAATCTTAAAACGTTTAACTTTATAGCTGTATCTCGTCCTAGTAGAGATTGTCCTGCATTCTCTATGACATAGAATGAGGAAATCAGATTTGAATCCAAATCCAGCCCTATTACAGCTTCAAAAATAGCCTTAATCTTGAGGGGTTCATTTCCAGCGTATGCACGAAATTTATACTCAGACTTAGCTCGAATGTTCCAAATAGTAGCATGGGACTCACAGAGATAATTCCAATCCCTCTCACACAGCAAATTATATTGTGAGCCAGAATCAATTAATAACGAAATTCTCCGGCCTCCTATGTAGCACCATATCATTTCGTTCATATGCTCACTTATCTTGTCTGTTACCCGAAAGCAATTGCGTTCCTCGTATTAGGGGCTCCAATTTTCTCACCACTATCATCTGCTATGAACTGTATATTTGAGTGATTACCTCTCCGCTTTTTCATTTCACCATTTCCAAAATTTGCCTGTTTACGTTTAGTCCCCTTCGTTTTGCACTTACGAGCAAAATGTCCAGTGAATCCACACTTAATGCATTTTGCGTTTTTAGCAGGACAATCGGCGTTTGTGCCAAAATGTCCACGCTGACCACATCTGCCGCATTCAATATTCTGATCATTGGTCTCGACTCTGTTGATATCAAGAGAAGCGTTCGGCATTTTCATCGTTTCAGACTGATTATTTATCTGTTCGTAAATGTGGCACATTTCAATGGTTTCAGCAAGCGTATGTTCTTTTTCTAAAAGTCTCTTTTTGAGGTCGTTTGGGGCCCAGGTATCGATTAGCTTATCTTTTAAATTAATTCCTAATATTTCTTCTTTTGTCTCCCCAAACTGATATTTGGCCGCTTGATTTCGAAGTCTTACCAGAAACTTATTAAGGCACTCGCCAACTTCGGGTTTCAATGAACGAAAGAGATGTCTTTCGAAAGTGCAGTTCCTTTCCGGCGAAAAATATTTGTTAAGCTTTTCGACCAGGACATCATACACATCTACCCCCTCAGGTGCCTTTTCAACAAGCGCCCCAGGAATACTGTATACCACTTCCTGGAGTTGCGGTCCACCTAAATATAGTAATTTATTTTTCTTTCTATTTCCATCAGTGATTTCTTCTGCTGCAAGATATATTGTTAACGAGCGAAGCCATTTTTCCCACTCTGAACGAATAAGTGCTTTATCTATGGCATCGCACAGAAAAGGGGAAATGCTTGTTGAATTCATCTCCCTTTTTCCCTTTTTTTTAGCTCGGAGTTAGCAATTTAATGCAAGCCAATTACTTTTCCTATTAAGCAATTTAATGCACCAAATTAGCAAAAGAGGAATTAACTCTTTTTTTTTTTCTTACCAAATTTACAATTAAATGTAATCCGTTTTACTGCCAATTTATGTTTACAATTTAAAGTTAACTTGTTGCCTTTGCAACCCTTTCCACAATTTAATGTTTCGTGTCTCGCCTTGTCTGCAATTGAATGCAAAACAATTTAATGTTTCCCAATTGTTACAAATAAATGTAACACAAGATCACAATTTCCTTTTTACCTTCTTTTCTTTTGTTTGTTTTTTTTTTTTTTGTGCCAATTATTGCTCTTTATATATGCTTTTTTTTTTTCCTCAGTCGCCAATGTAATAACTCACAAAATACACCAAAGTTATAATTTAATTGTCAAACGATTTTATTCGTTTTTCTTTATTTTATATTAATTTACATGAATGACAATAAAACCAAAGACAACCTGTTCAACTCAGCGCTGTGCATGAACTGCCAGTAACCAAAACCGATTATCAATCAATCGACAGTATTACCAGATCTCCACAGTGGCAAACAATAAAATACAAATTTAATTAATTTAAAAAGTGAATAAAATACAAATTAAATTTAAAAGTGAATAAAAATAGAGAGCAAGCTTTGCTTTAACATCCGTCAGCAAAGTATTCATTGTGCCAACCTCATCCGTCGTTACTTTGACTTTTGTTGAATATGTCAAAGTTTAACGTATGACGGATTCTATGTGCCCCGGCCTTAATATGCTGCCAATTACTTTTCTTTGGCGCAGGCGTCTCAACTATTTGCCATATGTTGTTACTTATATGCGCTAAATACTCATCTTCAATTGCTGCTGTCAAACTTTCTCGATCTTCTACTTCCATGGCTTGACTGCATGTTTCTGGATCAGTGGTGTTGTCAAAAATGCGAGTTCACACTCTTCAAAGTTCTCATCTTCAGATTGAGCTAGTGGTTCAACATCAGACAACGTTCTTCATTCTCAGTTCTTGGGTCTATCGCGGGTACCTAGCCTTCGCAATTTCGGACGACCTTTATTTTTCTTCTGTTTTGGTTTCTGTCTCTTCAAAATTCTTTTCGATTTCAATTTCTACAGCATCATGTGCGAAGTTGTAAAAATCTTCATACGCATCGTTAACACCATTTTCGTTGATGAATTTACCATTTCGGCTAATCACAACGTCTCTCTTTTTCTTAGACCACATACGATATGCCTTTGATTCTGTAGAATATTCAAGGAATATACAAATTTCTGAACGTGGGCCGAACTGACCCTTATTATCACTTTTATTCAACATCAAGGCATATTAATTTAACAGGTAAAAGCAGTTCTAAAACAACTACAACAATGTATTTTATTTTTGTAAAATATGTTTTCAGATGTCAAAATCAACTAACGCTGCACATAGGGACAAATAACCGAATTACGACGACAAAAATGGAATTTCTTATTTCGTTAAATGTAACCACTATTGCCCTTATATGTCCTTTTTCCTAGCACCCAGTAAACTTATAAGTATTTATTTTTTAACGCATCACATATGTCTTTACGTGCAAAGTATGTAAAGCATTGCTTTAGTATTTTTAATTTTTTAGTACCTATTAATAGTACACTTAACATTATATATGTATGTTTTTACATAGGCATCCTCTTAATGACTGTCGCTATTTAAAGTTACTTTCTTTTATGTAATTTTCTTCCAAAAAGTATAATTAGAAAAATTATGAATTTCGTTATTACCAGAATATTTCTTATCTTAAAATTAGTTTACAAAAAATTTATCATAAGGACTAAACATATATTTCTTGTCTTAAAATAATGTTTGGAATTAAAGCTAGTCATAATCTTTTGTTTTGGAAAATACATATTTTTATCGTAGTATGTATCCCATGTATGGTGATGAGTTTAAGTAACTAAACTAGCCCGTAAAACAGATAATAATACTTTGCACGCACGTACAGACTAATGTAATGCTTAAAAAAATAAATACTTATAGGTTGATTGCGTACTACCATATAGAACAAATTAAGTGCATTATTGGCTACATTTAACAAAATTCCATTCATAATTCAGTTATTTGTCCCAATGTGCGCTTTAGAAAAAAAAATTAATGTTATTATTATTTTTAATCATTTCACAAAACTTACATGCGATGAAGAAAAATACGTATAGAAGCCGTTATGGATGTCATTTCGCGGATAAGGAGCAGTAAAGGGATAAAATCAAGCTTCATAATAAATTTTTACACACTTTTTTGTTCTATGGAAGTTTTAAACACATACAAAAATTTCCCCGACACATGATATTACAAAAAAAAAATTCCTAGGAAAATAAAAAGTGTAAACAAAATTTGACACCTGAAAACGTAAACAAAAAATATCACCTGATCTACTAACACTACCTGTTAAATTAATATGCCTTGATTCAACATATAACCTTTACAACCGAAAAAAATAACAGATTAGTAGTGCATTTTAAACTTTACATTAATCGACAGGAACACTCAACAAATTAAATATAACTTTCTTAACTGTATTTTCAGAAAAAGAAAAATTTAATTTTTAATTATTTTTAATTTTTAAATTATTATTATAAGAAAATGCATTATTTTATATTTTATTAATTATTATTATTATTATTATTATTATTATTATTATTATTATTATTATTGTAATGTCGTCAATAATTAAAATGTTTTTGTAATTGATTTTCCTTGTGTTTATTATTCAACAAAGCTTTTTCTGATGGTAATATTTATGCGAACGATAAACTTCGATTTTAGCCCTTTCGATGTATTTGAAATATTTTTGTTTCCCATATTGCACTTATGTTCTTAGAATGTTATATTTTTTTACTAATATTTTAAAGATAAATCAAATGAGACTTCTTCCAAAAAAATTAAAATGCCAATTAGTTCTAATTATGAGCGAGAAAAATGGCCTAATTAAAACAGAAATTAATGCGCTTTTCACCATTATATTCCACAATTAAGAAAATAAATATACGTATGTATTTACCCTAATTTTTACAAATGTATATAGGTACACATTGCTAATGTATGTGTACGTACCTGCATATTTGTAAACTTCAATGATGACCAAGGTACATTTATGTTACTAAGCACTGACGTCCGTCATGCATTGAAAAGGTAACATGTGCTTTTATTGTTGCTTTGTTGTTGGAAATATCCAAAGTGTTTATGTTTTACAATTACATGGCCGTTTGTTTAAAATTTACAGGCAATTAGCTTTTATTTCTCTTTGTTTTTTGACATTTTCAACTTCTTAGCAACAATAATAATTCTTAAAAAAAAACCGATTTGTCTGTCTATAACGGTTTTAAACTTTGGCCACATAAATCAAACTACATATACCTTTTAAATATTTGGATTTACTTTCCTTTACAAATCCAAATTTTATATTTGTTGTTAAAGTGGACTTAGCACTATACTCCTTGTTAATATTCAACTGTCTCACGCAAGGACAGATAACCAAATTACGACGCCAAAAATGAATATTTTTTTTAAATTTACCCACTATTGCACTTAATATATTCTATATAGAAGTACGCAATCCACCCTATAAGTATTGATTTTTTTACGGCATCACATTAGTCTGTCCGTGAGTGTTATACCTACGTATACCTGATACCAGCATTTATAGCCAGGCGTGTTAGATCCTTTTGATTAAATATCGGCATATTTTTTTATATTAAGCCATCGATATACCTATGAGCATAAAAATATAAAAAAAACAGTTTCACAACTCTTCTTTATATGCAAGTTTAAGAAATTAACTACTAATAGGTGAAAGAAATCAAATGGTGGTCCTCCGTTTACCCTTACAATAAATAAAGCATATTTTCCGTAGGTAGTACACCTTAAGGCCTCATTAGTCTTTACTTTCTGTTGCTGTTCTGTGCCGTGCCGTTTTGCTTTTTAAATTATTGTAATTAGTTTTTCTGTAACAACAAACCAGCCGTTTATAATACACAAAGAACACACAATACACAACACAACAAAAACAACTACAATTACAATGACAAAAATGGTTTGTTTACAATTTTGCATTCACACTACCAAACAACTTTCAAGTAACTTAACGTTGAATTCTATTTTCTACTGATTCGAACGGAACAGAACAGAACGTCAAAGTAATAACAAACCACAAATAAATATTTTCCATTTAACAGAAATTGATCAGCTGATTCGTCACGGAACGGAAAGTAAAGACTAATTCTGCCTTTATTCTGCAAATCACACATGCAAATGACTTTTTTTATATTTCGCTAAGTTTTTCAATCTGCGCAGTTTTCCTACAAAATACTTGGGTGTACCACGAATGTATACTTAAACTATTACGAAAAATTATAAAACGGCAAATCCCGTAACTAACAAAAACGAAGCCTTCTCATAAAATACATGTGTGCACGAAAATGTAGTAGAAAGTGGAATTTCATTAAAAATACGAAATTATATGAAAAAAATTTGCATTTTTTTCTTTTAGAAAGTACTTTAATTTTAAAACTTGCTATTACTTTTTTGACACTATAGTCAAAAATAAAGTATATTTTAAGTTGAACCGACTTTAACTGCCTGACACATTAAATAAAGAAAATGCCAGTCTATATACATAAATAATTACACACATCTTTTCGAACAACATACAAATAAATTGTTTAAAAAATTAATTCGACAGAGTTGGGGGAAGACTTTGTCGCTTTCGAGCTGCAATAATTTTGTAAATGGCAAACCCATTTAATTATTTTATAAGAACTATTTTTTTAACAAATGATAAAGACTTTTTTGGACCACAAATTGCTTGCGCTATCTGTATCAATGGCAATTAAATTATTAAGCCTTTTTAATTCTGAAAGGCTTTTAAATAATGCTCCTGCTTTTGCCTCGGCTACAACTAAAATGCTTAAAAATGTTTATTATTTTCACCTCTGTTTTGTTAATATACCGAATACAAACTGCCATCCGTTTAATTCTTTTTACATCCGAGCATTTTAAGCATTATGACATTATCATCAATTGTCATACTTTTTAAAAATAAATCAACAAGATGATCAATTACTAGATATGTACACATGCTATGTACACATGGCCATAAAATTTAAACTGCTATCTAGCGTCTACACATAAAGGTTTATAACATGATGGTTTTAACAAAAATAAATTTCACTCCATGTAAATCAAACAAGTGGGATTTCAACACAAATTTGGGGAGAAATCCCCTTGTCTGACTACTTAATAAAAACACCGCATCTACTACTAACGAAGTGGTGCGAATTGTGTGAAAAACCTATGAATTTTACATAGGCATGTCATTGAACGCATGTCGTTGGTTTTTATTAATTTTGTACTACATTTTATTTGATTTCTAAATACTGAAAAAACCATATTATTTTTCAAAAAACATTTAAAAAATAGCTTACATTATCTACAAAATGTGTACTAGCCCTTCTCTAAGAATAACATACATTATTTTTACTGGGATGCTTTAAAGAACATGACAATTAAGAGAAATGAGTTATTTGAAAACCCAACAAGAATGGCACGTGATACTTCATGTTCTGCTTCTGTAAAAGCTTACATTCTTGAAGAAGCTTTACCTCTTATAGTGGACCTTGGATTGACAAAAAAGGATTAAATGACGATGCGACTTGAAACAGTAGAAAGATGAGCTAATATTCATTTTTCATATCATGTAATAGGAGAGGCCAAAAGAAAGTGTTATCCAGCAAATATTGAGATAAACAAAAATTAAGCTTTGGTATGTCTTCAAGACCTTCTTGCGCCATTTAAGTTTATTAGAAATTTGGCTTAGATGGCAGCAGTGACACAGCAGTGGACTCTAATATAATTTTATGTACGATTGTGCAAACACATATGTGAATCTAATAGCAATAATAATCAAATGTTTTGGAAGAACATGTCACCATCGTGAAAAAAGAATATAACGACATTCAAAACCAAATATTGCAATTGGAGCCCACCTTAAACTAAACAAATAAAATCTAAAGTTATTTCTATATGTACAATGCTGGATGGAAAACCCGTCAACAATTTTAGTGATACTGAAAGTTCACAAGCGTGTAATATTTGTAAAGCTTCTCCCAAAATTTTAAACTATTTAGAAAAATTAAAGAATAGAGTTTGTAATGAAGACACCTTTAAGTATGGGATTTCGGTGATACATGCACATATTAGATGCTATAAATATTTACTACGTATAACATACAAATTGGAATTACAGAAACTTAGAAATAACTTGAATGGATAAAGACTTAATAGAAATTAAATATACTCTAAACTATTTCTTGTAGGCATTACACCAAGGAAGAAGTATTTAAAAACTATTGCTTTGAAATAGTAGAAATGGCTTTATGGCTGGTACAAATTGAGTGCCCTTGTTCATAAAATTTTAATTCATGGAGCTGATATTCTAAAATTTTTACCTTTACCAATAGGCCAACTATCAGAAGGTGTAATTGAAGCAAGTCATATAAATTTAAGACAATATATTTTCAGTAAAACTTCAAGAGCCAATACCAACATTGACGTACATAAATAACTGGATGCTGTTATCTTTAGATCGATACACAAAAAAAAATTAAGGTAAAATATAATGGAACTGTATTAAATATATTACGGCTACCCACTCTCTGTGGCAACAAAAAAGAATTATTTACAGGAGTTTTATGTTAATATAGAATAAAATAAAAATTAATATGTGCCCGTATAATTTAAGAAAAATGTGAAACAAATAATTGTAATTATAATATAATTATAATAATATAATTATAATAATAATCAAATTAAATTATTATTAAATCCGCTTTATATACAGGCTTGCTCTGACACTTGCATGTGATTTCATAAACGCCAAAATGTATTAGTATATATTACACAGACGATGATGGATGAAAATTGTCACACTTTGATGTGAACATGATCTTTGTTAATCAAGAACGCAAAAATTTTTCATTTAAAAAGAGATTTAAAGCTGTGCGTTTGTCTTAAATGTCGGAAAAAAAGATATCTTGGAATTTATCGAAGTTTACCAGTTATTGCATGCAATTTGAAACGAAAGTAATTTAAAAGAACAATAAGCAATTTTAGTAAAATCCTACCAATAAAAACAAACTCCGAAAGAAAACTTCTAAATTTAATAAAAAAAAAAAAAATGTCCTGGGTACAAATTTTAAGAGAGAGTTTGAAAAGAAAAACAATTTTTTACCACTCTTTATTCATCAACTGTTTTTCCAATACTTTTTAATTTATTGCTTCGTAAATAATAGCTGTGTTTGCTTGTATGTATGTTTTTTTACTAGTGTCATTTTCGCAATAGAGAAAGCGCGATGTTGACAGCACAAAAAAAAAAAATTAATTTTTGCCTGGTCATTAAATATGTGTTCATAAAGGCAAGCAGCAAACGTACACGAATTTGACAGCCAGTATTTTGATCGTGGATAGACTGCTTAAAAGTAAAAGCGCAAAAACAAAATTTAGTA
This sequence comes from Cistogaster globosa, assembly GCA_937654795.1. Classification (NCBI taxonomy): domain Eukaryota; kingdom Metazoa; phylum Arthropoda; class Insecta; order Diptera; family Tachinidae; genus Cistogaster; species Cistogaster globosa. Next base: position 122,311,163 of record OW569406.1, on the reverse strand, counting down.
ATATGTATAAAGAAATCTGTTGTGTTTTAAGATTTTCTATCGTAAGACAAGAATTGAAGTATAGAGGAAGTTTTTAAAATGATAGAAATATAGTAATCAGAATTCTAAAAAAAATATTTTCCTTAAAATAATGCTCTTTGCTCACAATCTTCGCACCTAATTATTTTGAAATTATGAGTTAACATACATAAATACGTGTTCCCATTCCCAAAGCAATAATCAATTTTGTCACATTACTCTGCCGACGTTATAGCCTCATTGTTAACGTATTTATTTCTATTCTAGACGGAGGGTTAAAGGACATGAACCGATCTTTCTGATTTTCAGTAACAAAACTTACAATACTATATCTGATCGATTGGTATATTAAAATTTTATCTAGCTCATCTAGTGCCTTGGCAAAACTGATTTCAACACCAACACGGACGGACAGACGGACAAAAAGAATGTAATTTTTCGAACAATGAAATATACATCCGTTTAATAATGAAGCAGTAACTTACTGGACTTATTTATGTTTCAAATATCTTTAAAATCGATTTTTGTTAAAATGAACACACTATAGACTTTAATAATTTAATGCCAGTGCTATCAGTTCGGCGTTTTTTAATTTTACACGGTAGTATATTTAGGAGTTTTAATAGGCAAACGTTGAATCAAATTTAATCGCAAACGGTTATTAATATCAAAAACTATTAAAAAGGTTAACACATTAATTTAAAAAATTTAAAGAATATAAAAATAATATTATTTTGTTATTTTTCTTTAATTTAGCTATGAAAGTACACAGCAAAGAAGTGTTAAACTATATAAATTTGGTTTAGAATCTTCGAGCTTTGTAGGTGCTTGTTTTGTTTTTAGAATTAAAAGTAAACAATCCAATGCAATGTACTTTTTTCGGAAAAAAAAATTATTCATGATGCGCTTAAACATCCTAAACGCATTTGAAAGTTACCTAATAAATAAAAAGTTAATGTAAAACATTTTATGTACATATTTTTGCTATTTGGTTACTTGGAGTACTATTTTAATTTTTTTGCGTGGTTACAAGTTTGCTGGCCTTAAGTGGTCTTTGTTTTATGCATTTTTGCACTCTAATATTTTCTTTAAAAATATTACTATTTAAAAGTCATCCGTACAGTTTTTAAGTCCTGAACAGACCTATTATTAGGGTCGTCAATAGTTTACTACTGGCGTAAACTATAGAGCTTCTAACTTTAAAAAATCACTCTTGCGCAACTATAAAGGAAATTGGTTAATAAATGTATTGTTTGGTTAAATAAAAGACTTTGTAACTGTCACACACACACAAAAAAAACAACAATTTGTGTTTTAATGAATTTTGTATGTTATATGAAAGTCTATATCTCCCTGCAATAAAATAACCAACTTTGACTTTATTATTAATTATTTGTTTTTTCATTGAAACTAACGTTATACCGGATGACGAAATGTGCATCTTGCCGTAATATTTGAAACAGTATGACCAGAATTATGAAACAAATTATAACACAATACCAAGAAGCCTATTTATTATATTGCAATATTGTATATGAAAACAAATTGTTAGTAAAATTTTAACGAGTTTTGGTAACTTACAAATTTATTTGCATTCATATTTCCTTCAATATTAAAGGGGGGTAGGTATATTTTAATGCAAGTGAAATCGATGGGTATAGTCAAAGCGTTAGGAAAATATTTGTTAATAAAATTTTTGTTTTTATCAGTACTACTATTACTATTATTATTTTATTATCAAGATAAAACTCATTTGTATTATTTTTGTTTTTTCTTTTGCATTTTTCTTCAGTTTGTGCTGTGTGTATGACCGTCGAATAAGTACAACTTGTCAACAATTATGTACATATGTATGACCAAACTATACTTTCAACTGTTTTTTTTTTCTTACATTGTTTCTTAAAGTTTATACAAAGAAAAAAATAATAAAACTTGGAAAATAAAACGTTAAACGCGAGCTGAAAAAATAACGAATTTTGTAAAGATGTCATTTTTTAATTTTGACATTCATCGTAAGATAATTATTTCAAATTGACTGGCCGTAATTAATTTTCTTTTTACATTGGTTGTCTTAGAAATAAAAAAGATCAGAAACTTTAATTAACATACATACATACTCTGAGCTGATGACAGCTAAATAAAAAAAAAAAAAAACCAACAAAAAATATACAAAAACAACATTTATATACTTATATACATATGTACATACATATACATAGGTATATAGAATTACTCACTATTTATTTTCAACAATTAACACATAAATAAATGCTAAGAACGGGTCGGGTAGATGTAGATCAAACTAAAAACTGGTTTTACTTGTTTTAAATTTCGTTTTTAAAACTTAAAGTAAAGAAATAAAGTGTATGTATGTATATACGCATTTGTGTCTGTATATATATGTATACATAAATATGTAACACAATAGAGGTTTTCACACGTTGGGCTAAGTTTGCAACTCTAATACGTTGAATAAAATTTTTTACTACAAAGCGTGATTGTCTTTTTTGTTTGTATCGTAAATTACTAAATTACGATTCAGCTAAGTTTTCGTTATTTGAATGTTAAAAATGTTAAGAAGCACAAGACGTTTATGATAATATTTAAAGTAAAGGAAAAAGAAAAAATCGACATAAACACTTGAGAATATTCGATTTTGTTGGATGTATGTATTGTTAAAAAAGTACGAAGAGTCAGTTTGATGAAAGGCTGCTCTCTTTGTTTTTTTTTTCATGAGTCAGATCGTTGTTTTTCCAAGATTCTAAACTATCAATTACTATATCCCAAAATGCATCACTTGGTGTTAATTTTTCTGTTAAAAAAGCGTCGAAAAATGTAAGTTTTGCTTAGAGTTGTTGTCCCATCAACTTTCGTTTGTATTTCTGCAGGTAATTGTGTTTACTACTTGGTATCAAGAAGTCTTTACTACTTACTACTACTTAGAAGTAAGTAGTAAAGACGACCACCTGCAGGAATAAAAAAGAAAGTTGAAATAAATGTATGGAAAAATTCTTGGAAGAACCGACTTCAGACTTCAGATATCTGTCTATAACGGTGCAAAAGTAGGCGACATACATAAAATTCCATTAAATATTGGGACACGCCTAAATTTCTAAATTAAAATTTTATGCTTATTGGTATAACGGACCAATACACTACAGCTCTTTGTAAATTTCAACCGTCTTTGTACAATTGTTCAAAGTATGGCCATATACACCAAATAAGCTGAACTATTGGGGTACCCTTTGGTTAATAATTGTGAATATTTATACTTATTATTACTATGATTATAGTAATGTTCAATTTTCAATCATTTGTCTATAACGGTTAAAAAGTTAGGTCAAATCGCGTCAACTATGGGGATACCCTTTAATTATGAGATTTCTTTTTGTATTTTTGTGCTAGAGCACCCAAACGTAAAACATGTATGTTGTATAGGGACACCCTTTAGTTTTTAAAATTTTGTTGTTTTTAAAACGAGAACAATCTGTAAATATAACCTGTTTAATAACAAAAACAAATTTCTAAATGCCTAAGTTCTGCAGCCACAAATATAAAAAAAGCAATATTTAGAAAAATTAAAAATTATGCACGTGTTGTATTTTGTCCTCTACACCGAAGGACATGGGGGCCGATCTTTCTAATTTTCAGTAGTCAAATTATCGAAACTATGTCTAATCGATTGGTGTATTTAACACGGACGGTCATCGCTCAATCAACTTCGCTATGCATAAGAACTCGGAAAATTCTAAATATAAAATTTCATCGAAATGGCTAAAATTCAAAAAAATAGAAGAATTATCGCCAAAATAATTACGTTAGATTAAATACGTTTATGTAAATCAGAATTATTTTTTTAATTTCAACTCATGAATCAACAACACAAGATCGATTTGTTGTTTACCCATCAGTTGTTTGGGTAACAAAGACATCGATTTTTTTTGTAAAACAAAATTTGTGTATAAAAAGTGCAACAGAATTAAAGTAAAAAAGTTCACGTTTTAATTTTATTTAATATTAAAATAAAATTAAAACTTAATTGTAAACTTAATAATGTAATACTGAAATTAATTTAAGAGCATGTAAAATAAGCTTTTTTAAAACGGTCATCTCATTAAACAAAATTTTGTAAAAGTTGTAATTAAACAGGCACATCATATTAAATGTGACGATATAGTAAAACGGCTATTTTTTCGAGCAAAAAGGAAATATATGTGTTTTCGCACAAATTTGTATAGAATATTTGTCATAATACACATTTCAAAAATTTTTGGTTTTAATTTTATTTTGAAAAAAAAAAAAGAAAGAAAGAGTTATTTAGCATTAGGGATGGTAATGTTTATTATAGATTTCTTTCATAGAAATATAAATGAAATAACTTTTGAAATAAATATGTTTTAAAAGGATTTTTACATAAACTGTATTTTTTATAAAAATAAACAAATCGCTTTCTATCTGATACGAAATTTTTAATTTTTAAAATTTTTTCCAACCGGATTTCATGGTCAACTAAATCAAAAGCTTTAGATAGGTCAAAAAAAAAAACTGCAGCTACTCGATTAAAGCCATTATCAATAACAGAAATGATAATAAAGGGAATTTTTGTTTACGTGAAAAATTATTCATGTGAATTATTCACGATTGTAATTTGGGGAAAAGGGAAAACATTTCAACATTATTAGGTACACATAAATGTATATCAAGCAATGTATAAGAATATCTTTAAAACTAGTACTAATTATGTTGCTAAATAGCATGTCTATATTGAAATCGCACAAAAATATACACGGAAACTTGACAATACCAATTAAAGTACTTTCTAATTGGCACAAAAAAACAAAAAACTGCACAAAAACATTCCTGCGAAACTGCCCTCAATTGTTTATTAGCAAAAATTATATCCGGTAATTTAATTGTAAGAACTTCTAAAACTTGCTGACTTCGACTTATTATTATTCTTTGTTTAAACTTTGATTTTATATTTATTTATTTCCACCATAACCGTCTGAACGACAGCAGTGAACAGAGCTATAGCCTGGAATTGAATACAAATTAACAATCTCACTATTGTACCACGTCTCTTGTAGAGCTATTAAATCGGAAATTTTAATAAACTGACTTAAGAGTTGCTTAAATTTGTTAAATTTTGAAATAGCATCGTCAATCTGATCTGCAGTCATCTCTACACCTATTTTTCCATCGACTTCTTTTTCCCCGTCAATGACATTCATTATAACAACATTGTTTGTAACGCGGTTATCATTTAAAGAATTGACTGACGACTTTAAGAAAACTATTTCCTTTCGCAAAACTTGATTTTATTTTTGCAGGTTCTAGATTTTAGTTTTGCTAACTCATTTTATTTTATAAAACTGCTAGATTCCTTTGAAAATAACTAAATTGTCATCTCTTTTTTTTTTACAATAAAAAACAAAACAAAGTAAGAAGCAGCCAACTTCACTCGCTAACGCACTGTCAAAATTGGATTTTCCAATTGCTTTACATGCGAATTTTTGATATATAGATTGCGCTTTACGTTATAGTTTAGTTTTGCCTGATACTTTTTTTACAAAAAGCACTCATTTTCATTCTATGATGACGTAGATACGCAGTAGAAATTTTTTTGTACGATTGGGTAAGCAATCGTGTCTTGCTGATTTATAATTTAAATTCTTATTACAAGTTGAACGTAAATACTCAGTGTTTAGACAAGAAAAACTTCAAATCGTATTTACACAGTTACATTCATATGTTGGTTAAAAATTTTTGTGCAAGGTATGTATGTATGTATGTATGTATGTATGTATGTTTGTTAATCTGGCATTTCTAGCAATAAAGTTGCAAAAGGCAAACACTTCACGATCGGACGAAGACACGTTATATATTTCAAGGAGAACTACTTGCAAAATTAAGTCTAAGTTTATTTGCTTTTCGTTTTATATTACAAAACAGAAAAGAGAAACTTTGTAATCACTGCACTGCTGAGAGAAGTGCATGTTACTCATTTAATTTTCATATTCGTGGGATAATTTCACTTAGCATCAAATAAAACATGTTTATTTTTAAGCGCAACACGTATGCGAAAAATAATTTGAATACAGGAATACCTCGCATAGTACTGTTTCGTTCAGTACCGTTTTTCTATAGTACGGCTTTGAATTAAAAAAAATTGTTTAAAAAAATAGTCGAATTAATTTTCCAAAAAATCTGTGATTTGCAGTTTATGTAGCTAATTTGAGAAGAAATACATTAACGAGCACGTTTCCGTAGATAAAAATTGTAAATTTTGTATTTTTTATCGTAGAGTAATTTGACTTTTGAATAAATAGATTTTAATTAAGAAAAAAAAAAATAAGATGAGTGAAAAAAGAAAGTGTGAAAGTGGCTCTACCACCAAAAAACGAAAATGTCTTTTAACCTCAACAGGATTATAGGGCGTGTAAATAGGCACATACCGCCCGAGCGCCCCGATGTGTCCGGTTTCCAATAGTAAGGCAAAATGGTGAAACCGATTGACCGTAGTATGCGATGTATTCTTGTACTTATTTTGAAAATTTATAGTTTTGTAATTATAAGCAAATTTAGGATATTATTATTATATTGCCAAATTATTATTTAAGATCCAAAATTTATCATTTTCTATCAATAAGGGGTAGTTTTTAATGGAATCATAGAATCTTAAGCAGATTTCTAAAATGTAATTGGATTTAAGTAAAATTTTATTCGATAGCTAAAGAACAGTAATCGAGTTTAAGTTTGAGCGCGACCTTACTACCCCTAAGTTAGTTAAAGGCATTGCAAGTTTTTGATTTTCATGTAAAATAAGTAACTGTTTTTAACTTTAACAACGATATTTTGAAGGGCATCTTTTGCGACATCCTGTTAAAACCCTTATAAACAATTTATTGTGAAGTAAATCATGTGAAAAATTTATCGCTTAAATTTATCCATTAATTTTTATTTACCAATCTTTTACCGTTTTCTTCTTCTTATCCTTTAAAAAAATTCAAATTTGTAAATTTTTGTGAAAAAAATAATAAATTTTTATTACCCCATTTTCATGGACTTTATACTTTAAAGAAATTTTCAATTAATTTTAATTAATTTTTTAAGCGCTGGGTCTGTATTATTTTTTATAAATATTTTTGTTATTATGTGGCATCATCTGAAAAACCAAAAATGTAATAAATTTTTTTCAAACTAACATATACTACATTTAGACTTGGCAATTTTTCATGAAACTGGCATGCAAGAAGGGTTAGCAATATGGTATTGCTTGAATTTTGAATTACTGTTGCCATTGTTTATTTTTGAATAACGCATATCGCTGCAACTTAAATAGAGACTTATACCGCATTTAGACTAGGCAATTTTTCATGAAACTGGCATGCAATTTTTGTTTGTTGGTGAAGCAAGAGGAGTAAGCAATATGGTATTGCTTGAGTTTTGAATGGATGTTACTGTAGCTTATGTTTATTTTTAAATAACGCATATTGCTGCAACCTAAATAGAGAATTAAGAAAAACATGCCTCAAAAAGTTGCATAGTGTAAATCGGGACTTAAGAAGAAAATTCCTCTAAAAATTGCATAGTTGAAATCGGGACATACATACAAACATATTTCAAAGAACAAAACAATTATTTTCTTATATAAATAATTTGTTTTTACTTTATTTTTAGTTTTGTTAAAAAACTTTTTTAATGCGTCGTTTGTTTTGTGTGCCATTCTATATTTGTTACAGTAAAAAATTTTTGATTTCTCTAACCGTTCTGATATTTCAGGTACATAAATTAAGGACTTGTAAATTTTTGGTTCAATCATTATTTCTTGAATTTAGATTATTCCTATTTACATATTGTCTTATTAATCTATCTGTAAGTTAAAAAGGAAAATAATTATCATTCAATGTATTTTTAATATCTCCTTATTCTTTTTATGAAACTCAATATCACTTATCGTAAATATCCTTTCTATTAAATTTATAGCTGCATTTCGTTTACTGTGTTTAGAAAAGTAGTTAATGATTCTTACAGAAGCCGTTGGTTTTTGGTACCAACCTATTAATAAATTATTTTCACTCCTAATAAGCAAAGTATCTAAATATGGAAGTTTTAAATTACATTATATCCCTTTTGCGAATCTAATACAATGATTAAATTTAAAAAAAGTTTTAAGTAAATTATCAATGCCATTTTCAGATGTTATACACAATAAATCATTAACATATTTGGTCAATATTAATGGTTTATTACTAAGCTTTTCAATACATGTGTCTAGCAACTTATATATAACAATATCAGCCAAAATTGGAGAGGCAAGAGATCCCATCGGCTTTCCTTACTGTTGTTTTTAAAATTTACTGTTATATTGAAAAGATCTATTATTTTCTATACAAAATTTTACAATACGTAGAAATAGACACTTCTATATTAGTATGTCCTTCTATAATATTCCTTTTCTTTTTTTATTATGCTTATTGCTAGATCAATTGGTATGCTTGGAAATATTTGACACTGCATCTAATGAATTCGCCTTATCGTCATCTTTTATTTTTTGGTTCCTAATCTTATTTTTAAATTCTACAGAGTTTCTTATGTTATACCTAGAATGTTCAGTTATTTTTTTAGAATATTAGTTATATTTTTATATAATTCATAAGTTGGCGAATTTACACATGAACAAATTGGTCTTAATGGAAAACTATCTATGTGATTTTTTGATTAACCATACAGCATAGTTGTAATCTTTAATTTGAAAAGTTCATTAACAAAATTATTATCAATTTTCAGTAATCTATTTGTAGGATCTTTATTCAGTAATTTATAACTTGTACTATCTTCAAACAATATGATTAATCCGTGAGTCATAATCCTGTCCAGTTATAGCTATAGCTGCATTACCTTTGTTATCCTTTAATATAAGGATATCCTTTTTTAATTTTCAGCTTCCTTTACTTTGTCTAATAAAAATTTTTATCTATTCGTAAGCCTCATTTTATATAAATGATTATCAATTATCGTTGTTAGTTTTGTTCTTGCTATTTCCTGTTCTTCTTTTTCTCTTAATGTATGTATAAAGTCTTTTTTACTGGTAGTGCGTGTTTTTCTCCTAGTGAAAGAATTCATTATACTTCTGTTAGTCTCACTAACAAACCATTTTTTGTTAAACTTAAATCCTAATTCCTTCTTTTGTATATTACTAAGGCAAACTAACTTTTTCTTATGAATCGTTTTTACCTTTGTTTTTAATTAATCTGTCATTCTATCTTCATACCTAAAAAAATTTATCGCTTTCTTCTATTGTTAATAATTCTTCTAATTTTCTTTGTATTAATTCTATCTCACTTTTAAATTATTTTAGTAAGTTGTGTTTTTTTTTTAAGTTAATTTTAAAATTTTATTGTGTAGATCTTGTGTATACTTAGAAGTACTTACTTGGACTGCCAAATTCTTGAAACATTTTTGGTTGAGTTACTGATGAATTTTAATACAAGGGTTATATTTCTGCAACGATCCAGGAAATTTATTGTTGATTTTGTTTAAATAAATTTGTCGTTTGTAGTTTTGAACCGGCTTATCCATCTTCTAATGTCACTGTTTTTCTTTAAATACTTATAATCCATATTAGATTCTTTTAGAAAAGCACGTGCTCACTTTTAATATACATATTAATAAAGTTTTTATTTGACCTTTTAATTAATTTTTTAAGCACTAGGCCTTTATTAATTTTTATATATATTTTCGATATTTTGCTACTCCATTATGTGGCATCATCAGAAAAACAAATTTTTATTTAAACAATATAAAACAACAACAAAAATGTAATAAAAATCCTTTCAAACTAACATACATATTTCAAAAAACAAAAAATTATTTTGTTATATAAAAAAAGATAATTGATTAAAAGGTCAAATAAAAACAATATTTATGAAAAGTAAACTTGAAAATTTTGAAAATATACTACATAAATTGGGAACTAAAAGATGCTCCTATTAAGAGTGATTTTTACGTATGTATATCGCCATATCTTTTAAACTGCTAAATACATATGAATTTCGAAGGAAGCTTAACTGTCAAACTCCGTATATAAAAAATCTCTTTACTTGTTTTTATACATACATATATAGTTTGACATTCGGGCTAACGGCGAAAATTAACAAATTTCTGAACGCACCACCTTATAATTGATTCGCATTGAAAGCTACTTTTTCAAAACAAATTGCTATTAAACTCAATGGAGAATTCGACGTCAGCTAGTTAAAGTTCGTTTGTCAAATTTTTACTTGCCTTTTTGCTGTGTTTTTAATGTTTGTAAAAAAAGTTAGAGAAAATTTATTTAATTCAAATAAAATGAAAAAGTGCAAAAAATGGTTAAAGCTAAAAAACTGTACATAAAAACTAAAAACATAAAAAAATTATGATATAATTATATTTTCAAACTGTAAAAATGTGCTAAAAATCAAAAGTTGTGTGTGAAAACTTAAAATATTAAATGCAAATTGGTTGCGTATGTATGTGTTTGTGACAAACCAGATTTTTTTAAACAAACAAATTGAAAATGTGGTTGTAGCTGTTTTGCTAACGAGACTATCTTGTGTAATTATATCAAGCACTTTTTCATTCGAGGTTGTGTCAAAAGCAAGTGGTGAGGGCGAATAAAATTTAAATTTGCCTTGAAAAATACATAGCGAAATAACACAGGTGAATGCACGGGTGGAAAGTATATCTATTTAAGTATATGCAAATTTACAACAAATACAACAACAGCAATTTGTTTGTGTATAAATCATCTATTATGTCAAGAAGCAGCTGACTAAAATCCAAGGATGGTAAAGCCGGCATACCTGTACTTTCTTGTTAACATAAATTAAAATCAAATTTTGATAAATAATAATCAAAGAAATCATAACTAATTTATTTGTTTTTATTAAAAACAATGTAAATTAGAAGAATCGTGAAAGAATTTATAAAAAAATTGAGACTAAATATTCCTTTTGAAAATTTCGTTTACCATCTCTGATGCAACAAAAGTAAAATTAAAAGCAATTATACACAAAAAAGGATAAGTAAAAGAAATATTTGAATATTAATAAACGTTTTTTTTTTTTTTTTTGGAAATAAGAGCACAAACTAAAACATTTTTGTACTACTTATAACAAATTTTCTTATTTAAATCATTTCAATGCGGTTTTTCCACAACACATCACACACATAAATAGTTTTTTCTTTTATTATTTATTTTTTATTGAAGTTACTTCATTGTTCCAAATGATATAGACAATTTAGAGGTTGGCGTGGTGTTTTGGCCGCTGGGTCGAAGGTCATGGACCGATTTTGCTGATTTCCAATAGAACCTTTTACGACACTATGTCTGATCAATTACTTTATTTATATTTTTATAGCTGATCTAGTGTCTCGGTAAACATGATCTCAACACTAACACGGACGGACAGACAGGCATCGCTCAATCGACTTTACTATGCATAAGAAGTCAGAATTTATCTACTTTATGGGATCGGAAATTGATAATGTAGATATAACAAACGGAATGACAACATTAGTTAGGTATAAAAATAGCGAATAAATTCGATTAGTATAGTAAATGCTTGAATTAGTGCAATGTACCTAAAAATAATTTGTGTGTGTACGTATTGTATTTTAAATTCTAGTTTTTATTTATTTATTTTTTTTGTAGCGGAAACGATAATTGTAATAAGTATATTTAGGCACAACGAAAAATAAACTTAAAACTAGAATTGCTGGTCATAAATCTTATCAAAGATACAAAAATATTAATTCACAAAAAACTGCATTATCATCTCATTGTGCCTGATTAAATCACTATCCCAAATTTGAAAATGTTTCAGTAATAAATACAGAAAATAATTATTAACGACGTTATATTTCAGAAATTTTACAAATTATTAATACACCAATAGCACAGAGAATTTATTTTAAGGTAATGTAGCTGAGATTTATAGACATTTAGTAAATAAAAAAATAATTTTGTTTTATGTTGTTTAAATTAATATTTGTTTTTCTGATAATTTTACACAATGGAGTAGCGAAATATCGAATATATGAGCAATTCCATACTGTCGTACGGGACAGTGTACGCATGTAAAGTGGAAAAGAGATCAAAATTAAATATATATATATATATATATATATATATATATATATATATATATATATATATATATATATATATATATATATATATATATATATATTTGTTTTCATTATTAACCTAAGTAATAGCTCCTGATTAGATCTATTTATTGTGCTTAATCTAATTGTAACCCATTTTTAGTTTTAAAGATAAATACAAAAAACTAAGACTGTCGTACGAGACAAAAAAAATATAGGTTTTAAAGCGAACAATTAAAATGCTTCTTATAATGGGCCAGATTTAAACAAAAAAAATATAAATAGTTTTTTTCTTATTTACCTTTACTTATAGTCAAATAATGATCAGCTTTTTTACGAAATTAGGAATAAAAAATTTAAGCAAATTAATAATAGATAAATATAAAAATAAAAATAAAAAGGAAATAAATTTCACTTTCTGTCCAAATTATACAAAAAGGAGTATTTTTCATATGCCAGACTTTCCGTTTGATAACTGCTCCAACTTCATCAACGACCACTTTTCCATGTGTGCTAGCGAAAAAATACATTTTACCATAGAACATTTAATTTCTATTTTAAAGTAATTTAGTCATGACAAAATAAATTAATTTTTAAACTGAGAGCGGCTCCCATGTTTGTTATGCAATTACTCATGATCGCAAAAAGTTTGTTACTCTGCCAACCAAGCCACACAAGTAAAAATAGTTACCTGGCCATAGTTAAAATGAGCACTTTCATTTTCTTTCAATTTTTTTCTGCACCCTTTAAAATTCTCACTGTTTTTATTCATCTCGATGTAAATAATTAGTTAAAAAAGAAAATATTTTTATTGATCATTAAAACTTTACACTAGCGGTGTCGTACAGGACAAATTTTGCATGGTCGAGTAGGTCGCAGTTCTTTGTATTTTCAAAATATTTTTTATTTTATTTTAATTGCAATACATATAAATGACCTTTTGTGATTAAAGTGAAAGTGGTGTTTTTCAATGTCGTATGGTACATTGAATTAACGGATAATGCAAGCAATTTTTGTAGCTATTTTCAATTGCAACGAATCTTATACATTATTTTGTAAATCTTGTTATACTTACGGAGATCTAAGGGAGAAAAACTCAATCTTTACCTACTAGCACTAAGAACATTTTGAAATGACTTTGGACATGAATATCTGGAAATGAGTAATGAATAAATGCAAATTTTGCAGATTTATTAAATTTGTTTGTTTTTCTATAAAAATATGCAAAAAAATTAGTTTTTCAAGAACTTTTAATTTTTTCGTCTTGGTAGATCTTCTAAGAGAAATGTCAATATACTTATAAAAAATAATGTTGACTTTTTAAATTATAAACTCAGGTCATCCCTATTCATGTTTATGCTATATTTAAATTGTTTGCGAGGCTGTTAAAATTAAAATAACAGTAAAAAAGGAAAAAAGTCTTACAGAGTATTATGATCGTATTATAATATAAACAAGAGAAAAACTCTTACTTTCATAAAATAGCGGCCAAAGTTCAATGAGCTCGCCATCAGTTAAAACTGAGTAACAGTACAAGTAAAATAGAGTTTGCAACAAATATGAAGTTGTTCAAAGATACTAGGTACCTACATATAAACTCGTAGATAATCGAAGTATGCTTCCATTGTGTTCGTAAAACGTTCACTTTTTTACAGTATTGTACAACAGTAACAACGAAGCTAACAATGGAACACAATGATCTTTAAGAAAATGAACTTTCATTGAAATAAAACTTTAACATAGTAAGAAAAGATCAGTTAGTTAAATAAAAACGAACACTTGAAATTCTTTGTTATATTTGTACATACATACAAATTTTGTTAAAAGTATTGGATGCCGTCTTCCTGTTTAGTTACGCGACATGAAACTGAAAACAAAAATTAAAAAAAGGAGAAATAGTTGTAAACTTGATATGATGTTGAGGTAAGAGTCATAGAGTTTTAACCATTTACAAAGTACTAAATGTGATGTAATAATAATTAGCTTCTTAAATAATAACATGTAATGAGTGGCAAGTAAACCCTTATAGAACACAACTGCGTGAAGTCGTTATTAGAGACTACCCAAATATAAATATAACAGTGCAAAGCGTGGCAGATCAAAGATCGGAAAAATTATTTTCCAACACCAAGGCTGCAACAAATCAAAGCTGATGTCGAAATAGACTTAAGCAGACATAGACAACAGGAGTCTCAGCTCCTTGAATTGAAGGTAGAACACATCAGAACAACAGTAAAATGATAATTTGCAATCCGAATTTATGACAAACAGATCGAATGATAACATTCTTGAAACAATAGACATGAGCGCCATGGAAAATGACTTTTTCGAAAAAATAGGGAAGGAAGCAGAATTTTCTATCACAGATACAAACTGCATACTGCCATTTCCTCTTGTCGAAAATATTAATCAACTTCCAAAATCTTTACCTCGTAGTATATGCTGCGATGGCAGCATTTATTAGGTTAGTTATGGAAATCCTCCATGGAAGAAACGACTCTGGAGGCAAATATCTACACTGAAAGCTGAGTTAGGATGTCTAACCCAATATATTAATGGAAATAGGAGCAAGAAAATGTTTAAACTTTATATGAAAATACGTGTAAAGTATAGAATGCACAATGATCCAGAAAATAAAGAACCTTAGCATTACAGGGATACCTTTAGGCAGAACTTGTTAATTAATTCTAATAAAGGGAATAAGTGCCAACAGATTATTACAGAACAACATTTTTTATTTTACAAAATGCTGAGAGGCACATATAGCGATAACAAATCGGACGCCCAACATAGATGATGTAAAAATTGTTAGAAATCGATATGATTTTTACAGAAACATGCAGTATGGATAACTAGGGAGAGAGAAAAATAAATACCATAGCCTTAATAGAAGACCCGATTATTTCAGAAGGTAACATAAGAGCAAAACAAGGAAACTACAAAGCTGGAAGGCTACAGGCCCAGACAATATACATTATTATTGGTTGAAGAAAATTATCATCACACATATTTATTTTGCAAAATTCTTCACAGATATCTTAAACGGTTGTTCTACAATTCAAGAATTCATGACAGAGGGCCGAAGATTCCTTCTCCGTAAGGACTACGAAATAATAAATGACCCATCAAAATATCGACCCATTACTTGTCTCTGTACAGCGTACAAACACTTTACAGCATACATCTCACAGAAGATATATATATATATATAATATTAATATAATAATATTATATTGGCTATTGAACAGAAAGGTTGTATTAAAAATATACAGCGATGTAAAGAACAATTTACATCGATTCAGTGGCAATGAAGCAGGCTTACCAGTAAAAGAGAAATATCTTTGCGGCATGTATACTAAATTGCAAGAAAGCTTTTTCTAGTGTACCGCACTAACGTTATTAACTCTTGGCGTATCACACTTCATACTAATCAAAGGCAGGAGAGAGGTCAAAAATTTTAATCCTTCAGAGAGATAGCTTGATTCCATTATGGTTTTTTATGGCAATTAATCCTCTATTGTTGATACTGAATGAAACGAATTATGGATTTTCGATAAAATGTGAACTAACAACGTGTAAGAGAAAGAAATCAAATATCTCTAGAGACTTACGGATAAATTTTTAAGGGATACTAAGATGACATTAGCGCTAGACAAATGTAAGAGGCTCAGTGTTGTAGCGGGCAAGGTTTGTGCTTCTGATTTCGAAACGCATGATGGCGTTATAGATAGCATGACTGAGCTGACAGCACATTTGCAGTGTGCTTGTGTGTGTACAGTATTGCTTCAACAAAGTGTGAAGCTCATGTTACATACAGAAGGTATAATAATATTGCGACCTGACGAACATGATACAATCTACCAATTTTTTTATTTTTTATTCTTAAATCCAAAGGAGCTTCAAAACGTATTTCGATAAAACAGTACACGTGATTTTTACTTTGTTTAATTTGTTATATTTTCATTACTTACTAAGGTCTGCTCTATTTTGCGTTGAATGTATTCTTTTTTGCAAAAACATTCTCTAACTAACATTTGGGAATTGTTTTCACTTTTACAAACACAAATTTTGCTTACTATTAAAATCTATCTAATAATTTTATGCGCGACGAGACTTACTCTTAACATTCGATCATTTTTTAAATGTTATTATTGCATATTGTCGCTAATGTCATTAGAATTCTATTGTAACAAATGTAAAACAGAAAATTCTTTATAAGACGCTACAAAGCAGGAGATAGGAAAAAAGGAAATGATTATAATTTCTAACGGCATTGAAACTTCAGCCGTCTATTATAGAGGT
The DNA here is from genome assembly GCA_937654795.1 of Cistogaster globosa. Classification (NCBI taxonomy): domain Eukaryota; kingdom Metazoa; phylum Arthropoda; class Insecta; order Diptera; family Tachinidae; genus Cistogaster; species Cistogaster globosa. Next base: position 122,294,693 of record OW569406.1, on the reverse strand, counting down.
GTAGTCGAACTTTAGTTTTATATATTTATCAATCTTATTTTGCTCAAGGAGCCGGTGCCGCGGTACTCGCGTGTGTGAAAAAATCAAAATTGTTGCTAATTCTTATATTTTCACGGACTTTGCGATAGCTGTTAAAAGCTCTAAGAAAAAACTGATATTCGGTACATATGTATTTTTTCCTACCTTTATCTCTGATTCTGCTGTTGTCTAATTTTTCCTGTTTTCTTAAGAAAAACGATATAGATTTTTAAATAGCAGTGCCCACGGCATGGTCGGTTCCATGTCCCTCACCCATTTTACGGTGACTGTTAAAACTTGTGCCATTCCGTTAGAGATGAATGGCATTCAGAGACAAGTTAAGATGTGGTGAGCACTTCTTTAAGGGACATAATCGCTGCTTTACTGTCGGTACAGGAAAAGATATCCCTAATTGATATGTATAGTACCTTAAACAGCACGATGCCCTTTTAATATCAGATATTTCCACCTGTGAAATACTACAGTCATTTAGGAGTCTGATTCTTATCCTATATTCCTCACCTCCAACTCTCGTTCCTCTTTTAGAGCCATCCGTGTATACTTAGAGTGCTCGAGACGAGCGATTGTGGCCTTCCGTCAGGTCAAAGAGAAATCTCCTTGTAAGGAAAGGTTCGACAGTGCAATAATCAACAAGATCGAAAATTACGTCCGTGATCTAAAGTACGCTAGCATGTCCCCATTATCTATGGTTCCATGCACCTATGACATTCAACTTAACTGCCGTTCTTAGCGCCACCCTTTTAGCCAGAAGATCCACGGGCAGCCAGTTGAGCATAGCAAATGCTCAATAGATTTTGTAGAAATTACAAACGGAATGACAATCTTAGACGTACTCTTTTCCACCTGAGGTGAAGAGTATGAAAATAGTTATTGAAATGAATAACCTGCAGGGTAATTGTAATTTGCAGTATTTAATTCAAAATTAACATTATTCAACCTTTATGGTCAAACAGCATTTAGCGACAGTTGGTTTACTGTACATATACGAGAATTACTATCGAAGCATATTTTGCATATTTTTAAATATATTAAGAAATAAAAATATTAGACTTTTTTATATTGGGCAAAATTAACCCATTAATGTCATATGGTCTGAATAATTAATTTACATATCGTTACTTTAATATAAAAAGGCCCTAACTCGATTATTTTTAAATTCTCAGCTCTAAAAAATTAAAAAAGTTGTAACAGCATTAAATTGCTTAGAGAATTTAATAAATCAATGCGTTAATAAAAAATTCTTAACTTCAACTTTTCTTTTCCTGTATATTAAGGTAACGATATGTATAGATTATTTTGATAATATTTTTTTTACTTACGAACATAACTCTTATATAAATTTTATTTTGTTTCTATTTTTTTAAATCATTAAAATATAAAAATAAAAAAAAAAATTAGTGAGAGGTTTCTTTTTCATTTCTCTTTTCTCCATATTTTTATAGCAAGTTTTGTTTTTAGCTCTAATTATAAATAAACAACATTTTCTTATTTGTATTGCAGCCAAAAAGCAGTTGGTGATTTAAAAAAATATTGAACACTAGTCGGTAACTTTTTTCGATAAAATATACTTAAATATTTCCAAAATTCTTAAAAAAACGTTAGAAGAACAATGGCTGAACGGCGTGGTACAAAGGCTTTGGAATTATGGTGCCGCCGCGTGACAGAAGGATATTCGGGTGTTCAAATTGAAAATATGACTACATCATGGCGTGATGGATTGGCGTTTTGTGCAATGATACATCATTTTAGACCAGACCTAATGTAAGTAAATAATATAGAATAATAAAATGAAGATAATATATTGCTTTTTTGGGGTTTTGTTTTTTTGTTTTTTCTTTTATATATAAAAGCATAAACTTTCTTAACTGCTCTTATTATTTTGAATGTGACATAAGTCCCTTTGCTTTTAAGCTCATACACATAGTTAAAGGATTGTGTTTCAAAGGTTTTAAAAGTTTTTAAGGACATAGTCGAGAAAACTTACATGCACTTTTATATCAGGATACCTATTCCCTAATAAAAACTTCGGTCAACATAAAATCGTAGCAGTTCTTAACGTTTATATTTTTTCCAGTAATTTTTTTGAAAAAGTGACTTATGCCACTTTTAAAAACAAGCGTCTCATATGTATGTGCATTATATACATATAGTGTTTAACTATTTTTAAATACATCCATATACAGATTTTATTACATGCTTCCAATTTTCAATTAACTGGTTTGTTAATTGTTTTTTTTTCTGTAAAAATACTGCATCAGGATCAAATATTGTTTGTTTTCAGCTTTCAAAAGGTGCAGATGCTTTTTTCAATTTTTCTGGATAAATTGCGCATATTATTAAATTCGTAACTCAATTTCGTAAAAATAGAGAATAGAAAACATTTAACATTAAAACACGATGCAAGTACGTAACTTAGTTCAATGTGTTCGACTACAAAATTGATGCAAGTCTGTGGAATGTTGCGGAAGGCTTTCAACATTTCATAATAAATACTGGTATCTTTCCTTTTGTTTACTGATTTTTTGTTTTTTTTTTTATTATTATGCATTTTTATTTTTATTATTAGTATTGTGTTTTTGTCTACAATCTAAACATGGATAAATACTTGTACTTTGGGAAGTTTTATGAGTTGCTGATTAGCAATTTTTACAATTTTTTGTGACAAAATCTATTTTTTCTTTAAATTCTTTAAACTGTACAAGATCGTTAACTGTGAGACCTCTTGCATAGTTTATATATATTTTTGTTTCTATTAATCCACTTTTATTAGTAAAGTAATTTTGTGACTTGTTTTGTGGCTGTGAGCTATATTTAGACTGATTACTCTAAAAGTAAGATCGAGCTTTTGTTTTCTTATAAAAGTTGTTGACTTGTTTTCGTACCTTGTCTTGAGCGCAACCCAAGCTAAATTAAAGTTTTCGTTGATTAGCATGTATCTCTGCACGATTGTTCCTGCTGTGTTTTATTACGAAAACGGTAAAATCTTTAAGCGTTGGTTAATTTTTGATGGTTTTTGTATACTGCACTAAACATGTTTTTGATTGCTTGCCAGTCTTTATTACTCCCAAAACCTTCTTCTGTATCGCATGGTTGAACCCTAATGCATAGAATATTTGTGGGCTGCTGCCTAAAATTGGAAATGTTCAGCAAAGGCTGTTGGAAGGGTTTATTGTTCTTCTTTTCTACTATCATTAGATCTGATATATTTGATTTCCATAGGCAGTCTTGTAGGCGACAAGGATTAACAGATTAAAATTTTGAAAAAATGGTTTATTTAAGGTAAATAAAAATTTTGTTTAAGTTTACTTTGCTATGCTCATACGAGTATCTATATGTTTTATATCTTTCACTGTATTATTTGCTTCACTGATTTTAAATATAATGGGTCATATTCATAGTAAAAAATAAAGTATTCTTAAAAAGAAATAAGGTCTGTCTGTCTTAAAATATACCTTTGCCGTTAAAGTCGACTCTAAATTTAAAACTAGTTAAAGTTGTTTTTAACTCATTTAAAAGCATCTTCTGTTTTTTATTTTCAGTTCAAAAATAAAAATGTTTTTAGGATTTCGGAACACCATTTAGTTTTTAGTACTTTGTATCATATCGTCTATCTATAGACTTAGAGGGTTTAAGTAAAGTATATTATAGTCGTATTATATGTATGTAGCCTGCATTGTTGAATATCATAAACTTAAAATTTTGCCTAAATTTTCTCTACTTTCTTGCAAATTTCAGAGATTTTGAAAAGTTGAACAAATCAGATGTTTACTACAATAACGCATTGGCATTTACAACAGCTGAAAAGTATTTGGGTATACCTGCACTATTAGATGCCGATGATATGGCTGCTTACGAAGTACCTGATAGATTATCAATTCTAACGTATCTGTCACAGTTTTATCAAGTTTTTGCATCACAAGGTAAGTTTTGCTTTCACTTACTTATTTTCAACAAATGAAAAGCAGTTGAAATAAGAAAACATGTATTATCTATATTGAGCCTGTTTATATACACTGGAAGTTGTGCGGTTGTTAGATGATAGATAATTCATAAGTATTGCCTTTTTTTGTATGCATTTTCCAAATAAGTCGTTTTTAATGATCATTAAGTTATTTAAGTTTTAATTTCTCTCGCAAAGAAAGAAAAAAAAAAATAAATTAGTTGCTGGTGTTTGTTTGCAAATTAATGTTTATAGAAGCGGAACTACTTGTTGATTTGTTTCTGTATTTTATAGCTGAACCCAAATGATTGTTATTATTTTTGTTCAGCGAAAGCTACTGGCATCGTTGCACCTTCATAGCAGAAAGAAAAAAGCATTTGGTACTTATGCACGGGGTGATTCAATAATACCGCAGATATTATTTGTTTTTAACCGAAGTCAATTCGACTGAATGAAGCTTTTTTATGTTTGTGCCTGCAGAACTCAGTCATTTCTTATCCGATTTTTAAAAACAGTTCATAATCTTAAAAATTAAAGGGTGTCACCAAACAACATACATATTTCTTATGTGTGTTATGAATTTAAGAAAAATGCGTATTACCATAGCCCCCAATAGCAAAAAAGTAATAAAAAAAAAGTAATCTAAAAAATAAAGGGTGTATGGGGACACCTATGGGGAGGTGACGTAAATTGACTTATATGCGCCTATCTTTTGTACCGTTATAGACAAAAGCTTGAAAATTGGACAAATTGTTGATTACTATGACCGCTATAATAACAAGTATAAAATTTGTATTTGGAAATAAAAGGGTGTTCGTTTGAAACGTTGTATACAAACACTTGAAAATTAAACAAAATGTTCACTTCTTTGTCTGGTATATAAAGAAGTATAAGTAGTTAAAATTATTTTATAGGGTATTAAAATAGTTGCTGTTATTTAAGGTATATGACCTGTTGAACAGGTGTAAACAGTTGATTGAAATTTGCACAGAACCTTAAGTACTAAGTCTGTTATAACAAGTAGCAAACTTGAAATTAGAAATCAAACTGAGGGCTCTGTCTTTAAAACCGTCAAAGACAAAATTAAACAAAATGTCCATTACAATATCAAATATAATAACAAGTATAAATATTTAAAATTAAAAATTAAAGGGTGCCCTAATGGTTGTTATTTTAAGTATATGGCCAATCTTTTAAACAGTTAAAGACTGACGCTTAGAATTAAAACAAATTTTGTTTTACTGTGTCAGCAATAAAAAGTGTAAAAAATAAAGTGTGACAACATAACTGCTGAATTCTCTCGTTTAATCTGTATTCATATTTTGTTCTACGACATATAAAAAAAAAACCTGACGCAATCTCTTTCGAATAAAATATAATTAATGTATAATTACCGTCCTAAAGAAATATAATTTTAAGTTTGTCTGTTTGGAGTCGTTTTTTTTTTTTTTTTTTTTTTTTGGCAAGAATTTATTTAAATAAAAAGCCAATTTTTTCGAAATGATATTTTTTCTATAATATTATTCCATTTAAACCTGCCGTATAGGCTGCCAGCGTAAAAGTGGCAAATAGAAAAAAAAAGTGGTGAAGAAAAATATATCCAAGAAAAATCGTTGGAAATACCAACGATAATTACACTAACAGAAGATTTTTTTCAATCCTGAATTAGCTGCAGAAATAACTGGAATTGAATTTAATTTCATATACCGAATCAAAGTTATTATTGAAGTCATATCTGAAGCTGATTATTGCTTAGATACTGCAAAACTTTACGTTTCTCTATATCAGTTGCATCCTATGACACCTACAATGCATAGGATTTTAATACATGGCGCAATTGTTATGAATGAGGCATGGTTGCCTATTGGGCTGTTATCAGAAGAAGCTGCTAAGGCATGTAACAAACATTTCGGGCTTTTCATTTATTGTTATAATTTAAAAGAAAATCTATCGTAAGAATCATAAATAAGTTATTACTATGAATATAATAATTATTTTCAGATAAATAAAATACTATAAAGTAACAAATTACAAAAATATCTTCTTAATAATAAATCGTAAAAAAGAATATTTTAAGAAATCGAAAAAAAAAATAAAAAAAAAATCACAAAAATGTACTAAATGCACTACGCACATTGCGTATAAAGGCTCTAAAATTAGACCCAGGCAACTCTGGGTACAATAAGCTAGTTTATTATAAAAACATACCGAATGTAGTCAACTTTTTGTAACCTGTACAAAGCGAGGTGTTTAGTTAACAGGTTAATAGTTAAGAAAGTAGTGGCATCGCTTATGATTGGTATTCTAAAATTTAAGCTTTGAGTATAATTTGCTCGAAATGTTTGATTTTTTAACTTAAGGCAAAGCTTGATAGCTGGAGGTATATCTACTAACTTTCTCTTGCTAAGATCTTGGTATATCCCCATTTCAACCTCAGACAAATGTTATTGCTATATGATTCCGTTAACAAGGTTATTGCCTAATTAGACTCTTCGAAACATTCAAGTTCTGAAAGTATTATGGAGAAATGCTTAATAGAAGGCCGGAAAAGAAAATTCTTTGAACCAATGAAATCATTTGGCACTCAAATGTTGCTAAGTCCCTTTTGTGAAAAGAAGTTAGTAATACATTTCTAACCTAAGAGACTACTAAAAGACTCGAGAACGATATCAGTAATACCCATTATCTTGTTCCTTAGAACATTAACAATGCCGTAGTATCTAAGTGTACCATTAGAAGGTTCATTAAATTGCGGTCTATTTTAGAACGCGATAGCCTTATTTTACAATATATTAAAAATGTTTTGCTAAGAAGTTCCTACAATTTGATAAAATTTTTCGCTTTTCTTCCTTTGACAACATATTTTCAATATAAAATCTATTTTCAGGAATTAAATGGAAACATAAAATATTTTTTATCATGTAAATTTTTTGTATTTTATTTAATTTAGAAACGCACAATGGACTTAAACGTTCCTCTTCATCTCATACTGATAAAACCCAAGTAACAAAATCTTCTGGACCACCTTCCAAGGTAAGTTTTCATTCTTTTTATTTATCTGATATATTTTTTGCACACTTAATAAGAAGTTTTGAAATTATTTATTATTTAATACAATTATCTTCAGTTAGTTTTTTCGATATTGTGGTGTTATGTAATAACAACTTGAATTAATAGGATTTTTTATTTTGTCCATTAATCAAGTTAAATAATTCATTTCATACATGTGTTAAAAAAAGTAAAAATAAATAATACATTACTTTATTATGTAAGCCCGTTTCACATGTTAGGGTTTGTCTAACACTTGAGTATTATGAAAAAGTGTGATAGCATGAAAAATAATATGACGTATATGTCCAATAATTCGAAAAGTAATTTGGCATCCTATAATACAAGTTCACTTTTTATTGGGCTTTATTACACCCCTGCCTTCCTTACTTTTAGAAGGATGGAAATTAATTGACCATTTGGAAGTATATTATAACGATACCAACGACTAAATAAAACAATTAAAATACAAAAGTTAAAAATAAAAAAACTCCTGATCAAGGCGAATTAATTTTACTAGGTGGCATCGTTGCGGCAGCTGACAATTTTTTGTTTAATTTTGTAATGTGTAGAATAGCTGTCAAATCATTTTATATCACAAAATTTCTTTTTCTTATTATTCTTTAAAAAAGAATTGTAAGAAGAGTTTTAAATCAATTAAAAAAACTAATCTTAGTAAAAACGTTATTAAAAAGGGTAAAAACAAAGTGTAGTAATTATTTGTGTTCTAAAGTTTATCATACACTTAAGTGCCTTTTTTCGCAACATGCATCTACATTTATAGAGGGGAAATATACATATTCAAAGATTCGGTTCTTGAAATATTATTTTATTTTAAGTGAGAAATGATCAAACGGAAAAAATTTGTGAGAAAAGACAAGTCTCCTTTTCTCTAATGCTTAAGCTTCATAAACTTACGCCGCCCCCATGTTACATCGTTATGCTATTCCGGCGGGACTCGAACTACTAAATGTCTTGCTTATCAACTATGTGCCCAACCATACAGTCACTTCACGGGCTGTTGCGCCGTACATAGGGGTATTTTGGATATCTAGCCGGACATTACTTTTATTTCTTGTTTACATTCGCTCCGAAAAACCATTTAACTTACATAAATCAATGAAAGTTGTCAGAAGAATGTCTTATGGTCACATGCTGTTAAAGCTTAAAATAAAATTCCACTTTAACCCCGCCCTCTTTTGTGGGCTGTGACAAAATATTAATTTAAAAAAAATGAAAGTATTAAAAGAAATGAAGTTAACACGTCATAATGCTATTAAAATTTAATTTCTTAGTTTTTATGGGCAGGCATATATGCATATCCAATCCCACCCCCGAAATATCCCTGTGAATATTATTTTAGCTTTTTTTTATAATTTCCGAAAAATATTTCTAATTGTTTATGTCGAGGCTTAGGTATTTTCCCAATACCTAACTAATCCCACCAGCCATGAATATAAATAAAAAGAAATTTTTTAATTTATTACTTTATAGAATTTTGTTGAACGTTGAACCTCTTATACCTTTCGCCATAAAGGTATACCACATGTACTCCATACTGCAGATTTCCCACTGAAAAGCTTTAAAAAAAATCGGTATAAATTTTTTTTCGTACCATGAGGTTTTCTTGTTTAAAACAAAAAAGCTTTTAAGATGGAGTAAAAATTTTTATTTTCACTTTTATTTTAATAACTAATAATAACAAGGACTTTACTAATAATAATCGATAATTTTTCGCACATAATTTAAAATTTTGTTACATACTTACATATGTATAAAGTACATATTAAAAAAACCTTTCTTATTTTGAAAATTTAATTATATAACAAATGAATTAAAATTGAAAAAATTTCATTTTGTGCCCATACTAAAGGTTGGTACAAAGCAAATACAAATGTACAGGGATAACAGCGAAAAAATGCTTTGAGTTATGTGTGGACTTTGTCTAACCAAATTAATATTGATTGATAATTGATACCCCTTGTATTCTTATTTACAAAGTTGGTTGGTTAAATACGTATATGTATTTACAATGACGGACAGTAGACAGATGCGAAGAATTCTGATTAAGGAATTAGCGATCTAGAAAGCGCAGCATTAATGTAATGCTGGTGTTTAATATATCCTGTTTTCTTTGAAAAACGTCCGCATACATTTGAAAATAATTTTTCTTTCTTAAAATTTTAAGAAATTAAAGTAAAATTGAACTTAAGCCAAATTCAATTTAAATTCATATGTTCAACTAAAAATTTCATAAAAATTAAATTGAATTTCATTATTACTATTTATATTAGACAAATTTTCTCCAAGAACAAAATTTTTTTTTTATAAATTTCATAACCTTTTTAATTACTGAAATAGAACGTTTTTAGTACGAAAGGTTATAGTTAAAGTACAACTTTGCAAGAATTTATTAGCATTAGGTCTTATAAGCACATATTCATAGAAGGTGGTTTTTGGTCATAGGTGATATGCCTTGACCTCGAATTAGTTATATAGCAATGAGATGAGTTAAATATCCCGAATCTTATGAACGATTTCATTAAACAAATGCATGGAATGAACCATGAATTTTAAAATAAATGTACCTTGAAATGAACTTACAAAGGCACACAATTACAAATGATATTGACTGAGTTCTCATAGCATAAAGCTTTTAAATACAACAATCAAACTTCTAGTCTGGCATCACATTAAGCTGTCATTTCATGTTTCTTTGTATTTATACATTGTAGGTGTCTTTTTCTACGGAATTTGTTTTTCAATATTTGGTTTGATATAAAAAAAAAATTAAAATTATTATAGTTTATTTTTCAACAAAGGTTAATAAATCGTAAAAGCTTAACAATTATTATTTTTGTAACATTCCCCTTTATATCGCAAGTGTTTTTTGTTGCAAAATTCATGTTTAACGTAGCTTAATAAATTTTTTCTGTCTTCCTGTTGGTAAATAGGCAGGCAGTAAAGAATGAAAAAGTTTCAATAAAGTCAACAAACTGTTTTTACACTTGTTTGTGATTTAGTGATCTATTTGAAGTTCCAAACTAATATATGTACTATAAATTAAGGTGAGGCAGTATTAAAGTTTATTTAAATATTAAAACAGATATACCAAATGGTAGCAGAAATTTGCGCTGAAGGGTTTTGGTCGGCGGCGGCGGCTGTAAGCCGGCAATTGAACAATGTTTTTTCAGCTAGCCGGCTCATACAAATAATCGGCTAGTATGAGCCTGACAAAGGTTATAAATATGTAACCGGTAAAGTTAAAAAAATCGATTCTATGGTTATATGTTTATTTTGTTAATACAAAGAACTTAAATTTGACCTTTTTGTCGTTACTAGTAATCCAGCACTAGAATATCTTCAGCAGCTGCAGTACAATTCATAAAAATTTAAAAAGTTTTTGCTCTTGCGAATTAGGCAGTAGTGTCTAACTATACTCTATAATAAAAGATTTATTTTGTTTAATGAAAAATTAAATTTTAATTAAAATACATTTGTATCAAAACTACGAGATAAATTAACACACTCGTAACATACGTAAAAACAAAGATCATGCATCTTTGAAATTTTTTTAAATTTAAAATATAGCGGGTATAAAGGTACAGATTTATTATCTAGCTCTTAGTTTACCCTTATAAACCAGTTATAAAAGTGTTTACAAAATAAATCAGTTCATAAAAAATTATTTTAGAGATTTTTGTGAGAATCTGTTTTCGAACGTTATTTTTGCAATGCTAAACATTATTAAACGTATTTGATCGTTGTATGCACTTTTTTCAAAATATTCATGCCAAATAGTTATCAGTCCGTTACATTCACTTTACTAAAATTTATCAAATATAAACCGCATACATGTGAAAATTTAAATTGTAAACGGTATGATGTGTAAATTTGTTTATAATAGTTCAAAAATATTCTCTGTTGTATTGGAACGATTTTAAGATTTAAAATTTATAACTATTTTTTGAATAGGAATAAAAAAATGTCTCAAACATAAAAAAACGCTAAAAAATGATAACTTTCTTCATTTTCTGAAGTTGGGTAAAAGGTGAAACAAATACGTCGTCAGCTAAATTTTGCTAAACAAATTCCGGCGGCGGCAGCTGCAAGCCGGATATTAGCCATTCGGCGCAGGACTCGTGAAAGGTAGTTAAAGGTGTTAAGCAATACGTGTGCTGCGCGCTTTGATGTACACATGTTGAATGACCAGTCCATTTTTAGTGTGATTTTGTACTGTCAACATCGCGCTTTCTCTATTGCGAAAATTGCACAACGAAAAAAACATACATACAAACAAACACAGCTATTATTTAGGAAACAATAAAATAAAAAATAGTGAAAAAAGTTCAAGATGAATTTATAACAGGTATACTCACGGCAAAAATGAATACGACACTGCGAAAGAAATATGTACATTTTGTTTTTGTAAAAACCGTTTTCGGCTGGCAAAAAATAAAAAGTACAAAAGAATATTATAACTTTTCATATTCAAAGAAGGAAAAATCACAAAGTCACCTGGGCTGTTAAGGCCACCTGTTATTAATTCGCCTTGAAAAAGTTTATAAATAAAAGTGGTAAAAAATAGTTTTTCCTTTTAAACTCTTTTTTAAAAAATTGTGCGCATCACATTTATTTTTTATATTAAATAAAAAATACCTTTTTTTTTCTTCCGACATTTTAGACAACCGCAGAACTTGAAATATATTTTTATATGAAAAATTTGTACGTGCATGAAAAACAAACACCATACACACATCAAAGTGTGACGTTCAGCATGCCAAAAATCCAAATTTTTTGATTTTTCATCCATCATCGTCTGTGTAACATATACTAATACATTGATCGTGGATTGGCCGCTTTAGATACACATAGAAAAATATTTGTGTGTTGCTTTCGAACAGTACATGTTGCACATGATGTGTTTATTTTTTAACTCTGGAATGCTGAAATAAACTCATTACCAGTAAACGAAGCCGGCAGTAAATGACGACGAGCAGTGCCTAAACAAGATATACTAAACTTTTTTAGTTCAAAGTTTGAAAATGAACTAGTTCAAAGTTTGAAAATGAACTAGTTCAAAGGCTCTTTTTAGTTCAAAGTTTGAAAATAAACTAGTTCAAAGGCTCTTTTTAGTTAAAAATTTCTGTAGTTCAAATGTTCTGTTGACGTATCGTTCTTACTTTTCAACTTTTAGTTCAAACGCTTTTTTTAGTTCAAAGACTCTTTTAGTTCAAATGTTTTTTCAAAATATGATGGCAACAACATCGTAGCATTGCCAAAACTTATGTTAAATAACATGCGTGGCAGCACTAATTTCATATCCGAAATACTCAACAAGAAAACACAGACATGGATTCTAGTTAATTTTGTCTGGTAGTTCATTTACAAAGTATAGTCAAAACTAGTTTACTTAGTTTGTTTATGAACTACACAAGTCTAAAATATACTCGGTAGCGGCTGGAAGTTGACTATAGCTAAAATGTTAGCTTAATTATGTTGTGGTCTCATGTGCCAGTAATTGATAGGCTTCAGTAATATCTTGTTTTTTTAGATAAATGAGTTCAAGGTTGTTTTTGGGTATTTGCATTTTTTACAGATTTTCGTCCTTCACAAATTTCTTGACATATTTTTTGGTGATACCCTTAAGTCATACTTCTGGTTCCTATTCCCAGCTCTACCAAACAAAGTATAGTTTGAAATTTTGATTTTATTGCTAATTTAATATCTAAATACATAAATAATATGTATATCAACTTCAGTGAAGGGATTTATTTTCTTTTAAAAAGCGACAATCGTCTTATACAATTGATTTGTTTTATTTATTATGTGATTCACTACACTTTTTTTATTTTTTTAACCCTTCGCTACAAGAGGAAAGAGTATATGTATATCAGCTTATAATTCATACGATATTTATTTCCGCCCCCAAAATGTAATGCCAAATTTCCAGATGAGCTAAAAAATGTATGACAATTAATATTTCAGACATAGTTTCGAAAGAAGTGTTATTAAAATTTATTGACGTCGGTCCTTAAATTAATTAAGATTTTTAAAATAAATTCTTGCAAAAAAACCGACTTCAAAACAGATTTCAGCTGTCTGTCTATAACGGTTTAAAAGTATGGCTACATGTATAATTTTACATCAACTTTTGGGACAAAGTAGTGGACATTTTGTTTAATTTGTTGTGTACAACGATTTAAAAGATATGGGAACACCCTTTAATTTCTTAATTCAAATTGCACACTTGTTCTTATAGCCGATTTAGCAATACAGGGTTATTGTAAACTTCAGCTGTCGATCTATAACGGTTCAACGTACATTTATTAACATTAACTAATGGGGCACTCTTTAGGTTCCAAATCCAAATTTTATAACTTTTGTTATAGCGGACTTAGCAATACAGGTTCTTGTAAATTTCAACTGTCTATCTACAACTGTTATTAGTATCAAATTAAATATACTATTGAAACACCCTTTAATTTATAATATTGAATATTTGTACTTGTTATTAAAACGGACATATTAATAGACATTATGTCAAATTTTTAGGCGTATGTCTATAACGGTTCAAAAAATAGGACCATATAGGTAAATTTACGTCATCTATTGATACACTCTTTAATTTTTAGATATAATTGTGTATTACTTTTTGATATTAGGAGCCTAATAATACGCAGTTTTTCAGTTTTTAAGTGGTGCCCTTTACGGTTCGAAAAACACTTAAAAAAAAAACTTTTTTTTTAATTAGAAGGCATGTGCTGAGTTCCACACGAAATTTTTACTTTATAATTTCCAAAGCATTGTTGCTATAAAAGTATTTATTACAAAAACAATGCCTTGAAAAATACAAAGGGAAAATTTCGTGTGGAATTAAGAACATGCCTGTATGAACTGGTTTTTATACGGAACCAATCTGCAAGCATAAACTTAAAAAAAAGATAGCATTTTTTAAATCGGTTCAGACTGAGTTCTACAGGTACAAACATAAAAAATTTATATAATTTATAAAAGGGGCGATCATCATTTTTTTCCTTAAGTTTTTCAGATTTTATTGTGCCTTCTTCTTATTAGTTATTCTCGTTTTTTGATTTGTTGTATTGACAAATGAAAATAAAAAAAAAACTATGAATTACCAGGTAATTGGAACATAACTAAATATTCGAAATATCGACAAAAATATTAAACTTTGCTAAAAAAATTGTTTTGACAATAAACTATTTAAAATTTCACTAAAAATCGAAAATTCAGCAAAAAAAATTTTTTTTAAGACTTTTGTCTTTCACGTTAGTCCAAAGACGCTCTATCGGGCTTAGCTCAGACGACTGTGATGTTAATAAACAACACGCGACCATTTTTGTCTGCTTAGCTGTCTTTTTGCAAGACTCAAAACAAAAACTTTTCTTCTTCTATATAAAACGGTACTACATTTTTGAATATGAAAAGCATTCCCAAAGCATTATTAAGCGTGAATCTGGACTATATACTAATTTCTTAGATCATGTAAAATAAATTTATATGTTATATTTACAAAACTTGGAGTTTATTTATTGATTAGTCTGCTGATGATTTTCTGTGCAGACCCAGATGAGAGCGAATTCACTACTTTTTGCTGCTAATCATTACTGTCAAACTCTGTATATAAAAAATCTGTTTATATAAATTTTACAGACCAACCTGAATCAAATATAAGGTTGCCGCACGGCTACAAAAACAAACCTTTTATGAATTTTTTTTTGTTGCAGAGCACCACGTTGATGTCAAAATTAGCTTACTAAACAAAAGGATGTCGAATTCAATTTATCCTTCTATCAGCATTTGGTTTTTTAAATGATGTTTCTTTCTCTTGCACATTCAGCAATACCTCCTATTTCATCTTTTGGTTTTAAAGTTAAATTTGATAAAAATTTTTCAGTTTTTTAACTTATTTAACTTATTTAAATTTTTTAAATTATTTTAAAATTTTGACAACAACGTTGAACATAAACAAAACTCAGCTGGGCCATTAAGACCACATGTTAATTAATTTGCCTTGAAACAGACTAAAAAACATTATATATTAGATCTGTTCAGTAAATAAAAAGTGTTACTAATTGTTACTAGAACTTGTGAAAAAAGAGCTTAGAAATGCGAGAGAAAAAATTTGTTGCAAGTTTTCGCTAGTAACGTTTTACGGTTAAAAATTAGCCAAACAGATTTTTCTTACTTTTGTTTACAAAATAATTTGCTTAAAAAATGTCTGATAAAAGAAATTTTTGTTACTGTAGAAAATGCAAGTATTTTTGTTATTATACCCTTCACCAAAAAAAGAGGAAAAAGGGTATATCTAAGTTTGTCATACCGTTTATAATTTCTACTATATCCATTTATGACCCCATAAAGTGTATATATTCTGATTAACATACATGGTGAAGGTTATATAAGATTCGGCATAGCCGAATATAGAACTCTTACGTGTTTTTGTTTTATTTAGCTAGAAAAGTACACAGTAAAGAAGTTTAAAATAACAGAAATTTGGTTTTGAATCTTTTAGATCTGCAGGTGTTTTTGTTGTTTTAAGAATTAAAAGTAAAAAAGCCAGTGATGAAACGTTCAATGCAATGTCCTTTTTTTTTGGGTACAATTTAAACATGAATATTGCAATTTTTATGTATAATTAAAAAAAAACATTTTTTTGGAAAGAAAAATTATTTTTACAAATAAAAGGGGACGTTTTCCAAAGACAACAAGAAAAATTAGACACCAGCATCATGTAATGCTACACTTTTGGGATCGATACATCCTTCATCAACATCGTATTCGTATTTACAAAGTCAGTTGGTTAATAGATAATGTTAAGGTAGACAGATGCCCAGAATGCTCGAGTTCCTTAAATGGACTGCAAAAAACATTAAAATACTGACTTTTTGCAATGTTTCAAGAAATAAATCTAGCTGATGTTATTTTTAAAACATTTAATTGTTTTAATTTGTAAAATAAAACATGGGTTGATTATATTATGACCTTATAGACGAATGAATATCTTCTAAACTATAAAAAATAATAAATACTTTCATTTTTTGTAAAAAACTATTACCGTTTCAAATGTAAGTGCAATCGGACTAGCTGTTTAAAAATTTGAGAATTGTTTCTATTTTAAAAAATACATATTTTTTATTTTTGGAATTGTCTCTTTTGAATGAACTCCAAAGTACTCCACTGTTATAAGTCTGGACCCTAAAATATATGTTTATCTTATCGTTTTTTTAACCTCGCACTAACTCATGAAAATCTACTTTTCATTATTTCTTCCAGGCCATAAAATATTTGTTGATCACGCTTAGAATGCTGATTAGGCGAAGCTTTATTCCTATCTTATTCTTTTGAAAAAGCAGTAAAATAGATTTAATGTTTCATAAAATTAAGTAAAACTCATTTAAAACACGTCACATACAGTTTCTAAGTATGTATTTACTTTTAGGAAATTTTGTGCACGTAAGTTTTATTTGAAAAAATTTTTGTAATGTATTTTCGCTTTTAGCAAAATGGATTCTATTTTATTCGCTGCTAAATACGCTTTTTAACCGACTTTAAAAAATGAAGGAGGTTATCACTTCGTATGAGTGTTGTTTTTTTAATGTTTGTTCCTGCAGAACTCAGTTATTATATTTTTTTTATTTAAAAGGCTGTGTTAAAAAAACTCTTCATTTAAAAATTAAAGGGTGTCCCCATATAAAATACATGTCTTTTACGTGTATTATAAACTCTAAAATGCGCCACTTTAAAGTTAAAAAAAACTACGTATCGCTACAAAAATATCTCAAAATTAAAGGGTATCCCCATAGGTGACGTATATGGGCCTATCTTTTGAGCTTGAAAATTGGAAAGAATGTCGATTACCATGATCGCTATAATAGCAAGTGGGAATTTTCAAAATTATAAATTAGGGGGTGACCCAATAGTTAATTTAATTTGATAAATATGAAATTTGAAAGATTCTGTATTGCTCAATCCACTATAACAAGTATAAAATTTGGATTTGGAAGTTAAAGGGTGCCCCAGTAGTTACTGTAGTTTGATGTATGTAAACAAACTTGAATATAACGGATATTCAACCAGCTTAAATTTATAAGAAACCTGTAGTATTAATTCCGCTATAACAAGAAGTATACAATTTCAGTTTATAATTTAAAGGCTGTTGGTGTAATATGATCCATACGGTCCTATCGTATGAACTCTTATATGCAAACACTTGAAAATTAGACAGATTGTTCACTACTTTGTCTGCTGTAATAAGAAGTATAAATTTATTTCAAATTATAAAGTAAATGGTGTTACAACACTTGATGTAGTTTGATGTGTATGGCAAAACTGTTGAGCCGTTACAGACAGACATTTGACATTAAACTGTACTGCTAAACCCGCTATAACAACAACAAGCATAAAAATTGGATTTAGAAATTAATTGATGTAGTTTGACGCCTAAAGTCATACTGTTGAATAGTTGTAGACAGACGGTTGAAATTTACAAGAAGCTTTGTTGCTTAGTCCGCTATAACACCAAGTAAAAAATTTTGATTTGGAAATTAAATGGTGTCCTAATTTGATGTATGTCGTCAAACTTTTAAACCGTTGTAGACAGGTTGCTGTAATCTAAAAGAATTATAATACAAATGTAAAAAAGGCATGTTTTCTGATCAAGAGTTGCAAAAATGGCGCCTAAATGAAAAAAAACAAATGAAAAAAGCTAAAAATTTGATATGTTGCACAAAATAATTTAAATAAAAAATGTGTAGACAAAATTTTTCTTAATTATCTTTTATTTAAATAGATTTTATTTTAGAAATCGGTGCAGAATCAAATTAAACTTAAACTTAAAAAAACTTATTTTATCGATAACTTCTAGTTTTTGGGGTATGTAGAAAATTCTAAAACTGCAAAGCTTATCTCTACTCAACAAGGTCTGCAAGCTACACTTAAGCAATTTTTCTAGTATATTTTCGCTCTAATACTCAAATAAGCTTATTTCTAATATCTCTCAAATTACAAACCTCCTTTTAACACTAACAAAACATTAGTTAGGTATTATGTAACTAACGAAACAAACTTAAAATCTTATGTTCTCTTTTTATATAAATTGTATATTTTTCTTTCTCTTTCATTTCTTCTTCTAATAGGATGAAAATAGCCTGGACATAATCGGACAATATAAACCTGAAATATTTTGTTAGCTATGAGCTTAGAATGTAAAAAGTAATATGAAAATGATCACAGTGCAGAATATAAAAAAACTTTATAAGACACATTAAAATAATTTAAAGTTGACCCATAGAAAAATATTGTTTTTTTACAAAGAGGCAAAAACAAGAATCTCACATATAACTTTATAATTAAAATAGCAATATAACAATATTATTAATCATTTAGTATATTAGAGCATAGATATAATATAATACTTTAACTTAATTAAAAAGTAAGCTTGTTTTGTTTTCCTTATGTAAAAACATAAAAAAATCAGATTTTATTTCGTATGTTTAAGGAATATCTATTCGCTAATTACAAACATTCATTAAATTCATATCGATTTCGAACACGGTTTTTGCCTTAATAACGTAACGCCGTTTATATAAACACACGCTTATTTACATCACCTTCTTCATAACTGTTGTAATTCTACAGATCTTGGAACTATTTCAATTCAAAGGCAGGTAAGTTTTTGTAGAGAATAATACTTATCGCATACTAATACTTAAGGCCCTCTCTCCCTCTCTCTTTTTCTCTCTGTCTCTTTCAGTCTTTCGGTTTTCTGTCATTTCAACATTTGCACTCCATAGCTTATTTACATGCTTTTTAAAATATTTTTACTAAACGTACTAATATTCTAAGTCAATTGTAGTGTAGAGCCTAAAAATAAATGTTGATAACAGGACAAGCAAATTTTTATTCGCAAGAAAAGTAAAAAATTTAAATCTATACCACACAAAATAAAAAGTTGGAATTAAAATATATTTTTTAGTTCTTTTAAATATTTCAATTGCTTTGTCCGTTACAGAATTTAGTGCAATCATTCGAAAGAAGTAATACTCACAATGTCAATATTTCTCTTTTTTAGATGGCTCTTGTAGTTGGCGTTCCCAAACGCGATCCTTGTCGAAAATGTCAATTGCCTGTATTTTTAGCTGAGCGTCTAATGGTAGGAAAAAAGGTCTATCACCGCACCTGCCTCAAATGTGCTCGCTGTGGCCATCAGTTGACACCCGGTAGTTTTTATGAAACTGAAATTGATGAACAATACTGCTGCGAAACATGTCCTGATGAAGAAGTAAATCAAAATAGTGCAGAAGAACTTCTTTTAGGTTCAAATCCAAAGCCTATAAATACGACCAAGTGCGAAGAAAATGTTATTCAATCTCCTCCACTTAAGTCTGCTCAAACTTCAATTAGAGAACGCTTAGCATTCTTTGAAAATAATGGAATCGATGACGAACCCGGTGCAAAACTTTTGCAAAAGAGTTTGAGTGACGAAGAAAAATCAAAAAGTTTGCAAAGAACTGAAAGTTCTTCGAGAACAGTTGAATTGTCATGTAAAGCAGACATGACTGCAATAAACTCTTTCATTAATACAGTCGCCGATGAAGAAAGCTTTAGCGAATCATCATTTTCAATGAAAAAAACAAAAATGGGAATGTTTGATTCGGGCGACGATACTACTGATTTAATAAATGATTCCATACAACCCGAACTTCCTAAAAGTGCGCCACCCTTAGAAAAGTTAAATCATATTAAAAAATCTGAGGAGAAGAGGTTTTTCGTTTCAGAACAATTAGTATTGGGCTCATTTTCACATGTAACAACTCCTGAAAAGCTTGATCAACAACAAAATATTTTAAATTTGTCCATCACAGAAAATAAAGACACCGAGTTACAAATAAATTTTTCAGCAAACATAACTGACAATACCAACAACAACACAAACGACAGAGAACATCAAACAGAAGAAAAACCGGCTCAATTTCAACCAAATTTTATAGAAAGTAATTTAGAATTTAGTGATTGTAATGATAATGATTGTGTAACCAAAGACAGCCAAGCAGAAGAGTTTTCAATAACGACAGAAACAGAAGATCCTAATAAAGAAGTGGACAGAAAAGATGCAACTAACACAAATAATCAGTTAAAAATAAAAAGCGACAAAGTCCAAAAAGTGAAAAAAATAAAGACATTTGAAAAGGATCTCGTCGAATTACGCACAAATTCCGATGAGGAAAAACCAAACGTTTCGCTTCAATCAGCGGATAATAATACAATAGATGTTATTACGAATAATGAAAAGGCAGAAATGTCATGTAAAAAGTCACCTGTGAATGATGCCGAAAGTGAAATTATGTTAAATGAAGAAAAAATTACATCTAAGTTAATTAAAAATAGATATAGTGGTAATAGAACAGACGAGAATAAAACTCATGTTAACATTATTGAAATTGATTTAAAAACAGAAAGTCTTGAGACAAGTAACATAATTGATAAAGTGCCTTTAAAAATAAAAACAAATAAGAACGATCTACTTTCAAATAACTCAGACGATACAGAAGAACATTTAGATAATAATAATACAAAAGAAAATGTAAATTTTGTTTCAACACCAGGAAAAAATAATAGCAAAACATCTATTGAAGAATATCCAGATGATTTAAATCCATTTAAATCAGATGACGAAGATGTTCTTGGATATAATAAAGAAAACAAAGAGCTGAGAACAACATCTACAATATCAGCAAAAACGAAAAATTTAAACCCATTTGATTCATCAGATGACGAAGTGGAGTTAGAAAAATCACAAAAATTAAAAAATGCAATAAATTCAACCCAGAAAGTTCCTCCTCCTAGACCACCTCCACCTCGTATATTAAAAAACCCATTCGGAAGTGAAGATGAAGACGGATTATCAATTACGAATCTTACCAGACATTCCAGCCTTTCAGGATCACAAAATAGAAAAACTCCCGTACCAACTCCACGCTCAAACATGTAAGTAGTACATTGCTTGATTTCAAAATTCATAAATCTTTAATATTTACAATTTCTTGACAATAGATGAGCTTGTTATCGAAACATAGTAAAGAAAAGAACAATCTGAAAAATGTTCATTACTGTTTTTATTTATGAACATGTAAAATTGGTGTTGATTTATATGTATAATTAAGCTATATTATTAATTTATATTTCTGTGCCCACAAGCAATAACAGGTTAAGTCGAGTAAGGAACAAATTAAGTTAATCAGTAACAGATTTAAAAAATGTTTATGAAAATAAATACTACTGCTATATGTACGTTTGTACGTACTTATGACCATAAAATTTATTTTAAAAATATTTTATAATATTTGGTTTAAATAAAACCAATACAAAAATAAGTAAGAGTGCTTTATACGGTTTATGTCGAATCGTATGTACCATTCACCATATCTGTAGATCTAGTTTAGTGAAGTAACTCCAATCAAAAGGACAACGACAGAGAATTAAAAAAAAGACAATAAAATTTAAGTACTAACGGCTCTTAATGGGTTAAGTATTTAAAATAAAATTTAGTATTTTCTGAAAGATTTCTTCAAAAGCCTTTAAACCTTACTGATGTCTTAATATTGATATCATAAAAAAATATAGTGTCCAATCGTTCTTTTACTTAATATTTTTTTTATTTTGTGTTTTTTTTTACTTTATTGTTTAAAATGATATTAAAAAATTAGAGGCAGGCGTAGTTTCTTGCCCGGTGCCCCAAAGGAAAAGGACTGATCTTGCTGGTTTTCAATGGCAAAATATTCGAAACTATTTCTGATAAATTGACAAATTTAAATTTTCTCTAGCTCAACTAGTGCCTTGGCAAAGTTGATTTCAACACTTACTCGGACGTGCAGATGGACGTCGCTCAATCGACTTCGCTATGCATAGAAACTCGAATATATATACTTTCTGGGGTCGGAAATAGATATTGTAGAAAAATGCAAACAGAATGACAAACTTAGATATACCCCTTTTCCACCTTGTGGTGAAGGGTATAATGTAGCTGACGATTATCTTTGCAAAGAAGCTGCGGAATTCCATAATCGTTACTGAAAACACCTCATATCGCAACTCTAGTATTGTTAAAAGTTAGCGGATATTTGGGATTTTCTTATTTTATTTATTTGAAAATATTTGCAATGACAGGAAACTAAACTATAATTTTATTCTACTGATATATACTATATTATGCACTTGGTTTTTAACCTAAATATGATGTACTTAACCAACTAATTTAGGATAAATGACAACGAGAAGCTAAAATTTCTGACAATTTTTTTTTTGCATTTTTTTTTTAACTTTTATTAGTTATCTCCTCATTACAGCCTGTTTATAAAACTTCACATGCCGGTAGTATTTAGAAAAACGTAATAGCTTTTTTTGGCGGCTTCGACAGTAAGCTCTATGGTGAAATCAGTTACCAAGTGGTGACAGTGGCAAATTCATTTGCTAGAAATGTTAAACTCCAGTTATAAGAAATATGCCTCAAATTTTTTATATGAAGTTGGACATTTCTACCGATTTCAAAAAAGGATGTATTCGCTACTGCTATCGTCTGGTACATAATTTCATCATGTTTAGAGTTGACTACTAATCTGTTATTGAATTGGTAGCATGGGTTTTTAATCCAGCCAGGACACGTATATTCATGTTTTTCACACTAATATACAAATGTATATAACACAGCGCTTCTTAGGCACTTCTTTACAGCATAAAATAATTCGTTATTCTAGAAAGTGTTGCGAAAAACCTATACTTTCTTCTTTCCAAAGATGGCAACACAATTAAAAACAAGGCATCATTGCCTAAGTGTTAGTTTGTATATGAACATGAACAAATTTATCAATTTAAATAAAATTATTAGTGTTGACCTTTTTATGATAAAAAAAAACAAATGTTTATCACCGCATGATGTTTCCAAAAATCCCCATTTCTCAACGTAAATCCCCAAAAAAAAAACCATTTCAAATCCGCTTTTTTATAAAGAAAAAAAAACTTTTCAATTGTTTTTACGTATACATGCATACTCATTGATATAAAAAAGAACGTATATATTATTTGAATTTTTTACAAATTAAAATTTGTACAGTGCAAATTCAAAAGTTTATCAGTAACTAACATAAAAAAACCAAGTAGCTCACAAAAAATTCAAAATTGTTTTCTTGATTGCAGGAAGATAAATACATTTTTATTTGAAGGAAAATTTAGATATTTTGCTAGTTGCATGTTTGTTTTTTTATTTTAGCTGAAGATATGTATGTATGCATCATACAAGTCTATATATAAGTACATATACATCTTTTGGAATTACAATACTTTAAGAGATAATTTTTTCATAATGGTTTTTCTATAAAAGAATGATATATACCGAGTTCACACACGTCAATGTTTCTTGCTGCAATTCTGAATTTTGTGGGTGAGAAAACGAGAAATAAAATCATTCTGTACATCTTTCTCTTCCACAAAATTTAGAATTGCTGCAAGAAAAATTGACGTGTATGAACTCGGTGTTACCTTTTGTTATTACTTCAAAAGTTTACAACTTCAAATGCGTCAAGTTCTTCCACAAATCCAAAGAAGCATTCGTATTCGTAAACTGTTGCCCTAAAGACAAAAATGTCTTGAGTATGAAATTTTTTGTTTTCTTCTGGGAATCAATTTGTGTAATTTTATTTAACTCGCTTGTGAAGTTGTGGTTGATGTTCCTAAAATTCCATACACGAAATCTAATTTACTTTTGTTATATCCTTCACTACAGGTGGAAAAACGGTAAATCTAAGTTTGTCACTCGGTTTGTAATTTCTACAACATCCATTTCCGACCCCATAAAGTCTATACATTTTGAGTTCCTATGTATAGCGAAGTCGATTAAGCGATCTCCGCCTTTCCGTCCGTGTTCGGGTTGAAATCAAATTTGTCAAAGCACTAAAGAAAGTTTAAATACGCCAATCGATCACAAATAGTTTCGAAAGTTTTGCTATTAAAAATCACCAAAATCGGTCCATGTCTTTCCAGGCAGCGGGCTAAACACCACGCCTGCCTGCTGATTTGCCTGCCTCGTCAATCAAAAAAGCAAATAAATGGGGTGAGGCGAAGTAAAAAAATACTACGTTTGCGGAAAAATATTCGGCGATTCAATAATATATTGCAGTGATAAGATATAAGCTAATATCAGCGACAAGGGACGCCAAAGAATGGTTATGTACTTGCATATACCGACCATCCCTTTTTCAAAAGCGATGAATCGGTGTAGCGAACATTACTACTTAGTAAAAATCTTGGTTCGAAAAGACCTTACTTAAGCCCAACTACTTTCATTTCTTTTCGAGTCTAACACAAGAGTAACTGTAGACCAATGACATGAGTTTATACCCAGCTCAGGCCAAGGAGTATATAATCGGACTTATTCTTTTAATTACATTCTGAAGTACCAACACATAGACTTCGTGTTATATATTGAAAAAAAAAAATTAAAGTTTAAAGTTTAAGACGAATTAAATATTAGGTGGCCGTGCGGCTACGAAAACCTGCCCCATGCAAGAATACCTACTATTTTATATATTGGTTTTGAAATTTAATTTTATAAATTTTTTTACTTTTTTAAATTATTAAAATTTTTTTAAATTATTTTAAAATTTTCACAACAACGTTGAACATATACAAAATTCAGCTGGGCTATTAAGACCACCTGTAAATCAATTCGCCTTGAAGTTTACCAAGTGATAGTTGTTGTAAAAAAATAATTTGACAGTGACACAGATTATTCAATAAAAATGTTTGCAATTTTTAAACTAAATAAATATAGAAAATTTTTAGTAAATGTAAAATGCCAAGCATTTTATATCTAACGTAAAGTTGGCAGTAAAAAGCTTTAGGAAACTTGAACATTCTGTATATGGAGAGTTTTTACTAGATATACAACTTGAAAATTTAGCTTATTTAGAAGTTCAGACTTGCAAATTAAAATGGATTGACATTGTTGTAAGATAAAACTGTATAATTATGCACCCATGTACAAAATTAGAAAAAAGAAGAATATTACTTATACATAAGACACATATGTGTGTATGTATGTATGCATTTTTATATTTATGTACACCATCCGTATTAAATCCAGGTTTTCACACAGAATTTTTTTTAACGATTTTGTCAGTGTCAATTTGTCTCTTTTCAAAACAACAATTGTTTTTGGCTTACACGCATATTCCGAAATAAAACATTAATTGTGTTAACCAATAATAAAAGTGAAAGAAATAAAAGAAAAACATAAAAATAATTTGCAATTAATTGAAGAACTTTTTAGCAGGTATCATATAAATTTATGTGCATATGTATGTTTGTACATACAAACATTTAAAAGAAAAATTAAAATAACTTTAACGCTACCACCACAACTGAGAAATGCAGGCACTAAGTTGTTGAAAAAGAATAATTTTTTAAATCTAACGTTTGTGTTTAAGCATGCGTAAGTTCTGTTGGCGTATACAATTGACAAAGTGACTGCTAGGTCTGCATAATACATTGTAATAACGGTTTCATTTCCGATTAAAATTTAGACAAAACGAGAATGTATTTTGTGTGTGTGCTTACGACAACCCAATAAACCAAATATTTAAACTGAGGAAAAAAGGAATTAATGGTCTTAGCAACGAAAGCTATTAATTTTTTTTAACCAAAATTTAATATAAAAAAACAGAAATAAACAAAAATGCATTAAAAATAATTAATTTTTTGACTATTTATTACCGCATTTTACTTGTGTTCGTTTAAACAAAATCTAGTTAATAAGAGCACAGTTTTTACTAGGCCAAAAAATCTAATAAAAAAGAGATCATTTGAATTTTTTATACAAATTTTTTAAATAGTGCGTGTCGTCAATTTACTGGAGTGGTAAACATGTTAAATATTTAGGTACCTTTAGGTTTTTAACCTCAAATTCTATTTTATAAACTTTATATTCAATTTTATAAATATAAAATTCAATTTTGTAAACGTTAAATTCAATTTTGTTAAAGTAAAACTCAATTCATTAACTTCTATACGTTAGACTGATCACACGAAAAAAACTTATTAGTTATTTTTTTCATTTAGCTCGTTCATTTAATTCTAGAAGGGGATACCGTAGATAAAATCCATGTGCAACACTAAAAAATATGCAGGCCAGAATCTACAAACTTTTTAATATTAATGTAAGTTTGACCTGTGTAAATAAAGCATTGATAGCATTCTTCAAAAAAATATACAATTAGTTTATCACAAAATTGCCCACAAAGAAGAAATCTTCATAGATGAATCAGGATTTATCATATTCGTAGAACTTAAGCTACATCAAGAATTAATACTTCTGTGATTATTCCTACTGTGAGAGGACGGAATGCATCTCAGCCATGAATGCACACGGAATTCTAAACAACAAAATCATGGCTAAATCGTCAGTAAATTCCAATA
The DNA here is from genome assembly GCA_937654795.1 of Cistogaster globosa. Lineage (NCBI taxonomy): Eukaryota > Metazoa > Arthropoda > Insecta > Diptera > Tachinidae > Cistogaster > Cistogaster globosa. The sequence goes on along the minus strand of OW569406.1, from coordinate 122,268,175 downwards.
TTTTTGTATAATTTCTTAGGGATCTGTTTAATAAATGAGAAGAGAGTAACATAACTGGAGCGTAGTTAGTTCTTGATAATTGTAAAATTCACAAAACAACAGCAGTATGAGATATAGTTGGCGAGAAAACCTGTATGTTGATGTTTCTTCCACCATATTCGCCGATGTTAAACCCGATAATTTTTGGCTGATCTTCAAAACAATATGAGTTTGGTCAATATTAGCAACAATTACCGGAAGATTGTAGCAATTACTTTGTAGATATGACAGAGAAACTAACACACGCTACTGTAGGACTAGCACTGTATTAAAATGTAATTCATTTTCTACTTTATTTGTTTTAAAGTTAGAAAAACTTTGATTAGAACTTTTTGCTTTAAACGTACTGATTATAACACTCTAAACCAGTATTTATACAATACGAACTGGTTGGATTTACTTTCTGTACCTAATGGCTCTCGCGATTCTATTAATGCAATGGTGAGCTTATTTAATAAAACCATCTTTGGATATTTTAAGGACTGCGTTCCTATAGTCTTGGTCAAAAAATATTCTGGACCCCCATGGAGTTCTAAACTGTTGGCACGAATCAAAAATAAGAAAAATAAACTATACAGAATTTTTAAAACAACTGGTTTAGTAACAGATTATGGAAAATATTCTAGAGCTCGTGCTGAATACAACTTATTAAATACTGAGTTATATAAGATATACCTAAACAATATGAAACTCAATTTTCAGAGAGAACCAAAATATTTTTATAAGTTCGTTAACTCGAAACGATTAGTAAGTGAATACCCAACTGTTATGAAATACTTAAATAATGATTCTGCCGACGATTTCGTCATAAGTAATATGTTTGCTGATTTCTTTAGCACCACTTACTCTGACGTTCAATACGATAACTCAAGTGATTATCCTTTTCCGATAACTCAAATTCAGCCAATATCATTTTTACCTATACATACAGCTGATATCATGAACAATTTAAATAATTTCAAGTCTTCATTCAACTCTGGTCCTGATGGTATTCCTAGCAGCCTATTAATTAATTGTGCACATGCTTTGGCGCCGCCGCTAACTATAATGTTTAACATTTCACTTAAATACGGCTTTTTTCCCGATTTATGGAAAGAGTCGTCCATTATTCCGTTATTTAAATCAGGAAATAAGTCAAGTATTGTGAACTACAGAGGAATTGTAAAACTAAGTGCGATCCCCAAGTTATTCGAAAAATGTCTTACTCATGCCTTGTGTCATCAAGTTTCAACACTAATGACACCTTGTCAACATGGCTTTCGTAAAGGATGCTCAACAATAACAAATCTGCTACAACTTTAAAGCGAAGTTATTCAAGGATTCACTATTGGTCAACACATTGATGCCATTTACACCGATTTTAGTAAAGCGTTCGACAAAGTTAACCATGTTTTATTATTAAAAAAACTTCATTTAATGGGCTTCACCAAAAACTGTTTGAACTGGATAAGCTCATATCTAACTGGCAGATACCAACGAGTGTGCTTCAAAACATCCATATCTAAATATATTATTGTAAAATCTGGTGTTCCTCAAGGTAGCCATCTCGGTCCAATTTTATTTACACTTTTCATCAATGATTTACCTACTGCTATCAAATTTTCAAATGTTCTAATATACGCTGATGACGTAAAAATTTTTCATAATTACAACAACTTTGACAACCACAATTCTCTCCAACAGGATCTAGATAGCTTTTTTGTTTGGTGCACGATGAACTTGATGGAGTTAAATTTAAACAAGTGCAAACATATGCACTTTTCCAGAAGAGTTGATACACACAATCCGTTCTTTTTTGATGGTTATCAGTTGGAAATTGTTGATTCGATCCTTGATTTGGGTATTTTATTAGATGCTAAATTAAACTTTAGTCAACATATTGCTATGATATCAAATAAAGCCCGTGGGGTACTTGCTTTCATCAAACGTTGGGCCAAGGAATTCACTGATATTCATATCACCAAGCAGCTTTATACATCTTTAGTAAGGCCAATTTTAGAATATGGATCCGTTGTTTGGGACCCACAGTATATCGTGCATAGTAATAAAATTGAGTCTGTTCAAAAACAATTTCTGTTATTTTGCTTACGAAATATGTACCGAAATAATTTTTCAAATTTACCGTCATATAAAACCAGACTTGCTGAAATTGGGCTACCGTCTCTACAAAGCCGAAGAACTATGCTTAATGTTACGTTTTTGTTTAATTTGATTACTGGAGATGTTTGTTCGGAGTTCCTTTTGGGAAACTTATACCTCAACATTCCTGTACGTCCAACCAGAAATTTTAAACCAATTTACATTCAATTTGTTCGCCATAATTATGCCAATGATGAGCCCTTTAGAAGAATTTGCTGCGATTTTAACAATCTTTATAGTTTTATTGATTTTTCTCTAAATGTAAATACTATTAAACGCAACATAATATTGTTTTTAAATACTTAATTTAAATGTAATTTTTGGTAATGTTTTAAATTGTAAAAAAAACTATATGTATGTATACCAGTCTGTAAGGATTTTTTCCATAGACTCAGATAATAAAAAATAAAAATAATTATTTTTTTTAAAGATTTAATTAAATTATATTTTTTCGCTTTCTTCTTATTTGAGTTTTGCTAATATAAAAAGAATATATAATAAAAAAATGTTCTATCCTTAGAAAAGAAATTGAACTTGTTGTTTAGAAAAAAGAATATGAAATTAATAAAATAAATTGAATTTGAATATAAAATTTATAAAGTTAAATTTGAAGTTAAAAACCTGTATATAGAAAGTTTATTACTTTCCTATACTACGTTTATGCATACTCTATTTGCAAAAATAAATTATTTCTAATAACTTTTTATACAGCTAAAATATTTTTGACATTTTATTGGTACCGTAGCAATTTTATATTAAACTTGCAAAATGTCAACAGAAAACATTTAAGCATTTTGTAACTATACCCTCCAAAATACTTTTCGCTCAATTTTTTGTTTTTAAACAATATTTTTTTTCGTCAAAATGTTACTTTTTAAAAAATTTTTAACGCCTAAGAGGCTTAAATCCTAAACAGAAAAAGAAATGTGGTAGCATATTTGCAAATAGTGAAGTTATTCACAAATAAAAAAATTATTCACCTGTTATGCGGCAAAATTTTCTATTTACAATATTTTTACTTGTGAATAAGACGTGCATATAAACGTATTATAGTTATGTACATAAAAAAAGTAAATGGGAAAGCTCTTACGGCTGCCAAATAAAATTTTTTCTTTTCTTTTAATATAAAAATATATCAGTCACTAATAAAAGCAAACTAATTTGCGTCTATCTGTTTTTTTAATCTTACAATATTTTACAGTTTTTTAGGTAAATTTTTTAAATTACTCAGCATTTACTCAGTTACTGGATCTAACTGGAAAATTAAAGAAACTGTTATTATTTTAGTTTGTTTGTAGACAACTTTCTTGTAGGAATTGAAACTTTTTTTATATCTTTATTTGGTTTATTGGGTATGTTCTCTTGATTAAATTATATATGTACATATAATACACATTTATAATATAGAAAAATAATTTTTTATTCGAATGCAAATATGTATGTAAATTACAGTGGCATTGGTCAACGAACTTTAATAAATTAAACATTAAATAAAATGTATTTGCGCAGGTGCAATTCAGTATAAGCTCATCTATTTGGCAAGAAATTTAATAAAAATTAAGCAAACCTCCATTACATTATTTTGAAACAAATCTAAATCTTAAATTTACAAACAATAAAAAATGTTAAAATACAAATACATTCCCCCACATAAACTTAGATCGCATTCAAAGAACACAACACCAGAACCAACTCTACAGTTGGGCACAGAAATAAATACGGCCTTTCGTTCTGTCTCGACGACACCTAATAATGTAACTTTACCAACTTTACGAAATTCCAGTGAATTTTACGGCAGTGCTAATTCACTTTCCAGCAATAATACAACTCCTTATAATCTCTTGCGAAATGCTGATGTAAGATCATCAAATAATTCACTCAACTTATCGGCCGGTGGCACAATTAGATCCCGAAAAACGCGTAAGGCCCCTCTTCCTCCCGCTCCTGTTAAAGAATTATTTCCATCAACTGAAACCATTGACAGCAGTTCAAAAACCTCTACTCCTTGTTCGAGTACATACGGTACTCCAAAGTCGACTCGTAAAAAGCGTCCTGCTCCGGCTCCACCAAAACCGGCTAGACTTGAAGTTTCTAAAGTTCCACAAACACAGGTTGAGACAGTTGAGCAGCCAAAAAACTTGAATAATTACCCTCTACAAAGTGAATTGGACTCGAAACTATCTGACGAAGAGAAAGCTTTGTTGGAGGGTAAAACTTCACAATCGTTGTACAGCATCGAATCAGATACAACACTATCGCCCGCAAGCAGACGAAGTTCTAAGCGGTTAATTCCTCTTGACCAAGAACTACTTGAAGAGCATGGTTTGTTGCAGTACACAGAAGGGACTCACAGTCAGAGTGATGATTTGAAACAGCAAGATCATCAGAAATCCCTAGAGGCATATGAAAACGAAACAAGCGTAGTTTATCGCCGTGTTCTAATTCCCCAAAACTTGGAAACTCCAACCCATGACCATAATCCATTAGAGAATCTAGGTGCATCTTCTTCCCTTGGAGAGAGACAGTTGGAGAAATTGAAAGATAATAAAGAAGCCAACAATCGCAACCGGCAGTCACAGATATCTGTTAGTTCCTCGGGTGCCGACGACAACGATTCTTTTTTTAATAAATCGGCGCATGGAAAGTGGAAACGTCGCAAAGGCCCCGCTCCGGCTTTACCTGTACCGGCGCGTAAAATTCTACAAAAATTACCCTTGGAGGAAATTAAGCATGAAATGGAAATAATCGAAGTTCAACAACAGGGACTAGAAAAGCAGGGTGTGATTTTGGAAAAAATGATACGAGATCGTTGCGAAAGGGAGAACGGTGAACCACTAAGTACGGGTGAAACCGGAGATACTGCATCTGGTTCATCTACTGTTGAAAATTCAAAAGAAGTTGAAAATTTAATATTACAGCTCTTCGAATTAGTTAATGAAAAAAATGAATTGTTTCGCCGCCAAGCTGAGCTTATGTATATGTAAGTGCTTAAATGTTTCTGTTGAGTTAACAGACTCACGGAAGATGTTTCTCAATTCAATTTTTTTGCTTACAGACGACGGCAACATAGATTAGAACAAGAACAGGCTGATTTGGAATATGAAATCCGTAGTTTAATGGCTCAACCTGAGCGTAATAAAACTGATTCAGATAAAGCAAGGGAGGAAGCCCTTATTGAGCGTTTGGTAGAAGTGGTACAATTGCGCAATGAAGTAGTAGAGTGTCTAGAAATGGATCGCCTCCGTGAAGCAGAAGAAGATCAAGTAAGTTACTACAATATTGAATGTTTTTAGTATTTTAATACATTTAAACACATGGAAGTACATAATCAAACTAATAATTATTTAACATCATTACAGAGCATAAAACAACGTTTGGAGTCTCACATAGCAAAAAGGGAAGATGACTTATATACTTCAAAAACACTCACGAAACTCTCAAAAAAGGAGAGAAAAAAACAAAAAGAAGCCAGAAAGCTTTTTAAAAGTAAAAAACTTGACGCTGACAAGGTAAGACTGCAAACATCTTTATTGAATAGTTTTATTTCTAATATTTGATTTTCTTGTTTCATAATTAGGATGCTGACGAATCCGAATCAAATGTAGATAAACAAAAACATAAAAAGAAGAAAAAGCTATTAATTTTCTAATGTCATCCAAAAACAAAGCTTTTTTAATGTTCATTTTGTTTGAAATTATTGTTAAAATAACGCAACTATTTTTAGTATTTCCAATAATAAGGTTTTTTTTTTATAATTTCCTTTCTGTTATTCAAAATTTAAAATTTTTCGTTATAACAGTAAAAATAAAGGAAAACAAACATCGATAGCATTTACAATTTTCATCAGGATTTATATTTTCTTCTAAATTTTAAATACAATTTCAGTGTAACATATTTATAATTTTGTATTGATTAATCTTAGCTTTCACGTTGCTTAGCACTTCATTATTGTATCTTTTATTTTATAATTTTTTTTGTATTTAATACTATTTGTTTTAAAAACGGTATTTTGGTTGGTTTCAGAAAGAAACAAAAATTCAGCGAAAGATTAAAAATTGTTAAAAATAAAATTTATATTAGAAGTGGTTTTAGTGAAGCAAAAAATGCTAGTGTTAGATATAGAGATCCAGAAAACGTCCGCAAGAAAATTTAAATAATTTCTTTCTAAATAAAAAATTAAAAGAAATTTTTTCACTTGTTTCATATTGTTAAAATCCCATTCACACTATTATACAAGTTTTAAGATTTGCATTAGACTTTGTCATAAAACCTAACGTAATATTAAATTTTTAATTCTACACTATCATACTTCAAGTAAAATGAAAATTCCCAGGAAACCATATGAATCAGAAAAAAGTTTACTATTTCTATGAGCTTTAACGTTCATAAAATATACAAAAGAGACTCATTTTCCATCCGAACACCTTCAGAAATTAGGGGTATTTTCTAATAAAGAAGATACACATATTTTAGTATCATATGGGACCCATAGCGTGAGCCATTTGAAGTCATGCTTAAAAAAAGCTTCCTACGTATGTTTTTTTTAAAGTATTTTTTCGGAGTGTTCACTTAATGGTTGACTGGATTATATGAGCAGCAAAACAACCCTGATAAATGAAAAGTCAGAGTATTTAGAAAAATTACCAAAAATAAACTTGTATTATGGGTGGTATCTAAATCCTTTTCCGTATTTTTTTTAAATATACATACATTTTTTCATAATACTTAGGTGTTTGACAAATCTTAAATCTTAATACTCAGTGTTACAGTGTGAAACGGGCCTAATTATTATTTTATAAATTTTGATAATATACTGTAAAGTCAATTTAATTTTTAGTGAATACGTTCTTGTATTTGTTAATTATGTATAAAGAGTTTCGTAAAAAAATATTTGTTGTATAACGTTACCAATGTTACTTTGGGCACCATTTACATCAAGAACTTGTTTATTTCATTTATTTATTAGAGTTAATCGAGGTTTTTTGGGCCATATACAATTAAATATCTAATGAGTTATACAATTTTGTAATGAAACAGATAGTAAATATTGTTATGACACGAAATCGCTGGTTGCTGGGTTAGGCTCAATTGCATTTTTAAAATTAAACCTAATATTAAATATAAATAAACAACAACAAAATACAATATGAATGGCTGACTTTCAAAATGTATTAATACAAAGTTTTTATACAGTTTTGCTGGGATATTTAGATCTTGTACATATACAAAGTTGTGAAACAAAGCATCAATTTAGAAACGGATGCGCTAGTTGCTCGGTTGCAACGTTTCTATTACTTGTCTGCAACATTTTGGAATGGTATGCATTGTAAATATTAGTACCACGGCATTATAAAACACAATAAATTGTTCGAATACAAAGCAACTGACGTTTCGGAAGTTAGCCAGAATGTGGTTGTAACAAAAAAAAAAACAAATTAATTACAGAAGCTATTAAGCAAAATATTATTTAAAATTTAGTAATATGTGTGCATCCAAAAAAATATTTATGTATGATTAAATTTATTATATACTTATATTAATATAAAAAAATGAATGCCAATTAATCACAATTTGATTTTAAATCGGCATTTAAATACAATTAAATAAATACTGAATCTTACCAAGAAGGATGTTCTAAAAAACACAGGTTTCTTCTGGGTAATTAAAATAGGATATCTAGTAGACGTAGGAAAATAAAACATATCAATAAAAATTATAAAGATTGCGTTGTGAGAATTTGGTAAAAAACAGTCAAAATAACAATTTTGATAAATCAAATAAAGGAATTAAAAAATTCGAATAGCTTGATGATACATGTATTGTAAATCTTAGCTTAAAAATATATCAAACAAAACGGTTTAAAATCGATTTAAATCATATATTTGCATGAGCTAAATGTCATGTTTTTAAGGGTAAATAAATATAAGACATTTATAGTAAATTTAATGTAGTAACTTTATATGGTTTTTAAACCACGAGTTTTTGTCAATATTACGATAAATAATATTATTATGAAAAATTACTTCGATTAGGACGATTAGTTAATGATAAAGTATAATAGTGACGCTTTCAATCTAATCAAAAACTGCTTATAAGCAGAAAAATGAAAATTTATATCGTCAGTAAACAGCTTCTACAATTGACAAGTGCAAAGAACTCCTCTAGTCAGTATTTATTCCAAGGCGAATAAATACACGGTGGGAGCGATGACAAATTCATTCATTTTCGCCGGTAGCCTAACTGTCAAACTCCATATATAAAAAATCTGTATACTAATTTTCATATGTAGTTTGACATTCGAATTTTTTCGTTTTTGTTTTGGTGTGCCGCATGCAAAAAAACTAAAAACAGCTTTATTAGTCATTGTTGCAGAATTTTTTAAAATTGCATCCAAAAAAAGTTTTTACTCTAAACCCTTATTAAACCTTCGTGCCGAAATCGACTTCAACCCGATGACGTCAGATGGATATCGTTTAATCGACTTCACTATGAATCAGGATCAAAAATATATATTTATATTTTATGGGGTTGGAATTGAATATTGTAGAAATTAAAAACGGAATGACAAACTTAATAACTTTACTGACGATATTTTCAATTGAAATAACGATACTTATGTTCGAGATAAATAATAAACGCTAAACTTATTAAAAAGTTAAAGAAAATTGTAATTACTCGTATATTAGATAAATAATAATAAAAAAACAGTAACGGGGTCATTTCTATACATGAAATATTTTTGAAAATTTTGATGTTGGTTTTGATAGTAATCGATATGAAATACAGAACATCATTTATGGAATTTTTGTCTGTCTGTCCATCTGCCTGTGTTCGCATCACGTAAAAACTGCTGTATGGAGTTGAATAAAACTTTTTATGGAGGTCCCTTAGAACCTGGGTTCGAATACAGAGTACTTTTTGTTTAGTAAAAATAAGTTATTTTGTATAGAAAATAGAGATACAAATGTGAAGCCACCCAATTTTATTTTTATAGATGGAAAATTTTTAACACTGCTTACCGATCTTTACAATAAATATTTAAAAACACATTTCTCTAAATTGAATTTTAAAAAAATTATAAAAGACACGTGGACCAATTCGTGGGCGCTGTTAGTATGAGATAAACAAAAAAATTAATAAATTTTTGTATCAACAGCTACAAAGAATGTTGATGAATAATGTAGCGATAGCCGAGCAATGCTTATATCTGACTTTAAGAGTAAGTCTCACTTCACAATTAAACACATTAATTACAAAAAGAATTCAATAGTTTCTAAGGGTATAGCTCGATTGCATTGAAACTTACAGTTGGAGACATAAAACTCAAATTTTATCTCAACGGCATTGCCCTTGCTTTTTGTATTCGCTTCAAAGTTGTCAAGTTTTTTTTTTTTATTTTTTTATTATATTTATGTATTTATATACATATATTTTTTTCTTTTTGGTAATATAATTGAAAAAGTAACTGAATAATAAATTGGTGCATTTCGAGAAAGCAAAATTTAAAAGTGTATTTTGAATCCAAATTTTTAACACAATTGATTTATTTAGCAGAATAAGGAGATTGCAAAGTTAAATAATGTCTTATCAAATAAAATCGACGCCATATTTTCAACGAATTTTAACGAAGAGCAAACAAAATGGCCAATTGCAAATGCTTAAAGAAGAGTATGAACGTATTAACATCATTAACGAGCATAAAATTGAAATGCGAATGCGGGAAGTACGTTTAAACAGATTAAAGAGAGAAATTGAAGAGATAAATAGTCTTAGTTCAAAGAGACGTCGATTAGATCTTAAAGAACGGCCCAAAACCAAAGAAGCTGAAAGGTTAGAAAATATTAAAAGGGCTAGATATTTAGGCCAATATTTTTCCTATTGTAATAGTGAACAGCAAGCTGCAGCAAAGAGAGAAACTAAACCCCCAGCTATGCAAAAAAGATCAGAAAATGTAGAATCATTTGCATCAAAACGCATTAAATATGGCAATGAAGTGTCTAATTTAAACATGCACAAAATAAATTTATCAAATCTTCGTAAAGAGTTTAATAGCAATGGTGAGAATGTCTTGACCAACGCTAATAATATTGATCCCAATATCGAGGTCGAACATAGAAGTAGGCCATATTGTAGAGAAGAAGAAGTGGAAGAAAATTGTTCTAATGCAATATACTCCAAAATCAATACGAATGATACCAATTTTAGAAACGGCAATAACCACAGTTCGGTTTTAACTTTAAGTGAAAATGTTCACTTTGTAGACTTGGAAACTATCGATAATAGCACAAATTTCGAAAATAGTGATCAAATGTACGATGCTTTATTATCGTTAAGCCCTAGCAAATCCACTAGTCTAAACAGAGCAACAAAACATTGGGAAAAATCAGCTACAAGTGTAAGAAAAGACTTTGAAGTGCATCGACCAAATGAAGAGTACATTATAAGCAACAACCAAACCAAAAGTCCTTTAGACATACACTCTTCGGTTTCAAACGTTATGAAATCACAAAAAGCATATGTTATTTCAAATGAAAGTGAACTGAATAAAAATAATGAATTTCAAAATGAAACATACAATAACAACGAATATTCGGTTAAAACTATGGATGAAGGTTTCTTGCGTTTTTCATCAGTTCAGCCAATCTCAAATTCAATATTTTCGCAATCCGAATTCTTTAAAACAAACATGAATACAAAAGATAATTTAAAACTTAATGTGGGAAATTTATGTCGAATCTTTGAACATCAAAAAAGGAAAACTTAAGTTTAAGCAGTTATTAATCCGCTTTGATATAATGATGGCTTTCTTTCCTAAATACTAAAAATTCATTACATATTTGAAATTCTTTAAACGCAAAACTCAGATGTGTTTAAATATTTTGCATAGTTTTTCTTAAGCCTTGCGTCTGTTAAAACAAAAGTTATAAAATAGTTTTTCAATTACAAATATTCTGTTGAAATAAATTATGTTTTAAACAAATTAAAAAAAAATCATCTTTTATTAGGGAGTGATGCTTTCGTTGCTAAAAAAAAAACAAATGGATCTAAGATAAAATACAGTGTGAAATTTGAAAACTTCTGCAGTATTTTAATTCCCCTACAGACATGCAATTTTTGTTTCTACTATTTTTTTAATTCTCTTATAAAATTGCATTTGTGTCAACACATTCAAATTTTGTTTTTGCAATTTCGGTCTTGATTGCTTAGACGAATGAGAAAAAAGAAAATTGAGAGTACATGAAACAGTGAATCCGTTTCTACATTCCGTCTTTTCTCTCTCACCTACCAACTCAAGAGTTAAGCAACAAAAGTTGCACAGTGTGGACGAGGACCAAGTGGTAATATTTTACCAATTAATACTTATGTTTTCGAAATAAAATTCAAAAGACTGAATATATTCCCAACAAAATAAATTTAAAGCAGGATATTCGCTGCTTCTATAAGTAAAAGAGAAATAATTAAATCTAAGCTTATATTAAAATCCTTTTTAAGTGTGTTTGTTGGGGCGTCAATCACTGCCTAACATCTGGACCAATATTAATGATATTTGAAATAGGAATTAATCTATAAACTTTAAAACAAGATTAAAATTATACACAAACTAAAATTAATATAAAAATAAAATGGCAAGGTACACAACTAAAGTGCCAGGGTATTCCACAATTTGTTTGATGTTTGTTAACGTCCCTCCAGGAAACTGCGCATCGACTTATATCTTCGTAGGAAGTGAAAATCCTGATCGGAGTTATTTGATGTATGTTTAAAAAAATTAAAAAAATAGCAAAACTTTTTACTAGAAAGTCGCCAAGGCGAATAAGTACTACTATTTTTTTTTTCAATAATTTTCGCCAATACCTGAAATGTCAAACTCTATGTATAAAAAATGGGTATAATTTTTTTTATGTGGCGTTTGACACTAAACGTTTTGGGGAAAATCAATGAATTTGCTATCGAGACCACCTAGTATTAGCATTTTAAAGACACCTGGTGCACAAATAATAAGATCGCTACGTTTTTTTTTTTTTTTTGGATTTTTACCCTAAGACTTCAGTGCGGGATGGTTTTTATAAGAAAGTTAATATCTTGTTTTGTCGTCGATTCCACCAAAAATATATGATGTCTACATGGAAGCTATAAAAGTGACTTTTCTAAAATATTTTCGATTGATAGATATTGTCTTAAATACCAAATTGTTAATGTAGTCCTTAAGACGCAAGACAAAACTAATGTTTCTTTCCCGTTTCCAATAAAATAAATAAAAAATAAAACTTTACAGTTTTTAAGTTACTTCTTGTTTTTCTGACTTACCGTTAATTTTTCTTATCTATTTTTGAAAGTCTCAATAAAAAAGAAATTGAATTGTAATTTCATTATCCTTATAGGTTTTATTAGACATTTTGCAATATGTCTTATAACATATTCAACTTATAGTAAAGGTGTGGAGGCGAAAGCTACATAGATATTCAACAAGAAAGAAAAATTGTTGCCAGAAGTGCAGATTTTAGCCTTTTAAATCGCCAAAAACCAGATTTTAATTTTTTTGGGCTAAAAAAGCAGATTTTTAAACTTTAGTTTATGTACTGTTATTGTTTCTTTGGCTTTAAAACTAAAAATATCAACCTTTCCCTTAAAAGAAATAAACATAACTTTAATGTTTTATGTACAAAATAAGATTATTTTATGTATTTTTTACAAAAAAAAAATTAAATCAAGTTACTTAGAAAAAGATAACGGTTGTAAGAAAAAGTCAAAACAATTTAGAAAATATTTAGTCAGGTAAATTTAAATAAAACAAAAGTTCACAATCGCTTAGAAAATGATTCTTGAGTAGGAATATTGCTTAGAAAAGATTGTTTAAAACTTAAAAATGTACAATATTTCGACACACAAAGCAAAATTAAAAAATTTTTAATTAATTTTTTTTTCAAATAATCTAATAGAACTTTTGCATATGTAAAAAAAATAAAATTTACCTAAATGGAATTGTTATTGTTTTTGTTTTTTATATAATTTGTATAAATATTTGGATATATTGTGTAAAACTAAATTATCATTTTTATATTTTTTGTTAATAAAAAGCTAAAAAAATGGAAAAATTCAATTGAAGATTTATTGATGATTTTTTAAAACAAGTTGGCGATATTGCAGATTTTTTTTCGAAAAATATTGTTGGATTTCGCAAATTTTATATGTAAAATTTCTGGCAAAACTGGAATAAATGCAAAATTTTAATTTGTTTTATTTGTTTTTTTTTTTTTTTTTTGGTTTTGGTTGTACTCGTATTTATCGTCATGATGTTATCTAATGAAAATAATTCCATGCCCTTACCTTAAAATCCAAAAAACATACCATTATATCCCTATGTATTATTATAAAAGCCCGATACCTTAATATATTAAAAAAATAAAGTTATGCATGTGCTAAATAAATACTAGAAATTTCCTATAACTTTTAACTTATTTATTAACTTGATTGGGCACAGAGTTCCAAGCACAGCTGTTATTTGTTATAAAAAGTGTAAAATTATGTTAAAGATTTAAAAACAGCGACATTTTTCAACTGGACAATCAGATCCATAATTGAGACATGCATCCATACAATAAGTGTCAGCACCTTCTTTTCCCTGCAGCTCACCGATTGCAACGCATTCATTTCTGTTAAAAGAAACAGAAATAAATTTAAAAATTAAATAAATACATATGTATGTAACAAAATATTTTAATTTTATAAAAAAAAAAAAACAAACTTACGGACAATAACATGCTGTCTGTGGGCAATTTGGCGGATAACGCAAGCAGTTCGTTTCACACCACTGATCCATTCCAGGCAAATTGCGAAAAGCTTTTGAGGCAATACATTTCTGATCCCTAGGAATGTGATTGTAAAAAGAAAAGTTTTATACATCAATAAGTCGTTGATCTATACATTTAAGCTCGGTTTTATGCCTTCACTTGTTTTAGTCAATTTGATTGAACTTTTATTATTTGAAGTATTAAACTACAACATATTTTGAATTATTTATATACAAGGCCTTGTTCATACACTTATACATACAGATATAGTATTAGACACATGAAAGAAAATAAAATTAAAGTAAAGAAAAAATATATGTTCATATGTACACAAAGATATCAGAAGAAATGTATAACAAATCAAGAACCCATCAGTCAATTAAAATCGAAAAGGAAAATGAAAATATTAATTTGCGGAAAAACATCAAAAGTTTAAGTACAGGTTTGTTTGCCTTTACAAAGACTATGACTTTGACAAGTTTTAATAGTTTGGACGCTGTTATATTTTGCTCTTTAACATCTCTTAGATACACACACGATCAAGAAAAAAGAAACAGTCTGGGATCGTTTAAGCAAATTAAAAAAGGTGTCCAGCACAGAGAACGTTTTGAGAGCAGAAAGCTCACGTTCTAATCTTACCGTTAAAAGCCTCCAGCGTTATCAAACGTCATCTAAACAATATTTACCACCGACACGAAAGCCGTTAATACCTTTGACTCCCATCAGTAAGATCCCAAAAGGATGTAAGAAAAATCAAAATGTCCCCTCTAAATATGATAATCAAACAATTTCACCTTCTTTACCCGTCAAAGAAAATTTAACTCCTCACGGCTTATGTAAAAGTTCAAAATCTTTAACAGATGCTCAAGATTCTTTAGACACATTTTCTACAACTCCGAATGAATGTATACATTCCATTGATCATAGAGAGTCTTCGGACGACTCAAATGAGGAATATATATTGGCTCCACTTATGACTTCACAAGCTGGGAAGGATTCTCATATCCGTATTAAAACTGAAAACGGTGTTTCTGATTTCCTAAATCCCAGAAGCAAAACAACAGCATTTAAAGATGTTGATCTTGTAAGAGACGTCATTAAATCCGATAGCAGATGTGAAAATTTAAAAACGAATCCTAAGTTTTTAAAGGACATCTTACAGACACGACTGCAAAGCATATTGATGCATGAATTTGCTGTTAAAAAAGCTTTGGATAATTTAGAATCTTCGGTCGGTGTGAAGCAAAGTCTTGAAGTCAAGTCTATCGAATCCACAAATAAAATCGTAAATCATTTGGGTCATAACAAAGAGACACAAAAATTCGAAGTCGACGTCATTTTTAAAAACGTCCCGTCTTTGGATAAGGAAATTGAAATTTTAAGGGCCCTGGGTGAAAAATTGGAAGCCACTTTAAAAACAACGACATTCATCAGGGATAATTGTAATACAGAATCACAAATATCAATTGTCTCAAATGCAAGCCAGCTATTGCTGGCAGGAAAAAATAATCGCCCTGCAATGTTTAAACAAAAATATGAAATTTATTCCAAAAGTGCTGAAAATAATGCACAAACATTTGTTCCGTTACTTGGTCTTCGTTATTGTTTGGGAGCAGTAAATGAATTTTGCATGGTTCAAAAATCAATCGTTGAACTAAAGCGTGAGTCTAATCGTCCTTTCTACATACCAAGTAATTCGGAAAGTGTTAAATTAGTAAGAACATCTTTTAAAAAACTTAGGGAAACTCCAGACGAACTACTGCGTCAATTAAAGCCAAAAAATTCTCAAATTGCTTTTAACGTACTGGATCAAGATCCCATATTTTTTTACAGTGCATTTAATAAGCAATCAAATGTCCAAAATATCCTTTCTACGAACTATGATCAATACGA
Source organism: Cistogaster globosa (assembly GCA_937654795.1). NCBI lineage: Eukaryota > Metazoa > Arthropoda > Insecta > Diptera > Tachinidae > Cistogaster > Cistogaster globosa. The sequence goes on along the minus strand of OW569406.1, from coordinate 122,252,312 downwards.
AAAATATCATCTTCCCCTAAATGAAACACTTTTTGAGGGCAAAAACGGCCACTTTTGGAATACCACATTCGAAAAATCATCTCCGAGCAATGAAAAGTTTTTAGTTAATAGAAAGGAACCCGGAAGCATAAAGTTGTTCACTTACAAATCTAAATCCGACGAAGATGGCAATAATAATATTCTCTATACAAGAACTATGCTGGAGTCACTTATTCGAGGGAAACGAAGGAGGCGTATAAGACGTCGCGTAACACCAATGCCAATCAATAACTATTACTGTCCAAAGAATTCGTTATTCAAAACAGTATTAGTTGGATTTGTACAAATGTCTGTATTCATAGTATTTATAATGGCTCTTACATATCCTGATCTCAGGTGCTAACGTGTTTCTATGTGCAACCCACAAATTTATTCCTTTCCAATATTAAAATCTCAAGTTTGGACACATTACAGAAGTTAAATTTTTAGACCACCCTCATTATAAAATTATTTACAACTTCGGTAAAAGGTATCGTTTTCGTTTTCATCGCACATAAATTACAACTGTTTTACAAATAACACATAAATTAGCAGTGATAATAAATGTGTCGAAAATAGTTTAAAATTATTTCGTAGTTACATAATAAGAATACTTTAGAAGAACATTCTGCTTTTGTCTGCAGAAGATAAAAATCTGATTTGCGATCGTCCTTAAAACGTTTTAAAATCAGCAAAAAGAGTGTGATGTGTTTTATATTCGTCGATTAAAAACGATCGATTTAAAAATGAATGTTTTTAAAAGTGTGATGAATTTTAATTGATATAAGAACACAAACCAAAACCAAACTTTATAACATGAAAAAAAGAATATATATAAGTATATGAGCATTAATTTTTTAAATCGATCGTTTTCCACAACAAATTGAGTTTCTCTACAACAGGCTAAGTTTTTCAAAACTACAGCTTTCAAATTAACAAGTAAAATTCATTTGAAGAATAAATTTTTAAAAGGAAGAATGCATTTAAATAATTTTCAAAGTAAATTCTCGTAAAGATCATTTATTTAAAGATTTATTTTTTTTTAACTTCTTATTTATGTATGTCGAATATTAGAGACGTTTCAATTTATAACTCAGTTAATAATTATGATCAGGGACCTGTTCTACAACTTAAAAATCTACAAGTAAAGTACATTTAAAAAGCAACAACAATTTTAAAATTTTTGCTTATTTTATTAATATTTTACTTCATGTTTACATTACTTTGAAACTCATTTAAATGCCTGCTTCTTAAACGTTCTTAATAAAATAAGCATATTCGCCAAAAATTACAAATTTTTTAAAATAAAAACTATATATCGTTAGCTGAAACGAAAAACCATGTAAACTAACAAAATGATCAAGATCTGTTATCCTATTAAATTTGATTAATTAAATAAAAACGCACTTTTCTTCAATAAAGAAAAGAATTTTAATTTTTTTCTCAGTTACATAGTTTTTCATTTAAGCTAACGATATCTTTTTTTATTTAAAAGACATAAATCGTATCCTCTAACGCAACCAGAAAAAGAACAAAGTTAAAAGTTTGAAGATTTCATAGAGTTGTGAGTACAAATGCTACATATATACGGCCGTGTCGGATCTTATGTAACCTTCAGCATAGAGATGTTAGATTTTGCCTGTTTTTAGCCGTTATCCAGAAATTTTATAGCAGTATTTCTTCGATTTTTACTAACGTTTTAACTTTGTATTTTTATTTTTATTGTCTTTTTTGGCAGCAAATATGATTGTGGTTATGGCCGTGGTTACGGATATGGAGTTATGGAACGTCTAATTTAACCTTAAGCTTTGTGAAAATTTGTAAATTGAAGTTTAAAAATTAATAAACAAAATTTTTATTACAAAAACGTTACGTGCGTACAACTCCTTGAAGTTACCCGAGACATTGCTGACTCATTTCAAACAAAAAATTTTTATTAAGTTTTTTTATATCTCCAGTTTTCATTTAATGACATTTTTAATAAAAAATCTTTATAAATTTACAAGCATTAAATATCTTTTCTAGTATAATGTCAGAGCTTCAGAAACCGACCTTGGATAAAAAAATGTATTGATAATTTTAATATTCTAATTATAGGTCTTAAAAACTTGCATAATGTATGCAGTTCCCCAGTAAAATTTAAGTGAACAAAGCCAAGGGAAAAGTAAAAAAATTCGAGGAAAAAAATCAATCACGATAAGGGAATTTTTGTTTACGTGAAAAATTGTTCATGTAAATTATTCACGATTGTAATTTGAGGAAAAGGAAAAACACTTCAAGTGAAAATATATTCATGATAGGGATGAATTACCTTATTAATAACACTGTGTAGTTTTTGACCCGAAGAAGAAATGAACTTCGATGAATCTTTTTCGAACTATAAGGGGGGTCCCCTGAGTGCGAAAGCACATTTGGAAGTGTCAAATTGGCTCCAGCATTTGAGAAATCGGTATATATCCATTTTTCATGGATAGGTAAGTCTGTGCTATTTAAAAAAATTTTGACTGTATTAGTTTTTTCTGCCTCGTCAACTTTTTTTACGGAATGTTTTGACTTTTTTTATTCAAAATTTTACGTAATTTCACGTATTAATGTCGACCAAAAGTAACGATTTTTTACCATATTTTAGGTTTTTTAGCCACATACATTAAATTACACCCTTTATTTTCTAAATCCAAATTTAATACTTTTTGTTATATGGGAATTAGCAATATAGAGGTTCCTTGTAAATTTCAAGCGTCTGTCTAATTAATATGTTGATCATAGTAAACAACAATCTATCGGGAAATCCTTTGAATTTTAGATATATTTTTGTATTCCTTCTTGCAACTGGGAGCTAAAGTAATATGCAGTTCTTTATTTTTAATTTAATTTAATTTAATTTTTTAATTTAATTTAATTTAATTTTTTACGCTTCACGCTACACGTAAATACATGGATGTTGTATATAATTTCTATAATTTTTTAGATTTTGGACTGTTTTTAAAATGGGACCAACCTGTAAGCATCATCTTTTAAATAAAAAAATATTTTCAAAAGCGATCCAGAAATGACTGAGTTTCAGGGGCAGATATATAAAAATAAGAAAGCAACATTCAGTCGAATTGATAACATCCTTTTTTTTTAAGTCGGTTAAAAGAGAACACATCACGGCTTATATATAATTACCGTAATCGTATTCATCAAATGTTGTTGCTGGTTTGACTTGTAAAAATATACAAACTGCTAGAGAAAAACTTATAAAGTTTTGTAGTGATGTGTTTTTAACTTGTTTGCTTTCCTCCGAAAAATCTTTCTTTTCAGATTATGATCGAGTGCACAAGCTAAGAACGTCGTTGCTGCTAAGAGTAATCTAAAAAGTCATTTCGAAAGCTAATGTAGCAGTCAGAATAAGGCTTGGTAAGTTAAAAATAATAATTAAAGTTATTCACAACAAGTATTGGTGGTCGAATGGAAAAGTTTATGTGGATTCCGTTATTGGTGCTAAATATTAAAAAAGTTTTTTATCAGAATGTTGTTCTCGCTAAAGCAGGACGACTTATACACAGATTGTAGCGTACAAAATGTAAATATTTTAACTTCTCAATAGCAATTGAAATTGAGTCATCTAGTTTCATAAAACTTATGATTACAAATTTGTTAATGTTACTAAGAACTTGCTTACAGATTTAAAGGCTCTCAACAGCCTCCTTTAGATCTTTCCATGGTAGAAGATATTTTTTTAAATTTGATCGGGAACTAAAGGATCATGAAGCAAACAGCGCAATCTGGCTTATTTTAGATGGTTGGCTTCTTTTTTTTTTACTTAATAAATAGCTATACTTTTTATTTTAAATGGCTTGATTTAAAAAAAACGACTGCTGGAAAATGATCAAATTTACTTAAACGAATTTTTAGTTAGTTTTTCAAAACGATAAACTGGCCAAAGCAAAAGGATCTTATCATTCATACATATAGATTTGGTACGAATTTTACTAAACACTGTCAGATATTTGTAAGTCATCCATACGAACATTCGATAAGAACTACATTCAACATTTTTTCAGGTATATATGTATAAGGAATCAATGTAATGTCGGCTTATGTCTGTAACATTTCTATGAGAAACGTTGGAAAGCTACTAAGAAGTTAATAAGACTTGTTTGCCAGACTTTATGTCAACTACTTTATATATTTTAGGGTCAGAACTCGGACAGAAGTCGTATACGATTTTTAATCTTTTGTTCACGTTTTTAAAATCTTATGAATGTTAGACAATTTTGCTGGCTGGCTATGTAAATTTGTATTGCGTTGCATGTATTGGTAGCAAATTTAAACCGATTCAAAAAATATTTTTCTAACAAGGACCGCAAATCATGAATATTTTACAATTTTCAACCAAAAAATTATAATGAAAAGGGAATAATAAAAAATGAAGGAGCACACCAACATGATCGTTCTTTCCGGGACTACTTTTGCCTGTTAAGTTTTATTTCTTGCTAAAATTATTATTTAAATTATTATTTATTAAATCCAACTTTGAGATCACATGGCGCCATCCCTGGAAAGTGAATGGCACTCAGCTTCAAAAATTAGATTCAAGTACTCCTTTGTTATGCTCGTTTGCATCAATCGGCCAAGCCGTTTACAAATGAAATATTTTTATTCGTTAATAGCATCCTTTAAAGTGAAGAAAACACCAAAACTTGTATAAAAAAACTCTGTGTGTAAATACTGGAATATCGTTGGACGCATGTAGAAAGGCCCTAACATATTTTATTACAATGTAATATTTAAAATCTAAGTGCTTGTAAAATCGTTGCCTTTGTTACTGTAGATTTGTTGTATTCGTGTGAAATGGGTGGCATGTCATATCGTCCAAGGACATAATATCCATCAACGTAGTGTCATAACCTGCATGGATATAATAGGAATTTATGTAGAAAGACGTTTGGTTTTTATAAACTGGGTTTCAGAAGATCTTTGGTAAACGAAAATGATGTTGGTTACTTCAGAGCAAAATTTTCTTGGGTCCGGCCGGAGACCGCTATCCAGGAAATCTTTGGAAAGCGAACCTGTTATTGTTCTAAAAGCGTGCTTTATGACATTTTCATAAGAGACACTATGCCTATACTAAAAAAATGAGATTATGTCACTTTCGAGTGCGCCATAAAGTCCATGGGCATTTTGTGCTTGGACGAGTTAGGGCCCTTCTATATGAGACCGAAATTCGCTTTTATAGAACTGAATTATAACCATTATGTCGTTATTTTCTGTTACCCTAAATGTCGTTTTCTATACAAAAAAATTTGAATGTATGGAGTTTGATAGGTTCGCCCATAGTGAAATAGTGTACCAATTGACAGCAGAAGCGAATTCATTGATGCTCGCCGGCATTAGAAATGTTAAACTCCATATATAAAAAATTGTTAGATAAAATTTGAGATTTCTAGCAACGATGCAAATAAATGGATTCGCCATTGCAATCATCTTTAATAAATACTTTTTGCGTTCGTCTTCCTTGTTGAAAAATTAACCTTAAACAATAAGTTTTTTTAATTTGGAAAAACTCCAAACGTTTTTCATTAAATAAAAATTTTTTATTTAGCTTAAACTTGCGCATACTTTAATTTCATAATTTGCGATAAAGAAATAATTAAATCCAAATTGTTTTGGTTATTAAAAAAAATCAAGAAAAATTAGAAATCAGGCGTGTGGAAAATTTTGTTTTGTTTTTAGTGACCGGTTGTTTTAAGTGATTAAACGAAAGAATTTTAGCCCAGCATTTTTAGTTCTTTTTGTGAATTATATGATTTTCCTATAGAGAAGAAGGTTGTGTTCTGAATTGGTAATCTTATGTTGAAAATTTTCCATTTCGGTAAAGTTTTTTGGGCTTGCACCATATAATTTTTATTTTTTTCGTTTTTCATTGACGTAACACAATTTTTTTTTAAACACGAATCTCCTTTCAGATTTTTTAAGGCTAATTCCCTTCATTTTATTCGGCTTTTTTACCAGTTGTTGAAATTAGCTCAAACTCTTTTGGCTTGCTTACACACTAATAAATATGTCCTAACAATAGCGCTAGAAAAAACATAGAAAAATGTTGACATTTATAATTATAAAAAACACGGAATAAAAACCTTCAACTGAGCTCTTGCATGAACTTGATTTAGACAAACCTTGGCTCAAGGCGTATCTATTACCAGGTGGTAGCGATGGAAAATTTAATGGTTTTCGCCCCTACCCTAACTGACAAACTCCGTGTAGAAAAAATCTTTATAATATTTTTATATGGAATTTAACATTTAAAATCAGGGAATTCTGCTACCGCTTGGTAATATAATTGCGTTGCTTTGGAATATACAATTGATATTGACAGTACTTATAAAATATATTAAAAATAATAATATATTATAACACATAAAAATTTTACTTACCTTACAATTAATGGGAATACATTTTTACTTTCAGGGGCTCTGTAGTCTCTATAGTACAATAAAAATGGATTTTTATTGCTGACAAATATAGGAGGCACCCCACCACCAGTATTTGAAACAATCGCTATATCCGCACAGTTACGAAATGTTTCTTTAAATTTTATAATTCAGGTTAATTTTAAGTATTTATTTAGTGCACAAAAAATTGAAAAGATAAATACCTGCTTTGCCACAACCTACGGCTTCAGTGCCATTTGCGCATTTACCCCACATATTTGCCGTGTAATAAGTCCATTGTAATACACATTGAGTGCAGGTTACATAGGGTGGCAAACGCACTCGATAACGAAATATATCCTTCTTTTTTGTATCACGAGGTATAAGAAATCGATGTTCTCTACTCCCCGATATGTAAAGCGGAAAACGATCAAAGCACTCTTGACTAGCTTCTTTGCGAGGATTGTTATTTGGACACAAGAACATTTCAAAACGACCATAATGATTTGCAGTCAACTCAACTTCAACCTCAATTTCCTATTTTAAAATACAAATTTGTTAAATACATTAAATCACATTGTAGTAGTTTTTTTTGACCTTTTAATTATTTATATTTTATTTAATTTTTCTTTCTTCAATTTTTAAATACTTCGCTACTCCTTTGTGCAACATTATCATCATTATTAACTAAAGAAGAAGTTTATCCTTTATTATCTAATTATATTTCTTATTATTTTTCACTAATTTTTTTTTATTATTTTTGTCTTTATTGATTTGAATATGTTTGCCTATTTTTATAAAATTATTTTCATCAAATAATATTTTCATAAAATATTTATTTTAACATAAAAAACAACAACAAAAATGTAATGAAAAATGTTTTCAAAATAATAATTTTAAAAATAAAAAAAAAATTATTTTGTCATGTAAAAAAAATTTAATACAAATGCAAAGCATAAAATTATTTTTTATTTAATAACTGCTGTATTCATAAAATATTAAAATAGATTTGAAATGTATTTTAGGAAAAACTTGTATGGGAATTTAATCATGAAACACACTTCAAACCAAGGCAAATTGAATACTAGGTAAAATTGATCGAATTCGCTTTGCAAATTTTTCCTAACCAAAGTCAAGAGTTGTTTACATTTTGTTGACGCGCCATATAAAAACACGAAAAAAATTTTAATTTTAAAATCAAATTTTTAAATAACTCATTTTTTTAATAGTAAATGTTCAAATAAACCATTGTGTGATAAGTAACAAGAGTGTGTGTGCCCAATTGTATTTATAATATAAATTAGAACAACCAAAAAAAAAAAACATTTATTGAAAAGAAAATGTTTCTTTAAGAAACATTTTAAAAAATTGTTTTTTTTTTTTTTAATCAAAATATATGTATGTATGTATGCATGTACATTTATAAAAAGTATTTGAAGAAATATTTGAGTGGTTTGCAAAATAAGAAGTGCGGGAGTAGAACTGTTACTCTGTTTTTTATATCACTCATCACTGTTTACTGACACGTACCCGTAAATTTACACAAACAAAATACACGCGTGTTTTGTTCTTGTCCTGATGCGGTTACCTCGTATTCAATTTGATTTGCTTCAAACCTATTTAATTTTTTATAAATATGACAGTAAATGCTTATTAATCTGAGTCACATTACCTGAGTCTGCCTTAAAATTAATTTAATTTACTTGAAACTTTTAATGAATTTAAACCTTTGATTAGGTTATAGGAACCAAAAAAAAAAAAAAACAAACGGCACCAAAAATAAACGGCTGCTGGAAGAAGCAGTAATTACTATTTTTGCAAACACAGCAAACGAATTATAATAAATGCAGCAAAAACTTTGATAGAAAGGATACTTACGATGAGTGATATTGAGTTTCATAAAAAGAATTAGAAGAATATTATAAATGTATTGAATGAAAATAAATATCCTATTTAACTTAAAAACAGATTAATTAGACAATAAATATACAATAAATAAAAATAATCCAAATTTAAGAAATATGATTTTACCAAAGATTTAAAATTTTAACTTTATGCCCATGAAATATCAAAATGGTTAAAGGATTCAAAAATTTTTTATAATAGTAAACAAAGAATGGCATACAAAACACACTACACATAAAAAAGGCTATTTAGTAAAACTAAAGATAAAATACCAAATTAAGAATTGTCAACGAAAAATAAACTAATCTGATCAAATATATAAAAATATAAATTAACAAAAACTGCATTATCATCTCATTGTGCTAGATTAAATCCTTATCTAAATTTTGACAATTTGTCAGCATTAAACACAGAAAATAAACACAAATGACTTAAGACATGATTATTACACCAACAGCTCAGGGAATTGTTTTTAAGGCAGAATAATGTAGCTCAGATTAAAAGACATTTAGTAAATGAGAAATAAATTTATAACATGTATTTGTTTAAAAAGTGGAAAAATGTGTGTAACTAAGTTTTTTCGTTCCGTTAGTAATATCTGCAATATCCATTTTCGACCACATAAAGTATATATATTCTGAGTTCTTATGCATAGCCAAGACAAGATGGGATTTGCTTTCGAAAATCAGCAAGATCGGTCAATCTCATTCGAGGCAGCGGAAAAAACACCATTTCTGCCTTTAATTTTTCAATATCATTTGGAAGTAAATCCAATAAAAAAACAAAGATACGGGACGCGGCACAGTGGTTTGAAAACGATTTATTTTGGATATAATTCGGTATACCATGAATCACTGAATGAATGAAATTTCACGGAAGCAACGTAGTAGTGTTAAGTGGAGCTGCGAACTGTCGGCTCCCTAGGTAAAGGAGGGCCTACAGGTTGGCGCCAAAAGTTAGGTAACTTTAGCACATAATTTTTTGGTTTGACTAAAAAGTTTATTTTTAACTTAAATGATTACATTTTTCAAATTTAGTTAGACCTTGAAAGTAACTGTAAAAATGTGTGTACAGGCTTGCAGTTTTTTTAATTTTGCTCGAGCTTTACTCAGTATTTTTGGCGTAGAGCATTAATTAACGATCGTAGTATTACTTCAGAACATTTGCTATGTTCTTAATAAAAATTGGAAGAAACAGGTTTAAAGCTTTTTTTAAGTATTTTTTCGTTAAAAATTTACAAGACTTTGAATTGGTAAAATGAAAAATATCGTTTCTTTCCAAGAAGATGGTATTTGTTTTTTGCCTAAGTAAATTGAATGTAATTCGGTGCAGCAATAAATTTTTTTACCCATTTAAAAACAACCTATAGCAAATGCAAATAAAAAATTAGGTTAGTAATTATAAAGGTTCTATCTCTAGCCCTATCCAAACATCGCCAAACTTAAAACAAAATTTATAAATTATTGTAAAATTCCTTAAAGTGCAACGCATCCCGTAGGGTAGCCTCTTTTGTAAATTAAAAATTTTTTGGAAATTTTTTTAATTTTATTCCACTATTTGAAAAAATCTCTTTCATCTATAAAATTTCAAAATTTTGTAAGAATTTCTAGATACGCTTTGATATTTTGGCAATTTAGATTCTATAATTAATTTTTCAAAAAACCACCTTAACGTGAAGTTTTCAGTTTTTAAGATAAATATGATTTGAAAAATGCAGCGTCAAAAATCATTTTAATATTGTTAATCTAGAAGTCATATGCTTTCTTCTGAAACCACTACATGTATATCGAGCATATATCAGCTCTAGGAGCTTTCTAAGGCTCGCCTCCTCGTGATTTTGTATAAACATGTATAAACAGATTTTATGCCAAACTGAAAAATACCAAAGAGCGAATAAAATCTGTTTATACACATTTTTTACATCAGTGTAAAAACTTGAAACTTTTTACCGAAAAGCGTTCTGAGAACAAGACTTCATAAAGTTTATTGTAAATTTTGTTAAGAATATAAAAGTGCCTAAAAGTAATAATGCTAAAAATCGCATTATTACTTTAAGTTCACTACGCCGAAAATACAAAGTTAAGGTCGACGAAAGATAAAAAAAAATTTTAATTCATTTTTCTCCCAATCTTAAAGAGATAATCTACCCGTGATAACACATTTTTTACAGATAGTTTCAAGGTCTAAATAAATTTAAAACTTGTTTACATTTGAGTTAAAAATTAACTTTTTATGTCACATCCAAAAAATTATGTGCCAATGGTAGCCAACTTTGGGGGCTACCCATAGGCACCCCTTTACTAGAAGGCCGACTGCTGCTGCACTCAGAAACACCTCTTCCTTGCCTTTGTGAAATTTCATTAAGTTATCTTCAGTGGCTTTTGAGATACCGGATTATGTCCAAATTATATCATTTTCAAGCCACTATGCGCCATGGCCCAAAAAGGTTTAAGGTCAAAATTTTAACTAAAATTTATGCAGACCTTTACTTTAGCCGGGGAGCTTTAAAAAATTTTGTATTATATTGTTGTTGTGTTACTCTGAAAAAGTATTCATATTTTGTCACTGAAATTGTAATAAACGTACACAAAAATAATTGTGCAGTCCTCTTATACATATATAAGTATGTATGTGTATGTGTATGTACATGTACATGTACATGTTAATATATTGTTAGGAAAATTCATGTTTTTATGAAAATATCTGCGAGTCCCACGATGTCGCAATCGTTCGTTCGTTCGCACAATTACATTCAAACGAACGATTGATTGCGATATCGTGGGACTGTCAGTAAGTAAATGTTCTGTGGAATATTTTAGTTTGTTAATACAAGACTGGCAACTTAAAATCGAGTTACATTTTGAATGCGGGTTAGAAAAGTTTTACTGATTCACCTGCTTATTAGATCATAAATAATTCGTTCTTTCTCAGTTGCATGTCATTTTTAAGTTCGCTTAATAAATTTGTGATAAGAAAGGTATGTATTTACTCAGATGTCTTGTACATACAAGAGGTTAATAAAATCCAATTACAATTTCTAGTTACATAAGACGGTTTAAAATTTCTAGTATAAATAAATAAATAAATAAGTAAATAAAAAAATACCTGACCGGATGTAAAATATCTTGATATAATTCCTTTGGCATATTCTCCACCAGCTTCGTGAGGTCGTGGACTTCTCAGATGGTAAGCATCGCCACAAACACCGCATTTACCTTGATTTTGTTCCCATTGTACAGCATAGCCTCCGCAAAATAATTCATTATCGTTGTAATTTACAGGATTTGGATAACCAAAGCGCCACATTGCATTCCGGGCAGGTGGATCCATTAAACGACCATGGCCAGATACCATAGCTGATAGTAAGAAATAGCTCAACAGCCTCTAAGATGACCAAATAAAAATAACAGTTTATATTTATTTACAGATTTATGTATTCATGTTTGTATGTTTGTATGTATATTTTTATATTGCATGAAAACTTACCGTTAATATGGGTAAATATGACATTTTACGCAGATGGTTAACTCAGAGTAACAGTTCTAAAAAGATTAACAAATTTAAAAGAATTAAAAGTAAATTTGCATTTTTCTAAATATGCAGTACTCGGCAAATACTTATAAAGAAACAAACCATAACTCCAAAACTGTTTAATTTTAATTATTACTTATTTTAATTAAAATACATTAATTTTACTTCTAAAAAAGGTGAAATGATATATCAACGTTTAGGAAATTTTGCTTTCTTTTAAAAGGCAAATACAGTTTTCACATTTTTAAACATTTTAAAAGATTTTTTGAAAAAACGAGGCCGAAATATTTTAAATTTAATTCTTGGAGTTTTATATAATTTTTAAAACTTTAAAGTTTTTATTACAAATCTTATGTAACGAAATTTTGCAGTTTCATAGAAATAATACAGTAAATGGATAAATTAAAAAAAAAGAATACGACTTAGTAAAAGAAGCTTTTGAATTTTTTAACAATGGTATTTTTAATTTATTTTGCTGCTGTTTTTATCATAAAAAAAGACAGATTGAAGCACTTAAAGCGGGTCTTAGTATATTGATTTCTTTTAAATTATAAGAGAAAAGCTGGCTTAAAGTTGATTTTTTATAAAAAATTACGTATTTTTTATATTTTATTTTGTGTAAAAAAGCTTTCAAAGCAGTTTAAGCAATTTATATTTTTGGTTTCTTAACTTTCTTAATAACCAACAAAGAACAAATGTAATTTTTCGCCAAATTTAAAATTTATTAATTTCACTTTCATATAACTTTTGACTCAGAAAAGGTTTTTTTTAGCATCTCCAATGTTAAAAAAAAAATTAGAAAAATCGAGAGCATTTTGACTTCACTAGATATAAAATGCTTGACGAAGGAAAAACAACAAATTAAATTTTTAATTTTAAATCTATATATATGTGTGTATATCTATATTTCTATCAAGATTTTCTTAAAGCGTGGTAAGAGTTACCGCCTAAATTTTTAGAATCCTAGGAATTAAGTATTTGGCAACAATTTTAGTTTTTCATACATTCGGGGTGTATTGCTTAAAAACAAATGGTTAAAGTCAATGCTAGCATTTTAGCGTCCTTTTATTATTTTTTTGTACACTCTGGTTAGATGATGTCTAAAATTTTTTCTTAAACTATTTGCTAATTTTAAAGTTATTGCAGTTCTAAGTTAAGGTTTGTGTACAGCATAAGAAATTTATGGGAAAATCCCAAATTTCTTGTTCATTTATTATACAAGGAAATTAAGTATTTGAATGTAACGGCTACTAAAATTTGTTACAGAGTTGTAAATAATGCTTCTAGTTATAATTAAAACAATTTCGGTGCATAGTCAGAAAACACATTTAAGAAAAAGTAATTTAAACCCAGAAAAAAAAACATGAAGTAGTTCAAAAATCATAAGTATTTTTATTGATCCTCCTGCACTTGTTTTCTATAATGCAAATGTTTTTTATAAGTTTGTTTATTCTAATTAAGTTTTGACTTTTAAACTCGTGAGAATTTATGAAAAAAGACATTATAAAAAACAAAGATTAATGAAAAACCTTATCCTAATCATCGAATTTTCACTGGTTTTAAGCATTCATTGAAATGACAAGCTTTGTGAACACATGCTCGCCAATGACAAGCTAATGTTAAAATCATGCGTTTTCCCCCTAAATTGAATCAGTTTGTTTTACGTAGAACCCATGAATTACCTACTTCTTTTGCATATCTTTTTTTGCTGGGAATGATCTAGAGGGTTATTTAGTTTAAAATAAGAGTTAACGACATAAAAACAGCGAATGAATCATAAGTAGAATCTTTAAGTGATTATAGTGATAATTGTTAACATACTTTGATTGCGTCTTATATATATATATATATATATATATATATATATTATGTATGTATATATGTTAAATAAAAAAAATTTATGTTTTTTACATTAATTTTTGTAAAAGTTTGCTCTAATCGCTTGTCGAAGATGTGTTCACATGCAAACTGACGCTCTTATATGATTACTAATTTCGAAGTTATGAAAATTTTTAAGTTTTGTTTGTATGGAATGTGCAATTGTTAAATTTTTTCGAAATTTTGCAAAAGAAATTTTTTCTAAGAAAAACAATGCAAAATTTCACCTCCCTACTTTAGCTGCTTCTATTTTTGCCACCTGTGGTACGAAATCGCGAATAAGTGCGGCGCCAGCTCATTCAAGGCAGTATGATGTCCACATTTTAAATTTAAACCAGACTACACCTTCACTATAGGCCGTGTGAAGTTTAAATACAATCAGAGTAGCTAATTGACACCACAAAACTATTTTCATTTTTCTTTTATTGAATCTCGCACTGTGTGAGTTGATAGAAACACCTTTCTTTTTTAAATAAATATACGATCACTTAAATAGCTTTTTAGTATATTAAATATGTTTTCAAGAAGGTAACATATGCTTTGCTTTAATTTAATGCTGAACGGTTAATGGTTCAGAACACTTCTCTTTTAGGAAAGGGTCCAGCTTGATTATTAATAGTTTATCAAATAGTTTTGGCATGTTTGGTAAATGGCTAATTGATCTATATATTTCTACTTTTTCATTAACTTTTCCTGGCTTTGATATCATGGTGACCAATAAAATCTTCTATTTTGCAGGAAAGTTAAAAAATAAATAGAATAATTTTGAAAGTAACTTTACGTAGCACCGATTTATCTCATGCATCATTTTGCCAAGGCCAGGGGCTTTCTAATAGTTTAGTTCAGTAATTGCCTTTTCGACATCTCGAAAAGTAAATTTAAGCTGGACTGCTGATCAAGCGTTTATAGGTGGTAACTCTGCTATGTCGGGTAAAAGCAGAAAAATCTTGTTATACATGATGTCAGGCCGAGTGGAGGTTGCGTGTTTGGCAGCTGGTTTTATATTTTTTATCAAAAACAAAACTCTTAATCAATTTAAAACGGTTCTAATAATATACACGAAAAAAGATTTAAGAATATTGTTTAAACAAACTTTATTAATTCTTGTTGATAATGTTGAGATATTGCCTTCCCCCAAAAACCAAAATAAAAACATATGTAAATACGTAATGAGGTGTACAATTAACAAAGCACGAAAAAACTTTTATACGAAAACCTCTGTTCTTAGGCATTAATAGATAAAAATTTTGCTAGAAAAAGTTTATTACAGGAAAACAGAAAAAAAATATAAGTTTTTCTTTCCCTGGAGAAATTAAAAAAAAATACTGTGTTGTTTTTATTTTAAATATGCCTTACGTCTGCATTAAGATTCGGCATAAAACCAACCCAAAGCAGAAGGAAACTTAAAAAAACGAGGTTTCCTTGTTGGTAATATTTGTTGAAGTCTTAACATTTTTGTATGTATTTCTAAAATAACTCTCATATTGTCGAAAATGAAATGAAATGTAAATATTTTTGAGAGATCAAGAATGCTAAATATTTCAAATTGCTGAATAAATTTTAGTTACCGAATGAAATATGAAATATTCTCTGCTAACTCAACATTTCCTGTTCTATAGTAAAACTGTTTAAAAAGCAAATTAAAAAGTCTATTTATGCACAATTAATATTATGGAATTTAAATAATTTTTAATTCTATTTAAATTTCCGTTTCTTCTAACTTTATTCATGTCGATTTTAGTAAAAATTAGATAGATTTTTTTTATGAAAGAAGACAAACACAATTCTCAAATCATTTTAAAAAGTAAACTTTGTGATTTCTTCTTTGTAACACAAAATATATTTTTCATAATATAGAGTCCATATTCATAAATCGACATTAATAGGCATAGATAAAGCAGTATAAGTATAAATATATTTCTTAATCTTATATTTATTATAATATTCGTTTAAAGTTTTTCAGCTAGAATCTAATTTCTACTGTTGTTCAACTAAAATATTTATTAATTTTTAGATATTCTATCTATTAATTATTTATTAGTTAAAAAAAAGGAATTTTTAATTTATATTGTGAATAGCTTGACAGTATACATAAACACATCCAAACATACATTAATTTTAAAATATATTAAGAACATGTTTTATCAACGAAATGAAGAAATTTTTAATCAAAGATCTAAATTAAAAAAATAATAATAACTTTTGTATAGCAAAGTGTAAGTAGGTAGGCAGTGTTACTCACATATTAAATGATGTCGTACACTTACGTTAGTCGAGTTAATGTATCACGAACATGCTTTAGTTCTTTAGATTTTTTCGTTCTTAGCACATTTGCTACATAGTTATCACCTAAACAAACAAGTTTTATTGACGTACAATATTTCGCCCATACATCTTATTTTAATAACAGTTATGCATTATTCCCAAATCAGTGTTTCTGACCTACCTCAAATAATGCACATGACTTTAACATATGTGTGTATGTATGTGTACACACATACAAATAAGCAATTACGAGAAGGGAGGATGACTACCACTGCTGTTTGTCAACTTTTCGATAAATAACATTAATTTTAATAATTTATTTAAGTTGAATGTGCTTTTGATTTAATTATTTTATCTACATAAATATGTTCGTTCATGTGTAAATGTATGTGCATTGCTTTTAATTGATAAAAAAAAAAATACCACGTTGTTTTCCGATGGGATCGTTAATGCAAAAATATTAAATAATGGTTTGTTTTCAAGATCTGTGATACTTTATTAATTTTTATTTTTTTCTTTAAAAAGAAGCAAAACGCATATAAATATGCCTACGTGTATTTGACCAAGTATAAACGTGTATTTTCCTTAAAAAAAGTGAATGTCCTCTTAATAAAATAAATACGAGTAAATAAATAATGTTATTAAATGATTACGTTTATATAAATTTGGATAAAAGTGTAATCCTTGATTCATAAATATTGAGCTAAGTAAATACTCAAGGTAATTAAAATATCTCATTTTTGCTAAATAGTGCCGAATCTTCTTTGCGCTACATGTATTCAGGAACATTAGCACCTGCAACATGTTTCTGTTTGGTGCATATTTTAAGTTAGTCGCTTTAGTGGACAAAAAAATATTCCAGCAGCTAAATGATAGCCGAGTATTTATTTTCTTTCTGACCAAATTCGGTTGTATTGATGTGGATAATATGTTGTTTCAAAAAATCGGTAGCAATGCCACGCAGCTAATGAAACAACTCTATCACATATTTTGTTTTATTACATAACAATATATTGTGTATGATAAACTAATTTCAATCTTAATATTTGGGATACTCTTGTCTTGAACACAATGTTAAAGGCGATTTTATCGTAAATATTGATTATCCTTAAGAAATACATATTTTGAAGATTCGTTACATTGTCTACAAACATTTGTATTTATTGGATTTGTTTTCTTTAAAGATTGTTGTCAGAAAAAGAGTTTCTAAAAATAAAATAAGTCTTGATTCGGTAAAATTTCAATTAAATAATTTATTTTTATTATGTATTTTTTCGTTTTCGAAACACATAAACACGCCAATTCATATTAAGTTGCTCATTTATGTCATACATTATGTGATTGACAGGAGATTTAATTTTTTAAATAATTCTTGGTTTTTAATTCAGTAGTATTTTTTTTTAAGCTTTTTTTTATTGTCGGGCAAGACTTAAAAGATAGATTTGCTATAAAAAATATTTATCTATCTAACCTTATACAAACGTATATCTCTAAAATTAATTATAAGTTTTGTAGATTTTTTAATTAGCATAATAATTATTTCAAGATATAGCTTTTTTAAGTTCGTTACATTAGTTTTGCTTAAGTCCTATAACATTTTTTTGAAAAATTAGCATATCCTAATATTCTATGAAATATTCGTTATCAAAAACTCTCAAATTTAAAACGTATTCGTATCTGTTCATAAAGCTCAATAATTGATTTTACACAAAATTTGTACAGAAATATAATATGTATAGTAAAGTATATTAACAATTTATAATAATTTAAATAAAATCACACAGAATATAAGCCATTATATATGAACTCGTATACTTCGGGATGTACACATGTGTGAAACTAAAGGTATTCATGCACAAATGACATATTTTGGCTTATATTTAAATACTCTTTTATGCGTCACTGCTAAAAGTAAGGTGTCTGAAACAAACTTCGCGTACGGAAGTAAGCACATCAATATTAAAAAATTTCTTAAGTATTTGTTTAATTGACGTCAACATTTATATTTTTGTAAGGTTCCCGTATTTTATTTGAAAAAGTTCGAATGTAAAATTCTAGCACAATTTGTATCAATTCTAAATATACAAAAATTAGTATTGAAAACCAAATAAATATTTGTAGATAACACAGGCCAGCACTCAATTTGCTTCTTTGAATTTATCAACTGATTCTAGTTAATTTGGGTGCGCTGAACTCAAATCTGTAATCAGTTTGTCTCTATCAGCTCTAGTTTTCATGATATAGCTTTTTTTTAATTATTTAAAAAGTAAAACTTTTCCATAGGAATTAAAAAAAAAAACAAAGCAATACTCACTAAACAGAAGTAACAGTCGTCCAAATGATTTATGGGCTCTCTCCAAACCATCGGCACACCAAACTTAAGCCTATTTCGTTTTCCTTGAGTCCACTGTCGCAAATTTACACAGCAGGTATTACACGCAATGTGTGAAGCCCAGCTTTTATCTTGGTCACCAAGATCAACTCCAAAGTAATCTATATACGATGTTTTAACACATTCTGAAATAGGTCTTATGTTTTCTTTAAAGGTGTATTTTCCACAAATATAACAAAATGTGTCAGCTGAATTTTTACACCATCTTCTATTGGAAGTCATTTCTATTTAGATCAACACTTTTTTAATAAACTTTGCCAACTGCAAAAAACCACTTCTTACAAGCAACTAACTTCCGATATGCAATTGGAGTGCAAAAAGAAAAAATTATATTCTGAATAATATTGCACAAATAAAATTCCCGTTAATTAGCTAGCAATTACACATAAAATAATATTTTTGGAAAAAACGGAATGACAAACTGATATATACCCTCCTCACTTACAGTGAAAGGTTTAAAAAAGCTATATCATAAAAACTAGAGCTGATAGAGACGAACTGAGTACAGATTTAAATTCAGCGCACCCAAGTTAACTAGAATCAGTTGATAAATTTTTTTTTAATTTTGTCGGGCTGTGTAATCAATTATCAAACAAAAAATTAATAAATAAATCGGCATAACAAAAGTAGTGGTAGTAGCTGAATTAAAAACTTTATTCAAAAAGCACAAATTTTAGTAATTTATTTTATTACATGCTCTAAGTTGCCAACAATACATATGTAAATGTAAATGTAAATGTAAAAGATAGTGCAAATTTATTACTGCATTTAATTGCAACCTTCAAGGCGGGCAGTAGGTAAACTGCGAAATAAATAAGAAATATTGCCTACATTTTGGTTTTTAAATTAAATTATTTAATGCAAATTTCCTAGTTATATATAAACAATTTCTTTAATCAGCTTAATTAACAGACATATCGCTTAACTTACAAGAAAAATCAATCAGACGCATACAGAAGCTCTTAATTTAAAAGTCAATTTAAAACTTAAAAATGTCCGTCCTACTATCTGACATTTGCCTTTCAATTTGGAACCGCAGTAAAAATGCCAGATAAACTGAAGTAAATCACAACAACAGCAACAACAAAATAAGAATTGTGCTTTATTATTTGCCTTTGTTAATTATTTCTTGCACTGATGATTGGATACAATTTAGTGAAACAATTGGGTATTAAATCTTAAATTTTTTTAAAATATACACTGAAATTTATAACTATAAACTGTTTTATTATTTGTAAAATTCTTATAGGATATTTTCGGTCAGTAGCTCAGTTATGCTGATTAAAAGTAAAGAATTTAGTTCGTAAACTTCATCAGTAATATATTTTATTGAATTTAATTGAATTAAATTATATGACATTCATATTGTAAGTTTGTTGTTTAAAAAACAGGCCTTGTTCGGCCAAGGTATATTTATGTCGTCGGACAAGAGATAATTTAAATTCTCTCCTCCTTTCAACTTAACATAACCCAACTCATATTAAATTAATATCCAAAAATTCGACAAAAATATTATAAGACTCGGTATAGTGCAGTTATTTAAACTTCTTAAATAAATTTTTAAGCTGGGCCCCACCTATTTACTTTTAAAAAATCTACAAACTATTGTTTCAATGACCCTCGAAATTAAGAACAGATATGTTAGATCTCTAATGAAAAACAGCTTAACAAAAATAGTTGCCGCCAACATTGAACATTAATTTAGTTGATTAAAGCACATGAAATATTAATCGAACTATGTTTATACATACATACACCTATTGCATACATAATTACAAATGTCAGACACTAATGGCAAGTTATGCATTTTCCTATTCTTCTTACGCCTTCTCAGCGTTCTTCTTTTCTAAATGTACTTTTCAACTTTAAACGTTGTATTTGCTAGCAAATTCAGGGAAACAACGTGTCTAATTTAGACCATTTACTACAAGCCCTACAAGACAAATTATTTAAATTTTGTGGACTTGTTATTGCAAACTATTAAAATGTTTACTAATTATATTTTATATTCATTCGATTAAAATATAAATCGTTTCAAAATACTGGCACATACATATACACAATAACAATTTAAACATGTATGTATAAAGTAGATGTTGGGGCGCTTGTATTTTACATTAATACGGCGCTGAAAGTTTTAGGAAATATAAAACCTAAATGACAGTAACGCAGCATTATTTAATAAAGCGTCTTAATATAATGAGCGCTGTCTGTCTAGATAAGATTATTATAATTTTTTTAACTTTTGACATAAAAACTATTTATATATGATTGTAGTGCTACAAAAAATATTTATTTACTTAAAGCTAAAAATTTATAATTTTAAGATAAGATGAAAATTTCAAATAATCAATCAAAGTTTTTTAATTTAATTTACTCAACAGACAATAAACAAATGATAAAAAAATTTATTCAAAATAAAGTTCTAAGTCGATACTCAAATCCGGCATTAAAAACCTTTATGAAATATTTGCAGCAAAATTAAGTGAAAAATTCAATACATGAGATTTGAATGCTCGATAAATTTTGTATAAATGTCACAAAATCCATATTCAAAGCAAAAGTCAAAACAGTATTTTTTTTGCTCGTATATTGACAGATCAAAGGCAATCACTTTAAAATTTTAATTAATTATAAAGAATCAAATAGTTTCAAACATAAATATAAGTCCATTCAATTATTTTGAATAAATTTGAGAATGTTAAAGGCGATTTGACATCAACTTACTTTCGCTTATCGAATTATTTATTATCTTTTTATTTATTTAAAAAGAGATAAAGAATTCTCAAATATAAATCTTTCTTCAATTATTGGCAATCGTGAGAAAATATTTTACTACAAAAAAGTTTTGCATCTCAAATGCGATTTAGCTTTTTTTTTTTTTGATAAAGCGTAAATAATGTTTTAAAAACGTGTTATTTTTTTCTTTTTTGAATACCCATATTCTGTTAATAATGAAATAATTTCAAACTTACCATGCTTACTTGCATGAATGTATGTATGTATGTATGTATGTATGTATGTATGTATGCATACGTATTTTGATACTTTTCCCAGCATCTTTGTTTTTGAACAATTTTAAAAAATTATTTGTTATAGATATTTACGTATGTGTGTATGTATGTAAGTATTTTTATCAATACTTCTATCAAGGACACATCCACCCAGTTTTTGATGTTGCAAAATACGTTAACAACAATTAAAATAAGGTATTGATTTGATTGCAAATTTTGAAGAAATAATTTGTGTCAAACATGAAGCATTTCTGCACACAGTTTTGCTTTCTCATGACATTTCGGGAATATAAAAAATGTTATGTTCGTTTAAAAATTTGGCCTCTTATGTCACTTACGGCTTAGTTGGGACTCTTTAAAATACTTATTTCGCTTGAAACCCTTAAAAGGGGTTTGAAAATTTTGTGTGCTTCATCTAATGATTTTTTCATGTAAAAACTATTTCCTTTAAAATATAAAAACTACAAAGCTTTAATGTAAGTAAAATCCTGGCTGCTTTTCAATGTTGCTTTGTTTAACAGTTCGTTCGTTTACAATGGCTGTTAAGCGATTCTTCTGATTTGTTGTTGGTTAGCAGGTTTGCGTTTAGTAATGTTGTTTTTCCGTTAGTTATGGAAGGAAAAATCTTGTTTGGTTACTTTATATTTTGATGGTGTGAATAATATTGTATCGTAAGTTCAATGTCAGCTAATTGCTTGTTTTGAGTTTAACGTTAATGTGCATGTGCAATATTAAATGTTGACGTGCAATAGGAAGTTTTGCATTATTTTTACTAAATGGTTTTTATTTAGTTGTTTAACTTTAAGCTGATCTTATCTTTACTAGTGAAATATTTTGCATTAAAACAAGATGAGATGTTTGACATAAGCTTCTTATAAAAATGAAGCCTTAAATCAGTTTTGGTGGTCTTAATGAAAATTCAATAGATGATATGAGAATTTGGTGGACAACATTGACTTTCAGTGCGCCCAATAGACCACAAAGTGCAACCAATAAAGTATGGTTGTAATATTTTTTTGATTTAAAATAGGAGAAAAATCATTACAGAGAGCATTGGATCTCGATGGGTGTCCAGTGAAGTATACGCAGTAGATATGGGACAAAGACTGAGGGTCAATAAAATTAAAGGGTTAGAACAATCCTCAGAATGGTCTTTATTTTCTTTTGTTTTGTTTGATGGTCTAATTGCATTTATCTTCAGGGAGCTGTAAATTTATAAATAACTTTTTTCGATTTCAAAACGAATTTTAATTCTGTATATCAAAATCCCTTCACTTTACTTGTATTAAAATGAAGTAAAGAAATCTGCCCGAAAATAAACCGAATACAATTATGTCTATCAAAAATTTGCATTTCAAGCATTTTCTTAATTAAAGTTAAGTAAAGGAACTTCCTAAGCTTGTTTATATATTTACTGCAAGAATGACTACGCCTACACATTTAATTTTGAAATCAAGTTGAGTTACAGAACGTTCTATTAAATAATTTTTATTTTTTTTTTTGCACTGAAGAAAATTTTAGTCTCACAATTAAAGTCTTATCTTAACAGAACATCACCATACAAAAAGAAAGTGCAAATGAATTTAAAAACGGTCATTAGGATACTTCGTCAAATCACTAGTCGGTCAGACAATGAGTATTCAAATAATTGCATTGAAAAAAGCTCAGATGGAATGGAACATATGTTTCGCTTTAAATGTAACGGCAGATCATTTAAATAAGCTCCCAGTTGGCATTTGGAAGTTCGTTTGACGAGCGTGATCATTTCACGATTCTTTTTTTCAATCGTCCTGGCGATAGTTCAAAAACAGTTTTATTTACTTCTTTCAAATTATGCTTTTGCGAACCTTTTTGACGATTTTTAAATAGTGAATCATCTAATATGCATTTTGTTAGTAGTCAAAGATCGCATTAAATTCTTATAAATGAAGCTCTTATGAGTGAATTTATTGTTGCACGATTATTTTTCATAGAATTCCACAATCGTAACTTAATCTTTCTGACGATAGTTAGACAAATTTTTTTTTAAATTATATTATATATTTCTGCTAGTTTAATATTTTTCTTTTAAATGTATTTTTTTTTCATTCCAATATGTTAATTTTTTTAAGAACGTTCATTCGGTTTTAATCAATTTAAATTTATTATTTTAAATAATCGTAGTTTTCATTTTTATAGAAACGTTAAAACGCTAAAATTTATCGGAAATTGACGACGTTGTTGATAACAAACTTAAAAAACCTTATTTTAAATTTTGATTTTTTTTCTCTTTAAATGCTTTCATTTTCTAATTTTGGATTAATAATTATTTTTTTTTTCTTAACTTATAAATGAAACTCCCATATTAAAAACAAAAATAAAAGTATAAGGATCTAAAATAACAGAGGGCAAATTATTGCATTCGATATCGATCGAAATTTTTTATAGAATTTAAATGTAAACTTCGAGGAATCGTAATGAGCCCATTTTACACTCAAAAAGGCGATTGTTTTACTACTTTCCTAAAATAAGAATTAAAGATTCTTACGCGATTCTTTTCGGGGCATCGTAGACGACTCTTACCAAAGAGTCGCTTTCAAGACACAGTTTCTTTCATTAAACTGAACTTGCGCGATCGGAATACGACATCGCAGGCGATTAATTTAATCGCCTGCTCGGATCGTGGAATAGTCTTTAACGATTAAAAATGCAGCTGGGCTGCTGCATATTTCAGTCAAAGCTAATTTTTTCAATTTGTAATTTTAAAACTATGTATCAGTTTATTTTTTATTTTTATATTTATACTTGCGAATTCAAGCTGCCGAATTTGTAGTGAATTCGCGATTGTATAATTTTAGTTTTTTCAAAAAAAGTGAAATCAATATGCATGCTATTATTATTTAAATAATAGATAAAATTTTATATCTGAAATTTTAACGTTTTAAAAGTATTATTATATAACATTTTGAAGAAAATGCATTGTTACTTTTGGATCTGTTTTAGCAAATTGCAACAATAATTGTAATTGCTTTTGTCGTAAAAACACAAAGACAACAGAATATTGATTTTTTTTATCCAAATAGCGACTTTTGCTTTCAGTAAATATTATTATTTTTTTGGTAAAACACAAACGAAACGTGAATAAATTTAATGATTTTTAGTTTAAATGCCTGGAAATGATCCCAAGAGTAAAACCAAAAATTTATTTGGCTCCAAATAAGAAAATAATGTTACAAATTAAAACGTGATACAATACCTTTCCCTACGACTAATTAAATAGGCCTATTAAAAAATAGACCCATGAAATTGTTTGTAAACATGAACCCAAAAATACACACACACACACACAAACACGACAAATAAAAGCATATGATGGCACTATGAAACAAATAAACGTTAAAGTCCACTTTCGTGCGGGGACAAATAAATATGAAAGTCAGCAGTTTTATTGCTTTTCGAACACAATAGATTGAATGTCATGATCATTAGTATTCCAATCAGAAAATGCAATGTTTTTACACACTCACAACCACACAACCTCACACTCACTACTCACTCATGACAATGACGCTTCAGAATGCATAATCATTTAAAATGTATTTTAAAAGTAACATACTGATTGTAAATAGTATGTAAAATATGTCTCAATTACATAAAATATTTTTAGATGGTTAATTGTCATATTTACATAAATATTAAATAATATTTTGTTTTAATTTTCACTTTCTTTCTTTCTTTACATTTATTCTAACCTTTTCTTAAACACTATTAATAATTCAACACTTTTTTTATTATTAAATTATGTATTTGTGTACGTAATGTTGATACTCCGTGATAAAGTTGCTTTTCGCTTGCGCAACTGTAACGTTCTGATGCTCCTTGAGATCTTGTGCCAAAATTTTGTTTAAAATGCTTCGTGTGTTTGATTTCCGACTTGGTTTGAAATATTCTTAAATGTGCGTTATTTTTGTACGCAAAACGGCAAAAAGGCAAAACGAGTTGTATAGCGGTAATGTATTAGCTTACACTGAAACCGATTCCGTTTGTCTGTTTTTATTAATATCGCGTTGTTGTTACCTTGAGGTGCTAAAGAGTGTTTTTGTTAAGAGAATTGTTTATGCGCCTGCGCGTTGTTGCTGCGGAAAGCTTTATTAAACTAAATATTTGAATGGTCAGTTTATTCAACTGGGTTGACAATTAAACTTAAATTCATTTTTTAAGGAATAGACATATTTACATATAATAGCATTCATACATACATACATACATTCTTGCATACATACTTTATATTTCAATGTTTCCTTTTGGTATTAAAAAAAATAAAAATAAACATATTTTAAATACTCTTGAGGTATGTACGTACTAACAGCTTAGTTTCGAATTAATATTTATGCGTAAAACGTACTTAAAGCTAACAAAATGACTCAAAACGTATGCAAACAATGAAGGTGTCAAATATTCGTTGTAATGGGTCTTTCATATGAGTAATTTTTTTGTAGACTACATATTTCAATGCGATGGTTTTGTACAAGTTGAAGGTAAGAAATTTTACTCAATTACAAATGGGTAATCTGTGTTTATTTATACTGAGATTATTTACATATAAACTTGTATTAGTATAGAGTTATTTATTAGTAACAAAATGTTTTGTTTTCTTTACTATTTGGAAAGTCGTCTTTGTGCAATATTATTTTAGCTTCACGATATTTTATAACCACATAAAGTGTAACTCTCATTACATATTTCTGTTTGCTTTGCAAATATTAGAAAATATTTAAGCCAAACTTAAACGATTTATGTATATATTTGCCATATTAAACAAACTATATATAATACGGCTCTCCGATTACGAGAAGCACAGGACCATTTAAGGAGTGGACGAGCATTTAATGCCTTTAAGGAGAAACTGATAGAGCTACAAAATCCGATCTCTATCTGTTACAATTTATTTTGCTTAATTTCGGCGTGGTTACTTTGCAACCGGGAACACTGCTGAACGTCACTTTAGAATATATAGACATGAATGAACGCTACTCACAATAATGTAGCCGGAACACAAAAAACTTGTTAATTACTAGCTCCATCATAAGCATAACTTAACTGTTCTGAAGGGGAATACATTATTTAAACGAAGATTAAAATTAATGTCATATATTAAAAATTCTGGGAAGGGTTATTAAAAGTGTTGGTCAATTTATGAATATAGTAAAAAAATACTTATAAGTACGTTGTTACGATGTTAATTAAAATATTGTTGAACTATTTAATTTTATTTGAATTTATGTGTCATTATTTGCGCAAAAAAGAAAATAATGGGTGGTTAAAATTTTATTTATTAGAATTTTAATTTTTAAATTTTTACATTCAGTTTCAGTTTTAAGTGTTAAATTCTAGTTGCCATATAAAATACTGAGTTCATATACCTTGTAGATTAAAATACTTTGAACAAATGTATAAAAAAAAAACAAACAATAAAATACTCAGTCTTTTTATTTGAGATATTAGTATGAGGTTTCTAAATTACTCTTGGTAATTAAGTTCGTATATCAACCAAATTCGTATACTCTTTTTTATTTTCAATGTGACCGAAAAGGATAAAAGGGAAGTAGTGAAAAGAGGAATGTTAATGAAGTTTATCAAAAGCCAGAAAATTTATCTTATTCAGTTTTGTCATATAAAATTAAAAGAATTGATTTCCAAACTTGAACTCAATTCTGATGTAAAAAACTACATTTTTCTCTTGCTTTGTTTTCTGTTTTTGTTTTTTTTTTTTTGTATTAATTGAATTTTTTCTGCAACAACAATCAAATTAAATAACCCTTTATTAATCCACTAACTCTATGCGGATATGTAAATATGTATGTACGCATTAAAACAAGATTAATCGAGGTTAAGAAACCACCAAAATCCGATATCAATATTAATATACATATGTAAGTAGAAAGTAAGTAAAAGAAGATATTCTTTTAGAGGTTTCATTGAATGTAAGAAAGATAAAAATATTATGAAAAGTAGACTGTCATTTGCAAAAATTGACGCAAACATAAGAAAGATTAATGTGGTTTTAAGAAATGTTATAAATTATTTGTTATACATTCGAATGTATTAAAATGTCGTGACTAGAAATGGTTACGATTAAAAAATTAGCTTCGTGATTTACAGATTAATACAATTTTATTTAGAATAGGAGGTGAAGAAACTTTTGGTAATTTTATTGAAGAAACTGCTTGTTCCATTTAACTTTGTACACATTTTGCTAAATCTTGAAATGGAATTTTAAACGTTATTTCTAATTTTATGTTGTATCTTATAAACTAACTTTTAACTTAATATGACTTCAATATATGTACTTGCATTGAAAAAAAATTGTATGTAAGCATTAATAGGTGCGTTCCCGTACTCAACGTTCCCAATGTTACCGAAAACTGTTTCCGTACTACGAGTTACCCAAACAAATAAGAGGAAGCTTTTAAAATAATAAAGTCCTTCTTCTTTTCGCACGAAACAGCTCGACTTTTTTTTAGGTAGATTGTGTAAACTGCAAAACAGTTGAAACGTAAACAGCAACAAATACAAAAAAATTCTATATTTCTATAGTTTTTTTTTTGTGCCAGATTTAATCACTACCCCAATTTTGAAAATGTTTCAATAATAAACACAGAAAATAAGTATAGACAACGTTATATTTTATAAATGTTACAAGATAATAAAAATTAAACCAACAGCACAGAAAATAAGTTTTAAGACAGATACAGATAATGTAGCTTAGAGTTATAGACATTTAGTAAATACGAGTAAGAAATAATTTTGTACTTTAAATTTGTTTAAAAAATTTTTTATGGTTTTTTTCCATTACATTTTTGTTGGTGTTAAATATATAGAGGCATAGATTTTACAAAATTAAATAAAAAATAATTACAAAAAACTCATGGATCATGCAAAAAAAAAAAAAAATGCTTTCTAAAAGTGTTATTAAGAAGTTTTAGCGCAAAAACTGACAAAATAAATTTAAAAACATACAAAATATTTGTGTTTTTATATTTTCTATAAACAACTGCACAAACTTATGTTTTGTTTGACATCATGTTTTGGAATGGACGTTTGGTTTTGGTTTTTATGTTCCCGTACTTTTGGGCATATTTGTCTTGAATTGAGAATAATTAATAATTAGCACGATATTTTTAAAGTTTAAACAATTTAATTTATTTAATATTCCCGTGGTTCAATTTTAATGAGAATAATTTATGTTTACTCTCATTATACCGAATGTTGCTTCTAGTGGATAATCCACTTATAAATCTCCTGAAGCTGCATTAGATTTGATCTCAAACCAATCATCCGCCATCGTTGCTATTTGAAACCCCTAAACAAGTTATAAAACCGGTGACCAGTTAAATTTAAAGAAATATCAAAAGGTTTTGTAACAAAACTATAAAAAATTGTTCTTTCGACAAAGACTAAGTTCGCTTTACAGCCACCCTAAAACTAAAACCCATATTATGTGAATAACTCATGTTCTTTTATTTTCCAGTTGTATTAGAGAGTTAAAATAACCTTAAAAACTCCTTTTTAATAAATTTTCAGTTATTACAAAGTAATGTTTTGAAAACAGAATGAAGAAAAAAAGAAAACATCGTTAAAGGGTCTCTTTCTCTGGAATTGCATTAAGAAAGTGTAAAAATGTTTAAGACCCCATGAACTAAAAAATAATTTTTACTCGTATTTTCTGTAAATAACTTTTTTAAGTGCTATTGCCACCAAGTTAGTTTATGACAATAAATTATTTATTACAGTTCTGAGGATATGGGCTTCAATATTTTCATTCATTTTTCATTCGTTTTTCATTAAAATGAAAATTTCAATTTTAATAGAAACAAATTACACCAAATTTTTTCTATGTGTATTTCTATGGTTGAATGACCGACAGCAACAACACACATACATAAATGAACAAAGGTGTTATCTTTACTACCAAACGAAACATGTATTTTAATTTTTAAGACCATCAAATATCTGAAACTTTTAATTAAAGTAAATCTTATTGGGTTTGTTGTTTTAAAATATAAAATGTTTTAATTTTTTTTATAATTTTTCTTAACTATAAAAATCATTGCAGGGTGCCATTTATTAGCATTAAAGGAATTAAAATTATCTAAATGACTATAAAAAATGTATAATTTACATAAACACCAACTAAATTTGCTATTGTAATGGAAACAAATAAAAGGAGGAATATTTGTTGTTTGATGAATGAGTGGGAATAAAAAAGTTTGCTTATCAAACACATATGTATGTATGTATGTATGTATGTATGTATGTATGTATGTATGTATGTGTGTATGTACGTATGTATGTATGTATTTATTTATGTACATTTATTAATCCAAAATCAACACGCTTGAACGGAAATTTTAAATAGATAAAAAACTATTTATTAAGCTTCATTAAATTAAATTTACACTTTTTTCGATATTAAAAAAATGTTACAAAATTTAATAAAAACACTGTTATAATGCAAACTATTTAACTATTCGTTGTTCAAACACACACACATACATATACACAATTAAGACGGTTGTAAGTATTTTGTTTATGTTTCATGGGATGTTTGCAGAAGTAAAAAGTTAAAATTGATAGGTATTAATTTTTCAAACAGTTGATAAATCGATTTTTTTTAATGGAACTTTCGTCAATAGAAAATATAGCACCCAATTAATGACAAAAAATTTATAAGGCCAACTAGATAGAAAAAATAATCAGTCAAGCACGAGTTGGAATCACATTCGAAAGAATTGGTACCATGTACCCTAAAATTTTTTATTTTAAATTAAAAAAAATTGCTTCTGGACTTACATGTCAAACATTATTTAAACAAAAAACCTCTTCACGTTGGATTGGAATTTTGATGAAGGTTAGCCAACCTTTGCTTGATTACACAGGGAAACTTTTTTTTCGGTGCCTGATACTTTCAGTAACCTTTAGCTTTGAAGATAACACGGTGATTGTGGAATTAGTTTCACGAAATTTTTTTCTACATTACCAAGGGTACAGAAATTTTTGATAAGTAATTACATATGTTCAATACTCATTGATATTCTGAGTCCAATTACAGCAATAAAATATTTCCTTTAGTTAGAGTTTGTTTATACATCGCGACATTTATAGTTACGTGACTAACTATTTAAGAGCAGAAAACCGTTTTAAGTTTCTTCAATTTTTTATTGATTCAGACATATTTGAACATATTCGTATTATTTATTTTACAAAAATATCTTTCACATGATTAAAAACATGTGTGGTCAATATCAAAGCTATAAAAAATTCAAACTAGAGAAAATATTGAAATACGCTAAAATATTTCAGTATATTTTCATTGATTTCTAAAATTAGTTTGATGTTATATTTTATTGTGTATTTTCAATTCTTGTTTTTTTTTTATCATTTTAATAATCGTTAAACTTATAAGAATAACACAAAAAATAGCTAATTTCCAACATCCTTGCGGATTTAATAAAACATCCTCAAAACTAATGCCAAAAGAATATATTTCTTTTGTATAGACTTATGGAGTTTTTTTTCTGACAAAAATTCTGCATATGTTTCATACTTCTTAAACCTTTGTGTCCTATTCTAAAATATATTTCATATTTTACCCTCAATTGTATGCTACACTTTTTCTTAGTAGTTTTTACTGTAGAGTGATGTTTGCTTTTGTTGCTAGCCCAGCCCAGCGTTATATTGATTTATGTTTGAAAATCATTAGAAATTATTATTAAACATTATTGATATGTAAAAGTAAGTAAAAAAAATGCAACAACAGTTTTTGTTTTATTGTAGCTATAAAATGTGTTGCAAGGATTTAGGGTTTAGGCAACATGCAAATATTTTATGTGATTGTTGGGTAACATTTATTTTCAGAAACGCTATTACAGTCTAAAAGAACATTTTTTTAATTTTTAAATTTCAGTTATGAACAGAATAGAAAACAAAAAACAAAACTAAAGTTTCTTTTGAAAATAGCATGCAATGTATTGGCTTAATTAGTTGCAGATTTCGCAATTTAAAGGCTGATCGACAAAAAATTCCAGTTTTAGTAGCATTTAAAGAAACCCTGATTAGTTTTAGTGTCAACGTAAGTTTTCTAGCAATATTTCAGCTACAATTAATTACAATTGAATAAAAAAGCAGATATTTAACATATTTAATGTAGTCATAAGATGGAGAATTAATAAAAGAACAAATGGGTGTGCATTGAAGAACTTAGTATTAAGCCAAGATTAATGACTAAATATGTAGATGATTTATTCTGTATTATTTCTGAATCTGGAATTAAGAAAATGTTGGAAACATTTAATAAATTTAATAGTTGCATACAATTTACATTAGAAATAGAATGTGATTTTAAACTCCATTATTTAAATACTTTGGTAATTAGAAGAGGTAATAAATTAAAAATGGACTGGTATCAAAAGCCGACAGCTTCCGGAAGAATTATTAATTTCTATTCAAAACATAACAAGAGAATAATTATTAATACGGGCAGGAATTTAATAGAAAAAGTATTTAAGATAAGTTATAAGGAGTTTCACAAAAGAAATAAGGATAGAGTTGTAAAGATTTTGAGCGATAATAATTTTCCAATGCAAGTAATAAACAGATTATTTAAACAATTTATATACGGAAGAGCAAGTGACAAAAGAAATGTGACAACAACAAAAACTTACAAGTCTTTAATTTACGTACCAGAAATAGCAGAAAGGATAGAAAAATCAAATATTTTTGATTCTGAAAAATATAAAATGGCATACAAAACTTATAATACTTTAAATAGATTGTTTAGTAAAACGAAAGATAGAATACAAAAATGGGACATGTCAAATGTAGTATACAAAATACCTTGTAATGGTAATGATAATGAAGATTGTAATAATGTTTATATAGGTACAACTAAAAATAAACTAAAAACTAGAATAGCTGGACATAAGTCTGATCAGAGATATAGAGACATTCATAATTCACAAAAAACTGCATTATCTTCCCATTGTGCCAGATTAAATCATCTTCCTTATTTTGAAAATGCATCAGTTTTAAATATAGAAAATAATTATAAACGTCGGTATATGTTAGAGATGTTACAAATAATTAAAGTGTCAACAACAAAAAGAATAAACTTTAAGGCTGATACTGATAATGTTGCGCAGTGTTACAGACATTTAGTGCATAAAAAATAGTGAACATAATAATGTATCTTAACTTAGTTGTTTGTAACATTTTCATTAAGTAAATTTATGTGTTTGTATTTGTATAATGTTTTATGTATTTTTTATTTTTTGAAATTTAAAATTTGAATGTGTGTTTTTTGAGTATTGAACGTTTATGAGTATGTATATTTTAAAATGTTTGAATTTTTTGTCTTTGTTTTTTGAATTTTTTTTTTTTTTTTTGAGTTAATTTGACAAAAAATTTTTTCAATTGAACTAATGTTTTTGTTTTTGAAAAACATACAATTTGTTTAATAATATTATTTCCTGTTTCCTGAAGATGCCACCCAACGGTGTGGCGAAATATTGAAAGAAAAAAATATAAAATAATAAACAATATTTTTATTTTTGTTCTAAAACTGACCTAGTGCTTGTTTCATTATAAAATAAAATTAAATATAATAAAAGGTCAAAAAACATTAACATTTAATTATGAAAAATTATATTTCTATAATTCAATAGTATAAGAGGTTAATGTTTAGTCGTTGGACACTCTAGTCTTATTAAAATGTTCATATTTCGATCTATATTTTTAAAGGCTTAAGAATTGTTTGCTTCTAATTGTAACTCGTGCTCAACAATTTCAATTTTATATTCTAATTATAATTGAAAAAAGCAGTTGCATTAAATGAAAGTTATGTTTTTTGTTATTACAATTATTTTAAAAAACTACCAATAGCATGTGCATGCGTTGTTTGTTTGCCTTAAAGAATTATTTTTTTAAAGAAAATATACATGTTGTTTTTAACTGATTTTTACAATATTTCTTTAGCGCTTACAGTTAAGATAAAGTTTCCAGTTAAAAATATAACGTTGAGTTAAAAATTAGCACCCGTTAAAATTTAATTATTTAAGCTAAAGGTCTTTTCATGAAAAATTTATCAAAAATAAGCCAGGTACAAAATAAATAATTAAACAGAATATGAATTTATTATTTAGAATCTCTTTTATGTTTATTTACTTTACTTGTGATTGATTCCTTCAAATAAAAATATTAAATGATATTCTCATGAAACATTTATTTTTAAAAACTACAAAATGAAATGTATTATTGTGGGGAAACAAACAAATATTGTTCCTTAGTATTCTAAAATGGCCAACAGGTGTTTGATAAATGAAAAGTATTTTAGATGCAATACGAAACGTGCTGCAGGCAACAAAGTCAAGTTCATTTCTGCGTCGCGTTCTTTTGAAAGCCATTTAGCTATTGCTTACTTTAACTGCATGTGGGAAATGTAATATGAATTAATTATTAAATGACTGGGGTTTTTTTGTGATTGTTTCTTTCGCCATTTTATTATTCTGAGAACTTTTTTGTTACGTGCCCAAGATGGTCAGCAATTAAAGCTGGTCACAATACACTATCTCAAGCGGACATTTCACATCAGCTGTGTTAATTTATATGATCTAGAATTTTCGGCAAATAGTACATTAAAAATTGCGTAACGTCTACAAGAGGTGGTAGAAACTGTTATTAAATGTAACGAATGCAATACAAATACAAAAAAAAGAGAAATAAACGAAAAGCATCTTCAAAATAATAGATTTCAATTTTTCTCACTTTTCATTACTTTTTCTCGAATGAAAACATTATTTGTTTATAATTTTATAAACTGTTTTGCAGACAGAACTTTTATTAGAAAATAAATCAAACTTATGGAAGATATTAAAAGTTAGTTTTTTTATCACATAATTCGGGCATTGCGTTGTTCTTGGACTGAAGGAACACTATTACCGTTTTAACTGATATATGAATCTCAGGACAATCTAATACTCATGGTTTTGTATGCGGGAGATTGCATATTTATTTAAAAACAAATGTCATTTGTTTCGATTGTTTTTTTTTGGTTTAAACTGAACAAATTTCAAACTGATAATTAAAATAAATATACATATGTCTTCATTCGTTTTGTTTTTCTGATCATTAATTTTGATGCATGTATATTTTTTAATTGAAATGCCAAGATTAATCGTAATCGCATTCAATTTCATATAACAAAAGTATACTCATCCTTAATGTTTTATTGTTTTCTTAACAACTTTTTGTTTTTGGTTTTATTGCCTTTTTTTATTTTCACAAATTAAAATTTCATTGTATTTAAAGATAATTGTGTTCTTTTTGTTACACGTTGAAAATGTTAAAGTTGATTTCTTTGCCTTTTGTTAGTATTTAATTAGATTCGGTTTCGGTTGTCAAAAATCCATACTAATTTTTTTACTAACGTGAAATAAACAAAAGATTTGAAAATGCCCCAAATTGTTTTAAATCTAATTCACAAACCTTTTAATATTATTTTATTTCAATATTGTAGTTTTCTCCACATACAGATTCTTGATGGTTTGTGATCGTTAACCCCTTTTCTTACAATTTTATATTATATAGTGCATAAACGTCATACCGAAATCTATTACTCACGAAATTTCGATCCAAATTAAGATAATTTTACTAGATTTTCCATCAAAACAAAATCTACTTCGCTCCTAGATTTTTACAAAACATGCTGAAAATCTGGAAGAACTTTGTAACGCCTTTTAATTATAATTTTTTACTTGTTTTTATAGCAACTTAGCAATACATACTTAGCGTCTGTTATTATCTCAGATCATTACAATTCACAAGAATAAGGCCACACATTTAAAAATCACGTTACTATCGCCAATTGATTAGACATAGTGTCAAAAGAGGTGCCATTGGAAATCAGCAATATCGGTCCATGTCCTTTGACGCAGTGGGCAAAACAACACACCTGCCTCTAATTTTTCCATATCTTTCGGAAAAAAAGATAGAGAATTAAAAAATAAGAAAGAAACAAGTGAAGAAATATTCGCTCGCCCATATTTTCCGAGTAACGGGCCTCTAAAATTTTCAAAATTTAAAATATCAATATGGGCATCATTTTAAAGTTTTTGAAGAAATTCTTAAGGAAATACTAATTTTTTTTAATGCTTAACCCATTAAGAGCCGATGTCATTTTTATGTATTTTTTTTTTAATTTTTTAATTCTGTCACCTCTAATTTGCTTTTTTTTGATTTGAGTTACTTCACTAAACTAGATTTAGATAAATGGTGAAGG
The DNA here is from genome assembly GCA_937654795.1 of Cistogaster globosa. Lineage (NCBI taxonomy): Eukaryota > Metazoa > Arthropoda > Insecta > Diptera > Tachinidae > Cistogaster > Cistogaster globosa. The sequence goes on along the minus strand of OW569406.1, from coordinate 122,216,579 downwards.
GTATATTAGATTTTGCATAGCCAAATATAGCACTCTAACTTGTTGCTATTACGCATATAATTTTTAACCACTGCACTAATTTGACGTGTCTGCCTATCACAGTTCAGAAAACAATAACAACAAAAAAAAAAAAAGAAACAAATATTGGATAGAGAATTAAAAGATAACAAAAAAAACTAAGTACAATATATAATTTTACATAAACATGTCACCGGCCATTAATGGGTAAAGCATTTCCTAAGAAATCTTATTAAAAGATTTTAAATGAGATGCATACTGATATCCTAAAAAATATGGAACACAATCGTACTTTTCTTTGAAAATTTCAGAGGTCCATAACTCGAAAAAAATATGGGCGAGCGCCAATCCTTTCACTTAATGTTTTTTTTTTAATTCCCTATCGCACCCTATCTTTTTTTTTGTTTGTTTTTTTATTGGAATTACTTCATTAAACTAGATTTATTTCAAATGATATGGAAAGGTTAGAGGATCTTTGCTGAGCTTTAATTGCAACATTTCCAAAACTAGCCCATGTAGTGGTTTTGTAAAGTTGATTTCAACCCGAACACAGACGGACATCGCTTAATCGACTTCGCTATGCATAAAATCTCAGAATTAATATGCTTTATGACTAACGACTAAATTAGCTATATCCGTTTTTTACTTATGGTGAGGAGTATAAAACCAATATTTTTATGAATATCACGTCACTTTCGAAACACGCTTTAATTTTTAATATTTGTTATAGCGGCTTTAGTAATGTATTTTCTGTGAATATGTCAAGATTCCACATACCTAACACGGTTTCGTTGTGATGAAAGCAATATGATTACGTTTTAACACTTTGTTTACGGAACCCTAAAATGACATCTTTATTTAAAAACAAAATCTTAAAAAATAAAAAATAAGAAAAACTGTATAAAGTCTAAATTGTCTACAAAATGTGTGTAAATGTTCAAATACCTGCATAAATATTTTTCTGTTTGTTGCGAGTGGGAACTCCTGCCAGCTTAAAAAAACAGATTTTTCGTAATAGATTTTGAAACAGATTTTTCAAATGAAATCTAGTAGAATTCGGTGTAATGTAAATGCACTGTTATTGTCAACAGTAATTAACAGCACACTGATTTATGTGTGGATTGCGTAAGGTGTTTGTTTGTTGTTTTTGCTAGAAACATTTCCCAATATATTTTACGATAACAAATTTTGATTTCTTACTTTTGGTTCAATAATCGACTCAAACATGGAAAAAGCTTTTGTGTACAGGAATTAATGGGTAATTTAAAAGGTAATTTATATTTATCGAAGACAAAAACCCCTGCGATAAAAACCAGAGTGTTGCCAGTTCAGTATTTAGTATTATCCAGTATAGAAATTTGTCTTGCGCGTCAGAAAAATAATACAACTTGTTTGCTTAAGTTTCTTCCTTCGCAACACCAGAATAAAAGTAATTTGTAAATAATATCCCAAAAAGCATAAAAAATAAAAATTAAAAATGTATTCTTTAGACTCAAATATCAATGTATTTATTTGTTCTGTTTCTGTTCTATTCACTTTAAGGAAAATGTGTTTGGCTTTTCTGGATAAGATTAGACTGTTGCCAAATCGGTCATTTAGTGACCGGTATTTTTCGTTCAAATATCAAAAGTAAACACGCCCGTGTAGTTTATACACTTCTCTTTAAACAATCGAAATCATTACACTCTGTGATCTGAAAAATATTAAAAATGATAATTTTTATGAAAAAATATTACAATTTTTGTGAAAGATTATTTTGGATGCCCTTCGACGCAGTGAGCAAAACACTACGCCTACCTCTAAATTTTCTATATCATTTGGAACAATGAAGTACCTCCAATCCCAAAAATCAAATACATGGGGCGATGAGAATTAAGAAATAAGACAAAAACATCAAGTGAAAAATTGGCGCTCGCCCATATTTTCCGAGTTACGGTCCTTTAAAATTTCCAAAATTTTTAAAATATCAATATGGGTATCATTTTGAAGCTTTTAAAGAGGTCTTTAAGGAAAAACTAAAATTTTTTAATAATGCTTAACCCAAATAAGAGCCGATGGCATTTTTATGTAAATTTTTAAAATTGCCTGTCACCTCTATATTTGTTTTATTAATAATTTTTTTTTTGTGAATGGATTAACTTCACTTGTCTAGATTAAGATAAATGGTTAACGGTATATTAGGTTTGGCATAGCCGAAGATAGCAAGCACTCTTACTTCTTTTAAAATTTAATTAATTTGAATTCTTTATTAATTTAATCATAATTATTTTTTACAATGTGACAAAGTTCTATTAATAGAAAAATAGATAAAATAAAAGTATCTTTATTCTCATTAAATTGTATAGCCAAAAAGAGATGAGGATTTTGAGGTTAACTACCACACGGAATTACTTGATCTTTAGGTTTGTAGAGGCGAATGTTTAAAACGTTTGAAACTTTTATTCTAGTAAAAATATTCCGTCAAGATTACATAGTTTAAATTCTAGTTGGAATTGTGATTTAGATAATCAATGTTTAATGCATTTGAATTACAGACTTGGCTAGTAGTACAAATAAAAATAATAAACAAATATGAATATAAAACGGAAGTGAATGTGTGATAAGTTAAAAAAACGGTAATAAAAGTAAAAATGGAATAAAATATTCATGTTCACGTTTCTGTTCATATATATCACGTTTGAAAACTTCACTGTGACTCTTGTAACTTCTTGTTGTGAAAAATTCTAATTACTGTTTTTTTTCAAATCATATCTTTTCGCTATTGTTGTTTAATTAGTACCGTATATTTTTCGTTAAAAAAGAAAAAAAATGCATTTAAAGATTCAATGGTGGGAAGTAATTACTAAATGGTGATTTCAACCAATCTTCCTATATCTTCTTGAATGTACCCTTGCGCTAGGAGCAAATACATCCTCAAATTCGCCACTAAAATATATGCTGTTGGAGAATTGAGGAAAACAGATACAGAAAATATTGCACAAAATTATAAACATTTAGTGCATAACAAACAAATAGCGAACAAAAACATTTTAAATTGTTTGAAACATTTGAAACGTCTCAAGAGAAGTTATATTTTTCATTTGTTTGTTATTTTTTAAATTTAATATTAGTAAATACCTTTGTTCCCTGTTCCCGGTGATGTCTTCCATTGGTATTTTAAATAACCAGTTGTTCTTTTTACGTAACTTTGCTTTCATGTACACAATTGTTTTTTATATCAATTAAAATATTTTTAAGTGAGGCGCAGCTCATTTAAGCAGCTTAAAGGAAAAGAAAATATTTTGCAGTTGCATTAACTTTTGATTGTATTTGTGCTTTTTAGTGTTCATGTTGTAATAATTATATAAACTATTAATTGTCATATTCTTAAAACCCATTAGTTTAGAAACGCAGCATTCTCAAATAACACAAAATGTTTCATTTGATTTCAGAAACAAGAATCAAGAAAAAGAAATTTCTTTCAATCCTTAAACAAATTAATTTAGTAAACGGATTTTCCATCTGCAAAAAATTCTTTCAATTGCGTCTTCTTTTCATAGCTAAGTATGTGTATGCAGCAAGATATTATGTTTTCTGATTTTTGTAAGGAACTTCAAATGAGTACATATAATGAAGGCACCTGTTTTCTTGCGCGAATTTTTCTAAACTTGATGGTTTAAAGTACCACATAAAACTGTTTTAAAATAAGTCTCCTCCTTTTAATTACATATGTGATGTTTTGTTCAACAACTGAGAATTGTATGGTGGGTGGTATTGTAGTTGTAATCCTTAATATATCTGCATACGTATGTGTGCTACTTCAGTATTGTTCGTTAAAAAATAAAATAAGAGGATTATGAACATGAATTTAATTTTTAGAAAGCTCTAAATTAACGTTAAGTGAAGCAAAAAATAAGAGAAATGAGTATTTCTTATTTAACTTACCTGTTTCTTAAGTGATTTTACACAACTGAACAACCTTTATGTAAACGAGCAGTTTGTGAATAGCGTGCAAAAAGATGTTTTTTTGCCAGTTACTGTTTATTAATGCACTAACGCATTGAGTAAACAAGTTGTATTTACTAACAATTAGTAAATAACAAAAGTAATTTCTTTTATTTTTTTTTTAACAAAAATCTATTTTATAATAATATTAATAATAACAATAATTAAATAAAAGTATCCAGGGTGATAGAGGAATAAAGACTGAAAGTACAAAAATTTTCGGTCGCCCATATTTTCCGAATTATCAGCCTCTTAAGTACTACATTTTTAAGGTTACAATTTAATTTAGGTTTTAATTTAAAGAATTTTAAAGACATATTTCAGGAGGCCTTAAATACTTTCTCTAAATGTAAGCTCATTGAAAGCTACAATAAGTATGGTAGCACTAACTTCCAGAAAGAGTTTTTAAAAAAATCTCTGTTAGAAAATTTTTTCCGACCAATCACTGTAATTTCTACTTAGGGTATTTCTATTTATCACAACGAGCCATTCGTTTGTGCTCAAGTAAGCTTCGTCGCGAGCGGCTGCCACTCCTAGGGTAACTTATAAAATAAATTTATTAGCCAGACTTAAAATGATTTTAACACGATTTATGTGACCTAACACGAAGACAAATTTTTCCCAAAATTAATTTTGCATCTATTTTCCGAGAAGGTAGTAATCCAAACTAAGTATGCACTTATTTTGTTTATATCATACATGCAACATAATGGGAGCTTGACAAGCAAAAGATGTGTTAATTATACGTAGAAATATGTTGTTCATACTTATGTTTATGCGTAATCCGCATAATTTTAATCGTATCTATCTATATACGAGCAAATGTACACACTACTTGAATGAATTGGAAAAGCGTGCAAGTGTTCGTGAGTTATTTAAATATTACACGTTTGGAAATAAATTTTATAAAGCAAATATTGGAATTTTTAACACCAGATAACTTTTAGGAACAAATACTATTGACGCCTTATGTTTCAGCATGGCAGTTTAGAATTGTGTTTTTTTTTTTTAATTTATTGTTATGATCTAGTTAAAATTACGATTGTGGTTTGTTAAGCTTGGCTTAAATGAAGATTTTAAAACCGTCCGATACCATAAATTCCTTAAAGAAATGCACACGAAAAACAATTAAAAAACTAAATTAAAAATTTTTTTTGTTTCAAACAAAAGAAATAAATAATAATTTTCTTTAAAAGAGGCGTGCTTTTCAATTATTGTTTTAAATATTTATAATTTTTACAATACCGTTTGGAGTGTGTATGTTTTAATTTATCCAGAGTGTTACCAGTTTCAAGCGCTCGAAAGATAAAAAAGGAAATAGGGTAAAAGAATAAACGTATTGTTAAAATAAACAGCAAATAGCTTTTGCAAAATAATAATTTTATATTATTTTTGAAAATTGCTAAAAAGACACAACTAAAACTTTTATAAATATAAATTAATAAAAAACACAATTAATTTATTTTAAATTTATGAATTTAAAGTAAATAATAACAACGATAATGAAACAATAAACATAAATATCTATAAAAGACACTTACAACTTTTCCAATTAATTTTGAATACCCTTAAAAATCAATAAAACTGTAGGCGAAATATAAATGTATATATTTTTATATAAATAATTCTTGCACTTTTTATTGCTGCGTTAGTCTATAACTGTTCAAAAGATTGGCCATATACATCAATTTACAACCACTAGCGCATCCTTTAATTTTTAATTTTAAATATATATACTTGTCATTATATTTGATATAGTAGTGGATTTTCTTTCTAATTTTCAAGAGTTTGTCTGTAACGGTTTCAAAGATAGGTCAAATTTATCAGTTATAGGGACGCCCTTTAATTTCTAATTTTTAATGCTTATGCTTGTTATTATAACGGTCATCGTAATCATCATTTTGTTCAATTTTTAAGCGTTTGTCTATGAAAGATAAAGATAATTTTAAAGAAGTGCGCTTTACGGTTTGTAACACACTTAAAAAAGCATCTATGTTGTGTGGTGACACCCTTTTATTTTTAAGATGATGAACTGTTTTTAAAACGGAACCAATCTATAAGCATAATCTATCTAATTACAAAAAATTTTCAAAATCGGTTCAGAAATGACTGAGTTCTGCAGGTTCAAATATAAAAAAAGCAACATTCAGTCGAATTAAATACCTCACCTTTTTTTTTTTTTTATTTAAGACAACATAACGTGTTATTTACACACGTCAACAAATATGCAACCAAGGTTTATTAGCAAATAGCCGAGTTACAGTTACGGACTTTTGCAGTCTAATGCAAAATGAATTTTGTTAGAAAGATATTTTTTTTAGGTAAAAGGTTGTCTTGGAGTAAGAAAAGAATTTTTAAAAAGAAGACTTAAAATGGAAAAACCGTCGGCTAGCAACATCTTCGGAGTTTCGTAACCTTGAAGGGTTTATAAATATTTTGTTTTAGCTTTTAACACTGTAAATAATCCTAAATGTGTTTTTGTAGTATAAAAATTACTTTCTACGGAAAAATTAAAAAATTTGCTTATTTAGTTGTATGCATTTTATTCAAATAAAACTATAAACTGAAAAACTTACTTTTAGAGCTCCATACACAAACGAAACCCTGTGTTTTCGTCACATTGTCTGTTCGTCTGTGGATTTGCGAACAGGGTCCAAATTAACGCTCGTAAAACCTAGTGCTATGTGCTTTCAGCTGAATGTGCTACCTTATCTGTAGTTATGGGTTTTACAAATATATTAAGGAGTCAGAAGTAGAGCAATTGCATGAAGATACAATGCGGTGTAAGATATACTTTATTCCATCTGATTTTCTCGCAAACTATGTCACCTTTATCAGAGCGAAAATGGAATACAACTTTTATGTATGGGTCGGTGCGCCAAAAACTATTTTAGAGTTGCTCGACCGGAGGAGAGAGCGGAGGACAGTAGGGTATTCAGCTCTGTCGATTTGCTGAAGCATCGACGCAATGTAAGGTGTGTTCCTGAAAAAAGATATATTGTAATTAATTAGATTTAATTAGAAATAAAGGCTTTTTCAAAAGGATGTGAATTTGATTAATATGGCCTCATCTTTTAATCCGTTATAGGCAGAGGATGTTCTGATAGGTCTTCTTTAAGAATAAATACAAAAATAAAATGAAATTGATAGTATCCTTTTATATTGAGCTATTCGAGGCTGAGTTTATTAGTTTACGCAGGGTTTGAAATGCTAAGTTGCTGCAACAGCAAGGTGCAATGTCATTTTCGCAAGGTATTTTTTTTAATTTAATCAAGTACGTTTTACTACGTCTGCTGTAACAAGTCAAAAAAAAAAAAAAAAATAATAAAAATCAAAGGGTGACCCATTCATAGTACGCAACCTGCAGATTTATAGTTTTTCCCTTCATTTTTCTACATAAGAGTTAAATCCACTGCTGAACTATATTAGCAGCAGCAAGATGGCCTCGCAGCACAATCAGTTCTGCACATTAATCAAATGCATGTTTACGTTAAACATGCCAAAAACAAAAATTCATCTAAATCCTTGAACATAAATAAATACAAAAGCAGTTGCAAGTGGATAAGTAAAATTCATCTCTGAAGACTCACGGCAATAGTTCATGTTTCTTTGCGGTTCATTTGTATTGAATGAATACAACTAACCGAGTCAACCGAAAGGCTCTCAAATGCAGTTTTCCCTCAACAAACAACAACATATGAAAAATAAAAGAAAAACGAAAAATGTTGAAAAATAAGAACGAATAAAAAAACCGGTAAACAAAATGTGCTTCATAAAAATTTGGAGCAGTAGTGCGTTTGTTGTCCATCGATGCATTATTCAAGCATCAACATCATCGCTCATAGTTACAACCTCCATAAGCATAAAACTGCTAGTTAGTTAGTTACGAGTAAATAAAAGCATTCTATGTGCGGTTTAAAAGCAAATATTTATTGAGGTTGGAAAGTGGTATTAAAGCTGGGAAATTGCTAAATTTCTTTAAAAAAACAGTGTGTTAAATAGGGCAATAAGACAAACACATATTTTCATTCCATCGATTTAAATACTTCAAAGAAAAAACATTAATAAACTTTAAATTAAATGGAAACAGGCACTCTGTTCACACAAAATTTTATGAATTATTTCAATTGTGACAAAAAATTTTTTAAGTTAAATTTAATGTAAATTATTGCTACAATTACTTGTATTTACATATGCATTTATTTACAAGATTTCAGAATTAATTCTACCAGTTCTGTGTGGTAGCTCATATTAAAATAAATAATAAACGTTTATACAATAATTATGACAAGGAGATTTAAAGACAGTAAAAATGAACACAGGAATCTATGAAAGATTTACCAAATATCTGTTATGGAACCATTGACCACTCAATTTTAATGTTGTGGCAACAGTTTTACCATTTGATTCGTTTATGATTTTTATCATCAACTAACTAAAAATATATTAAAAATTATCATTTTATAAAATTAAAAGAGCTTCCAACAGATTTTAAATTGTTGAGCTTGTGTGATGTGAAATATAAATTATTCTTAACTATTGGGAATCATCTGATTATTTGCATCCTATAAAACGTGCTAGAAGTAGATGCAAAAAAACGAGAGAAAAAAAAAAACAAAATGAAACAGAAATGAGCGAATGTTAAATTAAATTGTAATTAAATGAATTTTATTTGTTAAGTTTGTTGCAGAATAAAAAAAAAAAAAAATAAAAAAAAATAAACAAAAAAGAGTATATTTTGTAAAATTTGATTTTAGGAAAGAGAGTTAAAATATTTTATATTATACAACAACACACTTTTTTAATTTAAGAGAGTGCGAGTTTAGACAAGAGGTGAATTTTAAGTTCTGTTCCTGCAGTAGATGATGTTTATATTTTTACTATTTCCAGAGCAAAGAGATACACCAGGACTTTATTATTTTATGTTCTCAGTTTGCAGAAGCATATTTAACTTTATCAACCGTTAATCGTTATCTATCAAAAATTTATTTCCTTATTTAGAGCAGCAGGTTTGATTTGTTCTGCTAAGGGCTTTTGTCAAAGAATGTTATTTTAATTAGTTTTTTTTTTATTTCTCAACTAAATAAATTTTAAAATTATTAACAGTGAACAACTGTTGTATTAACAGTGAACAAGTTGTATTTCATTAGAAAGTAAAATATGTCAGTTTATTATTATTTATAGTTTTACGCCATTGTCTCACCCGTTGTTAATTTTATAGGATTAAAGTCCGTGGACACAAAAAAAAGAAATAAAATAAAAATAAAATAAAGTAGAGTAAATAAGTGGTATTTAATTTCAAAGTTAATAATTGTCTATTTAAAAAGAATTCAAAACATTTTTGTTTAAAAAGTTAAAGTTAAATTTAGGTTGTTTCAATGCATAAATAATCGTCTTCTTCGTGTTAAAAAATTGTCCATAACCTGCCTTTTTGTTATACTTTTTTAAATCTTTAATAATACAAGATTATTTGCAGTAATTTTTTTACGAAAACCTTAAAAGTTAAAAATTTATGCGACTTGAAATTTAAGTGTTTTTGTCCTTATTTTTATTGAATAAGTTTTAAGTGATATTAACCGTTAAGCTTGAAATTATTTATTTATCATATGACAAACAAGCGATTAAATAATATAAATGGAGTTGTCAATTGTCATCTTCTGTAGTATAATTTCGCCAACTAGCAACGCAACTGGAGTTTGGTTGCTGTACATAAACGATCCATTATAGTCTCAGCTCAATACGTTTCTAAAAAATAAGGCCATATGTGAAAATAACATTACTATTGGTATACCTTTCATTCCATTTTAATTTCTGAAACTTATATTTATAGCAGACATAGCAGTACATCCCCTGTACAAGGCGTCTGTCTATCTTTACATATAATAACACTGTAACGAGGTCATTTCTGTACATGGAATATTTTTTGAAAATTTTGATGTTGGTTTAGATAGTAATCGATATGGAATACAAAACACCTATTTTTCGAATTTTTGTCTGTCTGTCCCTGTGTCTGTGTTCGCATCACGTAAAAACTGCTGGATGGATATGAATAAAATTTTGTAAGGAGGTCCGTTACAATCTTGGTTTATATATAGAGCAGTTTTTTTTAAACAAAACTAGTCTTGTGTACCCTAAACTTATTTTTGTAGAAGATTAAAAACAAATATACAAGTTACGTATGTTTTTATTAAGAAATTTGTAATTCATTCTGAAAATTAAAAAATTTAAAGTACGGTCAGATTAGTCAAATATTTGACCAAAAGGACGTTACTACTAAGTTAAGGAAAAAAAGTTTGTCCTTGTCAAATACTTATTATTTTTCATTCAAATATTTTACTAATCCTACCGCACTTTTACATAAATATAAATAAAAACACAAATATAAATAAAGTTTCAAATTTAGGTTTAAATGCTTTCATAATCTTAAAAAATAAATTTTATTTTATCACAAAAAGCTTTAGAAGAAACTCACCTAGAAAAACAATTTCATGTAGATTACAAAATATAAAAAAACAAAAAAAAAAAAACATTAAATAAAACTGCGTTAAAATAATAACAAAGAAATTTTGTAGGCTTGATAAAAGGCGAAGTGCATTAAATTTTAAGTTTTTTTTTTTTCTCACAAAGATTATGTTTAAATGCGCATCTATTTTTTATTATATTTTAACTGAGATATGTTCTTGCTTCAACAAAAGATGTTTTTTGTTTGTTGTTGCTGATTCTAAAGTTTTTTTTGTTGGAGTTTCTATCTTTATTTGTTGTGCATTGAGTTGAGCATGCACAGACATCAGAAAACACCCACCCCATAAATTGTGATGCCTTGTAATAATTTTTTTTTTATTCATTTTTATGTAGTTCTGGATGCAGCAACCAGTGCCACTTTATCGTCAGTTAATAGCGCTATTTTAAAAACTCATCCTGTAGTTTGTTGTCTTATTAAGGAAATGAATGTTTTGTAAATATGTTGCTTTGATATTATGTATATGAGCATGTATGTATTTATGTATGTATATCGTGGATGGAAATATTAATACCCAGTAACAATTTTTATTACTAAGCAATAAGATAAAATCCTAAGAGTTCATTCTTCTTGTTGTTTACATTATTATTATTATTTTATTATTTAAAATTTATATTTCAATTTGCAAGTATGTTTAATGCCTGCGATCTTTCAAGCATTTACTCTGGAATAACTAGTTTCCGTTTAAGACGTAAGAAGTACTGAATAAGTTACTAGTAAAGTACTTTGAAGGTTATTACAAATGAGGCTAAATAAAATTCTGATTGTAAAATGTATTGTCAAACAAAACATGAGTTATTTAAAGTTTATGTTGTTGGTTTTTTATTAAAATGTAAAAATGTATCTAAAGTTCATGAATTATTTATAAAACTAAAGATTCTGAACGACCTTTTGACCGATGCTTAACTTTAACAATCGATCGATGATAATCTTTTCAAGAACACATGTAGCTGACAAATAGTGCTGCTGACGACATTTGCTATCTCAATGTAATAATCAAGTAGTTATAGCCAAAAAAAAGCTCAAACAGTATACTTTTGAGTCAGTCATTGAAACATGTATATGACAGGAGCAATGTAAATTGATAACCAAATTTCTGTTGGGTTGTTTTAAACAAAGCGTTAAGTGGGAGCCTTCATGTGTGTACAAGTCATCAACTTATGACAAGATGTAAATATTTGATATGTTAGAATGTTCATGGCAATACAACGGTTTGCCTGCAGTTGACACTCTCTGCTATATATTGTATTGACAAAGTAAAAAAGTTGCTTAATAATAAAAAAAAAAAAAAAAAAAAAAACATACGTTTTCTAGACACATTCAAAGAGATTCCAAAAAAGCAGACAAGAAATGAAAAAGAAAAGTCACGCGTAAAAGTGTTTAAACTATTTTTAAATAAATCTTTGAGCGCAGATAGGACTTACGTTACATTATTTATTCAGTTTTACACAACCACGAATATTTTCATGTTTTACAAGCTGGAGGGTGTTTACTATACCCTTTACTATGGTATTAAGTGAATGGTCTGTTTTTCGCTAGTAGATGAAATGCCATTGCCGTTACATTTAGAAAATATTGCTTTTAATAGTATAAATGTAGATGTATAGACTGCTAATGACGAATGTAGCGATCCAGAAAATGCTGCTTTTTATCTGCTTTTTTGTATTTTCTTAAAAAGTTTAAACTAAAATTTATTCATAAATAATCAGACTAATAATTAATTTTAAAATTCATTATAAATTAATTAAAAACCCTAACCTTGTGTAACTCTCTGGTTTTTCAAGACAATAAGCTGAATGTGTGATCATTTGCAGCATTGCCGTTTTCTGGTTAGATTTAGCATATTTTATTTTGTTTTGGCCAGAAAATTTTGATTTAGCCAGTATCGTTTTTTAGAAATCTATTTAGCGATTAAGATTTACTTTTTTTGTTATTTGATAGGAAAAAGAAATAAACATAGAAGTTTCATTTGGCTCAAATAATATTTAACCTTTTTTCCCGGAAGCACTGATCCTCAAAAATATTTAAATCAATATACTTTTATGTGAAAGCAGAATAAAAAATTCTTTTGCAATCTTAAGAAAATGATTTTATGATTTTTGTTTTCATTTGTTGCTGTGCGAAAAAATTTTTTTTTCCTAGATTCATTAACTTTCAGTTATACATATGTGCATATGTACTATATATAACCTAAAACATGTGTTCATATGTTCATATGTACATATGTATATGTATATGTGCATAAAAAGTTACATTTAATAATCCATGGATTGTATTTCTTCGCTTATGTGCATCATAAGTTGTTTTATTGTTATTTTAACACGTTCATTTAAAGGAATATACATTAGTACATATGTATGTACATTTATTGAAATAAATATACATATTTTATTTTTCTTGAAGGCCTTTTTCAATTTCTTAAGTAAAAATCTTTATGTTTTTATCTCTCGAGTGACAATTTCAAGATTATTATATTTATATGTATTCCAAACACCTGATTTGAAGTGACACTTTTAATTTTTGTCTTGCTCTTTCTTACTTATTTTATCTGCTAAAAGGTTCCACATCTTTGGATGTACATATATTGTTCATTTGACTGACATTTATTTAAACATACATACAAATTTCGCTGTGTAAATTAATCCATTTTATATTATGATTATTAACTAAACTTGTTAATTGCAAAATAAATAATTATATGCTGTTTCTGTATTACAGGCGATCAACTTGTCTGAAAAAATTGTATGAAAAGCACTCAGTTTTTTGAGTTATTTTCACATAAATTGTTTAGACGAGCTGATCGCCTGTAATACAGAAACAGCACGTTAATTTGTTTTTTAGCATAAGTTAATCATAAAAATAGATATGTGCAATTTTATTAGAGGTTCCTACAAATGTCAAAATATAGCTGTCATATGTAGCATTTAATGTTAAATTACATTCATTTAAAAACCTTTGTACTCGTATGCAGTTGTAGACTGCAAGTTATGTTCATAAGTTATTAAGTTCCTTGTTAATTAGATACATTTATATCATTTAAATATGTTCTAAATTTTTAGAATCAAGGAATCTATGTATCCACAACTATCAAAATATATAGTCGTGCTGTTTTTTGCGCTTTTCCAACCTGCTCTTCAGCTCTACTGTTGTTAATGATTTTATTACCCAGTTTGTAATTTAATATTCTGCCTTTTTATTATATTTACGAATATCTAGTTTAGGGTTTGGGTTAATAAATATTGTAGAAGCAATATCTTAATTATAGCCAAAATGTTTTTGCAAACAGCTTCGTTCAAACGACAACTTGTTATTTTTATCATTTCATAGCGCTAATTGATATCAAAGTCCTGTAAACGTGTATTTGAGGCCATCACAGCAGGAATGCAAAGCGATATGATTGATTTTGGAATGTCAAAATTAGTTTTTTTTTTTTTTTTGATTAGTTGGTACAAAGCAAAAACAAATTCTTTGGGTTGTATTTGGACTTTGTCGAATTAAATTAATATTGATTATGAATACTCCTCGTATTTATTCACAAAGTTACTAGATTAAATCGATGATTTTAACAATGTACACAACATAAGGTAAATAGATGCGAATAACGCTAATAAAGTATGTAGAATCTAGAAAATGCAGCATTACATTCTATTGGTGTCTAATTTGTCATGTTTTCTTTGGAAAAAGTCCGTTATTATTTGTTAATAATTTGTTTTCTTAAAATTTATAGAAATTAAAAAAAATTAAACTTAAGTCAAAATTAATTAAATTTACTTATTAGAATTTTGTTTATTCCTAAGAACTTTTGGACACCGGGAAATACTATATTTGTTTATTTAAGGCCAATAGTTTTTTTCTCTCGGTCTATATGTATGTTTTTGAAATGATAAAACGATTTATTATGGTTTTGAACCATGATAATATATATTTAAAAAGAAAATACAGCACCCATTCTAGTGTTATTTTGTCTAATATTAATTACTTATTAAATTATATTAAACTAAATGAAATTAATTTTATAATAATTAAATTAATAATTAAATTAATTTTATAAATTTATTTTATAATAGGGCAAACCCTAGTTAACAATGCGTTTTGTTAAAATCGTTTGTTTTATTTTTTTTCGTTTATAATGTTTTTCTTTGTTAAAAACTATTTTTTAAGTTTAGTTTTAATTTATTTTTAAAAAAGCTTGGGGAGAAAAATCGAATTAACTTTTTAACACATCTTTTAGATATTTACTTCAAGATTTTTTAATCAAAATAAGTTTTAAAAAACTTTTACGGAGTTTAATGCAAAACAGTGGGGTAAAAAAATTACAAGACGGATGTAAGGAACTCTGCCATATAAAATTTAATGTATATTAATGAATTTAGAAAATGTTACAGTAAAATAGTTCTGGCACACAGTCTTAAATATTTCTAGAGCGAATAGTGAGTTAGTGTTTCCAACTTTGTCGAATCTTGCATTTCATTTGATATGTCTCCCTTGTTCATCTGAAAACGTTGAACGGATCTTTTTTAAAAACGAAATACAGAAATACATTAGCCAACGCTACATTAAAGAGTATCTTATATTCTCAAGCTTATTTGTAAGTTAAAAAAAACTTTCACGCTTCAATTTAAAAATTGATAATAAAATAAAATAAAAAATTGAAACCTTCAAAGTATTTTATGTAATTGGAAATCCGTGGCGAATTAAATATTATGTGGCCGCACGGCTCCAAAAACCTATTGTTATTTTGTTATTGAAGTCAAAAATAGTTGACTAAACTTTAAATAAAGTTGTACCCAGTTGGTTTCTTTCTCATGTTTATGCAGCAAAACCTCATATACAGCCATGTCACAGAGTGAAATTTTGTACGATTTAGAAAACTAAAACGTATTTTGCTTCTCTAGAAAATGTAAAACAATCAAAAAATTCATTTTGAAAACGGTCTTGAAATCTAAAGTGAAATTGATATTTTTAACAAGTTAAAGACGAAAAATGTGGAAAACTGTACTGAAAATTAATTATAAATATTGTCTATATTAATTTCGCTTAAAAAAAATTTTATTTAAATACTTCTAGTATGAAAATTTAAATATTTTTGTAAATCGTATAAAACATTGGTCACAAACTGAAAACGTAATTGATGTTCCATTGCCACCCGGGTTTCTGGTAACATCCTGCCATATGTTTCAAAGAAAAAAGTGAGAAGTAAAATGGATACATTTACTTACACTCCACTTGGATAGGAAAAAGGATCTGACGCATCCCTCAAACTTCTGCGATTTAATTTGATTGCTAAATGCATCTTTCTGTCTTCTTCCATCACAGCAACAATTGAAACACCAGGCATACTGTTCTTTTGTTTAATTTTTTATTTATTTTTTGATTTTAGTTTGTTTGTTTACTTACTTTTTTTTAATTTGTCTGGAGCCGGACCGATATTGTTGGCGCCGGTTGCTGAACCAGCTGTTTTGATTTCAATGTAACCATATTTTTAACATAAATAATACGATTTCCTTTTTTACCGTTTTCATAAAAACGTACGAGAGCTGAAGAAGCAAAAGTAACACGTTACGATTTGGAAATACGAATTCAAATCAATTTCGTACAAAACCTGTGACATGGCTGATAAAATGTTTTTGGTTTTGAAATTTAATTTTAAAAAATTTTCAATATTTTTCCTTTTCAAATTATTTGAAAATTTAAAATTTTTTTTTTCATTTGAAAATTTTTAATTTTTAAAATTTTTATAAATTTTTGACAACAACGTTGAACATTAACATCAATCAGCTGGGCTATTAAGACCACGTGTAAATTAATTCGTCTTGATTCAATTATTAAAAGAATTTTAAATGCCTTTCTAAAATTTGTTATTTTTCACATTTGTTGGTTAAAAACCAGAAACATACAAATTTGATCTCAAAGGGACGATGTATAAGTTAGTTAATTTTTATATTTGTTTATTTGTTAATTAATTATTGTTTAAATTTGTGTGTTTTGTTTGTTTTATGTATTTATTGTAATAAAGAATAGAAATATTAAAGTTTTTTTTTCCAAAATTAAGAATTTTTTATGGGATTAAAGATTTTTCTATGACACCACTGGTTGCGTTAAAAGATGTTGAAAAGACTGCAATTATAACTCTACTTTTTTTAATATCTGCAAATGCAATTTGATCTTAGGAATGCAGCTCAGATTTGTAAGCGATTTGTTCATCAAGTGATTGAGGGCATGGAATTTTTTATTGCCTCTTCAAATGAGAACACTTTCGTATACCTTTTTCTAGATTAGGTACAACAGAAATTTCCTTTCTTGGATGTATTATTACGCGAAGAGGTACGTGCTAAAGATATAACGGAGCTTAGAAGATCTCTCGGCATGTATATGTAATTATTATCTTTCTTCAATTCCTTCTGTAAAAAACTTCAAGCTCCATTGAATCGGTTTAAAAAAGGAAATCGCAAAAAGAAGCAAGTCTTAATATGGTCTAAAGATCAAGATTATGCTTTTAATAATTTACAGAAAGCACTTTCTAATGTTACGTTATTATTTTAAGTATATGCTCGAGGACCATTGCAATTTTCATAAACCAATGTATCTATTTAAACCAATTTATCTATTTAATAAAAAAGTTCTTGTTGGGTTATATGAAAAACCTTCCGGCCGTTTTGACTCCGTGTTAAAATAAAATTACAAAATTAATTTAATTACTATTATTTGACATTCAAAATTAAATCCGGTCATAGAATAACACTTTTCATAATTTAAAAGGAAATAAAAATATTAAATTTTGAAATATTTTATAGTCGCTTTAAGGGTGTAAAATGTACTTGCATTTTGGCTTATTTATACATTCTTTTAATTTATGCTCGTGCACGTTTTAATATAAACAAGCAAATTAATAGTTTTTCTGTTCGTTTCAGAGAATTTTTATTTTTTGTTTTGCTGATTAAGTAGCCTTGTTTGTTTGAAGAGAACTTTACTCCTTTAGCCAAAATTAAAAGTGCACTTTAAGCACAAAGTGTTTTCATATTTAATAATTTAATTGTAAAATATGTTATGAATATTTCAGTAGTGAACTGCATGCGTTTTGTACATATTAATGGGCATTTACTAATCGAAATATTCTGGTAAAAATTTTAAGAAAATTGTGTTGGCTTTAAAGGCTTACAGCTTAAAAGTTTTGTGGTGTGACCATTTAATAGTTACGTTTTCATGATAAATGTTTTTTTTTTTTTAATAGTACACTATAATCCTATAAACTGATGTTAACCACAAGGAAAAAATCAAAATAGCAAAGATATGCTCATAAA
This sequence comes from Cistogaster globosa, assembly GCA_937654795.1. Taxonomy (NCBI): domain Eukaryota; kingdom Metazoa; phylum Arthropoda; class Insecta; order Diptera; family Tachinidae; genus Cistogaster; species Cistogaster globosa. The sequence goes on along the minus strand of OW569406.1, from coordinate 122,198,756 downwards.
ATATTTAAGAATTTTTTTAACGTGAAATTTTTATTCCACCCGATCTGAAAATTGCTATCGGGAATTTCACGGGAATAATTTTTTCCACAACTTGAATATTGCGTTTGTAAAAATGAAAAAAATAGTTGTTTAAGGAGTATAAACTGTAAAAAATTTTGGTCTTATCCTTAGGTTCGGCGTTACGGACCTCCAAAGCTTGTATGTATAATCACCCCTATTCTGCGTTTCGATTCGATTTGAAATTTTCTCCGTTTGACAACTTTGGTATTCTGAGTTTTGATTCCGCTCAGTTTCTTTCGATTGTATGTATTCTGCATTACGATTGGAGCTCCGTTTTTCTCAGTTGTTTTTTTGTTAACGGAGGGGTTTTCTTTATTTGTGTTTTTTAGTTAAAAATTGAAAAAATGTAAGTAGAAAATGAGATAAAATGTTCAGAAACGGGTTAAAAAAATACTTTAAATTATATTTAACTAATTTATTTAATTATATTAATGTTCTCTTGTTTTAAATTGTTAATTTTTGTATCCGAATTTGTTGTGTTTTTTATGTATTACGGGTCAAAAACAACAACATCAGAGCAGTATGAAAAACTGGCAGATGTAATGGCATCTAAAGCATGTGTATACCACCAGCGATCAAAGGAAGTAGTAGCAGCGTTCTGAGAGGAAGTTGCAGGAATCCTCAATTCACTAAGTCCTTCAACAAAAAATGCCAGCTCAAAAATTAGTTGCCGTAAACAATAATTCTTATTTTGTTTTTATATTTTTTTATTTTATTTAACAATTTTTAATTAAACTTCATCAAGAAATTTTTTTTAATTATGTAAACATACAATTTTTTGTATTAAAATTGACATTTGTTTATGAAAATGATTACAAACTTGCTTATTTTGCTTTTTCATTTCCACATTCCACAGGGATGCTATTAATTTTGTACACATTGTTGTCTTCTTCTTTTTCTTTCGATTCAGTTTTTCTTCAGAATACCAATTTACGATCGCAACGGAACTGAATGCGGAGACTTAATCGAAACGCAGAATAGGGGTGAATATGACATATATCGAGGCAATTAACTTGTCACCTTGCATCTTGTTAAAAAGAATGTCACTTTGAAATTTATTTACCGATTTTACCCTAAAGTTCCTTTTTAGCAACCTAAAACTTCTTATTAGATGACAAATACTTACTTCCACTATCAATATCAAAGTGAACAAAACAATGAAAAAATTCCACATTCATGCAAAAATAAAACATTAATGAAGGTGAATTTGTGTGAAATGTGAAAAAATTTCATGTGGAAAATAATTCGCGATAGGGTTGATTGTTTTTTGGAAATTTAGACCATTTTAATATGAAATCTTATAAATATTTTCACCAACGATACAGTCAAAATCTTTATTTAAAAAATTTTAATGCCAGGTATTTTAGCAAACAAATGACATAAAAGTAAATCTTTTGATGTGCTGTTTACTTATACGAGGATTAATCATTGATTTTGCCCCTTCTTCTTTCTACTTAATTTTAAACTATTTATTTAATATAAAAAAATTCTTGAATATTGCTGTTTCTCTACTTTTACAGACGTACTGTGTGTGGAACACATTTTAACCAGAATATAAAACATACGAGTATATCCGTCCTTAACAGGTTTTTTTATACTGCATATTTTATTTTCATTTTTTGATGAGGTTAATGAATCGTGCTATGAAATACTTCCGCTTCGAAACATTTCGGTGGCAAGAAATGTGATTTGTTACATTTCCGAAGGCAAAACTCACAATATACATACAACATCCAGGAACTGCAACAACATTGATGAATATAATGAAATTTTAAAAATTTTACCATCGTCACTTTTAAAATGAAATTGTGTTGTGATTTTATTATTGAAAATGAAGAACATGATGGGTTTATTTTGTATTTTCTTATCATATCATTTAAGTTTGCTCAATATTTACACATGCATGCACATGTAAATGAGAATCCTTTAATGTATTTAAAATAGAAAATAAAAAAATCTTTTAATTTCAACAAAACATACTCATGTATGGACATATGTATGTACAGTCGTTCATACATCCATTTAAACCTTTAATAAACATTAACATTACATTAAAAAATAAATATTTGCGTCAGCTAAATTCAAAATAAACAGCTTTTATAGTACTACAGCTCAAGAGCAGGTAAATATTAACACTTTAAATAGTTTTAACTTGAAACCATGTTTTGCCTAGACGACCATTTTTCTCCGCCGCACGAATTTACATTGATTTATATATCCAACGGCTTACCATTTTCTGATGCCACAAAACAATCCACAATGACCCGGTAACAATTGCAGATACACAAATGTATAAACAAATTTTGTAGTTACTTACCAATGGAAGTGTTTGATAATCATTTACAGACGGACAGATACACAAAATGCCACACAATACTACAGAAACATGCATGCAAAATTAAACGTTCGTATTATTTTGTATGTGTGTTTGCAAATGCAATTAAAACCAATGACCGAAAATAATTTGTTGCAACAAATGTTCTCAATAGTCAGTCATTCACAAAAAAATCAATAAGACTTTTATAATCTACAAAACTCAAACATGGAAACACGAACGAGTTTATGCACAAGCAAATTATTACGAATTGAAAGCATTACAATGCAGAGAATACCGACTCGCACTACTGGCCTACGTATAGCTAATCGTCTTTAAGGATAAGTTTGTTTAAGCACAATGAGCACATCTTTACATCCTTTAGCACAGGTATGAATGGGTATATCAAAGTGTGTCATTCCGTTTGTAATTTCTACAATATCCATTACCAAGCCCCATAAAGAATAAAATTCTGAGTCCTTGGGCATATCGAAGTCGATTAAACGATGTCCGTCTGTGCGTTCATGTTCGTGTTGAAATCAACTTTGCCAAGGCACTAGATCGGCTTGAGAAAATTTAAATACTCCAATCGATTAGACGAAATTTCGAAAATATCGCTATTGAAAATCAGCAGGATCGGCCCATGTCCTGACTCTAATTTTTCGATGTTTTTTTTCAATTTTAGTTTGCATTACTGCAGCTGGTTATTTTCTATGATAAAGGGTAAGAAATATTGGTAGCACTTACTTAGCTGTTTATGATCAATTATAAAGGTACACATTCGAGTAATACCAAAAATTTTATGTTTTAAAAATAAAAACTAATTTTGGAAATTTTATTTTATTATTTAGTAGAAAATTTTTTTCCAAGAACAAATTTTTTCGGTAATTTCAAAACCGAACTTAAAAAACCGTGCTGATCGAGGCAGTACTATACGAGGTTTTCTTGTATTATTTTCTATATACACGACCAATAGACCAATAACGGCAGCAATATATTTGTAAAATGGTTATTTTTATTTATTTTGTGTTGTGAACATTATTTTATATAAAATTGTTCTCTTTCGTTACCTTTTGGTAATAAAAATATTTTTAATTTTATTTAAAGTGGGTATTTTGAAATTGTCGATTTTTAAAATTAAATTGCTGATAATGCCGATTTTTCTAGCCAAATATGCCGATTTCTTATCAAAATTATCTGGCACCCCTGCGTGTATGGGATGTTCGTGTAGGTGTATCGCACACATGACTGGTGTACGATACATCCCTTCAAACAATTGCAATCGTCGAATCTTCGAATCCCGGCGATTAATCGCTTGCGATCCTGCAGGAGGTTCGCTAAAACGCTCGCCTGTGTGCCTGTTGCGATTCGCTCACAGTGATTCGCAAATAGAGATCCGCCGGCGATTCACCATTAACGATTTTTTTTTATAATTTATATTTCCGATTAATGCACTAATGGTATAAATGTTCGCTTGCTCAACTGAAATAAAAATTTTGCTAATTGCTCTTGAAACCAAATATTTATTTTCCCGTTACCTTTAGGAAAGAACAAAGAAAATTCCATCGAAAGTTATGAAAAAACACAGATAACTCAACTTAAATGGATAAAGAATGCAAAAATACGTTTACTCCTGTGACGAATATTTCCCGTTACTTTTGTGCGTTCTCGCATTCATCGCTAAGTTGTAAGGCATAGGCGATGGCTCGCGACTCACATCGTAAACGTAATCAAAATTGTTTTCAGATTTGAGTGTTTAAAAAAAAAATAATTTACTTGTGTACGCTCGCGTATTTATCGTCTAGTTGTTAGGCATAGGCGACGGTTAGCGATTCGTATTCCCTGGGAATAATCGCATAATCATCGCCAAAAAATCTCAAAATTGTTTGCAGGGATACAATTGATTGTATAAAAAATTAAAACTTTTGGGGGCTACAAAAACAAATGCATGACAGTATTATCATACAGACTACACCAAATAACAACGTAATTTTTTCAAAATAAAATTAAATAGTATTTTATTTTAGTTATTTCGATTTTACAATTAAATATTGAAATAGAGCTCTATTTTGAAATTTTGTACATAATTCAGTGTTTTAAAGGTCAAAGTAGCGAATGCGATTGGCGTGCTTAATTTTTTCTAGTTCATCTAGTTCATACGAACACGGACGGACAGACGGCCCTCGTTCAATCGACTTCGCTATTTATAAGAACTCAAAATGTATGGGGTCGAAAATTAATATTATAGAAATTACAAGCTCAATGACAAACTGTGGTGAAAGTATAAAAAAGAGTGTGCAAATGTCTGTCAATTTTAGTTAACAATTAATTCCGAAATCTTTAAAAAATCAAAGTTGGTTATACATTTTAAACCAACGAAATTAAAGCAACACAATTAAATAAACACCGAATCATTTGTCTTCATTAAACAAATTGAATATGTACGAGTCCAATTGATCAAAGAATATTGAGTTTATATTTTAGTAATTATTAGATCATGTCGGAGGATAAGTAATTTTGTATTTAATACTTTATTTACAATAAGATACACATTATTGGCTTCTGGTTATTTTGTGACATTTGAATGCCAAACATTAGAAATGTGTGTATGTTTTTTGACTACTGAAAAGTTAATTGGATTTTAATTCATTTCGGCTGCTTTTCTATTTGTTTAGAATTTTTAAAGCAGTTTGTTCTTAATAATTTAAAATCAATGTATATGAACGAAGTAGGTACGTATGTATATGTATGTATGCATGTATGTATGTACTAATGAACCTTTATTTATTTTCAATTTGTCTTAATACTTACTTTAACTTGTTTTAAAAGTTTATTATATCAAATACAACTCGGGTAGTTATGAAAACCATGTTGTTAATGTGTATAAGAAAGGAAATATTATTCGATTAAGTTAGGGATGCAACCGATACCGATATTACTTCGATACTTCTGGTTTTCCGATATATCGATATTGGCAATATTTTACAGTCGATACGCCGATACTTCTTATATTTTTCTTTAGAGTTTTTTTTAACAAAATATTCATTTTTCCACTCCTTTTTTTACATGACAACTATGAGAAATAAATTATCAAAAGCAGAACATAAAATTTAAAGTAGTTCTGTCGCATCTGAAAGACTATTTTTCACTGCAGGTCTGCTTCAAACGGATTTGAGAAATCGTCTATCTCCGCAAAATTTGAGATCCATTTGTTTTTTAAAGAAAAATCTTATTATTATCAATTTTAAATATTAATCCTTTGCAATGTTATTTTTATAATTTTAATTTAATTTTAAAATGATTTCAAATTCAATTCGTTGTCTTTCAAATCTTATTAAATCAGTTTTAAATCTTAACTGAGTGCCATCGTTCATTTTGTAAAATCATAAATATTGCAGACGTTTTGTGGTTTGAAAATTTGAATTTTAGAAACTGAAATGCATTGAAAATGTTGTAAAATGTAGAAGAATTACTCTACTTGAGTTTTGTTAATTTTTACTTTAGCTCAGTTTCAAAATGTGTATCGGTATCGGAATCGGTATCGGCGATATTTATCTTTAAGTATTGGTATCGGTATCGGATTCGCGAAATGGCGTATCGTTACATCCCTAGTTTAAATTCCTTATCTCTATCCCAACAGATTTAATAATTATATAACAATGTTAATTTAACATTGTAGCGAATAATTACAAAGACACAAAATATATTGTGATTTGAACTATTATTTCAACGATAAAGTATTTTAATTTTTAATTGAGTTGCTTCTAACAACATTTTTCTTTTTAGAATAAGCTTTCTACAGCGAGACAAAGTAAAACCTTCTCTATTTTAATTCTAAATGATCCAATACCAATTTTAAGCAAATGTTGATTTTTTTTTGTTTTTTTCAAACAGGAGACAATAATCCTAAAACTAACGAAACATAAAATAAATATTCAAATTTCTAATCTAACAATTATACTTTTGCTAGACAAACTGTAAATGATAACATCAACATTAAAATTTATTATTAGAAATGTAAATTTACTTTAATCGTGCTTGATTCCTTCAAATATAAATATTTCATACATTTTTGACTTCGTATTTAAATACGCATTTAATTAATTATCATTTAAATTTAAGTTGTATTTAAATACGGTTTCAGTGCCAAATTTAAGTTCTCATTTGAATACGACAAAAATATAGTGGCATTATGAAATGTCAAAACATGAATAGTTTTTAAAAAAGCAGCGGGTTATTGAATAAAAAAAAAAAATAGTTTAGTTTTAGTTACATCGCCACAAACTTGTATATAAAATTTTATTTTTAAAGAACACAAATAATTTGATAATAATTTGATAAACATTTTTTACATAATTTTTATTTAAAACTGTAAAAATCATATGGTTACTTAAATGAACTTTAAAAGCGAAAAAAGTGTCATTTAAGTTTTATTTAAGTGCCATTTAAGTTTGCACTGAAAATTTAAATAGCACTAAAAAATCAATGATGCTTAAATACGAATTGAAAATTGGCCCTTATTTGTTTAAGCAAGTTTTTTAACCGCAAAACATGTTGTTTTTTACATGTTTTTCGATGCGTTTATTTGTTTCTCCAAACACTAAAAATTAACGTGTTTTTTATGTAAACAAATCGCAACCAGTGTTGTCAATTATGGCGATTTCTCGCCAAACGTGGCGATAAAATTTTAAAACGGCTAGAAACGATATAGCTAGCGGTATTTAAAATACTTTGGGAAATTTTTTTATTCTGATTTTCTTATTCTATCTTTTATTACATGCAAAAATATTTATAAATATTTGAATTGGATGTCAAATGTTAAGGGCGCCTAAAGCAAATGGCTTGTCTACTTTTGAAGTTATTTTCAGTTCTCACTTTCAAAATGCTGTCACTCTGTATCTCAAATTAAATTTTCTGCAGTTCAAGAGTTTTTAAAAGATTTGGAGACCTTAATTACGCACTTAGCATTCATGAAATATAGTAGCGAAAACTTTCCTTTATGAATTGGAGTGTTCAATAGCCATTCTTAAGATATTTATTGTTTCCACAAGTAATCTTGTTTCGAAAGAACTTTTTCTCTAAGAAATTCCATGAAATTTTAATTGAGAAATAATATGCAATATGAGCTTCTCATCATACTTAAATGTAAATAACATACAAATGTACATATGTTGCAGCACATTCATTCCTGCGGGAGATACATATGTCGAGTAGATTTAATGACAAATGAAATGTACCGCAGTAAGGATACAAAACACAATTGTGTATGAAAGCTTTAAATACATAATTTATTCATATATTTTTAATTATAAAGATTACTTAGATACTACACATTGACCTTACTTTTTCTTAAAGTAAAGTTTATTTTTTTATTTGTCATTCCGTTTGCAATTTCTACAATAACCATGTCCAAACGTATAAGTTATTTATATTCTGAATCCTTTTACATAGCAAAGTCGGTTGAGCGATGTCCATCTGTCCGTCAGTGTTAGTGCTGAAATAAATTTTGTCAGGTTACTAGATGAGCTAATGAAAATTTAAATATGACAATTGATCACACATAGTTTCGAAAATTTTGCTATTGAAAATCAGCAAGATCAGTCCTCCTAGGAGGCAGCTGGCAAAACACCTCGAATTTTTCCATATCATTTGCAAGAATAAAGTAACTCTAATAAAAAACAAATATATGGGGCGATAGAAAATTAAAAAATGAGAAAAAATCATCCAGTGAAGAATCTTGCGCTCGCCAATATTTTCCGATTTATTGGCCTCTGAATTTTTCATAGAAAATACGATTGTGGGTCATATATTGTAAGATATCAATTTGGATATCATTTAAAAGCTTTTGAAGAGATCTTTTAAAAAGTACAAAATTAAAAATATGCTTAACCCATTAAGAGCCAAAATAAAATAAAAATAACTTTATAACATATAATACATATTTTTATATATTGGCAATATTTGGCGATATTCAAAAAACCCTTTGGCAAAAAAGTTAAAAAAAAAACTGTCTGCACTGAACGGAAAAAAGAAACTTTGTTACAATGAGAATAGATTACTATTTTATCTTGAAGGAGGAACACCTGTGTGCGAGCAGATTTTCTTTTTTAAAAAAAAGAAGGTTTTAATCAAAGACGCTACGCGCATGTTTTTCTACTGGAATATAAGTCTCCACTGTTTTAATAAATTGCAAATGAAGATAATTGTTAACAATTTAATAATCTGTTCAGGATTTCTCATATCCTTTACAAAGGTAATTATTGATTTGCAGTTCCTGGAGAGACTTTACATATATCTAAAAACCTATGGGATACCCTGTCGCTTTGGTTATGTAGCCCTGACATTAAAATTTAGATAAAATCTTATGCGCATATTTTTGCTATTTAGTTACTCAGAGTTTCATGTACATCTTTTTGCACTCTGGTACATTTACTTTAAAAATGGAATTATTTAATTGTCATACCGAACAGATTTTAATTTAAGCCTTACAGATTACTCCCTGAGCAACAACATTTTTTTTTTTTTTTTGCTAGTAAAGTTACGGAATAGACCTGCTGTAATTGCAGTAACAACACTTTGTCTTCTATGTTAAGCTATTTGCACAATCTATAAACTTTAAAAAAATATTTTATACACAAACACGTCCTTGACATCGGCACACATACAAACGTATATTTATTAATTGCTATCGTTTCCAAATAAAGTCCATCAAAAAACAAAAAACAAGTAACTTGCCTTGCATATAAATATTAACATATATCTGGATAGCAACAAAAAAAAAAAAAAAAAAAAAAAATAAAAACAAAACAATAAACTAACTTTTGTAAAATAATTTATTTTAAATATGTGTAACTGCTGATTTAGTTATCAAAAACGACAACGTGCTACTAGATAAAATTGTTGTAAGCAAATATAGCAATAGTTCAGCTTAAAGGTATAAATAAGTAAATTGCTGACAGAAAAACGTTTTTTAACGAAATATTGAAAAAGAAGAAAAAAAAAAAAATTCTTAACTCCCTAATTTTAAATTTCACTTCTTTCTGGATAAGGTTTGGCTGTCGCCATTTAAATAATTGCCGGTGCATAATAATACCTGTTTAGCATTATAAATTTATTAAATTTGCTTTTTCTCTCGTTTATCCTAAAGTGTCAATGCACAAATCTAATCTTTTTCGGTTGTACGAAATTTATGAATTCATTTCTGGTCTGTTGATTTTTGCCCTCTACATCTACACAAATGTACTTAAGGAGTTAAATTTGCATAAATAATATTTATTCCACAAGTTGAGGTTTTTTACATTCAAGATTTTCCTTTTACATTTCTTTTGTGCATGTTTTTTGCTATTAAAGCTAAAAAAAACACATTAAAGGAAGGTATTAGGTTGGACCGTTTTACATATTTTTTTATTTAGATCAAATTTAAACTAAATTTTTTTGCTCTTGTTTATTCATCTTAGTTGCATATCTTGTTCTGTGATACATAAAGAAGTTTTCATCTTAAAATATTTTAGTAGGCATGAAAATAAAAATTAATGAAACAACTTCGTCTGCCTGTCATTTCTAATTTTCTTAAAATACAAATTTAGAAAAACGTGTTTTTATATATTTATTTCAGAGTTCTGTAGACAGTGTTGAAAAGATTTAATTTACAAAAATAAAATATGCTGACAATTGTTTTAGCACCATTCTAGCGGTAAAATTAAGAGCTTTCACATTTGTTTCTTTAGTTTCACTACGAAATGACATATTTTTACAAAAAAGAAAGTAATCTATATTCAAATCAAGGTACCAAAGATACCTCCTCACAAAATGTTATTCAAATCCATACAGCAGTTTTTAAATTATGCGAACGCAGACAAACAGAGGAATAGACAGACAGAAATTCTAAAAATGCATGTTTTGTAATCTATAGCGATTATTATCGACACCAACATCAAAATATTCAAAAAATACAGGTTCCTAGTAAATTTCAATTGTCTGTCTATACATTATATTACATTTATTATTGGGACACCCTCTAATTTCAAAATCCAAATTTTATACTTGTTGTTATAGCGAACCTAACAATACCGTTTTCTTGTTTATTGAAACCGTCTGTGTACAACTGCTTAATAGTATTGTCGTATACTTCAAATTAAATGAACCATTAAACCACCCTTTAATTTTTAATGTTTATAGTTGGTATTATGACAATCATATTAGTTGACATTCCGTCCAGTTTTCAAGCGTTTGTCTATAACGGTTTAAAAGATAGGCCCTTATAGGACAATTTACGTCACCTATGGGGACACCCTTTAATTTTTAGATTTGTTTTTGTATTTGTTTGTGTTATTAGGAGCTAAAGTGATACGCAGTAAAATTTTAAAGTGGCGCTCTTTACTGCTCATAATACATGTGAGAAACATGCATGCTGCATGAGACACTCTTTAATTTTTGAAATTATAAACTGTTTTTTTAAATGGAAACAATCGTCAAAATCGGTTCAGGAATGACTGAGTTCTTCAAGCACAAACATAGAAGCAACAAGCAGACAAATTAATAACCTGTTTTTTTTATTTGGTTAAAAATTCGTTATTTATTTATTTTCTTTTTTAATAAAAATATACAATAAATAAGATTTTGCAAAATTGTTTGCGTTACTGTTCGTTCGTTTATTCTGTAATGAAATTACCTCTTTCGTGATCAGGAAAACCATAATGTGGCAGATAACATACTGTGTTTTGTATTTTTACTTAATTTATTAAAGAAAACAGATTAGATTAATCGCAATAGTAAAAAATATTTGAATGTCATTGCCACCGAAGTAAAAAGACTTCCTCCCAACGACAGGATTTGAATATCATAAAAAATGCAAGACAAAAAAAAAAAAAAAAAACAAAAATAAAAACACACACACAACAATAAAATAAATATAAATGCCAGCTTTTTAAACCAAAAAATAACATGCATTTCCCGTGGTTTATTTTAATTTAATAATTTCCGAGTGCCCACGCATAGAACAAAATTAAATTATCGTAGTGTTGTTGCGATATTTTATTTTTTATGTATAAAAGAGCCGAAGAAAAGTCAGCCGTATACAGTGGATAAAGAAAAATAAAATCATTGTTGATTATTGTTGTTTTTTGTTTAAACTTTGATTTTTGTCTTTACTTTATTGTTTGGACAAGAATCTTTAGTTTATTTAACACATTTGTGAGAAGTTTCCTGAAGAGCTAAGTAAGAGGTAGCGAAATGGCCATCGAGACGTGCTTTCACCCTCAATAATTAATATCGGTAATTTATTAATTATTGCACAATGTAATGTTTTATTAATATTTTATTTTTTAATAATATTGTTAAAATCCTAAAATAATTTTATTTTTGTGTTCTTGTAAAATCGAGGTATAATTGTGTTGGTTTTAATTTTTAATAGAAATTGCTGGAATTCATACCATAATTGCTTCATTATCTCTTAATAATTGATGTAAACAATAAAAATAATAAAAAGCTGCAAAGTTATTTAAGATATTTCTGGCATGGTCGTGCAGTGTTAATCAGAGGTTCCAGATACTTTATGAGTCGAATCCCGATATCAGAAGTTTTTATCCTAGAATATCCCCAGAAAGTTAATAGTATTTTAATTGAAACGTGCATATGTAGGTGTTTCTTTATTTATTTATTTTTGTATTTAATTTTTTTAAGTAAAAATATGTCATATTTTTGTATTTTTAGTGATTTATAATCTCAAAAAGTCTACATATAACATGTTCCTTATTGTAATAATTATTATCTAAACATTTTTATTGTAAGCAATTAAATTACAGTTTCTTCAAAAGTCCCCAATCCCTAAACATGAATTTGTATTCCTATTTCCAAACAAAAGTTACCGTCTTGGAGATAAACATTATAATCTTACAACTTGTTATTGGGAACTGTAATGGATATCATGTTGCAATTTTGCACTATGCACACTTTGTTAAAAAGCTATAAAATTTGAGGAAAAAAAGAAATAAATACTTTTATTTACTCACACGGGAAAGTGTTTAGTTCGCTGTTGTTGCTTACTAACCGTCTTTAAATACCGTATCCACAGATATACAAACGCTTTTGAAAATCCTATATTAAATCTGTAACGCACACGGCTTCATGTTCTTAATTTGGCAATTCGATCGAGACATTTTAGTTGACGCAAAAATACAACATTTAAATAAAACACTTTTGCGTGTTTCTATAGCGGACGTTACACACGCAATAATTGGATAAGATTTTTTTGAATAATTAAGTATTTTAGTGGACATAAAAAATAAATACCTAATTGACAGAACAACGCACGAGCGCCGCCTTTCCCAGTAAACGAAAAGAACACTATTAATTGTCACCACACTCAAAATAAAGAACGCATTTTATGACCACCCTATTTAACGACCTTAAGGATGACATGCACCCACTAGCAAAAACGACATCATACATCGTGAATTTATTCAAGCAAAGGTTCTCCAATAGCGTGCCAATAGCCAATAAGCCAGCCCACTGCAGTGGCCAAAAGGAAAGGACTGAATTTCATTTTCCCTTATTTAGGGGATGTTTAGTGGCGTAATCATCAGTTGAGCAGCACTTTGTCCACTTAAAAGCATTTTGCCGAAATAATAGAGCAAAAAGCCTGGTTATCAATGTCGAGAAATGTCAAATGGTGCATTCTGAAGTAGAGTTTTTTGGGCACGTAATTAATAGCAAAGGTATTACACCAAACCCCTTGAAAATTCAAATCTATCGTAGCACATACAAAATCAGCAGCAAAAATATAAATACCTTTACAAATATGATGGGGCCATGCAGAAAGCCCGGCCATACGAATATAAAGTAGTCGGTGCCCGAAACGGAAAGTATGTTCGAAAAAATCAAAATAGAACTAGTTAACGCAACATTGTTAGCTTTTCCACGGAGAGGAGCTACACTAATGACCGCTGCGTCCCACAAAGCAATGCGAGCAGTAATATAACTTGCAGTCCTTAGAATTTTTCTTTAAAAAATTTCACGCAACTAATTAGTACAGTACCCACGATCGGAAAATGATAGCCATATATAACGTGATCAAGCATTAAATATTCTTTTTAGAAGGCACGGATCATAAGCCGCTTTTTAATAGAAATGGGAACGATTATCGCCTCGTCAAACAGGCCATATATGTGAAGCAGGCAACGTAGTTAAGGAGCAGGTAAAATGTAACGAACTACAGAAACTAATCCGGTCAGTCCTAACATATCTTTTTATTGAAAAAGTTAAAATATCAGATGTAGACGGTGATATCACTTGCGACACATCAACAGGTAAAGTGCCTCCACACAAACCTACAAAAATGCGTTCTTTCATTTTTGAATAATATTAATTACAAAAAACTTTGTCTGGAACAAGAGGAACATCGAATTAAGAAGGCTTGTGAAAAATTGTCAACAGTGTCAAACAAAAGGTTCGCGCATATCAAGCAATTGTATGTACTCCCTAACATTATTTTTAAAACAGCCTCTTTTGCAGTTTTATTAAAGTCTTCAGCATAAAATAAATTCGCACAAGTCCGTACTATCAACAAGCGAATGGCCTTGAAGAAGGATTCATTGTGTTTTAAAGGCGGCGCTAAACTGCCACGAAGCCGATACCTATTGGACGGTGAAACCACCCATAAAAAATGTTAGTTTAAAGGACAGCCCTGAAATAGGATGGCCGAAATGGTTTATAAGCAGACGATCAGACTACCAGACCGAATTAAACAATCATATCAATGGAAACTAATCCCACAACACTTTGAAAATTTACGCCGGGGTTCAACATCCCAACACTGTAAAACATCGTATACATCTAGAGTTTGGGTTCTCCCGGAATTTTTATTTCCCAAGAAAAGGGAAAAAAATAATCTCATTTCGGAGATTTCTCGGCATTCCCGGGAAAAAAGAAATTCTGAAAGAAAACAAGTTTATTTAGTGCAAATATATAAAAAATTCATATTTTTATTAAAACATAAACAAACAATAAATATAATTGTTAAATACGAGTTTTAACAGTTTTTAAAACTTAAAAACCATTTAGGTGACAAAACATACCTCTGTACATTTGTACTACATAACGAGATATAACAGAAGTAAAAATATGGAAAAAGAATTTTAGTAATTATATTTTTGAAAGATGTGATTTTAGAACTGATAGTGCCTTTAACAATTAACTAGACATTCTGTTTCTTGTTTTCGTTGCAAAATTTCCAACAACAACAATGCGTTATGAAGATTATCCATGCTCGTGTCTCAAATGTTAGTGGCTTCGAATAACTCAAATTCCATTTTAAATAAATTATCAACATTTTGTTCTGTTTTTGATCTTAATCTTAAAATTAAAATTTAGAAAAAAGTGTTTTTAAACATTTATTCTATATTTGAACAAAGGTTTTAAGGGACCTCCTCACAAAATTTTATAAAAATCCATCCAGCAGTTTTTACGTGATGCGATAGACAGACAAAAATTTAATAAAAATGTGTTTTGTATTCCATATTTCCAAAAAAAATATTTCATCTACAGATGTTTCCCAGGAATTTAGAAAATTTTCCGGGAAATTATGGATTCCCTCCCGGGAACTCCCGTTTTCCAAACCCTATATACGTCTCAAAAGTTCTGTGCTTTTGCAGTCATGTATTTCTTGGAGACGACACGGTAAGCGCCCCGTTAAAAGCCCAATAGATGGTCTCTACGCAGTGCTCGAGAGGCATCCGACGACGTACACGATAGTAATCGGTAGCAAATCAAGAATAGTATAGACAGACTAAAACCAACATATATTCCACTCAAAGTCTCTGAGTTAGAAAACATATTCTTCAGACAACGCAAGGCTCTTAAATCAGCTGCCGTTTTCAACACACCAAACGTCTGGAAGGGGTTAGTGTAGCGCACACGGCTTCATATTCTCAACCTGGCAAGTCGAGTAAAACATTTTAGTTTACACAAAAATACAAAATCGTAATAGATTTAAATAAAACGTTTTTGCGTTTTTCAGTGTGTATGTAGCCGTTGAACAGAAAGGATTGTAAAAACAAAATAAAAACTAATTTGAATACCGTATATTCACTTCTTTAATTCGCACACTAAAAATCTTTAAAAATTATTTTTATTGAGAACAAACATTAACTCTTTTGTGTAAATTGAATGACAAGAGACAGGGGACATATTTTAATCAAATTATTTAATTGTCTTTTGAAATTATTTTATTGAACATAATCATATTTATTATAGTAATTGCTTTTTTTTATAGCGTATGCATTGTGTTTTTCGCATGTTTTAATTTACGTGTGTAAGTGTGTGTGCTGTCGGTGTGGAAATGTGTGAATAAAATTTTATTATCAAATTTTAAATTATTTTATTATTTATTTGAAATACTCTTAAATTTAGATAATTTATTTTCTTCCCTTTCACTTTGCGATTTCTATAATTTCAAATTAATTTCTTAAATTTTATTATGTATTTTATATTTTTATTTTATGATTTGTATAAAGTGTAATTTGTTTTGCATTTGCACATAAAAGTATAGGCTTCTCAAGACTTAATAGTCATAAATTTATTTTCTTATTTATTTTATTTATTTAGCAAATAAACTGCTTTTATTAGTTTTTACTTATTTTGTATTTAATTATCTGCTTCTAGCTGTGTTGTTATTATAGAAATTTTTAATCAGCAAAACAAGCTTGAATTTAAAAACTATTTTAAACTTTGGTAAATATGGTTTTATTTTTCCTTTTATATTATGTTTGTTTATCGAATTGTTTTTTAAACGAGACAATTTTTGTAGTTTTTATTATTAGTTATTAAATTTTTGAGTTGCAGTGCTCGCATGTTAATATGTAATGAATTTATTTAATTAAAAGAACTAGTCAGCCGTATTGTATTTATTTTAATAAAAAATTTAGGCAACATTTTTATAAAATCTTTTTATTATATTTTTATGTGTATATGTAAATATATTTATGTTTGTATTTATGCATGTATGTATAAGAAAAAGAAAAAAAAATCAAAAAATATTTTTAGGCATTTATTAAGTACATTAATTTCAATCCTTATTTTTATATTTCTAATCTATATTTACAATATTTGTTATTTTGTAGAAATAAATTATGTTTGAAAACAAACCCGTCACCAAATTTTTTTAACTAAAATTTACTTATTTACATAAAAATGTTTATTTTAATTTTAATGTTATTTTTATTTTAATGTAATAATTATTATTTAAGTGATTTTTTAATTACGTTCTTGTCTTAACTAAGAATAAAAATTGCAATGTGGACAGAATAGTTGTATTTACGTTAAAAACTTTTTGTTTTATGTATTTTGAAAATACATTAATGCAAATTTCACAAATTGTTATTTTCTCTTATGCGTATGTATTCGCTAAAATGATTTTGCCACTTAAAATTATTATTATACAACAAGTTTGACACAACAAAGAGTAGATTTAAAGATAATAAATAAAAAAAATGGTGCGCACAACGAATTAAAATAAATATTACGTTAAATTATAGATCTAGGGAAAAACTACAAATCTATTCATGTATCAAAGAGAAAAAGCGACAAACAGCCAGTTTTTGTAACGACAAAAGGTTTTAAAATTATTATGTATGTAGAGGCTTTAAGTGTTTTAAATCAAAATAAAGTCTCATAGACAACAACAAAATATTTAAAGATGGACGTTTTTTTCTGAATACTAAGCAATAAAGTATTTCCAAACTTGAATTTTTTCTTAAGCATTTTTTGTTTGTTTTTGATTTTGCTTTTATGTATAAAAATTAAAAGTGCACTATTTTAATTAAAACCGACTAGTATAAGCTTTAAAACTTTGTTTTTTATTTTTGTCTAATTCTTTTAAATACTAAATACTAAATGCTCTTCAACACTTGCATTTTTAATTTGAAAAGTAAATGTAAGTAAATATAAACTTTATTTAAAGAGTCATAAATTGTTTTTGTATATTAATACTACATTAGTACGTTCACTTTTGGCCACTCAGTTTCATTTGTAAATAGCTTTATGCTAAGTTTACTATTTATTTTCAAATGGAATTATTTACTTTCTACTTAATTATAAATTATTTGGAACACAGTCCATTTCGATTGCAACACCTAACGGAACAGTATTGTTAATAAACGTTAAAGCAAAATCAAAAGCCTATTTTTTCTAACCTATAAAATCTAGTCTTTTATAAAATGATAAACATTAGACTAACAATTATTTTAAATAATTTTAAGACGATTAGATTTACTCCTTTTACACGTGTTTTTTTCAGTTGTTGTTGCTATTATTGTTATAATTCTTAGTTATATGCAAATGCATTTTTGATAATAATTTAATAACGCTGCTGATATTCATGATGCCACCGATTGAAATCGATGTGAAATACAACAATTGAACCAGTAGAAAGACCAGCCAATAAATACCTAAAAAAAACAAATAAAAATTCATAAAGCAGACAGTGAAAAATGAAAAATATTATTTATCTAGTTTGAAAACAGCAATACACTTCTGTACTTGTGAACTTACTTCTGGTCATGGGTTAGAGACAGTGATCGTATACCAGCATTACAAGCTGGAAAAGCGTAAAGAGGGGCCAAGTTAAAAGTACGCCAAACTTCAACAATACCACGATCACCAGCTGTCATTAAATACTCGCCATCACGTGAAAGAAGCATACACTAAAAAAAAAAATAAAAATTATTTAATAGTTCCAAAAGAGAATACAAATATCTTTTACTCGTTACCTGTAAATTATCGTTATGGGTTTCATGCCTTAGTTCTTTGCCGTTAATGGTATAAGCTGCAACGTTACCCTTGTCGTAATTGACAACAATAAAGCCTTCACGTGACATGGCAATTAATTCAGGTGAGTAGAACTCTGTGGGCGGATCCAAGGAACGTAAAAGATCGCCAAAAGTGGTATGAATTAGAACAGGGCCATCTGAAATAAATAAATAAAATTACAATTTTACTTTAATTACAATAAAACTAGAAGAAAAAAGTTACTAACTTGTAGAACCCGATACCACAAGACCCAGTTCAGCACTAATCACAACTGATGTAACGGCCTGTTCGTGTCCAGTTAATGTTGCTCTTGGTGTGGGTACATCACCTTCCCCGACGATGCTTTGAGTGCGAGCATTCCAATGCCACAAAAGTACGGTGCAATCGGCGGAGCCTGATGCTATATAACAATCAGATGTGATATTGCACTCTGATCGTGCTAAACACGTAACCACACCAAAATGGCCGAAAACTATTTGGACAATTTTGGCTAAAAAATTAAAGTTTATTTTTTGAAAACTACTACATTCAGTTATGACTTAATAAATATAATTTTTACCAGATTCAGTGTTGAACACACGAAAACTGTTATCCCAAAAACCACAAGCTATAAGAAAACGACTGTCTACGGTAACCACAAAACAATTGGATCTTATTCTTAACATCTGACTAAAGTTATCACCCAAATGTCTACGATTCATAGGATTATTATTTGCTGTATTTTGAGCGGCTGTAAAAACAAACAAAAAAAAATGTGTTTATATTTTAAAGTTGTGATTAATACTGAAGGTAACGGAACACTCACTTAAAACGGGATCAATTGCTAATGGTTTAATAGATCCTTGCTGTTGGTTCGAGTCTGCGTAGCTGGGACTTTGGACGGAGGCAGTGTAATTACAGTTCCATCGATTTACTGCAAATTGATGGCCTGCTGTAACTGTAACGACCGAAGGAAGCGAAAGTTGAGGATACGTGTTCGCTGATATATGTATAATAGGGGAGTTTTGATAAAATTTCAATATTTGACATAAATCATCGGGCATTGCACTAAACATCATTGGTGACAAATGCATTGCCGAACTTCTTGGTGGATGAGGTTCCATCAGCAATTGACTGGGTGTCTGACCAAAGTTACGTATTTGATTTTCAACAGCCTCTCTCATCACAGGATCTCCTATCGTCTCCAAATCTACACTGCCTTCGTAAGTTAAATAGTAAAATACGTTAGAGGCCCGAACAGCTTCAGGTCCTCTCTGCTTGTATCCAAATATCAAGTCAATCCATTGATGCAGTTGGCATGAGACGAATTCCGATTCTAAAGCCATGCGGTTGATGCGCACAAACTCTTCCGGCGTTTTAGCCCACGGCGGCAGCTCAACATCATTTACTACTGTTCCATCTTCTCGATGACCTAAACGATAACTGGATGAATTATAAAACATTTCAGGTAAGAAGTACCATTCTGGCACAAGCTCCTTGACATCCGAAGTATCACGTTGGCAATTTTTCCACGAAAGGTTAACAGAAGAGAAAAGACGATCTGGATAATCGAATTTTCCTCCTTGTAATGCAAGAAACATCGTTGTGAACGGCTCAACTCTTACCAACCAATTAAGGGTAAAGCTTGCAGTGGAGTAGTGAGTACCATAATGAAAGGGTGGTATTGTGTCACTTTCCCAAGATTCATAGCGCTCCTCGAAATAAGCTCTTCTTGAAGGATTTAAAGCTCCTATTGGTTTCGACAAATCTCGATAGTTTGAAGGTAAGCTGAGGTCTAGGTCTTTGGTTTCATAATTAGTAAGAACCCAGGGGAATACCGGATATTGATTTAAATCGTTGTATGTGCGACCTGCTATGGTATTAAGGAACATTAAGTACTCAAAATTGGAAATTTCGCGACGTTGCCATTTTTGAGTCATGTTCGAGTTACGCATCAACTGACGTGGCGACATCATCGAAGCTCGTCTTGTCTGCGGGATGCCATATTTTATGCCTACTCCAACGCGAGGCAAAGCCTTTATAACTTTTTTAACGGTGTGTTGATCAGGGAATGCAAATAAAATTGAAGTTCGGGAAGCTAAAAATATTTCTAAAGCGACATTTTGCAGCAGGTATCTTCGAGAGAAAATAGCTCTAACTTCAGAAAAGTACCATTTACCATGTAAGTGATCGCAGTACTTAAGAACCTCAGCTTCAATCTTACTGAATTCAGGATTTTCCTCATCGACTTCGAAGAACATTTCAGTACTCGTAATAGATACAGTCCCTGGAGCGACTAGACCTGGCGCTATAAGTTTTGCCTTAGTGCTGATGTTAACAGGACCAGTTAAATCAAGATCTAGTTCTCGATCTTCTATAAGCAATTCAGCATCATCTAAAAGATCGGCTGAGTGTTGAGTTGCTTGATGGGTTCGGCTAACGGCTATTTGGGTATGAAATTCGTCTCGTGTCTGAAGAATAGCATCTTCTGGACCACCATTTTCTAAGGCAGCTTTCAAAGTGGCTTGCGGATGAGATGAACCCCTGGGATTTTGAACCATACGCTTACGCCTTCTAGCATCATCTTCCCAGGCATCCAACTTCCAATAAGTTTGCTTTTGAACACTTCCAGAAGAGTCACCCCAAGCGCCGTGCCTGTTACACATAATATTACGCACTTTCTCCAACAGTCTACTGGCTATTACATTATCCCTTCGACGAGCAGCTGTTATTAAATGATCACACATTCTCTCCTCCTCTCTTCTTTCTAAAAGAGTTTGCGCACACTGTGATTCGAAATCAGCGTGTTTCAAAACATCATCTGCTCTCATACGATTTAAAATAAATTCAGCTTCGTTTGCAACTCGCACGATATGATCTTTCATTGCATGTGATAAGAGGCGACCCTCGTTAATTAGTTCGATGAAAGCAAGTCCTGCATGCTTTTGCAAACTATTTTGCCATTCCTGTGAGCAAAGCAACATCACCAGCTCTACAACAGAGTGTGAGTTCTTGAATGTGGTTAAACCTTTACCTTCCATCAGCAATTCCTGGCCATGTGAGCCAACTAGAGTTTTAGATAAATAGTGTGCAAAGTCTACCATGATTTCCCTAAGCAAAGGACATACTGGTCCCAAAGCTGCTTCCAACTTTTGCGTTAGACTTGCCTCTCGTGATGGTGTAGACATTGGTAACTGACCGACCAGTGGCGGTTTCATAGGCAAGTCATCTGCTCTAGAACTTCTTTGTGCACTAACATTTCCAGAAACACCGTTGCCAGAATTGGCATAACCATCTGGCACTCTAACTACAGAAATTTCAGGATCCGGCTTATCTCCTCTTTCATTTACGCCACCACCCATAATGTGTGGACCATTAGACATATTACTGCCATGCATATCGCGTAACTTTGCATCACCCGAAATCATAATACATGTCGCTGATGTCTGCACACCCCCATCTTCATTTAAGTTGACATCTGTCCAGCTTTCATCATTTGAATTTATTGGCTTACTATCATCTACCATGATTTCACTCGATGATTCAACTTCAGGAACTTCGTTTTCAGTGGAGTTCATATTCAATGAGTTACATTCCGAATCACTCTGAAATAAGAAGAATATTCATTACGCACGCAGGTTATTGCTTTAAAAATGTTGTACGAGTATGTCGTCAATATCTAATTATGTATGTGCATTGCAGAAAATGAAATAAGGTGCAAATGTAGATGCGAGGAAGGACATGTTTTTTTTTTTAATATTGAACAAAATATGCAATCAAGATTACAAACTCAATAATTTTTCTATTAAAAAAATATAATTTACTTATTACAAAAACGATAAAATATTTAATTTTGATCGACAAGTTTTCTCTAATTTTGTTTACGTTATGTTGTTTAATTCACAACTTTCGATTTTCAAAAATTAAGTGAAACTAAATTGTAAACTATACACGATGCCGAAGATTTATGCTAAATCTAAAGACCTTGTCAAAGGCTTTTAAACAGTAGAACTTGTAAATCCGATGAAGAACAGCAAATGAAATTTTGTTTAATTTACTGCAGAGATTTGCAAATCGCTGCTTTATTTCCAAAGTATTTCGGTTTAGTCCCACTGTTCATCGGTAAATTTTAGGAATTTCACTGCAAGCTTTTCTTGTAGAAAAAAACATTTTTTCTATATTTTTAAAAGCGACAAAAAAGATTCACAAGGAACAAAAGATCAGAAGCGTTAAATTTGTCTCTAAATTCACATTATGATAAGCTAAAATTTTTGAAACCGTATTCTGTTTTGTTTGCTTTGTTTTGTTGTTATACGATATTGTTTATAATTTCATGTTAATACTTGGGGTTAGGAAATGACCTGAAGCTTAATTCTCAATATAACCTCTGTATTTTTGTTACACTCAAGCCGGTTTCAACCCAGTGTATATGCTAAAGCAAAGATATTTAATCTTATAATTAAAACAAATAATGTTGCACGTTCCTTTTTAACCAACATAAAAATGAAACCATTATACTCTGTGACATGGGTTTCAGCTGCTGGCCTGCTATGGTTTTTAGTATTTAGTTTGTTTTTTACTTAATTATGAAATTTATTCATTATATGCATGTACTATTTATATAGAAGAAATATACGATAGTAGTTGTTTAGTTCCAACTACCAGAATCTTCTTCCAAAAATTTTGTCTCTTTTAAAATAAACTGCTCAATACCGTATCTTGCCTTCTTTGTATATTCTTTGCCACTATTGTTTTTCAAAGCTTCACCCATTTTTGCCGGGTTTGGAATTTGGTATTTTAGAATCAAAAATGATAGAGCGACATTTTCCGAATTAGGGTGTCATAAATGATTTCATAATTTTTTCAGGGCAACCTGTGATATATCACTGTTAAATTTTTAAAATTGCATAATTGTTGTTTTTTTTTAAGAGAAGTAGCACTTTATGCAATAATGCCTATTAAATTATTTTCGTAACCGTGCTACATTCTTTGGAAAAGAGATAGATAGCCGTTTTAATAGTTATTTTAGTTCGTCGGCGAATATGCTATGAAGAAGTACCGACGAAGGAGGCTGCTTGTTTTAATGTTAATTCTGAATATGTATTTATACCATTAAACAGAAAAAAAAAACATTTTTATTTTTTGCTTGCCGCAGGGGTAGAACTCTGGCCAACCAGGTTTGTAGTCAACGTGCTTACCACCTTGGCTACAGCAGCAATAAGAAGAAATCAGCGTTTCTCAGGTAGTTGTTCTAGTAATGCTTTGTAATTATATCTTGGGTATTTTTTAAGCGTAGCTTAAGCAAAATTTATAAGACGTTTGTTTGAATCTTTTTGTTATTTTGTCATCTATTCCAAATTGAAGCTTTTTTTAAATTTAGTTTTAGCCAGGCTTTTTGAAATCTTTCGAAAATGGCAGCATTCAGATTACTAATTTTGTTACATTAAATTTCAAAGACACTTCTCAAAATAACTTCTAAATTGTAACCATAAGACCGTCTTTTTCAAAATGTTTTTAACAATAGCGCATGTTCCATTTATACACTCTGTGTTTACTGTTGTCGTATCAAAAACTAGACCTTTTCTATGGTCCTCAATAGCACTACACACAGCTGATGCTTGTTCCTTTCCAGTTCCACTTTAAAAGCAGGTCGCTTGATAAATATTGATAACGTATTCACTTTTTCATTGGTAAAATCTTACCATCCCCATGCAACTACATGTCGTGAAAATAACATAAATACAAATTTTGCTTCAATTTTGATACGAGACTCAGTCGTATTTTTTTCGAGTCACTCGACCAAAAGCAATTATTTTTGCTAAAAGATAAAAACAAAAATTCTGCAGCATAACGTTTACATTTGTTTGTTACTGGTTGTGTAAATAGAAATAGAAAGGGTTTAGTTCTCAAGAGCTTTAAATTGAATGTGTATGTATTTGTTTGTACATTTTTCTGTTTATCTTGTAAACTTTAAAATTTGTAAAAAAAAGTTGTAATAGTAAAAAATGCCAAAAACTTCATAAGCAGAAATTTTCTCGTACGCATTTTTTAAATTAATTATTTTAAAGTTATAAGGCAAAAATTTTTAATTTTTGGGCTTGTAGCACGGCACGTCTTAGCCCTAACCGATTCACAAAAAAGTTTTTTGTACAGTAATTTTGCTGAGGGGTGAGGATAAAAAACTCATTACAAAATTCGCCATATAACTAAGGGTTTCCCTAATGCTTATGTATCTCAAAAAGAATTAACAAATCAAATTTACTGGATTCCGCCCAACAAGTTTTTTGAAATTTGTTAAGTTAAAAAATATATAAAATTTTTGCTGTAAACGCTTTCAAAATAGTCTTTCTGCAAACAGGTCAAGATAGATATTTCACAAATAAAAATTTTTTTTGTAAAGTCTTCTTAAGAAAGAACTTTTGTAAAAGAGTAAACTGTCAATTCAAAATTAACTAAAAATAAATCTTTTTATTGCAGAGAATTTTAAGTGCGATGAATATGTTTATCAGGACATAACAATTGTTTGATTTTATATACAAAAATAATAAAACATACATGAAAACTACAGTGCATAAATTTAAACAAACAAAATATTTGAAGCTTTTAAAAATTTTAAAATAACAAATTCGGCTGTACCGAATTACATATACCCTTCACCTAAGCGTATGACGTGAATTGAAACAATGAACTCATTCCCACTATTATCGACTATTCTTCTCCTAATCTTTGGTAAATATTTCATTTTTCTTTTTTTTTCAAGAATTCACATGTACGTACAGTTAAAGATTTTTACTGATTTTTCGTTACTTCTAAAATAAGTGGCTTTTAGTCTTTCGATTGTTAAATCAAGCCACGTTTCTTCTAGAAGTCTCATATATTGCTTTACATGCAACCTGGAGAACGCAGAGGATAAATACGTTTTAACAATTATTGTTTAATCGGCGCTCATATTCATAGAAATCGTGGTTTTTAAATAAATATTACGGAAATAACAGACAGTCGGATAAACTTATAGTTAGAAGAGGTGAAGAATAAAATAAATGAACATAAAAAGAATGCACACAAATAAAAATATGTTTTTTGTTTGTTTGTTAATCGAACAAATAAAGAGGGATCTTTGCGAATTAATTGAGTAGAATTACAAATGATTATATTAAGTGTTGAATGCTGTTTTTGGTACTTTGATTTTTACCTTGGGTAATTTTTGTGGCACCACTGGCATAGGCGGCGATAAGGGTTGTTTTTGTAGTTTGGTTATTTTATTATTACCCAATAAAACAGAATTAATTGTTGTAGTTTTTGTGAATGTGGTCACTGTGGCTACTATTGTTGTATTTGTTGTAGTATTTGTTTGGGACTTGGTTTGTAGTTTAGGACTCTTTAGTTGAATCGATTAAATTTTAATATAATTGTAATAAACATGCATATTAATTATTATTAAATGATAAATATCAATCAATTGTATCAAGTCAGCACGTTAATATTAGTAATTATAAAATAAATAATAATAAAAATAGTAATAATAAATATAATAATAATAATAATAAAAATGATAATAATAATAATAATAATATTAATAATAATAATAATAATAATAATAATAATAATAATAAATCCTAAAATTTAAAAGCTATTTTGAAAAATAAAAACTAGTAGTCTTATTTAACATTTCTATTAAATACTTTTAAATGCAAAAAAAAATAAATTAATTAATTATTAAAACCTGTAATTGGGCTTGATTCCTTCAAATATAAATATTTCATGATATTCTTATGGAATATTTATTTTTAAAAAACTACAAAATGAAATGTATTACTGCGGGAAAAGCATATCCATATTACCATTTCACTACTGCTCATATAGCTCATCAATTTTGTATAGAAAACCTGAGAATCTTACATTAAAATCTATATTGATTAAATGAGAACTTCATTGAATAAATAAAGCAAAAGACAAAACACTCAAAAATATTTTATAAAAAAACACAGCAGTAAACATTTTTCTGGGTTTCTATATGGGCAGTAGCGTATTGGCCATATGGATATAATTTCTTCGCAGTAATGCATTTTATTTTGTATTTTTAAATAATAAGTATTTCATAATATTCTAGTGCAATATTTATATTTGAAGGAATAAAGCACAATTAAAGTAAATTAAATTAATTAAAAATAAGACTTCGAAAATATATTTTCATATATAACAAAAAAAAAAAAAAACTTAAATATGTTTTATTTTTTGCTGTATAAAGCAAGCAAAAATTATAATTTTTATTATATTATTTTATATTTTTTATTTATTTTTATTTTTTATATTGAAAATAAGACAGATTTTCACGCATTTTACGAATAATTTCTTTAAGGAATTTTTAAAGAGTTAAAATCTTGACATGCATGAGCTTAAAATAATAAAAAAAATAAAAGATAAAATTATCATGCGCAAAGTGAGAAGTATAAAATAAAGCGATACGAAATATATTAAAATTCGTTGCTTTAAAAATAAGTTCATATTAACAGTCTTCTTTGAAGAGCTCAACCAATGAAGAATGATTAAATTATGAAATACGTAGGTGACAAAACAAGAAATCAGCTTTTCCAAAAAATTAGTTTAGTAATGATTATTTGACCCCTTTTTTATTAAATTATTTTCTATTTTATTAAGCTTTGGGTCCTTATATTTTTTTATTAATATTATATTTCAATATTTCGGTACTTTTTGCGTACCTTCTTCAGGAAACAAAATTAATATTGAAAGCAAAATAACAAAATTAATTAATTAAAGCTTAATAAAAAAGAAAATAATTTTCCAAAAAATCTTTAGAAATAAAATAAAAACATTAAAAACAGAGTTCCAATTGTTCGACAAAAGCATTGTTGTATCAGCCAAAAAATCCACAAAAATAGTCTTTTTTATATATTTAGCTAATATACAAAGAAATGCAAAAGAAATATAAAAATATTATAAAAAACAAACAACTAGATATCGTGTATTGAAAGTAAATTACCGGTGCTAATCGGTTTTAAATATTTTTCGTTGAAATAATAAACATATATGTATTTGTCGCTTTGGACATTATTAAGAATTTACTTTCTATGTTCTCATTTATTTCTAATGAACTTTAAGCCGTAGAGGCCAAATCATAATTTTAAATGGAAATATTAATTGTCTATAATGCTTGAGTTGATAAACTAAAGTTATGTGGAAAAACTGATCAAGCCCACCTTATTTGTATATAATGAATTTCGACAATAGAAAATAAAATAAATAAAGTATTTTTCAATCTGTGAATAGACCTGTCATAATTAAAGACTTTAATGAAAGCTAAGTATTCCAACTTCTTGAAATTTTTACCGCAAAAAAAAAATCTGCTCGTAAATAATTGATATACTGTATGTTTCAGATATAAATAATTTTGTTTATGTTTTTTACACATACCTTAATTGAGGGTGGCCCACTGGAATGAGAATCATTATCTGCCAACACAGAGGGGTTATTTTCATCAACGACAATGATCTCATAGTCACCATCTTGTACAGCACGACCTCCTTTATAATATAGTACATGATAAAAATATTTGTATTAATTTAAAAAATCAAAGGGCTATGAATATTAAGGCTATAAATAAATAAAAAAAACTTATTGAATTATGTATAATAAAAACTTATTAGAACGACATGAGTACCTCCCAAAATAATTACTTATAATTCTTTTGTATTTATACTACTGCCGTATTCATAATATATTGAAATAGATTTGAAAAATATTTTAGGACAAATTTGCATGAAAAAGTTGTCGTAAAACACATTTTAAAGTTATTTCATTTTTTATGAATATGGCAGATAATGTTTACTGAAATCTTTATTTATAAACATAAAGATGAGTCGTCATAACATTTTTATGTTGTTTTTTTTTCTTTTTTGTTTTGTTACGAAAATCAATTATTACGGCAATCAAAATGAATCAAAATAAAAAAAAGTTAAATAGTCATAGGCAACATCTAAAGGAAAAGGAAAGGTACCGAAGAGATTAAAATTCTTTTATAATTTTTTAAAAATGGCAAAAGCTAATATAAATATCAGTTTCTCGAACTATTCAAAAGCTTTCGTATTTCTGCGAAGTAATAAAACGTCCTTATCAAAACAAAGTTTTACAAACATAAATAACTTTAAAAATCTAAAACTTTTTTCAAACAGGAATTGCATAATGAGCTTAATTTAATGAACAAAAAATCAATCCGTAAAGTTATTAACAAATTAGGCAATTAGTGTCTAATTGCATCATAAATTCAGTAAATTTTCTATCTATTCAATGAAAGAAGAAAATTCTGTATAATGATAAATTTAAATGCTGATAATAAAAAATTGTACGTTTGAAAATTGAATGCAATGCAAAGCAAGTTGACAGTCGGAACTCGATCTTACTGACAGCAAGAGTTCAATATTTCTTCGATTCTCTACAGTTTTTCAAATTCGCAAACACAAGTTTTCGCAAACAAATTTTAGACAGCTGAAATTCAAGCGCAGTTAACGTGCATATTTCGACATAATAAAAGGACTCAATTGCTTGTACATAAAATTGCACGTTGCGCATCAGATGTTTCGTTACCTTAGCAATTTTGTGTAGAGATTGGTATACTTTTGTACACGGGAAATAAACAATATTGTCAAATAACTTTAATATCGAATATTTATATTATAATTGTTATGACTTTTATTGCGATTATTATTAATGTTATTGTACTGTGATAAAAAAAAAAAAAAAAAAAAAAACAAGAACTAAAATTAATAAGAAGCATTTTATTTATGAAATCGGTAAGATAATAAGAAAAAAAAAACAAAAAGCCAAATGTATTGATTTTTTACACACACTATTCGTATATTCGTATACAACATACTGTAAATTGTAAAATGTTAAATTCAGTCCCTAACAGTAATAGAAATCCCAATGTTCCTGTTATCGTGCTTCAAGGTGCATTAAAATCGTGCAAGCAGTCATAAAGTGCTTTAAATTTAAAAAAAAAATAATTAACGAATTCAAATTGATGATTTTTTGTTAGCAAATATAAACGATGCAAAATATAAAAAGAGGTAGCCTTTTATTCTCATGTATGTAGCATTTTAAAGAAGAGAAAATAAAAAAATGCAAAATAGCAAAAACGGCAACGAAAACTTATTCAAAATAATAAGACGTGTTTTACAACGAGAAAAATTAAAAATAAACAAGTAAGAAAGGCCCTTAAAGTTTATGAAAATAAAAGTAAAAAGAAAAATTATTGGACGAGTAAAACTTTAAGACTTGGACTCGTTTACTTTAATTGTCTTAAAAATTAAAAAAAAGTAAAATTAAAATAAGGGTGGTGTTACATTTATTCATTCATAAAATAAAAAATAAAAATACATTTGTACATATTTGTATGAAATAAAATAACAAAAGAAGGCAAAGGGATCAACTGTCATTAATACCTGTTCCAGCTGCGGTAAGACTATTATAGCGATAATTGTTATTGTTTTTATAAACTGAGGAAGATACAATTGATGCTGCTGATGACATTGCTGCAGATGACGCAGCGATACCTAGACTACCTACATGCGTTCCAGCAGCACCACTAACAACAACACCTGATCCCAAAACATGACCATTGCGTATATGGCGTCCATTATTCATGATGGCCATAGAATTGTGATTATTGCCATTATTACTGCTGCTGTCACAGCTGATAATACTGCTGCCGTTAATGTTATTGCCATTTGTAACCGGATTGCTAACAAGACCGTTTAACATGACATGTTGTACGTGATAATCAACAATGCTATTTTCATGTGCTGTCGTTTCTTTTATACCATTCATCATTAAGCCTGACGATGTACGCATGTATGATTGTTGAGAATGATTGTGATAGGGAGCACTACCCATATCTATGCCAACGATTGCGCTACTGTTATTATTGCCACCACCCCTAATTCCATTGATATCTGGCTGTTGTTGTTGTGTTGAAATTTTACCATTTAACATTTGATTACCATTCATCAAATTGTAGTGACCTGCTGCTGCAGCATGTAATTGCTGTTGCTGCTGCTGTTGTTGTTGTTGTTGTTGTTGAAGATGATATTGATGTTTTTGCTCATGCCTATGTGTATTGCCATTGTGATGATGAGGTTGAGAAGCCAAACTTGAAAGGGAAGATGTTGAAGCCGGCTGAGATGTGTTTGTTGATGAGGTCGAAGGACTTGTCGATTGAGTTGCTAAAAGAGGGGAAGGGCAATTGGCTGCATATGATGAATTATTTATAGCGTGATTATAGTTCTGGTAATATTGTTGATGCTGCTGTTGTTGGTTCTGATAAGACATGTGATGATGATTGTGTTGCATATGACTTGTTTGTTGTTGCTGAAGTTGTGGGTTGTGTGGAGGCGATGGCATGTGTTGTTTATAATAGAGTTGTTGTTGGTGATGCTGTTGCTGCTGCACTGTAGATTGCTGTTGTTGTTGCATATTTGATGCTGTTACATGACTATGATGTGAACCGGGTAAAAATTGTGGGTACACATGATGTGACCATTGCGGAAACAATGGACGACCTGACGACTCTACTCAGCAAACAATTATTTTGAAATTATAAATATTTAAAGTTCAAAGTTAAACAGGAAAAACAAAAAAAAAAAAACATACAACAAAAACAAAAATCCAAAAGAAACAAAGATGCATGTTTATACACAAAATAGCCAGTCGTTCATTGAAAATTATTTTTTTTAACACCGTTGTGATGAAAAAAATTAGAATTATCATTTTTATTTAAACGTTATGTATTGTTGTTATTTTTTTATTTATCATGTTACACATAGAAGCAGTATACATTTGGTGACATTTCGACGTTAAAGTATATATTTATTTACAGAGCCATGTTATTGTAGTTTTTGGTTTAACACAAATTTTTTTTTATTTAGTATTATTTTCCACAAGAAAAGAAAAAAAAAATAAATTTTTTTTTTACAAAAAATCCGAATTAGGCAGCATGGCAATTTGAACACGAAAAAACAGAGAAAAAGAGTACAAAAGGGGGAAATGATTAGCAATACAACTAGCAATGACATTAATACAAAAAACTAAAACTTTCATTAGACACTTAAAAATGAGGAGAAAAACACAGATCATGTGGGAAATGTAAAATTTTCAAAAGCTAAAAATGAAAGTTTTGTTTTTACATTATGTACATTTTGTCTTTCTTTAGAGGGTAACATTGAGTTTTAAAATTAAAAAAAAAAACTGAAGAGTTAGAAAGTTGTTTTTTTGCTTTTTTAAATCTGATTTAATAACTGATTAGATTTCTAATTGCCTCTAAAAAATTAAAAATAACAAAACACTAAAAGCTACCCCCTTTCATAAAATTAGTGATACATATTCTAAATAAATAACAAGACTTCAACTGAAAATTGTAAATTATGAGAAAATATTCATGTTTATTAGGTATATGGCTTTCACATAAAAAAAAAAAACAAATCAAAAGTAAAAAACTATAACTTTTGCTAAAGTGGTGAAAATATAGTGCAGATTAAAAAATTTCTTTTGAGGAAAAAAAAATATTTATTTTAAAAATTATTTATCTTTTAAATTTATCTTACCGCCCGTGGATCTCTGCATAACAGGTGATTGTCTCTGAATTTGCGGCTCTGCTGGTGGTTCAAGAATATCGCGATACTTCGAAACCATCAACACAGATATAAAGTAAACAATTGCTAATGATAAAAACTGAGCTTGCTTTGTTTCTTCCTGAAATTAAACATAATAATAATAATAAAAATGTTAAAAAAGCAAGAATTGCGTAATCTTAGCTTAGAGTTAATGAAATAACAGCAGCTAATACCGTCTAGCTGCAGTGAGAGACAAGAATGCAAATAAACAAAAAAAAAATGTTTTACAATTAAAATGCTAAATTTAGACGATGCATTTTCTACGCAATGAGTTGCATGCAATTTTTTTTTTACCACGATACTAGTTTTATAAATTTTTTGTAAAACATGTTTTGTATATTTTTTGTTTCGATTTGCACTTTTATATTTGACTAGCGGTACCCACGATTTCGTCAGCGTGTCATTTCTACTTTTTTAAAAGTGAATTTAGATTTAAAATAGCGCTCAAATTTAAGAACAACTTAACCTCACTATCAACAAATAATCAATATACGTATATCATTAATTAAGATTTGTAAAAAGTGTACACTTACCACATCTCTATATATAACAGCCCTCAATCGATTAACATCCATGTCTTGAAGTAGTTTCTCAGGATCTTTTACTGGGGATAACTGACCAGTTATTGATTCTACGATATTCTAAAATTCAAAACATAAAAAGACTATTCAGACGATTGTTTAATAATTGTATAAAATCCAAAATGAAATATAAATCTTACAACAACAAATGTAAAAGTTATTTTATTTGCACCTCCCGGTGCAGTGAGGAAAAAACTAATCAGGTGCAAGAAGGAATGTAAGCAAAACAAAGTTACTATTTAGTATTTACTAGAAATATATTTTAATTTGCTTATAAAAAGTACTGTATTACTATTTGTTTTTGTACTGCGTGAAATTTATTTTTTATTTTGTTTTTTAATTATATGAATTAAAACATATCTTTTTTTATTATTTTTATTATGTAAATTTTAATTGTTTTTATTTTGTTTTTAAACATTTTGTTTTTACAATAAAAAGATTCAGTATGTTTTAAGGTACGGACATATTAGTCAAATATTTGATGGAAAAGACGTAACCACTAAAGAACGAGATTTTTTTTTAAATTATCAAATACTAATTAAGAAATAGGTGATCCCGCTGAATGTAAAAGGTAAATATATCACATTTATTATCTTACAAATCGTTACTCGTAATGATACGTCTCAGGAAATATTAAATGCACATTTGTGAAAATAGAGGTTACGCTTTTCTGGTCAAATATTTTACCTTTCTGACCGCACCTCTAGTTTATCAAAATAAATAAAATAGCAAAAAAAAAAAAAAAAATAATAATAATAATAATAATAATAATCTGGCCTACATTTTTCAACTGCTTTGTTATAACTGACTTAAAACTAAAACATTTAGTAGCAAAACAGAATTTTTTTCAAATGTTCAAATTAATAAATTAAAAAAGGAAAAATTTACAGGTTTAATTTTAATCAAAAATGTTTCGTTACCTTGGGTGATGCCTGAGCACCACGTATAAGAGCTTGGAGGTGAGCAGCACCAGGTACATCTCGAGACATTGCACTTACATTATATCGCGTACGTTCTTTACATTCGAGACAGTTACGAACGGCACAAGTACAAACTAAGCGTAGGCACTGACGTAATATGCCACCGCTTGACATATTTTTTTCGGCTTCCAATTCCCCAAAGTTCAATGATGTTGCGAAAATTAACACATCAGCCATGTTAACAAGGCGTTGCAAAAAGGATACTGCAACTTCAAGTGGCATACCTTGTGTAGGTTCTAAAACATCAAGTTCAGACTAAAACAAAAACAGAAGAATAATAAATAATATCATTCATTAATCAAATTTTCTTCACGAATTTATAATTTAAACTTTTATAGCTTGATGATTTTATCATCGCTCTGTTTCTCTTGTTTAAATCTCCACGTATTAACAACTACAACAAACCTGGTTCCTTTAAAGAAAGTCGACTTAGAATTTAAAAATTTTTTGAAGAAATTAAAAACTATTTACAATTAAGGTTGAAAATAACTTTGGCATTCTAAGGAAAATCGAGTAAGAATTGTGATACAAAATAAAACATAATCATCAAAGTAAACCGTTGTGACAAATGTAAACACTAGCACAATTTTTAGAATTTCTCTTTAGTTGAAACAAAACTTATATGGACTCAGCTTAAATTTGGGGACAACTCAGAATGTTTCTTCTTAATTGACTCTGCAGAAGCTATTTTTATATCAAGACAAGAGACCCAACAGTACTTTTTTTTATATAAAAGGAAGAGCAAATGTAAGATTTTTACAGTGGGCAGATGTGACCTCGTAAAAGGGAAATTGAAAAATTTTGAATTGATTCTCTTAAGAGAAACCAGTGCGAGATGACTTATCACTAACCAAATAGAAAAACCACATAATTTGCCAAAAAAAATCAAATAAAAGCTGTTTTTATAGGAATGCATTGGATTCTCGTTAATGATCAGCAGATACTGACTGACTGCCAGTAAATATTTTGAATAAAAATATGTTTCAGTGTGAAAATAATATATGATTTAAAAACAAAAATACTCCACTTAGTTAGAGATGTTGTTTCAACACAGTATTGCTAGTATAATAATTTATCGCTCAACTTACGCAAAAAATACAACTTGTGTTAAATATATTAAAACCAGTATTTTTTTAATTCTA
Organism: Cistogaster globosa; assembly: GCA_937654795.1. NCBI lineage: Eukaryota > Metazoa > Arthropoda > Insecta > Diptera > Tachinidae > Cistogaster > Cistogaster globosa. The sequence continues at coordinate 122,164,211 of OW569406.1, read as the reverse complement.
TAGTGCTCAATGTTGCCGATATTCGTAGTCAAATGTCTTCTTACGTAGTGCGTACAATAAAGTTAAGCAGGGATAAAAGTTCGTTTGTAAAAGTTTAACTGTATTTTTTATGCAACAAGCATTAATTGGGAAAGCAAGAACTGTGAATAAAAATAAATTTCGAAATCCTTTGTAAAGTGTTGCATATTAACCTTTTAGGTACACGTACAAAAATACACATATTTTGTGCAAAAATTGTTTAATAATTTTCACGTTGATACTTTTTGATATTTTCTAGAGACCAAAATTTTTAATTTAATTTTTACAAAAATCCATTTAAATTTTTATTTTTGCAATTAAAAGTTTCTAAAATGCTGAATAGATAAATAAAAACGTTAAATTTTATTATAAAAAATAACAAGGTTAATTTGGAATATATGAACATGTTCATGTATATTGACACTCACATTTGGCGATGTTGCCGAAGCCAACAAGGGTAATAGACCACCGCATGCAATTATCAAGTTATCTGCCAATTGCGAAATCAAATGTACTGTATTTACAACAAAAATAGCGTTTTCGCTTGAGTTCACAAAGTCCAACACACTTTTTGTAGAATGGGATCGCCAGACTTGTATATCGGTTTCCAATGAAAATAGCACATCTGACAGTAAACGTTGGTGTATGTATGACCACTTAAACTCTGGTATACGGAAGGGTGGTCTCGTAGGGCCAGGGCTAAACATGGGCCGTGTGGAACCAGACTTTGGACGCTGCTGCTGGTGGTTTTGAGTCTGTGGCTGTTGTTGTTGTTGATGTGCATAACTGTCTTGTTTGATATCATCTGTAAAAGGCAAACGAAGAATAATTATAAAATTTATTTGAACAACATTAAGCACTTATTATATTATTAACAAAATTTTAAAGAGGCTGTTATTAATATCTGATATATAAAACAGTGACGTTATGACTTTGTTGTGTATTTCGTCTTAAAAACGAATTTGAGGCTGTACGTTAATAAAACGATTTATTAAGAAGTTAATATTTCGTATATTGTCATTTTACTTTTGTGAATATATGCACGGCATTAACTTACGGCTTTACACAGAAATCAACACCTCGAGAGCAAACTTGGATTGTTTTTAGAATCATTTATTTTTTTATTAATTTTAATATTATGTATAAGTATTGAACCCTGTTAATAACCTAAAGTCTTTCTTAAGGTTTTTATATAATTTTATTAAAGTTATGACGATGTTGAAGCAGATAAGCCTTAAGTCCTACAAAATTTTAATATTATAATTTATTTCTAATATTAAACTTCTAGATGTAAGCAAAATTTATGCGCTAAATGATCCTGAGTTTATTTTATCCTGTTAGTTGATTTATATTTCATTTTAATTATGTTTGATAGTCCAGATTTACACTATGATATTTTTTTGAGGCAGTTTTCTTTCAATTCTATATTTAAGTTGCAGTGATATGCGCCTTAAAACACATAAGCAACAGTAACATCCCCACAAAATTTAAGCAATACCACATTGCTTACCCCTCTTGCTTCGCTAACAAACAAAAATTTCATGGTTAATTGCCGTAATATTTTAATTAATAAAAGCAAATAAAAGTTTTAATTTTAATCTGATCAAATATGAAAAACAGATAGATATAAATATATTTACCGAAGTGCTGATTTTCAACTTGAGTACTTTGCTGTTTTTGATGTGGATCATGAGAAGATGCTTCTCCTACCGTTTCCTCTATTGACTGAACTGTTTGAGTTTCCTGACTCATAACAGTGTCTGATTCCTTGTGATTATCGTGTGTCAAATCTTCATGAAATTTTTGTGTTTTATCTTTCGTGCGGTCGTCCAAATATTCAATTTCTGATGTCAGTGCGTTTTTATCTTCATGACCTTTAAGATCTTCGGAAATGTTTTTATCGTCCGTATCCACTATTTTAGCGATTGTCTGACCGACCAGGTCATCAACAACAGTTTGTACTATATTCACTACGTTTCCATTCCCTTCACCATTAGTGTGGTTTAGTTCTGTTTCGTTCAGCGAGTTTTTATCGGAAGATGAGTCTAAAGAAATGGCTTTTTCAAAAGCAGATTTTATAACGCCATCAACTATTTCCTTTGCGGTCTCAATAAGAAATTCTTCCGATGAAAGGTTTTCGTTAGAAAAAGATTTATTACTTAATTCGATATCGGCCATTTCTTTAATATTCTTTGCATCATTGTTATCTTCCAATCGTTTATTTATCTGCTTATCTTGTGAAGAAATCTCAATAACTTTATCTATTAATTCCTCAACAATTTCTTTGACTACGGTGGCTTCAGCGGACTCTTCATTGAGGTTTACTAAAGATTCATCCAACATTGAAGCACTTGAAAATGTCGTTTCCGGACTCAGCGAAGATATTTCTTCCGTTGTTTCGACAGTTGTAGATAAAGATGAACTCACTTCTAATTCAGTTAAATCTTTTTGTGAAGCTCGTTCTGTAATTATCGGAGTTGTTGTCGTCGTTTCATTTGTAGTTCGATTTTCATTGTTATTTAAATTATTTTCTTCGTTCATGGAATGTTGTTCAGTCTTAATAGAGCTCTTGCTACAATCAGGTATTTTTTTCGTTTTTTCGGTATTTGCATTTACCTCTTCTATTGGTTTATTTGTTTCTGTTTCTGTTGCAGTGTGGTTGTTGTTAATAAGATTTTTGGAATTAAGCATCGTTATTTTTGCATCCGTTTCATTTTCGTCTAGTTTTGATGGTAGATGATCTGTGGACGGTTCTCTAGTTTGTTTCTTTTCATTGTTTAATACACCCTGCACTACTTCATTTACCGCTAATTCTATTTCTTCATCTTTTATAACTGACGGCGCTTCTTGCAACTCGTCTGATAAAGATTTCTCTGAATTCTTAAGAACCGCTTCAATGTGAAAATCTTTAATAGTGGAATCTGCTTTAGTGTTTTGAATTTCAAGTTCATCTAAATTGCTGATTTTTAATGCTTCCCTTAGGGCGTCCTGTCCTGTAAATGAAACTATTTTGGCTGGTGTTGTAGCAGCACTGGCAACTTCGGCAGATGTAACATTGCCATTGCAGTTAACAGCAGCAACAATTACTTCTGATTTAATATGTTCGTTATAAACATCGCTTACATTCGAGATACTAGATTTGACACTTTCATTGCTTTCGAGATCTTTGGCTAAGTCTGTTGCATTTTTGCATGTTTCCGATTCAGTGTCACAATCACATTTGCCTTCAGCTTCGTCTCTTTGCGTCTGGACAATGTCGATATTGTTATCTTGTTTTATAGTTTCCTCTTTTTCCTCTTCTATTTCTAGATCATCGTCCCTATCTTCATCTACTTGGGGTATATCTTCTAATGACGCCACCGACACAGCGTTTCTTATGTTTTTCACAACTTCATGCTGTTGCTGTTGTAATTCTTCACGCTCCCATCCACTGATAGTACTAATTGGTCTTGCCTGCCTTAAAGCGGGATCAGTTATATTATCCGTTCGTTGCCTCTCATAGTGTTCATACATTTGAGCAAATTGCAATTTAAATTCTTCATAAGAAACCTTTGAATGTACAATGGCTAATGTATCAACCCAAACACGCCAGCCTCCATATTCATATTTGATTGCATGATGTAAAAGCATACGGAATAAGGAATAAACCATATCTGAAATTTTTTGCTCTTCTGTATTTTTGGGATGAATATACGCCATCGCTATAAGCCACTCTTGCCACACGGACATTTGTAAAACTGTGCGTCTATTTTCACGATTGCTATTGCATAGTAAAGTCATATCCGAAAGAAACAGCTTTTTTACCTCAATCAAAGATTCCGTTTGCTTCGATTGTCTGATTAAAGTAGCCACAACCTTCAGCATCACTAAAACAAAAAAAATATATATTCAATAACAACCACAATAGTAATAATAATAAAAAAATCAACCAAATCTTGATAAAGATGCAAAACAAGTGGAAAACATGGACAAAATAATTTCTACATATTTTTTTGCATGTTTAACCGCAAAAAATTGAATTTATATTGGAAAAATTTGTAGACTTACTTGGATTTTCTAATCGATAGTGGCTTTCAGGTTCTGGATGCCTATTGTACATTATATGCTGTGATATATGTTCAGTCATTATTTCATATAAAACGTTATATGTTGGCATTGACAATGACTCTTCATATAAAAGCAAACGTTCAGCTAATAATGTGTATAAATTATGTGGAGACATAACATCGTACTTTCTTCTAAAAGAAATGGAAATCAAATGAAAAATAAAAAAAAGGAAAACAATAAATTCACAAGAAACAAAAAATATGTAACAAATTAAATAACAAGAGATTAAATTAACAAGAAAGAGAAGGTAAAAGACAGACATACTTATACGTGCTTCTTGACAAAAAGAATCCCAATAGCTTGAGAGCTTGTAAACGTATCAATTGACTTTCAGCAGCCAACAGTTTAAAAATAGTTCTTACGCCATGTTTAACATCAAAAGCAGGTACCATGGAGCTGGGATGCTCGGACATAAGCGAAATTAACATTTGCAGAACATCGTGCAAATTTTCATCCTACAATTAATTCATTAAAAAGTTTAAAATTTAGAAAAAATATGAATTTTGAATACAATGATCAGATTTTGTTTCGTGTAACCTACCTCATGCATTGTGGTCAAATAATTTAAGATGCTTTGCAGTTCATCTTCTTTGACACCCTGCCCAATCATTATCAATTGTTTCAAAAACAATAAAATGTAAGCACGTATTGCTAAGATATCCTTTTGAGCTGGACGAGGACCATCTAATAAAATATATATAAAATTTAAATTTTGTTTTTGCTTTTGCATTCGTCAAGTTATTTCTATCGTTTTACTCACCTAATCCCTTTGGTATAATACCACTCTTAGCTCGTGGATTCACAACCCAGTAATAATATTTTAAAGTGTGTACTGTTTGCAAAACAGTACTAACACGACGAACGTTGCTATAAATTTGTGTATCGCTTAAAAATTCTGTTGCTAAATATGAATAAAGTCGAGCCTGAACATTTGCTGGCGTATAAATCCACAAGGCGGGATTAAAGAGTACGTGATCCAAGAGCTGCCACGTTAAGAACGAAAAACAAAACAACTACAAACAGACGACACAAAATACAAAATTTTATTACTCCTTCTTAAATATGACCGAGTTTCTCGTGAAATTCAAAATTTATTTCAGACATTAAATACAGTATAAAAGTTAAATAGTTACAAAATACAACAATATGTTCAAAATATATACATACATGTTTATGCACAATGCAGTCGATTTCAATTTAAACAACACAAAAAGTATGAATTGATTTCGTATTTGATTTAAGGCGTTTTTTTTGTGTTTTTGTTTTTGTATGTGGTAAGAAAACAGCATGCAGCAACGAAACAAGTTCAATCAATCAGTTTTACAGCATCGACAATATTAATTTATTGGTAAAGATAATAAATTATTAACAGAATTTGCATAAAAAGGAAAAATACGAATAAAAAAATAAAAAGAGTTATTAAAATACTTATCACACATAAACTTAGCTAATTTGTTTATCTTAATCTTGCAAAAACAACAACAAAAAGAAAGCAAAAATATTTATGTATTTAAAATTATGGTCACATTATAAATGTAATGCATGACAATCGTATCTATACACTTCCACTGGCTATCGTTAAAACTATGAATTGTCTTTTATTTGTCAAGTAACCTTCTAAAAAGATATGTATCAGCATTCATACATAAATATGTACAAGTGTTATGTTTGTTTTTCTCAATTTTACAACTTTTCATTTTAATCTGCTTTTTTTTCAACTATGAACCGAAACATAGAGCTGTCAAATCGAATTAAGAGTTTGTAAAATAACTATGGAATTTAGGAAGTATTAAAACAGGGAGTGACGGAGCGAAGGCGTGTTGTGTGTATCAGTTATTCTATTGATTAGCTTTCTTCGTCGAGGAGTACGGTTATACAAACGAAAGAGGGCTTGTAGCAAAACATAAAGTGAACTAAATTCAGAAAGTTTTCGAATTTTCTTAATAATCAAATATAATAATATTATAATTTTAAGTTTTCTTGACCTTTTTTTTAATTTATAAATTTATAGTTTTTATAAATTTTGATGTTTCGCATTTTCATTGGATATCATCAGACATGAAAACAAAATACAAAATCAAACACCAAGTAGCAATATTCAATTGCGAAAAAATGCCTATTTAATCAAAATTTTTGACAAAGAACGTCAACCCTACGTGTTCACGACCAATTGAATACGCACATGCTATGGACATAACGTCGGCAGAACAACAGTATTAATTTGTCCATGTTGTTGTATGTGGCGAAAACATGTTGATGTTAATGTTCTACTGAGTCCAATTTTCTGTCTGTCTTCAGAGTTGTTTGAATGTTTTTACCCAGGAAGAAAGTATTTGCACTGTTGATCAATAAATGGCGTTAATTCGAAATGGATCAATCAAACTAAAGCCCTATTTTCATCAATGTTTAGCCAAATGTTCGATCAACGATGGTTGCACATAAGCGAAACATGAACTTTGCTAGTCTATTTTAGTCAAATTCATGTGCAACATAATTTTCATTTCAAGTAACATAGGGTAGCAATTTGTTTTGCTTTATGTCGGAATGTTCATAATATAAAATTGATTGCTTTCCGGTGAGCTGGTTTGGACTCTCTTTCCATAATTTTGAGTGGGTTTATCTTTAAATACAACTTAACTTAGTAATTCATTTGTAACTCTTAACAATTGATCCAAATAATGCTGATGACAAACAACACAAGATTCAATTAAAATGCGTTTTGTCTTTATTATCTGGATAAAAACAAAATATATATTAGAAGTTCTATTGCCTGGTTAACTCTGCTATATATTTTTTTAAGTTTAATAAATCAATAATAATTTATAGATCAAACTTGGAAAAAATCTTAATAGTTTATATTCTTCTTGGACCAAATTGTGGTTTTGATTAAAAGTTTCTTGTTTCATACACCGTGAAAAGGAATCTAAATATTTTAGAAATAAATCGGCCATTTCGAAACAACCAGTCCAAAAACGGGAGAATTTTTCATAAATTAGTAGCACAAGACTGAAATAATTTGTCCCACACATTTTAGGAGCGACGTTATGCGCTATATGGCTATTTAAAATTGTAAAATGGTTGTGATTTAAATGCTTCATGCAATTATTAAATACACGAACATCATTTAAACATTTAAAAAACATGCATATATTTATTAAAAAAAAACTAAAAAAAAACAAGTAGAGAGCTATATTCAGCTACGCCAAGTTGGGATAACAACCCTAAACAAAGCTTACAATTTTTGAAAAAAAGCCTTTTTTGAACAGAAAAACTTTATGGCCAACTTTAATTTCAATCAACTATTGAATGGGAAATCTGCAATACGGTACATCTGGGTGTACACATATGGTGAAGGGTTTATTAGATTCTGCATAGCCGAATATAGCACTTTTTTTGAAAAAAAAGCTGCCAATAGACTTTTAAAACAAAACTTCGAATGTGTGAAATTAACTAAAACTACCTGCTGTTTTGCAATGTCAACCCTGCGGTCACTTACAGAAGAGCCTAAGGGCAACTTTGTTTGCAAATTAAAATTGTATCAATTACACCTTATGTCCTTATCTCCAAAACACTTTTATATTCGAAAGAGAATGGCTGAATTCTTTACTGCCAAAAATACACCAATCAAATCCACCTTTATGAAATTATACAATTTAAAATTTTTTCTTTCTTAAGTTTCTTAATTCAAAAATTATGCTTCTTTTTAGGCCTTTTAGATTAATTTTTTATATTTTAAACAACTGAAGCTAACTGAAGCTAAAAGTAGAAAACGCCACCTGATCTGATTAATTTTGGCGTGTCAAAGTTTCTCTACTTTCTACAAGAAGTTTAAACTCCATTATGGCCATCTAAAATTTCTTCTCGATCAGATATTGAAGATAAAATTGAAATATATTGAAAAAACTATTAAATCAAAATACATGTCAGCATTAAATTCTTTCTTACATGTCGACCAAACCAATAATTGGGCTCACTTGTTTATGTTTGTATGTATTTGGTCTAATATAAAGAACAATAAAACAAAATATAATTTTACGTCACATACGAAAATTACAAAGAATTTAAAAAAATATTATTCATGAATACATATTTTTATGTTTTTCCTATATACTTATGAGACAATAACGAAGAGCAAGAATTTCGTTTTTAATATTTTCTTTCTTTTGAAATTCAATTTATTTAGCGTTTGGGGCTATTTGTTTAAAAAAATCACCCCTTTATTCGATTTTGTGTACTTGCAGAAAACTTAGTAAGGACTTAAGTAAGGTACGGTCAGATTAGTCAAATAGTTGACACAAAAGCCGTAATCAGTAAACTATGGAAGAAATTTTTTGTCCTTCGCAAATATTTTTTAAGAAATATAAGATCCTACTCAATATAAATCATAATTCGTAATGATACTTGTCAGGAAATGTTAAAAAAATTTTTTGGTCAAATATTTGACTAATGTGACCGCGCTTATAGCGATTGTTTGTCTTGAAGTTTGCTAATGTTTTTATTTTAAACTATCAATTGCGTATTCAGTATTAATGTATTAAATAACTAATAACAATTAGTTAAAAATTACAATAAAACAAAATAATTATAAACGGCTTCTAAATTACTTTTTGAAATTTTCAAAAGACTGCAAACAACGTTTAAAATGTTATAAAATGTCATATTTTTAGCAACAAATTTATCACCTGGTAGAACTGTTTATTAAGATGATTTATTTTTTATGTGTGTTTTTATTTATTGAATTTGTTTTATGGAGCGGGATGGTAAGCATTCGAAGATTATAATGCATGTTCATTTGGTGTTAAATATTGTATTTTATTTAACAAACCAGCACAGTTTTGCATTGTATGTTCAAAGAAAAAACAAGTGTAGATTTGTTTGGAAATAGAAATAAGGTTTGAAAACAAGAAAATAAGCATAAAAATTGTTAGTATTAATAATCTTCAATATAGACAACAAATAATAAAAAAAATATAATTAAAAATAACCAACTAAAAATAAATTTATAGAGGGATAAAACGATCTCCATTAAATGTTCATAAAAAAACATGCTCCGAATAAAAATCAAAAAAATTTTTAATATTAGAGATAATTTTAAATATAATAAATAATTTTTAATTTAATAAAAAACGTTCTAACATTTCATACAGATTCTAGGGGCGTTAAAGGAGTTGATTTAGAAAAGAAATGTCATTCATTGGCCCGCTGGATTATTTTTAATTGACTGCATTCAAAATTGCAGTATTCAGTAAATTTTTAAGAATAATCAAAGGATATTTTGCGTTACCAGTAAATTTTATTTATTAACGAAATTAAAATTGGATTACTGGCAAAATTTTACTGGTTATCAGTAAAAATCTACTGGTTATGCAAAGCTAGTCAGTAAACATTCACTCATTTTTACTGTTATTGCAAAATACCCATCTACGTTTAATGTAATCAATTTTAATTTTGCGATTATATGCTTGTGTTCAACTCTCAAATAGTAAAATTGTTAAAAACGTTTAAATAAATTACAAGCACATATTTAAGTGTGAGTGTTTTGTCATTTAACACAACAAAATTTTTTTTATTTAAGAAGGCAGCATCGGAAAAGAAAACAGACACAATAAAAATAAATAATTTTTATTAAAAAAATGAATAATTTTAATAAACATTACAAACATTGTCATGCATTGTCGACCTTTATATTTTAATAAAAACATGCTGGTTTTTCATAAATTATAAATAAAAATAATTTGTTATTGTTATTCTTCATAAAAAAAGTTGCCCGTTAAAAGATACTTTAACGAGTTAGAGCTTTTATGTGAAATGTAGAATAAAATTCAAATTTTCTCACCTGCTTTAGCAATAAATCACTATTGGCTGATAAACATGTAACTAAGTACTTGGTGAGATTAAGAAATGAACCCAACACTTCCAGAGTTAAGTGCTCTCTAGATGATCGTTGTAGCATGAACGATATAACTAGAAAACCACGATTTTGTATCATGTGCTGTTGGACAGTTTGAGAAGTTTCAACTAATTCACAAATAAATCCCAAGAGTTTTGAGCTGAAAGAAAAATAAAAAAAGTATAAAACGTCAAATAAAAATTTGTTTCAAAATACAAAGATATGTCTGAATGCAACAAAAAGTATATGAATAAGTAACGAAATAAAACATACCATAATGTTGGATCGCGTTTCCCATCACCGATGCCTTCATGTGCCATGTCCAACTGTGAAAACAGTGGAAATAAAACTTGAATTCCACCTATGGAATTTAATGTACAGTGTATGGAATGCGTTATAACAGCCTTTACATCCTACAATAAAAAAAGCAATACAATAAAATAGAAAGTACTTAATTGCTTTTGATTTAATAGCGCGAAACGTATACAGTTTAGCTTTGATTTAAAAGTTTATTGGATTTAACATTAAAAGAAAAAACAATTCAAAATGTCTTTAGGCAAGAACTTTAAAATTATTTGCTTAAGGCCTCAAGATTAAATAACAGGTACATTAAGCAAATTTCAAAAAAGAGAAAAAATGTTTTAAAATGAGTCTCGACTAAAAAGTTTCCCGTTTTGAAAATTGCATTAATATTTCTTCGTACTTACTTGCAACATAAGTGCATGAGGTGTATGAACAAAATATGACACATTTCCTTTGGGTGCTGACTGTAAACAAAGTTGACCATCGGTCGCCACTGGATTGTACATAAACACAATGGCATTAGACAATTTACCGTCATACAGAACCTAAATAAAATAAGAAATATTTTTAGTAAATGTGTAAAAAAATTTCTATATTTTTCTTATTGTTATCCGTAACATTTCCTTTGACAATTATAATACATGGTGAACATATTTGTTGTGTCCGTTTTTCGTATTTGCCTGAGAGACGTACATAGTATGTATTCAAAACTCAATAAAAATTAATTTAAATTGTTTAAGTAATAAATTTTATGAAATGAATAAATTTTTCTTTGTAAAAAACGTGACGTTTAGAAAGAACTCGAAATTTTCATAAAGTGTGTATCGCTTTGGCCATTAAAACAAAAAATAAAAGAAGATAAGAATTTAACTTAAAAATTAATAATATAAATCGCTAAATCCCTTGAACAACAATAGAAAGACACTTGATTTTTAAATGGAGTTCACTACAACAACAATTATAGAAAACTAGACGAAAAATTAATGGGTGTTCCCATAACGAAGTAATATTGACGTATTTGTACTTAGTTGTAGTTGACAACATGTTTAAGATTTACACAAGGTATGTACGTACATATGTGTCACTACAAAAGCTACAAACAGAAGCACTAAAAACAAAAAAATTTATATTGAGAGTTTTTCATGCAAGAGATTTTCAAATTCATTTTGGACCGTATTAGACAGATATGTGCGTAGAATGAACTCAATATTTGTATTGGCCACTACAACACAAAGTGCATATTACTGTTAGCTTTAAACAGTATTTTTTCAGCATACTAACAAAAAGCAGAAAATATATTTTCGTCTGAGAATATCTGCTGTTAATTAAAAAATTTTTTAAAAGATTAAAATATTTTTTTAATGCGAGTCTTCCGTTACTTTTTAAGAATGTCTTTTAAAATGGATTTGGGATTTCCCTCTAAAATATTTTTTTGGCAATTTAGTCTAGTTTTTATAAATAATAATCTGTTATGTTCTATTCGTAAAAAAATATTTTTTTTAATTTTGAAAGCTACAAAAACAAAACAAAAAAACATTTATAAAATAAAAATAAAATCGACAAAAAGAATAGTGTTGCTAAAGAAGAAAATTAAAATTAAAAAATAAAGAAGAAATATGAAAACTTGTTATCGTGAGTGGAGAAAACATAAACGTGCCTTCTGCTTTTAACAATATTTAAAACGTAAGCAACAAATTAAAAAAAAAATTAAATTTAAAATTTGGTTCGAACAGGGCTTATGCCCTAACGAGCTGAGCTGTCATAAAGGCGCTTGATGAACAATTGCTCGAAACAAATATGTAGTTGTTGATGGGTTATCTCGATTTTAAAGCCCTTTTGAGGATGATTATTCTTTTCTTTTTTTTTTTTTTTTTATTTGTAAACAAAAGTTTATTGATAACATTCAAAATGTAATTAATCAAAGACTGAACACAATATTTGTTAAGTTAATCCTTCTGTTATTATTATGAAAGCTACAAAAACAAAACAAAAAAACATTTATAAAATAAAAATAAAATCGACAAAAAGAATAGTGTTGCAAAAGAAGAAAATTAAAATTAAAAAATAAAGAAGAAATATGAAAACTTGTTATCGTGAGTGGAGAAAACATAAACGTGCCTTCTGCTTTTAACAATATTTAAAACGTAAGCAACAAATTAAAAAAAAAATTAAATTTAAAATTTGGTTCGAACAGGGCTTATGCCCTAACGAGCTGAGCTGTCATAAAGGCGCTTGATGAACAATTGCTCGAAACAAATATGTAGTTGTTGATGGGTTATCTCGATTTTAAAGCCCTTTTGAGGATGATTATTCTTTTCTTTTTTTTTTTTTTTTTATTTGTAAACAAAAGTTTATTGATAACATTCAAAATGTAATTAATCAAAGACTGAACACAATATTTGTTAAGTTAATCCTTCTGTTATTATTATGAAAGCTACAAAAACAAAACAAAAAAACATTTATAAAATAAAAATAAAATCGACAAAAAGAATAGTGTTGCAAAAGAAGAAAATTAAAATTAAAAAATAAAGAAGAAATATGAAAACTTGTTATCGTGAGTGGAGAAAACATAAACGTGCCTTCTGCTTTTAACAATATTTAAAACGTAAGCAACAAATTAAAAAAAAAATTAAATTTAAAATTTGGTTCGAACAGGGCTTATGCCCTAACGAGCTGAGCTGTCATAAAGGCGCTTGATGAACAATTGCTCGAAACAAATATGTAGTTGTTGATGGGTTATCTCGATTTTAAAGCCCTTTTGAGGATGATTATTCTTTTCTTTTTTTTTTTTTTTTTATTTGTAAACAAAAGTTTATTGATAACATTCAAAATGTAATTAATCAAAGACTGAACACAATATTTGTTAAGTTAATCCTTCTGTTATTATTATGAAAGCTACAAAAACAAAACAAAAAAACATTTATAAAATAAAAATAAAATCGACAAAAAGAATAGTGTTGCAAAAGAAGAAAATTAAAATTAAAAAATAAAGAAGAAATATGAAAACTTGTTATCGTGAGTGGAGAAAACATAAACGTGCCTTCTGCTTTTAACAATATTTAAAACGTAAGCAACAAATTAAAAAAAAATTAAATTTAAAATTTGGTTCGAACAGGGCTTATGCCCTAACGAGCTGAGCTGTCATAAAGGCGCTTGATGAACAATTGCTCGAAACAAATATGTAGTTGTTGATGGGTTATCTCGATTTTAAAGCCCTTTTGAGGATGATTATTCTTTTCTTTTTTTTTTTTTTTTATTTGTAAACAAAAGTTTATTGATAACATTCAAAATGTAATTAATCAAAGACTGAACACAATATTTGTTAAGTTAATCCTTCTGTTATTATCTTATCCTTTTTATAAATCACTTTCGTTTCAACATTACCTCCGTTAATTAGTCAATTTGTTTACTATTTATGGCCCATTGGGCTGTTGTATTAAAAGCATAATAAATATAAATAAAACGAAAAAATACCAAAAGTGGACGTTTTTTTCTATTCGGTATTATGTTGTTGAAATAAATAGACTTAAAGATGAATGTTCGTAAACGATACAAATAAAAGCCTTCAATTGCAATATACACTGCTTTAACCTTTTTGGAGAGCCTTTACACTCCTTTTTGTTACTGATAGGCAATTGATTTTTTACACTCTAATAATTTCGATAATTAAAAGTAAAAAAATACAGTTGATGAATTTATGCATTTTACAAGGTTTCCATCATCGAACTAATTGATTTAGTTTAGATGGTTGTTTGCAGATGAAACGAAGTGAAGTAAAAGACTAGAAATTTTCATCAAATAAATTTTAAAATATAAAATTTGCATTTAATTAAAAAGCAATTTTATAAAGTGTAAAACATACTTTTTGTGTCTTCTTTAAACAGATTATTTCTATAATTTATTCTATTAGTATAAAATTAAGCGAATGGTGAAAAGAAATAAAAACATTAATATAAAAATTGAGGAGTTTATACACGAAAAAATATTTATAAATGATCGTTTATAATATTTAGTTGCTACTTTACAAATAATAACAGTGATTTGACAATTTATTATTATCGATAAATTTTGTTGATGATGCTTGCGATATATACAAATTTCATGGCAAACCTTAAACGATGTTAGACAGTCGCTATATTTTTGTCTATGTAACCAAACAAGTTCGACTTTTTCTGTCGTATAGATGAAAGCGAAGTAATCGAAACATATCAAAAAGTCAGAAAGCTATAGGGAACCAATATTTTCGTTTTCACTTTCATAATATATAAACCGTCTATTTCTACAATTTGTAACGATGTTAATTCACAAATAAACTATCAACAAACTCTAAGTACATGAGCTATTGTGCAGTACAGTGAAAAATAAAATTTAAATTTATTAAAACGATTACAAAATAATAAGAAAAATAAACATAAACATAAACATAAAAATAAATTCTTACAGCCTTCAATTGATTTATTTCTTCCGTGTCGCCAGTAAAGGCTTTCATGTAGTCCAGTGTGTTAATAGACGTAGAAGACAAACGACGTAATTGATCTAAATTTTTAAATAAAAAATAAAAATTAAAGAAACAAAAAATAAAAACTAAAAATTAACTTCAAACAAATGAAAATAAATACCAAATGAAGAAGTTGCACCAATGGGCAAGTGACATAAAGAGTCATTGATTTTAACCAAATGAATTTCACTAGTTCCTGCTGTTGTTGGTGTTGTTATTATATCGTCAAGCGTTGGTGTTGAATTGTGACTATTGTTATTTACTAAACTCGCTTGGCCTAACGTAGCATTTGCCGTAGCCGCTGAAGAGTGAATAACAGTGGAATTTGGAACCGTTCCGCTGGCCCCACCCGACAATGACTGTAAGACAGCATTTGCATGGGCACTACGTGCTATCAAGACAGCACGTATTTTTGCAAATGCCGCTTGCAGATCTAATTTTTCATCTGCCCAGTCAATTGACTGAACATCGGCTTCGGCAAGTAACAGTGTAGCTGTGTGTTGGGTTGGTGTTTGTTGCTGCTGTATAAACTGTTGTTGACTCACCCTTTTATGATTGTCCGGCAGGTTCAAATAGCACTCATTGTCGAAGCGAAATTGTGACTGGTTTATGTTTAAAGTTTTAATTTTGTGCAGTAAAAATAAAAAATTTAAACAAGGACAAATACACAGATTTTTCAACGCACATTTGTTGGCGGTGTTCGTTTTATATCAGCATTTTAGTGATGTACAATACAGAATAGTGCAAAACAAATTAAGTTTACAGATTTTTATTATTTTTTTCGAAAAAGAAAAAAGAAAAATTAAAGGAAATGTGTAAGTTTTACATTAAATACAACTGATTTGTTTTTTTTTTTGTGTGTTTTAACACATATATTTAATGGGGGATTAAAAAATTATGAAATCAAGGTGAGTGAACTTTTTACCTTATAACCCGGCCCAAGTCGATGCATTGCACAAATCTGTTGTGTGGTCAAGGCCTCACTAAATAAGTAAATAGCAGACATTTGGCCGCAAAAGACACGTTCTTCGTCTAATTCTGGTGTGGCCCCAACGTAGCATTTGTCAAATGGCTGAAAATGTTAATTCAATGTTATTGAACATCGCTATACATACATGTGTATTTGCATATGTATGAATATGTTAATATTTATTTCCTTTGACAATCTACTTACATCGTTCGTTGAGACAAACCACGCCATTTCAGTACTAGACGCCAATTGTCCATTAACTAGGCACTTTATTTCGCTTTTTGTCCAGCGATTGTAAATGTACACAATTGCGATCATGTACCACTGATTTCAAAAAGAGAATACGAAATATTATTTTGAAACCAAAAATTAATTTGTTACAAATTAAGTTGTTAATTTAAATAAATAGCATTGCTGAATCAGAGTTATTTAAAAAATAGATAAAAGTATATGAACAATAATATTTTTTATATATTCTTAACAAAATATCAATAAGTAAGCTATCTTAAATCGAGTTAAAATGAAATGGAATTTTTCGAAAACTTTAAAAGTGCATACCTTTCTTGGCTGGAATTCATATTTAACACAATGCTGAAATCCTTTGCCTTTCACTTTCATTGAGGTAAGAACTAAGCAATTTCCAACAAAATGAGCGGTATATCCAACACCTTTGGATGTTTTAAAACTATAAAAAACATCAAAGTAAAAAATATTTGAATTAAAAAGTTTGCTTTTACGGTAAGAGATTAAAAATCATATTTTGTCTATGTCGACATTTCCTGATTGTTTTTTCTTTTTATTTTTTTTTTCAGTATCATAAATAGTTTCAGGTGTATTCATCATTCACAGCTGAAAAAACAGCAAAAATGCTATGAGACTTTATTTTGCCATTATTCCATTGGTTTAGGTAATTTTTAAGGAGAAGAACTCAAAATAAAAAAATAAAATATATTAAAGGAAAAACTTACCAATAGAGGTAGGGTTTCTCACGTTCTATATTCACAGAATTAATGGGATCCAAACGAAACCATGTGGTAAAAGTAAAACCATTTTCATATGGCCATTTCGCCAACGGTGGTAGAACCATTGCCTATATAGAAATAATGTTTCTTAATTATTTATATCTATTTTTTATTTTTTTTAGTTTTTGTTTATTTTTATTTTTTTAGGTGTACAAAAATTTTACTTTAATTGCTTTCACCCATTATAAACATAAAATTTTATTTGATGCGTGCATTACTCGCATCATGTAAAAACTTACGAAAAATTAAAAAATAGCAGACTTTTTAATTTCTGATAAAATTCTATAAAAGTTATGAAAAGTTTACTATTTAATATTAACCTCGATCTGCAAACATGGCGCACGAATATAACATTCACTTGTTAGAGTAGCAACGCGACAAGAAGATATTGTAATAAGAAGTTTTAATATGAAAATTCTTTTTTTTCTTTTTGTTTATTTTTTAACAGATATAAAAATCTGAATTTATTATGCCTTTTATTTTTATTAAATCAGTTTTATTAAAGCCTGTAGCATTTTATCGTAACTAGGGGTAACGCATTAACTGAAATGCTTACACTGTAAAACATTAACTATACGACTTTTTAAATATGCAAAAACATATTGCGTAAGAAATTAGAGAGTAATATGCATAATGTAAAAAAAAAATTTGTCAAAATTATACATATAATAATACGAGGGTTCATGTGTAATTAAAAAGTTAAATAATTTAATTTAGTTAACTTACGGATCCTTTTCGTCCAGGAAAACTAAAGAATACATCTGGACCATTGCGATGGGGCATCTGTCTTAAGACATTTAACAGTTTTGACGAATGACGAGGCCATTTTAAGTTTACAGCCTTCATGGTGCCAAACAGTAATTTGAGTTCTTTTACAGTAATGCTGTAGCTGGCTAAAACTCCTAACATTTCAATAAGAAGATCTGGAAAAAGAAAAATTTCAATACTCGTTACTTGTAGATTAATATGATTTCAAAACATTATTTCTACGCGTGTTTCACATATTAATTCTTAATGGCTCAATTCATTGTCCACTCTTGTCGACTTCCTTACGTTTAAATAATTTTCCTTAAAAACGAAAGTTTGCATCAATTTCATTTAACTTTATTTTTCGTTTCGCTAACAAAATTCCACAATTTTTCGTTAATGAATTTTTTCTTAATACAAAAGATTTTTAAAGTTTTTCTTTCCATTTTCCTAGCAACTAAAACTGCTTTGAGATACCTTTCTCTATTTTTTTCATCTCACTTCTATAAATTATTCTTCTTCGATGTTGATTGTTTGCTCATTAGGCTGTCTTAATTGTGCACGTGTTGACTGAATAATGAATTAATACACATGATTTAAAAGACATAAAAGATGTCACACAATTGAGCTGAAGGAGTTCTTTATAGTTGCCATCCTTTTGTTTTTCATTTGAATGTCAGTTGGCGGAACGATGAGGAAGCGAGAGCAAATACATGCATAAGTATGCGTGTATTATAAAGGCCATTAAAAAGAAGAAATTCAATGGTAAACAATAGATTTTTATAATAATATTTAATTAGTTTTCTTATATACAATTAATCAGTGAGTTTTTGATAACAAGCTCAACATGTCGAAGGCTTCATTTTATTTCCAACGTAAAGTTTTCTTCTGTTCATAAGAGGTTTGGTTTTCCATCAGATTGTGAGTTAAACACACTATGACCAATTCTCATATTCATTACCGTTTTATATTATCTTTATATTAAGTAAACAAAAACTAAATTTCAGAATTTTTTTTAATCTCCTTTTAATTATTAATTTAATAATTAATTATTATTTATGTAATAACTTTTATTAAAATTTTTAAATACCTTTGCTACACACATCTGTGCTAGATTTTTCAATATATTAAGAAATCTATCTTAGCTCGAGTTAATCGATCGAAAAATTTGGAGTTAACTATTTTTGATTATTAAACAAGTCGGTTAATTTTGACAACAATTTGTTTGATGCCGCAATGCAACGTGTTCTGTTCGTACATGATTCTAAACACCAAGGCGAATTCATAAAAAGTGGCAGCGCCGCTACAACAACACAACAAACTTTAGAACACAATTAATTACTGGTCTTTTAATAACGTTTTTACTAAGATTAGTTTTCTAAATTTATTTAAATTGTTACATTTTTTTTTTTTTTTTGAGAAAAAAAAATTTATAATATAAAATGATTAACTTTTGACAGCTATTCTACACATTACAAAATAAAATAAAAAATTGTTAGCTGCCACAACGATGCCATCTAGTAAAGTTAACTCGCCTTGCAAAAAACAATGTTTAGGTTCTGCAAATCTATTTGAACCGAAGAAATTAATTTAAATAATAATTTTAAAAAAGAAATTTTTTATGAAGGCTTATAGAAAAAAAATCAGTAATTTTATTAAATGTAATATTGAGGAATTGCAAATTAAGCCTAAATATTATTCATTTATTTAAAACAAATGCGCACAAAATTGCAACATAAATTATTAAAAAACAATTAAAAATATCGACTGAATTACAAAACTGAGATGCTAAAAGTCTTGTGGAAACTATTTTTAAATATGACGAATGGAAACGGAAAACAGGAATTAAAATGTCTTGTTTTTTTTTTGCATATTCACAGCATAATTGCAATATTTACCTGAAATTAAAACTTATGAGAAATAAAATTAAATTTGTTTCTGCTTTTTAAATTAAATCCTGTTCATTTGCAGATAAATTGCACACTTTTCATATGAAGCTGCTGGTGCCGCTAATTTCAATTCAATTTAAATAACTTTAGAATTTGTCTTTATATAGCGATCAAAAACAGTAAATTTTCCACACATGCCACAGCAGGTAAAATCTTCCAGCAAAAGAAGGATTTAAGTCAAGTATTAGTAAATAAATAATATTAAATTACCATAATCTACTTCATAAACTGTTGTACGTACGATAAGTTTGACGTCAATTGCGGACATGCGTTTGCTTATGTGTGCAAACGTTCATAACATTCAGTTACGTAACATATGGATCATCTACGCGTACGTATAAACCTCCTAAGAAGAAGGCTAATTTGCATGAATGTTAAAATATAAAGGTAACTAAAATTCAACTAATTTTACTAATAAAAACGTACGGTGTGACGGTTTTGTTTTGTTACATGTGAATATATGTATGTATGTTTGTATGTATGAATGTATGAGAGTAAAATGAAATTCTGATGTATGTGAACTTGATTTCTTGTCTGTAAATTTCTACATATTTGTTAAAAAAGGTGCTCGCGAAGGAAGACGTCAAGATTTTAACAACACCTGCTTAATTGTCTTTTGTTGGTATGAATGGCATGTTGACATATTTTTAAGCAGCTCCGTTAACTGCTCCTGGATGTCTGGCTGTTTGATTGTATTTTATTGTGTGAACATACCTACATACATATAAACTCACTCAATAAACTTTAAAATTTTCTAACAAAGTCGACATAATTTTCCATAAACACACAGTTTGTATGTGTGTGAACAAATTTTCAATTAGATAATGCACTACAACATGTTTAAACATATGTTGCTTTGGCTCGACCAATATATTGAAATGGCTTTGTAAGTGTACTCCCATACGGAGATGGTTAATTATTTCCTTTTGTTATTTCATTTTCATGACATTGTTTATAGCAATGTGCATATGTATGTGTATGCGCCTTAAGTTCACGACCCTTTGTGTAATATTAACACCTTCTTGAAAATACACACTTGAAAATACACTGAAGATGACGGCTAATGTTTGGAGTTATTGCGAGAATTGGCAATTGAAAATTTATTGCAAATAAATTGAGTTTGAGTGTCAGGGTCTTTTTGCATATATTTTTTATTGTTTTTGTTATTTGTGTTCTTGGGTCACGTCTCGGTGACGTGCTTGCAAAAAAGGTTTCAATAACTTTGACATGACATTGTTTAATACTCGCACATAATAAACTGACAACAATTGTTCTGACTTTATCAGACATTCAAACACACTCTTATAATATGGAAGTTGATACTGAAAACGAGAGGTTAATAAACACTAAGATAAACACGTTATATCAATTTAATCGAAACGTTTCGGTCCAACAGGGTTATAAATTAAATAGAATTAAATGGATTAAAATTTCAGCAATTAGGAAATAGAAAGGTTTTATATAATCTTACCAGCCACAATAGTTTCCGAACGTTGTAAACGCACGAGGACATGCTCGATAAGGCCAACATCCGTGCAGGCCTGTAAATTTCGTACACTTTTACGTAGGATTGCAATAAAAACGCTCCAAATTTCCGCCTGGAAATAAAAGTCATATGGTTTATTGTATGCAAATCTAAGCATTAAATTAAAAACGAAAATGTTGGCAGTTGACAATTTTATGAAAATGTAATTTGTTTTTTAAATTCCACTCATATTAAAAAAAATCTTTCATTTAGGAAATTAACCAAATCATTTAACAAAATCGGCAAATAATTAATAATTCTGTGCCCACAAGGAATACCAGATAAAGTCAAGTTTGGGTAGAGTTGAGTTATTGCTTTTGTTTTTTTTTTATATCACTCAAATTTGCGTAGTGCACGCAAAATGTTAGTATTTATAAACCAATAAGGTTATCTCTGCATTCCTTGTGGACGCAGAATAATATACTTGAAAACTCGATAACTTTTTTACCTTTGCAAGTTAAATGAAATGGATCTTCTGAAATAAAAAGCAAAATTAAAATATAACGTTTTAAAATTGTTTAGTTTGAAATAAATGTTTGTAGATCTAGAAGATATTAAAAGAAATTCAGGATCAAGAACTTAGTTTTAAAGTTTGTAGTCGACAAAAATTGCAATTTGATATTGCAAAATTTTAAAATTAAATTTGAAAATAATTTACAAACTCAATCGGTCTTTTGACTTGCAATAAATACTTTTTCGTATCTTTTAGTTTTTCGGTACAGAAGATTTGTATATGTCAGTGTTTGCAGGAATGAGGCAGAAGGCTTGTGTTTTTAATTTCATAAGAATTCTTTAAAATTTTCAACAAGGTAAAGTATGTCGTTGGCATTTCATTTTTTATGTGATGTAAATTTACCTAAAGTAGTAGCAAGTACTCGCTTACAAATTTTATTGTATAAGTACTAAGTTTACTCTCTTTGTATATTTAATACTTACAATGGCACAATGTTTGAGGTATTTAAGACCAACTTATGTTTGTGCGAGTACTTGAGAAAAAAAATATATGCAGATTGTTATAGTTTTCAAATAGCACTTTTAGTGTTTATTGTTGTAACTGTTTTTAACATAAATCTAGGTCACACGTTTGAATGCTGAATATATTTTGTATGTCACATTTTAAAATATTGAATTCAGGAATTAATGGTCAGCCAGCATATAAGTTTTCAAAAAAATTTAACATCTTGAAAAGTTTTTCTTATTTTTATAAAATATATATGTGATAAATCTTGTTTTTTTTTCAAATACAGAAATATGTCTTGACTCTATGCGATAATGTTAGCTTTTTTTTATTAAAAATTTAAACGAAATATAAATTTATTATGTTGTAGTTTGTTCAAAAAGTGATTTTCTAAAATTTTTTTTTTGCAAATTTGTCTCCAATAAAAAAGTCTTTTTGTGTTTTTGGGGATTTTGTTTTTGATGGTAACAATGAAAAAATTTAATCGATTCGTTAAGAACAGTTTCTTAAAAACAGTAAAGCTTTGTGGTACTGTGCTGACAGTAAATATTGATAAAAGGTTTTAAGATTATAAGTTAAGAAGCTTTTTTGATTATTTACCCAATTCACACAAAAAATATAAATTACATCTAATAAAGTGAAGCCCAAAAGCTACCTTTCTATTTTAATTTAAGTAAAATAAAATATAATAAATAAAATAAATATAATTTGTAATCAATTTCAAGAAACTTCAACATAACTTTTAACAGTCACCTACGTGCTGGGCAATGATTAAACCAGAATCGAATTATTTTTGATCCTAAAATGCCTCCCGGTTTTCTTGTGAGCCTCTGTGATCGTTATGACACATTCTGACACAAGCCTCTGGAACATCATGTCCGCCACAGACTGTAAAGAGCATCCCGTTCATTTAGAAAAATCATTTATTTTCATACTGACGTTCTACAGTTTTAATTCCTATCAATAGGTTTTTGTTTTGTTTTATTATATTTTTTTTTTTTTGTTTTTTTATGAACGAATTAGTTTCATGAAAGTTTGGAAGCTAAAAAACTTTTTCGACCACTCTTTTTTCCGATTTTTAAATAAGGCCCACTTTATTCGCTGATAAGTCTTTTTCAAGCTTACGAAAAGAATGCTTTTAAAATTATTATCATTTTTTTATAAATACTGCATAGTTTCTTTTCTTTTCAATCCCGTTCAAGTTTTAAAAATCAGGGAAAAAATAATTAAGTTGCAAATTTTTTTGTCCAGATGTTCTAAAAGATTGTATTAAGAGAGAATACGGAAAAATCCTAATAATTTAAAAAAAATCACTCGACAACAAGGCCTTCGTGAAAACTAAAAAAAGAGTAAAAGGAAAAAAAAAACACACAAACTTTTCTCGAAAAAACAACAAATGCATTCAAGTTTAATTCTGAAGATAAGCTAATTTAATTAATTTAAAACTATGGGCTCAATTAGCTTAAACTTAAAAACTCGAAAATTTTGCCAAACTTTAAACATCGCTTAAAGCAATTCAGATTTTTTAACACATTACAATCCTGTAAGCCTGTGTAAATATTTATTAGAGAGCAACGGTTTTTACTTCATTTTTTGATTACAGAAAACGCCAAAAAATTGTTTTGTAGCAAATACTTTTTATTATTTTTTTATTATTCAATTAAAATTAGTGTAATTTAATAATAAAATATCGAAAAAGTCACACCATAGCTTTGAAATGTTTCGCAAATTAAATAAAATTCTTATTTAATTAGTCTCCCCTGGTGAGAAGGAACGTGGAACTAATGTGATACACTAATGGGAAACGACTTATGTTCTTAAAAAGGAATAAAATCGTCTAATCTGGTAGTATCGAATTGTTTGTATCGAGTGTTTGTTAGAAGTGTAAAAAGGATGTCCCTTAAAAGTATCGAGACTAATTAAATAAGAATTCGATTCAATTTGCAAAACATTTCAACGCCACAAGTTCATTGCTTTCAGTTTGTACGGAAGAATAAATATGTATGTATGTAATATTTTTATGTGTGGACAGGGATAATAACCGATATATAAATATGTAATATCATGATGATATTTGCTTATGCCATACTGTGCCGACGCTTTCATACATACAACCACACACATTTCAATATAAATTAATGTTGTGTTGTGTTGGGTTGACAGATGTTTAGAATTGCTTTGCAAAAAGGGGTCTTTTTTCCTTTTTCTTTTTTTTTCTTTGGAAAGACATTTTATTAGAAATTTATTCATACATATTGGTTTCTATTTAAGTCATTTAAGATTTCATTTTTAAATAAAAATTACTAACACATGTTCATATGCATATGAATGTAATTGTGTAAGTTTACCCTGCAGCATTTTCTCTGGAAAAAATCACTAATCGTTACTTCACAGCGTTAAAACGTGAACAACATGATATCGAATTCTGATCTAATTAATATTTCCAGTCGGAAAAAAAAACAAATACAGTGATTCAACAAATGGAAAACCATTTAACGTCTATAAGAAGTATTGATATGGAGTATCCTGGTAGTATCAAATATGTATTTGTCGAAAGCTTAAAAAGGGAGTCTTTCCAAAAGTAACGAGTTTCTGTTTTTGCCACTAAGAAAAAATCGGGCGTACATTTTATAAATTAGTAAGTTGGTAACATGACTATACTTACAGTTACATTTAACTTTTACATTTTATTTTTAATAATTTCGTTGTTTAAATTATTTGTAACAATTTTCATACGTGACCGATAACCCGAAATTTATTGCTGGTTATTTAAAACAGTCAGTAATGTTTTTGGGTTATTCAAATGGTAATCAATGGTTTTTAAATTCAAGCAAATGAAAATAATTATTTAAATAATTTTGACTTTCTATATCTAGACAGGAATTTATCCACACAAGAACTGAACACTTAAAAACTGAATGACCGTTGTACTCTGTGATAAGATGTGATACACTGATCATTTGATTTCGAATGGACGCATTGACCTACTACGTAACGTGAATTGTACAGTGAGTAACATGCGATTTTCACATTATTTCTTATTTTGATCTTTAAAAATAATTTTTAATTTGATGTCTATTTTGAAAAGAATTTTTATGAAAACTTTGTTCTTAAAAACACAATTAAAATTTAATGGCACTAGAATAATCGTACGAAATTGAGAAAATTAAACAAAATAGTTTTTATGAATTCACATAATTCACATATGTGCACATGATTTTATTTATAAACTAGAAACAGAAAACTAAAGATACTTCTTATCTAATTTTTAAAAAGAAATTTTGCATGCAAGTGTATCAAACCTTAACGATTGCAAAATGTTACTAACTACGTCACATCTTACAACAAAATATTTAACAACATTTTTATATTTTATTTCCAGAGTTTAAATAAATCTTAGTAATGAACTTGTGTTTAACATTATTTTATCACTTTGACAAAGTCCTTTCACTCTGTTTATTTAGTTCTTTTTTTTTCTTTACTGTTACATAACCAACCACAAATAAACCTGATGATGTCTATAATAATTTAAACAGTCGACCCTTTTTTTACAAACTAAAAAATTTTAACCCTAATAATGTGACATAATAATAATAAACGTAAATATGAAAACAATATAAGTAAACATTCATTTATGCAGACTCTTTTTCTTCTTCCTAATAAATTAAAAGTACGTAAGTATTGATTTTATGTTCAACTAACTTCAAACTTTTGCGAATGCAATTTGTGGGGCCAGCAATATTTAAAATATTTAGAAAATTTTACAAATTTTCAATTTAATTCTTAAGTTAAGGATTCAGTTTCAGATCTGCATTACACTTTATGTGCTAATTTCTTGTTTTTAACCGACTTCAAGAAGAAAAAAACATTTTTATGTTTTGGTTGCCGCAGGGTTTGAACCCTGACCAACCAGGTCAACGTGTTTACCACATTGACAACTACTATGTCCGCAGAACTCAGTAATTTCTGAACTGATTTTGAAATTTTTTTGCTTGCAAGATAATTCTTACGAATTTATCCAGTTTTAAAAACAGTATGGATGTCACCATATCACAAACATATTTTGTAGTTGTATTATGAATCTATCTTTAATATTAAAAGATACGCAGTTTACAGTTACAGTAATACAAAACTAGATCAAGAGACTAAAGGATATCCCCATAGGTGACGTTAGTTCAACTATATCGGCCTATTAAATAATTATGCTTATTTGACTCTTATAATCAAATTTTCCTTTCTAATTAATTATGCATATTGTTTTTATTTATTCAATATTTCGCCACACCGTTGGGTGGCATATTAATGAAACAGGAATATTTTTATAGATATTTTTAAATACAACAATAAAAAACTAAAATATTTTTTGTTTCTTAAAAAAAAATCAGAAAAGAAAATTTATATCGACCTATCTTTAAAACCGTTATATAAAAACACTTGAAAGTTAGACAGAATGTTCACGGCTTTGTCAGATACCCAAAATCTGTTTTGAAGTCAGTTCTTTTTTGCATAAGTTATTATTCTTCCTTTATTCAATGTAAATTTGTTTTGTTTTATATTTTTGTGTTTTTACTGTCGTGTTTTGTGGTTTAGAATTTTAAAAAAGATAAAAGTTAAAAACAACATGTTAATTGGAAATCTGTTGTGCAAACAAAGAAGAACTAAAATTAATTAAAAAACTATTTATACAAACAAGTAATTAATTTGCATTTAAACTAAATCTTGTCTGTCTTTCTTTGATTTAAAGTGCAAAATTAGATATTTTTGGCCTTTTATTTGCAAAAGATGATCAGCACTTGTGCCCGTAAAGTATCAATGTAACAAATAATTATTGAGACTGGGACTGAAGTTGATTATTGTTGGGATAACTAAACGATAAGCTTTAAGAAAAATCAAAGTCAAATTATGCTCTAGAAAGTTTCGCCACTTATGAAAATTCAAGTAATTTTAGAAAATAATTTAAAATTTACTACATTTTTCAACAGGAATTATTAACTTTTAAATGCGAAATGTAGTATTATGTGTTTTATTGACTAAGTAAGAATTATACAATGCACAAAAAACTACAAATAAATCCAAAACACTAAACAGTAAACATTGAGAAACCATTTTCACATTTCGCTAATTTTTTTATGTACATTTTAAAGTTTTATTAACTTGAATTCCATTTTTTTTTCTAATCATACATATATACACATTTCTAGTAACAAAAAAAAACTTTATATATAATTTAGTTCTTAAGTAAATAAATAAGTAAAGTTAAACAGACAGTCTTGTTTAAATACCAAAGTTAAGCACACAGCTTTTAAAAGACCTGAAATCGTTTATTTATTCTGAGTTGTTTGCTTCGGTTAGAGTTACACATTTAGATATTAAAAGTAAAACACTGCTTTTTTTCTAATAAAATTGTGCACTTTAAATAGTGGTAATTTGTGGGCTAGTGTTTGTGTATGCGCATGTGCGTGTTCTTATTACGCATTTAACGATAAAAAGGATTTATTATCCTTTAGTAACGAAAAATAGATATTCATTCATTCTGCTGCAGCACACGAGCTGTTTTTTTTTTTCTTTGACTTTTTATGGTTCTATAGTTTAGTGTTATTGACTTTAAATTTCTGAGTGTAGCAAATGAAACAGTGTGCGTATTTTTTTTTTCTTTTTTATTATTTTTATGAGTCGTACATGTGATGTACAAGGTTTATCACCTCTCTCGTGGGTATAATACATACGAGTACAGATAAAAATCGTGTTTGGAATTTTAATTTTTATTTTATTATTTTTCTTCATTTGTATAATTTAAACATTTTTTGTATTCATATATTTAGCAAGGTTTTTGCAGAAACATTTTAGTTAAATAAAAATATAAAAATATTAAAACTAGAGCAAAGTTGAAAAGGAGTACTGCCACATGGAATGTAAAAAGAGAGTTCAAATAAAAGTATCTAAATATGGAAGTGTTGAATAAGATTCTATCTGATGACGACGTTATATGTTAAAAATAATTAATACGACACAGAGAATTAATTTTAAGGCAGATAATGTTGTCCATATTTATAGACATTTAGTAAATAAAAATTAATTTTGTTCTTTGCATTTGTTTAGGGTAACATTCTTATGAATTGCAATAACTTAAATATTTATTCTCAAAGGAATCACGATACGAAACGACATACTTTAGTAGGCTTCTAATTATTTTTATTAAAATAGTTAAAATAATTAGAAGTTCTTATGAATAATATTTCTTTAAATAAATTTTTAAATGCATCCAAAAATAAATTTTAATTTATTATTTTTGATATCTCGATATGCGCAAAATTCAGGAAGCAGCATTACACTTTTAACTCTGATTAAAGAAAATTGTTAAATGATATTATTTTTAGCTTAAAATTCCTATTTTTTCTTCATAATTAAAAAGATAAAACAAAGATACTGTATTTATTCTAAAAATACTTTTTTATTACACAAATGACGGATATTCCCCCATTAAATTAATTTTTAATGCCATGTTTCCGTATTTACAGTTTTGCAATCATAAGCAAGCAAAAAGCGTAATTAGAATACACAAGAAGAAATTACTTTTAATCCAAATATCTGCATACAGTGCAGCCCGAAAGTTAATAGTATGTAAATAATTTTAAAACGAGTTTACATTTTCTAGGGAAGTATCATTAGAAATTCATTTTAAAGAAACTAAAGAAATTAATTAATTTAATCGAGCTAGATAATAATATAATATAAATGAATGATTGAAAGGCGTGAAAAACTAGAATTTAATTACCAGTCAACAAATAAATTTTATTTTCAATCGGATTTCATATAAAATATAAAAACTTTTAAAACTCTTTTCAACATAAGTTAAATAAAATAATTTAAAAACTATTTTTGTTTGAATATGACAGATCATAAAAAAAAATGTTTGGCTTGTACAATGATTTCGCATATTTTTAGTTTTATCTTAAAATCATTTCCATTTTTTTGTCATGTAGGTTATTTACGATATATTCCTGTTTTGCCCTATATTTCGAATTGTTGGTTGTATTGCTTTTAAAATGTAAATAAATCTGTCTTTAAAAAGCCACCGTATTAAGCAAAACAAATTTGTTCGCTTTGCCATCGATAAAAATCACTTTAGAATGATTACTTTATAAAGATGACACAATGCATCCTTAAGTTATAACGAGCCACGTCCGTCCTTTATAACGAGATAATTTTGAATTTTAGTGTTTCGATTTCTCTTTATTTTATTACATCTGTAATTGTTTATTTTACTATGGTCAAAAAGCCATTAGATCCCCATTCAGTTTGTCCCGTTTTGGCTCAATCATTTCTTTAAGTTGGGTTTAAACTGCCAGTTTTCAAATGACCTGCGTTTACTTCTGTTTGTGCGACATTAATACAATTTTCAAGCGAAATAAAATATCCTCCTTTTTTATATGTTTGCTTATCCAAAACTTGAATATCTGATTTAATTTGGATTATGTCTACTTTTTAACGAAATTTGACACGTTCACCTAACTGATTATTGAAAGTTTTGTCTGCTTTATAGAAAATAAGCAAAAAAGTGTATAAATTTCAAAAGAATCGGTCTATATCTTGTATGTCCGATATTAATTCTTTGGAAAAAAATTTCCATGCAAACCTTATTCTAAAAATACGAAAAAACGATAACAAAATGTTAAACAATTTGGTTTTACTGCCATCAAGATATTGAGTCTTACAAGGGATATATAGTTTTGTGTATCAAATGGTTAGTTGTTTCTTAAATAAAGAATTTACACACGTCATTTTAAAATCGGTATAATTTATTTCCGGTTTAATTGGAACTGTCCAAACTAGTTACTTAGATCACTTGGAATTATTTTGTTTAGAATTTCAGCAATTTTTCTTAGTGAGTAATTATCTACGTACCACGATTTGTTACTGGAGCAAAATTAGATTTAGTTATTTCTTGTTAATTGTCGACATACGTATTGATAAATGTTCATTTCAAAAACTTTTGTGACTTTCATACCTTTAAGAGAACTCGAAACAAACAAATACTATACAAAAATCCTTAATTATATTATTATACAACTTCTAAGTTCATAATCTATTGTAGACTGTAGGTCATATGATATACATGGCAAGTTGCAAATGCGATGTTATAAGTTTGTGAGTTGTAAACCTTCAAAAGGCCAAACTTTAATAAAGAAAAACAAAAACAAAAAACAGTCCAAGAGACAAGAAATCATTATAAAAATATACGATAATCTTGAGGGTGAGATTAGTTAATATTAAAACTGTCATAAATTATTTATATTTTCGCTTAATTTAGTTACTTAATATAAAAAAAAATTCATTTAAATTTCAAAAAAATATCGCAATGGCTTTTTAAATTCTGATGCCACTAATAAAAATATTAAATAGCAAAATATTGTAGCAAATGTTTATGTATAAATTACCAACAGTATTTAAAAAATTCTCGAGGTAACAGAAACTATAAAATTATAATAGGTAAATTTTATGTCAGTTAAAGGATAGTTACTTTTGTACGGAACTGTATACAGTCTTTTTGTTTTTGTAGGAAAAAAGGTGTTAAAAATAAAAAAAAAGTCAAATACTTAAAAATGACATGTTGTTGACACCATATTGTGTAAAAATAAAACATGGTGAGACGGACGGACAGACATTACCACAAATAATAAAGAAAATGTCACGTAAATAAATTTTAAAATAAATACAAGACATAAAAATGCCACAGGGAACATCTCTTTTTTAAACTGCGTCTCTGCAAATGCTGTAAACGTAAGAGTTGGGTAAATAAAAAATGTGCGAGTATAGTTTTACCAACGTAATGAACAGTGAGGGTATGTAAAGGGTTTCTTTGGCTCACCTGTAAGTTGGGTGGACAGTGGTCCAACAATTCTAACATGTGTTTAATGTTTTGAGCATCTTGTATGACAAAATTCAATTCCATATCAAATTCACCACCAACAAGCTGCAATTAAAAAAATTAATAAAAAACAATAAATTAATTTTAGTCCAAAGTATCATTATTTTTAATATTTTATAAGAGAAAAAAATTAATGGCTAAAAATTTAATTTGCATAGCAATAATGCTAAACGATTTTTTCACTCAAAATTACAAGTGACTCAAAAACATGTATCTAAAACAAAGAATTAAAAGCTAATAAGGTTTTTAAAGAAAAGTCAAATTTATAAATTTGGTATAAAAACATCGTTTTCTCTTATTGAAAAAAAACAACAAACGATTTATACTGAAATTAAACATTTTCACTTAAAAGGCTAAGAAATAACTCGGGAGAAGTCACATCTCCTTTATCGGTGTTAAAAGCCATCAGCAATTGGGTAAATGAATTTAAACGTAGCCGTCATTACCCTTAAGAGGTCGAGCTATTAAATTAATAGTTTCTCCTTGTATTAAATACATACATTTTGCCGAACTAAGCGAACCTTGTAATGTTTGTACAAATAATATTAAATTTTTATTTATTTTTTTTTCTGCTCATCTGAAAGGGGAAACGTGTACATAAGTATGTACATGTATTTATGTGTTATATAGCAATTTTTTCTTCTTATAAATATCATGGAAAAAACTGAAACATAAAACAACAGATACAAAAAAAACAAATCTCAAGAAATTAATGGAGAAACTAATTCAAATGCCATGAGACATCTTTGTCATTTCAATTTACAAATACATGCACATACTGTGAATGCGGGAGGTCGGTCCTTAGGAAACAAGAGTATATTTGTGCAAAGTAATTCGTCACACACAGTTGTACACAGTCTTATGTGTCTAGTTGCCAATAATCCGGGCGCCACTTTGAGATTCTTCATACTTTTGCAAAACAAAAGAGGAAAAAAACATGGCAATTTATTTGTTTTACAAACCGTAAAGGAAATAAGAGATAGAAAAAAATTGTTTAGGTAATGATGAGTAACTTTTAGTTTTAACTCCCAACAGTAGCAGTTCCGTTTATTTCTTTAAATTTAAAGGAGGAAAAATTTTTGTCAAGCAAATGCTTCTCAATTTTATGTATCAATTTGGAGAAATGTTTTTATTTAAAAATGATAATCTAACCTTTTTTGGATATAAAGGATCTAATTTTCTTAAAAAAAAAATTTCAGCAACACTTTAACATAAATATTTCTTTTGCTTGTATATTTTTTATTTATCTTTTTAACAACCACAAACAAATTTAGTTTATATTTTTTAGTTTTTAGAAGTGAAGATATGGCGGGTGATATGTCAAAAGTTGTTGCATTACTTTTATTTTCAACTCGTCATGTATGCAGTCTTATGTTTGTTTGAGATTTATTAAATGCAAATAAATTAACATGAAACACAACGCAAATACGTATGTTTTACACGCATTTGCGTCAATTGCACTATCCGTACGATCCATCCGAAAGATTAAAAAATTAAAACATTAAGTTTAATATCGAATGATATAACGCTCTCAGTTTAATTTATATAAAATCGCTAAACGTTTTGTTGTAGATTAAATCTGATTCCGTGAGGTATGTTTGGAAACTAAATTGATTACTACAGGAAAGAATGAATTCTTCAAATCGTAAGTTCTTTCGTTTTAGATTATGAAAAGAATTGTGAAGTGCAATTAAGGCTGTAGTATTAAAAGATAGATCACTTTGAGCTAAAAAATACATGATTTTAAAAACTTCTAATGTTTTTCAATCGTTCGACAAGTTTAAAGTTTACTTTTGCATTAACAATAAAAACATTCAATTTCTTCTATTAAAATATACTTATTGTTTTATTCTTAATGGTTAATATACGAAAATGATATTGGATATAATTAAAATCTTTACTGCTACAATTAATAATTTCTCAAGATGTTATAAACGCATAAAGCATTCACATGTCGTAAATAAAAAATTTAAAACTTCTTTCTTATTACTATTATTTTTTTACTTTTTTTAATGTAGGGTTCAAAAGACATTTAGATGACAGTCAGTGAAATCAAGTTTATTTTGGCGTCAATGAAAGTTTTAAGTAAATCACACATCATGACGACGTGTATAATTAAACGCATCTAAACACAAGATGAAGTCAATAAATGTGCATTAAAGTAGATATTGAACAAAAATACTGTGCGTTAAGCTGTTGCGAATCGTCTTTATAGTTTAGACAAGTAATATGAATAGGAATTATTGCAAAAAAAGTCAAATTCCTTATTATTTTTTTTAAAGTTATTACAATAAAATAAATCTTATAAAATTAGTTGTAATTTATAAGAGAATTAATAAAGAATAAATATTTAAAAAAAAAAACAACTTAAACCTACAAACACTTAATTTATACTCAGCTTAAATACACAAAAGCTAATTTGGCCTGTTGCAAATAAAGTTTAATGCTAAAAGTCAAATTTAAGATAAATAGATAACAAACAACTGTAAACTGTGTATATTAGTTTTAAATTTATTTTATTAATCTTCAATACACATTGTTAGATTACTCAATGTTTTTAGGAAGATAATTCAGTCAACTTTCCTATCGATTAAAAACGTTTGTTTTTCATTTTCAAAATCTTCTAATTTGATCTATTTGCGTATTTATACCTCCATATGTATGTATGTACATCTGATCGAGATTGTATAGGCATCAAACTCGTCTGCTTTTCTTTCATCAATTTTCTCTTAATTGCTATTGAATTTTGTAAAAATTAAAAAGTGGCCTCAACTTAAAATTTTTGACAAAAAATAATTTTGTTTTTCGGTTTCGGTGTCAAGTACACAACCTTATAAATCTTTTGCAAATTCTTTGGTTAAATTTATAAAAAAGCAAAACGGTTTTGTTTAATAAAATAATAACGACTCGTTCCACATTCGAAAAATCAACATAAAAAAACGACATCGTTAAAGACCAGATTAAAAGAAATATATGGATTAAAACCCTATTAAAAACCCAAGCCGATAGCTCTTATGTACATTCAAAGATAACAAGGGTAGACAGACATGTGTTTGTTTGCATATCATTACCACGTACCACTCAAATTAAGATCTCAAGAAAATCATGATTAAAATTTACGTAACTTTATTATTTCCTTAATAAATAAAACGTTTAAAAGAAGAAATCGTATATTCGATTATGGTGCCTTTGTCAAAAATCCAAATACGCTAAAACAATCATTGCTTGCAAAAAAAAAAAAAAAAATTAAGAATTAACTTAATTTTCTACAGGATAAAACAACAATCAAAAAAGTGGTGGATTTTATTAAGATTTAATCAGGGACAATGAAAATGGTAAAATTGAACTGAGTATGTTGTGCAATATTTCGTTGTAGATACTTGGTTTTTCTTTAAAAACTCTGAAAATTTTTTATTCTAGTTACGGTTAAATTACTTTTAATAATTTTACAGCTTCCTAGTATAGACCCTTGTGAAGGTGTTCGTAATGTCAAATAAGCTTTTATAAAAAGTTATAAACGTGAGTATGTACATGAAAAAAAAATTTTATTGTTAAGAAAATTGGGGCGCACATGCAAATTTTTCTAAATTTTAAACACAATAAAAAAATATTTAACAAACTTCCCGTAAAAAAATAATGCAAAAAACTGTTCACCAGATCACTATAATTGTCATCTGAAACTATGTGTATTGTTTTTTTTTATAATTATACACACACACACATACACACACCCGCATAGCATTTATATGTATGTATATAAAATCTGAATTTGTGTATGTATGTACATTTACAAATGTTGCTGTATTTGTAAGATCTTTTAATAACAAAACAATTTTACATTTATGTAGGTGTCTGTGTGTATGTGTCTATAATTAAAGGGAGTCCTTTTAAACATTTTGTTTGCTTTTTTTTGTTAATTTGTATGCTAACTGGGGTATTTATTAAGCATTCGTGTCAGTGAAAATTGTTTTAGTATAAAACGAACGAAAAGAAAGGCAGGAAAGAATAAATTATTTTCAAACAAAGAAGAAAAAAGAGTGCTTTTGGCTTCGTCTAGTGTTTGTGACAGATAAAACAAATAAGTTTTCTTTTATTAAAAACTGTGTTTTGTTGTAATTGAGTGTTTAATTATTTGCCGCATAAATAATTTCAACAAGACTGACGATAACTACTGTACTTTTTTCTTTTTTATAGTTTTGCCTTCTTTCTCTTAGATTAAGAATTTAGCAGTGGTAAAAAATGGTTTTCAATTAAATATAATGAAAAAGAAAAGAATTTACACGCTAAAAAACGAATTGAGAATAAATGAAATGTCCAAAAAAGTTCTGACTTAAAAATTAATAACATCTAATAAAATGAAATAAGAAATAAACTTGTGTTATTTAAACTTAACAAATTGCCAATATATTAATTAACACCATCATCACGAACTCGACTCATTACATTTAATTTAGACAGCACTTTCATCTTCCGCATCCATCTATTCATTCATCTATATATCCCACGTTATTAGTGACTGATTGCTTTGCAATCATTTATTTAACACAGCCACACAATTTGGGTAGTTGTTTCAAAAAAAAATTTGTAGAGATGAACATTTTATTTAATTGCGCCTGAGCAGAAATAAAAACTTTTAAGAAAGAAAGAAAGAAAAATGAAATGTAAAATGAAAAAAAAAACTTTTTTTTTTTTATTTATCAGAAACTTTCAATAAATGTTATTGTTACAAAAATAAACATATGACAAGCCCGCAAAACAAACAAAAAATACATGTGTCCTTACCCATCCATCACTCAGAAGGATAATTTGAAACGAAGCAAGCAAAAAAAAATTATTTTTGAACTAAATCTACCAAGCCAAGTGTCAACGTAGCGCATTTATATCATTTGATGCAAAATGCTTCCCCACAATTAAGAAACCACAAAATATGTTTTTTCTTTATTAGATTCCTTTCCTTTCCTGCTTTTCAACTTTTAAAATTTGAATCATTTCATTCGGTTTAGCATTTGGTATTTATTTGTGTGGAAGAATTTTTAATCCTCGATTATGTCGACGTTTCATTTGAAAGATGTGCAATGTGCTCGTACTCCATACATCACAAAGTTATATTGTTCCTCTTTTTATCGATAGTGTAGATTGTAGCTGTGATGTTTGTTTACTTGTTCATCGGTATGTGTGGGAGTCCCTTAAGCCTTATTGTGTAAGATTTCCGTTGCAGATAAAGATAGTTGCTATGGATGAGAACAGAAACTTACATTCATACACACATGTGTGTTCAAAAAGATTTCCGTTTTTTTTGTGTGTTCTTTTGCTGCAATCTACTAGACATAAGCAACCTACAGTGACTCAATTGGAGTATCGGACATTATATATGGCTTTTCGATCAGTAAGGTATTTCTCGTTAAGAATATTCACATTTTAAAGGGAAAACTGTAACAAATATTATGGTTTGTTGTCATTAAATTATTTGTAGTTTTTTTTTTTTTGTAGAAACTATAGAAACGCAAATAAAGTGGAATTGAAAAGAGCAGATAAACGCTTCAATTTTTATAAATATTTAATAAAGAATTTATTTTTAAAAAATACAACAAATGTTTTATAATGAGAAGGCTGTGCAAAGGTTTGGAACTTTATCTTATTCTGGGTAAGGAAATTGATATTTGTTTTTTTTTTTACCTTCAAATAAAAAATATTAAAGTTAAGAGCAGTGTATTAAAATTAAACCTATAAAGAAATTTTGTTTCTTATCACGACAATAATCCTTATTATACTTTCTATTTTTGTGATCACTCGTACAAATTACTGCAACCACCCGCACAACCTCTTGTTCTTAAAGTTATTTACATTAAATATTTGTGAAATGAATAAGAATAAAATTAAAAACAGCTTTAATAATCTAAATCAAATAAAAAACTTTTAATCCTAATGCAAGAAATAATTATTTATGTTGGTTTTTTCTTCTTTTTACTTGTGTTTTTGTTGTATGTTTGTCCGATAATGCGTTTGAGTCACTGTATAAACGCATAGTCAATGCTTCATCCGCTTATCTTGATGTTTATTGCAGGATTTGAACCAGGAAGCCGCAACTTACACATAAAAACGTCCTTTTAAAAAGGTTCTGTTCATGGCTTCAGAAAGTTTCTAATTTACCATTTTTATACTTTTCTATTTTGGATGCTTTTTACCGGCTATCTTTTCTTCTCTTCGCAAAATGTTAGTATTCTTATGCCCTTTTTTACAATTTTTTTCAACATTTTTTTTGTTTGTTTTTTTTTGTTGAGATAAACAAGGTGGTTGAAGAGACTCTTGTTAAATCTTCCGTTATGTCTGCTATTCTGCTGTTTTGCGTGTTTTTTCTAAGATTTTTTAATAGAGTTCCACGCTATCACGTGACACCATCATCATCTTGGTTGATGAAGTTAGATGCTCCATTACGTAGTTTGGTTGTTACATGTTTGTTTGTTTGCCTTTTTTTAAAATCAGCAAATATCTTAAAAGTTTACTTTATTTGAAGAAGTTTATTTAACAGGTTAGACAAAAAACAAAAACAATTCTTTCAACCAAACATGTTCATGTCAAGTTTTAAAATTGCTAGCAACTTTTTACAAGCTTAAGATGAGATTTGAGAACATTTCGATATAAATAAAAACTATTTAATTTTTTCTAAAACCCTAAAACTTAAGAAATATTGCTATCAATTGCCATCAACAATTTCTCCATAAAGTTTCTTATTTCAAAGGAATTATTACTTGTGTACTTAATCTAAGTGAAGTTAAATGCAATAAGTATGTATGGGAGAGCTAATGTAGTCGCAAGATTATATTATTTCTCGGGCACAAACAAACAACAACAAAATATTTCAACCAGCTTTCCTTTATCCCTTCAAGATTGAAAGATTTTAAGTTTATGTTGTTAAAAAGAGGTTCACCCAAGCCCAGTAGCCAGTGGAAACTTTAAATTTGAAAAGATACCACAACACAGAGTTTAGCATCACATGAGAATTATATTTGGCCACTTTTTTAAAATCACAAAGAGATATTTTCCTATGTATGCACTTATTTATTTATAAACTTATATATGTGTGCGTTTATGCGGCTAAATTTCCCTGTTGCAGGCTTCAATTAACAACTTCGAAAAAATTTAAGGCGTGCACTTTGAAGTAGATGACTTTTTGCCATCACTAAATCGAGATATTGCACGAACAGAAGTTTGACGGACCAAATGCCCTGGTAAAACCGCATATCGTCTACATCAGTAGCATCGAATTTGGGCAGAATTAACTAAGTTATCATGACAGAATATCAGGTATAATGCACTGCTATATCAAACATATTTTTACAGAAATACTGTACAATGATGTCAACATGTTGTAATCGCATAAATTGATTCCCAGATCACAAACAACAACAGTTTTTGTGATTACCAAAGCTATTAAGGTAAAATTGTTTTTACTTACCCTAAACCTTAATTTCCATTAATAAAATTGTTTCCTTAGGATTGCCAACACGTTACTTTACAAAAGTTATCCTAGTTTTGAAATATCGTCCAGCCCTAGTCCAAACCTTTAAGTTTTTGTATGCAATTCCTGAAATCTAAACAATCAAGGAATTGCAAAAACAAAATTTGAATGTGTGGACATGAATGTGCTTTCAAGAGAATTTAAAATAACTGCAAGAACAAAAACTGCATGTCTGGACAAGGACTTGTTTGAACTCTTCAATGCATAATATTGAATTTTGTAAAGGGTCGTATAAAATATTAAGATATTTAATAGATTTACATTTTTTTCATACTTACAGGGTAGTGCAAAAGTCATCTAATGATTCAATAAGAGGCAAAAAATTTTGTTTAGTAAAATTTAAAAAAATATTTGTTTTTTCTTTCAGACTTCTTGTTCAAGAATTTTTTGTTTTATCTTAATATCCCAGTATTTCTTTATTGACATGAACTTTTTCTTTTGCCAATCACTCTGTTGCTTCTCGTGCAGTTCTCCGTAATCTGCCGGCCGACATTTTACACATTTTATTATATTTTAAATCAAGCTGAAATCGAATACGAAGATTTCATTGCATGTTTCACTTAATGAAATCTATGAACCGTTAAGTGGAAATATTAAAAAAAATTGGAATAAGAAAATTAAAAAACAATTCCTTACACAATTCTAAATTCAGTACATGATAAGCAGGGTTTATGTTATGCCTTCAAACTGTTGCTAAAGCATAAAAAGTTTCAAAAGCAAATATCTGACTTTTAGTCAATACCAAAAAAAATACATTTAACTTCGACTTTTTCTCAACGATTGTTAGAGAAAAAATTAAAACAAAAATCACAAAACTGTTGCTAAATCATTACATTTATCAACCCGACTTCTAGATAATATTTCTTCACTTTTATTGTTAATTTATATCAAGTTTATACTTAATATCAAAAGCAGAGTTTGACAGGAAATTAGATTTTTAATTGAAAGTTAACTTTCTCGGCAGAATATTTTATTTTTTAATTATTTGTGGCAAATATGTCAAATTCAATTCGTTCAGGTATCTGATGATAGATTTTTCTCGAATAAATATGTAGCAGTGTTTATATAGAAACTTAAGTTAAAATGATTTATGAGTTATTTGCGTAAATAAATAAAAACATATACTTTTATATACCTGCATATTACTTATTGGCCCCTACATATTAACGATTTTTAAATGTATCCTTGTCCAAAAAAGACGAAAAAAAAACCTTAGGCAAAAACGAACGAACCACAAGGAGTTTATAATAATATTTTTAAACATGACAATAAGATAAATTATGTGATACAAAAAGTATGCTTCTTTTGGGTGTAAATATACAGCCAAAAAGCATGCTTCACTAAATTTTGAGCAATATTTAAATTTATTTTGAATATGTTAAATACAAAACACATTTTAAATGGAATCCATAAAGGAACAAATAAAAAAGGTTTTTTGAAATGGGTTACGGCAGATTAAATTAAGCAAATAGAGAGAGCTTCTTTGGTTGTTCTTATTCGAAGGATATTAGAAAATAAAAAAGCAATGAAAAGAAAATATTAAGTTGTTTACTTTGGAATATTTTAACGAGTATTTCAATTTGGCAAATCATACCGATATAACTAATTTATATTTGATCACACATTTATAAAATCTACGGTTTATTACTTTAATTATGTTTAAAATTTGCAATTATACTCACCGAAAATGCCTTTAGGAAGACTAAGCATTGGATAATACCCTCCATTGTATCACCGGTTAGACAAAACGTACCCGTTAAATGTCTACCTTTGCGACCAACAGTAGCAGCAGCTAAGGAAGCATGAACAAGAGCACGTTGTGTTCCTTTAGAATTTGTTGAATTTACACTTAAAGCGCGCGGCAAAGGAGCCGCACGCATTATACGTTCCAACGAGTCCATAATTTTATTAAAATTTTCAGTTTAACACATAAACTTTTATTTATCACTTGCAAAAAACAACATTGTTGTAATATAATATTTTGTTTCCATTTTTATTTATTTGTTATTTGTTGCTTTTTTTCAAAACAAATTTTCGATTTAATATTCTTTTTTGTTTTGTTTAAAATCTTTTGTATTTTATTTTAGTTTGTTTAAAATATTTACATGTTTTAAGTAATTTACAGTATTTCATAAATGTTTTAATAACGTTCAAGTATTGTTTCCTCTTCGGTGGAAACTAGCTTTAAGAGATTATAAAAATATGTTTGGTTTTCATTAGCTTACGTTTGCTCATTTGTTTTAAATATTAAATTTCATTTTACTTTTATGAAACGATGAAATGACATTTCCAGAAAAAGTATAAGAAAAAGCACACTTTACATTTGTATATATTTTCGTTTATAGATTATTTAATGGTCTACTTTTCTATTCATAACATTATTTGGTTAAACAATTTCCAATCGTATAAATATCTAAATTAATATTTGAGCATCTAAAAATATATTTATTTTAAAAATTTTATCTTAACTTTCTTGAAAAATTATAAGCGATAACAATAAAATGATTCGTTTATTCGTTTTACTTTTTTTATTTAAAATTCTTTTATGGAAAAACAAATTTCCTAATGCACACCGTGAGTCCACGTCACAGCCGTTTTAATTTCCAGTCATATTTTGCGATTTCATAATTATAACGGAAGAAATAATTTTTTCCATTTCCATTTTATTTATACTTCCTATGACATTTCTTAAAATTTTGTTTACTTTTTTTCTTAAATTTTTTGTTTGGTAAAAAAACAAAAGAAAAGAAAAGAAAGTTAACTGGAATGATGCTTACTTCTTAATCCGGCAGATTCCTTTACAGATTTAGTGTTTGTAATTTCCTTTTTATACTCTCAATCTAATTATATGATTGATTATTATCCATCTTTGTCAATACAAACAATATTAGTTTTCAAAAAAGGAAAATTGTTTATTCAACTACATTTGGCTTGTCATAATAATAAGAACAACAGGAGTATTTTAAAAAATATTAGGTGATGTTATGAATGGCATCCTGCCCAACAAAAACAAAACAGTAAAACATAATAATATAAAATTCACTCAAACTTAAACTCTTTTTCTTTATTTTTTAATTTTTTCATCAAATAAACTTGCAAATGCTGTTCACCTATTGACTCATCAAAATTTTTTGTTTTCAATTAAAAAAAAATTATATTTTAACGTACATAAACACATTCAATCTAGCTTTTTTTCTATATTTTTATGTCTACCATTTTATACTTTTAGACTTTTTTACCAGAAGATATTTAAGCGTTAAAAAGGGACATAATAGATGTAGCTCGTATACAAATTAAATTATTTCCACACATTCAAGTTCGTTTAACATTTACAGATGGTGATGATGAGATTTACAGATTAAACTGTGTGAATACGAGCACATACACATGAATTATAAAAAACAAATGACATGATGTCGATTAATGTGCGTTTGGCATTATATACGTATATGTATATCCTCCTTCCCTCCGACTGTCTTTCAATCACATTTAATATAATTCTGTCATAAAGCCTAAAAGTATACTTTGATTTATATACAGCACTTGTTTATTTATTCTTGTTGTATGTTTACATACACATTAATGTACATGTGTAAACAAAAACGCGAGTATATATGTTGGTTTATAGAATAAAATTGAATAAAATACCTGTAAACCAGATTTACAACGCTTTTACACTCGACAATACAAAGAAAATGAATGAAATGAATACAAATAACGGCATTTCAATTGAAATCCAAACAACTAAAAACATAAAAACTACCACTACCTGAAACCAAAAACCTAAAAACGAAACAAAATGAAAGCAAAATAGAACACATGCATCATAATGTAAGAATAAGGTTTGAATTGTATCTGTGTGTGTGTGTGTGCTTTTAATGTTTGTTTCTTATTATATTTGTTGTTGTTGTTGTTTTTGCTCTCTTTCTTAGATCTATTCAAAATCCTTCCTTTCATCTTCTAGCAACTTGTTAAAGCAAACAAAAAAAAAAAAAAGGTTTATAAATGTTTACACAAAAAGGAAAAAAAAAACGTTAAGAATCAAAATGAAATAAATGAAATAAGCAAACAAACACGCCTTAAATTTAAAACATTTCATTTTCACATTAAAGAAATAAAACGGTATATTTTGCAAATATTGAATTTTCTATTCATATTTCATTCATATTTTTCGTGTTTACGTTTAAAACACTCGATTTAAATATAATTTCTTAGAATTATTTATTTATGTTTTTTTATTTATTTATTAATAACTTCAAGAACTTTGAATCACAATAAACACACTAATTTAAATTCACAGAGATTTCCTATTATAAAATATCATTTATTTAAAGAACAAATATAATTTCTGATCATCATAGCACAAGTTAAGAATAACAATGTTAAGCAATTTTTAATAAAACCCAACAAAATTAATAATCACCCCCAGCATGAATATCTTTTCCCTCAAAATATTTTTTTTCTTTTCCCCAAAGTGCAGTCCAAAATAATTCATATGAACAATTTTTTCTTAATTTCCCCCAATAATAAATTTCTCCCTCAGAACTATTTCTTTTTTCCTTTTGATTTGTTCGCTTGAATTTTGATTAGGAACTGCACACATCGTGCAAGCGTTTACCTATTTAAAGTAAAATATTAAATGGATTAACACATTTTTTAATTCAAGATCAGTTACTGCACTGCATACTGACGTTATGCTCGATAAGATGCAACACAATGATATACGTTGCCTGTAAGTTTGTGCAGATTTCTAAAGGCGTTATTAGCAATAGCAGAGTGTACTAGATATAATAAATCTAGTACAAATTTCTTTTTTTATTGCAATGCGTCAGTAGTAATGTCTCGTTTACTTTCAAGCGGATAGAATCGTCTTGCAAGCCCAGACCAAAAATTGAAAATTTTTATTTACTTTTTTTTTAATTCAATGTGTCAATTTTCATAGAGTTTATTTTGCTTACCTAAACTTAATGTGCACTGATAGCTTATTTATTTTGAACATGTGTTAAATCAAGGAATAATTCACGGGAAATCCATAATAACAAGTTTTACTTCTAGGGGAATGAAGACTTCATGGGAACATAAATTTCCCTTCTTATTAATGATAAGAGTGATTGATTTGCCAGAAGTGATTTAACAGTTTAAAAAATGGGAACACTAATGGTGTTTATATAAAGTAAAATAAAGTCTCTATTTTAAATACAAATTTAAAACTTGTCTTGAAAAGAAATTTAAAAGTTTGACAATTATGTTAATTATGTCACGTATACTAATACGTGAAGTTATAATCTAGAAATCGACAAAAATTACGATTAAAAATTCTGTTGCTTTTTTGAAGATGGAAAGTTTTATATGGGTTTAAGTAGTTAGATAAGTGTATGATTTAGAATCTATAAAACACTTTTTACGGTCTCTTTGGTATCCAAAAAGGAATTAAATCAATGAAGGCAAAACAAAAATTATGTAAAATGTTTGGAAAGCACTAAAAACGTATCGAGTACGAAAAGACGTGAAGTCAA
The DNA here is from genome assembly GCA_937654795.1 of Cistogaster globosa. NCBI lineage: Eukaryota > Metazoa > Arthropoda > Insecta > Diptera > Tachinidae > Cistogaster > Cistogaster globosa. The sequence goes on along the minus strand of OW569406.1, from coordinate 122,120,260 downwards.
CGAACTTTTTTGTTTTGTTTTCTTAAGGAAAAATTGATACTATCTTACGGCTACCGTTTGCAAGAAAAAAAAAACATATTTTATATAATAACCAACGAATAAAATTGTTGAACCTTTTTTTTAATAGCCGTGGCTTATAAAATTAAATTAAATAAAATAACCTTTGAGCAAAGCGATTTAAAAATTACAAAAAATGCTGAAACACAATGGCGTATGAGATGAAAAAAAAAAGCTATGCCGAATCTTATATACCCTTCACGAAATATATAATTCTAGTTTAGTGAAGTTGCTCCAATACACAAAAAAAAAAAATATTGAGGTGACGGAGAATAAAAATATTAAAAAAATTTTTTACGCAAAAATGTCATCAGCTCTTAATTGATTAAACATTCAAAAAATTAGTATTTCCTGAAAGAACCCTTTAAAATCTTTTAAATTATACTCATATTGACATATTGACAATCGAACTTTTTAATAAAAATTTCAGAGGCCTATAAATTGGAAAATATGGACGAGCGCCAATTTCTTTGCTTAAAGTTTTTTTTTCTTAGATTTTAATTCTCTATCGCACTATATGACATAAAAAATTATAGGCAGTCGTGGTGTTTTGCCTGCTGCCTCGAATGACATGGACTGATCTTGCTGATTTTCAAAAGCATAAATTTCGAAACAATGTCTGAGTGATTGGCGTTTTTAAATTTTCTGTAGCTCACCTAGTGCCTTGAAAAAATTGATTGCAATACGAACACGGACGGTCAGACGGACATCGCCCAATCGACTTAGCTCTGCTTAAGGACTAAATGGGGTTAGAAATATACATTGTAGAAATTGTGTTGAAGAGTATAAAAAAGTTTTTGTTTTAAATGTTTTCATGAAAGATAAGTCTTCTTTTCAAACCTGTTACAACTTTCAGTACCTTTTAACATCGATCTAGATATATCATAGTTGAAATTTATTTCGTCTGTAAACTTTAAGAATTCTATTTTACCGAATACTCCTGATTTTGAAAAAATAAGAAAATTTTTAAAACTTTAGAAATGATTTTCTCAAGAAGACCTACACTCTAGAGTAAAACATTTTAAAAGTAAAAATTGGCCATAAGTTAACACCGTTGTGTTTTCGTTTAATATAAACGTCAAGTTTGTATCTATCCCAAAACGATTTATACAAAAAATTTGATTGTGTTTCCAGAAAAATAGCTTTCGTAAAAACTTTCAATGGTAATCATTGAGAAAGTTACTTGGCCACTAAATAAATAAAAAAAACTTCTATGCTTAAAACAAATTAAAAAATGAATACAAAATTCTAATAATGAATCATATGTTTTCGTAAAAGTGGAACTTTAAGTTCAAAAGCAATTAAATATGCAGCTCTTGGTTTTTTGTTTTCAAAAGTCTGAATTACATTACACTATAAAAACTTAAAACTCATATAAGCAATGGAAAGGAATGTCTCGTTTAAACAACATTAAAGAAAGAGTAAAATGTGTTCTTAACTTTTAGTTTAAATAATTTAAGTAAATATTTAAAAAACCCTTCCTTTAAATATTTCATGACTTTATCACCCTCTAATTTATTAGTATTTACTTTTGACCAATTCCAGCAAAATCCATACCGAATTTTTAAAAAATAATTCAGTGGCTGTAGTAATAAATCCTATATTTAAAATAAAGTTCATTTAAGAAAGTCTTAGAATTAAATTTTTTCTTTTTTTTGCGCGTTGTATAAAATCGAATAGTTTTATTTATACCAAATATTTTTATAAATAATTTTTGTAATACATTTTCTGTTCGAATTTAACGAAAAGTAAATATATTACATAATTAAACGAATTGAATTAGATTTGATATTAGATATACAATTTTAACGAACACTATTGTGAATTATACAAATTTGAAAATACTTTTATTTATTAAGCACTAGGTCAGGTTTTAAAAAATAAAAATATTTTTTTTTTGTTTATTATTTCAATATTTTGCCACATCGTTGGGTGGCATCTTCAGGAAACAAAATTATTAAAATTATGTGTTTTCAAATACAAATTATAAATTTATTTGAAAAAATTTGTCAAATTAACTCAAAAAATTTTCAAATCAAATTATGCCTAAATAATAAATAATTTGCTACTGAAATAAGCTTAACCAATTTTTTGAATTAAGCTTTAGAAATCAATTTTATGAATTGAAATTTATTATAATAAATTGTTTTATTTAAAATTGAAGCCATCTACGATTATCACTGGCACATACACAAAACACGAGTTGAGCTCACGTATACACACGTAATCTTAGTCCACATTTAAACCATTTATGCCATTTTTTTAGTTCTCTTTTTAAAGTTTAAGCGAGTTTTATCGCGTGCTATTCTAAGAAATTTTTCATGGCATTTGAATTTGTACATTTCGTTTTTAATTCGACATTCGTTACAGTAGTTGGTTGTCTCATTTCAAATTTTACACAAACAACAAAACATAAGCAGCGAACGTACACAAAGCAAGTGTAAAAAAATCTCCTCAAAATTCAAGCCATGCCATTAAGTCTACCAATTTGTTTCACTAGTTTTATGCAAAATGCCGTCGTGTAAAATAGGTATTGCTTAACTTATAAATTCTATTAATAAAACCGTAACATTTTTGTTGATTCAATAATTAACCCCCAATATATTTCATGAGCTTTTGAAAAGGTGTTAAAGAAAATTTATTGTAATCTCATCTACAGTCCGCTCAATTAACACACCAAATTTCTCTAGGTGTTTTTGCAATTTCATTGTTGTAAGTTTATCAGACGTCTTTTCTCTTTCTTTCTCTGTTGCACTATATTTTTTTTTCAAAAAACAAAGTAATTATGCATATTATTTTATAACCTAAAATAAATTAGCTTTCAAAAAATGGTCCCAAGAGTTATTATTTGATGACCTTATGTTTCTTGTCCCTCCAGGTCCCAAGGTGCTTTTTCACCCGTCACCAGCTACAAGACGAGTTTTTAAACAAATTTAAGCCAGCTATTTCGTAATTTATTAAAATATCTTTTAAGTACAATATCATAAACATTCCAATAAAATAATTCAAATTTCAATTCAAAACGGGTTAAGATGTCCCACCCATCCCAACGAAATTGCCTTTTTACTTATGGACTTTACGTATTGACTAATTCCTAATGTAGTAAAATCTATTCAAAAGGCATTGCCTGCACTACTTCATTAACTTGAGAATCTCATCTTTATTTGTTGAAAACAAAAGTCACAGTAGTTTTAGATCAATAATTAATGTATTTCTTTGCCTGAGAACCAATGAGGAGAAAAAGAACAAAAATTTCAAAAAGCATTTATATGTTCTACTTCTGCCTTTTGTTGTTATCTCCGAATTTAATAGGGAGGTTGCCTATGGAAGTTAGCTTTAAACTAAGAGGGGCTCAATTAAACAGGAAGACACACACACACGCTTATCGCAAACAAAAACTATTTGATGTCTTTGTTAAAAAAAAAAATAGCCACAGTGGTTCGTTTGAAAATAACACAACGAAAGCTTGCAAAAGTTTCTGAAATGTAACAAAAAAAAAAAAAAATACCATCAATTTTGTTTACAAATTTTAAAATTTTAAGAACATTTACAAAACTATTGTAGGATCCGACGACTCAGCACATTTACAAAAGCTTGTGATTAATAATATTTTATTAAGAAAATTGCATAGTGCATAAATTCACAAGGGGAGTGCAGTTCGACAATCGATTATTTTTTTACAATGAAGTTTTCAGTTTTTGAGATTTCAAACATGTAAACAAAATAACTTTAAAGGTAAAAAAACATCCTAAGAACTAATCTTACCTGATAAACTATTGTGCCATGGGAAATAATATTTAGAATTTGATTTGTAGATTGACATAAAGTTTATATAAGAACTGGTTATGTATTTGGGACCAGTTTTCCTTAAAACTTCATATTGATAATAAGATGTGGAAATAGACCAGGTTTGGTAATTTTTCAATCCCACATTATTCATCGGTTACGAAATTTTCCGTCTATATCACAGTCTTGTGTAATTGCTAATATTTGCCTTAGACTAATACCCTGTTCAGACATACGCTTTAATTGTGCAATTAAGGAATGTACGCAATTAAGGCCTTAATGGAGCTCAATTTACGATGTAAGAAGTCAATTACTAATTTGAGCAATTAATACTTAATTGCATCACTAGTTAAATAAAGTACGAAATACAACCCTTGCCAGTGTTCAGTGAGAAGAAAAAATTCATAAAATTGACAAGCCGTATGTAAAAATATAAACAAACCAAGTTACATTTATTTTACTAGGTAGTGTCATCCGCCCAGCTGGCTTGTAGTTGTTTATATTTTACTAGTAAAATAAATAAAAAGAAAATAGCAAGCTAAGCTGAAGGTAAGTTAATAAAAAATTTAAATAATTTTAAAATTATCAGGTATGTCACAGAACTCAACTCCGATCAAAAGTGGTTTCAATTCCGCAAATTGATTCTTTAGAAAACTTAAAACGAAAAATTTCTTCGGAATGAAACTACTTTCAAATTTCAAAGTGGAAAATAGTTTCTTTGAAATTTTGTTATTTGAGTTTCTTAAATTTACTTTTATGATGTGTCTTACTTGGATTAGACTCGTTGTTTACTTTGGTGCGCTAAATATTGCCTCATTTAAATTAAAAGTGGAGATTCAATAGGTTTTAAGAATAAAAAAAATGGATCGAAATCTGAAGAAGGTAAAACAAAATCGATCGGAATTGTTTATACGGAATTAAAACCATTCCGATGGGAATGTGTGACATGCCTGATACAGGCAAATGTCCTCTGATTTGTGTTCTGGTTTAATATTTCAAGGAGCTGTAGTCTTTGTTTTCTTAAAATTTTCGAAAATATTAAATGCTTTTGTGTTCTTTTTTTAACACAGCATGGATTCAAAAATTGATCGCACTAACTGCAGTAGTACCAACGAGTGATTTTTATCCATTTTTTAACTGTAAGAACAAGAAACTTTCGCGATTACAATAAAAATGTTTTTGTTTCTCAGCTGTCAAATGCTAATTGAACAAGCTTAATTAAGCATGTGTGAACACCAAATTAAATTACGCAATTAAAATTTAATTGACTCAATTAAGAAAACATGTCTAAACAGGTCACTCATGGCATCCTTATCTAATATGCCTGTGATCCTCATTTTATTGTTTGAATACCATATGTTCCGCCATGTCAACATCTTCCAGACAAATCCTACTCAGGCATATATTGCTAACAGCTTTGGCTCTATTGTGGCATTTAAATCTACTTATACATTTGTTATAAAAGTTTCTTTGACTAAACTTTAAGAGTTTTCAGACTGAATAAATCTTATAAGATTTTTTTTTAAGTCACTGTAAATCAGTTTTAATATAAATTTTCTTTTAACTCCGTTATTAGGAGCAACCTAGAGATTCATTGTTAATAGAAGGACATGATTAAAAAAAGAAGGCAGGCACCATTGTTCTTAAACAAGGCCAGCATGATGGTAATAAAATGACAACCAGAAAACAAAAATCAAAATAAGTAGACAAGCACAGACATAAATTAATGGTATCCCTTAGATACCAGTATTTCTTTTTTATAAAACTCTTAATAATACTGAATTGCTGATTACGTATAATAATAGTTTGCAGCTAACAATTTTTTAATAAAAAAAGTTTATACCCCAACCACAATTGGCAATCATCATCATCTTCCTTTATTGCAAATAGATATTATTTTGCCCTGTTCTTAGTATCTATTCGTATAAAGTTTCTTTGGTAATGGGATTAAAGTCTACACATACAACAATATAATTTCATACTTTTACATTCGAAAGATTTATTCTTGTGCACGGGAATGAGTATCACAAAAAAAATTCTTTTGATTTTATATTTTTACTGACTCAAAAAATTTACCGTACACAAGGCAATTATGAAGACAAAGACAAAAGATTGAAGCGTAAGAGTAGCGTTGAGTTCATGAAAACAATTTTTCCAAAAAAAAAAAAAAAAAAAAAACATTTTTTCATCTCAGGTATATTATTTTGGTGCACACCAGCACGGTCTGTGCTTTTCCTTTAAATTTTCTTCATCTGTAGACTGATTAATTTTTATTTGTGATCGATCGATCCCACTGAGATCGAAGTGGAAAAGTAATTTCTTCAGCTCCCTAGACATCTGCAATCACAGCTATAAATGATCTAAAAGCTTAAGCCGGCATTATAAACTATAATTAATGAATTAAAGCAGGAATGTAATTTTTGATTTTGCTTATTGTAATCATTGTGTTTATATTTTTTTAAAACGATTTAACTCAATCCGTGGGATGCTATTAAACATTAACGTTAAGTTTAATTTTTAACTTCTCTGTGTATAGAGTCAGTGTACATAAAAATAATGTTACTTAAAATTCGTTGTCAAACCGAACCGCTAAAGCCAAATATATGAAATTTTCACACAGAAAGTTTCAGACAAAATCGTACTCAAAATGGCAAGTGCGATTCACATGAAAATTTTCAAAATTCCTGAACTTAGTGACCGGACTTAGTAAGGAGGGATTTTCGGACACTAGAATGTTATAAAAATCTCAGTAAAAAATTTGCGAAGGAATTAGTAAAAATAAAATCATGCAGATTTTCCGTAATTTTGTAAAATTTGCGCTTTTATTCAGACTTAAATAAAATTCATAAAACAAATTTTTTAGTAAAAAAAAATTGGGTGTATTTCATTACTTGTTTAAGTTAGAAGATTTTCTGTATCCGCAAAAAAAAAAAAATAAGTTTAAAAAGCCAGGAATAAGTTAAAAGGAAGAAGCAAAAAACAACTATTTGGCTTTTAATTCCTAACAGTGAATAGGGTTGTATAATCAATTCAGCTACGTAGGTTAAGCATAAATACGCGATTTATGGATTTCTGTTTGGAAAAACAAAAGAATTATTTGTCAAAAAATTTTTAAAAAATCCACTTACATCGTAGCGGCTAAGTTACTCAAAATGTATTACAGCAGCCAAGATCTTCCATTTTGAAGACATAAATTAAGAGTTTAATTTATTAAAGGCAAAGCAAAGAATTGATATCTAACACAAAAATAAATTTCAGAATTTTACTTAAAATGGTCAAAAATGTACGAGTACGTGTACGAATAAATTTTATATAAAAATATTTATGCTGAACCAAAACACAAAAAAAAAAAAAAAAAAAACAAAATGTTAAGTTGCGTTAGAATGAAATAATCTTAAAAGAGAACTCGAGCTTTCGAAATAAACAAATAAGCCATAACATTTTATAATAAAAATAAAATTTAGCTGTTGGTTGAGAAAGCTGGCATCCAAAGGTATTTATTTGGTTGCTTTAGCCCACTCATCAGAAACCTTTATCCTAATTTTTCGAGGAGCTATACACTGCACTGCCTTAACGAAATAAGGATTGATTTTAGTACCTACTTAAGAATATTAAATGTTACTTTTAACAATAATCCAAATTTGGGATATTTCCACAAAATTTTCATTATCGGTCAGTTTGCTACAGTTGCATAGCTCGTCAGTGGATTTAACTCAAATTTTTATGTTCAAGTCAAGAAGGAAATTGATTGTTTGAAAGCTATTTAATTTATTTAAAGTTTGACTTTTTATACCTTTTAAAATTAAAATTAAAAAAATCTCATTTAGCAAGCAGGATTACCGTTTAAACTTTTAGTCTGCGTTTATCTGAAATTATTTTATAATAGAATTGAATCGCCATTTTAAAAAAGATAATACATATTTATAAAATGCTAATAAACTTTGAAAGTTTGAGAAGACCATTATAGAACATTAGGATGTCAACACGATGTCTAAAAAAACTTTTTTAATGATTTTAAGAAATAAACTAAATATTTTTTGTAGAAATTTGGTAGTGAATGTTTTTAAATACAAAATATGTGTTGGGCTTAAATGAGTCATTGGATAAAATATGATTTGCATGGTGAAATTTTTATCTCAAAAATGTGATAAAATGGTTGTGATAAAAGTGATTATTTTCTTTTTTTATTGTTTTTAAGTAATTTAGTTATGATATTAAATAATGTAATTTAAAAAATATGTAAAACCATTTAGTGATTTAAAAGTAACGTGACTGTGAACTTACTTACGAAAAAATATGCGTGAAATGCTTGAAAATGCGTGAGTTTTTTTTTTTTTGCTTTTTTTTTTGTGTGTAATAGATAATGGTGCAAGTGTGATAATGATGATGGATGCAATAAAGTTGGTGTGCTTTTCCTTATCATTTTTCTGCTTTTCTTTTTAGTTTTAAGAAATTTTAGTTTTTTACCCGGTTATACCTGTTCAGTTAATTTTTAACCAATAGTGTTTTTTGAGAATATTTTTTAAAGAATTGATTTATTTTAGAATTTGAGAAATACTAATAAAGTTTTGTTTTTGTTTCTAAAATTTCTCCGATATGCTATAAATGCGTTTAACGCTCACACATTGGCGGCGCAGCCGTTCACATTCAATTTCTCGAAAATCGGCATGAGATGATGTACACGAACCCACAGTGAACGTCCGATCCTCCTTAATATCATGGTCCGAGCTGTACGGACACGAATCAAGAGATCCTTCTCCTTGAGTTGAAGATGCTTCGGAGTAGTCGCCTTCTTCTTCGGTTGAAGAATCGTGTGTTTGAAAATTATGGCGAGTGAGTATTTTAGGATCGTCGTAGTTGTTATGTTGCTTCGATAGTCCTCTTTTCAAGTCTTGCACAAGTGTGTAACTGGGAGGAGGCTCAGTGGTGATTATTGGAATTGGAGAGTCGAATGAGTTGCGTTGTTGTTGCAGAAGTGGTTGTGTTGTAATAACATCCGCCGGGTTTCCTAAAATACTTGAGACTTCTGGAAAGATACGATTGTCGGAACCTGATGTCGAAAACTTTGACAATAAGGATTTCGAAGAATTTTTGTTTTTTAGCTGTTGTTGTTGTAAATGGAAATAGTCTCTAGGCAATGACGATGTATTATGTAATTGCTGAGCTTCGTAAACGCTACGATTCGCCGGTCTGAATCCACTTCCACCACTGACCCTCCCGCTTTCAATGGAATTCAACGCAGGAGTACTTGCAGAATAATTTTCAGATTCAGTTTGTACTTGCGCTTTCAAGTCACTTATTACACTTGCCGTGGAAGCGGTCGGTGTTGTGTTTGTTGATAAATTAAATCCAGCAGCAGCTAGTTGAGCACTCAGTAGAGGAGTGAGGTTGGCTAAAAATTGCTCTTCTTGTTGCTTTTGTCTTTGTTCGTCCAGCTGACGACGATAAGCTTCAATTTGATCGCTTGCGGATGGCGTTGCGCTATGTATGCATCCTTGAAAAAAGTCCAATGCTTCGTATAGAATAAAACATAGACCCAGGACAAGAAATGTCTCCATCATAATAAGCTGAGACCCATTTGGCACTTGACACAAATCACTGAACACTATAAAGTTAAAGTTTGTTTTGTTTTGTGTCTTTCGTTTTTTGCCTTCTAGATTTGTTAAAATTAAAAATAATCTTAATTTTCTTAGCTTAACGTGTATTTACAGAAGCATTGCAAGGTGCTATCAAAAAGCCAAAAACCAAATTTTTAAAATACACTTATATTTATTTTATATTTTTTTATATTTGCAAGAATTTTCAAAGTAAAAAGTGCGAAATTTGCCCCAATAACCAAATAAACAAAATAAAATAAAATAAAAATGAAGTGAAGTGAAGTGAAATATTTGAGAATTTTAACATGCTTAGTTTTAGTGCTAGTGTCAGTGATGTTTTATCATAAAATAAGCTTTTGAGCGATTCGAAATAAAAAACAAAAGCATCTTACACTTTTCATCACAATATTAGAAAATGTATATTATTTGTGAATTTGTAATTTATGTAAAATTTATATATCTCCAGTCAACCTTTTGCACTCACAGACAAATACATACACTAATTATATATTACAGTTACAGAGTATATTAACTAAATAAATAATTTTTGGGAGACGGAGTCTCATTCAGTCGGGAGTTTATTTGAAAATTAAAAAAAAAAATAATTAAATCCATTTTTTCGAGATTTTTTAAAAATTATCCCAAAACTTGCGAACCTAAGACGAAGTTGCGCGAACTGTAGTCACCAACCATTTGTTTCATGGGATAAATGAAAAAAAAATAAATGTTTTTTAAATTCAAAATTAATAAATCTTCCTAAATGTTTTCAACATAAAAAATAAAAACAAATAGACAATAAAGCTGTATAAGAAAGCCCGGAGGCTATTAAGAAAAATTAAAACCTTAAGAACGCATTAGTGGAAAATGAATAAAATATACTTTAGAACGTACAAAAGGTTCCATTCTAACAACGCTAAAAATTATGTAATTATTCTGCTATCCTTTTTACAATAAATCTTATAAAGCAACGAACGAAATTATTAAAACATATATATTTACAAAATTATTTATGAACTAATTTAATCGTGTAAATTTAAATTGTCCCCTTTATACGTTACAGTATTTTCTGCGTTATTTTATGTTTCATTCACCATATGAAGATAATTAAATAAAAATTTTATTTTAATTAATTTACATTCTTTATTAAACAATTTGTCTCAGAAATCTTGTTATAAAGTTTAAATTAAAAGATTATGTCAATTTTCTCTTAAATGATGCGACTGTATTCTACAAATACACTATTCCACTTAATATGACTTAGCTTTGACACCTTGTGACATAACCTTTTCCCCCTTTTTGTCAAATCATATTTTTTATACAAAAACAACGCCATCGACATTGTCAAGACAACAGAAATTGTCTGCTTTTGCCATTTGTCTATTTTATTTACACTTCGCCCTAAACACGTTTGTGTAAAGTAAAATAGAATTAATAAAGAAAGAAACTAAAAAAGAAGCAGAGGAAGTCATTTTAACCACACAAACCAAAATCAAATTTACCAAAATCTTTAGCACAAAATTAAATTTCTAAGGTTCCCAAAATTGTTTTTGTGAATTTCTCTGCTAAATCATTGAATTTCCTTCTTTTGGAATGAAATGACAAACTTTAAATTGTCAAATAAATAGGCTTATTTAACAGAAAAGCGTAACGGATGCATAATCATACAAACGGATTCACATACTTATACATAAATATACGAACACATATACGTATTCAAATCTAATCCTACTTATCCGAAATGTGGTTTTGTGTATTAGGTGTGTGTGTGTGTATGCCTTCATTTGTTAGCACCGGCGCATGTTGTTCTCTACTATTTGATGACAACCTACAAGGTGGGTGTTAACGTGTTAAATGCTTTGTCGTTTATATAAATGAGTCAATTTTATTGCTGTGTGTTTCTGTGTTTTAATTTAAACCTTAAAACAGTTTCCTAGTTTATTGCCACAAAAGCTTTATATTTTATATTCGTGACAATTTTGTTGCTCTGCTTAAAATGCATCATAATTTTATATTTCAGTTTTTAATTAAAAGAAAGAATGTTAAATATTTTAATGAGTAACTATTTCCTTACAAGTCAACCCAACATTAAACTGTTAACAACTAACGACATAACCATTTCACATTCCACGGGCCATATTAAACCAAGAACATACTCGAAGATTTTGTACTATTTTACACACACTTGACTAAAGAAAATTTTCTAGCTGTGACAATGTGCACCTTAACACAGATTTTATAGAAAAAGCTTGACTCGAGTTTTTTTAAGCACTTCTAAAAAACAAAACAGAAACAGAAACAAAAACAAAACAAAAAATGCCATTTTAAGATTTAGACTATGGGAACTACAGTTTTCTTCACAAAACAAAAAATTCCATTTTAAGATTTAGACTATGGGAACGACAGTTTTCTTCACAATAATTGTTAGCAAAAAAATATGTGACCTATGTTTATTCTAAAGCTGGTATTTAATTTGCCATGATTGTCTAATTATTGCCTGCTTCAGAATTTCTGCATTACTTCATCGCTTACTTTTTACTAAAGCTTTTAATCTCTAGTAATGTATCGATTATTCAATACAAATTAGCTTATGATAACTTATAATAGTGATCGGACAATGTATCGTGATCTGTTATATCTATTTAAAAGCTTTTTATTGAAGCTGGGCTTAACTTTTAGTTTTCTGACCACAAATCTATACATATAAAAACTAGTAATGGGATTTATTCTGTAGATGGTGTAGACTGTAATCGATAAAGAATACAAAACACCTATTTCAGGAAATTTTGTCTGCCTGTGTTCGTATCACGTAAAAACTGCAGGATGGACTCATATAAAAATTTGTGGGGAGGTCTTTTAGAACCTTGGTTTATTTAAAAGTTACTTTCTTTTTCGTAATAACATGCCATTTCATAGAGAAAATAGAGATACAATTGTACAAAAATATTTGTCAGCACAATTTAGTTTTGTAAATTTTAAGTTTTTAACACTGTCTACAGAAAAAAAAACTGGAATAATTATTAAAAAAACATATTTTTCAACATTTTAATTGTAACGACGAAGCTAGTCTTAAACATAATTCGTTTTTTTTTTTAAATTTTTATGTAAATAAAAAATAAGAATTGGTAAAAATTAAGCCGAAACTAAAAATTCCTAAAGATATATAGAAGTTTCATCTGTAATTTGTAGAGCCTTATGGGCTGATATAAGAACAAGCAAATATGCAAACTTACAACTCACACCCATATGCGAAAATTCATACATACACACACATATACAAATATACACACGCTATTCGGATGGTGCTAAAAGAAATTTAGGAAATTAAGAGAGATTTCAATTTTGCAGTCATACTGTGAAGGGCACTGCGACAAAAATTCAAGCATGTCAAATATTGTTGCATCTTTTATTTAAGACTATTTTGTTTATTATATGTAAATATGGAATGTTTATTTATTTTTCTAGCACATCCAAGCCATTAACTTTCGCCATAAAATAATGCGATGGAGCGTTTAAGTTCAAAGTCGATTTGAAATATAGCCAACAATAACGTATGGAAATATAAAAACAACACAAATTAAAAACACCGCCACCACTACAAAAAAAAAAAAAAAAAACAAAAACCGCAAAAAGTACCGCATTAAGTAAAAAGAGGATGTCACTGTTTTAGATTTTTAAAAAAGGTAAAAATTAAGGAAAACCAAAAACTTCTTTAATTTTATATTTTCTACGCTTACGTCATACAAATTTAATCAAACAAAACTTTACATCCATACACAGATTTTTATGTTACCCGCTTATAGTAAACATTTGTTTGATGCTGTTTTTTCATTTGTGTGTGCGTGTGTGTATGTGTGTATAAGTGTTCGTTTCTGTTCATAAAGGGAGTAAAATTCTTAACAGGCTGAACTCATTTCATCATGTCATGGTCGTCTTCGTGTTCCACAAAGGACTGCAGATAGTGTCAGAGAGAGAAAGAGAGAGCAAATAAAAATGCCAAACACCTTAATCTTCTTATTCGTGCTTTCTGCAGCATATCTTTAGGCAGAAAAATGACACAATTACGTTTTTTTTTGTTTTTTGTTATTCCTATTAAAAAAAGAATACAAATTAACTCGAAACGTTACCATAAAAACAACAGAATAAAATGTTAAAATAACAATAAAAATAACGTAAAATTAAATCCGTTACTTAAACCGTAATACTCGTACTCGTACTTGCTTTCAATTTGTATTTATAATTACGACTGCATTACATTTATTTATATTTTATGGAATTTATCTATTCATATGGAAGATCTTTTGTTTCTAGGATCTGATTTAAATAAAGATGATAATGAAATGGCGTTGAAATTGTTATACTTAATTATTTTTATCAAGCTGGATTATAGATTATGATAAGTGGCATTGCAATGTGTTCGTAATATGTAACTTGTTGGTGCGTACTTTAAGCAGCCTAGTGGCCGCTGCTCGATAATTCCGTTTTAATAAAAACACGTATATATGTTACTTGCCGCTCAAGGCAGATCATCAGAAAACCCTTTGGGAAAGCGAAAGCTATTTTTTTACAATTTATAACAGAACCAGAGTTCTAAAAAAAGAAAATACAAAGTAATAAATCCTTTGATAAAAAGACCAACAAAAAACCTTTTTTAGTTTGTTTTTGTTTTTTTTTTTTTTTTTTGTTAAATGCACACACTCAACGCAAAGGTAAGGAGTTATAAAACGACTTTTGGTTTCAACAGCTAAGTATCGCAAAGTAACAAACCCAGTAGTAGACTTCTGGTGGCTATTTTCGAATTCTCGACTGTAAAGGAGTTCTTGTAACAGAGTAATTGAAAGTTCGTAGCACCCTAAGAATTCTCTTCGTCAAGAAAAGCAAGAGCCCCACAAATAAATTGAAATTTATAGCGTTTGTTTTATTCTTCCACTAGCCTTAGGTCATAAATAAATTCAAAGTGCTTATTTTTTATTCAAGTACTGTATCAGCCTTCTTTAGATTGGACTTGCATTTAAACGTGCAAATAACATAAGCAATCAAAATATCTTCATAAAAATTTAGTCGGCCGCCGCCTTAGATTTTTTACAACTGAAAACTTCACAGAATGTCTATTCTATTGAATGTGTCTAGAATATGTGAGTATGTATATATATAAAAAACGTTTGTATATTTATATTGGATTGATATTTACTATAAGAGTTAAGATACAATATCTTAAGTCTATTAACATTTATGAGTTTTGTTATTTCAATTGCAAAAATTATTAAACGTTGAGGTTAACAAAAACAATTACGTCGTAGCAAATCTTTACACTCAAACTATGTACAAGCATGTTTTGTAGAATTCGACGATTTATCTCACATGCAATAGGTGTTTTGGACAGCGTTATATCTCAAGCCATATCGATTAAAAGAGAACTACATTAAATCAATAAAGCAAAAAGACAAAAAAATCTTAAAAAATTTTTCTACAAAGACACAGGAACCATTGAGTATTTATTTTTATTGTATTTTTTTATTTTTATTTTTTTTTATTTTCATATTGATGTTTTTAAAATATATTTATTACATCCACAACCTATTGCATATGTGTAGTAAATGGTCCAATTCTACAATACACAGTTGTAAATATTTTGTTAGTAAAGATTCAACCCTTCAACCCTTTATAGTTTTTCTTTTTTAATTGGAATATATGATTCTTTAGATCTTGATTATTTCATTTGACATTTGCGAAACACAAATTTATTTTTCCAAATTTGTGAATGTAGAACCAGCGTGCAAAACAAGTTTTTGAGTATTAAGTTAATATTACGTCTTTGTGTTGCATTTTCACACTTTGTGCCGGTGATATTAAATGGCACGATTGGGATAATTTTCTTAATAATTCTTATTTTTCTTAACCAGTTAAGAATGTCAATGACTTGGAGTTATAATTCATTATTTTTCTTATTTTTTTAATAATTGTTATTATTTTGGAATTTTCAAAGCATTTTAATTTTACATTTGATAAGTACTTTTCGATGTTTTTGAGACTTGCGGATTCATATTAAAATTGAAGGCTCACGAATCGCATGTCGTTATAATTAAATTACGATTGGCCGCACTTGAGCTGTATATCCGCATAGAAATCGCCATATTGTATCTGCGAGTTTCTTTTTCGGTACAGATTTTATTTGCATTTTATCCATTAAGAAATGCCAATGAGAACAGAACGAATACGTTCATATGTATGTGCGTCTATCAATTAGTTTGATATACTTTCTACCTTTTTACGAGTAGCCTTATAGTTTTTTCACAAACTATGAATGGCTTTGAATTAACGTTTCTCTTCCTGTAAGAACAAATATTGTGTGAAAATTATGTTTTCTAAAAACGCAAAATTAATTACAGACCAATAACTTATGTAACCTGCATGCGCTACTTCAAATGTGCACTAGAAAAATTGTTCTTTTTAATCTCTGCTTTAATTCTTTTAGTTTCTAAATGATTTAAAAGAACAACTTTTCGATGTCTTCTTTTTTAATTTGAAGTTCTTGACGATTGTGTTTAAACAAAATGAAGTTTAAAATACACTAAACCATTCACTGCTGCAGCCAGCAGTATTTAAGCTTAATATGCAAACGTTCCAATATGTGTAAGTAAATTGATTCAATATTGACATAATTTTTCCAATTTAAAAACTTCTTTTACCCGCAGAAATTGATGTGATAGAGGAGGAATATAAAATAATTCTACATCAACTTACAAACGACAGATTGTATCAGAAGTACAATAATACGTTGACACATATGGATGTGTATTTAAATGTTTATAACTTTTTCAATTTTCATATTTTCTGACAACTTAACAATATCTGGAAGTTATCAGAGTAAAAAATACGAGCCATAAGCACACACATACACACACACACATACATCCACACAGAAACATTCAAATTCACAAACTAAAATTATACAAAAAGACAAGGTAAATATGTAAATGTATTTTTAGAAATGCATAGAAACAACAAGATAAAATATTCTTCAACTAAAAAATAAGTTTAAAAAAACAGAATTTATTGATCGATGTTACAGTATAAAAAACTTAAACTAATCTTTCTGTACTTTGTTCCTAAGATGTTTTTATCTGTCAATCTGGTGGTTGAGAATGCGATTTTTATCAGGATCTCTTGCTTGACTCATTTCTTCGCTCCTAACAATGAATAAAATGGCTTATTTTAAAGAAATTGCTTGAAAGGGGGTTTAAAGGAAAATAAAAAGACCTGAATAATATTCTGACTCCTTAATTTTTCTGTAAATATTGTTGCCGATAAAATTTGTTCTTAATCTCCAAAGAAAGAAACAAAGTTTAAAAATTAATACTGTAAATTTTGGACAGTAAAGTAACTCAATACAACGTTTCTTTTGTACCAAAAATTATTTTATTTATTTTTTATTAAAGTATTTTTTTAATTTTCTTTTAATCGACCAGCGATGCTGTTTTTTACTAATTGATAATTGATTTTGTTGATATGGTGTTCTTTGTTTTCAATCAACATGCAGTAAATAGTTCAAATAAATTCGGGAAATTTTGAATCTAATGTTAGAAAAGTTCGAAGTTAACGAGCTGTGCTGCTTAAATTCTTAGCGTCTTAAATTACGTATGCATAGGAAAAAAAGCAATTTTGTTGCAAAACTGTCACAGTTAGGTTTATTATTACATTTTTATTAATAATGATAATAACAATTAAAATAGAAGTATTAATAATAATGCAAAGCTTTTTTTAAGTCAGACAAAATCCTATCTTGAACCAGCGGCAGGTTGTAGTAATAATAGCCCTTAACTTACCGCACTAAATTCTGAATACTTTTAAACTTTTACAACCGACAACTATTTAAGTGGCAACTAGAAAATCTCACAAAAATTAAAACTTGCATAAAAAATAATAATAAAATTAATTAAGTTCAAATATAGTTGACATTTTGATTTTGTAAATTAAAAGGGTCGAAAACTAAAAGACGCGAAGTTTTTCTTTTTTTGTTTATTAGCTTTTCTGATGTTTTTTAAAGCAAAAGTTAAGTTTATACTGTGAGAAAATAATTTATCTTATTTCTCTAAATGATGTTTAACATTTTATTTAGTGGTAGATAATATTCATTATTTGCAATTTCTTTTTTTATTTTTTTTCCAATTTGTTGAAATAACAAGACTATACATTTCATAAGAATCTAATGCTGATTGATGTGCATTTTTAAAACAATTCATGTATTTTTATCTTGTTGTTGTTGTTCTACATTTTTCTATTTTATAGGAACTCACATCTACACTCGTATTTTCATATGAATATTATTTAACAATTTTTGTGATGAATTACCTTGATTTATTTAAACCACCAACAAATTTATACAAATTGTAAACTTTGTTTTCACAATGACAGAGACAGAGAGAAAGAGATCAGTATTTAATACCACATAAATACATACTCGTACAACGAGTGCAATAATAAATTTTAAATCCAAAAGTCCTCGCAAAACTCATAACTGCTGCAACACACAAAACTTATGTCAGGCTTTGTTAAAAATTGTTTTTTTTTTTTTTTTTTTGTTTCGACATAAAAATAAGAATTAAAATAAAAAAGTAAATCCGCATTGACTATGCCAACGGAAAAGATAATTTATTTTATTTATTTTTTTTTTTGCTGCATACAAAAAACTTTTAAGCTGATAAATGAAAGGAACTTATTTTTCACATTTAACAAATTTATAGATTTAAAACTCGAGGTCAATTTGTTATTGTGCTGGTTCACCTACGTAAATATTAACGTATGAGCAGGTCAATGCTGAAAGTATTTTATTTAATCTCTAGTAGTGCCCACGACTTTGTCCGCGTATAATTTCTAGTTTTCTGAAAATTATAACTTTGAAAAATTTTGCACAGTTCTGTAAACAGTGATAAAAATTTTTCATTTACAAGAATAAAATATACTGTCACCTGTTCTACTACCATTATACCGGTAAATTGGGTGCTTTCAAATTTGAACCTCTACGTTCTCTACTAAATGTCACATTTTAATGAAAGATAAGTATTCTATATTTGAACTAATGTTGTATGGGACCTCGTCAAAAATCCATCTAGCAGTTTTTATGTGATGCGAACACAGACAAAAAATCCAAAAATAGATGTTTTGTATTCCGTACCGATTAGAATTTACACCAATATCAAAAGTTTTAAAAAATATTTCATGTGCAGAATTACCCCGTTACTGTTTTATTAAACAGACCAGTAGTTCTGTCTTTTCTTTGTCATTTATTCAATAAAACTTCGAAACAACAACATACTAAATGAATTTTAGTTTTTATAAACAAATCTCTTCATTAAAGTTCTGCATACGACTTACTAATGTAAAGTTGGGATCAAACGCACTGTCTTCATTTTCAGCTTTTTAATATTGACTTGTATTTGTAAAGAGAAACATGATTTAGGAAATTTAAAAAATCATTTATTTTTAAAGACTTTCCAGAATATTTTCCCTCAAACATATGAGAGAATAAGTTAAATTACTAAAATTTAAAAGAATTACTAAAATCATTTATTATAAAGTCTTAGATTTTATATATTTTCATACTTCTAGCATCATTAAATCAAATATGCATATAATTTACATACGATTACTAAATTATTTTTCATCAACTCTTAATTTGACACGTCCCTTTTTGTCATAGATAAATCACGCCATTAAGAAAACAAAAACAAAACAAAAAGCAAGTGAAAATATCTTTTTTTATTCTTCTATTTTATTTTTCCTTTTCCTTTTCTGTTTTTGTTGTTTCGTTTATTTTTTATCTATTTATTTTATTTTTATTTTGATAAATATAAAAAGATCCACAACCCTCTGGGTTATTTGTTATAACGAATCATTTACGATAAGTTGCAAGGAAGAAATATTTTATATTGAAATCTTGTTAAAACTATAATATTTTTCTTTTACGATGCAATTTTTAAAAACATGTAAAGGAAAAAAGTAAGATTTAAAAACAAAAACTAGTTGAAATCCAATAAAATTAAAATCTGACATCATCTGCTTGTTTTCTTTAATAAAAACTTTAGCAGATGAGTAACGGTGACAAACTCCATGATTTGAATCCACAATATTAACGGCTGCTTTAATTGTCTCTCCCCATTTTCACCTCTTTTACAGCTGCTTATTAATTATGTAGTCCAAACTTTTCCACAAAAAGAGATATAGAAAAATATTAATTGAAAATCCTTAACATGTGGCACTTTGATTTTTTATTTCGCAACAAATACCAAAATTTAATTTTTTAGCACTTTTTTCAATTTCATAACCTCAAATAAGGTTTTTTCTACTTTCAGCATTTTTAAAACATTAAAAGTTTAAAAAAAGGATTATAACCTGCTAAAATAGAAGTAATAATTAAAGAAATCAATAAAACTCATCGCTGTCGTAAATAAGGAAATTTTTATTCCCACTAAAGTGAAAATTAGTATGAATGAATATCCAGATATTTGTTCTCTTCTTGTTCTTTTACAGTCATTCAAAATAAAATGAGCTACAAACGCCCTTTAAATGTAAGTAGGAAGATTAAGCTTTGTATTAATTGTGAAATTAAGGTTAAAAAACAAGGAAAAAAAATCATAGAAACGAGTTAATGAGAAGTAGTTACTCGTATAAACAAATAGCAGCAGCCATTCGTTGGTCAGAATTTGCAAGACGCATCCAACCTCTATGGAGTTACCAGAGGCATTGCTACAGTCCCAGTTCACTAAACATTAAAGTTAATTTTCGTATTAGATTTCATAAACTAATTTTGAACAAAATAACTGAGTTATTTTTATTTATTGACATTTTTAACGAAAAGTCACACTACCGTGCTCCTTCCTAAACTGTCATGACGTTTACAGAAATCTTCCCAAAGTGACAGACAATACATCTCTTTGTTCTGCATCTTGTCGACCATTAAGTCAATCTTCACTGCAGTAACTGATCTTGAATTAAAAAATGTGCAAATAATTTTAAGATGTTTGAGTTAGAATAGAGATTTATAAACAGCGAACAAATCAAAGAAGAATATAAAAAATACATTCATGATTGAAACTTCGGGAAAGAAAAAATTATATATCACGGTGGGGATAATTAACTTTTTATAATTTTTTCAAAATAATTGTCATGTAATTTGTTTTCAAATGCATAATAAAGTGAATTTTTAAATGTGTTTGCAAGTTAAAAAGGGCCGCTAGGCATTATATTTTTGGCTTTAAATATGTGTTTTGGTACATTTCTTTAATTTGACGAATGATGATCTTCAAACATATGCGTGCGGCAATCTTCTGTAAACAAACATTAACATACACCCTTATCAACAAGATTAAAATTTTGCATGGTACCACCAAAATGTAAAATTTTATTACTGGAATTTTTAATTTATTAAAAAAAATGTATTCGTTTTAGAAAAAAAAGGTAAAAAAAACATGATCATATATCTTTACTAATTTGTCACAAAATTTTAAATAATTTCCTGATCATTCTTATACCACACTATTTAAGAGTTAATACTTGCATCGTTTTGAAGCTTTTTGAGAATTCTCTGCTCCTACAATATGCAAGGCCTTGATATGGAAAACTCAACCTTTCCCCTTCAAACCACCCAAAAAAAGAAAAAAGTGGCGAAATAACTATTACAGAGGCCACAAAAACTTGTAATTATTTTACAGTCAAATATTTGTCTCATCAATTACTTAAATGATAATATGCGTATGTAACGTGTACATAAATAAAGCAACATGAGATTATATAAGTGTGTGAGTTTAGTAGAATTAATTTTTATTACAAACATAAAACATACAAAGATACAAGATGGAAAGAAAAAATGACAACAAGTAAGAAAGGCAAATACAAAAATTTTTTAAAAATTATTTTTCAAAATATTGAAACATAGTAACAAAAGTATTAAAAATAGAATCAAATTAAAAAGAAAAAACCAACTCAAGACAGAGTAAGAAAAAACAAACAAACAAACATAATTTAACAATCATTCATAAATATTAATGTGTATTTCATATAAAATGAATTGAAAAATTATCGATAATCCTAGTTAAGCATTAAAGCAGTGGTCTTACATTAAATTAAATATGAAAAAGCGGCTACATCACTAACATTTATTACACACATACAAACACGCAAACTAAAAAATTAAGCAAATTTTATTTAAATTATTACAAAGTGGTAGTAAAATAAACAAATGGGGCAGATTTGATAATAAATTGAAGTATATTAGAGTTATACATTAAAGGTGGATATAATATTGTCATAAGATTTAGAAAAACGAATGTATTTAATAATTTATTTATTGAATGGTCAAAATTATAAATTTCTTTAATAGCCTGCCAATCAATAAAGCCTTTTGCATGAATTAAATGCGCAACTTCTACAAACAGTAGCATTTGCTACTAATCTTATAAGTTTAAATCCGGGTTTAAGCCAACAACTTTGCAAAAGGTTTATCTCAAGGCGTAAAGCAATATTTTAAATACAGAATTAAAATCTATTTTTATGATTTTTAACACTTATTGAAATCCACAAGTCTTTTCAGGCCAAATAATTTGTATTCCCACGTAAAGTTCTTGCATTTTTTTCTTTTGAATTTTAAGTTTCAGATCAAATTATTTTCCAAGCATATAAGAAAAAGTCAAATAAATTGATTTCAAGAAGTCAGAGGACAATATTAATTTAATAATTGTTGTTTTTTTTTGGAATACTTTAATCATTTTGCCATATAAATAATAATAATTAAAAATATTTATTAAATTATACATGAAGCAAAAAACTATATTTAAGTAATAATTTTTATTTTCTTCTCTACCAGATGTAAATGCTTTCTTAATAATATTCTTGCAATAAATAAATTCGTTTTTCTAAATGACTAACAAGGACTGACTCATGTTTATAATTAAAACCAAAGGGCTAAATGAAAGAAATAAATAATTAAAAATTGTTTGTTTACTAAAATAATAAATATTAAACATATTTTTAACGATTTCTAAAAAAAGGCAAATATTCGCAAATTTTGTTTTGAAAACAGTAATGAAAAACTTGCAAAACAGCACATTTAAGAAAAAAGAATATTTAATAAATGTTTTATAAATTTATTTTAATTTATTTTCGTTAGTACGGGTACCATGAACAGATCCACCAAATTTGGTTAAATTTTAATTAATTATTTGTGTTGGTTGCTAAGAAGCAAAGGCCAGTCATTGTTATGTAATTTGGCTTTAAATTGAATGTATCATTTTTAACATCGTATTTAATATTTTTTAAATGTACATATACAATACATATGCATGTGTTTGTTTGTTTGCTTGTTTATTATATCAATTTACACATTTCGTTGTTTAAGGACTTTTATATTCACTTTTCAATACGTTAAAACGTTTCGCAAATAATTTATATTATAATATTTTGTATTTCTTTTTTGATGTTATTTGTCGTTGTTGTTGTAGTTGCTATTCTAAATGTAAAGTATCTTTTATTTTATAACAAGAACCGTAATAGATTGGCGCGTTAGTTTAATAAAGATTTTTTTTTTCCTTTTTTATAACATTTTCTATTTTCTATTTTTTGTTTTTTGCTTTTTTTCTTTCTTGGAATAACAACAACCTTTCAATATTTTTACACAGTTATACACACACTTTTAGATAGATAAACGAACGCATTTACAATATACATAAAATTAATACACATAAATCTTTAGATCAATTTGTAACAATTTACTCGATATAAAATTTAACAACAACATTAATTTAAAATAATATTTTTATCGTGTCAAATTATTTTCTTAAACTTTTTATGATAGCGATAATAGCATTTTTTCCTTTTTTCGCCTTCAGACATTTGCTTTCTTAGGGATGGGGCACTTTTTTATCTTGCTTTTGAAATATTTTTCACTTTCCACAATCACTTGTAATTCTTTAAGCATCCTTTTGCAACTTTTTGCCGAGCTACGACCTTTTAACGCCCGTGTTCACTTACAGACTAAGCTCAATGAAGATTTGTATCCCTAGTAATAAAAAGCATCAATTTTTAGCTTTTCCGATTTTATCTTCTCTTAAAGCAAAAACTTTGGAACATTTTTTAGATAAATTCTTAAAATTTTTATTCTTCCCTGTATTGAAGTGACTATTAAAAAAACATAGGTATTGTTAACACAGTTGTAAAGGTTTTCTTCTTTTGTTCATCTCTTTTTACTTTCTCTTAATATCTTTAAAGAGAATGGAATATTTATTCACCACTCCTGTCATTAAAGCTAATTTTATAACTTTTTGCAAAGGAAAAAGCTTTAATTAAGTGACTGTAGCAATATTTAATATTCTTCACTTTAATCTCTCTCTCTCTCTCTCTCTCACGCTCTCATCTGCAGAAAGGATAACAGTATCATGCGCAAATAAAATGTTTACATTACAAAAAAAAAAATAAACTCTGCCACGGGACCATTTCGCGGTAAAAATGATTTAAATGAAGAATTCAAAATTACAACTAAACAAAAAACATAAGTTGTTTTATTTTTTTTTTTTAATGAAATTTAAACTCCTCTTTCGCACATAAAAGTATACATTAACAGCTTGTGAATTTTACATTACAATGCCCAACTTCGTCTGACACATGTCTGAATTAAAAAAAAAAAAACATAAACTACAAAACAAATAATGAGAAAAGTTTGGTCAAATAATAAGCACCTCGTTTTCTTGTCTTACGTTAAATAACTACATACGTTAGCAAATGTATCTCGCAAACAATTGGCAAACAAAATCGCCGCTCTCATAAGCTTTCGTATCGAATGCTGGATTCCGATGTATCTACTAACTATATTGCGACACTGATTACTTTTCTTAAATGAAGGGAATAAAATCTGAATCTCATTTAAAATATTTTAAATGAAATTTAGAAAAATTTTTGTAGTATAACGGGAAAATAGTCCTTCATTTTTAGGACGTTTAACCAATGATCTTCCGTCACTGCCGATTAAATTAATTTTTAAATTGTCTGATCACATCACGTTTTTTTTTCATTTTTATGAGGATACCTTTCCACTATGACATGGTTGTCTATTTAGCAGAAGTTTTTAAAGGGCTGTCCTTTTTATTTTTGCACTGTCATGCACTGCACACAAAATTCTAAGATCTTTTAATGGTTTTGGCAACTTGATGTTCGCTTCGACCTGCATTTTTTTACAAATGCAATGCTTTAGACAACACATTTTTCAGTATTTAATATTTATTAAATTAAACCTTTTTTAAAAATTATTTTCAGATTAGGAAACTAACCTAATAATTGTTATTCTACTAAACTACAAGATGTTACTTTTGTAATTTAGCCTTGATTCTATTTTTGTCAAAATGACATTCATGCGGGTAATAATTTAAAGGCAATAGAAAGGACAAAAGGAAAGTATAAATATTTCAAATAGCTTCCTAGTTTTCTAAGAATGGGAAAATCTTTGATAAAACAATTTCTGAACTAAAGTTTTTACTTACACAAGTAAACCCATGTAAAGAGATATGCCATCTGTAGCGTTTGCTCGACCAAGGGTACACAATGAACATAATATTGACACAAAAAACTTAAATCTCTAGGAAATATTTAAAAATAAACATGAGGAAAATAGTAAAACGCGATTTTTAAACATAAATAGCCCGTTATTTACAAAATTTTTGTTTCATTTTTTTGTGTTTTACTGTATCAACATAATTAATGATAATAAATTTAATAACATTTTAATTCCCTGATTGTATATTTCTTAAGAATAAATGATTAACACATAATTTGGACAGAGATATAAAAAAAACTTAATTACTAAAATCAAGAAATTGTATGATTTTCCCTAGTATCACAGTATTTGATTTAAAACTATTTAATATTAATTAACTTATAAACGCACATTCAATACATAGAATCGATAATCGAACAAAGACAGTTGCGTAATTCAAATACCGCACTAATTTGTATCACATTTCGCTTAAGGTTTGTATTGCATCAAAACTGACGTTTTTAATTGACCATAAATTTTAATTTAAAATAGTCCATTTACACTTCATTAAGCAACTAAAGAAAATTTTGAAACTCATTATGATGATAACATGACTTCATTAAACGCAATTTTACGAATTATATATTTTTAATAGACCAAAAGATTAGGCATTGAACAAGAAATTTGTAGCCAAAAATTTACATTGCAGCAAAAATTTAAAGAATATTTAAAATTACAGCCGTGAGTATAACAAAAAATTTAGCATGAGATTTTCATAAGATACAAGTGTGGGCAGGGTCTTTGCGTGTGCTTCCTCAAATCTTGACAGTAAAAATAGCCATAGAAGGGATATAGTTTTGGGTGACTGCTTTAACGTTCTACAATGATTCCTAATGCCAAACCATACGAAAAACACACTGCGTAATTCCGTCAACCTTATGCTAAGTTCTTGTTATGCATACGCCGTTATAAATAATTAAGTCAATTAAAGTGTGGATCATGAAAATCTACAATTCCATTCCAGAACACGTAAAGACACAACGATATTATTACAAAACACAAAAATTATACGGTCGTTCCTGCTGTTGTTGGTGAAGACATTAAATTATATTAAAAAAACTAAACCCTTGCATTTAGTGAAATAAAATCGAATCAAATGAATGAGTTTCGTTATTTGGGCAAAAATGCGGGAATTAAAATTAATTTCTCTTCAAATTTTTTTAATTTTGAATTTAATTTACCTTCTAGACTTTTGTTGGAAATAACAATCAAAAGAAAACATCCTAAAAGCTTTGAAAATAAATTCATTGTTTTTTAAAGAAGATTGAGAAACGAAAAAATAACTAAAGTTGGACTATCTATCTATGATGCAGATGTACCAGTCAGTCAATCTGTATTTCTTTGTCACAGAAATGAAATCAATTGCAAATTCCCATAACACATATTTTTTAACTTACAAGATTGAAAAAGTAACATCAATTTACAAATGGGGGTAAATGATTTCAAAGTTGAAATATTAAATCTTTTTGCTCATTTTTTTTTTTTTTTTTTATTTATTTATTTTTATTTTTTTTTTTTTTTTTTTTTTTTTTTGTGTAAGGCCAAGAAAAGTTTTTATATTCTACCTTTGAGAATTAAAGTTTTTATAAAAACTATTAAAGAATTGAAAAATGCTCAGGAAGGCTTTTTCAATATGACCTTAACATGTTACAAACATTAAGAAAACAAAAACAACAAGAATTGCAACCTTAATAATATTTGATGACACACCCAAATTGATAATCGAAAATAACGACAACATTTTTAAAATAAATTTCACATCTCCTAACTGAATCATATACATACATATATTTCTGTGACACTAACAAAATGAACAATAGTTAAAAAAATATTCATACGTACACACATACATATATAGTTGACACTCTTGGAAAGTGTAATCCATGTTACCTTTAAAAAAATAAACAAATTAACCTTCAAAAAAGTCATGTTTGACAGTTAACTCTTTTTTATTCAAACGATTTCACTCAAATTAAATCATAAAAATAAAATAAAAATTAATTTATTTTCTAGAATTTTAAAAGTATTAATACATACATATGTACATGTGTATGTATGAATGCATGTAGAGAAACTACTTACAGCCAAAGATTTCTTTACAACTATCATACTTTAAAAAACAGACATTATAGTTTCTGTATAATGTTTAATTGTTCTCATACCCTTTAAATACAAAATTAACGAACGCCACTGCCTGTCAGTACTCGATAAGCGTTCAATTCGAAAAAAAAACTAAGCCGATAGATTGGGACCATTTTCGTATAAATATCTTTAAAATGGTATAACTTTTTTTTTTAATCATTTGTATAATGTGACCGCAAATTGAGCAATTATAAACCAGATTGCCTGTTTTTTATGCGAGTTTACGGGATAAATTGAAATTTAACACATAATTGAAAAGAGCTGCAAGTAGCAGCAAGCTGTTATCTTAAAACTTGTTTAAATACTTCGTTAAAATTTCTAGATGGTCTGACTTGACATCAGCCTCCCCCCATTAATTTAATTGCATTTAAAATTACGATTAAATAACTATCGTTTAAACCAACAACTAGTTCTCTTACTTAAGAATAAGTAATTTTTGTCCGTTTTACTTTACACTGTGAGTTTTTCTTTATAACATTGTTTGAAACAGTACAAAAACCGTATAAAAGAAATACTTTTTATTCAAGAATTGTTATATTTAAAAATCAAAGGGCATACTTTTGTCATAAAACAGAAGAGTTGGGGGAAGGGGAATTAATATTGCAGCAGCAACGAATGGCACCATGGCATCAATTCTTGACCAATGAACCTGAAAGCAGCATACTAATATATAAATTATACTCATTCCATTATTCATGGTCCCTCTCCCAATCATTTCTTTAATCGAAAAACAAAAAATAGTACAATGAAATTACTTACACACACATGCTTACACATGTATGACCGTACTTCTCTCGTACTCCTTGGATTTTGTTTTATGTTTTTTTTTGTTTGTTTTTTATTTTGTGCTGCATACTTAGATGTAATAAATACATACATATTTTCTAACTTTATTTATTTTTCTGACTCTGAATCCTTTTTAAACGAACACATTGTATTTAGGAGTGTAAGTGTGTACATAAATAAAGTATAATTTCTTTGTATTAAGAATTGTCATTGATATTGTATGTGTGGATACAGGTGAATGTTTGTTATAACTTTTTTTGTTAAGAAAAACAGTTAGCCATGCCAGTATCCATAAAAAGTGGGGTTGTGCGATCAATTTTTATTGCTTGTACACTTCTTAAGTTAAACTCTTTAGTTTATTACTTCATTTATTTTTAAAGAAATAATAGCTTTTCCTTTTGGTTTATAAAGTTGGAGAAGATACACTTTTTTCTTTTAAAATATTTAAACATTGCTGCAGAACGGACAATATAATCTCTATGAAATTTTTAATCTTTTGGAAAAATCTTAAGCAGTATATAAGAGAGTCTTTGCAAACAAAATGTTTTGTTCAAGATGTCTGCATTTATCACTATAATTCTTATTCCGCCTATCATATGAATTACAACGTGTCTTTAATATTAAGGTACATATTTACCTATAGAAAAGCATTCAAATCTAAAACCTTTAAAAGATTTCCTCTACAAAAGAGAAAATTTTAAATTCCCCAAAAATTGCGTGGTAAAAAATCTTTGAAGGGAGAGTTCTCTTTTGTTTTAACAAGGAAAATTAATAAATTTCGTAAAATCTGTTTTTTTTTCTTCTGTTATGAAATAAAATTTTCTAAATATTTTATTATAACAACCTTAGGTATTTAAAAAACTCTCTTGATAAATCAATCATAAAGTAATATTAAAAATTTTCTCTACTTCATTTAATTAAAGCAAGATAGGAGTATATTATTATTTAATGA
This sequence comes from Cistogaster globosa, assembly GCA_937654795.1. Taxonomy (NCBI): domain Eukaryota; kingdom Metazoa; phylum Arthropoda; class Insecta; order Diptera; family Tachinidae; genus Cistogaster; species Cistogaster globosa. The sequence continues at coordinate 122,091,363 of OW569406.1, read as the reverse complement.
CTTTTTTGTTATTAAGAAATAAAATATTTAACTTGTTTTATTAACTCAAGAAAAACATAATTTTAAAAATTATACGACTGGTCATTCCTATTTAATCCGATTTAAGAAATTTTCTTTTAAAATTATATTCAAGAACCTAAAAATTTCTCATATTTACTCTCATAGCTCTTAAATTGGTATTAAAATTAACTGTTGAAATAGCTAAAACTAAAAATAGAAAAAAAGGTTAGTTTTATGATGAATCGATATAAACGTAAAAAAATGATGCTAAAGGAAAACGGTAGTTTAATTCTAAAATAATTTCAAAAACCTGTTTTAACATTTTTTTTGTTTTTGTTTACCCCCGTCGTCAGTTTAACAAAATATTTACACTTCATTTAATATCCTCAAGGATGTTATACTCGTACTGTATACAAACATTCTCTTATGAAAAGAACATACTACAAGTTACACAATATAAAACACAAAATTACACACTGATTTCACATGTTTTTATTTTCATTTTTCCTTTTTCCGTCAGGCATTGTCGTCATTTTTCTGTACAATACACTTCAAATGCAATTTTATTCAATGGGTGATTAAGAATCAATTTTCTATTTTAACCTCTTTTTTCATAGTGTATGGATCCCTACAAGACAGATGTACAATACTTGCCAAAGCACAGAGATAACACATTCACATTCAAAGTCATTGAACTGTTAACTACCATACGAGTAAAGGTTGAATTAAAAAAGGCCTTTTAAGTGTCTTAGAATCGAACCAGGGTTTACGCAACAGAATTTTAATAAAACGAGTTTTCACATTAAAATAAATATTTTGCAGCATCAAATTATGCTGATTAACAAAACTAACTAAAACAAAAGTAAACTAAAATAAAAGTAAACTTAAGCCAAAATTAGTTAATTCATTTGGTTTAACATCAAACAGTTCATTTTTAATTTCACAAAAATAAAAAGTAAAGACAAATATTTTTTTATTATTTTAAAACTGCAAAATTTGTTATGTATAGAGTAAATTATTTTTTATTTACTAATATCAAAATATTCTGAATTTAATTATTAGTTTCATAGACGACCAACTAATAAGCTCTTAGCAAATGTTTTAATTGATAAAAGGGCTCAACTATGATGTGGATAAGCTACCTAAAGCTGATGTCAAAATCCTAATAAAAGGTCGGTCAAATGTTTAAGAAATCCATTAAAAAAAGTAATGTGACTTCAATGTACTAATTTGTCAGAGTTTTACATTTGTATTTAATTCCTACTTAAAAAAAAAAAACAATTTCTTTACCTATACGTATGAATAATAAAACAGTATCGGGGTCATTTCTGTACATGAAATATATTTTGAAAATTTTGATGTTGGTTGGAATACAAAACACCAATTTTTAGAATTTTTGTCTGCCTGTCTGTCTGTCCGTCTATTTGTTTGTGTTCGCATCACGTAAAATTTGCTCGAAGGATTTGAATAACTTTTTGGGAGGAGGTTTGTTAGAACCTTGATTCAAATATTTTTTCATAAAAATATGTATGTCATTTTGGTATAACGGTACTAGAACAGTTCTTAATACATTTGATTTTTGTAGATGGAAAATTTTTAACACTGTTTACAGAGCTCTACAACAAATGTTTAAAAACATATTTTTCTAAATTTTCATTTTAGGAAAATTAAAAATGATAAGCGGACGATGTCGTGGGCACTGCTAGTAAATAAATAAAACTTAAGATTTATAACATTCATATACATTTTGGCTAAAAATACTAGAAAAGCAACGGTGTGCTTCACATAAATCATAAACAACCAAAAATTAAACTTAATCGCGAATTGTTCTCGTTAAAAATGGACAAGAAATAAAAAACTTTTCTTTCTTTCTACATTTACTATTAAGTTGAAAACAAAAATTTATTACTAGCGGCCTCCGTTGCAATTTTCCTTTCGGAATGTATAAGCCTATCCCGTACGGGCAACCAATATCGTATTTTACTTTGACATTTGACAAAAAGTTTTCTTAAGTACACACAGCTAGCTAATGCAAATTATAGTTAGGCCTAAAACTTTTACTCAACTGAACAATTGACAACGCATCGAATCATTTCGCTATTTGTGTTATCTATTTAACGTACTTATGTTCAAATGTACGAGAACTAATTAAAAACAATTGATAATTTAATTTGAAAAAGTATAAAAAAGATTGGCTTCGCTATGGTATTTAAAGTTAGAGCTTCCCTTGCATCAGACCACAGTTACGACTGCTCTTTTATATAGAGCATTTTGTTGCAAGCCGATTTAAAACCAAACCAAAATCACGTATTTATAAGAGCGAGTGAGTGTATCCTAAAAATATTTACCCAGTTTTAGCAAGTTGTGTAGCGAATTGTTTTAAATTATAATTGAAGATTTCAAACATAAAAATGGGCCTTTTGAAGGGCCAACAAAGTGCAACAGCTCAAATTTACTGCGCTGCAAGCCAAAGCATTTGTTGCTGCAAAGAAAAAATAAACTTTGCTGCAGTCAATTATAACAGTTGTGTTGCTGGCAAGAAAAACAACACATCAAAAACAATAATTGCGTAACAGACATCATGTGTGAGAGAAAATTAAGAAAAAAAACTTTTATTTTGTTTATCCTTGTGTTTTCTGCAAAAATTTAAAAAGCATGTGTTTTACATGCAGTTGAATATGGACTTGTTTGTGTTTTAAATTAAGACTATAAATATACGTATGTAAATATATAGTGTTTATATTTTAACTTTTAATAGAATCAAACGAAATAAGAATATCTTTTTAATTGATATAATTAATAGCATTTCTTGAACAAAACAAACAGTTTTGCTACTAAAAGATAATTACTAGAAAACGTTGGTTGTTTCTTCTTCATATTACAGCATGTCATCAAATCCAATTACATTTAAATGAAAACAAAGATGAACTGCATAATATGTCACATGAAATCAAAATACGACTACATAAACTAGAGCAACCATCTAAAGTACATCAAGAAAATAAACAACTAAAAAAATAGTGAGACTAACACTTGTCAAAGAACTAAAGAACTACATGTACATTTTCATTTCTACGTGTTTTTTTTTTTTTTTTTTTTTTTTTTTTTTTTTTTGTTTTGTATCCTTCAGCAAGCCAGAATACGTTTAAAATTTTTTTACATCACTAAAAATGGTTAATTAAAAAATATTTTAGTAAACTTTTTAACCGAGCGTCGTGTAATTATACTCAAATGGGAATAATGCGATTAAATATACTTTATAATTTTCAAATAACTCATTTCTACTTAATAAACTTTTTCCGAGAAATAGTATTTCTTATTAATTTCGACAAAGTATTTGAACTAAGTGTAGATCTAAAAAAACAATTTTATTTATGACCATGAACAAAAAGCACAATTAAAAAGTTGCAATTCTCAGAATTGAGCCGAGAATTTAGAGAACTCCGAGATGCGAACTGAGGAAACGTAAAATCCTTTAAGGATACAAAGACTAAGGCCCACACCGCACTGTGTAACAATGAAACAATAAAAAGATTTACTAAATTAACTAATGAAAACTGACTAAAGACAACCTGTTTACCTCCAACTTATCAAAATAATCTAACCCAACCTAGAGTGAATGAAATGTCACCACTATTTAACAGCACACTATTTTTATTCGTATCTTTTTTACTCACATCCGCACCGCACAACAACAATAAAAGGAAAATATGAAGGACACTTAAGAATAAAAAGATATAAAACTCTTGCAAACAAAGAATAAGGACTTGTTCTCTGTGGCACTGTTTAGGACATGATGACTGCTGTTGATGTGACCTACAAGTAAAAACTGTATGAAAATAAATATAAAAATGAAAATGGAAATGGAAATAAATGAGGAGTGTAATGAAAATGAAATGATGTTGATTATTATGGTTGGCGCTATTTTGTTCCACAAAACAGTATTTTCTTAAGGTTGATGGTCTTTCCAAAAGCGAAGAAAACCCCATAAGGCGCAAATATAATGTTTTTGTTTTTTTGTTATTATATTTTTTTTTTTGTGCATTGAAATAGTACCAGCAGGAGCAGTTTAAAAATATTTCATAAACATACAATCTATTTTTGTTTAAAAGACATTAACTGAACATAAGCTTAACTCATTGTATTTGGCAGACTAGAAGAATGTTGCTATTGTTCTTTTGCTTGTATAAATATCTCTTTGTTCTGTTCCAGCAAAAAAAAAAAAAAAAAAAAAGAATTAATAATAAAAAGTTTTATAATTAATGTTTGTCCCAACATTTCATAATTATTAGGCAATTACCAGTCCAGCCAAACTGTTGCCAGTTCCCTAAGAACCCTTAGCACCCGTGTTAATTTTGTATAGTTTAACAAAGAACCACAATCTCATGAAAATTATTATTTGCTTTAATTTCTTAAATTATATTTTTTCATTTAATATCAAAAGCCTCTACTCATCCATCTCATTATGGGGTCAAGCTAAGATCAGATCAAAGTAAAAGTTATTAAATCACGATTATTTTAAACAAATGCATACAAATATTTGAGCAGCAGTCTGTGCCGCGAATGATACACCACAACACACAAAGTGAAAGTTGTTTTCGTTTACCTAGGAAACGTTCATATTGGCGTGCGTAATTACCAAAAAAAAAAAAAAAAAAACTGGGTGAATTGGCAAAGTAGTCACATTAGGATTATTCCCATTGGGGTACCAAAGAGCATCGGAAATATTCCCGATAAATAAATAAATAAAATTTGAGAACCTTTTTCCCAAAATGCCTATGAGTGTTGCCAAACTTTTGTATTTATAGAATTCTAATTGTTACACTTACTTTTTTATGTGTGTAGTTCGTCTTAACTTATTTTTAATCACAAATGTTAACGAAAATTCAGTTCACTATTGGATTAAAATCAGCCAAATATGTATCTACTCAGAGAATAAATTTAAAAAATTAATAACATAAAACAGAAAACAAATAGTGAGACTTTTTGCAATTGTACCTTTGGTGCAAGATGCACTAAATCCCAAATGTAAGTTGTTAGTATTAAAAAAATCGATTGCACAACTTCTTTCAAGGACAAAACCTGCTTGACATATTAAAAATACAGATGTTAAAAAAATTAAAATAAAAAATTTATTTAAATAGAAAAACAAAAATATAAATTTAATTGTGATTGATTCCTTCAAATATGATTACACAATTTTGTTAGAATAAAAGATCAAAATGACACTTGCACAAAAAAGCTTATTTCATACTAACAAAACAAGTAACGAGTATCTTATTCATAAAGTTATTTAAGCCAAATCCCAATGATTAAATACATTTATATTTGAATTGACAAAAAATTAATTCAATTGGATAAATGTTAAAATGTTATAAGAGTCATATAATTTAAAGATTACCGTTATAACATTATTTTCATTTAGTCACAGTATTAAATCTACATAAATAATATTAAATGTCTTAAATGTCTTTTTTACGGTCATTCTTAGTTAACGCTTTTGCTTTACAAGGTTACATTCTGCAGGACTTTATCTGAAATTGTTTACGGTCCAAAAACAAACAAAACCAACAAAAAGTAAAACAAAGAAAAAGGGTAAAATTGTAACTGAAAAATACAAGCAATTACCGCAGCAGAATGGAAACTGTTAAACAGAAAAAACTGTTTCTTTACATTCATTACTGCAGATGTATGTGTGTATGTATGAATGTATAGGTATGTATGTTAAAAAGAATTAACTTATGAATCTATGACCACTCCTACTTACCTGCTACTATTAAATAGATATTTTGTGTTTCGAATGAATAGGTAAAAAAAGGAAAATTTTTAAAAAGTTGAGGGAACGTAAAATGTCTTTAAAAACAAGAAGTATTATTTTTATTTAAAAATGTTTAACTTAGTAGTAGGTGATTAAGCTAGTTGCAATGACTTTTTATTAACTTCTCAGCAAGTCAGCTTCTCAGAACAACTTTTTTTTTTAAATTTAAGGTTAGCAGAGACACTTTATCCAGCGATATGTCAATGTGTTTAAAATATGAGACCTTAACTAGTTTGCTAAAACTTATCTCATCGGTGGACGAAACTATTTGAGCAGTTACTTCCGAAACTTTTATAACTTAAGTTCATTTTGATCAATCGTAAACTATAACGTTAATATAAATGTGCTGTTAGCTTCGCATAACTTATGTAGGCTTGAGGTCTTTACAGGTTTTGCACTTTAAGAAGAAATTTTTGACAAACTCATAATTTGTTTGGCTTTGTAATTAACAAACAAACTTGATGATGGATGTTCCTTTAAATTTGTATTATCTTTACAAAGATTTTATTTTTTTAAAACCTGTTTGTTAATTCATATTGTTCTCTTTGTGACATTTTAAAAATTCCTCAAGTACGTAACAGCAACTGAACGAAAACTTATAACACATAATTATTGCTAATTTTATAAACTTCTTTCTTTGTAAAACATTGATGTCAAATCACAACGACATTCGCCGCCGCTTGTTAAAATCAAGGCAAATTCGCATTCTCACTTAACTTTTGCGCCACTCTGTACATTACATCTAATGTACATAAATACAGTTTACCGTTTTTTATAAAGATTAATTCGTTTGCTTTTTCAATTTGCGAGAGTATGGTCTTTGCGTATTGTTTATATAAAATCCATTATAAAATGTGAATTTTCTTGCACACATTCTTTCTCTGTTTTTGCTTCGGTTCATCACTTCGCTCCTTTTAGATTAAACTATAACTTAAATGTTACGTTGGCTCTTTTTACGTTTTTTGTAGCTGAATCGCAAAAAAGAGCTTGTAATGCATAAACAGGAAGCAAAACAAAAATCTGCTTTAAATCGCTATATCCGTTCACTTGTTGTTCGTATTTATGTCATTTGTAATGCTTCTGCTATTTTTATAATTTTCTTCACCCATTGAAAATCTTTTTTTCAAAATATGGGTTTGTGTGTGTTGGTGTGTTCTAGTTGAAAGTAGCAAAGTGTACCTGTACTGCTGTGTTGAAGGCTAAAAGGATTTCCTGAAATAAGAATACGACAATGCAGTTTTTATGCAGCTGCAAGTAGTTTATGCCCAAGTAGTCTTTTATTTATTTTTTGGTTTGTTGTCATTTATTTGTATCATCAGTAGTAAAAGCATAAATAGATTATATTTTAAATAAAACATTAAAGAAATCAGTTCACGGGTTAGGTTAAAATTACGAAAACTAATTTCAATGAAATTTAAAATACAGACAGATACTTGTTTGGAAGGTTGATAGTAAATCTAAATTATCACACAGCGGAACAGGAGGAGAGAAAATGTGATAGCGAGCTTTTTATGCGTCTGAATCGCTTTTAACAAAGACTCGGCTAATCGATTTTAATGAAATTTAATAATAATTTGAAATTTTTAATTGAAATTTAGATATGTGCTCATCTATAAGGATCAATATTTATATCTGTGTCCAGAGCTGAGAGAAAAATTTGATAAAAGGGCATTTACGGCTGAGCCGATTTGATTAAAATTTTAAACAAAGTAAGATGTTTATGTATATCTTATCTCCATTTTGAGTAAAAAAGCATGAATGAGTAAGAGAAAAGACAAATGTGTAATTTTATGCATGTTAACCAATCTTAACAAAATCCGCTTTAAATGACAGCTATGTCCTGATTTATAAAGTCCAGTAGGCAGAATTATATAAAGTCCAGTAGGCAGAATTATATCTGTTGTAATATATAAACAACTGTATTGTAATAAGACATACATTTGTATGTGTAAAAACAATTTAAAATTGACAATATAATAGCTCATTGAATATCAATTCAAAGGTTATAAAAAATTAAATTAAAGTCAGCTGTAAGGGCCGTAGAGACGAACATCATTGTTAGAAATATGCAATTACTGCAATGTTGCAATAGCAATAATTTTCTACTTTTCACTGTCTACAAAAGTTGCATACTATTAAAGTAAAATGGCTTATGTATAATCTGTAGCAAAAAGCTAACGATTAGACAAATCAAGACGGTGGTTTGGTATCTTATTGAAGAGCTATTTTTTTTTAATAAAATATCTTTATTGAATACCATGACCTGCCTTCATTTAATACCGTATACCTATGGTGAGATGCTATCTTGAAGTATAATTAAGTTGGGTAACAGTAAATTGTGTGACTTGCAAAATCATTTATAATAAGCTCATGTTAGTGTGCGAAGTTGCAGAAAGTCCTTTTAAACTATGTTAAAATAGAAGAACCGAGCAATAGAAATATGAAAAAAAATTAATGAAAGAACCAAATCAAATTTTTATTTGCGTATTTTTGATCACAAACTTGCCGTGACGGGTGACACCACTTTTAAGATTTTTAATATGTTATCTCCGAAATTATTCTTTTGATTACAAAACAATGCTTTTCATGTGGTCGCAATGAAGTGCTATAGCAAACAAGGCTTATACATTACTCAACAATGCCTTTAAATCAGACATAGACAACGACGGGTGCAATTAGCAAGTAGTTTAGTTTTTTCAAACTTATTGAAACTAACGAAAAGCAAGATGATTTATTCATGTTTCATTAATTTATCTATTTTTACGAAACTTATTCAATTAACAGTTTTTTATCACAATTTTGAATTGGTTGTTTAAGGTTAGAGCAAACCTCACCATGTTGTAAATGAACATGGGGAAGGGTGAACTTGGCAGAGTAGAAATGATTTTTAAAGTTAAAAAGGACTTATTATTAGTTTCCTTTTGAGTCTGACTTTAAAAGAATTAAATTTCGTAAAAAACAAAATTCCGAAAACCAAAATTTGTTAATATATTTTGAAAACGTTACCAGAAATTAACGGTTTTGACAAGTCATCGAAAAATTAAGAAATGACAGGGATATAAAAAAGTGAGTTGAAATTTTAAAATATTCATGAAATTAAATATTCATGAATATTTTGGACAAGAGTTTTTGTCCGAATAAATTTATTGAAAAAATTAGAAGAGTTTTGTACGAATTCAACAACTTTATTAAATCTTTAAATAATTCAAATATAATTTTGCAAACTTTAAGTTAATTAAAATAGCAAAATACAAAATAGAAATTTCCGACAATTTCGTTTGACTATTAAAAGTGTTTGTATAACCTTATTCTATCTACATCAAATAATTGAAGAAAAAAACATGGCTAATTCAGCAAATATAGGCGCAATTAAAATTTACACTGAGTCACAAAATAATTCAAGTTAACAAGTTAAATTCCAAAAGTTTCTAAAAAGGTTTAAAATATAAGAACCATAGTTTTATTTAACAGGGGTACTATAAATAATCTTGTAAAAACGTATATTACTGCAGATTCTTTAAACGAACTATTGAGGAGTAAAATACATAAACAACTAAAGTGAGACTACTTCGGACGTATTTTTTCTTTGATTTATTTCAGTGCATGATGTAGGAGATTATGAAAATCTAAGCAAATTTGATTGTGTAGATTAATTGATCCAGCTACATTTGAACCGAATGTAACAAGTTTGATTACACAGCATAAATATGTAAGAAATATATTAAAGACAACATAAAAGAAAGAATCTTAATAAAAAAGAAATCTATAAAAAATCTATAAATCTTAATAAAAAAGAAATCTATATTATTAGTCTCATTCGAGTCATTTTTATAGGAGAAAAAAAACATAATGGAAATTGTACTTATCAAAATGTAAGATCGTTATTTTCGATACTATTAATTTAAATTTTATGACGAGGTGAATTTGTGTAAAATGTATTGAAGACAATTTGGAAAATTTGCGAGTTGGGAGCTTTCTACAATACGGAGTTATAGCACGTAAATCGAGTGTTTAATATTTTAAAACCAGCTTTTAACGATCTCTGCAAATAATAAGAGGCATTAGCTTTAAAATCCGATTTTTTAATTATTTTCTTCTTTTTTAATCTAATTAAAAAGTGTGCGCTTTGTTAAAGTGCAATTAAAATACGGTAGTACTTACAAGTCATATTAGGATAAAATTTACATCTCTGCAATTTAGTTTTTTTATTTTTTATTATCAAGGTCCACGGACATAAAAAGAAAAATTCACAGAAAGATTCATGTGAATTAGAATCCCTTAGCTAGAATAGTAAAGACAACCACCTTTTAAAGTCAAGTTCGAGAACCAAAAGCTTAAATGTTGGTAATTAGAAAACTTTTTATGTGCTTTTAAAAGCAACAAACAACATGTTAAGGTAACAAATGTTATTGTAAGCTTTTAAGTAAATAATATTGGGAAATTTTCAACAGTTAAGATGTTTTTCATACCGTTATTTTTAGTGCTGCCGTTATCCTTAAATTATTTGAGCATTAATTTATATTAAAAGGCTTTTTAATAAAATTTTTATAATAAAAAAAAACAAATTAAAAAATGTATTTGTATTTTTTATACTAATGTCTTCTATTATATAAAGAAAAATACTTTCGCATTGCTTTCATTTATATAATAATTACCCGTGTTTTAAATTTGGTCTTTATTTTAAGTATAATTTATATCGTCACCAAATGTTATTTAACATAAAATGTAAAATTAACCCATTATTGTATCAAGAGTATTTAGAAATAATTTGAAGTATTAATATGAAATAAAATTACCAAAAAACAATATTTATGTAGAACAAAACGTTGGATGTAAGGTTGTAGCTTCTTTATTTTCATATTCTAAAATGTTATTCACTCAAGGCGCATTGAACAGGTGACTGCATTAGATCATGCGGGCAACATATGTTATAGCTTTTACGTGTATTTTATTTATGTAAAAACTTTTGAGCTGTCAAAAACGTCCGGCAATATGTGTGTGTGTATATTTGTGAAAAATATATTAAAATACATACACACATATTACCAGACGTTTTTGATAGCTCGAAAGTTTTTACAAAAACAAAATACACGTAAAAGCTAATGCATTCATATATTCACCCTTATTCTGTTTGGCGATAGCAATTTTAATCGTTTTTTTTTTATCGGTATTCTTGTCGTCAATATTGCTATTTATCGATGACTGGTAATATGAATTTGGTATTTTGTAAGAAAATGTGACGTTGATATCGCTGCGAATTGCCGTTGATATTTTTGTATGTGATTTAAGTGTCGTGTATAGAAAGAAAAATTAAAAATTTAAACTATAAAAATATAAGAAATAAAATTGAAAATTGAAATAATAATATACATACATATATAATTATTTTATTATTAAATAGCGATTATTGCAATAATTCTTGTTACTTAATTTTTTAGAAAGTAGCAAATTGCATGTTTTAGACTTCCACAGTTAGGATTCCAACCTCTAAACTATCATGGAGACTGAATACACAATAAATTATATAAATAAAGAAATAATTTGGGTAAATAAATCACAGATGACCTACATCGAGTTTTAAGATCAGTGCACCAAGAACTAGTCCTTCAGAGGCACTGTATTTATTTCCAATAGATCTTCACATATAATAAAAAAAGAGCTGCATGCGGCGCGACAAGACTTAAAGATTCTGGATTTTAAATATTGGGTACGTGTAAAATTCTGCGGATTGTGGACATTTTGCTTCCTATTCCTAATAACCCTTTTGACTATGTGACTTCTTTCACAGACGGTGATAGAGTACGTAAAATTTTAATGCCCTGCAGAAGTGAGAATGTAACACTATTCACTTCTTAATAGACAGCAGATAAGCCCATTGGAGTAACCTCAGGATATGTACTGGTGACTATAAGATAATCTTCTTCTTCTTTGCACTAGTTTTTTCTTACTTTCATCACATTTTTTCAAATTTTAACAAAATTGTTATTTGTAGCACAATGAAAATTATAAACAAACTGGTTTAAAAATTAGAATTATTATCGACAAGCAGATAAAGTCATCATTAAACCAAATAAGTGTTGATGTTGTGTTTAAGTGATGACGTTGTTGCCGACGCCATACAGAATAAGGGTGATTATATTTAAAATGATATTTGAATATTTCTTTTTTTATGTTTAATCAAAATTTTTTATATTTTGAATCTTTTAAAACTTATGTTTGTGGAATATTTTTTTTGTTTTTTTTTTTTTTTTTTTTTTTTTTTTTTTTTTTGAATATTATTTTAATAAATATAAGAAGCATTTTTTTCTATTGATAAATTAAAAAAAAATTATATTTGTAACTTCTAAATTACCATAACACTTGGTATGAAAGGTGGTTTAATTCCATCTTTAATATTTCTGGTTATGGTGTTGCTCACTGCTGTAGATCAGATGAATAGGACATCAATTTGCATAAGTAACTGGATCTGACGGAGACTCAGCAAAAATACTTATGGGATGTTAGTATGCGATTTGTCCATGTCTCGCGAGAATTTTAAACAAAATGATTGCCACTTCAATACATCCATGTGATTTAAGAAGAGCAAAAATTATACCAATACCAAAAGAATCTAAAACTACTTTGCTAAAAGAACTCCAACCATTTGCTTTGTTACCAATAATTGATAAGATTTAAAAAAAATACTTTTCAACAAACAACCGTTTTTACATTTTAAAGTTAAATATGTCTCTAAAACAGGATGTGCCACAGAATAAGCGGTTATAAACGTGTAATCAATAGTTTATGTTAAGGTTCGGATGGTGGTTTCAACGGTGTTGGTGGTATATTTTACGATTTCTGTAAAGCGTTTGATCTTGTCGATCACGATACAATGATGAATAAATTTGTAATACTATGGTGTTGTTGGAAAAGAATTGTTGTTGCTTAGGAGTTACATATTTGGAAAATAGGAAGCAGTATGTTGAGGTAAATGGTGCTCTTCAAGGACGTGTATGGGTCCACTAGTATTTTAAATTTACGTAAATGATATAATGAATCTTCAGTAATTTGGAAAAAAAATTGTATGCAGGTGACATAAACCTTTTTTATCCTTTTAAGCATAAAACTGCATTAAAGGCACGTATGGGGTACAATGCTGCATTAACTTCAAATTATGTTATGCTTAATAGATTGAAGCTAAAAACTGAAAAAATTAAAATATTAAGATTCAGACTGTATTTAGTTGACAATCAAGTTTTAAGATAAAAAAAGAAATAAATGATCGTTTTTTAACCAAATGCCTTGGTGTGCACTTGCAAAGCAGTCTCTCATGGGACACACATACTCAGAAACTAAAATCCAAAATATTGTGTTCAGTTGATCTACTAAATAGTTAAAAAATAAATTCAACACAAAAACAAAATTGGTTATATATCAGGCTTTAAAACAGAGCCATTTAAACTAGTTGCCTGTAACATAAGGTCATAAAAAACCAATTACTTTAAGTCCTTGCAAAGAGTTCAAAATAGAACATTGCAATCTTTTCTTAATTTGCCTCTGATATTGTCAATAATTCCTTTGTCTAATAACATAGTTTTAATCATTCTTTCTCACACGGCTGACACAAAATGCAACTTTTACTTAATGTCTACAAATCCTTAAACAACATTGGGCATCATACAATTATTTTTTTAAGAAATCAAGAAGCTTTCAACACAAGAAATGCTACGAATTTGAGAGTCGCTCTATGTCGATTAGGAACAACAAGACAACAAGTAAAATACATTAGTAATTAAGAGCTTTCAAAGAAACTATTAAAGAGTGTCTTTTAGAAATGCTCCTATTGTAGTTATTATTTAATCTCAGCTTTATCTTACGGTTTTAATTTTAAAATTTGTTATTTTAAAACTTAATGCTAATTATTTTTTTTTTTTATCAACTTGCTTTAAAAAATTCTTCAAATGCAGAGGCACTACATATTGTTAAACAATTATTATAAAAAATTGAATTACTAAAACAATAACAAGCATAACGTACGATCTTGCAAAACATTTTTGTACGTTTTTTTTTGCCTTTTTCCTAAATACGCAACGAAAGTGCTAAACATTTTTTTCCATATTCTTTCATTTTAAGATATTTCCTGGCAACTCTTTTTTACAATAAACAAAACATTTTTCACGAACTTCATAACATACATGTAACGTTAATTGCATTTTTGATTGCAATTAATTTAATGACATTTCGGCTTTGGAACTGTTACCCCTTGATTTTGCAAGCAGTTCGTTTATTTTGTTTATTTAATTGATTTATTTAAAAATGCTTAACAATGTGTCCTTTAGTGCAAAGAAAATGTAGAATTCTTTTTTCACATCTTTTAGCTTTTAAAAATTAGTTAATGGACAAGTTAATTTAGAAAACAAAATATGATTTCTTAAGTATTTTTACAAGTTCATCCGTGCTATAAAAAATATTACTACAACCAAAATACTAAGTTTGGTTAAAAAATTGAAAAAAAAAATCATAAAAGGATTCACATTAAAATATCAAAAATTAAAAAAATTGTATTAGTTAGCTCACTTACCCGCTCAGAATTAGCTCACTACCTAACCCGTCGCCGCTAGGTGTGAACATTTCTGAAACCGATAATTTAATAAAATTTTAACACTTACCTGTAAAGAGAGAGAGAGAGAAAAAAGCGATTAAAATAAGAGAATCTAGAAAATTGATTGTTTGTTTATGAGTGATTTTAAGTTTTAAATTGTTAACTTTTCCAAGATTTATTATAAAATAAAAATACTGAAATTGAGTAAATAAATTTTTTTTTGTTTTTTTTTAATCTCAGTAATCCAGTTGTTAAAATAAAAACACAAAAAATGCATTCTCTGATTTTAAAGAAAATTTAGATTTTTATTTTGTAGCGCAACCACCGCTTTATATAGCCACTTGGCACCTCCGGCTAGCCGGGAATCGCATACCATACATTTAGCTTTTTTCCCTAAAATCAATATGTTTTTGCAATCACTATTAATCACTCTTTAAAAAAATCTTTTACAAATATTTACAAGCGTTAATAAAACTTACAGAAAAGAGGAAACAAAATGAAATACTTTATAACGTCAGAATTCTTGTAAAAATGCTTTTTAAATGTTATAAAAAATACGGGGTTTATTTTATATTTAAGGTGCTTTACTATTTAAATGTGAGTGCATTATTTTTCAAGGTTGGAAAAAACAAAACATATAAAATTTGCGGTAGATATAAATTTTCTAAAAATAAATTCCTCTGCCAAACAAACATTCTACCCAGTTCTTTTTTATTTGTTTATTTACAATTTTGTCTATGGATATAAAATCCTTAGAGATAATTACACAACACACACAACTTATTAGTTATTTAAGAAGATAATAATTTTACTTTTAATGACTTTTGCATCCGTCTAAATGGTTTAGAATTTGCGCAGTTCGATCTGTAGTATTTAATTGAAAGTAATTCAAAGTAAGACGAGTAGGCGACGAGGTGCTTTTAATAAAATATTTTAATATAAACGACACATTTAACACAAGAGTTAAAAGTTTGATTAGAGTGTAAGATAAAACATCTAACCGTTTTCACCGTAGGCCACAAAGGCAGAATGATAAAAAAGCTGTTTTGTACAGATTTAATGTAGTGATTAATAAATACAGATGCATATCCAAGGAGAGGTCTCACAATAAAAATATAAACTTGCTTTGTAACGTATGACTCTTTAAATTGGAAATATGCTTAATAAAGTTCACCTTAGTGTTCAACAAAACTCTAAGATCTAATGACATTTTCTAGCTGATAGTTTCCTAAAGAATAATTTACATTTATTTGGTTTCCTCTATAGAAGGGCATATGTTTATATTTTTGCAAGTTCTACTCCATCAATCAATTAAATATTGGAAGGGAAATCGAAAAATTATTTCGGATTTCCTATTAATTTCACAAACACTTCTGAATATTTTGAAATTATCGCACTTTTTTTCGGTAAGAATTATGATTTCATGATTAAAATTAAAACTGTTAACAAAATTACTTTTACTTAGTGTTTAATCCCCGTACATATTGATAAGCCAAAGAAGTTAAATTTGACAGCACTTAATTTTTTGACAAGTTTGTGTTTTACTTTCTTGTTCATCATCTTAATCCTTCATTAATTTTTTCCTACTGTTTACTTATTGTGTCTTTCAAGTCTGTAGATGAAACTGGTTTTTGAATTGTTTTTCTAACAACCACCGAACTGAGGAAAACTATCATTGTGTTTAAAGTTGTCGTTAGAGGATACAGTTGATGAATTATATAAAAATTCAATAAAAATCTGTATATTTTTTCTTTTTAACTTAATAAAAAATATTATTAAATATTTTTCCGTGTTCCTTTAATGTCTTCTGCAACACAAGTTAGCAACAAGGCGAAATCATAACAGATGACTGTATCATCTTTAAAAGCAATTCTGTTTCTCAGATGTCAAACACTTACAATGCCAAAATATGAAGTTTTGGCATTTGGGAAGTAAATTAAAAAAAGACAATTACCTGTAGGAGTTACACTGTGTGAAGTCGACTCGTCTAGCTACAATCTGTCAACGAATAAAAACGAAATAGATATACATACTTATGAGGGAGCAAACACAATTAAACACTGCAGCAGTAATAAGGGAGTGATTAAATATAAGATCGTTGCATGAAAACATAAATATTTTAATTTGAAATAAACTGAAAATTTTAAATTATGTATTTATAAAAAACTTAATCCTTTTTTAAGCCAATAAATTTAAAACTTGTTTTGCATCTGAAGAACCGTGTAAAAAAGAGTAACGCTGTAGTATACACAATATATAGAGAATATACGTGTAGACCAGGATTTGGTTAATTAAATATTTTTTTAATAGTTTGCTATATGGACTAAAAATGCATTAAGAAAAACATAACAGTGACTTAGTGTGCGTTTAAGTTTAAATATTAAAGTTTCATGACGTGTAGAACATACATGATTACTATATCTTGTGAAGGTTTCAAAGAAATCAAAATAGGAAAGGATTTTTGAAGATCGCCTAGATATTTTTTAGGGAGATCTAATTGCACGGGTAATACATTGGGAAAGTAAAATAACAACTAAAAGAGTGCTACTAAGAGCATAAAAACAGCTTGCAAACAGATGCCAACTGCTCTTTTTAGTGTTCTTTGTAGACGTTCATTAAAATTTAGGTATAAAATTAATAATAGCCACTGCAGAGTTTCCATGGAAATATCTGCTAAAAGTACTGTTAGCTTTCATTGTGCTTTGGATATTTCTCCTTCTTCCATCTTACAAGCAATTTTTCCTTAGCTTGGCCCGATGTTAATCTTCGGTCACTTCTACGTTTATTTACTTATTGTCTTCGACTATATGAATTTCCGTTCTGAAATATCTCCGAAATTTTAAGAAATCATCTTTACGACTGGCACTATTACAAAAAAGGTAATTTAAATCTCAACTTCATCGGGAATACCATTGCTAGCAGCAGCTAAAGAAGCCAAATTTAATGTGTGACAAATACATCCATCTGTAAACAAATGTGGAACTGAAATCATAAATTTAGTTTGAACAACACTCATCGCACCTGTCATTACAGCATAATTGTCAATGGTATTTTTTCTTTGTATTTTATTGGTACTTAGAAATTGTATTCTGCTTTCATACATTTCATTAGTAGTGGGATCCTTCAACTACATCGCACACAAAAATCTGTAACGCCATGACCATCAAAAGTTCGAAAAACAACTGTCAGATTTCAAGAGACAAAAGAGACCGTTCCTTCATCAATAGCTAACAATTAGTAATTAATAATCGCATTTATGTATTTAATGTGGTTTTCAGGTAAAGTTTTTCAATAGTTTTTATTTTAATTAAAACTAAAATCATTTTGTTCTTCTCGGCATTTTCACTTTTTTTACAACACACAAAATTATAATAAAAGAATTCAGGTGGAAGATTAACAATTTTCGTTTAATTTTACCAGGATAATTTTACCCGTTTCTTTAAAACTAAGGGAACGAGGATTCTGGTTAAGAACAATTTCAAAAGTTGTGTATTTATGTATGAACAAGAAGAAAAAAATACAATTAAAAATAACAAAATACTTTTATTTTTATCACTTATGGTTGTTTTTTCATTATTGTTACAACACAACTTTATAATTTTACTAAGCAAAAATTACAGTTTAATGTTTTCCTTCAAGTTTTGTAATAAATAAGACAACCAAATTGTAATGGAAAAAAACATTTTTATTACTTCAAAACAAATCTGTCATAAATATATTTTTACGAAAGAACACAAAACACTGTTAAAGGATATTACAAAATATTTGTGTCAACATCTTGAAGACCCAATAAGTATTTTATTACTACGAAATAAAATTATCATGAATATAATTTTGAGGAATAAAACAAATAAGTCATAGCTACCCATTTAAAACTCAACTTTGACAAAAGAAAAAATATCTTGTAAATACTTGTCTTAAGTAGTCTGTAGGTAAACTCAAGTAAATCACGGTAGTACCACGGTACCAACAAGGTAAAAAATGTAACATAAAAAGTGTAATTGTACCATGATTTTTATAAGTGAATTCAACACATCCACATTAACTTAACTTGTCCTTCATTATAACTTTTGTTTCTAAAAAATTTCTTATTTTTATTCCTTTCATAAGCTACTGGTGTGATGTATGTCATGTAAACATAATTTTTCTTTGTCAGCTTCAGCAAACACTCTCTCCCGTATAACTGATAACTACAAATAAACAAATAGCACATGCAGCCCTCTAAAGTTAAGATAGGATATTTCATTTTGCCAAATATATTCTCGCATATTTTTTCATAGGCACTCAGGCAAAAAAAAAATACATGTTCGATTGTACGCTAATGCAATTTGACAGAACAAATGGAATACGTTGCATTCGGAAGTAGCAATGCATTCAATAAAAATATAACAACAATTATGATAAATAATTATAATTTAATTATATGAAACATAATACAACAAAATATAAGACAAAATTCCTTAATTGAAAAACCTTTCGTTGAGAAATTATCTATTAACTCTTTTAAAAAACTTTTAACTTCTACCAAGAAAGTAAGAAATAAATAACTCTACTTTTTGAAATCCAAAACTAAAAAAAAAGATAACCTCTCGCATTGAATCTTTTAACAACAATTCTTTTCAAACTTTAATTTCAGGAATGTTTAAAATTTGAATTGATTTTTTTTTTTTGCACGATGACCTAGAGTTATATTTAAGAATGCATTCGGCTCACAAAATTTTTAGCTCTTATGGAAAAAATCGTACGGAATTTCAAAATTTCGTACGAATAAACATAAATATTAAATGAAGGATTTAATAAAAAATTTAAATGTGACAATTAAAATTAGATTTACACAAACGAAAGACGCGTTTAAATTCGATAACATTTCAAATATATAAATTGGTTTATCGAGAACAAAGTCATTTGAAGTATTTGTTTAAAAATTAGGCGACATGGTGACAGAGTTCTTTCTGTCTTAATTGAATAGTTTCGATGAGGTTCAAACAAGACTACGTAAGACATTTCTTGATCTTTTAGTTTCTTATTTTTTTGACAAGAAATGACTTTGGGTCAGATGTAATTTTTTTTAACGTAAATATGAAAATAAGTTTTTTTAACATTTAAAATTAATATTCGCACGAATCTCACAAAGTCTCTCATTGTAAATTTGCGCTTATAGTGCCACAAGCATTCAGTAATTGAAATTTAAAACACTCAATATTTTATTGTTTTCAAAAACTAGAAAAATGTCTATGTGCTAAATTTTGAAAAAAAAGAAGCAGAAAAATTTTGTACCTTTAAAATACACTGAGTGAACAAATACTATAACATTCTGTTGCAATAAAAGAATCATAAAATATGTATATTGCCTTTTTGTTATTGTACTTTAACTGTTATAGGTGGGTGTTTTCACACGCATACATGTCTATGCATTTCAAAACACTGGCAGGTGTGAACGATTATGCAAGAAAAATCCGAATAATGAATGAAAGCTTTTTATTAAAAAGCAAGAAAGTAATTGCAAGCATATAAATTTCAATTTCGCAATCTGAAGTATATTGATTATCTCGAATACGAGTAATAATAATTACAATAATACGTAATATAATCGATTTTTGATCGTCCTTTAAACTAATTTGCAACTCAGTATTTAAGCATAATTTACTCAATGTTTACCAACTCCTTTAGACAGCGTCATCAGGAAAGAACACATTTAAGGCAAAATAAATGTGACAACGAATAAAATGTTTTTTTTACAATCATACGTAGATATTTTAAAAATCAGTTTTACTTATTTCATTTATTCTAAGCCAACCACAGCCAAAATAAAAGTATTACATCATAATTCAGCCTGAGATAAGAAATCAATATTTACACAAAATTCATATAAATGTGTTCAATTTTTTTTTTAATTTTTATTAATTAACTTTACACATTGTTACATGTTTTTTTGATTATTTAGTTATTTAGCTCTTCAGCCGTAGTATAAAAAGGAAAAGTTTTGTGTAATAAAAATTAAAATTTTTCCAATCAGTAGCAACCTTTAAATAAACAAAACAATCATATATAAAGAAAGAGAAAAAAAAACGTAATAAACATTTCCATGTATGTAGATAAATTCCCGAATTTGAAAACAATTGCGGAAGTTTTAAACGAAACCCATTATTTTTATTGAAAGGAAGTACGCAAATAATGGGGTAAAATATTCGAACTCAAAATAAACATGATATTTTATATATGATGATGCGAATGCACCATATAGATCACGTAAATGCAAAAGCACTATATACATAAAGCGATTTACCAACCAGCTGTAATGACTTTAGGAAAAAATTAACCCAGCGTTTTAGTTTTATATAAATGCAAAGTACTACTTTCAGAAACAACTCTCAATCCATATCAAACTTGTGACATAAGCGTAGCATAAGCAATATATACCTGATTCGACTAAGTGAATACGACACAAAATATCTACAACTCAACAATTCAATATCTGGAATAAAAGAAAATAACAATCCAATACAACACCCAACTCAATTTGAACACTACCAAAAAAAAAATAATAATAAATCAACAATAAAACGATTTGTTGGTACAAACATTATTGCCTTTATTTTTCTGGGGGAGATTTATTTAAAGTCCACTGAAGGATACGCTGCAAAAAAAAAATTATGTTAGCTTCCAGTACATCTTTAAAATCCTTACAGCATACAGATTTAATACAATAAAGAAGACTATTTATACACAAAATAAACAAAAAAGGCAAAAATAATCCAAAAATAATAATTATACACATTTCTATAATAACAAGATTCATACATAAGCATCTTAATAAGTCCACGGAGATCTTTAGAGTTAAAAGCGCTAGAGAGGTCAAGAGATGTAGAAAGTAATCAAATACAAGCGGATGAACTAATTTAATGAACCAAATTGAAATGTTGCTAATTCCAACAAAGCTAGATTTAACTTTATTTAAAGCGTCAAAAACTCAATACCAGTAACAGAAAGAACAATTTGAATCACCAAAGTCGCCGAAGTCAAAATATTGCAAGAATTAACATTGAAACCTACATACTCAGCGCCGGTAAGAACCTTCGAAAGTGCAGATGAAACAAGAAATTATTTCTGTCAAAGCATAATCAAAATATTTTTGAATTAATTTCGCCATTTGGAAATGGCCTTGCCGAATGATCTAAAATTTTATATGGGGGGAGCCACCATAAGCTTGTCAGGGGCGGTGATATGTAGTGTCAAGGTTGCGTACTTCGTACCTCCAAATTATTTTATGGCTTGACGGTTATAATTCATTATAAATTTTTTTATATTCGAATGGTTAACGTTGTCACCATTAATAATACTGTGTCAACGGATAACAAATCTACTGACACAATGGGCGAAAGAATACTAGAAACTCAAGAATTTCTGATTGGATCAGATTATCAGGAGAGGCTAAGAGTACAATAAACCGGCATGACCTGATGCCTGGCATTCAAATGTGAAGGTGAAAAGTGATCCAAAATTGGATATGAGTTACTGCTGGAGCTGACTGAAATAGCTTTTCTGAATAATAGCGGTGGATTTACGAGCTCTGACGATTAAGGACAACCAAAGATGATGTCTACACAGCTTTAGAAAACCTGTCCGAAGGTTTCAAGGCCTCAAAAATCAACGATAAAATCGATTAGAAAAGCTATGGGGCACACAAACTGCCGTTGTTAGAACTCGGTAAGATCGCATTGGATCTGAGATACTCACGCCGAAAAATGCTTTAAATGTATGGATTTTGGCTACAACGCATATAAATGCTTAGTCAGCATAATCATCTTGACAAATGTCAACAATGCGATGAAGCCGAACTTAAGATGAAAACGTGCAAGAATAATTCCTCTTCTATGCTATGAAGGAGCACGGTGATGAATGGTAAAAGTGACCACATGGTCTGACTGTACTACAAAAAAGCGAATAGAAAACTCTGATTACGAAATCGAATAGGATACTGTAAATAACTGCAAGTGCTACTACATTGTCAGATGAAGTAGCTTTCGTCATTGAGGGTATTGTTGCCGATTTTATTGGACGGTAAAACTACTGTTGCGACAAGAGATGAATGCATTGCTAGTTCGCAATTGCGCAGGTCGTCCCCAGTTAAGGGGAGATGGAGGTAATTATTGATACCTGATATAATGACATGGCTGAACAGCAGACAAGATGACATGAATTATTACATTACTCAACAGTTGAGCGGGCATGGCTGATGTGGTCAGCCGAACTTGTCCCATGTTGGTAATGACAGTGGAAGTTTTCAGTCACGTTTTTTACCTCTTTACGGTTTCGAAACTGAAAGGTAAATTTGGAGCAGGCCATAGGTTAAAGTGTTAGGCCCGATAGCATAGTTCAAGCTATGTTTACTTCATTGAGTAATTGGGCGTACGTGTGTAATTTCTTACTTCGTACCACAATAACTAATACATCATACCTAAATTAAATTCAAAAACAAGCCGAATCTTATATACGCTTCACCATTTACGTAAATCTATTTTGGTAAAGTAAATCCAATCAAAAAAATAGGGTGACGCAGAATTAAAATGAAAAGAAAAAAAAATTAAGTACGATTTAAAGATTTTTAGGAGAGTTAAGTTAAAGATCTTTGTACAGTTTTTTATGATACCCATATTGATATTTTAAAAAATATGGCGTACAATCACATTCTCTATTAAAAGTTTAAAAGCCTATATCTCGGAAAATATTGGCGACCGACAATTTTTGCACTTGGACTTTTTTCTTATTTTTTAATTCTCTATTGCCCCATATATTTGTTTTTTTTTTTTTTTTTTTTTGTTATTGAAGTTATTTCATTGTTCCAAATGATGCGGAAAAATTAGAGGCAGAGAAGTGTTGACGAAGGACATGGACCGGTCTTGCTGATTTTAAATAGCAACTCTTTTAAAACTATGTCTGATTGATTGGCGAATTTAAATTTTCTCTAGCTCATCTGGTGCCTTAGCAAAGTTAATCGCTCAATTGACTTCGTTATGCATAAGGATTCAGAATATATATAACTTATGAGGTCGGAAATGGATATTTTAGAAATTACAAACGGAATGACAATCTATTATACACCCTTTTCCACCTGTGGTAAAGGTTATAAAAACTTTGATCAACGTTAATCGTGCTTGAAAAACAAGTAATAAATTACATTTTATTTAATTTTTAAGCAATAGGTCTTTATTTTTTATATATATTTTTAACATTTCGCAACTTAATCAAATATTTGAATTCCCTTATGATGCTACACAAAGAGTAGCGAAATATTGAAAATATAAATAAAAAATAAAGACCTATTGCTTAAAAACTAAATAAAATATAAATAATTTAAATTTCAAATAAAAATTATATTGAAATATATTCAAGTAATAAATTTACAAATAAAAACATTGCATATTTTTTCTTCTGTTTGAATTAAACAATTGGAAAGTTCGTATTGCTTTTTAAATCTCTATTTAGTTTTTAAACTTCTTTCGACACAAACATTGCTTGTTAAAACTACCATCGTGCAAATTTAAGGCCAGAAATCGAATAGACTTTTTAGTACTTTATTATCAAAACATATAAAATAAAGCTGCAACAGTTTAAATCCTTTTTAAATCATAAAAAATAACGCCAATCGCAGTTCCAAAATGTTTAACCGCCACGTTTGACTACAAATCGTAATAACTGACACATGTTATAGCATGTTCACACGGCAAAATGAAGCACTTGCTTCGCTCTTCGAATCATGATTGCGAAGCACGCTGTTTACACGACACATGCTACGTGCTTCAATTGAAATAACTCTCAAATAATTTGTTCAAAAACTTTATTTTTCTTTTTAATTTTGTTTGTTTGTAATTTATTACATTTAAAATTTTAATGAAATTAATTGTGTTTTATATTACACATATCCACACACCACTTTAAACATTGTTTTTCTCTTTTTGTTTACATTTTATACAGCTAGTTCAGATAAACTTGCGATAAAAATTAGAGAAGACATAAATTTTTCATGCTTCGTAAGTAGATTCAATATGAAACTACCAGCTTCGCTCTCTTAATTTTGTATGGCGAAGCAAGTAGATTCGCTCATGATTGGAGTGTGAAGCAAGAATAGAGAGCGAAGCAGGTGCCGTGGAAACATACTATTAAGGACAATCTGCTGTCCAACAAGAAAGAACTTGTTTTGCACTTAATGCTAGTTTCTTGTTTACACATCTACATGTTCGAGTTGTTTGATAATATAAATTATGTGAAAAAAATTTTGCAGCAAAGCAAAAGAAAAAAACACCATCAAGAGCGACAACATACAAATTAAAACAAGTAACTCAGTTATTAAAAAAATTTGAATTCCAATCCATAACAGGACAAAATTAAGTTATCGAAGAAGAATTTTTTAAATTTAATTTTTGTTTGGCATTGCCAGGTTTTCCGAAAAATATTACAGAAAGCAACAAGCACAACATTGTTAAGATATTTTATTAACTAAAACCCTACAGTTCTGAGCAACGTTCATGCTTCTGTTTTAATGTTGATTTACTGAGTCTTTGGTATTTATATCAATTTATTGTTGGATTTCCATTAAATGACTATGTTTGTTTTTGCTCTGTAAATATTTTTTACAACAAATACAGGAAACCAAAGTACATTAAAACGCTGAAATTTATTCATCTTTCAAAACGTTTTTTTACGTTTTTAGGCTTAAAAGCAATCTTGATTCCCATTGACACATGCGACTTCCTGTTTACCCTAGAGACATCTATTATTCTTTTCAAATTGCTGCACTACATGTAAAAGAAAAAATTCACACAAAATCATCTAATTATTGCAGATGTAAACCATGAACTGCATACACAAACATGAAGATAAACAAGATATTTCATTGCATACCTATAAGATAAAATTTCAAATTGCAATCTGGTTGTCATCTGGCGGATATATAGATTTAAAATTAAAAAGAGTAATTTTGCAGACCATCTAACGTTCGCGTTCAACAATCAATTTTAACCAACTCAAGTATTCTTGAATTTAGAATTAATTTATCTTTATTTTTTTTTTAAACAAAATAATAAAAATTCATTTCGTTAAATAAGTAAAATAATATGAAAAAGTTGTAATATTATCAAAAAATTAAAAATAAATGTTAATAAAAAAAATGTTAAACTTTATACACAAATATTTTAAAATATTGATATGAAGCAACGTTAATTTTTTCTGCTGATGGCCATGTTAAGGTTGGAACTTCTTTCAAATCTACTTAAGGTAATGTTTTCTTAGCTCTTAAATATATTTCTGATATCTGGTCAGGAAATACGTGCAATTATTTATTTAACTGCCGCGAATATCATAACAATATTTTTGTATTTGAATTATTTTTTTTTCTTAATTTTTTTTTAAACAAAAACATCTTTCTAAATTTTGCATTAAAGTTTGCTTTGGAATGAACTATCACTACATTTTTTGGCAGTGCAATTAATTAGTAATTACAGGTAGAGAAGAATATTTTGTTTCTTATTTCATCATTTAAGAGTCTGTTACAAGGATCTAAAAATTAAATCAATTATTATGAACTGATTCATCATCGCTTTCCTTGCGAAGTTTACTTATATAACTTATATATCTGCTAGAACCATAGGCCTTACAAACATTTAACGGTTATTAACCTTAATTTAAACAATAAAATTAATTAACTCTCTCTACGACTATGAAGAGTACTTTTGCTCTTCCCTGGGTTAATTGAAAAAAAAAAGTGAATGAAAATAAAAACAACACTTAACATTTGCTGCAATCAAATAAAAATTAAATACCGTAATTTTTAATGAATGCGATTAAACAAAAAGAAAGACCAACATAAAAAATAAATGTTAACAACAAGTCAGTCAATGTGAATAAAAAGTACGAACGATGTAAAAGAAGCAAATAAACTTTTTTTCTTTCGTTGTGCTTCCCTTCCATTAAAATTAAAAACAAAAGAATGCAAAAAGCTAAGAGATTTCTCATTAAATTTTACATAAATACATACGAGCAAACAGAAAAATTCATAAATGCATACATATCTGTATATGTACTTGTATGTACGTATGTAACATACATATGAGCAAGGATATATTAACAAGCCAGCATTCCCAAAAACATTCACACTTGTACATTGTACTACAAGCAATTCATTTATGCTCATTTGAGCCAAAGTTATTTAAGAGCTTCCATCTCGCCATTATTATGTTTATAAATTTTACACAAAAAGTATAGTTTTAATTTAAAGTATCTTAAAACACATGTTCATTTATGAGATACAAAAATACATAGAACTTTGTTTAGTTAGCGAATTTCTTCAGGGATGTGCATTCCTTAAGCGTTTAAGATTCGAAATTGAAATATGAAAAATTCGAAAACGCTTATCAAGCCCACAGACAAAACTTATTTAACTTTAATTTCTTTCAATTATTATTTATACGAGTATGTCTTTAACTTTTAATTTCAAGGTGAATGGTTCATGTTCACAATCATTTCCTTCGTCACACTTTATTGTTCTGTGAATTTTTAATTCAAATACTAAAATTTTTAAAACATTTAAATACAATTTATAGCATATTTTAACCTTACAAAAACATACAACCACAACAACAAAGTACAAAAGAGATTAAAGAACATTTTTTTCATTATCATTGAAATTTCAATAGCATTGTTTGAAATAATGACAATGAAAGAAATATAATGCTAATGATTTTATTTTAATTATAAATGTTTTTATTAATATTATTTTATTTACCAAAGCCAAAAAAGTAAATTTAATTTGATTTAGTAAAGTTAATTTAAAAAAATTAAAGTTTAATTGAAAAAATAATTGTTTTTATGAAACACAAATTTTTTATCGCAAAAACTCAAAAAAAAACTATGCATAAAATATATAAATATTAACACACTTGTAGATAGATCTTCATTTGAAAATTTTAATAATTTATAATTTTTAGTGAGATACGTATGAAACTTGATGTCTGAGATCTAAAGTCGCCAAACACCCAAGCCAGCAGATCTTATTAAAACACAAACACATAATAAATATGATCCCATAGTGTCTCACTTTTCTGAGAAAGTTAAAACATACATGTTTCACCAAATTTTTCTGATCAAAATGCCATTAAAAATCATGGTGTTCTATACTTTAAGATGTGTGTTTATTATACAAAGATAAGGAATTCATTCATTAATGATAATGATTTAAAATTATTTAATCATTAGTCAATGGCAATGATTTTATTTTATTTTTTTGGTAATTATCAATGAAATCTTTTCATTAAAGAGCATCACCATTAGTGAAAATAATGATAATGCTAAGAAATCATTAGCATTATTTATTAATCAATGCTACTGTTAGCATTGTCAATTAATTAGTCTCTCTAATTAACTATCCTCATGTATGTTATATTCTATCCTTTTTTATAATTTGCTCAGCTGTAACATTTGCCATACGTGTGTGACCGCCACCTCATATAAAATAAAATGTATGAAAAAATTTATCTAAATTTAATATGCATTAAAACTCATTAGGATAATTATATATATTTTATAAATATTTATTTTGCACCCTAAGATCTAACAGAAGCGTCGTACAATAAATGTTACCTTAACTTTTCGTTAGACTTAAAAAAACATTAGCTTCATTTAAGTGTGTTGTTGGCAATTAACTTTGTGATTTGTTTAAAATATATTCTTTTTGAAAATTTGAAA
This sequence comes from Cistogaster globosa, assembly GCA_937654795.1. Lineage (NCBI taxonomy): Eukaryota > Metazoa > Arthropoda > Insecta > Diptera > Tachinidae > Cistogaster > Cistogaster globosa. The sequence continues at coordinate 122,063,224 of OW569406.1, read as the reverse complement.
AATGCAGGGGAATTTAAAGTTATAGGAGAAGAAATTATATTTTTTTTTTTTCATCGTAAATATCATGATTACAAATTACACAACAAACATTGTAAGCGGTGGAGTATTCAAGCAATTTAACTTTTAATATTTATAGATTTATTACGACAGACTGTGATTTGATCGAATTGAATAACTTTGCGCAAGAAATCAGTTGAAAGAGGAGTTAAAAAAATATGAAATTTCATTAAATCAGGGCTTTTTTCTTAAAGGAAAAGCAAAACGTGAATTTTCTATTAAACTGGCGATGCGTTAACTTTTAATGAACCCACCACAACTAAGCAAATGACTATTCTATGATTTATTTATTTCATATTATTTATTCGATATTTTCTACTCCTGATTGATGATGCTTAATCGCTGAAAAGTTGCATGAAAATCATTTCAAAGAAAATCAAAACAAAATCCAGAATGATATTTATTAAAAACATAAAAACATATTTTAAGCAATATAAGGTGACTGATAAAAAGCATTTCTGTTTAACTAAGCCTTAGTTGGGGCCAACAAAATGTAAAATACCAAAGAAATTAACGATAAAAGTCCATTGCTTGTGAATATTGCAGGATAACGATTGACAAGGAAAATCGTTGATGCATGATTACTTTTTAATTGCTAAAGTTTTTACAAGAGCTAAATTAACTTTGTCGAGGCACTAGAGGAGGTTGAAAAAATTTAAATACGCCCATATATCAGACAAAGTTTCGAAAATTTTACTATTAAAAATCAGCAAGATCAGTTCATGTCATTCGAGGCAGCAGGCAAAACACCGAGCCTGCCTCTAACTTGTCTAGATCATTTGAAACAATGATGTACAGTGGTGTTCGATAAAACAGAGCCACCTTGATCTAGCATTTTTCAAACTAAAAATAATGTACAACCACCTTTATAATTATTTATTTTTTTATATTTCGGTTTGCTCATAAACTAAATAATACAAAAATAATGCAAATGTGGAAATTCAAAACTTAAATAAAAATGTATCCATTAAATTTTTACAAGTCACCAGGTCCTGCCTGTGCATAAAAATAGTGCCAGCAAATTTAGTTACCTAAAATAAATTTTGTTTGTTAACTGACTGGATTTATTTCTTAACCTCAGTACTTCGTTGAATAACCCTTATTTTTTAGAACGTCTGAGCATCGTTTTGGCATTGAGCCAACAAGTTTTTGACAGGTTTCTGCAGGAATATTCTTCCACGCATCCTGAATTAAAGTCCAAAGTTCGTCTTTATTGGAATGATTTGTTCCTCGTAGACACATCTTTACTATTTGCCATAAGTTCTCAATAGAATTTAAGTCTGGGGACTGCGCCGGCCAGCTTAAAACCTTGACGTTATGTTCTTCAAACCAGTCTTTTGCCCGCTTCGATGTGTGTTTCGGGTCATTGTCTTGTTAAAACACCCATCGAAGCGGCATTTCCAATTCGGCATAAGGCATCATAGTGTCATTAAGAATATTTGTATAATAAGTGGCATCCATTCTACCATCAATCCGAAATAAAGGCCCAATACCATTATGTTTCCGACTCCATGTTTAATGGTTTTTGTGGTGTATTGTGGATGGAATTCGGTGTTGGGAGGTCTTCGTACAAGAAGGTTGCTTCTGTCTGAATTAAACAAATTAACTTTCGTTTCGTCAGACCATAGAATATTTCTCCATTTGCTTACAGGCCAATATACATGATTTTGGGTAAATTCTAATCTTTTCTTTAGGTGCTTTTTACTTAGGTATGGGACCTTTCTACTACTTCTAGCCTTCAAATTATTTTTAATAAGAAGCCTTCTTATGGTTGAGGTAGAAACATCTAAATTATGCTCCTTTTTAAGGATGGAAGAAATGACAAAAGGGTCTTTTTTTACATGACGCAAAATTTTTCGCTCCACTAGATGTGTAACTTTCGACGGTCTTCCTCTGTTTTCTGCCATGCTTTCATATTTGACGGCGTTTTCCACCATTTTTTTAGAGCATCCAATTATTTCGGCAATTTGTCTGTAACTTTTTCCGTTATTATGGAGTTTTTTTATTGTCTTCCGGCTCTCAAAGGTACAATGTTTTCCTCTGCCCATTGTAAATAGTATTATCTAAAAAGTTTATGAGATTTCTTTCGAATTGTAATTAAAAATCACTAAGCTTACCTTTTTATACACTTTTAATTAAAAAAATAAATTTAATTTGTAAAAGTTAATTATTTTCCAAAACTGGCTCTATTTTTTTGCACACCCGTTTTCGCATCCAAATTTATACTGATAATAAAATGAAGATTAATGACGCTGAAACTATTTTAAACATAACGGTATTACATTTGTAAGAGATGGGTAAAATTAGTGGAACAACTCTTTCATGTGTACGTTTTTGTATGAGGAATTTATAAGGGGTAAAAGTATTGGGGATCAGGTGGCTCTATTTTATTGCACATCACTGTTACTCTAATCAAAAAACAAATATATATGGGACGATAAATTAAAATAAAAAATGAGAAAAAAACATCAAGTGAAGAAATTGGCGCTCGCACATATTTTCCTAGTTATGGGCGTCTGAACTTTTCATAGAAAAATACGATTGTGCACCATATATTTTAAGATATCAATATGGGTATCATTCAAGAGCTTTTAAAGAGATTTTTTAGAAAATGCTAAAATTTTTTCAAAAATTCTTAACCCTTAAAGTTAGTTCTTTGAATAAAATATTAATTTCCAAAGCCTACAAATCCTTAATGAAGTATGTATGTATGTAGCTTTAAAATGTTTTCATATCCCATCCAGAAATCCATTTTAGCTTTTGTAAGTGCTTATATTTGAGAATTGTCGCACGAGGATACCGCCTTTGTTATATGGAAATTTTATTATACCAGTTTAAATAAACTATTTAAAAAAAAATAAATAAATAATAAAAACATACATAAACATTAATGCTTAAATAAAAAATGCATACAACAGAAAATAATACTGTAAAAACTGCACATGAATGAAAAAGTTTTTCTGACTGACTGCTTAGAAAGTGAAAAATAATAGAACGAAAGAGAAGCGAAGCGAACAGAGCAGAATAGCTTCGCATGTACAAAAAAAAACAACAACAACAAATTACGAAAGAATAGAACTGAAAAGCAGAGAAGGGAATAAATAGTGAATAAATTTTTCAACAACTGTGCAGTGTAGTGTAGTGTAGAATAAAATGAACATGGATGGTAAAAATCCTTTGGGTAAAAATAAATTGCGCTTCTGTAAAAATTACAAGCACATTTACAGATAATTTGACTGCATTAAAGATAAACTAACACACCCAAGCCATACATACACATTTAAAATACAAAATACATATGTATGAATGTGTGTTAAATGTTAATAAAATAGACACTAAACAACAAATTCGAGCCGTTAGGAATTTCTAGTTCTTAACTACTGCTCACTAGTGGCGCAGACATTCCAATTGTGAATATACATACATATATACTTTATTAATGTAAAAATATTAATTAAATAATTAATTAATTAACAAATAAATTTTTTTCTTTTATAAAATTGCATTATCACAAAAATAAATCGTTAAAGCTCCAGTCAGAGACTGCAAAACTCTTTTTTTTTATTAAGTTATTTTAATTTATTAATTTTTATGTACAATCGATTACAGCACTGAAACCAATTGTTAGGGATAAAATCATACACCGCTTTCAAAATTAACCGTTTTGAGTATTAAGCAAAGGATCGGGCAATCCATGTTCAAAACACGTTTGAAAGAGACTTTTATTTTTACAGTGTTTGCGTTGTTTAAAATAAAAGGTAGAGTGAACACATGAACATATCGCAAATATACAAACAAAAACAGTGTGAGCATACATTTTCAACACCTTACATATAGCGCCACGCATCAGATTCAATGTGTCAAGTCTCTGACCAAATGTACACAAATTTCACATAAAATCGCTAAATTTTTTTGCAGAGAATTGCATGAACGAATAAGGAAACAGGTGAATTTTTAACATAGATAGCTCATTTTTCTTCTTTTCTTCCTCCAATGAACACAGATTCCTATTATAAGATCTTTCTATGTTTGAAATATCTTAAAATGGATTGACCCGTATAAAATAGCCGGTTCCCCCTTTTTTATATTTCATTAAAATCGGTTCTATATGTTTTATTTCCGATTATTGTTTATTTACTTGTTAAATGCTTAAGGTTAAATTAGACGTGTCATAACCACAACCACATAAAACAGCTGTTCAAACCAACCTTATGGGAAAGTTTCCCAGGGAAACACTGTATTTGATTTACGGTGACATGCCATAGCCATAACCATAACCTTATACAGTTAACCATTGAAATTAGGTATTTATTCATGGTTATCATGAATAAAATTCTACATAAAAATTTCCGAACTTGTGAGTGATTGGCATCATGAAAAAAGTGCCTTGTGAATATTTCCGAATGTTTACATTTTTTAACTACGAAAAATTTGCTTTCAAATTTGCTTGCTTTAAAAAAATTCCACACGATTGTGAATAGCTCACATGTGAAATATTTCGACAAGTTATTAAGAAAATCATTCACGAAGTTTTATATGGAGGAAGAGGTGGGAAAAATGTAATTTTAAAATAAATTTATATAAACATGGTTTCATTATTAAAGTAGTAAAACGGTAAATAAGGTGCAGATAAATATTTTATTCAAAGAAATGCTGGAATGGAAAAAAGGTAAAAAGTCTTACTAATAATTTTATTCGCCAATGCAATCGAATGAAAATAATAAAAACATTTCATAGACACGTTTGGTTAGACAAAAAATGTTTCCTTCCTTCTCCTCTAATGTTAGTAAGCGCGCAAAGCTATACTATAAAAACACAGTTTTTGTTTAATTTATTACCCATTTATCTTGCCAAAATTCATTTGTTAGCTACCCCGAAAGCAGGTATGTTATTTCATTCACGTGGAATTAACGATACCAAATTAAAATTATGTGAACAAAAATCTTTATTCGGAGATTTTCACATGTGGAATTCATGATAACCGTGGTTAACTGTTTCTGTTTATTTTGTTTTTATTTTTCACCACTGGATAAGTGTGATGTAGAAACTGACAATGTTCATAGATTTGTATTAATTTTTTCCCTATAACGATTGTCTTGTCAATGTATAAGTTTTTGCGACATTTTTACCTGTTATTGACCTCATTTAATGATTTTTTCCTTTTTTTGCTTTTTTATATTGCTACTCATTTGTGTGTGTTTTTGTCTCTACTTATAGGTGTACATGGTTTACGTGCTTTGTTTACCTTACACTTGAAATTATATTTACTTGAGGTCGTAAATGTATGTATATTCTACTCTGCTACTCCACCGTTCGTATTTAGCCGACCAACCCTATCATTTCTTTGGTACTGATGTTCTATTAAGAAGAAGCAAAAAATAACTGTAACAAGTTGCTTTTACATTTACGCATCTAGAAAACATGTACCAATATTGGTGAATACTCAATAAACATGTATGTGTGTATGAGTACCCAGCAAGCATTTTTAGTCGTAAAAGACTCTTCCGCGATCGGAGCAGGCGATGAAAATAATTGCCTGCGAACTCGAATTACGATTGCGCAAGGGAGCCACTGCCTACGATGAAACGAAAACAATTGTGTAAGACCCTTTAATTCCTACTTGAAACAATCGACTTATTGAGAATATAATGAGCTTATTATGAGCCCTAAAAATATGCTACAAAATAAAAATGATTTTTTTGTTTTTTTTTTTTTTTTTTTTGTTTTGTAATATGGGAGTTAAATAATAATTTCTTATTTAATTAGAAAATGAAATGATCTTAAGAAAAATTTAAAATAAAAATTCAAATTACGTTTCGGCCAAACTCCATCGGGATAATTCTTAATAAAAAATTTTATATTGAAAAACTTACTTTTTTACCAGGTGTTTTAAATTGCTAAAAACCGCGACATGTTTTTTAAATTGATAAACACCGAAATAAATCTAATAAAAATCAACATATTGGAATGGAAATAAAAACTACACCAGCAGAAATATCTAAATAATAAAGTTCAAAAGTTAACCTAATTATCGCCAAAAAGTTAAGGTTACGATTGTAGAATTAAAAAAAAAAAATCAATTAAATGGGTCGTAACAGCATCGTTCACAAGAGTCAACAATTTTCCAATACTCCTCAAAATCGCATTAGACGATTCACTTTTCTAACAATCTTTTAAGTGGCTCGCAAAAGCATAATTTGGGGGAACAAAATACAAATATTCTGGTACAATCGGCTGGTCGATTGAAAAAAAAGGATCGTAAAATGATCTCGCTCGTCAAACAAACTTTCAAATGCCAGCTGGGTTATATGATATGAATAGTTTATGTGCTAGTTTTTTAGTCGAAAATTATTGTTTTGTCGGGAGGAAATGGTGCCATAGCCGTGACTCTTCTTAACGAGTCCGTTGTGACTCGCGTTTTTTACTCATTTTTGATACTACTTGCAATCGTACTTGTAATCAAATACGAAACTTTTTCGAGTCATTTTTTAGTTATACGTACATTTCTAATTGTTCATCAAAGTCCAGATTTACACTATGCAATTTTTTGAGGCATTTTTTTCTCAATTCCGTATTTAAGTTGCAGCGATATGCGTTATTTAAAAATAAACATAAGCAAAAATAATATACCCTCAAAATCCCAGTAATACCATATTGCTTACTCCTCTTGCTTCACCAACAAGCAAAAATTTCACGCAAGTTTCATGAAAAATTGCCTAGTCTAAATGCGGTAAAAGACGGCAAATAACAAAAATTAAATACAAAAAATAAATTTTTTGTTTAAAATTAAATTTCTTAAAATGTAAAATACTCAAATTAAAAAATTAAATCTGAAAGATTGTTGTTTCAAGGAAGCTCTTTTCGGCGCTTGGCTTTTTCCTCTCAACGACTTTTTTAAGTTATTTCTTTTGATTTAAACTCACTCCACCTAAATTAAAATAAAAAATCTTTTATAATAGTAGCAAAAGCAAAAAATCATGCTTTGATATTAATGTTGCGCTAAATATGACTCCAAAATAATGCTTAAATCAGTTACCCGTTCGCATTGTTGATCTATAGATGGCGTTAATTCGAAATAGAGAAATCATAATAAAAGTCATATTTGATGGCGAACATCATTGCTCAGACAAATGTTCGGCCAACGATGGTTGCACGTGTGTGTCTACATTAGCCGAATTCATGTCCGACATAATGTTCACACCGAGTTGATGGCTCGTGGAGACGCAGGATTATATCTCGAACATTTGCATGATCAATTACTGATTGCAAAGTTGCTTTCTTTTTCTTTGTCGGAATTATATTCAAGTTTGGTTTTAAGCGCACACCTGATTAATCAGTTTTTAATCATCTTTGATAGTCTAAAAAGACCCACATTGCTGATTTTTGCGCTGATTTTTGTTAAAACAATCTTCTAAATGTTAACTGAGTATAAGCAAAAACAATAAATTTGTAAATTTTTTTTAACACAAACAACCAGAGGGAATTATCCTAAGCTGAAAAAATTCGAAATTAATTTCAATTTTAACCAGCCCTTCTGTCCATAAATTCAATATCGCAATGGCTCAGCTATTATATTAAAAAATTTATCAATTTAACATCTAAACGAATTGTGCAGCAGGCGATGCAATATTTTTGTCACTGAATTTTAATACAGAATTTAATTTAGAAGAAGGTGACACTATACGAGTGAGCACTTCCAACTCTATAGGACGGGGCATATAGAATCTGTCATACGTTGTACTTTAACGTATTCAATTGAAGTCAGAGTAACGACGGATGAGGTTGGCACAACGAGTACTTTGCTGACGGATGTTAAAACAAAGTTTGTTCTCTAGTTTTATTCACTTTTAAATAAAACTTGTATTTTATTTACTAAAATCAAAAAATACAATTGAAACACAGCAAGAGTTAAAGAAATCAAAGAAGATATTAAAAATTTGCTTATAACTATTATGCTTAGAGAGCATTGCTCATAGGAGACACATAAATGCAAACCAACAAGTACTGAAAAAGTTAAAATTTTGAAGCACCATTAATTATTTTGTTCGACAATTTATATACATCTCTAATATTTTGTGCATCAGTATGTCGTATGAGTTACATATATACAAATTATGTACATAGGTATTGTAAGCTTAACGAGAAATTTAGTAATGAATATATAAAAGTAAGACCCTTACTTTATTACCGTTATTTTAAATATTATTATAAAAATATTAAAAATATTACAACGTAATTTAAGGCACAAATACTTCGGTGCGAATTGGCATATTTAAAAAAATGCACCAATAAAAAAAGATACCTAATTTATCCTACAATAACGAAAGCAGTCATATATGTTTCGTTTCCGAATATAGTTTCTATAGTATTTACGAATGTAGTATTGTGCTCTCTTTAGTTTTGGTTGCGCTCACAGAACATCTTTCCTCTTGTCTCTTGCCCCCGCTTTCATTATAAAGGTCTTAACTTTTGCTTTTTTAAATGTTCAACGTGCAACATCTTCATTAATTTATTGTCTTTGGTAAAAACTTGTTTAGAATAAGTTTTCGTACTGCCGCACATTGCAAGTAAAAATTCCTACCCAACAAACAAATGGATATAAATTGTTCATCTATTAAATAAATAACACATTTTCGACGTAAATTTAGTTACTAAAATAACAACGAGAACAAAATACATTTTGTTTATACTGTGATACGAGGTCTGCTCTATATATTTCTAATCAAAAATGGTTTTATTGTTTTTCAAAGTATTTTCCAGCATGACTTATACACTTTTGCATGCGCTCAAACCAGTTGTCGAAGCACTTTTTCCACTCCGATTGAGACACCTCTAAAACATGGTTTTTGAACACTTCAACAGCTTTTTCTGGCGGCGAAAATCGTTGACCACGCATTTTTTTCTTGATGTGCGGAAACAAGAAAAAGTCATTAGGTGCCAAGTCAGGGCTGTACGGCGGATGACCCATTAATTAGACGTTTTGGCCGGTCAAAAACGCTCTGGTTTGAGCCGATGTGTGAGAGCTCGCATTGTCATGGTGAACAATGATTCGTCTTCTCTTATTGGTTTTTCGAATTTCTCCGATGAGTTCAGGCAAACAAATTGTAGTATACCACTCAGAAGTGACCGTCCTACGTTGCTCAAGCGGAACAGTCGCCACATGACCAGTTTTGCCGAAGAAACAGGCGACCATTTGCTTCGAAGTGCTTCTTCCACGAACAACTTTCGTTGGATTTTGCTCGTCTTTGAAGACCCACATGGTCGATTGTTGTTTCGTTTCGGGCTCATACGCATAGATCCATTTTTCGTCACCTGTGACGATCTTATAAACGTCTTTTGAAGCACCGCAATCGTATTTTTGCAACATTTCTTTGCAGCAATCGACTCGAGCCTTTTTTTGAGCGACTTTCAAATTGTGCGGGATCCAACGAGAACAAACCTTTTTTACGGCCAGGTGTTCATGCAGTATCGAATGTATGCTGGTGGAAAAAATGTCAAAGGATGTCTCTATCTCTCGGTATGTCGCATGTCGATCTTGCATTATGAGTTCACGCACGGCATCAATGTTCTCTGGCACAACAGCCGTTTTTGGACGACCTTCACGGAATTCGTCTTTGAGCGACCTTCGGCCACGATTAAATTCATTATACCAATTTTTTACAGTGCTATAGGATGGTGCTTCATCGCCATACAAAGATTTAAGTTCATCAGTGCACTCTTGTCGTGATAATCCACGTCGAAAGTTGTGAAAAATGATGGCACGAAAATGTTCACGAGTTAATTCCATTTTTTTCTATATTAAATTTTTCAAGTCACTGTAAACAACACAAATAATGGTCGTACGTTTTTAGTACGATTATGCTTAAAAATGACAAACTTTCCAATGGAAATGTCAGATTGCAGTAGGCAGCACTCAGTGTTGCCAGGCCAGAAATATATATAGCAGCCCTCGTATTAATTTTAAGAACAGTGGTGTGTTTTTAATGTTTTTATTTTGTGTTAAAAGTTTATTTATAATCAGTAATTTTTGTCGTGTTTAATGTAAAATAAAATAAAAAGATTTTTTGTTTAAAAACTAAGATATATTTAATAAAAAAAAATTCCCTGACGAAGTTGGGTTTTTGCAACGAAACGTCGGATAAAGTGAATAAATAAATCTTTTATTTTTAAACACTGACTTTGAAAGCCCGTAAGTTCAAGAAGAACTTCAACCACAACAAAAAAGAAATACATTTTTTTATAAAATCTTAAGTTTCGAAAAGCACCAATGAAGTTTAAAATTTAAACAAAACAACTGAAGTTATGTCAAAAATTGACGAAAAAAAAACATATTTGCTCAATTGTAAGATGTATATTAAATTAAGTACAACCAGAGTAGGTTTAGCGAACGCCCTGTTATAAATTCCATTTCTAAAGTTTTAAAAACGACATAATTTTAAAAAGATATCGGCACCCTTTATATTTTAGTTGACTTGCTTGTTCTTACATTGAATAAAATAGTTGCCGAGGTGAATTAAATAAACGATTAATCTATAAGACCATTTAATTCGACAATTTTCAGTTAAACATAAAATTAATTTTTTAACGAAAAAGAAAAGAAAATTCAAATGAAAACTTACAAAATATGTTTTATTTTTCTATCCTCGCAAGTACTGTAAGTAATGTAGTAAATGTTGCACAATTATTGTAAAATCCAACAACATAGCACACCTACAAAAGGCTGTAAACTAAACAATTTAATTTTAGCATTGATTTCATTTAAGGTTACCGGCCAATTAAACAGACGTAGTCAGCATTAAACACTTTACAACGATATTGAAGCAAATTGAATTCAATTTGCTTCAATATCAATATCGTTTATATATTTTAATTAATTTTTACGCCCGGTCGCAGTCTAATGCACAACAATTGATTTAAATTTTTAAATAATCAATAAAATATGTACTAAATTTTGACCTTATGACGTTAGGTGTGAGATTAATTTTATAATAATCAAAGAAAGATGTTTGCAGGGTTTAATTTCAATGGGAAAATAAACAGTTGGAGGATGATGGGTTGTAGTAATTGTAAAACTACAGCACATATGCACATAAATTTGAAACTATTTCTTTTTCATTATTCATAATCGTGTGACCATGAATATATTAATAAACTGCTATACCATCACACAATAAGAACTACTACCTGTATACGTATTTGCATTTGGCTTTGTGTGTTTAAAACAGGAGCGTTATGGATTAAAAAAAATGAATGTATTTTTCACAAGACTGTTATTTTCTATCAAATCATAAAACAAATATCGAAAAGAGTGGAAATGGCCTTTACGCACTGTTTTGCCGAAATTTTTTATAAAAAAATTTAAATACGCAAAATGATTAGACTTAGTTTGGAAAATGTTGCCATTGAAAACCATCAAGATCGGTTCATGTCATCCGATCCAGCGGGCAACACAACACGCTGCCTATAATTTGTCAATATTAATTAGAACATTGATGTAACTCTATTAAAACACATATATATGGGGCGACATAGAATTAAAAAATAAGAAAAAAAACATAAGGTGAACAAATTTGCGCTTGCCCATATTTTCCAATTTATGGGCCTCTGAACTTCTCATAGAAAAGTACGATTATGCTCCATTTTTCTTGAGATATCGATATGGGTATCATTTAAAAGGTTTTGAATAGATCTTTCAGGAAATACTATAATCATAAATCAATTACAATTTACTTTTTCGGCTTTGGTTCATTTTTTAATTTAACTTTTATAAAGAAAAATTATTTTTCAAATGTACGCGGACGTTTTCTAAAGAACACAAGAAAAAAAGACGCTGGCAGAATGTAATGCCACATTTTCAGGACCGCCAAATCCATCATCAGCATTCTTCGCATCCATCACCTTGAGTTGCGTATATTGTAAAGATCATCCATTTTACCAACTAATCAATATTAATTTCGTTCGACGAAATTCACACACAATTCAAAACATTTCTTTTTGGTCTTCTCTACAACACGTCTTGTACATTTGTTGCAATTTTTACTACACGAAATGCAAATTTTATTTTTAATCATTCATACGTGTTTCCTCACAACATTATAGATGCTGTTCTAGTATCTATTGATGAGTTAGGTATGAATGTAAATGCGCTGTGCCTTGCGTGTTTTTAAATTTTTTTAAATATTGCAAAAAAAAAAGTTCGTCAAAAGAATTATATTGTTCTTGTTTTAATTTTAAGTGTTTTTTTTTCTTGGATACTAGCTTATCTATCTATCTATCCATCTATCTGGTTTTTCAAGGTCTACTTTAGATGCCTATCTAGGAACGGATGAAATGGATAAGGCTTAATGGCTTTCATCACCCTGCAGCAGCACTCCAAATAATTAGGAAACAATTTTTGCAATCGAAAGAGTAATTTCAGAGATAAAAAACACAAAAACAAAAAACGTCATTCAAATGAGTTTAACATTTGCGGAAATTAATTTTTACAAATACAATAACACATCTCCTTGTTTTAATAATCACAAAACAGATCACACATGTTTGTTCTATTTGAAAAATGTTTTCTTAAAATGTGAGAACTTTCTATTGAAACCCGCATAATCTGAAAATAAATATTTTGAAATAAGTTTATTTTACAAGATCTTTATTTTTGGCATATCCCAGCGCCTTTTAGAATTTTCGATCGTTGTGTGTATAACAGACATGTCAATGAATCGTTCATCTTTTAATTAATTCGCACTGGATTAGAAATTTTTGAAATAACGCACAAAAGAAATGAATTGAATGAAATTTCAGTTGATTTAAATAAATTTAATAATAATAATAATAATAATAATAATATTTATTAATAAATAATTCAAAGTAAATTGCAATTCATTTGAATTAAATCGATTTTGAATTAATTCAAATAAATTATAAAAAGCAATTGGCAATTTTTTTACCAGCTCATTGATTTAATTTAAATTGTTTTCATAAACATCTCCATATCTTCATTGACCTTTGATCATTGAATATTTGCAGTTTAGTGGAAGAATTTTTTTTGTTGTGAAAAGAATTTAAAATCTAGTTAATTCGTAACGAATTAAAATCAAAAAAGATTAATTCATTTACAGCGCTAGTGTATAAAAACCGTCCTACCTGCCGGCGTTCAAAAATAACTGTTGGACCTCGATTTTAACTGTTTTAAACCGCAAAGTTAAATAGGACTGATTTTTATAAATGCAGTTAATATAATGATGGTATTTTCGTTGTTCATATTTAACAGTACAGCTCAACCCGCGTGCTTGAGACTGACAAAAGAGAGGAACGTCTTTGGCAAACTTTCCACGTCCAATCGGTGAAGCATGAGATTTATTGCTTTCTTTGATAAACTTTCACATGTCTTCAAAGCAAGAAAATCATAACAATTTAAAAAACAAATTCAGAATAATAATTATAGGCAATTAAAGCACTGAAGAAGCTTTAACGATGTCGACATGGGCCAACCAGTGCCTACAATTCAACAGTTGTTTAAACAAAAAAAGGTTTTTTTGTTTGTTTCTAACAACGATAGTGATGTTTTCTATTACAAATAAATGGACTTTAAAAAAATTTTAAAATTATATCGAAATATTATCTAAGTATGTTTGAGTGTTGATATAAAAGTTTTTTGTATCTTTGTTTATGTTCACTCGGTCTTATAAAAAAAAAACATTTATTAAAATGATAAAAATAAACTTTTTTTATACAGTTTTTTATCTTTTTGATTTTCAAAAAAAAAAAAACACGATAGAAAAATGTACTGTGTCAGGTATGACTATATTCTACATCAAGCAATTGCCAATATCACAAACAACGTTCCAAATTTTTACGAGCGTTGCTACCGTTTTTGTTTGTTTAGCTTCAAAAAGTGTATAATTTAAAAAAATGTAAAATGCAATAGTATGTACGGTAAACCAATTATTTTATGCAATAAAACTTTTAAAAAAGTATCGCACAGTCAATCGTTCTTGTTAAATGAATTGCAAGTAATTTTTAAATTGCGCTTTTGAAGTTTTTTCCTTAAATTGAAACAAAAAACTTTATACTTGTCCAGCAATGACGTTTCAAGAACGAAAATATCACCTCAGGAACGACAGGATTCTTCACACTGAAATATTGAGGCAACAAATACCTCTTGCTTATATTCTGTCCTGTTTTTGATTTTGTCTTACCCTTTTTAACTGGTGTGTTTATACCGAGTTCACCCACACACGTCAATTTTCTTGCGGCAAATCTAAACTTTACGGGTAAGAAAACGCAAAATGAAATGATTCTGCACTCCTTTCTCTTTCACAAAATTCAGAATTGCTGCAAAAAAAATTGACATGTGTGAACTCGGTATTATAAAAGTTTTTGATAAAATGTTTAGAACACAATTTATACCCTTTTCCACCTGTGGCGAAGTGTATAAAAATGGCATGAAAGAATGGCATGTTGTAAATCTGGACTAAACCAATTGATTTGCTGCAATAACATAGAAAAAAGTAAAAGTGCAAAGTTGCCACATTTAAATACTAACGCAAAAGTAACTGTATTAAAAATGTTGGCAACATGCGGTTATTTTTTCATTCATACAAAGGTACGGGTGTGAAGAAAGTAAATAAAAAAATGAAATAAAAATATTGAGATAAGATAGTTAAACACAATGTGAAACAACCAAACACATAAAAAAATAATAAAAAAAATAGAACATATTACTGACGCACACCATTCTCTCAACTAACTCTCAAATTCTAATTTTATTATTATTCTAATTTGTTAAATAAAACAAAAAACGTCTAAAAGAAAAAATGTAAAAACAAATATAAAACTTATTTTTGTTACAAAAAAATAGATGTATGTATGGATGAAGGGAGAAATATTTTAAAATTAATAATAACTATGGTTTAACCAACACCAACTTCGCTTACCAAAGAATGCAGGTATTTCGCAATGATTTGTTTTCTGAATACTGGGTGCAGAATAAAATTTTGTACAAATATTTTTTTTGTTTTTTCTTGTTACTTTTTAAATTTTCTGTTCAATTTTACTTAGTTAGATAGTACTGTTTTATACCATCCCTTGATACCCATATTACCCTATTCCTCCATAAAATAGTAGATATACTATTAAGGGTTGGCCCCAAATTTTTCACTTTACATTTTTGGCTTGTTTTTTTATTTTTGAGCTGTACAACTAAAATAGATTTACTGCCGATTTCTTTACATGCGAACGAATACTTCTTTTGCATACTTGTATTGAAAACAAAAACAAAATATAAAATATTGTTTTTGTTTCCAATATAAATATGCAGTTAAATTTATATTTTAATTTTTATTTACGAAATGAAAAGTCTTTTAAACTGATAAACTGACATTACATCTTTCTTACATAGAATAATACACACATACATACACACGTATGGTATCCACGGATGTTATGATTCTAAAATGAGGCATGATGTCCATGGATATTATGTCACTTTCTGGTAAAACATAGTGTGTTCGTGGACATGAGAAGTCATTTATTTATATTTTTTCTTGAAATTTTTAAGACAATATCGAATAAATCCATACACAGTTACGTAACAACACACTT
This sequence comes from Cistogaster globosa, assembly GCA_937654795.1. NCBI lineage: Eukaryota > Metazoa > Arthropoda > Insecta > Diptera > Tachinidae > Cistogaster > Cistogaster globosa. The sequence continues at coordinate 122,047,570 of OW569406.1, read as the reverse complement.
TAATCAAATCGAAACAGTGGTCTGAGTATGAGTATTAATAATAAAACAATAAAAATTACATACAGCTGATGGAAATAAAGGAAGAAAAAATAATTTTTGGAAAATTTTTAGTTCAACTTACCAAATGTAGAACTGTGTTGACCACTTCTCGATTAGTTACTTGACCAACTTCAATTAGACCAATAAGTACAGCAAATTTTAAATTATCGGCCGTAGTCATTCTCACGATTTCATCCGGCCGTTTAATTTCACTAAACGGCGGATGAATTAGCTCCGCCATGACGAATATTTGTTTACCTTTACTCTTATCTAAAGTTGTTGATTATAAAAATATTTTTTTAAGTTGTTAAATTTTGATTTTAATAATTTTATTATAATAAATTTCTTGTTTGCTAATTTTTAATATATTTTCGTTTGTATGATTCAAGTGTGAGTTAAAACATTTAGAAGTCGATTGGATTTAATTATGAAGCATAAAGCAACTAGATTTTTCATATTTATATTTATTTATTTATTTTTTGTTACTGTAATAAGTTTAGTCTTGAATTGTTATTGCACTATTAAATATTGAGTTTTTTTTAACTTTAGATGTTTTACGTCAAATTTGTCTTTTTAATATTTTGATTTGTGGCTTTGGTGCACATGTTCATATACAAAACTGCAAGAAAAAAAAACATTCGTTAGTTTTGAAATTGATTAACTTTTATTTTGGTGCTTTTTACATTAAAATTTATTGTGAAAAAGTGTTAAATATGCTGATATGTAATTGTATGATAATTTATAACAAAAAAAGTTCACGCAGGTTTTTGAAACTTTTTAAATGACATTTCTTTGCTGGCAAAGATTAATTTACATATACAACAGCATTAGAAATTTTTTTACAATAGCTCTGTTCAGTTACTTTGTTAGCAAAAACTAGCAACAAGACAATTAAACATAAATTTTCAAAATTATTCTCCCAAACATAAAAAATTAAATAAACGATTTACTAGCAAAAATTAGAAAGTAAATTGTCTTAGGTTTGGAAATGATATAAAAGACTTAAAAACTATACATCCTGACCATTAAATGGTACCATTTTTTAAGTAAATGTTCTAGAGTAAAAAGTTATACATTTAAAACAGATGTCTACAACAAGAAATAGCAAGAATATCTGCATAAAATATTTAAGATTTGCTTGCAATTTTCAAAAAAGTTTATGATGTTTAAGCGAATGATACATTTTCACATTAAAAATAATCTAAACTTCTTACATGACCATTAATTATTAATAATCTTATATTAAACTTGTACTATTCTATTATTTTAAGATTTGTACCGAAAAAATACATTGCATTGAATGTTTTGTCACTGGTTTGTTTTTTTTTTTTTTTTTTGTATCCTTAACTAGCGTGCCTACGACTTTGTCTGCGTGTCATTTCTAAATTTATTAAAATCCAAATTTTGGGACATATTTGACATATTTTTATGAAAAAAAAACTTTTTCATATTTGAACCAAGATTCTGAGGGGCGCGTCCCGGCCGGACGTCCTCACAAAATTTTATTTAAATCCATAGAGCAGTTTAAACGTGACGCGAAATCAGACACATAGACAAAATTTTAAAAATAGGTTTTTTGTATTCCATATTGATTATTTTCTACACCAACAACGTCAGAAGGGAGAAAGAGAAAAGTAAAGCAGGACATAGAAAAAGATATGAAGACAAGAGAAAGAAAGAACTGTGGGTGTGAGAATAGATAGGAGATCCGAAAAACACAGAAAAGACCTCCAGGTTTTGGGTCAGTAAACCAGGTATCTCAGCCGTATATACCCCACCTCGGGGCACACACAGAGGAGGTGTTCTACCGTCTCCTCCTCGTCCTAACAACTCCTGCAGAAATCAACAAATGGAAAACCGATTCTTCTAACATGGGCTCCAAATAGACAGTGCCAAGTAACTGCAGGCACCAAGTCGCACAATCGACTCCTCTTTTTTTGAAAAAATATTTAATGTACAGAAATTATCCTTATACAGTTTTAATACATGTTTAGAACCACTAACTTATTTTCAACTTCTTTGCTACATACTCCCCTAGATATATTGAAGAAAAACAATTAAGAGCGCTATATTCGGCTATGCCGAATCTTATATACCCTTCACCATGTATGCAATTCTAGTTTAGTAAAGTAGCTCCTATCAAAAAAAAAACAAATATTGGGGTGACAAAAAATTTAAAAATAAGAACACAATAATTTAACATAAAACTGTCATCTGCTCTTAATGGGTTAAGAATTTTTAAAAAAATTTAGTTTTTTCTAAAGGATCTCTTCAAAAGCTTTTAATTAATTTTTTTTTATTCTCTATCAAATCATATATTTGTTTCTTTGATTGGAGTTACTCTATTGTTCCAAATGAAATGGAAATATTAGAGGCAGCCGTGGTGTCTTGCCGACTATCTCGAAGGACACGGACTAATCCTGCAAAATTTATTTCAACACTAGCACGGACGGACAGACGGACATCGCTCAATTGAATTCGCTATGCATTGGAACTCAAAATATATAAACTTTATGGGGTCGAAAACTTATGTAGTTGTACCCTTTTCTCACTTTTTGTTGTGAAGTGTATAAAAATATCATGTTGTAAATCTGGACTTAGACTTTACTTTCCGTTACACAATGAGTCAGCTAATCCTTTTTTTTCATACTGAAAATACATATGTAGGTGTGTGTGTGTGTTTAGTTGTTTTGCTTCATACGAATTCACAAGGCGAATTAATTTTAGCGGGTGGCATCGTTGCGGCAGCTGTCTATTTTTCGTTAAATTTTGAATGTGTAGAGCAGCTGTCAGAAGTCTATCATTTTATATTAGAAAAGTGCGTTTTTGTTAATTTATTTATTCATTTATAAGCTATCGTAAGGAAGAAGTAGTAGCAATGACTACTATGGCCTTCAACTAACTCTGAATTAAGTGTAGATAGATGTGTACATAAAATGAGATTTATAAAATATTCTTCTTACAGAGGTTTTGTAAATGCTAAATAGCTTGATATAAGTAGTCTATTGTATGTCTTTATATATATTGTTAGTTTTTAGAAAGTTAATAAGAAAGTAGATCTTATTTAAGGAGTAATTAGAGAGGTATTGTATTGGATTAAAGTGAAAAAGGAAAGGTCGGTTACTGTTAAATTTGTTGCAATTTATCAGGATATGCTTGATAGATATAATTTAAGGTTCACAATATGGGCATAAAATCGATATGTTTGGGTTAGTTATTAGTTTTTTTGTAATTAATGTATGGCCTGAGTCTGAGTCTTATAAACTTTTAAAAATCCTTAGCACTTATTGAGTTAATTATATTGTTAGAAAAATAATATTTTATGTTAAAATTGTTTGGCAAATATTTGTAGAAAATTGATGTTAAAGGCCAGTGGTCAGACTGTAAGGTTTGATATTTATTAATGTGTTTCAGAATATCCATGTATTTTTATTGTAGGCTAAAAGAAGTGGCGATTGAAGAGCTAATTTGGCCGCTGCTTTAGCAAATTCGTTACCAAAGATCTGACAATGTCCAGGAACCCATTAAATTATGATATTCGGAAAATGTTTGATTAAGGAATATCTGATGTTGGATGAATAGTAATTGTTGTTATGTATAAATATTTCTTACAGCGTAAATGAAAGAGAATCAGTACATATTAAGAATTTGTATTTTGTTCGCCTAATTGCATATTTGATTGCCTCAAAAATACCAGCAATATTAGCAGTGAAAGTCGATGTATACTGTGGAAGCAAAGAAGACGCTATTACAGAATTTTTGGTTGTTAAGCTGTAAGATTTATTATTTTCATCTTTAGAGTCGTCAGTATATAGTAGAGAATAATTTGCACAAGTGTTTGTAATTTGAAGAAATTATTTTTTGTAAGTATCTGGTGGCTTTTGTTAATATTTTCTAAAATAGAATTAAAATAAGTTTAAAATCAATTTAAAAAAAAAACTTACTAAAAACGTTATTAGACAGGGTAAAAAAATGCAGAAATTATTTGTGTTTAAGAGATTTCATACAGCCGAAACTAAGTTACCGCGTGAAGCGCAATGCATTCAGCACATACACTGATTTTGCGCTAAAAAGTCATACTTAAATAATAGCGTCAACTTTGTACCTTAAACGAATTTATTTAATAAAACTCACTCTATTGAAATAAAAAAGAGGTAACTCTGCTAGATTGCCCTAAAAATAATTAAATTGTCATTACTTTCCAACAATAAAAAAAGCAAAACAAACAACATGCAACCAACTTTACTTTGACAAGCGTTGACGCCGCGCTATTATGGTTTGCATTATACATTTTGTATGCACATGAGAATTTTTGACAGATAGATTGCGCTTTGCGCGCTGATTTTGGTATGAATGTTACTCCTGTTTTACAACTGTTTTTTTTTTAATGTTGTATTGTTGTAGTGACACTGCTACGTCTTATATAAGTACATATTCGCCTTGTAAATTTATTTTCAATAGAATTCAAAGTTACACAATTTGCTTACTTAAAATTAATAAGATTCTTTAAAAAATAAAAATATTTATTTGTTTTAAATTGAGATGAATAAATATCGTGTAAAACATTTTTACAAAACAATACAAAGGAGCGCAATAGTAATAAAGCCTTAATTAAGCATTGTTTAGGAGGAGTCTTACGATTTACTAAATTAGCTAGGCTTTTGACTGTTTAAATGTTTTTTCCAAATCTGGTTTCTGGCAACATTGTAGAAGTTAAAAATTTTAAGAGATTTTCTGCACAGAAAAAAAGAAGAGAAAAATGTTTATTTTTTAAGCTGGACAGTTTTTTAATTTTTACTTATTTTTTATAATTATTCGGTGTATAAAAATCTTTCTTAAATTTTTGTGCTTCAAATGAAACTATATGCATAAATACATACATATAGCGTAATAAGAATAAATATAAGTTGTTTTCAAAATAAGTTTAAACTAATAAAATAAATAACAATTCTATTTTACTCGACAGCGACAATATTTGTTATTTGGCTATACCTACCTACCGTGCGCCATTTAATTTTAATTACATCAGATTTTATTATTTATTTAAGTAGATAGTCTTTGGCAATAATGGAAAAATCAATGAATGCCATAAAACGTAATAAGAAGAAAAATATACACAACATCTGAACACGAAAATAACTGCCAACCAACCAACTTACAACCACTGTTTTCTACAAAATTAAACTCACGATACCTAAAACAAATAACTCTCCATTATATTAACTAATAAATATATATAAAAAAAAGCACCTGTGGTGTTTTAATTTCTATATGGAAAACTTAAAAACGTCGATAATTGTTAAATATAGGTTTTAATTTAATAAATTAACAGTCATTTTAATTTGTTTTTGCTTTTTAGTTTGAATGCACCCAACCAAACATTGAAACTTTAAATTCTCTTTTACCTTAGAAAAACGCTCTCTCCGACGAACGAAATTGAAAAAAGAATTCAATGAAATTTAAATTTTTAATCAAAAAATTTTTATTCTTCTGCTCTACAGTTTGGCATAACAACTTTTAATATCTTTTTAGTATTTGCACAATTTATGGTAAACAAATAAAATTTTTTAGTTTTTATGCCATGCACCGATTTTCTTTATTTTCCTAAAAAATAACTAGATAAATGTTATTCGTTCAGAATCTCTCGCGTAATTTATCGAAAAAGAACAGACCACGAACGACACTCACGAATGACTAAATTCTTATTGGACTACCACCTTTTGTGTATTGGTTTATTATAGCACTCCACTTAGTGGTTGCCAGATGCTTTCTAGAAGCAACAATTCCCAAATACAAAAAGTAAAATTCTGGAGATGTAACAATTCATTACATGACATCTATACGTAATATAAAGAAAATTTTAATATTAATAACGATAGTAAGCAATATGAAATACAAAACACCCATTTTTAAGATTGTTGACTGTCTGTCTGAGTTCACATCACGTAAAAGCGGCTGGATTGATTTGATATACATTTTGTCAGAAGGTCTCATAGAACCTTGTTTTAAATACAGAATATTTATTTTCGCAAAAATATTTCATTTCGTAAAGAAACTAGAGACCGATCTTCTTGATTTTCATTAGCAAAATTTTTGAAACTATGTCTGATCGATTGGCTTATTTTAATTTTCTCTAGCTTATCTAGCGCCTTTGCATAGATGATTTCAACAGTAACACGGACGGATAAACGGGTCGTAAATGGATATTATAGAAATTGCAAACGGATTGACAAATTTAGATTTATCCTTTTTACACTTTTTGTGGTAAAGGGTATAAAAAAAAAAACATCAAATGAAAAAATTGGCGCTCGAGTTATGGGCCTTTGAAATTTTAATAAAAAGTTCAATTGTCAACATGGGTATCATCTTAAAGCTTTTGAAGAGATCTTTCAGGAAATACTTAAATATTTTTAAAATGCTTAACCCATTAAGAGCCGATGACATTGTTACATAAAATTATATATTATACTTGATTTTTTCTGATTTTTAAATTATCCGTTATCACAATATTCGTTTTTTTTTGCCGATAGGAGCTACTTCACTAAACTAGGTTTATATACATGGTTAAGAATATATAACATTCGGCACAGCCGAATAAAGCATTCTTACTTGTATTTTAATTCTGTTGTGGTAAAAAAAATAATTATTTTTAAGTGACAGAAGCAGAAACATTTTTTTAAGAAATATTAAAATTAGAAATAAACAATGGTTTAAAACTTGATTAAAAATTTATTATATCGTCATATAAAATTTTTTATTAACTAAAATAGTCCAACGATTAATTTTAAGTTAAATGTTTAAAGAAATTATAACAATCATAAAAAAATTTTACGCTTAATATTATTGTGATTTTTTACACCTATGTGAAGAAATGATCCGTAAAACATCAAAGGCAACTCGCTGTATTATAAGATTTTTGCGAAAACAAAAATATAGAAGTTTCGTCATGTTTTCTGTTCGAAAACAGCGTAAAAAATTGTTTTGATTAGGGTCGTTGTTTCAGATAGTATAATTTTGCCTTGGCAAAATTATTCCAATACGAAAACGGACAGACAGCTGGGCATTGCTCAATCGACTCTGGGTCGAAAATAGATATCAACGAAACTAAAAATGAAATGACATACCTAGATATACTATTTTCACTTAAGTTGAAGGATATAAAAGATAATAAGTTATGAATTCGCCGTAATGACAAATACAATATTTGTTTGTCATCTTCACATTGACTATTTGTTTTCTTTAATGCAGATGATTTTCTTGAATAGATCCAGTTGTGTTTTTAATTTCGTTGAAGCTAGTTGTTTAGTAATCAAGTTGGCAAAAGGAAATCTAAAAAATAGTTAATAGCCAAAGAAATTTAACTTCAAGTGAAAATGGAAATAAATTCCAAGAAATAGAAACAATGGAAAAACAGTGATAGATGTGATAATGGAAGTCAAGAGACAAAAACAAAGAATAATAAAAACGCAACAGAAAAATATAAATTTCGTAATTTTTAGTTTCTTTGTTCGTTCAACGAAGTAAAACGACGAATTTCTCGAGACATTTTTAATAGAAATATTTTGGTAAATAAAACAAACAAAAAATATAATTTCTAAGTTATTTAAAGTACTTAATAAACAAAAGTGGTTGGAATAAAATTGAGACGCAATTAAAAATACAAAAATTACAATTATGAATCCCAAATATTTTGTTTTCAAGTGTAATAATAAGTGAAGTAACAAGCTAAATTTTTTTATGGAATGGTAAACAATTATTAAACAATTTTTTTGTCCAAATCAATAGCCTGTTGAGAATTTGTTTAAAACTAGACACGATTTCCGTTTCTTAAAAATATAATCTAAATGGAATATTTTGCCCTTATTTCATCACACTTGACTTTGGCCAAGAACAACAACTGCAGATAAAATTATATTTACAATTAAAAAAATATACAACTGCTACATTGGCAAAATCAAAAAGAATATTGTATATAAATATATGTATATACATATGTAATAAATTGTATATGTGTGTGTGTATATATTTATATACAATAGGTGTAAGTATAACTAAAAGCTGCAAATACTATTTAAAGCAAAAACAAAAAACAAAGACCAAACAAACACACATTACTAAATTAACATCTTCGCTCAAACAGATGATTTTTGTTTTGTTTTTCTTCTCTGTCATAGTTCTGTTATGAAGATGTTTTTCTTCCTTTAATATTTTTCCACATACTTATTTATCTATTTGATTTTGTTTTTATAGTTTATAGTTGCTTTTTATATGATCGCTAAGAACAGTGGGCCACTGTTTTTAATATATTCAAATATATATTTAGAAACAAATCTAGTTTAGCGAAGTAACATCAATAAAAACACAATTGTATTTGGTTATAGAGGATTAAAAAATAAAAAAATGTAAAGTGATAAAGTTGCCGCTTGCCCATATTTTCCTTGTTATGGACCTCTAAACTTTTTATAGAAGTGTGCCACTGGGAATAAATATATTTTGGAAGAAATTATATGGTCAATACTTTAGAGCTTTTAAAGAGAGGAAATATTAAAACTTTTTAAAAACGATAAACTCGTTAAGAATTATTTTATTTATTTATTATTTTTTTAATACGCTTTTAAGTGCAATAGTTTGTATGAGTGTACATATAGGAATATATTGCAAAAAAACGGCTTCGCGTGGTAAAAATTATCTGCGTAACCGTCCTCTAGACTTCGTCCGTGCGCAAGCATTTTTTTTCTTTATGGTATAAACAATACCAGCTTCCTATTGAAGACTGTTGTCAGATCGATCTTACAATATTTGAAGACCTAACAATGTGCTGACAGTGACAAGGCAAAGAAAATTTTCCACCAAGAATTTAGATTGTCAGTTCTCAAGGTTGCAAGGCATTTGTCGGAAAACTGGTAATTTTCTTGTTAGTTAACACGGAAGTAAGAATTGCAATTAAAGTTAAAAATTTATATTATAAATATTTATGAAAACAAACGGATATTACTGAAACTGCGACAATTCTAACCGTTAACGTTTTTAGCGATGATCAAGAAAAAAACAAAGATCAGTCGCAGAGTTTGGATAAAGAATTGCGTTCTTAGTCGCCAACTCGGAAGATTTTGTGCGAAATTTCTTTCCCAATTGCGGACAATGGAGCCGGAACTGTTAAAATTTTTTTTGCGCATGTACTCGGAACAAGTGGATACATACATGCGCGAAAGTATTTTAGCAGCTTAAAAAATTGTATTTACATTTTAAAATATTTCTACACAACTCACAATACTTGTTCCGTATTCCGAGCATTGTTCCTGATGTACTAGATGCCATTTACGAAGTGTTGTTGGCGGGCGAGCTCTTTTCCACCATAAAAATCGTCATGTTAATTACGGTTGCAATCCTTTTTTTCTGCTTTTATTTTAAAATTAATTTCTCATTTCAGTTTAAATATTAATATTTCTTGACCTTTATTAATAACTTTTTTTCTAATTTATTAAGCACTAGTTCATTTTTTAAAATAAAATTATTGTTTTTTATTTATAATTTGTACTTGAAAATACAGAATTTAAATAATTTTGTTTTCTGTTTCCTGAAGATGCCACCCAACGGTGCGGCGAAATATTGAAAAAATAAAACAAACAAAAAGTATTTTTATTTTAAAATCTGACCTAGTGCTTAATAAATTAGAAAACAAAATTTTTCTGTTTAATTTAATTTCTTATTTATTTAATTTTATCTGACAATGATAATGTTGTCAGATGTTTAAAATTTCGAACATATTACAATGTACCTATATTGAACTAACTTCTGACACTTTTTTTGACAATGGCAAATAAATGGGTTCAGACAATTGTAAGATGTCTGACAATATTATTGTCAGGTGTCTACGTACTATATAAAATTTTACATTAATGAAATAATCATTTTTAAAAATCTTTCCAAAAGCTCTAAAACGATACCCACGTTTAACTGATATCTTCAAAAATACAGTGCACAATCGTACTTTTCTATATAAAGTTCAGAGGCCCATAACTCAGAAAATATGGGTGAACGCCCTTTTTTAACTTTCTTATATAATTATTAATTTTAGTTTTTTTTTTAATTTTTATATTTATTTTTTTTATATAGGAATTACTTCCCTAGATTTAAGCCTACATTTATTTTATCCACTCATTGAAGTAATACAAAGGCTTAAAGCCACAATTATATTTTATAACAAACAACAACAAGCAATAAGCATACAAATTTATTAATAAAAAAATTATTTAATCTTATGTTTTAATTGAGTCCTCAACCATTTTGTTAGAGAAAATAATGCGTAAATATAAAAAGAGTTAAAAAGGCAGTAAAAAGACATTTAAAGGCTCCACCCTAACTCTGTCGCGACTTAAACTATTTAGGTTCTGACTTTATATATGATCTAAGCGTAACATTTATAAAAATTGCTTTTTTTGGCATTTCCCTGAACATTTTCATATAAAATTGTTCTACAAACCAAGACAATTTCCTCGCTTATGGAAAATGATATAGATCTAAAGAATACTTGTCCAACGACTGAAAGCAAATTTCTTAGATTTCGTTAATGATCTTTTATACATGTATATCCCTAAAATTGTTTTGCATAATTTAAAATATGCTCTTTTCGTCGTAAGTTGTAGACAAGACGAATAATAGCAATCACAATACAATTAATTTTGGATGCATCAATCGAAGTAGTTGCAGATATAATCACAAGTCCATATAAAATATGGCAACCGATGCCGAACGTAAATAGGGAAAATGAAATAATAGAATATAATCAACTCAATATTTATAATATTCCGCTTACATTTAATTAAATTAGTATTGGATGTAAAAAAAGTCGTATGTTCAATATAATTTCCAAGAACCTTATTTGATTTAGAAATTCAATCTACACCTTAAATAAAAATATCTAAATTTATATAAAGGCGTCATACGGTCTAAAAACAATAGATTTAGTCTTCGCGGAATTTATTGAAAATTTATTATATTGAAGTCCATTCAGACATTTCTATCTATAAAATCTTTATATAATGACGTATATAATGTATGTATGTATGTATGTATGTATGTATGTATGTATATAATGCAACGTCATCTTCGAACAAAAATGATTTTGATACATATTATTTGAAACCTTTTTTATGTTATTCAACGTTAATTGTGCTTGATTCCTATATAAACAGAACGAAATGGCCATATGATGGATATGCTTTCCCCGCAGTAAATAAATTTTTTATGAAAATATCATGACATTTTCGTTCGTTCATGTATTTTAATAAAATACGGCTTGTTTTATTCGTAATATATTGACGTTAATAATGACGAAAACTACAAATTTCTACCATTTTCGAGTTTTTAATTATTTTGCTTGCCACACCCCTTAGAATAATTTGTATGTGGTAGAAAAACTAATCTTATAAAGCACGTTAAGCCCCCATATTCGATATATTCACAACAGTAGATCTGCAGAAGCAGATAACAAAAATATTTATACCTAAATTAGGAAATACAAAAATTAGTATAAAAAATAACTTCATCCAAGGCGAAAGCTGACTTGTCAAACTTCTCAGCAAAAAAAGACAAATTCTTTACGTAAAATAAACTGGTTCAATTTAGGGGAAAAACGCATGATTTTAAAATTAGCTTGCCGTTGGCGGGCATGGGTTCACAATAATAAAACGGCTTGGCATTCAAATGAGTGCTTAAGTCCAGTGAAAATCCGATGATTAGGATACGTTTTTTCCATTGATTTTAGTTTTTATTATATACATTTTTTTTTTCAAGAACTTTCATGAGTTTTTTATTAGTTCAAAAGTTATATTTTATCTAAAATAAACGAAATTTTTAAAAATGCATATACAACTACATTTTTTTAGTTTAGTTTTATATAATTTTTAAGGCGAATCAATACTAGAAGATCGCGTTGGCGAATTCATTAATTTTTGCCGTTGCAGAAAATAACAAACTTCATAAAAAAAATTCGCTGATTTTTTATACATGGAATTTGACATTTTCTACAACGGCGAAAACTAATGAATTCGCCACTGCCACCACCTGGTACATAATTTCGCCATGATAAAAAATATGTATATTTTTTTATATGGTGTTTGAATTTAGCGTTTCGGGGAAAATTATGAATGCGCTATAGCGACCACCTAGTATTGATTTGCCTTGCTTTGTTCCGCGTAGAGCAACTGTCAAAAGTGTAATATTTTAAATTAGAAAATTTCGTTTTTTAAATTCTTTAAAAGAGAATTGAAATTAGTTTTACATCAATTAAAAATAAAAAGGATGCTAAAAACGTCTCTAATAATGACTTTTTTTGTATCTTGTTAAAGAAAAAAAGTGCAGTTATTATTTTTGTTTAAAAATTTCAAATGCACTGAAGCATGGCGAAATAATTTACTAGGTGGCAGCATAGGCGAATTCAGTATTTTTTGCTGGCGTACACCACTGTCAAACTCCATATATAAATAATTTGTGTACATTTTTTATATATGGAGTTTGACAGTCGTGTATACTAGCAAAAAATACTTAATTCGCCTACGCTGCCACCTGGTAAATTATTTCGCCATGCACTGAAGCAAGGCGCATTGAACAGGTGACTGAATTAGATCATGCGGTCAACGTATGTTTTAGCTTTTACGTGTATTTTGTTTTTGTAAAAACTTTTGAGCTGTCAAAAACGTCTACCAATATGTGTGTATGTATTGTGAAAAATAAGAAAGCCACTAAATACATATAAAAATACATACACACATATTGCCAGACGTTTTTGACAGCTTAAAAGTTTTAACAAAAACAAATTACACGTAAAAGTTAATGCATTCATCTGGTATCAATGCGCCTTGCACTGAAGTGTATCAAGGCGAATTGAAACAGGTGACTGCATCGCGCCATACGGTCAACATATGTTTTCTGTTTTCTTTTTCGAGTTGTCAAAATTGTTGCTTTTTTTCTTATTGTGTGTCTATGTGTGTATGTGCCTATGTGCCTATGTAAAGTTGACTAGAAAGTGGATTTTAAGCCGAAAGCTGGCCAAATAACTTTTAACTTTAAAATAAATACTCAAAATTAATAAAAAAAAAACACAATCCTGTAGTTTTATTAAATAAATAACACATAAGAAATCTTGAAGCAATTAATTTTTGGGAATTTCTTTTTCCATTTTAGTCAAAACAATATTGCGATCAGTTTGTGAAGTCACTGCAGAATCAACTCTTAAAGATTTACGCATATCTATGGCTCTTATATCTGTCATTAGGGAGTGTTGCTTGTTCTCCAAGTCAGTATCAGTTTTTTGTGCATGATCTTCCAGTAAATTGTAATAAGTTTTTGCTTCCTCGATTTTTTTATAAGACGATAACGTATATCACGTATTTTTTGAACCTCAAAGCATAGTTGATCGTGGGCTTCATCCAAACATAGTTCCATTCCGGAGCGTTGTGCTCGGTTCTCTAAACGAGTTTCTGCTAATTTTAAACCGTCAGTCTTATCAAATAAGGCCTGTTCCAAAGTTTTTATTTCACATATGGCCTTTTCCATTTCTTCCTTCATCTGCAAAAACACAATTAATGAATATTTCTTCCCAAGGGCTTAAAGTTCACATTTTCGTAACGTACCTTTAACTGCTGCCACTTTAATTCATTGCGAGCTTTCTGCGTTTCAAATATACGCTTACGAATACTGTGGTCCGTTCTTTCTTGTTGAGAAATCAGCATATTGTGAGCTTTTTCTCGAGCTACAAACAAAGCTTCTCTTACAGCATAAGTATCGGCCAACTCATTTTCAGCTAGCTGTTTCATATTCTTTGTATGATCCATCCATGAGTTATATGAACAAGAGCTTGAATGGAAAAGAAATTATGGCAACATATTAAAATTAACAGCAGTTGAATACTTTTTAGGGAACCTAGTGGGGTCGGTTTTAAAGCTTATATTTGCAGCAAATTTGTCCAGAAAAGATTGTGACAAATCAATGGATTCAGCCTCTTTTTTGTTTTCTACTTCCAAATTAAGTCTGAATTTACCAACTTCTAAGCGCCACAATTTTTCCCAAGCTTTTTGACATTGATCTGCCGGTAAACGTTGATTGTTCTCAATAACAGATAATTCATTTTTTATCTCAGTATCTGCCTCGTCGTATGTCATTTCAGATCCTAAACGACAATCGCGTGTGGTTAAGCAATTGGCTACAACTGAAAGGGGTGTTTGCATTTCTTCCAGTTCTCGCTCAGTCGCCGCTTGCTCTATTCGTTGAACAGTTTTTGAAATTGCCTCACGCCATCGCTTAAGTTCAGAAATTCTAAAAATAACCAATTGTAATATGTTTGCTTTTTCTACATTTAAAAAATTTTTTATTTACCGATTATCTAATGCTTCATTGGTTTCTTATCTTATCTGCTGCTTACATATATTTTTAAACAAATACGACAAATACATACACACATTTTGCCAGAAATTTTTGACAACTCAACAAGATGCTTACAAAAACAAAATACACGTTAAATCAAGGCGAATTCTATTGCAGTCACCTGTTGTAAATTCGCCTTGGAAGTGTATGTTATGAATTCGCCTTGATTTCATTCATATTCTAATTTACCTATTATTTTTTCTATTTTATTTATTTACAGTTTAATGAAAAAAAAAAAAAAAAAAACAAACGAAATAAAAATATTTCCAAAAGAAAAACCGCGTAAGGCTCACCCGCTATGCACGAAATAAAAGTGCATTTTTAGTACTATGCATCATTAAAAAAATATTAAAATAATATTTCTATAGATATAAATGTTTCCAAAAACCGCGCAGATGCAATTGGAATATTTTTATTATTCCAAGATTTTTTCTTATTTACATTTTTTGCTGAAACAGTTTACTGTTTTGGTTTAAGAAAACTATAATCATATACTTATTTAGGTATGTGCATATGTACATACATACATATGTATATATGAAAATATGAAATAAAGGTATGTTGATGTATTTAAAAAAATTATCATAATATTTTGGTAATTGAGTTATTAACACAACTCCATTGTAAAAATTAAAACTAAAGTTATGTTTTTTAGGTTTTTTTCAAAGTTAATATGTTGAATATTTTGCTTCTTGTTATTATACCATTTGGAGAGCGGCTTGTTTAAAAAGCAACATGTGCAAAATGTTTATACTCATAAATTGATCATCCAAAGACTTGAAATGTGACTGTTGTTTTTTTACTTTTGTTATTTGTTGATTAAAAAAAAATACAATTAGAATATATGCGTATAATATAAAGAAAATGAAGACTCGCATACGGCTAGTACTATGATTAAAAAATGGCTCGAAAAGTTTCGCATTCGATTAAAAGTACGATTACAAACAGTATGAAAAACGAGTCAAAAAACACGGTCATAAAAGACTCGTTTAGAAGAGTCGTGGCTAGGGCACCATATTATCCCGACAAAACAATCATTTTCAACTCAAAAACGAGGCATTAGTAATTATTATAATCGAGCAAAAGAGTCAAAAAAGACTCGAATATGATCAATAATTTTAAAAGATGCTAACTGGGTTACTTAGGCTGTGTATATAATGCATATGCTCAATTATATAATAAAGTATTATATATAATATGAATTACTTTCGAGCGATCTTTAGCAGATCATTCAATAATATAATTTCAATTATAGATTATATGTAGCAGTTCCTAAATTTAGGGTCCTTTAATTATACAGAAAGTTGACCCGACATAATTAGTTCTTCTTAATATTTAGGAACAATACAATAATAAGGCTTCAAGATGTACAGCATTTTTGTTTCTGTTCCAGAACGTAAATAAGATGTGAGAATGATGTGCCAACTTTCTAGAAAATAAAAAAGCCTACAGCGCCACCTGTTGAAACTTTTTTCGTCTTTGGTTTTTTCCTTTTGCATCCAATCCAATCCAGTTTATTTTTTTATTTATTTATTTACTTCTTTCTGTAATATAAATCAAGAAAGGGACACAATAATAATATTACATAGAAATTAAACCTGAGATAATAAATTTATACTTATACAATATTTAAATAAATTTAAATTTCAATATTTTTATTCTTTTTTTTTTTTTTTTTTTTGTACATTTTTATTTTTCCTATATTACATAAGCAAATTACGTTTTTTATTTTTATTTATATTAATTAATTTGTTATTTAATTTACTTCACTTTGGCTCCCCAGCCATAGCAAAACAAATATGTATAAATTGGTGCAATTTATATAAATAAATAATAATATATAGAAAGCAATTCTGTCGTCTACCTAAGGTGGGTTAATAACGTATAGCATTAGCATTCAATACGAATGATGATGTGCGCTGTCGAACTAAAAAGTAGTTAGGTGACAATAGTGGTCATGGTTTTCTCCATCAAAAGGCTCGGTTAGAGCAAAAGTTATTTTCCAAACAAAGTGAAAAATTATTTTGGTTGTGGTACCTCTCATACAAAGTAAATATTCATCATAGTATTACGTGAAAACTTTAGTAGGCAAAGTTTTTCAAAATATATACGAATAACATTCGTTTTATGGTGAAGAGTGAATTTGAGAAGGTGGCCATGATACCATCCATACAAAATAAATATTAATAATAGTGTAACTTAAAATCAATAGAATGAAATTTGAATATTTCGGACGATATTACTGTACATAGTCAAGCAAAAATTTCGCTGTATTGCGACATATTTCATATTTTTCAGTTTCAAACGAAGTTGCTTGACTTCTGCAACAAGTTTTATAAGAATTACACGAAATTGTTGTTCTTAAAAAAACATTTTGAAGGAATCGATTACGATTTACATTAATAATGTTTAATTACTCTAAATAAATTTCCTATTGATTAAAATAAAGTTTTTTTTTTTAACAGAAATCATTAGGATTTGTGGTACGAAATCAATGAAATACAGTACTGCTTTCATTGAATGCTGCTTCCCAAGCAACAGAAAACAGACCGGATTGAACTATTAAAATTTAAACAATAAAAACAAAAAGAAATTGTTGAACTTTACACTTTTTTATAAAATAAAAAGATTACAAAAAAAATCTTTAAAAAGAGAGCGCAGAAAAAGACAAAAAAAAAAAAATAATTGAAAATGTCGGCTGATTCTCCCAGACGTTCTTCTGGTAGTGTCACACGAGGTGTAATGGCAGTCGCTGCTATTGTACCACCCCAGGTTGTTAGTGATCGATCTATTTTGGATTCTGCTATTGGCTTTATTAATGAAGTAACTTTAGCCCATCAGCCTTCCCTCGATCCGAAAGATACTATTACATGGGCAAGATTTGAAACTGCTGCAGATATAAGCGATCCGCGTTTTGGAGAAGATTGGGAGTTGGAAGGTAATGTGTCTCCTCCTCTTCTTCTGATTTTGGGATATGGCTTAGGCGTCCAAATATGGGCAATACCAGCAAATGGCGAAGCTGTTGAAGTGCTTTCATGGCGACATGGTATTGTTTCAGCCTTAAGAGTTCTTCCAACTCCTTTGTCGATAGTAGCAAACGAAGAGAATGGTCGTGCCGATGAACCTATTGACGCGTTTGGAGAGAAAAGACCTTTAATTGCTTTGGTGGATGGTAATGCAACGTCTGGATCTCAACCTCAGTTCTGTGCTGTAAATTTTGTGTCTCTTAAAACTGGAGCCCAAGTGAAAACAATCAAGTTCAAAAATCCTGTTGTTGATATATTGGCCAATCGTTCTTCGGTTGTTATAACTTTTCATGAACGTATTGCAGTTTTTGATGCCCGCACATTAGAGGATCGCTTATCAATTACAACATGTTACCCAAGTCCAGGGTAAGTTTTCTTATAAATTGTTTTTAAAAGTATAAAATTTAACAACACTTTTAAATTGTGTAGAGCATTTAATTATATTTCAATCTACTAAACTAACTCTTCATTATTTTTTATTAAAGCCATATATTCGTTTTTTTTTATTCTTTGCCTTTAAGGATCAATCCTAATCCCGTTGCCTTAGGTTCCCGATGGTTGGCATATGCTGAAAATAAACTTTTGCACTCAAAACGTAGTGGAGGTGGCTGCGATGGTGATGGTGTAGCAAGTTATACAGCAACTGTTTTGAATGCCTCAAAATCCCTTGTTAAAGGTTTAAGAGAATTAGGTGAGCAAGTAGCTGCAGGATTAACGGGTACTACTGGCACTACTGGAATTTCTAAGAATAATTCGTTCGATTCTACTTGCGGTCCTGACACAAAACAACCTGGAATAGTTACCATAATAGACATTAAGGTATGAAAAAACTAAATTCATTTCTTAAAGCGTAGACAGACGAAAAAGTTAATTTGAATTAAAAGCTAACTAATCTGACTTAAAATTATACTCTGACAGACGACAGTTTTTGAATTTAGAAATCATTTACGTTACGAAAAAATGGGTAGAAGACACAACGTACGGTTTAAAGCTCTGCTGATTTTAATATTTATTTTTTTTTATTAAAAACAATTAAAATAACGTACTTTTTCTGCCTTTGAATCCATTTTAATTTTCAGAAGTAGACAAGTTCACAACCGCTTGTTGATTATCGACGGTGATGCCATATTGAAAAAGCTAAATTCAGTATAAATTCATTTTGATTTAGTGTATTTACGATAAATCTAATTTACATTAGAATGGGAATAATTCAAAAGTTATTTTGAATCAAGACGCTAATGCAAATTAAAGCTGTCGTCTGTCTACGCTATTGCATTCTCTCGCCTTTTATTTACGTTGAAAAATAATAATTGGCCGAAAAAAAAAACAAATATTTTTTTATTCATATGTTTTTTTTACAAGCATCATTAAATGACAATAAAATGTAATTTTATTTGTGTTTTTTTAATATTAATTGCATGAAATTTATTTATTTGTTATTTTATGGTGGCCAAGAAGAAGTGGGTGACCGCACAATTTCTCTAAATTATTCATATAAAATAGCTTTGAAGCTATGATAAGAGAATGATTCTTATGGAAAGAAAAATTAAAAAATTCATGGTAGTGGGCTTCACATTTCATATGAAAAAATTGTTATCTTTATTTAGAAAAATATGAAAACTGCTTACCTAAACTTTTGCTTTGATTAATCTGTAATAAATATAACCATTCAAAATTAAAACGAATTCGAAAAGGCAAAAGGGCATGCCAGAAGAATGGAAAGGAGTAAAAGGGTGCATGTCACCTCCTATTCAAACGTTAGCTTACGTTAGATTCAAAATTTGTGAGGAGTACAAATTTTTTAATATTAGATTGAGTAAGTATTAATTAGGGTAAAAGTAGACTCGGAGAACGTCGATTGCAATAAGCTAGAACCAAGTATTTCTAAAGGTTATTTATTTTCAATTGTAGTGGCATTTGCAAAGCAAGAGAAAGTACAAAGCAAAAGCAATATATACAAAAATAATGCAGTATACTACTTTTATTGAAAAAAGTTAAATTGTTCATACATATATTTGTAAAATAATGGATAGTGAAATCATTTAATGATAATGCAAAATATTTATAATGTTTGTTTTAAATATTCATCAAAGAAATTCGAATTACAAATAAAAAACAAGTAAGAGTGCTATATTCGTCTATGCCGAATCTTATATACCCTTCACCACATATAAAAAAATTAAAAAATAAGAAAAAAATTAAGTACGATATAAAATTTTACATTAAAATGTTATCGACTCTTGAGGGCTTAAGCATTTTTAAAAAAATTTAGTATTTCCTAAAAGATGTCTTGTAAAGCTTTAAAATGATACGCAAATTGAACTGATATCTAAAAAATATAATGCACAAACGTACTTTTCTATCAATAACAAAAGAGACCTATAGCTCTGAAAATACTTTTTCTTTTTTATACCCTTCACCATAAAAAGTGGAAAAAGGTTATAACCAATTATGTGATTCCGTTTGTCATTTCAACAATATCCATTTACATATATGCTAAAGGATATATAAAATTCGGGTTCGGAATATAGCACTCCTATTTGTTTTAATTGTATTTTATTCAAACTGTTACGACAGAATTTTTTTTCACTTTTGCTTCAGCGATCAATTATGAATTTATATTTTTATTCAACTATTCAAACGAAGTAGGATAGGATGTTATCATATTGCTTTTTTTTAACATTTCAAATTCAGTTTAGTTTTACTTAAATATTTTTAATTTATAATTTTTTACATCCGATTATTAAAATTGAATGAAAACTTACCTTAGAAGAATGTTTCTGTTTATTAACAATAAAATTATATACAAGCGTTAAAAATTAAGAACAGCATCCATTTCAATATTAAGTTGTTCATTTGATTAAATATTTGCTCAATGTTACTTAAATCACATGCATAAACGTATAATAAAATTAAATAAAATCTTTCAGAATCCTATAAAAGAGTGCGGTTCTACAGCGGGACTTCCAACATCTAGCAATAAAATTGCGGGTACCGATTCGATTATAGCTCACTTTATAGCTAATTCCGAAGCTTTAGTTGCAATGGAATTCGACAATTCAGGAATGCTTTTAGTAACAGCTGATCGTAGAGGCCATGATTTTAACGTGTTTCGAATTCAACCTAATCCTGTGGGTTCTAGTCTCGCAGCGGTTCATCACCTTTATATATTACATCGTGGCGATACTAGTGCCAAAGTTCAAAATATTACATTAACATTGGACTCTCGTTGGGTTGCTGTCTCAACACTACGTGGCACAACTCATGTTTTCCCTATTACCCCATATGGGGGTGCAATGGGGGTCAGAACCCATACTTCTCTGCACGTGGTTAATAAATTATCTCGTTTTCATCGCTCAGCTGGCCTGTCGGGTGAAGCGCGGTCGAATTCGCCAATTTCACATTCGGAAAGTACAACATTTACGCAATCATTGCAGCCCTACCCCAATTCAACTATGCCACCTTTTCCTCGTCCTACGGTAGTAATGCCGTTAGCTCAATTAAGGCAACCCTTTGCTTTAGGATCCCCACCAGGATCTGCGACATTGACGGGTGGTAAATCTATGTCAGGTGGATCGGGATCAGGGTCGCAGCGTCAAAGATTATCTTCATTATCGGATGATAATGGAAAACCGCTTAGTGTTTGTGCTATTTTCGCAAAATCAAGATCGTGGCTGCTAGATCCCCCCAACATTACTCGAGAAGCTCCACATCGCATTCAACGTAAAGCTGTAGATTCATTGTTTGTGATGGCCGGTCACGGAGCACTAATACAATATGACTTGGGCACAAAACTTGCTTCATGTATGTTTATTTATTTTTCAACTTTATATGTAAATCCTTAAATAAAACATTTCATTTTAGGTGTCGCCAAAGAGAAAATATGTGACGACACTCCTATCGAACTAGAAGTCGAAGCTAAGGCTCAATGGAATTTGGGAAGGCGTAAGGAGGGATCTCAAGAGATAATGCCACCTCTTTCACCTGATAACTGGTTAATTAAAAATCGAAACTCCAGTGTTTTAAGCGATAGCAGCCGTCAATACGATGATTCGGATGATAGGAATGAATCTTGGCTCTCACAAGTAGAAATAATAACTCATGCAGGACCACATCGACGTCTCTGGATGGGACCACAGTTTGTTTTTAAAACATATAATACACCAAGCGGGTAGATATTTTTTTAAAAATATATTTGAAATAAAAACTTACCTTGCTGTATGCCTCAGGTCTAACTTAAATCATGTTGATATTGAAGCTGTAGAAATTGGCACAATAAAATCTAGTTCTACTTCTGCTACCGAAAAACCCGAGTATTCATGCCCCTTAAACATGCCCTTAACTGCTGCAGGACGGTCAAGTGCAGTACCAGTTCTAATTGAATCTGGATCATACAGTAAGTTAATTTCTTAGCTTTAACAATATCAAACTTACTAAATGCTCACAAATTGTAGGCAGCATTGAACAAAGCCCCAAGCTAATGGATCGTTTTCGTCATGATCATTTAGATTCTGACTACTCAGTGTCGCATGGAGATTCTCGTTTAAAAGAAGATTTAGCCGATGCAATGAGAGAATCACCTTCTGCAACTGCTTTGTCTAAAGATGCGGGTAAGTTTTTTTTTATTTTTTGTTTTCTTTGTTTTTAGTAATTATTATTTTTGTCGCATTCACATGTTGGCTTGTTGGTTTAATTTTTAACATTTTTTGTCACATTCTAATCATTGTTAATTTGTAGTTAAGTTGGGTTTTAACTTCTTAAAAAATATAAATCCATAAATAAGAAAACATATCCATTTGTACATAAAAACTAGAAACTTTTTTTAAGTAAAGTTATAGATAATTATCAACCCTATTAAGTAAATTGAATTTGTTTTAACCCATGTACTCAATAAAATAACCGAGAGTGGAAGCGTAGATCGAATTGATACTTTTTTAATGCTCAGACATATGTGACATGCGTTTCTAACAAAACAACAGTGGCTAACAGTCGTAAAAAGAAGAAACTTGTTTTAAAACAATATTTTAATACCTCAATACGGAAAGACTAAATTCACAAGGTTAACAAAATAAAAGTGGATAAGATTCCGTTTATCGGCATTCAGAATATTTTGCTAACTAGAAAAATTTTCTTATAGTTCTTAAATCGTATGACTGTTCCAAAATTTTCCATGGTTATACCATCAATTTTATTGCAGGTATTGTATATATATATTGGTGTATACTCTGTTTTTTAAATAGATCTAAAAAAGGCTGGCGCAAGCGTCGGATAGTTTAAATTGCAAAAGGATCTCCCGAAACAGAACAATATGTTTTTGCACCCGCTTTATTTTGATCAGCCTGTCTTTTTCTAATTTGTTTTATGCACTCTTCCGTACACTCTCAATATTTTTGATGGTAAGCATCGCATCGTACATAACATTCTGGCACCAAAAAGGTTAAGGTTCATTTTTGAATCCTAATAAATTTTTTTGTACATTAAAGACAATTCAAATACTCTTAATGTATGTACACACATTCATATATATTTCTGAAAATAAATAACATTGAGGTAAAATGTATCATGGCATGTTTTCTAATTTAATTTAGTTTAAATTTGAGTAATACTTTCATTGATTGGAAATGGTTGGGTTTATGTTTTTGAATAATTAATTGTACAATTTATTAGAAAATTTACCGAACCAAGGTAAAGGTAAATAATAAAACACATATTGATAATCGAGGTTTGTTTGCACATACTTTTAATATTTGCGTAAATATATGCATATGTACGTATTTACAGAAGTGGTGTAGTAATCAATGCAACAAAATTACAAAAACGTAAAGATTCAACTCTTTAAAATATAACTTACTTCTTATTCCCATCCTTTTTCCAACCTCTTTGATATAAACTTCTGCATTTATTTCAGTGAATTATAATGATGCTTATAAAATATATTATTCAATTATATTTAAAAAAAAGTTTAATCAATTTTTAAATAAAAAGTGCATTTGTTTCAATATGTATGTTGTAAAGTTAAAATGACTGTTATGCTCTTAGATAATGTTTGAGAAAAATAACATAGTATTGCTAACTAAGAAAAGAGTATGTTTCATCTTGAACAAAAAATAAAAAGCCAAAGTTTTCTTTTATGTTCCTAAAAATAATAATAATAAATTATAAATTTTCCGTTTTTTAACCAACGTTTTATTTCGGCCTCAATGTTGTATTTTTTTGTATCGTAATTTTGCCTTTAGATAAACATTTCATATTACTATCGTTTCGTTTGCGCTAAACAAAGCAATTAAGATTAAAAAATTGGTGCAAGATTATTTAAAAAAAAGGATTTAATAATGATATTTAGTTTTCTATTAATAATCGGGTTTAAGTATATTTAATTATTTTTTAATAAATCTAAGTTGCAGCATGTCGGATTTCAATATAAAAATGCTACTTTTTGATTTTGATTTTTATGTTTGTAAAAACACATTCACTGTTATTTTTAATCACTCACTAAAATCACATAATTAAAAGCTTTGTTTTAAGTAACCCCCGTTAATTTCAAATAGCTTTCTTTAATATTTGTTCAGGTTTTTGCACCTTCTATTAAAGAGCTAGAAACGTAAATTGCTGTCATAGAAAAATTATTGAACTCAAAAACGTGTGTACATTTATTGAATAAAAAAATTTAATTAAAATCATTCACATTTAAACTAAAATGCCTTTGGCTTTTTTTTATTAATTTGTATGTATGAACAGCTCTTTCTTATGCAATGTTTATTTTTCTCTTCTTTTCTCTATATTTGCATCAACAAAGGTGGTCACGTTTGTAAAAATGCGATTTCAAATGAAAGTGTTGCCTTTTACGATACATTAACAACTGTGGATGATAAAGTCTGCATACCCGCTTCTTCAGCATCGGCAGCTGCCCTTGCTAGTGTTCTACCTAATATTCATTCGTATGACAACAGCTCGAGTTATGAATCTTTCGATTCGGCAAAAAAGACAAAATCTTCAATTGAGAAAATTGTTAATCCCTTAGGAACAGTGACGACTGTTACGTCTTGTCTAACGGCTGACATTAAGAAAGACATATTAGATGAAGTGGTTTCTCAACTGGCTGCAGAAGATACAATTATACATGAAAATTGTGATGAAAGTCTGTTCCGTCCCGTTGTCGCTATATTCTGTGACGAAAAGACTCTTCTAAAAAATGAAGAAGAAGCTAGACAGAACAATGAAAAATATTCGCCTCCTGAAATTATTAGCAATAAACTAGTTGTGCCAGTAATAGCTAAAGAAGTAAATGATGAACTCAGTAAGCGAGAAAAAGAAAAAAATATTGCAATCAAGTTTAGGTCAACGGTGACCGAAACTAACGCAAAACAGCAAACAAATTTTTCAGAAATGACTTTGATTAATAAAAAAGTTAAAGAAGACCAAACAAAAATGTATGCGAAAGCAAGAGCATGTGCGGAAGTTCAGGTCAGAGCAACCAATCCTCAAAAGATTAAATCATCAGTTTTAAAAGAAGAAAATCAGGAGTGCGTAAAAAATTCAGGTTTTTTAAAAGAAACGTCAGCTGGTATAAAAGCAATACAAAAAGAAAGTCCAAATAATGAGCAGACAGAAACTGAAGTAGCAGGTACTATTCAAAATATAAAACCAAAAATCGAATTTAAAAATCACGGCAAAAAGGAATTACAAGTTTTTCTTAAAGAAAGCGAAAACTGTAATTTAAATGCTAAAGATATTGTAAGAAAGATGGAAAATATTAAAACTAAAACTTTAAGCTGTGAAAAAGAACAAACTAAAAAAGAAGATTTAAGAGAAAAAATAATGATGCCTAAAGAAATTGTTAAAGGTAACGAATCTTGTAATGAAATGGCTGCTAATTTAAAATGTACTGCCTCTATTTCGTGTGATATCGACAATGAAGAAAATAAATCAGAATCAAACTGTAGCCAAAAAACTCACAATTTATTAGAAACTAATACTGCCGCCAGTAAAGAAAATAATAAAAACACTAAGGATTCTGTAAAAACGTACAAATTGGACACAAATAGTATTATAAACAGTAAACAGGAAGCGCGGAATAATCCAGTTGAAATAGAAAAAAATAAAAATAAGATTGAACATTACGAGGAAAAAGTGACAACAAAGCTAACAAAAAATAAATCAGAAAATAAAAATGATAGCCTCACATTGAAGACAAATTCTGAACATCTTATTTACGATGATGCTTCAATTGCCAAAGATGAATCGCAAAGTGCTAAACTGGAGCCAAACAAGGAAAATAATGAATCTAAAACTTCAGATCGTAAGACAAGCAAGGTGTTGCAACAAGGAAGAAATCAGAAAAAAGAAAGCTTTCAAGAAAGAAAAAATGAGGCAACAAGCAATGACGATTGTTCCAAAACTAAAACAGGTGAAAAAGCCAATAGAAACTTGTTTTTAACTAACGAACAAACAATCACTTCTAGTGATATTTCAGTCAATAAAGGACAAGATTTAACAACAAATATTAAACCCACGTTAGAAGATAAAAATTTGAAAAAGAATAAATGCGACTCTGAACCTCGGAACACACAGATTGAATGTAAAACTAAATCGAATAAAAATATTTCAAGTTATAAAATAAGTGGAAATGCAGGTTGTGACGAACAACGCTGCTCAAGCTCACATAAACAAACTGAAAAAAGCCATGAAGAAAACAATCAAATTAATAATTCGGAAGCAATCATTGAAACAAATAAACAGGTTAAAGAGGCAAAGTCCTGCCTTCAAAATAAACCCGAAAATCTCCTGAGAGAAAGTCAAATAAATGACAAAAACAAAGACGAAATTAAAAAGAAAATTCAAACACCAGATGAAGTAATAGAAATCGAAAAACTTATTTTGAATTCAAATAACCAAGATTTATTTAAAGAGACTGCTCCAGCTGAAATGCAACAACATAGCAGCAGTGAAATTAAAACCAAATCCAGTTTAGCTCAAGAAGATTGCGTTAACGATATTAAAAGAAAAGAACCATCCGATATTAAACGGGATACCAAAGGAATTGCAAATGAAATTAGGAACAACAATCTGACTCTAAACCCAACTTCACCTAAAAAAAAGGGAAACCAAATTCCTAAAATCGAAAGTAAGAAAAAATTAGATTTGAACAAGAAAACAACCTCCAATCTTACTGGATCCGAAAAAATAAATGTAGAACAAAAGGATTGTCATCCTAAAAAAGACATTAGTGAAGGGAATAAAATGAAATCGAAGAGCGACACCAATGAAGAAAAAGAATTCCATGAAAGTTGTGGAAAGCCAAACAAAACATTTAAAAAGATGCCAAGTCAAATACTGCCATCATCTGCCTGGAAAACGTTAAGCGGTGCGGATATAATAAATAGAAATCTTAACAAAACTGACAGCGAACCTGACAATTTTCCTTTACTTGAAGCTACAAAAAAAGTACATAATCTAAACAAGTTATTACCTGAACTTTCAGCTCTAGCTGATGTAGAGAGACAAACAAATTTAGATGAGTTCTCAGTTCTAAAGCCGTTGGACCCATTGCCACCATTACCAATAATTGAGTCCTTACAGTTAATTCCCAATAGTAAAACTGAGTTTTCTCGGGATTTTAGTTTAATGACATTTGAAAGTCCTTTAATCGAAAATCCGTCTTTTCAACGAAAAATAATACCTGCTCCTCGCGGATTTACAGAACAAAATTTGATTCTAGCTCTTTGTGGATCTTTGCATTATGAAAATGAGCAGAGTGAAAAAACTGAATTGTCGCCAACATTTTCATCAAATCGTTCGTCTACAGTTTTTGAGGATACTTCGCTAGCCGATTACAAGTCTTTGACGGAAAATGACGATCCCTATATGAGCTTGGAACAGAGTTCCCAAGAAACAAATACAACCGCTACTAATACCAATACAACAAATGAAAAGTTTTCTTCATCAACAAATTCATCAGGTTCAGAAGAAATTGTTATAATGGAGGAGAAAAAAATTACCAAAAAGCAGAAACGTAAAAAGCAACAGCAGGGTAAAGAATTCCCAAAACAAGAGGAACAAAATCAACACGACGAAATCGATGATGAAGAATTAAGACCTTTAATAGCCATGACAGATTCTCAAGTCGATCAAACAACAATTTTTTCCACTGACACTTTGTTACCATCAGCTGTGACTATTGATGGAAAGCAATCCACACCTACTCAACACTTAATAACAAACTCGACGACAACTGACAGCGATGGACCATTGCCTGCAACCACATCGGATGAAAATGCATTTTGCATCCCTGTTCCCATAGTTCACAATCCACATAAAATAAAAACAAAAAAATTAGAACACAAAATTAATTTAATTGCCGCAATTGAAGCAGCAACTTCTTCATCAACATCTTCAGCAGAAGAAAGTGGTGTTGAATTGGGTGGTCGTTCTTCTCACGACAATGGCGAATCATTGATCTCTTTAGCAAATAGTATATCTACTTCGACTATACCACGACCCAGTGTCGCAACGTCTCAAACAACAGTGGGTGCTTTAAAAAAGAAAACTAAAAGGCGCAAGAGATAAGAATTAGCCATTTCTTTGTTTTGTATTTCTTGTTTAGTAGTCATTTATTACATCTATATCGTATATTTCAGATACTATATGGAATATGAAAACAGTTACGGTGATACGTCGAAGCCATTTAAATAATTTTATTGTTTTTTTTTTTTTTTTTTTTTAAGCCTAAAATTCGAAATAAGCTATATTATAATAGAATATCATAATATATGTAATATTTTTCTAAAAGTTTTTTTTTTCTGTTATAAGTGTTAGTTGATATTTTTTTATTTTCCCTTTTTAATAACAATAGCGGAACTCACGGTTCGTTTTAAAATTAAAATGCTTTTAAGACATCTAAGTGTGAGCGTCTTTTTTTCTGTGTTGTAAGGAAAGCGAAAGAGCAAAAAAAAACATGGCGCTAAATATTATAGCTGTTTTACACTTGTAAATAAATCCATTTGCAACATCTACTACAGTTTTTAGTATTGCAGATGGTGCAAATATAGTAAATTAAAGATGTATTTTGTAGGTTTCGCGACTTAAATTTATCAATATTTAATAAAGCTTCAAGATGTCTACAATAGTAAACCGTGATTTCCGTTAATATTTAGCAACGCTTTAATATACAAGCTGTGACTTTTATTTCAACAAATCTCAACTTTCAGATTTATAGTTTAATCTTCAAAGAACGTCAAAGAACTTTTTAAGATTTCGAAAATATCTATTGGCGTCTTTATCCTTTTTTTTTTTTTTTTTTTTTTTGTTTGGCTTCAATATCTTCTTTTAATTTTTCTAATAGCAATTTGAATAAAAGGTTAATTTTTACTCATCTACTTTGTCCTACTTTTACACAAAATATGAAATAGGCCTATATTAAGTTTAAAATACAGCTCGTAGATGGCAACACGTTTAAAACTAAATTTGTTTTGTTTTCTTTCTTTTGATATAGCACTCTTAAGCATGATGCTGTTTATCATTAATGAGACAATATTCAGAATCTAATTAAAGTGCAAAGTATTGACAAATTTCGAAATACATACATATGTACACACACTTTTTAATATATGATTTATATACCTTTTACAGTATTATTTGTATACTGCTTTAATTTAATTGAAAAGAAGTCTTTATTAAAAGTAATTTTAAAACAATTAAAAATATCAAGAGGAAATGATTTGGCAATTAAAAAAAATAATTTTATCAAGGGAAATTAATATAAAAGTGGTGTTGAGACCTTGTCTAATTTGCATTGCTATTGATTACATCAAATGCTTTAATTAATCACTGTAATCACGAAGCAAACTGCTTATATTGTAAAATCGTCTTTATAAGTTTGTCAAGAATCTCTTTTTTCACCCCAAATGTTCTTGTGCATACTAAACTTTTGAATTAAAAAATATTAAACAATAAATAGAACAGCAAACAAAAACGTTTTTACATTAAAATTTAATTAATTATATTCAATAATATCAAAATTGTTTTATAAAAAAATCAATCAAAAAAAAAAAAAAAAATTATGTAATCACACTCATATTTTATTGTCATAAGTTTAAAATTAATAATTTAAGTTAGAAATTAAAAAAAAATAATAATACATACTAATCGAGTTTACAACTTTAGCTAAGTCCACACACAAGGCGGCATGAAATCACTCTGCAGAGCGAAATCGACATAAACCCGCTATTTCAATGTCAGACAACAAAATAAAACTCTAATAATTCTAAATAAAATAAAACCCTAAAGAAATAACTAAACAGCACCTCCAATAAGACTTATATCACAATGAAATAAAATCCTACAAAATCAATCCCTAACAAATATTAACAGTTTTTAGTTAAAAATCAAATTATTTTTATTTTTTGAGAATTATTTTAATTTTAATTAAAAACAATGATTTATTATTCGATTTTTTTCGCGCCCAAAATTTTAAATATTCATTTTTAAAACAATTTAAAATTTTAACATTTTAGAGTTTTAAAATATTTTTAAAATAATTTTAGCTCATTTGTGTTAAGAAGAATTTATTATTAATATCTATTTTTGGTACCATATTTTTTCTTAGTCAGCTTCCTTTGCAGATAATTTCAGTGAAACGAACGCGTTCTATTTTCTGGAGCTTTGTTTCTTATTTTTTTTAATATTTAATAGCTTTCTTAAGTATATTTATTACCAATTTGGTTATTATTTATATATGTATTTACTGCCGTATTTATGAAATATGTATTTAAATAGATTTGAAATATATTTAAAAATATTTTGTATAAAAATTTTTTTAAATGTATTTTACATTTCAAAAATACTTTATTTTGTATGAATATGGCAGTTAATATATAAATAACTTTCTTTTTAAATGTGTTTATTAATTAAAAAGTCACAATTTATGCTAAAATACTAAATTCCAGGTAAAACAAAATTTTTCTGAAAAACAACAACTATTTTACTCACCAATATTCAATAACTATGGACTAATTGCTTTCGTTTTTCTTGGTCATAATCTGGTATTAATATAAAACAGTTTTACCGAGTTCACACACGTAAATTTTTCTTGCAGCAATTCTGAATTTTGTTGAAGAGAAAGGAGTGCTGTTTCTCTTTTTCTTAACCGCAAAATTCAAAATTTTTACAAGAAAATAATAATAAATAATTCAGATCATTATATTGTTCGTTTTAATTATTGTGAATATGTTCTAGAAAATGTTTGATAATTTTTAACCAGACCCCATTTTCCTATGTTGTCTTATTTTACCTGAAAATGTGTTTAATTAGAGTACGAAAACAAAAATGGGCGTTTATTAATGGTAATGGTTTGAAACCCTTGAATCAGTAGTCAATGATAATGATTTTGTTCTTTAACTAATTAACAATTGTCATTACTGAAAATAATGGTAAGACAAAAGTGCTAATTAATGCTTAATTAGTCTGTCTAATCAAATTTACTTCCATGTTTATTGAGTGTAACAGTTGACGTCAGAAGTTTAAAATTAAAAAAAGCAGAAAAGAACTCGCATTTGTTTTTCTTAAATAATTATTCATATTAAATATGTCTGTACTGTGGAATGTAATTTCATGTCGCAAAAAAATATTAATAAGTCTAAATTTATAAGATTCAAAGTTTAATTTTTGAATTGGCATAATTAAACTTTGTATTTAAATTTTCTTATTTTAATTTTATCTGCAATTTGTATGTGTTTTATTTTATGTTATTTTATATTGTAATTGTAATATTTTATCGTTATTAAATAATTTGTTTATTATTTTTAACAATTCCTTGGCTTAAAATTATTAAGATATTTATATTATTATTTATAAAAATTTTATTTAAGTAAAAATTGCCAAAAACTTTTTTTAATGATGATTAATGTGTTTTATCATAAAACTTGTGGTACAGATAATTTGATTGTTAAGTTTTAAAAGTGTAAATATAACCTAAGTGACATAAATAAAGATGAATACAAAAACAAACAGAAAATAATTGCTATAAATGAATTAAGAACAATTAAACCTTATTCAGTTATCCATTAGCAGATTGTGTAACAGAACAAGTAAAGTTTTACTTAGCGATTTTAATTCGAATTTGGCTTTAAAATCGTTTTGTAACCTACAGTAAATTATTGGAATTTTGGCGCTTTTGGGGCGAAACTTTGACGTTTTTTTTAATATATCTTGGTTAGAAAAAACGCCAAATTGCCATAATTAAAATCTGATGAAAAAAACATAATCGTAGTCGGCTAGCAGAATGCAATGCTGCTTTTCCTGGATCGCTATATCCTTTATCAGCATTCTTCGCATCTATCTACCTAAAGTTGTGTTGTACATTGTGAACTCATGTATTTAACCAACTAATAAATATTAATTTGGTTGGGCGAAGTCCACACACAACCTCTGCTGCTCTCTCTGTAATTCATTTTGGACATTTTTTTTGTTGCCTTTGTGCCAACCATCGGTATGGCCATAAGTAAAATTTTTATTTTTAGTCATTAAAAAAAAAATGTACAAGATGCAGCATTCCATTCTGCTGGCGTCTAATTATTCTTGTTTTCTTTGGAAAACGTTCGCATACATTTGTAAATAATGTTGCCTTCTAAAATTTTGTTTAGAAATTAAATTAATAAATGAACCTAAAATTAAATTATGTAATAAATAATTTTTTTAATATTTATAGTAAAAAAGTGTTAAATTACAAAAATTATCAATTACATACGGATAATGAACATGCAAATAATAATACTAATGCTATTTAAATTAACAATTTAGGCGGTATGTTTAAAAACACCAAGTAAGAATGCTATATACATATATGTATGTATATATATGGTATAAATTGCATACGGAATGACAAACTTAAAAATAACCTTTGTGATGAAGGGTATAAAAACATAGTGAAGCCATAATACAACGAAAGATATAAAACATCTGGATATGTATATACATAACATACTAAAATAAGTGCGAACTTAAACAAATTTTTATTTGCTTTTGACAAGACAATTGTTTTTAAGAATTTTTCATCTGTTGAGCTTTGTCGCGTAGGTGTTAAAATAATACAATATTATGTACAATACATGTGTATTGTATAAATACATTGTATAATATACAAGAAATAGTTCTGAAATATACAGGCATGTCACAGAACTTAATTCCGATCGAAAGTGCTTTCAATTCCCTAAATTGCTTCTTCAAAAAACTAAAAACGAAAAATTTCTTTGGAATGAAACCACTTTCAAATTTCAAAGTGAAATTTAGTTTCTTTAAAATTTTGTTTTTTGCGTTTCTTAAATTTACTTTTATTATGTGTCTTACTTGGATTAGACTCGTTGTTTACTTTGATGCGCTAAATATTGCCACATTTAAATTAAATAGCAGAAATTCAATACTATTCAAAAATAAACAACATCAATCGGAATCTGAAGAAGGAAAAACAAAATCGATCGAAATTGTTGATACGGAATTCAAACCATTCCGATCGGAATGTGTGACATGACTGATAATCTTTTACAGTCCACCCTAAAAACGAGCGTAAGACGTTATTTAACTGTCAAAAATTCTCATGCCCATACAAAATGTATGAGACCAACCCAAATAGCGCGACGCTTACGTTGGACAATTGAAAAATCCAATTTTGACTGCGCGTAAAAAGTGAACTTGGCTGCAAAAGAAGTGTTATTGTTTTTTTTGTGATATATACAAAAGTATTTCCAACAGTAATGACATTACAGCTACTTTTAGGTCAATTTCGCGATTTTATCTCTCTTAATTATTTTAATTTTGTGGTTTTTAGATAATAAGATAAGTAAACAATACTGTTCGTTTCACAATGTTGGCGCTCTTATTTAAGTTACTCATTACAGCGTAAAAACTAGACGCTAAATTACGTCGTGCCTAACGCCCGTATTTAGGGTGGACTGTTAGAAATTACACCTTAAAGAGAATGTTTAATTTTCATACAAATTCTAATAATATTGTTGAAAATATCCGAAGTCTTCAAAAAGTATAATTTTAGAATTTTTAGTTACACATAATATTTTTAAGAATATAATTGAATTTTGTTCAATTAAAAGTTATGATTATATCTTAATTACAATTCAATTAGTTTAAATTTGTAATTAAAAACATCTTAAGTACAATAAGAATGTTTATTAGAACTAACTGTAGAAAAAAATTCTATACATGATGAGCTTAAACATCATAAACGCGTTTGCAAATTACCAAATATTTAAAAGGATATTTAACACATTTTACATATTTTTGCTATTTGGTAATTGAAGTATTATTTTAAATTTTTTTCGTGTGGTTACCAGTTTGCTGGCTTTTAGTGGTCCTTGTTTTATACATTTTTGCACTTTAGTACATTTGCTTTAAAAATAGTACTATTTTGTGTACATACCGCACAGTTTTTAACGTCTTACGTATCATTTCCGAAGCCACAGCAATTTTCTTTGTTAATTTTTGCTATAAAGCGTTCATTTACTTATTTAACTTTTTGAGAGCAATTTTGCAAAATTCTTTCTTACTCTCTCGTTGCAAGTTCCTGCTAGTAACGTAAATGAACAGAACTGTTGGCATGTTTTGAACAAACATAAGTGGTTTTGTATTTTCTTCGGTTTATTAAAACCGAACGGAATCTATAGAATCTAAAATTATTTCGATCGGAATTGTAACTTCGGAATCATTTCAATTCCGAACGGAATTTGTGACATGCCTAATAATTGAATTCCCCCAGGTCTAATACATACATATATGCAGGTATTAACAATTGAAAATATATAAAACATAAAAGATTTATTCATTGTCGAAATGTAATGTGTTAAATTGTTTGTTACAGATTTTCAAATTCTAAAAGGAGACAAAAATAAAGTGAATCATAATAATCAAAGGTTTGATGCCCACAATAGCAACACAGAAAATCCAAAGACATTCAAGCAAACAGTAAGTGGGTTGAAAAATAAAAGGAATCACAGGTATCAGGACACCACTTTTAAGAGCACGACATCATTATCACAACATCAAGCAACAGAAGTGCATAATTCGACATGTCAAAATGTGACACTGAAACATAATCAACAGCAACAAAATAATCAAAAACAACTGCAATACGTAACGAATAATGCAATTGACAATTGTTTCGCAAATGACAGCAGTTCAACTATCGTTAATATCGATTTGTTCGATGATCAGTTGAGTACAAGCAGCAATAGCAACACAAGTCGTTTCTCATGTGAGGCCGAACCTTTATCTACTACAACGCCACCGATAAGTCTTGATTGTAACGTTGACACAAATCTAATTCATTTCCAAGCAAATAAATCACTTTTGCTTAATTCCGAAAAAATACAATACGACTGTAATTCTTTCCCTGAAGAGATAATATCAACTTCAGGGCAAAAATGTCTTGTCCCAGCTGATGCCACTAATAATGATAATTGCGACGATGACAATAGCAGCAACGGTAGCGGCGGTTCGTTGTGAGAATTACTGAAAAATCCTTCACTTGCAAGGACTACAATCATGAGTAAAAATTTTTACATTAATCGCTTTTACAGAAATATATTTCATAATAATAATAATCACGGAAATAGTATTCCAAAGTGAAGTAAGAATTTTATATTGGAGTAATTTTAAATTGTAACTTTTAAGATCAACACTTTTTTTTACAATAATGACACTTTAGTTCATAACAATTCAACTATTGTTAAATGAACTGTGAGTATTTTGATTTTTGTGTTATCAAATTTTGCATCACCGTATGATCTGACGTATTTTTAAATGTAAAAAAAAGAAAACACGTATATTTAAAGGTTTTAGTTAAATTTATAAACAATAACGCAAATATTGTCAATTTTGTATCTTTTCGAAGTTGATTATTTTATTATTATATTTGATTATTTAAAATAACGCACCTTGGGTGTTTGTTTTCGGTTCTATAAAATAGTTTAATTTGTCTAATGAAAAAATTTGTGATAAGCAAAGCCACGCTATAGTTGTATTATTGTAGAAAAGTATTTTTATTGGAAAGTCTTAAACTTTTATTTTTATGTACAAATATGTATGTATGCATGTATGTGTTTTTTCTTATAATAATTTATATCAAGGCGTATTAAAAATCAGGTGGCCGAACGGCTACAAAAACAAAAATTTTATATCATTTTGTTGTTGCAGAGAACCACTTTGATTTAAAAAAATGTAAACTTTACAAAAGGAAGCCGATTTTAGTGTCATTTTGTCATCATTTGGTACTTTAAATGAAGGTGTATCCAATTGGTTTCTGTCTCCAATACCCCATATTTAATTATTTGATTTTGTAATTAAATTTATAAAATTTACAATTTTTTATTTTTTCAAATTATTTTAAAATTTGTTATTTTTAAAATTATTTTAAAATAAAATAACAACGTTGAACATTATCAAAAATTAGCTGGGCTATTAAGACCCACTTGTTAATACGTCTTGATTTGTATGTATATAAAGTTGACTTGAACAAAAGTATGTAACAAAATAAATATTTCAACCTTTATTTTAATTTTTAAAATTTTCTTTAAAACCATGCAATTAAAAAAACATTTTAATATGACTAAAGTAGTTCTTCTAAATGATTAACAAGCAACATCGCCAATAATCAGATAAAAAAATTAATTAAAAATATCACAAAAATTTTATTAAGAATTTAAAGATACAATTTTCTTGGATGTTCGTATTTGCTTTGGTATTGGAATAGTTATTTAGATTTGGAAATTTTTAAAAACGTGAATTCATAGTTCATACTTTTTTATTTGTTAGTACGTTAGATTCAGAAACAACTTTACAGTTTTATAAATGTGTATATACTAGACATTTGCATTAATGTAGACTTGTGCCATATAGTTCAATTTAGTGATCGCTCTTTTTAGTTCAAAGTTTGAAAATGAACTAGCAATCAACAATCAACCGTTAGCAACATTGATTTATTTCGTTTGAAAAAAAAAAACAAATCTAGTAATGTTACTATTCTCGTAAAACAAGCTGTGTTTTGATTCATTCGACATGTATATATTTCTCATTCTAATCTCTTTGTTTCACGATTTAACAAGAGAGTATCTGGTGTGAGCTTAATGATTTAGTGAGAGTTGAAAAACGAATAATATACACATCTGACATGATCTGACAAATTTTAAATTGCACCGTCTAAATGATGTATGTTACTGTACCAATGCCAAGGCAAATCGATAAGAGGTGAATGCAATGGCTAATGCGGCCTACAGACGAATGCATTTCTTTTTTACCCTGCAGATTCCAAAATTCCTTTTTGCATTATAATTGTTTTTAAATTAGACGAATTTTGCAAAGGCGAATTGCTTTTAAAGTAAATGCAGTCAAGTGCCATGAACTCTTCTTGCATAATGGCTTTTAGAAAGAGAAACAAAACATTTGAACATAAACAGCAAGTCGAAAGCCTTAATGTCAAACACCATATAAAAAAATATACATACATATTTTTTATATATAGAGTTTTGCGATCGTGACTACGAAGTAGTAATTGATTCGCCTTGCTAAACAGTTTTAAAAATATGCATATGGTATGTATGTATATATGTCACATTTTACTTAACCTGTCATTTTTTACAGTCAGCTGCAAAACAAAAAATAAAGTTAATCATCAAATCAAATTATATTTTTTTACACATTTACTAAATATACTGACATAAAAAAATATCAAATATTTAAGTTTCAATAATATTAAAAATTATGTAAAACCTTTGAAAAATTCTTAAAATATTTAATATTTTCCCGAACACAGTTCCCCAGTCTCTATACAAGATTTTGTATTCTCATTTTCATAAAAAATAGTTTAAACAGGAGAAAATGGTACCCCATCCTAAACTCTGACCCATTTAGGATTCCTTACTTTTGTTAGTGATTCTTTTTGAAATCGTTTTCTTGGCATTTAACCGTATTTTTTTCACTTCATTTATAAGACTTTTTCAAGTCATTTTAAAATTGCTAACAAATATTTTTCGAGATATTTATCAGTTGTTTTATTATTGTTGAGTCTTAGTAGTTTAAAATTTGCGTTTCTTAAACATTCCTCAGTATTAAGAAATAATTAAACTCATTTATAATTGCATTCATATGTATTTGTATCAAAATTTATTTAAAATAAAAATACAGGGGGCAAATCACGGCATTCGATATCGATCGAAATTTACATTTATATTCTATAGAAATTTCGATCGATATCGAATGGCGTAATTTGCCCCCAGTTTACCAATTGTATTTTAATAAGTAATAATTTACACACACAAAAAAAATTAAAAAATAAATTATTTGTGTTTCAGTTTACAATATTCAGGCATTTTTTGAATTTTACACCAAATTCGAACTTTATATTCTTCACAGAGATGTTGCTGCAAAATAATTTTTCACAAAAATAATGCTTTGAAAAATACGAAAGTAAAATTTTCGTTTGGAATTCAGGGGGCAAATTACGGCACTCAATATCGATCGAAATATCAGTAGAATTTAAAAGTAAATTTCGATCGATATTGAATGAAAGGGGGCTACTTTGTATTTCGATTCTAAAGAAAATTATTCGAATTTCTACGGCTGATACATTGTGTTTTTAAAAGTGTTTTCTTTCGAATATAAATACAGAGTTAACCCCCAGAACATGCCTAAATACTTTTAATTAAAACAATAATAATACTTTTGTTTTAACAAATTTTTATAAGAAAATATATTAAAAAAATAATTAGTATAAACAGTTTGTAAGTTTAAATTACATTAAGAAAGATAAAAAAATACCTGGCTATTTGTACATTAAAGTCCAGCTTAAAAGTTTTTAATAAAAAAAAATATATGAGATATTTACTCTACCAAAAATTTAAATAAAATATAATATTTATACTTTAAAATTTATCATCTTTATCAAAATCTTTTCTACTTAAAAAATAAACTTAAATAAAAAAAAAAATATCTAATTTGTTCGTTTTCTTTTGATCATTACATATTTAGGCTGCACAAAATGCTTTTCATTTCTTTGTCGGTGTTTTTTTATTTAAGGTGACGAATGTCTGAAACGAATAATATAACTAATTTGCTTTTTAACAACAGAATTATTAACCTACTTTTATTTTTCATAGTGAGAAAAAACTTTTCGGCACTAGGCTTAGTGCTAATCTCCTTTCAGCTATACAAAGAAGCTTAGTCATCCGCAAAATATTTTCAAACAGCAGCACTTGCAAAAAATTCTTTCCAAAAAAAAAAATAAAAAGAAATTTTTATTACAGACATTAAGTTATTCAGTAGTCAGTTATATGGTCTTCTTAATTGAATTTTTAGATTAAATGCATTTCTGAAATATATTCCAGCTGTTTTAATTGCTTTAGTGTTGTTTTTAAGTGTTTTTGAAACGAATTTTAAACTTTTTCTAAAAAAAGGCTTGTTGTTCAATGAAACAAAAACGCAAAAATGGTTTACAATTACAATTCGGAATAAAGACTGTTTAATAAATATATCGTCACCTAAAATCTAAAAAGCCGTTACTGAAAAAAATTCGTTTTTAATTGGTAACAAAATAATTAACAGAAAATAAGCCAAACGTCTACATAAGTTTTTGTTTTTGTTCTTCTATTAGTTACGTTTTTGAAAAGTACGAGTGCGAGACCTTCGTTTCAAGACAACAATAGATTAAATTTATTTTTTTTTAAATGGTTCTACTGTTTCGGGTTTGAAGAAATTAACAACTTTTTTAACATTTTCAATTTATTTTAAATTAAACGGAAACAAAAATGATATCAATGAAAAGTTAGATGAAAAATAAGCTCCAAAAATTTAGTGATCATAATTTGGCAAAATAAAAATTAATTACACCAATTAAATCGATCAGACGTAGTGTCGAAAGAGGTGATATTGGAAATCACCATGATCGGTCCATGTGCTTTGAGGCAGCGAGCAAAACACAATGCCTACCTCTAATTTGTTCACATTATTTGGAACAATGAAGTAACTCTAATCAAATGGTGCGATAAAGAATTAAAAAATAAAAAAACACATCAAGTGAAAAAACTGGCGCTTGATTGGAGTTACTTCACTAAACTAGATTTAGATAGATGGTGAAGGGTATATAAGATTCGCCTTAGCCGATTATAGTACTCTTACTTGTTATTTTTGTTTTAGTTTTTCTTATGGCTTTTTACACCCTATCTGATGTGTATTAAACTTAAAGTGAAATATGCAAATTATTTAAATTTTAAAGTCGTTAGTTTTCATTTACTTGAATTTTTCAGTTGCTGATATTTTATTTAGATGACGGGTGTAGCGATCCAGAAAATGCAGCATTACAATCTGCTGGTGTCAAATTAACCTGTTTTCTTTGGAAAATTTTCGCAAACATTTGTAAATAATTTTTGTTTCTCAATAAAAATCTTTTATAAATTACAATAAAAATAACCTTGAGCGGAATTAATTAATTCATTAGATTTTAACTATTATTTCATTCTGTTTGTATCTGACTTAAATTGTTCTCTTTAAATTTGATCAGAATTAATAGTGAGTTTAAGAGAAAAATTATAGCTTCTTATTATGAATTATTTTTTTTATAAAATAACTGAAAATTAAAATAAATTATGTCCTTCAACCGGATTCTGTATGAAAACGATTCGAACTCAGTTTACTTCAAAATTAATTTTCTAAATATGTAATTCAAAAATTCGAAAATGTCAGTTTAGTTTAACTTTATAAATCTTCTTTGTATTTTTGTACTTAAATATTTATATCCATCTGTAAGAATTCAATTAATCGATTTAAAATAAGAAATGTTATGATTTACATCAATTTGATAATAGAAGAAAAATATGTGCCCTTGCCTTGCCCATATCAAGCCCTTGGATATTTCTAATAAAATCTCAGATACTCAGTTATTTAGTATTATAAACTGAAAATGTGTTTCTGTTGTTGTTATTATTAACATTGATTGGTTTATTTTTAATTAAACAAATGTAAAGTTTGAATTGTCATTGTGTTAAATATAATTATTGAAATATTAAATCTTATCTTTATGCCATTTAGATAATTTAAACACAATGTAAATCCAGAGTTCACCAGCATTTAATCGTCTATAAAGAATTTATATTAGAAAAAAAAAAGAAAGATATACAGTCAGCCCTCGCGGTTGTTGCAAACAAATTTTAGATTGCAACAACTCTAACAATTTGCCTTCATAAAACTTTGTATCTTCATATGTCTGTACATACATTCGTACAATATTTTATATACTAGAAAACAAACAATTTTTTTTTTAATCGAGTTATAAAAGTTAAATTGTCTGTCTTAAAATAAGAGTTATAAATTTATATTAAATGAATATTTAAAATATTTTTAAATAGAGCAAATTTTATATTTGACTTAGTTAGTTTGAAGATACTGAGGAGTAAATATTTTAGGAAGAGGGACAAATAATTTATATCTATTTAAAAATATGAAGAAAGGCAGATTGCAATGAAAGTTGCAGTGTTATAATAATTGATAAAAAGTTAAGCACGCAATAAGTTTATTAAAACACCACAAAACCCCACAAAGGAGCATTTTTTTTAACAAAAATCAATCAGCTCTAATTATATCGTTGTTTCTAACGCAGGTCCATAAAAATGTTTACATTTATTTAGCTGGCCCCAAAGTTATTTCTAGGAGCTAAAAATCGATTTTATTTTACATTTCTATAAAATTGTGCCTTCTTTTTATCCACATTGTAGAAATTCATTGTAAATTCGAAGAATCGTTTCTTTAATGGAAATATCAAGTATAAATTAGCGATACTTTTTTAAGTTAAAATTGATAGCAAAAGCTATCGATAAATAATGTTTACAAACTATTTTATCGAAGTAAGGATCGAGTCCTCCTACTTTATATGTTTGATCATGCGCTTGATAGAATTCGGAGTACTATCGTACATTATTTACAAGTAGTGGAGCGAATAAAAATACTTTTTTAGGGAAATAAATAATTCGTAAAACATATTTAATTATAATGCATTTACTGACTCTAAAATAAAAATAAAAAAATCGAGAACAGCAGTATTCGAGAGATCACTGTAAATATTTTAAGTAATTATTTTTTGTAAGTACGTTTCATCTATAGTCTGTTTCATTTAAAGTGTAAAAAAAACTTTTATGACGTTAATTATTGAACAAAATAAAAACAAACAATGCGAAACATCAGCAGCGCCTTATAGACAAAAAAAATCTACTTACGAGTATCAAATATTTGTTAATGAAATGTTGTAAAAAATTTACTCACCTCTGATAAAACTTATAATGTCAGGTACTTTCAAAGCATTGAGCTGCATATTGTGAGAGAAGTTTCAAAATATATTTGTTGCTTTAGTGAGGTGTTGGCATTGTTAGTGAGTAGGTGTTTTCGGCGAGGAGTTTACTCGTTTTAATATAAATTCAACTAGTAGTTACATATTTGGATAAAAAATGAAGTAAGTTGTAAAAGTACAAACCCTAAATAAACATCGGCATATATTTTTTTTTATAAATATTTTTTTTTTGTTATTGCAATGCAATTAGTAATCACTTCGTACTTGTTAAAAGTCGTCGAATTAAATAGCTAAAATTTTACTTCAATTGTAAACACAAACATTTTTAAATATAGTAAATCAACAAAGTTTTAAAGGGACAAAAAAAAATAAAAATAATTAAAATAATCATCGTTAACAACAACGGGGCAGCTGACTTGAACTGCTTAATTTTTCACTTCTTATCCCTACGATATTGGCAGTTTAAAACTTTGTTGTTTGACTTTTTTAGTGTTTCATTTGAGCTTCTTTTTATTGAATCAACAATTATTTAACATAAATCTATTTCAAGAGCCTTTAGCAGTTATTCAAAGAAGTTGGTTGTTATTGTTCTTCTCTTGAATACTATAAATAGGTAAAAATGTGAAGTTTACGCAGGCCATTAGCCTGATCTTTTTCACAACAATTTTTAAAAATCTTGCTGCTTGGGGACATTCTGAGACATTTCATGTGAAACAGTAAATCATGAATCGTCTGACAACAATATCTGTTCGGCTCTCCAAGCTGTACTTAGCACGAGCTACTTGATAAAAATAAACGCTAACTGAAGTTAAGTAATGCTCAATATTTCTTAAGGATCGATGTGAATACAGATTTTTGTACACTTCTTCATATCCATTACGTATTCCTGCATGTTCAAAGCATTTAATAAAATGATTATCAAACAAAAAAGTAATCCCAGTAAGTCATTATAAATGTGACATATCATAACGGCCATAATGTCCATCAACATAGAATCGTAGTTTCCATGAATATTTTATTGTATTCTATGTAAGGAAGATTTAACGTTTTTATAAAATGAATTGCAGAAAATTTTTGTCAAGCAAAGCCGTTGTTCTCATAAGTACGGCCATTATGACACTTTCATAAGTGACACAATGTCTATACTAAAAATGACACAATGTCAATGGACGTAATTACGTTTTTCAAAGCAACATAATGTCAATGGACAAATTACGGGTGGGAAAGAGATCATCGTTTTCCTGATTAGTACTCGGTGATACGCTTTATTGAATTTCCTTCAAGCGAACAATGTAAATACGAATGCCAAGTTGTCACAACATTTTTATTTTTTTTCTTCTTCCAAATATTCGTCCGTCTAAATTTGGGCTAACATATGTTTATAATAATAAATGTTTTACTTAAGTTAAAATTTATAAATATACAAATATTAATTGTAAGTAAATTTGTTCAATTCACGCCTGTTGTAAGAGTACTAAATCGTCACATTTTACAATAGATGTGCAGATTATTAACTTCTGCCTCAATATTTGTTATTACAATTGCAATATTTGCTCTTATGTTTGCTGAATGTCAAAGGAGTAAAAAATAAATTGAAAAAAAAAATGTTTTAATGCAAATAGTAAAATTTCATACCTCAAATTTTTACTCTCGTTTTTGCTCTTTTGTTGTCATTGTTTGTAAAAAAAAGTGAGTGAAATTTTTTTTAATGCAAATAGAAGTTTTATATTTTCAAACTATAAAAGTGCAAAAAAGAAGTAAGAAAATGTGTTTAAAAGCGCAACAAAGTGGTACAAAATCAAAAGTTGTGTTTATAAACTAAAAATATAAAATACGTATGTGTTGCGTATGTGTTTATAACAGTCCAAATTTGTTTACACAAACTAAATGCATGTGGTTTTAGTTGTTGTGCTAACGATATATTTGTCAATATTTTTTAGATATTTATTTTTTATTTAAATTTTGTTGTTTCTATTTTTCAAATTTTGTTGTTGTTAAAATTTTGACAATAGAAAATATAAATAAATAATACGGTCTACACATTATTCTGCGAAACAAAAACAAAATAAAGAAAAATCAAACATCTGATCTAATATAAGAATACTTGACAAAAGGTACGGTCAGATTAGTCAACTATTTGACCGAAAAGACGTAACCACTAAATTATGGAATAAAATGTTTGTCCTTCTCAAACACCTCTTGAGAAATATAACATCCTGCTCAATGTAAAAGGTAAGATATCACATTTGTTATATAATAAATTGTCATTTGTAACGATACGAGCCAGGGAATGGTCAATAAATATTTGTAAAAATAGTGGTTACGCTTTTTCGATCAAATATTTTACTAGTCTGACCGCACCTAAACGCATAGAACAAAAAGCAGTCACTTGCTGCCCACTGTACATCTAAAAATCGTAAGCCAAATTTTAAAAACGTGAGAATTTTACAAAATGAGAATACTTATATGAAGAGATTCACGGTAGAGATGCTACCAGTGTTGCCAGTTTTTTTTCGAATATGTAATAGTTATAAACTGAT
Source organism: Cistogaster globosa (assembly GCA_937654795.1). NCBI lineage: Eukaryota > Metazoa > Arthropoda > Insecta > Diptera > Tachinidae > Cistogaster > Cistogaster globosa. Next base: position 122,003,207 of record OW569406.1, on the reverse strand, counting down.
ACTAATACTATTTTATGAAAGAACTCTACAAAAGCTTTTAAATGATGGGTATCATTTGATTTTTTAAAAATATGGTGCACATTCGTACTTTTCTACAAAAATTTTAAAGGCCCATAACTCTGGAAATATGGGCGAGCGCAAATTTTTTCACTGGATGTTTTTCTCTAATTTCTTAATTCTCTATCGCTCCATATATTTGTTTTTTTTTTATTGGATTTACCTAATTGTTCAAAATGATATAAAAAATTAAATGCAGACGTAAATACCACATCTACCCACTACCTCGAAGAACATTGGAAAAACTTGCTGATTAATAGCTGAAAATGTTTCGGAACTATATCTGATTATTGGCGTTTTTAAATTTTCTCTAGCTCATCTGGTGCCTTAGCAAAGTTAATTTCAACAGTAAAACGGACGTGTCGTGGAGCGGTAGTGAATTAAAAATAAGAAAAGCAGCAACCAAAAAAATTGGCGCTCGCCCTTATTTTCCGAATCACGGAACTTTTAAATTTCCAGTTTTTAAAATATCAATATGGGTATAATTTGAAAGCTTTTGCAAAACATCTTTAAGGAAATACTAAAATTTTTAAAAATGCTTAAACCATTAGGAGCCGGTTGAATTTTATGTAATGTTATGTATATTTAGAACTTAAAATTTTTTTTCTTATTTTTTAATTTTCTGTTACCCCAATATATGTTTTTTGATAGGAGCTGCTTCACTAATCTAGATTTACATAGATAGATTGTGAAGGGTATATAAGATTCGGCATAGTCGAATATAGCGCTCTTACTTGTTCGATAATTGTTTGATATTTTCACGCAAATTTACAACGCCTTTTTTATTTATTTAATTATTTAAATAAAATTTCTATTATTTTTTAAATGTTTATTATGTGTTTATAATTGATACGTTTTGTTATTAAATACTTTATGAGTATAAATAATTTAAAAAGTATTCATAATTTAAAAAGTATTAATCAGTTAATTATGTAATTAAAGTTTTTCAATTACAATTATATGTAATTGCAATTGTATTTTTTGAATTCATACTAAAATTAATTGTTAAATTACGTGTAACATGTAATTGAATTACATGAAATCGGGTAACTGCATAAAAAACCGTAATTGACATCCCCCAAGTCTGGTACATACACATGTATGTGCGTATGTACTTCGAAAAATTAATTTTTAATATTTTATTTCTTAAGTTTATTTCATTACTTTTAATTTCTAATGAAATTGTTATTTTCTCACTTTTAAGGAATTTATTTTTAAGTAGTAAACTGATAAATGAAGAATATTGAAGAATTTTAACTTTTTATCTGCATTCACCACAAAAAAAGAAGCCAATAATTTACTTAATATTTTAGATTCATCATAAATAAAAAATTCATTGTCTGGATTATAGTATCAGCAATAATAATAGTGGCATTAGTATTAGGTCTGGTGATTGGTCTTAAAGGAAGAAGTGAACAACGTGTTGTGGCTGCAGTTGTATCAAATGGCAGAGGATGTGCAGAAATCGGAAGGTAAAGTTTATAAACCTTAGCTAAGTATGTATATTTGTACATGTTATCATCTTTATAAACATAAATATTTGGTTTACTTTTATTAAAAGTCAGATGTTATACGATGGTGGATCCGCTGTCGATGCTGCCATTGCAACACTTATATGTGAAGGAGTTATGTTACCTCACAGTACGGGTGTTGGCGGTGGCTTTATGGCCACAATTTATACGAAAAAAACTGGGAGAATAGAAACATTGAATGCACGCGAATCTGCTCCTGCTTTCGCCCATAAAAACATGTTTCTCGGACAGCATTCTGTAGTGGGTAAGTGAATGCCAAATTTGATCTCATTAACAGAAGTGGTAGGTATCATAATAAATACGATATTTTTTTGTAAATTGGATATAAATAAAAACAACACCGACACTTTCCGATAATTTCACTAGGGTTGTCAGCTTATAATACGAATTTGACACTCGAAATTTGCCTTTCGATAGCCAGCGAAGATTGGACGTTGAATGCATTTCGCATTAAGGGAAATAATAATTTATTACTTATGAGTCACTTTTGACACGATTTTTGTTATGATTATTATCTTTCTTGCTTTTATTTTCAAGTTCATAGAATATTTGTTAAATTCATTTTCATTTTTATTTTTTTTTTTCATTATTCTTGTTAGTAGTCTAACAAAATTTCTTAATATTAAGACTTTTAATGTTCTATTAAATATCATTATGATTATAATTTTTAGGAATCTGTTTTATATTAATTTACTTTATTTGTGCTAGTTATGAGACTCTTAGGTTTTCTTTACAAAATTTTGGCAGGATCCAGTGATGAAGTATGTGAGCAGTAGCCATTTTGCTACTGCTTTCCCCGCAGTATTACTTTTGATGTTATAGTTTTTACTAATAAATATTTAATGAGAATATCATGAAATATTTATATATAAAGGAATCAAGCACAATTAAAGTAAATTAATGTTCTATTAAATATTAAAACACTCTTGCAAAATGTACGCAGGTGCAAGTGCGGGCGCTGTTCCTGGAGAAATACTTGGTTATTGGGAACTGCATCAACGATATGGAGTTTTGCCATGGAAAGTTTTATTCCAGCCCAGCATTAAACTTTGCAAGGAAGGCCATTGGGTCTCCAAGTACTTAGCTGCTGCTATATTATCTAAGGAAACAATTATTCGAAATGAACCCACAATGGCTGATATATTTGTTAAAGAAGATGGCTCGTTATATAAGGAAGGGGACTACCTGAAACGAACTGTTTTAGGCAATACTTTAGAAAAAATTGCTGAAAATGGTGCAGCCGAAATGTATGGTGGCGGCGAAACTGGCAAAATGTTCGTTAAGGACATACAAGAAATGGGAGGCATTATAACAGATGAAGATTTAAAAAATTACAAGTAAGTAATTAAGATAAATGGTACCCATTTCTAAACATTAAAATCTGTAATCAATAAAATAAAGCTTTATAATCATAAGCCAACATAAGTTATTTTAGTTTTCCCTTTTAAAATTGATTTTTCTAGAATAAAATTTATTTTTCTTTAACAATTATGATCAAAAGATTGGCTAAATAGTTTCCAACCAAATAATTATTTAATGAAAAAAATGTTCAGTACAGTTCAGTGTATATAAAACACGGTCTGTTTCTCTTGGTTTTCCAGTCCAATAACTTTCAAGGTTTTCAAATGAACGATATCATTTATTATAAATAGAACACAATTTTTAGATTTTGCAGAACAAACATCAAAGCTGCAGAATAGTTTTTCCTAATACAGTAAAAAATGTCGCAGTGTTCCACATATTTTTTTTTGTCTTTAACTTCAAAATGCTGGCATTCGTGTGTATTCATTCTGCTAAGCCTAATCTTATAAACCCTTCACCATCTATGTAAATCTAGTTTAGTGAAGTAATTCCAATCGAAAAAAAAAATATCGGGCTGACAGAGAGTTAAAAAATTAGAAAAAAACTTTTTAAGTACTAATTTTATATAAAAATTCAAAGGCTCTTAATGTGCTAATTTTTTCCCTTGAAACTTTTTTTTTATTTTTTGATTCTCTATTGCTCATATATTTATTTTTTTTTTTTTTTTTTTTGATTGGAGTTACTTTAACGTTCCAAATGAAGTAGTAAAATTAGAGGTAGGAATGGTGTTTTTCCCGCTGCGTCGAAGGCCATTAACTGATCTAGCTGATTTCAAATAGCATCTCTTTCGACACTATGTCTGAATAAATGGCGTATTTAAATTTTTTTTAGCTGATCTAGTGCCTCAGCATATTTGACTTCAACACTAACACGCACGGACAGAGGGACGTCGCTCAATCAATGTATAAGAAATTAGAATATAAATATTTTATAGGGTCGGAAATTGGTATTATAGAAATTACAAACGGAATGACAAACTTTTTTTAACTTTTTGTGGTGAAGGGTATAAAAGGGAAAACTAAAAATACAATCGCATTCGTGTTCTAATTACAAAAGTTAGAAGAGGTTGCAACTTAACATTTTTACGTTTGTTGATATTTGGACTAAATTTTAAATTAAAATAAAAACACAAATAATTTTTATAATTTACAGGGTTAAGTGGGAGGATGCACGTCATGTTGTAGCCAACGTAACACAGGGTTATAAATTGTATACAACTCCGTTACCATCAAGTGGCGCACTTTTAGTTTTTATATTAAACGTCATTAGCGATTTTTATACAAATGACCAAGAAATATACTGGCACCGAGTTATCGAATCATATAAACATGCTTACGGTCAACGAACTCATTTAGGAGACATCGACAACGAGCCAGAGATGTATGATACAATCAAAGAAACTTTCGACAAACTTACAAGTCACGTTTTCGCTAATAATATTCGCAATCTTATTTATGACAACAAAACGTTTGATGACTTTGCTTATTATGGGGCCAACTTTACAATTGAGGAAGATCACGGTACAGCCAATATAGCAGTTTTAGCAGAAAATGGTGATGCTATTACTATAACTAGTACTATTAATAATTACTTTGGTTCAAAAGTGCGCTCTCGAAGAACTGGTATCATACTCAATGATGAAATGGACGATTTTTCAACGCCTGGTCTTGTTAACTCTTTTGGTGTGCCAGCATCGCCAGCAAACTTTATTAGACCTTATAAGCGGCCAATGTCATCAATGTGTCCAGCAATTATATTAGATAAAGAGGGTAATGTTAAAATGTTAGTAGGGGCTGCTGGTGGTACAAAAATAACCACTTCAGTTGCAACTGTAAGTAAAATTCTTTCATAACATCTTTTCGAATTCAGTATTCCAGCCATCGATAACACAGACTAAATACTTTCAGGCTATAATTAAATATCTGATATTAAACGAAACATTGGAAGAGTCTGTAAATGGCGGACGGCTGCACCATCAACTAGCACCGATGCGTATCGATGCAGAAGCAGAAGTACCGATAAATATTCGAAATTATTTAAGAAAAGTTGGGCATAAATTTAACGTTTCTCCAGAAGCAAATGGTTTTGCAGCGCTAACAGCTGTTGGAGTTCGATCTGAAGTTCCAGAACCTGTTTACGATCGCCGCAGGATCGGTAGTATTTCAACTTTACAAGCTCGAAGTAAACAGCATCATTAACTCATCGATTAGTGATGGGTTAAAATAAAAAGGTCCTTGATGTAATGAGTGTGTTTTTATAGTTCTGATTGTTAATTTTAGATTATAAAAACTAATAAAAAGCTACAAGAAACGTTTATTTGCAATTTCGATTTTACTTAATATTAAAATGCGTAAAAAAAGAAAATAAATCATTGTTTCGATGAATTTTGCTGGTTTTCCAGTTCGACTATGCCGCCATTGCAATGATGCAACGATCCAACATTGTTAAATGCTAAACTCTAATTGCTTTTTTGCAAGAAAAAGAATTAGCTCTCCAATCACCGCACACAATATCGAGTAAGCTATCGAATCGAATAATTTTTCGACACGTGTGGAGTAAGTCAATCATCGCATACGATATGTATCGAATCTTAATATTTAAGAAAATTGAATAGATTTATAACATACATATGCTTAATATCAACAAATGATAATAAACACAGAAATTATACTAATTTGTGCTAAGAAATTCATTTAGAATAAATAACTAAAAACTTGATTTCTCGATATCGAATGTTGTGACCCCAAGTAGCAAAACTTTTTATTCGATATCGAGTGCCATGATACCAAAGTGAAAAATTACGAGAGATTTTACTCGACATTTAAAGCGGTGATTAGACCTCTAGATTAACGTCTCGTCCATACTCCATACAGCATAATTGGCTTGACAGCCGGTTTGATCGTAGTACAAAAGAAGTACAGCACCTGCTTACTATCGGTGTTACTACTTTCTAAAGAACAAAAAAAATTTAGTTTTCCCCCTTTTTTGTGCTTGAAAATTATTTTATTTTACTGATATATAAATAATTCAGTAATACAAGAAAAGTTTTATTACATATTTCCTTAACGTTGGAACTGAAACTGACCCAGGTTTCCAATATGACCGACCACGTTATAAGAGTAAATGCGGGTATTTGGTAGGCAACTTTTTTTCCGTTTCGTGCTATTTTTAGATTTAAAATAAGTGTAAGAAGTAGGGTTTCAGTTTTCCAGAATATTTTTTTCCCGGGAATTATCGGTATTCCCGAAAAAAAAAACAATTCTTGAAGACAACAAGTTTATTTAATAAAAAAATATTAAAAGATTCATAGTTTTATGACAAGACATACTGCTGTACATTTGTACTACATAACGAGAGATAACAAAGATAAAAAATATACAAAAAGTATTTCAGTAATTATGTTTTGAATTGTGTGATTTTACAATTGTATTTAACAAATCAATAGAAGTTTTGTTGCTTGTTTTCGTTGCAAAATTTCCAGCAATCAAAGAAACCCTTTCACTTTCTACTGAGGAAGGTTTTTTGTCAACAATGCATTATAAAGATTATCCATGTTTGAAACGATAGTGGCTTCGAATAACTCAAATTCCTTTTAAAACAAATTAGTAAACTCTTGTTCTGTTTTATAACTTACTAGCAGTGCCCACGATTTTGTCCGCATATCATTTCAAATGATCCTGAAATTAAAAAATAAAAATAGAAAAATGTGTTTTTAAACATTTATTGTAGAGTTCTGTAAACAGTGCCATCTACAAAAATTAAATGTACTGACAACTTTTCACGTACCATTATACCGATTAACTTGGGTGACTTCACATTGGTATCTCTACTTTCTCTACGAAATGAAATATTTTTATGAAATAAAAAGTGTTCTATTTTTGAACCAAGATTCTCACAAAATTTTCTTCAAGCCCATCTAGCAGTTTTCACGTAATGAAAACATAGACAGACACAAATTCTTAAATCAAGGTTTTTTGTATTCAATATCGATTCCTGTCTACACCAACATCAAAAGTGTACTGTAACGTATAGCCATTCCCGCCAATTCGAACTTAATTTTCTATTTTCAAATTCGTACACATAAAAATTTTAAAATTTTGTAGTCAATGGTCACTGTTCATGATTTGATATTTGTTTGCTTTCAGGTTGTTCAATTACTCTCAAAAGAAAATTAACTAAAAACAAGTGAGAATGATATATTTAGCTTTGCCGATTCTGATATACCCTTCACCATATGCAGGTTAGTTAAATTAAAAAAAAAGTATTTCCTTAAAGATCTCTTCAAAAGCTTTTAAATCATACCCATATTGATTTTTGTAGAAATTATAACACAAATATTTCAAAATAAACTAGATTATAAATTTACATTGAAGCTAAAGTAAAATAAAACAAAGTATTTCTAACAAACGCCCCCTCAATGTAAATTTCTTCATAATAAGTACATCCATAATTTAAATTCAAATTAACAAATCATATATTGTGTTAATTAAATTTTCTTTAAATTTAATAAATTACAACATTTCCAATGATTAGTGTTCGGCAAACATTTGGTTAAAATGTCAGCTGCATTATTCTCCGTTGGGACATATTCCAGATGTATCTCGTTGGCTTTGTATTTATCTCTTATATAGTGATATCTTATATCAATGTGTTTGCTCCTTTTCATAGTCATTTGACTTTTGGTCAGGTATTGAGCTCCTTGGTTGTCACAATTTAAAACAGTTGGCTTTCTAATTAAAACTTGAAAACCCATTTCGTTCAGCAAACTTCGATAAAAACTTATTTCCTTAGCGGCTTGGCACATTGCAATGTATTCAGCTTCCATTGAACTTAATGCCACTATATTCTGTTTTTTCGATTCCCAGGATACTGGACCCCCTGCGAAAAATAGAATAAAGCCACTGTAAGATTTACGATCAATTAAATTTGAGCCCCAGTCTGCATCAGAATAGCATGATAAACCACTTCCATCTTTTGAATAATGTAACGATAACTCTTTAAATTTTAAATAACGCAAGACATGCTTAGCTGCAGCAAAATGTTCCTTATGGGGATGAGAACTAAACTGAGATAAATTCGAAACCGTGTAAGCAATATCAGGTCTAGTAATTGTAGCTAAATACATCAAACTTCCAATTAATGATTGATATTTAGTCACGTCTATCATCTCCTTACAATTTTCTTCAACACATTTAGTTAATATGGTTCCTGCAGGAAATGGGGTTTTGGCTGGTTTACATTCATGCATATTCCATTGATTAAGTAGTTCCTTAACAAAATTTTTTTGACTAATTTCAATATCCCCTCTAGGATTTTTTCTTTCTATTTCCAATCCTAGATAATAATTCACAAGACCACGGTCCACTATTTCCAAATTTTGCTTAAGAGTTTCTAATATGTTTTCCATCATTTTGGTTGAAGAACAAGCTAACATGATATCATCTACATACAACGCTACGATGTTTATTTCATTTTCAACATAAGAAATGAACACACAGCTGTCTGTTTTGCATTGAACGAATCCCATATTTATCAAAATTTCGTTAATTTTGTTATTCCATTGCCTTCCAGCCTGTTTAAGGCCATATAAAGATTTTCTTAATTTACATACCTTGTTCTCTTCACCCTTTCTTATAAACATTTTTGGTTGCTTCATGTATACCTCTTCTTTCAAATCAGCATTTAGATAAGCGGATACAACATCAACATGTTTAATTAACAATTCATATTTCACTGCTAAAGATAAAATTAGTCTAATCGTAGGGTGACGTATAACAGGAGCATAGGTTTCCCAATAATCTCGATTATATTGCTGAAAACAACCTTGCGCGACCAATCTAGCCTTGTATTTTTCAGTAGTTCCATCAGCTAAACGTTTTCTTGTAAATATCCATTTGCAACCGATTACATTTTTGCAACTAGGTTTTTCAACAAGTTCCCACGTTCCATTCTTAATCAACGATTCATATTCGTTTTTCATAGCCTGTTTCCATTTATCGGACTCCTCACTGTTCATTGCTTCTTTAACGTTTCTTGGATTAGTATTAAAATCCTTTATGATATTTAATTCTTCGCTATTCAATCTAAATATTTTGCGTGGTCTACCAGGTCTTCCTGTTTTTTGTATAGATGGCCTACCTCTCTTACGTTTTCTATTGGTATTAGGAACTACTTCGTAAGTTTGATTATTTTCGGATTCGCTATGGGATAAACTATCGAAACCAATACATTCAGACCCTTCATCACTAATATAATCGGATTCTTCTATTTCTACGTTGTTTTCAATATCAGGATTAACATTTATCATACCTTTACTTTTTGAGTTTGGACTCTCTGAACGAGTTTCACCATTTTCTTTATTTGAATCTTGTATTTTATTTTCATCACAGATCGTTGTTGAGCATTCGAAAATATCACAAAAATCACTATCACCTTCATTATTTTTCTCATAAATAAATTCATTTTCAAAAAATTTTACATTTCTTTCGATAACTAACGCTTTAGTTTGGGTGTTATATAAACGATAACCTTTCGTATTAGGTTGGTAACCAACAAATGAATAAATGTTACCTTTTGGATCTAATTTAGAACGACCTGGTTTCTTACTTAGAGCTACTGACTTACTCCCAAATACTTTAAAATATGAAACACAGGGCTTTCTTCCAGTCCATCGTTCATAAGGTGTAACTTTGTCCAAAACTTTAGTTGGTGATCGATTTTTGATATGAACACTCGTGTTTATGGCTTCAGCCCATAACGACTTAGGTAATTTCGAATCTTCAAGCATACAACGAGTCATTTCAACCAGTGTCCTATTTGCTCTTTCAGAAACTCCATTCTGTTGTGGTGTATAACTCACTGTAGTTTCATGCATTATACCATTTTTCTTTAAGAAATCATTAAAAATTCGATTTACGTACTCACGACCATTATCGCTTCTGAGTCGTTTTAATTTGCATCCAGTTTGCTTCTCTGCCATTGCAAGGTATTCTTTAAATGCGTCGAATGCATCAGATTTATTTTTCAAAACGTAAACTGTGATATATCGAGAGTAATCATCTATAAATGTTATAAAATATGCTGCTCCACCTTGTGACTTAACTCTCATTGGTCCACATATATCGGTATGTACCAATTCTAATAAATTTTTTGAAACTGTTGTTCCGATTGGTTTAAATGGTTTAACAGAAATTTTGCACATAGAACATGTCACACAATTATTATCATTTGGTAAATTACCTTCCAATCCACGTACCAATTCATTTTTTTGTAACTTCTTGAGATCATTAATGTTTAGATGTCCAAAACGCTTGTGCCACAAATTATTTTCAGATCTTTCTTCATTCAACATTAATTTATTAACCGACTTTGATTTTACTTTGTAAATACCATTTGAAACAACTGCCTTGAATTGAAATTCCTCCTTTTTAAAAATATCTACCTTTATTTTGGAAAATATTAGTGAATAGCCTTTTTTAGACATCTTGCTTATTGAAAGAAAATTAGACTTCATATCCGGTATATACAAAACATCTTTTAAAGCATAGCATTTGTTCCAAAAATTTACCTTGACTTCTCCAATTCCATTTACTTTAAATTTATCACCAGACGCAAGAATTACACTGCTGTCATACTCCTTTATACTTGAAAATAAATTTCTATCTCCACAAACATGTGATGATGCACCGCTATCCAGAATCCACTCATCATAATTTTCTTCATTCATACATGAATTAATGACGAGCATAGCACTGTTCACATTATTAGCTTTATTTTTAGAGAAACACTGCGATCTGACATGACCCCTTTTCCCACATACAAAACATTTCAAATGTTTGGATTTATTTTGATCATTTGTATATGATACAAATTTCTTAACGTTTTTGTTCTTAATTGCGAACACTTGCTCCTTACCAGCACACACGTTTTCATTTCTACGTTGCTCTTCTTCTAAAATTTTATTTTTAAGCTGTTCTAATTTAGGTATATTATCTCTGCTCTCAATCGCAACTACAAAATTTTCTAGTTCTTGCGGTAAACTGCATAACAAAAATATTGATAACAATTCATCTGGAAAAGTTATTTCAACATTTTTTAAATCTTCAGCTAAAGAACAAAATTTATTAATTTGTGGTCCATATTTTTCGTCAGATGTAAATTTAAATCTTACGAATTGTTTAAATAAATTTACTTTCCTTGAAGGATTTTTTGCTCTATAAATATTTTCTAATTTACACCAAGCATCCTTTGCGATCTTGCAATCCTTAATATGAATAAGCTCGGAAGTTCTCACCGCTAACGTAATTGTTGCAAGGGCCTTATTATCCCTTATTTTCCACAAAGCCTTTTCTTGTTGAGTTGCTGATTCACTTAATGTTGTTTCTAGGACATCCCATAAATCTTGAGTAATCAAGAGGCTGCGCATCTGTATGCACCATGACGTATAATTGTCAGGATTTAATTTCTCAATTTGGTAATTTGAGCTCGCCATTTTTGTATCTTGCGTTTACCCGCTATAATCTTCTATTTGTATTTAAATATTCATCAAAATCCTTAACGTTGTTCTGGGCCCATAACCAATGTAGAAATTATAACACAAATATTTCAAAATAAACTAGATTATAAATTTACATTGAAGCTAAAGTAAAATAAAACAAAGTATTTCTAACAATTTTAAAAGTTCAGAGATCTGTAACTCGAAAAATATGGGCGAGCGCTGATCTACTTCCTTGACACACTTGATTTCAACACTAAAACGGACAATCAGACGGATATATATTTACTTTATGAAGTCGGAACTGAAAATTGTAGAAATTACAAACGGAATGTCAAAATTAGTTATATCTTTTTTTTCACATTTTGTGATGAAGGGTATAATCGTTATCATTAATCTATTACAAAATTGTCGAAGTCGAAATACGCCCACGCCAAATACGATAGGGGTGAGTAATTAAAAGTCAAATTGACTTAGAAAATCGGGATAATATAAAATAGCACAAAAATAATATTTATATTAATTAAAAAAAATCCCGTTATTTAATTTAAATTAATAATTTGCAAGGTGCCTGTGCAAAGGAATAAATTATCCTTGTATTTTTGATATTTTTTTCAACATCTTTTAACTGTATATAAGAGCCGATAAAAAGTCAGCCGTATCCAGTGGAGAAAGAAAAATAGAAATATTGTTGGTTATTGTTGTTGTTTTTTTTTTTTTTTTTTTTTTTTTTTGCCTAAATTTTGATTTTTGCCTTTACTTTATTGCTTGGACAAAAATCTTTAGTTTATTTAAAATGTTTGTGAGAAGTTTCCTGAAAAGCTAAGCGGTAGCGAAATGGCCATCGAGCCGTGCTTTCACCCCCAATAACCAATATCGGTGATTTAATTATAAAATCGGGATAATATAAAATAGCACAAAAACATAAGATTTTTTCAAAGTTAATTAATTTAAAAATTCTCGTTGTTTAATTTAAATTAGAAAACCTTTTGTCAATAAATACGAGTACTTTATTATTATCATACTTGTGTCTTTATTTTATAATATTTCCATTGCTAAATTATTATTTTTTATGTCTCAGATGAATGTATTGAACCGTATTTTTTAAAAATCTTAAAAAAGTTTTGTTCCAAGTCTTTCATACTTACATATGTAAATATGTATGTACAAATGCATGTACATATGCATGTACATGTGTTAAGTACAAGTATATGTTAAGTACTGGTGTCAAAGTTTGTATAAATATTATTTTATTTACATAAAAAACAAATACTTAAAAGTTTCTTAGTTATAAAACTAAACAAATAAATAAACATTTCACAATGCAAGACCTAAATCTACGAATTGTTCATTTAACGTAATTAAATAAAACACTTGCATTTACAAAACAAATGTATGCGAATTTGTTATTTAAAACAATAGAGCGAATCAAGTAGATAAATATACATATATATGTATTTATGCAGATACATATATAAATATGTATGTATGTATGTATTTAATGAACTGGTTTTAAACTTATAAAGTATGCCAGCAATAGATGACAGACAATATATTCATATATGTATATATGTATGTACATATGTATATATGTATTGTACATATACATATTTGTATGTTTTTGTACAGTTTACTCTTAAATGAATAAATATTGGCTTTTAATGATTTTATGAATAAATCGATTTAGCTTAATAGTAATTCTTCAAACACAAATTATTGTTCATAAACTAAACCAAGTTATTCATAATGGATAAAGTTTATGTGAGAATATATTAATATTTATGTAGATATATACGTGTGTGTGTGTTTTTTTTTTTTTTTTGTTTGGAATTTAGAATAAAATAATTTAAAATTCAATAAATCTCTTGCTGCTATCTCCGTGCTAAACATGTCAATGAAATGGCTTTAATTTTAATTCAATACTTGGGGGCTCTTACTTTCTAATTTGTAAATGTATGTTTTTAGAAACAAAATCTATTGACTATATTTTCTTTGTGGATACAGAAGAAGACTTAAGTTTTAAATTTAATAATTAAATTTTTGTGTCTATTAAATTAATTAAATTTAATGATAAGTACTTATTAAATTGCTTCGTTGTATTGTTTTTTTAACATTAGAATTGTTCCAATGCATTTAACTTTAGTTTGTGAATATTGCAGCCTGTTGTTATATTATTGTTCTACATTGATAGTTATGACCATAGTTGGTCAATAGTGACCTCCGCTATGTCGATGATGTTCTCGCCTTCCCGCCGAATGATCACGGTATTCGCCATTGCGTGGGTTACCATTTTTATGATGGTGATGATGATGGCGCTTTTTTTCTTGAATTTCAAAGAATATTTTTGTTAGAAAAAAATGAAATAAAAAATTTTTTTTTAATTTATGGATAAAACTTAGATATTTTTATACCTTTTAAGCAAACATCCGAAACAACCATTTCAGAATTTTCTCTCAGTCCATAATTGTCTCGACCGACACTAATGATGAAAAAAAATTTATATTTTAATTTTAAAGTTGTTTAATATTACTTCTTTAATTTAACATTCAAAGTTTCTCTAAGAAATAAGATTTGAAAATAGTTTTTTTCAATGAAACGTTATTAAATTATTTTAAGGAGTTCAACTAGTTTTCTTTAATATGATAAAAATGTTGTTGAACTTGTTTTGTTTGAAAATAATTTAATTTTTATTTGTTTGATAACAATTTTTAGTTAAAAAAAATTACAAATTAAAATAAACATTACCGTTCTAGATTATCTCTTGATCGTTGCATATTTTCTCTTGTACGCGACATGGGTGGATCAAGAGTTTCTTTTCTACGCAATGCATTGTGAGAACTATTTTTAGATGCAGATTCATGTAAATTTTCCCAAGCCTGCCTGTAATACCTTGGAAAGTTAGATAATAGAAAAAAAAAATAAAGCTCATTATAAATAAAGAAATGGAATTTTTTAAATTTATTATATAAACATCTAATACGCCTTAATAGGTAAATATAATTCATATACATAATAATAAAATCGAGTTTTACATATAAAACTTTTAAAATCAGTTATTTAATCAAGTACTCACCTGTTTAAACCATTTCTAGAACCTGAAGTTGAACTATCAAATGAAGCAACAGTATTGCAATCTGGTGAAGCTCTATGCCGATAATGTTGAGTAGTACGATTTCTGAAAGATCATATAAAAAAGTTGAATTAAAAATAGATTTTTAGCGTGAAACAAAAAACAATTTGTATTATTTTTAAAATTAAGAAGACATCTACTGTGGGTTAGAAAACAATTATTAACAATATTTCCAAACATCTGTTATTCACAGGACGTGCAAAACACCTCAATCCATTTATTGCAAACATAAACGTGGTTAAAAAATAAAACAAAAACAATTTTTTAGTTTTGAAGATTTGACAGAAACAGTAGACGTGCAACAGCAACAGGCGGCAATTGCAAAATAAATGGTAGTGTAACATTTGAAAATTAATTGTTCTTTTATTTACTTTTTTGATTAAATTTTGTTACCACAATTTGTATCGAATAATATTTTGTTGTTTGAATAATCAATCTGCTTACTTGTTTGACTTTAGAAGTTTTATCATTTTATCTATGGCCGTAGATTTGTACGTTCTGATCGATATTTTCGTTACAACAATATTGCATTTCTGCATTCGTTAATTGTAGGCACAGCATTTCTTATAAATATCTATTAATATATTAGTAATTTATCCTTTTATTTATTAATTTACTTATAATTTATTAGTTTAAATTTATCAAGATTTTTATTCTTTATTATAGACGCTGTCTTTTTGTTGTTGTTGAAAATCGTTACTAAATATTCCAGCTCTGGCGGAAGAACTACGCCCATAGGTACTCAGTTCTCTTCTGCCTAATTTTTGATCGTCAAAGGGCAACGCCAAAACACTGTGCCACAAGGTTTTTGATGATTCCTTTTTAATACTTGAACTTGTACTGTAATGATCATACAGCCTTTGTGGTCTTATATACTCTGCATTTCCCAAGCATGACTTTGATACTTGAAACGTAGAAGCGTTAAATTGCGTTGTCATCATTGGTGGTGGTGGCATATAGCGCAAACGGGATTTCGCCATATAATATGGTGGCAACGAAGATGGATAAGAAAATTGTTTTGCATTGTGCCGCCGTTTACTGTTAAAGGTGCTAAAGAGAATGAATCAAAACAATGATTTGTGAAACAAAAAAACAAAAATAAAATATCACAAAAATGCACTTTCATATCTCTCATTTAATAATTAGTTCATGACTAGATTATAATAATAATGCATTTTCATACATACATGCATACATAAGTATGTATATGAAAGTTTACATTATAAGAACTTAAGTCAAAAATGTTTAAAAACAAGAACCAAAAATTATAAATCAGATAGCGATAAAAAAACACATTTCTTTTTTTTATGTCAAACTAAATTTATCTACAGCCTATAAGCTAACTATAGAACTATAGTCTCCTAACTAAATTGATATGATAAAATAAGTGAAATTAAATGTTTTAAGCAAATTATTTTTGAGTAAAATAGACGAATATAAGAATTGAAATTAAGCTCGGTATTTGTCATCAAATCAAAAATATTTAATTGTTAACTTCCATATTTTTTTTTTTAACCGCAAAAAAAAACAACATCGAAAGAATAAATGAAATTTCGAAAAAAAAAATAAAAAAAAGTAATAACAATTCTTAAGCAACTTAACAATTTTAGAATGTTTGGACATGTTTGAACGCTTGAGGCCAGGATTCACTATTATACACAATCGTACGATTTAATCACACAAAAATCTAACAGAATTCTGTCCTACTTTAAAAATCGTTTCAAAGTGGCGTCAGAGGTGCCACACTATTATAAAAAAAAGATAAAACAGATGCTTTTAATATTTTGTTGTTTTTTTCTCTTCATCTTCAAAAAAAAAAATCAAAATTCATTTTATGAATTATTTCAAAAGATTATAAATTCGTACAGATCTGTCAAAAAGTTCACAAATCCACACCATCATACTTTTTGAGCACACATGCAATTTTTTACAGTTCGTACGACTGAGTATGATAGATAGTGGGATAAATGTTTAAAATATTTTTATTTATTTATTTAATGCTTTGGTTGAATTAAGTATTGAATTGATGTTACAATGGTGGACCTACTACAGGGATCGTTTACGAAGTTGAATGTTATGGGACAACTTTTAAAGTAAATAGAACTTTCCATTACGTACCTGCGTACTAAAATAACTATAGTAGTTATTACAGCAGCAAGGAAAACAAATCCTCCGAAAGCACCTAATGCAACAATTGCACCTAAATTCAGTTTCGCTTCCTTGGTTTCTTTCCGATCTAGATTATCGACTGATATAGGAATGTTGACATTAGGAGATTGATTATGACGTATATTCACACTATCGGAAATTTCATTGTCCTGAGGATGAGCATTTTGGATAACAGTTCGTACGCTCTGGGTTGATGTTTCTACAGTTGATGATGGAAGACGACTATGACTTTGGCCAAGGTCAGATGTTTTTGATGTGCTTGTAAAGTGAGTAACAGTAGAACTAGGAGCTTGATAAACTGGCGTAGTAATGGTTTTCTTAGGTATAATCACTGGTCGCAGTGTACGTCTAGGAGGGAATTCTTCTCGAACTGTACCAGGTACTACATAGGTAACCTCTTCATCTGAGTCAACTAAAATGTATAATATTAACTAATCGACACTATAAAGAATTATAATTATGAAAAGCATACTTTCAGCATTATGTTCCGCCTGAGGATTCTGATTGATGGTTGAATGAATTGTGCTTCCAGTAGTGGAAGAAATCGTTGCTTTTAATGTTTTCTTTGTTGTGGTAGCGACCTTAGGTCTGTATGATGTGGATGATGGTATATTAGGGGTTGTTGATGGCGGAGGAACAGTCACTGGTTCTATCTTAATGCAACGTGGCAAGGCATTGCTCCATTGCCCTGAAGACAAGCACGTTATTATACTTGGACCCTCTAGTCTATAGCCTGTAGGGCAAGATATTTCAGCCTTAGATCCATAAAAACTGCCGCTAGGTGCCGAAATAATCGTATTATAGTAGTTTCCAGGCAAAGTATCACATTCGACAACTAAAATGGAAGTTTATTTATTTATTTATTTTTATCTTAAGAAGTTAATACTTTTAATATCTTTAAATCGTACTTACTTTCGCAACGTGGTGGAGGACCGTTCCAACGCTCATCAAAATCACATGTCAATAAAGCTCTGCCTACCATTTCATAACCCTCTTCACAAGAATATTTCACTAAACTCAAATAGCCCACAGTTCCATTCAAAAGATCATATGAACCGTGAGGTATAGAAGCAGGCAATCCACATTCAATGTCTGTTAAAAAACCAAAATGTCAATATTGTATGCATTACTTAAAGATATTAAGTGGACTTACATTTGCATACGGGTGGGAATTCATTATAAAAGCCAGTGTCTAGACATGTTCTTGTTGAAGGACCAACTAGTAAATGATTTACATCGCAAGTGTATCGTATTTGAGCTCCAACTTCAAATCCATTCTCTGCAATCATTGTAGAGTTAGGTGGCTGCTCTGGTCTACCACAGGTTTTTGGTTGGTGTTGACATATAAAATTCAACATGGTGTTGCAATTTGTATCACTCCATAGCCATCCTTTGGAACCATCAAATCTAGCACAATCTTCATCACCGCCTGGATGATTCCAAAATGAAACTGTTACTTCTTCACCATTGACCCATTTCCAAGTATTGCGATCATCAGCATCACGAACAGCACCCATCCAATATTGTGAGCTAATGTCACTGCGATGACGCCGCCATAATTCCCAGCTTATAAAACCTTGGAGTGCTGGATTACTCTCGCTTATTAAGGTACCACCACGTGAACGACAAAATGACAACGAGTCCAAAAAATTCAAAGGTTGTCTGTTGTAAAAAATATAGCATTTTCCATTATAAGAGGCTAAAGCACCAGGAGGTTGGTCTCGGAATGTCGGACAACGTTCGATTGGTAGCGCTTGATCTGTATAAACAAAAGCTTCACAGATCGAAAGTGGACTAGGAGTATTATTCTCCAGATGAACTGAAACAAATGCACCAGGCATTGGTGGATTACAAGGCAAAAAAAGCGGTTGTCCCTCTTCCAAAAGACCCGTGAAACGGTTGCATATTGGATTTGTTCCCAAATCTGGTCGATTGTTACCAACGCGCACGACAATAGTGGCAGGTTTATTTCCTAATAAAATACAGTTATATAATTTGAGAACAAACTTAAGTTATTTATTTCTAATATTTTTATTTTTTATGTTTAAATTTAAAATTTATTTACTATTTAACAAATAACCAAAATATGGAAATTTTTTATCTTTTTTTTTTTTTTTTTGTCATACCACAACATGATTTTCCAAAATCTAATCGTACTAACTGCACCATGTACGGTTCCAGAAGATTAACATACCACCAAGGCGATCTTTCAGATTTTGTAAGAGAGCATGTTTCTGGCGTAAAAAATGCCGAAGTTGAACCGTCTATAGCTTTTTGAGGAGCTCCAGCACCGTCAGTGGAAATTTGCATGGGTGCTTTGCCAGCAGCAACGTTAAGTACTGTAAAGAAAAACCGAGAATATTTATTAAAGGCTGCACAAAATATTATTATTTAAATATTATTATTTTATTTGTTAAATATATAACTATTAAAATAATTATAAACTAACTTCTAAGGCACTAGCCACTATAGGCTATCGGCCTAAGTGACTCTAAATATAGAATAAATTTTTATTTAGAAAGTATTTGCAATATGATCCAATGCAACTTTAAATGCTGTAAATAATTCTATCTGAATTTTTAACAGTAAAATTCAACATAAATGTTAGTCGATTTCTTATAACATTTCTGTTGTTTCTCTTAGGAAAAAAATTTACATTTACATAACATTTTACAGTCATGAACGTGTTGTTCTTTTAATTCTCTTGCCCCTAAATTACAGATATAGTACAAAGCATGACGAAATCATTTACCAAGTGGTGGCAGTGCCGAATTTCATTCATTTTCTACGCGTAAATAAATATTTTGCTTGGCTTAAACAAATGTGCCCTCACAAAAGCAAATTAAATGTGTATTTATAGTATTGCAAAATATCAGTTACTTGTCTTTTTTGTTTTATAGTTTAATTTCTATTGTATTTTCTTCTGTCCAATTATTTTATTTTTTTTAATTTTCAGTTTTTTTTTTATGTCGATAATTGGTGAACCTTGTGACTAAAACAATTTTTATGAAGTTTAACTTATAGATGATTTTTTGTTTTAGTGAGATTCGGTTTTATAATGAAAATTTAATTTTTTTAATTTTTTTTTTTCAATAAATTTAAAATTTTAGTGAATTCTCAATTTTTTTTTATTAAAGCACAACACGAAAAAATGGGATGAAACTTCAAGAAATTTTAAAAATTATAACTTGTAGAACATCACGGAATGGCGACAAACTTTATTGAATGAATATTTATTTTCCTAAATTATCGGGAATATAGTGAATTTTGTAAAAACTATAAAATGAATGACTTGCATTAAGAAGTACAGAGATAAAAAATATTTCTCATGTTTGAAGAATTGCTGGTGAATTAATCAGCAAAAATATATTTAAATACTTTGATCCTAAATGAGAGTTAATTGTTTGTTTAAAACAACCACAGAAAAAAATAACTAAACAATACGTTTTTAAAATTATGACTTGGGAAAGTATCTTTAAGTAAACATCACTTACTAATAATATTTGCAAAATACGAAACCATTTATTTTTTTGTTTTCAAGGTTTGTAACTGTGTGACTCTGATGTGAAGTAATTACAAGTCCTCATTCACAACAGACTATAAATAAGCGAAAACTTTATTCACTTGAAAAATATTGAGAGAATAAAATTTTCTTGAAGAAATAAATTTAAGGCCAAAAAAACAATAAATATTTTTTATATTCAAAAAACAACTTTTCAAACATTTTTAGTTTTATAACTCTGATGACTTGACAACGAGTTTAAATCAATCTCAGTTTAAACGTGTAGTTTAGTCTAATAATATTATTTAGTTTGTTTATTGTGTACAGTAAGCTAATTTTAAGATCTTTGAAAATTTAGGTTTAAGATCTTCTATTTGAACGTAAATTTACAAGTGCATTTTCATCTTAGTGATGTAGTGTGAAACAACAACCCTAAGCAAAACTTTGAATTTTCGAAAAAAAAAAACTTTTTTAACAGAAAATTTTATTTTTGTTTTTTTTTAACTTAATGGGGAATCTGCAGTGTGGTACCTTTGGTTATACATATGTGGTGAAGGGTGTGTAAGATTCGTCATATCCGAATATAACACTCTTATTTTTTTTTAATTCTTTTCATTTTTTTATACTATTCTAATATGATGTTTCTTGGATGGGATTTAATTAAAGCCAAGTTAGATTTTCTAAAAATAATTCCATATGTAATGGATTTAATATTTCATTTTATTTCTCAACATGCATTTCCAAAATACTTTTTTTTTAATATATAGATGTTTGATATCTGATTCGAGAATAAATGATCCATTTTTGTTTATTTATTTTAAAATCCAACGCAAAATTAAAGAAATGCTCGTACGTATTCACATTCATAAATAGAGATCTTTTATTAAACAAAAATAATTTTTTAAATAGATTTTGATCATTTATTTGTAGATAAATATATTATGATTATACTCGTATTATAATAAAAAATACTTACCGCAAAAAGGTATTCCTTCTGGGACCCATGTACTTCTATCACAGACACGTCTGGCTGGCCCTAACAATTCAAAACCTCTTTCACAAGAGTATGATGCAATTGTACCATCTGTCAAATTAGCATTGGAAAATATTACTGTACTGTGTGCTGGCGAGCCCGGAAAGCTACAATGAGATGGTTCTGAAATAAAAATAGAAAGATAATTTAACAAAAAAGGAAAAACTTGTTTTAAGTATGTACAAAATTTCTAAAGTAATTCTGTATTTTGCAAGATAAAAAATTAAAAAATCAATACACCCAGTCTGTTACCTTCAATTAGCAAAATTTTGGTATAAAGGGTCATCAATGCCTTAGAGAAAAAAGAGATATTATTGTTGTTTTATTAGTCACCAAACGGCAATGTTTTTTATAGTGACGATCTTTTTGTTTTAAACCTCAATAGTTTTCAAATAGCACGCATTTACCTCTTAACAAAATTACACAGATTTTTATACAAACTTATCTCCAGCAGATGTAACTTTCTTTCGTTGTTAACGCTTTAACTTTCTTATTGGACTTCAAAAAAATCCTTATTTTGTCCTTGAGTTTTAAATTTTTATGAAAAATTCTTGATTTTTCTTAAGACTACATACAGGTTTTCCGACGACATCTGAAATCCGCAGTATATAGAATATTGATATTGCGTACCCCACGTTACTTGGTGTCATCTCTCATAAGGCAATTTTGCCTTTATAAAAAACTTTATCTTATCGGTAAAGATGATGTTTCGAAAGCAACATCTGGACTCATAATTACTTCTATACTTTGTCTTTAGGGCTGGCAGTCGTATATCTTGCCATAGTATTTGGCATTAGTAACTAAGAAATAAAAAAAAAAACACTGACAACGTCACTTAAATAATGTGGTCGCCATGGAGTGTCAACGTCAACACGATTCCCATAAATTGATGTTAAAGAACTAAATGAGTTGATTTAATTGACAAGCGTAAATATGTTTGTTTACTATAGAATTGAACTTTGGACAATATGGTTTATTGTCTACATATTTACATATTTTAGCGTGTCCGGCCGGCGACTCATTCGACCGAACTTTAATCGTCAATATTTA
This sequence comes from Cistogaster globosa, assembly GCA_937654795.1. Classification (NCBI taxonomy): domain Eukaryota; kingdom Metazoa; phylum Arthropoda; class Insecta; order Diptera; family Tachinidae; genus Cistogaster; species Cistogaster globosa. The sequence goes on along the minus strand of OW569406.1, from coordinate 121,980,878 downwards.
TTAATTAAAGAAACATAATTTTTCAAAATAGTAAAATACTGAATTGATTTAAATATAAAATAAATTATGCACACCTGCAAAAAATATCTTTATAATTAATATTTAATTATTCATTAAAATTGATTGTACAATGACAGCGAAAAATCGTCTTGCCTAATAATTCTATAGATTTTGTTCGAAATATGTTTGGAAAATAATTTGATTATCGATTTTAGAAAAATTTTTACAATAGTAAATTCATACGCACAAAATATTATTTTATTTAATTAACAAATAAACAAACGTTTAATAACGTTTGTAAAAAAATTAATTAGAAAAAAAATTTTTCCAACTTTTAACATCAAAATATTATTAATTATGTGCACATCTTACTCGTAATATGTTGAATGCCTAATATATACAGTGAGGTTTAGAGGACATTTCCAATAGAAAACTTGTAATAAAACAGTAACGAGGTCATTTCTATACATGAAATATTTTTTGATTTTTTTTAATAAACTGACTGAAATAACATAATTCTTAAAAATACTGGCATCTTGTTATTACAAATAATAGCCATTCTACTGTTTCAGCGTTGAACTTGAAATCACAGTAATCACAGTAATATAAAAAATAAAAAAATAACTTGTAAACAAAAATTGAAAAATTATTATAAACTGAATCAAATAACTCTCGTAAATCTGAGGTATTTTAATTTTACACGCAGTTCGGAACATTCCTTCATTAATTTTTTCACTATGGTTTTTGGCATTTAATAAACACGTTTTTTGCATGTAGTTTGACATCTAATTTGAAAAAGCTTACTTATGATAAAACTGTAACGGGATCATTTCTCTTTATATAATTATTTTTTGAAAATTTTGTTGTTGGTGTAGATTGTATTCAATATGAAATATAAAACACCAATTTTTGGAAATTTTGTCTGTTTGTTTGTGTTCTCATCACGTAAAAACTGCTAGATGAATTTTAATAAAACTTTGTGAGGAGGTCTCTTAAAACCCTGGTTCAATTAAAAATTATTAAAAATATTTTTTAAGTAGAAATACATCATTTCGTAGCGAAAATATAGATAGAAATATGAAAGCACTCAATTTTACCGGTTATGGTATTAAAACAGTTGTCATCATATTTTTTTTTTAGATGGACAATTTTTAACACTGATTACAGAATTCTACAATAAATATTTAAAAAACACATTTTTCTGAATTTGAATTTTTAAGAAAATAAAAAATGACACGCTGATGAAGTCGAGGGAACTGCTTTTGAAAAATAATAATCAAATGAAGAACTCCATTCACATAATAAATTGTTGCGCTATGGCTTCTAATTTTTTTTTAATTATTAAGGTAAGAGTTGGCTAATAATTAAATATCTGTCATATAAAATAAGAATTTTTAAAATTCTCCTATTGTCTTATTAAATCTTATAAATTTATATGAAACAATTTTAATATGATTGTAAAAGTCTCTTGGTTATTAGCAGCAAAAATATATTGCCCCACAAACAGAACCTGTCTACATAAGACTTGTTTTTACAAATCCAATAAATTAGAATTAAAAAAATGCGGTCAAATCTAAACTAAAATAAACCGTAATCAATGACCGAATTTCATTGTTTGCTGCCTTGATAACATATTACATCTAAAGCGAGGGGAAAATGTTCATTAGTGAATAAAAAAACATCTTATTTGAGAAAGAAGATAAAAAGGAAAGACGTCAACAAGAGCAGCCAGTTTGCACATTATAAAATTAAACAGCATCAACATCGACGCACACTCAATCGTACGTTATGTTTAAATGCTAACTTTGTTAAATTGAAAAGTTAGCGGTTTACACTATAACGTATTTTATTATATTTATATGCATACAAACATACATGCAAACATCCATAAATACACACGCATACACATGCATACATTAATATATATAGTAGATGGTAGTGAACATATAAATACATTCACCAGGCCGAATACATAATTTCAGGTTTCCGTATGAAAAGTTAAGAAATTGAAAATATTAAAAAACAAAAAATTTAAATCATTTTAGGTGAAAACCAATTACTATCTTTTTACATCCGAAGCTCCCTCCATCACAGCAAATTGGTTTTTTCGCTTAAATTGAAGTTTACGAGACTCGTCACATATGACACTTCAGTTGGTAGAGTTTCTTTTCGCAAGAAATGATCGTTGATCGTTATGAGTACATTTGCAAACTCACGGTAACTAATTGTAAGGGGAACTTTAAAGTTGGTTGAATAAACTATTTTATCCTCTCAAAGTCCATATAAAATCTAAATAGTTTGCAAATAAAACGCCACTCTACGTTTATAACAAAAGTCGAGTTCAAAAGCGTATTTTTTTTACCGACAATAATTTGTTGGATCCATGTACTTTTTTCAAAAGGTGAGGGGATGGAGTTAGATAAAGCAATGATTTAAAAAATATTTAGAATTTTAATTTTTCAACCCTGTATAATATAAAAAATATTCAATTTTTTGACCTTTTTAATTAATTACATTCAATTTAATTTTCAAGCAATAGGTCTTTTATTTTTTGTATAAATTTTCGATATTTCGCTACACCGTTGTTTTCCTGATGTTGCTATACAGCGGAGTAGCGAAATATCAAAAATTTATACAAAAAATAAAAAAAATATTGCTTGAAAATTAAATTAAATATAAAAAAACATTCATATTAATATCGAATATAGGATATTTAAATCGAATTAACTTAAGGAACCTGCTAACCAGTGTATATTGTGATGTTGAAAGAAACTGAGTAATTTTTCTCATAAACAGTTTTACGTAACTGTTTTTTATTTTTAATTTTTTTTTTTTTTTTTTTGCTTAGCTAAGTGGTTTTTAAAATGCAAATACTTGTTAATAAAAAAGAATCATATACATGGACGGTAATACGTATGTATGTACACATTGTATAAAAAATTCAATATATATATTTTCCATCGAAAAAGTCATTACAAAGTTACTTCATAGCAGTAAAATGTGCCACAAATGATATCTAAGTCGGATCTTATTAGTCGGGAAGAAACGTGCTAATACCAAATTATGTGTCTAAAGAGAATAAAAATCGAGTATTCTGGAAATTTCGAATATGTTTTTATAGGTGTAAAAAGGGTGCCTTCGCCCACTTCTGGAAGTAACGAAATACAATTTTATAAAGATAAAACGTAATAGAAAGATTTAAAAATGAAAAACTTTAAAAATTCGAAATAGAAATTATAAAATGCGCGGCTGCAAAATTTTATTTTTTTTTTTAATATTTTATAAATTTAACTTAACCGATCACTGAAAAAGTCGAACTGAAAAACATTTATACATATATATTTTTGTAAACCTGTAGCATTAGCTGATTTACAAAATGTTTAGAAAAATTTCCAAAATTATAGAATGTAAAATTTATTTTCGTATTATTTGACATTTACATTTCATTTGTTTGCACACTCCCACACTTTTTAATGGTACTTATTTATTTTACAAATCTTCATACTCAGTCTTTTAGTGTGATATTGTCTTAATGAGGAAAAAATGCTCTTAAATGCAAAAAGTTTCATAGCCGTTAACCTCTGGCAGAGACAAAATATTATTTTAGAAGATCATAAATCGATAACAATGTATTTCTTTTTGTAAAATTAAATTTTTAATCTAAATAAGTAACGCAAAAGCGACTTCTAGTTTTAAAATGCTCTGCAAAACGCTGACAGGGTGGGTATATATGTATTTAAAAAAAAATGCAATAATTCTGTTGTTTTAATATCCGAGCTTAAGAAATAGAAATTTGTACTCTTAATTTCTTTTATATAAATTAAAAACACTTGAAAGCATTGCAAATTTTTATAATTTAAAGACGAGCTCAAATAGTTATTAATCTAGTTTTGCTGATCTATTGATTATTTAAAAATAATACAATAATGCTTTTTGCGTTTATTTTAAAATTTAAAACTGAATGAATTTTGCTAAGAAACATTCCAGCTAATTTTATTTATTGAATAAGTTTTTATGTTTGATACTTTTTTTGATGCATGTAAAAATTAAATAAATTTTTCTGAATAAACTAAGTTTTTTATAGTTACTTTCTATTCCTTAAAAACCCGGGGAAAAAATTTTTGAAAATATAATTATTCGAAACCCCACTCTTAAAAGATGTCAAATGATTGCTTACCCTATTGCTAAGCGACATTTTCAAATTTTTTAAAGCTTTTATGTATGTGAATCAGACATGATTGTGATCTTAAAAAAGTTCTCACAGCCCAGTGTAAATAAAAATGATTACTTGCAATTACTTGAAGTTAATTAAAAAATATTTTTAAGCAAAAACATGTTTATTACGTTTCCAAACTTTAAGCAAATATGTTACCTTGTGCTATTTTATGCTGCTCATATATTTCATTGGTGGGTTCGTTCTACTCTCAACAATGTAACAGGAGCAACTTTTTACCATTAGGTGAGATTTCTTTATTATTGGTTGGAAAGATAATGCCATTCATGCTTAATTTATGATCTAAACATTTTTTGTTATTTGTTTAATTTATTTAGCTTAACATAATATATTTTTGAAGCTTCACGAGACTTATAAGTTGCACTTTTTAGTACCTGATCTACGGCGACAATTCTTTTAATGCCAATTTTTAAAAGTTCTATTAACAATTTAGCCATAAATACAAAATGCACGCAATTGCTATAGTTAGTGTGCCACTTTAAATGCAAATTATTTATAAATTATTTTATATTTAACAAAACTATTGTCAGGTTCTTTTGTTAATTTTTTTTCAGTTTATTTTTCTTTTATTTATGTTTAAGAAGTCAAAATGTAACAAATCTGTATTTTAGTCGATTTGTGGAATAAGAAATTGTTGTTTTTCATGATCAACTCAATTATTCAAAAAAGTTCACGAGACAAAAACACAAAAATTATTCATGGCGCAATAAAAACAAAGATATCGATTTTTTTTTTTTAATTCCTGAAGTAGTTTTCATATAATTTCCGCTTGCTAAATACCACAAAAATATTTATTTGACACTAAAATACCTTACAAGCAGCAAAAATTAAAGTCCTAGGAAAACAGCAAATAGAACTAGAGATTTTAACTCTTCATTAAAAAAAGAAGAGTCTTTCAACAATGTTAAGCCATCCGGATGACAAATAAATATTTATTTTGATAAGTTATAATTGAATTTGATAAACATGTTCACATCTAAACAAAGGTAGCTGATCTCAAAAGTAAAAGTGAAATTTAAGCTTGAAATTCACAAAAGATATAAATTCATTATTTTTTATATACGTATGTATATGTAAACGATTGTGAGTATTGTATACACTTATACACAAGTACATCTGCCTTCTCATATACTATCCGTATATCTATTCAAAACAAAAGTTAAATACAATAATTTTTTATGATGTGAAAATTGAAGTGCAGTGCTTTCGTTGCTTTTTCATAAAAAGCAAATGGCAACAATTGTGTCTTGCTATAATTGTCATGAAATTTTTATACATTTACATTGGTGTCTCTTGTTATTTTTTTCGCATTTAAGTTACATGTCTAATTACATACATATGTATGTATGTGAACATATTGATATATACATATAAGTGTTTGTACACATGTATTCATAAACGTATTCATGTATGTATGTCTTTACTTATGTTGTAATAATTATTATGCTTTTTAAAGTCGGACGTTTAATATAAAAGGGAAGTTTGAATACACACAAACACATGTAGGTATCTCATGTGTACATATGTATGTTTACTTATGTATATGTAGTTATGTGATTGGTTTGCACTACAACATAGTGTATTTAAATATCTTCCGATACACGAATGAATCAAACATCTCATAACGAAAATAGTGTAGTAAAGCCAAATAGGCCCTTGATGTTATGAGATAAAAAGCATGTTTATCTCTATTTATTATTTGTGGTTTATACATTTGACGGAAATAAAACACGTTTACAATTAAAGATGTTTCTCCAATATTCTTCATAAAATATTAATAATGCGGTGCTTCAAAATATTAAGGAAATGATGTTGCATAATTTAATGGGAAACATAATACGAGTACGAGTTAATAAGTTTAAAATTAAAATGTTTCAAAAATAATACAAAATAGTTTAATGTGTGTAAATACTGATAAAATATTCAATGCTGTTCAGAACAATAAATTAATATCTGCATAAAATATTCTTATGATTTGAGTATTTTTCAGAAACTGTATTAATCAATTTGTTTAACTAGGCAAACACAAAGGATATGAAACTTGCCCTTATAAATCGTATAGGCAGGGAAAGTATGATAGAAAAAGAAGAGGTTGAATCTATAAAAAAAAACTAATCATGCTAAAAATAGTTTTCCTTTTGGAAGCGCCGGTCCTTATTTTTATGTGTAGGTTGTGGTTTCTTTTTTAAGCTAGAATTAGCCCAAATAAATAATAAGAGAAATATTATTCACAGCATAATCGTTAAAAAAAATTAAATTTCGAGTTAATAATTATTCAAACTGCAACGTGTATTCTAATAGTTATAACAGCAAGTTTTTGAATATTAGAAAATGAACAATGTTTTTTAATTTAACTATAAAACATTTTATTTAAAATGAGTAACAACCTGTCTTTACATAAAAAATAAAATGTCATTTAAGTTTTAAATAAAGTTAAACAAACTCTAAAGCAAAATTTCAATTATTTCATTTAAAACTATTACAAACGTAAAAGAATTCATTTGATCTCACCTTTAAATATCTCAAAATTCTTACAAGCTTTTAACTATTGAAAGCTTATTTTAAAGTTATGTATTTAGCACGCATTTTAAGTTGTAGAATTATTCATCGTGCTGTCTGATGAGAGGCCAGAGTTTTTTCATTTTTCGGTTGCGAACAAATGATCATCAGAAACTATTTGAAGTTTTAAACTGACCCAATTTTTATTTTTATAAAAATAATTAAAACTTTTTTCAAGTAAATAAGATTTTAATTTATACATAAAATAAATGACAGAAGAGAAACTGCAGTGTTTTTTATATTGTTGCGTTTAAGAAAAAAAAAAAAAGAGAAGCAATTGCACGATTTGTTGCAATATCGAATTGAGATTAATAAAGAGATGAGACATTAACATAAATATTCTTCTTTTTTTCTGGAATATACAATATAATAGTTGCAATCCACAACAATTCAAAACGCTAGATTTTATTTCCTCACGTAAAGTTTTCTTTTGAAAACTAAAGTGGGAATTCATAAACTTTGATAATTTCTGTGAACAAATAAATTGATAATAATTAAAATAAAATATATTTTATTACTTTTGGTGCATTGTACAATTAAATAAATTTTACGAACTGAGATTCTTTTGAGAACTGTAAAAAAATAACTCTGATACAAGAAATTTAGAAAGGACTCTTTCGTGGCTATTGAAGTAGAATCTTCCTAACTCTGCAGATAATATTGGACTACGTGGTCCATTGTAATTGAAATGGACCATGTTATTTTCCAACAAAAGTTTGCTGCTAAACGACAAGTGTTCGCATTTTAACGATTGCATAAAGTGTTGCTAAGAGCTGTACAGTTCGTGCAGTTAGAACTGCATAGTATGATATTTGTTGAAAGATTACATAGTGGTAATTCTGATTCCATCCATTGTTTATTTTTGTAAACAATTTTGTGTATGTACATTGTACAATATAATGTGATAAAATTAAAATTATTATAAAAGTATGTAGTTATTTTAAAAGTAATATTAATTAAAATAAATATGAACTGTAGTGCGCGACACAAACTTGTTAAAATTGAAAATTATTTAAAAAGATTGAAAAGTGCAAGTGAAGCAATTGTGTGCATAAATCACTTAGCAGATAATGCAAATACAAAATTCTCGGATACCGACATTTCCATACATCCGGATTGAGATGACAGATACGGCAATAACAAATTAGCTAGTGAATTAGGGCAATGGCAGTTAAGAAGCAGAAATTCAAGGAAGAACATCAGAGAACTTTTTGCTATATTAAGAACTCATGGTGTAGATGTGCCTCCAATGAAAAATGTTTAAGTTAATAAATGTTTTTAAAAAATCAAAAAATAAACAACTTTCGTTTAAATTTTTATTTTCGGTGTTTAATGGAGCATTAAAATAGGGTAACTTGGAAAGTAGGCCTTTGGGGTGTTTCATAGAGTATTGATATGGAGTAGATTTAAAGCAAACCATCGTGTAGTGATTTAGAGTAGGTTCAAAACTACTCCCATGTAATGCAAAGCTGGTTTATATGGTCCAGCCCTAGGACATCGTAATGGTAAATGGAGTATGTTTTCTCCTGGGTTACCTTTGAACTATTTATAGTCCTTTATGGATTATTATTTATATTCGTGTATGGACTAGTCACGTTATCTTCAGGGAAAATACAAACTTATACATACACAATTACTGAACTAACATATTTGCAACAAGTTTATATTGAACGTGTTTCCGTTGTAGCATCTTTGGTACTAAGGTAAGATTAATTTTTTAAATATTTCTTAAACAAAGTTCAAAAGGCAGCCTGTAAAATGTTTTATAATTAAATTTTAATATAGAAATATAAGTCGTAATTGGTTGTTTATATAACCATAATTATCATTATTAAATTATTTTGATTAACTAATATTTTGTTAATATTTATTAAAAAACACACATTGATATTTTTACTTCAAAAGAAAACAGTGATGCTATAAAGCCTAACTACAGCTATATAATTTGGTCACATCTCATTTGTTTAAATAGGACATTTTCTGTTTTTAACTTTAAAGTTTGTTTTTCAAATGCAACAGTAGTGTATTTGAAGTGTTTGTTACTTGTTGACAAATTTCTTTTTTTTTTTTTTTTTTTTTGTTTTATTAAAAAATAAGTTTAGCAAGTTTTTTTATTTCTAAAATTTTTAATATAAAATATGGAAGAAGGAAATAAAAAAGGAAAAAAAATAATTAAGGATGATTATGACAGTTATCTTTTCGATTTATAAAAAAATACATAAACGTATATGTATGGGACAGCAGTGGTCTAATTGCTTGAAGAACAACTTTGTTATTAATCGTATTTGTTGATATTTATTTCATTGTGTCTAAAAGCAATTCCGTCCGCACAGTATTCATATGTGCTGGGCAATGTATTTTAAAAGAACAGTGGTCGTTTAAGAAACAGGATGAGAACAGAAAAAATTACAATTTAAAACCAGAAATTTAAAGTGGAAAAACGGAAAACATCGTGAAAAGCCCGCCGAAGCAACCAACAGCTATTTCTATATATTCTGCTTATGTATAAATGTATTTAAATACGAATGTATTTATACATGGATAAATATTTGCATTTATTAATGAATGGAATGCATGTAAATATGTATGTATGTATGAATGGATAAATATATGAATTTTTGTACACCTGTGACACACTCACCTATATTTTGTGCATCAATGCGTGCATAATATCCTAAAAGGCTAATGATGACCAACAATAAGGATGTTGTTATTTTTGGCATTATGTTCTGGTTCCAATTTGACGTTTAAAAATTTTTAAAACACATTTGTTTAAAATGTTTGCAACTTTAAATTATTTTTTAATTATTAAAAATTTTGTTTGCTTTTTTAAATATAATTTTTTGTTTTCTTCTTATTTTTTATTTTTTGTTTTATTTTTTTATTTTTGTTTTTTGTAACGTTTGAATTGTTTAACTTAATGAACAGGTGAATTTTGTAAAAACTTGAAATTGTATGTCTTCTCGTCGTTTCTTGTGAAATGTATGTCACCGTTACACGCAGCAGGTTGCAATAAAAATTTTAAAACATTTCAACATTTACTTAATAGCACAAACTTTCTTTTTTTAATTCTTTCTTGCGTTCTCAATACTGGGTAACTACTTTAGTTAATTCAATTTTGCTAAGTTAATATTGTAAAATTAATTTAATTTTTGAAATATCTGAAGCATTTATTCTTTTATAAATTTTCAAATTTATTTAAATTTTTAGTGTCCATTTTATAATCAATCGTCTTCTGTTATTATGTGCTTCCCGTTATATTACTCAAGTGCGACTAAACATTCCAAGCTTGAGATCACAGGCCTTTAGTTTTACAAAAAAAAATTTCTTTTAAAAGAAAACAACAATAAAAAAAACCGACCAAACAACGAATGAACGATGGATGGATCTATTAAACCGACGGTAACAAGTGTGTAGTAAAAGTTGTAGATGAAAGCCAACACAAAAAAAAATTAACCGTTTTACCAACAACTACAACGACTGCCGCAACTAATTGAAAATGATTCTATCCGTACACAATAACCATCTTTTAAGCCAGCTTAAAGAAAACTAAAGTTTTACTTTTAGCTTAACACCGATTACTACTTGAAGTCACTACACTCATACCTTCACACACACACGTATTAAATGCATGTGTACATATATAAATTTGTTAAGAAAATATGAAACTGTTTGGAAAAGAAACACTACGTTTGGATGAATGAATAAATTAACAAATGGTTGCGGAAGCAGGCGGAGAGGCGTACAGTATTAGGATTGCCATTCCTCTGTAATTTAACCTGTTACGTAGATAGTCTTGTTAGTTTTATACACCTTCAATTTCTTATTGTACCCAGATATTTAAATTAATTTATTTTTGAATTAGTCATTCAGAACTAAAGCCTATTTGTATGTATTTTAACTTTTATATTTAACGTTTGAAATAAATACTGACATTTTTTGAATATTATATTGATTGCTCATGTATGGTAACTTTTTAAAGATTTTCAGATTTTAGCTGTCTGTTCGTAACAGTTCTAAAATTTGGTCATATACATAATTTTACATGAACTATTGGGACAGTCTTTAATTTACAATATTATTTATTTATACTTCTTATCATACCAGACAAAGAAGTGAATATTCTCTCTAATTTTCAAGTATTTATATATAGCGGTTCAAAAGATAGGAACATAAAGGTTAAATTACACTAATTGCGGGAACACCCTTTAATTTCTAAATTCAAATTGTATATTTGTTCTTATAGAGGACTTATTAATACAGGCTTAAAAGTTTGGTCACTTTTATTAAATTATTAATCTATTGGGGCACTCTTTAATTTATAAATGTAATTTTACACCTTCTGCTACAGCGGACTAAGCAATACGGATGCTTTGTAAATTTCTATCTTTTATCTACAACTGTTCAAAAGTATGGCCATAAAATTAAATGAACTATTGGGGCAACCTTTATTTTATAATTTTAAATATTAATACTTGCTAATATATTGCTCATGTTAACGGATATCCTGCATAATTATCAAGGATTTGTCTATAACGGTTTAAAATGTAGGCCCTTATATATTAATTTACATCACATATGGGAACACTCGTAAATTTTTAGATTTACTTTTGCATAATTTTTTGCTATTTGTAGTCACAGTGATACGCAGTTTTTTTTTTATTTTTAAATGGTGTCCTTTACGGTTCAAAATGCACGTAAAAACAGGTATGTTGTATAGGGCCACCCTTAAATTATGAAATGGAAATCGGTTTAAATCGGCTTACAAATGACTGAGTTCTGCAGGCACACACATAGAAAAAAGCAACATTCAGACGAATTGTTGACCTCCTTATTTTTTTTTTAAGTCTGTTAAAAAAGGACAAATTAGTCAGCAGTATTTTTCTTTATCATCTGCACAAAGTAGACATATGCGATGAATGCTGATGACGGGTGTACCGACACAGGAAATGCTGCATCTTATTCTAATTGTCCCTGTTTTTTTTTCAACATTTAGCACAACATAATTCAAAAGTTGAAAAAGTTATTTTTAGCTTTTATAACTACGACACAATAATTCATCAGGTAAGTGCAGCAGTTGTGTTTTACTTCAAAATGCACATATTTTAATTTTCTTTGAAATTTAGTTTTCTGTGGTTTTTTAATTTACTTTTATTTTTTTTTATTTTTTTTTGTATCCTTAGTTAGTTTTGCTTTGTTTCTAATAGTGTTTTCTTTTCTGAAATTATGTGTTACCCAACAATCACTTAAAATGTTTTCAATTTGCTTAAACACTTAAAATTGCTACACATACATATTGTATACACAATAGAAAAAAAGCTGTTATTGGATTTGTTGACTACCTACACATAACAGAAATGTTTAATTAGCGCTTCAAACTTAAAGCCATACAACACCGTGTTTAGCAACAAAAGCAAACATCACTTATCTACAGTTAGAATTACTAGAAGAAAATAGTTTACCATACTTCTTACCCTTACAGAAAATTGAGGTTTAAATATGTAACATCTTTTACTCTATTTCGTGCGACATACATATTTTAAAAAGAATATACTTTTGATTTATACTTACGAACTTTTTTTTTAAAAAAGAATACAAAGTTGTAAAAAGTGTAACATTTTTTTCAGAAAAGAAAATGCCACAACTAATTAAATTAAAGGGTAGATACTCGTATTCAGTAGAAGTAAACAAAATACGATCCAAATGGTTAATACGGAATTTAAACCATTCCAGTCGAAATGGGTGACATACTCTTTAATAATAAAAACGTTTTTTCTTTCCAAGTCGGCGCGCTTACTCGTAGATCTCTGTGAATTTGCTTTTTTATTTTGAAAATCTATCCTTTGATCTTTTTTTATTTAATTTTAAACAGAGCCAGTTCCTCATAATTCATATTGCAGTTTGAGATAATAAGAGAATTTTTTTCTAGCTGATCTACGGTCATCGCTCAATCGAGTTCGCTATGCATAAGAAATCAGAATATATACACTTTTCTTATGCGAGTTTTGCTTCTGTGTTAAAAACAAATATCGATGCGCTACCTTGTCAAAAGCTAGTTATGATCGTTTTTACTAATCCTGATAAAAAAAATAAATAAAGTCATTGATCGATACTGTTTAGAAACGTCACTTTTTCGAGTTTTAACAATTAGTTCCTAGTTTGTCGATATGAAAGTGAAATATGACGCATAAAAATACTTTTATTTTAGAGATCACATTTTATTATTCCCAATTAAAATAATAAACGGAAAAAATGTTTAAACAAGGAAAAAATTATTGTTAAGTCGTATTGCTTTTGCAGACTTTTGTTTATTTTGTTAATAAAAAAAAAGAGTGAAAAGAGAAATTTAAATATTTTATATGTTTTCGTTGCTGTCACGACACGTCCACAGCAAAATACTAATTAAATAATGTTGTTGTTGTGGTTAATTTCTTTATTGTAACAAAGAAAAATGCTGGCATAAAAAATATTCTATAAATGAATCTGCTTTAATTTATTCAAAACACATAATAAAACGGCAATAACAGAAAAAACGTTGTCCATTTCAGTTAAGCGAGTTTAAACGAAAACGTGTAAATATTTTTTAAATAAACACACAAAATTTAAGGAATTGTCAAATGAATGTTTGAAAGTTTTTTAAGTTTCACTTAAAGAAAATCCACAGCAGTTGCTATAAATGTGCCTAAAACGAAAAAAGTTTTCGCTAAATTTAAATTTTAGCGTTCTATTAACCCTATAAATGTTAGAAATTTACTGTGTTACTTTGCTGACCTCAAAACGTTTAAAAAAAATCTCTTACCTTAATTGAAAAATACTAATCTAAATATAAAACACAGATTTAGTTTGCAAATTATACACGGGAAAAACTAAAACTTTTTACCTATTCTCAATCCCTCAGGATTTTTAATTTAAGCTTTCAAAACATAAATTTCTATGACACCAGTCATATTTCAAACACTCCACTTCTTGTTTAACCAGCTCATCCGTCCAGACCGCAATATGCTTTGCTTTCGGCAAGACTCTTGATATGGTGAGATTTTTTTTAAATTAGACGCTGCACTACATGTGTTACCATACTTTTCCTTTTATTTTGTTCACATATATCACACTTATCCGTCATAGAAGTAACAACTTATACAGCAGTTCTCTTATATATCGACGTTTGAAATTAAATAATACGAGGGCTGCTATATATATTTCTGGCCTGGCAACACTAAGTGCTGCCAAGTGCAATCTGACATTTCCGTTAGAAAGTTTGTAAGTTTTTAGCATAATCGTACTTAAAACGTTTTGACGTACGACCATTATTTGTGTTGTTTGCAGTGACTTAAAAAATTTTCATATAGAAAAAAATGGAATTAACTCGTGAACATTTTCGTGCCATCATTTTTCACAACTTTCGACGTGGATTATCACGACAAGAGTGCATTGATGAACTTAAATCTTTGTATGGCGATGAAGCACCATCCTATAGCACTGTAAAAAATTGGTATAATGAATTTAATCGTGGCCGAAGGTCGCTCAAAGACGAATTCCGTGAAGGTCGTCCAAAAACGGCTGTTGTGCCAGAGAACATTGATGCCGTGCGTGAACTCATAATGCAAGATCGACATGCGACACACCGAGAGATAGAGACATCCTTGGACATTTCTTCCACCAGCATACATTTGATACTGCATGAACACCTGGCCATAAAAAAGATTTGTTCTCGTTGGATCCCGCACAATTTGAATTTCGCTAAAAAAAGGCTCGTGTCGATTGGTGCAAAGAAATATAGCAAAAATACGATTGCGGTGCTTCAAAAGACGTTTATAAGATCGTTACAGGTGACGAATCATGGATCTATGCGTATGAGCCCGAAACGAAACAACAATCGGCCGTGTGGGTTTTTAAAGACGAGCAAAATCCAACGAAAGTTGTTCGTGGAAGAAGCACTTCGAAGCAAATGGTCGCCTGTTTCTTCGGCAAAACTGGTCATGTGGCGACAGTTCCGCTTGAGCAACGTAGGACGGTCACTTCTGAGTGACACACTACAATTTGTTTGCCTGAAGTCATCAGAGAAACTTCGAAAAACCAACAAGAGAAGACGAATCATTGTTCACCATGACAATGCGAGCTCTCACACATCGGCTCTAACCAGAGCGTTTTTGACCGGCCAAAACGTCGAGCCGTACAGCCCTGACTTGGCACCTAATGACTTCTTCTTGTTTCCGCACATCAAGAAAAAAATGCGTGGTCAACGATTTTCGTCGCCAGAAGAAGCTGTTGAAGTGTTCAAAAACAATGTTTTAGAGGTGTCTCAATCGGAGTGGAAAAAGTGCTTCGACAACTGGTTTGAGCGCATGCAAGAGTGTATAAATCATGCTGGAGAATACTTTTAAAAACAATAAAACCATTTTCGATTATAAATATTCGCATTTTCACTATTAGGCCAGAAATATATAGAGCAGCCCTCGTACACGCACATATAATGTTGACTTGGCTGTTATTGAAACTCAATTGTAAACAACAACAAAATATTTTTATTGTTAAAACTATATTCTTTCAAGAAATCAAGCGCGATTATAACAAATATTGGCTCTATTATCATAATTACTTATTTATTAATTTCCAACTTTTTGTAGTAATTGTATAAAAATGTAAGCTTTACAGTAAGTTTACACCCTTTTGCCAAAACATTTAAAGTCAATTGCCTTGTACGCTAACAGTCGATGATTAAAAAAGAAACACGTCAACATTCTTTTCTTTAACTTTTCGGGTCGGACAAACACTAAAAATTCACCCTGTTAAAGGATACATCATAGTCATAGTTTTAATTCTTAAAGGTTTAAAAATTTAAATGAAGCTTAAAAAATTTGAAAAAAAATTTATAGAGACGTTTAATGTCATACCATGAAGACTATTGAGAGAGATGTTTATTAACCCTTAAGTAATATCTTTTACCTCAAGTTCAATGCGCACAAAAAGTACAAGTGAAAGTAATAATGTTCATTTTATCCACACATAAATATTTTGTGTGTACTACGTCTTCGTGTACATACATAAATGTATACATAAAAACGTAAATATATGGATGTGTATGTGTGGATACTACCACATTTGAATATTTACTTGACTAACTTTTTTTCTGCAACTTTTAGTTTCCCTTGTTTTATTATTATTTCTTAAATTGTTTGTTGTAGCTTTGACATTTGTCGTTTTTGTTGCAGTGAACAAAGTATATAATAAATAAATGTTGTTTATTATATTTTAGTGGATATTTTAGCATGTACACACATACCTACATGAAGTTAATATTTGTGTTCAAAGTTCAACGCCAATTAGCTAAAATCATTTTGTTTTTTTTTTTTTCTTACTAAAAATTAAATTTGAAGGAGTAATTGTGGCAATAGTTAGTTACTTTGAAAGTTAATTTTTCTTAACACATACAGTAGTTAACTTAATAATTGCAATGCGTAGTTCTCCCACAAAAATAGATTTTTAATCTCCACTGTATATTTATATAAGTTAATAAGTGCTCATGACGATCAATATATTCGACCGAACTCTAAAACTAAATAAGAATTTTACAAAATTGTAAAATATAAAACTTAAAGCGCCACAATTGCTAGAATGCCCCTAAAAATAAGAAAATTCTTTAAAACAATACTTTAAAATGCAGTCATAAAAGCTGTAATGCTTTGTTGTTGGTTTTATTTCCCTTACAAAAAAAAGCGTCAAACTTCGATGACTGTTTTATTTATTTGGTTTTCAAATTATAGCATTAGTAAGTGCCAAATTTAAAAAATACAAAAAGGGTTTGATTCAAATATATGTAGATTTGTTTATCTGCATATAAAATGTTTAAAATAATATTATTTTCCTTAAATTGCAAAACAAGAAATCAACTTGTCTATCAATTCATACACACACACACACACATACATACATACATAAATTAGCAATATTTTTTTAACTGGATACAAACTTTATGTTATTTACAGTTCATTTACAGCTTTAATGTTATGTATTTACATGTAGCACCTCTAGTGTGGCTGAAATATGTAAACGCTTACTAAGCCCAATTCGTTCACAAACACTACTACCTTTCATAATACAATTACATCCACTGATAACCGGCAAAACCAAAGTAAAGTATTGTTTTGTCTGATTGAATGAAATTAGCCAACCGCTTACAGTCAATCCATAAAGACGATGACAGTTGTTTAAAAAATATTTTAAGAAAAGCAAAAAGTGAGTAAGCAGAAAGTGAAATTTTTGTCGCTTTTGTTTGCGTTGTATATTTGTGTGTACGTTATACATAATAGCATGTTTTACTTTTTTAAGAGGACTTTTTTTGTGTTACATATCCCTAAGTAAAAGTATTCTAAAATTGTGTAATAAAAAGCCTTCTGTGGCCAAAAAATATTATTATTTTACTTGTAGTAAATTGAATGAATACGTATACATTTTAGTACGTAAGCTGTAAAAAAGTTTAGGTTACAACAAACACTCATAACAGTTCTTCGTGATATGTCTATCAAAATTATCAACTTGCGAGCGATATATACTTTTAAATAAACATGTTTAATTACATCAGTGAATGTTAAAAATTAATCTAGTTTACAAAACTTAAACTAATTTTGCTACTAATTTTGCTACAAAGTTTGTCCGTTAAGCACAGGCCACTGTCTAACCACACACCAAAAAAAAAATTGCTACAAGAAGCATATTATGTTCCCTTTAACAATATTAGATTGTAGTAAATACATTATAGCAAATACCATTTCAATATTTAATTTCAAGTTTAATTCAGGTTTTTATTAAAATGGAATACGTCCTTGGTAACCCAACATACTGACCCATTGAAATTTAAATGTTAAGAGCTGCTGCGATCTTATGTTTACCAAAGTTTTTATTGGGGAACAAGTTTTCTGAGATAAAAGTGCAAGTAAGTCTTATTGAGGTTTAGCATCAATACTTTTTAAAGCTTTGAAACACAATCTTCTAAATGTGTTTATCAGCTTTAAGGCCACTTTAAAAATAAACGGCACGGCTTATAAAATAAAACGGTAACGGGCTCATTTCTGTAAATGAAATACAAACCACCTATTTTTAGAGTTTTAGTCTGTCCGTCTCTCTGGCTGGATTTAAATAAAATTTTGTGAGGAGGTCTCTTAGAAACTTGGTCCAAAAATAGACTACTTTTTTCACAAAAAATATGTCATTTCGTAGAGAAACTAGAGTTATAAATGTGAAAGCACTCAATTTTACCGGTATAATGCTAAAATAAGAGTTGTCAGTACATTCTATTTTTGTAGATGGAAAATTTTTAACACTGTTTAATTCTACAATAAATATTAAAAAACACATTTTTTAAATTTGAATTTTAAGAAAATTAGATTTCGATTTTTGAAACTATATTTAATCGATTGGTAAAGTTTATTTTAACACTAACAGGACAATAAGACGGACATCGCTTAATCAACTTCGCTATGCATATGAACTCCGAATATATTTTGTAGAAATTACAGAGGGAGTAACAAACTTATTTATACCCTTATTCCACTTTTTGTGGCGAATCGTATAACAACTATTCAAGTTTATCATAAATGTCACTCATCAAATGGTGAGAAGTCTTCGATTACACTACGTTTCTTTTTCGGAACAAAAAGTGGTTTCAGGAAATATTGTTGTTTTGGGTTATTCTTAAGTTTTAAAAGAATAAGAGATATACCTAAAATCACGTCTCTATGTGAACGGACATCCATTTTTTAAGTTTTCAATATCATTAAGAATATTTTGATGATACACTTTAATGTTCTAAAAAAACAGTCACAAAAGTCACAACTAGTAATAAACAATCCACCACAACAATTAATCCTTAATATGAATCAAATATTTCACTTGTTATGAGTGAACAATATTTAAAATTAATAGTTTTTGTACAATTTAAACTAAAATTAAAAATTGATCGTCCAGACCTTAGCTTATTGATATCTTTAAAACCCTTATTAAAAGCTGATTATATGGTCTTTTCAATCTTAACTTTAAAAAACGGTAACATGTTATAACGAGATTAAAAAAATTATTTCAAATAATTAACACAATAAAAATATATCTGTGGCCACAAGGAATAACAGCTAAAGTCGAGTTAAGTAAAAATTGAGTTATTGCTAATATCATACTTCAGACACTCGAATCTGTAATGCAAGTCAAATTTCAGGTTTGTAGTTTAAAAACTAAGTATTTTTTACCTTAAAATCTAAACAGCTAAGGTTGATATTCCCTGATTTAACGCAACAATATTAAAATTAAAAATGCTGTTGAAAACGTTAAAAAAACGAGTTTAGCTGTTATTCCTTGTGGCCACAGATATATTTTTTATTCTAAAAGTCTTATTTTTAATAAAATCTATTACAAATTTATTTAGTTTTTTTTTCTAAAAACTTGTAATGATATCTTCTCCCAAGTTTTTTAAAGAAATATAAACGGGAGGTTTACATATTTATCATAAAATTATGTAATCCGTATTCCCGGGCAGTAACAGACTTGTGTGTCGAAACACAAAAGAAACAGTTGGATTTAAAGGCCGCATGTTATGCACAACTTTAACTATCAACTCTTTCAGATTTTTCTTTACGAATAAGCGTTTTGAGATATTTTCCAATAAGGTAACTGCAACCTACAGACAATTTCCATTTTTTAAAACAGTTTTTTTTAATTACAATTTTTTACTAAAAAAATTTTATAAAACAGGCGAATCCACTTCTGTCACTTTTTATCAGCTTTAAAATATTTCTGAAGAAAAAAGAAACGTTTAATTACGCAATTTTGAAGTTGTGAATGAATTTGTTTGTCGACTGGAACTTGTATTCGCTTTAAAAAATTTTGATATTAAAAAAAGCAAAAGTCTTTTATTTTAGTAAACAAGCAAGTGGATGAATCATCCTCACATCATTTCTGTATACGTGTATATGTGTGTACGTATGCATGTGATGTATACCTATGAATGTATTTATATACGTATTTGCGTACATATGTACATATAAATATTTCAAAATTTGTTTTATTCGTTGTATTGCAGCAAGTAAAGGAAGTTTACTTTATTATTTTTTTCGCACACAAAATACGCAACTTAATATGTAACTCCGATCGGACAAAAACTTGCATAATAGAAAATATTAGCAAATCGAATAGAAAAAAAACTCTATCACCCTCCCATTTTATTGAAACACACATTTTTCTAATTTTTAGTCGCAAATGCTACTTTAAACGGATCTAAAGTCTTAATCTCATTAGATAATCAATATATTATGAAGCTTTCTTTTATCTTCCACATTGTCAGACGAAGTAATTTAAAAATGAGCTGATATTTGAATTCAGCAATATTTTTGCAAATTGTAAATTGTTGAAAGTTTGCTAATTTTAGCTCTTGGTCAAATTTTAAATAATATAAATTATACTCAGCATTTGAAAGATTGTTTTAACAAAAATCACTACAGATTGATTAATCAGTTTTGCGTTTAAAAACACACTCGAAAATAATTCCGAAAGCGACTTGTTAAAAAAAATAATAATAATAATGTACAGAATGTATGCAACCATTAAATAATCATGCAAATGCTAAAAATGTGACTGATTAAAAGAATTTTTTTGGAATCATATTTAGCACAGTGTAACGATGAAAAAATGATTTATTGTTTTTGGCACTGTGATAATGGGAATTATTTTAAAGCAAGTAAGTTTTGCAAATTTATGTCAGTAGGCTTGTGGAGTAAAGAAGAATAAAATATAAAAGTAAATTAAATTTGGGAGTTTTAAAAAGATTGGCGAAAATATAAGCCGAAAAAAATGGATTCCCAAAAAAAGTACAAAGAATTGGCTAAATGGGCTATTAAATTTGAAATAAATATTATTGCAATTAATGTAATGCATTCTAATGTTATGTTTTTTTAATTACGTTATTGTTATGATAAAAAATATATTTTAGATAAAAAAGTCTACTAAATGTAATAAAAAAATAAAATAAAAACATTTTTAAGCAAAATTTTATTCGATTTAAAAACAAAAATACATTTAAAAATGTGCGTATAATGCGATTCAAAGATGACTCGCATACGGCTGATTATATGACTAAAATATGGCTTGAAAAAGATTTGTATTTAATTATAAGTACGATTACAAACAGCATGAAAAATATGTAAGTCAAGAACATGAGTACATATGTATATATGTACGTACAAACATACATGCAAGTATGATTACATACAAGTATGAATACAACCATACATTTTTTAAATATTTGGCATTATTAACAAACTTTTCTCCAACTTGCTCATTTTTTTAAGAATTTAATGTATCAACCCACCTGTTTTATATAATTTAAGTTAAGTTATTTAACCGATTTCACTTTTCAGGTAAACATTACCAAACATACTTTTGTGGTTGTGTGTGTACATACATACATACATAAATATATACCAAATATGTAGTATGGTATGTATTTATTTGTGGGCTTTAAAACGTTGATATGATATACTCGTAGTAGAGTTGAGACTGTTGGCGTTTCCCTCATTTTTTATTTATTTATTTTTTTTATCTTTTTGTTAACTAAATAAATAAACACAGTTCGCTCTCTACAACGTGAACCCTGTTCAACGTGTTTACAAATTTTATTGTAGTTTGTAAACAAATTTCTGAAGGCTCATTTTCATAATTATAGATTTATATTAAAAAATTCAGCTTGGAGTTACAAATGCTGTTTAGTGTGTAATATCTACATATGTATATGAAAATGTATTCTTTTGCTTCATTAAAATTGCTTTACATTTAAAAGAATAGCGAAAATTAGATAACTTTTCATCATGATTTCTGGCCGTATGTAAAAGTAAACATTTCGCAAACGTTTTTAAATAACTCACTTTATCGTGAGTTCACTGTGTGTAAGTGGAAATAAAAATATTATTTTTCTTAAACTTTCATTAACAATTTTAGTTAAGTACCTTCACATACAAACACATAATTGCTGTTGTAATTTAGTAGCTGTTTCTGTGAGTTTGTTTTTATTGCTGGTAACTGGTTAGTTTTTAATAAAAGAAATGATATTTTAATAAAATAGAGAAATGACAGACATATTTTGCTTGGATATGAAATGAAAAAACTTAGTTGCAACTATGAAACATGTTGGATCATGGCACATTAAGTATAAAAATTCGGAAAATAATATAAAACGAAAGTAAATGTACCCAGAAAATAGTAATACTTAAATTAAATGATTTTTTTTTTTTTTTTTTTTTTTTTGTAAAGATCATGATTTTTTTTTCTAAACTTTTTTCATTCAAGTTACTTGTAACTTTAAAATAAATAATATGAACCGAACGTAGAGTTGATTTTAAAAGTATATTTCTATTATACATGAAATTTGTTTATAATTTTCATACATAAATAAAAATGAGGAATATATTCAAATTGTAAAAACTTTTTGATTAAAGAAATTATTTCGGACTATAACCATTTTGATTTACTTGCAATAAAAGGCAAGTATTGCATTTAACGGTTTTTATTATTTCAGCTTAAAAATATTTTTATTTTAGAAGCTGCATTAAATTTTAAAACCATTGCATTTTAGTTTTATTATTTAAAAAAATTTTTTTGGATACTCAAAATTGTCGTGTTGTCTGAGTTCTATAAAGTATAATAAATTCAAATAATAAAAAAACAGAAATAAACCAAATTTAATGATTTTTCACTACTCTCAGTATTTTGAAAGATTTTTTTTCTACTGATTAAACTTTTTTTTGTATCTGGCTTAGTTTTCAATCGTTCCTTAAGCAATACTGTAATTAAATTTGCGGTGCTTTGGGTAAATGTTGTGTTCTTTATGTCATCTACTCACAAAAGAAACTGTGAATTGTGGAATGAAATCTTACGCAGGGATGGTGATGCCATATGTCCGATATTCTTTTCTTTCCTGTGTATTTGTAGACTTGGAAAAATCTCAAAATCTGTGTTCTATTTAACTCAAATATAAGGAATTGGTAGAAGAAGTCTTGTTGCATTTCTTTACATTTTTTTACAATTAAAATTAAATACAAAAATATTGCCAATATTTTCGGTATGAGTGTATGTATATCCACACAATATTTGCACGATTTTGTATGCACTTTGGATAAAAATGTTAAATAAAAAACATTTTAAGAAATAAAAGTATGTAATTATTTTCACTTAAACGTTTGTTTGCCAGTCAAGGTATGAACAATTGTATGCGACTGCCTTTCTTATTATTTCTTTCGTATATTTAATAATTTGTAAAATTGTTAATAAAATCAATAGATTGCTCTTGCTTACCTTTAAAAATTAAGGTTTTGTACTAGTTTTTTTTTTTTTTTTTTAATTTGGTAGCGTATACAACTAATGAAATAAAAATCTTCACAACTACATTAATGAAAATTGTGTTTTAATAGAGCTTAAATTAAAACAATGGACTTGTTACAATTTAGTACAGATAACATCGTAGAAATTTTAAGAAAAAAAGCAACTTCTACATGAAAACTTTTAAACTTAATATCACCCATATGTTTTATCAATAAATATGTACGCCATGTGCGGTTTAGATTCATACAAGAAGGGTCTGTACCATGTATGGGCCACCTTTTAATTTAATTTTTAAACCTGTTACATTGAACATAGCAATACATTATTTGCGTGAAATTGGCACCTGTTTTTCTTTAATTTTTTGTGCTTATTCTTAAAACGGAAACAAAAATATTTAAACTTTAATTGTACTTGCTCCCACAGCGAATTTACTTTTACACACTCTGTGCAAATTTGAATTGTCTGCCTATTAAAGCAATATTTCTAAAAATATCACGCCACTTTCGTTACACCCTTTAATTTGTTGCTGTAGCAGCTTTAATATTACACCTTTTGTGAAAATTTTAAGATTCCAGAGATAGATATCTGTGACATTTGGGCAAATGGACTGGCAACTTTTTTATATGGAAATTTAAGTAAGAAGTTGAAATCTTAATATTCAATTAATGAAAGGAATTTCGCAAAAATATACTTTTCTTGAAATCTAATATATATTTCATAGCATGGAATGGAGGCGTCTACATATTTTCAGTTTAACTTTATTTGAACGAGTAGTAAACACACCTCTTATCACAAAAAAAAAACAATATTTTTGTATGTACATTTTCTGCATTTGATGGTTGTTTAGTTACAGTTACTCGTATTGTACATTTTGGAATTTTTGATGCAGTTAATTTAACCTTAGCAATTTTCGTTCATTTAACAAATAAACTTTCAAGTTGTTTAATTTTTTCTACTTAAATTTATGCTCAACTTATTAATATTCCTGAGTATGCGTTTATTTTTCATACAACATAAACAAATGTACGAGCATAACCCAACAATCAACAGTGATACATATAAACAATAAGCTGGTGTGTTCTATATTGTCATTAGATCCACACCAACATTAGTTTTATGTGGCACATGTGATTGTAAAATTTAAAAAATATTTTTATTTTATTTTGTTTTTGTCTATTATAACATTTGTAAGTGACTTCAAAAAAAAAGAAGATTTATATTCGACGGATTTTGTTTTTTTTTTTTTTTGGTGAATTTTCATAACTTTTTTCTTTTGAAAAGCAATGTCTCTCCTCCCGGAGGTATGAGGCTCAAAATTTTCTGCAATTTTTTTTTTAAATATATTCAAAAAGGTTACTGTTAACTTTTCTAAATTTCTAAGAAAATATTGTGATTTTTTTTAATTTAGTCCAGATTTACACTATGCAATTTTTTCAGGCATTTTTTTCTAAATTCCTTATTTAAGTTGCAGCGATATGCGTTATTTAAAAATAAACATAAGCAAAAATAATATACCCTCAAATTCCCAGTAATACTATATTGCTTACTCCTCTTGCTTCACCAACAAGCAAAAATTTCATGCAAGTTTCATGAAAAATTGCCTAGTCTAAATGCGGTATTAGTTGGGAAGATCAAATAACGCGAGT
The DNA here is from genome assembly GCA_937654795.1 of Cistogaster globosa. Taxonomy (NCBI): domain Eukaryota; kingdom Metazoa; phylum Arthropoda; class Insecta; order Diptera; family Tachinidae; genus Cistogaster; species Cistogaster globosa. The sequence goes on along the minus strand of OW569406.1, from coordinate 121,956,083 downwards.
CTTAACCTCTTTATAATTTTTACTTTTAAATTATAGCTGTAATATTAACTTTTTTTAATTTTTTTAGCTATAGTTTGTGAATATGTCCTGTTTTTCTCTTTTTTCTTTTGTAAAAAATTATACTTCTTCATATATGACCTGAAATGATAGAGGATACCTTCAGTATGAAAAAATAGATTTATATCTTTTGGTAGGAATGTTTTCTTTAGCAGTTGATTTTTCTTATTCCCAATCACATATAATTTATATATTAAACAGTTAACAATAAACAATAAACATAAATGTTATTTGGGACTATAAACGTAATTATCTACTGTGTACATACATACACACACACACTCGCAGATACTTAATTATTCCAACAATCAATAATAAGAAATGTCACCAGTTGTCAGTGATGTCGTCGCTTTGTAACACAAATGCAATTTCTGATTTAAATTGTTTTTAATGTCAACTTATTTTCAATAAATTCGCAAAAGCCAAATGCTATACAAATATGAATAAGTTTTGCTTTCTAAGCAAATTAAACTTCACATTAATATAATTTTCTTTGTGGCAAATTTTTAGAGCATGGAACAAGCATGTTCATACATACATATGTATGTATGTTTATATATAAAGTATTCATACTTACAAACAAAATTGCATATAAATGTATGTATGTAGTGTGTGAATAAGACTATGTTTAAATATCAATGATGTTATTCTTAACAATAATTTGTGCCTTATTGAAACAATTTTGATGTTAACATAAGAATTTCATTAAATGATAATACTTGATGCCTTGTGGTCAAAATTATTAATGAACACTTTTTTCTTTGTTTATTTTACCCTGCCAGATCAAAAACTCAATTTTACAAAAACAAAATTCATTATTGTCAAATTAAGATCTTCTAATAAAAACTATTTCGTCTCTACCAGGAGTTAATTGGACAAACAGACACGTTATATTAATACTGAAACACTTCCCCTTAAATCTGTTATATTAAGAACAGATGATAATAAGTTGATTGCTTAAAAATTTACAAAAACAACTTGCATGGGCATAGCATATTGATCTCTTATGGGTCACAATTTCGACTCTACTAAGAGCGAATTAAATAATGTAACAGATAAACAAAAACCCTAATGTCATTTAGTTTGACTTGTGCAGTGTTCAGTTAAGTTAAATGTCAGTGAAAAATGTTAAGAAAAATTACAAAAAAATAAATTGATAAAAGTAAAATAAAAAGATATATGAAGCTGTAAGTAAATTAATGTTAACAAATTAGTTATTTATTTAAACACTAAATATTTTTAAGGAAGAATTTTCCTAATCTCTAGCTTTCTAAATTCAAACATTTCTATTATGTTAAACTTTACATTTTCTGTTTTGATAAAGCAGAACTCTGTTACTTTTAAAAGTTTTATACTGGATACTGTTAAAAACCCCTTTTTACACTTCTAGCGTACTCATATTCGACACTACCAGAATACTCAATTTTAATCCTTTTTAGAGATGCTAAATAGTTTCCCATTAGTTGTATAACTGTAGTGGTACGTATCTTCCCGACTGGGGATACTAGTTACATCAGAATTCGATATTATTTGCGATACATTTCAACGCCATGAAGTAACAATGTAGTGGCTAATGCACTAAAGCTCGACAATATCTACAAACATGTGAAAGAATAAACAAAATCAGTTGACAAACAGAGGAGAACAAGTTAAATGATATATGATTGATTGATATTTGGCAAATATTTAGCTAAATCCCAAATAAAAGTTTAAATAACAAAAAAAAAAAAAAACGTTATTTCGGTTGTCAGTGGGTCTAACATCAATTTTTGTTTGCATTTCAAGGATTATTTTATCTATTGCTGTACCAATGATTTAAGGAGAACATGAAATATATAAAATATTTAGCTTGCATTTAAGTATTGTATACATACATATGTATATGTACACTATATTACAAACATATATCATTAGTCTTATATTATACGAATAAAATCTAATAATAAGCCCATGGTGCTTCAAGAAACTGTGAAATATGTTTGTTAGAGAAGTAAAGTTCTCTCCATTTGATCATCGTAGGCCCTGTTGAGACACAATAGACGCCAATAACTGATTGCGATAAGAAAGTTTTTATTTTATTTTATTGGATTTTGCTCCATTGGTTGTAGCTACTGTTACATATGGTAAAAAAAAGCGAAGCTCTTCAACAAGAGAGAGCACATTTATTTTTCCGACAGAAAAAGCAAAATATTCAGAAACGAAAATTACTAAAAAAGGTTTTGGAGTCCCGTGTGATAACTGAAAGCTGCTTAACTGTTTTGTTTTCCGCTCTTTAACCCCCAGAATGTTAAAAATATGTGTGTATAAGAAAAATTAAAAAAATTCAATGAACTTTTAAACTTCGACTGATTTTGAATTTAAAGCATTATAATTATATGATTATCTTTGTTATTAAAAAAAGTTTGGTTATAATTATTATACAGCATAATTTTTTTTTTTTTTTTTTTTTTGAACATTAGGAAATTTTATTTTATCTCTTTAACAAGAAAAAGTTAAACACCAGCGTGCTTGCAAAATGTTAAGCAATGGGTTTCCTCCAGATACTCAATACTGAAAAGTAGTCACTCGATTTTTTGAAAATTGCATTTTTGATCTTAATTGTATGGTAGATTTTGCGGCGTTTGTGTAAAAATAAAGAGGAGTAAAAACCACAATTTCTTTTTTTATTTTATTTTTAAGCAAAGCTTTTCGTACACACATACGTATGTAAATATACGGCTATATTAATAATCTATGAACCCGTTAAATGTATCGCTTAGTGCCGAGTACCCAAGCGAGCAATTAAAAGTAATCAAGTTTTCCAGTACTAATGTTCTTTACACTTTTTTACCATTTTTGTTTTACTTTAAAATTTGAAACGACCCTGCAAGCATTTTCTATTGAAAAAGTCACTACATCGTTAGTTCATGGCGTTGAAATGTATCGCATGTAATATCGATTTCTGATGTAATTAGTATCCCCAGTCGGGAAGAAACGTATCACTACAGTTATTTATATTATGGGAAACTATTTAGCATTTGAGAATTCTGGTAGTATCGAATATATGTCTGTTAGAAGTTTTTAAAGGGTTTATTTAACAGTATCGAGTATTAAAATTTTTAAAGTAGTGGAGTTCTGCTTTATCAAAACAGAAAATGTAAATTTTAACATAATATAAAGGCTTAAATTTAGAAAGCTAGCGATTAGGAAAATTCTTACCTAAAATATATTTAGTGTTTAAATAAATAACTAATTTGTTAACATAAATTTACTTACAGCTTTATAAATCTTTTTATTTTACTTTTATCAATTTATTTTTTGTATTTTTCTCACCATTTTTTACACACATTTAACATAACCGAAAACTGCAAAAGTCAAACTAAATGACATTAGTGTTTTTGTTTATCTGTTACATTATTTAATTCGCTCTTAGTAGCGTCGAAGCTGTGACCTATAAGAGATCAATATTCGATGCCTATGCAAGTTGTTTTTGTACATTTATGAGCAATTAACTTATTATCATCTGGTTGTTGAGAAAAAGTTACTCTTAATATAACAAATTTAAGTGGAAGGATTTTTGTATTATTATGACGGGTCTTTCTATCCAATTAACAACTTGACAATAATGTATTTTGTGTTTTGTCTGCCAAATGCTGGCGGGTGAACTTGCTTTTAATTTTTCTTTCAATTTTAAGTGTTTTAATTTAAGGTCAAGAAAACAGCTGATGCAATTCTTTTAAAATAATTTTAGTTTTACTTCTAGTTTTTCCGATCTTGAAAAAAAATTACTTTTACGTTGCGTGCAGCCTATGTCGCAGGTGTTAATTTAAATGAATTTTAACCAGCAGCATGTGTGAAAAATTTAAAAGGAAAACTTGATCGTGTGGCTGCAGGATAAGTAAATTTATTTGCCCAGGATTTTCAATAACAAGTCTTTACTATATCATAATTATCACATTTATCAAACAAAACTGTACTACCAGATACGATATAAATTTAACGCAAAAAAACCACGATTTTATTACAGCCAATGAATCTATCGAAAATAGTTATAGCTGAAATTTGTACTGGCAACACCTTGTATACAAAAATGTATCTTGAATAATCTACGGGTTTCTATTAAAACAACCTTACAGTAGGTATTATACATTGTAAACATTATCTGTATACATATTGTCAACAAACCAATCATTAAAGCTGTTTTCTTCTGCTTTCTTTATTTATCAACTCGTCATCATTATCCATTTATTTTTAGAATAAGCACTGACTACTTATTACTCACATGAATTTGCTATGGTACGAACATTTGTCTGTACAACCTATTCGCCAACCAAGGCGAATTAATAACTGTTAAATTTATGGCGAAAATGAAAAAACACTGCGAAAGAAATGTTTTGTACAAAATGCCGTCGGCTGTCAAAAAGAAAGAAGTACAATAGGAGATTAAAAATTCCGACATTCGAAGAAGGAAAAATCCTGAGCCACCTCAGCCTCGTTTGAGCCTCGTGTTATTAATTCGTCTTCTTCACCATCAAATATATATTTTAGTCTAAATAGTTTATTCCCAATAGGCGCCATCTATTTTTCAAAGGTGTGATCAAAAACTATTCTCTAACAGAATATGAATTATTATTATGCTCTATTTTATGCCGTGTTCGGCTAGATGGCGCTCGAAGACGTTGTTTATTAATCCCAAACACTGGGAATTTAAACCCATGAAAATTTAATATAAAAAATTTTTAAATTTTTATTTAATTTTTTTCAACTTTTACACTTCCAAAAGAAAAAAAAAATAAATTTTTTTATGATGTTTATTTATAATTACGTGAGTTAAATAAACAGCTCAAACATGATACTGTCTTGCAAACGCTCTCATCATAAATATCAAGGCATTGCAATATACTTTATTCAGGTCTACACGTATTAAAATTATTTCTAGAAAAACACTTGATGTTTGTTAAGACACATATTTATATGCAGACAATTTTAAAGTGTGCTTTAAGTCGTATTCCGAAGGTACATTATGACCATTTTGCCTAAATCTCTTGCTACGAACAAAACTTTCATGCCACAAATTCCATGTAAAGTTACATCGTATAAGTTGGCTCTAAGTTAGATTTGGCAAAAATTGTGTCCAATTTGCTTATCTTTTTACAAATTCCATAAAATAATTATTTCTTTAAGATTAGAGTGCATTCTGATGTACAGACTTGAAAATAGAAATAATTTAATTAATAAATTAGATAATCCGGCCTACAGATGATTGTGTTTTTTATTTGCAAACGTCAAAATTGCTTAATTTCGTATTTAACTTTGCACCTGATAGTTTTAAAAAAAACTTGATATAAACATCATGTCGCACATGAATTCGGCTAATGTAGACTCTCAATGTTCATGTTTCGTTCATCTGCAACCGTCTTTGGCCGAACATTTGTCTGAGCAATGAAGTTTGCCAAGACTTTTAGTATGAATTCTCAATTTGGAATTACCGCCATCTATTGATCAACAGTGCGAACACTCTTTTTTTTTTGTTGTTTGTTAAAACATTGAAGCAACCCTGACCCTTCGTCACCACTAGTCAACAACTTGCTATGTGCAACCATTGTTAGGGAACATTTGTCCGAGCAATGATGTTCGCCGTTGTTATATGCGAGTATCGTTCAATTTGATGGCTACTGGAGACGTAGGGTAAGAGAATTTGCTCGGGCCGTACTTTACATGTTGGTAATTCCAAGAGTAATGCCTGCGTTAAAAGAGTTATAGTAAACGTACTTTCCATGTGTTTACTAATTATATGTTGTTTTTTTTTTTTTCTTAATAAAATATATGTTACGTATCTATACATTTTGGCAATTTTTCTTTTCCTAGCCGTTTTAATGAAATTTTATTGTTTTGGTCTAAAGCAGTATTTCACGATCAGAAATACTGTCAGTCAAATTCGTGTACGTGTGCTGCTCGCTTTGATGTACACATGTTGAATGATCAGTCAAAAATTCATTTTTAGTTTTTGTGCCGTCAACTTTCTCTATTGCGAAAATGGCTTTAGCAAAAAAACATTCGTACATACATACAAACAAACACAGCTATTAGTTAGGAAACAATAATATAAAAAGTAGTGAGAAAAGTTTATGAATAAAGGAGTGGTAAAAAATTATTTTTCCTTTTAAACTCTTTTTTTAAGATTTGTGCCATCATATTTATTATTTATATTAAATTTTAAGGTTTTCCTCTGGAGTTTGTTTTTATTTGTATCATTATATTAAATTACTTTCGTTCCAAACTGCATGCATTGACTGGTAAACTTCGATAAATTCCAAGATATATTTTTTTCTTCCGACATTTTAGACAACCACACAACTTGAAATCTCTTTCTAAATTAAAAATTTGTACGTTCTTGAAAAACAAACACCATACATACATCAATGTGTGACATTCAGCATGCCAGAAATCTAAATTTTTTTGATTTTTCATCCATCATCGTCTGTGTAACATATCCTTTTCACAACTACTACTATAATGATGGACGAATAGTTTGATCATGGATAGGCCGCTTAAAACTATGTGTCAAAAATCGTTTTGGCGTTTTTTTACAATGATTTTGGCGGTTTTATCAAAAAAGGTTCTGACAACCCTGCTGGCGCCTTTTTCGTATTTTTTCTTTAAAAATTAAAGGATGGTTGGCGGTTCTCATTCTAGTTCGAGAATTTCTTCAACTCTTCAGGAACGGAGTCAGAGTGTTGGAAATCCTTATTTGACACAATCGTGAGAAATAATAAAACAAAAAGAAAAGGCCAATATACAATGTTTTTTTCGATAGGTTTCAAGAACAGCGGCAAGTAGAAACTTTTATTCGTAACACGGAACTCTATAAGATTGTTGAAACTGCTGGTGAAAATTTTATAAAAAGCTTTAAGTCCTCAAAACGTCCCGAAGATAGCTTTAAAGCCATTGTTTTAAAGCTTCCATTCGCTTATTCTAATTTTTTCAGCCATCATTTGGACTTGTTACATTTTTTTATTGAAGAACCAGTGCAATTTGTAAATGCCGTTAAATATTGTGTATTTGCCTTGTTACGGGATATTGTGAATGAATCATCTCGTACTGGTAACATCGATAAAATAACTATTGATATTGATCAGATTCACGTCCATATACGTTTCGTGGGCTTGCCTCTTCAAAAGGATTTGTGCTTTCAGCCTGATTTTAATTCTTATCGAACGGGTCTTTCCGAAGTTATTGGGGTACTTTTGGCTTTAAAGGAACCTGAAAAAGTTGTGTAAGTAAAGAAAAATGTATAAATTAAATATAAATTAATATAAACACATGTGTATGTTCTACCAGTACGTTTTAAAGGGGTGTTTTATTATGAATATCAACTTAAAGTATTCAAGTTAAATTTCTTATAGGTAGTTTCAAAATTAGGATTCTGCATTTTTCATTAAATGACAGCGTCAAGTCCCTTACAAATGGATAATTACTTTTATGTTTAAAATTTGCACATAGAAGTCAGTGAAGAATCTACGGCGAAAGTTGTGTATTATTTTTACGTTTTTGTTATGGATAATTTGAAGCTTCTTTATACGAGTTTAAGGAGTTTTTCCATACCAGACTTGCAACAAGTCAAGATCGATCTGATACACATTTCGTATCTATAACAATATCTTGTTTTTAGGCTAAGACTTGATCTTCTGTTTAGTAAAGGATACAGTGCGCAACTGCACGTTATTGACTTGTCACATATGTATTTAACATGTTGTTTTAACAAAAGTTTTTTTTATCTAGGATTATAGCTAAATCTTTAGTGTTTCAATTTGATATCAATACAAGGAAGCCTTCAAGGCCAATTTACATGTACTGTAGTATAATTACTATGTATAAAGGTTGAAATAATTCTAACATACTTCATAACATAAAACAAAAGTTGGGTTCCCCAGTGTATATGTAAATAAGCTTAAATATCGTATATAAAAATAATAAATTTAATAGCAATATTAGTATTGTCATTTCTATATTCAGCATATTACAACTTAAGAGCACACTTCACAATTTAATGGCTGTTAGAATATTCAAGAAAATGTTTTCTAAACGTCAGGTAAGAGTACGAGAATAATTTAAGATTAGCCGGTAGATGAATCCAAACACGAGATACTCTTACCAAAAAATAACGATAAGATACTGAAAGATGGCCACTAGTAAAAATGATATCTCGTTAAGCACAAGTTTTGTGAAGGAATAATTTTTAAAGATTTGTTGTATGGAGATATGATAGCTTGGATTTTATTATCGAAAAAATCATTTTCGTAAAAATTCGTTTTATAGCCTTTCTAAGTGAGACCAACGATATGTAAATTTGCTTGATCACTGCGTTGTCACTTGGTTATAAGATATATTAATCTTGTAGAAGTTGTAGTAACGAACGGTGTAAGAAAAATTATTATTTTAAAGTACAATAATTCGCTCTGTTGAGTTTATTTTCTCAAATGTATATTATTTTATACTCTTCACCACAAAAAGTGTAAGAAGGATGTATCTAAATTTGTTATTTCTACAATATCCATTTCCGACCCACCCAATATTCTGATGAAGATAATGAAGATGAGCTAGAGAAAATAAAAATGCGCCAATCGATCAGACATTGTTTGGAAAATTATGCTATTGAAAACCAGCAAGATCAGTCCATGTACTTCGAGGCAGCGAGCAAAACACCACGCCTGCCTCTAATTTTTCCATATATGGAACAATGAATTAACTCCAATAAACAAAAAAAAAAAAAACTGTATGGGCGATAGAGAATTAAAAACTAAGATAAAACATCAAGTAAAAAAAATTGCGCTCGCTTATATGTTTGGAGTTATGGACCTCTGAAATTTTTATAAAAAAAGTACTGGGGGCAAATTACGTCACTCGATATCGACCGAGATTTCAATAGATTTTAAATTAACATTTTGAACGATATCGAATGCCATAATTTGCCTCCTAATTTTTTTTTAATTCTTGATTAAGAGCCGATGACATTTTAATGTAAATTTTTTTTTAATACATTTGTTTTTTTTTTTTTTTTTGATTGGAGTTCCTTCACTACATAGTGAAGGGTATATAAGATTTGGCATAACCGAATAATAGCACTCTTTAATTGTTATTTATATGATCAAATTGCCAAACAAACTTTTAACAAAATTCTTTAATAATTTTAAGTGGTTTCAATAAGAGTTCAGAGAATAGAACAGTTGTGGCACCAACAGAGTTAAGCGCGTTGATAGTTTAGTGGTCAGAAACAACCTATAATTTACGTCAGAGTTTTTCTAAGGAAAACATTTTATGATTCGAAGAAACATTATTACAAATTTGCGCAATTAAGTGTTCGATAGTCTTACTACATTTTGGATTGGTAAACTTGTAATGTTTTCTTCAAATTTAATCACATTAATAAATATCATTATACACATAAGAACTTATATAGCACCGGCTATTGTTTGGAAAACCTTTTCGACTTTTCTTTTTCCTTGCAAATTCTCATTTACTGATTCATTAATTGCTTTATATAAAATAGTAATTATGGAGATGCCCTCCATAGAGATAGATATCCTCTTTTTTAATAAACTCACCATAAAACCGATTTCGATTTTACAGAATCTAACACATGTTGACAGATATCTTGAGGCTTTGTAATCTATACATATAATAAAACTGTAACGGGGTCGTTGCTGTACAAGAAGTATATTTTGAAAATTTTGGTGTAGAAAGAATTGGATATGGAATACAAAACACTTCTTTTTGAAATTTATGTCTGTCTGTGTTTGCATCACGTAAAAACTGCTGGATGGATTTAAATAAAATTTTGTTTAGTTCAAAAGTTAAATTTTTTTTTTTTAAATTAGTCATTTCGTAGAGTAAATAGAGATACAAATGTGAAAGCACTTAATTTTAACGATACATATAGTACCATTTTATACAGTTGTCAGCATATTTCGTTTTTGTAGAAGAAAATTTGTATTTTCTGTTACAGAACTCTATAATAAATATTTATATTTAAAAACACATTTCTCCAAATTTTAAGAAAATTAAAAAAAAATTAAAGAAAATTAGAAATGACACGCTGATGAAGTTGTTGTTGTAGCAGATCTGCTGCTGTCGAGAGTTTTTCCCTGAGGAAAAAACTTTCGGTTTGTACAGCTGTTGCTGGGTTGTCAATCTTTGACCGATATAGACTCGGGTGAAAGGTCATATCGCCGCTGACGAAGTCATGGGCATTGCTTAGTTAATAATAATTATTATTAAAATTTTGAGTTAAAAAATTAAAATTTCATATATTTTTAGTAAACAATCTGTTTGGTATTGCTCTTATGGTTGTGAGCGTAATACAATTAGGACTAATTTATTGGATGGTAAGAATAACTTTTTAATGTAAACTTTTAACGTCTAAATAAATACTATTCTTGTCAGTTCCTAATTGTGCCAATTGTAGTCGCCCTATGAATGAATACTCAAAGCTGCGATTTACACAAAACATTCATTTTCTACGTGTATTGCCTGCTGCGAGTATAGAAACACCACGAAAACTAAATAAAATATTTCGTGCCGTAACAGTTCGTGTGCCAGAACACGCTTTTGACTGCCAATTGATACTTGGATACCGATATTTAATAACTGGACATTACAAACACGACTTCCAGCAACAAGAATTCGAAGCATGGAATCTAATATCAATTTAGAATCTATGAGAGAAATATCCAATAGTCAGTTGGAAACTCTTTTAAGATATGACAGTCCTCCAGAAACGCCAGTTCAGCTCACAGATCATTTGGTGCTAAGTAGGGATTATAATCATAATGGTTTAAATGAATGTAAAGATAACCCCGATCCTTTCCTGTCTGAAATGGACTCCCAAATTGACTTTTCTGTTTTTCATAATAATTCTCAACATTATTCTGAAAATTTTGAGTGGCAAATTTCAACCTCAAATATTCAAACTGATAAAAGTAGTCATTCTTCTTCACTGAGTACAATTGCAATTCAAGGCAAAAGCTTTTTTGAAGATGAACTCTTTATGGAATTGGGCAACGCTGAAAATACTTCTCATACCAAAATTTGTAACACGATTAAAAATCATGGAGAAAAAGAATCTGTCAAAAACCGAAACTTTTTTTCCCAAAGTAAAGCTTATGATTTTGAGGAAGTTCATAATATCTTCAAAATAAGTGATGTTATGAATAAAACGGATGTTTTGAACTGTGTACAGAGGAAGGTATAAAGGCCAACATTTTTAACCAGTACGACTGTTGTAACAATTTTCCGAATTTCAGTGTCAAACACAATTAGAATTAAAAACAGATGTTAATGATGCACATAAAAAAATTGTAGCTTCGTGTCCAACTCATGCATCCAAACATTACTTTTTAGACTGTATGTCTACGCGATCTGAGGAATCACACAGAAATAGTTCAACGAATATCTTTCCCGAAAACGTATTTACAGACACTGGTCGTAAAAAATTAAGAAGCCTAAACTTATCGGAAATATCTCAAACAAAGGATAAAAATGATTGTGATTTGGGAACAAATTTATGCTTTTCTCTTGATGAAAGTAGAAATTGTAATGAAAACATCATTGAAGCAGACAAACACATATTTGAAGAAGACGACATCTTTCAGGTAGCGGGCTATAACTGCCTTATTTATTTTTATTTATTTATTTTTTTAAAATTTTTTTATTAATATGAAATACATATATTTACCTCAATTTACAGAATTACCTCAAAGAAAATATTTCAAAAAATAAGAGCCAACCAATCACTACAATGAAATACTCTAAAACTGTAAATATGCTGATGAATAGCTCATCGGTTCCATTCGCAGTTAGACAACTTTACGATATTGTGAAGGCTAATTATTCAGATTTTGCTTTTATATACGCGTTAAGTTGTCAATTATGTCAAGATCGGGTACCAATGGAGTGTTTTGTAACGCTAAAAATGGCTTTACTTATTAGTCTAGTTTCTATAGGGGTAAGTTAATAGATAAAGAATGTAATTTTCATAAAGTTTTCAACTCTTTTATTTACTTTGTGCTTAATTCCTTAAAGATTAATTTAGATTTTATGTTGACATAAAATATTTATTACAAAAAATTTTAAAATGGATTGCGGCGGGAAAACATATTCGTGTAGCAATTTCTCTAGTGTTTTCTCAAATTTAATTTTAATTATTCTCGATAATTCATTTTTTGTAAGAATATCATATAGTACTTATTTTATAAATTATTGTCGAAATTACTCGTAAATAAGCACCCAAAGTAAAAAAAATAAATATTGATGATTTCTTTATTTTGTTTTGTATTTCTTCCCAGAATAACAAATATCGCCCTCCTATACCAATAGTAGCTATGACAAACGATACATACATGACAGATTATCTAATGACAAATATTGGTCAACTAGGATCGCGTTTTCTAGGACCAGTGAATGATATAAAATCACCCTCTAATTCAAATTGGATTGAAGCTGATTCTATTATGCTAGCAAGAGGCGGAGTTTATTATGCAGGAGATTGGACTCGCTTAAAACTAGCAAAATCAGAAACTATTTTTAAAACCATAGAGTGTTCAAGCGTTGCAGTAGAAAAATCCAATCTCAGCTTTCCTCTAGAAACTGCTATTTGGACTCATTGGCGCTCATTTAAGCATGGTGCGAAAGACAAACAAATGTTTAATAAATTTTTAAAGTATGATCAAAATTTAAAAACTTACCAAATTAAATTAAATGTTCAATCCTAAGGCTTATTGTTCCCACTCGGAGGTCAAAAAATCATAGGGAGTTTTTAATTCTATATAAAAAAAACTTGGTTTTTGTTTTGTAATTTCAAGATTATTTAATTATTAAGTAAATAATCGAGCTTTTGGTCTTGTTGCTCTTTTTTTCAATATTTAGCCACACCGTTCAATCAGGCTCAAATATAACTTCTCTATGCATATAATAAAACTGTAACGGGGTCATTTCTGTACATAAAATATTTTTTGAAAATTTTGATGTTGGTAATTTGCTCGCATTACATAAAAACTGCCAAATGGGTTTGAATAAAATTTTATGAGGAGGTCCCTTAGAACCTTGGTTCAAATATAGACTACTTTTTTCATAATTGTATGTCATTTTCGTAGAGAAACTACAGATACCAATGATAACACCCAATTTTATAGCTATGATGATACTAAAACCAAACAGTCAACAGAACGTTTTTCTAAATCTAGTATGTGCTAACGGAAATTTTTTCGACTCTTGCTCATAAATATGTAATATGTTTATTAAACAAAAGTCTTACAATTTTGAAGTCATCTGGAATGGATCGCAAATGCCTCTTACTCACGTACATACCAATGTATGTTTCGGCACTTTTTTCTTTTTTAGCTAATGTCTTACTTAATTATTGTTCACACAATGTTGAGCTTTTGTTTTTTAATTTTTCTATATATTATTTAAATGCGAATCAATTACCAGGTAATCACGTTGGCGAATTAATTAATTTTCGCCGAAACTCTAAATGTCAAAGCCCATAAAAATATACATATTTTTTATATATATTTGCATGGCGAAATAATATACGGTGGGAGCGATGGCGAACTCATGGTTTTCGACGGTAGCCTAACTGTCAAACACCATACATAAAAAATCTGTATACTATTTTTTATATGTTGTTTGACATTCGGGCTAAGGGCGAAAATTAACGAATTCGCCATTGCACCTACCGTATATTTATTCGCTTTGTATGTATGTATTACCCAATTAACACACGTTAAGTTTTCTTGCAGCAATTATGAATTTTGTAGGTGAGAAAACGAGAAATAAAATGATTCTGCACTCCTTTCTCTTCCACAAAATTCAGTATTGCTGCAAGAAAACTTGACGTGTGTTAACTGGGTGTATGGAGTTTAACTTTTAATGTTTCGTTGAAAATGAATGAATTCGCCATCGCGACAATCTAGTAAATAATTCGATTGTATTATTTTTTTGTGCGCTAAATTTAAATTTCTGGTAAACTGTTTACAAAATGGTTTTTATTTCTATTTCGCATTGTTTCTTTCGATTCAGTTTTCTGTCAGAATTCCTTTTTCCGATCCGGGTGTAACTGAATTCGGGAACGTAGTCGAAATGCAAAATAAGGATATATATCTGATTAAGGTCAAGTGATCTTTTCTGTAACTTTAACTGTGAAAAAATTTAAATCGAATGCCCACTAACACTACCCCCTCCATCCTCCTAACCTAATTTCCTAGTTCTGGTACAAAGCCATAATTTAGTAGGGGTAATCCCCTGAGTCATATATTAAATCAACAATTGATAATTAGTAAACTTATATTTAAACGTAAAAAAATCCATTTGTTCAAATACAATGTTATTGTACAGTGGCCTAAATTATTTTTCATGTACAATTTTTTTCGTTGCTTTATATTTGTGAATTACATACATATGTAAATTTCTGGAAGAAAGTTTTATTAAATCCAAGAAAGTTGGAACGATAGTCTTAGGTACAAAATAATATTTCCTTAATAACGGTACTTTATTTCAGAATATTTGGTTTACCCATATACGTTTCCGATGAGAATCATGAAGCTTTAATTGATTACACTTTAAAACAGTCATCTATAAGAGTGTTTGAATCAACAATAGATCATTTATCAGTTAGCGAAGATGACATGCGCAATTTTCTAGTGTATGTATCACAAGTTAATGTTGATTTATCGCCGGAAGCTGAACTTTTATTAAAAAACTATTTTGTCGCTTCTCGTACTAAAAGACAAGGTAATATTTTTATCCAAATTTTTTTTTTTTTTTACAAAAGTTTCTTTTTTCTTTTCTGCACATTTATTTTGTATTTAGATTGTCTTTCCAAACAATCCTACATAATGCTTAAACAGTTTGCTGAATCCTTCGCCAAACTTTCTATGCGTAATGTGGTTTTATCTGATGATGCCCTGGCGGCAATAATAATTTGCGAACATTCTATTGGAAATATTTTTAGTTCTGATGACAAATCCAAACCTCATTTCGATAACTTTACTTTTGTTGGCGCAGTTGATAAGTATCTAAAACAATTTAAAAAATGGCTTAACTCGTATATAGAAAATGTTGCTAAAGATTAGTTTATTTATTAATAAGTTAAATTAAGTGATTTTTTTTTTTTTTTTGTAATTTAACTAGAAAGTAATATAAATATAGAATTCAAAACACAGTGTTTTACGCATTATTTGCTCTACCTAAAGAGCATTTCGGGCTAAAAATATTTAAAAATTTGTTTTCTGTAGTGGGAAGATACCATAACTGAAAATGATAATTAATCAATAATTTTAGATTTATTTTAAAGTTTTTGAAAAACGATTACGGCTTAAAGTTTGTTAATACAACAATCGCGAAGCCTTTTCGTTTCAAATATAATTTAAAGAACTTTTTGTTTTTTGTGTTTAAGGTGTATTTTAAATTTGTTTTCGTTATTTATGTTAGTAATAAGGCAAACAAATTCTTAGTTACAAAATGTGTTACAATCTTATTTTTTTTAATTTGCAAATATCTTATTGATAGTGCGCATTTTAAATGGTTAAGTTCTTGGACTCTTATTTTACGTTTAGTTGTTTAAAGTGTTTACAAAAGCCATAGATAGTGAAATCAAAATCAAACTAAAACAATCAAGATGTCCAATTAATTTCATATTTATTTTATATTTAAAAAAATCTTAATATAATTTTTCGTTTTTAAATTAGTTTTTTAAAACAAATCAATTTTATGTTTTAATATTAATATCTTTACTTTCTAAAGTCAATAAGTTATTAAAGTTAGCTATTTGTTTTTGAATTATAAAAAAAAAAATAATAGTGCTATAAACTTGTTTAAATTATATACAAATATAAATGAATAACGAAAGCGAAAAAATAAAAAATGTAAAGATTTAAATGTTAAATTTTTTTATAATTAACTATAATATTTGGTAAAAAATAATAGATGTAAATATTCTTTCAATCAATCAATGTAAATATATGATTAACAAAAAGTATGTTTTAATTTTAAATACAAAGATTTTGTTATTCCACATTAAAAATCAAAATAAAATATACAAATCACAATTAATTTAATTAAAATGCGATTTAAACTTAGAAAAAAATGATTTTAGTTGTTATAAGAATATTTGGTACAAAAATAATACTGAAATTGGGTTAAATGTATGCTGCCGTGTTTAAATTTTTAACGTAACGTATTTTATTTTCTTTGAATACAGCAGATAAATAAAAACAAATCCCAAGATCTTAAATATTTTGAAAAACGGTTGTATAGAAAGATAATTCTACAAATATATAAAGTGATAATGAATTAATAATTAAAACTTTAAGAAAAAAAAAAACAAATAAATTTAAAATTTATATAATTCATTGAATAAATGGAAATTTAAGATTTAAAAGCAAAAGACTGAAAGCGACAAGGTGTTACTTATATTTGAGGTAACAGCTGTAGAATTTTATTTTATTACTCCATTTTCAAGATAGTACGTAGTAGTTGGGGTTGGGCTTGAACTATTTTATTATGAGTTTCTTAGCTTTTCTAAAAATTAATGACTTCTTGCAGTTTTATTTTGACTTTAGATTCAAGGGAAAGAAAATTTTAAGGAAAAGACGCAAGGAAATAAAATAAGGATCTATTTTATTAGTTTTGAACTCTAGACATCAATGACTGTATCATTCTTCTTCATTTCCATAATATGAGTTTGCTTTAGTTTTTCCTGCATCTGGGTAAGCATATCCTGCATTCGTCGTATTTCTTCATCTTTTTGCAAGAGCAAACGATCAGTTTCAGAAATTGAAACTTCAAAACCATTTATCGAACTGATCGAATCACGTTTCAATTTTCCCCTTTCCCGTAATGCGTGTTGCGATATTTGTGAAATGCATTGAGCACGAAAATTTTCGTAATGAACATCTTGGGTGGTGTCCTTAAGATCTTGCATGTGTGTTGAAATAAGAAAGGTCCTAAGCTTAATAAAATCACTATGCTCAGGGTCCTCAACGTTAACGACACCCCAGGGATATTGGCGTCCACGTACTTTTTTCCCAGCTATATCTAAAATGGTATTGCTACCTACAACAGCAAATGGAATAGACGCTTTTAACTCGCGGTCTTGTTGCTTGAAATCATCATCTTCATCCGAATCACATTCGGGAAATTGATACAGTTGTATGTGACTGTCTTCGAGATTTCTTAAGATGCGTTCCTTAAGATTTCGTATCTCTGTCTTAGTCAAACAATCTGATTTTCCAATAACTAAAACAATATTGACTTTTCGATGCAAGCGCCTTAATAAGTCCAAGTCCATTTGACGTAGACTGCATTAGAAAAATTTATAGAACAATTTGAATTAAAAATCTATTCAATTAATATTGTTACATACCTATGTCCCCAGGGGGGAACGAAATATAAACAGCAATGCACTCTGTTGTCTTGTATATTTCGTCTATTTAATCCACTTTCATCCGTAAAATATTGACGAAACTTAAACAATTAAAGAGTGGCAACGATTGATTATTCACATAAATAAAATCTTTTAATCCAACATTTTCTTACCTGTTCATCAATATACGCTGTGCATACCTTCCAGCTGTCTTCACAATTGATGGAATCTCCAAAGCCGGGCGTGTCGACTACTGTTAGTCGTAAGCGAACACCCCTTTCTTCTATATCCATGGTCTTCTTTTCAATTCTTGTAGTCTTTTCAATCCTTTCTTCTACTGGTGTCATTATGCGATTCTTATACAGATCTCCAAGAAACAAACTGTTTACTAAAGTCGATTTTCCTAAACCTGATTCGCCCACCACCATTAGTGTAAATTCAAATCCTCTCTTAACTGATTTTCTGTGCACTTGCTCCGGTAGGGTGGCAAAGCCAATATAGTCCCGATCCTTGTCAAATGAGGGTGTTTTCGCTGCAAGTGTATTTATAATAGAATTTTTTAACAACATTTTAAAAGTAAATACTAAAAGAATCTTAGAAATGTTTTTTTAGGTAAAGCTCTTTTTTATCTGAATAGTTTTAGAGAGTTAAACGATGAATATAAATTTTATTAGGTCAGTTTAGTACTTTACCAGCATAAACTAGACACGAGATAATAAAAAAAAAAAAATTTCGAAATTATTCTCTTCAATGAAAAATAGTAAATGGACGCTTTACTAAAAAAATTAACAAAGAAAATCTGATCAGTTAGCAGTTGTTTATCAATTGTGAAATTTGCACTTGTAAATGTATGTCGTTACCTTTCTGAAAGGTTCTTAAATATGTATTTGGTGAGAATTATAATGGCTGAAAGGTAGATATAAAAATTGTGCTAAGAAAAACTTATGCATAAATGGTTTTATATAGAAATAAGAAATTCTTAATGAAAACAAAAAGCCGAAGAAAATGTGTAGTTTGGTGAAAGAGCTTTTAAAAAACTCCTTTTAAATAAAAATGAAATTCAATTTTAAAATAAAACCAAAAATTTTAATATTCTGTTGAATGACATACATACATACATATTGCATGCATATAAAAGTACTGAGTTTTAAAAAATTATGGAACAACTAAAGTTGAATAACAAAAAGCTCGTTTTTTTTTTGTATTGTAAATTTTCACTTTGATGTCTTTTTTCAGTGTACATATCCTTTTTTGACAATAAAAATTCATACAGAAATACATACATACATATATATGAAAGTGGTAATTTTGAGGCAGCTTCAGCAACAACGCAAAAATTATTTCTATATAAAATATTTATATTTATAATTATGTGAATTTATAATTCTTTTTTTACACAAAATAAAAACACATTTGTGATTTCAAGAATTTCCAAAGATGAATTTATTTACTTACACATTATAAAATTGTTGGTAGAATCTTTGTTTATTTATTCAAATATAAAAATGTTATCATTTTTTAAAAAAATGTTATTTTAAATCGATAAGATATTAAAATTCATCCCCGTGCCTTTTTAGGACACTATTTAAACGTAACAAATATTATGCTTTCTCTTCGCTTTCCAGCATAGAACTATTTGGTGTAAGTTTTTCGTTGCTGCTTTTGTTTTTTTTTTAAGGATAGCAGAAGTTATACAGCTACAATTTATAAGTGCACACACTGATGTTAATTTATTGGAATTTGAAAATACCAAACTAAATTTTTATTGGACGAGTTCTTTTATTATTAAATGTCATATAACATTATTGCAATATTCAATATTCAAATTATCGAAATTATTTAGAAGGTACATGAGTACTTATGCATGTATGTATGTATAAATAAATATGACCAACTATTAAATAAAATTTTATTTAAAACTCAATTTCAATAGTAAATAAATTTAAAATAACTTTAGGTGTTTTGCGACACTTCCAGTCTGTTATTATCATTCCAGTAAATAATTCAACGATTGCGCATGTTCCGTTCAAAATAAACATTTTATAGTTAACAGTTACAAAGTTCGAAATTTTAATACGAAATTTTCTATTTACACATTTAGTGTCATATACAGCACCCCCTTTGCTTCGTAAACTCTTGCTACATAAACAAAACATAATTTAAATGGAAGCGTTAACAAAATTGTGTCAAAAACACAGGGTTGAAAAAACTTATTGTTTTGAATTTGAAATTTTTCTTATCGCAAAGATGCAGAATGAGCATGCAACAATAATAATAAAAATAATTTAATTTAATAAATTTGTTTTGTTTCATCATTCTTGCAAGTAAACCTCAAGTTGACTGACTGCACACTTAAAATAAATAAATTTTTTGCAATAAAACTTTTTTGTTATTAAAAATTTAAATAAAATGAAGAATTGTGTCAAGAAAACTTGACGGGAAATTATCTTTGCTCAGGGTTCCAGGGCATGTTAAAATATTTTTTAGTGATGTAAATAATGTCCATATGTATGTACATATACACCTACTTTTTAAAGAGGTATATGATTTTTCTTTAACCTTGTAAAACAAACGCAACCTATCCTACAAAGAGTTCGATAAATATTAAAAAATTTTATTGCATTTTTCTAAGTTTAAGTTGTAACTCTGCTGCTTTAAAGGCTCGATTCGGCTATGTCGAATCTTATATACCCTTCACCATATATGTATGTAAATTTAGTTTAGTAAAGTAGCTCAAAAAAAAAAAAAAAATAATAAGAAAGAAACAAATTTTGGCGTGGCATATACTTCGTTTATACGCACGTCTTTTTCACAAATAAAAATATTGTAAATAGAAAATTTTACCGCATAAACGGCAAACAATTCCTGATTAACGACACCATTTGCAAAAAAGATGTAAAGTGCTACCACATCTATTTTTGCTGAAGTGTTTTTGCCTATTAGTCTTTATAAAAATTTTGAAAAGTAATATTTTGAAGGAAAAAAATTATTGCAAAAACAAATAATTTTTTATAATTAATTTTTGAATATAAAAAAATGAGCGAAAAGTATTATGACGGATAAATTTATAAAATACTTCGACATTTTACCAGTTAAATATAAAACTGCTATCCGGTACCACTAAAATGTCGAAAATATTCTTGCCGTATAAACAGTGAGTTCAATAATTAGAAATAATTTTTATTTGCAAATAGGGAACATATAAACGTAGAAATTAAATATAAGAAAAAAATGTAGTACAATACTGTATATAACTTTGCATAAGAATGTCACCGGCTCTTAACGGGTTAAGTTTTTTTTAAAAACTTTAGTATTTCCTGAAAGATCTCTTTAAAAGCTTTTAGATCGTATAATCGTACTTTTCTATGAAAAGTTTAGAGGCTCATAACTCGGAAAATATGGGCGAGCGCTCTACATAATTGTTTTTTTTTTCTTGGAGTTGTTATAATAGATTTGTTCCAAATGATATGGAAAAACTAGAGGCAGTCGTGGTGTTTTGTCCACTGCCGCTAAGACCTTGCGTACTTTTAATAGCAAAATTTTCGAAATTATGTCTGATCGATTGGCGTATTTGAATTTTTTTTTTGTCTAACATATCTAGTGCCTTGCTAAACTTGATTTCAATACTAACACATATGTATAGATGGACATCGCTCAGTCGACTTCGATATGCATAAGGAATCAGAATATATACACTTTATGGGGTCGGAAATTACAAATGGAATGAAAAACTTACATGTGGTGAAGGTTATAAAAAAAGTCAATTGAACTCAAATACACTAGAGCCCCGAATTGCGTTGTTTCGATTTACGTCGCGTTTCTTCGCTCCCCATTAACGAAGCAAATCAGGGTTCTAGTGTGTATGGCTCATTAAGAATCCACGAGTATTTTTAAAATATTAGCACTTTGGAACTAAAATTTTCTTCAAACTTATCGAAAAACTAGGTTCATTAAGCTTGTAAATAGATTTTCTTTTAATGCATTTTTGAATCTCGGCATCCTCATATGACTTTTTTTTAGCATTCGTCCTGTTTTACATAACAAAAGTCATTTTAATAGTTAAAGTTTTTTATGCTGATAACTTCATATACTATTTTTAACCGACTTAAAAAAAGACAGAGATTATTCAGCTAAATGTTTGGATCTGTTCACAATTAATCCATAGTTTTAAAAATTAAAGAGTGTCCCCCAAAAACTTACACGTTTCTTTTTTAATTTTTTTTTTAATAAATAAAAAACTTGGTATCACTATAGCTCCTAATAACAAAAAGTAATACAAAAATAAATTTAAAAATTAAAAGGTGTCCTCATAAGTGATGTAAATTGACCTATATGGACCCATCTTTTTAATAGTTTTTTAGGTTATGCCGAATACTTTGACCGTTGTAATAAAAAATATTAATATTTAAAATAATTAATTAAAGGGTACCCAAAGAGTTTATTTAATTTGATTTATATAGTCATACTCTTCAACAGTTAGAGACTCTGCTATAACAATAATTATACAATTTGAATATAGAACTTAAGGGATGTTTCCATAATTGACGTAATTTGACCCATAAGTCCCAATCTTTTAAATCGTTATACAGAAACACTAGAAAATTAGACAGACTCTCTACTACTCTGCCTGATGTAACCATTAAATGGTTAAAAATTAAAAATAAATTAAAGTGTGTTTCAATAGCTGATGTAGATGGCCAAACTGTTGAACCGTCATAGACAGATTGTTAAAAATTACAAAGAACATGATTTTAAGTTTGCCTGTGTTGAAGTCGGCTTTTTTTTTTTTTTTTGCAAAAATTATTTATTATTATTTTAACATTAGCAAATTCTTGAAATTTGTGCGAAAAGTGATAAGAGTGAAAAATAATAAACAACTACTGAAAGACTTTAAGTCTATTTTTGATTTAAATGCTTTTTCGTAGTCACTATACGAATTTCTTGAGAGTGAAGCTTTATGACATTGGTGATTTAAAGAAATTGTAAATAAATGGGCTTTAAACTTTAACTATGCTTCGGCAATGGCCTGCAATCTATGTCTATCCAAAACTATCTACTACCACGTGCTCTCGCTTTGTTAAATTTATCCAAAACAAAAACACTTTCTTTTATTTTCGCCGTTAAAACAATTAAAACAGAAAACCTTAAATTATGATTTTAATAGAATTTAGCTTTTTAGTGCTATTTTAAAAACGACAAAAAAGCTAGAAAAATCACGATGCTGAAACATAAATCTTTTACACTGCGTAGCTTAAATACTGTTAATATACAAATGTACACATACTTTTTTAAATATTTCACGCAAAAAATTCGAATTACTTACGGTTTGTATATAAATTTTTTTTAGATTCATCAGCTGTTTTATCATTGGAGCCCGAAGTTGTACAGGCAGCATTTTGTTGTACTTGTGAATTGCTTTGATTATTATTACTGTCCTTAGAAATGGTTGGCAATAACGATTTAAGTATTTGATTTGGGGGAGTTTCATTGCGGCTATTTAGGAATGTGGCAGAAGTAGAAGTTACCACTGGACCAGATATGACACCACTACCACCATCTTCAAGTAAACGTCTCTGCTGAAAAGCCGCTTTTATTTTGTCAAAAGAATGACTTTTAAGTCTTACAGGGTGAGTCAACATATCGTTACAAAATATGTAATACAAGTAGCAAAGACAAGATGAATATCGACTTTAAAAGACAACTAGATATTTTATTTTTTCAGTTTTTATAACGGTTAGTTGAAAAATTATCTGCATTGACAACTATCCATAATTCGTTATGCAGTTTGACGACTACGATTTTTACCCTGGTTTTAAATTTAACAGAAAACTTTGGTGGTAAAGATTCGACTCATTTGTTGAGCTTATGAACGTTTATATTTCGGGTGGCTTTAAAAGTTGCTGGATTTCTGGATGAAGTAAAACGCTATTAAAGACGACTTTGATAAATTAAAGGATTTAATTAAAAAAAATCTGAAAAAAAATATGAAAATTTATTATTAAGAATCTTTTTTACGATAATATAATAGTTTATGATTTTGTCATGAAATATGTTTATTTAAAAAAATTGAAAAGCCATTTTACTACAGCTCATCATTGAATTCTGTTAAAATTTTGTATAGAAAATTACAGAGTCTTATATCTTCAGCCAAATTGATTGAATAAGAACTACATTAAATTAACAAAGCAAAAAAATCTTTTATACAAAAAACAGTAACCAATAAGCAACTATCATAAAATATTTTTATTTGCAATAATCAAGCGCAGTCAACGCAGATAAAAATATTATTTTTTTGTTTGTTTTAATATTTGAAATAATATTTTTATCTCTTAGTTCAGACCTTTTATTGACTTCGCCTTGTTTATTCTAAAAAAACATATATTTAACTTGATATAGTTGTTCAATTAAAAAATCCCCTTAAGAGCAAAATTTATACAACTTTACATTTATGTAAGTTGTTTGTTGTATTTTGTAAATATGTATCGCGCTATTAATTAACTCAATAACTAATTTTTTTAAAGCGGAACTACAAAAATAAATAAATAATTCTTGTAGCCACCATTAGAATTATTCAAATTTAAAAACAAACAAAAATAGAAAGTAGCGCATCTAATGCGGTAAGTTAGTGTTTAAAACTAAATAAAAAAATATTATTATTTTCTTTTTTGAAGCAAACATACACTCATATAAAATCTAACGACAGTTCTTATGAATTTTCGTATTTTTATGAAATTTTTGTAGTTATTAACTACTTACAGAATGTATGTACACAATTGTAAAAGGAATATACATATAAAAATTAAGTGAAATTAATAAAATCACAATAACGCAATTCGATAATTGATATAAAATGTCTGTGTGCGTTTTTAAACACCACTTTTAATGATGTTTTCAAAATGTTTACAGTAAGATGTATAGATTAAAAAAAAAATAGATAAAAAAGCATCTAAAATGAACATCCCACGTTCAAGACCCGATTTTGTCGAACTTTAATTTTTATTTTCCTTAAAGATTAGACCATGAAATTTCTTGTCAAATAAAATAAAATAAAATAAAATTTTCAACAAACTTGTGAAAGTCTTGGAAAATTGCTTTACCATTTATATACAACATTTCATACAAAAGCTTCCGCAAGCTAGTGTAAATATCACCTATGAATTTCCTGCACTTATAGAAGAATGTTTTAGCCTTAAAATTTGTGTAAAGGTTTCCTGATGAGCTGGCTTAAGCAACAAGCGAAATACGTATAGATTAGCTTTTTCAACATACAAATATATTGTATTTTTATTTATTTATTTTCTATAAGTAAACAGTGTAATAATTTTAAATAATATAACAAATAATTTTATAAGAAATTTTTTATTTTTGCTCTTTATCTCTCTCTCTCTCTTTTTTTTCTCTCACACATATTTTTTTTTAATATTTAACACATTAATTTTAAAGGTTTTGCAATAAATAATACAAAATACAGCACCAGTTGTGAATTGAACAACTGTTTTTTTTTTATTAATTATTATTTTTAATCAGCAAAAGTAGTAATAAATTCGGTAAAATATTTTTTCTCTCATTTTTTATTTGATAAAACTATAACGGAAAAAAAATAAATTTTTTCCCGATTTTGGTCCTTTGTTAGAAGAAAAAATTTCGCTTCAAAATCTTCGAGTGGTGAATACATCTTAACAAAAACCAACTTTTTTGTAACACTAAAAGTATTCGTTAAAATGAAGTGAAAATTTTAGCTTTTATTTCAAATAAAATTACTTCATAACTCCATGCAACATAATTATTTTTCTAACATATTTTATTTAAGAAAAAATCAAAAACAACATTTAATCCAATATTTAATATTTTTAATCGAACTATTTTATTAAAAATATATCAATAATTTAAATAAGTAGAATATAAACATGAAATATTAATACGGAAAATTTATTATAAGTCGTTGCTAAAGGGGGGTTTAGACGGTACGACTTTACGTTCGTAAAATCCAAGAGAAAATAATATGAAAATCCATCCGTATTTTAAAAAATGAGAGTAAAAATCTTACGACAGATTTTTTCGCGTTTACACAATTGGTATACACAGGTTTTTGGGCGGTTTGCAGAAAAATGCATCCCTGATCTAATGATTCGTAATTGTCTTTTGAAAATTTTCAGAAAACATAGAAATCCATACGACTATCAAATTTTCATCCGTAATTTCTCTCATATTTGGTTGAGACGATCCCACTGATACTATTCTGCACAAAAATTTGACATGCCGTAAGACTTCTATGACCATGTAAACCGCCCTTAAAATAAAAACTCCACCATTGATAAATATGCACGTGTAGAAAGATGTAGTGTTCCAAAACACTACGCTCTAACCGCATATAATAACGAATTATTGAAAATCAAAAATTCTTTACATTTACACCAACCAAAAAACCATGTCACAATTGTTCATCAAGTAAGTGCAGCAGTTTATTCTGACATTTCATATACATTTTTTATGTGCATGTTTATAGTTTTACAAACACATAAGATCAAAGAAGTTCATATAAAAAAAGAAATAGCTGTCGAATTGCTCTTATTTAAATGTCAAACGTGTGAATGTCGAAAATAAATGCATTCTTAACATGTCTTTTTTATAAGGCTATTTTCTGCTAAGGCCTAGTACCACAGGGTATACTCGGTGGTTTTTAGAACAATTATTTTTTATATCTTCTTTCTATTCTTGACATTTCCACTCACAACGAAACAATAAAATTCCATGTTGTTTTTACAAATATTGTATTTGTTGTGGAGCCGGTATTACCTAGTAAAATAAATGTACCTTGGTTCCGAGTTTGTAGAAAATGTCTCTTTAAAGCCTGATGTCTATTTAGTGATTTGTGAAAATGTCAAGTTTATATGCAAAACTGGCAGGTGATAAACTGTTATTTAAAAACTCCGCACGAAATAATAGGTCTGTTCAGTAGCTTAAAACTGTTGTTCTCGTACTCGAAAAACTTTGAGGAGTCAGTGAAAAAGAGCGTAAAAATGTAAGAGGGAAAAGATTTTTTGCAAGTTTTCGCTAGTTAAATTTAAGGTCTGTTCAGTAACTTTACTAGCAAAAATTAGCAACGAGAGAATAAAACTGAAATTTTTACGATTATTCTCCCAAAAGTAAAAAAAGAGTTTAAAGAATTTAAAGTGAACAAACCAGTGATGAAACATTCGATGCCATATACTTTACTCGGTACAATTTAGATTATTGTTAATGTAAATATTTATACATTTAAATCCTAGTAAGAATGTTTATTAGAGCTGATTAAGAAAAAATATATTTATGATGCGCTTGTAAACGCTTTTATGAACATTTTTTTGCTATTTGGTTACTTAGAGAATAACTTTCAATTCTTGATGGCTTTAAGTGGTCTATAGTTTTATATATTTTTACATTGGTACATTTACTTAAAAATAGTACTATTTATTGGTCATATCGTACAGTTTTTAAGTCTTAAGCCTGGTACTTTGTTCAGTTTTCATGCAGAATGCTGTTAAACTACAAACATAAAAAATTTGTAAGAAGAAGTTGTGAAAAAATGTTGCAGAAGTAGTACTTTGTTTTTACTGTAGAAAAACATTTCTGGCAACATTTTATTAAAGCTGCGAAATAAAGCAAAGCGGCATTATTTCATGCGGAATTTTTCAAACAACAGCTGATCATATGTATTTTGCTAACATTTCTAAAAAAAAATGTAGTAGACGTGAAAACAATAAAACATTGAATTCTCTTAAATCGCGAGATAGACACCACATTTGAAATGTCAAATATTTCACATGAAATAATCAATGTTGCTCAACAATTTTTACAAATTCGAACAGAGTACCAGGCTATGCATATCATTCCCAAAGCCACAACAGTTTTATTTGCTAATTTTTGCTAGTAAAGGGTGCTTTCAATTTTTTAAATTTTAGAGAATAATTTTGAAAATTTCTGCTTTACTCTCTCTCATTGGTAGTAACTGAACAAACCTAATATCTTACATTATTTCACAGCTTTGAGAAAATATTGCTTTTAAGCTAATGTGCATATTTAAGGGATTGTGTTTCAAAGGTTTTAAAAGTATTGAGGCTAAATTTCGAGAAGGCATACTTACAGATATTATCTCAGGATGCTTATTTTTCCCCAATAAAAACTTCGGTCAACATATAACCGTAGTAGCTTTAAAAATAATCTTTTTTTTTTGGAAAGTCACTTTTAAAATAAACGGCTCAATAATTTTAAGTTAATTAAAAAAAAAAAACAATAATAAAAATCGTGACTAGTCAGTCTGTACATGGAGACAATTTCTTCAAATCCTTTAATGTTTACAGTTTGTAGTTTGCTTTCACTGGAAGTTTTTACAGTTTTAAACCTTTCAATTCTTAATTACTGTCAGCTTTTTTGATAACATAAGTAGGTAGAAAGTTATGACTAATTTCTATATTGGGATGCAGTCATACGTATAAAAAAACAGCCTGTGTTAAATTATTTTCATAAAAATTCTTTAAGAAAAATATTTAAAGGGCATAAAAGCCTAAAAGTACAGTTTAATACTCCTAGCTTTAACATGTAATAGGGTGATGCTATATTACCTGCGTTCTTCCTTATGTAAGGCATTTGTCCACTTCTACCGATTTGATGTAGTCTTTTATTTTTCCTTTTGCTGTTTTTCTTCTACGTGCTTACACTTAAAAGACTTTGTTAAATAGAAATTTCACTTAAACAATTTTTTAGAAAAATATTTTTGAAAATCTGGATGTTTTGCATTATTGTAGCTGTAAGCTTAGTGTCATTTTTTACCAACAATTATAATTATCAGTAGAAATTTCAATAGAAATTTACATATTTACGAGGATCTTGTGTTAAGAATAAGATATGTAGCGGCATTTGAAATAATATTACTTCAGGACAATTCTAGAGACAATTATTATTTATTATTTGTTGTTTGTTTATACCCAAGTTAAGAACAAATAGAATAACAAACAGTTTCACATTCTTATCTTAATTATGACATTTTTTGCGATATGACGAGTTAAATTTAATTTTACAAATAAAAAATTTTACCTATGTAGGTGTCTGTAATAAAAGCTGTTTTTTCAATAGCTGTTTTTAAATATTATTGGTTGATAAAATATTATTAGTCTTATAAAATATTATATTTCTTTGTCGCGCAAGAAACTAGTTTAGTAAATCAATTTAATTATTTAAACTATTAGCGAAGTTATATTTTAATAGATTTTGGTTAGAAAAGAAATGTAAAATGATGTTTGTAGTTTTTTTTAAAAAATCTTATATTTCACCACCCCTTAAATTAAATTCATTTATACAAGTAGAAGTGATTTAGTAAGAAAACTTGTCATATCTCTTAAAAATTTATTTAATTACCAAAGACTAACTCGACATTCTCGTATACAGAAGGAAGTCAAAGTAATCCGGCTGGCACACTGCAGAAAATAAAAAATTTCAACCCTTTTTCAAAAAGTCAAAAATTTAAATTTACACTTGAAACTGCTGTGCTGTAAGCAATTTAGTTTAAGTGAGCTGTAAGGTAGTAGAACACTGCAAGTGTTTTTTTCCTTCAATTGTAGGTATCTACTGTTTAATCTTCACTTTTGTAAACAAAATTAAAGTTTTGTTCGCTTGATTCACAAGATACCTTTAATAAAGAAAATTAAGTGAAATTTATTACATGAAAGCACATACACACTACATATGCATGGAGATAATCAAATATGTATTTGGATGGTTCATTTTAATCAGCAACGAAGCCATTGCTTAATGTTTAATTTATCAACAATTTGTAATCTTTACACTTGAATCCTCTCATTTTTAAATTAAGGGAAATAACGCCCCTGTTAGAAAAGAATTTTAGGTATTATATGACAAAAAAACAAATCACCCTTCTAGACAAATGCATCAAAATAAAATTAAAAAAAGGCACAGTTATTTAACTTGTATTTGTTTGGATAACGTATATGATAAATACCGATCAAAACGAATTGAATGCAACCGTCGTCGCTTGCTAACTAAAACAGATAACAAAAACTACTCAATAACTTTGAACTAAAGCAAGGCGAATTAACTTGCAATTTCCATTCATTCCCACAACTACATTGGTTTTTTACATTAACTTTCAAACTCAGTGAGAAAATTTTTTTAAACATTTATGTACCTATTAAGTCTTAAATAGAAATAGAAGAAATAAAAATAATTTTTTTACAATATTTTACTACATACAATGTACATCAGTATGTAAACAATAATACAAGCAAATGTTTAATAATTATAAGCATTTTTTTAAATAAAATGTTGCTTTTCCAAACCATTGCGCATGGTACATTTATTGTACGAAAATAAAATCTACAATAAATGTACCTTGCCGTCGCGTATAAAATTTGGATCAAGCTACATACATATACATTTCAATAGGTAATGTCAAGCGCACAGCTGATTTTTTCTTCTTTCTACTATTGCAAAAATAGCATGGCTTTTTATTGTTGCTTTGAAGTACAAAATGTCTAATGTTAATGTTAGATTTGATAAATTTTCATTTAAATACAAGAATTAAATTAAAGAACATACAAATGTTATAAATTTAATAACATTCACATACATATTTACATTTTTTACATATATGCCACAAAAAAGTGGAAAAAGATTATACCTATATAAGTTTGTCATTTGAATGAGCGATGTCCGTCTGTCCATCCAAGTTAAATTTGAAATCAACTTTTCCGATGCAATCGATGAGCTAGAGAAAATTTAAGTACGCAAAAAGATCAGCCATAGTGTCGAAAGAGGTGCTATTGATAATCAGCAAGATCGGTCCATGTTCTTCGAGGCAGTGGGCTAAACACCTCTAATTTTTCCATATCATTTGAAACAATTAAGTGACTCCAATCAAAAAACCAAAAACATGGAGCGATAGAAAATTAATAAATAAGAAAACAACATCAAGTAAAATATTAACGCAAAAATTTTCCGCGTTATGGGCCTCCAAACTTTTCATAAAAAAGTTTGACTGTCAACAATGTCAATATGAGTAATATTTAAAAGCTTCTCAAGAGATCTTTCAGAAAAAATAAAAATTTTCAAAAATGTGTTACCTATTAAGAGCCGATGATATTTTTATGAAAAATTTTAAATCGTACTTACTTTTTTCTTATATTTAGTTATTTGTCACCGCAATATTTGTTTTTCTGATCGGAGGTACTTCATTAAACTAAATTTACATAGATGGTGAAGATTGTATAAGATTCGGTATAGCCGAATATAGCACTTTTTCTTGTTGCATTTGTGGCCGACTATCTAAACAAAGCAATACATCACTTTAATCATGATTAAATTAAAAATTTAATTTCAACTCATTGCGTTTTTAAAAATGGACTTGAAGTAAAAATTTTCATTTTTTTCTATTAAATTAAAATCTAATAATATAACAGTATAACAGTCTTTATTGCAATTTTTCTTTATGAATGTTTAACACAGCGAACAATCAACTGTTTTCGTACGGAAAGTGCTATCTGTTTCGTAATTTGCTTAAAGAAATAACATTTGACGAAACTTGTTGAAAAGTTTTCTTAAGTACATTATAGTTTGCCACACATAATTAAATGAATTTGCACAATTGTTTAAGTTTGCTTAAGTTTTCTTATGCACATTATAGTTGGACCTTAATGGAGAAAGGAACAATTACTTCAAAATTAAAAAAATATTTAAGTATATCGACAATATATTGTTTTTTTTTTGGAAACGTAAAGTCTATAAATAAATATATAGGGATGTTATTGAAATTATCTCATAATAGAAAGATCTTTATTATATAGAAGTTCGAAAAAATTTAATATATAATATAGGATTTTATTCAGTTTTTTCCTCCTCCTGTAAAGTAACAAAAAATTGAGTTAGGCCTTTTTTATATTAAGCCATCGAAGTATTCCTCTGCGTTTCTGAAGAAATGCAAATTCCAGTTTTGAGGATAGATGAAGGAATAGGCTGTCAAAATGTCTTATTTTTTATTAAAATTAAGCACCTTCACTCGATTGTAAATAAAATTAAAAGCTGTGCGCTGCTTTTATTAATATTTAGCGTCTGTAAAATGTAAATGCGTTTTTGGATTTACAAGATCATAAACTCTACACAGCAAAACTTTAGGAATGTAACCAGTCCCAAGTTTTATTTTAGAAGTTACTGATGCGGATACAAAAAGCAAAGTGTGCACGACTTAAGTAAGAATGCGTACTCCCTTTTGTTGTTCCCAAAACATGGACTTGCGTTTAACAAAAACTTTCAACTTTTTTTAAATGTATTAATCGTAAATTTATTGGAAGGTGTTACCTGCCATTATGCTGATTTGTTGTATTAAATAATACCGAATAACAAATTATGATAAATACAGTATAAAATATTTTCTCACAGTGCCTAGATTGGCTTGTTTTAGTGAAAAATGAAACAGCATCACTGCAAACTATTAAGACGGCTTAAAAACTAGCCGAACTCCCGTTTCAGTTGACGACATGCCATGCATACATGTACGCATGGGTACACAAGCAAATAAACCCCGCAAACATTTTCAATTAAAAAATGACTAAGAAATAATCATGTTGTTAATTTATGTGTCACAGAAGTGTAGACTGATTATACTTCAGAAAAACGTGATGGTATACATTGATAATAATTTTGTTTTACATTTACTTTCCATAAAAAAATAAATATATTTTTGTTAATTAATTTCATACAAGCACCAACAACCTACATGCTTTCTATAAATAAAGTTCTTATTTAGACAATTCCAGCTTAAACAGGTAGTTTTCTTTTAATTCAATTTCGAACACTACTATTAAAAAACAAAAAGTTGCCAAACTTCCACTGGAATTAGAGTACAAAGAAGATTAATTCCGATTGGTAATAAAAATAAACTTGCAATGTAATACATCGTAAACAATTTTCAGCTTATTTTAAAAGTATTTTTTTTTTATATTTGTTACGAATTTAAATTAATAATAAATACATTTTTTTTTCATAAGTCTACATCACATTCTATTAAGTGCTGGCAAAATTGATTACTTTTAATTCCTCAACACTACTCAATGCATAAATTATTGAAAATCGGTGCTACTTGATACTTTTAACGGGTTTTTAGAATTAAAAACTGTGTTTCTATTGCCTCGAGTTTTGTTTAGAATTTTTCGTTGAAGAAAAAAAAATTTAGAAATTATTTTCTTTATTTTTACACACAGGAAGACAGAGTTGCTTTTCAGAGCTGCATTTGAGCCGGAAAATATTAAATGCAATTGAGATAAAAACTACATTTCTGAAAATATCGAGAAAATGGTGTAAGTAGTCTATTCGATATCCATTACTCAACACCATGCCAGCTCTAAATTCAATTATCAAACAGAAGCGTGTGTAACGCTAAAATGCTGCAATTGCTCATAAAAATTATGATTTTTTTCAAATATTAGATTAAGAGATATTGAATAGACAGGCAGGTGTAAAAAGGGCTAAACCCTCTAGCTAAGGGATAAAGCTCTCTCCAGAATTTTTTAGTTACGCTAATACTTTTAAAAACATAAGTTTTCTTTTCGTTCAAAAAAGACCGAGTTTTAGAAACCTTTTAGTGCTTTGATATATTTTTATAATTATTTTGTTTGTAAAATTTCAAGAATTTTAATTTTAAAACTCTTGTTTCTTTTCAGATTCAAAGAATTTTCTCAGGGCCATTGAAATAAGATAACAGATAGACGTCTTTAAATATTTTAAGCGAAAAACTATGCTCAACTTGATGAAAAGCTTACCTAAAGCTCTGAAAAGTGTATTTAATTTTTATAAAAAAAACCTTTAATATTTTTTAATTATATGTTATTCCTTAAAATAATTAACAATTAAGTATGATTGTTTCGCGCTAAAATGACTTCATGAGATAAGCGGACAAAATTGTGTTCATTTACAATATGTTTTAACGAAATCTAAAAATATTATTCAATAAG
Source organism: Cistogaster globosa (assembly GCA_937654795.1). Taxonomy (NCBI): domain Eukaryota; kingdom Metazoa; phylum Arthropoda; class Insecta; order Diptera; family Tachinidae; genus Cistogaster; species Cistogaster globosa. The sequence goes on along the minus strand of OW569406.1, from coordinate 121,922,627 downwards.
CATTTCAGTGTTTCCTAATCAGTAATCGTTTACTCGTTGTATAAAATTTAATAGCGATTACATATTTTTATTTAGTTTAGAATACTAATAAAAACTAAACTTTTTGAATATTCCAGTCTTTGCTTTGTCGTATCTAATTTGCGACTAGCTGTTTTAATATTTGTTGCATTTCTTGTAGTAAAGTGAGTGTTTGTGATTTTGTAATCTAATTGCTCTGTGTTAAATGTTGTTAATTGATTATAAATAATAATAATATTGGTTTTCGGTGCAAAAAATTTATTAGCAAAACTGTTTTATAAAAATCCTCAAACAATCTTAATTTACTATGTATCAGATTAAGTTTGGGACACTTGCAGCGATTTAAAATCTGTGTTTTTTTACATGCATATTTTATTGCAAAATATTTAAGTCGACTTTGAAAAGCAGCTTTACTTAATGCATAATAAAACAGCAAATACTTTTTGGGACAAAACAACAATAATTATCAATTTTCTAGTTTTTAAATTTAAAACCACTTTTTTGCCTTAAACTTTTTCACTTTTTATAATTTTCAACTCCAAAAAAAAAAATTGAAATTCTTTGTCGAATACTTTGGATTGACCAATTCAAGGTGTTGGTAATAATAATATTTAAAATCGCTTACTTTAATATTATGATATTCAATTTTATGTCAGCTGACAAACCTTTATAACGGGTAATTTTATTTCCAACATTTTTTGTTTTTTTCCCACTGTTCTCTTCAAAACAGACATTAATAAATAATTAAACACATATTTACCTGTTTACAAGCATTCATCCGAAGATACGTTAATATATATGTATCCATACATAAATGCATTTACAGATGTATACATGTAAATATGAACATAGTTATGTATGTAAATACAAAACAAGTCTCAAAGATGTTGGGCACTTTTATTATACCCTTCACCACATTTAAAAAAAAGGTATATCTAAGTTTGTCATTCCGTTTGTAATTTCTACAATATTCATTTCCTACCCCATAAATTATCATTTTGAGTTGTTACGCATACCTATGTCCGTCTGTCTGTGTGTCTTTCCGTCCGTATTCGGGTTAAAATCAACTTTGTCAAGGCACTAGATGAGGAAGAGAAAATTTAAATACGCCAATCAATTAGAGATAGTTTCGAGAAATTTCGCTATTGAAAATCAGCAAGATAGGTCTATATCTTCTGAGGTGGCGGGCAAAACACCACGCCTGCCTATAATTTTATATATAACAAATAGATAGGGCGATACAGAATTAAAAACTAGGATAAAAACATCAAACGAAGAAATTGGCGTTTGCCCATATTTTCCGAGTTATGGGCTTCTGAAATTTTTATACCATTGGAAGCATTTAAAGAGATCTTTAAGAAAATGCTAAAATTTTAAAAAATGCTTAACCCATTAAGAGCCGGTAAAATTTTATGTAAAATGTTATATAGCACTTATGATTTTCTTATTTTTTAATTCTCTTTCAACCCAATATTTGTTTTTTTTGATTGGATTTACTTCTTTAAACTAGATTTACATATAAGGTGAAGGGTATTTGAGATTTGGCATAGCCAAATATAGATCTCTTACTTGTTACTGCTTAAAATTGTAAATTTTGCTAAGGGTGGGTCCAGTTAATATAATTAGTCTTTACAAATAATTAAAAACAATCGTCTGCAGGAATACTAAGTAGTAAAGATAAAAAATATTTATCACCACAATTAAGCAAGCTGGCAACAACCCTAAGCAAAATTTAAAATTCTTGACGATTTCTTTGAACAGAAAAACTTTATGGTAGAAAAAAATTTTTTATGCCGATTTATATGTAGATGTGGTTATATATATATATATCTATATGATGAAGGGTATATAAGATTTGGCATAGCCGAATATAGCACTCTTACTTGTTTTTTTTTTTTTGTTTTTGTTCGCTTACAATTTTATGTCTGGTTGGTTAAGTTGTGTGACTGACTGATGATTGGACTGCTTTCATTGTACGAATATTGCTTTAACTGAATAAACAAAGTTTAGTGGCTGCATGTTTAGTGAAAATTGTTGACAACTTTCAGTTGAACATTTACCGTTGTAGCACTTAAGTGGTGGTATAAAGCGTTAACCAACAAATCGGTAACAATTCGTTTGACTCATACGTCACAAAGTGAAACTTAACATATTTTAATTAATCAAACGCTGTCAAAATTGAACATAATAAGCAAAAATATTAAACACAACACAATAATATTTAAGCATAAATAATAAAACAAATTTAATTTATTTAAAATTAATTTGAAAAAAAATAATAATGAATAAATAAATAAGGAAGATAAAATAACATTTACTTATTTAATTTAGTTATTTTTGCAATCGAAAAGTGTAAAAAAGTGCGCAAATAAGTTGATTTTTGAATTAATTTTAAACAATTCTTAAATATAACGACCACTGAGAATAAATAATATAATAAATAATAAATTTCATTTACTACAAAAGGTATGTATGTATGTGTGTCTAAAATTAAATTTAAAAATAAACTTAAGTCTAACTGAAATTTATTTAAATATCTTTAAACCAAAAAACTTTAAATTAAATTTTATTTACTTTGCTGGAAAATGTAAATGTATATCAGACATTGTAACATCATACATTTTTATTTTTTATTTTGCGTTTAGAAGAAATTGTGTTGGCTTTGTTTTTTTTTTTTTTAATTTGTGAAAGTTAAGTTCAAGGATGTTAAACAGACATGTTTGCAGACAGAATTGGCTGCAAAATGTTAGCAACAGAAAAGTGCTACACACATAAATATATACATATGTATAGAAGTACGTATGATGTGTGTCTGTATTGCATTTACAATACATTTCAACTGTAATATTTTGTCAAGGTGAAGGTTAAAAAAGATGCAAAGGTTGCAGTATTACCAAGAGCGCCATATTGTAGACTTTTTAGTGCTTAAAATAGAATATAGGATAATTTGGACGTACCTCTTACTTTATTAAGAAATAATTAAAAAAACTTTTTACCTTAAATATTATTCTTGCTATTACTTTAAATTGTATTAGTAATTAATATTTTAGATTAATTAAAAGTTTACCGCTTAAAAATAAACAAAATGGATGTCCATATAAAAACGAATTTGTAGTTGGGGAAATGGCTCGCTTGAAACTAAAAGTTAATTTTGGAGAAATAAAACAAGAGGAAATTAAATTGAATATATTTGTTGGAATAGATTTTGTTACACAACACAAATGCTGAAAAAATGTCTACTTTAAAAATTGTCAACATTTAAATATTATTTTAAGATAAGAAAGAAATTACAAACTAGTGGAAACGGCTTTTACTGATTTTAAGGCATCGAACGTAATTAAAAAATCATTTGTAAAGAATCAGGTTTTTAATTTAGTTTTTTACATTAAATCAATTAATCATTTGTAAGAAACCGTATGTAAAAACTTTACTACTTTCTTTGTTATTAAAAGTTTATGCATGCGTAGAAGTATCATTTTAATTAAGTTTGTATAAATATAATTTTAGTTTCTTTATTTTAATTATAGTCATGAAATTTCACAAAATAATTATCCTTAATGTGCCGGAAAATAGCGCATACTAATTTGTAGAAATTAAAAAAAGCAACTGGTAACACTGGACGGATGCATTTTTTTCCACTGCTCAAAAATATTAATATAAAAGAAAACAAAATCAATATACATAATCGACACTGTTTTTTATTTAACGCTTGATTATGATTTGATTTGTACATCTTTTATTCAAGCTATTCGTAGCATGTTGAATGGTAATATTTATGTACGTATGTATGTATATCCACATGTGGACCGATAATTTTTTTTATTTTGAACAATGCAATTGGAAAATGAATTTTAAAAAGTTTTTACCTTAAACATAAAATATCTTATTGCAGTATAAACTAATGCTTTTAAACTAGCGGTCAACGAGCTTATCCGTATCTTTTTGATAAAAAAAATAATTTTTATTATTTTTGTATTTTGTTGCCGCTTTATAGGTGGCACTTTTCTTTTAATGTTTATTTTTGTATTTATTTAAAAGATCTTGTTCTTGAGAGCTGGATTTTTCTTAAGGTTTTCGAATGAAGCTTATTAATATTCAGTTTCATTTATTTTTTGTTTTGTTTTGTTTAAGAAGTTATCTGAACACAACAGTTATACTTGTGATTGCATCTTTAACTTCTTATTAGGGATGCAACCGATACCGATACATCGGCGATACTTCTGGATTTCCGATATATCGATATCGGCAATGTTTAATTGTCGATACGCCGATACTTCTTATATTTTTACTTGGAACAAAATATTCAATTCTCAACTCTTGTTTTTGCATGACAACCGTAAGAAATAACATATTAAAAGCAGAACATAAAATTTAAAGTAGTTCTGTCGCATCTGAAAGACTATTTTCCACTGCAAACAGATTTGAGAAATCGTCTATCTCCGCAAAATTTGAGAAAGTTTGTTTTTTAAACAAAAATCTTATCAACGTCAATTTTAAATATTAATCTTTTGCAATGCTGTTCTTATATTTAAATTTAAGCTAATTTAATTTTAACATGATCTCAAATTCAATTCGTTGTCTTTTAAATCCTATAAATATCAATTTTAAATCTTGAGTCAATCTAAACTGAATGCCATAGTTTATTTTGTAAAATCACAAATATTGCAGACTCTCAATTTTTAACTTTCTCTTCATTCACGTAAAAAAATTATTTTTTGCAATTATATTCAAAACCGAATTTTTAGTGCCTATAAAAGTTCTACAAAATCCTGTCTGGGACAATGAAACCTGCTAGTGTTACATATAAAAACAATAATCTGCTTACAATTTCCATATAATAGGATAGGAAAAATCGCTATCTTTTGTTTATGAAGATACAAGTCAGGTCCAATATGATTAAATGTTTGTACTTCATATCTGTCTGCACATTAATAGACGTCGTAAGAACACGCATGTGCTAAAACATATATATTTTTTAAGATTGTCGTAGTTAATTACACAAAAAAAGAGAAAAACGAAATAGTGATTGCAACTTCTTTGATGCTTTTTATTTATTTCAGGATCTGTAATCAATTATCAACATTTAGAATCGACATAGCCTTTTTTAATTTAAAATGGACGTGGCATTTCTCATACAAAACTATTACTTCTATTTGTATTTTTGAATGTTCGAAATTATACAAAAACTAATTCCCATTTAAAATTCCACAGTCAGCTTGCAAATTTGTATGTGTTCAAGAAAATATCCAGAGTGGTTAATTAATTTTAAAAATTATTTAATCAGAATTTAAAAGCCCCCCTAAGAATTAATATTTTTTGTTTAAAAGAAATCTCCCAGCCCAAAAAATTCCATGTGTAAATCGAATTTAAGATATATTAAGAGGATATTTATTTATTTTTCTTTTGAGGTTGCTGTAGTTATCGTAGTGAGCACGTTGACTACAAAATTGGTTGGCCAGGGATCAGCCCCTGCGGCAATCAAAAAATAAAACTATGTTCATGCAAAATAAAATAATTTTAAAATATGTATTATGAAAAATTTTCCATATAAATTTGTCCTGAAATTTATTTCAAATCTATTTTATTATTTTGTGAATACGGCAGTCAGAATTTAACAATACAGCACGCAGTCTTCTTCGTCGGGACTTCTACAAAGCAGATTTGCCGGCGAAGTAAAATAATTAATAAAATGGCTATAGTTTCACCACCTGTATTTTCTCTCCTCTACCCCTTTCCTAAAGAATGCAACACGGTCAATAGGCATTGTTCTCTTTAAAAAAAAAAAAAACTCGTAGGTAAGGAGAAAATTAGTTTTTTTCATTATATCTAGAACTAATACAGGCAGCAATGAGATGTTTGGTGATTTCTGGTGTTTCCTAAAGTAATAAAGGCTTTGACTTTTAGTAGTCTATTAGTTCTCTAAATAATTAGCATTGAATTAAATTACGTAGGTATTCTGTAGACAACGCTTTAAATTTTTTTTGGAACTAACAAGACATTACGGTAAAAACTATTATTCCTTTAAAATATGTGCTCCTAAACCAAATATTAATCAATTTTGGACGAAAAAAAAAAAAGCTGAAAAAATTGCCTTTTGTTTTTAAAAATATGAAAATATGAAAGTGTTAATGCCAAGTAAACATGATTATGTTTTTAAAGTTTTTTTTTAAGCTTCTCGAGCTTTTCGGGGTCTAACATATTTAGCCGCATTAAATTAAACTCCTAAAACTAGATCAGTTTTAATTCGTATCATTGAAAACTGTTTAGGAACTATCTTTTTTTATATATATAAAAATAATAGTTAAAAGCATAATATACTTAAATACTGACCTTTATTACATGAAAGTAAATGATTTAAAAATGTGTGTATCTATTGCAAGTTTGTATTGCATTGAATCCAGTTTGCGAAAAAAGTTACATTTGCGTAGCCATCCGGGGCATTTGAGCCACATCCACCCACAATAAAATTAGTTACACCCACTAATTCATTGTTATATACCGCTGGACCCCCCGAGTCACCACTACAAACTCCACATCCCACAGTATGACCTAAACATAAGGTAGAGGTTGGTACATTTCCAATACGACGCTTGCATTCATCATTGCTAATCAAAACTAATTTATTAAACTGAAGAGTCTGAGGAGTACCCCCGTTTGTACTTAAACGACCCCAACCAGATGTAACAATGTTTGCACCTTCTGCTGGACTCTGTGTAGCCAAGGCAATAGATTTTATGCTTTCACTGAATATCAAAGGTTTTTCTAACTTCAAAATAGCAATATCATTGTCAAAATTCTTATAATTAGGATGCACAATAACTTGAGAAACGCCAATTACGACACCACCATGATTAACTTCTCTACTTCCCGCTCGTACTGTTAAAATAGATGCTGGCGTCCTAAAAAGTAGATTTCGTGAGTAAAGATATTTTTTCTTTTAGATGAGTTACTACATTTTTATGGAGCTACCGAATCCTGTGCTAACACAATGTGCGGCAGTCAGTACATACTCTCTTGATATGATAGATCCTCCACAAATGTGATAATTAAAAAGACGTAAAGAAATTTGATACGGAAATTGGTTATGTTTAGCATCTTGACCTCCAACTATACGTGGCTGGGGAAAATACGCTAATGTTTGGCGTGTACCTGTTTCAAACTTGATATTATGACGATCAACTCGTTTGGCACCAGCAACAATGATCCAAATCAAAAAAGCGAAATGTTTGAAAAATGTATTCAGAACCATAATGCACTTTAGGTTTGTCAACTGAAAGTAAAACTTTCAAATGTTTCTTTTATATAGAACCACTTTACGGCTATTGCTGCTTATTTGTTTAAAATTAATTACTACAACTGTTTAGAAGCTTAAAAACTAAACTTATCAAACAAATCCTTACATACATACATCCAAATATATGTACACAGTTTGGCTAGAGTTCTAGTAGTTACTTAAAATTAAGTAATTAGTGAGTACCTTACTTAACTCTTAATTGCCGCGGTTTTTGCAAATTTCCTTATTGAAAATAACATAGTATTTCAAAATTAAGTCAAGGTCATAAAATATTGAAATAAACTTGAAACTTTTAAAACTTAATTAATATAAAAAAAATGAATGTATTTTTTTTAATTATTGTAGCTACAAAAGTACCAAAACTTGTAATTAGAAAATATTTTACTCTTAAGGTGCGGTCAGATTAGTTAAAAAAGGAAGATATCGCATTTATTATAAGTCGTTATTCGTTATGATACGTGTCAGGAAAGATTTTATAAACTTTTGTAAAAAAAGTTGTAATGTTTTTTTTTGGCCAAATAATCAAACTAGTAATCTAGTCTGACCACACCTTTAGACTTGAAAATAATTTTTCTTCTTCACATTGCAATTATTACTCTAACGCATATCTGCGTTCAATTTTATATTTTAGTAGATACAAAAAACAAAACAAAACTTTCACGTATCAAGTGTTTTTATAAAATGTTCTTGTAAATCGCGTGATTTATTAAAAAGCACTCGGTGCTTTGAACTATTTCTATACAAATTTTTTGGAGAAATTAATCGCCTGTAATATGTTAAACTTTAGAAAATAGCCCAGCAAGACAGACAGACGGGCAAGTGTTCATTGAATATAAAATACACATCAGATTAAATTGTAAGCATGTTTTCCGAAAAAAAAACACATAAAAAAATACGTCATAGCGCCCATAGCAATAATTTTTCTTGTACATACATAATATTGTCATACAAACAAAGTTCAATTGTTCAATTGTTCAATTGTTTTTTATTTCTGTTCAAAAGATAAGCCCACATACGCCAAAAACACACTTCATTTTGCACCCCTAATTCTGAAAGGTCGATGTATTTTAATCAACTTTTAAAATAATTAGGATTAAGAAAGCAGCTTAATAATTTTGGAATATTAATAATCTTAAAATATTTACAAAATATTTTGACGACATTCTTATGTACGTTTATTTTATTTTCTAATTACAAATCGGAGTTCTTCTTGATCCAGTCGGAATGAAAATAAACATTGGCGTAACCGTCAGGATATGATGATCCACAACCGTTAATAACAAACCCAGCAATACCGACAACTTCGCCGTTATACACAGCAGGACCACCAGAATCGCCATTACAAGCTCCATTGTTGCGCTCGTGAGCCAAGCAAATAAGAGAGTCTGAATCCATTTTAATCTTGTTTTTGCATTCCATGCGTGAAATTGCAATGAGTTCATTCCACTTAAGCTTTTGCGGGATATCGCCGCCATTTTTTATTCGGCCCCATCCCGAAATTGTAACTTTTGCTCCAACAGGAACTGCGGCAGAAGCCAAGGGTATTGATTTAATATTATCAGAGAATATAATTGGATTTTTCAGTCGAAGAAGTGCAACGTCATTTAAAAAATTTTCGTGCTTTTCATGAACAATTACTTTATCAACCTTCATTAAAACACCTCCTTGAAAACGATCAGTGGAGCCAAGTCGTACCGTTAAGATATTCGGATCATACCTTTTAAATTAAAAATATTAAATAAGTAAAATTATGTTATTTAAGATCATATAAATAAACTGTTTTTACGGTTTTAAACCCATCACACAATGAGCCGCTGTTAAAATAAAGTTTCTGGATATTATAGAACCACCACAGCTATGAGAACCGTAAACTCTTAATGATACTTGATGTTGAAACTGTCCTTCGTTCGCATTTGTTCCCCCAACTATTCGATTACTAGGCGTTGCGTTGGAGTACCGTACAAAATAAATTAATAGCAGTACAATAAATAAACACTTTGACATTCTGAAATTAACGTTTTAACTATTTTTTTCTTGCTAATCTCTTGTGAATTTATACCTTTTTATTATCAAAGTATTAATACTTTTCTGAAAGCTTAATCTTATCTCCAAACTGTTATAAAATAATACACATACAACATGTAACTACGCCAGCTTATAAGGCAATAATTTATTTCATATTTATTTCCCACTTGATGGATGACTTTATTATATTGCCTTGATGGAACCCATTTGGAGTATCACGTTTCTTCTTTTCTGCAAATGTTATATTAAATTAGGTTTTTAACTAAAGACACAAAACGACAAACTACTTAAACGAATTTTTGTATATTTTCAAAAATTGTCGAGTTGTAGAATAACTCTTAATCGCAAAACAAAGAGAAAAATGTTTATCATACATTTGTGTTCTAGCTTCCGAATTCACAAGCTCAAATGTGATATCGAGAGTTTTCAAATTTGTTTGCTGTTTTCGTTCTCACTCACAAACAAGCAAAAATCTTGAAACCTTCCACTGAAAAGTAGTAGTAGTGAAAATCGGAACACCAAATTTTAGATTCATGATGAATCTAGATATCATTTACTTTTAAAATGTACGGAAGCAATACAATACGATATTTGCATATGAAAATACCTTGAATCAAAAAGGAGTTTTGGTTAAAACACACCAAAAAAAAAGCCCTGCAGCAATTTTTCAAATGTTTATGGTAAATTGTCATAGATGGGTGACATCACTAAATTGTGGTAGAAATAAGTATTGCACTACCATTGAACAAACAATCATGAGGGGTGAAGTATTATAGCAATAATAAAACAAACTGCTGTAATATCAAATATTATTATTATTTGTTTATTTATTTAATAACTAAAAAATATTTAATTATTACAATGCCAGTAGGTAGAGCCCAAGTTATTAAGGCCATCATCAGCACAAATATATATTTAGGAAAGGGGTGCTCGAAAAAATATCTTTTTACAAAATTTTACACTGTTATATTTTCAAAATGATTTTGCAGTATATTTAATAATTAATTTTATTTGCAGATATTGTATATTTGCATTAAACTATTACAGTTTTAATCCATGAAGCAAAATAAGAAACATTGATAAATATATCTGGGAAACGAGAACCACAGGCTCCTATAATGAAACTGCTAATACCAACCAATTTATTATTGTAGACTGCACCATTGCCAGCGTCGCCAATACAACTTCCTTTTTTCAAATCATGCGCCAGGCAAATGACAGAATTATCTTTTTTACTTAAAGCGTTCAAGCAAACATCTTGGGGGGCAACAGAGAATACCATTGAATGTAGTTTGTAGGATGAAATATTAGAAGACTGTTGACCCCATCCGGCCACTATTACTGAATCACCAGCCGCTGGCTCATCTTTAGTAGTTGAAGCTATTTCTATCATAGCCACACGATCTGTCCATTGTAAAGGTAATTCTAATATTAAAGCAGCGATATCGTTCTTTTCACCAGCATAATTTGGATGCACAGAAATTGTAGAAACATAAAGCAGTTTACCACCCGAGAACTGGTTGGTGCTTCCAACACGTGCTGTTAACCGACTTGGGGAAATGCTTAAGTAAAAGAAAATTTTAACTTTGAAGCAAGTGACTATAAGTTAAAAAGAAAACAAAAAATATATATTTACTATGTCCCATTTTCCACTAAACAATGGGCTGCTGTTAAGATTGTTTTGATGCCTGCAATAGTGCCACCGCAAATATGGGCACCGTCTACTCGCACAGAAGCTATATAAGGGAAATTGATTTTTGAAGCCTCCTCTCCACCCAAAATTCTAGAAGTAGGTTGAGCCATTGAGGAAATAACCAAAATTGCTGCAACTAAAATTATTATACGTGATATCGCCATCATGCTTTACCTGCAACTAATATAAAACCAAACTATTATTTTTGATTTTATTTTTGCAAATAGTATAAAAGTAAATTTTTACACATTCAGAAATAACGATAACAATGTTAATCAATTTTTTAATCATTTATGTACTCTTCATACTCATACATACATACATATATATCAAAAGTATGGACGTTTAGATATTAGGCATGCCACAATTTCTTAGATATTTATTTATTTTTTTTTTTTTTGCTTGCCGTAAGGTATTGATGCTTGTATATTCATAATTTTAAGGTTTTATGGCCAGCATTGAGATCCGCCTGAATACGAGATGTTAAAAAATTAAGAAAGGATTCTATGAGCATTTTTGTGATCTAACAGAAACAAACAGCAATTACACCTCAAGTCTAGTTTAACCCTAATCTAATTTAAATAAATTTATAAAAAAAAAAATATTTAGAAAATAATATGGTTCACATGATCAATTTATGAACTGCACAGAAAAAATTTAAACCTGATTTCAATCCATTACAAAAATCGCTTTTCTTAATAAAAAAATTTCTTTAATTTTATTTGTTATTTTTTCCCCCCTTTTATTCAAATAGTATCGTGTAAAAACTTTCGAAATTTATACATATAATAAAATAGTAACGGGGTCAGTTTTGTACATAAAATATTTCTTGAAAATTTTGGTGTTGGTGTAGACTCGATTACTGTATGGAATAAAAAAAATTTAGATACAAATGTAAAAGCTCTCAATTTTACTATTATAATGGTACTAAAAAAGTTGTCTGTACATTTTATTTTTATAGATGGAAAATTTTTAACGCTGTTTACAGATCTCTAAAAACACATTTTTCTAATTTTAAGTTTTAAGAAAGTTATAAATGACATGCGGACGAAGTCGTGGTCACTGCTAGTTCAAATATATATGTCATTGAGGGAATAGCAGCCAAAGTCGAATTAGGACAAAGTTGATTTGTTGCTAGTGTTTCGGCCCTAACATAGAAATTTATTGTAGCTTAAAATTGAAAATTTTATATCTAGAGTGATATATTCGTCTATGCCGAATCTTATACACTCTTCACCATATCTGTGTGTGTAACTATATGTACTATACTGCAGATTTCCCACTGATTAGTTTAAGTTAAATTCGGCATAAGAAATTTTTTCTTACCAAAAAATTTTTCTGTTAAAAAAAAAGCTTTTTTTCGAGTTAGTTAATGAAAGTTTTGATGTATCACTAATATTTCTTACCTTTTTCATTAATTTCTATCATAAGCAATAATCACCAGCTGAAATACAAAAATACAAACGAAAGTTGTAAAAATATATGGAAAAATTAGGAGCAGGCAACGATGTTGCTGATTTTCAGTAGCAAAATTATTAAAACTTTGTCTGATATAGTGCCTTGGCAAAGTTGATTTCAACCCGAAAACGGATAGACAGACAGACAAACAGACATCACTTAATCAAATTTGTTATGCAATAGAACTTATTTACTTTATGGGGTCGGAAATGCGTATTGTAGAAATTACATGTCAAGTCAATTATATTCATTTTATTTTTGCTTATAAATGCTAAAATCAAAAAACATTTTTGAAATCTTAAAGGTATTTGCTAAAACAATAATTTGACGTTTTTTTCGTTTTACATTTTTCAATCATTTTTAAAATTTTTATTTATGGCGTTAACTGATACGACAATTGCGAGATAAAGCTTATTTACGACAAGTTGACAAGTTGATCCAAAAATATTGCTTATCAATATTTCTTATTCAATAAAAAGTAATTGAAAAATGTCTTTTAAACATTTTTAAACTCAAAACTTCGAAAAAGAAACCTTAAATTATTAGCACCTTAAAATATATTTAAGCTAAACAAAATCTAATATTTTTCCTTAAAAAATCTAAGTGACAACAAATCAAATAGAACTTCTTGAACAAATAATTTTTGTTTAATCAGTTAGTTGGCATTTTTTCCCATATCCTTCCCAAAAAAAAAAAAACGCTGTGCACAACTCGGCTTAGGACATTCTCTTATCACAAAAAACACTATTAAACAAATAAATTTTGACCACATTGTAGAATTTAATTAAAGTTGTGAAACACTAACAAATCACGAACAATACTTTAGATCTTTAGCTACAACACTGAATGATCTTAAAAGTCTAAAACCAAAAATTAATAAAGTTTAACAAGAAAAAAAACGGAATACAATTTACAAAAAATATTGATACGGATTTTTAGGTATAAGCATTTTTGAGAATTTCATACTGTCTAACATAATGGCCAATATAAGGTATCATCAATTTTTTTATACTTTTCACTAAAGGTCAAATACCATATCTGATTTTGTTATCATAAATTATATATATTCTGATCCTTAAGCATAGCAAAGTCGATTGATGCGATCAGACATTGTTTCGAACATATTTTTTTTGATGTCGATATGGGTATTATTTAAAAGCTTTTAAAATTTAAAAAAAATGTGTTCTAAAATATTTATTGTAGAGTTCTGAAACTAAAATTAAAAATTTCTATCTACAAAAATAAAATGTGCTGACAACTGTTATATTACTTAGTACATTATACCGGTAAAATAAAATACTATAACATTTGTATCCCTATTTTCTTTATTTGAACCAAGTTTCCAACTAAATTTCCTCACTAAATTTTATTCAGATTCATTATGCAGTTTTTATGTGACAAAAATTCCAAAAATAGTTGTTTTGTATTGCATACGAGTATTGATTACTATCTACACCAAAGAACAAATTTTCTTTAAATATTTCATGTACAGAAATGACTCTGTTACAGTTTTATTATTCATATTTTATAATGTTTAATTGGGTATTAAACATTCTATGCAATTATACTATTAATCCATGAACGATAATAGGATATTTTGGTGGATATATCTGGATACTTGGTACCACAACTTCCGAAAGCAAAACTTGCAACACCCCATAGCTTCATTCCACTAACGACACCAGCACCGTCATCGCCTCGACAAATTCCAGTTTTTTCGGAATGAGATAAGCATATGACAGAATCGTAACCGTATCCGGCGTCCAGTTCGCATTCCGGGCTACTCAAAACGTACATTGAAAGATGCTGAAGTTTGTATGGAGATGATCCGTCCTCTTGCAAGCCCCAACCATTAACAGATATTGGTGTACCATCTTCAATGATATCATCTTCGTTGGCCAATGAAATTTTATTAATTTTATCACCGAATATCAGGGATTGGTCCAACTCTAAAAGAGCAATATCGTGCAAAAAGTTTCCATAAGATGGATGAATAAAAATAGCTGCAACATTTACAATATGACCGCCAGCAAATTGATTTACACTGCCAACGCGGACAGTAACATTGGAACTGTCGACACTTTAAGTAAAAAATTCAAAGAAACAATAACATAATTTTTAACAATTATATAATTAGTTTCAAAATAACTTACGATGAAACACAATGAGCAGCTGTGATAATAAACTTTTTACTAATAATTGATCCCACACAGACATGAGCTCCATTAAGTCGTATTGAGGCCACCCATGGATACGTGCCAGGAGAGACATTAACACCACCAATAATTTTTGAATTGGAGGGTATTTCTTCACAAAAAACACCGGCCATTAAAAGACCTAAAAAAACCAAAATACGTTTAATCGCCATTATGTTTCAAGTCATACTAACTGAAACTACATTTCTGCTTTATATTTGCCACGAAATGTAATAAAGATAAATTTAGCGTAATCAAAGAAAAATGATTAAATTCTTAGTTATACTGCCATAATAATAAATTTAAGCGTACTAAACTACTAAAATATTATTAATATTTAACGTTTTTTTTTTTTTTTTTTTTTTTTTTTTTTTTTTTGTAGAATTCCAATACTGAGGGATTAATGATTATAAATCGAAATAAATTCCACGTAATGCAATTGGGAGTAATAAAATGAAACAAATAAAGCTACTTATTGCTGGTATTAAGGCCTCACAATTTATTTTTCACTTGAGTTAAGTGTTTGCTTAACGCAGCGTATAGTTGTTTAAAAACTTTATATTTTGAATCTTAAGTTTTAAAAAATCTTCTAAAATTTATTAATTTATTACTAAAATTAATGCAGATGTGAAAGATCTCTATTTACAGTTCTAAATTTAATACCATTCACTTTTCGATCGTACAGACAGTACAGTTTGCGTGTAGGTACGCAGTTTGCATAGAAAAATTCAATCCTTAAAGAAAATTTCAATTTAACTCCTTGCCTATCGTGATATGGATGTTAATTTTAGTTCAAAAACTTTATTTTCATGTTGTTTTTTTTTGCCTGTAAAAGACTTCTGGTAAGATTTTATAAACAAAAAATAAGTGGTAAATTTATTTAAAAACTTATTTCACAAACTTTTGCATACATGCCTTGTTAAATATGTCTAGCTTTAAATCACGGTGTAACTATCAGCCAAACAGTTTAGTTTTTTGGTCTGAAAACATCAAAAATTATTTATTTTTGAAAAAGCTTTTTAATTAAAAAAAATTAGATAAAAATTTATTAAACATATATTAACAGCTGATATGATACTGGAACAGCATCTATAATGTTGTGAGAAAAACAAGTATGAATGATAAAAAAAAAATAATAAAAAATAATAAAAAATAATAAAATTAGCATTTCGTGACTATACCGACGGTGTAGCATAAAATTGCAACAAATATACACGACGTGTTGTAGAGAAGACAACAAAGAAATGCTTTGAGTTGTGGGTGAATTTCGTCCAACCAAATTAATATTGATTAGTTGGTTAAATGGATGATATTTACAGTATACGCAAATTAAGGTGTTGGATGCAAAGAATGCTGAAGATGGATTTGGCGATCCTGAAAATGCAGCATTACATTCTGCCAGCGTCTAATTTTTCTTGTTTTCTTTGGAAAACGTCCGCGTACATTTGAAAAATAATTTTTCTTAATAAAAGTTAAATTAAAAATGAACCAAAGCCGAAAAAGTAAAATTTTAATTAAATATATATTTTCAGATAGTTGGCCTGCTTTATGTTAGTTTACATTTTTTTCTTTTTACTTCTGGCTCAATGTCGTAATTAACAAGAAATTTTCTTCATTTTCTATATAAGAAAAAGTTTTTATTTCAAGTAATTGAACTTCTAGTTTTCAAATAAACCCAAAAATTTATTTCACACATTTGATTACATAAAAAAAATCGATGTCGGTATATTAACGGCCTTTTTTTATTTTAAGATCTTCTGAGTCTGTTGTTACTATTTTTGATATTATGTGTTTGGGTGCATGGGTGTGTACTCCACTATTTTTATGAACGCTCTATAAGTCATACCGTTTGACATATCAAAATGAAATTCAGTGTGTGTCTTTGATATATGAAGATAAAGAGCTGTTAAGGGGTAATAGTTTACTTCAAAAACCTAAAGTTTTTTTTTTCGAATATACTTCAATTTTTTATTCTTCTATACATAAGAACAGGATCTTTTCTGTAAATAAAATATTTTTAAAAAATGTTGTTGTTAGTGTAGATAGTAATTAATATAAAGGGTCATCCAAAAAACGCGCCTACATGTTTCTTTGAAATAGAACACAAACTATTTGCAATTTTTCAAGCTGTTTTTTTTTTATTAAAAGTATGATACATTACAATTATAAGTGGAATAGAATATCATTCAAATGTCCACCATGACTGCGTCTGCAGACATCAATCCGAATATCGAAATTTTCAATGACTTTCCGACATGTTGCTGGTGTTATTTCACGAATTGCAACTTGATTGTTGTTCTTTAGATCATTAATTGTTTGTGGCTTGTTAGCATACACTCGACTTTTCAAAAAACCCCACAAAAAAACCTAATGGTGTTAGATCACATGACCTTAGAGGCCAATTGAAATCTGCATTTCGTGAAATTACACGTTGAGGAAATTTTGATCGCAAAAGCGTCATGTTTTCTCGAGTTGTGTGACATGTAACACCGTCTTGCTGGAAATAGACGTCAGACACATCAATATGATTCAACTGTGTCCAAAAAAAGTCTCTCAACATTGATTGGTATCGTTCAGCATTCACAGTAACAGCATTTCCAGCTTCATTTTCGAGGAAAAATGGCCCAATGATTTCATTTGCCCAAAATGCACACCAAACAGCAACTTTTTGTGGGTGTAGAGATTTTTCATGAATAACACGAGGATTTTCATCACCCCAGATACGACAATTTTGCTTATTTACGAATCCATCCATTCTGAAATGAGCTTCGTCATTAAACAAAATTTTACCTGTCCATGGTTAAAACTGTACTACCTTCTAATAAAACAAAATGGCTTATGTCATTTGAAAAGATGTCACGTGTAAAAATTATATAGTGCTGACATCTAGGCGTCGCATTTGGATGACCCTTTACAATAAAAGACACCTCTTTTTGGAATTTTTGTTGCCTTTCTGTCAGTCTGTGTTCGCATCACGCAAAACTTAAAACATCAAATATAGAAATAAAGATTTTTATAAAAATACATAAGTCATTTCATAGAGCAAATTGAGATACAAAAGTGAGAGCACAAAAGTGCTAAAACAGTCAGCATATTTTATTTTTGTAGATGGAAAATTTTTAATTCTGTTTACAGAATTCTACAAAAAAAAAAAAATAAAAAACACATTTTTTCTAAATTTTAATATTTAAAAAAATTGAAATGACACGTTGATGAAGTCGTTGGCACCTCTAGTTACGAAATATATCAAAAAATTCTTATTTCCATAAGGTAGAGTAGTTGAGTGTATGCCATTCCAGATTTTTTCTTTATATTTTTGTCTACCTTATTTAACACACTAAGTCCAGCAAGAAATTCTGAATTCACCTTAAAAGGTATATTTATTAAATATGCCTTGGTCTGGATAAGGCTTCGCTACAAATTAATTAACAGAACCATAAAATTTTATATCATTCCAGTGATTAAATAGTTTTTTTCTTCATTTTATAGTTATTTAAATTTCATTTTAAACTGAGCTCTTTAGACATGGGATCATTAGTAGATCGTCAAAATTTTTGATAAAAAATTTCAGACTCTTATGTCTCAGAATAGATTAATTTTTCTAACGTTACATTAAATCAAGAAAGTAAATAAACGAAAAAAATCAAAGATGTACAAAAAAAAAAAAAAACAAAGTAACCATTAATGAATTTTTTTCCTGAGTTTTCCATCCGTTGGCCACCTCGTTGTTAGATGAAGGTGATGATATTCTAGATTGAAAAAAGTTTTTACATGAGATCTTTCATTTACAGAATGACTATTTTCGACAATATTTTTATAATGCACACATAAAATATTTCATTTTAAAGAAGTTGAAAACAATTGGTTAATTTTCGAAAGGAATATTGTCATAAAAATTATGGCGATCGGCTGGTGTTAATGGTTTTAAGTCTTGGAGGTTTTGCCACTATTTCTTTGATATTTTAACTTTCTAAGTATGCAATGGAGTGGGTTCATGATCTACAAATTTCTTTATAGCTCTTTGTGGAAGAAGTTCATAATCATCGGTAATATTTGTTTTAAAATCAATAACACCAGTGCCGTCGTATCCCAAACAACGAATCATGTTTACTGTGAAATCACCGGATTTTTTGTCTGTTCCAAATATGAAGTTTAAAATCAAGAAATATGTGCATACTATTTGTATATTAAAATAAAATGTAATACTTTACCTGGTCTTATTGGTGAATAACGTTTTGGAACTGACTTAAAGTCAAGAAAATACTCATGGCTTAAATGGTGCACTTGAGGAGTAAAAGGATTTTTTCGCGCGTCTTTTATTAAATCCACAATTTGCGATGACAGATTTATTTGCTTATTGTTAAAAAAAAAGTTTAATGATTTTCGCGATTTTTCGTAAATCCGAAAATGAAAGGATTATTTTTTGGTAAATCCTGGTATAACGATTGGCATCGAGATATAAGGATTGGCATCCCTATAAACAACAAATGAGTTTGCATGTAGGGACTTTATATTAATCTGTAGTTACGTTTTCTATCATTTAGAAATACACTCACTTGTAGTTACGTCCGTTTGAATTTCGTTAATAAAATCGACATTTTTAATCGTAACAATCTAAAATTTTGCACGAACATGTATTTTGATAAAACGAATCATAATCGATAAAAAACTCAATTTCGAAAAATAAAAATAAAATGTAATACTTTACCTGGTCTTATTGGTGAATAACGTTTTGGAACTGACTTAAAGTCAAGAAAATACTCATGGCTTAAATGGTGCACTTGAGGAGTAAAAGGATTTTTTCGCGCGTCTTTTATTAAATCCACAAATTGCGATGACAAATTTATTTGCTTATTGTTAAAAAAAAGTTTAATGATTTTCGCGATTTTTCGTAAATCCGAAAATGAAAGGATTATTTTTTGGCAAATCCTGGTATAACGATTGGCATCGAGATATAAGGATTGGCATCCCTATAAACAACAAATGAGTTTGCATATAGGGACTTTATATTAATCTGTAGTTACGTTTTCTATCATTTAGAAATACACTCACTTGTAGTTACGTTCGTTTGAATTTCGTTAATAAAATCGACATTTTTAATCGTAACAATCTAAAATTTTGCACGAACATGTATTTTGATAAAACGAATCATAATCGATAAAAAACTCAATTTCGAAATTTTGTGTAGTTACGTCCGTTTGCATTGAATATGACAATGTATATATATAAGAAATAACAAAAAACGATTAAGAAAAAAAAATATGTCACAAAAATTTAATAAAAACTATAAGATGAAGTATTTTTTTTAAACACAAAAATAATTTGTTGTTTTCAGTTATATTACTTTTTTGTTGTTGATGATATAAGATCGGTGAAAATTTGATTGTAGGGGTTCTCTTTTATTAAGTTGGGAATGCTCAGTATTTTGAATTTTAATTATTTTTTAATTTAACTACAGAGTATTAAAAAAACGACAATTTTAAAAATTCCCTACATATTTCCTGAAATGGAAAATCTAATCTAATAAAAAATCCCTATATAAAGACAAAATTCCCTACATCTGAAATCAATGACACATACACACGTACATACATATGTGAAAAATGTTATAGACTTTGCTGAAAAACAAATTTCTAGTTTATCTTAATGTTTTTTTGAAAGGTAACCTTTTTTATTTTAAATAAAAAATTCGCCAATAAATATTAAAATTCTTAATCATTCGTAGATAAGAAAAATGTAGAAAATGACATCTAGGAAAAGCAATAATACAGGTAAAATAACGAACTTAAGTCTAAGTAAAAATTTAATAACTCATTAGGGATTACAAGTAACTGTAATTGAGGATTTTTTATCTAGTTGTGCCAATTTATAGTTTTAAATTACTCAATTAAGCTTTTTTAAATATTTTATTTTTTAGCTGGAGATCATTGAGGATACACAATAAAGCAATATGTTCCTGCGCACGTTAATTACATCATTCCTGTTAATATATACGTTTTATAAATCTGTTGCCCAGAGTGAATTACGTAGTCAGATAAATACTGTAGATTTAGAAGAGGCACTGCCAGAACCACGAGCTTATATTCCGGATTCACAATACTTGGATTTTATTTATCACAACCATGAGGAGCTAACTAGATTTTTAAGGTTCTTGTTCAAATTGCATATTTCAATTTAAAGGTTTTGTCTGAAAGTTTCTAGCAATTCTACAAAACATAGTTAAGAAAGTGCTGTAAAACGCTTTCAACTTTCACACAAGATCTTTAAATTAACAAAATATTGGCCGAAAGAACTTTATTGCAGACCATTTCTTATTTTTATATTTGAATTGATTTAAATTTGCAGGTCAACTAGCGCTCGGTATCCGAATTTGACAGCATTATATTCAATTGGAAAATCAATACAGGGCAGAGATCTTTGGGTATTAGTAGTGTCTTCGTCACCATATGAGCATATGGTTGGTAAGCCCGATGTTAAATACGTTGGGAATATTCACGGTAACGAACCAGTTGGACGTGAATTGCTATTGCATTTAATTCAATATTTGGTAACGAGCTATGAAGCTGACCAATACGTTAGATGGCTACTCGATAATACACGTATCCACATATTACCTTCAATGAATCCAGATGGTTTTGTTGTTTCTAAAGAAGGTTCCTGTGATGGAGGACAAGGAAGGTGCGAAACATTATACGCAAATGAATTTTTTTTTTCAATTATCACATCTGCTTTTTATTTCCTTACAGATATAATGCCCGTGGTTTTGATTTAAACCGAAATTTTCCCGATTATTTTAAACACAACAATAAGAGAGGACAGCCCGAAACCGATGCCGTTAAGGATTGGATTTCAAAAATTCAATTTGTTTTAAGCGGTAGTTTGCATGGCGGTGCTTTGGTTGCAAGTTATCCATATGACAACACACCCAATGCTAGTAAGTATAAACGAAGTACACAAACACTTGTTGAAGGAATCAACCACAATTAACGTAGATTAACATAAAAATGATTCCAAATAATATATTTTCATATTTTTTTATTTAATAAATTATTTTATCTTTAAAGTTACAAGTTTTTTAAATAAACTGTTAATCTTCCATTTGTGTTAAAAACCCTAAAACTTAAAAAAAGATTCGAACGCATGTTTTTATATTTTTGAAGAAAGAAAGATTCATATTTCTTTTATTATAGAATTCAAATCAGAGCAATTAATTCATTATTTATTATATAGATTTTATCGAATTGTGCTTCAACGACTTTTATTTTTATATAACACAAAATCTTTCTCTATTAAGATGTTTTAAGCAAAAACAAAAAAGTTCTAAAACAAATATTTTTTAACAGAACGTATGACGAAAAAAAGTTATCATGTTTCCCTTAATACGAAAGTTTTTTTTTAAATTTAAAAAAAAATATTTTTTTTTTTAAATATGAATAGGAATCAGAATTATTTTATTCAAGATTGATTTTATTCTGTTACCCAGATATGGAATATTATAACAGTTACCATATTAAAGTTTATTAAGTTTAAGTCTAATAATAGCAATCATATCTACATGTTTTTCTTCCTGCGTGTGATTTCCACAATCTCAATCTGTGGCGCCTGACTTGGATAAATAAAGTATGCGCCTTAAAAATGTCTTACAGTAAATTATCCACTTGGCTTTACAAACCGTTTTAAAATGGTATTAAATAATTCTTGCAAAAAAAACTGAACTGCAACAAATTACATTAACTGCTGGGACACCGTTAAATTTCTAAATCCAGATTTTATACTTGTTTTTATAGCAGTCTTAGCAACCGCCTGACTACAACTGTTTAACAGATGGCCGTGTTTATTAAATTACATCTACTATATGGGCACCCTTTAATATTGTATACTTCGTGCTATAGTAGACATAGCAATACAGGTTCCTTGTAAATTTTACCAGTCTGTCTATAATCAAATTATATCAACAATTAAGACACCATTTAACTTCCAAATCTAAATTTTATACTTGTTGTTATAGCGGACTAAGCAATAAGGGTTCTTTCTAAATTTCAATCGTCTGACTGCAAATTTTCAAAAGTATGGCCATATACATCAATTAAAATAAACTATTGTGGCAACTATTGTCATACCTTTCGGTGAATACCGTCGTCACTGGCTGTTTATTTGGTACGATTGGCGAGCGCTTTCGATGTTAGGACATCATTTTCAAGCCGCGTTTTGATTAGTAACTTAATACCAAACACAGCTATTGTAGCAACCTTTAATTTATTATTTAAAATATTTATATTTGTTATTATAACGTTCATAGTAATTGACAGTCTGTCTAATTTTCAAGCATAGATCAAGGGGACGCTCTTTAATTTGTTGATTTATTTTTGTATTAATTTTTACCATTAGGAGCTAAAGTGAACCCTTTACGGTGCATAATACCCGTACACGTAAAAATTATGTACATATTATTTAAAATTATGAACTGTTTTTAAAACGGGGCCAATCGCAAGCATAACAAATAAATTATAAAATAAATAATAAATAAAATAATTAATACAACTAGGAATTAAAAAAAATTTAATCGGTTAAGAAATGACAGAGTAGTGCAGGCAAAAACATAGAAAAAAGCAGCATTTAGAAAAATTGATAACCTCCTTCTTTTTTTGAATTCGGTAAAAATTAATTAAATAAAAAGCTCTTTATATTTGATCTTGCTGTCAGTTTTATAAAGTTTTGTTACAATTTTCTTATTTAAATCAAACCAATATGACGACTAAAAGGAATCTGCAGATCATCGGCTTTATGTGCGAGTGAGTAGTTTTATTAAATTCAATCATACATAAATACATATATATGTATGTATGTAAGTAGTTCAAATAATAACTTGAAGTTTATAATTTAAAAGAGCTCAATAGTCTTACACATAATGAATTAATTTGTAAGCTTTTTATATGAATTTAAATTGAATACTATTTCAACTTTATTTTTACATGTCCTTTGGGGTCAGTGTTTCAAACCTACTCAGCAGCTCCGTCCTTAACACCTGACGATGACGTTTTTAAACACCTTTCATTGGTTTACGCCAAGAATCATGGTAAAATGTCTAGAGGTGTGGCTTGTAAGTCTGCAACACCTGCTTTTGAAAATGGCATAACGAATGGTGCAGCGTGGTATCCCTTAACTGGAGGTATGCAAGATTATCAATATGTGTGGTATGGTTGTATGGAAGTAACACTGGAAATATCTTGCTGTAAATACCCACCTGCTTACGAACTAAGAAAGTATTGGGAAGACAATCAGCTGGTAAGATTTGAAGAAAAGGATTAAATTTGAATTTTTTTTTTCAAATAAACTTTCCTTTCAGTCCTTGATAAAATTTTTGGCTGAAGCTCACAGAGGAGTACAAGGGTTTGTACTTGATACAAATAATGCACCTGTTGAGAGAGCTTCGTTAAAAATAAAGGGCAGAGATGTTGGATTTCAAACAACTAAGCATGGAGAATTTTGGAGAATTTTATTGCCTGGCTACTATAAATTAGAGGTTTTTTTTTTAATTTATATCATGTACCAAATATTTATAATTTACCAATTACACAATAGGTTTTTGCTGAAGGATATAGTCCCCGTGAGATTGAATTTGTTGTTGTGGAACAGCATCCAACACTTTTGAATGTAACTTTACAGCCCTCTGTGGTAAGAATTTAAAAATTTTTCACATTTCGAAAAGCCCTTGAACCAAAGCACACTTTTTAGGGCAAATTTACTGTCAAAGTTTTTCAATTCGCCGTCACTGTTACAATATTCGTTCCATGGCAAATCAGTTATAAGGTGGAAGCGATGACGAATTCGCTAGTTTGTGCCGTTATTCCGAAAATCAAACTACCTATAAAAAAATATTTTTTTTTTTACATATGGAGTGTGACATTTAAGCACCACCATGGCGAATCAATTATAAGGTGATAGCGAAGGCGATTTCTACTCCATAAATAATTTGCACCCCTACATTTGTTTTCTGAATTCTAAAACTGATATTTTGATTTTCTACCTTTCATAAACGTTTCAATCTTTTTTTATTTACATGGAATCTAAAATTGTAGAAGTGGGTCTACAGATCGGTCGCTTTGCACTCGCAATAAAAAAAGTGTAGAAAGTCTTAGGAATAGATCTGATTAGTTTAAAATCAAATTGTTATAGCTTTGAAGAAGAATGGGTAGAAAAGCCCTCGACCTAATCTTTACATTTAAAAAAATGCAAACTATCTTATTTTTGGTATTATAATCTTCTAATGCAAACTGCGTTTGTAATTTTGTTCTCAATATTTTTAGTCGCCCTTAAAATTTAATGTAAAAATTTACGTTAAAACTCAATTTCCTGAAGATTTTAAAATAAAACATTTACAACATTTTTTCCGTTAAATATAATAAAAATTTAACTTGAATACAATTATAATTGCGTGATATTTTATTATTATTTAAAAACGACCTTAAGCCGAACAAACGATATAAACCATTAATCAAAAATTAGAAAGTCAAATTATCAATTCACTAAATTTTCAATTTAAAACTCATTATGCAAATATGTTTAGTAAATTTTGGTCTAAAAAGTATAATTTTTTGGAGACAGTTGTTGCTATTTAAACACTTTCTAAACCAACCAAGATACATATATTTTAATAATGTGCTTCTCGACAATGGTGCTTTTAAGACGAATTAATTACCATCAGCGTAGGCGCATTCATAATTTTCTTTGCTGATAATCATTACTGTCAAACTTTATATATTAAAAATATATACAGATTTTTTTGTATGGATATACTTATGTTCCGAAGCATTTTTTTATATGTAGTTTGACGTGTTTCTTTTTGAGAGAGAGAGAGAGAAAACGAGTTAAACTCACTTCGGAACAATTTCAGCTTGAATTGGTTTAATTTTAATTTTTGTTCCGAAACAATGAAACTGTGCTGCCAATTAATTTATTTTTTCAAAGAAAATTTAACTGCCACATCATATTATATGTACATATTAAATATATGTATATGTGCATATAAATTTAAAAGGTAAAACTGCTTGCAAATTTAAAAAGTAAAACTACCAAGCAACCTGACTGACTTCTTTTCTGAATAATTTTTTCTTTAAAAATTTAACTAATTTGTAGTAAACAGTTTCTTAAAAAGTGAAAACAAAAGAAACTGGTGTCAACTGAAAAAAGTGAAAGAGCAAGAAAAAGCATCACAGCCTTATTATTGTGATAAAAATCTTTCAAGCAAAAAAAATATATTTTACATCCTTTTTCGTTCTTTGTTTGCATTGACATTCAAGAATTATTTTTAAAATTTGTAGTGTTCTTAAGATCACCTGCATTAATTTGCCTGGTATATTTATAATAAAACACATAATAAAAGAAAATAAATTTAAAAATTGTGTCATGGATCTCAACGAATCCCTTGCCTTGAAGCTTATTTCAAAATGAAAAAGCCGGGTAGAGAATGCCTTGAGCAACAATAGCTATTAGAAGAAGCACTTTACTTTTATTCATTTTTTATTTAATTATGAAAGTTTTTTAATTTAGAATTTATTTATAACAAAACCAAAACTATGTCTGTGACACAAAAAACGCAAAAAAACGTCATTCTGAGATTTCAATCTTCTGTCACAGTGCTACCTGCTTGTAAAGTAACACATCTTGCTTACACATATGTTTCCTATGGTAGCTTTGTTTTTCAAAAAAAAATGTTCGAAGTGGGTAAATCGTTTCAGAACAAACTTTCAAAAAACTAAAATTGTTTCGGAACTAAAATTTTGTTCCAAAAAAGTGGGTGAATCCAGCTTAATTGTCAAACTCCATATATAAAAAATCTGTATACTATTTTTTATACCCTTCACCACAAAAAGTAGAAAAATTGTATATCTTAGTTTGTTATTCCTTGTGTAATTTCTACAATATCCATTTCCGACCGCACAAAGTGTATATATTCTGAATCCTTATGCATAGCGAAGTCGATTAAGCGATGTACGTCTATCCGTCCGTGTTAGTACCTCGGCAAACTTGATTTCCCACAAAAAAAAAAAAAATACGTTAATCGATCAGACATAGTGTCGAAAGAGTAAATCAGCATTATCGGTCCATGTCCTTCGAGGCAGCAGGCAAATCACCACGCCTACCTCTAATTGTTTCATGTCATTTGGAACAATTAAGTTACTCCAATAAAAAAAATTAATGTATGGGGCGATAAAGAATAAAAAAATAAGAAAAAAATATTAAGTGAAAAAATTGGTGCTCGTCCATATTTTCCGAGTTACGGGGCTCTGAAATTTAAAAATTTTTTAAAATATCAATATGGGTATCATTTTAATGCTTTTGAAGGCGTTTCTACGGTTATACTGAAATTTGCTAAAAATGATTAACCCATTAAGAGCCGATGTCACTTTTATGTAAAATTATATATGCAGTACCAACATTTTTTCATTATTTAATTCTCTGTCACCCCAATATTTGTTTTTTTTTTTTTTTTTTTTTGATTTGAGTTACTTCACTAAACTATTTTTACATAGATAGTGAAGGGTATATTAGATTCGGCATAGCCGAATATAGCACTCTTACTTTTTTATATATAGTTTAACATTTGGGCTATCGGCGAAAATTAACGAATTCGCCATCGCTCTCACCCTATATTATTTTGCCACGAATATATGCCCACATCGAAACTGATTAAATTCGCCTGGTTGCCGTCTGTTAATTGACTCGTTTTGATTGGTTCGTTGTAATGTGCTTAGCTTGATCCAAGTTTAACCGAATAAATTCATATTAGCAGTCACTGGAAATGTCAAACTCTATTAATAAACAAACTTTACAATTTTTTTGATATGAAGTTTGACAATTTGAGCAATGGCGAAAATGTATTAATTCGCCCCTGCCACCACCTAGTAGATGAATTTATATTTACAATTCTTTTTCTTTTTAATCCATCAGTAGATTCGTCTTTTGAAAATTTTGCTCATGGAAATATGAAATTTTACAATGTAATTAAATATCAAAACAACTTTTAAAGTTCTTATATAACTTTTATTGCAACTGCAGAGTATTTAGCTATTTAGTAGCAATAAATTAAATAACGATTAACGATCATTTTATTATACTTTTTGCAGCGCACCGACAACACTCCCATACCTCAAATATATCGACCACTTCCAGGGCCACCACACAATCATCACTATCGACCAACACAATCTTACAGCGATTCTGGAATTATATCATCCATTACTAATGGCCTCAACAATTTATATTCTAATATATTTGGTTGATTTCTTTTCTAATTATGACATCATCATTGATCATCGTGTTCATTCATATTTTGTAAGCTGGAGAAAAATGTTCAACCATTTTGATAGAGAACTACTAATATTGAAAAAGAACGAACGCACTGCCTTATAAAAACAGCTCATATACAATGTTTCCAAGTTTTAGTTTTAATTGTTTATGTAGATACTTATATTTATAGGTTTTATTGTAAGTACTTATTTATTGTTAACATTTGAAAGAAAAAATGAAAAAAGAAAAAACTTAATGATTACAATTGTTGTTCAGAGTATTATTAAGAAAATAAGTTGTTAAGAAAGAATATTAATAAAAATTTTATTTTGTTCTGATAAAAAAAAACATTTTTTATGATATTTAAAAAAAATCTAAACATAGTTTGATCACTTAAATAAAATTAATTAATTTAAATCGTTTACATTCAGTTTCATGGAATGCTAGTAGTGCTCATTTTTCTTGAAAAAATTTTGTTTTTAAATACCTACCTATTCTAGAGTTCTGTAGGCAGTGTAAAAAATCTTCCATTTTCAAAAATAAAATGTGCTGACAACTGACCATTATATTAATAAAGTTGGGTGCTTTTACATTTTGCACTTGATCAACAAATGTTGTAAAAATTTGAACTCAGTCTTTCATCTCTAAAACAACATTTAAAACCATCGTATGTTTGAGCCTTTTTTCAAAATAAAAACAATCAGTTGTCGAAAAGTTATTGAAAACATTATTTTGAATGACGAGCAACTGGAAATAAATGTAAAGAAGCAAACAAGTGAAAAAATTTGCAAAAATGTTTTAAATAATACAATAATATTAATTGCAAGAAGCAAAGATTGCCGTTTTAAAATCAACGGGCAAAAAATAAGTTTAAATTTTTCTAAAAGCAATAAATTAAAAAAACATTCTTACTTTTATGTTTAAGAGTCCTTTGTACTTGAAAAATCTTAAAGGCAACCAATAATTTGGTAACTAAAGTTGCCATCCGTTAGAATCGACTCATTAAATTTGGTTTTATTTTGAGTTAATACTCCTTTGTTAATAAAACTTTTATCAAAAAATTAAATATTTTGCAATAGTTGCACATATTTAAAAGAAAAACAATCAGCCCAATTATAAACAGAAATTCCATGGGAGTTTTCTTACTTTTTCCTTTTCTCCTATTATTAATTTGGTCCCCCCTTTTTTATTGGATGTGGAAAGTGAAAAAAAATCGGGGGAAAAAAGTAGGTATTATGAAGGAAAAATTATATGTAAAAAGGAAAATAGCAACCTTCAAATTACGGTGATGCCACTTCAAAATTTTTTTTGCCACATAATTCATACTTGAAGGAATTTTTTCTCGAGAAATTTTTTTCCGTGAGAAATAAATTCCGTAAGAATATTCATGATTGGACTGATTATGAATTATAAAAAGAGAAATTCAATTAAAAGAAGCAAAAAAATTCCCTTCATATTACGGTAATGCCAATTTTTTGTTTTTTCCACGGAATTTATAAAAAAAATTTTCGAGGAAAATTTTTTCCTTGAGAAATTCCGTGAGAATATCAACGATTGTGCTGAATGTAAATATATTTTAGAATATGCCTACTATGATATATTCGGATTTTCAAATTCCCTTAAAATGTGAAGACAAATACTTTTTCACCTCTACTGGAAACCTAAAAATTTTAATTTAATTGTTGTGCGATTTGTACCTCTAGTTTCTCTACGTATAGACATATTTTTAGGAAAGAAAAGTATTTTATCCGCCTATTTATAAACAAATATTATGTGCGAGTTTTTTAACTTTTTCCTTTTTCGTTTTCTTCTATTATCAAATTTTCTTTCATTTTCCGCTAATAAGATTCAGTCTCTGGAGGCCATTGTCAAGCTGATAGATACGTGCCTAGATATGGTATTAACTAAAATGGAACGAATAGTGAAATTGCGACCAAATCTTTCGATACGACGTGCCTGTGGAACCAACTAACTTTTTATTTAGGTTGTTGCTCTTGACATTCCCTAATTTGATTTCCTGAAATGCGGGCAATAAATGTTAATATAAAATTGCAAATATAATGAGCATTAAGGGAAAAACAAACTGATGAGAAACACCACATTAATTTACTTTTTTTTTTATTAAAACAAAGATCATTTCGAAAAAATATTATTAACATATGTATGGATGTGTGTACATAAAGCAGAAGATATTAGTGGATGTGCGTGTTATACGTATGTATGTATGTAGTTTATAATTAGAATAAATGTTCTACTAAGTTATTGATTAACAAATATTTTATTAACAATTGCAGAATAATTAAGCTGAGCATTTAGTACACACTGGCTTATTTTCTTCAACAGCAAAGGTAGATGTAGTTATAGGTTGCGCACATTTCTAAAAATAAACAACAACAAAAATGATCATAATATTAATTACTCAAGTGTAAGAGCAAATATATGTTTGTACGTACCTTGCATTTGAAACAATCCCTGTGCCATTTGGCTTCTAATGCAACGATTGCATTGTCCGTTATGGGTTTTGTACATCCTGCACATCTGGCGGCAAACAATGCCTCAAAGTCGCTTTTACAATAAGCTTTTCCATCTCTCTCATAAAAGGAGGATCCCACCAATGGCTTATTGCACGGCCCGCTGCAACAGAAACAGCCTTCATGCCACGTTAGGCCTAGAGCCTTAATTGTACGCTTAAAATAAAAAAAAAATTGTAATTCGGTTCTAATACATTCAAAATTTTATTTAGTTTCTTTTCTTTTACGCTCTAAACGAAACATTACCACTAAGAATTATAATTTGAAAAGTTTTAATGAAAAAGTCCTGATCATAAAATACAACCGGCGTGAAACTGTCGCGCTCGTTACCAGAATCGGGTTTTTTTGAAATCGTCACAATTAAAAACAAATGTTCACAAAACCAATTGGTTTGTTTAACCATTCTAGCTATGCAAAAATCAAATTCCATATCGTACGCAAGTTATAATAATATTCCAAAGGTTATAGAGCAAATTTTCAATCCAATTGAAGTCATAGCGTCAACTTGTCAAAAAGCAATCAGTTTGACGAAAATTATATTTTTATATTTAATTCGCACTTCTTAAGAAGTCTTAAAGCTGCTGGGAATGTCATTCAAAAAGACAAAAAGGTTTTATTTGCATTAAAAACAATATTTGTCAATGTATTGGTATCAACCATTGTAACTCCCAAAATGAGAAAAAAATAGCGAATGCGTTTTGAATTTTAAAATTGTTGGAATACTAAGTGATTTTGTTTTATATTCAAAAAATATATATTTGATTTGTTAAGCGTTAACACATAAAAAAAAATCTATTAAATGGATTATTCGTTAAAATATTGATTGTATTTATATTAAAAGAACAATATACGAACCTCTACAATTGGATTTTTACAGGCATGACATTTTCCAGAATAATTTTTCATAAAACACTTTGAGCAAACTGGCTCTTCATCTTGTATATTAAATGTCGCTTCTTCAATCGGCAGCTCACAGTCTTTACAGGCAAAATGCTCTGGGTGCCAAGTCTTTCCCAATGCTGTTATAATGCGTTGTGTTATCACTTCCTTACATTTGTGACAAATTGTTTCCGACTAAAAATTTTAAGTAAACGATTAATTATTTATTTTTTTTTTGCAGTTTCAAACACAATCAAATAAATTGATAGAAAAATGTTATTTGTTAGAAGAAATCATAAAGGTTTGTGCAAGCTTTCAAACTACTTGCTTTGTGGCATTTGAAGTCCAGCATTTCGCAATATCTTTAGATAAATAACAATGCGTTAACTAACTTCCTAGTTTTGCATATAAATTTTAAATCTGACATTTTAAAATTAGGGGAGACTAATCCAGGTCAGTTTATTACACCATAGTGCCGAATGTCAAGCAAATTATTATTTTATATTCAAGTTTTTTATAAAATGTAGAAATCCTACAAAGAAAATACAGTTCTTATCGAAAAAAAAAGAATTAGCTTAAACAACTTCTGCTAAACCTGCTTCCTACCGTAATAGAAATCGATCGATTTGAAAACATTGGCCCATATTCATAGTAAAAAATGTATACTTTAAGGGAACTAAAGTCGGTTTTACTTTAGAGTCGACTCTTACTCATTCATAGACAATTTAAAATATGTTTTTGGCGTTAAAGTCAACTCTAAATTTAAACCTAGCTAAAGCTGTTTTTAACCAGAGCTGTAAACGAATGATTCTTTTTTGAATCATTCCTGCGAATCATTCCCGCATTGAATTGTGATTTTTTGAATGCATTCATTCCACACAAAAAAGAATTGAATTAAAATTTGAATGCATTCACAATGAATTAAAATTCTTGATCGCCATTCACTTACCCACACGAAATGAATGAATAAGAATTTGAATTTCATCATGAAATTAAATAATTAATAACACGAATTTTTCTACAACGTTTATCATAGTCGTCGTAGTAACACACTGCGTTTTATCAATTTGGCAACACCCTTTAACTTTTCTATAGCGTTTATCACGGCCGATGTAGTTACACACGCTGCGTAAATTTCAAGTTTTTATCTGTTATAGTTCAAAAGATAACACTATAATCGTAAAAATCACGTCAATTTTGCAACACCCTTTAACTTTTCTATAGCGTTTGTCATGGCCGATGTAGTAACATACACTACGTAAATTTAAAGTTTTTATATTATGTAGTTCAAAAGATAACACTCTAATCGTAAAAAACATGTCAATTTTGTAACACCCTTTAACTTTTCTACAGCGTTTATCATGCCCGATATAACACCCGTTAACTTTTCTGCAGCTTATTTCATGGCCGACGTAGTAAAACACACACTGTATAATTTTCAACTTAAAAAAATTATTGTAAAAAAAATGAATTTCTTCAATATATTTTTCCTTCCAATAATTGCATTCAAATTCTAATTCATTTAATTCGATGGCGAGTAAATGCATTCACGACGTTTAAATTCATAATAAATCCATTCAGATTCTAATTCATTTTTTGGCTGATGAAAGGAATGCATTCATACAAATTTTGTTCATAATAAATTCATTCAAATTCAAATTCATTAACTTTGTGTGGCAAGTGAATGGCATTCAAGAATTCAAATTCATTGTGAATGCATTCAAATTTTAATTCAATTCATTTTTTGGAACAGATGAATGCATTCAAACATTTTAATTCACGATGAGTTAAAAACCAAAAATGATTCATTCGTTTACAGCTCTGTTTTTAACACATTTTTCCATAATTATTTTATTTGGTTTAAGAACACAATACTCTTTATCTGATTTTAATACCAAAGTGAACAAAATAACAACAGGGTTACTTTTTGCTAATGTTTGTTTAGAAATTGTATGAAAACATTTATCAAACTAGAGTTGACACCCAGTTAAAGTCGATTCGACTTAAAGTATGCTTTATTTTCGACTATGAAAGCAAAAAAGATAAAAGGAGCTTTTTAGTTTAAAGCAGGGGTTCTCATCAAATTACTGCTCACGGACCACTAGTAAACAAATTTTTTTTCACGGACCCCTTTAAAGCCCAAGTTCAAAATAAAACTTTTATTATTTTTGAAAACACTATTTTTTCGGTTCTTAGTGCGGAACCCTTGGATGGTTGCCATGGACCACTAGGACCCCCATTTGAGAACCTTTGGTTTAGAGTATACTTTAGCAAGAGTCGACTTTAGTATATAACTATGAATATGGGCCATTTACTTTAAAAAGCCCTGTTTTAAATTTAAACCAAAAATAAATCTATTATTTTCATAAACTACATAGATCGTACATGGCTAAAGAGAAAAAAGAAATCAATAACATTGTTGAATAGGCAAAAGTTTGTTTTTTTATAAAAAAAAGCTGAGTTTTCAGGAATTTATAAATAATTTCGTTTTTATGTGTATAAAATCTTGAAACCACTGATGTTAAGGCCACAGCAATTATGTTAAAGACAAATCTTTTCTTAAAGGAAAACCTTAAGGTTCTTATTATTGTTTATTCGAGGAAAGCAATTTAAAAAATTAAGAAATAATCGCTACCATAAAGCGCGAAAAAGCTTTGGCAAATGTAATCCGAGCGTGCTATTGGAAAATTTGAAGATTTCAACAACCTTATAGTATTTTTTCCTTATTATCAACATTAGGTAAATTCAGATAAGTTTTTAAAGGCCTGTATCAGGCTTGTTCTGAAATCCACGTGATTTGAAATCACAAACGGTTTTAAAATTACGGCAACGATTTGGTGCTGTTCTGAAAATCAGGGGATTTTAATTTTTCGGCATGGTTTTAAATGTTCGAAAACAAAAGATAACTGTTTTTTTTATTCGTGTTTTGTCACTTTTTTTAATTCGTAATGAAAATATTATTGGATATTAAAGAAAGTCAAAATGCCTGAAAAATGTTGGATCTGACTGAAGCGCTTAAAGCTCGGCGTCAGATAAAAATTCGTAAAGAAAAAGAAAATTTATATTTGTGCAAAATATTTATGAAGTTGCCACTGTTTTCAATGATGAAATTTGGGGCCTGTTCGTAAATGCATCACTGCGTTACATAATATGATTATTATACGCGCCACTGCTGATCAGCTGTTGCGCATGCTTTGTTTTGCTCATTTCAGTTTTTATATACGAACAAAGAAATACTGTGAAAATAAGAAAATGAATAATAAACTCGATTTGTGAACTACATGAAACAAAAATGATAAAAATTTGTTTAAAAATAATAATAAAAAAATATTAAACAAAAAGAAATAAATAATAAAAACTTAACAAAATTTATATGTAAACGTTCATTGTATTAGCCATTTTAATGATTAGTTTTTTGCTTTATTTGCACATAATATACTTTAGTGATGCATTTACGAACAGATGATATTTGCAGTGCTGTCACCTTTTGCATTTACGAACGTACTGCGCATCATATGCAGTGCAGTGATGCATTTACGAACAGGCCCTTGCTTACAATTTGCACTTAATTTTTTTTTTTTAATTTGCTAAAAAAATTAACACAACTATTGATCATTACTAATTTTTTAACAGCAACGATTAAATTTTGTATTAAAATTTTAGATTTGTTCCGCCGATAAAACCAAATATACAGCCAGTTCTTAAATTAGGAACATTGGCATAAACTAGATAAATCTTAAATGATGTTTTAAGAATGTGTCAATTTGACAAAATAAGATTTATCTTCTAAAAAAACTACCGGACTGCTAAAGAGAAAAATAAATCACGAGCATTGTGAATAAGCAAAACATCTTTTATAAAACAAGCAGTGCCTTCAAGAATTTATAAATAATTTCGGTTTTTTATATAAATTCTAATTTTTTACAAAAATAAATATAAATATTATTATATTCTAAGTGAAAAAATTAGAAAAATTAAGCAAGTGATTTCAAATAGTCAGTCATTTAGTTAACCGATTTTAAATCACGTAATTTCAGTATAATTTGTAAGCAGAACACCTTCTGTGTGATTTGAAATCACTTTGAAAAAAAGTGATTTACAGAACAGACCTGATAAGCATGAATATTATTAATAAATATGTTTAATGTTTTAATCTCAAAACATCGTTAAAGTTATAACATTTGAAATCCTTAAAATAGAATAGAATTTATAGCGATACCGATCGAAATTTCAACAGAATTTAAATGTAAATTTCGATTGATATCAAATGCCGTGA
Organism: Cistogaster globosa; assembly: GCA_937654795.1. NCBI lineage: Eukaryota > Metazoa > Arthropoda > Insecta > Diptera > Tachinidae > Cistogaster > Cistogaster globosa. The sequence goes on along the minus strand of OW569406.1, from coordinate 121,886,968 downwards.
TTCGTCCACAACTCTTCTGAAATTTTAAAATGAGATTAAATCTTATGTCATAGAATTGAATAAATAATAAAAAAAAAAATAAATGCAAGTAGACATGATTATGATTGCATTAGCTACTGACCAAATTAACCATCACTTGCTTTATTTTTAAAGAAACATGTATAAAAATAATAAACATAAACAAGCAAAAAAACAAAAGCTTAAATTAGAAAAAAAAATGTATATTTGTTCTCCAATTACCTAACGTTTCGAAGTTTTGTAAATACTCATTCTTTAAGTCTAACTTTATTTTTAAATATATTTAGGAATATACAATTATTTCAATTGTTAAAAGTGAATAACCGCTAACCCGTCCAGAACAAATTTAACAGTTGTAAACAGAATCGCTATTAATTTTATTTTATTTATTTATTATTATTTTTTTTTTTTTTTTGTTTATTTCTGAAAAGTTAAATTTAAAAGATTGAAGTTCGTATCATAAATATAGTATATTATTCATATATATTATATGAATACAGGCGTTACAAAAGATTATAAATTGGTCACGAATGACTAACAACGTTAGTAAATGAGGCTTAAAAATGTGTAAAACCTATAAGATCTAACTCCGGGTTCTAAAAAATTTTCTTTCAGGATCAAATCTTAAATTAAGTCAGCGTCTTTGGTTTTTTTCTCTTCAGGTCATTAGTTCAAAACTCCACTCAAGGTTGTCTTGTTTAATTGGTCTTTTAAAATTTTATATTCTGCCTTTTCAAAAGATCTAAAACATACGATAAAACAAGTTTTTAAACAAAAGGAAAATGTTTATAATCAAAATTAATTAGTTCATCAGTAACCGTTATAAAAAAAAATTACAAACAAAAATTTGCTCTCAGCCTTCCCCTTCCTTTTTAAGAGTATTAGTTATGCGGTAAAAAGCAACAAATAAAAAAACAATATATTGGTTACTTACCATGATCAGAATTTTTTTTGTTTTTGTTTTTTGTAATCTTATATTTATCGAATAGTTTCTGTTTTATTAAAGCCTTGTTGTATATCTTCTTTAACGTATGTAAATGTTTATCCTGACATGCAAATATAAAATAAAAAAAGAGTTAAAACGATTTCTTTGTTTTGTTGCAGCGCTCTTGTTAAATATTCCAAATACTTTTATACGTACAAAAAAATATAATTATTTATACATATTAATTTTAAAGAAATTGAAACAATTCTCAATGTTGTCAATATAAAACGAAATAAAAACAAGTAAGAGTGTTATATTCGGCTATGCCGAATCTTATATACCCTTCACCATATGTGTATGTATGCTGCAGATTTCCATTGAATAGTTAAAATAAAAATCGACATAAGAAATTTGTTCCTACCAAAAATTTTTCTGCTCAAAAAAAGCTTTTTTTTTCAAAAATTTAAAGTTTTGCTTAGGGTTGTTGTCTCAAATTAGTAACTGAAAATGGTCCTGTATCAAATGAAAACTCACCAATTTTTACCATGAACAACAACCATCTGCAGGAATACAAACGAAAGTTAAAAAAGTTTAGTTTAGTGAGCTCCGTTAAAAAAACAAAGATGTGGAGTAGCAACGAAATAAAAATAAGAAGAAAAAATAAAGTAGTGAATATAATTTTACATCAAAAAATGTTATAAGCTCTTAATGAGCTTGGTATATTCCAAATATTTTAGATTTTTTTAAAGATCTCTTTAAAAGCTTTTAATTGATATTTTAAAAAATATGGTGCACAATCGTACTTTTGTATAAAAAGTTCAGAAGCCCATAGCTCGGTAAATGTGGCCGAGTGTCAGTTTTTTCACTTGATATTTTTTCCTATTTTTAATCATCGCCCCACATATTTATGTTTTTTTTATTGGAGTTACTTCACTCAACTTAATTTGTTCCAAAGTATATGAAAAAATTAGAATGGGTGGGAAATGGATATTGAAGACTCTACAAACGGAGTGACAAACCTATATTTCCCCTTTTTCCAGCAGTGGTGAAGGGTAGCAAAAAAAAGCAAAAAGTTTCGAAAACAATTAGAAGTTGTGTTTGTTTGAAATAAAAAGATGTCGAATCAGGTCTATTACATAAATGTATGAACGGAAATATAGTTTTCTTATTTTTTAACAGTTTAAGAAAATGAAATTCACGTTAACAAGACATTTGTTTTAAAATGATATGAATCCCAATATATGAACATATCGTCAGCTAAAATGAAAAACCATGTAACTAATAAAAAACCCAAATCTGTTTTTCGTCTTACATTATTTTATTATTATTATTATTATTATTATTATTATTATTATTACTATTATTATTATTATCATTATCATTATCATTATTTTTATTATCATTATTTTTATTATTATTATTATTATTATTAATTTTAACCTCTTATAAGTTATTAATTTAAAATCATTTTTAGACACTTTCCAGACCAAACTAATAGTCTGGTCTGCTGAACTTCGTCAAAGCTTTTTGCTTTGTTGTTCATAGTACTTTTTAACCTGAAAACAAGTTCTTATGCGTATAACTTCTGCTTTCATTTTCTACCTTTGACTTGTACATACTGCGAAGATTACTTTCTTTATAAATTAATTGTTTTTCCTTTAATAAAAGCAGTTGTATGTTTTTATTCTCAGTAAACAATTCAAGTATTCAAGTATGACTTTAATATTTTTAGGTAACGGATTAATTAAATCGCAAGAAACTGGTACATCCTATTCTTTTTGAACACATACGAGTATATAAATAAAATCCTTTACATGCTTGTTAAACGAGCCGTATGAAAAGATACTGACAGTTTATGTTTGTAAGTTTATTTACCTACTTTTCGAAATGGTTCTCCAAAATCTTTCATTCATATTTATTTCGTTGTAGGTTTACGAGAAATTATAAAAATATGAAAAAATGAAACCGTTTTCAAACCTACAATCGCTTTATATTTCGCAACTTAAACTACGGGATTTATTAAGAAACAATAATTTAAAATATTTGAGTTTCAGTTGTGAATTGCTGTTTAGTTTGAAGTTTTCGTTAAAATAATTAAGATCATCATACACATATTATACGATTTGACTAATCGAAATTAAACAGATGGTTGACTCAACTATGTATAAATGTACGTTAATTACTTAATTGTTTTTTTTTTTTTTTTTTTTTTTTTTTGAATACTCATACTTGATTCGACATTTCAAAGGAATTAAATTAAAAAACTATGTCAAGTAATAAAAATATTCTGTTTTTTTTTTTTTTGTTTTGACTTTAAATTTATTTTACATGCGTATGAAATTTTAATATTTTTGAATACTGCTTTCTAGACTTAGCTCATATAATTAGTTGCTAACAATTACTTTTTAATATTTCTGGTTTTTTATTTTTATTTTTTATTTTTTTAAATGTATACATATGTGTGCCTTTGTATATATGTAAATGCTTGTGTTTACAAACAAATATATGAATTCGTATTTAGTCTGAATATTGTTAAAAAGTACGTGTAAAACGTTGAGAGTCGCGAAATAAACTAAAGCACTCTGCCAGTAATACAATCATGAAACACCAAACAAAAAATGTCTTCCACAAACTCAAATAGCTTTATTACTGACGATGACGACAACGGGTAGAAAAAACCAAAAACAAAATAAATAGTTATGGATTAAACAAACAATGCCACAGATAAAGTTAACGTTAGCTACGACAGAGAAAGCAGCAGAAGAATGAAATTTAACAAACACTTATTCAGGGGGAGCTGAGCTGGTGTAAATGGGTATCACTACTCTAGTAAAAAAGCATTTGGAGAGAAAGCAGCACAGAATAAGAAATAAACAAACTAACAAACTTATGAATGAATTTACGCAGTTTATATCAACCTTAAAGGTTTTATGTCTTTTTTTTTTTTTTGTTTTGTTTTTGGATTGAACAACTTTAAAAATCGCGAAACATAGAAGTATTACTGCACCCAAAATTGATGTTTATAATTTAGACCCTAATTTTTTTATAATGATGTTTATTCGTTTGTCATTTCAATGAAAACTTTTTTAATACAAAGTTCTTTTTTCTTATTTATCATTAATTCACAAAAAAATAGTATAATTAAAAGTGTCCAGTGTATTTACGATACACTTTAAAATCAATGTTATTTGTGAAAATAAAAAAGCTTTCTACTCGTAACAGCAATTTGGCGTAGTCATCTTCAAACTAACGAAGCTCATCTGGATTAAAGTAAATAAAGTGTGCTCATTGCGTCTTAAGATTTTAAAAGAAATTATTTAAGGACATCATTTCAACTACGCTATATATAAATTGATATGTTTTTATTCTAAATCTTCATTCTAGATCGATTACAAAGCAAAAAACTTTTAGTCCACTGTAAGCAACAAAAAAAAAAACATTAGTAAGACATTTAAGACAATTTTACAATCCCTGCTTTGCAAGTTAATATTATTATGTTTATTTTTAAAAGATAAATAAATACTCAAACACCTCTGCTATTTCTTTCTAACCATTAACTGACCGAATTGCTATAAAATTTAAATGATGTCATCAACATATCGCACACCACTTCACTACCAAATATTTTTTTAAAGACATCTCAGATGAATAAAAAATTTCGTTTAAAATAAGAGTATAGCTTCAATCAGGTTTGCTGATTTGCTCTTATTATATTAAATTTGCTTGAGTTAAGTAGTTTTATTAAATTACTAAAAAGAACGTAAAATTTGTAATAGGAAAATATGTTTTTTTCTTTTTTTTTTAATTAAGACAGTTATATTTACAATAATCTTGATTTTATGTATTTGTTGGTATTTTAATGTCTGGCCCTGCCGCAAGGTTACAAGAAAAGTACATTCCGTTTTGAGGATAGACGAATAAGCATTTAGAAATTTGTGAGATATGACAGGAAACAAAAAATAATGAACAAATATAAATTTATTTGCTAATCATAAAACAACCCTCACATCACCACTACTTTCAACTAAATAACAAAAAAAAAAAAAAAAAAACAAAACAAACTGTAAACATCGATACAGGCAAAGAACATTATGTTAGAAAAGATTAAACATAAGTTATATATGCTCTTGCTTCCTTGTGTGTATCTAGCGTTTTGCTACCAATAGAAAGTAAAATTAATAAAAGCAAGAGTAACTTTTTTTCTAAGGGTCATAACGGACAAAAATTTGCGCAGTTAAAACAAGGAACGTAAAACCTCTCATGCAAATATATGTTTTATTATTTATAGAGCACAACAACATTTGCGTCTTCAAACTTTATTGAATAACTAGCGGTGCTAACTAACGACTTCGTCCGCGTATCATTTCTAATTCTAATTTTCTTGAAATAAAAATTTAAAAAAATATGTTTTTTTAAATATTTGTTTGAGAGTTCTGTGAATAGTGTTAAAAATTTTTCATCCACAAAAATAAAATGTACTGACAACTGTTCTAGTACCATTATACCGGAAAAATTCGAAACTTTTACGTTTGTATCTTTAGTTTCTCCACGAAATGACATTTTTTATAAAAAAAAAAAGTATTCTATATTTAAATCAAGGTTTTAAGGGACCTCCTCACAAAATTTTATTCAAATCCATCTAGCAGTTTTTACGCAATTCGAACACAGACAGACAGCCAAAAATTCCAAAAATAGGTGTTTTGAATTCCATATCGATTATTATCTAAACCAACATCAAAATTTTCAAAAAATATTTTATGTACAGAAATTACCTCGTTACTGTTTTATTATATGTATAGATTTCGAAAGTATTTACACGATACTATTCGAAACTATTACATATTATTATATGTATAGATTTTTTAAAGATGCATAATTAATCAAAAACTTGTCGACATTAAGAGTGAGATTTTCAAATGTTACAAATGATATTTTTTTTAAAACAGGGCAACACAAACCAAAACTTTATAATGCTACAACTACCGTAAATTGATTGATTTATTAGTTTTTGGACGCCCACAGAAATTTTGACAAACTAATCAAACTATGAATGTTCATGGTGAAGGTTAATATTTGATACGAAATGTTTATTGATCATTGTAAAGTTTCGTGGGAAAATCACATAAATAAGTTAAAAAGCAAATACAAAAATAATTTACAACGCAAATATTACTAAATTAATATTTAATTCACTCATACCTTATATACATACATACATATCCATATGTGTAGGTGCATGTATCACCTAACGATTAATGTTAAAAAAAAATCAAGTTACAATTTATATTCAGCTGTGATGTGTCTTGTGTACTCTTCTTCAATGGAGAGGTGTTAACATTTTGACCATATTTAGTATTTGGCGGAAAGTTTTCTTGATTTTAAAGTAAATTCTTTACTATAATTGTTTTTTGTGCGTCTAATACCCACATTGTGGTTCCTCTAACCATTCCGAGGCACTGCTCCTGGGGTCCATTTAATACTACTGTGCTTTCGTGGGCCTTCCTTGAGTTTCACTTCCTCGTGTAATGGTGTTTTATACATGTTACAGCGAGAAGACAAACTACACAACAAAATTAGCCCCCATTATGATTATTATCTCTCTACGTTCTGTTGGCGATACTGCTGTACACTACGGTTTCTTCAAAAATATACAAATAACAATGTTATCGAAACCACATCTGAAATACTGGTGGGCTTAGGTAGGAAGAATAGACAGGGGGAATAACGGGGTTGCAAGTGAAATTTACTGAAGAAATCACAAAAGTAATGTTAAGCTTATATACATATGAATATGCTTTAATTGCCAAATCGAATAACTCCATAAAAACTTTAGAAACAAATAAACAAGCAGTTCACACAGTTTTATACCATAATTCACTATCACACACGAAAAAGATATTGTGAACATTTTAAAATGTGATCGAACCAAATTATTTTTTTTTTTACTTAAACACCTTCGTTTCCCAAATTTCGCTTTTAAAATCCAGATTCCTATGTCTTAAACTTAACTGACTAAATAAGAATTTATTTAATACAGACATTTAAAAATTGTCAATTCATTTTCAACATATTTTGTTTCTGACCCACTGTGCATTGTTATTTGTCTTTATTTGCATTAAATATATAAAAATGCCCAATTGTTCAAATGAATCAAGAAATACTCCCTGACGTTCAATATTTTGAACAAACAAGTTTGATCAATAATTTCTTTTATATTTGAATATTTTAGACAATTAAGACATTTACTTACATACATTCTGTTTGTGCCAGTTTGTCTTATGTACATACAGTAATTCACAGCTTATTTGATGCAGCCAAAAAAAAAAAATATTAAAATATCAAATATATATTATGGTGATTCCATTACTGAGAAAAATCCTATCTTTTTTTATTGTTAAATTACATGTTGTATTTAATAAAAAAAATTACCAAAATGTTTCTTCATTAAAAAGATTCACTTACAGTTTTTGGATCGCAGCTTAAATGATGCACTTAATTAAAAGCATTTAAAAAACATACCCACATTAAAATTTCGATTTTATGATTACGGCTAGGAATTAGGGAATCCCTTTTGACCCAGAACAGATAAGCTTTTACGATTCCAGACGTATGCTTCGAATCGTTGTCTTGGTAAAACCTAAACAAATCCCTTCCTTTTTTATCTGCACTTTGTACTAAAGCATCTTTAAGCAGATCCAAATATATCATTCTATTCATGTTTCCTGCAATAAATGTTAAATTTCCGAAGCGAAGTGTTCCTCCAAACGCGGGACTGCCCATCAGACCTGAAAAGGTTAAACTTGCTTTCATCCGCAAAAACTACGGGCTTGTTCATAACTTGTCTGCAAAACTCTATTCTTCGTTTTCTATTAATTGCATAATTCCAACTGCTTATTTAGGGCAATCCTTCCATAAAAATTTTTTCGCGCAGAACCTACGAATACTTTCTGTGCTACAGACCTTGCTAAGTATTTTTCTATTCGATCGTTAACTTTAGAGCGCTCGAATCGTTTTTTTTTTTTTTAATTTGTGAACAATCCACCTCTTATCTGCATCATTAAATATTTTATTTGGCGCAGAACTGCCTGCATCTTTTATCGTGTTTTCCGTTATGTGCTAGACAGTTGACGAACTTCTTTATTATGACAAATATACGTCTCCCTTTTTCTAAAATGACGATCGTTTTTCACAATTTCTAAAAACTTATTTTTTCAACTTATTTCCACAAACATTTTTTGAGAATGATTAAAGACGATAAGCTAAATAGAAAAAACACATAGCGCCACGGCGCGCCGTTATTTCATTCTCGTAAAAAATATAAAATACAATGCAGCATTTAAGCTGTGAGCATATTTTGATAAGAAAATTATTCGTTTCTATATTTTTCAGCAAGACTTGTTTTTGTTGTTTCTTCTGCTGCGGTCAACAGTACATACATACATACATATTTCATCAAGTCATATATATTTTTTTTTTATTAAATTTACGTTTTTCTTCAAAGGTATTACCTGCATCAAATAAGCTGTGAGTCATTGTTTGTGATGTAACTTTTATCATTATTTCACGAATATTTATGCTTGTTGATAACACGGTATTAATTTCTGAAAACTTTCGAAGAAATATACCCACATACAGGTCGTATGTGTAGACCGACCTTAATAGCATTAATCAATGATTTATGTCATAGCTGCAACATTTTTTTTTTTTAATTCTTTAATTTTACCAACAATGGATTCCGGATTTTTATTATGTCTCTTAACCATTATCTGCACATTTATCTCTGTAGTAGATGAAACTAGTGCTCGTCTTGCTGGTATTTTTCAAGGTCAAAAGAGACTAGTACTAGTTCTCAACTGTAAACTTTCCTACACCATCATAAGGCTCAGATTAGCATTGAGTGTGCTTGGAAAATTACTAGCACCAGTTGCACTAGACGAATGCTAGTACATTTGGACCCTATTGGGAGTTTAGTTTATTACTAATTCTTTGGTATAGAAAACGTGCAAACAATTGGTGGATTTACATCACATAGAGCACTAAGTGCAATTAATAAGCGCCTTTTCAAGAAAATAATATACCTTTTAAATTTTAAATTCAGTTTAAATTATAAAATTAAAAATTTTGTTTTATTTTTCATATACAATTTTTAAATAATTGTGGAAATATGTCAAAACAAAAACATGAGCCCCATTAATTAATAAGAATAATTTGAAGTTCGAGCAAAACAGACTATAAGTATTTACTATATATGTATGTTATATGTATATTATTTTACTATTTCAGTTTGACCTTCTTTGAACTTTTGCCTTCGATTCAACAACGTTTATTAACTTAGTTGCCTTTTTAATAACGTTATCTATTTCTGAATATTCGTCTGGTTCCTTTATACAAGAATTTTTTCTTTTATGTGTTGAAAGATATGTTTGATTAATGACCTTATTAATGGATTTGTCAATGTCATGGGTTAAATTGGTTACAAATGAAGTATCATATAGACCAACTTTTTTTGATAATTCAAATTGGTAAAGTGAGTCATCTAATGTCCGTTTAAGTTGTGATATTGAGGACAAATGAAGAGAGGAATTTCTACAGTTACTCCCCTTTTTATGCTTAGATTCCGATATGCTTTCTTCAGTTTTGCGAGATATTTCTTCCGCCTTGGCTATGATTTGGTCCATTCCTTCTGTTGATATCAAACTGGGCCTCTTTTCTGGCTGTAGTGACTGAGGTAAAAGTGATGGAATTTCACTTTTGTCAATTGTTATTAAATTTAAAGGTTCATAATTTAGCCACCAGGGTTGTGTTTGGTAGTTTTTCAGGTCATCTTTAAGATATACAACTTTTAAGTTTACAAGACTTTTTTCAAAATGTACAAGCATTCTATTTATGTGGGCAAACACAATGGGTTTCATTATATTTAAATAATTTATCATGCCAACACATGCAGATAACTCAATATTCTGAAGACATAGACAGTTTATTTGACTGACAAGACTTGTCATAGCTTCATGAGAAGCTTTTGTAGCGGCTAAATCGTCATCTTTTATACACTTTAAGGCATAATTCAAAATCCACAATTTTAAATCTTCAATATCGGCAGGAACTTTTTCTTCTATATCTGGCAAATACAAACTTTGTAAAAAACATTTAATTTGAATTTTGTCCGTTTTATCTTTCCAGTTGACAGGGAAAAACTCCAATCCTAATGGTACGTTAGATAATAAATTTTCTGGAACAAATTTATAAAGTTCTTCTGGAAATTCAGGCATTTCGTCAAAATCTTCTTGTGTAATGTGCATTAAATGATCCAGAGCTTTATGATATAAACCCACAACATGTTTGGGTAGACTACATATTTTGTTGAAAATGGGATTAAACTTCGCTGAAGAACACCACTTCTGCCACATTTCCTCCCCTAATGCAGTTTCTATAAAAGAAAATACACTTTGCATGGCTAGGGCTTGTATTTCATTCGTGTTTAATAAATAGCTTTCAGCTGCGATAAAATCAACAGCCTTAATAAACAATTCTCGAAAACTGAAATCTCTTCTTTTTATTTGACTTCCTAAGATTAAATAAGAAAATACTAAACCTTCTTCCTGTAAGACATCCAAGCCCAAAGATTCTGCCAACTCATCTTTATTACAATCACAATTATAGGCAATAATGGCAAGTGGAATACGTTTAAGGTTTTTAGTTAACTTTAGTAAGTTGTAAAGCCGTTTACGACTTTGCGTTTCTATCTCTATCCCGGAAATAAAACATATCACACCATCATTATGGTCCCCTTCTGTAGTCACATCAATGCCCTGTTCATTTTTAGGTATTATTCCACTGAATTTTCGCACACACAAAGCAACATCGTGTTCAATGCCAAGAACAAATGGACCTTTTTCGATTTGAGATTTTTCTATTTGCCTCATTAGCCATTTGTTAGAAAAGCTTTCAAATCCAAGCAGCTCTTCTTTATTTTCTGGTAAAGTAATAAGAAATTTGAAATACTTTCTTTGTTGCAACAGACCGCTTGAAGTAAAATTTCGTTTTGCTAACAGATGCTGACCGACTAAAGCAAACAAATTTATGGAATTTTCATTTTCTCTGAATAAATTGCCGCATTCCATTTTAAGATCACGTGGTTGTCCAAAACGGTAGCGTTTAATCATTTCCATGTTAATCTGCTGGCAGGGATGTCTTATGGCTTGCGCATACTCAGCTCTTGTAATCGTCGTGATCCATAAAGGAGTACTTTCTATTATTTTTCTTTGTTCCTTTTTCTTGCGTATGTACGTCAACCATCTGCTAAAATAACGATTCAGTAACAGTTGATCGTAACACATTAAAGCATACTCTTCATTAGCTATATCTTCAACAAAAACTTTTACAACTTCACTAATTAACAGTTCATTTTGTATATCGGCAGCATCTGTAATTGACTGTAAAGCATAAAGCTCAGTTTGTGCAAGTTTGAAAACTTCTTCTTCAACGAAGCTAGAAATAATTAGTTCAGCTGTTTGATTGACCTTCTCTTCTAATTTAATTTTCAATTCGCTTAGTTGCCTTTCGTACTCTTCCTGTTGTTTAAGTTTATTTCTTAAATTTTCTAATTCGAGATTCCTTTCTTTTTCTTCCTCTACCACAGTTTGTTTATCATTTTTCTCTACCTCATTTTCTACAACATGCATTTTATTAACATCTTTCTTTAAAGAGTCATCTGTTTTTACTTTTAGTTCAAAAGCAGTCAAGGCGGTTTTACTTGAACTATCTCCTCCAAAAATGTATTTAGGAATATTTTTTTGTTGAGGCAAGACATATTCTGTGTCTCTTGCAGCTGCAGAGAAAATGTTAAATTTCGGTTGAGCATTTGTGGAAATGCTGTTGAATATGTTCCCCATTGTCGTTAAAGGTTTCTCTGTTGTATGCAACAAAGGATTTTGATTTTGTTGCTCAGATTTTTTGTTTGCCTTAACAGATTCAGTTGTTGGCCATTTCGCCGTAGTTTCTTTAAAAACATTTTCGCAAAACTTGAAACCTTCGGATGGTGGCACTTTTTTTTCTGTTTCAATACGAGTTGGTTCCAATGAATTTTCTTGTTTTTCGTTTATGTTTTCTTGTCCCTCTTGAAGGTGTTTTCTTTGCGTTTTAAGTGAACTAACATTTTGAGGTATTTTAAACAAACTCATATTATTGTTTGATAAATTCGTATCCGCCTGTACGTTCTGATACTTTGCTTGAATATTAGTTTTAACATCTGATTGTAGAAAATGATAACCATATGCTTCCAATGACTCCATCTTAAGCATTCCATTAGCATCAAAACTGCTGTGTGGCTGATGATGTTCAAATAAAGACGCCGGTGGTAATGTTTGTCCAAATATGCATTCACCTACCGAAACCTTCCTTTTTGACTCAACCAGCTAAAAATACAAAACAATAATTAATTAATAAAGTTTTTGATCATTAAAAGCAAACAATTTTTTTATACAAAAACAAGAAACAATTACAGATTTCAAAAAAGCAAAAACAAGAAATATTTTGTATATGAAAAACTTTCTTTTAAAATTACAAATTGATTTAATTACTTTTTACTAACGATCGTATATTTTACAATAAAAATTTTGTTGTTGCTACTTATCCTCCTTTAATCCAAAACTAAAGTTAATTTCATTATTTAGATACTTTGTTTATAAAACAAGAGTTTTAGTTGGAAACCATCGGTAAACCATATTTTTCAAGTTACAGACCTTTACAGCTTTTATAAATATATTGTGGCAGAATGGATCAATTTAAATATCAAAGAAGTATTGAAATTCCTGTCAAGCGCATTACAATTACAGAAATTATTAACTCGTTATGAACTACTAAGCTTCTCAAGTCCCCGTTCACACTTTGCAACTTTTGTTGGGCAACTCTTGAGTTTGTTGAATCTGAATGTGTAAAAGGGGCTCAGAAAAAGCAATTTTAGGGAGATAATCGATGCCCCACTTTCTCAACCTCGTATCCTAAAAAACTAAACTTTTCAAAAGAGATAAAAAACTAAACTTTTTATTCTTCGGTGTTTTGTTAAAAGTTGAAATGCAATTATTAAGGAATTAATTACATCAATGTATATTAGTAGTAAAAAACACAAACCTTTCTAAGTTAAAGCATGAAATGCATTTACTTAGATACGAGTTTGCTGTATTCACAATAATTTTAATTAATTAATTTATTTATTTATTTTTTTATTTTTTATTTATATATATATTTTTTTATTGAGCTTAATAAAGTCTACAATTAAGTAACGCTGTTACATCAAAATGATTCGAAGAAAACAATATTTAATATAGAATGAATGTTGTATTTGCGAGAAAATATAAAAAGAAAAATATCACCTCTATTTCCTTTGGCGCCCTCCTAATTTGTTATTTGAGTTTGGTTTTTATTTTCTAGGACGTTTTTATTTTTCTAACCAAAACAGATATCACATTGATCTCTCTTGGGTCTGAATACACTAATATTGGCTTTGTGTACTGCGTCTAATAAGCATTTGCACGTTGCCTATTTAACCTCATCAGTGTTATGATACATCAAATATTTTTCAAAATCTGTGTACAATTGTGACCTTGAATTTCTACATATTCTTTAATTGTACACTTTCGGCAATAATGTAATGGCATCTTATGCAAATCTTGTAGGAAAAAGTTTACGGGACTTACTTTGGCTGTTTGTTTTGCATTGACTGGTCCACTTTTTTACCATACCAACGCTTGGTCGCTTGTATGTAGATTGCGAGTTACCCATTTAGACACTCTATATACACCCAGATAGAGTGTACACAAAGTCAACTTTTCACAAACAGTCTTGAACTTGAAAGGAATTTTGGTAAGAGCTTTTATTATATTTATATTGTCCCATTCCGCCACAAAGTCAGATGTCGCAAAATATTAACACTTCTGAGTTACTTAAACTTGAAAATATGAGTTGCCGACGATCTTGTCTTTTACATTTTCTTTTTAAAATTACTTTTCTATACCATGACAACCTTTTATTTTTAAGCAAAATATCTTAACAAAATTTTATTTTTGGATTATAGTGGGTACAGGCACACAAAATATTATTATTTATATTATTTATTAAAGGTTTAAGTGGTTGTTAAACGTTTATGAGTACTCTTTTGTCAACATTTGCTTATTAAAAACTTATGAAACTCTTAAAGTGAATTTATTAGACCGTAAAAATATAAATATTAAAAATAAATAAAAAGATTTATTAATTTAATCGGGATATAAATAGCAAGATTTTTTTAAATTAATTAAAATAAAAAGATATTTTGTAACAAATTAATAATTTTAAACTTTAAATATAAAATAAACATTTTTACGAATTAGACCATTAGTAAATAAGAAGTAATTTTATAAATTGCATTTAATATTTTTTTATTTTTTATATTCGGTTGAATGATTTTAATTCTGAAATTGTATGCCGTTTTAAAGGCTCTGCAGTTGACAAATTGAAATAACGTAGATACAGAAAAATAATAGATTTAACATTTTAAAGGAGTTTTGCTACGAATTTTTTAAACATATGTGTAGTCCTAACTATTTCATTTCAACATTATTTTTGTCCAAGACTGAAGCAAAATTAAAAGTCTTTATTATCTATCCATTTTTTCCCAAAGTGATTAGTTTAAAGATTTAACATCTTTGGCTTTTCTCGTTTCAACTTCACACTAATACAAAGCATTTAAAAAAAAAACTTACCACGCACGACGCAAACTGAAAAGTTAAAACAGTGAAGAAGCGAATTTTGCTACGATGTATGCAATAAAATAATTTTGTAAATATCTGATGAATCGAACAAATCAGTTTTATGACTAACTGTAATTTAACCTCGTATATATAAATGAAAATAAATATGCATTGATACAATCTGTAATTATAACTATTTTTTGCAATTTTGCTTTTTTTTGTAACATTTGTATCCTGATGGTACTACACAAATTAGCAACGAAATTTCGGCAAGTAATTTAATGAAAGATTTAATTAAAACATTGATTGACTATTTTATTCTGTAAAGGTCACAGGAAATAGGTGTACTTACTTGCAAAGCTCTATCCATTGCATACTCGATATTAGGTTTAATTAAACGTTCTAACAACACGCGCTTTTCCGCAACATCACATTGCAAACCATAATGATTAAAGAAACTTATTGCTGTTGCCTCATCGTCAAATCCGAGAACGTTAGTCAAATACGATAGTGGCAAATAAACATCATTCTTACGCCAATTATGCGATTTGATTATAGCATCCATTGCCCGAACCCGCAGTTTTGTAAAATATCCCAGTAAAATGCAGGCAGACATGTAAGATGTGTCAGGCGACTTAATCATTGAAAAAAATCTAACGAAATTGTTACTTTGTAATGCGTTATAAAATGCAATTGCTCGTTTTATTTCGAAACTTTTTTGAATGAACTCAGGCAACTGCCTTACTTCCCACAGAAAGTTTGAGTCTCCTAAATTAAGAAGAATAATATAACTACGAAATTCGGCTTCTCGAGGGCAAACTATTCCTTTGATTCTCAAGTCATGGTACATATACTTTAAAGTTTGTAAACATTTTGTTAAATTTTCGGCATTAATTTTTTTGTCAAACACTGACGGGTCTTCAGCTACTAAACGTGCAGCACAATGTATATGAAAACGCGCACATTGCTCTACTAATTGTACTGCTCCCAAGGAACATAGCTCTTGCTGTGTTATATCCTTCCTTATAGACCGAGTCCGATCCCAAACAAAATGAAACCAGTCACCCAAAGAAGTTTTAGGATCATCACACAACCCTACAATACGATGCACCAAATATAACATTGTCATCTGTAAAACAGATTCAGACCTTAGCTCATGTGATAGGGGGACTTCTTGATCCGCACTGCTACGGGAATATTCCTTCACTGCCTTTTTATGCGAAATCTTTGATTCGCTATTTTCCTCTTCAGACATTTCAAAAATAGAAACCTACAATATATTATTAACTTTTATCATGTGCTTTAAAATTTGGAACACAGCTTTGTTCGTGTTTGCAAAAAAAATACACTTACCTGCCTCTGAAATTCTCTCATCAGTCTTTCTTTTTCTGGACACATATCCGGGCAAGATCCTTTTGTTGTCACAGCCTTCTTAATGTCAGTTTGTCGAATAGTAGTCAAACGTATTAGTTTATCTCTTGCATCCAAAATTCTATATTTTTCTTCGTCTGTGAAAGCAGGCGTTTTCAATATAGATGCCAATTCTTGAAGAACGGTGCCATCAAATTTGGAAGTTTCTGGTTGAGTCGAACTCTGATTATTTACTGAGACTGCTTTAATTGATTTAGGTTGAAAGACCAAATTATTTGTGTTTTTGGGTATTCGACTCATAACGTTAGGTTTTTGCAATGTGGCAGCCCTTAAGGTTGTGTTAAACCTGTGGCTTGGAGACATTGCCTCTAACTCGGCTTGCACCTCTGGGTCAACCCATTCTTCGGTATTTTGCACATGTGCTTCTTCGTGTTCCGCGTAGTTTACAAAAAATTCAGTACCATTAAAATTACCTGCATTTATGTAAGCATTTTTAGCATCTTCTTTATTTTCATACTCAACAGTGCAGCTCAAACGTTTTGGTCGTAAGATAAATCTTTTGACTTTTCCAAATTTACCAAAGTGTTTTTTCGCAACTATTTTATCTAAAAATAATTCCGGAATATGTTCACAACTGCATGCATGCAGGTGAAGAAAAATAAACTGTCTTAATTATTGTTTTAAAATTTCCTGAACATTCTCTTTACTTACACTATTGCCTTATAATTAATGTTGTCCTCACTTGACTTTACCCGTTCATCACCAAACATTCTTATTCCTTTATTTATTGATAATTATTTCTTGACACAGCCCTCGATTTTTTTTAATTTCAAGGTTAAAATGTTTGTTTTGTGGTCTAATACCTTAGTCGACCAATTTCATTGGCTGCGGCGGCTTTTGCAAACAAGTTTCAGTGGCGACTTAAAGTTGGCTGAAGCCGATTGAAAATAGTCCAGGTCATGGCGAAATAATACCAGGTGAATGCATTACCTTTCACGTTTATTTTATTTTTGTAAAAACAACACTGCGAATAAATTATGTTCATTTTGTTTTTGTACAAATCGTCTTCGACTGTCAAAAACAATAGGAAATTTAAACTTTTGACAGCTGAAGAAGGAAAAACCACAAACCATGGCGAAATCATACTAGGTGATCTCGATAGCGAATTCATTGATTTTCGCCGAAACGTTAAGTGTCAGACACCAAATAAAAAAAATTATACTCAATTTTTTATATATGGAGTTTGACATTTTAGGTTTTGAGCAAAATTAATGAATTCGCCATTGCGACCACCCAGTATTGATTCGCCTTGCCACAAACGCAGAAAATAGTCACCCGGGCTGTTAAGGCCACCTGTTATGAATTCACCTAGGTAAAAACTTATTCGAGCTGTCAAGACGTCTGGCAATATGTGTGTATGTATTCCAATATATTTTTAGTGGCTTTCTTTTTTTCACAAATACATACACACATATTGCCGGACGTTTTGGACAACTCGAAAAAGTTTTTACAAAAACAAAATACACATGAAAGCTAAAACAAATGATGAACACATGATCTTATGTAGTCAACTGTTTGATGCGCCTTGGTCGCAACGTGCATTTCCTGCATAATGCATCACCGCTAAATTCTGGTAAAAAAAAATTAAAAAATACTTGTCTAATTTTTTCCAATTTCTTATGTTTGTTTTTTTTTTTTTTTTAATTTTTTCTTTTGACAACATACATAAACTTTGTAGCAACAAATTCCCTGTTGTTTTTTGGCCATAATCGGTTACAATATTCTGCTTAGATAATATTAATAAATAAAAATTATTTTATTATGAAAAATTAATAAAAAAGAAGAAAAATATTTAAATTAATAACAATACTAAAATTAACAACAGAGCAAAAAAAATACATATATAATTTTTTTCGCACTAATTCAATAAAATATATATATCAGAAGTCTGTCGCATAAAAAATTACAAAACAATCATTTATATTATTAATTCGCCTTACACGTTAATATGGTAAAGGCATGTATTTTACCAATGGTAGGCTTTTCCGCCTCTGGCAGTCTCAGAAGGGAATCTGGCAATGTTGGCGTTCTATGTTTTTAGTTTAAAGAAAATATTATTGGCAACAAAGGCAATTGTCTTCTGCTAATAGAAAAATTTACAAAAATTGAAACGAACAGTTCCCAATAAGCCACAATTTCACAAACATAAATTTTTAATAATTTAAATCTGCTGTAAAACATATTTCAATAAAATTTTAAAAGATGGTTAGACGTGGACGTTCAGCCAGCCCTCCTCCAGCAACAAGAAGGTAAAATAATAAGTTGTCATATTTTTGTTATCACATACATATGTAAATTACTAGAACATTCGGAATTATTTCTCTGCTAAAGATTTTTCATTTGTCTGCTAAAGATTCGTTTTTACCGTGAATAATCAAATTATAGTATTTAAAAATTTTTTACAAACATAATTTCTTAACATGACGAAATTACACCACAAAATATAGTATTGACTACCATAGTTACATAACCTCTTAAATAGAAATGTGTTAAAATCAATTTGTAATGTTTTATTGTCTTGTTAAAAATAAAACCATGTTATTCAGAAGTAGTAGATATAAAATCAAAATAGAGAAACTTAATAAAATAATGGTTATAATAAAGTAAATTTATTTCCAGAGCTGCGCCACCCAAAGCGCCTTCACCAAATGTTCCCGCTCGCGTAGCCCCAGCACCACCACCCGCTCCTATGCAAACAGCTCCATCTGCTGTGGCAGCACCACAACAACCTTCTATGTTCCAGCAAATGGCTGCAACAGCCGGAGGAGTTGCTGTTGGTTCTGCTATCGGACATACTGTTGGTCATGGCATTACCAGTCTTTTTAGCGGTTCGGACAAAGAAACTGCAGCACCAGCTACTGCACCTTCTGTTGCTCCAGCACAACAATATACGGGTGCTAATCGTTCTAATGAGCCTCAGGGACCTTGCAGCTGGGAAATTCAGCAATTTTTGCAATGTGCTCAAGGCCAATCAGATTTGACTCTGTGTGAAGGTTTCAATGAGGCCTTGAGACAGTGCAAAGTTCAACATAATTTGCAATAGATGCAATCCTATTTACATATAAACGTTTGGAATATTTCTTAAATTGTTATTAGATTTTGCATAGAAATCTCTGTTTCAAATTGCAATATTTTTATTTTTAACAGTTTTTTATTAGTTGAGTTTAATTTTAAAAATATATTAATGTATCTATGCTTTCCCTATTAAACTATGGATGGCATGAGTCAGAATATACATAACAATAGCTTAATAAAGGATTTATCCAATTAATTTATTTTTTTTAATGGTTGTATGATAAGTAAGCAGCGATGAACCGCTTCCGGTTTGCAATCTATGAAGCTATGTTCGGCTATGCCTGGTGGTAAATGATATATAAGTATGATATACCACCAGGCAAGTTCTAACGCGCATTTCATTTAAATGTTCTGAAGCTCACGCGTTTTGCTTTTTTCAAATTTTGTTCAAAAATGATGATCTTGCATGCAAACCATAAACAAAAAAAATGCTAGCAGCCAAGTTACATTTATATTACTTTTTTAATATAAATGCAGATTTCTTGCTTAGTTTAATTTCTTAAAAAAAAACATGCAATTAAAAGAGGAAAGAATTAAAAAACTATCGCTTGAAGATTGTGTCACTCCAATGCATATTCCAATCCAAATAATATTTATACATACAATAAAACAGTAACGGAATTCTTTCTGTGTATAAAATATTGTTTGATGTTGGTGTACCTAGATAGTAATCTAAATGGAATACAAAATACAATTGTGGTGAATAAGTAGTGAAAAACAGCCGTCTGCAGAAATTCAAACGAAAGTTGATAAATGATATGGAAAATTAGAGGCAGGCGTGGTGTTTTGCTCGCTGCCTCGAAGAACATGGATCAATCTTGATTTTATTTCCAATTTAAGTAATATTAAAAGCCTTTAAGGACAATAAACTTGTATTGCCAAAGGAAAATCCTAAATAATACTCTTAAAATAAAAAAAGAAAATTGATGAAAAAATTCAAAATTGATTTTATTAGGTCTGTTCAGTAACTTTACTAGCAAAAACTAGTAACAAGAGAGTAAAACAAAAATTTTCAAAATTATTCTCCTAAATAACAAAAGTAAATTAACTCTTTACTAGCAAAAATTTCCAAAGAAAATTGTTTTGGCTTCGGGAATGATATGTAAGACGTAAAAACTGTACGGTATGCACACAAAATAGTACTATTTTTAAAGCAAATGTACTAAAAATGTACTAATATTGGCTTTGAAGCCACGTGTGTTACGAATGAATTTCTAAATAAATAAATAAAGTGCAAAAATGTATAAAACAAAGAGCACTTAAAGCCAGCAAACTGGTATCTACACGAAAAAAAAAATTAAAATAATACTCCAAGTAACCAAATAGCAAAAATATCTAAAATGTGTTAACTATTCTTTTAAATATTTGGTAATTTGCAAACGCATTTATGATGTCTAATTTCATCATGTACATATAGATTTTGTTTCTACAGTTAGTTCTAATAAACATTCTTATTGTAATTGAGGGTTTGCACACACGACTAATTTTTAATCCGCACAACTTTTGTTCTTTCGTATAGAGCTGTGTCGTTCGTGAACGAACGGGTTAAATTGACCGGAACACTTAAGTGAACGGAATGATCCGGTCATTTAACTGAGGTTTTTTCGTTCAATAGTGTACGGGTTAAATTGAACGGAAGACCTAAGTGAACAAAAGAGCTAAAAGACCGAAAGACCTAATTGAACGAAAGACCTAAAAGACCGAAGTGACCGAAAGACCCAAGTGACCGGAATGAGCCAAACATATAACCGCCTTCTTTCGTTCAATAGTGTACGGATTATTATACGGTTCACTTTCGTTCAGGTATTTGTTCTTGTTTGTTATGTCATGTTCTTTTATTTCAGTTGATTTTTTGTGTATTAAAAAGAGTTGCTGTACATATTCGAATGTAAGTACATATTTTCTTTGAGCACCGGTGTGGCGTTGCTATTATTGTTTTTATTTGAATTAACAGTCTTTTTTAAAAAAATAAGTTTTTTGATATAGTGTTTCTTTTATACTGGAAAAGATTTAATATTTTAATTATTAAAAAAGTGATTTTAATTAATAAAAAAGTGATTTTAATCATTAAAATCAAGGAAAACAATCTACACAAAATATATAAATAAATAACCTTTTCCGTCGCATAATTAAGGGTATAGAAAAGGCCATTGCAAGCAAACATGTTGCACATTCAGGTGTTTCTTTCCATACATTTTTAATTTGCTGCACTGCGGCCGAAGTCTGTGGAAAATAAAGAAAAATTGGTTTATATTTATTTCAATATACGAATTTTTTATGAAATCTATTATTTTGTTACCTCAGGGCTGATAGATACAGAATCAGACAGTTTTAGCGACGAAAACTTTACTGACGACACTGTGCAAATGAGCTGTTGCCGAACGCACCATAAAGACACCTTGTTGCTACTCACTTACTTCTCTGTCGTTTCAGTGTGTTG
This sequence comes from Cistogaster globosa, assembly GCA_937654795.1. Classification (NCBI taxonomy): domain Eukaryota; kingdom Metazoa; phylum Arthropoda; class Insecta; order Diptera; family Tachinidae; genus Cistogaster; species Cistogaster globosa. The sequence continues at coordinate 121,865,352 of OW569406.1, read as the reverse complement.
CCTGCGAATAAGAGGAGCAATTGTGCATTTGGATTCGTCTGGATAGGTCTGTTCAGCCAACTCCAGGCTAGGTTGTAGGTACAAACAATGATAGAACATTTCTGCCACAGATCACAATTTCTGCGTTCAAAAAAGACTGATTCAAAGAAGTTTTCTTTTGTATATGCAAGTTAATAATTATTTTTTTTTTTATTTTCACGAATAAATCTCTACAGAAAACGATTACATACACTGTTTTCTAAGTGCCAAGGGTTCACTTCTGTATACTTGTGGTTCTGATAAAAAGAGAAGAAAATCAAATACAATAGGGATTGTTGTTCAAATTCGTTCAATCGTTCGAATTGACCGATTGAACGAATTGAACGAACGGATCAGTCTCTGATAAATGAACGAAAAAGACCGGTCAGTGAAATGAACGACTGGGCACAGCTCTACTTTCGTATTCACACCAGACTAATTATTCTGGCATAAAATTGTGCACGTATACACAGCTTTGTGTGTGTTAGTAATTTCTGTTTATTTCACGTTTGCCTTTCGTTCGTTAAACACATACATAAAATGCGGAAATATGGCTGAAATAATTGATGATGAATTGGCAATAATTTAGGAGGAATTTCTAGTGGCTGTAACTTGCAAGCCACCATCACTCCTAGAAGCTGAAGATTTCAATTAATATTTTATTCATAAGAAGAAGATGAATTGATTCATATTTGACAAAAAGTTCGTTTTCAATTTTTTTCCTGTAAAATACATATAAAAATTAACTCAAATTAACTTTAAACTTAATTTCCCTTGATAAAATATTATAAGAAAATTGAATTCAATCATAATAAAATTCATCATTGATGTATTCATGTTTACGCGTCGACGGACGACTAAACACTAAAAATCGCTCTGCAAAAAAAAAAAAACGCAGAACCTGTGTTTTCATAAGTGTGTATGTGTTAATTTTGTTCTGCTTGTGCGGGGTTGAAGCTGGTTGAAAAATTGTGCCAACCAAAAACCACTCTCCTCACCGAAAAAGCCTACAAACTGCGATTTTATGCCAGCACAATTAGTCTAATGTGAAAACCCTCATTAGAAACATTGGACTTTGCCAGAAAGTTTGCGTATGCGTTCTCGAAGTGTATGCATTGTAAATATGCATTGCAGCTTGCGTTTAGGAAGTCGGCCATACCTATACACATCAACCTAAACATCTCCACGAACGCTTAAACTTTTCAACGCTAAATAGAGGCAAAAGGATTATAGCACTTGAACATCGAACACTGCTTTCAGAATAGCACTTTTTTGTTAATGCTATTAAACTCTGGAATATAATACCCTATGGGCTACAAACGATTCATTCCTTTTAATTTACTTAAATCACACTATGTCATATTATATCACTGCACACGTTTGAAAATTGATCAATTCAATGCGCTTAAATGTTAAATTTATGTCAAAAATATTATGTTTTTGATTTAATAAATCCAAAATTAATGTTTTTCCTATTAACTTTAAACGAATATTTGCACATACTCAGTTTCATACTGCGATATAAGACTTAAATTCTTGTGTGTGGGACATCAAACAAATAAATAAATATATAAAATTAAATCTTCAAAAGCTCTCAAATGATACCTATGTTGAAATTAAAAAAAATCGATAATTTCAGAGGCCCGTAACTCGGAAAATATAGGCGAGCGCCAATTTTTTTACTTAATCTTTTTTTTTATTTTTATTCTCTATCGCCTCATATATTTGTTTTTTGATTAGAGTTACTTCATTTTTCCAAATTATATGGAAAAATTAGAGATAGGCGTAGTGTTTTGCCCGCTGCGTCGAAGAACACTAACACGGAAGGATAGACAGACATCGCTCAATCGACTTCGCTACGCACAAAATGTCCGAACATACATATATACTTTATGGATCGGAAATGGTTATTGTAAAAATTACAAACGGAATGACAAAGTTATAAAAACACAAATATTTTGTATGTTCTTAAATTTATTTTAATATCTTTTTTTTGGGGGAAAAAAAAACTTGTAAACTACACTTTTAGAAGACATTTGCGTGCAAGAAACATATAATTTTTTGTTTTTTCTACTGTTTACTTTTCAACCAGCTGATTGTTTTTCAGTTTACACAGTCTTCCCAAAGAAAAAGTTTGGGCTCTTTCGTGCAGAAAGAAGAAGAAATTTATTCTCTCAAAAGCTCTCTATTCTATCCAAACTTGTAATACGGGAACAGTTTTCGGTAAAATTGGAATCCCGCGAGATCCCGAAATTGAATACGGTAACGCACTTTATATTTAATTTTGAGTGGTTCTAATCATCTGATCTAGAGTGTATGTATATGTATATAAAAAAAATAAAAAACTTTTGAAATTATTGTAACAAAAATGTATATTTAGAATCGTTAAAAAAAAGACATTTTCATTGTCTCTGCTTTTATTTAAGACGATTAAAAGTCAGAGTTAAATTTTTAAGCCGACGTTGGCCTATAGGTCACGGTAGCAAACAATGAACCCCAACTTAGAGACAGATCACATAGTTGCAGAAAGGGACAGATTTATTGAAATTTGTAATCAAAACCGTTTATACAAAAATCCCAACTATAAAAGACCATGGAAGGTATTCTCTTTGTAAGTTATAATAATAAAAATTTAGAAAATGTTGCATTTTCATTATTTCAAGGATTTCCAAAAGATTGCTTAATGAAGTTCTTGAATTGGTTGAGAATGATTTCGCCTTAGCTGTAGGAAATTTTGTGGATAACTTTTTAAAAACAGAAACAAACTCTTTTTGAAATTTAAGTATAAACATCATGGAAGCAAAACCTTAACTAAAATAAAGTCCAATGCTTTACAAAACCAATTAAAATATTGTTCTTTGGTTGTGAAAATTTTATATACGTAAATATTTTTGGTATATTTGGTGAAAAGAATAGTGTTTTATAAACAAACTTGCCTAATCTTCTTAATTTATTTAAATAAATATTTTAAAATTAAATTTAGTTGTTCTATGAACACATATGTTGCAAAGTTTCCTGTTTTTCAGAAGGAAAGATAAATTAATCAATTACATTTCTTTCTTTTGATTCTATAAAAATAACTGAAATTCAAAGTAAACTATTTTTGGCCACAACAATATTTAATCTCCATTAAAGGATACAAATTCTTATTTATTTCCTTGGACACATAATTTAAAGGAATATTTTAATTCTTTTATAGTGGTAAAGCCGGACGTTTAGAAGCTGCACGTACTTTAATATACATACATATATAAATAATGGGACTTCTAGCTATCTTGTGAGCAACTAACTTAAATTTAGTTAAAAAGTGGTACGTTACGGTTAGATATTTGACTACTACCTGGGTTTTTTAATGAAATAAAAAGTTAGCTGAGTTGTCCAGAGGATATGTTCAATTTTAAAGGTTATATGTTTTTTTTTTCTTAATTTATTATATAAAATCTTATTATATTTCGTTGTTTTTTTGATGGAACGCAATAATAATTTTAAACCTAGAAAAATGTGTAGACAGTGTTCAAAATTTTCTATTTACAAAAATAAAATGTGCTGACAACTATTTAAGTATCATTCAAACGGTAAAATTGGGTACCTTTAACACATTTTTACAAATAATTCTTGCAAAAAACCGACTTTAAAACAGATTTTAGCTATCTATCATTAACGGATTAAATGTATCAAATTCCATTAACTATTGGGACACCCTTTAATTTCCAAAGCAAAATTTTATACTTGTAGCACCCTTTAACATTTTAAATTCTAGCGTGACTGCTTCCTCGGTAATTTCATGTTGCAAATAGTCCGTTTAGCCTAAAGGGAGTGCAAATAAATATTATTAGCATTAATTTAGTTTTACAAAATGAACTAAACAATTTACTGGGTTAATTATTTTTTAAGCTGTATTACTTAAAATTGGTAAAAAAATTAGTTCTTTTTAAGAGCAATATGGATTTAATCGGTTAAGATAATCAAATAAATTGATCATTTCGTATGTTTATGGAAATTATGTTTCCTTGTAGTAGATGAGGACATACACAAAAAAGTGAAGCAGAAGATGATACTTATCAAACATGGATGTTTTTAGGTACGGGTTCGATTGATTGCTGCTAAGAAAAAATTTATTTGATTAAACTTTTTATTGCATTCTTAAGGTACGGACCGACTAGATAAATGTATGAGCAAAAAGACTAAATTATTGGAAAAAAATTTTTGTTCTTTTCAAATACTTATTAAGAGAATTAAGTTCTTACTCAATATAAAAGATAAGTAATCACATTTATTATATTATATTATATTATATTATATTATATTATGTCATTATTTGGAAAGATTGAATAAACAATTGTAAAAATAATGATTACGATGTTTCTTAGCCAAATATTTAACTAATCTGACCGCATCTTTATTTATTGCTTTCTTACACAAAAATTTTATATTCAATAAAAATCGGCTATTGAGTCATTTCTTACCATTCAGTTTTTATGTCGTAACTGTACAAGTCTAGATTATTAAATAATCGGAATTTCACTAAAATTCATCAAAAAAATTAAACTATATTTAAAAATTGTTTTTGCAGTAAAACAATGTTTTTCTAAAAAAAAAAACAGAAAGCTAAAATTCACAAAATGGTATATGGGCTGAGCTAATGTAAAATTCTGATTTTTTTTTGGAATAAAGTAGAGGCAATGTATCTAAATGGATATCCAATGTAACTTGGTTATACTCATTTTTATTTCAATAAAAAGGTTTTTAGAGGATGTAAGGAAATGAAAGGAAATGTCCAAAGACATTTTATTTGTTTTGTGTTTAGCCCTTTTATATAAAAAACCATTACAAAAGGTAAGGAAACCCAGGCGTCTTTAAGTGGGTGGAGAACAGACCCCAAGGCGACACATAAATAACCTAGATACCAAAATCTCATTCAAAACATCTTCATTATATTCCGACAAAAAACCTTAAATTTTAATGAAAAGATAATACTTTTCTTTTGATAAAGGGGTTTTTTTACTCAAATTTTTCATCTCACATGCCAGTGTAGATATAAAATGTAATGTTACTTTTCATTTTTTACAAAATCCAATGCAAATTTATAAACTTGAATTAAAGTGCAAAAAGAGATTAATTAAGAGGCAAGACGATTTCTTGTTCTACCGTTCACACTTACATTACAGTTGGATTAAAAATTAACCAATTTAAAAATATAATTTTGCAGATGTCAGTAATGTATTCTCTAGTTAAATCTGTTCAGTATTTTGAAAGTTATAAAGAGTTTAAAGCTGCACTAATTTATACACATATGTAAATACCCATAAAGCATTTGAGTTAACATTTGTTTATTTGTTTGAATATGTTTCTATACGTTAAAAATATAGCCATTGAAGGATCCGTCAGGCACACTAGTTTCAGTAAATATATGAGCTGCTGGAAATATTAATTCAACATTTTTATCTTTATCGTATTCCAACAAACTAAAAGAAAAACAAAATGTTTTGTATCGCCGCGAAAAATACAAAATGGTTATACTGATCACTTCATATGCAATTTTTTCGTATCGAAACTAATTTCAAAACACTGTTCAGGGACCAGTGTGCACTATGCATCTGCCACTAGCTAGACAATTATAAAAAATAATTAAACAAAAAATACTCAAAAGATAATCAAAATTAATGATAGCAATCAAAAGCAAATAAAGAAATCTATCTTTAAGTACTTGGTAAGATAAAGGTAAATTCTATTAAGTATCTACATAGTACATACATGCGTATATACATATGAATGTAACTGTCACAATTATGATAAGTATGTAGTAAGCAAAATGTAGCGCTAGTCATCGGTCAGAAGACATGAAAACCTCAAGATAAGAAATAAATTTGTGTGAATGATAGAAATAAAAATCGGGCCAAACTGGTACTTCAAACGTCAAAATGGAGAAAAAGTAATCTAGACCATTGGAGTTGCATATAAAATCCAGTAAAAAGGCAAAACAAATTTATTTGTTACGTTTGTTTTAACTTCGTCAAACATAAAATCGCTAACTAAGAAATTGAAAAACAATAAAAAAATAAATAATAATAATAAATAATTCATTACGCAATACAACAACAAAAAAGGATAACAAATATAATGATTTTAAATAATAATAAATCGAAACCGCCAACCTACTTAAATAAGGACTTTTTTAAAATTGCTCTGGAAGATGGTTTACGCGAAAAGAATTTACTAATAAAGCAAATTATTTTCGCCGAGTCAAATGACGGCGGAGAAAATTACTGCAGTAAAATTTATCGCGTTAAAGTTTTATATCACAATAGTAAACAACGGCTTGATAAAGAGATGGCTCTGATCGTTAAAACTATTGTTATAACTCCCGCTACACAATTTTTAGAAGATCTAGCTGTGTTTTTAAAAGAGAAAATATTTTATTTAGATGTCTTGGGAAAGTTAGAATTACTAATGGCAGATGGTTCTAAATTTGGAGCAAAGTAAGTGCAACGACTAAAGCAATTTCTTGTTAAAAATTTTTACCGAAAATTTAAGCGAACTTGACTGGTTCGCCTAATGCACAAGTCGATGGATGGCACACTATCTACATACAATTTAGCATTGATGTTTTAAGCGCAAATAATTAAAACGCAAACCATTTGAGGAACAACGATGCATTAAAACTTTGCAAAACTAAAATCTCTGATTTGGATTTTCTCTATAATTTTCTGATATTGTTCGCTCAAGTGGGGGTTAAAGGTTGTTTGTCCCACGTTAAAAATCGTTAGTTCATTGTACTAGAACAATATATAAAATAAGTATTACGCTTGCTTGTATGAGCAGTAGTTTTGTGATTGGAGTTTTAAAAAGAAATCTAAATTCAATTTAATCTCCGCCATAAGTAATTTATAATAAAAAAATTCAAATACTATTGGTTTTACTATAAAGTCTGTCCGAATATCATATCACAGACCGTAGTATGTAGACACTTGAGATTAACAAAAAATTTATATTATTACGACTGCTGCAACAACAAGTAAAAATATGAAGTTAATTATTAGAGGGTATTACCATATAGACGTTAGTTTCTCACATTTAGTTTTCATAAAAAAATAATAAAATGTTTAAAGTTAAAAAGAAATTGGCGCTTCATGCGATTAACTCATCCTTCCTGTGTGAGTTAATCTCAAACTAAACCTTGGATTTGGTGATTAAAACTGTAAAGTGTTGTCATTTAAAGGTTTTTCATATTTGCTAGGAGATATATCTGCTTAGGAAGACAAACTTTGCGTTTACGATTTAATAGGTTGCCCCCAGGAATCTGGCAGCCCCAAACAATTTCAAAATCATTTAGTATTCCTCAAAGGCTGCTTTGATTTGACTCTAAGTGGAACAATGGGAATGTGTTGGGTTTGACCCCTTGAGAATGAAAGTGGCAAAAAAAAAAAAAAAACTACGGGAAAAAATAATTGGCACTGAAGGCGTTGTGGGTTATGTGTAGACAGTCGAATTAATTATAAGTGAATTTTATTTTACGCTACTACTTTCTATCCTTTTATTTGATGGATAGGAATATGTAGAATTTAAAATGCTTTAAAATTAAAAATTAAGTTTTATAAAGGACTTTCATCGATTTTACAAAAAAAGGATAAAATGTAGAAAGATTCCATAAAACCCAGTATTACATTCTAATTTGTTTTGTTGAAGGTGCCTATATACAACAAGGGAGCCAATGCAAACGATTATTTTTGATGATTTATCCCAGTATGGATACAAATTAGCAAATCGACAGAGTGGGTTAAATGAAGAGCACTGTATTGTTACATTAAAAAAACTAGCCAGGTTTCATGCATCATCAATGATTTTGCTTCAAAGGGTATGTTAAATTTGAAAATCAATAATTTATGTTGATAAAATTTTTGCAGGTTTCTGACATAAAGGAACATTTTCGCACAGGAATGCTGGATGAAAATTATATACGAACTAATAAGAGGTTTATAGACTTTATGACGTTGTTGTTAAGAACATTGGCAGATTTAGTTAAAAACTGGGATGGCTATGAGATAATATCCGAAAAGTTGCATAGACATTGTGATAATTTAATAGAAAATTTGGTCATGACGGGTAAAGAAATTCCTAATGAAATAACAGTTCTGAATCATGGTGATTTATGGGTAAACAATGTTCTATTCAAATACGCTGACAATGAACTAAAAAATCCTGTAGATGCTTTATTTGTGCGTAACACGCTTTTTACAAAAGTGTATTGTAAGTTTATTTATTTAATTTAAAATTTCTTTAATAGGTCGATTTTCAAAATAGTTTCTTTGGAAGTCCTGGTTGTGACATTAATTTCTTTTTAAACAGCAGCGTCCAACTAGACGTGTTAATAAATCGTCGAGACATTTTAATTGAATCGTACTATGAAACATTTCGACAATCATTGAAGAGTATGCACTGTAATTCCATTCCTTCATTGGACGATATAAAAAAGGAAATATATTCACGTGAATTATATGGTTTCTTTTCGTCCTACGCTTTCTTACCCATGGTCGCTATGAAGAAAGAAGACTCTGAAGACAATAGTATTGAAGCTTTTGCAAATAAGGACATTGCGGATAAAAAAGTAAAAATCATGTTTGCATCTAACCCCAGAACAACTAACACTTTAAGATATTCTCTAAAACGTTTTGATGAATTAAAAATATTTGATTAAATTTAGGAACTTACAAAACTTTTTATTGCCTTCACTTTAAATACTGAAGGCCATATTAATAAAAGTCTTTGTTTTGGATGCAAAGCTTAAAGGTTTACAATATTTATTAAAGAATTTTTGTCTAATAAGCAATTTTTAAATAGTTTCCTTTATATCTGGCAACTCTATTACCATTTAATTCTTTGTCGATTGTGGTTTACATTTTACATTAATCTGATGCAAAGCAAAAAATTATTTCAATAAAACTATATCTACCTGGTTATTCTGAATTAAATGAACAAGAAATGTATTAAAATATGTATGTTACATTTTTTAACATCTTGATCGTATAAAATATGAAAAGTATAGACCAGAGCTGTAAGTTGTGACTGTATTCAAAAATTAAAAACAAAAATATATAATCAAATTTTGTATTTGTATTATTGATGTTCAGTAAAACTTGTGTGTTATCGAATACAATTAATTGTAAGGAGTATAGTAAAAATCTAACTTACACCGTACTGAAGAGTGAGAATTAGTTTGCACAACTATAACTAAAAAATATAACTTGATTATTATTTTTATATTCAAACTAAAGTTGCTCACTGTTTATGATGGTTTAATTAAAACTAAAACATATAATTACATTAAAAAAAAATCTTTAACGTGAATAAGAAGCCAAGATTCATTTTATTTTGCATTTAGTTTAACTAAAAATGTCATATTCATTTTGAAACTTTCTAGTTTTCAGTGTAGCCTAAGTTCGTTATTAATTGTGGTCTGTCAATAACGGTTCAAGAGTTCGGTCACATACATCAAATTATATTAATTATTGGTATAGCCTGTAATTTTCAAGTCCAAATTAAAGCCTTCTAAGCAATGCAGTTTCTTTGCAAATTTTAGCCGCCTGTCTAGTTGTTCAAAAGTATGGCCATATACATCCTTTAATTTAAATTTTGAAAATTTATACTTGTTATAATAACGATCTTTTGTCCACTTTTCACGTGTTTTTCTAAAACGTTTCGAAAGAAAGGCCCTTATAGTTCAATTTACGTCACCTATGGGGACCCCCTTTAATTTTTAGACTAATTTTTGTATTACTTTTTTATACTGGCAGCTATAGTGGCACACAGTTTTTCTTAAATCTTAAAGTGGTGTTCTTTACGGTTCATAATTTAATTTTTAAAGTTGTTAAAATTATGAACTGATTTTAAAACAGAACCAATCTGTAAGCATAACCTTTCAAATAAAGCAAAAAATTTTAAAAATCGGTTCAGAAAAGACTGAGTTCTGCAGGCACAAACATTAAAAGTCGGTTAAAAATAGATAAAATCCGTAAGTAAAAATAGAACTCATTAAATAAACAAAAATACTTTAATTAAACATTATGATAGCAGAAAATAGTTCTTTAATAATTTGTTGTCATCCAATAATAACTTTTGTAGAGAAAAAGAAAACGATTTAAAATTTAATATGGAAGAAACAAAAATTTTTAATATGTAGTTGTATAATTTTGTCTAAATAGTTACATGAATTAGAAAATATACAATTGATAACTTCTGTGTAGATAGATACGAATAATACTAATAAAAGAAGGTGCATTTGATTCTAAACTTTACCATACTTTTTACAATTTATCACAGTTAATAACGAACCTTAGCCAAACTAAAAATTAATAATTTATTTATAAAAATAGCTTAAATAAAATACAATCTAAAACTTAAATTTATTTTACTTAGGTACCCTAAACTTTTATAAAGAAATAAATAAACTTGTTTAGGAATTTATTGAAACTAACAATATTCGTCGAATTTTTGTTTTCTTTTTATTTATACAAATTTAATAAAAAGATGTTAGGTTAAACAGTAATAAGATTAAAATAACTTTAAATCTCTTCTCTTAATTTTCAACAGAGTTTTTACTTTTTGAGTTTTGTGGAAAAGGAGTATATCTAAGCTTGTCATTCCGTTTGTAATTTCTTTAATCTCCACTTCTGACCCCATAAAGTATATATATTTTGACTTCTTATGCATAGTGACTGCCCATCCCTGGCTCGAAGAAGACTAAGAATTCATCTCACTCTATAGGGGACATAGCGAAGTTCATCCGTGAATCCTCATGGTTCTCGGCTGGGTAAGGGGAGTCACGCCGCCTTCCTTGTGGTATCACAATGGCCCATTCGATTGTGCTTAAGTGAGCTTCGTCGCTAGAGGCTGCCACTCCTAACTAACTATTCATAGTGAAGTCGATTAAACGATCCGTCCGTCCGTGCTTATGTTGAAATGAAGTTTGCCAAGGCACTAGATCAGCTAAAGAATTTAAATATGCCCATCGACCAGACATAGTGTCGAAAGAGTTGCTATTGAAAATCAGCAAAATCGATCCATGTTCTTTGAGGCAGCAGGCAAAACACCATACCTGTCTCTTATTTTCCATATCATTTGGAACAATTAAGTTACTCCAATCACAAAAAGAAAACAAATATATAGGGCGATAGAGAATTAAAAAATAAGAAAAAATCATGAAGTGAAAAAATTGGAGCTCGACCGGGTTATGGGCCTCTGAAATTTTCATAAAAAAGTTCGATCGTCAATATGGTCAAGCTTTTTAAGAGAACTTTAAGAAAATACTAGAATTTGTTAAATATGCTTAACACATTTAAAGCCAGTGACATTTTTATATAAAATTATATGTATATCGTACTTATTTTTTTCATTTTTTTTAATTCTCTGCATACAGAATATTTGTTTTTGTTTTTGTTTTTGTAAAATTCGGTATAGCCGAATATAGCACTCTTACTTGTTATATTTATAATTGTTACTTTTCCAGGCCTGTTGTGGGCTCCACCTTGTGTTTTTATTTAATGCATTTAATAATATCTTGTTTTGATAAATAAAATAAATAATAACAAAAACAGTTCATTAACATCTGAACTTCAATAACATTAAACAGATCATTCAACTGAATGTGACTTGTGTTTAGTTAAGAATAACATTCGAATAAGAAACGCAATTAAGGAATTTCTTTTATTATTGTCTAGCTTGTGTTTCGGTATCCTGAACATAATAAAATGAAATATTTCATTAGTCTTAACAATGCTAATGTATTCATTTATGTATTTATTTATTATTTACTATTCAATATTCTATAAAGGAATACTTGGGGTTCTTCTAGATACTTCAAGAATTCCACTTGGATATTGAGCCTGTTTATAAGAAAAGTAATTTTATTATTTTCTTGTTCCTGTTCTCTTTCTATTTTTTTAAACTTTTTTACATCTTTGTTCTAAATACTCTTCCCATCCCTTTTTACATATCACTGAAACTCTCACTTTATATATATCACGTTTATTGTAAGAGACCAACACAGATAACGACAAGATGTAACGTGCTCTGTTCCTACGGATTTGAAAAAGTCGTGCATAGTCTAAAGCAGGATAAGTAAAGAATATAACGGTTATCGATTAGTTATAGTAAGTTCTATTTTAAAATATGAATAATCCACTTTCAAGGAACTAAGACTCTAATGAAGTTACAATTATATTTTTTTATAATAGAAAAAATTGCAATATCGCATCCACTTTCTATTTTTAGATAGACTTTCGTATGTCACTCGCTTCATCTTTTATTATTGAGAAGAGCTCAAAAATGACGTTGGCAATATAAAAATATCTGGGCATAAATACATCGGCTGTTTATTAAGAAATCCTATTGTGTGTTATATGGATATTTAATGCTTTATAATAATTTTAATATTTTTACTAAATGCTAAAATCGTCTGGAACATGACGGGAAAAAATGCATGATTAAAAAGATCTGAACTGACTGAACTTTTCTTGTAGGTTGTTGTCGTAATAATCTTGGCCTCTGTGTAAAAATGATCTGCGCATTTATCACCAGTCTTTTAACGGGTAATTTCGAAATATTAAATCAATATTTACCTATGATTCGGCTTTTGTTGCTTCAGAGTTTATTATCCTATTTTTGTTTATTTAATAAAACTTGTCACAGCGACATATGCACGATTTATTAAAATTCGTTTTTCTTATAATGTTACGCAAATTTTTTAAAAGGCCAACGACTGGACTGAGCACAATGTGATAATAAAAAAAAAATTGTATGTTTTGTGATTAAGCTGCACGAAAGAGAGCTAAAATACCTGAACAAAACAAAAAAGCATTAATTGTTCTTTGTTTAAAATAAATTTTGAGTTTTTATTAAAGAATAAACATTTTTTAAAGCTCCCTAAAGCGTTCTTTTTGGAAATATTTGTATAAATTAGTTTATCTTTCCCGACTCTACCAACGGTTTTAAAAATATTTTTTATTTATATAGGGTCTTATCTTAATCAGCAACGTTTTTATTTTAAATTTAAAATTTGAAAATAGAAACCTTTATTTTTTAACATTTAATTTTTAAGCACTAGCTTTTTATATATGTATATACATATATATTCTATATTTCGCTACGAAATATCGAATTAAATACAAAAATGAAAATTAAAGTACAAAAATGAAATTTAGCAAATAAATACTTTTTTAATGATTGATTTAATAATTACAGGTTCTTACAATAGTCAAAAAACAAACTTTTTAATAAAAAATCAATTCAAATTTTTTCAAAAGTTTTTGGTTTTTCTAACACCCGTTACAAGTTCCTAAGATTTGCGGTAACTTTTTTAATTTAACTTTCAGAGCGAATAAGTTAAAATGCAAAACTTAGTAACAAAGAAATAAATTTATACTAGAAATCGAAGAAGAAAAAGAAGAACAAAAACATGGATAGATGCGGAGAATGCTGATGGCATCTGCAGCGAGCTTCAAAATGCTGCGTTACATTCTGCTGATGTCTAATTTTTCGTGTTTCCTCTGGAAAACGTGCGCAAACATTTGCAATTTATTTTTCTTTTTTTTAAGAAATTAAAATAAAAACAAATTTAAGCCATAAAAATTATTTCCTTTATTTATTTCAAAAAAAATTTATAAACATTAACCGAAAAATGTAAGATATATGGAAAGATAGAAATTTCACTAAATATGTAAAAATATATAAAAGAATTGTCAAAGTTTGTTAATACTTTATTAATAGTATTTTAATTAATTTTATAAGGTTAAATAAGGGAAAACTTCTTTGTTAACAATTGAGTCAGATTTTGTACAGCTAAAATTGGAAAATTATTACCATTCTTGCAAAGTAGGACTACGAAGAACTTTTAGAAAATTAAAAAAAATAAATAACACTATTTTTATTTTCAGTAGAATCATGCAAAAGAAGTGTTCGTTCGCAGGTAGTAAGAAAAACACAACTAAATTATAAAATGAGTAAACATTTCGAAAATGTAAAATTTTTCGAACAACGTGCAAATATAATGTTTTTACTTACAATTCATTATACCATGGTAGTGTTAAACACTGAGCTTACTTTACCTTATTATGTATGAGTATGTGTGTACATAATTACATATGTAAAAACACATGCATTACAAATTGTGTGCTTTTTTTAAGTTTTTGAAAAATAGTCGTGGAAGCAGTTATGCGTCATTGACTAATAAACTGATCATGACGAAAACTTGAGCAGCTACCAAGCACCATCATTGGCAGCAATCAAATATTTTTTGGTTTTAATGGCAGAGATGGATACACATATTCATTGAAATAACTCTTGCTTGTAACACACATACGTAATTTATCAGGGCATTAAAGTAAATATTACAAATTAATGCAGATGGATTGTTTTTTTAAATTATTTTTGAGAACGTAAAACTTTGTGTAAAGTTGGTACATTTATCTAGTTTAACCAGGTATTTTATTTATCTTTTTATATAAGCTCGATTCAGTTACCTAAAACTGTTATTAATTGTTGCCAGAACATGTTCACGTACTCGAATAACTAGCAAGGAGAGAGTAAAAAAATGTGTAAAAATGTAAGAGAGAATGAATTAATCAAACAGCTGTTTTTTATTTATTTTTACAAAATAATTTGTTTAAAAATTTGTAAGATTAAAAAAAAATTAAGATATTTGACAATTATAAGAATATAAAAAATATTACTTTGTTGCTTTGTTATTTTTCCTTAATTTAGCTGGGAAAGTATACAGCAAAGAAGATTAAAAACTAAGGTAGTGGCTAAGAATTTTTAATATAAAATGGCCCAACAAGTAAAAAATAATAAATTTAATAATAATAATTTCATTTTTAGTTTAATAATATAAAAAATAATAATAAAAATAAGAAGTTTTATTAGAACAAACTGAAAAAATTATATTAATGATGCATTTAAACATCATAACCGTTTTGGAAAATAACCTTAGATTTAAAGAATTATTTAAAATATTTTATGTAAAGATTTTTGCTATTTGGTAACTTAGAGTGCTTTTTTTTAATTTATCCCTCTGGTTGACATCAGGTTGCTGGGTAACATATATTATAGTATATTTTTTGATTTCAAATTTTTATGCATTTTTATTTTGTACTTTAAAAGTGATACTATTTTATAGTCATACTACGCAGTTTTTAACTCCTTCATAATATTCCCAACGCATCAACAATTCATTTGTTAATTTTTGCTACTAAAGCATTCATTTATTTTTTACATTTTTTAGTTTTTGCTAGTACAGCAGCAGAGTAGACCTATATTTATACAGTGCTTAGAAGCTTACAAACATTTGTATAAATTTTTAACAATTGCGATATATTATAAAAATTTTACACACTTTTTAATGCATTTGTATATAAAAATATCAAATTAAATAAATTGGCAAAATAAATTAATATTAAACGTAAAAATTAAAAAAAAAAAAAATAAAAACTATTATGAAAACACGCTGGAAGAAATTAAAGAAAAATAAATTATAAACATAAATCACTCATGTGATAAACTGGAATTTTCAAACTTTATTAAAATTTAATTGTTTAACAATAATAAAGCTAAGAAATAAACAACATAGATAAATAAAATTGGCATTAATTTAGTTAACTTTTAACTTACGAGTTTACATAAAAGAATTCAGCGAATTTTTAAAATATATTAAAAAAAATTAAACTAGTTTTTTTTTCTCCTTTTTTAATACTTATTATTTCTGTTTTAAAAAAATAACAACAAAAAGACCCGTGATGAAAAGTTATAATATTAATATTATTTATTTTTTAAATCATGCTGTCTGGCCTTATACAAACAATTAAAAATGTATTTGCAATAACTTTCCCATCTCTGCTTTGACTAAACAAAGAGCTAAATACACTTGTGTATCAGTATTGCCAGAAATCTTTTCTACATAAATTAAATAGAATTATAATGAATAAAAAATAACCTTACAAAATTTTTACAATACAAAATATTAAAAAAAATTAAACAGATAAGAAGAACAAAATTTAACAATTCTTTTTTGAAGTAAAATGGTCTAATATTAAATTATTATTTTTTAAATGTTAAAGATTGCTTACATGTGTATATACTATTAGTTGTGTTCAACAATATAAACAATAGTTTTTGGCTTTTAACTGCCATCAATAACAATTTTTGGTGTCTGTATTTTTCTCAAACAAATTTGTTTTTATAAACTGAAACTGGTAACACTGACATGAAAAAAAGAAATAAATTTGGGAGATTACTTGTGAATTTTTCTCAATTTTGAAATCAGTTTAATTTTGAACGTTTCGCATGTAGGAAAAGCAAGTAACCTTTGGATCATTTCAAGTTATAATAGTAATTTATATTTTTGTAATAAATGTGTTAACCAACTCTTTTTTTATCTTATTGAAAGAAAAAATTTTTAAAAACAATTTGAAGTTGAAAATGCATTCAAAAAGAAAATAATGTGTTTGTATTTAAAAAAAGTGAGTTAAATTTTTCAAGAGATCAAAGTGTAAAAATTTAGTAATTAAACGACATTCATAAATAGTTATTTAAAATAAATATGGTAACTGTTAAAAATTTATGAACCTATAAAAATAAAAAAAGAAATCCAAGCAAAAATAATTTACAGAATTGTCTCAGAAAATTGTCTTAATTATAAATTCGTGTGCTCCTTTTTAAGAATATGGCATTAGATTTGTTATTAACTTATAATTTTAATTTTTCGATAATTTATATCAAAAACATTCATTGGTTTTCTTTTGCTAAGTCTTCTAGTGAACTTCAAAACTATAAATAGAAATCACTGTTATTCGACCATAAGGACTCTCAAATCTATCCATTAGATAGCAAATTTGAGTAAAAGTCATTTATTTTAGTTTTTTTATTTTAATTTTCTAAGATCATTGTTGACATTAAACAATAATTAATTTTTTTGCAAATACATATAAGTTTTAAGAAAAACTAAAATGAAAACATTTACGGATTTAATGCAAGACATGGATTGTGTAGCACTTGCACAATTCTGTGGACCTATCGTTGCACTTGTTGTATGGGGAATTTTAATGATTACTAAATCTAGAGGTACGTAAATAATTATTATATATAATTTTTGATCATTTCATTTGTAAGTAAAAAAAAAAAAAATTACAAGCATACCGTAGTTGCAATTATGTAGGTGTTTAACATTATTACATTTATTATCTGTGAAGTGACAATTATTACATATATAACAACCTAAAGTAATGGATGTTTAACGTTAATTTAACTTCAATTGAAATTTAAATTTGCCTCGATCCTATTTTTTATGATGAAAGATTAATTTCATTGGCTGTTGTACTGTCTATATGTATAACAAGAGAAAAATGGAATTCTATACAAAATATAACAAAAAATACGAAAATCTTATGATGCATTCTTACATTTTTCTTAACTGTTATTTTATTTATGACGATACTTTTTCGGTCAAAAAATTTACATTTACTGGCACAAAATTGATTCTAAATAATAAAGGATATAATTTTTTATAATTTATTAAAAATTCGATTTGCGCACATGTGTATAATATGTGATCAATGTTGTTTCCTTTACAATAGGATATGGTCTGGTGTTCTAAGACACTCCATAATTTAATTTGCACAAATATATAAAAGCAGATGCAGTTCAGAATCATTTCAGCTGGATTTTATTTCCTTTATTATACTAATGCAAACTTTATTTATTTTATTTAATGGAAAATTAAGCAAGCTATTTCAATTTACTTATAAATAATATTTAATTTTGTGAATAACGTATCTTGGAAATTTTATTTTAATTCGATACATTTGAAATTTGATTAAACTAAAAAATTGTATTTAGTGATCTACTATGAAATAAAGCAAGACCTTGCTCAATACAAAATAAATTATGCTTTCTGCTTGCGTATACAAATTTATAAATGCTGTCGTTGTAGTAAAATTGAATTTATTTATGAAACTTTATAATTTAATCAATATTTTTGAAATCAACAAACAAATATTTAAACTCGTTGTTTAATATAAATTATTAGCATTTGTGTAAAATAATGGAAAAAATAAGTGAAAGAAGAGAATTCATTTTTTTCGACTTTTCCAATTAAATCTCTAGTACTTTCTTTCTTTAGTACTTTCTTTGTTGTTCTTTCTTTTTTTTGTTGTTTAAGGGGAGAAGCGAAACATTTGACCTTCAAGCCACCAAAAGACTCGTAAGTGAATCATAAAGATTTGCTGCTATTGCTTCTTGTATAATACAGCAAATTGTTTTTCAAATACCGTTACGATTTCTTATTGAACAATTTCGATCTCATACCTAAAATAAAATAAAAGAAAAAAACAGATAAAACAAAAAAATTATGTTTACTTTAACGTTTAAAGCTTTAGCACATGGGGAGGGGAAATCGTGCCTTTATTTGAAATTTCTCGCTAAATTAATCAGATAAGTAAAAATAACTTTATCATAGCACAATATTACAACATTAATGTGCTGAACATGTGCTTTCGTGATTAATTTCCTAGTAACACCTCTATTATCTTAATAATACATAACAATGTTTGTATTAGAGAACAGGGAAAGTTAAAAATTAACAAAATAATATCAACATATTTTCTGTACAAAACTTAAAATATAAAAATATATAAGAAATATGCATTCCTAAAAAAAATATTATTCTAAGCAATTAATTAGATTTTTTAAAGCAAATATTTTTTAAGTGAAAAAGGGAACAAAAGCAAGCAAATCTCTTCCATTAGAAGTTAGCCGCATCCCGTTTTTTTAATTAAGGATTTTATCACACGGGGCTTGACTTGCCACGATACGTTTAGTTTTTATTGGAACACACAAATCATACAAGTACCGCACATTTAACGGAATAAAAGAAAGTTGATCTGCAACATAAATAATGCATTAAACACATTCACTACAGCAGGCTACAGACTACAACCTGGTATAAATACAATACATGTGTGTATATGAAAATGATTATTTTAATGGCAACATGGTGTCACCACCAACGTTGTAGCCAGGCCAATATAGCTTAATTTTTATTAATTTTGTTGGCGAGAATACAATAAAATACATGATATGCAACTTTTAAAACGGAAAAGTTGCTGCTCATTTTAAACTTTTTCGTTAAACTTCGCTTTTTTCTGTTTTTTTTTATTATATTTTGTGTTGTTTATTGAATTTAGTAAGCAAGGCAATATTACAGATCAACTGCTTATTATACTGTTACTGTTTTTAAAACAGTTAAGCAGCTGACTACACGGCGATAATTGTTGCTAGCGGGATTTGTGGTCGTGTAGTCGGTAGCCTGCTGCCGGTATGAAAATCAAATTTTATTTGATTCTATTTACACAGGCTTTGGAGCAATTTCATTTATAGTTGAACATAATGCAATGAGTTGGCAACGCGTGCAAAAAAGGACAACATCAGAGTACAATAATAAGTTAAATTAATAGTTACGAGATATGGAAATAATGTATTAATGAAATGTTTCTTAAGAAAGGATACAATATTAATGCTAAAGTAAAATACTAAAAATAAACTATTAATTTGGTTTAATTGTGGAAATCAGGTTTTTGTCTGGTCTCATCAATACGCGAAATATCATCTTAAGTTTTTTTAAGCACAGCCATTACACCTATTGAAAAATCGTTTTGAAATCATTTCAAAATAAATTAAATGCTTTTTTTTTTTTGTAAAAAGTCCGCTGTTTATGTGATACAAGCGATGAACTCGTCTGTAAAATTTGTATATAAAGCAATCTATTCGATTTTGTTTTTTCTAAATATAAAAATCCGCATCCGTTTGATAGAAATTTTCTAACATTTTAATAATTGAAAAGCGAATTTGAATAATAACGAATAATTAATCACCCTAGTATTTATTAATTAATTGAATTTTTCTTAAAACGTAATAGCGAACTGGAGCAGATTGCATCATATTTTATTTAGAAATTTTTTGAAAAAAAAAATTAGCACATAACATAACATGCATTATTTATCACACATACATATATACATTCCTACACACGCACATAAGTATACAAAGATATATGAATGTATGGTTACATAAATATTTTAATGCTGTTTTAACAATGTGCGTACGTATTCATGACGTTGCTCAATTTCAGTTTTTATTTATTTATTGTTTTTCACTTATTTTTGTTAATGGAGGCAAACGTTAACTTTCACTTCTTTCACAACCAGTTTTCGTATCATCTGGTGTTGCAAGTGCTTTTTGCCTTCATAATCGCAATAGTTATGTTTTCAAAGAGTATAAACACATGGCTATTAAGATGTATGTATGTGTATGATTTTATAAGTATTAGTCATAATCAGCTTTTTTTGTCGAATTTAACTTTACTTTTATTTATTTTTATTTTTTGTTTGGGCTTAAACCTGTTTTTAACTTTGTGTTAAAGAAATTTTTAAGTTTTCATTACATGCTGAAGTATTTAAGTATCTCTTTGTTGTTACTTGAAATCAGAGAGGAAAGCCCGATTTTTTAATAGTACGATGATGTTCATAAAATTGTACTTTCTATAATAGAGTTGTGCATCGTTTTTAAGTAAAACTTCTTTAAATTGTTTATTTTGGTTTTCTAAAGTTTCTTCAAATAATTTTTTTATACTTTTTGCTTTTACATAAAAATGTGGTGAACTACATATCAAATAAATCAAAATGATTCATTATTGTTTATTTATATCTTGTTAGATATTTTCACGAAATGAAATTAAAGCTGGCTCAACGATCAGCAAATAAAATAATTAGGAAAATTTTATTTCTCATCTAAACATAATGTTGCGATTAGAAGGCTAAAACTTCCCGCCTTCTTGGATCAAATGTCTCCTTAATAAATTAAATCACTAAAATATAAAGCAGCAATATGTTAATGCATTAAGTTTATAAAAAATGTGACACACAAATACTGTCATTATTACAGGTCTGTTCAGAAACTTTACTAGCAAAAAACCAGCAACGAGGGAGTAAAACAGAAATTTTTAAAATTATTTTTCTAAATGTAAAAAAGTAAATGAAAGCTTTACAAACAAAAGATAGCAATGAAAATTGTTGTGGCTTTGCAAATGATATGTTAGACCTAAAAATTGTACGGTATGATCATTAAGTACATAGTACTATTTTTAAAGTAAACGTACCAGCAAACTGATGTTAACCAAAAGAAAAATTATAAATAATATTTTTGGTAACCAAATAGCAAAAATATTTACGTTTATGATGTTTAGGATCAATTAAATATAATATTTCTTGCAGTAAGATCTAATGAACATGCTTTGTAGCTTTAAATAAAAATTATAATTGTAAATGCAAATGTATTGTTCTTATTCAAATTGTACCGAAAAAAGAAAGATTGCATTAAATGCTTCATTACTGGCTTGTTTACTATTAATTATTACAAAAACAAAACCATCTGCAGAGCTAAAAGATTCTTAAAAAAATGTTTGTTGTTTTTTAAACTTCTTTGCTGTATATTTCCCCAGCTAAATTAAAGAAAAAACCAAAACAACAATTATTTTTATATTCCTTTAATTGCAAATTACTTGCGTTCTATCCAATGTTACGAGAATTTTGTTTATCAGATATTTTTAAAGCAAATTATTGTGCAAACAAAAGTTAAATACTAATGCTGATTAATCTTTGCAATTAAAAATCTTAATAGCCAAAACCTGAAAGTTGCCACCAGTGTCATCAGTTATGGCTTTTTCTTGCCAAACGTGGCGTTAAGAAATCATTTTTGGCTATACAAATTTAAGAATGGTGAGAGGCGAGATACCTAGCGATATTTTTGGCTATTTTTTAAGATTTTCTTTATGATAACATTGCAGTTAAAAGTTCTAGCACAAAGGTTACGATTACCAGAATGTTGCTGGTACTGTTAAGGTGCTGTCGATGTCCGTTTCCAATATGCTGATTATTCCCACAAGTAATGCTTGTGTCGAAAGAACTCTTTCTGTAAAAAACTCTATGAAAACTAAATTGGGAAGTAAAATGGAATATTAACTCCTCAATTCTTTATCGATAATAACATCATAATAAATGACATATGAATGATATAACAAATTCATTCCTTCGGAAGATATGTTCAGTAGATTTAATACAAATAAAATGTACCGCAGCAAGGATACCAAAGACAAGAATGTCATTGAACAAAAAGAGTGTGAAAATTTAATTCAATAACTAATATATGTTGTTTAATAATTTTTTATTTTCACATTTACTAAAATATTTTAAAATACTTTAATCTTTAACTATAATAATTACCTAAATGCTTTTCATTATTTGACCTTACTTTTCTCGCACTAAGTTTTTGTTTTATGTTAATTAAGTTTTGTATTTTTTTGTGTTATAATGTTACTTAAATGTTTTGTTGGCTTTGTACCTTTTACAAATGAATTCCATTTTGTATTCTTTAAATGACCACTTTTTTAGTTTATTAAATTAAACTCAATAAAAATGTTTTTATAACTAATATTATAAAAAAAATAATAATATTTTAATATCTTAGCGATGTCCGATTAGCTCGAAAAAAGCTCGAAAAAAACTGGCAACACAACAATTTTTTTATTCTCACGTTTTTGCGCTCTTTTTCCACTCTCTCCTTGCAAGTTTTTGGGGTACGTGAACACGTTGTAGTAACATTTAAGGGCGGTTTACATGGTCACAGAAGTGAGATCGTCTAAACTAAATATGTAATGAATCTGCACTAATTGAGAGCAACTACGAATAAAAATTTGACAGTCGTATGGGTGTCATTAGATCATGGATGCATTTTTCTGCAAACCGGCCAAAAACCTGTGTATACCAATTAAGTAAATGCGAACAATTCTGTCGTAAGATTTTTATTATCATGGATTTTCATATTATTTTTTCTTTTATTTTACGAACGTAAAGTCGTACTGTCTAAACCGCCCTTAACAACAATAGGTAATAATTTTTATTTACTGAACACACCCAATAAGGACCTTGATGTGTCCGTCCACATGACCACTTTAATAAATTTTCGTTGTGACTTGTTTATACAAAAAATGCAAATACTTCAGGGCATATAATATACAAAGATACAATGGCATTACGACGAGATAAATTTGAAAAAAAAAAATATCTAAAGCGTCATTGGTAAAATTGTGTAGCCTGTGAACGAATTAGTTCAATTGAACTAGCGCTCAATTGAACTATATGGAATACTCTTTTTACCGAGCTCTTTAAGCTCAGTAACTGAGCGGCATTGTTAGTTAATTATTATTCATTTTAAAACAAACATAAAATGAAAACTTTAGTGAAACCCTGAAACCTCAGTTAGATAAAAGTGCTTACTTAATCTTAAGATTGTTTCTCGATGGCACAATTTTGTTTATTAGTTATGTATATTTGTATAAATTTTTAATTTCTTAATAATTTATTACACTAAAAACCTAATTAGCTAAAAAAAATGTGCTAAACAAATCAACTGAATTGTTTTTAGCAAATTGAGTGAATAATTGAATTAAAAATAATTGAGTTTAACAAATCACCTGGATTCAATCTGTTGTTTTGCTCACTGGACCTTTGTAATCAATGAACTTTTTCGTTCTAACGAACTGATCTAAAAAGAGTTCTCACTTAAAAGAACTGATAAACTCACCGCTAGTCTTTTAGAATCTTTTGAAGTTGCTGCGAAATTTGAATTCGAAAATAAAAAATTGAGTTTACAGGGTAAATACATATGCTTGATACGAACAATAACAGGCAAATAAATGTGCGCAGTATTACTTGGAAACAATCGGCACAACACTTTTGCCGCAACTGTTTGCTTTATCTGGCCGTAACTTAAGTTTCATTCAACTTTTGCTTGTTTTGATGCTCAGATGATTGTTTTATATACATACTTACATACATACACATGTCGTCGGCTACACTTCTGCTTGTCGTCATTATTGTTTGGGTGAAAACACACAGAATTGTTAAATAACAACTGATCACACACGAGGTACAAACTGGTATCGATCCATTAACAAAGTGTTTAAGCCTTTTTAATAAAAGTTTAAAAAATATATTGCTTAACAGGAATTTTGCTGATCTGAAAATATAAATCATTATGTTTTCTATGGGTTTGTTTCAAAAGATGACGAGACAAATATATGCGTTTTTAAGTTTTTTTTTTTATTATGTTGGTACACATCCATCCTAACATACCTATGTAGATGTCATGACATAAGAACGAAATTAAAAATATAACATTGATTGCATTAACGCACAAATTGATTATTTCAGTACTAAAGAGAACTTCAAAATTAAATCTGTAAAGGTGCGGTCAAATTAGTTAAATATTTTATTGAAAAGCGTAACTACTATTTTTACAAATTTTTACTCTACCTCTCCTGACACGTTTCAGTACAAATGACGACTTATAATTAAAGTAATATTTTTCCTTTTATATTAAGTAGATTCTTATATTTCTCAATAAGTACTTGAGAGGGACAAAAATAGTTTTCCATAATTTAGTGGTCGCGTTTTTCGGTCAAATATTTGTTTTGTCTGACCGTACCTTAAGTCGTTCGTCGTGAAAAAAACTAAAAGCAAAGTGGACGTTGATTCTGCATAAAAACATTTTTACCGACGAATTGCATTTTCGTTTTTATGGCTTCTATTCCGCTATAGCCAGGGTTGGTCAGCGGGGCTCAGTGTAGTACATAAATTTCTTCAGCAAAGGTCTGGTTCGGTCAACGAAAATAAAAGACCATATTTGTTCTTTCCGCACAGTTCTTAATTCATGCATCTAAATAATTTTATTATCCACCTGTAATTCGTATTTTACACATCTTAATTAATTAATATTATTTCAATAAAAAAAAAAAAACAAATAAAAGTTTACTGTCTCTGGCGACGAGAGGAGCAGACAAAGATGTGGACGCAATATGTCCGGACTTCAAGTGACTTAATCACAAGCCAATTACGTTCACTTAATTAGCTGGCTTATTAAAAATTGTACGGCCGTCTAAACAAAATTTCTTTGGGAAGGAGCTATCAATTAATGGGTATGTAGTTGAGAGTCCGCTCGCGTTTTATAAGAAATAAATTCCAACAGAAACAGTGGAATATGGTCTGACGATGAGCCTTTTTTTAAATTGGACTTATCGCAGCAAAGATTTACAGACCAAATCATCGTACGAAACACGGATAACGATTTGTTGACAACGTCACACGACTAAACATCACGCGATATCTGTACTTAGGGGTTTGGTAAAGTATTGCGTCTATATGAATAAACTAACAAAATTTTTAACCCGATTAAGATGCAACAAAACATTTCTAGGATAAAGCCAGAAAAGGTAATCAAAAGCTTTTAAGTGAGAGCAGTAACCTGTCATCACTGAATACCTAAAAACTTGTTAATTAAGATTAAGAACAAACGAACATTTTAAAGATAAGTTGTTTTCTACAATGGTAAAGATTAAGTGTTTGCAGTTATAAAGAAGGCAAAAGTTCTTTTTACATTTCCTTGATATCATTTGCCACTGACTGGGGTCAGTTTTTATTTTACCTACTTTCTGTCTTTGACCATGTGTGATAAAGAGGTAAAAACCAAAAATACATTTAATGCGAACATGAAATTGCATAAGTCGTGACAAAAATAGCGCTGTTTGCATTTTGTCGTTGTTGCATTTTTTCATAAAATAGAGATAATTGATAAACTTAAAAAGAAAATAGTAACATTTCTTTGACATTCACCTTGAATAAAAACAAAAACATCAGTCGTTCTCATCTTTTTGTTGTTTAACCTTTTATGATATCGTATATTTGACACTAGAAATAATATGTTAAAAAACGCTGAATGCAAATTTGAAATGAGTCATTTCATCTATTCATATGCAGTTTGCAACTTGAGTTAAAATTTAAATGATTACATTTCTAAAAATGGAAAAAAATATATGAAAATTAACAGAGAGATATCAAAGTTAAATTTTTTTTTATCTTAAAGCTATAATCGTTTTTAACTCATAACTAAGGAATTTAGCTTAATTTAATATTATATTTTTTTAAAAGAAAAGAAATTGAAAAAAGAAAATATAAAACGAAAATGAAAATTAACTTGGCTTTGTTTCAAGTGATCACGCTATTATTAACTCCATAAAATCTTATTTAATGGAACTATTGGCTTCAAATGAGAAAAATAATAAAACGCTTAAGTTAAGAAAAGCCTTTGTCAAAATTATTACATTTTAAAGTTTTGGAAATGTACTTCACAGTAACTTGTTTGCATGTGCTTTATCCTCTCTAGGCGGGCTAATGTTTATAAATCATACTTTTCATTTAACATCCGATTTTAGGTTAAAGGAATAAATAAATTTATTTTGGTTGTTAAACAAGAACAATTTTTATTTTTAAATTATTAAGAAAATGTTCGTCTGCTCAATGGTAAAGTTTTACGAATTTTTATGTGTGTAAATTTTCTTGCATTTTAAAGATTGAGACAGCGATTTAATCCAGAACAATTTGATGATAATGCAGTTTTTTTTGGTAAACTAATATTTTTAGATCTTTGATTAAATTTATGTCCAGTGATTCCAGTTCTCAGTTTTTTTCGTTGTTGCTATAAATATTTTATTACAAATCTCATTATCGTTTTCGCTGCAAAAAACTTTTATAAAATTAATTGTGATAATTCTTAAATCGGAATTTTATTGTTGTCATACCTTCCGGTGAAGACCATCGTCACTGGCTGTTTATTTTCTGGCGTAATAAATCCAATTAACTTAATGCAAATCGGAATTTTATCTTTAGTTTTGCTAAATAACCATTTTATGTATGTATAATATGTTTTGTGTGCCATTCTATATTATTTTTTATATATTGTCCTATTAATCTGTTTTTAGGTTGAATATGAAATTTATTATCACCCAATACATTTCTAATATTCTCCTTATTATTTTTATGGAACTCAATATCACTTTTTTTACAGTTATTATATTTCGTTAAATGTCTTTAGAATACTAGTACCAATAATCTATTAATAAATTATTTCCACTCCTAATGAGTAAGGTATCTAAATATGGAAGTTTTAAATCAGTTTATATCTCTTTTGTAAACCTTACACAAGGATTAACTTCCTTAAAAGTTTTAAGCAAATTATCAATGGCATTTTCAGATATTATAAAAAAAACATCTATACATTTGGTCAATATTATTGGTTTAATACAACGCTTTCCAATGCATGTGTCTAGTAATTTCTCCATAATAATATCAGCAACAATTGGAGAGTTAGGCAATCCCATCGGTTATCCTTTCTGTTGCTTATAAAATTTACTATTATTATGATAATATCTATTATCTTCTTTATAAAACTTAACAGTACGTAGAAACATACACTTTTTAATATTTTTTTCTATATTATGTCTCTCTATAATACTCTGTTTTTCTTCATTTTTGCTTGTTTTAGATCAGCAGATATGCTTGAAAATAATGACACAACTAATAAAATATAATTTTCTCCTTCTTTCTTATTATTTCTTATTATACTCTTCACTACAGGTGAAAAGGGATATATCTGTGATTCGGTTTGTAACTAAAGTATCTATACTCTGAGTTCTCCTATGCATAGCAAAGTCTATTAAGCGACATGCAGCCGTGTTCGGGTTAAAATCATCTTTGCCACTAGGTGAAATACGCCAATTGATCAGACATAGTAACGAAATTTTTTCTATTAAAAATCATCTAGATTGGTCCATGTCCATAGAGGGAGCGGGCAAAACACCAGGCCTGCCTCTAATTTTTCCATATCATTTGGAACAATGAAGTTAATCCAATAAAAAAAAATAATAATATAATAATGTGGCTGCTGTAGTCAAGGCAGTAAGCACGTTAACTACAAACTCAGTTGGCCAGGGTTCAACCCCTGCGGCAACCAAAAAAATAAAATGCTTCTTTCTGTATAATGGTATAAAAACATATTCAGAACTAACATTTAACAAGCAGCCTCCTTCGTCGGTAGTTCTTTATAGCATATTCGCCAGCGAAGTAAAATAATTAATAAAACGGCTATATCTATCTTTTTTATTCTTTTTCCTTTCCTGTTTTAGCTCTCATCTATCCCTTTCCTAAAGAATGTAGCACAGTTACTAAACTACCTCTCTTTTAAAAAAACATATGGGGTTATATAGAATTAAAAAAAAAGAAAAAAAAAATCAAATGAAAAATTGGTGCTCGCCCATATTTTGCGAGTAATGAGCCTCTGGAATTTTCATAGAAAAGTACGAATGTGCACTATAATTTTAAGATATCAATATGGATCATTTAAACGCTTTTGAAGAGATCTCTTAGGAAATACTTCGATTTAAAAAAATGCTTAACCCATATGAGCCAATAAAAATTTTTTATAAGATTTTTTTTTTAATTCTCTGTTACCCCAATATTTGTCTTTTTGATTGGAGTTACTTTACTGAATTAGATTTACATATATGGTACAGGCTATAGAGGATTCGGCATAGCCGAATATAGCACCCTTCATGTTTTATTTTTAAATTCTACAGAAATTCTCATATTACATTTAGAATGTTCAGTTATCTTTTTTAGAATATTAGTTATATATTTACAAAATTCATAAGATGTTTTATTTTATTTAAAAAAATTTTTTTTCCTGAGGATGCTATACGAAGAAGTAGCGAAATATTAAAAAAAAAAATAAATAAAATAGTATTAATTTAAAGGTCAAATAAAAACTAAATTAATCTCAACATTTTGATGCAATATATGAAGCAAACCCTTAAAATGTTACCATCCAATCCCCTTGTCCGAGTAATTACTAATTCTGTCACGTAAGATTTATCAATGACATAACATTTGACGTATAGTAAAATAATAGGTAAAAAAAAAATAAATATCTAAAATAGATGAGTCTAATTTTCAATATTTACATTTTGTACATTCATACATAAATAGTTATTATTAGATAGTTATTTACAATAGTTTAAACATTACCAAAAAACTATTTTATTAAATAACACAATGCAATTTTTTGTTTTATTTTTAGGTGACAAATTGCAAGTTGGAAGTACCAAAGCAAGTTTATCATCGATATTTAAATTACAAACTTGTAAAGAAACCCCTTTAAGTTCCATAAGGTCTAGTGGAAAACACCGCAAGTCTCGAAGTGACAATAAAAATCAAAATTCAAAGAAAAATAAAGCCAACTTGCATGCAAAAAACAACCAATGCAACAAAAGCTTATCTGACTTCAGCACTAAGGATTATTTTCAAAGTGATATATATCCTTACGAACAAAGGATTACTTCTTCCACATTCGAAGGTAAGCAATCTTATTTGAATATTGTAGATTATTAGTTCTTTTAAAACTGAAGGAACTATGTAAATGTATTTACGTAAAAATGTACGAATTTGGGAATGTTTACATTATGTACAGTTTCTAGAATTTTTTGTAAAAATAATTTAACAAATATTTAAACATTTTCTTCATGATTAGATTTTTTATTTTTTAATTTTGATTTACAAGAGACTTTTATTATTTAACGTAATAATCTATTTGTTTTTTACTAAGACAAAAAAATACAAAAATAAAAAAAAAACAATTTATGTAATCAGCAAAACGAATGTTGACGCTCCACATGTTGATGTTAAAACACACGTTTAAATTAAAAAACAAAATTAAAAGTACGTACGCAAACACTACCTCTAAAACAAACCTCTTAAAAATTGTATTTATTTTATTTATTCTTGAAAACACGTGGTAAATAAAAAAATACTTCCTGAATTCAAAATATATTTGTTGTAACAATAAAGTAAATAAATACAAATATTTTTTACAAACATACACATGCACATGTATGTATATCCGTAAAAAAATATATTTACATTTAAATTGTCATGCGCACTTATACATGGGGATTATCAGGTATTTGTTTTTCCCTTTAATTTTTTTTCATGAAAAACAAAACAATGTAATAAAATTAAATGAGTAATCGTCATTTATATATAAATGATCCGCTTAAGTAAAAAAGCAAAAGTTGTTTTTTTAACCAAAATTGGTGAGTGAACGTAAAAGACTTCCGACTAAGACAAGAAGGCTGACGTAATAAAGATTTTAAGACTCTTATCGTAACTTACAAGGCAGATTTTAGTAAATGCATGTAATTTACATAAATATCGATCCAACTCGTCGTTTCAAAATGCTCTAAGTCAAGTTGAGAAACTTGTCAGAATCTTTTTTATTTTTTTTTATATAAAAATTAACGAAAAAACGTGCTCGATCACCAAACGTTAAAAGAAACAAATTAAAAATGCTTAAAAAATACAACATATTAATTCGTTAATTTGTTTAACCCTTCAGAGGTTTATTTAATTTAGTTTGCTTTTAATTATTGACTGTTTAATTTTTTTTTGTTTGTTTTTAAACTTAGAATGAACACTAGTTAAAAAGAAAAATACATAAATAATGGTCTTAATGAAAAGAGGTTTTTATTAATTTTTTTTATTAAAACTTAAGACTTTTTACAACAACAATATCCACCTACTGTAAAAATTTACTGTAGTTTTGTTCGCTACTTTTAACCAAAATTAGTCATTTAAAATTTTCGTTTTATATGATCATTATTATTATATAAATAATACGCAAAATTATATCTGTTTAAACTTTATTATTGTTTTATTAAAGTTTCTATATATTATTCTTTCTTTTGTAGATAATTTAACGTCATGCTGTGAGATAAAAAATCGAAAAAATACATCGATAGATGCAGTTGGGATTCAGGAAAAATTACCGATACGTCAGCATCGGCGTAAAATTTTAAATAACACAAAAGTTATTCGTATGGATATTGAGCAACAGAATAAGGAAATTGCAATGCAAACATCATCAATTGCTGTTCAAAGTCTTAGAAAACAATGCACAAAAGCAGCTGCTTTAAAGGCAGCTTTAAAAAATAGTCAAATATCAAAGATGTTAAACCATGGTCAGAGTAGTTTAGAATCAAAAATACCATTTGAAGGTTCGTTATCTTCCGCTTCCTCCACAACATCTTTAAGCTCTTCGATTTCATTATCAGCATCAAGCTCTCCAACCCACTCAGCCAACTCATCGCCAACAGCATCACCTATGGCGAATAAACGTTATGGTGAATTTTCGAAGAAAAGATCATTTAAATCAATTTTGCCTTTACGGCAATTTACCAAATTAAATATGAACGAGCAGGAACTGGTTCAACAAATGAAGCGTTATGTTATCGATCCAAGTCTGTTAAGAATATATGGCTTTCCAGTCGAATCCGTACGCCATGAGGGTTGCGTTGAAATATATAAATGCTTGCCAAAACATTTGGCCGAGGAGGCTGTAACGAAAGATAATCAACGCCATCATCGCCATTTTTATGGTCGCAAAAAATTTGACATTATAAATGACTGTGACGGATTATCTTCTAGCTTTGGCGGTAAAAAATGGATGAGAAGTAGTACAGCCGATTCTGGACATGGCTCTGGCGAATCTAGTCCACGTTTTACCGACTCCGATTCAGGTGAAATGAGTGATGAAGACACCGTTCCACCCATAATGGCATTTTACACTCCTGATGGTGTTTATCAAATATTTTCAGAGTACTGCAATTCCATAGAAAAGCAATGCGTACGATGTTTCAAAATGTTTCGAGTTAATGAAAAGGGCGAATACCTGTCCTTTGACTCATGTACCTACCACTGGGGAAAACTAAATAACGTCTACGATGGCAAATGCTGCATTAACACTTACACTTGTTGTCAAGGCGAAGAGTTTTCTGAAGGATGCTCTACACACCACCTGCATGTGTGGAATGGTGTTGTGGTGGGAATAAATGGTCCTTACACTGGATTTCTACACACGCAACACAAAAAAACAAATCTCAAGCATTCTAAAATATATGCAATCGATTGTGAAATGTCTTACACAGGGTTGGGCTTAGAAGTCACTAAAGTTACTGTTGTGAGCTTCGATGGCTCATTAGTGTACGAACATTTTGTGCAGCCACAAGCCAAAATTGTCGATTTCAATACTCGTTTTTCGGGTGTGTCTGAAAAGGATTTTTCGCCAAATTCGAATTTCTCTGCAAAAACTTTTACCGAGGTCCAACAAGACTTGTTAAATTTGTTCGATGCCAATACAATACTCATTGGACATGGCTTAGATAATGATTTAAAAGCTTTGCGTTTAGTGCATAAAACGATCGTAGACACCTCAGTGATCTTTAGTCATTCAACGGGTTATCCATACAGGCGATCTCTGAAAAATTTAACAAAATCTTTTTTAAAACGTGACATACAGTGCGGTGATAAAGGGCACAGTAGCTTTGAAGATTCCCGAGCTTGTTTAGAGCTGATGATGTGGAAAGTTCGCAAAGACTTACGCCATTGGAATTATCAATGAAGATGCGACTTAATGTTAATTTATTTAAATCTAATATTTTGATTGTTCTCGTGTATTTAACTTTAATTGTGTTGCTCTGTTTAGTTATTCTTGTTCCATAATTAAACGTGGCCTATATGATCTACAAATATGTTAGCTATCCTACGATAATTTATTTATTTATTATTTAAGATAATTAATTTATACTTGTACTGAAGCTCGTCCTGCAAATCGCTGAAAAAGAAATCAAATGGAATTCAAAACTCTAATTCGAGAACCATTATTATTGTCATTTAAATTAACGACTTTAATTTTATGACAATATTTAACGATTATTTTAAGCGAGTCTAATGTTTTAAACAAATAATAAAATTTGCAACTACTGATGGATGTAAAGACAGACAGACATACGACTCTAATTTTATATTATAATTTTTTTATTTTATATTATAATAAGATGTACTGATTTTTTGCTGTGATTTTTACTTAACTTATTATTGCTCGCTGTTTTCATTCCTTGTTTTTTTTTCTTTTATATTTTATTCATTTTTTATATTCCTGCGGAAGTTTATTAAATGCAAAGTGCATAAATTTAATTTGTTAAAAATTCCATATAAAATATACGTACGTGCATTTTCTTACACATGTAAGTTCGTATGTGTATTTCTATAAATCAAACCAACGAATATTTTTTACTTTTTATCTTCTTCAGTAAAAAAAACAACGAAAAAGTTAAACTAAAATTCATTTTTATAGATGTAAGTGTTAAAATAAAAAAGTTTTGTCTCTTAATCATAAGATATTTTAATTATCTTTTTGTACTTTAAGCTGCACAATTTTTATTTTGTAATATAATAAATTAAAATTACAATATTTTCCTTTAGGTTTTTATGTCAAATCGATTTAAAGGAGAGTTTTATTTAATCAAATTTTGTTAATCTGTTTAGAAAGTACTCTAATTCAGAAATAGCTATTTGCATTTTTTGTTTGTTTTTATTGAATTTGTAGCAGTTATTGTAAGTCAATATTAATTTACACATTCATATGTTCCTATTTAAAAAAATGCATATTTAGAACTTAATAAAAAGAAAAAATAACGCGAATCTTTATTTAAAAAATTTAAGTTAGCTAATTTAATAAAAATTATTTTACATTAAAAAGGAATTGTTACAAATTTAATTCAATTAAAATTCGAAAACTATTTCTTTATTTAGTTAAATCAAACAAAACAATACAAAACCTTATTTATGCTCAACCTGCAATTAGATTAATAAATAAAATTACTTTTAATGAACAAATAAAACAGCATATTTGATTATTATTTTAACCCGCGTTTGCCAAATTTGATTTTTGTTGACTTCTCGACACTAGTCCAATGGATAATCCATTATTGTTTTTTTCTATCCTGCATCACTATTAAAAAAATCTATCTGCCCGGATAATTTAGAAAATTGTGTAAAATCTTCAAAAATGGATTTAACTCTCAAAAATCTTCCTTTTGGGTGATATCTCTTTACAACGAGGGGATTATTCAAAAAACCGGTAGTTTACTGGAGGTTAACTCTTAGATAAAGCACTGTACCTGTTAAGAGGTCTCATCTGCTACGTTAAGGGGAAAATATATTTACGTTAATGGTGATTAACTTTTTCTAATTGTGATTAACGTATTTATGTTCAAACCGTTACATTTGGTGCGTCTAATGTTCGTCTTTCAGGATGTGTAAACATTGTTTAGACTTCATTTTTCAAGTAAAAGTCACTTTTATACTATTTTTAACGAAATCGGTTTCATGGTAACTTTTCAACATAAACACAGATTTCTCTGGAACCACTGCAAAGATTTCTGTCCAAACTAATAACAATAACTATTTTATTTCAAATATGCTTTTAGTTTGTCGTTTGTTCTGTCTAGAACATAATGATGGTTTCCAATGGCAGTCGTGCTGTAAGAGAATGAAGGACTGCAATGTGTTTTGTTAAAAAGTATTTAGACCTTCGGATCCCTTTATTCTATTGATTGGTTTGATTCTCATTTAGTCAAGTCTATTTTAGACCAAAAAGTTTAAAGTTTAGAATTAAACAGGATTTTTTTCTTTAGAAGAGATTTTTTTTTTAAAATATCAATTGCAAAAAGCCTTAAATATTAAAGTATTGTTTTAGATGATTCCCTCCGGTTAACAGCCAGTTTTTAAAACCGTGCAATTTTAGAAGCATGAAGCGGCAATAAATAAATGAAAACAACTATTGTGTTCAAATTTCATGAAATCGATTATATAATGTTGACATAAATTGTAGAACAAAAAAACAGAAAAATATAATTTTTCCAATATGTAGGGATTGCTAAAAATTTCTAATGGCACTAGTGTTAAAAAGAGCTATTTGAGCGATAGCGAAATAATCATCTGGATAACTTTTTCCCATTTTCCCTACTGCAATCCAAACTGCCATATATTTTCTGGCAATCAGAATATTAAAAAAAGGTTTAATGATAAAAACTATGTATTTTAAAGTTTTGCATTAATAATTAAAAATTAATCAAAAAAAAAAGTAAGAGTGATGTTTGCCTACGCAGTATCTTATACACCTTATATATATTATATATGTAAATCTTGTTCAGCAAAGTAACTTCAATCAAAAAATAAACAAATATTGGGGTGACTGAGAATTAAAAATAAGAAAAAAACTTTTACATGAAAATACCATTGGCTCTTAATAGGTTATGCATTTTTAAAAAAATTATGTATTTCCTGAAATATCTCTTCAAAAGCTTTTAAATTATACCCAAATTGATATTGTAATTTTCTATTGAAAGTTCAGAGGTCCATAAGTCAGAAAATATGGGCGAGCGCAAATTTTTTACTTAATGTTTTTTTCCCATATTTTTAATTTTCTATTGCCCCATAGGAATCAGAATATATTTTTTTCTTGGCATAGAAAATTGTTTTTTACAATAAAGTTTTTCCGTTAAAATTTTTTAGAGTTAGAGAGTATATGAAAGGGGTGCTGAACCACCTGCAAGAAAACAAGCAAAAGATATGAAAAGATTTGAGTCAGGCGTGATGCTTTGCTTGCAGCGTCGAAAGACATGAACCGATTTTCCTTATTTTCAATAACAACATTTTCGAGCTATGTCTGATCGATTAGCGTATTTAAATTTTCTTTAGCTCATCTAATTTCTTAGCTTAATTTATTTTAACACGAACACGGACAGATATACGAAATTGCTCAATTGACTTCGCTTTATATAAGGACTCAGAATATATATGTGGCATTAAAACAGTAGTCAACACTCTGACGTACTATAAAAAGCAACACTGAAGTACAAAACATTGCAGAACAACAGAACAACATCTACAAAAAGAAGAAAAGAAGATGACACAAAGGTTTTTTGGGTCAATCGTTGATATATGTTTAATGGGGTCGGAAATGGGTTTTGTAGATATTATACTCGGTGGTAGATATTACAAACGAACCGACAAGCCACCTATGGTTAGGGGTATAATTGCGGTTGCAATATATTAATATTATTCCTTAAAAGTAAAAAATTAGAAAATTTAAAATCTTCCAAAAAACGCAAGAATTATTCTTATGAATGCCAGAACTCAGAACTTATAAGTCCCAAAAATCTACTCGGCATCCCCAATGTTTTTGTGCATCTGTTTTCAAAAGGCCACCTTTATTTAAATAAACAAATAATAAGTTAATCACAAAAAATTGTATAGGCATTGTCTAAGGAAAGTCTTCAATTCATACATACAATGCATCTATTTTTGTTAATGTACATATTTACTTTTATAAGTTAACAAAGAGTCAGATGAATTTTAAAAATTGTATGAATTATTAACCTATTCGAAGGTCATAAATTCATTTCTGGCAAGAAAAGCTTACAAATTTGAAAAAAATGTTTGAGAAATAATTTTGTATTTGCATCGTCTTTATTCTTTTAAAATTGTTTTTTAAATACTTACCGTATTTAAAACAAAGCCGAATATGTATTAACACAAAAAATATATTCAGGCTGTAAATTAATGAGTGTCAAATTGCTTTCGCGAAAATGTCTCCAAAAACATCAATTTAAAAATTAATTGACTATTTTTGCGCAAATCTCAATAAAGTAAAATATATTTATATATTTTGGTTAAAGTTTATGCCTTCAGCATCAATAGGAATTTACTTATGAAAGTGCAGCACACCTGCCAAATTTGCATACAAGCACATGAATATGAGCTAAAATTTTTTATCTTAATAGAGTGTACATGGAGTATAGAAACACACGCGCATTTGCAAAGAGCAACAAAAAAACTGTTTAGGGTACAGGTACACGAGTGAACCCTGCCGGCATTTTACAGAGCATTTTTAGGTAAAAGTATCTTGTTCGTTACTTTTTTAGATAAAAAACTCAATTTTACAAAAACATTATTATTATTATTATTATTGTCGAATTAAAATCTGCTAACAATAAATATTTCGCCTCCCTCTACAAGAAGTTAATTGAACAAAAAAACCCGTTATATTCATACTAAAACACTTCCCCTTAAATCTGTTATATAAAGAGCAACTTTTTCTCAACTACCGGAAGATGATAAGTTGATTGCCCAAAAATTTACAAAAACAACTTGCATAGGCATTGCATAGAATTGATCTCTTATAGGTCACAACTTCGACTTTACTAAGAGTGAATTAAATAATGTAACAGATAAACAAAACACTAATGTCATTTAGTTTGACTTGTGTAGTGTTCGGTTATGTTAAATGTGTGTAAAAAAATGTTTAAAAAAAATACAAAATATAAATTGATAAAAGTAAAATAAAGAGATATATGAGGCTGTAAGTAAATTAATGTTAACAAATTAGTTATTAATTTAAACACAAAATATTTTTAGGTAAGTATTTTCTTAATCTCTAGCTTTCAAAATTTAAACATTTCTATTATGTTAAACTTTACATTTTCTGTTTTAATAAAGCAGAACTCCGTTACTTTTAAAAGTGTTATACTCCATACTGTTAAAGAAACCCTTTTTACACTCTTAACAGATACATATTCCACGCTACCAGAATACTCATTTTTAGAGATGCTAAATAGTTTCTTATTAGTTGTATAACTGGGGACACTGATTAGATCAGAATTCGATATTATTTACGATACATTTGAACGCCATAAAGTAACAATGTAGTGACTTTCTCGATAGAAAATGCTTGCAGGCAACATCTTCATGCACATTTTTATATGTGTTTCATTTTTGTTTTTGTTTGTCAAACTACGCAGTAAAATTGTTTTCATACATTTTTAGAGTGGCACACGAAATGAGCGTAAGAAGTTGAACTTACGCATGTGCGTTTAGTAGTTACATACAAAAATTAGCTTTTACTCGTGTGGGCATTAATTTTGTGTGTAATTTTGTCTTTAAATTATTTGTAGTTTTTTGAAAATTCTTTGTTACAAAGGCAGAAAAGAATTGGATAAATTTATTGCTCAAATTATGAAATTTCATCAGAAATGTATGTTATGTTGACATCAGGTGCAGATTCTACGATATAATATCATGAGTGTGCTTAGACCTCTAGTCGTACAGCGAACAGAATTAAACATTTATAATTCGAAGGTTCCTACAATTCTTGATTAGATTTATAATTCTAAGCAAACATAAATATTTTCGAAAATTCACAAGGATAATTATTTATTTTAGTCAACAAGATTGTATAAAGATAATCAGATAAAGTTAAAAAAAATCGATAACAATACATTTTTAAGTTTGGGAAAAGTTTATTAACATTTTGGAAAAGAATACTTTATGCAAATAATAAAATAGACTTTTCATATTTGTTTTTATGTAACTGGATCATTTCTGTACATAAAAAAGTTTTTTAACAATTTTAATATTGGTGCAGATAGTAATCGACATGAAAGAATTTTCGTCTGTCAGTCTGTCTGTGTTCGCATCACATAAAAACTGCTGGATGAGTTTGAATAACATTTTGTGAAGAGGTGCCTTATGAGGACCTTAAGTCATTTTGTATAAAAAAAGGTGAAAGCACCAAATACAACCGGTGCTAACAAGTTTTTAGAACTGTTTACAGAACTCTACAACAAATATTTTAAAACACAATTTTCTAAATTTGAATTTTAAGAAAATAATAGGGAGTCTACACCTGATGAATTTATATCTTGATGAAAGTCAAATTTATATCATGATGAAAATTCATCCTGTGTAGACTTCATTTATTAGTATTATATCATCGTTATGATATAATCATCAGAGCTCATAGACTAATAAATTCATCATGATATGAAAAGTCATTTTATATGTAATTATATTTTTGACGTATAATTTTTTTAATAAAATTTTTAATTATTATAGCTTAGGCATTGTTTTTTATATTATTATTATCAAAACCAACCGAAAGTTCAAAAAATAACATTTAGACAGAATTGTGTGGACCTATTGCCTTCAGAATGACCAAGAAAGAATTATTCATCATAATATTAAATCATCAACGTCTACCCCTTTGAACTGATATTAATATAAATTTGACAATTGTTCTGCCAGCGTTATATTAGGCATTATGATGAAAATTCGTCTCGTGTGGACATAGTGTAAGAAGTGATTTGCTGACGAAGTCGTTTACGCTGCTAGTATTTTATAAAAATAATTGGCATATTCTAAATACCAAACCATTTCCTTTTATATGATTTTTTATTGTAATTGATAATATATATATTTTTTTAATTTTCAACAGTAAATGACATCGTTTAAATGTTTCTAGTAACAAATTTAAAATTAATTTCCCAAAATTAATGTTATTCTGCATAACCCATTCTAGCACGTATTTCAGATAGATATGATTTTTCTTTGCGGCCTGCATTTTCTGACTTCTTTACAACACTGGTTTTGGAAAGAAACCCACATGCATTTCAATATTCCAAAAGAAATAATTTTATTAAAAATATTTGCTAATTTTTATATTTTTCTACTTGCAGGTATGTATGGACTTGCACGCTCATGAGCGACACATGCAAATGAAGAAAAATATATGTATGTGACTACCAAGAGCACATGTGCAAGTTCAACTTGTTTACGATCATTTCGTGTGTCACTCTTATTAAATAAAATAAAACAAAGCTTACAGAATGTTAATTAGTTTTATTTAACATAAATTGTGTCTAAATACTTTCTTTAAAGTGGGTATACAATTTAAATGTTTTGGGGAAAATGTATTTTTTTATTTTTGGAAAATTTAAAGAGAGCATAAAATAACCTTTCAGTCTCTTTAATTTCAATGAACTTAAGGAACGGTCAGATATATGAAATATCTGACTGGCATTATCTTTTTTTCATACAATTGTTTTAATCTTTCCGGATACGTATCGTTACGAGCATTGATTTTAAAAATAACACAAGTGATATCTTCTATTATCACTTGAATTTTATATTTCTTAATAAGTGCTTAAGAAGGACAAAAATTTCTTTCCATGATTTTTTTGGAAACTTTTTTTTTTTTTTAATATTTGACATTTTTGTCCGTACCTTTAATGTAAGAACTCAATAAAAATGCTTTCATGTCTCTTTTTGTTGATTAATTTAAGCAACATGTCAAGTCTCTTAACCGTCTCTGTAAACTTAAGAACCTCAACGCATTTAGGGGTATTTTGGCAATCTAGCCAGACATTACTTTTGCTTTTTGTTTATATTGGCTCTAATTAATTATCATAATTGCTGTTAAAGCTTGAAAAGGAAAAAAGTAGCCCTTAGAAGAACTAATCCTACCTCTAAGGTTTTCCAAAATTTGGTTTAGCAAATGCAACTTTTATGGTCAGCAAAAGACCAAAATCCTAAACCTGGATTAAGGAGACTCTAAAACACAATTTTTGCTTTGCCCTCGTTTGTTTGGTGATATAAAATATTATTTTAAAAATAATTTAAGTATTGAAAGAAATGGAATACACACGTTGTAGTACCATTAACATTAAAATTTTTAGTTCTTATGGGCAAAATCTTTATTTGTTTAGCCACAAAAAAATATATTGCAAACATCTTAAAACTGTAAAAATACAAAAAAACGTATGCAATTTACTTAATTCCCCGAATTTTAACAGTGTTCCCAAACGACAAATATAAAACAAAAGCCTTGAAAATTCACTATCGATGAAGAATTTTGCACTCTGTCAAGTTGCGTACATAAATTATTACATTTCCTAAATTTAATTTCTCGGCTTATGGCTGGCTGATTGGCAAAATACCCCTCTGTGAGGAATCTTCTGCGTTACTGAGTAATCAATTAAAGTAGCAAACTTTTTGCTTTCATTTATAAAAAAGCAGTCAAGAAATTAGTTGAAATCAGATTTCTACAGTTTTGAGATATACAAAAATTATTAAATATTCGAGTACTCTGTTCGTTCGACATTCAAAAAACATCTTCTGCTTTATGGTTGAAAAAAAAACAAAAACGCATTTAAATAAAATCAAAGTCCTTATGTTTCATTACAAATTATGTTGGTTAAAATGTTGGGTGCTTATTAGCTCAGTAATTATTTAAAATGTATGTGAGTTTTCTTAGCGTTCTTTTCATTTTATTGCATACATTTTATTCAATTGGAATGGTTATTTATGTGCAGTATTTTTATAACAAGCGAGCGGCTCGTCTAGAAAATTTATATGAAGGCTCTCAATTTTTTGGGTGACTCCTGTAAATTTTTTTTAGACGAGTCGCTCACCTGTTATACAGAAATACTCTTTTTACTAAAACATGCGTAGCATTTTTTTTGTGAACGTGTTTTAGTTTTATCTTTCTGCAATATGTCCATAAAAACATTTACTTCCACAAGATATTATAAATTCAAGTGAAGGCTACTTCAAATTTAAAAAAAAATACTTAAGTGAATATTTTATCCATAAATTATTTAATTTTGTTTCATATTGTTAAATTTTTTAAAAAAGGTTAAAAGATATAAATGGTAACATTTTTATTTATTTTTTATTTTTTTATTTTGTGAATGATTTCATTTTGTTGATTTTGTATTTTTTTTTAATTAACACCCACGTTGGACTGAAAAATATAAGAAATAAATGGCACATAACCTAACAATTAAGTTTTTGGGAAAGATCTACCATATGCACATACTTTCCAAAAGTAATCAATTCATTTTAATGTTTTTTTTAATAGATTTTTGAAAAAATATTCCAAACTGTTAGGAGATACATTTTCTAGGTAATCAAGCACGATTATTTTATTCGAAAATAAAAAGTATAAATAAAATACGTTATTTTGTTTTTGTTATTAATATTTTTGTTCGCGTTTAAATAAACAGAATAAGAATTCTTTAGTTTAATTTACATTTTAAATGATAATAAATTTCGTGACCAAAATCCATATAAATTTAAGTTTTAGACTCGCTTACAGCAGACCTTGGAGCTGTTATGATGCCCTTGACGTCAGCTTTGTCATTCGCGTCATTATTTTTTCTTTTAACTAAAATTAGAAATAATAATTAAACATATGAAATTGGAATAAAAAGGATTAGATTCGTTTCTTTTCTTTTATTTGTGTGGGTTAGTAAAAATTTATTATTTATCTTGTAATAAAATTTATACTGACCTGAGCATAAAGTTAAAGCTTAAATAAGGTAAAACAACTAAGAGTGCTTTATTCGGTTATGCCGAATCTTATATACTCTTCACCATGTATGTCAACTACATGTACTATACTGCAAAGTTCTAATTGAGTAGTTTAAATATAAATCGGCATAAGAAATTCTTTCCTACCATTTTTATACCCTTCACCACAAAAATGCATAGCGAAGTCGATTGATCGATGTTCGTCTATCCTTATAACTGTCCGTGTTAGTTTTAGGCACTAGATGAGCTAAAGAAAATTAAAGTACGCCAATCGGTCAGACATAGTTTCGAAAATTTTGCTAGCAAGATCTGTCGATGTTCTTTAAGGTAGCGGACAAATCACCATGCCTGCCTCTAATTTTTCCATATCTTTTTTCAACTTTCGTTTGTTGTCCTGCAGGTGGTTGTGCTTATGAATAAAATTATGTAAAAAGTAAGAAATTAATTTAATTTATTTTAATTTTTTTATTTAACTTTAATTTAACTTTTCCACGCAAAAACTTATGTTCTTAATTTTATTCGGTTATGATTTGTCAGAAAAGGAAAAAACAAAAAAAAGAGAAGAAAAATAAAATTGCTGAGCATTATAAGTATAAAAGAATGTCCATTGAAACAAAAATAATCTTGAGCTCGCTGTCTTACTACGAAGAAGCCTTTAAGATTTTTGAAAACAAATAAAATTCCCAAGGAAATATCATTTCTATTTGTAAAAATATGTGACAAGTCATTTAAGTGTGGTTGCGGATTGTATGCTTTACTAAAGAGGAGATCAAGCCCTAACCTAAAAAACAAATTATTGTTATACAAAATCTATATCCAACCGATCTTGACTTATGTTTACCAAGTCTGGTACGCCAAAACTGCTAAAACTCATACAAAGAAGCTTTAAATTTTCCAGAACAAAAACTTGAAAATAATACACACCCTTCCCCGCTAATTTACTAGATGCCAATTTTGAACAGGGACCTGTCGCTGAAAGAAGAAATGCGATAAGCAATCACTAAGAGTCTTTTGAAAAGAAAGAATCTAAGTTGGTATTTGGTGAAATAAATTTCATTATAACTTTTAAGTTTGTATAAGGTTTCTTAAAATATTATTTTTCTTACTATTGTCTTCTTGAAAAGTTTCTTATATTTATTAGTTTGTAATTGTGTTATTAATTTTAATAAAATTCTCATGCAATTGTATCTTAAATAGTTAAAGCTATTAATGATATGAAACTGTGTTAATTGTGCTTGATTCCTTCAAATAAAACTAAAAGAAGAAATGCATTACTGCATATCATAATATTTGAAGTAAAAATTTAAAAATTAGTTTTATAAATTTAAAAAACCGAATATCCTAAGCAACGAAGAAAATAAATAATTTAAAAGTTAATCGACTGCAAATGCAGTTTTTTTTTTACTTACTCGTTATTAAAGTGTCTGGATTTTCGTAAATTTCTCCTTCACTCTTTTTATGTTTTACTTTTTTCAGCAGTTTTCTAATGTAGGCTTCCTTGTATTCTTCGCTTGGCTTTCCTCCAAGGCCGTAACTAACTTCCAAAGCTGTCAATGGTATCACAGTTGAAGATACTGGAACTAAATCTAAAGAAAATAATTGACTTAAGCAATTACTGTAAATTTTTTACTAATTAATTAACATCCAAATAATATTGTATATAAAAAATTATACTACAACAACAAAAGTTTTAAATTATAGCAGCTCGCATCCGTTCCTAAATAAATTTTTTGCTATGTCTAGCAATATTTTTTGTGCGGAGGTGAGTCGGCTTGAGCGAATAATTTTTTTTTTCGAATTAAAAACGGAAAAGGTGTTTTGCCTTATTCTTCAAAGTAGGCAATAAATTATTCTAAAACTAGAATTCCCACGCTGTATTTCATTTTATACACATACATATGTGTGTACAATACACATGTCTTAAGCTTGAAGCTCAAATTAATAGCAGAGTTAAATGGCCATAAACAACATGCTGACAAATATCTTAACAATGTATAAAATTAATTAATTAATCTCTGGTAAAAGTCATTTAATTTTTTTCAGGTAGAAACGATTAAACGTTATTAATTATGTTTCGCAAAAATACTTCTTATAAACTCAACTTATTTAACTCCTTGTGAAAACAAAATCGAGAAAACGAAAACTACTCAGCCAAAAATAATTTTACAACATACAATACTACATACATAAGTGTGCAAGGGAAATACGTAAGCATTATACGACGTATTGTAAGATCATTTTACGTAACACATTCACTACTTAAATAAAACAAATATCTTGCGAGGGGTCTTATCCATTTATATTATATTTTAAAAAGCAAAAATATTTTGGTTTTCTAGGCCGTGTTTATTGAAAGCAAAATTAAACGAATTGCTTCAACAACCATCGTATTCTTTTTACATGGACCCTAGTGACTTGAGCTTGTAGGCTATTTGAAAATAAAAAGAAATTAAAAAAAACGTATCGCAAATTGAGAAAAGGTCCGAAACTTG
Organism: Cistogaster globosa; assembly: GCA_937654795.1. NCBI lineage: Eukaryota > Metazoa > Arthropoda > Insecta > Diptera > Tachinidae > Cistogaster > Cistogaster globosa. Next base: position 121,820,807 of record OW569406.1, on the reverse strand, counting down.
TTATATTAAGTTTTGGACGGCAACCGCAACAATTTATTTAAACTCAATTTATCTGACTGACCTCTTTCGTACTTATCCTCTGGATTCCGTTTGTACATCATTTGAGTTGAGCGAACATAACTGAACAATAAAACGATAATGAAGACGTTAATAATTAAATTGTTGTAAATACTTTTGCTTTTAAACATGTTTAAAAGTGTCGTTGGTCTGATTATAGTTTTTAATTTATCTTTATGGTTCACTGCTTCTTTTTTTATTTTTATTTTTTTTTTATTATTATAGGCTGGAAAGCTGGGTAATTTTTGAAATATAGTTTCGTTAATACATGTATTTTTCCAAAAACTATTACAAAATATTTTTGTCGTTGCTTTTTAACTTAAGCCTCAACCGGAATGGTTTTACCCCCACAATGCAACCATTTAATAATCTTTATTTAAATGAAATACGTCCAACTTGTTTTAAAGCTTTTTCTTAACTGATTTAGTTTTATTTTCTAACAAGTTTAATTTAAGCCTCACAATCTTTAAGAGAGCTTAGATTTAAAATTATCAAATTTAGTTGTTAGGCTATGTTTGGCGAAAAAGAAAAACATATACACATACATACGTAATACATACATACTTTATTTTTTATTTTTGAAAGTTTTATTATTTTATTTTTTAAGTGGCGAATTTTAACCAAACAATTCAAAAACACAGCGTTTTTATTTGTTTAAAATGTGATTTAGGTAACCGATTAATTCTTTGCGAAAGTAACTGTGTGATTAATTTAAAATCAATTATTTATAATTAAGTAGCAGTGCTCACGACTTCTCGAATCCAAAATACCTATTTTTGGAATTTTTGTCTGTTTGTGTTCGCATCGCGTAAAAACTGCTGAATGAATTTGAATAAAATTTTGAGAAGAGGTCCCTTAGAACCTTGGTTCAAATAGAGAATCCTTTTTTTTTTTTAATTCATTTCGTGAAGAAAGTACAGCTACAAATAATAGAAATAATACGCGGACGAAGTCGTGGGCACTGCTAGTTCAATATAAACAAGAAGCGTTCACAATTTTTTAAAATGCTGTGAAGGTCTTTCTGAAGAGTATTACGACCAGACTATGTGTATACATATGTATATAAAGACTGTTTATTTTATTTTTTTTAATCCGAATGTTTCTTTTATTATAAATAAGAGTTTGTTTGTTAACTCATCGTTACGAAAATTTGCACATACCTTGTTGGAATTTAACAATAAAATGTTTTCCTATATAGAAGCCAACAGCATTACTGCTAAACTTTAACGTTGTACAGTCGGCTTTTTTAGTTATACGCTTTAGATGTTGTAGTTCAAACTTAATAGTTTTAATTTTCTTATTTATTTACAAAAAGTAGTCTGCGTCATTTGGAATTATTCTAGTAAAAGATAAATACTAACAGATTAATTACAAGGGTCTGTTCTTTCTCCCACACTATATTCGTTATATACTTCGCAGAAATCAAGAAGCAGCAGACGACTGTGCTTTCATTTGTTGCGAGAAGGTGTCAAACGCATTATTCAAGAGAATATAACAGACTCTAAACTTAAGACAAAAATACTTCAATATATGGAAAATTAAGGTTTAAGATAATAAAACTCGAATTAAATCCAAAAATTGTACTCCCAAGGAAATATCGTTTCTACTAGTGAAAACGTTAAATACTTAGGTATAATCCTTAATAAAAAAGCTATTATTTAAACGTGTTAAATACATGTGTATATAACAAGTCAATCAGATGTGATTGTTTACTAAACAGGAGATCGTCTTAACCTAAAAAAAAACAAAATATTGTTATACGATTGGCGTATTTAAATTTTTTCTAGCGGATCTAGTGCCTCGGCAAACTTGATTTCAACACTAACGCGGACAGACATTGCGCAATCGACTTCGCTATATACTTTATGGGGTTAGAAATGGATACTGTAGAAATTACAAACGGAATGACAAACTTAGATGTACCCTTTTTCCACTCTTTATGGGGAAGCGTATTATAAAATGTGTGCGTTGCTTCAGCTAGTAGCTCTCAAGGTTTATCTATAACAAGCACATGCAAATCTAAAACAAAAACAACAACAGGCAATTTGTTTGTGTAAAAATCATCTATTGTGTCAAAAATCAGCTGACAACAATCCACGGATGGTATGTTAACGTAAATTGTAAATCAAATTTTGATAAATAATAATGAAAGAAATTATAACAAATTGAATTTTTTTCTATAAAAAATGATAATATTTGAGGAATCGCGGAAGAATTCATAAGAAATGTGTTAAGTGCAAATTGAGGCCTAAATATTCCGTTTGAAAATTTGCTAGCATTAAATATCATTGATAAAAAATCTGCGTCAAAAAGGTTTCTCATTTTTCGATATTATTATGCGTTAAACCGCAATAATATCAGATGAATGCATTACCTTTTACGTGAACACATGATCTGATGCAGTCACCTGTTTGATGCGCCTTGATTTCACGTTTGTCTTTCGTTCGTTAAACACATTCATAAATTGCGGAACATACATGGCGGAAATATGGCTGAAATAAGTGATGATAAATTGGCAATAATTTTAGAAGGAATTTCTAGTGCCTGTAACTTGCATCATTATTCGTAGAAGCTGAAGTTTTCAATTAATATTTTATTCATAAGAAGAAGATGAAGATTTCAATTAATATTTTATTCATTTTTGACAAAAAGCTCATTTTTAATTTTTTTCCTGAATATACATATAAAAATCAACTCAAATTAACTTCAAACTTAATTTCCCTTAATAAAATATTATAAAAAATTGAATTCAATCATAATAAAATTCATCATTCATGTATTCACCTTTACGCGTCGATGGACAACTAAACACTAGCAGCCATACCTAAATTAGCGCGTAAGACGCGAAGCAAAATAACGCACAGCTTTTACGCTGAAATCACATACCTAAATAAAAGCGCAACGTTTTGATGTGAAAACAAAACAAAACAGTGATAAAAACGCTAGATAAAATGTCATTACTGTTTTATAACGTTCTCTAAATACTACAAAAAATATCTAAACAACAGTAGCTTGCAGGCAACTGCATTACCTTACGCGCGGTCAAAATTGGATTTTTAATTGCTAAGCGTTGACGCCGTGCTATTTAGGGATGCTTCATACATTTTGTATGTACATGAGAAATTTTGACAGATATCTTGCGCTTTACGTCGTAATTTAGGGATGGCAGTTAGTGTGAACGCGATAGTAGTCGGCGGCTAGAGTGTAGGAAAATTGTCGGCGGTTGCTATCAGCCGATTCCTTGCCAAACTGTCAAGAAAGTGAATCGATAGATCATTTGTGCTGCGAAATATAATAATAAGTTAAATCCAGAAATGTCTAAATTACAATGCGAACATACGTTACAAGGACATAAAGGTCGCGTTTGGTGTGTATCATGGCATCCCAAGGGTAATGCATTTGCTTCGTGTGGAGAAGATAAAACCATACGAATTTGGTCAATATCCGGAAATAACTGGTCTACGAAAACAATTCTTTCTGATGGACATAAAAGAACAATTCGAGAAATCGCGTGGTCAAAATGTGGCCAATATTTAGCATCAGCGAGTTTTGATGCCACTACTGCTATTTGGTCAAAAACATCAGGTATGGTGATTTAAAATAAAGTATCAAAATTATTATTTAATTGTATTCAAGGAGAGTTTGAGTGTAATGCTACATTGGAAGGTCATGAAAACGAAGTTAAAAGCGCCAGCTGGTCCAATTCGGGATCATTGCTCGCAACATGTTCTCGCGATAAATCAGTCTGGATTTGGGAGGTGACTGGTGACGATGAATTTGAATGCGCTGCAGTATTGAACTCTCACACACAAGACGTAAAGCGCGTAATTTGGCATCCTACGAAAGAGGTCTTAGCTTCCTGTTCCTACGACAATACCATTAAGATGTATGCAGAAAATACATTGGATAATGACTGGGACTGCACAGCTACTTTAGCTGGTCACTCAAGTACCGTTTGGGCCATAGACTTTGACGCCGAAGGTGAAAGACTTGTGTCAGTAAGTGATGATCGCACCATGAAAATATGGAAAGCATATGCCCCCGGGAATCCCGAGGGAATAGCTACACCTGATAACGAAACTGTTTGGAAATGTGTGTGCACAATAGCGGGGGAACATTCGCGAACAATTTATGACGTTTCTTGGTGTAAAATGAGTGGTCTTATTGCTACAGCTTGTGGAGATGATTCTATAAGAATTTTTAAAGAAGATTTTGAAACATCAACGTCAAATGAACCAGTATTTGTATTAGATTCATCAAAAGATAAGGCCCATTTGCAAGACGTTAATAAAGTTTCATGGAATCCTGTTCATCCCCATCAGTTGCTTTCATGTAGTGATGACGGTTCTATTAAAATATGGAAATATACTACTAATTAAATTTTTTTAATCTTAAATTTTTGTTTGTTTTACTTAATCGAATGACAACATATTTTATTTTATAAGGAAGAATTATTTTCCTATAAATCTTTCTTGTAATGTTGTATATAGCTTTTTTGCTTTGCGGGGACCTAGACCAATGACCTGTGATAACCGATCTTCACTTGCATTGATTAAATTTTCAAGGCTTCCAAAGTTTTGTAGAAGTGTTACTGCATCGGTCTTGTTTACTGGCTTTATGTTTGTTAAGGCTGATACTAACTGTGAAATTATGATTTCGTTAAATATATCGATAAGTTTCTTTCTTAAAATATACCTTTTGATGAGGATTTGATTCCACTCTTTCCATAATCATATCTGGTCCCCTTTTTTCAAGGAGTTTATATGTCTCAACTATTTTACCAGCTTCTTCTGCGTTCCAGGCCAACATTAAAGTCAAATCTGCCAATAGACTTATTCGAGTGAGACTTTTTAGTGCATTATGAGGCTCTGGTGTGTCCACCTGCACTAATAATACTCGCAACTCATATTGTTTTCCCAATTCCTTTAAACGTTGACAAATATAGTCCGGATTAAGATTATGATATTTAAGCGATAAATACAGAATGCAAGTAGTTCTTCCAACAACGTAGTCGGGAATAATTCCATCACGAAATTCTAGTGGAACATTCTGGATGGATTTTAAAATTGGATTACCTCTTTGTTTTGGATGCACTAAAATACAATGCGGATTAGCAGATACAACTTTTGTCGCCATTTCTGACTTGGTGTTTTCTTGCAGCGAGTTCGTCTTTTTTAATGAAGAGGAATCCAGAGAAGTTGTATTTGAAACTGTTTTAGGTACTTTTTTTGCAGGTGGTAAGTCCATTGAGGCGAGTGCCAGTTCAAAAGAATCCTCATGTTCTTCATTCATATTTAATGTTAAGAATTAAGGTAGCTGAAAATTAAAGGACTCAAAATTTTAATATACTGCGAAACTGAATGCTTATAAAAACCATCATTCACAATGGCGTCCATTCATTCACAGTTAACGTTTCTGTTTATAAAATTTTTTTCACCACTGCTCTCAAACTTTTTTGTTTATTTGCATTGCATTGATGGAAAACTTCTGTATTCGTTTCAACCACATATTAGTACATAACTAGTGCATGATTTTAATGACTGCAAACAAAATAGTTAATGTTAAATAAAAAATTTTGAAAGAAAATGAATGGATTGATTGTTTTTAATAGTTCGAATGACGTAGTTTATCAGAATTTAAACTTAAAGCTACGGGATCATATTTATGAAAAAGCAGTTTTCCAGGGTCTCGCAACTCAGGAATTTGATAAAGACGGTGTTTTTCAACATGGAAACGTCAATACAAATGTACTGTTGCAATTATTTAGTCCTCTTATAAACTCACAGAAACTTATGCACTGTCAGTTTGATAATTGCTACGCGTCCATACAATGTGAACATGGCTTGAATTTTGTTTTTGGAGAGATCCTTGGCTTTTATTTTCTAAAAATTTCGCAGGATTGTATGGAATATTTGCAAAGACAAATGGGCGTTTTATTGAAACTAGCTATACAGTTGCACGGTCCTAATTTATTTGCAAGCGATGTGCAAGAGGAGTTGTTTTCAAAATGTGTGGAATGTTACGAAGAAGATATTTGGGATCAAGACTTGACCCTACAAGTGGAAGCTTTACCACGACTTTTAATTAATACTGAGTTGAGAAAAGCTGTAAAAGGAAGTTTAGATCGTGCTCTAGATTGTCTTAAAGATAATGGTTACCAAAGATGTCATGCCTTGTTGTTTGTTGGCATTAAGTTTGTGGATATCAATTCGAGTAAGTCTGCGTTGCAATTGAGCCCTTCTGATATATTTTTTCTCGCATTTTTAATAAGGGCATTGCAAAAGAAATCCAAAGGACTTAATAAATCAGTGGCCGTATTTTTGCAAGGTGTCAGCCAGGATCCGCATTCCGGATGTGTCCCATGTATTGCACATTTAAGCAAATTAAACAAAGGCGTGGTTCTAATACAGATAGTAGAATATGCACCACCTGCCGTTGCTTGCAGCTTATATGATACGCAATTTGTTTTACAAAAGATAATTTCAATACAAATGCAAGGAGATGGAGAGGCTTTAAAACCAACATACGAATCATTGGAATCATTTATTAAGCAATCAATTGACTCTTTGAAAAAGTGCAAACCAAAAGGCGACGACTTGGAAACTTGTTTGAAAAAATTTGCATCAAAGTGGGAGAATATTAAGAAAATGTACAACGAATTTTTCAAGACCTACGAAAAAGATTTAATTGTACGTATAGAGTCGAATATTCCGTCATTTCAAGAAGATCTCAAACAATTATTCACAATGGCCTGCTGCGATTCCTCTACTATAAATTTTCAGCAGCTACCAGAAGTAGCATCTGTAGTGGAAGGTAAATTATTGGAATTTTCCGAGTTCTTAGCCGTTAAAGCCGAAAAAAATGTATCAATAGAAGCCTATCTAGAAGATTTCCCTGGTCTCATCCACTTTATCTACATTAATCGTTCCTCAGGACTGATGATATCTCCTGATTTAAAGAGCTCTACACCTCTTATACCGAGTGAAAAACTCTCAGAAATGCTCGAATTTTCTCGCAGGCATTTAAAAAAGGGTCATTCTTCTATGATGTGGAAGGACAAGTCATTTAATTATGCTTACTTTCTATGGTTCGAAGATCAGACAACAGGTTCTTCGAAATCGGTAGATCTTCAAAAACACTTTAATGCGTCACAACACTCTGCTAACGCATTCAAGCCAAACTTTGAACCCGGTTTATTGGCCGGAGATTATTACCATTTACTGACAGAAGTATGTTTTCCAAAGATATCGCCTAATAAAGTAAAATGTTACGAATTGTACTGTGTTCATTTGGGTCTAGTGACAGCTACATGTGTCGTTGAGCATTCAAGACGTTTAGTAGCCACAATTTCCGATGTGGTGGGTGATGATACATTTTAAAATAAAAGACTTTTATTTATTTAGTGCAATTTATGATGTGCAGTCAAAAAAGATAAAATCGTCTATAATTTTTGAAAAATAAAAAATTATATTTGCATGATTTTAAAAGAAATAGTTTAAAAATAAGAATAAATACATAATTCTTAATAAAATTTATTGCTAACCGTTTTTATATTAGATGTGTATCTAAAGCTAGCGATTTATATAAAAGAACAAAATGGTAACTAGCCTGTATTTTCTTAGGTAATCGCTTGAAATACGCCAGTGATAACAAAGCAACAGGAGAATTTTTGTAAGCCTCGCCGGGATTTGTAAGAAATTTTTATAAAATGGTGATATCAATAATGAATCCAAAAACTGGTTAAACTAAATAAATATTCGGTCAAACTACTCCATAGTTGTAAACGTAGTGTTTTATTTGCGCAAAACATAAGTTTAATTCTTTAATGATGATTTTGTATACTTGCAATATAAACTAAGCCATATTGGGCGTTAAAACGTGTTTATAATCTGTGACAAATCACTTCACACGTTATTAACAACAACCAAATTTGTAAGGAATTCCAAAGCAGTTTGATATTCCTTATTGTTTTATTACAATACTGGATCTTAATCGAAGAAGACGGTTTAAAGTTCGTAACTACTAGAGAACCTGTTTTAATTTAGCCACATTCGATAAATCACATGTGAACAGGTGGTGAACGATTTACAAACTTTCCATTTATATTTATAAAATTAATTCGATTTTTGGAAACTTAAACATCCAATAGAATTTGTGCATTTGTACCAGCCAGACCTAAAGTTTGCTGAGAAGAATTGCATCTTGGGTACAATTCAACTCACATTCAACTTGGCTAAAAAAAAAAAAATGATTTTAAGATAGTAAATTGTTTCTTTTAAAAGACTTTTTACATGTGCAAAAAACACCATTTACCCCGTTTATTACGTTTTTATCTCATTTAAGGACTTTAGTAAATCTATAACAATAATTTGATTTTTAGCTTGTGGAAGGCGCCACCATCGACCCCATTTGTGTTCTTGCCCAATTGCAGCATAAAGTTTGGTTCCATTTGAGTTAAAGGCTATACTATTTACAAAGCCTTCAATAGGAATTTTTAAAATTAACTTCAGCTTACGGTAATTTTCCGCACACTGCCAAAGCCGAATAAAGCCATCACATGAACCTAGAGGAATAAGTTTAGAAATATATTTATTTTGGATTAAATTTTTTAAAAACCCTCATACCAGAAGCTATTAAGTCTGTGTTTAAAACACAATCAATTGCTGTAATCCAGTTAGGTTCACCATTAGGTTGTGTTCCATGTGCTAATTTTTCAACATAAATTGGTTTTTTCTTTAAAGCTGTCCATATACATAACGAACTGAGAGTAATAACACATACAATTATTTGCGTATTTTCGAAACAATTATTACTATAAGTAAAAATAAACATACCCATCAACACCTGAAGATACAAAGTTTTCATCATTAATAAATTTAACATTTTCTATGCTACTGCTGTGGCCATTGTAAATCAGTTGCGATTCTTCGGTTATTTTCCAAATTCGCAAAGTGCAATCAGGACCACCTGAGGTTATAGCACGTTCGCGGGTTAATGCATCAATATCAGTTATGGCAGCTTGATGGCCAAACCTGTGAATTAATATTTTTATTAATGATCTTTATTGATCCAAATATGCTAACTCTACTTACAAGGTTTCTACGTATGCCATTTCATCTAGCGACCAGATTTTAACTGACCTATCCCTGGATGCGGAATACAATTCATGTGTATTTTTACGAAAGACCAATGATGTCACAACGTCTCTATGGCCGTGAAATGTTTTTAAGTGTTTTAGTTCCTTAGGGCACCAAATTTGTATTGTATTTCCACCATCGGATAGAGCAAGATAACGAAAATCATTTGACAGGCACATAGCCACTACATGTGACCTTCGCTTTTTCTCTACATTTACATCCTCATTGTGTGCCTGGACATCTAATGATCCCTCTATACGGTTAGATATTAAATTCCACTTTAAAACAAATTGAGTTTTTGCACCAGTAAATAAAATTGCGTCATCTGATGACAGCGCAAGGGAACACATTGACAAATGTTGCTTTTTGTGTTTAAGTTTTACTACTTTTTCAGAATCGTAGCCTGTAATCGATGACGCTATATTTCTGCGAAGTTTTCCAACACTATCCAAGTATTCTGTTTGCAGTCTGTGTGAAACTTGATCATGCAGTTCTCGTTCTTGGGCCTTATCAAGTTCTTGTTTTTTTATTTCTTCCAGGTATTGTTTAGCTAAACGAAGTCTTTTATCTTGTGGTGTTTCCTCTCTATCTTCATCTGAAGAAAATACTAAATTGAGTGCTCCATCTCCTTCAACATCGCTTTGGTGCTCATCATCACTAACAACTTCTTCGTCCTCTTTTTGAGTTATTTTCTTTTTAATTAAATCACTTGACTGCTTTTTATCAAATGCTCCTTTTAATTTTCCAGCTTGAATCTAAACATTAAAGCACAATTTAAAAAAAATTAAAGAAAAATTTAAGATGATCAATGCAATTACTTTTCGTTTTCTCTTATTTGGTTCTTTTTTAAGGAAGAATGAAGAAGGCATCTTAATCTTGTTTTTTAAATGTGTCTTAATATTTATTGGTATTTTAAATTACAATATAAAACTAAAAATCCACAATTTTTAAATTAATAAAAATCCCTGAAATTCTAGTTCACGTGTTGACTGATACCCATACGTAGTGATGCCAGTTTTTTTCGTTCTTTCTCTTTAATTGATGTGTCGAAAATCGCCAATGTATAAAAATATAGTCCAGATTTATATGTGCGATTATTTCATGCCATATATATTAATTCCCTTTTAACTAGTTCATGTCGTTTTTGTTTTGTGGACAAAGGCCGATGACATTAAAAGAGAAAAGAAAAAATGGCATGAAATAATCGTACGTATAAATCTGGAAATAAACAAAATTTTATTTATCATAAAATTTAAAAAAGGGATTGTTTGTAACAATTAAAAAAAAAGTTTTCGTTAAAAAAAAGGAATTCATTTGTAAAAGGTACATTGGTTTGATAAAAGGATTGAAAAACTTAAAAAAAAGCAAATTTAATAAACATAAAAATAAAAAAAGACTTACGAAAACAATTGATTACGAAATTGGAACTATCATACACATGTTGTTCAATGTTGTTATTGGCCTTTGTATCATAACCTCGTGTGACCACTAGCCATCAAATTGAACAAGACATGCACATAACGCCGGCAAAACAACGCTATTAATTTTTTCATGCTCTTGTACATAGAACGTGTCGATGTTCATGTTCTGTTTGTCGGCAGGGTTGTTTGAATGTTATGTCTGTGGTTTCAATGTTTTTAACAAGAAAGAGAGTGTCCGCATTGTTGATCAATAGATGGCGATAATTCGATATAAAGAAATCATACTAAAAGTCATATTTCATAATTGCTCAGACAAAAGTTCGGCCAACGATGCTTGCACATTAACGAAACATGAACATTAGCCGAATTCATGTGCGACAATATGTTCACACCGAGTTGATAGCTCGTGGAGATGTAGGGCTAAGGCTGGGGCACATAGAATTCATCATATGTTAAAATCCGACATATTTAATTGACATGTCAGTTAAAATACACGTTTTCTTATAAGCAGTGTCAAAACTAGCACGTGACTGTCAACGTAAAGGACGAAAGTTGGACTTTGAATACTTTGACAGCTATCAGTTGCTTCTTCTTCTTTGTTTTCTTTTAACTTGTGCTGTGTTTTAATTCTATTCTGTGATTTTTATAAAATAATTTTTGTGGCAAAAATTAAAAATTAAATTCACAATGAATAAAATACTAAATAAATTTAAAAGAGAATAAATAGAGAGCAAACTTTGATTTAACATCCGTCAGCAAAGTATTCATTTTGCCAACCTCATCTGTAGTTACTTTGACTTCAGTTGAATACGTCAAGGTACAACCAATGACAGATTTTATATAGCCCGGCGTTTACTGCTGTACATTTCATGTGTCATTAAATCTATTCAACATATCTTCCATAGAAATGAATGTGTTGCAAAATACATATATGATTTATATGATATTACTGTCGGTAAAGCATTAAGAAGCTCATATAGCATTTTATTTTCAATTTAGTTTTTGTAGCTTTTATTACAGAAAAAGTTCTTTCGATCCAGAATTACTTGTGGGAACAGTTAACATGTTACGAAAACCATCGACAACTCCAATTTATAAAAGGAAGTTATTCCCACTGTGTTTCATAACTACCATGTGCGTGTTAGTGTCTCCAAATCTTTTAAACTCTTCTTGAGCTGAAGAAAATTTTATTTGAGACACAAAGTGACAGCACTTTAAAATTGAAAACGACAATTAACTTCAAAAATAGACATTCCTATTTTTTTAAGCGTCTTACCATTTCACATTTAATTTAAAAATTATTATATATTTGTATTACAAGGCAGATAGAAAAAGGAAATCATCGAAATAACCAAAAATTTCTTCGGTTATTTTAAATACCGCCCCTCGCAATATGAGAATTTTTATCGCCAAAAAGGATTTTTATCGCCATTTGGGCAAGAAATTTATATAGCCGACAACACTGCTCAAATCAAGTTAGGCCTGCCATATTTGTGATTTACACTCATTTTGCCGATTTTTTCCTTAAATATATCAAAGTGCATATTTGGCGATTTTTGTCCCAAAAATATCGAATTTTTTGTTATACGATAACTTTGTTTGAGTATAAAGTGCCGTTTTTGGGCATCACTAAAATACTACACATAACAAAAAAAAAAAAAAACAAAAAAATACCGTTAAAAAGTTCGTTGTTCTCTGCTAAATTGTATCCTTAATAATGAAAATGATGTAAGTCAAAGTAAAAAATGGGCTCATGAATCATACCTTTATATGACCTTGATTTTGATAAGGTCAATAGACCTATAACGGAAGTAAGTTTTTTATAAAATGGTTATTTCCATATATTTTGTGTTATTTATAATTTTAAAAATTATATGATATTGAATGGTTCTGTTTTGTTATTTCTTGACTTCGCCAGCGTGTTAGATATTTTAACATTCAAATTTAGAAAAATGTGTTTTTGTTTACTTATTGTAGAGTTCTGTAAACAGTCTTAAAAATTTTCCATCTACAAAAATAAAATGTGTAACAACTGATTAGTACCATTCTACTGGTAAAATTGGGTATTTTCATATTTGAGTCTATATTTTCATAGAGACAAAAATTCCATGAAATATTTTTCAAATATATCATGTGCACAGATGATCATGTTATTGTATGTATAGATCAATCAACCGAAATTAAAATTTATTGTTAATAACTTTAAGTGTCCAGTGTCACCGACTTTTAGGATTAGGAATGCTTCAAAAATTTTCATGACCTCAGCACCGAATACTGCTAATAATACTAAGTGAGAACGCGGCTTTAATGTCCACACATGGAAACCAGGAATTTTTTTGTGTTTGTTGAACTTGTGCTGTTGTTTTCTTGTCATTTGGTTTGATTACGTTTGCTTTTAAAGGAACTTCAAGTTTTGGTAATTTGTCATGTTTAATAATCTGGTATTTTGTTAATTTTGTATGTAACCTTTCGGGTAAGGTTGCACGTGAGTGATAGTTTTGGTTGTATTGATGAAAGTATTTAACTGCTGGGTATTTCTAATCCGCAACAAGTTGTTTTATGTATCGGTCGGCAACTAGAGATAGTCTTCCAGGAACTGTTCTAATGCTAGCACATGAGTTGAAAAAAAAGCTGTTCTTGTTACTCTGTATTGAATTCTCTGTAATATAAACAGTTCTTTATCTGGACTATCTAACATGAGCCGTATACACTATTTTTGGTCTTGGTACCCCAAAGTACAATGTTAAGAAGTTTTTTGGTCGGAGAGCTCCCATACTTTCTTACACATCCATCAATTCACAATACCAGGCCCCCATAGAATTAAATAGTGTTTTGTTGTTTTTTTATTTTTCTTTATCCAACAACACTATGATAATTTATTTTTGTTTAATGCGCGATCACTCGCAAATTATTATATTAAAATAAATTGCGATTATTTTGGAATTTGGTTAAATTTAAATTTTTCTGTTTACTTTTTTGTTTGGATAAAAATCTTTAAAGTATTTAAAATATTTCTGAAAAGTTTCCTGAGGAGCTAAGTAAGCGGTAGCGAAATGGCTATCGAGACGTATTTTCATCCTCATTAATCAATATCGATTATTTATTATTTTAATCGGGATAAAAAATAGCATGATAATTTTGTAAAAATTAATTAAAATAAAAATTACAATAAGAAAGCGTTTTGTGACAAGCTGGAGGCTGCAAAACAATGTAGTGCATATGGTATAAACATGCATACCCAAACAAACAAACATGTGGTATAAACATGCATACCCAAAATATAAAATAAATATCAAAAGTAAATGACCGACAAAAAATGCAGTTAGTAGAAAATGCAAAGTCAAGTGTTGAATGAAATATTGTAATTTAAGATTTTTAATAAATATATGAACAATAAGTAGGAGAAATAGATAAATATATATGTAAATAATAAACATAGAAATTATTAATTATGAATAGGAGAAATGATTATTCTTTAAGAAAACATAGAATAAGAAATAGTATATAAGCTAGGGAAAATTGTAAATAAAATCAGAAATAATTCTGACTTTAAGCAATAGAGTTGTTTTATTCCTCAACAAACTTCGGCAATTAACTTTGCCATCATATAGAGCCGCCTTCTACTCTAAGGCTCTTTAATAAAACAAGAGTACTATAGATACAACATTTTTAACAAAACATATACAAACCTTACATGGCGATCCTGCCAAACTGAACATGCCAAACAGGACATGCCAAACTGAACACAGAAACATATACGACATAATAGATTTTGTTTTTAAGAAAAATTGATCCTACAAACCTATACTTCACAGTCTTGGTGTCCAGATGAGCGTGGAGGAGTTAGAAGCAACCAAGTTGGAGATAGATAGTCTGTTTCAGAAGTGGGAGCGATTGTTGGAAGAAGAATACATACCCCAGCCAGTAGTGTCGAGTCCAGAGGTCCCCAAATATTGTCCGGCAAAGAAAAAGATACCCATACAAGAGTATCTCAAACGGTTACAAAAAACAAAAACACAAACTCCAAAGCCCGAAAGTCCGAAGGAAGACAAAAAAAAGAAAAGAGGAGGAAAGGCAGTTAAGAGGAGAAAACTAATAGCCGAAACCTATAGACAATTTTATCTCACCGGCAACAAGGCCGAGAAATCAAGGTTGTTGAAAGAAATCAAAGAAATTAGGAACAACCAATAATAAAATTTTTCTTTCCAAAAATAACTAAAATTAAAAACCATAATAGGTGGATGGTTTTCAAAGGAGGATATTATCGTAAATGAAAACAACACTGGTGTAATGACAATGACTCATGACCATATACAAATAGTAATCCTAATCCTCTTAATAGCATTAGTAATAAGTAAAATTAATGAATACTATAAAAATTATATGAAGAAAAAATTAGATTTGCCAATAAGTTAGAAAATGTATAAATAAATGGATAGATTAATAAGTATATAGAAAAATTTAAAGAAAAGTCCAAATAGATTTTATACAAAAAGTTATGTAATAGAGACTTTAAATTTAATAGAAGAATTAAAAACTATTGCATTGAATAATGAAGACTATCCTCTAGAAGAAGTAAGTGAAATTGAAAATAAAATTTTAAATTATTTGAAAATAAAAGAAAATAAAGAAATAGCAAATATGGCATCGTTTGGCATTCTTGACGCATCGAAAATAATACCAGAATTCAATGGTGACCTAGGACAAATTAGTAATTTTTTAGGTATAATAGAGTTCTATTCTAGCACTCTCAAAGATGAAACAGAAGTTGCTAAATTAATAAAATTCGTTTTAGCCACTAAATTGACAGATAATGTAAGGAACAAGTTGATTTCAGAAGAAACTCCAAATTCGCTCGAAACTTTCAAAAATACCCTTAGGAAAATATTTTCTCCCAAGAAATCACTCTCTTCAGTGCATACCGAATTAGCGAAACAGATTCAAGGGAATAGTACAGTAACTCAATTCGCTAACAGGGTTGAATCTCTTGTAGCTGCTCTCAATGAATTCCATATTTCAGAACTAGGATCCCAAAGCAGGGTAACGATTATTAAAATGAATGATCAAGTTGCTCTTAGTACCTTTAAGAATGGTTTAAATGAACCACACAGATCCACAGTTTTGGCTGCTAGACCCAAAAGTTTAAATGAAGCAATCCAAATAGCTTCAGAAGTAGTTTCACAAACGAATTCTGTAATGCATTTTAATAGGAACACAAATTTTTCTTACAACAGGAGATTTCATAATAGGAATAATAATTCTGGTAATCATTTTAG
Organism: Cistogaster globosa; assembly: GCA_937654795.1. Classification (NCBI taxonomy): domain Eukaryota; kingdom Metazoa; phylum Arthropoda; class Insecta; order Diptera; family Tachinidae; genus Cistogaster; species Cistogaster globosa. Next base: position 121,804,916 of record OW569406.1, on the reverse strand, counting down.
GAATAATAATTTCCGCGGTACTAACCTACCAAGAAATAATAATAATTACAACAACCAGAGAAATAATAGTAATTACAATAATAATTACAATAATAATCAAAGAAATGGTAATAATAACAATAATAATCAAAGAAATGGTAGTAATTACAACAATAATAACAGGAGAAATGGTGATTTTAGAAATAGGAACCAAAGGATATATTTTGTTCAGGAACAGGGAAACGAGATAGACCCCTGCAATCCTCAAGAGTAAATGTGACAGAAGATGTAGGGAGGTTAAAACAATTAAAAGAATATGCATTAAAAACTTACAATTCGCACACAGACGCACCTCATTTTGTAACATTTAAAACATGTGAAGGAAATTTTGTGAGATTTTTAATAGATACAGGTGCAGACATTTCTATATGTAAAGAAAATTTTATAGGAAATAACGAAATAAAAGAACACAACGCTTGCAAAATTACGGGTATTGAAAACAATGCAATTCAAACAATGGGTACTTCAATACTGAAATTAGTACTTCCAGAGGATATAGTAAACCATGAATATCAAATAGTAAGTACAGAATTTCCAATAGCAACAGATGGTATTTTAGGAAGAGATTTTTTCACTAAATATTTGGCAAAAATAGATTATGAGACATACACATTAGCTGTTATAATAAATGAAACTGAATATGTTCTACCAATGACAACAAATATCAGTAAAATCACTATACCACCAAGAACTGAAATAATACAAGCAGTAAAATTATATATTGAAGAAGATAGCGTGGTATGTGCAAAGCAAATTTGTGACAATATTTTTGTTGGTAATACAATAATCCCAAAACATGGAACAAAGCACATTAGAATTTTAAATGCTTCAGACAAAGAAGTTACAATATCTCAATTTGATTTACAAATCGAACGTTTATCAGATTATAACATTCTCTATAATAAAAAAGAAAATGCAAATAGAAAACAAAAGGACAGATGGGAAAAATTAAGAAAATTACTGAGTATAGATACAGTCGACATTAACGCAAAACAAACCATAGAGGAAATATGTAAAGAATTCCAAGATATTTTTCATTTAGAAGGAGACCATTTAACAGCAAATAATTTCTATAGACAAAGATTACAAACTGTGGACGATACCCCGGTGTACACACGAAATTACAGATTACCACAGTCACAACAGGAAGAAATTAAAACACAAGTTAATAAATTGATAGAAGAAGATTTGGTTGAACAGTCTGTTAGTCCTTATAATTCTGCTTTACTTTTGGTCCCTAAGAAAAGTGACAACAGTGAAAAGAAATGGAGATTAGTTGTCGATTATCGTCAGTTAAATAAAAAATTAGTCAATGACAAATTCCCATTACCCCAACTAGATGATGTATTAGACAAAATAGGAAGAGCAAAATATTTCTCAACGCTAGATATGACGAGCTCATTCCACCAGATAGAATTACAACAAGCATCTAGACCACTTACAGCATTTTCCACAGGCAATGGACACTATCAATTCAAAAGATTACCTTTTGGTCTCAAGATATCATCAAACAGTTTCCAAAGAATGTTGACAATAGCATTAACAGGGTTAGATTCCAATGCATTTATATACGTAGACGATATAATTGTTTTCGGATGTTCGCTACAACACCATAATGATAATTTAATAAAAGTTTTTCAAAGATTAAAAAGTCACAACCTTAAATTAAATCCAAATAAATGTAATTTTTTGAAACCAGAAGTAGTTTATTTAGGACATCTTATTACAGATAAAGGAATAATGACAGACCCAAATAAATGTAAAGCATTTGAGATTTATCCAGTCCCAAAGAATGCAGATGATACAAGAAGATTCGTAGCTTTTTGTAATTATTATAGACGTTTTGTTAAAAATTTTGCACAGATAGCTAAACCTCTAAATGAATTATTAAAGAAAAATCAACAATTTCATTGGTCAGAAAACTGCCAAAAATCTTTTGAAATGTTAAAATCTATAGTTTCAAATCCACCAATATTACAATACCCAGATTTTGAAAAAGAATTTATACTCACTACTGACGCATCTGATTACGCGTGAGGAGCGGTACTTTCACAAGGTGAAATAAATACCGATTTACCGATCTCATATGCAAGCCGATCTTTAAATAAACATGAAATTAACAAGCCCGTGATAGAGAAAGAACTTTTAGCTATTCATTGGGGAATAAATCACTTTCGACCATATTTATATGGAAGAAAATTTAAGGTAGTAACTGATCACAGACCACTAGTATCATTGTTTACTCATAAGAATCCATCATCAAGATTAACTAGAATTAGATTAGATCTCATGGATTACGATTTCGAGATTATATATAAACAAGGGAGGATTAATACTAATGCCGATGCATTATCAAGAATCAAAATAGATTCTAATGATTTGAAAGATATGATACCAAAAAGTATAAACGTAATGACAAGAAAAATGACTGAGGACTTAAGAAGAAGTAAAGAAAATACATTGATTAGAGAAGATGAAAATGATAAGGAAAGAGAAAGTGACAGAGAGACTGATCACATCTATATGTGGAACAGCATTTCGTTTTCACAAATTAAAGGATATCCAAGATTAAATTTTGTTATAGATAAAATGAATAAAAGCAAACCAAAAGTTGAAATTTTTGGGAATCACGTAACAGTATCTTGTAATGAAAATGCATACTCGAATCCAGATTCAGTTTTGCAGAAGTTAACTAAGGTTTTACGCGATAATCAAATTTTCACAATAACGTTAGCGAAAGATGATACGATTTTTACACTCATACGTGAGGAAAAATTGAGAAAAATATATAATAGCATGCAAAATAAAAATAAACATAGACAAAGACCCATAGAGGTAATATTATTTAAACAACCAGAAAGAATATTAGAAAAAGATAGACAAAAAGAGATAATAAAAGAATATCATGAAACCCCACATGGAGGTCATGCAGGAGTACGTAGAACAGTCATAAGATTAAAGCAAAAATACATTTGGAAGAATATGTATAAAATGATCAAAGATTTCATCAGTCATTGCGAATATTGTAAAAAGAATAAAGTCATTAGGCATACCAAAGCACCACTCCAAATAACGAATACACCAACAAAACCATTTCAAGTTATACAATTAGACACAGTAGGTCCATTAAGAATATCAAATGGATATAGATACATATTAACAGCACAATGCGAACTAACAAAATATGTTGATGCATTTCCGATAGAAACTAAAGAAGCATCTGAGATAGGAAGGATATTAGTAGAAAAATTTCTACTAAAATATGGATGTTTTGATACAATAAAAACGGACAGAGGAACTGAATTCGTAAATGAATTATTTAATAGGATATGTACACTTATGAAAATTAAACATGTAACTTCAACAGCATATCACCATGAAACCTTAGGTAGTATAGAAAGAAACCATAAAGTTTTAAACGAATACATGCGTTCTTTCACGGAACAATACAATTGGGATGAATGGATTCCATATTATACATTCGCGTATAATACAACACCACACTCATCCACAGGGTTTTCCCCATTTGAACTTGTATTTGGAAAATTAGCATCAATGCCAACTGAACCAATATCAAACGATAAATTTTACAATTATGAAGATTATATCACAGAATTAAAAATAAAATTAAAACATGCACATGAAATGGCAAATAAAAAACTGTTAGAAAATAAAATAAAACAAAAAAATATTAAAGATAAGAATATTAACGATATCAAATTAAGAATAGGAGATAAAGTATTTTTAAGAAAAGAAACCGCAAAGAAAAATGAAACCCAATATACCGGTCCTTTTGAAATAATAAACACACAAGACGTAAATGTCACAATTTTAATAAATAATAAACCTATGACTATACATAAGAATAGAATAAAATTATGTTAAGTACTATCTTGTAATTTAATACAAAAAAAAATTTTTTATTTTTATTTTTATTCAATAAAAAATTTTTTTTTCTTTTAAACGGTAAGGGTGTAGTGCATATGGTATAAACATGCATACCCAAACAAACAAACATGTGGTATAAACATGCATACCCAAAATATAAAATAAATATCAAAAGTAAATGACCGACAAAAAATGCAGTTAGTAGAAAATGCAAAGTCAAGTGTTGAATGAAATATTGTAATTTAAGATTTTTAATAAATATATGAACAATAAGTAGGAGAAATAGATAAATATATATGTAAATAATAAACATAGAAATTATTAATTATGAATAGGAGAAATGATTATTCTTTAAGAAAACATAGAATAAGAAATAGTATATAAGCTAGGGAAAATTGTAAATAAAATCAGAAATAATTCTGACTTTAAGCAATAGAGTTGTTTTATTCCTCAACAAACTTCGGCAATTAACTTTGCCATCATATAGAGCCGCCTTCTACTCTAAGGCTCTTTAATAAAACAAGAGTACTATAGATACAACATTTTTAACAAAACATATACAAACCTTACAACAACAAGGATTCGAAATAAAAACGAAACATTTTTCAAATTTCAAAGTTCAAAGTTCTTGAACGAAAATATAATGGAAAATTAGATTTTAATCAGAAAAATCGAACCCTTGAATTCACAGTATAAAAACAGTAGTCGATCACATATTTAAATTATTTATTACTTCGCTAAAACTTTTTTAATAACAATAAAAATAAAACAATATATTTAATTTCACATACAAAGAAATCAATAGACATTAAATTTAAAATAACTATTAATATCAGATAATAATGCGTTTTCTTACATAAATAAATACATAAATACATAGAGATAGAAATAGAGGTTCGTGCAAAAATTTACAAATCTTAATTGTTGTTACTATAAATAAATTTTTATAAAACACTACATACATACATACATACAAACGTAATTTTTCTTAAGATTTTTTTATTTTAATTGAATCGTTTTAAATTTTATTAATTTGATTTAAATTGTTTGCAAAAAATAGATATTTGTGCTATCGAACGGGATTTCGGTTTCATGACATGTCTGACTAGATTAAACATTTTTAATTAAAATGATGTTCCTAATTTTGATCGAATTTGATAATATCGACTATAAAACAACTCACTGATTTACTATTAATTGATGACAATTTATGCTGTAATTGCTGTTGTGTAAAGAAATTACACGGGATTTGAAATTATTTATTACATAAGCATTAATACGGATGGACTTGGACATTTAATCAACAAGGTCTTTGGTTTTTTCGATGTTTTGTAAAGTTATATACTACACTTTTTTCCACTTTCAAATTTTCAAAATCGGTTTAGAAATGAATCAGTTATGCAGTCAAAAACATTAAAAAAAGCAACTTTTAGACGAATTGATAACCTTCTTCTTATTTGTTAAATAATTGTAGAGACCCTTACACGCGGCGTCATAAAAAATGATGGCCGTGTAAATAAGAAGTTATGTACACGTTAATGTTTTCAATATATCGCTGGTCTCATGTAGAAAGGCCCTAACTTGCATAATCGTGATTTTACAGAAGGAGGTAAAAACATAACAGAAACTGTATTTATCACAATGTAATATTTAAAATGTAAATGCTTGTAAAACCGTTATTCTTAATACTATTGCATTGAAATTTCGTGACAAGAAGTATCTCTGTGAAATGTATAGGAATCTTGAAAAAATTCAATATCGTAAAAATTCGAGTTAGGGCTTTTCTACATGAGACCAACGATATGTGTATTTTTTTGCATGTGTGTTCGTAGTGATTTACGTAGTTGCTTTTTCTTTAAAAATTGGAATAATTTTTTAAACGGGAAGTTAGAACGCTTAACTAATGTAATTAACAAACGTTAATATTTCCGTAATTTAATCTTAATAAAATGATTCTTACTTTAACCTTAAAAGTCAGATTATTTATCCAGTAGCTCACTGGACAGTTTCAGATTAACGTGTATTCAAAATTTGTAATTACTAAGCAACTATTTATACGATAATCTTATATCTTTAGTTTAGGTATTTTTAGGTGTAAATGGCCCTAAAACGGGCGTAATTAATGAAAACTATTGCAAACGAGCGCATGCTTTGAATGTATTTTTGTTCCTAAACATCATACATTTCATTAATTGAAGCTTGGAGTTTTTGTTTTGTCTTATCTATTTATTGAACTATGAGTATTATATTAAAAATTCCACTGACATGGATCATCTATCAGTAACATAGCGAAGGGACGATGATGCTGGAATTGAAGATAAATCAGTTGATTTCGTTTCAAGTGGGGCATCATTTGCTTCTTGACTAAACGGTGGGATGTTTTTATGGTTATCAGTCATTTGATGTTTTGATGGTGTCTGAACGGTTTCTGAACTTGTAGAATGGAACAATTGAAACAGACTGGAATGCTTGACAATCGGAGGGAATATAAAACTGCTCATTGCTTTGAGCGGACTAAACTTTTCATGATGTTGTGATGTTCTGTGGTAATGGGATGATGGGTAATGGAACGTATAATAATTTAGGTTATTGTTGTTATAAGAATTTGGCAATTGATGAGATATTACAGACAAGCTTTGATTGGAGGAACTAAAGGTGCTGCTATTGCTGCTGTTGCTGGTGGTGTCTGTATGTGCTAAATGTGTTGAAAATTGTAAGTCATCTTTTGGCGACTTTGATGCTGAGGTGTCACCTACACACGAACACGAATGTTTTAATGCTTTTGCCTTTGGTAGTACTGCATTTGTTGTTTGTGATGTTTTCCGAAACTTGGGCTTGTTACCTGATGAAATCGAATTCAAAACTGGGTTTATAACATAAATGGAAGCATTGCTTAAGCAACCATTCGAGCTTGAAACTTGTGAGGGTTCGATTTGTTTTGGCGTTAAGGGTGGAGAACCATGTTCTGAGTTGAATGTGTAATTTGGTGTAGGGGATTTTGATTTCTCAATCTTTGGTATTTCGTTATCACTCTGCGAATTTTGTGAACTTTGTGGTCGGTCGTACACATCAGACCGCAGCTTATCGATCATGGCACACGCTATTAAATTTCTATTTAACTCGTTGTGCTTGATAGCTCCTGTTGGGTAGCGGTTTGGTAAAAAAACCTCTTCGAAATCATTGTCATCAGAACTTGGTGTAGAAATGCAATTGTTATAGGAATTTGTACTATCGGAACTTGCTTTTTTACTTTTTGAATTGCGCTGATGTTTAGATGGAGGTGTCGCCGAGCGTTCATCATCTGGAAATATTAAGCTTACTTCTCTCAATTCTGCTCCACTGGAAGCTTCTATTATATTCCACATTTCCCTTTCAATGTCGGTACTAACCGAAGCCACAGCTGCTACAGTTTGATGAATATTATTTAGATAATTTGGAACTATTTGCGATTTCTTTTGCGTCTGATGCTGCTGTTGTCGTAGCCAAATAGGGGAATCTAAATGAATTTTTGTAAATTATCAATATTTAAATAATTTCTCAAGCTTTTCATACTCGTAATGAACTCCAACATACCTACATATATTCTTGAATGCATGGGATTCCTCATACTTATATCCATTGATTGCAGACGATGCTGCGATGCCAATGAAAAACGATGTTGAGCCTCTAAAGTTTGATTAATTTCTATGCCCATTATTTTTAGGATTAGATTTTTTAAAGCCAATCTAAAGTCCTTCAAATGATAAGCATATAGAACTGGATTAACAGCAGAATTAAGATGCGAGAGTATAATACAGAATAGCGTTAGCTTGGGATGTATTGAACACGATGGGCAGAATGCTTTTATACAATTTATGGTGTAGAGGGGTATCCAACAGATCATAAAGAAGAGTACGATTATTGATAGATTTTGTGTAGCCTTGACATCACGCTTACGTGCAGCACCTAATACCCTTAACATAACGCCACCATGGCATGATCTTCCTGAATTTGTTATTTGGGCAATAGATGATCGACGACTACTGTCTCCTACAGGATTCATTGTGACAATTTGTCGAACTTGTTTAACGATAACTTTATAAATGTGCGCATAAAATGCCAACATTAATAAGGCAGGCGTTATTATAGTAGCGAAATATAAAAACACCAAATAGTTATAATCCATGACTTCAACAAAGAGACAAGCCTGATTGTCATCGACTGCTGCGTGCCATCCAAAAAGCGGTAGGAAGCCCACAATAGTGCCAGCTACCCAACACATTGATATTATAACTAAAACGAGAAACATGGTAAAAGTTAAATTATTTTTTATTTTAAACTATCAAGATTATCAGTTTCACAATTTTATTTTTGTTGCAGATCATGGTAAATACCCTGCTTTTGTTTACGAGTATTAAATAAAATGAAAGACAAATAAAAAAAAAATTCAAAACCTGTTTACATATTTCGATTATTTTACTTAGTTCTTTAAATATTATAATATTCTATCATCTATTCATCTTGTGTCTTATAATTTGTATGAGTTGTTTCTGGTGCAAAAAATACTTGATGTACACTCACACATACATACGTACATACAGACGTACTTTGCAATGCAATTGTTACTATTAATTTTTTTTAATTTATTTTCTGAAAACTAATTTAACTTACCAATAGCAGTTTTGGTGCGAACATTTCTTGAATATGCCATTGGATATAAGATCGCCCAGTAACGATCCACCGATACCGCTACAAGACAAAATATTGATATGGTACAGAGCACAACCAGCAAAGACATCGTGAACAGACAGGCATGCAAATTCGTAGGCAATCCGATTGATGCCATAATGGCGAATGGTACACCCAAAGATCCCACTAAAAAGTCTGCAATTGCCAAAGAGACTATATAGTAGTTGGTGCGTCGTCTTAGTTTACGTTCACGCTGAAAGACAACAATAACCATTAGATTGCCAATGATTGCACAAATGGCCACTAGTATTTCAAAAACGGTGTATGGAATATTCAGGTCGTGGGATATTTCGTTGACAGAAGTTTTTTTCGTGGGTTGAAATGGTGCTATAGGCAGCTGGAAAAGCCTCATCGATCGATTATTGTAAAATTCGTAGTCTGTAAAAGCAAAAAAACGAAATTCTGACATCTTGAATTCGAGTGGAATGGAAATTTGCTTGTTGGAGTTGTGAGCGTGTTTGATTTTTTTTAAATTCTTTTTCAACCTGTTGCAATAATGTCAATGTAAGCGCTATTGTTATTAACTTTATTTAAATAAACAATTTAGTCTCAAACAGTTAATATTAGCCAGTAAGTTGATACGTTAACTTTAAATCAAAATTGTTTAAACTTTTCCTTTGTTTTCGTTGGAGCTCTCATTACTTTGGTTTTTTATGTAAAACCTGCAATATTCTTTTGTAATTTTGTTATTGTGTTGCATTTGTGTTACAAGGATTGTGGTATTGTTGGATTTACTTCTATCGTTGTGACTCATTGTTGACTTGATTAACATCTGTTTATTCTTTAATGGTTCTTGGCTGGCCATTTTGTGTGTAGGCTGATGGTGAAGCGCACATCCAAATTGGGTTTTTGATGTAGTTTCAAGTTGCTTAAGTGCGTGAGTTCATGTTGATTATGTAATCTTGTTATTACGACATCAATTACACATTTATGATTCGGTAGCTTAATTGTGGCACGATTATGTTGCCTTCTAATGAGAAAACTAGCAAGAAAGAAAAATTAAAAACTTTGAATTTTTTAATGGAAATAATTATTTACCATAATTAATTTTTATAAAAATTGATACCTATAAAAATCAAATACCTCCGTATGAGTAGAAAAATCGATTTAATTTTATTCAACGTAAAATTTAATTAGAAAAAGATTTTTAGTAATTACAAATCGAAAAGGATTCACTAATTTTTAAATATAGGAATTTAAAAAAAATTTTTTAAAAGGAGGGAGGGAATTGTTCACTTTGAACAAGTTGGTTTTTAGCTGTGAACTATCCGGTTGCAAATTATAATTTCGCTTAAAATAAAACAAGGAATATTTACTTCTACTTTTAGTAACATTAAATTCATAAGCGTCAGGGAATTTTCGACTCAGTCCTTTTTGGTTGGTAAAGCAAAACTAACAACAATAAGTAAAATCGCTATGGTAATAAATTTAAAAAGAAATTTGCCTCTTTTATTTGAATTTTTTAAACACTTTTGCAATTTTTCCCATTTTTTGTACTCACATAACTGTTTTTATTTTGATATGTAAAACGAATTGCGTGCAAATAAATGAATTGGTTTTTGAAAATTAAATATATTTAAATTCGTTTATATTCAACCAAATAACCAACGTAAACAGGTAATGTATAGTTTTTTTTACTGTAAAAAACATTTCACATTCAGTGTCCTTACAACATGTTCAAGGTTGTCAGTATTTTATTGAACACAGTTAGTTGTTGCTGTAGACAGTTAAACTTTCTTTTAGTTGTAATTGAAGTAGTTTTTGCAGAAATTTAATTTAGTTTGGTTTTAAGAAACTTTTGGAATAAAAAACATTTTAGCAATATTGCTACTCGCATTGACATAAAATAAAATTTGTTCGAATTAAGATTTATTTTTATTCATGCGTTAGTAATTTTTTTTACTTTTTTAACTGGCAACTGCTTCTAATTTGTGATGATTTCTTTGTTATTTTATATGCAGATCACGTTCCAATAGTAATCACGATGATATAATCCTAAAATTTAATTACCCATTTTCAGTTTATTTCGTATACGTACGCACATGCTTGAATGTACTGATTAATTTAAATTGTTGTTGGTGTTCGTGCTTGTGTTAGCGGAATTCATTTTTTTCTTTCTTTTAATTACAGCCTTTGACCATTTGAAACGATTTCTTAAAAATAATTTTATTACCTATAAATGTACAGTATGTATTAAGTTTAATCAAAAGAAATTTTCCGGCATTTATCGAACTACCAACTGTTGAAGTTTAAATAATTAAGTTGACAAAATTCTTTTCTTTTCATAATAATTATTTTATGAAAGAGGTAATTCTTATTTTTTGAAAGTGATAATGGAAATGGAGCATTAAGGGCAATCTGAGGTTACTATGTTTTGAAGAAGACATTTAAAATGCCAATTTTTACGTCTCATAGAATTTTTGTTTTGTTTTCTGGGAACTGCTTAAACATTTGTTTTTGTGTTTTTTGTGGATGTAATAACTAATTTAGTTGTGAGTAAGAACAAAATAAAACAGGTTTTTTAATGGCAAAATTATAAGATTGACAATTTCTGTTTCCGATTGTAACTTGCATTCTCTACCTTCTTAACAACAATGTGGCAAAAATATGGCAAATAAACTGTTGATGCTCCGCAGTGAATGCTTCCTAATAACCTAGGAAGTTTCACTTTCATAGATATTCTTCAATGATTGTAGTTTTATCTATTAATTTTTTTATTTTAGTCTCTAACACAACAAAGAAAGTAATAAGAAATAATTTTTTAAAATATGCTCTATACATCGTGAGAGTGAAATGTGATGTAATAACAAGTTTAGAAGGAATAAAAAATTAAGAGCTGTATATAATTTAATAAAAATGTTAATGTAAAATTTTGAAACACTTTTAACATTTTCTGAAAGATAACTTAAAAATATGGTGCACAATCGTACTTTTCTATGAAAAGTTTAGAGGCCCATATTTCTGAAAATATGGGCGAGTGCCACTTTCTTCAATTGATATTTTTTTGCATACCCTTATTCCACTTACACCCAGCAAAAAATTACCTTAAAAAGTACTTGCCATATAATGACTTACTTTTGTGATTGCCAAATTTTGCCACTCGCTTACAAAACACATTACAGTAGTTCGAAAAGTAAGGAAGTTGTAAGTAAAAAAGAATACCTTAAAATACGTACTAATGATTTTTTATTATTTCCTGCAATAATCAAAGTAATAAATTCTAAGCAATTGATTATAAAAGTCTCATGCCTCGTTAAAATCATTAGGTTGGTAACCCAGTTGGAAAGTCCTTCAACCAAAAATGCTTAATTCCACACTAGATTACCTTTTCTTAAATTTTTTGCTGGGTGGTGAAGGGTATAAAAGCTTCAATTTATTTGTTTTTCTTTAATTTAATTAAAAGAATAAAGAGGTACAGGGATCTTCTCTTATTTCATTTAAGAGAAAATCGTTTTCTGTTCTATAAAGTGAAATTTGAGACAATATCTCATGTTTCATTAACGTTAATAACTAAAAGATATAAAATATAAAATGTAAAAATTAAAAAAAAAAAATTACATTCATAATTTTTTCTCATCTATGATATTTATGTAATTTAAGTTTGTGCTTTTGCTTATTATTTGAATAATAAAATAAAAAACAAAATATTTAATCGTCAGAAGACACAAGGATTATTTGAGAAAGCAAACAACCAACATTAACTTTTATACAAAGACATTTTGGTGCAGGTTTCTCATTAGAATTTGTACTTAATTTAAAGGATATTTTATGTTGCCTTAGTTCTATCTGATATTAGTTTTTTTTTGGCAGTTTGCTAATAAAATTTTTTTTTATTTGCTTGCTAAGCTACACCTTGCAACAATAAATTACGGTTCCTGTAATAAAAAAATATTTGCGGATAAGACAAAAATAAGACAACACTTCTATTCGAAACTTTTCTTCAATTTCTACACAAAAACAATATTCTCATAAAAGTAAATAAAACTCAAATTTAGCCATTAACAAAAGCACTTAATTCATGTTAAGATAAAATTTAATAAAAAAAAAAAACAAAATATTTTTTTGTATTGTAATGGGCAAATGAAACCATAAAGTGAACTTCTTGCTTTACAAACATACTTTGATGCGTAAACAAATACAACATATTTGCTTAAGAGAAGACTTCAAAAACATAAGAAAAAATGATACTCCAATATATTTCAAATTAGTATTAAATTTTATGTATTTTATAGACATACATGCATACTTACATACATATGTATTTATAGTTTATGTTTACTTTGTTACTAAAATAAACTGTGCCTCTTGAAAGTATTACTTGAACTAATTGATATTGTAACAAATGAATTAAATGAATTTCATGTTTACAATGTAAATAACCTAAAGTATAAAGATGGGAAGAATGCTGATGAAGGATGTAGCGACTCAGAAAATGCTGCATTACATTCTGTCTAATTTTACTTGTGTTCTTTGGGAAACTTCAGCACAAATTTGTAAATAATTTATCGTTCTAAAATTTTTTTAAGAAATTAAATTAAACAATAAACCTAAGCCGAAAAAAATATATTTAAATTTATTCAGTTTCATTTTAGATGCGAAGAATACAAAAACACACAATAGAAAAATAGTTTTGATTTTCTTTTTTAACTGCAACTCCCAAGCGATTTAAAAAAGAAATTTTCAATTATTTTACGCAAAAAGGGAAAAAATTTGTTTTTTTTTTTAATTTAAGTCAATGAAAATAACTAGAGATTCTATCGAAGGAACTATAAAACGCGTTAAATTTCTTGTTAAGGGATGAGCTGATTGAAGAATAGTTTTTATGAACTATAAAAAGTCTTGCTATTGCACGAGAAAAAACATGAAAATAAGAAATCCAAAGTGTGTAAAGACAATCGAAGCTTATTTCAAATGCTAAAAACAACAACAAAAAAAATTTAATTAAATCAACTCATTTAATATTGATTAGATAGAAAAAATATGAATTCGTTGTATTTTAATAAATATGTATTTATTTGCTTTATGTTTTTCTACTTCATATACAAGCAAATAGTTTTTATTAAGTTTTTTTAAAGTTTTAAATTTCATTTTGTGCTTCGGATTTAAAGATAATTTTTGGTAACATCAGTATTTCGAAGGGCTAGAATATTAATAGAAAATAAATCTGATTTAATAAGAGATTTGTAAAATATTGCCCGATTCCTTTAACGTAAACTGTTGTTCTTCCTGATTCGTAACTTCTTTCTTGTGCTAAAAAGACTTTCCTCACGCTTTTTTAAAAGACAATAATTTTTGGTTAAAGTTTGAGCGAATAATTTATTTTTTTATCGTTAGTTGTTGTTGACAGAGTCCTCCGGAAAATACTTATTCGCCAAAGAATAGATTTTTTTTAACACTATTTTATTATTTTGATGACGATTAAATGCTGCAGATACTGTAGGCGTAATGTGGGCAGGAATAATGTGTGAAATAAAGCAGTTTTAAGAGAAAAGAACAATGTTGTTTAGTTAGCTGTTTATTAGTAAAACTAAAAAAGCACTGAAACTATAGCACGCTCAATTTAAAACAGAATTAAAAGTTTATAAGTATAAACAAAATTAAGTGTGAATTTAAGAGGTCTTCTAAAGAAATGTGAAAAAGTTTATAAACTCCCCTTTAACGGAACCCTCTCATAATAACGAATAACCATCTCCTCACCTGTGTAGCATTTTTTAAGCAAACAAAGTAAAGTAAATTTTTGCTATGAAAAAATCATGATTATTTTAAGCAGGTTTGTGATATTGAGTTTTTACTAAATTAATTACAAACAGAAAGATACACTTTCTTTTAACTGACCTCGTGGTCGAGAAAAGCAAATTTTAATTTCTGGGAAATATTGTGACAACGGTTTGAAACTTAATTAAAATTTTATGCTTTTGAATTGTTATAAACTTTTCAGAAATAAGAGTGAGACATGTTTTAATAATATTTTCTTTAATAAATAAATACAGCAGGAATAAGTAATTGATGTGATGTTTATTTAAACGCGGCGTATGATTTATTTTCGTTATAGTTAATATTAATCATACGTATGAAACTGAATTATTGTGTGTTTATCATGCACTTTTATGTTTTATGGTTTGTGTCTGAGGATTAATTTTAAAATTTAACTTAGTTTAGACGCAATTGGTTTGTGGCTGAGGTTTAAATTTAGAAAATGTTCTTTACACACATCTTCTGAACAGTGTTGCTTTTTAATTTCTACTCAACATTATAACAATTTCGTACTTATTGCGCAATAAATTATTGAAATTTTGTATGGAATATTGAGCTTAATAATGGCTTTTGTTGAGTAAAGATGAATGTTGAGTAATGTCTGAATAGGCTATTACATTGATTATGTCTCGTATTCATTTCGTTGATAATTTATAAATGTACAAACCATTTCTGATCAGTTTGTTTACTAAATTTTTTAAGCTTTTAAGTCTAAAATATGTTCATGAACTTAAACGATGTTTGTCAAAAACAATTGAAACTTTTTAAGAATTAAAACAACGGAAATATTTTTTGGAAAAGTATCATTACTTTATAATTTGAAAATAAACTTTTTTATTTTTATGGCGTTGTACTAAAAGTATGATAACCTTCGAATTATGA
Source organism: Cistogaster globosa (assembly GCA_937654795.1). Taxonomy (NCBI): domain Eukaryota; kingdom Metazoa; phylum Arthropoda; class Insecta; order Diptera; family Tachinidae; genus Cistogaster; species Cistogaster globosa. The sequence continues at coordinate 121,789,625 of OW569406.1, read as the reverse complement.
ATATAAGGTTTAACTTAGAAAATAACATTAATTAAAGAAGAATCGAATATCGAATTTTCAAATCGTAAATTAACTTAGAAAACGAAAGATTCAACAGGGATGGGAAGTTCTTAATAGTGAAATAACAAACAATTTATTTTAAAACTGTATAAATTCAAAGAATAGTCTCACAAAACATTACACATAATTGCAAATAAATTAAATTCCTATGCCAACAATTCAACCGGTTTTAGGTCTGGTCTAAATACAACTTTTTAATATGAATATGAAAATGAAATGAAATATTATTTATTAACAACGAGCTTAAAATGCTATATTTCAATGTGACAATACATATATAAGAAATAAATATAATTTAATTAATAGATTTATTCAAAAAAACAAATTAATTAGTGTCAATATCATTAAACATAAATTGGCATTAAAAATCTTTATTTTCCGTATCTTTTGCTTCCTTATGATGCGATGAAAAGTCAATACGTTACCACTACCAATTAATTACAAGGTAAATTTCAAAAAGGACCGGTTAATTAAAAAAAATCCTTCATCCAGTTAATTATACAAATAATATTTGAAGATCCCGATAAATGTTCAAAGTTTTAGCATTCAAAAGAGAGACTGTGAACACTACTGAACTCTTATTTTAATGTATTTTTTTATTTAAAACTAAGGCTGTGACGCATTGCTAAATACTTAAACCTAACAGTGGTTTCCTAATAGAAAGTAAGTAGAGTAAACTAGATTTTTTTATTTTCAGCTAACACAAGACTTTCTGTTAATTTGTATAACTCTTACTTGTATAGAGTTTGCCTAGATGCGCCATATGGTCACGTAAATTATGGGTTGTTTTTTTAGTTTTTTTTAAGTGATTGAAATTGCTATGAGTTGGTATCCAATATAGACAAGGAATAAATTTGCTGATAAACTTATAAAAATTGCACAAAATATATAAAGTGTATTTCAAAATATTACCGTGGAGAGCTTCTACTTAAATTACCAGGGGCGAACTTTAAAAATATCATTATTTAAATACAAATTTTTGAGGTGTAAAATAGCTTTTAAACAGCTTTTACCTAAAGTTTGCAGCTTCATAGTTACATTTTGTCAATAATTTAAATACATTAATGAAAACCATATTCTTTTAAACTTAAACTTATAAACTTTTGTTACAAAATTTATTGATCTGTTTGTTTTGTTTGAGATTAAACTATGTAATTCATTCTCAACTGGGCGTTAAACAACAAGTAAGAAGAAGGCTTGACGCCACAATATTATTCTCCACATTTAAATACAAAATTTAAAATAATGTCTATGTAAAACAAAAGGTACGACATGAACAATTAGCTATTTTTGAAAAAGTTGAAGAGCCACCCATACAGATACATTGACTATTACTAAAAGCAAGAATACATAGAATGTGTGTGCGTTTACACAGACACAACCAACAACTACAAACTAAAAAAGAAACAATATAAATGATGTTCTTGTTACAGACAGAAACGGAAATTAAATTAATAAAAGTCAACATTAACATTTATGTCAAAAACATTTACCCGGCGATTAATCAACATCCTCGCACGCCTTTATGTTGTTGTTTTTTCTCTGAATAATTATTTTAATATTTCCTTATTTAATTGAAAAATCTTTTATTCCCTTTAAATAATGGTCTGAGTACAAATGTTAAAAATAATAAAAAAATAGTAAAAATAAAAATTCGTCTAAAGAATTAAAAAAGCAATACAAACAATTTGAAATGTATTTTTGTGGGAAAAGTATATCCATATGGCCATTTTGCTACTGTTCATGTAGCTCATCAGTGGATTCTATCCAAATTTTGTAAAGAAAACCTAAGAGTCTCATATGAAAAGCCACTTTTGTTTAAATGAGAACTTCATTGAGTCAATAAAGCAAAAATACAGTATAAACTCAAAAATTTTTTAAACAAAAAACGCAGTAACCATTGAGTAACTATTTTTCTTTCATTTTGCTACATAAGGGATCCCATTGGAAACCATTCATATGAATTTGTATTTTGCTTTGTATTTACAATTTTTATTTTTTCATTGAAGCTTCTTCAGTTGGTCCACATAATTTACTAAAAAATATTGAATTTGAAATTAAAGATATGAATCAGTAATTTTTTTTTTGAAAAAATATTTTGCAATTCATTAACGTAATTAGTTTGAGTTTTCAAAAACATTTCAGAATTTTAAATTAATTAAATAATGTAGATGCTATTTAACATTTTTGGCTGCCTTATACCATTTTTGTATTCAAGACTCTGATCATTTATTTATTAGTTTCTTAATTTCTTTTCTTGAATGGCGACACTTCACGTTTCTTTCTATGAATTGCTTCTCCTGGTTCAGTTCTTTTTAAAGACAAACTCTAATTAAAAGTAAAGTATAGCTGAATTGTGTCTTAGAAAATGCCATTATTTAAATTGTAAATTACCATTAAAAAGATATTTTATTTGCTTTTGTGCTGAAAAAAAACAATGGCAAGCAAAAATAAATGTTTCTCTTCGTCTTTTAATGCGAAATGAAATCATGCAGTTGAACACAGTTAAAGTCACAAGTATGAAAAAATACAACAAAACGAAGCAGACTAATGGACAGCATTCCACTTTAATTAAGACAACAGGGAACCTCCGCTCTAATCTGTAATCTGTGGTCTGAGAAATTGTTATTTAATTAACTTTAAATTGTTGAAACTGTTGACAACAGTTGCTACGTTTAATCAGATAAAGTGAAAAACAATTACATATTTGAAAAAGCAATGTGATGTTTTACAAACACAATTCTATTTTTAGATTGAATTATTTGCCGAATGTTATCTAATATCAACTGAAATTTACATAAACAACCGCAAATGGTCTCTTCGAAAGAGATTTTCTAGTGACACATAAAATATTACATTTGTTTCTTTCATGTATTTAAAAGTCTTGCCGATTTCGAATGAATGTTTGAAATTTTTTATGCTCAAGAAATTAATGTTAAGTTGATAGGAATACCACAGACAGAAGTCAATTTGCACTTGATAAATACTCGCTAAATTGTACACATTCTTTCTTGAGACATTAAAAATTTAATATCAAATATCATACGAAGGCGATATGCAAACAGATATCAAACTTGAACATAAATTACGTATAAGTAAACTAAAAAGGATAAAAAAAATAAAAATGAATGTTTTTCAACAAGAATATGAAACGAAAAATAGAAATGTGGATTTAACACGTTGCTTCTAAATTCCACTATTTGTTCTTATTTTCACATATTCTATTCTTTAAATTCATTTTTTTTAAATTAAAGGTTCTTTCAGACACTTAATTAGTTGAAACATTCATAAGTATTCGTATATCGGCGTTTGTGCAATCAATATAAAGAGTAAATATCGTGTTAGTTTTACCACTCCGAAACTTCTTTTGACTGGTTGGCTTAAACCTTTGGCTAAATTATTTTCGATCGTTTGTCTTTATAGAATATTTGCCAGAGGCACTTAACCTAGCTCCTGCATTTATTAGGGTCTCAGTGATTTTTAGCTTTTATTAGTCTCTGGTGCTTTTGAGTCTTCATTTTAACACAGGGTAACATTTTACTAATTAGAATAGGCCAATTAACTTAAAATAGATTTCACAACCCGGATAATATGTAAGAGAACACCGTCAATGATAGTCCTAACCATATGGAACACATTCTCATAATTATCTCTTCAACTCTTATCCATTTCTATTGCAGTCAACTTCTAAAATGATTTTAATTTTTTATTTTATAAATAAATTATAAATGAAATAGAATCTTACTTTTCTAGCTTTTGGTTTATTTATTAATTTAATTTCTTAAAATCTTTAGAAAGAAAAATTAGATGCAAATGTATGCGGACGTTTTACAAAGAAAATAAAAAAATATAGACGCTGGCAGAATGTAATGCAGCATTTTCAAAACCGCCAAATCTATCATCAGCGTTCTTCACATCAATCTACCTTAGTTTGTGTACATTGTAAAGATCATCTATTTAACCAAATAATTTTGTAAATAAGAATACGAGGAGTATTTATATCATAATTAATTTGGTAAGACAAAGTCGACACACAATCCAAAGTATTTCTCCACTCTTCTCTTTGTTATTTGTCCCGTACATTTGTTCTTGCAATTTGTATCAGCCACCGGATGATCACGAATGCAATTTTTTATTTTTATTCATTCTTACTTGTTTACTTCACAACATTATAAATGCTGTTCCAGTATCGTATTGACTGTTGTTAAGTATGAATGTATAAGCGCCGTGCCTTGCGTATTTTTATAATTTTTAATTTCTTCCCAACGGGGATTTGAACCATGGATATTACAAATGAAACAGAACCTAACTTTTTTGGCTTAAGGTTCATTTTTAATTTAATTTCTAAACATACTTTTAGAAAGAAAATCTATTTACAAATGTATGCGGACGTTTCTCAAAAAAAAAAAAAAAAACAAGAAATTAATTTATAGTATCCATGGTTCAAATCCCCGTTAAGAAAAAATTAAAAATTAATGAATATATTATGTTGATTATATTTTTTGCAACTTTTGCACTTTAAAAAATAAAATAGATTTTCTAATGCCAGTTATTTTTAAATGTCTCTCAGGAAAAAGCTTTAAATAATTATAACGGCACTTAAATAATATTTTATTTGAGATAAGAAAATTATCTCCGGGATTGAGTCTGACGTTTGTAAAGATAAATATGCCAGGTCTTATCCCAATTGTAAGCTTTAAAAAAGTAATTGAAAGATTATAGTTAGTGTTCTTCTTGTAAACTTATTGGAGTGTAACAGCGTACTAAATGACCAGCAGTGTTGCTTTTCGTTTTATTTTCTCTTTTTTAGATTTTCACAATAAAATGCTTTCAAATAAAATACGACACGATTTTCAATTCGACCATATCTAACGTGATAGTCCATTGAATCGCAGAATCTATAACGAATAGTTGATAAAAGAAACATTCTGCAGAGGAGGTCTTCTATGACATTAAGTTCAAGACGAATGTCAACAAACTCTAGTTAATGAAAACTTTTTGTATATTTAAAATACCAAATTTTACATTACGCGGTCTTTGCGACATTTTCAAAGGTAATTTTAATAACTCTGAAAATATTTTCTGCATAAAAAATGAGTTTCCAATTTTATTGGGAAAGCTTATTATTTTTTTTTTAAGTATCAAAATTTGATGATTTGCAATTTTTGAAATATTTAATTCGTTAGAACAAGTCCAAATATAATATTTTCTATGAAGTAAATATTTAATTGCTTGGAGCGTTGAGAAACAAACTTATATAAATTTAATTACATTTTTGGAATTTTACTACGACAAAAAACTTATGATGGTATCAAGTTGTGACTCAAACTACTTCTTAAAAATTGCAAGTGTCACAAACATTTAAATAATAATATCATCACTCTTGGCTACTATTGCTCTGTAATTCGAAAGTAAATCTGTGCAAAAAAAGTGTATTTGTTTGATTGTTTGTTTTAAAGAAAATGTTAATCATCGTGTTACTTGGTAAAGGCAACAGATGGCATCTTCAAATTTTGCTCTAATGACTTTCTTACTAAAGCGGATAAGAGAGAGAAGCTGAAAGGATTAGAATAGTGGGCGTGGTACCCCCAAACAATGTAAAAAATTATTATCATAAGCGTAGGAAGCTATAATAGGAAAAGTATTGAAGTTCTTCTTATGGTAAATAATCAAAAATTATAAAGCTGGCTGTATTGGATGAGTGGATGTAGTACGATTGTTTCCATTGGGGTAGCGAAGGGCACTGGGATTAGCTACTGTGTATTATTTAATTTTTATTTTTATGTTTAAGCAATATTTAACGAATATTTATTATTTCTTTGTCATTAGTTACTGTCTTTCGTCTTAAAACAATTGCAGAATAGTAAATAATATCGAAAAGGCCATTCGTAAAAGTATTTCTAAAGTTTTGTGTTTTTTTTTAAACCCAAAACCATGAGGATAATAAAAACTCATACAACCAGTAAAAATGTGTTTACACATGTTTGTGCGCACATGAGTACATAATACGTGATGTTATTTGTTTGTTTGTATTTGTTTTGTGTATTTTGTTTTCTGTTGAACGTAACAGTTGTTTAATTTTTAGTTGGTTCAATGATATATTTCCTTAGGGATGAATAGAGAAAGGGAAGTTGATGTTGATAAAATGTAAGTGTCTGACACTCGTAGCTACAAATTGGAATTGGAATTGCAATAGTCTGAGAGACACTATTCGGCATAAGTTAAGCAAAAAGTTAATAAATGGAACTGTTAAAGTTTAAAAAGATAAAAGTTTTTAAACAAGTTTTTAAAGATTTTATTTGAAGCTCAAACAATCAAAATAATAGGAAATAAATCAGCTGTTCCGGCTGCGACTTAATTCAAAATTTGATTTTAAATATCTATAGTTACGGTTAATTAGGTTATATAGAGGAGCCCTGACAGTAAAACATTTTCTTTTTTTATCGTATTATTAGAAAATACTTTTAACATATCAGGAACATTTCAGGAATATAATTTTACTAAAATCTCTAACATTCATCCAAATTAGCAAATTAAAAAAAAAAAATAAATTATAAAGCAAGCATCTATCCTAGGAATTTTTTGCTTGTTCCTAGTTTAATACATAGCTTCGTTAAAAGAGATTTAGATTTTTTAATTAACTAAATTTGTTATTGACTTTTTAAATTTTGTTTTTATATGGATATTATTTGTACAGATCAAGTAGAAATTTTGTAGCACTTCTAATTTGACAAGGCAGGAGGCAAAAAGACCTAAGAAAATATAGTTTTAGTTTTTAGTTTTTAGATTGCTATTTTGAATTCTTAAATCATAAAGAACAAGAGGGTGCTGCATGGGCTGAAACATACTCCACCTAAACTAAAAATTAGATAATTATGTTTTTTTTTTAAATAAAATGAAATTTGAAAGCAAATTTAACACTTACGTGTCATTTAGCACTTACAACGAAATTCATAATGTCCAATTGTTGCTGTGGAAAAAATACAAACTCTATTAAAGGAAACAATTCAATTGCGTGTACCTTTGTTCTTTCGGAAGTGTTGAATCAAATGCTCTTTCTATATTTAATTTTTGCTTGTTTTTTCATCACAAACAAAAAAGGAATACTTAAATGTGCTAAATGACGTAAACTGTAGGGAATACATTTTGTTTTACTTAACAAAGCACAGTGTTTTCAAAAAAATTTATTTTGGTCAAAATTCGGTATTTCATGAACCACTGCAGATATTGTAATAAAATTTCACAGAGATAAGGCAGATGTGTTTCTGAAGAGCAGAAAATGTTTGCGTTAAAGGGGGCTTTGTGTAGGCCACAGTTACCCAACATCGGGCATATAATTTTTTGGAAATGCCATAAAAAGTAAATTTTTTACTTAAATGCTAAGATATTTTTAATTTAATTAGAGCTTTAAAATATCTATAAACACACTAAGTTACATAACATATAAAATATCTATAAACATGTGCTAACATATTTATGTTATTTTTTTAGTTTGGCAGAAATTTTTTTATTTTAATTTTTTATGGGCCGACATAATTCAGTAGTTTTAGCGTAGTGTACTTTTAAATGGTACAATTATAACCTTTATAAATTTTTTATAATCTTAATAAAATTAGGAAAAAAAAGTTTAAAGTTTTGTTTTGATAGCGCTTTTCTTTAAAAAGTTACAAGCCTCTGAATTGAGAAAATGTAAAAAATAAATTTTTTTGAAGGATTTGCTCCAAAAAGATGGCATTTATTTTTTGCGTATTTTAATTTGATTTACAAATTATAGGAAATGCAAACAAAAGATAAAGTGAGTCGAAAATTATCATGTTTCTCCCACCAGTCCCATCTACGCATAGTCAATTTTGAAACAAAAATTATAAATTACTGCAAAATTGTTCAGAGTGCAAAGCACCGATTAATAAAACGTAAAAAATTCTTTAAAGCAGCCACAATTGTTGGCTACGTACTCTAAAAAGCATTTAATAGAACTGTGATTAATAAAGGCAGGAAAACCTCTTTCGTAAAAAAAAAAATAATTCTTGGAAATTTTTTTTCCCGCTGCGGGAATTTTTTATTTTAACATTTATTTAAAATCTTTTTTATCTATACAACTTCGAAATTTTGTAAGTTATCTATTTGCGTTTTAATTTTGTGGCCATTTAAATTTATTTTATCTAATTTTATGTCTCAAAAATCCGACTTATATTGATTTTTTCAGTTTTTGAGCAAATGTTATTTAAAAGTTGGAGCACGAAAATAATTATATCAGTGCTGTCAATCTAGAAGCCATAACCTTTCCTTCAATACTATCTTCATGTACATCGAGTATATATTTTAGCTTTTGGAACTTTCTAAGCCTCGCCCCTTCGTAATTTTTTCTCATTTTATATATAAAAATTGAAAAAGTGACTGAATATCTTTTGTGCCAAACTAAAAAACGCAAATAGTTAACAAAATGTTTTGATACACATTTTTAATTTTAACATATAAAATGAGAAAAACAAAAATCACATTTCATTAAGATATCTGCGGTTATTCATGAGATGCCGAATTTTATTCTAAATAAATCGTTTTAAAAACACTGTGCAGAGTTCAAATAACTTACTGTAACGCAATTACTGCTTAATTAGACAAGTTTAATGACAGTTCAACATTTCTATTCATCGTTTAAAAGACTAAAACAATTTCTTTAATGGGATAGAAATATCGTTAAATAACTTTAAGCATTTTTCTCCTAAAGACTCTTATAAATAACAAGATTAATTATTAGTCAGCAAAGCTTCATGTTGTTAGATTTTAAGCAAATTTGATCATTCAGCCAAAAAAACTATGACTCATAAGGTCGAGTTGCAAAAAAATTTAGGAAAATATAATTTGATAAAATTAATGTAACTATTAAAAGAAAGGGATTACATACGCCTTTGAAAATTAATATTTATGAGCAGTGGGAGTTATAACTCCAATCCCACCCGCAAAACGTTCCTGTAAAAGTTGTTTTTATTTTTTTTTTTCTGCCAATTTCGAAAATATATTCATTCTTAAGCTTTCCAATGTCTAATCAATTCCCGCCTCACAAGAATATTAATAAAAAGATATTTTTAATTTTTTACTTTATAGTATTTTATTTATTTGAAAATAATTATTTTATTTATAGTTATAACTTGTTTATTATTTCAATGATAAATTATATTTAAAATTAAAACAATTAATTTATTTAGAATAACTTCTTTGCATTAAGATGATGATGAAAGCCATGGTTCTCTTTTGTCTGATTATTCAAAGACCTTTTGAATCTAAATCCTCTTCAACGTTAAGTACAGGTGGAAGCATAGAAGAAATTGATTCTTTCATAATGTTCTTTTTTTTGGAGTGGGTCTTAAGTGGGTCAGAATTTATCTGACTGTGACTGCAAAAGTTTTTGTGTGTAAAATCTTGTTGGGCTGTCAAAAGCGTCTGGCAATATGAGTATATTATATTTCAATTTATTTTTAGTGCCTTGATTAGTTTTCACAAATACATACACTCATATTGCCACACGTTTTTGATAGCTCAACATAATTAAAAAAAAAAAAATACATCTAAAAGCTAAAACATATGTTCACCAAATATCTGATGCAGTCACCTGTTCAATTCGGCTTGACTAAACGCTTCAAAACTTTCTATCAATATTCTGCCTGTAATGCCGGAAATGTTTGTTTCGTGCCTCAACCGCTTCTTCTGATAACAGCCCAATAGGCAACAATACCTCTCATAACAGTTGAGTCATGTTTTAAAATCTTGTGCATTGTAACTGTCATAGAATGCCACTCATATGGAGAAACAGTAGTATTTAACCAATAATCAGCTGCTGTGGTCAAGGTGGTAAGCACGTTGATTACAAATCTGGCTGGCCAGGGTTCAACCCCTGCGACAACCAAAAAATAAAAATGTTTTTTTCTGATTAATGGTATAAATACATATTCAGAATTAACATTAAAATATGGCAGCCTCCTTCGTCGGTACTTCTTCATAGCATATTCGCCGGCGAAGTAAAATAACTAATAAATTGGCCATACTTTCACCGCCTGTTCTTTTCTCTCCTCTATCCCTTTATACACTAATTAAATAGGCATTGTTGCCTGAAGTGCTATTTCTCTTTAATAAAATAAAAACTCTTGCATTTTATTTTGTGACCGCTTGAAATTACTTCATTAATAACTTTCATTCGGTGTGTAAAATCAAGTTCAATTTCAGTTATTTCTGCAGGATTGAAAAAAATCATTTGCTAGTGATACTATCGTTGGTGTTTCCAAGTTCAGCTTTCATATCATAATAATTTGAAACAAAATTTTTCTAAAAATTAATAAAAGTAGCTGCTTATATAGCCTTTCATAGAAAAAAATCAATACAAAATCTTTATTCTTTTAGTCACAAAAAATATATTACAATTTACTTTTAACTTTCCTGATTTTAACAGTGTCCCTAAATGACAAATCTCAAGCAAAAGCCTTTAAAATTCACTATGGTGCAAAATTTATTTATCTGTCAATCTGTGTACTTAACTTTTTTACCTGTCTTAAAATTAATTTTAGGCTTAATGTCCGGCTAGATTGACGAAATATCCCTATAAGCAACGTGTGAAAGAATAAAAATCAATATGACCAAATTTATATTATGCAACTTTTTGAGGAATTTTTTTAATTCTCTATTTAAATTGCAGCGATATGCGTTATTTAAAAATAAACATAAGCAACAGTAACTTCCCTTCTATATTCAAGCAGTACCATATTGCACATCTCTTGCTTCACAAACAAACAAAAGTTTCATGTTAATTTCATGAAAAATTGCATAGTGTAAATGCCTTTTATCTTTTGAGCATTTTTTTGTGATTTCATTTAACATACCCTTTTATAATCTTTATATATTTTAGCTTACTTTGTTTGTGTTTTTGTTTTTCTATTCCGTGATTGATTCTTTTACTCACTTGTTTATTTAATAAATTTTAAAAATGTTGTTGTTAAAAAACTAGATAACTAAATGCAATATAACAAAATAGTTTGTTTTCCTAGACAATTATCTCTTCCTGCCACTGCTTTATTTGTAAATTATTTTTATTTTGTTTTTCAAATTATCTAAACGGATTGTTTGGTGTTTTTTTTTTTTATTTTATTCAAAATTATTACTCTCAATTAAACCTGGCCACTTGGCTAAGGAGAAGTGCTTGGTTGATTACAAATTATTAATAATTATAAGTTAAGTATTAATTTATATGGTATTAGCATATACACTATTCATAAAATAGGGAACATATTTCCTCATTTTTATATCGGTTGGCGAGCTCTCGAAATATAAAACATGTTTTTACGCCTTTTAAGATATTTATTTAATAAGATTCTCACCATATAAAGTTGAATTTACTCACATCCTTGTAAGCTTTTAAATGGAAAGTTTTTTCAATTAATATGCGCCCATATGTTTGTACCACCTTTTCTGTTATACCACCTCGAAAAACGTATGTATATCGACCAGCGATATATTTTTTTTTTATAAGAGTGTGCTAATTAACGACGCATACATTTTAATAAAAACTAAAATAAGTAAAAATATTTGGAAATGTCTTCTTAATTAAATGAACCCAAAACATATCACGCAGTTTTCAAATATGTTTTTATGTCTCTACTAAAAACAACTTGTTTTCTGTCACAAAAAAAAAAAAACAACAATAATAATTTTTTGTATGGAACATAAATATTTTTCCTTGTTATTTTTTTGACAAAGATATTACAGCTCTAATTTTAACTCATTAGCATGAGAACAAATATAAGGCGTTGGAATTTTAAAAATGTTTTCTTGCGTCATGTAATTAGCATTAATTATGGAAAAGTAAGAAAGTCGTCTAATATTTTGCGAAAGCAAGCACTCAATTATTGACGCAATGTCAGACGCCATGAAAATGTTGCCTCATTTTTAAAGGAAGTTATCCTTTGAAATCATTAAAAAAACGTTTATGGAATCGCTTACCAGCCTTATTGGGATCAGTTAAGTTTTCTGTCTCTAATTATTCTTAAACTTTTTTCACATTACAATAATAATACTTAGTTTTGACGGTTTAAAGCTTTTTATTTTTAAATAATAAAAAAACGCTTCAAAAGCCAAACAAACTTAAAATATCTACAATAGCAAATCTTGTTTATTGATGATCAAATCTACACTTACGAAATGTAAAAAAAAAATATGTTTTCATGAAGGTACAGGTCAGGTATTGCAGCAACAACTGCTTAAATAGTGCAATTCTGAGTCATCTATGCTGACAATTCACAGGTGGCATTAAATTAAATTTAATTCTTTAATGTTTTTTTTTTTTTTTGTCAATAGTAAATTCTCTTTCTGCAAGCTAATCCAGTGATATCTCACAGTGATATTTTTCTTGAACATCATCATTCGCTTATTCTAAGGCACATTTACTTCCTCCCTTAAATACTTACTGCACTTACATTTATTTACTCACTGCATTGTTTTGGCAACGTTCTCTTTTGTATTTAAAAGTCAATGTCAGAATCTAGAGGAATGCAAACACGCCACTTTATCAAATATTGTTTGTGTGCATTTAAAACTCTTGCTGTGTCAGCAACAATTTCTTTCATTTTCATAATTTTTTATAACAAAAGAAACAACTGACTTGTTTTACACTCGGCAGATAGACGGACAGACAGACAGGCAGACAGAAAATTATGAAGTGAGATGGGCATAAAGACAGGCAGATTGATATGATTGTGTCTTTGTGACTAAATTAATTAAATTAAAAGTTTCCTGTTAAAGCTTTAAGTAAACTTATAAACTGGCATATTAAAACCACACCGCCACACACACACATACACACATACACGAATACAGTTAAAAGCAGCGAACACACCTCTTTCTATTGTCTGATTATTTGCCCGCGCTTGTTGCATTTTCGTTTTATTTTTCTAATTTCTATTTTTGATGTTTCCTTTTTCTTTTTTTTTTTATTGAAATGTACATATTTTATTTTATTTTTTTTTTTGCTACAAAGATAAATCATTCAAATTAATGACAAGGAAAAAAAAAAACGTTTGAAATTGACTGAGTGCTCGTACGATGTTTTTTGTTGTTGGTGTTTCTAAAACGATAACTGGTTTAATACCCTTTGTAAAGGGTGGTAATTGGGTGTATAGAAACTTGTAATTTTTAATTTTTTTTTTGCAGATCATAAAATAAATAAGCGAAGAAAATTAATTTTAAGGCAGACATAAACAATGTAGCTTCGATATGTTAGTTCGAAAAAAATTTTATTACATATTTGTCGTTTAGTTTATATTAAAATAAATATTTTTTTCTGATGATGCTACAGAAAGGTTATGGGAAATATCGAAAAGAAAAATAAAAAGAGTCCTATAGCTTGTTAAATTAAAAAGAAATGAAAAGAAAGAAAAAGAAAGAAAAAATAAAAAAATGTTGAATTTGTTAAACATTTAATCGAATAAACTACGCGATTAAAAATTTTGATCAAATTAGAAACTCTAGTTCGGGTCTGCATCAACAAAATCTTTTCAAAAATTGTTTAGAAATGAGCAACCTGAATTCATGACTGGTATCTTTTAGAGCGTATCATCAAATGACTTTTGATTTCTTGGATGAAAGTGGATGTTATGGGCAACAAGTCTGCTTTTGAATAGTACTGACGATGAAAGTTAAATCAAGAAATTCACACATTCTGAATATATAAAAACATACTTGTTTCTACGTAAAAAATAATTTTTACTAACAAAATATACAATAATTTAAGAAACATCTCTGAAAGGATTAATGATAGGGAAGAAGAAGATTATGACATTTTTATGTCAGCTCTAAAGATTTAGATGCTGACGACTTTATTTACTACTTTATGTGTAAGTGATGATAAAACTTAAACTTGGAAACGTTGCATAAATAATGTTAATGGGTTTAATCAGGTTAATCAGCCAGGTGAAGGGCAAGGACAATAAGTTGAAATTGTATTGCCACAGTTTCTTTGACTCTTCAGTGATCTCATATTTATTCACAACTTGGAAAAGTAATGCACATGGAACACCATTTACTTTACTTACATTTATTTAGTGAGATAATTAAGCAAAAATTGCTAAATAAACCGAAAAGTTGATAATGAGTATTGAAATTATTATTAACAGAATTCTTTAATATGTCGAGGAAATCGGAGACTTTGTGAAAAAACAAATAATAAATTAAGCAGCAGCAAAATAAACACAAAAGAAGTACTTCATGCACTCCGTTTTCGAGAAATAAGAATCACGAAACATTCTGGGTAACGGCGTGGGCGATGCGATTAAGAGGGAAATAAAAAAATACACATATCATTTACCTTTTAACACTTTCCCTGCCACATATACTGTGATAGAATTTACAATATAATAATAATTAATAATTGACTTTCTCCTTTCTTTACAGAAAAATTAAATACCTTAAATTAGTTTGGACTCTATCGTCAACAGTACGATTTCAAGCAGTTTTATTGCCGATTTATCTACATGCGAACGAATACTTCTTTCGCATACTTGTATTGAAAACAAAAACAATATAAATATGCGAAAGAAATGTTCGTTCGCATGTAAAGAAACCGGCAGTTATTATATGCCACCACTGTTAAAAAAGTCTTTTTGTGATACAAGAAAACTGAAAACAGTCTTTGTTAAGCACGTTAAACTCTTTATATAAATCAAATTTTTAAAAAAGAAATTTTTTTGTGCAAAAAAGTTTTTTAATGTTTCAAAGGTTTATGTGTGAGCGAGTGTGTCTGTATGCAGAAGAGGTAGTGTGGTTTTTTGCGATAATCACATTGAAAAGCAATTTTTATACATCAAACACTTGAACGCAACAGTGTTTATTATTAGAATACAAAGATATAAAAGTTATTGATTTCCTAATTTAAAACATTTTACCAAACACAGTATTAACAATTAATTTATATTTTTTTTAACGTATCATTATTTTATTTTGTCTATACTTTTCTCTCGTATATTGTTTTGTAAAGCGTTTTATAAGAGACAAAACAACAGTTAATTTTTTAAAGATTCCGCAGACTATATTAATACCGTTCTGTCTGTCTGTTTGTCACACAACTATACCAATTATGCCGTCGTAGGTAGGCGATTAAGATGGTTAAAAATAAATAAAATTAAATTGCAAACTTTAAAAAATGGAAAAAAACCCAAATTATTGATTTGAGCGAAAAACCTAGAAAGCATATGACCACAAAAAAAAAATTGAAATTCTAGCAAACATCAAGCAGTAACTAAAAATTTAATGGATATAAGAAAATAATATTATTCGGCATTTACACCATGCAATATTTCATGAAACTTTGGCCTTTTGTTTTATTTTGATGTACTACGATATCCCTACAACAGCAGCGCACTTGTATTTTGTGTAACAGATTTTTATTAAAGAATAAAAAGACAGCACAAAAAGGTAAAAATATTGTGAATTATACTTTGTAGTTTTTTCGCTGCCGCCTTAACGATATCTACTAAGCAGAATTACAAATGATTTTTATATAAAGGTACGGTCAGACTAGTCAAATATTTGACCAAAAAGACGTGGCAACTAAATACTTATGTGGAAACATAAGATTCTACTCAATGTAAAAGTAAATAACAAGTCGTCATTTATAACGACACGAGTCAGAAAATACTAAAAAAAACATTTGTAGTAATAGTGAATACGCTGTTTTGGGTGAAATATTTGACAACCTGACGTTCCTTTGCATGATGTTTATGAAGTCATACACTTTTTCATTATCTACAATAAATTCTTTCGTAATTTCTGTCTGTTTAATACATTTAACTGAGTTATTATACCTCTGGAATATTTCTTCATGCATAATAATTTTAAATTTTGTTCTTAAATGGGATGAAATTTAAATATAAAAAGACCTCGTAATGAAAGTGGTCGAAGAGAATTTAATGTCTTTATGTTGTTATTTTTTGAACTGTGAAAGGCAGCCATATCAAATTTGTAAAATGTTAGTAAAGTAATGTGCGCTATAACAATATAAACAAGTAGAAAAAATTAATTTTAATATTAAATGGTGTCTAAATATTAACGTGATATTTTTCGTAGTAGGCAGACGTTTATAATTCACACTGGGTTTATACTGATATGTCCGATATATAACTAAAATGCATTACAGGGTATCCTAATAGTAACGTAATTTTTACTTATATGGATTTATATTTTTTGTAAATCCGTAATAGGCGGAGAATTAAAATTTACACGGGGTATTTTTTGCTAAGTTGCTATAAAAGCAACTAAAAAAAACTAAAACTAAAAGGTGTCTTAATAGTAACGTTATATTCACAAATCTTTATTTTAAATATTCCCATGGTATGTATACTGTGACAAGTTTTACAAATAGAATTAAATGGTTCGTCTGTGAGACAAACTCACTCTTGGTGGATTTATTTGCAATTTGCTATGTTCTTATTAAATAAATTTGGGTTCGTAAGTTTAATTTAAAATTTAGATTTTTAAACCTGAATTTCATAAAATTTTATAAAAAGAAATTGATTGATGAATAAATAAATATTAATTCTCTTTTGAAAGTGAGGTGAGTGAAATTTTCAGATATGAGATTTTACTTGATGAACATATGTTTTAAATATGAAAATAAATTGTAAATAAAATTTTAATTATAAAAGATAAATTCATTTATTTTTAAAACTTAATTTATTTTAAAAATTAATAAAGTAAACAAATGTAATCAAAAACTTTTTTCTTGGTTTGAATAGACTTTACAAGAATTATTGTGGGTAAACAATTTTTTAATTTAAATTTTGACAAAACTTTCTTTTATATTACGTAAATGCTTTATTCTTGTGTATTTTCATTTAAATATGTTAAAACATTGTTTCATCTTTTTAAAAAGTATAATTAATAATTATTTAACAACTCACCAGATCGTCGTGTGAATAACACAGCTATAAAGCGTGTCTAGTTTATTTTATTATTGTATTTTTAATGTGAATATTTTCTATTTTCTTTTTTAATTGCTAATAAATTTATTTTTTTTTCTAAATTTTATCACTTGATTTAAATTTGTGTTATTTTTTAGTTTGCTTTAAGTGTACGTGTGACACGCCAACTAATTGTATTTGATTTTTCTCCAATGAAAAGCAGGAAAACACACAATTTTAATTTTTTTGTGTTCCACTATAAAAAAGCACAATGATCAGTTAGCACACAATTCCTAGAATATTTTATGAAACATTTATTATTTTTTTCTAATCTTTTATATTTAGCTATATGAAAATTCTTTAAATTTATAAATTATAATTGTCACTATACACACATTCATTGACCAAAAAAAAAAAAAAAAAAACAACAATAAATTAATTAACGCAGTAATTAGACAGGTTATTTTAAATAATGCGCGCCTTTGTCTGTGTAAACAGGTGGTTTTTCTCAATTCGAACTCTAAGAGTACAATGTTTAACACAATTCAATCGACTACAATTAGTTTTGCCTAGCTGTCGTAATATTTTTCCGTGACACTTTTATGCGATGCTTAATAGTCGGCGGCAAATAGCAAAATGCGAGTTTATATTTTTGTTGAAATAAAAATCCTCTTCACGTTCGCAATGGCAGAGTGACAAACAAAATATAAACAAATCATTCATTCTTTAGTTTTCTTTCTACAATTTGATAACAGTTTGCGTCATACACAACAACCCTGTGCCACCCTAAAGTTTTTAGAAGCCAACATAACAACCCCCTTGAAGTTTGTTGTAGTCACAAACTTCGCAACATTTTTTTGTTGTTCATGCAAGTTGCGATAAACTCTTAAGAAAAAAAAAATTGGTTGATGTATTTGATTTTTACACAGTTTAAGTGGTGAAAAACCTTTCTTTTTACCAAGTGGCATCATGATTCATTTTTTTTCTTCGAATGAAGTGTGTTGAGTTTAAGAAATTAATTTTTTGAGAACCATTCTAGTTCTTATATCCATTTGGCCAATTACTCAACACTGTCTTTTATGAAATCGTCACAAAAAATTTAAAAATTAATTTGATTAAATGTCAGTTAGAGGCTGTTAAACCCAAAAGCAAAATCTTAATTTGAAATAAATAAATGCAGCGGTTTTCAAAGGTCTTTGACACAAAACAAAATACGTGGTAAAGCTTTCAATAGGAAATAACTAAAAAACTCACATATGTTTTGACCTTGAAAGTGCCTATTTGGTTCTTAATTTTATTCATAGAAATATGAACAAGCAGTAAAATTAATTAATAACAATCATATACGTACAAAAAAAAAATAATTTTTGTGTTTTATGCACTGCCAAACAGGTTATCCATTGCAGTAAAAGTAATTGTCTGCACGTGTAGGAGGGTCATATGTTTAACGTCAAGAAAGTGAAATTATGAATTTTATAGAACAATGTAGGGACTGTTTATGGTTATTACAAATATCATTGAACGACTATTCATTAAATTTTTATATTGTATTTGGTCGGAAAGTGAAACTGAATTAATTAAAGAAACACAAGCTACAGCGAAGTCAAGTACCAGGTGACAACAGCGTCGAATTCATTAATTTTTACCGGTTTAAGGAATCTCGACTTTATAAAAAACAAAATGAAAAAATTTTACAAGCTCTTATAGCCCAATAAACGAAATGTTTTTTACATCTGTCATATTTTTTGTTTTACAAAAGATTTCTAATATTTCGTTACAAACGTACATATAAAATAACATCTGTTTAACAGCTGATATTAGGTATTTTGACAGATCAAAATAGACATTTTGCTAGCTGAATTTTGCATGTAAATTTATCCATTATCAATCACATGACAGTTGGAAGTTTCACAAGTCAGATGCAGGAAAGCATTTTGTGTTTCAGAACCTTCAAGGTAAATAAATTATAATTAAATAAATAAATTAATAAGAAAAAAATCTAAAACTGCAGATAAGTGGATTTTAAGATTTTCACAATTTTTATTAAAAAGTAAATATTTTGCACAGGGGCATACATTTGTTTGGAGAAAATTAAAAATCACTTTTAAACTCGACTTAAAAATCTCTGCTTCATAAATTAATGACTAATTTATTACAAAGAGGCTACTGATGAACAGTTGGAGGGTCTAATTATTATTATTAAAAAACATTAAGTTTTTTTTTTTCAAATTTGGCTTTTTTGCTGTATTTATTTTGATTTCAGAGTACTAATCATGAATACAAATAAATAAATAAAAATTTAACTAAATCGTTTATTAGATTTGTAAACAAATAATTTATTGCTGTTTTAAGTTTTTTTTTGCATTTTTGTTTTATAAACTCAAATTAAAATACAAATTGAATATGTGTAAAATCTCTAAATTTAAAATTTTTTATTAAAAATATTTTATCTTTCATGTTCTTTAAAATTATTTTAACAATTATTATTTCAGCTGTGGAATTTTTCTAACAAAGGTTTAATAGTCAAAAAATGATAAATTTAAATTAATTTCTTTTTGTTGACATTTTTAATGCTTTTAAGGTTATAAAATGATTGATTCTTGGAGTGAATACATTTTAGTACAACGTTTGGTGAGGTAACGTTTATGGCAAATGCTCTTTCTATCAACTGGTTATTGTTTTTTAAAAATGATTAGCAATTAATACGTGATTTAATTACAAATGTTGACATTTAAAATTGCAAAAGTTAATAAGTTTTTGGTTATTTAAAATGCAAAAAAGTTTATCTTTTTTTCATGGCATTGTTGTTGTTTATTAAATAAAAGCTTTTATTGCAGTTGGGGTTCTGGGATAATATAAAATGTTTAAATCACAATAGCCTTAAGCTTAGTCAAGTTGCGGAAGCTTCATAAGCTTTTTAGTTGTGGCAACAACACATGTTACCATACTTTTAATATTAGAATATTTTAGTGTTTTTTGTATTTGCTAACACTGTGCATCAGATTTATTTTCTTTTGGTTTATGTGATTTTTTTTCGCGCTAAATTTAAAAATTGCCAGAAAGATTTGCAACTGGTGTAAATTGTAATCTTTTTTGTATTTTTTAAAACTTTTCTTGAAGTTATAAAATAGTTTAAAAAATTCCGTTAGATAAAATAGTTGTTAAGGTGATATTGAATGAATGTTACGAGTACTTTAAGGTTAAAATTGCTTTCACTTTGGTTAATTCTTTTAGGCTTTGAAAGCAACAAAGGATTTTGACATGTGATATTTGGCATAGGCCAGACATCTAATTGAATAATAGTTTGTATGAAGATTAGATTCCAATTAGGAGGTTCAAAATTTTTTAGAAAACATCTTAGTATTTTTATTAAAAAATATTTTTTCTGTACTATTAAAAAAATAAGGAAATTCAATAATAGCTTTACCATCTCAATAATAATAAATTGGTGGCCTTAAAGTTTGCTTTACGTAAATAAATATAATCTATTGGTGTGGAGAAAAGAATAACCAGATAAAAGTCTGTGTCACATTGGACGTTGGGAGTCATAAGAACTGAACTCGATAAATATTTAAAGGCAACTTGTGGCCTTTGAAAAGCTTATAATCTGCTCTCTTTGTTATATTAAATAAATTTTTGCTTAAATTATTTAAATATTGTGGAAATATTAATTAATGCTGTTCTAACTTTAATTTGTTTTAATTTTAGCTTTTATTTTCTATTTTTAAGATTTGCCATAAAGAAACAATTCCTTGTTTTGTTCAGTTCTTCAAACGTCACTAACAGAGCTTAATAAAACGTTATTGTCAGTTCGCTTTGTTTCTTATGTTCATCGAAAAAAAAAAAATAATAAGAAACTCAAAGTCAAAATATAAATACAGATATACAGGTACATAATTTAAACAAAGTAATTATTTGATAATAAACACAGAAAAAAAATATTGTTTTCTATTTACCATGTTTTGTTGTCTGTGAACATTTTTCTGATGATGAAATTTTCAATTACGATTATGATATTGTTTGCTTAAACTAATTTAGTGGAAATCTATAATGACATTTTTTTTGTGTGAATATTAAAACTTTAACCAGATGTAAAGCTGTAAGTTTTATTATTTAAATTTTGAAGAAAAAAATCTACGAAAAATAAAAATGTCCATCCATGAGTAAAGAATTTTTGGAAAAATTGATTTTAATAGATTCTATTACATCAATTAGAACTTTTTTTCTTCTTTCACCTGTACATGACATTTTGTGATAAAGTTTATGTATGGATGTATGTAAATATATTTTCTTATATAAAAATTTATAAAACAAAATTCAAATTGTATTTGAATATATTATTGTTGTATTTATTGTAGGCTTGAATTGATTTAGATGAGAAATGCATATGATGTCAATGACTAAACAATTATTCAATTATTTTGACATTGATATAAATACAAAATATTCACACAAATGCAGACCTTAAAACACACACATACAAACGTACACTTACGTTTAAACAGATAGTCATACAAACCAGTCAGAAAAGTTTCATTTTCAAACATCAATGGCAGATATTTCCCATAAGAGTAATCAAAATATTTACACAACGCAATACAAAACAGCAACAAACATCCAACAATCATTTTAACATAAAGTAAAATAAATATTACCCAGCATAAATTTTTTAAATATCATGCTTTTTGAGTTTAAGTTTGAGTGATTTTTTCAAACTATTTTTTATTCAAAGCTACATAGAATGAAGTTTGAGTTTATTTAAGTAAAAAAAAAAATAAAAATTAAAAATAATATTTAAATAAAAATTAAATTTTTAATTCGATACGGAAGAGCATTTTGGGTTCATGTTCTCAAATTAAATGTTAGGTTAAATAAGATAAAAAATTAATGTTGCAGTTTTTAAAAATTTATTTTAAAATTTATGCGTGACTCATGAGTTCAAAACTATCCTTTTGAAAATATATGATAGTCACAGCAGTTGCTGTGAAGTTGGTTGCAGTATTTGTAATTGTATATCAGAGATGTTTCTAATATAAGTTCATATGTGCCTGATGGCGTAGGTTTTTGCCACCAGGCGGGCTTAGTTATATTTTCTTTCCTAATAATTAGGATAATCAAATAGACATTTAATTTTCTTTTCAAGTTTAAATTGAATTAGTTTCTTTAACGCATTTACGCATTTACGCTTTTAACCTGTTAACCCCTTGACCAATTGTTAGTATTTTCAACAAGTCATCTACATATTTTATCCTTTGTCTAAAATAAAAATTATTTTGTACTTGGCAACAGGTGTTACTCGTACCAGCAAAATAAAACTTGATGACAAAAACAGATATTGTGTGAAGTCGTATCACATTTTTTGACGCAGATAATTTATATTTAGCTGATCTTTTAAGACAAATTATTATTTTCTCGCGAGATAGTGTGTAACCTTTACACTGTTGTTTTATTTCCTCGAAAAGAAGATTTACAAATATTGAATAATAAAAAAATATAATAAAATAATAATAATTTTTTTCTTCCAATATTTTTTTATTCCAGTCAGGTTAGGGTTTATTTTGTTTATTATGTAGATTTGAAGTCTTATTTTGTGTAATTATGGAAAATAAAATGTACGCCACAAATCTATAAAAACCGCGAAAATGTTTATTAATAATAAAAAAATCTTAATTCGCAAGTTTGAATTTTTGTTTGCTGGGAAATTATTTTTCTGCGTGAGAGTATTTGAATGATTATATGTGAGCTATTGTGTCTATTTGTGTGTTCATTATACAATAAAACTTTTTTTCTTTTTGTTTCTTCCTCAATTTCATTTTGTTCATTTTTGATGAACTGAACTTTTAAAAAAGTTCTAAGCATTAACTCCATTAAAGAAACCTGAATTCAACGGCAGGAAACAACTGCGCCAACAACAAAAAAAAAAACTTTATTTTAATTAACTGGATAGCAACAAATGAACTGTTTAGATCACATTGAATTTGGGTCAGTGAAATGACTGAATCTCATTAAAGCCAAAATGTGTCAATTCTAATTACAAATTTATTATGGTCAAATCAGCAGACGAAATGTTTTGAACATTTAAACAAAAGGCTGAGAAATTAAATTATTTTACTTTTAAATAGACTTCTAGGAAGTTAAGCTCTATTTATAATTTTTTGTTTGTTTTTTGTATTCTTTATTTAAGTTAAGCTTATTTAGATTATAAAAAAAAGTATTTCAGTTAAAACGATATGTGAAGAATTATTTGCATAATTTCTTTCAGGCTGTTTTTCATTATTAAAGTTGTTTTACTTAATTTTAAATGAAAACATATTCTTGTAATATCTAAGCAAATATTTATTGTCGAAAGAAAACTCTCTCAATCTTTTATGTTTAAATTTATTTCAACAGCGAATTTATTCAATAAAAGAGTTATACAAATTAAAAACCCATAAGCTTTAAAATGAGGTTAAAATCCATTTGAACATGCGATCCCTGTCACTTGCAAGGAAATATATGTGCATATCTTTACATCTTATTATTTCGGTTTTCGGTCTTCCTTCCTTTTCGTGTTGGACTCAATGTTTGCAGCCATCAGTTCGACGTGCACCAAATTTATAAATTACTTCGTGGTTATAACATTCGCCTGGATTTAGAATGATCGATGGGAAATTGGGCTAAAATAAAGCAGAGTAAAAATAAAATTAATTAAATATTTAATACAACAAAAAAAGAAATTAAAATAAAAGCAGCATGGAATAGAGAATGTCATTTACAATGACATGATGTCTCGAAAGCTTTAGTTTTGTACTCTTACCTTGTCCTTATACTTGTGAAGATAATAAAGAATATTTAAATAATCTTTATTTTAATAGAAGACAAAATCATTTTCTATTTCCCTACACATTTTAACAAGGATGTATAAGTGTGTGTGCCTTAGGGTTACTTAATGATATTAACGTTAAACGGTTGCAGTGTTTCTAACCTGTCAGATAATAAGTCAGTGTTTGACAGCTAAAATGGTCTATAGCACCTCAGTATTGTTTTGTATTGTTGCTCTTATAACCCAGGCACAGTTAACATAGTTGGGCTTAAAAGTTTATACAAAAAGAAAATAAAAATAAAATTACTGGAAACACACATCAACGTTTATTTATATGAAAATAGAATAAAACTTAAATCTTTATTTTCCTGATTTAAAAGATTTTTTTCCTCTCAGAGTCTTACACGCTTTTGTGTGTTTTTTTTCTTTTTTCAACCAGTTTTATTGTTGACTTTGTAATAGATTTTCAACTGGTTATATGGACTTTAATTAATGTTTGTATGCTGCTCTTATTTTTTTCTAGAGTTTTTCCTTTTCTTCTTTATGGATAATTAATGAAAATAATGAAAACTTACATGATTGACAGCATCAGGATATTTTTGTGTCTCCAAACAAAAGGCTCCTTGTTTAACATATTGTGAATGGTTCTTTCCTTGCAGGGGTGCCTGAAAAATACAAATCGCATATAAGTTAATATGCCAGTGAATATCTTAAAACTGTAAGACCTTTTAGAAATATTTATGTCACGTTGCTTTATCCAGAAACTCATGGCATTAAAGACCTAACTTTATTTTTTACTTAAAAAATTTCAAACAATTTTTACAATTTCGTAAATCAAAACTGCACTGTGTGAATTTAAAATTTTATAGCGACTAGTGATTCGTGAATCATGAATAATAAAATAAGTTAAAAAGTGAACTTGAGCCACCTTTAAATAAATTCTCAAACTCCCTCTCTCAAATTTTATGAGTAAAATTACTGTAAGGGAACGTGTTGATTATAATAAAAAAATAAAATGTTTTAATTTCTTTTATGATGACAGGGAAAATTGTTGACTGAAAAGAAAATGACTTTTCTCAATTGACTTCATTATTCCAGAAGTGTCACTTTATATTCGGATTTATTTCATGCTAATTAATTTTATATAAGGGCATACTCATACTTTAATTCTTTATTTTATAACGTCTTAACGTATATCGAAAACTGTTGGAAAAATATGTTATTTTCTTAAAAGCCAAAAGACTCTTTATTTTTTAATTATTTATTGAATATTTGAAATAATTTAAATATTAATAAGTTTTCAAATTTTAAATCTTGAAATTGTTCTCAAGCAAGTTCAGCCAGTGCTGTACTAAAAATTTCAATTTATTGCAGCATCTTTCGAAAGTTTGTTTTTTAAAAATATTGTTATATGTAAAAAACGTAGACTTACGTAGACTTTTATTCATGAGACTATTTTGATGAAAATTCAAGAAAACTGGTTGAATAAAGATTCATATTTTGATTTGTTTTACCTCCTATTCAATGTTATATATCAAACTTTAAATATTGAACTGGAGATAATATAAAACCGATCTTTTTTAAGTAACACAAAATCTCGTAAGAACTTCTTGTCGAATATTTGTCAATTATCATTTGCGCTTACTTTTAAACGTTTTTTCTTCAAATTTCTAGAAAACATTCAATCCTCTAATGTCAGTTTGAGTCTTTGTTTAGTTAAAATAAACTATTTTGTGTTTTTCCTTCTTCTTTGTTTGGTTTTTATTATTGTAAGTGTTTCTATTTTTATTTCTATTGTTATTAGTTAATCTTAATCAGTCTGTTTCCTTTAGCGAACGTTGAAAAACATAGGCCAATTTTCAGCACTTTTAATTTGTAAGAATTCCTCTGTCTTTATTTTTTTTCTATAAGTATCTGTTCATAAACTTTTGTTTAGTTGGCTGTAGTTTTCTTTTTCTTTTTCTTTTGTTTTTTTTTTTTTTTTTTGTTTGAACGAACCTTAAACTTTTAATGGCATTTCACTGCCATGTTGAATACACACACACACACACAATTGTTTACAATATTTAATGTAGTTGCTGTTTGTTTTTGTTCTTAATAAAATTCTGTTGTGTTCAATTTTTGTAGAGGCATTGTTCTTGTTCTTGTTCTTGTTTTTTTTTATCATTTTCAATTCCTTAAAGGCATTAAGTTTTGTTTTCGTAGTTTTCCATTTTAGCAAATACAAATGTGTTACTTGATAAAACATGCTTTAAAAAGCTTCATACAAACACATATAAAGAAATAAGACTTCTCACACACATAAGGAATTTGTGAAAAAATGTTGTTCATGCACTGGAAATGAGAAATACAAATATAAAAACTGTATTGAAATATTTTCGAACATCGTCAACATCTACAATGGCAAGAGCATACAAAACAAAAGGAGATGATGACAATTGCAAAAACATTTTAAACAACAAGTTGTTTTATTTTGCCTTTTGCCGCTTTTGTTGCTACATGTTGCTCTGCAATTGCTGATGCTACTTTTGCTGTCATTTGAAGAATAAAACATTCATTTTATACATTTACGTGCATCGCAAGCACCATGACCTCCCATTGCATAAATGTTTCAAGAGAAAAAAAAGAAAAAACAATAAAGACGTGAATAGGATCAAGACAAAACAAGTAAGTAGGAAATTTCACTTATTGGCCTTTTGTTTTCCGTTCATATTAAATACATTTGTTACTTGTAGAATTGGTCAGAATCTCATTTGTGTAAATGTCCTTTTTTGAAATGTGAGAAAAAATTAAATAAGGAATCAATAGCTACAATGAGAAATTCTTCGAGTTGACCTTTCTTTCAAACACTGGTTCCGTTGAGCAAAAAGTGTTTACATAGCAATTGTATAAAATATTGATGAATTAAAAGAAAAAAAATTTAAAATTAAAAGTCTATTCTCAGAAATGTAGTTAATTTATTTATTGCTTTAATACATTTTTAAAATATCTTTTAAGTTCCTCTACAAAAAAAAAAAAAAAAAAAAAATGAATATTATTCCATTTATGCTGTATCGGCTCCAATATCTTTTCTTTTTTTTATTTATTTTTCAAAAGTTAGTTTAACTAAACAAACTTTGGAATTTAGTTCTTGTGTAGTTTACACTAATGTGTGCGTGTGCAAGTGTATGCGTATGCATGTAAAGAAAAGAATACAATTTGAAATTGTTATTTGTTTGCTTGTTTTAATTCATTTAAATACAAAACAAATAGATGACAATGTAAACGTGATCACGAGCACAGATTTGTCTCACATTTCAATAGTGTTGCCAAAACTGTAAAATAAAATTTTGTTCGAAAAAAAGAACAGTATTTTTTTTTTCTTTCTGAATTATAAATTTAAGCAACAAATACTAAAAACATAAAACTTAAAACTGCTGGCTATATTACGTTGTGGAGTCCTTCTTGTGCTGGGGTAATTTATTTTCTATTTATTATGGAATTTTACTATGATTGTTCGAATGTTTATTAGATGTCATAGAGCGGAAATCGGAGTATTTAGGTAGAAAAATAACCTCATGTTTTCATGAATAAATTTAGAATTTTAAAATGAATTCAATATTTTGTTATGCATTTTCTTATTTATCCCTTTAAAAATTTGTTGTTTTTAGTAGTTTTAAGCGAGATAATTGCAGCAGCTCCCCGGTTGTATTTAACAAAACTTACACTTGAATATATGAAATAATAGTTTTCCATACGAATAGTTTCTAGTTTCTTGAATTGTCTTTTAATTTTTGTGGACTTGGCAACAACTGGCCAGCATAACAAAGGCTGTCTCTGTCGTATGAGTGATTTTATTTCATTTTCTTTTAATAAAAAATCAAATTTTAAATTGTTCATACGTTACGTTAGGCACGTGAGTTTTAATTGAATTGTTTATACCATGAAAGTTTTCCTATATAAGGGAAATATATTGAGTTTATGCTTACATCTTTCATACATATTGACGTTGTTGCCTTTGTTTTGCTTTGTTTTATTTTCTTGCTCTTTTCGCTTGCTATTTTTTCTTTTGTTTACAATTTTTTCTTGTGTGTGCGTAGTCAGCACAAACTGCTTTTGGATAATTTAATCTTTCATACATCATTTGTATAAATGTTTTTTTCCTTTTTCCTTTTATTGTTATTTTTGTTTTGCTCTCTTAAATAAAATCTTAATGCGGTTTAGATTTGTATTCCTGTGCTATCAGAATTGTTATCTAAACAAATCTAATACATCGAAATTCATGCAAAATATTTAATTTTTTACTAACGAATTCGTTAAATTTTAATAATATATAATGTATTAAATTGCTGGATAATAAAAAATCATAAAGCAGCTTTATTCTGAATATTTGCTAGGGGAAGTTATTATTAATTTCATATATCTTAAAAATTTTTTTCGTTACTTTTTTCTTTTTATTTCTTTATACGGACACACACAAATATTTTTTGCGTTACAAACTGGCAAAAAAAGGAATTTTACTAATTAATGAAAATAGTAATTAAAATGAATTTGTAAACCTTGATGTTAAAGCGCCAGTCAATACCAACAAGAAACTTTTTAAACCGTTCATAAAAAAAATTTATGCTCTCTTCAAAATAAAATCATGCAGAAGATAAAGAAGAAGAAAAGCATCCACAACAACTTAAACAAAAACAAATAATGCACTGAAGCTTCAATAAAACGATTCAACAAAATTAACAAACCCAACATGCAATCGCAACACCAGAGCGTGCAAAGCAGGCAAATGAATGTAAATAAATAAAAAACTAAAAGCATAAAATAAAGAAAAAGCATGAATGAATAAATAAGAACGAAAATAAAATGGGCATTATAAAAATTGAAAGATTCAAACTAAAATAGAAATTAAAGGGTTGAGGAAAAACGGAAAAAGTTAATGTTATTCAGGCATCATTGGTCAATAAAATGCACTTGTTTAAGCTTAACTTTGTTTTTCTACAATTTTGCTCTTTCTGCTAAAGTTATTATTGTTGTTATGTTTGTTCGTTTTGTTGTTTTTGTTTCTATTGTAGTTGCTTTCCAGCAAAGTTTATTTTATTTAGCCAAGTTTATTATTCTATTTTGTTCCTCACACAAACAAACAACCTTCTGTGGCCAAAGACTGAAAGGGATAAATTTTAAAAATAATAGAGAGAGAGAGATAGTTGCTTTTAATTAATTTTATTTGATTGGGGTCTACGTAGTTTTTCTGTAAATGAACATATTCTAACATCATATGCATTTTCAAAAGTTGTTCTTAAGTTTTCAAGGGTTTTATTCAAATAAAATTCATAAATAAATAAAAGAAAATGTAGAATAAAATTTGCAAATTTGGACTAACAAACAGATTTATGCATCGATAAAATATTATTCCATTTTGTATTTACTTCATATACAATTTATTAATAAGAAAAAATAAAATACAACAAACATCAATATTTACCTGTTTCTTTGAAATATCGGGCATATAATTTGCAGTATAAAATTGAACACCTGGTTGATTGCTAACAACTTCTAACCATCGCCCGCTTGTTGGATGATAAACTCTATTTAATTTGGTTTTATTATTTCAGTTGTAATTAATATATTTAATTTTTTTATTTTTTTTTATACTAACTTGGCTATTAAATTGAGACTTGTGCCGTCAGTTCCGACGTCAATACAGAAGTTGTCGTCATAACCGTTGATGTCAGGCAGAAGTTTCTTTATTTGTTCGCCCAAATTTGTCATTGTTCTAATATCATATGGAGTTCCTTCGACACTCTTCAAATTTCCAGTTGGTATGGATTCTGCATCAGTTTCAGTCACTTTGTCTGCATTTATCATAATTAAATGTTCATAAATGGCTTCTTGGCCTGCATTCTATTAATGTTGAAATATTATTAGTTGAACTCAATTTATTAATTTAAATATTAATTAAACTAAAATCGTAAGGATTTCTTTATATTAAAAAAAATTCTTCTTCAGTAATAATGTTTTCCATATTTTGTGCCCCCACGAGTAGGATACGTTATTTTATTTTTGGGAATGAATTACATTTTTATATTAATAAAAAAGCAAAACTGGTAAACGGAAGAAGGGGCGTCTACCCACATGAGTTGTTATTTGTGGTAGTTCTATATTATATTATAGAATGTTCATTGTAGTAAGAAGTTTACTACAAAATAATAAATATAAATAAATTGAAGTGTCTCAAATAAGAAGATGGAAAAAATCAAGAAAAAATGAATGAAAATGATCGAATTGAATTTGTAGAGAAAAAATTAAAAAGTTTGGGTTTTAGATGGACTTCGTCTAACCTTAACAATATTGATTGATTATAAATAATAATTATAAATTTTGCCTGTTTTCTTAGTTACAAAATCAGTTTCTTGAGTAAATAATATTGGCAATATACACAGCGTAAGGTAGATAGATGCGAAGAATGCCAATGATAGATAAAGCGTCAAATTTTTCATGTTTAAAAAAATACGCCTGCAAATATTTGTAAACATCCAAGAGATAAAAATAATTAATAATAATAATTTATCAACGATAAGTGGTCTCCAAACTTGAAACGTATGTTTAATGATATTTTTGAATTAAAAAAAAAAATAAACTTTAATACAAAACAAACGGGTTGCTCAGTTTTGATAGCCCACTTATCAACGAATGTATGTATGTGTTTTTCGAATATTATCAAAAGTCTACACGACAATAAATAATTAATTAGAAATAAGTTTGCCATTTACAAATTTTTTTATGCATGATAAAAACATTGGACTGAGAATTTATTCATGGAATTAACGTTATAGAAAAAATATTAAGAAAATAAAAATATTTTAATGTGAAATAATATGATTTATGTAAGCAACAGTTTTTATAATCATTCTTTCAATTTATTTAGAACATGGAGTGACAAACGCACAAATATCTCCTTAAAGAACATTACGACACTTCCGATAGTTTCAACATCATATATTTCCATTCCCCCTTGTTGCAACACTTTACTTTGCAACAACCAACCAACTAACAGAAGAATAAATTTAAATCAAACCTAATCCCCAACTCAATCATATTCAGTGCAACATATGAAACCAAGCGGAAAACCAAACATACATGAGTTGCAATTGTTACTTTAAGTACCACAAAAAATTGAATAACTTGAACAAAGAAAGAAGAGGAAAGAAGAAAAAGAAAGTTATTTTTATTACTTACATGTCCGGCCAAATTGAAATACGTATGATTTGTCATATTGACAGCTGTAGTTTTAGTTGTCTCTGCTTGCATTTGCACATGAAGACAATTGTCCTCGGTCAATGTAAATTTCACAGTTGCAGTCACTTGGCCCGGATACCCTTCATGACCATCCGGTGAATAATGTTTAAGTGTTATGGCATCTTCGTGTACAGCTTCCACCTGCCAATGTACCTTGTCGAAACCAATAAAACCACCGTGCAATTGATGTTTATTGTTTAAGTTGCGAAAGATCTCTATTTCTTGACCCTTCAATAGAAAACGACCATTGGCAATGCGATTACACACCCGACCAACAGTTGCACCAAAATATGGATTGCTTGAAGTTTGGTAACCTAAACGCAATAGATGTGAAAAATATTAAAAACAAAGGAAACTTATAAAGTATTTTTTTTAATTCTATTCATTTTTTTCACTTCTTTTGTTGTAGAAGAGCTGTCCAAACTATTGCACACAGGATTTCTACCTTTTTTATTTAACCTTTTTATTTATTTAAATTGTTATAATTTATGTTTCGCAGATTCAACTGACACTTTGTCAACACTTTAACGTATAAAATTCTTTTTTTATTGATAATTTTCAATTGGATTGTTGCGGTTACTTGATTTAGAAAGATCCTGCAACTGCGATTATTAAGCAGACTAGGACAATGGGCTAGCAAGAACATAGTGACCTCAATAGCCGCGAATTGGTAAGCCAACAGCATTTGAACTTGCTTAACTTTACCGTAGGAAATTGAAATATTTGCATCGAATTGAAATATAGGTATCGCAGATATTTTCGTACTGTCATTGACAAATAGAAGACAAAATGCAAATGTACGAAACAGATATATTTCTATTGAAATATTTTTAAATAATACAATTTTCACGATGCATTTACTTTTCAATTTAAGGCCACTTTAAATTTCATATTTACTTTGGCGAACGAAAGATTAGAGTCTAATTTTCCAGTTTGAAAGGAGCAAACACGCATTTAAACTTTTCGACCAATAATTTATCTAAAAATGAAAATATTAAAAACCAAATTCTTTACTTTATTGTGAAATGTTTGGAAACATTTTTACAGCAAATAAAGAAAAAAATTTTAAAAATTCTATTTCATTTCTCACTGAAACAACCATCACATTCATTTCTTTTAGAAAATAATTTCAAAGGTGGGACAATAGGGTTCTTAAGCTCAACATGTTTTTTTTTTTTTTTTTTGTTCAAATCAGATTTGTAATGATTATTCTGTCTGTGTCCTTTTTTTGGTGGTGTTCGCATTTATTTGTTTTTACTACTGATGGTGAAAAACTCCAGAAGGCAAAAAACAAATGGTTTATAATGCAAACTGACTGCTGGTGGAACCGCAACTTTTAGCTCTATTGCAACGGAAGTGGTCATTGTAAAAACTTGGTGGCGATGATGGTTAATGTTGGTGGTAGAAGTGATGATGATGTTGTTGGTGTTAGAAGTGGCTTTGGTAATGAATCGCAACTACAAGAGAAATTTTTTTTAAATGCATGTTTCTGTATGTGTGTGTGCGTCTAAGTATGAAAACTGTAAACTTCTTTGTTATAGAATTAATTTTACTGGAAGTAAAATTTTCTTCTTTTTCTATTTGTTTGCTAAGAAGAGAAAAAAATGTTTAAAAAAAATTTTGAATTTTATACATTTTCCCTTTGTAACCAACAATCATACAGCTGAAAAGTATTTTTACGCAAGTGTTTGTTTGAGTGTGTGGCATAAATTTCTTTTTCTTTTTGTCTTTCCCTATTATGTTGTTTTGTCTCTTCGCCGTAACATTTCCAAGTAAAATCCACAAGTGGAAGAAGCCAAAAATTGACTCTTTGACATTATGTTCATCGTCATCATCAGACATTTAAAGATGGCTGGCTGGCAAGTGTGTCTTCATGGCTGCCATTGCACTCACAAAGTGACACTTAATTTTTAGCCCTCAAGTGTACTTTTGCATTTGGAGTGACCTCCTCCTTTAATGTTTTTCTTTCGCGCGGTCATTTTAGCAACTAAAGTGGCGTTTTTCAACAAATATACGAACACAAACATTTTCACATGAAAAAATTTGTTTTAACAAAAATCTCGGAAGTTCATGGATATAAAAAGTACAAATTAGTTTTGTCATGTTTTTTTTTCGTCTGCTGTTTGATGCGCTGAAAAACTGATGGGAAAAAACAAAGAGATTTTTGGACTCTGGGAGGGAGACATAGAGACAATAAAAAGAGATTGAACAAAAACTGTATTCACTTACTTCCGTGCTACTAATAACAGGGGCACAGGCATATAGATGGTATCAGGGTTTTCTTTTTTTGTAAATTAACTACTGTGGACATGTTTGTGTTTGTTGAGAAGCAAAAAATGTGTTTGCTTAAAGTATTTGCTGAAAAAAAGTATTTTAAAAAAAGATAAGCTGAGTTGTGTTTAACTCAATTCAGTTAAAATGTTCTTTTTTGATTTTTATTGCTGTTAGGAGCAATTGGTATTAGCATGGGCTATTTTTATTTCATTTGTTTCTGTTAGCAGTTGAATGTTTGGGCTGGGATGATTTTGGCAGGGGAAATATTAATGTAACTTTGATAAGATTAGATGACGAACAACAAATCTGCTAAAAGGGAATTCGAAAATAAAAATACAAAACAGAAAAGAAAAACCCACGAATAAATTCTTTATTGTTTGGAATAATGAAAGCGTTATTAAAATTAAAAAAAATAATTGGGCCTTTCTTTAAGAGGTATAACTTTTATTCACAAGTATAAAATTAATTTATAATGAATTTTAAGTTTTACTCAGTAAATTTTGTTAATTTACTAAGAATTTTAAATTTTATTTTTAATTATTATCATGTTTTTGTGTATTTGAAAATTGTGTTTAAAAAAAATTAAATAAAACAATTAACTAAATTTTCATTTATAAAATTGTTTACACACGTAAAAATATATATTTAAGTGTTTACAAACACATCATCACCAAAAGTTATTTTATCTGGCTGTAAGACTCCTACAAGCGATTGGGCAAAGAAAAACAAGACGATGTATAAAAAATGAATAAGAATAAGTATGGAAATAAAAAATCGCGTTCTTAAAAGT
Source organism: Cistogaster globosa (assembly GCA_937654795.1). Lineage (NCBI taxonomy): Eukaryota > Metazoa > Arthropoda > Insecta > Diptera > Tachinidae > Cistogaster > Cistogaster globosa. The sequence goes on along the minus strand of OW569406.1, from coordinate 121,755,487 downwards.
AAAAATGTTATAAAAAGAAAAATAATAATAATTCTTAACACCACATTTCCGGACTAAGCAACTAAAAGTAATAATAGTAAAACTTCTAACAACAGTAAGTAACAAAAGTTTTGAGATTTTGTTCCCTTCGTTAAAAGTAATAACAGTGGAAAAGGTAAATTTGTCATTACGTTTGCAACTCGTACAATGAATGTTGGAACTCTCTGGATGTGCACAAGTTCTTCTTATACCTTTAAAAGGAATTGGGCAGCCTCTTGAGAGACAAAAAAAAAGGTGGGATAGCAAAATAATTTATAACTTTGCTGCGATTTAAAAAACTTTTTTTTTTAATTTCATTAAAGCAGAAAAGATATTTAAAAAAACGTTTCACCATAATTTTTAGTTTTCGAAATTTTTAGTTGAACTATTTTAGCATCATTAAAAATAAAAAATTTTAGTTCGGCTAAAGATCACGTAATTACATTTTTAAGCTTCTGACGAAAGAAAAATTATTTGAAATTTTTTTTTTGTAACTTTTAAAGCCAACAGAAAAAATTAGACGCTAACAGAAGGTAGTGCAGCATTTTCTGGATCACTCCAACCTTCAAATAGTTAAGATTATTCACATGCTAGAATAATAAAATAGTTCGAAAAATATCTTAAAAGATTAAAATATATGCAACACATGCTTTCTTTACAACAAACCGCATGATAGTGAAACAGCACTTTTAGTGTTGTAAATAAAAAGATTGAAAGGATATAAAAAATATTGCATTTGTAGTTAAATCGACGCGACGATTGGTAGAAAGCAAGAACATGTGGAAGTGACTAATTAACAACAAATAAAAGTCGTATTCTTAGATAGATGCAAAGCAAAAATAAAATTCATTTATCAAAGTAAAAGAAACATTTGTGATACTATTTTAAAGCCGTTATTGTCTTATTTTTATTCACTTCTTATTATTTTAAAAACAAGAAACAAATTTTTAAACACCTAAATCCATTACGTCTAAAGAAATGAGAAATGTTTCTATTCTTTTGATTATTTACCTTAAAATTGTTTATGCTACACAGAATTAAGAGAATGTATTACTAACCTGCAACATCATCGTAACCCAGTACAATGTCGTCTATTTGACCATCGGCATCCGGTACTTGAACACTTGTTATTGTCGCACCCAAAGTAATAACCTGTTTTGTTTTTGTTTAGTTTTCAAAAAAAAGCAAATTTTTTTAAAACATTATTTTTACCGTTAACATTGAATAACGTTATAGAATTCCAGTAAATGTTAAGTAAAAAGGCCGTAAAATGTTTTGTAAAAAAAGAACAGAAAAATTAAAAAAAATGTTGAAGAGGAACCAAATGAGCCGTTTATTTTGAAAGTGCTATAAGTCAGCTGATACACATATTAAAAGGAGTGTGTTTTAAAGGTTTTAAAAGTATTAAGGGTATTTATCGAGAAGACTTACTCGCACTTTTATCTCAGGATATTTATTCCCCAATAAAACTTTCGTCATCATAAAAAAGTGAAAAAGTGACTTATGCCGCTTTCAAAATAAACTGCTCAAATGTAGATTTGTGTTTTAAATTTAAGTTAACGAGTGCACAAATGATAGAGGATCATGTTTTGTTGGAATACTTTCAGTTGCTTTTTTATAATTAACTCTTTTGACGATGTCTAACTTATATTTGACTAAGTTCTACTTATTTCTCTTGCACTCTTAGTTACTCTCATAACTTTCGAGCTGGTCATTACAGTTAAACAAAAAAAAAAAAAAATCACCAAATAATTCTTTCAAAATAAAACTCGAGTGGGAGTTGTATGTGAAAAGACTACAAACAACGCCATTCATGTTTTTTTTTAAAGACAACGGATTTATTGTGTAGTACCACTTTTCTTTGGCCTCATCTAATAAAACTCTTGACACACAGTTTGGCAAATTCTATTTTAATATTGAACCTTTGTTCAGTGATAAGAGTATTGTGTGTGGCACTTGTTTGCCTTTTGGGATTTAACTACTTATCATTGCGAATAAAATTTTACAACTAACTTCTGCTAACACTAACGTTTAAGCGTTATAAACATCTTAATGTTTAGTTTCCTTTTTATATAAAAGGTTTCTTTTTTGGGAACCGTTGTAATCAAAGTAAAATTCTCAAAAATAAAATTGTTTTTTTTTCTCAGGAAAAATTTAAGTTTTATTAATAAAATTAAACCGTTTCTTTAATATATTTGTTTTTTCTATTATTTAAAAGATTCTACTTTTATTTGAAACAGAAAGAGGAAAAATTTATTCTGGATCATTATATAGGAAATGTTAAATCAGAATTTTTTTTTTTTTTTTGATAATCTGCCAGAGTTTACATTATTATTCATGGTGTCCGAATTTTTTCGATATAACGACGACTCAATTTGGGATAGACTCGTCTTAAACTATGGAAAGTATATGATGTAGAGAATCCATTAGCATCTCAGTAATTTGAGCTGTTCTATTTTGATTAAAATATTTCACAAATTCCGATTCCTCATATCCTTGCGAAACCGTACTCGATTAACTTTAAAACAAAACTATGCAATTGAACATAAACTCAGCAAAAGATCCGAATTTTAGTTTGTAGCTTTTTCAACTTTTTAATTTATTTTAAAAGCAAATGGTACTTTCCCGTTTGAAAAAGCCTTATGAAGTTCACCAATTTAAATTGCCAGAGTAATTTAGGGCTTCTATATTAGAAAATCATTACGTTAAGAAAAAAAAAAAAAAAAATAAAGAAGAAAATCTGTTTAAATAAGTGGTTGCATGCTGTTCTGCTTAATGCAAAAATAGTAAATAATTAAAAGTGATTTTTCATTCGAAAAAGCTTTTCGAATAGCGGCATGTGACATGTTCTTAGAAGTCGCAGACAATGTGTTGGCAATACACCATTCAAGATAGCTTCATTCATTAACAGTTTTATTTTCATCAATAAATAATTTCTTAATTTTAATTATTTAATAATTTTACAAAAGTTGAAGAGAAGCCACAAAAGATTTTTTCTAAAGAACACTAATAACTCAGTAACGAATAATAAAGTTAAAGGCTTCAGGCAACTAAAGACAACCATATGTGTCTTTCTTCGGACTTTTGACAAATTCGACTTTCTTTACTGCTTTTATATGATTTGATTTTCGTTTGCAAAATATCATTAACGGTATTAAATAATTAAATTAAGAAAAGATAATTTATGTAACTATTTTTGACTAATAAAAGCAATTGAAAGTTGTAATTTATTTTCGAAACTCTTAAAATTTATTAAAAATACCTGAACTTTCATATTCATGCCATTTTCCAAAGTAAAACGTTTTATTTGTTCCGCTTGTTTGGTCAATGGATTAATCGCAGTTCCGAAAACATCTTCTATTACTCGCACCATGATTTTATTTAATTTTTATTGAAAAAATACTTGTTTGTATGAGGACGTTTGTTAAAGAGAAACTTTTTCTAATTTATTAGTCTGTGGTATTTAATAATTTTATTAATTAAAATTTATGGAGCGTTAAAAGTGTTAGCGTACTGTGTGTGTGTAGACGATGCAAAAGTCAACGATACTAAATTCTTTTGCAAGCAAAGAGAGTGTTTTATTAAATGGCTTTTATATTTTAAACTTTTTGTTTTCTATTTATTATTTTTATTGTTATCACTGGATGGTTTTTTTTTATTCATAAATATTTTGATGTGTATGTGTTGCTGAGGGAGCAAAGTAATTGTTGCCATTAACATCAAACAGAATATGGAATTCTGCTAAACGTATTAAAAGTTGAAATATTTAGTTGAAGTAAAGGTTGCTGTTTAAGCCCGATAGAACTTTAACTTGTAAAAAATAAGACAAAAAATTCAATTAAATTATTTTTATACGAAAGATCAGAAGATGACATTAATATTTAAAAATGATATTGTCATCACGGCTGCTCAGGACGAAGCGAATTCTGGTCGTCCATTTCTGGGTCACTTTTTCAAGTACTGATGGCCATATGTCTCGAACAACACGAACAATGTTGGCCTTCAAAGCGTCAATTATTGCTGGTTTATTAGTATAAACCAGTGACTTTACGTGGCTCCACAGGAAATAATCGAGAGGTGTAAAATCGCACGACCTTGGAGGCCAATGGAAATCAACTTATTGCCAAATTTTGATTTCAATAACCCCATGGTTGCGGTCGTCGTTTGAAAAAAAAATTTCATCAAAATTTAATTTTTAGCGTTATTTTTTATAACTTTAAGTTCTATCGGGCTTAAGAAAAACACCCGATATAATTGATTTTTTATATTAATTTTTAAATTGTGATTTTTAATCAATAAATAAATAGTTTTTTAAGTCTTTGGAAAACACTTTGTAAACAATATTTTATCTATTTTTCGATTAAAAGCAAAAATTAAATCATTCTGTTGTGTTATTACTGCTGTTACTTGTAATTTTTTATTTATAAATATTATTTTTTATTAAACTATTTGTAAGTAAAAATTTTTATTTAATGAAAATTTTGAAAATATTTTTACATAAATCTGTAAATTAATAAAAAGACTAATAAAGACAGAAGTTATACCAAAATACATAAGGAACGTTCTATGCGAAAAGAAAAATCAAGATTTTAAGTAACAACTAACTGAGCTTTGCCTAATGAATTCGGGTGCGTAGTAAGAGCAGCAAATTAGCACATGAATTAACAAGGGTATTCTTAAAATACGTAACGATAAGTGTGCGTTGTAAAAAAGTCAGTTGAGTTATAAACGTGCAGTTGCATTAAGTTGAAAAAATTCTAGAAATATTTTTTATGCGAAGCAAAATGTGGTCAAGATTTGAAGAAATGTTTCCTTTTCGTTCAAGGCTTGTTGTATTCAACACTCTTTCCTCTAAAATTTTAAAGTCACATAATCTTTGAAAGATTTTCGACTTCTATTATTTCTTTTCTAAAGTCTTAGTATTAATCATACAAATTCGGAATTTTATAACGTGAAAATATTTTTATAAATTGTACTTTGCATTTTTAAAAACCCATTATTGAATTTAAATATTTTGAAGTTTTGTGATAACTAAACCTTAATTATTAAATAAGTGTTGATAACTAAAAAAAGACAGCACACACACACAAATTATTTTTAATTTTCTTTGCGGTTTTATGCGACCAGTATTAATTTGGATTAAACTGTAATTTTGGTCACTTTTGATAAACAACTAATTTCACATAATAAGCAATAATACCCCTATAATTGTGTAATAATATACATAAATGCTCTTGTGTTTAAATTTATGCAAATAGAATGAACATACAACAGAGTTGGGCAGCTTTAATTACTACTAAAGTATTACACGAAGGTGGAACGAAAACGTGAAAGAATCAGAGAAAATCAATCGTAATTAATAATATAATTGAGATTTAGTCATTGCTTTGATCGGCTATAGTACTCATTTAACTTAATTCCAAACGTGTAGCAACACAAAAGTAAAAAAAAAAACTGTTTTTTTTTTCACAGTAATAAGACACCAAGTACAGTTTTTATTTATGAGAGGGGATATGAAAACTTGTTTGTTTTTTTTACACATAATTATGTCAAAGATTTAATTGATTAAATGAGAATTATATTCATTCATGATTTAGATAAATACTAAGAATATATCGATCAAGAAACTTGTTGCAATAAATGTTTCTTAAAAAATTAGAGCAACATTTTTTACTAATTGTAATCATTTATTGTTTGCCTTTTTTGCTGATAAATTAATTTGTATTTGCCCTCATGGTATTTGTAGTTTCAGACAGCGGGCTAGGACCATTAAGAATAATCTTTTGATTCCGATTGAATTCAGATTTGTAGCTGCTTTTAATTTCTTAAAAGGGATTGACAATTGTTTTTTTATGCAAAAAAGGCGGCTATGTTTCTGCTTAAAATTTGAAATGCTAATAGAGAGGTCGCACTATTGACTTTAATTATTTTATGAAGTTTAACAAACATTTGCATATGAAAACTTTTTAAAATAATTCGGTGTAAAATTAGAATTGAGCCTCAAAAACGCTAAACTGGTAACACTGGCATTAAATTATTAAAGTCCTTTATTCAAACTATTAAAGCATAATTTGTTGCAAAATTTTTCATCGTAAAAATCTAAACGGTAGTTGGGTATCCAAATCAGAATTTATTTATTGATAAAATTTTGACATTCATACGAAAAGATTATTTTTATACCATTATCAAATGACATTTCTTGGAGTTATTCAGAGGTCTGCTTTTTTGATATTTTCAAAGGAAAAGTAACTAACTGTAATGCTTCTAGAAGGAAAATAGTTAATTATATAGCATAGACGGATATTATAATATGGAATAATAAATTATTCAGTGCTTTATAACCAAAGACTCTATTACCTGCGGTCAACAAATTTAATTGGTCAATAATAATTGAAACGGTCATTCTAAACTTTATTTAACATTATAACCTGCGTTTATGCAATAACTGAAGTAAAATCCTCTCTTGAAATATTGTTTAGATAGATGACAGTAAGTTGTTTTATTATTCAGTTACTATTCAGTTCAGTAATAAGTTCATGTTAGTATACGTTAACTCCGAAATTACTCGTTCAATTTAAATATATAGTTAACAAGGCTATAATATGTTTTACAGTGCATAGAAAGGTCATAAAATTCGACGCCGGTTAGTGTACCCGGCTAGTAAATGAAATAAAAATAAAAATAAATTTAAGATGCGTCTTTTAAAATTTAAGCAAATGTTTTTTATTTTTAGTTTCATTTGTGTTAACCATAATTTCATACATACATACATACATACATACACACATATGTCCCGTAGACTTAAAATAAAAAAATATAAAAGCAAAAAAATAAAAATTCATAAGTCTGTTTCCTGGGTTATATTTCAAATTTTTTATTCAACGGCTTATAAATCAAATACCAAAACTGATTTGTTTCTTTTTTCTAACCCAAACTGGGTGTTTCGTCAGTGTCAATTAAAAATCTTAATAAACTGTCAACTGGAAACAGAAAATTTTTGCACCGATTGACGTCTACACATATTGACTAGAGACTGGGCTCAACTTCCAGCTCTGGATTATACTTGATAAATATTTATACATGCCGCATGTACGTTTGTGTGCTAAAATATTGATGTTGATTTGTTTTCTCTCTCACGGAAACACTCCAACCCAAAAAAAAAGAAAAGAAAACAGCAACAACACAACAAGTGACAAACATTTATTTTGTGGTTCTCTTTGAGATTTTTGCATTTATTCATTGTATTTGGCCTTTTTGCATTTTTGGTTTTTGTTATCGTTGCTCTTGTTGTTGTTGCTGGCGTTTTTGTTGATTTGTTTACTTGAGGTGTTTGCAAAACCTTTTGAATTTTTATGAAAAAACAATAATGGAAGTGATAACAAAAAGAAATACAAATAAGAAAAATGAAGTGAAAGAGAAAAAGTTTATTTAAAAAATACAATTTAAAATCAAACAAAATAAAATTTTTTGTGAGAGACAATCGGCTAAATTGTACCCCACAGTAAATTGTGTTCATTATAGTGAGATATGGCAAATCTCCAAAGCCCCAATTTCATAATATTTTTAAGCATTGATCTGTATTAAGAGAAGACATAGAGGTTGTTTCTCTAAGATGATACATATCTTTGCTGACTGAGTGTACAGATAGTTAAGATTTATAAAAGGCTTTTAAGCATAATAGAGAAAAGAAGAATTTATAAATCTTATAAAAATCAAATTTAAAAGAGCAATTCGGTAAAAGTATTAACAAAAGATACATTTTTCAAACCATTTACCGAATTATGTTTCTTAACAAATTACAATATCTTTTTTTTAAACGATACGTTACTTAAAAAGTTTAATAATTCACATTTGTAAAGCGCAGTGCTTTGTCACATTTTAGAATTTTTTTTTGTTTGTTTGCAAGCCGATAAAATTTTGACAGAAATCAGTTTAAATTACAATTTTCGATTTGAATTATTTGGATTGTAGTAGATGATTAGCACCTGATCGTGTCTTTTTTAGCGCTTAAAAACACATTTTTAAAATTAGGTGTAAAGAAAACAACAAAGCGTGCTAAATTTAACTTGTCTGCGCGGATTCAATTGAGATCTGATATCTTGTAACTTATTCTTTCTAGTTTAAACTTCCAGGGTCAAAACTTTTTACTAATGATTCTGAAGAAATTCGTTTGCATATGAGGTTTTATTTTGACTAGTAAAATGTTTAAAAAACCTCATATACTCTGACGCTTACGATAAATAAAAGCTTCGTAATTGATCGGCGCAAAAACCAGTCTAGAGCTTATATTTTTTGTGGTGTTTGCTTTAGAATTAACATTTCTATGTAGAGAAATATGGTAAAATTTTATCCATCGATCTATATCTCCTGATTCCTAAAATAGATTTTCAACAGAGAAATGAAATTTATTAGTATAAAAACAACAAATTTATATTAAAAATTTATAGTGTTTAGAAAAATTAAAAAAAAAAATAAATAAAAATATGTATATTGTGATATCAAACAAATGGACAGGAGGTCCGTATTATTTGGAATATATGTACGTTACATCTGCTTTAACACTTTAACACATTTTCATATTTGAGATTTGTTGTCAGCATTATAGTGTGAAACCATCTTAAAATACAACACTTAAAACAAAACACTCGCCAAATAGAAAACTCTACCATGAAAGAATTTTCCATTCCTTTTTTATCGTTCCTACAATTTGTTTCTGTTTTCTGTTATACCTTTAACATAAAAAGAAATATAAAGAACACAACTAACAATCCCAAATAATATTAAAATATTCAAAATAAAACATTGTATCTCGACTTTTTTGTATACAAAATGCATAAACATTAATAAAAAAACAAAAACAATATCGAAGCCATTTAAAACCCGATTTTAAGTATTTTGCCAAGAAATATGTATTTGACTGTTGCTGTTTTCTGTTAAAAAGTAAAGGACAACAAAAGTCGGTGTAATTTAATATTAAAAAAATGTTGAGGGAGGGTTATAAAGTGCGAACCATAATTCAAAAATTGTAAACATTTTAAATTAATAAGTGTAAATAATAAAAGTAAAGAGGTGTTCCGATAGAAGAGCTAATTTTGAATTGTAATAGTCGAAACTAAAAATAGCCCTTGGCTGATTTTTTATTTTCGCATATTTTTCCTGGGAATGAATTTTCATATTAATTTTTGGTTATTCACATGTAAACATATAATTTAAAACTGAAATATTGAATATTGTTATATTTTGCTTTTTTGGTTAAATACAGATCTCACTTATTCAATTTAGTTTGAGTTGTAGGGATCTTGAATTTTGTATACAAGTTTGGATAAAATCCGATGATGAGGTATTTGAGAAGTAGCGAATTGTCCACATAGATATGTTTTCTCCGAAGTAATACATTTCACATTTATTTAATTCATGAGCATTTTCTGAAGTTCTTAAATTTAAAGATGTCAAGCACAGTTAACATATGTGAACTTAAAAACATTTATTTCTAACTTGATAAAATTTATGTAAATAATAACTGGATTTTTTTGACTTTGCACTCGCGTTAAGAATTTTTTTAATTGTAACTTTGTTCTTAAGACTTGTAAGAAGACATTGACTGCGACTATGCTCTTTTGGTAGCAAAAACTTTTAGTAAAGTTTAAACGTTAAGTGTTCACCTATAACTCCGGCATCCCTGGTAACTTCATATACAAAGCTGTTCTCTATTTTAAGCCTAACTTTAGGCGCAAATAATTTTCAATAATTTATTATGAAATAATTAGGTCAACTTTTTAATATTATAAAAAATTAAAAGAAAAAACTAGACACCAGCAGTATGCAATATAGAATTTTCTGGACCGCTATATCCGTCATTAGCACTCTTAGCTTAAATAGACGAGAATAAGTTGCACACATGCCAACGCATTACTTCGTTTTTTTCTCTGCAAATAATCAAAAACATTCGCTATTGCTTTCTGCCAACCATCGGAATGCATTTTTTTATTATTTTATACTTTTTTTCAACTTTGCGGATGCTGTTTCAGTATCTTATTAAGTTAAATTTAAGTTTTATAAAATTATTATTTGAACTGTTTGATATTAAAGCAAACGAATTGCAGATATAAAAATAAACTTATGCCGAAAATAATAAAAAAATTGATTTAATTCCAATATTTAAATTATTGAAAGGTCCATAGAAATGATTTTTATTATTTCTCTATATAAAATAATCAAAAGCTATTTTAATAAAACAAATAATAAAAAAAATTTCCAACATATTTAGCTGGTGTTTAGATGTTTTATTAAATAAATGTTTTTGACTTATTTTGCAATGAAAAATAGAAAATATGAATTTGTTATCAACCTCTAAAAGGTCGTTAAATTACTAAAGGAACATGTGTTGATGTAAACATGCAAGTAAGTTTGTCACTCGTATTAGCGTTTTTAGGTTTGCTACCTGCTGGTATTTGACCACAAAAACTAAACAAAAATAATATTGCATTTTAATAATTTTGAATAATCAGTTTTATTTGGTTTTGTGGGTTCTGCTACATGGATGTAACCAACATGAAACACACTAACATGTGGTTAACGCTGTTTGTAGAGAATACCCAGAAGCAAGGAGGCATATATTTAACACTGTATGTTGGAAGGATTTTTTTTGTTTGCTTTCCAAATATAATTTCACCAGGATATCGTTAAACATTGGCGCAATTTAAAAAAATAAATCTTTTTTTTTTAATATTATTTTTTGTGTAAAATATACTCGATTACATGTGACATGTTTTCAAGATTATTTAATGAATGTATAATGAAATTTTGCTGAGAATAATAAAACCATTATCTTTAAAATTGTAGCCTTTACAAATTTACTAACACTAGATAAATATTTTAAACATTTTCGTAATTGAACAGGATAAAACAAAAATCATTGAGAAAAGTATTAACAGCATTGGGTACAGCTAAAACCGATAATTACTTTAAGAAGCATGTAATTAAAGGAACGTTTTTTAAAGTAATAAAAAAATTAAAAAAAAATTAACCCTTATCTAACTGTTCTACTGTGGTACTTTAGATATAAAAATAAGAATCGAATTATAAAACCCACAAGCAGAACAATAATTCAAGTGAATGTGGTAAAAACCTAATAGAGAATTATGCCATAAAAATATAAAATGAAAAAAACAAAAAAAATTTTCCTCTTCAAATTTATTACTATTAAAGTTGGAGACATCCTGCAAAAGGTTTCAGCCAGTTTAGTCAGCTTGTCTTAGAAATTAAGAAAGTACTGCAAAGCTTAAATTTCTATAACCGACTGTAGGTAAAAATATACCATACATTTTTACTGAAAGCGTGTTGTCTTTCAAAAGTAAATGTTTCGTAACAAAGCGTAAATTTTATCTGTTAACGTGCTTCTGAATGAAGCGAAACCTTTGCCGTCGTATTTTTGTCCTCTGTTGTGATTAAAACAAATTTACCCAGACAAAACGTGAAAAAAAAATGTTACACAAACCTTACGGCTTTTAATGGGTTTGGTCATTAATGCTTCATAAGAAGCCTTTTCTTTCTAGAGAAAGACATAATTTAATTATGGGATAATATTGGTGTATTAAAGCAATTAGATGAGTTGTACTCTTTCACGTTCAAGAATTGTTTGTCTTATTTTACTTAAAACTTTTTTTAGCACGTAAAATAATTCTCATTTAATCAAACTAATTTAATTTAATTCGTAATTTTTTTTTGGCCTGTACGAAAAGGGAGGAATGAATAAAGAATAACAAAATAAATTAAAAAAATTTATAAAGAATTAATAAAAGATATCAAGGTTTTTTTAGAGCGACGTTTTACAACCATTTCGCAATTTATTCGCAAACTGATAGTCGTGATAACTAAGTTGAATTGCTACGTTTTCTTTTGTTGTAAAATAATTTTACTTTAAACATAATTCCTTTCTAAAATAAAGAAAAATGTTAAAAAATTGTCCTTTTGAGTTTTCTTTTTCTTAGGCTCGACTTCATTTTGTGGCAAATCCATACGTGATGAAAAACTACTGAATTCATATTTGAAAACAGATAAAGAAAATGTATTTTTTCGCAGACCGTTGTTAAATGTGCCTAACGTCAAATAAATCGGTTGTTTTATTCTCTATTCCATTAAAATTTCCTAACTTCTTTCTAAGCTTAAACAAATTCAGAATGTTGCAGTGATTAAGTCATTAATTAGCCCGTTTGTCTTTATCAGCGTCAGATTGTTTTTTAAATTTATTATCAAATATCATGATCTTTAAATGCTGGTTGTTACGTTATTAGCTTTTGTGGATTTTTTTTGGCTCAAAAAACAAAATTTTTTAATTTTTTTTTTAAATTAAAAATCAGACACCTTAAAGTAACTCTGTACTTTTGAATTTTGCTGCGTTTTTGTGAAGTTTTTATTTACATTGTTGTTGTAACTCATGGATTTATTATCCCTTGTTCTTGATATCTACAAATCGCTTTTTATTTATTATTTTTATATTCATTTGACTTCTTCTTTTATAGCGTTGTTTTTTGCAGAATTTTTTGTTTATTTCTTGAATTTCATTTGTGTGCGTAGAACAATTGGTCATACTGTCGAGAAGCTGCTAGTAAAATTTTTATTTGTCATTGTATTAGAAGCATTGTGATGAAAATCTGTTGACCACTGCAGTTTTTTAAAAATTTGTTAAAAAATACATTTTCCAATACATTGATACATTGTTATATTTAAACTCAAATACAAATGAATGTCAAGATACTTACAGTACGTTCATAAATAATAGCACATTTGCTAATCTGTAAATTAATAATTCATAAAATTTTAACAGGGCATGCTATAATTTTCATCTCTTTGTGTAAACCTTATTAATATGTTCTCTTTTCAAAATTGAGCTCATTTTACACAAAACTCTCAGGAATTACAAATACCGTTATCAAAATTGCTTACATTTATATATTTAGCATATTTAAGCGTTCAAATTGTATAGCACAAATGCAAAAAATTCTTTGTATAAAAAAACTACCGTGTTAAAACAACATATTGCATTCAGTTTTATTAAAAATATTAGTTATAAGCAAAATGCCACGCGGAAAAGTACTTAGCGAATTTGAAAAAGGACAAATTTTAACATTGACAGAAATTGGTGCGTCGAAAACTGAAATTGGAATTCAAATCTGCAGAAGTCGAAAGGTTGTTTATAATTATTTGGCAAATACTGAAAATTATGGAAAAAATAAAAGCAGTGGTAGAAAAAAAAAAGTTGAATGAAAGCGAGCGCAGTCTTATTCTAAGGACAGCAAGCAACAGTACCAAAAGCTGTAACCAACTTGCTGCATGCGTTTCCAACAAAGTGTGCAAAACGACCATTTGGAATGTTCTAAACTCTTCCAAACATATTCAAAGACAGAGAATGAAAAAAGCTCCTCGCCTTTTGAAACGTCATATCAATACACGTTTGGAGTTTTGCAAAAATAATATGAATACAAATTGGTCAAATGTAAGTTATTTAACACCTTTGAGTTATAAAATGGTTAACTTATTTATTTCTTTTTAAAGATAATTTTTTTAGATGAAAAAAAATTTAATTTAGATGGCCCTGACGGCAATAATAGTTACTGGCGTGACTTACGAAAAGAACCCCAATGTTTCTCACGAAGAAACTTTGGTGGTGGTTCTGTTATGATTTGGTGTGCATTTACTGAAGAATGCTGTTTGGAGTTGCAAATCGTACCAACCAAAATGAATAGTGAAAAATATTGTGAATTGCTTAAGTGCAGTTTATTGCCATTTTTACATAATAATATAAATAAGAAATATATTTTCCAGCAAGACAATGCAGCCTGCCATGCAAGCAAATTTACAAAAGAATGGTTAAGCTCAAATAATGTCGATGTTTTGGAATGGCCGTCTTGCTCTCCAGATATGAACTCTATAGAAAACATATAGGGAATTCTCGTCAGGAGAATTTATGCTGGCAATCGTCAATTCATGAGTGTTAATGAGCTCAAAAATTCAATTTTCAAGGAATGGGAGGCAGTGGATCAGGCTCTTCTGAAAAAATTAACAAGTTCTATGAAAAATAGAATATTTAATTGCATTAAATCGAAAGGTGGTCTAATAAATTATTAAAATGTTTTCTTTTATTGTTTTTGTTAAATAAATAAATGAAGTTGTTATTTAGTCTTTGTTATACAAGGAATTGTTTGTATTTGTGCTATACAATTTGAACGCTTAAATATGCTAAATATATAAATGTAAGCAATTTTGATAACGGTATTTGTAGTTCCTGAGAGTTTTGTGTAAAATGAGGTAAATTTTGAAAAGAGAACATATTAATAAAGTTTACACAAAGAGATGAAAATTATAGCATGCCCTGTTAAAATTTTATGAATTATTAATTTACAGATTAGCAAATGTGCTATTATTTATGAACGTACTGTACATTTTTATTGTTGAAACAACCTTTACGAAATTGAAAACAGTTAAGAAAATAAGACATTTTAAAAGTTTACTATTTGTTTCCATACAAATTTTATTGTTAAATACAAATATTGTTTTGAATTGTATTCAAAACCTTGAAACAATCGAAAATATTTTAATAATTTCAATAATAATTTGATGCTTTTTCTTTCAAAAACTTTTGAATTTTTTACGGGCTTGAAGTCATTGTTCTAAAAACTTTTCATGTTTATGAATTCAGTTGAAGTTTTCATCTTAAATGTTTACTTGAGTGGAAACATAATACAAGTTGTAATGCTTTTAAGGTCATTTATTTTAAATGGATGTTTAATTTAAAAGAAGGTGAAATACAAAAGCTTTTGTTCGATACATAAAAATATTTTCTTTATTACAAAATTATTTGAGCTCGATTTTATTTGTTTTCAATATTGAAAAGAAATACAATTTTTAATATTATTTTAAAGTCTTAGAGAAGATTTGTCTGTAGTACTTATAAATGAGAACAATTAAGTTCTTTTTACAAGTAAGCAATTGTGAACTTGCAGGTACAACAGATGAACATTTTTTATTTGTAAAAATTGTTTAAAATTTTTTTATTATCTTCTTTAAAGATCTTTCAAAAAATAACTTCCAATTGCAACCCTTGAAATAAATATAGAAATATTTAGATAATGGTTACTTTGCTTTTTGTATTAAGGATTTTTGAGTTTTTATTGTCTTTTTGATTTGTTGTTTTAATGTAGTTCTCATTTAGTCAATTTGGATTTGAGACTCTTGAGTTTTGTATACAAAATTTGGATACAATCCCCAGATGAGCTATATGAGCAGTAGCGAAATAGCCATATGGATATGCTTTCCTCGCAGTAATACATTTCATTGTGCAGTTTTAAATAATAAATATTTTATGAGAATTTATAGTACAACATAAAAAAGATTCGAAATAATAAATTTTCATATTGTTCTTAAACAAAAAAAATATAAGACTACAATTCTTCTATTTTCTTTGCAACCAACGCTCTGGGGAACTATAATATTATTGGTTCTCAAATTTCATAGAATGTGATGGTGTTCTTTATATCTTACATTATTATGATATTTCTTTCTGCCTTCTCCTTTAAGGTGGGGGAGTAAATAAAAACCATATTTACTGTTTTTTAATTACGACGTTCTATAAGCAAATGAGCGACATGAGCTCGTTTGTATAAAGTTTCAAATAATTACAATATGTAAAATAATAAAAGCCATACACGCGTTCAAATAAAACTTAATTGACACATACAACATTTATGATTTCAACTTTTTAAATAACAGAAATATGACAACTATTTTGAATTGGATCTTTCATAAAGTTTTCTATGACAAAAATTATAAAATTGTGTTATTGGCAGAGTTGGAATAATCCCCCTAATTCATATTTGTTTTCTATTTTTGTTCTGTGTCAATTATAACTTTACTCCTTAAGTTTAAAATAAAGTAAAGTTTTGCATATTAAATAAAGGGAATAAAGTTGGTGTAAAAAATTAGAAAGATTTTTCCCTGGTTTTGCCTTCAAGGTAAACGCGAATGCCAGTAAATATTTAAGACAATTTCGAAAACTAACTGGCAATTTGTATAACTACAAAACAATTTTGCTTTAATTTTTTTTTAATAATTTATAAATTTATATACAAAATTGACAGAAAAAAAAACCAAAATAAAAACCAAATACAAAATCGAAAAAATGGGAAAATAAAATTAAAGAAATGAAAAAGAATTAGAAAATAATTAATTAAATAATGTAAATGCACAAAATGAGGAGACATAATTGTGTGATTAAGTCTGTACTAAAAAGCAAAAAATAAAATAAGGTCACAATAGCAACAATAACAACAACCTTTATGCAAAATAAATATTAATGAAATTTCCAATTCAAAACTGCATTTCCGCCCTTTTCCCTATTTTTTTTGCAAGTGGGTTTGATAAAATAGTTGAGGATAAATTAATTAAGTAATAATTGACATATAGTTGATGTTCTTATTTTATTTATGAACTTTTAATTACAGCTGTAGCAATCAATTACCTTGAGAAAATAAAAAAAAATATTTTTTTTTTAAATTTTCTAATATTAAATTTTGATTTCAGTTTTAATGACAGCTTAGCAAATTTGCTATTGTTTATTAGTAATTTACTAAAATAAATAATTGTAAAATTAACAAATATACATTCTATATACCGATTGAAGGTGAAACAAATGACAAGAGAATTTCTTCTACTAAAATCGATGTAAACAAATCGAGAGGTCTTTGATTTTTACTGTTGAAATTAAAACAACGACATTAAATTTTTTGCTGCATCCATAATAATGTAAATAATATTCAAATTGTACAAGTTGGAAAGTATTTCTGTAATAGTATTTGGCCATGATAAACATAAAATTGCTGCATTGAAATGGTAGCTGTTTTTCATTTTCAGCTTTTATTTCTTGCACTTATTTCTATTTGAATGTTTTTGAAAATATCATTATACTTGTAACAGATAAGTTTACGTTTAAACAATGACATTCAGTACAATGTATGTATTTATGTATGTATGTGTGTATTTATGTGTGTATATAGTAATGTACCTTTAGTTGCGTTTTTTATAATATTAAATATTATTTTTATTTGTTTGGCAACTATAAAAATTAAGACTGTACCTCAGCAGAAATCAATTTTAAAATCATTAGAAAAAAAAATTAAATTACAGATTGAGTCATATTTTTGTTGATCAAGAAGTTAACAATGAATCCTCATACATTGTAACACACAAAGACCCCCCAATTCATCCTGTGCCAACTAGAGATTTAGAAAACATTTCGAAACACTTTTATCTTGCCACTCGCATTTGACCTTGAATTCAATTTTTGTTGTTGTTGTATTTGTTATAAAACTAGGGGAAAAATAATAATAATAATTCACAATTTGCTTTGCTCTAAATGATGAGGTAAAAAATCTGAAAAGTGGTAAATGACATCAGTTTATGCAAAATGTGTAACGAATATCATTCATTTTTAACATTTAATAGAAAAGTTTCATCATTTATTTATGTTCAGTGTTATACAATGTATCACCCTTCTATGTATGCTGTCACTTGTTAAAGTTATTTTTCCAAAATAAGTTTAAAATTTTTTGTTTTTCTATCTGCTTTGTTTTTGGTCATGTAGAAACTGTAATCTACTGCAAAAGCAGGAGTTTGAATTATTATCTAGACAATTTTTTTTAGTAAAGAATGAGGGTAGCAGCGCTAAGCAACCAAAAACAATTATGTGGTCCTTTTAGTTATAAAATATGTAAAAAAAAATTATAATCGAATAGCATCAAAGTAACTTTCAGATTAATTTTTAATATTTTAAATAACTTCAATTTGAAAATGACACATGTTTAGGTTTTTTTATTTTCAGCCCATGTTTTTTTTCGTTTCAATTAAAATGAAATTTAGTTACGAATACGGTAAGTTATTTTTATAAAAACATAAGAAAAAAATGTAACCGTTCTAGCACCGTAGTGGTAACTAAGCGTCTGTGTCCTATAAACATTTGGATATTTTATATATTTCTTTATTTTCCATTCATTGTTTCATTGCCGTCTGTTAGGTGGTGTCTGAGTTTAAAAGTCACAATGTATCTGCTATAAAAAAAAAGAAAAAAGTTTTTCTTTGTTAAAAATAAACGAAAATGTTTAAGAAATTGGTGGTATGTCATAATGTCCATGAATATAATGTCCATCAACGTAGAGTCTTAGTGTCCATGGATATTAAAGGCATATTTTATGGTATTCTATGTAAGGAAAATGCAACTTTCACATAAACTGGCCTGTAGAAAATCTTTGGTAAGAGAAGCCGCTGTTAGTTATACCACAGACGAGAAAATCATTGCGCCTGACCGAAGGCCAATTATTCAGAAATCTTTGGTAAGCGAAGCTGGTGTTGTTTAAGGTGCAGACATTATAACTTTAAGTTCATGCTAAGAACGACACAATGTCCATGGATATTATGTCACTTTTAAGTGCGATATACCGTCCATAGACATTATGTCCTTGAAAAGCCATCAAGAAATTTATAAAAATATGACATAATCGCGACACGGGCTTATTTTGTAACGAAAATTAATCGTAAAAATTAAATGTGAAAAAAGCAAGTCACTACTGGACCCATGGTTCAATTTATCAATTGTCATGATTTAACAAAATTTGTCCACAATGAACACAACGTATACGTCAAATTAATTAAAGGTTTTATCAAAGACAGTAAATTTATTGTATGGTGCCTTTACTGTCTTTGCTCTCAAAGTCGGGAGAATTAATTTGTTTTTTTTCGGTGCTAAATCATCTTGCAATTGCAAACGTTAAAAAATCATTTTGTTTCGTCATGAATGGACTTTTCAAAACAGTCTTAACTTAGTTTTTTTTAAACTGACCAGGAGATTGCATACGTCTCAATCTTACATGCCATAAGTATAAATAAAACATTGAAATAGTTAAAAGTTGGTAAGTCTGCAAGATTCTTTTTTGTATAAATTATGTAAATTAAGAAAGGAATTGCTTGCACACTTTATTAAAAAATGACGCGAATTTAAGTTGCTGAACAAGTTTATTTAGGCATTTCGAAAATCTAGAAATGTATTCATTTTATTTTTGAACACTTTTATAAAACCTTTTTTTTACATGTTTAAGATGTTATTGATTGGCAAAAAAAAAAAATAGTTGAATCCCAATAATAAAGTTATAATCTCAGATATTTTTAGTAACCATTGAAAATCAGTAAGTACAACTTCGATGTGTTGAAAAATTATAATTTTAAGTGCAGCATTCTTGCGCCAAGGTGCAATGTTACCACGCATTGTGAGACGAATACGTGATCGCGGATTATATTTGGTGACCTCCTTATGTTTTTATCCAGCTTTGTAATGAATATTAACTTGTAAAAAATTACAATAGTTTGTACTCAATGCTAAAAAGCGCTATTGATTATTTCTTTTTTTGTTTGTTTTTTAATTAAAATTGAAACGTCTGTCGTGTTGACACAAATGCGGTAATATTTTTTGGATTAAATTTGAGTGTTAATTTAAATGTTACAATGAATTTATGTTTTCTGACATTTTTTTTTAATTTTTTATTCTGAAGGGAATTAAGGGTTAATTAAATGTGAACATGATATTCGCATGCACATGTTTTTTACCAATTTTTTTTTATTGAAACGTAACTGCAGTTTTGTTAAGAAATATAATTTAGGCTCAGCAAAAATTTACAAAGGGGGAAAGTCTTTTATTTATTATTTTATTTGGCGGATATTTGGCCTTATGTTAATATCCAATTGCGGATAATATTCAACACTAACGCAGCAACTTAACCTTAACTTTTGTGATATTTTGCTGTTCAATTATAAGTGACTAATAATAGAATAGGAAATCAGTTTTTTTTAAACGATGCGTATTTTTTTAAGCTGCAGCAAGTTTGGCTCAATATCACAAAATACATATTTTTGTATGCACAACTGTATCAACTGTATTTTAAGTATTTGAATTCGATACCTCGCACATATTTATATCTATGTAATTTTTAAATTACATAAATAAATTAGCACACGTAAATGCTTGTATGGATTTTAAAAATGAAAGTTTTCCAATCTAAAAACTGACAAATATAAGTAAAACTACAGCAATAATAAGTCCCAATTCGCACGATGCAAGTATTTAAGCTGAGCTGATTAGGTTGTAGGCAACGGGGTGAGGTAAAATTAAATGAGTACAGACTTGCTTGTACTTGCAATTCGCTTTGCTTCCATATTCGTAATGTCAAAAAACACAGATGTGTGTGTGTACATTCATGCAAAAATCTGAACAATTTAAGCAATAAGACTTGTACTGTGCGAACGTCAATGAAAGTTTAAAGAAGAAAATGAAAATAAGCAGTCTTATTTTCTTGCATCGTGCGAATTGGGACTAAACGATAAATAAATGTTTGCATAATTAACATTTTTTAACAGTTGATTTGTTTTACTGTTGCTGTAAGCAACTTCTTTAGTGAAATGCGTATGCTTAAATAACAAAGTAACATTAATTAAAATTAAACCACGAGAATATAAAATTAAATTAATTCAACTTTTAAAATATCGTGATAATTATCCTGACCATATTATTAAAATCCCTGATGTTGATATTTTGGAAGAAGAGCTAATTAATCGGGAGCCATCGAGACGTTCTTTAACCCTCAATAATAAATATCGGTGATTGTAGTAATTTGATCCGGATAATTAGTACGATATTTTTCAAGTTAAATTGACATTAAGTTTTATATGTTTGTTGTTGAAATTTTTAATACTTTAGAAAACACATGGATACGAATAATTAAAAGTAATAATTTAATGCCACTCATTTAATTCGTTTTATAATAATTAAACAATCTTCTTCCCAGGCATAATTACAAAGGAGTTCGAGAATTAAAGTCTTCGATTTATAGAAGTTTATTTTTTTAAGTTTCTTGAAAATTTAATTTTTTGATATTTAAATAATATTTTCTTTAAGGACTAAATACATTTTTTGGCGAGTACACTTCGTTATCGAAAGCAGAGCAACTATTCTTCGCAAATAGAATTATATTTAGGAAGGTGATACAAATCGCTCAATCGATTCAAGAACAATCGTGCTGGAAGTTGTTTTCGTTAAAATTTAATTTCAAATTTTTTTCTTGTTTTCTTATTTCATCTTTAAATCAATCGATTTTCATTACATGCCTGTTTATTTCTATTTTAACTTCAATTCTCGTATCTGCTTTATAAAGAGCAGTAACAATATTACGATGTAAATATGAATGGATAAAGATCTAGTCCGGCTTTAATAATTTAACAACCTCTTATCAAAATATTTTATTACGATCTTGATTTAATACCCTACAGCTATTAAATTTCTGAAAAAAATTTCAAATAGAATTCTATGCGGCAGACTATCAATCAAAATACATAAAGCTGAAAATGAAATTTTGACCTCACAGAAATAATTATTTCATGACATTTTTAAAATGAATTAAATTGGCTCGATAAAATATCTCTAACACATGCACACATACATATGTACTGACAGTGAATCACGACTTTAGAGATATTGTGCATAAATAATGTGTTCCATGACTACTTTGAAACTGTTTATAAGCCCAAAAAGCAATTAAATTTAATCAGCCACCATCGATTTTCAAGTGGCTTAAAATTATTTTAATGTACAGAAAGTAGTCATGTAAGTAGTCTTCTGTAGGGTATTTCTTGTTAAATATTTGCCTGAAAGTTTGGGAGAAATTAACGCTTCGCTTCTCCTGTCTTGCTAAAATAAAGTGGACTCAAGAGTTTTTTCTTTTGTGTCGGATCTATTTTAATTTCTGTTGCTTCTAGAATGGATGATTATGTTATTCAGTAGTGGAGACCAGCAATTCACGAAAAAAACAACAGTACATAAGAGTAATTGCTATTCATTAATATTGCTATTCATTAAAGTACTGGAAGTTGTTATTTCGATTCTTGAAAATATAATATTTTTTAAAACAAAAGAAACAACACAGGAAAAAGAAATATGCTTCAGATAATCAGAGTTATACTCCAGCACTTATGTATAGCAAATTATAAACACACGCATATTTAAAAAGTTTAAATATAAAAAAAAATAAATAAATAAGAGACCATATAAAAATGTCCTCATGTTAGAAGTTGTACAGCCTAAAAACATTTTTTTCATGCATAATTAATTCTAAAATTGAATATAAGAACAAAGCAAAATAAAAACAAATACAACATCAGCAATATTTTTCTTAAACAATACAATATTTTGCATCATTAGAATTCAACAAAAATGTTTCAAAATCTCTTTATATTTTTGTTTTGTTTTCTTAAAAAAAAATGTATAAATAAATAAAAACAAAAAAGAGAAGAAAAATATAAAGCGACAAATTATAAAAAAGTTTTCCTCCTTTTACAAGAAATAAGTTTTCTTTTACACGATTTGGTGACAAAGTTTTTTATAAAGATTAAAAAACAAACATAAGAAAGACAAATGTTGTACCATAAACTTATGAAGTAAGAAGGGAATAAAACGCATTGTCTCAATAAAACACATCAGAACATACAGACAGCGTTAAAGCTCGGCTTTAACGAATTTATATTAAGCAGAAGTTCATCGTATCTATTGCAGTTATTAGAAAATAATCCTTTTAAATGAAATGAATGAGACACAAATCAATTAGCTCGCAATTTAATAATCAAAAGAATATCAGCATAAATATTTATATTTTTGTTCAGTAATAAAGACAATAATTTAATCACAAATATTAATGTAAATTTACTTTAATTTGCTTTTAAAACGTTCCAGATTAACCGTTTTATGCACTTTTCTTACCATCCTTCCTAATGTCTTCGTAGAAAATGTATTAATAACTAAATAATTAAATCGATTTCTATTTACTTCAAGTAAAGAGAGACATGGTCTCTATATCAACTCCTGCAATTATTTTTGACTAGAATCATTGACAACAAAATGATTTGGACCAAGTTTTACTTTTCTGGATCTCTTCTATTCTTAGATACGCGATATTATGTGTGATGTGTATAAATGCTATTAATTTATATTGACTCTTTATTTTGACTCTTCTTTTCCCCTAAATAAATACAAATTTATTTGCTATGAAAGATCCACTTTAAGTTGAGAATTTTTGAAGCAACATAATTTCGAAAATTTATGTACAAATTTTTATATTTGGCTAATTTTTTTTCTTAATTGATAATTACAGATAGTAATAAAATAAAATGCAACTACATATTTTAATAAAACGCATTAATCGAAATAAGACAAGAAATTATACTTGAAAGTCACAGGTTTTAAAAAAGTCGATATGACGATTTTTGTCCCTGACTTTATTGCGATTCTTAAAAAGTTACAATACAAATAGCCATGACTTTTTTAATAAGATTTTTTTAACAATAAATATGACATTAAAGCTATGCAATTTTTCATAAAACTAGCCTGAAATTTTTGTTTGTAAGTAAGAAATATTTTATTTATATTTGTTTTTCAAAAACGTATTTCGCTGCAACTTAAATAGAAAATAAAAAAAAAAAATGCATAGAAAATTTCATGGTGTAAGTCTGGATAAAGACATATGCGACAAATTTGACATTTCAGAAAAGTGCAAGTGAAACTTCTGCATCACTGCTACATTAATTAATGCAAAACCAAACTTTAACAAATTAACTTGAGTTTTAGGTGTAGAGTCGTTTTGTAGAAATTCTTCTGTAAGAAATGAGAAATATAAGTATGAATGAGTTTTTAATAGGTACGTGGCTCGATTTTTATACACTTGTTTCGTGTTTAAGTTTTACGTTATCAAAAATATTTTTTTTGTCAGGCAAGTGCGTCGGCCTATGTGCGTTTGTTGTTTGTATACACATATATTTGTATGCTTGTGTTGTGTGGGAGTATAAAGTTCAATTGAAGTTTTTTTTTGGGGTTATTTAGGTATTTAAGTTACTTGTTTAAATTTGTTTGTTATATTTTTTTCTTCCTTAAGAAATGTTTATTTTTTATGCTAATAATGTTCCATAAATACTTTTTTACGCACACATACAAATAAAAATACGTATATACACTTTATTTGAAATCAAGGCAACACTATGAAAATCTAAGAATGAAACGCTTCTAAAGAAATACAAACATTAAACTCAGATGATGTTGAGGACCACTAAATGTGGTGTCAAAAGATAAACAAGTGACTCAAAACTTTTCATTTTTTGTATTTCCTTTGTTACTATCACCACATATTGAGTTATGAATCAAAATTGCTTTTGTTGCTGTTGTTTTTGCTGTTGACTTTTTAAGGAAAATCAACGATGCGACAAAAAAGAAAAAAGGAAAAAAGTTTCACATTCATAAAAAACATATAAACGATTTTTTATTTCTTGTTATACATAAATTTATTTTTTTTTTTCGAATTATGTATACAGAGCCCTCCGAATGTTTCATCTTATTTTATGGTTTTTAAGATTCAACTTCTTTAAATATATAAAATTCTTTAATTTTCTACATTACTAAAAGGGGGAATGAAGATATGGTTATTATGCGATATTTAGGAATCATCTTTTGGTCCCTTAACTAACTGATTGCTGAATAGTTCTCTTAACTCAATACCACAGCTCGATCCCAAGTTATTCAATTTCCTTCATTTCAAAAATAAATTAAAATCCTAAAACTACAATTAAATAAAAAAATTATTTTGTTAAATTTAAAACATCATCTTCTTTTATTATATATCTCGTTAAGGTATTTTGCTGTAACCGATAATATTTCATAAAAGTTTTCGTTTTCTTCTATAAAATATATAAAAAGAAAAAGGAACATTCAGTTTTTGCGTTAACGAAATATTGTTTCTTAAAACGATTTAATATAAGGCGATGCACAAAAGTGTATTTTGCTAATATAGCTGGACAAACCAACCAAATTTTGCATCATGTAATGAATTTGCAAGGCTTTTGGTTGAGATTTGTCGTTAAAATCAGGAAAGTTAAATATGTTTAATGTTTTTATTGACTATATAAGATTTCGAGAGGTTTGCAATATATTTTTTTGTGGCTAAACGAATAAAGATTTTGTATTGTTTTTTTTTCTGTGGAAGGCTATACTAGCAGCTACTTATATAGATTTTTAGAAAAATTATGTTTAAAATTTTTGTGATAAAAAGTTACATTCGAAATTAAAAAAGGATTTTTTGAATATTTTTTTTCAACGAAAAAAAGGAAAAAGGTTTTTAAAAGTGATCTTCATCGCAATCCTAAAAATGTTATATATCACTATAAAATTTACGATCTCTACGTTAATACTGTAGAAAAAACCGTTTCGAGTTTTTATGCAATTTTTTTCAAATTTTACCCGTTTCTGTTTTTTCTCATCATATTTATGTACATACGAATAAGAAACCTTTTTATATTCCTAAAATATTTTTGGTTTTAATAATTGAAAGTAGATTTTATTTTAAAAGTTGCAAATAATATGTAATGCAGATAAAGACATTGTGAGAAAAAAAAATTAAAAAAAAAAAATTTTGAAGTGAATTAGGACTACTAGTGGAGGTACCGAAAGCTGGATTTGAAAACACTAACGATGGCATCAGTAGCAGAAGATTTTTTCCAATCCTAAATTAGCTGCAGAAATAACGGGATTGAACTTGAATCAACATTATTATTGAAGTTATATCAAGCGGTCACCGAATCTAAATGCAAAAGTTTGCCGATTATTGCTGCAAAACTTTAAGTTTCTCCATATGAGTGGCATTCTATGACACCTACAATGCACAAGATTTTAAAACATGGTTCAACTGTTATGAATGAGGCATTGTTGCCAAATGGGCTGTTATCAGAAGAAGCGGCTAAGGTACGAAATCAACATGTTCGGCTTTACACTCAGAATTTTGCTAGAAAGTTTTCAAGGCTTCAATGTAACGTAGTTAGATAAGTTCTGACCAATTTAAGACTCACTCCAAAAAAAGTGTAATTAACTTTTACGAAAGAAGCAATTTCTTTTATGCTTCCACCTGTTCTTAACGTTGAAGAGGATTTAGATTCGGAAGAGTTATTTGAAGAATCTGGCGAAGAAATACCATGGCACTCATCATCATCTTAGTGCAAAGGAGAAGTTGTTTTGAATAAATTAATTGTTATAATTTTAAATAAAATTTATCGGTTCAATAATAAACAAATTATTACTATAAAAAAATTAATTATTTTCAGATAAATAAAATACTATAAAATAACAAATTACAAAAATATATATTTAATAATATCCCTGGGAGGCTGGAATTGAATTAGGTATTGGAACGTTTTAAAATTAATAGTTTTAGAATATTGGCAAAAAAAAAATTTTTTTTCACAGGGATGTTTGAGCCGCCCATTGAATAAATTTTCAAAGGCGTATGTAATTCTTTCTTTTTGTAGTTACATCAGTTTTATCAAATAATATTTTATTTAACCGCACACAAAAGTAGGCGGGGTTAAAATGGTATTTTAAGTCAAATTTTAATTTTATGAGCCCATGCTGTGACCTTAAAAGTTGCAATTGCTAAACAAAGTGACGGAAAAATTAAGAAAAAACTTGCATTTTCAGAGATGGGATTAGTTTTTCTAAGGGGAACCTTTTTCTCCCATGTCCGACTTTTGTTATTTTAGAGCTTTAACATCCTATGACTATAGTAGATTTTTCTGCCGAGTTTCATTAATTTACAGGCACTCAGTAAATTTTTAGACTCAGTATAATCTACAAAAATTAATGTCTGGTTAGATTGGCAAAATACCCCTGTGTGCAATGGTTGGAGTTATTAAATAAAAATGGAAGACTGTTTAAAGCGTAAATGAGCTATAAAGGAATTAATAATATTTAGGTAGTCTGCGATCATACATATCAAGTTAAAAACAATGTAATCGGAAAAATAAGAAAAGCCTTAATTTAATGAATTTTTAATTAATAAAAAAAGTTTGAAATAATCAATTACTTTAATTGTGTTTGATTTCTTTACTTTTAAATAGTTCATGATATTCCCATGAAATATTTATTATTAAAAACTACAATATCAAAAGTATTACTACGGGAAAAGCACAGCCATTTGGCCATTTCGCTACTGATCACATAACTCATCAGTGGATTCTATTCAAATTTTTAAGAGAAAACCTGGATCTTACTTCAAAAGCCGAAAAGAAAAAATATAAAAACATTAAAAAAAAATAAAAACTCAAAAATTTTTAGTACAAAACATTCATTTTTTACATTAGGAAAAACCATTTATCAATGAAAAAAATTAAATAAAATATTTATTTTTAATGAAATCAAGCACAATTAAAGTGAATTAGTTTGCAACACGGACTTAAATGCTTCGAAATGATATAAAAAATAAGAAAAATATTTTATGTTCAAGATTGGCCACAAACAGTCTCAGTACACTGTTTTTCACATTTTCGTGAGCTAGTTACCCTTCACACTGTATGCTGTTTTAACAATAAAAGAAATATATTCACAATATTGTAGAAGAGGTGATTCAGTTAAGCCTTCAATGGGAAGAGGTGAAAATATTATGCGAAAAGAAAAAAAATACTTACGTGGTCCTATTTTCTCGAAGCATTCGCAAGATGTTATGGGCTTTATTTTTATTTGCCTTGTGTTTTCTAATTTTATATTTTAAAAATAAAAATTATAATTTTTTAAACAAAAAATTAGAAATCTTAAGAATTTAACATCAACAATAACCCCATTCATAAAATGTCTTAATACGAAAATAAGTATAGAATATGAGCAAATAAATTCATAGATATAAACACTCGAGATTTTATCACACATATTGACAAACATACTTTAACTTGTATTTGTCTTGTTGCCACAGTTGTTCTTAAATACTTAGACGTATAGAATACTTTAATGTGGGTTAAGTTGTTACATAAAATTATAAAGCAGGCTCTTAAAATTGCAAAAAAAAAATTCTTGTTGAAAGAAAACAAGTAGAGGCAGAAGAGATGACAAAAAAGATTTACTTTGCTCAAGTTGAAAACTTAATAATTTGCAATTAATATTTTCAACAAGATGATGATGAAAAAGAACAATTTGTACAATTCTGCCTTTGGTTCGGTCGTTATCTCTTAACAATCGAGCTGCTCAAGCAGTTTCATAATTATAACATTTATGTACCTTAGAATGTCTTATACTCGTTCCCCTGCTTAGGCAAGACAGATTTTCATTCATTTAAGTTCACATAAATTATATATTTTATGGCTTCTTGACACACTCCCATTCCCAATCTCATTGGAAAATATTTTATGTTCGCACTCGTGGCTGTTGTGTTTTTAATAACATGTCACACTACACTGCTACTTTTTCTCAGTTGAATTCCTTTATTGTTTTTATATATATTTTTTTTTCGCTTTTAGAAAATCAGTTGTAACCATAGAAAGTTTATCGATTTTATTCTACTTATTTTGCTCATGGTTTGAAAAGAGCACATTGACTCATGCACTCGTAGTTTGCAATTTTAATTAATATTTTTTTAACGTTTGCTGGTGTTTCGTTTTCTGCAGTGAACACAATTTAACGTAAAGACAATTACTAAACGATTTGTCTAAACGACTTGCGTGCAAAAAACACTGGGGCCTTTTAGTTGGAAGAATTATTTTATTTTGGTTTCTGAGGGCCTTTTTAGCAGCAAAAATAATTTACACCCATCAGCACGTAATTATCCAGCAGTCGGCTGTGTCAGGTGTCTCTTTTTTTTAAGTGTCTACAACTGAAATTTTCAATTATTGACATTTATGTTCTACTTACAAATTATTGGATGAGAAAATAACTGTTTTCGTGATTTATTTAGAATAACTATTCGCCGTGTCTCCAATTATAATTTTGTATGGTGTGGTAAATTTCTATTAATTTTGTTATTATAGAGAACTACAAGTTCTCATTAGAAATGTTGCATCCAAGAAAATTCTCTCTGCACTGTATTAAAATTTCAGATCATGCAAATAAAAATAAAAGTTATTTCAAGGCTTGATATGTTGATTTAAGTAACGGTAGGCTTGGGAATTGCTTGAGTAGACGTCCAAAAATTTATTATTATTAGATCTTAGATAAAGATATAAAGTAGGGGTGCATCCGATAGCAATACTTCAGCAAATGCAAAGTAAAAATATTTTTATTGTCGATAAAACGATACTTTAAAAATGTAGACATAATTACATAAAATCATTGGAAGTTTACAATCATTCAGTTTAATAAACTGTTTCTGCCCTACTTCTGAAAGGCTACAAAATTAATTGGCAAAGCCACTACAACTGTAATTTTGTTTATTTATTTTTATAGCAAAATATTAGAAAACATGAAATATATATTGTCTCTTAACGAAAGATTTGATAGTTTGGAACAGAGAGGAACATACTATTTGACCAAAATTGCGAAAGACCGTCTCATTGAGTTGCTTAACCAAAATGAAGTTCTGCACTCTGAAACTATTGCGCACTTAGAAAGAATTATTAAGGTGTTCGAGAAAGGTAAGCTTTTAACTATTCTAAGTTGTAATTGTACTAAAGGAGAAGGCAAAAGATACCGAAGGTCTTTCAATTACTCTGTCTAGAAACTAAGATCCGCTTGTTTTCTAGCACAATTCCGTTTTAGGTTGTAACCAACCTCGTGAAAAAAGGAACATATGAACAAGTGAAAAAGTGTTTTGTTTGTTAATGCTCTAAAATTTTTGTACGGACATTAAAAACAGTTTTTATATTAATCGTGAAGTTTTTGTACTTCAAGAAAAATGTCGACTCTTTTAAAAGTTGTTAAAATTGTTCCTGATGAGCTGGCTCAACTTACAAGCGAAATCCTTATAGGTAACAGCTTTTCCAACCAACAAATCAACTACATTTTTATTTTTCAATAATATTCATTTCAAAAATGATTTCTGGATAGAAATACGTTTAGTTACAGCTAGAAGAAGTGCACTCGTGACCTACGCATTCAAATATTTAAAATTAAATTTTAATAAAATATACTGCATTATAGTGAATTTTCTGAACATCTGAAATTATAAGAAAGCAATCTTTCCAATATCAAGAAAGATTAGCAGTTTTAACCATTAATATGATGAGAGCAGCATTAAAACTTCTGTTGCAATTTTAAGCAGTTGAACTGCCACTGATTGTATTCTTTGCAATCAAGCACTGTTTTGTTTTATATAATTTCAAGTTGTGTAACTAAATATACAGAAATAACTATATTAGGATACTGCCTAGTTAAAGAAATGAATACAGTTTAAGCACACTTTTACCTTAAAAAAATTTTTTGTAACACTGTGTAGCAGAAAAATATTTTTTTAAAATTATAATGGCTGCTGTTCCTACCATTTTACTTTTATTTAATTTAAAATGAAAGTAGCATTATTTAGCTTTATTTGATTATTATTTTAGAGATTATGTTGAGTAAAGCTTATTTAAGACCGTAAGGCTTATTACCTTTCTTTTAATGAAGTACACAAATTCTACCTTAAGACCAATAAAAAATTATCTTATGTTTCAAGTGAAAATAAAATATTTAGATCTTCTTTTTCAATTTCTTATAAATGAATTTTAGAATAAGTGACTTTTTATCCCACCAAATATTTACAAAGTTCCAAAAGTACTCCATATATACATGGTTATGGTGTATCGATATCTGTCAGCTTTAACAAGAGTGAGTTAATACATTGACATGTATAAAATTAATGTTAGAAAGAGAAAGGCACATTTAGCAAACGTATTATGACAATCAAAATTTTTTTTGTTGCTTCGATTTTATGTTCACTTGCTACGAAATTGGGAATTATTGATCATTCAAAGAACCCTCTGCGCGCTCACATTTGATGAAATTACGCAGTTCATTTCATAATTGTGTGTACGTTCAGAATCTTTATTGCCATGAAGAGTAAAAGCTGCCTGAAGTGTTGATTGACTGTTTCGATGTTTTCTTGTTAATAATTTAGGTTGTGTTTCTGTGTTGCTGATTATTTTAATTTCCATCTGAAATTGTTAAAGGAAAGGAGAATGTTGTATATTTTATATGTTTCCTTAATAATAATTAACATGCAGGTATTTTTACACTCTGAATTGAAGTTTCAGTGTGTTCTCTCAGGTAAGAAGTTAATTTTATGGTCAGTAATCTACGTTGGCAGAAGAACAAATTGATATTTTGTGCTTTTATCGAATAAAGTCTTTAAAGAATCTAAACAAATCTTCTTTTGAAATATTTCGAGTTTTTTTTTATAATATATTTTATTTAATTTCTAAAAAATAGATCTTTTATTTTTCATATAAATTTTCGATATTTCGCTACTCCGTTGTGCAGCGGAGTGTTATGGTTTCAAGTGCTTTTTAATATTTTTTAACTGAATGATTTAAGCATTTTTAGAATTATAAACATCGGTATTTAATTTTGTGTTTTTTATATTTAAACTGTTTGCTTTTGAATTGAAATTATTTTGAAATCCAAAGGCTGTCTGTTGTCTGCTGGTTGTCTGTTATTGTGGGGTTAACAGGTGGTCTCTTCAAATGCTTTGATACATCTGATTTATAAAAGTAACAGAACACAACTCATAATCAATTGAATTAAGATTAATAGATTTAATTTAAATAGAACAAAATACAGATAAATTATTGTATTGATTAGGCGTTCAAGCTGGTGAAAGTCTTTGCTACTAATCACATCGATGTAGTCCTCTTCTTTCTGTACGTTTACTTAGTGGGGGAACTTTTTCTATGGTCTATTCATTCTTTTACTTGTTCATTTATGTTTATACCGCTCACTATCGTTTCTGTAGTGAATAAAAATGAATGTTCGACTAAAATTTAATGTTGCAAAAATATCTTTAGTTGTATGATTTTACATATGAATTTAATTTTCTTCGCAGAAATTTTTTTAACGGTTGGAATGCGAATAATCCTTAAAGATCTCCCTAGTGAGGTAATGCTTCTCTGCATCTTTATATCTTCGGACTGTTCGGATGTAAAGGTATATTTCTTCTGTAGATCTGTTGATGTCCAATTGAATCGGGATCCTTACATTTTACGCAGACCTCTTGTTATACCATTGCACTTACCACACAAAAGTTTAGCACAAAATCACTTCCATTTTTTTATTCGACAACACTTGCAAAAAATTTAATCGTTAATTTAAATTTCTTTATTAAACTTTTTTTTTTAATAATCAGTTCTCCTATGCCGACGAAACGAATGTTTAATTTTTAAATGGCCAACCAACCACAATTATTTTTTTAAATTGATTTTTATTTCGCTTCAAAAATTATAAATGAGAATCATTAGTTTTGCTTAATAATTAATCATATTTCTAATAACACAGTGTTTACTGTTATAAATTTTCGAATTATGTAAAATTGTTTCTTTGCTACATATAAACGTACAAACATTTTTGAATCATTTAAAAAAATGTATTTTAGTCCATCCGTTCAATTTGATTGATAAGTATTTTGATGAAAAAAAATATATTCAACTTTCTACGGTTTTAAAATTGTATGATGGAACACAAACAACATTTACAAATCAAGAAACTAAATTAACAATTAACTGTACTTTGGTTTTTCTGCTTGCAAAAGAATTTCTTAATTAAAATTTGGTTGCAAATAAGAAAAAAGTCAGTTCAGAACAAAACCTTAAAAATGTAAAAACACACTGCAGTAAATTGTAGGATTATTTAGTCAATGCCTTCATTCGCAAATGAGTTTAACATGCAAATTGCAAAACAATGGAATCGTAGAAAACCGCACTAAAGAAAAAAAAAAATTACATAAACACCACTCAGATTTACACAAATGAAAACATTTAATAAAATGTAGGTATTTTAAAAAAAAGGAAAAAGATGAGGGAAAAGATTTTGCAACATTTGCAATTAAAATATATTTTAACATATTTTACAACCGAAACCACCAATTGAAGTAAAATCGGTTACTGTTAGAGAAGGATTTCCATGTGTTCAGTTAAATCATTAATATTCATCGAAGTAGTAAATTTTTCTTTGAACAACGTTGCGTTAAAGTTTAATAATTATTTTTCGTAATTTATTGTCTGTATAAATGAGTTTCTAATACATGTGTTTATTGGCCGCCGCATAAGTAAATTAAATGAAATTCAAAAGAAAGAAAATAATAAAAATTCAGTGGTTGTTTTTTTTTAATTTGAAATATTATGCGAGAGGCAGAACAAAATAAAAATATTTTTTTTTTACCAATTCAAATACCAATTTAAATATGAATTTATTAGAATGTAGAATTAATAAATCAATAATATTTTAAAAGAAATGCATATTATTTGTTGGAAGGCACAGTGATATCAAGTTGTTCATGCCGAATTATACAGACATTTTTCCACGTATTTTTAAAAAACCTTGAAATATTTTATTTAGTGTTAAAGATATAATAACAAAATGACAACTGTAAAATATTAACTCTCAACAAATTAAAAATAATATTTTACGTCAGATTGGTGCCATGCCATCCTTGAATATAGACGTAACAAATTAGCAAGTTTACCAGAGTTTGCACAGGCGATTGCGATTTTTTTTAACTATAAAATTATTTTGTTACTAAAAAATAAATGCAAACAAAATACTATGTTGTTGGTACTTTTTGTTTAAGTTTCCAAAATTTTTTTCTGTTTTTTAAAAGAATTTACATTTATTTTTTTATGACGATTATTGTCAGTTTAATATGTTCATTCAGAATTAACTACTTTCTAGTTGGTGTCTTTCCCTTTTGTGTTACGCAAACAGACAACATTTGCTATTTAAAGTATTTTTGTTTTTTTATACTGCACCGAATGTATTTTATTATTGAATATTGTAAATGACTACAATTGTAGCATGATTGATTTAAATTTTAATCAAAACAGCCGAACAACATTTTATTGGGAATTTCTTTTACACAAATGTAAAATTTCAACACACGCACCAAACAAAAAAAAAAAAAAAACAATTACACAAAATGTAGAAAATTAATTTTTTGATTAAAAAGAAAGCAAACAAAAATCGTAAGGAATTTATACAGAACTGAATAAAAAAATAATTCAATGATTGATATTTCGAAAGAATTGTTTTCTTATTTAAATATCAGTAATGTGTTTATTTAAGACAAACTTGGGAATTTTTTATAACCGTTTAAATTTCATTGGCATTATTTTCAACAAATTTAATGGAAAAAATCTAAATATTATTTTTTTCAAATTATAATGGTAATGTCATAATTTAGTTACGAATTACAGCTGAATAAAAAAGAATTATTTTTCTTAAACACAAATTTATTATCAATGAAACAAAGCATAAAACAAAGAAATCTTAACCGTCTTATATTTTATCATTTTATTAATCTAAATATTTTTTGTCCTGTAGCTCTTATAAAGTTCATGTCTGAAATCTCGAGTCACCTAAAATCCAAGCTAGCAGTTGCTATTACTTACAGAAAAACATAAATATATTTTCCTAGTGTCTCCTTTCTCCTGAGAATGTCAAAACAGATATATTTCATCATATTTTTGTGTTATTAATGCTATTTTAAAATATTCATCTACTTAAGAGTGGATATAAAAAACAAGAAATAACTTTTAATAATGATAATGCTTTGAAACAACTTAATTATTAGTCAATGATAATGATTTTGTTTTTATACAATCACCAATGATACAGTTTCATTTAAATGCATTATCAATACATCAATAATTATTTTTATTTCATTGGCATTATTTGCCATTCAATGCCAACGAAATTGGCAATTACTTCAATTATTTTCATGTATGATTTAAGTTTATTTTTAATGATTCTGCGCATGAAATCCCAAAATAAAAAATATGACTTTTAACTTGTTTTAAACGTTTTTGAGCAAATAAACAAAGCAGCAGACTTGGGGTAGAAGGAAGGATCGTTACTTTCAACCGAGATTAAAAATGAAGAATTGGAAAATAAAAAAACTTATAAATTTTTTATTATATATAAATAATAGTAAAATTACTATTTTTATGGATCTTAAATAATGAATATTTAATTTTTGCTTTTTAGCTTGGTTTTTTTTTACTAATGGCACAATAAATCCGAAATGCAGCATTTTGGGACCGCTCTTGTATTTATTGTTACCTCATATATACCAACTGATAGTAGCGTACATGCCTCTACGTTTGCTGATGATACGGCCTTTTTAAGCATCCACGAAAATCCTGTGGAAGCATCGCGACGCCAACAGAGTCACGTAATACATTTAGAGAAATGGCTAGGTAAATGGCGTGTGTACATATAACTTTTACTCTACGTAGGGACACATGCCCCCTATTACCATCAATAATCAAGTTATACCCCAGCACTCGAGTGTGAAATACCTGGGAGTCCACCTCGATAGACGTCTCACCTGGAAGAACCATATAGATGCCAAGTTGACCCAGATGAAATTGAAAGCAGCTCAACTGTACTGGCTCATTGAAAGAAACTCCATTCTTAGTTTGGATTGCAAACTACTGTTATATAATTCTATCTTGAAACTTATATGGTGCTACGGTATCCAAATATGGGGCACTGCCTCGGCTTCTAACATAGAGAGGATACAAAGACGCCAAAACAAAATCTTGAGGATATCACCGCTGCTCCTTGGTTTGTAAAAAATGCTAATATACATAAGGACTTGAACGTTCAACTGGTGAAGTCGAAATTAAAGACGTACACTTAGAAATACCTAAATAGATTGGTAACGGACGAAAATCCGTTGGCCCGTAACATTCTTAATAATAGGGGCTATAAGCGTTTGAAGAGGAGAGATGTCCGCGCTCTTACTAGATAATAAGTGAACACCTTCACTTCTGCCAGCACTAGCTGGAATTAGTGATAGCAATTTAGTTTTAAGATTTGATTATTAATTGTAAATTAAATGATTGAACTTTCAATAAATAACAATAATTGGAAAAAAATGGCACAATAAATATCCCTGGGGGTCGAGTTTTAGCAAACACTTAAATCAGTTTTTCATTATATATACTTTTGAATTAAGTAAGTTTTTTTTAGAATAAATTTTTATTATTACAATTTAACAATATTAAGATTTTTTCACCTAAGCTGCGGATTGGTATTTTAGAAGCTTGTTGGCAAAAACTTTAACAAAAAACTATAAATTGATGTTTCGCTTGAGATCTTTATGCACTGGAAGGTAAAACGTTTAGTGACGATGTTGCAAAATGTTAATATAATGATAATAATTCCTGAAGATGACCAACAATGTAGGCGGAAATATCGAATAAAGTCAATTAATGTTTCAATTCCGTAACAAAAATATCTACAGCTCATAAAAGCTCCGCAATCTCTGTTTCTGTTCGCACCTCAAGACTTTCAAATAGGAAAAATATAACTAAGGAAAACAAAGGAATACCCCATAGAAGAAAAATTCAAATCCGCATACAAATGCGGTTGACCAAAGTATTTTCTTTTGTCTGAAATATAATTTCTCTTTTGCGGGTAAATAATTTATTTTTTGTATAAAAAAATTTTTGCTATTAAACTTATATTTCTATGTACCTTTGAGGAAATTGTTATATATTTTTCAATTCAGCTGATAATCTGTTCACGAAGTCTCATGTCAACTGATTTTTAAATATCCCAATTTTTTTCTGTTGATATTTTTAGTAGAAATAATTTTATAATAATCTGTGATTTTGAATGTTCCATAAAAATTTCTAAAATGAAAATTAAATAGAAAAGGTATTTATTTGTTTAAATATTCATCTTGTCAAATGTTTATTTTCGGTCCGTTAATAAAAGTTAGAAATAGTTAAGGTTAATTGGTGTAGACCATATAGTCAGCTTTGCGATAAACATTATTATAAAGAAATTCGATAACCTTAAGATCGATTGATCAGCCCCTTGACTTGTGTCGCAGATTTTGTTTCAAATGTAGTTGATTATTCTTGATAACGGATCTTTAATAGATATTAATTAATCTGAATAAATCTTAAAAACCATTATAAATTACATGTACCATGGACTTTTCCCTCTTCCCTTTATGTTCTAAATAGTTTTAGATTAGATACGTTTTATGTGAATTCTGGAATTGTATTTGAATTAAAAAAATCTCGAAATTTAACCTCTGCTGGTGCTATTTTTCGAAAAAATAATAGTGGATTTTGTTAAAATATTTGTATGCAATGTTTTGTTAATTAAGCTTAACAGCCTTAGTTTTAAGGATTTTTTAGAAGATAAAAATAATGGTGTTTGTAAATAATAACAAGTTCTTCAACTTATTTTTAAAAGCACTTGTTACATTTGTAATTAAAAAAATAATTATGTAAATTGAATTTTTATTTTTAATCAAACTGAAAATAAAAAATAAGTCACTTTTGCTTAAAACAGAAAACGAACAATTTGAACATTTTTTTCTGCTTACATTTTGTGGATTTTTGTTGTTCCGTTGTTAAATTTAACTAACTTTTAACGATGTCTTTACACCTAATCACATACAAACATTTTTTTTGCTAATTCAATTTAAGAGGAAACAAAAAAAAAAAAAAAAAAAAGAATGCTTGACGTTACCCAAAACTTATCGTGGACTTGATTTGTAAGAAATATAAAATACGTTTTTAGATCATTATGCTAAAAAATTCTTTGTAAATGATGAATATGCATACATATGTATGTATTTGTGTATAATTTCCTTTTCTCTTTCTTAAAATAAATTTTCTTAAACAATATGAATTTTAAGTCAGTCTTAAGTACATTTATATTTTATTTCTTGTTTTATAAAGAAGAAAAGATAAGTTTTTAATGAATTATAAATTTTTATTTGTATTTCGCTTAAAAAAATTTTCGGCAATTTATTTGTTTTTTGATTTATCACGAAAACAAAAATGTGTATTGTGAGTGTTGCTGAAGTTGTTTTTAAAATGTATTGTTTTGCGCCTTTAAAAAATCTGAGCAAAATTTATTTCTTTTTTTTTATAGTTTGTTAAGGTTCTTAAAAGCTCAAAAATTTAACAACAATAAGCTTTACCGAAGTAAAAATAAAAAATAATAAATGATATGTGCAATGTAACCACTACCCCTGTTTTAAGTTTCAGTGAATAAATGATTAGAATTAAATTAGGATACAAAACTTTAATTTTTTTCTTAAATTGATATTTTTCGGATAATTCTCGGAATTCTAGTTTAATTAAAAAATAATAAAGGGTGTTGTTCATTATGGAACGGGAAATTCGCTTTTATATAGCTAATAAAAATTATAATAATAATTTCTAACTGAAACACAAAAACAATATAAATTTTTTTTCAAGTTACGACGTTTAAGCAAACACGGTATCACAATTGCCGCTAATATGCAAAATTTTCTTGTTTTTTTTTTTTCTTTTTATTGTGTTCCACACTTTTCAATAAATACTTTTTTTTTCTAATACTCCTGGTGTTCGTAAATCAACACTAAAGTTTTGTTCAGTAAATAGATGTTTAAGTAGATATGAATGCAAATTACAAAATTTTCCAGTTTATTATTATTCCTCTTTGTAAACTTTTTAAATATTATAAATTGTACCTTCTTACCTTTTTTTATTTAATGTTTGTTTTTCGAATAAATAAAAAAAGTAAAATCAAATTGTTTGGCTTGAGAAGAAAGATACATTTTGCATAAAATAATCTGACCGTAAAAACTTGAGTAAGAAAACTTTACGTTTGACCCCAGTTTCACTTTGACTTTGTGTCCAGCAAAAGATGGCTGGAAAAATACAACCCAAAAAGTAATGAAATACTTAAACAAAAGTTTTAAGATCTAAACACAAACAAATAACAACAACTATCAATATTTCAAAGCACGAACCCACACACACACAATTTGTTACGTATGAAGTAGGAAAAGTGCTAAAAGTGGTTAAAGACACATAAATTGTTCAACTGTAGAAATTTCTCTAAACAAAATGATAGAACTACTAACACAAAAATGTAGCACGTAGCCAAAGTATATTTAACACAGATATTTTGTTTCGACACATTTAAAAGATACACTGAAGAAAAAAAAAGTCAAATATTGACATTCTTCTGTATTGTGTTGAGAATAAGTTTTTTGTTTCTTTCTTTCTTTTTTTCTTTTCAAACCCCACTTTTAAATTTATGTTTGATGTGAATATCCATTGAAACCATTCATCTGTTTAACAGTTACTTGTTTTGGATATGTTTTGTTGTTGGCTTTTCAATGTTTTATCGTCAATTTTTTTCTTTGCAGTTTATTGACTTTTGGTGCCCTGTCATATGAAAGTGTATGATTAACGACAAAACAAACTTAAATTGACAAATTAGGGTCAGTTTTACTTTTTATTAACGAAAACAGCAAATCATGAACTTTTACTTAAATAAACCAATTCTAGAGCATTTTCGAAAACTTTATTTTCATCAATTCAGTACCATTTTTTGTTGTTTCACTCACAGTTGTTGTTTAGTATTATCTTTTATGTCGACTGGTGATTGTGTTGACAAGTTTCCTTTCTCTACACATTCTTTGTTGGTTTTTATGTTTATGAATGACCATTTTTTCCATTTTCTTCCGGAAATGTTACGCACTGATTGTTGGGCAGGCAACACATAAAAAATGTACAACAACTACTACAATGACAACAGTACCAATAAAAACGAATTTTGTCTCAGAAAATAGAGATTATTTTTTATCACACAAAAAAGAAACGTTTTTACAAAACAGTGGCCGTACAGATAATGAATAAAAAAGAGAAAGAGAAATAAAAAGAAAATATTACTCTTATGTTTTGGAAAAAAACAAAACAAAATAATCATTAAGAATTATGTAAATTGAATAGTGTTTTGTGACATGTAAGATAATGTCATCTCATTTTAAGTATTTAAAATTGTATTTCCTTACATTTTATTAATAATATTTGGTTTTTAAGATTTGACAATCTTTATTTGACATTGAATTAAAAAAATTCTTGGCTTTGATCTTTTTTGTAATTGTTGTCATTTTCAGACAAGCCAAGGATCTGTAAATAAATTTGAAATACAATTGGGTTTTTTTCTTAGTAATTTGAAGTTAAAAAAATTATTTTTCCCAATGATGAAATTAAAAATAATTTTTATTCATTCAAATTTGTTATTTATGAATTTATACAATTATTTTCCCTTTTTCAAGCTTCCTAGCTCATTAAATGCAATAACTAAAAGATACAAATTCTAACGATATAATGGCCTTGATGCTCCTTACTACAAAAATTAAGTTTATTTATTTAAAAAACTTAATTTGAAAAAGATTGCTACTAAAATAATAATTATTTTCTTTTAGTTTTGTTAATCATTTTATTATGGTAACCCGACAAGCCGCTGGCTGGCTTTAATCAAGGAATGAATAAACTGCATTCTGTTCTCAATATAAAATCTAACACTTGAAAGTTTTTCGGGTGCCAGTAAAATGTTTAGTTTTAGGAACTACAGGACCAATGTTTTTATATTTATTAAAAATAACAACTTTGTTTTAACATGGGTTTTATGTCATTACGTTCAAGGACATAATGTCCATCAACGTAGAGGCATAATGTCCATAGTCAATAAAGTCATTTTATGGTATTCTTTGTAAGAAAGACGCAAAGCCGTTCTTGTTTGAAGTGCAGACATTATGACACTTTCATAAGTGACACTATGTCCATACTAAAAACGACTCAATGTTCATAGACATTATGTTGTACTCAAGATTGACATATATCCGTGGACACTATGGCATGCCACCAGGAATATTAATTTTTGTCTTATTCTATTTTGAAAACAGTTGGCTCTTAAGTGAATGCACTCTATGATGAAATTTTTCAAAATTTTGTAAATTTCCTCAAAATATTACTTTCTTCGTGACGAGTTACATTGGGAGAAAAGCCTGTGAAACGGATGGATGCATTTATTTCTTTTTCGGAATCCCATATCACTTAAATTATGGGAGGATGGTATTAAATGCAGGTAAAATTTCTTTGTTACGCCTCGCAATTTTTTATTTGATATTTAAGATGGTCATTGAAGCGCGAATTTAATTTTTTCGCTATTTTCAAAAAAAATGTCATAGTTTAAATTGATTAAAAAAAATTAATGAAAGATAATGAAATCTTTAGTATGGAATGAATAACCCTCGTAATTTCTAAAACACTTTAAATGAGTCTAAGACAATTCAAGAGAACGTAAGTAGATGTGTATGATCCCTTTGTTGCCACTTGTTGTTTAAGTACAAGTAGCCATATTCCCAATGGCGTTGTTGTTACTTTTCGTAGTAAAGTAAAAAAAAACTTTTAGCAGCCTTTTAAAGATTGTCAACCTTTTTCCGGTACACACACCCATACATACATACATACATCGTACATACATTCATTTGTAATCGTATTTTTCTGAAATTTAAATTTCTTTACATCAACACGTGTTAATGTGTTAGTTTGCATTAGAAAAATGTGTGACAATGTGTTTGCTAGTATTTCATTCTAAATGATGTCCCTTTGCTGCTGCTATTAGTTTTGTCGTTTGAAACAACATTTACGTGCTGAAAATGGTCAATTGTGCTTAAACATGCTGTTGTTAATTTTATTTATTCTCTCAGCTGCTATTTTGCTTAAGACGTTGGTATTGTTGTCAATTTTTTATTTTGTGTTTTTATCCTGTTTTTATGTTTTTTATTTGACGATGGTGATAATGATAAGTGTTGGGTAATAAACATGAAAATTATATATAATTTAAAAATGTTTTTAAGTTTTTCTTGTACGTTCATTTACCAGTAGGTTTTCATGTTTATAAACTTCTGTACCAACAGAAATCAAAATAAAAAGTTTAGAAAACTACAGCACGATATAAGGAAATAAAAACTGATTTAGATACAGATTTTTTTTTAGACATTTAAGGGTTCGCTTAAGGGGATTTTGTCTCAATCAGTAACATTGTTAACATTGGCG
Source organism: Cistogaster globosa (assembly GCA_937654795.1). Lineage (NCBI taxonomy): Eukaryota > Metazoa > Arthropoda > Insecta > Diptera > Tachinidae > Cistogaster > Cistogaster globosa. The sequence continues at coordinate 121,713,529 of OW569406.1, read as the reverse complement.
TTGTTATTATGTCGGTTATGATGTTCTATATCTGATGGGAATATTGAAATTATTGAAAAGCCAAGACAAGAAAGACAGAAACTTGTTAAAATACTGCAAAAGTTGAAACAACATACATTCATTAACTAACGACACATTCTAAATAAATGGTAAAAATTAATATACAATCACACAAAAAAAAACATTAATTGTATCTCATAACATTTTTTTTAATTTTGACTTATAACTGCAAGATAAAGATATAACGAGGAAAGATACAAATATTTTTTTTGCACACATTAATATTTCATTTAGGCAGCTGAAATTCTTAAACGGTTCGCATCAAAACTTATTGCCTTTGGTGTCGGTGATAGCTTCTTTCGACTAATAGCGAGCTTTGTCAGGGTTCGCATTAAACAGGTTATTATAAATGGGATCTCATCAAACCCTATTTCTTATTTTTCCTAACGACCTTTTACGTCAGATTTCTAACCCTGTCTCTTCTTGCGCAGATGAATGTAATATATGACATTCACATTCATGCGAGATATTGGGGTTATCGCGATCTTTTGGCAATCTCCGAACTAGGCCTTGCGAACGAGGTTAATTTAACGCTTGAAAACCTCGTGCTGTGTGCTTTCGCGCAGGCGTACGGTTAAATGTACTACCTCATCTGTAATTGTGGGTGATAAATGTTAAGGAATCAGAAGCTCTTGATTTTCTTGATGTTAAATGTGATGTTCGATGAAACAAGAATATTTTTCATGTCGTAAGAGAAGCATTCAAGTGCCAGAGTTTTCTGAAATGGTGTAAAAAATACTTCACTCCATCTGATTTCCTCGCTATCTATTTCATCTTTATCAGACCGAAAATGGAAAAGAACTCTTAACTTTTGCTTTTATTATGGAAACAATATGTAATTTGGATAAAAACCATTCTTAACAGAATATATATTTTAGGAAACACAAAAATCGGTCAAGAAAACTCAAAAGGTGTTGCAGCATAAATATTAATAAATATCATTTATAAGTTTTTTTTTATTATAATATTTATAATTATTTCAGTAAATGTTTTACCAATCTTTGTGTTTAAAAAAGTTTTATATCTTTTATTTTTGAACATTTATTTTATGACCGGTCCCCTTGTGTACACTCTTTCGATGAGTGTGTGACTTTTTTCAAATATGATTTTATTGCTTTGTCGTATATCATATGTATAAATTTAAGAGGCTTTTCTTTGGACTGATCGTATTTTGCTGTCTTGCAATCATTTAGTATTAAAATACGCTTTTATTAAGCTTTCCTTTACACTTGGCTTTTTTCCTATATTTTTTTTTTGTTGCTATTAAATGTTCTTGAAGTTTAAGATTTTTGTACTAGAATGTTAACACACATTACAAACACGTTAGAAGCTAAAATAGAAAACCGGAACAAGAAAAATAAAATTTAACTAAAAGCAAAAAGAAAAAAAATTGAAATGATGAAGAGCATTGTTCGTCGTCGTACCAGGGAATTACACGCAAAAAATGTAATAGGAAACAAAAAAAAAAAAAAAAAACAAACAAAAACGCAAAAATGCAAAAACATAAAAACATAAAAAGAGGAAAAAAAATATATCAAAGATTTCTTTTTCTAACTTTAATGCTTGTTTTGTAAGGAAACACCCGTTATGTTGTAGTTAGTAGTAGTTAACTGCTAGTGTTGCCACTTTAACTTTTGACGGGAAACTGGAAAAACCATTAATTTTCATTACAAAAAAAGCAAATCACAAGAATAGAATGAAAATGAGAAAAGAATATAAAATTGAAGAAAAAGTTTAAAAGTGTGTTTTGAAAGGAACAAAAAATTTAATGCCTTGCAACAATTATATGTTTTTTTTATTGCGTATGGATGTATGTGTGTGTGTGTGTGTTTAAAACATTTAAACAACAAAAGAAACTTAAATTTTAAGAAAAATTATATTTTAGTTTCATTCTTTAAAGTAAAAAATATTGACTTTTCTTAAGAAGGGGTCAAATAAAAACTCATAAATATTTAGAAAAAACCAGTAAATAAATAAAAAAATTTTTAAAGTAAAACATAGAAGTCTTAAGTAGAATGATGTGCAGTTTTTATTTTCTTTTTCGCCAGTAGGCTCAAGATAGACGGACTGTATACTTTGCAGTTTTTAGTAAAAATTTTTGAGTTATTACCTGCTTTTACCGTATATTTCCGAAAATATTTAGGAACTTTTTATTTTCAATTATGGCTTAATTTTACGCAGTATGAAATAAAAAGTTTAAAATTGTTTATTAGAATTTATTGCTTGTATAATTTATTTTTGTTACAAATTTAGAATATTTGGGATAAGGAACCCGGATGTGCCGGATGTTTTTTTAAAGAAAAAATTCTCCACAATCATACATTATTCTGGAGAAGAATCTAAATGAAGCCTTTTGGAAGCAGAAATGATATATTGCTTGTGGCCACAGACATAATGTTTAGCCAGGAATAAAAACTATTTGTTAAGCACAAGGAATCAGCAGCTCTTGACGTTCTTGGCATTAAAATTCAATGCGATGTTCGTTGGAACAAGCATATTTTTCATGTCGCAAAAGAAGAATTCACGTACCTCGGTTTTCTGAAACGGTGTAAGAAATACTTTACTCCATCTGATCTCCTTGCTCTTTACCCTTTACCCGACTAAAAATAGAACACAACTCTCATTAATGGGCTTGTGTTTCAAAGTCTATTTTGGAGTTACTCGACCGCGTGCAGGAGAGAGCTAAGAAGCTCATAGGTGACAGTAGGGTATCCAGCTCTATTGATTCACTGGAGCATCGGCGCAATACGGGGTGTGTTTCACTGCTTTATCGTTGCTACAACGGAATGTGATTTTATAAAATTAGGGAACTTGTTCCTGAAAACCGTAATTTCGTGCGCGCAATGCATTCTATGAGTGCTGGTCCTAATAAATAAAAAAATTTTCTTTTAAAGCAACCAATCCTATTTGGAATTACGCATTCGAGATAGTTTATAAGACAAAGTTAACTTACTGAAGTATTTGATTCATTTTTAAGAATGAATATTTTACGCGCTTATTGAAGCATTCAGACCGAAAAAGTCACTATGCAGCTATACTTTACTTTTTCTTTTACATGAAATTTAGTTAGAAATATTTAAATTATAATGTAATGATTTTTTATTTATTGGTCTTGTGTTATAATTGATTCTCATGTCCTGTATCCGAATTTAGGGTCTTGAGCTAAAATAGTTAAAGAAAAAAATTCATTTAATTTAAAATACTCAAATTTCAAGAGTAAACTAATGACAGTTGTAAGTATGAATTAATTAAAATATTGCACGAAAAAATAATTGTTATAATTGAAACTTCAAGTGCACACTTCTTTAAATAAAGTGCACAAAATTATCTTAACGATGTATTTACATGAAACCGTGTATTTTGTAGAAACGCCTTTGAAGGTTAAATAAACACGAAGTTAATTCTTTTTAATGAATGACATCTATTTTCATACAAACATGCAGCATTTATTCAAAAGCCTAAACATGTCACCAATTAAAAGAAACAAAATAATATAAACAAAATTCTGGAAAATTAGTTTTTACTTACAGCTTTAAAAATTCTGTCCATATATTTCGTTGATCTGTCTCTCTACGTGATGTTGCTACGAAAATTCCAACGAAAATTTGCTTGCAAAAAATAAATGTAGTTGAATAAAGAACAAACATTATATACTTACATAAATAAGTATGTATGTATAAACAAGCGTATGTACGTGTATACAAAAACAAAAGCAAAAATGATTTACGATTTTTATATGGACACAACATTTAAATTTCACTCGGCACAATAACGATTTTCAATTAAAATAACTTGGCTTTTAATGACAAATTGTTGACACTTTAAAAATAGACTAAAAACAATAAACAAACAAGAAAACAGAAATAAAATGTAATAAATTACATTTGATGCTGATGGAGAATGTCTTGAAAAAAAGTCCACACACATTCGCACGTTTACACATGAAATTGAAATTTTGATATCTTAAGGACCCCCGTCGAGAAAACTGTCTATATTAGAAAAATATGTTCTCGTATGTAAGTATGTACTTATGTACATACATATATATGGCTTTGTGTATGTATGTATATTAGTGCATGTTTTTATCTCATTAAATCTTTCACCTTACGAATTTGTGTATAGAAGTCAAATGCACTTAACAGGTTCATTCGCCAGCATTTTTCTTCTAACTATTTATTGAGATGACTTAGGACGTTAAATAGAATTAGTTCTCAATGTTTAATTATTTTTCAAATAATTTTAAAAATATTTGCTGCCTATCACAATATATTCACAGAGGTTTTTAGTTTAGTTTAGTTAGAAAGTTCTACATTATGGAATTTTTCAGTGAAAGATCTACAAAGCGCCGTGTACCTTTTGCCGCTGCCTTTATTAAGCCATGCATTTAGATATTAAACAAAGTATAATTCAATTATAAAGGCAACAGCTATAAAAATGCTTATAAACCACACAATGATATTAAATAAAAATTATCGCTTTCATCGTCAACATGATTGCAAATATGTTTTATATGCGACATTACATTTTCATTATAAATCTTATTTTTTTCCAAATTGTTGTTTCTTTGTAATTGTTTCTCTTTTTTGACAGTTTTATTGGACAGTAATAAAATAAAAAGATAGAAAAAATTAAAGAAAGACGTTCACTCACCAACATGCACTGTCTCACACAAACACATACAAACAAAATCTAAGCCCCAGGATACAAAAAAAAAACAGAAAAACAGATTGTTTATTTGGGGTCAAAAAAAAAAGGTAAAAATTATCAAATTATATTTTCCTATGGCTTTGCTGGTCTAACGTTATTGTGCTCTTCAGTTTTTTTTTTTGAAGTAGATAAGCGATTTGAATAGGAAGAGAACAACTACAACATGAACAGACACAAAAATTATTCGTGTAAATAAAAATTCTTATTAAACGACATTTTCTTAAGAGATGAAATCTTGTTTATTTAAATTTGCGAGTGCATATTTCTGTCATTGAGAGATAAATATGTATTTAAGCAAAATCTTATTCCACCTGCAGCCAAAGGAAGGGACAACAAATGTGTGTTTCCTGTGGCTGCAAACAAGTTCGTTGTAGAAAAATAAAAAAATCTTTGAGAAGAGGACACAACTAAACAAGAGCATTCAAATAGACAACAAAACTAAACCGATAGAATTTATCTTAATCATACGTTTTGTAAGCAAAATCTCAAAAGAATCCTTTAAACTAAAAATTTACTAATATGCATACAGACATACATACATATGTATTTTTATGTACATATGAAATGTGCTCATGAGATTTATTTGTACGTATGTCAGCACTTGGGTACGTGAGGTCGAATTTATTCATAGAACGCTTTATCAAAGATGTATCTGCAGAACTGAATAAATATGTAAAAGTAGATGTAGATGTGTAGAATGTTGTCCATAGTAACTGTCGTCATTCTTCTTATATGGGATATTTTTGATTTGTGCAGCGCAAGGTTGGGAGGAGTGTGTTATGATAAATAATTCTAATATAACGTTCCAATATAAAACATTACATGCATACAAATTTGCACTGAAACTTCTTGTAATGAAAAGTATGTCCCACATTGTTTTCTTCATTTAATATGTCCCATAATTCAGTCTTCCCTACCTTTTCGTATCGTTTTTACTACAATCTTTTCATCCTGTGTTTCTGGCAATAGCAGAAGCATTAGTTGGCTTCATCATTAGTTTGTATTGTTTGAATCATAAAACAGATGTTCACAGTTGGCTTTTTTTCTGTATGTTGTGTGTGTGTGTGTTTCAAGGTTGTGTGCGGTTGGTGTTTTTTTTTAACTTTTATATAAATGACAAGTGACATGCACCTTTTATAATGATAAATGTTATTTTCGCTTTGGAAAAACAAAACGAGAAAAAATACATCATTGTAAAACAACGTCTTGTGGGGGATTCAAATTAAAGCATACAAATCATTTGTATCGAAGATCAAACTACACAGCAAACTTGTCCATACGAATTCGATTATTAAATAAATTTTGCAAAACCGATTGGCTTTACTGGCTTAAGAAAACACCTTCACCGTTACAATTACACAAAATTAAAGTCTCAAGGGTAAGTTTAAAGCTGCTTAATGTATTTTTACATAATTTTATAAAACGTTTTTTCAAGGAAAATAAAAAAAAATTTTTTATTCATTTTGTACTCCGGCTTAAATGAACACAGTACAACAGTCTGCTATTACTGTTGCCGGGATTTAAAATCCTTTATGCTATCAACTACAATTAATCTTTTTCCAATACCAATATTAATATTTGTATAATTTTTCATCAATTTCCGTTTATATCCACGTACCGACTATTGAAAACTATTGCTTCAAATCAAAGTGTAATTTTTCAAAATACGTGCATATAATCACTTTAAATACTAAAGATAAATATTGCAGGTTGCTTTGTGATTAATGAGAACAATTAGAAAAAGCACAATATTCAAAGCGCTAGTAAACAATAAATTTTCTAACGTTTGTATTTTTTTCATTTAAATTGTATATGTAAAAATTTTATTAATTTAAATAATCAAATTATTTATTAGCAGCACAAGCATAGAATAAGAAAAAAATTTAATTTTTCGTTGATTAAAAATTCATTTAATAAATGCTGCAATGGGATTGAGGTTGATTTTAATCACAAAACTTTGTTTGTTATTCAGTTCGTGATGTTACTGTTAGCAGTCCGAATTGAATCTTATCGCTGTTGTCTTCTAGTGGAGCCCTTAATTAATAAGTAGGATGAGTAAAAGTAGCCTTGTGGTGAAACATGGAGCATTAAAGGAAAAATTATTTGGAAAATGTTTAATTTTATCAGTTTGTCTGACTAAAATAAATCGAATAAGTTGTTATTGTGGTGTAAATATTTGGGTGATGAAAAGATTAACGTGGTGAAAATTTTTGAAACTCCGGATAAGACCAAATACAAAAGGAAATTGCAAATTAAAAATTCCTTTTTGTCTTCTAAGGTGTGGAGAAGCAAACCTTCTAATCTCCTCTGAAACGGAAGAGGTCGGCTTTTGAAGTTACTGAAAAACCAGTTAATGAGTTATTAGCTACATACGTAGAATAATGGTGTAGCAGCAGTTACAGTCACAATTCCTTAACTTGAAAGTTAAGTCTTGAAGATTTTCTTACGGGGAATCCTTAATTGTAACCAGGCAACAACTAGACGAGAAGCCAAAACTTGTATCAAGATACAGTTAAGATGCAGATATGCAAAGATACCGGAAGTCTTGAGCTAACCCAGCCTTAAGCCAAGTTATTGCTTATTTTATGATAGAAAAGAATATCGATAGCCGTCTTTCGTTAGCTTGATCTCACACTTACAAAAGGGGGTAAAATACAAAAATTACTTCGGTGTTCAGTGTCTCCCCAATTAAAATGTCGTGATTATTTGATGTATAAGTACGATCACCTTGAGCGTTAGGTTTTAGATAAAAACCAACTCAGATTATGATTTGATTGATTTGATTTTTTTTATTTTTCCAAAAAATTTATTATTTTTCAAAGACTGTAACAATTAAATATTTAAAATATTCTGTACATATCTTATACATTCATTAAAAATTTATAAAAAGATTTAAAGAAATTCTCCAAAAAAGAAAGAACTCAGAAGAGCCAACTCAGATTATTTTCGGTTCACTTTTAATTTAAAAGTAAAAGAGTATTTTTTTTTCCAAACTAAATATTTATTATCCTTAGATTGCTTTCAAGTAAGTGCTTTTTATGTATTTATTTGTCCTATTTACACTTTATTTGCATTAAAGCAAGTCCTGTTGTTAAGGAGTATTACAATGTATCCTAAAGCCATAAATTTGTTGAGTGAAACAGATTTCAAATTATTTTAATTTATAAGTTTAGGAAAAAAATGGACAAAATTACAATGATAAAATAATTTACTTGAAATTTGTTCGTACACATTTCCTGCCGGAGAAAGTAAATAGTTTTAAACACAAGACACATAAAAATATCTGATCCTGAAAAATATTTATTAAAGATTGAGTGTTTTGCTGTTGTTCTGTTATTAAAACAAACGAACTTAGCCTTAATTAAAAATTGTTCATTCGAATAAAATCATATAGTTTGACCATGCAAATATAACAAAAAAAATATTATGAAAAAGTTGGCCCCCAAAATGTTGCACAAAATAATTATTTTATTTAAAAAAATATAGTAACTGACTTCAAATTGTTAGAATAATGCTGATATTTTAATATTTGTTTTATAATTGAGATTTTTTTTATCAGGAAAAGATGACTAAGAATAAATCGACAGCAAATTTGTGTATCAGATTAAAAGATAAAGAAAGAAAGTTAGAGCAATTTAAGGCGTAAAATAAATTTATTTATCTTTTAATAACTTGCATTTGAAGCAATTTATTTCTTTCTAACATAAATTGTAACAAAAAGTTTTTAAAGAATATTTTGTGTGTGATTTTTGGAAACATAATTTATGCCCGTAACACTTGTGTTGAAACAGAAGGCAATAATCTCTTGTCTGTTTAAAGTTTAACACTAAAAGAAAAGGAAGGGTACAAAGTTTTAAATAAATATTTTTATTCATAAGCGTAAGCATGTGTTTTAATACATTTTTAATATTTCAAAATTTAGAATCAAATCAGCGTTTTTGTTTCTGATTTTAGAATAAAAATTTTTAAATCAATTCATTGTGGAGAAACAAATTTTCTTACTGATGTATCAAATCTTTATTTTTCAATCGGTAAGATTAAGGACAAAAAACTTCAAATTTTTCCTTACAGAAAAATAATGTTAAATCTTACAACAAATTACAACAATTATTAAAACAAACATTTTAATGAATGATTTCCAATTATAAATTTTGTATTTATATTAGTTATTTTTAAAAGAATTTAATAGCTAAAAATAATGTTAAATTTCAAAAATATAATTCAGTCAAAAATTAATATAATATTTTTAACATTCATTCATAAATATAATATTTAGAGTGAGTAAGTATTATAAAAGGATCGGTTTTGACTTGCTCAACTCTTCTATTTTTATTTAAAAATGCACCATAAATGTAAAACAAAAAAAATTTTTTTAGAAATAATAATATAAATAAATTTAGTTTTTGCTTGATAAATTGAATTAGATTTTGATTATTTTATATGTCAATACCGCAAAATTTGAGCATATATCCAGTATTCGTTTCATTTTTGGACTATAGTAAAAAATAACTGCTTTCTTGGTTGCAAAAGTAAAACACAATTTTTTTTGCTCAGATGCCTTTAATAAAACTGAATGAATATATTTTGAGTGTAGTGAGTGTGACTGTGCTTGTTAAAATAATTTCTTGTATTTTATACCTTTTGGTAAAGCAGAACATAAGGTAATTTAACTTTGAGGTTGGATTTGAGCAAACAAATCTTGTTTTAAATCAAAAGTAAACTAAAGTTCCGACATACAAATTCATATGTAGAAAACACAAGCCTACCAGAAAAAGTTTGTTTGCTTGTTATACATATATGTGTGTACATATGTACAGTTATAATATTTTTAGCTTATAAATTACATTTTCTTCGAGCAAAATTAGTTCTCGTGATAAATCAGGGTATACAGTAGATTGCACTGCACACAGTTGCAAACATGAAAACAAGTTGTCTGGTGTTGCTTCATCAAAAAGAAAAATTAAATTTTAAGTTTCCGTATTCTTTTACCCTTTTTAAAATATAATTTGTTAAATCAATACTTAAATTTTTAATATGATAAAAATTTGAATATTTAGTTATTTAAGTTCAAAATTGACGAAAAAACTCGATGCAACAAAACCAGTGTTGCTCTGTGTAATTCTACATGTATTCGATTGTAGGTGTGAAAATAAATACAAACTAAAATTAAAATATCTCTCTCTCTTTCTCTCATTACCAAACCAATTTTCTGTATAATTTATCTGTTTGTATGTGTTTTCAACAATTACAATTTCTTTAGGTTTTTACTTTGAAAAGTCAAACTTACACACATGCAAATGTGTAAACGAATTTTAAAGTATAAAAAAATAAGTTTTTTACAAAGTTTTTGAAACTTTTCTATTACATTTGAAATATCTGGAAGATCTTTGAATGTGATTGCATTATTAATACAAGTCTAAGAAGAAAAGTCAGTGCGTAAAATTTTAAAATTTATTTAAGTCGAAAATGTGAAAAACCTCTAGGGCTCAGCAAGAATTTAGTACATAATTCAGTAAATCGTTATTTCGTTTTAAACATTAAACACGTCATCTCTTTTATGAATTGCATTTTCTACAACATAAGTTTGCATTTGACCACTTGTAGGGTTTTTGTTTTTTTTGCAGACTTGTTTTTCTTACAAAAGATATTTCTGTTCATTAAAGTAAACTCTTTTGAAAAGTTTATACAAATTCCCAATGTATGCTGTGTCTACAGAGTTTCAATTTATTACAAGGTTTCTTCTGCTGTCGAGAAAATGTTTGCTTTTAAACAAAACAACATAAATTTGAATGAGAAAACTACAAAAAAAAAAAATGTAATAGAAAAGAGAACTTATTTTTATTTTCCACTTGAATAGTGTTTCTTAAGCCCGCAGTTAAATTTCATAATAATTCTAAGCCATAATTTTAGCAATCAACACAAAGTGCACACAACGCTGAACTTATGTAAATTTACAGGGAAAACTCAAGGAATTATTAATCACTACAATACAGCTGGTTATTTTCATAAATTTCATAGAAGAAGCTTATGATTTCATAAAACTTAAAATTTATAAGTAAATAACTGCTTAAGATGCTTCTATTGTCAACAAAAGACAATATAACACAAATTTATTTCTTTTTAATAAAAAACATTAAATTTGTAGTACGAGTATAAAAATCTTTAATTTGTAACTTTATTAGAAATGTACTATTGTTCGAATTCCACTTGTACGGCTTCAGTTTATTGATTGTGTTGTTCTATTTTGTTTTTAGTGCAATTTCTTAATACTCAATCAGTTCAAAGCAGTGAACAAGGTTTCCTTAATTGTTGTTTTCATTTAATTTTTAAAACAAATCTTTAGAGCGGCCATGCTTGTTTTGTTTTTATTTCAGTTAATGAGATGTGTATTTTGTGTGCATGTGCGGCTTTTAATTTCAAATGTGAACTTAAATTCTTCTTTTAATTTATTAGTGCACAAACGATTTTTAAAGTTAATCCACTTCGCTAGACAATATTTCTGGGTCTGAATTAAAAAAAATAAAATAAAAAATCGCGGTGAAGTGTTCTGCTATGTTTTTCATTTATTTAAAATATTTATTTTATTTAAGACCATTCCTTTTTTGCCATTGCAATTTTTATTGTAATCCTTGCAGCAAACAGATAGTTTGCGGTTTAAAACAACTTTTTAATTCTTTGTCTTTTCAAAAAAGTAGTAAAAACTCCTATTATATGTTTATAAAAATTGAACGTTTTTCAATAAATTTTTCTTTGTTTTATTGATTGCTTTTATGTTTTTATTTTTTATGTATATATTTTCGTGCAAATATTATTTGTTCTTCCAACAGGAATAATTTGCATGTAAAATGAAATATTAAATACAAAACTTTTGAAACATGACAAAAAGTAAAGCAGAATGTAGTGCAGCATTTTCTGGATCGCTGGTTATTTATATAATTTGTTAAACCAACAAATTTAAGCAAAAATAATATGATAAAAATCTGATTATCAATTATTAATTAGTTAATTATTATAAAGTTCTTTAGATGAAGTTCACACTGACAAAAGCTTTTCCCTCCGAATTCCTTATTATTTGTCAGATAAATTTATTTTTAATTTAAACTTATATTCTGTCGGCAATTACTCGGATTCTGGTTCTAAATCTTCAATGCAATATTTTTTGTTATGTTCATGAAAACACAGAAAAAACTAAGAAGAAGAAAAACCATCATAACCGGACGTGATAAGCTCCATCTCTTAACAAGACTTGATAATACGAATCTTATTGCAAGAAAAAAAGCAAACCTTGAGTTTAAACCGTCAGCTAGTATTTGGCAAATGATATTTTTGCTGGTTGACATAGCAGCCTACTAATCGATGGAACTGCTAGAGCAACGATGCGTAGCCAGGACGGTTCCTGAGCGTTAACATGCGGACTGTAAACAAAGATTAAATGCAGGTTAACCTATGTACTGAAGTACTGAGCTAATGGATATTTAAAAAAATTTTTTCACAAAAACTGGGAATTAGTTAAATAACTCTGTATCATTCTCATATTTTTGTCGAAAGTTCAAGAGCTTCAAACTCTCAAACTATTGGGTTGAAATAAAATCTAATTCTATATTCTGTTATGATAAAGAATTCAATTTCCTTGTGTGTTAAGTCACAACAGACACAATAAATTCGATGCAGAATAATATAAAGTCTGTAAAGGTGCAAGGTGTTCGGTAGATTTATTTACAACTGTTTATTGATGTTATTTTAGATTATTTTAAAAATATCAGCACAATTAAATCCAAATATCAAGTGTTGAATGATAAGTATATTTATTTTCTTTTGTTTTGCTTATAATTCTCATAAAAAATGCCAAATTAAATTTCCTTTGATGCTTTCTTTTTTAATAAAATATTTTTTTTTTGGTCAAAGTTCACACAAACATGGTTGTATAAATGCATCATCCATTACTTGCAACGTTAATGTGAAACTTATTTTTCCTGGGCATCGAAATAACTATCACATTCGACGTAAACTTATGGTTGACTGAGAGCCAAGAATATTGCCATCATTCATACGCAATTTTAAAACGTTCGTATGTCTTAATTTTTTCTTGAATTTTTTCTCTTTAGTTGTCTTATTTTTGTTTCCACTGATTTTTTCTTAACGTGCCAACACTTTAAGTTCATATCCGTTCTGTACGTCATATGACATGTCAGTCAATTCCTGCTGTTTTTAAATTATGCAGTAAAACTTTTACTTCCAATTTTTGCACAAAAGTTGCTCAGCACTTAGCTTTTCTACATTGTCCTGCACTGCACTGCTCAATACTGAGGAATTTTTTTTTGTGTTTGTTTTATTTCAAGCAAAATTTGAATACGAACGTCTTAAAACTGGTACCCGTAGAGTTCTGACGAATCAGCAGTAATGGGTAACAAATCTAAATGTCTACCAAACATACGTATGTCTTATAGACGGAAGCCAGACTTTAAATATTCACCCAAATGGAGATGTTATTGTCGATTCAAAGAAGCCAACTAATCATTTGTAAAAACTACAGAAACTTTCTAAGTAGATTTCGAAAAGCCAGACACTGCCTTTTTTCAAAACTTCTTGGATGTGATGGATATTTTAATGTGTATACGTGTGTACACATTTTGAACATTGATATATGATTTATGCAAAGATTTTTTACTTTACAAAAACCAAAAAAAAGTAATAAAATGTTGAAGAGAGAAAATCTTGAAAGCATAAAAGCAAAGACGAGATAAAAAAATACAAAGAAGCAAAGATGAAAAAATTATAATACATATTTTCATATTCAAACGCGACTTCATAGCGCCGTTATGACTGCAAACTCCTAATATTTTTATGCAAAATTTAAACGGAAAAAATAGAAAACTTAAGGAAATCTAAAATGTGTAGTTATCCTTGTGTTTGTGTAATTGAATGTAAATTTGGATTCATCAGTTTATAGTTGTACACAGAGAAAATTTATTGGTTTTAAAAAAGTGTTTGTGAAAATAAAATAAAATAGTTTTTATCGTTTTTATCTTGACAGTTTTGTATATTCTACTTTTTTTCTGATATCATGACGTGTTTTTGTTTAATATGATTTGTGTCATTTGTAATCTCAGTTTACCTGTCTTAATAAAATTAATTTCACTTAATTTGTTAAACACTTGCAAGACGGAACACTTCCTTAATATTTTGCTATTTATAAAATGAATGTTTTACAATGAAACTTAACGTTGTTTCTACCGAAAATCCTTGCTCATATTTTGCGTTGTGGGTTTATGCTTTCTCATCCATTAATATTATAGATAAATGAAAATATTTTTTTTTTATTTCTTTAAGTATTTATTTAAATATTCATAATAGTAAATTGAATTTTTATACTACTGTTGATCATAAAAAAATATATATTTTAAATTGTATTTTTGGTACAATCGTTAATGTTAAGAAAAATATTTGATTATTTTTTGTGGCCTCTGTAGATTTGAAAAAATTTAAAACAAATCAAACAGGGCACAATAGCCGACCGAACTATGAAACAATAAAAAAATAATCTTACATAATAATTATTTATAAATAGCAAATCTATATCTTATTATTTTGTATTAAGCATGAAATTTCGCAATTTTTTAAGTTTCTTTATTTCAGTGTGAAGCTGTGTCTTTCATATCTTTAGTACTCAAATAAGAATATTTTCTTAAAAGAAATAAGAAAAATACAAAAAACACATTAAATAAAAAATATTTTTCTAAAAACTTGCTAACAAAAATAATGTTATAAAAATAAAAAGTTAAAGAAATACAAAAAGAAATAATTCGTTATTCAATGGTCCGTTCAAGCCAACTGCTCTCGTATACTCACACATTCGACAATTGAATTAATAAAACTACTACATTCATAATCGGTCCTCAATACGAACAGAGCCACATGCATTCCAACATTCATACACTTTCTGCATTATTGCTGCCATTAGATTCGTTCTTTATGCATTTTATTTTCTCGTCTCAATGTTTATCTAGTGAACTGCTCGTATATTTACGTCTTAATATGTGCGATGGTGTGAATGTATGTTCATCTATTTCTAAAAATAGCATACAATACACACTTACAAATAATTACATTCTGATTCCTTTTGCCCTTTTGTAAAGTGGTTTTTAAGTTGCAATTTTATTTTCAATAATCTCAATATCTTGGATGAAAAAAAATTCAAAGTTGTGGGTTTTTGTAAAATTTCAAAGGGAGTTGTTTTATATATTTATATCTTAAATTGTTTTTTAAACGTACATTGAATCATAAAAATTATAAATAAAAAAATTTAAATTACGCGACTATAAATTAAAAAAAATTTTGATAGAACGAACTTGAAATACTTTTGAAAGTAAAACTTTAAATTAAAAAGTTATTAAAAAAATTGTTAATTATTGCCGATGAGTTAGAATGTTAGCTGAATGTACGAAGTAGATAATTCCAAAACCTGTGCGAATACTTCAAAGTTGTTAGAGACACCTTATATGCGAAATGCATGTT
Organism: Cistogaster globosa; assembly: GCA_937654795.1. Lineage (NCBI taxonomy): Eukaryota > Metazoa > Arthropoda > Insecta > Diptera > Tachinidae > Cistogaster > Cistogaster globosa. The sequence continues at coordinate 121,698,247 of OW569406.1, read as the reverse complement.
ATTCCAAAATTATTTAAGTCATCAAAATTAGCAAGTGTCCCCTATAACCACGCTGACAGCTTTCGATTCTTTTGTCAAAACTATTAATCACTTTAATCACGTTACCGTACCGTAACACAGTGACACGTTGATCATGTTAAGGCCTCTCAACAATCACTTTAGAATTTTCGCAAGCACAAATACGATAATTTCGCTTGCTAAAATAATATTGTAAAAAAAGCTAAAGAAAAAAAATAGTTACTGTCAGTGGGAGAACGACAAATATTTTATTTAAAGGCTCAAGATTCAAAGCATTAGGGGGCTTAAATGGTTCCGGTTGTTTCAGTTGGTGCTCATTAATATTTGTAATATTTTTTACATATAATCGTGATAAAAGAGACCCCATGCCAGTCATGATATCTTGACTTCTACTTTTGCTTACAGAATAATTTGAAATTAAAATAAGGTTGTGCAGAATCATAATACCCTTTTCATAAAAAATAATTTTTAAAAACATTTTGAACCGATGAAGGCTAAACTACTTATGAGTGGTCGCATCGCGTAAGCTAGATGCGACCACGCGCGTTACGCTAACAATCATTAAATTCTTATTTTTCGTTGTTCAATATCAATTTATTTTCTTTTAATCAACAATAGATAAATTTATCAATTATTTTTAACGAATAAAATATTTAAATACTTTAAAGATTGCAATAAAATGGATTATTTTTATTTTTAATTTATATAAAATTAATTGAATATTACATTCCGTACATCCGATATTAAAGTTATTTTACACACATAAAAAAATATAAATAGTGAAATTTAAAATTTTGATGTAGGTTTATAAATTAATAATTTAAAAATTCTGCAACATTTACAGTTTTAGCAAATATTCCCATCGTCAACAGATTCAATTATATTTTGATAGTTTAAATATAAATTTAAATTTTGTAAATAATTTTAAAATCTATAAGTCACTGAAGTATGAAATTAATGTTAGTTAAACGATTTGTTTAAGTTCACACTAAAAATGGTCTGACTGTTCGCCATAAATAAAAACAAAATACCTGTGAAATTAATTTGTATTAAGTTACAGTGGTTGGGAAAATTAATCTACTCTTTTTGTTTTTGAAATATTAAATTTTGAATATAAAATTGGCTGAGCGCTTTTCTGCTTCTGAGTTATAATTGACTGATTAATTTGATTATTCTCGTTGTGTTATTATGTGAAAGATATAATTTTATAATAGTTAAAAAATTATAATTTTTTTTTGCGTTTAAATTTTTGTTTTTTTTTTTTGGGAGCAGTTGCAGTTTTCTACAAACAAAAAATTTAATAAATTTTTACAAAAAATAATTTGTGGTTCACATGGTCCCAAAGAAAGTAAACCTACTAAAATTACTTGGATGAATATAGCTCCCGAAAACTATAAAACCAAGAACTATTTTATTCAATTTTTACTTTAATATTTTCATTTATAATGCACCCACTGTAAAAATAGTGGCGACAACATCGCACAGTTTATTCAATATACAAAACTATTATACTGTTCACTAAGCCAACAAATAAGAATTAAAAAAAAAACATAAAAAAACAAAAAGTATCTAAAACAAATATTTGTTTATATTTTGATCTTTTGTACAAACAAAAAATTCGTTTATTTCAACATTAATGTTTCATGACCAGTCAGTCCATTATCGAAAAACAACAGAAATAAAATTATTGACAATAACAATAGCAGCAGCAACACAGCAAATAAAAATGTTAACAATAGACTAACAATGTCTGCCGATACTGTTTTTTTTTTTTTGACACTAACAACAAAACTTTGCACGTTAGCGGAAAGTATTGACACTATGTTTCATTATTATAAACCAAAAGAGCTTTTTTTTCTTTAATTTTTGTCCAGGTTGATAGAAATCTTATCATTTTCCTTTTAAAAAAAAATTGACTTTTAAACTTTTTTTAATCATTTATAATATATCGCCACTGGCCTAAAGAGGATTCTACGCCGAACGATTTAAAATCCGGCTTAAATAGATTAATTATTTCCGGATAGAAGTAATACTCGTATTGTTAACTTTTAAACATACAAATTATGTGTTTGTTCATTTGTAAGAAAAAAGTTAATGGCTCATTTCTCTCTTGTAACTTTAAATTTATTTTTAAGTCTGCTTGCATTTTACTGCTGAATATTTGAACACTCTTTATTATTACAAAATCGTTAGCAAAACAGTAAAACCAAGGCGTATTTATAACAATGCAACACAGTGTTGCAATAATTTGTGTGGTCGCTGACACAAAGAATATGCAAAAAGGAGAAAACATTAAATGATGAATTTGAATTGGAATAATTCTAATACCACTTGATTCGAGGGGGAATAGTGATTTAACTGAAAGAAGATTGAACAAATGTTAAAATTGAATCGTAAAGGAATTGATTCTTTTTACGTGCTGTAAATCTAAAATGCAATTAAGTGTAAAAATCTTAATTTTTTTATTACGAAAAGAAATCTAGTCTACATTAATTTAAGTCTTGGATTTTCTTGCAGATAGGCATTTTTCATTTAATCAATTAATAAGAGTCTGCAGCTGTATTCAAAATAAACAAAATGAGAATATGAAAAATTAAAATATAATAAAATTAACAAAATATTCGCTGTCACTAGATTCATAAAATCAAATAATTTTTTATTGGAAAATTACCTATCACATAATTTGTAAAAGTAAAAGCCTCATTAGTCTTTACTTTCTGTTGCTGTTCTGTTCCGTGCGGTTCTGCTGTTTAAATTATTGTAATTGGTTTTTCTATAACAACATATCTGCTGTTTATAATAAACAAAGGCAACACTATACACAACACAACAAAAAATAAAATACAATTACTATACAAAAATGGTTTGTTTACAATTTTGCACTCACACTACCAAACAACTTCCAAGTAACTTAACGTTCAATTCTGTTTACTACTGATTCAAACGGAACAGAACAGAACGTCAAAGTAATAACAAACCACAAATACATATTTTCATTTAACAGAAACTGATCAGCTGATTCGTCACAGAAGGGAAAGTAAAGACTAATTCCGCCTTAAATACACAAGTTCGTAAATATACAACAAAAATGAAGTAAAAAACTCGACAACGATTTTAAAATTAATTAAAATAAATAAAAAAAATATTTAAAATAATAATAAAATTACTCACAGTTTTTACTGTGTAAATCAAAAACAAAATTAAAATTATTTAAACGAGAATTTTAATTAATCAAATGAGTAAAAAAAAACTATAAAATTTAGAAAACAACATAGTTACCAATAAGATTAATTTTATTTTTTTTATTTTTCGTTCTTATACTTCAATTAGGGCTGCCAATGAAGACAATCATTCTATTGTAATGAGAGCTATTAAAAAGATAAATAAAATTAAAAATCAACGCACACATTGTCATTGTGAGAGTAACTGGTGATTGATTCCTTTGAAATTGTTGGTATCTAAAAATAAATAATTTTTTCACAAGCAACAAATTTTAAGGAACAATGCACGATTAGCACTTATAGCTTCGTACTCTGTTCAAACTTGCGCAAATTATGTACCAATTTATTCTGCTTGCGAAATTCGACAATAACCTTTCAGTACCAGTGATCTTCGATTTTGAAGAAAACTATTGTTTTCATTGTTTTAAGCAATGCAGCAACATTTTCGACAGTTGGCAACAATGTAATACAAAGCTAGTGCAACTCATATTTTTTTGCAGTTGAAAAACATTGTGCCAGAAAAATTTTACTGTTAACAAACAAAAAATCAGGAACACTTCTGGAGTTTTTAAAAATTTAATAAAGTTCAACTTTGGCAGCATTTTTTCTTACTTAGTTTCCACAAATATTTTTTGTTACTTTTGCCAGCATTTCGCAAGAAATGGTGAATAGAACATCATTCTTATAATTTTAAATGATTCAAAAATTATTTCTTATTTAACATATTTTTTATTATTATTATTATTTTTTTTTTTGTAAAAAATTTTCATGTCAATTATTTACTTTAATTGGAACATTATTATTTAATGCTGAAATATTAGCAGCAATTAAGATCATTGTGACATAAAATATAAAACAATAATTTGATCATCATAAATGAATACTATTGCACAACATATGCTTCAACTGTGTATTTGTTTTTTCTCTACATTTTTATATAAAACGTTGTATATTAAGTTTTCATATTATTGATTGTTTAGTTCTAATTTATAAAAAATTCAACTTAGAAAACAATACGACTTTAAAGTATTAAAACCCGTGCATGACATAAAAAAGCTTGAATGCTTTAAAATAGTAGGTGTGAACGAATTTTTTACTTGTGAGACAAAAATGGAGCAGCTTTTGTTGTGCCATTTCAAATGATGTATTTTTTTTTCTTTTTTTTTTTTTGTTAAACGGTTCCAAAATCTTAATGTTTGTATTTTTGTTCTATTTAATTTTTTTGTTTTCCATTTTAAATCTATACATGCATAATTTTAACACTCAATATTTTTTTAACAACTGTGCTACATGATAGATTTCTGCAAAAAGAAATAAATAAAACCTAAAAGCTTTCTCTATATAGTTTGTGAAAAAAAAACTCCTTGTACAATACAAAAAAAAAGATGTTGAAACATTAATCTATTATAAGGATTTTTACCACGATTTTTGTATAAGAAAAATGCAGATTCAGGAGTTTGTTTGTGGTATTTCTTGCTCCTGGCGTTCATACACAAAAAATTTCATTGTAATTTAAGTCATTGTATAAGTTGTAGCTTAAACCTTTATTTGTAAAATGGTTTAACGAAAAAAAATAAAAAAATAAAAAAAGTATGTAAAAGAGCCAAAAACATTACAAATCCCTTTTCTTTCTTGCAATAAAAACATACATCATACATAAATACATACAAACATACATACATTTACTTTTGTAATAAATTCTCGTTTTCGCTTAAACTGACAGCATTAAAATGTTTTTTCCATTCGTTGAATAAAACACATATAAAGTGAAATAAAGAAAAGAAAAGAAAACGAAAAAAATATGTAAGAAGAAATAAATTTCGGTTTAACAGAATTTGAGTATACCCTGTGGACAAATACTTCCTCCTTTTTTCTATTTTTTTTTTTTCTCTTTAACTGTTGGGTCTTTTGTTTGCTAAAGTAGTAAAAGTGACATTTATACAACCTAAGAAATTGATCAATAATCAATCAGGATGTTAATGACCAAAAAGGGTTTGGATTTAGATTAACACATCATAAGTTCTGTCGACTTACATCTTTTTTCTTGTTGCTTTATGATTAACATTTTTAAACCATTCTAACGAAGTTCTGTTGTCAATGAAAAGAAAAATTTTAATTTCTCAAATGTCCCATTGTAGTTTGCAGTGAAAGTAACATTTTAATTTACACACACACACACATTCAAGCAATTGTTTGCATATAAACTTAGAAGAATAAATGTATACAAAAATGTAAATAGGTGTGTTCATGTATTTATGTGAAGGGGTATTTCTATGTATTGGTGTGAATATATGAATAAAGTATGTAGAACAAGTTTAAAGCAACATTATCAACACATTAAAAAAAAACAATGGAATGAAACAGTACTTGCGAAACAAATAAAATTAATGTGAAATTGTTTTGCCTTCAACGACAGAATTTAAAAAAAAATCTAGAAACAAACAGCAAAAATAAAATTATGTAAATATTACATTTTAAAACTCTACTAGTCCTTTTGTACATGTTTAATGCAGTAAATGTATAAAATTAAAGGCAGCATAATTTCCCATCGCCAGACATTTTAAAAGTTAGCGAAACATATTTTATTTAGAGAAATTTTCAGGTTTATTGTGGCAACAGCATTAATTCTTTGCTTTTATTTACATTTAACAAGTTTAACTTGTAGAGAGGATTGAAGATACTGTCGATATTCATGTTACTTTTTTCATTAAAATATATTTTTATCTGCCTGTCTTTCGAATATCAAGAGGTTTGTTCAAAATACTTTTTACATAGGTAAATTTAAAAATTCTTTGCTTAAAAATAAGAACATAAATTACATATTTGACGGTTAACATCTGGGTCTTTTAGACTGCTTGATTCATTTCTTAATTATTTTAGCTTAGTTGACAAACATTTGGCTAAAGCTAAAATATATTTCTACCCATTTTAAGTAAATTCTAAACGCCTGCCCATTACGATTAAAAAATTAAATGCATGTAAGCAAAAATCACGTCACAAAAAAAAACACCCTTTACATAAAAATGTTAAAAAATAAAAATCAAATGACTGTTATAGCGGTTGTATTGATGCACCTTCAAAAGTCTACATATTACGGTTCCATAGGTGGCGGGCTGTGACAGACTGACAGGCTTTGTAGCGAATACGCTAGTTTAGATTCGTCTTGCATGATCATAATAATTAATTATGGCTTGAAAAATGTTAAATTGTATTGAAGTAATTCTTGGTGTATTTTTGTTTTTCTTCAAACTTAAAAAAAAATCTATTGTGTTAAATTAAAATGTTTCTATTTTTTGTTTTACATTAATCTTATGAAAACGGCTTTTATGACCCTTTTAATTATAGCAGCAACATTAATTCACCATTAAGTGTTGTTTATTGAAATGATGCTACTTTAATAGAATTAAAATGCAGTAAATGCCTAAAGTTATCCAGAAATTCGTTTGTACAAATATTTATAAAATTCTTGTTTGTTGTTCGAAGTGCAACAAAGAAATATTAATTTGTTGCAACCAAATGCATATTTATCACGTCCACAATGGCAAACCGAATACTAACAATCATTTTCTTTAAGCTCCACCTCATCACTGTTTTTTAATTCTGCTTCCAACACCCCAACCACGTTTTATATTTGTTGTCACAATATGTCTTTTGTGTTGGTGTTGTCATTGCCAGCTCTAAAATTACGAGTATGTTCTACTGCATGTGTGTATGTGAATGTATAATGAATGGGGATAGTTAAATGGATGCTCCGTACACGTATACACACACACACACATTTATTTATGTATTGAAAAAACATGTATTATAAAGCTACGACACACACAGCAGCACAAATTGTCGGTAATGTAATGAAAACCTCAACTAACAGCAAATAAACGTACAACATGTTGTACAACAATGAAATGTTAAAACCATTGACTACAATATTTATTCATATAAAATAGACGAGGTTTAGTGGAAACTATTTTCAATTCAGCGAAACAAAACTAGAAAAGTTAACGTTGGTGGTTGGGGGCAGAAGTGTTGCGGTTTTCTTTATTTTTAGTTTTTGCGTTTGCAGGGATTTAAAAGTTTTTATGCTATTTTAGATTATTTGGAACAAATTGTAGCATTGGCTCATTAAATCTTATTAAAGTGATTTTTAAATACAAAAAATAAAAAAACACACACGCACACAAAAAAAGTTTTATGTAGTTTGATTTTATAATAGATTATTAGAATTTTCTCAGCGATGAGAGAGAAAATTTACCGCAAAAAATTTACATGTTAATTTTATATGTATGTGTGTGTTGTCCTTGCTTTGACACATTTGTAGCGATGCATTGTAAGCAAAAATTTGGTTATGCGATGACGTATGTAAAATTAACAAAAAGAAAATTGCCATTTAAGACATTCGCTTTTGTTTAAAGTTGTGCTTCAAAAAAAAAAAAAGTTAAAAAACTAAAATGAAAAAATCAAGTATTTTTTAAACTGCACTTAACGTATGTTTTTCCTTTTAGAATTGAAAAGAAAAAAAAAAGATTTATTTAAAGATGTGTTTATGCATTGTGTATCCGATTTAATTTTGAACGCAGATCTTGACTTAAATTGTGTTTTAAAAATGTTTTTTTGACCGCCATTAAGTTCTAAAATATAACCACGCAAATATTTTTGTTTTTCAAACATCGAGAGGACACCCATGCATTTATTTATTTACGCCTTTCACCTTTACACATAAACAACAGCGATACAACTTCAGACGCAAGTGAAAAAAGTCAGCTTTAATGTCAACAATGTTCAGTGGATATTCAACCGGTTTTTTTATATTTTTTTGGTTTATTTTATTTTTGCCATTTAATCTCTACTTTCAAACAAACGTTTTGACCGGCCAGCATATGAAGTCAAGTTGGAAAAATCCATTGTTTAATGGGTGAAATGATGACATCTATTCTACAGTTGGCAAGTAAAACTTTCATGTCTGCCATGTCGTTTTGGTCCATTGTGGCTGATTTTATTTACAAAAGCAACAATTGTTTGAAATACAATTTAATCCTTTCAAATTGCTTCAAATACATTAAATGTCACTTTGGAGTATTGTTATGATTATTTCTAGATGTTTCAAGCAAAACCAATGCACATGACCAGTTCGGTTGAACATGCATAAACATGTACGTATGTATGTTTGTTTGCTGTGCTTAAACACTAACTATTAACTGAGGGTAATTTAACTCTTATATAACATACGAGTACTTGCATATAAGTAGCTGAGTTTATAACTCTATTTTCCTAGAATAAAGTTATTAATAACAAATTGTTTACTTGAGTAAAACTTGCAAATTATTCACAAATGACTTTTAATGTGTTCTTGCACGTTGCTAATTTAAAATTAAATATTATGAAGTTTGAAGTCTTATAATTAAATCATTAAATTTGTTAAAGCTTGTGATTCTTTCTGAAACAAATTCAAAATTTTTTATGTATATTCGCTTTCAATCTTAAGATTGTTTAATTAATACAGGACGAAGAAATAAAACGTATAAATAATTTTATTAACTTAATTTTAGTTTTTATATATTCAATGATTCAATGATGATTTTCATACACGTAACAACTCAGAAAAAAACCTTCAATCAGACACAATTTAAATACGAAATTGACTGTTAAATGTTTTATATATTCTAGTGAATAAAAGTAAGTACGTTTCAATAAAGGCACGGAAAACACGAAAAAACTATTTAAAATGAATCACACATAAATATTTAACAATTTTGTTTTTAAGCGGCATCCAATTGCAAAAAGAGTGAGCATGTAAATTATTTGACAGAAGCAAAGCTGTAGATTACAAACGATTGGATTAGACACGCACAGGTATGTAAATTAATCGCGAATGTAGAATAATGTGGTCCTCAGTTAGTTAGAGACACATGATATTAATACTTCAACAGAACATTTTCATAGTTTTCCATGAATTATTTACTATTTATGCACTTTATACACTCCTATATATTTTAAGCTGTTCTTAAAGTTTATACTTTAGAGTACCATTTTTATTTTAATTTTCTGTTTTTTTTTTTGTAGAAATCTGAATTTCTTACTTTATACATTTGGGTTTCTTTACTTTTGAAATAAAAGGGCTATAAGTCTTCACAAGAAGCACTATAAGCTCCTTTAGAGTCCAATCATCCGCACTTAAGAACCACTGACCTTAATAATTGCAACCAAAATAAATGAATATTTGATACAAATTAGAAACATCTATAGTGTTTATTGTTTATTTTAAAAATGTGCCAGTAACATTTGAGTATCATTCGCTACTGTACTGTAAACACCCACGTAAAATTTATTAATATTTATTTAGTTGTTTGTGTATTTTGAAATACAAACATATTTCTACAAATTTATTTGCAGATGAAATTTCTATTACGGCCATCACATGAAACGGTGTATAACTAAATGTGTGTACAGGCCAGTGCAATATTGTTGCCCCAATAATTTCCACTTTACGACAAATGATCTAATTAAAAGATCATTAAATGGTACATTAATTGTAAGGCAATCACAATAACATAAACACCACGACCAATAACAAACATTTACTAAAATGCAATAAGATTGTTATAACAATGATAAAGTAACTATTGTTTAATAATTAACCTGGTTGTGTAATCAAAGGAAGAATAGCTTATTGGATTAAATATGAGAATTGGAAAGCAGCATAAAAGTTTTTCTTTTATCTTCTAGATATTCTGCAGATTATTTCAACAACTTTACAATTTTTTTCTTCTGCCGAATTTATTATTCAGTAACCTATGAAAAAAATGAAACTGACTTTTTCCCTTAACACGATAATGATAGGAACTGAGTAGCTCATTTAATTTAAAGGTAGAGAATCTAGAAGACTTATTGTAGGCTTAAACCGAAAAAAATATCTAATAAATAAAATGTGCAACAGGACATTTAAAGTTATAACCGTCTCAATTTTTGTCACTTAAACCACATCTTTAGCAAATAGACATTATATTAATGAGCGCAGAAAATTGGTAATTTTTTACTCGCCACCAATTTTATTGAAATATATGGAAGATGTAAGAAAACACGGGCACTTGTAGACGTCTTATCCGATTAAAAAACAATTTTAAGCGCAGATAGATGCGTAATAAACCCGTATTATAATATACTCTGCTTAAATCAAAATGGGGTAAGGGCAAGAAAAAGTAATTTATGTTTAAAAATTACGAGTTGATGGCTTCGTACATTTTGTTGTTTATTAAGAAAAAAAATTCCTGCGGTAACACTGGACTTTCATTCAACATGAAAACGATAAGTGTGACACTATGTTTCTTCTGTTTTAATGCTTAATAAAAAAAGTTTAATTTCTGGTCAATTTACTTAATTTTTACAATTGTTGTTCCTGTTGTTTACTGTTTACTGTTCTCTGCTTAACGTTTTAAAGGATTAAGTTGTTCTTTGTTAATGAAAATGCAAATGATTAAATGTTGAAAAATTTAAATTAATTTACATTGTTGAATAGCAAATTTCGTTTATAACAAAAAGTTTGTATAAATTTGCATTTGTGTGTGTGTTTATTTAATTATGTTTTTTTTTCTCACTTTATGTGAGCTTGTGTACGGTCTCATATGTGTCAGGATAATTGAGCCGTTTATTTACAATTTAGCATAAGTCACTTTGCTTTAAAGCTAACAATCATTTTTAAAGAATTGTGTTTCAAATGTTTTCAAAGTATTGGGGCTTAATTTAGAGAAGACTTATTTGCTCTTCTATCTCAGGATACTTATTCCCCCATAAAAACTTCAGTCAACATAAAATCGTAGCAGTTCTTAGCATTTTAATATCTATATTTTTTTTCAAAAAAGTGACTTATGCTACTTTAAAAACAAACGGCTCAGTTGCAAGTATAATTTTGTATGTTTGAAAATTTGTACATATAAATTTATATGCTTTCTTCGGTAGTTTAGAATAAAATTTGTCTTTAGGCAAAAGTAAATTTATACACCACGATTTAATTAAGGGCTAATAAAATAGAATTAGGGCTGTCGCTCAAGTTAACTTAACAGTATTAAAATTAATGAAAATGTAGAAAACACACAAAAAAAATAATTGTTAATACTTAACTAATTTTGTTAAAAAAGTTTCCTGGAGAACTAAGTAAGCGATAGCAAAATGTTCAACGAGACGTACTTTCACCCGGAATAATCAATATCTGTGATTTTAAAATTTTGATATTTTCTTTAATTTAAGAGATAAGTTTACTGTCATAGAATCCTGCGAGAGATAAAATTAAGTGAAATAACCACCAGCGATTCAGGACAAACACGAAATTCTTGTTTCCTCTTTCTTAAGACGATCCACTCAAATACGGAAAAGTCATTTCGATTTTCGAATTTGTGAATTTAATTTAACCAGAGAAGCATAATTTTGTAACAAGTGGAAGATGTGAATAAAATGGAAATATTGACATTGATGAAGTTAAATATGCAGTAAATTAAAAACATTTTAGAAATACATCTTAAGCCTGTAAAGACATCTTTAATAAGCAAAATGGAATTAATAAAAAGATGTCTTCGATATCTATAATTATCTCCGCTGTAAAATTATTCCTAAGATCTCTTTTTATAATCTAGACGTACCAAGTAGTGCATGTAATTTAAGTAATGAAGCAAAACAATGAAACTCCTTTGTAGATACGCCAAGTTCTTATTTAATTTTATGAAAATGTGGCGTATTGTTGACCTTCAAATTTGTAGTAAATAATTTATATATTTGGTTCGGCTTAAGGACGTTGTGGATAATTAAAACACTTAATTAATATTGTTAAATTACAATTAGTATTTCCGATATTCAATTTTATATTTACATTGACACTTCTCCTAAATTAATAAAATTATTAACTCAAATATTGTCAAATCAATATAAATTTTTTTTCCGAAAATATGTGATACACGCTCTTCTAGAGTAAAAATTGCAAATCAAAATAAAGATTTCGACTTCCTTTATGATTGAGTTCCTATTCCTTTTAATAGATTTATTAGTAGATCCTTGCATTAGAATCTTGCTTTTATAACAGTTTTTTTTTCTTTTGATGCATAATTTGTGTTTAAAAACATTTGTGTTTGCATAACAACATTTTGTGTGTTTATGTATGTAAGTGTTAATAAACTGCAAATCTCCGCTTGAAAATTTGTTTTTTCAATAACCACAAAAACTAATTTCCCAAATTTTCAATTTGCTACTAATAAATGCACAATATTCTGCAACAAGTAATTCATCAATTTTCACATTAGGAAGATAAAATGTTATTAAATTTATGCATTCGTAGTGTTATTACAGAGTTTTTCTTTTTATTTTGTAAATATTAAGGAAAATTTCAATAAAACTATTTTCTTGCAATTTAAGAGTTAAAAGAGCTGCAGTTTCTCATTCGCATAACATTGTGCTAGAAAATTAACAAATAAATTTATAAATTGTATTTAATAGTTAAAAAGTCACAACAAAAAGTATTTTAAGTTAACTGAGTTTCCGGGATCGTTCTATAGTTTCGTGCTTATCTTTAGCTGCTAAAAAATAGTAATTTTTAAAAACAAAGGACTTATCTTCCTTTCTTTACAGAACTTTCTGTGTATGAGAATTAGTTTTCATAGAAGAGCAGAGTTCAGAAATTTGCTTTCTTAACTTTTTTAGCATTTTAAGGCTAAAATTTGATTTTCAATCTTCTACACATTGAACGCAATCACTTTCAAATGGCGTTCAATGTGTTCAAACCACTTTTCACTAAAAATACACTTATATTTAGTTATGTTGACAGATATTATAGAAATAAATTAAATTATTAAATTAAATATGGCACAGAGACCAGTGGAAACTTAAGGCAGTTAGAACATAGAGATTTGAAATGGCTTGATGTTGTACCAATTCGACACACAATATTTTTATCAAATCAGCTAACAACTAACAAGAATATTAAATACAATGAACTAATAAGATTGTAAAATTTCCTTTATATCGATTTGTTCAACGGTTTTTCAATTTGTAGTGATTTGATTTGTCTTAAGGCAGCTTGGCTGAAGGTTACAATATTAAGTTTCATTTTTGTTAATAAATGCTTAATATTGTTGCAAGGAAGAAGTATAGATGTACATATATGTACGATGCATATTTATCCTTATCAATACATTCATAATATAACATATTATGGATCCAACTACATACAAATTTTTATGGCTTTATGAGCAATTTCATTTCCGTGTATTTAAAATATTTGTAATACCAAGAACGGAAATTGATTATAGCACTGTGCGACTGACGTAAATATTTAATAGTGTATGTATGAATGTGCAACACAATGCTGTTACCTTTTTTCAATACTCCTACAAATTCGCTCAATAGCATATTGGCTGGTTTTGTTGCCAAAATTAGGTTGCACATGTGTTTCAGTAAAGAGCAAACTACACATTTATTTACATTTTTACATTAGTTTAATGTACCCGACGTTGCTTGGGTAGAACCTTATGGGCTCTCTATGCACTTTAAAATGTACTACAGCCTCGTTTATTATGTTTTGTAATTGAGAGAGTAATTTAGGAGAAACCATAACAAAAATCTCAGAAAAAGAGTCACCTTGAGACCCAATCTATCAATTCTATGACCAAAAGTACAAAAATATAGAATTTAAATGGATTTGTATGTTCAAAATCAGTATCACGATTTTTAAATTCTTTTATGAAATTATTAATTGATTTTTTTTCTTTAATAAAATTCTTGTTCTGTTCCTAAGTTTGTACTTTTTGTTCATTAAAAGTTTTTCAACTTAGTATTCGTGTTGCTTGGGTGTTTTATATTTCAACTCAGTTTTAATGGAATTTTATTTTGCAACTTTGCATGCCAACATGACCTTATTATGAACACAACGTACTGTCATACACTGAATAATTTTTTGTAAAATGATTATGTCATAATTTAATTGTCGTTTAAGCTATGAAATTGACTTTTCTTTATAGAGGCCTTACCGTTACTTCTCCTCTGAATATATGGAGAAAGCAGATATTTAAATACAGCTTTAAATAGTTCCAAGAAGTGTTATGTGATAATGGTATAAAAATAATCTATTTATGTATGTGTCAATATTTTATCAAAAAATAGCTTTTTATACAAAATTACCGTTTAATTTTTACAATAAACATTTTTGCAACAAATTATTCCTTAATATTTAATAATTTTATAATTTAATGCCAGTATTACAAGTTCATCCATTTTGAGGTTTAATTTTAATTTTACACCGTATTATCTTAAGAAGCTTTCATAGGTAAATTTTGGTCAAACTTTATTTACTAACAGAGTTATAACTAATTAAACGAATTACCATGAAAATATTAAAGTCTTTAGTGCGACCTCTCTATTAGCATTTTTAATTGTAGGCAGAGAAATAGGCGTCATATTTTTGCACATTGAAAAACAATTATTAATCCTTTCATATGTATAAATTAAAAGAAGCTACAAATTTAAATTAAATCAGAATCAAATGATTATTGTAAATGATCCTGGTCTGCTGTCTGAAAATATAATTATCCTGTTTCACCACGAGGACAATTATCTATGCGTTTTTTGAATTTCATTAAAATCTGTTCAGTCGCTTAGCCGTGACTGACGCAAGCACAAACAAATAAACAAACAAACTTACAAATAGATTTATTATTATGTATTATGACATCACTATACTTTCATGTTTATAAATTCTGATCTAAAACTCTGCTTCTTCTAACCTTAAACTTGTAGTCAATATTTAAAAATATTATTTGTATGATACTGATTCAACGAATTTTTATTGAAGGTCTCAAATTTAAGCAATAAGAAATTGTTTTACCATTTTAGATGAAAACTATAGCAAATAACACTTATTTGAGATGTCGTTTGCTGGCTTGACGTGTCTAGAGTGTGTATTTTATTGATTATGACTTTTTAAAATATTCTACAAAAATTGTAAAACTGCTAAATGGGAAAAAATACATTAGTCTATGATGAATTTAATTATTAATTAAGCTAAGTTTGATAGTAAATACTTATTCTTCAATACTCCGGCTTAGATATGCATGTCAGATGGGTAATAAAATAAAGTACTTTTTCCAAGCATTTTTCTTCATTGGCCTTTTCATGCCGATGGTTAAATATTTATCCGAAACCAAGTTAGTTTTTCTTGCATAATTAACTTGGATTTTAAATTACAAACCTTAAGTGTTGGTCATTATTCGAAGTGTAATGATTTAAAGTCAAGAACAAAGATTCCAGCAAATATTTAAGATACTTCTGTTGGCATAATTGACAGAAGTGTAGCTAAAATCAGTGTGTAAGTTTTCTTTCAGTCTCTGATTTCCTAACACTATTTATAAATTTTGTCTGAGAAATTTCGAAAAAAATATGTTGCAAACTCATTTTTGGACCTGTTTGCCAAATGATTTAAGAGCATTTTAAAGCGAATTTTTTTATTTTAATTTAAGTTAATGGTTGCCAACACAATGTAATTATTTAACCACAATAATAATAAAAAAAAAATAAAATTCACAAAAACGTCTTTAAATTTTTTGAACTGCAAATCGTTCAGTTATTATTGAAGGTAATATCACAAGGTAAATATTATTTTGTTGCTTTTTTATTTTCTTAAACTTAAACCTGTATATGTAAATATGTAAGAACGTAATAGCGCATGTTTGCCACTTGGTTATCTATACAAAAAAAAAAGAAAAAAAAAATTGGGTACATTTTCAATAATTGTACCTTTAAGTGTATAACGCACGAACATTTCAATTGAAATATCAGTTTCCTCAGTAATTCATCGTTTGAACAGCATTATGAAACTATTCGTTCATTTGGACATTTGTTATCATTAGCTGCATTACGCTGTTTTTTGTTGCATTTAAAATTATTTTTTTTTTGTGATTGAGAACACTACGTTGCCGTTTAAATAGTTTATGTGGTGTTCAGATAAACTGCATATTTTGTGGCATTAATTGATTCTTTTAGTTTTGTTGACAATATTTTCATTTTGTACCTAAAGTTCAACGTAAACTTATGTGTCATTTGAAAATTCAACATGATAACTGTTGACTATTCGCATTTTTCATTGTGTTTATAATTTTGAAGGTACAATGGCAACTCACATACATTTGTATAAACAGTTGTTGAGTTTTTACTATCAAATATTATAATTAGTGACAATAACAAAAATACATCCATATGCATATATATTTCGATATTTCATATGCTCAGTTTATACTGGGTGTAGTTCCGATGTCCCTTAGATTTTTGGAGGAACGTAAACATTGCAGTTGTTGTAGTGACATAAAAGTATAACAAGATTAAACTAAACTTTTCTCTTTAAACTGTTTAAACTTTATTCATTTATATCACTTAAAAGTTTGTTGTTGAATAAACAAACAAATTTGTTTATTTTCACCCTCATTTTTTGGGAGTTTTTACAACGTTTTCTTAATTACTGAGAACAACATCCTTCAAAAAATGTAACCAACAAATTACTAAAACATTTAAAGTAACAGACAAAAATGGAAATACATTTCTGTAAAATCTCAAAATTTCTTTTCTAATATTTGCATGATTAGGAAAGTTTTTCTTTTTGCTTTTTTTTTTTCAAAAACAAACTCAAATGATAAAAATATTCTACGAAAGGAAATAAATAACTTTCAAGAATAAAAATAAGTTTTAAAATTTCTGTTAACAATTAATAAATGTTACAGGAAAACTTTATCTTTTGCCAAAGGAGCACTACTGTCATACGTTCAACGACATACAGCTTCGTATTTTTATAATTTTTTTTATTTATTGTACTTTGACTACTGCAAGCAACTTTGAAGAGGTTATATTTCAACGAAAAATGTTCTATATCAAGGAAAAATATTACATATGCTTGTTCTTCTTCTGGCTCTTAGATATTTTTCTGACAAAAGTTTATCTTTGCACATTTTAAAGATGGTTCGCATAGCAGTCTGAGTAGAAGAAAAAAAAATACATTTTAAATTCAGTATAAAACTTTTCTTATTTCGAGGAATTTTCTTATTAAATTTCCTTTTTAAACAATGATTATTATTATGCAGGGACAAGTTTCCGTTTCCGTTCGTTACATAAAATTCAAAACAAAGTGATGCATCACAAATTAAAAACTCTTTCAACGAATGAATAAGAATCCCTAAAAATATTATAGTAAATAAATGCATAATGAACACAACAAAATCCTGGAAGTTTCATTTATTCCCATTTCCATTTAAACTCTAGTTTATATTTTATTGAAGCATTTTTTGGAGTAAATCAGAAAATTATAAAATTAATAATAAATTACTTTGAACAATGACCGAAATGAAGAAAAAGGAGTTTTTTCTTTCGCAATCAGCAACTGCTAACAAATTTACAAACATGAAATAATTTTAAATTTAGACATTTTCGTTGCAAAACAGTGTTATGATAATTTTCAATGTCAGCCATAAGGCTGGATGATCTGTACATATAGAATGAATGGAACATAAGAAGTTTTGAGTGCTTTTGCTTACATAACTTGACTTTAATTAATAAATCACCTTTAGCTTGATTATTGTTAAATAATTTATTAGCTTCATTTCATTTTTCTTTGTTTGCCTTTGAAAACACCGCATCGACTACCAACGAAGTGGTACGTGTGAAAAACTTATGAATTTTACATAGACATGTCATTACAGGCTTGTGGGTCATTTTAAATACTGAAAAGGCTTTAGTTTTATTCAAATATGTTGTCGTTATGGAAGGAAAAATGTAAATCTAAGAAGTAGATCAACATGTTCTTTCGAAAACACATCTAAAAAATAGCTAACAATATCTACAAAATGTGTATTAGCTTTTTTGGATGTAAATAAGAGACCCTTCTTAAAGAATGACATACAGTTTTTACTGGGAAGTAATTATAAAATAACAATAAAAACACAATTAAACGCAGCAAATAAAAACGGAAAGTTTCAAAATTATGATTTTTTCACCTTTAAATTTCTTAATAATGAAAGTACATACATACATACTGTTTGAAAATACATTGAGTACATTGGTTTAGTTACTTGGATATTCTAAATTAATACATACATTGGTGAAGGAAATAAAAAGAGAAGATAAGATTCTGAGCGCGGCAGCTCTATCTTCAAAAGGATTTTACTAGATGATTTTTCCTATACTTTTTATCATTTGAAAAACCGATACAGGATGCAAATTTATATTGTTACTAGAATGCTACCGGAAATTTCCAATACTTTGCTAAACATACTTCGGGATAAATTGGAAAAATGTTCAATTAGGAAGCTCATTAATCCAGAATTTTGGCTTTTCCTAACCCCTTATGTAAGTGGACACGCTGGTCACTTTATTTTACATCATAGTCTTTTTGTTTATATTTTTATCACAAGATGTCTGTAGACAATACCTTTAAATAACATTTAAACTGTCAATACGATTTCGTATTGTTTCATTCTATTTATCTGCACTTAATCATAATGAGTAGGAAATAATTGCAAACGATTTAAAAGGAATTTGGAATCCTCCAAATTACATTGGATCAATTGATGAAAAAAACTTTGTCGTTGCTTGTCTATTTCATTTACAATCAAATTTTTTTAATTTAAAATTTATTTATTTTCTGCAAATAGACTTACAAAATTATTTTTAGAAATTAAGATTTTTTGGGATCTATTAACCTGCTTGCCACCTGCGACCCCAACTACACTTTTTCTGCTTACTGCAGCCAAGATGATGAAGGAATTTTATTTTTGTTACGATTATTAAGAGAATCTCTTGACTTAACACCAAATAAAAAAATTTTTATTTATTTTGATATGAATTGCTGTTGTTTAAAAATTGTAATGCTTTCGCCGTACCCGCCCTCGTGCAGCGTACATAGGCCTTACGTTTCTTGCAATGACTTTTTTAAGACTAACATTGATGTGTTCTTCTCTTTTGTTTCATTTTTTTAAAATAAAAATCTAAATTCATTAAAGCTAAAAAAAGTACCATGGGTGAGACTTTATTGCTTCAATTATGTTTTCAAAACTTATAACTTATACATCTTTATCTAAATCAATGATTTTGTTGTCCTACTGCCAGATTTATAGATAAAATAACTAAAAAATATAAAACCAAGTTGCCATAATGTTTAAAATAATAAAGTGAAAATTCCCGAAAAATTCCACGGCATTATAACTTCTCCAGAGAAGCCTTTTATCCTTACAAATGTTTCTATCCGCATTCTATTAACACAATCCTGGTTTTGGAAACAAATCGACTAATCTGGCAACACCGACTGTTATAACCGCTTTATTTAAAGGAATTTCTTAATAACTTGAATTTTTTGTGTATGTTATCTGAGTAAGTCCGAACTTTTATGTAAAATTCATTTGTGCATTTCATTTACACGAGCTGTAGGTCCCTAAAATATTATAAAATAACTCCGATAAACCCACTGCCATAAAAGAAAGAGAAACCTTATATCAAAAAAAAAAAAAAACTTTTTTTTTTTTTAAATAATTTTTAGTTGCTCGAAACTTCTACATTCAATTGACGCATGGTTGCTAAATAATGTGACATAAGTTTGAATCTCGTTACAGCCACAGAGTATAAAAATTAAAAGCAAAAAAGAGAGGTTTATGATCTTTACTTAAAGCTTCATAAACGTAGTCTAAAAAATTATCGGGATCTTCAGACATGTGTTTGTAGGCATTTTCGTCATCTTTGCAAAGCCAGAAACTTCATACGGATTTTAATTACAAAACTTTAACTTCTTGTTCTTCTTCTCATGTAACAGAAAAATCCTGCAATTAAGAGTTGTTTATAGATTTTGATTATCAAATACCGAATATTTAATCGAATTAAAGCCTTTTTATCTTTAGAGCACTGACTTTTTTATATATTAACTCATAAGACAAATTTTTATTATTAAGGAGTTTGATTACGCTTACATCTTCATGCTCGTCGTTACTGTCAATTATTTTAAAATCATTTTTATTAAATATATTTATCGCTATAAGAAAACCTCCAAAGAATGTTCACATAAAGAAGTTAATCTTATTAAAGAAATCTAGAAATTAGACATGAACTGAGAAGCCAATCATACAGTCAAATGCGATTATAGACTAAAAGAAAAAAGAACTGAAAAAACTTTGAGAACTTTAACAACGTAAAGAAAATAATATTAAAGCGAGTGAGAAGAAAAACGAAAGATTAGTAAAAAAGTAATAGAATAGAAATTTTAATGCAACAAAAGTCCAGACAAATCTCAGCTTAACAATTTTGAAATAGTTTTCACATTTCCTTTTATTGTTCATTGGTTTACTTGTGCCATCTTTAAAACAAGTAGAACTTATAAACCAATCTGCAACATTTGAAATAAAATTCACAAAAAAACTACATTTTTACATCGTATTTAAAAGGTGTTGAAACACAAATTGAAATGATGATTTACTTTAATTGCAATGAACTTCCTGCCCTTTTGCTTGTAAAACGAATCGATTTTTTTGCGACGAACTTGTAAGAGTTTGAAAAATTTGTAATCTTTAGTGATTGGAAAAATGTTATCACTTTTAACTTTAACTCATGAAGCAGAAGCCAAGCAAAACATATAAATATTTTTAGAAAAAAAAATATAATTTTTGAGGAGTGTAATTTGATAGTTTGAAAATAAAATTTATAATTGAACCCAATCATTTAGTTGCAATTGCTTAAAAGTTAGTAATTTCGTTGCTTAGAATTTCAAACTAATACTTATATAAATCTTAATAAAATTATATTTTTTAATTAATTGAATCTAATGAGATATTTTTAGTTGGGCACAAGTTCAAATAAAAATATTTGAAAAAAAATTTATTTTTTCTAATAAAGCTTCATACGGAGATCAGTAATTGTTTCACTAAGCACCATTTAATTTAATATTTTAAAAGAAGAATTCTCGTTATTTTAATAAATTACACAACTATTGCACTAATTAGTTCATTAATTATTTCAATAATTTTTTACTGGTGCTATAAATATTTAATAAAAATTAAATAAAACCTTTAGCTAATTATCCCTTAATTTTTAATAAATTTAGTATGTTTGTCTTGAAATTAAATTGTAGTTGAAGATTTTTTAATAACATTAATCATTTTACCTCTTCATTTTATTAATATCCAAATTTCTTGTTTTTGATTTTAGGAAAAGTTTACTCAAAGCATGTGACGCTGATTGATGGATAATAACTTTGATAAATTAATGCTCCCCATTAGTGACAAACAAAATTCCAAGTTTGTGTTAATAATTCATTATCATTTTATCTACAAGCAAAAAAAAAAAATTCAAAACAAAATTAATTCTTAAACAATATTTCCACGTGCATCTTTACTATTTTTATACTGTCTGAAATATGTGATGCATTAATTTTATGCTTTACTTTCCACAACTTTACGGTCTGTATAAATGGTTTCCACTTAAGTTTGAAGTATTTCTCATTAAAACAACAAAAATGACAACAACAGATTTTATAGCAGACAAATTTAATGAGAAAACTTTTTTATTATCTGACAAAATGAACAGGAAAACTACACTGACAATAGAGACAACTTTATAATCAATAATACATATGTATGTGTATGTATCTATGTATATTTATATGTATTTACTAAGATTTATTTATTTACAGCATGGATCAAATGAAATTTTATCTTTAAAAACATTTTATTTAATAGTTTTTTTTTTTTAATAAAACTTCCTAGTTTTTGTAGTTCTTTAATCGACTTAAAGGACACCGCTACTTTTTAGAAAATATAAATAATATTAAAATAGGTTTTTAATTTAAATTCATTCAACTTAATGTACAAATAATATAAAATTCTATAAAATTCTCAGTCATTTTATGTCACATGTATAGGCAGCCTTTAATTTTTAGTTCATTTTTTTTATTATTTATTGATAGGAGATATAACGATATCTGTGCCATCTATAAAAATCATGTGTGTTAAAGGGATTGTCCTTGAACTTTACAGATTATGATTTTTTTATAGGACCAATTCGCTTACACCACCCTTTATTAAAAAAACAAGTCGGCTTAAAAATAACTTAGTTCTGCGAGCCCTAATATAAAAAGCTATGCATTTATTGATAACTTTCTACTGTTTTGAAGTCAATGGTTACTGATGTATATTAATGATATATATGTTTTCTTTTCAGAAAAAAATCTGGGAATTCTTTTTAAGACTCAGAGCTTAAGCACTGTCGAAATGGTCATATGGATATAACTTTTAGAGAAATTACAAATAACGTAAATAAATTTAGAAATATGTGAATTTCGTCGGTAACAATAATCAGAATATATCTTCTTGTGGTTTTGAGTATTGACATTGTATTCGTTGCGTTGTTTTACAACTAAAACTCGTGAGCATATACTTTGAAATTAAAGCTGAGCAAAAACTAAAAATTAAAGTTTAAAAATAGAAAATTTCTAAAATTATATTTACATTCATTCAATTACATTTATTTAAGTTCAACGTTTAATTCGATTAAATTACATTTGCAAATATATAAATAAACTTAAAATAAAACATTATTTAAAAAGAAAAATCTTATTTTAAAATAAAATGCTTTATTTTTGTAAACCCATGGTGAACGAATAAAACACTACACAGTGGGGCAGAAACAACTCAGCCATTTGTAAAGGTCTAGTCCGATTGATCCATAACAAAAATTTATTCCTATTTAAGAACGCATAGTTTTGCTTTGTTTGATAGAAAAATGCCATCTACATCATATTTATATGCATAAAAAAATTAAATAATAAAACAATTTTTTAGCATTTATTGCGGATCTGCTAAAAGTATGAAAAATTATGTTAAAAACTGTCCAATTTAAAAAAAGTTTAAATATTAAATAAACAGTAAAATTTTTATAAGTGGCAAAAAATCTGCAACATCCCAAAATAAAGACTAAAAATCACTTAGGTTCTTAAAATACTTTCAGCAGCAATTCAACGTATATATAGCTTTTCTAAAGTTGTCTTCTTTTTCCGATTCCAGATTTTAGAAAATATAGAGTAAGATCAAAATTGCGATGTAAAATTGGTCAAATTAATGGACCTCTATCTTCTACAAGTTGAGTTTTAACGTACACAGATGTAGTAAGCTTAAGCAAAAATAAAAAATTTTTATATATTACTGAAGAAGATTTTTTTCTATTTAAATAATTCAATTGATGGCCGTTTTTAACTAAAAATTTTAGACTAAATACACATAAATGCAATTATTTAGGATTTTTTCCAAATTGAAAGTCGTAGAATTTTTAAGCCAGAAAAAGATATAAATTAAAATTTTTTCCAGACTATTTTCAATTTTGCTCCCTGACAATGGAAAAAATTCAAATAAATTTGCTGAAAATTGTGCCCAGTATTTTGTACAAACTGGACCAGGGTATCGAAAAATCAACAATTTTAATTAATTTTAAAATGCTTATAACTTGATCACTTTTAAATATAAACTTGCAGATTAAAGCAATTTATTGTAGGTTGGCGCATGAACAATTATAAATCAGACGAAAATTGAAGAAATGCCAAGCGTTAGGTGCAAATTACACATTTTTAAGAAGACATAGCGCCAACCGTGAAAAGTGGATAGCCCCAGCTTTAAAACTTAAGCTTGAATACTCCTCCGCTATGCTCATGCTAAATTTTGAATCAATCGGCTTAGCCCTTTACAAATAGCTGGATTATTTCCAAAATATTTTGTTTCTGCCCCACAGTGGACTGCGACTTTTAGTAAACATTTTAATACACTTTTTGTAATTATTTATATTTTGTGCTTTGTAGTGGCTTGAAAAAAATAGTCAAGGTTTTTTTTTAACCATTTCAACAATTTCTTAAGACGGCTTAAATTTTTGCTCTTTATTGTTTTAACTTTTCCGCTGGAGTATCCATCTTCATCATTTATGTATAGAGTTGTAGTAGCAATAAATGCCATAAATAAACCTGAAACTTCGCATAACATTTGGTCTTTTCAGCTACTTTTGTTTTGCTTATTTTATTCGCGTAATTTTGTTCGATAAAACTTTATAGAACACTGCAAGCTGACAGACATTGAAGGTACTTGAGATTCACTTGTTTTCGAATTAATGTTCACATTAAAGAAACCTTTAGTGTAATTTATAAAGTGAGATGTGTAATAAAAATCCTCGGAAGTTTTGAAACATATTTAAATACCTGTGATTTAAGTTATTACGAGAATTGAGGTGGTAGGATAAACATTGGATTGTTTATCCATTTCATTTGCTTTTTATTTATTTATTATTTATTTATGTTAATGATAATGATGATAATGAAATTAAGATATTATATTACAATTGTTAGATATATATGGCTGCTGCTAAAGAAATACACCATATTGACTCCGTCTAAACGCTTAAGAATAAAGTAAGGTTTTTCTTGAAAATAACATACATACACATGTACGGACGTGTGACTTAAAGAAACATGTCTGTTCTCGCCTCCCTGATAGAAATAAACTTTTTAACTTCAAATCTAAGAAGTTTTTCGTAGACACATAAATGCTCATAGCGTATCTTAAATGGACCAATATATATCAAGAATGTAAAAAAAGATTTCTAATCACTTGCTACGAGCGCTCGATCATTTTTGTTTAGGATGATAATGGAATAAACACTTAATTGACTCTTTCGAAAATTCGGTTTTAAATTATTTTTTTTACTTATGATCTATAAAAGTCCCAGAACCATTAAACAAAATGAGTCCTTTTAAAATTAAACTCTGCTAGAAAAAATCAATCCAAATATTATGTTCTTTATATATTTAGAAAAAAATTTTGCCTACACCTCGTAGTTGAAAAATAACATCGCATTTAGCAAACCTCTCCATAATAAACTAATTACAGTTATTGTAAATAAAACTACTTTACTCGTAATACTTGTTCCTTATCAAGACCAAGTATCGTCTGCATGTTAAGGGTGGGATGGAGATGGAGATGTTTATATTTCATTCCTAAAATAAAAGATTGAGAAAAAGAAACACCAGTAAAACAGCACAACATGTTTAATGAAAAACAAAAAAAAAACACTTAATTGTGTTTTAATTATTTACTTAAGGCTTCTCTCTGTAAATCCAAAATTAAAAGTGACTCTGAATATCTAAGAGACTGACCCATTTAGTGTGAACACATGTAGCTAAATGTCTATAAATACTTTTGCAAAGAGCATTTGAACAGTTTTTTTTAATGTTTTTTTCTTTTTCTTTTTTTCAAAACTCTTTAATTTAACACAAAAATGTGTGTTAGCATTTGTATCTAAATACTGCTTTTGTATTTTATATGGATACAAAAAGGAAAACTGGTTGAATGTGTTTTTCTTCAGCATCATATAATATAGACGTTTGTATGTATGTGTGTCTGAATATATGTATGCATGAATATGTGCATATGCATGTACATGTATGTGAGCAAGAGTTTGTGTAGAATTTAGTAGGAATGAACAGTTGACATGTTTGCTTTTTCTACTTATTTTAGGTTACATTTGTATCTTTGAGTAGTTTAAGTGTGTTTTTGTGTGTTTGTAATAGAGCTGTGTAGTGTTTTGTTGTTTTTGTAATTTCGGCTTGAATTTAAGATACTCGATATGGACTTTGCCAAATACTATTGGCAGCATATTTTTTTTCGAGGTTTGGTTGTCTGCTGGAGTGGGTGTATGGATGGACAATAGAGGAAATTATGTGCCACCGGATGTTTAATGTTGTGGCCACAAAAATGTATCTAATGCCTCTTTTATGTACGATCACTTAAGGGGCATTATGACCGACATACTATTTATTCGATGCAAATAGAAAAAATGCATTTTATATCCCAAAAATAAATCGATTAATTAAATCCTTTAAAGCATTAAAAAGAGAAATAGTAATACACTGATGTGTGTGTGTGTTTGAATTGGTGTTTGTTCCTTTTTATCCCAAATAATTTTCAAAATTTTAAAACTAAGAAACCACATGTGGACCAAGCTGTTACGGTTTATATATTAAAGTTGTTTAAATCACGAACTCTTCTATTTTTTAATGTTGTGGAATTAAGTAATAAAATCGTTTTGTAGACCAAAACATTGTAAATAAAATGAAAGAGAAATCAGCATTAATTATTTAGCAGTGAATATTTGCCTTAAATATTCTTAATTATAAAACACTTTAGGCCCTTTTTCCTTTTTCAGTGCTTAGAATATTCTATTTATGTGTGTGTGTGTATGTGTGTGTGCGCATATAAATGTGTTTAATTTTGTCATGTATTCTTTGGCATTTTTAATATTTCAAATTCAAATGAAATTTTACATTTTTAGCATGTGTTGCCAAAAACCTCGAATGCAATATTTTTGCGGTATCAAATGCAATTTAATTTGCTGCAGTATTTCTACTTGCAGACTTTCAATTATATAAACATTTGTATGTTTTTTGCAGATGTTTAAATATGTATTCCAGTTTCTTATCCACAGATGTAAATTTTTCCTTGTAGATGTTCCTGTTTATTTTTTATATTTTATTTTTTTAGGTCTTCGTTTTTATGTTTAAGTAACATTTTGATTTTTTTTTATAGTATTCATACACACACACACACATACATGGCAGTTGACTTACTCGCATGAATGCAAGTATGATCATGTAGCCTTCGAAACGTTTCTTAGTTTTTATTTAAAACATTATGAAGTATTCGTACATCTTTTGCTTGTGTTTGTGGTTTTGTTTAATTAAGCAGAATTAAATTCAATTGAAAGAGCAGATGTAGTAAATTAAGTCAGAGAAAAAGATGTTTTTTATTAGATTCAAATTCAATAAATTTCATTTGTTGCTTTGTTATATGTTAAGTTTAAATTAATTTTAAATATTTGAGGTTCTAAAAAAATATCATTTTAATACTTTTATCAATTTTTTAAAAGGGATAAATTAAGAACAAATTTATATTCCTGTCAAAACATTAACTCTGATCTTAATTGTAGTGCTTTGTTTTGAACTATTAAAATTCAATTTTTTTTTTCAAAGAAAAATTCTATAACTGGAATAAAAAGTTTCAAATCTGATATAAAAAGCATTTTATAGAGGTAATACATGCCGTTACTTATACAAGAATTCTTTGAAATTATTTTAGAATTTGTAGATCTTGTATAAGTGGCCAAGGCGAAGAATAAATTCCTTTTTCGTGGTAAAGCACAACATTATATCCACACATACTTTATTACATTCTATTTAAAATGCAAAACAACAAATCTACTTTTGATTTCATCTTATTTCTGTCTTCTTAGCCACATTCTTAATGCTTGCCACAAAATAAACCCCTTGATACTAAAGGCAATGAAAAGTTAGGTAAGGAAAAACTAAACCTCAGAAATGCTTTAAGTTTTTTTTGTTTGTTTGTTTGCTTATGGCTGTTTATACCACAACATGTTAACATTTGTTGAATAGTAAATGTTTCCATATGAACATCAACCCAGCCACTAATCAACTGCCTTCTAACCAGTTTTAACTTGTTTGTTATTCGTTTTTTAACCAACTTGCTTAGAATGTGCACATTTTTAACCGATTAGGCTTTTGATCTTTTGATATCCTTCAGGTAAATACATAATTTTTCACTTGGCATCACTCGGTGATTGGTTTTTTCTACTTCCTTCGTCTTGTAAATATACTTTCTTATTTGTGTGTGTGTGTGTGTGTTGTACGGACAAGCTCGTCTCGTTTCTCTTAGTAGGATTTTAATATGAGAATGAGCCGGTGTCGGTGTTAGTGTGTTTCAATGTTTATTACATTTTAAGATTATTTGTTTGCTGTTGTGTGCGATGGAGTGTTGAAACAAAGTAAAGATTATTTTAGAGAAAAACCTTTATTTATGATTTTCCGCAAAGTTTCTTGCCTCTTTTATTTGCTTTCTTTAAGAAAACTTGTGTTGATTTTGATAAGTTTTGCATTTTCCTGCGCCGCTAGAGAGTGAAAGCAATTTAAGTACACGGATAAAAAAATATTTATCTAAGTATTAGTCAAAGTAGAAGCAATTGCCATAGACAAATTATTAACCTAGATTCTGAGAGAAAAGAAAGGAAAATACAAAAAGCGAAAGATAAAACCTGCCGTGTTCGTTGTCACATGCCACATTAATAGCGCTTAAACTGTGGAAACGAGTTTATTGTAAGTGCGTGTTTTAAAGAAAGTATAAAATAAAAAGTATTTAATACAAATGTTAATTTGTTAGCCAATAGAGGTAAATACACTTTAGAAACCTGTTTACCAAACTTATTTTATTTACAGTTTTCTACTCATAATAAATATATTTTATTAATTCTACTGTTTTATTTTAATATTTCTTACATAAAATTTATCTTCAGGATGATGTTAAAAGGGATTATTAAATAACTATTAACATAAAATGATATTTAAAAGACATAATTATAATATTTTAGTGGTCCCTTTTTGTCAAAAAAAAAAAAGAAAACAAGTACTAAAATTACATCTGATAATGACAAGGAAGTACCGAAAAAAAAAACAAATGTAAAATAAATTTTTATAAAATAAAATATAACAAAGGAATAAGGAGTTCACGTATATTTAGATGCAAGCAAAATGCTTTAATCTTCGTCAGCATTTTCCTTGTCTATCTACAAGGTAAATATCAATTAAAAAATTGTGTTTTCTATGCAAATATTTAGAAAAAATAGGTCATGAGCAATTTGATTTTTTTTTTCATATTGTATTGTGAAACATTTATTTATTGACAACGAATTATTAACAAAGTTTTTTTTTTATTACATTTTTTATGTTATTTTATTTTATGTCTAAACAAATATTTGTTTTCCTGATGATGCTACACTATAGAGTAAATTGAAATATTAAAAATACAAACAAAAACTTAAGATCTAGTTCTTAAAAATTAGATTAAATACAAAGTATTTTTCTTTAAATTAGCCAACATTCAGTTAATTGCAGAAATAAAGTAATCTTCAGTATCTTTGCGATTCAAAATTCAGGATAAAATTGTTGTTTTATTTCATTTTAATTTTATTCATTTTATAATAATAAACAAATTTTTTCACTCTTTGCTTGGACTTTCAGGACCAACATTTGTCATTAATAATTCCTAGTCAATACTAACGTACAAATTTATGTCTGTTTTGTTTTTAAAGAAAGTTCATAGAAAATAATGTTAGGGTTTTTATTTCTGACGCTAGATTGGCATGATGTTCAATGCCATCGTGTAAATTTTACCGTAAAAAGATTAAGGTTAATTAATAAAATCAGTTTATTATTAAAACGTTAGAATTTTTTGTTTGGTTTTTTATAAATCTTGATTTTGTGTAACGTAAACGTGATCATATCATATCATATCATATCATATCATATATCATATTATATCTATAATAAAGTGTCAATTATCAGAAATTTAAAGATTACAATTTCTCAAATCGCACTGTCTCTAATGAACAAACTTTGTACCCAAATGAATCATTTCAGTTGGGTTTTTTGTTTTCTATCATTCTCGTGCCATAAGTTAGAAGAATTGTTTAGTAATTTAAGGAAATTAAATAATTTAGACAGATCAACAGCATAAATTATTACCTTGTATGCTGCAACGTACAATCAAACGCAAACAACAACAATTGTGTGTTAAATAGAATAGTTTTTGTAAAAGCAGGAAATTTATATAACAATAACAAAACCAATAGTAGAAGCAGCAGCAATAGTATAGAATCTAAAACAACAACATTACAAAACACCGGAATTAAGGATGAAAGTAAACAAAAGTTTTATTTTACATTGCACTTGCTAACGAACATTAAGATTAAGTGAGTGAGTCAGTGTGTATTTGAAATCAGAGCATTTATGTGTATTTATAATCGAGTATATATTTTATACATTATATATTCAATACATAAAACAAAGAAATATTATATTTGCTAAATACAACTACATGCAAGTTCTATTAAACATACACACCCACACATACTCACGATATTGGCAGAATGCTTGAATGTGACTGTTGTTTACATTTCTATAAATAGAATAGTAAACAATTATGTAAATATCGCTGGTCTGATGTAAAAAGGCTCTAACTTACACAAGTGATATTTTACAGGAAAGTTAAATCATAATAGAAACTGTAGTCATCGCAATGTCACATCTAATATATGGAATGTAAATGCTTGTGAACCCGTTGTTGTTTTTTTTTAAATTCTTTCTCGAGGTGTATTTGTGTGAAATGTATTTAAATTACTTAGAATTCAATTTTTAAAGAAATGCAAGTTACGGCCTTTCTAGATCAGCTCAACGATATGCAACATTTTTAAAAGTATAAAGTTGTCTTGAAAACTATTTGTTACCTGCTTATTTAGCTACGAGTACACTTATACCTTATTTCATTGTCCGTTCATTAACATTAATATTTAAGAGAAAAAGCAAAATTGAACTATCACTCTAGATCAAAAATAATGGTGTCCTTTTTACTATTTCTCTAAGTGCTAGCAGCTAATTTTAGTTCTGAAAATTTGTATGGTGATGACCTGTACATTTAACATAGCGGAATTTGCTATAATAAGTTCGCTGACTGCTACTTGCTAAACTAGTAACTTAAAGAACAAAAACTCCATTAGAACCACATATTTATTATTTTATTAAACCCAAAATCTAAACTTTCATAAAGAAGCGTTTAATAATTTTTATACATCTGAGCACTTTTCCACCATGAACTCCATGTAGGAGGTTTTCCAACGTTTGACCTACGTTTTACTTCTATTATCATTCGTCATGGAAGGAACAATTTTTTCAATTTACGTCAGACTACTTGTGTTCAAATACATTTGTTTTTTATTCAACAAACATTTAACAATCTACACCGGTACAAAAAGTTTCAGTGTAGATTTGCTTTTAACTGTTTAAGTATAAATAATTATAATATCCAGTATTTAATATTTAAATTCATATATTAGATTTAAATGAATTTGTACTACTTTCCTTTTATGCAATGAGACTATAATTGTATTAGAAAATACCGAGCCGTGTCAGTGTTATTTAAAGCATTGCAAAAACAAAAACAAACATTACACATACAAATATGCACTAATAAATTTATAGAAATACACTGTCAATAATTAAAATAAAATTAATTTAATTTGATTTTAAAAGTCTTAAAAGTTAAAATAAATATTATGCATAGCTTTTTTTATTTAGCAATTTTAAATTAATTGCTGAGAACAGATTTTCTTTTAGCTTTATGTTCAAAAAAAGGGCTCCAAGAAAATGAATGAAACAAACTCTTAAGTTTTTCGATAATTTAAAACTTTTTAGTCGATCAGCAATTGTGTTCTATAAACTTGAAGGAAATCTTTCCTCCTACTTTTTGTTTTATGAATACCATACGAAATAAACGCTCTCGAATTGTGTTTAAAAACATTATTGTGCTTTATTAAGGAAGTTATATTTGCCACGCCTTTTAAAACAAATTTATGCTCATCTTTTTTCTCTCAAAAGTTGGACTTCTATGCGAAATGCTGTTGTTAACCCAGCAGAAAAAAAAACAATAATTAAACGATTTTCTGGTTATGAATGGAACTAGAAAGGAGTTATGTGATGCAAGCATTTTTGAAGACAAACCTATGACAGCATCATTGAATGTGTCAAATACATATGAATGATTTCCAATATAGAAAAATGAAAAAAAATTGTTACTCTATGGTTACTGTATTTTCGTAAAATAAAAAAGATTTTTAAGCTTCTATTGTGTTTTTGATTGGTTGACTTTCTAGTTTTTTAATACAATTTTGGGTGGAATCCACTGATATGACCAGTAGCGAAATCATCATATGGATATGCTTTCCCTGCAGTAATGCATTTTACATTGTAGTTTTTAATAAAATATTTCCTGAGAATATCGTGAAATATTTATATTCTTCGAAAAGTAATTTGATAATGTACCTTCTTTTAGTGTCATTAACGGTCGGGTGCTGTGAATAGCAAAACCCATGAAAGAAGTATTTTCTTGTTTCTTAATAACATGGACACATCAAATTGTATTTATCTCAAGTCATATTTAAAATTCTTTAAATGAAGTACAATGGCGTTATAGTTCCTATCCGTATATTAGGAAATATATGGAGAAATGACTAGACAGCCAAGAGATCTAAATTCAAGCTCCGGAAATGTCTTTTCTCTATTTATGACTGCAATCTAAATTGTCTTTTTTAAAAAAATTAAAAAAATTGACTTAAGAATAAACTACGTTTTATTGAGATAAAATATAATGTTGCTGAATCCTCTAAAAAATTTTAAGATAATAAAGGAATATTTTAACACACATTAATACGTTTTTTAACCAATTTTGCTTGTACATTTTAATGAGCGGTGTTAATACTTTGATAAACTTTTTAACTACAATACAACAGAGTTTAAATTTTTAATTTTTTGCCTTGTAATTATTTAGAAATCATATTCAAGTGAATGCCAGTATGAAATATAAAAATTTATAATGAAGAATCATATCATATTTAATTACCAAAGTCCGTAGATTAATACAAAACCCATACTAAAGTTTAGGTATAAAATATTAATTTTTGATTTATTTCTAAGAAATCTTTATGATGCTCTTTAATAGATAAATAAAGCTTTAATTAAGAAGAGCTTAGTATAATATAGACCATAAATTTTAAGAGAATACGGTAAAAACTATAAATTTTAGCAACCAACACAATCAAACTGGCCAAAAAAGAATAGCAGCACAATTACACTTATGTTTTTTCAAATGATGCTGTTGTTGGTTTTGGAAAACAAAACAAAAAAATAAAAGATACAGAAAAATGTTATTTTAAGAATACAAAATCCTTTCGAAATATAAAAATATAATCACAATCATCAGGAGATTAAAACAAAACAAAAAATTGTATATAAATTATAGCCGTCCTGCATTTGTAGTTGTATTTTTAAACATTTATATATTTTTTTTAGTTTTCGTTACGTCTTTTTATTTTTCTTTGCTTTTTTTAATCAAAATTCACGAACTTTAAAAATTGCTTTGTGCTTTTCGTATTATTTTTATGAAATATTTAATTTAATAAGTAATTCCATTCAATATAATTCTTCTATTTTATTTAACTTGGTTGGACTAACAAAATACATCAGAAGCAATCATCATTATCACTATTTTAGTTCTTCTTAGGTTGGTGAGAGTGTATTAATGTGAACAGAGCTTTGTATAATTTTTCGCCTGGTAAAACGAAAAAAAGAGGTGTGATTTCCAAATGTTGCTTTGAACTTCGTGAAACGAAGTTCCGATTATGTTCCGAAAAAATTGAATTTATTTTTTAAATATTTGCCCATTAGCCTTTTTAGTATGTTTTGACCATTGACATGGTCCACTCTTGATGTGCTTAACATATAAACTGGCTAATAAAAAAATGAAGACCACGGACATATAAGAGATGATAAATCTTATTAAATCGACCGTTACATACAAGACCTTGGTTCTTTTTCTGCCCACCACATACATCAGTAAAGATATAAAGTACTTTTGTTGTATGAGGCACCTGTTCAAATCTATAGTTATACGAAAATTAGCATATTTAATCGGAACCCTTTAGCGCAACGCTCTCATGCTAAAAGTAAATGCGACTTTCATCTGTATTAAAAAAATAGAAAGAGTATAAGGAAAGTTGCCCATAGTATAATATTTCCTTTTGTGGAGTACAGGGCATGAAAAAGTTTTATCAAAACATAATCCAGAAACATTATCTCTTGGTTTGCTTAACTCTTTTGCGCGCTGCATTTATCAACAGCTTAATAAGTTTTAGCAGTTTTAACTGCTGCCGTATTGAGTTCTGGTGAACTGTTCCTGATTTAAAGCCCTTCATATTCACAACAGACATCAAATCAAAAGTTTTCATCGATCTTTTCAAAACATAATGTGGTCAGCGTTAGTATCATCTTCTCTGCTGAGGTTTTTTTTCTTAAACTTTTAAAACTTTTTCTTAAATTACTTTCGATGCTTAACTTTCGTTAAAAAATTCAAAATAAATGAATTTCAATTCAGTGTTATGGAATTGCTGAAAAAATTTTCAGATAAAAGACGGAACAAGTCAATGAATTTTTTCGTTTCTTAAGCAAAGGTCAATTTTTCGCTCCTTATCTTAACTATTTCGTCGTCATGAAAGAACTGAATCACACCGAAAGCTGACTTGTTTCCCTTCAAACGTTGCTGACCGGCCACGAATATAACCCGAAATGCTCTTTTTTTCGCATCGTTGTTGTTTTTTCTGTTGGCGACCATACAGTGCAAATGTTAGTCAGTATAACACAAGCTGTTTCTCTCGCTTATAAGACCCGCCAAATCTTTTGTTGTAAAAAATATTTAATATTAAAAAAAAATTAATTTTAAAGGGAAAACGAAGTGAAACTGTTGTGTATCATTACAGGTAGGTGATACTGCTTATCATACAAAAAGAAATATTAAAAGTTGAATAATAAATAAAATTTATTAAAGTTTATTTTAATTGTTTTACTTCCACATCCAATTACGATATAATAGCCGGTGACATGAGATAAATTTTCAGTAAAATTGCCGGTCAACAATGTGTTAATTGATCAATTCAAATTTAAATTAATCATTTGCGGACATATACAGTTACATCTGTAGTATTCGAGGAGATTTGCTTTAAAATATCTTTTGTTTGATACTATAATTATAATTTTTTGAATAATATCGATTATGGAACTACCATTTGGCAAATACAATTAATTGAGCTTGCAATATTTTAACTAATTTTTATTTTAAAATGAATAATGTATTCCCGTTCAATTTTATTTAAAACTGCGTGTGGTTTTGCCTTCAATGTTGCAAAGTGTTTGTTCATAAATATAAATATTTATATAAATAATTTGTTGCACTAGCAAAGAACTAATTTATTTATAGCTAAATTAGCATAAGCTTATGTTGTTATTCTGTTTACAGTTGGATTAATTTTGTATTTAATTAAATGTAAAATCAGGTAAAAGTAATGATTGGAAGGAGAATTTAGTAAATATTTGCGGATATTCGTATTTTGTTAAACAGCTGCACTGCAGGCAGTTCCATGAATCGCATAAATAATGTTCACAGACAAAAGACGTAAAAGGCTTAAAATCCACAAATACTTATTTTACTTATAAGAAATTTTTAAACTGTGTCTTTTAAATAAATAAATCATAAATTAATTAAAAAAAGGAATAAATATTCGCTTGATTTGCTTTACAGCATCACGTTTGTGAGTTTTGATTGGTTCTCTACCAGGTTCTCTTATTCAAATGTTTATTCATACATCGTGATAGCTTTTATATCCTTTTTTATGCTTATTTGTTCGGTTTTTCGTTCCATCATCAATTTATAAAATTTTTTCCAACGCATTCAGATAATAATGTGCGTATTGGCAGAGAACTTAAATGAACTTTAAAACTGTATTTATTAAAAAGTTTGGAATTTGTTTAACTCAAATTAAATTTAGTTTATTAATTTAAATATCAACGAAATGATTAATTTCATAGTGTAGAATCAAATCATGAAATTTTTTTTAACGTTAACTTCGAAGAATTTGTTAGTTTTTAATAATTTTTAATAAAAAAAAAAAAACAATGTGTTTAAAAAATAATGATTTATTTTATTTTTTTTTAAACTTTAAATTACAATAAATTGCTAACTAGATTTTAGCTTCTCTACTGGCTTAAGTTTTTTATGTGTGTCTTCATTATGCTGTTTATCTGTAGTGATTTTATGTGACTTTTTTAAGTAGGTTCTGTAGTAAAATTCAAAAAATAATGTAAACATAAAGATATTTTGCATAAATCCCATAAAAGCTACTAAATGCGGATGATTACAAGTATTATGGAGGATCACTAAGAGAAAATGTATTGCCAAGTAGCCAAATTGAACCAGCTGCAGTTGTGTGATATGACGTTTCCACCACAGTGTCTCCTTAACTGGCCTCAGTGATGTAACAAAATAATACGAGTACATAACAGTGTGTACAAAAAGATTAATCATTCCCAGCATTGTCGCATGACTTCCTTTAAATAAAACAGAAAAAAATGAAAGGAAACAGTTTCTTCGTTAACAAAGTAATTTTTCAAATTTTATGTAAAATATTCTGTAGTTGTTTTCCATATAATTACCTGCCATAAATGTCATATACACATGAACACCCATCACCATTCCAGCATGATGATACACGTGAAGGAAACTTATTTGTTGATTTTTCTTACGCAACACTATGAATATCTAAGAAAAACAAAATATATTGTATTACGAATTAACTTATAAATCATTAAAATATTAATTTTAAGCTTCCAAAGTTCTGCTTACAAAAAAAGTCAGGGTATTAAATTACCATACGGCAAATAATTGTGAACTAAATACTAAATACTAAATTTTAAAATGTTATTATCTAATTATGAAAAGATATTACAATAATAAACTACTTAGTTCCGAAATAAGAATTGCAGGATCATATGTGTGCGATGAGTAAAGTTCTTTGTACGTGAAGCAGAAAAATATTTACTTATAAGCTTGGTGTGTGCTCATGCAGAAGTTATGCATGGCTGTCTTAAACAGCATGCAGTAATTTTTTTTTATTTATTTTGTAAGATTTCCTGAGGAGAATTTGATTTAAAAAAAATGTTTTTAGTAACAATTATGTGGTAAAGTAATACTAAATTGAATAAGTTGTGTAAAGAAGAAAATCAAAACTTTTGAAATTGTTTCTAATGTGTTAATGTTCAGACATTCAGGTGTTGCAAAAATCTCGTTTCTTGCATGTTTTAAAATTTCAATCATTTGTGTGCCTTTGTGTCTTTGATCTTTTATATCCCATAAGAAATTATAAAATATATTTATTGATTCATTTTATTTACACCCATTTACACCGGTATAGTTTACTTTGCAAAGTATTGATTTTATGTAGGAGAGAGGGAGAAAGAATGATAACCATTCCAGACTTTAATATTCTTGCAAAGTTGCTTTGTTTTTCGTTCGTTGCTTGGACACAGTTGTATATATGTACATACATATATTTTTGTGTTTAAGCACCAAATGCAAAACGTACAAAAATTAAGAACGATTACACAGAAGGAAACAAAATTTATAAAAGAAAGCTTTGTGTGTCTGAACATCAAACAAAGTTTAAAAGAAAATTAAAAAAAACTTTGTCACACACACTGACATTTTATAGTTGCCTTTTTTAATGTACCTTTGTACTCGAACAATTTTATGCCAATTATAACACGTCCGTAAACTTTGTATTTCTAAACAGAGAATTTGTTCTCATGGTGTCTTTCGCAAAAACTGCAGCATTGTTTAATCAATAATTGTATGAAATTCGAACGAATTCATTGGAAAAGTTAAAGGATTTCGAACAAAAAATTTAATGGCGTAACCTTTACAGAAAAAAATGTGTGAAAATATATTAGTACGTACCGTATCAAATAGATCCAAATATTTTGTTAAATAATAACCGTATGTTATGTAAAGCAAGCGCATCATCCATGGTTCAGTATTTGTAAAGTCAACGGGTTGGCATGTAAAACTAAAATTCTTATGACCATATGAATTCGGAATGCCCTGCATAAATATTTAAAATTGAAAAAGAATATATTAAAATGTTTTAAATCAATTGAACTGTTACTTTGTTAATTAAATAATTATAAAATAAAACAAAATTATTCATAACTCACATAGACGAGCAATAAAAAGTTTGCTATCACTTGTACTGCATTGTAGATTCGCATTATAAACTTCAAATTAAAGGCTTCACGTTTCTCCATCCATTTTGGACCATAATGCAAAACAAATGCCAAATAGAATGATAAAATTATTACAACTGGCAGAGGTGAATAAACCAAAGGCAAGTGACTAACTCGTGGATCTAAAATATAAAATGTAAGAAATAACAAAATATTTTAATATAAAAGTTGAATAAGAGTTTTAATAATATTTTTTCTGTATTCATTTTTATAAAAATTTCTCAAATTATTCAAATTAACCTGCATTCTTTTTATAGATGTTGACCAGTAAACAGTACAAATATTTTATGATATAAAACATTTCTTTATCTTTTTTATGTTATTTGTGTTTGTTTCTGCTGCAGTTTGTGTTTATGTGGTGAATTCTATGTATCAGAATGTATGCTGGAGCCGTGAATAAATAAAACACTTTTCTTTCCTATCTGTCTTCCCCTACACTCTGAATTTTTATTTTTCTCTTCTCACTTTATTTATTTAAATTTTCTTTTTTCGTACGCTCGTTTCAATTTTTACGCCTTTTGTTCTTAAATTTGAATAAATTTGATATTCCCTTCGAAGAACAGAAGCACAAGAAGCAGAAAAGGAAGAAACGAGTTGTGTTTCCTAAGCTGGTCTTATTTCAAATAAATTTCTTGTTTTCTCTACAAACTTTTTTTCCGCACTTAAAATAAAATTTGGTGCCTAAATTTTTATCCAAGAATTTAATTTACATTTAATTGTCATACTAAATAAGAAAAAATTTCGTAAGCAGCGAATTAAAAAATGTATTAAAAGCACACACACATAAACAAATCTCTGTGTGTATTTACCAGCCATCCATTGTTTTATTTAAAATTCTCTAATTGTATGTAAATTGGTAAAATAATGAAAAAGAAATTTGAATAGATAAAAGTCTTTAAACAAACCTTAATTCTTTTGCATAATCAAATTACTTTTCTTTAAATATTTTTAAGGTTTAACACTCTACATACGAGTGCCTCAAATGATTTAGAAATCAAATTGTTTTAAAAATATTAGCAGAATTTACAGGCAAACTAAACTTATTCAAACACATGACACAGGCATTAATTTTTAAGATTTTATGGAGCAAAAACCTTGTTTCAAACACGTGACTGATTCTATGGTGCCCACTAATTCTGAGTGCTACACTTTTGCATGGCGATTGCCTTCTTAAACAACCATTTAATAAAAAAGTTTTTGGGCATCAGTTATTATGACACAGATGGCAAATATTAATCCAGCTTGATTTCTTCTACAATTGACTTTGAAAAACTTGTTATAGAAAGGAAGGAAATCTAATATCAGACTTGACATGTGATTAGTTCCTGAGTACTTGTTATTGGTTCTAGCTCTAAAGGCTGGGTGCTCTATTCGTCATACGTTGTACTTTGATGAATTATTGATACAAAAATACTTCCCTTTAAATCTGTTACATTAAGAGCAACTTTTTCTTAACTACCAGATGATAATGAGTTGATTGTTAAAAAATGTACAAAAACAAATTGCAGGGGCATCGCATATTGATCTCTTATAGGTTACAACTTCGATTCTTGAATGTAACAGATAAACGAAAACACTAATGTTATTTAATTTGACTTGTGCAGTGTTAAATTCGTGTGAAAAATTTTAAGAAAAATACAAAAAATTAATTGATAAAAACAAAATAAAAAAGATAATTTATCTGTAAGTAGATTTATGTTAGCAAATTATTTATAAATTTAAACGCAAAATTTTTAAAGGTCGGAATTTGCTTAATATCTTTATTGTATTTCGCATTCTAGTTTTACAAATTCTTTAAACTTAAATGTTAGCTTTCTAACTTTAAATCTTTCTGTTATGTTAAAATTAAAATTTTTCGTCTAGAAGTCATAATTCGATTCTATTAGAGACTCCCTTTTTACATGGCTAACAGACACATACACTACCAGAATACTAAATTTAAATTCGTTATAGAGAAGCTAAATAGTTTCCCCTTAGTAGTTGTTGCACGTTCCTTCCCGACTGGGGATACTATTTAGGTCAGAATTCGATATATTTGCGACACATTTCAGCGCCATTAAGCAACGATGTAGCGACATTTTCGATAGAAACTGCTTGCAGGGATTTTCATATTTGTGTTCTCTTGTTAGTTTTTGATAAAAGAACATCTTCTCTCTTGTCTTTTACCACCGTTTTTCCATGAAACAGCACACAACTCGTGCTTTTTTATATATTCAGAGTGCAATATCTTTATAAATTTATTATCTGTTTGAAGTCTTCTTTATTTATTTTTGATTTCAATTCCTATTATATAACAGAATTCATAAGTAGAAATAAATTTTTGATTCAAATTAAACCTCTCAAGTTTTAAATAGAGTTAAATTCACAAGTTTTTAAATATTTAGTTTAAAAAAACTAAACAAAAACAACAATATTTATAAATAATAATAATAATAAATCCAATTAAATACAATTTTTTTAGCATTTGTGCTTTTGCATAGATATTTCTCCTTTTGTTTAAAACTCACTTAATTACCAAGTCAGTCCCATATTTATGCTCATGTCGTTCGCTACAACAACTACGACTCGAGTATAAAAAATTTTAGAATATTTTTTAAAACTAAGTGACTTACTGTTAAAGCAAAAAAAAACATTTTAGGATGTCACCGCCAGTAAGTACAGCACTTTTGGATCGCTGTATGTATTCGTTTTTGTCAGTAATCTTTCTGTCTACTTGACATTATTTAGTTTAACGTCGCCTAAATAATCAACAAATTTAGGAGAAAGAAAACCAAATAATTAAAAATACAAAGTCAAATCTCAAAACAAATTATTTTTACATACTGTGGCAAAAATGTTTAAATTTAAATAAACACTAATCGAATAAAACATTGTACTTTTGTTAAATTCTTAGGAAGTTATTGAACTCTTTAAATACAAAACTTGATTCAAATATATAAAAAAAACAAAATATATAAATATGAAAGCGTACGTAAATGTAAAATTGATTTAAATACAACAATTTATTTAGAGTTTAAAATAAAGAAAATAAACGACTTAATATAGTGACCTTCTACAAATTGAACAATTTCGTTTTTTTCAAAGTTAAGTTTTAGGATTCTTTTTACTGAAACCATATCATAAAGTTGAAAAAAGCGAACTTGATGAGGTCTAATTGAGATCTATTTTTATATTCAAATTGAATTTTTTAACTAAAAGCAACAATAAACAAAATTATTATTTGCAGTTTAATGAAAAATAAAGCAAATTGATTCATATTCGAACCAGAGAAAGCCACAGCTTACAAAATTAACTCGCATAAAGGTTCTTAAATACAATTAAATTTTTTGCAATACAACTACAGAACAACGAAATATAATTTCGAAAGTTTTTTTGAAACAATTCATTTGGAAAAGTCTGGAGCATTTAAAAAATATTCACTTTTATTTGATTACTTTTTGCTAGCTCGTGTTTTTGGCTGAGCTCAATAAAGCATTAATAACACAATTACACATTTTTTAAATCTTTAAGCAATTGAGACCCCAAAAATCTGAACGCTCTTGATGGTAGAAGAAAAATCCTAGCAGGGTTTTGAATTGTTGGCAAAGATTTTTTTTAATTCATTTTAAAAGTTTTCTACTGGCAGGAGGATTTTAGAACAATTTTTGAAGCACATGTTCTGATTCTTAAGTCTTTATCTTGTGAACTATTCGAAATATTGCTCTTCTCTCTCCGGCGAATTTTTAGCTCTAATTAAGAGGTAATTTTGCCTTGAGACAAAATTAAAAAAAAAAACCAATTGGTACTGATTAAGATTTAAAAATTTGCCGAAGAGAGAAAATCAGGGTTTTCTTCCATCATCACAAGCATTCAGATTTCGGGGGTCCCAATTATGTATTCATTTTCGACAACTACCAATCGACCTCTCTTTGTCTGTTCAAAATAAACATATGACTTGTCGAAGTTACTATTTTTTTCTAATTGAATTAATAAGTTTTCAAAACTTTTTAATAAACAGGACAGCCCACACAAAAGTAAACCTGTATAAAATCAATGTCATTTTAAAAGTTTGTGAGCAGTAAGAATTGATTGATGCATTGATTTGTCGAATTAAAAAAAAAATAAACAAAAACTACCTAAATTGTGGTAATTGTAGTTCTAATGAATGAAAGAATGTGGTGTAACGGCCATTTTTGAAGTGCAAAGATGTATAAAATTTATTTTATTTGTTACCGATAATTTTTCGAATTTTATCTACTTCTTTGTACCACAATTTGGAAAACACGAAGCAAAATATGACCCTTAAACGTCATTTGCTTTTTATAGGGTAAAATAGTTACATAAATACAGTCCATTTACGTTAATTCGAAAT
This sequence comes from Cistogaster globosa, assembly GCA_937654795.1. Lineage (NCBI taxonomy): Eukaryota > Metazoa > Arthropoda > Insecta > Diptera > Tachinidae > Cistogaster > Cistogaster globosa. Next base: position 121,655,841 of record OW569406.1, on the reverse strand, counting down.
TCCAGGGACTCTTAAAATATTACAAATAATCGAGTGTTTGAAATGTTAAATGGTTCGAAATTTTTGAGAGAAAATAAATAAAACTTCGAATTATCAAGTGTTTTTTTTTTTTTTTGAACTACTAATGTTTTACATACATATGTATTTATATTGTGAATTGCTTAATCTTTGAAAAGAACTAATTTATATGGATTTTCTTCGAAGCACATTGCTGCTGCTCAGACTTTTCAATAATTTTTTTTTTAGGAGAAAAAGTGCCTGATATGCTGTTTCATTAGTTTCAGTTTGTAGACAAAATCTTTGTAAATTATCGAATGAGGCTATTGCTACCTTAACAGACACCTCTGCCAAATATTCTGATATATCGTCTTTGTTGCTGATGTCAACTACTGATACCGTTGATGGTTCTTCATCGTCTATAATTATTTGCGAATTTTTCTGATCTTCTTTTACAAAACCCGATATTTTGAAGTAGTTGAGAATCGTTTAGGGTGTTACAGCTCTCCATGCCTTGTCAATCAGTAAATTGCTGTCAGAACCGTGATATTCATAGTTAGCTTCTTGTCGAGAGATTCCAATATGATCTTTACAATTTCTTTGTGATACAACGTCTTTAACTTAGTCCAATGGTTGCAACTTGCTAGTTGTATTTGGCAGAAAGATTATACAGTTCTACGTTGGACAATGTATGAAGACTGTTTTTCTCTTTTGTCGTTTCATGTTTCCATTAACTATTAAAAGATAATTATTAAAAATTTCTGTTATCATTCAAGCTTTTTTGTTAGCACAGTAATCAGTAGAAAACGATTTTAATCCTTTAAAATATTGTGGTTTCATTGCGTTTCCTATTACTAAGGGCTTAAGTTTTTCCGATCCATTCATATTTACTGCAAGTAGAACTGTCAACCTCTGTTTTCCCCCATCACACTTTTCATCTTTAAAAGTAAGCGTCTTGTCCGGTAAGCATTTGAAAAATAGGCCAGTTTCAGCAGTATTGAAAATGTATCGGGCTTCATAGTTTTCAATCAGGGTCTTTTATTTACCATGCCAATCTGAGCAAACAGCATCATAAATAGTTCAAATTTCTTCACAAACTTTTTTAAATACGACTCCATTTCTCTTTTTTCACTTGCCGCAAAGCTTTGTATGTTTAGAGTAGACACGTACTGTTTTGCTTTTTCTTTAACAAAGTTCCGCCAACAGATACTTTTTGTCCTCTACATTGTCTAAGCCAAATGACTAGGCTTTCTTCCAGGCGAGAAAATTCACCTTTAGTTGTTCAAGTACAAGGTCCAATGTTTTTCTTCAAAGCTTGGATCAAGATAAGAGAAAAATAGAAAAAAAGACTTTTACGGCTGCACTGATTTTAACAACATTTAAAACAAAGATAGATATTTATTTAGTAGTTATAAGAGGGTATGTTTATTTAAAACATAAAAAAAAGGAGGGGAAAGTTAAAAATGAGAAAAACGTATCGTTGTATAGATTTTAACATAAATAAAAAAAAACGATTTCAAAAATGTTTCTAATATAGATAAGACCTCAATGTCAATATGCCCTATCAAATAATAAACTGGCTTGGTGGTACGATTATTCTCTTTAGAGTAGCCAAGCGCATTGGGAATAGCTAGAATTTACAAAAAATTATTGTAACAAAAACGTGTATTTTTGATGCGAAAAAATTTTTAACATCTTTTGACATTGCTCTGATTTTGCAACAATATATAAATAAACTCTTAAAATTAAATTTTAACTTTCTGTTATGATAAAATTTACATTTTTCGTTTTGATAAAGCAAAACTTCGTTATATAGTCAATACTATAAGAGACTCCCTTTTTACACTTCTAACGGACAAACATTCGACGCTACCAGAATACTCAATTTTAATCCTTTTTAGAGAGGCTAATTAGTTTCCCATTAGTAATAGTTAGATGTTCCTTCCCGACTGGTGATACAATTTAGATTACAATTCGATATTATTTTCAACACATTTCAACGCCATGAAGTAACGATAAAGTGACTTTTTCGATAGAAAATGCTTGCTTGTACCCTACATACGTTTATACATGTACTTGTTAAAATTTTATTTCTGAATTCTGTTTTTCCTACTTATTTTAAAATTGTTTCTAAGATTCATTTAAAATCGAAACATATATATTTGACTGCTTTCGTTCTTAAAATGGATATGTCAAGATTTGCGAACGTTTAATTATATCTATTACAGCCATACCTAACAAGGCGTTTAAAAATAATTTAAAATAAATATGAGTTCGAATAACTCATTTTTGATTTTTATATAAATTTTAATATACACAACACAAATTGAATTGTTATTTATGTTAAAAATATCAAGAAGCGTTGGCACTTTTGTTAAGGTATGCCTGTTATTCTGCACTCATGGCAAGGATAGACGTAGATACGCGAGCATATTTTACACCAGCTGCAATAACTATTCCTGTTCCTACCGGAAATAAAATTTACAGATGATTAGCAACTTCATATGGAACGCAATTAAATTATTCTCCATCAACTTTATGATCTTTAGAATTTGTTTTTTTATTTACAGTAGGTAGATTAACAGGAGTTTTATTAGCTAAGTTTTCTCTTGATATTATTCTTAATGATACATACATATGTATTATGTTGTAGCTCATTTTCATTATGTTTTATCAATAGGAGCTGTATTTGCTATTATAGCAGGATTCGTTCATTGATTGATATCCTTATGTAACCAATGAAATATCGACTTAAAATAACTTCAATCGTCAAATTCTTAGAGCTGAAACAGTGGGCAATATATTTGCATAGGGTTAGAAGCGCTAATTGATAAAGTAACGTTTTCATCCGAAATATGTTGAAACTCTAGTGGCAACCTGTTGGGGTGCTTAATTGATTTATTATACCCTTCACCATAAAGAGTAAAAAAGGCAATTGGTTATGGGCCTCTGAAATTTTTATGATAAAATTTTATTGTCCATATGGTACAATTTAAAAGCTTTTGAGGAGATCTTTCAGCAAATGCTAAAACTTTTGTAAAAGTGCTTAACCCATTAGAAGCTGATGACATTTTTGTGTAATTTTTTTTTTATTGTAACCACAATTTTTTTTTTGTTTTTTTTTTATTGGAGTTACTTCAGTAACTAGATTTACATACATAATGAAGGGTATATAAGATTTGGCACAGCCCAATATAGTACTCTTACCTGTCTTCAAATATAATGTTTTAGCCATTTCGATATTGAATTTATGGACAGAAGCATTTTGCATCTTTGGCGCGCACTTATGAAAATACGTTTTCTAATAAATTCAGATTGAACCGGCTGGAAATTAAGTTAGAATTTTCCTGTATCATTAGCTAAGAATAGTATAATCTTGGTTGTTTGTATAAGACCCGTGATGCAAAATATTTTATTATTTTATTTTTTGATGTACTTCCTTAGTTTTGTTATGAAGCTTTAAACTTTATTCCAACATACTCTGCAGGAAAGTATCTATCACAAAAAAATAATAAAGAAGGCCTTTTAGTAAAATAGTTTTTTAAATTGTACTTTCTGATCTATTCTTCAAAGAATAGCGAAGTTGGGTTTGGAAAATGGAAACGTTTGATTCTATCACACGTTCTTTTAGATCTGCCATAATGCGCAAAGAACATTTATTGTCTGTCCTGCTTGCTACTTTATTTTTAATATCATTATTTATCTTAATTTTTTATTTTCATATTTGTTATTTTCATTATGAAACGACGTTGCACTTTTATATAATTTTGTTGATGCAGTTTGTTATTTTTCACTTCAATTTCAAAAGTAAAGTGCAACAAACAATATTCAATTGTCAATTGTCAATCTTAGTCGAATTTATATCCTTGCTAGTACAATTCTAAGAATTTCTATAGGCCTTTTTTTGAAAAGAAAAGTTTTTTTTTTTTGTTGTTCTGTGTCCTTTTTTAAGAAGCTGTTAGAGAAGAATTAAAATTTCGTTGACATTCAATTCAAATCTAAAACTTAACGATTTCTGATAGTTTTTTGCACATTTATTACATATGTGATTCTTCAACAAAAAATTTATAATTCCAGTGCGAGCTTTAGGGACGTAAAATTTATTTACTTAAGGAGATCATTTTACTTTTCAGACTTTCCAGAGCTTCATCCATAAGCATGTTGCTATATAAAATTTCGTTCAAGTTTTCTCGAAAACACTTAATGGTGATAGTGTCGATTATGAATTAGAGATCCTTCTCATTGATTAAAATTTTGTTTGATTATCTTGTAAATTATTAAGGCTACTTCCAGCTAAATTCGACCTGTAAGAAACTTTATATTATAACAAATGTTTCCATTTATATACTTTTTTTTTCTTTACAAATTATCTGAATTAATAAAATCTGCACAAAAGATTTTCGGTAATGAAGGCGCTAAAAATTCGATCGATTTTGTTTGAATATAAAATTTGTTCACGCAATTAAACGAACCCGAAAAACCCAACAAACAGAATGAACAGTTATCGAAGTACGTTCCTGGTTTAATTAAAAACATCGTATTTAACAAATCGTTTATTGAAAACATAAGCTAAGATTCAAAAATGACTCACTTTTGCTGAGATGTAAATTCAGCTAAATAATGTTAAAAAGCGATTCGTTTTTCCTCAAGTCATCTGTAAGAAAGTTTATTTCATATTATCATTATTATTGCGATATTTTCTGGAAAGTATATTTGTTAATCCAAACATACAAACATAAAAAATAGTATTCGTACATAAATATTTTTGCTGAGAATTTATTCTCATTATTTTATCTTAATATAAATTCTCTCATTTGTAAAACACAAGTGGATTTCAGAAAAATCCACACCAACATCTGCTACTGGCACAATGATGTATGAAGGTGCAACATCTTTATAAATATATTGTCATTGCTTCAAGTTATTCACCTAAGATATTTAGAAAATGTTGTATATGTCGTAAATATTTAATTTTTGTTTATGTATAAAAAATAAAATCAAAATAATTAACAAATTTTAAAGGAGCCGCTTAACATCAGCAATGGCATAACCACTCGAACTGCTTTAAACATATCGCGCATGAAAAGCTATTCCGTTCCTTTAGAGGTACCTTCGGCTGTCTCTATATTTGCTAATTTTACTTTTGTTTACACTTATTATTATTTTTTTAGATTAAATCTTTATTAAAATTTTTAAAATTCAAATTAATATTTTATTGCTGTTGTATTTCTACAATTAAGAATATTTTCTTTCAACTTCACGTCAGCACAAACTTTTAAACATCACAGCGAATATCTGACATCTTGTACGCAGCATTGATAAGAGCAGTTTAATCTCACAAATTATTTAAAAATTAAATAAGCCAAAGGACAATTAAACTGTTAAATTATTATTTAGCAATTTTCTTAATATTTTCTTTTTTCTTTTTTAAGTCTTTGAGAATATAACTTTTATAATAGAAATTCGAGAAGAGAGCAATCATGAAAGTGTTTTGTAAAAATGCCACCAGCAACCAATGAATAGGTAATTTGCACCAATTATTAAATATTGGAATTGCAAAGGAAATGGCCAATATTATAAACTGTATCAACTGCAGTCGAGTAAGATTACGTTTCCAGGGTTCTAAATTGATTTTTGGCTTAAAAGCAGCAACCAGGTAGTAGGAGTACATGCAAACGTGTATAAAGCTATTAAGAACACCAGTCGCGGTAAATTGAGATGCTGGGAAATAATTTAAAATGGTATATGTAATATACTTATGTATGTACATATGTATTTATGCTGACTATACTTACAAAATACATTTACCAAATATACAAAGACTCCAAACACCATCATACAGTGGTGGTACACGTGAAGAAAAGTAATTTGATTAAATTTTTTTCGCATTAAAAATAATATCTACAAAATAATTAATATCTCAAGAAGTATTTTTTTTATTTTAAAATAATAACTACTCCTTACCGTATCAAATAAATCCAGATATTTGGAAATGTAATACAAAATAGCTGGTCTAATCAATTTCAATGTTAAGGGATTCGTATCATTGACATCATACTTTTGGCAAAGCATTTTAAAATCACTTCTCATGTAGGAATATTTCATTGATTCGTAAAAAATAAAAGCATTTAACACGATTTGGATCACATTATAAATTTTCATGATACCATCAACTTTAAAAGGCTCTCGTTTAGCCATATATTTTGGACCCCAATCTAATACCACTAGTAAATAGAGGCTTATCATTGTGATCATAGGCCATGGCTTGGCAACTAGTGGATAAGATGTAATACGTTTATCTAAAATTAAATTATTCTTTTATTTATTTTAAAATATAATTTTCGTTTTGTACTTGCATTACCTTTATTAATACTTTCATTTATGGCCATTAGGCCATTGAAAATAATTTTTAATAGCAGCATTTTAAAACAAAGAAATGTAATTTATTCATCGAACTCTTTTAAACATTTTATGTGTCCGCACCGCTTGGCGTTGTTATCAAAACTGCATTAAAAATAAGTTTTTTTGCAATTTAAATAAAATTTGATTTTTTGTATTAATGGGTATAAACACAGGAATGCAAATGAAAAAAAAAATTCATTATAAGAAACAGGTGTTTCCATGTGGCAATAATAAGGAAGTATATTTTGATTTAATATAATTTTCTATTGCAAAAATTGTACGCCAATTTTTATACTTTTTTCACACTAATTTTAATTATTCGCCTTATTAAAGAATATTGCATATTTAATCATATAATTTTTATTATTTTATTAGAATTTCAAATAAATTCTTAATTAATTTTGATATCAATTCTTCTTCTTTAGTCGGAAATGCACACGAATTCTTTTGCTGACGCTTAAATAACATCGAATTTGATTTTCCAGTAAATTATATAAGAACCTCTGCTTTGCCGAGAACATCATAAAACTAAACTAAATAATTTGTTTGCACAGACTTTCGTTGTAGAAGTAAGCTATTTCTCTTTAGATTTGTTTATTTACATTTTTATGATTTTCTCTCCATCTTTATCCACGAGAATCACTGTTTCTACTCATGATATTAACCGTAAAGTTTATTGCGTTAAAATTTATTTTATCTTTCACTTTCTAAAAAACATGAGACCGTCTTTTTTTTTTTTTTAATTTATGGACTTCTTCTTAATGAAAAAATCCTAGTTTTAGATCTATGGAAGAACTTTATTTCTAATTGTAACACAAATAGTGGTGTCAAGATGACTAAGCTAAAGCTTGAAAGAAACTCAACTTTTTTATAAGTTTATTGAAGTCGGTGAAACGTATTTTTGGGCGATACAAACATGTTTTTAAATCGCACAATATCTGCATACATGAATATTTAAACTAATTTTTGTGAAAACAGTTTCAATATTTCGATTCTGTCGCTATTAAAACTTTGGAATAATTAACCCATTTCGTTAACTTATCTGATAAAACTCCCTAAAACAAAGTTAGGAACACTAGGATGCACTCATATACATATTTTTGTCATTATAAAGAAAAAATTTTTTTGTCATATGTAACGATATCAAATTGCCATATTTGCTGTACATTTGTCTATTAATTTATATTTCCTGTATAATATCGTATATTTTTATAATTTCAAGGGCGAAAGGTGTTAAACATCAACCAAAACTGAAGGTTTTCTGAAAGTCTGCAAACTAGAGCGTAGCTAATTAAATGTTATGTAATGTAAAACTCATAGTTCAAAACAACAAAACTAATGAATTGTGCATTCGCCTAGCAAATGTAATGTAATATGCAAATGAGTCAATTGTAAATAATAAATTAGAAATTGCTGACTCGAACCCAATGAATAGAAATGTGTGAACGTATGACACATTACTAATGAAATGTGGAATTCTCTTGCACACCGGTTCATTTAAAAATAGAATTTTTGCTCAGTTAACATGTGGAAGATTGTTTAACCAAAAATCAACAATTTGAGTCTTTCAAGACTACCCCAAGATGACTTAAAATTGATTATTAAGTTGTGCTCTTAAAAACTAAATCAAATATAACTTAGACAAACGAAAAGGAAAAACAAAATGTAATGGAATGTGTGCAATCATTAATTGATCATGCAAAGGTTCGAAATATGACAGTTTTTTTTTGTTTAATTTAAAAAAATTAGAAATTTTCTTTTGATATGATTCGAAGAAGGTTCGCATACGGCTAGGAGCATATAAAAAAAATGTCTCAAGAATGTTTTGTATTTGATTAAAAGTATGATTGAAAAAAGTATTGAAAATGAGTCAGAAACTCGAGTCATGTAGAACTCGTTCAGAAGAGTCGCGGCTAGGTTACCATTTCTTCCGACAAAACAATCAAAATTGAGCTCATAAACGCAGAAGAGGCTAAAAAGACTTGAATGTGGTTACTAATTAAAAAAAAAAATGCTAACTGGGTTAATATTTATTAACATGTATGAGTTCCATATGAAAGCAAAAGTGTGTTTGTATACGAGTATTAGTTTTTTTTCTTTATGTTCGTCCCTTTATAATTATGTAAGAAATTTTTTCTAAAGGCAACCAGTGGCAAAAAATTTTTAAAGCATAAGAAATGAAATCATTAAAATACCATAATAAAAATACCTTTGCTTAATATCATTGGGTAACCTTTTGCAATATCGTCTTTATTTCATTAATAAAATTAATTAAAATTTCCTAATATAATTTTCTAAATCTAATTTTTTGTTCGTTTCATTCAAGAGCATACAATTCTCGTTACTTTTTGCAGCTTAACGCTAACGAAAATAATAAAACAGACAAATTAGAAGCGAAATTTGGTTTCAGCAGTTTGAACTTTAAAGATGTTAATACCAATTTTTTTGTGCGTTGTTTTTTGAGAATAAGCAAAATCTAATCGAAATACAATATCCGCCGTCGACAAGTTAGTCGAATCTGATGATGCACAAATTTTCAAGCCATTTCTAACTTAAGTCATCTTAAAGCAACAATTGAGACATTAGTGTTTTCTCTTAACGATTTAGTTAGTTTTTTAGTTAGTAACTCTCAGTTGCTTAAATTGTGGAAAAGATACAAAATATGTTTAAATTTGTTGCTCGGATCGAATAAAAAGTCTGTTAAATTGGATGCCATTCTGCTTATAGTTACAGATAGGCGTCAAAACCAGGGATAATATGAATAAATAAGCTGAACTCAATTTTGAAATGAACTGTCGATTGTGATCTGTTTGAATCAATCTTCATATTTTAAAATATTTTAATCTTGTCACAGAGTGTTTTTTTAATATTGTTTTAAAAATCTGTAGTGGTTTAACTTTTAAAGATTTTCAGGATTTTATTTTTCAAAAAAAAAAAAAAAAAATTAATAAAATTATTTACGCTTTTAAATAAACACATTTTTAAACTGTTAGAACAAGCGTGTAATGTGCAAATCATCAATACTGATTTACGTAAAAACACAAAAAACATTATCTTTCAATTTGTTTTGAATTAAAATATTGTTACATAAACCCTTGACTTAAGATATGTTCAATTTAAACGTTCCCCTTTATCATTGCCGTTGAATATTTTAAAAAGAAGTAGAAAATTTCGATTCAGTATGACAGTTTTTGGTATAAAATATTTGCTTTACTAATGATTAATGATGTAAGAATTTAGTTTTCAATGGCGAAAAACAAAACCAAGAGAAGAAAATCCATTAAAAAAAAATAAAACATGAAAATAAACCTGCCCACAATTTTTAATGATTTAGATTACTTTTACTTTTAGCATCTAAATAACCAAAGCTTATAGTAGAAAACAATTAGAAAAAAAGAAATATTACACAGTCTACCGAGAATACAAAACACAATAATTGTGGTTGTTAAATGTTAAAAAAAACTGTAATTCAATTTTTTGTTAATGAAAATGGTTTGCTGACGTGAACAAATATTGGCAAAAGGGTGACAAAAAATTAATTAAAAAATGATTTAAAGTAGCCGAAATTTTGTTAAATAATTTAAGAAGGAACGAAAACTAGTCTTTACCTGAGCTTCAGGAAACAATTTAATTTAAAAGTTTAATTTCTGTCTTTTGTGAAAACTTAAAAAAAAAAATGTAAAATTTTAAAATCCTTCCAAAAATAGTTCTTAGTTTTCTGAATTTAAGAAATATTTATATATTTTTTTTCTTTTAAAATAAAAATAAATTTTTTTTAGCTACTGAGGAAACTCGTTATGCTAAACTAAAGCTGCAAAATTTTATATCGTGCTAGATCAATAATTTCAACGGTCAAGTAAACTTTTGAATTGACTCATATGAAAAAAACAAATCTTCCAACAGACCCAGTCTCCGTTACATCAAGAAAATGCAGCGTTCAGTGGGGTTGACATGCTGGTGGCATCATTGTTCATATTTTATTTCGCTTTATTCATGATATATGGCCAGCAATACTCGAGAAGTGTCTTAAAATTGGATGTCCAGAACGCGCTTCATAAAGAATGCCATTTCTAATGTTAATGCCATGAATTGATGTTTGAAAAAAAAATTTGTTGATTAAAATTTAAATTCTTGTGTTTTTGTTTCAATTCAAAGTTCGATGGAACTTAAAACACACGATATAAAATGAAAAATAATTTATTTGATATTTTACTTTTTTCTGGAACTGAATACGCGTCACAACTGCCGGGTCCAAATCTAATGAAAAATAAAATTCCGTCTACAATTAATTTTAAAATTTTTACTGAAACTGTTCTACAACTTGATTATGCACGTGTGAACGTCTTTCTCAACCACAAGTCACTGTAATGAGTGTAGTCTTTTAAGTCTTTCTTTAATATTTTATAATATATTTCACTGTTATAACACACAGCAGTCAACACATGTAATTTTAATCATTAAAAGCAAAAAAGGCAAAAACTGAAATTAAAATAACAAAGTTTGCCAGTAAGCAGAAAATAATTATCTTTGCAATCCGATTAGAGACATTAACTTGGCAAATTAACACCACTTCATATATTAGACGCTGCAGAAAGATGCGAAGAAATTAAAATTGTATGAGAGACATTACACGCGGCTAAATCGACTCAATCGCATCACTCTTTAGAAAATATTTGAAAAATCTTTAAAATTTTTTTTTTGGGAAGAAAAAGTACATCGATCAAACTTTAGAGTTTTAAACCCACAATTTTTTTTCTTAAATTTTATTTTTTCAATTAAAAAATTAAAACGAAAAAGAGGAAAAAAGTTTGTACTTTCCAAAGATAATTAAAATTTGTTACAAGAGCATTTACAAACTTAACTCATATTGTAGTTAAAATGAAAAATATATTAGTCAGCAGAAAATTTTGCCAGCGTTCGCTTGTAATTTGAAAGCAAAATAAACGAAATGGTATTAATGCGTTAAAATGTTTTCTATTTAATTTTAACTTTAATTGCGGCATTACACTAATAAAACGATTTTTTGTGTATTTACGCAAGAGGCAAGAGGATGGCAAATAAAAGGGGAATAAGTAAGAAAAGGACATTAATTTAGTGTTGGAAAGTAGAAAAACAGCATCAATTAGACTAAAGACAGTAAAAGCATGAAAGAAAACTAAAAAAATTAAATACTAAAAAAAATGTGTAAATTCTAAAATATTATTAGAAGGCATTTAAATTTGAAGTAAATAGAACCCAAGGCTTAATGAGTTTTTTTACGCTGCAAGAAATATTTACTTTTTTAATGTAAATTTTTTAATTAAAATTGGATTTTTAATAAGAAATAAAAAATGGCCAGAAAACAAATTGAAATTAAAAATTAGTTTAAAGTGTGAAGAAACGCTTTGCGAATAATTGCTTTTGCAAAATTTTAATTTTTATTTAAGCAATTTTAATTTAATGAACACAATTTTAAAAACGTTACCACAATATTTTAGTTTTAAGAAATATAAGAGAATCATGGAAATGCCACATTTTCGTGAACACAAAAAAAGTTTCTTATATTTTTTATTAGAAATGCACCTTTGCAATTGTGATTATTATTCCCTGGACTTTCTCCAAATAATATAAAAAATAGAAAATGTAAAAATGTTCTTAAGAAGGACCCAGGGCGAAAAGTAGATTTTTTATTTAAAAGCTTAAATATTTTGATATTTTGGTTTTGAAGCATGATTTGATATTTTGGCTTGACAAAGACTTAAATTTTTTCACTTTTTTCTAATTAAACAAATAAAGAAAAAAATATAATTTGATTCCTAATAATTTTGTATACTTTTGTTTCTTTTAAATTATTTTTAAAGGTGATCGCGTTTATTGCTTTATAATTCTATTTGTGGAAAATTTGATTACTTTTGATTATTTAAAAGTAATTTTAAACAATCCTGATTTTTTCTGGATTATTTGTAATCGTTATCAATTAGTTATAAGCAAAATAGAAAACAATTGTAATCTGATTATTTACTTAATCTTAAAAAGAGTATTTAAATTAATAACTCTTGAGTTTTTCATTAAACAATTTGGATACAATTCACTAATGAGCTTTATGGATAGCAGCGAAATGGCCATGTGAATATGCTTTCCCCGGAAAATCATAAAATGCAAAATGTACTAATGTTTTTGAGTATAATCACAGTTTGTTAGAAAAAGTTCTTTTAATTCCTGTGATATAAAATATTTGAATCGCTACATTTCACCGAAAAAACAAAAAAATAAGAAATCATTATTTAAAAAAATATATTTTTATTTGTATTGTAAGATTGCTGTTGACATTGCAAAATGTTGTTGATGTCACATAATTTTTAAAATCAGCACAAAATTGCTCGGTAACCAGGCTACATAAACACAAACCCAAAAACACGCCGCCACTTTACACAGATTCACACAAATAAAAAAAACACTTAATACTGCCGTGTGTGTTACGAATTGCGTGTTTATATTCGGGGGGGTTAGGAATTTCAGAGTTAGAATTTCTTCTTATTTTTCTTTTCGTGCAATAACAAATGTTCTTAAAGAACAATAAATTCCCGGCAAAAATTTTTTACTTCACGTTATCTCTCACTTTCTGTCTTCATTTTTAAAGTTTTTTGAATGTATGTTTCCATTTTAAACCGGGTTAAGTTAAACAACAGATTTTTTTTTGTATTGGCATCGTTTACAAACTCTTACATAGTGCATCATGACTTCTTTGTTTTCTTTGTTGGCTCAATTAGTTTCCATTTCAAGTAAAAATTAAGTAAGAAAAAGATATTGTGTTTTCTTATCGCTACAAGCGCAGCAGCCATTTAAAAAATGCTTTCTTTCTCTAATAAAAAAAATCATTGACAGTTAAACGCACACACTATCAGGAACCACAAAAAAGACGAGTTACAGCCAAGAAATCTTTTCAACATTTATTAACATAAACTTTAATATTGCTTCAAGAGTCCTTATTGGTGCCAGAATAGAAGTTCTCGATTGCTTTTTACACAGTGCCAGTTCGTGTATGACACAATTGAAAGACATTACAAATATTTACTTTTAATACATACTGAGTTACAATGGATTCTATAAAAACGAATTTATTTAAAGTTGCTTTATGAAAGAAACTTTATAACTTCAATGCAAAACTTTTCAAGCAGATTTTACAAATCACACGTGCATTATAAAATTGTACCATAATTTTTTACGGATAATAAACTAATAATGAGGTTTAAAGATTTTAATTTCATTTTTGATTTTTGTTCACTTGTTCATTGAACTAGTGATCACACGAAGACAATATACTTAGAGTTCTTATAATATCAAATCTAAACTACTTTTAATTTTTTTTATACTTTTTTTTCTTGTTATAAAAACAATTAGATGTTCGCAATGTAATAAACTCCTGCGAAATGGCTTGACCGATTTTATGAAATTTTTTTTACAAATCGGGTAGGTTCAAGAATCGGCCAGCATCTATTTTTCATACCCCTCAATGTCACCCATATTTTACGCCCCCTAAGGTATTCTAGATAGCTGAACCGACTTTCTTAAAATTTTAACATAATAAAACTAAAACTCTAGTATCATTAATAGAATATTTTTATACCACACCTACTTTAACGCCCACTTTTTTTCAATTTTGTACTTCCATAAATATAGTTTTTGGTATTTATTTTCAAATTGTACACAACCCATAGTCCAGCCAACGCCGAAATAAACGTTCGAAAATCGGTCAACATCTATTTTTCATATTCTAACTTCAATAAAATCCGCTAATTTTTTTAAAATAAATTTTATAAATTAAATCAGTAAAAAATAACCTTCTACAACAATTTAATCAAACTTATGTTCCGATCTTTCTTCTTGAGTTGTAGCACTTATGGAAACTTTTTTTTTTAAGTAGGAAAAAATAATGAAACCCCAGTTACTTGAAGTTGACATTCAATTTAGAAAAACTTTATTTAGAATGAATAAGCATTTGTCACACTGTCTGTGTTTTTGTGTTTATGAAATGTCCGCAAATATTAGCATTTGATATGAGTTTTGGCTTGTGTATGTAACGGAATGAGAGTGAAAGTGTAAGTAGACTAAAGGCCAAAGAAATTGATATAAATGAATTTAAAAGTCCTACATCAGCAAATTTTTAATGGCTACAATAAGATAACTCAACCTAAATTTAAGTAAATTTCCGTTTAAGCTTTAAATTGTCATTACTTTCATTTTTTTTTTTTTTTTGTTCTCTATGCTTTTGGGTTCTTGTTTTTAATAGAGCACTTAGAAATAAAATTTTATTTAATATTTATTATTTGCTCTTTGTTAATACGCAGTTTCCTTCCTTTAACATTACGTTTGCGTTACGGAAATTTTGTTGTGTCAGCCAAGGGACAAAATAACTATACGAAGTAGTATTCGTCATCTTTTCTGGTTGTCGTTTGTTTTAATTTTTGATGCAATGAATTTTTTTAAAGCAATTCAAACTTTAAGGAAAAGTTAGAGTAATTTGTAAAAACTTTAAGTATGACTAAAGTTAAAGTTTAAGCGTTATTTTACTAACTGTTAAGCTTTTTTCATCTTATTTAGGAGCACAGTAGAGCGTTAAGTCAAATCCCGCTTTGGCACATTGTGTGTTTATTTTCAAGAACTCACAAGTGTTGATTTTTTCATACTCATAAATAGTTCCCCAATAGATCTATTCCAACAAAGCTTTAGATTAAAATTTTCTTTGTATTTTATATATTCAACAAAGATTTGTATTCTATTAGAGTTTTTTCTTATTATTTTTTCTTTAAAGCAAACAACGTTCATGTTATAAATTATGTAATTAAAATTTAATGTATTTTTATTTATTTATAAGACGAAGCAGTGTTTTGTTCCTTTTAAGACAACAATGAAAAGCTAAACAAACAAACAAGCAAAAAATAAACTTATCAAGATGAGGTATTTATATTATAAAATATTTTTTCAAACAAAATATTTTGGTTACTTTTATCTCATCAGGAGCGGAGCTTTAAAATTGTAATAAGGTCAGTTAGTTATTTCTATTCAAGCAAAGTAGTAAACGGTACCAAATAAAAAAATAAAAAATTGCAAAAAGAAACTATTGCTTTTTTAGAAAGTGTTGAATTTTCCAGAAATTCACTTGCAATAACAAATTTTATACGCTCCTGTTTTTTTACACGATTTGTTTTATAATTTTCTTTTTTAGCTTTTCTTAAATTGAACTGTGGTGTGAAATATTAATAAGGCGTAAATAGAGATACTCTTCTAAATTAGCTGACATAACTAAGCGTGCAACAATTTACAGTTCGCAGCAAAAAATGATTGTTTTTCGCTATTGAAACTAAGAGGGTCTTTAGCCTTCTCTAAATTATTATTTAGATTAAAGAAAAGTTTAATTTAAAAAATAAAGTTGAAAAAAAAACAAATCCTAAAGCCCTTTTTAAAAGTGTAATGGTATTTGTACAAAGTTGGGCGAAACATTTAACGGAAAAAGAAAAATAACCACAAAAATAATTGAATGCCAAATCCTTAAGGCTGCAACATCTTTCTTTCCTAGAGAACAAGGATTATAATTATTTTTAAATCGCTACACGTTTCAACAGTCAATTTCAACAGTTGATTTATAATATCAAATAATTGCAAAATATATTTTCAAACGTTGGCGAAGTTTATTTACTCTAAAAAAAATATAATTAAAATCAGCTTTTTTATTAACTTAAGTCCTGCCTTATTCCTTCAAAATTAACACAAGAAATGGTTACTTGTTAATCTAATCAAATCGGTTATTATCCCAATTTTCTAAATCAAAGTTCAAGATTCTCATATTTGATTAAAATGAATTATTTCTTTCAGTTAAGATTAGAAATTCACAAAATCAAAAGTTCTAAGCAAAAATCCCCGCAACCATACAAGTTTTGTTTAAACTACCGAACTGCGGAATCAGCAAAAAACTAAATCAATGAAAAATTAAAATAAAAATACGAGAAGCAAAGTTTATACGCTGATATGAATTTAGTATTTTATTGGCACTTCTAAAGAAATAAAATAATTATCAAAAATCGGAAAGATTTTGGTAGAGGTTATCACAAATCGAGTTTTTTTTACCTCAAAACTCGCCCTATTCAAGGAACGAATTAATAATTATCTACAATTCTTCTTCTTTATACCATTTCGGTCATATTCGAAGTTTTTTTAAAGCGTAATAGTATCTCAAGAAAAACTGCCCTTCCCTGTAGCCCTAAATGAAAAACTACTATCAAAATATAAATCCGGCAGGGGGTATTAAACTGATACTACAAACGAACACAATTTTTTTAGGGCAAATCAAAAAATAAAAAATAATAAAAAAAAGCACCGAGGAGTTAGAGACTTAGAAAGGCGTGCAAATCGCCAGTGCCAGTTGGGCAAAGTCAATTTACATGTCATGCATATTAATTAGAGCAGATAACAAAATAAGGCAATAAAAATGTCCAAATCTTTCTTTTGAAATGGAGATATTGCAGCAAACTAAAGCAAGATGTTTGGATTCAGGAACTTCAGAATCAGAGGGTGTGATATCCTTGCAATTAACGTGAAAGGATGCACCATCAAACTGGATAACATGCTTTATGTTCCTGATCTTCGATCAAATCTGTTGTCGGTAGCAAATTATTCATGTTGACCTAAAAGATATCAACACTTTTAACAAAGCTGTAACAGAAAATTAAGACAAATAAGAGTGCTGTCTATATTCGGTTAAGTGAAGTAACTCCAATCAAACAAAAAAAAAAAAAAAACAACAATATTGGAGTGACAGAGAATTAAAAAATAAGAAGAAAAAAAAAAATAGAGTGCGGTATAACATTGTTACCGGCTCTTAGTGGATTAAGCATTTTAGGAAAACTTTATTATTCCCTTAAAGATCTCTTCATTTGATAACTTAAAAAATGTGGTGCACAATTGCACTTTTCTGTGAAAATTTCAGAGGTCCATAACTCGCAAAATATTGGCGGGCTTCAATTTTTTCCAATTAATGTGTTTTTCTAATTTGTTAATTCTCTATCGCTACATATATTAGGAAAAATTAGAGGCGTGGTGTTTTACCCACTGCTTCGGAGGACATAGACTGATCTTGCTGAGTTTAAATAGCTACATTTTTGAGACTATTTCTGGTCGATTGGCGCATTTAAATTTTCCCTAGCTGAACTAGTGCTTTGCTAAATTTGATTTCAACACTAACACGGACGGAGGAACAAATAATCAGACATCGCTAAGATAAATATACTTTATGGGGTCGGAAGATAAATATGCTTTATGGGGTCAGAAATGGATATTGCTGAAATCACAAACTGAATGGAAAACCCTTTTTCCACCTGTGGTAAAGGGTATAAAAAAAGACTCACCACTAATAAGCGATCATACATGGGTTAAGTTTTTGCATTAACGGATACAGCCGTTAATTAGGAATCACAAAAGCGAATAAAAGTCAACCTGCCTATTAGGAACACAAAGGAGAACATTAATTTTTAATGAGACCCAACGCGTAAAACTTCTCAGCAAGAAGCGTACATTCCATAGACGATAAAAACATATTGATATGCGCCACCACTTTTTAAGAGTTATATGAGTTTAAGCTTCTAATATATTTATTATTCGTTTTAATGCTGAAATTATTTTAATTCTTTAATAAAAAACTTTTCAGAACACATTGTTATTTTTCAAGGTTACGTACAACATATTATGTTATTAATTACAAGCTGTCAGTCTTTATATCGCAGCGAATATAAAACAGAATTTCCAAGATAAAGGTAATCTTGTGATTACCTACATATTTTTTTTATATTTCGTAAAATTCAACTTTTACCTTAAAATTTAATTAAAATATTTAATCCCTCTCTCTGTATCTCTATAAATGAGAGTTAAGAAAAAGTTTCATATGAATTATAAAAGATCGATTTTCAGACGATGTGTGCGAAAAAGTGTGTATGTGTGTGTGTTTTTCCAATTACTAGTAACAAACCAAAAATAGGCATTTTTTTAATGAGTATTTATTATAACTGCAGGCTATATAATTACGTATATGTGTATGTGTGTGTTTGCTTGTTTACAGCAAAGTCTTCTACGTTGTGTAGTGGATGTAAAAAATAAATATTAAATTTTACTGCATACTTTAACGCCACTAAAATACTCGTACAATAAACAAGGACAAAAAAATATATAAAAATAAAAATCTGATTGAAGTAACCACTTAATTTGTATGTGTGTAGCAAATATTCTTATGTGTTCATTGCTGACTGGTAATTAAACGTATTTAAATGGCAGACAGACAAAGGCGTATAAATTTCAATGTGGGGCTGGCAAAAAACATGAATTTAAATTATGTATTTAATAAATTTTTTAAGCAATTTTTTACGCATTTATATCCTTGTTAATCTAAATTTGTAAACTTTAAGCTCTTTGAAAAATAAAATATGTCGGGTGACAATATTATAGTTCTCTCATAATTTGAATTACAAAAAATTAAGAAAATGAAATGAAAATGAAAACATTTATATTTAAGATATTAACATCATCAATTTTATCCTTAAGAAATTGCAATATTAATTTATTTTTCAAATATAACAGCATTCAGTTAAAAATTAATTTCGAAAATCGTGTTACTATTTTACAAAAACGGATTTTTATTTTTTTAATGTTCTGAAAAATAGAATATTCAAAAATCATAGAAGTAAAAATAAAAACGGAAAGATGGTGGAATTCAGAACATTTTGAATTATTTAGCAGATAAACGTTTTTTATTTTTAATTGTTGTTGTTGCTTAAATGGATGCTTAGTTAATAATTTTCCTTTTTTCCATAATGGTTGACGTGAAAATCTTCAATAAGTTTTTTTATTTTTGTTGTTATTTTCAAAAGAAAAATTTAAAAGAAATTTTCATATTTTAATTTTTTTTGCATAAAAGGGCCAAAAGAAATGAATTAGTAATAAGTTCTTTCACAGTGGTGAAGGTTTAGGAAATTGCACTACTTTTAAACATTCCTCGTATATAAATTTATGTGCGTATGAATAATTGTTTGTACAAAGGTTATGTTTACGAAATGTAAGTTAAAACAAAAAACCACTAAATAAAAGGAAATGATGAATTTATGAATATGCAGTTCTCCTTTGTTGCTCCAAACTGATACCACTTCTGGTGCAAGTTTAGCGTTTGTGTACACGAAATCACAACTTGTAACTCTTTTATTCGCAAGTGTATTTTTTAACTCATTCAAATTTGTGTGTTTTGTATTTGTTTGCATTCATTGTTTTTATTCATATGTTTTGTTTATCACTAATTGTCTTTACAATTCAAATACTCATATGATGTTACACATGACAATGATTGTTAATATCTTGCGGTAATCGTGTCTCATCCAGCACTGATGGAAGTTTAATTAGTTATATCTAGAAGCAGTGGATAATCTTGATAAAAAGTAATCATTCACGCAATAATAGCAAAGATATTTTATCCAAAATATAATTAATAAGGGATCCGGTAATTCATATTACGTTTCAATAAACAGAAATAATAATTATAATTTTTTTTTTGAAAAGTGGGTTTAAAGAGGCTACTAAATTTGTGCCGAAATTATGCCTATTTTAAATAAAAACACAAAGTTTGACTAAAATCTAGCTGACTGCCAAGCGAGCCTTAATTAAAAATTTTTAATTTTTAATACAAAAAATTTTAAATTTTCAACAAACCTAGAAATATTTAAAAAACTAACTAAACTATAGACAAAACTAATAAGGAGAATGACTAAATTATTCACAATTTATAAAAAATTATAAAATTTAAAAAAGTAAAAATCTTTTATTTCAGTTAAAAATTTCATGGCCATGGTATTCGACTGTAGCGCAAGATTCAATAAAATTAATAATAATTCTGTTATCGGCCCGATTACGCGTGGTCTACTTACTCATTGTTAAAATTACAATAAATAGTGGCTTACCTCTGCATGTATGTGAGATTTCCTAAGTCAACAGATAAATGAGGGTAGGAAACATTTTCCTTGATTTAGATTTTAAAACAGTTGACGCAGTGGGATTTTGTAGCATTTTTAGTAATTTGTTTTGTGTGAAACTGATTTGAGATCTAAACCGAAAGAAGGAAAGTGCGGATTTAAACATAAGGATTTTTCTCTTAAAATTTAATTATACTCAATGCGTGCGTTTAAAGTTAAGACGACAAAAGTTGAGTAATTTGGGTTTTAAAAAATTTTTAAAACGTTAAGCAGATTTTGTAAAAAACACAAAGCAACGAATGCCCAATTTATCGGTCCGTTTTTTTTTTTAATTTCAATAGGTGAATTGTAAATGAAGTTTTAGCTCTTTCAATTTTGCGTACTTGACTTTTTTAATATTTAAAAAAATATTTCTGTTGGTTTCCAGATTTTGTGTTTTGATTAAACTAATTAAAGATCTTAAATAAAAGAAAAAATTATTTAAACGTCACAAAAACTTCAATTAAATTATTTCAATTCAAAGTCTCATTACTATTTGGTTTTCGTTAGTATTTTCTGCAATATTTCTAAATAATAATAAAACCGTAACTTTTTACATTCACTTTTGAATTCTTTAAAATTCTCAAGGGGTCGTCTATTTAAATAAAAAGAAGAAAAAGTCCAACATTTTCTTAAAATAAACAACTTCTAGAGCTCAATAATTTACCATGTCATTTCTAAACTGCTTAAAAGTAAGGAAATAAAAATAATTTATAAAATAAAATTTTGGGTAAATAAATTTAATCAATTTTGAACATAAACGTTTTTTATTTTTTAAGCTTCTCACCTTAATATTTTTAATGAAAATTTATCATATTTTAATTTAAAAAACGATTGCTCAAATATAAATTATCCTAAGCCTTTTATGTAAAATGCTTTAGTGAAAAAAGTTTTGCTCAAGTTTACTTTTTATTCTGTTTTGGAGGACACGTCACATACATGTTAACATGAAAAGCAAATTGATTTCTAAAGGCGTCATAATGAGCTCCACATTAATAAATATTTCCATCACACTGTTGGAGGCACATAAATATTTTTAGTCAAATTAAAAGGACAAAAAAAGGCATCTCTTTAATGTTGCCATGAAAATTAATGTTTGTTTATTGGCGGTGTGTCTAAACGGAAAATAAACGTGTATGAGAACAAAAACCTATAAAAATAGTAAAA
The DNA here is from genome assembly GCA_937654795.1 of Cistogaster globosa. NCBI lineage: Eukaryota > Metazoa > Arthropoda > Insecta > Diptera > Tachinidae > Cistogaster > Cistogaster globosa. The sequence goes on along the minus strand of OW569406.1, from coordinate 121,634,254 downwards.
AGACAGACAAAAATATTAGGGAACTTCAAAAGTATTTTATATATCTTTTAAAGTGATACATAAATTTAAATTTAGTGGTATTTTATATCACTGCAAACAAACGCTCACAAAAAATATTCTGAGTAGTAAATTGTAAATAGTTGCTATAAAAAGGAAACATATGTTAAGGTGGAACACCTTAATTTATATAGAAATGTACATATGTATTACAAGTTTAGCATATAGACTTGTTTAAATATATTTGCCTCAATTTGTGTGTGCTACTGTACGTTATTAAAATATTTTTAATGAATGCACACGAGTTACATGGAAAATGTGCATCTCTTCTTTATTTTTTTCAAATAAACTACACAGTTTAAGTCTCATACCTTTAAAGACTTACACTGTACAAATACATCAGCATTATAAGGTTTAGATTTTTGAACACATTACGGTCTAATTATTTTTTTGGGAAAGCCTTTACAAATACATACATCGTATTTGAAGTGATTAGTGACAGATTTGGATTTTTTCTTCTCTATTATAAAAACAAATTTTCTTACTTTTACGAAAATTAGATGTGGCAACACTTTACTTATCTGTCACAATAAAGACTAATGTTGTTGTTGTCCGTGTGTAGGTGTAATTAAAAGCTGAATAAGTTATTACTTTACCACTCACAAAGTGTGTTGTACGTTTACAATAAGAGGCAAAGCCGGCAACAGCGACTCGAGTAAAAGGAATACAATTAAGTCCGTTTCGCACTACTTTAGTGAGTATAAATATTTTTCAAAAAACTAAGTGCTATGAGAAAGTGTGGTAGAGTATAAGCAAAGGTAATGTGAATGTCAAATATTACGGAAAGGAATTCGACATTCCATAATAAAAGTTCATTTTTAAAAATTTTTATTAACACTATAATTTTCATTTAATCAGGTTTAATTTTACTGCTAATAGTTTTCATCTTAAAAAATATAAAAATGTAATAATTCGTTAGATTTTTTGACAATCACAACAATCTCATTTGGTTTCTTTCTTAAAACATCCTAAGAGTTGCATTTAAGTGTGAGACGGGCTTTATAAACATTCAATTATTATGACATTTTTATTCAAAATGTAGGTCGTTTGATGATGATCTGAAGCTTCAACAATTTTGTGTTGGGTCTTAAGAATAATTAAAATTTTATCGATGATGACTGCTTTCAAAAAGAAAATGATTTTGACTTTTTTCAAAGTGTTGATGTACTGTAAAATAAAGATATCGCGTTTAAGACCTGAATGAAGAATTAGTAAGGGAGGATAGCAGCATGTTGCGGCCTAGTTAGTTGAAAGGGTTAGATGAAACTAATTTTTTTAATCGAATATGGAAAGTTTATAAAATTTTAAGCTCCTACAAAAGTTTACAAAAAAGTAAAAAAAATGTTTGACACTTTCAGCATCCAACCAAACTTTGTCTTATATTTCTCTAAGTGTAGATTACGTGGCTGTATATTACATGGGTGAATAGAATAATCCCATGCTTATTTAAACAGTTAATATGTTGTACTTTAGCACGGTTAACATCATCATAGGTGTACTAACTGAAATGACACTTTAATTTACGCTTGAATTAAAAGTTTAAGCATTAATTTTTTTTTTGTTTTTTGTTTTTTTTTTTTTTTTTTGTAACGAATGTGCAATTATGCAAAAATTCTTAACGAGCTCTTCAAAAATTATCATCGCAAATTTATTATTTTTGTAATATTTTTTGCATGGCCTGGCAAGATGTACAAATTTAACGTTTATTAGTTTAAAGTGAGTTCTTGCAAGACACAAGGAGGGACGAAAAGGCAGTTTCAAAAAATTTATCCGTTTAAATTCTATTGTTTCAGTTTTTTCTTTTTATTTACTTCATAACACTAAAACTCGAATAAAAGCTTTTTAAATGTCAGTTACCCTTTGAAAAGGTTTTAGTTAAATGTCTGCTTATTAAAATACCATTTACGTAGGCAGGTGAAATATTATGTTTTCAGTTTTTAGCTTTTTCTTTAAGCCTTTTTCCGGTTTTATTTTTTAATTAATAATTTTGTAAAGCAGTTAATTACACAAACACACAGATGGTTTAACGTGTGTGTGTGTGTGTGTATGAAACTTTGTTATCTACATTAGGGTACAACATTTTTAGTTAAGTATCACGAGTTACATATTTAAATATTTCTTGGGTTAATTTGGGTTTAAAGAAAACTCAAAGAAAACATTTCTTAGTACCTCCCTTTTATGTTTATTTTACTTATAAAACTTTTAACCTTTTTGTTAACAAAAATGGTATTTTATCTAAAAGCAAATTAGCGAAATAAATCAATTTTTTTTCAAAAATCAAACAAAAATTAAAGTCTTCGAGTTTGAGCTTAATATAGATTTTTAAAGTTTTTAAGCCTTTTTTGGCATTAATTGCGAATAAACGCATAACCATTTTTTAATAAATTTTGATATTCTGCACCTATTTTTATTTTCAGATTTTTGCTTTCAACGCCATCTAAGTTTTGAAATATGTAAATTCTTTATCAATTGTTTGATCCATTGATTAATACTCAAGATTCAATATAAATATTCAATATTTTTATTTACAGATCTGGGAGCACTCGATATCGGTCGAAATTTCTATAGAATTTAAATGTAAATTTCGATCGATATCGAACGGCGTAATTTGCCCCCTGACTTAAAAAATCACAGAAATTTTATAAAATCCGAAGGTTTTGATAAATTTGTGTAAAAATTGGTATTTAATTATCTGGTTTAGATTTTTAAGTTAATGTTTTCGAGCATTCATTAATTAAAAATGCTTTAAATATTATTTAGTTTCGGTTACATTAATGGCAATATTTTTATTCAAAAGTTTATTTTAACTTTTAACAAAATAAAAAAACATAAAAAGTCTAAATGTTGTTAAGTTGATATTTATAGTTTTTTTTCAATTTTGTTTTTTGTCTCGAGTGAATTTAACAACAGAGATTTAAAATCATATTTAAAATTTAAAATCATGTCATATTTTACATCGCTATTACCACAAAAAATAAATATGTTTATTGACAAATAAGTTATCGGGTCACCTACGTAATAGGCCATTTAACGTGCTAAAAAATATTATAATTATATTAACACAGGTGTTGAAAAAAAATATTAATTAAAGCAATAATTTTTTTTTCTACGTATAAACAGGCAGTGAATTTCCTTTTATGAATTTTAAAATGAGTAAAAAAATAAAATAACTTTAACGAAGCATAAACATAAATGAATTCAAATAAAATAAAAAATATAGAAAATTAAAAACCAAGTACTGTTTACTCAGACGCACACATATTGACTATCACAGGATTTAGCTGTAGTGCACAGAGCTGAATTCCGCGTCGACAAAATGCTTTTGTAGTTTTAATGAGTTTACAGTATACAATGCCATTGACATTAGTATCAACATCATAAATACCTTATGTTAGTATGGGAAAATAGGGGTAATAAATGTAAAAACACAATAATGCAAAAACCCCCGCTGTAAATGCAAATTAATGCCTCAGAAAAATGTCAAGAAGCGTAATGCGGAAATTAAAGTGTGAGCGCCAAACGGAAATAAGGTTAAAAAAGTTAAAATCATTAACTAAAGGAAAAAACAAATAAAAATTTTTTTTTTAGAGTTTCTTTTGTCACTAATTTTTTTTTTTATAAAGTCAGCTTAAGTCTACAGCAAAATTGCAATGACCATGTAAATTTAAATATTTTTATAAATTTTGCTATTAATTGTGTAACTTGTTGTAGAATGAGTGAGCTAACTGTAGATAATAAAAAGTGATTAAGAGTTAAGTACAATTTAATTATAGCAATTAACGACACTTCATTAGGTGCCAAAGCAGTTTGATGGCGACAAGTCCCTGATGACTTAAGGGTTAAAAATCATATTAGACTGAATTTTTAATATTCAATTTTCCATAATGTGGGCTTTGTGAAAAATGTTTAGAATGAGTGGTTTTGATCTTTTAGACTAAAGATAGAAATTAAGTAGTTTGGAGTATTTTTCATGAACATTAACGTACTGCTTAACATATAAAAAATTTAGAAAATAAAGTTTTAAGTAATTCAAAAAAGACCGCATTGTATGTTCATCTTGCTTAAGTCATTTATAATTGAGTTCACATTCTTTAGAAAAACGCCGCAAGGTATTACGTTTCTTGGAAGAACATGTAAAGTTATTGCAATTTTAAGTTCGGTCCTTGTGGTTTTCTTTCTGTAGTTTTAATTTTAATTTTATAGTTTATGCATTAAAATGTTTAAACTTTTAAATATATTTTTATGAAAGACTTTCTACTTAATTTTTAAAGAAACATTATTAGGTATCAAATATATTTTTCATGTCAACAATAAAAAAATATATAAAAAAATGCCACATGAAAAATAAACCTTGTAAAAAAAGAATACAACAAAAAAATATGCAATTTATTTTTTAGGGTAAACTCGCAAAAAAAAAACTTCCAAAATAATCTCAGTTTAATAATTTTATCACAAAAGGTCTCAAGCTGTCAAAAAAGCGTCCAATTGCGACCTTAGTTGACAACCGATAACACTGCTTGAGACTTATTTTTAAATTTGATTTTTAGATTTATTTTAATTTATTAAATAGTGGCGTTTTACAGATGGTTTTATGAATAACCTCTCTCGTGACTCAGCTCTTTTACAATCAGAAACGAAAAATACTGCAAGGACAAAGGCTCGTCATACCTCTGGACTACAAGTTTTCTCGAAATAAGTCAAGTTTTCTCAAAGGTTTTAAAATGAAATTTGTTGCAGATATAATCTCTTTTAAGTAGAGATCAGGAGAACCGCAATGCCTGCACCTTCCGCTACTTCATTTTTTATTCTTACAGATAACCTTTTATGGCCGGTAGCAAAATAGATACGCTACATCGCATCCTTGTATAAATCTGCAAAAGAGATCGTCATATGAGGTTGAATTTCAGTACACATTTGGCTTTATTTGCAGTTATGGGTAAAACGGTACTAAGATAAAGCTCTTGATAGGTTGACTCAAATATTCATTCTTATGTTCGATGGAACTTAAATTTACAGCAATTTGAAACACCGCAAGAAATATTTTAATCCATCATTATTATTTTTCGACTTAAAAAGGAGTACAATGCTGATTTAAGAGGCAGAGCTTCCAGCTCTATTTTCAGACCTTGTTGTTATGAAATGAAATATATCAGATTTATATCTGATAACTGTTTTTGTGTTTCATATGCTTTTAATTAAAAGATCTACTGCTTGTAGTTAATTGGCCAGCGAAATTAATTACAAGTTATGGCAAAATGTATTTTTTCCAATCAGTTTGTTTTTTATGCAGAAGTATTTTTCTACAAATCTAAATCGAATACGAGTATATGTGAGCACTAGTGCCTCTACTTTACTCCTCGAAGTTGATTTTCCTTCTTGCAGTAAAATGCATTGAACATAAGATGGGCATCCGTAACTGTTTAGTGGTCAATCACATAAGTAGCCAATTTGTATGAATATATGGGAAGAAGAAACCTTGATATCAATTTAGAATAATACTAAGAACAGTAATTTAAGTTTTTATCACTAATATTAATTATGTAAAAAAGAAATTTTAAAACTTTTATTTTGTCTGGAATATATTTTAAGGCAGTCATATTATTTTTTTGTTTATAAATTTATAGCAAACAAGTAAAAGCCATCTTTTTGCATTTAAAACTTGTGTAATTTACGTAAATATGTTTTTTCCTCTGTTGGCCACTAACTAAGACAAATGGTGATTTAACGGTCGATTTACAACCTTAACAAATGATTAATTTATTAACAATTGTAAAAAAAAGTTTTAATGCCATCAATTGGTTTTTGACACTCTCTCTCACTTCTCTCTGTTTACAATTCTTCGTACAAGTTTTCTTCTTTCTCAAATGCTGTCTCTACTTGCAACCTTGCACCGATGTGTTTAAAGTGTGCAATTATTCATTTCCTGCAAACGCTTAATTTTCATTTAAATAAAAAAGAAAATACGAAAAAGTGTATTTTTGCAGCTTTTCAAAGGCAATTGTTTAATTGCTTAAAATACTCTGGCACACAGATGAAGGAGACACTTGGAATTATTTTTCTGTTAAAGCATGCGAGACCAATTTATTACTTCAGCCGCTCTTAGTGGATTCATAATACATCACAAGTGCAATGTTTTTGTACAACAAATACAAATTTTGTATAGAAATTTTACAAACGGTCTTCACCGACATTTATACTCCTTAGTTTTACCTCTTGTTGTAAGGCATCATCGGCAGTAGCTACTAATCATGTACTTCATCTAAAATGTTTTCCAAGTTTAAGGTCTGCTTTCATTTCATTTCGTTTGCTTTTATTCTCAACAATAATAAGAAAATGAGTCCTTTAATTAACTGTTTCACAGAATGGTTAAGTTTAGAACAATTATACAACAATGCAACTTGTATTAGGTCTTAAAACAAAGAGTATAAAGTATGTAGAGTGTTTGGTTGGTGATGCTGTAAGCCTTTTTTGTTACAAACGTAACAAATTACAAACGAAAATTACGAAAACCGCATAATTAATGAAAATACGCTCGAGTAGCCAGTGTGGCATGAGATATTGCAGCTGCATGTGTAACAGTGGTTGCTTCAATAAACGCTCTGCATTCAATGACTTCGACATGTAAAAAAAATACAGTAACTTTTATATTGATGTAAACGCATTGCATGTTGTATAAAATGGTACTTTAATACACAACTATTTAATAATTCTATAAATATATATATCCGACCATAATGACAACAAGTCTGACAAAAACAGCTTAACAAAAAACAAAAAACACTAGCACACGCACTGAAGCAAAAAAAAAAAAAAACTTCAGTCCATCTAAAGCCTCAAAGTGTACAAAGGACATGCAGCTACAAACAGATAACAACAAAAACTAAGCCAAAGACCACAACAAAATACGGATAAACCTTCCTTCAAATTCACAAACATTGATGAAGCAAAATGAACACAAAAGCAGCAAATAAATTGCTATTTTTAAAACAGCTCTATATTTTTTAAGCATTTCGCCATTAAAATGAAAAACTAGAAACATTTTTGAAGCATGATTTCGTAAAAAAGAAATTACATTTTATTTGCGATTAATTTCGAGATTACTTTCTTTTATATTAATTTTGGATGCAAGTAAATTTGGCGTAAATAAAAATCCATCTATCAGGGTCATCGTCGCACAGGGAACTAATTTTTTATTTTTATATACAAAAAGAACATTTGACATTCGAAAGCCGTCGATTACTCTGTTCTAGAAAACTTGTTTTTAATATTTTTACCAAAATTAATTAACTGCTGCATTTCTAGCCCAATATTTGCCATAAAGAATTTTTGTTATTGTTAAACTGCGATAATATTCTAGAAAAACCTTTAGATTTATGAAGAATAAAAAAAAAAAAAACGTGAGGTAATGGAGCTTCAATGAAATAATAATTCCTTGGTAAAGCTTAAGTTATCAACTGTGATTTATTGTAAAGGTAAAAATAGGTACCAGAGAACTTTGCATCAGTCTGCAATTTTTTTATTAAATGAGAAATTAGAGTTTCAGCTTAAAACAGCAAGCAAATAAAATTAAAACAAAGGGAGATCTAAATTCGATATAAATACGTTGTATCCTCTCAATCTAATCTTTATATCGCTATTAAGAGTTTTTAATTTCCTTTTCTAACAAATAAAAGTCGTATTAATAATCATTCAGGCAGAAGCTGAAAAAGTGTCAGTTGGTATTTATTCTGAGATGTACCACCGTGTCTTTATTCCCGTAGTTTTCCTTTATCGTCCTTTATATTTAAGTATCAGACAGTACCAGAAGTGTCCTAACAGTCTTTGCAAGGCAAATATTTTAAAATACTTTTAGCTCAAATTTCATCTGAGTCAGACAATGATTAAAGTTGTCAGCACTGCATCCTGTTTACATCCGTTTGCGTTCAATAACGCATTAAGGTTGTCGTCCTTTTCAATTTTTGAGTTTGGAGAGCTTCTAGAGAAAGAGTTTAATGACTAGTACTGTTTCGATCAGTTAGGTTTTAAACTTCCAAAAAAAATTTAATTTATTTTATTCTAATAATAATAATAATAATAATAATAATAATAATAATAATAATAATAATAAATTAAAATTCGGTTTTTACCCTTTATTATGAAAACGTGAGTTTTTTCCCATAAATTTGAAAACATACAATTTTCTCTTTTTTCCCTTTATATTGAAAACGTTTAAATAAAACAGTATAACAGTTTTATAAATAGGTGCATAGGGCCCGATTAGTGCAATTTCTAATAGTGCGGCATAATGGTGGAACCGATTAACCGATACAAAAAATAACACCACTAGAATTGATGGATAGAATGATAAAGGGAATGTTTATTTGATGTAATTATATTGCATTATTGTTATTGTTTATAGATTTTTTTAATTATTTATTTAACTATTATTTAACTTTCATATAATTTAATAAAAAGACTCCAAACTCTTACACTATTATTAGAGAAAATGAGCAACAATAATTTGGGAGTAAAAGAAACATTATTACAAAAGAAGCCAGCGATTCTTGCACTTTTCAAAGGATAAAAAACTTGAAGTTATTTTAATGGTAATAATAAAAAACTGTTAAAAACTTTTATTTTTTACAGAACAGACAAATAATTGCAACACAAATTGCTAGCAACTTCATTGCTTCGTTCTATAATCAATTATTGCTGTGCAGACAATGACTTTAAAAATTCCATTTTCATATTTTATTACTTCATATGGATGGTTTTTTCAAAGCTGATGGTGTAAATTTTTCTCAAGTTTTATTTTTTCTTAGCAACAATTTCTTTTGGTTACAAAATTTTGCCTTCCAAAATAAATAAGATGAATGAAAGATAAATTAATGGGTTTGTGGATGCTAATGTGTCCGTGGCTTCCAATATGCAGCCACAGTCAGGGTGTTAATGTTTTTTCCAAGACTCCATGCTGATGACGACGATATTAATGATGCCTTTCGCTTTACGGTTGTGACTGCTGTAACCTTTTCCTTTCTTAACTTTTTTTTTTTTTTCTAAAAAACACAATGTAAAAGAAAACAAGAAAGTAAAAAAAAATTATATAACAATGTAGATATACATATATACGTATGCGTGTGTGTGTGTGTGTGTGTGTATGTAGTATAGCAAGCCTCTTATGTACCATAAGAGAATATAACAATTTTACAAATATTTTTTTTCAACATTGTATTTTTCTTGTTGTGTCGCTGAACATTTTCAATACGAATGGATGGATTTTCACAGTTTGTACAAAAATGTATCAGCTCGCTCTGCGTCTCCTATTTTGTGCTTCTTTTAATTTTAAATGCATAAATTTTGTATAATTTTTAATGAAACATTATGCACATCACCAGTACTTACCAACGAGAATATATATTTAACATATTTAATGGTTTTGTAACAAGAAATTTGCTAAAGGAAAAATTTATTGTGAAAATGTCTGCTTATTTATCTAGATAAAGAAGACTGCTTCGTTTATTGTTTAACACATATTCACACACAATTGTTGTCGCATTTATGTAATTGTTTATTTAAATACATACATACGTATGTATGTATGTTGAAGTGTGTGTTGTTCAAAAATACTCGTAAAAGTGTGAGAATAATTTATGATTCGATTTAAATTTTTTTAAAATTGACAAAAAATCCTTTTTTTCTTTTCGATCATTTTTTATACACCGCATCGCATTGTGTGGTCGTTAATGTTTTCAACACAATTTCCTTGTTACATTATTACAGCTTCAATAATCCTTCTGTTTAAATTTAAATGCGGATATGCATACATTTATTTTTGATAGTCGATTGAATTAAACTTGGAAATTAGCACTTCTTGAATTTAAGTATAAGATTTAAAGGAATTTTAATTTTTTAAAACTAAAACTTTTTTAAATTTATATAAACACTATGGCAACATTGTAACAACTCCACATTGTTACAACTCCACAGCTTGTCGCTTCGTCGTAAGTCAAGTTATTAAACATATAACTACGGGCGAAAAGCCCACATGTCTATAAATTTGTCATAACTTGTGTAGGTTAAGAAGTATTATTTTCCTACTGGATAAATTGTAAATTTTAAGTCCGTATTGGATGGGAATTCGAATCCTTTCATCGGTCCATTTCTTTTAAAAGAAAATCATGTGTGTCTCCTTTTGAACTCTTTTGTTCTATTTTAATTTTTGGTTGCGTTGAAATAATATATCGCTCATTAGCTACAATATCATTACAAATTATCAGGTGACACGTTTCGAGCTCCAAAGCTGAATATTTTGTAGATTTTTTTATTAATAAAACAACGTGAGCCAAGTGAGCCGGAAGTGTAAAACGAGAAGATCTGAAAAAAAGTTAAATATAAAAAAAAAAAAATTAAATATCAACAAGTTACTGAATATTCTCAAGAACTACAAAATCACAACAAAAAAATTTGCAAAAAAACTATGCTTAAAATAAATTAAAAATTTTGAAAAAAATATCACAAAATCAAAAAAATTTTTTATCGAATAATTAAATTTTATATAATAGAATGATGCATAAAACTAAGAACAGAAGGTTGCATAATATTCGACACAGCCAAATGGTGCCCTCTATTTTATTTTATTCGAACACAAGTCACATCTATCTTTTGTTAAAAAAAAAATCCTGCAGAAATTTTCGTCAGCAAAATTTTTTGCGCACTATTTGTCGTAAAATAAGTGAAGAGTAAATTAATTGAATATTTGAATAGAAAAAAAACTAACATTTTGATAGAAACTAGTTTATTGTGTCAATAGTCATGTAAAAACAATTTTGATGGCGGATATTATTGATAAACTTTTAGCGAACAAATAATTGACTGGCCTGAACACAAGAAAAGCGGAAAAAGCAGCCTAATTATTTGATTCAACAGAAAAATAATAAAATGTTTAATCAAAATTTATATTGATTCCTTAATTTGTTCCTGGCTTTTTCAGCCTGTTGCGGCATATAATAAAATACGGAAACATTTTATATTTAATGTTGCTTGGCATATTGTGTGGGTTGTTAAAAGATTATGTAATCAACCACCTTAAGCTTTACAAATAAATTTTAGCTTAAAAATATTCTTCTTACACGTTTAAAAACTTTTTTTTTTATCATTTAACAAAATTTTCATGAAGGTATAAATATAAAAAGTATTAGGGAGTATGTTGTTATATAAATCTATTTGAATTTACACATGCATACAATTATCCTTATACAAATGTGTGCATGTGCCTGTGTGTAATGTAAAAAGAAGACATTAAAGGAGTCGTTAAGAAAATGATTAGGCGATTATAATTTTTTATTAGGCTCTTACACAAAATGTCTAACAATGCAAAGAAAAAGCAGAAACGGAAAAGGTAGAAAACCGAAAAAGGTAACAATTCATACAATAACAATAACAAAACAAACAAAAAACCAACACACAATCAATACATTAATGCCAACAAACGTACGCACACGTATATCAACCTTCATTTAATATGTTAATATTTTTACGTGCGTAGATGTCTGTCTTTTGCCAGCAGTTTTAAGGAATTAACTTATATTAGTATTTTGAAGTAATTTAAAATTAAATATATATGCAAATGTATCTATTTAAATGAGAAAAAAAATAATTAAAATTAAAAAACTGTATAATTAAAGCGCTGTTACCCCTAAAACAATACAATCATATTTAAATATATTCAAGCGAAGTTTTATTGCAAAAGGTTTAACATATTTTTAACATATTCTCAGTCGATATGTGATAACCAGCAATTGAAATCTGTGTCCTATTTTTTTCAATTCTTTTTTAAAGTTTCAGTGAGTTTCTAGCCTTCCTTTTTTATGACATTTTTCATGGCGTCGGACTTTATACATTTTGCTTTGAATCTGATATTTGTTATTGTTGTTGTTTGTGTTATTTAAAATAATACACAAACGACAAAACGTATCCAGCGAACGTACACAAAGCAGGAGTGCATACATACAGGCAAATTTAAACTGTTAAACTTTGTTTGATGTTCAGACAGACGAAATTTTCTTTTACAAATTTTGTTTCCTTTTGTTTGGTCGTTCTTAATTTTTGAACTTTTTGTATTTGGTGTTTACAACACAAAAATTAATGTATGTAAAACTGTAAAAAAGCAACGAAAGAAAAGCAAAGCAAAAGGTAAAATTTGCCTGTCTAAATAGGGTGAAGGGAAAAAAATCCTTCAAAACTTAAGCCATGCGTCTCTGTACTTCGCTCCAACAAACAAAAATTTCATCCAATATTCCGTCATGTAAAATGACTCTTAGTTTCCTGATATGAATAAAAATTGAAAAATTTTTGTTGATTCCATGCAGTGATGCCAGAATGCAGATTTTTTCTTAGTTTTAAAGATTTTTAAATCAAAATACTATTTGAAGATCTTTTTCCCAATATTAAGATTTTTTTGATTTAGTTGTTGGACAACTAATATTGGAACTTCTCGATAAATTTTATTAAACATACAAGTATTTACGTATGAAAACAATTATGTTGTTAATTAATAGCCTAAAACAAAAAATAGTATCTTGGCCGCTAATGGATAAATAAATATATAATGATGACATTTACCAGGTACATATATTTCCGATTTAAAGTTTAATGATACTGAATTAAATGAAGTCATTGATAATTGTATTTGACTTTAACGACGCAACCTTAAAAAAAGCTTTCTTATGTTAACCCTCAAAACGTTACGAGTATTTATAAAAAAAAGTTTCTTCACTAGTAAGTCTAATAAAACTTTTTCCAAATTTAAAGACAGTGAAATACAAAATTTAGATGACAAATTTAGGAAACTTCGCTTCATGAATTTAATAAATATTTTAAGAATTTAGAAAATGTTACAGTGGAAAAGTTTTGGCACACAATTTTTAAATATTTCTAGAGCGGATAGTGAGCTAATAATTCAACTTGGTCAAATTTTGCAATAAATTTGATATGTTTCTCTTGTTCATCTGCAAACGTCAGAAACTTTCAATAGTAAAAAAATAAAAAAAAATTTTGAAGATTTTTTTCTAAATTAAGATTTTTTTTGATAAATATGAAAATTTTTTGGCACCACTGGTTCCATGGCTAAAGCAAATAGAACAGTTTAAATTGCTTAAGAACTGTATAAATATATTTTCAAAATATCAAGCGCACGTAAAAACAAATAACTGCTTAATGGGGTCAGACGAAAGATTATTTTTGTCTTAAATTTCCTTAAATTTGTATTTGATCTGTTGGAGATGTTCTGAAATAAAAACTTGTAGTAAGAACAATACTAAATTCTTTTTATTATAAAGTCATTCAAATATGACGAATTTTGAAAGATAAATATTTGCTTTAACAAAAGAATATAAAAAAGAGAAATTATAAAACCTTAAAATTAAAAATTTTTGCTCATCTTTAGTTTTATCTCGAAATCTCTGCCGTTAAATCCCCATTCTGCTCGTTATTTTTTAACATATTGTATCCAATTTACTTAATTTATTTTCAAAAATATAGTATCCTGTGAATAGAACATAGCGTGCTTATTGTTTTTTTCGGGTACTTTTGCCAGAAATATGATTTCTTACAGAGAAAAAATTAAAACAGAGAAGACTGAAACAATAACATATTTAAAATGATTTTTAAATTCTCTTCAATTCAAAATATTAGAATTAGAATTTTAGTTTTATAATATAATTATTCTTGCTATGACAAAAGATTTACAGACAAAAGGTTTGAAGAAGGCTTTTTTGGAACCTTGAATTAATCTTTTCAAGGACTGACTATTATCATCGTTTTTACTTTTTTTTTGGCTGATGAAAGCCAAGGAAATAAAATTCTTCTTTTCCGTAGCTTTTATTTATTCTTGTGCTTTTTTTAGATCTAAAGACAACAAAATGAAAAAATTAAATAAATAAAAAATAGAATGGAATAGAAGGGAATAGAATGAATTCAAACTCTAAATAAGCCTTGTTATTGGTTGGTATTTTGGAAATTCTTAAGTGTCTCATGGCAAATATTTACAACTATAAATTTTACCTATAGGTGTCCTTTTTCTGATAATGGCTCTGCATTATCTGTAAATGTACATGTGTATGTGTGTATGTTCCTTCATGTAGTAGTCGTTTTTCTTTTTGTTTTTTGTGTGTGTTTTTTTGTCTTCGTTCCCTTTCAAATTTATGATGCGCAAAATGTTTTAAAATTGAAAAATAAAATTGTTTTGCATATATTTAAAGAAATGAATTTCGTTGCTGCTGTTTCGGTTATGTATGTATGTATATATGTGTGTACATACATATATGTTAGTGATAATGTTACCATTATTGCTGTTGTTGTTTTGAATGCCAAAAACACATGAATTTTGGGTTGTTTTTTGTATGTGTAAATAAGTATTTGTGATATTCATAAAATGAAGGCTTTGTGTTAAAAATTGTCATGTATAAAAAATGTTTGAATATATTAAAATTTATGGTTTAATGTTTTTTAAAGTGTTCATTGAATGAAAATATTGATTGTCATTGTCTAAAGTGAAAAAGTCTCGATATTGGAATACCTACCAGATTCACACATGCACACAAACCAATTTTCTACTTACATATAGATGTATGAGGGTACAAACACACATGAAAGAGCATATAAAGGCTTGAAACGAAAGTATAATTTATATCCTTTTAAAAAAAAATCGTTTTTATAAATGGCTTTGAATTAACATATATTTGTTAATTTGTGCAATAAATATATCTGTATTGGCTTATAGATTTAATTAAATATAGTTGTGGTATTTTTACGTTTTGTTTTGTGCGCCATAATTTTTGCGCCTTTTTTTATAAATATTGTAATTAAAATTCTTTATTATTTTCGATATTAAAATATTAAAATATAATAAAAAAATCATTTTCAGTAAACCTCTGACAAATATTAAAACTACAGCGTAAAACAAGTGACAGACGGGATTGATTTTACCACGATCAAAGTGAATTTTACCTCAATATTAGTTCATAAGTGTCAAATCTGCAGTGCAACGAATGTTCACTGCTAATCGACTGATACCCCTTAATATCAGCTTTAGTTCCATACAACTTCTAATAAACAATATTAATTTTTTAAAATTGTAGTAGTTTTCTATATTGTAGATATATGAGATTCTTTCAACGGAATTCTTTTACTGAATTTAAAGTATAATTTTTCTAAATTAAATTTTCAATGTTCAATAGAAAATATCTTCTGATAAAAAAACCTTCTTGCGTCCAATGAATTCGATGTTTTATGTTGTTCAAAAAAAGAAAAAAAGAAATAAGGGAACGTAAAATGATTTGAAAATAAATTATTTTCTAATTCAAAAGAAAGCGTCAAGTTAGGCCTGAATAGAGATTTTCGTATTGGTTACTAATTGAAAGGAAAAGAAAATGCTAATGAAGGGTTGACAAAAGCGAAAAAAAGTGTTGGTGTGCAAATTTCACTCGGGCAAATCATAAATGGCTGAAATGTGTTACTTAAATTTGCTAGTTAAATATTTGACGACAAAATTAGATTAAACGAAGAATGCTAATGAATCATGTTGAGATCAAGAAAAATTTATCATCCCCATTCTGCTTTCGAAATAATACAAGAAACAATAAACAAAAACACGAACTTAAGCCTTATTTAAAATTGGCAGTAGATTTTTTTAACTTTAATTTAGATTAATAGTCCTAAGTGCTTGAACTTTAAGGGAAATAATATACTTCACAATATTTTTTCCACTTTTGATCTTTTGTATAAAATTAAATTATGTCCTTCTTAAATGACTTTTCATATTCACACTGTGGTTTTACAAACATGTTTGTGTTGTTGCCAGCCCATCTGTCTTCCCCTTTGCGATTTTGTTTTTTTTTTTTCGAGAATAGCATTACAACATTTATTTATTTTTTATGTTGTTTATGAGTGGAAAGGAATTTTTATATTCATTTAACATTGTTTCAGCTGGTAGTGAAGGAATAATATAAATATTACATTTTCCACTTTCTTGTGTTGATATTTTACATAATTTTTTTTTTTTCTCGTTTTTATTAAAGTTAAGTGAAGACAGCCTATGTAGGCACATGGTTTTATAAGTTCAGAGCTGCTGAGCTCTTACTTTAATACTGCAGATATGAGAAGTTGTGAATGTCGTTGTTAAAATTGAAACATGTTTGCATTTAAAAACAGGCTCACAGGCTTTTTAGCAAAAAACGATTTAATTTTATATTTCTTTAAAATTAAAAGATCATTAATTCAGTATTTTTTACTTAATTTTAGGTCAGGCTTTAGTTTTTATTATACAACTTTATCAAGATAAATAAATTATGCTTAAACGATGTATTTATTTTTAAAGAAAGCAGAAAAAACTAAAATTAAAATGAAATGAATGCAATGCATTTTCTTAATCTAAAAGCCTGACTAAAAATGAATATTTGTTTCTGTTTTTAATAAAATAAAATAAAAAAAGTATTTTTACATTTTTATAAATTTTATTCAAGTAAAAAACAAACACAATCGTCATTAAATTCAAAATTTTTTAGGTTTTAAATTCATAAAAATTCTGTACAGAGATATAAAAGCAATATTTATCAAGAAACATTTAAATTCAATTTAAAGTTTGTTTTTAAGGATCCATATTTGCATAACAAAACTAATGTTTAAGATGGCGTAACAAAACAAAACAAAAAAAGTTTACATTTAATTTTGCCTTTAAATGGCATTTTAGGATTGAAAGCAAATGCTAAATTTGTGTTGACTGATTTTTCTCTTATAAAAAAAAAAAAATTCAATAATTTCTAAGAAAAGATTAGCAAATAAGTAACGAAGAATACAATTTAATATCAATGTAACTCTGACTCTTCCTACTACTTATTTCATTTTTATCGTATTTTTTTCTTAATCACTTGTTTATTCATGCACATATTTCACGTATTCTTAGCGAAAGAAAAATTGGCTGAAATTGTTATGGTGCAGTCGTACGTAGCAAATAGATTCAGTTTTTCTTTTCTGTAAAGTGAGCTGTGTGATAAACCTGCGTAAATGTTTAATTTTTTTTTAAATAAAAGTATAATTAAACAAATTGAAATTTGATCTAAGCTTAAAAAGAGAGCATATAAACCATGTCCATGTTTGCTTTTTACCATCTTCACCTTTGTAATGCACTACAAATCTTTTGATTTTAGCTCAAAAATTTAATTTCTTATACCTGAAAATCTAAACAGTTAAATTTTACATTCCTTAGTCCTAAAAATGCTATTGAAAACTTATTTAAAACATTTTAAGGTCTTTGGACTTGTATTTCGTTTGTTTACTTTTAGCATTATTATTTTGTATGTTACGTCTTGAATTAAAATGTTACTATTTGTTGAGAAAAAGATTCTGAAATAAGAACAATTGTTGAAAGTCTTTACAAATCTAATGAAAATTAAAGTCGTTCTACTGCAACTTTTTAATTTTTTTTTTTAATGAACACAACCTGGCCATCACTTCACGTGTAACTTAATGGACTTTGAAATGAAATATAAATTATTTTAATTAAGCACGTCTTCGACCTTAAATGATGCTTTAAAGAGAATTATATATTAGAAAACAGAAATGTACCGTTATCTGATCAATAGCCGAAATTTCCCAATCAGCACTGGCAAATTAATCAAGAAAAATGTAATACATTTTTTTAAAGAAAAAAAATTGTTATTCAGAGTTTTAGGAACATGTTATCGTAAGGATCCTTATAATTTTAAATATTAGTGATCGAGTAAGAGTTGAATATAAAATAAACATCCAGTTATTTTTTGAACGCACCTCGCACAATTTACTTAAACTCTACATTTTTAATTAAACATTGTTTCTACATTGAATGTGTTAATTTTATCTGTGAGTGTTCTTTTTTTTATTACAATATTGTTTGCATGAACTCTTTTAGTTGTTAATTCTCTGCCAGACTGTTATGTGCAGTATCAGCTGCAATGCTGTTCATTATTCCCAATCTACTTGCAAAAATGATAATTAATAACGGGAATTGACATTGACACTTATAAAAGCAGGTGGCAAAAAATAAAACATTATTAAAGCATAATTTGCAATGCTGAAGCCTTTGAAACAACCAACTTCACGACTTTTTGATGAAGTGGAAATAATTTTTATTACACTTTTAATTGCAACGACTGCATTGTATTTCAACAATGCTATTATTCTCATAAAGACTAATTAAAACTCAACTGATGCATAAGCTGTCTTTTATTTTTCCATTATTTTTCTTTTAATTTATTATAATTTGTTCTTAAAACAGACAAAAACATACAAAAATATTTTGATTGAATAATTCTTTCCAAAGTCAAAATTTAATGAATTATTCTTTTCTCAATATGACCACTAAGGTTTTTTAAGATTAAAAGTTTATCACTATTTCAAGTTCATTAATGATTTAAGA
The DNA here is from genome assembly GCA_937654795.1 of Cistogaster globosa. Classification (NCBI taxonomy): domain Eukaryota; kingdom Metazoa; phylum Arthropoda; class Insecta; order Diptera; family Tachinidae; genus Cistogaster; species Cistogaster globosa. The sequence goes on along the minus strand of OW569406.1, from coordinate 121,615,767 downwards.
AACTTTTGTAGCTGCAGCAAAACTGCAGAATTTATGAAATTTTAAAAGGCTGGCTTTGGAAAATAAATAAAAGACACCAAATGTTTTACAACAAAAAAAAAAAAATGATATCAACACATATTTTGATTTATAAACTAACAGTGTTCACGATCTCGTCCGCGTATCATTTCTAATTTTCTTAAAATTAAAATTTTAAAAAATATTTTTAAAAATATGTGTTGTGTTCGGTAAACAGTGTTAAAAGTTTTCCATCTTCAAAAACAAAATGAGCTGACAACTGTTCTAGTACCATTATACCGGTAAAATTGGATGCTTTCAAGTTTTATTTGCATCTCTAGTTTGTCTACGAAATGACATATTTTTATGAAATAAAAAGTTTTCTATATTTAATATATTTTCTATATTTAAGCCAATGGACGAACTGCTCACAAAATTTATTCAAATCCATCTAGTAGTTCTTTTGCGATGCGAACATAGACAAACAGGCGGACAGATAGACAGACAAATAAAAGGTTTTAAAAAAAGATGTTTTGTATATCACATCGATTAATATCTACACAAACATCAAAATTTTCAATAAAAAAAGAATATTTCATTCACAGAAATGACCCCACTACTGTTTTATTATGTTTATAAATGTAATGAATTTTCTTAACTTTTAATAAATCTGATTCAAATATTAACAAAAACATTTGCACTAAACGAAAAAGTGTAATAAATATTAAATATACTTTTCGTAATATTTTAGTCAAGTTTTTTGTATAATAGAATTTTAACTTACTCACTTTTAAAGCTGCACTTTGTTGTTTACTTTGAAAACTTGTGTACATTTCTCTAAACATTTTCAATTTATTTGTTAGAGCACAAATGAAAATCACAAAATCCTTTTTATTACTTAAACTTTGCAACATTTGTCCCCTAAAACTTGCTCTGAATGCACATGTTGAAATTGTAAGTTTGCAAAGAAGAAGAATTGCAACGGCAACAACAACAATATGATTTGTAACCTGTGTCCGTTTTATTTATAACACACTCTTGAGAAAGTGTAAAAGTTAAAAAGTATAAAGTCGTTTTAGTGTTTTGTTGTTATTATTATTTTTTTTTTTTGTAATCTTAGTGCATTATATGCACTCATGTCCTGTGGCATTTGCAAAACTGTCAACATCATCAAGCTAAACTTTTAAAGTGCTGTTAATGAATCCTGTAGGACGTTTTTAAAACACTGAGAAGAAGAGGCAGCATAAAAACTAAACAATTCCTTACAAAGTGTACAAGCATTATTAAGTTAATTGTTAGGTACTGCTATCACTCTTAAATTTAATTCACAAACACACACAGCAACTCGAACACAAAGAAATACAAATGCAAACTTTTTTTCATTCTACGCCTGATGTATGCTAAATAATAAACAAAGTCTTATTGTCACTGTCCTGGTAAGTAGTCATCGTCATCATCAACACAAAATATGTTTTAGGTGTTTTTTGTTGTTGTTGTTGTTTTTAGGTGCACTGACAATCTTAAGGGGATTGAACTTCTATTCATTGTAAACAAAACACAGACCTTAGATGTTTCTCATACTCATCCCAGCACATAATACTTTGAAGTAGCATTTTCACATTTACACAAATTTTTATAACAAAAAGTCGAGAAAAATTTAAACAGATCAACATGTGCAGCTTTTGAAAAAATGTTTGCATGTTTATGTCTCATGTTCATAACAGTATTCAGGTAGATGTGTAAATTTACGTTTTAGAACAGTGTCCAGGAATAAGTTAAAAATAATACATTTTTTCTTTAATTGAGACAAGATATTCTACTTTCTTTGAATACACAAATTATTTTTAAATCAATATGAAAAGCTGTTCTTTTTCAAAAGATTTGAGTTTCCTGATATTGGCGGCATATTGCTGGAATTACATTTAATTGTTTCGGTTTATGATGATCGAAAGTTAGTTTAAACTTTAAAGTTTATTTGAAAAAATAAAATATTTTCAGCAAATATTGATTTTCTTTTTTTATTCCAGTGCTTGAAAGTTTAGGTTTTAAAAGCCACATTTTTCTGCCCGGCATTTAGAATTTACTAATTTGTTCCTCTTAGTAAATATTTAACTTAAATTTAAATTGTAAGGACTGGCCAATCTCCTACACTTACAAATGCATACAAATACTTTCTTCAATTTTCCCACACAAACAAATATTTATTTATTCTACTTTTAAAGAGGATGGATGTTGCTGGTTAAATGTACATTAAATTATTTGTTTATTTAACAGAGAATGTCAAAGATTTTAAGTGCTATTTGTGATACTGATTTAATACAATCTTCAATTAATTATTACTAAACATTTGATAAATTAACAGGAGTGGAGTGATTTTATTTGCCCAATAATATTTAACAGAGTGCATGTGAAAGTATGACCAGCATAAATAATAATCACTTTTTAATTACAATCTAATTTTGGTTTTGTCTTAGCATTAGTAAAAGACACACTTACAATTTGCAAACACCATAATCAGAAGTTAAATCTTATTTAAAATGTATTTAAATATTTGCAACTAATAAACGTAAGTGGATTGTTTAAGGTACGAGGGTAAGTCATGAAATGAGCATTTGGATTTCAAAGCAAAAGAGTTTTCTGATAAATTTTTATATTCATTTTTAAGGGTTGTCGGGTAAATTTTGTTTAGTTTCTTTTGAAAATTGGCTATTTTTAGAAAAACGGGAATATACGAGAATAATATTATTTAATATTCTTCTTTAATCAAAAGCTTGTACTTAAAATGGAGTCTGTAGGGAATATTGTGGGTTTTAATTATTAACAAGCTCATTAAGCCAAAAAAGATCATCATCGATTAACACAATTTGGCGACAAAAAACAGGTCAGTTGCTAACTGTTCTAGAGACCAATCGGCGAAAGAGCGATGCATATAATGGTCTCGTGGCCTTAATTCCTGCACTAGCTGGATTTTATACGAGTGTATGCCAAGATAAATTTTGATCTTCTTCCTTACTTTCGCTTACAGCAGAGCTTTTATCTTCAATACATATTTTCCTTTGACGTGTTGGTTTTGTCGCATGCTCTAGAGAGTATGTGGCACGAAATCTTTCCACAATTCGACAGATGGTTTCCTTCGACAAACGATTATGTGCACAATAAAAATCACAAAGTCGTCCATAAGTTGCTCGAATTGATAACTGATTTTCAGGGAAAACTTTAATGATTTGATATCCTTGTTCTAGCTTCAGTCTGTTCATAAAGTTTGCCAGAGTTAACTCAAAATAATAAGAAAAAATATTTCATTTAAATTTCATTTTTTGTGTTATCTTTTATAATTTAAAGTTCTATCGGGCTTGAAAATATACCCGTTATATTGAGCTTGAATATGTCTCTAAATGCCGGACATCCTTTAATGGGATGGCGGAGGTTTTGACAATCACCCTAAAGTGGATAAGGGGACATGGGACCGTTTTGGACAACCTCGTTGCCGATGAACTGGCGAAAAGGGTGACATTGACATTTTCTGTGGCATACCCCTCTCTGCTTGCGGACGGCGCAGTGACGCTGTTATCTACGAACTGGCCCAGACCAGATGGTCTAACGAGCCGACATGTTCGACCGCTAGAACAATCTGGCCCTCTTTGGATCGGGGAAAGGCGGCTGCACTATTGCAGCTACCGAAGGTTCGACTACTTGACTTGGTGGCAGCGGTTACTGGACACTGTCTATTCGGGACCCATGCTAGGAGAGAGACGGTGGAACACCTCCTCTGTCAGTGCCCTGCGTTAAGGTGTACACGGCTAAGATATCTTGGTCAGCGCTGCTATGAAGGCCTTTCTGATATATTGGCAATGGGTCCAGGTAGGATTAGTTCCTTTTTAAGGTACAGTGGGTTGTTTCATTATATTTCATTATATTATTTACTATTTTTTTTGTCGGCCAAAGTTATGATCTAACATTTATGTATTTGTTTTCTTATCGTTGCGTCTCAGTGATAGAAAGCTGAAAAAATAGGGATTTTATTAAGATATAACAGTTGGTATGCGTATTAAAACACATCTTGGAAAAAAAAATCGCTTGAAAAATTTTAACTAAAAATTAAATCATAAAAACCATTCACCAAAATTTTTAAACTGAAAGCCAAACTTGTATAAATATCACTATTTACTTCATTATTTGACCACAAGGCTTATAAATTGATTACAATTAGAATTATCATATCGGAATTTTCACAGTTTTTATTAAGTATACAGTTCAATTAATTATTTTGTACACACACATGTTTCTGTGCCTAAGAGCAGTAACCACCTAACTCGTATTAGAGAAGTTTTAAGCAGCATTTTTAATTTGAATATGTTGCGTTAAATCAGGGAATATCAGCTGCCTACATTTTAAAGTAAAGAATACTTTACAATTATAAAAATTTCAGAGCACTACGCACTTGAATATTGTACTTCTGGCATAAGCAACAACTCAACTGCAGCTGTTGTTGCTTGTGGACACAGAGTTATAAAAACATAACAGTTTTAATACAATGAAATGATAAAAAAATAGTTCCAAATACCAACGGCAGATAAACTTCAAGTTTATTGTAAATGTTTTTATGTTTCGAAATAAAGCAAAACAGTTTTTTACCATGCTGTTTCAACCACTGCTAAGATGCGGAAAAGAACTTCATATTGTGTCAATTTCAGAATGGTTTACTGGTGGTAAAAATAATTGGGGAAATGGAAAAAGCGACCCTCAATATTCATTTACATAAATTGTTGTAATAAAATATTTTGGTAAAAAAAGATAAACATAAGTACAAGCAAATGAAATGTAATGTCTCATACAAATAATATTTCTTCATCTTCTTTTTTTTATTAATAATGTCATTATTATCTTATTAATTCAAAAGAAAACGTAAATTGAACAGGTTTCTTTGGCACGACTATTTATTTCTTTTGAGAAATTATTGTATCTGTTTGTGATTTAAGTGGACAAAAGAAGCAAAATTTTACTTTTTAAATAGAACACATTACAAATACAATTAAATATAAAAAAACACAATTTTATTATTAGAAAATACGTATTTTTAACACTGGTTGCCAGTTGGTTGGGACAAGGTTCAAAAAAAAAAAAAATAAATAAAAAAACACAAAATAAGCTGTTTAATGCCATAACATACCAACAAATGCCATTAACAAATCAATTTTCCACACTGTTAAACATAAATAAACAATTTAGGTTTGTATGTGTTTCAGGCATGTGAACACATAAATACAAAAATACTTAACGAGGATTTGTGAGGATTTCTCCAAGCAAATCTACTGAAACTGCTATTTCATGTGTATTTTGTCCATTTAATAAAAGTATTTATACATTTCTTATCAGATATAAAACGACACACAATTCAAACAACAGCAACAACAAAACTATTGTAAAAATAAGTTTCACAATTTAGTTGCCAAGTGCTTTATTTAACAAATTTTCATACAAAACGAAGGAGGCCATTTTTTTTTTTATAAACGGTAACATTTATTTTCAAGTGAATACAAATTTTGTTTGAATAAACTAAGAGTTTTGTGTGTTTGAAAAGTTTATTCATGAAGACATAAAATGAATTATAAAAATTAAGATCAATAAAAAATTCTATTTGATCTCTGTTATAAATTTTAAACTGGGTATAAACTTACTGAGTCGAATAAAAAAAAAATGTTTTTAAACATATTTCTTCGTGTACTCAAACCTACGTACTTTACATAGAAAAACGACTTTAAGGCCACCCATTTGGTGGCTGTGCAACAGATTAATTTTAAGAAGATATTTTAAAAAATATTAAAAAGATTTATCACACTCTTTACACTGGTGAATGTTAATTTCAATAATGATCATAATAAATGGAGTTGTATAATTCATTAAAAAAAATATTGAAATACACATAAGAATAAATAAGTTCTTGTTACTTTATACGTCGTTGTAAAACAATAGAGTGACGTACAGCTTTAAACGCATCATCTCAATCTAAATCCGTGGAAAAGCGGCTGTTCGATTAGTGAAACAAGCAAGTTTCCTTTTAAGGTGTATTCCTTGAATATTAACTGGTACTATGTTTGTGCGTGTGTGTACATATATGTATGTTTACGTAAGAGTGCAAGTACTTATATGAAATATGAACCCAGGAAGCATCTGTTAAAATATGATGTTCTTACCATTTGCTTACATACGATGTCAAACGATTTTAACATAAAATTTGGAATATTTTACTCTAAAATAAATGATTGTGAAGACGTGAAAAGTAATTTATTTAAACACCATTACTGAAGAGCCATATAAGTAAATGTAAAATTTAGATTTTAAAGCAAGCAAAGCAAAGTAAGAAATATTAAGTCCTATAGGTCGTAAGTGTAATACAAAAGATGAAACAATTTCAAGGAAAATATTTTTGCAGAAAAGAAACGAGCTGAAAAATATCACAATTAGATAAAATGATGGCATCCAACAGCAAACTCAACTGTATTTGTATACCTTACATATTTTCATTATTTAAGAAAAATAATTTGTTACGCCTAACAATTTGGTTTATGAAAAAAAAATATACACAAATTTCTAAAAAAAAAGTATTCACACTCTTTATACGCAAATAATAAAACTCATTTCAAAGTGATACAAAATTGAACTAAATTTAAACAAAAAACTTTTTTTTCTTTCTGTGCCTGCATACCAGAAATGACAGCATACTTTAAATAGTCATTTGTCTTTGTCCTAATGAAATCGGAAAAAAGAAAAAATAATTGGAAACAGAGGAAAGGAACTGATTTATTTAAAATCTAATTTTAAGAGCGAAGCTCTTGGTGCATCCTTTTTCAGTTTTCCGGTAAATGAATTTAAAACTGGCTATTTACTTAATTTTTAAAAAAATAATCAAATAACGAAGTACTTGGTCATGATAAAAAATTTCAATTTTTTTAGAAATACATGCAGTACATTGCGCAACTACTGATAAAATATGGCGACCATGTAAAAATTAAAGCAATGAATTTTGCAGACAAGGTTGTTGTAGTTGACTGAATAAAACCACGTTTTTCAAACGGATGGTCTGATATCATACTTGAGTAAAAGTTAGTATATCTGCATATTTTCCCAAATTTGTTGTAAAATTTAAGGTTTTGGGCGCCAGTCTTTAGCATTTTAAGAAAACACGCATTTGAAGAAAATTGGATGAGTTTTATCAGGATAAAAGGATTTTATTTTTAAACAAGATGTAAAGTATTATTTCCACTGCAATACGCAATTTATTGCCACATTTGTTACATATAATAGGCCCTAAAAGAAAAGAAAAATGAAATCAAATGCTTTCAATATTTAAATCTATATTTGCCGTGTGGTTGCTCTTAAGAGCCTAATGTTTTCATTACACATTCATGCAATTATTTTTTTTTTAAAGGTCTTTAATTTTATGTGCATTAAAACTATCCGAAGGTCACTAAAACTCTTACCAACCCAATCGTAAATTTAAATATTTTTGTTGTTTTGTAACAGTTATTTTGTTATTTGTCTAAGCAAAACCTTTGAATATCTAATGAACATTTAGATAATTAAAAATGGCAACCATGTTCTTGAAAAACAACCTTCTGGCACGTTAACATAAACAAGGTTTTGTGTAAGACAAAATGGAATAATATTGAAAAAAAACAAACTTTTGAAAACTAAGAGAAGTTTCCATTTCACAAAATAAATATCAAATTTAACATTTTTGAAGGTTACCACCCTAATATTTACATTTTCATCTGTATTAAATACACATTTGCTTACGAAAAAATTTCTGCTCATAAAGTATTTGTGTAAATTAATGTATTTTTTTTGTTTAACTAACATTATTAAAACTTCGTGATGTGTGTGAATTTGCAAGGCTTCAAATTTATTAAAGGAAAACTTGCTTACGAACTAACACTTTTACATTCATATTGAAACACATTTGTTCACTTTTGTATGTGCGTATGCTACTAACAACTTTTGATTTCGTATAATTATTATATTTGATGGACGCTTTAAAATATTAGAAAATATAAAACAAAAGCCGACACTAATATTGATCGGAGACGATTAATAAAAATAAAAGAAAATTAAAAATTATTATGACTGATGTGAGCAAATTAATCAGCATGAATTGCATTTAAACATTTACTCAATAAAAGAAGAACTAAAATCAATGGCCATAAGAATTGGCAGGGTGAACAAACAAAAAGAATAATTTTCCTCTTACTTCCTCTCGAGACAAAAAAAAAAAAAATCGAAATTGAAATTGAAAAGGTTCTTATGTTGCTGTTAAGCATTTGCTGTCAAAAATGATTTCCCTAAAGACTGAGTAACCTGTTGAAAACAGACATAATGCTCGCACAGTGCTAACACGCAACTACAACAAAGCAGAAATTAAATAACAAGTTCGTTCTCAGTTAAATGCGTAAAAAACACAAACGAAAACGAAAAAGTAAATAAAAATAACTTCTTCTTTCAAACATTTATTAATTTATTTGTTGGATACCCTGCTGATACCTTTAAAGATGTGTGCACGTGCATATTTTAATATGTTTTTTTTCTTCGTATTAAAACTTCTAAAGATTTTTAAAATAGAAGTCGTACATGTAGTTCCAGCTTTAAAAGTTAATTTGTTATCATAAATTGGGTTAATAGCACTCATTAAATTGTACATAATTTTAATAATAATTTTGTAATTAAAAGGAAAATTATAGTGTGCATATTTTTAATTTTTAATTTAAAATTTGTAAATTCCTTGGAAAATGCCAAAATGTTTGAGCATGTGAATACAAAGCGACTGTGTGTGTGTGTTTGTGTTACAAAGTGTTTAACACATTGTGAACAATTAAGCCGTAGAGATATTTTTATTGCAGTGAAAAAAAAATATTTGAACTTGGCTGACATTTTTTAATTTGTGTTTTATGGCCAAAAAACTTTTATAATCACATTTTCGTTTATTATTCACAAGCAAACAAACTATTTTTAAATTAAAAGTTAAACGAATTTTTACACATTGTGGGAACAAGTAGTCTTGCAATCAGAGCTAAACTAATGCTGAAGAGCAGTTTCAAGATACTTCAATGATTTAAGAGTGTTTACAAAAATAATCCGTTGTGCCACAGTGTCCCTAAATCAATAATGCTGATGTATTCATAAAACTTTGTTAGTTTGTTATTTGTTTTTACATATAAACTCTTGTTATTTTGTTTATACTTTATTTGTTTTTTTTACTTGAGGGCAATTTTTAGGAAAACGTAAGCAAATGTGTTTAAATATCATCTCAAAAACGATAGCCTAACATGTTCCGTGTTGCATTTTTTAGTAAGAATAAAAACAAACTAAAAACTCAAAAAATAATGAAAAGGGATAAAATGGTTCTCGAAACTGATCCTTAACGTATCAGCAAAATGTGCTCCGAAGTTAGCGTATTAAAAACATCATTAAGGTCATACCTTTACATGCGATATTAATCTTGTTGTTATTTTTTTTTTTTTTTTTGATTATATCTAGGAAAACAGACAACAAAAAGTTTTTCAAAGTTTTTAAATAAAGTTTCGTGTACAATAAGCTACAAACTTGCCTTAGACGAAAATTAAATTTGCTAAAAAATTCATGAAATACATGAAAGAAACAACAGAATCGTAACAGTATAAAGGGAATATAATTTATAGATTTTTTCAAGTCTCAATTCATATGTATTTCATACTTTTTATTACTTAAACTCTAATTTTAAATTTTGTTTTTTGTTTTTATTTTATGTGTCTATTGTGTTTGTATGATTGTTTGATGGCAATTGTATATGAGCCTGGATACACATTTGTGAACAAATATTTTTGACCCGAGGTCTCTTTCCTTAGTTTTCATTATTATTTTCTAAATGTTTTCTGTTCTGTTTTTATTGCAGTTCACGAGTTAAATAAGGCGAAAAAAAGTTTTTCCTTTCTTTTTAAAAGTGTTCTAGACTTGTCATAAATTTCAAATTATTTTCTCTTTTTTAGGAATATTTTTTATGCTCCTCAACCTAAGAACACACACGCACATTCACATTTACATACGTACAGACATAAAATTGTCAAATGGAAACAACACGTTTTTCATTCTAAAGAGTTTTCTGCCATCAAATGCGTTAAAAGAAACTAAATTGCAATTACGTGACTTTATTTTCTTTTTTTCTTTATTTTTTCTGATAAACACTTCTTAAAATTTTAAACTTCTAATGTGTCCTTAAGTCATTTTGTCAAATTAAAAGGATTTTTTCAAAGTCAACATTAAAAATGAAAACTAAACAACAGCTTTAGGCAGAAATATTTATTTGTTTCACACATAAATGACAACTGTTTCGTTTTAAATTAGTTTTTTCTCCGCTTTTTACAAAACGTGAGTGTGATATTGTTGTACAAGGAAATGTCAATGTTCTGGGATTTACTTTATAAACAAAATGAGAAAATTGAGGATTGTGATAGTAAAAGAAAACATATTTAAGATATTTTAATTATAATTGATGTCAAGCATTAAATATAATTAATCTCATACTTAGAAGCAGGTAATTAGATGGACTAAAACACTAATGTTAATGATCTTTTTTAGCCTCATCATTATTTCCAGTAATGGTAATGCTTTAATCAAAAGGTTTCATTGATACTTCATGGTTTTACATCATTATAATTAATAAATGCATTCCTTTTCTTTGTACACTAAAAGCACACCTTAAAATGTAGTAGAGCATAAATTAAAAATGACATTTTTGTCATAGAAATTTGATAAATATATTTGCTTTAACATTCTCAGGAGAAATGTGACACAATGGAAACATATTTCACTTAAGATATTAGACAGATCCATAAAAAAAGATAAATAATTAATTTTTTATTTGTAGTTCTTTTCGAAAGTTAAGCTTTTATTTATTTATTAATAATAAAAAGCATGATTTTTTTTTATAGTAAAAATTAGTAACTAAACCATTTTATTAATATTTAATTATCATTAGTTAATTTTTTTTATTGTCAATTTTTTAAAGAATGCCAATGAAATTTTAATGATAATAAAAAATGAATTAAAATTTATTTTTGGCTTAAGTTCATTTTTTAATTTCTAAAAACCTTTAGTTTTAGAAAAAAAAATTAATTTACACATGCATGCGGACGTTTTTCAAAGAAAACAAGAAAAATAGACACTAGCAGAATAATAATAAAAAAACCCAAATATGCTTAATATGCTTAATATATTACTAAATTTTTAAATAAAAGTTCTTTATGTCATAAGAAATAACTTTAGTTTGTCTTAACCGGTTACTTTTTAGTCTCTGAATGTACTTTATTTCAACTTAATTTTTGCCAACATTTAACTTCGTAAAAACTCATTAAAAAGTAAACTTTCATTTCCAAAGAATCATCTCTTAAAAGAATTGACCATGAATTTCTATGTTTTATGAGAATCTTTTACGAAAATGTAATGGATTTCTTAATAACTTTAAAGAAAATTTAATACTGCAATATAACTTTCTTAAACTTACTTTCGTTCTTATGAAAATATAAAAAAATTGTCTTAAAATAATTAGATTAATTCAGGTTATCTATTCTAGCCAAATGTGGACGCGACTTTTTTCTAAGAATAAACAAAAAACTTATTTTAATATATATTTATTTCTATTTTATTTTGGTTAAGAAAAAAGCAAATAAGTAAACAAAATATAAAACTAAGAAGCAAAAAGTATAATGACAAATTTTTATACGAGTGCAAGTCATTAAGTACAAGGAGGAAATGAATAAATTATTTTTAATTAGTTATTTGTTCTCGTCTTAAGTTTTGTACACATGACTTTCAAAATTTATTTTGCCGCCTCACATTCTTTAATTTGGGAATAGGAAAAAGTTGCTAGAAATCAACTCTTAAGTTAGGTTACTCCTCATTTGTCTCCCTCTAATATTCTAATAACTCTAAAAAAATCATCATTTTAAAATAGCTTTATTATCTAATATAAATATTCTCGGCCCTCGTCGTAATAAAATTTTTTTGCACATTATATTCTTTTATTATTTTTCTTATTGAACAGATTAATGTTTGCATTATTTTTGCACATTAAAATTAAACAAATTCTCGATTAAAAAATTGTCCGTTGCCTTTTGGAACTTGTAGTTTTTCAAAGACCTACAAATGTTGTTTCTAGTTGCAAATTTTTTCTTTCAGATAAAAATTTTAGAAAAGGTAATCAAGTATTGAATAAATCATTTTGACGGAAGGCCTTTCTAACTAGATTACCAACCTTAAGATTTTAGCAAGGAATGAGACTTTTATAATCAATTATTAAGAGTTCGTTTTTAACTTCAAGAATTAGTTCACCTACTACTTCCTTTATTTGCAAACTAATGTAATGTGTTTTGTAACTGAGTAACAAAATTTAGCAATCACAAGTACTTTTTAAGGTAATGTCTAATTTTTGCTGTTATTGACCTACCCTCGTATTTGGATGTATGTAAAAGATCCCTTAGTCGTTGTTCTGTATTTACTTTTAATGCAGACAATAAACTTCAATTTTACCAGTTTTAATGCTTATAATTACACTGTAATGCTATTTTGTCTTCTCATTCATATTCATGGTTTTTATTCCTTTTTTCCTGTGTTGGGCATTTGTATCGTCGCTTCAATGCCACTTATCTTTTTTTCAGTTTTGGGTTTTCTTTTTGAAGTAGTATTGCCACAGTTACTAAGTTTTCTCTTTTAACTTCTGATGGGAAATTATACGTAGATTGAAGTTATTCTATTAGGACAATGAGTTATTTTTTTAATAACAAAAGCTGCCTCCAGCTGGATTCTAAGTTTTAGTGTACAATAAAAAAATTAACTATAAAAATAAATACACTCCAGGCCACCTCTTATATTATATTATTTTATATTTTTTATTATTTGTAGCTGAAATTTATAAAAAATTGTGTTTTTTTGTGGGGTTGGTTCTCTAGGAACGACCTTTATTTTTATACCAAGTTCTAATTCTTGTTGTTTTAGTTTTTGTTATGCACACACTTGTGTTTGAAACTTTTGCTTGCAGTGATACCCTAGAAAATCTAGAAAATCAAAGTCACGTTATGTGTGGCACCCTTTAACTTTTCACCTTTTGTTCTTGTACTTCTGTGCGAACTTTCTTTAAGATTTAAAAAGAAGAAATCATATCAGGAGACACTCTTTCATTTGTTACCTTCTAATATACAATTTCGTGTTGTAGCAATCATTGTGACTGAACTTTTGTCAAAAACTTAAGCGTTTAGTCTTTATATTTCCTGCGACAGACGGACATCGAATCTAAAGGTAAAACATATTTAACCGAGAAGTTATTGATAATGAAGTAAAAGATTTAGTCGAATTCTTTTTCAACTCTAAGTGACCATCAAATTCTAACTTAAAATGATTACAATTTAGCAGATAAAATATATAAAATATTGTACTGACATTTTTTTTTTTTAAGAGAAGTAGCACTTCAAGTAACAATGTCTATTTAATTAGTGTAACCGTCCTACATTCTTTAGGAAAGAGATAGAGGAGAGAAAAGAACAGGTGGTGAAAGATAGCCATTTTATTAGTTATTTTACTTCGCCGGCGAATTTACTATGTATTCTTTCATACCATTAGAGAGAAAAAAAAACACATTTTAACTTTTTTTGTTGCCGCAGCGGTTGAACCCTGGCCAACCTGATTTGTAGTCAATGTGCTTACAACTGTGACTTCAGCAGCCTCAATTGATATTTTAGTCCAATTAAAAAAACGTGCGAGTGTCGCAACATTCTAAAAATTATTTGGAATTTTTTTTGGATATATTTAACTTTAACTTTTCATCAATTTTCGTTTTATTTAATTATTATTATTTTAGTTATCAGAACGAAATAAAAGAATGTTTATCATTGACGACTTTTGGGCACAAAAAATCTTATTATTCGAGAAATTTCGCTATTTTGTTTTGATCATTGATTTGATTGATTATTTATCATGTTCCTTCATTCAACATCAACTTAACACAATTGAGTAAAAAAATTAAAGTCGTCTTTCTCATTTTTTAATTAAATCGTATGATTTTGTATAATTGTAAATACCACTTTGTAAATAACAAAATGGCAACAATGATTTTAGTAAACAATTCAAGTGTTTTTTTTTTTTTGTTCTTGTTTGAAGCAACTGTTCATTTTATTTTAATTTTATTTCCAGCTTGTTTGTCCGGCCTTAGGAAGATCCAAGGGGATTTTATCAAAACATGAGAATGGCTCAGTACAGTGTAAACATTTGTATAAATTGTATATAAATTTGTAGTCGTGTTTGTTTTGGTTTTGATATAATAAATAAATACTCTTCAGCACATACATAAACATTCTTACACAAGTGCACTTCAATAAGCAACATAATTTGTAATTTTGACATTTTTTTTTCTTTTTTTGGTTTTGGAAGTTTTGTTTGTTTAATATTCTCAATTAATGTTCATATAAAATTCAAACCAACTGTTCTTTGGATTGCGGCAACTTCATATGAACGTTTCAAGCTTCTTTATTGGTTTTATTAATTTGATTAGTTTTTATTGTTTCTTTTTTGCCACAATTGTACATCCTGGTCAGGTGTGCAAAATGTGAAAAATATTATTAAATGAAATTAAGAACGAGCTGCAGTTACGTTTCCAAAGAAACATTATGTAATAGAAAATTTATTTCAAATAATTAATGGGTTTTATTTTATCTTAAAATAATTTTGTTTTCTTGATTAAAGAAAGATTCAAATTTTGTATGAACAATTTTTAAGCCCTCCTGCTGTTGTAACTGTCGTTTTGTATTTGAAATGATTAGCTACGTTTGTTTTTTTTTTTTTGTAGATACTTTAAAATTAGCTGAGCATATTTATGACGCCTTAGCACTCTTTTTTGGAGAAACTTTTTGAAACTTTTAAAATTGTAAAGGATGCAGACCTTTTGCAAACAAAATAAAAATATGTAATTATTAATTGCAATGTCCTGAAGAAAAGTCACACAAAAATATCTTAACATTTCTTGTCCTGCTAAGTATTTTGCTGAACACATTTCATTTCATTACTGGATGAATGTTTTCTTTTATAAAAGTCAGAGAACTTAAAGAATACATTTTTCCTAAATATTTTCTATCCATAATGTGCAGAATGCTTTTACAAGAATTATTTTATGATCTATTTTAACAGAATTTTATCCACCGCTTAGATTGTTTTCAAAACTTGAATTTTTTTGTGTCTTTTTAGTTATAGACAAAACTAGAAAAAATATAACAAAAAAATTATTTCACTCTCTTGCAAAATGACACAAATAAATAATGAAATGTGATAATTTTTTTTATTACAATAAACACTTTAAAATATCACAGTCTAGAGTGTATCCTTCAAGGCTTACAAATATTTCTCACAGGAGTGAAATTTTAACGAGTAGTCTTTTTTACTAAATGCTTAAAAAATGTCATTGACTCTTATTAAGATCTTAAGACATTTTCCGTAAGTAATGAGTATCATAAAGCTTAAAATATAAACTGGATACAAAAATATTTGCTTCATTATGTATATTAAGAACATAGATTACATTTGTTACACAAATTTATGATATGAACATGATTGTTCCATGTTCAGCATTATTTTAAAATGAACTGTTTTTTGTAAAATTAAATGTGATTTGCAACCCTGGTTAAAACCAAATTTCTCAAAAATCATTAAAGAGGTTTTACTGTCCCCTCTTCATATCAAACTTGGCTTGATGAAGTGCTGTTTATGCTTAGCCGATGCCAAGTTAAAATAAGTTATTTTTGTTTGGCCGCAGATAAAGACATTTTGCAAAGACAAAAACTTTCAAAATACAGTAATCAATGTCGAGAATAATACCTGGGTTTTATTTTTTTTTTTTTGTAAAGTTTTCTTTGCAAGTCTACGGCAGAAAACGACGAAAATATTAATCAAAATATGTTGCAAGACTTTTATTGTCAAAGTTGTAATATGAGTTCGAACGTGCATTTTCTGTTTTCACCCTTAAAATATTTACCTAAAAATCTTGCAGTAGTTAGCGAAGAATGGAGAGAGAGTTGTCACAAGCTATTAGAGAAACGGAACGGCGATACCAAAGCCAATAGAATATAACAAAAATGCCGGACTACTGCTGGATATTAAATTGAATATTAAAACAGCCGGACACCGCAGCTTTTCCTCAAAAAGATAAAGATTTCACTTAAAAACACTGAATTAAGTACTTTTACCACTTTTTTTATTTAATAAACAAATATATGTATTTGTATTAGAAATATAGTTTCTTCCTTTAATATTTGCAAGAAAAATCCTAACGTGATACAAATAAATGCAGAGAATTTGTGAAATCATCCAACTAAAATTATATATAATCAGTTTCAAAATTAAAAACATGTGTTAAATAGTTTAATTTTTTTATTCTAAAATCAATTGCTTAAAAGATAAGCAAATTGCTCGAAATAAGCCTCTAGACACAACAAAATTAATAAAAACTTTTTGCTTGATTTCTATCGGAGTTCATATTTTTAAATCACAACAACTTACATAAAGATGAATTTAATTACATAAATCTTTATGGAGCTACAAATAACTAAAACTGTAGAATTTAAATTATGAATGACGCTCAAAGATCTTAAGAAAGACCAAGCATAGCATGGGGACACAGAACTAGAAGTGCTGGTCCTTTCGTTAACAATATACCTAAATTCAATAGATTATCATTGTAAAAAGTTAATTTTTCAAATTATGATTAAATCATTTCATTCATTGACAACACTTTTTTTTTCAAATTAACACCACTTGTATAAAGTGTGGATGGACAATATTTGTTTGCCAACATTTTAATTCCCGACATCATTATTATTTTTGGTTTTTTTCTAGTGTTGTTGCTCTTTATTTTTAATTACTTATTTATTTTGATTTTTATTAGTTTCGCTTTCCGTTTGGTGGTCTTTCCTTTTGGCCACCTCGTGCTACTTATCTTAATTTTGTTTTTACCACAATTGGAATGGAATCATTTATCTTTGGTTTTTGTTTGTCCACTTTGCTAGCACTCGTTCTTTCGTTTCTTTTTAGTTTTCTGTTTTATTTTTTTATTTTTGTTTTATTCTTTTTTGCCTTTTGCCACTGCTTCCACTTTGATTGCTATTTGTTTCTGTTGGTGTTATGTTCTCACCAGCTCTTGTGGAAACTCAGTCATAAAGAATCTTATAAAAGAAGAACCAGGCTGTAATAAGTTTCAATTAAAGAATTCCTTCTAGATAACGCAGCATAGAATTTATTATTTTTAGCGAAAGCAAAAGAGTTAGAATTTCTTTATTTTTTGCAATATAATTTTTCGTTTAGTTGACAACTTGTAAAATATTTTTAAAATGAAATTGTTACCTGAATAGAAAGTTTGGCAATAGAATGGTCACAATAAAGATTTTGTAAATTACTCTACGCCTTAAAGTTCTTCATTGTATATGAGAAGAAATAAAATCGCTCAAAGTTGATAAAAAGATCGACTGTTGTGATAAATTTAAGATAAAAAATAGGAACTTCATGTTTTTCTTTTTAATTATAATCGAAATATTTTAGTATATAACCAAATTAATTATTTTTAGTCCGATTTGATAAATTTATTTCGTTAAATCGCTAAGATTAAAATAATAAGATCGATTAAATCGCAGATTTAAATATGTTCTTACCATGATTTTGTTATTAGCTTTAGTTCCGTTAGGGGTTTTTTAGTCAAACTTTAGAAACCTTTTACATTTTAACATTCTAGAGAATTCAAAATAAACCACGGGAATATTTAATTAATTTTTAAAAAATATCGTGCTATTTTTATCCCGATTGAAATATCAAATCACCGATATTCATTATTGAGGGTAAAAACACGACTCGATGGCCACTTTTCTACTACTAACTTAACTCTTCAGGAAACTTCCCACAAATATTTTAAATAAACTAAAGATTTTTGTCCAAACAATAAAGTAAAGACAAAAATCAAAGTTTAACCAAAAAACACCAATAATCAAAAATGATTTTTTTCTTTATCTACTGATTTTTTTCGGCTCTTTCATTTAGTTAAAAGATGATGAAAAAAAAATATCACAACAACACTGCGCTAATTTTTTTTTTTTTTTTTTTTTTTTGTTTGTTCTTTGCCAGGCACTCACAAAGTATAAAATTAGAAAAGCCACGGAAAATGGCCATCGTGCTTTTACTCCTAAGTAATCAATATCGATGATTTTATTAAAAATTAATTCTAGAGAATTATTTTTTTATTAATCCTTACAAATACAATCATAAAATCTACAAGGTATTTGGAATTTTAGTCTTATTTAAATTTACTTACCTTCAACGGTAGCTGCGAAGTTAGCAAAACAAAAAGCCTTTCTTAAGACTTAAAGTCCGCGAACTTTATTCTTCAAATATTTCAAATTTAGCATCAGTCGCTAGTCTGATAAATTGTGTCTATCAGTAAACTTTATGGGTAGCATCGTCATGTCTATCAATATGTCATCCGAATTGAACTGTAGGACTGTTTTTATATAATATGTTTTATAGTTTTATTGGAATCGCCCATTTCATCGTCTTCTATTTTTTTATTAAACCAGCTGCTTTAATTAAAATCACAATAATACAATTATTGACTGTTTTGTCAAGACGCGTTCTTGTCTGTTTTGCTCAACGCTTTAGTTAAAAAATTAAAGTGTAAAACTTTTACATGCATGAACTTAGACCCGACTAAACTATTGTTTGTTTGCCAAAAATATAATTAGAATTTTATAAATAATAAGAGATCCATTTTATATGAAAAAAATTTTTTTTTGTCCTCACATAATTGATCCAGTTATTTCACTTTGAATTGATGTAGGAAAATATAAAGAAAACAAAAGCAGAGGAAATGATTTAAACATAAAATTTATACATATGTCAACTGTTGAGTTGTGCAACCAGAATTTAAAATTTTTTTCTCCAGCTGAAAGTAGAAAGTGGAAGAGAATTGAACAAAAGTAAAACCCATTTATAAAAACAAATGACGCATTGCGGTTTCATTCTTTGTTCGAATATTTTCATCCATTTAGGCAGACATTTAATGAAAACATAGAAGTACTAAATCTATGACTTATGAAAACTAAAACATAAAAAAGAATAGACTTTTAAAAAGAAATTTCATTCGTATAAAATACATATTTAGAAAAAACAAAACAAAACAAAACTGAAAAGTTAAAAAGAATCTAAATCTCCTCACAAAATTACATGTAAAATTTCTATTTCTAACAATAACAAATAATGAAAATATTTCAAACATTTATGATATTCAGTTCTTATAAAAGTCCAAATTCCAAACACAGTGGTAGCCAACGCTTGTTGACAGTGATTTTTTATTTTTTAAACAATGTTTTTTTTCTTGAGCCGAAATACCAACTGTATCAAATTGTTGCAAAAATTTCATTGCAATGCCATAGTAGATTTAGAATAGAATGAATATTAATATTTCAAACTACACTGTTCTGGCTTGTCTGCACTACTGTCATATACTTTCTCTTACCGCATAGAAAACAAAAAAATTGCAAACATCTGAGCCAAATTATTTTGTGTCTGTCATGTTTAACAACTGCAGCAACAATATCCGTAACAGCAAAAATATAACTTGTACTTGCAAAATAGTGACACATACACAAACAAAGTCATAAAGAAATACATCCAAAAATAAACTTTTATTATTATGTTATACTGTGACTCGTACTACTACTACTTCTTCTTCTTCTTATTCTATAAGTAAATTTACTACTATTTTAAAACGGAAAAAGGAAATGTATCTGTTTGCTCTAATCAGTGCCTTTTTGCAACAACTGCCAGTGTTACGCTCAGAAGAAACATTGAAACACTAACACACACCATTTTGTGTATAAAATAAATTTGTTTGATCTCATAAAGCAGCATTAAATTATCAAAAATTTAAATAGTGTTTTACCAATTTTTTAAAGAGTTATAAACTTAAACTTTATAAAATTAAAACTTTGAACAATAAAAATAAAATGAATAAAGTTACCTTTTGCTGTGCACCTCTACATGGTAAAATCTCCTTTTATAAAAAGTTTTGAGTTTCTTTAATTTATAAGCAACACGAACATGTAAAAATCCTATGTTTTAGTGTTTGATTTTTTTTATGAAAACTCGGTAAAAATATATGAATGAAATTAAATGTCAGACTTTCTATTAACTAACGCCACAGCACGTTTAATGCTAAAGTTGGCTTATAACTTTAAACCCATTTTTATTAAAAAAATTATTGCAAGATGAATTCACGCCTTATGACAAGAAAGAATTACTTATGTTTTTGCGAAATATATAGAGAAACTAGTATGAATTTACTGTAAAACTCTAACAACAGAATGAGAACAGAATGAGTGTGGCATGAGTAAAGGAATTGAGCAGCATCTCAGTGTGCAGTGCCGTACGTACAGGCACTTTAATTTATTATAAATAGTTGTCGTGACCCATAAGTACATCTATTACTATTTTTGGGTCAACTTCTGCAGAGACTTTGCTTAGTTTCACCGTTTATGCTAATCTAATGCTCACTTTTTGCTCAACTTTAATATTATTTTGTATTGAACAAAAAAGCCAAATAGCGAAAGTAGTTAACGACCACCCAGCAGTGAACTAACAGAATTAATTGAACACAATGTTAAAATTAACGACAGATAGACAAAAAGTCTGCCTTTGACTCTCAGTATGAGCAAAATCTAAAGAATGTGGTGGATAGAACAAAAACCCAAATATTTTATTTATCTTTATAACTGCACTCTAATACTTGTAAGCCGACTTCTATCAAAGAATTTTGCCAATAATGACGTGTAAAATTTTTACTAAGCTGCGTAAACTATCATGCGATCGTTTAAAAATTACTTTCCTGTATTTACTGTTTTTAGGGCGGAAACATTTCGCTCCATTCGTAGGTAATACTAAACATTAACAAGAATTTTCGGACTATTTTCTCTACCGTCCAATGTTAAAGGTGATTCGTGACATATTTGATTTTATTTAACAATTTGCTTATGCGAATATATCATAAATTTTAAATAATTTAATTAATTAAATCTCTTAATAAAATTTTAAAAATTTTTTGAAAAAAAAAGTGTCAATCGGCTTATAGAAATAAAATTTACGCGATGAGCTTAAAATTTGTAAGCTTTAAAATGCTTAAACTTTCTAAATTCCCAGTATCCCTTCTAAGATTTTGTAAAAAATACTGACATGCCTACGTACAAAGAAAAAAATACTATTGAGCAAATAATTTAAATATTAATCTATCAGTGTGACATTCAGAGTTCCAAAGTATAAAATGTAAAAATAAATTCAATATTATGTTTTTCCAAGATTTATATCATTTTTTCACATCATAAAAAACTTTAAAAATGGTGCCACCATGTTGATTACCTTTTTAACTTGTGAACTCTTGTTTGACACACTGAAATCTATTTAAGTTCCCTTTTAAATTCAAGAGATTATTATTTAAGTCGACACATGGCACCTAAGGGCTTATTCCTTCTGTGTAAAACGAAATGTCTTGATTCGTTTTTAATGTCAACATTACACGTAACGTACTTCCTTCCTTATGATAGATGGCATAAGTACATGACAATTTTTTTTTCTAATCACAACTAACTGAAACGGTAGCAAAGTACGTAAAATTTTTATAGTTCTGAGGGCTATTAAAATTCACTAGGGCTAATAGAGTTTTTTGCAAAAGCATAGAATATTTTAAACACAAAAAATTTCAATAATTTTATTAAAATGTAAAAAAAAATATTTTTCTATTTTAAATGTTTTTTTACCTTTATAATTTATATTATTTTTTAATATCTTAAGCACTAGGTCAGTTTTTAAAATAAAAATATTGCTTATTATTAATTTTTTCAGTATATCGCCACACCGTTGGGTGGTATCTTTAAGAAACAGGTAAAAAAATTATTTAAATTATTATTATTTAATTATTTGTAACATCTCTAACATATGTATGTATATATGTATATATACCGACGTTTATAATTATTTTCTATATTTAAAACTGATGCATCTTCTAAATTAGGATAATGACTTAGTCTGTCACAATTGAAAGATAATGCGTGGATTATTAATGTCTCTATATCTTTGCATTACAGGTCAAATGGAAATTTTTCTTTGCGAAATTAATAGCTACTACAATTTATAGTAATCAAACCAAAGCCTATAAGAATTCCATAAGTAAGTTTAACCTTATTTAAAAAATGGAATTTAACCCACTAACGACTAATAATTAACCCTTTTTTGACTATTAAAACAAACAACACAACCGATAAGAATTTTAAATTTAAGGGAATAACTGGAAGGCATCGCAGTTTCTTGTGGAACTTGTCCTATTAAATGCTTGCTTACATTTAACTTGACCAGTGCTACTATCAAACGCGTAGCTTAATATTAATTCGGAGCTTTTCATTACAGCTTGAACTACTTCTTTTTGCATTTCAACAATTCTTTCAGCCGCATGAAGTAAACCAGATCGCAACGTTACTTTAGCAAGAGTATCATTTGCTGTTATACCCTGATGTCGGATTTTTTTTTGGCGTCTGTAATTTTGTTATTGTGTGGATAAATATCGCAGTTTCTTGATTTTCTTTTGTGGCGTGGCATTAAATTTTTCTTTTGAAAAACTCTATTCAAAAACGAAAGCCTCACCCGCAGAAAGTGGAATTGGTTTTATGGTAACTTTATTACACATTTTCCGTGTTTTTAAAGGCCTTCTCGAACTTTTCAAGCTTTCTTTTAGCACTGCAGCCAAATCGGAATTACCTTGTTTACGAGCCGATGTTGCTGCTGCACGAAGGAGAATATTAGTATCAGCTTTCTCAAATGCAGAATTGGCTTCTCTTCTTTTACCAAATTCAGATGCCGTAAAATATTGTACAAAATATAATTCAGAAAGAAAACGAAGATTTTTCAACTATTGGTACACTTGTAGCTCTAACTGGTATGAAATATCTTTTCACAAATGCTGACATAAATAACTGGATTCAAGAAGAATTTCCTGTGGAAAGTAATGATGAGCAAATAGAGTTATCAGTCACGGAATCGGAGGATTTATACGATATTGGCCATGAGGAAAACAAAATTAAGGTGGACGATGCTATAACATCGATAAACGTTTGCATACAATGAGCTTTGGAAAATGATAAGCCGACAACAGCACCAAATGAACTGCGCAATTCAGCTGTGATATTAAAAAATAATTTACAAAATAATTTTCTTAAAATAAGATTTATAACTTTTGAAAATTAATAAACACACATTTATTGAATTAAAGTAAGCAACGAAAAATATGTTTTCATTTTACTTTTTTTAATGTAAAAATTTCATTTTTTTTACATACATACATACATACATATGTATGTTAGTATAAGCGTCAAAAAAAAAAAATAATACAAAATTTTCTCTCCATTAAAAAAAAAATTGTTTAACTAAAATACTTTGCTACCGTTTTACACACGCCCTTAGCACACTAAATAAAGTTTAGGGGCTTCAACACTTGCCACTGGCAAGAATAAATTTTTTTTAATTTAAACGCAAACAATAAAAATACACTTTATGCGAAACTAAGGCTGCTGCAGCTTTAATTACTTTTTCTAAATTTTCTTGCATATTTTTCTAATATTTAACTTTTTCTTGGTTTTTTTTTAATAATATTTCTTTTTATTGCAAAATGTATTATTTGCATGTTGCCATATAATTTTATATTTTTTTATATTTAGTTTCTTTATCACTGAGTTAACAGACGTGAATACTTACAATGTTTCGTAAATTTCTTGTGTGCTCGAAACACAAATATACTTATTTGCAATTGTAATTTAAAATGAACATAAAATTGTTATTTGAGCAAATAATAATGAAAAGGTCAGACAAACAATATTGCTTACTTAATATCTTCAATATCCTGTTTCCGTTACAAAAATAAATATATTGTCAAAACAAAAGGAAAAAGAAGAAAAAAAAAAGCATAAAGGACGTAAAAACTAGGATGAGAGCATAAGTTCCGAAAGAGATGTGAGAGTACAGAAGTAGTCATAATCCACTATTTGTACGAGTAATAATATAAAAGTAGTTTAATATAATCACAGAGACCTTCTTCTCCTCCTCATCTACAGAGAAGAAATAAACTTATATTTATGACTTGTATGTGTATCCAGCGTTTGTAAGACGAAAATGCAACAGATTTCATTTTAAGATTTTATTTATCTGTATCCTTTTTATTTTTTCTTATTAGAATTTGTGAAAAAATCTCTTTGCACCCACAAAATACAAAACAAATACCTTAAAAAACAAAAAAAAAGGAAAAATATGTTAGAAAATCTCAAATAAATATGTTCTGCCTAAAATATAAATTATATAATTATAACAGGTGTACAAAAAATAACAAAAGATTTTATAGCCCTGTAATCCTATAAAATTATCTAATTTGGTGTTCACCTAAACTAAACTTAAGCTCATCTTTTTAAAAAGGATTCTCATTGTTGGTTTTTGAGATGAAGGCATAATTGGAGCATTTTTTATTCAAAAGTCGGGCTGCTCAAGCACTTAATCCTACTGATAGAAAATATCAAATATAAAGACAGTAGATATGGTGTTTTTAAAAAGATAGTGTGACCTGCGGCACAAGACTCTGTGGCTTCTGGGCTACGGATTACTAAAAGACAATATTTAAAGCCACTAAATCTATAACTATCCGAAGTAGCGAAGGAGGCTATTTAAGAGAGGAGGCCTAACAACCATTTGACCGTTTCACTTTTCTCTTCTTAACTTACTCCTTCTTACTTTGTTACTCAGTATAAAAACCTAAAGAAAAAACAACTGCTCGTTCTGTTTAACTGAAATATTGCGTGAATTCTGAAAAACTCCATGTTTGTTTGTGTGTGTTTGTGTGTAAGTGTGTGTGTGTGGGTGTTTATAAGTACATTTGTTAAGCATAACAAACATAAACTTATAACACCACAAGCATCAAAATTCCATTCTAAGCAATGAAAAACTAGATTTTACTACATGTTTAAATAAGCAGACCCTTATTTTCTGCCCCCTTTCCTCTCCCATTTCTTATGTTCGTATTAAGTTTTGTTTTCTAAATTTCAATTCATTCTTAAAAGCATAATATTTTTAGTATGTATTAATGGTTGTATGGTTAAGTGCTTTTGGAAACAAAAAAAAACAAAAATATTATTAAATGAGAAAGAAAAACTAAGGCAAGATTTAAAAGAAAAGTATCACGTATCACAATCAGCTTTTGATTATAGACACCCTTCTTGCATTTTTTCCATTGTGGAGCGTAATAAAATTTGTACGTGCTTTAACGTGTTGAGTATTAAAAAATGGGATGGATGTTTTTTCCCCTTTCGATTTTATTTTTTATTTTGTTTTCATTTTATTGTTTTTTATTTTCATTTTATCTTTATTTTGTATTGTGCTTTCCTTAATGCAATAGTCGAAAATACTTAGTAGATACATTCATACGTATAAAAGCGACTAAGTCTATAAATTTCTTAATATGCTGGGCTCCATTTAGATGCCTGTCTTGCGGAAACAAAAATTTTGAAAACGAATAAAAATAAAAATATGGGCGTGGTGCGAATAATAAGCGCACTTTTCATGTATCAAGCGTATTTTATGTGATAAAGTAGTTATTTATTTTCGAAAGTAAGTAAATTGTACTTAAAAAGTTTTCGAAAGCAAGAAGTTTTTTATTCCAGCCAAATGATCGTTTGCAGAGATAGTTGTGTTAATAGCTTAAGTAGCAGTGTACTGGGGATTTAAATAAACATTTATTCAATTAGACAACTTAACGTGGTGTTGGTGTTAATAAAATTAATTCTTAATTGCGTTGTTATTACTGGCAGAGATAAATAACTTACGTGACCGACTGTAAAATAAGGAATCAAAAAAAAAACTTATTTGAAAATTTAAATAGTTTGTTGTTCGCAGAGAAAGGATTTTATCCATTTTCTTTTTACACAAACAATAAGTGTAAATCATTAATCAAAAACTTAGGCTGCCGTCAAAGTAAATTAAATTCTAAGAAAATGTTAGTAAAAACTGCTTAGAGATTATGAAAAATTACTTACAACTACATGTGAGTGCTTTTAAGCTCAATGTAAGGGTGATATGTACATTCAATAGTATTAGCCGCATAATGCTTGGAGAATCTAACAATCCACTGTGGGGCAGAATCAACATATTTTGAAAATAACTCAACCTCTTGTAAAGAGCTGCACCGATTGGCATTTAAGAACGTTTACTTTTGTACGTAAGAATGATATTGAAGAGAATCTTTTTTGTTTGATAGGAAATTGTGCCATTTTATAATTTTGATATTTGTAGCTGGTTTTCGAAAATTTCGAAAAATTATAGTATAAACGGCCCAATTGAGAAAAGTAAAAATATTAAAAATGCAATAAAATTTATAAATTAAACAAATCAAATTAAATTGCATTTTTGCTCGCCAACTACGGTAAAAAAATCAAACAAATATAATAATCCCTATCGTGAATAAGAAGTGAAGTTTTTTTCCCACGAATTTTTCATTCCCCTCGAAGAGAATATTGCCATCATGGATTTCCTATGAAATATTTGTTCACTTCATTGAACAGCTGTTCAAAATTACTAAGCTATCAGTGCACATTGAATGTAAGTAAAAAGAATAAGCTTAATTTGTAAATTGAAGTTCAAAAATAAATAAATAAATTTTCTTTTTTAAAAACGTGACGTGCATGACGCGTATAACCCCTTGAAGTTACCAGAGACATTGCTGACCCATTTCAACCAAAAAAAATGTATTAATTTTTTTATATCTCCGTGTTTCATTTAATGACATTTTTAATAAAATTTTTTATAAATTTACAAGCAAGTAGAACTCTTTGTTTTGCCGAGTATAATATCAGTCTGCGCTGCAGAAACTGATCTTATAAGCATGCAGTTCCTGAGTAAAATTTAAGTGAACAAATCCAAAGAAAAAGTGAAAAAAATTCGAGGGAAAAAATTAAATTTTTTAACGTGAAAAATTGTACATGTGAATTATTCACGATTGTAATTTCGGGAAAAAGGAAAACATTTCAAGTAATAGGGGTGAAGATAAAAACAGGATCAGGGTATAGAAAAATAAAAAAATTAAATTTTAAAATACTAATAACTCGATCATTTTTAAACATAAACATGCAGATTAAAATATCATTTTGTAGGTACTGATGATGCCTTTAGCACCATGTTTACTTTTAAGAATCAGAAAAAAGTTTAAGAAATGACAAGCGTTAGAATAATTTTCTATCCCTAAAAACTCCCATCTCTGGAAAGTGGAGGGTAGCCAGCTTCAAGACTTAAGCTCGAATACTTCTCTGCTAGGCTCATACCTTTTACAAATTGCTGAGTTTTTTTTAAATTTTTTTGATTCTGCCCCACTGTGGAATCGTATTAGCATTTTAGTTTTATCTATAATAATTTAAATTTATGCAGAATTTTAGTTTAAAAATTAAACCAAACTTAGCAATATAAAACATTTTTTTTTAAAAACCAGATCTTAGGAAGAGGAATTTTAAAAGGAAAGAAAAAGTTTTTTTGCTTGTAGTTTTTTTGTTTGTTTTTGAGTCTTAGAATAAATGAAGATATTCGGTTAAAATATTGTTGTTTTAAAACCTTAAGAGAGAGTAATAAATTAGATTAATAAATTGTCAATTTTATTAGTATGGTATGAACTTAAATCCGTTTTCGGTTTTTCTCCATGACTAATTTTGTCTTAAAATTAGTCAGGTGCCAGACATATTTCAGCCAAACTCGAGAACGACTCATCAGCTTTAAATAAGCAAAACAGCAAAAAATGCGTAACGAAATTATATTGAAATTAATTCTACATAATTTCTTTTCTATATTTTATCGATTTGAAACTATTGGAAAATTTAAGAAGGGAAGACTTTTTTCTTACAAAATTTAAAAATGCAATAAAACAAAGCAACTATTTTTTTTGCACGTTGTTCTGAGAGCGCTGAATATCTCAAGAACAAAATAAGGTATAAATCATGAAAATCAATCAACAAATGGGGATTTATTGAAAGAATATGTGTGCATATGGCGATAGGATTGCGTTAGCTTAGCAAATAGGTTCTGGAAATTAATGAAAAGGGTGTTTTGTATGTTGTTATGAATTAAGAATTTCTTTCTAATTGATTAAATTTTCCATGGTGATGGTAGATGTTAGATGTTAAATTTTGTGAACGTAAACGAATGTTTCACATTTTCTACATCTTCCATGCGTTTCGTCGAGGTGTTAGACAGTGTAATAAGTCTATAAGTAAGGCACTATCAGTAGATGTTTTTGTTTTCTTGCAAGTAATAAGTAATAAGCGTAAGGTGACTTTATTCTGCTATATTTAGTCACGCCTTGTTGTGTGAAGACATTTTAAAACTATTCACAATAATATAGTGCCTTTCTAAATCTAATTCATTCCTTTTATTGTGATCCTTTTTACTCTTTCGTAGAATAGAAGTAACAATACTTAAGGGATTAGACACGCAGTTTTAAGATTTCACCCAGGAAACATTTTTTTAGATTTACTAAGCACTGCTCGTTAATTTAACTTTTTATGAATTTAAAACAGTTATTAGTATTAAGAATATTTAAATGTAATAAAAAAATATATATTATAAGCTCTAATAAACCACGTGTTAATATTGCTTTAATTACCAATAAAAAGTTGGATGATCTCCCTCTTCTGCTGTGTCAAAAATAATGTAGTTAGTCGCAGTTACATTTTTGTACTCATGTATTCCTTTAAATTTTAAGAAAGTTATTTTCTTCTCTGTCATAAGTAATATATGGGCTACCCGTTTTAATGAAAGCGTTATAAATATTTAAAAATAAAAGTTCAAAAATAATTTTTTATTCATTAATCCATTAATTGCTACTGGCATTTAAAAACAATTTAAAAAGAATATCAGAAAACAAAATCATCTTTCTTGCACTTCTAATAGACGAAGAGAAAAAACTCATTTCAAATTTAGGTGACTTCTTTGTTTTTTAACCAAAATCGTATTTTAAAGTTATAGCGATTTCCACTCAAATGCTTAAGGTAAAGAAAAACGAGATTGTTTGTAAATATCAGTCTAAAGATTTATTGAAGGTGGAGATAGTCTCTAGGATTTAGTCACTTCATCATTAACTAAAGTTAAAATTGATGATCGTTTTTCTAAATTAGGAGGTTTGTAGCTAATTAAATTTCGAAACTCCTTCGTATTAATTTAAATATTCATTACACAATTTTAAGAAATGTAAGTTAATTTTGACAACTGTACGATCTAAAAAATTTTAATTTAATTTTAGACAAAATTAATGCATTTGATTGTAAATCACACTAAATATTTACACAAAGTGTTTACAGTCTCAAATGGTATAAATATGAAAAAAAAAAAATTAAAAAGCTAAGAGAGGACAACAAAACATATAAATTTCACTTAAAAGTCTTAGAGATTTTACTGGAAAAACTGAATTTGTATTCAATAAAAACAACAACAACAAAATCCGTAAATGCAAGCCACATTTAAAATTAAGAAGAAACAAAAACAATCGATTGAGTTTATAAAGTTTCGAAATACATCTGTTTACATTCTAAAACTATTTCTGCAAGTTGTAGATCAATTGACTCAGTTAAATGCATTAAAATCTTAATTTGAAATATTTTCAATTTAACAACTTAACGCTTCTTTGTTGTTAACAATATTTTCGTCAGTTGATGTACAATGCTGCAACGGTCTTTTTCTTTAATTTACACCGTTATTGTAATTTTAATTTAAATAAACTTGATTGCAGCAGCTTTTCAACAATATTTATTTAATTTTCTTTAACTTCAACTGCACAATCGCTGAACCACTAAAATGTTGTCAATCAGTGCATTCTAAGAATATTTTGTTCAATCATATTTATTTATTTAAGAGTTGATTATGCGTTGCAGTATCAATCGAATTAGATTGTTTTGCGGTTTTCAATTTCATTTTTAAATTTTACTTTACTTATTCGTATTCAAATGAAAGCAAAACAGTTGAAACTAAATACAAAAATGCAAAAAAATGAAATTGAAACAAAATAAAAAACAATTGTTTAAAATGAGTTTCTATTGAAATGGTTTTCGTTTCCAGTATTTATGTGAATATAAAGTGTCGTTTGCATATAAATTTCAATGGTTTCAATTTTTATTGTTTATTTTTAAATAAAAATTTATGTTTGTGTTGTTTTTGTACTTACCAACGTTATTTAATATCTTCTTCACAAAAAGAAAAAAATAATCGCATTAAAAAGAATTTTCTTTTGTCTTTAATTTTTCAATGATTTTTTTTTCAAATTATTTTTATTTTATTTATTTATTTATTTTTTTTTCATTAAATTTATGGAATTGTCTTTAATATATTTTTATTTTTATGTACTCGTACGTATAATAATTATTTTTATTTAAATCTTTTTTATTATATACTATATAATGTGTTTATATGTATGTGTATGTGTGTTGTATGTAGATATTTTTGATATTATAATTATGTTAATACTTAAAATCTACTTACTGCTGGATGTGTTTATTTTGAATAAAATCGAATTTTTAACTATACATTTATATATATTTTTAATGATTTTATTATAATTTTTTTTTTTGTGATGGAGTTTTGTGTATTTTTGTTTAAAATGTCTAAAGTGAAAGATATAAATTTAAATACTATATTCTTTTTGTTTTCATTTAAATAACAATTTTAATTTTTTCCCATTAAAAACAAACTTAACGGCTTTAGTCAAATCGAGTAAAAGGCTAAAATTTTCGTAAAATATTTTGGTTTTGGTTTTAGTTTTGTAAATATGATAATGGAATTTGAAGTTATTTGATTTGGAAATATTTTACAGTTTTTGTTTATCGTTTTGGGAATATTTTGTTATTGAAATTTTTAGAATAATGCAACAAAAATTATGTAATAACTAACATCTGTTTATGTACTTTGTAGTGAGCAAAATTTTTGTAAGCTTTTGGCATTTATTAATTAACTGTTTGAAAACAACAAGAATAAATTTCATTTTTCATCATTGAAAATAAAAAAACAAAATTTTTTACGGTTGTAGAAGAAGCAATATTTTCATGGCATTATTAATGGTTTTTAAGGGTTTAAATAAGGCAGGCATTAAAAACTTAACTAATAAATATTACACAATTTTAAGACAACAAAATTTATTTTTATTGCCTCTCTGAAATAAAATAAAAATAGGGTACCGTGTCCTTTCTAGCAATTTTCTTCTCTTATCAAAAAACTAATAACAAAACTTATGTCTTTAATGCTTTTTTCTTTAATAAAGCAATCTTTATTTAAATATCTTTCGTCATTGTAAAAACAATAAAAGTTACTTTAAATTTTTGTTTTTAATTTTTTTGGTAGAGCGTCGAAAGTAATACGAGTATCATACAGGTACAAATTAACCTCCATTCATTTATCACGGGTTGGCAAACCGATAAAATTAAATTAAAATTTTTCTATTAAGCTTTTTGCCGATCTTAAGTTTTATTAAAAAGTTGTCGGTTGGGTAAATATGCAAACAATGCTATAAGTTCAGTTCGACTTGTTTCGTTTTCTTAAAAAACCTTAAAACTACATTTAGGTAATGAAAATAATAATAATAATAACAATAATAATAAAAAAGTTTAACGTAAATAATAACAGCCAAATCGGCTACAATACAACTTCTACAAGCTGTGTAGTTTTGACTTTAAACAGAAATTTAGAAGCATTGAAAAATGTTTAACGAGAAGCAGTCGGAAGTCCAACTAATTTCAACTTTGATTTTAAATTATTCAAAACATAAGGTAAAATTATAGTAGGATGAAACGATTGTTAAAACGTGGATAACTAAATAATCGTAACTAATACAACTAAATTTCCAAAAATTTAAATAAGAAAAGCTAACAAACTGAATGCAAATTGGTAATTTTTAACTGTTTTTTAACCCTTGAATTGTTAGAAAAAATTTCTTTCTAAGAAAATCAAGAATTTAAATGTGTAGTTGAAATTATATTAAATAATTATAAATATTCATTAATATTTTAAAATAATATTTTATTACTTCGGGAGCATAGAAGAGAAAAACTGTATCGGTGAAAAAATTTAGATGCTGCTGATCCTAAATTTAATCGTTTGACATATGAGCTGTGATCTGGTACTAATGACAAATGATTAAATGACTTCACGAAAAGCGCGAATATGAAGGTATATTTTAGTTTAAAAAAAGTATATTGTTATTACAACTATATTTTTCTAATATAAGCTCATTCATTAATTGTAATGCTAAGACAAGTATTTTGTTTTTAAACTAAAGCATGAAATAAATACATAAATTGTAATAAATAATTTTTTCCTTCTATTTTTACAACACCGATTAATTTGTACTTCTATCTAATTCTCACAATCCTAGCAGAATGTTTTTACACATCAAACACTTAATCCAAACAAAAAAAAAAAAAAAAAATATGGAACAGGAAGACCAAAATATGATAAAAAAAATTTACATTTTATATTTTTAAATTACAAACTTCAAGCAATCAAGGGCAAAATTTTACATATTTACAATCCCTATTTGCAACGAATCAATAAATCCTAAAGAACTTTTTTCATCAGCTTTTGAACTCTTCACTTTTTATACGTTATTAGCAGCACTGGTCTATTAACAGCATTGTAAACAATCCACAACTACAAAGAACCACTTATTTCTTTTCTCGTTTTAAAATAAAACCGAAGTGCCTTTTATATTTTTCAATATATAAATTTAATTAAAATTTTATATTTTTTCTTTGAAAAAAAAAGGATTAAATTAAAAAATTAAATTATCTTCAAAATATTCACGAAATATTTACAAAATATGAAATATGTAAATAAATAAATTTTTATTATTTCATTGAATTAAAAATTATAAAGAATAATATTTAATCGGGTGGCATATTTGCACACACCTCTTAATAAAATGTACTTCATTTATGGACATGCTATTATGGGATTACTGATATAGAGCTCTGTACTAAAGCAATTCAAAGAGAGGAAAACCTGATGATGCTAAATCACTCGTATCAAGGAACCAGCTTTAATTACCGAAACAAAAGTTCGTCAGTATAATTGGCTACTCTGCTGTTACTAATAAGTTTGTTCGCACCCTCTTGCAGACAACCAAAAAAAAAAAAATAAATAAACTTTAAGACACCATCCAGAACAAGAAAGTTGTATTCCATTTTTGGCCGAAAGGTCGAGTTAGAGTGAATTAACTCTAAATACTGTTTTAGAAAATAAAAGCTTTTAATATCAGGCTTATATCACCATAACTACAGATGTAGTGACTTGTTTGGTAGGACTTCAATTTAAATGAATACAACACTCTGACGCTCATACAAACCAACCCAGCTCGCATTTTACCGTTTGAAGATTGTCTAAAGGTATCATTTAGGTTTGATGCAGAGTCAAAGACATGAATGAGAAAGATACAAAGATTATATTGAGTTGGACATTTAAATAGAAGTTCATTTATGCTCATTTAACTGTATCCAATGTATTCGTCAATATAATTTGAAAGAACCCTTTAATGATATCAAAAACCAAACGAACAAGACAAGTTGTAGCACGAGTGTATCCATATTACACCCTAAAAATGCTACGGAAATATCTAGTGCCACTATATGACTTTTTATCAAATGACGTTTGAAATAAGAGCTGGCTGAACTTTGCTTAAGTGTCATGATATCCAGCAGCTTAAAAACCTCATTAAATAATGACACATTTTGTGTTTATACCGGTAGGACCGAGTTTTGCGTAAACCCTAAAAAAAGGACGATTTAGCACTTCATTATAAATTTAAAGAGCAGAATTTTATTTAAAATAAAAAGGGGAAAAAATTTTTATAAAAAGGCAAATATGTTTTATTTAAAATCTATTCGATTATTTTTATAGAATTAATAATGCAATTAACTATCAATCGGAGTGATCAAAAATTATCATAACAAAATTTGGACTAAACGAAACATCGCACTTCACTACATCAAAAAATTTTTTTATAAGAAAAAATACCTTCATTCATCTAAAACCGAGGAGCACTTATAAAAACGATAATTAATAGTTACTATTTACAACTTTTGATTTCGTTACAATTATTTGATTTTGCTATAAAGTAAAAGAATTAAAATTACGATTATGATTATGTTGGTGTGGCAGCAACCATTAAGTTCCAATTACAATTTCTTTATAACTTTTAAGAGATTAAGAGCCAAAAATGTTTTTATCTTAAAATGTTGAAATTCTTAAACTACTATTTTTATACTCTACCAACTTATGGTTACAGCACGGCTTAAAATTTAGGCAAGAAAAATTTTACATTTAAAGTTAATTGAAGGCAAAAATTGCGATACTAACGTTTCAAGCAGTGCTGTAAATTTACACTTTTTATTTATTTTATTTTGAATTTTATTTATAGATTTGATTGTTATTTCTTTTTGTAATGATTTTTAAATATTTTTTTCCTAATATCTATTAAGTACGGGATCGCGTGTGTGTATGGGTTAATTTATATGAATTTGATTAGAGTGTTAACTATGGCAGGTGAATCTATTGTAATTGAATAAAAACTATTTATTATTATGATCGTATTTCTAATGTTACTAACTTTAAAGCTCACTTTCTCACTATTTACACTTGGGTCCCGTAATACTAGAGTGAAACAAATTCACCCACTGTGTTCATATTCTTTGTGGTTGCTAATGATTTAGATGTTGGCGATGATGATTGACAGCCTTGTTGCAGTTTAGTTGTTACTTTAGAGGCAGGAGTCTTCGTTAGCGGATTACCATCATTGAACAGTGTTTCATTTTCTAAGCGCTCTTCATCTGGCAAAGAAAGCGTTGAATTGCCACTGGCCGTTATCCGTCTTCCCATATTGTCGTATTTCAAACACGCTGAACCATTTTGCATTTTGTATAGGGGTCTAAGGGGTGTGGCATCATTAGGCGGGCTTGTGCAGGCCGATAATGGCTCTAAAGCTGTTGGCATACAACCTGAACAAGGTTTGGAGGTAGCATTTGATGAATGTTGGACATGGTGGCATTTGACTGATGGTGGAGGAGGTGGAGGTGGTAGATCAACTAATTCGGTTTGATGCTCTTGATAGCCTTGACTGTATGTTGTTTCTAGATTGTGATAAGAGACAATTTCATCATGAGTGTAGAGATTGGATTGTGGTAACTGTTGAAGCTGTTGATGCTGTAGTGAGGAATCTTTTTTGAGAATTCCTCTTCTTTGATTATTGCGTGGCAGTGTGGCAAATGAATTAACATTAATAGAAGAATCATTGCCAACTGCAGAGGATAGTAACTGCTGTTTCTGTTGCTGTGATGGAGGGGGTGGTGATCTGGTATCCCCTCCTTGCGAGCTATGTTGACCCGGGTTTGTTGCAGTCTGAGTAACGACCACGGATGACATGCCATTATCCTGTATCCTTTGGGGTATATTCAATAAATCTGGATACATGCTAATATCGGCTCCATCCAGCATATCTTGTGTCACTGAAACACTAATAAATATGTTACCATATGTGGGGTTCGCAACAATATTCGAACAGAATTCTGGCGGCGGTGGAAATACTCCAACATTGAGAGGAAATTCCTCTGATAAATGATTTTTATGTCCGTCTGATGAAACAGCAGAAGCGATGGAAGTAGGAATGCCTACTACGCTGCATGATCCGTCACTTACAGCCATTAATTGTTGCGGTTGATTGGATACATGTGATGCAGCAGCACTGACGGCAGCTAGATGGGAGTGATTATGTTGATGTGTCAATTGATGATGAGCTCCCATCATAAGGTTATGATGACCATGCGTAGTTGATCTATGATTATCTGATGAATGGATTTCAATGGGTTCGAAACCCATTACTGACTCTACTTTGCTCATAGCCGTGGCAGTACTATGATTGTTGTCCATACAGCTGTCTACTCTTTCGTTAGTTGTAGTTGTTATACTTAAATCGAGTAGTTTTTTCTCCTGGTCATTGAAACTTACGCTGGGCTTGACGCCAGTCTTGCTAGGATGCCTTCGCTGGCGAGTTGTTCTTTTGCATAGGCAGGTAACAAAAGAAATTAGAATCAGCAAGAATATTGTACCAAATGTACCCATTATTAAGCCAAAATACCAAAATGTTTCGGGAGTCTTAACGAGGACATGTTGAACAATTTCCGTTAGATAAATGCTAATATTTTGAGAGCCTACGCCCACTACATTAGTGCCGGAGCAAACATATGTGCCCGCATCTAAGCTGGTCATATTAAAAACAGTCAAGTTACTCCATATTTTATCGGAGGCAAAAGTTTCAGCCTCAAACAGCACATTTTCACTATCCAGAATTTTACCATTGAGTTCCCAATAAATTTCTGGCAAAGGATCGCCATAAACCAAACAGCTAAATGTGGCATTACTGCCGATTTCAATATTTTGAACATCTTCATTATTGAATATCTCCACTTTGGGTGAACAGCCAAACTGTTCTTCTTGAACAGTTTCCCATGTTTTGTCTTTGTATTGTGGAGGTCCCTTGCAAAGTAAACTTTCGCTGTACAATTTGCTGTTGACATACCAAGTTCGAAATTTTCTCAGCTTACAATTACACTGCCAGGGATTGTCATTCAGAACTAAAGTCTTTAAGCTGGTCATATGCTGAAACACGTATTCACTTAAACTTTCCAACAAGTTATTTTTTAAATATAAAAACTCAAGCATATTAAGATTTGCTAATGCCATGGGATCTATAAATGACAGCAGGCAATCATGTAAGTCTAATGTTCTCAAGTGTGGCAACACTGGAAATTGATATGCCACTAATTTTTTAAGAGGATTCCCATTTAAATACAATATCCGCAAGCGATCGTTGCCCATAAATGTATCTTTATCCAACATTTCCAATCTGTTGTCCGACAAATCGATTTCCACCAAAATTTTAAGATCCTTGAACGCCTCCTTGTGAACATATTGCACCTCAGATTTTTTCAAATATATTCTCTGCAAATTCAAAAGCTCCAGGTTGGCAAACTCTTCCCGATTAAGGTATGGTATGTGATTATCATTTAACACAAGCACTTGCAGTTCAGAACTTAACGTTGTTGGGATGGCAGTTAATTGCAGTGAACTGCAGATGGCTGATTTCTTGCCATTCGTCCATTTGCAGGTACAATTTGAGGCACACGACAGGGACCAATCATCGGCCTTAACTGAGTGCAGAAGCATCAAGGTGATGTTGAGCGCAAAGGCAACTGTAACGAAAGGCGAAAAAAATAAAAGACCTTTTTAATTATATTTTATGGTCCTACGTGTTGCCTTATATTAATAAGTATAAATACAATCTTAAAATATTTGTTTGCTGTAGAAGACTTGTTTGTGCCAACATAAACTAATTGATCAAAATCTAAGTCACAATTAAATGAACTGATTTACATAATATCTTGAATCCGATAAAAATTAATAGGCGAAAATAACCTCCGATAAATTTTATTTGCAACTTCAAGTTGAGCAAATTTCTTTTAAATATTCCCTTTAATATTTAGGATTAATTATGGGTCGTTCTTTTTTATTTAAACTAAAGAATTGTGTAATTGCAGAAAACAAAATATTTAAACATTGACAATTGCATCGACAGTAGAGCTAGAAGAAGGTCTTCAGTTAAGCATTGTCAAGAATTTAACTTAGTTTAAAGAAGTGCGACATAGTAGAGCTTTTCGTAAAAATTTATTGATTAGAAAAATGTTATATTAAAGAATTTAGAGTCATTAATACAAAATATGCCCAGTTAAGTAGTGTGAATTCTAGCAGTCTTTTTATTCTCCTAAAAACATAATTTGTGCAATCACTCCTACTCTTCACCCTTAGAAAACAATGGGTTAATTATTATTTCAATAGTTTGCACAATTTACAAATTTTTTTTTATATAAAATAAAAATTCTTAAATAAAATAAAAAAGATTCCGAATATCTAAAACTTACCTGAGAAGCCAATTGCAAGAGAATTTACTCTCATACTGATAACATTCGTGTGAATCCTGTTACCAGTCAAGCGAAAATATTAATACTTTAAAGCATTTGCAGATTAAATAGCAGATGGTGGCAGCAGTAGTTTTTTAAGCCGTTTTGGGTTTGTTAAAGTAGAAGCTATAATTGTTGTTGTTAAAGTTCAGGTACTGATGCCAAATGTGGACAGTGCAACAAAATCAACAATTTGCAACACTGCCAGAGATATTTGTGATTTTTTTTAAGTTCGTTTTTTTTTATTGTAGATGTAAAACGAAGGAAAATTTTGTTGCAAGAGGGACTTGTGCAGTTGACTCGTTATTAATGGCATCTACGAATGTAGCAGCTGTTGGTCCAATAGATTGTGATTATAAAATTTGTTTCTCTGTGCTTGTACGCAATAAAAAAGAATCAACACGAAAAAAAATCATTTTCAATTCGTGTAAAAAACTAAAAGAAATTGCAACTGAGGATTTTTTTTAAATCGTAGAGATTGTGAAAAGTGAAAATGAAAAATTAAATCATAAACTCGTGCATAAATTGAAGAGCATAACAAACGGTATTCATTATGTGGGGGTAATTCGTGTAGGGTGTTGACATATTTTTTACTTTATTGCGTTTTACTATATTTGAGAAATGTTCTACTTTTATTTTATAGTTTGAGTTGTCGTTAAATCGCCTTTATGTGTTTGTATAAATGGCACATGTGACATATTTAACATTCTATTTTGATGTACAAATAGATATCACAACACTCAATAGCAACAGCACAAACTGCCATTCATTCAGACACGCACACACAAACACTTGTGTTAGGCGAACAATTGCAATTGTTGTTACTGATATTGTTGCAAATATTGTTGTTAAATGGTTTTCAACATTTTTCTGCACAACGAGAAAGTGCTGTAGAATTTAACAAAACATTGTTTGCTCACAGAAACAATTATTTCAGTGTGTGTGTGTGTGACACTTAAAATGTCCAGGTTTTTGTTTCACTATTTGAGTTCCGAAACTCTAGTAGGGTGCGTGCTGTTTTTTTCTGTTTTCCTTTTTTCTTCTTTTTTTTGACAAATATTTAAGGGCGTGTGTGTGTTTTTATGGGTTACTGCCGTTTGCAGCTCTTTAACTTTTTCTATTGTTTTTATTTGCTTATTTTTTATTCTGGCTTACACTCACTCATTCTTTTTTCTTTTAATGGGAAATATTCTTTATTTTTTATTTTTTCACTGCATTTTTTTATTCATGGCTGCGTATAGATTCTTATCAATTGTAATGTTTCACGCTATGACACCTCCTTGCACATGTTGCCAGCAGTTAAAAGCATTGAAGGAGATTATTGATTATTTACAAATTAAATTTGCTCTTATTGCTGCTTTCTAACACCCTGATGGAATTTCTGTGGGTAGTCAACCATATGCGAAGACCATTCAGTTGCAAGGAGAAAATATGTTCCATACGACTGCTTATTTATTTTAAACTTCAATAAATGTATGTTCCATTTTATACGCTTCCTTCTCAATTGCTATTTTATATCTTTTGGATATGCACACACACAAGACGTTTAAATGTATCTCTGTTTACTTCAATTTACAATGTCTTTTAGTCGTTGCCCTTAACTCTTACGCACTTATTTGATCCTCTTGTTATTTGTCAACATAAAATTGCTGAATTGCTGCAATAAAATAAAAAGAAAAGCAAAAAATATTATATTCTATTAAAAATTCATAGAAAATGTTTAAAGATAAATTCAACTTAAAGCACATGTCTCATGTATAAAAGATGTTTGTTTTTGTATTCTATTTTACAAATTTGAAATACATACGAACCTGAGGATAATATTCTACTCTAAATGAATAATAAATTTATCAATCCCATATGGAAGTAAGAGCCTCAATACAAAAATGGTATGGAATTTCCAAAATAAGTGTTACAAAAAAGGTCATTTTTACAAGCGAATTTATTACAAACTTCAGCTAAATTCTCTCAAAAAAATTTTTTCCTTCATATAAATATTCATCTATTCCTGGCATTTTATAAAAATTAATTCATTAAATTGTGCTTCAAACAAAATTTATTTTTAATTTTTCAAAATATTTTCTTCATTTTGGCGACCATATTTCATGTTTTTTAGTCAATTGTTTGCTTAATTCAATATTTTAGAAGTATTTATTTAAAAAAAAAAGTTTTGTTTGAAATGCAAATATCATTACGTTGAGCACTCAATTCGTTTCAGTGCATTTGGCCATAACAATGCTCGGTCGGACTTATTTGTTGTTGTTGATTCATTTTGAATCATTTTTATTTGAAATGTGCACACACACAGACACACTTCTTTCACTACTATATTTTTGTTATTTAAAACCAAGCACATACTGAAAAACACACACATACATATATACAAATCTACACATGCATGGAAGCACACTATTGAAATTAACATTTTTTAACCAAAACCGGATGTAAAATTAAAAAATTTTTTATTAATTAATTTTTTTATTTTCTATTATTTAATGAATGATTTTTTTTAAATGTAAAAAACCGTGTAGTTGTTTACAACTTAAAAAACAAAGGTTTTTAAGTGTTAAATTTCTATAGAAAATAATGGAATTTATAATAGAGCAAATAAATAAACTGTTGAATTAATTAATATAATTTTATTTTTTTTGTAAAAAGTTTATCTTCATTAATTTGTGCATTTAATAGATAATATAATTGAAACTTGGAATTATAACTTTTTTATGAATTATTTTTTATTATTATTTTTTTTTATTTTTTTTATTTTAATTAAGTATGCAAATCATAACTAAAAGTTAATTGTTGCTTCTATCGTAAAACAGCTCTACAAAATTATTATTATTGTTTTTTAACTCCTGGGATTTATTGGCGTATTTTGCATAAATAAGTTTTTTTTTTTGTTTCCTCATACTTTTTTACTTTCAGTTTGGATGGTATGGGTCCATGATATTAATAATGGAAAATTTTCCGTTTATTAATTTAATTGAGTTTAACATTCTGATATTTTAAATTCAAAGCAACTTTTAGAAACTTTAACCGACTTTCCCTAATAGGTTAAAGGGGGTAAATAATAGTTATTTTTTTCTTAAATTCTACAATAAAAAAAAATAAATTTGTATTTTTTTATCGATTGCAAAATGTAGGATTTCTTTTTTTTTTCTTGATAAAAGTTAGAAAAACACAAGTCAAGTTTCCATAACTTATAATTTTTCACAAATTGTTTTAAGGTCACATCTTGTTTGCAGGGAAAAATCTCTAACTGTTGATGCAGCAAAGTTACAATGATAAGATTGTGAAACCGATACGGGGCATGAGCTCAATTTAAAAGAACTGCGCAAATAATCTGCAAATAGTGCTATTTCCAATTGAATGGCAAGCAAACTTTAGTGATACTTACAACATTAATGGCAAGCACAACGCTTTTTTGATATTCTGGAGTTCAAAAGAAAAAAATCTTTTTTTTCTAATTTTAAATGAAACAAATGAATGAAGTTGTCATGATTTAGAGAATGGTTCTTTAAGAATAAATTGGAAGCCTATCTGATTAAAAAATTCTTTATTTCACTAATTAATAAACTCAAGTATTTTAAAAATGATGTTGTGTGACTTGTATTATTATTATTATTTTTTTTTTTTTTTTGCCTAATTGTTTTCTGTAATAAATAGAATAACAAGACATTCATTTTTTTCTGGACAATTTTCTAATTTTATTTAGCTTTGTTAATTTTCAGAATTGTTCTAGTACCTCGTTTCTGTATCTTAAGTGAGAACTTTCTCCCGAGAAATTCTAATAAATCTCCTTTAGTATTTTCTGAAGTTCTGAATTTTCATTAAAAAGTTCTGAAAAATTTTATAAATTATTCTCTCAATATATTTTCTGGTATTTTCTCCTCGCTTCTTAATCCTTAAATTTATTAAGTGACAAAAACTAAAAATCCAAATTCTTAATTAATACCAAAATGCAAGTGCGGCACTAATTCGTACGCGCAACGCGCTCTGCATCAAGAGCGCATTCCTTTTTGGTCGATTGGCTAGTGCACAGAACTACGCACTACGTCTTTTAGACTAACAGTTCATATGTGGAATTAACTGCCTGAAGAGGACTTTTCTGTCACTTTCAACATACAAAAATTCAAATCAAATGTCCACAAGCACCATTCCCTCTAAGTATAAGTAGGACCCTTACCCCTGAGTGCTGTTCCTAATAAGAAAGAGGTAGTGAAAGAAAAAATTTTCCTGTTTTTCTTTTTAGAGTTGACTTTATCAAGGGGATCAACTGTTCTCAAATGTTTAGTCATTGATCTAGAAATAAAAATTAAAAGGTAAAAATAAAAATAAAAAGCCGACC
Source organism: Cistogaster globosa (assembly GCA_937654795.1). Classification (NCBI taxonomy): domain Eukaryota; kingdom Metazoa; phylum Arthropoda; class Insecta; order Diptera; family Tachinidae; genus Cistogaster; species Cistogaster globosa. Next base: position 121,573,260 of record OW569406.1, on the reverse strand, counting down.
ACTGGTTGTCTAATTTCTAATAATAAATGAAGTCTGGTTTATATACCAAAAATTTTCTAAGATCGATTAAGTAAGGCTTTTGAATGAGTTTTGCAATAAAAGGTTTGAACAAATGCTGGAGATTATTCCAGTTCACTGGTTAATAGCTTTCAAAAGACTAAAAGCCACTCGCCTCGCACCAAAGCTAAACTCCGATATTTACAGTTTTACGTCCCTGCATAAAACATTTTTTAATTAATTGCTTTTTTGCACAATTGCATTTAGAATTAATTTTGTTACAGCCATTGTTGTCATTCTAAAAACCTGTAATTTTGCAGCTTTTTTCCTCAATGTTTATTTTGCACACTTTAGAGTTTTTGTTGTTTACTTTTACGTTTGTCTATTCCTTATTATTTTTATTTAATTTCCGTTGCTTTGCTATGAAAACAAAAGAGCAAAATGTAAAATTTTCCTTTATTTAACTTTAAGGTAATGATGTCGAATCTGTTACCGTTTTAGTAAAAATCTTTGTTTTTCTCCAACAGCTGAAAAACTTAGAATAATAGTTTTTATGCGAATAGAAGAATGTTGGCTTCAATGAAATTGAAATTTGTCAGCCTGCAGGCATATTTCAATGTGTGAAAATGGGTTTGCATAGAACACTTGCATATAAATAATAAATTCTAAAGAAACTTAGTTTCCTATTCAAGCATATTTTCTTCATCGCTCTTTTGTTTTAAAACCTAAGAACCAGCGAAGCACTTTGCAATTTATTTCCTTGTTTACTCTCTCCCACAAAAGTATCAAAAAGTTAATCTTAATGAGTTAGGTAAGTCTTACAGAATGCAGTAAAGAAATTTCTTTTAAAAAAATCCTAAATATATCAAGTTGTAACACTTGAAAAGAATTTGAATAAAAACTTTGAAATTTACAATTCACTTACATCTTATTATCAATTCGTTCACTTTTATACGTCTTGCTCCAAATACCACAAAACTATGCTCCTCTTGCAAAATGTTCTTCATTGTGAAATGTTAATATTAGAAGGACTTTTTTCAAATTCAATATTGCTCTGCATACGTTTTGATTAAAGAATTAACTTTATTTAAGATTATAATATTTTTATTTTAATTTTTGCTTTGTTTTCGTTTTTTCGCTAAGCAAAATTCATTTCACTCCAAATCTTTTTTTCCCTTAATAATTAATTTTTACATCATTTCTGTTGGTTGTGTTTTACGTGAAGGGAACAATAACAAACAGTTTATGCAATTGGCGTTAAAATATTTTTTAGAGGGCGAACAAAATGCCGTTAATAAAAAGCAGAAGTAAAATCGTTTGTAAGGAACCCTAATAACACAACTTGATAGTAAACAAAGGACAGTATAAAAAATGAAACGTTACTTAAAATAACAACTTTTTGTTATTGAGGTGAAACTGCCAATTTCAAAAATGTTTGCATTCACAAGGTGTCCCTGTTTGCTACAAATTTTAGTCTGAAGATATTATGGGGGCACATATTTATTTTACAAATGTGACTGGTTGAGCAGATTGGTTGTGGCTGTTCTTTATTTCAATATCACCTTCTTCAAGGACAATTACACTCTTGAATGTGTGTCTTATCGAAAAAAATTTTTGTTTAAAATAATAATTGTGTTTGTTGATGCTTGCTTGCTAAAAAACGTATATTTATTCATACGCTGAAGTACGATGCTCTCTGTGCTATTAAAAGTATAAAATATATTTTTGGCTACAAAGTCCACAATTTTATTTTTCATTACAGCAACGTTAGTATGCAAGTGTTGCCTGAAGATTCATTAAACACTTTCCATAAATTCTAAATAATTTTGCAAACATCATACAACGAATTTTGATTCAAGTTTTCTTGTGTTTAAATTAAAAAATGTTTTCTTTTTCGTCAGCACTTAACTTTTAGCTTGGATTTGTTGTGTTTAACACGTATCAACAAATCAACACGTCGATAAATAACCAAGTGAACTGACCAAAAACTAATGTGTTCTTCTAATGCAAACATTATGTTTTTCTCCTTCTACACTAATTCTTTTTTTTTTTCATTTTTACCAGGTTTTTTACTCTTGAATTAAGTAAATGCACGTGGTTTGTCTGATGCTGGCAACCACATTAACAACAACTACAAGAAATGTAATAGTTTATGTAGTTTATGTTTGGTTCTCAGTGGAAAATCATTTATTAAGTGTGACAGCTAAATAGCATCAAAGATAAGAAAATTTAATAGTGCTAAATGGGTGGAGATGTTTGTGAAAATCTGTTTTTGCGTTGTGGGCATACACCACCCTAACATCCGTTGAATCCTTGCAAAGTCAGAAAATACGAGAACAGGCTGATAAATTCCTTAAACAGAAAAAAACTTTTTTTTCTTAATTTTTAGGATTAATAAATAATTTAAGTAAAAAATAATATAAAATACAGGATTTTTTAAAAATATAACAAATTATTTTTAAAGCCAAAGGCATTTTCTTGTATTGTTATAAAATTACAATGGCATCAGATTGCATTGCAAAAAAAAAAAATATAAAACATGCTTTAATAAATTTTTCGTAAATTTGGCATGGAAGACTTAAAACAATTCAGGGTTTTGTGACTGAGTAGAATATTTCAAGGAAGGAAGATCGTGGGACAATACATTTTAAAGACATCATGTCTATTACAATTAAAATTCTTTTTTTAAAGGTAACTTAAGAGAAAAAAATTGCTTTTTAAAAAAAATATTTTTATAAGATAAACCTTGCTAAAACTTTAGTTTTTTTCAAAGTTTTCTGAAATTGAAATTAATGGCACGTTTAAAAAGTTGTTTGTTCTGAAATTCCTCAATACACCTCCTCCGTACGCACATTTACACATGCTGCTGCACACTATCTGTGAAAATGTTTATGTTGTACTTTTATTAACATTAAATGCATGCAAGTGCTTATAAATGTGTGTGCAAGTATGCATAAATATATGCAAGAATGTGTATGTGTGCAGTTTATGTAGATTACACCTATTGCCACAAGGATTTACAAGTGCAAAAGAACATTTTAAGTATACGAACAACCAGGCGATAATGAACCTAATGTAATGAGCAAAACATAATAAGTACAATGAAGACGATAATGTTTATGCTAATGTAACATTTAAACATAAACACATAAACACATACCCATAAATACACACAGGCCACAATACATAAACAAAATATAATATGCTTGCAAAAACATCCTTAAATCTATGTACGACCGTATTTATATATATTTCCTATGTAAAGAATCATGTACAATGTTCATATAATACAACCAAACACATACATACTTACGTACATGAAATTTAATAATGTATTTATGAATGAATGTTTTTGTTGATGTAACTTTGCTTGTCCTAAATATTTAAATGAAAAACAGTTTAGCATAATTAGTTTAATATTTAGTCACTGTGGTAATTAGCTAATGGTATTCCATGTCACAAGATCATTAAAGCACCAACGTTAAATAAGTCTCAAGTTTGTACAGTTTAGCAATGTTTCTAAGTACTGAAACACTAACACACACATTAATACACATTTGTACGTATTTCTACACGTTCTAAATATCAAATTTAAATTAATATTTTTGTAATGAAATTTTTATTAAATTATGTGTGTCATTCTTTTGTAATTTATATTTTTCGCGAAATTCTTTCCCTGAAAAAAAAGTTTTTTTTTTTATTATGAAGACGTAAGCGTGTCCGTAAATAGGATTTTGAATTTGAGATGGCCAAGCATACCATAGTGGATTTTCAATCATGGGCTATCTGCAATATTTTTGTGTTTCTCGTTATCCAATCGATTGTTTACAGTAAATAGGAAAAACGAAGTCACGGATATTTCTTTAATTTTATCAATTGTCTTTTGGAACTTCACATGCAAGATCTTTTTGATTTTGTTATGAATGGAAATAGTGTTTGTCAAAAAATTCAAAATGAAAATATATAAAATTTTGGTTTTGGTTGGTTTGCAAATGAAAAAGATTTTTTTGAAAATGTTTTGGTTAATTTATTATAAGTTATCGATTAGAATGAAGAAAACTTTTAAAGTAGAAAGAAAGAATTTTTCTTATACACACTCTGTATTTTCTTTATTTTTTTTTTATTGATGCTTAACCGAGTTTCATCACACTTACCTCTGCACACAATTTTCTATAGCTAAATATTATCTTCATATGTTTGATATAATTTATCTAACATTTAGTTGTTTTCTTTTCAATTGGTTTAATTTAATTAAAGACATATTTGCACATTTTGCAATATAAAAAGTTAATAAAATGCTTTGCGGTAAGAAGGACTAGTTGCTAACAATTCACATTAAGCCATCAACCATGTAGCAAGTAACGCAGTTGTGCTCGAATCATGCTCTTTTACACTACACGAGACAGAGTCACTGCGTTTAATTCAAACACTGAACCTTTAATCATAGGTAATGTTATAGAAATGATTTTGTAGAAATAAAACTAGATTAAAAGTTTTAAAACGAAATAATTTATATTAACATCTTAAACGCTTTAATTTCTTCAATGTATCCAATTTTCAACAATTATTTTTTTTTTACAAAAAACATCTGTAGAAGCAAAGAAAAAGTTTGTAAACTGTATAATAACTTATTTTGTTTAATTCTACACTCCATTTTATAATATATATCTGATTTTTTGGGTCACTGTATACAGGTTTTGGCTGATTGATCGATCAAATGTGTCTATACTGTGCAAGAAGAAAACATTACCGACAGACACATTCGCCGTTTAATAGCATCTTTTAAAAAACATTTTTCTCATACGCAAAAATATAAAACGTTGAAAATATACTCTTTCACCAAGTCTATATTTTTGTACACATGCAAAAAAACAAACAAAGAACTTAACTAAGAAAAACAAAAAAAAGCTAAAATTGACATTAAAAATAAAACATCTAGAAACTTAAAAAGTAGCAAAATCAAATGCAAGCAAAACTCAAGCAACTCAATTCATTCAAATTGACATTCTGCTACATAGCATTTTTTCTATTTCGGCAACAGCACTTCAAACTTATGCAGAATAATGTTGTTGAACAATGACACCTACATGATGATAGAGTTACGAATATAAATCGATGTGACAGTTTTTTTTCATTCTAAATTCTTTACTCAGTCAATACAGTAGCTGTCAATGACGAGAAAAACAAAGCAATAAATTTTAATATAATTGAAAAATTGAATTTTAATTGAATTGCTCGCTTTGTCTGTATTTTTATCTGAAAAATTCTAATGTTATTAGCAATTTGTTGTTGACTTTGGCCCACAAACTGTAGGTTATTGGTTATTAAGCTCAATTCATACATTAAGAGATAAACAATGAAATTTGGAAAAACAAGATTTTTTTGGTAAGAAAACTAGAAAACACTAGAGCTTTTTAATGCAAACTTCTCCGTACCGAATTCTAAAGTATTGTGCTCTTATTTTCTGTGTCTTGTTATTTCTTCACCAAGTCATTTTGACAAGTTAATTAATAAAATTCTACATCCTGTGTGAATTATTCTCAAGTATTTCTTTGTTCACTCCCCATTTAGCATGGAAATATTCTTTGGTGCATTTAATTATTATTTACACACCTCTTTTGTCAAATCACACTATTATCTGTCTTGTTTGTATCGCCACAATTGTTTTAAAGGGGCTGGTATGTGACCCAGGTCAGTTTTTTTTTGTTAAAATTGAAAAAAACTTTTCAATTTCTTATTTAAAGTATTTTTACGTCTTACTTTCGGCAATCTTCTTTCTAAAAAGAACAAAAATTTCTAAATGTATTTTTTAATTACTTAAAATAATAATTACGAGTGGCAATTCATAAGCCATTATAAAAGCGTACATTATTCGTTCAGTGTTTTTTTCCACTTCATTTCAATTCACTTAAAAAACCAGGAAAGAAGGCGACTTTTGAAGATACCCTCAATTTGTTTGAATTGAAAATATTTAACTTTAATTTTCGTTGCAGTTGAAAGAAATTGACGATTTTGCATTTGCTTCAACAACAATTTTCTTCACTAAATAACTGCAAAAGCGATAAAATTTAAGTATAAAAAAATGTCAAATTTGTTTAAAGTTTTTTTCTATTTATTTTTAAACACAATTGTATGACGCGTTTATTTTACAAACTTCTACTCACAAACATTGAAACCTGCCTGGGCGTTGAGCTTAAAATTATACACAATAAGTGTTCAAATGACTTAAAAATAGTCTTATAAATTTAAGTCAATAGTTCTTTATTAAAAGTCTTAAAATATCATCTTTCAGATAGCAGAAATAAACCTCTTACTTTTTGGGAAAGGATACAAAATGCCCTTGCCCCTACCAATCGATTTGCGTAATTAACCACTCTTCAGATAATAAAATTCTATATTAAATTTTACTTTTTCGGCTTAAGGTTCATGAAAAATTCTTTTTCGTTTTTAATATCCACGGTTCAAATCCCAGTTGGGTAAAAAATTAAAAATTATAAAGTTCTAAATTCACACCACGGTAAACTCAGGAAAATTATTCCCCTTAATAACTCGTGCTTCATATCAAGAAGAAGGCGATTATTTCCGGGATAAATATTACGTTAACAAGAATATTTAATGAGAAATGGTCATGTAGACATGCTTTATTCGCAGTTAAACATTTCATTTAGTAGTCTTAAATTTAACTAGTGATATTCTCATGGATAATTTATGTTAAAAGGAATCCAGCACAACTCAAGTAAATTAACATAAAAAAGTTTTCAAATAATATATTTTTATACTAAAAAAAATAAAATATAATTGAGTTACTTTACTGGTCCTGAAAAAATTTTTGTTCAATATCTTCACAAACAGATTGGTGACACAATGAACAAAAAAAATTTGTTCATTAATTGTTTGTAGTTATTTTAATGTGCGGTGGAGTGAAATTTCTTAATTATTTTATTATTTAGTATTGAACACAAAGTTTTAGTAAACTCTGAATTTTTATTTGAAAATTATTTCTAAGTATTTAGTTTTTTAAATTAAGTGAGCGACAGCGTAATTTAAAATTGATTTTTATTACTTAAATAAATGAAATTAAAATAATTAACATTTAATTGATTTTTTATTTGGCAGACAGTTATTTGCTTTTTGTTTTGAAAAAAATAATTTATTTTATAATTATCATACTTTTCAAGTTTGACTTGGTTAAAACACGTTAACAAAACATTTATTATTTAATTATATATTGTTTGAAAAAAATAAACTTATAGATAATGTGACAGTATTTAAAATTAAAATACATTTTGGTATTGCATAACTAAAAATTTTTATGTTACGTCAAAAATATTAAAGAAAGATTATCAGAGGTTATCAGATTAACTCTGAAAATAATTTAATGTATTTGATTCTAAATATTTTTGCTTTAATTAAAAACCTCCTCTCCCGATATTTTTTTATATTCTACATTACAATCCCTCTATAACCGCCCAAGTTATTAAAGTTGTGAATATTACATAAGAGCCACTTTTAAAGTATTTTTTTTTAATAATTTTTCAATGTTAAAATATGAGAACACAATAAAAATTATAATAATTTTTTTTTAATGAAATCGATATTTTAGCACGACTTGGTTCTTCTGTTGTAAATGGATAATTCTTTTCGTTTCGCATTTTTCAACAAGATTAATTTGAAAGCATAAACTTTTCAATTTAAAAATTTAAGTTATGTAAATTTGCCACTCACATCTAAGTCATCAAGAAACATCAAAGGGAGGCAAAAAGAAGAATTGCAAAATTCTTGTAACAAAAAAAAAAAAAAAATTAAGCAGAAAAACTCTTGAGTTAAATACATCAGTTTTTCATTTTGCTGCACTTCAAAATATAAACTCGTTAAGCACGATTGCCTGACGTCATTCATGCATTACCATAATTTTTTTTTTTTTTATTGCAAAATAAGATTTGCTTTTAGATTCAAGCCCGACTATATGCGGCAACTATATTATAACAGCCACTATTTTCTTTTGCAACTTGAATACAACAAAAAAGAAAAAACAAAGGCAGCTTAAATGGTGCAGAAGAATGTGAATGTTTTGTTTTGTTTCTTCTTTTTTGAAATGTGCAACATAATAGATGTATGCTGCAAGACAAGACATATCAACATTTTACGAGTATTATATCACTACTACTGCATGTATAAATTGTTTCAGATGTTGATGTCACGTTAGTTGTCATGTTCTTTACTCTTTCTTTCTATATCTCGCCCTCCTTTCTCTGTCGTTTGGTGTTGTGTGCGCGTGAACGTGTGTGAATGCGTCTGGATGTTTGGCTTTTTCACAGTGAGATGCTGGTAAAAGTGGTAATTGGTAACTCGTAAATGGCTGCGCATTGAAAGTAATTAGCAATTGCGTTAGAAGTTGAACATGTCAGCCGAAATGATATGTCGTCAAGAACAAAACACAAGGAGAAATTTGTAACGCTGTGTTCTATTTTACAAAACTCCAAATAAAAGTTTCGAGTATTTATTCGGTAATTGTACGTAAGTAATTATCCTTAATTAAATAAAATGTTACCCTGCTTGTGCGTTCATTAATTGCACTATTTTGAAATAAAACTTAAAACTTCACCCCTTCTAAAATCTCGTTTGCTTGTGAAACATATAAAATTACAACCATTAAAATTTTACATTAAAAATTAATTATTTAATATGATACTTTGACACACAATCTCATTTCTTTATTATCACAGAAATGGTGACAAAGTATTTATCTTGAAATAACCTTTATTCCTCTATCGCTTTATTAAAATTGTGGTGGTGACAGCGTAATCGCTTTAATACTGATTGAGCACTAAATGATAGCTATTGAAGAAATTAACAAACATTTTTATTATTTTGAATTATTATTCATTTAATATTTTTACTTAAATTTAATTTAGATTTTTTTTATTTCAAAAACATACAAGTCAAAATTTAAATACGAATTTGTAGTTGTATGGTTACACACAAATAAAAGTCTTTTGCATGAGACCATCATAAAAGTGTAAAAGAAGAAATTTCATCATAATATTTTATATATATGAACAGCTTATTTTTGTGCAAAAACATGAAAAACAATTTTTATTGCGGTTTTTTCATCAAAAAATTATACAGCGCATGTCTCTTTAACAGCTTTCCAACACAACAATGGCTTTCAATTATTCGAAAATTGTTAAATCTATAGTTTGGGTCAAATAATTGATGGAGTCGATATTTATTATCTTTGGTTTTTTGCATCATTTTTCAATGAGTTTTTTAGGGCAATTGTTGTTTCTTTGAAAGAAAAAAAGAAAAATTAAATTATTTTTTGATCAATTGCAAACATTTAATCTTCCACTTACGGCATTTTAAAAACGCAACTATTTTGTTGTTGTCTTCAGAAATTGATTTTAAAGAATATTTGTGGAAATCATTAGTTTTAAACCACAAACAGTTTCAGCGTCATTAATATTTATTAATATTTTTTGCATTTACAAATAGAATAGAATACTTTTACTCGTACAATTGTAGGACATAAAAAAGCAAAATTTTTAATCAGTTTTCTTTTGTTACCACAAAGTATGCAACATTTTTTCTTTGGTTTTACTGTTACAAAGCGAAAAGAGGCAGGCACATAGATTCTTTTTTCAAACATACCGACACACAACCCTCTATTCAAATGACACAAATTCGAGTTAAAGTTAAAAGTTAAATTTTGGCTGCTATCTGTCCTGCCGGCTTTTAGTTGTATCTGATTTGCTGATACGAGACATAAATCAACACGAAACAGTTTTATCAAAATAAATTTAATCAATAATAACCAAAAGCAATAAGAAGATTGAATTTTTCTTCTTTACAAATTTGTTGTTGCTTATTTTTTATATCATTAAATCGATGTTGTGGTTTGTTATCATTTTTATGCTGTTTCATTATGATGATGGTGTTGATGATAGTGGCGTCATTGGTTTATGCTGTAAAGACATTATAAATGTATGTTATTATTACTTACTTACGTAACCTGCTATTGAAATGCTGCATTATTTCTAGTATTTCTGAACAAAAGTCTGTCTGTGAAGAAAAAGTATTTATGTAGTTCCTTTGAGATTTATATCACAATTACAAGAAATAGCAAGCACCCAGTACTGCGTATAGTTTTGGTTTTGTACCAAATTGCAAAGGAAATTTTCTCACTTATTGGTATTTGACAGAAAATAATTCATTATTTTTCTGATAAAGTCATAAATCATAGAATACATTACAATAAATATCCAGACACATACTGTATTTATTATAAATCAAAGGATGTATGACATGTCTTATATTAGAAAAAGCAAAACATATGAAAGCCATCGAAGATGTGGCAAGAGAAGTAAAGAAAAATAATTTTGCAAAAATTAATATTTATTAATCAACACAATCTCCTTAGACACGAAATTATTATTCCTTAAATGCTATTCCTCTATGTGGCCTATTAATTTAAGATTCCCCTTTTGATTTTTACGTAATACATTTTTATTTTTAAGATGATGAATAGATCGCAGGGACAGTTAGTTCCTGCATTAAAAGATTCATTGATATTTAAGGCTAAAAGCCTTTGGAATAGTGAGTCAGGGCGACTGGCTTAAGAATTTATCGCATTTCTCGGACTATATTATATGGATGCTAACACTCAGACTTGCTTGCCCGCTAGCTGCTCTATAAGTAGATATTTGCGTTTGATATATTTTGAGTAGTCACAATCTCTTAATATTTACAATACAAAACTCTCGTCCAAGACTCGACAAATAAATTTTTTAATTTTCAGAATAAGCCTTCAAGAGCTTCTTTTTTCGTTCACTCAACATAAAGTTCAGGTTGTTGTTACTCAAGCGCACAGTAGAGAGGATGAAGGTATGATACAGCACTCAATTCTATTGACCCAATAAAACTTGAACTTTGTATCTCTGATAAATGGTTTAAATAGTCTTTAGTTAAATTGGGCGCCACTTATGTTATCTGTAGTCAAACCTCTTGCAGTCCATATTAAGAGAAAAATTAATTTTAAATACTAAATACATTTTACATGAGTTCTACTTTCTATTTTGGAACACTTGGTTTAGAAAATTCAAGTCAAATAATGTTACTCGTAAATAAACTTAAATACTACAGCTTATCGTATCAGCATTTAATAAAAAAATCAGATGTTGTTTTTTTTAATAAAATCTCTTGTGTTTTAGAACTTTTTTATTTTATAATATTTTTAATAAATTTTAAGACTTTATGCGAAAAAAAACAAACATAAAATTCATTTGTAGCAGATAATTGATGTAAAAAAAAAGATTTTTAAAAATTGAAAAAATAATAATTTATAGAATTTTTAAGTTTTCTATTTTTTTATAATTCTCTAGTGCATGAAGCAGTTATTTTATAATAAAACTTATTCCCTGGAGCATTTTCTACAAATAATAAAATGCTAGAGAAACTAAAAAACATACTTCATAATCTGATATTTAATTAATGGCCATTAAATTAGAAAACCAGAAAAAAAACAAAACATGGCGCAAAAGTTAATAACATTCGAAAATTTAATAAAATATTCTATAAAACAGCGCTGATTCAACTGATACATAAAAATACAACATAAAATTTTATTTTAATAAAAGCAATAAATAATTTTTAATTCAATTATCGACAGCATAAGGGTAGCAAGTGATTCTTATGAAATCAGACAGCCTTCAATAATTTCTTAAAGTAAATCAGTAAGTGAAAGATATGAAACTTTTACAAAATTGCAGAAAAATATTTTTGTTATGTGTAAATGTCAAGGTTGTTGTTGTTTTTCTTATTACTTCGAACGTTAGGTAATTGTGTCATGCATCTAAATTTAACTTTCTTTAATAACAGAGATAAACATTATTTTTGTTAATGCACCATACATGCTCAAATTGAACAGAATCGGGAAAGATTGGAGAGACCATTTGAATTGTATCATTCCACACGTAGTTCAATAAATGAACATCATAACTTTTATGTGAATATGTGATTCTCATTTCTTATTTCTCCAATTTATTCATAACCGAATAAAAAAAAACAATTTCCCAATACGACCGGTATTCATTTTAAAATTTAAAAAGTAAACATTACTTCAGATGTTTAGTCTGCAACTGTCTGCACCCAAAGAAAAAGTTTCAAATATTTGTTTTTTGTTTTTATTTAACATGAATTTAATTATCCCAAAAAAATGTAAATTGAATTTTATAAAAAATATTTTTTTCTCTTGATTTGACAAAAATATGGAAGTTAAGGAAAATTTCATTTTTTTTCATAATTTAAAAAAATAATAATTTGGGTTTCAGAAGAACATAAGAAATAGAAAATACTTTAAAGTTCTACTTAACTTTCTTTAGTCTTTAATTTTATCAAAAACCTTGTTGTTATATTTATTGATAATTTATTTATTTTTCAAATAAAAATAATTTAAATGTAAATGGATAAATGAAATAAAGTTTTCAATTCAGGTTGAATAACGCTAAAGAACCCCTATAAAATTTTCTTATATTTTGTTTTTATTCGAGCAAGCATTAAAGCTCACTAATACAAACATATAAATTTTATATACACAAACGTACGTATACGAATATATCGAAAGGAATAAATTATTTAACTGTATTAAATTAGAAAGGAAAAGAAATTATTATCAATATTTATATCAAATCATTGATACGAACGAATAAACAGTCATCCATAGGCTTTACATCATTTCATTAGCAGAAGAATATTTATTTCAATAAACAAATTTGAAAGCAATAATATTAAGAAAATTCAAAAAAATAAGAAAATATTTTTAACCACTTTCTTTCATCAAGTAGTGACGTTATCCAAATTCTCTTAAAAAAGGTTTTTCTGTGTGTGTTTTTTTATGAATTCCGTTTTATTTTAAACTTGAAATGTTTTCATTTGAAACTAAATTGTTTACGGAAATGGAAATTTCATATATATTGCTTTGCATTTTTTCTTTTTAATTTGATAAAAATAGTTTGATTTTTTTAAAAAACAACTTTCAACAAACCATTAAACTTCAATTTTTTTTATACAGTTCAAGGAAATAAATAAGTTTTTCGCATAAAATTATAAATTATTTTCTTTGTCGATATGATTTTCTTTTACTTCGCTCGCAAAATGTTTTTGTTTGTTCTTTTAAACATAATGAAGCGAAAAAACTAAAATTAATTTTGTTATTCGAAACAAATATTTAACCAAAAAAAAATTCAGATTACTTTACGAGTCGACATATAACCAACCGATTGTGGAAAGGAATGTAAGAAAATATAAAAACGTGTTTATTTGTTTGTAAGTTTTTTAAAGCCTTAACATTTTTGTATTGACTTTTAAAATAATTCTCAAGTTGTTTTTGAATTTTTTAAATTAAAAGAAAATTTTTTTTTTTTTGACTTTTCTATAAATTTGGATAAAGGTTTTTTAATGAGCTGGCTTAAGCAACCAACGAAATACTTTTTGCTTTTCCAACCAACAAATAAATTGCTTTTGTACTATAAAATATTATGAAATGTTATCATAATAAAATTAATATTATTTTCAGGTACTCAGCATAATTTTTATATATTAAAATCATTTGGAAATAAGACTTAATTTTTTTTTTCAGTCACCTTTATTGCAAACTCAAGAACTTGCTAAATATTTCATCAGAACTCTTGTGTTTGCTAGAAGAAATTTTGAAAGTGTTATTATAATTCAATAAAAATTTACTTTTTCGGCGTTGATTCATTTTTTAATTTACCTTTTATAAAAATAAATATATTTCAAATGTATATGGATGTGTTCCAAAGAAAACACGAAAAATTAGATGCTGGCAGAATGTAATGCCGCATTTTCAGGAACGCCAAATCCATCATCAGCATACTTCGCATCTATCAACCTCAAGTTGTTATTCAACCCCTAGCTGGTGAAAAAAAAATAATGTTATTAATAAAAATAATCTGAAGCCCATTTTTCAGATAATTTAATTATGCTACTGCTGACTATTTTCCACTTTCTTCTCCTTTGTTTTATTTTATTTAGTTTTTTATAGTCATTTACTCGTATTACAAGTCATTTATTACGGAGGATATATTAAAGATTCTCTTTATGTCTTAAATAAAAAATGAAATTATTTTTAACCAGTCAGTATCCCACATAAAAAATCTTATATATTCACAAGCATTTTTTGACACGGTTAGCTAAAATCTAATTTCCACACAGTTGATTTAGTTAAATGATGAATAAAATTGAACTCAATTTTTAACAGTATTTTTTCACTTAAAAAATGTTGATAGAAAAAAAAAAGAAACGAAAAATAGCAACATTAAATTAAAAAAAAAAAATGGAAGAATGTAAACATTGCAGATTAGTGAGCAAAAGTTTAATAAAACAATCACGTTCCTTCACTTAAAAAGCTTGACTGACATTAACATGTCTTGATTTGAATAATTTTGCAAAAATAACAAAAGTTAAATTTTAAATTTATTCAGCTCTTGAAAGTGAACAAAAATCAAAGACAAAGGATTTTAATACAAAGCGTTCATGTCAAACAAACTCAAATTTTGTTTCCCCAAATAAATTTTACTGAAGGAAGGAACTCAAAGAAAATCAAATGAGAGAATTACAATATAATAAGTGAAAAGAAATTCTGAAGACGTGCTATAAATCGACAAAAATTAAGAAAATTTGAATAATTTTTTATTGTACTGTAACTGCTACAAACACATTTCAAAAGTGAAATTAAATAAAGTATTTCTAAGAAAAGCAAGTCGACTTTAAAATGTTGGCAATTAAAATATTTTTTTTTTATTTTATTTAAAGTTCTTTCATTTATATTACATTTCCATACACAAACAAAATATCTAAAACATTCATTTCTATTTTTGTAAAATAATTTCACATACAGCTCCTCATTAACAGAAAACCACTCACACATAGAAATTTTTGCAGAAAGTAAAGATGGAGTAGAAATGTTGAAGTAATTTAGTTGATTGCTTGCAAAATTTATTTATTTGTTTAATTTAATTAGTATTCAGCTTTTTTGGAAATTAGAAATGTGTGATAAATTCACTTGGCATAAATTAATTATATTTTAGTTTTGCTTATAAAAGTTTAATAAAAAAGTTCTTTTTTTGAATCTTGTATTAATTAAGCTTCAGATTTATAAAGTTAATTTTCTATTAATTACATTCACATGCGAATGTATTTGGCTTAAAATAATTATTTAAAAAAATATTAAATATTCTAATTATAATTTATGCGAAGGATGCACAAAAATGCCACTAGAGTTAAGAGCAGTTTTTTGATATCAATATCTAGGACATGTTTTTTTTTTGCATATGTGTTTTGTTTTCCGTTCTTTTTAGTCCGAAATCTACCTACTTTTACGTCATTTGCTATGCCCTTTACAATGATAATTAATTTCAAGAGTTTGTACCCAAACAAACAATCCTTCTCGTATTGTTAGTTCGCCTTAAGACACACAACACAATGGAATTTTAAATACTACAAAAAGTTCTAGGAACACCTTCAATTGGTTAAACCCATGAAAGTTTTCCAAAATGTAATTAAATTTACTCAGACCTTTATCTGCTTGTAAAACACTTCTTAAGTCTCTGTGTAAATGTAAATACACTTTAATCTAACGAACATAAAGTAATACATGGCTTTTGGCATAATCGTCTTTAATATCAGGCGTTATAAAGAAAAAAAAAAGAAAAAATTTAATTTAAATAGAAATAAATTAACATTAAATGTTTAAATATTTCTGCATCATAAATTGTTGTCTAATCTAAAATATTAAAACGCTAAATATGAAGAGATATTTTTTATGGCTAAAGAAAATGTACGTCTGTAGTGAAAAGGCACATCAAAATGTTGATAGCATGTTTAAGTTCGTCTGTGTTTAAGTAGACGGATGTAACAAAATGAAAATTTTATTCTGTATTTAAATGACTTCCTTACGTTTAAATGTCAACTTTTAAGCTTTTTTTATATTTTTACTCCTGTGAAAATTAAGTTGAAATAGGAAAGAGTCTCAAAACAACTACACGCTGTAGGGAAAAAATTTCGATTTATGTAAGTTTTTTATGCAAATGCGTTTGTATGTGCCTGTACGTAAATACATAGAGTTGTTATTTTTTGTTTATTTTTTTACTTTACGCTCAGCATGTGTTAAAATACTTAGAAAATGTAAACAGTGAATCATTTAAAAGAATGTTTGCTGATTTTCTCCCTGAACCATTTCATTCCCTACTTTTTCTTTTCCTTTACACTTAAAAAAAAGATGTATTTTTATAAAAAACTTGTTTTATTTGTTTACATAAATTTGCAAAACTAATTGCGTTCGTCATTTTATAAATAAAAGTTTGAAATTTATTCAATAAATTATTTTCAAGTCTTTAAAAGTATCCGAGTACCAGTTTCTTAGAGTGTACTTTAATATTATTCAACCTTTATTAACTGTTGAATACGTGGCTTAATAAAGTTTAAGAATATAAAAAGAGAGAAAAAAAAAACTATAAAAAATACAAAATTTACACATTAAAATGTATGAAAAATACTGGCACTTTTGTACTCGTTCGCACATAAATTTGAATTGGCAGAAAAAGTTTTATAAAGTATTTAGGAATTAGATTTTTTATGGTTTATTATGAATCGTTGGGATTTTATAAACAATTTAATAAAACGGAAACGGTAATGGGTTTTTGATAAATTGCTACCTCGTTTGTATATTTCTCCTACTCTTCTGTCATTCCTCGAAAAATTTACTTTATTGCAGGAATTAAAGTTATTATAAAATTTCAAAACTAAATAAATATGTTAATTATTAAAACTAGAAATAGGATGGTGAATGACTTTTTTTCTTACAACCATGTACGCTAATGCACGACTTTATTTATTTACTCACGTTCCAGCATGCTCACATTATGGCAAATTAGTTTCCTTTTCAAAATAAAATTTTGTGGAAAACGCTTTTTAAAAATAAATGCAACACAATAGAACATTATTTTTAGGTGAGTATTAGAAATTTTCTAACGTATCTACGAATTTAGAAATTTATTTTTTAAAACTTTCCGCTTTATGAATGGTATTTAAAACATTTCTAATAGAAAAACTCTACTCAAAAACGCTTAATCTAGATGATTATTTTATCCTCACTTTGATGCACAATGAAATAAAAAATGTAAACAAATTTCTAATATTTTAAAGCTAATTTTAATTCTAATTATTTATTACGAAAAAAAATATATAGTTAAAACTTTAATTCGCACTTATTAATTAAGTACTTTTTTCTCTCCCTTCATCACTATAGTGACCAAATGAATACAATTTACAAGTGAACGGTAACCTTCACAGGAAAACTACTGCTGCTGGAAGTTATTTAATTAAAACTTTAAGTTAAAGTTTAACTAACACCAACAAAATATACAAAATTACTGTTTCATATCTAATGCATTGCAACAACAACAAAACGAATATAAATACAATTGATATTTTGAAAGATATTGTAACGATTAAAAAATGATACAGAAAAATGGACAAAATGTTTTCGGAGCAGAAAATCAAAAAAAGTGTGGAATAGCTGATTGGACGTATATACAGAAGCAAAAAAAGCTAAATATTTGAGAAACTGTATGCAGTCACCTTGTTGATTTCAAATGCTGTCCCCCTTAACATCATGTGGGTAGAAAGAAAAAGATAAAATGACACGACTATCGATCAAATGTAAAAAACATCAATTTTAGACGATAATAAATCGACTAAAAATTTTAAAATTTTTAAATTTCTAAGGCCAAACCAGCTTCCCAAAGTTTTATTACAAAAAATATGACTTAGAAAAGCATTGAAAGGCTTTCACAATATTTAAATCATAATTAGTAACTGTTAGGCTTTAGTTAAAAAAATATGTGTACAAAATAGCAGTCTGTATAAGAAAAAATTTCCTTTTTTCAAATAGATTAAACCAAATTTATTGCCAAAAAAGTTGCTCTTTATTTTCGTATAATTTTTAATATTTACAAAAATATTTTCGTCTGTTACCACTACAAATTGTTGTTGTTTTCTTTGTTAATAAGCAAACATAAATTTTTACTCGAAAATGATTAAATTTTTGTAACCCTTTTAAGAAATGTCTTACAAAATATCTTGCTAACATTTTCAGAATAATAAAAAACACAAAATAAATAAGTTTTTTATTTTTATTTATTTTTATGTTGTATTTAACTTTGTTGGTTTATTTCATCTCTTTAATATTTGAATAGAAATTTTATCTCCTTTGAAGGCAGCAAAATGAAAGGCACAGAAAAAAGCTAAATTTACCCTAATTTAAAATAATAAATTTATTGTTTGCTGCTGGTTATGCTAGCCCAACAACAACAACAACAACGACAACAAAACAAAGATAATTAAAAAATTAATTTTATGTTTTTATTTGTACTTTTCTTACTTTTAATGTGTACGACTACGTCGGCATTCACAAATACATTCAAGTAAATTTGTACAAAAAATGATTTAAGGACAAAAAACAAAAAAAATCTTGTGCCTGTTTGCTTTCCCTATTAGAGATAAGAGAAGTTGGGTAAAGGGTAACACAAAATAAAAATATAAAAAATACATTGAGAAAAAACAAATAGAATGCAGGTGTTAATTACAATACATCTTTCTTCTGTTTGTTTGTTTTAACTAATTTACACAACAGTCATATTTTAACATTCATAAAATAAAAAAAATAGTCACGCACAGTGAAAACACACAAGTGATCACTTGAATGCAAGACATGTTGTTATGTATGTCTAGCAGTAAATGTTTTTGTTAATTAATGTTTAGCATGAGGGAAAGAAAGTCAATATGTCCGTGTAAATTAACAAATAAATAATTGAAAAAGTCAAGTTTCTTATAATATTTTAATTTAGTAGAAAACTAGAAATTTGTGAGAAATTTAATTTTTTAGGCTTTAGCCGACAGATAATTTGAATAAAAGAAAAGTTATTTTGCCCTGTAAGCAAATACCTCAACGTTAAGAACAATAAAAAATAAAAATAAAATTTCTCTACTGGTTAAATTTACTTAAATGAGGCGAGACATGGGTCAGGATAATTGGTTATATAGGCAGTTATATTGAAATAATTTATATGCTGCTTTGGGTTACAAATAAGTACGTGGCCACATAATTTGTTAACCGCAATATTTTTAAGCCCTTCTAAGGTTTCCTTTAACGCAGTCTTGATGACTTTCTTTTCCTTGTGAATTGATCTATCACGATACCAAAAACAAGAGATATAATAAGTAAAAAATATAACTCATCATTATTGAAGCAAATAAGGGAATTAATAAAGTCAAAAACCGCTGGGACGGGAACTTGTACAGTCTTTGTGATAAAAGAAAAAATTCACATTTAGAAGCTTAATTTTTATGTTTATGGAATTTATATAGACAACGACTTTGAAGATATCATGAGAAAACCAAAACGTAAAATGTTACAAATTAATTTTTTAACAAAATGAACTGCAATGAGCGTAATTCTCTGAGCAACAATTTTCTTCAAAATAAATTTTCTTCATTTTTTAATACATTTTTACAACTTATTACTAAAAGTCAGCAATAGACCGAATGAGGGCAAAAGTTTTTTCATGACATAAAAATTTAATGAAAAATAATTTTGATAACAAAGTTTTTCTTCTAACACATGTACAATACGAGTACAATGTTTATTCTATAGTGTGACAAATATTTTAAAAGATTTTTTATTTCATAATATTTTCTTCTCCAGAAACATATGGGACATAATTACGACTAACAAATTATTCTGGAATATGTACCTTCATTCAAATTTATAGTTGGCGTTACACACCACAAGGAGGAAAATGACTTCAAAATATTGTTTAAATTTATAGCACCAAGTAGGGTAACGGAAACACATCCAATTCGCGCTTTATATTAAAGTGAAGTTATTTCCCTCACGAATCTATACAGTGTATGGATAACAATCCCTTAACTTTGCCAAGATAAAACCAAAATATAAAAATAAGTGTTTAAAATTAAATATTTATAAGAAATATTTACTTGGGAGTGTCGTGCATACACTACGTAGTGTAAGGAGAACCCATGTAAAGGTACATCTATAAATATGTATTCATCCATGAACTCACTTACATTGTATTTAAAATGTAATAATTCTTTTTGAAAAGTTAAATTTGTTTAAGTAAATTTGAAAACAAAAACTGACTTTCTTAATAATATTTGTTTAAACCAACCAGTTAAATATTTCTTGGTGCTGGAATTTTCATATTTCAGATCAAACAAAAATTTATTTTCTAAACCAAATTTGCAGAATTCTAAAAATACGTTAACCCACCTTCATATGTGTGAGGAGAAGTATCATGAGCGTGGTTGTGCATGCAACACAAATACAATGTAAACAAACATGCCACAATCGTCATGTTTGTAACTGATACAGATTTCAAAATGTTTTTGCTGGAAAATATGAAACAGAACACGAATGAATGTGAATGTTTGTGCGTAAGAAATAAAGTAAATATTTTTGCTTCGTGGCCAGATCACGTTAAAATGTCCTTTTTTTTTTCTTTTTGATGTTTTTGTTGAATTGTACGTGTAAATATATGTTGAGCGTGTTTGCCTGTGCGTTGTTGTCCGTACAAAAACCAATTTTTAGCTCTATTTACAAGTTATTTGAGTTTCGTTCCCTTTTGTAAACATACAGAAATATATATTTTTGATATCATGTTGGCTTAAATAAATTGTTTGTTTTCCTATTGGATTTCAAAGCCAAAGTCTTTGAAAAAGAAATCTGCTAATAAAATAAATAAGTTTACTTTAAAACAAATAATTTCGGAAATTATTTCATAATTTTTATGCATTTAAACATCGTAAAAAATAACAAAATGCTGTTACTTAAATACAAGTTTAAATTTTAAAACAATTGAGGTAAATATTACCTTGTTGGTAACATGTTGCGGTAAAGAAATGTTTTAACAACTTTTCAGTTCTTTATTTTTTTTTTCCAATTTTATTTGGGTGGCGCTTATTTCAGCGTTTGACTGGATCGATTAGAAAAATGGTAAAACTTTGCAAAGTGTAACAGCCGGAACGTAAGAATTTTTAATTTTATTATTATTAGTAATTTTGTGTTTAGATTCAGATTAACACACACACACACACACACACACACACACACACACACACATGTTTAAGTATGTTCATTTTATTCATGTTTTTTTTTTTTTTTGGTTTCCAAAACTTTTAAGCACCAGGTGTTGGTGTGTGTTCCCCGGCATGAATTTTAACGCATGAGCTCTTATTTAATACTTGTCACCTTTAGAGTTTTATGAATTTTTAAACTGAATCTAAATAATAAATTGAAATCCAAAACATGTTCAATAAAGAAGTTCGCTGCAAACGCCAGCTGCTTCAGTTAAAGTGAAAATACAAAATTTGTTTTAATGAAAGATAACAAAATCCTTTAAAAGAGATTAGTAAATAAGTAATAACATGAAACTTAATACTAAAATTAATATAAAACTAAAATGTTGTGTTGTCTTTTTCTTTGAATAATATAATTTGTGTGTCAATCTTCGAGACTCTTTTCATGAAATTTCCTTCTTATTCCTAGCAACACTTACTATTTGAAGCAATCTACCTTCTTCTTCGGTTAAACTATTTTACATGATGGTATTTTGCATGAAAATAGTTTCGTGAAATTTTTGTTTGTTGGCAATAGTTGTAGAGACGCAAGCGGGGTAGACAAAATGGCATAACCTGAATTTTGAGGGAATGTTATTACACTTGCTTTGTGTACGTTCACTGCATATGTTTTATTGATTTTGTGTTATTTAAAATAATACAAACAACTATAGTAAAGCATATCAAATTAAAAGCGAAACGTATGAATTCTGATGCCATGAAAAGTTTCATGGTATAAGGACGCGATAAAACTCGCGAAAAGAATTAAAAAAGTGGAAAGAAAAAATGTTGTTTTGTAAAATGACTCTTAGTAAGAAATTTTTCAGTTCCGCAAACAAAAAGATAACATCTTTGATATTTCCTCTACTCTGCGGTTTCTATATAATAACGGCACTATGTAAATCATTAATTCCCTGATTCCAAAATATTCCATGTTTTCAGTCAACAGAATAAAAGTTATTATTGCTCCCAATATTAAGTTTTTCAACTTTTACAATTTTTTTTAATTGAAATTAATTTCACTTCTGTGAGAATACAAATGTGAATACTTCATTAACAAATTAAAAAATAAAATTTCAAAACAGTTTTAAAATAAACAAAAAGTATGACATATGACTTCCAACAACAAACTAAAACTTTTTAAAAACTTCGTCTAAAGTTTTAACATTTTTGCGACCTTCATGTAAGTGTTTTTGCAAAACGAGTTTTCCTTTTAAATAATGTTGACTATTTAATGTATAAAGAATTGTTAAGACGTACCTATTTACAACTTACGTACCTTGTTTACAAAAAAACTGAAAACATATATTTCGTTAAACAAAAAAAAAAAATATAATAATAATAATTCACATCGTATTTCACTCAATATAAAAGGAAAGTAATTTTATATTCCTTTAATCTTTAGTGCTTAAGTTGAAAGATAAATGTCAGATTTTTATTGTTAAAAAGCAAAATGAGAATAAAAACCACTCAGTGAAAATATTTATCTACATAAATAAATTTTGTAAGTCAAGAATAAATTTATTCAACAAAGAATAAATATTCTTTTGAAAACTGTTTAAATAAAATTAACATTGTTAATACCCACAAAGCATTTCTTTATCTTTCAGCTAATCAAATATTTTATAAAAATACAAACGACTTTATAAAATATTTATAAAACAACTATAAAAGCAAATGGTAAAAGCCAACCAGTTTCAATGCCTTAAGCTTTAAAAAAGAAACCTAGAAAAATGGTTTCTTTTAATTTCATATCATCTGTACAAAAAATAATACCAAACTACAATGTTTGTTAACTTAAATATTCTTTTATCCCAAATTAGCAATGCTGTAACTCAACCACTAATTTGAATTGTACGGGTTCATTTAATTCTCTTAGTCTGTATGTTTAGAAGCTTAAATGTGGGAATATGTTTATGTTATAAAACATATTACTTCTCTCTCACACGCATATTCTTATGAAAAAAGGCTTAAATAATATGGATTCTTCATTAAAATTTAGCATCGCACGTTTATTTAAGAATTTCAAATGGGTTTTAAGTTTCCTTATTTCTTTTTTTATATCAAGTACATGCGGGAAAACATATGGCTTTAAAATACACGAGCACAGTTGAACGTGAATATCGTTTTTATGTGAAAAGAAAATGTGTAAAACCTTGTTGGCTTTTTACTGTTTGCTCATCCAACATTTAATTTTTAAAAGTGAGATAACTTACGTATTTATGCAGCCAGTACTCACTAATTAGAAACGGTTATTTAATTTGGTTTTTTTTGTGGCTTTTTAATTTTCATATCATTGTTTTAACTATTTAAGCAGCCAATAACCATTTCTTAAAAATTTGCGGATATACATTTTACACTGCATGAAAAATAATAAAATATATAAAATTTAAATTGTTGAATAGTAAGGATTGCCCAAAATTTAAATAAAAATTAAGCGTCTTAAAGTTCAAGGTCATGAACTTTTTCTAATTTATATGCATTTCGATTTTGATTAATTTGCCCTTCAAGTGAAAGTCCTTGACTACCACTCAGAATTGTTTTTGTTTCGTAGATTTTCTTCAAAGTATGTGACTTGTATTTTTAAACTTGATTTTTTGATTTTAATTCATTGTGCTTCTAATACAATAACGTCCTGTTAATAAGCTATTCATTTTCGAGTTCAAGTTAAAATCTAATTTTTCATATCTTCTTTTAAATTTTATTTTCAATAATGACTGCAAAGAAAAAACTCACTAAAGCAAGCCATTAACAGAAGCACTTTTGAAAGATTTCGCCATACTAAAGAAAATTAAAAAGTTTAATAAAATGAGGTAAATTTTCATTGCCATATCTCTTATGATACAAGCAATTGCATATTAAGGGCTTGAAATCAGCCAAAGAAAATTACATAAAAATCAAATCTCTTAGGGCAAGGTTATATGCGGGAGTTCCTCTTTTTATCCTACGAGCCTTAACTATCAACTTTATTTATTACAAACAGACAAATGCATACGAATAATGTTATTAATTAATTTCTTTAACTTTTCTACGTTAAATCAGTTTAAGGAAAATTCAGCACTCAATGCATATATTTTTGATAAAATTTGTTTATATCAATCATACGTCTGCATCATGAACAGTTAAACATCACGTCTTTAAAATTATGAGAACTGGCATTATAATTTATCGCGCGCAAATGAAACAACTGGCTTTTTTTTCCTCTAATTGCTTTGATGTGATAATACAATCGAACAACTACAACGTGTCTGGGGCTTTTTAATTCGTTCTTTACTATAACAATAAATCAAACAGTTTTTTCTCAAAGCGTTTCAATTTTGTTTCTGAAAGTTTAATTTAGTCTAACGTTTATGCTCACGAGCAAAAACAACTTCAAACTAAATACCACAATTCTTCTCATTGTTTCGCTTTTGGTTTCCGTTTTATTTTTGTTTAACTCACTACAAGAGGTACAAAGAAAACAAAACAAACATTTCGTTTTGTTTTGTTTACTTTTTTGTACCCTGATTTTAATAAATAACAATTTTGAAAAAAAAATTTAATTGTAAAAACTTTTAATTATAATTATTTATTTTAATTTAATAATTTTTTTTTAACAAACTTAAATGTTGTTAATTTTCGTTGTTTTAATAAAAAATGATATACGTCAAAATTTAATTTATTTTCTTTTGCAAAATATTAGTTTCAATCTGTATCTGTGAAACTAACCACTGTGCACTGGTTGTAGATAAATGGCAACAGCTGTATTAGTCAAACGAGTAATTAAACAAGAAGTAAATTTGAAATTAAAATAAAAAAAGAAGAAAAAGAAAAAGAATGGGTTTATACAATTGTTAATTAACAACAACAAAAGCACTTTTTGTAACGGTTTAATAATGCCTCTTTCTAAATATTTTATGATTTTTGCCACCGCACTTGCTCTGCTGTAGATGTGGCTGTAGCTGTGGCTTTGGCTGCTGCCGTTATTGTTGTTGTTTCTGTTTTTGTGCTTTTTGTTTTTATGCCATGGAATTCTATTGAGTTCTATAGAATGGAAAACGAATACAAAAGCACTGCTTCAAATGTGAAAATTGTAGAAATTAAAATAAACATTAACAGCAACAGCAACAGCAACAAAATGAAACGTAAAACAACAACAAAACCAATAGCTGTTTCCATATTAACCGTGCTGTTGCAAATTTAATTATACAACATTTCTTCTTTTTCTTATTCTCTGTAGTTTAAATACTCTTGTGTTTGTATACCTGGGCGTTAGCAATTAACATTAAATCCGTTGTGTACACTGTGTTTTATTTAAGTGCCAACATCTTCTGGCCTTCCAACTCTTTTTTCCTTATTTTTTCAACAGAATTTTTTAAAATATTAAAATTTTTTTAAATGGTCTTTTTGGTTTGATGACAGATTAGAAGCGAGTGCGTAGCTTAGCGCGCCAATTAAGGATTGTGTGTAAATTGCAAACAAAACTAGAATTTTTTCATCCCCTTTTAAAAATATTAAAAATAAATGTATGTTTCTTCTGCCGCCGTTTTATCTGTGTTTAATGATAATAATTTTATAGACTTTATTTGCATTTTTAGTTGCTTTTGTACTCGTAGTTTTGTTTAACCCCATTTACTATTTTCCACAACAGACTGTATGAAGTTGTGTATTGTGTGTGTGTTTAAATAAACTTCAATTAATTTAGAATTGTTAATATTTTACTGAATTGAAGCACATTGTAAGCAGCAACAATAATAAATGTCATAATAAGCAAAATGATTTTAAAGACAATCAAAATTTATCTACCACTTGACAAAGAAATAAAATTCAAAAACATAAACTTGTTCAGGGGCCGTAATGAAAAAGTGTAAAATAATTTGTCTTGTTCAAATTGACCACAATTATGACAAATTATTTTGAGATTTTTCCCAAAATGAATTTGCGTAATTAAACTTGACATGAACAATTTTTGAACTTATCATTGTTGTAAAAATAATTTGCTTAAGCAACTTTATTAACAAAAAGATTTGAAGCCAAATTGTTGTGGCGAGACGAAAGTTAGAGGAAAGTAATAAAATTGGTAGTTAATGCAATGAATTTTAAAGTGGCGGTAAGAAGTAAATCTTAGCCTAATTACAAAATAATTTTCGTGATGTTATGTAATAAAAGGTTAAATTCACACTTTAAAGAGTTGAAACTGAAGCCTTTAATGTTACAATAAAGCAGTATTGGATATTTATATTTAATAATATTACATTGTTTTATAACCCGTTATAGATGTATGTAAAATATTATTAAACATTTATAATATTATTTTAAACTAAAAGCTTAATATTAATAAATAAGTATAAAGAAATATTAATAAATAAAGAGATTTCTTTTAAACACTGTGTTTAACTTTTGCTTTTATAAATATAAAAAATGCACTGAATTATATGTCTGTTGAATAATGTTGTCGTTGCAAATCTGTTAAGTAAAATGTCAACAAAATCTTTAACTTATAAAATGAAATGTAAAGAAAATGCTACTTATATCATGTAGTCATGACAGACAAGAATTGTTCAAGTAGCTTAACGATGACGTCAATTATGAGATTTCAGTGATAGAAACAGCAGTTTCGTACAAACACAATGGAAAATGTACACAATGCAGTCGTCACTTTACGAGTCATTTATCATAGTAACGTGAAAAACAAACAGAGATCAGCTTGATATATGAATGATCTAAATAATTTAATCTGTAACAACTAAAAAGCAACTGAGGTAAAAGTTTAAATTTCTGCAGCAACTTCATCAAGATTTATGTCTGTACATGCGTGCTATAGTTATTTAGTGATAAATTGTCACTATCGGGAAATATATAAGTACTTCTTCTTAAATAATACAGAATTCCAATACATTTACATAAATTTAATCATAATCAACAATTTCTAACAATCATGATTTTAATTGGTTTAAAAACATAATCCATTTGCTATCGCCGCAACTCATATTGTTGTGTCTGCTAAAGAACAATTTTAGAAAATTAATTTATAAATTTAAAGGTGTCCATGTAAAGACATGATTTTGAAATCAATTGTCTTATCTTTTAAACTGTTATATAGAGACAATTGGTATTTATACGGAGTATGTGTGTCCTCTGTAATAAAAATTTAAAAAAGTAAAAATTAAACGCTTTTATAAATAATAAAGGGACAAAACATAAAATTAAAAGGTGGCCAATAAACGGTATTAAACCCTTCAGGTGTGGATTAGGCACCTACTTAATTGTTTTATTTTTTTTTTAAATATAAAAACTTTCAAAGGACGGCTGATAAATTCAGAAAGAGGTCGTCATTTAGATTTTTTCAGAACAGAAATTTATTTGTGCTTTTATTAAACATACGTATATTCATCAATGACCAATAAAATAAACGAATAATTTTTGTGCAACTGGTCAATATAAATTTTTGTATATCTTCTGCTGCAGACATCAGTCGTATCACAGGGTTCAGTAATTTCATTTTTTCATTATATGTGGTTGTTTGCAGGATTTATATTAACAAACGGAATCGTCAATCAAATATGAAGTCTTTAAGAAATCAGCATACGTCATTAAAATTTTCAGGGTTTTTAATTAAACTTTAAAATTATCGAGCTACTTTTCCGAATAAATTATTTTAATTACCGAATTTGATTATTGGAGGTGAAAGCACGTCTCGATGGCCATTTCGATACCGCTTACTTAACTTTTCAGGAAACTTCTCCCAATTATTTTAAATAAATTAGAGGTTTTCGTCTAAACAATAAAGTAAAGACAAAAATCAAAGTTCAAGCTAAAACAACAATAATCAACAATGATTTTGTTTTTCTTTATTCACTGTATACGGCTGACTTTTTATCAGGTTTTTCATATTATTATTATTAACATAAACCCTTTGTTTTTCAATATTTGAGAAATTTTCCTTATTTGGTATCTAAATGATTTTTAATTTTTCTTTAACATTATTTTTCTCTAAAACAGAATAATTAGTTTAAAAATTAAAGCCTCTCATAAAATTTCCTATAAAATTGTAAGTCTTAAAAAAAAACTCTGTAGGAATCAATGCTATTTCATCACTTAAAATAATTTTCTTTTTAGTAGAAATAATTAGATTTCTTCAGCCACTTTTATTGCCAATTATGAGTTTTTCTTTACATCTTTGTATTTCTAGATAAAAAAAAAATTTTGGTGTTTTGTGTTAACATTGAACACAGTCGCAAAATTGAAGCGTCATTAATTTAAAAGGAAATTTACTTTCAATTAGAATGGTGTATGTAAGTCAATTTAGATGTCTTTTGGCAGGAAGTGTAGAAGCGTAGAAAATTGCTTTTCCAGAAGAGTTGTTAAATTAAGTACAATGAAATTAACGATTTGGAAGAATATTTTATTCGCTTAAGTCTTTTACTTTCTTCTTCATACTGTAAAGCTTTTGTCAATTTACAAAAAAAAAAAAAAAATAGTCATAATTGCAACAACAACAAAAATAAGGAAATACAATTTTTGATTCAAAGAATTAGACCCCAAACTTGGCTAAAATTTCAATAAGTGAATGAAAATAAAATTCGTCTTAAATAAAAAAAGCAATGCAAATTGTGTTCATATCTTACAAAAAAAAAAAAAATCCAAAAGTTTTAAATTTACATTAAAAGCTTCAAACAATAGTTCAAACTTTATAAATAATAAATAAATAATAAATATTTATAACGATTTAGTAAATCTTCATTAAAATTTACTTTGATAATAAATCAAAAATCATCTCACAAATGTAACAAAAATAAAATATTTCTGAATTTGAAAACATTCAGTATTAAATAAAGATGAAAAAAAGATATGTTTAATTAGCACATTCGTTAATTTATATATAATTACATAAATTGATGCATACCATGACGAATATCATTTACTTGAAATAAATCAAAAATTATTACGCTCACAGTTTCTAATTTAACAATAACAAACTGCTATGATCCGTCTGCTAAACTTTTTCCATTTAATAAAATTCCCATAAATATTCGTTTGATTTATATAATTACTTTATTCTTTGACTGATGAAGGGTGTGACCGTGCCCAACTCTACCCAGAAGGGCATGACATGTGATACTTAAATTAATGGCATTTTGATTAATTTGTTTACACATTTTTATAACTTGCAATTATACATTTCTATTTTTATAACTAGAATTTGTTTTTGTTGATCCTTTCCTATTAACACTAAAATACGAGGGTAGCTTAATATAACCTAAAAGTAAACAAATATTTCATATCAATATTAAAGAAAAACAAAACACGAGATAAATGGCACATTTACGGCAAAGTTAAATAAAAAGGAAGTGTATTTTCAAATTTATCAAAACTTATCCACATATCCTCATATTTCGAGATTTGTTTTAGTTCACTTAACACACATTTAAAATAGAGAATGGTTTGTTGTTATCTTTCCAACACAATGCTATTTTCTTGACTTTTCTCCCAAGCCTTGGCAGCAGTTAGTGTTAAGTTGCCCCTAGCGCTTACCACCATTTCTAAGTGGAACGCCAAAAAGCAATTAAGGACATAAATAACTGTATTAACTATGTGTTTACAAAAAAACATCGATAAAAATATTTTAACATTCCAAACATATGCATTCAACAAGCATCACCTACTCATTTGAACAGCCCACCAATTAAACTCCAGAAAACCATAAAATATAAAAGCAAATGTTCTGTCTCGCAATCATTAACGATTTATTTTACCCTGAGAGAAAGTGAAACTAGACTAGAAAAGCAATTTGCTATAATCTGCTTTAATGTTTTTATATCCCCAAAATACACATTCATTGCCAGTTAAAACAAAAATCACATTATGAAACAAGAAAATGTTTTATGATAAAAGCAAAATCGACGAAACGAAATCGAAAATAACACTAAAATAAAATAGACGCATGAAATGAAAGAAAAAACAAAAAGCAAATTCTTAACACTCCTGAGCCAGCAAACTACCGCAAGGCTATAAAAAAAATTTGTAAATAAAAAATATTATCGCTGTATAATCCCTGATACCTGTATGAATCGTTAATCTGCTTAATTTAATATGTAGACGGAAAAAATCTTTAAATCAAAGAAGTGTAAAAGGAAATTACTAACAAGGTACTTAAAAAAGCACACAATACCACACACACTCACATGCACACACACACACCCATAAATACGAAATGGTCTGCAATAAAAATACTAAATGAAATATGAAGCAAAAAATAGAAGCTATTTAACACACGTAGTTGTATTGATAAAACGAGTTTTTCAGTATCGGATTTTTTGCCAAAAAAAAATTATACATGGAATTGCTTATTTATGGTACCCAAACGTCCCCTACAATCTTGTTTTTTGGAGTTTTGTTTTACTCTGCTTTTTATTTATGCGGGTGTTGCAAAAGAAAAAAAAAGTTATATATTGACCCTTGTCTGAAGTACTCGTATCATAAATATTTGTAAAAGTATATTTTCCACATATTTAAATGATTCGTTACACGCATACAGTGTCGAACAAAATGCAGTAAAACATTTCTATAACAAAATTGTAAATCAGTTTATATCATGCAATACCACACACATTCATACTTTCTTATTGTATTCTAAAATAATGCATAAAAAATGTTGTTTTTTTTTCTAAATATATTTAAACATAAATTCTTAATACTCCTTCTTAAAAGGGGTTTGCTTAAGGTTATTTTCTTACTACAAACGTAAAAAATATATTTTGTGTTTACGCTTGTTCTTTTAAAACTCAAAGCATTTTCAGATTTTTTTTTTGGAGATATTAACTCTAAAGGAAACTATTAAATAAAATTGGCAGACTTGCCCCACATAGAGTTCGCTTAAATGTTTTACTAAAATTTGTGCGAAAAGCTTTAAAAATATTGATTTTAGGAAAAGAAGACACCTTACAATAAACTGAAAAATTAACTTTACCATCAAAAGGGAAAAAAGCTAAAAGCCCTTCTTAAATTTGAAGGTAAATTTTTAAGACTAAGATTATTAATATTATTTAATTTTTATAAATTTTGACTTTTTCGGAAAGTATGTAAATGTACTCACATTGGAAATAACATTTTCTAATTTTGCCGGCAATCTTAGAGGTGTCCATATTATAAAACACAATTATGTTATAATCCCTTAAACATAAAAATTGTTCTTAAAACTTACGACTCTCGATCACTGCTGAACGTAGGGCACATATTTAAAATACTACAGAATAGGAGCTAGACACATTTGTATTAAAGGAGTAATGTTCTTGACATGAAAATTCAATGCGATGTTCGTTGGAACAAGCATATTTTTCATGTCGCAAAAAAAGCATTAAAGTGCCTGGGTTTTCTAAAATGGCGTAAGAAATATCTCACTCCATGTGATCTTCTTGCTATCTATTTCACCTTTAGCAGATCGAAAATGCAATACTACTCTCATGTATGGGCCTGTGCTTCAAAGCCTATTTGAAAATTACTAGACCACATGCAGGAGAGAGCGAAGAAGTTCATGTGTGACAGTATGGTATCCAGATCTATTGATTCACTGGAGCGTCGACGCGTTCTTCAAGTAAATTTAAATAAATTTTTTAAATCAATTAAAATGAAGATAAGAGAATCATTTAATTAATATTTTTTTTGGTTTTGGACTGGCCTAACATTCATTGATTTAACAAAATTTTAAAAACCTGCATCAAAGCAACCTTTGACTGTCTGAAACTGACACATTAAAGATCATAACCTTTAACGTTTAATAAAATATCAAATATAATTAACAACAAAAACGCAAAACAAAATTCTAAGTATTGAGATGATAAAACAGTAATTGAAGTGTTTAAGACATGTACGTGAAAATTTCAATTTTATCTAAGACTCAACGCCGAAAACTGATTAACATATTCCTTTTAATAAAGTGTTGTATGTGAAATATAAATTTCAAAAGAGAAAACAACAAAACAATATGTTGTTGTAGTATTTTTGGTACATGAAAGACGCAATATTTTTAATTAATAAGACATTAATTTTACTCTATTGAGAACAACAGATGTTGGCAACAGATGAAATATTTCCACAGAAATTCTTTGACACACTATCAAATAATTATAGGTATGTTTGTATGTGTGTAAGTCTATAAATATCATTATATAAGCATATATGTAGTTTTCATTAATATAACATTGACGTGCTTCGGCATATCATCATGTAATTTTAGCAAATACAAATGGAGTGTTTATGTACTTCATATAATTTAATATTTATGTTTATATGTATGTGTCCGTTTAAATGTATGTGTTGTGTAACTAACTAAGTTACAGATTTTTTTTTGTTATTTTTCTTTTCTTTTTACGTTTTATGTTTAACTTCTTAATATTTTTATTTTATTTTGTAAAATATAATCTTTATTAATTCACACAACGCATAAAATGTCTAGAAATACATCTTTATTATGGCCATTCTTTTAGGAAAATAGAGTCAAAAATAATGAACTTAAACCAGACTATTTGTGTGTTGCTATTTTTAGAGTATCAAAATTAATTTAAACTCACCAAAAAGATAGCGTTCATGACCAGTGAAGAGGCAAACATCAGCTTCAATATAAAACTTTTACTGTAAAGATAGTAAAATTATTTGTATAAATCATTACATTGAAAATTGTTTGCAATAACTTTTAAGTAATATTTTGAATAACATGAAAAATGTTAAAATGCAGAATAATAAAATAATTAAGCTTTTTTTTGGTTTTCACACTGTATGTATCTTGACTCCCTCCTTTTTATAAGCTCAATTTGACGGTATTTTAGAGCGATACTTTGTTTTGTATGTGTTTTTGTAGATGATAAAAACATGAGTTCTCTTTATCAATGAAATGGTGACTGTGTTTTGTAATATCAAATTGATATCAGATTATTATAAACCATTCGCAGGTAACCTTAAGCCTGAATTTGTTGCGTCCTAGTTAAACATTCAAATTATTTAAAAGTAATAAGTGAAACTTAATAAATCTCTTTAAGTCGTTAATCAGAAAAATCTCAAAAGATTTCTTTTAATTAAAATTTTATTTTCGATTATGCTATAAATAAAAGGAGCTAAAGAAAAATGATTTAATTGACTGAATTCATTTTATTTATTTAAAACAAAGTTCAAAATTTGGAGGTATTTTCTTAAATTCTCGCACCCAAATGCAAAAACTCGGAAACATTGTTTACACTACAATGTTTGTCCGTCTATCGCAGCCCTCTATTTATAAAAACTTATTAGGTGGACTCTTAAAATTTAAAAAAAAAAGTTTAAAAAGGTGACGTGATATTTTAAAAACATTGTTAATTTTTGTACCGCAAAAGGCAGACACATTCAATTTGTAACAAGAAAGAAATACAGAAAAGAACTCTTTAAATTAAATGGTGTCGCAGTGGGGTCATAATTTTTTATATGCTTAGGCTCGTTCTTTAACCGGAACAAGAAGAATGTTTTTTTTTCGCTATAAGAACAATGCAAAAATTTGAAAATACACAAGAGTGACGTGATTTTAGTTTTTCAGTCGTAAAAGGCATACATTCAGAGGATTTACAAATATTTTCGCTTTAAACACAATTTTCACTTATGATTTAAAACGTAGATAAAGTTTCCATAACAAGTAATAAAAATGTAATCATAAAAATGACCGAATAATGATATATACAGTGTCCTATATTTTAATACTAAAAGGTAGACTTTTAAAGTTTTCTATCACAAATAAAAAAAAATTTTAATTTAAAATTATCCCATATATTGTACGAAGCCCTCTGTGTGTAAGGCCAACTCATATTTTACTAATGTCATAATTCGATCCCATTATGCTACATTGAGAATAGAAAAACAACGTAAAGTTACATATCCAAGAAAATAAAGCTCCATTAACGTGATATCATTTATAGCCTGTTTCGTCCGATTTAAGATTTATGGAAATTGTAAATATACTTTTGTGTGTAGAATGTTTGTGGTTATTTGTGTGTGAATAAAATTAAAAAATATTCTAACACAATTATCTTTGTATGTTACAGGACTAACTAATATTTTTGAATACACACGTGTTCATTTAGTAGTATGAATCCTAGTGCATAATATGTTTAAAGTCCCAACTTGTCATATCTAACGTAGAGTCACAACTAAAACTTATTACTTCAAATACAGTTAATGTTTTATCATTTGTAATACCAATTCTAAAAATAATATTTTCTATGTTTGAAGCAAGATCTTAGAGTTTTGATAAACGATGTCTTTTTTTATATCCATAAATTTAGAAACATCACTAAAAGATTATTAATATCTTTAAAAAAATATCATGCTATTTTTAATCTTGATTAAATTTTTAAATCACCGATGTTCATTTTTGAAGGTCAAAGCACGTTTCAATAGCCATTTTGCTACCGCTCACTTAGCTCTTTAGAAAACTTCTCACAAATATTTTAAATAAACTAAAGATTTTTGCCCAAACAATTAAATAAAGACAAAAATCAAAGTTTAAGCAAAAACCAAAATAATCAAAAATGATTTTATTTTTCTTTATCTTTTTTAAAAATTAATTAATTTAATTCAATATTCCCGTGCTTTACTTTAATTTATTATTAATATCCTCATTTAACACGATTTGAAACAAACAAAAAATTATAGACATGACGTCCAAAATGCCCCAAAAATAGCAAAATCATAAAATCATATTTTATAAATCACAATAAAAATATTTTTTGTTTGTTCATTTATTATTATTTATTTATTTAAACAAAATTCGTTTTTATGCATAAAATTTTGAATTTTTTTTCATAATTTGTTACAAAGTCAAGTTCTCATAAAATATCTGCATTACGATTTTTAACATTATTGTTGTTGTTGCTATTAACAAGTAAAAACTTTTTTAGTTTTAATATTTTGAAACTGAATTAAATTAAAGCAACTCGGTATTAAGTTAATTGGATTTATTCCGCCAGTAAATAAAATACTGTTGTCATACCTTTCGGTGAAGACCGTCGTCACTGGCTGTTTATTTAGTACGATTGGCGAGCGCTTTCGATGTAAAGACATCATTTTCAAGCCGCGTTTTGATTAGTACTGGTTAGATAGTGTAACGTGTTTGTTGCATAGAAAGCGCTCGCCAATCGTACTAAATAAACAGCCAGTGACGACGGTCTTCACCGAAAGGTATGACAACAGTAAAGCAACTCGTTTCATTTCAATGTCCAAATTGAGCTGATCAACCACAAAAATGTATTTTTTCAGTTCAGTTTGATTGTAACATTGAAAATGCATTAATTTTTATTTTATCGTTCTTCCTCATACATTAAAAAATCGTTGTGATTCAAAGAGGAAAGAAAAAATAGAGAAGAAGTTAGCCAAAGAGAATAAATAAAATATAAAGATGCAAAACTTCTGATTACTTTTAGTTTATGTTCTTTACATCTGTGTGACAACTGATTTTGTGAGTTTTCTGATGCAGATGAGGACCAGGTCGTTCGGCTATCAGCTGGCCGCATACATTCATTTGTATACAGACATTTAATTTAAAAATTTTGATTATTCTTTTTTAAAGACTTAAAAACCCGTGTTAATTTCCAACAAACAAAGTTTAATGAGGATTTAAGTCAACGCTATAAGATCACATGGACGTATAGAAATGGGGTTTCACTATTTGTCGATGCACTAGAGATTTTTTAGATCAAAACCTAATATTCTCTAATTAAAGTTTTGCCAGATTACTTTACGGAAGCATTGTTAAAAAAGAATGATTCGAATAATAAAAATTTTCCTGCGAGAAACCACGGAAAATGTAGAAGTTTCTCAGTTGAACGTTTAAGTGTTTTTCACTCATGATTGACTCTTACAGAGAGATCTAGTGAAAAAATTAAAAAAACAAAAAGAAATACTTTTTGAAAAACGTGAAGCATAATAAAATATTATTTACATAATATAAACAGTCTTTTGATTTTATCTTACAGCTTATTAAATTCCTTAAGGAAGTTTTGGTTGATTAGCAATCATTTGTTTAATTTGGGCAATAAATTAAAACAAATCACCAACTCAAGAAAGAAAAATAATAACAAGCGACAATACGAATATTTAGCTCATTTAAATTTAAATTGTTTCAAACAAAGTCTTCGTAAGAGAAACAATTATTGTTAAACACAATTACGTAGGAACTTCATCTTAGTCTAAGGGGAAAAATAAAAAAAAATTAAAAGATTTACGTGGAACATATTGTTACAATTGTTTAGTAATTTGAAACGTGATAAAACTTCTTAAGCAATTTGTAATTATTGTTAATTTAAGAATTTCGCTGAAAAATG
This sequence comes from Cistogaster globosa, assembly GCA_937654795.1. Classification (NCBI taxonomy): domain Eukaryota; kingdom Metazoa; phylum Arthropoda; class Insecta; order Diptera; family Tachinidae; genus Cistogaster; species Cistogaster globosa. Next base: position 121,536,730 of record OW569406.1, on the reverse strand, counting down.
TTTTCAATGAACGCGTAGAGAAGATTATTAATGATGTTTATTTCAGTTTTCTTTTTGTTTGTGTTAATAGACCATCTAACGTTGTTTAAAGCAACTTATGAAACAAAAGCTTTTCCGTTTCCAATCCCTATTTTACATCGATTTCTGCATAATTTGTTTGTGATGTTATTTTGATTGTTGCTTAAAACGGAAATTGATTAAATTATATCCGTTACACGGGTCGTTGTCAAAAATTTATTTCTCTTTTTATTTATTGGTAGAATGAATTCCCTTATTTAAACTTTTTATGGAGTGAAAAAACATTTAATGTTAAAAAAAATAAATTCAAGTTTCCTGTACATGCGACACAATATTTTTTTTTTGTTTGTTTTTGTATTTTTTTTTTTTTTTTAATCTGTAATTAAACATTTTTATTCAATTTATATTTTCATACACATATACTTACATACATTCATACACACTTATGTGTAATGTAAATAAACCTTATATTTGTTTGTGCAAATGTATATGAATACATATGTATGTATGAATGTGTGTATGTATATTTAGGTCGATTATCTTTATTTATTTGCGTGCAGGCTTAAATTTAAATTTGCCATAAAAATTTATAGCAATAAGATTCATTGGCATTGTATTGAAACAATAATTAGTGAAAGTAGGATGTACAAGTATAATATCCCATTCCAACTCACTTGACATGCCACAACATTGTGGCATGTCGCATTGAAATTAATGTCTTAAATAGATTGTTCATGGCGAAAATAATGGTACAAAACAAAAATAATTACAAGAAAAAATCCTATTATATTTTACGTTAATACAGAATGACTAAAATGAATGTAATTTTATTCATTCATTGGACAGACTATTCATTCGATATTCTTTTGTACCTTAAATATAAGATAAACACGTATGTTTTTCTTTCCACAACGCTCGATAATTTATTTGCGGTACGTGTTCACATAAATTGTTGAGATTTGTTCATATTTATACCTAAAATTACTTCAGGCAAAACAAAAAAAATACAATTATTATAACTCATTTCTTTTTTATTCTTTGATTAAATATCTGTGTCTTTTATTTTAAAGAATCGTGAAAATGCTTCATTTCTATCTTTTTTTTATTTATATTTTAATTAGTTACGAATTCAAAAGCTTTGAATATAAAGAAGTTGAATATTTTGTTTTGTATTTCGTTTATTCTACAATCCTGCCACTGCAGCAGGATTGTGGTAAATTGTAGATTTAATTAGTTTTTCGCATTATTGTTGTTTATTTCTGAATAATTAATGTTGCATTAGTTACATTATTATGAATGCAGTCAATTTTCCTAACAAATTATTATTTATGATCAAACAACAACAACGCAGTTAATAAAAAAAAAATTAAATTAAATATGAACTTTTTATTTAACTAAACGAATTTAAGTTGTTAAATTTGAAAAAGATGTACCATAAAAGACACTTGTAGCTTGTGCTTTGCTGACATGTGCGTTTTACTTGCAACTACTGAAAACTGGGAATAAAAATTTTTATTTCTGTTAAAAATATGCTTTTGAAATTTTAAATCAATTGGTTTCAAATTTAACGATTTAATTTATTTATATTAAATAAATAATTGTTTTTTTTTTAACAAGAAGCAATTTCAATTGGTAACCAGATTAAATGGCTGATTTGTATGATGCTAATCGGTCAATGCTTTCACATATTCTATCTAAAATTTTTTGCAGTCTAGTAAAAATTGTCAATTGTTCATCTTTTTAATTAATGGTAAAAAAATTTTAGAGTATTTTCCTTTTCTTTAATTTTGTATCGCACAAAACTTTTCAACCATTACAACAGTTAATTGCTTTAAGCGCGTTATAGTTCTATTTCCGATGCTGTTCTACTGTTCAAATTATGTTTTTTTTTCTGTTTTATTCCAAAGCATTTAATATTATGAGTTTATGACAAACATTAGTTTTTAAGCGACTTTTAATTTTATTTAGGTTTAGGGTTGTCTTTAAACTAAATATAATTATTAAAAATTGTAACAGGTATTTTGGCTTTTTATTTTACGCAATAATAATGAATAAAAAATAATAAAAAATAAAAAAACACTAGACGCGACTGCCTACATCAATCATTCATTTGAAATAAGCATCGTTATCAACAAAACTTAATTACTAAACGTCGAAATAAGGGTCAAATATGGTGATTTATTTCATCCACAACTTGTGACCGTGTAGCAACATAAGCGGGGATTATGAAAATAAAATATAATGGGTGATTTAATTTGATTCCTAATAAGTTAATCAATCTATGAAAATTCAACAGACAAAACAGAAGTCAAGCCCATTTTTAAATATTAAATATAATTTCAAGTAAAAAAGGTAGCTTTAATTTGTTACTAATAAAAGTGTCATTTATATATTTGTAAAAATTATCTTTTGCATTTAAATAACTCCTGAGCTATTAAGTAAATAAAAATTTATATAAGAATACCTTAAAAGTTATACAAATAATTTTTTAACACATATTTACTTGAAAAGAGGAACTTAAAAAGTAATAAATAAATATGTGGAGCAGCCTTTTTAAAAATTAAATTTAAGAATTTAAGAAAAAAAAATCATCAATATAAATAATAATTTTAACTATTTTTTTAATTAGATCACCTTATACATTAAAAAAGTATAACAGTTATCGAGGGTTTTTGTTTTTGATTCATCCGAAATGTTATTTTTTAAAAAAAAGCGTGTTCCCTTTAGATGATCTTTTTTAAATTTAAATATCAAATTGGATTTAATAGGATTAAAAAAAAACTTGCATAACACGACACATAGACATGTGAAGTTTCCTGTGTATGGGGTGAGAAAAAAAAATAAGCTTTTATATATTACAGTCATAAATATTGTCACTCACGACATGTTACTTTGTAGATTGTAGTTGGCTTTTTTTTTTTTGTTTATTGATGATGCTGTTTTTTGATATTTTTAACTTTATTTTTTTTTTTTTGCTAAAATATTGTAAAGGCGCCAGTTTTGCTGCTCTACTTAATACAAGCAACATTATCATGCTGCAGTTTGTATTTGGCTTTTACCGACTGCTATTTTTTATTATGACATAACATTATTTTAAATTTAGTATTATACTAGACATATTTGTAGTAGTTGTTAGAGTATGTTACTCCTATCTTTTTAATCCTGCCAAAAAGGACAAAAAAAAAGCATAAAAAATAGATCAGAATGGCAAACTCACACTTCCAATGGCACACACACACACACACATTGTCATACAAATATACAGAGATGAAAATTCAAAGTATTACATCAGTCTCATGTCCTTGTTGGCATGAAAACACTTTGTTATGAATAATAAAGCTGTTTTAATATTTTGTGTGCAAACTCCTAAAAACACTCCAAAATAACGGAAAAAGAATAGCAAAGGAATGAACGAACAAACAAACAAACAACCTCAACCGAAATGACAAAAACAAAACAACACCATCATGTTACAGGCCAAAAATCGTTTTTGCGTCACACAATCATGTCACAATTTTATCAAACGTGTTGAATGTTTGTTACAAACATGAATGTTAAACATGTCTACTCTTCTGTTTTCATTATAAACGAAACATGCCCAAATTTGTAGTAAAACCAAACAAATACCACTAAACTACAAATATGTGTACATGGATATACATACATATGTACATACAGTTGGTCAGCCAGCCAGTCGGACTGTCTATCAGTCTCCTAGTCAATTAACGTATTAGTATTAGTGAGTTAACTCGTGTTTAAAGACACATCATACCCAGCAACTAAAAACACTTAAAATAAGTTTGAATTTTTTGTATTTAACTTTTTACCAAACCGACACATGGATACTCCTCTTCCAGGCTGCTTGCCATACTAAAGCGTTATAAGAGTGTAAGAGTGTGTAAGAAATGACCAGATATGTATAAATAATAAAATGTACATGTCATTGTCGTAATGTGTGTGTGTGTGTGTTGGCCGGTTTGGCTTTTTTTTTTTTTTGTTTTGTTTTTATTTCAATCCCAATGATTTATAAGGTTTTAATACTTAACAAAAATAAACTTAAAATATCAATCTCATCCAATTTAATGAAATTACTTGATTTTGGCAAAAGATAAAAACTGTTTTATCATCAATTTTCAGAGATAACAAGTTCATTAACTCACTGCACAAACTGACAATTAACAAGCAATTTTAAAAATTAAATTGAAAGCAACACACCTCAAACAAGCTTGAACATGTTTTTTTTTTTTTCTTCTTTTAATAATCAGAATTAAAATCTGTAGGGTTTTTTAAAAAAAAAGTACAAGTTTTGTCTTAATAAAGTACAAACTTTTCAGGTCGTTTCAAAATTTTTTCATATGCAATTATTTTTTTATTAAAATCGTCCACTTCCTTAACTAGGAAAGTGAATTTTACGGTCGGCCTTATCATCGATTTTCGAAGAAATTTTTCTGATTAGACGCCCTGAACCGTGTTAACTTTTTATAATAGTTTTCCTACTATAGGAACAACAGAATATACATACTTTTGTTTTTATTTCTGATTATTTACTCTATTCAAATTATTTTTACACAGTTTTCACACATCATCAGAAATAAAGTGACAACAATCTTTTGAATAAAGGAATTTTAAGAAAATAACTTTTTTATCAAATGTTTTAAATTCCATATAAATTGATAATTCTTTTTACCAAAAACTATAGTTTTTACTTTATTTAGAATTTAAAATTTCTAAAATAAAATCTGAAAAAGTTGGTGCTTGCTTTTTTTAATTTAAGTTGTTCATTAAATTATTAACCACTTATTTTAAGCATAAGAAATGTTTTAGCGGACTTAGAACCTTTTAGAAAATTTAATATTTTATTGGCTTTGCTACTTTTACCATGTGTTACAAAAGAAAAAGCAACTACTTTATGCAGCTAATAGTTATTCTTTTTTAAGAAAACGACAACACAAAATTAATTTTTTTATTTTGTATTTTAAATTTCAAAGGAAATTATTATTTATTATCAAAACATTATTAAACTCCACTTTATTTTACTATATCATCTCTGTACGTAGGCTATCACAACTCGCTCTAAATTCAGATGCCTTTCAATAATTTCTGTTAAAAAGTGTCATCGTCAGAACCATTAGAACTTGTAACTTTTTTCTTGTCTTTCGTAAAAAAATTCAAAGCTTTTGTAAAGAAAACAAAAACATGTTTAAAAAACGTATCAGTAATGAATCTTTTGTTTTAATTTTAATTAAAACTGTATAAAATTTATAATATTTATGACACATTTTCATTTTATACCAACTGAATTTTCTTGCTTAAAAATATTTTTATAGAATTATCAACGCATGTAACCAGGCGAAACACAAAAACTTGTTATAACTACTTAAATAACTTGTACTTCACTTTTTCTTATTTCTTGCTTTTTCGCAAATTCTTTTATATGAATTATAATACGGATTTAATGATTTCTATCTTGTATAAATTATATTTTGAAAATATGAATCCATTTTACATCAATTAAAAAACGCAAATGGAAAAAAGAAAAAATTAAAGAAAAACAGGGCTCGTGCCAAATAACAAATAAAAATTTATATAATTTTATTTATTTGTCCGTAATATCATACAGCTACACTGAAGTCGTATGTTGTATATTTTTTTGCTTGTCTTCAATTCCACTTTGAATGTTGTAAGAGAGAGTTGGTAATTACTTCAAGTACTTACATATACGGGTATGTGTGTGTGTACACATTTATACATATACGCACACACACACATATACACACATAGATATACTAAGTAATTTTATATCGGTCTTTGCAAGTGAGTGTTAGTAGATGGCTGTAGAAGTGCTACTTAACTCCAATGACATTCCCTTGTTAAAATAATGAGTGAACACTTGTGAATTTTCCCTCAACTCAAGCTCGCTACTTATTTATTTGCTAATGAGAAATTTCAAGTATTTTTCTTTGGCTCTTAGAGGTCTAAGCCTTCTTCACCTCCCACGCTTTTACTTGTAAGTTTCTTTGCTTCTATATTTGAACATTTTGTTCAGATATTTCGCATTAAAAAAAAATATTTATTTTCTGCTTCCGTGTATAACTTTAGGGCAATATTTTGCTTTTTATTCCATAAAAGAAAACTGGGTCAAACTGCATTAAATAACTGGCAGTATAAACAAACAACAACAGTAAAAGCAAAGCATTAAACAGTAAAAGAGATAAAATGATAAAAACAAATGTAATTTTTCTTTTTCTAAAATAAAATGTGCAAAAACATTAAAGTAAACTTTGACTCGCTAAAGAAGTTTTACAAATTGTGTAAGTTCTTGCACCTAAATTACAACAACGTGCACAAAGACAAAAAACCTAAAGCAAAACACACAAAAAGGAAAACATTGCATTTCCTATTGTGAATTGAGAACTTTTTGTGCGCGAATTCCAATTAATTTTAAGTCACGTTGAAACAACAAAATTTAAAGCGTCATAGAAAGAAAAAAAAACTGAATTTAATCGCTTTGGAAAAACAAATTGAGTCGATTCTTTTAAGAATTGATGATAAGAATACATATGTGAATTTTAGAATTGACAATTCTCTTACGTACGTACAGCTTTATTTTTTAAGAAAAAGATACTTTTTAATTTCCTTAAAAAAACTTTTTTCCGTTTTATTTCAAAGCCTGCCAATTACTTAAAATTATGTTGCCAAGAATATGACAAACAAAAATAGAACATTCTTTAATTGCCAAAGTGTTACAAAGTCTAACGAATACTTCTGCAATTTCCTCAATTTACGGTTATCCTAAAATATGTATAAATTTAAAAGAAACAAGTCAAAGTGCTATAGTCTGCCATGCCGAATCTTACATACCCTTCACCATGTATGCAAATCTAGTTTAGCAAAGTAACTCCAATCAAAAAAACATATATTTTTATATTTTAGGGTGATATAAAATTAAAAAATATAAAAATTAAATTTATTTTACATAAAAATGGGTTAAGCATTTTTTTTAATTTAAATATTTCCTGAAGGATCTCTGTAAAAGCTTTCATACGTTACAGATACTCATTTCTTAAAAAACAAGCTGCACTATAGTGCTTTTCTAAAAAACAGTTCAGAGGCCTATAACCCGGAAAGTTTGGGTGAGCGCCAATTTTTTTTCACTTGATGTTTGTTTTTTATTCTTAATTTATTTACCGCCCCATATATTTGTTTTTTTAATTAGAGTTACTTCACTGAACTAGGTTTGTTTTAAATTATATAATTATATTATGTTACTTTCGGTACACCGTTTAAATTTTTAGTTCTTCTTGTTATTGTGATACAACAATCTTTACGTAAATTTTAAGAACCTACCGATTACGATTCAATAGATGGAGAGCTGTGACAAACAGATTGACACTCAAGCGAAAAAAAATGGTGTTACGTAGAACAACTTCTAAGACAATAATTACCCCAGCGCGTAGTCTAGCGCTTTTACATTCTTTAGCTACAAATATTTTATCGTGCTAATTTCTGTATTTAACAGGTAAATTACTTAGCAGAGAGCTGCAGAATTTCGCACATAATAAAATGTTTAATTTCTGTGTTTTTTTTTTTCTGACACGTTTTACGAACCATGGGAGCCATAGGAACGACATGGTACAACCCTGCTAAGTCTTAAAAAATATTAAATTATCCTGGAATTACCGAACGGCCTTCAGTCATCTATTTCTATTGCTAAATACAAAAACAGGTTTTCTTAAAACTAAAAAGTACTAAGTAATTTTTAACAAAGCAGGAGCCAGAGTTTTCATCAACTCTATTTTTTGTTTACGTTTGAAACAAAATTTTTAAATTGAATTTTTTAAATAAATTTTCTTCATTATTAACATAAAAATTTTATTTAAATAACGATTATAATTCGAATTCCACATTCTAAAAGAATTGTTAACAAAGCTTTTGTTGCAAATATTTAAAATATTTTTTTTCCTCTGAACTGTCAGCTACAAGGACGATTTTTCAATTTAATATTTTTTCTATTGTTTCCTTTGCTTTGTGTGCAATAGTATGTTCTTCCTTTACTCAATTTTCTTTACAAAGAACATTTAAAGGTACGTAGTAGTTACTGCAAAAGTAATGTAACACTTTACGTTCTTAATGTTCAGAATAAAATTCGTAGCTGCTGTTGCTGGTGGCGACTGCAATTAACTTTTTTTTGTTACAACTATGTAAAATAGGAAACAAAGTAATTATTTTAAAGTTTATTAAAATGTTCAAACAATTTTATTCAATGTTGCGTTTTAAGCAAAAAATGTTTTTGTTTAAATAATCGTGAAAGTTAAAGCCGCAAAAACCACAACATTTGTTTATCTTTTTACTATAATTTATTGTATTTCTTTTTGCGACTTGGATCGTTCTTATATTTAGCCAGCCAGGTATATTCACGGGTCTGAGTCTTTAGCTCTTCCCCAATTCCCGGGATTGTTGCCTAGTTTTTATAATGTCAATTGTAAAAGTTATGGCAATTTTGATAGCGAAAGCCTAACAATTTCATCTCTAAAATGAAACTTGAAATATAAAAGTGTTGAAGTAACTACAAATATTTCTTGAAACCAAAATATGATTTTGTTAACGCAGGACGATATAACAACGATATAATTATTTTGCTTTCTTGTAGACACTTAAAGGTTGGCAATGAGAACAATATGAGTTACTTGCCCAATAAATGTTTAAGATTCCACAAGATTTATTTTTTACAAAAATTCCCTGAGAATAGATTCAAATTTTTGTGGGGAAGATATTTTTCTACAAAAATTCATAATATTTTTTTTAAAATTTTTCTTTTAACTTGATACTTCTTGTTTGTTGCACCGAAATTTGAAGAATATTCTGGATGGGATCACAGTTTGAATATTCGAAATGGAAACTATAAAAAAGTCATTTATAATCAACAGATATGAATAATATTTATCTGGATTTGGGTTCTCTTATTTTTCTAAGTCAAAACATGTATCTCGAAAAAACTATTGCTAACTATGCCACTATGTCTTATCCTCACGAACGCAAATCAGGAAACAATTTCCACAAGTTTCTTTTAAGTGGTTACAAGGATGCGCTAATTATTGGAAATCCAACAATTTCTAGCGTAACTTCCTTTTTGGATTATCTGCACGATCCACGTTACTTGATTTTGTAGCTTTAGAAATGTGAATTTAGTAAAATATTTCATTTATTTTGATAATTAACGCTTTTTAAATAATAAAAAACGTTATTTTAAGGCCTGGAAATTTTTTGAATAACCGAGGAATTGAACACTGATAAAGTTTCCAAATATTACAATTTTTTTGTTTACTTTTTAAAAATTTGCACTTGAGGGACAGAGTAACTGTTAAATATTTTCTGTCTCAAGAAAAATGTTGCTTGTCTAACAATTTTTAAACCTTAAAGAGTCACCATTATGAGAAGTGTAAGTAGCGTACGAAACATTTACTTTATTAAATAGCAATTTTTAGATTTTTTAACATCTACTTTACGTAATGAGTTCACTAATTAACTCTATTAAGTTTATTTTATTTCACATTAAACATTTTGCTCTTTTATTCAACATAAAATATTTTTTCCTCTTACAAACACAAACAGGAAAAAAAAAACTAAAATTATAAATGACTTTTAAAATGTTGTACATAATTTGCGGTTGACATGTATGTGTATGTTAATGAAAATGTAAATCCAAAGTTAAAGAAATAAATGTATGTTTAAGAATTCAAAACATACAAACACGCACACATACATACACTTAATCTTCTGTCACGTTGTGCAAAAAAGTGATGGAAATGTTTAGTTTTTGTTCGTCTGTTTGTTCGTTGTGTTTAGTATTTTTCATTTGCAGATGTATAATTTATGCATTTTCTTCTTCTTATTGCGGCTGGTATCTAATGATTACAGTTACATGCGTCAAAAATAATTTTATTAAGTGAACTTGTTACTAAAACATAAATAAAGTCACAGAGTGTAATTTATGGTTCAGACCACTACACCGTCAAAAAAAGTTCTACACTAAAGTTAAAATAAATTTAATGCCTGGTCTTAAAGAAAAATGTAACTGCGATCTCTTCATGTGGTGTTTTCGCATGTGGTAAAACTTAAAAATAATTCGTTAAGAAAGAGAACCAAAAAGAAGAAAAAGAGTTAGCGTAGCGGTTATAAATTTAGATGTGGATGAGTTCTGACTTTAACCAAAATTTGGGTACTGAAGAAAACTTTTAGCAGATACATTAGCTGACCTTGACGTTTTTTGTCTATTTGGAGACGAAAAATTGATCAGACTAATTCAATACGAAGAAAGAATTTTGAACCTAAAAAAAGTAAAGAAAATGCTCAAGTGCAAACTTGTGCAGTTTTATTGGCACCCCCTGCTGTTCTATCAACTTTTCTCTTTTCATTTTAAAAACGAACTTCAGTCGTAGCTGGATGTAGTACTTCGAGCTAAAAGTTGGATATTCAAAATATATAAGATATAACTTAAATATATTTTGCTTCGAAATAAAAAGACGTTGGAAATTTATTTGCAAATAAATTTGGTTTCACACAAAGAGCTTCGTATACATTTTCTTAAACAAAATTTTATTTTTATAAAATAGATTTAAAAAAACTTGTGTTCTAATATAAAAAAACTTGTGATGTTTAAGGAAATTAATTTCACCAAAAACTGTACAGAAGCGAAAATAAGTTTATGTTAAATTATGATCAGATACAAAACGATGACAGCTGAGAAAGGATTTTTTTCAGGAAATATTAAAAGCATCTCCATCTACATGGAAATCCTTGTTAGACATGTTGTTCTGTGTGATAAGTTTAAGCGATAAAATCATAAATTGATGCTTAGCGGAGATTAAAAAAATGTCAAAGTTACAAAATAGAAAATGTTTAACATACCCATCTCATCAAGCACTAACAAAAAACTTGTTCCCAAGTGTAATTTGATGTGGGCCACACACAGACAGCCAAACATGTTAAAGTCGTATTAAGTACCCGTCTTTTAGTAATTTATTCTTTTTTTTTTTGAGTATTTTATGTGATGTTTAAAACATTAGTTGTTGGTTAGAAATACCCTTGAGTTTGTAGTCTTGTTTGATTAATGGTTTGTGACTATTTTTTTCATTATAATTTATTTTTCTTTTTTGCCTTTTAAAAAAATAACAATAAATGTGTAAATGAGTTAGTGTGTGTATTCGTTAGTCAAATGTAATTAAGTTTTATTGACGCTATACATGCTGACATAAATAGACAGCATTTTAATTAGAATCTAATATTTAATTAACTCGTGCAAACTCGTTTGAACGTGGTAAATTATTTCATAATTAAAATATTTAAACAAAATTCATGTAGGAAAAATTCAATTAAACTTTATTATTTTGTTAGTATTTTTCATTAAATGAGCCGAGTTAATAATAATCATAAAAACACCAACAACAACAACATTTAGTATTTATTTGATGCTATAATGTTTCTTTTTTTCAAGGAATTTTGTTTTTTTTTTTTGCTTTCTTTTCATTTTAATATTTATTACAATTTTTACTTTATAAATAATTTATATTTTTGGTAATTACTTTAAATGGGTCTGTAATAATCACCTACAGCCCTTTAAAATCCATGTACGAATATTAGTCCCATTACTATCATAAAGTGGTGTCATAAGATTTAGAATTTAATCCTCTTTCAGTTGACCCTTTTTTAGGAATTTTTTCATTAAAATTAAACTAAGAAATACAATTGAAGTTACTGTTCAGTAAAATATTTTTCATCGGCACTGTGTTATTTCAAAAAGAAGTTGTATCAGGGATAATGGATTTTAATGTTTCTTTCTTACTCAGTTCTAAAACAACAAGTTTGGTTTTGGCCTTTATGTTTGTATGTAAAAATGTGTGTGTGTGTGTGTGTGTGTGTGTGTATGTATAGCATCATATGGTTGCTGTTAAAGGACCATAAATTTGGTTTTTCTTAGCAGCAAGAACATTAATAAAAGTTGTTGTTGTTGCCTGTTTGCCTCTACTTAATTATTGTATGTTTCTTTTGCTTGCTTGTGGTTTTTCCTATTTTTAATGCTTCTCATTCATACAACATTTTGTGTATGTGTGTGTGTTTGTGACTTTGCATGGTGAATGTATTCCTATTTTGAATGTGCCCTTTCAAACACAACTCTGAATATTTTGTACAACTCATTGCCATTTAAATATATATTCAAGGCTATGAAACTTTATGTTCGGCTGTTTTTTTTTTTTTTGCTTTATCTTTTCCTTTTGATTTAATATATTTAATATTTTTAGCTATAGATACATACATACAAACATTTTTATTAGCGTAAAAAACTTTCCAAATGCAGCCTTCATCTTATATATTGTACATAAATTTACTTTTAATAAAAAAATATATAAATTTTTTATAAAGAATATAAAAAACATTTAATTATCCTTAAAAAAAATAAATAAAATTAAATTCTAAATTAACACATCCTATTTAGAAACAAAAATTAAAATTTACAATTTCAGAACACTAAAATGTGGATTCAATTAAGCTTAAAGAATATTTTTTTACTTGGGTTTTATTATGAAAAAATGAGCCTAGAAACTTTCTTATCCCACTTTAAATTTCTTTCTTACTTCAATAAATAACATTTTAGATTTATCGAAATTTTTAGCAGAATTGAAAATTTAAAACGCAAAAATTGATATTCTTCTTAAGATACAAAAAAAAAAAAAAAAAAGAAAAAATATTGCATTATCTTCTTAATTTAAAATAATTCCCTCAGTGCCGTGTTGATATCTTAAAAGTCAATTTATTATTTTTTTCCCTCTAAATCCCATCATCTAAATAAAACTTTGAAAAAATCGTAAATTCCTTCCTGAATGAAAACATTGTAATAAGAGGAATGTGAAATAAATTACGCACACATTAAATTGTTGTAACATACTGTTACATTTCTACTTACACAATGTATACATTTGTATTCTTCGTGCTTGAATTATGTTAATAATTTTAAAACAATTTTTTTGTCTCCCATAAAATCAGGTGAACTGTATCAACCAAAATCTCCAGAGTATTTAGAGCTTTACACATAAACAGATGAACAAAATCCACAAACAATTAGTATTGGAAAATATTACAAGAAAACAAATAAAAAAGCAGAATGAAAAACAATAACAAATACAGAGTCATCAAAAGTTATCAATATATAAGAAAGACAAAGATTCAGTTTAAGCAATTTCTTTTACAATACATACATACTCAAGCACACACTTATACGTGTATACACATATACACACATCTATACAAAACTAAATTTATAATCAATAGCACTCTCACAAATATCGTATGAGATATTGTGTCTGTAGTTTTAATAGAGAAATTTCAGATTGAAGCAACCCACTTGACCTCAAATGAAGAATTTTTGAAATAAGATTTTCATAAATCTAACAAAGGAAGGCAATAATGACGTTTCTTAACATAAATTCAAAGTATTATTAAATATATTTTTATACCACTAACATTGGTTAAAACGAATTAGTTAAAAAAAAAAAAACTTTAACATATCATAACATTTTCCATTTTTTTTTAATACTGTCGTCACTGACTCATTTTCAAGAGTTTAAATATACTTTTACAAAAATAATTTGAACAATTTGTTTATTTCCATTGAGTTTTCATTCACATTTAGTATATTTAACAAATTTCGGCCGCCCTTTAAAATATCAAACACCTACTTATATTCCTTGGAAATGATCTTCTTGCTTAGCATACTTTTATGCGAAAATAATTGGCATTTTTTCTATTTTACTCAGTCTAATCCAGCAGCACAAGTCTACCAAGGAAACTCTACTGTGAATTTAATTAACATTTAGACTTCTGAGCATCGTTATTATAAGTTACCAGTAGGAATTTTTCGGAAAAATAATTCGTTTTCGGCTACACCTGCAACTAACACAAAATAACACAACAAGTTTAACGAATGTCCCCTTTTTATCCCTTTTTTGGGGAATTAAATGTTAATTTTTTGTAGAGTTTAAACAAGAGATGAGCATTAAAAAGTACTTTTTTGTAAAAATTCTTGTGTCTGCCAAGAATATTTTACCTTTGCAAAATTTTTAGGATAATAATAATAAAATACAAAATTCAAATTTAATTTTTAACGAATACTTCTTGATTAATGTCTAACCTAAAGTTAGGTATGTGGTCTACAATGTCTAAAATTTAGCTGTTTCTTAGCATTACAGAAAAGTTAGGTTTTTGCAAAACATTACGAACCGTTTGTAGTTAAGAAGCAGAAAATTTTCGATATAAAAATCTTATTGAATAGTGACTTAAAGTAGATTTCCTTTAAAGCAAAATAATAAAAAAGAATGATCCTTCTTCATTCTGGTACATCAAATAAAATGATTTTTACAATAAAATATAAAAATCCATCACTTTATGCTTTTCATAGTTATTATCGAATATTATGTTTAAAATCTTGGTCAAGTGGGAATATTAGAAGAAAAATAACAACAAAAACAACAACAATGACATTCAATCTAGCAAGGCACCCGTGTGTATGTTTGTGTTTGTATTTGTAAAAATGTAGAAATGTGTACTTTCTCGAAATTATAAACACACAATTTTCCGTAGACATATAAAGTGATTCAGATACAAAAACATACACTCTTAAGCACGTACTTTTGCATTTTGATTGGGAGAACTTTTAAAGATTCTTTATAATGAACTCTGTCGGTATATTGTGGTTCAATTTATTTTTTACTTGTTTCTATTTTCTGATTTCCTCCTCTGTACTTTTTGTTTTTCAAATAGCCGTAGGCTTTTAACATTTACCAGTTCCCACCACTACGATAGCTATCAAACAGAACAATATTGTTTGTTTGTATGTCAAATTCATATGATGATATGTGCTCGCCGTCATTTGTACAGCAAACATTTTTCGTATCATTTTAAGTTTAAATAAGATCGCTTTTAAGTTTGAAAAGCATTTTATTTAATACAATATTGCACCTCACAATTTATCGTAAAGCTGAACAAAATCATAGAAAATAGAGAATAAAATATGAAATTCATTAAATAATTGATAACATAATTTCTTATTTCTTTTGAAATAAAAATCAAACTTAAAAAACTTTTAATTCAAAGTAAATTAGAGCTATAAAAATTTCCCTGAGGTAATAAAACAGTATAAACGCAATTATTTTATAAGTTACCTCTGAGAATTGTTGGTATTAATTGCTGCATTATTATAATAAGGTACAGGTATTGCTTGAACGTATTTAGCAAAATATTAAACTTTCTAGCTCAATTATTATAAAGATGAGAAGTTAACAAACCAATTTTTTCATTTCATTTTGTTTTGTTTTTTTTTTTATTTGCTTAGTTTATAGTTTGATCTTTTTATATAGTAATAGATAATAATACTTTGATATTCAAATATAACTTATGTTATTATTGTATTATTACAAAAAGAAATATTCGAAGCCCAGTTGACAAAAATTTAAACCGACGTTTATTCATATATAAAGACTTTTTTGAAGTTTTTATGAAAGATTAAAAAAATTTGAAATTCAAGCAGTTGATTGTTGAAATAATTTCATAGCAACTTCTGTTCATACGTATTATAATCAAATGATGAAAAATGATTCACTTGATACTTTAAAATTGTCTAAAGTAATTTTGTCATCATTTAACAAAGTCAATAACGATTTAAACGGAAGAGCTGCAACCTTCACCTTTACCTTCAACCAAAATATTGTTTAAGCATTATAAATTAATTAAGCGAGATTTTTTTTTATAGCTTCTCAGTTGTAATAAGAAGAATAAAAACGATTATTAAGCCAGTTAATAAAATATTCACAGATAATTTAATTTACCTAATGCTTTGTTTACAAAGCAGTATGACATATGATTGTTTGAATACCATTTAATATTCCTCATACGCTCTGTTGTTCATGTTATAAAATGCGGCTAATCACCGTTTTAAACACATCCGACAATAAATGAAAATTATTAAGCCAAAATAAATGACAAATAAAATTTAATTCCTTTAATAATTTGAAATAAAAGTGCGGAACAGTTTCGCTGTCGTCGTATCAACTTGTATGAAATTTGTTCTATGGAACATAAAAATGTGCTCGCTTACAAATTGTATGATTTATTTACAAAGTTTTTTGTATTATTATGAAATTTGTTATAGTTTTATAAAGATGAAATAACAAGACTTTATTATAAATAATATAACATTTATAAAGTGCTTTAAATATTTTTTGATTTTTTTAAAATAATCGCAGTTTTAATGTTCGAAAAATAAACCTTTTTTTGTAAGTTTTAAAGACGGTTTCATAAACATTCCTTTTGTGACGTGTTTTTTTTTATTAATATGCATCTGTTTCATTTTCTTTTTTATTTTATTTTAAGACACCAAATAAATGCAGCAGATTTTGACAAAAGCTTAAACAATATTTAAATATTTTAAAGCGTATTTCAATTGTTCAATGATGTCAATGATGAAATTGTTTGTTGGGTGCAAGTAACGAAAATTGAAATCACCAGGGTGGAATTTATTGCGAATCATACACATCTATTGCCATTTAAAATTGTTTCCTTTAATTTTTCGATTCATGCCACAATCCGTATATCAAGCAAGAATGTAAAAATTAATTTTAAAGAGAAAACGAAAAACGAAAGCTAAAATGCATTTATCAGTTGTTATAATTAAAGAAAACCCTATGACTAACAAAGTGATCAAAAGCATAATGTAGAAATAAATTTAACAAAGTTTTTTCAATTTGTAATATTTTAAAAGAGCGACTAAAAAAAAACATAAATAAATCTGTACAGCGGATAACATGAAAAGAAATTTAGTAAATGACCACTTACCATTTAATGGATAAAGTTGCCCGAATTTGTTGTCTTGCAGACGTTAAGCCACAAATTTCTAAAGGTTTAAGATTGACTCGAATATAATAAAAGATCACTTTTATTTTATTTTATTTTACACACTTCAGGATTGTGATAGAACTATTTCAATCACCCACATAGTACAGTAAGAGTCACATATTTTACATCTGATCTTTTAAGCGCCTTTCAATAGAAAGGTAACACAACATGTGAACCAATAACAGTTGCCTAAATAGTCTTAAAAATAAAAAAAATTTATGTTTCCGTTTTGCTATAAATTGAAAATGAATAAGTGTTCTGTTATTTAAAAACATTCAAGCTGCTTAAAAAAAGTTTCCAAAATTTTCTTAGAAATGAAATATTATTTTTAATCCAATTGATTTTGTTATAGAATTTTATAATCTTAAATTTTTCATTCGCTTAACATCTCCAGATGACAGTCGATTTAAAATTAACTAAACTACATTTCTCAGTTCATCCCTGCTCCCAAACATTTTTTCCATTAGCTTAGTGTGACTCCTCCAGCGACTTAAACTCATTAAGTTGCAAAAAGGAAACGATACTAAAAAAGAAAATTAAATATAGACTTTGAGGATTGGAGAAAATGTCAAAAATAATTCAATATATAAATAAATTGAATTTACTTATCAATGCTTTTCTTTTACATTTGCTAAATGTTGTTCCAGATGGTACGACGTCGAAAATACTTTTAGAAAAAATAAAACGCGCAAAGAAGCAAAATAATGACAGCTGAGTGGGAGTGTTGTTTATCTTGCAAGTCTTTGCCACAGTAAATATTTCCATCTTAAATACACAAACTTACATACATACATACACCCATAGAATATATGTATGTATGTATGTATATATTTTTTTGTTTTCTTTATATCAGATTTACGTTTTTCTTAACTCATTTACTGAAACTTTTTTTATTTATCTTATTGTTATTGTTGTTTTTTAGCTCTCTACACGTTTAATAACCGTGTTGTTGACACGTTACGTTTGATTGACTTCAACACTGCTACAAGCACCAACCAATTACCAGTTAGTGATGGTGATAATGATAATGATGATATTCATATTCATCATCACTAATAGAATGTAAAAATGTTGTAACAGCAGCAATGGCAACAGCAACAAGAACAGTAATGCCAACAGCCATGTCGCTATAATCATCAACATCATTTAAAACAGACAGGTGCAGTGAACTTATTTACCAACAACATCATCACGATTATGATTCCAACTGACTTCAACCACACAAATATTCACTCCTATGCAGCAGTATTTATCTTAAACACAAAGCAACACACATCGAGAGAATGTGACACATTATCACAGAAATACGTTTACAATATTTTTGAGGACATAATTGTGACAGTTTGTGAATTGTGAAAACGTGTCGACTAAACAGCCACAATTTCAAATTAAAATCTGTCAGGCAAAAAGAAAATTTTGTTTAATTCTTTGTGCTTTAAGCCGTTATTTATTTATTTTTTCTTAAATTTATTTTCATCTGCCACCCATTTGAATATTTATCCGGTTTTAATGATGTGTTCATTATTTCATTTTTTTATTTTTGTATTAAAATTACTTCCTGCGAAAATGTGGATTATCTATTCAATCATACCATCACGCGAAGGCTGTTTTCACTCATGATCTAAATATTTTTATTGTTAGTAAAAATAAATAGATTTATGAATAAATTTGTTCTAAAAATATTAAAAATTAATGAATTTGAAAAGAATTCAACGTTTTTGTTTTATAAAATAAGTTTTAAGGTTCATAAATTGGTTTCATTTAAATCATGTTACTTTAAACAATTTTACCATGTTTCACTATTAAATATTTTAAATATAAAATTCCATTAATTTCTCTACTCTTAACAAAACATGTAAACACATACATACACACATTGAACTCTAGACAATTTAATTGAGTTTGTGCAAATTGATTTCTTCTTTTGCTTTATCGTTTTTCCGTAGTATTGTCTTTTTATTAATATTTTATAAAATGAATTTAAATATAATAGAGAAACGAACAATTGGCGATATCAGGACAAATTGCATACAGAATTAGTTTTTATATTTTTTTTTTAAGAATGTTTAAAACTTTTCATCTTAAACACGTAATCTAAATTCGTCTAGTTTCCACGAATTTACATGAATTTTTTGATCGAGGTATAATATTTTTATTGCATTATAAAGTATAAATAAATCAATTAGTGCTTGTATCAAACACCTGACAAATGTTTAACAGGGCTTTGATGGTCCTTTTTGTAATCCCTTCAATAACTCTTTGAAGACGAGTTAACCCGATTGTCCTTGTCCTTTATGAGTAGCTTACATTACCGTTTTGTGAAATGATTATGTTTGGAAATGTGATGAACGCCACAAAATTTTTAAGTTTTTATTATCACTAAACTAAATATCAGACTCCATAAAAAAAGAATAAGAAAACAAATTATAGATGCAGCAATTCTGGAAATGTTGTATTATATTCTCCTGGTGTGAAACTTTTTTTGTCTTCTTAAAAAATTAACACAAAAATTGTAAATAAATTTCTTTATTTTGAAATTTATTTTAAAAAATTCAAATAACTCATTTGGTTGTACAAAATTTTTATTACCTTAAAACAAAAAAGATCCAAAGTTATTTATTTATTAATTATCTAGCAACTGCTTAATCAAATTACCCGTGGTCATAAAAACAGTGTTGTTGTAATCCTTCTAGTTAAAAAAACTAATTTATGAATCTTGAATTTGATCAATCGTTTATTTGCTTGAACCCAAATCTTGTTATTATAAAAATCTTTCGAATCAACTGCTGTAATTCTACTCTCGAAAAGTTTAATATTTTATTACTTTCAATACATTTACTTTGCTATGCAACGGTATAAAGAAGCTAGAACAGCGCAACACGAAATTGGATTTTATTTTATTTTTTTGTTTATTTAAAGAAGACACTAAACTTTAATGTCTAAGCACTGAGGTATAATTGTTTCATCTTAAACATTCTTTAACTATTATCTGCACAAATATCATTAACCTTTAAATATTCTCCAGCAAAAATGTATTGTATTTCTAATAGATTTTTCAATAAAGTTTTGTTTTGTTTCTTATGCGTTTTGAACTGTAAACTGATCACTGTGGTGCCTGTTGATAAGCACAAAATTTCCATTCAATGGCGAATATAAACCAAAATAAAAACAAAGATAAAAGGAATTTTTGTAAAGAAGGAAAGTGTTATTGGATATTAAAGAAAGAATAATAAATAAATAAAATAAATAAAGACTCGTTAACAAACTGCTAGAAATTGAGTAACGTGATATCATCACATTTGTTTCTTATGGAAATAAAAGTTTGTGTTTGATTGTAATGACACATCATTTTCTCTTGAAAATAATATTTACAAATAATTTATTTTTATTAAAAACGATTTAATTTGCACTTGCAAATTAACCAATTCCCCTTAATATCGAGTTCGAGTTGCCTAAAGTTATAATTAAAAAAATTTACTTAAATTTCATTATAATTTAAATAAATGTCACATTCAATTTATGTAAAAGACAGGGTTGATGTAACAGTCATGACGATGATGCTGAGAGGCAAGCACAAGGAACAGCCCAGCAAAAATTTGAAAAAAGGTAATCGACCAATTTACGCATAACGACTTCGCAAATAGATTACTAATGGCTTTAATAAGTCATGAGAATTTTATTATCAATTACTGAGAATTGATTACATTGATTATTGCAGAAAATAGTAATAATCATGGAACGTATATGTACCTTCATATACGTTCCTTTTTACTTTCAAGAATAAGTTCACTTACAACTTTCTCTATTTGCGAACTAATGTAATGGGTTTTGTAAGGAAGTAAGTAACAAAATTTGGCAATCACAAAAGTAAGTCATTATATGGCAAGTACTGTTTAGGGTTATGTCTATTTTTTTGCTGGGAATTTATCTCATGTTTACTATCGGTAAGCTACAGTTACATCAGATTAGAGGAATTATTCCCCAACCGGGGAAAATATTTTTTATGGATTAAGATTTGGTTTTAAGGAACTATAATTTTTTTGGAAGTTTTCGAAGAATTGTATTTTATATTTCGCATTATTTTAATTTGATTCTCAGTATTTTCAGAAGGACTCATAGGTTTCTAAAGATAAATTATTGAGGAATTTGACTCGAAAAGAATCTGGGAGAAGTGATATTAGTGTGCTAATTTAAAATTATACATTCTGGTAGAAGATATTACTGGCCTTAATCGAAAAAAATTCTGCAACCTCGAAACGAAAAAGGTTGGCATGAAATTAGGTATCATTGAAAATCAATTCAAAACTTTTATTAAAAGAATAGTATAGCCTTTCGACTACTCTTTTTCAGCCATGCGTTCCATAGGCATATGAGTCATCCTAATCCCTTTACCTACCAGGTACGTGATATTTGGTGCAAATCTATGATACATGTCATTAAAGTTCATATGCAAAGCTAACTACTGAGCTAATGCCTCAATTAAACTCAGTTTTAGACTCAAAGCCGTTTTTTAATGGTTCATGTAGTTTTCTCTTTAAAAATGTAACGGATTAAAATCACTCCACAAAAATAATTTATAATTTTTGACATAAAAGCTGCAAATATTTGTACAAACTATCCAAATAAATAATAAACTTAATTGGTTAATATCTTGCCATTGTAACTTTTCTTTTAGTTTTTTAGCACTCTGCACAAACAAAAAATTAATTATTGTGACTTAAAAAATTAAAAAGAAGAACTTAATAAAGAATATAAAATTGATAAAGTTTCTCTTTTTTCTTTTTTTCGTCAGTTTAAAAAGAATAAATACATTGTTGAAAAATATATTGATATCAATAAATCAAAAACTGACATTAAATTGTTGACATTCGATTAAATCTTGAGAAAAAAAATTCAATCAAAAGGAAAAGTTCTTTACATTCGGAAGGAAAGTAATCAATTTTTAAGTTGAAAAATTATAAAGTTTGTTGTTGTATTTTTAACTCACAAACATACATGCAGTTATCGCAAAAGTAAATCTTTTAACAGACGTTGGTATTTAAATTTATGAAGAAAAGAATTCAGATATGACGTGCGATTGTTTTATACTTGTTTAACATAATGAATGAAGCCTGTCGCTACTTTGTAGTTGATACGTTTTAAATTCTTTAATACAATAATGTCTGTTTAATCTTTTCCTTTGTTAAGCAGCTCGTATTTTTTAAATTGCCAAGATACATATAAATATTATTATTTATGTCTTTCTTAAACACGCTGCACAGTAAGGATGATCTCAAAACAGTATTTGTAATGAACAATAACTTGATAAACTTTATTGGAATTTAAGAAGAATTAAAAAGGAAGAAGCTTACGTTGCGAATAAAAGGAGTATGGGAAAGGCAACACACCTCACAAGCTATAGTAACATTATACAGGCGCTTGGTCGAAAGGCAAAAGTAAAAAATTAATTAAAAATACAGGAGAAATCATGCTGTTGAGAACTACGCTTAAATCGCTTGCTTTAATTGGAGCTCTGCTTAATTTTATTGAGCAAAAATGAAAGCGAAATTCACAGTATTATTTAGCAATTCTTTAGATGTTTCAATTTTGTACATGAAATATAATATGTTTTTTAAGTTAAATTTTCTTCCAAAATTACAATTGTACGGCATAAATATAAAATAATTAAAATTTTGCCTTTTAATTGTTTTTAAATAAATAATTTTGATTTATGATAATATTTTGGAGGTTTTTTTTTTGTAAAACTAACAAGTTCAGTCTACAATATTCGAATCACTCAAAATATTACAGAGACAACCTACAAATTCCGTTCTCTTTCAAAAGATCAACTCATTTTAAAGTTTGTATAGAAATTACACAAAAATAAGACTTCAATTTTTTGAAAAAAAGTCGTTCAGTAAGTTCTTTTCTTAGTTCCATTTTTTGTAACTTTTTATTGTGTCAACCATTTTGTTTATTTTAAATATATGCGCAAATAAATTTGCCTAATTATTTCTAATAGATTTTCCAACAAGAACTTTGTTTTCCAAAACAAACAAAAACACAAAATTTTGATAAAGATGATTAAAGTTTGTATTGTATTGTATGATATCTGACAAATGTCCATCGCGACCACGCTACCAGATATCGATTCTTTCAAGTTTCCAATTTCTATTAAAGTTTTTAATCACTTTAATCACGTAACCGCATTTTCAGCCTCCACTTGGAAAATAACAGCCCAATAACGCCTCCAGACTACGTAGCCTACAATACAGCGACACGTTGAACATGTCAAGGTTTCTTAATAATCGGTCTAGGATTTTTAGAAGCCTTAATGCATCAGTTTTGCTTATAAACATGCTCTGATAAGTGAAAAAGGGCTTCGTCTGAATAAATGTTTTTTTTATATAGAAAACATCGGGTTGTTCCTAAAAAAAATATTCATGAAAATTTTAATTATTTTACCAGGTGGTGGCAGTGGTATATTCATTTATTTTCATCGCTGCCAGAAATATGAAACTGCATTTTAAAAAATTGTACACAAATTCGCAACTGCCACCACCTGGTACATGCTTTCGCAGTGGTTCTTGTTGAAAAATCCAAAACGCTTAATTCTTTCTTTTTTTATAATTCAAAAGCAAATAAAAAATAAACAAATGTTAAATTACATTTTATTTGAAAAAATTTTACCGACTATCGACCTTTTATAGCCATTGAAAAAAATTCCTCAACAAAAAGTTATTCAAAAACTTGATACGCTAAAATAGAAGTAACTGACTGCCAAATTTAATACTTTTGGAAAATTGAATCATCGTTTGTTTTTTTTTTCTATCTACTTTAAACATCATTCTCTCTTATCATTTGTAATAAAAACTTTAACATTTTTTTGCCCTTAGTATTTTTAATGCTGAAGACAAACAAAAAAGGAAATAAAAATCCACTATAAAATTTAAAGCAAATAAAATCTGCAGCCATAATTGTATGGAGGAGAACAACCAATTAAAATGTAATCATGTGAATGAAATCTAAATACTTATATTTTATGAGTATAATTCAGATAAATATGTACAAAAATACATACATACAAACGTATGGCAATATGAATATAAGTTTGTTTCATGGTCGTATTAAATTGACATAAATAAATTTTATTATTGACAAGAAATAAAAATGCTGCTTAAAAATTTTTATCAATTTCATCTTACTTTTCCTTAGTATTTCGCAATTACATATTTTACATTTAGACGAGAACACTTAATAAAATTCTTTAAATGCCAGACAGACTGCAATTGAAAAAGCTCTTGATAAACATAACTTAAAATGTAATTCTGTGATTCTATAAATACGTAGTTTTGAAATGTTTTAAAATGTCTTGATTGTGTATGAGTTTGTTTTTGGCTGCTTGCAGAGTTGACTGTGTCAGTCTACATTCAAACACAGATATCTAACAGCATGATTGCCTATCCGTCCGTCCGTCCGTCCGTCCGTCTATCGGTATAAATTTGATGTTACAAAATAATAGTTGCTTGTTAGAGATTTCTGTAATGGATATTTGATCCTTTTGTCTCTTTTGTTCATCTCTTCAACTACTTTAGTGAATTTGTAGTGAAACAACATAAATACGGATATTAAGGGATTCGTTTAAATTCATTTGATTCTTTTGATGGTTTCTTTATTCTACACCCGCTGCTTTAAACGTTGTACAACACGACAATTGTTACACGAGTCCTGTTGATGACAATGTCTTGACATGTGATTTGATGTGATTTCATACAAATTTTATTGTTTTTGTTTTGCCTTCTTACATTTTTCTCTGTTTAGCTTGTGTGCTATTGGTTAAAACAAACAAAAAAAATATTATAATAAGTCTACAATGAAAAAGAGAAATTCTATAAAAAGGTTAAATCAAAGTTAAGTAAATATTTTTCTATTGAATTGTTTTAAAGTTCATTTTTTAGCATTTTTTTCTTTCTTTCTTTTGACATTTTTGATTGTGTGAACTGGAAAAAGTATATTTTATAGTTCATGATAAATCAGCTTCAATGTTTTTTTTCTTAGCAGCATTTAAAACTGAAATAAATGTTTTGGCTTTTGAGTATCAGTATGACTTTTTGTTGAAAAGTTCACGTTGAATGTAATTTCCCTGTGAGACTTGAAAACTATCTAGTTTTCAGTTGAATGCTTCGGCGACCTTTAAATAGTCTTAAGGTACGGTCAGATTAGTAAAATATTTGACCATAAAGACGTAACTATTAAATTATGGAAAATTTTTTGTTGTTGTTCTCAAACATAAGATCCTTCTCATATAAAAGATAAGACATTTTATTTATAAAATTAAAAGTTATCATTTAAAATAATATTTTTAAGAAAAGATTGAGTATACGACTTTAAAAATAGTGGTTAAGCTTTTTTGATTGATCTGACCGTACTTTAAGAATAAATTTTAATCAATCAAATTATAAAAAATGCAAAAAAAAAAAATTAGTAAGCAAATTTAAAAACAATCATTCAAATATCTTTTGTGTAAATTTTAAGTTTAATAAATTATTTTTTAAGCCATTATCCTTACAATATCCTTTTTAAAGGCTTAGCTTTGCTATTTTATATTTTTTCCTTTTTTTGTCTTCTTATGTTTCTCTCTTTTTTTTCATGGCCATTGATTTTTTAGCAAACCCCAAGTCTCTTTTGTTAAATAATTAAGTAAATTGTATTTTATCAAATTGCCTTTAACTATAGATACAATTACTAACGATGACATCGCTATTGAACAGATTTTATAAAAACCAGCTTCTGGTTATTTAGTTTTTCTTTAATTCTCCCACTCTTCTTGTGAGTGCACAAAGAAAGAAATATTTTTTGCAACCGTTTGCAAAAGATACAAACATTGATGTTACACTGCTTCAAAAAGGTTTCCTGGTTTTTTTTTCCATTAAAACTATAAACACAATTGCAAAAACTAAGCAAAACTAAAAGCATGCGAAACTATTTTATTTCAAAGGATAAAATTGAACGAACAATATTGTGAAACTTAAACTTAAAAAAAACAAAATCAGCTAAATTCTTAGAACTTTGAAAATAAATTATATTTCCTTTATTTTAACAGTTGAATATTTTTCTTCTATTGTAACAATAAATTGTAGTTCAAAATTATTTTTTATCTTTATCAAATTATGAAAGCAGACAAATATATTGATCTTTTTGACAGTTCATTTATGAAAATTATACAACTTGTTCGCTATAATAAAAACTAAGAACAGAAAATAAGTTTATTTATTTAATTAAAGTTCTACTCTTTTATCTTAAAAGTTTTCGTTTCAATTTCGAGTGAAGATTTTTTGTGCTCTCAAATTTCAGGCAGCAGCGAAATATAATTACAAATAATTTTTTGGATTTTTGTATGAACAAAAAAATTTGAATGCAAAGCTTTAAAAAAATAAATATGACTACAAAACTTTCGAAACAACCTCATATTTGCTGCGCTTAAACTCATAATTTATTAAATATGGTAACTTCTCAGAAGAAGCTCGTTCTATTAATGCCTGATCAAAGTTTAATATTATTTAAACAAAACTTTTATTAAAAAATAAGTATATTTAATATACTTAAAAATTTATTTTATTTGAGTTGATTAAAAAAAAAAACTATTACATGAATAATTTTAATTCGGATTGAGGTTATGTCCTTCTTAAATCGAAGACTTGAAAAATTGGACACTACTTTTGGTAGTTAGAATTTTTAGACTCGTATGTATATAAAATTGAATTTTAAATTAAAAATAAAAAACTTTTAAAAAATAAGTTGACGATAGACCGTATAAATTTTGAACTTTAAGAAAAATGAATTATAAAGACTAAAAAGCCAAAATATTAATTTAAAGCTTCGTCTCATTTTAAACGACGAGAAATTTTAATAAAATCACTTAAAGCAAATAGTATCTTACGTTTCTAAAAAAAAAGAAAAATATCAATAATTTTATTTTAAAACAAAAATCAATTAATTACAACAACAATAGTTAAATTGATTACAGCCTTGCATTTTAGAGAATAAGAAATTCACATGTTTAAAAAATTGAAAATTTTGAATGTTTAAATTTTATTATTTTCTAATAAAATAAAATATTTGATTATTATTATTTCCTGCAATAATCAATGTAATCAATTCACAGTAATTGATTATAAAAGTCTCATACCTTGTTAAAATCATTGGGTTGGTAATTTAGTTGGGAATTCCTTCCGCCAAAAATGCTTAATTCTACAGTCGATTTTTGAAATTTCTTGCTGGGGTGTCATGTAATAAATAGTTTGTTATTGTTTTCAGCTTTTAACCAACATATAAATTAATTTTTCTATTGTTTTAATCAAGGCGAATTAATTACCAGGTGGCAGCGTAGGCGAATTCAGAATTTTTTGCTGGTATACACGACTGTCAAACTCCATATATAAAAAATGTATACAAATTTTTTATATATGGAGTTTGACAGTGGTGTACGCCAGCAAAAAATACTTAATTCGCCTACGCTGCCACCTGGTAATCGATTCGCCTTGGTTTTAATCCTATTTTATTGACACAAGTATTGTCAAAATAAGTGTTTAAAATAAATTACAAAAGTTGACACGTGTCGGCATTTTGGTTTTTTAAGTGACGCAAACACGCCTAAAGACGACTTTCTTTGTAAGCCACGCAAAGGATATTTTTGATTATTTCGTTGAAATATCTCTGCAGTTATTTTTATTTTGTTTAACATAATATTTCAGAAACTTGTAGGTGCATGGAGATTTATTTTTAATAAATACTTAAAATTGAAATTTATAGTAATTTTTGCATGACATAATGTTTCACATTGTCGTCGGATATCTCTGCAACTTAAAAGTGAACTTTTTCTTTATAATTCGAGTGCACAAATAAATATAAATTTCAAATCCAAGTAAATGTTACTCTATATCAAAAAAAAAAAAAAAATTAAATTAAAAAAAAAACATTTTATTCATTCATTCATTTTATTATAATTATTTCATTTACGTATTTACGCATTAATTCATTTAGTCTTTATAACTTAAAGAATTATAATTAAAATGTATGCTTATTTTTTCAGTGCTTATAAATACTTGATAAAGATTATTTAAAACAAGTGAAGGAAGAGTTAGCCTTAGCTATTTTGCATGCAAATGTGAAAGATGTTAAACTAAACAGACGAAATGTCTAGACATTTTGACTCGCTTTTTGATTTTCTTTCTAAATTTATTTCCAACTGGGATAATATGAGATTTTTTCTTAACTTTTACTTAAAAAAAACACCAATTCAATTTTCTCTCTCGTGTAATGAAAAGGAAATATCAGTGTTAAAAGACTTAATATAAATTGCAAAAACAACATAAAAACCTGTCATATAAAACCTCAATAACATGTTAAGCACACGCTCCAACATAAATAAAATATTAACAATAAAAAAACAAGAAACCAGAAAGAAAAACAAATCGAAAACAATATACTTTAACCGTAAACCTATATATGCGCATACATATTCTTGTTCTGGAGTTAATCCCAAATAAATCCACTAAATCATCACATACAAATACTTATGTAATATTACACTAACAAACAGACACACACACACACACAAACATATAGACAAAATCACATAAAATAAGTACAAAAGTAAAAAAAAAGACAACAAGAAAAACAGTAGAAACTTGTACTTTTGATTTAAACTGAAAGCTTAACACACACACACAATTAGAAACACAACAAAAATGGTAAAATGTAAAAATGTAATTTAATACAAAACTTTGTTAGAAACAAAAAAAAAATAAATACACAGAAACTAAAAAAGAATCTAAATAAAAAATGAAAAAACCTCATAACTTATAATTATGTTTGTTGTTCTTTCTTATTGTCATTTGTTGACACAAATAACAAAAACAAATCTATAATATACTAACTTTTTAAATGGTTATTGCACAGTGGGATAACAGCTAAAATAAATCTGTATTCAAGTTAAATTGCTTTATTGTCGTTCTCAACTCAGCTGAGTTTGGTTGCCTACAAGTCGACCCAGTGGTATTGTGAGGCACAACTATTTTTCGTTGAATTTGGTATAGTGTCACCACTTTTAAGTAAATATTTTATGAAGATAAAAACGAAGCTAATATATGTGGGCTAGGTATAAAAAGGAAATTTCACGGTAAATCCAACCCTCCTGAACGACCAATTGCGAAGTAAAAATATTCAAAATATAACTTTTAGTTACAGCAAATTTTTTACAGATTTATAATAGTATTTGATTTCAATGCAAATTCTTTTCATAAGTTTTTGTAATGATTCTTAGTTATTCCGATTTCCCACAAGAAATCTTTGGATTTTTTTTATAAACTAAATGAGACTCTCAATCTGGGCTACTATTATAAATGTCAAAGCTTTTTAAATATATTACATGCTGCGAAACTTTTAAATTAATTTATAGGCTACTGTAGTCATCGTAATAAGCACGTTGACTACAAATCAGGTTAGCCAGCGTTCAAGCCCTGCTGCAAGCAAAAAAGAAAATTTGTTTTTTCTGTTAAATGGTAAAAAACATATTCAGAATTTAACAATACAGCACGCAGACTTCTTTGTCGGTACCTCACATAGCACATTCCGCGGCGAATTAAAATAACTGGCTACACTTTCACCATCTGTCTTTTTTCTCTTCTATCGCTTTCCTTAAAAATGTGGAACGATTAGTGATTAGCAATGTGAAATTATAAACGATGACCAAATTGTTATAAAACCTATCAACTGCAAAAATTATACCTTTCAAATTTAAGGGAAACAGAACGACTTTGTCTTTATATTGATCAGATCGGGAACTTGTAAGAAAAAAACGCAGAGCACGACAGCAAATAATTAAATATTTAAAGGAAGACCGGTCGTTGTCTTTAAAATGACCAAAAACATTGAAAAGAGAGTATATCTTAGTTTGTCATTCCATTTGTAATTTTTACACTATCCATTTCCGACCCCATAAATTATAAAAATTCTGAGTTCTTCTTTATATCGAAGTCGATGTTTGTGTTTAAATCAACTTTGCCAGGGCACTAGATGAGCTAGAGAAAATTAAAATACGCAAATCGATCAGGAATAGTGTGGAAAGAGGTGTTGTTGTCCCTCTTGGCAGTGGGATTAACACTACACAATAAGAAAAACATATCGAGTGAAAAAATTTTCGTTCGCCAATTTTTTCCGAAATTTTCATATAAATAATTATAAACAGTTCGATTGTCAATGTGAGTATCATTTAAAAGCTTTTGAAGTGATCTTTCAGAAAATACTAAAATGTCTTAAAAATACTTAACCCATTAAAAGCCGATGATGATATTTTTATGAAAAATTATATATATCGTAACTAGTTTTTCCCCTTTTTAATTCCCTGCCACCTCAATATTTGTTTTTTTGATAGGAGCTACTTCACTGAACTAGATTTAAATACATGGTGAAGGGAAGATTCAGCATAGCCGAGTATAGCAATCTTACTTGTTTCTAATCGCAAAATGGTTTTAAAGAAATTTTAATATTTTTATTGTTTAAACCTTTTTTAAGTTCAATGCTGCTAAAAAACTAAAAAGTTTGATATTTTGATATTTATAAATTGTGGGAATAACACCAGTCTAACTTATTAATGTGATTTTGTGTAAAGCAATAAAGCGTCTTCTTCCTATGGATTACAAGGTTTCAATTCAAATCCTAAACTGTACTGCATATCTTTTAAAGGCTAATAAATTTCCATTAAAATTTGTCTAACAGCTTAGCAACTAGAGCTTTTTTACGTTTTTTTTTTTTGTGCCCACTGTGATTCGAAAAATCACGATCTTAAAGCTTTTGCTTTATTCACTTGTGCACCCATATAAGTCGACATTTAATATTTAAACCTCTTTATAATTGCAGTCTTTTCTCTTTTCTTTTGTTACTCTCTTTCTTTCGTGCTTAATCGCAATAAGTGCAAATCATAATTATACTTAAGTTGTGCGTTTTTGCTTTTAATCAGGCTTTTAACTTCCAAAGTGAAAAGCGAGGAACATTTTTCATTCCTATATTTACTAACAAATGAATTTACTCACAAAATAAAAAAAGATGTCTTGCTGTTTGATAATCTCTAACAATTGGGGTATAAATAAAAATATAATTACTTTTGGAGGGCTGCCCTTACAGCGAGTGAGTTCATTAATCTAATACTAGTAAGTGACCGAGAAAAATTTATCTCTGAGTGTGTTTAAATTTAAAAGTGACGAAATACAATGTTATTGTCTTTGAAAAGATTAAATTTTAATTTTTAATCAATTATTAATTATTTGTAATCATTGTTTTACGTAATGATATCAGAACTGTGAACTGAAAATTATGTAATTTAAAAACACACTGTGATTTGTTTCCGTTATGAAAAACACAAGAGTCAAAACCACAAATTTGCAATGAATTGCATTGCATAATGAAGGACACAAAAATGAAGTTACAAAATCAAAAAGCAGTTTCCCTAAAGAAAAAGTGCATTTAAGAACTTCATTTTTACTCTTGTTTTCAATAAAACACACAATTTTATAAAAAAAAATAAAAAGTTTTCTTTAAAATAAAATGTAATTTGAAATCGGCAATTAAAAATCCATCACAAAAAATTATTTCCAGAAAATGACCGTATTTTTAGGTAACTATTTTTTTAAACTCGTGAAATAATCGAAAAAAGATGCCATTTTCTTTTTAAATTTTAAAGTTAAGTTACAAACTTTTTTATTCATTTGTAGTTTTCAGAACTTAACATAAATAAATTTTTATATCCAATTTTCTGGTGATTCCAGTCAGTCATAAAAACTAGTAGTTAATCTAAATTATTTTTAAAAATAAAGAAGATTATTTAAAAACTTAATTTAACAAATTGGTTTGCCAAAAATAAACTATTTACAGCCTTAACAAAATAGCACTGAGATATAGAACGACAATAAGAAGGTAGACAAGGCAATATGTTGTCTAATTTCTGTCGATTTTTCTTAAAAGAAACTTTAGTGCGAAGTTAAACATCAAAGTTTGAAAAGTGTAATCAATGTCAATTAACATTTACATTAAAGAAATTATTGATAGAATCCATTGCTACTTTCTACCTTCTTTTGTTAAAGGTAAAGTTGATACAAAGATTCTTGTTTTGATGTAATAAAAGTCAAAACTGATAGATGGACCATCCATGATGGCAACATAATTCATGGCCAATTATGTTCGTACGTGACTGTGCTCTAAACATTTTAATAAAGAATCTAATATTGGCAATAGAAACAATATAACAAACTTAATTATGCAAAAAATAATAACTAATTAATTAAGTATTATAAGGATTTTTAAAAAAGTTTTAGAGTATTTTTGTATATTCCATAATTCGACTGCTTATTTATTTATTCATTCCTCTATAATAAATGGTCTCCCCCATTGTCTTTATTTACTTTATCTGCACAAATATTTTCGAACCCTAATCTTAAAATAAACTAAAAAGCAGAATGTTATTAATGCTACCGAAAACGTTAAGGCCAGTTATATAGAGAAATAGATTAGAAATATTTATTTCTTTATATTGATATAATTTTTATTTAACCTTTTAATTAATTAGTTTTTATTTAATTTTTTTAACCATTAGATCATTATTATTTTTTATATATATTTTTTTATTTATCGTTGCCCCATTGTGTAGCATCATCAGGAAAATAAATATTTATTTAAACAACAATTAACCACAAAAAAATCTAAAAAACTCTGTAATATTTTGAACTTTTAATATTTTCTTTATTAATCATATAAAAGTTGAATTTTAGATTCATCTGAAATTTAAAAAAAAAGAAAAACATCAAAATTATTTTGACAACATCGCATTTGAGTTTTGAAGCTTCTTACAAAAACTAAATTACGGAAATATTCTACAAGCAACTTAAAAAAAAAAACAAAACGAGACTTACGAAAAAGCAAATATTTGTTTTATTTCATTAATTGTGGTCTGTCTCCCTGCTCTAAAAACCTCTTTTTGTAAAGTGATTTTAAATCAGCGAAAACGTGTTCTGTACACAAAATACGCTGAAATCATGTGATATTAAAACGGTTAATTAAATGACTGTCAACTTGAAATCGTTTAGGATTTATTAAGCCGAAATGTTTTTTATTAAAAAAATTATGTAATTAAAATTTATAAATTCTGAAAACACTGCTTATTTTATAACAAATTATATTTTGTTTTATTTAGGAATAATATATTCGCTACTCTATTGTTATTTGTAAAAAAGTGGTCATGGATACAAAACGGTAGATATTTGACTTAATGTCATCCTACAAGATTATTTTCAACTTTAATTCGATTGCTTAATTCACAAAACCTCTTGTATCCGTGTATACTGTGTATTGTTCAATTAAAATACAATAGTGTATGCTTGTTATTGAAAATTTTTATATAAAATTTCAATACATCAAAACACTTTTATTTTGCATGTTTTTGAAAAGTTTTATTGATAATCGTGTTATCAACTACTTGTGAATTCCATATCACACTGAGAAGAAGAAAATAAACAAAAAAAGGAAAAGAAAAATGCTTTTTTTAGTCCTATTGTCCATTTTACTTCCTGAAAACCTTCTTCTAAATACTTATTTTCATCTTCTTATTTGCTTTTTGACGTTTAATATACAAAATAAATTGATACAGTAATACACTGCGTGTTCACCAGCATATAAACAGAAAGTGTATTCAATACAAAATACACCATACAAGATTTTGTGAATAAAGGAGATGACTTTTTAATTTTTGTATTTATACAAAAATCTTAAATTAATATGAATGGACAAGAGTCGAATTTGTATTTCCATAAGACTTTTCAAAACTTTCATTTTGAAACGATACCACAAATCCTCTTAGATTCTTTTTTCTCCTTTTTATTCCTTAACAACAGGTGAAAAAAGGGTATAACTAAGCTTGTCATTCCACTATTTCTACAATATCCATATCCGGCCTTATAAGGTATAAATATTCTTATACATAGCGAAACCGATTGACCGATGTCCGTCTGTCGTTTTGTGCTAGTGTTTAAATCAACTTTGCCAAGGAACTAGATAAGCTAGAGAAAAATTAAAGAGATTAGTAAAAAATATTCAAACTAGTTTCAAGGCAAATTTCTTTTTTAGCGTAAAATCAGTTTTTAAAATGAAATGTGTTTGGTTTATTTGTATTATTGCAATTTAAATTGTAATAAATAAAATAATAAATTATAATAAATAAATTAGTAAATAAATAAATCTAAAATTTCAATTGAGTCTAATTAATTTTATAAAATTAAAAATAGTAAAAAAAACAATTAATTGCAACTGTATAAAAATGTGTTACATTAAAATAAAATACATATAAAAAATTACATGTATGAAATAAAATACATATGTAAAAATACATACATATATAAAAATACATATATAAAAATAGATCCATCAAGACGTTGAATTTTTTGGATGTGATGGGTCTAACAAGATAAAAGATGGTACTTTATGATTTTGTCATTGTAAGTTTTTAAAACTTTGTTTTAATTTTATTGTACAATATTAATTTAAAGTGATTTAAAATCAAAAATTTTGAGATGACCTTATTAAAGTAGCGAGGCTGCTGTAGTCAAAGTGGTAAACACGTTGACTACAAACCTGGTTGTTTCAGGGTTCAAATCCTGTGGCTATCAAAATAAAAAAAATGTTTTTTTCTGTTTAATGGTATAAATACATATTCAGAATGAACAAAAAACGTGCAGTCTCCTTCGTCGGTACTTTCTCATAGCAGATTCGCCGGCGAAGTAAAATAAATAACTCTCTCTCTCTCCTTTCACCACCTGTCTTATCTCTCACCTATACCTTTCCTAAAGAATGTAGCACGGTTACGAAAAATAACTAAATAGGTTTTAATGCCTGAAGTGCTACTTCTCTTTAAAAAAAAAGTAGCGAGGCAATAAATATTAGGCCAAGAGCTTAGCTTTCTGATTTTATTACAAAAGAAATTAAATGAAAGAAAGATGCATCACTTTTATAAACTGGCTTGGTAATCGAAGCCGATGTTGTTTGAAGTGCGGACATTATGAAACTGGCAAAAGTTACATATATCCATACTAAAAATAACACAATGTCTGTGGACACTAAGCGACATAATGTCCATGAACATTATATCACTTTTGAATGCGTTATAAAGTCCATGGACATTATGTCCACCAAAAATATTATTATAAAAACCGATTATTTTTGTCTCAACTGATATTATTTTTTTTACCAACATAAAAAAAGGCAATATTTACCGTAATGGTGTTATTAGCACAAACTTTAAATTGTTTTTTTTTACTTGTCAAGCGATAGAACACAACAATTTTGTTTAACAGTCGCAGTTGGCAGCTTAGAAGGCATTTTGATTTTATTAAAGCAAATTGCTTAACATTATCAAACACCTTCACCTTTTCGTTTGAAATAAACTTTGAATAAGATAGAAAAATTGTTTCGACTGCTTTTTCATATTTTCTGATTCAAACATAATATAAAATTTAAGTATACTGACGAAGTTAAAGCCTGTAATGATCAAAACAAAATTTTAAATAAAAAATTTGCTCAACTGTAGGATTCACAAATAGTAACAAAGAGATTTTTAAGCTTATTTTATATTTTACAGACAAGAGTTGGAGTCACCATATAAAGTTGTGATACTGCTCACATTTAAAGTGATCGTCCTCCACACTCGGCTCTTCCATGAAGTCTGGTCAATTAACATATGAAAATTAAGTCTGAACTGATGGTTGATTTTAAAAATGAAAACGGCAGGGTGGCGCTGTCTACCACAGAGAAATGCTGGCTTGTAAATTTATTTTACACTTGTTCGAGGGTGTTGTTTTAATTACTTATTAAAAATATGTTTTATACACCAACATAAGGCAATTGTGCTTTTTTTTTTTGCAATATTGTTTCGACGATAATGAACTTTGACTGTTGCAAAATCTGATGATTCATATAATTGAGTTTATTGTTAAACCAAAAAAAAAGGTTTTTATGCGAAAAAAAAATAATCCTGCTTAAAAAGTATGTGTGTATATGCGCTTCTACGCTGTGTGAGTGCAGAGCATGCATCGCATACTTCACCACATGCTTGTGGAATTTTTGCGAAAAAGAAAAGTTATTTTCTTACAACAAAATTAACTTTTAGTCAATTTCCAATGCAATCAAACACACAAGCACGCAGATTTTTCTTCGTAATGCGATACGTGAACGTGATACGTGATTACATTGATTTTCTATTCGACAGCAGGAGCACATCCTTCAAGATGGCTGCTGAATTCCACACAATAAGTAACAAAATTATTTTGCTCTTATTTTTTTGTAAAATTGGATTTTTCGTTAAATAATTCATCAACAATAAAAAGCTCTTCAAATATTGTAAATTTGAACGTTTTTATGTTTGTTACTTAATAAGAATTAAATCGCTTAAAGGAATTAAATTCAATTTGCTTCACAGATTGATTTCTGCTTAACTTTTTTGTAAAAAAAAAAATCTTTTGCAGTAATTTGGCTTACAAGCAGGATTGCCACGATCAGAATTCTTAAAAAAGTAATCAAATAAATAAAAAAAGTTTATTGAAATATGAAACATATGTAGGGTAGCTCCCTAACTAGAAGATGGAAGATGTAACGGTTTTGGTATTTTTTCAAAATCCGACCAAGTTTTTTTTATTAAAAGCAACTTTAGACGGTGTTATATTTTGTTGTTAATAAACCAACAAACAATTTACTTGTGAGTATAAAGTTGAGCGTACTCAAGATTAAATTTTTTTCACTCATAGGAAGGTGCATCGAGAGACCATAAAAATCGTCCGAGATTGTGTGTGTATGAAAGGAATTTTTGCATGACCGCCTGGCTCGTTATTGACTTAATTTCTTTTTCGGCGCGCATTCAACTATACTCGCGCTATATATGGCTTCAAATAACCGCATCGAAGGAAAATTTGTAAAAATAGTTCGGTGTTAATTTTTCACAATAATTGGCAACACTGTAATAAAAAAAGTAGTGTTGTTGCACAACTTTTATTTTTATTTTTTATTTTTTTTCTGAAGTACCGAATTGCCGGGTAAAAGAAGCTGTTTAATCATAAAAGAATACAAGTAAATATTACGGCTTGTATGTAGAAGTGTATGTGTTTATTAAAAAATGTATAAAAATTCTTATTACTTTCTAACTTTTTTTCTAATTTGATAAAAGCGCTTGAGGCCCTTTTGCAGTGGGTAATGTTAAAACAAATTTCGTTTATTTTAAGACTCTTACCTTGGTTTTTTAAGTTCTTTTATTTACTAAATTATCCAACAATTTGATTTTAAAAGTGTTTTTTATTTATCATTAACTTATTTTCCTTTATGTTATTTTGATTTTAAAATTCATTTTTGTTGAATATTTTGTCATTCATGTTAGTTTTTGATATCAGGTTTAATTACAATATTACAAGTAATTTTCTTTTATTTTTTATTTTTTTTGGTTTTATTAAGTTTTCAAGCCAGGTTGATGAAAAATAGAGATTTAAGTTAAAGGATACTAAGCAAACAAGAGAAGAGACGAATTACTTTCACAATATTATTTTATTTTCAGATCAATATTTGCATGTGCTTTTTTAGTATTTTTCTTTTTTATGTGAACAATTTTTTATCCTTTTTATATTTAACAAGTAAAATTTTATTGGCTATAAAGCAATTTTGCAGTTTTGAATATCTTTTATATTTTAATGAAGCCACTTATGTGAAAAGGTTCAGACCAAAAAATATTATTTTGTATTTTGATATATTTTTCTTATTTGAAAAAAAGTGTGATTTTAACACTTTTTTATGATTCATAGATTTTCGTTATTAAAAAAACTTTCAATTTTTTATTGATTTAATTAAAGTATTATCTTTTATAAATTTTGTTTTCAAATTAACTTTAAAATTTTTTATTACGCGTTTAACATTTGATGACTTAATTTTTTGCGCCCAGATTAACGACACTTCAGAACTTTTTATTTTATTCCGTATACAAGTTTAGGCGTTTCTTATTATTTATTTATTATTTTTTTTTTTCAGTTGACTTAACTTGATTCGTTTTTATGCACTTTTGGTGACCGGGTATATAGATTTTTATGTAGGTTAGTGATGTTCAACAAACCCTTCCATTCATTTAGGCTTGAGCTAATTTAAAGTAGTCACAATAGAACACTTGGAAACTGAACTTTATTAATTCAAAGAAAAACTTTTTTGAGCAGCAAAATTAAATTTTACATATTTTTTGCATATAAACTTACTAAAGAGCTGCTTAAGTTCCGTTATAGCATTTATTTTCATATTTTTGTTTGTTAATCTCATAAACGTTTAATTAGACTCAATCAAGTTATGTGATGTGCTGAAAGGGCAACAGTTTAAATAAAACTAGTTGCCTTTACTACATAGAGAATGTGACGAACGACTTCGCTTAAATGAATGAATTCGAATAAAGATGCTGAGCTCCGAAAGTAAAATCACAACCCAAACACTTAAACAGCATACTTTTTCGAAATTTTTTTTTTTACTTCAAAATTTTACATAAAAACAAATTCATAGACAAAGATTTATTCTCTACTCCGAAAATTATGCTGCACTTTACACAAACAAAACACACAAGCCCTAAAATATGGTAGCACTCAATTACAAGAGAGCTACTAACTCTCAGAAGTTAACCAGACATTTGATTTGACGGTTCCCACTGAAACATGTGCAAATTTACCGGGTGTTTTAGGGCGCATGACCGTTATCGTTATTATAAAGTATCTACAATTGAATGTATCTTTTAAAGAGAAAAAAGAAAAACTAAAACAGTTTGAAAACACTGAGTGTCTCTGTGTAAAATACATGATTTTAATATGTTGGTTGCTAGATTTTTTTTAATTTCGAAAAATGTTTCGGCCAAAGTTTTTTTCATCGAAAATATTCTTTAAGGCAAAAACGACTAACCTTTGCAATTTTTTGTTTTTTTGTTTATTGTAATAAAAAAGAGATTTCTGTTTTACTGTTGTTTTGTTTTCTATGAAAATATTTTGTCTCCTTTGATTAGGTCAACTTCATGGCACGTACAATGCTAACAATTTCTTACTTTACTTTCGTACGTCAGGTAATACACGACTTTTTCTATTTACTGTTTAAAATGTAAAGGATTCTATATAATTTGTATATGTATATATTCTTACTAAGGTTTTAAGACTACAATTATTTTTCTATATTTTTAGTAGGAAAAACATAAAATTTCTGCTAATGAAAATTTATTTAAGAATAAAAAAAATTAAATAGGAATTAAAACATAATTTCGGTTAAAAATAACAAAAAATAGAAATTTTCTATCATACAATAATTTCTTCTAACATATGCATTTTAATATTAAAAGAAAATTAATTTACTTTTCACACAAATTTTCAACAGCTCTTTTTACATTTTAAATAAACTGTTGTGTGCTGCATAAAAAGTAATAAAAAATTACATGGTGCTATAGAGTCATATCAATAACCGACATTACGTTTTTATTCATGTTTTTATTTAACATCCATTTATTTTGGTAAAACTGTAAAAAAAATTTTTATTTTATTCACTTGATAAGAAGGAAATTCCCATGGCATTTTCTGAAACAAATAAAGGAAAATTGCTTTTTTCCAAAAATATTAACTTGTGAGAATTTTAAAGTTTTACGAAATATTTATTATGTTAACAAGTAAGAAAAACGTTTACGAAAAAATTTACACCGCAACTGAAACTAACGGAATAAATTATGCAAATTTTCTTGCTTCTCGCTATCAAAGGCTTAAGGAATTTACAACGAAAACAAAACAGTAGCCGCTTTACTTTACTAAATGTATTCATTTTATGTTGTTTTGTTGTTGTAGTTATTTCGAAATATCTATATTTCATAAATTTTTTTTTTTTTTCAATTTTTTATTTAAACTTAAATTTTGTTTTTTAATATTTAAAATAAATCTTAAACAAAAAATAGAAAAAATGTGAACGCTTTCTCGTGCTTAATTTTTTGTAAAGAGAGCTGGGGCACACAAAAATTACAAACAGTCTCATTTATATAACAGTCTTTTGTGATAAAAGACTTAATAAGTGATTAAGAAAACTCTTGCAAATACTGAAATTACATTTAGAATTAAAAGGCATTAACAATGTTTTAGGTTAACGCTAAGAATTAAACTGCTTTTTTTTTAACTCAAAATAACATTTGTTACGGAGCATAAAAATATCAAATAATCTGATTAAGGTTTTATGCACTACAAACCTGCCACTCTGTATCCAAAATGCCACAGTTATTCAAAAATAGATAAATTACAAAAATCAATTAAAACTAGTTTGGATTTAATTCTAAACGATAAATAATTTACATCTAGACAAACGCTGCTGTGATTTCCAATAAAAAATTTCTCATTGATGTGAGTTGTTAAATAATTTTATGTTTTATGTTTCGTTTAAAAAAAAGCTTTAAAATTCATTATTTTATGAAGAAAAAGAAACTTCAAAAAGGACATTTGCATACGAAAGTGAAAAAAATATTCTTCCAAATTAAACATCTGATTTTGTTTATTTTAAGCATCCATGAAAAGCAGTTAAAAAAACAAGTAAACATTAAATGTTTTCAGAGAATAAACTCTTGCTCCGATCAATACACATCAATTTTAAAGTAAAAAATTACGTATGAGTAATCAAACATCACTTACACGTATTATTTTCCAAGTTGCGACCTGATTCTTGTGATAGAAAAAAATTTAAATGGACATCTCGAACCGATTTTTTTTTACATATATAAGAGTACTTTAAGTCAGCGTTCAGTTCAAGTTTCACTAACTCTTTTAATATTAGTGACGTTATTGCGACAGTAGCGTAATTGAGTTAACCCTAAGTTTTTTTTCAAATATAAAGTCGCATGAAACAATTAAAGTATTCTTGCATCCACCAAGTATTCTCGTCTGGTAAAGCTTAAGTTAAAAAATAAAAATTTTTTTGCTACATGCTAACAAAAGCATGATCAAAAGAATCTTAAAAGCTAAAATGTGGACTCGAGTTTAAATTTTTATATAGACTTAACTGTATTATGAAAAAATTTCGCCCAAGTGGAGCTAAGTTCTCGGACACCGTGAACTGGAGAAAGCTAAACGAGATGAACAATAAGTAGATGAACAGTAGGAGTAAAAAATGTCTTGTGCATTTCTTAATCGAAAAAACTAATAACAGCCACGTAACAATCCTAGAGTTGGTTTGTGAGTGTGTATTGGCAATCTAGAAAAGGCAAATGAAGCATCTTTAAAACTGTTGTATTCCCTGTTCTTCTAAATTTCGCTTATTTAAAACAACCGCATTTTTTCTTTCGTTTGTTTTTTTTTTTGTTTTTTTTTTTTTTTTTGACACCACTAAGCGTAATTAAAAAATAAATTTCTTTAAAGCAATCTTATATTACGAAAGAAACATTAAAAGAGATTAATTTTTAGCTACCAACTTTCCAGCTAAAATTACTTTAAAAATTGTTACTTTGCTTTGCAACAATTTTAATTGCTTTCATCATTGTAATATAAATCAAATGAAAAATTTCTTGAGAGAATAAAACTTCAACAACAAGTAGTTAATATATTTTTGCCCCCCTAAATCAAGACTGTGCTTTTCATTATGTTTACTGAGCAAACAAATCTTAAGGGGTAAAGGCATATTGACGACGATTTGTTACAAAACATTTTTAACCGCTCCAATTTGTACATTCACACAAGTCTTTCGAATGGTTTTCGTTAAGTAAAATATTTCTAAATGTCTGACACAAAAAAAATAGATAAATAAGAAATGAACAAAAATTAAAATCATAAAATTAAATAAACAATATTTCAAACTAAACAAATACAAGAACAAATACTTTTTAACAAACAGAAAAAAAAGAATATCGGAAAAATAAATAAAAACGATTTTTTTATAAAAAAAAATACATTTAAAGTTTACAGATTGTTAAGTACTCAGGCATATTGTAATTTATACAAGACAACACAGGGTTAAGAAATACACCAAAAGCCTTAAAGGTATTTGTATTAAGATTGTCTCTTAAGTAAATTCCTGTTGATTGTTTTGTCTTCGCATGCAAGTACTTCCATGACAGAAATTTTCACAGCAAGATATAACTTTTGAAAATGAATTGGTGGATGTGAGTACTTAAAAGGACAAAAATAAATTAAAACAGGCGGCACAGCCGCAGACTTTTTGTCCTACATTAACGTGTAGTTTTAAGATATTAAAATGTTTTCAATATCATTTTTTAAAAAGGAATAAATAAAAAAATAAAATTTTATAAAATTAGCAAAATAATTGTTCGGTTAATTTTTTTTTCGCAATTTTACAATAATGTGTCTTTATTTGGCTCAGTTAATAAAGTACTATAATTTCAGCTATTCCATTATTTAATCACATTTCATCACATCATAAAAGAAGTTCACGACAAGACATAGAAAAAGTGCAAATTATTAAAATACTGAATCAGCTGGTAATTGGTTCCACGGATTGGCCGTTTGTACAATAAACTTTCTTTCATAGAAAGAAGTTATACACTCTGCCAGATAGAAAAATGTTTGAATTTGTTAAAGAAAAAAACAGAATACATTGAATTTAAAATGTGTTGTTGAAATTAATTTTTCATAAGTTAGTAAAAACTTAAAAGAAGTTTTAGGGTTTAAATTTTGATTTAATAAAACAATCATGATGTTCAAGTTAAAATATAAATCATATAATTTTTAGAAGCATTCGCCAGTTCATATCTTAAGTGGAATGGTAAACAAATATGAAGGTAATTAAGTGTCACAGTGTAAAAGATTATATATGATTAAATTTTATTTATATTATTAGCAAGGTTGATAATTTCACCAATTTTCGGCTAGATCTAAAGATAGAATTTTTATCAGACTGTAAACGGACTTGTTAATTCATCTACAACAGTCCTTATATTTTTTGATACTAAAGAATTTTCCCACAATGAAGACTTAAAAGAAAACCTTATTGACCAATAAATTCACATCGCGGAAAGTGTAAAAATTTTCAAAAAAATTTTATGGGTATAAGGATGCTTTAGGCAGCAGTAACCCTTTATTAAAGTATCGAGTTTTACCTTTACCATTGTCATGCGAAAAACTTTTCAGACAAATGAATTTAATCAATGTAAAAATACAGGCGATCAATTCTTCTGAAAATTTTTTATGAAAAACACTCAGTTTTTTTTAATTATTTCCATATAAATTTTTCTGACGGTTATACAAAAATATCCTTTTAGTTTTGGGTTTAAAATACAAAGAAATTTTACATAGTTAAAAAAAGCTAAACGGGGAAGATTGTGCTTAACGTTACAATTTTAAATTGATATCTTTTATAAATATTTTCGAAAATTTAACGAAATGTCAAATAACCTGTAGCCAAAGTGTAAATTAGTCATTTTTATCTTTACATTCAAATTTCAATTATTTTCATTGATTTAAAAAACTGCTTTCGCCCACATAAATAGCATTGCATAAATAATAAAGTGTTTAAATAAACTTGATCTATGAACCAGGTTTTCTTGTTATGTTGAAGTGATCAATGCGATCGAATAACTTGAATAAATCTTAGAACACCAAAATACAAAATTCCTTTCTTTTACAGCAATTTTTTTGGAAACCTTTTTTGCTATTATTTTGTAAAGTGTCCTGAGGAATGCACTAACAAAAACCTTGAATAATCCAGACAAAATATTCATTGATTTGAAGTTTGCTAAACGTGTATTTGATCTAGTTTTATAATTAGAATAACCTTTTCAGACCTCCATTTGTCTGTCCATAAAAATATAATTAATTGATATACCTTTCGTGATGCACACCTCAGTTTTAATATTTTTAAATTCCTAATTAAGATCAAAAATAAAAAACCGTACAAAACACTTTTTTCTGCGTAAAATAATTCAAATATTTCTCTCAGTACTTCATTTCTAATAAAAATTTTCCCAAAAAAAAGTATTTATAAAAATAGCAATCAAATCATTTTATTATTATAATTTTTTTTGCTATTTAAAATTTCTTCTTTCTTAAGCATTTGACAATGTATGACACCAAAATTTATTATTCAAATTGAAGCTGATAAAATAATGCTTAGCCCATATATTTTTTAAAGTCGTACAAATAAATAAGTGTT
Organism: Cistogaster globosa; assembly: GCA_937654795.1. Classification (NCBI taxonomy): domain Eukaryota; kingdom Metazoa; phylum Arthropoda; class Insecta; order Diptera; family Tachinidae; genus Cistogaster; species Cistogaster globosa. Next base: position 121,492,561 of record OW569406.1, on the reverse strand, counting down.
TAATTGGAAGAAAAGAATCGTAAAGCATTTTAATTATTTATCATCCATTTAAACTACAAAACAAAGCGGAAAACTAGTCTTCTTATTGTTGCTGTTGAACTTTAAGTAAAATAACGCTGAAATTAAAAAACAACAAAAACTTCATTAGTATTTGTGTTTATCAAATAAACAACAAGTTTCAAATAATAATCAGCAACAACAACAATAACTTAAACAACATTAAAAACTTAAGTCTAAAATTGCTTCTGCCAAAGTGGAAGCAAGTATAAACATTCTTATCCTCTTCATGGTGATAGAAGGAATCAAATTCATTTTTTTTTTAGCAAAGTTTGCATAAAACTTGCCCTGCGACTATTTTGCATCTTTCTTGTCCTTTTAGCACTCCCGTTTAGTTGATAAAAAAGCTGTGCAAGTTATAATAACTTCTTTATTTGCCAAGGGCTCTTATTTGCTGCTGCTGTTTTTTCTCTTTTTTTGCTAAGAAAATTCGTTTATAAAATATTAACAAAAAATTACACTTTTTCATTAAAATTTAAGTTGCTTTATTATTTAAAAAAGTGTGTTCTTTAAAAAATGTTTTTCGTTTTGTTTTAGCAAAGTATTTTTTCCCCCATAAATTTATCATCTTGTATGAAAAGTATCAATATTGAATTAAATCCTTCTTTTTTAGTTATATCTTTTTTGTTGTAATCCTTCTAGTTGTTGTATTTTTACATTTTGACCTTTTTTCGTATCAATATTTTTTGTTTTCTTTTGGATTTTTTTTTTTCATTGATTTTCATTCTCGCGACTGTTTTAGTGAACATTTTGCTGTCAATTGTTTTTGCATAATTGAAAAATATTGCCTTTTTAATAATAATACTCCAATACTTTTTTGCTTAATAATGCATAAAAAAGATTTATGGTTTAAAAAATTAGTAAACGAACTTTTTGTGTCCTTTTTTATTTTTTCATTTTTTTTTTTTTTTTCATTTTGTAGTTCTTTGTTGAGTTGAATATAAAATCACGATTTTTTTATTAAAAAAATGTAAACCAATGGGTGTTTGTTTTAGGAATATGTTCTCTTCAGTTCAAAAAGAAGCAAATGCCGACTGTAAACAACGAATGTCGTTTAAATTCAACTCTTGCCAATAAATAAAGGAAGTCGTTTCGTTCACAATTTTTATATTTTAATGGAAATTTTAAGTAGCATTTTTTAAGAAGAGAAAAAAAAATCCATTTTTAAACCTGACAGTTCTTTCTGTAAATGAAAACTTAAAAATTAAGTGAAATCATCTTAAGTTTGGTATTTTGCCGTTGTAACAAATTAATGAAAATTTAAAGATAACTAAAACCGAAAAGTCGATTACCCATTTCTATTAGCAATTTCTCTCCGCCATCCAATAATCAATTTGTTTACTAAATTAGATTTTACAAAAAATCGAGAGCTAAATTACAGTAATTGACAACAATACTATTTTGTTAATAAGATCAAAAAGTACTTTTTTTCAGATTTATATTTAAAGTACCGCTGCTTTTAAAAGACTAAAAAGTACTTTATCTGAAAAAAGAGATGATATTACTACAGCCTTATACATCATGTATGTGTATGTGTGTTTGCGTGTGCATGTGTTTAAATCTGTGAATATCTTAAAATGAAAAGGGTTTCTTTAAATATTGAATTTATAATTTATTCATCAATTTGTAAAAGAAATGAAAAAGGGTGTATTTCATATTTCTTTTCAACTTTTTATTCTTTGACTTTTTTTATTTTTTCTTTTTTTTTTTATTTTATATTTTTGTTGTGATATAAATTTTTGGTTTCTACTGAAATCTTAAAACGTAATACATAATACATCATTTTTTTTTCGCCACTTTCCTCGTTTGTTACTGCAGTGCAAAAAACGAAAAAAAAACAAGAAAACAGATTTTTAATGTAACGCTAAAGTTCTGCAGAAAAAACGTATTCATCAATTATGTTTTCTTTTTTGCGATAAATTATAAACCGTTGATAATTTTCTACAAATTTCGTCTTCTTTTGATATTTTAGAACTCATTGCAAATAAAATAATAAATATCTTAAATTTATTATATTCACTTCAAATTATGAATATTTTTCTCTGCTGCTTTGATAAAGTCGTCATTATTACCCCATTAGTAATTTAATTTTCAAAGAAGGAAAACAAAAAAAATAAAAAATAAAAATATGCTACATTAAATTAATAACAAAAAAAAAATAGAATTTTTGAAAACGTACTTTTGACCTCTAATAAATATTTGTAAATATTAAGTTAATTAAAGTTTCTGTTTTACAAGTGAAATCCACAATGCTTTAGACAAAAGTTATCACATAATGATAAAAATAAATTAATAAATGCAGCTGAAACATTTAAAAATTCAATACAATTTACAAAAAATAGAACGTTAAGTTTTTTTAATAAATGTTTAGCTTAGTTTGCAATTACAGACGTTTTGTGCATTAAGTTAATCTGGATAGGTGCTTAAAAAACGATAAATATCAGCATAAATTTTTTCTTTATAAAAGTCATTTTCTTTCCTTTTCTAATTTTTAAAGCACTGGTCAGTTTTTAAAATAAAAATATTGTTTAACATTTTCCAGCAAAAAAGCTTGTTTAATATTTTAAATCATTCCAAAGTGCCGCTATTACAGCGGACTCGTTAAAACTGGCACCTTAAGTTTAAGCATTTTTTTATAAGATTATTTTTCTTCTTAATTATTAAATCTAAGTTGCATATCTAAACTGTGATTCTAAAAGTGTTAAAAATAGTAACTTTAAAGAGTTTAAAAATTTATAAAGTAATATTTTTATAGCAAAATCTACTATTTGATATTCTTTCAACTTATGATGCATGTAAATGACAGCTTGTAAATAAGTTGAAGCTTGCAAAGGCTTGAAAGTATTGAACACCGGGTGAATCCAAACATATTTTGTACGAATTAAACATATTTTTTGTGAATATGGCCACAAATATATAATTTAAAAATTAATGTTTTTTTTATAAATAAAAAACAGATGCTGTTTCAATCCTTCTTTAAAGTTCTTTAAATAAATTTATTTCCATACAAATGCGAATATTTTACTTTGGCCTTTAATAATTTAATATACGTTTTTACACTTTATGTCTGCTGTAAAGTACAATAAAAGTATAAATATCCGGCACAAAGACAGGTCAATATACGTGTGCAAAATCATATAAAATGCGGTCAGAATATAAAAATTAATGTTTTTAAAAAAATGTTACTTTTAAATTTACAACTACGACATCTTAAGGAAAATCCATCATTTAATTTTTTACAATCAGTAGTTGACACAACTTGTGATGTTTTTGAAAAAATGAACAAAAATGGTAAGTAAGGGTTGCCTGCATTTACTTCCTCAGAAGGGCAGAATCAATACATATAAGTGAAACTATTTTATAGCTGTGAAATTCCGAGATCAAAAGCTAAAAATTTGTATTTCATATAACTTCGGTATTCTGTATATTTGGCTTTATCCGATTCTAGTCACAAATTTAAAGAAAAAAAATTAAGTAGAATTTAAAGGTCTTGCTTTTCAATGTGTTCAGAACAATTGGAGTTTCTCTGTATTAGATCTTTGGAGCTTATTAGAAAATTCACAATAAAGTCAATAAAAAATGTTTAATACGTTTTATAAATTTATTTTCTTCCTCCTGTAGTTACCATTTGTTACGAATAGCAACGTAAATATTTAACAAAAACTTTTAATTTTATTATCAACAATTATATTTGCTTCATTCATTTTGCATAAAGTTTAAAGTACAAATATTGCTGCTAGAATTCATAAATTATTTTTATTTTTTTTTTTTTTTGAAACTTTTGCTACAAATACTATTTCGCACTCAACGCCCAAATGAACAAAAAGATAAGTTAGAATTATTTTTTCTTTTTTTTCTATTGTATTTTTATTATGAAAACTTTTTAATATACAATGTTGCAACACGTTTGTTGACTATAGCAACATGTTGCAGTAATTACAAATGGCTTTATTATTATTTCATAATGAAACTAAATACGAGTTTTTGTTTGCGACTCGACTGTGACATGTCTATTAACGTTTGTATGTTTGTATGAATGTAATAAAACATTTGTAAGCATTGAGAAACTTTTTTAGTTACGGTTTGTAAATTATTCGTACAATTTTCTGCTAAGGAATAAATTTATTTTTTTATTTCCGAAAATTTTCTGTTTAACTTTTTTTTTCTCAAGTTGAATTAAATTTAAGTTTTTCTTGCAAGGTAAAAATTAATCTTAAATATGTTTTATACTGTTCTTTTAAAATTAGGTTGAAAGAGTCGTTAATTAAATTAATAATTTGCAGAACATATTATCACTTATGGAATTTACAATTAACAGTTGTTATGGCGGTTCTTCTTAGCATTAAGGGGATTGATTTTAAACTAAAGCTTTGATATTTAAGTTTATTAATTATTTTTTTTTAAGATTTCTACTTGGTAAATACATTTTTTACAACAAAGATTAAGACGTCCTAGCTTACCTTACACTCTTAGGCTTCCCAATAAGTTGTGTTAAGTTTGTTAAGTTAATTAATTAATAACAAGTAAAAAAATTTAGTTTAGTGAAGATACTCCAATCTAAACACAAATATTTGGGTGACAGAGAATTCGAAATAAAAATATACATAAAAAATGTCACCGGTTCTTAATGGGTTTTGGAAAATGTATTTAACTGATAAATAAATATTTTTCAAGCGAATGATCCTCCAAAGCCTGTTAACAATACTTTGTTCATTAAAATATACTCAGTATGTTCACTTTCAGCCGTCTATATTCAATATATTTTAATTTTTTATCTCCATTTTTTTTAAATGGTAAAAAGAGTAAAAAATTGCATACTTTAGTTTGGTGACGTATAACTAGGTCTTTCATATCTCAATAAAAATTTCATTTAACTTTCTATATCATATGGTATTGCTATATGTCCAATGCTGTTCGAATGTAAGTGTTTGTGCTAAAATACATACACATTTACACACGTATGTACGAATATAAGCACTTAGACGCTGCAATAACGAATAGAAAAAATAACGAAAATTGTTCATTGCAAAGAGCCAGTGATTTATTTGAATAGTTTCGAAAAATTGTTAACTTTTTTATAGTACGTACGTAAATTTGTATGTGCCAGTATATAGAGTAAGTGTGTGTGTGTGTGTGTAAATGGGAATGTGTATGTGTATGTAAGATTCTTATATGCGAAACAATTTTTGCTTATGTAAGCAAGGCATGCAATATAGATTTTACACTTTTTGGATTATGGATTTTATTTTACTTTGTATGTGCATGTGTATTTGTCTGAGTGTATCATATTTCTTCTTTCTTTTTTAACAAGTAACAATAAACTATGAAGTGCAACAGCAACAAAATTTATGAAAAACAAAAATAGCAATCTGTGTGACTTTACTCGTATTCTATATACCAAATTTATTAATATGTGCGAACTAAAGAAAATAAAAAGGCTTAAAAAGAAAACGTTTAAAGTTTTGATTAACCGTTTACTGCATGCATCACATTTACATTCACATTCACATTGATACATACAAACACATGTGTATGGGCTGAATTGCCAGCAAAACTTTTTGATAGACAAAAACAAAACACAAACTGACGAATGTATATTGCATTATTTTTATTCCTTCTATATCTCCACTTGTCTTTAAACAACAATTTATTTGAATAGTTGTAAATAATTAATTAAAAAATTAAACTCTTTTGTCTTTATGGAAGCTTAAAATTTTTTTTTAATATTTTGCTTCGTTAAGCAATTAATTGTTAATATTTAATCAAAACTAAAGGGTCATATATATTTATTAGTATGAAGTTTGCAGGCTTAAGGCCTGTCGAAAAATATTGTTTTAAGTAGTTTATAAAAAGCAATAATATTGTAAACACACATTCCTTTTACTGTCAAAATTCTTCTGCTTAAAACTAAAACAAAAAAAAAATCACGGATCCAAGGTACAAATCATCAAAAGGGCAAGAAAATTAATGATTTATTCACTTATAAATCATTTAAATCACTTTAAATCTTTTACCAAATCAAACGAAACTCAACACATTTACTGATGTATCACAAATTTATTGACGTGAATGAACCACTTAAGATATCTAAATAAAATTTTACACAGGCAAAGCATAGGTGTTTCTCAGTGAACCTGCGGACGTTCGGCCTCCTAAGGTAAAGGGGAACTTTGGGGAAGGCCACTAAATTTAGATACCTCGGACAGATTAATTTTGAAAATATCATAACAAGTTTACATTTAACTCAAATATTAAGATTTGTTTTATTCAATTTAGACCTTTTTAATATCTATAAAATATGTGATAACATGTGTAGATGATCTATTTTATTTTGGAATGAAAATTGGCTTACAATTTTTTTCTAAATTTTGGCCGACCTTAACTTAGTATTTTTGGCGTATTGCATTTATTAATAATCGGATTATCACCTTACGATATTTGCTATAATCTTAATAAAATTTAGAATAAACAAGTTTAATTTTTGTTCTGATAGCGCTTTTCGTTAAAAAGTTACAAAAGTTACTATATATAACGTTTTTTAAGGGTTTTGCCCAAAAAGTTGGTATTCTGTTATTGTTTACGTAATTTTAATTTAAACGCAGTCTAGAAAAATAAAGTAAAAAATCGTAACGGTTCTCCGTAAAATTAAAAGTAAAATTCCCCGAAGAGCAAAGCGCAGATTAAAAAAAAAGTACAAAACTTTTAAATCCCTACTTGTTGCCTACATCCCCCAAAAAAGATTTGACAGCCCCGTGAAAAAAAATTTTATTTTATTTTATTAATCAAAACATCTTAACATCTTATAGCTATTTTGATTTCTCTTGTTTCTCCTTATTAGTAGAATCAACTGTTTTATTTTTATTATGACTGCACTGCTTTTATATTGTTCACACAACAACGGTGAACACGTTAACTTTTTTAAAGAACGGTGATTAAAAAATCACGTTCACTGGTCACACGGGATCACTCATCTCTAGTGGAATGTAAAATAAGCTCCATGCAGACGTTTTTCCTGCTACTCTCAACGCCAAATAATTGAATTGCATTACTGCAGGCAACTTTCCCTACCTCTACCATGAAGTTTTCCCTGGGTAAAACCAATGAAGTGTAATTTTTCTAATCTACATTTTCTTACATTGAAAGTTTTGCAAAAATATTATTTAAAATATCTATAATTTTTCATTTATTTCTATTTCCTCTTCGTATTTTAATTATTTAGATATTTTTATCTTTGGGCAAAAGTTTGTTCAACCTTAAAAAAGGGATTGGAATTTAACTTAACTGATGGCGCTGCTTACAAGCCACCCACACGTAAGCATTCTTAATTAATCTAAAATTATGCCGGAAAATTGTTATTTCTCTTGAGGATTTCATACCGTTTAATAGGTATTTAAATATCCTCTGCTCTCTAACACTATTTTCCCACACTTTGCTGGAAGCAATCGTTATTCACTGGAGTAAAACTATTTAGAAACGTTAGAATATCATTTAATTTCTGGCATCAGTGCCAAATGGTGCCTAAGTATTTAAAAACTCATTTTATTTTTAGATCTTTATTTGTTACACTTTATGTTTTCCTCCTCTACCAACTGACGGAGCACAACCTTCCTCTCAAACAAACACACATACACACATTGTAGTTAAATATACATCTCTGTATTTATTAAAATGTTTTGTATATTTTCTTCTTCCTATTTCGCTAATTATCGGTCAATTATCAGTTGAAAGTTAGAAAGTCTTTCCTGCTGTTTTTTATGCGTTTGTGTATGTGTATGTATTTGTAGTTGTAATTATTTTTTTATGAATAGGTGTAAGCAGTAAAAGAAGCATTTTTTTTTTGTTCTTCTCTGTATTTGTGTTTGTTTATTGTTGAAATAAACAGTACAGTGACGATTTTGTGGCTGATTTTAATGAAGGTAAAAATCTTACACACACACACACAGCCACAATTAATAACAAGGAAAAATAGTTAAATAATTATTTTTAGCAATCTAATTTTATAATTAAAAAGATTAGATTAGGAAAAATGATATTATCGACGGAATTCCAGTCTATTGTAAACGAAGAGTCATATTTGCTTCTTAACCCACCGTGAATTAAAAGTTTTGAATGCACTCAAAAATGAATTGAATTAAAATTTGGATGCATTCGCAATGAATTTGAATTCTTGTATGCCATTCACCTGGCCACACAAAGTAAACGAATTTGAACTTGAATGAATTTATTATGAAGAAATTTTATGTGAATGCATTCACTTCATTGCTAAAAACAAATTAATCAGAACCTGAATGGATTTCTTATGAAGATAAAAATCACGTCAATTCTTTAACACCCTTTAACTTTTCTGCAGCGTTTATCACGAACGATGGTGTAACACACACTGTATAATTTTCAACTAAAAAAGAATTATTGTAAATAAAATGAATGCCTTCAATACTTGTTTCCTCCCAATAATTGCATTCAAATTCTAATTCATTAAATTAAATGGCGAGTAAATGCATTTACGACGTTTATCTTCATAAGAAATTCATTCAGTTTCTAATTCGTTTTTTGCTGATAAAATAAATTCATTCACAAGAGCTAACTAATATAGAATAAGAATTCATCGACTTCTTTTGTGCAAGTAAATGGCAATCAAGAATTTTAATTCATTGTGGATGCATTAAAATTTTAATTCAATTCATTTTTGTGTGGAATGAGTGCATTCAAAAACTCGCCATTCCATGCGGGATTGATTCGCCACTTTGATCAAAGCGAGATTGGGCCGCATTTTTTACAATTATTTTTTTTTAACAACTTGTTAACATTAGAAAAATCTAACACTCTTTTTAAAAAGAACAGTATCAAAGTTTATTTTATAACAAAAAAAAACGAGGATTTAATAATTGACGACGAATTTGTTGGCAAAATAACTAATTATATTTTTATTCTTTTTATTAAATTTTTTAATTCACGAAAACTGAGGGCAAATTACGGCATTAGTTATCGAACGAAATCTCAATTTAAATCCTATTGAAATTTCGATTGATATCAAATGCCGTAATTTGGCCCCTGATTGTTGCATATACTTAGAAGTTATTGTATAAATAAAGTTCACACATTCTAGGCTTCCACAAGTATTTTTCTTCCGCATGCGGCTGACTTTTTTGGCTTCTAGTCCCCTAAAATGGATCGAAAGAAAGAAAAATAAAATCATTCATTATTAAAAGTTTGATTTTTGTCTTTATTACATATTTTACTTTACTTTTCTAATCAAGTCAATTTGTTTGCACCGAAATTTTTAGTTTATTTAAAAATTTAACTTTTTGTCACTCCTCACCTGTCAACACATTTGTAACAAAATATACACGTTTATGTGGTGTACGAAACGGGTAAAGATCTGTTAGAAAAAAACCTTTACATAAAAAATAACACTTTCTCAGTTAAATAACTTTCGTAATGTATTTCATTTTTGCCTCTGTACTGAGTTTTACTCGAAATTCCAAAGATTTGAAAATTGCGAACGTTTTGATTTTGCGTACTTTCTGAAGTATTTTTCCGCATATTTTAATTTAAAAAAAATTGTTTCATTACCTGTAAGCTTACATATGTATATACATACACATACATAACGATAAATTAATGTCGATGTTTTAAGTGGAAGTATGAAAATTCACTCATAATCTTTTGGCACAGATAATGAGGATACAAAACATTGTCGCACTTTTGTAACATCTTAAAAGTATAAAGCCATATAACTGCATATTAAGAATCTTAACAACATAAAAATACAGCCGTTTTTACATATTGCAGACGAAAACACAATTAAATGAAGGTTTACGATAAGATACTGTTTTCATCTGTTGAATAAATTTTGTTTCAATTATAGAGGCCAAGAGTTTGGGGTTTTAACTTTTATATTCTTTTTTAATTAAAAATATATACATATATACATACATACATACATACATACGTACATACATACATACATACATAAAAACATACAAACACACATACAAACATACATACATACATACATACATACACACGTACATACATACATGCATTTATACATACATATATACATACATACATACATACATACGTACATACATACATACATACATAAAAACATACAAACACACATACAAACATACATACATACATACATACATACACACGTACATACATACATGCATTTATACATACATATATACATACATACATACATACGTACATACATACATACATACATAAAAACATACAAACACACATACAAACATACATACATACATACATACACACGTACATACATACATGCATTTATACATGCATACATACATAATATTTAAGGATATTTAAATAACAAAAATTTATTCATACTTACAACGATTTCTTGCTCTCTATGGAAGTAAAATAATTTAACAAATTTAGAGTGGATAATAATTTGAAGGAGTTTTTTTAATAATTTCCATTATGAAATGACTGGCTGCTTTACCTTTGGTAAAAGAAATTTGAGATTTACCAATATTTTTAAAGGAGGTACTTACATGTTTGTAAGAGCGTCTGGCTTTTTTTAACACTGACGAAGCAATGAAAACTTTTATAATTCAGGACTAATGAAACCCTAACGAAAAATATAAATAATACAAGGATGTAAAAATGCACATCCAAACATATTTATGATCAATTTTATTTTCTAATTAAACAAGCACTTCCTCAAGACGCCACCCAACAGTGTGGCGAAATATTGAAAGAAAAAATAAAAACTAATAAACAATATTTTTATTTTTAAACTGACCTAGTGCTTGTTTAATTAGAAAATAAAATTGATTATAATAAAAGCTCAAAAAACCATTAACACTTCATATTTAAGATCAAGTCTTGATCTTGAAAAACTACTCCGATGGAAGAGAATGAAGTAGCAAAATAAAAAACAAATAAAGTTTCTATGCCGTTAATGCCAGCTGCAAAAAATAAAAAACTTCTTTAGCGATCCATAATTCTTCATATCCAAAAGCTAAAAACATAACCCTATGTTTGTCAGTCTGTCAAAGGACTCATAAGATTTTCACAGATGATCCCAATAGAGGCGCCATTTCCTTTTAAATTGTGAAAACAGACATGTGACATTTACACAGAGCGCGTGCCCTGTGTAAAATAACAAATATAAAAAATAAAATTAAAAACGAAAGGGTTTTCTAATTAAAAAGTTAATAAAAGTAAAGAAATTGTGTAGACAGGATAACTTTAACTAGCTTCGTTTTCTTTAATTTAATACTATTTATATGATTTTTTTTGTCACGTCTAATTTCTGAAATTTCTGAATTTTTCAACGTGCCATATTAAATCAATTTATTGCGGATTTTTTTTAGTGAGAAGCAGCTATTTTTACTTTGCACATGTATTCACATATTTTATTAATAAAAAATTCATCAATATTAAAATTTATAGTTTTTAATTCCAATTTTAGATTATAAACTTTTTTGTAACTTTTTTATTATAAAAATTTCAATAAGAAATTCTATTTCTTGTGCATTAAACTGACAATTTATTATTTGTATTGAGTGCTGTATAGAAAATACAGTCACATTAGTCAAATATTAGTCCTTCTCGGTCAACTATTTGTGCTTCTCAAGAACTTGTTAAAAAAAATATAGAATCCTACTTATTATGAAAAGTGAGATAAAACATTTATTTTATTATAAACCGTCATTCGTAATGATACGTGTCAATAAATATTGAATGAGCATTTGTAAAAATAGTGGTTAAGGTTTTTTGATCAAATATTTGACTAATCTAACCGCACCTTTAGCGTAAGAACATGTCAAGTAAAAGCTATAAAATTTAAGACAAATTATTTCACGTTCAAAGAAATTACAAATTACTTTACTTTCAATATTTGTTTTTTTCGCGATTACGTGTAAAGGATGAGAGAATTAAGTTATGTAGGATATTAAGAAGTTTTTAAAAAGATGTTATGGACAAAAGCAAAAGTTATTATCACTTACACACACACATACACATACAGCCTTTACTTGTGACAATTTAATATTTGTACAGTTCAAAAAAAAATGTTTTATCTTCTTGATAAGAATTGTCTACCGACTTTTTTGTGGATAAAATTTAATAAATAAATATTTATGTACACAGGCATATTAATGTTGGTACGTGATTTTCTTAATATGTGTACGTGTGTGTATTCATTCAACTTTTAGTTTCAACACAAATAAAATTGTTGCCCATCATTTTCTGCAATTTCGAAATTTATTTCCGAATTTTCGGAGCCATTACCTTTTTGCTCTTTTATATCTCTCTGAAAACCGAATTTGTTAAAGCTTTTAAATGTAACACACGATTTGTTGCATTCAATAAAAAAATTAAAATTAAAAAGTTCTAATCTTTAAGCTTTCAAATTTTCTTTGATTTTTAATAACAAATTCATGGAAAATCACATCATCAAATACAGCAAACCACACAATCATAGTTTTGGCTTAATTTATTTATTAATTTTTTTTTTTGTCAACTTCAAATGAAGACTGTCACATCTGTATGTCTTTCGATGCGGTTTGCCTTCACATTTTTCTCTTCATTTAAAAATATATTGGTTTCGTTATCATTTTGTTTGTTTTTATGCGTATTGAACTAGTAACCTACTAAGAGAATGATTGGATTGTGTACGTGTAGTTATTGAAGCAAGTATTCACGTCCTAATGCATGTGTGCTTAAAGTTGCTTGTGTCATTGCACTTTATAATGTTCGTTTGCCACCAATCTAGTCAACCACTAAACGTTTGGAAAATTAATCTTTGAACACGGAACTTGATGTGATTTACAGCAAAGTTTACAACCCAAATAAACTGTTGCCGGTCTGTTACACACAGTTTTAGTGCACAGTGGGAAAAAACACATCAGTTTTAGAAATTAAACAAAATGTTTTAATGAATGCTCGAATGTCGGGGGAATATAAAATTAAAATTTCTCATCTTTCCAACACATTAGTCCAGTTTTCCCAAATAATGAAAATAAGTAAAATTAAAACGATCTTTGAACTGACCGAACGTGACCTAATAAATTGTAATTTTGAGGTTATTCTTCTATTATAATTTGAATAACTTGTATTGTAAATCCACTGAGTGTTTTACATAATGTTTAAGTGCTATGTTTTATAAAATAAAAGCGAACATTATTTCTCTGTGTGAAAATTAGAGCGTTAGAAGAAACCCCACAAATGTTTTTTTTTCTTTTTGCAATCATGTTCATGCACACGTACCTTAGTTTTGTGATGCATTTAATAAAATTAATAAATAAAATATTGTCAACTTCTTATTTATGTTCTTAAAAACCCCATTTAAGTATTGGTTTGTATCGAATACTTAACCAAAATAAAGAAACATGAAGTCAAAAGTAACCGATTTTTACAAAAATAAAAATGTGTATATAATTTGTATAAAGAAATTATGGTCTTATTTTCTTAAACAAAATTTGCAACTTTTCTAAATTTTATAGATTCTACAATCACATTTAGCAGCCCACCAACAATTAGATGCACATTATTATTATTTCCGGAGAAGCTAAACACCGTAAACACACGTAAATTTATCATTATTGAATACTAATTATTTTTCACAATACAAAAGAGAATGATAGTAAAAATTAGGGAAGTAACGATACGCCATTTCGCCGATTCAATACCGATACCCGAAAATAAATATCGTTCATACCGATACGCATATTGAAATTGAGCTCAAGTAAAAATTAACAAAACTCAAGTAGAGTAATTCTTCTATTTTCAAATCAGCAAAATTTTCAATACATTTCAGTTTCTAAAATTCAAATTTTAAAACCACAAAACGTCTACAATAATCATAATTTTACAAAATAAACGATGCCATTCAGTTTAGATTGGCTCAAGATTTAAAAGACAACGAATTGAATTTGAGATCATGTTAAAATTAAACTAAAATTATAAAAACAACATTTTAAAAAATTAATATTTAAAATTGATATTAATAAGGTTTTTGTTAAAAAAACCTGCAGGGGAAATAGTCTCTCAGATGCGACAGAATTCATTTGAATTTTTTGTTCTGCTTTAAATATGTTATTTGTCATAGTTAACATGCAAAAAAAGAGTTGAAATTTGAATATTCTGTTCACGAAACTCTAGAGAAAAATATAAGAAGTATCGGCGTATCGACAGTAAAATATCGCCGATATCTATTTATTGGAAAACCAGCAGTATCGCCGATATATCGGTATCAGTATCGGTTGCATCCCTAGTAAAAATGTTATTTTTGAAATCAAAATCGTTAATTTTAAAAATCAGATGAGAAAATGTTTGACACATTTTTTAAATTTTTATTTCTAAGAAATTATTCGAGGTAGAAATATTTAATGTTTTGCCCGGTATTTTAATAGGCCGCACAAACTATTCGATAAATTAAAAAATCTGAAATTAAAGCGACAGTTAATTCTCTCGCAACAAGAAAGAAAACCCATAGCGCTTTTTTTTCAGATGTATGTAAGTACGTCCTAACGTAAATATAAGCTCGAACTCCTTTCTGTAATGCATTTAAAGGCTAAAGAAAAGCAACTCCGGAAAGAGCAGTCAAAATGAAAAAAAAGGACATATTGTTGAAATTAATTTATTTTTAGAAGATTTTTCTCCGCAGTGATTAGATCTTGTTTCAAGACACTGAACACTGTAGCCTTTTGAAGTCTGTCTACCCTACGGTCTCATTCCAAACAAAGCCAAAACAATTTTGAAATTGGTAGGGTTATTTTCAGTCCCATCTGTCAAGTCCGTGTCCAAAAATACATAAAGACAAAAAAATTATTGAAGATCATATCGCTGGTCTCAGTAAGAAAGGTCCTAACTCGTCGCAAAATTTAAATGCAATAGTATCAAAAATAATGGTTTTACAAGCATTTGCTTTTCAAATATTACAATGTGATAAATACAATTTCTGTTATGTTTTACCTTCTCCTGTATATTATAATTATGCCCTTCTTAATGAGACCAGCGATATACAAACGCAGAAACATGTCGTTTTTCCTATCGATTCTCAATAATAACGAGTTCCTCTAAAATCGTTTATGTGAAATAGCGTTACAAGTTTTCCTCGTTTCCCCCTCTAAGTCAAAATTCTAAAAAAAATAAATTTATTTTAATCGTTTCAGGCCTATAAAATGTTTCCGCCTTTCACCCTCTTAATGCATGTTTTCAAAATTAGTGTTTTCTACTGCACCTTTAAAATAAGGATCTACGTTTTTTTTTTTTTCAATTAAATTATTAAAACATTCATTTTCGTTACAATGCGTTTAAATTAAAATTTTGAATACTTGTTTTTTTTGTTCTTTTTACAAATACGAATGAGCGATTTGGTTGTAATCGAATAATTCAAGCCCACACGGCCCTTAAATCGCGCAATATAACTCTGTCTTTGTTATACGGATTAGTTCTATTTAGAGATATGAATAAAACAAAAATGATATGAATAAAATTTGTATCACCCTAAAAAGAAAATTGAAATTTAGCAACAAACAAAAGATGCTCTTGAAATAATAAAAGAAATAGGAAATGAAAAATTACAAATTTGTAAAAAAAAAAACATTGTTATCTAATTAGCGGATTTGTCAACAAAATTAAGATTTTTTTTACAAAATTGAATTATTACACAATTCTAAAATAATTACATTTGTCATGAAGCGTTTGTTTTACTTCAAAAAACTGTTTATCTTTTTAGCTCTAGAAATAAGTACGAGGAGCAAGTTTTGATATACAAAATCTTTAATTTTATTTTTCGATTGAAATCATTAAAAATAAAAATACCTCAGGTTTTGCAAATTAAATTATTGTTATAACAAGAAAAGTTTTATATTCAGGGTGATTTTGGATAAAAATTAAGGATAAAAACATTTAACTAGAGGATTTGACTTGAAAACAATCTGATTATTATGAGAAAAACAATATTTTCCAAAAATTTGTTGATTACATTCTGTGTTTGATTCGAATATTTCTTTTAAACAAAAAGTGATCATAAAGAAATCTTTGCGAAAGCTTATAATTATTTATTTATTTGCTTTATACAATAACCTAGACTCAAGCCCATAAGCGGCCTTATAATGCTAATGTTTTAATAACAACAAAATATAATTTAATTCATGAAGCAATTAAAAATTCAAATTTCATAAATTTAATTTGAAATAAATTAATTAATTAATTAATTGCAACTATGAGTTAAGTAAAAAACATAAAATGCTTTTGTAGAAAAGTTTAACTTAGAACAATAACGTACAAGAAACAACCTTAAATTAATTTTTTGTATTCTTATAATTATTAGTGCCAACAAAGCAATTAAACAATCCTAATAAAGCCGACAAGTTATTAAATGAAGAAAGATACGTTTAATCTATAATGTCTTATTTTATAAATGTGGGTTTATATAGGCTTGATCAGATCAAAGCGTAGCCAGTACATCTTTACGTTTATACAGCGTAGGAACCTACATATATTTCTTAATAACTATATAAAATGGAAAATATTTTTTTTTTTTTCAAAATTCAGTGGTTACGTCTTTTTCGTCAAATATTTGACTAATGTAACCATTATCTTAAAGAAGCATTTCATTTTATTAAGTTTTATTTTATAATGAAATTATTTTTGCTTTTGATCAAAATGTAATACTGTGTCACAACTATCTGAGATATAAAAATATTTAACACACAAATGAATATACATATGTATATAACTTTTATATTCATTTACGTACATATATAACTAAGATAAGATCTAGAAAATATAAAAGGTAGAATATTGGTTTTAACAAGTTGTATTCAATTTTCTTTACATATTAAAATTTTAAAAAATATACATATAAAGTACATATTTTACAGTTAATTTGTATTTACAAAGAAAGGAAATATGATAAATTAGGACTAAACTATTTAGGTCGAAAAGGTCGCAAGAAAACATCGATTTTGTTTAACCAAAATGTAAGTTTCTTACATCAAGAATTGCTATCTGTCTCATATCTTTTCGAAGTCAAATCAGATTTTGTAGAAACGTTAATATTATTACAAATAGCCTTATTCCTGAGATTAACGTCCTCGGTAAGTAAAAGTAGATTTTTAACATGCTGTTTCACTTGTAAACAACAGTTTATTATGCTGTCGTCAGCAGAATTTATATCAATTAAATGAAGACGTTCGTCCAAAGCGGATTGAGCTAAATATAAAATAGAAGAGTTTTTTTTTTAATTATAATTTAAAATGTAAAAATGATATGATACCTACCATGTAAGTGGGGTGAATTTTTTTCAAATTTAGAATTTAAATATTTAATGGCATGAACTGCTCGAGTTTTTACACCTTCTTGAAAACCCGAACGCATTTTGAGTTTATCTAATTCTTGTAAAACTGAATACGGTATGTACAACATACTGCCACTGGTATCTGAAGCCAAAAATATATTAACAAACATTCATTTTTCAACTACTTTTTTCTTATTACCACATAATTTCATTTTTGACAAGTCTTCTACAAAGGTTAGATCTCTTAGTAACACATTTGTATCCACAATGAAATAGTAAAAATCCTTGCGCCAAATTTCTCCATTGTTAGTGGAGTCTTTTTGTCTTTCCGCCGACAAACGCAAAAGATTTTCATTAACTGTGTCAATAATATCACCCATTATTTGACTTTCATTGGAATTATTTTTTCGAAGCAAAAGTTTTTTCGATTTTCTTATTATAAAAGTCGGTTCCGGGCTTGATTCCTAAGATTATACACATAAATAAGTTGTAAATATTAGTAAATAATACAAATAAAATGGATAGATAGATAAAAATTAGATTACTTCAATTGGCTGCTCATCCTGCGACATTGGTTGCCAATCCATTATCTCTATATCTAAACAAAATAAAAAACAAATGGAAGATTATTAAAAATACAAATTTTAGACAGTTGACAGTTTACCATCGTTAGTTGTATCATTTGCAATGTGATTTGTAGAATGTGTAAAGTAATTGTGATTTGTATAGTTTCCTAGTGGCAATGATGTAGTTGGTGATGTTTTATTATTCTCCTCAGATGTAAAATTCAAGATCTGATTTGAGGTACCTAATATTGTTGTAGTATTATAGGGCTGACGTTGTTCGTGTTGTTGTAAAAGTAATGATTGTTTTAATCGTTGCAAGCGCGAATTGGCTATAAAACAAAAATTAAAGTACTTAATACGCATTTCTCCATTTAATGTTTTTGCATATTAAAAAAGTTAAAAATCGTGTTACATTCGATTCAACTTTATAAATTACTAATTCTTTTAATTATATAAAATGTAGTTCGACAATTCAAGTTATGAAAGAGGTTAAGATTTTTTTCTTACCTGATCCTCTTGGATAAGATGGAGTGTTATTGGGTGTGTCTAACTTTAGTGTATTTGTAAACGAATTGTTTTCTGATTTACCATTTTCGCCTCTGATCAAAGCTATTATTGCCTCCTGTTTGGCTGACGTTGAGGAGCCTTGCTTTAGTTTAGTTTTGCTTCTAGAAGCTTTAAAGTTAGTGCTTGACTTTTCATCTTTGGAAAGGAATTTTTTTTCAGATAAATTTTTAGACATTTGAAATGGTAGTTTACAAATTTCCTTTATCTTTTTAACGATTCCAGAACGTAAATTATTTAATTTTGAACTGTTATCATCATCATTGATTTGAAAATCGTCAGCTTTATTATTGGTAGTCGATTCTTTAGTCGACAAGACCTCTTTACAGGTTTCAAATATTGCCGATTCTTTAGTCGACGTGGGCGCAGGTATTGAATGTGAACTGGCTTTCAATGAATTTGAACTGTCTAGTTTTTTTGGAACTTCTTGTACTGAAGGCGTTAAATCCTTCGCCAAATTATCTGTGTGGTTTGAAAAAGTAACAGCAAGAGATTTTTTTGATTCTATTTTGGAACATTGTGTAAAACTTTTTGCAGCGGAACTAGTTGAAGGCTCATCTTCTATTCTATTTTCTTGTTCATTAGCTTTGAAATTAGTATCGATATGTTTGGTCTGAGAGGTATGAGATTTTGTTTGACAGGACTTTAAATTGTGTTGCAGCCGTTTTAACCGATCTTGTGCTGGAGTTTTACTTAATTTTTTATTAACTAATAATAGAATAAAAAACAAAAGTTAATATTTAAGAAGAGTACATTATAACTTACTTGTTAATTTTGGCGGCGATTCCTTTTTTTGCGCTTGTGTTTTTTGGAACTTTTTTATTGGCAGCCATTGTGTATCGCCCGTTCCTTTATTAAATAAATAAAAATGTCCCGGATGTGTCTTAGAAGCCATACGAACAAAGTCATCTTTTTTCTTTTTATTTTTATCCATTTTTCGAATGTAAAAATAGTATTAAATAAATCTGTAATTTAAATCTCGGAAACAAAATGTTTCAACTTGATTTTACACAAAATTTTTCAGTTTTCCTACCACTAAACTGAAATAAATATTTTGTTTTTTTTTTGGTAACATATGTTTATAGTTGTCACTTGCACGCGAGATAAGATAAACTATGAAATATTTTCTTTTCTTGCAGGGTTGCAAAAAATAAGCATTTATATTAAAAAAAATGTAAACAAACTTTGACACAATTACAATTCAGAAATCCTTAATGATTGTGAAATAAAAACTTGAAATAAAAATCTCTAAGCTTATAGAATCAGATTTTCTAGTTTTCACCTTTACCTTTTAAAATAAAGGAGCTACATTTAACCCCTTAAGACATAAAGTGTAAAAGTTTTTTTAGTTAAAAAAATCTTAGCCATACCCGTGGATCATATCAACTAATGCCAATAAATAGAGACTAAAAATATAAATCGGTCGTGGTATGCCTGTTTCCTAAAAGACTATAGGAAAAATTTATTAAGCAGCAAACCATTAAAATTTAAGAAAATTAAAATATTTTTAAACTAGTTTTTCACTTATATCTCGAAAATTATACTGCTATGTACAGGCGATAGAGGAAAAATTTGCGATTGGACAGTGGTATAGCATGTTTTCTTACCGTCTTTTAAAAAATAAGCTATACCACGGTCGATTCCTTCTTTTGTCCTCTATCGATCGTATATAGCTGTATATGTGCACACGGAATAGTTTTTGAATAAATGAAAAAATAATACTTTTTTTTCTGTGTTGTCACAATTCACTTGGTCTATTGATTGTTCCCTCTGTGTTATTTAAAGTAACTGTAGCAAAATTTGAATCTGTACACTGATTTTTAACTCTATTCTTCTGTATTAAGCTTAAAATTATATAAACGAGTTTAGATCGGGTTCAAAAATGTTTTTTTTTACAGTTTGCTTAAATTTTTTTATCTAAGACGGGAGAGCCTGTTGCACTAATACACTCTAAAAAACTGAAAAACGTGGTCACATCTAGGGGAATAAATATTTTCTATGAAAGTCCAAAAAAAGTTCGCTTGAACAAAAAAAGAATTAAACGAACAGTTTGTTATCTTCTTGTCGACATTTTATATTATGCCTCAGGCAGCGTTGCAACGCAATCCCTAAAACTATTTCTTCATTATAAATTCGTTAAAATGAACCTTAACTTGCCAGTCATAGATAAAACAACGTGCAAGGCCAAATAAAACCTAGATAGCAAAGTACGCTTTTATGAATATTAGTTTTAATCTACTTACGAAGCATGAAAAATTTCTGTGTTCCCCGATTTTTATCGCAAATTTATCTGAATCAGCTATATAGTTAACAAAAACTTTTTCGCGAGCTTAAAATCTATATAAATACAAAAACAAATATTTTAACTAGAACTTAACATAAAACATAATTGATGTGTTTATGCTCATTTATACACATACACATTAACAAAAAAACTTAAATATACGAATATATAATAATAGTTTGCTTTTTACTTCAATTACTTACCTTAAAAGATACACATACTTTTAACCTTTATTTTTATTTTATTTAGGTTTCTTTACAAAGAAAAAAAAAACAACAACAGCAAAATTAGCAAACAATATATTCTTTCGCTTTAAAATGTTCCACCATCTAAACGCAAACCTGGTGGTAGCGATGGCGAGTTTAATAGTTATTACCGAAACCCTAAAGTCAAACACCGTATAAAAAAAGAACTATACATATTTTTCATACATTGGAGTTTAGGGCAAGAGGAATGATTCGCCTTGGTTAAGGCGCAAATTAATGAATTCGCCATCTCGACCACCTAGTATTTGTTTTGCTTTCATGTAAATTGGCACTTCAAGAGGTTTGGTCAAGCATACAGGATATGCAATACAGTATGTTTTAAGTTTTAGAGGAATGTTTTTACACTTGCCTTATATACGCTGGTAGTTGATATATATAAGACAAATTTTATTAAACAAACTGTCAACTTAGTGCTCGCGGTTACAAATGAGAGTCAAATATTTATTTCTTTTTAACTTTTTATTATTACAGAAATTACAAAAATTAATAAACTTTATTAAATATTGAAAACATATTCCTTCCCATTGTTTTGATTTTAGATATGTCACATCCGATAACATTTTGGCGTTATAACATATTTTAATCTAGCAAATCTAGTTGTAGACACCATGTAAAAAGAAAAGACAAATATTGCGGTTGATTTACAGCTGTAAAAAAGTTATTGTATTTTAATACTGTCTGACTAATCGTTAAACTACCATCTCAAGGTGGTAGTGCTCATTTGTTTTGAATCTCGCCATTTTTCATTCAACTGGTGTTCCCGGGAGGTGTGATTGGTGACTTAGTAAGGATATAAAAGTCCGCTGGATTGATTTCTTTTTTAGTGATCAATATTAATTCAGAATAATGATAAAGGTATATACAGCTGTTGTGAATAAGTTTTTTTTTTCCATAGAAAAAATTGTTTTGCCTTAAGTACAAAGTTCACCACCAAAGTTTAACTATTATCACATATGTGCCCTTAACATTAATTAAATATAGAAAGAGGAATTTATTTCTTATCGTTGGTTTTTGTTTATTTTTAGAACGCCGTATCTCTGGTTACTGGTGGAGCCTCTGGATTGGGTCGTGCCACTGTTGAACGTTTAGCCAAACAAGGTGGTCGTGTTGTGTTGGCTGACTTAGGCACCTCCAAAGGCAATGAAGTTGCCAAAGAATTGGGAGACAATGTTGTCTTTGTTCCAGTTGATGTAACTTCTGAAAAGGATGTTACTGCTGCAGTACAGACAGCCAAGGATAAATTTGGCCGTTTGGATTTAGCTGTAAATTGTGCTGGAACAGCTACAGCTGTGCGCACATACAATTTTAACAAAAAAATTGCTCACAGACTAGAGGATTTTACCAAAGTTTTAATGGTTAATACTGTTGGTACTTTTAATGTAATCCGTCTATCAGCAGGTCTTATGGGCATAAACGAGCCTAACAAGGATGGTCAACGCGGTGTCATTGTAAACACTGCCTCTGTTGCTGCGTTCGATGGTCAGACTGGTCAAGCTGCTTATTCTGCTTCCAAGGCTGCAGTTGTTGGTATGACTTTGCCCATTGCTCGTGACTTGAGCACTCAGGGTATTCGTGTATGCACTATTGCTCCTGGTCTGTTCAACACTCCCATGTTAGCCGCCCTTCCTGATAAAGTTCGTAATTTCTTGGCCAAGTCTATTCCGTTCCCCCAACGATTGGGTGAGCCATCTGAATATGCTCATTTGGTACAAGCCATTTATGAAAATCCTCTAATGAATGGTGAAGTCATTCGTATTGATGGTGCTCTCCGCATGCAACCTTAAAGAGGTTATTTTTATTGTTTAATTCATTTATACAGAATTGCATTTTTAAAATTTTCTTTGTTATAGCAATTAATTATCAAGAAAAATTATTTAAACTAGTTGCAAAGTGAAATTTATTTAAGTTGTAAAAACAAAGATTTATATAAACGAATATAATTTTCGTATCAAAAAGTCAAAAGACGTTGGCATCCATCTCTTATCAACGAGTTTGTTTAAGTATTACAAGGTCTCGATCAAAGGTAGGTTGGTTTTCTGTTTAAATTGAAGTTTTGATTAATTTTTTTTATGCGTAAATTTTTATTGGATCGTTTTTCATTTGGTTAATGAAATTTTTACTCTTACGTTTTAGCCTGTGGCTTCAGAAAAAGCCACGAAGAATAATAAGCAAGATACAAGAATAAATTGGCCAATGTTTAGTATTCGCGGGCACTAAGGTATGTCAGTTATAAGACATTATTGCATTTTTTATGAAAAACTAATAAACGTTTGCTATAAACCGACGCATACAATAGTAATAACTATTAAATATAACAAATCCAAACTCTGATTTGGAAGATTGTTTTAACATATATCAACAAGGTGAGACTTTTAGGATTACCCAGGTTGACTTTAAACTGATTATTTAGTTGTGCGTTTAAAATGAGACTCGCATATAATTCCAACAATCGCAAAGAAAGCGATTTGTTTAAAAATGTACAAAGCAAATGCTCGAAATGTGACTGTTTTCAGCATTATTTTAGAGTCATATTTTGCGCAGCCTAACGATGAACAAATAATTCAATTATTTTATTATTCGTAAAACTATGTAATTTCCTAGAGAAAATAGATAAAAAATAAAAGCTACCAATTTTACCAGTATAACGGTATTTTTTAACACTGATTTTACAAAAAATGTTTAAAAACACATTTTAATAAATAATAATTTTAAGAAAATTGGAAATGATACGCGGACGAAGTCCTGGGAACTGCTATTTTATAATAAAAAAATAAGTATTATAAAAAATAACCAAAATGTTACCTGTTTGCCATGTTTGATTTTTAAAAAAATTTAATTAAAAATGTATGCGCACTTCTGCTAGTAATATGGCCAAAAAAATGTTTTGAAAAATTTTCGTATTTGATGATAAGTACGATTGAAAACAGTATCAAAAATGAGTTGGAGCCCCGAGTTGAAAGGGACTCGTTCAGAAGGGTTGCGGCTTGGGTACCATTATCTCCTGACAAAACAATCATTTTCGAGCGCATAAACGATAATTATAATCGTCTAGAAGAGCTAAAAACGAGTCGAACATGATTAATAATTTAAAAAAAAAGCTTACTATAATAAGTAATATTCAAAACTTCATGATTCCCTCATTATTCAAAAACCTCATTATTCTAATACCATCTAGGAATGCGTCTCTTGACATTCTGTATTATTTTCCATGAAGTTTTGTATGTTCTTAGGATCTATTGTTTGTAATGAGAAAAATGTTAATATTTTACATGCCGATATTTGGGGCCGTAATGATTGTAAGTAAAAGTAGGATTTACTTGTTGTTTTTGAATCACATTTCAAGTTTTATTTTTTCTTTGTAGAATAATTTATTTTTTAAGCCCATAGCCGTAGCACTCAGTGCTCGTAGTACTTCAGTAACTTTTTAATCATTTGTTTGTTTATTCAAATAAAGATGCGGTCAGATTAGTCAAATATTTGACCAAAAGAGCGTAGCCACTATTTTCCAAAATGTTCATTTAATATTTCCTCATACGTACCTTTACGAATGACGATTTATAGTATAATAAATGTGATATCTTACCTCTTATAATCAGTAGGATCTTACATTTCTTAATAAATTTTTTTCCATAATCTAGGTGTAACGTCGTTTTGGGCAACATTTGACTTAACTGAAAATAAATAATTTTTTTATTACTTTGAAATTACTCCTCTGCTCTTCTAGAATCTTGAAGAATAGGAGAATTATTTGGCTTAATAATTTTTATTTTCTAGCGATTATTTTTAAATTGTGTTGTTTGTGTAATTGTGTAAGAACACATTGGGAAGGTAAAAAATTTATATGTATATCCACATTTATTTTTATTTATTTATTAAACCTTCATTCACATAACTGAACCTATATTAATTCAATTTCATTTATGCCAGTTGGCAGAAACGTTGTACAAGTAACCGTTGAGCGTTCTCAGTGTTTTGTGAGACCTGATTAAAGCAAGAATCTAACCATCAACTCACAAATTTGGTTAATTATTTTACTGGCCTCTGTATACATATGCGGCTCAGTTAAATATACACAAATTACTTATTATTTAATAGTTTTGTAAGGATACAGTTAAAAAATGTAATTAAGAACCTCCAGAAACAAATAAAATCTAAAATGTTGTTATTAAAACAAAGACCACAAAATAATTACCGTTATCGTGGTTGGGGTTTTCGTAGCAAAAACTCAGCATTTTTTTAAGTTTTGTAAAAGATTAAAGATAGCTCGTACAAGTTATCACTAATCTATTACAAAATCGTCGTAGTCTAAATACGCCTACGCCAAGTACGATAGCGGTGAATAATGGCGTTTAATTCCATCTTTTATATTTTGATGATTTTAAAAATGAAGAAATCTAAGTTTGATTTTCTGAGTCTAGTTACAGGTTAGTAATGTCATTTCTAACTGAGAGATGTCAATTCATTGATTAAAATGAAAATTTATTAAACAGCCTCCGGCTTAGCACCCCTGTCATTTACCTTGTACGCTAATGACATTCCTAATGTTTTGGATAATAATAACTTATTGTCGGTCACAGGTTGACTACTCTTAACTCGCAAAAATATCGTATGGTGTTATTATTTTTTTTTAATTCAAAATAATTTCAATAGCTTTTATTATCAAATAATAAATATCAGCATTGGACATGTTGCAAGTGACCACACTTTTAACGTAGACAATTTTAATTCTTTTGGAGACGCTAATGTTAATAGCTTTAGAGAGAGTTAAGTCTATTTCTTTCGGTGTAGATAATTTTTCTGTTAAATTCATAAAAATGATATTTTCCTACGTTTCGTGTTTTTTATTACACCTTTTTAATAATATTATTTTGCAATCCAAATATCCGTTTTGTAGGAAGACGTCTCGATTTGTCCTAATCTTAAAGAAAACAAGTTTTGAATAGTGTTAAAGATTTTCGTCCTACTTCTATTCTTCCTTTACTTTCTAAAGTAATGGATCATCTTCTTAAGGATCAAGTCTTGTAAATGACTTCTGCAAAGATTTATGTTTCAATGTAGTTTTCATTACAGTCACAACCCAATATTTTTTTGTACTTTTTAGTCTCACTCAACCGTTAGAGAAAACATGAACAGGGCTAAGTTCACTGTTCGTCTCACCCTTGATCTTTTTTAAGGTTTTAATTGTTTGAACCATTCTACTTAGATTTATAAATTTATAAATAATTTATCTTTTTCTTATTCTGCGTGCAAATTTATTTTTTTCTATTTTTCTGATAGATCAAAGCATGTCTTTTGAAAAAATGCTTTTTCAGACTTAGTCTCCGTTAATTCAGTGGTTCCACAAGTGTCTGTGTTCGGTTATTTATTCTTTGTATCAGTAATCTCATAGCTGATGAAGTTGCCTTGCTGTTTACTTGTGATCGATTCCTTTATGATGTACTCGTAATTCACTAGTAATAAATATGCTTAAAACTAAGGCAATGATTTCTGATACTGCAGATCATTTATTTGTAGATTAAAATATTTTTTTGTTTGAGGAGGTCAAGATAGAATTTGTCAACCAAATGAGATACTTGGGTATTATTTTTGATATTAAACTCAGCTTCAACTATCATATTAATTTAGTGTCTAACCATGTCATTTCTATATAAGGTTATATTTTTTCAAGTAATATTTACATACCAACTCGAGTAATTAAATTTTCCTAATGTCTTTTTATACCTCTTTGAGTTTTTTTAGGTACTTTTTCTCGTAATTTAACTAGACTTTCCCTGATTGCTAATAAGATTGTGTGTTTTATCTTTCATCACGCGTTAAGATTTTTCCGTTGTTCTTTTGTAAAATTTGTTAATTTCACCCTTTCAATTAGAGACCCACAGATCGTTTTATGAATTGCGAACGTTTTTTATATTCCACTTAACAATAACTAGGAACCTTTATCATGTAATATTCACAGACAAAACATTTTTTCTGGTTCCCAATTAATTCTCTTATAATTATTTTTGTGTAAAATTGAATACCTTTTTATACAGAGCCGGACAAAAATATTCACACAGTAACTTATTCTGTTTTCAACCTTCTATATTATTGAAATAAATAGATGTAATAATCTGGTTTCCTACAAAATTATGTATTCACTTGTTAGTTAACTAAGTATAAATACTAGGACTAAATTCAACAAAAAGAGTAAATAAAAAAATAAGTATTTCATACTAAGGCACTAATAGAGGCGGACAAAAGTATTCACACATTATGTGAAGCTTGCATAAATATTCAAATTGAAATTAATTTAATGCTTTGTAGAGTATCCTTTATTTTTGATAACTTCTTTTAAACTTTTGGCATGGAATGCACAAGTTTTTTCGTGACGACGCTACCAATATTACTCCATTCTTCCATTAGGATATCCTTAAGTTGGCTTTTGCTCGTTATGTTGCGCTTTTCTACCCGTCTGCCCAATTCATCCCAAAGATGCTCAATAGGATTCATGTCCGGAGATTGCGGTGGAGTGGCTAGGATATGGGGAATATTATAAGCAATCCACATACGAACATCAAACGCAGTATGTTTCGGATCATTGTCCTGTTGAAAATAGAAATTTTTCCTTATGCCAAGCTTTTCGGCGCTTTGCAGCAAATTTTCTTTTAATATATTTAAATAAACGGTCTTGTCCATTGTACCGTCGATAAAAACTAGGTTTCCGATCCCATTTGCAGACATACAACCCCACACCATAACCCCTCCACCGCCGTATTTTACAGTAGAAACAACTCACAAACTCGTGTTCTTCCGTCGGATTGAAAAATGTTAAATTTGCTTTCGTCAGAAAACACCACGCTATCCCAGAAGCTTTCATTTTTGTTTTCGTACTCCTTCGCGAAGTTTAAACGTTTTCTTTTATTCACTGTACTAATCGCTGGTTTTTTTCTGGCGACTCTAGAGCTGTAACCGGCACGGTGCAGGGTTCGTCGCACAGTTTTTGAATGAATTTGTTTTCCTGTTTCTTCTAAACATTCCGCAGCCAATTCAGTTGATGTAAGTTTAGGATTTTTTTTTAATTTTTCTAACTATTTTCATTTCTTCTCTTGCTGTAAGCTTCCGCGGCCGGCCAATACGATGCATATTCTTAAAGTTAGTAGATTCCTTAAACCTTTTTACTATGCTGGCTACAGTAAATCGGCTTCTTTTTACTATTTGGCCGATTTCTGCATACGATTTGTTATCCCTATGTAGCTCTAATATATTTTTCCTTTCAGATTCTGTTGTTTCCTTTTGCTTACGGGCCATTGTAGACAAAAAATTCTTAAATAAAAACCAACAAGCAAATATTTTAACAGCAAATATTTTGTAACGGCACTTTTACATATTCCATTGCAAAAAGTATTGCAAGCACAAAAAAAATTTGCTATGTTAGTAGATTAAACACCAAGATATGCAACTGTGTTAATACTTTTGTCCACCTAAAAAAACACTTTAAATTAAAAATTAATTTATTTTTTTTAATTTACATGGTAAGCAACACCTTTTTTTCTACGTATAAATAGGGTAGAAATAAACAAATAGGTTTGTTGAAAACTATACCATTTTACTCCTTTATTAAAAAAATATAGAAGATTAAAAAGAAAGTTGACTGCTGTGTGAATATTTTTGTCCGGCTCTGTATATTTAACATTTCGTCTGGGAAGCCAATAGATGTAAATGGAAATAACATATACATATTACAGTGATGGACTTGAGTATAGGCACAGCAGCCATGTATCATTTAGACTGCAAGTAATCTATTACTCGTACAGTCTGCTGTATATTTTAAGACAGCAGCAGTTTTATTCGTGTAGAAAGATGAATTAGTCCGTTGGCAGATAAAAAGTGAAGTGGACAAAAGTATAGGCCCACTTCTTTAGGCATCCATCCCTTTACTTTAATATTAATAATCTGACAGCAATCTTACATTTTACACATGCTGTAATATTTCGTTATTAATTTTTATTCATTTAAGTAACTGTAAAGTGCCAAAAGTTTAAGAAATACTTATTTTGCCTCTAATCTTTATAAAATGTGTCCTAAACAATCTGAAACTACTAAACTTCAGGGAAAAATAATTTTACATTTGCATAACCAAGGTAAAGCGTTTGATAAGATCGGAAAATTGATTAACCGTAGCCATTTTACCATACGGACCGTTGTAAATCCGTTTAAAGGCGAAGCAAAGTTTGAAAATGCAAGTCGTTGTGGTCCTCCTCGCAAATTAACTTAGAGAGAACGTGCTTAAATCGCACGAAAAGTAATAGGTGATTCAATCTTCTTAGGTTACCGCAGACATAAAACAAGATTTTGGCTAAGATGTAAACCCAAAAACCGTTTGGAGAACGTTACATGAAGCTGGTATAACTCACGTTATAGATATCTTCTAATACCCGAGAAAAGATAGTAGACTATGCCAAACTACTTGAAAATAGGCAATGCGATTTTTGGGATCAGGTACTTTTCACAGACGAAAGTAAACTTAATATTTTCCGATATGATAGACACGCTAAAATTTGGCGAAAGTGTAACACTGCATATGAAGAAAACATTTTTTATCAACTGTAAAGGATAGTGACGGAGGTGTTTTGGTATGGGACTGTATGTCTTCTGCGGGGGTGGGAGAGCCTGCATTTATTCAGGGGATAATGGACAAGGCATTTTACCTTAACATTTATAGGAAAATGTAAAAAAAGCAGAAAAGTTACGCTTGCCCGGGTCGTTTAAATTCCAGCAAGACTACGACCCGAAATACACAGCCAATGATGTGAAGGTGTGGCTTGCAAATAACACGGCTAAGTATTTGCCACACTTCCCGAAGTAAGCAGTCTTAAACCACATTGAGCATTTGTGGGAGGAATTAGAGCAAAGAAACCGAAAACGGCCGATTTTGAACAGAACTGAGCTGAAAGCAGTTATGGTGGAAGAATGGCATAGCTGTTCCACATATTTATTATTTCATCAATAGTTTCCTCTCGTTTTCGGCCCATTTGGATAGATTTCTGCCTTTTTATGAATGCCCATACATTCTCTATTATGTTTAGATCTGGACTCTGGGGTGGCCATGGAAGAACATCTCGTCCAACTCCAAAACGTTGTTGGTAACCATGCTTTGTGGCATGGAGCATTATCATGCTGCAAAATCCAATTTTCATTAAGTAATAATCTCTGAGCCGAAGAAAAAACATGGTCATTCAAGATATGTAGATATCCTGCCTGGTTTAGAGTGCCTTGTATTGGTACCAGGTCTCCAAATCCATTGTATGAGACACATCCTCAAAATATTACTGAACCCCCGCCGAAACGATTAAGAGGTTGAACTGCTTTATGCTTCGATCCTTTGGAAAGGTGCATATAAGTTTTTCCAAATGACCCTTCAAATTGAAAAGAGGACTCATCCGTCCATAATACATTATGCCAAAACTCCATTGGCTTATGGATATACTCCATGGCGAACTCTATACGTTTTTTTTTGTTTTTTTCAGATATGTCTATTACTTTTCTCATGACATAGGTCTTTATATCATACGTTCTTAATCTTCTCCGAATTGTGGATTCACTTACAGGTTTTCCAATGATGTTTTCAGCCTCTTCAGCAACTTTAACCGGACTTGCGACTGGATTTTGTGCGAATATTTTAAGAATAGAACGATCTTCTATTTTGTTTGTCACATATTTCCGACCAGTTCTGACCCTATTTTGTAGGCTTCCATAGGTTTCTTTCTTCTTTACTAAATTGTATACTGTTTTCCGACATATTCCGTACTCTTTTCCCAAGTCTGATGCCGAGGAACCCATTCCAAACTTCGTTGCGATCTCAACTCGCGTTTCGACGGCAATTTCCTTTATTTTCACCATTTTAAACGTTTTTTTTAGCGACTTTTGTATAAATATTTATTTTTATGCAATATAAATTTGCTAACTATCAACACAAATGAGGTTTTTTAAAAGACTCCAGCGTTTTTAACGTAATTTCACGAATGTGTAAATATTTTTGACAGACAAAATAAGTGTGTAAATAATTTTGAAATATGAGGCGCAGACTTCTTTTGTGTTTTTAATCAGCAACTATCAATGTTATTTCTAAAAATTTTAAACCAGCCAAATCTATACATTTTGAGGATTACAATTGGGAAGTTTTCTTGTCGCAAATTTATTAACATAGCAGCAAACCTACTCTGCTAACTAAAAATTCTAAAATTTTTAATTTGTGTAAATATATATGACTATGTCTGTATATATATATATATATATATATATATATATATATATATATATATATATACAATTTTCAAAAAAAGTTTTAAAAAAAACCACATTAAAATACTCATTATTTTGCTGGACAAAAATATAGGCACAACTATATCTTCAATAATAAAAAAATACTTAGAACATTTATCTAATATTTATTTGGCAGTCTCTTTTGCTTAATAACAGCCTTAAGTCTATTTGGCATGGAGTGGACTACCTTCTTAATAAAAATTTTGCCACTATTTGTAAAAGTATAAAATAAAAAAACGCAATCTTACAAAAACATAACAAAAATTTAAAACAAAAACAAACACTACTCTATTCCTTGACATCAGAAGGAAGTCTACACAACTGTTGACATTATTGTTAAAATTAAATAATTTAAAAAATTACATTAGAAAATTTTAGTATTTTGTTTGGCCCCCGTTTGCATCATTCACGCATTGCAATCTCTTTTTCATAGAACTGATTAACTTCTTTAAGTCGTAGTTGGATGGTATATTTTGCCACTCTTCTAAAATTGCTTTTCTTAAAGCAGTCACCTTAGAAGGCCCAGTTAGGCCAAAATAATAATGAAATAATTTTCGTATTACGAAAATATCGTATTGAAAAATTAATCGACAATGCAAATGTTTCCAATCAAAATCTTATACGAATCTGAGTAACTTTTTCGATTTCTTAAATTGACGCAACGTTGTTTTGCACGTAAGCTAATCTAACAAAAGCTTGTGAAGCACATTCGATCAGAAGATAGTTAAAACCATTTAAATTTAAGTTGTTAAATTTTTTTACGACCTTTAAAAAGGTTAATTTCTTAAGGTTGAAAATGTGAATTTTAGATATTTACAACTTCCATTAGCTATTTTAACCGTTGCAATACTTGCCTGAATAACAGCTTGAAACCTGATCATTAGTGCTGGAAAGAATAGCTTAATGTAATTCCCAAGATTGTTTTTTTTTTTTCGATCTAAATTTTTTGACTTTGACAAATTTTGCACGCAATGGTCCAATAGGAATATCCTTGAACGGTTAACATTTACCTGGCCCTTTTTCTCTTGATTTAAACAAGTTTTTTGCCCACTTTCAATAATGTACTTAAAAGTACGGGTTTTTAATTGAGAGCATAATGTAAAAATTAAATGCAAAGGCTCGCAAAAAATTACAAATGCAACTTGAGTGCAATCATGCGTTCATGGGATTAAATTCTTCTTGTCTGGTTTTGAACAAAGCCTTTAAAATACTGCATAAATGTCTTTTTTATGATCTTAAGAAAATGTTCTTTTCGATTATAGTAAAATTTTGGCAAACGACGATAAACTTAAAAAATATGGCCTACTAAAAATAGTTATTAAAGTAATGCTAATCGTATGATTTATATTTAATACATTTATGAATAGGCATGGCTTATAAATATTAAGCAATTGACGATTTTTCTCAAATACTAAATATTTTTGTCTGCTTTAATATAAGATTTCATAAGCCAAGTCTAAGCTTTTGTATTTCCTTTTAAAATGTTTTTTTTTTCTTATTTTACTTCTATTTTTATTGCTCTCTAAGTTACAATATGATCAGTTATTGACTTAAATAAAGCATAAAAATTGTAATGTTATTTACAGCAATTATACTTACACATTTTAGTACGCTAATAGCTATGAAATTTAATTTTCTAGGCGTTTTGTTGTAGCTGTCGTAGCAATAAAAATAATTATTTTAATAACTTGCCACAAAAAAAAAAAAAATGCATATAAAAATTGTGTTGTATTTTAAATTTACATAAATTTAATAGCAACCGACAGCAACAAGTAAAATCTTTTTCCTTTCAAGCAGCAGACACTAACATTTTTATGTCCTGTTTCATAAAAACTGAAAAGTTTTTTATACTTTTTCTTATACGAAAGTGTTTAAGTGGCAGAAAACACATTTACTGTTTTGTATTATGTTTTTTAAGTTTTATTGAAACACTTGAAAATAATCATCAATAAACAGTTTTTCAATTTAAGTTTTAAAATAAACAACAGAACAACTACAACTTCTGCTGTCACGCAAACATTTTTACGATCTACTACGTCTGCCAAATGCGTTCATTTGCTGGCATTTTCGCAAACAAATAAGTTTTAATTTAATTCTTTGTTAATGGCAAACGAGAAAATGTTTGAGTTTAAGTTTTATGTGGTCTTTTATTCGGGTTAAAAGAAAATAATTTCTGTGTAAAAAAGTCATCATGAAGTATAAAACTTAATCACGGAAATTTATGTTTTCATATCGTCATTAATAAAAAGTTGTATTTCGTGATTTAAACAAGCCAAGTAAAACAAGTAGTAAATATATATTTTTTTTGAGGTAAAAATTTTACATAAAAATGTTATCGGCTCTTAATGGGTTCCCCATGTTTTTCGAGTTATGGGCCTCTGAACTTTGCATAGAAAAATCCAATTGTGCAACACATTTTTTAAGATGTCAGGTCAGTATGGATATCATTTAAAAGCTTTTGAAGAAGTATTTAAGAAAATGCTTAACCCATTAAGAGCGGATGACATTTTTATGTAATATTATTTTTATTTTATATTTTAATTCTCTGTCACCTCAATATTTTTTATTTTTTTATTGGACTTACTTTACTAAAATAGATTTACACACATGGTGAAGGATATATAAGTTTCGGTATAGGCGAATATAGCACTCTTGTATTTTAAAGTGAAAATTTAATTTTTTGTAATGTTGAACTGACCGTTGAAAATAAGTTTTGTGCGCAAAATTTGGTTCTAAGTAATGTAAAATGCAAAAGTTAGCGCGTATTTTTTTCTGTATTTGCTTTAATGTTTAAAATAAATTTTGCACTTTCGCAAGAACAAAATTAATTGTTTGAATATCTTTATTATATTTACATACATACATATATGTGAACTTTTTTATTTAGGCAAGTTACACATACTTCTTGAACCGCATAGTATTTAAGAAATATTTATTTTGTTGTATGTCTAGGAAAGCGTACGCTATAGTCCACCTTAACTCTTACACAGCGGTTAATGCTGTGACTGCAGATATTCTCTATTATTATGTGGCTTCTACAATTTTCTTTAAAATATTTCTTTTTGGTCCTCTAAATATAATATTTTTTCCTTTTTTTTTATATTCACTCTTTTTGTATTCATTTGTTTTTAATACTTTCGCTTTCGGTGGTCGCAAAATATATTATACCTGTTAATTTTCTCTTTTTACAAATATTTCCTTTGAATGAATCCTATCTATTCTACTCTTTTGCTCTTAAAATTTTTTATTATGAAGCGCTTAGAAGTAAACAAAAAATTATTATGAAGAGAACTTTGCTTACATTTCATTTTTATTGTTAAATGCACAATTGTTGATTAAAGCACGAGGACCAAACAAGTCATTCAACAATTTTTAGTTGTTAATTGTTTTTGGTATTGTAATCTCATATTTATCTGTTTGTGCTCACCACTAAATCTATGAGCTTGTGTGTATAGGCTTTTTACTATTAACCTATTTACTGCATTCCTGTATAAGAGCGGAAGTCTCAATCGGCTTTAAGTCAACTTCGTTTTGAATTCATGCTTTTAAAGTTTTATAATCACATTGGTTAACTCGTGTTTAAAATTGCCAATTTAGCTACTTTCTGGCTAGATTTAGCGATATTGTTTATATCTAGCGGTAATACTTTCTAGTCAATTTAGTCATTTTTTCAACTCTAGTAATTTTGTAATACCAATTTTTCAATACTTAAATGGAAACTGTAAAGCTTTTGAGAGAAGTTTTTGAATGTTGTATGTGGCATACACAGGCAATAACCCTTCGATAAGATATCGATTTTTTAACTAAGCTTCTATTTTTACCATTTTCGATACGAAAGGCTTCTCAGACAAATAAATTTTATTAATACAACAAAAAAACTTAAAATTAAAAAGAAATAACGTCTTAGTTATGGATTCAAAATACGAAACAGGTATTGTCATAACTTTAAGCGAGACCGAAATATATAATATAAATAGTCTTACGGGGAAGATTGGGTTCAAATTTAAATGAAATTTAAAAAAAATTATAAAAATAGCCAAATACCGCCAAGTATTTTAAATATTGCCAAAAATCTCGCCTCTCGCCATTCTTAAATTCTTATCGTGAAAAAGGATTTTTTATCGCCACGTTTGGCGAAAAATCGCCGTAACAGACAGCACAGCCAATAGCTTTTTAAAGTTTATTTTAAAAGAAACATTTCTTTTTGTTGCTTTCTGTGTGTTTTTTTCAGCAAATGACGTACTTGCATGTGACCCCCTTTCAACGAATTAAGAGATTTAAAAGCTTTTTTTGCTCTTTTAATTTAACGGTTTCTTGTTTTTATTAATTGAAGAAAAAAGCTTCTTTGGAATTTTATAACTTTAACAAGTTTTTAGAGCATTTAATAGGAATCTTTGGCCAACATTATTTGTGTGGGAGAGAGAGAGAGAATATTATAAAAAGCTCACTGTAAATAGTATGCAAAAAAATTCGCATTTTTTGGTGTTTTCTGGCTTCATCTTACTCTCAGGCAATTTTTCCTATTTCATGTGATGAGTTACGCTTGGAGCGGAATATTGGGGTCTCCACAAATGTTTGAAATTAAAGACTGATAGTTGTCGGGTACACGCCGCGATGCTAAGATTCGTAAACGCCATTAAGAGAGCTTGTGCTTTTTAAGAATAATCAAAAGATTAACCGTTAAATGTAATATTTTTGTTACCATTTAAACTGATAAAAATTGTAAATTTAAAACCGCCACCACCACACAGACACTACGCAACAAACGCAAGTTAAGGAAAAAATAGAGCGTCGTAGAAAAGAGATTCATTTTGAAAGTATAAAACAAAAAGTATGCAGGAATATAAAAAATAAACAGAAAAAAAAAACAAAAATTTGTAAAGAAAGTTTTAAGGTGTAAAAATTAGTGCTTGCTGGTGGTCGGTCGGTGTCTTAAGGTGATTAAAAATTTAATTTAAATACTTTTCCCTTCAATTTTATTGCATGCAAATGTCAATGCAATTTTTTTTTTAAATAATTTTAATAATAAATTAAAACAACTTTTAAATCCAGAGTCAAGTCGATTAAAAGCTTAAATTTTGAATAAAATCGAGCGTGTACTTCGTGTTTTAAAACAAGTCGTTATTTTTCGTGCCAAAAATGCTAAACTTCGTTTTTATTTCTTAACATTTGACACTTTTTGTTTTTCGTTGGTCGTCTGCCGTTTTAATTTGTAGCAATAAAAGAATAAAAAATAAAATAATATGTAATTTATTAAAAAAATAAAAATTTTGAAGAAAATAATTTTTATGCATTAAAAAAAGAAAAATGAATTAATAAAAATTATTATTATTCTGGTGTGACTTTCATCTACAATTTTTTAAATATTTTATTTGCATTTAATGTTTTGATTTTTTTTCTTCTTCTAAAGAATAATAATAATTAATTATTCTTAACACAAACCTAAAAACTGGAAAAAGGTAAAAAAAACAAAAATTCTTATATTATTGTCTTTCTAGTATTTTTTAAATATATTAGAAAATCGCGTGGTATAGTTTTTTTATTTTTTGTTACTAAAACGTTCGATAGAATGAGGTAAAGTGTATTTGTGTGCAGTGAATGTGTGTTTAAGCTGTTAGCTGTGTCCTTGAATTTTCGGATGATTTCTAATTTGAAAGCTAGAGAAAGCAAAATTTAGAAAATGAACTTATTTTTTAATTGCTAATTGCATCATGAATGAATTGGGTATTGAAATTGTTAATGATCTAATTTAATAAAATATAACATAATTAGCTTTAACTGGGTATTTGTTGAAATTAGGAGCTCAAAAATATTTTAATTCCAGAGAACTACTTCTATGTTTTACGATTGGTGTTTAATATTTCAATATGAAATTATTTTCCACTCTTCATAAAATTGCTATACGTATTATATATTATTACTATTATTATATTATAAGTTTTAGATGCTAAAAAGGTGTTCTAAACCCCTTAATGTAGAGCGCTTCAACATTTCTCAATAAACTTCGATAACATTCTCAAGTAAATTCATTGCGTCTATATTTTCGGAGCCACCTAAGGTTTTTAATTTAACTTTAACTTTATTGAAAGTAAAGTGAAGTTTATTATTCCGAATCATTTTCGAAGCTAGTTTACGTTAATTTTGCTAGTAATACATCTTATATATTTTTAGCTTTTAATAGTAATTATTTAATGATATTATCATTAAACTAACCTAATGCCAACAATTTCAAATTTAACTAACTAAAAATTTGATTGTTTATCAAAATCAAAATTTGTCACTTATAAAATTCTCAACTTTGAATTTTCAAATCAGTTTAGAAATAAAAAAAAGTCAACAAATCCTTTTAATAACATAGAGAATTTTTTTAGTTTGTCTTGTGATTTTTAAATGTAATAAAGCCATTCTGGATAGAAATGGATGTCGTTCATTATGCAGATGCATCCATTACGACATAAAAAGTTTTAATCTCTGAGCAATTGTATGAGCCTGTAGCCACACTTGAACTGGTTATATAAGATTTCCAATTTCCCACCTTTTAATTGAAAATTAATTACCCTTTGAATTGTGAAAGTTTTTCATAACATGCAAAATATTAAGTAGTAAATATAAAAGTACCGCATATTTAAACTTTTTCTTGCTACTAAACACTGAAATGTACTTTCCGGATTGTGTAAAATGATCTTATTTCTCCAAATTATTTTACAGCTCCAAAACAGCACTGCTAGAAAAACAACCCTACCTGTGTGTTAAGTCAAACTAAGTTGACGTACAAATTACAATTGCTTTTAAAAAAGTAAATTCAGAATAAACATTAGCCACAAAACTTGAAATATTTTTTCATATGTCTGTAAGTAAAATATATTTCAATATACGTACATATATTCTGAGAGTTATTATTTTGATTTAGTTGTAACATTTAATTATATTTCTTTTAAAACAAATGAATCTTCTGATGTCACTTGCAATTTACAATAGATTTTGAATTCAACAATTGATTTTGGGAATATTTACCGTGTATTTTGTAAATGTGTACAGAGGGTTGTCTGCTTAATTGAGAATTTAATTTATGAGATATGAAGCAATCGTTGACACATATTTATTGAGAAATGAAAATATATTTTTGTAATAAAATGAATTACTATTATTAAATTTAATAGAAGATTTTAACAGGCAAATAATTTTAAGATATACGAATAACGCACTAATTTAACGGAGAATTCTAATTATGAAATATGTAGCAGCTTGTTATAAACACAAGTTAACCTTCCAACTATTTAAGCATTTTAAAGTTTTTAACAATTTACTTGTACATCCGTTTCTTAGTACCCTTTCATTCCTGCCATCCCCTACCATTGTTGATTAATATCCAACGGAAAGATAATTAATATTTACTTTTTGTTATTGTTGTAGTTTTTATTTTTCTTGCTGTTAAAATAAAAAAAAAAAATAAAAAACAACAGACACAAAAACAAAAAAACACAATTTTGGTGCAAATATTTTTTACTAACGTATTTATAACCACAACAAAACTTGTAGTTAGTTCCGTTTCATGAAAGTAAAATAAGGTACAAAAAACTTTCTAACGCACAAAAGAAATAATGATGATACTTTAAATCTACTTTAATAGCTCAATAGCAATAAGAGAAAGTTTATTCAAGAAAAGGTAATGAAAAAAAAAAATGAATTAATATGCATTCATGCATAAATACTTACGTATGTGTGTGTATATTTAAATAGAGAAATATGATGGCATTTGCAATAAGCACTTTAATAAGATGCTGGCAGCTGTAATATTCACCTTGCTATCGGAGGTATAAATAATTCACGGTTCCTATCTGCTACTTAGTACCAACATCTTTTTTGAATGATAACACGTTTTTGCTGGCAAATTAATATACATTCAAGAGTTATTTTTTACGACATAATTTTATAGCAGTTTATCTTTGTGAGGGGAAAAATAACACTTCAAAAAAATAATAAAAATAAATTTTTGATTCAAAAAACATTTTTGAGTTTTTATGCATTGTTACACGCTTTAAAGACTTTCATAAAAATTGTCATAAAGCACATTCATTCGCACAGTGGCCAAAATGAAGGTTCTCCTTCTTTGTGTCATTGTACGAAAGGTTAGCACCAAGCTCTTTAACGATTGGGGTTATAAACTGAACAATCATTGAGATTTTTATCGCATGTAACACGCAACGCATAATTGTTTTTTTTTTGTTTTCAAATTAAAAACCCTTAGCGGATTGGCACCTCCTTCTCTGCCTCTGTTCTGCATATTAAATATCTGTCGCTGGGGTATTTTACGAATCTTCCGATTTGTCAGTCTTCCATTTACTTCCTTTTCGAAATTAATTTGCAAAAACTTTTCTACTTTTACATCATTTGTCTTAAAATTCTAAGTAATTTTCCTTTCAAATTAATATTTCCTTCTTACAATGTCGTATGTTCTTTCCTTTCTGCTCTACCTAAACCAACCTTTTTTTATTCCAATATAAGTTTAAGGAAATAATAACCGAAAATAACCTTTTCGATAGCAAATAGAAAATTTAAATTCATACGTGTTCGACAATCAAACAAAGAAGACATATTTTTAAATTTATATACTTTTGTACATTCAAATTATGAAGAAAAAGTTAACATTTTCTGTTTATTGGATTTGTAAAATCGAGAGTGTGTGCAACTAAAGTGTAATACACAAAAGCGTCATTATGAATAAGTTGTGGATGTTGTAAACAGAACAGAACACAACATTTTGTGCAAAAATAAAAAAATTTATTAGAATAAATCTCTTTTTTGTCAAAATATTTCTTTAATATTTCTTTGTATGTAAGAATTCAAAAACACACTTATAATGTTTCCTCTATTTTTCTTTCTTATGTTGTTGAGTAACGAAGTGAAAGTTTTAAACGTATAAAAAACGGTTGAATTAAGCCTTGAATTTTATTCGAATGTTTATACTTGAAATAATGCATACTTTTTTTTTAATATTTTCCCTAAAGAAGAGTTCATTATACTTTTTCATACCCAGGCAAAAATATATTTAAATATCTGGAAGGTTAAGTCATAAAAAGCGAGAGTGATACAACTTTAAATCATCACATAACAGGGAAATACATATATTTTTAATATCAATGAAACTGCCTTTATTGAAAAGAAAATTTTAATGAAATTAATGTTTAAATATGACTTCTCTCAAGTGGTCGCCACGGCTTGCGCAATCTAGAACACTAATTTTTAAAATTTTTCGCAGCATTTGCGGCCGCATTTCGCTAATAATTCATCGAATGTTGATTTCCAGGTGTTCAATTGCTTGTGGTTTATCGACGTAGACAAGTGGCTTAAGATAACCTCAATGATCCAGTGGGGTTAAATAACACGATCTTGGTGGCCAATTAATTGGGCCAAAAAATAAAATTGTTTTTTATCAAAAGTTTCTTTGAGTAAATTAGTTTTAGCGCCCGCTGTATACGATGTGGTTTTGTCCTGATGGGACAACATATCAGCCAGATTAATGTCATGTAGTTTCCAATCATTTTTGTATACTATTCAACATTGACAGTAACATTCTTACCGTCGTTATTTTTGATGACATATGGGCCAATGACTGACTCCGTTAGCCCGAAAAGATCACCAATCAGATCAATTTTCTGTTAATGTAATGTTTTGTCAACAATTCTGCTTATTTACCTTTCCATTCAATCAGAAATGTGCTTCGTCGGAAAAAAATTTGTGCTTCAACCCATTCGCCGAACCGGCGGCGGATACGATGTTCGTTTGGCTCTAAACATGAAATTTCAAAGCAAAATAAATAAAAAGTAACTATTAGCTGGTAAGTAAGTGCTCGAATAAGCAGTTGTGACACTTAATAAAATAAGATTCTTGACAATTTAAACTTTGTTTTTAAAATTGATTACGGAAAATCTATTTTGACTGGATAAGTGCCGCTTTTGTGCGAGTACAAATGCGATATTGCTTTTAAATTGGAAGATAATTTTGCGCTTTTTATTTGTTTTATACAGATCTTTTCGCTTTATAAAACTTGGAATATTTAGTTTAAAACGCGAGCAAAATAATATTAATAATAATATTGTAAACTTACTAGATGAATTAAAAAGCATTACAGTAGATGAGGTTGCAACTAGGATTCTGTAAAAAGTGCAGCGAATTATTTACATCGTCTTTTTTAGTTTAGCAAATTTCGGATCTTTCTTGAAAATGTTAAAGAGAATTTCTGGGCGAAACGAAAGGAAAAACTATCTGAAAAAAACCTTTTTAAAATACCAGAAATGCATAACCACAGAGTGTTTTCGTTTCCAAACAGAATCATTCGAATAATCGATGATTTTTCAAAAGAATACTCTTAAGATTTTATCTTAAAATGAGTACAAAACTCAAGTGTGTTTGCTTATTAAATATACCAAATAAAAAAGTTGTGCCACGGAACAATTTATTAAAAAATGATAGAAAAACTAAGAATTAGTTAAATGTGAAATGGATGATCTTTAAATGATGACTCATTTCGCGAAGTAACTTAATTTTCATACAATTAATAAGATATTTCTCTTGTTGTCGTATTTACTAAACAATAGAAAATCAACAAAGTTTTTATTAATTTAAAAATAATGTTTAAGTAATTTTATTATTTCTAATTTTACAAAAATATAATTGACAAAATCAAGAGTCTTCTCTTCGTTGTCTCGTTTGATTATTTCGTAAATATTTTTAGTCACAAGTATTGCAAAATAGAGCCAACATCAATTTTTATAGGTCCTTAAATTGCTTTTTTTGTCTCGTACGAAAGTCTTAGTTTTTTCATTTATCTTTAAAACTAAAAATTGGGTGTAATTGGATTTATTACCATTAATAGAGCCAATCAGGGTCATAACTTAGGCTAATAATCAAAGCAAAAATATATTTTATTTTAATATATTTGCCACTTTAATTGTGTAAGCCTGTCCCGTACGACAGTATGGAATGCCCATGTATAAATTTTAGTCCAAAATTTACTCCTATTTTGATTAAATCAGAAACAATATGTCAATTGAAACAATATGTCAATTGTTTCTGATTTAAAAGCAAACAAAAAAGAGAAAAAAGAAACTGGAAATGTTTTACCATTAATTGTAATAAACATTTAAAATATGAACAGCACTTTTAAGAAAGCCGAAATTAAAGATTTTAGTTTTTCTTCAAAAGCATATGCTAAATCTATTGAATCTAAGCACGATAATACAAATTTAATTACAAAACTTATTATTTATACGCTGTTATCTTAAGAAAGGTTTTTTTTTTTGCCATACTTAAGGCCTTGTCGATTTATAATCTGAACTATAATTCAATTAGAATTATAATTACAAATATCCGAAAATTCCCAAACAAGATTTTTAATTGATTTTTTTAATTAATTAATTTTTTGGAACAAAAATCTTGATTCTAAGGATATTTACCCAGAGTCGACAACACGGCTCAACCGAATAAAAATAAAAAAATTTTACCATATGATTAAGCAACAAACATCAAAACTTTTAAAGCCTTTCCAAACTTAAGTTACTTGTTTTTTATTTTTTTACTATCATATCTTTTAGATAATGTTAATTTTATAATAATTTTTTGGTTCTTTTTTTTCTTTGCAGTTTAATTGCAAGTAGTTTCCGATTTTTGCAGAAAAATGAAAACAAGTAAAAGCAATTTAAAGAAATTTAAGAGTGATTAAGCCAACTACTACTGCTACTAAAGGCAAAAACTTATTAAATATAATCAAAATTTAATAGAAAATAAAAACCAAGTATAACGTGAAATTTACTATAACTATAAACAAAATATGTTAACATATCATTAAAAATATAATATTTAAAACATATAGTTCAAGCCGCTGTAACGAAAGTAATAAAATAGAATTAGAAAAGATATCATACAATAAAAAAATCTCAAGTTTAATAATATCACACAATTTTAAGAATCAGTAATTAAAAAAGAACGCAGTCAATCTAATTAAGAATTTTAAATAATTAATTTAAATTTATTTATTAAATAAGAAAAAAACGTCAATATTCAATAAAAATAAAAATTTCAGGCTAGCAAAATAGCAAAAAAATTGAATTTTTATTATAAAACTAAACTTCATGATATTAATTTCTTTTTTATATGCAACATTAAATTTGTTTTCCATTAAATAGAAATTTTTCCTTTAAATTGTTGCTTTCAAATTATCAAAGTGTATGTGAAACGCGTATGTGTGTGAAGAAGATTTTCAAACAAAAATCATGTTTATCGTTTGTTAGTGTATACATATGCTTGAGTGTGTAGAAACGATAAAATAATAAAAACAAATAAACAAATTTATTAACAAATCTAAATGCAATAAATACATATAACAACGTAACACATAAACTAATAATTAAAAATTATTAATAAATAAAAAAAAAATAATTTACGCCC
Source organism: Cistogaster globosa (assembly GCA_937654795.1). NCBI lineage: Eukaryota > Metazoa > Arthropoda > Insecta > Diptera > Tachinidae > Cistogaster > Cistogaster globosa. The sequence goes on along the minus strand of OW569406.1, from coordinate 121,448,785 downwards.
AATACAAATAAAACAGCAAACAAATGCAAATGGATTTTCTTAAGAAATAAATGATGTGCAGTAATAAATAAAAAAATCTAATCTAAAATAACTACAACAACATCGTAACGTAGTTTAGTCTTCTTCGTAATTTTTAATTGTGTCTCGTAGCTGAACGAAATTCAAATATTTTTATTAAACTAAGAAACAAAATTTAAAACAACAACAAGAAAATTAAGGTGAGTTATTATTATTATTTTTTTTCCATAAATTAAAAAGAAAATAAATGCATTTTGTAGTTCTTTTTTTATTTTGCTTATCTGCCTTTTTGTTTAGAATTGAAAATGCAGAGCTCTGTTTAATAAATTATTTGAGTCCATCACTATTTTCATAAAATACAAAAATCGCTTAGAAAATTATTTTTAAAATTACATACTTCATAAATTCCTTGAAAAAAATAGTTATTGTCAAATTTTTCATGTGCACGAGTTAAAGGGTGTTTTAGAGGAAGGACATCAAGTTTAATCTCCGAAAATCTAAAATGGAAACGAAAAACTATTTTTTGGTTTGGAACCAGTTATAAACAATTGTTAAATGAAGATCAAGAGCGTTTTCCAGTTTTGAGTTATGTCCGAAATTTCGAGACTTAAACGATTTTATTACAAAGAAAAAAACAAAAAAACGGCACTTTGCAGACTGTTAGCCTGGTGTTATTTTTCAGATAAACAATATTTTTAAGAAACCCATTTGTAAATTTTACAATTGCGTTTTTTACATTTGTAATTTTCTTTTTAAACTTGTCCAAAATTTTCCACTCTCCAATATCGAAAAAATTTTACTTCATTATTATTAAAGATTATTTTAGGTTTGAAAGTGCAATATATCTGAAATATCTGAAAGCAATAACATGATCAATTTTGCTCACTGGCCTATCACCCATATTTGTTTAGTATTTGCGATATTTGTATATACAATTTTAAGACAACAGTAAAATCAAACTCAGACTTGAAGCTCTGAAACTGCTATATGTTATGTAGTTGTTTTATTGCCCGACATAGAACGAGTCACGTTAATAATAACAATATATAACCGAGAATAAAGAAACAAAATCCGAGATAGATGCCTATTTAACAAACTGTTTCTTAACATCTGATATGAGAAAACCGCACTGTTTCCATCGTAATATTTTTTATCACTCGCTAATATTTCAAAAATGGTTAATGCGTCCTGATTAGTGTCTACTTTTTTGTACTAATAATTTTAAATAATAAATGTCTTCTATACAAATTTTTATTATACAATTTTCTTTTACGTTTTAAAATACTTCTTCATCTTTCCCAGAACAAAAATTGTTCGTTTGATTAGAGACCAAGTTTGTTATTCTCATTTCTTATTCAGAGACTGTTTGTTAAGGAAAATCTATGGAAAACCACTTATGAACATCTTTAGAAGATTATATTAAATGCTATTGTAATATTCTCTGTAATGAACCTTTAAGTATACAACTGCTTTTCTTGGCTTTATTTATACAAATACAGTCTGTATTTCTGGTGTGTTGGTTTATACACAAAAAAAAGTTAAGCTTTTTTTATTTGAGACATTATAACACATTAATGCTTCCACATACAAATAAAAAAATTGTTGCTTTTTGACCCTGAAATATATGACTGTTTTAAGAAAAAAAAAAATTTTTTTTTCATCAGTTTTGTTTTGCTCTGCAATGCGAAATGTTAAATTTGTATTCCTAACCTATCTTCAGTATATTTTAATATTTCTTTGCTTTACATTTCATTTATTTTGCTTATTTTATTTTTTCCTTCTTGTTTTTTTTTTTGTTTGTTTTTTGTGTAAACATGCTGAAAATGCGTAACGTTCCTTGTAAAAATCTTTGCTATTTGCTGAACTACTAGATGCATGTAAAATGGGTACATACATACATAATTAAATACCAACATATACTATATTAGTACATACAAATACTTGGCTCAGCACTTTGGGCCAAAAAGTAATAAATGTTATGAAAACATTGAATAAATAGATTGAACGGGTGGAAAAGAAGATGAATAATAGATTCGGTATTCGTCTTTTATTTAAACGGCTGGGACAATTGAACCAAAATTTTACACGAGCATAGCAAAGAAGTATTTGAACTTAAGTTTTAAAGCTGGGTACCATCGACTTACCAGGGATAGCGCTATGTGGTCTCAAAGTTGGGTACCTCGCACATGAAAATTTTTCTAATACTTGACATTTTTCAATTTTTGTCTGCTGTTTAAAAATTATGCATGGTCTAGTCAATACCTAAAAAATGGTGTCTTAATCTGCATGTTTGTGTTTTTAATTCATCGAGTTGTAAGCATTTTAAAATTAATATTTTCAGGTTCTTCGATACCCTGGTCCTGTTTTTTTTAAATATTGGGTACAATTTTCAGTAAATTTTTATAACTTTTTTATAGTAGTAAGCAAGCAAATTTCAAACATTTAAAAAAAATTGAAGATTATATCTTTTCTGACCTAGAAATTATACGATTATTAAATTAAAAATTCCAAAACTACTGGATTTAGCCTAAAAAGGCCCTTTTTGATAGAAAAATTGTCTTAAGAAATAAATAAATTTTTTTATTTTTTGAAGGCAAACTTTATGTGTGAACGTTTGAACCAAATTTCATATAAAACTTATCTTTCTCGAAGATGGTAGATATCCCTTAATTTAACCTCTTTTACACTGAAATTTTGATTTTTGCCTTTATGTTCTAAAATCCCAAAGCTAAGATCGGAAAAAGAAGACTGATGTAAGAAAGCTATATATATTCCGAATCGTTGGTGAAAGTATTTCGCGAGCCCTAGTTATTTTTTTATTTTAGAAAATAATCTGTCATATCATGATGCATGTCTAAGAGATAAAGAAAATCCTTTGAATCTGTTTTGGTAAAAGGTGAAGAAGCCTTATAACTAATCCAACGTTTTATTATTGGTTTAATCCGGCTAGACGTTTACAAATGGCTGAGCTATTTCCGAAATATTTTTAATTCTGCCCCACTGAGCACAGGTTGGAGATGGCTCAGCGTCATTTGTTTTTAGAAAAAAATATGTTTGCGAAAAGAGTCATAAAGAAGAATATCTGCTAGTTACTATTATAGCTTACGCAACTATTTTAGACATATAAAATACATGTATTATTTAATTTAATTAATATTAATTAATATTTTAAGTTCAAATGAGCTTAATATACAAAGTAACCGGCCGTCTAACTGCACTTATCTAATAAAGTACTGCGCAAGGGGCAGTACCTTTGAATGCAAGTCTTTAATTTAAATATCTTAAATACTTCATAAGTTACAAAATTTGAAACAAAAGAACACAAATATCCCCATTGTGCAATGTATGCAAAAGAAATATTAATGCTGTTGTTTGTGCTTTACTTCATTTAACATTTAACATTTCTCTTTTACTTTTTTTGTATTTTTTTAACGTTACATATAATTAGGTTTAATATTAAAGTGTTCATCATCCTTGCACTAAGCCTCATTAGTTTTTTTTTTTTTTTGCAAAATTAAAAAGAAACTTTGTTTCAACACTAAGAAATACATGCCAAAACACATAGAGATTGTGTGATAGATAAATAGAGAAAGAGAGAGAGAGATAGAATGAGATTTCGCACACTGTTGTTCTACGCTTGTGAAATAACAGTTACTACAGCAGCAAGAAAAATGTATCCTTTATCTTAAATAAAAAAGAATATTAAATGCATGTTATGTTGACTTGACCTCATTATTTAGATGAAATATTATGCTTTAAATTAATAAGATCAGGGAATAATTGTTCATTAGTATTATTAAACTACTAATATTATTTTTATTATTATTATTTTTTTTTACTCAAATTCAAGTACCCAAAATAATAAATAAAATAATAAATCTATTGCGACAAATATTTTTCTGTGATCTTTTTAAACAGAGAAAGAGCAAGACAACATTTGTCATTGTGAGACATATTTTTTTTAATGAACTAAGGTTTCAGGTTTTTTTTTTAGGGTCAAAGGCTTGAATCTTGTTTTTTTACCTGTTTTAGTTTTGACCTCAAATTCACTAAATTTTTATTCTTTGAGTTAATTTTTATAACCCTTTTCTTTACCCAACATTTATTTTCATTCATTTCACGTGGGTGAAGCAAACTTCTATTTTGGATCGCAGTTTAATTATGTTGCTGTGTTATTGTTCTAATTTATTTGAAAATTTCTCACACAACAGATACAATATTTAACTGGCGCACACAGTTCTTAGCTCACTATGAAGAAAAGTAGATTTAAGAGCATTTATTTTATTCTCCCTTCATAAATACTTGTATTTAATCCTTTTGACTTTGTATAAGGGTAGCATACATATTTTTGTTTCATATTTGTACATTCGCTTCTCGGTGTACGAAGCTTTGGTAGCCATTTTTTAAAGGTTTTTGGGTGTTTTATTTTTTGCGGTTATAAAACCTCTTTAATATCGTTGCATCAAATAATTTTGTGGATTTTAATGTGCTGCTTGCTGCTGTTAAGCACCTTTTGTGGTTTTTCTTCTCGGTAAAAAGAAAAAGAAAATAATAAAACGGAAAAGAGAAATAATGAAACATTATTATGAATTTAAAGGGATTGTTAAATTTTTTTGTAAATGATTGTAGATACCAGGTCTTTGCTTTAATTTTATAATAAAAATTTTGTTTGTAAAATTGATTTTTAAAATTTTAAAATATTTTTTTAAAGCCCATAATTAATATTCTTATTTGCTTACACACATGCAAACGCTTACGAATGACAAGTAGTGTACGTATGATTAATTTAATCAAATTAATAGTTGTTTGTTTTCATACGACATAAGCAGACTTTAATGTTATTTAATGTTTTTCAAACAAAATACTTCGGTAGCTGTTTGAAATATTTTTTATAGACTTTTTTAAACAGATTTTGATTTTTAGAATTTTCCTCTTAAAACACAAAATTGTTTCTTTACCTGATCACAAAATTGTTTTTTTACTTAAACTTAAGCCAGGTTAAAATTACTCATTTGGTTTTAATTAAAATTTATTTTTTCTATTTTGCTTTTTTTAAATTTGTTTACAAAATCTTATTAATAATAACTTTATTATTTTTATAAATAAAATTTATGAGAACAAAGTTATATGCAGGCAAAGCTTTTATAGTTGATTTGATCGATATCTAGAACTTAACTTAATTTCAATGAAAAGAGTTTGTTTAAAGTGTGGCATTAATATTTTTATTTATCACAAACAGTTAAAAATCTTTTCATAAAGACTATAAATTCGTTTTACCGAAAACTTATTATTTTGTCGTCATATCTTAATTTGTAAAAGTTTCTTTCAAGACACGTACAAACAGTTTTAAATTAATGGAAAATATTATTCTTGTTATATTTTGTAAACTATTCTTAATTTTTTATCATTGTCATTTTCTCAGTGTTTAAGTTTTCTAACAGACATTAAAATAACCTCAAGTGTTTTGCTGTGGAAAATATTATCCTGCAATAAAATTGAAGTTTTGTTTTTAGCAAGGACGATGCGGCAAAATTAAGGAGACTTCTACAGAGTCTCCTACATACACTTCTACTTCGTATTAACTGTATGGGATTTTTATGCAAATGGAAACATAAGCAATAAGGTTCTTTACTTTCAATGAGCGTCAAGTAAGCAACTTCAAAATTCAATATTTCTATGGTATCTTATAACAAACGAACTAAAATATATTTTAAGATTTAAAAAAGCCTTTTCAAAGAGATTAAAGCAGATTTTGGTGACATTAAAATAAAAATAAGCTGAAAAATAAACAACAATGTAAAGAAGGGATTTACGCAATGATTTATAATTCGTTTCTAAAGTTTAAATTAGAGGTCATGTGAAATTATGCTATGATTTGGCTGTTTAAAATAATATTAACATACAATTTCTTTAGTTGTTTAATAGAAAAATATTTCTAAACTGTTTCAAGAATATAAATCAACTGAACAAGAATATATTTGAATAGCTATTTTGTGTCACTTTTCTGAACATCTGTTTTTCGTTTCAAATTGTACTTTTTATCTTTTTAATTTTTAGATAGTAAAAAAAATATTTTGCACTGTCCTAACAACTCTTTTTTAAGGAAAAACAGCTAAGAAAGCCAATGATAAGTCCATAACATTTTAACTTTGTTGAGGTAAATCATTATTATATTCCTTATATATTTTTAAATAATTCGAACTGGATAGATACCACGAATATGTTAAAAAAAAGTAAGAGTGCCATATTCGGCCTTGCCGAATATTTATACGCTTCACCATATATGTAAATACTGGGTTGACAGAGAATTAAAAAGTAAGAAAAAAATATAAAGAACCATATATAACTTTACATAAAAATGTCATCGCCTCTTAGTGGGTTAAGCATTATTAAAAATTCTTTGTAAAAAGTTCAAAGGCTAATAATCCAAAAAAATATGAGCGAGCGCCAATTTTTGCACTTGATATTATTTTTTGAATTCTCTATCGACCCATGTAGTTATTATTTTTTTTATAAAAGTTACTTTACTAAAGTAGATTTGTTCGTAGAGATATTAAAAACTTAAAGGCAGGTGTGACGTTTTACCACTGCCTCAAAGGACATGGACCGATCTGGCTGATTTTCATCAGAAAAATATTCGAAACTATGTCCGAATAATTGGCACATTTAAATTTTCGCTAACTCATCTAGTGTCTTGTCAAAGTTGATTTCAACACTAGCACATCGCTTAATCGACATCGATCGGCATAAGGACTCAGAATACATACACTTTATGGCGTCGGAAATGGATATTGTAGAAATTAGAAACAGAATGACAAACTTAGATATACCCGTTTTCTGCCTGTACTGCACCATGCATATTGAATCCTACACTTGAATCATTAATTTAAATATAAAAACTATATAGCACTTTAAGGCGCCCTAACTCCACGGTTTTTCCTGGTAATTTGTTTGCTTCTGATCTTCATTGTTGCAAGAAAATTTAAAATTTAAGTTAAATTTCATTGTGCAGTATAAATGTGGGCTGCATTATATAGCATGTTTTTTTAATATTTCCAATATTCGTATAAATTCTTTTTTCTTATTCGACCCCTGCCATAAATCATACAGCAAATGTATCATTGTGGCTTTGAAGTGCTCACTTCTGTCAACAGTCCTTAATTACTTAAAATTTGTTTCGCTTCTAGTGTGAACAGAATTCGACTAGCCGTTAACTTAATTACAAACGATTTTAGGATTTTGTCCTTGAGCCTAAATTGACAACAATTTCCTATAGAATGCAATTAAAAATATTTTGTTGGTATCGTATTAATCACAGTTGTAAACAAATAATTAGCAAATTGAGTGAGAACAGAATTTTGCTTCATTTGAATAAATATCCGCTCATTAACCTTTTAAGAAAATTCAAACTGAATTAATATAATTTTATTACTAAACAGTTTCTTAATGATGACAGATGTCATACATGCGAAATATAAATTATTTTGTAAACTTGCAATTTTCACAAATAGAACATTTGTATAACAAGGCTACAGAAAACATTTGTCACAATAAAGTTTGAGGGATGACATAGCGGATGGCATTAAAACAAATTTGTAAAAAACATGAACTTAAAAATAAAATTAAAAAAAAGTTTTTAAACTTTTTTTGAAATTCATAACATTTTTTCTGTATTTGAAATTTATATATATTTTTTTTGTTTTTTTGTTTTTCAACTTTTGTAACTTTCTTTCTACAAGAAGTATTTCTTAATGTATTTGTGTGAATGTATTCCAAGTGTGAACATAAAAACTGTTTTAAATTTAACAACTTTGTTTTGTATTTAGCATTTACAATATTTAAATTCAAATCTAATGTTGGACATTTATTTTGTTATTCCTTATTCATGCTTGGACGAAAAGATAATTAAATTTAACGACTTTAAAACATGATTAGCAGAATTTTTTTAGAGAAATATATTATTCGGTAGACTTTTTTACCAACCGATTGAATTTGAGACAACTTTTGACATTTTGTAATGAAGTTATAAATTTTAGTCCGGTCTGCTTAAGTTCGTTTATATGCAGAATATAATTTTGTTTATTATTTTATTATGCGAGAAAATATATAAAAAAATCTTTATCAACCAAAGTAAAAAATCTTTCCAGAGCAAGTTGGACTCAACCACAAAAGGTTCCGTACTACGTATAGGCCTCCCTTTAATTTTATATCTTAAATTTGTCACGTTGGGCATAGTAATGCATAATTTGGATAATTTTAAAATAAGGCCCTGTGAAAATCATTTAACCGTTGGGGCACATATTCCGCCTCAAATTTTAGTCTCAGAATTTGATGAAGCAAATAATGCTACGTAACTATTTGCGTTCCTTTTATTTAATTTTATTTTAAAATTTAATCATTATGTAATTATTTAAAATAATAGTCATAGCAGATATAGCAATACATATAGCGTACTTTCAATCCCCTGCTTTACCGGCTTAAAAGATACGGAAACATCATTTAATTTATAAATTTATTCTTTACAATTTATTTTTATAGTGGACACATTTCTAAGTTCTCTGTGAATTTTTCTAAATGCCTACCTACTGCGGTTGAATAACCAAAGCCTTATATATCGAAATCCCGTTACTATGGAAACACCCTTTATATTTCAAATTTATTTTTTGTCCCTACAGCGGATTTCAAAATTCTAATTCTTAAAGAGTCGGCGCAATGCGTTTCGAAAACGAGGCCAAGTACGTGAAAATCACGTCCTGTTGGGAGACCCTTTAACTTAAAGTTATATTTTTTTGTACTCGTTGCAATAGCGAAGATAGTTTTACTGGTACTGTGCAAAATCGACGTGTCTGCCTTTAATTTCTGCTTATTGATGTTATAAACTGGGAATATTTTAAAAGTTCACATATAATCGTTTGATAAATAGAGGCCTGTGACAGATGGACAGATATTTTGAATTCCTAAAAAATAGAACTTCCATAAAATAATTGTGCAATTTCAAAGGGAATATTGACTGTTTTCAGTTTTAGTTGGTTGCCGTATTCAAATTCATTTTAATTTTTTTAATTCCTAAAATTTTTCCAACATTAAATGTTTTTAGGCAAGTAAATAGGGCATCTCTGCAATATAAACTTATTTTTGAAATCAACTTAAAATATCCATTTTTGTTGTTGTTATAAAAAAACTTTAGCATCATCTCGTGCATGAAAAAAATTAATTTAATTTTCATACACTAAAATATTTTTTTTTTGCAAAACTATTGCAGTTTTTATTTTGTGTTGGTGTTATTTCCCATGGTTCTATTTATTTAATGCTCTCTCGTTTAAGCCATGAATCCAGTTTTATGCTTTACTACACTAAAATGCATAAAACAGAAAATAACGTTGCTTTCTCTTTATTACGTTTTTGATGCCTCCACAAAGTGATGCAGATGCATTAAATTTTTATAAGAATTCATTTTTCTTTTTCTTTATTATATTCTACTGATGCTTAATGAAATACAAAGAAAATATTAAAATAAAATTGATAGTTAAAAACAAGTTCATAAAATACGTTAAAGGTGACTGTGTTAAAATACAAAAATTTAGAATATTTTTTATTTGAGTAGTCAAAACTTTGAACATGTCATTCTATCGTGTCAGTTTTTTTTTTTACTAAAATATTCATTCATCTGTTTACTGAAGGCAACGTTTCTATTGCGACTACTTTAAATGTTAGATTGTTAAAAGATCGTATAGGGAAAACAACAAGCCACAAAACAATCTGACTCTTAATGGGACAAATCCTTAATATTTGCTTTTCCACTCGAGCCTCAACATAAATATTAAATAAAAAAAATAATATTATTAAATATTAAGAGTGACGTGAAAAATGCGATAGTTCCTTGAATAAGGTTTTGCGACAAAAACAAAAACCTTTTAACAAAAAAAAGTTAAAACTACTCAACTAAGCGTTGAGTCCTTATTGTGTAACACAAAGGGGCCAACGGACCCAAATGGGCTGTGGCAACACGGCTGCTTACTGGACACTTAAAAAAAGAACATAGAAAACATAATGACACGCTCACAAATAAGTGCTTCCAGATCAATTCTGCGGCAGGAATCTAAATCACAAATCTTGTATAAGTGCATCTGATTATAATCCCATGGAAGCATTAATTATTTTTCCTAATGTTTCTTCTTTTCTCTATTCCTTTTCTTATTAGAAATAAAACGATCGATTTCTTTCTCTATTTCTTGTTTTTTCCCGATTTTAAGTGATTATTGCATTATTTCAAATTTATCGTTCTAAAGTGGAGTTGCAAACCTAAATAACTTAAAAATATAATCCCAAAAATACATTTTTTTTTTACCCGAATGTAGTAAAAGCAAAAAGGAATGTAAAGGTTTGTTATATTTGTAAAGTTCATGTTTGAGGGCGTGTATTCTTTTTCGACATGTCTGATGTCTGAAATCATATCATTTGGCAGAAAATTATAAGACTGGTCAAAAAATTCCGTATTATATTTAACAGAACAGTCGTTGCAGTTTCTGGCCATATTAGCTCATTGATATCTATGATTTTACAGCTGAAAATGAAACAGTAATATGCTTATTGTCAGCTATTTTGACACACGTTGTTTGGAGTTGTCGAAATTTACTTCACAATTCATAAAAAATGCTATAAGAAAGTCTTTCATCCCAACCTGACTTTCAAAAAATATTCTACTATTCAACTAATGTTGACCGTCTGCGCGTATTCTCAATGGAATTTTGATTAATAAAAACGTGATTTTATGCATTCAAAAGGGGTTGAAAAAGAGGAAAAAAATAAAAAATCACCCAAATTAAAAAATTATTAAAAATCATTTGTCATGCCAAATGCTCATTTGTAGTAATAGTTTGATTAATTTTAGGACTTTTCATCGTTTTAATAAATCAATAAAGATAAAAATGTAAACCAAACTGAGAATTCCTTATTAAACTTAATTGCCAAAGTCGGATTAATTTTTAAAATTTCTTTGTTAGAAATAGTTTAACAAAATCACGTGTTGCAAAAACTCTAATCCTCTTGCTTCATGTTACTTGTTAATCAACCGTAATGAAAAGCCGAATACTAAAAACAAAAACTTGACATCAAATAAATCTCCATGACTTAAATGGAAATGCTTTTCCTAAAAGCAAAAACAAAATAAACAACAACAAATTTGTACAAGATACTGAAAAAAGTGGTGGGAGGCAGAGGCAGAAAAAGAACATAAACAATATTGCAGTCATCATCATTGCCACCCATTGATTTGGGGTTGTGTATGATTTGTTTGGTTTTATTTGCTTTACGTTGGTGTCGTAAACATCGGTTTATTACATTGTTTTAAATGCATTTGTGTAAGTATTGATGTGTGCGTGTAAATGGTAATATGGTCGTTTGTATCACATTAATACAACAACAATCACTTAATGACAGAAATTAACAAAAGCATTAAAAACAGCGCCTGCAGTAGCAGCACTGTGGTCACGATTCGAAATAACTTTAAAATAAAAATTCTCTTTTTCTTTTTTTAAAACAACAACAAACATTTTTATTAGTTTCTGCATTATTGTTTTACAAGTTAAATGAATGTATTTTAGTTTTAATGTTGATTTTAATTGTTTTCAATGTAAAACCGTTTGTGTTTATTTTTGAATGATTTTGAAAATCTGTGTGCTTCACAATTGAACTTGACACTTACGATAGGCTTCTTGCTGTGCGATAATTTTATTTATGTGCAAAAATTAATTATTCTCTCAGTTAAATTTTACATATATAAAAGTGTAAAAACATAAATAATTTATGCGTTTCTCTATTTTATTTTATGCAGTCTCCATAAACAGAATAAAATATTGAATGCTGTTTACTAGTAATTGTTTCGCCCTGGATTGAAAGCAAATTTTTTTGTTAAAGATTTTTGCATTAACTGAATGACAGTCCTGTAATATTTGCATTGCTAGAACTTAAAAGATTCAAAAGTGTTAAGCATTAAGGGAATAAATCAAAAAACAAGGCGTAGTACTTTCGGCTATAGTTACGGTATATAAAGTTTACTTGGTAAATCATATTAAGCTTCGGATGGCGTAGCGCCTTCAATATCAAATTATTAAAACTAAATGCGAGTTGTTCTGTTTTGTTTATAAAATGAACGTCATAGAAATTTAATAAAAATCAAATACTTTTTATCTCGTAATTGCGATGCAGCAAGGAAATTTAGATTTTTCTGGCGAAGAATTTAGTCCAAAAAAAAAAAAAAATAATAAGATAAAGTTTTGTTTATATTGAAACTAGAGAGCAATAAATATTTGGAAGATCTTGACGCGTCTGTTAAATTATGCTATCAATCATTTGTGCCGGATCTTACATACCCTTCACCATGTATCTAAATGTAGTGTAGTGAAGGAGCTCCTTTCAAAAAAAAAAAAAACAAATATTCTAGTGACAGAGAATTAAAAACTAAGAAAAATATCAAGTGCGATGTAGAATTTTACATAAAAGTGTCATCGGCTCTTAATGGGTTAAGCATTTTTTTAAAACTTTAGTATTTCCTAAAAATCTCTTTAAAAGCTGATGTTTTTCCTTATTTTAAAATTCTTTATCACTCCATATATTTTTTTTTTTTTAATTGGAGTTACTTCATTATTCAAAATGATGTCGAAAAATTAAAAGCAGGCGAAGTTTTAGCCAATTAAGGCTACTGTGGTCAAAGTGGTAAACACGTTGACTACAAACCTGGTTGGCCAGGGTTCAACCCCTGCGGCAACCAAAAAATAAAAACGTTTTTTTCTGTTTAAAATATACAGCCTCCTTCGTCGGTACTTCTTCATAGCATATTCGCCGGCGAAGTAAAATAACTAATAAAACGGCTATATCTACCTTTTCTTTTCACCACCTGTCTTATCTCTCATCTATCCCTTTCCCAAAGAATGTAGCACGGTTATGAAAATAACTAAAAAGGCATTATTGCTATTTCTCTTTAGAAAAAAAAATTGACTCGAGGGTCATGGACTGATCTTGATGATTTTTAATAACAATTTTTTTTAAACTTTTTCTGATCAATTGACATTTTTAAATTCTCTCTAGCTCATCTAATGGTAAAGTTGATTTTAACACGAAAACGGACGACTTCGATAAATATAAGAACTCAGAATATATATATATATATATATATATATATATATATATATATATATATATATATATATATATATATATATATATATATATATTCTTAATTGGATCGTAAATGGATAATGTAGAAATTACAAACGGAATGACAAACTTAGATATGTCCTTTTCCACTTTTTATGGTGAAGGGTATAAAAGAGGGAATGATCCTTTACTATTTGAAACATGAATTTTATAATATCAATTGTTGATTTAAGATCCAAGATTTCGATCTATCAATTTGAATTTAGAAAAAAACAAATACACACTAAAAGAAATGTTGTAAGAAAAGCTTTCGCTGACGTTTTTCAAAATTTTAAAAATTGCATAAGGGATAAAAAATCTCAAATTAAGGCAAACCTACTTTACAGAAAAAAAAAAATGGAAAAAGATAAAAAACCTATCGTTAAAGAAATACTTCTTATTCTTTTTAAAGGCCTGCAACATTAAAACTTGCAATTTTTTAAGCATTTCGACATTTTCTGAGAAAATATATTTTATTGCCAAATGCTGAGTTCAGTAGTCTACAACAACAGCAGGAACGTCTAATTAGAAAGAGGAAACGTTGGTATTTTTAGCAGATGTCAAAATAGACAAACGCTATTGATTAAGTCAAATTAAAAGAAATAACAATGAATAAGTATTTAAAGTTTAAAATTTTTCCGTTTAAGTACCTACATTTGTTTGTTTTTCTTTATTACACATCAACTTTAATATTTGTTTTAAATTGCTGGTATAAAGTAAGTTATAGAGCTTAAAGCTGCAGCATTAAATTAAAAGGGAATAATTTTTGAAAATTTATAAAAATGTTTAAAATATTCATAAAAATGATACAATATTAAATTTTGTATTAAATAGCACAGCTGTGGGGTTCATTCATTAAATTTTTGATGCAGAATATCAGCAAAAATACAGGCAATCACTCACATCGAAAGACATTTTATTAAAATGACCATCATCGTCACTTGAAGTTTTGCTGACAACAACATAATTAACAAATGCTATCACAGTGTTCCAGATGTACAGTGGCGATCAAAACACTTGAAACTGATATCGTTATATCCTCTTGAAAATTAAAATTTTTCTTAATCGATATCTTTGTAGTTGTTAACATCTCAATTTTAGCGAAAAAGAAATGCTAATTCATGCTGATTTCTCCAAAATACGATAAAAACCCTTCGAGCACCACAGGATTCTACACCATGTACAATTTTTGATTTCATGCATTTGTTGTTTGTTGTTAAAACTTTTAAGGTCTGAGAGAAAGGATTTAAAAGACAAAGTGATATTTGTCAAGTTCAGATCTTCGAGGTTAATACTTTTTTTTATTAATTTAGTCAAAACATGGCCTATTTAAGTGCTTAAATAAATGAATTTTTATATATTCTTAAAAATATTAAAATTTGTTGTTAAAAAATTTAATAATCTTGTACTTTTTTGTTCATTCATTAAGCAAAATTGCATCCTTAAGTCACACCTATTTCATTTCTTCTATATATTTTGTTTAGGCATTTGTTCTTTTCCTTCATACAAATTAACTTTCGTACTCACAAATACATACTTCCATAAATATTACAAATTACACCAAAAATAAAAAATGTTGCCCATTTTAAATAAAAATTTGCAGTAATTTAGGTCAAAAAGTTGAAAATTACTCAACATTTAAATACTTTTCATTTTTTTAAACAATTTCCAAAGTATTTTATGGTTGACTGACGAATACAAAAAAAAAAATGGTAAAATGTTTGAAAAAAATCAATAAATTTATGTTTTTACCAAGGAATTTTTATTTTAAAAAGAAAAATTATTTACAAATTTTAGCAAACGTTTTCCAAAGGAAACAGGAATACTTAGACACCAGCAAAATGTTATTTTAATTCATTGGTTTTAATATCAAATAGTTTAACTAGTAATTTCATAAAAATTAAATTTATATTCTTTCACAAATTGTGAGGCAAAACAGTGCACAGATTGCTGCAGCAAAACAACATTTACATTTAAAGGATACAAAGGATAGATTTGCTTTAACAATTTTGACATCAATTTTGCAAAATTATGCAAATACTAAATATATAATATGAATTTATTTAGAGCAGTATTAACTAAAATCAATTGATTTACCGAAGGAGGCACAAATCAAGACAGCTTGTGTGAAAGCCTTTATCTAATTTACTTAATGCGCTTTATTTCTATATTTCAAAAATTTTCTTTTGCAAATGAAACTTCAGTAAAAGCAAGTAAGAGTGCTATAGTTGGCTATGCCGAATCTTATATACCCTTCACTATCTATGTAAATATAGTTTAGTGAAGTAACTCCAAATATTGGGGTGGCAGAGAAAAAAAAATAAAAAATTTTGGTACTGCATATATATAATTTTACATAAAAGTGAAATCGGTTATTAATGGGTTAAGCATTATTTAAAAATTTTAGTATTTCCTTAAAGACCTCTTCAAAGCCCCATAACTCGGAACATATGGGCGAGCGTCAATTTTTTCACCTGATATTTTTTCTTATTTTTTAATTCTCTGTCGCCTGCTGCCTCGTAAGACGTGGACCGATAATGCCGATTTCCAATAGCACCTCTTTCGAGACTATATCTGATCGATTGACGTATTTGATTTCAACACTAACACGGACGGACGGACAAACAGACGAACAGACGGACATCGCTCAATCGATTTCGGAATGCATAAGGATTCAGAATATACTTATGGGGTCGGAAATGGATGTTGTAGAAATTACACACGGAATGACAAACTTACATATACACTTTTTTCATTTTTTTTTTTTGGTGAAGGATATAAAAAGGTGGTGTTTGGGGACACAGCTGATTTGTCCTCTTTTATTTTGTGGTTTGCGTTTACAAATTATAAAGTGAGAAAATTTCAACCTAAAATGTTAGAAATACAAATCAAAGATTAGCAAAGCTGTTTATGAATTTGAAGAGACTCTGCTGCCGGAATACGTAAACTGTTGATACAAATAAACTTTAAAAGTGTTTTTCTTATTTTAATTTTTACTTTAAACATGTCAAGAGGAAAAAGCAAAAAACAATGTTGTTTTCCACTGTTGTAGTTGATGCAAAGACGCTTTAGTTTTTATACGTATAAAGAAGGACAACTTGAATCGAAGTGGTTATTTATATTTATACTGAGCAGTGTTTTTCAGCTCTGAATGAAGTTGAAGAAGCTCACCAGGAAACATTAGTTTGCAATTATGTTAATCGAGAAGAAACCAAATAATTCATTTTCTCTTATTTTCTTTTCTACACTCATCAATTTGTTTCAAATATGAGCGACGTTTTCTAGTTTGAGCGAAACGATGATGGAAACAATGAATTTAATTGAATTTTTCATCATAACTTGATCACGTTGATCAATTTAATTTTAAAGGAATTCAATGCTTAATTTATATCATATAGAAAAACTCAAGATCATGATTCAACTTTTTAAACTTAAATAAAAGATCTTTAATTTCTATCAACAACTGCATGTTTTTATATAAAAAAATAAATAAAAGTTCCAACTTGCCCGTGTTTTTTATAATCTTTAAAAGTTGTATTGTTTTCTTTTACTTATCAATTATTTATTTTTTTTTTTTTTTGTTTATCTGTATTTGTGTTTCAGGTTAAAAACGTGCAACATTAACTTTGATCCGACTGTTACTTTCCTTCTTCTTCTTCTCAACTTCCTTTTCTTGAAAAAATTAATGAATTTGTATTAACTTTTATTTTAAGCCATATTTCTTTTTGTTGGCTTTTCTTCTAATCTTTATTTGCTAATTTTGTAACATTATTTTGAAATTCGATTGCATGACTTTTGGTTCTTTAATCCAATTTTTTTCCTTTTTTTCAATTCTGCTATGAACTTTCTTCTACCTTTTTTGTTATTTGTGCAAAAGTTTATTCAGTTCAAGTGTTTGCAAAATTAATATCATTTTTTTGTTTTGGTTTTTGAAAAATGATTTAACACTTTAATCAGTTTGCGTGTTCAGGCGATTCTTGGCTGAGCACACCTTTATCTTAATTCTGTCATTATTTACTGACACACAAAACTATGAGGATTATTCGATTAGTTAAGACAATTTATAGAAAATTAAAAAATATTATTTGTTATCATTAAATAATTCTACTTAAAGAGCAGAATAAATATGAGTTAGATGAAGCTCGATTGTTGCCGTGTTAAAGGTGTTCATTATCGATAAAATTCATGATATAGTTTTGAGCAACAAATGACATCATGTGACTGATTAATTAGCAGTGTTAGAATTTATTGTAATCGATTCAGACATTATTTTTGAAATATTTTCAAAGTTTAAATTATTTAGTTACAAGAGGGTTCTTTCTCTTGTGGATGAAAAATATGAGTCACTAGAGGAGGGATCCAAAGTATCAAAACTATATCTTGCATTTCAAGGCCAATTAAAAGTTTATCAAAAAAAATCATTGATTAGGCTTGAAGACCAAAAATGTAAGTGCGCTAGAATCATCATTGAAGCAACTTTTTTATGACAATTAAACTGATCAAGTGCATACTGCAACAATCCAGACTAAGATCCCAAATACTTTTTTTGCTAGAAATCAAAATAACATGAGGATTTTCTTTACCGTTTATTTGCTGTTGCCGAGCCCTAAATAAATTAAGAGAACGTTTTCATATCAATTTATTTGACAACGAGAACGTTTTATTTTTGAGGCATAATTTCACATTCTTTCTAATAAAATGATTTTTAATCAGACACTCTTCATTTTGAAATTTTATTTAACTTTTGAAGCCAACTTGGTAGAGATAACTTAAAAATTTTAGTTAAAATTTTTAAATATTTTTTATTTACTTTACTGCTTTGAACTTTATTTTGTTTACTTTTTTTTTCTGTACAAAATAACATTTGATTTTTTTTTGGGACACTTGGTTATTTAAAATTAACAATATTACAATTATTATTGATTTAGAGCAGTGTTGATTTTCCGACTTTCGCGTTTCACGTTTTAAATAAAAAGTTTTTTTTGTAAATAAATAATTATTAAAATAATTCGAATTAGTACTTGATATTGCTTAATTAAAGGTGTTTTTTCCTTGCTTGGGATTCTAAGTAATTGATATTTATACTCTAAAACGAAACTTAGCATATACAACTCATTAATAATTTTCTTTTGCCTGTTTTACTTTATAAACATATATTTTATATTTTTTGCTACAATAAAATAATAAAGTTTTTTCTATTCAATAAGAATATATGTCATCATATACACAATTCCCAAAATAGTTGAAATAAACAAAGTTTCATAAACATTTTTTATAGCAAATAAATAAATGAAAATATCTCAAAATTGAATATATTAAAAACATAGATAAAAATAAATATTTTTGTAAAATGAAATGAATAGACACTGTGTCAACGAATCATATCAAAAGAAATAAAAACATAAAGAAAAAATAAATATGTGGGATCACTCAGGCAAATCAAGCATCCATGAGTATTGAAATACGCACATAAGCAACGAGTTCATTAATTAATAAATAAAATATTTTTATACAACATAAATAGCAAAAAACTAAATTGTAGAGATACATATTATTTTTTAGGGGAAAGAAAAATTAAAAAAATATTTTGGATTCTAATGAAGCACTACGTGTCGCAGTGCTTTCCGTAAGAGATACGGGTTGTCACTTAAAATTTATGGTTTGCTTTATGTTTATCCCCAAACGATATATAATTTTAAAGTTTTTAAAAGGCCGTGCGGTAACTTTAAAAAATTTACAATCAAAATATTGTGTATATCTGCAAATCAGTGCTTTTTATTCCTATCGATTCCAAATCCTACAGCTCATCAAGACATTGAAAATGAAAAAATAGCAACCAAAAATTTCTAAAGATTTTTTTTTGAACTGTTTAATGCCCAGCACGAAAAAAATGAAGTAGTTCAAAAATCTTGGGTATTTTAATTGCTCCTCTTGCACTTGTTTTCTATAATTCATTTTTAATAAGTTTGTTTATTCTGATTAGGTCTTAACTTTTGAACTCATGAAAATTCATGATGAAAGAAATTATAAAAAACAAAAATTAATAAAAAAAACTTATCCTATTCATCAAATTTTACTAGTTCTAAGCATTCATTTAAATGTCAAGCTATGTGAACCCATGCTAGTAAATAACAATCTAATGTTCAAATCATGCGTTTTTCTCCTAAATTGAACGTACGCGTACGTAGAATCCATGAATTACCTACTTCTTTTGCATGTCGGTTTTTGCTGGGTGGTTAAAGCTTTTAGCAGATGGTTTTCACTGTTAACTTTCATTAACTTTTTTTTTTTTAATTTCCAAATACTTGCGTTTCTTCAATGTTACAAAAAAAAATTTTATCAGACATTATTAAAACAAATTATTTTAAAATTTACTTTTTCGGCTTTGGTTCATTTTTGTAATTTAATTTTTACAAAGAAAAATTATTTTTTTAATGTAAATAAAAGTTAGAAACAGCTGTTTGGCTAACTCTTGCTAGTCAACATTTTTTTAGCCAAAACTTGCAATAAGATATTTCTCTCTCACATTTTTACGTTCTTTTTTTGCTCTCTACTTGCAAGTTTCTTAAGTATTTGAACACGTTCTAGTAACAATTAGCAACAATTTTTTTTTAACAATTTTTAGTTATTGAACAGACCTAATGTTTACACGCATATTTGCAACTGATTTTTACACTCTATTTAAGGCTGCTTAAGTAAATTAGTATGTAAATGCTTGTATAATAATAATTGTACTGAACAAGTACAGTGTTTGACTGCACATGTGTGAGTTTGATGAATGTACCTGCTTTTTAACATCACTACTTCACAATTGATGTTAAGTAGATTGAGTGTTAAAAATAAAAAAAAAATCATTTTAATAAACTTTGCACAATTGGTACAGTTTTAAACTGTTTGGAGGTTTTTTTTCATTCTTGTAAATTTATGAACGGGTTCTGAGTTAGATTTTTTTCGTCCTTTGATCAGATAATGGTACATTTATTTTTTTTATATATTTTTTTTTCGTTATAGCAACATCTGCAGTCAGCTTCTCGTCGATTATAATTCCGTTCGAAGGCGCGTGTTGATGGCTTCGTCGCTTTCTATGAATGTTCTGGACCGAATTATAATTTTTACCAAATTTTTTAAAATTTTTAACGACTGTTCCGATTTTAAAAGCTGTTACTTCAACAAATAATAAATAACTATGTTTAAAAAACTATGAGATTTTTAATTAATACACATGAAAAAAAAAATGCTGTAATAAAAAAAAGAAAACAGCATCCGCTAACAGTTCTAAAATAAATGCAATTTATCTTCGAACATTTTCGCTGTTAGTCAGGAATATTGTTGAGACAAAGTAGAAATTTAGTATTCAAATTGTTTTTGCTGTTATTTAAGTTTGATAATAAATTTTCGATCTTTGCGCAAATTTTTTATAATTTGCGAATACTCCTTCATTGTGGAACTTCGGCTTTTTTGTAACTGATAATTCGAGTTTTTTCTTGCTTAATTATTGATTGATTTCGACTTTATGATGACTTTTCGTTGAATATTTTTTATGTTTTTTTGTTTAACAAATTTTCGATCCTTGGAACTACGCTAAGCACTGATCTTCTCCAAAAAGTTTTACCAAAAATTTAGATTTTCTGTCAATATATATATATATATATATATATATATATATATATATATATATATATATATATATTGTTAATTTTTGATTCTGGTGTAATTTAAAATTCTAGGACGCCAATTATAGTTTTTAATAAATATGCTATTTTTTAGATTTATTACTAGTCGAACTTAGCAATTTTGCTCAAGATCGTATGTATCAGCAGTTGTTTCTTTCGTTTGTTTTTTTTCTTGCAAAGCGAAACTAATTTTTTTGATGAGAACACAAAAAGTTATTTATAGTATTCTGGTTTTCCTTATTTTTTAGCACTTTTCCTCATAAAGTGTTTATCAACTGCTTAACGTCTTTTAATTTTTAAATACAAAATGGTTCGTCTAATAAAAATTTAGATAAAATATTTCAAAATTTTTGAGGAGTTCTTAATTAATGACAATAATAAAATAGAAAAAATTTAAATTTGTACTTTCTTTGCTGGTAACAAATTTAAATTAAATGCAAGTCTTTAGTTTTCAAATCTGTATGTTAATTGTTAGAGTTCATTTGTGTGGTATAGTGTTATTTGAATCACACGTTGCAAAGAATTTGCGGTTTCCGCATCCTTGGGGAGCAATAAAGTTCAGTTATTTTTTTTTTCTATTCCAAAATGCGGTAAAACATTGCAGCTGTGTAGCTACGATTTTACTTAAGCTGCTTTAAATTATTCAGTATTTATATTCTTTTATTGCTTGTTTTAATAAGTACAAATAACAAATTTAAAATTCTTAAAGGATGCTTCATTAAGTATTTAGATCTGCGATAATTAGTTACTGCAAAACATTAAAAGAAGAACAAAATCGTTTTCTGGGGATATTTAAAATTTTAGGACACTTCAAGGCATAGTTTAAAAATCACTCAACTAACTTTTAACAGTCGAATGGCTGAGACAGTTATTTTTTTTAAATGGATTTAAATTTACTTTTTTGGTTTTTTCTTTTTAATTTTTAGAAAGAAAAATTATTTTACAAATGTATGTAGACGTTTTTCAAAGAAAATAGACGCTAGACCACCGCTTATTTTTTTATTTTAAAATATTTGAAAAAAATTTATAGCAACTCTTTTTTAAAACATAAAATGAAGTAAAAACTAAAAGGAGATCCATCTCAAAAAAATCGTTTTTATTTTTAAGGAATTTCTTTACTTTTATCAATTTACTTTAAGCAATTTTTTAATTTTTATTTTTCCAAGTTTTTTGAGTATTTTACCAATTTCATACATATTGCATTTTCAAATTTCTTTAATAATTCGTTTTGCTTGGCTTGTGCATAATTAAAATATTGATTATTTTTAAAATGCCTTTTAGTTATCATTACTATTTTTTTTTAAATATAATTTTAGCTTTATTTTTTTACCACAAAAGAATAAAAATGCCACAATATTACAATCAATAAAATAAATAATTATCTATTGTAAATTCAATCCTATTTTCCTTTTGTGTCTAAACGAAAATTTAAATTTCTGTCGTACACACTCTTCTAATCAAGGAGCATTGGAGGATAAATTTGGGGAAAATGCTTTCTACTTTAAAAAGATTTATCTGCAGCTGATGTTTCATTTGTATGCTTGTCAAAACAAGAAAGAACGGTTTTTGAATTTACCTGTAACTAGTTTTCAACATTTATATTTGTGATTGTTTGCAATAGAAACAAAAGGAGAAAGAACGAAGGTACAGATAAAAGGAGAAATGCCATTTGAATATTTTGCTTCTGATTTTTAGCCTAAAGACTTTTTTAGCACGAATGATGGGAAAATGAACGCAAAATATAGAAATATTCTAACAAAAGAATTGAAAGCAATTCTTTTGATCATTAAACAAAACTACGAAGTGTCAGGAAAAGAAAAAAAGAGAAAAAAGCTGAATGTTCTTTTCAGATTTCTTAAGTATTCATTATTTGCATTCGCCTTTTTTTCTTGACCAGCAAGTTTTTTAAGTTATTTTTTCGATAAAAAAAATTGTACTCTCGTATATCGAGTACTTTAAAGCAGTTTTTAGTATCCTAATATTTAAACATAAAACATCTGTTCTTTTGTGAATTTTAAAATAAAGTTGCTTCCAGTAATTAAAATATCATTTTTAAATAAAACAAGTAAGAGTGCTATATTCGACTATGCTGAATCTTATATACCCTTTACCATGTATGTAAATCTATTTTAGTGCAGTAACTCTAAGGAAAAGAAAATATTGTGTTGACAGAAAATAAAAAAAATAATGATTTATAAAGTTACATAAAATGGCATCGGTTCTAAATGGGCTTAGCATTTTTTTAATTTTAGTATTTTCTGATAGATCTCTTCAAAAGCTCTTGAATGATAATCATACTGATATTTTGAAAAATAAATATGGTCCACAATCGTTTAGAGGCCCGTAACTCGGAAAATATGGGCGAGCGCCAATTTTTTCCTTGATGTTTATGTTATGTCCTTATGTTATGTTATGATGTTTATGTTATGATGTTTATGTTATGATGTTTATGTTATGTCCTTGATGTTTATGTCTCTATCGTTCCATATATTCGTTTTTTTATTCGAATAACTTTACTAAACTGTAAATTGTATAAATTACAAACGGAAAGACAAACCTGTGGTAAAGGGTATAAAAATCATTCGACTAAGATTTATCTAACACTTCTTATTAAAATTAAATATTTTTTAAGAAAATAAGTAGTCTTTTAAAGAAACATTTTCTTTGTAATTATTTCAATATGTGATAATAAAAATTAATGATTTTGCTTTCAGTTTCTTAAAACAATATTAGTATTAACCTGTTTATAATTGAAACTAATTGTAACATAATATCTTGATTATAGTATTATTATTCTGATGTTTTATTTAAAACAAAAAGTGATTGACATTTTAACATTTTGACATTTATTGATCTGTTTGAAAACTTCTTTATAAATTGATGTTATTGTTGTGATATTAATTCTACTTTATAATGTGGACATTAAGAAATGTGTGTTCTTATTTGGTTTGTTTTGTGAGCGGGAAAATATATAAGAATGTTTATTGTTATGAACCCTTTATACTAAGAATGGACAACATTTGGCCTGCAATCATTTTAAGAATCGCTAAGAAGATTTTATGTTTAAAAAGGAGCTAATATTAAAAGTTTCTTTAAAAAGCATAAAGTTAAACAATTTTTTCCATTTAAAATTATTATTTTATTTGGCCTTTTTTGGCCCAGAGTACAGTTTAGCTTTCTTCAAACTCTCCGCAATGTGAAATATAAAAGTGTTTCAAATAGAATTTTTGTAGTCAATAGTTTACTCTAATGGTTTTCCTGTGCAGGGGCTTGCTGTACAAGAGTTTTGGAATTAATTAAATGATGCTGACATTCGAAGAGTTAACGAAGATTTAAGTTAAAAGCTGACGAGTTTACTAATTACTAGTAGGAGGAAGGCCAATAATCTGTTCAGAACAGTTGTTTGCTAGACGTTAACACGTCTAAATAAATTTTTTTAATAAAATTTTTTTTGATGAAATTAATTGTTGAACTGTGTAAATTATAAATGAATTGAAATTTTTATTTAACTACAAAAAATTTTTTAGAAAGAAAAATTATTTACAGTTTTCCAAAGAAAACTAAAAAGAATGCGAAGAATGCTGATGAAGGGTGTAGTGATCCAGAAAATGCAGCATTAAATTCTGCTGGTGTTTAATTTTTCTTGTTTTCTTTGAAAAACGTTTGCATACAAATGTCATTCTAATTTTTTTTTTTTTTTTTGAGATTCAAATAAAAAATAAACTGAAGCCGAAAATTAATTTTAATTTCTTTATTTTAGTTTTTTTACATATCAATAAATTTTTGTTTTGAATTTTTAGTGACACTCATATAATCTTGTTAAAACAACTGCCTTTTGCCCTCGTACAAGAAATAAAAAACTATAAACTTCTTGTTCACAGAAGAGATTTTCTTAGCGCATTTAATAAAATTGTTGTTCTTAGGCAAACGTGGACTAACTGCAAAATGAAACGTAATATGTTGTCGCACACAAGTTAAGAAGTTTGTTGTTTGTCGGTCACATTAGATAAGTCCATGGGGTTTTGAATATAATTAAAATGCTTTTAGCATCAAGTTTTGCCATTGCTGGTAATGGTGGTGACTTAGATTTGTTATTGTTGTAGATTTTTTGTTGTAGTAAATGTTAAATGCAGATCTCAGATACAACTGACAAGAGAATAATGTCTGCACATGCATAATCTTTTATAATTTTCTTCTAAAAGTTAAGTAATGAATTAATATTTAAGACTGTTGCAATCAAATGCTTTTAAAGCAAAATAAATTCTTAATATTTTAGAATACTTTAAATGTAGAAATTAATTTTAATTAAAAGTAAATTTAATAGAAGACATGTAAAGAGTGATGTGATTACAAAAATAATGAAGAAACATATTTACAATGTGTTTAGGCATCAACAAATTGTCTGTTTTAACTCTACACAAATAAAACCTTCTTTAAGAATGAATTGTATTGTTTAACATTTTTTTTTTAACAATTTGCTCTTATATCGGTTTAAACTTCAAACAGAAATAGGAAAATATTTTAGAGTGAAAGATGAAAATTAGTACAACAACTTAGAAACGGCGAGACTGCAAATAACATTGTAAGTTTGTAAGACGTGATGTAGACGTTTAACACTTATCGCCGGGATGTGTTTCTGTTCTTTAGAAATATATTTTGTTTGTTTAGAGAGTCGTTTTCGTAAGCTGGAGAAAACTTAGCTTCTTGTTGTCGAAGAACCTTAGACGATGCAGTTTTTAGCAACAAGTTAAAATCAAATGTTTATTGAAATTTATCCACACCGTAACCGTTAATTTAAAAAAAAACATATGTTTTTAGAAATATGTTTTTTTTAAATGGGCGTGCCCTAAAAAACCAAATTTCAGTTAAATTGCAACAAGGAGCCTATCAAGAGAGGAGGATGTAGAAAAAACATATTTGCTCATCAAGATTTGGGGTCTGCTGCAATAGTGTGAGACGCTAAACACTTGCAGGCGTATATTATTTATATCTCATAAAATTCATATACAAAAACACACACACACACATGTTTACATTTTAAATGAAAGCGAAAATTTTGTTAGTTGCATGAACGTATGACACAACCACATAATTTTGTATGTTAAATTATTCACATTTTATATTCTCGTTTTTGCTTTTGCAGGCAGCAATTACTATTTCCTGTAGCAGCGGCTTCAATATCTTGGCATGAATGCCATCTTTTATCCTTAAAGGTTTTTTTGTTGTGTTAAAATTTTTTTGTATTTTTTTTTTATTTTACGAAAAATTTCTTCTAAAGTTTAAATGCAATGACATTGTGTTTGTGGGTATGTGTGTGAAAGTATTTTAGCACGATGTCATTTAAACTGTTTTCGTTGTTCCTGTGTTAAGTTTGCTGTTGATTTTTTTCTTGTCTGTTACCTCGTTAGTCGACATGGTGTTTAAGTCAAAAGCTATGTAACATGTCAAGTGGTACGAGTAATTTCTTTAAGCATCTTAAATATTGTAAATACAGAAGCACGAATTTATTCATGCATGTAAAAATGTATTTTTCCTCTTCTTCATTCATTTCGACAAACATTTGCAAGAGAGATAATATTTAAGCGGTGTTTTTTTTTTTTTTTTTTTTGTTAGAGACACCAGAGATTCTTATTTAGTTTAATAATAACGAAAGACAATTTTATAGAAAGCCGAAAGTATTAAAGTGAAAGTATGGAAAGTTGTTGCTTTGCATGTAGTTTCCCACAACTTTTTTGATCTATTCCTCTTTCTGGATATACGGGGCTGTTGTTGGAAGTAAATTGAAAGAAAAGTGCTGCTGTTTTTCTTTTTTCTCTAATTAAATTTTGCAAAATTATTTTGGGATTTATTATAATTATAAAATTATGACAATAGCCTAATAACATTTTTTAATAATATTATTTATTTATTGTTTTGAAAAACCTGTTATCTATCTATACATATTTTAATAGTTGCTTAGGGGAGATCATCAGGAAACCTTTATTTGAATTTTATAAAAGAAAAAATATTTTTTTTTAGTACAGAAACTTCATCGATAATATGGGAGCTGTTTCTTGTTCCCAATATATGAATGTTAAAGCTTTAGCATTAGGTTGTCTACTTATTGACTGTTAATGAAAACGTTAGATGTATGTGAAAAATATTAATGTTTTCTTTTGTATTGAAAATTACAGTATCCAGTCCATTTTTTGGTCTTTTAACAAGAATTATGAATCAAGGACAACAGTTAAAGGTCGTGCAGATTTCTCTTAAGTTCATTATCGTTGTGCAGGATGTTAATTCTCTAAAGCAGAAAGCATAAAATTTAAATTTTTATGCCGCAGAAAAAACAAAATCCACCTGATGTACTTGTTAGCTTAAACAATGTTTTTATGTTATAAAATTAAGAATCGCCATACTAAATCCCTTCCATTCCTTTTTGACAGAAATGTTTAATTAGCTCTTACCTCTTGACTTAGCTAATAACCCAAAAATCTATTGAAAACTAAAATCCAAACAAGTCAAAATAATTAAATTTTTTTTAAAGTTGCACCAATAATTTCTTTTTAAGCTGATCCAATTTTTCTTTCTTACCTATTTGAATTGAAGTTCGAAATTTTTTTTTCTACTTTTTTCTCACACGTTTTTTTTACTTTTATGCAAAGTCGTGTCTTGCAATGATAAATTATCATTTCCGAATGACGTGCAAGAAAATCTCAGATTCAAACAAATTGAAAAATTGAGATAAAAACCAAATGCATTAAATTAAACGGCTTAGAAAGAAGGTACGTAAGACTTATTTTATTAAACATGCACTTAAAAGCTGTTATGGGTTTTTTTACAGTATTCTTTACGTTATTTTGTGAATTTAAAATTATTGAGAAACTTACGAGAAGCAAGTAATTAGAGTTCAAAAAATTTTTTTTTCACATTTATATATTTTTTTCACAACGACTCCTTTTAGCTCAAATGACTTTTTTAGCTATTATTCTATTTAAAAAAATAAAGAATACGATTACGAAAGGTGTTCAAGTAAGATTTTCTGATTATTGTTAAGTAGACTTTTGGGGCGTTTTGCTGTTTTGGTTTTTTAAGCAAAGCGGTCCATCAATGTTTTATTAACACATTGTTGACCGGCAATTTTACTGAAAATTTATCTCATGTCACCGGCTATTATTTCGTAATCGGATGTGGAAGTATAACAATAAAAATTAACTTTAATAACTTTATTAAGCTTTTAATATTTTTTTCGTATGATAAGCAGTACACTAATCACCTACGTGTAATGGTACACAACAGCTTTTACAAATATATCTCGTTTCGCTTCGTTTTCCCGTTGAAGAGTATACGAGCGCATCACGAGTTTACTCGTGACCGGTCAACAATGTGTTAATAGTTGCAATAAATCAAAAAAATAATGCATTTTATTGACAAAAATATTCTTGACAAGCTGCTGAATCAATATCACGGTTATATTTTATTTTAAATGTGAAAGGGATTTGTCATTCCAGATATTTTATTCAAAATCATAACTTGACATATTTCAAAATATGAAAAAAAAGGAAACGCTCATATGACTTTTCTTCGTGTAATTATATTGTGATTTTATTTAAGAATAATATGTTTTTTATGTATTACACCATAATTAAAAAATACTTTTTATATTATTTTTTAATTTTTAACGTGTTGACACCTTTTTTCGTGTGAATGCAAAGAAGTCTACAATTTAACATTTAAAAGGCGAATTATTTTACACAAATGCACTTTTGTGCAAATTTTGAATGCCTTTGTGCGAATGTAAATTGCAATGGATATTTGTATGTGGTTGTGAGTGCTTTTTCCGTACACCGTTGACATGATTTTGCACTTTCGCTTTTGTAAACGTGTTTCACTCGCAAACATCTCTCACAAATACGTTTTTCTGTCCTGTTTAAAATGTATTAAGGTGAAGCATAACTTCAACGTAAATCAGTTACCAGGGTTTCTATTTAAATTGTTCTTAAATATAGAAAGTATTTTCATTATGACATATTTTTTATTGTGGTACATTTTTCTAGTGGTTGAACATTTAAGTTCCACTAGAACTGTGAAGTCGACATTGACCAGATCTTTTGTGAATGCTGTAATTTTACAGACATT
This sequence comes from Cistogaster globosa, assembly GCA_937654795.1. Taxonomy (NCBI): domain Eukaryota; kingdom Metazoa; phylum Arthropoda; class Insecta; order Diptera; family Tachinidae; genus Cistogaster; species Cistogaster globosa. The sequence continues at coordinate 121,419,782 of OW569406.1, read as the reverse complement.
ATAATAATTTTGTTACTTTTGTAGGTGTCACCTTAATTTTCTTGTTTTTAAAGGCAAAATAAATTTATTTTGCCCCTCAAAGTATTGGTCACACAGGCAATCATGCGATGAAATAAGTGTAACCACTAATTGAAGTATAATAAAGTCTGTCGTAAGCAAACATTAAACATATTTCTGTTTTAATTGGGAATTAATTAAACAAAATAAGGAATTTAAGAAAGTAATGGTTACTTTTTTTGCGTCAGATATTTGGCCATTTAGCTTTGCCTTTATGCAGTCATACATATTTATTTTCACACATGGATTAATTTGTTTTTATGCAATTTCATGAACTTTTGTGTATTTTAGATACAAACACAACTATTTTACATTGTACAAACGTAAAAAACATGATTGTGAAATAGACGGAAGCAGAATAAAAAATTTTAATTATTCGGTTCTTTCGTTTCCAGATCGAATCTGCATTTAAACGTTTTTTGTATTCTAGTTACACGTCTGTTTTGAAAAAAATATTTTTTTGATCTAAATTTTTAATAGAATTTTCACTAAACAAAAATTAATTATAATAAGAAGATCTTCGTCAAATCTTGTTAAACTAATCTGAATAAAACTTTAAACAAGCATAGGAGCAGCAATAGCCAGTTGTAACAAATATAAACTGAATAATGTTTAGGGACGAGAGGAATATTTTAAGATAAAAACTTTAGTAATTTTTTTTTTTTCGTGCTCATATGTGGGTTGAGATAAATTAAAACAGAAATTTTTTGGCTATCATCAAAAAGTAAATACCAATAGAAAACACAGATAAATTAAAAAGTGCAAATTTTAAACAGCACGTTAGGGGAGAAGTAAATATTTTGGACATAAGTCATCAATTGAAAAAAAGCTTTACACGCTGTAGTTGAGGAGTATTTGGGATGAAGTTTGGAATTTCAAATGGCAAAATGGAATCCGAAGTTTTCCCAACTTGGACATGAAAATTTTTTAGGCGATTGATTTATTATTATACTTTAAAATCTCTGGCAAGACCATCAAAATCCGGATTATGTCCAAAAGTTAAAATCGATCGGTAGCAAAATTTTTAAACCTCGAAAAATAATTTTCAAATTTAAATTTGTAATTTAAAAGTTATTTTACACAAAAGTAAAGTTGTAATTAGATCATAAAAAACTTCACGAAAAAAATGGCGAATCAATCTAATATACACTCTCGGTCCGATGATTAGAACCAATTAAATTTCTAATTTTAGAAGGCCATATCTTTCTGAAGTGGAAAAATTTCACGAGAAGACGAGTTTTGTTTTCGTTCCAATTTTATTTTAGCCAAAATGAAAAGAAACGAGCTGCATCTTGAAGTGTGGCCAATAAAATTTTTCCCTTTCTTTAAAATTTATATAGCTTTGCTTACCAAGGATATTTTAACTAAGGATTGAGGATTTGTTTCTCGAAAAAGTTTCTGTTTCACGCAATACGTCATTTGCTCCAATTCAACGTAGTGAGTTTTGACAGGTGAAAATGGTAGGATATAATAAGAAGCATAAAAATCAACTTCAAGGTCGACTGGTTGGTTGACTGAAAGAAGTATAAATAAGAAACAAATCGTGATATTTCTGTGGTATCATTTTTTACCGTTTTTACAGGACTTGCAGTAAATTTATAGCAGTTTTACTGCTAGAATCCTTTTTTTAAAAAATTAAAGGTGAATTAACGAACGAAAAATGTTTGTACACTAAATGTAAAAAATATAAAAATGTAAAAAATATAAAATAAATAATTGGCTTTGAGCTAAATTGATCTGTATTACATGATAGCAATTTAAACGAAAGTTTAAATTTTTGGAAAGTAAAACAATCTTACAGAGCTATTTCATAGGGAGTGATATAATTGAGCAGATAGGGGTGGTGATGTCTACTACTTTAGAATAGTTAAAACATTTTAAAGACTGCGACGAGCTGAACAGATATATGACGACCAGGCTGCTCTGATGTGATGTGTTGCAGCCTCTTTGCTTAATATTTTGGGGTAAAATCCGAATCAAGCAATCGTTCAATATCCCGGAGTTCAGAACGAACATTTTACAATAGGCGCCACGTGTTATTTTTTAGTTCTTAATACTTTTTCGTTTTTATTTAGGAGTTTTCTTAAATAATGCTTTGAGCAACAGAAAATATTTTATTGCTTTATTTACCATTTAAAAATTTGTATTCAATATTTTGTCGTTTTTCTACTTCTCAAAGCTGCTGACGTTTTCACGAATTTGATGATTGTGGGGGTATATGTTTTTTTCAGTGTTTGTTTTAAGCTGAAAAATTTTAAGTTTGATTTATAATGACAACAAAATTTTATTTTAATTTTTAGAAAAAAAACTGTTGTTAATTTCTAACTTTGAACCACCAAAATTCAAATTAATTTTTTCTCACAATTTTGGTTTTTACATGATTAATTTGTGGTTTCCGTTTTTGTGGTTTTCTGCTAGAAAATAATTATTAAACTTGTTTGCTTTAACTCTTGTTTTAACGGAAGTAATTTGGTTTTAGGTTGTCATAAAAATTTATTTGCTTTAAGTCTTTTTGTTTTAAAAGTTAAATGATAACAAACGTTCTTATTTATTTTCGTTTGTTTAATTCGAAATTTTTTAAGCATTAACTTCTCATTTCATTAGTTGTGCTCTTGTATAAGTTTTTCTATTATATAGTTTTAACAATTTATTCGTAGTACTTAAGAATTTTCGCAAAACGATTTTTGTAAATCACAATAAAAATAAATATTAAAAGAAACAAAATCAATGTTTTGTTCATTTTGGCATTGAAAAAAAGAATGAAAAAAAAACTTAAATCCTTTATTTCCATCGCAATTTCTTTGACGGTTTTTAAATATTTAACAAAAGAAAATTTTTATTGTAGGATGTCGTTATTAGACTTTACTGCAAAAAATATATATAAATATTAGTTTTAGCAGCCACTTAATCTTCTTATAATATTAATTGTTTGCTAACCTGCCTTCTTTTCCTCTTCTATGTTTACTTCAGGCAACACTGTTTGAAAAACTCTAGAAAACATGATGCAGTACTTCATAGGACCCTTGGCAGCTAAAGCATCTGAATACAATTTATTTCGTGTGTTTTTTTAATCGTAGTCTGTTAAAGATTTTACATCAACATCTCTAGTTGATGCTTGCACGAGGTTGCATGATTTAATCTGTCTCCTTTTATCTAGAATTTTTGTTTTCTTTTGCTTTTTTTTAAATCCCCACCAAATGCATATTTTAATACCTGCGTTTATCAGCGCCCGTAGCTTCTGAGCTAACATGTTTACTTTTTAAATTGTCTTCATACCATTAACATCGTTCCTTGTTAAACACACGGCTAACACCCACTTAACACTGTTTTAATTTCAAAACTCACACAATATGAAAATGTAAAATATTTAATTTTTCGCATCATTAGAAGAAGAATTTCGAAAACATTTTTCTTTCATTTTATCTGCGCTAGAATACCATTAAGGCAACAGTAAAGTCTTTGAAAACTGGATTCACTGTAGTCTCCTAAAGTTCTTTAGTTGCTTAATTGATTATTTGACAGACTTTTCATTAGGTTTTTGACATAATCTTAAGTTACCTTATGTGCATTAAAGTTTGACTTAAATGAAAAATAAAATTTAAGTAAAGAAGTAAACGGGGGATAACATTAAAGAGAATTTGGTTTTTATTCACTGTGTTTGTGTGTGTGTCTACAAATATTTTATCCTCTCAACCAGTAGTGAGTTATTTCCCTGTATCCACAGTTCTTTGTTGTGTCTACTGTTGATAGGTTTGTTTTCGGTTATTTTCCTTTAACAAAAACTTAAAGGTCTGATGGCTTTCAAAATGGTTGCCACATTATCTCTTAACACTGGATTCATATTACGTTGCTTCTCCAAACTGCTTGCTTGTGCATGAGCCTGAGCCAGTTGATATAAATCGGCATAATATTCCATACCAGCAATGCCTTGAGGATTAAAACTGGCTGACACTTCTGCACAATCAATAATGACTGTTTTTAAAGGTGTCACCAATAAGGTGGAATAGTTTGGCTGAAATTAAATAGATTTGTGATAAAGAAGTTATGTTATGATTCAAAGGCTCAAATTTTACAAAAAGTTGATAAATAAAATAAATTTTTTTTGATTTTTATTATCAGTTTTCCAATGGAGGCTTCATGTAAAACGTAGAGCTTTTCATATAAACTATAGCGAATGCTTAATGTGATCTCTTCTTTTTATCAGTCATTTCATTTTAGATAGAACAGATTCAACTATAATGTGCACTTCTACTTGTCGGTCCCTGAAAATCTTTGAAGAACAGCTGCGGCTGAGCACTCTGGAAGACTTTCTTACTGTTGGTCTTTTAATTAAGTTATCAACTCTAGATAAACTATAATTTGTCTTCTATTTTTTAGGTGATTTGCACTCAAACGGCATTTCTTTATTCCAGCGAAAAAAAATTTTTTTTTTTTTAATTTTTAAAGGCAGAAGAACTTGCCTCAAGGCATCGATTGTAAAAAAAAAAAAACAAAGTGGCGGATATTTCTCAAACTTTGTATTAAATTCCATGAACTTCTTGTATGATTTTCCAAAGAAATATTGATATTTCATTGTAGAAAAAGTCATTTAAGTTCATGTTCTTCTTTTTTATTTATAAATTTCCTTTACATTTGATTTTATTTACTTACCATCTTTTTGCCATCGACTAATTCTCTTAATAACAAAACAGCTGTGCGACTGCCGGCTAAAAGATTCCAACGAGACCAACTGAAATTGTGTGACAATGACAGTGTCGACATGCAGGCATACAAATGCATTTCCATCACGTAATTTTTTTCGCATGAACCCTCCGTGTAACAGAAAGCATCATCATCAGGGAATATGTCAACGGCTGATGATATTAAAATTTGTTTAACGGCATCGAACGACAGAGTTTTGCCAATCATTTCATTGATGGCGGTTGTAGAGCCACCTTGAAAATTGTTTACACAAAAACCCTTCGATGTAATGGTGATGTCCAAACTGATTAAAGAAGCCGTAAAACTGAATAGAATGTTGTCGGGACTATTAAAATACGTTTTATTGTTTTAATTTTTTTTGTAGTTGCAGTTGAGGTTGTTAAGACGATAATTGATGTTGTTTTATTTCATTAAGGTAGGTGTTTGGGTAAAATAGAGGAAAAAACACAACAAAAGCAATAATAAAAAATAAAAAATTAAAAGAAATTATTTATCAAATTGTAAATGGTTTCTTAAAGCAGGAAAAAGTAAATTGAAATTTTATCGGTGAATTAAAATGCAAATTTTGCTTCTTAATAAGTTTGTTTTTCTAAAGGAAAGACTGCCTTTCGAAAAGTCAAATAAAAATCTGCACTTGGTTTTTTTATGAATTGGCTAAAGCTTAAAGAGATGATATTTCCCATTTCACTCAAGCTCGGTTAAAAAAGGCTTGAGGCGAATGAAAAAGTTGTATCTCTAATGATTTATAATTTCAAAAATCATCCAAAATTTTATATTATGGATGTCTTAAAAAACTAAAACAAGTGTTGGATAAAGTAAAATACAATTGAGAGCAGCTTATGTTGAATAATAAAAACAAATTAAGATTTAAGCTTTTTTAAAAGCAGTTTTTTGTTAATTAATTTTAAAGTCATGACTTTTTCTATTCGGAGAAAGTTTATTTATAATTTTTAAGATTTCTATAGTTTTAATAATTTTGCTTTTTATCGTTGAAAAATTAAAATCATTTAAATTCTTACACTTACCACTTGATATCCGGTTTAATTTCCCATGTTTGATATGGCATGTTGCTGTAACGATTCAAAGCAAATCCAAATATTCCTTAAATAGTCCAATTGAACCAATCCAGTCCATTTTGTTTATTTTGTATTGTTTGCATTATTGTTTATGTAAAAAAAGTATACATTTTATTTACAGATTTGTTAAAAAACAAAAAGCGTTACATATAAAAACAAAATAGAAGTGCACTTGCAGAAATACTCACAGAAATATTTATTTGATTGACCCTCTTTATAGGTTTTAAAAACTAAATCTATAGAATTTATGTCGATATTATAGACAAAAAATAAACTCAGATTCAAAAATATTAAGTTTCTCTAACTTTATACCAAAAAAAGGTGCTTTTAAATTAGGTCGGCACGAAATGAAAACATCGTCTTTTACACAAAAAGTAATAGAAATTGCGGGCTTTTTTAAAGTAAGAAAAAAAAAGGAGGTTGTTGCACCTATTAAAGATGTTAAATGGCTTTAGATTGGAGCTGAATTAAGTTTTTTATTGATTCAATTACACTTTTGAAGAAAAAAATAAACAATTTTCTAAATAAATAAATTAATTAATTAATTTAAAAAAAGTAAAAATTTATATTTTCTGTGAATATAAGGATTGAGTTTGATTATAATAATTTAAAAAATATAAATCAAATTTAAATCAAAACTTTATATTTGTTGTGACTAAAAGAAATTTATACCTAAACGTCCAGTACGAAATTGTATTGACAGTTTGTCCTCATTGAATTTGATATCATGTACATCACGTGTGCTCCATTTACCCTGAGTAAAAAACGTTTCATTTAAGAGTTTGGATTTTATTCTAAAAATACAATGACAACAGTTTATATTTTGTATTATATTTTATCAGAAGAGAAAATTTAATTTTTTCATTTTACTTAAATTTATTTAAACTTATATTTGTTTTATAAATCTAAATATCATGTGCGTATCGTAATAGTAATTCAGAATTACTAAAAAAAAAATCTGATTATTTTAATAACAGCTTATTTTCGTTCTTTAACTAGCATATTCGTGGAGGTTGTTGCTATATTTAAGATAATTTTTATTACATTATTTATTTTACAGAAAAGTTGTAAATCGATTAGCAGAGGTAACGCATAATTCACTACTTTTACGTTTTCATACTAAAACATAATGATTTACGTTTAAAAGATTTATATTGCGGTAGGATGGCGCTGTGAAAAACCTGCTTAGAAACTAATACTTATTAGATAGTTTAAAATTTTTCGATGGAAAATAGAACATGTTATACCCCAGCTATCAAAGCGAATGCTATTAAACTAATGCCTACGTGAAAGTGCTAAAAACCGGTTGAACTTGTTAATGGCTCAACCGGTTAAAATCCTTTAAGCGTTAAAAGTAAATGGTAATAGAATAGATTATTTTACTATCAGATAAATTATTTAATTAACGTTTGCTTTCTTTTTCCACTTTGCATATAATTAAATTCAATTTCATCTAAAATTTGTCCCTTCATTTTTAAGTATCATAAAATCCATTGTGTTAAAATAATTGCATAAATTAAAGGCAAAATACTCTTATCGTTTTTTAAGTCTCTCTTCTGGCGTTTATGTAATTAAATTAAATCACTGTGAAAACATAAAAACAAAACAAAAAACGAACTAAATTGACACCAATTGTTAAAATGTTTGGCAACGACAAAAAAGATGAATTAAAAAAAGAAAAAAACACACAAAAAGTACTCGAAATGTTGAAAAAAAAAACACATGAAGAGACGAGAAGGATATAAATGAAGGTGACAAGGAAACATTTAACGTTGTTGCAAACATACTTTCGCTAAGCACACATACAGCCATAAAAAAAGATACTGATTTAAAGACTTATTCGTTTTTAGAATTTACAAGTGATGAGATTCAGATGTAACCGACTCAACGATGTTGCTATTTCAATAATTGTCAAGGTAGTATTAGTGTTAACGAAACCTAAGGTAAAAACACTTGTTTTATTAACGTTACACAGTGGGGGACTTGGACGGAAGATGGAAATAAATGTATAATTTTAAACGGGCAAATTGACTGTAATTCTGTATTAAAAAGTGAAGGAAAAATTTCAGTTCTATATAAACTATAGTTGTGTTAAGTAACACAAAAAGTTTAATTTTTAAAATACAAACGTGGCTTTAAGTTTCTTTTATTAAGAAAACAAATTTTTAGTTGCATTCAATATTTGTTCTTAGGTTCATTTACAACTTCTAAAAAAATTTTTTTTTTCGTACTAGAAAACTAAGGTCCCCGACCAGAGAATCTAAATTTAAAAAATCGCAATACTCTTGGCCCCGCTACTAAATAAAATATAGACTACAATGCGCAAAAAGCTTAAATAGTTTTAATTCCAAATCTTAAATTAGTTCTAAACACTCAGCTTTAAAAATTATAAAAGAATATCAAAACTTTACATCGGCTTACGATGTTTGCGACAGCGATTACCGCTGAAATCTGTCAAGTCCCAGTGACCGTATATCGGCATCGGTACATTTCAATTGATGAATTATGAATTCACTTTTATAATATGATCAGCTCAATCGATTTAATAAACTAAATTTTTATCAAAAAGCAAAGGCATTAAAACGTAGGGAGAGGGAATGACAACGTTTTCTTTTTTGACTGCCTACATTGACTGACTATCTTAACATAATAAACTACTTGTTAAAATAAAAAAATAATTAATACAAAATATCATTTATGACAACTGGGTCATTACAGCTAATAAATTAAAAAGTCAGTAAGTAATTTTATCGAGATGCTGTTTACACCTGTTTTTTTAGCCAAATAATGCAAAATCTACCTCGGGATACATTATTGTCCAAGTTTTTGCTCAAAGTAAAAATAAAAGTTCCACGAAAAACAAAACTATTGTCGGCAGAAAAAAAACCTTAAGAAATTGTGAACAAAAATTTACTGAAAATCCTATGTTCTTTTATATTTTTTAGTTTTATCATCGATTTCTCCTCATATTTGCGTTGTTAGTATAACAATGTCATGTACTTAACAGTAGATATTTGCATTAAAAACCAACATTGTTGAATACGCCGACAGACAAAAACCTATTTAAGTCAATACTGTTGGAATGTTGGGTCTTCATGATTACCTTTATATTTGTCAGCCGGCCTGCGTGGGTGTTTTTGGTTTTATTACCGTTCTATTAACTACCGAACACCTACTGACACGTATAAAAAAAATTCATTATTAATTGTGACTTACCCATCATCAGAGTTGCTGGTGTCGGTAGTTTTGTGTTTATTTAAAAAATCATGTACATCAGCTTCCTTTCTAGATGTTGTAATGGTGGCGGCAAGGTTAGTGCCTCCACTAGCTTCACTACGATACGATGTTAATGTTGCCTCTATGTCTAAGTTTTCATTTGAGTAAAATTCATCATAGTCATCGTAATCATCATCATCATCATCATCAGTACTTGTGTCATCATCGTGTTCGGTATTTTCATCTACTTTGATTTCTTCACGTGCAAAGGAGATACCTGGAATATAAGCAAATGCTGCAGGTTTATCCATTACATCTTTAAATATTGGTTCTGCTGCTGCTGCTGCTGTTTTAACTTTCTCATCGTCGATGCCTGTCATTGTTTCGGCTTCTGCATCATCATTACAAACGTCTTTTCCATTCAGATTTGAAGAAATCTCTTGTAGTAAGTCTTTTTGCTGTCCTGTTTGTAAGTCCCACAAACAATCCAAGTCCTTTTCATATTGATGCAAAAATATTGAGTTGGATTTTCGTTTGTATTAATTTTTAGCGTGTTATCGATTTGAGTTGTTTGGGTGTTTTTATTTTTGGCGTTCATTCGTGTGTGAATGTACATTTTTCGAATGTTGTACAATTTTATTTATGTTGAATTACGAAGCAATATGTTGAATATGCAAATAAAGACAAGAATTAAGAAACTTTTAATACATTTTTTATACTTGAAAGAGATTTAAAAGAAGAAAGAAAAAAAGAAAAAGAAGAAGAAAAAATTCAATTGTAAGGCAACTCCCATTTTTTAAGAGCATTAAATGTTTTATTAATTTTTTTTTTAAACTGCAAACGAATTTTGTGACCAGTACACTGCAGTAAGAATGTTTTAATAAATAGTCTGATTAAATTATCCCAAAACATTTCTACTTACTCACCTCGATTAGTTGTGAAAACATGTATGTTGTATCTGCTTCCTTATGGTCACTCATTTCAAATGTAGACATCGATGATTTTTCTTGTTCTAAACCAATTTCACTATTTCCTCTATCCCCTTTACTGTCCTTTCCAATGTTATTAGAATTTTTCCTAGAATCCTCAATAATTACCTTTTTCAAGTCTGCTTTGGTTTTGTTCTTATCATCTGTTTTATCCTGAGGAATAATTTTCAGTACTTTATCAAATTGTTTGCAAGGAAAAATTTCTCTGGGTTCATGGACATCCAAATATTCTTTTGTTAAACGAAATTTTTGAAAATTTTTAAAAACTTCTTTCTGCGCTGGCTTATGTTCCTGATGCTGGGAAATCGCGGCATTAAAATTTTGAAGTTTGGCCAAAAACAAAAGTCTTTTCTTGCTTTTACGGCAGCTTCTTTTATATTGTTGTAATTCTTGTAAACGGCAGTCATCTAATCGTACAGAGAATCCGTGTGGCAAACGTGGCACTATAAAGTCCTTAAGCAGACCGTACATGTCGACGCTTCTTGGTATTTGCATCATATCAAAATCAACAATTTCCCGTACAGGTAAATTTCTTTCTGGAGATTTTCGTAAACTTATCTTACTCAATTTGGAATTTGGAAAGCGAGGGGAAAGGCTTTTCAAGGGACTGGGATTGGTAGTGGTGTTGGACAGAGGAGTAGCTTCTGCAGTATTCTCGCTGTTAGTTTGAATGGGCGTCTTAACTCCTTCTGTTAAATCGGATTCTAGAGTTTCAATTGGGATTTCCCAACGGCAAGCAATGGGCGGCTCAAACCAAATTACGCTGTCTGGAAGTCTAAAAATAAGTGAAAATGTCTAGAAGTAATGAAACAAGATTAAAATAAGTTCGCAAGCTTACTGTACAGTCACCAAAGCCAACTTGTCTAAGGCTGCTTCCACCAGGCGCATTTCAGCTTCTATTTCTTCAGGTAGACGTCTTACGCCGGGTTGGGGTGGCGGTGGAGGTTTAAAAGTCTGATAGTATTTTTTATGCAACAATTTATTGCTAGAAGAAACTAAAGTAACAAAAATTAGCTAAATAACAGACGTAAGGAAAAAATTGTACTCACTTGTCCTTATAAATGATCTGGCATTTAGCTGTTTAGCTTGCTGAGGAGTTTCTACATAATCAATGCAATAAACTCCACCAATTATACGATATTTTCGCAAATTAACATCTGTATCTAACAAACCAAAACACTCTGGGCCAATAGCTTTTCTTCTTAATCTATTTAACTCGTCTTCATATTCGGAAAATAGTTTGTCCACATCTAGATTTTCCTCATGCGCCTGTTCTGTGTTAAAATCGGATTCGTGTTCCAAATGCTCTAATTCCTTTAGCGGAACTTCTTGAGAACACTCGGTCAACATGTTTTTCAGAATTTCCTTCCTTTTGCGCCATTCCTTTTTGGATTGTTGTAGGAGATCTTCATCAAAATAAAAAACAGAAGAAATATGAAAATGGATCAGTAAGTTAAAAAAGTATTAAATTAAATTTTACTTATGTTATTTGGCCGCGGCTTTCTGATTTTAAAACTGGGACAATAATCACTTAAATGATCATAATTTAGCCATAAACCTCTCATAGCTGAACTATAGAGACTGACGGTGGGTGGTAAGGAGATTTCCATTTCAATTATAGAAAAATCAATTTCATTATGAAGATTCTGTTCCCCAATACGTGGCTTTGCATTCAAAAATCTATTTAATCAAAAAAAAAAAAAAAAAAAAAAAATGTTAACATAACTCAAGGGTTGAGCGAATATAATCTTACATCTGAGCATCTTTTGCAAAAGTCCAGATAAAACTTTTGAAAACTTCAGACTCATAAATATGCTTAGAAACACCAGGACGATCAGTTCTTGAAAAATTATTTACTTTTATTAAAATTTTGCAATAATTATTTCACGTTAACTCACTCCATATCCCGTTCAATGTGAGACATTATTTTGTGGCTGAAATCATCCAAGTACTCTTTAAGCAAAACTCTTATTTCTGTTTTTAATTTATTTAAATCCATTAAAGTATATTGAGGCTTTTGTTTGTCATTTAAAGCTTCTTCCAGTTCCCATAGAATCTGTTGTATAAAATCAAGGTTTAAAACACTGTTTTAGTTATCTTCTGATCACTTACTCCCAATATTTCCTTGACTCTTTGTGCATAAACATCGCCGAGGCTGCCTTGCTTTTTACGCAGCATGACTTTAGTTAAATTTGGTGCGTTGGCATTTTGTGTCAGTAAAGTCCTTTCGTTGGTTTGTAACAACCAATTGCGTGATTCACTATTTCTTCGTTCGATATCACTTTGCCATTGATAAATATACTTTCGTAAGTCACTGGGGCTGTTTGAATTGGGCAGACCATTGCAACGCATAAATTTGTCCCAATCATTTCGATTTTTGTCTGCTATTGTAATGGCATCGCTAGATTCCCGAATTTGATCAAAGAAGGCCATACTACTCTTAAGTTGGAATCGTCTTTGTTTATTTTCTTGTATTTCAAGTTTCAGACGCCTTTTGGCTTGTTCTCTCTCGACTTTACGTCGTTCACGAGCTTCTTCGAGTTTTTTAAGTCTGAAATTAACACAGTTTCAAACCTAAACTCAAGTTCTTTCAAACTTAAAGCAAAAAGTTAGTCTTGAATTTATAAGAAGATCCCAACCGAAAAGATAACCGATAGTTAATAAATTGTTGACAAATAAAAAAATTGATTTAAGGAAAATGTATTGTGTTGTTGCAGATAAAAAATGATTTAATTCTTATTGCGGTATTTTGGGGTTGTTCGAAAAGAAAAACTGTAAGGTTAAGAAGAAATGGCGTCATTTAAAAATACAATTTTGGATCCTCAGGGAGTTTTGAAAACAATTTAAAAGTTATTGTTAATGAAATTATTTTACTGAACTTGAGTTTGAGTTAAATTATTTATTTTTTAGCATTCCTTACTTTTCTCTCTCCATTTCAAGGCGTAGCAATTCTGCTTGTTCAGCCTCCAAGCGAGCCTTTTCTTTTTTCGACAATTTCTTTTTGGGTGGCTGTGACGAAAAAAGAAAAAGATAATAAAACGAAATTTAAATATTAAATTCTACTGTTGTCTTACCATTTTTCCTGCTTTTTAATTATTTATTTAAACTTTCCAACCTGTCAAAGTTCGTGAATGTTAAATATTGATCCAACATTTAACATTCGAATACGGTTGAAAGCAAAATGTTCTATCAACGATTAATGATGGTTGTTGTTCATATGGCAACAGGAAAAATTGTTAACAAGTACAAGAGTAACTGTATTATTTTACCTAAAACAAATATTAAATTTGTCTTATTTTGTTTTGCATTTATTGTTTGTGAAAGAGAATAAGTGTCTGAAAATTTCTTCAGAAAATTTCTAAAGATATTAGTGAGGCATAAAATATAACCAACAAAAAGAGCTTTTTAATTAATTTTGTTAGTTTCTTAACACCAGCTGAGAAACAATGCAAGCACAATTATAGAAATTCTGAATTAGTTGGCACTAAAACAGTGAAATAATTTAGAAACTTTTGTTGTTTGCTAGGCAAAAAAGAATTTTTTTTGCAGTTACTTAGGAAACAATAATGTCTTTTTAAGTTGGTATTTTTCGAAAGAATTTTTTAAAACAGTCTTTTGTACCTAAAATTCAAGTTGCTATTAAAGTTTTCAAGATTATTAAATTCCTCAAGGGATTCCTGCTCTTAACCGACTCCCAATACATTTTATGTTTTGCTTCTTCTGGCAACTGGTGGTTTTTTATTTAAATTTTGTTTTCTAAACTAAGGTAAACTTTATGGAAAGCCTTTTGAGGAGGCCACTTAATATTTTTGTTTTGCTTTTCCTTTTATTCTGTACACAATTAACATTTATTTAAGTTTTGCTAATTTTTACTTAAGGATAAAATTTTAATAAAAGTTCTTAAATTGCCTTTTTTAAATGCAAAATATTAAATTTATATTGTCAACTGTAATAATAATTTTTTTTTTAAATTAGAAATACTTTTTTTATACTCTTCACCCCAGGTGTTATTCCGTTTGTAATTTCTACAATACCCATTTTCGATCCCATAAATTATATATATTCTGACTTCTTATGCACAGCAAAGTCGATTGAGCGATGTCTGTCCGTCCGTATTTAATTTTTTTTCTTATTTTTTAATTTTTTAATTCTCTGTCACCTTAGAATTTGATTTTTGGATTGGAGTTACTTCACTAAACCAGATTTACGAATTTTGTGAAGGGTATATAAGATATAGAACTTTAATTTGTTGTTATTAATATTTTTTAGTTGCAGAAATGAAAGGAAGAAAATTGATTAGTTATGAAAATCGATTTTGTTTTGTTTTTTCATTGTCGCCATTGTGGACAATACGAAATCCTTTTGGAAGTTAAATGTAAAACTATTCGACGTTTGGGCAAATTAAATAATTTGAAATAAATTCTTATTAAATAAATAAAACTTTTAGACACAACAATCTTTATTTCCTATTTAAATTTGTGAACAATTCACTGATGCCATTTTTGAGCAAAAGCGAAAAGGCCCACTGCAGTCATACATTTTATATTTTTATGTTGTAAGAATTATTAAAGAGTTATTTATTTTAAAGTTTTATTTGTTTTTCAAACACAAATTACGTAAACTCAGTTATTAAGAAAATCTAAAATATTAAAATTTTAGAAGGGCAAATTCCTTTCACTCGGTTTTATATATTTGACGATTTAGTCATATAAGAGGGTTATTTGAAGTTAAAAAAAAATATATATATATATATATATATATATAAGAATCTCTGAATAAATGAATGAACTATATAAAGCTAAAATAGTTACTTATTGCATTTAAAAACAAAATATAATTAATCCGTCAAACATTTTATTTTCAAATAATTTTGTAAGGAGTTATTGATTTCTTTTTTTTTTTATTATGATGAGCTATTTAGGCGTATTAATTTTTTTTTTTTCATATTTAAACACTAAATTAATTTTTAACTCTTTGCCAGTAGAGGCAATGATAACGTGTGCCCTGAGCAACCGTTTTAAATGACCATAATTTTCATATTTATTCTGTTTATTTTCTTTATCATCTGAAATTATATCCAGAAGGCGTTTTAATTTTTTTCTCAAATATATTATAATTTTTTCTCTTTCTGCTGACATAAAAATAAAAAATTGCCTCAAGTTCTGATGCAGACCAAGGCAAACCCTTGAAGTATACAAAAGTACATGCAACAGCAACAACTACACCTACAAAAATAATACGCCATTTCTTTAAACAATAGCAGTAAAAGAATACATTAAATAAATATGTATTTAGTTTTGTTGTTTCTTATTTAACCATGTACATGTATGAAAGCTCATATATTCTTGCAAAACTATGAAAACAGGAAGAGAAAGGAATTCGAATAAAAGCTATTTCTAACACAACACTAAATAGAAAAAAATATAATAATAAAAAAATAGTAAGAAAATGCAACTTATGTTTCATAAGAGCATTTCAATGGTCTTCTTTCCATCCTTTCTTCATTCATTCATTCATCTACTACTTTTTATTTATAAAGCTCTAGTGCTTGAGTTTGAGAATGTGTTTTGTATTTGTTATTTATTTGCGATACTATTGAGACAATGAAATACTCAAGTAGCACCAAGTAACACTTAAGTGAACAATAATATTTATTCAAGTATTAAAATATATCAATGATAATCAATCTTCAAGCAGTAAATTCTTAATTAAATTAAAAAATTATAAAAATGTTCAGCATATCTCCAACATAACTGAATTTCCTAAAAATGGCCTAACTAAACATTTCTATCTAACCAAGGCAGTTAACAAAAATTACTACAATATAGAGCTTTGACATTCTTGTGGACAACAGCAACTTTTAGTTTAGCTGCCATAGCGTTCTATGTTTCGGACAAATTTGAAGGTAAATGTTTGTTGGGTAAATGTTACAGCTTGTGTTGTGTGTAAGACAGCCAATATTTTGTGTCAGTTACAACTGTAATATTTGTTCAATGCCTGCTAAGACAAATTGAGATGTTTGTGGTTTTTGTTTTTTTTTTTTTACTTTATCTGTGCAATTTTATGTTTGAATGTGCAAGCGTGCGTTGGTGTGTCTGTGTCTGTGCATTTCATTTAAATAAAAAATATCATACGTTTTCAACAAGATTCTTGTGTATTTATTGTTGGTAATTAAAAGTTTTTATGTGTTTTTATTTTATTTTTTTCTTTATTCCAAAATAAAGTGCATTTGTATTCAGTTTGCCTTGAGCTACACATTTGCCAAATGTCATCAGAAATGAAAATAATTATGTAAATTCTTAATTAATTTGAACATAGTGTCCAAGTGCATCGTCAGATTATTCAGCATTCTGACATGCCCTTTTTAAGTATTTTGAAATAACGATAAAGAAAAAGATTTTTTTATGTTAAATTACTAGCAGCTTTCATATATTTTTATATGAATAATTTTTTTTTACTTTAAGTCAAAAAATTGATTAAAAAAGTATTTTGTTTTTAGAAGATTTTGTAATATGTTGTGGTGTTGTTGAAAGTTTAAATAAATAAATAAATTTTAATTCTTATCAAGCAATATAATATCAAATTATTCTTTAAAAATTTAATATTATGCTGTAATAAAACTTTATAATTTCAATTATCTTGAAGATTTTTTTTATATCTTGACTTAATTATTGAGCTGTTGAGGTCATAATTAATTTAAAATTATATTGAAAAGCATTGTCACAAATAAATACGATAACTTTAATGCTGATAAAAATTTGTTTATGATTTTTGTAAGTAAATCAATTTTTAAAGAGCAAGTATTTCTTGAACTCCTTTTCTTTTTATTTGATATTTTATTTCTGTATGTAACATAGACATATCTCAATAAAAAAAACTTCACTACCACAAAAAAGAAATATATATATAAATAAAAAACAAAATAGCGCAGGAGCGTAGAAAGAAAAGAAGACAGTTAAGACGAATGTTTGACCATTCCCCAACTTATTATATTTTTACAGTGCAACAAATTGCAATTCAGTTTAAATTGATGAAAAAATATTAAAAAAATTATATTATATAAATTTTACTTATAAATTTACAGTTATTCGAGAGTATCTGTGAAAAGCAAACCTTTGTCGTTGATGTCGATTTTTGTAGTTTTTTAAAGCAAATAATATTTTGTATTTTTTGAGTGTTAAACTCAAAATTATTTATTCCTTGTATTTTCCTTATAAGCTAATTGGGCCACTCATCTTCAATGTAAATAAAACCAATATTTTAATTACATTTTTTCCCGACGTTTCGTCAATTTTTGTTGACTTTTTCAAGGGAAATCTATTTAATTCGTTAAACAAAAAACATTGTATGAAAAACCACTTTTTACATTAGATATAACAAACTTACATTAAATTTGGCCAAAATAACAAATGAGAAAAATTATTTATTAGTTAAACTATTAAACAAGTGATTTAATTAAAGTTAGGCCTAATTTCACTTATATGCATTTTGGAAATAAAAATATTTTATATTTAAGCTTAATGCCACAGGCGATTGAAGAATTGTATGTTAATTTAACCTTTTAGGAAGTTGCCTAATTTATGGGGAAGATAATTATTGCTCAAAATACAAATATAATTCGATAAGATTAATACCTAAAAATATATTTAGACATCAGTTAAAATGCATATCAATAGACTAAAATCTCATACGAATATAATTTCATAAACTAAAAAGATTTTAATAAATAGTAAACTTATTTACATTATTGCCAATAAATTTTTAAATTAATTTTGAACTTACTTTTCTTTACTTTACTTTTCTCTTTTAAGCTAAACTCGATCTTATAAAGGGAAACAACACCAAAAATAGCGTAAGAAAAAGTGCATTTGTTAATGAAAGAATTAAATTAATAAAATAGTCAGCCAACTTTAGCAAAAAAAAAAAATAATAATAATAAAAAAATTTAAATTCAGTTTAGTTTAGCTAGTCCTTAAAAATATAATTCAATCAATTAATTATTTAATGTAAATTTCGTAGAATATTAATAAATTAATTACTCTTAAAAAATAGTCAAGGATTTTTTAAATTATTGTGATTTCTTAATAAAAATATATATTAAAATTAAATAATAATAAAAATAAAAGTTTAAAATAAATAGTTAAATTTAACGTCGTGCATAAAAGAATTTTATTTAAATAAAAAAAGCTTAATTTTGAATTAAAAATAATTTTAAAAGCCGCCCGTTGTTCAGTAACAATCTACAAATAATAAAATATAAGAATTAAAATTTAATTAAATAAAATATAACGAAGATAAAAGCAAATACAAAAACACAACCAATTTAAAATCTTTAAATCTTAATTAATATAATAATAACAATTTTGTTTAAAAAAAAAATAAAACTTTAAAACTTTTCACTTTTAAATCATAATTAAAAATAAATACATAAGAATTCCATCCATTATTTTATTAAAATTCAATCAAAGTTGCCAAATAATTAATAATTTATTAGTTAGTTTTAACATTAATAAATAAAAAATCCTTAAAAATAAATTCAATGTCGGTTCGCGTGAGCAAAACTTCATTTAAATAGCTTCCATTTAAATGATGCGATTATTGCTTCTGTTTTTGCTTTTTTGTTTTATTAAAATCAAAAATAAATCTTTAAAAATAATAAAATTATAAAAATTATGTAAAATAAAATGTTGTTATTAAAACTAAATGATTTTAACGCGTTTAAGTCTTAAAAAAAATATTAAATGCAACCTCCTGGAGTGTTGCCATCGTAGTGATTTTTTTAAAAGTGATTTACTGCCATTATCGCCGCTCAGCAACAAACCTTTAATAGCAAGACAGCAAAATGACTATGTGGCAGAGTGGTGGTATGGGAGGTGGGCACGGCTCCCAAAATAATCCATGGATGAAATTAATGGGCATCGTGCACAAGGAACGACGTCACACAGATAATGTCAACAGTCAAAGTGGCTCAAACGAAAGAAATTTAAATCAGTAAGTAGATTTCTTAAATATTTTCTGTTTTGATTTTAATTAAAAAAATATTATTTGTATTTAAAATTAGTAGAGAAACACTATTCAACTTCACCTGATATAAATCATCAAACATTAAAAGTTCTAAATGCGTTTTTTTTAATAACAATTACATTTTCTGTAATATCTGCTGTACTGTACTCGTAGTTTTTAATCCATTTTTCTTATCACATTTTTAAAATATGCACTAGAAACTTATTGGTCGGTGACTCGAACTTAAAGGTCATGACTAGTACAACAAAAACCTAATGTAATTGAAATCGGTTACTGTAAAAACTCCCGAGTAAACTTAAAGTTTTCTATTATATTATGTTTATGAGTGCTTTACAGCACTTCAAGCGATCAAACAGCAATAAATTTTTAATATATTTTCTCAAGTTTTTTTTTTATTGGACCGATTGCTCAGATTTATAGTTTTCTTTTCCGAAAAATATCTAAAACATAAAAAACATAACTTGTGATTTGATATCTTACTAAAGCTTATGGCCTTTCACTTTTACAGGTTTCGTCTCATTTGCCAGCAGTTCAGCGTAGTTTTTGTTGAAATGAATAAATAATCTTGATACAGGTACGGGTTACATGCTTAATCGCATTTTAAGCTTCACTACAAGAATTCTATTGCGTTATTCTTGTTTTAGTGTCGTGTTCATAAAATTGTTTTCTTTTCACAGGTTTTCTTTCAGGTTTTGTGGGAAAGATGTATTTGAGCTTCCACTTCTGGTCAACACCACATGACTACTTTTTCAGTATTAAGCAAATACTTTCTTGCTGTGCGGAGTGTCTGGTTAAACAAATTCCTTTTTAATGGAAATTCGTACTAATAACTTCTCCTTCATCGGCACACATTTTTGTGACCCTTTTTAATATCATGCATCATTTATTTTCAGACTAAGAAGTTTATTTCTCTTATTTTTCATATTCTTTCTAAGCAAAAACCATCTGAACTGTTTCCTGCGGCATATTTTTTTTACCAAATTTAGTTGATTTCTGTGAGAATTAATTTGGTTTTTTCTTTCTTTTTCTCTTATGCCTCCATTTTTTTTTAGTTAAATTCAAAATTATTTTCTTCTTGGCAACACCACGATATTTCCCTTTTATTGCTGTTACTCTATGACAAAAGCAAAGACTAAATTCTTTTATACAACTTTCAACTGCGGCTGCATACTTTTGTTAACAAGCAAAAGTATTTTTAATATTTAATAAATTTTTCTTCTTGAAAAATGGGGAAACGTTAATATAAAATAAAATGAGCACAATTTTAGTTGAATACAGATATTCGTGCCGTTGTAGGTTGTTCTAGGTCATCTGTGCTAACAAAAATTTAAACTTTAATGTGTGTCGATACAATTTATAACATTTTAGTCAGTGAACACGTTTTCTTTGTATTCGTACATAAAAACACAAACACGCAAACCGTACAATATTCTTAGCAAAAGATCTCAGTGTATGTATCCAACAGCTCTGAACGTTTTAATCAACCCGGTAGAGCATAGGATTGGCGTACAAACAGTAAGTGGTGAAGGACACAAATATGTAAAATGTAAATAATCTACAAAACTGCTGATGAAGGTTGTAGCGATCCAGAAAATGCTGCATTTCATTCTGCTAGTGTCGAATTTTTCTTGTTTTCTTTGGAAAACGTCCGCATACATTTGTGAAAATTAATTTTTCTTTCTACAAAAAAAGGTTTTTAGAAATCAAAAAATTAACTCAAGCCAAAAATAAATTTTAATTCATTTATATCAACTGTTAAACTTCTACTTTTCATAAAAATTAAAATAAATTATTTATTTTCAAATGAAGTAATAAATTACAAAAATTAATTTTTACAATATTCTTGGCTGGTGGAATTGGTTAGGCATTGGAAAGAACCCTTACCATCGAGATTAAAGCTTAAAAATAAATATTTTTTCGGAAATTACCAAAAAAAAGTTAAAGAGATATTTCGGGTTTGAAATTGAAGCTACACCCCTGCCTTCCCATAAAAAGTAAAAAATTTAACTTTAATGATAATATAACGTGTATCTTCCATTTCTTTCATTTCTTAAATTATTTTTGCGTTTGCTAAACAAAGGTATATGCCTTTACAGCATATAACTATAAGAAAAAAAAAAACATAAGTAATGTCCGGGTGGATTGTCAAAATACTGTACTAATCGAATAGAATAAAACAAAAAGTTGGCCAACATGTATTGAACATCAACGCTGGATTTGCTAGTAGATTGTCTGTGTATTTTTTAAATAGAAGGTCCTGGTTTACCTCTCACTATCAATATTAGTAGAAATAAAATCAAAAAATTTTCAACAGCCTCGATGCTCGGTGATACTATTCAGAGTGCCTAAATTAGACATAGCGAAACTATTGTTGTGTGTGTGGCTGCAGAAGATGAGTTAATAAAGGCGCCTGGATATAAGAAAAACAGTAAGAGGAAAAGGCCAGTGGTAAGCGGAACAACATAAGAATTCGGCAAAAGAGTCCTCCCTGGATAGGAAAAGTGGGAAAAATAATTGTGAGTCCCGCCTATGCTGCAGCGTGTAGTGGTCTGCATGGCTGCGCGAGTCAAGAGCACATGTTTTGCTTAACAAGACATTCGAGTCTCGCCGTAGCAATACAGTATGGTAGCGTGGAGAGTAAGAAATAAAAACAAGTCTATTTGAAATGAAGTGTCATAGAGGAATAAGTATAAAAAATAACGTGCTGGTATTTGCAATCAAAGGAAAAAAAAAACAATATGAAAAAATGTTTTTTAAAAACAGTTCTGATTTCTGTATATTTTGATTGTTCTACTTCTCTGTAACCCTTATTTTTTTATTTAATTCGTTTATTAAAAGTAAACTAATTTACAAATCTAAATATATAATAAAAGAGTAACGGGTCATTTTTTTATATGAATAATTTTTTGAAAATTTTGATGTTGGTGTAGATAATAATTGAACCTCAGGTGCAGATTCTACAATATTATACCATGAGTGTGCTTAGATCTCTAGTCATAAGTCGTAGAGGCAACAGAATTAAACATTTAAAATTTAAAGGTTCCTTCACTTCTCGATTAGATTTATAATTTTAAGCAAAAATAAAAATATCTGAAAATTCACAAGGATAATTATTTATTTTCGTCAACAAAATTTTATAAAATCGATAAAAAAAAAAAAAAACATTTTTAAGTTTGAGAAATGCTTACAAACATTTTAGAAAAGAGTATTTTATGCAAGTAATAAAACCGACTTTTTATACTTGTTTTAATGTCTCTATACAGATAATTCTGTACATCAAATATTTTTTGAAAATTTTGATGTTGCTGTTTAAAAATTTTAAATAAATTTTAAATCAGAACTAATATTATCGACTACAAAATGCACTTCAAGTTCCATATTTACTTTAAGTCACAAATGTTTTAGTTGAAAATATTTTGTTTCTATTATTTTAGTGAATAAATTTGTTATTGTTATTGTTTCGCTTAAACGCAAACTAAACGAATGTGCAACTTGAGTTTTGTAGACATTTAAACATTTTATAAAGCTAAAGGCCAGAAAGCGTTGATTGTCGTAAACAATAGTCGTTCCTCTCTATAACGACATGTTTTTATTTGTATTTGTTTTAGTACATGATTGTGCATATGAATTTGCATAAAATGATGTTTGCGTTTTCAAAAAACAATATGTATGTGTGCGTATAAGGGCATGGATGAAGACATCCCTTACGGAAATGTGTAAAAATGGAAATTGACAATGCAGTAGAGCACACACGCATTAAAACACTCACATACTTGCGTATTATGACTGTGTTATTTCATACACATTTGTTTAGCTGCGTGTTAGGTTGCTTTTGTTGAGTGCAGTTATTTTAGAGAATAAAATTACATATAGTTGTCACTCGTTAGGGCACTTATGGTTTGAGGCTTTTCATTTATAGCCCAAAACTGATTGCATAAATTTATGTGCCTCTAGGCCAACAGAAGGTTATTAAAAATTTATCTTAAATGAAAACACTTGATGTGGATGCTTATTTAAATTTCAAGCTGTATTTGCGATTTACTAATTGAGTTATTTGTTTGTGTATACGGAACTTTAAAAGGGCAAATATAAAGGGATCAGCTAAAAGTTTAGCGTTCATGTGATGGTTTCTAATTTGCGAACGCTAGTCTGTGCTTTTTGTAACTGTTTAACTAAATAATTTTCTATTTAAAATTTAAATTGACATTTTTTAATTATCAGTCAGTGAAACGTTTTTCTTTTATCTCTAGAATACGTTTGCTTGCTAACTATGATTACAATGATTTATGTCGTCATTGATAGATTATTTATAGGGTCATTTATATACAAAGATAGTAAAATAATTTAATAATGTTATTAATACCGTCACATTGGTAAAAATGTAGAACAAAAGGTCATGATAAACAGAAGCAAATGGTTTTTTTTTTAATCAAAATGAGGTAGCTGAAATATTAAAAAGCGGGGTTTTCAAACTGAAATGTGAAATAGAAGGACTTATTAAATCACATGAACAGTAGATTCATAGATTTTTCACCTAAAAGGTTTTATTTGCTTTAGATTAAAATTTAATAAATTTTTTAATTTTTTAATTAAATAAATAATTGTATTGATACCATATTTATTAAAACAAGGAGAAAACAATTTGTAAATTAATTATAAATTGCTATCAAAAACAAATAAAATGGTAATAGATGTTGAGATTTTCTTGTGTGTTTATTAAAATAAATTTTAAATGGATTTTTTTATAAATCTTTTACTTTGAAAATTATTTCTTATTAAGAAGCCTTTAGCTGAAAAACAAATATTGTTTAATACTTTAATTTTTGTTAACAAATAAAATGTTTTAAAAGTTTGATCAAATTTTAATGGGAAGAATAAAAATTTTGATAAAAACTTTTTTCAGATTTTATTTTGTGAAAAAATATTTTGTACTTTGATTATATCTAATATATTTTAAAATCTTCGCTTAAAGTTGCGTTTGAGAATTTACCAAAATTAAAAATTGCAAATTCTAGAACCCTAATAATTAATAAGTTTTCGCTTGTCAGCTGATGGTAACAAATTTCTTATTAAAGTTAAACTCATCGTAATTATCATCATCATTTTTGATGTCTTTAAGAACTTGCATGATTATTAGATATTCGGCACATCTTTCACTACAATTTCATTAATGAACGTCACGTGCGAACACAAATCAGTCCAACTTGTAATGTATTGAATAGTAAATTCTGAATTTTTTATGTTGTTATTTTCTCAACTGCAAAGATAACATAAATATTACAGTCATCCTTTTTTAAATGAAAAGCTCTGTAATTCGTTAAAATATTAAAGATTTGATTGGATAATACGTGCTTAGTATTATTAGTTTATTAAGAATTATCTCTGTCCTAAGAAGCTTCTAACTTTTCTAAATCTATTTACAAATTTTATTAATTTTCGTAAAGATGTGCACGCGCCAAATGAACAAATCAGTTAAGATGCAAATTTTAGCACTCATACGCCCTGTTGCATGTTTTAAAGCAACTTTTTCGGTTTTAGCTAATTTCATAAGCTATCGTCTTATTATAACCTTTTGTTATTATTATTATTATTTTTTTTTTTTTGACTAAAATTGTGGAAACAGTTTTAAGGAAGTTTTAATTTTTATTTCTGGTTTTATTTTAAAAGCTATAAATCAAATGAAAAATACAAGGAACTAAAAAAGCACCAACTATTTAAAGGCACCACAATAAACAAAATAACACAAAGACAAAAACATCAACAACAAAAACAAAAACAGCTGAACAAAACTGTTAATAAATATTGCATGCAACAATTGTCATAAATTGTAATTTATTGCGGTTTATTTTACCTCTTATTTTTACTCATGTTTTTTTAACTTTGGAGTTATTTTTTTGTTTATGTTCGTGTTTATTTTTAGTGTAAAATATAAATTATTGCTGTTTTCTTCTTTTTGTGTATTACGAGTAAGTAAATGTGTTTTTTCTTTTTATTTATTTTTTGTTGTGAAAGCATTAGTGATTGCACATTGCCAGCTCTGTATAAGGTTTTAAATTTCTGCCAGTGTGTATATATTTTGAGTTTTTTCTATGTTCGTGTAATTGTTGTTGTTTTCCTAAAAGTTTTTTATTCATATTTTTTGCTTAATTTTTGGCAAACTAAATTAAATTTTTATTTTTATTTTTTCCAGTTGTATGAGTTGCTCCAAGAAGTTTGTACCAGCTGTTTGTCGTTTGATATCTATGTGCCATTAGTTGTAGTGTGTTATTGTTGTCGGGTTTTTTGTTTGATTGGTTTTGAAAAAATGCCAAAAGTTTGTGCATTTGTTGCGCTTGGTAATAAAAAAAAAAAAAATAAAATGAACCATGTACTCCAGCTGGTCATAAGAAATTAGTAACTGTTGCTTTATTAAACATTCATTAGTCACGAGAGATGTCAACACAAGAAGGTTTATTAATTTTTTTTATTTCTTTTTGTTTGTTTTAAATTATGTTGGTATTCTTAAGGCTTAAGTGGACGTAAAATTTAAATTTATTTATTTAATTTTGAAATATTTTAGCATTTATTTGTGTGTTATTTAAAAATATTCTGCGCAACACCTTGTTATAATTATGGTGTTTTTATTTAGGCATTTTTAATTTAGGCATTTTTAATTAGACTTCTTAAAAATCTTTTATTCGTTTCAATTACTATAAAATGCAATTCCTGTTAATTTTTTTTTTTGTATCCAAATTTTTAGTCTTTTAAGAATTGTAATCATTGTCCTTATTTACACGTATTATAAAACTGTAAAAGAACCGTGAAATAACATTTTAAATGTTTGTTGGTAAAGCATGGAAAACATGGATTTAGAATACAAAACAAAGAATTTAGAATTTGTTTCTGTTTGTGATGCTGCAAAGACTACTAGATAAATTTTAATAAAACTTTATTAGAAACGTGCCTTATTATCAATTTATAGAAAATGATTTATTCAAGGAAAAATAGAGAATTAGATAAATAGGTAAAAATAGGCTGATTAGACCAATTTAAATCGAACTAAAAAATTGTTAACATCCTTTATGATACAAGAAACTTTTAAGCCTTATTCGCAGTCATGATGTTGTGTTAAATATTAATTTAAGATTTTTGGTTTTTAATGTTTTCATTAAAGAAGTATTTAAAAATTCTTAATTACCTCCTCTATCTGGAAAGTGTTGGTGCTCAATGTGTTTATAGTTTCACATATATAATTTGTGTCAGGAAACCTGCTACTGGTTAAGCTCTGGAATTTAGTTTGAGTTAGAGTTTAAACGAAATTATTTCTGATTTCTACCTATCACAGAAGTACATATGGTAATTAGCATTTTCTAATAATTTAAACATATAATAAAACAGCAACAGGGTCATTTTTGTTTTGTAATACAAAACACCTATTTTTGAAATTTTTGTCTGTTTGTCTTAGCATCACGTTAAAACTACTGAATGAATTTGAATAAAATTTTGGGAGAAGATCTCTTAGAACCTTGGTTAAAATGTAGGATAATTTTATTCATTAAAATATGTCGTTTCGTAAAAAATCTGGAGATACAATTGTGAAAGCAGCCAATTTTCGCCGATATAATGGTACTAGAACAGTTGTCAGTACATTTTATTTTTGCAGATGGAAAGTTTTTAACACTGTTTACAAAACTCTACAACAAATGTTTAAAAATATATTTTTTTTCTAAATTTTAGTTTTAAGAAAACTAGGAATGATACGCGGACAAAGTCGTAGGTACTGCTAGTTATGATGTCGTCGGTCACAGGTTTATAACTCTTAACTTGCAAAGAATTCTATTTTTTATGTTAAATTATGTTTTATGTTATTTTTTTTAAAGAAAAATAATTTTAATAGCTTTTTTTCTTTACATCATTCCACAATAAATATCTCGCACTAATTTTGGTTTCTCATTTACTTCTAATACAGCTTAGCAACGTGGTAATAACGTTTTTGTTTTCTGAAAAGTTAAAAAAACATGTTAAGAGCTGTCGACCTGATCCTAGTCAATATAAATGGTAAGATAACACATTTATTGTAACATAAATCGTAAATCGTAATGATACGTGTCGGGAAAGATTGAATAAACATTTGTAAAAAAAAGTTGCTACCATTCTTCGGTCAAATATTTGACTAATTTGACCGTATCTTTGTTTACAAATAAAAATATTGTAAATAGAAATCTTTTTGTAATATTTCGAGAGAAAAAAATGATTGTTTAAAAACAGAAATCTGTGCACAAAAAATTTTTCACTGGTTAAAAAAGATTTTGGTGGTTATAATTGTTACCTGTTACCTTACATCAAAATTGCTGCCCGTTAAAAACAAATGCGATGAAATTTCTGGTGTGCAACTGGTCTTTACAACTGTGAGTTAAATAATTATAAATAATTTTTATTTGCAAATAGCGTGCGAATAAACGTAGTAAATATTTATAAATATTTTTATTTCCAGTTGCCCCATGGTGTGGTGAAATATTGAAAAAAAAAATACAATTCCTGTATTAAAAAAAATCTCGTCCTTAAACAAATTAGATAAGGAAGTCTCTATTTTCATTATAAGAGAAGTGGATGTTTCAAATTACTTAGCTCTTCTTTCCTTCACAATTTTTAACTACATTTTAATAAATTAAATTAGTTGTCTTTAATTTTCCCATGAAGATTATTCTATTAATTTAGTTTTCGCAAAATGAATAGTGTTCCTTAATTTGGAATAGTGTTCTTTATTTTGAACAACTTAAAGTTTTAAGTCATGTAGTGACATTTTACAGTTCTATAGCTTTAATTCTTTTCTACTTTTCATTCTTACAAATAGTGTTTTCTTTGCAGAATAAACTGCAAATAGTTTTTTCTTGTTAAATTCTGTGCATTTTATCAAAATATAACTTTCAACATTTGTTACAACTGTTTTGAAATTAAACAAAAAAAGTGTCGAAAAACTGGACAAAAGAAACGGAAGTAGGTGGCAAATGGGAATACAAGTATGTTTAAACTTTACACTTTAGAGAGTTCATGCTTTGCAAAGTTCTTATGTTTCTTTTTTGCTGTACAAAAAGGTTAAAATGAAGTTTTAAAGAATAAAAGAAAGTGATGAAAAAATGTTGCTTTTTTTTAACAGAAGATAAATTCCACATATTTATAGCGTTTTACACAAATAAAATTTTTAATAGAAGCTTTAAATTTCGTTTGAATCTATGAAAATTTTATTATTCTTAAGGCATTGAAGAATGTCCAGGATTTTTAAAATAAAAACATTTTATGTTGGAATATTTTCTTGACATAAAAAAACTATCTAAAAGTAAGAAAGAATAAACAATTAACTTTTAATAAAGCTAAATATTAGGACTAATTTAATATGGTTTGGAGGTTGAAGGACTTGACAGGCAATTATTTAATTACATATTTTTTTATTAATACGAATTAACAGTAGCAAGCAAAAAACTTCAACAATTTTTAAAGGTTTTTAATAAAACATTATTTCGAATAAAGCGAAACAGTTTTAGTTAAACTTTATTTAATCCTACATGATGCGATCGTGTTCGAAGCTCCTTTAAGGTGCCTTTAGACGAAATGTTTTTTACATATGATTTGTCAGATTTTCCATAGCAAAATACATATGTATCGTGTAAACGGTTTAAAACATTTCTTGTATTAAATACATGTTTAAAAGTCATATGACAAATTTTCATTTAGAAATTTAAATGCGTTTAACGTAAAAATATTATCGAAATGCGTCAATTTTGTGTGTCCTGAAAATCCTTAAATGAAACATTTTAAAAATTGATTTCATTTTTGTACGATATAAAGACCATAAATTCCAAAAATTATGAAAAAAATCCCGGTAGTTTGGCGTCAGGTCTGAAAGGGTTAAACCAGAAAAGTATAAGGAGAAAATTAACTAGAAATATGCCTCTTGGAAAATAAATATTCAATTATGGATGTAACTGTAAGCGAAAAGACTTTTATAACAAGATTTACTTTTGCACACATTTGTGTCTGTTAACGAGTGAACTGTTTGAATGAAAAGTTTATGATTGTAAATTTGTTTTCAATATGAATAAATATGTTGGTCGAAGAAATTATTGTTATTTTCTAATTTCTTAAAATAATTTTTGAGCAAAGTTAAAAATAATGTAATTATTTTCATTTCATTAATCTAAGTATTAATTAAATCAGCTTGGCTGCTCTTGATAACAATCGAAAACTTATGCACTTTGTTTTATCGCAAATGAATTTTGCGAACATATCGAAGAGTATGACAAGATTTATACAAAATCTTACCATTAATAAATAAATGTGAACTGTATGCACTTCAACAAATGCTTTGCATTGCACTTTAAGAAAATTGGCCTGTATTTTTAATATTTTTATCGTAATTATTGTGGCTAAAAACCAGGTACTAAAGAGATTTCGTTAAAGTTAAAATCTTAAATTTACTTAGAATTCTTTATAAAGCAAAATTAGTTTTTTTCTTTAAGATTTTCCTGCAATCAGGTGTGAAAAAACTTGTTGACTTTAAGACACAGCGCGGTGATGGTCAATGATAAAAGAAAACTTTTTTTTTTTAATTTTAAATAATCTTGGCGATGGTAAAAGGAATAAAACAGAAAGTCAACAAGTGCTATACATTAATCATGTTTAAAGGTAACACAACACATTTTGTTATACAAACGTTACCAAAGAAACATTTAAGCCGTTAAATAAATAAGAAAAACAAAAATAGAAAAAGAAATTCTGAGAAACATTCAACAGTAGCAATAAATTAACATAAAAATCGTGAAGAAAATTTTAATGACTTTTGAACAAAATGATAAAAATTCTTCTATTTGCAGGTTTAGTTAAATGTATGATGCGTGTTGGCGAGAGTTTTGCTTAAATATTTATGCTAAACGGTTTCATCGTTGTTCCTAATAAATTTTTATGTAAATATAAGCCAATTAGCTCCTTAAATCACGAGATGTCATATGAGTTCCACTTAATATTTTAAATTGTGAAACAAACTTGATCCTTCGCATTATTTTCTCCCTCTTATAGGAATCAGCTTTAGGATTCTCAGCCCTTTAAGTATTTTTTTTTACTTTGCTTTTCGATTTTAATTTTTTTATTTTAACATCTCTAAAACTAGACGTCAGGCAAAATATATCTAAAAGTATGATTTATTTTCATTTAGTTTCTTATTTTTTTAGTTTAGTTTGTATGTGATTTAATTCAATGTTTGTTATTATCTTTGTCATCTTTTAGTTGATTTGTTTAATTTTTGTGAAACGTTATTTAGTTTTTATACTTAATTTATGCTATTTTTGTAGTACAAAAACCATTTTGATGTTTTGGGCACTTATTCCACTCAATTTGTTTTAATTTATGGCAATTCGAAGACCATTTAGGCCTGAAAATTTAACACAAAAAACAACATATAAAATATATGAAAATCATATTTAACGTCAATATATTTCAAGCATTAATTTCTCATGAAATTTTTAAATACGAAATGATAATTCTATGGGATAACAGATTGATACAGTCATTTTTAAAAAAATGTCTTTTCCAAACGTTTTAAAAATTATATTTAAAACAACAATAAAAACATCTTTAATTTACTGTTTTTTTCAATATAAATTTCTTAACACCTGGATCGTACGAATAGAATTTTCTTTGAAAAAAGTTTTTTATCTATAATCATCTTTGGAGACCTAATTTCATTTACTGTATTTTTTTTTATTTTTTTATTTTAAAATGTTTAAAATTTGTTTCCTTTTTATTTATATCACAAATATTAAAAAATATATTATTTTAAATAATTTATTTTATTTTCAATTCTATTTGTGATTGCTTTATTTCTCAAATCACGGTCACTATATCTACTGATACATACAAACAAACATAAATATGTTTTCAAATAAATTTATTTAAAATTTTTATCTTCAAATTTGTGCAGAGACTCTTGCATGACGAATGCTTAATGTTGGGCATAATTCGTCGTTTTTCCATGTTCTGCTTAGCATGTATTCTCGAAGAAACCGTCTTAAAAACTATTACTTTTGGTAAAAATATTTTAAGTTTTTGTCTGGTAACGTATTTTTCAGTTGTTTCCAACATTGGCTTCTTGTTCTTACGGTGACGCTTTTGATCAAAGTGATACACAAATTACATGTGATAATTTTACTCAAATTTATTTACTTGAATGAAATTCTTTCGTTGTTGATTGTAGAACACAATTTCATTATTTCATTTGACTTCATTATGAGTTTTATTAAAAAAATAATGTCATGCCATGCATGTTTGGATTTTAATTTCAATTTTATTTATTTATGTGGTCAAAATTTTGTTGACATACAAACTCATGTAGAAATGCAATTTGATTTATTTACGTACAGACACACACACTCACACTCACGCTGCAAATGGCTGCAGTTTATGTAAAATTCATTTTAAACCCACGCCACAATCAAAAACTTTCCAGCACGCAAATGTCTATGAAACATTTTTTTTTTTATATAAAAATGACACATTGCGGAATATAAAACTCGCAAATACTTTCATTAACAACACAACTAGAAATGTAAAGTATTTTAATAAAGGAAACAAAACAAAAACCCATTAATTTTTTACTTTTTTATATATAAATCGCCCGCGGATTTTTGCCTGAAATCAAAGTGCCGACACAAAACAATATTTTACAACATTCTGGTATGTGCATGCGCGTAAGTGTGTATATGTGCGTTTATGTTTTTTTGCGACTCCATCAGTGGGTGCATGTTGCAAATTACCCATCGATTCTGGCGATTGTCAGCGTTCTGTTGTTTAAAGAAGTGAAAGTGAGCTACTTGTTCCTAAAATTATTTAAATTAAATGATAGTGCAGCTGCAGATACAAAAAAAAATTAATTGATTACGTTTCCTATTCCAATTCATTATATTTAGTTGTCAAATAATTCTATTCTATTTCTTAGGACACCTTTTATTTAAATTTTTGTCGAATTCATGGACTTCTGGAAACACCATTAAATTTATAACGCAGATAATTTTACTGACACTGAGCCAATTACACTTCAAAAGATAATTATATTTTTGTGAATATCACGTCACTTTCGGAAAATTTCAAGACTCTTCCCATTACGGACAGACGAAAGGATAAACCGACATTGTGACAAAATTATAGGAACCCTAAAAATATATAAAACACAAAAACATTATTGTTTTTGTGATCACCACTCCTTAATTTATCTTAAAAAATGCAACAGAAACACTTTTAAAACAAAAAATTTGTAAGCCAGTGTTAATTATTTAAGTAAAAATATACACTTTTAACAGAGAAGGGTGCATTAATTCTTTCAAAACTAACGGGTAGAAAAGTGCTTCTTAAACAAAAAGTGTTAAAAAAATATTGTCCGGTCAATTTGTGTTTCTGATGTGTATGAATGTACGTTTGTATTTTATTAACTTCCGTGTTTGCTAAATAACTTTCGTGACATTTTTATTAATGGAGGTTGGCAAATAAATTTTTGGATTCCTTAAAATAAAATATTAGCAAAAAAAGGAAATAAAAAAGTTTTAATCGCAGAACGATCAAAATTCTTGTGTGTTTTTTTTCAATATCACGTAATTTTAAAAAGACTTAGAAATATTTTTTGCGATTTTTAACAAGTTAAAGTATTAACTCAGACACCATAACGTAAAGTTTCTTCAAATCTCCTTTTCTTACTCAAAAA
Organism: Cistogaster globosa; assembly: GCA_937654795.1. Classification (NCBI taxonomy): domain Eukaryota; kingdom Metazoa; phylum Arthropoda; class Insecta; order Diptera; family Tachinidae; genus Cistogaster; species Cistogaster globosa. The sequence continues at coordinate 121,386,993 of OW569406.1, read as the reverse complement.
CCCGAACCAGCTGGGAAACGTAAAACGTAAAAAAATTAAAAGTATTTGTGTAGATGAATTTTGCACTCTTTACTTGTCATTTTCTTAAATGAATTGTTATTAACACACAATAGATTTTTTTTATCTGAGACGTGTTTGTGCTCTTGTTATTATTTTTTTTTTTTTTTGTTGCTTTTCGAATAGAAAGAAGTAGATTCAATAAAAATCATATATTTTCTTTGCTTGATCACACAATGTATAAAGTGCACAATCTTACTACTTTGTTTATAGGAAACATATATCTAATGTGACTGTGTACAGGCGTCTCTCGTATAATACGGTACTTGTAAAACACGGTTTTGAAATAACACGATTTTTAAAAATATGCATCGGAAATTTGAAATTTTTTAAAATAATGTCTGACAAGAAAATATAATCGTTCTTTGAATCCCAAAGCATTGAAAAACGTTGATAAGTCTTATCTACCAGTCCTCTGGCGAGCAAATAAAAAAGGCTGGATGACGCAAAATTTGTTCTAAGACTGGTTTAAAAATCGTTTTATTCTAGAAGTAGAAAAGTTTTTGAAGAAAAAAAATTGAGCTTTAAGGTTTTATTGCTCATTGGTAATACAGGTAGCCATCCTAACATAAAAATTGCATTGTTCCCTCCAAATTGTACGTCATTGATCAAACCATTAGATCAAGGAATCACTGCAATAACCAAGCTTGGAAAGAGTTTTCTATATTAGATTGTGTCACAACTAAAGCTGTAGCTTGCAAGGAACTAAAACAGTCTACACTTCAAGCGAGTTGGAAACCTTTGTTACCGCAAATGGTCCAAAGAGGAAGCTGTGTCCCATTTGAGGAAGCAGAATTTTGGAGAATAATATCGGTTGCTTCTAAATTAAAAGGGGACGGATTTTCAAATATGAACATTGGTGATGTTCAGGAACTATTTGAAGAGCAAACTTTGAATGAGGAATAACTAATTGAACTACTAAGTACCTTCTACTTCGATTACCCCGATGATTATGAAAACATTTGCAATATTACAACGGTTCCTCATTAAAATTTAATTGGTCTGGAGGAAGGAATAGCTTGGTTAAAAAATTGGAAAATTTTTTCGTTGAAAAAGATCCTTCAGTTGTACGAAGCAGAATATTTAAAAGAGCATTGAACAGTTCTTTAGCTCCTTATAGACAAATTCTGAAATTTTTGCAAGATCTAAATAAGCAGGTAGTGTCTACTACGTAAGATAACCCTTGTAATGATAAAGAAATAATAAGTTAAGAGGAGTTTCAACCAACCTGGAGAAAAAAAGTAGATTAGCTGTAATTTTTGATGAAAGGGATGATGAAAATTAATTTTGTAATTGTAATAAGCTGTTTCTACTTGTTTCATAATATGTAATTATAATTATTATTCTTTAAATATATTTTTTGTTGTATTTTTTAATTTCTGTATTTCATCATAAAATTTAATTTATTTTTCTTAATAAAAACTTGAAGGTAACTTCCATTTTCATTTCAGCTATCATAAAATTTTACACCTTAAGATTTGGTTTCGATATAAACCGGTACATATTGCCTTTATTTATATTATATCAAGGTTTTGCATAACGCGGTTTCGATGTGGCACAAGACAAGGTCTCGGTACTACACGGTATACCTTGTTTCGTATAACACGGTTTCGATATAGCACGGTACGAATGAACCGTGTTATACGAGGGACGCCTGTATTTCATTATGTGTTTAATGTGTGTTTAAAAGTGTCATAAGCAATTTGTAAATACTGAGTTGTTAAAATAATATGAGTGTGAATAATATTTTCCTTTTACGCTTTCCTCCTTTGTTTACTCTTTAGTAATGGTGCAGCAATTTATAGATTCCATTATTGTCGTAAACACTTATTAACGAGACAATAAAACGGTTCTGTGAAAAGTAATAATAAAAATCGTATAAAAAAATATTAACATTTAATTACAAAGTTATACGAACAGTTGTAAAGTGCACTGTAGTTAAAAGGTTATGCATAATTTGTAAAAATATAAATTATTTTAAAGCCTTTTATATATAAAAGATTTAAAAACAACCTTGTTTTATTTAAAGTGTTTAATACAAAAAACATGAGTAATAAGAGTTTGGCGCTTTATTCTTTTTGTGAAATTGTGTAGAAAAGTCCTATTTAGATTTCAAAGGTTTCAAGTGACCTCTGTATCGAATTGGGTTTTTACAGCTTCTTAGGAAACCAAAAAAGTTGTTAAATATGTATAATAAAACGAATGAGACATTAGTTTGAAACTTAAATAAAAAGTATTATCTGCATAAGATGTAAAAATTTTTGCTTTATAAGATAAAAAAAAAAAAATATTCCTAAAGCTTAAGACTTCCCCTTTTTACAGTGGACATCATAAACGAAGTTTTTCATTTGTGATAGTACAGCCTTCTTAAAAATTATATAAAAGATGATGCTAATTAGATTTTAATTATTAAGGCTTTTTTATTAAATAAATTAAAAAAAATATATAAAATAAAAATCTGATCAAATCGATTGTAAAATATTATTTCACGAGTTTTTAAAAAAGTCCATTATTCCAGTATTTTATTTTCCAATTTCTTAAAATATTTTAGCTTATTTTTTAAATGTATGAGAAATGTATGAGATGTGTACTGTTCCTGTATGGTATAAATAATGAAGAAACTCATTTTGAGTAAAGTCCCAAATGTAGCAAAAAGGAAAAAGTTTCTATAAAAGCAACCTAATTTTCAAAATTGCTATGAAAATTATTTACGCAATATTTAAAGACTCAATCAAGTGTGCCTATATTCACAAATATTTTAAATAATTAAATTTATTAACGCATTCTAAAAGAATATAATAAATGACACATCCTGCCATTTAATCTTTTAATTGAGTAGTTTTCCCAACGCAGATTCAAAAAGGAAAATCTATAAAAATATGTAAGAGTGTGATGCCACCATGAATTTTTTATTGTTTGCAACCGCATTTCATTGCGCAATTAATCGTTTCGTAAAAAAGTTCTGTTGATTGTTTTTTTTTTTTTTTTGCACGACCTAATTTTACGCTTGATGCATCATTTCAATGTTGCTTTTTTTTATTAATTAAACAAACAAAAAAAAACAAAAAATGACAAATCTAAAAATACAAATAAATTAAAAAAAAAAAAATAGAAAATAGTTGTTTAACACAACACCTACCACTTAGAATGTGCTCTAGCGTCAACTGCAAACGTTGCTTCGTGTTAATTCCCTTATAATCATTATTCTCATTTAGTTAGTTTAGGTAGTTTGGATTTTGAATTTTTCATTCACTTGTTTTTTCCTTGATTAACCAACACTTTTTTATACACATTTTTTTCGTTGTTTTTGTAATAACGCTTTTCACTTCTCCTTTACATTTTCTGGTTTTTCTTAGAATGTCAAAGTTGAAATTAGTTGCGGCAGTAAAATTGTAACAGTTTTTTCTGAAATTGTTTTGACTGCGAAGGAGAAGAGAGGCCAGTCATAACAGCTTATTATATCTCAGTTGTCCTAGGATGCTTTATGCTTTTCTTGATGCAGCAACAACAGAAATATTTTCACGTGTTTTTCTGTTTTCCTAAATAAACAACGACCGATGAAGCTTATCAATAGCAGCGGGTGTTTTTAAATAATTTTATTGCTGTAATTGGCTAAAATTGAAATATATACAAGAGAATTTTAAAATTTTCAGAGCAAAACAATTTCTTAAGAGAGTTTAAGAAATATTAAATTGAAAAGCTTTTATTAAATCTCATTTAAAATGAGAGAAAATAAGTAGAAGAAGAGAATAAAGCTTTTAGTTAAGAACTTATGCTGGAACTTAGAAAAACTACAAAAAATTTGTTCTTTTATATTACTTTTTAATAGATGGCACTAAATTTTTTTTTGAAAAGCTTAATTCTTGTTTGGTGTTTTGTAAGGGTTTCTAAAAAATTACTAGGTGACACTACAAAAGAATTTCGATATTTCTTTCAAGTAAAAAAAACGAGATAAATTAAAATTTTTTTTTCAAATTTAAATTTGTTGACAAACAAGTTGCAATTGTTTAAATATAAATAATAAATAAACTATTTTCAGCAAAATTTTTTTAATTTTGGTGTTTTTTTGCTTATTATTTTTTGTTCGTTTGTTTGTTTTCTATTATATATGTATAGGTAGATCGACTTAGGTATGTAGTTGTTTTCTTGAATGTAATTTGAAACATTCAAACGAAAACTTGAAAGCAAATTTGCTGAGAAATTCTAAGCAAATTTTTAATGTGTGAGTGAATTGGTAAAAATGAGAGAAATTTTAAAATTTTAATGAAAACTTGATCGTCAGATTTAAAAGAGAGCAAAGCAAATTTAAAGTTTGTTCTTTTCATATTTTGTCAAATTTGATTGGGTTTCAAGATCTGAAAGCAGCTATATCTTCAAAATATTGGCTTGATCGTCATGATTGTTTTAAACATATAATATGTTATCACAAACAATTATATCATACTACTTTTACTTGCTTGACTTACTGCACAAGCTTATTCATATACCTACCTCTGTTTCTGTTTGAGTTTACTTTATAAAAGCATTTTACTACACTGTTAATGCTAAAGTCCAAAAGAAGAAGATAAAGGCTTTAAAAACTGTTCGCCATGTTGCAATGGATACGCTTGCTGCGTATTTACTTAAAAAATTAATTCAAATTTGAATCAATGTTTCAGAAATGAATTGCTTATTATTATTAATTTATTTATTTTATTATTAATTTATTTGAATTAACTGAAAGTGAATTAATTAATTCAATTCAAATTAATTAGAAATGAATTACAATTCATTTAATAAATTCATTTGAATTAGAAACGATTTGCAATTCATTTTTATCAAACTTGAATTGATTTAAATTTCATTCAATTCACTTTTTTGTGTGGAAAGAATTAATTCAAAAATTGTTAATTCAGTGCATGAGCGATTCACGAATTAACTAAATTAATTCAAAAATGAATGATTCATTTAAAACTCTGACTAATATATTCTTAAAATCTTTTAAAACGATTAGATATTTGTAAGCTGAAGAATTTTTATTCGTTGCATTATAAAACAAACAAAAAAGTGTTCAGTGATACTGAAAGAAAAAATTTAATCTGTAGGATTTATACAACGTCAATAACTAACAAACACAGAGTTTCTGTTAATTACATTAAAGAAAAAGTCAACACAAGCCATAAACCAAAAAAAGTTTATTTATGTCAATGACGTCATAAAAAAAGAAACTCGAGCATTTAAATCCTATGAGTATTTAAAAAAATTCTTAAAATTTATTTATTATATTTTTTTCTTTATGAAATCAGGTCAGTAGTACACTAATTCAGTTAAACTTGAACAACATTATATATTTTTGATATTTCATATTTTATAATTGACAGTTAAAATAAATTGCTTTTCATTTATTTTTCTTTACAGGTAAGTGTTTTCCACAGCTTTTATTTGCTCTTAAAGTGGCGCTTGATAAACAAGTACAGGTTGGTTTTACAAAACTTTTTTTAAACAGTTTTATATAAACTTGACATAAGAAAGGCACGGAGTAATCAAAAATAAAAAAAATTATTTTCATAAATAAACAAATAGAAATGCTACAATTACAGTTAATTTCAAAAGCTTTTGTAAAGGCAAAATGTAAAATTTACAGTTGAACTAATAATATCAACATACTACAAACGTAAATATTCTTAAACAAATGTTTCAGCAACATTGTATCTTTGCATTGAGCATATTTTTGTTTACAAAGTTTTTTTTATTAGTTTTCCTTTGTTTTAAATATTAAATTTGCTTAAATTGTCATGCGCGTTTTTAAAACTGCAACATGTTTTTCAGTTTAATGCCGCATTTTTTCGTTTTTGTTTGTTTAATATTTGCGTATATTTTTTATGCTGTGTTTTTAAGGTTATTGTGTCACATTTGACGTCACTTGTATTTTTATAGTATTTTTGTAACAGTTAACTTTATTTATTGCTTTGGTTGCAGTTGGAATAAAAGTGTTTTTTTTTTTGTTTGTTTTTTGTTCCAACAAGAGTTTGACATTCTATTTTTGTATTTAAACTGAGGTTAAATTTCACTTTATTGTTCCTGCTATTTTTGAATTTAAAATTATAATCAGTTGCAACATGTTGTTGAAAATAAATATTTTAAACTGTTTTATTTTGCAATGAAAACAAACCAATTTTTTTTCTTTCAGCTTTTCTAGTTAATTCTAGTTTTTTTTTAGTTAATTTTTTTTTGAATTTAAATTTTGCTGTACAATTGTTTTTTTTACAGTTTAAGGGTAATTGATATGCAGCAGATTCACAAGTTGCAACTCGAAAAATTTTACTTTTAATTTTCTTTTTATTAATATCAATATTTTCTTTGTTACTTTTTTATGTGTAAATACTATCTTGATTTAATCAGTACCATTAAAATAAAAATTGTAAACCAGCTTAATCAAATATTTTCGAAAATAATCTTTCTTTTCTCGGAAATAATCGTGATATAATAAATAAATAATGGTGTTCAAAATTTCCAAATAAAAATCTATATGAATTCTGTAAAACACAAAAAAACAAAAAATCCTCAAACTTTCTCAAAAATTTTGTTATTTGGCAACCACTCATATGACCTTTGGTACGTTTTTTGGGCGAAATCAGATTCGAATTTGCACAGGCGAATTCATCATCATTTTTAATGGCCTGATGCGAAATGTAATAGGAATTCGAAACCAGGAAAAACGAAAGCAAATCAGAGCCAACTGAAATGTTAACAAAAACTTTCATTTCCAATTAAGTTTTTTAACGTTTTCGAGGTAGATGCATTGGCAATTGTTACAATGAAATTTACTTCACTTAAAAATCACACTTAAATAATTAAAACCCACTTTAAAAATCCATTAAGGAATAAGCCCAGATTAAGCCCATTTCCACTTGTCAGGGCTTGTCAACAACCTAAATTGACGCATTTGAGCTTCTAAAAAATTCTAAAGCGATTATTGAAAAGCCTTTGCATGCTAAACCTGTCACTGCGCTTTGTGGTGCGGAGTCGAGATTTGGCCGTGTTTTCGAAGTTTCCAAAAAGTGATCAAAAACTCTGATGAAAGAATCGACATAAGTCAGCGTTGCTGCGATGGACATTTGCCAGATATAATTTTTCCTTTTATAGTTGTTTGTAATACAATAATAATTTAAATCTTCTTTATCTAAATTTTTTATTTTATTTTGCTTTAGAAAACAAAGTTATTGTTTCTGTCTAAAAAAAAAAATTAATAATCTGTGTCACATACAGCGATTTTCAAAATTTTAAGAATTGTTTTGTTTGAATTTTAATTTTGGTTTACTTTACTCATTAAATATGAACAAAAAATAGATAATATTCTGATTTAAAGATTCCAAAATAATTCTCGTGATCAAGGAATGTTCATTAAAGTTATTAAGATTTTACAGAAATGCGTTATGGAAAAATTTTTATGGAATAGTTTTTTATTATTATTATTTTTTGTTTTAATTTCTGTGCCCTTCAATTCTTTTTATTTTGATTCATTGCAACATTTAATATTCTTGCTACATAAGGAATATGAATGTTTTCAAGTACATGCATGAACATGTTCGTAAGTATTTATTTTATGAGAACGAAAAATTAAAACAAAAGAATCTAAAAATAATTTAAGTAAACTATTTTTAAAGTTTTTTAATTTTTTTTACTTATTTTACAAGAATTTAGATGACCTCCTAAATATGTCTAAAAATTAATTTTTTTACATGTTTTGCTTTTTATTTGTGTAACTTTTGTTATCTTTGCATTTGTTGTGTTTGAAAACTTATTTTGGAAAAAATTTTTGAATTTAATTTGTTTTCTTTTTAATTACATGATTAATGAACACAAACGTTTAGTCACCATATATTACAAAGCTAACGCAAAACTTTTTAACAATAATAAAAAAAAATAAATTTTTTTTACAGAAAAACTAAAAGGAATTCTAATTTCCTGTCCCACCATCTCACAGGAGCTATTTAGCTCGCATAAATATTTATTTAAAACAGTTTTCTAGAATGTTTTAAATTGTTGTGATATTGTAGGACAGGATGTTGTAGTTCTAAATGGAACAGATTACTCCGGGGCCTTCATGGCTTTCCTATCTGAAATTCATACCGTCCTATTAATGAATGAATTTATTTGTATAACATGACTGCTACAGATTCATTTCTGTACATGTCTATGTACATGTACACCAGTTTTTGGAATTTTTGTTTGTCTTTGTTCGCATCACGTAAAAACGGCAAAATTAAATGAATCCCCTAATTCTTATCTTTATTATCTGGATTTTTTTTAAGTTTAAACAAAAATAAAATATATTAAAACAAATTCATTTATGTTTAGAAAATTTGAATAAATGCTTAAAAAATAAATAACGAAAAAATTAGCTAAAATGTTCTTGAATATTATGATAACGAAATCAAGTATTCTTTATCCCCATCAATCATTTTCGTAATCAAAACAATACTCGGCTGCTTAATTTCTAAGTTTCAAGCATATTTATTTCAAAGGTAATCAAGTTCCAATAAAAGACTCTAATTTAGCTGTAATTTCCTATTTGAGTCGCACAGTGCCTAAATGGCTTGACACATCAGAATTTACCACACGCTAATTTTCGACTCTTCGATATTGTTTTTGCCATTTGCTTATTGATCTTAAACAAGATCAACAAAACTACACGTGACGCCTAAATGCGTAAAATAATATTCATTCGCTCATTCCACATATGACTGCTTCAACGAATATTCAACATATTGACAAACATGATTATCAATCAACTTTTATAGCTTTTAGCTCTTTTAGGTTTTTATTTTCGTAATTTATTTTTGATGAATGATGATGCCTCTTGTGTACTTGAAGTGTTCGATAAGTAAAGCAAACAAACTTGAACAAATATTCGTTGTAGATTTCTTTTTTTTTTTTCTTTTATTTAAAACATATTTTTTTTATTCATTTTTTACTTTTCTTAAATAAAAAATATGTTGTTTTTCTAAATTACCTTGATTGAATCATAATAATCTACTCGTAAAGGCATATAATAAATAATAAAATTTGTAATATTGATTACTTTTTTTCATTAAAGAATGTGTGTTTGCTTAAGTTTAAAAGGTACGAAAATTTTGGCCGATAACAAACCGTGACAGTTGTTCGAAGATGTTGGTTGTTTTGATACTCTTTTGGGGATTTGACAAGAAAAAACCAAAATTAATAAATAATAAAGAGTGGTATATCCGGCTATGCCGAATATCTTATACCCTTCACCATATATGTAAATCTAGTGTAGTGAAGTATCTCTAATCAAAACAACAAATATTGTACTGACAGAGAATAAAAAAAAAAAAAAAAATTAAAATAAATTTTGTATAAAATTTTACTAAAAAATCATCAGCTTAAGCAATCAAAAGATTGGCTGCACATTTTCTTAATTCATATTTTAATGAAATCGCTCTTCACGATTACAAACTTGAGATTTATTTAAAAATTTTTGCTAAATGCCCCACTGTTCTCCAAAAAAATAAATAAATAAAATTATACATATAATGCAAATGATGCCTACAATAATGTATTCATTTCTGATTGAAGCGGCCGATATGTCATTTGTGTATATATTTGTTTATGCATTTAGGCAAAATGTTAAAAAGATTTTTTATTTGTTTTGCTCAAGTATAATTAGCGTTAATAATTGTGATCTCCTATCAATAAAACCATATTTTAACCATTCATTATTTTAGAATGAATTTTTTCTATACAGAAGTATAAAAACGCTTGATTTATTTAGAAGATCTAGTGGTTAAATTGGCAAATGGTCAAAATTTTAAGTGGTGCTATCAAAAGCAATTTGCAATCAACTTGTTTGAATTGTAAGTAGCAAAAATTAAAAAAAGAAAATAAGAAAATTTAATAATTTAAAGAGTTTTAAAAGGTAGCAAAAAAAGTGAAATACACAAAGATTAATTTTAGTTGATACGAGTTAATTTTGCCGGTTAATGTTTTTTTTACCCGACTTCAAAAAGAAGGAGGTTATCAATTTAATTAAATGTTGCTTTTTTTTAATGTTTCTGAACCGATTTGAATTTTTTTAACTTTATATTAAAGGTTATTCTTACAGATTGGTCCCGTTTTAAAATAAACTCGTAAACGTAAAAATTAAAGGGTTTCCCCATAAAACATACATACTTTGTTTTATTTTTTTTTTGATTGAATTATGATGGACAGGAATACCATAAGTATTACGGTCTCGTTACTTTCTGGTCACTGTCTAACAGGCAGGCATGCTGAAACACTGGGTTTGCCCTATAATGATTTCCGTCGAAGCTGTGGCTCGGAGGATAAGGAAAAGACCGTTCTGCACCTCCTGTGCCATTGCCCATCCCTATCTCAAAGAAGATTTAGAATTCTGGGCTCTCCTTTCTACAAGACTCTTACGAAGCTATCATCTCACTCTATAGGGGACATAGCGAGGTTCATCCGTGAATTTTCATGGTTGTCAATTGAGTAGGGGGAGTCTTCCTTGCGGTATCACAATGGGCCATACAGTTGTGCTCAAGTGAGCTTCGTCGTTAGAGGCTGCCACTCCTAACTAACTAACTAATTGAATTATAAATGTTGAAGGACCCCACTTCACAATTTAAGCAAGCAGCGTATCACTATAGCACCCAATTACACAATGTAATACACAAAAAATGAAATCTAAAAATTAAAGGGTGTCCTTATAGGTGACGTAGATTGACCTATATTGGCCTTTCTTAACGCTTAAAAATAGAACAGAATGTCTATTACTATGATCGTTAGAATAACAAGTATAAATATTCTAAATTATAAATTAAAGGGTGCCTCAATAGTTCATTTATTTTGATGTATATGTCCATAATATTGAATTGTTTATGACAGCGGTTGAAATTTATTAAGAATCTGTGTTGCTTCTTATTCGCCATAACAACAAGAATACGATTCGAATTTAGAAATTAGAGGGTGTTCCTATATGTGATAAAATGGCTTTATCTTTTAAATTGTTATATACAAACACTTAAAAATTTAACAGAATGTCCACAACTTTGTCTGGTATCATAAGAAGCACAAATATTTGTAATTACAAATTAAAGGGTGTTAAAATATTTGATATAATTTGAAGTACCTGTATTGCTTAGTCCGATAGAACAACAAGTATAAAATTTGAATTTAAAAATGAATAAAGAGTGTGGCTAAACTCTTTAGCTAGAATATGTTTTGAAGTCAGTTGTTGTTTTGTTTTTTTTTTTTATTTGTTTTTTTTTGAACTCTTCAGATTTTGTTCCTAGCAACTCGTTTTGTCCGGTACAAATTTAATTTTTTTGTAGCGGTCTTAATTACTATTTATATAAATAATTTCTATAGATGTTTGTGTGTGTTTATTATTTAAATATTATTTGTTATTGTTTAAAAGAGATATGTAATAGTAAAAGGTAAAATATAACAACCTAATTAAAATATTAATTCCATCATCAAATCATCGCAAGCAATTAAAATGAAGTAAAAAATATACAAAATACTTAAAAATAAAAACAAATATATTTAGTGTTCTTCTGCTATTTTTAAAAATATATCTATAAAATTCTGTGCTCTGTTTTTAGTCTTCGGCAAATAAATATTAAAAAAAAATTTTTTATAAAAAAAAAACATCTTGTTAAAAAACAATGAAGCACAAACAAGAAAAAAATTGCTGTTCATGGAATTGTGACGTTCCGTGTTGGGAAACAAAAAAAAAACTCAAATTAAAAACTATATTTTCTAAAAGCGAAAATGTTGAAGAGATTTTTGAAAACAACATACCTGCGCCTCTCAAATGAAATATAAAAAAAAAGACATGCGATGAGGACTTAATATCTTTAAATTGTTTTCCAAAGTGTGAATAATTTTTTTTTCTTTTGTTGGTTTATTTTTGCTAAAATTCTTTTCTTTATTTTTTTTTTTTTTTGTAGCAATATTTATTCATTATACGTTGGGGTCAGTTGATTAGAAAACTATCTAGAGATCGTTACGTTTTCTAAACGGGAAGCTTTTGTCGAATTGTACGTTGATTGTAAAAAATACAGTGTCATAGGAATAATTTTAAGAGAACAGTGACGTTTTTATAAAAAAAAATATATTTTTTATAGTTTCATAATGAATCGAAATCCAATGGAAAATATTAAAAGAATTATTTTTTTTGCTGAGTTTATATTAAGAATAAGTGTTTTTTAAAATAGTTTTTTTGTCATAGTTATTGTCATGCTCTTAACCAAAATATTAATTTTTTCTTAAAATGCCGACAGATTATGTATTTGCTCGCTTTTTAAGGTCTTTAGTAATTTTGAGTGTTGACGTGATCATTGTTTTTTGTTGTTAGTGTTGTCATTAATTACAAATTGTAAATTTTTTTCTTTTTTTCTATTATTTTTCTGTCGTAAAAAAATGAAATAAAAAAAGTTTATTTTAAATTCTAATTTAAAAGAAGAAAAAATTAAAAGTTGAAAACTATGTGAAAAAAGTATAAATATATAAACATTTATATTTCTTGATATTTCTTGATAATTTTTGCTTTCACTGAAAATGAAATAAATCGAATTAGCGGAATTTGATTTAGTTTATTTAAGATAACTTTACGTTACTGAATATTTTTAATTTAGAAACAAATAAATAAATAAAATAATTAAAAAGTAAACAAATAAAAATAAAATTAAATTAAATGGTTATTACTTCATGCATTAATTTATGAATTATAAACTTAAATAAATAAAATTAATAGTTTCGAATAATACCCATTCCGCTGGATTCCATTATCCGATTAAAAAAAGGGTGTAAATGGATTGTTTGCATGGCATACATCTCGGCGCATGGTAGCTTAACACAAGCTCCAAGGTAAATTGTTATTTAAAGTTAAATTCCTTATTTATTTTCATTCACGTAAAAACAATTAATTTATAAAAATTGTAACAATTTCTTCTAAATATTGCTGCTTTCATCTCAATTGTTAAAAAAAAAATTAAAAAATTAATTATTACCTTCGTTTCACACACAGAACTTCAGAAACAACTCTATGTGGGTTAAGTGTCGTCGGATTCTACAATGTTGTGGAAATGTTGTTGGCAATTTCTATGTAAACATTTGCTACATTTCAGTTTCGTAGGATAGAGACAAATATATTTATTTTATATTTTAAATTGTTTTTTATTTGTTTTTGTCTTGAAACAGAAATTTTCAACAGTGTGTTGACAACTAAGTTGAAAGTTGCGTGTTTTGTATTTAATACAAAAAGTGTTTTCGAATTTTTTTTAATAACATGACCACTTTTGCACTTTAATTAGCATGAGACCAAAAATGCACCTCGTCTGATCTAGTGTTCATTTTTTACCTTCGAAAGTGCCTTATTTACATTTCGATTAATGTTTCTCCGCCTTTAACAAGCGTAGGGCTTTACAAAGTTATCGATATAAGGAATATTTTTTTTAGTTCTACAAAATATTTATTGAAGATTTGTTTTAGTTTTCATATATTCTAACATTAACAGGCGATTTTATTATTGGATACATTTTTCAATACTTTGCTTTTGCTATGTTTCAATTGCTGTACATTAAATCTACTTAAACTGATTAAACAAATTGATATTGAAAAAAAATTCAAGAAATCGTTAAGCCAACAAAGAACTATCGAAACAGTTTGCTAAAATGTATTAGCGTCTCGCGCTATTCGTGTTTTTACTTATTTTCAAAAAAAAAAAAAAAAAAAAAAAAAAACTGAAAATAATAAAACTGAAAGTTTTCTTTATACAACAAACAAATAGAAATAAATAAATAAAAAAATATGTAGGTGGGTAAATATTTTAAAAACTGCAGAGTACATATTTTAAAAATTCTATTTACATCTTGGTAAGAGTGAAAATCGTTTGTTAAACCGGTTGTTTGACAACGAAAAAAAAAAAAATGTTATGAAGTTTTTCATCTTTCCAAAGTAAGTTGCCAAAAAGACCTGAAAATGTTCATTTAACGCAAAAATAGCCACCGCATTTCGTTTATATTTTTTCCGTCAACTTTTATTGTAAATTTGAATATCACAAATATTTTCAGGGTGCCTAAGCTGGTACAACAGGTGGCTCTAGTAACCATTTAACTCTCTAACTGTGTATTTTTGGTATTAAAAGTGAAAATAATTAAACGGCAAAACCTTTCATGCTTTCACTGTTGCCTCATTTCTACAAATTTTTACGTAATAAATGATTAAACAACTTTGTTTTAAATCACGTCGAGACGCTCACCGTTGTTTTCCCATTATTACTTTCGATTTATGAATAAAATAAACTAAAACATCTGGGATTAAACATCTTCATTAGAAGAGTGTTTTGTTTTTTATTAAAAGAAAAAATTGTTCCATTTATAGGATGTAACTGGTTATATGTGTTATATTTTTAAAACGGAGTATATAGTCGTTTTCAAAAACTCATTTCTACTGGAATTAATCCAATCCATATTTTAATTTTTTTATAAAATTTAAAATCACACTTAATTTTGCTTTTGTCGTAACTTTAAAACTATCACTAAAAATTAATTTGAAATATCACAAAATTTTACGCATTAAAACAAAGGTAAAAATATAATTTCATTTTCTACTTCAAAAAGTTAACTTTTTGCAATAAAATTAGCTAAATTTTGAGTCTCTTTGTGTAGAATTTTAAACCGTTTAGCAGGTTGAACATTTACTATCTCTTCTTTATTTCTCGTTTGCCCTTTTCTATTTTTTCTTTCTAAATGATACCACAGGTTTTCACGGAGATTTACATCGGGTGATTGAGGTAGAATTTTTAGCCATTTTGTGGAATGCGCTTCGTGACGTTGTCCGACGTAAATATAAAGTTTTGAAAAATTCGTTTTTTTTGGGGGGGGGGGGAAGATGCGTTTCAAAATCCCTACATAATTGTTATTGTCCATTATTCCCCGCAAATACTGGCTCCTGTTTAAATTTAAACTCAACATTTGGCTCCAAACTCAATGCTTTGAATCGTTGTCATAGGCGGTGTATTTAAAAACAAAGCTTTAATTTTGAGTTTCGATTAAGGTTTTTTTTCTTAATTCTTTTTTATTTCTCGAAAAAACGGTCTCTTTTCGGCGTCGAAAACTTCTTAAAGTTATTCGCATATTGACTCTTTGGGAGGGCTTTTGGTAGGCCTTTTAAACAATTCTTTAGTTTTGCGAAGGAAATTGTTAGGTTTCACCAAATTTTTCATCTCCTCTTAAAACACCAGCCACTAAAATGACATTTTTCATTTGATCTTTCTTAATTTAAATATTTTTTGCCATAATCATCCATTTTTTTTTTTATACAAATATGGATTCATCCTAAAGTAGTGAGCGTGTTTAGTAGTGTTTTTTCATGTTTGAAAAGAATTGTATTTTGTTATTTAAAATTTTTGTATAACTTCTGTAGGCTATAAAAAAATAAGTCTATTAAAAATGTATCCTTCATCTTTATGAAAAAGTGGTGTAACAAAAATTTTAACTTTTTTTCCATACAATAAATTTATTTGAATTTTTTATTTTTTGTTTTATTTTTAGAAGATCGTTTCCAATTTAGTATAAAGAACCCCTTTAAGCTTGCTAATGATTTATTAGATTTTTTATGTATTTTTTTTTTTTTTTTTTTTTGTTTTGTTCTTTAATACTGGACATATTTTTGCGGATATATCAAAGTGTTTCAATTAACAGCATAAAAGTTGTTATTTCTTATTTCTTTTCTAATTTCCTTCTTCACTGTTGGCACGTTTTTTCAAAGTCAAGGTTAACTAGGCATATCAGTACAATTTCAATCGTAATGTTTATGTGCTTGAAGTAAAAATCGTTGTAAAGAATGAGTGACTTAGTGACAACAGACTGAGAATGACAGAGGTCGATACATTAAAATTAAATTAAAATATGTTGCTTAACACTGTTTGACTTTTTTACAATTATTCCGTTCTTCTTGTTTGCTTTCTTTTAGTATTTTTTGACACTCTTTCAGCATTTTTTCAAATTTTATAGTCTAGTTTAGAATTCATAATTGTCTATGCATAAAGTCTAAATTATTTTAATAAAACTTTGCAATATTTATGAAATAAAATGTGAACGCAAAGATAAGAAAAAAATTAATTATTAAAACACACAAAAATAAAATAAAATAAAAAAAGTTTTCTTTAATTAATGTCTTCCAAAATTATATTGGAAAAATGTATAAATTAACAAATTTTAAGTGCTTAACAATTTAATTAATTTTGCTGACTCAAATTGAAACATTTATCCACTTTACAACTTATTTTTTGTCAAAGAGATAAAAATGCATACACAAAATGTTCGTTCTCCTGCTGAATTGAGGCACAAAAGAAAAAGGTGCGTTTGATTGTGGCTCGATATAAAAATAACGTGTTACTTAATATAAAATCTTTTTGTGTTAATGCAACGTGTTTTTCTTATGTTTTTATTTTTAAACTTACTGCATTCGTTCTGGATACTCGTATTTATGGATTTGCTAATGGAAATTACAGACAGAAACAGTTTGTTATGCAAGATAATTATGATCAGATGTAACTACAAATCTATTCTAAGTGTTTTAATGTTCATTCATTTCTCATAAAATATTAAAGCTTGCCCTAAAGTATGCTACAAAAATCAATGGTCTAATATAAAAATAAATATGCAATTAAAAAAGTTCTGTTATTGTCACCAGTTTAAACTCTATAATTTTTGTTTTAAACAGCCGTGAAGAAAGTAAAAAATCAAGTCATAGATGTCGATTACGTCGCTATTATTTTTTAAAATTAACTTTAAAGGAATATTTTTTATTAACAAAAAAGTTTCGTCATAATATCATTTGTAACATGGATCTTCCAAAGAACTATATTTCGAAATCGTTAAGCTATTTTCTACAAAACAAATAGCTAAAAAATGTAATCCCTTCGTCGGTAATGAAATTAAATGAACAGTTTTCTGACACATTACAAAACAGAACATGGAAAATAATTGCTGTCATTTGAAACTGTTTAAAAATATAATCAACATCAGCTTTAAATCAGTCATGCGTTAATTGCTTCACTTTACAAAAAACGCAATCATTTAAAAAAAAATTTAAAAAAATCGATGGTTTATAAAGAGTGCTCTTTAAAGTTTAATAATATTATTTCTGATAAATTTACATGTTATTTATAAAACTTATTTTAAACTCAAGCAGGTTTCGTAGGGAGACTTTTTTTGTTTGTTTATTGGGCCATCATTTATAGATTTATGGAGAAAGAAAATTATTTTTATCGGCATTGGAACTATGAATGAATTGGGAATTCAAAAAAGACAAATTCATTTCTTAAGCAGTACTTCAATGGAATTTGATTGGTTCCGATCTAAGCTCAAGCCTCAAAATTGGTTTTAAAAGAATTTAACTATTTTTAATTACTCGTTTGTAAAGATTAGCCTGCAATCGCAGATTTATGGCTTTAGATGGCAAAACAATATTTAATGTTAAAGTTTAGGAAAGCCGCACTAATTTTAAATGGTTGATAAAAACCAAACTCGTCCTCATAGTATTCTTTACCAATATTGTGGAAAAGAGTTTAATATCCTTAAATTTAAATCAAACCGTTACGTAATCAGCTAAGAGATTTTTTAAATTTATTTTAAAAGAATTATTGAGCGCATTTTTGAAAATAATAATAATGTGGATTTCAACTATTCGATGCCTCAATACGGTTCTGATTCTGAGTACATGTAAAGTGACGCTAAAACCTAAAGAAAAAAATCTTTTTGCAGCAATTATTGTCTGCATTTTTAGACACATTATTTTTAGAATCAAAAAATTTTTACAAAAAAGACAGTGATTTTTATTAACACTTTGTGACATTGTAAAAAAATTCTAAGCAAATTGGGACCAAAAGCCTAATTTTTCTATTTGATTTTCACCGAGAAGTGAAAATACACTTTCTATTTTCCAAGTCGGAAAGTTTATTTTTTTCCTTGTCTGTGAAAATTGATTTTTAAGTATTTGCGACGGAATTTGTCTGATTTCACTTTGTGGCACTTATTGGGGGCTGTTGGCGCTTCTATTATTTATTTATGGCAATCGATCTTTGTAGAACATCTGTATTATCTACACGATCTGCCGATATAACTTTTTCGGGTAACTACTTCATGCTTCTGCTACTTAAAATAGGCCGGATGATACATATCATTTAACAACCTGAATTATTTTATTTGTTTTGAAATTAAATTTTATTATTGTAATGCAATTTAAAATTTATACTATTTAGCTTTTAAAATAACCTTTCTAATACAGGCTTGTTTTTTTTTTTTGTTTTTCTGTCGTCAATAGCCTGATGTATTTCACCTCCAATGCATGAAAATATTGTAGAAAACTAAAAAACACGAAAGTCATATTGAATATTTTACATGTTAGTATTAGGAAAAACAAATGTCTATTAATAATATTTTCACTTTTGGACTAATACTTCAATTCGTTACGTTGTGTGCTGCTTTTATAATTTCATATTTTTTTTCTTGAAAGTCGTCTTAGTGTTGAGCAAATATTCAAGGCTTTTAAAATTGTTTATCATAAACATTTAAAGCAGAAATTTTTGAATACTTCCGGCCATGAAAGGTTAATTAAAAAACAAGATGAAAAAAATAGTTTTTATACAAATATAATTACATAGTTTCTATTTTATTTAAATATTAAAAATGTGCAAGTACATATTCCCAAATTAAAAATAGCAACTGCAGTCAGTCACTAAAAAAGTTGAGCTCTTCAGCTATACTTTTTGAATACGAGCATTTGAATATATTTTAATCGCCTTGGTTCGAGTCTTTAATTACAGAACCGTTTCTTCCACCTTGTATAAGGTTGCCAGACAACCAGGCATTAAGGATTTTAGTCTCTAAGTAAGAAAAATTGTAATTGTAATTGTGGAATGTTAGTTTAAAGCTGAAATTCATTGTTATCTTTTGAAAATGTTTGAAACAAGCATAACTTACTTAGCACATGAGTTGAAAACCAGCAGTCTTAGGCCTTTAATATGTTAATCTTTCAATGAAATTTATATAAATTTCATCCTTAATTAAAATTTGTTAAAATATTTAAATAAATAAAAACCGTAGAATAATATTTAATTAAAAAATAATTATTCTGGCATTTTTAACAAATTTTTCTGGAACAATAAAAAAATAAGTTTTCGCTTTATTACTTTTGTTTAGGTTTTTTTTTTCAAAACAAAAGTAAACTAAACGTCAATTTTTTTATTATAATTTTATTCGTTGCTTTAATAAATTAATAATTTTACGCGACTTTTATCTGGCATCATTGTACATCTACCTCATTCCGTAAGTGCAACTTTTCTTAACACAAGTTATATAATTAAAAGTTATTGTTGCACACTTTTAATTAAACATAACGAACCGAAACGGAAATATTGCTGATGCAGTTCATTCAAGGTTGTTCTATGTAATATTCCATTGTTTTATGTAGTGTAATCCCATATGTCAAAAAATAAAAGTCATGCTTCATGTTTTATTGACTTTTTCGAGTGTTGCCACTGTCCATATAATTTTTTATATTTTTTGATGAATAGCAAATGTTTACTTTCCTAAAAAGCGTTAATGATTTACAATTTTCGCAGGAAACAATTAAATAAAATGTTGTTATTTAAATGATTAAGTTTCTTGCCGCTTGTGTTTATTTTGGCGTCATGTGTTTTTAATTCGTTTTTATTTGTTTTTTTTTTTTATTTGTTTATCTTATTTAAATTTTTGTGTTTTGTACTTTTTTGCAATTTTTGGTTGTACAGTTATTATCGGTTTCAAGGACAATGTGGCGTCTATGACCTTAGCTTTTGAAGTTTTACGTTTAATAGCTCCTTCGTGTTCATACAATTGCTAAAAATATTGAGAGTGTTTAATAAAGAGCGTGTGTGCTGCACATATTTCTTATCAATGGAATATTGTTGTTGGTGTACACTTTTATTTAAAGTTTGATTTAAAAGGTTGAACCAATTACAAATCCTAAAAATACGAGTTTTTTTTACTCAAATCGACGCTTTTTAAGGTTTTTTTCAAGTATAAATTGAAGTTTACCATCGTATGCAAAGTAAGAGGAAGGAAAGGGCTGATTTGTGTCCTTGAAAATTTTTGAGTAACCTGTCAGTAGGTACTAAATGACTAAATTGCTATTTGATTACTTGATTGTACGAAAAAATATCTCATATTAAAATTACTTAAAAGACGTAGTATAAATATTTCAAAAGGAGTCTATTAAGTAAATTTAAAAATCAAATATTTGTTTGGAAAGGCTAATCAATAGTTTTAAGTATTTTACCTAATTAACAAAACACAATTTAACATAATTAATGTTAAGTTGCATATTAACCTTTTCTAAATATAAATATTATCATATGTATGTATGTTTGTTAAGGCTACCATTAATATTTGTCACCTAGAAATTGCTTATGCCACCTATTGAAGATAATTGCTATTTTTCATAAAAACATAAAATTATACCAGCGACACTCACTCATATGGAAACAAACAAAACAAATCGCTTTATTTTTGCAATTTTGACCTCGGGCACTTGTACTTACTTCCAGTACATATATTCATGTAAATCCTAAAGAATACAAAAAACCTTTTGAACACATTTTCTACAATTTAAAACAAAAGCAACAACATTTATATGTTTGTTTGTTTCGTAAGAGTTAGTGCCAGTGTGGCCAATTTAAACAAATAAAAAAATAACTAAATTGGTAAAATTTTATTTAATGTAGAATAAGATTAAATTATTATTATTCCAGATCTCTTTCATTGAAGTACTGGGGCTGCTGTAGTCAAGGTTATAAGCACGTTGACTACAATTCTGGTTAGGCAGTGTTCAACCCCTGCGGAAACCAAAAAGTAAAAATGTTTTTTTTTCTGTTTAATGGTATAAATACATATTCAGAATTAGCATTAAAACATGCAGCCTCCTTCGTCGGTACTTCTTTATAGCATATTCGACGGCGAAGTAAAATAACTACTAAAATGGCTATACTTTCACCACCTGTTCTTTTCTCTCCTCTATCCCTTTCATAAAAAATGTAGCACGGTTATAGACTATTTAAATATGCATTATTGCTTGAAGTGCTACTTCTCTTAAAAAAAAGGTATTATGATACCTGTAAACATTTATCTGTACAAATGTGTATTACAATTGTAAGTAATTTTTTAATTTCAGTATCCTTTATGTTATTTCCGATAGTAGCTCACGGATTATGTGCCTGCTATTTTGGACAATATTTTGTTCGGTTTAATTTGATGTGTAAAACTTTAATGAATAAATAATCTATTACAGTACAGAAGTACATATTCTTTCCATAGCACGGCAATGTATATGGATATACTACACATGGCATTGCCGAATCTTATATACCCTTCACCATGTGTGTTAATCAAGTTTAGGGAAGTAACTCCAATAAAAAAACATATTGGGGTGACAGAGAATTAAAAAAAAAATTACTTAAAAATATCACTGGCTCCTAATAAGTTGGCATTTTTTTTAATTTAGTATTTCCTGCAAGATATTTTCAAAAGCTTTTAAATGATACGTAAATTGATATTTAAAAAAATACAGTGCAGAATCGTACTTTTCAATGAAAAGTTCAGAGGTCCGTTACTCGGAAAACATGGGCGAGCGTCAATTTTCTTATTCTCTATCGTTCCATATATATATATATGTATATATTTTTTTTGGAGTTGTTTTAATAAACTAGATTTGTTCAAAATAATATGGAAAAATAGGAGGCAGGCGTGGCATTTTGCCCGCTGCGTAGAAGGACATGGACCAATCTTGCTGATTTTCAATAGCAAATTTTTTGAAAAGATCTCTAGCTTATCTTTTGGCTTGGCTAAGTTGATTTTAACCCGAACTAGGAGGGACAGATGAACATCGCTTAATCGACTTCGCTATGCATAAGAACTCAGAATACTTTATGAGGTCAGAAATGGATATTGAATAAACAACAATTGGAATGACAAATAACCTGTAGGAAGGTTATAAAATATAATAATAGTTGCCTTATTTAGCAGCAAAATTACTAGAATGGCCACACTAACGACACAGTTAATGACACATTTCAAAGAGAGCTTTCTAATGGCACTGAGAGCCTGGTAAATTCTAAGCAAATGTACAAAAAGTTACACATATGTTTCTAGTAAACAAACATTATTTAAGTGAGTGAGTGAGATTTTTTATAGCAGCTGTGACATAACAACGACTAAACTTAAAAACAAGAAAGAGCAGCAGCAAAATAAAGCAAGAGGATGACATAAAATAAAGAAGGAAAAAAGCAATTTGGTTATTTGATTTTGGTTATTTTGATGTATATGTGCTTTTTTGGCTCGAAAGGCTAAATGATACGTTATAATTTTGTATGAGTTCGATGAAAGTTTAAGTGTAAATTTTCACTTTTGTGTGTATGACATTGTTTAGTATATTTCGACACCACATTTACGAAGAATTAAAGGACAAAATATACGATTCCCAGCGAACATGCAATAGTTGCATTCGCATTTCGCTATTTGCACAAAAAAAAAGAAGAAAAACGTGAACATGAGTAGCACGAGACTGGGATTGATGTATGTGTGTGTTAACCAAAACCAACAAATAACAAAAGAAAAAAAGGAAAAACACAGAATTCGAAAATAAGTGGTTTTATGTTTGTGCTCACATTCATTTCAGCTGCCAGCGTAATGTTGAATTCTTTCTCTCCTGTTCGAAAGCAACCATCTGGCCTTGTGTGTGTTTGTAATGTCGCAAGAAAGTGTGCATGTTGGCTTGTGTGTGCTTCTATCAGTGTATATGTGGTAAAGTCACAATACACGACGTTATTACTATACAGGAACTACAACAAAAACAACTATGGAAGCATGTAGTGGAAAGGACAACACACTTAAAGCAAAAAAACGAAATAAATATTATATTTTTTCTGCAGATTGTTGGTTATTTCGAGTTAAGTAAAGTTAGAATATTTTATTTGTTGTTTGCCAAACGAAGAGAATTAGTGAATTAAAGCGGAACTAAAAAAATGAAAATAATAAAGTTTACATTTTTAATAATTTGCTAATAACCGAATTTTACGTCAATCTGAAAACTTAAAAATAATTATAAAAATAAAATGAATACAAAAATATTAGATGAACATGGATAAAAAAATTTTTTAACAGTTGTTATCAATTTGAAAAAAATTTCTTAACTTTAATAACAGTTATTTAATATGTAAAGGATGATTAGTTCAAATCAGTGTTTAAAGGAAAATAGAACCATTAAAATTGAAATACAGCATCCGCTGCAGTATGTGTCTAGTATTTTGATTCAATGATTCAGCTAATATTCAAATTGTGCGCAAGTTGTTTTATAATAAAAAATACTAATTTATTTATTTATATTTTAATGTTTTTAAGATAACAATAAATTAAGTTTTAAATCCCTCCAAACATAAAAGAAAAAAAAGTTGCAGAAATTGAGAAAAATTGTGAATTTCTTTATAATACATTTGTTTTAATATATAACACACTTATACTATCAAATGATAAAAATGTGACAACGCCTAAAAATATACTGCAAAATTTAAATTATAAGATAATTATTTTTTATTTGTGGGAAACACAAAAATATAATTAATTTTAAAATAAAATGATGGTGCTTAGTGGCTTAGTTAAAACGTTTAATTATTTTTACACGCGCCTATTCATCAACTTTACTTTTTAGGCAAAAAAAAAAAAATACCGTTTCGTAACTGTTGCTTTTTAAATAAAACTCATACAAAAATTAAATTAAGACAAATCCTAATGCTGTGATATAAAAGTGGCTTAAAAAATAATGCAATAATTTATAAAGTTTATATCAAACACCCTCCACACGGTTTCATCTAAACAAACACAAAACTGCAACGTTTTCTATAAAATAGTGGAATCTTTTTTCAAGCTTTTATTTAAACAAAGAAAACAATTGATTAAAAAATTTAATAGCATAGAAGGCTTCTTTGTACACTACTTTTTCAGTACATTATTAAAAGACAACAAGCAATTTTAAAACAACTATAAAGATTTTATTAAAACAACAAGAACACTTTGTGATTTAGTAATACAAGCATATTAATATTTTAAACCGACGCTCAAATACAAATGTCTTCAAATTAAGCTTAAAGCTTTTAAATCATTTTTTAACTCCTTTGCACGAGTATGAAATAAATTATCAATAAAGTTCAATAAAAATCGCCTTACAGATATAATAAACAATTTTGTTTTAAACAAAAGTTATAATGTAAAAGTAAAAAATGTATCTATAGAAGCCATATCAGAAGTTGCTTTATTAAAACTTGAAAAAATGGCTGGTTCGCATGATTCTAGTTCATGTGATTGTTGTGGCACTTCAAGTGATCGCAGCAATGTGAACTCTGAACGAAGACAACAGCAACAACATAACAATAATCAAGCTAGACAACAACTTCCGCAGCAGCAGCAGAGACCAATTTTACCACCTTTACCCATACAACCAATATTGCCGGCACCGCCACCAGCGGCTGTTGCTGCCCATCCACCGCAACAACCACCGCCACCACAAATGCGTGAGAATCCTAGCCAACCGCCCAATCTACAAAATAATAATAATGCAAGCAACAACAACAACAATAACAATAATGATATTAACTTTGGCAACAACTTGACAACTCATCAAAATGTTGCACACTACGTGAATCAAGTCAATTTGCATTTGAATTTAACCAACAACAACCATCAACATCACGCACAAGCACAATCACAAGCAAAAGAAAATGCAGCGGAACAGCAGCAACAACGAAAACAACACAAACAACAAACACAGTTAGCACGTGACTATGTCTACAATAACAACAACAATCACATTTATATTAATCCACATTCGTATGATACAAACACTGCCGCCAGCCTTTCGACAGCAGCTTCACATACTGCTACTGGATCAACTGCGGCCGCAGTCTCCCTTAATACTACATCCACGGCAGCTGCTTTGGGAGCCGCAGCAACTGCTTCCTTGCCACCTCCAGGTGGGGATCATGAAAACAATAATGGTGTTTCTACGGCAACCGGCGGAGGTGATCTCACCCGGCAACACACATCAACAACATTAAGTACATTAAATACATATCTTTTCCCTTGTGGAGCTGACTCAGCCGGCACAATAGGAGGCATCACATTTAAGGGTAGTCACTCTTGTGATTTAGATTCGAACTTTAGCCGAATGGTGGCTGGCAGCGAAGGCGGCAGCTCCACCATTAGTTCCGGTTTAGGTTTCATTAACAAGAGACGTATCAAACGTTTGTTTGGTGTCGGCAATGCAGGAATTTATAGCTCAGCTCTTCGACGGGGTAGCTCTCAACTGATAAATTTTCAAAAAGCCGCCATGGCAGCTAAAAAACAACAACAAATGGAAAGAGAAGCAACAGTGGCTTCAGCAAATGCCGCCTTTTATGAACAGCAGAAGAAGAAAAAGGAGAAAAAGAAACCCCCGGGTCCACCGCCAAAAGTTCGAGCCCAGGCCACTAATCAAATGGATGATCCTATGATGAATCGTCCTCGTCGTCATAAACGCAAATCCAGTGACAAAATAGATCCTTTACAGCTGCAACTTCAAAATCCCTACGAGCAGAAGGAAAACTTATATGAGAAGTATTTTTTTTTTTTCATATGGAACACAAATATTAAATCAAAATAATTTTTTTTACAATTTTTAATTTTTCAATAAAGCTTTTTTATATAAAAACAAAAAAAAAAAACATTAAATTATCACAATTTTGTTGCACTTGTTATTGTTTTTGATTTTTGTGGAATAAAATGCTTTAAAAGGTTAAGTTTACATAATCAAATCAAGCTTACAATGCTTTATCTCTTTATTTATTTTGTTTATCGAACCAAACTGTATATTTTATCGTTTCGCGAACATTAGAAAATGAACAAAAAATGCACTCTTTTATATCCTGCATCACAATTCAAGGAAATTGATAATTATTTCAAAAATTTTTACTATTCATACACAAAGTTGGTTTTTTTTAAGATTCGTATGGCAAATTTTGTTTTTAAAGCTTGAAAAGTTTTTTTTTATTATTTTTGACAAAAGACCAGTAGAAATGACGAAGCTTTTGTTTTGCTTAAAAATATTAATAATAACAATGAGAGTAAGAGATCACAATTGCAGCTTTTATATGTATGAAAATGTCACTCTTTATGTTTTATTGTTTAAGCTCATTAAATCGAAGCTATTTATTTAAGCTAGAGCTGCAAATGAATCATCCTTGCTTGATTTTAATTCATTACGAATTAACACAATTTTGAATTAATTCATTTCACAACAAAAAAGAATTATTGAATTAAATTTGTATTAATTCAAACAATTAAGTCAGAAGTTAATTTTAACTCGTTTTTAATTCAATAAATGATTCGAGAATCAATTCACAAATGAATGATTTATTTACAGTTCTGTTGACAGCTCCAATGCGAAACTATAAGAATCTGATAAAAAAAATATTTTATTGTATGGTGACTTCAAAAATGTTCGAATATTTTTAAATTGCTGATTGGTGGTGTTGTATTTGCTTGGTGAAAACCTATCAAAAGTTTGCTGGTGAATACACACTTATTGTGACAAAAATATAGCTTGATAACAATTATAATTTGTTTACTGCAACCATATATTTATGGTTTAAGTTAACATAATATTGATCTTCTGACATTATCATATCCATTTTAAATTTAAAGGGCTTTAGGAAGAGAGAAAGAATATATCACCATTCAATAAATTTATTTCATTTTGCACTCGTTTACCTGAAAACTGTTTAGTATTCGCACTTATTTTAAGAATTCTCCTGATGAATTAAAATTAAATTTATGTGCATTTGAAAAGTTTATATATTTTGCCCTTGCCCTCTTCTCCACAGAACTTAGCACTCTAAATTAGATATTTATTTAGAACGAAATTAAATAAAATATTTAAAAAGGTTAAATGAATTATACCATGTTTATAAAGACACACCTACAAACATGCATGTGAAGTATGACAGACTGTGTATGGAAAAAGTTATACGTTGCGGATCTAAAACAGCTGTTAAAAGTGGGACGTTGTAAAGAGGGGAAACATATAACAAATTGTCACTGCAGATATAAATAAATCAAAAACAGCAACAGCACAGTCATGACTGACGAATATTGATCAAATAAAAGTGTAATTTTGTGACTTTCAAGGTTGATGTCATATTTGTACCTCTTATTAGACATATTTTTCTTTTTCTCTTGTTATCTTATTATTTATGTGTGTGTTGTTTAAGAGTATTAAAGAAAATGCGTACGAGTGCTGTTTGTGATATCTTAAGGACTTGAGAATAATATTTTCCTACATTTGCTTTTAAGTCAATGAACTTGCGTTTTTTTTTTTGGCATCCGTTACTTAAGTTTTCGATAAAAAAAATCTTCTTTAATATTTTTTCTTCTTCTGTTACCAAACTGCACTCAAGCTGCGAGTGAATATAAATGTTTTTTTTCTATAGTCTTCTTTTTAAGTTTTGTTTTATTAAGAAAATTTATGTTCTTTGTTAAATTTTTTGCTGACTCAGACAGTGTGGTGTCTATTAGGCGCCACTTGCCATTGGAAAATGTGTTAAGCTTCATTTACAACTAAAAAGCAATGAAATTAAAATTGTTAAATTTGTTTTGTTGTTGTTAGAAAATGCAAGAAATAATTTGTTTTGAATAAAAGGTTTAAGTAAACATTTTTCTAACTTTTTTTTTAAGCTTTGTTAGTTATATTTAAGAGACATTTTTGTTAGTAAAATTAGTTTTAATTATTAAACTCATTTAAGGAATGAAAAAAAAAAATTTAATAAATAAATGATTTTTGCAAACAAAAGACCAGCTGCAGCAGCTGTTAGAAACTAAAAATAAGGGACATGTTCTTAAAATACCCTACGCAAGTCAATACAAATATGTGCAGAAATATAAAAAAGGTGAAAAATTTAAGTAAAAGAACCGTTAGAGTTCTTTTGCCGTTGTTTGGCTAATTATTCAAACTTAATTTAACTAAAGTCACACGTGCAATTTGAAAATAATATTATTTACGTTTTTGTGCCATAGCGCACTGGCCGTTTATATTTATTATTCTTTCAGAAGTTTAATCGATTTAATATTTTTATTTTATTCTCATATTATTATGCGAGACTGTTACAAAATTGGTTGTCGTAAGAAAATACATTTTTGGAAGTTCGACTAACACAAATAAATTTAATGGGTAATTTTTTATTAGTTGACTGGTCTCTTAAGAATTTTAATCACCATTTCAGCCAAATCCTCAGATAACTTTTATTCGACCTTTTAAAAAATCTAAAAACATTTTTAACCTTTAGAATTTAGAAATTTATGATTGGCTCTCAAAAAAAAAGAAGAAATAATAATAAATACAAATACCAACTTTGAACTTATTTTTAGAAATTATTATTATAATTTTTGCGAATTTAAAATTACATTTATGGCGAAAAATTATCGTGTGAAACTAACAAATGTCAGGAATTTCGCTTAAGAAAATGCGTTAAAAAAATTCAATTAAGACAGCTTATATTTAGAACGAATTTTAAATGTTTATTTTTCATTCAAAACAAAAAACAAGACAAACAAAGGCGACCACATTTCTTTATGCCAACCAGATCCAGATCCTTTGTGACACAACTTCAACTGCAAAAGCAACGTGTAGTAGAACTTTTCATTCAAAATTATTTTCTTTTTATTCCCAATTCACATAGTTAAATTAAATTCTGGGAACCCCATAAATTATTTCTGTTATTGGCAGCTCTGCTGATACCAGCTCTGCAACAAAGAAAGAAGACATGTAAAAATCATATGTGTTGTGTGAGAACTCCCTTTCATTTTCTTAAATTATGAACTTTTTTAAATTACACATCACGTTTCAATAAAAAATTTAAAATCTGTTTAAAAATGACTGAGTTCTGCAGGCAAAAGTATAAGAAAGTAATACAGCAAATTGATAACCTTCTCCCTTTTTGAAGTCAATTAAAAAGTCTGGTAGCCTGCCATTTGTTAATAAGTTTTGATTGCATTTGAAGCGTAACCCCCCAATATTTCGCAATCGAGTCGAAAACATTAATTTCTGCTTGTGGTTAAAATCTCGACAATTTACTTTCATTAGTTTTGTTAATGTTTTTCTTTTCTACTCCATTTTCATTAACAACCAAAAATCTTAATGACTTCATAGACTACATAAAATTACTTAGCGTTATTGTCCTTTTGTGTTGTTGTTTGTTTAGAAATTATTGTGTTAACGATCCACTGCATTATTTGTATTTGTATTTATTTGTTAGCAAAATCACGTGACCACCGCCACAATAAAAACCCAACACGAATCGCTTTAGCAATGAACTATAAAATCAATTCTATAAATAATTCATAAACATTGT
This sequence comes from Cistogaster globosa, assembly GCA_937654795.1. Lineage (NCBI taxonomy): Eukaryota > Metazoa > Arthropoda > Insecta > Diptera > Tachinidae > Cistogaster > Cistogaster globosa. Next base: position 121,357,454 of record OW569406.1, on the reverse strand, counting down.
AATTTTAATGTTTCGCTATTAAAAAAGAGGAAAACCCAAGGAAAACAATAATGACTTCAATTATATTCCGCAGGTGCTTGTATTTGTGTGTTTGGAGCAAGGACAACATTTTTTGCACTCTGTTTTGTTTTAGTTATCGCAATTGTGATTATTGTAAACAACGCACGCCTACCGCCAGCGATCAATAAATAAAATTATAATAACAGTTACCCATTTGTTAATAAGTTGTGTAAATATTACAATTAGTAAAATAAAAATTACTTTTCTTTCATGAAATTAATGAAAATGGATACAAATTAAATTCAATGTCAAACATTGCACACACTAAACAACCAAATTTACGATATATTTACATTTTGCTATCCTGTTTATATGAAAACTATATGTAGTCATGGAAAGTTGTTTGGGTTATTTGAATCCGCACTGTTTGAAAATTTACTATCGTGCCGTTTTCAAAACGAAGTTAAATAAAAAATATGGATTCTTTTGTCGAGCATAAGTTTTTGTTAATATCGAGAAAAAACAAAGATTTTTAAGAAGCTTGGATTCTTGTTTGCTGAATTTTCTAGGCATATCGACTAAATTTTTCATAAGTTTTTCTTTCAACTTGTCTTCAACCCGCTTTTAAATTATGTACTACTTTTGGTTTGATTTCCCAAAATATGTTTTCCTTACAAATTGTTAATTTATGCATTTCTTAAGTTCTTTATATTCCTATAATTATTTCCTTTTTGTTTCTCAATCATTGTAATACTGAACATTTAGAAACTCAAAAAAGTGCTTTTCATCTAAAATAGCAATGCCATAAAAATAACTTACAAAAACATTTCGTTTGCAAACATAGGAAATTATATTCATATACAATAATTATTTAAAAATAATTCTTGAAAAAAAAAAACAATAAATCCATATTTACACTATGCAATTTTTTAGGCATTTTTTTAAATTCTCTATTTAAGTTGCAGCGATAGGCGTTATTTAAAAATAAACATAAGCAGCAGTAACCTTGCCTTAAAATTCAAGAAATACCATATTGCTAACCCTTCTTGCTTCACCAACAAACAAAAATTTCATGTAAGTGTCAAGAAAAATTGCATAGTGTAAATGCCGTAAAACTCATACAAAAATAATACAATTTTTGTTTAAATTTCAGTTGTCAATGTGTAACGGTTTAAGAGATAAGTCTATATACACCAACTAACATCACCTATAGAGACAGCCTTTAATATTTAATTTTATATTTTATACTCCTTGCTTATTTCTACACATTCTCTTTAATTTTACAAAAACTAGAGCCCTTTAATTTCTAAGTGTCTTTTTTTTACTACCAACTGTCATTAAGAGCTACATTGACAGCAACTTTTTTATTGATATTAAAATCATTTTTGACATGATTTTTATTAAATTATTAACTTGTTGTTTAAATTGGACCAATCTGAAATGCACACCTTTCTTTGCTTAAATCAGCTTGAAAATCACTGAGTTTTGCAGGCATAAACAAACAAATTACAGGCGAGTTTACAACCGTCTTCTAAGTCAAAGTCGGTTTAATAATCAAAAATCTTTGAGCCGGCAAGAATGAAAAGCTTATAAATTTACTTTTAAACTTTTATTAGCGCTGCCATTCACTGTAGGTCAGGATTTACAAATTTATAAATGTGAAACAAGTAACCAAAAGCATTATTTTATTTCTGTGACATTGACACAAATGTAACCAAAAGAAACACACGCAATGTTTTAAAATTTAAATGAAAAAAAAAAAAAATAAATAAATAAAAACAAGAGACAACACAACAAAATAAAAGAACTGAATGTTAGTTATTGTGAGTCTCTCAAGCGTTTCCTCAATAGTGGCAAGGGATCAATACAGTATCCCTGTTGGAAATGTAAGCGACACGAAAATCAAAAAAAAAAAAAAAAAAAACAAAACAAAAAAATTTTTAAACCTTACGGCCAGATTCTATATTTTCTTCTGCCGTTAATATAAAATATAGAAAATAAAATAAAAATCCAAAATCACATTTAAATTTTAATAAATGGTCTTAAGTCCCTGTTTTGGTTAATTTTTTAAAAGACTTAACAGAAAAAAGTTGTGCAGACAATGGAACAAAAAACTTCTTTCTTTTTTAAATGGGAACACAACAGAATGTGACTAAGCATGCGTTTGTATGCCTGCAACTTTTTGAGTTAAAATATGGTAACAAGCAAAAGTTAAAAAATCAATTGCAATTACGAAATTTCACATTAACGTTTACACTTGGCAACATGATGTTGTTATTTTTCAGTTATTTTCTTTTATTTTTCACATTTGTTTGAGTTGCTTCAAATATATTGCAATTTGCAACTCATACTGCATAGTTGATAATGTTTAGTTGCCTTTTCTAGCCGAACGTTCATTTGTGGCGGAGTATGAGTTTCTCTGTTATGGAGTTTGAATACACGTGATGACCTTGGGAGCTTATTTTTTTTAAGTTTAATTCTTGTGTATGACCATGTGGATTTTAAGTTTTTATTCACAAATTGGGCCTTTCATAGCTTTCGAGATGAAAGGAAAGGAAGTGTTTTTGTATTTCTTATGTTTGGGTTTGGGTTTTTCTATGAAGAAAAGAAATGTTTTTTTTTTGTATTTTATGAAATAATAAACTTTTGTGCTTTAAATTCTATAATTTTTAGGAAAAATATGCAGTCGAAAATACAACAATAGAAATATCAATACAATGCGAAATTTATAATTCTATAAAAGTTTTTTTGTGATTTAAAATTGACGTTATGTCTTGATTTCAGAGCTTCATTAACATTGTTTTTTCAATACATTTTAAGCAATAAATACATTTTTATTTTATTATAACAAAATTTACTGAAGAGTTATTCTAACAAGCACAGTCGATATGTTTATGGCAACAACATACTTGAAGAAAATTCTTATAACTTACTCTACTTACAGTATTATTTATTTGAAAAGCAAATAGTTGTTGCAGACTGCTAAAAGATTTTTTTCTATTTCTAAAATAAAGTTTTTTCAACCTTTTGTTTTTTTTTTTTGTTTTTTTTTCGAACGCATGTGTCTAATGAAGTCAAATCAATAATTTCAGCTAATACAGTTTATAGTTTTGGCAAACAAATGTTTTGAAATTAAAAATACTCATGCAAACATGCACATGCAAACATACACATGCCTAACCAGTCACAAGTAAAAAAAACACAAAATATAAGTACAATTTTACATGCAACAACACAACAATAAATAAGAGGTATGTAGAAAAATTGTTTTTCATATTATTGCTGTTGTTGGTGGTGGTGAAATTTTAAATAACGTGTTCCGGTGTTAAGGTCACATTTCTTTTTAATTGTACACACACCCAAAGGAAATATAAGAATAACAAAGCAAATCCCTTTGTACTTTTACATGTTCATTAAAATGATACATTTATTTTATAATTAACAAAATTATATTTTTGAGTGTCAAGGTTTTTCATTTTTAATGAACATTTATTTCGTTTTTAATTTACTAAAGTTATAATTTCTTACAAAATTCTCTTTGTAGTTTATTATCTTTCAACCAGGGGAAGAAAAAAGTTATCCACTCTACAACATTTTATCGTTTTACTGCTTTAAAATTTAAGAAAGAGTTTACAACACTGTAGTGAAAAATTAAGTTTAGAAATTGTTTCGAAGACAAAAATAACTTTAAAAAAAAGATGTTTTTTCTACATGTTTTTCTACAGAATATGACATTTAAAAATGTTTTTTGGCTTATGTTTATGTTTATTTTTTAATTTAATTTTTAGAAAGAATCAATCAGTTCAATCCCTGATTGGAAAATAATTAAAAAAAATTAAATAATCTCTCCTTTGATGTTCATTTTATCTTGTGGTTCGTTAAATACTTTTGTCTAAATTTAGCAATAATAAAAAAATATAAATATTGGAGATGCCGTGATAAATCTTAGCTCAATTTGTGTATTTTATTCTTATGGCTATAAATTTATATATTTTTACCGAAGAGTCAATGTGGACAACTCCTTAAAAACTCCAAAAATCCATATGATGGCCATAAATTTTCAATCGGATATTAATAAATTCGCCCTCTTTAACTGGTCTGTCAATAAAAACTTTAACATGGGCATAACGATGGTTTCTAAACTACTGCCTCAAAAATTTTAAACCTCTTTATTTGTAATCAAAAAAATTTCCATTTTTAAATTTATTTTATTCAAAAACAAATAAATAAAAATAATTCTATGATTCTTGAATTAACTTATTCACCTCTGATTTCTTTATTTTTTAAAACATTAGAAAACCTATGTTTTTTAGTTGTTTGTTTCTTAAAAATAATGTTAAATTATTATAATCGAATAAGTACAACATTATTAAAAAATTCCAACCCTTAACAGCATCCATTTGACAGCCACAAACAGAAAACAAATATATGAATTGCGGCAAACGATTGTTTTGCTAAAGTGTATTTAAACAGTTGTTCTTAATTTAATAAACAGATGTGACGCTTTCAAATGCGGTTGGCTTTGCTTTTGGTTTTCTTTAGCTTTTCTTATTTTTTTTTATTCAATGCTGTTTTATTATTATTTTTTTTTTTCTTTTTAACACCAAAATGAACTATAAAAAGTTTGCTGCTGTCAAGTTAAAAACAAACTTAAACACAGCAAACTTTTGATTTCTTTGTGTATCGCTACTATCTTGCATTTTAGTTAAAGAAACAGAATAAATTTTTTTTTTCTTAAACTATTAAATAGATGAAAAAAAGTACGCAGGACTTAAAGTTGCTTTCGGTAAAATGGTGCATTGAGAAAAAAAGTTTTTTAAGCACATCCTCTCATCTATCTTTGGTTATTATTTCAGCGCAGATTGAAAAGGGTTTTTCTATCAAAGTTCGTCGTTCCGTTTGTAATTTCTTCAATATCCATTTCCGACCCCAAAGTATATATATTCTAAGTTCTTATGCATAGCGTAATTGATTGAGCGTTGTCCATCTGTCCGTCCGAGTTCGGGTTCGAAAATTTTGCAATTGAAAATCAGCAAGATTGGTCTATGTCCGTCGAAGCAGCGGGCAAAATGCCACGCCTAACTCTAATTTTTTATATCATTTTGAACAAATCTAGTTTATAGAAAAAACTCCAATAGAAAAAACAAACATATGGGGCGATAGCAAATAAAAAAATTAGGGCTCGCCCATGTTTTCCGAGTAACGGGCCCTTGAACTTTTTATTGAAAAGTACGATTGTGCACTATATTTTTTTTAAATATCAATATAAAAGCTTTTCAAGAGATCTTTCAGGGAATACTTATTTTTTTATGTAAGATTTTATATAGTTCTTAGTAATTTAATTTTTTTTCCAATCAGAATTTCAACCATGGAAATTATTTAGAAAATTATTTACACTCTGCTTGTGTCTAATTTCTTGTTTTTCTAAAAAATTGAAATTAAAATAAAAAATGAACCTTAGCCGAAAAAAGTAAATTAAAATTCATTTATAGTTCTTAGTTATTTTTTAGTTCTTTATCACGCTAATATTTGCTTTTAATTGGAAGGGTATATAAGTTTTGGCAAGGCCGAATGTAGCACTCTTAGTGTTTCAATTTATTTAAATCACAAAAAAAAAATTCGAGGAAATCCAAGTTACATTTCCACCAACAATGATCAAACAAATGTCGCAACTAAAGTTAAGTAAATATTAAAATTCTTAAATCGCCAAACAAAGATTTTTATCAAGTCCTTTTTTAATGGCAGTCTTTTTAACCAACGTAACGACATCTTTTACTCCTGATAATATTTTGAAAGCCGACTTGTGTAATTAAAAAAAAAAACAATATTAAAAATATTTTGCTTTACTTTGTTAAAACACGGTCAATATTTCCTCAAAAAATTTTAAGTCACACTAAAAAAATTTCTAGAAATACCAAGTTTAAAAGGACTTCCGGCTTCACTTCACTCTTTCTTCACAATCGATCTAAAATTAAACACAAAATTCCAACATATGAATTTATTAATAAGACGAGATTGAAGTACAATTGACGCCTTACAATTTGTAATTTTTTTAAATTGCTTTGGAAGCAAAGCATGGATGGAATTATCTAAAGTCAGTGGGAAAGATCATTTAGAAAAATAAATCTTGTCTTCTTGTTGCATTCCAATTTACTGGATTTGCCGATAATACCTTTCATATATTAAATAAATCTTCTTTAGCATCACACTTGCTATATGATTTCTCGATTGGCTCTAGAATTTATTTATTTATTTACTTTTTTTTAAGAAATCAGCAAAGCACTATTTTTAATTCGCTTACGACAAGTACAATGCAACAAAAATCAAAAAATGCAGCTTTTGTTTTATTAAAAAATGATGGATAAACAGCTACGGTTGCGTTTTAAGGGCAGATGGTATTATTTTTTTTCTTCTAGCGGGATGAACGTTTCAATAGCATCAAAAAAAATTTAGATTCGTTAAAGATATGCGTGTGAACTTTTGCAAAGTAACGCACGAAAACGCAGGTTTGATAGCAAACATTTTGATACCTTTTAGCCCTTTTGAAATAGCTCTTTCCCAGTTTATCCACTAAAATAAAATCAGCATTAATTTTTTAACATTGTTTAAGTTATAAAAGTAAAGTGAAATTTCAATGTAACAAAGTAAAAAGCTAATATTTATTTATTTGGTTTACTTAAAAATTAGTCGATTATTTAACTCTTTTTATCTAATTACGGCAAAAACTTTAAAGTTATTCTGATAAAGTAAATGCCTTTTTACTTAAAAAACTTTGCTGCAAAAAGTCTAAATAATTATAAATTTATTTTAATGAGCTTTTGTTGTCAATAGCAGCTTTACACAAAGCTTTATAAAAAAAGAAATAAATGTTAAACAACATGATGTCTAGTCATGTTACAAGCGCTGTAAACAATTCACTCAAAATTCTGTAAATAAAAGTGCAGTAATAAAAACAGTTTTAAAGAGGACGACATTTTTAAAATGAAATTTAATGAAGCAAAAACTTTAAGCTACAAACTGATTTAAAAAGAAGAGTCAAATTATTTGTAAAAAATTAAAAAAAAATATTTATTTCTTAAGAAATATCTGCTCAATTCACTTGATACATGGAAAAGAGAATTTTAAAAAATGCAAAAAAATACAAACAACTTTCATTAACATCATACGATTTTGTATGTGGAATATCTTCTTTAATACAAAAGTTTACGTTTGACTTCGTAAAATAATCCCTTGAGACAAATGTGCTTTAAAAGTAACAACAATTGATCAATAAAATTTATACTTAACAGTTTAGTATTAAGTGCAGTTTTATTAATTTTTTTTTAACTATAAATGAAATTTTGTTTTAATTTTTTTTTTCTAATTTTTTAAGAGAAACTTTTTCACTAGAAATCTGTAGATTTTACAAATAGCATTTGTGGCATTCTTTTAAAATTTGTATTAGATCTTGAGTTTCCCTTGATTTCTTTAGGAACTTACTCATTGCGAAGGTTAAGCACGATTAAGGGAAGGCTACCAAATATGGCGGCTAACAAACTACACTGCAATAAACTTTCAGAACTTCATTTATAAAACAAATAATTTTTAAGTCCTTGAAATATCTACCAAAAAAATTATTGCATTATATTCACCCTTATCGTGAATCTTAAGGGAATAATTTTGCTATTCCCATGAACAATAAATTAGCATCGCCAATTGTTAGGGAATAAAATAAAGATCTGTTAAAATGCAAACAATCTATAGTGAATTAATGTGATTTTATTTTTTACACGTATTTTTGTGAATTTTTTTATGAATTGTTTTTTTCTTGCAAAACAAATAGTATTTCGCAGGGATATATGTTGTTAGAAGAAGAAATAAATTTATTTGAAAAAATAAAGCATTTCGTTTTATACATGTGTTTTGCAGCCCAAACACTTGAGCTTCTGTTACGCCTTCAACACTCTCGTCTAGCCACAGCAAACTATCGCAAAAAATCTTTAATTTTGTTTTGGCCGCCGCAGGTTTTTCTTTGATTTTGCGTGTTTTGAACGGACTTCTTTTTAAAATAGCGCTTTTGATCAACCCAAACCTATCAATATACCAGAACAATAATTGAACATAAAATAATGAAAAATGCTTATTTTTTCACTCGGCTATTGATTTCCAAGGCAGGTCTTGACTATTTAACTGGGATTCTACATTTTCCCAGAAGTAGGTCACAGTTTCTTTCTTTTCTTTATAAAATCGTTTGGCAGTGTTATCATTTCCACATATAATTTTCACCAATGTAGCCAGCTGTAGCCTGTTTGCACTTCCACTCCTTCTAAAACCAAAATCAAACGATTACAAAATATTTTAAAATATAACAAAAAATCTGCTTACATTGTGCTTTTTTTATTCCCAAGCAAAATGTTTGTGAAAAATAGAGACGATTTTTGGGGAAAAAGCCACGGGAATAAAAATCTGAGATGCCATATCTTTTTCGAACATGCAAGATTTTTCACGTAGAAATAATTCACGATTGCAGCTTTAAGAAGAAGGGAAATACTTTGAGGGAAAAACTATTCACGATAGGGGTGATTATCGCTCACTCTTAAACGATGTTTATTTATTTAATAAATTAATTTAAGTCTTCAGATGCTGAATTTTTTACTTCTATTTAAAAAAAAAGAAAACATAAATACTAATATATTTCATCTAAACGCACAATATTGTTCAAAAGTCGCGGTTAATCATCTTGAAAGGCAAAATGAAAAATATTAAATTTAATGAAATAGAACAAGTAGTGATAACTTAGAGTCCAGTTGTTAAAAATAGGAATAAACAAAAAATTATTAATGATACACTCAAGCCTATTTCCATGATTTTTAATGATCAGTGTAAGCAATTTTACCGTAATTTAATTTATCGCAGCGTGGATTATGGGCTTTATGGTACAAGTATTTGTTTATTACGTTCAAGTACAAGTTGACAAAAATGTACTTCACCTAAAACAAAAATAACATAAACTACGCAAAAAAAATTCTCTAATTTTTAAAATATAAAAAGCAAAACCTATCAAAAGAAACCAGAGAATAAAAAATAATACAATGATATTGGGCAATAAATGCAAAAAAAAAAAAAACAAAAATACTTCAAAAACAAACAAAAACAAAAAAAAAAAAAAAAAAAAAAGAAATCAAGTTAAAACTACCAAAAAAAAAATCAGTATGCATTTGTCATTCGACACTCAATTACTAAAAACTTCAATGTAAAAAATGTATTTAGAAGTAAAACAATATTAAAAAAAGGACATCGGACGGACGGACGAAAAAATTAAAATTGTAAATATGGATGAGACCCCAAAAAAGTGACAGCACACAGTCATCGTTGCAGTTATAGTGACATTTTTTCTATTGCCAAAAAATGTTTAGTGTGCAATCTAGTGGAAGTCGTCGTAGTTCTATACAAGACGGTTGTGTTCTTATTGCTAAGAAACAGTAATAAAAGAAAATTTTACATTAAATAAAACGGCTAAAATATTGAACTGTTCTATAATCCTTTGTAATTGAAAGAAATCATGAATTTTTATTAAGAGAAGAAGAATAACAAGATTAAATAAATATTGAAGAGAATAATGAAACGAAATAAAATTAAGAAAAAAATTCAAGTTTTTAAATTAAATTCAAATAAAAACCATCGTAAAATATTTGCAAAATATTCTTTTGTAAGAAAATAAAAAATATACAAAACGGAAACGGAAGTGTGAACTGTTGTAGCAGAAATTTTACAAAGAAATTTGATTAAATGTTAAAGTGAATTAAAAGGAAAGAAATTATTTACAGTCAAGAACACATAAACAAACAAACAAATACAAAAAACAATAAAATAATGAAGAATATATTTTATTAGAAATTCTTTAAAGAAAGGAAATGCATGGTTTCAAATACTTTCAATGAAATAAAAAATCAATAGAAAAAATATTTTAAAAATATTTTTTTATTCCTGCAGAGGATTTATGTGTTACCAGCACTTTAGTGTAAAAGGAAGTATTTAAAAATATAAAAAGGATAATAAAAACAACAGCAAAATGTTTATCTATCATGCGATAAAAACTGAAATCGAAAAAATGTAATTAAATGTGCAATCAAAAACACTTTTAAGCACTTCTTACTTAACTTTTTTTTTTCAAATGAAATGCACCTGAGCACTTTTCATATGTTTTACTCATATTTTACAAAAATTGTGTGGTTTTTTATCCAAAATATTTTGCCCTCTTTTTACTTCTTTAACTTTATTCATAAATAAAAATATTCGAAAGGCTTTTGTACCATCTTCTTCCATGATGGGTTTATAATAAACAACCAACAACAGCAACAAGGGTTTTGAATTTTCGCAAGACTGTTTTGTTGGTTTCTAATATTTTACTTTAAGATTTTTTTTCTGCATTCTTTTCTTATTATAGTTTGAGGTCTTTTATCTATAATCTGTATCAGTTGCCAAAAAGCAATTTTACTTAATTACATCACAATTTATTTATACAAGTTGTTGCAATATTAAACATGCATGAGCAAGGCATTCAGCCGAATGTAATTTGAGCAATTGAGATTTAATTTAAAAATATTATAAAAAGAATTTCATACAATTTCCATTTGACGAAATATTAAATTGAAATAAAAAATTTACAACAATTGTGTCAAACTGTTTAAATTTCAGTTCAATTACAAATTAGATCAGGCTGAATGAATGTTGCTGTTTTATATTTAAAAATAAAGTCATTATTGAGATAGTTTGATGACGTTGTTTTTGGCATCTCTCTGTGCCTAAAGACAGGTTTATATTTTATTTTGATTTACACATTGAAATTGAAATGACCCAAAAATAAACATCATGATAAATGAGACAAATAAATTTCACAAATAAAATTCTTACACTTTTTATAAAGTCATTGAGATTTAACTATTTGCAGGTTGTTGGTTATTTGGTACTTGGCTCAACATTAGGCCAATTGAAATATAGACTTAAACAAGACTTTTGTCTTTTGGCAATGTTTTAAAAAAAGTTTAAATATAAAATAATATTAAAAAATATAAAGATTCCATAAATAAGAAAAAAATCTATATAAAATCATATGTGAATGATATTTTAAGTGATCACATATGGGTTCAACCCAATCAGGAGTTGATAGTGAATTTAATAACATGCGCTAATAATTAGTGACACAATAACAAACAAAACTTAAAGAAGTATTAATAACAATAACACATGGACTTGTAAATTAAAAGTTTAAACATAATCCTCGACGAAAGTCACCGACAGTTTGCCAACATCTGTACTTTATCTTACTGATCTTAAATTTTCTATTACATCTAATTGTAGAGAATTTGTTTTTTTTTAGTTTGGATTAATGGGGTCTTAATATCAAAGCTTTATCTTGGCTTCTCTTATTTTCTCATTATTTTGTGACTGCAGAATTTAATATTCTCTTCTTATCTTTAAAAATAAATTTATTAATTTATCTTCGTTAGCAGAAACATAACAAATTATTTTTAAAAAATATTTTCACAGGCAGCGCATGTAAAGAAATTTCAAAAGTAAAAACTCGAATCACAGCAAAAATTCTTATCTTAATCAGATCTAAAGCTGATAATAACTTTTGGGGTTTTTCAGCAATTATTTCAGATTAGTTTCGATTAATAATTACGACAAATAGTCCTGGGGGTTACTTTGCAGTTCGATTAGAAAGAAAACACTTTCGAAACACAATGTATAAGCCATAGAAATTCAAATGATTTTCTTTTCGAATCGAAATAAAAAGTATCTCCCTTCTTTTCGTATTTGCTCTGTACTTTTTCACCTGACTTACACAGAATTTGTTGACGAAATTACATGAGAACTGTTAAATTTTAAAATACAAGAAAAAATAGGTTTTTTTCTATTTTTTTATTTATTTTAACAAAATTATTTTCGAAGCTCAGTTATTATTTTACACGCAAGAAAATCCCATGAAATTTTTTTTGCCACCATGTGAGTGCATGGCATTGAGTTCGCTTTGGTAAAGCTTCTCTTTAATATATTAAAAATAAAATGAATTAATAAAATCATTTAAAGGGTTCGGGTATTCAAAACCTGAACACAAATTGAATGGAAAGAAAAACTAAAGTAGATTTTATTTTACTGAGTGTTTTCATTTATTGAAAACCAGCCGTTACGAAAAACAAAAAAAAAAAAAAATAACTTCAAATATTATTAGAGCTGAACTAGTTTTAGTGTTATAAACATATACATTTGTACATGTGTGTTTGTATGTGTGTGTAATAACTATGAAAACACCTTAACATTTTAAACTCAACCTTCAACCTTTGTTTTACTTTTGATATAAATTTTTACCTTTTTACTTATTTATAAACTTAAAATTTTTAGATTTCATTATAAATCCAGTCAATTGTCATAAAAATTATGAGGTCTGCCTTAATAGACTTGACTGACTGATTGTGCTGCAATCAAACAAACACGTTTTGGCAAGGAAAAATAATTACACACATTTATACACAAATGTTTACAAACTTCATCTTGAAAAAATACCTGCAAGCATTTTCTATCGAAAAAGTCATATTATCGTTACGGCATAGTGTTGTAATGTCTCCAAAAAGGATTTAAATCGAATAATCTGACGAATATATATTTGTTAGAAGTGTAAAAAAGCTGTCTTTAAAAGTATCAAATAAATAACTTCTAAATGTAACAAAATTGTCAAAAGAAAAAATATTGCTTAACTGGAGAGTTTTTTCTCTCCTTCCAAAAACACTCCATAATTTACACTCTTTAAAATGGTCAGTGCTATATAAGCAATTTTAGAAAAATTTAATATTTGTTACTTCACAAAAATGTTGAAATAAATTTTTTAACATGGTTTTGCGGGCTACTTCGTCTGCTTGATCTCCTGTGTTGTATGTAAGGCCACATCCTATAAGCCCTAATTTCCAAAAGATTCTAATGAAGACTTTTGCATATTAAAGAATTGTATTTCGAACTCCTAAAAGTATGCTTGGATTAAGTTTTTATACATTTTTGTCATAAACCCCACATTTTATGCTGAAGACATGAGGTACTCTTTGTCCTGTCCTTGTCAAGTAACATAGACTTGAAAGCGCAACAAACGTAAATTAGTGTTGATTAATGGAGAGTTAATTTTGATATTAATAATCAACAATTTGAAAACCATATTCAGATATTAGTCTTAATTTGAAAACGTGAAAACTATTTAACCGGAAATTTAGCACATTTAGCTTAAGAATACACTTAATTTTTTTTTTTTCAAAAATAAATGTTTCTTTTATATTAAATCAATTATATGTTGGCATTGATTAAATATTTTATTTTTTAATTCTTTGTTTGCACAACATGATTTCTATTTAATATATTTCTGTGAATATTTGTTCAACCATTTCCTTTTAAATTGTGCACATTGTTTTGTGAAAATAAAAACATTTTTTTGTTGTGGTCATGCCCACTGAGTGGAGTGATTCGCAAATATGTGTTGTATGTTCATATAGAAAATTGTCACGCGAGGGTTGTATTATAATTTTATCATTAACTGGTTGTAATTAATCTTTTTTACCGTTTTCATTTATTCCAAGATCCATTTTTTAAGCCAAAGTTATTCTTTAAGATCTTTAAGTTTTCTGCACAAATAAAAGAAATAACTACTGATCCAAACAACCTAAGTTTCAATTCATCTGCGAAAGTCTCTGTTTCATAAAATTTATTAGAATAATTTTCAATAAACTTGTATACCGCAGTGGTTTAGAATGGACCGGTCAAGAAGTGGTGCTTGTTGTGGACTAATTGTGGGCTCAACAAGACTTTGCTTATTCGTAGTCATTACATTACAATAAGAAAAATTAAACCCATAAAAAGTTTAAAGGTTCTGCACAGTAAGCACACATAAACTAAAACACCCTACTGAAAAAGCCCGTCGATAATCAAAAACAAAAAAAGGGCTCATCCCTTAAAATGTGTCAACAAACTTAAATACGTTTTTAGACGAGCCTCTCTAAACAGTTATTGTATAGAATTATTTAATTGAAATTAAAAAATGAATAATGTATAGAAAGTATTCTCCTTTCACACACTTATTACACACATACAATTGCAAAGTAATTGTACAGAAAGTATGACGAAATTTTAATAAAATTATATAACAATTATTTTAAAAACACTAACAGCGTCAGCCACGATTATGAACAACAACGACAACAATAGCAACAAATTATATTAAACGTTGCAACATGTGTGAGTTAATGCTTTTTTTTATTCTAAACACAAACACACAAATGTGAATGATCACATTTAGAAATAAATAGAAAGACGGACATAAAGGCATTTTGTTATTAAATACACACCCACTAGTCAATTCGTAAATGAACGTTTAGGCATTTGACTGGATGTGTGTGTGTGTGCGGTGTAGTTACTATCACACCAACACTACTACCAATCGTAACAAATACCATTAAGTGTTTGATTGTATTGTTCAAATGCGCGTATGGAGTTATGTGCAGCACAATATCGTGAAAGTTAAAATCCCAAAATTCGTATTAAGAAACCTTCATTCTGTTTGCTTTGTTTTTCGATTACAATAACAACTGAATGAAACAAAAACACAGCAACAGCAGAAAAAGAAACTTAAAATGAAAATTTTAAATAAAATAACAGCAGCAGAGTGTAATTTAGTTTGAAATGGAAAAGGGTGCCAAAAACAAGCAGTTTGTGTTTTGTGTTGTTGATTGGTTGCATAAACCACATTAAAATGTTAATAATAATAATAATAATAATAATAATATTATATTAATGAAGCAAAAATTAAATAGTAAAAATTTTAAGAAAATTTCTATAAAAATAGTTTCGCCAGAAGAAAATAAAAAAATCTTTGTTGTGAATAAAGTGCAATTGTCTGTTAAGAATTCCTCCGTACAAAAAAATGTTGTAGGACTTAATTTTTTTAAGGTGAAAAAGAAAACAAGTGAAATAATATAAAAATGCTACAATAAAAATCATCATCAGAAATCATTATAATTAGTTTGAAGTTTTGTTTTGATATTAATTTTTGTTGCTGTTTTGTATTATTGTTTTTATTTTTATTTATTTATTTTTTTCATTAACATTATTTTAGGGCTTATTAGAACTGTCAGCTCTCTTTTACATTTCTATTGTAACACTATCATATGTACAAGCTCATTTTCAATAATTTTCATTTACATATGATGTTTGTCTATGTACACGTCTACAGTGGACACAACTCCAAAAACATTATTTTACAAAAATATTTTCAAAGCCAAATCTAAAAAAAGCTACTGCAAAAAGCCTTTTTTAACGACCCTTTTTCACGATTTATTTTGTGAAAAACGCAAAACCAAATAAACCACGTAATTAAATCAACCGATACCAATTAGATAATTTATAGGTGTGAAAGTTGTTCTTCCGTCTGGCCATTTTTCTCTCACTCCCAGTTAACTTCAATAAATTTTAAGTCTACTTATAAAAAGCTCTGATAAATCCCAATAATCATATGCCTTGAGAAAACCACTTTATACTAACCAATTTATCGCTGTTTTCAACTCCCTTTTTTGCCTTCAGTTTGAGCATTTTACTGGTTATCGAATAGTAGTAAAATAGTACTTTTATCAGAAAACATTATCCTAAATTCAAACCTAACCGCGCTAGACTATCTTTTCGTTTAATGATTGAAATGTGTCGACTTTTCAGAGTGTTCAATCCTTAATTACATTTGGAAATTTCTCCATGTGTATTGTCTCTGTTAGCCATATGTTACTTTAACTTTTACTCATTTATTTTATTTACTTAAATTTATTTCCGAACGGTGTTGCTATTAATATAAAAATTAAAATTGTCTTGCTTTCCTAAAGCAAAGTGTTAAAAGATGCGCCTTTCAGTATCCATTAAAAATATAAATTTCGAAAAAAAAATACAAGTTTAAAAATAATGGCCCATATTCATAGTTAAAACAAAGTCTACTTTAAGGGAACTAAAGTCGGTTTTACTTTAGAGTCAACTCTAACTCATTCATAGACAATTTAAAATATGCTTTTGGCGTTAAAGTCAACTGTAAATTTCAAACTAACTAAAGCTGTTTTTAACTCATTTTTCTATGATTATTTTAATTGGTTTAATGACACAATGCCTTTTATCTGATTTTTATACCAAAGTGAACAAAATAAAAACAAGGTTGCTTTTTTCTAATGTTTGTTTAGAAATTGTATGAAACATTTATCAAATTACAGTTGAAACCAATTGGAAGTCGGCTTAACTTATTCTTGACTATGAAAGCAAAAAAGATAATAAGAGCCTTTTGTTTTAGAGTATACTTTAGCAAGAGTCGACTTTAGTCTATAACTATAAATTTGAGCCAATGTAATTAAAATGTTTTATTTTATTCGAGTCCCCACTGTAAAACGCGTGCTCTATATCAGACAATCGAATACACAAGCGTATAAGGGATTCTTTAATGCACCTGCTAACCAACCAACTTGTCGACGTGTCGTCGCCTTGTATAGAAAAAATAACACTTTACTGTTGCCGTATTTTAGTGAGTCCCTAACGTGTTGGTTGTCGACATTAGCAGTAGTTTTATTTGTTAATGGATTAGTAGAGAGTAGAGAAATCAAAAATTTTTTTTGTTATCACATTCGCCGATACTTTCACCTTTTTGTTAAATGTTTAATAAAACAGTTACACGCATTATTTGTTTGTAGTGAATGCGTGCAACAAGAAAACGCACAACCTCCTCACAGAATTTGATTCGAACATATAAGTGTTCGTCATCCGCTTTATTAAGAATCCAAGAGCACCCACCTTTTCTTAAAATTTTGTTTTGTTTTTTAGAGTCTAAAAGCTCTTTAATTCAATGCATCAAACTTATAAGCATTCGAACACGTAAGACGTGTATGAACTTCGTGTTTGAAGTTCGAAATAGTTATGTTGTAGTGTTGTGCCAGGTTACGTATGAATCGCATGCAATCCTTTTAAGCTGTTATACCATCCCAATACGTTCATTATGTTCAAACTTGTTTTTGGTTGCTTTATATTGTGTTTGTATTTGTTTATGGATTTTGTTTATATTTTTATTATTTTCTTTTCTAACAGGAGTAAAAACTCAGTATTTGTAATGACTTTTAGATAAATTTTACTCTTTCTGGTGTTAGTACATGAAAAAATTTGTTTTTAATATTCAAAATCTGTTTAAAACACGCGTGTGTGTCTTTATCGTCCTGTAAATTATAAAAAAAAGTATATAAATAAATAAATAAAAAATAATATAAAATCGAAAACATTCAATATTTTTACAAACTAAATAATCTATTTTCCAATTGTTTTTCTTGCTAAAGTAATCGACATTAAAAAATATTTGTTTTACGTTCGTAATTCATTAAATTTATTTATAGTTTTAATATATTTTTGTTTTGATAGCTAAACGGGCAAAATTATTGTGAAAAAAGAAAAATAAAAAAAGCGAAAAATTATTTAAATCAGATTATAAAGTGCATGTGTGTCAAATAAAATAAAAAATGAAATACACGCGTCACAGTTTTTGTTTAAAGTTGTTTTCACTCCAGTATCTTTTATTCAACTTTTTTTATTTGTTTTTCACAAAACTACATTTGATAAATTTGGATATTTTTGATTTGCTATTGAGTTTGTTACCAAGCGAGGAATTCAACACATTTACGAATTTTGAATCAACATTCTTGTATGGAAGTGAAATTTTTACTCTTAAATCAATTGTTTTTTTCTTTATTTTATGTAAAAATTTAACTTTACGACTGTTTTTATTTAAGACAATTTGCAGTTTCATTTAAAATATAAATCATTTAGCAACATTTCAGTCTGTCAATAGTGCTGGGTACCCTACTGTCACCGATGAGCTTCTTTACTTTTTCCTCCATGCGTTCAAGTAACTCTAAAATAGACTTTGAAGCACTGGCCCATACATGAGAGCTGTATTCCATATAGGTGACTTAGAGAGCAAGGAGACCAGATGGAGTGTATTTCTCAAACTGTTTCAAAAATCCTAGGCGATTGAATGCTTCTTTTGTGACATGAAAATTATGCTTGTTCCAACGAACATCGCATTGAATTTTCTTTCCAAGAACATCGAGAGCTTCTGACTCCTTAAAAAATGTATATATGTCACCCATAAATACAGATGAGGTACAATATTCAGCCGTACGCCTGTGCGAAAGCACACACTACTGGATTTTACGAGCGTAAAACTGAAAACTGTTCACAAGTCCATTGCGAAATTAAAATGAATGGCATATGCTACTGTCATCTTTGAAAAAATAGGTAGAGTTGGAACTCTAACGTAGAAGAAATAGGGTAGGAGAAAGGACGGAACCTTGCGGTACCCCTGAATAAACCTTGAACTCGTTTATTGAGATCCCATCTTTAGCAACTCGTATAGTGCGATCCCTCAGAAACCTCGATATAATTCGAGACAAGCTATCACCGACACCAAAAGCAATTAGTTTTGATTTGACTGCAAAATGCCACACTTTATTAAATGCCTTGAAATTATCTAAAGTCACCACCTTACTATCTCCGAAATGTTGAGTGGATTGACACCATTTTTATGAAAGAAAGGCGTGTAAGTCACCCGTAAAGCGAGGTCACTTAGTAGGCTGTTAGACTTCAAATGTTTCACAAATTGAAAATTAGGCATACTTTCCATTATTTTTGAAAGTTTAGAGCAAATTGCGGTTATGCGGTAATTCTCAGAGTTGCTAGCCTCTCCATTTTTGGTGATTGGTGTTACATTAGCATTTTTCTCACCAACATGGTAAAAAATGTTAAAAATTTTGGTAAACGGACACTAAAGACGAAGAGCACTTCTTTAAAACCAAAGGTTGAATTTTATTCGTACCAGGGGACTTTTTAACTGCACATGATTGGAAAAATATATCTGGCATAGTTACTGAATTACTTTCCAGTGCGGGTTGCGATTGAAGGCTTTCCCGCTAGTGAGAATTAGTTCTTTGCAAAAATGAAAGCTTTATAAACCCGGGTCGTTATAAGTTTGATCATTCCGAAATCGAGGAACTACCATTATACTTCAATCTGTCAGATAATTAATAAAAAAAAACTTTAACACGTAGACGTTCTCGTATAACGTTTTTTCGTGCCTACGTATCCTGCATTTTGTTGCAACGCTAGGTACTAAAGGCGTCCTCTCTAAGTCTGAATGCACCTTTCCACGTTTGGTAAAACCGAGAATTCTTTCTTTCTTTTTAAATCTGCCTTGATAAACGAGAAATTAAATAATAAAACAATAAAATAAAATAATATATAAAATTAACTTTCTTGTAGGAAATAGAAGACTGTCGTCCGACGTCACTGTTTTCGGTGCCTTTTCACTGACTCGTATTTTAATCCAGTCATGCGTGATAATACATTGAATTTTTTTTAATCCGTTTTTCATTAGAGACTACTATTTTCAAAACTGCTGAGAAAAAGTTATTAATGACGTGGAAAAAATTAATTTAAGCAAAATAAAATTAAAATTTGTTGATTAGATAGCATAAAACGAAACTGTCAGAGTAGAGTGTGCCAAAGCCATATTTTGCTGTCAGATTATACACTTTGATTGTAAGGCCACCCTTTTCCACAGCTGCATTTCGTATAAATGTGAGGAAGTTCCCATTTGAAACTTAAGAAAAACAAACTACGACCAAAGAAAAACAAAAAAAAATAGGAAAAAAGCACATGCGATGTGTTGTTTGTGTTTTAAAATTTTCAAAGCAAAAATAACAAACAGAAATAGAGTGGTGTGGTTGTTGTTGTGTATTTGGCTCAGCTCTTTAACCTCTTTCTTTGACACATCACAAACATTTATCCACTTAGGTTTATCACGTCAGTCGTTGTTTATATGATTCCAATATAAAACCCAACCAGTTTCTTATTGTCTATGAACTTTATTTAAAGTTCCTTTTCTATGGCATTTGAAGAACAAAAAACATTGAACGGAACAACAAAAACCATGTTGTGTTAGATAAATTTAACTTAACTTTTTCCAAAAAGTATCGATTTAATTTTATTTATTGGTTGAACTAGTTGTTGTTGGTTTTAAAGTTTAAGCTTTAAATAAATTTTTCATTTAATGCTGCTTTAGCTGCTGTTGCTATACTTTAGCTTGGAAAATAAATTTTAAAACTTTGTTTAAAACAAAAAACCAATTTCTGCTGTTAAATAACAAAATAGTTCTTGTTCACAATTTATTTATTGTTTTATAATTTATCGCAAACTAAATCATATTTATTTAAAAAATTATATCGAGAATGCAGTTTTAAAATCAGTTTGTGGATCAATAATTTGAACGTCATATTTCAAGGACCACAAACTCAACAACAAGAAAAAAAACAATTTAACTCAAAAGCAAGACAAAGAATTATTAAAAATATTTCAGCAAAATGTTTTTTCAAATTTCCAGCAACTTTTTGATTAGATGTTCAAACTTTTATGGAGGCAAGTTGATTTATTAAGTTTAGAAAATTTGCTTTTGCACAGCGGGCAAAAATGGAAAAACGTACTGTTTGATAAACACATTCTTGATAGGCAAAAGGCCAAAACAGATTATAGTCACTCATTATTTAAGACTTTTTTTAAATCGTCTTAATGTTTCAAAAATAAAAGTACTAGCAGTTATTTGCAAAATCATCGACAAAATTTACAACACAATTTTGGATGAGATAAAAGCACTGGGGACACAACACATTTTGGTAACTTAAGCTAAACTTAAAAATTTTGGTGGTGAATAAGTGCCAGACCTGTAGATCTCAAAAAAAAACAAGCCTTGTGTTTAAACTTTTAAACGTATTTTATATCCAGTAATTTATTACTGTTTCTGTACTTAAAGATATATCTGGGCAAAAAGAGTTTTATGTTAACTGAGCACCGATTGATTACCGTAGAACCTCTGGGTAAATTAGTAGTAAAATTAACAAGTCCAAATTGTTAACTTCCTCGTGAAGTTTTAGAGTCCATTATAATTTAAAGTTTATATAATTTAGTAAGTTTTCGTATAAATTTTTTTTGATATGGAAATGTTGAATCAAAATCTATTTAATGTTAAATATATACAGTTGCAGTGCTTGTTTTCAAGCTAAATTCAATTTTCAATTTTCATTTGTTGTTATTTTTTTTTGTCTTCTTCTTAACTCTTGTTTTTTTATACTTTGTTTTGGATATCATGCGCTTTACACCAAAAACTCTCGCTCTCTTCACGTAAAATCCTGTATCATTGCAACTAACTTTCTCGTTAACTTTTCTGTTTGTTTGTGTTGTACTTGTTATTGTGATACACTTGTCACTGGTAACCCGGTTTCAAAATGTAAACAATTTTTTGTTACACTTTTATTTGTTTTTTTTTTCGTTTAATTTTTAACTGTAACAAAAATATTACATTCTCTTATATACTTTAAATGAGAGTTTTTTTTATACAATAGTTGTCGTCGTCCTTCATCATGTTTTGTTTCGGCAGCTGTTTTAAATGATGACACTAGTTTCGTGTTATTGTTTTCTTTTTGTTTTTGTTATTATTATACTTCTTTAAATTTTTTGTCCGTCTGATGTGAGTGAAAGAGTTCAAAGCAGAAACTGTTTGACGGCGATGCTATTTATTCGTGCAGTTTTGTAAATACAAGTAAAATACTTTTACTACGTTGCGTGTTTCATAAAGTTATTTGTACTTAAAAGCTTAAAACAAGCAAAGGACTAGATTTTTTTAAGTGTCATTTTATAAAACTTTTGTATAAAAACCTGTATTAAATACTTAATTTAGAAAGTTTAAGCTTAAAAAAATTTAAGTAATTGTTGAAATACTTTTCCTTGGACTTTTAAAAATATTTCTTGGTTTATTCAAGTGAATAATTAATTTACGTCCCATTAACTAGCAAAGAGAATAAAAATAATTAATATGTGTCTGTGTATGTGTTTCTTATATATGTGCACATGTTTAGTGAAATAATCGTCTGCTTATACAATCAATCCTTTCGACTTGTTTCCAATTAAGTATGAAATCAAAACCTCCAAACAATCACTTAAATAAACTCTCCCTTCCGAATGCCAAAATTCAAACGCATCGTAAAAAAATCAAAGCATGCATAGAACAATAGAGAGAATTCGTCCGTTATGCTCTCATATGCTTATTCTCGCATTTTTGTTTTCCTTCTCTTAGACTTTAGTTTGCTGTTATTTTTTAAAGAGAAAATGAGACAGATATATGTCGGCATGTAATTTGTTTCATAATCAGGCGACCTTGAAAGAGAGAAGAAATAAAGTTTTGTTCTTATAATTCAGAGACTCTAAAGTAAAGAAGAAGAAAAACTACGAAGAAGAAGAAGAAGTTTAAAAAGTTGATAAAGAATAAACATGTGCTTTAAATATTAAACAAATGAAAAACAAATATATCTAAATCGAAACCAAAAATTAAATGAATAAAAATGAAAACATAAACAAAGCATTTTTAAACCCTTCATTTTATTTACAAAACACATAAAAACTCCTAATAAATGAATAAATTTTAAAACAAAAACAACAAAAATAGAAACAATGATGCTATAAAATGCATAAATAATAATGAAATTAAATTGCTAAAATATTTGCCATTGTTTTTGATAAAATGTGAAAAATGCCAGTCTCTTTTAGATAAAAAAAAAATTTTTTAACTTCAACATGAACAAAATATGATGCCAAATTTCATACTGTAGATCCAAAGTAACCACAAAAAAAACGTAAAAAAGGACCTTCTGAATTCTGTTTTTTTAAGTGAAAAATGAGATACATGTGTTGAGTGACTTTGATTTATGCTTTCTAGTAGAGGTCAGTTGACTAAATTAAAAATTCTTAAAATTTAGTGTCGGTTGAATGAAAATATATGAAATGAAAATAACTTGACGTAAGTTTGGCCAAGAAATTGCTGCAGATGTTAAAATTTTACTTCTTTGTGCAAGAGTTAAGTTTGTGTTCTTTAATTTATAGAGAATGTTATTCTTCTTGTTTTTTTAACGAAACTCTGTTTCTTAATTTAAATCAAAAACATTTTTGAAAAATTTAAAAAATTAGCTTTTGTTCTGGCACTGCCATGAGTTTTATAAAAAGGCACAACTTTTTTATTTTTTTTTAATAATGTTTCTTTGTTCAAACTCTTTGCAAATCTGAAAGGTACTCAAAATAGGGTTCTGGTTTAAGCGTAATTTATTCAGCTGGCAAGATGTCTTAAAATTAGAGAAATGTGTACAAATTTTTGTTATACAAGTTTGAAAGATAGAGCGGAATTTTAAAATTTTAATTTTTTTTGTTGTCATCTATTAACGGTACTTGGGTGTCCAAACAAATTATGAAGAAAAAAAACTTTTTATCTTTTTTAATATATTTCTTTTTGCAAGTAGCAAATGCATAATGTTACTGGCTTAGCCGACTAACTGTCTATTAATCTGGGTGGACTTAACTGGTAAAATGAATTCTATTGGCTGTAGTTTGATTTCAACTGTATAGTGCTACGAAAAGAGAATAAAACTCTATTCTTTCTTTAACTGGCAAAAGTGATTCAACTCACTTTTCAGTCAAAAGCAATTTTTTTCAAAATTACTTACGGACTTGTAGTCATTTTCAACAGTAAAACCGAAATAAGTTTCGTTCTAAAACTGAAAATTCTCTTTAAAATAATTATGTGCTAAATTAACAAGAATTCCAAGTACTAGAGTTAAGGTAATGAACACTAAGTGGTAACTAGGTTCGATGCTTTGTAGAGCAGTTCCACATTCGTGATTCACCATTTAAAAATGATTACAAGGTTAACATATGACGAAGGTTTAAAGTAGAAGATTTATTATGATTGAATCAAATACATAACAAAAGGGAATTGCTTTTAAAGATTATCACACATACAAAAACTTTATTAGTGCACATGTGTTTCGCAGGAAATCCTTTTTAAGAAACTGCGGCATATTTAATCGTCATATAAAATTTTTGTAGCAACGAAAATTAACTGTGCATTCAAGATACGTACTATTTAAGCAATTGATTTGTATTTGTTAAAAATCACAATAAAAGAAAATATACAAATTTTATGAAAATACTAAAACAAAATGAACATGACTACGGATTTCAGTGTGCAATAAGAAAGAAGATGACGATAACGACGATAAGAGCGAAATGTCTGAAGATGCAAACGTAAACAAAAAATAAAATAACAAAATGTTAGTGAAACAAAAAGTATAAAGTGTTACTGTAAATAAAATAAATTTCAATATATACAACTCGTACTTACAATAATACGAGTACATTGAAATGCATAAATAAATAAAAATTCATTTAAATTAAATATAATAAAATATTCAAATATGTTTTATATTTTACAGAATGTTGTTATGGCCGCAATGTTACAAAAAAAAAAAAAAATACTAATATAAATAAATGAATGATTAATTTAAAGCAATTATTAATAAAAATAATAATAAAAAAATTATTTATACATAAAAACAAAAATGGCGAATGTATTGAATGCAAATTAAATGAATGTTTTGATGTGATTTTTCTTTTGCTTAAATTCTCTTTATCTTTATCTTTATCTCTTAATTTTTATTTTTATTTATTTAACCAGTTAAAGCCTAAAAATATTTTAATATTTTATTATGTGATCATGCATCAATATTAATATATATTTCTTATAATGATCTAATCCATGCTAGCACACACTTCTGTACCGAATTATTACTACTTTTTTTACACTTTCTAAAAAGAATCTATAAGATAAAAAAGTAATCACATTTGCTTGTAGGTATTAGTTCTTAAAAGAAAACTTTTTATCCCAAATACAGTCATCTGTGTGTATATTATGGTCTACTTAACGAAATCTTTCCTTCAAAGTCATGTCTTCTGTAGGTACACCCTTTACTTTTTTATTGTCCTTGCAATGGTTGGGCTATAGCTGTTTACATTATAGAGTCATAAACATAAAATTCTAGTCTCTACGGTCGGAATTTCTAAATTTTACTTCATATTGCCTCTAGACATTGTGATGTACAACTTAAACTGTAACCATAACTTTTAAAATTGTTTCAAAAATGAGTGTCCTGAAATAAGAAAACCAATTTATAAACTACTTTGTTTAGAACTCGATTTAAAACCGTTTGTATTTGTTTGCTCGTCTTTATCTCTGCCGAAGACGTATGAGTAAATTAATTGCATTTAATATTTCTCATACGTCTTTACTCAACGACACAGTTTTTCACACACTGAAAGAGTAAAATAATAATTTTTTAATAAATATAATTTAAAAAAATATTAAAATTCGCACAAAATAAAACATCATTAAAAAAAACGTTTAATAAGCTGAGCAATCAAGATTTTTTTTTTCTTTTGAAAGCTAATTTTCAACTGATCTCTTTAGAGATCCTTGTGAGGTATCCAAATTGGAAATAATCTGTCGACTGTAGAAACTATTATTTTAACAGTATTTACGGTTTATTATCTTAAATGATCAGCATATGGTTCTTATGGTGTACTTTTAGAATTAGAATTACAACGAAAATATTGCTATACGTCCATCTTTTAGGAAGACAAATATGATTTTAGTACTGGTTTTCTTATCTTCTCATAATCAAATTGTATAATCAAAATGGATCAAAAGTAATGAATTATTTATTGTTAGTCCTGCAGATACATGACTCTTTATACAATCACGATATCGAAAAATTATTTGCCTTATAATATATAAAATTTTCTTGGGTCTTTTTATAATTCTTCAAGCTGTACAAAAAGAAAAATAGTCAAGTCAAACAGATCTCAATCTTTAACTTGAAAATATATGTGATAAAACTATCTTCGTTTTTTATTTTTTATCATGAATAATTGATATTAATACAATTTTCAATGCATTTTTTTATTGAAAATTAAAATATGGAATATTTTTACAATATTCACATTTGCATGTATCATTTGCATGTTTGTTTACTTTAATTAATTATAAAGCGGTAAAATTCTAGAAAGATTAAATTTTTAATAATTATAAAAAAAAATTATAAAAATTGAATTTAAACTAAAATTTTTCAATGCGAATTTATAAAAATATTTGCAATTTGTAAGATGGCTCTTCAAAAACTACTTTAAATTTTTGATTTAAAACTGCACTTCTCAAGGTTGTGGAACTTAGTAGGCAGTTCAAGTTATCATTTTAATATCTGCAGTAAATAATTTTTAAAATTGTTATTTCATATTTTGTAAAGAATCGCTTTTTGATGCGTGAATGCTGCGCTGTTTTTAAGTCAAAATATTTTCAAAATAGAGAGAGTTGCTTAACGATTATATTTCTTATTCTTATTCTTTTATTTTTAAATTTTATTAATCTTATTATACCCTTCAACACATTCATTTATTTTCTAATTATTAGAAAAAAATATCGTTTATAATGTGAAATTTGCTTAAAGTATAATTTATTGAAGTTGCATTTTTTTATGTAACTACAGCTTGCAATAATTAACATGAAATTAGTTTTGATTTGAAACTTAATAATGTGTTTAATTTTTTTGGCAAGAATTCCGTGATTTAAAATTAAAAATGAAATTTAAATGTAAATTAAAACAAAAATTCACCACATCAGTAGCAATATAGAAATTGTGGCAATTTTTTAATAATTTTATTGCTCATACAATTAACTAATTAAGTCGTTCATCCTTAAATTTATCATCACTGACTTCCATTTATGTTTTCTGTACATGAGAGTCTGGCTTGTGTTGTACTAATTTTAAATATTTATTGTTGTATAATGGAAATGAAATATAAAAAAAAAAAGCCTTAAAGCTTCACATGACGCATATTTTGCATTAATTTGAATGAATGAAATTCGAAAACAAGAGGCATTAAACCATAATGCAGATGATACTTGTTGCTGGCGGGTAAGTGTGTGTTTTTTCAGTTCTTTTTTTAATTTTTTCAGTTAATTTTTTGCTGTTCTTGTTGTCGCCTTATTGTGTTTTTTCCTTTTCTTTAGGATAAACACAATTTTCAGTATTAATTGTTATAAAATGTCGTAAATATTAAATTGTAATTGGAAAAATGTTTAAGGATTTATTCGTTGAATAGTTTTATAAACTTTTTTTTTTTTTTTTTTTTTTTTTTTTTTTTTGTTGATGTGTAGATGTTTGATATTTCGATAGCAATAAAATTTATGTTTAAAAAACAATACAATATTCTTTCAAATCTCTTAAATATTTTAATATATAAAAAAACGTGTTCTACCT
Organism: Cistogaster globosa; assembly: GCA_937654795.1. Lineage (NCBI taxonomy): Eukaryota > Metazoa > Arthropoda > Insecta > Diptera > Tachinidae > Cistogaster > Cistogaster globosa. Next base: position 121,330,179 of record OW569406.1, on the reverse strand, counting down.
AAAAAAACATTATTTCTTAGGATTTATTGTTGACGATAACAACAACAACAAATGCGTTGTAAAAAAAATCTATCTAAAACCAATATTTATAACTTTTGAAATACAATGATTTTTTTATTAAATCACATAAAATGATCTTTAGCCGTTGAATAAAACTGTTACTTTTATTGTTTTTTTTTTTTTTTTGTGGGAAAATGTATTTTTATCTCAGACTTTTAGACCACATAATTCGATTTTTTATATAAACGTTAATAAATCAAAGCTTTTCCAAGTGTCTTATATAACGTATCAATTGATAATAATTGATATTTTTCATTGTTCACATAGAACTACGCCATGAAAGCACTAAAACATTTTTGCGCGTGATATCTGCAACTCTATAACGAAAATTGCTTTTTATTACACTGACAAATACAAGACAAATATTAATCTTCAAGTGATTTAAATATATTAAACATTTTACATTTTTACTAATCGCAAGTACTCGATTGTCTTGACGACTGTGGAACACTTGATCCAATCTCAAGAAAATCTCTTAGCCGTTTTTAATCAGTAACCTGTAAAAGCCATGTCTTTTATTATCTGCCTCTAAAGAAAGCTTTGAACACCCTGTATTTTAGTAAGATAAAAATTTAATGTTTAATTTTATAAAATCGGTTTTATGTTAAAGTCCCTGCAACAACTCTTTTGTTAGTAGCAGTAAGAAATATTTAAAATTGTAAATCGGTCTTTTTATAACGAATAAAATTGTCCTTTAGCTCGCGAAGCTAAAACTACCTGCGAAAATTTCATACAAAGTCTTTCAAAAGAAAACTCTGGCTGATGTTATTTGTTAAGCATTTAATGTTATGGGCATAACAAACATCAAATTATTGTGATAAACTGCAACCGATTTTCTTATAAATTGATAAGATTAATAGCAAAATACCCGTCAATAAACGGTTTTCCCACACGGAATTGTTATCAAAAAATTTTTTTGATTTTATAAATGAAAAAAAGTATGGCAAACAAAAAAAATTCCTAGCTTCATATTTTGATAAATAAGAAATTAAATTCATATAATTAATTTTAAATTCAAATTGAATATTTTTTAACAAAAGGAAAATAGTCAACAATTTACTGTAGATATTTTTTTCGCTTAAAGCAGCAGAATGCACAACAGTTAATTTGATTCAGTTCTTTAATCGAAAAGTTTTTTTGTTTAGTATAAATTAAATTTTAACCATAATTTCTCCTAAAATGTCTTAAACATTTTTGAAAACTGAAAACAATTCTTTATCCTTTTTTTATAAAAATTTCCAAGTGAAAGGCAAGAACATAGTTGACTCAAGAAACTTGACCATTGAACTAAATATAAAATTGTTTATGTGCAAAGAACAATAAGCTTTTATTTTTAACTCAGAATAGCAAATAAAAGTCCGTCCGTTTCCTTCGTTTCAGGAAAACTATTCTATTAGAGGCAGTGTCAAAAAGTAGAACAAAACAACACACATTGACAACACTATTCAACACAAATATAAATTAAACAAAAAGACCATAAAGAGTAAATGAAATGAAAAATGGATAAAAACAGGAACTAATAATTTTATATTGTAGCGTTATTTTGTGTTATAATTATTCAATTTTAATTTTAATAATTCAAATTGTTCTATTATTATATTATAAAAGTAATAAAAGATAAATTTTGAGATTTAAGTTGTAAAATTAAATTAAAGTGAACTGAAACACAATATAAATAACGATTTATTTTTTTTTTTCATTAAAATGGACAAGAGATTATGAATTGAAATTTTGCTAATAAAATTGCCCATTTTACGGTAAAAAACAGAAAACGATTTTAAAATATAAAATACCATGTCTTAGACGATTTAACATTGTTGCTCCATCATATTTCGTTTTATTATTATATTTTTTACACACGCTTTCAAGTATTCTTACACCTTAGAAACTGAAACTTATTTTTTCTTACATTTTGATATTTTTATATAAATGAATATTTATAGAAAATGCATACATTTTAATGTAGAATAGAAATATTTAAAAAGTATTACGCCCATATTCTTTACATTTGAAGACAAAAAAACGGATAAAAATTCAGTTATTTATTTGTTAATGCTGCGTGCGAATGATTAAATTCCTAAATAGTTTGCACTTTGTAGATTCTTAATTCATATTTTTAATTTGTATTTTTAATTCAATTTGTTTTTTATTTAATCTATTTCGATATACTAATAAAATCTTTTTTATTTTCTTTCTTTTCTCTCTTCTCTTCTAGGTACGTATTAAAAAATAATTGAAATTTATTAATATGAAGTAAAATTAACTCTTAACAGGTAAATTTTATTAAATAATTTTTTTAAAAATAAAACAGACAAAGCGTTTTATAACATTCGATAAACATAATAATATCTGTTCCACATTAAAATCTGTTTCATAATTTTGTGATGAAAAATTTTAATTACGTTATTATTTTTATTATTTTTTCCGTCAGACTTTCTGTCACTTTCTATGACAACAATTATATACAAAATTTAGTTTTTAGTTGTTCTGTGATAAAAGTACTTTACTTTTTTCCTAATTTAGATTTTTATCCTTTGTAACAACATCGCGATTACTGCTGCTACTGTTGTTAAAATACTTTTTCTTTGTGAAGATGTTTTTTTTTTGTAGTTTTAATCATCATGACTTTCCCAACTATTCATGGTCTATTGTGGACTTTAAAACGGTTCGCTTGAATTTTTCTTTTGATAATTTTGCTTTTTTGTCACTTTTTCCAAGTTTTTTAATTTATCTCTTTATGACTGCAATAATTTCATGCAACTTAAGACCTAAGGACAGTTTTGTTGAACACAAAATATTTGTTAGTTAAGCAAAAGTTCAAATGCACAAGGAAAATGTAAGAATTTCAAAGAACAAAATATTTTCACTTAAATAACTAAGAGCAAAACGCAACGAAAGAGGGAGAAAAACTGGTTAAATTAAGCAAAAAAATAAAACAAATAATGATAAAAAAAACTAACCTTTTTGTTATTAAACAAATTTAAACCGCAGTATTGTTTCATTTATTATATTTTGCTTTGATTTATCAATGTCTTAAAGAAGTACTAGAATCCTTCGATCCGTACGGGTTTTGCATTTTAAAGAAAAAAAAATATTCTCGAAAAATGCTGTTCTGAAAAATTAATAAAATTCAATTACAAAATAATCTTTTTTTAAATAAATGCAATAAAATTTAAATTTGTATGTAACAAATTATATTTTTTGACTCGATTAGCAACCTCCTTCAGAGGCATGTGTCTTGTAAATAGTCCCATAGCACCCCAGTGCCATGATTAGTGCGGTTTTAGATAGTACGGCAAAACGGTAAACCCGATTAACCGTACTATGCCGGGTATTCCTGTATTTCCATAAAATATAAACAAGTGTGACTCTTAAAGTTCACACATAATTTGTTAAGTTATTTTCCCCTTTTGCAACACTTTTCTTGTTGACTCTGATGATTGTTAGTTCCCGATCACTGTGTTCTGCAGAGACATCTTCCTTTTAACAAAAATACGATAAGGATTTAGAATTGAACGTGTTTAAAAAGAATTTGTTTTTACTTTTTTTTTAACACGCACAGATTTTCTTAAAAGGCGTGGCAAATATTAGTCAACATTTCAACCGATTTTGATAAACAGAATACTAGAAGTTGCTTTAAAATACTTTTTTTTACCTGATCAACTGCTTTTGTGATGTTCTGAAATTTGTGGCAAGGAAGCCAAATATAATTAAGCAAACTTAAATTTTAAAATATTTACACACATACATCAGCAATAAACCCTTATCTTATAATTCCGTGGGTATTTATTGTTATATTAAAGTAACACAGGTTTAAGATTATCTTGAACGAGTCAATAAAAGATTGCAATTCGTCAGACTTTGAAGAGTAAACCAGTTCTTGTAAAATTCCCTTAGCACCACCCTTGATAAAGTACATTAAATCCTATTCATGAGTTTATCCCAGTTATTCCCACTAGTACCGTCAAAAGCAGTAGAAGTATCAACATCATAACCATCAGTGTTTCAGCCACTATTATCAAGCAAGTCTTATAGCCCATTCAGGCTGACACGAAATTAAGTCATTTCGTGATTTCGACCGAAATCAACTTGAAATTACGTAATTTCGCATACATTTTACCATTGCCCAAATTATCTCATTTTACTTAATTTCAACGAAATTAACTTGAAATTATGATAGACAACGCTGTTTTTTGTGTAAAATACTGCTTTGTGTGCAACCATGAACTTATTTACAGGAATACACGTATGTACATACATTGATATATACAAACATGTATGCATAATAACCATAATGATGGATTATAAAAACTTAAACATTTTTAATTTATTTTTTGATATTTTATTATTAATAGCTTCCAATTTAATTAATATCAATTGTTTTCTTCTTCTTTTTTTCCATTTTGTACAAACTTGAATGCAAAAGAATAATATAGTTCTAACATAAAAACGAACAGCTGTTTTTGAAATTAACTCAAGTGTCAAATAACCCACTATAAACACTCTAGATTTCGTTCGTAATTTCAGTTTGAAATTACATAATTTCGTGGCAGCCTGAACGGGCTATTATCATGTTATGTTGTGTTGACAGTGGCTCATGATATTCAACGAAAAATTAAAGAATGTAAATAGCAAATGACTAACTAACCAATACAAACGCAGGAATGTCTACATTTAAAAAAATAAAACGTTAAAATAAAAATTGTCATATTGCAGCAAGAGTTTATTAAATGATTTGTTATCTCGCTTTTCTGCTTTTGTTCAAACTATTAAAAAAGATATTGATTGTGAGAGAAATAAACGTTTAAAATAATTCTTTGACCACTTAGTTGTTATTGGCCTTTGAAAGTGCTAAAAGTCTAAGCAGATAATAATTATTTCTGGCGCCCAGAAACTTTTGCTTTTAATTGTGATTCGATAAATGCGAATACTTGTTTTAATCTTTAAGAAGAAAAAAATGACAAAAAGCATAAATGGAAAATTTCTTGAAAAATAACTAGATTTTATTTAAAGATGTGATGTTCATATCAAATGATATAAATAAAGAGACACTAACATAAAAGGAGAATGAATATTTTAATAATTGGCTTTTTAATGAGTAGATTGCTCAAATGATTTGATGTCTTTATGATATGCGTAACGTCCAGGTTTCTTCGGTGCCCACGAAGAAATTGTACAGCGAAGGCGGTGTAGTTTCCAGTAGTCATCACCAAAATGGCTAACAACATGATTTCAGAATGTTTTATGAAAATGGATTCAATGACAACAACAATTTTAAGAGAACCTCTGCCAAACTGGCTTCTTATGACCAAAAAAGATTACTTTTTTTCGCAATAATAAAGGCAAAAAAAAGGTCTCAATACGTATCGATTATCGTTCGGTACAACTTCGTATTCATTTTTAGCAACAAAAACAATTTGTAAATTTCTTACTAATGAATACACAAAAATAACTCAACGAATTTAAAACTTATTATTAAATGTATCAGTAATATTAACTCTGATATTTCTGAGGTTTAACAATAAGTAAGCGAAATTTGGGTATATAAAAATACGTAGCCATTAAAGCAAATACAACTCTGTGTAATTTAGCATATTAAAAATGTTATTTAGGAGTTTTTCAATTAATAGAGTCATTTCTGGGAAAACTGTGACATTTTTATTGTTGTTGTAAAATAACTTATCTCCATTTTAAAGCGAAGAAACGAATTGTCGCGAGTTCTCCCCGAACTTGGCTGGTTTGTATTAATCATTATCTTACAATCGTATCAGGCGTAAGAATATATGATGATGATCATGACCTTAAAACGATCCAAAACGTTTCTTGTACGGGAATTCCTTTCTTTATATGTTGGCACTAATGTGTGTAAAGTACATATCAAAAAGAAAATATAAAGTCCTGAATATAATTTCTAAGGCAGTTGGTCGAAGAGAAAGTCTTGTAATATGAAAAATGATGCAGCGACTTATTTTAATTTAAGTCAGCACATATTGTAGTCCTACGAATATACTTACATACATACACACATAATAATAAAACGTATGTATATATTAACGGTATGTTAAACTTAACATGAACTGTTTATAATTCTTTTAACACACGGCCTTAATTTAGTTTAAAAAAACGTTAATGCAAAAAAAGCTTTTATAGTTCATAATGCTAAAGAAGCTTTAAGTTGTATTGAAATACAGATTTGTGCGTAACGGTTTAATTAAAGAATTAAATCGGGAACTGTTAAGTAAAAATTTGATTTTTTCTTTTACAAATAACAAAAACTTTTTTATTATTAATTAATTAAGTAGAAGCGTATTTTTTAAAACCATTTTAAGTAGACTTCTCTCAACTAAATTTTTTTTTATATATTTTTTACAAAAGAAGTCAAAACAACTGGAACTCGTTACAGCAAAGGAAAATAAAATTAAATTTTTAAGAGGAAATGAAAACAACCGCATTATTTTTCATGTTATACTAATAACTAAGAAAGTTTTTCTTAGAAATACTTCTTGCAATAGAAATAAATATTAACCATAAATAAAGTATCTTAAGCAAATATTTCTCTTTCGTTAACTTTGACTGAGAAACAAACAAAAAGCTTTATTAAAGCTCTACTTTCATTAAAGTAAATGTTAACGAAAGTTGGACAAGATATTTACGAATAACATTTAACCACATTTAAGGGGAGTTGAATGTAAGTAAATTAAATTTAAAATTCAACTTTCAATAACTCATATTTATGAGTCGACCTAAATACTAGAAAATTTATCTTTATACGCAATGAAATTGTGTTGCAATATGTCATCAATTTCTGCTAGAAGTTGTGGCGCTGGCAAAAGCATTTTTGTAATAAAAATTAAGACAACTAATAAATTATGTGCGTTACTATTCTACGTCATCCGGTTTTTAACATGTAGAAAAATTGGCGAAAATAAAAAAAAAATTTTACATAATAAATAATTATTGAATCTTAAAATATAAAATTAATAACAAAAAAGAAACGTAATTTCAGAATGCTGTATTTAGCAATAAACTAATATTCATTATTCATGAAATAAGCTTTGCATAAAGTTATAAAATTATATATCTAAATTGATCCTAGATTTGAACTCGCTATAATTTCAGTAAAATGGGACATAACGCCTTTTCGTTTTTCAAAATAGTTTTTTACTAAAATAGAGGCTGACTTTACGAGAAAAATTAATTTTTGCAGTGTAGCACATGTTCAACTTGTTGACTTTACTGATCGTCAAAATCTGTTCTTTAAACCCCATCTGCCAACGGAAGTGCAATTTTTTGTGAGTCAAAACATTAACGAGGAACTTTGAAAAGCAATTCTACAGTAAATTTAGCGTCACGCTAAACTAAAATCAATAAATTGTTTGATTTAAAATTCAATTTATTTTATTACCTTTTTCAGCGTAAAAGTTCTTAAGTTTTCAAAATCGGTTTTCAAAGACTAATTTTTTTTTATATGAATGAATAAAAAAATTAGCGAAACATATTATCTTAACATCTTTTAATTTTACATTTAAGGTTGTTTTTTTTTCACAGTAATCAAATTTATCAAAAACGATAGTCGAAAATATTTAATTCGTAAAAAAATATTCGCAATTTTCTATGTAAAAAAATTTAATATTTTGAAAAACTTTGCTCACATGGCGGATCACGATTAGTTGAAGTGCTTAACTTACCTTTAACGTGCTTCTTGCTTCTTCTTTCGACTTCTTATTTACCACAGATTTGATAATTAATTTTTGCATGGATCGATAAAAATTAAAACCACTTATTTTATGGTTAAAATAAATTATTTTTAGTCAAAGTTTCTTGTTTTCCAATGCATTTTTATTTTAGTTCTTATAGGTCAACAAAATTGGACGTTACCCTAGGTTGTGTTTACTTATTTTCTTTTAAAAGTTTCACTCAAATGTTAAATTAATTTAACATTCGAAACCAGTTTAACGTTAGCGGAGTGTGCTTTTAATAAGTTTTGTAAAATGCTTTTAATTTAACATAAGTGAGTGAATAGCCCTTGCCAATGTTCCTCTCGCATACAAACGCACTCATGTTTACACATAAAAGCGAACAAGGAATGCATATTATGGCTGTGTGTGCTGTTTTCATTTAAATTTCCTTTTATTTTTGTATTTTCTTCGTTGTTTTTGCTTCTTCCAATCTTTCTATTTATTTCTATCCTTTTAAATACACTGTATTGTGCCTTGCATGTTAAAAAGAGACTTAACATGACAGGCACACATTCACAAACACATTAGTGTTTTCCGAAAATAAGTTAGAAAAGAAGGAATAAAAAGCGTAAAGGAATCGTTATTTGCGTATGTGTATGTGAAAGTTTGTGTAAATGTGTATGGAATGAAATGTGATTGCAGTTTGGTTAAGCGGTGCGAGCGCAGTATTGTGTAGTTTAGTAGCAAAATACACTTCAAACGTTCGGCGGCTGTTAATTAACAATAAAATAGTTTTTAAATAAATTATTTAAAACAAAATAAATTAAATATTAAAACTGGCAAATTTTTTTCAAATAATTTTCAAGCAATTAAAATATTAAATTAAGAAATTTTAAAACAATTAAATTAATAAGAAAAAAGTATTTAAAAAAACTTTTTTAAAAAATTATATTTTTAAATAAAAAAATGTTTCTTAGTCTGTGTTGTTATCAATTATTGTTGAAAAATTAAAAAATTATAAGTTTTAAAATACAAAAAAGAAAAACTAATATATATACACACAAATATATTTATTATTATTCTTCCATATTAATTTATTTTTTGTTAGTTTTAATGATTTTAGACTTTTCTTTCTCTTCCTCTTAAATTCCACATACACTGAGTAAACAAAATCTTATTAATTATTTATAAGAAACAGAAAAATTATTTTTATTGCTACAAAAGCACACTTAGGCAACACACAAAAACCAAACTTACCTGACACAGTTAATAAAAGAGATTTTAGCCGTAACCTTTTTTAGGTCGATTTTATTAAAAACTTCTTCTCGTACATACACAAACTTTAAGAATGATTCGAATTTTTTCTTTTGCCTTGTTGTTGTTGTAGAGGTTTTTATTCTTAAATGCTTTTTTTAAGGCAGCTAAGAAAAATTTATAGTTTGAAATAAATTCGGCTGATTTAATTACATTTAGTTTATTTTTGTTAAGTTTCTTTGGATTAGTTTTTTTTTTTTTTTGCTTTTCTATTGTTTTGGATGAACTAATGACCTCCCTTCTATTAAAGTGTTGACGTGCGTATGAGTGTACATGTGTATACGTATGTGTGAAGATATATATGTGTTTAACAATAAGAGGTAGTTGGCATGTGTGTATGAATGTTGTGTTGTTATTGCCTTATAAAGCAATTAGATTCTAATTTAGTATTCATAAGATGAGATCTACAAAGAAGAGTTGAAAAACTTGTTTAACAAAATAAAAATAAATATTTTATAGTTATATAATATAATGAAGAATTAGAATACTCCTTCAGGATGTAGATTTGATTAAAAAAACTTCTTTTTTTTAACTTTTCTAACCAGGGTCCTGGGGGTCTCTTTTTGATTTGTTTAATAATTTGGCAACATAAATAAGCTCTCCAACTTTTATCTGTTCTTTTTTTTATTCTGTTCAAAGCATTGGTAAATAGTAAAATTTTTGGCTTTTCAAATTACCGTCATTAAAATTTTTCATCCATGTTATCTGATTTCATTTTAAAGAATTTGAAATTTTATAATATAAAATTTATTAACTATTTTTACCAAATTAAATAAAAGAAAAGAATGAAAAATTTCAGATATTCTTGTAAATAAATAAGAATTATGAATAATTAGGAGAATGGTTGTTTAAATTATTTCTTGTTAAAGTTTTTAGCAACAAAATCTGAAACCATCTTTTTTTTATATATTAAAATAATTCTATAAATCCACTTAGAAAATTATAAAGGTGTTCACATAAATGTACGATTTCTATTTCGTAGTGACAAAGCTTGAGTACAAGAAAATGTTAATTTCGTCACGATCGATATTTTGTGGAAATATCACAAAATTATTTTCTAAAAAATAACTATTTTCTATTAGAAATCTATTAAATTTTGAAACCTCTTAAATTATTAGAAATGTTAAAATTTTTGGAAAATCTATAGAGAAAAGAAAATCGATACGACAACCGAATATGCTGCCAATCAAATTTTGTTATTTGTGAGTTTTGTTTGGAACTCAGTTATAATTACTAAATGAATACGTTTCTCTTAACTATTTTAAAAAATTATTTGAGAGTCTTTAAAAAAAATTATTGCAAACTAATGAAACAAAATTCTATTTTTATATTCACTTTTTTAGGAAAAAAATCCTGAAATATAATTCTTCTATTATAATTTCTGGTTCTCGTGTTGTTCTTTCATTTAACATTCCACTCGAAAAAAACATATAAACGATACAAACAATTTAATGTAAATTAAATTTCATTTCTAAAAAACCAAAGTTGTAAAATTCTGTAAACTTAATTTCTCTAAGCCACCCGTCAAGCATGATTTTGGAAGGTCCTAAAAATCCAATTCAGCAGGCTCTTTTAATTTTTTTAATTAAATTTTTTGCTTAATAAAAGAACGAATTGATGTTGCTTAAACTCAATATTGTTGGTTTTAATTTATTGACATAATTTTTTTTAACTGTAAAAAATAATCTACGATAATAAACTGAAAAAATATATAATTTTTCACAACACAAGATCCAAAATAAATGCCTTTAAGTTAAAATATAGGATGTCGCTTAAAAAATATATGAAGACGAACATGAATATCAAAAGTTGCATTTATGGATTAGGAAAGTAGTAAAAAATTGTACCGTGGAAGTCTGTAGTCCCAGAGATGACAAGTTTTAATCATGTTGTCGAGGTTGGCCTTCCGTTGATATCGACAGCAAGGAAAAGAAAATTATTTCTAAATCATAACAATAGCTTTTTAAAATGACTTAAACATATTTATGAAATTGAATAAAATGAATGGAATAAAAATACCTTTTTTAATTTCATGTTTTTAATTTCAAAAAATTTATAAAAAGAAAAATTATGTACAAACATATGCGGACATTTTCCAAAGAAAACAAGAAAAATTAGACGCTAGCAGAAATAAATTAAAAAGAATTTATTTTATTAAAATACCAAAAATAAAATAGTAAAAAATCAACCCCAAAAACTAAAAGGTTAAAGTATCAATTATTTTAATAAGAAAATTATTATAAAATTATTGTAAAAATACTTGCTATCAACATTTTAAAATTAATATTGAAGTCGTACCAATAAGCTTGAGATATTTGCGTTTAAATATAAAAATTTTTTATACTTAATAAACCGTTTTTATGAGTGATAAGTGCTAAAATAAAACGAAATTAAAATAAAAAAATTTATGTAAATGAAATCAATAAGCAATATTTTTTCGGATTTTTGAATCTTAAAATATTTTAAAATGTTTCGTAGCCTTTAATATTTATTTGAGATGATAGCAATACTCTAAATTGCTATGGAAATTTCTACATAAGTTAAAAGTCACTTTTCTGTGTTAAAGCATTTCTTTACAAAAAATTTGTATTATGTAACTTTACCGATTACGTCTATGATTTTCTTTAAAATACCTCAAGATATTGTATAAACTTACACTTAAAATGTAGAGATTAACTGTTGTTATTGTCTTGTTATAGAAAAGAAACAACTTTATGCGTTAAAATAATTAAAAATAATAAATCTTTAATTAATTTTTCTTGAAAATTTCCACATCGAAGAAACAAAAATAAATATTTTATTTTTTCTATTTATATCGGTTTATTTAGTTTCATAACTCGTAACGGAAAGTGTACGTACACACACACAGTTTTACGAGTAGCATTCTGCCGGCAACATCAAATAATACCGTTAGTTTCACACACAATCACGCACATAAATAATTATAAGTTTTTAACAGACAGTATGTCTTTGATACTAGAAATAAAGAAAAGGAAACAGTTACAACAATAACAATAACAATAATAGCAATATCATATTCTTAGAAACTGCAAATGAGCAATTGCTTATCTTCTTCATGTTTTCATTCACAGAAACAAAACACACAAAGAGAGCAAACAAAATTTTTTTTGCTGTGTCTTTCTTTATCATCATAATCACGCCATCTTAATCATTGTCATCTAATACTAATTCTTAGAAAACTTTGTTTCTATTCCCCAAGATTCTTTATTCAATTTATTCTTTAGTCCTGCTCTAAAATTTTGCTGTTGTTTGTGTTTATTTTTGTGCAGAGGGAAGTTGGTCATGTTTACAGCACCAAACTAATTTTTCAACAACTTTTTAATTATTTTATTTTTGAATTGTAATGATTTATAAATCAAATTCTTTGAATAAATTTCAAAAATAAATTACCTCATTGAGCTCATTGAGTCATTTCGCTTAAAAACTGCCAGTGAAATGAAGAAAAAAAGAAATAGTTTTTTGATTAACTAAAAAAGCAAGAAAACTATGAAAATAAAAGAGTTGAAAAATATCATCTCAACAAAGCAATTAATTGTTTTTGGAACGTTGTAGTGTTTAAGTCTTATCGCCCCTTGTATGTTTTTTAAAAAACCTTAACCAAAATTGATGAGATTGATCTTTGTGTAAACAACAGTCCCAGACAGACCTAAAGCTAAGCCATATTGTTGCGACTGTTTGTGGTGTCAAGCGGCTATTAGACGGTCAAACATAACATGTGAGCACGGCTTAATGACACGCCATAATACTCGTGTAATAGGTGAAATTTCGTGTTTATAAGGGTCGCTGAATTTTGTGATATAAGAACTCTCTCTCACTAAACCGCTCTTACATGCAAAGTTTTACCGTCTAGACCGTTTCAGAATCCTGAACACTAATACTTAAAGAAAACGTTACTAATGCAACACGCTACATTAACAATCTTGCTGCTAAGCTATCAAAATTATTGTTTCATTAAAAACAATAAGAATGTATCCGTGAATATATGCTTTCCGGTTGGAATACCAATTTGATTGCTATTTATAAGCAAAACATAAGTTCCGAAGAAGTGTTCGTTCGCATTTAGTGAAATCGGCAGTTAGTCTAAAAAATAAAAAAATTGAAACTTGTTTTTTTGGGTTTTTTAGGTTTTTTTGCCTGATTTTAACGTTTATTTAGAAAGTAAAAATACCTGAAATATTGAGAAATGCCTTAACGAAACCCGACCATGTTGGCAACCAAAATTCGTGTATGAAAAAATAAGAGAAAACTAATGCGGAAAAGTTGCATAATTTATCATTTTAAAATTTTTGGGGTAGTCAACTACGTATGTGTGTGTGTGTGTAGAAATGTTTTTAAAGTAATGTTTTAAAAAACATAAAAGTGTGAGCCTTTTATTTTAAAGATAAACAGACTTGTAGCCATTTTTTTAATATTAGATTTTAAACAACATTTTCTATACAAAGTGATGCTTGTGTAGCAACAAAAGCGATATTGTTGTTTGAATTATTTACATTTGTAAATATTTTATAAGTGTGTGATTTTCTAAGTTGCCATTGCTGTTGCCATAGTGGCGGTTGCTTGCTGTTTTTTTTTTTTATTCTCTGTACTGATTTACAGAAGTGCGTTCTTGAGAAATTTATTTTTCATGTAATAAAAAAAAAATAGTTATACAGAAGAGACAGATCAATTTTGGCAAACGTACAAACATATAATCTTTTATTTCACAATAAATAATAGTAACATTAATTTTTTTTCCTTAAATGAGCAGAATGTTTTAATAACAGTAAATAAAGGGAACGTGTTACAAGAGTATATGATTCCTTAAATTCAAAATATTTAAAGTTATGGTAACTGGTTTACTTAGAAAGTATTGTTAAGACTGTTTAAAATTGTGTATTTAAAGATGTTTAAAAAAGTTATTATACGTTTTATAGTTAAATTTTTGTTTTGGTTCTTCTGTTTTTAGTTCACCGATAGTTCCGAGTATTTTTCGTTTGTTAAAGGTGACAACAATGCATTTTTTTTAAATAAAGTTATAAACCTATTTTTTAATATTTAATGCAGAAAACCTAATGCACATTAAAAAAACTATTATCTTCTACCCGCGATATCGTTGCTTTTTTTAATTATTGTGACAAGTGATAAATTTATGTATTAATTTTTTTTGTATCAAAACAAAAAGCTGAAAGTATGCTGCTAAATTAATTAAATTCAATTCAATAAAATAAATAAAAATTGCATAACTTAAAAGTAAGTTTATATTGTGAGGCTTATCTATGTGAACTGTCCATCCGTACTGTTATAAACGCTTCCCCGAACTCAATCTTTCCAAGTATCTTGCTATTCAAGTAAAAATGTTTCTAGCTTTTTCCAACTTCAAAAACAAAAAAAAACTTATAAAAGCTAATTCCTTTAGCAAATTTATTTTTTGTTTTTATCATCTGAAAGTTTTACTTATTTGTTGTTATTTTTCTTGTACTTATTGATTTGCCCTCAAACAAATCCTCTTAAATCTTTTAGTTTTTTTAAAAGAGTATTAATTTTTATCAAATTGATTTTAAATCTAATATATATACATTTATTTATTTATTTGCTTATATTAAACTCCAATAGTTTTGTTGTTTTACTTAATTAAATGCTATGGTTTTATTTTATTTGTATGACTTTCGAAACATTTGCCAAGTTTTTGTTTTTGTCCCCAGTATTTGTTTGCCTTAGAAATGTCCATATTTTTATAATATCAAGTGAAGTGACAAAAAATAAAGACACAATATTTTTGTTTTTGTTGTAAATAAAATGTACTTTTAATAAACAAACGAAACCGTTATTGCGTTTATATTGCTCTTCACTGTAGATTGTTGGCTACTGACTTTTTCTTGTCTTAAGACTAAGTGCAGTTCATATCTAAATGTTTTCAGTTCTTATTTGCTTGACTAGTTTAATGATTTCTTTTTTGTATCTTTCCTCATTGTAGTTGTTATTATGATGGGAGTCAATATCAAGTTACAAAAACTGCACAGACTGCCAGGTATATGAAAATACAAATTATAGCCTTCTGTACAATTCCTTGTTTCTTTTTTTTTTTTTAAGAATGATGTCAACTTTTAACTGCACGGATTTTATATAATAATAAAATTTTTGAAAATATCTTAAACACCTTTTTCGCTTGTTACTTATTCAAGCTTCTTCAAAGAAATATCTAATGAATGTTGAATGTTGTTATTAAATAATTTTTATATTGTTTTCTTTAATGTGACGCAAGACCTGAAACAATTTTAAACTAAAAAAAAAAATTTTGCTTTCGCATGAAGAAAAACGCAGAGACTTGCGGTGCCAAGTTTTCTTAAAAGACTTAATTCACTTCATTTATCACTCAGAAAATAATAGTCGTAGTTTAATTGATTGATGTAACCTTAAGAGCAGAAAATTCTCTTTTCACATCGACTGGAATGCAGGCCCACTGGGTAAATTTACTTAAATAGGTTTTCAAAGAAATTTTTCAGACAAGTTATTGGCTTTTAATACAGAAAGTTCTCTTCTTATTCCTGTTTAGAGATTTCTTGGTTGTTTTTTAACATTTGGCTTAACTGCGAAGTGTTTTTTTTAGACGAATGTAAAATGTCGGTTGAAAAAGATATTAGCGGAATTTGCCCACTTTTCCAGATCATTGGTCTTTTACCTAATTACTACATTTTTGTCATGCAAAGCCTTTATTTTAAATTTTACAACAGCAAATGAATTTAAGTAGTAAAATCACATTTTTTTTCACACAAACGTAGATAAATGTTATTCCTGCTGTGCGATCTATTGTAAAATACCGAGCGTCATTTAAAGTTTGAATGATCTATTTTTGCTGATCTGATAGAGATGACAGAAATAAACCAAGATTGGTGTTTGTGTGCCCAGATATTTCATTTTTTTTTTTTTTGCAAATCATTTTCCGTTTTGATGGCAGCAACATGTTTTTCGAATTTGAATAATAGGTTCGCGACACAGAATATTATTTTGTTATTCTACAGAGATATATGATTTTATGAAGGTTTATCCCAAAATTAAAGTAAAATTCGACTTTGCCTCTATCTTTTACAATTGATAGCATAAAAAACATTCAGACATCTGACTGTTTGAGGTTAAAACTTATAATTTGTAATTTTCGTGGACTCACATATTATTACAGAATATGGAAAATACAGAGATTTTCTTTTCGTTTATATCTTTGCTGTCGTTGTAAAAAAAAAATTAATTATATTAAAATTAGTATGAGAGAAATAGCAATCAATGTCATTCAGAATCGTTAAAAACCCAATCAAAAATAATTTTAAATAAAATCTTAAAATTATTAGAAACAAGATTCAGTAGAAATAAATAATAATCACAATTAATAACGAATATATGCTTTGCTGAGAAATAAAACTCATTTTCAAATAAATCAAATCACATGGAAAAAACATTGAACTGAAAAGTTACATAAAACGAAACAAATAAAATAATAATTAAATAAAAATCCTCAAAAGTTCATGCGGTAAAAGAGTAACAAACAAAAACAACAAATGAAAACTTTGTGTAAAAATGAATTTTAAAGTTTTTCATACAAGCGCAGATACATATAAGTGTTGTTGTGTCAAATGCATAAAATGTGTTTTTTGGATTTAACAAAGTGAAATAACAAAAACTGTTGAGCCACATAATTTGAATTAGGATGGCACGAAAAAACACTTTGCTCATCAATATTCGATTGGAACTTTCGATTGTGTCGTCATCATTAAAATCTTTATAACAAATAAACGAACAAAAGAAATTTCCATTTCATTTCATTTTAAATAATTAGAAATAAATGAAACAAAATTTATTATTTAGAGTCTTTATGATGACACTCAATATATTTTTTGAGAATATTAAAAATATATTTGTCGTATCTTAATTGTAAAACATTTAAATTAAATAAGTTATATTTTTTAGTTCAATAACAAGCTATTAATGACTTAATTTGAATTTAACAGCCTCCTTGTATTCTTTAGTCGGAGCGTCAATATTTTAGATTATCTTATAAATTTTTACTTGGCCAATTGGGAATTATAGAAGTCAAAATGACAAATTAAAACTTTTATTTTGTGCGCTTTTTTCTTTACCTTTTTTCAAACTTAATTAGGTTGACGATTTCATCACAATACACATATGCTGTGCTTGAATCCTTTTTCGCATTAAGCTAAGAAAATGTAGTGTCGTGGCTGTGTGTCAGTTGCAAGTTGAAAATAAATAAACTTAAGTGTACTAAAAATGTAATCAAATGAATTAAAATTGATTTTGGCTTAGGTTTAGTTTTATTTTCATTTTTAAACATTTTTAAACATTTTTAAATAAAAAAAAATATTTACAAATGTATGCGTTAAGTTAAGTTATTTAATTTTTATTGTTCTTAACAGAAAACAGATATTAAAAAATATATTTTTTTCTTCTGAATAATGCATTCCTAACATAAACGTACAATATATTTTAAAAATACTATGTTCGTTTTCTACACACATGCGAATACAGAAAAACAAAGAAAAGCCAGTTTTATCTCTTAAAAAAAAAAAATCTTTTTTTATTTATGAGAATGTGTGAGGGTGTGTGTTGGTTGTATATTTTAAATTTAAATAACACACACGTGCCTAGTAACTCTGCGCATACGCATACATATGTGTGTGATTTTTCTCACACACATACCTGCTTTTTTTCTTTTTTACTAAACACGTAATTTTCCCAAAGTACTACACATTCATAAAATACTAAATAACACACTTGCACTCAAACACTTGAAAATAATCCAAACATGCAAAATAAAAGTCATACACTTGTAAACAAACATGCACACACTTACGTAAGAAAGCAATTTGTATGTCTGTGCATGCACACATGAAAGCAATTTCAGAACAGGATATAAAAATGAGCAGAAAAAACACTTTTCTTTTTAATTTTATTTTTCTCAAGTACTTGTGCGTGTGTATGTAGGTTTCTTTATTTACATGTTCACGTACAGATTTACAGATTTCTTTTTTTTTTTAATTTTAATCGACAAGCTTATTTTTAATAACTTTTTCCTGTTCTTTCATCACATTGGTTCTTCTTTTGATTGTTCTTTCTAAGGAAAAGTTTCATATTTTTGTTTTTTTTTTCTTCTATTTTTATTTTCCTAGTGATTTACCAGCACTTTGTTACGCATTGTAATTGTTATGAAATACTCAAT
Source organism: Cistogaster globosa (assembly GCA_937654795.1). Taxonomy (NCBI): domain Eukaryota; kingdom Metazoa; phylum Arthropoda; class Insecta; order Diptera; family Tachinidae; genus Cistogaster; species Cistogaster globosa. The sequence goes on along the minus strand of OW569406.1, from coordinate 121,311,900 downwards.
TTTGTGAAATGAAATTGTTTTTACTTTTTAATTTAGTATGTTTCTATAAAAATTGCTAATAATAACAGATAACTTAAATACCAACATTTTTGCACCTGAAATGACAAAGAAATGTTTTGCAAATAACTAAAAAAAATTGTATTAATCTTTATAAGAATATAACGAATACAAAATTTAAACTTGGCATACGGCAAAATTACGTCTCCTACACCAACTTCAATTATAATTTACGTCTTTAACAAATTAAATGAATTTTAAACAAAAAAATATTTTTTAGACGGCTGTTTATTTTAAATATTAACCTGCTTGAATATTTTGAATTGTAGAAATATTCTCCGAGAAATGGAAATAAAATATAAAAAATCAATAAGTGAGAGTTTATTTCGTAAGAATAAAAATACAAATAATTACTATTAACTTTGTTATTTATGGAGTTAAAGAAGGACCATTATTTACTTTATCGATTTCTTTAAGGAAAACTTCCTTGTCAGAATTTTTTTGGGAAAACAATAAAGCGAGAAAAAATATTCTTCAAATATAAATAGGGATTATTTTTTTTATATTTAATCTAAAAACATCATTTGATTTTATTCTCTATAATATAGCGAAAAATTTTAAACATTCTCTTCAATTATTTAGAGTCTTCGGTTTAATATCGCTTTAGTAAAAATAAAAAAATAAAAATAAAATTTTTTTTAATTAATTATCTGTTATAGTAGAGATATTTTGCTTTTTAATTCAAACGTTAAGTCATCAAGCTGACAGTTATAGAACAAATACTGACTGTTTTGTGTGCCGCTGATAGTTTTCCTTAAAAAATATATCAAAAAGAGAAATGTTGGATTTATTAAGATTTCAAATTTCGTTTCCTTTGTAGGAACGAGTTTTAAAATATTTAAAAATATTAAACGCTTCTATTATTCTCTATGTCAAAAATACCGTTATGGAAAAAAACCCAGTGCTTGTTAGTCACAATTCAAATTGGCAGCTCAACTTTCTAGAATTTAAGTTTTGATAAAAAATAAAATTTAATTTTGCAACAAAGTTTTATCAACATAAAGCCAATAAAGTTTTATGCTCTTTAATTGGTATTAGTTTTTCCAGAATTTTTTTAATTTTACTGGCTAAGAATCACACATTCAGTTACGGAGGAGGGAAGAAAGAAGAAAAAGTAAAAAACACAACCACAAACAGAGTGCTAAACTTTAATATTAAAAAAAAAAGGAAAAACGTTTTTGTTGGTTGCTGTTAGCTGTAACTAATAGCAAAACAAAAATTAAAAACGTAACAGATAACAGCTTTGAATATTTTAGATATTTTTTTTTTGGATTTTCACTATAAACTGGGTCGTAGATTTTTAATATTTATTCTGTAGAACGATGACAAATTTATTTGAACATAAAAATTTAAATGATTTGAAAAGTGTTGACTTTCCTGAGGTCTTTAAAATATAAAGCTTCAAGTGATGTATTTGGGAAGTTCATTCCCCCACTCGAAACAATATTTTAAATATGAGAAACTTTTTATTGGGCTGTATACGCCCATTCCAGTTGAAAGGTTAAAGAAAATATAATTCAGTTTTAAAAGTTTCCTAAAACTTTCATATTTTTGGTAACAACTTGTTCAGAAATTAAGTCTACAGCGCTCCTAAATATGTACATACATAAATTGCTTAAATAATTTCCCGTGTTCTAGCTTGTAGGTTCAGCTTCCGACTCCCATTTTTTTCAGAATGAATCTTAACACGCTGTCTGATTGTAGGACTACTAGAAGTAGAATAAATAATTCTGATGTAATTTTTTTTCCAATATTTCTTAATAAAATTTATTGCAGTTTTTTATTTGCTGTTAAATCCTCTAAATAATGTCTTCGGACGTTGAAGCAATTACAATAGCGGAACTTAATTATTTAGATAATTGTGCTGTTTTTGTTGTCGTTTTAAATCCTGCCTTTAAATGGCGTGTTTAGTATCGGAAAATGTATGTTATAAAATATGTACGTGTATTTTATATTGCATATAGGTCAGGTACATATATATTTACATACCAAAGTCTCTTAGTTGTTGTTTTAACTCGTAATAACCAGAAAAACAAGTAAAATTTGTTTAACACTCAACCAACAACGAAAACAGTGAATAAAAGGAAAACCTCTACTTGGCATTTTCCCGTAATTATTGATTAATTTTTTGTTATTTAGGCGGTTTAGTACAACTACAACTTTAATAATAAATTAGAAAAACCCGCACACACACTCACATACTCATGCACCTGAATGTAATAAATGTTCGTGTATAGAGGTCAATTGTGTTGTTGTTATTTTTGTTGTTTCTATTAATATTTTCACTTTTTTAGATATTCAAAGTTATCTTAAACCCAAAGAGCATAAATAAAAGAAAAATGGAAATGAAATATGATAAATATTGTTGTGCAAAGTAAGAAGGCATTGAAGAAAATCTAAAAAAAAAATCCGCAATTAAAAGTAAAATAAAATTTATATTTTGTATTTTAATTATGTTCAAAGTAAATTAATACTCCTTTATAAAACTTTTAGCAAGGTTATTTTTCAGTTTTATTTGTTATTAAAAGTTTCTTTAAAGTCCAATCCTTTCTAAAGGTATTTACATCGAGCAATTAATTTTTTTTATAAATAAATTTTAAAAATTTTTACATCATAAAGGAATAAAGTTACCAAATTATATTTTGTTATTTTATCACATTTTATCTAAATGTTTTTGTGATTCTTACCTTTAGCATTTTTGAGATGAACAAAAATAGATTGTTAGATTTTTACATGACACAATATATTGCTAATCTTTAAAGGAACTTAATAGTATCGAGAATGTTATATTTTAAGAAATATTTATTTTATTTTACATTTTTTAATCTTATTCAAATTTTGATTTGAATTGTTTGTTGATAAGCAAAACCCCTAAAAAACAAAAGAGTTTTTACAGCTGAACATATTAAATTAATTAAACTTGAATAGCGATATTTATTTTTATACCCTTTACAAAGGAGGAAAAAGGGAATAAGCAGAATTAGTCTTTACTTTTCGTTCCGTGACGAATCAGCTGACCAATTTCTGTTAAACCGAAAATATGCATTTCTGGTCTGTTTTTACTTTGACGTTCTGTTCTGTTCGAATCAGTAGAAGATAGAATTCAACGTTAAGTTTCTTAGAAGTTTTCGGTAGTGTGAGTGCAAAATTGTAAACAAAGCATTTTTGTTATTGTAATTGTAGTTTATTTTTTGTTGTGTTGTGTATTGCGATTTCTTTGTTTATTTTAAACAGCTGGTTTTTTGTTTTCAGAAAAAATAATTACAATAATTTGAAAAGTATAAAGGCACGCAACAGAACAGCAACAGAAAGTAAAGACTAATGAGGCCTTATATCTGAGTTTATCATTCCGTATGTAATTTCTACAATATCCACTTTCGACAAAGTAAAAAAATACTGAGTTCTTATGCATAGTGAAGTCGATTGAGCGGTGTCCGCCAGTCCATCCGTGTTAATGTTGAAATCAACTTTGCCAAGGCACGGAATGAGTTAGAGAATATTTAAGTATGCCAATCGATTAGATACAGTATCGAAAGAGGTGCTATTGGAAATCAGCAATATCGGTCCATGTCCTTCGACGCAGCAGGCAAAACACCACGCCTACCTCTAATTTTTCTATATCGTTTGGAACAATAAAGTAACGCCAATCAAAAAAAAAAAAAAAAAATATGGCGCGATAAAGAATTTAAAAATAATAAAAAATCATTGTGTAAAAAAATTGGCGCTCGTCCATATTTCCCGAGTTACGGGCCTCCGAAATTTTCAAGTTTTTTAAAATATCAATATGGGTATCATTTTAAAGCTTTTGAAGAGATGTTTGAGGAAATACTAAAATTTTTTAAGAATGCTTAACCAATTAAGAGCCGAAAGCATTTTTATGTAAAATTATATATAGAACGTCATTTTTTTCATATTTTTGTTAAATCTTTTTTACCAAAATATTTGTTTTTTTGATGTACATATATGGTGAAGGTTTTAAAAAATTTGGCATTGCCGAATATTGCACTCTTAGTTGGTTTGCTTTCTTAACAACCAGTCTAGGTTAATTACGAATGCATTCTCAAAGAGAAAGAGGGTTTTTAACTAATTGACGATTTTATTTGTTTAAGAATTGAAATTTCATTAAATTTTTTATAGATTCAATTATCTATTTAATTAAAAAATTGTCTTAATACTGGTACGATAAATAGACCACGTTAAGACAAATACTGAGGACGGATATGCCTCTAGAAGTGTATAAATTAACTTTCTCTTTTTAAACAACTATCATATGGTTTTAAAGAAAAGTGTTTTCTTAAACAAATAAGAATTTAAAATAAAATGAGTTTAGATCTTATTAAAAGCTCCGCCACATTATTATGTTCTTTATAATAAGAAATAAAAAATAACTCAGTGGTATAAAATTTTCCATCGCTGGATTAGATATTTTGGATTCTGAACATCAGAAACACACTAAGTGTTTAGGTTTTTACTTAACCTTTTGCTTATAGAAAAAGTAATTATTTCTAAGCACGTATATGCCAAATCGATTACTTTTCTTAGTTACCTCTTCCTCTTGTTAATAATATGACTGCAAGAGATTGTAGAAATGTAGCGCACTTACTACAAATGGCTTTGGATTATCTTTTAGTAAGCTGGATTTAGTTCACAAAAAATTTAATTTTCTTATCAAAATTAAATTTGTAACTTCTTTAGTACAGAAATATGTGTGTCTCGAACTTTAGATAAACCTCAATTAAAAAAGCACGTTTTAAAGAGTGATTTGAAATTCAATATTTTGATTAAGTAGCAACAATAAATACAAAATGCATTATAAAATTTGTTCATTGTTGAAGTATAAAATTTAATATGAATTTAAGTATGAAACAACATAGCAACGAAACATTAAAATGACATGCAAGGGCATAATTATTATACCGATAATTTTTTTTTTACCTTTCAAAGTAAAAAAATCAAAACACGTTGCATATGCACAACAAAGTTTTTGTAATAAAAAAGTTTTTAAAAGTTAATTGAATTAACATTTTAAAAGAAACTTTTCATTTTGCTACAAACTTTCAAAATAAGATCATATTTGATTGATTTTTATGTTCAAATATTTTTTATTATTACAAATAATTAATCCTAAATCGGCTAAGTACAATTTTACTTTAATTAAGAAAAAAATTATATTTAATTTTATTGCATTGTTAATTAACACAAATATTTAAAAAAAAATTTTTAATAAACTAAGAAATTCATGCTCACTTGAATCTAAGCCGAACTAATATTATTTACTTGCAATAGTATTAAAATATGGTAGTATAAATAAGTATTGTAATTGGATATTTTCAATTACAAATTACAAGTAATTCATGTAATTAAACAATTGCAGGTGTAATTAATTACAAAATGAAATTGACATCTCCCAGGTCTGTACCACTTAACGCTTTTAATTTCTCAATTATAATTGTTTTCACTGTTGGTAATAAAAGTACAATGAACGTGCTAAATTCTTAATTACAACTAAAAAAATAGTGGTTTTGTTAAATAAAAAATTTTCATTTAAAAATTTACAGACAAAGTTATTTTCGATGCAACTTTTTATTTGTTCCGATTTTTAATTTGCGTGTTTTTTTTTTCATTTTTCGTTAAATAGAGAATGAGCAGAACTTACAAAGATACATTTTTTTTATTATCCATGTTCATATTCGTATGTGCATGTGGCTGCATAAGTGAATATAAATGTATAAAATGAGCATGAATCTTTTGTTTATTTTTTAATTTTATTTTATGGGTTTTAAACTTTTTTCGGTTTTGTATTGTCGAAAGCGAAATTATAAAACGAATAGTTTTCAGTTGTTCTTTCGTATGATTTATTTTATTGTTGTTATGTCACATACACACACATACACACAAATACATATACATATAAATTTGTTTCAAATATGTGTAATTAAATTAAACATAAATTGATTAAAAACAAAATTATTCACTAACACGAGCTTGAAAAATTGTTTGGCCAATATCTTGATTGTATTTATCTACATCAAAAAAAAAAAAATCAAAGTTAAATTATTATTCAATTTTTGAATAAAGAATCATTGAATTGTATTGCTATCATTTTAGTGTTATATTGAGGTTTATCGAATTAAATTATAAAACTGCATTTTTCATAAACATAAATTTTTTCTTTATTTGTTTTCATTATCTAGAAGTTAAAAATTTTTACGATAAATTATGTCATTAGATATCATAACGAATAGCTTTATTATATTTTACAGTTATTAAATGAAGAGAAATAATTTTATTTCAACTAAATTTGGTAGAAAATTTTATTTAATAAGTTTACGTTATTAAAAATATATATATATCAATTATTCAGAATAAAGGCCTTATTTACTGTCAGTTAAAAACCAATATAAAAATAAAAACAAAGAAACCTCAAGCTTAAATTTCTATATATTTTTAAGAGAAGTACCTCTTCGAAAAGGAATAGAGGAGCGATGATACAGTTGCTGGCCATCCCCGTTAATACAATTGTCAGTAATGGACGCTTGTCAAATTTTGTTGATTAGGCGTTTGTATTTTTTTAACAGAGGATAGACAATAGTTTGGATTAAAAGCCAAAAGGAGTTTTTATAAATTTAATTACTCCGCTTTTATGCAGAAGACCCAAATAATTTAGCAAATGTTAAGAGGTGGCTTTAAAACAAATCGTTAATAGTTTATAACAACTTAAACTGAATTTATTGGTATTTGTTAACCAAAAATATAAATTTCCTAAAATAAGTCTTTTTAAATTCGTGAGAGTATTGTTTCCTTCGAGGATTAAGCATAAGGGCTTAAAAACTAAAACTCTTCTTCATTCCAAAGCTTCACGTTCTTGTTTTAAGCATCTTTCGACTATTATTGTCTAGCCCGTCGCAAGCATATGTCTAAGTAAAAATAAATCCAAATGAAACTCATATGGTTTGAATGAACCCATTGATTAATTTGTTTTAAATGGAAATCATTGTGTATAAAATTTTACTCGTATATCTATCGATAAACGATAAATTCGTTTATGAGTACGAGTATTTGTGTGAGCAAATTATGTCTTATGGAAAGTGTTGTTAAAGTACAGCTTCGGGTGTTAATTATAATAATGAAGAAAGCTACACATAAGTTGGTGCATGGCTGTAGGTGTGTATGTATGTATGTATGTGGTTGTGAACGTTTGTAAATATATCGGTGCGTGTCTTCTGTTGTAAAGTTAATGTACAAGAATTTGTAATTACAACAACTGTATTATAGCTTTATGCACTTGAATAGAAAAACGACATTTACATTAAACACTACGAAGATACATTTAAATAGTAAACGACGTCCGTTAGAGAAATATGTAACAACTTAATTTGAATTTGATTACATTTTCAATGTGTGCGTAACGGAGAAAACTGGAACATATTATGTTGAGCTATTTTGAAAGGTGACACAAAAATTGTAATTGTTTTTATATAAAATTTGAAATTTTATTTGTATTCATTATTTAAGATTTTTTAAGTTACATTACATAAAATGGTAATGCGCTTGATTTCTTTAATTATAAAATTTAGCTAATTTTCTTTTATTTATTTTTAAAATCAATCCATGTTTGTAGAGGGAAAATATTTTTTAGGAAACTAAGCAGGATGATCGTTTAATATATATATTTTTTTATTCTTTTTTCTATGTATTCTCTTAACTTTAATTAAAATTTTAAGTCTGATTTATGATTTCATTACTATTAATCCTTTTAAAGTGGAATTTATTATTTTACACAATAAAATGCAGTAATAATACGCTGTCAAATGCATAAACATTTACATGTTTTCTAAAAAAATAAAAAAAAAATTATAATAAAAACTTGAAAAAAAAAATCAAATGCTATAAAGATAACAATTTAACAGGTTAAACGCTCACAGGAAATAGATGACAATACAACATTTATAATGTATTTCCCTTTTGTAGCAGAAGAGCGAACAACTGCGACTGCTATTGCAACAATTAACAAAAGAAAAAAATCAATATAAAAACAACTACATGAAACTGAAATTGAAAAATATACTTGTTAACAAAACAAAATAGAAGTTTTTATTTATTATTTCTTTGAACTAAACATTTTACATGAATTTTACCAAACAAAATATAATTGTTAAATCGTGTTATTTTCAAATTTTACAATCTCTAAGAATTTGATATGAATCCTAAAAAAATTTTGTTTTTGTTACTGGTGATAAAATTTCAGAATAAAACTCAATGACTATAAAACATTTAATTTTATAAACAATAGCGTGAAATAAATAAAATAAATTGCTGAGGCATCCTGTTTAAAACAATACAGTTTCACAAATGCTTTCAGCGAAAATTCTTTTAGTGAAATTATGTTTAAGAATAACTCTTGAGTGATGTTTAAATTGGTTAACAATTATGCGCATAAATGTCACCTGGAGAAGTGATACAGGTAAATGTATCACTTCTAATCTTATTTAGTATTCAATTTTTTTTGCCTAAATTTACTTAAAATATCGTTTAGTGTAATTCTTTAATAGGCTTTTAGTTTAGTTTTAATTCCTTTTTGCGCGGTACATGTTCAAGCAATTTTTTGTTAACTTCAATTATAAAAGACCGGGAGAAATTATCTAATCACAACGGAATCATAAAAATGCTGACAAAAATGTAAATCAATTTTTTTTTTTGATAATAAACAAAGTAATGTTTTAGCTAGATAAATATTACTCAGCGATTCTCTAACTTTTGTACGCCTTCTCAAAATAAATTGGATTGATTAACGAAACTCAACACAACATTCTCCTCTTGAACACAAAATTTGATAAAAATTTATTAAAACAGGTTGATCAAATCTTCAAGGATCTCGTTTCATTTTGAATGTACTTTGTATTTAAATGTTTTCTTGAGAACATGGTTCACTTGGGAGAAATAAAATCTAAAATTAAACTGCAAAATTAATCGTTGTTTTAGCTGGTAGAGGTTAAATACTGCTGAAATAAGCAGCACAGAAAAAACTCTTTATTCAAACTACATGACAGTACAGTAAAGGATTGTTTCAAGTATTTGTGGGATGCATACACTGTTACAATAGACATCATGCCTCTGCATATTAAATAGTATTTCATTAACAGTACCGAAAGAAATATCAAAGTAAACAGAAAATAACATTAAAAACAAAGCTAAACACGAGAAACATAAGTTTGTGTGGGAGTCTCGTGCTTATGTATTTACACATATCTGTGTATGTGTGTGTTTAGGAAGTTCTAATTTGTGACAACGTAGAGAAAAACCACAGGAACAAAAAAAAAATGGGTGAAAGAATGATAACAACACAGAAACAAAAAAGAAGCACAAACGGCATTCAGTCACTTATGTATGTCCGTGATGAACATAAATAGTTTTTGTTTTGAATCTATATTGTTGTTGTTTTTTTTTTTTTTTTTTTTTGTAAATTAACATTGTGAATAAAAATTTACAAATAATATGAAAGTAAAATTGCATTTTAATAATTAAATAAGAAAACATGCAGTAGCAAACGAAATAAAAAGAAAAAATTAAAACTCATCAAAAAGAAAACGAAAAAACTAAATAAATTAAATTTAAATCGAGCTAAATAAATAAAAATTTAAGACTGAATGAATAATTACTGAGACCCCTTCTTGCCCTACTTTAAAAAACCAAACAAATTAAATGAAAAAACAAAAAATGAAACATGAAAAAGAGGTTTCCATTTAAAATGAGTTTCAAAATTTAATAAAGTGTTTTCAATGTCCTTCTTTTTTTATTTGCAAAAATGTTAAAAAAAAAACTACTATTGTATTAATGATTTTAATTAACATCGTAATAGTGCTGTGATATATTTTTTGTAAATTTTATTATTAAAATTGGTGCTTTGGTAAGATATCATGGCTGCTGTTGCTGGCCTTTACGGGCTGGGCGAAGATCGCCAACATCGCAAGAAACAACAGCAGCAACAGCAACATCAGCTGGAGCAACGCGAACAAAAAGAAGAGCAGAAAAAATTAGCTGAACGCAAATTAGCCAGAGATCACCAGCAGTATCAGAAGGATCAACAGAGGCCTTCATTTGACGGGTTAAGTATTGTTTTAATTTTTCTATTAAAAATAAAAAAAAATTATATTTTATCCTGCAAAATTAACAATAACAATTCGACCTTCAAATGTTGTTAACTCTTCCTTCCTCACCTTTTTTTAAGACGTCATTCTACAAAAATTTCATTGTTTACAAGAAAAAATTATTAGAAACATTTTGTAAAGCTGACGATGTTAACAATCTGAATTATTTTATTTTTAAGTTATTTTACTTCAGTTTTGTTTATACTTAATTTCAATAGCACTCAGGTATTAACTTATAAACAATTTATGACGAAATGCAAAGAAAATTTTTTTAAGATTCTGCTTTCATAAATTTAGTTTTCATAAAAACAAATATTTTTTTTCAATTTCAATGGTAACGAAAAAATTCGAGGAACGCTATTTTAAATATTTTCCTCAAAGGAACTATTAGACAACAAACAAATAAAGAAACGTAAAGTAGTCGCTTATAGAGTTTTAGAAAAATTTTTATGATTTTAATTAATTATTTTTTATGCTTAAAATTTTACTAAAACTCGTATAAAACATTTTGTCCTATTGAAAATAAATTCTTATTTTCAATTTTAAAACTTTTTGTTAATTATTCAAGGCACAGTTTTTAGTATGTAACAAAATAATTAAATAGACAAAACAACATAAGAACATAAAAAAGCAAAAAAAAAAATAGCAGTAGCTATTATTAATAAGCAACTAGACTCAGTGTTAAAAAAACACAGAAATAAACATTAATTTAGATCAGAAGAACAGAAAGAAAATCTCACTTCCCTTTCAATTCATTCTCTGTTTTTTTATTTGAAAAACACACAGTCATTACAATGCAAAATTAAAAAAGAAGAACTAAAACTCATAAGTAAGAACAAAGAGGGGCTGGTTCAATTGGCTTGTGTGCATTTATTTGCTACAAGAAACAAATATGAGTTATTTACAATTGAACAAACTTCAAGTCATGTGTATAAATTCATTCACAAGAAAGTAAGAAAATTTTAAGTAATAAGTATTATTGTAGTTCTTTTACTTCCTCATAGTTTGACAGCATGAACAAAAAAATGTTGACAATTCATTTAAATTGCAACTTTATTTATAAAATATTTATTATGGCATAATGGCACGTGATGTCATCAAAGTACAATGTTCGCTTTTTTTGTGTTTTCTTTCTTTTCTTTTGCATAAATTATGTTAAGTTCTTTTGTTCTTTGAGTTGACTTTAAATTAATTAAATCAACTTTGTCTTCTTTAAAGAATATAAAATTCTTAATCACATTTAAAATATGTATTTTTAATGCATTAAAAAATAAAGCTTTCAGTTGGGTGTGAGTTCGTTTTCTTTAATTAAAATTTTGTTAGACTTTTTCCTAGTTGCCCAGTTAGTTTTGGACAAAAGTCGAATGTTGCATTCCTCATATCAATAATATCAATAATATCAATAACTAGATTGCATTCCTCTAGTATTTAATCAAAGTTTTTTCCGTGTTCTTAACTTGACAAAAAAAAATAATTTTTTAACCGAAAACATATTTCAATTGCAACTTCTTTCCCTTCAGTACGGCTTTGTGTTTAAAAAAAAAAAATATTTTATTTTTTTGCCCACAGTTTTTTTGTTCTTTCATTCTTTCTTAAATTTCGTAAGTACCCAATTAAGATGTTTTTATCGGTATTTTAATAGTTTGTTGTCAAACTGGGTTTTTTTATTTTGTAGAAGTACTTTGCTTAAGCGCACACTTTTGCATTGATTCTTTTGACATTCTGCTTTTTATTTTAAATAAGTTCCACGACATAATAGTTTTTCTTAATGATATTGCTTTTTAGTTTTATTTTAATTATATTTTTTTAATTTATGAAAATAATTGCTTGATTGGCAATTAGTTGAGAACCTGCAAGAACACATTATATCAGCTTCTAGGAACACGATAGTAAAATTTTTTTGTTAATTGGATTTTTGTCAACTTGTTTAAAAAGAAAATCTTACTTCAGAAGGCGGCGTGCTTGAAAATCTTGAATTCTTATTGAAACATTAAGATTTTTCTCATTACTGGAACGAACGAAATTTATTGGTATTTTTTTAAACAAAAAATATGAAAAAATCTTAAATTATCTCAAACTATAATCTTAATATAAAATGAATGTTAATAAATCAAATAATAAAATTATTCAAAAGTAAGCCAACCGCTTAAAATAGAGACCTTGCCGCGATTACTTTAATGCCTTAAACCTTAATTAAATTATAAAATGCTGAGCCGAAATATTTTGGCCAATAGCTTTATTATTTAGCATGTTTATACTTATCTGAAGCTTTTTATGACCATGATGTAATTTTTTGACAGAGAAACTGTTCTTAAGAATTTCCATAAGGCGGAGTTCTAATTGCAAAAACTTCGTTACTCGTTTATCCTCTTATAGAATAAAAATTTATTTTTTTAAGAACTTAAGCTCTCTTAAGATCTTGAGGCTCTCTTATAGCTACTACTAAATTGTGAAGGCTAACGACGATCATGTTTTTCTTCTTTAACTTTTCCTAGCTGCGCTCTCGGCCAACAATTGATACGAAAAAAAAAAAATTATTAGCAACACCGGTGTAAAACAAACATATTTTCCACCTCTTTAACAATAAATGGTAAGATCTGTTAAATTATCGCCACGGTCCAAGCCTCTCTGGAGAATAAGACGCAATTATTCTACTATAACGCTTATCTATTTTTCAACACAAACTCTCTCGTGAAGGCGAAATGAGATTGGAAATGAAAAGATCATTTTATGGTCTCATATCTGTGAGTATATATTAAAGCCATTCATACAGCGTTCTGTTAAAACATTGCAGTTCGTCGTAAAAATCTTTCTTTCGTTTACTTGACTGTTTCGAAATACATCATGATGTAGTGGCTTTAAGACATTGGGCAACTTGCCATTTGTGGTCATAATATATTGTTTAAAAATCTTGCGAATGGTCCTGCTTTAACATTTGAAATTTTGCCACGGTGTTTACAATTGTTTGCATTTTAGAAACCTATTTCAAAACGTTACTTTGCTCATACTACTGCCGGAAAAATTGCTTTGCACTCAGGGTAAGACCAAATGCTGTTTTTCTTGTTCTCAATTAGGGGTTTAAGCCAGTTTTTATCCATCCGTGGAGCCAAGAACTGCCACAAAAATGTGCAATAGGGTTGTAATAAATCAGTTATTTGTGCCCGGTGTCAGTGTTTGTCAAAGTGTTCCTATAGCTGTCAATTGTTTTAACTATAATTTGGTGCTATTTTTTGTAATTAGCACCGATTCGATGTAGAGTCCGCATCTCAATAAATAATTTAATAATTTAAAAAGCTACAATACTTTGTTTCGGATGATCAAAAACAAAGTGTCATTAATTGTCATCTAAATTTTAATCTTAGAATTAGTCTTCCTGTCGATTTATATTTGGTTAACATAAATCCAACGCCCTGGAGTGTTTATACGTCATGTATTCTAGTTTAAAAACTAAAACAAATAGTTTACGAGCATGTGTAGGTGTATGAATGTTCACTACCACACAATATCCCTGGAAGATATTGCGGCACTCTTTATTTCCTTCTATAAAAATAGAATCGTGGTAAAGGCAGCTGAACAGAGTTGTTATTCATGTGAAAGTAATGATGTTTTAAGTAAAAAAAATCTAAAAACAAATTAGGGAAAGAAACTGCTTGGATATCTGGGCTAAGTAAAATTTTCATAAAAGATAAAAAAATTAAATAAAACAAACTTTGGTTTTAAAAAAGAAATTTGAAAATAAGTAGTTCAATAGACAAGTGTTTTATTGTCGAAAATTAATCTAATATTGGCTTCTGAAGACAGAAAATGATTGATTTTAAAAAAAATATTTCATTAAAAGCGGCAGCCTCTCAATGTGAAAAGTGTGACAATTGCTTAAAAAAATTAAAACAATTTTAAAAGTAATAATAATTAAATACAAAATTCTGGTTTTATGACATTTACTTTATGGATAGGGTGCGTAAAAATGGTACTAATGAAAAAAAAAGTTTTAAAAGAAGCAAAATTTATAAACACACCCACATTCTAACACAACCAACAATATTCCACAATAATTTTTCAAAAATGTGTGTTTTTAAAAGATTTTAGACTGTTCATCGCATAGAAATACCAGCACCAAAAGGAAGCGAATATTATTGTTTGCTAAGAAGGGAGAGAAAAGCTTTTATTTCCCTGCAACCATAGGCATACACACACACACAGACTAGCATTTTACAACATGGCTTTGAACCGAAAGAAGAACAAGTAGTTAAATATTTGTATTCGTACATATTTAAAATGATGCTGAAGTGACGTCATTTTTATTCTGCCCAAAATCGCAATACAAACTGATATACGATGTAAAGAAATGAAACGAAAAAAAAAATTAAATAAAAATTGTTTTGAAAAGTCTTTTTTGGTAGATCTGCTCTGCATTTAAAAGAAATTCAAAAGTACTGTTCTTAGCCTTCGCCACTGTGGTGCTGCATTTTTTAATCCTTTAAGCAAACACAAATAAATATACTTATGTATATTGTATATGTGTATATGTGTATGTGCATTGGCTTTCTCTCTTAATTTGGCACATTGCCAAATAAAAACTTAAAAAAAGCAACATTCTTTTCGGTTTTTTTGGTAAAAAAGAATAATAATACAAGTTTTTATTTTTTTATTTTCAGTTTCTTTTATTTTTACTTCATTTTTATAACGAATAGAGAAAGACTTTGTAACGGCTCCAGTTTTATTTTCAATGACACTTTTAATGCTGTGTTACATTGTGTATTGCACTTTTTAGAGACAGCATCAAGATAAGAAAAATTACACAGAATTTTCCACTTCTTTCTTCTCATTTGTGTTGAAACATTATGCTTCCATATTTTATGGTTTTATTTTTATTTTTCCACATGGGACTTATAGTTTTTTTTTAATTTTCGAGGGGATTTTCGACTTTTGTCTTCTCAGTATGATGGAAATAAATGGTTTTAGTTTGTTTTTTATTCATTTGTACGTAATGAATTTGTTGGAATTTAAGTAGTGTTAGATAAGGGCCATTATTTGTTATCAAAATAAGTTTTTCATTTTCTTTTTTTTGTGTCGCAAGATATCAAATTGCGAGGACTTACTTAGTTGAACTGATGTATTTCATTTAAACTTGACTAGTTATGCAATGATCCAACTAAATAGTGCTTAAATAAAACGAAATAGATTTGTTTGATTTAGACATAAACTTAGTGTTTTATAAAACGTCTTATAAGTGTAAGATTTTAACTGTTTCCTCACATAAAATTTATTTAAAAATTCAAGAAACTGTTCTTAAGTACCCGTTTAAAATTGTCTATGAATGAGTTAGAGTTGACCCTGAAGTAAAACCGACTTTAGTTCCCTTAAAGCATACTTTATTTTAACTATGAATATGAGCCAATGACATTTTAAGCCTTGAAATCGCCAACAGCAAAAACAGTAAATTTTTGAAGAACAAAAAAAATTGACTTTAAAATAAACAAATACATTCAGCTGAAATAAAACAGTAGTAACACTCTGCCTATTAACTAATGCCTAATAAGTAGTTTCGAAAATTTTCCTGAAGAAAAGATGTGAATAGATTTCTTAACCCTGCACGTTTTGTTTATTTCTCGAACAGTTTTAAAGCGCCTCTGGTCTGTCTATCACAGCCTTCTTCATTCTTCAAATTTTTATTTATTGTATTGCTATAGACGTAAAAAATAAAGAATTTCAGGAAAGTAACGTTAAAATATTGTTTTTTTACTGTAAAAGGCAGACAAGTCAAATTTGCAAGGTCGATGACAAACTATATGCGCTATAGCAGAAACTAAAAAAAAAAATATGTTAGTCGTGTTTTTACTGAAATATTTTTTATCGATTATACATAATTCTCGTTGAATCAAAAAAGTTTTGGACATAAGTATCTCCAGTTGATACGGAATAAGCAAACAAGCACGATCAATGTTACTAAATAATATTATTTTAAAATATACAACATACATTAGATAATAGATAATAGATAAAGTATAAAAGACTTTTAAAGTAAACAAGAAAAAACGTGTATGTAAAATAAGATTTAAATTAATCTTCTAAGTTGCAAAAATATAGTGAAGGTACAAAAACCTTTTATTCACTAAAAATTTTTATTATTTTAAAGTATTACAAAAAAAAATTTTTTAATTTACATAAATTATTTTATGGTTGTTGACATAATTTAATAATTATAAATCACGATATTAAATGTATTTAAAATACATCTAGGTTTGTATGAATGTGTGTATAAACGCATAAAGTAAATAAAAAAAGTTTTTTTTCAGGTATTTTTGGCTTGAAAGTAAATTTATTTTAATTTAAAGTTGTTATTGTCAGGTCAGCTTTTTAGTTTTCGATGAACACTTAAAGTGGCGCCGACTCCAAAACCATAGCATTAAAAAAAAACAAACTCCGTAACAGTGTTCGGTAGGAACTGTTTTTTTTTTTCTTTGACGCCTCAAAGTCTGGTAACGTACAAATTTTTTCTCCTCTCGCTTTTCAAGGTTTTTCTTAACTTCATTTTTGACAAACTAACAATTGCATAAAAAAGTATTAAAATATAAATTTTCAAAAGCATTCAAACACGCAGCAAATAAGTAAAAGAAAATACATTTTTTAATGTAAACAATAAAAATTGATGCACTACTTCCGTCTACTCTAATTGCAACTTTTATGGTCAGTATGACTGGTGTTGCTGTATTTGTTTCTTGTTGTTCGTATAAATTGTATTTAGTTTGAGTAGCAAATTATTTTTATTATAATGTAAATGGCTCCTTTTTAATTTAAAATTCATTTAGTTATTTTATTGCCAAAGGATCATTTATACTTAATTCTGTGCAAATAAGAGCAAATGTTTTTATTCCAAGTTTTTTTTTAAGAAAAACTGATGAAATCTTTTACAGTTCTGTTGTAATACCTTAAAATTTTGGGTTAAAAATTTGGGTTAAACATTTTGTATTTGTTCTATCCATTTTGTCAGGATTAATTCTATTAAGGCAGCCTTTATATTTCTTATATAACCAGTACTAAAATTGGTACTAAAATCCATAAATAAAGTTTATTGAATCAAAATAGCGTTCACTACTTTCGAAACGTTGTGCAACATACTCAAATTTAATACAAACATTCATATATTCAAACATAAAAGAAAATAAGTTTCCACAGGACACTTTCAATTTTTATTTAAAATATAGTATCTGGCTCCTGGCGTTAAATTACAAAACATATTAATGTTGTTGTTGCTGTTGCTGTTATAAGTGCTGCTGTGCCCAAGCAAATATTACAAATGTAAAACACGACACTTAAAATTTAATGTGTTTTTTATCTTCTCTTTACATCTTGGCAATCGCACACACAGTTCAAACCAAAAACAAACAAAAAAATACGTAAAATCTAGACACCCGCACATGGAATATTTTAAACAAGAACCGGAAAAGTCTGATATAGACATGTTTACTATTTTTATTTGTATTTGTATTTGCCGAAGTAAGTAAAATTATACATAATGTATTTTATACACTCGCTCAAACACACACATAAAATTAAAAACATTAAAATATTTTTATTTAAATGAAATGGATTTATTTGCCAAAGCAACACAAAAACTATATTCGTTAACTAAATACAAGGATGAAAAGCTTTATATATAATTATAACTCTGTAACAAGTTATTTTTTATTTGTTCTTAAAAAAGTAATCCAACTTTATTCATTGGCTTTATAAGAAATAATTTTATAAAATCAGAAATATTAAAAAAAATTAAAGTTATTTCAAATCAACACGAATACGACGGATAGTACAGTTAATTTGTTCCACTATTTTGCCGTACCATTTTAAACCGAACTTTATCGAGGTACTCGGGCCCTATGCATATATTTACAGGCCCATCCTTATGATGATAATCAAGTCAAAAAAAAAAAAAAAATACTTTTTTTACACATAATTTATAATTTTCTTACATAGATATGTATTTGTATATAATATATTAAGTCGAGCTGTAAATGAATCATTCTTTTTTGATTTTATTTCGTTACAAATTAACTAAATTTTGAATTAATTCTTGTCACAACAAAAAAGAATTAAATTTGATACAATTCAAACAAATTATGCAGAAATGAATTTCAATTCGTTTCCAATTCAAATGAATTTGTGAAATGAGCTGCAATTCATTTCTAATTCAAATAAATTTGCCAAAGTAAATTGCAATTCATTTCCAATTCATTTGAGTTGAATTGATTTTGATTTTATTTATTAAAAAAACGAATTTCTATTCAAATGAATGAAATCTTAAATAAGTTCTAATCAATCGAATTCAAGGGCAGATCTAAGGGTTATGCAAAATGGAAAATTTTCGAACTTAGCTAAAAATATTCAATGATCAGAGGCCAAAGAAAACATGAAGACGCTTACTGCGTATTTAATTACAAAATCAATTCAAACTTTAATCAATGAGTTGGAAATGAATTGCTAATTGCCTTTTATAATTTATTTTAATAATTTCAAAGTTAATTCAATTCAAATGAATTGAAAATGAATTGCAATTTATTTAATAAATTTATTAGAAACGATTTGCAATTAATTTTTACCAAATTCATTTGAGTTGATTCAAATTTCAATCAATGCATTTTTTGTGTTAAAAGAATTAATTCAAAAATTGTTCGACACGAATGATTCGCGGAGTAACTCAAAAATGAATAACACATTTACAGTTCTGAAATTAAGATAAAATTTAATTTATTTTGAATAAATTTTTTTTTTTTAATTATTTTAAAATTTTTTTAAACAATTTTTTTAAGAAAAAAAATTTTTTTTAGAAATTATAATCCGTTCTATAGTGAATGTACTCATCGAAGCAGTGCTATGCGAGGTATTTTTATATCTTTGTAGAAAGTCGTAAGAGAATTAAAAATGTAATATTTAAGTTATCAACAAAAACATACGATAAAGAGAATCGATAATGTCCCTGCAGGTAAAAGGAAGAATAATAGCTGACTTTTCCTGTCTAAGACTAAAAAACTAAAACTATGTTCAAATATATTATTTAAAATATATTTGAAAATATATTATTTGAAATCTTTTATATGTTAATTTCCTTAAATTGTACTTTAAATAAAAATATTTCATGATAATATTAACAACTACAACGTGGAATATGTTATTGCGGAGAAAGCATATCCATAGACATTTCACTACTTCTAGATTCTACCCAAATTTTGTAAATAAAACCTCAGAGTCTTATGTCAAAAGCCAAATTGATTAAATAAGATCTACACTGAATCAACAAAGTAAAAAGATAAAAACTCACAAATTTTTTATACATAAAAACAGTAATCATTTATATTATTTTTTTCGTTGTATCTTTTAGATTGTAAATTGTCTTTTTCAGAAAGAGGATCTTGTTTCAAAAGTGCCCACTTAGGTCAACGCAATATTAATTAATAATGATTGTTTTGTGCCGAGATAGATAAGTTCTTGTATTTTCTTTACAACTTTCACACGCTGACAATTCTTATGCAGTTTTGTTCTTCGAAACCATTAACTTGGTTTTAGACACGCACATTTTCTTACGCTCTCTCGTGCTTGATGCTCAAGGTTGATTAGGCACTTGCAACAGAATCTCTCACAATCTAAGTTAATAGAAAGTTACTGAGGTTAACCTCAACCTTTTGACTTATACTTGACACATAATAGTCTTCCTCTTCTTATTTTCATTTACATAGCAGGATATTTATATACACATAAGTACGTTCACAATTTTGAATACGCCTGTCGGTTAGTTTATGTAACATTTATGTTGTTCATTGTTGTTTCAGTTTTATTTCCATATAAATAAATAAGTTAATAATAGTTAATAAATTAATTAAATTTTAAAAATGTATTATCGAATATCGAATTTCTTTTGTTTTTGGAAATACAAAATAGTTTCATTAAAGTCTTAATCTAAATTAAAATCTATCCCCTACAATTTTGATATTAATATGACACATAGAAAATTCTTTGCTTTGTAGTTTTGAAAAATTTCCAAAATAAAAATCTAGTTTGGCTCGGACCAAACTCACTTTCCCAAACCAGCTGCCCTAACTATTTTCGGTTGGGTATTCTTCGATTTATAGATCGAAACAGTTAGACGGATGCTTTAATTCTGGCTTAAGAGCGAATTATGCACTTTCTAGTCGATACCTTTTGATAACAATATTTTCGAGTTAAAGCAAATTATTAATATAGTCTTTTTCCAACTGTAGTGAAGGGTATAAAAACACGAGTATTATGTCTTTTAGTAATTTTTGTTTAAACTTTTTAAAATTTTATGTGGAATTTTAAAGTATATCTCACGTATTTAAAAAGAGTTTTTGTACCAAATTAAAAAAAATTAATTTCTGGATGAGCTGGCTTAAACAAGCAGAGAAATAAGTATAGATACCGGCGTTTCCAACCAAAGAAAAAAAACTTTTTAATTTAATATGTTATAGATTTTTATATTCTAAACACCAATTAAAGACTACTAAAAGGAAATATTATTTTAAAGAACATTTTTCAATTGCACTCGAATTGTTTTCAAATTTATTTGAGAAAAAAAATTTAGCCTCTAAATAAAGTTTCACATTGTATGTGTTTGCTGGGTTCACAAGTATGTAGGTGTGGATTCAGAATGCAAACAAACATATGCATATTTTCATCCATACAAACATATTCATATGCAAACACTTTTACTTACGTTTGCCTAAACACGTTATTTAAACAATAATTTTTTAATTTGTTTCCTTTTTGTTTTCCACTAAAGAAGACCCATTCACATCATTGCTGTGTTTGTAATGTTTACTTTTTTTATTATAAAGTTGTTGTTGCTGTAATTTTATTATCTTTTCCTCTTTATCTTTTCATCATCTTTTTTGTGTTTGTTTTGTTTGTTGCGGCGAATGAAAATAGGCAAAATATTTCTGTTAATTTATTTTGACTCTGGTATTCGCTGAGCTTTTTCTATTCTGCTGTCATACGTAAATGTTGATGGCATCGAAAACTGTAAGGCAAAAGCTTGTGAAAAATTGATAACAGTTGTCATACAGCACCATCTGTGCGTTTACAGTTTCCTTAAATTTACTGTTAGATTTCTGAACATAACTTTTTAACGGATTTGCGAGCTTTTTAAGTTTTTGTAAAAACAACTGTTGCTGCAAATGTCAAAATGACAGCAGGAAGAAATGGTGCTAAAACTACAGGTTCAATTTTAAAACAACACCACCAATTAATAGTAGAAAAAAAGAAGGAAGAAATAAATATTCAAAGCAATGAATGAAAATGATTTTCAAGGATTGTGTTTTTATTTTCCAAACCTTGAAATAGTTTCAATGAAGTTTTGTTTTTTCTATATAAATGTCGTAAATTTTATTTAATGATGTTGATCAAAGTGTGATTGAAGAAGTCTTTACGTCATAGACCTGCTCATAGAAAATTATGTATTTTAGTTTGGAAAAACGATTGCAAAATATTCAACTAATAAGCCATGACGACAATACAGCACTTTTTGTTAAGTCCCAAGTAAATTTCGTTTAAATATTTATAAAATTAATTAAGTCTCTTTTAAAACATTTTTTTTTTTTATTTTTAAACAAATATATATTCAGATGTTCAAGCATATTTTAGTTTTTAACGTCAAAACTTTTTTCTGCAATCGCGGTTTCTCATTAGATAAATGACCCCATCTGTACAAAAGTCATCTAAGGGAAGTGTAAATGTTCCGTCTTTACGATGTTATTTCTGCGTAATAGAACTGTAAACGAGACATTCTTTTTTAATTTAATTCGTTACGAATTAGCAAAATTTTTAGTTTATTCTGTTCAAAATAAAAAGGCATTGAATGAAATTTGAATCAATTCAAACGAATTAAGTAGAAATGAATTTCAACTCCTTCTAATTCAAATGAATTTGTTTAGGTGATTTCCAATTCATTTTTATTTGAATTAAATCGGTTTTGAAGTCATTGAAATGAGTAATAACAATGAATCGAAATTCAAATGAATTAAATAAAAAATAAGTTGCAATCAATTAAATTCAAGAGCTGATCTAGCGGGAATGAAAAATAGTAATTTATTCTACCAATCTTAAAAATATTCAATGATCAAGAAACATGAAGATGCTTTCTGCGTATTTACTTACAAAAACAATTCAAATTTCAATTAATTCAACTGTGTTATCAATGAACTTATTAATTTTATTTTTATTAAAATTATTGTTTTTCATAATTCATTTGAATTAATTCAAAATAAATTTAATTCAAATGAACTGCAATTCACTTTGACAAATTCGAGTGAATAAGAAACAAATTGAAATTTATTTTCACCAAATTCATTTAAATTGACTCAAATTTTATTGAATTCATTTTTTTTAATTGATTCGAAATTTGGTAATTCAGTGCAAAAAGTGAAATAGTTGATTAAAAAATGAATAACGCATTTTTTGCTCCACTGCGTTACCAGTATTTACTTCACAGCATTGCAAGGTTAAGTGTTTAGTAGGCTCCTTCATTTTAAAGATGTCCTAACCCCTGATCATGTGCAATAATTTGCTTATGGTTTTCTCACAATCTTGTATAGTTCGTGATTTAAGCTTTCGTGCAACTATTATTGTTTGTGCGACCTTCGATATATTCAAATTCATTTTTTTTTAACACCGAGCAATTTTGGTTCACAAAGAACTCTTGAGCTCTAATCAAATAGGCAGAAATAAAATTAAGTTACTGCTTTTTCTTTAGTTTTTTTTTCGTTTTTAGATTATGGCGATTTTTTGCTTGAAAATATGCGTTCATCTATAAGCAGTGTTTTGTAAAATTCTGATAGTAAGAGATTTCCTCCCGATCGAATCATTTATCTTTTATTTGCCACATCTTGATCGAGTATTCTTATGCTGATCAAACATAAAGCCCTATTTGACAGTATCCTTGATTTATTCTGTAATATAAATAAACGGAAGCTACCTATTTACATAACTTGTAAGCAAATAGATCAATATGAAATAAATAAATTATTTTAAATTGATATTCAGAAATTAACTCATAAAAAATTGAAAAAGGTCGACCTAAGCCAGTCGTATAATAATTATTTATTACTTTATTTTTATAAATATAACTAATTCAATAAAAATTGAGCATTAAAAGATTCCTCCCAAATTTTCTATAAAATTTCCTTAAAATTTTATTGGTTATTTTAACTGGAGCTTCGAAAGGCAAGTAGTAGTGCTGAGTCTTATTGATGTAACATTGTAAACAGGCTTGCATTCTCAATTCGGTGGCACGTCATGCATCCAAAGACATAATGTCCATGGACTTTATGTCGCACTCTTAAGTGACATAATGTCCATGAATATTATGCAGCTTTAAAAAACGCCATAATGTACACTTTTGAATTTGTGAACTTGTAATGTCTTATCGATTCAAAGGTCACTTAATTAGCACTTTATATCTTAAAAGTATTTAATTAACTAATTAAAATTCTTCTTGCGTTTCACAAAACAAGAATAAGTGTGAAAGAGATAGCTATATTTATTTAGATCTTACAAAAAATGCAGTGCCGTTATTTTAAGAAAACCATCTAAATACAGAGATAAAGTAATTTTAATGCCATTTAATTTATATATTGGTTCCTGTACCGTTTAACATAAAATAAATCATATCTTATTATTTCTTCTCAACATCGCTATAAAAGTCTAGATTTACACTATGCAACTTGTTGAGGCATATTTATTTACAAACATAATTCCTAGTAAAATCCCCTGAAAATTCAAACCAAACCATATTGCTTACCCTTCTCAGTTCACTAACAAACAATAATTTCAAGCCAGTTTCATGAAAAATTTCACAGTGTAAATGCCGTAACAAAGTCGATGTAAAAAAAAGTTTAATCATACAACGGAAATTTTTTGCTATATTAGTGGTTTTTGCATGTCTGGTATTTAGTTGAACCTCCCTTAGCTTCCGTCACTGCTAATTATAGACTTGTACTTTTTATTAGATTAGACGTTTCATTAGCAGAAATGTTTTCCAACTCTAGGCGAAGTGCTGTTTTAAGTGATTTTTTGAATGTATTGTGAAGTAGATGTATCTTTTTGCCAGTAGGTGCCAAATATACTCTGTAGAATTCGTGTCGGACGCTTGCGAAGAGGTTCTCATCTGCTTCAAGTGCACAAGACATGGAAACTGTTTAAGGTCATTAGCTCGTTGAAACAAGAATTTTCCGTCTAAGCCCAGCTTCGAAATTTTCATTTTTTTAAATATAAAGATAAAATTTCCCACTGCAGATGCCGCCATGCATCCCTAAACCAAAATATTGCCATCACCGTGCTTTACACTCTTAATAAAATAATTTTCTTTAAGCTCCTTAATTGCTTATCGCCAATTTTTTTGTGGACCATCTGAGCCAAGACACAGTTTGCGACAGGGAACTCTCCCATAACAGCCAGCTCTATGCAGGCTATTTCCTAATGTTTGAGTAATAAAGTTTAAATTAAGACCTTACTTCACTTCCTGGAACAATTTCTAGGGCAACATCTTTAGATTTGAGCCACTGCAGCAACAATGATCCACTTCTGGCCTAATGTAGATTTTTTTTAGCGTTCAGTTTTCCTCTCATGCTCTAAATTGTTTGTTTTTAAAATGTGTTTTTATGGTTTTTTTAAATCGCAATAGGACTTTCCCTACGCATTAAGATTTAAGGAATTTTTATGGACATCTGCAAAAATTTCTGAGCGACTGCTTATTTTACTGCTTTCGCGATGAATTAAATACCAAGAAAGACCCTTTTGTGTTAATTGGTTATTTAACCGACCAGTCTTTAAAACGGTAGCATGTTAAAGCAAAATATACAAACAGTACATTTTTTTTTTGCGAATCAAAAATCTACCACCCAAAACCAATAATAAAAATCAAATCAAATAAACCAACAACGAAATGATTTATCTGATTATTTTCTGATGAATGCATGCGTTCACTAGACATGCAAGCAGATGGAGAAGCAAGAAAACTTAAACAAACAAATTGGAATTTTAAAATAGAATGTCAAAAAAGCAACTGAGAAACACAGAAAATAAAAATAAATAAAAAATATTGTTTGCGGATGAAAAACAACAATTTTGACAATTGGAAGTGAACTGGTGTGTAAGAAGAAGACTTTTTCCAGCTGTTAATCTCTGGCCATAATTTTTATTTTTGCAGTCGTTGTTGATAATGAAAAATAAATTCTGAAATTGAAACACGCATAATTTCTCACATACACATTTATACCCAGCACTCCTACCGATAACACATTTACGGTAAATGTGTGAGAGTCGTCTTTCGATTCGGATACGTGTCTCCATAATTGTTGAGATTAATTTTGTGAAATTGAGAGTAAATTCGTGATGGTGCTGGCGTAGCATGTCTTTAAGCCTTGTGAATTTTGTTTTGTTGTTTGTGCTCATTTTCTTCTTAGAGTACAAAAAAAAAAAAAATACAGACGCACACATACACAAAGCGTAATATGAGCGAAAATGCAAAAGTAATGTGAAAAGCGTTTAACTAAAATGGCACGGTCAACGGATGGATGCTGTTTGTAAAAAAAAATAAATTAAGAAAATACACTAAATGTAGAAATTTATAAAAAAAAATATTCCACTTTAAAAAAAATTATTACAAAGATAATTAAAATTGTTTTTAATAGAGCGAAAGTGAAAAAATTTAAAAAGAAATAAATTTAAATGAAGTGAGGTTAAGTGAATTAATAGTGAAGTGAGGAATTAGAAAAATTTAATGAAAGAAATATAAAAAATACACAAAAAATTCTTAACAAAATGGAATACAATAAAAGCAACAAATCCATTGAAAAATATTAATAATATTAATGAGATTCTCAAAATTAATCTTAAATGATAAAATTAATAAATTTGTACACTATTTAACATCGTGTGCGAGTAAATTTTTAATTTTATTTTAATCTTTTTTGTAATATTTACTCTCGTTTGCTGCTACTTAACCTTGACATATCACACGACAAGACGACTCTATTCTACAAAATGTATTATCAAACAAACACACTTAGCGACAAGACTGTAATCAACAATATACACAAAAACATAAAAAATGAAAAATGCAACAACAACTAACTAAGTATAAATATATATTAAACAATATTAAAGGAAAACAACAACAAAATTTAATATACAACTAGCAAAAAAAATAACAAACTCGTGCTTTAATAACAATTAAATCAAACATATTGTGGATTCTTAATAGAAATCGTATGTGAATTCTAAATAAAAATCGTTCTTAAATTTTAAGGAAAACAAATTGAAAACTAAGAAAATAGTTTTTTCGTTTTATTTTTTTTAATAATAGATAGATTAATTTCTATTTAAGTTGTTATTTAAATGTTCTTTTGTTTTATCATTTTCTATTCGCTTAAAAGATTTCTAAACCTGTTCTTCTTAAGGACATTCCAAAGGCAATTTCACACACAAAACAGTCAACCAACCAATGAAACAAGTGGCAACAACAGCAGCCAAACTTAAGCATAATCCAACAGCGTCTGCAACAAATAATAATAACATCTACATCCTGTGTATATTTTTAACACATACTATTACGAATAAAAATATCTATCATGAACTATACACAATTTTCTTTGGCTTTTTGTTATTATTGCAGCTGTTTGTATTATTGCTGTTGCTGCTGGTGTTCTTTCTGTAAAAAATACTATAATTCTATGCTTTATTTTCTGCTCATAACAACTAAACAATTATCCTACAAACAAAGGACTGAACACAAAAGTCTTCATGTAAAACCGAATCAAAATAAACTCCTTCAGATGCGTTTAATACGTTAGCACGAATTCTAGATTTATAAAATGTGAAAATTTTAAATTTATCCTAAATTGATATTTCGTCCCATTAATAATATTTTTAGAACTTTTACATAAATAGTTTTAAAATAATTTGCCTTCTAAGATCCACTCAATAACTTTGTAACTTTGTTTTAGATTGCAGCCAGAGCTGCTTATTTATAATCGATTCACTATAACATTTTAGATTAAAATAAATAATATGTGTAACGTGTGAAACAATTTTTTTTCTTTTTTCAATCACCAAAATAATTGCTAAAAATTTTTCGCTGAAATCATGCTGAGAAAAAACAAATACTGACTCAGCAGAATCAAAAGATGCTCGTGAAAAATATATTTCTTAATTTAAAATTTAATATTAAAATTTTAAGTTAAATCTTTGTGTGCGTTGACAAAACACTGAATTTTAAATTCAAAATCTGCCAGAAGGGTCTTTAAATAAATAAGATATACTCGTACTTAAATTCACAGTTGCATTTTGTAAATACATTTTTTTCATATTCGAAATATATAGCAATTTGAATGTGTACAAGTACATGTTAAGGCTAATGTGTATATATTTATATATTAGTGTCTGTGATAACTATCATTACAGACAAACTGTAATATAAAAAATAAAAAGTTTGAGCACAAATTGAAATTCTTTTGCAAGAAACGTGCTTTTATAACAAAAACTAATGTCTAAAATTGTATTTTTTCTTCACTGATTTTGCTTGTTTATTTTAAAAATCTTTCTTTTCTACTAATTTTTAAAAGAAAGTCAAGTGTCATAGTGATTTTTTCACTTAAGGACTTATAAAAGTCATAGAATAGATGACATTTTTTATATAAAATTGTTCTTAAATTGTTTTTAAATTTGCTGTTTTTAAACTAACACCATTAGACTTTAAAATAATTTTTTTATTAAGAAGGTAACAGCATTTGCTGATTTAAATTGTATCCTTATTTATTGCAAATGATTATTTTATTTAATTTGTGAAAATTATGTTGGTGTTTCATCAGGGCGTATGATGAATAATTAATTACCACTCATACGCTCATGTAGGAATGTGAAGGCTATCTATCGACTTGAAAACAATTAGTGTTTACTTGATTTCTGTTAAAAAAAATATTTTAATTTTATTTTAAGTTTGTACTTCAGTGTTTATCAATATTCATTACAGCCTTTAAAAATATCGTTCTCAAAGCTTTTGGTTTTTCCCGTGTATGTCTGATATTTTACCAACAAATATTACGTAATGCATTAGTCGCTTAAGCCATGGTTCCGATTTCCGCTAACACGGTCAAATTAAAGTTGTTGCTGCTCTCGCAAATTATGCAAAATTGCAACTTTTAATTTTGTTACAATAAACAACTTATTACCGACTGCTTTTCAACGATTTAGTATTTGTTTAACGGATTTAATAATCCAATGTATAAGAGCTCCCTCTAACAACTTAAAGATATTCTTACAACAAAAAAGTACTGCTTCCTTTTTTTTGTTTTTTTTTAATTTGATTAAAACGGAATGTTACCTGAAACTATAAACTTTGTTGTATATAAAGCAATTTTAACGCCAGTTTCTCCATCAAATTTCAATACAGAAAAATTGTTCGAAAAATAAATACTTTTAATTAGTATCACCAATAAAATAATTGCTTTGTCAGGAACTATATAAAATCTGACTTTTAAATAAATTGAAAAATATAAAAACATGAAATAAATAATTAATTTAGTATTAAAAGGTCAACACAATATTTGAAGAAGGTCGACCAAAATTAAAATTAAAATATTAAAAAAAAACATATTTATCTTCAGTAACACATAAATTCATAATTTTATTCAGACTCTTTACATAATTACTTTTAGTCTTCCTTCAATAAAAACAGCAAGTCTTCGTCTCTTTCGCTTAAAGTAGTATTTATACCTTCACCACTAAAACTGGAAGAAGTATATCTTAGTTTGTAATTCCGTTAATAATTTCTACAACACATATTTCTGATCCCCATAAAATATATATGTATATGTTCTGAGTTCTTATATATAGCGAAGCCAAATGAGTGACGTCCGTCCGTGTTCGGGTTGAAATCAATTTTGCCAAGGCACTAAAATGGATAAAGAAAATTAAAATAAGCCAATTGAACAGAAAAAGCTATTGCAAATCAGAAAGATCGGTCCATGTCCTTCAAAGCAGCGGGCAAAGCACCACGCCTGCCTTTAATTTTTCCATATCATTTAAAGCAAATCTAGATAAATGATATAACTCTAATCTAAAAGACAAATGTACGGGTCGTTCGAGAATTAAAAATAAGAAAAGAACTTCAAGTGAACAAATTGGCGCTTACCCATATTTTGCGGGTTATTGAACTCTAAATTGTTCATAGAAAAGTACGATTGTGTACCATATTAATTTAAAGTATCATTTAACAGCCTCAAAAGAGATCTTTTAGAAAACACTTAAATTCCTCTAAAATTCTTAATCCATTAGGAGCCGTACATAATTGTTTTTTTCTTATTTTTAATTCTCTGTCACCTCAGTATTTGTTTTTGTTTATTATTGGAGTTACTTCACTAAACCAAATTTACATACAGTGTTAAGGCTATATAAAATTCGACATACCAAGATATAACACTCTTGCTTCTTTCATTATTAATTATTATTCTGGTTGACTCAATACAAGTGAAAGATAATTTTATTAAAGACATAAAGTCATTAACGCTAATACAGATGTTCTAACAAATTCTTTTTTAATTTATTTTTAAGGTCTCAATAAGTTTAGACATATTGATATTTTACTTTAGTTTCTCTGTTAAAAAAAACGTACCATTATGCTAAAAAAAAATTCCATATAACCAGTCAGGAGCGCGGCTTTTTAAGTCACTTTACGTCGCTGGAAAAAATGTATTTTTTTATATTTAAATTAATTAAAGCTTAACTGGATATCTATTTAAAATTATCTAATAACATGTCAGTAATGTCCTTTATAAATGTTTCTCAATAACTTAATCAATAACTTAATTACGCTGATACTAAATATTTTAAATTTCATTATATTCAATAAATCAGTGGTCAAGGGATCTTTTAATTTTTAAATAGTTCTTCTTGTCATTTAGAAGAAAAACTGCAACCTAAGCTTTGTTATTTTCTACAACACTAAAGTTAAAAAAATACAACGCACGAGCAGATGCATAGAAAAAAACCTTAGAAAATATATAAACAAAAATAAGATAAAATATTTAAAGAAAGAACAACTTTTTGGTGCAGCCAATGTAAATATGACCTCCTTAAATTAAACTTACACAAACACATACAAACTTGTGTAAAGTCGGCTGTATAAATATATTTATCTCTTAATACAGATGTATATTTATACAAAAATGTCATCTGCCCATAAAAAATAAATCTTGCACATACAATCACGTTATTTAATTGCTCGTTGGTTTAAGAGTGAACAAATTTCCGAATAGCTAAAATATAAAAAGTTTAATAAAAAGCAATAATAATAATAGGCAGCCAAGCGATTTGAAATATTAAGAATTCCAATTCATGGCATCCACAAACATGGCTTAAATTCACCGAAGCAGTAAAACTCCCTTAACTGCGAGTTATTTTCACCCTCATTTTTCTTGTTTATAAAAGTTTTCGAAAAATGTCACATCACAAATAAGAAAGATGAAAAAAATGTACAAGTATGTAAAATGTAAGGACTTTCTCATATTATTTCATGTGTTGCAAAACAAGCTCAACTTATTTTAAATTATGGCATCAGTTTTCTAGCAAGCAGAAATATAAAAAAAATAAAAATAGATAAAAACAAAGTATAAAGATGAGAAGGTATTTTTGGAATAATTTACTTCTCCGTGTTGTTGCTTCTGAAGATGTTACAATTGTTCACACACATGACTTAACATTTTCAAAGAGATTAATTAACACATACATACATACATACACACACTCACACACACACACATACACACAAAATAATACAAAGGTGATGCCAAAAGCAATGTGAACAAATTTTCCACTGGTTAGCAATTACAAATCTAAAAAATAACTAACACTCAAAAATGTACAAACATAAACACAAATACACACTCATTTTAAAAATACACGCTACAAGAAGAAAATGATTAAAGACATCTTAGGAAAACTGTGAAATAAAGTAATGAAGCGAAATAGAAAACAAAAGAAGGAATTTTATTTTAGAACACAATACAATAAAAAAACACAAAAATCAAAATATAATTAATATAAATTTCATAAAAGCATTTCTATTTACCTGTTTGTTTATTTTATTTTTTTTTTTCTCACCTTTGACTAAAGTTGTACTAATGAGAGAAATTTATAAAAAAATTTTTTGAATTTTATTTCGAAGCTTATATTTCAAAACTTACCTTAAATCTTTCAAAGTCTTTCTTCAAACTATTTTTATTGTTCTCTTGCGCGAATCCTTTTTATTCATTTCCACGTTTGCTTATCTCTTTACAAAAAACAGTGGTGTTCTGTTTCTTGTTGTTATTTGATTTTACGCAATAACACAAATTCATTTATCATTTTTTATTAAACAATTGGATAAAATCAGTTTCAACTATTTGCTTTAATTTCTCTTACAAAAATTCGTCATTTTTAATAAATTTTCTAATTAATTTGATCACTCAATTAAAGTCAAACAACTACAAAACCAAACTAACAAAGTTAAAAAAAAATTTCAATTCTTTTCTAAATCCTCATTAGTTGGGTTTTTTGAAAAATTATTATACACAGTGTTTTCTTGTGAAAATGTCACTAGTTAGACTGTACCGTATAATGCACAGAAGAGTTTTACGGATTTTCTTGAAATTTTTCGAAAATTTTTTGACACATATGTGTTGTAATTTTATAATTTCGCCTTGTTTATGGTA
Source organism: Cistogaster globosa (assembly GCA_937654795.1). Taxonomy (NCBI): domain Eukaryota; kingdom Metazoa; phylum Arthropoda; class Insecta; order Diptera; family Tachinidae; genus Cistogaster; species Cistogaster globosa. Next base: position 121,279,940 of record OW569406.1, on the reverse strand, counting down.
AATTGTAAATAATTTTACCACACCGTATGCTGCAATTGATTAACGTGAATGGTTTATATTTGGGAATAATTTGAATACACAAGAACATCATAAATTATCTTTTAATCTTTAAGAAAGCAAATGATCAGTGTCAAGATGTTGGGTGTTAATTTGTTTTAAACTCTAAATTAATTTCTAACTATTAATTTATTTTATATTTTTTTAATGGTGCGTGATATTTACAAAAAATTTCTTATCTGGCCCTTTTTCTGTATTTTTTTGACCTTCAATAATAAATATTTGATAACAGCAGGAAATTTATTTCTATCTATTTCTTGAATTGATTACATATAAAATTTAATTTCATCTATAAATATACATTTCTAACTCGATATTTTTCTTAGCACACTTTTCGTACACATTGGCTCATCTTCTTTGCTTTGGTCGCTTTAGACTTAATTAAATTTAATTTATGCCCAACAATAAATAAATAAATAATAAATAAAAGTCTATTGCGTGTGAAAATTTGATCCTAAAGTAGTTAAAAAAACTCATAAAATATAAAGACTAAAAGCATAATTATTTTTGAAAATCATCCACAAAAAAAATCTTAATGGTTAAAACTAGAGACACATGTATTTTAAAATACACGCTCTTATAATTCTGCAAAGTGTATAATTACAGGATTTTTTAAAGGAAAAGAAAAGGAAATTAAACACTCGCAGAACCCATACTTTTTTCAAACATGTATACAATTGACAATAAACACACTTAAACGCACACATTCAATTTATATTGTACACAAATTTGTGTGTATGTGTGTGTGTGTAAGCATTCACAAAAGGTTAAAAAAATGAAAACAAATAGAATAGAAGTTTTCAGTTAAAGAGAAAGAGCAAAGAAGAAGAAACCAAAATAAGGTACGAATTAAATTTGTTTAAAAATATTTAAAAAAAACCCCGGCCCTTAAACAATTATAACACGGTTATAAATTATGTTCACCAACTTCAGAAAAAATAAGTACCGAAGCATTTTCCATCTTAGGAGCACAAAACTTTAAACCATGTGTTCCAAATTAAGTTGTCACTTTTCTAAATGTTTAGTTCATTTCGAATGTTTTCATCTCTCTTAATTTTTTTCTATCATAGATTTTCTCACAAACACTTAAAAGCGCAGCTGTTAACTTTTATGTTGTTGAATTTCCTGCAAGAGCAGTAGCAGATTACAAAAATACAGACGACTAAGTGTATATAACTTTTTATTGTTTTTGGTTTCCTCTATTATCGGCTTCGTTGGTGTAAAGTGTTTAATGGACTCGTCGACTTACAAGTATTAGCAGAAGGAAAGAAAAGGACAGATATTGTTTCCTTTGCAGACACCAAATGTATATTAATAAATTTCCTTTTATTTGAATGTCTGTTTTAATACGGTTGACTTTAGTCACACTATTATATTATGCTCACATACACATTCTTGCAAATGTATGCATATGCACCTATACATAATCATAATGTACCTATCCATCATTTTTTCCATTTTTCCTCTCGCACAAAGTCTTTTAGTATGTTTTATTTTAACTTCTTTCCTCTACGCACACGATAAATGAAGCAAAAAAGTGAAATAAATATTCAAAATAAATTAATTTATTTTTGATTTGTTCAAATCTAAAGTGAAAATCAATGGTTTATTTTATTTAAATAGAAGCCTTAAATGAAAAATTTATTATCTGGTAAAAATAAAGAAAAAAGGAAATTTAAATAAATAATATTTAAAAGGAATTGTTGTTTAACAAGTTGTATCTACCACCATGACCCTGCCAACAACTAGTGAAATTGTTTTTGGGCTGATTTTTTTTCTTGTTTTTGTTTCACTATTATTTTTTTTTTTACTCGAATTATAAACTGTGCGAATTTTTATTAAAACAAAAATGTTATTTTAAAGTATTTTAATTTCTAATTTGTTATTACATAAAACAAATGCTGTTGTAATTTGAAAATAGCAACGTGTAGCTGTTCTAACAAAAATAACGTCTCATAGTATGTACACTTAATTTATGTGTATACTGATGTTGGAGAATTTTCACACTCCTTCATTCGAGATAAAGCAAAATAAAGATTAAAAAGTTTAATAATCCAAAGAAACTATAAAATAAAAGTGGAAATTAAGTATGAAATGTCGCTGCTTATAAACCCGCCAATATAATTTTCTATTTAAATCAATAATATATTAATGAATATTGAGACAAGCATTGAAATAATAAATAAATTGAAATTCAAGTGAAAATTTATTTTATCCCTGAACATAAAAGTGAAAATTATAAATAAAATATAAACAGTAAATAACTGGGATCATTTAAGTTTTTAAACAAATTCGTTAGGTTTTCATTAACTCATTTATTAACAATATTTTGCATATTTTCGGGAAAGTTTTATTTGATTTTTTTTTTTTTAATTTCTATTAAAGTATTCACTCGATTTTATTTTAAATTCGAAAAATTAGTTTCAGTATGTCTATAATAAACTTAGCTTTTAAAATTTTATTTTTATAAAATTTTTAATAATTTTACAAAAAAAACAACAAAGCGCTCTTTGCTTTTTTCATTTATTGTTTTCCAAGGAATCTACGGCTGAAATTAATTTTGTTTTGAATTTTTTGACGATTTTAAATAATGTTTGGAAATTATTTTATTAAGTAGATTATTAACATCCTTCGTCGATATGACATCTTGCACATCTTCCTAAAAACGTTCTAATATTTTTTTATCCTAAGTAAAAGATTTTACTTAATAAAAAAATTGGTAATTCTTATCTAGTACCTAATGGTCACATTTATAGCAAAATAGAACGAACTTTCTTCAAATTAAAAAATATATATATTTCTGTCTTAAGATAAGTACACGCTTAAGGTCACACAGGCAGCTTAGTTTCCTAATTTTCAATCTTTTTTATTTTGGATAGAAAGGGATTTCCAAAGGGATCAATTTTAGTTTGACTGAAAGTTATATAGAATAACATTCTCTTTATACAAATAATTTAAAACTTGTAAATTTAAGTCTGGAGTTTATTCTATTTATACATCCATCCAAAATATAATTTATTAGCATTCAAGTGGAAAAGGTATAAGAATTCACCTTTTTGGTAGAATTTACTACTAGAAATATGAGCTTTTTAGTTCTTTAATTAAATATGAATTATAACAAGATTGCAATAATCTAATGTTTACCACGAGAAAACACTTTTTATTATTTTTAATTTTCCAACATAATCCCACATACGAGTACTCTCCGCAAACTAAACTTTTCAAACGAATATGGTCTCTTGATTCTACTCAAAGCTCAATTTGGAAGCAAAAATAAACAACTGCAGCTTATAAAGAAATTATAAAATTGCTGGCATAAACTTTTTCTTTTTTCTTTTTACTCATTTAGTGAAGCAGTTAGTGCATGTGTGAACAATGTTATTTGGACTTTGAATGTTCATGTTAAACATCTTTTTTATAGTTATTTTATTATTTTTATTTAATGTTTTTAATATTTTATATTCCTTTTGTCGGAAATACACCAACATAAACTTACACACGCATAAATAAATTGATGCAGGTGCTTAAATCTGTATGTATGTATTTGTGTGAGTACAGCCATGTTTAAAGTGGTATTTTTAAATACTCAACCATAACCAAAACATTGTTCGTGTGTGTCACTCTGTAAACGATTGTGGCTTTGTTTTCGTTGAATTTTTAAAGCAGAGGAAGGCAACAAAACAACAGAAAAACCAAAACCAGCACAAAACAATAACAACTCACACACACACACAGTCAGACAAAGTTTTTGTTCAAGGTTAACAATGCTAAAGAGCACACGTACGAAGAAACATGGTGTAAAGTTAAAGAAAGCCTAAGAAGACATGAGGAGAATTTAAAAGCGAAACTCTCAATTTATTTAAAGAAAATTGTTGTTTCACTTTTTTGTTCTTGTTGATTTTTTTAGTGGGTCAGCTGTTATGCGTATGTTTGTATTTCTTTCAACGACTTTATTTAATTCTTTTTTCTTCTTAAAACCTTTTTTCCGTATTTCTATTAAATATTTTTAAATGTTCCTTTTGATGCGATGTATCGAATGCCTTTTATGTTTTATGTTTGAATTTAATTCTTTTAATATTATGTTTTATTAATTTGTTTTTCATTATTAATTAAGATGACGCTTGAATTTCCTTAACAAAATAAATTTTTCAAAACAAAAAAAGACGAAACATATTTTCAATGTTATTCGATACAATAATAAAAAATTTCATAATGCGGTTCAATAGATTTTCAAAAGACGGAAATCGAATTTTTTTAATTCACAAGTGTATCCGTTTAGCTTTGAAATATAAGTAAAGATTTTGTTTTTGCCCAAAAAAAGATGATGTCTGTATGTTTTCACGTTTTAAGTTTTCACACGGTCCCATTAAACATTTAGTGATGTCAATTTTCAATTTCTTCTTACATGCGGATGCCATTAACTGTATCAGCAAGATATGAGATGCAGGATTTAAAGACTACAAATTCCTGTTTTTATATTCATTTACGTTTTTATATTTAAATCTGTTTTACTCATTCTTGTAATTTACTATTCTAAGAACATGAGTCACAAGGTTATAACAGCCTTTGTTGTCTAAATAAATAAACAATTTGTTAATGTTTTGCCTCACAGTATAATAAATAGGTTGTCTGAAATCAACAGTATTATAAATCTTATCAAAATGAAACAAAAATAGCACAATTTACTACAAAAACCTAAACTAAAAATATTTTAACTTTTCAATATTCAACAAAAGTGGAGTTTTTCAAAAAAATGTAAAAATAAATAAAAAAGAATTAATTATGTTTACTATTCATACATCTAAAGAAAATATATAAAATGCAACGTGAGTTAAAAATATGTCATCAAAGACTAAACAATTTTAAGAAAAAGTGTTAACAAAACAACAACTTTATAATAAACAACATAAATAAAAGAATATAATAAAAAAGAAACCCAAATTAAACATATTAAATATGCATTTAAGATAATATCAAGCCCCCCTTCTAACACAAAAAATAATAACAAAAAATAAATTTATTTATTAAATTTAATTTTAAAGAAAATCTATTTAAAAGTTACCTCTCCTACTATAATTTCAACAATTTTCTTATGTACCTTGAATCTACGCTCTACAAACTCTAAAAATTTCTTGCTTCGTTATTAAAAAAAAAAAAAAACTTATTCTACAACAAATCCTAAACTAAAAACAAAGGCTCTCAAATGGATACTTTAGGGAGACAACGACGACGAGTAGCATTACGGAATCATTTAGAAAACTTTCTCATTGTTGAACAAAATCGTCAGCATTGTTAGACACTGCAAAGGAGCTAAATTGGAATATAAATTTTATTTTGCTTTTAATTATTGGAAGATAAAAAGAAAAGCAAAAAAATTGGCGAAACTGCAAATACCTCCTACACGTTCATCATCAACCATTTCACGTATAGATTTCATCGAAAGATGGGGCCTTACACCAGTCTTACGGCCACGACAAGAGCAACCCTTGAGCGGTGAAAATCTCTCTCAATCATCGCCCCCTCTTCTGCGCGATAGGTAACTATAAATTTAAATTCTTCAATAATTAAATTTAAATTGTAAAAAACTCGTCGAATAAGAAATAAAACAAATATCAATTAATATTTAAAAATCACTGATTATAACTGGATATTTTTGTTGTACTCATTAATAAATACATTATCAAAAAATACTATTCTTTAATACACGCAAATACATGTATTTATGTACTTACATGTTTGCAACAATAAAAAAAATTTATGAGATTTTTTTGGTTCCTATTTAAGAAGTGCGTCTTAAATGCGTCTCAGCAATGATCATATTTATAAGTTTTAAGGTTTACGAACAATTTTTCCTATACTTAAGTTCTGTTCTGCTTTTCATAGTTTTTTGATTTATTGTTCGCCTAGAATGCAGAAACAGCACTTTACAACCTTAAAAAACCAAAACCAGATATCACAGCTGTCGTCTTGTCTAAAATCTGTTTATACACAGAAGAAAAAATTTCCGCTCCTATTAAAATGTTTATTTGAGTTCAGATTGAAGTCACTCTATTAAATTTATTCCATATTTTTTTCTATAATTGAATCAATAATATATTTAATTAAAAAAGAAAAAATTATTTTTAAACAAGCAAACAATTCAAACCATTAAATATTTAGCAAATGCATTTAAAAATTATAACACATAATTAAATTAGTTGAAAATTATGAAGTTGTAAAAAATAATTCATTCTTAATATATTCAAAATTCTTTTTTTATTTATTTGCACTTAATTTATTATCGTTCATTCATTTGACGAATCATTTGATATATGTTTACATTGATTTAAGAAAAATTAACTTTACTCCTTTGATTCATAAAAGTCCAATTGTTTTACAATTAAAAACCGTTAAACTTCAAAAACCCAATGAACACGATCGACGCTAATATCCATAATGATATTGTTATACTTAAAATCTAGAGATTTAATTAACACATACTTTTATTTATTTTTCCCAATAAACAAACCTTAAAAACAATTTATTATTACACACACACACACACACACGTTCATTGTAGATTAATGTACTCGGTCTCATTTTTTTTAAAAATTTTTTTATTTCTGTGAACTACATTTAACAAGTGATGACGTCAAACGCAAAAAGAATACAAACCAACAAAAAAAAAAAAAACAAATCACTACACCAGTGATGCCGTTTGGTTACATTTTTTAAATATTTGTAACTTAAAGGTTTCACGTTGAACGTGTAATTTTGCTTTATTTGGCCGAATTATCGTAACTTTTGGTACAGTTTCGAAATAAAACAATATGTTAGTGAAAAAGAAGAACCTCTTTGATAGCCATTTTTTAATCATATCAACACAAAGGCTACATACTTGCAAATGTTATCAAAATCCCAAAAAAAATTAATTCGAAATAAACAAAAAATTACGTTGCTGAAGTTGTACTCTGTTCAATTGGTACGAAATCAGGAAACATTGCTTTCTTCATGTTAAGAAACAGAAAAATGTTTCTGGCTACAATTTTTTTCAACTGTGGATTAAGATGAGCTGTACTTATTTCGTGCAAAAAACAAAGTTGTCTGTTCAAACTCGCGAAAATCGTTGGCAAATTTAGTTATTCTGACAACTAGGATGATTAGGAAGAAAGTTTCGGATTTTATTATTATACTACGGCAAAATTCTCAATAATTTTATGTTGAAATTTTAAGCAAATAAGTTTATTAAAACTGAAAACTCTATAAATCAATCTTACAAAAAAAGGCTAAAAGAAAAACAATCCCTACTTTAACCAATTTAATTGCATGACGAGAGAGCCCTAAACTTTTTAATTACGGAATATCCAAATTGACTCCTATTTTATTACTCATGAGAATCATGGGGCTGAAATTTATTATTTTTAAATTTGCGTTTTCATAAGTCCTTTTTCTTTTAGTTTTGTATTCATGAAGAAAATGAAATTCGTTATTTTTCCTGAATATAACTATTTATATAACTATTTACTATTTTTTATATAAATTACATTAAATTACTTTTAATTTAAGAAAATTTCAAAATATAACTTTTGATGAAAAAACTTTTCTTTTTTAAAGGAAAAGCGTAACTTTTTCTTGTCTTTCACTGGCAACACTGTACTACACATAAACACCAGCATATAATAGACTATAAAAATTTTATAAAAATAAAAACTGTGTTATATTAAAACTAAAAATAAGAATAAAAAATGACAAATAAATAAAAATGCTGCAGCAACAAAAAAAGAATCCAGTTAAGAGTAAAAATAAAAATAAAGTGGACAGATGATGACAACAACCTTTTGCAAAACATTAAACAACATAATTATTCTCTATTTTAATTAATATAACAAATAACATCATCATCATAATCATAATCATGATCATTGTCAAAAAGTTGCTGATTAAATATTGACTTTAAAGATTTTTACAACTATAAAATAAAGTTTAGAATAAAAACTATTCTAGAAAAGAAAATAAATTTAAGTGTAATGACATGACTTTCTCATCTTTCTCAGCACAGCCTAATTATTAGAAATGATAACACAAGGCAACAATTTTGAAAAAATTTTAGGGGCTTTGAAAACCACTATACAATTTTGATGTATTGTGGTCCCAGTAGTACAAATATGGTTCAATTTTGAAATTCTATGGAGAGGTTTTTTTTTTTTAAATTTTTAAGTAAAATTATAAATTTTTTTAGACGTTTCTCCACTTAATTAATGATAACTAAAAAAAATTAGTCCGATATTATTCAAATAAACTTAGAAAAACTGAAATTTACATAACCTTTAATCCGTTAATATATTGCATTTCAATCGGCTCAGTAGTTTCGGAGTTATAATAAAAAATTGAGGGAAAAAATATTTTTTTTACGTGAAAATAGCAAATTTTTTTGTTTTAAAAAAATCATAAAAAATCGAAAACGGCAAAAATCGTTCAGTATTATTGCTTTATCGCAAAGCCACATGTAATAGGAAAAAAATGAGATATCGATCATAAAAATCGATTGATTTTTTTCGAATTTATTCACAATTAAGTGAATTCGCTCATTTTCACCAAATTTTAGTTTTTTGTCTGATATACATAAAATTGAGTAGTTAATGTTCTTCTTTCGATTGATTGAATTTTGAAAACATTTTCCCCATGCTATGTACAAATTTTCACATCAAAAATGCATTACATAGCAACATTCGTGTATTTTTTGGCAAAACCCTACCTAGAATATACTGATTCTATTCTTCGGAAAGACATTTGTGTTGAATGAGCTTAAATGTAAATAAATAAATAAATTAAATAGTAGAAAATTTATATTTTATTATTCACATTTATTATAATAAATAAAACAAGAAAATAAATAAATATGTATTATAAACTACAAACTCTGAAATTTTCTTTTAGTCGATTTTCTACTATTGTTGAATAACGAAGTGTTACTCTGAATACTCCAGCAAAAATCAGCCATCATGTGTGCATCCCAACGACCCTGGTATCGTTCCTCCATTGCCCGGATATCTTGGTGGAATCGTTCGCCCTGTTCTTCACTCAAGTCTCCTAGATTTTCAGGAAAACGATCTAAGTGACTGTGCAGGTAGTGTACTTTGATGCTCATGTTGCATCCAAGATTCTGGAAGTGAGTTAACATCTCTTCAACGTGCGCAAAGTAATCATCACCCTTGTTATTTCCTAAGAAATTTTGAATAACCCATACAAACGAATCCCATGCATTCTTCTCAATTTCTGACATTGAACTGCCAAATTCAGTATCGTTCACCATTTTGCGAATTTTTGGGCCATCAAATATGCCTGCTTTCAGCTTTTCAATACTTAGATTGGGAAACTTCCTTGAAATATACTGGAAACATTCACTATCTTTGTTAAGGGCTTTAACATATTGTTTCATCAGACCAAGTTTAATGTGAAGAGGGGGTAGTATGATGCGATCTCGGGGCACTAGAGCCACATTTATAACATTTGGCGTACCTGGAACTAGTGTTTCCCTAGAAGGCCATTGTTTTCTCTTCCAATGTTCTGTTTTAGCTCTGCTGTCCCATAAACATATAAAACAAGGATATTTTGTAAAGCCGCTTTGTTGGCCTAAGAGGAAATTTACCATCATAAGACCAACACAAATTACCCACTTATGTTCATCATACTTTATCTTCTTCATGACCAATGCAATTACATAGTATTCTTCTTTTACTTTGGTTGAATGTGCGATCGGCAAGGAGTGAAATTTATTTCCATTATGCAAAAGGACACACTTCAAGCTGCGTTTTGATGAGTCGATAAATAAACGCCATTCGTTTGAATCATATCTCTGTAAGCCCATGGCAGTCATCAAACCAGAAATATCTGTGCAGTACACAAAGTCATCCTCTTCAGCAAAATAATGAAGTAAGTCTTTTTCTCAAGTACGGTAATACGAAACTTTAGTTTCTTTAGTTATGAGACCTGTTTCTTTCATCCGGGACGCAAGTAATTCAGAAGATCTTTTCGACAATCCAAGCTCTCTAATTACATCATTAAGCTGATCTTGATTCCATGGTCTCGGCGAGAAATGTTTGTGTGGGATGAACTCGTCATTTTCAGCTGTAGATGGTAGTGCTGGATCTGACATATCTGATTGGTAAGACATACTTGAGGTTGAGTGTCCTGGTGAAGATGAAAGCACATGACTACAGCTTGCACCCCGATCTTGAGCATATTCTATTTCTTGTGAATGTAGAACTGCAAGTGTAAACCCATCAGTAGACCTCGTGGGGTAAGACCATCGCATATATTTTCCAAAACCGCTTTTTGTACTTAAACAAAAATAACACTCGGATGCGTGGTTCGCTGTTTCTCTCCATAGCATAGGCTTCAAAATTTCCAAGTGTCGTCTGTAAAATGAAAAAAAAAATTGAAATCAGGAATATGAAGAATTCAAATTTTAATTAAGAAATATTGTAATTATAAAATATTCCAAATCTATTAATTTATACTTACTTTACGTTAGAAGACTTCATAGATAAATTCAATCGACATGGAATGCATATAGTACTCGGTGTCCAATGCTGGTTCAAATTGTGCGGATAGATATTATAGCAATCTTGATATGACTTTTGCAATGAAGTTAAGAAGCACTTCTGGTTTTTCCCGGTGATATATTGGCCGCACACATAACAAAATAAATCTGGATCGTTTTTACATCGATTTTTATGATCCATATCTAGTTTAATTTGCATGATATGTAGCTTTACTACAAAAAAAATAAAAAGTAATATTTTTTGCAGTTTTCGATTTTTTCCAGATTTTTGTTTTTCAAATTTTTTTTTTTAGCATTTTTTTTTTTTTTTGCTAACAATTTGTTTCATAACTTTGAAACTATTCATCGCATTAAAAAAATTTGTACACGTTATTTAAAGATATTGTAAACCTTAATTTTTGTAAATTTAATTCGACAAAATCGGACTAGTTGTTTTTGAGTTATGACAACATAAGTGGAGAAATGTCTCAAAATATTGTCAATTTTACTTAAAAAATTTAAAAAAAAAAATTATCCATAGAATTGAAAAATTTTACCATTTTTGTACTTAGGCAGCCATGATGCATCAAATCTATATAGTGGTTAGTCAAGCCTGTTTTTGCTGTTGACCTGTGTAATCTTTCTTCTTAAAAAAAATTAAAAATATAATATCGACACCGTTGTTTTGCATTTAACGGATTAACGAGTTTCCATCAAAAAAATAAAATGCTTCACTTATACTCCGTTTTAATTTTATTCATATAAAAATATAGTTTACGTAAAAATATTAATGTAAAGGTACTAAGACTTCAATAAATAATTTTATTAGTTCTTCAAAGGTATTGGTTCGGGTTCTGCCTCTTCATGTGAAAAACCTAACACTTTAACACGGCGATTGTCGACGATTGGAATTCTTACATACTCTGCGATATGTCGTCACTAAACTTATCAAAACTATTTTAATCTGCTTCGGTTAATTTAATGCCGATCCCAAATATTGTCAACTATTATTTAAAATAAACTAAATGAACAAGATAATTATCAGACTTGCTAGAACAAATGTGCTTGACTGTCCGTCCAAAAAATAAACACTAAATCAAACAAAGTGTACACAGGCTAAAACTTATATATTATATATTTTATAAACAAAAATCTCTTTCAAACACTTACTTAGTGATAAAGAACATAAAAAGCAATTCAAAAAAAAAAATAAAAAAATTCACGGAATTAAAATCTTAAAACGATAAACGTTAAATTGCCAATCAAGTTTATTTTGATTTTTATTTTATTTTTTTACTACAAATCTTATAATACAAACGTCAACAACAAAGATTGAAAAGAACTACAACGTTTTTCATCAACTGCAAGTGGCAATTGCAGCACTTAACATGACATTGTTCATTCACACAAACACTCTGTCTTTCCATAAATATTTGTTTGAATTTAAATGAACACATGAGTGTGTCTCTGTATGTGTGTGTGTAATACAAGTCAAGCAAAAAGTAAAAAAACAAAAGCTAAAACAAAAACAAAATACAAATCACAAAGAAAAGAATTTCTGATAAAAATTATTGTTGTTAACAGATACAGTCAAAAGAACTGGCAATAATGGCAACAACTGATGCAACAACTGTAGCAATAAGAGCGATGTCAGCAACAATGAAAGCCTATTGTTTGTATCTTAGGTCCTTTCACTTGACTTTTGTCACCATACGTTAACATCATCAGCATAATAATTATCATCATGTCGCTGATTTGTAGTTGTTGTTACACTTGTGTTTTTGTTATTATTTTTATCAGGGTTTTTTCTTTTGTTTTATTTTTCCTGTCTTTTATTTATTATCTTGATTTATAGCTATTATCCTTTATTTATCATGAGCATATATGAATGTATATTTATTCAGATATTCATATGTATGTATGTGTGTATATAAGAGTGGTACTTTTTAGGCATTTACACGTTTTTTTTTGGGCTTAGTTGAAAATGTTGAATTGTCACTTGGTTTTCAGATCTGGTAACTTTATTGGAAAAGAAATTCATGCAAAAGAGCGATGCAATTAAAGCATATTGGCATCGCATGCAGCAACTGGAGCTGTGTCCATTCACCTCATAATTTACGTTAAAATGTTGGAAGATCCTTTGTAATTTTTTGGTTACAATAGTTTTTTTTGAACATAATATTCTTAAGTATTTTTGGTCTAAAGTCCTAATGAGTCAACGATTTCCCCTGCATTTTATTTGTTTAAGAAAATTGTGTTTTATTGAAATTTATGGTCCCAAAATAATTTTTTTTTTTTCAACAGTTAAAAATAGCCACACATTATAAGTAGAGTTAAATTTAAAAATCGTTACGCTACAGATTCATTTATAAAATTTTTTAAAAACTTAAAAGCTTTTGTAAATAAATTTGACGTTTGCTAAACACATTTCATAAACATTTGCAGACTATAAATTTAAGATTTAATTGAGCAAGCGATTTATATGAATTTATATTTTATATTCTTTGTTTGTTCAAATGCACTCAGAATTTTTTTGCAAAAATACTTCACCCTTTATCAAAATTCCTACATTATTTAATTATTTTTTGTTTACACTGTGAAATGAGTATGATGCTGCAGTTTTTCTCTTAAACACTTGCAAGAATATTCTAAATAAATTGTTTTTGTACAGAAACTTTGATAACAACTTATTGGTAGGTAAACAAACATTTTTTTTTTTTTTTGTAAGATGCTACTGTTTTAAATTATTTTAATTTTTTAACCTTTTTTCCATTCCCAATTGTAGCTATATTTTGAATAATAAATAAAACAAATATATGAAGTATGATAAATCACAGTTTGCAAATTTTACTTTTATTTTTTATGTCACTGGTAAAATCAAGGATCCGCAAACGGAGGTTCTGGAAAGAGAGACGAGCATATAAAAATTGTAACACAGAAAGACTTATACTAAAATTATAACTCTTAAATATAAATTATTCCTGTAGTTGTTTGTACAAATATACATTGAATAACTAACTACAGACCAAATACAAACTGCGGGTAGAGTTCATAATTTAGCAGATTTATTTCGATTTTATTTTTAAGCCAGCAACAGTTTTTAAAAATATCATATTTAACAATGTTTTACTATTATGCTTGTCCCCAGCAAAAAAATTAGACAAAGCCTTAAAAAGTACTTGCATGTAATGACTTACTTTTTTGATGGCGAAAATTTTGTTACTCACTTACAAAAAGTAGAAGTTGAACTAGTTCTTCAAGTTGGAAGAGAATATCTTTAAATACGTACTAATGATTATTATGATTTTCTGTAAAAAATATGTAATCTATTCTTAGTAATCGATTATTAAAGTGTCATGCCTTGTTAAAATCGCGCTATAAATTATTTAATTTTTATCTTTTATCTTTTTTCTGTTTTTTTTTTTTTCAACTTCAGTATCTCTTCATTGTTCTTTGAATGTGCGACACTGACGTTTTTCCATATGCAGACACTAATTTATATTATTTATCACTTTATGATTCATAGAAAATTACAAACGAGCAAGATTTAATATTGATTGATATAAACAACATTTTGTTTAAAACATTTTCAAATTTACTTCTTCTGAATTGCAATATTTTTAAATGTTTTCAAAGAAGAGAATTAATTTTAGTTCTTTAGAAATTTACTTCTCACAACAGAAGTATTTATATTCATGTATTTATTATTTTTTTCGTTGAAATTCATTTTCATTCTATTCTTGTACATGTGCTTTTTCATTCAACCACACACACATGAGTTCGTTTGCATTTCAATAGATTTAGATTTGAAATCGAACAGAAACAGACTATTAAATTTTTAAATACTTTTTAGTTTAACAGAAATGGCATTGAACTGCACTTCAAAATATGGCATTGTGGCGCAAAAAAAAAAAAAAATACGAAAAAGAAAGCAACAATTTTAGTTTTTTTTTCTAAATTATTATTAGAATGTGCATCAAACAAAGCTGCGACAGAAGTGATTTGCCGGTATCAGATCGATTTTGTTTCACTTTTGCATAATTCAGAGATAAAACTTTTGCCATAAACGTTATTATTATATTCGGAAGTGACCTGTAGACATGACAAGATTATCTTTATCTGTAACCATTCTTAGTAAAAGATTACATATATTCGTTAACGGAAAACTCAACTACTCAACCAGAGTCTAGAAAATAATTTAATTTAAATACATGCACATGCAGTCCGCTGTTGTTTGGATGTTGCCTCTTTTCTTTTCTTAATTCATTTATTTGTTTGTTTGTTTGTTTTCGTACAAACAAAACCCATGATTGACTTAAGGGTCTTCCGAATGTTATGAACATCTTAAATTATTTTCCTGAAGCGTTAAAAAACGATGTTATTTTAAAAAAGAATTAATTAAACCGAAACAACTCATTGAATTTTTATTTGTTTACAAGAAAATTATCATAAATAACAAAATATAATTCAAATTGAATTGTGGTTCATTAGTTTAAATATATTTTAAAAGAAGTTCCAGATGGAAATGTAACTGAAATATGTTTTGCAAAGAATATTAATTTCAGCCAAATTAAAATTTTGCTAAAATTCTCCTACGCACGACAAATGGATTTGATGTGTGTGAAGATAAATACGTCTAGTTAAATACGTTTTTTTAAAAATGTAGCATGCGATAAAATTTTTCCTCCCTACATACAGTACAAATTGTATGGTAAATTTAGTGTTTTTTTAACAAAAACGATTATAGCGACAAAACCCTTTGCTCTCGGCGAATCAAATCTTTCGGGAAATCATGGGTTCATATAGGGCTATATGTGCCCTTGATTTCCCAAAAGATTCGATTCGCCGAGATCAAAGGGTTTGGCCACAGTAACAAAATCTCTCACAGAACTCATTTAATATGAGAAAATTGAACTAAGTCAATTTTCCGCGTCTTATAAAAAAATTCTCAAATACAATTTGAATAAACTGTGATTACAGTTTAATAGCTCTATATGTGCCCTTGATTTCCCAAAAGATTTGATTCGCCGAGATCAAAGGGTTTTGTCGCTATAATCGTTTTTGTTAAAAAAACACTAAATTTACCATACAATTTGTACTGTATGTAGGGAGGAAAAATTTTATCGCATGCTACATTTTAAAAAAAACGTATTTAACTAGACGTATTTATCTTCACATACATACGGATTTGTACCATTTTAAGGTTAACGAAATGATCGGGCTGGAGCAATAAAGTTTAGTTCACGAACTAATTACCGATATATCCATGAACAAGGCTCTGTTTAAAAGAAATACTTAACGTAAGCCGACAATCTAGCCGGACATTAATTAATTTATAATTTTTTTTTTTGCTTATATTGGCTCTAAAACTTATTGAAAATAAACAAAAACCTGACGGAGGAAACTAAAGTTCCTCTTAGAAAAGCTAATCCTACCTTTTGGTGTTTTCCATACTTTTGTTTAGCAAATGAAACTTTTAAGTTATCAAAAGTTCAAAAATATTAGCTTAGACATAGGAGAGTCTAAAACTCAATTTTCGCCCTGCCGCCTTTTTTAGGCGGTAACATTCAATAGAAATTTAAAAACAATACAAGTATTGAGAGAAATGGATACGCACGTTAGGCGGGAGTATCCCTCAAGATCCACCCCTGAAATATCGCTGTAAATTTTTTATTAAATTTTTAATAACTGGCTTAGAACAAAAATTATAAGTTTTATTTAAAACAAAAAAATTCTAAAAATTAATATAAGTAGCTGTAAACATAGCCTTTTACAGAATTAGAAATCAACACAGAATCTTTATTCGCTTAGCCACAAAATTTCTCAAAACCGTAAAAATCGTTAAAAAAATCTATGCAATGTCCCCAACTTCCCTCACTGTAACAGTATCCCAAAACGACAACTCTACAGCAAAACCCTTGAAAATTCACTAAAAGATGTAGAATTT
This sequence comes from Cistogaster globosa, assembly GCA_937654795.1. Lineage (NCBI taxonomy): Eukaryota > Metazoa > Arthropoda > Insecta > Diptera > Tachinidae > Cistogaster > Cistogaster globosa. The sequence continues at coordinate 121,263,414 of OW569406.1, read as the reverse complement.
TGCAGTCTGTCGAGCTGCGTAATTATATTCAACATTTCTTAAATTTTATTTTTGGCCAAATGTCTGGCTAGATTGGAAAAATACCTTTCTGTGCGGAGTCTTTTTAACTTTATTAACATCACAAGACCCAGACCGCTAATAAAAAAAAAGATGGCAGAATATTGGAGTTCCATCCAAGGGATATTAAGCAAAAAATCAGGACGTGTTCCTAAATTAATTCAGTCTTATTAATTTGAATAAATGGCAAAGATCCCATATAATTAATCCGTGTTAAAGAAAAAGAAAACAATAGATGTATTCAGCGTTTTGTATTGTTGTTCTCTCACACCAAATTCAAGCTGGACAAACTGGACAAATTCAATGTCATGTATAAGATAAAGATAAATGATTGACGGACCCAATATGTGCAGTTAGCACAACAAAAAAACTGCACCTTTGACTGACTCACTGCGCCGAGAAACAACATAAACCTTTTTAATAAGAAAAGGAGATTTTACAAAGAGAGGAAATTAAAACAAACGCTATGTGTTGGAAATGCTACACATTATAATTGGAAATAAAGCTGCAAGAATGAACATTCGAAATTTAATAAACAAAAACATAAAAAAATCAATCTGTAAAAGTTAATCAGCTGTTTATTGTATCAATTGAATTTTATCAGCGATATTTGTGCATTATTTTTTTTATAATTTTCCCTATCCAGGGGCTAAATAAAATATTGAAAGTAATAAAGAAAATATTTTTATATCATACTTGACCTCCAGCGCGGCAATATTATTTTTTTTTGTTAAGTTTCTATCCGCAAAAGAACAATCATGAATTGCTTGGTAGAAAAAAAACTTGACTAAAGCTGGGATAAGAAAAATCCATTAGATACCTTAACCGACAGGCAATTTGTATTTTAAATGAAACACAAAAAATGAATTTTACGCTGTCAAAACTTTTTTAATAACATTCAAAGAAATTAATTTATGGCTTTGCTGCACCACCCAGTCACCGTGTCTACGAATAGCGTAAATTAAAATAATTTACATGCAGCTTAACAAATAAAAATCAAGACGTTCAGTTTAGGCAGTAATTTCAAAAATCATCGCTAAAATTAATAATACATTTTTTTTTATAAATAAGGTAGCTTATGGTTTATGGTTTATAATTCTTTTTTTTTTTTTTTTTTTTTGTTGATGAAACACTAATTCGCCGTTATTTTTCAAAGATAATTAAATAAAAATTCAAAGATTAAAGATATGTCTGCTTAAAAAAATAATCAATTAACGTCAAGTTAATGATGGTGATCATATATGGAAATGCAAATTTGCTGACAATAGAGGCTGAGTTGAACAGATTTTTGTCAAACAAGAAGGTCATCTTGTAACAACAGTTTACTAAGTGAGCCATTCGAAATCTTTCTTTATGATGTAACCGCTTCCTGTATAAAAGCTGTGTTTCCAAACATGACGTTAAGTCATCTTATTCAAAACATCGATAGTAATATATTTGTTATGAATGAATATTAAAGCGTTAAAAATTATTCTTGTTTAAGTCATTTAAAAATCTTGCCAAATGTATTCAGTTTTTTTTTATTTTCAGGGTCTAATTTAGAAAGTTCTTATTTTAGGTTTAAAGTTTAAAATAGCTTTTGAACACTTTTCATTTAATAAACCACTTTTAAAAACTTGTATTCAAAAACACACAATAACAGTTCAATAGACAATCTACACTTTAAAAACTTAACGTTTTAAAGTGGCAACTCCTATTATCATTTAGTAATTGGTTCTTTCAAACCCAATTTTCAATTAACTTGAAAATCAAACGTATTTTTTCTTTATATTATAATTTTTCTTGCAAACAAAAAAACCTCTTAAAAAAATATATTATTTGGCGGATTGGGCCAATATGGGCATCATAGAAAATCTATTGAATAAACTTACAGAATCCTTTCAAAAATATATTGAGAAAGTTCTATCAGTTAGTAAGCAATTAAATGTTATATAAGTTTTTATTATTAATATTCCAAATAAGTATTTGTTTTTTTTTTTTTTTTGTTTCTGGTGTTAGAAACATGTACATATGTATGTATGTATGTCAGTGTTCCGCGGGACTCTGACGGCTAGTTTTTTTATTTTAAATGCTTCAGAATTTTACTCATTGATAATTGCTTAACAGTTTGTTTGCAGTATGTGTGGCACTTGATAAGATCTTTCATAATATTCTATGTGTTTGAGATATCAAAATACGAGCATTTATAAATATTTTGAGGATATGTAATATTGAAAATATGAATAAACAAAAATTTTGTCACATAACATTTTCTCCTTTTATTTAAAAAAAAACATCCTAATAAAAAATGTTATATTATTTTTGATTTAACGTTAAGTGAAGGCTACAATAAAAAACTTAATTTATTAACGGCTTATCAAAGGTTCAATAGGCTATTTTGTCGATTTTTGCTCATTAAAGACTTATGAAACTCTTAAAGTACATTTATGAATTAGATAGCAGATAGAGAGACTAAGATATTCTAAAAATATAAAAATTGTATACAATATGTTTTCGCTAAAGACTCCTAGAAGTGTCCATAACAACACACTCGTATGCACTTTTGAAACGTGTTTTTATTAACAGGGCAAAAAAAAAAAAAAAAAAAAAAAAAAAAAAAAAAAAAGAATGTATAAAAACTAACAAGAAAATTTATACATAATTTATTTAAAAATTTTCGCTCTGAGCAAAAAAACACTTGTAAGATAAAAACTTTTAGGACCTCTTTTATGAACTACCTGTGTGACAAGTGCGCCAATACAAGCACAGATTTCAATGAGGATGATTGAGTACGATGTGCTGAAAATAAAATATCTACCCTAGATGACGTCACAAACGACATTCAGTGTATGTTTATACGTGTTTGTTTGTATCCGCCTACTTATGTAGAAGTATCTGTTTATCTAAACTTGAATTTATATACATACACATGTACATACATACATGGATACATACATCCATACATACATGCGTACATACCTACAGGTATTAATATTGAATTACTTTTATATTTTATAAAAACAAACAGGCTTTTTAGTCTAAAAACTGCAGTAAATCCCTAAGAAATACACTACTTGTGATTAAACTACTTTAAACCGTGGACAAGTGGTACTCTGCTTGTTCTTTTATTATTCAAATTCATTCGAATTTCAAAAATGATATGTGTTGATGGTTGTTTTAAAATTAAGCAAGAGGCAAATTCAAAAATACTTAGAAATAATGTGTGTGATTTTTTTTCCTAAGCATAAAAGTTTTTAATTAGCAGTTTGATGATTTCGAAACCAAAGGGTTATGCACATAAAAGCTACCACGAAAACTAAAAAAAAAATTACCTTTAGTCACGTTAATTGTAAAAAGAAAAACTTAAAAAAAATGGTTTTTAAATAATATTCTGAAAAAATGGTTTTGTGAAAAACATAATTTTCATTAACATAATCTGCTTGTTGGTCCACCGACTTCTTAAACAACAAGCGTTTTTTAATAAGATAAAATGTAATTTTTTTAGCTAATCTATTATTTTGTTATAGTTTCTTAATTTAAAGCAGGAAGCATTTGAAAAAGCCGGAAACTTAATTTTATTTTTTATCGAAACTAAAGAAATACCATCAAACAATATTTTTCAAAGGCGGATTATTCTAAAAATTATTTTGTGGTGAAAAGTTTATAAAAAGCTTAAAAGTTTTCAACTGACAGCCCTTTATTCTTTTACCCAATTTTAGATGACCTTAAAAGTGGGCTTCAATATTTAACCAACTTCCTGTAACTTATTTTTGATTTTTTAAGCACTTTGCGCTTTCAGTTAAGGTGTAAATTGTGTTTTATATTTTCGAATGTCTTTAAAGACGCTCTTTTTTCAACCTATATTTTGTTATTAGGAAATATCATATATATTTTTTTGTGATAACAAGTTTGTGTCCAAGATTTTAGATTCTTAGATTTTAACTATCTTTTTAACCTTTTTTTTGTTAATTAAATTTTGTATAACAATTTTAAGCCTGTCATTAAAACGTTAATTTAATACCAACTTCATCAATCAAGTAGCTGAATTATGTGTCACATGACACAGTAAATAATTGGCATCAAAGAACAAAAAACTTATATTTGCTTTATTATGATGATCAAAAGCATTTTTTATATTTTATTTTATACCCCTGTGTAAAACTACAAAGTATAAATTTAGTAACTTGCTGGTTAAATAAAAAAAAAAAACGAAAAAAATAGTGTTCATTAAATGGACAATGAGAATCCATCCACAGAGAGATGCATTAGCATTACAATTGAGGTTTATTAGAAGTTTTTTACACTAAAAAAGAGCGTTTCAAAATATACATTCGTGTTTCCGTAAGCAAAAAAAGAAATATCCTTAATTTAAATTATTAAATACATTGTGATTATTTAAAACATTGTGATAAAATGCAAAAAACATCAAATCGTTGCACACATCTCTTTTACCCCCGAGTTGTAAATAATTAATGTGTTCCAATTTATGTATGAATGTATGCAGAGTATACATATGTATACGTGTGTATATATTTAAAGTTTTATGATCTGGCACTCTGGCGAATTGATGTACACTCGCATGTGTATAAGATTATGTAAGTTAGTTTGCAACAATTATAACTTCGTATATACATAAACGCATACATATATACATACATATATGTACGCTAAAAAGTGTATTTGTTTAATTCGTCTTTCATAGTTTATGTCTATTTTATGCGTTTGGCTCTGAATGCCTACATATTTACTCCATAAAAAATAAAAAAATAAAAACAGATACAATTTTCATTCATCAATACTTACACTCATATATATATCGGAAATTTGTATAAAACATGATGCAGTGGTTAGTAATGTGGTTTCTGTTAAACCACTCATATTTATAGTTGTTTAACGTATTAACAATTTAAATAAGTTTTTCTTTCAACTTTCAAATTAAATATCTTAACGAAAGTAAACATTTATATAACAAATTTTTGAAAATTTAAATAGTGCTAAAGTACAATAAAATTATTTAATTTAGCTTCCAGCTTCTAGTCTAAAAAAGAATATATTATAATTTATATGTGAACATTTGAAATATTCCTTACAATTTATTTTAAATGAAACACTTGTTTGTAAATAACAAAGATATTATACTCGCAAGATACATTTATTATGTATTAAATCACTTAATGCTTGTTTGGCATTAAATTTTACTTCCTTTTTATTTTCTTAAGTTGCGTTGATTTCTTCAAATCCTCTGATCTATATCTGTAAATTAAATAGTAATAAAAATGGAATACAAAATTTTTTCTGGAATTTTTATCTGTCTGTCTATCTGTGTTCGCATCACGTAAGAACTGCTGGATGGATCTAAATAAAATTTTGTAAGGAGGTCGTTTAGAAACATGGCTCAAATATAGAATATATTTTGTTTCGTTAAAATAAGTTATTACGTAGAGAAAATAGAGACACAAATGTTGTTATCCAATTTTATCGGTATAACGGCACTAAAACAATTGTCAGCATATTTTATTTTTATAGATAGAAAATTGTTAACACTGTTTACAGATATCTTCAATAAATACTTAAAAAACATTTTTCTAAGTTTCTATTTTAAGAAAATTATAAATGACATGCGGACGTAGTCGTCGGCACTGCTAGCTGCTAAATATATTTGATAATAAATTCACTGAAATTAATTGTTGCGTAGATATATTTTAATGTGAGCAACAGTCAGCTCGTCAGAAAAAAATTTTGAAATAGAGTCCAACAAGTCAAACAAAAGATGTCAAAACCAAGAAGAAATAAAAACAGCCAATATAATACTGTCTTATACAGATAAGTATTTTATTGCTATGTTTTAAATTTAGAAGGAACACAACCTGAATTAGATAAATGCTAAAATGATAATGACGGATCTACATCCAGACAATGTTTCACCAAATCCTTCTACTTTCTTAAATATCCATTCTTTTTTCTTTTCGCAAATAATTTTTATTAGTTAAAAAATTTAGAAATTCTACTATACTTAAGTTAAGCGGAATTAAAATTACTTATTTAGTTCTAATACAAAAAAAAAATATTCGATTTATAATTTTAAACATTAAAAATAATAAATAAATGACTCTACTCCGTTACGTTGCTTTTTTTATCGCGGACCAGTACTCAAGGGGATTACCCGTACTCAAGCAATGCTTTGTCCTAAAACTAGTATATTTGTTTATGGAAGGAGGAAATACATCTGCAGAAAATTGATTCCACATACGAAATGTTCGGCTAAAAAAACCAATTCCCGCTGTAATGCTTAGTGCGATTCACCAGCCAATCGACCACAAATGGATGAGTTTTTTACAAAAAGCATGTTCTTTTATCCCATTAGAGCACACTCCATTGTAGTAGTAATAAAACGGCGAAACACAACCCGCTTTGCATCGGTTTTTAAGTGAATCAATAGTGTTGAATACCTAACTCAGAATTGTGTGGCATATAAGTTCTTTTTCCGTCTCAGGCACGCGGTCGAGTTACTCTTAACTTATATTCCAAATATATGCATATTTTTTCATTTGATAAAGTAGGTGTACTTATACGCTAAATTACGCAGTAAGCATCAGTGTGTTTTCTTATGTCACCGCTTACACGGTTTTAGATTGATAGCGAAGAAAAAAGCAGGAATATGCTGTAGCGCAAGACGTGCATTAAATTGTGGAAAAGATCTGCCTTAAAACATATTTGTCTACTTGAAGTACACGTGTACTGTCAAAGAGTTCATACGTATTTGAAAATAACGACAACAAAAAAGTACGGAGTTTTTAATCTTCACCACAGGTGGAAAAAAGGAATATCTATCTAAGTTTATCATTCCGTTTGTAATTTCTACAATATCCACTTTCGACCCCATAAATTATATATATTCTAAATTCTAATGCATAACGAAGTCGATTGGGCGATGTCCGTCTGTCTGCCGTGGTAGAGTTGGAATCAACTTTGCGAAGGCACAAGATCAGCTAGAGAAATTTTAAATAGGCCATCAATCAAAAATAGTTTCGAAAATTTTGCCATTGAAAATCAGCAAGAACCGTCCATGTTCTTTGAGGCAGCGGGGCAAATACCACGCCTGCCTTTAATTCTTCCATATCAATTTAATTAAAAAAATATGTTAAAAACATTGAGTGAAAAAGTTTCCGCCCGCCCATCTTTTCTGAGTTATGGGCCTCTGAGCTTTTTATAGAAAAGTAGGATTCTGCACCATATTTTTTAAGAAATCAATATAAATAGGTATCATTTAAAAGCTTTTGCAGAGATCTTTCAGCAAATACTAAAATCTTTTAAAAATACTCAATCCATTAAGAGCCGGTGACAATTTTATGTTAAATTCTGCATAGTTCTTTATTACTTTTTATTCTCTGTCACCTCAATAATGAGCTACATAAGCAATAGCGAAATGGCAATATGAATAAGGTTTTCTCTCAGCAATGCGCTTTGCTAACAATTATTTTTTCGTTGATGTTTATTTTAGGAAAATATCACGGAATATTTTTTATTATACAAAAGCAAACTATAATTTTTGTCTTACTGTTTTTATATTTTTATAATTTTTTATAATGATGAAAACACATTTAGTAAAAAAAATATCACCCAGGAGAAATATTTTAATTTAGCAATACTCCTCTAGATGTTGCAAATATATTTATTATACAAAATGTGTCTTTTAAAAAGTAACTTATACTTTTTGATGCACACAAAATTTATATTTGTACTATACATACATATATGTATATGTATATGTATGTAGGTTAATGTATTAGATGTTTATTATAATAAGAGTAGGCATACGTACAGTTCTTTCTTTCCTTGCACTGCATTTTAAATCCGGCATAAAGTTTAATGACGTCACAACGAGATGTAAAAGAAATAACAAGGTAGAAAACAAGACAAATAGAGAATGACAGCAATAAAACAAGAGCACATTAAAGTTGACGACGAGGATTTACGTTTCTTCATTATGTTGTTTCTTTCTACATAAATGTGAGTAAAAGTAGTTGACCCAAATTTAATGCATCTTCTCACACTCTCACACACGCACGCAAACTCTTATATGTATCAACGTACATGACAAAATATTTATTCGCTTTGCTTTTAAATTTAATTTCCACAAATTATTAGTTAAGAATTTGGTTTATTAATTTTAGAAAAGTATTTCATAAGCAACGGGATATAACTTTTAAACATTAAGGACCACTATTACAACATGTCCTTAGTTAAGGGCAGGATTTTGTCATACCGATCGATTGCCTTGCATGGTAAAACCTTCACTTTCTTATCTATTAAATAAATAAATGGTTGTCTTAATAATGTAAAACTATATATCAGGCAGATAAAATTTTGCCTTAAGTAACGGCAAGTTGTAAAAACGGCTCTAAGCAGTTGAAATAAAAATAACAATTTACAGCATCTCACAGCACTGTTTCACTCAAAAATCGTTTGTCTTTAGTAGGTTACTCATACATTTTTATGTATGCAAAAATTACCGTACAACTGAGTATTCGTTTGTAAGCTAGAAGGTTAACGAGTATATAGCGGTAAAAATAAATATATGTATAAAGTACACACCCTCATACATACAGATTACAAGGGTAAACTATTAATACTCTTGTTAAAAATATTTTTCTACATCATAATGAAAAACACGACTGCAATGTTGAATGCAGTTTACACTTTCATATTCCTGTTGTATATATATTTTGCTTGCTGACGTCACTTATATATACATCCTTTTCTTATTTTTTAATACATAAATATTTATTTCATTGAATATGCGTTCTGGTTCCTTTTCCTTCATTTACCCTTCTTACAGTTGTACCCTTTCCTTTCAGACACATTCTGTTGTAATTTTGTTGTCATTAAGATTTGCTATCCTTAACTTGGGCTTAAGTTAAATTTATTTTATTGAATTTCTTCACAAACATTGTAATATTTTGCCTTTTTTAATGTTTAAATGTTAAGATATATAAAAGACGCCTTTATTTATAAGTCTAAATGTATGTTATATATTTATATATTGAAAAAATAAAAATTAACATGCAAATTTCCAAAAAAAAAAAGTTCTAAGCAAGCATTGATATTTTCTTAAATAATTTTTTAGTTGTTTTTAATTAATTTTAGTTACTTTTGCTGTTTTAGTATTACCATTCTAAAAATCTTTTTTAATCTTACAAAATTTAGTTAAACTTAATTAAAAATTTTTTTTAATTCTAAAATGTATCAAATATCAATAAATCGATATTAAAATCTTTTTAATATTAAAAATTTTTATCTTTTATATCTTTTTAATTTTAAAATCAAACCGAATGAATTGCAGGCAATTTCATTGATTTTATCCGCTAGCCTTAATGTCAAACACCAAAAAAAAGTTATAATGGAGCCTTTACAACTTCTTAATTGATTCATATTGCGTTAAAACTGTAAAAACATAAGTGTGTAAACAAATTAAATTAAAAATAATTTTTACAACTACGTTATTGCCATCAAGTCAATTATCAGAAGATAAACACTTGCTAAACATTTTATTTTAATTTAAAATATTTTAAAAGGTAAATTACATGGGATAAATGATATCAGTTGTGCTGTGAACCTAAGCAACCAAACAAACAAAAAAACTTTTTTGGCTGGACAATTCAAACCAACAAACTACCTTATTTTGTAAAGATGAGGCCAAAATACAAAAGCAAAGGAAAATGATTTTTGGCAATTTGTTTTTATTTTAAAGACTTATGACTCAACAACTGAGTTTATTTTTCTTCAATTTATTTTCATATTTTAATATAAAGTCATTATAATATATTTTTGTTTGTTTTTTTTTTTTTTTCTATTTTTTTAGGTCTTTACCCAAATTGAGCAGTCAAGACGAAGAAGGGGGGGCTGGTCATGGCTATGGTGGCGGGCCGCAACACTTTGAACCCATTCCTCATGATCATGATTTTTGTGAAAGAGTTGTTATAAATGTAAGTATGTATAGAAAGTAACTTATATATATAAAGCAATAAACGGTTTCCCCCACATACATTGTCTCATTAACTAGAGTTGAATTGTGAGCGGGTAAACTCAATATATTCTTTGATTATTTAAGCAAATCTAACCACAAAAAATGCACAAGGACAGTTTTAAAAATAAAATTATGGTTTTTTATCGCCACACATTTTGGTGGCATCTTCAGAGAACAAAAATAAAATTTAATTATAAAAATGGATGCAACCAAAATTTTTTTACTGAAGTTTTTCTGAAGCACGATTCACCCATTTCGAAAAATTAGTCCGGACAAACAAAGCTGCCATATGAATGCATAAGTAAACAAGCCACATTATTTTACAACGTGTTTTCTTGGAATGAAATTTTATATATTTTATTATTTTGGCATTTTGGTTATTAAAACATGAATAATAAAAGAAAATTGCCTTTATTAACGGCTGTTGAAATACAAAAAGCTCTTTAGCTTGCAAAATATATTTTTAAAAAGAAAATGCTAAAGAAATATGCAGTGAAAAAAATATTAAAGCAAAGAAGAGCAATGGACTATTTTCACGCATTGGTATTTCATTTCTATAATAAGCCGAGGACAACTGCTTCATTGCACTCCATTTTGTAAAAAAAAATTTATTGAAAAATTATTTTTTATTATGAACACAAACAAAACAAATGCCGCATTTTTATCTTATTAATGTGAGAGTTCAATTTTTAATAAATTTTAAAATAAAAAAAATTTAGTGGCAAGTAAGTTCAATTTTGTCCGGACAAAATTAAAATTAAACCAAATCAAGCTGAGAGTTGTCTGAACAAAATCAATCTTCTCACTCTCTGAGAGAAATGTCAAATTACACATAATAATTCATTTCACAGTAAGATCTAATATAACAAATTTAAGGTTTGCCGGAAATTTTAATTCGCCTAAAAACCGAACTCGAGCTGCCTTATTAAAGTTAGTTTTTAATATATAATAAAAACTGTTTTTTTTTAATTTTTAACTTATAAAAATGTTGCTTGCAGGTAAGCGGGTTAAGGTTTGAAACACAGCTAAGAACGTTAAATCAATTCCCAGATACGTTGCTAGGGGATCCAGCTCGAAGATTACGGTACTTTGACCCGCTAAGGAATGAATACTTTTTTGACCGTAGTCGACCGAGCTTCGATGCCATTTTATACTATTATCAAAGTGGTGAGTAAGAAATAAATTGTAAAAGTAGAAAATATTAGAAAAAAAATTTAATAACAACAAGACTCCTTTAGATCTTAAGATCTTAATGTTTCATATTTATTTTAACTAATAATAATTAAATAAACAATTTTCTTTTTTCTTTTGCATTAATTGTTTATTTTTAAATATAATTAAATTTAAACCTTTTGCGTTTTACTTTATTTGGATTTCTTTTTTTTTTTTCTTTGTTTTCTACCTCCCTTTCAAATTATTTTGATTTTTAGGTGGCCGACTACGGAGACCGGTCAATGTCCCTTTAGACGTATTTAGTGAAGAAATAAAATTTTATGAATTAGGTGATCAAGCAATTAATAAATTCAGGTAAGCCCGATTGACACACTATCCTTACTGATAACGTTACTACTAACAGTTCACTTGTGTTTCAAGTACTTACAAATACAAACAAACATACAGACCACTTAAAAACTATAGAATTAAATTATTTCAAATTGAGACACTTATTGCACATTGCAGTAATTATACAGATTGTAGACTTGATGATGATGGTGAAGATATTGAAGATAATTGGAACATTCAAACAAACTTTAATTGCAATATTAATTGAGTTGGAAAATGCTTAATTTTAAGTCAGAATTGAATTTTTTACTTATTTTTATTTTTTGTTTTTTATTTAACTGCACAGTCAGTAGGGTGCAATTAAGTAGACTTCAGATGTTTTACATTCACACAATCTAATTATCTTGTATACGGCTCCAAATGCATATTTTATTGCACTCTACTGTATGAGAGTTTTATTTTTTTTTTTATTTCAATTGCTTGCATTCGTTAAAATTATATATTTTTTAATTTTTTTTTAAGTAGTTAGATTTATTAAAATATGATTTAAATATGTTAAATTCAGTACTATTAAATAATTGCTAATTTTTTAAGATTGAAAAGAAAATTGTAGCGAATATTAATTTATTGTGACTGTTAGCACAAATATTGATTACACTTACGTTACATACTTACAACACATACGTAGATATGAACATTAATTCACTTGACCACCAGCTTAAAATTTTGTTTATACGGCAAAAGGGAGGCTATTGTTGCCGGCCCGTGGTTTCAAGTTCCAAAAAACACCAAATCAGACAACCACCTACAAATACATGACATATTCAGGTTAATGAAAATAGAATTGTTTTAAAACTGGCTTACACAACTACACACAAACTTAAACTTCATGTGTGCTAAAGGTATGTACGTATGTATGTTCATCTAAAATGGCAACGAAAACAAAAAAGTGTATCTTTAAAATAAAGGATGTCCAAGCAAATATTTTAACGTAGCACAACAAAAAAGGAACAGGGACAACACATCAACGATATTCCCAGAAAATGAAAAGAGAGCAATTTTCAAAGATATTGCGAGTGGAGGTTGTATTTATAGAAGTTAAACTAAGATGTATCGCACACTTAAAAACCAAAAACAATAACACTTACACAATACCAAACACCAAATAACAAAAACAGAGTGTTGAAATTTTGTCTTGTAATTATTACACGGAAAATTTTGTAGTTCATTTATAACCTCAACTTTTAAAAGACTTAATTTTTGTGCAACGTTTTATAAAATTTTATAATATTTTTGTAAATACGTGTTCATATGTTTCTTTCTTTTAATTTTACTTTTATAATTTTCTTTAGAGAGGATGAAGGCTTTATTAAGGAAGAGGAAAGACCATTGCCGGATAATGAAAATCAAAGAAAAGTCTGGTTACTTTTTGAGTATCCAGAAAGTTCGCAAGCCGCCAGAGTTGTAGCCATAATTAGTGTATTTGTTATATTGCTATCAATTGTTATATTTTGTCTAGAAACATTACCCGAATTTAAGCATTATAAGGTAAGTCAGTTGGCATCTTTCTCATTTTATTTATTAAACCCCCTTAAAGCTCTAACATTTTGAAAAAGATATTGAAATCATTTTCTTTCATTTACTCTCTCAATGTGGCACTTGAATTTGGGTTTTTTAAATTAAGATTCGACTTGATGTTGTCATTGTCACTGAACGCAAGCGAATTTATTTTGAAAAGTTCTGATTTTTCAAAAATAATTTTTGTTAATTCCAGTCAGTTGTAGTTTTGATCCTTAAAAAACAGCAACATTTGTTAAATGATTAAAAGTTTAAATTTGTACTCTTAACTATAATAATTTGCTTGTTTGTAACTTTCTGTAGTTTTCCTTCCTGCATTAATTTTCTTAAATTTCAATGTATTTTATTCATTTAATCAAAAAGAAAGAAAGGAAACTAAACAAAAACAAAAAAATTATTAAATTATTTCTTCGATATTCATTCCACAAGGCGCGTCGATTTAAAGTGAAGAATAGTCAAAATATTTTTACAAACTGTAGTCTGCAATAAGAAAACTCCGTACAACGGTTTAAAAAATTTTCTTATATCTAAAATTTCGATACGTAATCAAATTTGAGTTTCTTAATTTTGCCTTATTTTTCTCTGAGCCACTTATATGAACTTTAAAGCCGAAAAATTTGAAGAATAAGTTGGATGCGGCAACAATCTTAACTTATATCGCATACTTTTGCTGTCTGAACTGCACAAAAGATCGCGGATCGCTATCATTGTGAAACGGATTTAAAAAATATTGACTTCATATTCATGAGTTTATTGAATTAAAAAAAAAAGAATTTGATCTAAATTTTGATCTTAATCTCGGGTTTCAGGAAAGCTATTCGGATCAACGACTATTATATCTAATAAAGTTCATTCACTTAAACAAACTTATCAGAATTTTAATTTGTTAATATTTTCATAATTTTGATAATTGTTTAATAAATTTTTACAATTATTGGAAGTTAATGTTGAGTTAATTAAAACAAAAACACTTTCTTTCTTTAATTCTTTTTTGTTATGAAAATTAATTCAAATATTTTTTTTTTAACAATAAAAAGACAGAAAGTAATTGGAATAAAAATGTTAAAATTAAAAATTACTAACTGGTGACTTAGCAAAAATTATTTGCTAAATTTAACTGGCAGATGCGTAAAAGAACTTGTACTCATAGAAAAAAAAATTATTTCATTTATATAAAAAACATTCAAATGTGTTTTATAACTATAAAATATTTTTGAATAATTAAATACGGAGCGAGAGACTTGCCTTTAGTTTTAAGTTATTAATTTCACTTTCAGCGGGCAAAAAACGAATGGGCACTTAGCAGGCAAAATTCGAAACGTTATTGCATTTATCTATACGATAAATTTTATCGGTTAATGTACGTTAGTTTTGAATCACATGAGAACATATGTCTCTCCATCCCCGTTATTTTTCTAAACAACTAAGTTTAGTCTGGCCTTTTCATCCAGGCATAAATGACTTCGCTCTTTTTATTTCTAGTCATTTCATATAAAAATCAGCAATATTAACCCACTAAATGAGTTATCAAGTTGAGTTTTTGAAATTTAGCAAGATTTAAATAAAGATTTTTCTATGAGCACAAATTATATGCTTCAATTGATACAAAAAAGCACTAACTGCCTGTTTTATATACTTTTACTGCCTTAAGATTCCTATTGGATTAAATATAATTTTTATTTTATTTCAATTGGAAACTTCGAAAAAAGAGGGTCGAGACAACTCAAAAATGGGTAAAAATAATGTTTTATTTGAAATTGTTTTATTTTATCTTTTCTGTAATTTGGCTAATTTATTAATATAATTAAATGTTATTTAATCTAATCTTTGATGTTCTCTCAAAACTTAAAACCGAAAAGTGTTAGTTTTCTTATGACTTAGATCCCAATTTTAGGATTTAGTTTAAAAGCATAAAAGAGTAATTCTAGTTGCCATAAATAAATAACAGGAAACAAAAATTAGTGGGAAAAAAAGAAAGTTTGTGTGAAATTCAAACAAACCAACTGAAAATTGTATAACGGCCACCCCCATTAGATACCCTTTCTATCGTTAACGCTTCTTAGTTTATTAATGGAAACTTTTTTATATATAAAATTAAAAACACAACTTCTAAACTGTACCTTTGAGTATTTTTGATTAAATGAATAAAAAAAAAAGAAAAAGAAAAAATGTATGTAAAAAATTGTATCTCTTACCAATTTAATATTCTCTAGTTAATGTTCATTATATTTTTGTAAAATGCGTTATTTTAATGCTATTTGTATGCGAACCTTTTTTTCCTTCTTGCTAAACCCTGGCAGAAATTTAAAATCATAAACAACATTTATTTATTGTATTTATTCGCGTACATGTCTTAAAATTGTTTTAAATTCAATATCAATTAAAATGTTTTTCAGGTGTTCAACACAACTACAAATGGCACAAAGATCGAGGAAGATGAGGTGCCTGATATCACAGATCCTTTCTTCCTTATAGAAACGATATGTATTATTTGGTTTACTTTTGAACTTACAGTTAGGTAAGTAATATTTTGTCCAAAATTTTGATCTGCCCTTCTACATCTTGTATCGCCCTAATATCTCTTGCGATTGTGTGTGTTTGCGCTCGATTAGGTTCCTCGCATGTCCGAACAAATTACATTTCTGCAGGGATGTCATGAATGTTATAGACATAATCGCCATCATTCCTTATTTCATAACATTGGGTACAGTTATAGCTGAAGAGGAAGACGCATTAAATCTTCCAAAAGCGCCAGTCAGTCCACAGGTATGTCAATTCGTGTGCGTGCGTGCTTTTATGCGTTTGTCAAATAAAATAACGACATATGAATTGCTAACTGTATGTCAATGTTTTTAAAAGACAACAACACAAAAGAGAAAATTAAAAGCAAAAGCAAAAATAAAAATAAACAAAAAACGAACAAAAACAAAATAAAACCATAATGCTACTCTGTCTAAATATTTTTATTTTTTATTTGTTTATTTTAAATTTAATTTGATATATTAAAATGCTCGTTATTATCAGTTTTCGTTTTTGATTTGTATTTATATTTGTAATTTTTTTGTTTCATTTTCTTTTTTATGTATTTAAGTATTATGAATATAATTATTATTATTTATAACTGTTGTAAAATTACGTTATTAAATTGTAATTTCTAGGACAAGGCATCGAATCAGGCTATGTCCTTGGCAATATTACGAGTGATACGATTAGTTCGAGTATTTCGAATATTTAAGTTATCTAGGCATTCGAAGGGTTTACAAATTTTAGGACGAACTCTCAAAGCCTCTATGCGGGAATTAGGTTTACTTATATTTTTCTTATTTATAGGTAAGTTTCGTAAAAAACAACTGCAAAACCAAAAAAAAAAACACCAACTTTACAATTATAACAACAACATAAGACGGCTTAATCATTTTTATGCTTATTTCTCACCCTCTAATACTCGTTTCTACAATAAAAACATTCGAGAAAATACTACCAAAATATTTACCTACTTACACTTTCTACAACAAATACACACTTAAAACACGCCAAACACAAAAAGAAGTCATTTAAAACCCCCTTCCCAAAAACGAAAAAAAATATATAATAAACAACCAACAACAAACTGTCACCCAACTAAGCCTAGTCAATTTTCAAACCCTAGATTATTGAAGGGCTTTTGGCTTTACTAAACATCCTTTACATCTTTTTATTTAACGTTTTGTTTTTATTATTTAACAAAATTTTACAATGAGTCCTAGAAGGTTGTGTTAACTTAAATAAAAGAGAAAAAACATAAGTTATCACTTAATTTCCGTTAGGGCCGCTATTTGTTTAACAATAAAGAGGCGCAAAAAAAAATAAAATGCACTTGAATATAACTTTTTTTTATTTTTTTTTTTTTTTCTTTACTAAATAATTTTTTATTTAGTTTTAACTACCTTCCTTCCTAAGCTTTTTGTAGTTATTAAAAAAAAAAAAAAAATTTAATGAGAAAAAGGGAAATATTTTTAAAAATTGCTTTGCTTTTTTTATTTAGTTTGTATTGAATCAATAACAAATAACGAAATATTAATCTAAACGTTATTTGTACTGTACCTTGAAATCAAATAACTTTCGAATAATAATGAAAAAAAAAATAGAAAAAATAGATACTAGATATCGAGAAATGATTTAAGTATTTAGTAAATGCTTTATATTTAATAATTTTTTTTATAGAGTAGGGTGTATGTATTTTATAACACATGCTGTAGGTATATTTTTATATGTCTCTATAGAACGTTATAGGTACACAGTAAAATATCAAAGGTTAACGTTTCGCAAATAATTTTCATATGTGATTTCAGTTACAATTATTATGAATAATAAAGCAGTTCTAACAACTAATAATGCAATTCTAACAACTCTTTGCTTATGGCCAGGCGAATATATAAAAGAGACCATCTGCTGTAATTAATCGCAATCAGTTTATTATTTAATATTTAACTAATTACATTTTTTTGGTATTTTTTGACTTTGAAAAGTTTAATAAAATTTTTTTAATTTTTGGTTACATACAAGAACGTTACAAAAACTCGCCTTTACCAGTTAAAAAGTTGGTTGGCTTCTGTATTGTCTTTGAAATATAATCATGATTTGCATCAATTTTTTAAATAACACTGATACGTAAACCAGTTGAAAAATTGTTGCTTTTAGCATTAAGTCAGCCAACTGTTAAACCCTATGGTCCCTATAAATCCATTTTAAAGTTTTAACCTGCTTATATTTAATAGGCGAACTTTTAAGATTGTAAAAGCATTTGCATCTGATTGGTATTCTAAGCAAAAATGAATTTAAAAATAAGAAATTTTTGCATTTAAAAATGTTAAATTTCTCAAAGATAAATAACCAAAGATATTTTACTGTGATTTGTATGTAATAAAAAGAACACACACACATACACAAAAGAAATTTGTTCCAACAAATATTTTATTTGTAAATTGGTATCTTATTATTTATGTTAGCCAAATTATATTAAAAAAATGATATTCCTTTACAATTTACTCGAATTTTAGTCTATTACTCGAGATATACTTTGACAAAGTTCAAAATAATTCAACGAAAACAGTCGTTTATAATTTTAATTGATAATATTTAAATGAAAATAACAAACTTTCTAAATTGTCACTTTATTTATTTTATTTATTTTTTTAACTTAATTTTTATCAGTAAAAAAATTCTATAATTTTCAGTTAAATAGAATTAATTAAAATTATATCCATTCTGTTTAAATAAAACTGTCCAAAATTTATAAAAGGTAAAACAAAAAGAATCAGTAAATTAAATTTTTAATTTTGAACTGTTATTGTTGCGTGCCTTACACACTTGTTAAAGTTTATTTGAAAGTAATAATTTACGTTACAATTTTATTTTAAAATTTGTTTTTGTTTTAAAATTAAAAAAAAAACACATATTTTAGATTGAAATTATTTATTAATGATTTTTTTTAATATTATATCTTTTATTTTATTTTCTATTTTTTTTTTTTTTTTATAAATTACAATACTTTGTCTATTACATATCAAATGCACATTGTTATTAATATTAAAACAGTTAGAGCTTAGCGTAGTAGTATATAGAAGAAATTTATATTGTTATGTAAAATAAACTAACATTCTTACTTTGAAACATTTTTAAATTTTAACCTAATTCGATCTTTCAAAACTATTTGTTATAAAGCAAAAATCCTAACAATAACTATTAGCGGTGTTAATTAAAATTGTTTAACTTGAACTTGGTTTTTTATTTCTTTATTAGCTTTTATTTTAGTAGTAGAGTTTAGATGTTTTTGAGTCGCATATAAACTTGATTTATAATTATTAATTTTACATGTATGAGTACATATGCATTTATATATGTCCTTATATATTTAGATGTATGTGTATATATTATTTAAATAATTTTTTTTTTTAATTTCTTAAAAGAATAATTATGTATCTATGTATATAAATTATTTAAACTTATAAAAATTATAAATATAGTCTCAAATATTTTTTATTAGAAGAATCAGCTTTTTAAAAACATTAGTCAACGAATACTTCGGCATTGATAATTTAAAAAAGAATTCGCGTCGGTCTGCTTCAACTTATAATCTTAATAATAATAATCGTTCGTTCTAATAATCCTTTAAGTTTTATTTCCAGTTTTATTTTACTATTTGCTTTTCTCTGTCTTCTTTTGAAAAAAAAATACATAAGATTGTAGGTGAAAATTGTATTAGCAATAAAAAATTGAATGCATTCAGAAATTAATAATTAAAAATAACTATAACATATTTTCTTAAAATTATAGTTTAAATAAGAAAAAAAATTGAAAAATCACATTTAGTAGTTTTCATTTATTAAGCGATAAGCGTCCCCAAACTTGGCACACAAATTTAACAAAACAAAAAATAAAAACATTTTAAAGATGATGGTCATAAGTAATTGAATGATTATAAGATTTTTATAATTTGTATAAACTTGACTTCTGGCCTGTTATAAAATACACAATCATATGCTTCGTCAGGCTGCTTCGAGTAGAATGCTCTTAAACCAAAAAAATTATTGATTGTGATATGCAAATAATATGGGAGTGCATGTTGATAAATGGCAAAGTGTTAATTATACTTTAGATATAAAACTGAGTTTTTTTCAAACATGTCCACAACGTTTCGTAAATTTCATTTTCACTTTCTCAAGGAATCAGAAATAAAAACTCAACCGCCAAACCAAAGAAGTTTCAAGTGACCTAATAACCATTTTACATTTCGTTGACTAGTGTTATTTAAGTAATTGAGAATACCAAAACCAAGGTTCAGTATGAATTTCATCTATTATTTTCTTACATTTTTAACTCGTATAAACTTCCATATGAAATTTTTTGGTTTTTTGTCAAACTAACATTTCTTTTATTAATAATTTGCACTTTAGTTTAGTGACATTGAAAACCTCTTAATATGTATTTATTTATTTGTTAAATTGATATTCAATCCCCTCCAAATGATTTAATTTTTTTATTTAAACTGCACCGTATTAGCCAATTGTTTAACAATTTTGTAGTGAGTTGAACTAATTAATTAAATATGTATAAACAAAAAAAGAAAAAAGTTAAAGTTAACAACCACAACATGTAATTTCTTTTTACAGATTCTTTGGAGAAGTTTTTTTTTTTGTAATTAATCTCTTATAATTTGGTGTATTAAGAAACTGGAACACAACTTTTTCGACGACATTTTTCGATAAAAAAACTAAACAAAAATGTTTAATAGTAATTAAAATTACCGTTTATAGATCAAGACCTTAGGCCTTATTTCTTTAAATGTTTAGTGTTCAAAAAAGCATATAAAATAAAAAAATATAATCAAAGAAATTTGGACACTAAATTTTACAGCAACAGAAAACATTTCTTAGCATTGCTGTATCATTTTAAAATTTTAATAAATTTAAAATAAATTTAAAATTTATCCCGCGGAAGGCTTAACCTAGGAAAGGAACAATCAAATAATTTTAAGACTCCATGAATTTTGATTTCTACTGGTATAAATTATAAAATTTTTATAGAAAGTTTTTTTTTAATTATAATGAGTTTATGTTTAAAAAATAGATAGTTTTTTATATCTTTTACGTGTAACTGTAGCTTAATTTTTGAAAGTGATATTTTTAAACAATTTTTTTTTGTCATTTTTTTTACCATTCATGGAGTTTTATATTAAATTTTTATCAAGTACAAGTTTAATCGTATTAACACAAGCATCTCCAGTTAAAGTAAAGACAACTTCCACCAAATTACATTTTTCCTATGTTTCACCATTTCTTGTTAACTTAATTGAGAGGAAGTAATTAACACAGTTTGATCAAATTAACATCACATAACACTTTATTATATTAACAGTAATTTGAACTTTTAAATTAAAACATAATATAATTTTTATTTGCAATTAATAAATTGAAAGATCATGTTAACAACAGCAACCAAAAAATATAAAAAGCAAACGAACTAAATTTCCCAAGCAGAACACATTAAAATAATGTTTAACATACACATTATTTAATAATTATTATTTTTTTTGTATTATTTAAAAACTAAATTGATATTAAATTAAAAAAAAAACAAGAATATATTTAAAATTGAATTGAAGTGTTGTTTTCTTCCCATCGACGGTATATTTCGCGGAGGCTGGCGCTGAAGCATCATTCCTCTAATCAATACAGGGCGCATAAGTCATAATTAAAAGATAAACAACATCGCAGCAGAATCCTTACTCTTGCATTTTTTAATATCTGTGTTTTCATCTAAAATCTTAAGCCAAACTTTGAAATCACAAGAAATCTGCATTTCAATCATTACAGTGTTTGTGGGTGAACCAATATTATTTTTTAACAAAGAATCGCAGTTGTAATACATTTAATTGAATTTTTTAATTAACTTCACTCATATTTTTTAACGTACTCACTCGTATGCATTAATTAACCCCTGCATTATTTCAATTACAATTTCAAACTTTTAACATAATGAAAATACTAAAATCTTTTAAAGAAGAATTTGTTAGATTGCGTAAAATTAAAATTATCGCATTTAAATTGGATGTGTTTGTGTATTGTCAATGTAAGTGTAAGTGTAAGACGCAACGTTAAACCTTAAAATAAATATATGACATCTCTGAAAAAGTGCGTAAAAGAAATGTAATTTTATCTTGTTCGTTCATTGTGAATAAGAAACCTATAAAGATTCTTCTAGTAGATTCTATTGTAGAAAGACATTTAGAAGACCGATTTCTTCAATAAGAGTTGTTGTAACGTGGCTTTATTGTTGAATATCGTTAAGGAAAAAATTGGCCTTCTAAATCCCTTTCTGCGGTTTTAACTCTTACATATTAATACAGTCTTTAAGATCTAAGTTTTCTTTAATAAATAAATAATAATTCTTTTGTATATATTTTACATCTACATCAACTAATTTCTTAATAATTTTTTGCACACATTTAAATTTTTAACTTTTTTACAGCATTTTATTTGACACGTGTCGAAAAGAATTTATTCCTGATTTATAATAATATTTTTAGCATTTTATTTTGTCTATTTTAAGTTCTGGATATTTTAAACGATTAAACGAGCAACGGGCGATTTTACTGTTTAAAAATTCGATAATAATATATTGATGCTGGTGTGAATAAAAAATTAGAGCTTCTGAAATAAGTTGTGAAAGCTCTGTTTTATGTAGTTATTTCCCTTACTTAAGCTTTAAATAATTTCGTTAAAGTTCATTGGACCGCTAATAAAAAGGACTTATGAACAGTGATGATTCCACACAATTTCCCTAATATCAGCGAAAAACAAATTTTACAATAGTTAATAAGCGCTTGTTTTATTAAAAGCGATAAATTCTTAAGGACAATTTTTAAAGAAATGACTTAAAAACCTGAGTGCTTTTCATAACTAACACTTGTCAATAACTCTTAATATGTTCTGCAGAATGACCCAGAATATTCATATGCTACGTGGTCAGCTGAACAAATATAAGGACGTTTCTACCAAGATTTTATGAAATTTATACAACGCACAGTAGAATAAATAAAACGGAAATAATTTTGTAGTTTCTAAACGGATAGCCCGATTGTATTTTTCATACGGCTCATAGTGGCACATTTGGCGAGAAGGCGCTCAAAAATCCGTAACTTTTGATTGAATCGTAATTTTGATATGCGGTTTTTCCTGTTTAGTAGGTGGGATTTTAGTACTTAATTTTTGATAAAAATAATAAAAGTCGACCCACAAAAAAATTACGAATGGTTTAATATTCGTTACTATTGTTATTAACTGAAGTTGAGTATAAAAGAAAATTGTTAAGACATTAAAAAAAAATCATATAAATGTTCTATTCTTGTTGGTACAAATTAAAATAATTAATAGGAAACGCCAAATTTTGGCTCCCGTAATATTTTTAAGCTGAAAAGCAACAAGGGCCAAAGGTTGATTTCTTAAACATCCTTTTGAAATAAAAAAATTTTTAATTTTTAAAAAGTTAAACTTTCTTAAATAAGAAAAGTTGTAATAAAAAATTCTTTTTTAGTTAAAGTTTTATTTTATTTTTACATATTTTTATAACAATTTATAAAATAAATAATAATAAATTAACATAAATACGTATACTTTCAAATCAAAGATCCACTATACGTTAAGCAATTCTAGTAAAAATTTCTTCTAAATAGCATTTTCATCTTCTAATAGTTGTTTAGAGTTGTTTTCCATTTTTGTCGAATGTTGGACATATATGGATCTGAAATAAACAACAAAATAGTGATAAGGTCTTCTTTAGTACAACATCTAGACATTTTTAAGCCACATGTGTGCTTTAAAATTACACGAAGCTATAAAACTTATTCTCATGACCTTTGAAATCTTTTGGGGTTAGAAAGGATTCAACATGTACGTGTCCTGTTTTGCTTTTCAACTTTAAATCGTAGCAAGAAAGACACATGCGATTTAGTTGCTTCAAACTGCAAAGTAAAAACTTAATGTATTTGCTTTTGTTTTCCACAAAATCGCTTTCAAAATTTTTATTTCCCACTTTAGAATCAATAGTGCAGAAGTTTTTAAACTGCAGTATGGATTTGTGTCTAGTAATAAAGACCTCCATAATTAAGACTAGTTAAACAATGGTTTTTACTGGTGCTAGAATCCTTAACGTGAATATTATTTAAACTGTTAATTCAATGCATTAATCATTTTCTGGTCATGTACTCAGGCGTTTCGATGATCAGAATTTGTGATTAAATGTTTTTTAAGAAGTTTTAAAAATATTGACTTTTATTTGAGCTATATTTTATAAATAATTTATTATTTTTTAATTTTTGGCTCAAGGTCATTACTAATTGTTTTAAATTGTGAAGGGAACAGTAAATTTAGGATATAAGTAGCATGAAATTCACTTTTTGGTTAACTACTTTAAAATTTATCGTATCTGTCTACAGGGACATAATGTCCATTGACTTTATTTCGCTCTCAAAAGTGACTAATGTCAACAGCCATTATGTCGCTTCGAAAAACTTAATAATGTCGATGCACATTGTGTCGTTCTTAGTATGAACACAATGTCACTTATAAAAGCGTCATAACGTTTGCACTTAAAACAACAACGGCTTCGCTCAACAAAGACTTACTGCATACCTGGCCTTCGGCCGGTCGCAAAGACTCTATCCTCTTTAGTATAACTAACACCGGCTCCGCCCTCCAAAGATTTTCTGCATGTGAAAAATTCTAATTCATGTATATTATATTTCCAAAGTATTAAAATAAAAGAACTTGTATTTCTTATATTCTGTTTCTTCTAAAAATTTGTATAAATATTCAATTTTACAATTGATAACAACTTTTTAGATGGATAGCAAGAATGCTGATGAAGGTTGTAGCGAACCAGAAAGCGCATTTCATTTTGCTATTACCTGTATTTTACTATTCTCTCTAGAATTTATCACTATGGACTGACTTAAGCAGAAAATTTACATAATAATAAATGAAATTATTTTAAGTATTTTTTTTTTTTTTTGGTGACATTATTTTGTGCAGAATGGTTATAGAGTTTCGACAGCGTATGTGCTAACAAAGCCTTGATGGCATCTACCGGATGTGCACTTCCATATTTAATGATGTTCTAAACACTTTGCTACTGAATAACAATATTTTTCTAAAATCTTCCATAAATCTTGTACACCTTCAACAAACTAATTATTTTTTCCTTTAAAACGAAGTTATCACAATTTTAATTCAAAATGATTTTAGAGAAATAACTTGAAGGAAGAAACCTTGGAACCAATGCTTTCAAGTCGTCCTTATCTCTTAACGACGTTTATTGCAGACTTTTAAAATTTACATACATACAGCCGTGGTAAAAAAAAAATATCACTTTAGGCAACGCCTTTTAGAAACATATAACAGGAATGAGAAAAACAGAAGTGTCACATCGATAAACTTTAATTGAAATGATTTACAAAATACTGTTAAGATTTAAGATTGTGACGATAAATAAAAAGCAAGGTTCCGTCCATTCCTCTACCCTATTTCTTATTTTTCTTCTTTCGCAGAGAACAGTAGCATTTGCTATTCATAATCATTGCGCAATAGGCCAAGCCTTTTAGAAATTGGGGCTATGCGAAAACACATCAGTGACACTCTCAATCGTAATTTTTTCCCAATTTCCGAATGGGTCTTGCGAACAGGGTTTAATTAAACGCTCGAAAATCCCAGTGCCAAGTGCTTACGCGCATGAATTCTCATGTTCATGGCATGAAAATTCAATACGATGTTTGATGGACCAAGCAAATTTTTAAGGACGGAAAAAAAACATTCAAGTACCAATCACTCTATCTGATCTCCTTGCTATTTTTCTCACCTCATGATACAGAAAATGGAATACAACTCTTATGTAAGGGTCGACGCTTCAAAGACTATTTTGGAGCGCGTGCAGAAGAAAGCGAATGATCTCATCGGTGACAGTAGGATATCCAGCTCTTTTGGTTTTCTGGAGCTTCGAAGTATTTTAGTATGTGTTTCACTGCTTAATCTCAACCATAATGAAATGTGCTCTGACGAGTGTCAGGAAACTTGTTCCTGACAAACGAAATTTCGTACGCATAATACGTCCTTCATCAAAATCGTATTCCCTTATGGTGAATTGGCCAATTAATTACACTAAAAATATGTTGTATTTGGACTATACTCCCTGCGGAGATTTTTCCTGACACTTCCAGTGTTCAAAAATTCAAATCTAATGTCCACAGGCTCTACGCCCTCTATCCTCCTGCCAATGACGTAACATCCTGCTACTGGCACAATGCGTGGCATAAGTAGGGGTCATCGCCTAAATACTGGACCCATAAAAATAGCACTTATGAAATTAAAAACACAAAAAGTAACAATTCAGTACACACTAAAGAAAATGAAGTTACTTAATAAATATGCTGCTGCTGGGCTTTTATTGACAGTAATAATGCCTTATTATCTTTTTTGGGGACTCTCCCCGACGACTCCTTAACTGCAGCCCAATATTGATTGCTTCTAGTCAGGCATATACGCAGACAAATCTATGATGTTAATATTTATAGTCTTTAACCTGCTTACGGGCACTTGGTTGCTTGTATGTTTTGAGTCGTTGCCTTGTTTGAAGACACTATCTTTTCTTCTTAATAAAGCGTGTAAATGTGAAATGAATTGGTTCCACTCCGGAATATGAAAGGCATGCCCACCACATTATGCTTGAAACTCCATGCCTTATGTCCTTGGTCGTAGCTCTTAAATAATAGTCTGCACGCGGAAATTCTCAAGCATAAAAGCGAGTTCAAAATGATTTTGATCTCATCCGTCTAAAAAATATTGGACTCTTACTAGAAAGATAATTCAACTAAGTGCTATTAGCATTGACGACTATTATATATAACGTTAGATCCGTTGACGATCAAATACATACTTTGCAATATAACATTAACTATTTGTACAATCTTGTCGTACTCTTGATGTCAAAGACCCTAGATGGACATAGTAAACCCTGGTTTTCTCAGGATATTAAGCGAGCAATTTTCAAAGGGATTTGTTATTCTGTTGTCATACCTTTCAGTGAAGACCGTCGTCACTGGCTGTTTATTTGGTACGTTTGGCAAACTCTTTCGATGTGATAACATCATTTTCAAGCCGCGTTGTGACTAGTACTGGGGAGAGAGTGTAAGTTGTTTGTTGCATGGATAGTGGTGGGTTCAGATAGTTTTCTCCGTTAGGAATGCTGTCTATTTAAATGGTATTATGCAGATAGATTGTCTGATATCTGTCAGCTTTATTAAAGGTATATAATTTAAATATTTCAGTCTTTTATTGTTGGGTAGGTAAGTGTGACCATCTGTGGATGTTTTTCGTTACAAGATGTTAGTGATGTAAAAATTGTGTCAGAGGTTGTTATTTTCTCCCTAGAAGCATTTTAAAACCACAGAAAAGTACGAATTGCACGCAAGGTAACGAACAGGCTAATTAAGACAGACAAATTCAACCAATTTGTAGACAAATTTTCTGCTGCAACTAACTCGAAAAAGAAGTTGAAAATAATTCGCGAGATTGCATTTGGTAAATCTATCAATCGTAAATCTTGTGAAATTCATGTAATTGATCTAAACAAAAAATTTATAAATATTCCGGTTTTTACACTCACCTCCAATTACTATTGCCCCTCCAATGCTTCTTAAAGCAATAACTTTTATTTTACTAATGTCACCCGGATGTGCTCTCTACTATGTTGCCAGTAAAGTCCAAAGCAATAAAAGTTAATGGCATTGATCCAAAGTTTCTTAAGCTTCTCTTACTACAACTTGCTCTCATTATAACGTTTGTTTTTATCAAGATCTTGACTACCAACTGTTATCCAAAAATATGGAAACTTGCGAGAATCATCCCAATAAAGAAATCAAAATCTGAGTACAGACCGATAGTAATCCTACCGTTCTTTTCAAAAGGTTTTGAGAGGCTGGTTCATAATCAGGCGACTTGCTATCTCGAAAATAATAAAATTCTTTTAAATTGTCAATCTGGATTTTTGGCATCAATTTGTTAAATCAGGTCCTCAAAATAAAATTTTTGTCTTTGAGTCGAGTTGTTCCACAGGGCTCAATCTTAGGCCCTTTATTATTTTCGCTATACATTAATGATCTCCCAAGCAAACTCAAGCATTGCAAAGTTAAATTGTACGCTGACTACGTTCAGCTTTATTTAAGTTGTAACGTTAGATCAGTCGACTAATGTGTGAGAGCTTTAAATGAAGAACTGCATCTTATCTTTAAATGGGCTACGGGTAATGGCCCAGAGATAAATCCTTAGAAACCCAAATGTTTGATTATTAAGAAAAATTTATTAAGACTTGATTAAAGTCAACAGATTGAGATTGTAAACGTTGCTAAAAATCTGGGAATGTACTTTAGCAGCACACTCACTTGGTCTAGCCATATTAATTTTGCAGGTGGTCGTGTGTCTTTTATGTTAAAAAATCTTTGGCAAAGTCATAGCCTAAAAGTATAAAGCGAAATGAAAGGGGTTTCCGTGTTACCCTTTGGATACGGAACACATTTTCACATTTTTTGTTTTACCTTTTGGTGCTTAAAATTTTCAACAACAAACATCAAAAACATTAAATATAAAACTAAAGAGCGAATCATACTTGGTACGAAACCTTGATGTGTGAGTCCAACTCACACTTCAGTATCACTTCTTAAACTGTATTTTTAAATTTAAAAATATAAATAATTGATTTGAGAAAAATTAAAACCACAGCAAATCCAAACTTTTGGCGAATAATTATTTGATTATTATCCTGCACTGAAATCTTGATTTCTTAAAGAAGGCTTTAAGAAAGTTAAAGTATTGGTAAAATCGTTTTCGATTTAAATATTCGAATTTTTAGAATAATTTTTTTGCAAGATTATATATTTTGCTTTGTCTTAAAATTTTCGTGAATTTTCGGTTTCTCGCAAAGGTTCGATTTTTCAATATTTTGAGAAAAATTTGAAAATAAGTTAATCTATTTTTCATATTTTCTTTTTTAAATTCTTTACAGCCGTACCTAAACAAAAGCAAAAAGCGTTGTTTGCTGTCAAAAAGTTATCATGCTCGTATATTTTGTATGTAGCATACCGAAATATCGCGGCGGCAACGCAACGGCAACTCTTTGCAATTGGAAAATTCAATTTTTACAAGGCGTTTTATAAAAATTTAAAATAAATATAAATTCAAATAATAATAATTTTTTATATACAATTTTAATTTACACAACACAAAAAGAAATGTTATTCATGTTAAAATTAGTCCCCTTTTACAATGTAGAAATTGATGGGCAGACATAATATTGAAATTAGAAAAATTATATAAAGAAACAACACGAAAGTTACGAAGAGTGAAGTAGAAAAACAATAAATGTCTAGTTAAGATAGTAGTGTACTACAAACTCTACCTCTTCAGCCCCACGCCGATAAACTTCGTCTGTCTGCCTATCAATTTCTACATTGTATTTATTTTTTTAATAACTCTGTTTTTATCGTTTTGACATAACGTTTCCGCTTTTGTTTAGCGTAAAAGCTATGCGTAAGAAAACGTTCCGTTTTCCACTTTTGTGTAGGTAGGCCTGTTATTAGGTTTTTTTTTAAATCGGTGTGTACCCCTATCAAAATAATTGGACTAAAAATGGCAAACCGATTTTCTTCTTAAAAAAAATTTTTTCTTAAATTTAGTTAGATTATGGTAATTTGGAGAGGATGTTTCTACTAACGAAGATATCGTTTTTTTTTTTTTTAACTTGGGGCAATTGTACTCTGCTTTTTAGAGATTATAATTACAATTTTATCATAACAGTTTCAAAGATTTCGGTTTAAAAATCTTCGCAGTTGTAAGTTAAAAAACAACAAACATCATATTTACTTTTTAAGAGAAGACTGCTGGCAAATCACACTGCTGGTATTTTTTCTATATTCAATATACATATTTCAGTTGAGTAAGTTGAGGTAAGTTGGGAAATTCCCTGCCAACAGAGTACTGCTCTCAATTGTTGGCTATTGCGAGTATTGAATAAATCTTGATTTCGATAAAAACTCACACGTATAACTCGGTAAGTAAAAACTTTGACTTGATGCTTGTTTACAGGAGTTACATACGGATCGTAAGTTTGAAATTTTGCAATTTCATCCAACAAGTAATTAATTTAATAAGTACAATTGATTAAACAAATTATGGTACATTTCACAATTGTTTGTAGTTTTTGTTTTTTTATTGATATTAACTTATTTTTAAAATTGTAATAACAATAAATTTCGTTAGGTGATCGATTTAACAAAGCAATACATCGAACAGCAGTAATGAAAATTTAAATCTTGCATTCAACACATTTTATATATTAATCCTATGGATTTAAGACAAGTTCGAAAAAATAATAATAGAAAAAGCAAAGAAAAAATATTTGTCTGCTTGGGAAAACGCGTTGCAGTTTTATATTTTAAGCTTTGTGTAAAACATATGATTTTTTTTTAATTACACAGAGTTAATATCTCATTTTAAATTTATGCAATATAATTGTAACACAATTAAGACAGTTTTAAACGTACAAATCAACTAACTAACACTTACAAATAAAACAAATAACTGCTTGGATCTGCCAGCTATAAAATGTTAAATCTTAACCTCATCCCTGAATTCCTATAAATCCTAATCTATTAATAACAAGCAGTCAAAAACTATTGAAACTCATAAAAAAACTATAAATTATTAAGAAAAAAAAAGAATAACACAACAGGCCAACCAAAATTTCTATATATCAACATTTGAAATTTTCTAGGCGTTGTACTCTTCTCATCAGCGGTTTATTTTGCGGAAGCTGGAAGCGAAAATTCCTTCTTCAAGTCCATACCTGATGCATTTTGGTGGGCTGTCGTTACCATGACAACCGTTGGATATGGTGACATGACGTATGCAAAATATTTAATATTTCTATAGATTTCTCAATTTAACTCTCTTTATAACTTTAAATTATTACAATTTTTTACGATTTTATTGTTTTGTTCTGTTGTTCAATTTTTCTTTTAATTCTAATTTTATGTTGATTTTGGTTGTTGTTATTTTTATCTATCTATCAATCTATATCTCTTTTACTTTCTATTACAAAAAAAAAAAATGCTCAAACGATTTAGATTCAAAACCATTTATTATTTTTATTAAAATTTCATACAAGATGGGCGTTATCATTTATTTAATTTCATTGCTACATCATACCGTTTGTGAATTAATTTCCAACAAATAACTGAAAATAAGCGGCAGTTTTTTGTACAGATTTATTTAATTATGCCAAATTTCATGAGTACCATCGTTTTTGAGTTATTAACGTTTTAATCAACTTCTATACGATTTGCACCTTTCTTCTAGTAAATTCAGACAAATTCATTATTCTTAAGCCTAAGCAATCAAACGAAGCATTTTAGCATCACTGATATATTTGAATTTTTTAACAGGAACTACTTCATGCATTCATTGTAGCCTTTCTGTCTCCAAGCATAACGAAACATACACAGATCATTTAAATTCATAAAAACATTAAATTTTTACAGCACAAGTCTTAGAAACACAACATTTCCAAAAGATGCACTTAATTTGAGTTTTACATTTTTCCTTGTTTTTCTTTTTATTATTATTTTGAAATTATTTGTTTATTTAATACGTATGCAAAAGTTTATAGAACACTTGGGCATGTTTAAGTTTTTAAGTTAAATGAACAAAAATATTATTTTTTATTTTGTATTTTAGTTTTATTTTTTTTTATGATTGGCCATAAAAAGTAGAAATTTTTTTTTTAATGTCCTGTGTGCATTTTTCACAATTCAGATAATAAAAACAAAACATCAAAACGTCTGTTACCATATCACTTTCGTCATATTATTTTCCTTAGCACCATCATTTTTTGTTTTACTTACAACTTATTTACATCAACGTACGTACGTACATCCATTCATAAATATATTTATGATCGTACTTCACATTTTAATCATTTCGTTCAGAGACTAGTTTGTATAAAACACATAAATTTACCATGAGCGATACGATAATATTTTGCTATTAACAGTTTCAAGTGTTAATGTAGAAAGCAAATTTGTCACCTTTCAATTATCGGCAGTTTACATTTCAAGGACATTAACTTTAAAATAAAATACATATGTTTATATCACTCAATCATAAAGAACAAAAGAAAATGAAAGCTGAAAAATATATTATAATCTAGTCTAGCTATTCTGACAGTAGATAAAGATAAAGAATTATATTCCTTAATATTACAATCATCAATAGATTAATTGTAGATTTGTTGCCACAATTGCTTTTGAAAAATTGTATATTAAAGACAATTATTATTACTGTAGTCTATTATATAACAGTTAGCTGAACATATTAAATATTTCTTATGCAGCTTGCTTTAACCACTTATGAATTTCGAAGACACACATTGAACAATTGATTGTAGTTTATAATTTTCTTAACAAAAGCACCCATTTTACATCGTCCTTTAATTATGATTTACTTACCAAAATATATATTTTCCCACTATCTTTTATTCTTTTTCGAAAAATAAAAAAGCTATTCGTTTATTCAATAGTTTCTCGCTAAAGCTTTCTTTATACAAGTTGCATAAATGTTTTATATACAATTAAATTATTTTGTTTCTATTAATCTTTTTGCATCTGTAAATATTAACCATTTTTTTAAACTAACTGCTCATTCACACTTTCTCCTTAATGTACCTGATGTATCCCATTAATTTACTTTTTTATTAATTTTATAATAACAATTAACAAAGAAAGAAATCCAAGAAAAAAATGCTCCATAATTTATTATATTTGTATTTTCATTTGTTTATTTTTTATCGTTCGTTCGTTCGTTTTTTACATCGTACGTACTCTATTTCTCCATACCAAAAAAAAAAAAAAATCAAATATGCCAAATAAACAATTAATCTAAATTCCCTAAACTGTTATAAACCAAATACTACAATTTTGCAAATGAATCGATAAATCTAAACAAAACAAAAAAATTATCGAAAATGAAATTGAAATTGAAATTTTAAAACCGACCCAATGAACGAATAAATATATAAAAAAAAAATTCACAATGAATGAAACTGCAAATGCAAAATAAATTTATAAAACCACAACGTAGACCGGTGGGAGTTTGGGGAAAAATTGTGGGATCACTGTGTGCCATTGCTGGTGTTTTGACAATTGCCTTACCCGTTCCAGTTATTGTCAGTAATTTCAATTATTTCTATCACCGAGAAACGGATCAAGAGGAGATGCAGAGCCAAAACTTCAATCATGTTACTAGTTGTCCATATTTACCTGGTACATTAGGTAAGTAAAATTATTCACAAAACTTGCAACTTATTACACAATAACATCACTTAAACTTCCGTTATTAATTATCTTTCATTAACACAAATTTTCTTCGCTATCACTGAAAATAGACTTATTTCATTTACAAACACTAATTTAGCAAGTAACACTTAGAGGTCCGCATATGTAAAATATGTGGGAATATCCTTGATCGATACTCTTCTTATACCACATTCTTCTACACAATTAACAAAACTTAGTTATTAATTATGAAATATCAATTTATCGTTAGTTCTTTATACCTTGTGATCGATTAATTTAATTTTCTCTTTTGCCCTGATACTTATACGACACCAAATGAATTTAATACATATAAAATGATACCACCATACCATCACCAATTATCAATTAACATATATCATGTGGCAATATCAACGTAATTAAAAAAACATTAAAACGCAAAAATCGAGCAGGTCAACATTTAAAGAAATCATCGTTATCTGAGTCCTCATCGGATATGATGGATTTGGATGATGGTGTTGAGTCAACGCCAGGAATGACTGATATACATCCTGGTCGTTCATTGGCTCCATTTTTAGGAGCCACTACCCATCGTTCTCATTTAACTCCAACAGCAACAAGTACTGCTACCGCAACCCTGCCAACACCGCCTCAACAACAGCAGCAAACACCGCCAGATAAGCAACTCCAACAGCAGCAGCAACAAGTTCAGCAGCAGCAGCAACAAATCCAATTACAAAATGGCTACACACAATCTGCCATCAGTGTTACCAGCAGTGGTAACATTCAAACCCATAGACATAATAATGCTTTGGCTGTTAGTATTGAGACCGACGTTTGACTACTGGGTAAGTCTTTTTATCTTTTTTGTTCTTCTTTTTATTATTTAAATTCACTTCACTTTGATTTCATTTAATCTTCTGTGTTTGTTTTTATTCAATAAATCAATCTCTTATCCTGTCAAGAAATAAAGTTGTTGTGCCTTCTTTAAATCTACTTAACTTGTTTTTCTTTTTGTCCCAGACACAGCCTCTCCAACAGAAATATGTACAATAATTTTGTTGTTTCTTTTTGAGTTGCACTTTTTGATTGCATTTCAAATTGAACAATTGTTTAATTTGCAAGTGTGAATGAAAAAGGAAAAAATATATAATGCTCGTATGTATTTCATGTGTTGAATATGAGTAATAACAAACAAATGAAAATCAAAAAACAATTTGTGAATGTCAAATTTCGTTTCCGTTGCAAAAAATTCATCCCACTGAATTTCGTCCAAAGCGAAAAGCTGTGTAAATGATTAAAACTCTGCTAGAATACTGGAATCGGGCCTATTACGGTATTCTGACAATTGCGAGAAGTCATTAACAATTTAAATTGATGAAGTTGTTTCGCTAACAATTCTCCTATTTATTTTAAAAGTGGGCTTTCTTTCAAGATGTCCTTCGGTTGGCTCAAACCACAACACTCAGTTGCATTTTATTAATTTGGAATTAAGCGAAATTTGCTGACTGCAAGTCTTCAGTTTTGATTTCTTGGTTGAGTTTATTTGTATAAATTTCTACTCCTGATTTGGAGGACAAGGGTGAATAATATTTTTTACACATATTTTTCTCCTAATAATTTTTTAGTAGTGTTACAGATATTTTTTCTAGAGCCTATTCAAACAAACTTTAAATCAACAACCCAAATGACACGTATGTTTATAACCAAGATACTAAGCATTGTCTAAATGACAAATATTTTTTTTTTTTGCCTTTCAAATTGAAGTGTTTGATGAGAGCAAGAAACAAACTTTTTCATTTTTCAAAAAAAGAATGGAATACTTAAAGTCACCGCTTGCAACAATTTCGTTAATGCTACTCGAAATTGCAGTATTTTTTTATGTTCAAATTAAATAAAAATTTTATGCACATGAAATACATCGTATATATTTTACTAGATTTATGTTAAATATTTAACAATAAATAAAAAATATATATTTTATTAAATAAATCCTGGGTTTTATTCTAATTATAGTTTTGTTTAGAGCAAATAAAGTAGTAACTGTTGAATTTTTTCAAATAAAATCTTTCTGTGCTTTTTAATTTATATTAAAACAGTATAAGAGATTTAAATAAAAAAATTAAAATATAACAAAAAAAAAATACGATAAAAACTTTCACTTTATTTCAAATTTAAATTATATAAAAATTAAGAACTTATTTTCTTTTGCATTTCCGAACAATTATTTATGTATGTACAAAAATTGAAAACAAATTGAATCCAAAATACAAAAAAAAACTAAAACGAAACAATTCAACTGTTTAGTAAGAAAGACGTTTCATGCGATATTTTGGCCTTGTACAATACGTTGGATGCCAGAAACGACTACCAAAGCTGTTTAAAACTTAATTTTAAGTAGTAATTTAATTAATTAGAAAATCAACAAAATCCAATAAAAAATTAAAAAAAAAAAACATCGAAAAAATCTTAAAAAATGTCTAGAAAATAAATTCATAAAGACCTGAAATAGGTAAAAATTTAAAAATATCTATAATAATTAAGAAATAAAAAAAAAACAAAACATGCCGTTCATGAACAACCAATTTTAAGAAATGAGGATGATAATTATAATTACACAGTTTAAGACCGCTACAACTAAAAGCTGTTTCTAGTAGAGTACAGGAGCAGAAATGATGTAAAATAAAAAAAGTTATATACAATTATAGAAAAATAAAGAAACTTTTTCATAGCAACGATAATAATAATTTATAGAAAAAGTAACAAAAAAAAAACTGTAATTAAAAATCCATTAAAAAGCAGCGGCTTAGCTTTTGCCTCTACAAATAAAGGAAACAATAAAACTTACGTGGCAATAGTGATTATCAAAATAGTTTAATAGCAAATACATACATAGTCACCTATGTATGTTCATATGTATGTATGTATGTTATTATTTATGGAAAAACAAGGTGTTTTTCTACCAAAAAAACAAAAACAAAAATTAAGAAAAGACAGAAGAATATAAGATAAAATTAAAGTTTAACTTAAAAAATAGTCAGTATAAACCACCAACAGAATAAATAAATTATTATTTTTTTTCTTTATTTTTTTTTTTTTTTTTGTCTTGTTACGAGTATGTTTCAGAACTAAGAAATCTTTGTGTGGATTTTGACTAGACAAATTAATATTGATTGATTGTGAAAGTTCCTCGTAGTAGTCTTATTTATCAAATTAGTTGATTAAATATCTGATGTTTTAATAAACACAACGAAGATAGACAAATGTGTAGAATGCTAGTGTCTACAGCAATAATTAACACGAAAATCTCTAATTAATTTTTTTTATTAATAAATTTAAAAATTAAAATAAAACTTGATTTTAAATCGAGTAAAGGTCTAGATTTACACTATGCAATTTTTGAGACATTTTTTTTCAATTCTAAATTTAAGTTGCAGCGGAATGCATTATTTATTAATAAACAAAAGCGACAGTAACTTTCTCATAAATTTAAATAATACCATATTACTTACTCCTCTTGATTCACCAAAAAATTAAAATTTAATGCTAGTTTCATGTGAAATTGCATAGTGTAAGTGCCGTAAAATGAATTAAATTTCGAATTAAAAAAAAAATTTAAATGTACTCCTATTTCTGTGATTTTTAAATTTCTCCAAAATCAAACTGCTGGAAATACTGGCTGACAGATTAACAATTTTTCTTAATTAACAAGTTTTTAATCGGGTTTTTCCTTCCCTTACAAAAAAACTGGGAGAGTATGGACACTTTAATGCACTGTTTAATAAAAATCTTTTTTTTTTGTCATATTTCACTTTAACCATATAAGGTGGCAGCGCCGTTACAACAATACAATAATAAAAAAAAAACAGAGAAACTTAAAAAAAACTATTTAATACTGTACTTTTTCCTTCTCATTTTTAAAAGCGTTTTTAGCAACAGTTTTTTAATTAATTAAAAACTTGTTACAATTCCGTTTTTTTTAATATAAAAAAACGAAATTGATGCACTTTGGACAGCTACTCTACACATAACCAAGGGAAACAAAAAATATTCAGCTGCCGCAGTGATGCCACCTAGTAAAATTAATTCCCTTGAACCATATTTATTTAAATAAGTGGAAAAACGTTCAGTTTTCGATTGTTTATAAAAAAAATAACCATTTTTTATCACAGTAAGTGAAGTTACTGAAGGCACCTTAGGTAACGCAATCATTGCAAAGCGGCATTCTACTTAATTTTCTTAAAAATTATTCATATGTTAATTTTTACAATAATCATTACATTTTGTGTCCTCTAATTCACACAATGGGTAATGAAATTGATACACCAAATATACCAAAGAAGCAAGACTACAAAATAAAAAATAATTTTAAAAACTGCAATTATTAAAGTTGCAGTTTTGCTTTAACACTCTACTTTTTTTAGAGTAAATATCTTTTTTGAGCTTTATTTAATACGTTCTCGCGTTAAATTAAAAAATCGTTGTATGTATTTAGTAATTCGATTTTCTTTTTTAATCTGTTTATCGAGCAAAAAATTTTATCGGGGTTTTGAAGAAAATAACGTTAATATTCATAATTTAAATTCTAATGCGTAAAAGTGATTTGAGTTAAACTTCCTTTATTTCCTACATAAACACATGTACAATTTTAAAATATTTTAATTTTAATTCCTTTTTATTCAGGTCATGAAAGTAATTTATAACCTTCGCGACGGTACCATTAATATTAAACTTTCTTTCATCGGAAATTACAACTTTAAACCATTTTTTGGACCATGTCATTGTATTTTTGGCAAACTATAACCCCTGTGATTTGCGTTTTTCGTTAAGTGCTGGCTTTTTTGCAGTGTTCGTCGGACTATGTATAAGCACGACTTTAAAATACGGTGCATTGTTATTAGACCGGCACTGACTTCTCTTTTTTCACGTATTTTTTAATTTTTTGTCTTTCTTTTGGACTTGTTGCCTTTTTCTTGCGCCTTTTCACGTTTTTTCCATATCCTTCCACGTTATTTAAATAATCGCACACAACTGTCGTTTTTTATTTATTTTTTTTTTTTTTGCTATTTGGACCAGATTCTGATCTTGAGACGTTAAAATCAAATTTTTATTCTTTCAATGTTATTTAGAGCCTAACCACGTCCCATTTTGAATAAAAACTATTTAAAAATATCACATTATAAATTCTCTAGAAGTTGAAATGCATAATTTTATTATAATAAAAATATGTAAATTTTTTATTTCTTCTGGAAACGAAAGCCGGCACCCTGAAATTTGGTTGCGCAAAAAAATTTTTATTATTTTTTAACTTAAGTTTAGGTTATATACTTAATTAAAATTGTGACTCCTTATTTATGTGGCAGGCAGTGTATTCATACATACATATTTATATATGATTTTAGGAAAAACGAAAAATTATTTTGTCATATAAAATAAATTTAACAAATGCAAAGTAATAAAGTTATTTTAACTAGATGTCTATTAAGTTGAAAATGATTATAAACAACGTTTCAATGTTAGAAATGTTACAAATAATTAAACCAACAACACAGAGAATTAATTCAAAAGCAGACACAGATAATGTGGATTAGATTTATAGACATTTAGTAAATAATAGATAAGATTTTATTACAATTTTATAAAATTTAATATTGACATAAAAAACCGTTA
This sequence comes from Cistogaster globosa, assembly GCA_937654795.1. Classification (NCBI taxonomy): domain Eukaryota; kingdom Metazoa; phylum Arthropoda; class Insecta; order Diptera; family Tachinidae; genus Cistogaster; species Cistogaster globosa. Next base: position 121,224,685 of record OW569406.1, on the reverse strand, counting down.
TTAAAATCTTCAATGCAGGTTATTGCATAATTTAAGAAGCTAAAAAATCTTTTTCCCATTAAAAGTAATTAATTGTTCGATTCAATATTCTTGATTTCTTTATTCTTTACATAATCAAAAATAAATTTTACCTAAAGTGAATAAAGTAGAGCTTAGCTTTTTCATATATAAGTTAAGGTCGACTAGCTGAGGCTATTTTTATTCTATTAAACAAGATCATTTCTTTTCGTTCGCAAAATATATGAAGTAAGAATTAAAAAAAAAAAAAAACGTAAATATCCTTCCATTAACAGATTTCAAAGATGATTTTTATATATTAACTGTAACACTCTCTTTCAGCGATTTTCTAGTTTACCGTCTTGCCTCTTGATTTCTTTAGAACTTGAAAACGAATCTTAAATACTAAATACTTAATGCCAAGTAATGTAAGCAGTCTCATCTTTTTTAATATAATCATTTCTAAATATTTTTCTATATTTTAACCAAAATTTAAGGTTTGCGTTATTCTTTTTCTAACAAAAAACTGTACGCAAACATTTAGCTATTTCAGCTCAAATTATGTTTTATTTTTGACTATAAAAACAAAAAAGGCAATAACAGGTATTTATTTTTTTATTTGGAAAGACTGTTTTTTTTACCCACTTAAAAACTAAAAAAAAAAAAAAAAACATTTCACTTTAAGTAGAATTCCAAGAATACTTAATCTGTAAACTATTCATACTTTAATCAATTGTAAATTGATTAAAGTTTATTTGTATCAGTACTGCCATCGTAAGTTTAAATTGTCAACCTAAAAAATGAATGTAAAGATAAATTTTTCAACTTATTTTAAATGCTAAATAATAAAAAAGAATAAACTTGAGCCTAAATAAAATAATCAGGCTACAGAAAAAAACATTTCCAAGAACTAAATCTAATATTTTATTTTATTAATCGGACTGTAAATAAAAAATTTTTCAGTAATTATGCATTTTACCTTTTGGTTTTAATTAAAAGTTAGAATCAAAATTATCATAAAACTTCATTTCGTTCCTATTAGAAGCATAATTCATCTAATAAATGTGTTTGATTATTGAATGAAATATATTAAAAGCAAATTAAAAATTTTTACAATTCTACTTTTTAAAAGGGATTTCTCTATCTAAAAACAAAAGCTTAAATAAAATATTAATAACAATAAAATTTTTAAATTAATACTACCATCAATTTTAGTCATTTAATAAAAATTATATCCCCCACAATTTTCTTTTTTTCTTGGTACCAAAAATGTCCCCCCGAATAACTGATCAAGTAAAGTACAAATCTTCAAAGAAAAATATTAACATGTAAAAAGATAAACACACAACAATTTAAAATAATTACAATTTAAAACCAACAATAAAAACCAGTAAAAACATTAAAAAAAATTAGCAACGCTCTTATGCTTTTTAACAGTAATAAAAAACCAAAAAACAAACTTATTTTTAACATTTTACAATTGTTTCAAATTTTATATCGTATGCATTTAGCACGCCCAAGCTTTTAGTTTATATAATTTAATAATCTTTTAAAGATTTGGGTGTTAATAAAATCCGAAGACTTCTTTGATTTTTTTTTTTTTAATATGTTAAATCTTTTCAGTTTTCTTGTATTGCAAAAAATAAGGAAACAATAAATTGACTGAATAAAAAATGCGATCATTAAATGTTATTTACATTTATCCCAATATCAAAAATATTAACTGTGAACAAAATTAAAAATACAAGGAAGCTTTGAAAACCGTCCACGCACAGAAATATCTTTGATTTTATAGCAAAAAAATCTATAAGAAATTACAAAATCGGTCACACAACAACCTAAAAATGTAGGACATATTTAACATTTTAATTTAACAACTTGGCTACGTACGACGTCAGTTGGGGAAATACTGATAACAGTGTCCCGCTTTAGTAAATTTGAAAACAGACAATTAATTATAAAATCATTTTGGATGTAAATAAAAAGGAAAACTGCATTAATGTTTGAGATTTTTATCTAGAGATTTTATTTCTTAATTATAAGACTTTAATATTTCTTCGAGTGGAAGAATTAAAATTGTAGGAAAATGTTTTTAAATTTTCTCGCTCTTTTATTTATTTTTATTATAAACGAAGTAAGAAAAAAACTTATTTAAAGAAAATAATATTTAATTTAAAAAATATGCACTTAACAGAAAAAGCTACAATTAAAAATAGTAGAAATAATATTTTTTTGATGTTACTTTTTAATGGATTTTAAAGATTTTGTTAAATGATATTAAATTATACGAACTTTATTTTTTTTAAATGCTCAATAGTGATAAAAAAAAAACATTAGTCACGGCTTTTAAACTGACTCTTTTATTTAAAATATTTATTAGTTCAATTGAATGTATGACTTTTTTTATAAAACAAAGGATTTGCTTATATCTTTTGATTAAATGTTTCTATTACACAGTCTTAATCAGAGTACAGAGATGGTCTTTCACTTCTCACACATGAGAGAGCAGTGAGACATTTTAGTTTTCGTTGCTTCTTTTTATAAATGTGTGAGAGGCTAGAAAATATTTTGTTTTTTTCATTCATGAGAGGGATGATTTTCTTTTTCTTTTCAAAAGTGAAAAAATGACAGAATATTTTTTTCACGCAAGTGCTGCTCATTTATGAAAATTTAAAATTTTGATAATTATTTATAAGTGAAAAGACCGTAGAAAAAATTTTTCACTAAGCGTTCACTTCTCAATATGTTTTGAGCATGTAGATTTTAAATTGATTTGTTTTTCATGCAACTGCGGACGTATGCAATAACAGAGTGTTTATCCTTATTTAAAATGTTTATTGGTTAACAAATTTTACTTTTTAGTTATCGTAATATTTTGGATCTATTTAAAAAAAAGTTTTCAACATAAGTTATTTTAAAAGAAAAAACAATTCCCTAATTGTTATATTAACATTTATTTATTTTTTTTATCTAAAAGGAAAAAGGCACATATATATTAATATGTTTCTATAAAAAATATATATAGAAATATATCGTAAGCTTTATATAATGTCTTTTTTGTTATTAATTTTTATTTTTATTTTATTATAAATTTGTCTTTCATAATACGGATTTTCTTTGTTTTTCACCCTTACTTGTATCAAGTGGGATTGTGGCAGACAATTTTTTATTAGTCGTTAATGACAGTCAAAAAGAAATACATTTTTTTTCTCATTTATGAAAAATTTCATAAATCTCATCTTTGAATTCCCATAAATGAAAAGTTTTCAACTCTGAAAAAATACCAATTCGTAATGAAAAGCATTACTAATGAGAATGATATTATTCATCCCTATCATGGATGAATAATAGGGATATTTTATTGTTTTTTACTCTTTCATATATGAAAACTTTAAAACGAAACAGACAGACACATTCATGTGTGATCGCAGGGAAAAAATGTTTTTATGCTTGTTTATCAACGTGAAAAATAAAAAAAAACAATATACACAACTTCAGGTAGATGGATGCGAAAAATGCTGATGATGGATTTGGCGGTCCTGAAAATGCGGCATTACATTCTGCCAGCGTCTAATTTTTCTTGTTTTCTTTTGAAAACGTCCGCATACATTTGAAACGTAATTTTTCTTTATAAAAATTACATTAAAAAAATGAACCAAAAAAATAAATTTTAATTGATTTAAAAAAAACGTAGAAATTTCATTTATAAAAAATATCAAAATGTTTAAAATTAAATACTCATAAATGAAAAATTCTGAACTCTGGTCTTAATCATTCAATATTAAAACATATCCTTTCATTTAAATATTATTTGGTGTTTTTTCCTGGCTTTCGAAAAAAATATCCGCAGTCTTGATATAGCTTAATATCTCTTGACATTTTGGGAACAGAAACATATTCCAGAGCTCCAAGTTCGACATAAATATGATGTGGTTTCAAGATACACAATGTTATTAAAGGCGAAGAATACAATAAGCAATGCTGTTAAATTCGGCTCGAACTTAAGTTGTATAAACACTTTTGTTCTAAAAAAAAATCTCACAAACAATAAAGAAAGCCACGGCGTCTTATAGTTATATCCTTTAAAAAAAAATTTAAATCCGATTAGCAATTTAAAAGACAAAAAAATTCTTAGAACGAATGTACTTCCCTCATGGTAAAATACTCTGCGGTATTTATTTGCTCAAAACAGAGCCTTCTCTTGTGCCATATATATATTGTCTATTAAAAAAGTTTTTCGCATGTGTTGCGTGTGGATGTTAACAGCCAATTTTATTTTGAGTTGAAAAAAAAATAACATAAGATTGTTTCAGGCATGGGAATGTCTAATTATTTATATTTATATTTTCACGCAACATATAATTTTTCTTAAAAGTGATCAATTTTACATAAAGTTAAACTCAACTGATTGTATGAACCTAATAAACTTTTAAGTATTTCAATTAACTGAGTTGGTACCAGGTGAACACTCAACACATACTTCAAAAACGTATACAAATACAATTACTTGAGAATTTTTAGTGCCATTGAAATTTCCATTCTGTATTTCAAATAATTGCTGTGACAAAAACTAGAATTGCTAACGGAATTTTAATAATGTTGCCTACCTACTAATTGAAAAATATTTTGTATTTATGATCCTATTAAATAAAATCGAAATTTAATTAGCTGACGTTTCTTAATTTCATAATTACTTTATTAAAATTTTGTAATTTTCGTGGCATTCTTCGATTTTAAAGGAATGTTCTTTCTCTAGTTAAGGGTGTTTATTCAGTGTGCAAAGACAAGGTATATTTTTTATTGACGGCAACAGTTTTCAACCATTAAGTTTTTGGTTAATGTTTATGTTGCTGTTGCTGTTATTAAAGGCCAGGATTGACTATCATACTTAGTCGTACGATCTGTTAAAAATTGCATGTGTGCTCAAAAAAGTATGATAGTGTGGATTAAAAGTGTATGTGTGTGACAGTCTTTTTGACAGATCTGTGCGAGCTTATAATCTTTTGAAATAAATCATAAAATGATTTTTTCTACGCGATCAGAGTTGATTCTTTGAAGATGAGGAGAAATCAACAACGAAGTATTAAAAGTATGTGTTTTTGTATAATAGTGTGGCACGTACGATGCGATTTTGAAACGATTTTTAAAGTAGGACAGAATTCTGTCAGATTTTTGTGTGATTAAATCGTACGATTGTGTATGATAGTGAATCCTGTTCTTAAAAAGCATTACCGTTACTAAAAACATTGATACTGTCAAAAAAAATTAGCACTATTTGCCAACTATTGACAATTAACTAGTCTGTCTAATTAATTACTCCCATGTATGAGATTATAACGCTGTTTTCAATAAAAACCACCAACAAGTTTAAATAGTTCTATTTTAATGTGACAATGCAATTGTTTAAAAACCTTAGGCAGCAAAATAAAAACTAAAATTGTATGTTACTAGTAAAAAATATGTTTGCCTTAGGAAAATTATTTAGACAAAACTAAAAACCAGGCCCGCTTCTGTGTTAAATATAAATCTTATATATTTTTTTTTTTAATTTTTTATCATATCGTTGAAAATTTATCTTTACTTTTTGCAACTGTGGTGAAAAAGAAATTAAATTTATAAATTAACACCCGAATCAGTTCCTGTATTTTTGCACTTAATTATTTGCGAATATTAAAAAGCAAAAATATTTTTAATTTTAATAATCCTCATTTGCTGTCATGAAAGGCATTAGCGTTTTTTTCTCTCTCTCTTTTGTACAAAACTAAGTCCTCATAGATAAATTAAAATAATTAAGTTATTAATAGTAAGAAATTAATTCTAAAATTAAATCAAATTTAATTTATATTTAAGCATAATTACGACAACAAAACAAAAAATTATTATTATGATTATGAAAAAAGAAAACACCAAACTACATAAATTTAAATTGTATTATTATTTAAGTTACCTTTTAACTATTTTTAATTAAAATTAATAATTAATTTAATCATCTAGACTGTTATGTAAAAAGTTAAAATACAAAAAAAAAATAAATTAACAAATTATTAATTATTAATTTTTAGTAATAAAAATACACAAAAATCTGGAAGTAATGAAATCCTTAAATTGAATTTAGACATGAAATGCATACAAAAATAAATACAAAACGTTTCGCCCAATGACAATTAAGGAAGGCGGATCCTATTTTTTCACATATAATACTCACAATATAAAATATTGGGTCTGTGAGAAACTGATTTGTTAAGACTTCGAAAAAATCTTTAATTTATTATTTGGTTTAAGAAAAGTATAATTTGTTTAAAAGAATTCAAAAATTGCAAATAAATTTTTTATTAAAAATTTCTGTTTTACAACTGTTAACTTGATAAATGAATGACCTCCTTGATTTTTTATCTTTGAACTTATTTATTAAATATAATTAAAGTGTAATAACTGCCCTGTCATTTAACGAACGAAGTCGTTAGAAAGTTGTATGCAATTAATTAATAAAATACAAAAACAATTAATTAAAGGATTTCAAAGCTAGAAAATTACAACCACAAAATGTGAGTGTGTTTTTGAGAGTTTGGAATAAATGTGTTCAAAATATCCAATGTTATTATATGTTTAAATATAATGTTAATTATTTAAATAAATTAAAAATATGTTTGAGTATTTAATACAATAAAGTCCTGTGTAATACAAAACTGTAAATATTTAAATAATTGTAAATTAAAAAAAATGAAGTAAAACTTTTTAGATTCGTAAGCTAGAAAAAATAAAAGAATTTATAAACATTAATTTATTTTTTTGTCTTAATTTATGAATTTATTTATATTTTAAAAAAGTATTTTTTTTCACTTACGTAAAATATTTTTAAAGCTGCAAACGTCCTTCTAATGTTCTGTCTATCCGTGATCATTTTTTTCACAATATTGGTATGCTTTACGATATTCATTTCCGTCCAATATATTTGTGTTTATTTCAATATTCATTCAGTTTTTATTTCGCTACTTCTCCCGTTAATAACTGCACTTAACCTTAAAATCTTTCCGATTTTGAAAATTAGCAACAAGTAATTTGTAGCGATTGTTTTGTTGGAAATCGCAGAATCTTCGAAAATATGAACAAAGATGGAGAGAAGAAAAATAAATAATTAAAAAAACAATGTTTAAAAAAGTATCATCATACAGCAGCATAAAAGAAGGAAGGCTATCTTCTTTTGAAGCTAGATGTCTTAAATTATTTTATTTGAAAATAATTTCAAAACGAATTTGTGATCTCTAACCGACATTTCCTTAAACCTCTCTTTTTTAAGAGATCTTATTGTAAATGGTGCTTTTTGAATGGTTGTGCACACAAAAGATACATACAGGGTAACACGAACCCACATTAGATTGACTAGATAGGAATGCAAATACAAAATATGTTTTCTAATTATTCTTTTCCTCGTGCTTGTGTCAAACGGAGAAGGCCGCAATAGAATTTCCGCATGAAAAACTTAAGGGAATGTAGGTCTTTTAAGAATGTGATGTAAAATAGCCAAAAGTATTTTTTAATTTGCGAAGAATAATACATGACATCGCTTAAATTCGACTGATACTAAGCAGTTGAAAATATTTTATCTGAAATCCATCTTACTTTTTTAAAAAATATGAAAACACAAAAGTCGCATCTGAAGGAAAATATTTTATGGTATTTTTAAAAAGAATTTATTTTGTAAATCATTAAGTGAATTAATTGATTCCAAAAAAAAAAATTATTAATGATTCAAAGCATATCATATAATAAGAGACTTTGATTGCTGAAAAAACATAATTAAGCCGCAAAACTCAAGTTGCTTCCAAGATTTCAATAATCATACAAAAAAGTTGAAAGTTTTAATTTAAATGCTGTAGGGAAAAAAATTTAATATAAAATTTCCCACTATTTTTTCCGTTAAAAATTTATAACGAACAAAACTTTGTGCCTTTTTTATCTTTCAATATGTTTTCAAATTCATTGTATAACAGCCCAAGTTGCTTAAATTACAAATATAAGGACTTATTGCCAATACTGAATGCTAAAACTTTTTTTGTTTTCTTTTTTTTAACGAATGCCTTTTTGGCGTTTAATCTTTATTACGTCTTTTAAAAATTTCTGTTTTAAGTTGATAGAAAAAAAATTTTTTATGTGTTGGGTTTATTTAAATTTTTTTTTCATCTTTTTCTGATTTAAATTTATTTCAAATTTATTTAAATATCAAGATGAAACGCTTATCTTTAAGGTTAAGTAAAATAAATAAATAATTAGTCAAATGTACATAAAATATGTAAATAAAAAATAATTAATGTGTAAATGTCAATATTTAATAACATTAATATTTTTTTGTATTTTCCTTGTTTTTCATTTTTCATTTTATAATGTAGTAATTTAAATAAAATATAATATTAGAATATTTTTTCTTAATTTTAGTGCGCTATAAAAATTAAAAAATAGTATAAAATATAATTTTTTTCTTGCTTTCAACAATAACAATAATATCCTTTAATATTATTAGAAATTTAAAAATATATACTTAAATCAAATATTATTAAAAAGTAAGAAGCAAACATATCGTTGAACATAATAATGAAAAAAAATTTAATAGAACAACTACACAAAATTTTTACTTTTTAAAATTTTTTATTTCTTTTAAATTTTTCCCTAGTTAACACGGTCACTTATTCTTTCAGATTTATTTTTGGGAAACAGCGCTAAGTAATTAATACACATTGAAATAGCAATATTGAAACTAATTTTATTTAAAAAAAGCAGACTCTTTGCAAAAATATTCTATAATAAATTCAACTAATTACAATCGTTTCAAGTTTTCCAACATAAAAATATATTGTCGCTTTTACTTCAACCACAACTTAAAATATATTTATATTTAAAAAAAAAGATATTAAGACTGGAAAATAGTTTAAACATTTAATTAATAAATATACATATAAAAATAATTAAGAAAAAATAAATATATTTTTGTTTAACACATTTTTTTATTTATTAGTTAGCCAAAAATTTTAATACATAATTTTATATTTCTATTATTTTTAACAAAATTCAAGTATAAATGGAGTTTTATTAAAAATCATGTTCTCATTTAATAGAAATAAAAAAAGTTCATTTAAACCAAAAGCCAGTAATACTTTAGCAATTGCAGCTTCCCCTCCCCCTCCAACTAAACAAATTAAATATTATAAAAATTTTATAATTTTATTTAAATAATGTTAAATTTTTATTTTAAAAAAACACAAAAGTTAAATAAAGAAAAAACAAATTTAATATTAAATTATTATGCCTGATATTTAATGCCCCTTTAAATTTTAAATCCAATAAAATCAATAAAACAAACAAAAATTGTTATTAATAAATATTAAAGAAAAAAAGTAATAAAATAAAAATAGAAAATGTTTTATAATCGTTATTAATAAAAGTAAAAGCTAAAAAATTCAATGGAAAAATAAAATTATTCAAATGAACAGAAACCAGAATATTAATTTGAGTATAAATAAAACAAAAAAACTTAACACTCTTGAGTATTAGAAGCTCCATTATACAGTTTTTTTTCGTCAAAAAAAAAAAAAAAATAAAATAAAGTGCAAAAGAAAATAAAAGCAAAAACAACAACCATTCCTTATAAATTAAAAATCAGTAAATTAAATTCGCAACAACAACAAAAAATAACTACAAACAAATTAAGTGATTGCAAAATAAAAACAAAAAACAATAATTACAGAAAAAAGAAAATAGTTTATTTATACTTTTATTTCTTCAGTTTAATCTAATTACAAATAGAAATTTTAAAACCGCTTTTAATTTTGAAAAATATATTTAAAAAAAAAATTAAATGAGAACTTACTTAGTGAGAAGGATGTTTTTATAGAAGCTAGTTTCAGCCAACTCCTTATAGTAGCGTTTTCCAAGCATTTATAATCGTAAATGCGATTAATTTAAACAAGACTTACGACTACAAATAATCACTTCGACAGTTGCAAAGATAAACCGTAATGACCAATAGAGAAAAAATTACAAAAAAGTGGATAAAACATAAAAAAGTGTTAAATGAACAAACGAAGCCTCTGCTCCGAAGAAAATTCAGGTTCATCCAATAGAGTGGTTAAATTAGCAACAGCCTGATTAATTAGCAAAATCCGACAAATTGAGAGCTATTAATCTATTGTGAAGCAGAGCCAAATATTTAAACTCAAACTAATTTATAATTTAGTAATGAACAAATAACCTAATTTTTTAAAAATCAACGTAATGGCCAACAATGCATGTCTCATCTTTCTTGCCCTATCCATCAATAACTGCAACGAAATAATTTTTCGATGTTCTTGGCATAAAGATTTAATGCGATGAAACTGTGTGAGATATACTTCACTCCATTCGATTCCTTCGCTATCTATATCACTTTTATCCGACAAATCTCATACATGGAACGGTGCTTCAAAGTCTATTTTTGAGTTACTCGACTGCGTACAGGAGAGAGCGAAGAAGCTCATCGGTGACAGTAGGGTATCTAGCTCTATTGACTCACTAGAGCATGGACGCAATGTGAGGTATATTTCACTGTTTTATCGTTATTAAAACCGTAAGTGTCTCATGAAATTAAGGAACACTCAGTACTCTTTTCATTAAGAGCTCATCAATCTATGGTTGATGTGACCAGTGAATGGCCCTACTCATTACAGAGAAAAAATAAGATTTTTAGCCGAACAGTTTATATGTGGAATAAACTCCCTGCAGAGAGCTTTTTCTGTCACTTTGACTGTTCAAGGATTTCAATCAAATGACCACAAACACTACTCCCTGCACCCATAACCTATTTTCCTAATTCTAGGAACAGAACTTAAAGCACAAAAAAAACGTTAACACAAGCTATAACAAAAATCTCAAAGTAGAGTCTCATTGATTAGGTTGATTTTTCGAATCTATAATCGCAATTGGTCAAGCCTGATTTTTCTTGTAGTATGATTTTAAACAGCGATTTAGCTATTTAGTTAATCAATAATTTGATATGGGTTTCTCATTTCTTTTTCTTAAATAAAGTTAATTAGTTGTTGTTGTACTAATTATAAATCAAGTTTTATATTTATTTTTAATATTTTATTTAGTAGCTATTTTGATGTAATTTTTAGCGTATTCAAATCAATTCTAATTTTATTGTTCTGACTTCTCCTGCTTTTTCACTCAAGCTAGTGATCGTGCAAAATTTGTTATTATTTTTATGAATGCTTAGTGGTGAATTAAAAACAATTAGCGTCACACAACAATAGCGACAGTCATGCTTAAAATTGTTGCACTTCCCTATTACTAAGCTGGTATTGGGTAGCGGAAACATATGAAATATTTGACTATTGTAAACGTAATAAAATGCTGTAATGTCGTTTCTTACTAAAAATCGATAAATTTTACAACCTATTTTGCTAATATTGACGTTCCACACCATCCTTTACTGAAACAGGCTGTCCGTCGCCTGCAAAAACCCAAATTTGTTTTATGCAAAATTAACTTGAAATTTACGTTAAAAATTCTAAACTGGGCTAAATAAAACAAGTTGAGTTTCAGGAGAGCTTCTCATACAAAATGGTCATTAAATTCTGCCGGTTGAAAGCTCCAAGCTATTAATTTTCGAAAATATTTAATGACTACAAGTACAACTAAAATTCAAAATATGGCATCATTTATTAGAAAATATTTTTAAGCTTTGCAACGAAGATAAAAATACGAAATCTATCTTTTAATCGAAAAATTTGTGGTTCCTTCAATAAATTATTGGTCGTAACACAAATACCCAAGCTCTAGCAACTATCGTTCTTAATAGTTTCTTTTAATTTTTTCCCAAACTGTCCTGCTTATATTTTCTATATTTCTAAACCCTGGCAAACATACCTTCTTATAAAAAAAATTTCTACTGAAGTTGGTGCAGCTAACTCGTATGCCCGTTGAGAAAAACATAATTCAGTTCCAAGAGATTAATATTTCTTAAGTTTTTTTTTTCAAGTCCAAAATCAAAAACTTGCAATAATAAACCCAATTATGTTCTTTAACGAAGCAAAAATATTGACATGCGGATGCATGAGCAAGTATTTTTTTGATACTACACATAAAGTACGTGCCGTGTCATTTATGCCTTTAACTTCTAAGTGGACTTGTTTCCAATCTTAATATTTTTTTAATTTATTTGTTACCTAATAGAAGAGAATTCACAACCTATTTTAAGTTGTATATTGTGTCATATATGACCGAAGCATTTGTGAATTTTCAGTTGTACTTGATAATATTAAACTTCGTAAATTATTATAACCAATTTTAAAAATAAAAAAAATTAAATTTAAATAAAAAAAAAAAATTAAATTCAAAAATATATCAAAATATAACTAGAATGATGGGAAAATCGTTTTTTCTTAAATAACTTCATCTATGACATTTAGTAAAAATTCGAAAAATAGTTTTACTGCCAGTCCCACGATATCGCAATCAATCGTTCGTTCGCATAATTACATTCAAAACAAAAACAAATTTAAGGAATTTGTTTTTGTTTTGAATGTAACTGTGCGAACGATCGAACGATTGCGACATCGTGGGACTGGCAGTAAGTGTTGAAGCAAATTATTACACAGAAATTAGCAACCATGTGGTTATTACAATTCTGACTTAACGCACCCACAATAGGATGTGAACTGAAAAATATTGAAATTTTTTTTAAAATAAAGTTTTATGAGAAATGTTAGAATGAATGTTTTTTATACAGTATGTCAATAATGTCTTTACACACATACAAAATTTTAGCTTTTTATTTTATGAAATATAAAGTTTTTTACATTTATTATAATCATTTACACTCTTTTTAAAAGTATAAAACAAAACAAAAATGCAATTTTTACAAAAACAGAACAAAAACAAACATTGCCCCATTTTTTTGATGTCCAGAAACTCTTTACAGAAAATTCATTTTCTTCCTTTTTTGCACTTACTTTACGATCAACTTTAATTAACCGTTATCTATTACGTACGTTGCTATATTTATATAATATTTGATGTGTCAGTTGACAATAAAAATTTTTAGTACTCGTGTCATTTTAAAAATTATTGAGAGTAAATAATGACAGGTAAAAGATTATCGTACGACGTGATTCAACTGATTTCTTACAACAACCAATTGAGTGCAAGTGCTCAGGAACTGCCAGAGAGATTTTCAGTAGCACAAAAGACCATTTACAATGTGCTTAATCGAGCTGAAAACGAAGGTAGATTGCAGTTAAAGTGTGAAGGTGGCTTTAAGCCTAAAATAAATAAACGAGCAGAGCGCCTAATTATTAGAAAACTTGTACAGAACCCTCTAGAGCACCTGCAAAGGAGCTTGAAGAAGAGTGCGGAATAGGTTTTTGCCATAAAACAGTTTGACAAGCTAAAAATTAAGAAGAAATACTCTTCAAGAGTTGCACGTAAAAAACCATTACTCTCTTTTAAAAAATATGGAGAAGCGTCTTTCCTTCGCCAGTACAAATATCTCGCATCCGGCAAACTGTTGGGATGATGTCATATTTTGCGACGGGACAAAAATGATGTTGTATTAAAACGATGGGTATAATAGAGTACGGCAGACGCCCCTAACATCGCTAGAAAACCGCAACATCATTCTTACAGTCAAATTTGGAAAAATGTCTGTGATGATTTGGGGGTGCATATCCAGCAAAGGAGTTGGTGATTTGGCTTTCATAGAAACAACAATGGATGCGCGACAATAATTAAGCATTTTGTAGACCCATTTAGTTAATAGTGCTAAGAAATTTTGATTTATAAGAGAGAATAAATCTGTATTTAAATTTGATCAAGATAACGATCCCAAACATAAGTCACATATGGTACATCTGCTCAAAGTCCGGATTCAAATCCTATCGAAAGTTTGTGGGTTTATTTAAAAAAACAGTTGCTAAACGCCAGTCATCTAATATGACTGCTTTTAAGAAAGCAATTTTAGAAGAGTGGCAAATTAAACCACCCAACTACGACTTAAGGAAGTTAATCAGTTCTATGAAAATGAGATTGCAATGCGTGATGGGTTCAAACGGTGGCCATACAAAATACTAAAATTTTCTAATGTATTTTTTTTTTTTTAATTATTTAGTTTTAACAAAAATGTCAACAATTGTGTAAAGAGTTTCTTGACATCAAAAAAATGGAATTATAATAACTAAAAAAAAAAACTTTATATTTCATAAAATAAAAAGCATTTTTTTCATACGAAATATGAAAAAAGAAGAATTTGTTTTGTGTGCAAAGACTTTATTGACATACTGTAGTTATTGAATTATGTATATAAATCTTGTTAACTTTATATATATTTGAGACTGTAGCTGTAAATTAATAGCTAGTAATCGTAATAATTAGCTGTTCGATTTTTTTTAATTGAGAAGTAATTTTGCTTATTAGATTACGATTATTTCCTAATCCGCATGGTTTAGGATTACTTGGAATTATTTCAAATAAATAAAAAAAACGTCAACACAAAGTAAGTCGAATACTAATCCTTCGTAATCCTTGTTTTTTTTAGTTTATTTGCAATCGTAAACAATTTGGTATCAAATATTTCTTGTCAATAAGTTAAGAGATAAAAAGTAAACTAACTGATTACTGATTATAATTACAATTTATAAATACAGATATTTTTTTTTAAAGTAGGCTAAACTGAGTATAACTTTTATATATATATAACTTTTATTATTTTTTTTTTTTAATTTGTAGTTCAGATGTAATAAGTCATAAATCAATAGAATAACTCTTTGTGGCTGGTAAAATTAAATTAAATGCAATAATACTTTATTACTTTTAACACGTTCACGGAAGTTAACAATTTATGTAGTGAACTGCAAAAATATACATCAAAATTTTTATGAAATTGTGACAATGAATGTTGTCGCATTTATGCCCACGAACGTGTTAATTTATATTTAAATGTTTGTTATAACAGATTAGTGTGTTAAATTGAAAAAACAAAATAATTTTAATATTATTATAATCTAGTTTTCTTACATGAACAAAGCGATGTTGAAAAACTTGGTAAGTTTGATTAACTGTTTTTCTTACTTTAATAAAAATAATTATATTTTTCTAATAAATAATCATTTTTTATTCTGTAGCAAAACTTATTGTAAAGCTCTATCTTCATTCACTGTTTATAATATTTCAATTTCTATATTTTTACAACCAGAATAAAATAACAAAAAAAAGTAAATGAAAATGAAAATACATTAATATTCGTTCCATTTCGCCTCCTGTTATACCTTTTTTAACCGAATCAACAACCTATAAATTCAAACAACTAATTTTTATTATTTTTGTAACACTTTTTTGCAAGTGCATGAGCTTTTGAAAGCTGTTTGCTTAAAACTTTAAAAAGCACGATTTTGTTTTTAATAATTAAAACAATTAACAGCTTTTAATTTCAGAAATTGAGAATATTGAATAAACTTTATTTAGCCAAAGTTCAAATGTTGTGTCTGTTTTAAAATGTAAATAATTTCTTTAATAAAAACCAAAAAAAAAAGAACAGCAAGTGACAATTCTTAGTCGAAAATTATAAAAGAAAAAAAAAAGGAACTTTTAATGCATTGTTCTTTCTGATAACATTTAAATAATAATTATTAATAAAATTCATTATTCTGAAACTAGCAAGACTTGACAAAATATAAAAATATAATTTCTATCAATTTATGTGTTTAGTTATACTTATCATTCATATAAAATCTCACACACTGTTTTTTTTTTCGCTTTTCAAAAGCTCTTGTCATACACCTTCTCTTACGTACAAACAAACATTTCATAAAACCATGAGATATTCTACGCTAGATCACTCTCTCTTTTTCTCTTTCGCCCAAGACAATGTCGCTCATTAAATACAAACTGTAGAACTATTAGCGATTTTTATTTAATTATTTTATGTTTGTTTTATTTATTTAGATTTTTTTTTAGTTTCAGTATCACTCGTTTACAAATTTTGTAAAATTCTTTAATTTATATGTTTTTCTTTTTAAATTGGTGTTGTTTATTGTTTTTTTTTTGTTTTTTGTATTTAAAATGTTTTATAAAACAAAGAAAAAGAATTTAAAAAAAACTAAAAGAAAGAATTGTTAGATTCAAGAAAGAAAAACCAAACTTATTTATATCAATTTTCTCGTCCAACATTTTGTAAATTATTTTTTTAAATATAAAATTGAACACTACCATACTCCCTTCTACAACTACAACTTCTGGCACTGTAGACCTGTTGGATTTTGGGGTAAAATCGTTGGTTCGCTATGTGTGATAGCTGGTGTGCTGACAATCGCTTTGCCCGTACCCGTTATTGTTAGTAATTTCAACTATTTCTATCATCGTGAAACGGATCAAGAGGAAATGCAAAGCCAAAACTTTAATCATGTCACAAGTTGTTCGTATATGCCAGGAGCTATAGGTAAATTTTAAGAGATTTTATGTTGTTTTTTTCGTTCGAAATATTTCCATTTCGATTCTTAGGTCAACATTACCGAAAATCCTCATTATCTGAGTCGTCTTCAGATATAATGGACCTGGATGATGGTATTGGCACACCGGGCTTGACTGATCATCCAGGACGTCATTTAGCTCCATTCTTAAGAACGCAACAGTCGTTCGAGAAACAGCAACTTCAGTTGCAATTACAACAACAACAACCTCAACAAAATGGTGTTAGAGGCTCAAGTACTTTAAACCAGAGACACAACAGCGCTATGGCGGTCAGTATTGAAACCGATGTCTGACTACTGGGTAAGTTTTTTTTTTTTCTTTTTTTGTTTTCTGATTTAAATTTATTTTAAATCCTTAAACATGGATGTTGCTTTAAAGTCTCAAACCTTAAAAAAAATATACAAAAATTGCAATTCTTTTAGTAAAACATGTGGAGCATAGTATTAATTGGCGTCGTGAGATGCTACGCTGGATGCCAGAAACTACATCAAAAGCGGTCTAAAAGATCACTACTTATGCAAAATAACAAAAAGCGTTCTTTTTTTTAGAAAATTCAATTAACCAATAATAAATTTACGATTTTTTTTATTATTTTTTAGAATTAAATCCAAAGAAAAAAAAATTATCTTAACATTTAGCAAAATATCATCATTGTTAGTAAAGAAATAAAAGAAAACAAAAAAGAAAAAGATTAAAGAAGTAAACAAAAGTAGATAAAATAAATTTAGTTGATAATTAGAAATCAATTTTTTAAGACAAGCTAAATGAAACAAAGAAGTATGAAATAATTTAACAAATTAGCTTAAAACAAAGATTTTAGAATATCAAAAACTAGACAATTGGTTTATAATAACTGTAGTAAATAATAAAAAATAAAAAATTAAAAAACAAATTAAGCAAATTATTTTATAGTACGATAAAAAAATAATTCAAAATATTAAAATAATTTGTTAACAACTCGATTTTCAATTTTTAATTAAAAACTACTCAACAGTGTTTACAATCAAAAACAACAAGTTTTCAAATGACAATAGAATTGACATTAGACAATTAACAAATTTAACTCGTTTTATTTCCGCTGAATTAATTATACGAATTTGTTTATTTTACTTTTATTTTGTTTTAGTTAATGACAGTCAGATTTAGCAAAAAATTTTAGTCTGCTCTTTAACTTTAAATTTTACCAAGTTGGCCATGCTCTACGACTAATGACTCAAAGTTAATTAAAAAAATCTTGGACGCCTTCAACGAAATTACTGTAAAGCTGTAAGACGCCAATGTCGCTTGGGATTTTATTTAAATTGTATTAATTATTTATTCTCTTCTTTACGAGTATTTGTATACAAATGAAAGTAACTGTTAATGATCATCACATAAATAAAAATAGAGGAAATGCGATTAAATCAGTCATGGGCCATATTAAATTTTTATTAAAAATCGCCCGCCCTTCAATAAGAGGAGAGAGACGCTTTGTGTTCTTGCTATTTTTAGCTTTAGCGGAATTAAAGCTCTTGTTAAGTCTTACTAAAAGCTGTCCCATTTTTTTTTAATTGTTTTTTCATGCGTTTTATCTGAATTAGAAAGAAAAATCGTATGCTAAAATACTTTGATATTTGATGCTGTGATGTTAAAATACAGTATAAAAATGGCGAATAATTGTAATTATTTCCAAAATACTCCTACTCTACTTCACAGTAAGGTATGTTCCATTTAAATCTTAAATTTATATTTAATTCAGGTTGTGTATTTATTTGACGTTAAGCAGTTTTTTTTTTTCTAGTACAAAAAAAAATGAAAAATTTTGTTTTACTAAAAATAAAGTAATGGCATTATTTAAAAACATGTAGTTCGGTTTGCCAGCAAAAAGCTTTTTACATCAACGGTAACATCTTTACACTTACATATGCAGGAGGATATAATTAAGTCGTTGTAGAGAATATGATGCACGGCTTGGTCATCTTGGTAACATTGAATTCAAATCAATGCAAAAGAAAATAGAGAGCAATATTGACAATACATTATTTTACTTGAATATATTGTCTAGGCTATAAATTAAAATTATAAATAATTACAACAACAAAAATTAATATTAAAACCTTTAAATGAGCGATCAACTCTTCTGAAGAATTTGTATTAAAAGCATATGATTTTCTGAGTCATTTCCATAATACAGAAACAGCACATAAAAAGTATTGAACTGTATTGAGTTAAACAAAATTTTTTTAATTGTTGAGTAGTCTTTAGTTAATTTTTTGTTTAGTTTTGAAAGAAAATAGAAATGAACGCTAATTATATAAAACAAAACTGCCGTTAATTTAAAAAGTAAAAATAATAAATTATATTGTAATAAGAAAAAAATAATAAAATTAATTTTGTAAATATTAGAAAATGAAAAATTTAATGCAATAAATAAATTCAATATGAAATCTTCCATTTAATGAAAAATGTTAATAAAAAAAATAACAAAAAGAATGACAAACAAAATTAAGTTTTTCTTTTTTTTTATAAATTGTGATTAATTACGACATAGTAAATATTGGATTTAATTTTGTTCTTTAGGCCTAGTTGAGTTAATAGCCTTGTAAGTTTCATCATCTGACTTTATTGATAAACAAAAATTAATTTAAAATTTTTCTTCTTTTATTCTGAAATTTATTTAAATTAAAAAACAAACAATTTAAGAGACACGATGCCTCAAAGCATAATAAGCGTTTTTAAAAATGTTATGAAAAAATTCATTTTCGAAAATCACATGGCACAAGGTGCGTTAATATAACAGTAAACCAAAAACGTTTGATAAACTGTATCTTTAATAATTTTAAGTCGATTATTAGGCTCGTAACTAATATGAAAAATAATTGAAAAAGCCATAAATAATATAATAATTCGCCTGAACCATGTAGAAATATTAATTCACTCTCTTTTAAATACGTATGAATATTTAAATTGTTGAAAATTACAGAGCTATTAAATCGGCTTATTCAGGGTCTCACATTGGTGATAAATAATTTATTTTCTAACAAAAAAAATCAAATATTACTTTCACTAAAACAAAAAAAAAAAAAAAAAAACAAACAAACCAAATCCAACACTTCAACTTTTGCCGACTTTTCAAAAATTTTATTTCCTAATCCACGAAATTAAAGTTTGCTTTTTAGTTTTTTTTCATATAAAAATTTTTCTAGCAACAATAAAAAAGTACAGTTTTCAACAAGGCGAATAAATTACCAGGTGGCAGCGCAGGCGAATTCAGTTTTTTTTTGCTGGTATACACGACTGTCAAACTCCATATATAAAAAATGTACACAAATTTTTTATATATGGAGTTTGACAGTGGTGTACGCCAGCAAAAAATACTGAATTCGCCTATGCTGCCACCTGGTAAATTATTTCGCCATGGTTTTCAATCTAACTATCCCTCTCTCTCTTTTGGACCATAACTTTTTTGATTATTGTCCTAATCAAAAAGTAATACAAAAAATTCAAATAATTAAAATTTAATATAAAAAATCAAATATTCTAAAAATTAAATGACTGAATCGCAAATAAAAAACACACACACACAAAATTAAATTTGAAAAAAGAAATTATATATTATTTCGCTTTTTATGATTAATATCTAAAAGTGTAAATATGTAAACTAAAATAAAACAATAACAAACATTTATATAGATAACCATGTAATGAAAAAAATAATAAAGAAAAATTTTAAAAAAATAGATAATTTAAATTAAAAAAAAAAATCAAAAGATAAATAAAAACCATGAAACGTTATCTAAAAGCTTTGAATACCGTCCACGCGTTTGCATGATAAAAAAGATTGCTACATGATACACAAGAGAACAAATAATACACACGGAAACAAACCAGCTTTTCTTTTTTCTTTTTTTTTTTTAATCTTGTCACCTCTTTTTATCAAAGCTTTAAATTTTTATGTTTCCAAATTTTCAAAGAAATTAAAAACATCAAATTAAATTTGCAAAAGTTGAAGTTTTAATTAAATAAATTCTAAACAAACTAATAATGCACTTGTATGTTTCAATATGTGAAATTTAATTTTAAAACTATTTACATTTTTAAAATATATTAACACTTTTTAAATGGTTTCCCATCATTAATTATAAAATATTGAAATCTTTTACACAACCATTATCTCGTTCTGTTACTGCCAATAGAAAACAAAAGCATATTTCAATCAAACGCTTAATTTCGTGATTAATTTGATTGCATTTAAAATACCGCGATTAACTTCTATTACTCAATAAGGCAATCTGAATTTATTTTCAGTCGATTTATAATTTCTTATAAGGCTTAAGTTCGTTTATTTATTATTATCTTTTTTATTAAGGTATCAACACACAGCATTTTTATTATTATTTCTGTTAAAACAAAAAATATTCTTAATTATTAATTTAAGAAACTAAAACAATTTTATACTAACAAGTAGATGGTAGAAAGAATGATGCAAGCATTTAAATGTTTTTTTCGTGTTCTCTATTAAAACTTTTCAACTGGCTTGGCAAGCACTTCCCTCCCAACAAAAAGATTTACACATACCAAAATAAAACTCAATTACATTTTAAATTGAAAAATTCGAATCAAAATATATGTTTGGTTTTATCACAAATTATTTGTGTCTTCCCAGTTACCAAAACTAACTTAACCGTGTTGTCAGTTATAAAGATTACTCGCCAAATGTGGCGATAAAAAAAATTTTTTTTTGTCAATAAAAAATGGCGAGAGGCGAGATATCTGGCGTTTATTAAAATACTTGATAAATTTTTTTATTATTTTCTTTTTTTATCTACTTGTATATACGAATATATATTAACTTTTAAATTAAATGTCAAATGGTAAGGGCACTTAAAGAAAAACGGTAAATCTATTCTTGAAGTTTATTGCCAGCTTTCAGTTTCAAAATTCTGTTACTTTGTATTTTAAATTAAATTTTCTGCAGTTCAAGAAGTCCCTTATAATGCACTTGGTATTTAATTATAAATTTGGCCGTTCTTAATATGTTGAGCATTTCTCGTCAAAAGAACTTTTTTTGTAATAAATTATTTGAAAGCTTAATTAAGAAATGAAAAGCAATATGAACTTCTCAATTATTTAACGATAGTAATGTCACGCATAAATGTAAAAATCATATGTATGTTGCAACACATTCACTCCTACGGAAGATATATTGAGTAAAACATTGAACAAAATGTCTAGGAAAGTTAAAATTCCATAATAAAATGTGTTCGTGAATCAATTTTTTTTATTTTTGACATTTATTTAAATATTGATGCTTAAGTCTTAATTATAAAAATAAATTGAATCCTAGACATCATTTTTATGTTTACTATTCTATGCTTTATGATTAAAGAAGCAAATCGCAATATTTGGCGATATTCCATAAACAATTTGGCGAGAAAGCTCGAAAACAACTGGCAACACAGCACTCAACGATAACTAAAGAATATTATTTTATGCATACTTTTAGGCATAACATTACCGAAACATATTCTATAATCTTTATAGTTATTCAGTTTTCCGCATTTTTTTAAAACATTGAAAAAAATTAGCCTTACATTATGCAAAATAATTATTCTAATTACAGCTTTTCCATTAAAAAATAACAAACATCCAAAAGGGACCCTAAGGTTACTGATATAATAAATGATTTTGTTTTCTATGGTTTTTATTTATTGCTAAAGTTTTTATTTATTACTTATTTCATTTATTTATCATATTTTTTTTTATTTAACAATCTTGGCAAGAATTGGGATGGTGCTACTTTCCTTTTTCACCTTAAAACGAGTACATTAACCAACACTAAAATTTAAAAAAAACATATCGAGTAAAAAAATTATTTTATATGTATTTGATTCAATAAAACTTTTAAAAAATATGTATTTTTTATTTAATGCTTATTTAATAGAAAATTTTTAAATAATAAATTTATAGAAAAAAAAAGACAAAATAAATTATTTAATCATGAAACATTTAAATTTTCAAATACTACAATAAAAAAAATGCCAAAAAATTACTTAAATGTGAAATTAAAAAAATTTCATTAAAATATTTTATGACTCAATTATTAAAAATACAGAGCTTTGCCAGAGTAATAAATATTAAAATAAACAAATCTTAACCAATATGCATATATTTTTCTTTTTAATTTATTTTATTAACAAAGACTGGACAAAAAAAGCATTAAATATTAAAAAAATAACAAACGAAATTCTGGATAAACTTAAGATTTCGTTTAACAAAAAAAAAGCAATTAAATAAGTAAAATAAGTTTATAATAAATAGTCAATTCCAAGTTTAAAAATTTTATAACAAATATTACTTTTTTTTCTTTTCTTAAAACGTAGCAAGGCAAATATATTTATATGGGCATTTTCATGTAAAACGAAAATATAAGAATTTTGCACAAAAAAAAAATAAATTTAGAGAAAAAGAAAAAAGACCAAAGTTTTCACATTCTAGTCAAATAATAACCAAGAAAATATTGGTGCAATATAATTTTGCATTAATACCCAAAGTCTTTCAAACCTTTCTACATCGCTTTCCTTGCTACCGACTTCTGTTCTAAATTTAGTTACTTTTTTCAATATTTTTTTTATTAAAATTTTTTTAACAGTCTTTGAATGAAACCCCAAATTTTTTATGCAAATAAACGTAATATTGCAAGAAAAAAAAAAAAACAAATGATGCTTATGATATTTTTTAAATGTAATAAAAAAATAAATAAATAATAATAATGATATTCAATATACAATAATTAAGAGAAAATAACAAACCAATTAAATCATTAAAAAATCCCTCAAAAGTATTAATAAAACAAGTTCTATAAGAAACTGTAACTAAAAACAAAAACTTTAATAATGTAAAAAATCGACAATTATAAAATTAATTATGAGTTATAAACACAAAATCTAAACAAATTAATAATGCTAACAAAATCTAAGGATACAAAATTATTTAAGGAAAAACTTAAAAATTGCTAAATAAAAAAAAGTTGTTAATATTCTAAAGAAAGTTTTATAAATTGTTAAATTATAAATTAAAACAATTATGTTTTACGAAAAAAAAAAAAAAATAAAATTAAACAAAATAAAATACCAAAACTCTAATCCCCTCCCCTAGAAAAACAAATAAAGAATTCACATCTTGAGAATAGACAAAATCAAAGATAAAATAACTGCAGCGTTTATTCAAATAAACAACTTAAAATTAAAAAATAAATAAATAAATATTAAATAAAATCACTACCACAACACAAATAATACACACTCAAGATACAAACAAAGATATACTAACACACCCATCTGTCCCTGTCCTATTAATTGCATTCCTTTATAATACAACAAATATAAAAATACCTAAAAATTACTAAACAAATAAATTATTGTAAAAAAAAAATAAAAACAGGTTTAAATATTTATCAAACAGTTCCAAATGGTAAGTTGCTTCTATTTACTGAAATATTTAATATATTTTAAGAAAGAAGACCTTAATTGTTGTACAAAAATTAATTCTTTATTGCCAATATTTTGCTACGATTTAATTTTTGGACTGAATTCTAAGGAAAGTTTCCCAAACTTCATTTCTATATGCAAAAAGTTGAAGTTTCGGCAATATTTTTATCCATTTCGATTCAACATATTAAGTATTTTTGTAATATTTTAACAAATTCTGTAAAAAACGGTTAATTATTCTTCAAATTTATATGGAAGTAATAAAAACTAGTGACGCGATTTTGAAGAGGTATATGTTCAACTAAAAAAGAAAAATGGAATTTGGTCTAACAGTTCCTTAGTTACACTATTTTTATAGTTTGTACCTTAAAAATGATGATACTTTTTTCGTTATAATTATTTTATATTTCCTTCAAGGCTCTTAATATTGAGGAGCAGACCACATTACCGCAAATAAAAATTTTCGCCACACTCCAGCAGAGTTGGGAGTCTATTAACAAATCCTTTTTTCCGACTGCATAAATCATAAAATTGTTGAAAAGGTTATTCCGGCACCAATGCGCGAAGATTTATGCAATTTTATTAAAGGCCAACTTGAAGACACGCAACCAAGAGAGGACTATAAAGAACTACTCCATCTGAGTCTTATCTTTTCGGGTGATACACCTATGCCCTATTCAACAGTAAAAGCTCCAGCAGCTATCAGTCGGGCTCGCTGGATGATGAAAATTATATATTCTTTGAAAATATGCATTTTCCGTAAGCAGTTGCAAACTTATATAGACAAATCAACAATTGATGCATTGCTAGAATTTAGTTCATTTGTTCTAAGAATGTATATAAAATATTGGTACCTCTGCCAGTGCCCTCGATACGCTCCTCTCAATGTTCTGAACCTATTAAAGGAATTGGATGGTTATACAATTGTTAATAAGGAAGTTGCACACGCCTCACTTAAAACTTTTCTAGGTCATCAGTGGTACTTAACTCCGAAATTAGCTGCCTTGGCGTTTTTTGATGAACGTATCGACACCAAAACTTTACGTTTAATGACAAAAAACTTGCAGATACTCAATGCAACGACTATGAAGTAACAAATGTTACTTTAACAGAAGAACACTTCAGAAATAAAGAAATTCAACACTTTATTTCAAAAGCCAGTCTTACTTTTTTTTGAAGCTTGCAATATTTCAACTGATTTTTTAAAAATAGATCCAGAGAATTGGAAAGCCAACAAGTCATTTCAAGATGCGAAGGAAAAATTTCAACATTATCAAGTGGTAAATGATGTGGCAGAACGAAGTGTGGCTTTGGCTAATACTTATATCAATGTCACAACTTTTGAAACTGATTTCCAGAATTTATTGCAAGGTATGGAACTACATCGCAGTTACTCCAATAAATGATTTAACACAGAGCAAAACAAAAGTTTGTGTTTTCTTTTTTTTGATTGGGTATGTTTGGTAAACTGACAAACGGCTTATAATAACATATACTGGGTATAAATGTTAAAACGGGTATAACTCAGGAACGGTTAGAACGAATTCAAAAATTGTTGTATAAATATTAATTAGAACAAAGTTGTCTTTTAAACTGCATCATTAGTTTTGTTCGTTTTCATTGAAACTTAAAAAGTTTTAAAGCAATATTACAAAATTTTTACAAAAAATTACGAAAAATTGTAATTTAGGGTATCTAAATGAGCTAAATAATTACCAAAACATATACATTTTTTACACAGGAATAAAGCTTGGATACTTTTCTTAAACATTGTTTCCTCAGAAGTTAAGAAACCCGTTGCTATTAAGCAAGTAATGAGTAAAGTTAGAAAAAAGGCCGAAAACTCCGGTTTTTTATGAAAACTCCATTTGCGCGACCTCTAAATCTATTCCATAAATTCTTAAAAAAAAACTCAAAAATACTTAACCCTATAAGCTTTTAAATTTTGATTGAGCACCTATAAAAATCAGAAAAAAAATTTTTTTGGGACACCCATTTTTATACGCAAATATTAAATATGTTTTTTTTTCAAAAGTCTTTTGATTCAAATTGCGCAATATTGTACAATGATAATTGTCACTAAACATTATTTAAATTGTTTAATGAAAATTACTTAATATATTTTTTTATTTTGTAGTAATTTTGTAATATGAAAAAATATATAATTGATATCTTAACATAATAATTTAAATACTCTCATTTTTCGTTTTTTAGCTTTCCTTCATTGCTTTCTATTTTAAACAGCCATTCTTTTAGTTTTTGTATTCAAATTTGATATGTAAATTCAATAATACTCCCATCTAAAAAATAATGAACTGTTGAACTGCATTAACCTAATGAATTTTTGTACCAAACGTAAAATGTATGTTAAACGTAAGTCACTAGATTTTCCGTAATACCAAAAACGTTCCTTTCTTCCTCTTTTAAAAATCGCTACATTTTACATGAAAAATGCTGAATTATCTTCACTGGACAGTTTTAAAGTTATTTCTTTCCCAGATGAAATACTAATACAGTTTTTTTAGTTGCTTTTGTAATTATTCTCGGTTGTAAATATTACCGCACTTTGAAACCTGCAGAGTGTTTAAAAGCTACACAATAGGCCTCTAATGCTGATTTGTATGTGACAACGCTGAAAAAATAAATAAAATGTCATTTTTCGATTTTACTTATTTTTTAACCAGTCCTTGCTAAAAAAATGACATAATTGCCTTTATTGTGTACATATATCCCGCTTTCCAAAACCAAATTTAATAAAACTGAAACTAATTTGAAATACTTACGTTACGAATGCTTAATTGTTATTAAGTAGAACTACGAATCTCATGTTCTACTTATAAAGAACACTCAGTAACAACAATAACAAAAAGTTATAAGCAGAATAAAGATGTAGTCTTGAAAATCAATGGTATTTTCATTTTTATTCTTAATCGTAAAAATTTTATTCTAAACGCTAAATGCTAAAAAATAAATTATTTCTCAGTTGTCTCTACATTGTAAATAATAATATCCTACACGTATGGAATAGTTAACAATTTGACGTTTTACTTAAATAGTAAAATTTTTATCTTAGATGATATGTGGACTCCTTTAAATCTTAACTTGAACTTAAACTAGCTGAAGAAAAGTAATCGATGTTTCCAGCTGGCAAGTGACAGTTTTCATCATTCATTTTATAACAAGAGGTGCTCCTGTGTTTGCCTTTGTCTTTAGATTATCATATGTTTGGAGGGCTTCATTAAAATTAGAGAATATTTAAACATTTTACAGATGAAACGGAACAGCCAGTGGAGAGTGGTAAAAACTGAATATGATTCCAAGTGGCGTTAAATCTAAAACAAACAAAAAGTATGTTTAAACACATATTCATAAATATGTTTAAGGAAGCATATTTTTGCTTTACTTACAAATAGCGTTCAGCTAATTGTTGCTCGACATGCGGTTTAATGCGTGCATAATCCTTTTTATCAGCTACTAATGTACTACAATGCTTTTGCATGTAAGCTAAAGTAAAGAGTTTGTTTTCGTTGAATGATCTTAGGCCCGGTAAACGTAGACGTTCTGTTAGTCTAAGACTGTCGTATGTATTTTCCTGATCAAAAGAAGCCCCAATTATAGGAGAAGAACTGTCGATGGCATTAATAAATGAACTTAAAGCTTTGGCCGCTATCTTTGCTGAACTAAGGGTGATGTGAAAGCTCTTCAGGGCATTCTCAGAAAGTTCGTGCAAATCTTCGACATCTTGTTCATCTGTTGTTATACAGCCCACATCTACTTTCGCCAAATTTATATTTGATTTAAGCAAACCCGTATTGTCAGCTTTATATTGTTCGACAAATGTAGAAATACTATCAACTAGAACTTCCAGAATATCAGTTCCAATGCGAGCGAAATTTACGGCGATTGGATAACGATAGTCATAGTATTTAGATGACGTTATGCCTCGTGATATAACTAACATATTTAGCATGTTGGAATAGGCCACAGAAGGTAACTCATTGCTTGCATACATTTCCGAAATGATTCTAAAAAATTGAAATTTTAAATTATTATCAATTAAAAGCAAAATTTGTTTTACTTACGTATCTATTATGTTTAAGGGCTTAAGTTTTTCTTCCATGCGCGCTTTACGGAAACCCCAAATAGATTGTAAATGTTCCACAAAGAACAAATTGTTTAGTAAAAGTTCATTATAATAATCTCTTATATAACTTTCATTTGTCAATACTTCTTCTGGTATGCCAATCTGTAAACGCATCGTTGTGAGCTAAATTTAACAAAAATAAAAATAAATAAAAATAATTTCATATCGATTTGGATAAAACGGAAAAAATATTGTGATTTTTAGTCAGAGTTATGATACCTTTTCATTAATAAAATTTTTAACATCCTTATCGATCCATCCAGCTTCTTCTACAGACTGTTGCAGCTGATTTCTTAAACTGTTGTACATGAGTTTTAGGAATTCATCATTGCCACGGGTTTTATTAAACGATGATGGTTTTCTGTGATTTGACCATATTGTGGTAAACTAAAATAAAAAGAAAAAAATATTTAGACTTGAATAAGTTTAACCAAATGGATGATTTATATAAAAAAAAACAAGAAAACTATACCTTCTTCAATTCTTTGCTTTGTTGCAAAGAATCTACAGCAAATGGCAGCCATTGTCTGACGATTTTTGTACAAATCATCCATCTGGGATTGGTGGCAGTGCTCCCAAATACAGCATGGTCGAAGCTTTCTGCTAAATTTCGATAATCTTTTGATAAGTGTGGCAATAAATTACGGGCCAGTGACCAAATAATAAAATTATTTATTGGCCTTGAGAGAAACAAAAATATTCAAATAATAAATGATTATAAATTTGGAATATCTTTTGAAGAGTGTTTATAGTTTTTATGAATTTGCATTACATTATCTGTTCTATTTAACTTACTTTTTATCTGACGTAGCTACTACAGTAGATATTTGATGGAAAAACTCTACGTTCTTTACTAAAACTTCAGTTTCTTCAGTGATTTTTGTATGAGGAAATAGAGCCAGTAGTGTCTCTAAGATAGGAAGCTGTTTGAAAAAAAAAAGATTAATGGAATAAGTAAGCGAGAGACAGATCATTTAACAATTAATTTTAAAAAATTTCAAAAAAATTAAGATTTTTTTATTTCGACGAATCTTTTGCTTTTCTGATCAGATAAACGCTGTATTTTTTTATTTAATTTGTTAATATAATTTCTTTAGTTATATGGAGTTTTTGCTAAACCTTGTTATGCTACACAAAAAATAAACTGACTTTAAGTCACATTCACATATCAGTTCCTTCATTTTCTGAAAATACATCTGACACAAGTTTATTAGGCACAGGCTTTTTGAAAAACTTAATATTTTCGTTTGCTGCTCTTTTACAGTCTCGAACAAACCATCTCAACCCTAAACAAGAAACTAAATATGCCAAAATTATATTTCGACCCCTTTGCCTTCTAAATCTTACAACTTCTACTTTTATTTCCATTCATGACTTATTTAATCTGTACACTTCCAACTGTAATGTAGTTTCCCCCGGGGGTATTAAGAGTCTGGCTGATCTAACCTAGCTTCAATCGAAGTGATTTCGGGATATACGGGGAACTATTCCCCCGATGTGCAGAAACCAAATCTTGACAGGCAAGTTGGGTTCTTAGCGAAGTTCTGACCAGTGTCCTCAGTTGTACTGGAGCCACATTAACCGGTAGCCCATACAGAGAGCCAGCCATCTTTTTAGCCTGTTATTGGTGGGGTCCCTACGGGATACACGAAGTGGCTGTTGGTTAACATCGGTGTCCGCCGGAAAGTTACTGTGCCGTTCCAAATGTATGCTGTTGCGCTTTCAACAGACGGGGTTGTATAGTCTCCAACCTTCAAGCAAGTTTATGGTACTGTATCACACTTATAATGTGGTTATTGTTAGAGTTACTACTTATATTAGACTTGTGCCGTATAGTTCAATTTAGTGATCGTTCTTTTTAGTTCAAAGTTTAAAAAATGAACTAGTTCAAATTTTACTTCAAAGGCTCTCTTTAGTTCAAAATCTCTCTTAGTTCAAATGCTCTATTGACGTATTGTTCGCACTTTTAAACTTTTAGTTCAAAAGCTTTGTTTAGTTCAACCTCTTTTAGTTCAAATGTTATTTTCAAAATATGATGGCAACTACCCCGTAGCATTGCCAAAACGAATGTTTAATAAAATACGGGACAACATTAATTTCATGTCCGAAATAGTCAATAAGGAAACACAGACACGGCTCTTGTTCATCTTGTCTGGTAGTTCACACACAAAGTATAGTTCAAAAATGAACTAGGTGCACTTAAAAGTATGAACTAGTTCACTTATTTCAATCGATATAATCATTTAAATTACCTAGTTCGTTTATGAACTACACAAGTCTAACTTATAAGCATTTTCGTTTTCAACAGCTTTAATTGACGACAGTTTCGTTCAATAATGTTATGTTTCGTTATAAAACAAAAAGGGTTATACATTCTACGTAAAGTATACACCTTAATTTTTTTATTATTATTATAAATACCGATGGTGCAATTGTTTTCATTTCAGCCAAAGTTTTGATTTCATTTGAAGTTCTTTCCATTGACGACATTTTTACGGAATTAATGTGATTTACAATTCGTTTCTCATAATGAAAAGTATCATCTGCAAATAGTTCTGCTTCTCTGGATACAATACCTAAATTAAGAATAGTTAAGTGCTTCGAAACACATTTAGATTATTTACTTTATTTTTTAAATTCTTACCCATATTAATGGCAAAATCACGTAACAAAAGAATATAGGCACGAACAATCTAGAAAAAAATATTATAATTGATAAACTTATTTGTCCTTAGATAAGAAGAAACAATTTACTTCATCGTTTTGATCACGATTGTAAAAATATTTATCTGGTAAACCAATCTCTCCCTCGTCTAACGTTATAATATACTCATGAGGTTTGTTGAAACTTTAAATATGAAACCAGAAAACAAATAAATAAAAACATTTTGTTTAATAGAGGACTTATTTTCAAGTTCCACTTACCGATTTTCCACGGAAACTTTGTAATATGGAAAAATACCAAAAGCTGCCTGTAAATTTACCAAGGCTCTTTTATAATCCCAATTTTGCAACCGTGTTGAGCCTTGAAATGCATGCCAACCATCTATAAAGAAGAAATATCTTTTGCGTCAACATTAAAACAACAAAAACAAGATTACAAATATTTTTAGTGTAAAAACGTTGTATAGTTTTAAATGAATTAAAATTTACTTTTTTCGGCTTAGGTTAATTTTAAATAAAATTTTTAGAAAGAAAAATTATTTACAAATGCAAAAACAAATGTACAAAACGAGTTGCAGAGAGAACAACAAAGAAATGATTTAACTTGTGTGTGGATTTCATCTAACCAAATTAATATCGATTGGTTGGATGTTCAAAAAGTACACAACTTGAGGTAGATAGATGAAAATAATAAACTGTAAACATTGGGACTGGCTACAATAGTGGAATTAAGGGTCCTACGTTCAGCCAGAGCTACGGCGAAAATGCAAAAATTTATTGTGGATCGTTATTAAAAACTCAAGGTGCTCCACAACAAGCACAACAAAGTTTTCTAGAGCCACTTTTTGTGTCTATAAAGCTCCTCCTGATGAAGATCAACAGAAAATTATACGTCATATTTAAATCGGACAACCCAAAGAGGAACAACCGTGTGATGTCTATAGACTTTCATTTATATTTTCCAATAAAAATAGCACTCTTTATATCAAAACATAATTTAATACTTCTTTTGCTCGAACTTACAATAAACCAGATGTAGTTCGCGTTGAATATGATATAAAAATGTTATAAAATAATTCATTTTAAAAATCGATAACTGGTAATTGAAAATATATTTGTTTTTAATGTTCTTCAAATTTTTAGCAAGATTTTTTAGTGGACTCTATAACATTACTGTACTTCATAAGGAAAAATGTAATTGCAAAGAGTAGAGTAACCATCGATGAATCTGGCCGCTATTAATAAGGCAAAGATGAAGGTTAAACCTAATCAAAGAATAAGAAGGCATTCGTAGTATTATAAATTTCGTTTCGTTTATATTACCGATTTAAAACGATGTTGGTAAATTTCCAACTATCTAAAAATATATTTATTTCAACTAGTATTTCCAGCGGTCTATACAATCAAGCGAACTTCAAGAGTAAATAAAAATTTAACAAATTTTTTAGTAAAACATTGAGTACATTAAAAGGGGCTAAGAGCACACGTGGTACAAGTTACATGTTTGTATCTAAAAGTACTCGTTGATATGCAAAAATAAAAAGCCACAATAAAATACAAAAAAAAAATAATTTTCAAATAAATCACTTATTTAATGTTTTATTTTTATTTTTTTTATTTTTATTTTTTTATTTTCTAAAATAAACAGCTTTTTTGTAAGTATACAACAAAAATGAATTATATCGGATTTTAATTGTAAAATACATTAATAAAATTTTATTATACAAAAAATCTAATCTACATATTTACTAGGAAAGATAATGAATATTATCTTATTTGTGCTCACATTATACAATCGATTTCAATAAAGAATTAACCATTTAAAAAACATTGTTTGCCGATGTAAACACGTTAAAAAACGTTTAAAATCGAGAGTAATATTGTTGTAAATAATACAGGATGAATGTACATACAAACGTAACTAGCAAAAATTTTTATGATTTTAAAAAATTTTTGTTTCATTAATCTAAAAAAATTAGCGCAAAAAATTCGGTCGTATGAATCGATCGTCAGCAACACTAATTAGTTAAAATTTATTAATAACATTTTTTTTATTAGAAGTAAATGTATGTGGATGTTTTAAATGACATTTTAACGCAACAATAGCAATAATTCAGTGTTTAGTCCGTTTCAAGCTTCAACAGTTTTGTCATTATTTGTTAGTACAGTGAATTGTACATCTGTTATTTTTTATCAGTTTTTAATATTCAAATTTGTTTAAACATATTTTGGAAAATATTTATTTAATTTTATTTTTAATAGCCATTTTTAAACATTTTATGTTTTTAAAATAAAATAAATTTAAGAACACAAAATACCAGTAATTTTTATTTTTTTAGTAAAAAATTTTTCTTTTTTAGAAAGTAAAAGATTTTTGTGAAAAAAACATGACGACACTGCCTGTCTTACAACTCTAAAAATTCCAATTAGAAAAAAAAATGTTTTGTTGTTAATCTCATTATTATCATTCATACTTTAATTCAAAAATACTGAACCAGTTTGATTCAAACACGGATTATACACCACTGTCTTTAAAATGGTATAATTTTAAAATTTTAAGAATTTCGGAAATTTTTATTTAAAAAAATTTTTTTGAGGAAATCAAACATATTGAGCATGAATATAATTTATTAATTAATTTTGATAATGATACGGTGGTGTATTTTTCTTTTAATTCTTTATTTAAGTTACAACAATATTCGTTATACTGAGTTCACACACGTCAATATTTCTTGCAGCAATTCTGAATTTCGTGGGTGAGAAAACGAGAAATAAAATTATTCTGCGTTCCTTCCTCTTCCAAAAAATTCGATATTGCTGCAAGAAAAATTGATGTGTGTGAACTCGGTATTATTAAAAAACATAAGCAGCATTAGCATCTCCTCAAAATTCAAGCAATACCATATTGCTTACCCCTCTTGCTTTACCAACAAACAAAAATTTCATGCTAGTTCCATGAAAAATTGCATAATAAAAAGCCGTATTGGTGAACTGCTATTTTTCAACAAATTTTTATTTTATTGGCCTTTTTCAAGGTTATATGATCTTCAATGAATTTAAATTTGTTTGTTTATTTTCTTCCATGGGAAGCTACTGTTGTTAGTTGCAGCAAACACCCACTTGTGACCATCACTTGGAGCATTTTTTTTAACTCATGTAAAATTTAAATATGATAAATATGGGTTATAATTTTTTTGGTTTTGTAAAATTGTTTAAATTTTTTCTACTCGTACAAAATATTTATTTATAAAATATGGCAACAATTCGTGATTTGTACTTTTAACCTAAAAACTAAATAATAAAATTTTTTAAACTAAACAGAAAAATTCGGTTTGATTAAAATCTATCTATGGCTTAAATAAGGATGGCAAGTATTGAGTGACAGGAGCTTGATTAACTAACTGTAATCCCTTAGTTTCGTCAACGATCGGTGGTTGTTGTTGTCGATAGTTATAGCTGCCATCAGGATTTATACCATCTAATGAACCAATCACAGAAGTTATAGGAGCTGTTGTTTCATCGGCAACTTCATTGATGCCGCCCAGTTTATTGTATTCGCCTAAAAGCATTTGATTTTATAATAATAAATTTGATTTAACAAAAAAAAAACATTTAGAACTCTGAAAGTTAGTTACCTTGAATTTCCTTTTGTGCTAGCTGAGCTTCTTCGTCGGTTTTATATTTAATAAAGAAAACTTCAGGTTTGCTGGCTGTGGTGGGGGCAGGAGTAGCAATGTCATTAGCATTCAGTTCATTGTCTTTCTTGCTCAACACATAGATGACAGTCTTTTCTTCTTGAGGTGCATATTCAGCAGAGTATTTGACGTTGCTAGCGCCAGAATTAGGTGCCTTAATAAAGACAACTCGATAGTTCTTTTGTGGTCGACCCAAAATTAAATGTTTGGTTTTTTGTTGATTGTCATCCTCCTCTGGTGCTGATACGACGTAAAATTGCTTACGTACAATCGGAGCCGCTGTCGTAACATCAGGTGGCAAATATTTTTCACCCCCATGCCCATGAGATGATTTAGATAATCCATTATAACTAGATGACCCAAACGCAGTGTGCTCTGATTGTTGGTAACCATATTGAGGAGCACCAAAAGTAACAGCCAGAAATGATATTATTACGACAAAGTACACGCTCATTTTTAAAATTTTGTTTTATTTGATTTAATCTTAGTTTAAGGGAATTCTTCTTTTTCACTTGATTTTATAATCGTTTTTAAAAACTGTTCAACTGTTCGACTTGTTGTTTCTTGCTTAAATTGTAACACTGCACTGTTCGCACATTCTTATCAAACCCAATACTTTTATACAGAAATGATATCGTTTTAAAAATTCACGCCTAAAAATCCAACTTTGAATTAAAAACTTGTCTTTTAGTTGGAAATTTTTTAATATGCAGATTTAGCATTTTGATTTCGTTTGTAATTCTTCAACTGTATTCGATCCAAACAACGTTAAATTCAGTTAAGCCTACTCTTTGATGGTATTTAAATCCAATGCTTGCACCTTTTCTACTTAATGTAGTCAGCCTTAAGATGACACAAAATATTTTATGCGACAACAGCAACAATAACAGCGGCTACATATACAGTTGTTGCCATATCACTGGTAAGTTTTTATCATCTCGGTATTTGTGCACATATGTATATGTGTGTATGTGTGTACAATGTTAAAAGTTTATTATTCGTTTATATGTTGGCCTAAAGTTGTATTCTTAATAATTTATTTACAATGATAAATTTATATATTTTTTTGTTGCTTTTTCTTTACAAAGCCGCTTTGAATATATTTATTAATAATTTAAAAATTAAAACATTTTATTGATTAAACGTTTGTTTAATATTGAAATATTAATCTATTGTTATTAAATAAATTCAAAGATAAAACATTTTTTCCAAAAAATGTTGTGGTAATTTTTTAATATTTTAATTGATTCAAAATTAAGGCTAAACGAACCATAGAATAATTTACCCAAATTTTTTGCTTACGACAGACGATTAAGCAACGATTGAAAGCTATTAATTTGACATGTCCCGGAGTAAACAAAGTATATCCTCCCACCCATAAGACACTCACTCACATAGTCCATGATGCTACGAGTTATTTTTATTTTCATATAAAAAATCACGTTGAATTAAAAACAAACAAAAAACGAATGAATGCCTTTACCTAAATGTAATTGAAGGAAGTTTATTTGGCAAATATACCACTATCTGCAGGTGAAACCTTCTTTGAAACATAACATAACATAATTAAAGTAAATATTTGTATGTGCGTATGGCTTGTAATAACAAATCTTAGTAAATTTTCGATTTTCAATTGTTAGCTTCGCCATTAGTGGCGAAAATAATTACGATATCTACAAGAATAATGCTGACTCACACTTGCACATTTGGCAATAAAAATTTTCACATAAATAGCTTTCTGTGATTGCATCAATTTCCTTAAAATCAAAAAAAAAACGAAACTGATTGTCTGCATTTTTTTACTGTTTTCATGAGCAGTTATCTGGAATGGATCATTAATTCTTAAAAAAAATAAATGCTGTTTGGGTTCCGTTTTTCTTTTTTTCCATGAATGACCTAGTTACTGTAAAAACTACCGAATTTTGAAAGATTGTTTAATAAATGGAAGTAATCCAGGTAAAATATAAAGATGAAAAACAATATTTACACTGATATGTCGTCGAATATTTTGTTAAAGCACTTGACTTTATATTTCCTATTTGGCCATTGATTTTATTTAAGTCACAATCTACAGAATAACGCTGGATTAAAATATTGTCTGAGCGAAGGTTAAAAAAAACTTGTGAATGAAAGAGACGACTTTGGTTGAGTTAATGTAAACCTTGCAGGTCTTGCAAACGTAGCATTCATGTGATATTTTGCAGCACAACAGCACTAAAATATATAGAACTGAAATTTGCTACACCGTTACACATTTGTAACATTAAAAACTATAGCATATTTTAAAGAGAACACTTTTGCAACTGTTTTCAAGCAAAAAGTTGATTCTGTTTTTTCTTTTTCCTTAGGCATTGTATTTAATTGTGATAACTTTTATTTATTATTATTTAAGTTCTGTTCAGTAACTTTACTAGCAAAAACTAGCAACGAGAGAGTATAACAGAAATTTTCAAAATTATTCTACCAAATAAATAAAGTAAATGAAGGCTTTACTAGCAAAAATTAGCACAGAAAATTGTTGTGGCTTCGGGAATGATATGTAAGACTTAAAAACTGTACGGTATGCGCACTAAATAGTACTATTTTTAAAGCAAATATACTACGGTGCAAAACTATATAAAACAAAGACCACTTAAATTGAAAATAATACTCCAAGTAACTAAATAGCAAAATATGTAAAATGTTTTAAATATTCTTTTAAATATTTAGTAATTTTCAAATGCGTTTATGATGTTTAAGCTCATCATGTATAGAATTTTTTTTGTGCATTTTTTTTCAAGCATTTTTATTGTAATTTAGATGTCAAAATATTTATAATAAAAATAGTTTTAGCATGTTTATAACTTATTTATAATTATATTATAATTGCACAACTAATTCTTCTTTAAATTGCACCGAAAAAAGTACTTTGCATTGAATGTTTCATCACTGGCTTGTTTATTTTTAATTCTAAAAACAATACAAACACTTGCAAAGCTCGAAGTTCTAAACCTAATTTCTGTTGTTTTACACTACTTTGATTTGTACTTCCATGGCTAAAGTAAAGAAAAATTATAAAATAATATTATTTTTATATTCTTTTAATTGTCAAATACTTGCATTTTCTTAAATGTTACAAAAAAAATTTTTGTCCGGCATTTTTAAAGTTAATTATTTTGTAAATAAAAGTAAGAAACAGCTGTTTGGCTAATTCTTGCAAGTAAAAATTTTACCAGTAAGAATTTGCAAGATATTTTTTGTATCTCATTTTTTTACTCTCTGTTTACACTCTCTCGTTGCAAATTTTGTGAGTTAATGAAGACTTTCCAGTAACAATTGTTACAAATTCGTAACAATTTTTAGTAAATGAACAGACCTTTATTAATGTTTATAAAATCAGCTGTTACAATAAGTTTACTATACAGTTTACTAAATACAGAATTTAAACTTTCAGTTAACGATTTAAACATAATAGCGTTAGTAGAATACTCATTAAAAAGAGAGAAGAAGCTGAAACAAAACTCACTGAGTTATAACCCAGCACTTCTATCATACTTGATAGAAAACTTTCTGATAAGCGTATATTTCCAGCTATTGATATTACAAAATCCGGAACAAGGAAGGAAGAGCTATTAGTTGATAAGGCTATGGTACATAACAAAACCACCCACGCAAAAATCTTTGTAAACATGTTAGACTTGCAAATATACTACGAAGGACAAACACATTTTTTAAAACAGAAGCTATTCCATCGAAATTTTTAACATAATTGGTGCATTTTTACTGGATATTGGTAAACTTCTTTAATATTACAAGCTTTTAAAATTATTTCAAAACATTTAAGAAATATATATTTACAAAATAGGTTATGAATTTTTTAGGTCATTTTACACAAAACGATTGCTTAATTAAATAATTATTTAAATAACAAAATAAAAATGTCAACAAAGTTGATATTTTAATTCATCCAACCTATAAAACGAAGCAAGGTTAAAAACAATCTTAGAATAAAATGCCATTCATATAAAAACAGAAAAAAAAACTCATTAAAGCGTATCCACCAGATATTTATCTACATCGAATTTACGCACTCACTTATGTATGAATAAATTTAAAAACTATAAAAAAAGCGAAAACATACATATTCATTTTCACGCACATTTAACAAAAACTTTTTATTGATTTAGAAAAAATGTATAATTTATGCGAATTGCTTGCTACTACAAACAACATCAATTTTATTGTCAACAAAAAAAAAAAACATTTAAATTAGTTGCACAACGTCTTGAAACATACAACACAAACATTTAAAACAAATTGGGAGTTCAAAGGCCCA
Source organism: Cistogaster globosa (assembly GCA_937654795.1). Classification (NCBI taxonomy): domain Eukaryota; kingdom Metazoa; phylum Arthropoda; class Insecta; order Diptera; family Tachinidae; genus Cistogaster; species Cistogaster globosa. Next base: position 121,185,907 of record OW569406.1, on the reverse strand, counting down.
ATTTAAAAGTGCACTACAGCTGACTTAAGTTAAATTAACAATTAGAAATAAATCACGGTAATGTAGCATTTACATTAATTAATGTTATTTTATATCAGGTTTACCAATTGATCAGTAAATGATATTTGATTGAACTGATTGAGTAGAGTTATTCAGTACATTAGATTGTAACATATCATTTTCAGATATTCGAACACTTGCCGAAGATGTCTTAAAATATTTTATGCTCACCATGGTTTGAGGACGAAGTACAAAAATTATATTCGACAGCACCTGAGACAAACCAAGATACAGTTTTAATAATCGTTTCAAAATGCTATCAAAAACAATAAAGTTTTCTATAAATTTAATTTGTTAAAGTATTTTTGACTTCTCTTCAATATTTAATGAATACAAAGCAAATTGAATTTTTAATAAACAAAAAACAGCTTTTATTAATTAATTTGACAGTTATAAATTGTTAAAAGAAAATATTTGTCAGTTTGTTGTTAAGAAACAAATTCGAGGCCTATAAGAAAATGATCTTGATAAGATTAATATTTTCTAATAAAAATGGCGAAAAAAAAATTTTTTTTTTTTTTGAAAATTTTAATCATTTAAAATCATTAATTAAATATAATGTTAATAATTTGGTAATTCATATCGAATGACCAGACAGTGTAGACAGAGTGGGAATTATGACCTTAAGACGAATTTGTGTTACCTACATGCATACATATGTTTGAAAGTATGTGTATTTAGTAACCAAACCAAATGTTCCGATTTCGTAAAGAATTCGTAACGATTGGTCAACAAATTTATCTGATTTCTGAAGCAAAGTATCACCGAAATCGTAAAGACACATATGAAGGTACGATTTCATTACGACATTGCTCATTGAAAAATTGTTTTCAATCATATATATGACAAGTAGCGCCCACGACTTCCTCCGCGTATCATTTCCAATTTTCTTAAAATTAAAATTTAAAAAAAAATGTTTCTACACATTTGTTGTAGAGTTCTGTAAACAGTGTTGAAAACTTTCCATCTACAAAAATAAAATGTACTGGCAACTGTTCTAGTACCATTTTACTAGTAAAATTGGATGCTTTCACATTTGTATCTTTAGTTTTTCTACAAAATGACATACTTTTAAGAAATAAAAAGAATTTTATATTTACGCCAAGGTTTTAAGGGTCCTTTTCACAAAATTTTATTCAGATCGATCTAGCAGTTTTTACGTGATGCGAACACAGACAAACGGATAGACAGACAAAAATTCCAAAAATATTTGTTTTGTATTCCATATTGTAGGATAAGCCGAACAAATGATACACCAAACGTCTTTTCAGTTTCACAATCAGTTTATTAATGATCTATCCTCTTAAAACTAAAAACTTAAAGACCTGCTTTGTACATTCTTACTTATGTTAAGTTACATTGGTAAAAAAGAGATAAATACAATTATAAAGAATGATCTAGAAAATATAATAAAAACCGTTATCCAACGCTCAAAATAATGAATAGAAAGAAGAATAAGTTACATTGGTAAAAAAGAGATAGATATAATTATAAAGAATGATCTAGAAAATATATATACATATAAATAATAAAAACCGTTATCCAACGCTACAAAATAAGAAAACGAATAGAAAGAAGAATAGATAATAAAGACCGCATTGCCAACTATACTAAAGATAAAACCTAAATGTCAACACTGGCCACTAAGATATCGCCTACAACTCGGCCATCCTGACCATGAGATCACCTGATCTCACTCCGTGGTTTTCGACCCGTCACGCCCCCTAAGCCACGGGCGCATATTTGATGCAGACCATACCCCCCTATAGGGCACACGAGATTGCTGAAACCCGTCTACATCCTCAAGGAGATATCGATCATTGCGAAGAACCCTCGATATTTTATAAGGGCCCCTAAAACTCGGTATTAGCTTCCGGGATACACCTGCCGTTGAATCAAAGTTCCTCACCATCACGTAGTCACCACTCTTATACTCTAACGCTGGTTTTCTCCTCCTGTTAACATATTCCTCATTATAGCGTTGCATTTTCCTCTGTCTCTCCAGTGCTACCTGCCTGATCGTTTCAATATTACCTCGTTGAAACTTATTTACCTCGTCCAAGCACTCCCTCAATGTGTCGACAACTTCCCCTCTCTGTTCCGTCCCAAAAAGCATCACGCTCGGACGTTGTCCGATAGATCTGTGAATTGTATTGTTAAGACTATATTCAACCCGTTCTAGTACAGTGTCCCAAAAAATCCCGTTCCCAGGATCGACTAATTTTGCCAACATTGGACCTATACACCTATTTACCCTCTCTACCTGCCCATTAGCCTGAGGCGAACCGGTAGCTATTAATATGTGAGAAATGTTTCTAGTCGACAAGAAGTCTGCGAAATCCTTAGAAGTAAAGCACGCACCTCTATCACTTATTATAGACCTAGGTCGGCTATAGGATCTGAAATAATCACTCAGGGCTGAAATGACTTCCCTGGCGTTCGTAGTCCTTGTTGGATACAGCCTTACAAATTTCGTACAGGCATCTATTACGACGAGAATGTGTTTCAACGTTCGACCATTGTCTACTGGTCCGTAATGATCAATGTGTATGACATCAAATGGCCTATCTGATTTCGGTATACTGTGCAAAAGCCCCTCCTCTCTCCCATTCTTAGGAGAGTAGACTATACAATCCAGACAATTTCGTATGTGACATGCAGCCTTCGCCCTAATTTTGGGGAACCAATAAGTTTTCAAAATTAAATCAGTCATCTTATCAATGCCGACATGGCCCATTTCGTTATGGTACTTGTACAAAATTTGGCCCTCCATTTCCTCCGGTACATAAAATAACAGATTACTATCATTTTTTCTATACAGTACTCCATTCCTCATTTCGTACAAAGCATGCTCAGTTTCCTGAAGACTGTCCTTTAACTTCTTAATTTTTTCGTCCCTGTTCTGACATATCACCAGATTCTCCTCAAATGTATTCGACTGGATTACCATAATATTACTACACCTACTTAGTGCATCGACATGCTGCATCCTACTTCCTGACCTATGCTCTAATTCATAATCGTAATTCTGAAGCTCGAGAGCCCAGCGTGCTATCCGTGGATTTAGTTCCTTTCTATTCAAAGTCATGGTCAAGGAATTACAATCAGTGACAATCTTAAACTTCCGTCCCTGCAAGTATATCCGAAAACGTTTCAACGCATATATTATGGCCAATGTCTCGAGCTCAAAGCTATGATATTTAGATTCAGTGTCAGTCGTCCTTTTCGAAAAATAAAAAATCGGATGGAATTTGCCATTACTCTTCCTCTGCAGCAGGACTGCTCCAAAACCAATAGAACTTGCATCGCAGTGAAGTTCAGTCTCATCCCTGGGATCAAAAAGTGCTAATACTGGCGCTTCCATCATTTTCTCCTTCAGCAATTCAAAAGCCCTCAACTCTGTTTCCCCAAATACAAACTTCCTATCCTTTTTCGTCAAATCATATAATGGTTTCGCGATAACCGAAAAATCTTTCACAAACCTACGAAAATACGAACATAAACCTAGAAAACTCTGCACTGAATATTGTTTATCCGGCACTGGAAAATTCCTTATCGCAAGTACCCCCTTATCATCAGCCCTAATTCCATTCCCATCAATCGTATACCCCAAATACTTTACCGTTGTTTGAAAAAATTCACATTTATCGCTCCTAAGTTCCAAGTTGTTCTCGACCAACCGCACAAAAACTTCCTCTAAAATTTTGAAATGCTCATCTAAGCCAGTTGTGGCTATCATTATATCATCCAAATAAATTATGACTCTGTCATCCTTAACCATATCCGCAAAAACTTTATTTACAAACCTTTGGAAAACAGAAGGTGCGTTCCTCAGGCCAAACGGCATCCGCAAAAATTCGAATTGTCCTAAAGGTGTAACAAACGACGTATACTTCACCGAATCTGGATGCACAAAAACATGAAAAAATCCATTCTTCAAGTCTAACTTAGTAAAAAACTGTTTACCAGAAAGCCTATCCAACAGGTCGTCTATTAAAGGAATCGGATAGCTGTCCTTCAGCGTCATTTTATTCAAAACTCTATAGTCAACACACAATCGTAAATCTCCTGTCTTCTTCCTAACTAATACTATTGGTGACACAAACTCCGACTCACTCGGCCTTATGTATCCCTTTTCTAAATATTCATCCAACAACTTTTGCAACTCTGCCCTTTCCGCATACGACAATCTCCTTGGGGTGCAACTAAAAACCTTATCATCGTTCAATTTCAGCTTAATTTCGCTATACACCTTCGGTCTTGTGGGGCGCTCAGGTCGAATATAGTAATCTCTATACATGTCAATTAATCTCTGCCTACAAGTGAGTCCAAGGCTATCCCCTACAGTCAGATTAAATTTATCCTCGACACCAACATCAATATTCATTATAGCCCTTTCAAACTCCTCCGTCTGTAGTACACCACCACTAGCAGGCAGTGTCAACTTAAACCCTGCTTTGTCCAAAAAATTTCTACCAAGTACGCAATCATATGACATCGTCCTATCTGAAACTACTAACATTTCAAAATCAATTACCCTATCGTCAATAAGCGCATAACATATAAATTTTCCAACAATATCTAGTTTAGATTCATTTATTCCATAAAATTTACCAAAAGACAACAAAAGTTCATCAAGATTAATAAATTCAAAAATACTCGATCGCCTCACAAAACTTACAGCACTACCTGAGTCCATTAAACACTCTAAAGAAAATATATGATCAAAATTTGAACTAATAGAAAACTTAAAATACCTTACATATTTATTTTCATCCACCATTTGAACGGTTCCTTTTCTTTCCGGGCAGCTTGCAACAAGGTGGTCTTTACTGCCGCATCCAAAGCAGGCTCCTAGCTCTCGTTTTGGCTTTTGACACTCGGAGGCAAAATGCCCAATGGAGTTGCAATTGTAGCACCTGAACTTGATTTCTGCATTGTTCTCATACTTGCCCTGAAATTGCTGCCTAGGACGTCTTAGCTCCACCTTAGAGAACGCGTTGAGTAAGCGTGCTTTGTCTGTGAAGCACTGTAGGCTTGCTTGGACCCTGAGTTGTGCATCAGGAATGCCCTCTATGATGTAGTCGATGAGTTCATCTTCATCTATCCCAACTTTGTTGGACAGGATAATCTTTTCATTGTAATAGTTGGTAAAAGATTCACCATATTTCCATTTCCGGTTCTCAAAGTTTTTACGCAACACGAGCTTGTTTTCTTTAACGGCAAACATCCTATTCATTTCATCCAAAATTTTACTTGTATCCTCGAAGACAAAATTTTGGTTCGAGTGTAACCAGGCTTGAGCTCTTCCGCGCAACTTACACATCAAAAGAGCCTTTATAGAATTTTCGGTCACTTGATATAAACTGCAAATATTTTTAAACTGAGTGACCCAAATGTCTGGGAAAATGTCTCCGTCGTACTCGGGGATCATCTCCTTTATGGTGTTAAATGGGAGAACCATTGTACCTGTTCCGTCGTTTTCACTTTCATTCGTTTTAGATCTCTCACTATCATTTTCAGTAATATTTTCTAGACCCTTTTCTTTTTCAGCTATCATTTTCAATAAGTCACACTCCCTCTTCAGCAACTCCTTCTCACGTACGACTAGCTCCATTTCTTTTTTTAATAATTCATTTAATAAAACACTGCCACTTGCCTGTTGCTTTCCGTTTGACACACTCTCATTTGTTTGTTTTTCTCTTTCACACTCATTTGTTGTTAAAATCATTCCACCACTTGCACCTTCGCGCTCATTTCCACTCGACAGCTCTTCCGTTTCTATGGGACAATCGCCTCTTCTTTCGGGTGGTAACTCGTTTAATCTTACGATTAAGGCACTCTTTGTACCCGAAGAAGGCAGGTTGAGACGCTGTAGCCATAACCTCAACTGTGCAACTGTATAGTCTTCACCACGCACTGACTCCATGCTAACTTTCAATTTTAACTTTTCACTTTTTCCTTCTAGTAACTACAGCAAAACAAAAAAAAAATTTGTCCTTTTTTTCAACGTTTTCTTTAATAAAAATCTCTTTTACTTTTATATAAAATATTTAATTTATCTAAACTTTAAAATTTTCCCCGAATCCCACTTCTGATTTGTAGGATAAGCCGAACAAATGATACACCAAACGTCTTTTCAGTTTCACAATCAGTTTATTAATGATCTATCCTCTTAAAACTAAAAACTTAAAGACCTGCTTTGTACATTCTTACTTATGTTAAGTTACATTGGTAAAAAAGAGATAAATACAATTATAAAGAATGATCTAGAAAATATAATAAAAACCGTTATCCAACGCTCAAAATAATGAATAGAAAGAAGAATAAGTTACATTGGTAAAAAAGAGATAGATATAATTATAAAGAATGATCTAGAAAATATATATACATATAAATAATAAAAACCGTTATCCAACGCTACAAAATAAGAAAACGAATAGAAAGAAGAATAGATAATAAAGACCGCATTGCCAACTATACTAAAGATAAAACCTAAATGTCAACACTGGCCACTAAGATATCGCCTACAATATTGATTACTATCTACACCAACACCAACACCAAAATTTTCGAAAAATATCTCATGCACAGAAATGACCTCGTTAATGTTTTATTATATGTGAAGATAAAAAAATAATTGTAACTTAAATTGACAGATTATAGTTGTCAGTCGTTCTTCTTTTCAGTGACTTTTGCTGTCGATCCTTCGCGATATAGAAATATTTTACTCTATTTTTTCGTAGTTTGTCTAGCTGATGCTCGAATATGCAGAAATGTGATACATTTTATTTTTTTTTACCCTTAAACACAGGTGAAAAAAGGAAAAATCTAAGTTTGACATTTCGCTTGTAATTTTTATAATATCCATTCCCGACCCATAAAATATATTTATTTGGAGTCCTATGCACAGCAAAATCGATTTCCATCTGTCTGTCTGTCCGTCCATGTTAGTGTTAAAATTAACTTTACCAAGGCTCTAGAATTTCGAAAAATTTTTTATTGAAAATCAGCAAGATCGGTCCATGTCTTTCGAGATAGCGGATTAAACTCTAATTTTTCCATATCATTTGGAGCAAATCTAGTTAATTAAGTAACGTCATCCCAATATATTTTTTTTTTTTGCGTTATTTCACTTAACTAGATTTCCCCAGTAAATGCTCATGGTCGTATAATTTCTCTTTAAAAAGCTTAATGAAAAATTTCCCTTTTATTTATTATTATACATATAGTCTACATACTAATAATAACAACAAAAAATACATTTAATGTCTTTGGAAGAAATTACAAAACAAAAACAAAATTAACTTAAAAATTCGCTGTTCGAAACATAAGCAACTTTTACATTGTTGCATTTGTTGCGAAATATTAACTAAAACAACAACAAACACGTTTAAAAAAATTTTAGTCCCGTTATGATTGCTATTAAAAAAAATAATTTTGGTTGATTTTATGCATTTAAGTTGTACCAATTCTTTAGAAGTGAAACCATGACGCGAACACGTTATGGATCAGCTTTTACGCTAAAGATTATTAAACTTTTTAATAACGGCAAATCTCAAATTTCTATAGCAAACCCATTGAATGTTAATAAATCAATAGTTTCCCGACTTATAAAAAAGTATAAAGCTACTGGGAAAGTAGAGGAAGCCAATAGCGATGGGTGACCTCGAAACACTTCTGAGCGAACAGACCAGAAAATTTTCCGTCTAGTTAAAAAAAATCCATTAATTTCGTCGAAAGACATAGTGAATGATCCTGAACTTCAAATTAGTTCTTTTACAGTAAGAAAACGTTTATTGGAACAAAACTTAAGGAGCTTCATGCCATCTAAGAAGCCTATGCTGACTAAGAAGAGGTTTGTTTGATTGATTGCCACGAAGTCTCTGATTTCTCAGCTCTTTGTTTGTTTTAGGTTCGATTTTGCTAGAGCACATATGGATTGGACTTTATCCAAATGGAGAACTGTTTTGTTTAGTGGTGTTGGTCCCTTTGTAGAAATTCAAACAAAAATGGACCGTTTTGTTTACAGAGACATTTTATCAACTCACATGCTTAACTATGCTGAGTGGGAAATGTCACTTCGATGAGTGTTTCAACATGACAAAGACCAAAAACACTCATCGAAATTAGTCAAGGATTGGTTATCAGCTAATGGGGTTCAAGTTTTGGATTGGCCACCTCAATCGCCAGACTTGAATCCCGTAGATAACCTCTTTGGAATTTTAAAACGCAGAGTTGGCACTCGACGCTTTAAAAATAAACAGGAGTTGATGATCTGTCTAAAATCAGAGTGGGAAGCTGTACCAACATCTATTCTAAAAGCATATCACACCAAATATTAAAAGTTGCTTAGGTTTTGAACAGCGAATTTTTAAGTTAATTTTGTTTTTATTTTATTATAACTTTCAAAGAAATGGAATTTAATTTTGTTGTTATTTTTATTATTTTCTATAAATTTATTAAAAAAAGATATGAGTATATTATTACTTAGTGGGAAATAGTTGCTTAGGTTTCGAACAATACTGTATATGGTGAAGGGTATATAAGATTCGACATAGCCAAATATAGCGCTCTTACTTGCTTAAAAAGTTAAATTTATTTAAAAGAAATTTGTTCAGACCAACACTATAGAGATGTCGATGCCTAAACGAATTCCTTACGACAAATCTGAATTCAGAAAAAGTAACCTTTGATCAAAAAAACGCAGTATAAAATACGTATATTTGTTTTTTCTTTTAAATTTTTTCTTCTTAAGATAAGGTATTTTGCTGATTTTTAGATTAAAAAAAAAACAATTTACAAGTAGGCATTCTGAACATAATCAATCAACAGGTGACGATAGATAAATCATAAAGACCTTTTATGACTTGAATTATATTCATATGCAAAACATCATCAGTTGCTGAATTCAAAGTCAAACTTATAAAGCAAGCAACGCCAAATTGAATGATAACAAAATAATAAAAAAAAACTTTGCTAATAATAAACAATATACATATGTACAAATACTCGCACAAATTAACTAACAAGTTAAGAAAATTTCCCTACATAAATTGTAGATAAATCATGCAAATATATTTGTTAATTTTCAACAACTAATTTATTTCAATTGTCTAAATTTACCTACAAAGTGATAAATAATTTCTTTATAATTTTTGCTTAAATTTTAAAGACTTAAGGCATCAATTTTTCATTATTGTTATTTAAATTTATTCGTCTCGACGTGTTGATATTTTGATGACCATTAAAAAAATTTTAAAAATAATTTAAATCACACGATTAACTTTGTTGGTTGCGATACATTCTTGAATTTTTATGCAAACGAGTATTCACAAAAATAATGATGAAATTTAAATATTTCTATTGAGATTTACAAGGCTGTCTTTGATGGTATTTATGAATTCAAATTCGATGTTGAGTTAATTAATATTTGCTGAAATATTTTATTCTAAGAAAGGGTTAAAATTATTACACTATTATTTCGAATTTCTTAAAGTGAGGTCAGATTAGTCAAATATTTGACCAAAAAACATAACCACTATTTTTACAAATGTTTATTCAATCTTTCCAAAACACGTACCATTACGAATGACAAATTATAATTTAATAAATGTGATATCTTACCTTTTATATTGAGTAGGATATAATATTTCTTAATAGAAAAGTGAGAAGGACAAACATTTTTTCTATAATTTAGTGGTTGTCTTTTTTTACGTCTATAATTAATTGGTTACGTCTTTCTTTAAAATATGTCTAATCTGACCGCGGAAAATTTTGCGTGGGACTGAATCTTTTCCAGGAGTGTTAAATCAAAATTTACAAAAAAGAAAAAAACAGATTTATTTCTGTACCCTTCACCACAGGTGGAGAAAGGGTAAATCTAAGTCTGTAATTTCTACATTATTCATTTACGACCCCATAAAGTTCTTATGCATAGCGAAATAGATTGAGCGATGTCCATCTGTCCGTCTGTGTTAGTATTAAAATCGACTTTGTAAATGCATTAGAAAATTAAAATACGCCAATCGATCAGACATAATTTCGAAAACTTAGCTATTGGACATCAGCCAGATCGGTCCATGTCCATGGTGTTTTACCAGGCAGCTGGTAAAACACCACGAATACCTTCAATTTTTTCATATCATTTGAAAAAATGAAATAACTTTAATTAAAAATGGAAAAAATCGCCGATAGATATTAAAAAATTAAAAAAAATTCAAGTAAAAAAATTGGCGCTTGCCCATATTTACCGAGCTATGAGCCTCTGAACTTTAAGACATCAATATGGGTATCATTTATATAAATGCTTTTGAAAAAGGGATCTTTCAGAAGACATTAAAATTTTTTAAAAATGTTTAACCCATTAAGAGCCGATGCCATCATTAAATTTAAAACTATATGTCGTACTTAAATTTTTTATTTTCTTATTTTTTAATTCTCTGTCATCCTAATAATTGTTTTTTCGGTTGGAGTTACTTCACTTAACTAGATTTACATACATTGTGAAGAGTATATAAGATTCGGCATAGCCGAATATATCACTCTTACTTGCTTTTTTTTGTTTTTGTTTTTTACATGATTTTTAATTTAAACGATAAACGTAAAATGGAAATGTAAAATAGAAAATTCATAAAACATACGAAAATTATTAATTTTAAAATTAAAAAAATAATTTTTAACTGATTTATGCTTCATATAAACGTTTGTTTAAATATTTAAAGTTATTTCAGTTGCTGATTTCAAAATGACTCAATTTCAAAGCCAAAAGCGGTAATAAAAAACTTTATAAAAACTGCTCAAATTAGCAACTTGATAACAAGAAATAAATTTTAATATCAAAAATTTGTAAAAGATGAAAACTCATCTAGATTTGCATTAAAATCAGTTAAAATTTATCTTATGTTTTAGTATATGAGCAAATAAATACAAATGCGGTATTGTTCGCAACATACAGTGCAGAAAAAACAGCATTGGAATTCGTGTCAACAGCAAAAAAAACTTAACAGAAACACGTTGATGCCAAAAATAACCTCCACAGTGGATTAACTAAATTTAAGAATGTATTTTTTAATATTAATTGCATTAGGATTAGTAACTTCATTATTAGCATCCCCTCAGTTCGGATATGGATATGAGCCACAACAAACAGCTCCTTTAAGTAGCAGAGTTCATCAAGGCGGTGAAAAATATTTGCCTCCTGCCACAACGACACCAACACCGCTTGTACACAAACAGTTCTATTTTGTTTCGGCTCCAGAAGATAGTGGAAGCCACCCAAAAAACAAACACTTAGTATTGGGACGACCTCAGAAAAACTATCGCGTGGTTTTCATCAAGGCTCCCTTATCCGACAATGCTAAAGTCAAATATTCAGCAGAGTATGCTCCGCAAGAGGAAAAGACTGTTATTTATGTTTTAAGTAAAAAGGAGAACGAATTGGATGCTGAAGACATTGCTACGCCACCTCCTTATCAACCCAGCAAGCCAGAAGTATTCTTTATAAAATACAAAACTCCCGAGGAAGCCGAAGCTGCACAAAGTGAAATTCAAAGTAACTTTTTTTTACCATTTTAATAATTTTTTTTAAATTAATATTTTATTTCTTTTTTAGATGAATATGCCAAACTAGATGGCACTAACGAATTCGCAGATGAAAGTGTAGCTCCACTCACCTCTGTTGTTGGCACTCTGGACGGTCTTACTCCTGATGGTGCATATAACTATCGAGCAATTGCACCCGCGCCCAATTCGCAAGAAAAGTCTGCCATTAGTCAATATTTGCCCCCTATTGCCAAATAAAAATATTATTTATAGCCTAACAACGATATTTTAATGCATTTCTCGTTAATCATTTAGAAAAAAAATATTTTCATTATAAATATTTTTATTTCCTGTTAATTATTCAAACAAATTTTTTAGGCAAAATTTAGTTGCGTTCTTGGATAAGTTCCTCATTTAATGAGCATCATTTTGTATTGTATATTTTCCTAAAAATTACAAATTGCTTTGGAGGCAGCATACTCAACCCTCATAAAAATATTTCAAAACACAAATATTGTATTTCATACATTTTGTTGTATTTTGTTGAATTTTGTTAAGTAGGTAGAAAAGATACCATTTTATATGATTTGAGCATGCAGAGATTCGTTTAAAAATTTATATTAAAATGAAAATTATGTTTGCGAACACCTCTTTTTTATATTTGTTTGATGCCAATGATATCTTTTGTCTCAAACCACCATCAAGCAGTGATACGTTCTAGTTTCATTGTTATTATTATTTTTTTTTTTTTTTTTGACTGACTTCACAAAAAGAAGGAGGTTATAAATTCGACTAAATGCAGCTTTTTTTTGTTATATTTGTGTCTCTATATCAGTCATTTCTGGATCGATATTGAAAATTTTTTATTTGAAATTAAAGGGTGTCCCCATACAACACACATGTTTTTAGCATGTATTATAAGCCGCTAAGGGCACCACTTTAAATTTAAAAAAAAAATTGTTTAGCACTAGGGCACCAAATGGCAAAAATTAATACAAAAATAACCCTAAAAATTAAAGGGTAGCCCCATATTTTGAACCGTTATAAACAAACGCTTGCAAATTGAACAGAATGTCGTTTGCTATGACCATTATATTAATAATAATATTAAAATTATAAATTAAAGGGTGACCCAATAGTTCATTTAAATTGATGTATATGTTCTTACTTTTAAATGGTTGTAGACAGACGATTGAAATTTTCAGCGAACCTGTGTTGCTAGCACCGCTATCACTACAAGTATAAACTTTGAATTTGGAAATTAAAGTGTGTCCCAATAGTTGATGAAATTTGATGTATGGGACTGAACTTTTAAACCGTTATAGACAGACTGCTGAAACTTATAACGAACTTATATTGCTAAGGCCGCCATAAGAACAAGTAAACTATTTTAGTTTAGAATTTAAAGTGTATTCCCATAGTTGATGTAAATTGACCTATATGGGCCTATCGTTTGAACCGTAATATACAAACTATTGAATGTCCAATATTTTGTCTGGTATAAAAAGAAGTATAAATATTAAAAATTGTAAATTAAAGAGTGCCACAATAGTTGATGTAATTTGATGTATATGGCCAACCTATTGAACAGTTGTAGACAGGCGATTACAATATGAACAGAAACTTTTTTATAAAACAAAAGTTTTTGTGTGCGTTAAACAGCAGAAAACTCTTTTTTTTTTCTATGTGCGAATGATTTTAAAAAATTTCATGATACAATCTGAAAAGAATTATGGAATGTCCTTAAAAATAAAAGTTAGACATGTAAAAATTATAGGATTTTTCACTAACACTTTAACAGGGTTTTAAGTTAGTCTGCTTTGAAGTCGGTTTCTTGAAAGTTTTTTTTTTTTTTTTGTGATAATCATATGTGCGTTCTCTGAACTGCAAATTTGTCAAATTCTACTATTTCCAAAGGCATTAACGTGAAAATTTGATGATTTGTTGAACTCACAAGCAAATGTACTTGTGGTTGGTAGGTCGTCGAATTGTACAACGGTTGTACAATGATGTGATCATTTCTGTATAAATGTTGTTCACAGCACTAACAACAATAATATAGTTTTTTTGAAAGTTGTAGGGGAATATTCAATACACTCATAATTTTATACATGCATATTTATGTAATTGTTATTATTTTTCTATTAAAAAGTTTTTTAGACCTGTAACCAACAAAAATTTACAAGACCATGTTCACAGCTATTCGATACAACATGCAGACAACAACAGCTTAATTAGTAATTATTTCATTTAGATTTGTATCAAACGAAAATGAAAACATTGGTGACATCTAATTAGTAGTTAAGACATTTTTATATTTGTTGCGTTTTGCACCTTAAAATGAAAATATTATTTTAAAAATTTTAAATTAGTGATTTGTTAACAAAAATATTTTTTTTAATTATATTAGATATTTAAAGCTTTAAACTTCATTATAGAAAAAGTCTTGCTCATATTTGGTGATTAAGCTTTTTGTTTTAACAAACTATAGTGTTTAATTTTGCCACCCATAAAGTTTTCATATTTTAACGCAAATTTACAACAATTTGATTTATTTTTCTATTTAAACTCTAACTTGTCGAACAGCAGCATTTTAATAACTTCACTCCCCATAAATATTTTAATTTGTATAACGCGGTGTTATTTAAAAAAAATTCAAACAAATATAAATAAAATAAATATAAATGAATAAAATTAATTCGCCGAATCAAAATATTCAAAAAAAAAATATTGAAACGCATAAAATTGTTTATTGAATACTAAAACATTTTGAAAAGCCGACAAAGCATAATTAGTAATAAAACAATAAAATGAATGTCAAAATGGTAATTAATGTGCAAATGAGAAAACATAAATATTTTCAGTGAAGTTAAATAAAACAGTGCAAAAATAACAAACATTCAACATCTCTCAACAGGCGCCTCTTTAATCTTCTCTTTCAACACAATAAAGCAGCAGAGTTTGTTTTTTCCTCTCTTATTTAATCTTTGAGTCAGTTTTTGGACTAATTAGGAAGAAGGTTGTCTTTTTTTAATATTATTATTATAAATATTTTAAGCTTTTATCTTTCAAATTTAACGTTATTTATTTTTAATATTTTATTTTTTTTTTTCTATTTTCAATCTCATAAATTGTTATTAGTAAATTTAATTTATACAATAAAAATGCATAGAATTTCCCTTTTAAAAAGCTCACAATTTTAGTTTGAAATGGGTCAAGTACAATTTGCTGTCTCATAAATTAAAAAAGTTTTTATTAAAAATAAAACTGGTAATCACTATTGTGGTGCAAACTAATCACATTAACTGAACCTTCGAGGGTAGTCAATGAGTCATTGAAAAAACATAAAAAAGTAGTCAATTCTAGGGAATTTGTTTTTATAGTTCGAAGTTACTACTCTTTTTTCTCGACACGCACCAGCCATTCTTCTTCTTTTCCAATTTAAATTTTGAAACATTAATTTAAATCTAAGAAAGTGGATGCAGAAGCATTTGAAACTTAATTGTCTGTTTTCGATGGGAGATCAATTTCTGTGAGAAATATGTGAATATTTTTTGTTTTTGAACTTTCAAAAATCCAGAAAAAACCGTAGTCGTAACGTTGTCAGCTTATTTTACATTATTTTCCTTCTTTGAAAAGAATTTACCGAGTCAGGTTCCAAAAACCAAGAACCAAGATGTACAATTATCGGGAAATATTATTGACGAATCCCAAAATAATAATTTTTTAAGATGTTTTGCTTCAAAATGTTCGATGACATTTTTTTAAGGCAAAAACATCTCAACCAATTGAACATCGTTAGATTTATTCTGTCGTGTCTTTGAAAACATGAAATTTTTTAGATTTTGTGAAAACATATTTGTTCACCCTCGTACTTCATACTCCTGAATTAGGGAGTTATTATAATTGACCACAATTAAACTTAAAAATTAAAATTTCAAATAAACAACATTGTCAAATAAATTGTTACAGTATTTTTCAAGATCATTTTTCTATTTCGTTAAATAAAAACCAGCAATAAACAATTGGCATAAATATGCCATAAATTTAAGATTTTTTGAAAAGCCTACACACACACACACTAACAAAAAGTTTCATATATAAATTGAAGTTTATAAAAACAAAAGATGGACAAACACCTCGTTACAGTGCCAACAACAGCAAACAAGATTAAAATCACTCGAATACATTTAAACATTTTTCGACTGAGTAGTTTTTGAAGGTTAAACGCAGTGTTGCCATATGTAAAGATTAATCATATTTTTGAAGTGTTTTTGCTAAGGCTTCGTGAACTAGAGAAAATTTAAATACTCTAATCAATCAAAAATAGTTTCAAACATGTTTATATTGAAAGTCGGTTCAAAGCAGCGAGCAAAACACAACACCTGTCTCTAGTTTTGTCATATCATTTGGAACAATTTTAGCTTAGTGAAGAAATCCCAAAAAAAAACAAATATTATATGGGGCGATAGAGAATTAAAAAATAAGAAAAAATAACCATTGAAGAAATTGACGCTCGCCCATATTTTCCGAGTTATGGGCCTTTGAACTTTTCATAAAAAAGTACGATTATCCACCATATTTTTTAAGATACCAATATGAGTATCATTTAAAAGCTTTTGAAGAGATTTTTCAGGAAATTCTGAAATTGTATTTTTTTTTTTTTTTTTTTTTTTTTTTTATTAAGAGACGAAGACATTTTTAAGTAAAATTATATAAAGTACTTAATTTTATTTTTTTTCTTACTATATACGGTAAAGGGTATATGAAATTCGGCACAGCCGTTTTAATATAACTTTTGCTATATGCAACGCCATTTTCAATTTTTTTAAGTTGCAGCGAAGTTGCGCGTGTTTTAATAATAAAATTTTTGTTGTCTTCCGAATTTGTACACTTCACGCGGGAACTAAAGGTTTTGCTCGAAATGTACTAGATTTTAGTTCAAGATAAAAGTAATGTTACTTTTATATGCCTCAATACAATGCAATTTATTTATATGCTATTAATTTTTGTATTCATAAATAAGTCTTAATGTGTTGTTTAAAAAAATATAAATTAGATTCAATTTAATTTCAATAAAATAGAGTTTCATACGACAAAAAAATGTTTTTATGATTTACTTGATGACTTATGCAAAAAAAATATGGTAACACTGGTTAAGTCTCTCTAGCACTAGCGTGCGTTAAATTAAATACATTTTAGTAGCATATCGTATGTTTTATTTTGAAGCAGTTGTTTTGGTGGGTTTTATTCATGTCCCATCTTTTGGCATTAACAGTTTATCATTTATTTTAACAAGAAGCGATGGAATGGTTAAAAATATTTCTTACGTTTTAATAAATAATCTTAAAAATAATATTTGAAAATTTTGTTTGCAAATTGGTAAGTAAAACCTTTGTATAAGAACTAAAGAAAATAATCGTTAAAAATCATAAATAGTATTTCCCATGCTAACACTGTGCTAGTTCATGTAATTGTAATTGTTTAAATTGAAAATTAGGATTAAAAGTACCTAAAATCTCAATTTTTCAGTTTTCTAACAATTATTATTATTCATACCGATATATGTGTGTATAAAAAAAATCATATATAGTTGATAGTACTATAAAATAATCATGGTTGGTTAGTTGATTTTATCTTTTATTATAATTTTTTTTTAATAAAACTATTTGTTTGATAAGCGCCCGCGATGTTTTTTGTATTCGGCTCCTAATTGTTCAGCAAGTTGTAATGGAAAAAAAACGAATTTCTAATGTCCTTAGAACTTTAACACTTATTGCATAGTTAAAACATTATTCGCGCAGTAATCCGCTAACCTACTAATTTTTACTTCATATAAAACCGATGGGTCCTTGTAAACTGACAAGTTTAAAAAGCACAGACCAGACAATAGCAAATTTTGGTTGTGCGACAAAATATTCGCTTTATGTTTAGTTTCAGAATCAAATGTAATTGTGTGCATAACAAATTTGTTTTGATTACAGAAAAAATCGTTGCATTGTTGTTACGGAGTAGGCCTTTGACACCAAATATCAATTTGTTGACCGTTAATCATAAAAATTTAAACAAATTATATGAAAGAATTTCAGATTGATGTTAAGGAATAAATAAAAATTTTTATTTTTTTTATCAAGTTATATGTTAAAGAAGAAAAGGAAGATCCTTTTTACATCGCATAGCTGGGATCGGCAAAAAAAGACTTCTATAAAAAAAGTTATATATCGTCGGTCACAAGTAAAAACTCTCAACATGTTTTTTGTTCTTTTCAGAAGACAAAATATATTAGAAGTAAAAAAAAAAACAAAATTACGAGATATTTATTATGGGATGATGTAAAGAAAACAAAGCTATTGAAATTATTTATCATTAAAAAAAATTAAAATAAAAAGTAACCCGATTCGATTTTCTTGCGAGTTGAGAGGTGTCAATCTGTGACCGACGATATGCTCCAAATTGTGGACTATGTGGTTTTTATAGGCAAAAGAGTAAAAATTCCAATTTTGATATTTTTCGTCCTTCTTTTGGGAATTGTTGCAGATTTTTGCTATATGAATTTAATGACGCAATTTTCTATCAGACGTACAAAGTTATATATGTTTTCTTAAACATGAGTATTTCGATATCTATCTTACTTTTTTACATTTTTGTTACGGAAGATAAAATTTTGTACGTGGCTTTTAAAAACATTTTGTAAAAACAATTATAGCTGGAAAAGGGTTAAAAATTAAGCAGCTTTGCTTTGATGACCTATACCTATACACATATCCGAATAACTTAAGAAACATCATTCCGATTATATTGAAGTTTAAGAAGTTGTATTCTTTTTAGTTGACGGATACTACAAAGAGACCTGACAGAATTAAGGTCATCCAGAAACTTACCAAGACTACAAATAACACTAAAGTTGATGTCATTGGTACTGCAAAATTTAAAGAATTTTGAAAATTGTTTAATCAACAAATGAAATCAGTGTGCGGAAAGAAAACCAAATTTAAAGTGATTTATATTACTTGGATAAATGAGGTTACGAATATCTCAATCTACAACGCATTATGTGGAGTCCATGAAAAAGAGGTAGGCCGAAAAACTTTCTTCAGTTTTAGAATATGAAGTTGACGATACGTTCAAGAAATTGCTAAATAAGGCATTATACTTCACCAATATTCTTCCTAGTGCATCTCTAAAACGGTTAAAAAAAATTGTTAGCTCCAAAATTCCAGTCAAATCTTACGGAGGAAGAAGCTACTTTTCTGATGTTGAAAATAAGAATAAATCAAAATAAGTACCAAATTTTAAGAAAAGTTTCACTGGAGAAAGGACATGCAATATAACTATCAAGAAGAGTTGAGTAAGAGAAGTACTGACAAAAATTTTCATGGGATTTTAAAACTACTTCAGAAGGAATTGCTTAGAAGGGTTGATGTAGTTTAAATACCAAAACTAAACGCAATTCTTTTCAATTTGGAGAATATACAGCAAAAATATCTCAGCTACTTGTCTCCTTATATCTATCTATATATGGTGGGATATGACGCCTACAATCTATAAAGTATCATGTCATGGTCAAACAATTACAAGACTTGCATTATGATATGACAGATTATTTTATAGAGAATAAAAAATATTTTTAAGGAAATAACTAAAATCAAATGGAAGAAAATGTGCAACATTATAGTAGTCATCTTTTTGCAAACCCAGCTTTGGGTTTTAGAACAGATAGGACAAATTAAAAATTTCGATGCAAAATGGGTCAAACTGGAAGTCCTCCATCTTCTACAAGGATGATAAATTCTATACGAAAGGTTGATTTAAATATAAACACATGTAGTAAGCTTAAACAAAAATTAAAAAATTAATATGTATTCTTTAAGAAAAATTTTTTCTATTAAAAAATAATGATTAGTAAAATACGCAAAAAATTAAAATTGTATAATTTTTAGTTCAGAAAAGATATAATCTTCCTTTTTTAATATTTCAATTTCGCTTGCTAACTACGGTTAAAAATACAAAGAAATTCTCTAAAAATGTTATCCAATATATAACTTTTAAATAATTTCAAAACATAGACGTGCAGATTAAAAAAACATTTTGTAAGTATTAAGAAGACCTTTAAGACCATGCTTTATTAAAAAATTGCAGTTGAAAAGTACCCAACTTTGAGACCACATAGTGGTATTCCAGAAATGTGGCTAAATTACTCCTCTGCTATATGCTCGTGTAAAATTTTAAATCAACCGGCCATTTGCAAATAATTTAGTTATTTCGATAATATTTTTATTCTGCCCCACTGTGCAATGTTAATATCTTAATGAAATTTAATGAAAAAGGTTAAAAACTACATGAGAGAAATAAAAGTGTACTTCAAATGGAGGCTTAATATGTACTAAAACAGAATCAATTGTAAATTTTTTGGGGACCGAAGCCTAAAATTTCATTAGGAAATGGAACAGTGCAAGCAAAGTTCTTAAATTGAGTAGAATCTTGAAACCTAAAGAGGTTTAACAATCATGTATTTTAGCCGTTTATTACAAATAATCACTTTTATCTGATCGTAAACATAAATCATAATATGTTGAAGTTATCTCTTTTTATACAGCAAAAAGTAAACAATTTAAGCTTAATTTCAATGTTTATGTATCACCATTTTAATTTTAAGCAAGTAAAATACGAATTAACATTTTAAGACATGTAAATGTTTAAAAACAATTAAATGTCATTTGCGCCGCAACGCTAAATTTGCATTTTTGCAATCAATTTTACATGGTTTGTTTTCATGCAAACTGAAATGTCTATGATTATGAAAATAGATGATAATTTGTACCTAAAACTAAAATAAAAAATAAAGGAATTTTGCGCAAGAAGAAACACTAAAAAAATTATTTTAAAATAATTTTTTTTTTAAATGCTGATATACGAGATGGTTTACAGTTTAAATAAACTGTTAATAAGTAATACCCCACTGCTAGAAGAATAACTAAGACTAAGTAAGAAGAGAAAAGCCAGGTTTTGAATTAAATTCTCCTTGAACGTTTTAATTATCTACAGCTCTCAAAATCGGAATTGGAGAATAAAATTGATTAATGCGAATTTAAGCAAAGCGAATTTTAATAGGAGTTGTTAGTTTGAGCATTATATTTTTCCATAGACTAATATTTGATAATTTAAAAATTCGTAGTGTAACTGTTTTGAATTAAATCATCATGTATATTTCAAAAATAAAAAAATCACATTCATTAATAACCACCACGCTAATAATAAATTCTCCACCAATTTTCATATTATTAATTGGCTCAAAAGAGCTTAAACGGTAATTGTTAAATAAATAAATTGATAAATTAAATGTATCAGTTAAAAAAACACAAGTTGTAAGAAATCAAATAAAAAGTTAATAAAACAAATTCAAGTATTCTGAGTTATCAATGGTTTTTGCTTTATCTTTAAGTTACAAATTATTAATTGCTTATTCAAAAAACAATGTAAGATATTCCGATAGGGTCAACCATTTACTTACCCACATGTTTTAAAGCTTTCTGCAGTAATAAATCAGATTGTGATTTATCCAGAACATCAATTTCTCGACATGACCGATATAAACTTGTAACCATTGATTCTACCGAATATGATACAGATGAAGTCGGCAACATTGAAATAAATCGATTTAATTCGTTCAGTTCTAAAATATATAAAATTATATAATAAATTATTATTATTTGCTTTTAATGAAAAAATAGCTAACAATCTAACCCTGATATTCATTGTAAGTCTTGTAATTCCATTCTCCTTTCTTAACGACATAAAAATCGTTTTCAGAAAATTCTTTTCCAAAATTGCCACATGCCCATTCATAGGTATCATGGCAAGGATCCTTTGAAGTATTTGACCAAAGCAAAATCTGTTGACTTGTTTGAACACACTCTTTTTCTAAACACAAATTAGCCTTAAGATAAAACGGCACTTCGGGCCAAAAAGCAATCATCATTATGATGATTATGAGCAGAACAGCGCATAAACATGCTGTTGTTACGTACAAAATACGTCTCTTGCGTGATAATCTTCTTAGGGCATCGATTGACAGTCGACCTGGAATTAAAAATGCTACAATGGAGAATACATTCCAAAGAAAAAAATGTGTGAGTGATTATGAATAGGTGCTCAAAATAATATACGTACATAACTGTAGTAATTAATGAAATAGTTGTGAATATTTAGAAATGCAACTTACCTCTGAAGCCATTCACAGATTCGAGACCTCCTGAAATAGGTGTTTCCGCTTGAGCATCGTTTTCGTGACGATCGTTATGCGATTCTAGATCTTTAGAAAGATTTATTTGTTGATCTATGTTTAATTGTAATTGATTCGTTGTTAAAGGCGCCGTTTCACTGCCTTCTATTTGTTGCTTAGCGTCATCTAGTTTTAAGTTACGATCATCGACTTCATCAATGGCACTAATGGTCGGTCGAAATTTTCCTTGATTCGAACTCATTTTGTATGAAATATCAATTTATTGAAGATTTTAACTTTTAAAATGTTTCACATTATTTTTTTTTTTTTTTTTAAATAAATCTTATCTGGAAGAAAATAAAAAATAAAAAATCTTAGTGCATTATTTCAAGTATTTATTTAATTTATAACTATTTAATGTTTTTCATTTAATTTGAAGATATTTGTTTTTAATATATTTTCAGTTAATAATTTGGCCATATTTCCGTCTATGTTTTTTTTAATGAGGCGTTATATTTGCTTACGTTTGTCCAGATGTCTTAATTTAGGTCATCAGTTATTTCTAATTAGTGAACGGCAACATCTTTCGAAATTGTTAATGAAATCTACAATAAAGCTTTGTGTGACTGGCTTGAGGATATGGATTTATCGTACATAGAATTCGGAAAACGAGAATTTCCATCTTCGCCTGAAAAACATCTGTATAATATCGTATAACGAAATATTAAAAAATATCAGCAAGACTAAGCTTTCAACCAACTGCTTCATACGGTGGCTTATTCAGAGCTTTTTCCGCGCGATTATAAAAAGATCTCTTTACAAAATATGAATACACTACCGTGCTCCAGAAATGTATCAAAGGTAAATGGAATAAATTTCTGTTCTAATAACCTTTTTGCTTTCAGAAATGAAAAAGAAAAGAAAAAAGAACTCTTGGAAAATGATATTAATTTATTTTCATTTATTTTTTGTTTTATTTTTAAGGCATGGGAAAATCATGTGTTGCAGTGTGGAGCAATAAGTCCAGATAATAAAACTGAAATTTTAAACTGGGTGTTTTATTGTAACAACAATGAGTACTTAGCGTCCAACTTATTTGGTCGCTTTTCCTAATCAATTTTTCAATAATGGACGCAACACAAAGACGGTCTATATTATTGCTGGTGTTTATAAAACCTGCATTAAATTTAGAAGGCATTTAAACGGTTGTAAACGTTATTTAATTTAGCAAACACATTTCTTTTGAAAAGCTCTTAAAAGAAAAATGTATAAAAGGTTAAACACTTAACTAGTGCAGATTTTCAACGGCTTGTTAGCAAAAAAGTAAAATTGTAAAAACCAAAACACTAAGCAAATGTGTTGAGTTACATTTGAAAAAAGTACACTGAGCACGGAGAGGCGTGAGTTTTGGCACATTAAAAGATACTTATTATCAGATGTTAACGCGATTTATTTGATTGAACTTGTTACTAACGTGCACATAATTAAGTGCGGTGAGACTAGTGAAATATTTGACCAAAAAAGCGTAACCACGATTTATAATAAAATAAATTAGGTATAAAATTATAGTTTTTTACCTTTATAATAATTTTTATTTTCTAATTTTTTAAGCACAAGGTCAATTTTTTCTTTTTTTAATAAAAATATTGTTTATTTTTCAATATTTCGCCACACCGGGTGGCATCTTTAGCAAACAGGACACAAAATTTTTAAGAAATAAATTTTTTTCAAAAACAAAAGAAAAAATTAAAAAAAAAAATTCAGCTGAAAAATTAGAAAATAAAAATAAATGAGATATCTAACTGATTAACCAGACCGTACTTATCTTTATTTAGGTATTTAAAAAAATAAACACACATATTGTGCCCAAAAAATAATTATATAAAGTAATCAAAGATCGCAGGGACACAGTGCTTAGGAAGAGGAATATTGTTTTTCTCGGTACCGACAAAGAATATAAATTGTTATGTCAGTAATGGTACATTAAAATCACTTAAAAAATTATATAATTGTCCAAAAACAAGATTCTTATATATTTGCGTTTAAAAGAATCGTCCATAGACAAGCAAAAATTATACAGATTTACAAATAAGTCTTTTAACATGAAAACTTATCCAAAAACTATAGTTTTAAAATCGACCCACATTTAGGTAAGTGATGGAAGTCAGTCGGTTTTGATTTTTGTAATACTTTTTTGGTAAAAATTTTATACATTTATACGTATTGTACTAAAGTTGAATTCCAAATAATAATAATTGCATTCAATTTTGTCAAGATTTAGCTGCTGTTTGTTAATATTCTCTTCATTTCAGAATATATATTTATTCAATCAACCCATTGGACGGTATATGATTAATCTATACATATAATAAAACAGTAACAAGATCATTTGATGTTGGTGTAGATAGTTACCGATATAGAATGCATCTTTAGAGTTTTTGTCTGTCTGTGTGTCTGTGTTCGCATCGCGTAAGAACTGCTAAATGGATTTGAATAAAATTTTTCGAGGAGGTCCCTTAAATATAGAACAACTTTTGTTTCGTATAAATATGTCATTTTGTAGAGAAATTTGAGATACCAATGTGAGGTCACCCAATTGTATCGGTATAATGGTACTAAAACAGTTGTCAGTATGTTTGTAGATGGAAAGTTTTAACACTGTTTACAGAACTCTACAACAAATGTTTAAAAACACATTTTTCAAAATTTTAATTTTAAGAAAATTAGAAATGATACGCGGACGAAATCTTAGCCACTGCTAGTATTATAAAACAGAACTTATGGTACTAATTTGTTTAAAAAGGAATTTGAGTTACTCGAAACCACTAAGAAAAAGAATTTATGGATTACTGGAAATTTTTCAACGAAAACAAGAAATAGAATGTCTACTAAATTGTTAAACGCACTAACAGTTTTAAAATCACATCTTTCAGAAAACTAAATAATGAAATACTTTTTCAGTATTTTTCATCTTTATTATCTCTCGTTATATAGCACAAATGTATATATCGTTACCTTAATATAAAAAGGCTCTAACTCCTACTATAAAATTAAAAAGTTGTAACAGTATTAAATTGCTTAGAGAATTTAAAAACACAATGCATTAATAAAAAATTTCCAACTACAAAATGTAATTTTTATAAAGTTTTTTCTTTTCCTGTAAAAATAGGCAAACGTTAGTTACGGCCTTTCTATATAAAGGTAACGATATATATGTTTTGTACCTGGATTGTTTTTAAGTTTTACAGACTGTTAATACTTTATTATGTGTATGAAGATAAATTTCGAAATTTTTTTCTCAGACACAAACCAATTGCGTTAACAGGTTAACATAGCGCTGTAAGGCATATAAATCCTGGGGGTATACATTCAAATTGGACCTGTGGTCACATTTTTGGATCAACTGAAACCAAACAAAATGCAAAGAGCTGCCTGGTTTACTGCTGTTCAGTGAACATTGTAAAACAGCTAATATTTTATAAAATTTTAAAGGTTTTCACATGTAAAGCTTTTTCTTTTTTTTAAAAAGGAATGTAAGTTCTAGGAGCACTGTAGAAGATGGGCGGATAGAATTTGATGGATTTTATAGAAATTATACCCCTTTATGGTTCCTAGTACTTCATAACTATAGAAAATGGAATCTTAATAGAAATTTTTAAGAAATTTTAAATTTTCAACTCATTCATTAAAACTTAAACTTGTTTTCTTCAAGGATTGCTTTTTCCCCAGGAATGCAATAATTTTTTCCTATTTCCCCGGAATTGAAATTCCTTAAAATCCCAAAATCTAGTCTATGGTCTTTTAAATTATAATGAAGAGATTTCTTTTTCATTGACGCAACTGGTGCAGTTTTCCATAAGTCAGAGAAACAAGATGTTATAATTATGCTATTGAAAATGAATAACAAAAGATCTTCTATGAAATTTTCATAAACGTAGTAGTTGGAAATACTTGCCAACTACGCGAAGATTATTATAATTGTTTTTTTTTTTATTTAAAATTTAAGACACTTCATCCAAAATAAAAAGTATTTATAAAACAATGGAATCTTTGTACATAAATCCAAGCGAAAAATATCTAATCGATCTGTAGAAAGAGTAATTTGAAAGGTATCGTAGCGCTAAAGCGTTATTTTGTGCCTTAGCTCTAAGGAAAAGAACTTAGAATGGTACCAACGACTCTTAAATTACACTTTTATTTGTATTTTAACTAATTTAAAATTCAGCATGTAAGTTTAATGTGTTTTGTTGTTTTTTTATGTAGTCATGTTTTTTTAATTTGTCATTTGTAAAAAACTTATACTGAATAATTAAAAAAAAGATAAAGTAAAGGGTTTGGTGTATTATTTTTCGAAGTCGGTAACTATGAAAGCCAAAGAACAAAAATGAGAACTTCGGCCGGTATCAAAGCCGTAATTTGTTCCCATTTCATTTTCTTATACCACTTTTATTATTTAAACTTTCATTAATTTAATATTTTATTGCTCCTTTGTATAAAACTACCAGGAAGTGACAAATAGTAGCGGAATGTAGATTAAATAGCTGTTACAAATTTATGTCATTACGTCCAAGAACATAATGTCCATGGACATTTAGTTGCACCAGAAAGTGAGATAATGTCCACTGTGGCATGTCAACATACATGTAAAATAAAAAGTATTAACTCATTTTCATTGAATAATGAAAGGGGTTTCTGTATCATACACCAGATAGATCAGTGTTCTTTATGGCTGAGTCTTAGTTGCAAATCGCAAAGTAACTCTTATTAACAATAAAAGCTTTTTTACCTTTTAATGCAAGAAGGCTTAGATTCTAAATGACTTATTGCTTTTTAAGTTTAATAATTATTTATACAACAACGGCAAACACGTGATGCTGTTTCAAATTTTTTGTCAACATTATTTGCTCCGTAATGTATATTTACATATGTTAAAAACATCAAAAACACTCACACATAAATATATGAATAAATCCATTCATACAAATAGATTTCTTTAATTGGAAACAATTGATGACAGTCTGATTGTATAGTTCAAACTTACAATGGGAATAAACAAGATGATCATTATACAGTAGATTATTCATCACAATTTTTCGTTACAGTCGTTAACAAAAGTAAAAGAACAGTGCGTATAAATTGCATATTTTGTCTCACTGGGAGTGTGTATTTCGAGATACTTAAAGATTTTTTAATTTTTTTCTAAAAAAAAAAATAAATATTATCCAAACATTGTATAAATATAATAATCAGTTTGTAATTGGGAATCTCTTTAACCGACGAGTTTATCAATTCGACTGAAGAATGTTGCTATTTTATGTTTGTGCCGCAGAACTTAATCATTTCTGAACCGATTTTGAAATTTTTTTTTGTAATTTGATAGATTTACAGATAGGCCTCATTAAAAAAACAGTTCATAATCTTAAAAATTGAAGGGTGTTCCCATACAACATTCATGTTTTTTACGTGTATCATAACCCGTAAAGCGCCTTTCTTTAAAATTAAAAATATGAGTATTACTATAACTTCTTATAGCAAATATTAATAGAAAATTAAATTTAAAAATTAAAGGGTGTCTTCATAGGTGACGTAAATTTACGTATATGTGCGCATCGTTTAAACCGTTATGGACAAACGCTTTAAATTTGGACAGAATGTCGATTAGTATGCCAAGTTTAAAAATTCTAGATTATTAATTAAAGGGTGTCCCAATAGTTAATGCAATTTGATGTACGTGGCCAAACTTTTGAATTGTTATAGCCAGATAGTTGAAATTTACAACAAGTATACAATTTTAATGTAGAAATTAAAGGGTGTTCCTATATTTGAAGTAAATTTACCTAATATATACCTATCGTTTGAACCGTTATAAACAACACTTGAAAATTAAAAAAAATGTCCACTATATTGTCTGGTATATTAAGAAGTATAAATATTTAAAATTATTAGTTAAAGGGTGTTACAATAGTTGCTGTTATTTCATGTATATGACCAAACTAATGAACATTTGTAGACAGTAGATTGAAATTTGCACAGAACCTTTATTGCTAAGTCCGCTATACAAAGCAGAAAACTTTAATTTAAAAATAAAAGGGTGTCCCTATAACTGATATAATTAACTCTATCTTTAAAACCGATACAGACAAACTCTTGCAAATTAGACAGAATGTCCATTTCTATAACAAGTATAATAACAAGTATAAATACTTAAAATTACAAAGTAAAGGGTGTCCTAATGGTTGTAGTTTGATGTAGTTTGATGGCCAATCTTTTGAACAATTATAGACTAACGGTTTGAATTTAAACAAATTTTTTTTACTGTGTAAGCAATAAAGTGTCAAACCTCATATATAAAATATATAGACAGATTTTTTATGTATGGAGTTTAACAGTAGTGTTAATGGCGAAAATTTATGAATTAGCCTACGCTGCTACCTGGTGATTGATTCATCTTAGTTCAGATTTTTTTTTAAAGAAAGAAAAATTATCAAAAAAATGACATTTTTTTAGTTTTAAGATCTAAATAAAAAGATGTATGTTTTTATGGTTTTAATAAAATCCCAATAAAAAAGCTTTTGCTTTAATCTTTATTTGGTAAAGAAAAAACAAATTCTTTTTAAAATAAAAGCCAAATATACACAACCCATTTGTCGATTAAATTATTACTAATTGAAACGAAATTATATGATTTGTGCATTGTTTAGATTCTATTAGTGTGTTATATGTGACACACTGTTATTCTTTTGTGTGACAAAAGAAACTTATAAATGATTTGTACCAAATTTACACTCGCATCAGTGTTGCCGTTTGAGCACTTTAAGAAGTAGATTGTTCTGTTTCGTACCAATCTGTAATTTATTTATTTCGATTAGTTCTTCTGTAATAATATATCAGCTGTTTTTAATAAAAAAATAAAACAAACCAAAAAAATACAGGTTTTCACAAAAACATAAAAACAATAAGTGAAAAATTGCAAAAATTAACAATAATATTGATATACACAACCCATTTGTCGATTAAATTATTACTAATTGAAACGAAATTATATGATTTGTGCATTGTTTAGATTCTATTAGTGTGTTATATGTGACACACTGTTATTCTTTTGTGTGACAAAAGAAACTTATAAATGATTTGTACCAAATTTACACTCGCATCAGTGTTGCCGTTTGAGCACTTTAAGAAGTAGATTGTTCTGTTTCGTACCAATCTGTAATTTATTTATTTCGATTAGTTCTTCTGTAATAATATATCAGCTGTTTTTAATAAAAAAAATAAAACAAACCAAAAAAATACAGGTTTTCACAAAAACATAAAAACAATAAGTGAAAAATTGCAAAAATTAACAATAATATTGATAGCGCATCAGATTCTGAAATTGATTCAGATATTGATGATGCACTAAAATTTATTTACTGTACAGAATATAATTTTCTTTTTCGTCATCCATACATTTAACTCTTTTTTTTTTCAATTATACAAAAATTTAAATTTTTAGCTTGAAAAAAAAATTGGTTTGTTTACAATATTGCACTTACACTGCCAAACAACTTTAAGTTACTTAACGTTGAATTCTATTTTCCACTGTTTCGAACGGAACAGAACAAAACGTCAAAGTTAAAAGAATCCAAAAATACATATTCTCTTTTTAACAAAAACTGATCAGCTGATATATTACGGAACGAAAAGTTAGGACTAATTCTGTCTTTACTTTCCAAAAAACTAAAACTCAGAAATTTACGAACGACTTAGATCCACTTCTGCGTATTTTTCTCATCTTAGCTGGGGATTACTGTTTTTTTTACAATAAAAAAATTTGAGGTTAAATTTATGGTGGGTACCTTCATATAATTAAAAGTTTAGATTTTTTACTAAATAAACTAAAGAACATAATTAAAAAAAATAAAAATAAAAATAATTGAAATACTTCGTTTTTCAAATATAAAGCGAAAATAATAAAGTTTTTTCAAATAGGAAGTAATTACTTCAAAGATAATTTGAATTAATTTTTCGTTCAACTGATAAGAATAACAATTTTTAAATATTAATTTTAAAATCATTAGTTTTGGTATAATTACTGTGATTAATTAATATAATTGCTGGAAATTAAATATCTACATTTGCCGATGTGAAATTTTACGCAGTAAAATATTACAACTTGGTTTAAATTGCTCGTTATACATTTTGGCACAATTTCTAAACGATATAGTATTCGAAAAGTATCTGACAACACTTACTAACAAAGAACTAAACACACATATAAAAGAATATTTACAGAGTACACATTGAACTAATTTTAAAAGATTCCAGTTGATAATGCCAATATTAACTCAATTAAATTTAAAAAAATACATTTTATTAGATCTATCTTTATTATTTATGACAATGAATAATTAGAAATTTAACTAATAAATTTTGATTTAGGATCTAAAATTATTATTTTCTTAGAACTAACAGTTTTGTGATATTCTCACTAAATACTAATCATCACAAAAACAGAACAATGGATTGCTGTCTGGAAAGGACTCTCTGCTCGGCAGCATTTATATCCTGCTGTCCTTCACAAATGATTCATGAATAGCTTTTGAAAAAGCCTTAAAAATTTGTTATATAGCAAAATAAAATTGTTTCTTAATCACGGGCCACTAAAAACTTGTTGTTAAATGCCATTTTAACTTAGTTAAACAATATCAATTATACAGACACTACCACAGCAGCATATTAAAAATACATACATACAAATTTAATATCAGTACGTATGAATTTATACTTAAAATGATTATTTTAACTAAATAACGACAAAAAAAATATTCTCAAGATAAGATAAAATCCAACAATTTCAATTTAAAAAATGTTAGTCTTTTTGTCGAGAGCAAATTAAAACAGATCCCAATTATTTAATTCTAAGAGAAGATCTTAAAACGGCTAATTTCAAACGTAAATAAATACATTTTTTATCTTAAATATTTTTATTTTTAAATTACACTCAAATTTTACTGTTACGAGTACAAATAAAAATAAATTACGAGAATGAGTTTGATAACCTAAATTCAATGACGCCATACTTAAGATAGATGGTTACACATGGTGTTGAGATACATAGATACTCTTGTCAACATTTAAGTAAGTTTATTTTAAAGATACGGCTTAATGCACAGACAACTATATCAAACTCGTCTTTATTACACTAAGCAGACTTTAACACAATATCTAGTTTAATGTTAAATCTTTTTAATTTACTTTGGTCAATAGCTTTTTAAACTGAGCACAGAGATACATAATACGTACGTTCTTTTAACAAGGGAGTACTTCTCAAGGTAAAAATTCATTTAAATGAAAACACTGCAATCTAAATTTGAATAAATTAAAAAACCTCTTGGTATTATGAGCATATATGCTCGTGTGTAGTCTGCAAATGAATTGCGAGTAAATCGAGTATCACATTTCACAACTAGTTTTGCATCGTTTGTCTCTACAACTCGTGTAAACTTATTCGTAATCGTTTTTATACACTCCACCACAAAGAGTGGAAGAAGGGTATATCTAAGTTTGTCATAGCGAAGTTGATTGAGCGATGTCCGTCCGTCTGTGTTAGTATTAAAATAAACTTTGCCAATGCACTTGATGAGCTAGAGAAAATTTAAATACGCCAATCGATCAGATATAGTTTCGAAAATCTTGCTATTGAAAATCAACAACATTAGTTCATTTCCTTCGAGACAGCGGCCAAAACACCAACCCAGCCTCTAATTTTTCCGTATCATTTGGAACAATTTAAAAACTCAAATAAAAAATATACATATGGAGCGATAGAAAATTAAAATTAAAAAAAAAATCCATCAAGTAAAAAAATTGGCACTCGCCCTTGTGTTTCGAGTTATGAGCCTTTAAAATAAAAAAGTTTGCTGTCAATATGATCAATGTTATATGTTTAAAAGCCGGCGACCGTCTTTATTTTCTAACGCTTTTCAAATTTAATTGTCCTCTTTTTTTGTTATTGTTGCTTTTTGCTTTGTTATATTTATTTTGGAATATCACTAAACCATCTAAATTTCACCAAACTATAAAATTTTTACCAACAATTCACTAAAAATATAAAACTTTGCTAAGTAATTGTTTTTGCAATAAAATATTGAAAATTTTATTCAGAACCGAAAACTCAGAAAAAAAATTTAGATTAGCAAAAATAGAAATTTCACTTGCAATAAAAATTAAAAACTTCACTCAAAACCAAAATATAAAAAAATTTTTGAAGAAGGATAAATAAGCTTCCGCACAACCGCATATTGAACTCTAACTTGTTTATTCTTATTTAAATTATGTACACTAAAGAATACTGCTAGAATTAAAAATTTGGTTTCATAAATCATTTTAAGAAACATCAGCCAGCGTGTTTATAATATTAAAATTTTTTATAGTTGAAAATATCATTGTCTTGCCTTGATTTACTTTAAATGTATGTAAATATTGTAACATTATCTGAAATTCATTAACAATATTTCATCATTCCACCTGAGAAGTTTTCCTAAGTCTGGTGACTGGCTGGTGCAATTGTAGACTGAATAATAACTCACAATGAAAAATAACTGGACAGAACGGAAATATGAAAATGATCTATAAATAAAATACTAATGACTTGAAATTTAGAATTAATTTCATAACTTAAACAGCAAAAGGTGTTCACTAAAAATAAAAATAACATTTTGAACTGAGAGTCTGTTAGTTAACAGACTTAGAGACTTCTCTTAATTTTTTATTGACTAAAATAAGTATTTTTAATAAAAGGAGTATTTTTAATCAAATTAAAAAAAAACGATTAAAAAAATGCATTTTGTATTATTTTCCAAAGATTTATTGTAATTTTAAGCCCGCAATAATTTCAAATTACTGCATAAAAACATTGTTAAAGTAGTAAATTTGTTATCGCAATCGATTATTAGCGTAAATGTATAGATAGAATTACTTACAAATTTTATTATAGAGATAATGAATTACCTTGTAAAAAGGCTAATTTCTTATTGATATTTTATGCCAAAAAAAGTAAAATATGTATATTTATTTTTAGGAAAATTTAACAAATAATATTTAAGCAGCATTACGCGTTTTCGAACAGGGCTGGTAATTTTCGACAGCTTAAAAAAACCGTGGAAACTAAAATACTTTCTTTTTCAGAAGAACTAGTTATCAAGTTTTGCAAGTCAAATAAGTTTTTTATTAAAACTAAACCTGAAACAAAAAATTAATTTCTAAATAAATCACTAAGTAGCCTTTAGACGAAATGTTTTTTACGTATGACTTGTCAGATTTTCCATAACAAAATACATATGTATCGTGTAAATGGTTTAAAACATTTCTTATGTTAAATACATATGTAAAAGTCATATGACAAATTGTCGTTAGAGCGTGTTCTATTTTTATATGACAAAGTATATGACTTCCAGTGGTGCAACTTAAATTATCAAAAAGTGCACAAAGCACTAAAATCGTTGGAAGCAGAATAGAGTTAACATCTTGATTAGCATTAACAGAGCCGCTCACCAAACAACTGTTGTAAACAATGATTTACTTTGAAGGTTATGTCTGAAGTATTTAGCATGTACGTTTAAACGCGAATTTCAAAGCCATATGTAAATATGTCTACTTTGACATACATAAGGAACTACATGTGGATTTTGAAACTAACAAGTCATATGTAAAAAACATTTCGTCTTAAGGCACCTTAAGAGATCTACCTTTAAATGTTCTGGTTCATACTTTTCAAAAAATCAGAAATACACTTTTTGATTCAATAAGAATACACATTTGATGATTAAATTGCCTTTGTTGCCTTGAATAATCTTATTTGAGACCACTTACAAGCGTCCTAACCGTTAAATTTTAAAAGTTTTTCGCTTAATTAAAATCTTGATACATTTCTTTATTTCAAAAAAGACGGCAGTTAAATATGATAATACAAATATGCATAAGTTTTTCAAAGAAGAGAAAGTTACAACGAAGACGTATTAAGTTAATTAGGTTCCCTCCTCCTATTATTGTTTAACGCTAATATTTGCTGTAAACAAGAAATCGCATGTATATAATAAAAATTATGAGTATATTTATGGCTCCTTACTAATATTTTCTAAAAGGTTACCATAACTTTAAACGGCAGAACAGACATAAACTTAACAAAAATTCACAGAGAGTTTACAAAAAACTTGTTCTTCATTTCAGCATAAAATTTATGAGCTACAAGAAGTATCAATGATATAAATAATACTATGGGTGGACAAAGCGATAAAGGACAATTGTTGAAATACATTTTTAGAAATGTATACGTTCATAACAACACGTTGTAGCACAAACTCAAACAAATCAATTGGTAATGACTGCGGGAATACCATTTAAAATGCTGGCAGTTAAACATTTACTACAGGTAAACATAAGTAAAATATTTATGTGTACGAGTATAAAACAACCTTAAAAAAAGAGAAATCTTTGTTGTTTATGGAGTGCCAACAGTGGTGTTGCCAGATAATTATTTTAGTTTAAATTATTGTTCTACGAAAATAAAAAGTTGGATAAAGGCAAACAATTAATTGTTGAACTTATTCATTCAGATTCCAAAGAAAAAACAAATATTTTAATCGAGAACACTAAGAAGAGAAGGATTTCTAAAGGGAGCAACTTTTAACAATCACAGAATTTCAAAGTGGTTTGGGCTAAGGAAACACTATGTTAGACAATTTATTAAATTTTAATTTGTTTTTTTTTATTTTTAGACGAAGGCTATTAATTTACACATGTATAAGCAAACAATCAAATAAAAAAAATTTGATAGCATGAAATTAATCTCCTAGTGCATTAGAATACACTCCAAACAATTGAATCAATCAATTGATTGATATCTTTTATTCTTCTGTTCAAAAGCAATTTAGGTATGCATCGAAATATATATGTTTCTTAGATCTGAAAACATGATCGTTTAACTTGAATTATTTGGCCACGAAATATTCATATCGCCATCACAAATATCGGCAAAAGCCCTTTAAGTAAAAAATTTTTCTTCTAAATTGACATATTTTTTTTAATAAAGTATCTATTGGCCCTTTTAAATTAAGATATATTTAATTTCTAAGCAATAGGTCTTTTATTTTTTACATACATTTTCGATATTTCGCTACCCCGTTGTGTAGCATCATCAGAAGACAAATTTTTTTTTTAATAAATAATTGATTTTCTGATGATGCTACACAATGGAGTAGCAAAATATCGAAAATATACATATATGAAAAATAAAAGACCTATTGCTTAGAAATTAAATAAAATATCTTAATTTTTTTTTTTATTAAAAAATATATTGATTCAAAACTAAGAACACGTCCGTGCAGTTTAAATGCCAAAAAGCCACTCGGGCTGTTACCTTATTTTTCCACATACCAATGTAAAGATAATTTGCATGATTATTAAAGATACAAGCACATCATTTAAGAATGGGATGTACAATTTCTTTTAAATCGCTGTTATGGCGTTACAACACTAGACTTATAACTCTTCTCATTAAATGACAAAAGATTCTGTAATCAATCTTTTCAATATATAATCGATTTTTGCCAATTTTTAATAAGAAATTATGATACCGCACAGAATTTTATATGTGGCATCTCTTTTAAAATATTCAAAAAACATACGTTGTTGCAGTCACTTTAATGAGAGATACACTTAAATGGACCGGTTTCCCCGGCATTTGACACTCACTTTTAAAATAACTAGCATCAAAATTTGTTAATGTACTTTTTATATTATTGCCTTTGTATGTGTGAGTGTCATTTTATTTTTATTGATCGTTTTTCAATTTAAAGAATGTCACTTTGGAAATGTTGCACACAGGTACCCTGCTGTAGCCATTTAAATTTGTTTCAAACTAAAACAAGATTTTTGTGACAAAAAAACAAAAAATATTACAAAAATACTTAAAAACAAAATTTATGAAAATGTTGTCAACTATTTAAATCAAAGAAAATAATTTATTTTTTCCTTTTCAATTACCTTGTTATTATTTAAAATCTTACTAGGTATTCACAGATGTAAAGAAAATTAACTAAAACACTGTAATTCACTTATTTTGGTTTCATTTAAAATAATGCAATATTTACTCGATTTGATTACTTTTGCATTTAAATCGAACTTGAAATAATCTCCGTTAACCTTTAAAAATAACAAATTTTTAAATATTTGCACTCTAACTTTCTTCTTTCCTTATGATTTTTTTCATTCACTTTAAGATTCTCTTTATTTTACCTTTTTAGTTTGGCTTTTTTGCATTTCTCTTTTTAACATGTTTTTCATATTACAAACATTTTGACATGAATGCGTGGATCTTCATTACACATAAAACTTAATGTAATTTATGGCACAACTAATTATAAATTAATTTATACTATTACTATACATGTACGTATGTACGTATACACATATTAAGTATAATTATATAAATTTTTGAGAGATACCGATATAATTTAAATGCAATAAATTAAAACAAGCTTTTTAAAAAATGAGAGCCGTTAATAATTGTTAAAGTTGTATAGATCAATATAATATGTGGTTAAGCACTTAATAGTTGTTGTAATATTATAATAGTATTTTTTTTTCTTAGTCAAAAACAACAGAATAAATGAAATATTAAATTATTATGCTTCTTTTTTTAAGGTATTTAACAATTAAATAAATTTTATTTACACACATTCTACTCTAAATTTTTATAACACGTCATTTTAGGTTGATCAACCACTGGAAACTACTTCAAAAGGTTCTAAAGAGTCAATCGTTTTTCACCATCAATTAAATTTTGTGTTATACACACTCAAACACTATTTGTACTTAGTTCTCTGAAATCTTTATTTTAAGAGTTTTTTTTATATTTTTGAGTAAAATGAGAAGAAAAGAGCATGACACCTTTCAGGTTTTATTGAATTAAATATGTAACAATCATTGTTGTCAGTTATGGCGATTTCTCGCCAAACGTGGCGATAAAAAATCCTTCTTGGCTATAAAAATTTTAGAATGGCGAGAGGCGAGATACCTGGCGATATTTAGAGTACTTGACGACATTCTTGGCTATTATTTACGATTTTCTTTATGACAACATTATTTAACAGTTAAAAAATTTTTTTAAAAGACATGAATAACAACCTTTGAAACTTTAATTTATATGCTTAATGTTAGGAACACAACAAGGACGAACGATGAATTTCGTCCAACACGACGAATTCGTTATTAAAACTTCGTTGTGTAAGTTCGTCATATGAAGCACAACAACGGCGACAAAATTTTCTTACTTTTTTACTTCTGTTTACGTTTTGTGAGTTGATAGGGAGAACGTATAAAAAAATAATATTTAAAAGTAAAATATTAAAATAAAAACGCAATTAAAAACTAATTTTATACTTAACTACTAATTTGTGCACTTATATTTAATGCTATAAGATACAAATAAATCAATTTTTCAAGTAAACTAACTTTACTTACTAAAATACTTCGACGCTAAAAGCAAACATGGTCACATTTTACTGAATTGTTCGTCGTTCGCCGGTGTAAGAAATAGAAATAAACCTATGCAAAGTTTGCCGCGTATGACGAATTTCGTCCGACGTAATGGTTGTGTGCATTTTCATATAAACAAATGTGTTTTTCTTTTTGACGAAGAATATTCGCGACCAAAAATTCGTCGTTCGTCCCAGTTGTGTTCCAGGCATAAGGTCGATTTATAGTGTAGGTATATCGGCGAATTGACCAAGTTCGCTTTGACTGCTTTATTTTTAATCTGCCTTATATATACATAAATAAATGTCAAGTGATAAAGGCGCTAAAGAAAGAAGGAAATGAGATACAATTGGAGTTAAAGTACCATTTTTCTTTGATATCAACGGCTGAAAACGATAAACTAAAAATATTTCAACGACTTGTATGATGAAAAATATACATTTTTAAATAGAATTATACATGAAATTACAAGTTTATATATGGGCCAACCTGCTTACAATACCACACTGATTTCGAGGTTTTCATATTTTATGATAATTTCTTTTTTTAAATTAAAATAAATAAAAAAATTTTATAACTAATATTTAACATTTTTATATATATAGGCGATATCAGATGAGCCATTTGGCGAGAAAGCTCGAAAAAAACTGACAACACTGGTAACAATATGTAACTAACAGTTTTGTGATAATTTCAAGTATCTTTTATTAGGGTTCGAATGTAAGAGGCCTTAAATAAACAGACAGACATTATAGCCTTTTAATACTTTGAGTATGCAACTCTAAAAATTGTCTATTTATAGATAAATATTGGATCCAAAAATTGGGAAAGTGCGAATTAATAAAAATAGGAAAGTTAGTTTGTAAGTGATTATTCATTTGGTTGCATGATCAAATAGTTCCACTGGTTAACTTGCACATTCATAAAAAATAAAAAAATTTGAAATGAGTTTTATGAAAAATTTTTATAGTCTATATATTGTTCCTGTTTGTTTTAAATTTTTCCCGTCATTTTAATTTTACTGATTAAAAATAGGAGTTAACCTATCTTTTTCGCTTTTTTATTTTCTGTTTTCTCTCATCTTTCTTCTTACTTTCAAAATAAAACTTTAATTGAACGTTGAGGTTTGTATGTTGAAACTTAACCAAGATTCAGCTTAAATGAAGTATTACAATAGTTGCGATCCAAAGATGTTTGTCTTAGCTAATATTAATGTGTGCTTTATTAATACTATCTTAAGCAACTCTGTTTTTAAGCTATATGGCAATATTTACTATAGTCAGCTGTAAAACCTCAAATGAAAAAATATAGAAAAAAGCTGGAAAAAATTAAAATTTTCTAGTCGGAGTAGATATTTAACACAAAGCATATGTATATTTAATATGTACTATGCTTGGTGTAATTATAGTGAATAAATAAGTTTTTGTTACATTTCCTTAATCAATTAAAACTAAACATGTTAGAATAAAACAAGAAAAGTTTTGTAAAACAAAGTTAGAACTGAAG
The DNA here is from genome assembly GCA_937654795.1 of Cistogaster globosa. NCBI lineage: Eukaryota > Metazoa > Arthropoda > Insecta > Diptera > Tachinidae > Cistogaster > Cistogaster globosa. Next base: position 121,147,056 of record OW569406.1, on the reverse strand, counting down.
CAAGTGTTAGTAAAATATAATATAACTGCAGTTATTCGAAATCCACCTATTTATAAGATAATCAAAAGAATAAAAAATTTCCTTTTGCAAAGGTGCAAGGTAATTATTATTGTTTTGTAATAATTTCTTGTGGCAATAAGTTAATCTTTGAAGTGAAATAAACAAAAATATACATATAAACGCGTATAAGTGAAAAGTATATTTTTGCTTGCATATCAATATGAATGTTTGTAGGTACATGCAAATGTGTATTGATTTCTCCCCTGGTATTGACAAATTAGAGTTTCTCTTTAACAAGGAAGCGATCTGGAATGTAAACATGCTACGTCACTTGCAGTATTTTATTTATTGTTTTTTTTTTTGTTTTGTTTTATTGAGTCTTAGATTGCATTGTGGTTACGGCAAAAGATAGCGACCGATCATCTTTCATATGTTAAGTATTTTGTTTATTAACAAAAAAATTGGTTGCATCCGTTTAAAATGCTATTTAGTTTATTTTGTTTTAAAAAGTATTTATTGTAACAATATTAACAAGAATATAATGATTTTGGTGCTCCACAAGGCTCAATATTAGGAGCATTATTATTCTTAATATACATAAATGATATAGAAAATGTTAGTAAAAAATGTGAAATTTTATTTTTTCTAAAGAAAAACATCGAAAAATGTTTTGAAAATCTAATTCAGATATGGAAAATATTATTGATTGGTTAAAAAGCTAAATGAAAATGAAACAAAGTAATTGGATATAAATATGGATACCTACTACTATAATGTTTTCAACTTATAACGTAATAATAGAAGTTAACGATATCAAATATCTGGTTTCCTTATTGATAAAGAACTAAAATTATAAAAACACACAGGACATTTTAAACGGTTAAGATATAAAATATCAAAGATAACATTAATGAACATATACAACACTATCATAAAACCACATTTGGAATATGGATCTACTATGTCCACGTTGTTCTGAACAGCAAATATCAAGACTATAAAAATTACAGAATAAATGCAACAGATTATTCCCAACTGCTTTAATACTAAATACACTAAGATTGCTAAATATATTCCAAAGGTTAGTGTTTAATACCTTAAATTTATTTAAAAAATGAAAATGGGAGAAGCACCCGAATATTTAACTGTACAGCTTATAAGTTTTGAACACAAAGGGGCCAACTAATGGACTCAAGTGGACTATGGCAACACGGCTGCCTGCCTAACCTAATATATGTTGGAAAAACACAGCCATATAGTTTGATGAACGACTTGGATTTTAGACTGCAGCGAGCAAACACTAGTGCAATGCAAAAATCATTGTTTTACAAGGCGCTGAATGTATATAATAAAATGCCGAGCTGTTTGAAAACTGAAAACAATACTAATGCCTTAAGAAATAATATTATAAATTTTGTAAGGAACAATAATAATAATCGGCTTAGCTGAAATATGCAGGAATATATTATTATGTTTTTGTAAAAGTATTTCAAATACTATATAAATTGTTTTTCATGTAGAACCAAGTCTTACCGAAAATAATAAATTTTTCAATTAGTATTAAAATTTGAATTTTATATATTGATTTAGTTGACCGGTAAAACAGTCAAACTAATTCCAAACTGTCTAAAGGCTTCTTTTTCTTATTTGCTCAAAATAGCTATTAAATTTATAAATTAAAACAATTGCTTATTGAATTCCTGCTATTTGAATTAAAATACATTTTGTTCTTGTATTTGAAATCAAAGTATAAAATAATTAATTTTTGGAAACATTTATTTAAAAGATTAATAATTTAAGAACATGCCTCGTATGTGTTTACTAAATAATAAACCAACAGTGAACGGATGTTTTTCTTTACAGTTTGCTTTATCTGTTATATATGCATTAATTTTTCTCTCATTATATTTTTATTTTCAGCATTCTTGCACTGAAATTAAACTCATTATTGTACACAAGATTATTTAAGTTTTTGTTACTGATTAGTGGCTCTTCACATATTTGGAGTTTGTCAAATTCCAAAACCTTAATAACAAATTATAAAAATATGCGTTTTAACAAGGCCGAGCTAACGACATTGGCCACTAATCCCACAACAAAATTTGAAAAAGAAGGACTTTTAATTATAACTGAAAGGCAAGAGGGCTTTTTTCGCAAAGCAGACGGTAAATATTAGCATGATTATTTTTTATAAACATTTTACAACTTGAGTATAAGTATAATATTGAAGTTTAGGAATTGGAATTAGTTTGTGGTGTTCAAAATGTTGTCTTTCGCAGAGAACAAAAAAAACTTATTGTTTTTTCGACGTTCTTTGTCTGTTAAAAAACTTCTTCCAACGCATTTGCCAAGATAAAGAATGTTTGCGTTTAAGTACGATACTTTCAGCAACAGAGTTGCTGTCGTGGCATAAATTTAACCTAATCGACATATAAGTGCTGTTTTTCACATCTGCTACAAAGGAGTACTGCTGCAACCTCCTATACAATTCAGTGAATTAATTCCAATATCTCTATTATTATTATATTGCATGCTTTATTTTTTATGAAGTTGGAAGTTTAAATAATTTATATATTTTGCAATAACTAATTTATTTGTTTAATTTTAACTTGACAACATAATGTTATTTCTAAGTGACAATAAATTTAATTTTTCTATTCTGAGAGAAAAAAATACGCGTTTCGTTACGGTCATTTGGCATTAGGTACACAACAAACACTGTTGTCAAAAAGAGTTCAACTGGCAAGAAACCCATCGTCTGATACTGCAGGAGAATAGATTTACTAATAATACAGGCAGGTTCTAAATTCCCCAATAAATTTTTACTTTATATTTTCAAAAGCGTTATTGCTAAAATTATTTTTTACAAAAACAATGCCTTAAAAAATATAAAGTGAAAAATTTGTGTGGAATTCAGAACATGCCTGATAGTATGAGAAAATCGATATCGGTTTTTAGTGTGCTACATTTAACTGAAGAAGCTGCGCTTGTCATAGCGGACATAAAATGTTTTGATATGTTCTCTAAACAATGTGATACAATAAACAATGTTGTCGTATCGAGAGCAGTAAGTAAGTGGTCGACTACCTTACTTCGATAGAAAGAAACAAAAGGAGAAAGGGATGATATCCACCCAACATCAAATGCTTTGGTTAAATTGGACATATTAGTTCAACTTTAGGTACCTTCATTTGCAGATTATTTATTTCATCTTTTAGGATACCGTAAGGATCTAAAGATAGTAACATAGGATTAGTTTATTTTTGATGCCGAAGCTCTAAATGAATTACGACGAAAAGTAGTTAAAGGGAAATAGTTAATTGTTTTGAAGCAATCACATTTTTCATATGTTTATATTTCTTCATATTTTTACCTTCACAATTTAGAAAAAATAATGTTGGTCTTTATTATTTTTATTATGTCGTCTTTAAATAAGTTTGACAAATAAAACACAACATTTTATTTTTGCATATTTTATTTTCACTAACACGTTTTTTATTTATTTATGTATTTTAATTATATTTTATAAACTAAATTAACAAAAAAAATAAATAAAAAAAACTTTAACTACATTTAGACAAAGTATAAATTTAAACGATTTTATTTATAATTATGAAATTACGATTTGGATTATATAAATCAAAAGTACATATAGAAGGAATATCTTTGAAAATTAAAATTGGATAATGGTAAACAAATTCTTGAAAGTTGTCATTCTGTAAAAATGTGCTGAATAGTTAAAACATCATTACAAAAACTGCATTCACTCTAATTCGACCCTTAAACGCCCAAATAAAATACACTGCGATCGTGTAAGATTTAGGTCTTCTTCTTTCGGTGTTCAATCGTTTCCTTATTGTCCAAAAGACATTTAAAATAGCTTTGGGAAAGCAAGGTATGAGTGTTGTTTAAAAAAATTAACTATAATTGTCGTGGCAGGTTGAGGAGTATTGCAATTAAAATAACATAATTGTAAAATATTGCTGCATGGATAGTTAAAATATCAAAATATTATCCAAAACAATAGTCACTAGTTCGTTGTTTTGAAATAAATATTTTTTTTAAATTTCTCTAAAACACAATAACAAATTTTCAATACGTAATCAAGTTTCAGATAAACTCACAGCAATGAAAACAAACTTGCACATTTAGTTTAGAAAAATTTATTTTTGAAAACTGTTAATTCGTAGTCTTAAGATCTCTATTCCTTTTGCAGTAAGTTATCCTCGCTGGTGTAAATTACGAGGCAATTTGTTATTCTATCTTAAGGATCACGACCCGTTATCGCAACCAGCTGGTGTATTGGTTTTAGAGAATTGCCGTCCTTTAATCCGAAGTGAAGAAAGGGAATTTGATGGTTTTGTATTTATATTAGGAAAGTTATATTTATTTATAAATTTACAGAGAGTTTGTGTGTGACATAATTTTTTTTTTTTACTTACAGAATTTGAAGGCAGTTTGCCACAACGTGTTTCAGCACGCACAGCAATCGAACGATTAGATTGGGTCAAGTGTATACAGCTTGCATCCTATTCTTATTTAAATAAACAAATACAATATTTGGAAGATCAAATTGCATGTGCTATGGGGAATCGTATAGAAAAGGGTTTTCCCTTATATGCACCTGCTACAGATGCCACCATGATGGCAGCGGGGCTTTTAGATTTAAAAACAGCCAAAAATTCAAAGACAATAAAAAACGTTGAAGAAGGTGATCTTATACAATTTTAATAATGTTACATTTTATTTGTTTTGAATTTATGATTTAATTTTTGTGTTTTTTTTTATATAAAATGTTCATTATGTCTTTGATTTGTACAAAATAATTTAAGTTCTCAGAAGCAGGGATAGTAGTATATGGTTGTAATATTTTTTTATTTTTGTTTAAAATTAAATAGTTTTTTACGCTTAAAAAAAAACATTAACGAATCACTAAAACTTATAACATTCGAAAAAAGTCACACAAAAAATAATTCATAATTAAAGTTACGGTTTTGGTTTAAATAATCAGTCTGAATATTTTTAGTATCAGTTACTTCTTAGATATACTTTTTATAAAATTACATTACAATACTTGAAATAAACATGTTTGAATTCTAATTTTGCAAAGAGTTTTTAATTATTAACTTTTGAAAGGTAATAAATAAAAAATATATTTTTAGCGTTTTGCTTCTAATTTATATTTCATTTTTTACATCAATTTTCAGATCTATCGGAAATTCCGATCTGCGAATCAGCTTTGTCATGTGATAATTTGCCCTGTGCTGACAATGGTCGCCTGCCGTGTCCAAGAGTTGTCTGTTCCGTGCTCATATCCGGAGATGATTTAATTTTGCGCGAATATGCTCGCACCGAAATAATAGAAAATAATGTGAATCCACAATTTTTGTGCACTATGAATTTTAAACAAAGTGATGGTTTCAACGCTGACACTCTTCTAAGATTTACAGTTTATGATGTCCGAGAAAAAGTTTCTTCAACATCGGTTCCTATTGGACATGCCGAAGTTGTTTTGGGTGCAATACAGGTAAGTTACCGATTGTATTTAGATGACTACGAGTTACAGAAGTAAATAAAAAAAAATTACTTTAGGACGCCACAAGATTTCGAATACCTTTAAGATCGGTGCATAGAGAATGTGGTTTTATAAACATTGCCTCTTGGGGCCCAGATACAGATAAACAATTACAGCCTCCTCCACGATCTACAACTCAAGTTTTTGATCAACAAACTAAAAGTCATAGACGCACACAATCCTTACCGCCAAAATTAGGAGTTAAATTATTTGTACCATTTCATTGGAATATACAACGGATATTTTCAAATCCGATGGTTCGTAAATTATTAATTTAACTTAATTTTCATTTGCTAAAATGCTTATAATAATAATTAAACAAATAATACGACCGTCTTTCAGATACACACTTATCGTTTAAACTCAAGTCTAGGAACAGATATCAGTGTAAACGAGACCTTATTGGAATCAAAACTCTGCTTCAGCATTCCACAACAATTATTGTAAGTTTTGAATCAAATATTCAAATTAAGAAATTTTATTTTAATTAAAACGAGTCCTTCCTTGCAGGTTAATTTGGATATTACGGGAAAAAGAATTGCTGCAAGAAATATCTGGAATGGGTGAACTTGGTGGTGAATGGAGGCGTAAGCAGATGGATTTATTAGATAAGCATTTAAAGCTACTTAATGATTATTCACAAGCTAAACAAAATCTACAACAGCTTGTTAAGGAAGAAAGTGAGACTAGAACTAAATGAATTGTTTAAATTCTAAAAACTACGAACAACTATCGTTTTAGGTTCATTCTTCAAAAGATCTTTAATTAAAACTGATGAATCCTTGGAATTTTTACCAGTAAATTTACATTTGCAACGAATGTGGGCACAAAATGATTCGTTGAACCGCACTGGAGTATTAGATATAATAACGGTAGGAGCATTCACTAGACACGCTAGTAAAAGCAGGAAAACGGGAGGCTTAATCAAGTACTAATTTCTCTTATAAATGATATTTTTTTCTGTAAATAATTACTTTTTATTTTAAAACTAGACTTTTACAAGAAACCAAAGAATCACCATCCAAATTTGAAGTCAGCAACAATTGTAAGGTTCAAACGGCAAACGATGTAGTACAAGCAATCAAACAACTACGAAAAGAGATCGTCGAGATCATGACCCAGCTGATATCTTTGGCAAAGCAGAAAAATCAGAAGGGCATGATGCCCTTGTGTAATGAGATGATAACAAAAACTAAAACTTTATTGAATATCTGGGAACCAAATTTAGTAGAAGAGGCTTTTTCTTTTATTGAACAGCATCGCATAATAGAAGAACCAGATAATATTTTAATGGTACTTTTATACAAATACTTTGTTCTAAAATTTCTATTACTAATGAAACATTTGTAGCCCATGTCACCTTTTCGCAAGATTACACAACAGCTTAACGATTTAGAACTTAAATCGCCAGAATTAGAGAATTTCGCAACACCAGTTATAGATCCACCTGACTTATGGCCCAGATCTAAAACTGCTACATTTAATTGCAACCACAAACTTGTACGTTCAAATAGTTTAACATATTTAAATCACTCCCCTTTATTAACACTGGACATGAATGCCATAAACAACCTTCAACAATCAATACGAGCTTACAACGAACAATTGCAACAAAGAGCTCATAAACAAAATATTGAAGATAAAAACGACGACGCTACGTTCCAATCACTTCCAGTGAACCTAAATTCCAATTTGGAATGTAACGAAAATCAATTTAATGAAGTAGATGACTATCAATTCACTTCTTCATCTGTTGAACTCATTGATTTAGATGAAACAACTTCTAGTCAGGCTGCAAAGCAGCCACTAAATTCTTCCAAACCCATTAAAATGCGCCAACCGATCTCACATATGGAAAGGGATTACTATGGTGAACCTACAAGCTGCTCAGATTTTGCTTCGACACGTAACGCACGATTTTTAGATACAAAAATGATGAGCACTTCTCCTTCAGCCAATTATTATAGGCCAACCGAAGAACCAGAACCTTTAGATTTAACACAGTTAAATATTGAAGCCAGTGTCATGTGCTTGGTAAGTAAAATTAAATTTCTATGTGGTCGATGCGGCAGTCCAGCAATACGTTTAAGGCACCCAAAAGGACCTATGAAAAGATCTGGATTCAACAACAACCCAGTGCCAGATGTTATAGATAACGGCAATTCTCACACACATTCAAACATTGATAATAATAAAGATGTCAACAGACCCCTTTCCTCCAATGGCAACAGTAATGGACTAAATTTGCATTTAGCACAACAAACAATAGGTGATGATCATAATGATAATCAGACATCATCAACAAAGAAAGGCAATAAATTTACAGACGGTAAATGCTGCTGCAACTTTGCAAAAATAAACACAAATTCATTATTTTTTTGTGAATTTGTTCTCTTTTGCAGGTCTTAATTTATCTCTTACAACCGACTGGGCTTCAGAACTACGACCCTCTATGCGTAAATTAAGACATGCTATGGATGGCCTATTAAAAACTGCTCGTCTCATGCACTCAGTACAACGTTTACAACAAAATACAGACCGAATCAGTGTTAACTTAGAAATCATGTACAGAAGAGATGTGTGTTTTTCACAGGCATTAACTGCACTTGTAAGCGCCTTAATGGCTAAATTGTGGGGCAATGAAATAACGCATAATTTTATAACAATTCTTTGCGAGTTGGGCCCGTTAGCATACTTCGAAGGATTGCTGTCGCTATACGGTGGTGAAATAGACATGTGGGGTGATATGTGCATCGCCATAGAAGATTTACTAGCTGTGAATTTTGAATTAGTGCGCTGTCATTTACCAAATAACGATCAGCAGTTTGTGCCAATACCTCGCATAAATGGGTCAAGACAAACACTAAGTGTGCAACTACCAATTCCTGACCACGTCTATTCTCTTTTGTCAACAAAACAAATAATCAGTTTTAAGGTAACACCAGTGTTTTTCAACATTGGCATCAATGAAAAGGCCACACTAGCCGAAGCTATAGGTCGAACCCGTGAACAGCATCGTTCAAATTGGGATAATTATGTTCGACTAAAGCAATATTACTCTCGATTTCGAAAGTTACCTTTACATGAAGCACAGGAATCAAGTAAAATTGAACCAAATAAGCCGGCCTCCGAGGTCGTATTGAATCTCTTAGATTTTATGGAAGAACAACTAAAGGCCAATGTGTCAAAAAATGTTAAGATTTTACATCTAGCTGAAGACGCTTGCCGTCTTATGTCTGGTCTACGATTCACGTCTTGTAAAAGTGCCAAGGATCGCACTGGTATGGCTGTTACCTTGGAACAGTGCCGCATTCTGGTACAAGAATTTCAACTGCCGGCTAAAAGCGTTCCATATGTTTTGAACACAATGAGAAGTGAAGGCTGCCGAATGGACAATGTTTTTAAAAATATTGATAAACGTAAATACGCTTTCAATTTACCTCAAGTTCTTAGTTTGCCTGTCATGTATAGGCCACCGGTTGGAACATATGGTAAGGCAGAGACTTGAATCTTTAACACACTATAATGTGTCACATAAGGTATCCTTAAAAATAGTTGTTAAAAAATTTAAAAGCACATGTACTTTATCTAGTTTTTAAAATAATTAAAAGTTGGTTGAACTTTTTCTTTATAATTAATTTTAAATTTGTGTGGAACACATTTAAATAACAAATTTTAACTTATTCTTAGAATCATTAAATGTATTAAAAATTTGTTTTAAATTTAATTGAATGTTCTTAACGAAATATTTTGTGCCAAATATTAAATACCGATTGAAAAATGATCAAAAACAAATTTTTATTTATTTTTTTTTTCAATTTTTTCTACGCAGGACACCAAATGGTTTGCGCTTATTTTAACACAATTATTAATATTATAACTTTATTTTAAGATTATTAACTTAACCTAGATCAATAATCATTAATGCGACCGATTTTTAAGCGTTCTTTTCTAATTTCGGTACGTAACCATGATGGTGTATCCCTAATGGGATGTGCATTTGGATATTTTAAAGGTTTATCGGGCCCATTAAATGGATGCGTTTTTGACAGTTTACGTTCCAAATATTCTTTATTCACTTGCTTGATATCACGATGACGATCCATATACAAGTTGAAAGCCTGCTTTAAGGGAAAGAATTTTTGGTCGGCCAAGTATGGTTCGGGAAAATCATATTCAAAAACAGGCTCTTTTAAATCTAAAAAAGAAATACATATATGAAAAAAAACAAATTTGTTATCGTTTTCTAATCATTACTTAAAACATCATGGTAGAATGTAGTTAAAGATTTATCATAATTTGTTTGGTAGAAGGCCAAACCAGCGGGTGTTATGTCATCTTGATGCTGGCGATAGAAATCGTATGTTTGAAAGGTTCGCTTATTCAAATCTACATTATATTCGACTGGTAGTTTCATTGAGCTAAATTGCAATTTTTTATTTTGCTTATATAAAACAAATATAAAACGTTGATAGCCCACGCCTTTAGGTGGAAATGGTGGCAAATAGTTGACTATAACTTCGCCCTTTTGTACATCACCATTGGGTATGTTGGCCCTAAATAAAATTAAACGTTAAGAAGAATTATAAATTTGCTGAGTAGCTTGAATGTTGTATACTTACACAAACCAATGTACATATTCTTTATCATTTGCAGTAAAATGTCCATCGGGATTTGTTGCAATTAAAGTCCAATATGAATCGCCATTGGCTGGTTTGCAAGTTATCGGATCTGTAGTACCATCAAATGTTACTAAGGGTGCTTGTCTTGCTTCCAATGGCTTTATAATATTACCATTGTAGACAGGAATAAAGGTATCCTCAGCTGTTTGGTACTTAATTATATAAATATTATTTTAATAAACTTTTAATATCATTTTATCAAATAAATTCATAGCACATACCTGAACATTCAAAGTAACACGAGGTACAAAATAGGCGCAACCAAAAAGATCTTTAAATATTCCATAATGATCAGCTAAAACACGCAAATCATAACCACGATTAATTCGAGCATATTCCTTTTGAACTTCGTCTAGATCAATAAGTACTGAAATAAAATTAATGAAATGGTTATTGAAATAAGGAAATGGCCTTTCACAATTTAATTACTTTTTAAATTTATGTAGAAAATAAAAGTTAAAACTACGCTGTTTTTTGCCGTTGAAACATATTTAAAGTAAAATAGTTTAAAAAAAACAAAGGACATTTTGTTTCAATCTCGTATCTCATACTTGGTATGACTTCTTAGGTCTTAAATTTAGGTGTTACAATATTAACTTGATTTTAATAATAAAAATACATGAATAATATTCTATGCAGATAAATCAGTGCCAAACGGATGTTTTCGGTCATAAACCAAAATATTATGAGTACTGAGGCTTGGAGTGAAAATAAGGTGGCCACAGAATCAACAAATTCATTTCCTATTTTGTGACTATTTGGGTAAAACTTTGTATTATAAAAGTTACGAACTGAACTGAACAATGCCTATTTAATTAGTGCAACCGTGCTACTGAAGAATATGATGGCAGTTTGGGTGTTTTTAGTAGTAGTAATGTAACATAACTCAAGGCTTGATTGGAACTCAACATTTTTTTTTATTTATTAACTTAATTTTGTTATTTGTAAGATCAAAACTTTTTTTACCTCAGTGACAAAATAAATATGTCAATACATGTCAATACATGTCAACAGGAACATTTTAAGCCGTAAATTTTATTATCGTGACCGGCCTAATTCTAGTTCATGGACGTAGTTCAAAATTGAAGAAAAAGTTTCTGCGTGCTGCAAAATGCAATTTTAAGCAAAACATTTGGGACTGACTTTTAGTTTCAGAGTTAATGTTTGGGTGTATTGTGCAGAAATTGAAATTTAAATAAAAAAAAGATTGCCGCCTAACTTAATTTATTTCTTCAAGTTATGTTTCTATTAAACAAAGTCTTTTTCTGGGTTTTTACTTAAGTTTATTCCAATTTTTATTTTCATTTCCTTTGAAATAATAAGGTATTGAACTTACCTTTCCACTGATACTCATATTGCCTCATTTTGCCGTTATGGAGGTACATAACCCTAAAACTAAGGGTCAGCCCCAAAATTTTCACTTTATTTTTTGCTTACAATTGCATGCTACACCCCGCATACAAAATTACTTTCTTTTTTTGAACTGCATTCGTAAACTTAGGTTTATTCCAAAAAAAAAATGTTTATATAACCATTCAAATTCATTTAATAAATGATGCAAGATTGTTATTGTAATGACTAATGGAATACCAATGAACTCAAATGCGAGGTAAATCACTTCATACATACATTGATTGCTTCTAGACTTCTTCTCTAAACTAGAATTGGCTCGTTGGGCTTTAAGATGGCTTAGTCTTTCTTTTATTTGTTCGGAACGTGAAGGCTTTAATTTAGGAAAACCAATATTAACTCTGGCATTTAATTCAGGATCTTTGATATCTTCCTCTAGATAAAAGAAAAGTTTTTCATATTTTATAAAAAATATTAATTAGAACTCAACTAATGCTTATTTACCTGCTAATCTTTGTTCAATCGTTTTGGCCACACCGGGTGGTTTTCCTCTCATTGTATGACCATGGCGACTGAACAAAATGAAAGGAATTCTTGATAATACATTTTGCGGCAATTGAGAATTAATAAACAAGCTGTGTAATGCCATTTCTTTTGGTATTTTTATTGAAAATTATTAAAACAAAAAAAGAAAAACCACAAAATTCTCTTCGCCACAGGACCTGTTCAAAAGTGATTTTTGTTTTTGACATTTTGAAGCAGCTGTTCAAAATTATTCATTCACAATTGTTAAGATGTGTTTAGTTTATAACAAATTTAATCGTTATATTTGAAATTGTGGTGCGTTTATACATCTGCATGTACATATATTAAAAAGATCTGTAAGATATAAAGTGGTATTTATAAGAAAATGGCTAAAAATCAATCAAATCGGAATAAGGGGGTATTTTGTTTGTAAACAAATAGGCTGACTTCCAAACGTCGCAACTTTGCATACGTACTTTATTTAAATACGGGACCACAACTGTATTGATTCGTTTTGGAAGTCAGCTTTATGTTTTACTTTTGGAATGGTAAAAGTAACTGAATTGTTAAAACTTCTTATCTGATACGAGCACCTTGTTAATTTGTAACTTGCACACATATTTCATATTTAAAAATAACTTTTTTGTAATTTTGTGTAACACGTATTTTATCAAATAGTTTTTAAATAAATACAAGACATGTTCGCGTCATTAACTTAAGACTTATTTCTATTAAGATCCAATAGTTCATTATCGTTTTTTAATTATATTTTTTGGTATAAATAATTTTGCTCTTTAAAAGGAAATTAATTTTTATTGAAGCAAGTTTATAACTTTTTGATCTTGATACTCAAAAACTGTAGCCATGCGCACAGTTTTTTAGCATTATCATTTTGTACGACTTTTCTAAACGTTTTCTTAAACACTGCAATAAAAATGCTTACATAAATATATTGTATGTCAAGCAGTGATAACGTTTGGTTAACACGTAATATAAAAAATTACTTTCAAATAAACAAAAGGTAATGTTGATGAAGTTGTACTCTGTTTAATTAGTGAAAAATCACAAAATGTTTCAATCTTCATGCTTAGATACAGCAAAATGTTTCAGCAACAATATATTGCAAAGCCTGGTACTCTGTTCGTATTTGTGGAAATTGTTGAGCAACATTAATTATTTTATACGTAAAATGTGTTGTATATCTCGCGACTTGAAAGAATTTAATATTTTTTTGTTTTTACGTATACTACATTATTTTAATAATGTAAGCAAAAGACATATGATCAGCTGTTGTTTAAAAAATTCCACATGAAATAATGTCCCTTTACTTTATTTAACAGCTTAATAAAATGTTGTTTTTATAATGTAGTTTTACAGCATTCCGCATGAAAAACTGGACAGAGCACCAAGCTTAACAATCAAATGTGAGTTGCACATGTTTCGTGCGGAAAACCAGGTTCTCCTTTAAAATTTGCGAAAATTGTTAGCAAATTTAGTTACTTCGCTTAGAAATTTTGACAACTAGCTAGTGGTACCGTAGTAATACCTCGAAGTAAGAGAAAGTTTTAATGTATATTGCCGTGAAATATGCAACATTTTTGACTGTTTTAAAATTTTTGAATTTTAAGAAAGTACCCACACAATTGCTAGTCATTTGATATTAAAGTTTTAGAGCAAATAAAATTCATATAGTGGATTCTATCGAAGGTTGGCCTCTCAAAGAAAAAAGTTAAACGGATTTATTACACGCGCTTTTCAATCACAGAATTAAGTCCTGATTTAAGTATTAAAAAATATAACTTTTCTTAAGGAACAGCGGTGCTTGTTAACGTTGACGTTGATGTTAACTAAACTCTTTTCAATAATGTCGCAAGCTAAAAAGTATTTTTACATCTACCTTTGCAGCAGACGAGCATAAATAAATATAAAAATTGTTTAATATGATAAAAAACATACTTAAATATGTGTAATGTTTTTATATTAGGTTTCTTCAGCAACTAAAATTTGTTATTAATTGTTACTAGAACGTGTTCACTTACACAAAAAACTTGCAAGTAGTGGATGGAAAAAGAGCGTGAAATAAGAGAGAAAAAATTTGTTCCAAGTTTTGGATAGTAAAATTTTTACTTGCAAGAATTAGCCCAAAGTACATTTATTTTACTAACTAATAGCATATCTACAACAAATAAAACATTGCAAAACCAACATTGCACTTTATTGTTGCTTTGTGCGTGGGAATGTCAAAAAAAGAATCAGAAATTAGAAAAATAAAAGATAATTGCTTAAAAAAACAAACGCTTGCTATGTTTTGCAAAGCTTTTTGTTGATGTTTTTGAAATTCTTAAACAAAAGTAGTAAAGAAAAAACAACTTTTTACAAATCCAACTACAAACCAGCTGGGCAAATGACACTACTTAGTAAAATAAATGTACCTGGAATTAGCTGTTTCTTAGTTTTGTTTAAAAAAATGCTTTAAAAATGTCTGATAAAAGAAATTGTTGTAATATTGAAGAAAATATAATAATAAAAAAAATATTATTTTGTAATTTTTTCTTAAATTTAGCGATGGAAGTACACAGCAAAGAAGTGTAAAACATTAGTTTAGAAACTTTGAGCTTTGCAAGTGTTTTTAATGCTTAGAATTTAAAGTAATCAAGCCAGAGAAGTGGACTTTTTTTCGGCATAATTTTAAGAAGAGTAGTACAATTATTAAGTATAATTATAAATAAGTTGTACCCATGTATGAAATTAAAATTATTTTTAATGTAAATATTTTTACATCTAAATTGTAATAAGAATGTTTATAAGAACTAACAACAAGTTTCTTTGCTAGTTTTTGCTAGTAAAGTTACTGAACAGACTTTTGGTTTAATTCATTTTAAAAAAATGTTTAACGAAAAAAAACATGTTTAAATAAATATTTAAAACTCATTATGCAGCCAAATTTACATTTTTACATAGTAACTAATGTTTATGTAATTCTTAAAATATTTACGTGTGCATGTGCCATCCGAATTTTTTATCGTTTTTGTCATACCCGTACGACAATTAAGGCATAATATGGCGTCAAATAGTCTTACATAAAGTATAGAAAAGTTTAAAGCATAAGCTTAATTATCTAAAATAGTTTTAAATTAATTTACCATATTAAGTATAAAATTTTTGGCAGAGTTTTAAAACCTAGAAAACAACTTAAAAGCATAACAAAAGCTCTTAACAAATTTGGTAAACATTTAAAACATCAATCGTTTACATACTCAATAAAAACTTTAGTCGTATAATTAAAACAAAAATGTTTTAATTTTTATTAAATTAAAAAAAATAGCATGAACTTAAATAATACAAAACAGAGACTTCCTTTTATGAAACGTAATAAAAACGTTTTAAGTTATCAAAAGCAAATTAACAAATGTTAAAAAACGCACGCAAAATTAAAACAAATTGTTGACTTAATAACTTTTGAATATTAAAAATATTATTTACGTATTCTATAATGTTTTTTCTTTTTTTAATTTTACAAAACTAACGAAAGTCAAAAAATATTTACAAGCACGTAGAACTTTTTTTAAAACTAGATTTCGCCTTGTGGTCAAAATTCGACCAAGTTTCTCGAATCTCGAACACTTTTATTATTTTTTTATTTTTTGTACCCACTCATGTTTTGAATACATATGTAGGTTGTGCATGTGTAGTGGTAGCAATTTAAGTAGTCATTTATTTCTTAAATACTGAACCGATTTAACTGATACAGTATCTACAAATATGTTAAAGATCGGTTGACAAACAGAGGAGAAAAAGAATCCCAGAGTTTTGTGCTTGCCTATTTATATATATAATTGTTTTTTTTTTTAATTGTTAGCAGTCTTCTAAGCCTTACGAAACATCCAGCAAAAGGGACTTGTAAAATAGAAATATTTACTCCATTTAGACCAAATCTCTTTCCTTTGTACAATTTGTAAATCTGAGCGGGTTTTTAGTTAAAGGGACTGCATCCCTAAATAATAAATATACCCTTCTTATTTAAAAAAATTCGCAAATATATCCCTGAAAGCTAAGCCGATTTTAGTGTTATTGTGTTAATGGTAGAGAATTCACCCGGTTAGTTTTAAAGCTTTAAATTTTTTTCGTTTGTGGTGGATAGCTGTAAAATAATCATCATTATAATTTGCAGTTGCATGTTGCATGTTACGTGTTTCCATTTTCACTTTCTAAATTTTCTTAGTCTGTTTGCTTGCTAAACATGCGATATTATTACGCAGTCATCACTGCTTCACCACTATGTTAATCTATCTGGCGGGACACGATTTATTCAATGTCTTGCTTAACATCAGTTCCACTTATAACCTCCTTTCCTATACAAACTAAAAATCTTTTCTTTTGGTGCACAGGCGGCTTGGTGTACTTCCAGCTCATTTTTTAGCTATTTAATTTAGTAATCTTATATAGAGGCGCATCCACCAAGGTATTCCTATCAGTCCTGCCAACGCTTAACGTATATTAGTTAAAGCTGCTTTCACACGAGTGTTTTTTACAATTGACTTTTTAAATTCCTGACTGCCGTATGAACATTTTAAGATGTCAGTTGAAAGATCGCCATATTTAGTTCTCATCTATCGCTTAAAACTCTTGAGTTTAGTGTATTTTATCAATGGTTATTGAAATAATTGTTGCTTTCCGATTGTTTCTTGCTTATTTATTGTTTGCTGATGTACGAATATAAACTTTCTTTACCCATCTTCTTAAGCGCTACTTTGGATTTTCTGTTTGTGTTTTTAAGGGTTTTACCTTACGTGCCTTATAGTGCGCTTCACATGATTTTTAAGTACAAAGAATGTAACACAATTAATCAGTGAGCCTTCTCATTTATAAAAGGAATTTTTAACTTTACTTCACTTTTATTTACATACTTACATATGTCATGTCAACACTTCCACTACGGAACCTTCGTAATAAGTTTCTAGATTAGAAACAAAAAACATAAAGAACAACTGCATATGTATGTATGTATGTATATAAGGATAGTGAGTGAGTACAGGACATTTCGATTTCCTTTCAAGCCAGTCACTACAATATTTAAATTTTTTGTGCAGTCGTTTAAATGTGCAATTTCGGGAGTTGTCAAGAGGAGTAAACTTAATGAAAAGATATACATAGATATTTACATAAATGCAGTATATATTTTGTGTACATATGTATGTATGTATAAATCCTGAAAAAAATATCAACTTCCCTAAAAGGATATGAAAAGTTTATATACAATAAAAATCAATAAATACATACTTGAATATGCTTTGCCGGCAAACGAGGTAACAAAAACAACATATGATAACGGTAAAATAGGAAAATTGGCTTTTGGAAAAAAAATAATCAACAGACAAAGGGTAGTTTTTGCAAAGAAAACGCATGCTTTGTATTCCAACAAGAGGGTTGTTGAGACCCAGTACACAAATAGAGACAAAGAGTAAAAACTTTTACCATGTTGCCAAATTTCCTAATTAAGAGCAAATAATAATAGTAGAATGACAAATGTCTCTCTTTTAAAAATTTTCTTTATTTGGTAGGTATTTGAAGAGTATATTTATTTTATTATTATATTTTCACTTTTTATAAACATCTTATTGATGTATCTTCTCTCTTCTCAAGCAAAATGAAAAATAAAGAATAATAAAAAACTTCATATGTTTTAAAAAACGTGGTACTAAAAATGAATGTTCTGGTACATTTCGCTACAATGCCGCACCCTGCTCTCAATGCAAGAAGATAAGTTATAAAACAATGAGTAGGTATATGATAAGATAATTAGGATAAAGTAGTAACAGAAAATGAAGCGATTGTTGCAAAAAGACCTTACCCTCTAAAACAAAAATTAGACACTACCATTGTAAAGTTTATACCACCACCATTGTGTGATACAACCCCCACCAGCACCCCATATTAGGCAAATAGGAATATTAATCGCACTTATTTTTTATTTTCTTAAATTTCTTTTACGAATCAATTCTTTTATTAAAGCATAGCAAATATAATGCTACTTTTATCTCCAAAAAATTGATTGAATATAAAATGAAAAAATTGTTCTAGCATACATTTCATCTCATTTTCCAGCACATTTTTATTAAGTTCCCATTTAAAAAAGAAGATATTCAAAATAAGAATCAGAAGTTTAAAAACTTACTCCTCACAATAAAAAAAAATCGCTTCGTATAATTAAAAAACTGAAAACTTTACGATAAGAAAGTAAAATAAAATTGTCTTGGTGTTGTGTTAATTTACTTTTTTTATTTAAAAAACAAATTATTTATTTCACAATACATGCATACATTCATATGTAAATATGTATGTATGTTGTAGAACAAACCATAAACCATCTGCACCCAAAAATAAATTAGCAGAATCCTAATCGTTTTTAAGAATACATATTTTTTTATAGTAATTTTAATTAAATATCAAAAAATGTTTATAAAAAAAATATACATACATAAACCTATGTATGTATGTTTGTGGATGAACGATCCATGATAATGTCAACCACGCCTAAAAACGTTAAAATGCTTGACAATATTTTAAAAATAATTTAAAGAGGAAAAGCAATTAATTCCTTATTAAAGAGCAAAACTAACAATTTATATTGATTATCACTTCAAACAGAAAAGAAAGAGTTAAATTAGTGAAATATTTTAATTTGCATTGGGTGTCATTACAGTGTCATATTCGTCGTAAAAAATAGTGCATATTCATATCTATTTATAGTTGGTTACTTTTAGCACAAAATGTTTTTAATTAACTAAAGGCAAAATTGTTACCAAATGCCAACTAAAGGCCAGGATTGACGATCATACTTAGTCGTACGATCTGTCAAAAATTGCATGTGTGCTAAATAAGCATGATAGTGTGGATTAAAAGTGTATGTGTGTGACAGACTTTTTGACAGATCTGCACGATTTTATAAACTTTTGAAATAATTCATTAAATTATTTTTTTCTATGCGATCAGAGTTGATTTTTTTTGAAGATGAGAAAAAAGCAACAACAAAATATTAAAAGCATATGTTTTTCGCATTTTTTTTGTATTTTTGATATGGTAATCTGGTGACCAATTTGCACCTCTCTGGAACACACAATACAATCTTGCTGATTTTTATTAGCAAAATTTTCGAAACTATTTATGTCTGATCGATTGGCGCATTTTAAATTTTCTCCAGCTCATCTGTGCCTGGGCAATGTTGATTTCAACACTAACACGGATGGACTGACGGACATCGCCCAATCAACTTCGTTATGTATTCATACCTCAAAAGATATACATATATACTTGATGGGGTCGGAAATGGATATTGTAGAAATTACAAAGACCCATTTAGGCAGCAATTTTTTTACTTTTTTTTATTTTTTTATGTGAGAGAGAGGAAGAAAGCATGATGGACAGTACAGACTTTGATGTACTTGCAAAGTTTGTTTTTTTGTTTGTTGCTTAAAAACAGTTGTATATATCGACATACATATGTGTATTTTTGAGTCTGAAGCACTAAATGCAAAACGTCCAAAAGTTAAAAACGATCAAACAAAAGAAAACAAAATCTGTAAAAGAAAATTTTTTTGTCTGAACACCAAACAAAGTTTAAAAGAAAATTAAGAAAACTTTGTCAAAGTAAAATTTGTTTGTCCTGTGGTCAAGGGTGTAATTAATTAAACAATTGATAAAGCAAAAACTATTAGAGTAACCGAGTAAAGTTTTATATATAGGTACCTACTTATGTATAAATCAAAATAAAATTCAAAATATAGCCAACTAACGAATGCAATAAATATAAATGCCTACGAATGTCTGTTTTTATCTGCGTACTATGCAAAACTCAATTATGTTAAACTTGAACTTCTACCACAAAGAGAGCAAAAAGTTTGAGAAAGTTTTAAAAGCAAAATCTCTCAAGCCTCACCTTCCTCTGCTTTTTGTTACTTTTTCACATTTAGTCAGACGAATTTGGTAATTTGTGTGTGTTTTTTTTTCGAACAGACTAAAATCTCTTATCTAAAGAAGGAATTTTTATTTATCCGAAAATCTAGTAGTGTATTCCTTCCAGTTTGATTGCAACAAAACAAATGCATATGTACATGGTGTTGCTGCTGTTTGTACATACAAATAAGTAAAAGTTAGTTTATTTTTTATTTGTTTTTTGTTTTGTTTTGGGTGGCATGCAACATCACGATTTTATTGCCTTTTTTGGCTTTTTTTTATTTATTTATTATCTTTGGTTACACTCACTGACGCTCTTATATACATATAAGCACATGTACATAAATGCGAGCATTGTGATTTATTTTAAGCAAATTGAGAAGACAAATAATAAACATTAAATAACTACTAATGTACGTTTTTAGAATTTTTAATAAAATAAATAAAACAACTTATGCTATATGTGGTTTGCATAAATAATGTTATTAATAATGTCCGTTAAATTTTAAAATTATTAATTTCCTATGTCCGGAAACTCGTACATATTTATGTATGGATAAGATTAATATTTTTATTAATTTTTACTTAAAAAACAGAAAATGGTCAAGGTTATTAACCTTAGCACACAAAAAAAGGTGTTAGATTGCGTTTTCTTTCTTACAAGTGATCAATTTGTCTGAACTATTTCTATAGAAATAATTAAAAAAAACTGATTGCTGGACTGAGCCACTTATCGCAGGTTAAAATTTAATCCAATTCCAATTAAAACTAGAATAATCTCGTTTTTGTTTTTTTTGTTTTTTTTTAATATTTAACTTCAATAATTGTTAGAAATGCTGTTTTAGAATATACACAAAAAAAAGTTTTGATGAAAATGAATCCCAGAATGAAATGAAGGATCTAAAACAACTTTGTCATGTTGCCTTTGTAGCGCTTTTTGTAATAAATTGGTTGTTTAGCAAAATTTTAAATGTTGGTTATAAAATGTTTTGTAGTTATATCTATTCCAAAGGTAAGCGAAATTCGTATAAATGTAATTGTAGACAGTTGCAACGCTATTTGCTTTAGACATCACCTGTATACAAAAGTTTTGGTCATTGTATTTTTTTTTTTTTTAATTTTGACTTTAAGAAATAATAAAAACTTTTTTAACCTAAATGACTGATAGCTTGGTCAACAATGACAGTCATAATACCGATACTGTCCTGGTTGAGTTATTTGTAATAAAATTTTTAATTTTTAATAGAATTTTTAAGTTTTAATCCAATTTTTAATACAATTTTTATTTTTTTATAGAAAGAACCCGCAAAATGTAACGGATCTCTGAATTTCCTATTCTTCATTAAAATTGTTTGTACTCTCCATTTACTGAATGCTATAACATCCTCTATTCAACCTAGAAATTTAAGTGAAAAGAATACGAGAAAAAAAAACATCTCATAGAAGTACAATTGATGAATAAGGAAAGCAAAGAAGAAGCGTAAATTTATTTCTAAATAATTTTTTCTTTGTTCCTTAATAGCTAAAAGTAAAAAATAACAGTAGAATATCAATTCATTAACAGAGCCCGTTCCATGATTCTCTTTCCTCGTTAAAGCCACAAGCCTAGTTTTTCTAAAGTATAAATGCATACACAAACATATCTTAGATATTAATATGAATCACTTTTAGTTATAGTAAAAGTGAGGGTGTTAAATTATATTTCAATACTTTAAACACTACTAATACTCATTCTTATCAAACTTGTATATATTAAACTCCATTTCCTTTTTCAACAAACCCCGCCATTATTAAGCAGTATTAATCACATGAGTTTAAAAACCTTTACTTATAAGTTTATATACATATGTATGCATGTGTGTATGTTTAAGATATAGAAGCACATACATAATAATACTACCAGTACAGATTATAAAACCAATGAATGAGTCAGAAGACATCCGTTGAAGCCACAATTCTATATAATTTTTTATTTATTTCCTTTCTTTAATTTTATTTCTCTTTTTTTGAAATTTGAGTAGAAAATCACTTGCTCCACAATACGTTGAAAGTAACATGGAAAATAAATAAAGGATTTGTTTGTAATGAATCATCATCGACAGAAAGTTTACAAATTTGTAAAATATATTTTTAATAAAAAACTCTGATTAAATACATGAATATTTTCGTCAAGATTGAAATTTAAGCAAATTTGAATATTTCCAACGTTAACTGCAAAGACAATAAATAATGCAAAAAAATGTTTATCCGCTTTCTGTTAACAAAATTTATTAATATTAAACACATACTTAAACAGCAGCGCCAATGTTGCACTTCCTACTGTTTTTAATTAAAAAAATTTTACGTTCTGTTAAACAATAAATTTTACGAACGATAATAAAATTAAAATAAGTTATCGCTGTATCAGGCGTTTGTGTTTGTTAGTAACCTTCATTACAGGTGGAAAGTGTTTACATATGTTACTTCTCTCGTAACTTAAGCTTTGAATGATTTTCCCAAGAACCTCAGATAGCTTATGAACATGTATATATGAATCGACCCGACATGCTAAATAAACGATGAATTTTTGTTGTCTTTTTGCTTTGTTAATTTAATATAGTTCCCCTCTAAAGGTGCCCTTAGACGAAATGTTTTTTACATATGACTTGACAGTTTAAAAATATACATGTAATTCCTTATGTATGTCAAAGTAGTCATTTTTACATATGGCAGTTGTTTGGTGAGCGGCTCTGTTAATGCTAATAATGATATCAACTCTATTCTGCTGCCAACGATTTTTAGTGCTTTTTGCACTTTTTGATCACTTAAAAACGGTATAAGTAAAGAAAGAAAAAGTTGCACCACTGAAAGTCATATGCTTTGTCATATAAAAATACAAGGCAAATTAATTATGAATTCGCCTTGATAAAAATAGAACACACTCTAAATAAAAATTTGTCATATGACTTTTAAACATAACATAAGAAATGTCTTAAACCGTTTACACGATCCAAATGATTTTGTTATGGAAAATCTGACAAGTCATATCGCTCATTTATTAGAACAACGTCAAAAACGTTTCGTCTAAATGCACCTTTAGTCTATATTAGCAACATTCCATTTCAGCAAGTTTTACAGCGTCCCTAAACAATGAAATTTTTTACGGCATCAAAATTTAAGTTATGCCACTTTTCTTACCACACTTTCTTCACTACACCTCTTCGCAAGAAAATCATAAAACTAGTTTTTCGTGGTGTAAGTTGGTTCTTAGTCAACAGCTACTTTAATAATAATATGTGAGTAAACGCCGGCAGAATAACGGAATAGATTTGTTAGATAATAATTAACATCTTAAGAAAGGGGAACACGCACTCATAAAAACCAAAATAAATTTTATAATAATCTGATAGTTGTGGTGGCAGTTATTTTTTGTTTATTTTTAAATTTTTATAGTTTTTAATATGACCTTTATTTGACAGTTCGTTTTATAAAATTGTTTCGATAGGATCTCTCATGAAAACGCTCTATTCGTAAATATCATGACACTGAAAAAAAATTATCAGATATTATCCCAAAAGTTAACCCTTCTTCATATTGTTTTTCATCTACATATGTATTTATGTTTATATTTTTATTCATCTATCGGTTATTACGACGACAATAGTGAAATGTGTTAACGGCTTAATAATTTCCAATTAATATTGACTGACTGGCTAAAGAAATTATGGTGGCGGCTTCAATGCAGTGTGTGTCTGGTCAACACAAAAGCATTAATTAATTGGGCATGCCGTTTATAGATGCAATCAAGTTCATATATGGAAACTTTTCCAAAGATAATAGTTTTTTATAGAAAAGTTAAAATAAAACACTATACCATTAAACAAGTAATATTTTAATGCTACTGATAATTTTATGGGCAGCAAATACAATTTCTCCCAGTTTTTTTATATGCTGTAAATCAATTTATTTTTTTAAAAACATTTAACGACATTAAAAAATATGGATAAAATAAAATGACTTGGGTTATAATCGAGCTTATTTCGAATTCCATGACCTTTTTTGTAAACAAATATAATTTTTTATTTACAATAATTAAAAAAATCTTAAATAAAAACAAGAGCTGACTCTCAGTTTGTTTTTATTTACTTTTTGCCAATAATAATAAAAGTAATAATTTATAAAGTTTTAGGAGTTTTACAAAAGACTTTTTCATGTGTCAATAAACATTTGGAATTTCAACGTTTATTAAACAGAGCAAAATTCGAAATTCTTTATAAATCGGTTTGCATTAACTAATGTTATTATTAATTTATGATCATTAATCGGTTACTATGGTACAACATATAAATTTATCCAAATTTAGCACAATTTGAATTTACACTTAATAAACATATTACACTTAAGTATTTTAAGAATCTAATTCTACATATCACAGCCTCCACTAGATGGAGGTACCTTTGAATCACTGGACAATAATAATGATAATTATTATTATTATTATTATTATTATTATTATTATTATTTTTATTATTATTAAATAATTATTAGAGTATAAACAGAGAAATTAAAAATTTCTAAATAAATATACCTACATATCCTAAATAATAAACTAAAATTACCAAGCCTATCCTCATTTTTCGTTAGCTGTACGAGTATTATAATAAGAATCGGCATATTTGCACCAAAAATCGGCATTATCGGCAATTTAGTTTTATTAAATCGAAAAATTTAAAGTACTCTATTTAAATGCAATAAAGCTATTATTATTAACAAAAAACAACAAAACAAAGCAACTCAGTATTAAATAATGTTAAAAACAATAAAATAACACAAAATCTATAGAAATAAGCATTTATAAATAAATTGTTTAAGCTATGGCAACACGGCTGCCTGCCTTACCTGATCGCATATAGTAGAAATAATCCAATATTTTCATATATTTTTAGTCTCTGGAATCACTTAAAGCAGTTTTAAAGCGTCTAAAAAGGTTTATTTTTCTGGAATATTTTCCATTGGACTTGGAGGTAAATTTACCAGCGATTTTTTCATTTTTCTTTTTATTGACTTTTTCGTTGGAATTATTTACAGCTGAGAATTCGTTAAGTGAAAAAATATTTCTTTCGCTGCACTGTTCAATCCATTGATTATATAACTTATTCTACTTTTCTCATTTTCATTTCTATCACGTTCATTTGGTAGAAAGGAATGATACCAAAAATTTGTGATCTATCATTTTAATATTATTTAATTTAATATAATTTTTAGTTCATTTGTTTATTTATTATTTCATAAATGGTTAATATTTATTAATATGTTGAAAATCACATCTCAATAATTTAGCTTAAAGAAATTGATTAGCTCATTTACATTACTTTTACATTAAGGATACAATTTTCCAGGGAACAACGAGATATTAAAGGTCACTTTTGGAGTAAAAGTCGGCAAATCTTCACTTTGATAATTTTGAAATCGGCAAAATGACGATAAATCGGCAAATATGGCAGGCTTGTGTACAAACAATTTTTAAAGTTTTGTTTATTTTATCTGCTGATTTTAAAATGAACAAGTCAAAGAAATGAATTAAATTAAAATTATATTTAAATTTACCTTAAGGCTCTGCGAAATTTTCTTTTTTCAATACTCATTTTTGTTAAATGTGTTAATGAATGCTTGCTTACATTTTTTACTTTAATGATTTTTATTTTAATTCTATCCATCTTCAACACATTCGCAATGCAAACCCGTAAATAAAAAGAAAAAAATAGCAAAACCAACTTTCTTTTAAACAATCGGCTTTTTAATATAAAAAGAAAATAATAACAAAAATAGATTGCAACAGTGCTTTTATAAATTTAAATGTAGGTCATCGAATTTAACAACAAACACATGCAAATGCAGAATCAAGTAACAATAGTTGAACAAGAATTCATATTTACAAAGTTTTGCCTTCAAAAGAGACGCCTGTTTTTCTTCTCTTTTTTAGTTTACCATTTAAAAATAAATATACCCATGATATGTTATTAATTATTGCCAAAATGCTTAAAGAATGGATAAGTCTGATTTGAAAAATAATTTTTACATGGTCGCTATTTATACTCGTATGAATGCTCATCCATATTGGTAATAAATTAATTTAATAGGATTAAAGTCCGATATTTAAACGAAGAATGAATCAACAGAGACTGAGACTCGAAACATATTTAAATTTTCCCTTTTTAAATCAATGTTTCTAATCGCAGATTGTAAACACCTAAATACACGACAACATACAAGCCGAGTCACAGCTGTTATTTTTTCGTCATGAATGTTTGCTTCTTAATTGTAAAATTACGAAAAAAAACTTTTAAATTTGAAAAATAATTATTATTATGTGCAAAATAATGTAAAAAACCACAAATGAATAAACGCCTAAAGCGCATTTTTAACACGTTTTTGCGCTTTGAAGTCATTGGCCAAGACATTGAAAAAACAAATATTAATAAATTTCTTACAATACAAAAACTTGATATTTTGCTTTTTGTTGTTGTAGTATTTTGTGTTTGTGTTTTTCGCTGAATATTTTTTAACAAATATTTGTTTAACCCGCAATGGGCTATGTTTTAAAATCCATTATTAAAGAGTACAGTTTCAGGAAAAATGAACGGGTCCCTACAATTTAAAGTAGACATTTTCACAGATACATGTGTACTAAAGGTCACATTATAGATTCATTATAGATTAAAGGACTATATTTTTTCAGAGAGACTTGTAGGACTTTTTATTTTTAGCCGTGAAATGTTCGACAATTAAATTCCATTTAAAGTTATCACCGCACGTTCTAGCCAATTAAATGCATATTAAAGATTAATTGGCTCGCTTCGGATTTGCTGGATTGTTAAATTTACCGCTTTTAAACTCAGTCTCAGTCGAACTGTATTTTTTTTTTTTTTTTTTTTTTTTTTTTTTGTTACAAATAGTTACATAAAGAACAAAATATTTTGTTTAAAATCCACAACTAAATTAAAAAAAAAAGATCTTCTGTAAAATCCCATGAAAGTCTGCGAAATATGTCATAACAAAAAAAATTAAAATAAATAAATAAAAATGTAATAACTATTAATTACAAGAACGGAACAGTGACATAATTACAAAGTAACAGACAAAAAACAAATAAATAATTTTTCTAACATTGGAAAAGAAAATAAACCAGAAAGAAAATACCTGGCATCACGATTTTGAGGTTATTATTAGCACGCATGATGTTTTTAATTTAGTTGAAATAATCAAATACATATGTATGTTTGTTTGTTGTTCGCATAAACTTAAGTGTAAATAACACTTCTACTGGTGCAAATGTATTCATTTTTTAATCTGTTCAAAATACTTGGCGCACAGTGGCTTGAAAACGATTTATTTTGTACATAATTCGGTATCTTATAAACCACTGAAATGTCTTAACAAAATTTTACAGAGGCAAAGCAGAAGTGAGTAAAGTTGCGAACGGTCGACTTCCTAAGAAAAAAGATGTTTCTGGGTAGGCCCCAAATATGGGTATCTCGGGCATATTTTTTTATTGTCGTAAAAATTTTATTTTTAAATTTTTATATTATTTAAATCTAATTAGTCCTTGAAAATATCTATGAATAACGTATTTTTAAATGCACAATTATAAAAAAAGGTATTTATTGGATATTTCACGACAGCTTCAGCGTTTCGCAAGGCTTCTGGTTTAATCTCCCACATCTCTAGCAAAAATTACTTGCATCAAGTTTAATAAATGTATTCTCTCTAATATAATTTTCAGATACACGATGATATATACATATGCCCACTGTTCAATTTTACCCTATTAATAAATTTCGCAGTATCTTCGAAATTGTGTTGCTTTTTGCAAATTTCATTTTACATGTCGCTTTTCGTCAGACACTGTAACAAAATGTGGATAAGGCTGGGTAGGTCTTCTGGCTTATATGATGGCCAGCACAAAACGAAACGGCGCTTTGTTTTTAGGTTCGAGTAACTTTTTAACATTTCTGGTTAATTTTACAAAACAAAAAAAAAACTGTCATTAAGATTTTTATTTTTTTAACCCTGAGAAATTTCTAAATGTTTAAAAAAATTTAATTATAAAAATATTAAAATTCTTAATAAATACACACGTCTAAAATGTTACATAATACAAATGAAATTTAAATTCTTGTTCGATTTCTTCATATTCATATTCGACTGTAACATATATAACACGGATTATGTAGCATTTACTGATGTTAGATGAATAATACTTTTAAATACATTCATACATGTATAAATTATATTTATTAATTTATTGTCTATACGTAAATTTGTTTTTATTTTTACAAACTTAATTGAACTGTAAACCTACACGAAAGCCTTTTTTATTTTTATAGTTGTTTTTTTGTTTTTTTTTAACCATATTAAACTAACTCGCATACATTTTTACATCCAAATAAATTGCTACACGTTTGAAAGCCAACTAAATTTATAGACATGTATGGTTAGAAATCAAAAACAAACAAAAAAGTTGAAAGCATATGGTCAGCACAACAAGCTTAATTACTTTACCAAATTTGTGGAGTGAGGAGCGATCACTTTTGGTAATGTATGCAGAGCTGCATTAGAAAAAAGGAAATTAACCAAAAGAAAATATGCAACAAGATATTTATTTTTTTGTCTGTTAATCAATACATGCTTTGTTTGATGATCAACTATTAAAATGTATCAGTAGTAGTAGTGTATGCAATTCATTCGAACGAAAAAAGATATAATGAATTACATTAAAATATTAAAAAATGCTTTTTTTTTCGAAAATACAGGAAGATTTATATTTATTTTTTCTAACTTGAATAATAATCTATAAATCTACCAGCTATTTATTTATTTAATTTTTCACTTTTCTCTTAAATATGATTTTAGGCGTTTAAGGATTTTCATTTGTGTGTATTTGTTATTATTTGTTTTTTATAATATTTTTAATAAAATATAAAAATTATTTTTTTAAGGAGTAATAAATATTATGTTTGTTAGCAGTAAAACCATATTTGGACTCGTACAAATTTGCACTGTTATTGAGCTATAGAAAAATTAATACATCTAACTAATAGTGAGTAGAAATATTACTTCACCAACACTTTACAGATGTTTTTACTTATTTCCTAACGGAAGCGATAACTAAGCATTGAGAACTTAATTCTTGCTGCTATACTCATACATCAACGAAAAAGTTAAAAGATAGTGAGAGCAAAAAAAAATTATGATTAAACAATAATAATCTAACTGTTGTTAACCGGTTGCAGGTGAAAGATAAACAACATTCATAGGCATAAATGCATCATTATCTATAAGTA
The DNA here is from genome assembly GCA_937654795.1 of Cistogaster globosa. Classification (NCBI taxonomy): domain Eukaryota; kingdom Metazoa; phylum Arthropoda; class Insecta; order Diptera; family Tachinidae; genus Cistogaster; species Cistogaster globosa. Next base: position 121,117,648 of record OW569406.1, on the reverse strand, counting down.
AACGATGAGAAAGAAAATAAAAAACCGTTGTCTACCACACAATGGATAGTAGATCTTTGATAAGAAGAAACGAGTTTGTTTAAAAAAAATTCGTTGTGGAATGTAATAAAAAGCCCAGTTAAGAACATTCATACATGTTAACAAGATATATACATATGAATGGATGTATGTAAATGTATCATACATGGCGATATTTTACTTTTATTATAATTATAATTATATTTATTTTTAATTGCTACTATCTTACTATGCACTATTAGATTAATATAAATTATGTTTATTAATATTGTCATAAATATAGAAATAAAAATATTATTAAAAATATTTATTAAAACATCTATGTGTATATAACTTGTCCATTGTCAAGGTCATTGTATGTTCACAACAGCAAAATACAAAAAATACCTGTTTATTTAACTACCTGTTTAGCAGATGTATAAATAGTTGTTGTTACTTGATGATTACAATAAAAAAATTATCGCTCTTTCCTGCCAAAAGAAAGCAACATCGTCACAATATTTTTGACATGCTCAGCAGTGTTACCAGAACTTAAATAGGAAAATCAATTCATTACTAATTTTGTAACAAGTACAGTTACGGCCTTAAATTTTATTAAAATTTGCTTTTGCAATTGTTTTATTTTTTTATTGACTAGAAAGTAAAAAGTTCTTTTTCTAAGTTTGTTTTTCTTTCATTCTTTTGAATTAAATTTGATACCTACATGTATTCAAATTGAAAGAAAATCTAAATTTTAAAGATGTAAAAAACATAGTTTTTTATCTATATTTATATATAATTTCGGATGCTTTTTCAGCAAGACAAGCAGGCTGTAAAGCATTATTTGAATGCCAACATCCGTTCCTATGCTGCATTTGTGATACGCAAAAAATTATTAATTATATTTATATACATACTAATATACTAAAATACATACCTATATACTAAAATATTTTCAAGAATGGGTTAAAAAATTTTTATGCGCACAACACGTTTTGTTTGCTAAATTAGTTTTAAGATATTTGGTCTAATATAAAAATTCTAAATTGGCAACACTAAATTTTGGGTAGCTGAGACTAGTTTTAGTTAATTGTTGTATTTGTTTTTTCATATTTCACATTTTATTTTTATTTCTTTTTTTTTCTTTACTCACTAATAATTAATAATAGTTGATGATAAAGAAAAACAATTTCACCAAATTACAAATAGCGCATAAAAAGTAATAAATTGTAGTGGATGTTGCTATTTTATTTATTTATTTTATTTTATTTATTTTTTTTTTTTTTTTAATTAAAGCCTTATTTTAAGAAAACATGCAACAGTTTAAGTTTAAAAGAAAATGCTAGCTTACGACTTAATAAAGAAAAAATGCGTCAAAAACAAAATTCATTTTAAGAGTGTGAAAGAATATTTTGTACAGATTATGCTATAACTTAGCATAACTCTGAAATAAGACACCTATATGTCAAATATGTAAAAAGTAGGATTATTTCAGGGTTTTTTTTATAGGGAATGTATTAACAAAATTCAATATTCAAATAACATTCTGAATATAATGCTTTATTAAAATGTTTGTCTACGTTACCATGACACAAAAGAATTCTTCAGCACCCATACACTAGCAATATAATTGTGCAATAATTGATATTGTACAATAAAATTGCCAATGTATATACTATATTGGTACTTTGCACAATCTATTGAACAAAATAAGAAGTCATTTGATTAAATTGCGCAAAAAAGAATATTTTGCAATGTGTGGACAACATTGTACAATGATAATTTCACACCAAAAAATAAGGGAACATTTCATTTAGTTATGAAAAAGTCCTTAACTTAAAATTATATTCATAACTAATGTTACTAAATATTATTTAAATTTTTAAATGCTGAACTGCTTAAAAGTTTTATTTAAAAATAATTTTACAATTTGAAAAATAAATAAAAATTGCGCCATTTTTACTTTAAAATATTGATACACTTATTAAGTAGTGTGGATCAAAACGACAATATTCAAAGCCATGAAATATCATTGTATAGTGTACGGATATCTTAACTTTGTTTCTTTTTAATCGTATTTAAAAATTATATCAAACTAGCAGTGTTCACGACTTCTTCTGTGTGTCATTAATAATTTTCTTAAATTCAAATTTAGATAAAAGTGTTTTAAAATATTGTATTTATTGTAGAGTTTTGTAAACAGAGTTAAAAATAAAATTTTCTGACAACTGTTTCAGCACCCCGGTAAAATTGGGTGCTTTCACACTTGTATCTTTATTTTCTCTGCGAAATGTCATGTTTTTTTTTCGAAAAAAGAGTGTTCTATATTTGAATCAAATTTCTAAGGGACAAAAAAATTTTTTCCAAATCAATCCAACAATTTTTACGTGATGTGAACACAGAGAGGCAGACAGATAAAAATTTCTACATGTCCAAGGTATGTATACATAAATACATATTATCTAAATCTAATTTAAAAGTTTTAGTATATAATTTGTTTCATTAATTTTATCTCACATTACTTTTTAGCGAAACTAAAAAAAAAAAATTTAATGTAATAAGACTTAGATTAAGTTAAAATGAAATTAATTGTAAATGATATTCGATTTTATTTTTAATTGCTTTAAACGTAACGAGTGCATTTTAAATCAAAGGCATGCATTCTCCTTAATGTATGTTCATATAAAAGTGTGTATATAAATATTTGAACGCATATAATGGTTGCCAGATAGTGAAATAAAACACAATTGAAACTCAAAAAACTGTTTTAATTGTTGTCGTTAGTTTTCATGTCAGCAATCTTTTGATATATGTATATTTCTTAATCAGTTCACTGTTTTTTAGTTTGCAATTTACTTATACCGCCTGTGTATTTGAGTTGAATTTTTAGGAAAAGTATTATTTTTTATTACATATATACAAAGCCGAATATAAAGATTAAAAAACAGTTAGTCTGGCAGTCTAAACTTTTATTTTTCGAAATTTTTTTAATTGCAATAACAATTCACAATTAATTGTAAATCAACAACGTTCATAGAAATCTACACACTTGTACGCTTTATTAGTTAAAATATTTCGTTTCTTTTTTCAGACTTCAAATCATAATTAAATGTGAGGGTAATTTCCACTTCGCTTATTAAAATGCATATTTATGTATTAGCAAATGCATCAGAAACAGAAAGCGAAGCGTTAAGTTTTAAAATGGAAAGTGTTAAACGTCTCAGAGTCAGCATCAAAAATGACTTTAAATACAGCCAAATTCGGTTGAAGTCGAAACGATAATTTTCAAGAGCTTTCAGGATTTCTAATAAAAAGTATGAGAGAAAACCGTTTCGGCTATAAGAAGAAAGCAGTTTAAAATGCTCTTTAAAGTTAGGTAGATAACTAAGAATTGTTGGCTTAAAATGCGTCTTAAAAATAATAGTTAAAAATATCAGTACGCAAGACATTTTTTTTCTTTTAATTTAAACTCACAGTAAACAACCGATTTTTAGGAAAACTGAACCATTTTATATATAATTATATGCAAATTTGCACAATCTATATTCTGATTAAATCTCTTCAGTATTTGTAGAGTTAATGATCGTTTTAAATCCGCTACTTATGCATGCGCATATGAAACAGGCCTGGGAGTTTGACAAAAAAAATTTAAAAGAAAATGTGGACAAGTAAAACAAAGTACTTTGTATGACTGATTTTTAAAGTATAAATCAGTCATACAAATAATTGTAAAAAAATTATCTGGATAGAAAGCGAGCAATGATGTTGCTCTATTTACTGTTAAAGTTCTTTCGAGTGGTGGGTCAACTTTCGGGCATTATAATGTAGTGCCAAATATTATAATATCTGTAACAAATTTTTTTTTAGCTAGGGCCAAATTACGGCATTCGATTTCGAACGAAGTTTTCATTTAAATTCTATTTAAATTTTAATCGATACCGACTGCCGTAATTTGGCCATTAAAAACTACTTTTTTACATGGCAGAAGCAAAAGTATCACAAAACTTTACTTAAATCTTAAAATATAATATTGAAACATTTTCCGATTTTCTCTAGAAATATTAGTTCTTATGTCTAGCGAGCACGAGTGCGTATTTATAGCATTTTTAATAACTATGACGCTGGCTTTATCTAGCCGCAGTTCTTTTTCTATAATTATTATTGAAATGAAAAGAGAAAATTTTAAAGTAGTGAAATGGCCATATGGATATGCTTTCCCCGCAGTAACACATTTCATTTTTTAGTTTAAAATAATAAATATTCCATGAGAATATCATGAAATATTTATATTTTAAGGAATCAAGCACAATTAAAGTAAATTAATATAATAAAGATTCCAAATAATAAATTTTCTTAATAAATTAATAAAATTTCAAAGTTTTTACTACTCTCTACTAATGAATTTCTTTTTATTTTTATCTTTCTTTCACTATCAGCAAAAGAAAAAATTAACACTTTCTTTTAATCAGTTTATACGACTATTCAAGTATTAGTCAATTCAATACAATATTAAAATAAATTTGTGGAAGCCAAGGCGAATCAATTACCAAGTGATATCGTTTGATTGACTTTCACTGTTACCGTAAATTTTAGGTCGATAATAAAAATATTATACCGTTCTTTATATAAAAAGTTTGAATGTTACGTTACCGGTGCAAGTAAATAAATTCGCCATCGCTGTCACCAACTTATTAATTCGTCTTGGTGGCAGCTAAGAGCAAATTTCATGATCTGGTTAAGGTTTTCTGTATAACAAATTTAATTAAGGCGCTTTTTGGTTCAATGCTTAGTTAAATTATCATAAATAATAATAATAATAATAATAATAATAATAATAATAATAATATTAATAATAATAATAATAGTATTCAATTAAGTATATCGGTTCCTAAGGTACACGACGTATGTAAATATGCCCACTTTTAAGCAAAAAAATTTAAGCAATGTTGTTTCAAACAAGAAATACTTTATCAAAAGAGTGTGGAGAAAGAATTCCAATATTCCATAGTATTGTATAAACAACATTAAGATCGTCTTTTGGTTATTAAAGATCTCAAAAAGTAAATTAAAAGGGAAACTGATTTGAATAATCAAATTTAAAAATAAATGCTTATGTATGTATCAATTCATACATACGTATGTATGTATATACGCATTTATATGTCTCCAATATTTACATAATACTATAAACCTTAACACCTTAAGATAACCAAACTTTAGTGGATACATACATACATACATATGTATGTTATAATCGTTAGACATCAAATGTAACAAATGATAATATTATATTTCAAACATACATGAGAAAATAAAAAATAATAAAAATCGTAAACAGTCAACAGTCAACACCCAACATGAGTCATTTAATTATTAAAATAAAAACTCAAAATCATATTAAAAACATTCATTTACGCCGGTTTATATTGCCCTTCAACTTCTATAAATAAAATGTATTTATGTACGTAAATGTATTGCATGTTATTTTGTACATTTTTATTTAAATTGGTATAGATACTAATTTAAGAAAACAAGTGACTTTCGTTTAGAGTTTAATTCACAAGGTATAGAAGGGTTTTATTCAAATATAATACATATAATTTGGTTCATCCGTAGACTATGCAGATGAAAATGAGAAATGTCTTGACCACTATACGAATAAATTTTAAATTCTTTCAGGAATTAAAATCAAGCGACTTTTTTATATTTAAAGTTTCCAAACAGTGGACACATATGCATATCTAATAGTGAAGATACTGAATTCAAATAATGTTTAAATCATGAAAAGTTAGGAAATGTTTATTTCGATAAATAATATATATATTTATTTATGTATAGATTTGTAATGAAGAACTACTGATACAATGAGTAATTAAAAAAAAACAAACAAACAAAAAAACAGTGACTTACATTTTTAGAAATGTTGCGTATTTTGAGTACGGAGAACTGGAGACTAAAATGTTTGTTAATTTTGTATTTTTTTGCTAATGAAGCTTAGAGTTTAAAAAAGGAAATTTTACTCGTATAAGGACTGAAAGTTATGAAAATGCACAAGCTTTTAATTTCACGGCAAAAAAAATAAGCATTGTGTTTAGTACCATTGTGTTTTTCATTTAAGGAAATCATTCATCCTACAACATGCATACAAACATATGTGAACATTATAGTAAATGATACGCAAAAAATATGACGCACAATTGTACTTTTCTATTAAAAGTTAAGAGGCCCATAACTCGGAAAATATAAGGGCCCGCAAATTTTTTCGGTTTTGTATATTTCTTATTTTTTGATTCTCTGTCGCCCCATATATTTGTTTTTTTTTTTTTTATTTGTTTAGAGAAACTTCATTGTTCTAAATGATATAGAAAAATTAGAGACCGACGTGGTGTTTTGTCCGCTGCCTCGGAGGACATGGACCGATCTTACTGATTTCCAATAACAAAATTTTTAAAATTATGTCTGGTCAATGGTCTGGTCAAGTATTTACATTTTCTCGAGCTCATCTAGTGCCTTGGTAAAGTTGATTTCAACACTAACACGAACGGATAGACGGACAGCGCTTAATCGACTTCGCTATGCATAGAATTCAAAATAATAATACTTTATGGGGTCGGAAATGTATATTATAAAAATTACAAACAGAATAAAAATTTAGATGTATCCATTTTTTACCTGTGGTGAAGCGTATAAAAAAACACGAATTTAATTTTAGTCATTTTAAATATATAAATGTCGTATAACTGTCGTATGAAAAAAAAACTTCAATACAAAAATAAGTATAAGACTAATTATTTAAGACAGCACCTGTTGTATTTGTATTTTTGTTGAGTACTCATATACTACGAAAATTGTACAAATATTATTAGTAAAAAATATTTGGAACTCTCTTTGCACTCTTTCGTAATTTATATCAAGTTTTAGGTTTTTGTAGTTGAAATTATGACATTTCGGAAACTCACAACTACCCTTGTGTATTTTGTACCACATACAAACTTACACTAGGTTGTGAGTAACTGATTCTGTATTTGTTCTTTTTCTGTTAGAAGTAAAATGCAAATGTTTTTTAACCACAAGACTGTATGTTATTTCATAAAGTGGTAACAACAACAAAAATTTTCCAAAACAATTTAATTGGTTTAAAAAAATATACACTAGAGCCCCGAATCGCGTCGTTCCGATTTGCATCGTTTCGATTTGCGTCGCTATTTAAGAACTGGAAAAATTCGATTTGTGTCTTTCAATTTTAAGTTGCGTCGTTTTTACCCCGATTTGCATTTTTTTATTTCGATTTGGGTCGTTTTGTTTCCGATTTGCGTCGTTTTGATTTCGATTTGCGCCGCTAAAAACGGTAAAATTTTTTACTGCAGGATTGTGGATTACCATTTTTCGCATTTGTAGTGCCTGATTTAGCAAATTTTCTGTGTTATAGAATTTTTACAACTTCCAGCAGCACTGATCATCACCTGTGAGTTAAAAATGTCTCAAATTGCGTGAAATAAGGAAATTTCCCTAAGTTTTTTCTTAATGTATTGTTTTGGTATTTCTTTATAATTATTATAAACATTTTTTAAAGTTAATGAAATAAATAAAAATTTATTCATTTAAATCATTTTTTGCTTTGTTTGAATATTTTATATAGAAGAAGGTGTTTGGATTTGCGTCGTTTCCATTAGCGTCGCGTTTCTTCGGTCCTCATTAACGACGCAAATCGGGGCTCTAGTGTACTTAAATCTAAAAACAACAAAATCAATAATTTATTTTAAATTTATTTCTGACTCCTCACATCATCGACTCGGAATGAGGTAATGAAATTGTTTATTTTAAATAATAACCGACTCCTATATTGAGTAGATTAAAGTATAATTTATAGTTTCAAATCAACATTTTTAAACTTTAGCTCTAAACCTGCTGTTAATTTAATCCCTCCAGAGTTTACTCAGCTTCTTAAAAGATTTTTTTGTTAAGAATTGAAGGCGCTCAAAATCAGAACATTCAAAAAAGGTGTTTTAAAAATGCATTTGCTGATAAATTGACACATGATCTTGCGTTTGGAATTTTTAAAGTGGTTATTAAATTAACCGTTTGTTTTTTTTTACTGATACGGTTAGTACAACAAAAAACAAATTCATATGTTAATATAAAACCATTTACGTTCACTACACATGTAGATAAATATAAAGGGTTTTTAAACAAGAACTTTGTTTTTCAATTGTGTTGACACCAACAACATAAAAGTTTTAACATTTAGTTTTTTTACGTATTCATAGAAGATGCATTGACAACTGTTACAATAAATTAAATTGAGAAGGCTTTGCATGTTTAACGTGCCACCGTATGTATGGTGCGATACATCGTCTGGAGGCGTGATTGAGCCGGTTTGTTTTTCGCGGATGAGGTTGAAAATGCGGAAATGATTAATGGATCACGCTATCGCCAGATGTTAACAATTCAGTTTTGACCTATTATTTGTTATGTGGATATTAGTGACATGTGGTTTAAACAGGACGGTTCTACTTGCTACACATCCAATGAAACGATCAATTGCAAACCCAACTATCCGATCACATAATTTCACAAAAATCAGCTGTTAAGTGGTCAGCAACATCGTATGATCGGGCTATGTTAAGGACAGAGTCTATATGAAGCCAACCGAATCGATTGCAGCCTTATAACTCAAAATTTGTGATGTGATTAACGAAGTAGATCCACCATTTTGCCAAAAAGTGTGATTAAAAACTCTGATAAAAGTATCGACATCTGTCAGAGCGGTCGTGGTGAAAATGTTCCAGATATCATTTTTCATCCATATTTATCGAACTTTTCTGTTCGTAATGCAATAAAAATTTGAATCATCATCACCTAAATTTTTTGTTTAATTTTGTCTTAAAATACAAAGTACTTGTTGAATAACCCGATATCTACAAACAGCATAAGTCACTTTTTGTTTTTGCAGATAATTTTTTATTGGTATTAAATAGTATTCCAAATAACAATTTAGAAACACAATATAAAAGCAATAAATTTTTAAAATTTTTTTGTCGAACTGTTTTCAAAACAAACAAAGTGTAAAATTTTTAAACTGTAAAAATAATGAGTCAGAGACTTTAAACCAAAAAAACATACTTAAAAATACAGTAAGTATGTTTATGTATGCATATACTATTTGAATGCCATAAAGAAGAAGAGCGACTAATGAATATAGAAAACAACAATAAAAAAACATTCTTACTCACACAAAAGAAAGAAGTGAAAATAAACCTTTGTAAAAAAATGTAGTTTCAAAAGATAGTATGAGCAAGCCTGCATTTTGACTGTCTCGCCTATATTTTTATTATTGTTGAATATTATCTCATGAATACGCGAGCGTATCTACGTATCTATGTGAGTTTATGTATTTCATTGTTAAAATAAAAGAGAGTAAATATAGAAATAAATAATCTAACAATAATATGTTGACAAAGCTTGTAGGTTTTTCTGTTGTTTGTTTTCTCTGCCGGTGCATGTGTGTGTGTACGTTTTTAATGCGGGTTTACTCATTTCTCGTTTCTGAGCGATCAAAAATATAAAATTCTCCAGAAACATGGCAACAATGCTCCACGTTTTGTGCATCCATTTCCATATATGGTAAAATGGCTAAAAATTGCCTGAGAACACATATGAAACGCGTTTTGATAAGGGTGGACGCCTTTATAAACGCCTGTTACAACGAGTTTTACTATCATTAAAGCTTGCGTTACTGTGCCGTGTGGAAGATATTGACGCGAGAACACTTAGACTAATAATAATAAAACAAAAAGACTTAATTTATTTATTTAATAATTTTAGTAACCTAATAAAAAATAAAGTAAGTATTTTAGCAACGAATAGAAAAAAAAAACTAAAAAATGTGTGTGTCATTAAAAATTAAATACAACTAATATACGTAAACAAAACTGTTAAATCAAAAAAAATCGCACAAAAATTAAAAAAATTCAAATATCTAATGTGTAACAGCAGAAAGCGATCGAATCGTGTTGCATTTTTACAAAATTGTTATGAAAAAAAACGTTACAAATAAATAAAAAAAAGGCAATGAAACAAGAATGTGAAATTAAAAAATGCCTATTTTATTTTTTCAAGTTCACTCAATTAATTTTATTTTATTTTGACCTTTAATTAACGCAGTTTAATATTTATTTTCTATAAAAAGAACAAGATACATTTTCTCCACAACCACAATCGCTTAATAATAAAATCCTATGAAGCTGGAATTTCTAAACATCTACCTACTTTCTTTCGATAAAAGAGAAATTTTAAGTTGACTAATTTTAATAAAAACTTTCACAATAGTTACATACATATTTTATGTTTTTATTGATGACAATTGTAAAAAATGTGTTTTATGTTTAATGCAATGCAATTTTGTAGAACAACCTTTCTTTTGCATTTATAAACTGCTGATAGGTAGCACAGCACAACCATTTTTATTGAAATTAGAAACTAATTTCTTTTTCAAAACAGCAATACCTATTAAAATAATGTCGGTTATTTTAAATCATTGCCTATACCTTCATACTTTTAAAGAGAAAATGCTTACATATGTGTGTACATACGCATGTATATGTTTTCTGTTGCTGGCTTTACAATATTCATTTTATTTATCTGTCAAAAAAAAAATTCCAAAAAACGTTAAACCTTCAGCCGAATTGCGTAAGTTTTAATATTTAACACAATGAAGAGATTAAATTTTAATTAAAAATAAGAAGGCGATACCATTTGAACTTGACTGTTTTCTAACGTTTCCGTACATCTTGTTCTTACAAAACAAGAATGCCGGCTAAAAGGAAAAAAAACAATAAAATTTATTGCACCCATGGATGAATGTATAAGCATGGGTGTGTTAACTATTGTACGTGTATATAATATGTTTTCACCTAAAAGAGAGAAATTTTCTCAATTTGACTTCTCAGTTTAAAAGTTGTAAGGGGTAATTCCCAAGTAGGAATTGTATATTGCTTAAAGCTTTCAAACAAAACATTACCATATATGGTCACAAAAATTGGTTAAATATCTCAATGTATGACGCTTAAAAAAGCAATATATATTAAAGTGTATAAGTTAAAAAGAGATAACTATATTACTCTTTTTTCCGATAAGGAGAGTTTGGGAATTACGAACGTGGGTTTGTATGTGCTTTTATCTAAAAAAAACACCAGTATTAATACAAAAAATTTTAACTGGCATTCGCTTCCAGTCATTCGTAGTTCGGCTGTCAAGCAATTTGGTTGTGTTTGAAAACGTGTTTTGAAGGAATCCATTTAAAAAGTGCTTTTAACTTTAGCTAAATTTTATAATACACAATTTTGCAAAAATATCTTACGTTTTATAGGACGTATTAAACTAAATAACGTCGATTTTAGATAAAGTTTCTTTTTGTGCGATTCAAAAAAGGTGAGCAAAATCATGTACATGTATTTATGGAAGTGTTCACGCGACCGTTTAGTAAATCGCCATTTTTAATTTTGGCTAAGCCGGCTTTTTAATTTTCTTTCAAGGGCGTTGGCCATTAACATACATTTTAACATTCGTTTTTTTTTTTTTCTTAATTTTGTTTTTACATTTTTTCTTCACTTTTTCTGATTATACATCAATTTTTAAAAATATATTTATTCTTCGTTGAAATTTAAGTCGCCTCGATGTTTAAATGATATTTTCGATTTCGTAGCTTTTTCTTTAATCAAAATTTTTTGTTTAAAACAAATTATTTTACACATTGGTTGTGATTGCTCTCCAACTCAAAAAAAAGATTACGGTATTAGTAGAAATGAAAACTTAATAAGAAGACACACAAAATATTTTTAATCTCAAAAAATTTTGGTCTTATTTCATTTATAATTTTTTTTTTGTAGCAGACAAAATGTGCGACGAAGAAGTAGCTGCCTTAGTTGTTGATAACGGTTCCGGTATGTGCAAAGCCGGTTTCGCTGGCGATGATGCTCCCCGTGCTGTCTTCCCCTCAATTGTGGGCCGTCCTCGTCATCAGGGTGTGATGGTTGGCATGGGCCAAAAAGATTCCTATGTTGGTGATGAAGCCCAAAGCAAACGTGGTATTCTAACATTGAAATACCCCATTGAACACGGTATTGTTACCAATTGGGACGACATGGAAAAAATTTGGCATCACACTTTCTACAATGAATTACGTGTAGCTCCCGAAGAACATCCCGTTTTGTTGACTGAAGCTCCTTTAAATCCAAAAGCAAACCGTGAAAAAATGACACAAATAATGTTTGAAACTTTCAACACACCTGCTATGTATGTGGCAATTCAAGCCGTTCTGTCATTATATGCATCTGGTCGTACCACCGGTATTGTATTGGATTCTGGTGATGGTGTATCCCACACTGTGCCTATTTATGAAGGTTATGCCCTGCCACACGCCATCTTGCGTTTGGATTTAGCTGGTCGTGATTTGACCGATTATTTAATGAAGATCTTGACAGAACGTGGTTACTCTTTCACTACTACAGCCGAACGTGAAATCGTCCGTGACATAAAGGAAAAGTTGTGTTATGTCGCTTTAGACTTTGAACAAGAAATGGCAACTGCCGCCTCCAGCTCTAGCTTGGAAAAGAGTTACGAATTGCCCGATGGTCAAGTAATTACCATTGGAAATGAACGTTTCCGCTGCCCTGAAGCTTTGTTCCAGCCTTCATTTTTGGGTATGGAAGCCTGCGGCATCCACGAAACCACTTACAATTCCATCATGAAGTGTGATGTCGATATTCGCAAAGACTTGTACGCCAACACCGTGTTATCTGGTGGTACTACCATGTACCCAGGTATTGCCGATCGTATGCAAAAGGAAATCACCGCGTTAGCTCCATCCACTATGAAAATCAAAATTATTGCTCCTCCAGAACGCAAATACTCCGTATGGATCGGTGGTTCAATCTTGGCTTCTCTTTCAACATTCCAACAGATGTGGATCTCCAAACAAGAATATGACGAATCCGGCCCCTCAATTGTCCACAGAAAATGCTTCTAAATGGTTTCATCTTTACTCATCACCACCACCACATTACTGCCATCTTTTGCTTTTATCACCTTTTTGTGAGGTGTTAAGCATTTGTTTGGTACCGTTTTTTTACTACTTGTAAAACAACATTGAAATCCATTTTTAGTAGCTGCCGCATTAGTCGTAGTAATAAGGAGAAGAACAGATCTACATCTATATTTCGAAAAAACAACAACAAGGAGAAGACGAGGTTTACACAAAACACAACACTACATATTAATAAATTTATATTAAAAAAAAATGCTCTACTAAAGTAGTTCTCATTTTCTTTGGTCTAGTGAATGAAAATTGAAAAGGAAAAATCAATTTTTCAATGTAATCAACATCCGTTCGTTTTCCACATAATACTTAAATTTATTTATATATTACAAACACAAAAACAACAAATACTACATACATTTACATTAAAGAACATCCAAAAATAATTTGCAAATTGTATCATTTTTTATTTTTTTTTATTTAAATTTCTTTTTGAAAACAACTCGCAAGTGTATTATTATTTCTTAATTATTATTATTATATAATTATATAAAAAAGATGAAAAAAAAACCCTATAAACATGTATTTTCCTTTCTTTTTCAACATTCGTTCATCAATTTTAATTCATTCACGCACCGCATATTTATTTTTAAATCGCATTTAAATAATTCCTTTTTATTTCGAGTCTTGCTTCTAAACAAGCAAACTAATCAAGTATAATAAAAACATAAGATTTTGAACTGATGAATTTTAATTCCTTAAGAGTTGTTTTCAAGAAAGCAAAGCATTTCGGCAAGCAACGTGTTTTTTTTTTTTTTGTTGTGTTTTGCTTGAAATTAATTTTCCTACGTACAGCTGTAATATTTTTTATTTTAATTGCATGCGTATATGTTGATTAAATTTACGCTTACAAATGTTAATTAAATTCAGTTGAACAATAAGAAGAAATAAGAAACTCTTCGTGAAGCACTCTTTAAAACATAACAATCGCACACAAAGAAAACGAAACTGAGATAAATGCCAAAATAAAAATATTTCATGTTTTTCAAACAACTAAAAAAAGTTAAAACATGGCCTTTAATGTAATATTTTAAATCCATTTCTGAAAAAACCGTGTTTTTATTTAACATCAAATATTAAAGCATTAAAAATAACATCAATGCAATTGTAATAATTTTTCAATAAAGAAATCTAAGAGAGAAGTTTCATAAACAGTCTTATTGAGCTTAACACCTTCATTTACAAAAAAAAATATTTAGTATGTATGTGTGTCACAAATTCGTTGGCATTTGTTTAAAATTTCGTGTCAAAAAAGAAACTTGACAGAAACATATTTTTTTTATATTCTCTTTCATTTTTTGTTTTAGTGGAAATATTTGGTAAGGGAACCCTTGCAATTTACACACACCAGACGATTTTACATTAACCCTTCTCTAACTTTTCACGTCATACTTATTTGGTATTTTTCTGCAAGTGTTATATTTATATATGGCTGACGTTTAGCAACTTGTTGATTTTAATACCCTCATATTCTCATTAGAATTGAGATCTGGCTTTGAGCAGGTATATTCAACCTTATCGTGGCGAAAGTTATTCGTTTTTAAAAAATTTTGTAATACAGTAAAGACAGCTCGTAACAGTTATCATTAATCTATTACAAAATTGTAGTCGAAATACGCCTACGCCAAACATGATAGGGGTGATTGATAACGTGGCCACAGTTGTAAAGCAGTCATCTGCACCATATGCGACCTAAGTTGTGGATAGTTGTTTTGATAAAAATTTTATTTTTGGTTTATAGCCCTTTATGAATCCATTATTATGTGCATTGTTAATTAAATGCGCCCTCAAAATGCCCAAATATGTACGCGTATCCATTGTTAGGTCTTTCAAAATTTAACGGTTGATTTTTTGTTATTTAAGTTATATCAAAAGCTTGCGCCAACCCTAGACGGTCCATCGTTGTAGTACAACATCGTGTTTGTTTAATCGAAAATATTACATTGCCTTAATGAGAAATTGAAAATTTCTGAGAAACGGGGAAAAATCGCATTCAACAAAAAGTTTATTTAATTAAACAATATTAAAAAAATCATAGTTTTATTAAACTATAAACAAAAAATAATAAATAATTGCTAAATAATAGTATTAACAGTTTATAAAATTTAAAAACAGTTCAGGTGACAAAACATACTAAGTCTGTATATTTGTACTATGTAACGAAAGATAAAGATTAAAAATACTGTAAAAATATTTTATTAATTAGATTTTTGAAAGATATTATTTGATATGATTTTAGAACTGTTAGTGCAATTAACAATTTACTAGACATTCTGTTTAATGTTTTCGTTGCAAAATTTCCAGCAATAAAAAAAATCCTTTCACTTTCTACTGAGGTAGGTTTTGTTGTCAACGATGTTCGAATGTTAGTTGCTTCGAATAACTCAAATCCTTTTTCAAACAAATAAGTATGTAATAGCCTGTTCACACATTACTCAATATTCAGGTTTTCTCAATAAAAGCCATTATTGAGCTCAATAATTTATTGCGAGCACGAAATCTATTGAGTATAAATTAAAATACAACACTGTTCATAAACCTCAGACACAAACCGATTGCCTCTAAACTAAGCAAAGTTTTAAAATTTTAACTTCAGACACAAACCAAACTCTAAACAAAGTTAAATTTTGAAATTTATCGTCAGACACAAATCAATTGCGTCAAGTCAAACTAATTTTGTCAATACACAGAATATTGACTCAATAAAAGTGTATGTATGAACTTACTATTAGCTTTTGTTTTATATCTTATGCAGTAGAAGTCGCACGAAACAAGATACATACATTTTTGAAAATTTTTAAATGTCTCAACAAAAATATTTAAAAAACCGTCAGTGTATTTTTTGAAAGTGTCTCCCAAACCCTAGTGCCAAAAAAAAAAAAAAAATAGGCTGTGATGCGTTCAGAATGACAAAGGCAACTGTTCTATATTCGCTGCTTGTGGCAAACCTGTCCAAGCACCAGTCGTAAATAGTTTTATAAGTTTTAACATTAATAAAATTCTATATACCTTTGTATATGAATATAAGAATGGAATGGGACAAATAAATACTTTTGTTTAAAATACAGAACTGAATACACGTGGTTTAACAATTACGAGTTCTTTCAGTTGTGACGAGGATTTTTCGTAAAATATACAGCCCAATCATAAATCCGTGCGAGTTTTTTCATTTTTTTCCTTTCTCCAATTATAAATTTGGTTTCTTTTCTGCTGACTGCGGAAAATGAAAAAAAGTTGAGGAAAAAAAGTAGGTATTATGATATAAAGATACATTTAATAGCTCCGGAAAATGAGAGTAAACATAAGTTATTCTCAATTAAGGGCTAGCTATATTATGCTTAAACTAACTTAAGCTACTACGTATTTGACAGTCTTACCCAAAGAAAAAGTCTGGGCTGTTTCATGCAAAAAGAAGAAGAATTTTATTCTCTCAAAAGCTCTCTCTTCTACCCAAACTTGTAATACGGGAACAGTTTACGGTACGGGAACGCACCTTATGTAAACAAGCAAAATAGCTCCCTCCAAATTACAGAGATGCCACTTTTTTTGGTTCCCACGGAATTCATAACTGGTAAATTTTTTCTTGATTGAATTTGGTTTTGTTAAATGAGCTAACAGAGATTGTTAGTGTTTTAATTATTTGGGAAGTCTAAGTTTGTAACGATGTTTCTTTTTTTGCTATTTAATCATCTGGAAAATTTTCAGAAGTCGTGCTTTGTAAGGCAGACTGATAATATATTAAGATTATCTGTTAATTAATTACTCTGGCGGGTACCAGAAGTCGTTCTTATAATGCAGATTGGGAAGTAGTCGTAATTATCTGATAAGAAAATCAGGCTACATGCCGCAAAAAAGGTTAGAAATCTGACAAAGGTCAGAGGCGTTTGCATCAACAGTTGGCAAAGTCCTCGTTTGGTGAATTAAGGATCCAGATTGATTACTGATAATGGACGCCAATATGTAAGTGTCGAATTAAATCGGTACTGCAAAACAAATGGTATAAGGAGAGAGTAAAACTGAAACTTAAAAAATTACTCATAAATGTAATTTTCACCATCACAGGTGGAAAAATGGGTACATTTGTACATCTAAGTTTGTCATTCCGTTTGTAATTTGTACACTATCCATATATATATATATATATATATATATATATATATATATATATATATATATATATATATATATATATATATATATATATATATATATATATATATATATCGAAGACGATTGAGCGTGACATTTGAAATACGCTAATCGATCAGACATAGTTGCGAATTTTTTGCTATTGAAAATCAGCCAGATCGCCTGCCTCTAATTTTTTTAACTTTTGTTTGTCTTCCAGCAAATGGTTGTTATTTATGATAAAAATTAATAAAAAAAAGTAAGGAAGCTTTATGGTAGGAAAAAATTTCTTATGCCAATTTTTATTTACTTTGGTCGTTGTAGTGTTTGGAAGAGTTTCCCCTCTCTTTGTGTAATTTTAGCTAATGTTTGGGACATCTAGAAGCAAAATGTTTACTTGTGGTCGTTTTAAGGAAAAAAGATTAACTAGAAAACAAAATTTTTCTCTATTTTCAATTAGGTGTAGGGTGATGGTCCAATTTCATTGTACAAATACGATTGTATTTGTTACTTAGTTTCTTTTATTGAAACAAAAAAAAAAAAACATTTATTTAAAATATTGGATAAATTGTATACATTATTTAATTAATTATAATCAAAAACAAGAATACATTTAAATTCTTTTTTTTTTAATTAATCTAGTATCGACATTGCCCAAAGGTTCTAAAGCAATTTTATTTAGTCTTTGTTCGACATTTGCAAGAACAAAAAGTATATTTAAGATTATTAGAATAATATACTAAAATCTATTGTTACAAAAAACAGTTGAATTGCTTAAGAAAAAAATAAATAAAAATCAAAATGTCCATAACAAATTTTTATACGAATCAAGAAATATTCATAACTGGAGGTTCCGGTATGTATGTTATTGATTGAAATTTTAAATATGAAATTAAATATTTTAATTAATTAATTAGGTTTTATTGGCAAAGCTTTAATTGAAAAACTCATTAGAAGTTTCCCAAATTTTGGCAAAATGTTTGTCTTGGTACGCGCCAAAAAGGGGAAATCGGCGAATGAACGATTGCAAGAAATTCTAAATACTGCCGTGTTTGAACGCGCACGAAATGAACAACCGCAAACATTTTCAAAAATATTTGCAATTGCCGGAGACTGTCAAGAGTTGAACCTAGGCATAAGTAAAGAGGATTTAGAAAAAATGAAAAATGTTTCTTTAATATTTCATGCAGCGGCCAGTGTTCGCTTTGATGATTATTTAAAATCTGCAATTTTATTAAATACGCGTGGCACACACGAATTGGTTAAAATTGCCATGACATTAAAACATTTAAAGGCGTTCATTCACATTTCAACAACTTATTCGAATCCTGATAAGCACGTAGTCAAAGAAATGGTGAGCTAATAAAATCAGTTAAAAATTACGTTTTTGGGACTCCGAAATAGTTTTATTGAAACTTTGAATTATAATTTTAACCACATACTTTTTACACTCTTCAGTACAGGTGGAAAAGGATTTTACCAAGTTCCTCATTCCGCTTGTAATTACTATAATATTTATTTCCGAACTCATAAAATACATGTATATCCTGAGTTCTTATGCATAGCGAAGTCGATTGAGCGCTGTCCGGCTGTCCGTTCGTATTTGTGTTGAAAAGAAGTTTACCAAGGCACTAGATCAACTAAGAAAATTTAAATACTCCAATCGATCAGATATCAGTTGCAAAATCGGCCCATATATTTCGAGGCATAGGGCAAAACATCGCGCCTGCCTCTAATTTTTCCACATCTTTTTTTCAACTTTCGTTTGTATTTCTGCAGGTGGTTATTGTTTATGATGAAAATTAATGAAAAAGGTAAGAAAACTTGGTGAGAATACACCTGGAACAGCAACCTTTTCATTTACTAAGTTGATATAACAATCCACGCAAAACTTACAATTTTCCAAAAAAAAAAATCATAATTTAAATAGAAAAACTTTACGATAGAAAAGAATTTTTTATACCGATTTTCATTTAAACTATTCAAGGGAAATCTACAACATGTTACATGTGGTTTTACTTTACGATAAAGGATATAAAAGATTCGGCATAGCCGAAGATAGCAGTCTTCTTTGTTTTATGTATTTTTTCTTTAGATTTATCCAGCGTATGCTGATTGGCGCACTACAATCAAATTGGCCGAAACTTATGACGTGGAAACTTTAAATATATTTTTCTCTAAATACAGTTCGGATCAGCCGAATACGTATACGTTTACAAAAAGTTTAGCAGAGCACGTAATTAATGATTATCGACATCAATTGCCAATTATGATCTTTAGACCATCTATAGGTACGTAATAATCATTTTATAGATTACTGCGGTATAACAAAACAAAATAAGTTTAATTTATAGAATTCTTCATCCAGTTCTCATTGAGTAAGTTTTCGTTCGAATATTCACATATTCTTTTTTAGGCGTGTCGAGTAGTTCATTTTAAGCAATTTATTTTAAAATGATTAAAAAAGTTTGTGTTTAAAATAACGCATGAGAAAAAAATCTATAAATTTATACTCTTTTTTATTTTTTTTTTTCTAACTTTCCTTCCAAGTCAGTTTTGTAGCAAGAGATGTAAACGCTAAGTGTTTTGTAGACCCATTCTCCAATCATAATTTTATTGTTAACAATAGGTCTGTTCAGTAACTTAACTAGCAAAAACTAGCAACAAAATAATAAGACAGAAATTTTTAAAATTATTGTCACATATGTAAAAAAAGTAAATGAACGCTTCCCAGCAAAACGTAGTAAAAAAAATTTTGTGGCTTTGGGAATTATATTATAGGACTTAAAAACTGTACGGCATGTCCATTCAATAGTACCATTTTTTTAATGTAATTCAGCAAGCTGATGTCAATCACAGGAAAAGTTGAAAATAATACACATAGTAACCAAATAGTAAAAATATGTACAATAAATGTTTTATTTTTCTTTTAATTAATAGATAATTTTCACATTCGTTTATGACTAAAGTGTTGGTTTAGACTCTTCGAGCTTTTCAGGTGTTTGTATTGTTTTTAGAAATAAAAGTAATCAAGCCAGTGATGAAACATTGTACTCTTTTTCGGTACAATTTAAAGAAGAGTAGTACAATTATAATATAACTGCAAAAAAAATATATTCGTGATGCGCTTTAACACCACAAATGCGTTTGAAAATTAGTTACCTAATAACTAAAAAGAATAAACATTTTATGTACACATTTTTGGTATTTGATTACTTGGAGTATCATTTTCAATTTTTCCAGTTTTTTTGGCTTTTAGTGGTCTTTGTTTTATACATTTTTGCACTCTAGTATATTTTTTAGATATAGTAATTTTTACTGTACAATTTTTAAGTCTTACATTTCATTCCCGAAACCACAACAATTTTATTTGCTAATTTTTGTTAGTAAAGCTTTTATTTGCTTTTTTACATTTGAGAGAATAATTTTGAAAATTTATGTTTTGCTCTCTCTTTAAACAAATTTTTTTCTCTCTTTCATTTTTACGCTCTTTTTTCACTCTCTCCTTGCAAGATTTTTGAGTACGTAAACAATTACAACAATTAGTTACAGTATTTAGTTACTGATCAGACCTAATAACATGGTATACGTAGGGATTATCAATTTAACAGTCCACCCTAAATACGGGCGTTAGGCACGACGTAATTTAGCGTCTAGTTTTTACGCTGTAATGAGTAACTTAAATAAGAGCGCCAACGTTGTGAAACGAATAGTATTTTTTACTTATCGTATTTGCTAAAAACCACAAAATTAAAATAATTAAGAGAGATAAAATCGCGAAATTGACCTTAAAGTAGCTGTAATGTCATTACTGTTGGAAATACTTTTGTATATACCACAAAAAAAAAAAAAACAATAACAACACTTCTTTTGCAGCCAACTTCACTTTTTACGCGCAGTCAAAATTGGATTTTTCAATTGTCCAACGTTAGCGTTGCGCTATTTGGGTTGGTCTCATACATTTTGTATGGGCATGAGAATTTTTGACAGTTAAATAACGTCTTACGCTCGTATTTAGGGTGGACTGTAAATGTTTTGATAACTTCTACCTAAAAGCTGTCAGTTAGGACATTTGTTCATGCTAAGATATGCTTTATTTTATTGAAACAACTTACTAGTAATTTTTGCTTCTTACATTTGATCTCTATTAAAAATTACACTTTGCTTCAGCTTGTTGAAAATATCCTTAACTAAATCATAGCGAAAAAATCAAGCTGTTGTAAGAATATTCGAAATTGTTGTCAATGTTTAAATTGTAAAAATGTATGTATGTATGTAGGTATATATTTTATAATATATATATAAATTAGTTATTTCAAGTGTTGAAGAACCCGAGCCTGGATGGGTCGACAACTTTAACGGTCCACTTGGGATGCTAGTAGCTTGTGGTGTTGGTCTTTTGCGTACAAACTATGCTGATCCAGATGTGGTATCCGATATGATACCAGTCGATGTTACAGTTAGAAGTCTTATTATAGCTGCCTATAAGGTGGCAACATTAAATGTTAAATCCAGTTCAAATTTAGACCAGGTTGAAGTTATTAATTGTGCAAACGCTAACATAAACTATATAACCGTTGGTGATATTATCAATCTCGGCAAAATTCTTATTCGGAAGAATCCATTTGAAAAATGCCTTTGGTTACCAGGAGGAAGCTTGACCAGATGCGTAGTATGGCATTATATACGAGTGAGTTAACGATTCATATTTCTTTGTTGTTCTCTTGAATAATTGGAAAAAATAATTATACCAATTTCAGTTTTTTACTATACAAATTGGATTGTCGTTAATTGTTGATGTCATCTTGCGTTTAGCAAAACAAAAACCCTTGTAAGTACCGATTGATTTTTTTACCTCTGATTAAAAATATATGTTGAATCTTTTCTTTTGCGGCTTAAAGCCTTTTAAAATTACAGCGTCGTATTTATGCTGCTAACATTGCCTTATATGTCTTCATTACAACCGAATGGAAATTCTGTAATAAAAACCTACTAGATTTGGAAATCCTAATACCTCCTGAAGAATAGTAAGCCGAGTAGTCAGTTAAAATTTCATTTATTTCTATTTTTTTTAATTGCAGCAAAAAGTTAGGTTTTATGTGCTACTCGAACATCGACCATGAGGAATTTATTTTGTCTGGTATTAAGGGAGCTAAGAAATTCCTTTTAAATGAACCCCCAGAGGCCTCGAGACAAACGAGAATTCGTTTCAAAATATTATTTGTTTTGCACTATTTAATTCAATATGTTCTAATTTTTTTCGTTATCAAATTTTTATTTCGATATTTTCAAGCACATTTTCTGAAACAAATTTAATTTTTTCTGCAAAAACAATAAATTAAATATGTTAAGTACATACAAACTTGTATGTTAATTTACACTTATGTAAATAAATTTTACCTAAACCGTAAAAACGTTTTACTGCCCGTCACTAAGTGTGTATATTTGTACTTATGCAAATGTTAGTTTTAATTATGCAAAATACTTAAATGCATAGCATTACTTAAAGGTGCTGAGCGTAATAAAGAAAAATCCAAGATTTAACAGTGCTGTCAGATTTATTCCCAAATGGGGGGTTTTATTTTTTAGTTGGAAATTAAGGAATTCTTTTGAGATATATTTTGTGTACTGGGGATTTAACAAGATTTTTGGGAATTTTCTTTAAATTGGTTTTTGGTTATTGTAGTTTTGCTATTATTAAATAAATTTACCCTTTTTGCTACGTACAACTTCTGAAACAAGATGGCTATCACATGGATTAACTGTAATCGTAGTTCTTGAACAATGGAATAAGGAAACGTAAATAAGTGTCATGTCTCTAATATTCAATGAAATTAATAGGCTTAACTTGGATTTTCAAAGTGAAAAAATTTATGCTGGAATGACAAATATCATTTAAGTGTTTTTTTGCAAGCAGCAAATATTTTTAAGTCAGACCATGTTCCAATTTCATGTTTTATCAATGGATATTTTCAAATAAATACAATTTCTGTTTTTTGTACAATCAAGCTGATTGGCCAGTCATTAGAGAGAGACTGGGTTGAAAACGAAATAAGGCGTCACGACATCAAACGAGTTGATCATAATACTTATAACATAAATATGGCACTTAACCAGTTATATTATATTGCCAAAAAGGTATAAAATGCATAGCAAAGGAAAAATTTTGAATACATCTAAGAAAGTTAATACTGTAAAGAAATAAATTAAAGCGTAAATTTCAGAGATGTGGTGATGCAAACTACAGAACCCAATTAATTATTATTTTAAAGCAGTTGAACAGACTAATAAATTTGCATATTAACAAGGATAGAAATGTGTATTGGTCAAGATTTATTTCTACGTTGCCTCTCGGCTCTAAAAGTTTTGAGGGGTTACCAAAGCAATTAAGGGCAAGAATCCACCGCTTTCTGATCTGCATGAAAGCGGTGACATTTAAAAAATAAATTGGGTGAAGATAAAGCTAATGCAATTGCTGATGCATTTGCTAGTTCTCACACTATAACAATAATTAATCCATCAACTATGGATACTTGCGTTGCAGATTACGTGGATTTGCTTAAAAGTGAGTCCCTGCTCAGTGGTAGAAATATCAATATTATTAACTGATGCCATTGAAGTAAATAAAAATAAAATAATAAAGCGCCATGAAGTTAATGCTATTGTTCTTCAAAATAAGTCTGATTATTATTATTATTTTTTTTATTTTTTTTTAAACTAAGTAAGATATTTAATGTTTGCATAAGTATTGGCTATTTTCCCTAAATTTTCAAAAAGGAACAACTAATTCCAGTTCACAAATGTGGAAGAGATACTAAAATGCCAACCATTTAATGACCAATCAGCATCCTAAGCCAATTAGACAAAGTGTTTGAAAAATCATTCTCAAAAGATTAGAAGATTTTTTCTTTAAATGTAAACAACATTATTATTGGCCAACAGTTTGGATTCCGTAAGGAACACTCTACCTTTCATCAATTGAAAAGGGTAATTAACTTTATTAAAAACAATAAAAGTCAAGGCAAACGTACGGGAGTTATATTTTATTTGAATCGTTTTGGAATGATGGTTTATTATTCAAACTAAATAGTTTTAATTTTCCTATTTAATTACAACAAAAAAAATAGTAAAAAGCTTTTTTAAATATTTTTTAATTCTCTGTCACCCCAATATTTGTTTTTTTGATTGGAGTTTCTTCACTAAACTAGATTAGGTCTGTCTGCGTACACATATTTTGCATCATTTTTTGCAAAATGTTGCAAAATGTTGTCTGCGTACTCCAAATCTCTTGCAGCGAGAGAGCCAAAAAGAGAATATTTTGACAGTTGGCAGTTAGAGAACTTGCAAAATGTTGCTGGAGAAATTTCTGCTTGCAAGATTTTGAAACTAGTTTGAACAGCTGTTTTTATTTACTTTTTTAATGAAATAATTTTTGTTGAAAAAAAAATTGAAATTTAACAATGGCAGAGGTAAGTAGTTAGAATTGTGTTGATTTTTAATGTTTATAATAAATAATAATAAACAAAACATTTTATTTTATGCTAGAAACGTCCAAATATACAGTGCGACTGTGATGTTAGTGAATTGGAGATGGCAGAACCGTGTAATAAACAGTAATAAACAGTGTAATAAACAAGTTTTTTTTTTATTTCCAACACTTTTTAGGCGCACTTTAATTAATAATTTTTTAAATTACCGCGAAAATTCACTTTTGCGCATTTCTTTTGTTTTGTTATTTTAATTGTTTACACACCGATCAGCTGTTTTCTTGCAAGATTTTACTGGATACTGTCTGCGTACTTTTTGATATATTTTCAGCCGACAGAGTAAAATTGGTCTTACTCTCCCAAAAAAAATTACTGAGTATTACCTACTGGAAAAGTACCCAGACAGACCTATTTACACACAGCATACTTTTTGAGCACACGTGTAAGTTTTGACAGATCGCAATATTGATTATGATAGTGACACCTGGCCTTTATAGCGACAACTTGTTTACGCAATATTTTACAGGTTTCTACGCGGTTATAGCTTTTTGGGCTTTTTTACATGTGTCCCCAATGTGATAATTAAATTTCCCAAAAATCCCCATTTCTAAACGAAAATCCCTAATCTTGTCCCTAAAAGGAACCATTTAAAATCCGCATCTTTATTAAAAAAAAACTTTTTAATTATTACATTATGTATGTCTCAGTAACTGTAAAATATTGAACAGAATGATATTAGAGTGTGTATTATACCATGGCGAAATAATACTAGGTGGTCTCGATAGCAAATTTATTGATTTTCGCCGAAACGTTAAGTGTCATACACCATATAAAAAAAATTATACTCAATTTTTTATATTTGACATTTCAGGTTTTGCGCAAAATTAATGAATTCGCCATTGCGACCACCTGGTATTGATTCGCCTTGTATTATACGGAAATAGAGTTTAAATTTTTTAAAATTTTTACAAATTAAAAAGATTTTTTACAAATTAAATCAATTAATTTTCGCCAAAAACGTCATAACATTTTTCGCATTTTATTAACGCGCAATTTAGAAAAACGAAAAAAAATTCAATTTTTAAATCGAAAAAAATATTTAAGAAAATTATTTTTTTACACAATAGTGAACGTGCGAATAGACTATTGTGTGAAAAGTGAAAAGAGTGTGTGCGCCTAAAAAGAACAGCTAACATTTAAAAAAAGAAAACATTTCTTTGAGAAACATTTTTAAAATTGTTCATATTTTAGCAAAATAAACACAAAAATATTTATGAAGAAATATTTGTGCGATTTTCAGAAAAAACTACGAGAGCAGGAGTGGAACTTTGTTCGATATGCCGAAAAACGCCAAAGGAAAAATGAAATGACGTAGCATTTGTTTAATAAATTACCTTTTCTTATCTGTTTATATTATTCTTCCCTGTTTACTGACACCTAAACGTAAATTTACACAAACAAAATACACGCGTATATTGTTTTTGTCCTCATGCGACTGCCTAGTATTTAAAAAGTATTCGATTTGCTTTGATTATTTTATATTGTTTTTGACATTCAGGGTTTCGTCGAAAAATAATGAATTCGCCGTCACGACCATCTGGCAATTGATTCCCCTAGTTTTTTGTTTGTCGATATTGCAGTGCTTATTTTTTCTTGAATGCTTTCTAGATTTGGCAGCACATTTACTTGAAGCGTACATAGAGAATTTTTCAGGCAGAAAAATTTCTATTATTGAAGAATCAAAATAAACATTTATTTTTGAAAGATTTAACTATTCTCATAAAAGTGTTTAAAAAATAGAAGTTGAGCTTCACTTAATTCAGTTTTTATAAAAAACGGTGCAAAAACAGTCAATAAAGAAAAATTCAATGTTTTAATTGGATTTCGTGGAAAGATACGGTATAATTCTTTTCGCAAATACTAATCAATGGGAGTAAAATAAAGTGTTGTTTTGGTCATTATCCTTACAAAAATTGCAACGTTAGTAGCTTTATAATGTCAGCGCCTCAACAATATTCCTTGCGTTGGAACAACTATTTTCGTCATTTGACTTATGCCTTAGACAATCATCGGGTCAACGATGATTTCGTCGATGTTAGTCTATTGTGCGATGGCCGTAAAATTAAAGCCCATAAAGTTGTTTTATCTGCTTGTAGCTCTTATTTTAAGGAAATATTCACTGAAAACCCACACCCGCATCCAGTCATTATCTTTAAGTTCATTAAATACGAAGATCTCAATTCAATTATAGAGTTCATGTATCAGGTAAGTTAGAAAGACAGCAACCACAATTTCAAATAAAAATTGATTTTGTTCCAGGGTGAAGTAAATGTTCAGCAAGAAGCTCTACAATCATTTTTACAAACGGCAGAACTGCTGGCAGTCCAAGGTCTAACGGCCGAAGAAAAAGAAAAGCCAAAGCCTCCCACTCCACTTATTGAAGAACAAAAATTAATGAAATCTATACCTAGTACTATACGAGCTGTAAATGATACCACAACAGCTACACAAACCATTGATATCCCCCTGCTTCACACCACGACACAACAAATACAAATTCCCCACTTACAGTCACAAACACAGACAGCATCAGTTCCTCAGCAACAACAACATTCTCAACAGCATTCTCTCCTTCAAACACAAATCCAACATATACAAGTCCATCAAAACACTTCACCTGCTACAACTCACCAAGTGACTACGGCAACGGGTCACCATCAACAACAGTTGCAGGTTCAGCACCAAGTTCAACAACAACAGTCATCTCAAGTCCAGCAAGTTCAAGTGAATACGCAACCAACACAATTAAGCGCTAATATTGTTACACTGCCGGCTTCTACAAGCAATTCAATGAAAAAACGGAAAATAACGTTTTCCGATGATGATGACAATATCTATACAACCGAAACCGTTGACGATCAAACTATTGTAAAGAGTAAGTTTAAGTTTTTGTTCAATTTACGTTATTAATTAGTAATGGATGGTAATGATTTCTTTTATTATTATTTTGGACTTTGTTAATAATATCGAGCTTTTATCAATTCCTTAAGCAGCCTGATAAAACTTTAATAAAATTATTTTGTTTTTTTCAAATTTGATTTTTGCTACAAAAAATAAGTATTTTACACTGCTTTGACAATTCCTTTAACATGGCCTTTTAAGCCTAATATATCTAGCGCCGTATTCATAACACAAGCTTACCATTGATTGGGGTGGTTGAATAAATTAAGCAGTACTTCAATATGTTTTTCGGAACGGTTTAAAAATGAAATTATTATAGAATGTAGTTGTGACCCATGACTATATTATTTTACTTCTTTGTGACAGATTCGTTCATATTATGTAAAATAAGTTATTAAATTTATTAAAGCGTTGTTTCGTAGACATTTTTTAAAATTTGATTTTTTTGTTTATTTATTAAAGCTGCAGACATGACACTTTTAAGAGGTACTATAAAAATGGATATTCCTGAATATATAGTGAATGAAGTTGATGATCCCCTTTCGGATGCTGGTGGGACACCGGGCAATAATCAAGATTCAGCAAATAGTGGCCCGAACGTTTCACAATATCCATCAGAGTATGAGATATTAACAGAATCTGAAATAGAAGATAAGTTCCATCAAGGAGATAATTCAGAAATGACACTTGAGATGGGTATGTGATAAAATTTACTAATTAATTAGCTTTTTAATAAATCTCTTAATGTTAAGGTCGGTTATTAAATCCAACAACTACGACTAACAATAACACACAGAATCAATTAGAAGACACAACAACCTCTAATTCAAATGTATTGACAACAATTAAAACGGAAAATAAAGTTTGTTCAACAGGTCAGTAACTTTTCTTTCGTTTGAGTTCATATTGATTTTAGTTTTATTTAAAAATACTTTTATTGTTTAGTTGAAACTTTTATGTATTAATTTGCTTGGAGTAACTTTATCTTTATTTATGTTTTTTGTTCTGCGTAGTTAAAGAATGTATAGAAAAAACCGTATTTTTTCCTAACAACGAATATGTCTCCAAAGTAACAGCTAGTAATAATTAATTCTTGTTTGTTTTGTTTTTTTATTAAATGCGTTTTTGTTGTTGATATTATTTTTATTTTTTGTGTCAGTATTAGAATAATAAAATAATAAAAATAATTGTCAACAAAATAGTTGAAAAAACTGGTTTATAATTAAAAATCTTAGTGTATTTTTTTTTTTTTTTTTTATTAATTATTGATAAAAGTTAAAAATTAATGGTAAAATATAAAAATCAAATGTTTGGTTGTTGGTCGTTTCTTGATTATTCTTTCTATATATTTTTAGATTTACCAAATAACAAATGGACAGAATGTCAATTCTGCAAAATGGTTATAACAACAGTTAATCTTTGGAGACATATTCGTACCCAGCACACACCTCAGCCACCACGTAAATGTGAATTGTGCAATAAAAATTTTAAAAACAAATACAGCCTTCGCGAGCATATACGCATTTCACATGAAAAGTTGGCTTTAAAGATGGAAAACTGATCAATAGTTAAAGAGTGTAAATATTTCATCCTAAGAAGCTAGTCGCCATATATGATCACATTTGATTAAAAGTATTTATTTAACAGAAAGAAAATGTCTCCATTTAAATATTTATTTGTATCGTACAAACACACATATAAATAATAAAACAAAAGTTGAAGTTCTTGTTAAAATTTTTAAATTGAACAAGCAAAAGCAACTGCTTTTTTCTAAGTTGAGAGAATAAATCTTTGTATTTCTTTTCAATCATATTTATTGAATAATATATTTACGTATTAAAAAATTAACACACATCAAACTAAAATGTATATTATCAGAATAAAATAAATGTATAGTATGCAAAAAATATATAGATTTAAGTAGTTTAATGCAAAACAAAATATATTTTTATTTATTTTTATTTTTTATCCTTTTTCTAGTACTTCATTCATATTTTTTTTTTAACTTGAACTCTCTAAAGTATTATTTTTGTTAATATAGATATTGAATTTATAAAATTATTTTATTTTTTTTAATATTAAAAATATTAATGCGAAAAAATTTATTTTATTAAAAAAATAATTTCTGTAAGTTACCCAAAGACGGAAGTTCAAACTTGTTTTTAAATGCAAAAATATAAAAAGATTCATCCAAAAATTTGCTTTAAGTAGATGCGGAGCTAAGAGTGGTGAAAACTGAAAACTCAAAATTCAAATTTTCAAAACTTTGATTTTAAAGCGGAAAGTTTTCTCGCATTCGGTGTAAAAACAGGGGCGAAACTGTGTTGCAGTTCTCTAGTTGAACAAAATTTCAAAATTTTACAATACAGTTTTACTAAAATTGGAAGGTTGTTAAAAATATTTAAGTCATAGAGGAATAATAAAAAGTATGATAAGTAAGCGGCACTTGAACAATGCTACAAATAGTAAGAGTTGTAAATTCTTTATTTTGTTGCCAAAGTCCTCATATTACCGCCTCTTGAATGCTGGTACAGTTAAGAAAACAATTTATATAAAAGCTTATTTTTTTTTAATATTTAGGTGATCAAAAATTGGGGTTCTTGTTTTTATTTATACTTTTATTTTTTTTTTAGTTTTTAATTTTTGATGAAAATGTAATATTTTGGTTTAATTTAGTTCGTTTAGTGATATTCCAATTACCCGATAGTTTTGTTTTTTCCTGAAATTTCGATTTTCAATACAAGAAAGCGAAAAACAACAATAACCAGCACTATTAAGTCTGAAAAAAACGAAAGGAAATTAGAGGCGTTCGCCTTTTTATTATATCTACACAATTTGTAGACCGTTAAAATAGAAAATAGAATAAGTTGGCAGCAGCAGCAAATGCTGTCGTGTAGTCGTGCTGCTGTGATGTCAAAATAATCGTTTTCTTATTAACACATGTATTTTATTTTTGACAGTTTGCTGCCTGCTGTCGGCTAAGTGTTCAGAACTCGATGTTGCTCAATTTCAATAGCTTTTCTTTCGAAACTACCAGGCCTGTTCTTGAAATCACAAAAAAGGTGTTCTGTGTGCAAAATTTTTTGAACTTTCGTGATTTGAAACCAATCAGCTAAGTGTATGTCGATCTGAAATCACTTTCTTGATTTTGCACTTGTTTTTATTCCTAGAACAAACCTTTACAATGTCTGAGAAAATGGTGGCCATAAACTTTCTGTAGCTGGGAATATGTCAAAACTGTTATTAACAACGATTACAGACAGACGGAAATCACTGAACCAACTCCCCTATAAGGATCAAGAATATATACTCAATGGGGTCGGAAATTAATATTGTAGAAATTATAAAAGGAATGCCGAGCTTGCCGCATCTAACCCCCTACAGTTAGCCGAGAGACATTGCATTGAACAAATTTTAAACAAAGTATTTCAATTTTGCTATTTAATGTCATTTTAATTAAAGAGATGCACTGTTGCGCTCTTTTTGTTGTTGCGTCTGTAAAATCTCTATAAACTTACAGGCAACAACAGATTTTTTTTGTTTTGCAGCTCGTGGAGCACAATGTCACTCTGCACTGAAGTAAACCTTAGCGATTTCAGCTTTAAACTGTGAAACGTTTAGATTTTTTTTATTATTTGGGGCAGCACTTCATCAAAATGGGTTTTAGAAATGAAATCCAAACACGGCAACGACTTACACAATTATAGTTTGTATATTTTGCACTTAAATTACAAAAAAAAAAACCGGGTGATTTTTAGTTAATCGAAATTATGTCACATTATCCATGTTTTTTAATTTGCTTTTTATTCATTTTCAAAAAAATATTTGTATTTGGCTTACAATCGAAATTTACCACGCCCATTAAAATAACTGTTTTTAAATCGAAACTACATTTGTATTAGATATTGAAGAAATCTAACATTTCTTTAAGTATTATTTAAGGATTAACTAAAGTTCAATAACTTTTGACATACGTAATTGATTTATAACAAAAATGACAGATTTTGATTATAAACAAATCTTAATTATTAAATATAAGAGGCCACTGTCATATCAAATATAATTTTATTATAAAAGTAAACACATGTACAAATAAAATGTTCTTTTACTATTTTCTTCGTTTCTAGGTAAATATTTATTGTGCAAAATCTGCAAACGAAAACTGAATTCACCCAATGCTCTGCGCCGTCATATTGCATCAAAACACTCAAAAATAATGGGCAAAGAATTTAACTGCTCCGTGTGCCATAAATCTTTTAAAACAAAATGGTCATTATCTACACACAATTCAAGATTTCATCGTGATATGAAACCCACTAAGGAATGTATTAAAATGGAATTTATGGAATAATCTATAAATAAACACATTTAGAATTCTTGAGTAATGGAAATTAAAAACAAACAAAAATAAGATTTAATTAAAAAATAATTGCTTTTTTAACATTTACTTGTTTTTACAAAAATCAGAGTTCTTCATTACAAGAGGGCGAGTTTCTCAAACTAAAACAAAAAAATCGAAACCAATAATATAAAAAATATGCTTTCTATCTCTAACATATAACTTAAAGTATGATAAAAACAAGATTTCTTTTAATATTCTTCAAAACTAAGATTTAATTAAAAAATAATTGCTTTTTTAACATTTACAATTCAACATTCACAATTATAGTTTGTATATTTTGCACGTAAATTACAAAAAAATAAATCGGGGTGATTTTTAGTTAATCGAAATTACGTCAATTACATTTTACAATCGAAATTTACCGCGCCCATTAAAATAACTGTTTTTAAATCGAAACTACATTTGCATTAGATATTGAAGAAATTTAACATTTCTTTAAGTATTAACTATATATATATATATATATATATATATAAAAAATATGTTTTCTATCTCTAACATATAACTTAAAGTATGATAAACACAAGATTTCTTTTAATATTCTTCAAAACCGGGAAGAGGAAATTTTGCAGTGTATTTTTCAACTTCACACCTTAAGGCTTTTATCTTATCTTGTATGTCAGAGTTGTCGTGAACAGTTTTCTGAAAATCAGCTAGTTTTGGACCAGAAAGTTTAACGGCTTCCATGCAAATTTTAAGGGCAGCATCAATATATTCAACAACGACATCAATGTCAGACTCGACGAAACCACGAGTCGTTAAGGCAGGAGTACCAAATCTTATACCAGAAGGATTCATGGCTGATTTGTCACCAGGTACGGTATTTTTATTACAGGCAATATTTACTTCTTCCAGAATATATTCTGCCCGAGATCCGGTCAAACCGACATTACGTAAATCGACCAAAAGCAAGTGGACATCAGTGCCTCCCGTGGCAATGTTATAGCCCCGCTTTATCAATCCATCGCAAAGACGTTGGGCATTTGCAATAACTTGAGTTTGATATTGTTTGAATTCAGGGGATTTAGCTTGCTTAAAAGCAGTAGCTATACCTGCAATTGTATTGTTATGGGGTCCACCTGTTCAATAAAAAATGTATTTTAAATAAATTGAAATGAAACAAGTTCTAGAAATATTGTTTACCTTGCAGAGATGGAAAAACAGCATTATTTATGCGTTCTTCAAGATCGTACATAACTTTCTCGCCATTTGGTTTAACCTTGCGCACACCTTTACGGAAGAATATGACACCGGCACGTGGTCCTCTCAATGTCTTGTGTGTGGTGGTGGTAACAACGTCAGAATATTCGAATGGTGAAGGAATGAGACCAGCAGCTACTAAGCCAGCAATATGAGCCATGTCAGAAAACAAAAAAGAATCGTTTTCATTGCAAATTTTACGAAATCTAGCATAGTCTAAGCAACGCGAGTAACAAGAAACTCCCGCAATAATAACTTTGGGTTTGAATAATTTTGCATTGGCTTCTAAGCGATCGTAATCGATTAAACCAGTTTTTGGATCAACCTTGTAAGGCATCGATTCAAAGAAGATTGAAGTTGCTGAAATGCGTTTGTTTGCAGTCATGAAACCGTGAGTCAAATGGCCGCCATCGGGCAAATCTAAACCCATAATACGATCGTGTGGTTGCAACAAACCAGTATAGACTGCCATGTTAGCTGGAGAGCCAGAATAGGGCTGTACATTTACACCCCATTCTTCAGGATTCAAATTGAATGCTTCCAGAGCACGTTTTTGGGCCAGTAATTCAATTTTATCAATAAATTGATTTCCGCCGTAGTAGCTAAAAATATAAAAAAGAAAACATATTCTTTTTATATAACCTGTTTCGAAGGAGATTGTGAGTTCGAATCTCGCCAGAGCCACAATATATTGTGATCTGGATAGCTGCTTGTTTGCTAAACAAGACATGGGAGTAATTCGGGGTATTTTAGTTTATAGTAAGTAAAAATTTGATTCTACTTACAATTCCCACGTTTGAAACATAAAAAACAAAGTGCAGATCCATTCTGTCAAGTCTTTAAAGACTTAACGCAATTCTGAATGACACTGAATTTATTTGCCTACTAAAGTTATACAATCATCAATAATAAACTTGAACATCTTATCGAGTGACCAAATTTTATATCAGTAACACAAATTTCAGTTTTAGGAAACACGTTACTTCCAAATTAAATCACTTTCGAGATATTTATAAAACAATAAAAATACTCCACTATGCGGGGACTTTCCAAGATCTTTGAATTGTTGATATTAGCAAAAATCTTTTTTTTTTTTATAAATGGTTATATTTTTGTAACTCTCCCAATTTACTCACCGTTTGCCTGGTAAACCTTCAGAATATTTATTATGCGCACAGGATCCCAAACATTCCAAAACAGACAAAGAAGTAAAATTTTCACTAGCAATCATTTCAAAACCTTTGGTTTGTCGTTCTTTTTCATCCTTGAGAATATCCAAAAGCTCGGGATCAATCTCTTTTAGCGATGAATTCAAAAGTTTACAATTTCCAGACATTTTCTGAAATTACAATATAGAATACAATATTATACATCAGAGAAATCTTAAAGTTTTTTAATTACTTTGAATGACATTTTCTTAAACAATTCTTTTAAATTTATTTCTGCTTTTTTCAAAGTATTTGCAAATTTAAAGACCTTGTCTTTACAAGCTCTAGATTACGAATGTTTGTAAAGTGATATTATTTGTTTTACAAATTTATTATTTTTTTGTGTGCCATGAAAAACGTCAAATCTAAGATCACAGGGGGTTATTTCAATTGAAACTGATAACGTAAGTAACACGTAAAACGCATCATAGGTTTTGGTTTTAAAATATTATTTGCGAAAATTTTTCATGATAAGACATTATTTTTAAAACTTGTTTACATCTTTCTACCTTTTTGATTCAATTAATCTGTATTGAGAAACGACAAAATGTTTATTTTATGGAGACAACTGTTTTCAAACTAAACATAATTTTTCAAAACGTTCACTTTTAAATCTTGCATCAATTACTTTGATTTTTTGCATTACTTCTTTGAGATGATAAGAATAGTCCAATCCAATTATTCTTATCAATTGCAGGAAGACAGAAAAGAAAAATGTTTATTAAGCATTCTATCCACGATCAAAATGGTGACCGTCAAATTCTTGTACGTGTGCTTCGCGCTTTTATGTACACATGTTGAATGACCTTTTAAAAAATCATTTTTAGTTTGATTTTGTGCTGTCGAGATCGCGATTTCACCGTTCAGAAAATGACACTAGCGAAAAAACACTAAATAGCTATTATGGCAGTTTGCTCATAAAATAAATCAGCACCAGCTCCACTTTTTACCAAATTGTTTTTCCTGTAATTCCCTCCTAAAATTCGCGCGCAGCACATTTATTATTTATGTACATCTTAAATGTTTCCCTTCGCATGTTGTTGTAATTTGCTTTTAGTAGGGCTTCTTCACTAAATTAGAAGGGTATACAGGGATCGACAAAGTCGAAAGTAATAAAATAGGAAAAAACAAGATTAAAAACCCCGGCGATGGGTTGTGCCACGGGACCCAAAAGTTTTATTAGATGGGTATACAAAAATAGAATCCACAATAACAAACAAAAGAAGGATCATTCGATATCGAGCAAATCTTATGCACATACATACATTTTATAGCTTCCAATATTCGTTCTTTATCGAACGCTGATATTTCGGCATAAATCTAGTTTACGGGCACCACTAGACAAAACAAAAAAGCCTACGGACATCTCTTACGTTTTTTTACTTACTTACCTACTCCAAAGGTTTTTTGTATATGACATAAATCGAGTGTTTAAAAACGGAATGGGATAATATATGTATTTATCATTGGAAAGGAAGGAAGGGCCTATTTAATGAAACAGGGAAAGAAAAAAATTTAAATCTGGTAAGGAAAAAAAAAAAAAATTTTTTCACAAACACAATTTTACTAAACAAATAGAAAATCTTTAGAAAGAGGATCCGGTATAGGTCATACCATGGAGGAAAAAATCTTTGCATCCGGCTACGTAGTAAATCTTTAAAAACCGAATACGGTGTTGGTCATACCATGGAGATGAAAAAGCTTTGCGAGCGTCCAAAGGCCGGCCACGTATATAATCTTTAGAAAACCAGCGTTGGTCATATAAAAAAAGGATAATTTTTGCTACGAAAAATCTTTAAAAGGCAAATCCGTAGTTAGTCATACCGTTGAGCTGCAGGAAATCTTGAAAAAAAATATTATTTTTAACAGATTTAAAATTTTATTTCACTTTTCCTTGCTTCATTAATTATTTCCTTAAATTACCTTTCAAATGATACTCATTATGTCCCATTCCGCCATCAAATACTCGATGTCATATTATACAAACAAAAAAGCCTTTGTAAGTCCGTAACTCCGAAACCAAAGTTTGCAGCCAAATTTTTCACTTTACTTTTTTTTGCTTAAAATTTCATTTACCACCGTGCAAACAACTTTTTGTTTTTGGAGCGATGCCGAAAACTAGATTTGTTACTAAACTTCTTATAGATTTTTTTTTAATTTACTGCACGTGGTATGGTTTTATGATCAGCATACTATTTACATACATACATATTTTGTTTTTACACTTTTCTCAACATACCTTTTGCTTATATAAGAACTGGTGCGATTATAACTAACAAAGTAATTTTTTTTTAATAATTTAACTTACTGTACAATAGTAGGCAGCTGAGTTTTTAATAACAATTCCTTGAAATAAACTATGTGTTAAAGTTGTACCACGGTTTCCACGATTTCCACCAATTGCTGAGAGGTCTGATACACGATTGGCAAAATTTTTAGAACGAGTTCTAAGATTTACATTACTAGAACTGTTATATCTAAAGTGAAGGGCAATGGCTCTGTTATTTACAGTCAGTGAGATTTGAGGAAATGATAAGCGCAGCATAGCTGTTACCAATTAAAGTTTATGGCAGAGAACGTTAAAAGTTGTTTTCCAAACAGCCAGGCAAAAGAAACACACTAAAACCACAAAATGTGAATTTTCTTAAATTATTAACCAAATATGATTTGAATGTACTTACATGACGTGATTTCTTTGATATTTTTTTTTTATTGATAACACTCGATTTATTAATGTTTGCTAGTGGTCTTAATTGATAAACTTGTGATCTTTATTTTGACTGAGAGTTGTTTAAATACTCAATTGATAAAAAATTTTGTGATGTTAAATTTTAATGTACTCGCACTTCTTAAATTGTTTAAATAAATGTCTAACAAAAAAGTAATGAAAATATGAATTATACGCACACATCAATATTTAAGAAAAAAGTTGTTGAGAAGCATATGGTGTGACGATACAATACAAGTAATCTGTTATATAAATTAGGTAATTTCTGTATATTTACCGGCATCAAGTACCAACTGTTAAGACGGCTTTTAAGTAAAAACAGTATCTAATAAAACGAAGTTTTCAATATTTCACTTTTGTAACATAAACATTGGTAACGGCACTAAGTCGTACGAATTCTGGTTTCATATGGCAAAAATTAAGGAGAAAGCATAATTTAATCTATTTTATAACGAACCCCACTATCAAAGTTTGTTTACACATATTTTTTTTTATTTACATATCAAGCCGCATTGAACAGGTGACTGCATTAGATCATGCGGTCAACATATGTTTTAGCTTTTACGTGTATTTTGTTTTGAAAAACTTTTGAGCTGTCAAAAACGTCTGGCAATATGTGTATGTATTTCAATATATTTTAAGGCCAGGATTGACTATCATACTTAGTCATACGATCTGTCAAAAATTGCATGTGTGCTCAAAAACTATGATAGTGTGGATTAAAAGTGTATGTGTGTGACAGCTCTGTACGATTTTATAATCTTTTGAAATAATTTATAAAATGATTTTTTCTATGCGATCAGAGTTGAATTTTTTTGAAGATGAGAAGAAAGCAACAACAAAATATTTAAAGCATCTGTTTTTTGTATAATAATGTGGCACGTACGACGCCATTTTGAAACGATTTTTAAAGTAGAACAAATTTTTGCGTGATTAAATCGTACGATTGTATATGATAGTGAATCCTGGCCTTTCGTGGCTTTCTTATTTTTCACAAATACATAATTAATTCGCCTTGGTTAAATATATAAAAAAATGTAACATAAATGTCAAAAGCAGCTGCTGCAATTATTGAATTGTTGTACGAATGGTGAATTCATTTAAGGTGGCAGCGCCGCTATAACAATACAACAATAAAAAGAAGAAACTGGCACTTAAATGTTTGGTAAATTGCAAAACACATTTAATTACTGCTGTTTTTAGACAGGGTAAGCTAGAGTCAGTGCTGCCGGCTATGGCGACTACTCGCCAAACGTGGCGATAAAAAATCGTTCTTAGCGATAAAAATTTTAAAATGGCCAGAGGCGTCATATCGGCGGTATTTAAAATATTCGGCGAAATTTTTGGCTATTTTATATGATGTTCTTCTTCTATCTGCTTTGTATATATAAATATAGATAATTTTTTTAATTAAATCCCAAATGTAAAGGCGCTTAAAGAAAAAGGCATGTATATTTTCGAAGTTTACTGTAAGTTTTTAATTACAAAATGCAGTTCGAGAAGTTTTTAAAAGATTTATAAACCCTAATTAAGCACTTCATATTTATGAAAAACAGTAGTGAGTACTGCCTTATTTAAATAGAAGTTTTCGATTGACATTCTGGAGATAACTTCTGACATATGAATATCCCAGACACAACACAGTGTTGCAAAGACAAAATCATTTTTTGGCATTTTTGACTTGCTAAGTTTTGGTAGCATGAAAAATGTATAGGAAACTAAGTAATTGAACGTTTGAGTTAAAAAAGCATGCTAGTATTATAAAATTTTTGTTTGTTGGCAAGAGGTATAGTGAAGCAAGTAGGTTAAGCAACATGGTATGGCTATAATTTTAAGGGGAAGTTTTACACTTGCTTTGTGTACGTTTTGTGGTTTATATATTACTTTAAATAACACAAACATCTACAATAACGAGTATCACATTAAAAGGGAAGTGTACAAAATCCGACGCAATGTAAAATTAAATGATATCCTTATACTAAGCGATTTTTACCGCGTAAGAACTTTAAAAGATGCATTGTTGTAAATTTGGGCCAATTAAAAATAATGTACATTTTTTTTAATAAATGTACTTTGGTACTGTACCGAGCGAAACAGAAACAAGAGTTGAGCTCAGTTGAGTGAATAGTTCAACTGATCGGGATTAATCAACCAAATTAACAACTCTTGCGGCTCAGGCTCAAATTAAAAAAAGAATCACAGAAACGGGCCAAAAACTACTTTCGGAAAATATGGAAGCCATTAATCCTGAAGATTTTAGGGATAAGAATGATGGAATGCATTTGATAGTTGAAACTTCGTACAGTTTCTCAACTTTACAAGAATATATAAAACAATCCTGCTTGGCAGAAAAATGTGAATTCTTACAACGTTCCCAAGATGTGGAAGAGGTAAGCATGTGTTATCTTTTGGCACGTACTACTTAATACTCACAAACATTTGTATTTATCTTTATGTTCCATCGTAAAAGGCATGCAAACAATTCTGTTATTTATTAAAACATAATGAATTAAATCTTGAAGAAATTACCACTCTCTTCGTGGCGTCTTCCATGATTTATTTTGTTAATGCTACTCCAGAAAATTTTGAATGGCGTTCCCATCTGTTGCAGAAAACATTTCAATATGTTGACACTTTAAGTCCAATGCATGTAAATATACATTTCAATTTAATATGGATGAAAACACACTAATGCAAATTACAGTTACATGTGGCCACCAAACGCCTTTGGAATTCCTTTCAAACAGATAGTATAGAATTTGTTTTTAATATTCTAACTATAAGTCATCAAATATCATTGGCTTCCGAGACAGGACGAGCCATAGCTTTATGCCTAGTATGGACATTGCTTTGTGAAATCACTGAAACCGAGATCGAAATGTGCTGTTTTCATGAGTTTAGTGAATTAATAAAAATGCTCAATGAGTTGGATGATGAAATGTTGCAAATGGAAGATAATATACGCATAGTCTACACATTGGTGCAGTGTATTGGATTTCTAATAAATTCAGTTGTTTTTGGTAATAACGATGATTTTAAAAAAGCAGGATATAAAAATTATTTTACCTATACACAACGTGAATTGGAGAAGCTGAAAAAATACGCTGAACGTTTAACAAGCTTATTAAAAATTAACATTTCCGGAGATGATAATTTTGAATTGAAAATGACAGTAAGTTTGTATTGTGATGCTCATAAAAAACAAATGTTTATTTTAATGTATATTTTAACTTCCAGATCAATGAATATATTAATGTTAATATAATTGGTATATTACAAGAGAAGATTTCTGAATTCCAAAATGTTTAATTATGTTTTACTTAATCGTTTAAATGAGCCTAATGAAAATTGTAATTACTTAACTAAATTTGTGGTTGATTCCAATTTGGTTTTTGTATTTTAAACGAAGGTCTTATTTGTTATTTTCTCTACAACTTTTATTTATTTGCCTAATCGGTAGTTGTAACTTCCATTCCCTAAGTATTTAAGTAACTTTTAATAAATATTAAAATACAGCCAATAAATACTGCTTTTAGCATTTTTAATAATTTAATTTCGAAAAACAACTTTAGCTATTACAAAAATCTAAAAATAACAAACAAAAACTACAAGAATAAAAGTTTAAATTTTAAATTGTTTCTTTTGAATCTATTTTGATAGCTACATAGTAAAAAGATGCTTAAACTACTTTTCAAAAGGAACATGTACACCAAGATAGTAACGGAGAACGATTCTTGTATCATTAAAAGGTGCAGAGATTTCAGAAATTATAAATGTAAAATAATTAAACAATCAAGAGTCAGTCATGTTCACATACATTGGTTTCTAAACAAGGTAAGAAATACTGATGATAGCAATGAAAACTCCATATAAAACGATGGAAGCCATGGCTAAATAATGAACCAGGTGATGACAGTGACGAATTGTGTAGTTCATTTTCTTTGATGAGTCAAATTTTTTTATATGAATTTGGCCAAGGCGAACTCAATTACCAAGGGGGGCAGATTCATAGTTTTTAATTAGTAACAACTGCCATAAAATCTGGATATATTTCTTATGTCGAAAATTTAAGAAATTTCCGTAACTATCACCTGGTATAAGATTTATATTTCTTTTATTATAGTAGGTGAAGAAAACTGGCCTTATAATGGTTTTAAATAAAAGTAGCTTAATTTACTAAGGAGCTTTTGTTAAACATCACCTTTCAAATGCATCCATTATCTTAAAAGATTTTTTTTAAACAATTTGCATGTCTTATAATTTTGCAGGATATTGGGTATGAGAAAGATGATACAAAAAGTGTAAAAAAGCTTTGAAAGAGTTTAAAAGTGTTTGGGATAAACGCAATTTCAAACATTGTAAGAAGAATTCCATGATGAAAAGCATTGAACTTTTAAAAGAGTGTCAACAGTAGAATATAGTTACTTTAAGTCAAACCGAAGAACTGGTTTATATATTTCATAAAACATTATTTCCATTTTCCTTTATTACTTTTTCGAAAAGCTGCCCCAAATTTCAGAGCAATGAAATTGCCCAAAATTGCTGATATCAGTATTATTTGGCTTTTTTGTACAGAAACAATTTTTGAAATTCTTTGAAATTACTCTTGCAAAATATAGTAAACAAGGCTATAATAAATTTTACTGTATCCAGGCATCGCCAAGTACAGTACTGTGTAGCTTAATTTAAAATTAGAAATTTTATCAAATTTAAGAGAAAAATTGATTTAGATTTTTACGTGGTTATATTGTTTTTCATTTTAGCTAACTAAGCGCAATCATCAATGTACCTATAAATTTCTGAGTTTGTGATGTTTCTATTAGAAACTGGAATCATTCACAGTGTAACGAGATAAGCGGATTTCTCCCCAAATTGGGGATTTTAATTAAAATTTGGGGACAGAAATTCATGGGAAGGGATTTGGGAACTTTTCATTTTTAGATCTATTATAATTAGCAGGTATATTAACACCAAGGCGAATAAACATACGGTGGGAGCGAAGGCGAATTCGTTTATATTTGCCATTCTAAAAAGTTTTATGTATTGTTTTTAAGTTCCGTTATAAATAAAGTCCGGTCAAATTATTATTTCAAGGAATTGCAATTGTTACTAATTTTGGACCAAATTAATTTTTAAGAAATTTGTATACAATACTTAACCGTACTAGGAAGAAAAATGGTAAAAGATTCCACGAAAATATTTAAAACTACTAAACTTACAGTTTAAGAATAGTAAAGACAAGAATAAATTTGATTCCGTTTATAGAATTTTAAAAACATGCATGCACTGAAAGGTTACACTAATTATCAGAATCGCATAAAAAAACTTTCTGTCCGAAGACATTTTTGGCATTTTGCGCAAAAGTTTATAAGAACGAAGATAACGCTGGAAATTATTTCTTTCGTGAAACACCTGCTTCTATGTTCATTATGCCAATAAGTAATGCATTTGAAGAAACAATATTTTTGTTCATGAACATTACCAAACCCAAACTAAGGAATAAGCTCCCGTTTAAATAAAATGTCCTTGAAGCAATGATAAAATGTTTTTAATCGGAATCGAACTTGGCGCATTTGAAGTCTTGAATTTTTGACGTGATAACAAAAGATATGAATTCATTTTTATATACTAACGTAACATAAAATATATATGTATAATTTATCAATCTGAAATTCTATTTAAGAAAAGCCATTATTAAAAGCGAGTTGAACTAATTATTTCTTAAAGTATTCTATTCTGATAAACAAATTTGTCCGTTTATGTATTAAATTTTACTTTGCTACTATTCTTGGGATTTTTTCATTACCTTTAAAATATTATTGGTAATAAAAAAGTCCCAAGTATGTTCTATATAACGTAGTCTCTTGTATCATTCAGTTCAAAATATTACAATTATTAACATATGTACATATACATATGTAGACAATTAATTTAAAATTAATTTTTTAATAAAGATGCGTATTTTAAATCATTTCGATTTTTGTTCAGAATTGGGAAGCCAAAATTTTTCTGGCAACGCTGACTATTCATCATCGAAGTGAATCGGAGAGTCTAAAGTAAAGGCCGGGGCACATAGAATCCGTCATAAGTTGTACTTTGACAAATTCAACTAAAGTCAAAGTAACGACGGATGAGGTTGGCACAATGAATACTTTGCTGAAAGATGTAAAATCAAAGTTTGCTCTCAATTTTTATTCACTTTTGAATTTAATTTTTATTTTATTCACTTGTTAATTTATTTAAATTTGTATTTTATTGTTTGCCACCAAAATTGTTTTATTAAAATCACAAAACACAATTGAAACACAGCAAGAGTTAAAAGAAACAGAGAAGAAGAAGCAGTTGATAGTTGTCAAAGTATTCAACATACGTCAAAAGTTAAAAGTTGATCAACTTTCGTACTTTGCATTGACGGACACGTATTGATTGTGACAACGCTCATAAGAAAAAATGTATTTTAACTGACTTGTCAGTTGAATTTGTCAAAGTTTAACGTATGACGGGTTCTATGTGCCCCGGCCTTAATATATGTACATAGATATTGTCCTTATCGTCTGAAAAATTGGCATTGAGTTTTGCTTGATAATTACAAAGTAGTCACAATCTTTTTAAGAAACAAGTATAAATTTACCAAGTTTAATAATATTAGGGATTTAGAATTTACAAATATATTTTTATATATAAAATAAAAAATATTTTACTGGACCGATTTAACTCAAATAAATTAAAAAATGGGTTATTATTCCTGAGTAACATTTCCCAAAATATTCATGGGTTATGTAGGGCAACACTGATTTGTATATAAATAAACTTGATTTAAATTCTAAATCATTTTTAATTTAGGCGTTTTGCTTATAATTAAAAAAAGGTTGACAGCACTGTTATGTCACTCTTTTTTCTGTATTGTTCTCAGAGAAAATAATGCGCCATCTTTACTGAAATTCTCAGGTACACACACAACTAAATACTCCAATTGGATACTTATATCAGTTGTTTATTTGCGGTGGTTAAAGGCGGTTGCTGTGAACGGATAAGGAATTTTCAGAAAAGTCTTTAAAGAAAAATTTAGAAAACACTTGTTAGGAACGTAGAAAAAATTAAGTA
The DNA here is from genome assembly GCA_937654795.1 of Cistogaster globosa. Classification (NCBI taxonomy): domain Eukaryota; kingdom Metazoa; phylum Arthropoda; class Insecta; order Diptera; family Tachinidae; genus Cistogaster; species Cistogaster globosa. The sequence continues at coordinate 121,073,337 of OW569406.1, read as the reverse complement.
TGTGAATGTAGTTTGAAATAATGAAAAAAATCTCTTGTGTTTTTGTTGTCATTAGTTAAAACGGAAATGTGAAAAACACAATAAAAAAATGACAACAACAAACACTGTATATACATACAAATATAATTTCAAATTTGTTTATTAAGCTCCAAGAAAGGGGAAATATAATTTATAAAATATAGATAACAAAAACTAAACAAAAAAAATTTTTCCAAAATTTGCAAATATTATTTTACCAATTAATTAAAAATTACCATAAAAAATATTTAAAAAAAATTTAAATATTAAAAACACATTTTAAAACATTTTTTTTGTTGGTACATTTCCGGGTTTAATGACTCTGACATTACTGATTGGTTTTGTAAATAAATATTTTGAAATAAAATTTAAAACGCAACCAAAAATAAATTAAGAAAAATCATATCACTTTGTTTTGCGATTATGAAATAACAAAATTGAAACAAAAAACAAAAACCTTTTGTTAATTTTAATTATTGTTTTTTTTCCGTGGCTCAAAAGTATGAACAGTGTATGAACAGCTGCTAAAAAAAATTTTTGTTTCATTAAACAAAATTTTTGAAGTATGTAGGTACCTACATTTGAAATCTTATTAATTTTTTTTAAGAAAACATAATAAAAAAATATAAAAAACAACCATCACAAGGCAGGTGAGTAATAAAGAGTTTATAATAAAAAATTATTGCAATTTACTTCCTTATTGAATTTAATTTTAATTATGCCCGTAATTAAAAAGGAAAACAAAAACAAAAATTGTTTAAAGTACATTTGTGTAGGTTAAAAGTAATTTTTTTTAAATATTTAAAATTAATATCTCCCTTAACAACAATTTCTAAAGGTGATTTTTATTTTGAAACAAGAACAACTGAAATGAAATACCTAGTTTTTGTTTGGAAACATACCCAGGTATGTTTAATGGTGTATAAATCTCATTTTCGTTTTTGTTTTTACATCTTGATTCGTTAAGATTTATTTATGCCGGTAAAAAAAAATAAAGAAATAGAAAAATGTATGTATGCTTTAACATTCAACCAAATAATATTCACGCACAATGTGTGTGAATGTGTATTTGAGAGCATAGAAATTCAAAAAGATTTTTGTATCCCCACCAGCAAAACTAAGCAACACACACCTTTAATAAATTAAGCCGATTTTTTTCCACCAAAGTTGTCTACTCTTATTTTTAAAATAAACGCTTAAACATAGTTTACTGTCTATCATTATAATTTGTTGAAAATAGTGAGTGTAACAATAACATTAAACAAAAGAATATACCAAGTGTTGGTACATTAGGATTTAATATTTTATTAATTGAGTTTAATCAATTAATTAATGATTACCACCATTCGACGATTAGCTTGTTCGATAATCATGTGATTGATTTTGAAAATTCTAGGCTTTAATATTCAGTTTGTATTTATTTCTTGCTATCAAATTGTGTTTTTTTTTCTAGAAAGTACAAAACTCTCAACAATGTTTCGTAAGCAGCGATTTGTCGTTGGCACTCACCAATTTTTTCGAACTTTTCATAGAAAAGTACGAATCATATTTTTCAAGACATCAATATGGGTATAATTTAAAAGCTTTTGAAAAGATCTTTCAGAAAATAGTAAAACTTTTCAAAAAATGCTTAACACATTAAGAGCCGATGACATTTTTATGTTAAATTATAGGTATACAGTAATAATTTTTTTTCTTATATTTTAATTCTTTATTAACCCCAGTATTTATTTTCTCGATACTTCACTTAACTAGATTTAAATATGTGGTGAAGGGTATATAAGATTTGGCAAAGCCAAATATAGTACCCATACTTTTTTTGTATGATATAGGGTGTCCCCATAAAACATTCATGATTTTAACCTATTTTGGGAGGTAAGAAGCAAAGAAGTAAAATCTTCACAAAGTATTTAACGCTGTAACTCCTTATAACAAAACTCCTTATAACAAAGTTGAACCATTATAGATAAACAATTAATACTTGAAATTTGTACAGGACATGTGTTGCTATATCTCCTAAGTTAAAAATTAAAGAAAGGCTATTCCTTTTTTTAATTTTTTAATTCTCTATCGCCTCATATATTTGTGTGTTTTTTTATTGGAGTTACTTTACTAAAATAGATTTTTTCTAAATGATATGGAAAAGTTAGAGGCAGGCGTGGCGCATTGCTAGCTGCCTCGAAGGACATGGACCGAATAAATATACTTTATGGGGTCGAAAATGGATATTGTAGAAATTGCAAACGAATAGACAAACTTAAATACCTATGCCTTTTTTTCTACATGTAGGGAAGGCGAAATTTCACTAAAAATATTTTTCTATTTGCGAAATTTTACTAAAAATAATACTTTTTTATTTGTTCATGTGACATTAAGAAGATCGGTGCAAAATAATTTTTGTACAAAATATTTTGTTTAAATAAAGCTAAATATTTTTTTATAAAAAAAATACCTAAGTCTACAAAAGTATTAAAATTTTTAAATTTTGGTGAATATGTACATATCTTAAGAATGTATTTTAGTTGTGAAATTAATAATTAGCACTATTATCAAACATTTGTAAATCATTGGTATTTATTTTACGATAATCATAATAGATCCTTTTGGCTATTTAATTTTTTTCCTGTAAAGTCGTCTCTTACTTAAATTTAGTCCGGAAGGTTTTAAAAAACAAACGGAATCCTCCAATTAAAATTAAAAAAAAATATTTTGACTAAAATCCCTTTAACAAAAGTATGTATTAAAAAATTTTCAGGCATGTCACACATTCCAATCAAAATCGTTTTCATTCCGCGTTAACTATTATGATCGATTTTATTTTACCTTCTTCAGATTCCGATCGATTATTTTTATTTCTGAAAAGTATTGAATCTACGCTATTTAATTTAAATGTGGCAATATTATGCATACCAAATTAAACAAAAGACAAATCTATGTAAAGACACAATAAAAATTAAATTGGAAGCTGCAAATAACAAAATTTCAAAGAAACTAAATTCCACTTTGAAATTTAAAATTGGTTTTATTCTGACGAAATTTTGGTTTGCTTGCTTTCTGAATAATCAATTTGCGAAATTTTAACCGCTTTTGATCGGAATTGAGTTCTGTGACATGTCTGATTATTAAAACAAAAATTAAATTAAATCTAAGGAAGAACAAACACTTAGGAGTGCTATTTCCGGAAAATATTAGGTATGCGAAATAATAAATTAGTAGCTACCTATACTTATCTCTTAATAATGCAGTACAAAATTAATAATTTCTGAAATTTTTAAAGTTTAAAAGACGGCAAACTAACTAAATTGTAGCAAAATTTTAAAATTTAATTAAAATGGTAAAAAATGCCATTTACAGTTTTAGCTCAACGTATTTCTATTTTCGTAGCACATGCTTGTGTTAACAAATACATAAGTCCATACATACAAACGTACATACATATGTATGTAAATTGAAATGCTTGCAAAACAAAACAAAAACAAAAGTGTCAAGTTCATTGTCCAAAAAGAAACATCCAAACCAACCTCCTCATCCTCTCAGCAAGCAAACCCAAGTTCTAATACGTAAAAATAAATGTTGTACAATTGTATAACAAACAGTTAACTGTTATTTCTAAACGTGGTTGTACTATCTACTGTGTACTCGATTATTTGTAAATGTGTAGTTTGATGTGGGCATGAGTGTGATTTTGTTTATAATTTTTCTCTTTTTTTGCATTTAGCCATACAACAAGTGTTTCTTCGTGCTTTTGTTTTTGTTTATGTCTCAATCCTTATTTGAATTTGCTCTAATTTTATTTATTTTGCTGTTGCTCACTTTATTTTACCCATTAGAATTTTATTTGCTTTGAATTATTTTTTATATTTGCACACATACTTTCATGTGTAGGTATACATGTTTGTGTGCAGTTTTTTTTAAACGTAAGTATGTTTTATCTAATGCTGTTTGATTAAATAAAATTATTGCAAAGACGTTGGATGTGTATGAATAAACACACATACCTACATATATGTTAATATTCCCTGCAAGCATTTTCTATCGAAAAAGTCACTACATCGTTACTTCATCGCGTTGAAATTTATTGCAAATAATATCGAATGCTGATCTAAGTAGTATCACTAGTCGGGAAGAAACGTATCACTACAGTTATACAACTAAGGGAAACTATTTAGCATCTTTAAGAATGATTAAAATTGAGTGTATTGGTAGTGTCAAATATGTGTCTGTTAAAAGTGTTAAAATGATTTCTTTAACAGAATTGAGTATAAAACTTTTAAAAGTAACAGAAAATGTAAATTTTAACATAATTGAAAGGATTAAATTTAGAAAGCTAGAGATTAAGAAAATTCTTACCTAAAAATATTTTGTTTTTAGTTAAATAACTAATTTGTTAAGATAAATTTACTTACAGCTTCACATATCTTCTTATTTTATTATTTAATTTTTGAAATTTTTCTTAACATTTTTCACACGCATTTAACATAACCGAACACTGCAGAAGTCAAAGTGTTTTTGTTTATCTGTTACATTAATTAATTCACTCTTAGTAGAGTCGAAGTTGTGAATTATAAGAGATCAATATTCGATGCCTATGCAAGTTGTTTTTGTAAATTTTTGAGCATCAACTTATTATCACCTGGTAGTTGAAAAAAGTTACTCTTAACATAACAAATTTAAGAGGAAGGATTTTTGTATTATTATAACGGGTCTTTTTGTCCAATTAACTTCTGGTAGAGACGAAATAGTGATTGTTAGAAGATCTTAATTTGGCAATAATGTATTTTGTTTTTTTTTTTTGTAAAATTGAGTTTTTAATCTAAAAAAGTAACGAAGAAGTGACTTCTATCTAAAAATACTCTGCCAAATGCTGGCAGGGTTGGCTCGATGGGCTTCGTTACCTCTATCACAATGAAAATGAATAAGAGATATGTACATTTTATATTTAAATTTTATATTATTTAACGTATTTAATTTTTAATTAATTTAGTAATTTTAGATAGGCATAAGTTCGTTATTATCTATGTATATAAATAATTGCTCGGCAAATAGAAACAGTAAGATGTTAGCAGAGTAAAATTTACTTTCTGGATCTCTATTTCCTTTTGAGCATTCTTCGTTCAAACAAAAATGTATTTTTGAAATATCGATTTCTCATTTTAAATTACAAATTCTCAGGTTTACAAATAAATATATACATATGTATGTATACATAAAATGGGCCTGTATCTGGAGAAAACATATAGGAACAAATAAAGGATACTCTGAGAATATCGTGTTTTTACGAGTTAAAGCGTTTGTACACAATCGAGAATAAGAAGTAAATTTGATAAAATCTGAATTCAGCTTTATGGATCAAAAGCAAATCCGACAAATCCGTCTCGAAAAGAGCAAATCCAGTAAAAGTGGTGGAAATTTTTCTTAACATTTTTCACACGCATTTAACATAACCGAACACTGCAGAAGTCAAAGTGTTTTTGTTTATCTGTTACATTAATTAATTCACTCTTAGTAGAGTCGAAGTTGTGACCTATAAGAGATCAATATTCGATGCCTATGCAAGTTGTTTTTGTAAATTTTTGAGCATCAACTTATTATCACCTGGTAGTTGAAAAAAGTTACTCTTAACATAACAAATTTAAGAGGAAGGATTTTTGTATTATTATAACGGGTCTTTTTGTCCAATTAACTTCTGGTAGAGACGAAATAGTGATTGTTAGAAGATCTTAATTTGGCAATAATGTATTTTGTTTTTTTTTTTGTAAAATTGAGTTTTTAATCTAAAAAAGTAACGAAGAAGTGACTTCTATCTAAAAATACTCTGCCAAATGCTGGCAGGGTTGGCTCGATGGGCTTCGTTACCTCTATCACAATGAAAATGAATAAGAGATATGTACATTTTATATTTAAATTTTATATTATTTAACGTATTTAATTTTTAATTAATTTAGTAATTTTAGATAGGCATAAGATCGTTATTATCTATGTATATAAATAATTGCTCGGAAAATAGAAACAGTAAGATGTTAGCAGAATATAATTTACTTTCTGGATCTCTATTTCCTTTTGAACATTCTTCGTTCAAACAAAAATGTATTTTTGAAATATCGATTTCTCATTTTAAATTACAAATTCTCAGGTTTACAAATAAATATATACATATGTATGTATACATAAAAAGGGCCTGTATCTGGAGAAAACATATAGGAACAAATTAAAAATACTCTGAGAATATCGTGTTTTTACGAGTTAAAGCGTTTGTACACAATCGAGAATAAGCGTACTCGTGTTATTGATGTTTTATAGGTTTTAAGTAGAGATCCCGATAAATATTGTAACAAGTAAATTTAATAAAATCTGAATTCAGCTTTATAAATTAAAAGCAAATCCGACAAATCCAGTGAAAATGGTCTTGAAGTTTTTTGAAGGTGAAGGGTATACACCACAAAGGAAAAAGGGTATATATAAGTTTGACATTCCGTGTGTAATTTCTACAATATTTATTTCCGACCCCATAAAGTATATATTTTCTGAATTCTTATGCATAGCAAAGTCGATTGAGCGATGGCCGTCTGTCCGTCCGTGTTAGTGTAAAGGGTAACTTGATTTCACAATCAATCGATCAGATATAGTGTTGAAAGAGATGCTATTGGAAATTAGCATTATCGGTCCATGTCCTTCGAGGCAGCGGGCAAACCACCACGCCTATCTCTAATTTTTTCATGTCATTTGGAACAATAAAGGTTCTCCAATCAAAAAAACAAATGCATGGGGAGATATAGAATTAAAAAATAAGAAAAAAACATCAAGTGAAAAAATTGGCGCTCGCCCATATTTTTCGAGTTACGGGGCTCTGAAATTTTCAAATTTTTTAAAATATCGATATGGGTATCATTTTTATGCTTTTGAAGAGGTTTTTAGAAAAATACTAAAATTTTTTAAAAATGTTTAACCCATTAGAAGCCGGTATAATTTTTATGTACAATTATATATATGCAGTATCAAACTTCTTTTTTAATTCTTTATCGCCCCAATATTTGCTTTTTTGATTTGAGTTACTTTGCTAAACTATATTTACATAAATAGTGAAGGGTATATAAGGTTCGGCATAGCCGAATATAGCACTCTTACTTGTTTTTAAATACCTATGCACATTGACTAATTAAAACGGGAAAAACAATTAAAACGAAAGATCATTAGTATAATTATGAGCCGAAATCAAAAGAAAACAAAATCTTTTTCACGTTACACTTCTAAAGGCTTGTTTCTTTTTCAAAAGAAATAGCTCTAAGAATTCAAATCCGAATAAAATAATGTTCTGAATTTAAGCTTATAAAAATGTGCTTTTGTCTGTGCATCAAATTCTATATAAATTAAAAGAGGTTTTATACTTTTTGACCTATAAAGTTTTTATTTATTTGTTGAAAATGATATCGAGCAGATGGTGCAGATGCATTGATGACTTTTTAAAGCCTTGGATTATAATCGATCAGCTCTTACTTTATGAAGACATTGCTAACACGTAAAATTTAATGAATCGAAAATGTAGGCTGAATAGTAGCCACTGCCACGTAGTTGTTGTTTTTCGTCAATAAAAGCAAAAACAAAAAAATGTTGTACTCACAATAAAAGAAGAATTATCAAATATTTTCTAAAATTATACAATGTGTCGTTCTCGTTTAGTAAAAATTAAATTTGATTCATTCTGCACAAAACATTGCAGCTAAATAATTAATAAAAGAAAGTTGTAATTATGAAATTAAATTACAAGTTCAATAAAATAGAATTATTTTGAGTTTTTATTTGTAAAAAAATTGTTTAAAAATTTTATATAAATATATTGTATTTGTTATTAATTATTAAAAATGTGAAAAAAAAACGTTTACTTAAAAAACAGAATTCCTTGAAATAATAATGATTATTGGATATAACATAAACCAACAATCAACAAAAAACAACAACAGCAATTTAAAAATTAAAATAAAAAAACTAAAGTTTTTTATCACCACTCAGTACGAAACAAACAAAAAATATGATTAAGTTTTTTAATTAAATTTTTTAAATAACAACAAAAAAGTGAAACAATATAAAAAAGTACCTCAATATTATTGAAATTATTATTATAAAAACAGAAAAGAGAATTATTATAACACAAAAAAAAAGAACTACAATAATAAAATATATAAACACGCACTCATAGATTTTTTTGTTTTTTTTTTGTACTTCAATTAAAAACAAAAAAAAGCAAACAAAACAAAAAATAAAGAATAAATTAAACAAATTTATATATTTATACTGCATGTATATACATATACATACAAATATTTTTTTAAACACACACATACAACAAAATCCCCTTGAGTATGTCATAGAAATAATTTAAAAATAAAAAACAAAAAAAAAAAAAATAAAAAATAATAAAAAACTTAAATGGAAAATAATAAAAAATTTAAGAAGAAAAAACACAAGGCAATTATTTCAATACTTTTTTAAGCTGGCGTTAGCAGCAGCTAAACAAAAAACGAAGCAGTAACAGCAGCAGATAAATAATATTTTAATTAAATTTTCAAACCTTTTGAAAAATATGATCTATAAATACAATCGAATAAAAAATCTTATAATGAATACATACATTTTAAAAAGTTTTTGTTGTTGTTTGTTCAACAAAATAATGTTTTAAATTCCAATAAATAATAATGGCAAGCACGGATAAAATTTTTTGATTATCTAAAAAATACATCTTCATACAGAATTCTGTTTTGATCGATAACACCCTAATGCGATGTTCGTTGGAACAAGCATATTGTTCATGTCGCCAAAGAAGCATTCAAGTGCCTAGGTTTTCTGAAAGGGTGTAAGTAATACTTCACTCCATCTGATCTCCTTACTAGCTATACCACTTTTATCAGAACAAAAATTGAATGCAACTCTCATTTATGGGCCGGTGCTTCAAAGTCTATTTTGGAGTTACTCGACCGCGTACAGGAGAGAGCGAAGAAACTCATCGGTGACAGTAGGGTATCCACCTCTATTTACTCACTGGAGCATCGACGCAATGTGTGGTGTGTTTTACTGTTTTATCGTTACTACAACGAAATGTGCTCTTATGAAATCAGGGAACTCGTACCTAAAAACCGTAATTTCATACGCGCAACGCGCTCTGCATCAAAAGCGCATTCCTTTGTGGTCGATTGGCCAGTGAATCGCACTACGCATTACAAAGAAAATTCGTTTTTTAGCCGAACAGTTCGTATGTGGAATAAACTCCCTGCAGAGGTCTTTCCTGCCACTTTCAATGTGCAAAGATTCAAATCAAATGTCCACAAACACTACTCCCTCTATCCCCCTTCTTACAACCTAATTTCCTAGTTCTGGCACAATGCATTGCATAAGTAGGGGTCATCCCCTGAGTGCTGCTCCTAATTAAAAAAAATAAAAATACAATCTGCCTAAAATGGTTTAAAAGATAAGACCACTTACGTGAAAATCATTTCTCTAGGGAGACATTCCGCTTTTCCACTTCTTTTTTAAAACTTTTGTAAAAATTTCAAGTGACCACTTTAAGAAATAGAGACAGGTGGCAGGCAGACATTACAACACGGTTAAGATTTTTTTAATTTGGCAAGCAGCCTTATAAATAAGTCATTAGTGAAAAAGTGTAAACGTAAATTGTCGCAGATGACGAAGGAGTTACATATCTTTGTTTTTGCTTAAATTTTGATTTTTTTCTTTACCTTATTGTTTGGAAAAAATATTTAACTTATTAAAATTGGCGAGACGTGCTTTCACCCTCAATAACCAATATCGGTGATTTAATTATAAAAAAAAAAGAAAAAAAAAAGATTTTTTCAAATTTAATCAATTTAAAAAAAATTTCCCGTTACTTAATTTAAGTTACTAGAATAATTGCTTTTCTCATATTTAAATAGCTGGGGAGAAACTCTAAGAAATTAAAAACAAAATTAAATTTTAAATATGCTATTGACATCAGTTTATTACAAAAAACGAACAAAATATACATTTTTTGATTTTCAAAATAACTTTTTAAGATTGGTTGGTTATCTATTATGATTTCTATTACTTTTCATTATATCAAAAAAATTATTAAAAAAGAAAATTTAAAAGCACAAAAGAAAAATAAAAAAACCAATAACTAAATAAAAAAATTAAGATAAGAAAAACGTTGAAATAAATATTCTCTTAAATATTATTCAAAAAAATGTTTACATACATCAAGTTTTCTTGCAAGAAGAAAATTATTCTTATCATGTCTACAAGGTTTCTAAGACTACCCAGAGTTGGGTAAGTGGATTTTATTGTAGCAGGACACTAACCTATGTACTTTTGGTACTCAATTTGTAAACTACTGATAAAATTCATGGTGTTGCTACCGGAAAATAGGTGTCGCGCTTATTTACTGTTGGGAGTTATTTTTTTTTTCTATTTTCTGTAGTGGTACTGCCCTTGTCGTTATTATTTATTTTTTTTTTAAGATGAACTTAAAGAAGAATAAAAAAAGTTTTTTACTGTTTTTCTAAAAAACTATCGACTTCCTCTCGTATGTAAGCTTATTAAAAAAAACTCTACTTTTAATAACTAACTGATGACTCGAGTAGCCATTAAACTATTTTATGATAATTTTTTTATTTTTTATTTTTAATATGTCGCCATACGATTGGGTAGCATCATCACAAAATGACAAGTGAAAATATTTGTGTTGTTTCAAAAATAGCAAATAAATAAAAAAATTCGTCAAATAAATTCAGAATGCAAAATTTTTTTTAACATATTCATACATACACATATTCAAATAAATTTGTGATATTTAAAAACATTAAAATAATTTTAAAATTTAAAACAAATAAAACTGTTTCTATACATAAATGTTAGATACATATTTTTGTTTGCTATTTTTTATGTATAAAATATCTTTGATTCACCACCACCCAATTGAGTAACAAAATAATGAAAATAAAAATGAAAAAAATTTTCTAAAAAAGTCATGGTGCTAAAAAATAAAATCAAGAAAACAATGTCAATAAAGTACAACAAATTTTAAAGCATGACTTCATTGGTGGGAAAGGGGTTAAAAATCTAAACTGAACTGAACTGACCTTCTAACCCAGTGATGTCAGAAGCAGGAAATTTTCCCTTTTTTTAGTAATTTTTTTCAAAAGCTTGATGCGTTGGAAAAGAAGAGATTTTCCATTTCAAGCAAAATGCAGGGAATTATTTAAATATTCAGTTTTTTTTTACTCTATAGTTTATTTAAAAAATAGTTAAAATTCGAAATGTTAGCATTCCCAACTTACTAAAGGAGAACTCCTAACTCCTACAATCAAATTTTTTCCAATCTGGTATCTTTAAAAAATGAGTGGAGCAATATCACTGAACACTAAAAGGCGTTTTTTTATAACAAGATTTTTTTTTTTGGTTAGCCATGGTTCAATTCCTGCGGCAATCAAACTATAATATTGTTTTTTTTTTTCACCACTCCATTCATTACCTCATCTATCCCTTTCCTAAAGAATGTAGCACGGTTACAATAATAAGCTAAATAGGTTTTAATGTCTGAAGTGCTACTTCTCTTAAAAAAAAATACATAAAATTGTTTTTATTTCAATATTTTTTAAAAAATAATTTAGTTTTTATTTAATTTTTAAGATATTTTTTTCAAAATACTGTTTTTATCGTTTTTTTTTTTTTGTTTTATTTTTTTTTTGTATGGACTTCTAAAATAACTCTCAAATTGTTTTTGAAGTTTTTATACTTAAATAAATATGTTTTTGGCTTTTCTAAAAATTTGGACAAACAAATAAATTGCACTTTTATTTGAAAATGTTATGGAATTAAGAGTTATAAAAATAAATAAAAAAATTAGCTTTTGTTTAAAAAAATAGTGCTGTTTTTTTAAATAATTGTTTTGATAGCGTTAGCGGAAGAAATTGTTTGTAGGGGAAAAAAGGAAATTTTTTTTGAGTCCTTAGTCCTCGTCTAAACATGCAATTTTTGTTTCTGCAATTTTCTTAAATTCTGTTTTGAAATTGCATTCGTGTCCACACATTCAGATTTTGTTTCTGCTATTTTAGCCTCAATTGCTCAAACTTGGTTTTTGCTAAAACATCGGTAGGCAAAACAAAAGAAAATTGTAAGTACATAAAACAGTGTACCCATTTTTATTCTTCTTTTCTCTCTCACCAACAAGCTTAAGAGTTATGCAACAAAAAATACAAAGTTATGACAGGGACTTAAGATTTTTAAAATTGTGAAATGACATCGTTCTGTTTTAACCTTAAGGAAATTATTAAAGTTTTTAATATTTTTTCTTTAGTAGAAATCATACGTGTGACTTAATTTCATGGACTTTATTTAAATAAATTACAATGACAGAAATTTTAATTGCAATTTAATGCTTTTGATTATTTTTAATTATAATCATTTGTACTAATTGCAATAAAATTATAATGTAATTGTTAGAAAACTAATTACAAATGCAAAAAAAAATAGTCGTTTTTCTTAAACACAAATTTATGAACACAGTAGCTACTAAAAATTATGTAAAATAAAATTTGATAGTTCTCACTGGCGTTTATTGAGGGTAATGCTTTAAAACAACGGTTTTCAAATGGGGGTTCGTGGACTCCAGGGGTTCCGTAGCAAGCATCCAAGGAGTCCGCATGAAGAACCGAAAAAAAACAGTGTTTTCAAAAATAATAAAAGTTTTATTTTGAACTTGGGCTTCAGAGGGGTCCGCGAAAAAAAAAACTTACTTTACAAGGGGTCCGTGAGCAGGAATTTCATGAGAACCCCTGCTTTAAAATCATTTAATCATACTTAATGGTAACTACATTGTTTTCTAACTCCTTAATATTTAAACGTTTTGATTAAAAATCATTGTCGTTATTAAAAGTAATGGCTTTGATTTAAATATTAACGTCATATTACCATTGAATGGTAATGCAATTCACAATAAATTAGTCGCTCTAATTAATTACTCTCATACTTTCTAGAATAAGAAGATGTTTTCTAATACGATATTTATTAAGCTGTTTAGTGAATGTTCCCTTCAGAACTTGATTTGTTCTTAGTTAAGCAGAATAAAAAGAGAAAGAAAAAGCAAAAAACCTTCTGAGAAGCTGTGAAAATAAAGTTGGATGTTATAATTAAAAATTATACTGAAGCTTTTTATGTATGAAGTTATGTATGTATCTAATGCACAAATGTATGTATACATACATTATGCATTATATTATTTTAAATCTAAAACCCCATTCATGTACAAAGGGCCTTAAGTTTTGTTTTTTATAATAAAAATGTTAAAAAAAGCTACCAGTTTTTTATTGCAATTTATGTTCAGACAGAAAAAATGACTTAATTTTCTTTTTTAATATTTACGTTTATGGTAAATAAGGTTTGTTCGCAGTTGTCGGTTGTTGGACTTTTTTCTGTTGCGGCTCGTACTAAAAATATAAATTTTTTATAATGAAAGTAATTCAGTTTTTTTTTTTTCATTTTTTATGATTAAAAATAAAGCAGAGACTGTAAAACGAAATTTTCATATTGTTTTAATATGCTAAATAACACTGGGAAGTAAATGTTAGTTAATGGTTTTTATTAAAAGGCGGAAATTACACGCTAGTTATGCTAGGGGTCGTTACAAAATTGGAGTTATATTTTAACTTTTTACTTTTGAGTTTTATGATTCTAAAACATCAAGGTATAAAAGTTATGGTGTTCTGTGATTTTTATCCAAACAAATGATTACAGTAACTAAATATAGTTGATATCTAAATTAAAGCAATATTATTGTTAACAATCTTGATATGTCTGCCCAGTAAAAAATAAAGCTTGAGCATAATTAAATCAGCTGATTGGGACGTAAATTTTACGAAGTCCATAGCAACATTTAATTTTACTCAAAATTTCACCCATGCAAAAAGCAAGCATTTGCTTTTGAAAAAATGTCTAATTGCACATGCATGTTTGTTATTTGTTGTATTATGAAAAATAACTTTTTTTTAATAAAAATGGAAAACTACATTAAAACAAAAATATTAAAATACACATAAATAAATTGCAGTTGTAAGCTTAAAGACAAAAAAGAAATTCAAAAAAAGATTTCAAGGAAAGGCTAACGTCGCCGTTAGTACTGCGGCCAATTCTCTACTAGATTTTTTTATTATTTAGAAAATAAAAAAAATAATCGTTATATTGCAAACAAACAGAAAAAAACTAACGTCGTTGCTTAGAACTAAAAACATTCAGAGGCTGAAATTTTATTAAAAAAACCCAACACAAATAAAAAACCTCATAAAATAAAAAAATAAATAAAAAATTACAAAAAGAAAAACTTGCTTTCGAAAATTGTAAAAAAGTGAGAAAAAACAACAAGCTCTGAAAAAAAGAAAATAAAATATTAAAATTTTTTTTGTTTTAGATAAGAACTACAGAAGGGGGAATTTGAAAAGGAAAGAAGCATGTGTGTGGCGAGCAAAGTTAAAGCCAGTAGTAGTTAATTTTTTTTTATTTTCTGTTTTGCAAAATATATTGTAGTTTGTTAAATGCTGTAAAAAACCAACAAACAAAAAAGTTGGCATTTGACGTCGAGATTCTTGGCAAAAAAAATTTCAACTACACACACTCTTGCAACAAATAAAATATAAACATACATACATACACACTTAAACATGTACATTCTCTTACAAAAAGGTATGAAAAAAATAACAGTTGGAAAAATGTTGCTTTAGATAAATAATCGAAAAAAAAAAAATAAATAATAAAACAACAACAAAAAATCTAGAAAACCCAAGACTTTAGACTGGCTCTACATACATAAATGAGGTTCACGCACTGCTAACATATAAATAAAAACTGAAGCCCAACATTTAAAAGGCCAGAGAGGAAGTTTTTTTCTTCGTATCAAAAGGTGAAATATTGGAAAATAAAAGTATAACAAGAACTTGAGAATCTAAAATATAATAAAAATTAATTACAATTTTTAGATTTATGAGCACATGTTTCATTAATTGATTATTTACAAAAACGTAAAAGCCTTTTTTGAGACGTTACTTTTTTTTAAATTTTATAGACTTCAGTTTTCGAAACTTTCTTAATACCTCTTGGTATTTACAGTTTTTCATATCAAGTCGTTTTTTATACTCTTCACCACAGGTGGAAAATGGGTATATCTAAGTTAACAAGAAAAAAATGCGAAAATGCGCGCCAAAAGTGAACTGTCAAAAGCAGCGCTGTCACGAAGCTGGCATTTTTTGGAACTAACGATAGCAGCGCGACGGCGTTCCTTGGCACTAAAAGGGCTATGTATATATATTCTGAGTTCTTATGCATAACGAAGTCGATTGAGCGTTCGTGTTCGGGTTAAAACTTTTCCAAGGCACTAGATGAGCTAGAGAAAATTTAATTACGCCAATCGATCAGCCGTAATTTTGATAATTTTGCTATTGAAAATCAGCAAGAGCGGTCTATGTCTTTCGAGGCAGCGGACAAAACACCACGCCATCCTATAATTTTTCCATATCTTTTTCCAAGCTTCGTTTGCATGTGGTTGTTTTTACTTCTTATTCACCTCTTAATATTTAATCACCACAATTATGCTAGCTGGGGAACAATCATAAGGAAAACAACTTTCACCTCTTGTTGTGAACAGAAAAACTTAATGGTAGAAAATAATTTCTTTAGTCGAATTTTATGTACATGTGGATATACACATGTATATGGTGAAGGGTATAAAAGATTCGGCATAGCCGAATATAGAACTCCTTGTTTATTCATAATTTAGATTTTCTAGACAATTTTTTAAACATACAAACAAGCACAAAAGAATCTATACATACATATGCACACACACATTCATACAAAAAATTGATTACACACGTGCTGTGAGTGAAACACAGTAAAAAACAAGACATTTTTCTTAATGTGAATGTACACATATCCATGTATGCATACACCCATACATACGAACTTTCCCATTTAAGAAGCGAAAAAGGAAAAATAGTAAAAACAACAACAACAATACACACATTTAAACAAACCCGAGGGCGGACGTTGGTTAGATTTGATGGAAGTTTAGGCTCCATCATCATGAAGTTGTTTGAAATTATTCTTGCTTAGGATGCGCAATTTGATTTTATTTTGCAAATGGCAATTTTCGGGATTTCCTGAACGACATAATATGAAAATCCTAATTTCATAAGGACCAATTAATTACAAAAAAAAAGAAAAACAAGTAAGAGTGCCATATGCCGAATATTATATACCGTTCACCATCTATGTAAATCTTGTTTAGTGAAGTAACTCCAATCAAAAAAACAAATATTGGGACAGAATTAAAAAAATAAGAAAATAATTTTAAGTACTACATACATAATTTTACATAAAAATCAGGAAGATGGGTCCATGTCCTTCGACGCAGCGGGCAAAACACCACGCCTACATCTAATTTTTCATTAGAATAATAATAATGAAAATAATAAAGTTACTCCAATGAAAAAAAGAAAAAACAAATACATGAGGCAATAAAGCTTAAAAAATAGAAAAAAATATCACGTGAAAAAATTGGTGCTCGCCTATATTTCCCGAGTTACGAGCCTCTGAACTTTTCAAATTTTTTAAAATATCAATATGGGTATCATTTAAAAGCTTTTGAAGAGATCTTTAAGAAAATACTAAAAACAATGTTAAATGCTTGACCCATTAAAAGCAGAGAAAATTTTGTTTAAACAATTTTTTTTATTTTTTAATTCTCTGTCACCCCAATATTTGTATTTTTTATTGGAGTTACTTTACTAAACTACATTTACATAAATGGTGAAGGGTATATAAAATTTGGCATAGCCCAATATAGCAATCTTACCTGCTTTTGTTTAAAATAATTTCGTTAAGCATCAAACATTAAAAGTAAGTTTCACTTGCAACTAATTTTTTTAATATGCCAGATAAAGAATTTATGGCCAATGTGCGCCGTACACTTATCAATAGCCGACAAACTTTTAAATCGTTCGATAAATTTATATGTCATTAAATTAGTGAAAGATTAGGCAATGAAGTGTGAAAATCGCCTCGCTTAGTTTTATTGTGCGTGTCTTGCTATTTTAAATATTAAATTTTTATTTTTCAAAAGAAAATGTGTCTAAAGCTGCGGTTACATTAGTCAAATATTTGACTAAAAAAGCGCAACCACTATTTTTCAAATTATTATTCATTCTTTCCTAACACGTAATATTACGAATTACGACCTGTAATATAATAAATATCTGGTCTGTTACATTGTGTAGGACCTTATATATCTTGAAAAGTATTTGAGAAGGAGAAAATTTTTTCCCATAATTTAGTGGTTACGTTTTTTGGTCAAATATTTAAATAATCTGACCGTAACTTAACATTTCCATCGTAAAATAAAATCTGTAATTTTTTAAACCGGCTTTTGTTGTTTGAAAACCCTAATGTTTGTTAAATTGTTTTTACAGCAATTGCTTTACAGCTTCTTTAAAGCTTCTTCTTATTTGTTTTTGTTTTTTAATTCTAAATATATTTTGGCTTTCTCTAAAAATTAAACTCATTTTCCGCGCGGTGTTGGAAAAAGCTAAGCATTTAAATTGGTTCTGCGTTTGCGCTGTAGCATCATTTTTTGTTGTTGTTTTTTTCTTAAAAATGTTGTCATAAATTTATTTTAAATTGTAAAAGAAGGCAGAGAGTGTCGTTTTTAAATTAATTATTTTTTTAATTTTGTGAAAAGAACACACACAAAAAGGTTTTTGTGTATCACATATACATATGAATGTGTGATTTCCATATGAATTTTAAATTTTTACGTACTCGTATTATTTTTATTATTATTATTATGTATTTGTATTCAAAGTTTTTGACTACGGCTAATGGGCGTTTGAAAAAAAAAATGTCCATGATTTAAAAAATATTTCAATGTATCTTGTTAAAGCTGTTAGAAAAAACGCGAAATACGTGAAATAAGAAATCGGAAATAAGAGGTTTGTTACTCAAAATTTTGAACGGTTTCATATTGCTGAAAATATATTTAAAATTCCAAATAAAGTTTTATAATTTTTTTTTTTTTTTTTTACAAGGAGAAGTAGCACTTAATACCTATTAAGTTATTTTGGTAACCGTGCTACATTCTTTAGGAAAGGGATAGATGAGAGATAAGACAGGTGGTGAAAGGAGAGAGATAGAGAGTTAGTTATTTGACTTCGCCGTCGAATATGCTATATGAAATACCGACGAAGGAGACAGAAGGAAACAGAAAAAAAAAAACATTTTTAATTTTTGATTACCGCAGGGGTCGAACCCTGGACAACCAAGTTTGTAGTCAACGTGTTAACCACTTCGACTACAAATTAATTGAAATTATCTTCCAGTAGAAAATTTGTTATATATTTAACCAACTTCAAATAAAAGAAAGACGTTGTCAATACGTGTGAATGTTGCATTTGCATGCTTGTGCCTGCAGAACTCAGTCATTTCTAAACCGATTTAAATTTTTTATCTTTATTTCAAAGGTTACAGATTTGTCCCGTTTTAAAAACGTTTCATAACTTATAAAATTAAAGGATGTCTCTTAATTGAAATGGATTGAAAACGTTGCAAAAAAGCTTGCAAAGCACATATTTCTTGATATCCAGGAAAACGATTTTATCCTGTTCATTAAAAATGTATATTTTCGGCAGGTCATAATAAAATTCTTGAAGGAAGCTTTATACACATATAAAATAAACAAAATAATTTTATGGTTTTAGGTCTCTAACCGCAAGCTGTATTTACGTAAAAAAAATGTAATGTTTTTTCTAAAATCAAGAAAAACCAAATCTGGTTTTATAAATTCTGAACTTCCATAACTACGTACGTTTGTAGGAATGTATATATTTTACGCACATTAAATTACTCACACGTATCCATCGAATCATCCTGTAAGTTAAAAACATCCCAGCAAACATGTAAGTGGTATTAAGCAAAAACTTTTATTTTCAAGCGCAAAATAAGTTTCAAAAGGAAATTTGAAACTCTGATGTTTTTGATATTCTTGAAATCTTAAACAAATTCCATTTCTGATGTTGGTATAGTTCTGCTTCTTAGAGGAAGATATGCCGTATTGAAAAAAGAAATAACGAAAAAAATGTAGCTGAAGAAAAAAAAACAACACAAAATATGAAATTATATTGAACAATATTACGGCATTTACACCAAGCAATTTTTCATGAAACTAGCATGAAATTTTTGTTTGTAGGTGAAGCAAGAGGGGTAAGCAATATAGCATTGCTTGAATTTTAAGGGGATGTTTTTGTTGGTTATGTTTTGTTTAAAATAACGAATGTCACTGCAACTTAAAAAGAGAATTGAAAAAAGGCATCAAAAATTGGTAAAGTTTAAAAGTGAACTATTTTTGCTTAATGCCATAACCTGCTTATCGATTCGCCTTACTTTATATATATTAAATAATAATAAAAATACATACTTACATAAGTTTTAGAAATTTTTTACATAAATGAAAATTAACATTTTCTATTAAAACCTGAAATTTCAAGGAAAAGGTCATTTTGATATTTTTCATTTTATTATTTTTCAGAGGTCAAGATGCCGGATCACATTTCTGGCGAATGTAACCTTTTGGTGTAAAAAAAATCCAAAATTTCAATGTGAGAGCACTGTTCTCTTCATGATGGAATTTCAGTTTTAGCCCGAAACACATAAGCAGAAGATACATTAAACGCAACATTCTTCTAAAATAATTTTTTCTTATTCCGTAGTGTTAAACGAAATGAATAAAACATTAAGATTAATTTTTTTTGAGGTTTATTTGTTTCATATACAGTGCCATCAAATAGAATTAAGTCTAATAAAACATATACCCTGTGTCTAATAATAGTTTAAATTAAAACTTTTAATAGTAAAATGGGTTATCTAACTGATAACCTGTTCTAAAATCTTCATATTTTAAGAACTAAATAATTTTTTTCCACATTTGACGTGCTTAGAAAGTAATTTGAAAATTTGTTTCTTCCATTTTCTTTAAATTATTATTAAAATGGATTCATGTTGTTTGTTTGGATGCAATACAAACATTTTCTAAATCCTCATACATCATCGACCAAAGCAACAACAACAGCAGCAAGAATAAAACCTATCTCAACAAAAAATAAAAACTATTTGCTGTTGTTCTAAAAAAAGTCGCTGTTTTATTTTTTACATCGTCGTCGTCATCATTTTAAGTCCATTCCCCTTGATCGTTATGGAAACGTATGTTGTTAAACTACTTTTTTGTAATTTTCTACAAATGCGTTTGTCTTTTTTTTTTTAAATAAAAAACAATTCTAATCATTTAAAAAATGGCAAATAAAAAATAAAAAAAGGAAATAAAAGGAAATTGTGTAAAATTGCAGTAGAATTTGTATGCGAGTGTTGGGTAGTAATGGCGGGAGTTTAAAATTCCCTGTAATTGTTGATATTGCTTTGTTTTATGTATTGACCAGTTTCTGTTCTTGTTTTTATATATTTAATTTTTCCTAGCTTTTTTTATCATCTAGGAAAAAAATGTTTTATCTTTCTGCAAATTTAAAAGCAATAACAAAACGAAAATAAAAAAAATTTATGTTAAAAAAAACTCTTAAAAAATATTGATTTTTTAAGTAGATATTCGTTTCTGATTATTTTTCTAAAACAAAATCTTAGTGAAAGAAAATTTTAAATGACTTGTTTAATTTACTATGTAAAAAAATTGTTAATTTGTTTAAGACTATTTTATGAGAAAAAATTATTTTATTTATGCGCTCTGTAAAAGTTTCGTTTTTTTTTTTATTTTAAAGAAAAAATATTTTATATAAACTTTTACTTGATTTTGCCTCAGGAGAGAACGTACATAGGCGTAGATAGGTCTGTCCGGAGGGAAAGTTAATTCCAGAACTAACTTAGCCCTCACAATATAGAATAAGCTTTCTCTTCGTTAAAAGGCTATAGCCCCCTCCACAAAAAATTTCTTAAAACGCAAATGCGTTCATATTTACTTTAACAAATATGTTTTAAACAAGTAAAGGGCTTAAGGCCACGATTGTGTGCTCAAAAAGTATGATAGTGTGTGACAGATTTCTTGACAGATCTGTACGATTTTATCTTTTGAAATAATTCATAAATTGAGTTTTTCTATTTTTGGTCTCTAGAGTCGCTTACAGCAGTTTTATAAAAAGAATAATTTTCCAGAATCTTTTCCACTGGACTTGGAGACAAATATACCAGCGGTTTTCTAACTCTTGTTGTTATAGATTCTTTCGTTAGAATAAAATACTGCTGAGACTTTCGTTGAATGAAAAAATATTTCTTTCGCTGCACTGTTCAATTCATTCATAACAATGGTCAGGGTTGCATAAGTTATTCTACTTTTTTCGTTTTCATTTTTATAAATTCAAAATCACGTTCATTTGGTAGAAAGGAATGACTAGATACCAAAAATTTGTGATCTATCATATAAATTTTATTTGATGATTTTAAATAACTTATTAACTCAGTTTTTTATTTTCTTAGCTCAAAGTATTTACATAAATGGTTTAGTTTTATTAATAATTTTCTTAAAATTCAAATTTAGAACATGTGTTTTTAATTATTTAAAAAAAAACGAAAGAAAATGTGCTAACAACTTTTATAGTACCATTATACCGATCAAATTGGGTGACTTCGTATCTCTATTTAGTCTGCGAAATAACTTATTTTTAGCAAACAAAAAGTATTTTATATTTGAACAAAGATTCTATGGGTCCTCCACACTAAATTTTATTCAAATCAATTTAGCAGTTTTTAGGTGATGCGAACACAGACAGGCAAAAATTCCAAAAATAGGTGTTTTGTATTCAATTTTGATTATTATCTACACAAACATCAAAGTTAAAAAAAAATATTTCATGTACAGAAATTACCTGTTACTGTTATATTACGTGTAGAGATGAATTTCACAATATACCCATTTAGTTTAAAGGAATTGATTAGCTCATTTTTTACTTTGTCTCACATCACTTTTATATTAAGGATATCATTTTTCAGGGAACAACAAACATATTAACGGTCGTTTTTTAATATAAAAGGTGATGCCCAAAAGTAATATATAAAAAGTCACTGTGTTTAAAAGTTTAACGAAAAAGTCCGCATTCTTGGAGCAAAAATCGGCAAATTGACACTTTGATAATTTTGAGGCGAAAAATCGGCAAATATGGCAGGCCTGGTTACTAAACGCAACGATTGTTGCTTCGCAAAAATTTTGCAACGATGTAAAGAAGATTTTCAGGTGTACATGTGAACAAGTTTTATTTAAAAAAATTTCAACTATAATATTTACTCATTAATAAAGACGCTTGCTAAGTAAATATAATTATGCTTTCAAGCTTGAAAAAAAAATTAAAAAAAACAAACTTAAAATTTTTTTTAATAATTTAATTTATTTTATTTATTTATTTTTTTTTGTTTTATCTGTAACTTCCGATATAATAGTATCATTTTGAAACACCCTGTAAATAATATTTTGTCTGTGTAAGGCCCTTTAACAGTTTCCATTACAAACACACACAGTTTGGGGGTCGAAATGTTGCCACATTTATTTACGGTCCCAATCGTCCTTTATCTTATCGCTAGTAAATTAAATAAAGAAGCTACGTTTATAGTTAATGTCTATTTTAAAAACTATTTAAACTTTAATTATGAGGAGGGTATTTAAAAGTTGGAGAATTTTAGTATCGAGCTGTAAGGACACTATGATGAGAAAAAATTAACCAAAAAAAACATCCGTTTTTATTTCTTGTTTTTTGATAGACTACTTGAGCTTGGCGTACAGCAGGTAAACATTGAAATATTTCAATCAAATAATTTATATTTTTCAACTATATTCTATATGACTAATTTTTTAGTTTCTTTTTTCAGCAAAAAGAATTTAACATAAATTAAAAAAAAAAAAAAAACAAAAAAGAAACAGTTCATACAAATTGTTGAAATGCCATAAAGAGAATTTTATTGATTTTTTCGTTTGGAATTATGAAGCAGCGGCAAATATTTCTATAAATTTTTGTTGTTGTTTTGTTTTTTTTTTCAAAGAATTTCTATATTTTGCTGTTGCTATCGGTGTAGTTGTTTAAATTTTTGTTAGTTGGTCGCTTAACTTCTACTTGCTGGTTGTAGCTGAGTTCTTTTTAATTTTTTTATGCTGTGTATGTGAACTTTTTCTCTGCCTTTGTTTATTTTAAATTAAAACAAAAATTTTTTTTTAATTTTTTGTCTTATTTTTTTATTTTATTTTTTTTCGGGGAAAAAATCAAAAACAAATATTTAAAATGAACTCTTTAAAAACTCTCTTTTTCTCTGTTTTTTTTCTCATTTTTAAGTAAACAAAATATATGTACAAATAAATAAAAAGCAAAAATTAAATGCTACCAGCTTGCTTGGAAAATACATATTTTTCGGAATTTTTTTTGAGATGCCTGAAAATAGGTACTTTGTGTACGTATATTTCAACAGAAATAATGTCACAAAATTAATGTTTCCAATTCAAAGTACAATTAAATTAAGTACGATTAACTAAGAACAATTTTTCCACATTTCAATCAATATGAACCCGATAGATTAGTTCCTTTGCATTAAAACATTCTATGTATACGAAGATTAGGAAACGATTACATACTTTTTATGAAAGGTACATTTTTATTTGTGAATTATACACCAAATTGTACAAATACTAACTTTTATTTACATTAAGTAATTTGATAACAACAACTATTTTAAGTTCCTTTTTCGTTGCTCTTCTGCATTTAACTGAGATCCCTATGACATCCTCAATCAAATACATATTTTCGATTTTTTCTTTGCCATTTTTATTATAATCTGAATTAAAATATCCAATTAAAAGCATTTATTTCTAAGCATATGAAACAATATTTTATAAATTTTAAAAAAATTTTGAAAATAATTTTAATAAATAATTTTTCTACAGACACATTAAAAAATTTGTAAATG
Organism: Cistogaster globosa; assembly: GCA_937654795.1. Classification (NCBI taxonomy): domain Eukaryota; kingdom Metazoa; phylum Arthropoda; class Insecta; order Diptera; family Tachinidae; genus Cistogaster; species Cistogaster globosa. The sequence continues at coordinate 121,049,307 of OW569406.1, read as the reverse complement.
TTTGAAATTTAAATATGTATAATCCTTTTAAACTGTTTCAGTAAAAGAGAATTTTAAATGTCAATTAGTTTTTATTTAAAAATTCATTTGCACGCATAAACCCAAAAAATTTACATATCACTATAAATAGATACGTTTGTATGCATATACATATTTTTAAACTAAAATATTAATGTTTTTTGACCTTTCATAAATAATTTTATTTTATAATTTCTCGCGCACTAGGTCATTTTTTAAAATAAAAATATTGTTTATTATTTTTTCAATATTTCGCCATACCGCTGGGTGGCATTTTCAGGAAACGGAAAACTAAATTATTTAAATTATGTTTTTCAAATACAAAAAACAAAACTTAATTAAAATACAAATACAAAAAAAGATTTAATTTAAATAATTTTATTTCCTGTTTTCTGAAAGGTAAAAAAACCTTAATAAATTATAATTTTTTTTTAATTTAAAATTTTTCCATGCAAAGAAAGTGATTAATTAATTTCGATATTTGATAAGTTACATTAATAAAAGCAAATTGGGGAGAAAAGCCATTTAAGATTTTAAGACTTGTAAATATTTCTTTTATCCTACACAAAGAGTATTCTAAAAGTTTTTATATACCCATATGTACGTTAATATGTGCACATAATCATATATAAATATATAAAAACACAGGTCAAGGTAATAAATTCATATAAAAAATTATCACATAAATAATTCAAGAATGAAAAACAAATATTTTTTGGTAATTATAAAAACTTCTTAAAATACTTAATGCAAAAAAAAAGCAAATTAGGATATAGATCTATATTTGTACATTTGTATGAATGATTTTTCCAAAATTTATATAATTTTTGTCTTTTCTTTTTTTTTTTTGTTAATATCACTTGTTAAAGTTTTATTTTTTAATGGAAAAATTGCAACTCAAGTTACTGTAGAAGAGTGTTTTCCATCCTAAAACTGCTTTACGGTCAAAATTATCTCTAGAGTCCGTACATTAACTTTAATATTTTAAAATAAATAAAAAAAATATATTTTTCCAAACAGAAAATAAAAATTGCAAAAGTAACATTAAAAAGTAATCTTTTGAATAAAACTTAAACCCGTTACGATCACTGATAGAAATGATTATTATTTTAATATTTGTGTGTGTGTATGTTCACGTGCTTGAGTATGTATTGAACAAATATAAATTTTAAACTAAAAAAAAGGTCAATTTCTTTTTAAATCGAAATGTAATTTTACGTAGAAACGAAAAAGTTAAATTATCATTTATTTTAGTTCAACAAAACCTAAAGTATTGTAAAATAATGCATAAAATTTCTTCCTGAAATTATTTGGTTTGTTTTAAGTAAAAGAAATTATGTTTTTCTTAAAAAAAAAAAACATTTTATTTTTTTTAACATAATTTTTTTTAATTAAGGAAAAAAATAAGTAACTGCTTTAGGGATTAACACTCTGTAGGGAAAAATGAAAATCCATACAATAAGGGAAACAATGTCTGCTAGTACATGTATGTGGCGGTGTGTGTGCAAGAGCGTATTTGGTTGGTAAGTTTGCAGACATTTTTTCTTATTTATTTATGTTGGCAATAAAATGTGTGTTTTTATATAAAATGTGCTACACATAAAATAATTACAAAAACAACAAAAACAGAAAACAATAAAGGAGCGAACTTTTTTTATAAAATTCGTTGGCTGGTTTTTGCATTTTCATAATGTTGACATTAATTTTGTTTTTTGTTCGTATCTTTGTAATTTTAAAAATGATATAAAAAGCCAGAAACAAAATAGCACAAAAAGGGTTATTTTTATTTATTTATTTCTTTAAAGCCGTAAAAAATATTATATATAAAAAATATTTTTCATAACTGGATGGTAAAAATAAAAAGGCCTTTTCTTTTCAGGCTTGGCTAAATGAAGGCTTTCTGAAAGGAAGCTTTTATTCTGTAAAAGATATCCTTATAATTTAAATAAACATTTAATGCTTTTTTTTACTGAAAAAAAAATAAAATATGATAATCATTTAGAAACTCTTTCAATATAGTTTATCTTATTTAAAAAAAATTTTAAAATCCGTAATATTTATAGAATAACACAAAAATAATTTGAAAAACGTAAGAAAAGAAAAGGCGCCTACCTGTTTTATTTACCACATCACCACCATTTACGGACCGGTGTTGATGAATTTCAAAATCGCCTCTTTCGAAACTATTACTGACAGATTGGTAGGTTTATAAATTCTGTAGCTTTTCTACGGTCTTGGCAAAACTGATGGCAACTGAATTACACACAGACGCGAAATCGTTAAACCGATTCCCATGGGTATAATGATCTAGAATATAGGCAGAAATAAATAGTGTAGAAATTTCAAATGAAATACCAAACTGACGATGATTTTTTTTAATAAATATTTCCTTTTTTCCATTTTTTTTCTTTGCTCCAGAAAGTGACATTATGTTCATTGATATAAGTCACACTACTATGCGACATAACGTCCATGGATATTATAAGTATATTTTACAGTATTCTATGTAAGAAACTTGCGTTGGTAAGCGAAGCCGGTGTTGGTTATACGATAGAGTAGAAAAACATTGCACCCGGACGAAGTCCGCCTATGCAACATAGTATCCAAGCAAACTTAGTTCTACCGAATTTGAAATAGTACACACAATTCACTAAATTCGATTGGCAAAAAATTTGGTTGTCATAAAAGATCTGTTTTAGCAGTGTTATTCTGCTCTGCCTACAACACGTTATGCCATTGATGATCTGTTCAGAAAGATGGCGCGTGAAGGACGTGGTGTAAAAGTATTGATATTAGAACAAGTTTTAAAAACTGTAGACATATCTTTTATCTTTTTTTTTTTAATACAGCATATATTTTAAAAACTACTTTAAAAGCCGAAGCATCCATTTTTCATCATTTCCTTGTTTCACTACAACCTAAATAAGTTTCAAAACATTAGAAAAGCTCAACAATCGTTTTGAAAATACGTTACCGTCATGAAAGGTAGTTACGTTTTCCTTTTTTTATTTCCATTCAAACTGTGTTGCCATATTTAAAAAAACTATATCCACTATTAGTTCTTGAGTTATTTTGAGTTGTTGAAAAATCAAATAAAAAAGAAAAATAGAGATAAATCTGTTAAGCAGTCTCTCCTAAGAAACTTCTCAATCTTTACAAAAGTATAAAACTTTAATTAAGGAACACACACATTTAGAAGGACTCTATGAAACTGATGTTTATGTAACAATGTGGCAACAAATTTTAACTCTAAAGAATAAAATGCATACCATTGTTAACAAATAAAATAGTTTTAATACAAATACTTGCTTAATCATTTCTCAATTCTTAACTTATTGCAAAATGTTGGTTGTGTGAAGTGACAAACTTTAAAAAAATAAAACAAAAAATTGAAATAAAAGTTATAATAACTTGGATAGAAAGATGAGAATATTTTTATTGCCAAATAATAAACAATTCGACAATTTATAAAATCGAAAAATTCTTTAAAATCAATATAAATATTTTTTTGTTTTCTAAAGACTGTTGAACCATAAAATTGTTAGGAGATTAAATGACACTGTTCTTAAAACTATAGAAAATTTAAAAGTTAGTTCTTACAAAGAAAAAAAAAAGAAAACATTGATATAGTAAATTACACATTGTCAAATTTTCAAAAGTTTGTCTGTATCGGTTACAAAGATAGGGCCATATAGCTCAAATTACATCAGTTAAAGAGACGCCCTTTTATTTCTAATTTCAGTTTTGCTACTTAGTATAGCGGACTTAGCAATAAAGGTTCTGTGCAAACTTCAATCAACTTTCTATACATTGAATAACAGCAAATATTGTAACGCCCTTTAATTTATAATTTTAAATATTTATATTTCTAATTATACCAGACAAAGTAGTGGGCATTCCGTTTAATTTTCAAGAGTTTGTATATAACAGTTCAAACGATAGCGCCATATAGGTCAATTTACTTCAAATATGGGAACACACTTTAGTTTCTTAATTCAATTTTTATACCTGTGCTTATAGCGGACTTAGTAATAAAGGTTCTTTTAAAATTTCAATTATCTGGCTATAACAGTTCAAAAGTTTGGCCACATACATCAAATGCCACTAAATATTGGGACACCCTTTAATTTATAATTTTGAATGGTTATACTTGTTATTATAACGATCATAGTAATCGACATCCTGTCCAATTTTCAAGCGTTTGTCTATAATGGTTTAAGCCAATTAACGTCACCTATGGAGATACCCTATAATTTTTTGATTTATTTTTTTATTACTTTTTGCTATTGGAAGAAGTGCACTTTACGGATCATAATACACTTTAAAAAAATGTATGTTGTATGGGGACATCATTTAATTTTTAAGATCATGAACTGTTTGAACTGAACGGGACCATCTGTAAGCATCATCTTTCAAATAAAAAATTCAAGATCGATACAGAAATGACTGAGTTATGGAAGCACAAACATGAAAAAAGCAACATTCAGTCGAATTGATAACCTCGTTCTTTTTCTAAAGTCGGTTATAAAGTAAATGGTATAACTTCAGCTCAAGAATTTTGGACAATTACAATGATACTCATTTTAAACACATACAACAAAATATGTTGTAAATAATTTTTTTTTTAAATAAACGAAAAAATATGGTAATAAATGCTCCCGTAAATACTACGTTGAAGCAGGGTTACCGTTCGCCCGACTAAAGTGGCAATTTGTCCCTTTTTTAACGGTCTGCGATTTTCTGTGATACTTTTTTTGTCACCGACTTTTGCAACTTTTTTATTTTTTTTTTTTGGGACCTTCTACCTTTTTTCGTTAAGTTTCTCACAAAAAACATTTAATTTCCAGTAAATTTTTAATAGCATACGACAACCAAATTTATTAAACTTAAGTAACGCTGCTAGTATACATGAAAATATGTATAGATGCATGTGTATATGTATAATGCAACTGTTCATTTTAAGATATATGATAAAAATGGATTCTGTATCAGCTTTTTGTTTTGCTTCAATTGTTTTTATTTTATTTTTGTTATGATTTTAATTAAATGTAATGCTAAAAAAGATTTGCACCTTTTCTTTCTTCAGCGACTTTTTTGTGCGACTTTATTTTTACAAAACGACTTTTTGTGCGACTTTTTAAAATTTCCTAACGGTAACCCTGCGTTGTAGCAATAATTACTCTTTATATTAAAATTTCGCGAGTGTTACCTACCGTTTTCATCACGTGGCAACGCTATTCTATACGTTAGTGAAAAATTAAACAAAAAATACTTAATGTTAAAATAAAATTGTTTGTTAAGATTTTTTTTATAACTTTATCTTATGTATAATTTTTAGTTTTTCACATCAAAAATTCCATTCCATTAAAGATATTTATTAAATAAAAATTTTAAGAGCAGATATTTTATATAGATACATATGCAGATATGTACTCAAATATGGTTTTGATTTATGTGAACAAACTACACATAAAAATATTTCATGTTGATATAAAAATTTTCGAGAAGTAAAAAAAATATTTTAATAGGGACAAGCTTAAAATTCGTTTATTTATTTTCAATACCCATTATTTTTTTACTGTTGCCAACCTCCTCTTAAATGAAGATTTTGTATGATAAAATTAAAAAAAAAATAAATGAAGATTGATTCTTGCATGCGAAGACTCATTTTAAACTCAATAAAAAATAATTTTTTAAATAAAGAGAATTTATTTGAGTTCTGTAGATAAAAAGTGAAAAAAAAAAATATGAGTTTAAATACAATTTTCATATCTGAGTATAATTCACTACTAAATAAATAAAAGCATCGCCAATTGCTTTTTTGAAAAAATATGTATGCATGCATATTATACACATGTATACACGCATACATATATATTTACATACTCAAACACACATACATATTTACTATTTCACATGCAAAAAATAAAAAACTAAATATTTTAGTGTGAGAAGAAATTTTAATTTTAAGAAGGTTCCTCGTTTTATTGCAATTTATTGTGTGCAAATAAAATTATCTCCTAAACAGTATCGTTGTCGATGTCATGATCGTGATTTAACAACGTTGTCAAAAAAACTTCTTTATCCACCGATGTTTGTTATCGAATGTGGCTTTTATTTTGATATTTAGTTTCAAAAAAAAAAAACAATCATTTGTTAAAACTGATAATAGACACAAAATTATTACAAGCCAACTTCTTTATACTTAATTTATTTAAAAGGATTTTATAAAAAACATATGAAAATTTCTTTCAGTGCTAATTTGTCAGAACAAAAAGCAAATGCACCTTTTTTCATTGTTATCATGACACAAAAATCAATATCGATTTAAAAAAAAAGGATGAAGTTGCAAAAATAAAACATGGTTGAAATGAAAACATTTTAATGAAAAAATAAATTTAACAAATTTCAATCTTTAAGCAAAAACAAAGTGCAAAAAAAAATTAAAGCGAAAAAATAATAGCAAAAAAAAGTGGTCGTTATAATTTTTTATACTCTTGGTATTTTTCTTTTTGTTGTAGTTGCTGTTGCAGTAATTTTTTTTTCAGTTTTTTTTTCTATATGTTGTAATAGCATTTTTATTTTTATAAATTTTTTTTCAAAAAGCCTCTCTCACTCCAACTTCTGCCATTTCTTCATCACTTCTCATCGTCATTCTCAGTATGTTTTTATTATTTTGTGTTGCTTTTTATTACATTTTTTTTCGAACGAGAAATGAACACAAAAGCCAAACAAACCATCCAAGCTGTGATGGTAAAATATAAAAGAAAATGTTTTCCACGCGACTCAAAAAATAAAAAATAAAAATCAGTAGCTTTAGATGAAAAAATTAATCTGAAAAAAGAAAAAAAAAAAACGGTTGAGTGGCATTTGTGGGAATATCAGCCAGCCATCTTGTTTTATTTTGCAAAAATTTTAGAGTTTATGTTTAAAGGTTTTTTTTCTGAAATTTTGAAATAAATATGTATTTTCAAGAGAACATAAACCTCTATTACTTTTTTATATTAAAAAAACAGGACTTAAAAAGAAGAATTCCTTAGACACAAGGTACTGTAGAGTTCTCGTTTTTTAAGAGAAAATTTCTATAGACACGTTAAATGATTATTATTATATGGTAAAATCTTCTGAGTTGGGTGTGAATAAATGTTCTACTTAAGAAAGGTAAATTAATGAAATTTTAGCGAATGCACGAACGAAACTTTTTAGAATTATTAAAACAATTCCTAAATTTTTTCACATTTTTTTTCAATATTTGAAAGTGAACATTTTTGTCTTTTTGTGTAGAGGTTTGGGATTTTTCTGGGATAGATTTTAAGTATTAAAATAGAAATGCGAAGTACATACATATATATGTATGTGTGTTGAAATAAATTGTTTTTAGGCTGTGCATTTCTAAACTAAGTTTCGGCTTGTAATTTGAATTGTTTAAATGTAAAATGAAGTTTCATAAAAAGTTCTCAATAATAAGTGTTATACATGGGAATAATTAATTAAATGGACTAATTACTTGACTATTCCATTAGCATTGAATGATAAATAATGCTAATGTTTTGTGAAGCGTTATCATTATTTTCACTAATGATAATAGTTTTTAATGAAAATGTTTCATTTATAATTAGTTAAAAAACAAAACCATTACCATTGACTAATGATTTAATGGTTTTGAATCAGTATCATTATTAAATGTATTCCTAACTTTGTACAATAAATAGTCATTTCAAAGTTTAGTAGAGTATTATTTCAAAATTGCGTTTTGGTCACAAAAATATGATGAAACATATATGTTTTAACTTTCTTAGAAAAAATGAGATACTATGAGAATATATGTTTGCTTTCGTGTTAGTTATGAGATCTGCTAGCTGAGGTGTTAAATAACTTTAGATCTTAGACATCAAGTTTTACACCTCTCTCACTTAAAATTCATAAATTACTACAAGAGTTTTCAAATTTATTTATTTCTGCAAAAAAAATTTTTTTCTGCGATCAAAACATTGTGTTTCATTAAAGCAATTATTTTTGATTTAATAATAAACAATTCCAATGATATTTTAATGGTTTTAAAAAAAACCCAAATACGCTAATCAGCAGTTTTTATATTTTTCTTTTTTTTTGGTATTTGACATCTGTTAGACATCTTACAATGAGATTTTTAAATTCTTTACCTCTTTTGGCTTTTATTTATTTATTTTTAATATTTATGCTATTACTAGGGTTTGGGATTTCCCGCAAGAAATTTTAAAAATACTGAAAAGTATATTATTATATTTTTTTCAAAGACATGATTTTAGAATTGTTAGTGCATTTAACAATTCACTAGACATTCTATTTCTTGTTTTCGTTCAGCACAACACAAGACAATCAGTGTATTTCTTGAAAATGGTTATAATTTTAAACTTTCCGTTTTCCGGAAATTTAGCTAAAATTCCCTCCTGGGAATTCCCGTTTCCCAAACCATAGCTATGGCATACACATCAGAAAGCTTTTGTTATTTCTTTTATACAGTTTTAGATATGTGGTCATCAAAGTTAAAGCAGTAGGTTGAAAAGCAATGAAAGCTTTTTTAAATGTTGGATATTCGTACTTATACATCACAAAATAAAACTAACTCAACGATTAACAAAATGTTCAAGTAATTTGTTCAGTTTTCGGATTTTGTTAAGTCAGATAATGTAATCAAAACATTAGATTTGAATTAAATATCGGGGCTAAATATGCCTCATTTTGGACCATTGCTTCACAGTACCTTTGCATGTGACCATGCAAATAAATTGTCTCACACTAATAATTCCATCTAATAAATTATCCTTCGTAGTAAGTTTTCAAGATTTTCTATAAAATTACTGGCACCTTTATAACTATAACTAAATCATATTAACTAGATCCGTATTTATCCCTTAAAGTTGATAACTAGCAAAAAAGGTATCTGCATCTGATCAAACTTTTTTTAAAATTTTTGTTAGAATTCTTAATTATTTATTATCGAGTTTGTCTTCTTTGCAAATTTTATGTAAGAGATATTTTCGGCAAGATGAAAGCAAATTGCTCTGTGGGTAGTTTTAAATCCAGAATTAAGACCAATTATTGCTACGTTTTCCCCTAAAATCTTTGTTCTATCTATTTTATAACTGAAAGGAAACATGATAATAGTGAAATTTTCCTTTGAAAATATCTAAACTAATTGGATGTCATGAAAGGTGGATTTAATTAGGGGTGTTCGATTAAGCGAATTGAAACGGGAAAAATTTGAATAATATTTATGAAACTTACATCGGTTGCGTATATTGTACGTCAGATTTTAGACGGGCGAAAATTTGAGCGAGCAATATTTAGTTTGGTGTCATGTTACAAGTGTTCGATTTTTTAAGTTCAAAAGTAATTTTTGTTTTTTTTTTTCTTTTAGCACGCCCAAAGTAATTTTTTCGAAACAACTAAACGTCCTTATTATTTCCCATAGAAAAATACTAATCAATGAAAGATAATATCGCGGCGTTAAGTACAAGAAATATATGCCTTAAATTTTTTTTTTTTTTTTAATTTTATTATTTTTAACACTGTGTGGGTATTTAGGACAAGTAATGAATAACAATACACCATATCCAGATAAAATTCAAATATGATTAAAATTATTCAGAGTTTACTGATGTCGTTGTGGGACTGCCATTACATTTCAAATTAATTTTAAAAATACTTTTGAAAAGTTCTAAAATATAAAAATCAGAATATGGTGCGGTACAGTATTTTAAAAAAAATGATCTGTCCTTTCCACTATTTTCAACAACTGACTTCATTGTGTTGTTGGATTTCGAAGTTGAATATTTTTTGCTGTTTCCTTCCTCCTTTTTACCTTTACGTGGCTCACACACGTTCTTTTTAAAAAATGTTGGTTTATTATGGTAACAAAAATTGGGCTAAATATTGTGGGTGGTTATTTTTTTATTAAACTGTATAAGTACATATATATTTTTCCTTTTTTTTAATTTGGTTTTTAAAAAAGGGACATGGCTTTTTTATAGCATAAAAAATATTTTTCTTTTTTTTTTTTTTGGCAAAGTTTAAATATCCTTTTGGGTTTTTTCCATTTTTTTTTTTTTTTTGTAAAAAGCATGTGCTTTTTTTTGCTTGTTTTTTTTTTTGTTTTGCCTTGGCAGCTTTTCAAAAATACCATACAAAATCAACAAAAATGTTAAGAGGAATTTCAAACGAGGAAAAAAATTTAATTTCGTAAATTTTTTTCTACCGAGTTTTCTCTTTCTTATATTTTTTTTAGTAGTGTAAGGATAAAAGGATGTTTCAATGTGATAAAATAAAAATTCTGACATAAAATTAAAATGAAAAAAGAAATTTATATTAAAAAATGTTCATTTATTTACGGGATTATATAAAAGTTGCTTTAATAAAAAAATACAGGGTGACTAAATGAAAATATTGAAAAAGAAAATTAGTTGATTACAAACAAGCAAATATTTTTATTTAAAAAGTTTTCAGCTTAAAAAAATATAAACTAATTATGTAAGTTTTATAAATTAATTACTTGAGCGCTAAAAAAAATTTAAATTAAATTACTCGAATTTGCCAACTAAATTTATAATAATTTTCTTTAACATCCGACATCTGCAACTGAAATATGAATTAAAATTTGTTCTTAACCTCACTGTTCTAAAATTTGATTTGGAATAATAATTATTTTTAATTAAATCAATGTTAATCGGTTTTTATTTGAAGCCACTAATCGACTAAACAAAATTTTTAATTAAATACTTTTCGGATGTAACCAGTTAATTTTTTTCTTGAGCGGCTGGCTTCGAAACTTACGGCTTAGAAAAATTAATTTTCAAGTTCTTACAACACAAAAACTTAAAATTCTCCAATTAATATACAGATTTGTCTTCCTTTTCTTTATTCGTGAAATAATTATCTCTCAAAATCGATTGCTTTAACTGATCTTACATTCATGAGTCGTCGAATGAAAATGATCAGTCAGTCACACGATTTTATTTACTTTTGATTATAATCAAATACAGCACTCATAAGGACAAGAAATATACGAAATATCAGTTGCTTTCTTTCATTGCTGTATTTTAACCATTTTGAAGTAACTTTTCGCTTGAAGGAGGTTCATCGTTTATGGATATCTAGTCACTCTTAAATTTCCTAACCTATTGGAGCCTTTAATGACAAAGTTGCAACAATTATTAACAGTAATTTAACTGAACGAATTTTGCTTATTACTTGCCATCTATAACAATATTTTTTATATCTCGAAAATAATTAAAACCACTTTATATAGTTATTAATGCAAGAACCTGTATTTTTTTATTACGTTAAAGTTTTCATTTTAATGCAACAAATAATATTTTTTACTTTTTGCAGGTGTAGGTAGCATAATTAAAGAGAGAGAAGAAAAAAAAAACGTATGAAAAAATACCTTTTTTTGAGAAAAAAAAAAAATAAATACTTTTATATACGTAGATGGAGGAGGAGGGGGGAGAGAGGGTTTATTTTCCAAGCTTGCAAAAAAATTTCTATAAAAATGCAAAATTTCATGTTCTTTTGTTTTTTTTATTTCAAATGATGTCATTGCTTCCAGGTCCTTTAGATTAAATGAGAATAAAAAAATAGAAAAAATCTATGAAAAAGGAGAAGAAGAAGAACAGAAACAGAGTCATTAAAATAAATTCAAAATAATTTACAGCACAAATTAAAAATAAAGGACACAAAATACATACAGAAAAATATGAACTTTTATGCATAAAAGATTAAATTTCTCCTCTTGCAACTGTCGTTGTGTTGTTTGATAGAAAATTTCTCTTTTTTATTTGTTATGATTTTTTGGCGTAACAGTTATAATTCTACCTTTTAAAATAAAGGGTGCTGCAGTGGTTTTGGCTTCAAGCTTCAAGTTGCTTTCCTAAACCTGAAAGTTTGATTTGACAAAATTGGTCGCATTGTAATCGAGTGAAGACTCCAGCACCAACGGCTTACAATAGATGTAGCTATTTACATAACACATTATTATAGTTTTAACTTAATTCGACCTTTTAAGTTTCATCTATTTTAATAAATTAAAATTTAACTTGTTAACAAATTATTAGTCATCGGCTCTTAATGGGTTAAGCATTTTTAAATTTTTTTTAGTATTTTCTGAAAGATCTCTTCAAAAGCTTATAAATGATACCCATATTGACCATATTGCCAATCGAACTTTTTATGAAAATTTCAGAAGCCCATAACGTGGAAAATATGGGCGAGCGCCAATTTTTTCTCTTGGTGTTTTTTATTTATTTTGTAATTCTCTATGGCCCCATATATTTGTTGTTTTTTTTTATTGGAAAAATTAGAGGCAGGTGTAGTGTCTTGCCTGCTGCCTTAAAGGACATGAACCGATTTTGCTGATTTTTAATAGTAAATTTTCGAAACTATGTCTAATCGATTGGCGTATTTAAATTGTTTCTAGCACACCTACTCACTTGGCAAAGTTGATTATAACTTACACACAGACGGGCAAACGAACATCGCTCAATCGACTTCGCTATGCATTAAATTATAAATTTAATAAATTACACACAGAATGACTAACTTAGATATACATTTTTTTTACCTGTGGTGAAGGGTGTAATAATGAACTTCTCATACCAGTTTATAGTTTATATCCCTCAAATAACTCTTAAAATAATTTTAATTTTTAATTTTTTTTTAATTTCTACTTAAATGAATATTTAATATTTTTGCGTATATAAAATTTTAATTTATTCCTGATGATGCTTTTCAATGGCACCGAAAGATATTGAAAACAAAAAATAATATATAAAATATAAAAAGAAAAAGTGTGACCTCAAGCTTAAATAGTTAAATCAAATATGTAGACATATAAACGTTATTTTAATTAATTCATTATAGAATTTAAACAGGGTGCTCAATTTGCTAAGCGCAATTTTGAACTGAATCTTTTTTTTTATTACCATCGTCAGAAAACAAATAATAAGAAAAATATAACATGGCAAATGAAGGCTACAAAATACCTTGTGAACTAAATAACTTAAATAAACTGAAAAAATAATTCAGATCAAAGATATGGAGACAATAATAAATCACAGAAAATTTTTCAATTGTTCAAAGTTAAATCATTATCCAACGTTAATAGAATCCGTCATACATTAATCTTTGACGTATTCAACTGACAAGTCAGTTTAAATACATGTTTTCTTATGTACGTATCTTTCAACGCAAAGTACGAAAGTTGGTCAACTTTTAACTTTTGACGTACGTTGAATACTTTGATAGCTATCATTTGCTTCTTCTTCTTTGTTTTATTTTACCTCTTGCTGTGTTTTAATTGTATCTTGTGATTTTTATTATAAAATAATTTTAGTAACAAAAATAAATAAAAATTAAATTAAATTATCAAGTAAATAAAATACAAATTAAATTCAAAAGTGAATAAAAATAGAGAGCAAACTTTGCGTTAACATCCGTCAGCAAAGTATTCATTGTGCCAACATCATCCGTCATTACTTTGGCTTCTTTTTAATACGTCAAAGTACAACGTATGACGGATTCTATGTGCCACGGCCTTAAGAAACTACCAATAATTTATTATAATGCAGATACAGTCAAATCCCGATAATTCCTTCCCCGATAAATCGTAATTCCCTATAATTCGTAGTAAACCGTCGGTCCCTTGAAAAAATCTCGTTAAATCGTAAAATTTCCATACATTTTGGTCCCCTCGCTAATTCGAAATATTTTTTTTAACAAAATCTTTACATCTTATAAATCGTAATAAAAATACAGAAACCTGGAAAGAATGATTTTTTGTTTACCGCTATCTTGTTTGTTTTGTTTTTGCTTGCGTGTGTGTTTGTTTTCTTAAGATCAGTTTGTTATAAGAATATTAAAGAAAAATGTCAAGGCGCACGCATAAAACTCTGTCGGTGTTACAAAATTCACGGTGAAAGTTCGGCCGTTAATGAAAATATATGTTCAGAATGGAAAGAAAAACTTAATCATTTATTATTATTTATTTCATAATATCATTTATTTTTTATTTATGTATTTTATTTTTAAACAAATGTTTTTTTTATCGTTTTAGTAAACACATTGAAAAACCCGTTAATTCGTAATTATTTTATTTTAAGAAATGGCCGGTCCCTGGCGATTACGAATTATTGGGAGACCAATGTTTTTTAAAGCATAAAAATAACACATCTTTAATGATTGTGATTATTTTTTAACACATCATAATTAAATTTACTTCTAGACTGTAAAGTTAGAATTATGTGAGTTGGGTTAAAATTTATTTGAGAAAACTGTCGTCACTTTACTCTTTTAAATATTGCTCTCATATACTGGATTGCGGGTTTAGCCTAAAATAATAAAGTATTTTGAGCCATCGGCCTTAACTATCAATTCGATGAAAAATAAAAAATTTTAAGTTGGTATTTTTTGCTAAAGATACTTGGAGGGTATGGTTTTCAATCTGTTTCTAATACAATAAATGGTACTTATTAATTAGTTAAAATTAAATTTTAAATATAATAATTTTTTTTCAATAAATATAATTTTTGTTACAATAAACTAAAATTATTTATTTAAAGAATTGTTCTAGATTTTAATTTTACAAAATCACATGTAGAAGCAAAAAAGAAAGGATTGAAATGTCAGTTTCTAATAATTTTTAACTTGAAAAAAAAAAATTGTTAAAAATTGTTTAAAGGCAAATTTAATTGTTTAAAGTATTTAATTTTTCAGCCTCATTATTAGGCAACCAAGCATTACTTTGATTAAAAGGCAACCCTTTTTGCTTTGTAAAAAAAAAAAAACAGTAAATGAACATAAAAATTATGTGATTCGTTTTTTCTTCTCAACCCATTGTCATATATTTAAAGATAAGTGTGGGTGGCGAATGGATGGCTGTCAGTAGGGTGTCCATTGGTTAGTTTGTTTGCTATTTTTGTGTTTTATAGAAAAAATGCTTGCAAGGTACGAACGAAGTGGAAGTACGAACGAAGTGTGTAGCACACATATTTGTATTTAACGAGTAAAAAGATTGTTTTTTTTTATTTCATATATTTCTCGCAAATTTTTATATATTTTTCATTTTTTATTTTTACTTTTTATACTTTTCTACACTTTTTACATTTTTTGTTCTCTGGTTTTATGAAAGTTTTTTAATGTCGCATTTTTATATTTTTAACGAGAATTTTTTTTTTTCACATAAAATGAAAAAATGTTAAAGAAAATAAAGGATGGAGAAATATCCTGAATAAAAAATTTATATTGAAATTTATTTTGATGGACCTTTTTTCATCTTTAATGGTCTCGTTTTTTTCAAAAGGGGATAGTTGAGTTTTTATGGGGCCGTTATTTATTATTATTATTTTTATTAAAAAAATTATAATGTACAGTTGAAATTAATGGTTTTAAAATTTAATGCAATTTTTTAAATAAATATTTTTGTATAAAAATATTTTATTTTACATAAATACATACATATATACACATGCATGTTGTTTTTGCATTAAAAAAACCTTTTTAAATGTAAAACTAAATTTAAACTTCATTTTTCTGTTGAAAATAATTTTTCCATATTTTGCTTAAGTTTTAATACTCCAAAACTTAATGGCAGATTTGTTTAAAAGTTACCCATCTTTTCTTTTAAAACTTCTTAAAAAATCTTTAGTTTAGAGATCAAATCTTCACACATACGAGACGAATCAATGTACATGAGAAACTTTAAATTTTTTATTAAAAAAATCAATAACTTTCCAACACTCGCATGCAATTACAGGATTTGATTTAATCACAAATTTTTATATTTTTTTATTTTAAATTATTAAATAATATTAATATTTTGTAAGGTGAAAGTAATCGAAAAGCTAAATTTTTAAGTAATTTGGGGGTGTTTTTTTGTTGTTAATTTTTAGGGATTTAAATACCGATAAATAAAAATTATAATGTTTTATTAATCTTTTTATAATTTTTGGTTTATGGTTTTTTAAAACGATTGCAGGAAAATAAAGTCTATTGTTAAACTTAAAAGTGGCATAAAATACGGCCAAATTAATCAATATTTGACCAAAAAGACGTAACCACTCAATTATGGAAAAAAATATTGACCCTCTCAATTCTTATTAAGAAATATAAGCTCCTACTCAATATGGAATGTAATATATCAGCATACGATCCAACGACTAACCTTATTAAAATCTAAATAATGGTGTCTATGTTTTATAACCAATGACTTGTTATACATTTTGGATTCGAAAACTTTTGACTTGGAAAAGAATTTTCATTTTATAAATGCATACGAATAAGTTTAAAACATTTAAAAGTTTTAATTGTTTAATTTTTATTAAGACCAAAGATTAACTTTGTTTGTCTTTTTGTTTTGTTTTAAGAATTTCGCTCAAATGTTTCAAAAGGTTTGAAAATATATAAACGTAGCGGCGCCTGATGTTGACTTTTACTTGTGAAATCATTTTTATTCGAAATACCTTTACGCTACACTATCGAAAGGTTCAATTATGGCCATAACCGTTATTACATTTACTTCCAGCAAATAGTGGTGCCATAGCCATAAGCAATTCTTATTTGTGCTGCCGTTTGCTAAAAAAGAAGTGTAACAAAAATATAATTTAAACTCCCCAATACAAAGCAGCGGAGATAAAAAATAAAAACAAAATAAAAAACAAACAGTTAATACCTAAATTCAATAATTAATTGTATATGGTTACGGTTATGGCAATGACGTTATGGCATGTCACCAATAATCAAATACAGTATTTCCCATAAGGTTGGTTTAAAAAGCTGTTTTATACGGTTATCGCTATGGCACGTCTAATTGAACCTCAAGAAAATATTCCTATTATGTTCGTTTGAGATTGTTAGAAATCATTTCAGTTTGAAAATTGCATCTTTGAAAAAGTGCTTAATGGGTGTCGGGTTACTTTGAGCCATCGTTAATCCACCAGTGGTGTTAAAATTATCCACTTCATCACATTAGTCAATAAGAGATTATTTTTGAAAATATTTCGATTAAAATTATTAACGATATATTTTTTGGATCAAATTAAAGCCAAAATAATTTTGATATTGTAAGAAGTGTTCTCAACATATTTCTACAAGTTTCACAATAAAAATAATTTTATTTATTTCATTTTCCTGTTGTTTTAGCTTAAAGAAGTGAAATAAAAAATAAATCATCATGTTGCCACAACAGTATTGTTTGCGATGGAAGTACCACCATAGTAACTTGCAGACAATGTTCTCTCAACTGTTGGATCGAGGTTGCTTTTGTGATGTTACTTTGGCCTGTGAAGGACAACTAATTAGAGCCCACAGAGTGGTATTGTGTGCCTGCAGTACATTTTTCGATACAGTCCTGACAAATTATGCCAGCGAACGAGATCCTATTATTATACTAAAAGATGTCACTTTTGCCGACATCAAATGTTTAATTGAATTTATGTACAAGGGCGAAATAAATGTTGAACATGTGAGTAGAGAAACTAAAGTTAAAAAAACATGAATTTAAAATGTTTACAAAATTATAAATTATTTTTCTAATGCTATTAGGCGAATTTAGCATCTTTACTCAAAACCGCCGATGATCTCAAAATAAAAGGTTTAGCGGAAGTAACTTGGAGGGATGATGAGGAAATTCCTCCGCCACCAACACCGCAGACAGAATTTCATTCACCATCACAGTCTCGCAACCGAGATTCACACAATTATGACAGTTATGATCATGAAGCACAACACAGATCTCAATCACCAGACCCAGAACGTGAGCAGAAAACTCCTTCTCCCAAACATGCAACTACAGCTGCACGCATGCCAACACTGACACCCATACCAACCTCAGCCGTTTCCATAGTAACGGCTGCCGGTTCTCCAATCGACACATATTTGGGACCAAAGCGTAAACGTGGTCGACCTCCATTGGATGATGCCTACGATGTTTTCAATGTGTAAATAACATTTTCCAGCGACTAATGAATGAATAATAAAATTTTAATTTTTCAGTAGAAAATTGGGTCATTATTCCGATCATGGCGATAGTGGAGCATACATGGACGGATCTCAATACCATGAGGAGCAAAACAATCACGGCACAACAACACAACGTTCTAGACCAAACTCTCCTCTGGCAGCATCGGTAGTCTATCAAAAACATATCCAACAACAGAAACAACGCCTACGCTATCGACCTACACGAATTCCACATGATGATGACCAAATAGATGATGAAGCAGCGACAGAACCAGAATGGATAACTAGTTCATTGGAGCATGAAAATGAAACGAGGGATCCTTTAGGTCATGGAGAAGAAGATGAGGCAGAGCTGCATGACATTAAAGAAGAAGAAAATGAAGAAATCACTCTTAGAAAACGAAAATCAGATAAACGTTCTAAAGATTTAGCATCTGAATATCCAAAAATAAAGATATTAAAACGTAAAAATTCCAAAGAGGAAATGTTGCAGCAAAAATCAGAAAACGAAGATGAACTAGAGACAGAAGACTCAGCTAATGTGTCACAAACAATTGAGGAAATTGACACAGTACAGCAATCAGATAAAGAGAAATCATCATTGAGTACAATTAATACATCTAATTCGTCTGCTACAAACAATAACTCATCATCGTCTGCGACCTCTTCTTCGTCTTCATCGCCATCTACAAGTGCGGCTCATAAGGCTTCAACTTCATCCCATTCCTCTCAGCATCATCATTCTCATCACACTCACCATTCTCATTCTCATTCACATCATCCTCCACCACCCCCCTTACACCATCCCCATCATTATGGCAAATACCCACCCGAAGGTTATTTGATAAATGAACATGGCATTCTAATGACTCATGATTTTATACACGCGCCTACGGCCTCTATACCAACATCATCAACTTCAGCTTCCAATGGTCATCACCCAGATGAATATGTTGATATCAAAATGGAAGAATTCAATGAAGCCGAATTACGTTTGACAACAGAGGAAATGTCCCAGTGGCAGGATGTCATCAAAATGGACGACTATTTAGCTAAAGGGAGGCGTCCACAGTTTTGGGAAGAACCATTTACTCGAAGGGTTAGTATTTTTTATTAATGAAGTTATATATTTTTCTTTTTAAAGGCCCCTTCACACTATCATATAAATCTTAAGACTTGCATTCGATTTTGTAAGAAAGAAATCTAATGAGAATCGTTATGATTGTCAAAAAATCCAACGTAACATGAAACGTAGAATGAAAATTCTTAGCAAACCGTATGAATCAAAAGAAAATTTACTAAGCTATTTTTTGAAACTTTTACGTTCATAAACAGTACAAAAAGTAATCATTTGATATTCGAAAAACTTTAGAAATGAGGGTCTTTTTCTATTTAAGTGGTTCAGCTTAATTTATTTACGAAAATACTATTTTTTCATAGAATTTTTGTCTCTAACAGACACACACATAAATACTTGATTGTCACATAGGAGTCATGGCGTAAGCCACTTTAAGGCTTTAATAAAAATGACCAAAAAAATAAACCACGTGTTTATTTTTTCTTAAATTCCCTTCTGCTTTAGGTTGGTTTTATGCCGACTCTTAAGCTGGATTCACCTATTGTTTCCGAACAAAAATTTTGTTCCGAAACAATGGGTGAATCCAGCTTTAATGCAGACGTAAAGTGCATTTAAAATAAAAAACAACTTGTTGTTATTTTTTAATTTCAAATAAATGAAACTTGCATTTGGGTAAACAATTTTAAAAAGTCTAAAGGTGTGGGATCAAATTTGTCAAATATTGGACCAAAAGAGCGTAACCATTATTTTTACAAATGTTTATTCAGTCTTTCCTGACATGTTTCATTACGAGTGACGATTTAAATGATAATAAACATTAAACATTAAAATTATTCAGTGAGAAATATAAATAAATATAAATTTTTGGTCAAACATTTGATTAATCTTATAAACTAAAAAAATATTTGATTGAAACCAACCAAACAAAAGATCATCTAATAACAAAGTTTATATAAACTAAGAAATTAAGTCTCTATACTTTAAAATTCATATGGGAAGAGCAAAAATGTAAATGTGAAGATGAAGATGAGTGACATATTTTATTTTCTTTTTCAAACAATCGATTGGTTAGTCATGAAACTTAAAAGGCCAACCTGCAACGAAATGTATTACGTATATGCAGGTAAGACGAGTTTTGTGGTACATCCGCACCTATCGGGTAAATTACTTTAAACATTACTCACATATCATGCGCCTTCAGGACACCCAGTCCTTGACGATATTTAAACAATTATGTTTTTTAAGTTTTTTTCTTTTCTTTGTGCTTTATACACGAGGTACAGGAAAAAGTCTATTAAATTCAGGTCGATATAGCTCGCAAGCCACTTCCTAAGAAGCCAAAAAGAAAATTCCAATTTTAAAGCAATTAAAATCTCGTAATAATTTTCAAACAATTAAACAATTAATACATGCAGAATCATTTATTCAGTAACTTTAATAGTTGGGTTCCTGATCGGCACGATTAATTTAGTTTAGTATTAGTTTCAAGCTTGTGGTATTGACTTCTTTTCAGCTTTCGCTTAGCAAAAAAGAAAATGCATCTCGTAAATAAATATGTGTTTCACTTAAAAATTTTTGTTATTAATCGGTGGTCTAAGGTAACCAAAAAACGACTTCAAAACAGATTTCATCTGTCTGTTTATAACTGTTCAAGAGTATTAGCACATACATCAAATTACATTAACTATTGGGATACCATCGAATTCCATCTCCAAACTTTATATTTGTTCAACTGTTCAACAGTTTGGCAGCATGCATCAAATTACAGCAACTATACGAGCACCCTTTAATTTCTAAATTCAAATTTTAAACTTGTTGATATAGCGGACTTAAGTTTCAGCGTTCTATCTATAATGGTTCAAAAATTCGTCCACACACATCAAATTACAGCAACTCTTAAGACACCCTTTAATTACCAAATCCAATACAGATTCGTTGTAAATTTCAAGCGTCAGTCTAAAATTGTTCAAAAGTTTGGCCCATATACATCAACTTAATGAACTATTGGGACACCCTTTAATTTATAATTTTGTATATTTTTAATTGTTGCTATAGCGGTCATGCCAATCAACAGTCTGTCCAATTTACAAGCGGTTCAAAAGATAGGCCCGTATAGCTCAATTTACGTCACCTATATGGAGGGACACCCCAGTGGGAGCTGCTGTAATACGCAGTTTTTTAATTTTAAAAGGTGCCCTTTACGGTTCATGATACACGTAAAAAATATGTATGTTGCATAGGGGCACCCTTTAATTTTTAAGATTAAGAACTGTTTTTCAAAAAGGAATCACCTTTTAAATAAAAAAAATGTTTAAATCGATCAAGTAATTACTGAGTTATGGAGGCACAAATATTAAAAAAAACATTCACTCGAATTGATAACCTTCTTCTTCTTTTCTTGAAGTGGATTGAAATGTGTTAAAATGCATACAAATTATTGAATTTCAACTTTTTTTTTAAGAATATTTCATGTTCAACCACCTTCTACTTGATAAAATTTCGATAAAGTTAATACTTGCAACACAATTTGTTTTAAATTTTAAATAATTTGCTTTACTTTTTTAGGTTCTTGATGCGATTAAAAATAAAAGACTTGAAATGAAGAAAGCAGCACGAATTTTAGGCGTATCATATGGCACACTATATGGGCGTTATCGTGAAGTATACGGCTGCCTCAAACATCCATACAGGTAGGAAGGTACATTATATTTTTATTTCTTATATTTCTTTCCATAAATGTCGCTTTAGATTATTTTTTTTTATTTACAACTTTTGACGACAAAAGTAAATTTGCTAAATAACATACATAAATTTTATAGAATTTACATATTTACATTTTGATTATGTTTTACAGCAGCACATCTATGAGACCATCACAAGGCAGTTCTTTAAGTGTACAACCTCGATATGATATCGCATGGCCCTCTCCCAAACCGGGACAATTGGGTATGTTTTTTATTAAATTAATTCCCTACAGATTTTATTTAATTTTTTTTCTCGTTTATTTAAGACATTGGAAAACTAAGACCAAAAGATTTAAGTGAACTCTGGACTCGGCCGCAAATTTGAAAAAAGTTTCAACTTCCTTTCAACCATTTGAACACAAAAACAAAGAAATAAAAATGCAGTAGTCGTAATTACATTTTGCTTTAAGTTTTTTTTTTTCATTTTGTATTGTAAATAACAAAAGTTAAATTAGTTTTAGGAAAATAAGTATTTAATTCATTAGATAATTAAAACTTTAAGTTCAAAACTTTATAAATGTATTTATAAAAATAATTAGACTTAAATTTTATTTAGTTAATTAAACGATTGAATAACTTTCAAATAAAAGACATTATTTAGTGTGAGGCTAGTTTAAGTATTTTTTTTTTTTATCTTCCTAAACTCGTATTAATGTTTGTGTGTTTGTTTATTTAAATTAGGAAACAAAAAATCTTGAAAAACCCACTCGCGCATTGCAGAAAATCTGATCTTAATTTTAATTAAACAGGATCTTCAATGAGTGTATATAATATTAATGAGAAAAATAATTAATAAATTTTAATTTTTATGTCTCTATTTATTAATTAGAAAATAAAAAAGAAAACAGTAAATTGTATAATTTTCATTATTATTGAAAAACAAGTAAAAAATATGTCATTCATTAATAACAGCACTGTGGTCGAATACTAGACTGTCTACAACAATTTAAATATATTTATTGAGCAAAGAAGTTTTTAAAATGTTTTTGTTTTTTTTTTTTTTTTTTTTTGATGGCGTAGTAATAATTTTATAAATTTCATTTTAGTTTCTTTACATTCCGTCGGCAAATTTCCCAAGAGTTTAAAAAAATCGTATTGTATTAATAAAAGTTCGACAATGTATACATTATTTTTGAACAAATTGATTAAATAATTAAAAAAAAAAAATAAAGTAAAAAAATCATTCCAAATCAGTTTTTCTACAATTCTTATGTAATAAATTAATTTTTTACAAAATTAATTTATATTGTAATTAAACTCCATCACAAGGATTTGTACAGAATCCTACTATAGTTTCATTATGAATTTAATTTTCTACTCGGCTTTTTAAGAAAATAAGTTTCGATTCGACAATAGAATTATTATTTAAAATATTTATTTTAAACATTAATTAGCAAAATAATATTTAAAGTCTTTAATTATTCTTAACTAATTGTTCTTAACTCAAAAAATATAAAAACAATAATAAAGTAAATAAATACATAACATAATTATCAATAAAACATGAAAAATATTAGAAAATTACTTTAAACAATATTTTTTGCATTAAATTCTATAAACTGAAAATTAAGTTGTATCTCCGTTTTTGTATTCAGTTCTTTTTTTTTCTGGAAAACTTTAGCTTTCTTTTGAAAACAATGGTTAAAACAATGTACAAATTACTATGATTTACAAATTTTAATTTTTTTTAGTGGAGTTGTTTTTTTCTGTTTTTTTTTTTTGTTTTTTTTTTTTTTAAAGAGAAGTAGCACTTCAGACAATAAAACCTATTTAATTATTTTCCGTAACCGTGCTACATTCTTTAGGAAAGGGATAGATGAGAGATAAGACAGGTGGTGAAGGGAGAAAGATAGATAGTTATTTTACTTCGCCAGCGATTATGCTATGACGATAGAGCCTGTATTTTATTTTAGGGCCCTAATTACAATTTGCGTTATTTAAAAGCAGGAGGGATTTGGTTAGACCGTTTTTTGATAATAACAAGGGTTCGTAAAGGTAAAAAGTTTTATTCAAAATATTACTTTTTAATTATTATTTTATTCTCTGCTTAAAAAGTAATTATTATTTTTTAAGTTGTAGATATTTTTGGATTGAAAAGAAACAATTATTTTCAAGTTTTATTCATCCCTCGCGGTTTATTTTCCACATGAAATTTTTTTACAATTCACTGAAAACCAAATTCACCTTATCGTGAATGTTTTATTTTTGCGTGAAATGTGGAATTTTTTCATTATTTTGTTCAATTTGATTTTAATAGTGGAATTCATATACAAGCAAGTATTTTTCATCAAATAAGAATCTTTAGGTTGATAAAAGTAGCTTTAGGGTAAAATCGGTAAATAAATTTCAAATTGACATTCTTCTTAAGAAGATGCAAGGTAACAGGTTAATTGCCTCGATTATGCCATGTTATACATACAAGCTTTGGAGGTCCGTAACGCCGAATGTAAGGGTCAGTCCAAAATTGTTTACTTAACACTTTTTGCTTAAATTTGCGTTTTATACCCCGTAAACAACTTTTTTTCATTCTTACAAATGCATTATTCAAAAAATTGTTAACGTAAAATTCCCGATACCAATTTTCAGTTCGGGTGTAATAAAAATTTAACGTGAAGAAAAATATAACTTTTTAATCACGATAGGGTTGATTATTTGTTTAAAAAGGATATTTTTTTATTTTTAAATTAAAACATAACAGCTATTTTTAAAGTTTTATTTTTTACTTGAAAATTAATAATTATTTAATTTGTTATTTTTTTCTAATATATTTTTTATTTAATTTATATTTTCTCGGTTTAAATTTTTTTTATTTTATTTAACAAATTGCAAACTATAGAGATAATTTTCACCATAAATCAGTCATTGTTATTAGTTTTAGGGCGGAGAACGCTCTTTCTTTACATACATACATATGTATGTATGTAGGTACATATACAATTTGACCAACTTGACGTGTCATTTCAATTTATAATGAAAATTTTTAACAAAAATTTTAATTACAAAAGCTCTTGGAATAGGACGCGCACATCTTATTCGAGTTGCAGAGAGAAATGCGTTTTTTAAGGAAGAAAGGGAAGGAAACCTAAAAGCAACATTTTAAATTACTTAAATGTTATAATAATCATATTTTCAATAAAAAAAGTACAATAAATGTAATAAAAAATTAGCACAATACAATTAGAAATCTGCGTATTTACATTTGTACATTTAATATGACGCAAAGAAGATTCGATATTAACCACGCTTATCGTGGTTGGCGTTTTCGCAGCAAAAACTCAGCGTTTTTTAATAGTTTTGTAATAGATTAAAGATAGCTTGTAACAGTTCTCATTTATGTATTACAAAATTGTCGTAGTCGAAATACGCCTACGCCAAATACGCTTGTCATAAGGGAGTCGTTCAGAAGAGTCGCGGCTAAGGTTCTATTTTCTCCTCACGCAAAACAATCAATCTCGACTGTCAAACGAGCGCATAAACAATTATTATAATCGTGTAGGAGAGTTAAAAAAGACTTGAATAGGTATGATCAATAATTTAAAAAAATGCTAATTGGGTACATATATGTATGTATAGCACATCGTTTAAAAAATAATGATAATAAATAAATAATAGTAATAATAATAAAACTATATTACTACATGGCTAACGGACAGTACACACTGTGTGCACAGCGCTGGTCTCATGTAGAAAGGCTCCCAACTCGCTTAGTTGTGATCTTACAGGAAAAGGTAAAAACATAATAGAAACTGTATTAAAAACAGTAGCTACAAATTCTTTGACTTAAATGTTTAAAGTCCTACAAGTTATTTTAATAATTTTCGAATTTAAATTTGTATTTATTTTCAAATTATACCATAAATACGTACATTCCATGAACAAATAATATAAATAAAAGAATATAACTGTATATACTTATTTATATTATTTTTAAGCAACATCCAAGGTCATCAAACTGAGAGTTGCCAAAGTATTTTGAACAATAATCGTTGCCAGACTATGCTATCCTACCCCTATTTCTACCATCCAAACTACTTTGTGGATGCCAGCTTTATCGATAAGTGTTAAGGAGGAATCTTAACATCCAGCTAACATGACATAAACAATTGTTAAGACATGATATTAAAATTTGCTGAAAAAAATAATATAATAGCGGTAATGTAATACAAAGGAAAATACTGCATTTTTCCGCTGTGTTTGTAAACTAACTGCCAGGATTACGATATCGCAATCGCTCGTTTGTTTGCACACTTACATTTAAAACAAAAACAAATTCTCAAAAATTGTTTTTGTTTTAAATGTAATTATGCGAACGAACGAATGATTGCGACATCGTTAAACAGGCAGTAAAATGTAAAATAGGTTTATTTTTATAATTAAAAATTTATTTTAGAGTTAGAATCTAATTTTTTTTCTGATTAAAATAAATTAATTTAGTTTAAAACATTAGCATTTTACCAAATAGCAACTTCAAGTATGTTTAAACCTGAAAAAAAAAAACAGTAACATGAATTGCCTGCTTTTGACATTAACATTTTTAATGTGTAAGTCTTTTCATATTTGCTCTCATGTTGCAATGTTGTCCCATGGACTTAAGAAAGACATGGAAAATTGGGCGCATACATAGTAACATATTGTTTTCAAATATATGCACTTGTTATACATAGTTAGAATTTATCTTATGTTTTTTGCCTGATAAGAAACACTTAAGGTGTTCGAAATATGGAAATAATAAAATATACTTAATTAAATAAAAAAAAAAGTTTTATTATTAAATAAGTAGAAAGGCTTGACCTCGACCTTAAAGCCTTAATAAAAATAAATAATTTTATGTATTTTATTAAAAAAATATAAAATTATTAAAGTATTTGTCATATTTTATTAAATGTATCAATAAATTTAAACTTGAAAATAAAATAGCTGGACAAAATCCTTATAACAGAAACAGCACTATCGTTACATTATTCTAGTTAAAATCAATTTAATTTTGTTTTGTTTTTGCCAATGGAATAATTTTAAATTAAAGGCTTCGGTAAAAATATAGACACTTGTATCTCCAGTCAAATTGAGATGTAACACTCTTGAATTTTCTATTAAAAAGTTGGGTAGAATCCACTAGTGAGCTGTTTGACTATTCGTGAAATTTCCGCATTTTAGTTTTAAATAATCAATATCTAATGAGAATAAAATGAAATATTTATATTTGCAGGAATCAAAATAGAAGTTGTTCTTCTTTTATGAATAAAATGTCAGTGTCACGTTACAAATTAGAATATTTTAAAACACTGCGCAGTGTTTTCCTAAAAACTAAATATTTTTAAATTAATTGAAACATAAACTTTTTTTCCTTATTTAAACTTTCCTTCTACCTTAAAAAATCAAAATTATGTGATCGTTAAACTTTAAAATCATAGCCGAATATATTCCATCGAAACCTTTTTAAACAAATATTTACGAATCGCCAAACCCATATCAGCGCCATAAATGCTAAAAAATGATTTAATCTATAAGTCTGGCAGCAGCGTCATAGACAAAACTTTGTGCTCTTTGAGTAATTGAGAGCCAAATAAAATAAACCATTTTGAGTTTAAGAAAGTATTTTGTTCATTACGTTTTTGGTCTTGTTATGCGTTGGTTGTGTTTATTGGTGTCGCGTTAAGAATTGTTTTGTAGTGTATGTGTGAGAAACAAACAGAAAATCTAGTGTACAACATTAAAAATTGTGTTCAATTTTCGTTTTGATTAAACTTAAGTGAGTTAATTTAACTTGTAAATAAAAACTGTGGTATTAATTAAAATAAATTATGGCTAATGTATAGGGGACGCCACACTTGGAAAACGTAAACTTTACGTCGTAAAGCTAACTTTAAGAGAAGAAATTAATTTATTTATGGTTACAGAATTAAAAAAAAGCCAATGAAAAAAAAAAAAAGAATTTTAGTTTTAAAGTGTATGTACGATATCAGTTATAATTAAAAAAAGTTTATTTGAAAGCGGCTGTACTGAAATCAAGAATAATACGTCCATCACAGCTAGAGCTTACTTCGACAAAAACATCATCAACAAACATCATTAATTTCTTTAGTAAACTTTTATGTCTGAAATTCTTTTAAACAAACCCAAAGGCTACTAACAGAAAATAAATGCATATACATAAATACTTAAAATTAAACAAGTAATCATAATTTATTTAGAAAAAAACGTATATATCCAAAAAACAATATTTGTTGTTGCGAAATTTTACTCAAAAAGAAAAAAATTACCACGCTCTTTCCAAAAGACAATTTCTCACGTTCACCTGAGCGAGGCTTTATCTGCTCTCCGCTAATTTTATATAGGGAAAATAAACAAAATAAACACTACCACATATTTGTAAATAAAAAGAGAGCAAATTGTGCCTCGTTTTCTGTTTAAAGATTTTCTTCTTTTTGTAATAAATAAAGAAATTTGTAAAGATAAATTAATTTTTGTGTATTAAATATTTATTTTCAATATAATTCACGGCTAGGAACTGAATCAATTAAGTAAATAACTGTCGTTTTCTTCAGGCGCATATTGAATGTTCTGCAATTTTTGTTGTCCTGTTATTTAATTGTGTGATTTAATGATGTATGTGATGATGTGTTTGTAAAAAGTTAAAAAAGAGTGTATTTGTTTCAAAATCTTTGTTGATGTCGCTCTGTGCTAATTGTATTGCCATATTGACATGCTTGTTTATGTATATGAGTATTTTTTTCATAAAAAAGGATTTACCCAGAAACAATTTTACTAATTTATTAAAGGTAAGAATTTTTTATAAATTGTCTTCAGTTAAAAAAAAACAAAAAAATTAACAC
This sequence comes from Cistogaster globosa, assembly GCA_937654795.1. Classification (NCBI taxonomy): domain Eukaryota; kingdom Metazoa; phylum Arthropoda; class Insecta; order Diptera; family Tachinidae; genus Cistogaster; species Cistogaster globosa. The sequence goes on along the minus strand of OW569406.1, from coordinate 121,020,643 downwards.
ATTTAATATTTATTTGGAGAAGAATTAAATATTTTAAATAAAAAAAATTTGTTTCGCTTTTGATTGGAATGTTTTTCCGCGCCTAGCGATTTTAAAATTTTTGCTGTCATAATTGCTTAAGTGTGACGTTCGACATATTTTTTTCTGTTTTCGCAAGAAGTGTCTAATTAAAGGGATCATACAATAGACATAAGAACAAGTTTTAAAAACAACATAAACATTTTAATGCTTCTTCAACAGTTAGGGTTTTTTTTATAATTAAATAAAAACAAAATACCATACATGTTGCCATATTTTTCACCTTTCCAATCAAGGTTACAAAGCAGTGGCGACAATTCAGATAACTAGCAATTAGGATGTTGCGAAAACCAAGTCGAGTTATTTTTCAATAAAAGATTTAATGTCGTTTCAATTAAAAAGTTTAATTAAAAAAACAAATGTTAATTTAAAGTAAATGCATTAAATGTTGTTTTTATTTAAACAAAGAAAAAAACGTAAGTTTGTAAGTGTGTTAATAAAAAGAATAAACAATGAAGGACAGTCTAGATCATATCAGCGCGTAAAAACTTGTTAATCTGTCAAAAATTTTCATTCTCAAAGGTAGGTACATTATCTATGAATTAAACCAACTTTAGGTAGTAAAATTGGCTGCTTGTTTATTTGTGCCAAGGCGAATCAAATAAAAGAAGGTAGCAATGGAGAATTTATCGATTTTCATCGGAATTCCAAACTGCATAAACAAAAAATATATACAGATTTTTGACATATAGAGTTTGGTATTAATGATTGACAGCAAAAATAATAAATTCGTCAATGCCTCCTTCCACCTGATAATTGATTCGCCTTGCTAATAATCGTTTTGTTTTTTGTATAAAGCATTTTTATTCTATCAACAGGAATCCTTTAAAATTAACAAATTAGAAGAAGCACGTCTTGTTACTTTTATATTTATTTTGGTACCCATATACACACACACATACATATGTATGTATTCCAGTAATAATTTTCAGTTGTTTTTTTTTTTTTTTTTTATTTACATCTGCTAATTTTGTTTGTGCGTACCTATTTATCAAATGCTGTGCAGCAAGCTCTGACAGGTGGTAGTGTGAGATTTAAGTAAAAAATTTCCCATTAAACAAGTTGTGCTATTTTGTTTTAATTCTTGTCTTCCTTTAGTTTTTTTTCTGTTCTTATTTTTTCAAATTTTAGACAAACCATTCGCACACACATCTCATTATTTTTTCTTTGTATAAAAATTACTGCCTGTTTCCTTCCTTTGTACCGCATTAGAAATGGCAAAATTCTTTAGTAAAAAACAGGTTTTCTAACAACACATAAACAAGTTATTGAGTACCAGCGTTTGAAGGCTTTAAAAGAGAACAATGACAAAACAATGAGTGATAGAGAAACTTAATAAATAACACTCAATTTGAACTAAGGTGGGGCAGGCAGCCAGTATTGTTGATGACGCCAAAAGCGTTTAAGTTAAATTTCTACTTTGAGAAAACGTATTTCACACCAATCAATCCTCCTCCCTTTTCGTAATGAGACTGATTTATGAAAAAGTAGTTTAAACTAAACTTCATTATTAAGTTAAAAAGCACTTTAAGAATAACCAAAAACCACAACAACAACATCTCTCGAAGACAGATTTTCGTTTCTCTCGGAGTGTTTTGTTAAGTGTGCTTTTCTGTATGAGCAAATGTGTGTTAAATTTATATTAACTCCGGCTAAAATTACTTTATTTTAACCAAATTCCTACATGCACACAAATGTAAAATTTATTATTTTTTGTGACATCTGAATGGCCTCAAGACTTCTCTCATTATCATCATCATCATAATCAGAAATGACGTCAGCCAAACAAAAATCAACATTCAACAAAAAAAAAAAAAAAAAAAAACAAAAAATAAAAAAATTTAAATTAAAATAAAAATAAAAATTTGGCATTTACTACACAACAGTTGTCTCAGTATTTTTATGCGTTAGAGCGTACTGTTGCGTGATATTTTTTATTTTTGTTTAAGATTTTTGGGTCGATTGTGTTTTATTTAAAAAAATAAATTTGTTGGTTTTTCATTTGCTTTTTTATTATTGAACGTGTTGTGGTGGTATTGAATAGATTTATGAAATATATACATACACATGTTCTTATTTTATAAAACATATTTTTAGAAGTGTTACATTTATGAAAATTTATAAATTTTTAAAAGGAGGTTTTATTTCAGGGGATTGGTTATTAGAATAATATTCTTTCTTTAGATTGTATAAAAAATGCCTCTCCTTTCATTTTTTGTACCCTTTCCTAAGATGAATAAAACTTAAATTGTATTCAGCAATGAAAACTGCTTCTAAACATTAATTCCTGTATAATTTTGTAGATATATTTTAACTTATCTCTCCTCCTATGTTCGATTTTATGTTGAAATTATAATTCAAAATCTATCAATTTAAATATAAAAAGAAGAAATTAAAGAAGAGCAAAATTAATTTATCTTTTCGAAACTACTACTAAAAATAAACGAATTTTCTTTTTTTACAAAACAGTTAAGTGCAATATTCAGCTATGCAAAATCTTATATACCCTTAATTATATATGTAAATCTAGTTAAGTGAAGTAACTCCAATAAAAAAAAACATGAAGCGATAAAAAATTAAAAAACAAGAAAAAAAACCACCAAGCGAAAAATAAATGGCTATCGCCCATATTTTTACGGGCCTCTGAATTTTTCAAAATTTTTAATATATCAATTATGGTATCATTTTAAAGCTTTTAAAGAGTTCTTTAAAGAAATAGTACATTTTTTTTTAAATTTAGCAGATGGCATTTTTTTTTTTTGTAATTTTTTATATTAAAAAAGAACTTTTTTAATATAAAATGATACACTTTTGACAGCTACTCTAAACATAACAAAGTTAAGCAAAAAATATTGCCGCAACGATGCCACCAAGGCGATATCATGTACGAAAATAAATAAACGGCGAAAATAAATGAATTCGCCACTGCCACCTCCTAGTACATGATTTCGTCATGGATGCCACCTGGTAAACTAAATTCGCCTTGGTTGCTGTGGTGTACAATTTTAAATTTTGAATGTCAGTTGTAATGTTTTTGTTATTTTTATTGTTACTACGAGTATATATTTTGATATCGTGTCTAAGAAAATGGATTCGGAAAAAAGGTTTATTGTTTAGTTTTAAACAATTTAAACAAACATGTGAAATTTTGCTAGAGTAGACCTACGCTTTAAATTAAAAGTGGAGTTAATTCGTAAAGCTTCTTAAAAAAATTTTAATTGTATTTAAAACCTATACCAGTTTCTGTAAACTTTATTTGAAAATATTTAAATATGTAGTAAAAAAACAAAAATTATTTTATAAGAATTCAGAGCTACTAAGACACAGTTTTTATAATAAAATTGAGACATTTTTGAAAAGTGGAGATAGGTCTTTTAACTTCTGACACATGTAAGCTTGTATAGACATAAAGGAATATTGTTGTTCTCTCAAAAGCTCTTTCTTTTACCCAAACCTACAGTACGAAAACAGTATCATTGAATTTCTTTGCATAAGTTCTTGGAGACTAATTATGTTTTTATACGATCATTTGTAAACGACTAGGTGGCTACGTCTTTTTAGTTATATGAAAACAGTTATATGAAAAAATTTTGGACACATCTGAGTTGTATTAACGAGTATTAAAAAAAATATAATTCAGTGAAAGCCTACGGATTACTAATAAAATATTTAAAAAAAAGAATAAATAACTTGTTATAACCAGTGTGTTTCATAAGCGCCATCGTCAATTGACCCAAAACAAAATAGTGTGATTTTATCCTCCTTTTTACAGTTTTGTTTTTTTTTTTTTGTCAGTTTTATAGTTTTTATTTAAATGTTTTTTTTCCTTTGGTTATAAGCTAAAAAGAATTATGTTTTTGAAATTATTTTTTGCTTCTTTTCTTATACAATATATTTGTTTGATTGTATTTTATTCAATATAAAAAAAAAATTTAAAGCGTTTTCTTAATTATCTTATTTTTGCTTCTGTATTCAAATTTATTTGTTGTAAAGATTTTTTTAGTCTGTAAAGTTTTTTAGAATTTATATTTCAACAGCATAGTTTTTGTTGATTTTGCTCTTTTAATTATTTATTTATGTATTTATTTTGTCTGTTTCTCTTCTTCTAGCGTGTGTGTTTGTTGTTTCAATGTTGTTAAAAGTATTACGTCATATTATTAAGAAGATGTATAATTTATACTGTTGTTTTTAATATTATGAAGCTTGTAAAATATAAAAAACAATCTTGTCAAGGGGAAAGAATTTATTAACTGTCATAATATTAAGATTTTTATGAAAAAGGTTATATAAAAGTTATTGTATTAGTTTAAAATATGAACTGTCCTTATTTTTAAGGAACATAATGTGAAGATTAAAAAAATTGTTAACTTTTTAGATACTTTCATAAAACCTTTTGACCGATCAAGGAACAATAGTTTTAAATTGCCCCAAGTAATATAAATTTAATTTAACTGGATTTTCTTTCTTAAAATAATCAGATCTAAAAGAAAACGAGTCAGATTTACAATATTTTAAATGCCTTGTACTTCGTAAAGCTTAGTCTTTGTCGAATAAAGTTGGATGCCAACAAAAAAATAGATCTGAATCATTGATTGTTAGAAAAACGAATTCAGTATATTTCATTTTCTCTGGTTTAACAAAGAGCTTTTTAAAATATTTAAGAGATTTTCAAGATTTTATTTAAAGGTTAAACGAGTGTTTTTCTCGAAATATTTATAAAATTATGTTTGTAAAGGGGATGTCAAGTTAAAATAGAATAAAAACAAAATACAATAATACATTTGTTTTGTTAATATTATTTATTTATTTATTGTAATGGCCGTAAGTTACTGAATCTGTAGAACAACAAACTGAAACATTTTCAGCCGCATTAGTATTGATGTGTGTACGACAATCGAATTTATAAAAATGATGTCATTTTCACCAAAAACAAACAAAACAAAAGAAATAATATTATGTATATGAGTGTATGAGTGTGTGTGTGGGTGCAGGGGTGTATAAATCCTTTTTATGTATGTAGCAACAAATACATTGGTCTTTCTGTATAAATTCTTCAAGTTTGTATTTCCTTTCACTTCATATTTCTAAGATTCTGTCATGTGCATATGATTTCTAACACGACTATACCAAAAATAATAATGTCATAAGATCGTCTATCTATTTCATTAAGGCATTGAAAAAACTTCAGAACATAAATAAAAAATCGATAAAGTTTTCTACGCGCCCTTGCAGGATACACAAAAATCTCCAAGAAGACAAGCTGATGTCATTCTTACTTTAGTCATCGGTCTTATAAAATTTCTTTAGTAAATTTGTGTATTTTCTTATAATTTTAGGGGTTAATTTTAATTTTAGTTGGAAATAAAACTTTTTTGTTTGTGACATTTCTTTCGATTTGAATAAAAAAGAATGCAATGTAAAGAAAGTTTATTAATAATAAAATAATGCCTGGAGGAGGAGACAAGAAGTTCGAAAGCCATAAAGTTTTTTTTTTCCTTTCTATGTAAAAAGAGAAAGGAAAACTATTTTTCTTGGACTTTTATTTTCTATAATAATTAAACAAAAACAAAATTATAGATGTCTATTATAAAACATATTTAGCTGTTGATTGGCTTCTAATCTATTGTATCGAGTGAGTGATGTTGTGAACTATATGGCAATGAAGGAGTCACTATGTTTGTGACTTTAAAATACTGACTTTAGACATGATTTGTTCCTTTTATATATAAATATTTATATACAATCTATGTATATGAGTGTGGTTGTATGTAACTTTGGTTAAGTCAATATCATGGTAATGCCTATTGAAAATTTAGAAGAAACTTTATTTTTTGTGCGGGTGGTAGTGTTTGTCTCTTTCCTTAAGTAAACGCAGTGTATTTACCTTTTGGCAGCCGCATTTATTTGTTTTTGTGGTTGGGATTTTATATTTAATTTACTTCTTAAAAATAAAATTTGCTCATAATATATATAGATGTAATTGTAATATCTAAATTTAGAAATGGGAAAAAATACAAAGGGAAGCAAATATTAAGAAACCTTCTATTTCACTAAAAACAAACTTAAGTATCAAGAACTTTGCATTTTTTATATTAAATGTTTTTGCAGTTTGACACATATTGAAGAATTCTAGTTATTAATGCTGCTCTTGTTCAATGTTATTAAATCAAAATAGTTAAAATAATAGGTATAAAATAATTAATATAAATACAACGTGACAAATAAATTAGCGATTTTCTTTAAAAGTGCTCTAAGACTGTTTTTGACAAGAAGTTTAACTTTAAAAAAAAATCTAATAAAAGCTTTACAACTATTAATGGTTCCAAAAAAAAAAAAAATAAATAAATAAATAAATAAAAATCTTTAAAATATTTAAAATTTTTTAAATATAAAAGTTGTGTTACTCCCTAATATCACCATGTAAAGCCCATTATATTCAAGAATTCAGTAAAAATAACGGCCTAAAAGTAGCATTTGTTTTCCCCTGAGTTTTTTCTTAAAATTTGCATCAGGAAGCTTAATTCAAAAACTTTGTTTTTATTACATTCTTTTAAATGGATTTTAATTTTTTTTTGTGAAATTTTCTTTTTAAAAGCTGCTATAGTCGAAGTGGTAAACACGTTGACTACAAATTTGGTTGTCCAGGGTTCAACCCCTGCGGCAATCAAAAAATAAAAAGGGTTGTTTTCTGTTTAATTGTATAAATACATATCAGAATGTACATGAAAACGTGCAGCCTCCTTCGTCGGTAATTCTTCATAGCATATTCGCCGGCGAAGTAAAATAACTATCTCTCTATCTCTCTGCTTTCACCACCTGTCTAATGTCTCATCCAAGGCGAATCAATTACCAGGTGGCAGCGTAGGCGAATTCAGTATTTTTTGCTGGTATAAACGACTGTCAAACTCCATATATAAAAAATATACACATCTGCCACCTGGTAAATTGATTCGCCTTGGTCTCATCTATCCCTTTCCTAAAGAATGTAGTACGGTTACCAAAATAACTAAGTAGAGGTAATAATGCCTGAAGTGCTACTTCTCTTAAAAAAAAATTGCAGAAGCTTTAGCCAACCACTTATCACAAGGATTCCAATAAAAATTTTCAAACTTAATAACAAAAACAGGAGCATTAAACGTTGATTTATTTCCTATGATTTTCCTTCAAATTTTATTTGCTATTTGTTTACATTTTCCCATTTACTAATTACAGGTTGTTCTCTTGTTTCCTTTGTGTTTATGTTCTGTTTTCAACTATTTGTTTCTATGCACTACTTTTTTTGCACTCATTCATAATAACGATTTATATTTTATATAAGAAAAACATAAATACATTTTTACTGGTTGGTTGTTGGATGTTGTTTTGTAGCTTTTTTCAGGTTATTGCACTAAAAAGTGTTGATTTTTATTTGTTCGATTGTATGTATTTTGTTGGTTAAAGCTTTGGGCTTTTATTATAAAATATATTTACCCAGTAAATTTTTCTTGTCTGTTTTTATGTTTATTTTTTTATTTTTATTTTTTTAACACATGTATGTATCTAAAATTTCCACTCGTAATAAATTAAAAAAAAATCTTTATATACTCTCTTCTTCTCTCATTCATTGTATGCAGAGTACTTGTCGTAAAGTACATTCACACAGGTTTAGTTTTCCTACAACAACAACAATAAAGAAAAAACTATGTAAGCGAACATGAGAGCATGAATGAATGATTGTTAATGCAAATATAAGACACCTTAATGATTTAGAAATTTTTTATAAAAAAAATCAGGTTAATTGCTTTGCATACTTACCGGATGCAGAAAATGTTAAATACGGTTTATTAAAGCTTAACGAAAAAAAGAAGAAAATTAACTTTATACGTTTCAAGCTGAAAATATCGTTAATTATTTCAATTTTATACCTTTTGTTTGTTTAATATTTTAAAAAAGTCGTTTTATTTTTCAAACTTACATTTGTGATCTAAGTTGAAAAGCATAAAAACGATGTATGTATGTGTGTATGTATATCCTTTGATATCAATTGTAACAAAAAAGTTTAAATATAAAATTTATTCAAAAGTAAATTTACCATTTATAAACACTAACTAAACATATTTAGTGGGATTAACTTAAATTTAAAGGATGTTCTTTAATAGTGTAGAACATATTCTTAAGGAGGTCTCAAAGGAATAAGATTGTTGATTAAAAATAAAGTAGACGTCAATTCACTTTTTTATCGCAATATTCTGTTCAGAATGAAGATCATGTTATTGCTGATACGCTTTACGGCCAAAAGCCGTACAGTAAACAGTCGTTTCAAGAAAATATTATGCTACACAATACTGCTTACAGACAAATTGCAAATCGTTAGTGCTTATAAATTTAGAATTATTAAAAAAATATTTTGTAATCAAATTTATTCTTGAAGCGTTAAATAATCAATTGAATTAAATCACTCAATTGTTAAATGCTTAATTGGTTTGTAAAGACTGAAAACTGGCTGATTTTTGCAGGGTCTTAAGATCGTATTTAATAAGAAAGAGTTTAAGTTTAAAAATTTTTTAATTTTGTTTTTAATAAAGGGATATATAATTCTTTGAATGAATTTTGAAATACCTCGTCGTATCGCAATGAGCCAAAGAAAAGTCTAGTTGGCCAGAACAAAATCAAAAGGCCGATAATCTTTTGCCCCTGGTCGTCGTAGAATATGTAACCAACAGCATCATCTATCTAATCGTCGTCGACTACCTGATCTCACAGTTTTTATTATTCTGACACTACATTCTGTTGCTGTTATCAAAGATAATGTCATCTAGAACTGTTTTTTGCAACAGCGCACGCAGTCAAAATAAAAGAAACTTCTTTCAAAATTTCAAGTGTCCACAGCCATAACCGTTCCAGGATGTAAATATCAGTTTTTTTTATTAAAAAGGTGTAAACGCAGTCCGGAGTAATAGATGAAATATTAAAAATTTTTTTAAACGGCATTTGATTTTTTCGAAAAATTAAGTAAATTATATTAATAATCAGCATTAACTAAAGCTAAAAAATAAACCGATTATTCAACTGCTAAATGTTACCAACGACCAAATTTAAGCTCTTAGTCCAAGAATAAATACATTGAGTTGCAATTTGTTTTTAATTAACATAAATTTAAAAAAAATAAATTCTTGCTTTATATTTTACCAAAAGCAATTGAAATTGCTCACTCGCATGTGTTAAGTTCCAGTGAAATGATGCATGTTCTCGATTAAAATCAGAATCAAATAACTTGTGACATAATTGTCAAAATATGTTAACAAAAATAACAAACTGTGTTTATAATTTTTTTAATAAGTTTAAAATTGTTGCTAACGATTTATGCAGAAATCACAATGAATATTTTCAATGATGAAAAAAGTAAAAAACCAAACAAAAGGCAAATTATGATGTCATCATTTGAAATTATTCAGTTCGTTTGCTGTAAAATGACATAATGACATTAACTGGTTGAAATGTTCTCAAAAGTTATTACAGAAATAACGGCTGTGATAAATAAACTTTTAATAAAACACGTTTTCGTTAAATGATTAATGAATAATATAATAAATAAATAAATAATAGTTTTTCTAGCTGCGATTTAAATTTTAAACTAGAAAATTTTACAAGAGTAACTTGAATCATTTCGTTATAAAAAATTTAAATTTACATACATACATATGTATGTACATATGTGTGTAACTTTAAGAAATTATTGATATTGAATTCCTACAGATCACTGCACATGACCGAGCTGTTTATTGCAAAAAAGGCAAAAAGAAAATCTATTTAAATTGTGATTTAAAATAAAGGCTGGGTTCAATTAGTTGCAAGAAAACACAAAATAAATTGCATCGTTTATATTATAAAAAAATATTTATTATAGACACATATTTATTTGGTATATAAATTTTAGCCATTTGGAATATATCCAGTCAATTGTAATAATTGTTTGTACTTTCTTATTTTTGAAATCAGATACCCCTCAAATTTTGTTATCTTTTCCAAAATCACGTTTTAAATGGGAAATTCAAGCAGAAGTTTTTAAATAATCGTACAAGGAGCCGTTAGAAAATTCCAAAAAATAAATTAAGTTCCAAAAGATCTATTTTCTTCTAGCACACAACTTGTTAAGAAGAAGTAAGATATTTTTGAAATATATGCAGAAAAAAACTTATTTTTATAGAATTAAAAACACGCCAGTATCTATATCTTTACATACAATAAAACAGTAACAGTGATCTACGATAATTTGAATGTGACAAAATAGAACAGCAAAATATATACGCGTTTGTGCACAGTAGAGAGTTAACTTAATTGTGTGACTTTTTTCATTAAAACTTTTTCCTTATAATTCGACGAAATCTTATCGCAGTTATATAAATATCGCCGAGTAATTGAAAAAATAGTCTAGATGGTCCAGGGCCATTATCTTAACAGCTGAATTATTTGTTCGTGAAAACCGTGTGAACTAATAACAAAATTTGTGCAACGTAGCGCCGCTAGCCTTTTCTTAATTAATTGTAATTATTATACTTTTGTAAAGTTCAATTCCAGTTAAGGTGCGGTCAGATTAGTCAAATATTTGACCAAAAAAGCCTAATCACTATTTTAAAAAACTTTTATTCATTCCTTCCTGACTTGTATCATTACGATATCTTACCTCCAATATTAAGTTGGATCTTATATTTCTGAATAAGTATTTGAGAAGGGACAAAAATTTTTTCCAATAATTTAGTGGTTACGTCTTTTCGGTCAAATATTTGACTAATCTGATCGTTCCTTTAGAATTGGGTTAGAGTGTTTATTCTTTTTAAATATTTTTTCGTGATTGTTGGTTAAATTTTCTTTGCATGAAAATCTAAAAATTTTGCTGTTCTTTCTTTTTTATGTAAGGAAAATATCAGTTAGATTAAACTTTAATAAACTTTATAAATTTATATTAATGTATGCATGTGTGTATGCATAGGTTGGTAACGATTATCAGATACAATATTAAACATATTTGTATGAAATGCATGCAACATACTGCGCTGCAGTTTTAATAAAATTTGGGCTTCAAATTAGAACACAAGCATTTCGTTTTTTTTTTTGAAGCAAGCAAACAACTGTTTAAAAAAATAAAATTAAATTTCTTTTATTAGAAATGTTTGTTTTTTAGCCAAACTTGCAAGAGAGAACAAGCTGTGGTTGTGTGCAACATGATGAGTATTATAAAAAATACAAAAGACCAATAATAACTTGTTGACCTTTCAAGAGGCCGTTCTTTTAAGTTTTATTATTATTTTTTTCATTAATATTCATAATATAGTATTGTTGTATCTGCTACATCCATTCATCATCTCAACTCATATATCTCATACAGAACAACATTCATTTCATACTTAAAGCATCGTTGTGTGTACAAAATTAAAAATGTTTTAGACATTCTCATGGTTACAGACAACTAGTTTTACTTTATTTTTATTTTTTTAAATAAAGTTCAAGACTTCAATTTCTATCATATTTTTTCGTTACTTTTTGTATTCATCTATCTGCATCTGCAATTATTTTTTACTCTTTTTATATCTGTAATAGTGTTTTTTTTTCTCTTTTGAAAATAAACTTTGAGAGACCCACCCAAAAACAGTTGGCGTTACTAATCATTATTAATGCCAGTTGTTCATTTATTTGTTAATGTTTTATATACTTTTAACAAATAAATGAAAAATGAAATGAGAAATGAACAACAAATAAAAAAATATTTGAAAAAAAAAAACAGATTATTAATTTAATTAAATAAAATTAATAACGTGCACACACACATAATTAAAACGGGTAAATTCAATGGTCATTCCAAAATTAAAACACTCACATATAAAGAATAATAACGACATTTAATTAGGCAATTAATTCCCTGTAGTAATTATTTCCGTTTTTCAGTTTTCATTTTGTATTGGTTTTATTGAACATTTGAACACAAAAAAAAACTCCGACTTAAGTTTACTCCATCATACAACTTGGACAAAAATAAGAAAACCAATATAAAAACTGGAACATTCAGCCCTATTCCATTTAGTGGCCTTAAGTAAGTAAGAAAAAAAAAAATAAATGAAAAATAATTATTTTGTATTATTTAGTTTTAAATTTTTCAATATCGTCTTCGAGTCAAATTAGCTCCTTGCTCTGTGGATATGATCTGCTTACTCTACTTGAAGAGGAAGATACTCTGAGTTTTTTTGGGCTTATTATTGTGAAAATAGAACAAAATTTTGAGAGTAAAATCTAGAAGTAACTCAGATCTTTTGTTTTTTGAATAAATGGTTGCACGAGCATAACCTTGCGGAAAAATCCTTGATGAGTGGAGAGTTCTTTCTTTTTTTTTTTAATTATCTTTCTATTTTTTTATGATTCTTTAAGTAAGCAATGCAGATAATTCCAAACACATCTCAAAAAAAAAAAAAAAAAAAAAATCGTAAATAAAATTAAAAAGCGTCATGGGGCTCTTCTGTTGAGTCAAGTAAAAGCTTCTAATAACATCACGATAATCAATCAATTGCTTAACGAAAATAAATAAATGATTTCACCAGAAATTGTTCAGATACCTGGTAAACTTGAAGTCTTCCAGAAACTTATTTTAATGAGTTGTTTTTGCATCTTATTCTATTTTTGTAACTCTTTTCTATTTATTTTTCAAATGTCCTCTTTGTTAAAAAAAATAATTTTAGCATTTAGGATTAATCTATCAAGTCTGTTTCTCACAGAAACTGAATTGAAGAATGAAATGTTCATTGGGTTAAGCACTCACGAAGAATAACATGTACGACGGACGAACATACTTTTTTCACCTTTTTCTAATATAAATAAAATAAAGTTTCGAAAAGGTTTAAAACCTTTTAGACAGTGATCTATGCATGTTTTAAGTTTTTTTAAAAATCACTTCATTTAAAATGTGTGCTTTTGAAAAGCCAAATCTAGGGTGTTTCAAATACCTATTAAAATCAGTTGATCCGTATAACATAATCGTTCCGCGAGTTTAATGTAAAAACATAAGTTTTTAATTTTTGTTATTTATTTTATTTAATTTTTAATTATAAATTTGTTTAATATTTATAAATAATTTCTAATAATTCTACCTAAAGGAGTAGCGAAATATCGAACATGTAACAATTTCTTGATTGCAATAAACTTTTTAATTTTAAATAAATTTGATTAACTTCATTATCATTTTTAGATATGAAATTTTAATATTTTCTTGAATTTTTTCATACATAAATACACTATGGAATATTAAATTAAATTTGTCTTCATATAAATTTATAAAGAATTATGCAAGCAGTTTAAACTAAACTATGTCAACAAATCTACTTTAAATTAAAAGCCTATTCTGAAATAATTATAAAAAGAATCCTTTTAGTTACTAATCGGGGGGATGATATGTCAACAGCTTGAGTGAATCTTTAAGATGTCTATACATAAATGTACAAGTACTTTATTCTTTCTATTCAAATGAATGCTAATTATTACCAACTAAACTAAACTATAACAACCACTTATTTTTATAGCAAGTGGTTTGTTTGTAGCCAGCCAGAAAAACAAAAATGGGTTAAATGCATCATTAAAAAAAGTATTTCCTAAAGAAATAGTCAAGTGCTGTATAAAACTGAATTGTGACACGAGTTTGCATTTCTACTTATTAAGGACCGCTCAAAAATAAATTTGTTTTGAAAAGAATATTCCAGTTGACACATTTTCAAGTTGTATTTGTTTTTATTTATTTATTTTTTTGTGAATTGTTATAAAGATGAGTGCTTTTTAACATTTACTGGTTGCAATAAATTAAAGCTATGCGGTGCAAAGTGAAAATTTCATCTTGGGACTACAAAAGAAAACTGCAGTTGTTTTACAAAATCGAATATAAAAAAAAAAAAAAAAAACAATAATTTCGAATAGACCGTTAAATCAATGTTAGAACTGAAATTTTATGTCTGATTTTAGTTTTATTTTATTATTTTTTTTTTTTTTTTACATAAATACAAGAACAATGGGCGGGCGTTGCTGCTGTTACATTTCACAAAGCCATGCATGCGTCAGCAATTTATAACAAAAATACATATCTACTCCCATTTATTTATTTATTTGGCGTTTTTTTCTTTCTTTTTTGTTTTTTGACAATTAAGTTTAAGTTTTTTAACGGCTATAACTGCTCGTTGTGTTTTGTAATTTAGTACTTTGAAACAACATCAAGTATCTAAAGTTAATACTGAAGCCCTTTTTTCTTTGTGTTCAATTTTTAAACAAACACTCATGCATCTGTGTTTTTTTGCGAACAATGCAACTGCGTCCGTCTGATGAGGATATACTTTTTTCTTACAGAATTAAAAAACTTTTTTAAGTATTTCTTTTATTTTTGTTGTTTTTAAAAGCTTGTAACTGTCGCTTTAAGGTCTGTCCATCTTCAACGTCAGACTTTAGGTGTTAGACTTTATTCCTAGTCGCTTAAGAGCTAGACACCCGAAATTTACATACATACGTACGTACGTAGTACTTAGTCGATTAAAGGGAAACTAGAAAAAAATAAAAGGATTCTCATAGAGACCCACACATAGTATGGTGGTACCCTTCGTGTGTAAGTTTACATGGCACCTGGCTAATTTATATTATTTTTGCTATTTTGTAAAAGAGAATTTTCTTAAGTACAGAGAGGAAATCCAATAATTGTTTAGGAAAACTTTAACATTACAAGCAGTCCGCAGAGTAAGATTTTCCTAATCCTCAAAATAAGCTTTTGTTAGAGGAAATCCTATTCAATAAATAGTTTATTTTTGCCATTGAAACTACACATCTCAGTAAAAGATTGAGTTTTTGGTTTTGGCTTTTCCAAACGATGAGAAGAATTTGTGAACTTGAGCTTAATCTGTAGTAAATGTAAAAATATACTTTTAAATCTCTGTCTATAACTTGATGTCAAAATGTCAATAGCCATTATGCTGTAGACTTTGCGTATAAAAGTTTGTTGAAATTGTGCTTTATCCGATGCAGATTTTAGAATTTGTTTTTAAAACAATTAGAGCCAATCAGAAGACCACTACAGCGTGAACCTTTTGTCGCAGTTTTCTTTTTTTTTTTTTGTTCTTTGTGTGATCACTCACCACTTTCGCTATTACTTTTTCTTATTATTTAAATTTAATTTTAATATTTTTTATTTTTATAAAAACAAAAATTTGTTTGCATTATTTCTGATGTGATCATTCGTTTTATTGCTTTTTGACCCTTATAATTTAATTTTATTACAAATAATTAAAAGAAAAGAAGTTTGTGTAATTTGCTGGCTGTAATAAAAAACCCTCATGAGAATACAATATCTCTCAGGCGGGCTGGGCTCTCATAAAAAATAAATTGTTGCACTCTATTATCATTTACATACAACAAAGTTATTGTTGAAATTTTGTACAATTTATAAAAAAACAAATTATTTCATTAACTTGATGATAGAAATTTGTGTTCTTAGATATTTTTTCAATGTGATACTTTTTGGTACAAGTACTCAATCTGTCATTTGTTATTTAAATACGTTTGTTTTATTCATTTATAGAATCAAATAACTGAGATGAATGAAGGCACAGTGTTCTTGAAATTTTTGTTTGGTAATAAAGCACGAGGAGTAAGCAATATAGTATGGTTTGAATTTTAAGGGTATATTTTTGTTGGTTATGTTTTGTTTAAAATAACCAATATCGATGCAACTTAAAAATAAAATTTTATAAAAATGACATAGTGGGGAAATGTGGAAACTTTTTTTAAATATACAAAAGTAGTCTAAAAACTCCACAACTTTTTTAATAAAAATAAAATTATTGATTAAAAAATTTTTCCTTTTTTAATTCGACTAAATGTGGTCATTTCTGCTTTAAATCAACGTCTAAACCTCTCAAATATTTTTGTATCTTTGGACCGTTATTCAAGGCTTTCAAAAGTGTGATACACACCTTTATAGTTTAATGGTAATAGAATTGAATTATTGCAACACTTCCTTAAATAAATTAATTAAAGATGATATTTAAAGAATTAAAAAATTAAAAAAAAAAATACTAAAAAAAAGAAAAATGCAAAATAAAAACAAAGAGGTGCCACAATCGGCTATGCCGAATCTTATATACCCTTCACCATGTATGTAAATCTAGTTAAATGAAGTAACTCCAATAAAAAAAAGCACATATTGGGGTGACGGAATTAAAAAATAAGAAAAAAAAAAATTCAAGTACTAAAATATATATATAAATTTACATAAAATTGCCATCGGCTCTTATATAGCACTTTTTTTAAAATTTTAGTGTTTCCCTAAATATCTCTTCAAAACCTCTAAAATTATACCCATATTGATATTTAAAATTTTTTGAAAATTTCAGAGGCCTGTAACTCGAAAAATATGGGCGAGCGAAAATTTTTTCACTCGATATTTTTTCTCATTTTTTATTTCTCTTTTGACCCATATTTTTTTTGTTTTGAGTTGCTTTATTGTTCTAAATGATTTGGAGAAATTAGAAGCAGACGTGGTGTTTTGCCCGCAGCCTCGGATCTTGCTGATTTTCAATAGCACCTCTTTCAAAACAATGTCTGATCGATTGGCGTATTTTTATTTTCTCCAGCTCATTTAGTGCCTTGGTAAAGTATTTCAACACTACCACGGACGAACAGACAGACGGACATCGCTCAATCGACTATGCATAAGAAGTCAGAATATATATACTTTATGGGGTCGAAAATGGATATTGTAGAATTTACAAACAGAATGACAAACTTAAATTTACCATTTTTCCACTTTTTGTGGCGAAGGGTATAATAAGATGTAAACGTTAATTTTTTTCATCTCCTACACAGGCAGTTATAAATACCAACATTTAAAAGGTTGGATGATATATTCGCCTTGACCATTTCCGATACAATAGGTACAATGCAATTGGTGCTTGCACCGAGGACGTTAGTACACGCTTGGTATTCACCCATTGGTAAGACTACTAACAGGCAGGTTAGGGCCTTACGACTAGAAACTGAAGTTTATCTGTATCACATCCACACATTCCCTTATTTTAGCAGAAGTTTATGGGATTGTCTGCTTTCAGTGGATATCGAACATAAACTTGTTGCCTAAAATGTAATCAACCAAAAGTCTGACCACGAGAAAAGTTTTATAAGTCAAGTGATTTTTAAGCTTCTCTCTACAATGCTCAAGTCACAGCATGTTAATAAAATAAACTGTTGTAGAACGAAAACAAGGTGTTTGAAGCAGAAAAACAAGATGTTAAACTTAATATGGACATTTCTCGCAGTATATTCTCTCTTTTTTTGTATTGTCAATATTCACATTTACAGATCCATTATTTCAAGTTGCCAAGAGCTAAAGTTAGGATTTTTAGGCCAAATAAATTGTTATCGGTCATACTCTTTAATCAAATGATTGATCGATCATCTACTCTTAACTCTTTGTAATTGGTATTAATGGACCTTACAATCAAAACTTTCTATTTCAGAAAATATGCAATAAACATCCTATGAAATTATAAAAATGTAATATTTTCAAACATTTATCTATATGATTTGTCTTTTTAAAACATTTTTATTCACTGCATTTACATTTCAGATGCAGATTGAAACCACAAATACACAGATGTTAATTTGGTATGGCTTCGTTAATTAGATGAAGAAGAATAAAAAGATAGAAACAATGTTTTCTTAATAATTAATAAAAAACTATAAAATATAATGGTAGAAAGAGGAATACAAAAAGGAAAATTTCTAAAAAATGAGACAAAGCAGTTAACATAAATTTGCCATATTTAAACAAACTAAAAAATTCTTCACTTGAAAAGATCACCTGATTAGCTTGTAGGTACTTAGCAGATTTCTTTTTTTAAGTTAAAAATAGTCAATTATATTTTTAGCTGTTCTATGTATGATTGGATATAACATAAAAAATTAACCAGCATTTAGAAAAAATTAATTAAAGTAAACGTGTTTAAAAGAGTGTTCATTTAATTTGTTGTGCATGCTAGTGTGTCCTAAGTAATGGCTGCAAATTTGACACGATCGAACTTAGCGAGGAAACGGATATAACACCCTTTTTGCTTAAATATTATTTATTATTTTTTTCTCTTTTCAATTTTTCAAAAATGAATTAATAAACCACATGGTTCTGTTTTATTTTCTTGAAATGTTTAATTATTTTAGGTCTTGTAACAAGGCACAGAAATATCCACCCTTTCATCAGCTACTGGCTTGGGTGCCTGCCTGATTAATAAATTGATTAACGTTTTTAATAAAAATTGTATTAAAAGTTACACAGGGATGTTTTACGCAAGCGCAAATTTTCTTATTTCATGAGTTGTTATTTAATATTTCGCTTTGATATTAAAACCCAACATAAAATTTAACGTGCCAGCTGACGCATACAAACGCTTAAAATTAATTTTTCAGAGTCAATACCCGCAAGGGTGTTTTTTGTTTTTTTTTTTCTTTTTTTTACGATTACGTCATACAAAATGTTCTGCAGCCCGTTATAGAATGAGTTTATTATTGATATATCCTGTTTTAGCATGCAACCAATTTGGGAAATGGCCTGCTGTTTATTTAGTTTAAGTTTCACAGCTCCATAGGGAGTAAAAAGTTGTTGCAAACTAACAGAAAGACAATTGCATACATTAAGTTGTTCTGAATATTTGGTTGGTTATAAATTTAAATAGTTTTATTATGTAATCTTTATGTAAATTAATGTTTGAAACAAAGGAAGTAAATGTATGTTTGTATGTACATAAGTGCTATTAAAAGTATTTTTAGGTTAATTTTTGTTTTAGGAAAACAAAATTTGCTAGAAAAAACGTGTTTGTTATAAATTGATTAAAATACAGTTTACTATAAAAATGTCTCTAATATCAAAGTATATAATGAACTTGAAAACTTTGTATTTATTTTAATCAAGGCGAATAAATTACCAGGTGGCAGCGTAGGCGAATTCAGTATTTTTTGCTGGTATACACGACTGTCAAACTCCATATATAAAAAATGTACACAAATTTTTTATATATGGAGTTTGACAGTGGTGTACGCCAGCAAAAAATACTGAATTCGCCTATGCTGCCACCTGGTAAATTATTTCGCCATGGTGGCTACTAAAACAAGCACTTTATATAATTTTTTTGTTGCATGTGAAAAATAACTGACTAAACAAATGAAAGCCGAATAAAATTTATTCTTCTATCATCATTTGGTATTTTAAATGAAAATGTATAAAATTGCTTTTTTCTTCTGCGAATGCAGCAAAACCTCATCGTTCTTTTTATGGTTTTGAATTTAATTTTATAAAATTTACAATTTTTAACTTTTGAAAATTTTTTGAAAAATTTTTTTTTTTAATTATTTAAAAATTCTGACAACAAAGTTGAACATAAACAAAACTTAGCTGAGCTATTAAGACGACCTGAATATTAGTTTGTCGTGATTTTATTATTTCAAACTCATAGTTTTGAAATAGAATCTGAAAACATTTTTCTAAGTTAATAAAAAAAAACTCTTTCTTTTAGTCCAAAAACCGTTAGATTTTCTGCGAACTTTGAGGTAATATAACCTCAAAAAAATTTTTTTGTTTCGCAATTCTTTAATCCCCGCATATATATAAAAAATAATAATAATAAAAATAATAATATGTAACAAATGCGCAAATGTAGCTGTGTAGAAATGTACACTGCATAAAAGTCAGAACACAATGCGCATAAGCATCCCGTCTCCTGTCAAGGACGGCTCGACTGACCTTTAAAATGTGAGGGAGTATTTCATCGAAGTAATGTGCTTGACAGTTTACTGAAAATTAAAATTAAGGCAAACTTTTCAGTCATGTCTTACATGAGCTTTATTCGACTGAATAGCAATTATACTTCTTTTAAAAACCTTTAACTGTGGGTAATCACGCCATAGAAGTAGGGTTAAGATCAATCGTCTAATGCAATCAAACAAAACAAAATGGAAAAAGAATAAAAAGATTCAATAAAAATTGTTTTTTATTTGCATAAAAATAATTTTATAACTGTATGAAGGTATACTACGAAAATAGCAATTAAAATTCATTATATTTTAACTGAAATATTCTGGGAGACAAATTAGTGGTAAAAAAAAATGGACAGTAGTGTAACCAAAACAAGATTGGAAGATAATGTTTCGAACACAATTTTATTTCTTTTTTATTTTTTTTTTTTACATAAAATCATTAATTTACAGATTTTATATTTTTTGTCTCCATTCTTTGGTTTATATTTTTATGCAAATAAATATTTTTTTTAGTTGAAATAACAATATGACAACATAGCATTACATGGCAAATAAGTACGTGAATGCATTTTTATATACTCAAATATATGTTAGTACACACATGCATATGTACTCGTTTATCTGTGCATTAGCGGCGTGTGCCATTCATTATTGCCAGATCAAGCATCATAATAGTGTCACAACAACGTCACAAGTTTTTTTAATATTGTTTTAAACAGACTTTGAAAAAAAGCTCTTTAAGTTCCAAAGGGCACAATAATCAAATCTCGTACAGTCATGTAACAATCTGAAATATGTCATGTATTTATGGAATAGGGATTTGACTGACTTCTTAAAAATTAAAAGTTTGTCTCAAAAACACAAATTTCATACGGTTTAAATATTAAAGATTTTGATTCAAATTTAATTTGGAATACACTTAACCTTAAAAATTAATCAAATGAGATTGGTCTTAAGAAAATAAGGAAACAAAATCACGATCTATTATTTAAGCTACATATATTATTCTGTGTGTCTGGAAGTGTGTAATATTGTGCTTTATTAATAAAATAATATATAATTAATGTTTAATATAAAATATTTTTTCATAACCTAAAATTAAATTAATTTATGCTCGTAAATAAGTATTTCGTCGTTCCACTAAAAAATAAAAATCATCTTGAGTTATAATTATTTACTTATTCCAATATGTATATTGTGATACGAGTATCATAATGTGAACGATTTAAAAAACCCCTCTGACGTTGTATGATGCTTTTCCGCCAACATAATCTGGCAACTTAAATTTTCTTGTTTATGCATCTGTAAGAGTGGCCTTTTAGGATTGTTTATTAGGGGTTGAAAAAGGACATACAAAATGTACGGAGTGCGTTAAAAAAATGAGAAAATATAATTTTCTTTTAAACTTCGTATTCTTAAATGTTCTGTTAATGTAGTTTTTCTCAATTGTGCAAAACTTCAGGATTAAACACACCAAATAAAATTTGTGTCTTTTTTTAATTTACCCTTATTTTTGGAGTGAGCCTCTTATGTCGTACAATTTTGCTAGAAGAGCATGTACGCTATTCTCCACCACAATTCTCTTTTTTTATTTCCTATTGTTCCATTTACTGAATGCTGGCTGGCTGTCCTTTATATTATGATTTTTCTCTGTCTAACCACCCATAGTTACTCATTCATATTTTGCCATAAAACTCTTCCAGGCAGGTAGACAGACACAAACAAACAAAGAAATAGAAGAAATACAAGGCAAGAAACTGTTGCAACTGTTAGAATTGATGTGGAATTTCGGTAATTCAACTTATGGGAATTTTTAATGCAATTTCTTAATATTTACGATGTTGCCAATTTTCAACAACAACAACAGCAACAATAGAAAAACAACGACTTCAACTGCATACACATAAAGATATGTATGTATGTATGTATGTACTAACCACCAAATTGTGGTTGTTTCGTAGATAAGCTAAGCGCATTTGCATTTAGTTTATGCTTAAAGAAAGACGTTGGCCCACATAAAGAATGGTTAAGTGAGTGAGCCACATAAAACAGAAGCAGAAAAAAATATTGTTATTGTATAAAACGTAATGAGACTTTATAAATAAAAGCTACTTTTTCAAACATTGTACAAGGTGACCCAAATATGCGAATGAAATGCTCGAGATTTTTTTGCTTGAATTTTGGCACAGCTTTTTTGCCGTTTCACGCTCATAGGTCAAACAAGAACTGTCTCGTCTTACTTATTTAGATGAGAATTTGGCAATTAGCTATACTATGACTATCAAATTTAAAAAAACGCAATTTGATGATCAGAATACACGAAAGTAAAAAACAGTTTGTTTATTGATGCGCTTTTGAATCGCCTACTTTTTTGTTACAACGATTTGCAGTGGTTAACAAGATCAACAGTTTTGGCCTTTCACGAAACGTTGTAAAAAGGCCATATATAAATGTGCGATAGTTTGACACCAAAAGTTGTAGCCCCAACCATTTAAAATCCAGTAAAAAGACTCTATTCATAAATACCAGGAAGTGAGTAACGCAATAACTCAATCCAAAGAAATATTTTACAAAAAGTTTTCAAAAATTATGTTTCAATGCTTTAGATTTGGGAAGTACCAATGGGTGGTGGAATAAAATTTATCTAGGTGTACAGCATCAGCGGCAATTAATTAATGTCTGAAAATACAATTTTTCTAGAATCGCTCTTTTTATATGAATTAATACTCGAATATATAAATTAAAGTTTCGTATTTCTAAATGTAAAACATAAGTATTTTAATGGAAATGATTCAAGTCGAATAAAGATATCATCTCGGAAACAAAATTTAAATTTGCAAATCTTTGAAAATTTTACTTTGCGGAGCTTTAAAAATTTAAAGAATGACTCGGCAAAATATATCGGTGTATCGATAGAAACAAAAAATAATTACCCAGAAACTCTGTCCCTCTTCCTGAGGTAAAATCAGAGTATGGATTATTTGCATGAATGAGAATGAAAGATTAAAAAAATTTATTGCATTTTCGGTGCAAAATTTCAATTTAAAAAAAACTTCCTTTCGTTTGTTGATCTGATGGAAGAAAAAACAATATTTTCTATATCGCAGAATAGAGAAAACTCTTCCTTTTACTTTAAACACTTTTTTTTCGTTATAAATTAATAAATTCACTTAATTTAAAATTAAATCTTACAACTTCACAAATTCTTACAGTTCGACAATATTACGATTACTGCTTGTTGAACTTATCGAATAGTAACTGTGTTCTGTAATAAATAAGAATTAAAATTAATATCGAAAGGAAGCTAAATGAATTGTAAAAACTTACCTTCATCGCTATCGAAAGAGTAGAAGCGTTCTTCGTCACGAGCCACGCTACGTCGATTACGTCGTGTGCCAAGATATTCGGACTCTTTTCGATTTGTCAACGGTGTGGCCTCGGTAGATCCTATGAGACTTGAAGGATATGCTAGAGGTGAACCGTATACGGAACTTGGTTGACTAAAATTAGAATTGACATCCAGACAAGTTGAAGATATCGAAATGCTGGGTATTGGCGTAACACTTTCACTGTTATTAAGAATAATTTGCGAAGTGGCTTTTCGTGATAGTGACGTTTGAATTTGTCGGCTCGGTGTGGATAATGTTTCGTTATTGTTTGGTAGGTCTACAGAATCGATAGAAAATGATTTTTGAAGTTTCGGATGATTTGTCGGTGTCTTATCTCTTATTTTTCCCTTCGGTTTTGTTGGCAATATCTCGAATGAATCATCCTCATCGCTATAGTCCTCTGATTCGTTGCTAATCCATGGTTTTCGTAGTATAATTCTGGGTTTTTGTTTCGGACCTTCGGGTTCAAATTGCGATATAAGTTTATTGACTTTTCCAACGTCTTCAGGATTGACTTGTTCACTATATGCAAGACGCAATGAAGCGGTTTTTACTAATGGCTTAGATATCCGTGTTGCCGTGGAATTTCGCTCCGGTATTTTTGGAGGGTGTGATGTTGGTCTATTTGGCGGAATCGGTGGTTTTGTCAGAGGCAAAGGTGGGGGCGGTTCTGAAGGGCAAACGAGTTCTGTAGAGGGTAGTTCAAGTTTTGATAGCCTTATAGACGGTTGTCTTTTAGGCAAAGGAGGAGGAGTAGCTGGAATAGATGGTGGCGGCGAAGGAGTTTTTGATGGAGGGCGGTCATTGTCAGATTCCGTTTGTTCATAAAACTCTTTATCGTCATCGCTATCTTCTTGTTTTTTGTTGTCATCTTCTTCTCTAATAACGATGTTAATTTTAACGTCTAAATTTCCTGTCAAACTTTCCTGGCTATTGCCGTGAGGCAGAGGTTTTAATTCTGGTTCTATTACTGAACTCTCGTTACATTTTGTCTTTGGAGGATGTACAGATATTTTTGTTACTCTAGAAGAATTGTCGTCATCAGGATTTTCCAACTCCTCACTACTTTCACGGCTTTCACGGTCATAATTGTCAACATTTCGACGAATTTCACAATTTTGTGTTTCCTCGTTTTCTATTTTGACAACAGGCGTGTTCTTAAGTTCATCATCGAAATCTTCAAAAGCGGTTAAAACTCCTCCATGTTTCTTTTGCATTTCAAATAGATCTATGCTTTTTGTTTTGTAGAGATTATCCCAAGAATTTTTCTTGTGCATTTTCCAGGGTTCTTCGTTCTCGTATACACTGTTTAGAACAGCAATGGATGGACCCCTGGGTATATCTTTAATCCAAGAATCTTCAGAACTTGAATCGATAGAAGGTTTTCGAGAATGTCCTCTGGAATTCGACGTTGCATTGGATGTTGCGTTGGAGTCCTTGGAAAGTTTCCGTTGTAAAGGTGGTGACATTTCTGAAAAGCATGTAATAATGTCTTGATTTGGAATCCATTCATCTTTTGTAGATTCTTCTGTCGACTCTAACGGCAGTTCAGTAATAATTGGCTCTGAGACACGAGATATAGGACGCGTTACAGCAATAATTAAAGTGGATTCAAAAACATCTGAGTTATCTTGATGCAGGAGAACTCTTGGCAACTCGTCATCATTGTCGGTCGTATCATCCGATAAAATAGGTTTTGTAGTCCACATAGCTCTAGCTGCTGGAACTGAAATAATTTGCGAATCGACGATAGTTTTCGCAATAAATGTTTCTTTATCAACAATATCTTCTTCATCTGAACTGTCATTGATGTATGGTCGGGGAATTGGCGGAGGTGGTCTAGAAATACTTTTAACATCCGGTTTAATAGAAGTTTTTGTTTGATTATCCTCCTCTTCTTCTTCATCAGATTTTGACTTGTCAGATCTTGTTTTATCTTCATTTTCTTGCTTCTTTCTAAAGTACTTCTTGGTTTCTGATATTTTTTTCATAGTTCTTTGTGGTACCTGACTTGCGGCTACCACACCTTTTTCTAATTGTAGTTTCGCTCTGGCAGCTAAACTTTCCTTATATGTTTCCCCACCTTCCTCGTCATCATCGGGGTCATCAGCACTGTTGTGCTTACGTGCTCTAATATGCTTTAGTTTCTTCATCAGTGATCCAACATTTTTTTGAGGAGAACCAGCTGCATAATCGTCATCGTTTTCAGTATTCTGGAAATCCACCTTTTTTCTTATACTCTTCTTCCATTCGTGTAGTTTATTTGCAATTTTATGGATAGGCGACTCTTGATTCTCATCATTTTCGGGATTTTTATTAATTTGATCAGTGGAACGGAAACGTTTAATACGTTCGCTAAACTGTTGGGTTCTTGTTAGTATTGTTTTATGTTCTGGATTTGCCTCGTCAGTTTCTGATTCGGCTCCTGACTGCATGGACGCTTGCTGCGGTAGCTTAATAGACTTTTGGAATCGTTTGAAATTTTGCTTAATAGCGTCAAAAGTCTTGTCTGATTTCTTTGGTGTCGCCGTACTGTTAGCCTCATTTTCCTCGGACTGTTGTGGACTTAGAGGAGCCCTGCGTTTCTTTTCTTCACCTTCAGATTTTTGTCTAGAAAACCGATTCATACGTTCTGTTATACTTTTAGGTTTTTGAGAACTTTGTGGTAAATTACTCTGTTTTTCGGGTGTTTGCTGACCGTTAATGTCGTAAAGGGAGCTTGCGTTCGGTTTTATTTTTGGTGCGTCTTCGTCATCCTGTACCACATCTAGTTCGATGTCGTCAATAATTCCACAGTTTTCATCATCGTCGTGATCTTCTATGGTCCTGTCTAACGAATTGTGACGTGCTGTAGATAATTTATTTGAACCAATAAATTTCTTAGATCCTTGTCGTGAATCATTTGAATTTACAGGGCTTCTTTTTGACGAATCGTCATCTCCTACCACATTAATACTATCATCCTTGTCTTTGTCTGCCTCCAGCGACATGTTTAGAGGTGTGTGTCGGACTCTAGAAAATCTAGTTGATGCTACACCTGGTTTTCTAGTTGGTGGTGATGACTCCATGCCACTCTCATCACCACTTAATTCGCTTACAGTTTTGTAATTTCTTTTAATATCAGTTGGTTCTGGAGAACTGACTGGACTATTAATGTATGATTCTTTAGAATTTTGTCGGGAAGCCTTAAATTGAAATGTGTAGTTATCTGCTATATTTCGATCTATCTTTTGTTGCATTCTTTCTTCTCGTAAGCGATCTTCATCAAAACGATGAACATATTCTGTTATCTCAATTTTATCAGAACGCACTACAGTTTTCTTGGCAAATAAATGTTTCAACTTTAAGTCTGTAACGTCCTTGTAGCCCTTTTGCAATCTTTCTCTTAACGACATTTTAATATTTTGTTCAGATTCCGCACGAAACTCGGGCGAAATTGGTGGTACCCTTACCGGGCTAATGGGTTGTGATATACGAGTACGCTGGTTAAAATAGTGGTTCTCTGGAGAAGGATAATAATCATCTATTCCGCCTGCGCTTCGATAAAAACTTTCATCATCATCATCATCATAATTTTTCGATTTCCATTTTGTTAAGACTTTACCACTGCCTTCTCTTTGATTCATTAACGAGGATATTGTCGAAATTCGAGTAGGTGTTCGATTTATTACTTCTGAGGCTGGCGGTCCCAACTGTAGTGGAAAATTTTTACAATTGCTTGGTTTGCGCTTCGAAGAGGCACCTCGTTGTACCGGATTAACATTTTCTCGTGAACTGCGAAAAATTTTACGTGACTTAAGTTTTGACATTGACTTTGGTAATTTGATTTGTGGCAAAGGTGGAATTTTAGCTGAAATAACAAAACCGCAATTAAAAGAAAAGTTTTACTCTTTTTGTCTATAATTTAATTGCAAGTTTTTTAAAAGGGTTTCTTTAAACGTGACATTAAAATGAATTAACATTTATTGATTATTTTCTTATGTACACTTGTGTAAGTACTCTGTGCTACACTAACCTCGTATTGTATCCACATCTAGTTTTGAACACAAATTACGCAAATCCATTTTTATTTGTTCCTTTCGTTACGTTTTTTTAA
Source organism: Cistogaster globosa (assembly GCA_937654795.1). Lineage (NCBI taxonomy): Eukaryota > Metazoa > Arthropoda > Insecta > Diptera > Tachinidae > Cistogaster > Cistogaster globosa. Next base: position 120,993,283 of record OW569406.1, on the reverse strand, counting down.
ACTTAATTTGAACTTAATTTTTTTATTTTGCCTGCATTAATTCTTTGATAATTTTTTGTTATTTGCTTTCATTTTATTTTGTTTTGTTAAGGTTTTAATTAACCTCAAAATATTTAAAATTATTAATAAAGCCAAAATTATCCCGACTGTGTTGCTACCACCGTTCTCTAACGAATCTAAAAACATTTTACGAGTCGTTAGCATAACAAAACTGCAGAGTAGTGCTGTGCCCTTTCAAAGTGTATTTTTATTTTATTTATTCCAGTGTGTTTTAATGCATTTTTTTGGATTTCTGTTTTGGGTTTCTAATACTAATTAAATTAACATGTTTGTTCTTCCTTTTCTACTTGCAATTTCTACTATTTGTGTTTTGTAGTGTTTTTTTTTTATCTTTTAGAACATTTTGCATCAGTAGCTTTGCGTTTTTCACACAAATATGTGAAGAACTATGAAGAAATAGTATATCGGACACATCGTACCAATCGAATTTAAAATATAATACAATATCACATTATTCACTTATTTTCAATTATGGTCACATTCTTATAAACTCAACATAAGCGTAAGACCGATTTGTGTTAAGAGAAAAATTTAGATTTTTTTTGCTCGATATTTTTAAATGTTTAAAGGAAAGGAAAAGCTTTCAAGATGTTAAGCAATTCTGCAATACAAATTTTCGTCGACTTGGTATTACAACCACGTTTCTGCCTGCACATTATTGATTGAATTACAACGTAGTCAAAGTTAACACATGTAATTCTAAAGCAACAATTTCATTGTTAATGTGGTTACTTTGAGAATGTTTCACACCTTTAAGACGTCACAAACCCTTTCTTCACACAGTGCTTTTATTTATATTCAAAGCATTCAAAAGAAAGTAATTGTATGGTCGGTCACATTTAAGAATTATTTTCATTAAATTTTCTATAGTTAACAAAAAAAAAAAAAAAAAAATCATTTGTTTGGAAATGTAAATTTTAAAAAATAAATTTTTGTTTTTTTTCTCTTTTCAGAAACAACTCTTTAACGACGTTTTATTATATTTTCAGATTTTCAGCAAAATCATAATGTTTATTTCGAAAAAGTTTTAGTCCACAAAAGAAAAAATAAATAAAATAAGAAAGAGTGAAATTTAAATAATAATAAAAACGACATTCCACTTGAACTTTTGAATATTCCGTTGTCTAAAAAAGGGGGCATCGCTTAAAAAAAAAAGTATTTTTAAATTCATCTAACACACTCAAAATCCACAAGATGAGACGGCAGCCGTCTAGTACGCTGGCCGTCATACTGCTGCTCGCAGTATTTAGCAACACAATGGCCATGAGTAAGTATATCGATTTTTTATTTTCGTTATTTTTTATTAATGTTTGAACTTTAAAAAATCTAAATTATAAAACATAAAAATGCAAATCACGTTAAAGTCTGCCGTAATTAATCCTTAAAAGACAATTTTCTAAAGCTAAATTTTAAAAACTTTATTTGTTAAATGACAGAGATTGAATTACGTGAAATGAAATAAGTGGAGGTGCTATGAGGTCTGATTTATTTTTATGTTAAATTAATTAAAGAGAAAAAAGCGACAATACTTTTTGTATTTAAAAAAGCAAAAATGGTTTTAACTAATCTGTTGTTAAAAGAACAACAACAACATTATACACCTTAATTCAAACATGTAAAGAACTCTTTGTGGATATAAATATTTTCGGTTTTATTTCAAACGAACGATATGACTTTTTCTTAAAATTGCTTAAATATCGAATATTGAGATATTAAATACAATTAAAATTCTGGGGTTTATTTACGCCATTCGCTATCGAGTAAAATTTTTCGTAATTTTTTATTTTAGTATCATGACACTCGATATCGAATAAAAAGTGTCGTAATTTGAAATTATAGCATTCGGTGTCAAGGCAGAACATTTACCAGGTGGTCGCGATGGTAAATTCTTTAGTTTTCTCTGAAACCCCAAATGTCAAGCACCATAAAAAAATAAAATTTTTTTGTTTTAAATTTTCAAACAACATGTTATTTTAACTGACGTATTCAATTGACGGAATACGTCAAAGAACAACGTGTGACTGATTCTTAGTGCCCCGGCCTTAACAATTTTGAAAACAGTGCTCTGTGTCAACCCGACCAAAAATTGTAATTTCCCACTAGGGATGAGCAATCCCGTGATTTTTAAGGAACATCGTTACAAGAAAAAGATTCAAAGCAATGAAGCCGCTTTGACATACATATGAAAGAATGAAAGGGTCAAAGGTACTAATATTTTTCTCCAGAAAGTAAAATGAAATTTTAGTTTGTATGTGTGCAAATGTAGAAGAACGTTTTTTCGCGGAACTGTTACTTGATAAACTCAGTCACTGTAGTGACCAGTGATTTAATAATCACAGTGATTAGATCACATGTATTGAAGTATCGCTCATTTCTATTTCTCACGCTCTGCTGAAAACTTCCACATGTCAAAAGTGAAAGTGTGGCCGCTAGTTGCAGCTTTTGTCACACCGCTGTAGACATAACTCCAATAAGGTTTATGTGACATACAACACAATTAAACGCCTTCTTTGTTTGTCTAAACCTAGTCCTAATTCTACAAACACAAAACTTACTGCCGGCAATGAACAAGGAACACTTTTTTCTAATTTGGTTTCTAATGTGTATAACACTTTCTTCCTCCGAGTCTGAAGATAATAAATATTCAAAATTTATTATTTTTTTCACTTTAATTGAATTGAATTAACATAATTATTGATATAAACTTTTTTTAGGTTCTTTTTCTTATTGCTATTTGTTTACATAAGATCTGGCAACCCCTGTTGTTGTTGTCCGTATGTGTGTGGTAAGAACAGAAGGTGAATAAGTTACTTTCACCACCATTGGGCGTGTGTAGAGAATAATACGAAAATTAGTTAACACAAGTTGATTTCAATGGATGCGTTGGTAGAGGTGCGTGCTTTAAAAAACAGAAGATCGTGAGTTCGAGCCCATTTTCGGACATGCGCACAAAGGAAGAATAATAATTGTGTAAGGCAATTTCGAATTAAGAAATTGAAGTACAAACCTCCCGGAAAAGACTAAGACAATTATTGTGTGAAGCAATGGCCAGATAAATTCATGAAGTCGTCTATTTAATACCAGTGCAGCAGATAATTGTTAAGACGCCCTTTACAAGAAAGAAAAAAAAGAGCGCGAAAGGAAGTAACAAAAAGATTACAGTGTACGGCAGATGTTAAGTTGTGGCTATTGGATTAATAGGAAAGACTGGCTTGGATGTAAAGCACGGTAGAGAGTTCTGAGTATGGTCTTGGTTACCAAACAAGGCATCGACTAGTTAATGTCTCGCTGGAGTAACACAATTGTTTGACGTGGATGGCTGTGTTTTTGTAAATTTGTAATGTGCCACAGTAGTATATGCAATTAAAAGAATTCGTGCGTTTGTAAAATGGGGAAAAAATGTAACAATATAGTAAACATCTATTACATTTTCTTTAAAATTACGATTCGATACATATCGTATACGATTATTTACTTACTCGAACCGTACCCAAATGTTTTTCGTTGCGATAGTTTACTCGATATCGAATGCCCTGAACACATAAATACTTAGTTATTAAAATAAAAATAAAATAAATAAAAAACACTTTGGTTGTGAAGTTTACATATCTTTAAGATGTCTTATTATTATTTTTTTCTTCACGATCCACTTTGTATAAATACAAACAAAAGGCTGTCTAACCTACACATTACAATAGATTTAGATCATCTAAAAATACACAACCACTTTTTCCCTTTTGCTCTTCCAATTATTAGATACCAACAACATTGTAGAAACTTTAGCCACAATTCAACACATAAATGGATGAGGCTTTTTATGCAACATAATTTTAGATTAGATTTATATTCACGGCGTACGCGTCTACTCTACTTAAGTATAATCACTGTCATATCTATACATCATGTGCTCATCTTTAGAAATATTTTCTCTCTACTTTTGTCTGCCTTTTGTAAAAACATCTGCCTATTTTTATTTTGTTTTTTTTTTCATAGATTGCGATGCACTTTAGAAAATTACCCTATTGTAATAATTTGTGTTAGTGCCGTCTTTGTTTTTTATTATGTATTGCATTGAATTTAAATCATATTTACACAGATTTTTTTTTCTCAAAATCCAAATCTAAAATGCATAAAGTAGTAATTTTTAGATATCAAATCTTTTTACTTTGTAAGTACAAAAAAATGTGTTGCAAAATAAACTTCAATATTTTTTGTTTTGCGTCAGAGGTGGATATTTATATTTTACCTGCAACAATTCCAGTTTATGATGTAAAAAAATTACTTCAATTTTATATTAAAGATGATTTTAAATAGCAACTCTACTATTATTCTCAACATAGTTGCCTAATGAATTTGAGACGTGCTCATCTTTAAAAATTACTAATGTGAAATCAGTTTTTTAATAAAATATAAGTTAACTTCTATGGTTCATAAGAGGCGTAAGGTGTAATCGAAATGTGTTGTAGTAAGAATAATCGCAAAACTTGCTGTGGTTTTTATATAATTACAATAAAAATCGAAATTTGACTTTGTGTAAATTTTTAATAATTTGTTCTGTTGATGGATTTTCTGGAACGTTACAATTGGGTTAATTCGTAAATAGAATGAAAGTAGTTTAGAGCACAAGGTGCCAGATTACTCGCTAATTCTGTGGTCACAAGCAATAACAGCTTAACTCGTTTTTTGGAAGTTTTAAAAAACATTTTTAATTGTAATATTTTGGCGTTAAATAAGGGAATATCGACTTTAGCTGTTAAGATTTTAAGGTAAAAAATACTCAGTTTTTAAGCTACAAAGATGAATTTTGACTTGCATTACAGATTCGAGTGTTAAAAGTATAATATTAATAATAACTCAATTTGTTCTTAACTCGACTTAAGCTGTTATTGCTTGTGGACACAGAATTCTAGAATTTCTAATCAAAATAGATTTTTGTAACTATGAACTCATTTTGATTTTATCTGAAAACTTGTTTATTTTTATTTATAATATTTTAGAGGTGTTTATTTTTTGAAATCTACAGTTTAAACATATTTGTCTGAGGAATTAGAACACAAACGGGCAGACGGACAGGCAGGGGTCACCAACTGGCGGACCGCGGTCTGGATTCGGACCGTAGACCTATTTTATGAGGACCTTGTGTTAAGAATACAAAATATTTTACAGTATGTTAAAGCAAATATTTCACCTATTGAGAAGCAGTGCAAAATATACTCGTAATGAAAATTTGGTTTCTTAAAATTGTATAATTCACCAAACTTCACTTTGCTGCAAACTTAGTCTTAATCTCAAAATAACTATGCAAGGAGTGGTGAAAATAATAAATTTTCTTTGGGCAAAATCAGCACTAAAACTGATGCTCAATATGACGATCTGTTATTACATAATAATGTGAGGTTGGTAAACAAAGGTAGCGTTTACAATGATTCCTTATTAATTTAAAAGACAGGAAGACATTTTTTTTTCAAAATTTACCAAACGACAACAAATAATTTCTTAAGTTTTCTTAGCAATAAAAAAAATGTAACTCTCATTGCTTTTTTATTAGAACTTTTTTAACACATCAATAATCTGAGCTTTAAACTTTAAGGCAAAGGAAATATTGTATGGGAGCTCCTGACAGAAGAAAAACGCTTTTTGCGAAAACTCGATATTTCCAACATTGATCTGGGCAATGACAACGAGCTTGACATCAGCCAATACAAGAATGTTGGGAATGTAGTCGATGTGCTCAGTAACATTTACTTCCTGAATCCTGGGGATGCATGAAAAAATTAAGCTGCAAACATTTTCGGGAGTAATAAAGCTTCTCTCCAGATGGAAATGATCGAATTATAAGAAAATACAGTTTATAAATACCAAATTTTGTGACAGAATTTAAAAAACTAAAAATTAAATTAATTAAACTAGTTGGTGACCGCTGCTTTATAAGATCGGTAATGGATATTGTAGAAATTACAAACGGAATGACAAACTTAGATATTCCCTTTTTTTCATTTTTTATGATGAAGGGTATAAAAACAGACATGTCTGCCAATGAGTGTGCGTGTACGTGCGCTATTATTTCGTGCGTATCATATGCTCATGAGTATGCTTAAATGTATTCTTAATATTACAGGCAAAAACGCCAACTTTTGCTCTTTTTCAAACTTATGTTCGAAAAACAAAAACATATGATTTGACTGTGCAGAACATAAAAAACAAAAGAAAATTTAAAAATTGCCAGCAGCCCTCTTGCTTAGTTTAATTTCTTTAAAAAAATTATCCAATTAAAATAGAACAAATAAGGAAACGAACGCTTAGAGATTATTTCAATCTAATAGATATTTTATTCCAATGAATATTTATTAATTTAAGAAATGACACAAATCAAGCCACAAATGGTATTTCTATTAGTGATGTTGCATTTAGCATCTTTGAAGAAAACGAATACTTATGTCGTGAGTAATCAGTACTTAAAAAGTATTTTTGTTTATTTTGTTAGTGATAACATTCACGTTCGAAGCGCAGATTGTTCTAAAATTAATTGAAATAAACCTAGTCAGGTACCTCAACTTTTAAATCGCCCATTTATTAAGCACCAAATATTTTTTAAGAGTTTAAAATTAAAATAACCGCATAATTTATTTGAATACCGACTATACGTTTAACTGCACTAATATCAATATATTTTTGAACGTCAAATAGAACAGCTGTTTTTATGAAATCGCCAGTACTCAAGAAAAAAACCAACACAATCAATTGATAAAACAAAGAACATATTTTAAATTTATTATTTAACACTTTTAATGCGTAAAAATTAAAATAGTTATTGTTAAAAATAAAAGAAAACATATTAATTTTTATTTGTGTATAATTTTATTGTTGTTTTAAAGTTTATTCTAAGTGAAATTTATAACTTCACTTCAGTATGTTGTTGCGATTTGAAGTCGCCTAATTTCTTGTGATTGTGAACTACAGAACACCTTTCTTGTGATTTCAACTCACATCGCAAGTTTTAGGCGATTTGCGATTGTCAGAACATGCCTGTTAAATTCTTCAACTTTTTTGTTTATAATATTTTTATACTTACAACCTTGTGCTTGTCAGATTTCTTTAAAATGGATGGCTGAAACATAGATGATTTGAAAGAAGTGATAGTAGTTTTTCGTCTTCATCCATATTAAGATTGTATATTTTCTAACGAAATTGGAGGAAAAGGGAAAATTTACATTTTTAGAAAATTTTTAATTTGAAGAACAGAAAAGAGAAATAAATTTTACGGACTTGATAATCGTATAAAATAAAACAGTATAAATGCATGAAAAGAGTATTTTTGACTTGTTAAATCGTTTTTATAATCAAAACCTTAATTTACTAAATATTACACATTTTAATTAAAGGAAAATGGAATTAATTTAACCAATTCTTTTTTGTTAAATTTTAGTAAATTCACCGCCTCGCATAATCAAACAACCGCCCACAGACGAACTTTTATTTAAAGTCGCTCTACAAAATAAAGAAAGTGATAAACCCTTCATCATTGAGTGTGAAGCTGAAGGACAACCTGATCCAACGTAAGTCTAAAATTAAATTATACTTTTAACTGATATCTAATAAAAAAAAATATATATAAGAAATAAATGTCCCGAAAAATATTTTTTATAAATTTGGGTAAATCATGACGGAAACAGAAGTTTGTTAAAAAACAAAAATATGTTTACGAAAAGAATACGACTGTTGAGAGTGGTGATATGGGGCTTTAAATGCCTTAACAAATTATTTTAGTTATAATTAAAATCGATTTTAAATTCTCAAATCAAATTTAAAATTTTTTGTTTTCATGATATAAAAATGAATTGTTATTGCAAAATACAGAAATTAATATGTATTTTATGATTTATTTTGGTTTCTAAATATTGAAATACCACATAAAAAGCGTTTTTCTTTGCAAAATTTGTGTGTTTTTCAAATTTAATTTTATATTCTGTAAGTCACGCACTAAGTTGTTTTTTTTTATTTAATTCTTGTTCGTTTAATTTTGTTTGAATGTTTTCCGAGAAAATTCTTAATAATGACATCATTTCACAATTTACATTTACAAATTATGGCATTAAATTTTTTTTATGAATCTACAAAACATAAATTTTCATTTTCTCATACCCGGGTATTGCATTAAATCTATCTAATCTACTAAATATTATACTTAAACAAAATATTTATTAATTGAAATGAAATTCAATTTTCTTCAAGTTTTCTTTCCTAATCTATATTGAAGTTTATTCTTTTTTTGCAGTGTGATGTAAAATGACACATCAGTTGCACGATATTAATTAATTAATTTATTTTTCCTTTATTCGTTTGCTATTTTTTCTGCTTTGTGATGCAACATTATTTTTTATATTCGTCGGCGTGTCTGTGCTGTCGTCTGTTCGGTTTTGTTGCAGTAATGTGAAGAATATTGTAACATTTCTTTAGCATAACGAGTTCAAAATGTATCGCATTACGTATTTATGCAACACTATTAGTGAGGTACCATTATTTTTCTCATACTTGAAGATACACTGAAAAAAATTATTTTATTTGTATAAGCATGGAAAAGTCTTCGACTTTAAATTTTAAAATTTATTATTACAAAAGCCGATGTTTAATATAACAACATTCAAATACCTGTCGTGACTTTGGGCTTTTCCAAAAGGTTTTGTTGGCAACTATAGCAAAGTCGCAATCATCTAATATGAGTCACCTCTGTGGTATATAAACATTCCCTTAAATTGTCACGTAGTATTTCCCTAGTAGCGTTGCTGTATGGTACGTAGAGCTGCCCTGCCTGTAGTTTGCGTTCCTGTATTCAATTGATGTAAAAAAAGGGTTCTTTATTTGCCGCTCGTAATTAAAACAATTCATTTCATCGATTTTAAACTCCTAACTTACTCTTACTTGTTGCAAAGGCAATTCCTCCTACGTGTGAGAAATCTTTTGACCCATTAAAAAATTTTATTTGGGGCAAACTCTCATTTTGATAATAAAATTGGCTTGAGATTAGTGACTAAAAAGTAAGGAGATTAAAAAATGTTAACATCTGTCCACCTTTATTAAAAAATCCGATATCAATTTATAAAAAAATCTGCATTTTCTAAAATATCTTTAAGGTTGTAATCACAAAATTGACAAAATAAAATTATGTCCTCCAATTAAAGACTTTAATAAGCAAAAATACACAAACAATTTTTTAAGTGTAGTTGAATTCCTTAGGCAATTTTTCTCTAACAAAGTCACTTGCAGAAAAAAAGCAAATTGTGGGTCTAAAACTGATTATTATTTTATTACATTTGTATGCGATTGGTTCAAATAAAAATACAAAAGTGAGTAAAATCCAAATATACAACAAGTGGCATTTCGATAGACAGACACCCCACTTACGGAGCACTTACAACAGTCTATAAGCCCAGACGAATAAAAACATACCACGTAGGAATTTCAAGAGCTTTTAAATAAAATTAAATAAAATACAGAAATTTTACAATATTTTACTGTTGTCAGTTGTTGATGCAAAAAAAAGAAAAAAATTAATGTGCGAGCATTAGAGTTGGTTTTACAATTAATTCTTTAAGTAAAATAAATAAATTCTGACATAAACAATTTTCAAGTTGTAGTTGTTTTTTGCCTAAATAAAAGTGATGTAAGAAAAACAAACAAACAAACAAACTTTATCTGATTTAAAGTTTCATGGTCATGATCATTTTTAGATTTTTATTTATTAACAAAAAATTTAAAAAAACTGGAAATAGATAAAAAACAAAGCAAAAAAAAAAAAAACTAGCAAACATATATATGTAAGTATGTATGTATGTACGTGTTTGTATATATCTTAGAAACGAAATAAACTGGATTCCATTATATCTGCCAATAAGAGTTACTGATACATTATATTTCGATTGAGATCATAAATTTTGTTATTATTAAAGGGAAAAAAATTTGCAATGAATAAGAAATTGAATATTAAACACAATAAAAATATAATTTAAAATGACCCAAGCAATATTTAAGAAAAAAAAAATAATACAAAAAAGAAACTGGTTGGAATGAGGTCAAAATCTTACGTAACAAAGCGGAAATCTTAAAAGTGGTGAACTTACAGTATGTTTGAGCCAGCTAAGATTATGGTCTAAGTTTTCAATGCTTTGATTTTAAACACAAGTTTATGCAATCAAGCTGAAGGTAAATTACTGCTAAAAAAGAACACAATTTTAAGTCTCCTGAATTTAAAACTTGAGTATTGTAATCTCTTATTTGTCTATCATGGTATAATTTTTCTTGTGCCTGTTTTTAAATAAGAAGTTAAATTAATTATAGAGCTCAACTTCCTGAATTATGATTCGCTTTTTCAATTAATTTTTTTTTTGTAAAGACAAATTTCAAAACGCAGAGACAAACACGGATGTACAACATAAAATTCTTTCAAAACTCATGTTTACGATGGTTTTAATTTATTAATATAAAAATTTTTTATTCAAATTAGTGTTAATTGTTATGTTCTTAAACTACATTGTTTAATTAGTTTAATAGATAGAACATGTATTTGTAGTTCGTACCAACCACTTTAAGAAAAAAAAAAATGAAGTCATTAGTAAACTAAAAAAGTGTTAAATTATGTACTCTATTAAACAACAGTGAAAGAAATGATTGATTGTTAACGAAAACTTTGCTAAGAAATCATTACATTTTTAACAAGCGCTTTCTTGAACTTAATTATACCCCTGACGAGCTGTTTTTTTTTTTAGATTCATTAAAAATTGAAATCTAACTCATGCAATTTTACATGAATACTCGTTTATTTAAATCTCCATCCACTTTTATCTTTAAAGCAGTTTTGTTAAAAAAAAAACTTAATAATATTTACATCATCAAAAAACAGCGTGAGATAAAAAGGAAATCGTAGGTTGTTTACCGCAACAAAACCCCCTATTCCCCACTTAATGGATTAGAATAAAGAGAAATAAAAAAACAAACAGAAAAATCTTTTCATGACAACTGCAGTTGCATTCATTTTATATATTTTTTTTCACATAAAATAGGTTGCAGCAGAAAAAAAATAATATTTGTTTTTGTCCTTGTCCTCGTCTGTAGAGTATAAAAAAATAACAGTTTATAACAGTACATTGCTCCTGGGAGTCTCGGTAGCAATCTACTTTGAAACAAATTGAAACTTTAAACTTTTTATTTTCTCCTTTTACGGAGTTCGTTGAAAAATAACTAGAACCGAATACTATTCAGCCACCACCCACTATCATTGTATTATGAAACGATGTTTGTGTTTCTTGTTCTTCAGTTCCATGCTGTAAATTTCGTTGCATAAAATAACAGTTTTTGGTTGCTAAAGCGTTTACTAGAATTATAAGACAACTTGTTTTACCTAAAAATGTATTTTTTTTAACGAAATATGTTGCAAGCCGTTCACTAGAAATATTTCATTTGGCATTTATTTTGCAGTACCTGCACACAAGATCCAAAATTGAAATTGACTTTTAGTTTTATAAGAAAAAAACTTGTTTATACCTCATAATTATTAAAGTTTTTGTTGCTTTTGTTTCTAATTAATTACCTGGCTTATTGGCCGAAAGTCGTAGTCTTATATTTTAAATATCTGCTTTCTTATTTCATTATAAGATCAGCTGTAGAAAAATTTAAATGCTTTAGTTCTTAGTTAATTTTTATTTATAAATTTCAAACTTAAGATATTAAGATATAATAATCAATTAAAAAAAATTTACTTTAAAATATTTTCCTTTCTAAATGAATATTTCAATTGATGTCAAATTCTTTAAAATAAAAAATGATTCACTAATAGATTTTTTTTTTTAATTCTTGCTTTTGCTTTTATTTTGTGTATAGAAATATTTTCTTATTAACATGATTCATATTAATTTTGTTTATGTTTAAAATGATAATAAATTGTTTATAAAATAAAAAAAAAAACGAAAATTATTGAGAATGTTAAGAGTCTTAGATGCTTAGAAACTCGTACTTCCATTAAACAAATCTTTTAATTGTATTCGTATTTGAAATAAGCAGGTTGAGGCAACCTTGTTAAAGTTTTTTTTTTTTTATTATTATAATTTTATTTGTTTTAATATTAATTTTTATTTTGAAATTAAACAATCAATACTGCTGTTTATAGCAAGACACATTTACAAGGCGAAACAAGTTGATTTAAGATCAAGTTAAATGTGACAAGCAATTTGCTAAGAAAACTGAATTTTCAATTTTACTTCGAAAAAACTTAAACTAAAACCTTTTTTAATTTGGTAGTCACCCAACAATTCCTTTAATAATTCAAAAAATTCAAATAATTTTTCCTTAACAGACTTTTAAAATTGATGATAAATTTGCCTTCGCGCATTTTACAATTAACTTTTAAAGAAAATGAAATAGAAATAAAAATTTTTTTATTAAATTTTATTTTTTTCCAAAACACAGTAAAGTAAATGTGCCTTTATACGAGTAATTTTCTGACGCATGTGTGCGGTTTTTTTTTTTCTCCTCTGTAAGAAATTAAATCACCATCGTTTCGAAAATATTTTTCTAAAACTGAAAACAAAAATACAAGGCGAATCAATACTAGGTGGTCGCAATGGCGAATTCATTAATGTTTGCCTAAACGCTGAATGTAAAAAACTAAATTTAAAATACATATCATGGCGAAATCACGTACCAGGTGGTGGCAGTGGCGAATTCATTAGTTTTCGCCGTTGCAGAAAATGTCAAACTCCATACATAAAAAATCAGCGAAAATTTTTTTTATATGAAGTTTGACATTTTCTGCAACGGCGAAAGTTTATGAATTCGCCACTGCCACCACCTGGTAAATTATTTCGCCATGATACATATATACAATTTTTTTTTAAATATGGAGTTTGACATTTTAGTTTTTCTTCACGATTAAAGAAGCTCATGTTTAAAAAAAAAGAAGTATGGAAGTTTATAGTTGTAAAGTTTTTAGAAGAACACTTTATTAAAAAACACTGCCAAAAAAATAACCAAATATTCAAAAATAAATTTATTAGTCAGCGCGGTAATCGTAAAAACTTGTGAAATATTTAATATCAATTTAGGCTTCATGAGAGCGAACTTTTCACTGAAGCGGAAATTAAAAAAACAAAAAAAAAAACAAAAAAAGGAAAAAAAAACATCAAAGACATGATTATAATTATAAATAGTTTTTAATCACTGGATATTTTTTTAAATCTAAACATAACAACTATTTTTTTTAGCATTGCGTGTAGATTTAAATTAATATTACAATTTTTTTTAGTATAAATTTAATTATTTTTTTTTTTAGTATAAAAATGTTCTCTTTTTTAATAATTTGTCACGGGAGTAAATTGCTGACTTTGGTGTTTCAAAGCAAAATAAGTTGAAATTTTTAAAACAAAAATATTTGGATCTGCTGTTTCCATAATAAAAATCAAATTTCAGTTTGTTTTGTAAAATAAAACTGAAATTTAAGTAAATCTAAATATTGTTTTAAGTTTTTTAGATTCTAAAATAATTTTTAGTAAAACATGTTTTAAATTTTCGTTGTTTACTTTAGTAAATGGTGATTTGAAACAGTAAAAGCATCTCAAGCTTAATTCGAAACCTAATTGCTTATTGAGGGAGTGTCCAGTTACGAAAAATATTCATTTTTTATACGAAAGGGATAATAATAATGTTAGGAAAACATTTTTACATTTTTACATTTTGAATTTAAATTTTTGCTTTCTCCGGTAACAAAGTTAATAGCTTTTTTAAACTTTTTTATAAAGATTACTTGTTGCATAGACGCTTTCCAGTATCTGTTTTTATACTCATAAAGTTATCATCAACAATTTTTATTTCCGCAAAGTGTCAAATAATTGAAGCCTAAATAAAGATATTAGCAGAATGTAAGTCATTATATTTCATTTTTTTGTCAGGTTTTTAAAATCATTTTTTAATTTTTAAAAATAAATAAATTTTAAAAAATACTTATTATTTCTGAATTTCTGAATTCCCGATTTTTTTTTTTTTTTTGTTTATTAGGACCAGCACTTAGGGAATGACCCCTATTTATGCAATGCATTGTGCCAGAACTAGGAAATTAGGTTGTGTGAAGGGGGATAGAGGGAGTTGTGTTTGTGGACATTTAATTTAAATATTTGCAAACTGAAAGGCAGGAAAGACCTCTGCAGGGAGTTTATTTCACATACGATCTTTTCGGCTAAAAAACAAATTTTCTTTGTTATGCGTAGTGCGATTCACTGCCCAACCTACCACAAAGAAATGCATTTGTGTCGATGCTCTAGTGAATCAATAGAGCTGAATATTGTCACTAATGAGCTTCTTCGCTTTCTCCTGCACGCGAACGAGTAACTCCAAAATAGATGCAAACCCTAGTTGTGAAATTCTAAGAAACAAAATAACACCAAATTCTACAGTAAATGATTTTTAACGTACAATGTCGGTCGCATTTTTTAACGATTTTTTTTTTCAAATTGTGCTACGAGTATTTTGTTTAATGGTGAAATAAAGAGACTTTTAAGCCGACCATTTGTCTGAATTTAGATCTTAACCGATTTATTCTAAACTTTTGTTTTAGAAAACCCTCTTGTGTTCATTGCTACTTCTTAAAGTATTTTACCTAAAAATTATAGACCTAAAAATTTTAAGAAATCCAATTTTTGGTTTTTATTAATTTGTTCGGAAATGTTTTTTAAATTTTTTTTTTTTTTTTTTTTGTAAATTTTTTCCCAATCAGGTCAGGTTGGTTAATTCTAAAAAATATTCTTATTAAAATAATTTTGTACGTTTCAGAAATAAAAATATATCTACTAAAAAAAAACGGAAGAATCGACACATCTCTTTTGGCAAACCTACTTCTATACAAAAACTTTGTTAAATAAAGTATGGGACATGTTTATGTCACATTTGTATTAACTTTCTTTTACAAATATCTAAATTCAATAAGATTAAACATTATTTGGGAACTTTGAATTAGACGTAAACGGTAACAGGGGTATTAATAAAGAGTTGCTTATTTTGGATTAGTTAGATAATTTTTAATCACTTATTTCAACAATTGTTTGATATTTTTCTTTTCGCTTTTAAAACAAACAATCGTAAATAAACTATTGTTTAGTTAAAACACTCAACATCATTTATAAATATCATAAATCGATTGTTAACAAAAACCAGCAACAATGCCAACATTTCTTTTACTAAATAAAAATCACTTGTTTCACTTATTCAGCCGTGAATGCCAGGCCGGCACATTATGACACAATTACTTTAATTTTTATTGCAATTTTAATTTATTTTTCAATATTTCTAAGTATGTGTGTATTATTTAATGCAAAAGCAATTTATTTAAACTTGGAAAAACAGAAACACAAAATAATGTGCATAACTTGGCGTAAGAATTTTATAATTAAAAAAAAAAAATAAATAAATAAATGAAAAATGAAAAAATAACGCAAAATAGTATTATTTTGAAATCGACACACAGACGACCAAATGCATTTAAAGAAAATAAAAATGTTAACGTGTGAATGTGTGCATGTGTAAATTGTATGTTTGGTGTAATTAGAATTTTAATTAAATGTGAAATAAAGATTGTTTTATAAATAACATTTTATTGACATCATGACACACATTTAGTGAAGCGTATTTTCTTGTCAAGTGGTTTTCTTTCGATCGTTCACATGGTTTTTTATTTATTCTGATTACAAAGAAATTATATTGACCTGAGTAAAAATGTCCAATGTAATTAGTTTTATATGAATAAATTTTGATTTGCGTTCATAACGAAAATGTATACAAAGCTACAATAAAGTAAATTAAATTATGGAATAAATGTTTCTTTAAAAAAAATAAAATAAAAAATTTTTAAGGCAAATCAAATTTAAGGTGGTAGCGATTGCGAATACGTTAATTTTCGCCGTTAGCGCAAACCTCAAACAACGAATTAAAAATAGTACTCAGCAAATCAATGAACCCGCATTGCTACCGCCTTATAGTTGATTTGATTTAAAAAGATCGCATCCTGAACTCTCGAGATATTTGTAGACATGACATAATTACTTTCAAGCTTCTTTAAATACTTAAATCAAAATTATTTTTAATATTTCTTAACCAATAAGCATATCATTAATACAATCGGCTCTTTCTAACGTGAGCTCCCGACATCTAGGCGAACCGAATATTTGGCATCACTTGTGCTGATACTGCCACCATGCAACAGCAGATTTTTTTTACAATTTAACGGAGCAGAGTCGTTATAGCATGTATCAATAATTTCCTGATGCCGGAAGATTTTCATGACTTAACTTACTTCAAATTGCAGTATTCTGACTGCCATCGTATTGATAATCCTGCCTGGTAGGTTACAGTCAAATGTGAAAAATGTCATAATTTTTAAAAAATAAGTAAGATTTTTCCTTATGTTTTATTTTACTGTTTTTGGTTTCCACCATAAATTCAAATAATAAAATTTATTTATACCTGCAGGAGGTGAATAATATAAAAATTCTTAAATAAAACACAAAATTCAAAGTAAATAAAAAAAATCTAAGTAAAAATAGTTAATTTGGTTAAATAAAAGCAATAACTCTTTAAGAGATCTGCAAGCAAAAATCATGTTTTAAAATAATATAGTCACCTTCTTTTCTTTTTTAAATAAAAAATTTAAATTCTGGACCATCCTGTTAAGCTTGTTCCAATAAATAAAAAATAAATTGAACGTCGCCTTTATATTACAACAGTAATTGCTTTTGTTACTAAAGATGTTTTTTGTTTTCTTTGTTATTTATTGTAATAGCAAGAGTTAATGCTTTCTACTTCTCCCAAAACGAGTACATTATTGGTGTTATTTTACTGTTTTTGTTTCCTTATTTAAACTTTATTTACTTAAGATTGTGTTACTATGTATGTAAAAAGAAAATATATGTATAACAAACAGCTGTTTAATGATGTCAGTTCCACTTTCATTTAACATTTAAGCCAAGTTGAGACTTCCTAAGAAATTCTACACAAAAGAAGTTGATAACAAGGATAGACAGACACCCTACACTTAAAACTCTTATGGCACTTAAGATACGAATACTGTTATATTTTTTTTACTATGAACTGTTAGCTATTAGACATTCACCAATCACCATATGTTAGTAACTGGTACGTGCATTCATGATTTGCTTGTCTCTTTCTTTTATCCTTTAGTTTTTGCTTAAGCGTGGTAATTATTGGCTGGCGCCAAAAGGAGTGATGTGCTAGAATAAATTTATCGCAGACAAGTTTGATAGTAAAAATATGCAAACAAGTTTAAATTGTGTGCGCCGTTATGGGATTTTTTTAACATTTAAAAGAAGCATTACGAGGGGTAGACAAAAAAATATTACCTTCATTTTAAAATATTAAAAATAATAAATTAAATAGAAAATGAAAAAATAAAAAAAATTAAATGCAACCATTTAGAAAATGGCTAAATTTCTTTGCGATTTTTATACCAACTAAATTAACACTAAGTAAAACTAAGTGTAACTGTTAATCCAGAAGACATAAAAATATTCAAAAAAAAAAAACATTATTTTTCTAACAAATATCTAATTTGAAATCTTTTTCTTTCTAACAGCTTGTAGAAATTTTTCGATAAGCTCGGCTATAATTTAATCAACAAGCTTTAAAGACATATTTTATTTTTTACTTGCAAAATGTCTATAAAAAGCATCGAACAATCAGGTTGCCACAAATTCTCAATTCCGATCGAAAATGGCTTCTTCAGAAAACTTAAAACGAAAAATTTCTTCGTAATGAAGCCACTTTCAAAACAGTTTTTAGCTTATGTATCGATAGTTTTAAAATATTTAATAAATAAGTAACGAATTGAGAAGTAAATTAATAGTTTCGAGAAACATTAATTAGAGAGTAACGCAATAGGCTAAACAAACATGGACGATAATAATATGTTTGAATTGCAAGAGTGCTATCAAATTATCAAAACTCTTCTCTGGAGCAATTATAAATAATCTAAATCTAAAAACAAATGTAACAAGAGTGCTTATTCTGCTTTGCCGAATCTTATATACCCTTCACCATGTATGTAAATCTAGTTTAGTGAAGTGGCTTCTATTAAAAAAAACAAATGTTGCAGGGAAAAAAATAAAGTACAGTTACATATACTTTTACATAATTTGTCTTCGGTTTCAATGGGTTAAGCATTTTTTTTTTTTTAATTTTATTATTTCCTGAAAAATCTCCTTAAAAGCTTTTAAATCATACTCATATTGACCATATTTACAATCGAACTTTTTATGCAAATTTCGGAGGCCCATAACTCGAAAAATATGGGCGAGCGTTAATTTTTTCACTTGATGTTTTTTTTCTCATTTCTTAATTCTTTATCGCTATAAATTTTTGTTTTTGTTTTTTTTTTTATTGGAGTTACTTTAATGTTTAGTCCACTGCCTCGAGGTACATGAACCGATCTTGCTGATTTTCAATAGCGCCCTAGCGTGTTTAAATTTTCTCTAGCTTATCTTGTGCCTTGGCAAAGTTGATTTCAACACCAACACCGACGGACAGACGGACATTGCTCAATCGACTTAAATATGCATAAGGACTCAGAATATATATATACTTTATGGGGTCGGAAATGGATATTGTAGAAATTACAAACGGAATGACAAACTTTTATTTACCATTTTTCCACTTTTTGTGTAAAATTGTATAATCGCTCTTAGAAAATTTTCCGAAGTGCACATTTAAGGCAAACACAAAGAAAGCCTTAAATAAGAAACTGTTCGTAAGACGATCAAAGGATTATTTTTTCAAAACAGCTTTATAATATAGAATTGCTTCTCCGGCAATATCCTGAGTCCAGTTTTGGCGAGGATAAATATAAACAATTAAAATATATGTGTTTATATGGGAAGGAAATTATGAGAAGGTATTTGCATAACAATGATTCATAGCAAACTAACTAAAAAGCATGATTGTGTATTGTGTTAGGGGTTGGCTCTTAAATCCAATAGAGAATTTGATGTTAATTTAATATCGCCAAGTATGGGTTCGCAATTACATTGATTAACATGATTTTGTAGAGGTTGTAAAATATGAACACCACTATAGATTTTATTGACAATTAAATTAAAAACATTCATCATGCATCTTTGTTGTAAAAATCGATCTATAGTTTTCTTTATAAAAAAAGTGCCGTTTTTTAATTAGACAGCAAAGCATAAAATATCTTAATGTTATTTACGTTAATCATATGACATTTGAAGACCCTTTAATAAGACACATACTGAAACGACTCAAGTACAACTTCTTGTTATTAACGTGAAAATTACTGCTAAATTGTTTATTTCACTTTAAACTCTCCCTTCGTTTTTTCGGTAAAAATTTATTTGACGTACTTGTGTCGCTATAGTTAAGGGTGGCTGACTAACTATGTTCACTTAAACTTTCAAATCGTTACACATGTAAAAATAAATAAATGTATGTAACTTTCATAATTTATGATAATTTAATGTATTTCTTGTCTGATATTAAACTAAAAAAAAATATATTAAAAAAACTGCTTACAATTTTCTACGAACATAAAATTTTCTTTGTCATTGTGACTTATTCATTTTTGAAACTTTAGAAATAAATAAAACCGAATAAATGTCAACAAAAGCAACGGAATCAATTTCAATGTTGCAGTGATAAATCAATTTGTTTGCTTAACATCCCTTCTAAAAGAAAAGCACGTTGTGAAGAAAGAATTTATAATAAATACCACCCTACTTCAATTCTCCTTATGATTTGCAACATAATATAACATATTTTTTTTTTTTGTTATTGTTTGTTTTGTTTGCTGGTTTTGTATTTTTGGTTTCAATTTTATTTTTTTCAGTCTTTGACCCTTTAAACGAACGTATTTAAATATTAATGAACACCTGTCTTTAGTTTGCGTTTTCATAGAAAACATGTCAATTGATTTGTTGATCACCTCTTTTTTATTATTTTTTTTTTTTTCTTTTCTGTATATTAAAAAAAATCGATATTCTTTACCCCTACACAGGGTTATTCATTGTTTGGCTATAAACAAAATGTTAATAAAAAAAAACACCTGCAATTAGGATTTGAATGTATTCTTTAGATTTTCCTGAAATACGCAAAATAAATACATAATTTTCTTTTGCTTACCCCACATGCTTAACTTTGATAAAGTTTACGATCTTGGCAGAATTATACGCAAATGGTCACTCTACCATCTTCTTTTGCAATGCTACAGGAGAACGTCAAAAAAGCAATTTATGAATTTTTATTATAAAATTTCTTTTTTAGCTGAGATTAATGCCAACTAAGTATCGACCCATAAACTATTTATAAAATTTAGCAAACTAAAAATTAATTTTAGGCATTAGGAATTCTTGGCATTTCCAAATGTAGTCTCTTAAAAATAAACGTGAACAAAACAATTTTTAAGTTTGTTGTTATTACAAAATAGGGCAGTTATTTTCTATGATGATTGATCAGTCTTGTAAATTGGAAAATGTAACACTTAAAATTATGTGTCCCGGGGGAAAGGTCTTGTTCAAATATTTATGTTACTGAAAGAAAGTTACCCAATCCGCCTCATGAAAGTGATAAGTTCTTTTTTTCTATTTACATATTTTAAAATTACTCGTTCGAGAATACATATATGTAAATATATGCATAAGTAAATGTAAATGTATGTATGTCGGGTATGCACATTGTAAAATTATTTATTCCCTACATTTTTCTGTGAATAGTGTAACAAAGTGACTGACCCAATATGTGAATGGTAAGAAAATGTGTGTGTGTGTTTTTGATTGATCCAATATGTGAATGGTAAGAAAATGTGTGTGTGTGTGTGTCTGTGTGTGTGTGTGGGAAAACCATTGTCTTATACTTGAATATTTATTTTACAGTTGAAATTATTTTAAGATTTCTTTTTTACCCCATTGAGTTTTTGTATGTATTTTTTTATTTTTCTTTTTATTTACGTAAGGTCTTTTATGAAATTGCTTTTGCCTTGTTTTTTTTTTTTTTTGTACTGGCATTAAGAAAGTAAGTGATTTTTGTATTTTTCTTTCTCTTTCGTATTTAAGTCACAAATACACCCTGCTTAAAATAAACTAATACACACCTGTGTACTTTTAAGTTAACACGTCTATCGACTTAGCTAACTTTAACGGTGTCTTCCTATTTTGCTTTATAACAGGCTTGCAGTTGACTTTTTTTTACCGAATAAAGCTTCATTTACACGACATTTTATTTCATTCATACAGTGTGTCAAATTTCATTTTTATTTTTATTTCCGTTACAAAATATAAGATTTGAAATTAGAATTTACATATAAGAGAATAAAGCAAACTTGTATTGGACAAAAGTATGAATTATTGAGAGGACCGAATTGGTATGGAATTTTTCAAGAATTATCGTGATTCTAATTTCTTTAACTTCAAAATTTATTAACCGTCTGCAACGTGATTAATGAAAACGAAAAATAAGATGTAACTTGTAGACTGCAAAAGTGACGAATCATGCATAAAAACATATTGTGTAAAAGTATCTAATAGGTCGTTGTTAAAGTTTATTGCCACTTGGGCTGCAACAGCATTTTTATTAAGTCTTTTTTTTTAATAAAATTTTTACATTGAAGCTAATGTCATGTGTAACATGTGTAAATATGCAAATTGCAATCTACAATATTTTTCCATTATTTGATGGGTTGTTACCACATGTTATATATTTACTTATAAATTTATAGCTGCTGCAATTTGTTTCAAAAGCTTAAGTAAATAATCACATTCGAGATATTTGCAATCATTTTTAGACTTATTTTTTAGTTAAAGAACTTTTTAACTTAATTTTAATTTTGTTGTTGTTGTTCAAGTTTTCATTGGCTTATGTTTAACAACAGAATATAATTCGATTCAAAGTAATCGATTCGAACCGCAAACTAGCAAATTTCTATGGTTAACTATTTAATTTTGCTCTTTTTTGTTTTTATATGTTGCTTCTATTCTCCAATTCTTAAAGCTAAAAAAGAAAAAAAAAAACTGAGGGAAGATGATGTTTAAATAAACTAAAAGTGAATATTGTGTAAAAACCATGTATGAATGCATCATGAATCGATGTTGAATAGACAAAAACTTTAAAGAGGTAAATGAGAATAATCCATAATGCTTGAATGAAAGGTTAAGTGCAGGGTCATTTCAACCAAGCAAATGCATTTTGCTCAGAAAATTTCTGCTGTACTAATGGTAGTTAGTAACAACAAGTTGGATACGATTACAAGCAAACATTACTCTAATACAACCTTTGAAATTTAATTGTGGAGAAAAAGTATTTTTTTTTTTTGTGAATAAGAAATGTACACACACACAAACACTCACAAAAGTATTGATTAGTTTTGACAGTGACGAAGCAAAACTCGCAACAGAGTTTGTATTTATGTATTTGCAATTAAAAAGGAAAGCAATGAATTTTTTATATCAAAGCGAATAAATATTTACGATAAACATACTTACATACACTTTTCTATGCACTTTAATGTGGTTCTTGGTGTTTTCAACTTAAATTCATCTTTGTAAGTTGTACCTTTAATAAAGAGAGAGAAGTTACATTGAGGATAAATGCCTACTGATTTATTGCGTTACTTTCTTTGAAAACGGTTAGAGTAAAGGAGAACACTAAAAAGAACAGAAATAAAAAATCATTATTTTTAATAAACTGCAATTGTATGTTATTTTATGTATTAAGAGCTGTGTTAAAGGGCCTCTGGTTAAATAGATACAGTTTCAAATTATTAAATGCCGTCACAGCCATTTTATTTTCCAACTTTACTTTGCCGAATATGTTTTAGAGAAACATCGACGTGAAGGGCTTTGTAACATAATTTTTACCAACATGAAAATATTAAAATGTAAAAAAGTGACAGATTGGTAACTGCAGACATTTGAACTCAGGCGTTCGTTCAGCAAAGCAATTGAATGAAAGTTTGTTTTACAAAAGGAACCGATCATAAACATTCCATCAAACTTCTTTAACTAGTTTTGTGTGAGAGATACAAAACTACAATCGCCAAAAATCGAATATTAACAGAAGATTGCTTTTCAGATTTTTTATATAATAACATGATTAAGAAGCTCGTTTAGTTTAGACTAAATTTGGTTAAAGAAAAACACCTTAAATAGACAATAAAAATTTTATAATGGATGTTTGTTGACAGCTTACAGTCTGGAACAGGGTAATTGCGAAGTAAAATTTTAACAGTGAAGGTATGTTTATCTTCTTCATAGCTGGCGAAGTTGGTCCTTTCCGCATATGTTATTACTATAATGAATTAATTCACATGGGTAAAGATTATATTACATACATTGACATTTAGCTGACCCAAATACACGACTTGAATATCAATAAAATTTTTTGTTTTTTAATTTTTAAAAATTACCTGATCTTAATACCTCGCAAATGTGCAGACTTTATTAAAACTAAACGGACGATATGTAGTTTTAGCTACGCAGCTTACATTCCAAAATTATATTTCTTATTTTAAAGAAGTCATTCGGCCCTGTTCTGTTTTTCTTTCGATATCAAAACGTTTGGAAATTTTAAAGAATTTTTGTTTGTTGTTTTGACTACCTGACACGCAAACACTAAAAGATTTCAAAATACCAAAAAATTTATTTTGGAAAGAATAATTAGATTGTCATGGGATTGTTAGAATTCATAATTTGCATAGAATTCTGTAAAGCAACCTTAAGAGATTTTCAAAAGTCACGTTACACTTTTGAGCCAACCACTCATATTCATTTCTGGATAAAACGGAAACGAATTCAAATGTATTTTTTGGTCTGCAACAATATAAAACTTGTTAGATTTTAAATGTCAAGCGATGTCGTTTAACTAACTGTCGTAATCAAAAGGGAATTTTCTGTGCAGCTGTAACCGTTTTAAAAGGTTTTTAACTTCGGAAGTTTGAAGCTAATGAAAACACTCACATTTATATAAAGTGTATATCGCTGGTCTCATGTAGAAAGGCCCTAAATCGCATAGTTGCGAAACTGTTTTAATCACAAAATAGTATTTGAAATGCAAATGCTTCTAAAACCGTTATTTTTGGCAATATTGCATTTAAATTTTGTAACGAATCACGAAAAAAAGCTTAATTTCGAAAAAATTCTAGTTAGGGCCTTTTCACATGTCTAAAATATAACAAAGCTCTAAAATGATAAAAAAAAAGTATCAACTACGAGTAAAACTGCCGAAGGTTAAATAAAATTCAATTTTTGTTTCGTACGAAAATTCATATACATACTAACAGCAACATATGGATGAATCATCACGAGTTGCGCATAGAAAAAAAATCTATGACTATGATTCATTTTACTGCATCATCCTTTAAGGACAAGGACGTTAGTATTTTGTTTTGGAATTGAATATAAGAGTAAAGTAAAACAAAACAAAACAAAACAACTCTCATTGCTTGTTTTATTGACGGAATTGTTGTTGAGAAAAGTTGTTCGTAGTCTGGCTTTTTCATTATTTTTTAATGATGGGGGTTGACTGTGTTCAGTACTTTTTACAATTTTACTTTTCTTTTTTTTTTTTTCAATTTTCCCTTTTTACATCTTTATTTTTGTAATAAAATTCCTTAACAATAACGCCAGAAGTAAAGTAGAACTGGAACTTTAGGCGGCAACATGCTGGTTTTTAAGTGTTTTTTTACTTCGTTGAATTTGTTTTTGTAATTCCTTTTGAAAAGATGTTTTTTATACTTCAAATGTAAATTAATGTTTGTTGTTAACATCAGCATGTTGGCAAAATAAATAGGATTATACGTTTGTAAAGGCATTTTTTATGCTTTAAAATTACAAAAAGGAAATCTCGCCATTAGATTTTGTTTAACAAAAAGAGAGAAAAAAATAAAAGAGAATTGTACTCGTATGATTCGGTTTTTAGAAAGTTGTTTGGTCTTTAAATAATCGACAAATCATGTTTTTTGTTTATAAGATACATAAAATAGAAACTTGACTAATTTAACAAAGAAAAAAAATTTGTTCAAACATTTTACAAAATGTCTAAAAAATTATAAAAACCAACATAAAGATTGATCATTTAATAATTTATGTTTCTTTTCTTTTGTTTTTTTTTTTTTTTTTGCCCTCATGAATTTGATATTCGCTTCTGTTTTTTACTCCTTAAACGTCAAGAACGCTCTGACTTCACCACCAGCATTAAATATTTATTTTGACTTGCATTTAATGGAATGAAGACGTATGTATGTGTGCTTAGCAATAATTTAATTAGTCCCATTTATTATGTGAACAAAAATCCCTTTTATTCCTTATTGATGCAATTGTAGTAAAAATTGTGCAGTAAATATGAAAACTACCCCCAATTTATTTTATTGATTTTCAACATTGTTTGTGTAGTTAATGATTCACATTACTTTGATTTCTCCTGACTTTTAGACTTAAATTAATTAAACTTTAATCTATATTTTTTTAATTTAGAAAAGTTGATATCTTTAAAGAAAAAACTTTTTCTCATAATTTTGTGTCGAAATTTTTTATATGGAAAGCAAACAAAAAGCTTGAAAATCGACTTAAAAAACTGTTATAACAATACCAAAATTTGTAAATATTTATCGTAAGACCTTAATTGCAGTTGTTTTTCGTATTAACTTTTTTATATTTTTGTATGTATGACACTTCCGTTTCGGAATGTTGATGTTTTTTTTATATTAGTTAACGTGCTTTGCATGAATTTGTAAATATGAAAGGCACCGAAAACCGAAACATTAAAAGACAAATGAATTAAGACAAAAAAAAAAAATAAAAAAAGATTATTAAATAGAATTTTACTGCCGATTTCTCGAGTCGGTTAATCGTGCAAAAAATTTACTAGGATTGAGATCTTATCGTATAATTTCCATCTATTCGGTTAATTCAATAAGATAATTTGTAAATTCCGTATGTATTTCAAGCACTTTAAAAATACGTTCGTTTAATTCTGATAAAAGAGCATTTTCATTAACGCCGCACAATGGCGTTAAATACAACAAAATTGAATAAAACTGTGGAATTTATAAATTAATTATACGATTTTCATGAAACAAACTGCGATTGATAGAGGAGGAAATACGCTTTCCGTCTACTCTTGTTTCAGTATAGGATAGTACCACAGCGCTTCAATTTGAAAAATATTTTAGAGCTTATATATATAAAACAGGGTGTATACAAATGCAGTAGATAAATAAAAAGTTTATGTTCTCGTCTACAAATCGCATATTGTTTCATGAAAAAAAAAATTTTCACGCCAGTATCATTATCTGACTCACTGTGACAAATATTTGATATATAAATTATTACGGGTGGAACTCAAAATATAATTTATTAAGTTCATATTAATTAAGAATTAAAAAAATAGGTCTAAAAATTCAATGTTTTAAGAACCACTAGCAAAATCAAAGTAAATGCAAAAAACTTCTTTTAACAATGATGGATTATGACAACCTGATGTTTCTGAAAAGTAAAAAATATACGAAGTACTACGAAATTAATAATACGTTCGAACTGTAATTATTTTTTCATTAATCGGTAGTTTAGTTCCAGTTATTTACAAATTTATTTAAAGTCAACGATGCCAAAACTGTTATTGTTAAAACTTTATCTTGGCACTGGGTGAATCCGTCTTGGAGAAAGCAGCGACAGTAAAGTTGACTGAAGTGGTTGAGCCCACTTGAAGAAATATAAAATTTTATTTTGATATGTGGCGCCAAGTAAAAAAAAGCAATTTTAAATATATATATATATATATATATATATATATATATATATATATATATATATATATATATATATATATATATATATATATATATATATATATATATATATATATATATATTATTTTTATTCACTAAAAGTATCAGAAAGTTGAACTTACTGAGAGCATATTTCTCTGTAAAAAGAAAAAAAATAAATGTTTCGCATGATCTATATCAGTTAAACAATTTATACGTTATTTAAAAATAGTTATTTGTCTAGAAAAACTAACCAATTATAAGATTAACCTAAATCGCTGGGATATAATAATCACTTTATTAAACCAATAACTTGAAAAACCATGAAAATCTAAGAAAATTAAACATTTAAATTTAATGATCATTATCAAGTATAAATAAAGCATGTGGTCAAAAATATCTTTTCATTGTCTAAATTGTTGCTTTAAAATTGTATACATTTAAAAACATTTTCTGACACTTCTGAAATCATTAAATGACTGTTTAGTTAAAACTATAACTAATTATTAACGACTATTTGCAATTAATTATTGTGACAATAAATATTTTCACCAATAATTTTATTGCGCTAATTATTATTACTTCATGCTGGCTGTATATGGGTTGGCTCAATTCTGAACAAATAATTTAAAAAATGATTTCATTCACTTAATTATTAGTTATCAAAAGAAATGCTGACGTTATAAATTTTGTCAATTCTCACACCAGTAGAATTTACTCTTCTTGAAAGTTTGTTGCTTAAAATTTCCCTTTATTTGTTTATTTTTTATTGTATTTGGATTTTTAGTTTTTCATTATAAAATATGTGTTCACTTTAAAAATTCTAATAATGTTAATTTATATTTTTTATTTAGAATTTTCAGTGGATGTGCCGTCAATATTAAGGAGAATTGCTTTAATTTTGAAAGCATAAAGGAAATACTTAAAAAACAGTGACATATTTAATATTTTAAAAAGCTAATTAAAAGTCTATGCAAGTTTGCTAGTTTGACAACTTTAAGTTAAAACTAGTTTTGTGGCGATCTCTCATGTAGATAGGCCCTAACTCACATAATTGAAACTTCACAGAAGAAGCTAAGAATGTAATAGAAACTTCAATTATCAAAATATTATATTTAAAATGTTAATGCTTTTAAGAGCGTAACGGAAGTGTACCATATTTTTTCAGACATCAACATGATAGGTATCATTTAAAAGCTTTTGAAAAGACCTTTCAGAAAATACTAACATTTTCTAAAAATGCTAAACTAATTAAGAGCCGTTAAATTATAAATAGTACTTATATTTATTTATTTATATTTTAATTCTGTGTCACCCTATTATTTGTTTTTTTTTTTTATTGGAGTTACTTCACTAAACTAGATTTACAAATATGGTGAAGGGTACAAAAGATTCGACAAAGCCGAATATAGCACTCTTACATGTTTTCTGTTTTTTTTTTTGTAAATCCCAGGTTAAAACTGTAGAAATTACAAACGCGGTATGACAGTTTCTGAGTGTGAAATATTAACGTGGATGAAAAGTTTTTCTTATCGTTAATATAAAATTCTCGTTAAACCAAATAGTTCTCAGTGGAAATAATAAAATGAATTAATTTTATGGAAACTATCATTTGTTTCATAACGCCATAACGTGATAAAATGTCATTTATAAAGTTATTAAAACCACTTTCAGGCTTCAATTTCTAAACGAACAGTCAAACTAACCATAAATAAAATTAAATGGATGACACAAAAATTTCTATATACAATGACTATTCATGTTACATGTAGCTTGAGCCCAACCTAAACTCGTGAATTGAAAGTTTAAAATAAATAAAAAAAAAAGAACTGAAAATACTGTAATAAGGTTTTTAACCTCTGTGTTAGTGAATTTTCCTAAAACACAAGACGAAAAATAGAAAAAGATTTTTAAGGGAGAAAATAAAATGTCATAACTTTAGAAGGGTTTATTTTCCGGTTGCGTGTCTTGTGTATTCATTTTGATGGCGAATCGTGAATAAATTTGTTTATTGTAATAAAACGAAAATTCTCAAGGCTCATGAAGTTATACAAGTGACATTTTATAGCGATAATAACAAAAATAACAAGGATGTGCTTTTGAGAATTGGGCGTAACATTAAGACTATTACAATTTTATGCAAAAAAAAAAAAAGTAAAAAAACGTTTAACAAAAATCCTATGCAAGTTGCCTTTTCCTAGAAATAACATACATCCATTCTTAAATAGCAACATGCAAGTTACCCAGTTAAAGAAGGTGTTTCGCTGGTTTTCTTGTACATTTCTCTTGTATTCCTTTCTCACACTTTAGTAAAGAACTACAACACATGTTAGTCATTACCCTTTGGATTTCTAATTTTGTTTAAGTGTTTGAATATCTAACAAATATAAATATATACAATCTTACACCTTCTCCCATCCCTGTGTCGTGAAAATATTTCAATAGATTCATATTCCTATTCATACATATTTATGAATATGAATTTTTATTCGTCGACACTATGCAAATACATACATACATACATACACATTGAAAACATGAAAATGTCCTATTTGAATATACATAAATACATATAATTGTTTTTTCCTTTGTTTTGCAAGTTTGTCGGTTTTTGTGATGTGATGTAAGTGTAAGCTGTCACTCCCTTGAAGTCATTGTTCTATTTAAAAACTATTTAAATAGTTTTAGGTAAATGATAAAAATTACTAACCAACTTAAAAATTCAAGTGATTTTAATCATAAAGGAAAAAAAAAAATTGCAAGAATTAAAAACGAACTTAAGCCAACCCAAGATATTTATTTGTTATAGAACTAGAATAGTTCAATTAATAATTTCAAAAATTACTAATTAAATTATATATTTTATCATAACTCGTGAACGGTTTATCCTATTTAGATAAATGACACACCAAAAGCTGTTGGATAAAGTTATCTTTTGAATACATTTTTTTTATTAGGCGCTTTAAATTGATATTCAACCTATATTTTAATAGCAAAAAACAAATTTCGCAGAAGACAGTATAATTAAACAAATTAAAAAAAAAAATATATTGCTACTACAACTTGAAAGGCAAAACACCTAGAATGTGTTAGCAATGTGTTAGCCTTAGTTTAAATATCTGTATAAATTGTTAATGTGATTGCTAATTGGGTTAGTAACAAAAACGTGGCGGTACATCCGAAATAGTTGTGTATGAAATGAGAGATATCATCTTAATTCGCTAGAATAGTGCATGTCAAGGTCTCAATGAATCTAGCGCACATATCAGACTAAATTTAAACCCTGCACTAGATATCATTAATAAATCAGTGCCATTGAAAGATTGATCTTTTCGTCGATAGTATTAAAGATTCAAACCCAACAAAATTTTCTGGAATACATAGGGATGGTGTCATTTATATGTACAGTCAACTTTTAATAATTTGAAACTCGTTAATTTAAATCTCTCAATATTTTGAACTATTTCCAGGTCCATTAATTGTTTTAAGGGAATTTTGATCGGCGACTCTCTATAATTTGAATTTTTCAGCTCTACAATTTGAATCGTTTTAATTTTCAAAAATAAAACAATCATTTGTTTTTGCTTTTTGTGATGTGCTACAAAATGACATCTTGCCTGCCAACATTTTATAATTTAAAGTTCGATTTTTTTTACACCTTATAATTTGGACTCCTAATGTAATTTTCTTTCTGTTTTTAAAAGAAATTTAAAACATTTTCTTTAGTTTCTATGCCAGCTCTATAAGCTCTTGTTAATCTGATTTTTTTTTCTTTCTATAGATATTTTGTAATCTCGTTAATATGAAAACTCGATTATTTGAACTTTTTCTCTGGTCCCTTGAGTTTCAAATTATCAAAAGTCGACTGTAATTTATTCACTGAAATCCGTCTTCATTTTAAGACATTCAGTTTTTTCTTAAAGTAAATAAGAACAGGGCTAAAATAAACATTAAACTGTCAAGTTCACCAATTCTAGTTTAAAAATATAGCTATTTTTCAATAGTGAATTTTGAAATTTTTATATTGAAGAAATTAACAAAAAGAGCCAAGAGAAAATATTTAATAAAATATCACAAGCACTTGTACTTAAATTTTAATAATGAAAATGCTTTTTTCAAATTAGAAAAACTTGCGCTTCTACTTTTCTAAGAAGTTTAAAGAGTTTTGTTTTTTCTTTTTTTTTTCGTTTTGCCCCTTTTTTTTAGCTTCATAAAAAAATCAGCGTTGTTTGATAATATTTCTTTTTAAGGATAAAACTTCATTTAACATATCTGAATGATAAATAGTATAAATTACCAACATTTTATTTTGTGAGAAATTTTATTATATTGTACAATTGAACAGCGTTCTGACACGTGCCTAAGAACTTTAACTTGGGTTATTGTAATAAACGTGTCAAAACTGATTTGGGACAAAATATGTACAAACGTACAAGTATGCGTCCGCCTAGTTTAACACGAAATAAATTTATTTCATAAACAATTTATTTAAAACTTCTTAAGTAGGCAAATAATTGTATTGCAATGAGATCTTAAGGGTTCAGGAAAAATTGAGAGGGTTAAAGCTCAAATAATATGTGACATTTCAATAGTACAAAGAGTTTTTTGTTTATTAAAACCCAAATATCTTTAAAGTGTTAAGAGAACAAATGTTTTTTTTTTTTTTTTGTATGAATCGGTAAGTATTTACATATTTATCATAAACAGTGGTTATTTGCGCTTCTTATAAGTTTGAAAACACTTCACACCTAAAAACGAATGCAATAGGAATTCTTAATTGTACTCATGGTGTACTTTGTGTGAATAACTATTGCTTTATTGCAAAAGCAGTTTGTTCATTTAAGTCATTCCTCTAACTAAACTTAAAACGATCTTAAAATGTTATTTATACCGATTTTAAATTTCAATTTTTTTTTCAACAATTCAGAATTTTGTGGAAGAGTGCAGAATCATTTTATTTCTCGTTTTCTCATCCACAAAATTAAGAATGGCTGCGAGAAAAATTGACGTGTGTGCACTCGGTATTAACAAACAAATGAAAGTATTTAAATTTAATATTAAGTGGAATTCTTGCACATATGTATGTACGAAAGAAGTTTCAAGCAATAATAAGAAATAAATATATTTTTTAACTAAATTTTACTTACATACTTATTGTAGGGTGTTGAAATATTTATTTGAAATTCAAAACACATGAAATTACTTATATACTTTTAAGTAAAATTAATTTTTTGACAATGTTAATAAATTTTCTATAAGAACGTTTGCATTAAATTTTAATCGAATAAGTGTTTTTTTGCTTTCTTATTCTTCAAGGGTTTTAAATTCAAATTAACATTTAATCAAATCAATTAAACTTAAAAATTAATCAATCAATTAATTGATCAAATTATTTAAAGAATTTCTTACTGATAATTTACAATTTTTAGTTGGGCTTAAGTTCGTTATTTACGAATAATGCTAACAATTTTTACTGTTGTCTTTACAAATACATTGAATAACAAAATTAGTCATAACTATCCTTTATAATATTATTCCTTTTAAACATTATAATGTTATTCGAATAAGTAGAACTCATGGAGTAAATGAAATTAAATATTCTTACTATAGTTGCCAAAATATTTCGCTTCATAGCCTCATTAAATTATTTTGTCTGAACAACATCAATTGTTTATTTTAGAGTATTCGATATTAAATCAATAATAAATGTGTGTTTCCAAAACACCAAATGGACACAGACTCCAAGATAATTGTGTTTAAATAATTGAAAATAAATAAACAAAAATATTTTTCTTCAAGTCATATTTATATTTCTTAAACAAATTTAAGTTCAAATTAAAATAACTTTTACATAAATAAATGAATTTGTGGTTGGATAATATAATAAATAAACATTTATGCATATAATACTTTTAACTGCATTTTGTAGCAGCAGAAATTTGTCGTAAAACATTTTGTAGAAACAAGCGATAAATTTCGATTTTAAATTATTGCATTTAATACAGTGATTGAAGTCACAACTGCTTTGAGTTGCAAAGCCCAACAAGTATGTAAAATAGTGTAAAATTTCACAGCAACTGAAAAATAAATTAAATATCAATGAACCAATTAACCGCAAAACAAGATTTCTTATAGAAATTAAGTTTAGTTAACGCTTCGAAAATTTATAAAATGTGGTTTATGAGCTAAAAATATTATAATAGTTATTCTTTAGCAATTGTTTTAATCTTTGAAGGAAACACTACGTTTTAAGCAGAAATTTGATTGGGTCAATGCGACAGACGTACAAAGAAAAATTAAAATGGAGTTATGCAAAAGAATATTAAAAAAATACGTAACAAAAACACAATTTTTATTTATATTTTTTTTTTTTTTTACTTTTCTGTTGGAAATTTTATCTATTTTGGCCTGAATATACATATGTATATCATTGGAGCCATTTCATTAAATTTAGAAAAATTCAAAAAAGGCAATAATTAAAAACCTTAATCTTCGATCACTCACTTTGACTTGATAGAATATTTTTTTTTTATTTATTTACTGATTTCGCCAATTAATATGAAAAATGCTCTTAGTTTGTTGTTGTTCTGTTTAAAATTATTTAATGCGTTTAATATTATTTTTTATACCCTTCACCACAAAAAGTGAAAAAAAGGTATAACTAATTTTGTGCTATTGGAAATCAGAAAGATCGAACCATGTCCTTCGACGCAGCGGGCAAAATACTACGCCTACCTCTAATTTTTCTATACCATTTGGAACAATAAACTAACTTCAATCAAAAAAAATGTATGTGGCTATAGAGAATAAAAATAAGGAAAAAAAATATCAAGTGAAAAAATTGGCGCTCGTCCGTATTTTCCGAGTTACGGGCCTCTGAAATTTCTTAAATATCAACATGGGTATCATTTAAAAGCTTCTGAAGATAGTTTTCAGGAATTACTATAATTTTTTAAAAATGCTTAACCCATTAACCATTTTGCTTTTTAATTTTTTATTTCACTGTCACCTCTATATCAGTTTTTTATTTTTTTTTTTATAAATGGTGAAGGGTATGTTAGATTTGGCATAGTCGAATAAAGCACTCTTGCTTTACTTGTTTTCTGCTGTAAATAATGAAAATAGCCACGTTTAAGCTCCAAAGTGATTGAACCACAATACGTACTGAACAAGGATCCTTATAAAAAATTAAACATTGATTTAAAAGATATTTTTTGTTTATTAATTGTATTACTAAACTTTTTTTTGGAAACAATCTCTTAGGTTGCCAATAAAATTTTTTTCCCTGATTTTCAACATGCAAAATTACTTACAAACTTGAAATGAAAAAGTAAACCTATAACGCTCTCCGATTTGCATGGCTGACTGATGGATGACCGTCATTACAAAAGCCATTCTATTTGTTAAACATTTGTAGTCTAAATTCTCATAAACACAAATGGACACGCGACATTATGGTCGGTCGCTCATTATGTCTAAAAAAGTTTTTTTTTTTTTTTTATTTATTTATGTATATCGTAGTACAAGAGTATTTGGTGAATTTTTCTATGGGGGATGTGGTTTTTTATTCAACTTACAACTCTTTTGTTTTAATTTATGAACTTATTTTTTGTTTGTTTTTTTAGACTAAAACTCTACTTGTTTGTGTTGCAATGAAATGTTGAATAAATCAAGCCCCAAATGGCTCATAGATTAAATGACGTATGAGTAGAGATAATGAATCACAATATACTAATGAATAGAAAATTAGTATTTGTGTTTTAACTCAATATAATTTTATGGGGAATTGTTAACGAAATGAAACGATAAAAGTCTTAAGTTACGCTTAAATGTGGTTTCCAACTCTACATTTATGACGAAAGTGTTGAAACTTTTTTGCGGCAAAAAAAAATGCCATGACATGTTTTGTTAAAAAATTGTAACATGATACGACACACTTCAAAATTTATGCTGAGAACATATCGCCAGCGCAACGATAACTCCATATATTTATTGTCTGCATTAAATTTTGAAATAAATTAAAAATTGTTTAAGTCTGCAACATATAATAACAACGCATTGCTTTAATGCATATTAAATATCGGCACCTAATATAATAAACTAATAAACTCTAGAAATGAAGTGTTTCAAATTGATTTCAGTAAATTTATATATCATAAACATACAAATGAAAATACAAAATTAAATTAAAACATGCTTTTTAAATACAGTGAAGGACTTAAGTATAGGCACAAGCTGCAAAATGAAACAAAATATGTTTTTTTCACATTTGTAAGTATCAAATATTTATTTAAAGAACATATAATAATTATAAGAGTAATTCATATTAAAAATAACCAAAAAAAAAGTCGAACAGATTTCATTAGGTGGTAGAAAAATAACGAAAAGGTTTAAAAAACTTGATTTTCTGTGGGACAAAAGTATAGGCACATTCTTTGTTAACGGAATCAAAACTAGTCAGAAACTCAAATTAGTATTTTGTTGGCAGTCCATTCTGCTTAATAACGGCTTTAAGTCTATTAGGCATAGAGTGTACTAATTTTTTTGTAAAATTTTTATCAATTTTAAGCCATTCTTCGGTTAACGCTGTTTTAAGCTCACATTTGTTTGAAATATTGCGTTTCCGAATTCTTCGGTCTAGCTCCTCCCACAAATGCTCAATGGGATTCAGGTCTGGGGACTGCGGAGGATGTGGCAATACATGTGCGGTGTTATATGCAAGCCACATCTTGACGTCGTGAGCAGAATGTTTAGGGTCATTGTCATGCTGGAATGTAAATGACTCTGACAAACCCAATTTAATGGCGCTTTTCTTAACATTTTCCTTCAAAACATTTAAGTAAACAGTCTTGTTCATTATTTCATCAATGAAGACTAGTTCTCCGACACCCGCTGCAGACATACAGCCCCAGACCATAACTCCTCCGCCACCATACTTTACTGTTGGTGTAAGATTTTTTTCGTCATATGCAGTATTACGTTTTCGCCATACTCGTGAATGTCCATCAGGCTTAAAAATATTAATATTGCTTTCGTCTGAGAAGAGAACCTGTTCCCAGAAACTGCATGGCTGATTTTCAAATTGTTTTGCATAATCCATACGTCTTTTTTTATTAACTGCAGATATTAATGGTTTTCGTCTAGCAACACGTGATTTATAACCGGCTTCATGTAGTAATCTCTAAGAGTTTTAAAGTGCTCGACCTTACCGAAATTTTGCTTGACGTCCGCTGCCAGCTGTGTAGATGTTGTTTTCGGATCAATTTTAACTTCCCGTATTATTTGGGCACGTTCTCTCTCAGTTAATTTTCTGGGACGACCACAGCTTTTAGCACTTTCAAAGTTAGTTTTACCTTTACAACGATTAATTATTGTCCGAATAGTAAAACGGCTTCGATCCATTCATTCGCCAATCTCAGCAAAAGATTTGCCTTGGTTATGCAGATGGAGAATTATTTTTCGCTGTGATTCTGTAGTTTCACTTAATTTAGGACACATTTTTTAGAAAACGACAAAGAAATTATTATTTTTAACAAATTTTTCTTACTTTTCACTAACTGAAACAAATTGAAAATAATAACGGAACATTCCATTCTGTCAAAAAATACAGTATTGCCAGATTGGCGAATTTATAATCGTCTTTTATTTCCGTTAACAATGAATGTGCCTATACTTTTGTCCCATAAAAAATCGATATTTTTAAATTTTTTTGTTATTATTCTATCGGCGAATGAAATCTGTTCAAATTTTTTGATTACTTCTTATATGAAGCTTTGTAAGAACCATTTTACGTTCTAAAAATAAACATTTGATGATAATCAATATCAAAAAAATTACTGTTTGCTTCATTTTGCACCTTGTGCCTATACTTAAGTCCTTCACTGTATGTTGGTGTTTGTTTGGTTTCGAAAAAAGAGGAAATCTTTAGAAATTATTTTGGTTTGAAATATAAAAAAGGGGCATTTAGTTGTCTTTTAAAAAGGAGTTATATGTATATGCAATTATAAGACGGGAAACAAACGGGCATCTAGTTTCCATTTTACCAGTGCTATTTAAGCTCAACTCAATTCTTTCTGAGATTCTCCAACATTTTTTAGACGTCTGCAAATCAAGGTCTTCGGCTTCCTTTTTCGTTAAGCCATCACCTAGATAACAGTTTTCTTTTTTGCATAAAGGGAAAGAATTTTCATTGTTTCTTCCTGGTCCAATAACGATATCTTAATAATTCTATAAAGCTGTTGACTTAATCTTAGCAGCCAAATTTTTGCTTTCATTTTCATCGAAAGAATTTTTCATAGTAAAATGCATTTACTGTTGTTGCAACAGGATGTCCTAATTAAGGGTCACCATTTATTTATGTAGGCCCTCTTTTGAATTCATTGCCCTAATGTTTTTATTAATTTTTCAAAATATCAAAAATTCTCTTAACGCAACCGATTGATTAAAAACGGATTTTCCAAATAAATAAATTATTTTGCAAGAAGTAGTTTTCCTTTTGCCTATAACAATTTTCATATTGATCTACCCCCGTTATAGTGGTTCTGGCTTTACTTTGAAAAATTTCTTCACAAACAAATACTTTATATAAATATGAACATTAAAAATTCAAACATTAAAAGTGACTGATTTTTATTTAAATGACAAAATGAACGTAAAGTATTCTATAGTTATAACTTATTAGATACCAGCGACACAGACACATATGCACAAAAATACTAAGATATTGTATGCCCTCCTCCTTCTACTCTTGACCTACTTACTCTCCAGCAAACATTTATTTGAAAGCTTCGAATTAAACGCGACGCCAGCCAATTTAGTTCGCAGTAAAGCACAAGGGATTTAATTTTATTCAAACAAATATCCGATTTTACATACAAGACTCAAAAATATAAAGACACACACACACACCTACACCTA
Source organism: Cistogaster globosa (assembly GCA_937654795.1). Taxonomy (NCBI): domain Eukaryota; kingdom Metazoa; phylum Arthropoda; class Insecta; order Diptera; family Tachinidae; genus Cistogaster; species Cistogaster globosa. The sequence continues at coordinate 120,955,488 of OW569406.1, read as the reverse complement.
CATATACAAAGATACGAACAGCTAACTTTAAAAAGGTACATAAATTTAGTTTTCAATGCTCAAGGCTAAATTGGGTTGGACATGGCTTTGTGAGAGAAAAAAAAAACATTACTTTTTTGTTGTTATTGTTTAGTTGTTCTAATGAATAAACTGAATGTTAATTTTTCAGACTGACCGGAAAATTAGAGTTCAAATATTCAAAAACTGAAACCAGTTTACAAAAAAAAAAAGTAATGGAAATTGTGTCATAATCATTTTAACAGCAACGATAGATTTAGAAACTAGCATTACTAGTAATTAGCTTTTTAATTGGCCATTGATATAATAACGATAATCTGAGCATTTTTCAAGGAGAGAAATTTATTAACTATTTTTTTTACATTTTCAGTTACCGTTGGGTTAAAAACGGCAAAAAATTCGACTGGCAGGCGTACGATAATCGTATGTTACAGCAACCTGGACGTGGTACCTTAGTTATAACTTCACCAAAAGATGAAGACTTGGGTCAGTATCAATGTTTTGCTGAAAACGAATTTGGTATTGCCACATCAAATTCTGTATTTGTCCGCAAGGCTGAGTTGAATGCATTTAAAGATGAAGCTGCTAAAACCGTAGAAGCAAATGAAGGAGAACCTTTCTCGTTACAATGTGAAGCTCCTGACGGTTGGCCCAAACCAACAGTAAACTGGTTAATTCAACAGTCCATTGATGGAAACATCAAATCAATAAACAACTCCCGTATGACTTTGGATCCAGAGGGTACATTGTGGTTCTCCAATGTAACGCGTGAAGATGCAAGCGATGATTTTTATTATGCCTGTTCTGCCACCTCAGTGTTCCGCAGTGAATACAAGATCGGTAATCGTGTGCTTTTGGATGTTAAACAGACCGGCATAAGTGCTTCCCAAAACAAATTTGCACCGAAAAGGCAATATGTTACACGTAAAAATGAAGTGGCTCTGAGAGGAAAACGAGCTGAGTTGTTCTGTATATTTGGAGGAACGCCTTTACCGCAAACGGTATGGAAAAAGAATGGAGGACCAATAGACTGGAGTGATCGAATAACGCAGGGTCATTACGGCAAATCTTTGGTAATACGTCATGTAAATTTCGATGATAACGGAACTTACACCTGTGATGTATCTAACGGCGTTGGCAATGCTCAATCTTATTCAATTAATTTACAAATAAATGCCATTCCTTACTTTACTGTTGAACCTGAAATACAAAATGCTGCCGAAGATGAGACTGTTGAATTCCGTTGTGAGGCTGCTGGATCTCCTGAGCCTACAATTCATTGGATTCATAATGGTAAACCCATTAGTCAAGCCCCTCCCAATCCAAGACGTATAGTTGAAACTAATCGGATTATTTTACGTGATTTGCTTAAATCCGACACTGGTAACTATGGCTGTAACGCTACCAACTCTTTGGGCTATGTTTACAAAGATGTCTACTTGAATGTATTGGCTTTGCCACCAGAGATTGAGGAGCCTCCTCGCAAAGAAGCGACAGTTGATGGCAAAAATGTAACCATGCGTTGTCGCGTATTTGGTGCTCCCAAGCCTCAAGTTAAATGGATTCGTAATGGTCTCGAATTGACTGGTGGTCGTTACACAGTGTTACCATCAGGTGATCTTCAAATACAGCAAGTTAGTTTCAACGATGCCGGCCAATATACTTGCTTTGCAAAGAACAAATTTGGGGAGAAAACTGCAAACGGTTCGCTGATTGTCAAGGAACACACACGTATCACTCAGGAACCACAAAATTACGAAGTTGCCGCTGGTCAATCAGCCACATTTCGTTGCAACGAAGCTCATGATGACACACTAAATTTGACTATAGAATGGTGGAAAGACTCACAACAAATCGATTTTGAAGCTGAAGCACGTTTTGTTAAGACAAATGATAACTCTCTTACCATTCCCAAAACCATTGAATTGGATTCTGGTGAATACACTTGTGTAGCCAGAACTGAACTGGACGAAGCCTCGGCTAAAGCAAATCTCATTGTGCAAGATGTTCCAAATGCTCCTCTTTTGTCGGGAGTCAGATGTATGGAACGCCATGCAGAAGTTAATTGGAAGCCCCAAGGCGATAACCGTTCTCCCATTTTGCATTATACCATTCAGTATAATACATCGTTTACACCCGCCTCTTGGGATGTTGCGTTTGAAAAGGTACCTTCTACTGATTTTTCGTTCACAGTCGATATGTCGCCCTGGGCGAATTATACTTTCCGTGTAATTGCTTTCAACAAAATCGGACCTTCACCTCCATCCGGACATAGTGAGACTTGCACAACACAACCAGATGTTCCTTTTAAAAATCCCGACAATGTTGCTGGTCAAGGTACTGAACCCAACAATTTAGTAATCACTTGGACTCCAATGCCTGAACTGGAACACAATGCTCCTAACTTCCAATACCGCGTGTCTTGGAAACGAGATATTCCAGCCGCTTCTTGGGAGAACAAAGACATTTATGATTGGAAACAAAATAGTTTGGTTATAACCGATCAGCCAACGTTTGTGCGTTACGTCATCAAAGTTGTGGCCATCAATGAACGTGGAGAAGCTAATGTGGCGGCCGAGGAAATTATTGGTTATTCAGGAGAAGATCGTAAGTGCTTTTTAAACGTTATTTTTAAGTAGACTTTTTTAGGAAATGATTTGCATAAATACAATAAACTTTACACTTCCTAGGTCCCTTGGAAGCTCCTACTAACTTCAGCATGATTCAAGTAACTGGAGCCACTTCGGCCATCTTAGGCTGGAATCCTGTTAGTCTAGAGTCGATTCGGGGGCATTTCAAGGGTTACAAAATTCAAACCTGGACTGAAAAGGAAGGTGAAGAAGGTTTACGTGAAATTCATGTCAAGGGCGATTCAAATCAGGCCCTAGTAACACAATTTAAACCAGACTCTAAAAATTTTGCTCGCGTTTTGGCTTATAATGGAAGATTTAATGGTCCCGCTAGTGCTGTAATTGATTTTGATACACCTGAAGGAGTACCATCGCCCGTAGAATCACTAGAAGCTTATCCTATGGGTTCATCAGCCTTCTGGTTGGTTTGGAAAAAACCCCTTTATTCTAATGGCAAATTAACTGGTTACAAAATCTACTATGAAGAAGTAAAAGGCAGTTACGTGGGTGAAAGGCGTGAATATGATCCCCACATTACTGATCCCAATGTAACAAGTATGAAAATGGCCGGCTTAAAACCAAATACTAAATACCGGATCTCTATTGCTGCCACTACTAAAGTTGGAGAAGGTTCAGAGTAAGTGTTTGCAAAAAATAACTTGAAAGTTTTTTTGGTTAAAAGTCATTTCGAACTTTTGTAGACATTTCATTGAAAAACGCACACTTTCTGAAGATTCACAAGCACCGGCTGTACCTTTCTTTGAATACCAACAACTACCTTCAGACAATGGTTTGGCCAAGTTCCGCGTCAATTGGAAGCCAAACACTGAGGGACATGCTGGTACACACTTCTTTACGGAATACAGGTTTATAAAGACAATTTAAGTAAAAAACAAGTATGCTCAACTTTATTTCTGTTTTCTCGTTTTTTTTTTTTAGAATTAAGGGTGAAACGGAATGGAACAAGGCTCCCGAAGAAAAAAATCGCGATTACCAAGAGATAGCTGGTTTAGATCCCGACACAATTTATGAATTCCGTGTTGTGGCAGTCGATGGACATTTCATGACTGAAAGTGCCACACAAGAAGTTGACACAGATGGTGTCGATGGTCCTATCAAAGTTCCGAATGAAAATCTTGCAAATGCCGGCTGGTTTATCGGCATGATGTTGGCATTAGCCATTATAATTATACTTTTCATTATTGTTTGTATTATCCGTCGGAATCGTGGTGGCAAATATGATGTACATGATCGTGAATTGGCAAATGGAAGGCGAGATTACCCCGACGAGGGTGGTTTCCACGAATATTCACAGCCGTAAATTTAAAACAAAATAACTTTTAAATATGTTGTTTTCTAATTTAAAAAACATAATTTTATTTTTTCAATTTCAATAGTTTGGACAACAAAAGCGCTGGTCGTCAATCTGTAAGTTCAGCAAAGCCAGGTTTGGAAAGCGATACAGATTCAATGGCAGAATATGGTGATGGTGATACAGGTATGTATGTGTGTTTATTGTGTAATTACATACATTTATTCTTTACTTTATATACATATACATGTGTAAAGTACATAAAGTATTAGAGCTGTAAATGAATCATTCTTTTTTATTTAAAAAGTGAATTGCAATTCATTTCCAATTCACTTGAATTGAATTGATTTTGAATTCATTCAAATGAGTTAGAACAACGAGTTGCAGTTCAAATGAATGAAATCTTAAATGAGTTTCAATCTATCAAATTCAAGAGCAGATCTAGGAGTAATGAAAAATGGAAAATTCTCCAATTAAACTAAAAATGTTTAATGATCAAAGGTCAAAGAAAACATTGAGATGCTTACTTACAAATTCAATTCAAATTTCAATCAATGAGTTTGAAATGAATTGCTAATTGCTTTTCATAATTTAATTCAAATGAATTTTAAAACGAATTTCAGTTCATTTTTACTAAGTTCGTTTGAATTGACTCAAGTTTCATTCAATTCATTTCTTTGTGTGAAAAGAATAAATTAAAAAAATTGATAATTCAGTGCATGAATGATCGCGAATTAATTAAAAAATTAATGATTCATTTACAACTCTGGTATGTATGTTCTTGTATAATTAATTAAATATTATTACTACGTCATGTTAATCATTGTTTTATTATTTATTTATACATTTTACTATAATTTTTATTTTTCTTTTGATTTTTATTTTTATTTATGCAAATGCATTTTTGTTGAAAATGAGCTCAGCAGGTGCACGAAAACTAAATGAAACTTTACCTACTTTATCAGAGCATATAGATGAGGCTTCATCGTATGATATTAAAATAAAATAGATTTTTTTTATCAAAACCATATAGACATTTTGTAAAAATTTGAAGGTAAAATATTGGTAAAATTTTTTTGTTTGCATGTTGAAATCCTTATCTTTTCTGTTACTCACTAACAAATTAACGATGTTCCACATTTTATTAACGATTGACAAAAATTGTTCAAAACGTTTAATGTGAAAATAACATTTCTCGTGCCAAAATTTAGCACATGTTTAGTAAAATATAAAACTACATACATTTATATTTATGAACCCAGAAAACTTTAATAAAAAATAGTTTCATGCAACTAAAAATATTTTCAGAAAAGCACTTAATTAAAAACTGCATTATTAAGAATTCACTTATTTCCAAATTTGTTTTAACGTTTTTTAACACGGTTGAGTGTAATAAAAGTTACATCCATGAGTAAGTGTGTAAATCACAAGAAAGATGTATCCGCTTCTGGTTTGTCATAAAAATTTTTCTTTTTGATGGTATGTATAATATATGTATATATCGCTAAAAATATGTTATATTTTACTATTGGATTCCAATATACGTTAGTGTCTAAGTGTTTAGAATTGTGAAAAGGCATTTTTAATTAAATTGTGCTCATATGATAATAATTAAAATAGGAAAAGGGTCTACAACAAACAACTTATTTTGAAAAAATATATTAATATTATTTTTATTTCTTTTAAATTAACTTTTTTTTTTTTTTTTTTGAAAAACACTCAATATATTGACAAAAATCTATGTAATTTGGTCCCCTCAACAATTTTAAATTATTTCAAGGGAATTTTGATCGCCGACTCTATAATTTGAATTTTTCAGCTCTACAATTTTCAAAAATAAAACAATCATTTATTTTTGTTTTTTGTGATGTGCTACAAAATGACATCTTGCCTGCCAACATTTTATAATTTGAAGTTCGATTTTTTATTTTGCTTCTGTTTTTAAAAGAAATTTAAACCCATTTCTTAAGTTTCTATGCCAGCTCTATAAGCTTTTGTTAATTTGAATTTTTTATCTTTCTTTTGATATTTTGAAGTCTGGTTATTATGAAAACTCGATTATTTGAACTTTTTCTCTGGTCCCTTGAGTTTCAAATTATCAAGAGTCGATTGTATAATTTAAAAGTGTTTTCATGCCGAAGACATTTTTCGTTTCTCGTTTTTCGAATAACTATTTTGCTAAATTGAAATCATTTTCGATCGGAATTGAGTTCTGTGACAAGCCTGTATAGCTTTTTTAATCATTAGAATTTCTAAATACACGCAATTTGCTTTGTAAGAAATGGCCGAGAGAGGGAAACGCCATGATCGAAATTTCCACAGAAATTTAGAATAACTAAAGATATTCATTTGGCCACTTACTTCGTTGTTAATTTTCAGTTTTTACTCCTTGCTGTTCAGACCTAAGTTTTTTATGTTATAAATAAAAATACCTTTTACGATTTTTCTCTCTTGATTTAATGTCTGATTCATGGCAACCATGGGGCATGGTTTCGGCGTATATTTCTATACAGTTTGACAATAGAAATGCCATTGAAATAAGGCGTAACCCAAAACTATACTGCTGTTCGAAAACAATTTAACTATCAAACATAAAGTTTATCATTAATACACTTGTTATTCAGTTAATTAAAATAAAATAAAAAAAAAACACCTGAGTTTGGAAAATGGCAAATAATGAATCGATCAGTCTTATACAAACATTTATAAAAATATATTCAACTACAAAGTTATGTTTGTGTCATTTTATGATAAAATCAGCTCACATAAAAATAGCACGTTATTTTTATAGTTATTTTTTTAACTCGTATAATTAATACTGTTCAAGATAAATCTACTTTGTTTTATTATATATTTTCTTTTTTTATTTAAAAATAACAAATTTATAATTTTTTTAAATTAGTTTTTGTTATATCGCTCGCTTTGTTTGTTTATTTTTTTTTTTAATATTTTAAATTACACCTCAGCTTTGAAGCTTCATCATTTTACGCACTCAAAAAGCATCTGAATATCACGACATTACAATTGCCACGTTGAAAAAACCCCAGCTCATTTTCATCATCATGCAAAAAAACTAAAAAAAATCATTTGTGTTTTTACACAAATTAATAATTTATTATTTTGCTTTTTTTATCTCTTTTTATTTTTTATGTGTCTTTTGTTACGATTTAAATCACCTATAAACGAAACAACTTTCGACGTTAAAACAAAAACAACAATTATTTTTTGTGCCATTAAATCCCACATGAAATAAAACTATTTGACATCTGAAATTTGAAAATAGGCATGAATGAAGATGGCTCTTTTATAGGTCAATATGGACGCAAAGGACTTTGATTTAGATATGAAATTAATTCAAAAAGCTAATAATTTGAATTGAAATCCACCAGCTCTTTACACACATCAATAACCTACCCACACACACACACTGCATAAATGTTGCAAAAAAATAAAACTTGAAAATAATTATTAAAATAAAAATCATCACTTTAAAAATTAAATTATTATTAGGAAAAATTGAACTGCCAGCAGCTACAAATATAATTTTTTTATATTCAATTACATAAAATTGAAAACAAATTCGAAACTGTATTGAAACGAATTATTATTGGATATTAAAACGTCAGATGTTCTATTTTTATTTTTATTTTTTTATATATAGAATTTTAAGTTTATTTTAATTTAATTTTTTTATTTTTATTTTGTATAAGTATTTAGTGTAACTGTTATTCGTTTTGTCTTTCCCTCCTTCTTCGTAATGTTAACGATGCTCTCTTTTTTATTTTTTGTAATGAATATATAGTTTTTTATACAATAAAGCTTAACATTAATAATATTTTTTTTTAGTTTTAAATATAATAAAACAAAAATGTTTGAATGTAAATTTAACTTAGTTAAGTTAAATTTTGTACCTCTTTTCGTATTAAAGAAAAAGATAAAACTCAAAATAAATTAAATTAAAACAGTAAAAAAATTATCAGTCTTTTATTTGCATGTTTGTTTTTTATTTTTATTTTCACGTTATTTATTCCTTTTTTTAAAGAATTTTTTACATGGTTTGATTTTTAAACTATCTACCAATTTAGCCATCTTTTATTAATATAATAATTTTTATTTGCAAAATTTATTTTATTTTTGATTTTTTTTATGTTCAGTTTAATCATGATCATGAGTTGTTGTTAATTAATATACAAAATATTCGAAATATCAAAATCTATAACAAATACAAAAGATGTGCAATCAATGCAAACTTTTTAATTAATTTTTTATTTCATAGTGTCCGAAATTTTTCAAAACAAGACAGAAGTTGGATTTACTATTTGGACTCGAAAATGCTGTTTCTCTTAGTAATGTTTCTTATTCGATTTTAGGGAGAGAAATTACGTGTTCGCTGGGTTAAATACATAAATCAGACCACACAATTTTAAACATATTTTTTGGCTTAAAAGTTTGTCATTCCGTTTGCAATTTCTACAATATTCATTTCCGATCTCATAAAGTGTATATATTCTGAGTTATTATGCATAGCGAAGTCGATTAAGCGAATCCATATCCTTTGACGCAGTTGGCTAAATACCACGCACGCCTGCCTCTAATTTGTCCATATCATCTAAAACAATGCAGTAACTGCAATCAAAATAACAAATGTATGGAGCGATAGAGAATTAAAAAATAAGAAAAAATTCATTAAGTAAGGAAATTGGCGTTCGCCCATATTTTTTGAGTTATGGGTCTCTGAAATTTTTATAAAAAAGTTCGATTGTCAATATAATCAATATGGGTATCATTTAAAAGCTTTTGAAGATATCTTTCAGGAAATATTAAAATGCTTAACCCATTAAGAGCCGATAAAATTTTTATTTAAAATTTTTTTTTTTAATTTATTTTATAACTTTTTTTAATGTGTTATAACGCAAATCTAGTGAAACAAGTTCGTCACGCTATGTCAGAAACTCATCAGTCGCGTTTGTCTCATTATTATTTAAAAAAAAAAAATAGTTTCGCAAATAGTCAGTCAGTGAAACTTTCCATTTGCAATTTATTTCATTTTATTTGTACTCGTAATATAAAGTCCAACAGGGCTAAAATAAAATTATTCTTAGCATTAGATACAAAATTAGAATCAATTGAAAAAATTAACATAAAAATAAAATAATTATTGTTTGCTTAGAAATTATTTATTTATTTGTTTTTAATCTTAATTTTTTATATTTGTTTTTTACATTTTACTTAATAATTCACATGTCATTTTACTGTGTCTCGTTTACTGAATTCTGTACAAGTGAATGCAGTCTAATAAAATGCACCAAGAAAAAGTAAGAAAACATTTTCCAGTAAATGAATCAAGAGTAATTAAAATGCATAAACTTTATTTTTTTTTAATAAAACCTGAATGAATTTTGTGTTGAAAAACTTTTTATTGTAACAAAAGAAGGAAACAGTCTCGCAATTGAAATAAATATTTAACAGAGAAAACTAAAAGAAAAAGCTTTTGTAAATAACCTTAACAAAATATTATATTTATTTTTCTGAAGGTCAATTCACTGAAGATGGTTCTTTCATCGGTCAGTATGTACCAGGTAAACTACAGCCTCCTGTAAGTCCTCAACCAGCCAACAATACACCTGCTACACATACACCCACAGCCACAGCGCCTTCAGCACCAACACAACAAAGTGCTACGGCCAACAATGCAAATACTACAGCTGCCGTAGCAACTTACGTTTAAATGTTATTCCTAAGCATTTTTATACTATAAAAAATAAGTCTTAAAAAAAGCGCAATTTTAGCAAAGAACAGAATTAAAAAATAAATCTTTTTAATATGCTTTTTTTGTTTTCCTAATAAAGACAATTTTACTTTTCGGTTTATTTATTTATTTATGCCAAAATGAAATTTTCCTCAAATATGTAGCTGTAGCTTTTGTATGTCTTATTATTTGAATAGAGAAAAAAAATTATTATAGTATAACATTCTAAAATTTTCAAAAGCCTTTAATAAAATATTGAAATAATACAGAATAAACAAATTATAAAAACAATTAATTTAAAAGTAAGTATGTGACGCTTGTGTTTAAATATGTATTTTCTTATATTAAAAATGACAAAAGTGCATAAATAAAAATAGATATCGCATTTGTTAAAAAAGGATTTTTGACCCAAAGTTTTTATATTTTTAACAAAGTTTCCTCATGGCTAAAAATTTGCTGCTCTTTTTCGATAAAAGAAAAATAATTGAAAGGTTTCACAGTGAATACAGAAGATGTGTGCCGGCTATTAGTTTTAAAATTTTGGGTTAATAATCTTAACGATGAACTAGTTCGATATGTGATACATATATCAAAGTAATAAATATTTTTTTTATAATTTAAAATGTAAGAGATAAAATTTAAGTTTATGTTAATAATTAAAAAAAATATTTTTAACATTTTGTAAAAACAAAAAAAAAAAATATGTTTAAAATCTTACACAAATATACTAATATCGTACAGAATAAATGTTTAATTAAATTTCTTTAAAACTATTTAAGCTTTGCACTTAATAAATTAATTTTAATTAGAAATTCATCTCGTTTTCGTCTTAATTTCTTGTTACGACCAAATATTACTTAATTTTATGTATAAAACAAAACCGATTTTAATTATATTATTTAATCATTTAAATATTTTTCTTGAATCATATAAAAGCATTTCTATAAAGGATGTTATAAAAAAATAAATAAAGATTTTTAAAAAATGCATTTAACTTAACACTGAGTTAAAAGCAATCAAATGAAATATTAAAATTAAAGGTAACAAATACAATTTGTCAACACACATACTTACATACAAACATAATACGTACATACGAACTTTTCTGTATTCATTGGCGTTCCAGCTTAACAATTTGTAAATTTCAAGTTGTTTCGATTTGGAGTATTGCAAAACAAATAAATGTTTAAACGTGCTTTAAATTTAAAATTAAAAAAAATCGAAAATGTATTAAATTTGTATTATTCACTTATTCAAGTTATTTGTCCATTTAGTTAGATGAAATAAAGCATTTTTTAAGAATTTTTATTTAAAGCAAAATAAAAGTTATTTTTTAAACAACATTGGAAGTGGGCCAACTTAAGAAATATAAATAATATTTTATATTATTTGCACAAAACTCTGTGTTTGGCTTAAATAAAATAACTACAATTTTTAACATTTTAAAAAAATTTAACAAGCATCCTACGCTTTCAAATTGTTTTTATAAAACTTTTAAAAATGTTCAATTCAAATTCGTCCAATAGTGTAGTAAATTTTAAATTCTTTTTATTTTAATAATTAAACACTTATTTACCTGAATATGTTTTTTAAGTTAAACAAAATCTTTTCAATATAAAACAAATCTTAAATATAAATTTGTTTAAAATAATATTTAAATACAACAATAATCAATTTCTAATGAAAAAAAAAAAATGTTTCATTTCTATTGCTTAATATTATTTGATTGACAGAATAAAATGATTTAAAAAAGTTTATTAGCGATTGAAATCAATTACAGGGTCTGCTTAGTAAAAATTTATGTAGTGCTTTTTTCAAATATTAAATAATAATAAAATTAAATTAATTTTGTACTTTAAAATGGATCTATTCAAAATAAATATAAATATTGGAGATTAATATAAACAAAGTAATATCATAACACACGTTTCCCTCCCACATAAAAATTATCTGCACGCATATCCCAACGAATGAATTAATATACACACACACACACACAAACATTACAACAATACATAATATGAAACATAAAAAAGACTTCTTAAAATTCAAAATGTATCACTTTTCAATAAAAAAAATAGATATAAATCAGTATTTCCGATTTATTTAGCAAACATTAAGAGCCAGTACAATTTACATAAATTAAATGTAAAGTTAGTAAATCAAAATATTTTTAATAAGAGTAGTAAATTGAAAAAGGAATCAATCATGTGTCATATTCATTAGCAGCACTTGCTTCATTATTCTTAAATAAAAAAAAAAATGTATAAAAAGAAAAAACAACGATAAATATGTGAAATTTAAAATTGAATCTTAAATATATAAAAACAAAAGAAAACAAGTTATTGTGATTTGTTAAAAATTGTCATTTTAGCAACAAAATCTACACCAAAACTCATCAATTTGAAACTGATTTTTTAATAGAAATAAAACAGAAAAGCACATTTAAAAAGCATGTCTCTAAATAAACAGAACGCAACATTTTATAAACTTCACTGCCATTTACATGACAAATACTTCATCAAGTTTTAGGGAATTATTAATTTCAATATTATTAAATGTTTGTTTTTATTGTAATATTAATATCAAATATACAGGCATGTCACAAATTCCGTTCGGAATTGGAATGATTCCGAATTTACTATTCCGATCGAAATGGTTTTAGCTTCTATAGATTCCGTTCGGTTTTAGTAAACCGAAGAAAGTTCAAAATCACTTATGTTTGTGCAAAATATGGCAACATAACAACGAATGTAGCAAAACAAAAAAGAGCGGAATAAAAAAAACAATAAAAATTTAAGAAATATTTGTGTTTCAGTGCGAATTGCTAAAAAAGTTAAAATAAAAATATCAAACATGCCCGGAAAATCTCTAATTGCAACAGCAGAAGAAAATAGAAGCAATATTTTTTGAGTGCTGTTACTAAGAAATTTTTTGAAAAAGAATAAAAGTACGGCAAATCTTTTAAACAAATTCCGTTTATTTTTTTGTTTTTCATAAAGGATTAAGAAAAAGTTAATTTTTTTTATTAAAATCATATTAAAATAAATTTATTTTGGATCAATAAATAAGGTAAAGAATAGCCTTACCTATAAAATAATGTTTCGAATGGTTTTTCTGTTAACAAAATGCTCAAAATAACGATTCCACATAGCAAACTGAAAGTGGTTTCATTCCGAAATTTTTTTTCGTTTTACGTTTTCTATAGAAGCAAAACACGGAATCAATTCCACTTCCGAACGGAATTTTGTTCTGTGACATGGCTGATAATTTTTGAGACATGCAGTAAAGAAACTTCTTTTTTTATTTTCTAAAAAACTTAGTGATTATTTCAATTAAATTAACTTAAACTAGAACGTGTCGATATACGAGCACTACAAAATTTTAATGTTACCAAAAATATTAAAACAGTTTATGATCATTTTTTTAATTAAACATTTTCACTTCAAGAAAATTTTATTCAGTAAAACACGATAACGGAAGGTATGCTAAATTTGCCTAAAAACACAGTTTTTGCAGAGTATTTTAATACAAATTAAGAAGAATTATATAATAATTAATATGTAAATGTGTATGAATTAAAAAGAAATTTATGCTAATAAAAATATATTCTAATTAATAAAAATTATTAAAACAAAATTAATGAACAAAGTTTTTCTTAAAACGCTTTTATATCAGCGAGTTTTTTCACTTTCCCTTTTCTTCTACTGCGGAAAGTATAAAAATTGAGGAAAAAAGGAGATATTACGAATTAATAAAGGGAAATTTTAAATAATCAAAGTAGCACAAATTACGGTGATGCCAATTTTTTTCCCACGGAATCTTTTCTCGAGGAAAATTTTTTCGTTTGTAATTTATACTTCCAATTCATAGCGATGTTGATTGAGCGATGTCCGCCTGTCCGTTCGTGTAAATGTTGAAATCAACTTTGCCAAGGAACTAAAACACCACGCCTGCCTCTAATATTTTCATGTCAAGTAATATGGGTCCACACTAGAAAAAAAGTATAATTTTGGTTGAAAAATAGTAGAACAGAAAATTATTATCCCTCCCATCAAGAATACGCACGAAGTTCCGTGCTCTAGCTCTATGTTAAATAAACGAAAATAAATTGTAGATCAACCTCTCCTTGAGAGAAAGGCTGAACCAATTAAATGTTGGACATATTGCAAGCATTTTACATCGGTTCATTTAGAAGTCGCCCTGAAATAATTGATTTGATAGGATTCTTCAGTCGACGAAAACGAATTATTTGCTTCACAAAATCCCAACTATTGGAAACTTGTATTAATGGGATTCAGTTATTATTATTAGCTTGTTGGTTTGGTTTTTTTCTACAATAATTTTATAATTGAGCAGTTTATTTTGAAAGTGGCATAAATCATAAAAATAAATTAATGTTAACAGCTGCCACGGTTTAATGTTGACTAAAGTTTTTATTAGAGGAAAAATAAACATCCTAAGATAATGAGTGCAAGTATGTCTTCTCGAGATTTAGCCTTAATACTTTTAAACACAATCCATTTAATATGTGCATCAGCTTTGAAGCGAAGTGAGTTATGCCACTTAAAATAAACAGCTTAATTTCAAGGTAAGTTTAAAAGCTTTTAGTATTATTACGATTTGACTGTTCAATTTCTAATCTATAAATTAAAATATAACGCATTTATTTATTTTCTTTTTTTAAATTTAATTGTTTATAAGGACGTCTCCTTCGGGGATAAAGCGAAAAACACAAAACTGACCGTTACAAATATACATATTGTTATTTCCGACAGGTGGCAGGGTAGGGTACAAATCATTAGCTATAAGGAAAAAACAAGCAACTAACAAAAAAAAAATTATCTGTGTTTCTATTGAATCATGGGTCTTGCACTTTAGGTTATTTCCATGCCACAAAGATCTCAATTTAAATTTTTTGTTAGTTTCATTGTTTTATTTAAACTAACGATATTAGTTCTTCCGTTCCGTTTAACGTTTCTGCCTTTAATTTTTACAAGATTTTAGACTTCATAAAATATAAACATTTTAATACCTTAAAACAGAAAAGTTATTTTAGCAGCAGCCAATCAGTATGTCAAAACCTACATTCGAGATGTTTGTTATTGAAATTATTTTTTTTATTTTTTTTTTTATTTATTCCATTTATTAATAACATAAAGCCTTCATGGCCAAATAACAATGTTACATACAGCTTAAATTTACCTGAGATCAGTAAAAGAACTTAATAATAATAAAACATTATTTCATAAAAAAAAAAAAATACAACTCCAGTTAATATGGTTGCACTCGCACAAAATTGGCTCCCCAGCCATAATAAGAAGAGAAACAACAGATTAAATCATTCATAACACTAGCCCCATTCAGTGAGAAAAAGTTAAAATAGTAAGTTACCAGAAGTAGCCCAAACCCTATACATTGATGATAGCTCAATAACGAGTAAAAAAAAAAAAAATTTAAAGACATTAGCTTGATAAGTATTGTAGCAGCTTAACTCGAAAAACATTGTTAGAATGTGAGAAAAGCCGCAAAGAGAGAGGTAAAACATTCCACCATCTAGCAATTCTAACGACAAAAGACCTCTGCAGTAAAGAAGAACGAATCCTAGGTATACAAATTTGAGGATTTCTTACTGATCGCGAAAAACGAAACGCACTACACAGAGTTTGTGGTTTATTGGCTTTAACTACCTTATAAAATAGAATAATATTCCTAAATCTTAAGAACTCCTCGAAGGAGCATCCAAGGAAACGCCGAACGTAACGAGAAATATGGTCACGTCGTCCCACATTATACACGAAGCGAGCAATAACATTAATTAAGCGTTTAATCCTTTCTAAAGACATAGAAAAAGTACCAGAAAAAACCTCAAAACCGTACAAAACCTGCGACATAAGTAATGAATGTGCCAATCTATACCTAATATGCATGGGAAGATAAAGGTTAATGGAATAAATTCTCCGTAAAATGCCAGAAATTCGAGAACAAAGGATATCAATATGGTTACAAAAAGAAAGTTTTGAATCTAAAGTAACACCCAAGCATTTTAAGCGATCAACAAAACATATACGAACATTTCCCAATGATATGTCAATATTAGGAAAGAAACGATCTAAGGTCCCAAATATCATAGCATTAGTTTTCGATGGATTTAAAGATAGAGAATTTCTAGAAGTCCATTCAGCAACACGTTCCAAACAAAAATTGATATTACTTTCCAACACATCCCTAAAATCAATACTACTACCAAAAAGCAAAAAAATGTCATCAGCAAAAATAAAAGCATCACATATTGATGAGTTTACTACGGTTGGAAGACTATTTACGTATAAGATAAAAAGAATTGGGCCCAGTACCCAGTTCATAAATGGTTGAAGAAATTGTTATAAAAAGACTAGCGCCCATATTTGTTACGTAGATGTTTTGTTTTTTTTTTTTTTGTAGTAAAAACTGAGTATATAGAATATTTTTTTTTTTGCTTCAAATGATGATTAAGGATACCACTAATTAACTAACTAATGTAAAGAAAATCGTTTATACAAAGAAATTCGTTTTACTTGTATATGTTACAGAATAATGTGCCTTGAAACAAATTTTTACTGATGAAAATTTGAAAGTACAAAATCAATACGTGCAGTATGGTATGGCTTTTTTTTAATAACTTTATTCTTTTAAAAAGCACTTTTCCATTCATTATTTTTTAACAAATCCTGATAAGAAATCTATTAAAATTATGGTATGTTACTTTACTTGTACACCGATAAAGTTAATAAAAATTGCAATTTATCTAACTTTTATAGAGGAATGTTTGAAAACTCTTCCATATATTACATAATTATATATATATATTTGCACAATATTAAAGATTTTTACATAATTACAATACAGTTGTGTTAACAATGTTTATATGGTTTAAAAATTTAGAGAATATGATGTTTTTATTTAATTATTTAATTTTTAGGTAGTTTATACCAACGACATCAAAAATTTTCCTATGTCATAACGGTAGTTTTATCTAAAGAATTTCAAACCAGCTTATATATGAATAACAAATATTCTTAATTTAATAAAAATAACTCTCTAGTGCGCTCTTCAAAAGACAATTAATTTAGAAAATTGGGATGTAATTGTCAATTTTCGCACGATGTTTTTGTGCAACGCACTCTGCAATCCAAACAATATTGCGGCATTCTTGTTCTTTTAATTTAAGATAAGCATAAAAAACTCCAAAATGAAATTGTTGTAAGAAAGCATAAACGTTTAGTTTAACTTCATGTTCGAAAAATTTGTCTTCTAAAGTTTTATCACCAGGATTGTTACCAGAGCCATCAAATAAAGCAGCATATTCAGCGTAATACTCAGCCACTGTTTTTACCTGTTCATAGTCGTCGGCACGAGCTAATGCAGCAAGACCATCTGGATTCATTTTTCCGCAGCGAGGATATAACTTAGCGCGATCATCCTTGGACAATTCGGTACCAAAAGAGTTAATGGTGATGATAATAGCACGACGATCAGCTTCAAACTGAAAATGTTACATACATACCTACATCATTTTGAAAATTATTAACATTAAAACACAACTTACAGCCAAAATTTCGCACATAACATCAGCGGTAGACCCACCCATTTTTTGGCAGAACTCATAGAAAGCTTCCAAGTAAGCCTTATACAAAGTATTACGAATTATTTCAATGTTCATCTCATCTAAATCTTGTTCGGAAATACAATCAACGAAGAAAGGTGCCAATGGAGTGTCAACCAATACTGCATTGTACAACTCTGCAGGAGTAGCAGCAACGTGAATAGCTTCCATTTGTTCAAAACTTCCCAAAGGATGACATTTGGGAATGAGTTCGGATATTGGGCGTTGATGAAGAGTACCAGTTATCAACAATATAATGTTGTCAATCATATAACCATAAGTGATAAAATCCATGAAGCTAGCCAAGGGCTCCACGGCATGATTACGCATATGTTGAAATTCAATCACCAATTTTTCACGCAATTTGTCGTCAATAACAGATACAGACAAAGGGGACGGTTCATTGGCCAAAAAACTACCATAATCTGTGCCTTGTAAATGCAATTTCAAATCTATAATAAAAATATAAAATTGTTAGCTTAAAAACATGAAAAAACTTAAATCGTATGTTTCCTTTCTAACGATCTCAAACTTTTTTCTCTCTGATCATTAGAATTGTAAATATATTCATATTTGCGTCAATTAGGTGTGTCACATGACGGCCTCGCGAAATTTTTAAGCACATATCTTTACGCTACATGTATTTTATTTACCTTCTAAAGTTTCACATTGCACCAAGTTTAAATAGTCGGACTGTTTTAAAATCCCACACTTGAAGCCACGACACAGCCCTTCCAAGTAACCACCGTCAATGTTAAACATAAAGCTAGAGCCCGTCATTTTTAACCCTCCGATTTTCAAGAAGTATATTTAAACTTTTTGATTTATTTTGCTTTAATTAATCAATAACTTAAAATTAAAGCTATTTGCTGTAAGTAAAAAGTATTTTTTCTAAACTAATCCGATCCAGACGAAAAATTAATTTTTCTCTATTTCTTTTCTTATATCGACCTGTCATATGACTAAAATTTTCTTTAAAAATTCACAATAGTTTTACAATGTTACCAGGTTTTCAAATATTATAATTTTTTAACGTGAAGATTTAACCAAAACGAAGTAGTTAATAATTGAAAAGCAGGCGAATTCCTTTTTATCTGTACATGTTTTTTATATATGGAGTTTGACAGTAATGTTTTTGGCAAAAATTACTCAAAGATATGTTTCATGCAACTAATTTAAAAAAAATAGACAGTGTAATTTGTAAGGTCTGTACGAAAAAGTTTCTTTGTTGTTATATTAATTTTACGAAGACATCACCTTATTCATAAAAGCCAGGATTAACTATCATACTTAGCCGTACGATCTGTCAAACATTGCATGTGTGCTCAAAAATATGATAATGTGGATTAAAAGTGTATGTGTGTGACAGACTTTTTGACAGATCTGTACGTTTTTATAATCTTTTGAAATAACTCATAAAATGATTTTTTTCTATTTAATAAGAGTTGACTTTTTTATTTGAATCTTTTGTGTATAATAGAGTGGCACCTATGACGACATTTTGAAACGATTTATAAAGTAGGAAAGAAATCTGTTAGATTTTTATGTGGTTAAATCGCACAATTGTGTATGATAGTGAATCCTGACCTTAATTAGCCGCAAAAAGTAGTAAATTTGCCTACGCTGCCACTTTGTACAGTATGTTGGGCATGTTTTATTTGTGCAATAAAATTCAAAAGTGAAATTACTATACTATTTGAAAAACTGCCCAATTATAACGCAAGTGCAAGGCAGCTTGCGAAAATTTAGTATCCAATAAATATTTAAAATATTCACCCCTATCGTGTTTGGCGTAGGATATTTCGACTACAACAATTTTGTAGTAGATTAATGACAACTACTACGAGCTATCTTTTATCTATTAATCTAAAAACTTTTTAAAAACGACTAACTTTCGCCACAAAAACGCCAACCATGATAAGGGTGATTATATTTAGCAAGGCAAATTTTAAAGAAGTGTCAACAACTCCACAACAATACTACAATGAAAAGAATAACAGTAAATAAGAAATATCATAACACAAATAATTACAGTACTTTTTTTTCGTACCTTTTTAGTTACGTTTAAAAAATCAAATAATTAAATTAGTTTTGATACTTATTTTTATCTTTCCTTTAAAAATCCTTACAGACAATTCCACAATACAATATAAAATAAACGCAAATAAATTACAAAATTAGTAATTATTTAAGACGATAATTTTACGTTTAATGATATTTGCATCTATTGAGAAATATATAATATTATAAAATTTATTAAATTGACTACAAATTCTTCACAGAGCTGAGCGATGAGGAACATTAAATAAAATATTATTAAGCAAAAATTCAGAAGAAACATCGCCGTTATTTATGTTTAATAAAAACGATATTCATAGTATTATTATATTATTATTTTTTTATTGTATGTAGATAATTATTGAGTAGTATATTGTGACCGATTATGGCCCTTAGGCTATATTTTCATAAAGACTGAATCAATAAAATGAAATAAAAATTTATTAATTTAAAACAAACGATCTTTCCTAATACTGCACTTACATTAATGCAAAATCTAATAGATTTGATTATAAATCTGTCCCTAAATCTAGTTTTTTTACCCTATGTTTTTAATAATAATAATTCGTCTTGGCATACCCTCTATCTTAAAAATGCCACCTGGTAAAATTAATTCGTCTTGGCATACCCTCTATCTTTAAAAACAGACATGTTGAATGACTTTTATTAAACAGCTGTATTGGATATTAAGAAAATTATGTTTATGAAGTAGTAACTTGTAGAAGAGAAAGGGAGACAAATACTGTTATATTATTATAATTAAAAAAACAAAATTTCTTTAACTTTTTTCGACGAACTACGAAAGGAAGAACGTAATTTTTCATCGTGTTCGAAACATTAAATTTTAGACAAAATTTACCCTAAATATCAAATATTAAAATACGTCTGAAACAATAAACAAAAGAAAATCAATCAGCCTAAGTAACAAAAAGCGATAGTGATTAAAAGTTTGACATAAAACAAAGAAAAAAAAAAAAACGAAAACTCCCAATCGGACTTTAAAATTGCAATAAAAGAATCAGCTAAAGAAGAAATAAAAAGTAAAGAAAGAAAAAAGCCAGTAATAGCAAAAAATATAACCAAATTTTTTGTTTGCTGCTAAAAACAAATAAAAAATTCACCTATTTTAGCTATCATACATTCAAATAACAGATTAAAAATCTAGAAAACTTTAAAAAAGTATTCGTCTTTTATTGTTTCTTTTAAGCAAAAAGGAATAAAAATTTTGTAAAGATAAATCTAAATAAAATATAAATTCGGAATTAACCTTAGGTTAACTGTATAACAACCATCCATCTATTCATCTCTCATTGGTGAGGATGGCATTGGATATGGATATACAAGTAAACGGCAGTAACGCGCTGACATCATCTTTTACTGCTAAGAAAAAGGATGCTGGAAATGTTGAAAAGGAAAATCTTTGGTAAGTACAACAACACCAATGTAGATATTTTTTTTGTGCAAAAAATTATTACTCATAATATGTATTAAATAAAAAATGCTATTTCGTGCACTTTTATAATTTTACACCCGTTGCCTTGTATTAACGTTTACATCTGTGTTTAAATGGATTAAAACAAGTGTGGGTGTATATTGTAGCAGGTTAATTTTGCCAAATATCAAATTTTAACCTTAAAAAGCAATTAGTTTTATTTAAACTTTTTTTTATCTAAAGATTAACTATTTGCGTCACCTCCAAAATATCTTTACTATTGTTTTTTTTTTTTTGTTCTTTCCGTTTTTTTGGCCGAATCTACTCAAGTTTTTAAAAGTGGTGTTTTTACTCGTAGTTATGAGCTTTAATACGATGTGTCATCATTACGGCTGTCAAGCTAGCTGACGTTTATAATTTCATTCCAACTATTTTCTCATCTGTTTAAATTAAAAAAACCATTCTTTTGCGAAATCGTTATATTTTTAACCATTTTACTTTATTCAGTTTTTATATTTATTATTGGAATGTTAATGTGAATACCTATGTACATATGTAATTACATTAAAATGTAAAATCGTAGTTTATAAAACATATAAGTATGTAGATGTATTTATGAAATGTCGTGCATAAATATTTGCCAAATGTTGATCTTTACGCAATACAATAGTAAATACCTGCATGATACCCCGATAAATCATGTATATTGCGAAATTTTACAAATTCCTTAAAATATTAAAGGAAATTCATTTTCATACATCTAACATACCAAATGTACTTTCTGATCAGTAATTACTCAACAGAAGGGTTTTATCCCATTGCGTAGGTTAAAGATTTTTTTAAATGTCACATACAGTATTAGCCATTTTTCCCGAATATGGCACGTTTAAATTGCACTGAATATTTTGTCATTTTATTTTTTTCATATTAGTAATATTAACTATATTTTTTAACATTCATTGTTCTATAAAAAAACACGATCTATTAACACACTATCGAAAATTTTTTAAAAACAAAAATATAAAAGAACAAAAATTAAGCAACCTACATAGCAACAAAAACTTAAAAACTTAACACATTGTTTCAAAGAGGTCATGCATATTTCGAAAATTTTTTGTATTTATTTTGATATTAACTTCTAAACAGGATTTTAATCGAGATTGAGCTAGCCAATTAAGAGCAGTTTTTAGACGTATGTTTAGGATCGTTGTCCTGTTGGAACCCAAACTGAAGTGGCATCACTTCGTAAACTGTATGTCAACGTTACATATTGTACGCTTTTTTGGTCAAATATTTGACTAACTTGTCCGCACCTTAAGTTTTATAAAAAAAAATAGTTATAGTTCTAAAAGAGGTTATTATGAAAATTTTAAAAATTTCTGCTAACAAAAGTTTTATTTGAAAAAAGAAAACACAGCGAATAACATACCCCAGGCTCATACATTTTACATTCAATATTTAGGAATTCAACAGCATGACAATGAAACATAAATAGTTTTTTTTCTTCGTTTCAGAAACAGTATATACCACATAAGGAATTCCTTGATATCTTCCTTTATTTAATGACCGGCATCAAAGTTGCCATATTACCAATTACGATTCCATAGAGATCTCTTAAAATAAAAAAATAAAAAATAAGCCATTGCATGGGAACCAAAAAATATAAGAATATGTTCTAAGTTAAATATCTAATTCTTTGGCTAAGAGTAAAATACCTTAAAAGTCAAATATCTAATACTTTAATATGTAACAATTTTTTGTAAATCATTAAGAAATTGACAGATTCGAGACATACTGTAGAAGGAGTAAGTATCGCAAACCCTTTATGTTATAAAGTTAGAATAGAAAATATTATCCATTTACGCTAGGTGTGAGATTTTTTGTTTTTATGACGCTTTGGGAATTAAAGTTAATTTGGATAGTGAATCCGGTGAGAGATCCCAATCACTTTTAGTATATTAAAAATAAAACTAATTAGTAAATTTAGTTTTAAAGTACTTTTTAAGTTATCTTTTTCATCATTAAAAAAGTATTCGCGTCACCTATTTTACTTTTGAAAAATTGAGAAAATGGGAAATTTCGTATTAAGCAAGTGAGTCAAATGTTTGCGAAATTAAAAAAAAACCTGTTGAAAATTAAAACGCATTAACACAAACATAATTGTCATACTTTTCGGTGAAGACCGTCATCACTGGCGGTTTATTTGGTACGTGTGGCGATTAGTACTTATCAAGTAGTACTCATCAAATACTAATCAAAACGGGCTTTGAAATGATGTTCTCACATCGAAAGCGCTCGCCAAACGCACCAAATAAATATCAAGTGACGACGGTCTTCACCGACACGATGAATTCACTTATGATTGTTTTCAGAGAGATTCCAAAAACTCTGTTAAGAACTATCGGAGATGTTCCTTTTATAAAATATTGCTCCTTGAGAAATAATAGACTAGCGGGAGCCATTGAATCTACTAGCAGTCAGTCGGTTGGGGTGGTTCTTATCGTATTATATCTCTATTACCTATAGATGTGTCATAACATAAATAATTTTATAGACTCCCTTAAAAAAACTCCAAAACTGTTTCTTGGTTTAATCGAAACAGTGTGAAGTTTACCCCTTCTTCAAATTAACTTTACTAATTGCTAATAATGCCATTCACAACAACACAATTACTTCAATATATTCCCAGGTCCCATTATAATATTTACTGGCTAAACAAATCCGATTAACTTAATATAAAATATAATTTGTTACAGTTTATTTATCCGTCTTTAATAAAATAAATATTGAAAAAAAAAGAATCCGAATTTAAAGCAGATTTTATCTGTCTGTTTATAACTGTTCACGAGTATGCCCACGTACATCAAATTACTTTAACTATTGGGACTCCCTTTAATTTCCAAATCCAAATTTTTTACTTGTTATATCAGAGTTAGCAATACAGATTCTTTTTATATTTCACGCGTTTATCTACAACTGTTCAAAAGTATGGTCATATACATCAAATTAAAATAATTATTAGTCACCTTTTAGCTTATAATTTTGAATATTAATACCTGTTACTATAACGTTACTTTACAGCTCTTAATAAACATAAAATACATGTATGTTGTGCGGGGACAGCCTTTAATTCTTAAAATTAAGAACTATCGGCAAATTACGGCATTCGAAATAAATCGAAATTTACATTTAAATTCTATTAAAATCGATATGATCGATATCGAGAGCCGTAATTTGCCCACTGTTTTTAAAACGGCACCGACAAACCTGTAAAAAATTTAAATCAATCCAGGAATGACTTATGGAGAACAAATATAAAAAAGCAACATTTAACCGAATTGATAACATCATCCTTATTTTTAAAGTCGTTAAAAAAGTACAAAGAAAATGAAAAAGTCTTACCAGAAATTTATTTTGCAATATTCGAACCTTTAAAATAAAGGTTACAATTTTATTTTCATTATCAAAGCGTATTCGCAGAAAGTAACTGTATTAGCTACAAGGGAATTTCAGTTTTGTAAAAACTGATGTCAAACTCATAGCAAAAAGAAGCAAAACTGACACTCGCAAACTAAAAAAAAATTAGTCATCATTTGTAGGCCGCCTTGCTACTTAATTATCTGACGTTGTAATTCAAATGATTTAATTGAGCACAAGAAATAATTATGAAAATACTTTTTCGATCAATAGTAAAAAATTCCAAGCTTCTCAGTTGTGTATAGTTAACAAAAAAAAAAAAAAAAAAACTGCTTACTTAGTATTCAGCAAACGAACTTCAATAAAAATATTAAAATCAAATAAAGTATAAGTATGAAACGTTAAAAGGAAACGATCGAAACAAGTAAACGTTGTAATTTTTGTTCGAAAAATTTAGTAGGTCTTGTATGCTTCTATACCCAATTTAAGGTATCAATACATTTTAACGCGAGGTTGGTATCATAACTATAACAATATAGAATAAAACGACACACCTTTATCTGCATTGAAATAATATAATTTATTAAGCCATAAATTTTTAATTGATACATTTTTACGAAACTTTCTATATTCCTATACCTTCTACGTAAACGTCGTCATTATCATTTTCAATATCGCTTGCCTCCAAAGAAACTGCAGTATCAATTTGTGGGTCGTAATTTGATTGTAGCCTTTCCAATAAATCAGCTGAAACAATTGCAAAATCTTCCCATATTGCAGGTATTAATTTATTGCAGTTCTTAAAAACATGTTCTTCATCCAAATATTCAGCCAATATGTCACTTAATTCGTCTAAAGTGGTTTCCAAGCCATTATCTTCTATATGGGGAGTATCAATAAATAAATTCCAAAATGCTTGAGTTATAACTGTGGCTAAAAAGAAGTCTGCATTTTGCAAAGCTTCACTTAATAATTTCAACAGAATTTCTGGACCCTTTAATCGTATTAGGGGTAAACGATTTTCTATATCACCCAAAAGATTCACCAATATACCAATTGTGCACGCTTTGAGTTCATACAAATCAGATGTTGCGCTATTGTTGAGAATTTCAACAACGGTTTTGAGTCCCTTCGATTTGCAAAATGATTTTCTAGCCTTCTCATTTCTAGTCAAATTGCCCAAAACTCGAGTAATTTCAGTTTTCGTAGCTTCGTCACGATTTGTTTTCAGTATTGAACACAGTTGAGTCGCTAATTCAGGCAGGACAGATTGTAGACTGCCCTTAGATTCAATGATGTAAGCTGGTGTTATCGTTATTTTGTCTTGGTAAAAACAGAGATTATGTAATGCTCCCAAAGTGGCATAAGTAAGTTCTTGTAGCTCTTGTTTCTTAAAAATGTAAATATTAAATTTGTATTAAAAAGTTCAATATGAACTTACCATTTTAATGCTTTTTATTTGCTGTGAAGCTTTTAATAATGTCATTAAAATATTACCCAATGATTGTGCATTCCCTAGACCAAAGCCAACTTCAGAGTTAACACTCATATTGGCCAGAACTCTTATTAATTTAATTAAGACATCCACTACAGTATCGCCCATTGAATTATGTAGTGTCAAGGGTTCTTTGGAATATATTTCTAAGATATTCAATAAATACTCCATTGCTACATCGTTGTGATAAAACTTGAAAGAATATTATGACTTTAATGCAATTTCGTTCAAATCAATTTTAATTCTTTTACGATAATACCTGTATTCTAGCACAATCATATTTTGCCATTATGTTACCCAAAATGTAACCCAAACGACTTATAAGAGATAAGAGCTTATCAGCTTGATTGCTTTTAACTTGTGCACAACATGGTCCCAAAAGCATGCCAATGCGCCCAGCAAAATTTGTTAAAATATGACAGCAATCTGGATCTTCAGAAAGAACACTAAGAACACTCTGACATTAATATTTTTATCTTTTACAAACTTTGTTAAAACTCTTAACGATAATAATTACCTCAAAGTCCTAACAATATTGGCTTGGACTTCTATTTCACCTATGGTTACTTCAGCGGCTCTAATTAAATGGGGACAAGCCAATTCAAGTTGAATGCTGTTTGTATTGAAGTTCTGATTTGTATTCTGTAGCTGCTCAATTGAAGAGGAGATTTGTCTTACATCCGCTAATGCTCTTAAGGCTGCAGACAGTTGATATAAAGAATGTAAAGGTGGTCCGCTTAGCCTTTGAGTTGCTCCTGCTTCATTCAACATTTGCAAATGTAATATCATTAGCTGAACAGCACCATGTTGAGCCAAACGCACTACAAGAACATCTTGCCTCGATAACTTTTCAACAAATTCTTTTTGTTGTCTAGCAGATACCAAATTCTGGGCTTCACCTAAATTGGGGGCTGTACTTGGCTTACGTGGCAATTCAAAATGTTCAGACCAGTTGCGATTGAAATCCTTAATGGTGTTAAGTTCGGCTCTTTCTTGTACTGTGCTGCATGTAAGAAAACGTATAGAACCATAGCCATAAATACAAGCCTCGGGATCTTCCAATGGACTAGCACGACCTAAACCGTCAATTAATAACTCCAATAGATCGCTGTCGTAAAACAAATGATCGTTTTGATCATTGCGAGCTACTTTAAAAATAAGCTTGCAAGCTCCTGTTAAATTACTGCCAGAGACCCGCAACTGGAAATAAATTTTTATTTAAATGATTCAACGTTCTAATAGTGTAATTTACCGCAAGAACAACTCGGGCCACTGCATATAATATTTTAGCCGATGAGGTCTCCACTAAACCATAAATACCTCCTAATATAAATCCTTTCTTAAAATGCTTCTCGTTTTTACGTACTCTGTTGTACAATTCCTTTAAAATCTAAAAATGTTTGTTTCATAAAGTAACTGTTTTAAAGAGAACTTGAAATTTGAATTTACTGAATAAATGTGATTAGCTGTTTCTTCAGTGCAATCTTTAAGTCCTGCATGTTCTCTTAGCATATCTATAAGGTTTTCTGTAGATGACTGTCCAAGCAAATCATTGTTCCGTTTAAGAATCTTTCTTGTTGTCAAGAGATTAATAGCACAATTGTCATTTGGAACAGATCTTACATTCTTTGATGATGAATCATTTTGCTTTGGAAAAGTCTCGTTATAAGCTGTTTTAGCTCTCTCTTTGTTGTGCTCAATATCTTCTGTTAATTTTAATATTCATTCAGAATTACAAAGTATTAATGTTTTAATCTGGTTAATTTTACCTTTTGCTTCTACGGAAACTCCTTGTATTTCTAGGGCTGGTAGTTTGCGTACAAATTGTGATTTTGTATGTTTGTTTAATATATTGTTAATATCGTTGTTATTTGCATAGCATTCAAAATGCGATTCAAGAGATTGAGACCGGCGTGATAAGGATATATAATTGGACTCGTCATCATTAAATGTTGTATCTTTATTTAAAGATAATTGTTTAACAGTTGACAAATTTGTTTCTCTTTCCTCAGTGGTTGGCAATGGTTCTAATGATGGAACTTTGGGCGTGGATCCACGTGAATCGATATTTTGCAAATAACGCAAACTGAAGTTATGAAAGTTACAATATTAGAAAAAGTAAAAAAGACCAAAGGTATAAATATAGTACGTACGAAAAAGCACTGGGTGGCCTTCCTGGTAAAGTAACTTTTCCATATAAAACTCTACCCGGTTCTCTTGGCGTTGTTGGACGTCTTGTAGCAACAACTCTAACACCCGCAACTACTAGCAATGAGAAAAAATTACATATTTGATAATGTTTTGCATGTAGAAAAGCATTGTTTTTTTTTAATTAAAAAAAACTATACCACTTGCTGCTTGCTTGGGTTTGTGCTTGTGCTGGTTTAGAAATATTTTTGCGTCATTTATCATTTCTGCTGAAGTTCTGCGTCCAAATAAACCCACCATTGAATGTTCCAATTGTGGAAGTTGTACATTTTGGTTTGTGTAACGCATTTTTTCTATATTATCGGAATCATTTTTACATTCCATTTTTCGATTTACTAGAAACAATATTTATTAAATTTTTGAAATTTTTTTATTGATTGGTTTTTATTATAATTTTTTCCACTACAATGATGTTTTCACTTTGATAGTTACATTAGTTTTAAATATGTAACGAAACATGGACAATTTGCGTATAATTTTTTTAGTTTGGCTTGTATTAACACCATAACAACCGCTCTTTTTGTTAACCCTCCGTAAAAAAGCACTCGTATGGTCGGCAGGATGTTAATGATGTATACATTTATTCAAAATAAATGGTTCTAAACACTGTGGTTCGTTTTTTAGTAATTCACGCGACGATGTACTACTTTGTTTTGTAATTCGTTTTTTATGTAATAAAAACATGGTTTAAAAACTATAACAGGTTCTTGAAAATAAATGTAGGTATTAATTTTCTTTTATTAAAAAAAAATAGAAATCATATTCTTCAGTTTGCGACATATTTTTTTAATATTGCTTTTACAAAAATCAATATGTTCAAATAGTACTACACTTCTCATGTGCAACAAATGTTTCGTATTAATGGTCGAAAAGTCCTATTTATTATATTTATTATACTCTTTTTATTTTATTACTGCATTAAACAAGACACGCAAAACAATTTCTTAATAGAAAATTTCAAATTTATTTATTATTGTGGTTGCTTTGTAGGCTTTTTAAAATTTGTATCATAATTGGGAGGATTTAAAACCAACCGAATAAAGCAGTCAGTTATAATAAAATAAGATTCCATAGTTATAATATTTATATATCTTGAATTTGGAATTCTTAATAATAATAACCTCGAGTAGAAGTGGTGGAGGTGAATTAGAAAAGATTATTTAGAATTTATAGTTCCTTCCTAGTTTATTTATTGTTTTCTAATTAAATAAATAAATTAAGATAAAAAGTCGCTTGGTACTCGTTGATCGAATTTTGAAAATAAGCTAAATATAAATACTCTGAAATTTTATGAATCTAAAATAGAAAATAATACGATTAATTTTGTAGCGAACGGGTTTTGCTACAAATCTTCGGAGCATATGATTTGGGATCAAACTAATTTTGCATCATACTATATACTACCAAGAATTGTAGTATACAATTTTGTTTGTAGTATATAACTTCTTTGTACTTTGATATTTCATTTATGTATTTAAATTATTAATTGAATTAAATAAATAAAATATATTTAAAATTGCAAATTGCAGTATACTACTCATTGTTTTCTTTTGTGCCGTGATCAAAATTATTGTTCAAGGCTGAATCATCTTTCCCAAAAGGGGTTGGATAAAATAGTTCTAACATATATTTTCGTTTTTGGTTTAACTTCAACATCAATAGAAAATAGATCTCGAATTATGTCAATAGCTTTTTCCTCATTTCAAGAATGGTTGCGGTTGCAAAAACTGATTTAGTATTTAATATTTCTTTGCAGACTTATAATTCCTTTTTCCGTTTTTTCTATGATCATTCATTTTGAATGTTTAAATTTAAAATGTAGTTGGCCTAGTGCCTTTAACAAAGGAGCTAAAACAGCAAGTCTTGCTAGAATACATGCAATAAATCAGTTTTGAAAATGTCTGAAGAATGGGACAAACTATTTTTGTTACTAACTGTAATTTTCGAATCTATTATCTGCTTTTTTTATAATTCTTGTTACGAAAGAGTTTTGTATCTCAGATACTAAATAAAAAAATGCTTAGAGTGATTTAAATTTTGCTAAAACTTAAGCATTTCATTTATTATAAAGAAATAGTATGTGTGCGAAGAGATAAGTTTTCTAGATAAAAGCTTTTAAAATGTTCTTCGTGATATACAACGCTTATACGCACGCTATTTGCAAATAAAAATTTTGTTTAATGGTTATAAGAAAAATTGCACACAGAAAAATTTAGTGGTGCCGGATAGCAATTTTATGTTTAACTACTAAGAATTCCATAGAAAATTAAAAAAAGGTGGCAGCACTTTACACAATATTATTTCCTTAACCACAAAAAGTAGAAAAAGTTTATATCTAAATTTTTCAATCCGTTTGTAATTTCTACAATATCCATTTCCGACCCCATCCAACACCATATCATTTGGAACAATGAAGCATCACCAATCAGAAAAGGAGTGATAGAGAAAAATAAATAAAAAACATCAAGTGAAAAAGTTAGCGCTCGCCGAGTTATGGTCCTCTAAAATTTTCATAAAAAAATTCGATTGTCAATATAGTCAATATAGGTATCATTTAAGAAGAGATCTTTCAGGAAATATTCAACATTTTTAAAAATGCTTAACTCATTAAGAGCCGATGACATTTGTATGTAAAATTATATATCGCACTTTAAATTTTTCTTATTTTTTGTTTTTTGATAGGAGCTTCTTCACTAAACTAGATTTACATACATGGTAAAGATGGGTGTGAAAATAGCTCCGTTAGTTAGCTTCGTTTTTGACAACCCTGTTATATTTTACATACCTCTCACTCAAAAAATGTTAAGTTAACAGAATTGAATTATTTCAACATTCCCTTGTGAAAATTAAAAAAAAATATATAAAAAGTGTGTAAATATATTAAAAATTTAATTTTTTTATTTATAGCAAAACATAAAAAGTCAAAAAACAAAATTTTCTAAAATCAGGTCGATGAACTCTTGCTTTTTTTCTTTCTTAATACAGGCATTTAACAAATGCCCAAAAATGGGTAAAAAATGAAAAGGTGCGGCTTAGCAGACTACAGGGAGCGAAAGCCAAGGCATTGTAGATTTCAGAAGTGTATAGGTTATATTCAGAATTTGTATAGGTTTTTGGTAATAGAATTAAGAAAAATGTGAAATAACGCATTACCCCATACGGACATTTTTTAAATTCCTAAAAATGGGTAAAAAATGAAAAGGTGCAGCTTAGCAGACTATAGGGGGCGAAAGCTAAGGCATTGTAGATTTCAGAAGTGTATAGGTTATATTCAGAATTTGTATAGGTTTTTAGTAATAGAATTAAGAAAAATGTGAAATTACGCATTATCCCATATGGACATTTTTTAAATTCCTAAAAACGAGTCAAAAATGAAAAGGTTCGGCTTAGCGGACTACAGGGGCGAAAGCCAAGGCATTAAATAAAAATAAAAATAGTACACTTGAATTGTTAGTCCAACATTTTTTGTTTAAATCTTATTTCTTATTTCCTTTTTCTTATTTCTTTCGTTAAATACTTATTGAGTCCTGTTATAGGAAATTATTTAAATTACTTATGAAAATATTAAACCAATTTAAATATTTTAGGTCTTCAATATTGAGTGAAGTACAAAAACAAGGCAGCACAAAATTGCCTTCAAATAAGTCCGTATTAGTTTTGGGTGATAATGCCACGGGAAAAACTACGTTGGTTGCAAAACTGCAGGGTGTTGAAAATCCAAAAAAGGGTTCGGGTCTGGAATATGCTTACATAGATGTAAAAGATGAATACAGAGACGGTAAGTTCTAAAATGTCGTAATTGAAAAAAATAAAATTATAACAATTAGGACGTCTGTTCTCTCATTTAAGATATGACACGTTTAAGTGTTTGGGTTTTAGATGGTGATCCAGGCCATAAAAATCTGTTGCACTTTGCTTTAAATGAAACAAATTATGCACACACATTAGTAATACTCACAGTATCGATGACTCAACCATGGTATTGGTTGGAGCAACTAAATCACTGGATAAAAGTCTTATCCGATCACATTGCAAGCTTAAAGATAGAACCTGAAGAGAAACAAGAAGCCCGCCAACGTCTTATAACCTCTTGGCAAAGTTATTGTGAAGTAGGAGATGACTTAGACCCTGGTTCACCGGTAAAACGCACGATGAGAAATAACTCCATAGACGACGATGATTTGTTACCGCTAACTGAAGGAGCCTTGCTTACAAATCTAGGTTTAGATATTGTAGTTGTTGTTACAAAGGTAATTTAAAAGAAACAATAAAAATATGTATTTTTAATAGGCCATTTATTTAGTCTTTAGTTCCGACTCTTTAATTTTAATGCTTAAAAGCTATTTTCTTACTTTTATTTGCTTAATTTAAACTCGAATTAAATATATTTTTAAAAATAAAAAATAAAATATATTACTATGGAGAAAGCTAATTTTTAAGAATTATTAACGTTTTAACTTTATGTATAACAAATAAAATAATTTCTTTTGGGATTTTTGTTTTAAGACTGACTACATGACAACTTTGGAAAAGGAGTATGATTATCGAGATGAACATTTCGATTTTATTCAACAGTGGATAAGACGTTTTTGTTTACAGCATGGCGCATCACTATTTTACACAAGTGTTAAGGAAGACAAAAACTGTGATCTCCTCTACAAATATTTAACACATCGAATCTATGATCTACCATTCCGAACACCTGCCCTAGTCGTTGAAAAAGATGCTGTTTTAATGTAAATATACTTTCTTATCCTATTTTGTTTTTTCTTCTGACCATAATTGGTTATTTTTCTTTTTTCTTTTTAATAGTCCTGCCGGTTGGGATAGCTTGAAGAAAATAAGTATTTTATATGAGAATATGCATTCTTGCAAAGCTGAGGATTATTACACCGATATTATAACAGCACCGCCTACTAGAAAAGTAATTTAATTTTAAAATTATTTTAAATTTACAATAGAAATGTATATTTTTTATTTATTTATATATTTATTAGGCTGTTTCAAACCGTGAAATGGAAATTCAAACTGAAGACGAACAGGCGTTTTTGGCGCGGCAACAAGAAGTTCTTAAGTCTGGAGGTCAGGAACGTAGTGAATCGCCCTTGCGTTCTCAGGCAAGCAAAGCGTTGCCTCGTACCCCAGGTTCTGCTAATCAGAATTCACCAACTAGAAAGGTAAAACCTCAAACAGAATTTATCACGAAAATACATTCTTCTTGACTTTTTATAATATTGCCATTTTAATGTTTAATGTTTTTTCTTATAACGAT
Source organism: Cistogaster globosa (assembly GCA_937654795.1). Taxonomy (NCBI): domain Eukaryota; kingdom Metazoa; phylum Arthropoda; class Insecta; order Diptera; family Tachinidae; genus Cistogaster; species Cistogaster globosa. The sequence continues at coordinate 120,922,252 of OW569406.1, read as the reverse complement.
TTTTATTAAATTATAAACAAATCAATAAGAAATTGACCAATGCTAAGAAAAATAAAAATCCTGAAAATTTCTGATTTTAAAATTAGATAAATAAATAAAATAATAAAGTGCGTAACAAATGAAGCAAAAAAGGCAACAATAGACCGCAAGAGCTTTTGTAGGTTTAGAAGAAGGGTAGAGCCTATTAAAAGGACACCTCCACTCAGAGCCCCAGAAAGTCCATTGTGATAAACTTTAACTGCTTTTTGTTATATAAAATTATAAAATAATATAATGAAATTGGCAATTTTTAAGGCAATTATTTTCTTTTTTTCCTTTCTATAGTAGGAAATTATTTTATGAAGGTTAAAAAATATTTGAAAATGAAAAAAAAATATATTAGTTACAAGTTTTCATAAATTTTTAAAGGTAAAAATAAATAAAAAAAATTTTTTCTTTAAACAGCTTGATGTTAAAATGAATCCAGTTACTCCAGGTGGTGAAGGAGTTTTGGCAAATTTCTTTAATTCATTGTTGCACAAAAAATCTGGCTCACCAGCAACACCTCCCGGTGCCATGAGTACACCAAGAAGTAATGGTTCTGATAGCTTGCTAACACCAGATAAATTGTCTGTGCGTACAGATGCAGCGGCAGAACTAGATCGTTTAGCGAGAAGTGTAAAAAAGGATGTAGATTTCTCACAAAGCGAGTGTTAAACAACTGGAGTAAATCTATTACACACCAGAGACACTAATATTAACTATAAGTTTTAGCAATCGGGAGTAATACACAAATAGAACTAAACTATTAAAATTGAATTTGAATATACAATTTTTAAGATGAAAAGAATTAATAAAAGAATAAAATCATAAAGGCCTTTATATCATCATCCTCTTTGTATTAAAATTTAAATGAAATTGTTTTTTTACATACCTGCCCTCCATATAACAACTGTCTGCTTGACTTATAATTATTCACTTTTAAAGTTGTGATCATTTTTAAACTTACTTGAAATAATTTTTATTAAACAAAGGATATATCAAGTTACAGTGTGTACACAACTTTAAAATAAAAAAATAAATAATTCACAGATCAACAACGCTTAAACATAAATTTTGTTATAATGGTTTATAATAAATTACAAGTATTTTAAAATAGACATTATTATTTTTTTAATTTGATTAAGTTGCTCAAAGATTTTTTATGTTAAAATAATAAAAAAGAACGAAATGTTATGTAACCCTTGTAGGTTTATCATTAAAACAAAAGACACTCCATAATTTGTTAAGAATATAAAAAATGATAAAAATAATACCTTAAAATCCATTTAAAGTTATTAAACATTTTTAACTGTTTTATTATATTTTTCTACCGTACAATAAATAACAGTTATGGCGTCTTGTTATATTTAACAGCAATTACTCGCATTTCTTTTAATTTTTAATAAGATAAAAGTCACAAATTGAAATGCGTGTTGCAGCAAAATTTTTAATTAAAACGCAACATTTTACACATAATTATAAATTTTTTGGCTTTGGTTTTTAATTACTCAAAATTAATTTTAAATTACTATTATCGCTTAATTAAATTTAAAAGTGTCCAAGGCCTTATTTTACGAGAAGATGTTTGTTAAAGTGTAGAAAATGCAGTCCACTTTAGCATTTAATGTAAAAACTATATTAATATTTATTTTTCTAATTTTAGTTTCTTAAACAATAAACAAAAGTTTGCTTTATTTGTTTTTTAAGTAAATAATTTTTTGCGTGTTCTCTTTATAGTATTTATAATATATATTTTCAAAGCTATAAAAAAAAATAATTATATAAATTAAGTAAATAAAATTTTAACATATTCTTGTCTTCTAACAACTTTACGAAAAAAAAAAAAAAAAAAAAAAAGAAACCTTGAGTTTTTACATAAAGACGTTTGATCGTTATGAAAGCATAAAAGATTTATTTTATTTTTTATAAAGTTGTTAGAAAACAAAAAAAGATAATGCTCGATTCTTTAAGAATATTTAAACAAGAATTAATGTAAAAAACACTAAAAAGTATCAATAAAATTTGAAAATTTATGGAAATATTTAATGCACGCGCTTATCGGCACTTTACTTTTAATTAAAAGCGTAAGTCAGAAAAATAAAATTTATTTTCCGGAAAGTTTTTAACAATTACTCTTGAAACGATGAGGCTTCAACTAATAGATTTATTATGTATTTGAAATATTGCACCGTTTCCGTTTCTTTTCTAGAGGCAACGGATTTTCAAGTAACTCAGTGTTCTTGGATTAAATGATGAAAATTTTCTCAGTATCGCACTCTTGAAAAAGAAAAATATATAAACTGAAAATATTTCTAACAAAAAAAAAAAAAAATTTAAACCAAAAATTGAAAATTCAACAAATGCAAAATTTAATTTTAATAAAAGAAATAAAAAAGAATTTAGAATGTAAATGAAGTCCTGTACGGTATTTTCTTTAGTATATAAACCTGGCAATCTGGTTTCGTTTTATCAATTGGCGTATTTCGATTCTTGTTTTTTAAACCCAATATATCTATCTGATTGTCTTTGTTTTGTTAAGATAAAAATTATATTTTTCTTGCTTAAACACCACTTAAAAAAATAAAACACTAGTAAGTAGCTAAACATGACATTTTTTCATTTCTCTTTACAAGTTTTAGCGTGTTGTGTATTATTTAAAATAACACAAACAACTACATTAACGGATACTAAATTAAAAGTGAAGTGGATGCAAAAATTCTGACGCCATGAAAAGTTTCATAAAATAGGGACGCGATGAAACTCGCTGAAACTTTAAAAGGAAATTGAAAAAATGTCATGAAAAACAAACGAAATTTTATTAAACTAGTTGCATGAAAAATGCTTTAATGTAAAAATGGCTCCTACTCAAAAAAGGATATATCTAATTAATTATTTTGTAAATCTCTGTGTATGTTTGTTAATTTGTTTGTTTGTGCGTGCGTCATTCACGGATAACGACTAAGCCGATTTTAATGAAATCTGAAACAGGTAGATATTTGTCCTCATGGTAAAATTTGGTATTAATATTTTCAATAGCGGACCAAGACTGTTTACAGTTAACATTTTATTCTGATTGATTATAAATTTTAAGGTGTTTTTAATTTTATAATAAGTTATTGATAAGCAGATGGCGCTTTTGTTTGCCTTACATTAAATATGCTACAGAATAATAATTTGATAATTGATTACACAGGTATGCAAGGGTTTTCCCCTCCGAACTTTATGCAGCATTTTGGATAGGTATTGACCACTAGGTTACGGACAAAATTTCAGAAAATTACGTATAATTTCTGAGAAAAAAAGGCTTTTTGTTTTTCCTGGAATCACGATATACGACCAGCAGTAAGATCAGTTTTTTGTAATTTATACTCCAATTAAAATAGTTGCATACTGTTGGCAATGCTGAAGGTATACTAAAAAAAATGGTCGTTATCTTTTTTAATTCAGCTGTAGCATCGATTTGAATTTCAACAATGGGACAAACATTTATATTATCAATCAAAACTTTGATCATGAATTAAAAAAAAACTCTACGTGCTACAAAAAAATTTAAAATGTAGTTTAAGTTTACACACCCAATTATATAAAAAAAAATATAAAAATATTCGGGGAGGAATAAAAGTTTCATTTTGCATACCTGTGTTATATATCTTTTTTTTTTTTTGGCATTACTGTATCACATAATAAAGCATTTAGTACTTTGTAGCCGAAGACTTTATTATCTAAGGTCAACATATACAAAGATAATTCTACTTTCTTTTAAACACATTATGACCTGCGTTTATATAATACCGTATAACTGAAGTAAAAATCTGTCTTGAAATATACTATTTCTGAACGTGCAAATGCAATCGAATTTTGTATTTGCGTACCTTTGGTTACAGAATGGACAGATTGGTTGTGATAGGTAAGGCCTCTTCTGCGATTTTCTATATGATATCTCCGAAATTACTCTTTCGATTAGAAAATATGGTAAACAAGGCTTTAATATATTTTAAAATGCCTGAATAACGGCTTAAATTCGAGCCAGGCAACGCATAAGATACATACACATTTATTGTAAACTTCAAAAATAATATATTCATCCTGACAAATAATTCCATCTCGTTTGAATTAACCAAACGACATAATAAAAATATTTTAATAATTTCGGAAAACCGCTATTTAAAAACAAGAAATATATATTTATATGTTAATAAATATATGTGTATTCACATATTAGATTTATCGAACCTAAGCGAGCTGGCTATACATAATAGTCAAGCTTGTTTTTTTTACAAATTTAAAGTTTATTTAAAAAGTTGCATAATAATGTTCTGTTTTTAAAATTTCGAATTGCCAACACCATTTTAAATAATTTTTTGAATTTATTTTAGCAAACTAAATTTCTCTGAAAAAGGGTATTAAACCTGTGAAATGACTTTATCGTTAATTTAAATTTGCTATGTAAAAACAAAATTAAATTATAATAATAGAATGAAAATGGTAAACATGTTTTGCATCTCATATAATTCTCTAGCGACTGATTAACTTGCACTCGTAAACCAATGTCAGAATAATTCAACAAAATATCTTCATAATCATATCATAGAAGCAAAGTAAGAAAACAAGTTAGTTAATCAGCGCATTTAAAACTGTTCTTGCATGTGTACATACATATAAGGAGAAAAATTTTAAAATCTCAATGTGTTTTGTTTTGGTATTTTACAAGTTAATTGAACAAAATGTTATCCAACGGATTATTTAATAAATAAAACTTTGAGAAAGTAAAATTCTTAGTGGGAGAAATTCATTTTTAGAGTGAGAATTTAAATCAATAGTACAATAATATTGGAGCAGAAAGAGTCGGAGTGAGAGAAAGAGAGAGCTTTAAGACAATACAAATTATTTTGGCTTATTGCGTGCGCAGTAATCAAGATGTATAAAAATTTGTAAACGCAACAGTAGTAACTTAACTTGCGTCGCTGACATTTGTCGTTGATTAAAACAAAAATAACGAAAAAGTGCAAGTGATAAATTAAAAAAGATATAAAATATATTATATATCTTGAAATACAGGACACACATACATGCATATGTATTTATGTATATACCTGTTTAATTTTAAATTTGCGGCTTTAAAAATTAATATTAGTCGATAATATTCACAAACATTCTAACAAATAAAAACGATTGAAGTAAATTATAACTTAATAAAAATAATTAACCAAAACAAAATGGTCGAAACTGTAATTACCGTTGAACGTACCACAACAGCACAAACCACAACACCCACAACAGGTGGTGGTATAAGCGCACTCAGGATAAATATTGGATATTTCCAAGCAGTTCCTGGTATAATAAAAATTGTGCAATTTGTAAGTTTAAATCATATTTCAGGAATTAAAACATATTTACGATAAATTGCTCAGAAAATATTTAATAAAAATAGGTATCTTGAGTTGGTAAAACTTAAATACTTTTACACATTATTATGCACATTTACAAGCTCCATTGGATGTCTCTTGCAAATATTTATTTTAATATTTATAGTCGTATATTATGTGAATACTAACATTTATATTTTTTTTCAAAGCCTGTGTAAAAAATTTAAATTTAATATACATACATATGTATGTACATATGTATGTATGTAAGTAGTGTGAAATTAATAGCAAATAATTAGTTGCGAGTTGATTTGTTTTGTTTTACTTTTTATCGTTTCAGCCATAAGTTATTTACTTGAGACTTTTCTGAAGCAAAATGAAAGTTTTCAATCGTTAAGTTAAAATAAATTATGGCCGGAATAATTACTTGGCAATAATAATTTTAAAAAATTAAATAAAAGCTCTTCTATTATTTTTCAATACGATGTGTCATATACATATAATGTTTAAGGTTCAATTAGACGTGCCATACCACAACTTCATAGCCGTAACCATAGCAATAACCACCAGTAAATAGTGGAGCTATAGGCATAAGCAATTCTTATTTGTGTTGCCGTTGGTTAAAAAAGAAGTGCATTGAAAAATATAAGTAAACAAATATATAAACATATGTAAATTTTTCCTGTTGACATATTAAATTATAACGAAATCGATTGTGGTAATTGCTATTAATTTCGTAAAGATTTGAGCTTTTTTATATCTGTCGAAAAAATTTGACATTGTGCAAAAGGGTTAAAACATCAAGCTTTCTCTTATAAACTATTGTTAAAATGTAAAACTTGTGTATATTTTAAATTAGATAAAAATTTAAAGAATTAGCAACTCTTTTCTAATCGCTTGAAGTAAAGATAAAAATAAATTGAGGGCACTGTTTTCTAAAATGCAGATTTTATCAGAATAATTGAAAAAAGTTTTTTATTGAATACTATTTAATATGCATTTATTTACATCCCCTTTACAAATTCTGGTGTTAAGTTTTGCTCTAAAAGATTGGGTCCTAAAAACAAGTCTTCCTTTTGATAAGAAACACTGTAGTGCAAAATAATAAGTGTTGCTAGTTTTTAGGTTTTCCTTCAAAGAGAAAAGTTTTGGGGCTTTTGGCCAGTTTTTGACTTCATATTTAAATAGGCATTTAGTTTATTTGCAAACAAATTTAAGTTGTATTTAAATGCAGTTTCAGTTTTTCAGTCATCCATGTTCGTTCTTATATAACTATAAAAAAATATGGCAGCATTTTGAAAAACGATTGTTAACAAGCACAATCAAATGCAAATTTTTTAAAAATATATAAAATGTCTGCGACACTCGTGTACTCACAGCCTAAACTTATTTTATTTATTTATTTAACTTTTTAATAGCCAAAATCTATTTTAATTAAAAATAAATGCAAAACATACAGTTTTGTTCTATAAATAGCTTTTTTGTTTGTTAACTTTTGTTTTGTTTTGCGCAACAACAACAACAACAAATGCCATCACCATATGGTTAAACTGTATTATTTAAATGGACTTTGAATAAGAAGAATGGTCATTTAAGTTTTATTTAAGTTTCATTTAAGTGTGTCATGAAAAACTGAATTTCGTATTTAAAAAGAAAAACTGGCCCTTAAATTTTTCATGTTTTTGCCATAGAAAATTAAATTCTATCAATGAGTTTTTAAAACTGCTTGTTTAATTTTACTACACGTACACATTATAATAATTGTTTATTTTTATAAATAATTAATAGTTAGACAGAAGCAATATAAAAGAATAAAACACACATATACGCATACATACATACATATATAAATTGTCCCTCTAGTTTACTCTATTCAAAGCCTTTCTTTTGCATGCAATTAATTTACAAAGTCATCAAAGGTCAGAGTTTACTCTATTTGTTAAGCAAATTTGAGTGCGGGAGCAGAAATTTGTAAAAAGAATGTCAAAGCAAAATGTACCCACAACTTTCGACTTGTTCGGTCATTTAATTTTAATTTTCTTTACAATGAGCTCACTGCCAAATGTTATTTTATTTCAAATTTTATTTTATTACTTTCTGGTTTCTTTTGATCATTTTGTTTATTCGAATGTACATAAGCTATAGATATAGAATATACAAATGCTTAAATTCTAAAAAAATGTTTGTCTAGTGTGTGTGTTTTGAGTTAAATCAGATAACAAGTGGTAACACCTGATGATTTTTTTCTGTTTCTTTTTAATCATAAATTATTAAAATCATAATAATATTGTGAATTGTTTTTAACAAAAATTCAGTAAACCAGTCAGTCATATATTTATTCATATTGTTTATGGAAATATAACTTTATTAGCAGTGCCCACGACTTTGCCAGCGTGTGATTTCTAATTTTCTTAAAATTCATATTATGAAGAATGTACGTATTTTTAAATATTTATTGTAGAGTTCTGCAAAAAGTGTTGAAATTTTTTCCATCTACAAAAATAAAATGTGCCTACAACTGTTTTTTACTATTATACTGGTAAAGTTGGGTGCTTCACATTTTTATCTATATTTTTTCTACGAAATGACCTATTTTTTCTATATTTAAACCAAGGTTCTAAAGCTGGATTCACCCATTGTTTCCGAACAAAATTTTTGTTCCGAAACATTTTTTTATATGAAGTTTGACGTGTTTCTCTCTCTCTAAAAAAAAAAAACATATAAGAAAAATGGGTGAATCCAGCTTAAGGGAACTTCGCAAAAAATTTTATTTAAATTCATCCAGCGTACACAGATTAACAAACATTCCATATCGATTACTATCTACACTAACAATCAAATTTAAAAAAAGAATATTTCATATCCAGAAATGATTCTGTTAAAGTTTTATTATTATAGATTGTATTTGACCCCATTACAATTAAAACTGGTTATTCGCTTATTTGCTGATATCTTTTATTGTGAATACTTTCATGGATTATTTCAAGCTTTTAAAAAAACAATATTACAAACTAAAAGAAAATAAGCGGTAACAATAGTGAAATGGGAAAATGTAAACAATACGATAAACCTAAAACCAGTTCTTCAACAACAATAAACTAATCATAATGTTAACGTTCACATACATATGTACATAATTATATTTCATTAGTCTCAATCTATGCTCAGCTGATGCAATGAAATTACTTTTCAAAAAAAAAAAAAAATAAGAAACTTATTTGTGTTTTTTTTTTTTTGTGGAATTTCCCTCTCCAATTCTATTTCAATTAGATAACGACATTCTGCTGCAGCTGCTTCATCAGTCTTTTAAAAAGCAAACTTATGTTCTTATGTACCATTTCAATCCCCACAATCACGATTAGCATGACTTGAGGCGCAGATTGTGTGAAAATTAGTTACAAAGGTAAAGGCGTTGGATAAAAACTTGTTTAGAAAACTCATAATTAAGTTAGAAACTAGTTGGAAAAAACACGGAAAGTTGAAGTCTAATAGTGAAGATGATAATAATTCAAAAGCCTTATCAAAGGCTTTTAAACTGAAAATTTTATTTAAAATAATGAAAATTACATGTTCAAGATACTATATTTACCTTTCCGCTTCTAGCATTTTGTAGCTTTTTTTCAATCGGCCTCGTCATTTAGTGTGCCTCGTTCAAATTCTGGTTTTGCTTTTAATTTTTGTAAAGACTTTACCTGGGATTTTTTTATTACCATTAAAACTTTACTGCCATTATTTGAAATCATTACATGCAAAAAGTTAAACTGTCATTTAATGCTAATGATTTTTTCCAATTATAATTTTTGTACCCTTCAGCCTGGTACTCCGTTCAGTTTTTCATGCGGAAGGCTGTCAAACTATATACATAAAAATTTGTATGAAAAAGTCATGGAAAAATGTTGCAGAAGTATTAGCCTGTTTTTACTGTAGAAAATCATATGAAATCTTTCTGGCAACATTTTATCAAAGCTGTGAAATAAAGCAAAGATGCATTATTTTATGCGGAATTTTTCAAACAACAGCTGATCATATCGCTCATTTACTAAAACAACATCATAACTTAAAAAATTGATTTCGAGAAAAATGAGTTTAAAGTTTTTTATTCATATGTAGGTCCTATGCACGACATGGCAGTATTTTTGTTCGTATGTGGATATTATAAGAGATATTAATCTGGATTTTTTTTAGAATAAGAATTACTGTATAGCGAATAATTTTGCATGATTTTGTCAAAAATTGTATTTTTTGAGTTATGACGATGTTTTAGTAAATGAGCGGTATGTATTTTACTTACATTCCTTAAACAATAATATTTATACGTAATAACACTAAAACTTAAAATTCTTCCAAATCACGAAATAGACACCACATTTTAAATGTCAAATTTTCCACATGAAATAATCAATTTTGGTCAACAATTTTCACAAATTCGAACAGAGTACCAGGCTTTCACCTCAAAAGGTGGAAAAGGTGTATAACTAAATTTGTCATTCCGTTTTTATGTATTTTCTACAATATCCATTCCTCACCCCATTAAGTATATATACTCTGACTTTTTATCATAGCGACGTCGATTGAGTAAAGCCGTGTTAGTGTTAAAATCAAGTTTGTCGAGGTAATACATCAGCTAAAGAAAATTTAAATATGCCGATCGATCAGACATAGTGTCGAAAGAGATACTATTGGAAATCAGAATGATCGGTCCATGTCCTTCCAGGCAGCGGAAAAAACACCACGCCTACCTCTAATTTTGTCACATTATTTGGAACAATGAAATTATAAAAAAATAAACATCAAGTGAAAAAATTGGCACTCGCCCAATTTTCGGAGCTACGGGTCTCTGAAATTTTCAAAATTTCTTAAATATCAATATGGGTATCATTTTAAAGCTTTGGAAGAGATCTTTAAGGAACTACTAATTTTGTTTAAATACTTAACCCATTAAGAGCAGATAGCATTTTTATGTAGTACTTAAAACGTTTTTTTCTTATTTTTTTAATTCTCTGTCATCCTAATATTTGCTTTTTGATTACAGTTACTTCATTAAACTAGATCTACATAGATGATGAAGGGAAAATAGATTCGGCATAGCAAAATTTAGCACCACAAAAAGTGGAAAAAGGGTATATATAAGTTTGTCATTCCGTTTGTATTTTGTACAATATCCATTTTCGACACCATAAAGTAATATATTCTGAATCCTTATATATAGCGAAGTCGATTGAACGATGTCCGTCTGTCCGTCAAAAAAATTAATACGTCAATCGATCATAGTGTCGAAAAAAGTTGCTATTGGAAATCAGCATTATTATAATTACTCGCATATGTGGTATAAACATATTAACTTTAACCTCGTAATTGAATTGTTTCATTTAATACGAAAATTGTAAAACAGAAATTCCCTTTCTTTAAAGAGCAGAAAATTTTTCAATAATACATATCACAATTTTTGCCGAATTTGTCCAAAATGCAATAAGTTGTTAATAATTAAGTAGGTATGACAAGTTTATTTTGTCAGAAAATCTACGAGGCTCTTGTGTCATAGCGAGGTCTGGTGAAAATTAGATTGTGGATTGCTTTCAGTGACGTTTGATATCAAGTGAACTGATCAAATTAAAATAACGTTGCCTTGCAAAGATTATATACAGGTCATGTTCTATTTGAAGTTATTACGTTACAATGTATGTTCTAAATTAAGAATATAACAAACTTTATTATTAGGGTGTGTGACACAATTAGAAATTTTTATTTTTATTTTAAAAACTAATTTCCAGTACCAATAGCGGATGACGTTTTTTATTACTATAATTGCACAAAAATCTTAATCCGTTTAAATTATTTACGGGCACTTATGTTGCAAAAGTAGATTTCTGAATGGATTTCAAGCACGTATTTTTTTAGTGAAATGTCAATTATTTTCACCAGGACAACAAAGCACAAAAACTAATATTAATTTTGAAGCTTCTCAAAAAAAAAAAAAAAATAAAAAAAAATAAATATAAATACTTATGCATATAAATTGTATATTTTCTCATATTAAAGATTTAAAACTTTTTAATTGACTGTTGTTTTGTTTTAAGTAACACACATGCATACATACAATTTTCGCTTATAAAAAATTATTAATAATTTTATTTTATTTTTAATTCCATCTGGCCAAATGCCAGCGAATGACATGTTCTTTATTTTGCTTTTTATAATGTTGTCTTAAAATATAAAATAAAAATCAAAAATATACTTATTAAATACATATATACATATATGTATGTACTTATGAACATATCTTCATTAATGTAGAATTAAAAAAAATAATAAATATATATAAATTACGTCAGATTATGTTAAGCTGCATTTGTAGTACAAGTCATCTGTAAGAATATAATTTGATGCCATAAAAGTTACATTACGATTGCACAGAGTGTTTTTTATTAATGCGAGAAATGTGGGCATAGAATTAAGTTTCAAATTACTAAACAAGATAAAAAATGGTAAACACTCATACATACATACATACATATGTACAAAATCATATTTAATTATTTACAAAACTTTCTTGAGCAATAGACCATAAATTCAACGATTCAATTGCCAAACAATTAACTTTATTCCGTTTTGTTTAAAGATGGTAACTTAAAAAAGTTTTTTGAAGTCCTAAATTATAATGCAAATAAAGATTGACTTTAAAAATTAGAAATTATTAATTAATTATTTAAAAAAGAATCCTGATATTTACAAATTCAGTTTTCCAATATCTTTAAAAACTTTTTAATAGTTTTAATCGGGTTGACAGTTTAAACATCTAATTCCCCATACTTTACTACGAAAACCTATTGCGTGACTCCAGAAATGCCTAAAATATTAGATTTAAGCTCAATTTCTTCGCTGCTTGTAGCTACTCGACATTTTGTTTGAATCGGTTCAACGATTTCAAAAATGCTATTTTTTTTAAACTTTCACCACAAAAAGTAGAAAAAGGGTGTATCTAAGTTTGTCATTCCGTTTGTAATATCTACAATATCCATTTCCAACCCAATAATAATATTGAAAGTCAGCAAGATCGGTCTATATCCTTTGGGGCAGTGGGCATAACACCAATCCCGCCTCTAGTTTTTCCATATCATATGAAACAATAAAGTAATTTCAATAAAAAAAATTAAAAAATAAATAAATGAAGCGATAGAAAATTAAAAAATAAGAAAAAAACATCAAGTGAAAAAATTGGCGTTCGCCCTGAAATTTTCAAAATTTTTAAAATATCAATATGAATATCATTTAAAAGCTTTTGAAGAGGTACTTCACGAAATGCTAAAAATTTTCTTAAATGCCTAACCCATTAAGAACCGGTGATATTTTTTGCAAATTTTTTTATAGTGCTTAATTTTTTTTCTCATTAATTCTCTGTCATCCCAATATATGTGTTTTTTTATTTGAATGAATTACTTTAATAAACTAGATTTACATATATGGTGGATGGCCGAATTTAGCACTCTTACTCTTATTTATTTTGTTTCTTCACACTGTGCGTGGCAACATTCAAGGGCTAGTTGCTTGTTAGGTACACCGTTGTGGGCGTTAATAAAATAATAATAAAATAGTTTTTTTTTTATTTTTGTCAATAAAACTGAGTAAAACTCCAATAGTGGAATCGTATTTAGCACAATGTGTCACACCAACAGATAAGTCTGACAAAAATGCATTACTGAAGCAGATATGTACATATATGTTGATCTATAAGATACGATACAATAACTTAGCATCTTCAGATTTGTATTTTTTGTGTTTGGAATGTAAATATTCGTATTACAGTTTAAGTCTATCATGACAAAATTGATTTAATATTTGAATTCTATTTTGTTATTTTTATGATTATTTTGCAGTATGGCACATTTTTTGCTTTTTTTTACTTTTACTTTTTGGAATGTATTTAAATGCTTTTTTAATATAAAGGTTTTTGCAATTTTCGTACTTATATTTAAATAAAGATGGGATTAGTGCTAGAATAACTGGCAGAAATCGAAAGGAAATATCTATATTTAAGTTTTTTTTCTTATTTTACATTCTCATACATATTCTTTTTGTTACACATTTATCAGTAAATAATAACCGATGACGAAATTTATACTTGTCATTTTAGAATAACCTTGATGTTTTTTTGAATGTATCTAAAATAAAAATTAAAAGATGAGTTAATAATAGAAGCCAAACAAACGTTCTGATGATTATAAAATTTAAGACAACAATGCCTTTATTGTGTTAACGTATTATTTATTTATATGCTATGGCATAGAAGATTTTTTTTTGATTTCTGTATAAATTTTCTAGATTTTTATTCGTTACTTTTCAAAAACCAAAAACCTTTGATTATTGCCGTTATTTTTTTTATTAAATAAACGTTCTTAAGTAATTTTTATTTTATTTATCAGTTTAATAAACATTTTTTAGTGTGTAAGAATATCGAACAGAACTTGTTTTGCAGGTGTTTTTATTAAGTCATTTACAAACTTGTGCATATAGACATGTCGATATGTATGTTAAATACTAAAAGAATTTAATTTAATCTTAAATGTCTAGTATTTTCATAAAATTAAACAATCAAAAAGAAACTGAAATAGATAGATGGATAAACGCTAGTAAGTCAATATGTAAAACTAAAAGAAAACAATCTTTTAGTTATTTTAACAATTATTTCTTTGATACAACGCTTGTTTTTTGCATAGTAGATAATAGATATTTTCAATATAATAATAACATATATTTGCAACAAAAAGGACTTCCAATGTGATCCCCAGCCTCTTCAATTGTGGCAGACATTGTTATGGAGAAATTATTAGACATCTGCATTGAAGAACTTAGTATTAAACCAGGATTAATGACTAAATATGTAGATGATTTGTTTTGTATTATTTCGGAAACTGGAATCGAAAATATGCTGGAAACATTTAATAAATTTAATAGTTGCATAAAATTCACAATAGAAATAGAACGCGATTTTAAACTTCCCTATTTAGATACGTTAGTAATAAGGAGAGGTAATAAACTAAAAATGGATTGGTATCAAAAGCCGACAGCTTCCGGAAGAATTATTAATTTTTATTCCAAACACAACAAAAGAATAATTATTAATACAGGCAAAAATTTGATAGAAAAAGTATTTAAGATAAGTGATAAGGAATTTCACAAGATAAATAAAGATAAAGTTATAAAGATACTAACCGATAATAATTTTCCAATACAATTAATAAAGAGTTTGTTTAAACAAATTAGGTACGGAAGAGCATGTAACACAAGAAGTGTGACAGAAACAAAAGTTTACAAGTCTTTAATTTATGTACCAGAATTAGCAGAAAGAATAGAAAAAGGAAAAATTTTCGATTCGGAAAAATATAAAATGGCTTACAAAACTTTTAATACTTTAAACAGATTATTTAGTAAAACAAAAGATAAAATACAAAAATGGAACTTGTCTAATGTAGTATATAAAATACCTTGTAATGGTAATGATAGTGAAAATTGTAATAAAGTATATGTAGGTACAACAAAGAATAAACTTAAAACTAGAATTGCTGGACATAAATCTGATCAAAGATATAGAGACGTAAATAATACTCAAAGAACTGCAATATCTTCCCATTGTGCGAGTCTAAATCATCATCCTAACTTTGAAGATGCATCAGTTTTAAATATTGAAAATAATTATAAACGTCGGTATATGTTAGAGATGTTACAAATAATTAAAGTTCCAACAACAAAAAGAATAAACTTTAAAGCTGATACTGATAATGTTGCACAGTGTTATAGACATTTAGTTCATAAAAAATAGTAAACGTTACAATGTAACTAACTTAATTATTTGTAACATTTTTATCAAATAAAAATTTTTGTGTTTGTATATGTATATTGTTTTTTTTTTTGTATAATTTAAAAATTTTTTGAAAAATTTTTTAAAACTTTCAATGTATTTTGAGTATTGAAATTTTTTATATGTATGTTTATGTATAACATGTTTGATTTTTTTGTCTTTGTTTTTTGAAAAAAATTTTTGAGTTCGTTTGACAAATTTTTTCAAATGAATTAATAATTTGTATTTGAAATAACCTAATTTTAATAAATTTGTTTCCTGTTTCCTGAAGATGCCACCCAACGGTGTGGCGAAATATTGAAAAAATAAATGAAAAACAATATTTTTATTATTTTAAACCTGACCTAGTGCTTAATTAAAAAGAAAAGAATAAAAAAATTTAGGTCATTCAATACCTTTAATAGAGTAGTCGAAGTCCATGACATATCTGCACCAGTTTATATTTGAACATGAGTTTATACGGATCCGCACATCCACAAATAATGAAGTTTGTTGGAGCTCGCTGTTACGGAATTCATTTAAAAAATTATAGTTAATTAACAAATTTAAATTCACTACAAAATTTGAAGCCAGGGGCATCTGATGCCAAACATAAATTTAAGAGCCATTGAATGAAGTAAATAGATATAGAAGGAAAATATGTATGCAAATATTGGGGTGTTAGCGAATTAAAAATAAGAAAAAAACATTATGTTCTGCATAAAAATGCTATCGGCTCTTAATGGGTTAATAAAACTAATATTTCCTTAAAGATCTTTTCAAAAGCTTTAAAATGATGCCCATATTGATATTTTAAAAAATGTGAAAATTACAGAGGCCCGTAACTTGAAAAATATGGGCGAGCGCCAATTTTTTCACTTGAGGTTTTTTCCCTTTTTTTAATTCTTTATCTCCTCATATATTTTTTTTTTTTTTTTTTTTTTTTGATTGGAGGTTAAAAAAGGTTGTGAAAAATTAAAGGTAGGCGTGATGTTTTGCCCGCTGTTTTGGAGGACATGCACCGATTGAGCTGATTTCCAATAGCATCTCTTTCAACAACATGTCTGATCGGTTGGCAAATTTGTTTTTTTTTTTTCTAACTGATCTAGTGTCTCGGTAAACTTGATTTTAACACTAACACGGACGGACAGACGTACATCGCTAAATCAAATAAATGTACTTCGTGAGGTCGGAAATGGCTGTTGTAGAAATTACAAGCGGAATGACAAACTTAGTTATACCCTTTTTTCCACTTTTTGTGGTGAAGGGTATAAAATACACTCAAAAATGTTTTGCTAATACGTAGCAGCTTCCTCTCTGACACAGATTAAAAAAAAATTATCTTAGGTCCTTTTCCGTAAACCGAATTCCAAACTCAAATAAGCTTTAAATATTTTCGAATTAAAATCAGTTTTTAATATTTTATTGGGTTTATTTACGTTCTATAATATGATTACCTCTTCACAAGATTATTATTATAGATTTATTGCCAATAATTTATGTATGAGGTAAATATTTTTTCGTATGTATGTATGTCGGTGTAACGAAATATTAAATAAGAATTTTATACGTCTGTTAGGAGTGCAGCAGGTGTGATGTAAACTTTAAAAATACTTTATTCACATTTGTATATTAATGATCGCTGACACACTAGAAAAACAATAACAACAAAACAAACAAATTAAAATATAAACAATTTTCTTACAAATGTTAGCATTGGCTGGCTAACCAACCAAATCGACCAAACGAATACCTACAAAACAGATTTAAAAAATCAACAGGTTTCTTTCTTTTCAGAGGCAAAAGAAAAAACAAAAAACAAAAAAAGAAATAAAAAAGTATGTTAAATATAAAATGTCTGACGTTTTCTTTTACCAGAGAATGAGCTCAGCTTGTAAACAAGATTTTTTTGTTTTGCATGATAAAAAAAATTTTAAATTCACCGCTGTTTAGTAAATTCTTGGTTGAAAATAATGAATGAATTTCTTGTTTATTTCAAGTTTTATTTATTTCTTCAAATGTAGGTATACATACACATATACATTTTATGAATACACGTACATACGTATGTCTGTACGTACAAGATAAGAAAGTTTTTTTTGTTATTAAAACTCATATTTTACATTTGAAACGACTGTAAAACATTTTATTCAAACACCTACAGTTGCATTTTGCTTAAATGAGAACCACCTACAGTTAACGAACAAATTTGAATAATTTTAAATGAGTAATTGTTTACATTTAAGTGCATATATATATATATATATATATATATATATATATATATATACACATACCTACAAACATGTACATTTATACAGTTATTGCTTGTTTTTGTTGACAAGTATTTATATTCAACTTGTACTTATTAAAAAAAATATCAAGTCAATGCAAAAATAAAAAATCGGATTACCTCGAGTACTACACTGTAACATACATATTTCTAATTGTATCTAATGTAAAAATTGTTTGCTTCTTATGGACATGTTGCCAGTGCGTCAACTTCAAACTTATGTTACCTCAATCTTTCATTATTATATCGTTCACCACAGGGGGAAAATTTAATAATTTTATAATTTCATTAATATCCATTTCTGACTATTTTTCTATTGAAAATCAGCAAGATAGGTCCATGTCCTTTAAGGCAGCGGGCACAACACCACACCTACCTCTAACTTTTCTTTATCATTTGAAACAAATCTAATTTACTAAAGTAACTCTAATTAAAAAAAATGTTTGGTGTGATAAATATTTTCCGAGCTGTGGGACTCCTAACAGCTCATGGAAAACTACAATTGTGCGTCATATTTTAGCAATGTGGGCATCATTTACAAGGTTTTAAAAAGATCTTTCAGAAAATACTAAAAAAAAAATTTCAAAGCTTAACCCATTAAAAGCTGAAGACATTTTTAATGAAAAATAATATTAAGCACTTAATTTTTTATTTTATTTATTTAATTTATTTTTTTTTTTTTTATTTTCTTTCATTTAAAATTTTCTTTTTTATTGGAATTACTTCACTAAACTAGACTTACAAACATGGTGAAAGGTATATAATATTCTGCATAACCGAATAAAGCACTTTTGTTTTATTTTATTTTTTATTATTTAAGTTTTTTATTATTATTCATTTTTTAAGTAAAACCTGGCAGTTGATCTTAATTAATGTTTATTTTTTTAACAATTTAGGTCCTTGGGTTAATTTGTATGATCTGCGCTTCACCTGCCTATAACGCAGCTACATCTTTATTTCTATTTGTTGCGGTAGTTTCCTTTATAGCAACAACATTGTGGATCTTTGCTTACCTTTTAGCCATAAGAGAGGCGCTTAATGTTGCCATAAATTGGATACTTACAGTAAGTATAATACAAATTGCATATAAAATGACTTGAATTGAGCACAAAAAAAAAAAACAAAAAAAAAAAAAAAAGAGATAATATACCATTAGTTATAATTGTAATTAAAAAGATCATTAAGTTTAAAACTAATAAAAAATTTAAATTAAAATTCTTCTTTTACTTAAAAAATAAAATTAAAATAAAAAATAATAACACTGACGTAAAGATATTTTTGGAAATTAATAAATTATCAATTCCTGTTAAGACGATTTCTTTTATAGTCAGGACAACATCCGTGAAATTAACTGTTGTTTCAGTGCAATATTCAAATAACTGTAAAATTACAGTTTAAAACATTAACAATTTTTGTATTTCAGCAATTTACATGATTTTTTTTTTTTTCTTTTAGGAACTTCTTAATACTGGCATCATTACGATTCTCTACTTTGTCGGCTTCGTCGTACAATTGGCCAATGGTTATGGTTCACATATGGCAGCTGGTATATTTGGTTTCTTTAACTTTTTAGCCTACGCTGCTGGTACATATTTCTTATATTTGGAACACAAGAGTGGCTCAACAATTTAAAAGAAAAAAAAGAAAAAATAAGCCACCTTGCCATGTACTAACTCTGAAAGCAGTTCAAATAACTTGCATACCAACCCAACACTTTTAAAAATAGTATTGGCAGATATTTTCATCAAAAGCATATACCAAGGAGACCAAATGCAGCTTAATATTTTATGAAATCTTTAAAAAATATCTTAATTTTGGACAGTGGAAAACGAAACACAGTACATTTATGTGCAATGAATCAGATTTTTGAATTCTCTAATATTTATTTAAGCCAATTCTTAAATATTAAAGATAATAAAACGAAGTAAATAGTCATTGATGAACTAATATTAAGTTAAAATATTTAAATGACTCACAAGTCCATTTAAAATTAAAAAAAAATATTTTAAAAGTAATTTAAGAATTTAACAACTGTCGCTTATTTATGTATTTGGTTTTCATAAATTAAACACTTTAAATTTTTTTTATGTATTTAGTCCAAATATTTACTTTCTGCTTTTAGTTTGTATTTTTTTCTAATCTGTTATTAAAAACTAAAATTAAAAAATATACATGTGTAAATAAATGGTTTAAAATAATCATTTTTATATGAAAATTTTTTATAAATCTTAAATATATATTTTTTATTATTTATTTCAATAACTACAATTATATGTATGTAAGTTTTAAAATTGCAATTTTTATTTTTATAATAAAAAACTTAAATCTAAAAGGAAAACAAACTAAAATTTACTTTAACACTACTACTTAAAATGTTTAAATAACAATTTAACAACTTCCAAATTTTTGGCTTTAGATTTGTTCTTTGTATTGTACAATATATAAAATTTAAAACAGTTTCCTAAAGGCAGAAAAGTTATGATATTAACTTTTGAAGATAAATGTTTAGTTGAAAAGTTAATAAACATTTTTTAACAAAGTCTCATTTTCATGTTGGAAAGTTCAAATCGGATGTCCACAAACACTACTCCCTCGCTACATACAAGAGCATGAACAAATTAATACCGTTGTTATGTCCATGTCTTGTGCAATTTGATGGCTAGTGGCGACGTGGGGTGACGAGGCACTGTTTGTTCAACCATTACCCGACGTCTCCACTAGCCATCAAATTGAAGAAGACATGCACATAACGCCGACAGAACAACGGTATTAATTTGTTCATGCTCTTGTATGTTGCGAACACGTGTCGATGTTCATGTTCTGTTTGAGCATAATTTTCTGTTTGTCGTCAGGGTTGTTTCAATGTTTTTTAAAAAGAAAAAGTGTTCGCACATTGTTGATCAATACATCGAAATAGAGAAATCATACTTAAAGTCATATTTGATGGCGAACATCATTGCTTAGACAAATTTTCGCCAACTATGGTTGCACAAGAACGAAACATGAACATTGGGTGTCTACATTAGCCCAATTCATATGCGACATTATGTTCACATCGAGTTGAAGGCTCGTGGAGACGTAGGATTAAACAATTTCATGTGCATACATTAATATGGCTTGTGTAGATCATCGCTGTCGATGACATGTTTTTGTTCAAACAGCGTGTTGCGCATGTTTTATTTTTGGGGAGTGACAAATTATTGGGCTGAAAGAGAAAAAGACATATTTTAACTGGTAGATTGTATTGGTCGTGGTTATTCAATACTTATCTTGTCTGCTATTTCTTGTTGTAGATTTTAGTTTGTAGGTTTAGTTTTATATTTTGTTTTAACATAGTTTTATGATATTCGTTTAGAAATTATGTATGCTTTTATGTTATTGTTTTCTTCTTCTCCATAAGTTTTAGTTATGCGAAGGGAATGATTAACACTTATTCTGTTAGAAGGTGTTCGGAAACAGATATATTCCAATATACTATTTAGTAATTGCGTAACATCAAATAACTTTGTCATGGGAAATGCCTGTGTTAGATTCTGACATGATATTATTTTATATAACAGGGATAATAAGATAGCACATCAAGATATCTGAGCATACTATGTCAAATGAGAATTTCTGTTTTTTAGCTGGAATATAGTATTGAAAAATGGAAAATTTTGTAGGTAAAATTTTAGTATAAAAAATTAAAAAAGGGCCATTATCAGAAAAAGAGTGAAGAAGAAAAGTCTTAAGTTTCGGGTGTTTTTTTTTTTTTTCAATAAGTGTTGTAAATCTAAAAAGGATAAAGAAAAAATTATTAATAATTTAAAAAAAGAACTAATATCCTTTTCAAGCCGAAGGATATTTTTATTTAAAAAAGAAAAAGAGAAAAAGTGATCAACGGAATAGGACAATTTTTGAGACCTTTGGAATTTGATTATCCTTAAATCCTAAGTCAGAGTCTTATAAAAGAAGATAATTCTTTTTTTGATTTTTTTTGAATTCGTGAAATTTCTATGTCCTTAAAAAAACATTAAGCCAATTTCGGTTTTTCCGTAAACCTTTTTTTATAGAAGAAAAAGAAAATGAAGACCCACCTGAGCTCATTTAGGAAGGATATTAAAAGTGAATATTTTGTTTTAGTTATTTGATATTAAAAGTGAATATTTTGTTTTAGTTATTTGAAAAAACAATCTATATTCAGTATTTTTGTTGAGAATAAGGATAGAAATAGTGTTGTATTAGGTTACATATTAAGTGACAAAGAAATTTAATCGTTTTGTTAATCTTTAGTTTTTAGATTTGCATTCGGGCACCCGTATTTAAGAAATCTATTAAGTTGTTTTTCTTTTTGTTTGTTCTGTTGTGCAACTGATGTTAAAAAAAGTGAATTAAATTTGTAGGTTAAATTTTCTTTTTTATTTAAAAATGAGTGAAATAATGAATTTAAAGGAAGTTATGTTAGTACATATATATTTTAATTTGTAATTTAATTAATAATTTTTTTTAAACTCAATCCTAATAAAGATGTAATTAAGTTTTACTTGTGAACAATTGAAATGTTTGTGTTCTAAGTCTTTTGTTTTGGGCCTGGGTTGAACGAGAGAATGGTATAAGTAAGTTTATATGTGTGGTTTTTGGGGGACATTATTTAATTTTTTTATAGGTACAAAAAAATGTCTCAGGTGAGGAGGGTAAAAAGGAGAACAATAAGATCTAGATCTCCTGTACAAAAAAATGTCTCAGGTAAGGAGGGTAAAAAGGAGAACAATAAGATCTAGTTCTCCTGTAAAATAAAGATAGAGTTTTAAACAAAGTAAATATTGTTTTTTTTTTCTGTTATTTTTTTTGGTCTATTGTAAAATTATTATTATTTTTTTTATTGTGCTGTCCAACGTGTAGCTTAAGGTCGGAACCCCCCCCCCCCCTGACAGTGCCCATGTGCTAACCGGAACCAAAAGCTACTACGAAAAATTGAGATACGTAACAAGCGTTGTCGAAACATTTGTTCACTCAACGATGTCTACCATCAAACTTTTTTGTTAAAAATTCTACAAAAGTTTGAATTAAGGCAATATTTAAACAAAAAGCCTGTACATTTTTCTATTCATATTTAATTGTATGTGAATAAACAAAAAAAATAATAAATAATTAAAAAATGTGAACACCCAAGACACAGACATCGCCACGTTTTTTTTTTCCACACAGAAAAACACGTGAAAACATATTAATTGCTCTTCAAGACGCCTACCCCCCGTCTAGATTAGCAATAAATACGTTAAAATATATTGCAGCGAATCTCAAAATTATGTTATCTCTAATATAGACAACACTTACTTAATGCCGGCTATATATGTGGCAATAGTTTTTGGCCAATTTTCCTTAACAGTTATTGCGAACATAAAACGTAAAATCTGGTTGTCATATGTGATTTAATTTAAAAGTAAAAGCGCGCTAAAACAAAATTCAGTGATGTATTTAAAGATTTGTTTTTAATTATACAAAATGTGTTGTGTTTTAAGACTTTCTATCGTAAACAAGGATTGAAGTATAGAGGAAGTTTTAAATATAATAGAAATATAGAACAATTATGTTCTTTGCTTACAACCTTCGCACTTGATTATTATGAAATTATAAGTTAACATAAACACGTGTTTCCATACCAAAGAAATTAGCAATTTTGCTACATTACTTTGCCGACATTATTGCCTTATTGCAAACATATTTATTTCTAATCTAGACCAGGGGTATAAGAACGCTACGTATTTTTTTTGTACATTAATGTCAGCTGTAAACTCATTCTTAATATTGTCAATACTAACCTTTGTTTATCACATACAGGTGACGCTCTAGTAAAAAGTAGATTTTGACATTAGCAATTGTCAAAAAATCAGTACTGGCAACTTTAGCAATACGGACTTCCTCTTTTTTAATACGTCCGCGTTCGTGTAAAATTGTTAAAAATTTTCACAAAATAGATCTGAGGTAATCTATGTGAAAATTCCGCAAATTCTTGCTGAAATAGTGCGCATTGTTATAAGATTTTTTGTGTACCTTAAATAAGGAAAATATTTTGTTGCAAATAAAGTGAGATATGTACAAATTTTTGAATAAAGCCCAATTTGATGCCGGTTTTTTTAGTTTTCATTCGGTAAAAAAAGAAGTTATTACTGCTGAAAGGCGAACTTTGTTTATTTTAAAACTATTATAAGATTTGAAACACTTTATAGGCGATTTAATTTTAAAGTTTACTTATAAATGTGCCTTGGGAAAAAAAAAAGTTTTGTAAACTTAATGAATGTCCTATATATAATTCAATTTAATGTTTTGTTACCACTTTTATCATTTTACGAAAATCATCTTAATCCTATTTGCAAAAAATGGTTACCTACTGAAATTGTTTATCTCCGTATTATTATTTTTTCAATTATTAATTAATGTTTTTTTGTGTTTATTTTAGCCATGGTGCGTATGAACGTATTGGCCGATGCCTTGAAATGCATTAACAACGCTGAGAAGCGTGGAAAACGACAGGTCCTACTACGCCCTTGTTCCAAAGTCATCATCAAGTTTTTGACTGTAATGATGAAACATGGTTACATTGGTGAGTTTGAAATCGTAGACGACCATCGTTCTGGAAAGATAGTTGTCAATCTTACCGGTCGCTTAAATAAGTGTGGAGTAATCTCACCCCGTTTCGACGTTCCCATAAATGATATTGAAAAATGGACAAACAATTTGTTACCTTCTCGCCAGTTCGGATACGTTGTACTGACAACATCTGGCGGTATCATGGATCATGAGGAAGCCAGAAGAAAACATTTAGGTGGAAAGATCTTAGGTTTCTTCTTTTAAAGAAATAAATGAATGCACCACTCGCAAGGCGGCATTAACAAACAAAATGCTTGTTTTTCGTTTAGTTTAAAAAGAAATTATATTAATTATAAAGAGTAATTTTGCTTGATTTCAAGCAAATATAATAAATAATTATTTTGATAATTCGAAATGCTGTGTAAGTAAATTTTGTTTTATAATTAAATTCTAAACTAATTAATACTAAAGAAAGGAACAACTATTTAAAAAGATATAGTATTTTAGAAGGAAATTAGAATTTTAGTATGAAAATCATATTTTGCCATAAATCTGCTGACGTTGAAATTTTGTGCGACAATAGAACTTAACGCAATAGAAAGCCCAAGGCTGTTATATATTTCATATAAGTAAATCCTAGCGTAAAGAAAATTTCAATTTGAAAATCGAGTAATTCAAAGTACAAAATATTTTTTACACTAAAACGTCTGAAACCAAATTACAGCATTCGGTATTGATAGAAATTTAAATGAAAATTTAGCTCGATACCGAATGTCTAATTTGGACCCAGGCATATACTCTTAATGGCACATTAATTTTCAGTAATCACAAAGATTATTTAACAAATTTGAAGCAAAAAAATTGTGAATTCGTGTGATTTCTAACTTTCTTAAAATTCAAATTAAAAAAGATGTCAATATTTATTAAAAAGTTCAAAAATGTATTAAAACAAAGTTTGTATACAGTTTTGCTGCGGTATTTAGATCTTGTATTTATACAAAGTTGTGAAACAGCATCAATTTAGAAACTGATGCGCTAATTGCTCGTGTGCACCGTTTTCTAATACTTGTCCGCAACATTTTTGGATGGTATCCATTGTAAACATTTAGTACAACGGAATTATGAACCACAATACATTGTTCGAATACAAAGCAACTGACGGTTTGAAAGTCAGCCAGTATTAAAAATTTTCCATTTACAGAAATTGCATGTGCTGACGAAAGTTTTAGTATCATTATACCGGTAAAATTGGGTGCTTTCTCTATTTTTTTCTATAAAAAAGTATTCTATATTTGAACCGAGGTTTGAAGTGACCGCCTAACAAAATTTTAATCCATTCAGCAGTTTTTACAAGATTCAATCTTGACAGAAAGGTAAAAATTCCAAAATAGGCGTTCCATATCGATTACTATCTACACCAACACCTAAATTTTCAAAAAATATTTCATGTACAGAAATGAAGTCGTCGGTGTTTACTACATGTTTATATTATGCCAACGTAAGTTTTTTTTTGTTTGTTTAAAAAATATCAACTCAAATTACTGTAGAAAGAGCTTTGTCGGCCCTAAAACTAATATTGACTGATTTACATACGTTCAAAATTAAAAAAATAATGTCTCGAGTCCGTACATAAACTTTTATTTTGTTAAACATCATTGAAAAGTAATTTTTTGAATAAAATTTAAACCGTTAAGATGCAGAATAAGAAATAAATAAATAAGATTTGTTTTTATGCGGCTCAACGCTCAAGAGACTTTATTTTTACGATCGCTCAAATCCTCGAAATAAATTTTAATTAGAAAATTAAGTTAATGGAAAACATTTCTTTTTTTGTATTCTTAAAGCAAACAAGTATGAGTGCTGTCTTCGGCTATGCCGAATTTTATATACCCTTCAACATGTATGTAAATCTAGTTTAGTAAAGTTACTACAATCAAAAAATAAATACCTACTATATATAATTTTACATAAAAAAGTTACTGGCTCTTAATGGGTACAGCATTTTTTTATTTTAGTTTTTGCATTTCCTAAAAGATCTCTTCAAAAGCTTTTAATTCATACCCACATTGATATCTTAAAAATATGGTGCTCGATTGTGCGAGTGCCAATTTTTTCACTTGGATGGTTTTTTTTTCTTATTTTTTAATTCGCTATATACCTATTTATTTCTTTGATTGAAATTACATCATTGTTCCAAATGATATGAAAAAAATAGAGGCAGGCGTGGTGTTTTGTCCGATGCCTCGAAGGACATGGACTGATTTTGCTTTTCGAAACTATGTCTGATCGATTGGCGTATTAAAATTTTCTAACTCATTAAGTGCCTTGGCAAAATTGATTTCAACACTTTCACTTGATTAACAAATGTCACGTTTATAGTAAAAACGGATCGATTTCGAAAACAAATGAAAACGATCGATTTTCATGCATACCTGCGGGTAGTAGAAACAATATTAAAAATTTTCGGCAGAATCAAAAATCGCTTTTATTTTCCTTTGGGGGATTATGGAAGGAAAAATTTGAATGATAGTTTTTTTTAAAGCAATGGGTAAAACTACAGTCAATTTTAATATTTAATGTCGATTTTTTCTTAAGAAATAAAAACTTTTTTGATAATACAACGTTATTTCACAAGTGCAATGTATAGTACATACTCACTTATTGTACAATTTCTTGTCAGATTGCTAGATTAAATACAAGGAAAAAAGTAACATCTTATTTGGTGAAACAATTATTCGTTTGAACTACCCAAAACTCTTAACTACCAAAATTTTTTTCATTTAACATTTTTTTTATAATTTGATTAATGTATAAATAATTGAAATGCGTCGTGTTAATAAACTCATTGTTAGTTTTGTTACAACTTTATTGTTTTGTATACGATTGTAATTAAAGTATTAAATATTCAGGTTAATTCTCAACAATTTAATGTTAAAAATTAGCGGATATACAAGTTTAGGAATTTTTTTTATCTGTAAAAAAAAAACGATATATTTTTAAGTGGATGTTAATAATCTGATTAAAATCTCGAATTAAAAAAAACTACTAATTACATTTTCTGCACAAAAGTCAAACTTAAAAAAAAGTCGCAAATTTTCTTCCATTTTCATGATATTTTTTCGATTTTAAATTTAACACTTCCCAATTATGTTCAAAGCCAGAAATTATTTAAAATTAAAAGAAAATAATTAAGTTACGTTCAGAGATTAATAAAATATTTGACCAAAAAGAAGTAAATATCGAATTCTTAGTAAAAATAAAAAATAATCTACACATAGAAAAGGTAAGATATCACATTTAATTTTTTTAATCGTCATTTAAAAATATTGATTTTGGTCAAATATTTGACTAATCTGACTGAACCTTTGCAAATCTATTTTCGAACTGATAACAATTATCATTAGTTTCTTGTTGTTTTATTAATATAACAACTGTCAAAAACTAGAACAAAATTAAACTTATACCGCATTTAGACTTGGCAATTTTTCATTAAACTGGCATGCAATTTTTGTTTGTTGGTGAAGCAAGAGGAGTAAGCAATATGGTATTGCTTGAGTTTTTAATGGATGTTACTGTAGCTTATGTTTATTTCTAAATAACGCATATTGCTGCAACCTAAATAGAGAATTAAGAAAAAATGCCTCAAAAAGTTGCATAGTGTAAATCGGGACTTAGTGAAATTCTCAATAAATCTTCCATGTTGTTCTTTATTTTTGGTTTTCGTATTGAATTTTCTTAGATAACAGTTTTAATTTGGTTCCAAAAATATGCTGGTTATTCCAATACAGAAATATTTTTGGATTCAAACTGTTCTAAATTCGCAGGGCTTAAATAACTTATAATATGCACTATTTATTTCGTGGAGTTTGACAAAATCAAAGCATACATTCCTTTATTCTTGTTGAAACCATTTAGAACACCTAGTTTTTTCATCAGACAATTAGTCTTTAGAAATTTATGTGATGGAAATCGATCGATTTAGAAACAATCGTTTTTTAATTTCTTTTCATACTTTTTCAAAATAATTTAAGTTTCCTTCTGAATTTGATATAATTTATCACAAAAGGATTCATTTTTAAATCGATAATTAAGAATCCTATTAAAAAAAAACAAAAGTTGGTTAAAAAATATTTACTGGCAAAATCAAGTCGAGAAATTTTTTAGTGGAATAATAATCTTGGCTTGGTTGGTTGACTTGGACATTCTCTTCGTTAATTTAGCCAATGCACTTTTGTTTTTCTAGCAACGAAACAGAAGGCATATTTTCATTAATTAGATTTTATAAAAATAAAAAACGTGAAAAAATTAAGTGCTTTATCATTTTTATTGCATTTTCCTGTATCTATTGGATAATTGTTCAGGGCACACCCGATAATCAGTAGTCGCCTATTGTGCATCAACGGATCCTATCTGTCATTGACCGAATAAGTGTTCCAGAGCTTTTACGTTACATTGATGCAATTTGCGGTGCATTCAACTAAAATCAGTAGAATATTAAGTTCTTTAGCAATCACATTTCATAACTTCTCGATCTAAGTTCGGACATAGTAAAAACGCATACGATTAAAAGGCTCCATCAGAATATGATCACATACTTTATTCTAGAAAATACCATATAAAAGTATATAATATGTATAAATAATTTTTAATTGTCTGTATAATATACAAGGTGCAATTTTTTTATCTGACTAATAGCGAACGGTATGTCTTACTAAAAATTAATAATTCATTTTTGATTATAAGAAAAACTAAAAATTTTTTAATATAACGAGTTTCGCATAAATTATTGATCTGACTAAATAAAACTAATAAAATATAGTGAACAATAGTTTAGTCTTCTTTTTGCTGTTTAAATTTTTAATTAAAAAAAATATATAAAAAAATCAAGTCTCTCAAGTTGCTGCAATTCGAGTACGTTTTGATTAATCTATTATTGCTTACAACAATTAAAAAGCAATTGTTTTTTTAATTTACATGGCTTATGTTTGTAATGTATGATTAATACGTATAAATATGTATATGTACGAATATTTATTTCTACAGTGCTTTGCAATATGAACAGTTGCTCTTTACTGACGAACGTTAACATAATTAGATAAAAACAGAACCACTAATGGGTGGATGATTGGTCATTTTCAATAAATAAAGGGATATACTTGAGTACTTTATTATATAAAGTGAAGCAAGCCACTTCGAAAACATGGAATACAAAAGAGCAGATTGACCTTGAGTTACAAAAGGAATCATAAGATGTTTTTACCTTTGTTTTTGTTATTTACTGTACTATGCACGTTTTGTAAACTTGTTTTTCAAATGACCAACAAAATAAACGCAATGGTTTGACCACTTCAACAACAGCTTGGCAGATGGTTATTGGCAATTACAAAAAAAAAATAATAATAATGATTTACACTGCACATAACATAAAAAGTTGTTAGATTAGTCATGAAACAAGGAAATTAATATCGCAAGTAAATGCTTACGTTCATATATGAACTGAGTGTTGCTATGTGTAGTTATAGCTATTTGTAGGGGTCTGTATGCCAATCTCATTAGAATAAGAACAAAAGTCAAACGGTAAGTCTGATTGTCTGAATGAAAATTATTTATCTAAACAACTGAAATTAAATTCATTTTTGCTTTACCTAAGACAAAAGCGAACGTAATAACAAAATAAATTAGCGTCTTTTTACTTAATGTAATCTTAGATGACGATATAATTTCGAATATCATATAAAACATGCAAGAGTGCTACATTCGGCTTTGCCAAGTCTTATATACCCTTCACCATATATTTAAATATACAGGCATGTTCTGACAATCGCAAATCGCCTAAAACTTGCGATGTGAGTTGAAATCGCATGAAAGGTGTTCTGTAGTTCACAATCGCAAGAAATTTGGCGACTTGAAATCGCAAGCACAGACTGAAGTGAAGTTATAAATTTCACTTAAAATAAACTTTAAAACAATAATAAAACTATACACAAATAAAAATTAATATGTTTTCTTTTATTTTTATCAAAATTTATTTATATTTTTACACAGATAAAGTGTTAAATAATAAATTTAAAATATGCCCTTTGTTTTATCAATTGTTTGTGTTGGTTTTTTCTTGCGTACTTGCGATTTCATAAAAACAGCTGTTCTTATTGATGTTCGAAAATATATTAGTATTAGTGCGGTTAAATGTGTAGTCGGTAGTCAAATAAAAGTGCGGTTATTTACATTTTAAAATCTTAAACAAATATTCGGTGCTAATTAAATGGGCGATTAAAGTGTTAATGTACGTTAATAAATATATTCAATTATTTTTAGGATGATCTGCGTTTTGAACGTGTATGTTATAAGTAACAAAATAAGCACTCACGACCTGAGTAATCTTTTTCTTCAAAGTTGCTAAATGCAACATCACTAATAGAAATTTCATTTGTCGCCAAATTATTTCTTGCTTTGTATAAAATTTTTAAATAAATAAATATTTAATGGATTGGAATATCCAATAGATTGAAATTATCTCTAATAAGCATCCGTTTTTTAATTTCTTATTTTTTTAATGTAATGTTTATTTGAAGAAATTAAACTAAGCAAGAAGGCTGCTGCCATTTTTTAAATTTTCTTTTGATTTTTATGTTTTGCACCGTCAAATCATATGTTTTTGTTTTTCGAACATAAGTTTGAAAAAAAGCAAATCGCAAGCAAAACGCGTGAGTTTCAGAACATGTAAAACAAAAGTTGGCGTTTTTGAAATCACATGCGATTTCAAAAACGTGCGAGTGTCAGAACATGCCTGATAGTAATTTTACATTATGTCATCGGCTCTAATGGGTTAAGCATTTTAAAAAAATTTTAATATTTCCTAAAAGATCTCTTTGAAAGCTTTCAAATGATACCCATATTGACAATAAAACTTTTTTATGTAAATTAAAGAGGCTCATAACTCGGAAAATACAAGCGAGCGCCATTTTTCACTTGAGGTATTCTTTTATTTTTCAATTCTCTATCGTCACATATATTTGGTTTTCTGATTGGAGTTACTTCATTGTTTTAAATTATATGGGAAAACTAGATGCAGGCGTGGTATTTCGCCCACTGTCTCAAGCACATGGTCGATCTTGCCGATTTTCAATAGCAAAATATTCGAAACTATGTCTGATCGATTGGCGTATTTAAATGTTCTCTAGATCTAGTGCCTTGGCAAAATTAATTTTTAACTCGTACACGAACGGACATCGTTCAATCGATGGTCGGAAATGGATATTGTAGAAATTGCAAACAAAATGAAAACTTAGATTTATAATCTTTTTCCACTTTGTGGTGGTGTTGGAAAACGATGTATCAAAAACCACTTTAAAACATTTGCTGTGTTGAAATTGATGGAAATTCGTAACACCCTTTAAAAACGACCGATATCACTTACCTTCTATTTGCATGCTAACTCCAAAATAGATTATGTAATCTCTAATGTGAAATAAATGTCAAATACTTAAAGATACTTATTCCCCACATATTATTTATATTTGAAAGAACATTTTGCTTTGAATACTTTTTATTTTTTGCTTGCAGTTTAAATTAAACAAATTAAATTCATGTAAATTTCACAGTTGAATATTTTAAAGAGTAACAAATTAGTTATCAACTGTAGCATTATAAAATATAAGTGTAACAGTTTATAAATAATTTTAATTGTAAAATCTAGACAAAGTGAATTTCTTTGTCGAGGGCCTCTTATAGGTTTAATACATGTATTATTTTTAATGTGCTTAGAAATGTTTGGTTGATATAATAATAATTGGATACAATACAAAACTGGGTAGGATAATATGCCAAATGTATTAACTGCCAGAGTTAAACATTAAATATTTTCTTAAAAATATGCACCATGAATATGTTGCAATCATATTTTAATGTAGATGTTGTTCATCATAGACACGGTTGTTGCAACAACATTTATGAAGCTGCGGCAAAATATTCTTTAGCTTTTTTTGGATCAGCAACCATGGTTTTCTGACCGGGCTTCCAGTTAGCTGGACAGACTTCACCATGCTCATCGGTGAATTGAAAGGCCTGTACTAAACGAAGCGTTTCATCAACATTGCGTCCGACGGGCAAGTCGTTGATGGTTATTTGGCGCAAGTTTTGCTTTCTGTCAATGATGAATAGACCACGGAAAGGAATACCGGTTTCCTCATCCAATACACCATAATCTCGGGAGATTTGCATTGACTTATCGGCTAACAATGGAATATCCATTTCACCTAAGCCACCTTGTTTACGTGGTGTGTTGATCCAGGCCAAATGAGTGTATTGACTGTCAGTCGAGCAAGCAATAACCTCACAACCAACGTTACGGAATTCAGCTGCGCGATCGGAGAAAGCAATTATTTCAGTGGGACAAACAAACGTAAAGTCCAAAGGATAGAAGAACAATACGAGATAACTTCCTTTATAATCAGCCAAGCTAATTTCCTTGAAAACACCGCCTACAACGGCAGTACCTTTGAAATCGGGTGCTGGTTTTTGTAATTGAAGCATCTGAAAGATAATTTTAAATGCAGTTTTATTTAAAATTACAATTATCAATAAAGAGTTTAAATAAAGTGTAATAAACTCGCGTTTATCTATTTATACCAATATTTAATTCTTCTACTTGTGCAATGAGCATAGGGCCGCATATAGGTATAAACAAAAAAGAAAACTTACGGACCCACTTTTTCCTGTTTCTCACTGATTTTGTTCATTTTTTGTATTGTCGAAATGTCACATGGTTTTTAATTAAATTGTTAGACAAAAAGTATATACATAAATTCTAAGTTCTTATGCATAGCAAAGTCAATTCGTTTTTCCGTTCGTGTTCATAGTTTCAAAAATTTTGGTATTGAAAATCAGCAAGATCGGTCTATGCCCTTCGTGGTAGCGGCAACCACCACGCCTGTCTAATTTTTCAATTTTATTTGGAACAATGAATTAATTTCAATCTAAAAGCAAATATATACCTCATCGGGCGGTAGAAAATTAAAAAAATTAGAATTTAAAAATCAAGTAAAAAAAAAAAAATTGGTGCTCGCGACTGAACTTTTCATAGAAAAGTACGATTGATTGTGCACCATTATCGTTTAATATCAGTATGGGTATCATTTAAAAGCTTTTGAAGAGATCTTTCAGAAAATACTAAACATTTTAAAAAAATGATTAACCCTTTAAGAGCCGATGTGATTTTTATGTAAAAAAAATATTTTTTTTAATTCTGTCTCTTTAGTTTTTGTTTTGATTAGTTACTTCACTAGATTTAAATACATTATGAAGAGTATCAAAGATTTAGCATAGCCGAATATAGTACTTTCGCTTGTTCATTATTAATTAAATATGTATGATAAACTGCGTCTGTCGAATTAAATTCGTTTTCACAATTTTTATCACTAAATTATACATTTTGATAAAAACGGCAAAGATAAACTATCATAGCAGTAACTTTAGTTATTTCTTTAAGGCAAATGATCGGCCCGAAAGGATCTTTTCTAGAAAACGAATATAAAGGTATCTAAGCAGGAATCGAATGAAAATGTTTTAAGCTAGTAAAAGGCAAAAACATAAATCGTATAGGCATTTATAGCCCACGGTATATTTATGTAATACTTGTAGGTACTAAGAAGCAGGTTTAACGACGAACATTAATTAATGTTTTGATAATGGTGGTTAGCTTATGTTAGATTAACACTTCGTTAATTTTTTATCAACAGGTTTATACTATATTTATAAATTAAACTATTATTCCAGAAATCTTGGATGACCCTAAGCTTCAGTTAAAATTTAGCAATAAACGAACGGCAAAAGTGCCATTGAAATCTATAGCACACAGATGTGCATACGTAAGTCTTAATGTACTTTTTTTTTTTTGTTAAATTTTTTACCCTTTCCAAAGTCAACTATTACAACGCAAATTCTAATACATATTACTCACTTAACAATGCAAATTAAAAATCATGTATTTCCTACAGAATTCTTGAAATTATAAATATATTAACAAACTTATACGAAGACAAACTCTATTATCAATTAAATATGTAGGTACGTATGTATATAAAATTATACACAATTTACAAAAACATTGCGAGAATCTCTCGTAACAAAATCATTTAAAATTATAATTTAAAAACACTTCTTTAATAAGTTTTCTTTTACAATTAACGCTCACCTTTAAATCAATCTTTTTTAAATGTTAAAAAAATTTATTTCACTTGACGAGCTGCGCGAATTTACAAATGCGATCCGTCACACTTTGAGGAAAATTTAAGAATGTTCATAAATTTTTTTCCTACAATAAAATAACCCTATAATGGCGCAAAACCGGCAAAAAAAGGCACATGTTTGTTGTTGCTGTTACAAATAATATATTTCCCATTTGCCAAATTTGTGAGAGTGAAAGAAATAGTTATATGAGTGTCAATATTATAAAAAGCTTTTAACAAAGTTTAAAGCAGAGATGGTAACCAAAGTTTGTGTATTGTATAAAATTATTGTAGGCCATTTTATTAAATCGAAAATTTTATTTTAAAAAATCGCCATAGTCATTAAGTTAAAAATGCTGTTATGTAAATAATGCATTACAGATAAGCCTATATTAAAGCGTAAAACGCAACACTATTTGGCTCAAAGCTCTTGCGCTTATATTATATACCTATATAAGAGCGTCAGCTTTGTCACAATTTTTTATTATCTATTACTTTGTGTTTTACTTGAAGGTTACACGATCATGTTTTGTCTTTCTAGTTTTAATACATTTACACTTTTTTCACCATACTCATACTTTTAAAAAGTGAAATGATTTTGATATCTCCAGCTGATCACAATACTTTTGAACTGTTCTGCGTTTTTGTTGCAACACATATTTTGGCGCCAAAAATTTTTGCCATCTTGGCAAAAAATTGCTATCAAGTTGCGTGCAGCCTACGTCACAGCTGACAATTAAAAAAATATTTATAGATTTGTTATATATCGCTGATCTCAAGTGCCTAACTCTAATTTTTATGAAATTGAGTTTTTCGTTATTCACATTGCATTTACATATCACACCTCGTCACAAAGGTTTGGTGCAATAGTATTAAAAATTATGGTTCTACAAGCACTTACATTTTTATTGTGATATATACAATTTCTATTATATTTTTACCTTCTCCTGAAAAGTTATAATTATATACGAGTTAGGGATTTTCTAAATATATATATAATGTGTTTGACAAAAATGAATTGGAAAATTTTTAACACTAAGATAAATAAAAAAAAACACTTTTCTAAATCTGAATTTTAAAAAAAATATTTATGGCACGCAGACGAAGTCGTGGGCACTGTTAGTAAATAGGTGACTATATATAACAATGGCAGGAAAAACTAGTTTAAATCAAATTTATTAGTAATTTTTAGTTTTAATAAGAATTTAATTTATTATCATTTCGGCTCAGCAATACAAAGTCCAATAAGCCGGTAAATACTCGGCCCATGCGGCTTTGCCGCCGCAAAAATATTTTAGTCGGCTTGCCTCCCTGGTAGTGTGGTCGGTCTAGCTGGTATAGTAACAAGCTTTTGCAAAACAAAAGCTTTTAATTAAGAGTAATTATATCTTATTTCTCTTTTTGTGTTTAAAATTTCCAACAATCAGCGATGCCAGAATGAGGATTTTACCTTAATTTTAAAGATTTTTTTAATAAAATAAGATTTGAAGATGTTTGACAACTAATATTTTAACTTCTTGTTAAAGTTTATTAAACATATTTTCCTATGTGTAACAATTTTATTAAATTAGTATTTATGTATATACAAGCTAGATTAAAAATATAGAAGTCAAAGAGAAATTGGTTAGTTCGCCTATATACCCACATTTAGAACGATTTTTTTATTTTTTTATTGCAATATTAACATAAAGAAAATTATAAAAAATAGCCAAAAATATTGCCAAGTATCTCGCCTCTCGCCATTCTAAAATTTTTATCGCCAAAAGCTTTTTTTTAACGCCACGTTTGGCGAGAAACCGCCCTAACTAACAACACTGCTACTACCTATTAAATTTAATGTGCCTTCTTGCGGCAGGGATAATATTCTCTCATATTTTGTCTCTCACTCTTTTAACAATATTGCCAGATATTTTCAAAAATATTTGGCAATCGCAATTTAATAAATTTAATATAGGTAAACAATTCTAATGTCGTAAAGGTTCGACCAATTTTCATGAAATTTTGTTTGTATATCAACGCAACACCTTTCTTCACGCCCCCTAATAGTGCGTTTCCATTAACGCGAATTTGTCTAAAATATTTAATTTGCTCAATTCAAACGTCTTGTAACTTGATCTTTAATACATTTTTCATGCTACCCAAACCACTTAAATCACTTGATTCATTTCAAATCGGAAATGTGTTTTTTTCGAACTGATTTGCATTACTGTGTTGTGTCTCGGATATTCACGTTTAGCTCCGTTATATCTGTTCTTATTAGATTTTTTTTTTTTTTAACGAAAAAGTGACATTTAATTTTAAGTTTTTTAAAAAATAAACTTTTTGGAAAAAAAAAAATTTGTGTTTAAAAGAAAATATAATTAAAATTGAGTAAAAGAACAAACAAACAAAAGCATGAACTCGATTTTTAGAAGAATAGGGGTTGTCACTACGCGAATAATTACTAGGTGGTCGCGATGGTGAATTCATTAAATTTCGCCTAAACCTGAAATGTCAAACTCCACTTGTAAAAAAGGATAAGCAAGGCGAATCAATTTACCAGGTGGCAGCGTAGGCAAATTTAGTATTTTTTGCTGGTATACACGACTGTCAAACTCCATATATAAAAAAATATCAGTACATTTGGAGTTTGACAGTCGTGTATACTAGCAAAAGATACTGAATTCGTCTACGCTGCCACCTGGTAAATTGATTCGCCTTGAGTATAAGTTTTTTTATATGGTGTTTGACATTTAACATTTCGGCGACCCCTAGTATTGATTTGCCTTGGGTTGTCAGGCATGTTCCGAAATCCATACGAAATTTTCACTTTATATTTTTCAAAGCATTGTTGCTAGAAAATTATTTTCTACAAAAACAATGCCTTGAAAAACACAAAAGTGAAAATTTCGTGTGAATTTTAGAACATGCCTGTGTTTTTCCTGTACCGAGAAAGTGTCAGTGTTACGTCACAAATTCGAATATACAAAACACTTTAGCTTTATGGAAGTGTTTTCCTCAAAACTAGTTGATTTCAAGTCAGTGGAAACGTAATACGAGTATAAGGTAGGTTAGACTGCTATACCGATATTCTTGAAATTTTTACAAAATATAACTAAGACTCTGCACTTGCATCGATTTAGTATAGTGTAGTATGTGGCCCCACATGTTTGTTTTTTTGATTTGAGTTTCTTTACAAAACTAGATTTCTTCCAAATGATATGGAAAAATTAAAGATATGCATTGCGATTTGCCCGATACCTCGAAGATCATCGACCGATAATGCGGATTTTCAATACAGATTTGCGAAACTATGTCTAATTGATTGGCGTACTTATATTATCTTTAGCTGACCTAGAGCACTGGAAAAGTTGATCACCACCCAAACACGGATGAATATTTATACTTTATGGGGTCAGAAATGGATTTTTAGAGATCACAAACGAAATAACAAACTTAGATACACCCTTTTTTCAAATTTATGTTTTTATTTTTTAATTCTCTATCGCCCCATATATTTGTACTTTTTTTTGACTGGAGTAACTTTATTGTTCCAAGTGATTTAAAAAGTTAGAGGCAGGCGAGGAGTTTAACCCACTGCTTCGAAGATCATCGACCGATCTTTCATATTTTCAATAGAGAAATTTTCCAAACGATGCCTGATCGATTGGCGTATTTAATTTTCTCTAGCTAATTTAGTGCCTTGGCAAAGTTGATTTCAACACTAACACGGACGGACAGACATACATCGCTCAAACAAAATTTTTGTTCGAAACATTTTTTTTTATATGTAGTTTGACGTGTTTTTCTCTCTCTCTCAAAAAGAATCCAGCTTAAAAAAAAGTTTCCTCATCCAATACACCATAATCTCGGGAGATTTGCATTGACTTATCGGCTAACAATGGAATATCCATTTCACCTAAGCCACCTTGTTTACGTGGTGTGTTGATCCAGGCCAAATGAGTGTATTGACTGTCAGTCGAGCAAGCAATAACCTCACAACCAACGTTACGGAATTCAGCTGCGCGATCGGAGAAAGCAATTATTTCAGTGGGACAAACAAACGTAAAGTCCAAAGGATAGAAGAACAATACGAGATAACTTCCTTTATAATCAGCCAAGCTAATTTCCTTGAAAACACCGCCTACAACGGCAGTACCTTTGAAATCGGGTGCTGGTTTTTGTAATTGAAGCATCTGAAAGATAATTTTAAATGCAGTTTTATTTAAAATTACAATTATCAATAAAGAGTTTAAATAAAGTGTAATAAACTCGCGTTTATCTATTTATACCAATATTTAATTCTTCTACTTGTGCAATGAGCATAGGGCCGCATATAGGTATAAACAAAAAAGAAAACTTACGGACCCACTTTTTCCTGTTTCTCACTGATTTTGTTCATTTTTTGTATTGTCGAAATGTCACATGGTTTTTAATTAAATTGTTAGACAAAAAGTATATACATAAATTCTAAGTTCTTATGCATAGCAAAGTCAATTCGTTTTTCCGTTCGTGTTCATAGTTTCAAAAATTTTGGTATTGAAAATCAGCAAGATCGGTCTATGCCCTTCGTGGTAGCGGCAACCACCACGCCTGTCTAATTTTTCAATTTTATTTGGAACAATGAATTAATTTCAATCTAAAAGCAAATATATACCTCATCGGGCGGTAGAAAATTAAAAAAATTAGAATTTAAAAAT
Source organism: Cistogaster globosa (assembly GCA_937654795.1). Classification (NCBI taxonomy): domain Eukaryota; kingdom Metazoa; phylum Arthropoda; class Insecta; order Diptera; family Tachinidae; genus Cistogaster; species Cistogaster globosa. The sequence continues at coordinate 120,883,262 of OW569406.1, read as the reverse complement.
CAAGTAAAAAAAAAAAAATTGGTGCTCGCGACTGAACTTTTCATAGAAAAGTACGATTGATTGTGCACCATTATCGTTTAATATCAGTATGGGTATCATTTAAAAGCTTTTGAAGAGATCTTTCAGAAAATACTAAACATTTTAAAAAAATGATTAACCCTTTAAGAGCCGATGTGATTTTTATGTAAAAAAAATATTTTTTTTAATTCTGTCTCTTTAGTTTTTGTTTTGATTAGTTACTTCACTAGATTTAAATACATTATGAAGAGTATCAAAGATTTAGCATAGCCGAATATAGTACTTTCGCTTGTTCATTATTAATTAAATATGTATGATAAACTGCGTCTGTCGAATTAAATTCGTTTTCACAATTTTTATCACTAAATTATACATTTTGATAAAAACGGCAAAGATAAACTATCATAGCAGTAACTTTAGTTATTTCTTTAAGGCAAATGATCGGCCCGAAAGGATCTTTTCTAGAAAACGAATATAAAGGTATCTAAGCAGGAATCGAATGAAAATGTTTTAAGCTAGTAAAAGGCAAAAACATAAATCGTATAGGCATTTATAGCCCACGGTATATTTATGTAATACTTGTAGGTACTAAGAAGCAGGTTTAACGACGAACATTAATTAATGTTTTGATAATGGTGGTTAGCTTATGTTAGATTAACACTTCGTTAATTTTTTATCAACAGGTTTATACTATATTTATAAATTAAACTATTATTCCAGAAATCTTGGATGACCCTAAGCTTCAGTTAAAATTTAGCAATAAACGAACGGCAAAAGTGCCATTGAAATCTATAGCACACAGATGTGCATACGTAAGTCTTAATGTACTTTTTTTTTTTTGTTAAATTTTTTACCCTTTCCAAAGTCAACTATTACAACGCAAATTCTAATACATATTACTCACTTAACAATGCAAATTAAAAATCATGTATTTCCTACAGAATTCTTGAAATTATAAATATATTAACAAACTTATACGAAGACAAACTCTATTATCAATTAAATATGTAGGTACGTATGTATATAAAATTATACACAATTTACAAAAACATTGCGAGAATCTCTCGTAACAAAATCATTTAAAATTATAATTTAAAAACACTTCTTTAATAAGTTTTCTTTTACAATTAACGCTCACCTTTAAATCAATCTTTTTTAAATGTTAAAAAAATTTATTTCACTTGACGAGCTGCGCGAATTTACAAATGCGATCCGTCACACTTTGAGGAAAATTTAAGAATGTTCATAAATTTTTTTCCTACAATAAAATAACCCTATAATGGCGCAAAACCGGCAAAAAAAGGCACATGTTTGTTGTTGCTGTTACAAATAATATATTTCCCATTTGCCAAATTTGTGAGAGTGAAAGAAATAGTTATATGAGTGTCAATATTATAAAAAGCTTTTAACAAAGTTTAAAGCAGAGATGGTAACCAAAGTTTGTGTATTGTATAAAATTATTGTAGGCCATTTTATTAAATCGAAAATTTTATTTTAAAAAATCGCCATAGTCATTAAGTTAAAAATGCTGTTATGTAAATAATGCATTACAGATAAGCCTATATTAAAGCGTAAAACGCAACACTATTTGGCTCAAAGCTCTTGCGCTTATATTATATACCTATATAAGAGCGTCAGCTTTGTCACAATTTTTTATTATCTATTACTTTGTGTTTTACTTGAAGGTTACACGATCATGTTTTGTCTTTCTAGTTTTAATACATTTACACTTTTTTCACCATACTCATACTTTTAAAAAGTGAAATGATTTTGATATCTCCAGCTGATCACAATACTTTTGAACTGTTCTGCGTTTTTGTTGCAACACATATTTTGGCGCCAAAAATTTTTGCCATCTTGGCAAAAAATTGCTATCAAGTTGCGTGCAGCCTACGTCACAGCTGACAATTAAAAAAATATTTATAGATTTGTTATATATCGCTGATCTCAAGTGCCTAACTCTAATTTTTATGAAATTGAGTTTTTCGTTATTCACATTGCATTTACATATCACACCTCGTCACAAAGGTTTGGTGCAATAGTATTAAAAATTATGGTTCTACAAGCACTTACATTTTTATTGTGATATATACAATTTCTATTATATTTTTACCTTCTCCTGAAAAGTTATAATTATATACGAGTTAGGGATTTTCTAAATATATATATAATGTGTTTGACAAAAATGAATTGGAAAATTTTTAACACTAAGATAAATAAAAAAAAACACTTTTCTAAATCTGAATTTTAAAAAAAATATTTATGGCACGCAGACGAAGTCGTGGGCACTGTTAGTAAATAGGTGACTATATATAACAATGGCAGGAAAAACTAGTTTAAATCAAATTTATTAGTAATTTTTAGTTTTAATAAGAATTTAATTTATTATCATTTCGGCTCAGCAATACAAAGTCCAATAAGCCGGTAAATACTCGGCCCATGCGGCTTTGCCGCCGCAAAAATATTTTAGTCGGCTTGCCTCCCTGGTAGTGTGGTCGGTCTAGCTGGTATAGTAACAACAACAAGCTTTTGCAAAACAAAAGCTTTTAATTAAGAGTAATTATATCTTATTTCTCTTTTTGTGTTTAAAATTTCCAACAATCAGCGATGCCAGAATGAGGATTTTACCTTAATTTTAAAGATTTTTTAATAAAATAAGATTTGAAGATGTTTGACAACTAATATTTTAACTTCTTGTTAAAGTTTATTAAACATATTTTCCTATGTGTAACAATTTTATTAAATTAGTATTTATGTATATACAAGCTAGATTAAAAATATAGAAGTCAAAGAGAAATTGGTTAGTTCGCCTATATACCCACATTTAGAACGATTTTTTTATTTTTTTATTGCAATATTAACATAAAGAAAATTATAAAAAATAGCCAAAAATATTGCCAAGTATCTCGCCTCTCGCCATTCTAAAATTTTTATCGCCAAAAGCTTTTTTTTAACGCCACGTTTGGCGAGAAACCGCCCTAACTAACAACACTGCTACTACCTATTAAATTTAATGTGCCTTCTTGCGGCAGGGATAATATTCTCTCATATTTTGTCTCTCACTCTTTTAACAATATTGCCAGATATTTTCAAAAATATTTGGCAATCGCAATTTAATAAATTTAATATAGGTAAACAATTCTAATGTCGTAAAGGTTCGACCAATTTTCATGAAATTTTGTTTGTATATCAACGCAACACCTTTCTTCACGCCCCCTAATAGTGCGTTTCCATTAACGCGAATTTGTCTAAAATATTTAATTTGCTCAATTCAAACGTCTTGTAACTTGATCTTTAATACATTTTTCATGCTACCCAAACCACTTAAATCACTTGATTCATTTCAAATCGGAAATGTGTTTTTTTCGAACTGATTTGCATTACTGTGTTGTGTCTCGGATATTCACGTTTAGCTCCGTTATATCTGTTCTTATTAGATTTTTTTTTTTTTTAACGAAAAAGTGACATTTAATTTTAAGTTTTTTAAAAAATAAACTTTTTGGAAAAAAAAAAAATTTGTGTTTAAAAGAAAATATAATTAAAATTGAGTAAAAGAACAAACAAACAAAAGCATGAACTCGATTTTTAGAAGAATAGGGGTTGTCACTACGCGAATAATTACTAGGTGGTCGCGATGGTGAATTCATTAAATTTCGCCTAAACCTGAAATGTCAAACTCCACTTGTAAAAAAGGATAAGCAAGGCGAATCAATTTACCAGGTGGCAGCGTAGGCAAATTTAGTATTTTTTGCTGGTATACACGACTGTCAAACTCCATATATAAAAAAATATCAGTACATTTGGAGTTTGACAGTCGTGTATACTAGCAAAAGATACTGAATTCGTCTACGCTGCCACCTGGTAAATTGATTCGCCTTGAGTATAAGTTTTTTTATATGGTGTTTGACATTTAACATTTCGGCGACCCCTAGTATTGATTTGCCTTGGGTTGTCAGGCATGTTCCGAAATCCATACGAAATTTTCACTTTATATTTTTCAAAGCATTGTTGCTAGAAAATTATTTTCTACAAAAACAATGCCTTGAAAAACACAAAAGTGAAAATTTCGTGTGAATTTTAGAACATGCCTGTGTTTTTCCTGTACCGAGAAAGTGTCAGTGTTACGTCACAAATTCGAATATACAAAACACTTTAGCTTTATGGAAGTGTTTTCCTCAAAACTAGTTGATTTCAAGTCAGTGGAAACGTAATACGAGTATAAGGTAGGTTAGACTGCTATACCGATATTCTTGAAATTTTTACAAAATATAACTAAGACTCTGCACTTGCATCGATTTAGTATAGTGTAGTATGTGGCCCCACATGTTTGTTTTTTTGATTTGAGTTTCTTTACAAAACTAGATTTCTTCCAAATGATATGGAAAAATTAAAGATATGCATTGCGATTTGCCCGATACCTCGAAGATCATCGACCGATAATGCGGATTTTCAATACAGATTTGCGAAACTATGTCTAATTGATTGGCGTACTTATATTATCTTTAGCTCACCTAGAGCACTGGAAAAGTTGATCACCACCCAAACACGGATGAATATTTATACTTTATGGGGTCAGAAATGGATTTTTAGAGATCACAAACGAAATAACAAACTTAGATACACCCTTTTTTCAAATTTATGTTTTTATTTTTTAATTCTCTATCGCCCCATATATTTGTACTTTTTTTTGACTGGAGTAACTTTATTGTTCCAAGTGATTTAAAAAGTTAGAGGCAGGCGAGGAGTTTAACCCACTGCTTCGAAGATCATCGACCGATCTTTCATATTTTCAATAGAGAAATTTTCCAAACGATGCCTGATCGATTGGCGTATTTAATTTTCTCTAGCTAATTTAGTGCCTTGGCAAAGTTGATTTCAACACTAACACGGACGGACAGACATACATCGCTCAAACAAAATTTTTGTTCGAAACATTTTTTTTTATATGTAGTTTGACGTGTTTTTCTCTCTCTCTCAAAAAGAATCCAGCTTAAAAAAAAATTTCCTTTGGGAAGAACATTCTCTTTTAAAACAGAAAAAAAGAAAAAATATAAAATTTTTATAGACATAAAAAGGCAAAAAAGACGGTTTGTTAATAAAATTTATGACAAAAGTCTTTTATTGACGAAATGTAAGGACTTGAAAAACTTATATCATATATGGATATCATTATTAAATGCTTTGAAACACAGTTTGCTTAATGTACTTATAATTATTAATTAACTAGCAGTGCTCCCAACCTCTTTAGTGTTTTATTTCTAACTCTGTTTTTAAATATTTACTTCATAGTCACAAATAAGGCCGTGTCAGATAGAACTATTTCGCTTTGCGTGACGTTTCAAACTTTGAAAAAAAAGTGTAAAACGCAAGAGGTATGTCACAATAAAAACTTTGACAGCGCTTAATTATTGTTTGTTTACGTTAAAAGTGCATAGTAGTTTTTATATTTTCATTAAAATAATATTAAAAAATGTTATTGGAGGACATATTGGAATTGGTTCTAATCCTAATCTTAATGAATGAAGCATTTTTATATAACTACATGTATACATAAGAATATTAAAATAAACTATTTCCTATAGTTAAAATAATTTGTTACAAATTAATACTAGAAGCCTTTTTCAAAAATAATAAAGGAATAATATTTAATAAAAAAATTACATTTTAAAATACTTACCTCTTTTACTTTAGATTTTGCAAAAAATAATATACAAATGTATAGCAGCTAATTGTCAAAGCGCGCCAAAAGATGAGTGTTGACCAACTTTGCGCTTTGCTTTGCGTTAAAAGTGCTTTATGTGACATGTTTCATATAAGTTCATACATTTTATCTTAAATGTCAAAGCGAATTTGCAACGCAACGCAAAGCAAAAGTTTTATCTGACACGGCCTATAGAATTTCTGAGTGAGCAGACAATAAACAACAACATGACTACTTTAAGTGATGAAGAAAGTCCCAATTCGCACGATGCAAGAAAATAAGACTGCTTATTTTCATTTTCTTCTTTGAACTTTCATTGGCGTTCGCACAGTGCAAGTCTTATTGCTTAAATTTTTCAGATTTTTGCATGAATGTACACACACATCTGTGTTTTTTTAAATTTCGAATATGGAAGCAAAGCGAATTGCAAGTACAAGCAAGTCTGTACTCATTTAATTTTACCTCACCCCGTTGCCTACAACCTAATCAGCTCAGCTTAAATACTTGCATCGTGCGAATTAGGACAAAGTGACGAAAGTGAAGATATTTGGCAGCATGTATCAACAACAATGAGCAATAAACGGCGGTTGGGGAATTCTCCAAATATGCATTATCATAAAAAATTAAATATTTCTGATAACCCAAGTACATCAAAACAAAATCAATTTTAGTTATTTGATAATGAAGATGTAGATGATGATAATGATTGTAGTGCTAAAAAAAAAATTCCCCAAAACCACCACATATGTACATATCAAATGTAACAAATGTTAACAGTATGTTAAAGAACATAAGTAGCGTAATATCCAAAAGTGATTTTAATTATAAATCTATGAGAGATAATAAAATAAGACTCATGATAAAAACTGTCGAATTTTATAGAAAAGTTGTTAAGTATTTTTATACAAGACAAATCAATTATCAAACTTATCAATTGAAACAAGAATGCGCTTATAAAAGGTTTACATCATTTAACACCGATCACTGACATTAAATCTGAGCTGTTAATTGCTGGTCATCAACGTGAAAAGTCGTATCACAAAACTTCCTCTTCCAATGCTTTTTGTTGATCTAAATCCAGATCAAAATAATAAAGAAATTTTTAATATAAAAAAATATAAATAATGCTATAGTTACAGTAGAATCACCAAAAAAGATTACAGAGTTAGTTCAATGCTACCGATGTCAGGAGTTTGGGCACACAAAATCGTACTGCAAACTGCCTGTTAGGTGCGTCAAATGTGGACTTAATCATCAGGCCGTAGAATGTACTAAAGATCGTAATGCTCTCTAAAAGATCATACAGCAAATTATTAGGAGTGTCAAGTTTATCAAAAACTTCAACTGAAAAGATACACAAATCATCGGAATGGATTAAAAAGACCAACTTTGCCAAACCACCAACAATCATTTGTAAATCCACAAGTAAGTCACTCTCATGTTAATCAAACCGACAAAAATAACAGTGGCACACAGTCGTATGCTGAAGCAGTTAGAAGTAGCGCAACTAGTATTGAAAGTCTTTCATGATGTCACAAATCATGCTATAATTATGCAAATTTAAGATTTGCAGCATGGAACGCCAATGGAGCTTCCAATCATAAAAGAGAAATAGAAATATTTCTTAAAACTAACTGTCTTGACATATTACTAATATCAGAAACACATTTTACGAGTAAAACCTATTTTAAAATAGAAAACTATGATCTAGTGCAAGCCAATCATCCTGATGGTAAAGCACATGCTGGTTCAGCAATTTTAGTACGATCAAACATTAAATATGAAACTTTATCTTTAGTCATTAAACCATTCGTACAAGCTTGTGGTATAAAAATCATTCATATGTATTCATTCAGTTTATTTTCCACCCAGGTATATTTTAACTCATACTCACTATGATGATTTTTTCAAGCAGTTAGGCACAAGATTAATCGTTGGCGGAGATTTTAACGCAAAGCACCCGTGGTGGGGATCAAGACTTGTCAATCCAAAAGGAAGAGAATTATATAAAAGCATTAAAAAAACAAAAACAAATACAATACGCTTTCCGCTGGAAGACCAACATATTGGCCCAGTGACCCAAATAAGTTGCCTGACCTACTGGACTTTTTCATTTATTCCGGACTACCTAACCAACTTTTAAGCATTCAGGACAGTTACAATCTTAGTTCCGACCACACTCCTATTATTGCTTGTTACAATACTACTCTGCATACAATTTCTCAAAGCATTAAAATAATTTCTCCCAAAACAGACAGTCTTTAAAAGTTGGCTGGATGATAAAGTACAGCTTAATGCTAGTATTCAAACATCTGATGAACTAGAAGGTTGTGTGGAATCTTTTAATAATCTTATTCATGAAGCCGCCTTTTTGTCTACTCCACATACACAATCCCAGAGAAATATGTTCGTTATTTCTGCAGAAATAAGAGAACTAATAAGGAACAAAAGAAGGCTTAGAATAATTTGGCAACGAAGCCGGAACGTAGAGGACAAAACAAACTGCAATTTCGCAACAAAACACTTAAAAATACGCATTGCCGAAATAAAAGATGAAGAGCTCTCGCATTACTTAAGAAATTTGGGAATTACAAACAATAGTGAACATATCTTATGGAATGCTACAAAGTATTTAAAGAAACCAATTTCAAGAAATGTGCCAATAAAAGATCAGAATGGTGGTTGGTGTAGAAACAGTAAGTATAAAGTCGATGCATTTTCAAGGTATCTAGAAGAAACATTTAATCCATCTCCAACACATTTAATCCATCTCCATCACCATCAAATTTATAAATATTTGGATGGTGCATGCCCAATGGGCTTCCCAATCAAGTGTTTTACATCTTCTGTAGGCGAGGTGGTAAACACGTTGACTACAAACTTGGTTGTCCAGGGTTCAACCCCTGCGGCAATCAAAAAATAAAAATGTTTTTATTTCTGTTTAATGGTCTAAATACATATTCAGAATTAACATGAAAACGTGCAGCCTCCTTCGTTGGTACTTCTTCATAGCATATTCGCCGGCGAAGTAAAATAACCTGTCTTATCTCTCATCTATCCCTTTCTTAAAGAATGTAGCACGGCTACCAAAATAACCAAATAGGTAATAATACCTGAAGTGCTACTTCTCTTTGCAAAAAAAAAAAAAAAGGAAGTTAAAAAACTAAATAACACGAAGTCACCAGGTTATGATAAAATTGGGCCTAATGTTGTTAAGTCTCTGCCAAAAAATGCATCATATTCCTTACTCTGCTCTTTAACTCTGTAAACCGGAAAGCGAAATATCTTCGTACAGACCTATAAGCCTTTCGCAATTATTTTTTTAATTTTCGAAAGACTATTTAAAAACAGGTTACAACCTATTCCAGATCATCAATTTGGATTTCGGCACAAACATGGGACTCCGGAGCAATGCCATCGTATAGTGAAAACTATATCCGACTCACTAGAGAGAAAGTCTTACTGCTGTGCAGTACTTTAAGATGTAAAACAGGCTTTTGATAGAGTTTGGAAGTTTGAAGGATTATTATTTAAACTTAAAAGTATTTTACCAACTCCATTTTATTTGTTTTTCAAGTTGTAATTAGTAGAAAGAACGTTCTATGTCAAAATAAGTGATAAAAAGTCTAAAATGTGTTACATCAATGCAGGTGTACCTCAAGGTAATGTTCTTGGTCCTGTTTTCTACACAGTTTTCACTTCGGATATACCTGTAAACGATAATATTTTGTTGGCCACTTACGCAGATGACACTGCCATTTTATTAACAAGCCTTTCACCACTTGAGGCTGCATCTGCTATTCAAGCAGAACTAGATGTTCTCCAAGAATGGTTGTCAAAATGGAAAATTAGTATAAATACGGAAAAATCGACTTAGATAACATTTACACTAAGAAAGAAAGAATGTCCAGCTGTGTTATTGAATGGGTCCCCAATACCGAAATCAGATACAGGCAAATATCTAGGAGTGTACCCTGACAAAAGGTTAACATGGAAAAATCACATAAAATCAAAAAGGCGCTCTTAAACAAAATGAAAATGAAATAAAAGCATTACTGGGAGCAATTGAAAATAGGTACGATGCCAGGTTTAAAAAAATAGTCAATATACAAAAATATGTGAAAAGAATGTTGAAGAAGTAAAAAACCTCTATGGGAATGTTAATGTTTGTCAAAAACACCTTTGTTATTCAATGGTAACTTTTTATTTGTCATATTGTTGCCTTTTAATATACAAGGTGAGGTCAATAAGTTCTTGTGAAATTATAAATGGAGCATTAATTGTTCTCGTAAAAAAAAAAAAAAATAACGGACATTAAAACAGACAATGTCAACGGGTAGAAATGTCGCCATGGGTAGAAGTGTTTTCCGACGACAGAAGATTTAAGGTTTGTGAAAAGCTTCAAGTTTTATTAAAGCCACTAACGTCACAAGTTACAAAAAACTTAAAGCGTTGCCATATAAAAGTCGTTTCTTTATCATATTAAGAAAGCTTTTAAACACATTTTCATAGTTGGCCAATAGAATGCGGTACGAAAGAAAACAACAAAACTCTTTAAATTGACATTTAGCAATAACTAATGTCAAGAACGTTATAAACAAAGAAAATAATAGAAGTCCACAAAACCAATTGCCGTATTGAAAATAACCATAACACACACACATACGCATGAATGCAAAACATACTAAAAATTATTGTTCAAATAACAAGTCAGTTGTGATACAAAACTCAAAGATAACGGTCATAGAAATAGAAAAATAATATATTTTGACTTTTGCTTCAACCAAAGTAAAACAAAAATAAAATAACAGATGTAAACTTTTATCAACTGTGACTGTTGGTGTTGTTGCTGAAGTTGGATTTTTATTTTGGTTGGGAAAGGATATGACAAACGTAAACACACAATCATACACCGAAGAGTAGAGAAAAAAATCGGGAGACATTTACTGTTGTGTTAAGAAAAAATAGATTTTATACAGAAAAATTAAAAAAAAATTAAAAATTATTTTTTTATTAACTTCCGTTTTGAGCAATAAAGAATTAAAATTTATAGTGTCAGTAAAGAGTTTTTCGGAGATTTTTTGCTGGCTGGAAGCACACTTTTTGACAAAAACAATCATGACTGACTAAAATTAAATTGTTATAAAAAACTGCGTATATTTTGACTTATAAAATAGCTCTTGTAATAAAGAAAAAGTGAAGCGATAATTTACAACGAATTATGATATTTTTAATAACCAATAACCGTTAAGGAACAAGTGTTTTTAAGCCAATTTTTTAAGCAGACATACTTTACATATAAAGTTTTTTTTTTAACCAATTAAAACATACATACGCTTTTTCAATATGAATATTTTAAATTCCTTTGGCGGGGGTGATGGAGGTAAGTTTTAATTAAATACAAAAATATGATTATGAACAAACTGTCAAAGTAAATTGAAATAAATAATGAAATTAACTATTTACATATGTATGTATGTACGTGCAAACTGAATCGACACATACATATGTATGTATGTATAATTTCAAATTATAAAAAAAGAAAAATATGTGAAAAAACTTTTACTCTTTATTATGCATGGATATGTGTTTATTTTTCCTATGTCGTGTATGTATAACAAAACTTACTATTTTACTACGTAACGCTTTGTAATGTCAAGCATATGGTCAACTGCCATCAAAGAAGAGAAAACAAAATAGACACAACAGTTGACAAAAACAAGCATGGATAAAAATGGTGCTAACTGAAAAATCATAAAAAAGCACAAATACATACACATGCAAAAAAAAGTTTAGCAAAAACAAAGGAAACAAATATTACGTTCCGTTAAAAAACTGACAAGCACTTTAGCTGTAGAAACCCGCTCTTTTTTCTTAATCTATTTCCTTTCATATACAATGTTAGAGATGCCAACAAACTTAAATAATACGCGATTAAAAGCGAAAAAAAATACAGAAAAGTTTTATTTTTCGTAAGCGCACATTTGCTTTTGTTAGATACTAAATAGCCAGATCTTTTATTAAAAATCATATAAAAAGTATTAATTTCACCACATACCCTACCCGGACACGTATCCGGGAATATTTTGTTGGTAGAGTGGCCAAAAAAAGTTTATACCTGCGGTGTTCGCGTGTACGTCGAATGGTCACTCCACGATGCTATTTGATTATTTGAGACCATACTCTCTGAAGACTAGTAAAGAGATTAAAACTTACAAAGACGAGACAATGATTATTTTTTTCCCCTTCGATTATTAAAAATTTAAATTTAAAAATATTTTCTCGCCTTGGGGACGATATACTAAGACATATTTAAAAAATTAACAAAATTTTATCGGGATATATTTTTGGAAAGAGTTTCTTCTTGGAATTGGCGTAGGACTTCTGCTCGACATGTAACGTCAGTGAGAATGCATCGCATGTAATTTTTAACAGTAGGCGCTTCAGCCAGCAACAACATCTATAGAGCAAATGGACAACGTAGTTATTCTAGAAAAATTTTATGATGTAACATATCAAACTATTTAATCTTGATGCTTAAGTTATCTCCGTTATTCTTGATTTTTTTTGTATAACTTTTGGTATTATGTCAAGATACATGTAATGGGCTGCGGCCAATATTTGCAATGACCAAATAAATTTTCACTAGTGGCCTTGTTCTGAACTAAAAAACTAAACCAACAAACAATAATTAAAAAGTTTATTTTACAAAAATTTCCTTTCACGTTTTTGCAGAAGTAATTCAGGGAATTGAAATCACTTTCAATCGAAATTGAGTTTTGTGACATGCCTGTAAATTAACAAAAAAAAAAAAAAAAAAAAAAAAAAACTAGGGATTTAAATAAAGTATTTCGAATGAAGTTGCCTTAAGTTATGGTTAGATTAGTCAAATATTTAATTAAAAAGACGTAACCACTAAATTATGAAAAACGTTTTTGTCCTTCTCGAATAACTATAAAGAAATAAAAGATCTTAGTCAATATAAAAGGTAAAATGTAATTATTTATGTTATACATCGCCATTTGTAATAATACGAGTCCGGAAAGAATGAATAAACATCTGTAAAAATAGTGGTTACGCTTTTCTGGTTAAATGTTAAAACTAAAAATCTATAAGTGCATTTTTTTGTTTCTTACAATATGCTTTTTTTTATCCAAAGTTTATCGCACGATTTTATTTCCAAAAAATTGGTCGTGAATATTGACAAAATATCGAAGATAATAACAACTTAGGTTTTTTTGTAGAAATTGCAAACACATGAACATTAATGTGAGTGGGTAAAACTGGTAAAAACATCCTCAGCAAAAAACAAATAAATAATATTTTGTTTCTCTTTCCGTTACTCTCTTTTCTACAACGGTTTTAGTGTGTGTAAATAAGTATGTAGATATTTAGAATTTTTATTTTGTCGATTCAAGGGAGTTTATCAACATGCTCTTTTATTTATTGTGAAAGTCAAGGTTGTTTTATTTGTATTTTCTTTCCTTATGATTTTCATAGTGATTTTATTCGTCCTGTTTATATATTTTTTTGTTTGTATGTTTCTTGTTTTTGTAGCTTCGATAGCTTTTACTTAAAACGCAATACAAAATTTTGTTTATTTTAAAATAGATTTCTTTTAATTTGATGTTAAATGATGACATATTTTTCTTAATGTTGCTTGGATGTGTAATAAAAATTAGTTAAGAACAATATATAATGGGTAATGCTAATTAAGAAAAAAAAAACTCTTAAGATCTCGTGACATTTAAGATTTTTTAATTTTAGAAACTAATAAAATTAAGTTGTTAAGTCTGATGATGTGTTTACAAATATCATGGGCTTTTAAATGACTGGCATTTGTTTTTTTTTGTGGGAAAAACAGTTAAATCTAATGGTATTTTTTAAATAGAAATAAATAAATTTAATTTTTTATTATTAAAACACGAAGCATTTGAATAGGTTAATTTGATAAAGTTATCAAAATCAATGATGAAAGATCCTTGATCAGTATCTGAATTTCTGGCAGTGACTTTAGATGGTATATTTGTTTTGAGTTAATGGCAACTATGGTTTTAGAGATATTTTATAATTCACTAACTTTAATTATCTACAGTAAAGTATTCGAGAACATTGAAGTTGCTCATTGACAAATATATTCTTTATTTTTCGTAAGAATATAATGGGATCTGACAACCATCCGATATTATCGTAGAAGAAGCGATTAACTTTAAAATATTAATATCACTTCCAACATACTATTGCATTGTTAGGACTCTTTGTTTTGTTAAATAAAAAAAAATAAGAAGTCTTAAAATGCCATTAATTTGTTATCTTTTACTTTCTTTAAACATACATACACATAAATAGATGTCGAACTTAAAAAAAGACTAATTGCTTGCGTTAAAAAGGAAGTTAAACAGCTGATGGAAGAAGCTGTTACAAAAAAATACATACACGAAGAAAGTAGTTCGATAACATCGCTGTGTGGTGCTGTGGAAGCATGTCTTAGTCATGGTCTACGCAGACGTGCCTTGGGGCTTTTTAAAACATCATCAACAACAGCTCTGATACAGAAAATAGCCAAAACCTGCCTGGAAGCCGATTATGTAAGTCGACGATTGCTCGAAATCGAAATAGCCAATGAAAGCACGACGGTGGCTGGTAAGCGTTCTTCCTCGAGTAGCGATAGTATTATTAAGCCTAAACTGCTAAACAAAGGCAGTAGCAATTCAGTTACAACGATTAATACTGTGTCCATAAGTTCATCCTCAGGTGGCGCTGTAGTCAAGTAAGTATTACCAGGTTATTAATTTATTTGCTTGACCGATCAAACGGAAAAATACGATTAAGTCTACTTTCACCTACAAGATATTTGTGGATACGTGTGGCTCTGTATGAGAAACGTTTGGCTAAAATAATAGAATATTTAGTCAGTAATGCCAGTAATTATTATGAACGAGATGCGCTGGTCGCAGATCCTGATTATGGTTCCATACTGAGTTCACTGTTGGTGGGTCCTTGTGCTTTAGAGTTTACTAGAGCTAAAACGGCAGATTATTATTGGTCCGATCCTCCGGCTGATGAACTGGTATTTAATATATTTTTGAAAGTTATATTATCCACATAATTCACATAATTATATTTGACTTTAATAGTTACAGAGACACCGCATTAGTTCGGGCAATCGTACACCGCCCACATGCCATCGTCCTGTCATAAACTTCAAACGTAGCTTACATACAAGTTCTGAAGATACTAGCAGCGGCTCTTTTAAGGCCAGCTCACCGGCTAGTGTTGCTAAAGATTATGTAGAATCACTTCATCAAAACTCACGCACCACCCTACTGTATGGTAAAAATAATGTGCTCGTTTTACCGGTAAATTTTTTCAAATTGCTTTCGCTTAGAAGTTTTTTGTTTTTGTTTTTCAACAAACGAATATTTTATTTATTTGCAGAAGGATGTTGCTGAGCCTATGCCTGGTTACTTAAGTCTACATCAAACAGTGCAATCGTTGACTATTAAATGGACACCAAATCAATTGATGAATGGTTATGGAGACGGTGATGGCAGCGATATGAGCTCCTATTGGACTTATGCTCTAAACATTAATGTAGATGAGATTGTGTATGTTCATTGTCATCAAAATCGTGGCGAAGATACAGGTGGTACAATTATATTGGTTGGTCAGGATGGGGTGCAAAGGCCACCCATACATTTTCCCGAAGGTGGCCATTTGCAATCATTTCTAAGCTGCTTAGAAACCGGCCTTTTACCACATGGTCAATTAGATCCACCGTTGTGGTCCCAAAGAGGTATTGGAAAAATGTTTCCTTGGCCCAAGAATGTAAGACGACGTATTTTGCCTTCAGTTATGGAATCCGCCGATGAAACACCAATCGATTATGTCTTCCGAGTTGTTAGCAAAAGTCAACATGAAGAGTTTTGTGAGTTTTGTTTAGATGTATTTTAACATTTCAGAAAAATATATAAATTTTTTATTCAATTGCCAGTGGCAACACATCCCATTCTAGAATTGGGTCGTACCAGTCCCAGACGTAAACATTTAGGAAGTTGTTCTACAACAGGTAGCAGCGATTGCTCCAGTAAAAGTCTATCGATGGAACAAAGTACTACAGAACTACCACTGGTAAGTTATTAAACAAACATATTCGATAGCTTTATAAGCGTTTAGCAAAATAGAGAGCGGAATATGCAATTGCTTGTGCTAACAGTTGGCATCACTTATATTTTTTTCTTTCTCTTGAGAAATAAAAAAATAACTGTGTTGTTTTTATTTTTAATACGCCTTATTCCTGCATTAAGAGTCGGCATATAACCAACCTAAAGCAGAAGGGAATGTAAGAAAAAATAAAAACATGGTTTGTTTGTTGGTAACTTTTGTTGAGGCCTTTACATTTTTGTATGGGCTTCTAAAATAATTCTCATGTTGTTTTTAAATTTTTATACTAAAACGAAAAATGTTTTTGGCTTTTCTTAAAATTTGGATAAAGGTTTCCTAATGAGCATGCTTAAGAAACCATCGAAATACGTATGGATGCCTGCTTTTCCAACCAACAATTAAATTGCATTATTATTTAAAAATGTTATGGGACAGTTCGTTTCAAATACCTCATTTGAAACATTATTGTCCTTAAACCTCATCAAATTTCTTGAATTAAAAAGATCTGTATATAATAAAAATATATTTGCCATGTTATACTGGGATTCGAAGCCTTTGATAGCAAAGAAATCAGAAAAATATTTTCGTGTTACATATATTTAGCTGCAGAGATAATGATCTTAGCTTAGCGAATGAGTGAGAGTGAAAACACTTAAAAAATCCAAAAGTTCCAAATACTAAAATGCAAAGTCCTAAAAATACACTTATGGAACTTAAATCGCTAGCAACACTGTAAAAATTTAGTTTAGTTTTTTAACAGTGAGCTGATTACAAAGTAAATACTAAACAACTGATTTAATTTCTATGAAACATCCACAGAGGAAGAGTTCAGCTTAAGATTATATCCAAGGCATAGGCGGTGCTATAGTTTATTTTTAGAAAATTAAAAAAAGATTTTTTAATATAAGCAGCGGTTTAGTTTAGCTGTATTACGCACTATTATCAAGGGATCATTATAATTAAGATACCGTGTTAAACATAAATTCTGTAAACAGGATTAAGAGTTGAAAAAAGAGCAGAGTTTATATATTTTAGGTCACCTTCTATTTATTTTTCTTATGAGAAACGAAAAACCATCAATGTATAGTAATTGTTGGTATCTGGGTTGACAGATTCTGCGAACCGCAAGGGACGTAAATCATTTCTCGTTGTATAAGATTATTGGTTTTATTTTAAGCCTATTGAATATTAAAATAGTAAAAAGATCCTATGGTTCACGATATTTGAGTCTATGAAAGGAGTAAAACAGGATGCATTGAACAGATATTGAAGCTTTTGTTTGAACAAGTTCCACCACAAAGCCGACAAACTGCTAAAAATCTGTGTTTTCTTGTTTCAGATACAGGCAAATCAAACGGCAAGTATTGAACTTGTTTGTTCTACAATGAGACGCCAAATTATATCCAGAGCGTTTTATGGTTGGCTGGCGTATTGCAGACATTTATCTACCGTTCGAACGCATTTATCAGGATTAGTAAATGGACGAATAACACCGGACCGTAAGTCTAATAAACAATTTCTTGAAAGCCTAACAGTCATTACTTGTATTTAAAACTTTCAAGTGGCTTCAAATGAATCGGGTTTAACAAAAGATAAATGGGAAGCCTTGCACGAAAAAGGTGTAATCAATAGTCAGGAAGAACTCTTCCGTTTGGTTTATTTTGGCGGAGTAGCTCATGATTTACGAAAAGAAGTTTGGCCATATCTTTTGGGTCATTACAGGTAATAGAAGATAAACGGATTTTTTTCTTTAAATAATATTTTAATTGTTTAATTTAGTTTTGGTTCTACAATTGAGGAAAGAAAAAAATTAGATGACACAAACAAACATTATTACGAAACTACCATGAGTGAATGGTTGGCTGTGGAGGCTATAGTACGCCAAAGGGAAAAGGAAAAGAATGCCAAGGCCTTAGCGAAAATTTCTGCAGAAAACAAACGAAATGGTATAAATATTAACGTCAAGCCCGCATGCCGTCAAACTCAATTAGAGAATTGTGATGCTGACAACGACATTTTCGATGATCAAGATTTTTCCGATATTTCTGATCCTGGCATGGATTTTGATGACGATATTATGACAGACATACAGGAAGAAAAAGATTCAGGAAATTGTGAAGATGAAGACGATCCGTTAGAAGAAGATTTGGAAATATATTTGAAAAAAGAACACTTAGAAAAGACAATAAAGAAAGAAACTCTAAAAGCAGAACACGCACAAGGTGTAGAAAGCATTTCTGTCTACGTTACTGAAAACACTGACAAGAATGAAATAGAGGAGAAAACCGATGTATTTTTAAAAGACGATATTAAAAAAGAGCCATCTTTCAATGAGAAAGAAACAAAAATTCACATTAAACAGCATTTTGAAAATGAAGAAGCCGAATTAGTTGTGGATGAGGTTACCAGTAATGTGACTTTGGATCTGGATGAAAATGAGCCGCTTTCATTACAAGAACATTGCTTTGCTGAGTCTGAGCTGGAACAAGATGCTAGACTAACACCGGAGCACGCCGGCATGTTACTATTGAGTATTAAAAGTTCTCCTTCCACATCATCCTACGAAACAGTAGGCAACGAATTTACAGAAATCTTAGAATTGGCTCATGATCATGGAATACCTGCAGAAGAAAATTTAAATGAAATCGCTGAAGTTTTTACAGGGAATCCAGAAGTTAGTGAAAATCTCGAGCAAAACGAAGCTTTTGAGCTTAACGAAAGCAGTGTCCGTAAATATCGAAGTGCTGAGGATATCAGGGAGTCGACGAAGATGACACATGCTGTAATAATTACAGAAGCAGCATCTAATGATGCTCTAGAATACACTGATGAACCCACCGAAGATACATCTCGTAAAACAAGCTTAATTTCACCCATGAACGAGGACATAACCGTGGTGGCATCCTTGGATGCACTACAGGAACCAAAATCGGCCTGTGTCTCGCCAGCAAGTTCAAATGGAGGCGTTTATAGTGTCAGTTTAAAAATTGAGAATATTTTTGAATCAATTTAATAATAATTTTTTGTTTTGAAAATTAATTATAGTGTGAATTTTTGGAAAACTTTGCTTTGAACTTACATCGTATCGAAAAGGATGTTCAGCGCTGTGATCGTGACTACTGGTATTTTGCTAATGAAAATTTAGACAAGCTTAGAAATATTATAACCACGTAAGTATAAATATTATACTTTTTAATACTTTATTTCCTTTCTTAGATAAAACAATTATGTTTTGAGAAAAAATAAAGCTGTAGAAAAATAATGGCGAAACACATCCTTCTGAAAATATAAAACAATCGTAAGACTACTTTGGTATCTCATTTAGAGCCTTGCCGGTGCGTTTATGATGAAAATGTCAATCGATATAAAATTTAATACGAGTATAAATATTTTTTTCCTGCTTCCTGAAGATTCCACTCTATATATTTTTGTTTTAAAAGCTGACCTGGAGCTTAATAAATTATAAAGAAAATATTAAAAAAAATATATAAATTCATGCACATAGGGAACAAATAAAATTATGTGATTTCGGTTAGCAGAACAGTAAAAAATGCCAATTGTGATTATTTATTTTTTAGATACGTTTGGGAACACCTGGACGTGGGCTATATGCAGGGTATGTGCGATTTAGTGGCGCCCTTATTAGTTATATTTGACGATGAAGCAATAACTTATGGATGTTTTTGTAAACTAATGGTTCGCATGATCGAAAATTTTCCCAATGGTGGTGCAATGGATATGCATTTCGCTAATATGAGGTAATAGAAAAGAGCAATTTCTTATTTAAAAAGAGAATATGTTTGTAGACTTAAACATGTTTGTGTAATTTAGATCTCTAATACAAATTCTGGACTCGGAAATGTATGATCTGATGGATTCAAATGGTGACTATACACACTTCTATTTCTGTTATCGTTGGTTTTTGTTGGATTTCAAACGGGAGCTGGTGTATGATGATGTTTTTGCAACCTGGGAAGTCATTTGGGCTGCAAAGCATGTCGCTTCCGGACATTTTGTATTATTTTTGGCATTGGCTTTACTAGAAACTTATCGGGATATTATTTTATCAAATAGTATGGATTTTACAGATGTCATTAAGTTTTTTAATGGTAGGTTTGAATTAATTTTTGAAGTTAATAATTCAAATAATTTTCAATTTCTTTTTATTAACAGAAATGGCTGAACGTCATAATGCCCAATCAATATTGCAGTTGTCACGTAGTTTAGTTTTGCAATTGCAGACAATAATTGAAAATAAATAAATGTTTAGAAGGAAGAAGTAGACACAATTTGCAAGTATAAACATAAAATACTCATTTTAATTATTTATCACCATGTAGATCACGCAACAATTAAGTAGAAAAATTTTACAAGAAATTAAGACACAACTCGAGTGTGTTGTCAGTAAGCAGTAACTAAACACAAATTAGTTAATAAAATAAACTCTTATATAGTAGAAGGCATATCACATCATAAGACGGTTATCACAAAGAAAAACTTCAAAGTCCTTTAATCATTTTAAACAACAAAAAATTAGTTGATGGGATTTTTGTCTATTAAAATTGAAACGAAAAAAGAAGTAAAAACAATAAATAAAATAAACTGATGTATGTAATTTATAATCTAAAGTTACCTGAGCATCTTCTTCACTTCCTTCAAAAATGTATATTTATATAAAAATACAAATAATTAGATTATAACTCTACCCAACAAAATCTTGTTTAATGTCGTTCGTTATTTTCAAGAACATCTGTGACAATTTCGTACAAACCCATTAACTATTACATATGCAATTTGCCTGGATCAAAGGAAAGTAGTTTTGAATATCAGTTATCGACTTTTAGAAGCGACTGAGCTGTAGTTGCAAATGTTTAACAAAAATTAATTATTAAAAACGTATCAGTGAGGTTTATGATCAACCAGATCAAGCTATTAAATTAGGGCGTGAAATGATTTAGGAAAATAAGGCTTATAGCTAACATTTTCAATGATTAGTATTTGGGATATATCTTTTTTTCAAGCGGTTCTAGATTCTAAAATTGTTCTTAAAAAACTTTGAGGGACTTTGCTTGAAACAAAGATTTTTTCTATAGATGCGTCAAAAGATTTTAGGATCGGTGCAACTTTGTTTTCTGCTTTATTTAACTTCATGCAAACTTTTGCCTTTTAATACGTCAAATAAATTTAGGATCGGTATAACTTTTTCTCTATTTTATTTAATTACATGCAGCTGCATTTGTTTTGTGTGTCTAGATTTTATATTCTCCTAAACAATCGAAAATTTCTGTTGCATATTTTTAGGGTTTTAAAGAAAGCATAAATTATTTAAGGATGAAAAGGACACAATAAAATAAATATATTTATATAACAATAATTAAAAGAAATTTATTTCTAAATACTCTAAAATACATCCATTTTACAAAACATCTTCTGTTTACCAACCCAAACCTTTAACAGGTACAAGATGCATAAATGGTTCCAGAAAACACTGAACAATTTTTTTTTCCAATTAAGCACGGAACACTTTTTTGTTGGTTAGTTTTATAATTAAAAAAAAAAGTACGAAGTAAGAATAATAAATCAAGAAAATAAACTTAGTAGGGAAATAAATGCAAAAAAAAAAGAAAAAAAATAAGTGTAGAAATAAATTTATACACAAATACAAAAATAAGTAAACATATAAATATTATTAAAAAAAATATATTGTTGTTATTGTTTGTTACATGATGATGTACCTTCTTACTTTTAAATACATATATACAAATATATTATACGACTACGCATATACATATACATATATACCTACATAAATAAATAAATGTGAAATCTGTTGCTTTTTTACCAAAAGAAATAAAAATTAAAGAAAGAAATCAATCTCTGTTACTAATATTTACAAACAAATTTTAAGAAAATATTAAATAAAACTAATAAAAACGAAATAAAAATATTTATATATATATATATTATACAAGCATATATACATACATACATATTTATATACTACACATTAGAAAAAAAAAATGAAACATTAACTTATATAAATATATATATATATTTATTTATACCAAAAAAAAAAAAGAACGTATGAGAAAAATACCATAAAATTTTATTGTTTTTTTCTGCCGTTATATAAAATTAAAAATTTTGTTGCCGTCAATTATTTGGTTGAGTTTAAAAATAATGTTTCATGAGTTAAAATTTTTAGGACCGTTATCTAAAGTAAAGATTTCTTTTACCGATATATGATATATTGTATTATTAAACATTCATGAATTATTTTTTATTGACTAACAGCAGGTTGTAAAAATGGCTTTTAAACGTGCATATGCCAAATTTTATTGTTAAACAAATTTACTGAAACTTTTTAGTTGTGAGAGGGGAAGTTAGTTTCTATAGTCATTTCGTTTATTGCTTAACACATCAGAGTATCTTTTACCCACATTGGAGCCCCTTTGTAAAAACTAGAATTTTTTTCATGAACCATACGTTTATTTCCAAAAACTTTAAAAAGATTCCTTCCTAATATTGTTAAAGATATTTAATTAATTTGTGGATTTTATAACATAAATTTAGAAGCCATTTTATTTCTACCTGGCGAAGTAATAAAAACTGCTGCATTAATTAACTTTTTTTCATTATTGGAACACAATATCAATTGTTCAGATTTATTAAAGATCTCATGGTCTCTGATATTGAAAACGAACGGATCATATTTCCTTATTTTCTTTATTAAATTTTAGTAATTTCAATTTTTATCATTATTCAACTCTTTTGACTTATGCTTTGCGTCCAAAAAAGACTTTTGTTTTGATTGACCACTAGCATTTTTACATAATCTGCTATAAATTAAAGTACTTACACGTAGCATGACAGAACTTTAATGGCTTTATTTATGTATTTATAATAAAAAATTGAAATAAATGAAATAATTGAGTCGTTTACTTTGAAAGAGGCATAAACACTTTTTCAAAAAGAAAAAAAAAAAAAAATTAATGAATTTAATTTAATATTTCCATGATTTAATTTAACTTAATAATTTGCGAGTGCCCCCGCATAAAACAAAAAAAAAAAAAATATATATATTGTAGTGTTTTTGTGATATTTTATTTTTCATATTCCTTTAACTGTATAAAAGGGCCGAAAAAAAGTCAGCCGGTAAAGAAAAATAAAATCATTTATTATTGTTGTTTTTTGCTTAAACTTTGATTTTTTTCTTTACTTTATTGTTTGGATAAAAATCTTAAATTCCTTTAAAATATTTGTGAGAAGTTTCCTGAAGGGTTAAGTGAGTGGTAGCGAAATGGCCATCGATACGTTCTTTCGCCCTTAATAATCAATATCAGTGATTAATTCAGTTCAGGATAAAAATAGCACGATTTTTTTAATTAATTAATTAAATTTAATATTCCCGTGGTCAAATGTCATTTTTGTAACTTAAAAACTTAGTATTTTTTACCTTAAAATATAAACAGATTAAGTCGATATTCCCTGATTTAACGCATCAATATTAAAATTATAAATGCTGTTGAGAACTACCAAAAAACGAATTAAGCTGAGATTGCTTGTAGCCACAGAAATCTGTATGCGCATCAGCTTGAAAGTAAAGTGACTTATGCTACTTTCAAAATAAACGGCTCAATTATTGAATTAATTTTGATTATAATTTTTATTTAACAATTTTAAACAGATTAATACGAGTATTAAAATATTTTATTTTAAAGAAATATAAATTTTTAATTTAAACATTTGGTAAAGTTTTATGAAGTTTCAATATGAGTTGCAATTATAAAATAATAATATTCTAAGATGAAAACTAGTATTCAATACTAAAATTTATGATGAAGAGAAAGAAAGAAATAAATAATAATAAAAAAAGTACACACATACATGAATCTGAAGTAATAAAACAGTAAAAATTAATAACATTTATATTTGCATGTACTTATGTCACATACAATAACGAAAAAAAAAAAATAAAATAAAATGACACAAATATAACAAAAAAAAAAAAAAAAAAATACATAAATAATAATTTTAAATACAATAATAATAATTAATCAAATAAAGACATTATATAGAAACAAACATACAAACAAACTCGTTTTGCAAATGTATGTATGTTTCCTTAAAAATACAAAAATTGAAATACGATATACATAAATGGAAAAATATATGTTATTGTTTATAAATAAAATAAAAGAAATGAAAATGTTGTTTTATTTTCTTTAAATAAAATTTTTAAGAAAAGAAAGAAAAGATATTGAAAAAAAAGCATCATTTTGTAATAATTTTTAATCATATTGAGCAATGAAAAAAAAAAAACTAATAATAGTAACTTGGCGCTGTTATCGAATATTTTTAGTAAAAAAATTTTTTTACAAAGGACATACCTGAACTAGAGTGGAAAGGGCTTAAAATTGATTGTATATTTTGAGGTAAATATGAAGTCAAGTTCAAGAAGATCGATAGAGATAGTTGGTTTGGTACTCGTCGATAAAAGCATTTTTATGTAAAATTATTTTCCTCTCATTCGCTCCCATTGGCTTTTTCTCTGTTCTGTAAATTAACAGAAAATGCTCAGCAGGAAACTTTGGAGTTCAATAAATATTTTTTTATGACACAATAGCCATTTTTTATGCTTGTTTAACTTGTGACTCTTTATGTTAGAGGTTAATAAAATTAATCAGGATTTAGATATTTTCTATGAAAAATTTTAATTATTTTTTGAATGTAGCTGTACCATTACAAAATTTGAATTTTTCATATTTTAACACAAGATAAAGATGATTAACGGTCTTTAGAAAAAGAGCTATTTACGCTTAATATTTTGAGGGTTTTAAGCGTCAAGCGGCAAGCGGATTGCCGAACATCCGCTTTCTTTTACATCAACACTTCATAAAAATAATTCGTACACACAACCTTTTATCCTTTAAAAACAACGATTCAGTTTCGGCATTTTTCTTTGCTTCTCCTTTAATATTTCAACTGAAACATTATAACTTCCAACTTTGATAATCCTGTTGCAATATTTCTAAAACTTAGCGCTATTATCCTTATCAAGGATATATTTAATTTTAAATTCTACTCTCTTAAACGATTAAAAAAAATGGCGGCAAAATTCGAAAATTTTTTGACAATAATTCAACGTGGCTGCCACAAATAACACAAAAAATTGATTTTCAGAAAAACAAGCTGCAAGCGGCTGTAAAAGCATAAAAACAGCAACACAACTAAGCGATTGGCGTGCAAGAGTATAATTTTGTCCTGTTTGTTTGATTTGCTTGTTAAGTTTACTTGGCCCTTCACTGAAACAGAGTTGAGATGTGATTTTGCTTTTTTCTAACGACAAGCTTGAGTTCTTTGATTGTATCCTGGGATTCGTAATTTAAGGAAGCTCAAAAAGGGTGGAGATCTTAAAAAAATTTACAAAATTATTTAGTAAAGATGAGCGGTTAGGTAGAACGTTCCACTTTATTACACTTCGGCTACAAAGGAGCACTTTTAAATCTTTTGATCTCTCTTCTATCGACGTGTATTCTGTATCTGCTTATTTCACAAATATCCGATTAAATGCTTATTTTTTTTCCATTTTAACTATTGTCTCACAGCTAAAAAGCGGAAGAAAGTAGAACCCATGCTTTGCTCCTTTTACATAAAAATGATTAAATGCCACAGTTCCAAAACGAAATAAATATTTGTGCGGTCAGTATGTACCGTAAAACAAAAACAGAAACACGAGATTGTAAAGGCCTAAGAATGACGTGAATAAAAATAAACAAACTACAAAAATTACTACAAATAAAAAAGAGGAAAGAAAAAGAGACAAAATAGCGAGAGTTTAAACGGAAGTCTAACACAGGCACGACACATAACCTACCCAAATGGAAAAGAAATAATCCACCTGACAACCCACTTTCAACACACCAAGACTATGAACTATAAATCGCCACAATGATTCGAATATAGTTTGATAATAACGATTATTTCTTAAGCGAACTTTTCTTATGTGAAGTTTATTTTTGTTTGGGTATGTAGAATTTAAAATTGCTTCTTCTAGTTGCTTCAGTTGACTTAAATTTATATTCATACGGGATAATAAAAAGCACGATTAATCACAATCACAATTACGATTAAGAATGTAACTGACTTACAATCTTTAGCTGAAAGAGAAATATGCAACAGAGACTGCGTTAAACAATAAAACCAAATGAAATTGAGAGTTAAAAGCGAAAGGAAATGAAAACAATAAAAAGAAAAACTTCAGAACAGAATTAACAAAACGGTAACTTTACAAACAATTTCAACAGTTGCTGGCGAGAGTTTAAACGATTAACACGTATACATTTCCTACAAGAAAAGAAAAAGCAAAAAAGTTTTATAAACTGAATAATAAAACTGTTATGAATGTGTGTATGTATATCTTTACAAGTGCGCATATAATATATAAAAACTGATAATTTTAACATTATTTTCAACTAAAAAATATAAAAAAACAAACAGAAAACTGAATTAATTTAGTAAAAAAGGAAATAATTTTGCTGTAAATATTCTGTGCTAAAATCTTTCAATTTTGCTAAAAATCCAGCGAAACAGTAATGAAAATGATACAAACAAATAATCCAGGTAAAACAAAAAAAAACTATGGTATATTTTTTTAATTTTCTTTTACATATTTTTTCTACCAAAAAAAAAAAAAAAACATACTTACTTCTAGTAACGATAACTGCTTTAATAAACTTCTGTTAGTATACTTTATCTATGCGTATTGTAACATTGAAAATGAAAGTTTCAGTTTTTATAACCCAGACACACATTTTCATTTCCTTGGAACGGCCTAAATGACAGCTAAAAATTATGATTTATATGTTGTGTGTATGTGTTAGTATTCTAGGTGTATTGGTGTGCCCAACACTTACCAGTCTCGAAGAGAGGTTCACAACGTTCATGATTTTTATGGCTTTAATTTAAACAAATTCCTAAACTTACAAACTGAATGTTTAATTTTGAGAAAGTTATTGTAGATATTTCAGTACTGGTTTTTATTATTTACTAAAAAGTTAAAAAAAAATTAAAAAATACTAGTTAAATAATGGTAAAGTGAAAAACATTAACCATGTTCTAGGATAAGCATTTTTAGCTACACGAATAATATTTTAAAAGTATAAAGCATTTTTGATTAACTCGCAGCCATATGCGAATTTAAAAAGAAGCAGTGAGTACCTTAAAAAAATGTACAAAAAGTTACTTAACTCACAAACTTCAAAATTTTTTCTCTGATTAAAAATCAGTAAAATTAAAATTTAGTCAATTTTTTTTGTTAAATAAATAACTAAATTTAACATATGTATATATTTATTTTAAAAATAAGGAAAATAAATTATTTGAAAACTAAATTAAATTTCTATCTGAAGCCTAGAAAATCGATGCAAAAACTTTTTCTTTGTATATAAATTTTTAATAAGAAACAGTAACAATAAAACTCATAAATAAGTTCAAACAGTTGTTTGTTTAAACAAAAATAAATTATAATTTATACCGTTCAGTAAATTTCGTTTTAAAAGGCGGTTTTATTAAAAATCTAATGAACATAAATTAATTTTCGATGGATTTCTCTACTGAAACACAAAATTCTAAAACAAATGAAAGATAATTTTATTAAATTAAACCACAGGAATAATTAATTAAATTAATTGATTCTAAAAAATCGTGTTTTTTTCCATCCCACTTAAATTAATAAATCACCGATGTTGGTTATTGAGGGTGAAAGCACGTCTCGATGGCCGTTTCGCTACCACTCACTTAGCTCTTCAGGAAACTTCTCACAATTATTTTAAAGGAACCAAAGATTTTTTTCTAAACAAAAAAGTAAAGAAAAAAATCAAAGTTCGGGCAAAAACAACGATAATCAACTTTTACGGCTTTTGTTTGAAAGATAATTTCGTAGAAAACTGGACAGGCGATTCAGTCATAGATTGAGTAAATAGTTTACACGTGCCAAGAAATAAATAAATAAAAAAATAAATAAATCAAACTAAGGCACTCTTGGTTTCGTACATACACTTGTGGCAGTTACTTCGCCTAAAAATATTTGGTATAAAAAAGCTAGGAAGTGACTAAAGCAGTTCGATTGAGAGATAAGGCTTGAATTGTTTGTTACCGCCAAAAGTTACAGGTTTTATATAGGGAGGGCAAAATTATTCAAGATAATGGCTGGATTGCAAAATAATAAGGAATTAACTTAAACTTTAAAACTATATTTAAATTTATATTTCTTTACATTTTGAAATCCACTCGCTAATTTTATCAACTTTTAACTTAATCATCTCTTTAAGCATTTTCGTTGAATTTGTGTTAAGTCTACATGCTTTTTATATTTACCATTCAATGTGGGCGTTTGTTTACAAATTCTATTCTATTGTTAGTTGCTCCAGCAGGCAGTTAAGCATTTATTTACTGGTTGTTAGAGTTAAGGGGGTAAATTTTTTTTTATCTTTTTGGGGTCACTTGAGAGTTTACTTTCACAACAATAAAAAAAATATTTGCTTTTGAACAAAGAACATAAGAAGAAAAGGGAACAATAACCTTGAAATTGTACATAACAACTTAATTTTGACACAGTTAAATTCTGTGGAAATCGTGGGCGTTTTAACACATTCAAACAAAAATAGCACAAACTTCTAAAAATAATTTAGAATTTAAGAAGAATTATATGTTTAGAAATTTTGAAAATTCTTTTAATTGTTTATTAACGTCAATTTGGGTTAATACAATTTCGTATTCAAAGTGTTTTGATTAAATAAAAAAAATATGTAGTAGAACTCATAACGAAGATACAATTATTTTATTTTTTAATTTTTCCAGCCTTTTATAAAAATTTTTAATATTTGAAAACTTATTATTGAAGTGAAATAAAATGGAAAAAAGCGAAAATCATTAAATACTCTGAATATATTAAAAAATGCATTAGATATTTGATTGCATTAGATGTTTTATTAGATGCGTACGTACCATCGCCAAGAAATTTTAAAATTGTTTGCAGGGGTCTTTTTCAATTCGCTTTTTAAAATTTTTAAAACAATTGACATCTGATTTCTTAAATAAGTACGGTAGGCTTCGTTGTTTGCTTAAGAAAAACACACTTGACGAAACTTGACGAAAAGTCGTTTAAGTACGTTATAGTTATACACATTTAATTATGTGTAATCGGACAGTTGTTTAAGCTATCTTAAGCACATTATAGTTAGGCCTTAAGCTTTATTCACAATAATACAAAAAAAATGTTTAAAAAACCCAATTAGAATTCATAAAAAATTAAAAAAAAAAAAATAAAAAGAAAATTATTTTACGATATTTAAAATTCTACACACATAATTGTTAAATTTAATGTTATAAAACATAAGGAATAGTAAAACTAGCATAGGAAAAAAAAACAAACGTGAAAGGCAATTAAGGCTGCCAATACATTCTGCTAGTTCTTCTCAGTTTAATTGATAAAAATAAAGCTTGTGCAACATGCTTTAACTTCTTGACGCTAATAATTTCAATTACAAAACCTCAAAAAGAAGATTTTGAGACTTTAAATAAAATAACGCTTTTTATCCCATTTCATTTAATCGTATTAATCACCCTTATTCTGGTTGTCGGCGTTGTTATTGACACTTACGATTACTGCTCAAAGATTTTTTATGTTCTACAACACATGTGACGACGGTTTTGTATTGACGTGACTCTATTTTTTGTCGACGCGATGTTGTATAACGACTGGAATTGAAATGAATCAAATACAATATTGAAAATAGAAAAAAGTGAAAAAAAGAAGATTACAAATATAAATTAATTTGAAAAACTAGCCAAAGAATTGCAGAAGATTCCATCCCATGCACTGGGTTTTCGCAGAGGTACTTCTTCATGAAACTTTAAAGAAGAATGGGAAGAACTTGGATGGCAACAGGTAACAAAATAAAGTATCGAATAGTGATTTTTAAAAAAATATTTAAAAATTATTTTGAAGATATGGCGCGATGTTAAATTCAAAGTGAAAATAGATGGTTGCTAATAAAGCGGAGTGTGGAGCCACTGGTGGAGGAATGTTAAAACAATTTTCACTCAGTCCGCTGGAAGAAGGTTCACAGCTCCTCTAAACATCCAGAAGCATTTGAATCCTAAAGAAGCAGTTTAAGGAGTTCAAATGGTTGACATGGGAACTTGCTGAAGTCGAATTTGTCGTTAAAGAAGCAGTGGAAGTCAAACAACAGTTATGGGAAACCCCTTGCACGTCTAATGCTGCTGCTACCAGTTCTGCTCATCATGTTCTGTCGAAAATAATTAAACAGAAAGCAAAAAAAAAAAAAAAAATGCAATTATCAAAGTGAATTACTGCAGAAGCACAGCCAGGAAAAGTCAAGACTACTTTCCGACATTTCAAATTCATTGTGCTCACGACATGTTTAAAAAATTATTATGAAAAATTGTAAAAATATAAAATGAAAAAATATAAAAAAATATAATAAAAATAAAGGCTTAAGATAGTGATAAAGGAAAAGAAGCTTGAAATTTTAAATAAATAAAGTTTAACAAAAAAACTAGGGAAGTGCAGTTTCATTTCATAAAAATTGATAAACCTTTGAAGTTATAGAATGCTAAATTTTTATTGAATTGACGACGACATTGATACGAAGTGATTTGATACTACACCGATGACAACAACGACGCCGAGAACTAGAATAAGGGTGAATAGATCCCCAACATAAAACACAATGATTTTCAATTCCAAGTTAAAAATGTTTGTCGTTATTTACGACAATTTATTACAAACTGAAAGAATAGAAGACAGATCCATATCTGGATATAATCCAAACTAATTAAAAGCATCCTATAACCTACAAGTGAATTTTCAGTGACGTAATACAGATGCACAAATACCATATTATTCTACGTGTTCATTTATTTCCAAGTCAATTTCATTTTAGTTAATTTTATTTTTAAATTAAAAACTTCTTAGCTGTACAATCAACCAAAAATTGTACTCAATTAATAATCGCTAAAAAATTGTATCATTTTTAAAATCCAATCTGGTTTTATTTCCACTTTAGACGTATGCAACAATTTAAGTTTGCAAAAGAACACATATTTTTTTTATTGTCCTAAAGATATTAAATTTTGATATAAAATAATTGATTTACCAATAAAAATATTTTTTTAAAGTAATTTTTCCTTAATTTTACTTAAGTTGTTCATAATTTCGCTACATTTCGTCTTGAAGTTTTCAAACTTTTTTTAAATATTCTTAAAATTTTAAATTTAGGACGATTTTCAAAATAGAATTTAACCGCAGGATGGATCTCTGACTTGACTGAAATATTTTGTCGAAAAGAAATTTCTTTAAAATGGGAAGCAGGGAGTCCAACTGGGCATTATCTTGACAAAAGATTTACAAAGGGGATTTTCATTTTTTGCTTTATCGGCCAGTGTAAAAGTTCCATGTACTTTGAATAAAACCTTGGATGTTTTTCAATAGAAGTCAACTAGAAAAATTTATTGTATCGATGTTTCATAAAAAGTAATAAGTCAGGGAAAAGAATGATCAATAGAAAAGCTTTATGCGATCTACTGCATCAGTGTACGATGGTGTCTGTTTATTATTTTCATACTGGAATGTTTTATATATTTCGACATTTTCCTAACAGAATCAAGTATTATTACTTAAGTTTTTATACCCATGTTTTCATACCAAGTCTTAAAGTGTAAACGAAAACTTAACTTGCTTGCGTTCTTTCACTCTTTATTTACATCCACTTATCGAATAACTTATCTCTGATTTTTCAAGATATTCCGGCTTCCAGGCAATAAACCTCGATAACCCATATATGTAAAAAATCGTGTCTCGCTCTTTTCCCATTCGTGTCTTAAATTGCTGCATTTATTAAAATTATAATTATTTTGTTATTGTTATGATCTCGTTATAATTAACATTCCAATTTACTCATCTAGATAATCAGTAAATTTGTTGCCATCAAAGTTTAAATTCTTAAATAATGTGCAATTGTAACATCCTAAAATTGATAAATTCTTTTTACATTGTAAATGAATTAAAAAAGTTTTTAGTAAATTTACTGGCATAAGATTTTAAACAATTTTTATTATTAAAAAAAGTTTTTAAATGTCATTTAAGGAGAAGTTCATTGGCACCATCACGTTTGATATCATGTGTTTTGTTTACGCAAATCACATGACGGGCATTTAAAAAGAAATTATAACAAATCTTCTAACTCACACATGCATGTGGAGGATGTGAGCATGTAGGTGTTGTAAGATTCTTATAAAAATATTTGCAATATGTTTTTTTTTTTAACTTGTGCTCCTTTTAATTTGTTTTTATTAATATTTTCGATTATTGCACAGAATAAATTTATTTTCTAATTGTTTTTTTTTACATGAACAGAATAATTCTATAAGTTATAAATAAGAAATTATATTGTTTCATTTTGCTAAAGACCAAAATCAATTCAAGCCTAAAGCAAATGGGAATGTTGTTTTTTGCAACAAACACTAACAATTCGTTTAAAAAATATCAATTTTTGACTGAACAATTCGGAAGCTGATAATGCACATGAGATGTTTGATATGCTCTTTCCGCAGTTCTATACTGCACAGTGGGGCAGAATCAAAATATTTTCGAAATAACTCAGCCATTTGTAAATAAGGCATGAGCATAGCAGGGGAGCATTCAAGCTTAAGTTTTGAATATAGATATTATACGCTTTCCAGAGATGGCACTATGTGTTCTCAAGGTTGGGTACCTCGCACTTGAAAAATTTTCAAACGTTTGGCGTTTCTTTAATTTTTGTTAAATTTTTAAAAATTATACATGGTCCAAATCCTAAAAAATGATATGTTTATGTTTATTTTTAAAAATCAGCGAGTTATAAGCATTTTAATTTTTTTTTGATTTTTTGATAGCCTGGCTCAGTTTTCTTAAAATACTGGATACAATTTTTTTTTCATAGTTAGCAAAATTCTAAATTTTGTGGAAAAAATTTGATTTTACAATTCAAAAAATCAAAAATTATTGCATTTTTGTGTATTTTAGCCTAAAAACGGCCACCAATTGATTTTTCAAATAGAAAAATTTTTTTTTAAATAATTTATAAAAAATGTGTGTACGTTTAAACCAAATTTCATATAAAATTGATCAGTCTTGTAAAAATTAAAGGTCCTTTAATTTGACCTAAAATCCCAAAGCTGGGATCGGAGAAAGAAGACTACAATAAAAAAGCAAAAATATCTCAGCTACTCGTGTCTCTATGTCCAAGGAGAAATATGACGGTCACGGTACATAAAGTAGTATCTTATGGTCAACAAATTATAGAATTGAAAACTCTTCCTTTTGGTTAATTAACAGAAAAAGCCCAGGAAGCAGGACACCACGATTTCAAATACATTACATTGTTAAGTTCTAAAAAACATTTTGGGATGTCACAAAATAAAAACACTTTTCATTGAGTATTGTTATTTTCCGATGCTGTACTCTTATTAATGAGAAAACCTTGGTTTAGTTATGAGGCTTCTTCATTTTCTAACATAAAAGAATTTACAGACTTACTCTAGCTTTTAAAACTTTGCAGAAAAAATATTTTAAGGAATTTTCGTAAATAAAAAATAACCGAAGAAAGCTCATTTTTATCTGAAGTTTTGCAAATAGGTTGTTGATTTTAGATATGTCTCTTGGTAACCCGTTTTCTTCCGTAACATAAATTAATAAAAGCATATTGAGACACTCCTATTTAAGAAAATAGTTTTGTACATAAGAATAATATTGAGCTGAAGTATTTTTGTTTAATAGGAAATTGTGTGGGAGCCAAAAACATAATATTTTTATTTTTAATAGTTTTGTAATTTTTTTTAAAGATACTGCGAATATGCATTACGCATAAAATGTTTGCAGACAAAATGTTTAAATAATTTTATTTGCACAAATCAACCGTTTTATATAAAATTACAGGATACAATTCCACAATTAAAAAAAAATATTTATAAATTTTAACATTCACGAAATTTTACGATTTTAGTTTCTTAATCCCACGCTCGGTATTTAAGAAGCAATACATCAAATCAGAAATGTTAATGTAGAATAAGTTTAGTTTAGAAACACCACAAAATTAACTGCATAAAATTTTAATAGGAATAATGAAAAAGCAATATCTTTTGCCAATAATTTTTTTTTTGTAAAAAACTAAAATTAAAAATTTAGTTGTAGAAAACCTGTAAGAATTTTAAAAATTAAAATTTTTTTCAAAATATGATCAATATTTTAGATTACCAAAACAAATTATTGGAAGTGTTTCACTCATTTAGTAGAAAAATAATAATAATTACTTTCGTCAATGCAAGCGTATGAGTGTTTTGATTTTGAATAATAAATATAACTTATACGTCACAGTAATAAATCTAACAGAAAAAAATGTAACAATTAGCTGTTTAACTTTAAAAGAAAAACAAATGTTAAAAAATGAAACCAATATAAAAATATTTCAATGACTTGGGGAAAATATTAATCAGTAACACAGTCCGGCAGAGTTAAAGCATTTAGGCTAAGATCTGAGAAAATCTTTAAACCCTGTTTTTTATCCTTAACGTAACCAAAAATAGCCATGGCGGTGCTTATTTTTGTGTACGCAGATATTTATAAATTATTATCATGCAGCCAAGCTACGCATATGGTCGACATCTAAAGTTTTATTAAAGAGCATAACCAGTGAACTGAACAAAGAAGCACAAAAATAAATAATTTAATCCGTATTAAATTTTTATTTTATTTTTTTTTTATATTCTCAAATAAACACACAAACTGGCTCAATATGCCACATAAAAAAAAAAAAAACAAACAAATTTGTAACATATTGTATAGAAGAGCAAAACAGGCCATTTGAAAAAACCAAAAAGGAATAACATGCATAGTCATGCACAAGTGAAGCCATTTAGATCCAATATGTGGTAAAAATGTTAATAAAAATACAATTAATTTTTCACCGAAAAAATAAAAATATTTTCCATTTTTAGTAAATAAACACTCAAAAGAAAAAAACTTGTCTCATAATCTTGACATTTGCTTAGATTATTATTGCGGAAACGTTTGGTCAGTAAAATTAATGTTGTTTTATAAAAATATAATTTCCGAACTGGTGTCCTTTTCTACGATTTTGTTATCATTTATGTGCAACTTTCTAACTCATTGAAAATTCTGAAATTTGAAAAAAAAGCAATTGATTTTAATTTTAGATTCGGAAATAGGACTAAAACCTGTTATTACGACTTGAAATTATAATTGTTTTTTTGTTTAATCTGATAAAATAGATATTGACGGTATGTGATTTTAAAAATATGGCATCACAACCCATGTAGCGTCTAAAGCAACTCGACAAGTTTGTAATTATTTTATTATGTGAATTAAAGCCATTGAATTTAAAGTAACTACAAAAAAAAAACATAAATTTTAATTAAATGTTCTTAATATTTTGGAGAATTATGAATTGATTAATGAAATTAACTGATTTAAGAAACAAATAAACTGATTCCTTGCATGCAGTATTTCATGCCTAAATGTTGAAAAATTAAATTTGTTCAACAAATTTTGACTTTGTAAAGACCTCTCGCTTTGACGTCGTATACAATAAAATGAATATTTTTTATTTACAATAACAAACAAGCCCTTGAACATTTGTTTATTTGACTTTATTCTCAGTTTCAATTGAAAAATTAAATTCTAAACTGTCAAACAAACGTCAAGCGTTAAATGTGGGACACAAATTTTTAATCAAAATATACTGTTCTCACTCTGAAGATTTTAGATTCTTTACTTCTAGCAGAATGGTGCGATAAACGTCTACATATTTTGAATATCTTAAGATATTCATTTAAATATTTGCTTTATTGTTTTAGCAATAGCAGCAGGAGTAAGAAATAAAATGCAAATTATTTTTAGTGTCTGTGAAAGGTGACAAGGTCATTGTGTTAAAACATCTGTTTCTGAAATTTTTACAAACTGGAAATTTTTGTACAAAACTTTTTCACATAAAATAAAAACTTAAAAAATGAACAGGACAGAACAGACACTTAAAAAAATTAAGTTTCTATGATAATTCTGTTTTTAGAGAAATTATTAACATAAATATTTTGTAATATTTTCATAGAGGCGAGTGAATTAAGATGATAGTAATGGCGAATTCATTGATTTTCGCCGGTAACCGAACTGTCAAACTTCATACATAAAAATTATGTATAATATATTTTTGTATGAATTTTGACATTCAGACTAACGGCGAAAATTATTAAATAGGCCATCACTACCACCTGGTCATTAATTCACCTGGATTCTATTGAAACATTTATTATTAAGAATTAAAAAATTAAATATATTACTGCAGGGAAAGCAAAACCATATGGCTATTTCGCTACTGCTTATTTAGCTCCTAAGCGGATTTTACCCAAATTTTGCTTAGAAAATTTAAGCCAAAGTGATTAAATGAGAACTACACTAAATAAACAATGTGAAAAGGCAATAAAAACATGAAATTCTTTTACAAGGCTGTTATTTGAATTCATTCATATATATTTGAAAAATTTAATGAAAAAATATACTTAAAAATGGTCAAAATTAAAAAAAAAAAAAAATAGCAATATTCACATGCCAATACTTCAAAATATATTATTTTAAATTTTTCATGGCTATCTTCATTAAGTATGTCTAATTCACAGGTTTGTAATAACAAATTTTCATATTGAAAAAATTAAATTTTATTTCATGCAGTTTATTAGTTGGTTTCTAAAAGCCGATGTGCATCTGAATAGTTAAAAGTTTGACACCTTCTTTTGCTGTAATAGTTTTAGAAGTTTACGATTATGAATTTGTGGAGATTCTACCAGCTGCCATCGATAGGAGCCAATCATTTTTTATTTAAACCCGCACATTGTTTAATTTATCCTATCTATTATGTATTAGATTTAGAAAAATACTTTGAAAACCATCGTGACGTCTATTTCCAGACTTTTACTTTCTTTTAACCTTTAAATTCACACCCACAAATAATCAAGAGTTGAACTAAGCTCTGGATGATTTCTTTCTGACAGTTGACAGTTTAGGGTCATAAAAAATTGTGTATTGCTAGACAGTACACTGCTTTTTATATTTTTAAAATAGACATAATGTAACACATTATAATCTAGGTAGATGTAGCATTAACGATTGCACAATCGTAGTTCTGATAACATTAAATAGTGGAAGAAACTACATCCAAACAAGTCACTATATGATGCAGGTCGGAGAGAATAGAATTTTTTGTGCGAAAATTAATGTTAAGCGATTAATACTTTCAACATCCCTATATAATAAGTCATTTTGCCTGAATGAAAATTAAAGTGCTCATTTCACAGATGCGAACCATTTTATCTCGGCGATTAGAGTGGAATACCTTCATTTTTTAATTACCTTCAAATAAATAAATATGAAATAAAAATGATTTATTTTTATTTTGTATGTAAAGTGCCATTGCCTTTGTTTCGATTTAGTTTAATTAGAAATTAATTCTATCACAAAAATAATTAGGAGTAGAAATACAACCTTACGGTTGCGGTGCCGGATTCCGCATCTCGGAGAAAAAACAAATAATATTAGGTGCGGCGACGGATGCGGATTTTATTGTCATATCATATTATTTGTCTACTAATTTTTTATATCTTTTTATTGAAAAAAAAAAATGTAAAAAATATACAGTAGCAATAATTTTCTAACTGGAACCAATGTCTTTTTTATTTATTTTCGAATGAATTTTTACGTTTTTCTTGTTAGTCATTCACAAAAAACATTAACACATATGCATTTTTGTACTAAAAATAATAATAATTGATAATTGAGAGTTTGAGAGAAAACTAAAATAAATTCTAATTTCGTGCCGATTCGTTAAGCGTTTGATATTGTCAAAACTTCATAAAAAAAAAACAACCGCATCCGCCACCGTGAGGTTGTATTTATACTCTAAAGATTTTTGTGTTTTTTGGCAGTTCTCCACCTGTACAATGACATAATTATTTTTTTCTATCAAAAGTGACACGTCTTAAATTTTTAACAACATATTTAAGGATTTTCTTTTTGTTTTCGGCTATATCGGATTTATCCTTTATCATACATGTATGTAAATCAAAGAAACAAGAATTGGGATAACAGAAAGTTGAAAAATAAAATAAAAAATGTTTACATAAAAATTTAAGTATTTCCCGTAAGATGTCTTTAAAAGCTATTAAATGATACCATATCGATATCTTAAAAATAAGGGGCACAATCCTACTTTTCTATGCAAAGTTCAGAGTCCCGTAACATGGAAAATATGGACGAGCGCTAGTTTTTTACTTGGTGTTTTTTTATAATTTTTATCGCCCAGAGTATTTGTTTAGTGTTTGGTGTTACTTTAGTGAAGTAGATTTTTTCCAAATGATATGGAAAGCTTAGAGGCAGGCGTATTATTTTGCCCGCTTCCTCGAAGGACGTGGACCAAACTTGATATTTTAAATAGCAATATTTTCGAAACTATGTCCGATAGAAAGGCGTATTAAACTTTTCTCTGGCTTATATAGTGCCTTGGGCAAGTTGATTTCAACACGAACACGGACGGACAGACGCACATCGCTTATTCGGCCCTTTTTCCACCTGTGATGAAGGATATAAAAACACGGCAATAAATTTATTTACATTTGTATTAAACAAATGCATCGCGCAACAAACATATTTTAGTTCACAATTTAAACAAGAAGAAAAATAAAAATTCATGAAAAAAATTAAAAGCATAATTTCAGTCGACATTTGCTTTTAATGATCTTGGAAATATTTTCAAAGGCTTCGTTCAATAAAGCGGAATTAAATTTTTATGTAAGACGAAACATGCTTTAGAAATTCCATTTTGACAGCTTGATTAATGAAACCATTTGTCTTGCTACATTAGTTGTGTTCGCTTACTATTATTATTTATTATTTTTTTTTTTTTTTGAAAAATCTAGTAGTCTTTTTTTTCTGAAAAGCAAGCATTATAATATCTGAAATCAGATTTTTTTTGGGTTTAAATTTATGAAGTATTAACGTACTTGGAATGGCCCATTTTTTCGGGGCCCTCAGGACACTTAAAATCAAGTACTTCAGTATTTTGTGTGCGGCAAATTAGGTACAAAAAAATATAAAAAACCATTAAAAATAATAATACAAATAAAAAAGAAGTTGTCAAATTAAAAATTTTTTTTGTACAGAAATTTTTTGAGATCAAATTACAATAATTAGATAAGTTGAAGTTCGCTCTTGATTAACAAATTGTAAGGAGAAAAAAATGTCATATCTGAATAAAATTATTTCTTTGAGGGTCAATTTTACATTAAAAAATTTTGTTGCAAAAGTAAGCGAATGGAACTATTGTAAGCATTTTCATCATCGTCCAAGTCATTCATAGCAAAGGCCAAAGTTCAAAAGTATGCATTTTATTTCTTCTTTGATTTTTTCTCTTTCTTTCCCAATTCCTTGAATCATATTGTTGTGATGGGTAAAAGTGCGGGAAGGAAAAATGTGTCATATTTTGCTTTTAAATACGTAAAAACACTTTTTATCGCATTTGAACACATGCTGTTGCCAATGTATCCTATTGTGTTTTAAAAGGAAAATTTATTTTACGCTTTTTCTTTATTCTCTTTTATAAAGATGT
Source organism: Cistogaster globosa (assembly GCA_937654795.1). Lineage (NCBI taxonomy): Eukaryota > Metazoa > Arthropoda > Insecta > Diptera > Tachinidae > Cistogaster > Cistogaster globosa. Next base: position 120,843,644 of record OW569406.1, on the reverse strand, counting down.
TATTTTTTATGGATTTACGAGAATTATGTGTTAAACTAACATTTTAAATTGATTTCTTTTGATGTTACAGGGAACAAAATTAATTAGTTTTCACTGAAGGTTTTTATGTTTTTCGTTTTCATTACATCCGATTAGTTGGATTTTAAAGTTGTATGCTGACATCATTATAAATAGATTTTTTTTAAATATTTATTACTTAATAAAATCAAACTTGTTTCTATACGTTTGTAACGAAGCAATATTCTTTTATTTTTTATATATTTTGGATCCCTAAAAGTTCCTAAAATGCCTAATTCAGGGGGATTTAAGTGATTGGTATCCAGTCGAAAAATTAAAAGGTTTTAAAATTTGTTTGTAACTTAAGGCTTATTTTACAACGCCAAATGAATGCATTCTAAGCTAAAGAACATTTATTCAGGTGAACTTAATATTCGCTGAGTATGCAAATCAACACACTTGTTTGACATTATTAAGTTGGCCATTACATTCTACTGAAAAGAGCACTTTCTTTGTTGAATATTTTTAACCCCGAATATATCGACTGATACAGATGTTGCGTTAGTTTTGAAGCAGCAGATCCACATGGATTTAATTTTCGAAATATTGAAATGACAACTGTTGATTTTTGCTTAATAAGATGTTCATAGAACTTTTCCAAGTATAAAAAAGGATTCCGTTTGTTTTAATGATATCGGACATTTTAAATACCACAACGGCAGTATATTTTGCTTTAATTAATGGTATTTAGATTTTTTCTGAAAAAATTATATTCATAATATTTAAAAAGCTTTGGAAAATCTGTACTTACTTTAATTCACATTCAAAATAAAAAATAAATTGAACTCACCAATATCTTAATTTGTAATTTAAGACAACATAAAAATAAATAACTTAAAAAAGGTCAATGTGTTTAATTAAAGTAGGTTTTATTCGTAAAGGCTCAATCCTTGATAATCAATTTTTTTTCTCTGCTGTCCATGGTATTTTTCAGTGAATTTAAAAATTGTCAGGCATGTCACACATTCCGATCGGAATGGTTTGAATTCCGAACCAACAATTCCGATAGGTTTTTGTTTTACCTTCTTCAGATTCCGACCGAATGTGCTTATCCCAAAAAATGCTGAGTCTCCACTCTTTAATTTAAATGCGGCATTAATACGCACACCAAAGTAAACAACAAGGCTCTGAAGTAAGGACACATAACTAAAGTAATTTTAAAAACTGCAAATGACTAAAGTTCAAGCAGAATCAATCCCACTTTGAAACTTTAAAGTGGTTTTATTCCATTAAAATGTTTCGTTTTTTGTTTTCTGAAAAAAACAATTTGCGTAATTGAAACCACTTTCGATCGGAATTGAGTTCTATATCATGCCTGTATATTTCTTGTTCATCAAACTAACTTCTTTATTAAGTTCTTGTAGCATTCGACGTGTAATTTGCAAATTAACATTTAATCGTCTATAATAATCAGGTTTGTAAGAATGTAGGACTTAAAGTCAATTAGATTCAATCGCCGATCTACTTATAATTTTAGTCAACCTTAAAGCTAAAAATATCGCCAAGTATTTCTAAAATTTGCATAGTATTCATTTTTTATTGCGACAAATCGCCATAACTGACAATACTGGTCAGGTTACTAAAATCTAGAAATTAAATTTAGTTCTTAAAATAAATTTAGTTTCTGCCTGGTTAAAGAGTACCTCAGTGCGAATCTAACTTTCTGTTTTTAAACGATTTTGGCAAAAAGTGTGATACTCCGAACGATAAATTCATCGATGATCGACCGACATTTTCATTAACATGTATTTCATTTAAAAATGAGAAAAAGTGAAAAACTCACAAAAGCCAAATCCAGCTTTATAGGGGCTTCACATAACTTAGGGTTGGATGATCAAATTTTGTTTTTCAACTTTTAATAAATTTACACTTCTTACCAAAACACTTATATTTTTCAAAATTGAAACGAACTAGCTTTCAATTACTCTTTCAATTCAGGTTCAAGAAAACAGTTGACTACAATTATTTTGAACTTTAAAAATAAAATTGCTTTCAAGTTTCGTGAAGCTGTCTATTTAATTAAATATTAACCAACAGTATGTATGAAAAACTTTAAAAAAGAACTTGAACGTATGGCTGCAGTGTAAAATGTTCATGAAGAGAAGAAGCTGTACAAATAAACTGGGGCTTTGACAGCAACTCTTTGCATTAATTTCTTAAAATATTTGCTGTGACATTTAAACAGCATCTAGTTTAACATAAATGTGCGCTAATACGAATGAGTTTTTAATTATTGATTATTTTTTATTTCAGCCCAAATATATATAAAAATTCCGTGCGAGTTTTTTCAATTTTCCCCTTTTTTCCCATTATAAATTTTTCCCATTCTGACTGGCTGCGGAAAGTGAAAAAAATTCGGCGAAAGAAGTAGGTTATAGAAGAAAGAGTTATAGAAGAAAAATTATATATAAATAAACAAAATAACTTCCTTCAAATTACGATGATGCCACTTTTTCATTATTTTTTTCCCACGGAATTTATAATTTTCTCGAGAATTTTTTTTCGGGGGAAAGAAATTCCATGAGAATATTCATGATTGGGCTGTTTATAAAATTAAATTTAGGGGAAGTTTGTATTTAGACACAATTTAAAAAGGTTATATGTAATTTTAGTGTCAATTGGGATGAGGACATACTTGTCAACCTTTAAAGTTAGAATTTTTTCTTAAATTTACGTAGTTAAAAATATTCTTGGATTCTTTTGGTGATAACAAGATATTATTTAGCATCCAATTACTTGAAACTTTGTTAGTTGACAAGTCTTTTAGAAGAATAAAATTTCCACTGCTTCATAAGATGTGTGAAAAAATTATAGTGTCATTCACTATTTGCTTTTCGTTTGTGGATAATAATAATAATTTAAAAAATTTTAAACTAAAAACAGGATAAAGAAAAGTTAAATTGTCATGTTAATATGTTTTTACTAGTTCAGTACGATTTTGCATAAAAATACCAATTTTTTGATATTTTTTACCTGACATCATGCAAACATTTAATTTTAATTCAGTGGAGAGATAATTTAGAATCTGAGTTATTTTGTTTTAGGTGGTGTGCTACATGCTTTATAATCGATAGAGGTTTAGCATTATATTGGTGGTGATTTAACTTTTTTTATTCCTTTTCTAAGTGTAATTTAGATTTTCCAAAGTTTGATCGCAAAAGAGTTTCATTTTAGTCGCCCTTAAACCTCTTCAAAATCCTCTTAATTGCGAAATAGTTATCTAGTCGTTAGATGTGAAACCCTCTGTTGCTTGGCTGGATAATTTTCAAACCACTTTTTTGTGTTACACTGATTAGAACTTCCTTAATTTACCTTTCTATTTTTCTTCAATGTCTTTTGAACTCATCATTTGAGCCTGTTTACACTAGATTTATTTAAGATATGAAATTCATCACCCAGTGATAAGTGGACAAATTTGTGTATTAATTTTATATAAAAACTTGTACCCAGCGATTGAGTTTCACTTGTTCATTCATACTGTTGTTGTAATCGAATCTTCCCTTGGTTTAATATATTTTTTGTTTTATTTCCTTAATTTAATTTCTTTAATGATTTTTTAAATTATTAGTTGAACTATTCAAGTATCATAATTATAAGTTTGGCTTGAGTTCACGTACATTGTAAATTTCCTTGATTTTAGGAACTTATTTAATAAATAAGAATTCGGAGAATATCCATAATCCATTGGTTTGACGAAGTCCATCTACAAAACCAAACTTTTTTTCATTGTTCTCGCTTTTGTCCAAGTGTCAATTTAGTTAGTATTTTGTCCTTTAAATAAAGCTAATTTTAATAACCAAATTAGCTTATTCTTACTTTGTCTTTGTATTAATAATCCTCTTTATAAAATGCAGATTTTAAAATGTATTTTCTAAAGTTTTTATTCTTCAATAGAAATTAAAAATTACTTTTTTACAACAAAACCTACAATGACATCAAAACTTATTCCACAAGAATTATCTTGACTAATAAAAACAAATTGCAATATAGACAAAATGTTTAATGTTCAATGTTTTGTAACATACACACACACGCACAACTTTAACTAACGCAGGCAACAATCGTTATAAAATGTAACAGAAATAAAACTTACTATGGAAGACATTAATTTGTTATTAAAAAATGAGACAGAAAATTGTTTTTGTATGCAAAGTAACATTCAATCCGCACACATTTATGCGCACAAATGAACAGAGTCCTTAGAAGTTCAGAGTTTGTGAAAACATTTTGTTTTTAAATGAATAACTTATAAGTCAAGGATACATCAGTTTGTTAAAAGAAACAAGAAAAAAAAGAAAGGACCCTCGTACATTACTGTCTTAACAGCTGCAGTGGCAACAATGAAGGATAATATTAATGCATTTAAAAACGACACATTAAGAAAAAAAAAAAAAACAAAAGAGAAAAAAACTAAAAACATATTTTAACTAATAGCTGGCGTCAGTTTAATGTAACGGTACGAGTACACTGTCATGTCTTGCAGAGTTTAAATAATTAGGGCAGGGTTATCCAACTCTTTTAGATTCAATGAATACTAGAAAATTGCTTAGCTGTTAAAAAAGGAAGAAACAGTATAATCAAAATAATAATTTTTTATAAGCTCTTGAAAGATTTCGTATGTGGTTTGGTAAAAAACGTTTAACATTTAAATGAAGTTGGACGAAAAAAAATTACCCAGAGAAGGTAAAAAATATGTCCTAATGAAAAATTAAAATTCTTGTTAAAAACTTTTAAATAAAAAATAAAAAATATTATAGTTTTTAATTTAAATAGAAGATAATTCATTGGATATGAAACCTTAATAACAAGCAAAAATATTTTTCCACTATTTTCTCGACTTCAGAAGAATCAATAGAAATAACGTTTTATCATTAAAAACGATAAAGTTGATAATAAGTAGCCACTGCAAAGATTGTAATTTACCGGATGAAGATGTGTGAGAAATCTCTGTGGTTTAATACTGTTTTCCATCATTATCATAATTACTTTATCCCGACAAATTTGTGCTTAACAGCCACCAGTATTAAATTCAATGATTTCCTGGCGACTACATTCGACATTGCAAGACATCCACGCAGAACACACACACAGTTGTTACACAAAAAGCAACAGATTTTAAAAGTACATAAGAATGTGTGTTTCTCTATGATTGCACAGTTTAAACCAAGCGGCAGTAATGGGGGCCTTTTTTATAATCGCCATCCATGGCCTTTTTCAAGGCTGCTTCAAAAGCTAATTGAAAGCAAAATTTAAGCTTTTTTCACTAGGAATTTAAATTATTTAAAAAAATATTAAATTTATTTAAAATCAATAATTTTTAATTTAAAGTATATAATAATAATTTTCACGCAAACTGAAATCTAAAATACTTGCAAACCACGAGTTGTAGCAACATAAACTCTTTAGAAAAAACATTAAACAATTAAACAAAGCGAAAGAAGAAAGTTGTTTTTATTTTTATTTTTTTCAACATTTCGCCACACTTTCGGGTGGCACCTTCAAGAATTAGAAAACAAAAATGCTTACATTAAGTTAAAAAAAAAATTTAAGAAAATTGTCAAACTCAAAATTTTTTTCAATTTTGTTTTTTGCTTTATAATAAAAAAAGAAACTTAGTTTAATAAATTTTGTTTCCTGTTTCCGTGTGGCGAAATATTAAAACAATATTAATAAAAAACAATTTTCTTATTTTATTAAACTTATCTAGTTCTAAATAAATTAGAAAAGTAAATGTCGAAAAGACCTACGAGGGCTGCTATATATATTTCTGGCCTGGCAACACTGAGTACTACCAAGTGCAATCTGACATTTCCATTGGAAAGCTTGTCATTTTTATGCATAATCGTACTCAAAACGTTTTAACGTACGACCATTATTTGTGTTGTTTACAGTGACTTGAAAAAATTAATATAGAAAAAAATGGAATTAACTCGTGAACATTTTCGTGCCATAATTTTTCACAACTTTCGACGTGGATTATCACGACAAGAGTGCATTGATGAACTTAAATCTTTATATGGCGATGAAGCACCATCCTATAGCACTATAAAAAATTGGTATAATGAATTTAATCGCGGCCGAAGCTCGCTCAAAGACGAATTCCGTGAAGGTCGTCCAAAAACGGCTGTTGTGCCAGAGAACATTGATGCCGTGCGTGAACTCATAATGCAAGATCGACATGTGACATACCGAGAGATAGAGACATCCTTGGACATTTCTTCCACCAGCATACATTCGATACTGCATGAACACCTGGCCGTAAAAAAGGTTTGTTCTCGTTGGATCCCGCACAATTTGAAAGTCGCTCAAAAAAAGGCGCGTGTCGATTGGTGCAAAGAAATGTTGCAAAAATAAGATTGCGGTGCTTCAAAAGACGTTTATAAGATCGTCACAGGTGACGAATCATGGATCTATGCGTATAAGCCCGAAACGAAACAGCAATCGACCGTGTGGGTCTTCAAAGACGAGCAAAACCCAATGAAACTTGTTCGTGGAAGAAGCACTTCGAAGCAAATGGTCGCCTGTTTCTTCGGCGAAACTGGTCATGTGGCGACTGTTCCGCTTGAGCAACGTAGGACGGTCACTTCTGAGTGGTACACTACAATTTGTTTGCCTGAAGTCATCGAAGAAATTCGAAAAATCGACAAGAGAAGACGAATCAATTTTCACTATGACAATGCGAACTCTCACACATCGGCTCAAACCAGAGCGTTTTTGACCGGCCAAAACGTCGAATTAATGGGTCATCCGCCGTACAGCCCTGACTTTGCACCTAATGACTTCTTCTTGTTTCCGCACATCAAGAAAAAAATGTGTGGTCAACGATTTTCGTCGCCAGAAGAAGCTGTTGAAGTGTTTAAAACCCATTTTTTATAGGTGTCTCAATCGGAGTGGAGAAAGTGCTTCGACAACTGGTTTGAGCGCATGCAAAAGTGTATAAATCATGCTGGAGAATACTTTGAAAAAAATAAAACCATTTTTGATTATAAATATTTGCATTTTCACTATTATATAGAGCAGCCCTCGTACTACATTTTGCAACTAAAAAGTGACTAGAATAATTAGAATGTCGCGATCTGATTATTTGTAATGACACGAATATTATAAACTTTTTTTTGATTATTTTTTTAGCAAGAACACAGTTAGTAAGTGGTAATTCCAAACGTCTGCTTCCAAAAGTAAAAAAAAAATAAATCGATAAACGTCAAAGCCATGTCTCTCTGGGCACTTTCTTTTAATTTAATTTTTTTTATTAAAATTTAAAATCACGGGAATATTTATTAATTTAACTTTAAGCTTTAAAAAATCGTGCTGATTATCCCGACCGAATTGTTAAAATCACCGATATTGACTATTAAAGGTGAAAGCACGTTTCGATAGCCGTTTTGCTACCGCTCACTTAGCTCTTCAGGAAACTTCTCACTTAAATTTTAAATAAAGATTTTTGTCCAAGCAATAAAATAAAGACAAAAATCAAAGTTTAAGCAAAAACATTCATTATCAGCATTAATGCTATTTTTCTTTATCCCTGTATACGGCCGACTTTTTTTCGGCTCTTTTATACAGGTAAAAGATGATGAAAAATAAAAAAGACAACAATAAAATATCACAAAACATTACGATAATTTTTTTTGTTTTTTTACACGGGCACTAGAAATTTAATAATTAAAATTTAAAATGACAGAAATATTTATTAACTTGACTTAAAACTTTAAAAAATCGTGCCGATTATCCCGACCGAATTGTTAAAATCACAGATATTAACTATTGAAGGTGAAAGCACGTTTAATAATTCGGTCGGGATAATCAGCACGATTTTTTAAAGTTTAGAGTTAATTTTCTTAGTTGTTGTAGCGGCCATAAAAATTAAATCATGTGAAAATTACAAGCTCCTTGCTATAAAGGTGCTAGAGATAGAGACCGAAAAAATATTTAAACAAAATTAAATTCTACTTTTAATACTTTTTTTCTTTACGTTTTTGCCATGAATACGAAATACAAAAGAAAATACAAAAAAAGAAGATTAAAAAGGACTATTTAGAGAAGGCCTCTTGAAGTTTACCCCTGAGTAACTATCAATCAACGAAAACACAAAAAGCAAACAATATACGATGAACTTGTTGCACAGCATTTTCTTTCTTCTTCTTTCTTCTTTCTTTTTGATTTTATGTTTTAGGTTTTTTTAATACTCAATCATTTACTCATTCGCCCACACATCTTTAACATTTAAACACATAAATATTTATACAAAACTCTTACATTAGATTTCTTAAGACAAGAGGAAGATGGGAAAAATGAATATTCTTTTGAAAACTTGATAATTTCATACTGTGTTGGATATGATTTTACCAATTTGCTTTAGTATTTTAATTTTGTTTATATGGGGCAGTTTTTAAAGAGTTTTGAAAGAGCTAATAAAAAAGTTTAAGAAAAATTTAGGAGCATGAAAAAAGCTTAAAAGGCTTGAAAATCTGAGCATTTTGTTTATGATAAAAGTCCTAAAAGTAAAGATCGCTTAGTATCGTTTTACTTTTCGGCCTTTTTATGCTATCGGATTTGTTTAGATTTTTTTTTTTTTTTTTTTTTTTTTTTTTTGTAAAGAGAAGTAGCACTTCAGGCATTAAAACCTACTAAGTTATTTTGGTAACCGTGCTACATTCTTTAGGAAAGGGATAGATAAGAGATAAGACAGGTGGTGAAAGAGAGAGATAGAGAGTTAGTTATTTTACTTCGCCGGCGAATATGCTATTAAGAAGTACCGACGAAGGAGGCTGATTTATCTGGATTTTTACTAACTACGAACGCATCAAGTAAATTAGCTTGAAAGTGGAGTCAATACTGGGTACTTTAAAAGATCGGTTTGTACCGTCATCAGACCAAAATATAATTATCTGGATCATAATGCATCTAGATAAAATAGTAACTATCGTAGTTATTCTCTACATAGTGCGATTGTTTTTATGATAATTTTTTTTATTTTGTTCAAGTTTCCTTAATTTTCTACTTTATTTCCACACCGCATTAAAATGTTTGCTGAAGCGCTATCGGTTTAGCGGAAAAGCTTTTCAACGTTAGAGCAGCACTCAGAATGCTTTACAATAAGCAGGAGCATGAGAGAAAAGAGAAAGGTAGTTGTTGATACGTAATTTAAACTTTGTAGTTAAGAGCTTTGAAGTCGATTGGCCAGTGGATCCCACTGTGCGTTGTAGAGAAGTCTTGTTCTGGAATCATGATCCTGCAATAGCCTTTCCTGTCACTTTCAATGTAGAAGAACTAAATCGAATGTCCCCAAGCAATACTCGCTATCTTCCTTCCCATAACCTTATTTTTTAGGTCCAAGATAAAATAAAGACCTTTAAAAAAATTTTAACCCATTAAATAATAAGAAATAACAGCTTAACCCGTTTTTTGAAAGTTTTCAACAGCATTCTTAATTTTAATTTTGTCAGGAAATATCGACTTTAGCTGTTTAGATTTTAAGGTAAAAATACTCTGTTTTTAAGATGACAAAGATGAAATTCGTCTTGAGTGTTAGAAGTATAATTATAGCAATAACTCAATTTTTTCTTGAATCGACTTTAGCTGTTATTGCTTGTGGACACAGAATTATCGACTACAAAAATTTTGCATCAATTAAGTTGCGTAGCCACAAAAAGGTTTTGAAGCCTTTAATAGACAGAGTGGGATTATTAACTGCTGCTATCATCTTCAGAACAGAAAGGATTATACGAAATGGGGGAAGGAAAGACAACTTGTAGCAGGTTTTTTTTTTGAAAGCTTGATGTATCTAAAATGTGGAGAGCCACAGTGAAATATGAAGCCAAGTGAAATATGTTCAAGTAGACTAACAATTCTAAAAATATTTCAAAATATGGAATTATGGCGAACATTTTTTAGAGTGCTTTTGCCCTTTTTGTAAATTGACATGTCATTAGCAACATACTCGCCAATTATTGAGGCCCAATTATATTCTCTTATCTACATGAGTTCAAAAGAATTAGTTTGGAATATTTACTGATCCTGTTCAAGAACAGATAACGGTGGCTGCTTTCAGACAAATCAGCGTTATCAGCAAACAACTTTGTCAAAAAATTAGTTTTGCGTGCAGAATCAAAAAATGTTTAGTTCTTTTTTTAAATATTTTTCTTTACAGAGGGACGTAAATTATTTTTAACAAAATAACAAAGTTCAAAAGCTTCGCCATCTAAAGCAACTATTAGACAGTAAATTTTTGCATGTAAGAGCGGCTTGATGAGAGAGAGAGAGAGAACTTCAGTATTAAAAATTTTTTAAATTTATTCAGCGCCGCTGACCAACATGAATTTTACCCTATGACGCAAGTATGATTGTCATCAAAGTAGTGCTTACATCCAAAGTTTGATCGTCTAATAGCCGCTTAAGAAATTTTCCCTAAGAAAGTTTTTTCATTGATCAGACTTTAAGACGTCAGCCTTTAAATTTAAAAATACTTCAGGAATGATTTGTTTGAATTAAAAAACGAAAACTGAGCTTCGTCCACCTTTTTAAATAGTCTTCCTAAATATTTTTTTTTGGCGCAACGGGCAGTCCATTTTAATATTTTTTATTTGTAGATTTATAGCCTTCTGGTCATAAAAATAAATTGATTTACGTAGTGAAGAAAATGAAAAGTAATTTATTGTGTTATGGCCTCATAAATGAAATTTCTGCTGAGTTTTTATTTTGTTACTGTTGTTCTTTTTATTTTGTACATGTTGTTTGCATTAAGTTTTATTTTTGTGGACAGACTTTGTTAAAAAAGCTTTTATTTGCTCATACATTTTAATGACAGCATCTCATTTATTTCGTGTTATTTCGTCTGTGCGATGAACTCATAACTTTTTTTTGTTTTCAAAAAATGAATTGTATGAAATGGGATTTTCTTTAATAAACAAAAAATTCTTTAAGCCGAAATAGTTTTCTCGTTAATTCATAAATCAATTGAGATGAATCTTTGATTGCTTTATTTTTTAGAGATCGATTTCAAGGAGCGTTTGATATCTGCTGTTAAGAAGGAAGTGAAACAATTAATGGAAGAAGCTGTTACTAAAAAATATGTACACGAGGAAAGTACAACAGTGACTCAATTGTGTGCTTCCGTGGAAGCTTGTTTAAGTCAGGGTTTAAGACGCCGGGCTTTGGGTTTGTTTAAGACCTCATCGACCACAGCTTTGCTGCACAAAATTGCCAAACTTTGTTCAGATGCGGAACACATTAGCAAAATGGTGCAGGATATTGAGGCAAATGATCCGAATAAACGTTCATCATCGAGTAGTGATAGTTTTATTCGGCCGCCGATGATGAAAAAAGGAAGCAGCAGTTCCGTTACCAGTACCGTAAGCACCAGTTGTTCCAGTATATCATTGGCTTCAATGAAGTAAGTGTTTTGCTAAGAGTCTTAATGGGGCTCCAACAGATTTTTATAAAAATAATGTTTAAAACCCACATAAAAATAAAGTTGGAATTAAAGGTATCTTATTTTGTTTCTTACTTCTCTTTGAAGATATTTATGGATACGCTTGGCTCTGTACGAAAAACGTTTAGTAAAAATAATAGAATTTCTTGTGGAAAATGCCTCATCTTATTATGAACGTGACTCGCTAGTGGCCGACCCAGATTACGGCTGCATCTTAAGTTCGCTTTTGGTCGGACCCTGTGCATTGGAATTTACAAAAGCGAAAACAGCTGATCATTATTGGACAGATCCCCATGCAGATGAATTGGTACAAAGACATCGCATAAGTTCGGGTAGAAGGTCATCTTCAGTCTCATCAAGAGCGCCAATAATTAATTTCAAGCGAAGCTTAAACACAAGTACAGATGAAGCAAATAGTGGCTCGTTTAAGTCCATAGCATCTTGTACAGTGGCCAAGGATTATGTGGAGTCCTTACATCAGAATTCTCGAGCAACATTATTGTATGGAAAAAATAATGTGGAAGTGTTGCCGGTGAGTAATAAAGCGCACTTTTTTTCTTTTTTCCTTAAAGTATATTTTTTCAATTATATTTTACAGAAAGATTGTAGCGAACCGATGTTGGGTTATTTGAGTCTTCATCAACATATACAAACATTAACCATCAAATGGAATCCCAATCAGTTGATGAATGGCTATCAGGAATCCGAAGAAGAGGTCGATAAGGAACACTATTGGGCTTATGCTTTAAATATCAATGTAGACGATATTGTTTATGTGCATTGCCATCAGAATAAGGGAGAGGATAGTGGCGGCACTGTTATTCTAGTAAGTCAGGATGGCTTGCAACGTCCTCCTATTATTTTTCCCGAAGGTGGGCATTTGCAACAGTTTCTAAGTTGCTTAGAAACTGGACTTCTACCCCATGGCCAATTAGATCCTCCTTTGTGGTCTCAACGAGGTATTGGAAAAATATTTCCCTGGCCAAAGAGTGTACGCAGGCGCCTATTGCCCTCAGTAATGGAGTCTTTCGATGAGACACCCATCGATTATGTTTTTCGTATTGTTAGTAAAAGCAAACATGAGGAATTTGGTAAATAAAAATTCAACAAATTTAACTATAAGAAAAGATGAACAGTTTTTAATTTAAGTTTTTATTTATAGCGGCAGCATATTCCATATTGGATTTTGTTCGAAGTTCACCACGTCGAGCACAATTGAGTAGTTGTTCCACAACAGGCAGCAGTGATTGCTCAAGCAAAAGTCTTTCAATCGATCAATATCCCTTAGACTCTCCGTTGCCCCAAACAAATCAAAACGCAAGTATTGAAATGGTATGTTCTACAATGAAGAGGCAAATAATTTCAAGAGCATTTTATGGATGGTTGGCCTACTGTAGACACTTGTCGACAGTTCGAACACATCTGTCGGGTTTGGTCAATGGGCGCATAACACCAGAAAGTAAATTTTTTAATATTTAATGTAAAAAATCTTTTATTTTTTCCACTTACTTCTAGTGAAAGCTGATGAAGACGGCTTAACGGTTGCAAAGTGGAAAGAATTTAATAAAAATGGTACAACTGACAGCAAGGAAGAAGTATTTCGCCTGGTTTATTTTGGTGGTGTTGCTCCTGAGTTGAGAAAAGAGGTTTGGCCATATCTTTTGGGTCACTACACATTTGGCACCAGCGTGGAAGAACGTCAAAAATTAGATGAAACCTGCAAACATTATTATGAGACCACAATGAGCGAGTGGTTAGCAGTCGATGCTATAGTACAGCAAAGAGAGAAGGAAAAGACTGCCAGGGCTGTAGCAAAATTGAGCTCGGGTAGTAACAGTGGACAGGAGAAGACAGTACGTCATGTTGAATTAGAAACTGGAGAATTGGAGAATGAAGTATTTGAAGATATATCCGACATATCCGATCCTGGTGAATTGGAATTCGAGGAAGAGCATGGTCAAAATTTAGAAATGGCCTCCATTAGCAATACAGACCATTTAACCGTGAAACCAATACCCAGAGCTATGAAAACTAGTACAGACTCGGGCAATGTTGATGACCACACTGATGATTTAAATATGGAGGGAGAAGGAGAGCAGTCAAAGATTGCGGCCTCTTCTTCTCTTCTAAAAGATGAAGAATCAGTAAAGGAAGGTTATTCAGCCAATATTAATGCTAGTGATAAAAGTACACCTTCAACGTCATCTTATGAGGCCGTAGGAAACAGTTTTGTAGAATTGAAAGCTGATAACAAATCCATTCTTAGTCCTGAGTACCTGAGCGCTGATGATTTTGAAGAGCATTTAAGAGATGAATTTTCTTCAGAAGTTGTGCCAGAAGCTGCGAAACAAGCGACAGATTTCAAAACAGCAGTCATTATTACAAACGCGTCAGTGGATGTTGTGAATTGGGATGCCAGTTCTAAGTTACAAAATATATGCATGTCAACTCTAGAGGAGCAACCCAATCCAAAGGTGACTGATGCTTTGCAGGAGCCAAAGTCCGCCTGTGTATCACCAGCCAGCTCAAACGGTGGAGTTTATAGTGTTAGTTGATTGTTGAAAAGAATTAAAGGACTTGATGTATTTATCCCAGTTGTGCTTAAATGATGTGGATTTCATTGAAAAGTTCTATGTGAAAGTTAAAACTTGAGAAAATGTATAAAAATTTAGAAGTTCAAAGTGATATAATGTGCAGCTATAGATATTTATTTACTTACTGCGAGATCCCCTGAAATATATAGTTTTGCACATAAAAATCTATTAAATTTAAAAGCTAATTCACCAGTTTTTTTTTAAATACATCATGGTTTAAGTTTTAAGATTTAATTTCTAAAAGTACAAATTAAACTATGTTTACACTACGTCTTGTTTACACTACATCTTGACGAGCAATTGGTTTGTTCGCACATAAGCAAAACGTCGGCAGAGAAGGTAACAAACATTTATTCATGTCATGCTTTTTTCCGATTAAATAAATAAATCACCGATATTGATTATTAAGGGCGAAAGCACATTTCGATGGCGATTTCGCTACCACTTGCTTTGCTCTTCGGAAAAGTTCTCACAAATATTTTAAATAAACTAAAGATTTTTGTCAAAGTTTAAGCAAAAAACAAATATAATCAGCAATGATTTTTTTCTTTATCTCTGTATACGGCTGATGATTGATTTTGTGAACAAATGTTCTGACAACGCTGTTTAAACATGACATCAACAACGATGATCTACACAAAGCATATTGAAGTGCGTACATGAATTTATTCAATGGTTGAGCATATCCAATGGCTTGTCAAGACGGCGTGTTAATAATAAATCAGTTTTAATTTTTTGATAATTATTTTAACAATAATTTTTTAACTTCATTTATTACAGAGCGAATTGCTGGAACAATTTGGATTGAATCTGCATCGTATTGAAAAGGATGTACAGCGATGTGATCGGAATTATCCTTACTTCGCCAATGAAAATCTGGATAAACTTCGAAATGTTATATCAACGTAAGTAGAATTAAATGAAATCGAGCTGGTCAATTAAGAACAACAAGTGAAAAAAGACTAAATGATTCATTTAATTTTTACTGGTTGTCGGGTTTTGGAATAAATAAAAAAAAAAAAAAATAGGTAAAATGCGAAAACTAACGGCAATCCATATTTTCCGAGTTTTAATGTCTGACAAATTTTACGGATTTTACGGGGAAAGAAGAAAATCTAAAAAGCAAAAAAAAAAAAAAAAATTACGAATAAATTTTTAGAATTTCTATTTACAAAACATTGGGAACAAATTAATGTGCTGTGTCTATATTACAGTCGATCAACTCGTTTGAAAAATTTGTATGAAAAGCACTCAGTTTTTTGAGTTATTTTCATATAAATTTTTCAGACGAGTTGATCGCCTGTAATACAGAAACAGCACATAAATTTTTATTTAACTTTTATTTTTTTAATTTTTTTTTTCTAAAGAAAAGGATTTTTTCAATTTTGGTTCTTAAAAATCTTATTGATTCATAATGGGTCAAACATTCTCAAGACATTTAAAAGGTCAAAAATTATTTAAAAACTTTTGGAGTTTGTAACTTCAAAAATATTGAATGTCAGCGTTTTTTTCTTCTTAAGATTAATTCATGTACCCCAAGACAACTTAACATTTCTATCGTTGTTTTTATTATTATCAACACATAATTATTACTATTGTGAGTTTACTGTGAGATATCGGATTAATTTTCTTAACCTCAAGAACTTGCACATTCTTGTCCACAAAAGAATATACTTTTGCGGAAAAAGGCAGCTCCCAATTCATATTTTATCGCTAGGTTTTCATCTCCCTAGGTTCAACGTGATTCTAAATTGTTTTTGTTTGTTTAAAAATGCTTAAAGTTGCCTCAAGCATTGATTGTTAATAAAAAACTTAAATATCGATATTTCTCGATTTTTATTCATCTGCTGAAACAAGAAATTTTAATTGACGTACCACTGTATTATTTGGACTTTGCATTATATTTTAGTTACGTTTGGGAGCACCTGGATGTTGGATACATGCAGGGAATGTGTGATTTAGTGGCACCACTTCTCGTTATATTCGATGATGAATCGTTGACATACAGTTGCTTTTGTAAGCTAATGGAACGCATGATTGAGAATTTTCCCAATGGTGGAGCAATGGATATGCATTTTGCTAACATGAGGTAACATTATAATTTTCAATAAAAATGTTTCAGGTGTAAAATTTTTTTCATACAATTTTAGGTCCCTGATACAGATACTTGACTCGGAGATGTACGACCTTATGGACTCAAATGGTGATTATACACATTTCTATTTTTGTTATCGCTGGTTTTTGTTAGATTTCAAACGAGAGCTTGTTTACGACGATGTATTTTCCACCTGGGAAGTCATTTGGGCGGCAAAGCATGTTGCTTCAGGCCATTTTGTATTATTTTTGGCATTGGCCTTGTTGGAAACTTATCGGGATATTATTTTATCAAATAGTATGGATTTTACTGATGTCATTAAGTTTTTCAATGGTGAGTTAAACTAATAAAGTATTTTTTGTTATTGTAAAATGTTCTTAAAATTGTTGCTTTAATTTTGTAGAAATGGCAGAACGACACAATGCCCAGTCTATTTTACAATTGGCTCGCAGTTTAGTGTTGCAGTTGCAGATGATTATTGAAAATAAATAAATTTAAATATTAAACGTTTAAAACCTTTGCATGTAAATTAGATTAATGTTTAGTATAAATTCACAAGTAGAGGCCAAAATCAAACAAAACTTCCTGTAGTTGTAGGATAAATAAAAAAAAAAAAAAAACTCTAAAATTTTTTTCCTCTTTTAATTAGGCTGCTATAACTTTTTTTGTAGTAAGAATACATTTTTTATAAATGTTTTGAAAATTTTTAATTATACAAAGTAAAGAACAATCATTTTTATATAAAAATTCACAAAGGAAAAACATTTAATTAAAGATTGGATATGATAAATGAAAATAATTTAAAATGATTTTAAAATCACATCAAGTCCTTTCTCATAAAATTTAAACAAAATATTTGCAAAGATAACTATGAAAAGAAAAAGCATTGGTTTATTATGACACGATTTGCTCAAATTTAAAACCATTAGAAGAAATCTTTATTGAGTGGTCAGCAGGCCGGTTAAGGCAGCTTTCATATCAAAATATTACGGAAAAACAAGGAATTTATTTTGAAATACGATTTAAATAAAATAACTTTTACAAAATATCCGAAATAATCTTTACAATAAATTTTTTTTCAATTCAATGAAAACAATTGAAATATTTTTTTTCTAAAAAATATTAATTAATTAAAAAAATCAATATCCTTAAGAGACTGTTCAAGAAATTCCTTTTTATTCTAACACAAACATACGTTTATATCAATTAACTATACTAAATATCTTTTACTATATAAAAAATATATTTAAACACAAAAAAAAAAAATATTAAAAAAAAATAAATGTGTCCTTGTGTACCTTAGAAAACAGGAAATACAATTTTACATTTGTTTGTAACCAGTTTTTAAATTTCTTGTTATCAAAACTAATTTCTATTTTGTAATTCTATGATTATTTTAATTTATTTTACCTTAAGCCAAAATTTATGTGTTAGTTTTTTTAACATAAATTTCCTTTTAATTGTTAAATAAAAACTGGTTATTTAAAATTAGTAAACATTTTTATTAAATAAAAAAAAGCAAACTGGAAAATATGTAGTTTTATTAATTATTCTATGGAGTATTTTAAACTATAATTAAATTTATTAAAATTAGATACCGTAGCCAAAGTCGCTAATTAAGTTGGGTAATACATCGTTGTATTTTTCTAAATAAAAAAAGAAATAACTTATATGACAATCAATATATTAACGAAATAATGGATATTGCAAAAACGATACTAAAACAAAACTACTTTAGATTTAACAATAACTTTTATAAATTGCCTGATGGACTCGACATGGGAAAACCCGACATCCGCAATTTTTACAGAGATATTTATGCAACATTTAGAACAACTACACGTCAAAACCCTAATGGAAAAACATAAAATAACTCATTATTACAGATACGTAGACGACATAATATGCATCCTAGAAAGGGACAACGCAGAGGAAATTCTAACAGATTTAAACACAATACGTAATAAAATCACATACAAAATGGAAAAAGAGAAAGACGGAACAACAAATATAACAAAGAACTCAACACAATTTACACTATAGCTAAAAATAGCGGTTACAACTGCACTACTATCGACAAACTACTTACACAATACAACACTAAAAACAAGAAGAAAGAAAACAAGGAGACAATCGATACAACACGACGACACATTTTTACTTACACAGGACCAGAAATATATAGATTAACTAACCTTTTTCAGAAAGAAGGTTTACAGACAGCACTAAAGACGAGCAATACTCTACGAAACAATCTCAAGACATCAACAGAAATAACCGATAAATTTAACACCAGCGGAGTATACAGACTTACTTGCACCTGCAACCATACATACATAGGACAAACTGGACGAACATTAAAAACAAGGTTCACAGAACACATACGATCATATAAACGGAAAAGAGAAGACTCTAACTTCGCAATACACCTTAACACACATGAACACGAGCCAAGGGAAAGAGATGAATGTATGATGTATGACATTCTTGAAAACATGAAAATATACAAAACACAAACGTTTAACGGAGATATTATTAACGAACAGGTAAATACAACCTCAGACACAATTTTTACACCACTTAAACTATTAAAACAAACTTACAAACGCAAAACACCCACAGATGGTCACACTTACCTACCTAATAATAAAACAAAGAAATATTAAAATTATATACCTTCAATAAAGATGACAGATATCAGGCAATCTACCTGCATAATACCATTTTTAAATAGACACCATCCTAACGGACAAAACTACCTGTACCCACCACTATCTATGCAACAAACACGTTACACTATCTAACCAGTACTAATCAAAACGCGGCTTGAAAATGATGTCTTTACATCGAAAGCGCTCGCCAATCGTATTAAATAAACAGCCAGTGACGACGGTCTTCACCGAAAGGTATGACAACAGTAAAGAAATAAACCTTTAAATCAAGTCTTTGAAGCTAAAAAATAACTAAGTGTAGTCTTGACTAAATTAAAATATTTTTATAGATTTTTTACATAATTTGTTTTATAATTCGGTCTCAAGTCATCTTAAAAATTCGTATTGGATTTTTTCTGGTTTCTTTTAGGGAAATGCCAACATTGATAAAATAATTTGAATATTTTAATGTGTCACGGACTTCAATTATTCAAAGTTCTCAGTCTTTTTTTGTTGTTTTTTTTGTTGTAAAGTTGACCCATTGATATCAGAATTTGAGCAAACATTAGAAAAAATTTTATAATCCCTTTTACTTTTGATTGTGTTGTTGTAATCACAAAGTATAAATTAAAAGTGGAAAGTAGCTAGATTATAATACTGGCATAAAAATCAGTAAAGTGAAACGTACTTATCGCCACTCTTTTTAAGAAAAATTTATTGCTCATTAAGGCCAGGCTTGTTAGATATGGCGATTTCTCGTTAAATGTGGCGATTTTTAAACTCATTTGGGGACCAAACTTTTGATTTGGAGACATGGCGATTTTTTTGGCGACTTAAAAATTATTTGGCGATTTTCTTAGCGATTTCAACATGTCTTTTTTAGCATTTAATTTACCTCGACAAATTTCGACAAAAAAATCATACGTCAACAATATTATACTCTACTAATTTTTATTAGCATTATAATCTGGTAACGTTTCACTTTAAACTGTTAGTGCTGCAAAGAGAACGACACATAAATATGTGCCTCAGAGATGATAATATTTTTTGCACATTCCAAAACTGAAAAGAAAAAAGGAACTGTAATAACAACGCTATTTCTTAAAATTTTCCCAGTTTTACGTTGCAAATGTTTTTAAATGCCAATTGTTGTTATTCTGATTTCTAAATTCTGAAGAGCGTTCAATTTTACAGTTATTATTTGTTATATAATAATTTAGTAATTATTGTAATATATTTAGTTAATATATATGAAATATAATTATAAAATAATTTAATATATAGTTTTATTAAAGGTTTACAGGTAGTTTAACGGTAGTTTGGCGATAAGAAGGGGACTGCGCAGATCTGTTGCTTAGTGTTACCTATAAAAAAATTAGAAGAATGTCTGAGGCATATTGAGAGTAGAAGTTATATTGGAAGATGGTAAAGGATATTTTTACAAGAGATCCCAGTTAAAATTAATGTTTAGAGGGTATGCAAAACTTAAATAAGCCATGGTTTTTAACACTCCACTCCCTTTGATACTAGATCGTATGTACCATTTTAAGGAACTTGCTCTCGCCGTACTTTATATGCTGGCATTTCCAACAAGTAATGTCTGCGTTGAAAAGGTTTTTTTCGATAATGAATTCTTTTAAGACTTGTATGCAAAATATAATGCAGAATGAAAATCTTGATGCTTTATTGTGCGTTATAAATTATATGAATGCAGATAACAGAAGATAAACTTCTTTTATACCTTCTGAAGAAATGCTTTATAAAATCAATTTGAATACAACGTATTCCAAGGAAGAGGAGACTGCAGAATGTCTTGAAAATGAAGTGTACAGGGTATTAGAAATACAACAAAACTGTAAAGTTTTAGCCATGTCGATGAAATAGTATTTTTTTTTACAAAAAATATTTTTATGTAAAAAAATAAACAAATTTTATGGATTAAACCTGAAAAACAGTTTTGGCTTTTGTTAAAAGAAAAAAAAACTACATCAAATATGTGTAGAAATAATCAAGCTAGCGAGAAATCGCCAAATCTTGACCTTCTTGGTATTATTATTTATCCAATGAATTTAACCAAGCGCCGTTTTAATCTTAGAGCTTTTAGTGCTAATCTTCACCTTCAATTAAACTTTAGAACGGATTTGTCATAAAGTTTAGGGGAACTATAAATTTAACTGTTTTTTTTTCATCATTTTATTCTGCACATGTGTGTTATGAAAACTTTTATAAAAAGTATAACAGTTAAATAATGTAAACTATATTAAGGTTTATGAATTCAAAAAGCTTTCATGCTATTTAACAAAGCTTTTTTAAATAATGAAATATATTTGTGGGAAATAATTTAGATTATGGAAGGCCTGTAAAAGTGTTATAAAACAGTTATGAAATTCGTTAGGATTGTTGTGTTTTCGAATTAAAACTGTAATTTACCTTTAAAAATTTGTTATAAATATTTATTTCTTAAGAAACATTCGGAATATGTCATATCAACATGTTTATTTACATATAAAAATAAGAGAATAAGAAACTTAGAACACAAAAAACCTGAAAACATTTAAGTTTCAATTTTATGTGGAATTAACACAATTATGTCAACACGTTTTCTACTAAAGTTGATATGGAATGACAAAAAAAACTCTATTACTCCATGACTTTACGACTTTTTTTGATTAATTTTTTCTTTGGATTCTTTGTATTTGATACAGATCAATGTAAGCGAAAGTTCTGGACTTCAAGGACAACTTAAAGTATTAATGCTGAAATAACTTTGGCAAAAGTCGAAGTGGAAATTAAGAGGTTGCAAAAAAGTACAATGTAAAATGAAAGAGTAGCAAAACATTTGTTAAGAATTTTTACTTTATTTCCACTAAAAAATTGTTGAAGCATGAGTTATTTACCTTAAATTAAATATAACATTACAGTTTTACAATATATAAACATTTCAAAATTTCTTTGCAACATGTTTATAAACTAAAATGTTACTAAAGCAATGTTTAACAGACCCACATAAGAAAACAAAAAACAAAAAAAGTATAAACAGTTTATTGAACGAGAATCACACTATTGTAGTTAAAACATAATTCATTCAAATAAAAATTCCGAAAATTTTCATAAGGCGCATGTGTTGAAAGGACATTAAATGTTTCAAGCCTAATGTTTATTAGAAGACAACTTATTCACGTATTTTACTAAGACAGTTTCAAATAGTGCATCACATTGTTAACAAGCATTAAGCGGTAAAAAATAAATAAAAAAACCAACAAATGGACAAAAATTTGTTAACAAAGTTGTAAAAGAAAAAAAAATTTTCTTAAAAATAAATAAAAAATTTAAAATTTAAATAAAATAAAACAAAATTTTAACATAGTGAATAAAATTAAAAAAATATATATTAAAAAAAAAATAAATAAATAAATAAATAAAAAAATTAAATAAAAAATTTAAAATGTAAAGTAAATTACAGTGTTATTAAAAATTACATAGAAAAATTGAAAAAGTTTTACAAAATGATAATAAATTTAAAATAATTAAAAAAATTACATTATGACCGTAACATCTAAAGAAATAAGAAATTTACTTGAATATTTTTCAAAGCAAAATTTATCCAATCGTTTAATTTTATTAAATGCAAATAATTCTTTAGCTGTTGAATCTAAACAGCAGACTGTAACATTCGAGTACACTTCTTGGGATCTATTTGATGCAGAAAACTCAACAGAGCCATTAGCTTTAAGTCAGTTTGTTAGCAATTATTCTTCCCTGCCCTTTAATACAAATGATACATTTTCGAATCACACTCAAGTCAGTGATAAGCCACGTGTTAGTGCGGAAATACCCATATGGCTGATACCATGCTACAGCATTATATTGATATTTGCTGTTGTGGGAAATTTATTAGTTGCCTCAACTCTATTTCAAAATCGTCGTATGCGTACAATAACGAATGTGTTTTTAGCAAATTTAGCAATTTCTGATATGCTGCTGGGTGTTCTCTGCATGCCCATCACGCTGGTGGGAACCTATTTACGACATTTCATTTTTGGTGAATTGGTGTGTAAATTTATACAATTTGCTCAGGGTAAGTTTTAATCAATTCATGCAATTGATACTCCTATTTGAGAAAGATAAAACAAAAAAATATGATTACATGCTTCTGTGGCCACATTAATTTACATGAATTTTCGCACAAATTGCGCATTACTGGCGAATACAGTGAAAACAAGGAGGACTTGAAATGTTTATTTTCCTTAAGTGTGTTTGTCAAATAATAACAATAAAAAAGCCATATAAATCATGATTAACAAACTAACTAATCTCTACTAAAAGTATCCATTCTTGTATAAAAATGTAGTTTAAGAATTGCGTCTCTTTGTCCTCAACTCCCAAACAACTGGGAGGCTTACAGAGACACTTGGTTTTTGGCAATTTTCTTGTTTTTTTATTTAAGGAAACATTTACTCGGAGCCATAAAACAGCAGTAAAATAAAATTTAGTTGGTCTCAAAACACAAAAAAAAAGTTTTTTTTACATAGTTTTACAGGGGTCTGTTTATTTTTAGATTTAAATTTAATAAAATATTATTTCACTTTAATCAAATATTTTATTAAAAATTTTTCTATTTAAATAATAATTAATTGAAAATAACTCATTGAATCAAAAAAATATTATAGATTTTTAGTCTAAAAACAAATAAAATCATTATCAGATGCAAAACTTATTTTTAGTGCCGTCAAGTTGTTTATACCCTTCATCACACGTGGCAAAATGGTACTTTGAAGTTTGTCGTCCCATTTGCATTTTTGCTATATCCATTTCAGACCCCGTAAAGTGTTAATATTCTGAGTTTTTTTGTATAGCGCAGTCGATTAAGTAATCTGCGTCTATCTGTCCGTATTCGTGTTGAAATCTTTCGAAAATTTTGGTATTGAAAATCAGCAAGATCGGTCCAAGCCTTCGAGGCAGCGGGCAAAACACCACGCCTGCCTCTAATATTTTCATTTTATTTGGAACAATACAGTAACTTTAATTAAAAAAAAAAACTAATTTATTGGGCGATGCAAAATTAAAAAATAAGAAAAAAAATTTTTGAAAAAATTCGCGCTCTCCCAAATTTTTCGAGTTATGGGCCTCTGAAATTTTTATAGAAAAACACGATTGTGTAACATAATTTTTAAGATATCAATAAGGGTATCACTTAAAAGCTTTTGAAGAGATCATTAAAAAAATTGCTTAAATTTTTAAAAAATGCTTAACCCATCACAAGGTTGGTAATATAGTTGGAAATTCCTTCCGCCAAAAATGATTAATTCTACACTCGATTACCTTTTTAAAAATTTTTTGCTAAGAACATAACGTGCTTTTTGTTAAAATGTTACTTTTGATGCTGTCAATTTTAAGGTTGAATTCTTTGACAACAATAAAAAATATAAAATGAATAAATAACAAAATACTAGATTCATGAGCCTAAAAAAATCAACCCATTCCTGTTTAATTACAGTCACTAAAAGGCATTTTTTTCTACAGATTAGTTAAATATGTGTGGGTGTATTAAAATTAATAGGAATTTTATGACATAAATTGCAATCATGCATTCGCATTAGTTAATCTGCCCCTTAACTTATTTTGAAATGCAGTAAAAAGAAGGGAGTGAATTTTTTTCCTTTTCTTATAAATAAAATCAAATATAAATAACTTAAAATAAAATACGCACGTGGAGTAGGGTGTGAACCAAATATTTAATCAATAAATAATTTTTTATTTTTGATACCAACAAATTTAACATTTCTCTACAAAAAGCTTTTTCTGTTATTCCTGAAATCAATTAATCATTAAAAAAATAAATAACAACAACAACGATAAACACATACAAATTTAAAAAAAGTTTTTTACTCCTTTTTTATTGGCAGTAATTATTAAAAGAAGGCTGTCATATTGTGACCGTTTCCCTCACGCCTATTTTTCATTAATATTTTATTCATTGCTGAACAATAAAAGCTTAAAAAACGGAAGTTTAACAAATAATATTCAGTCTTTAATAGTAAAAAATTGGATACCAGGACACAAAAAAAATTTTTTTTGTGTATCAGAATTTATTAATAACAAAATTTATGACTTGTTCGCGTGTTTTTTTTTTTCTTTTTCTTTAAAACAAAACTTGTGGGGTTCTTAATGAGCGCACAAATATTCTGAAAAATGTATATTTTGAATATTAGAATAAACGAATTTATTTTCTGGTTTACATTATTTTCCATAGAAATTATAAACCAATTAATCAATTGTTTATAAAATTAACTGCTTTGGCGACTTTGTTTTGTCAAATTTATCCGGCAACGCTAGTTAAACGTTAAAGATTAATAAAAGTTTGTATTTTAAAAGGCTATTAGCTGGTAAGTTACTTTAACTTTTTTTGTACTTGTCATGCATAGACCTTAAAACGTTTTAGTTTGAGAATTAATAATGCATAGATATTATAATTCATTTCAGTGGTGCCCAGCCGCACAAACAAATCTGTTAAATTAAAGGGAAATATTTAGAAACTGGTCAAAAAAAGTGTACCTTCATTTTCTATTGCTTTGAAAATTTTATTTCTTTGCCAAGGAAATTGAAGCACTGAGTTAATAAATATAAATTTATGTTATTATTACATTAACAATTTAAGGTGTTTTGAATGATTCGGAACCTTTTTAATCGACTTAAAAGAAGGTTATCAATTCGACTGAATGTTGCTTTTTTCATATTTGTGCCAGTAGAATTAAATAATTTCTTACCCGATTTTGAAATTTCTTTTTGTGATTTGATAGTTTATGCTTACATATTGGTCCCGTTTTGAATACTGTTCATAATCTTAAAATTTAAAGGGTGTCCCCATACATGTCTTAAATAGTAAAATTAACCGTAAAGCGCACTTCTTTAGAATTAATAAAAAGATGCGTATTACCATCGCTCCCAACAGCAAAAAGTAAAACAAAAGTTCCCATAGGTGACGTAAATTGACTTATATGCGCCTATCCATTGAACCACGCTTGAAAATTGGACGATTACCATGACCGTTATAAGTATAAGCATTTAAAATTATAAATTAAAGGGTGTCCCAATAGTTAATGTAATTTGATTTACATGTCCAAACTTTTGAACTGTTGAAATTACCAAAGAACCTGTATTGCTAAGTCCGCTATAACAATAAGTATTAAATTTGAATTTAGAAATTAAAGGGTGTTTCCATATTTGAAGTAAATTTACCTACATGGCACTATCGTTTGAACCGTTTTATACAAACACTGGAAAATTAAACAGAATGTCCACTACTTTGTCTGGTATATTAAGAACTATAAATATTTAAAATTTCAAATTATAGGGTGTTGCAGTAGTTGCTGTTATTTGATGTTTATGACCAAACTGTTAAACAGTTGATTGAAATTTGCAGAGAACCTTTATTGCTAAGTCTGCTATTGCAAGTAGCAAACTTGAAATTAGAAATCAAAGGGTGTCCCTATATCTACTATAACTTGAACTGTATGGCGCTATAGGGTGTCCTATGTTTTTAATTTGATGTATATGCAAATCTTTTGAACAGTTATAGACCAACAATTTCAACAAATTTCGTTTTGCTGTGTCAGCAACAGAAAGTAAAAATAAAGGGTGACTACATAACTGATAAATTTTCTTGTTTAATCTGCATTCATATTTTGTTCTACGATAATTAAAAATTCTTTAGCACCAACACAATTAAATTAAAGCTTTACAGCTATCAAAGACAATTTAAAAGTGGGAATGACTTGTGATGCCAAAATATGTTTAGATGCGGTTTTAACAAACCTCGTCCTGTTATATGCAATTAGAAGGGTAGAGGGGATTTATTTATCCCATTGTGAGAAAATTTTCAATGTTGATAATTGCGTTTGCTTGGATATGTTGCATTATTATTTAAGGATGTGGTAATACGTTTCTGTGCCAGCGGGGAAAAGTATATAAATTATTTCGGTAATAGACCACTCAAAGTTACCGATATTAAGCACCTAGTTGTTGAAAAAAGGCTTGATTGCACTTCTAGAACTTGCTAATTTCAAATCAGCCGCTGCATAAACTTTTCACTGTTTTATTTTGTTTATTTCCATAAAAAATACAGTCCTATAAAAAGAATAATAAAAGCATTTTATTCTATATTTTTGGTAGATTGTCACATCACATTTGTACGTTTTAACTTTGTTATTAAGTATTGGGATCCTAGTTACTATTTCCATTTTCAATGTGGCAAATAAATTGGCACATCTGGGCAATGAACAATCTGCAATCAAATTCGTACATGTGAACATACAATTATGTTAACTGGGGTTTGCCTTGTGGCCAGAATTCGACCAAGTTTATTATTGACCTTAAGTGTACTTCTTTCAATGTGTAGGAGTAAAGTATGTTCTGGCACGTAATTTTTGTTTGTAAATTTCGTATCTATTTGCTGAAAAAGGTAAATCGATGATAATGTATAAAATATGAAAAACACCTGATTTGAAAAAAAAAATTTATTGCTTCACAATTGATCTAAACACATTTATTTTTTATAAATCTTTCATATAAAAATTATATTCTCTAAAATATCTATAGCTGATCATAAAACAAAGGCGTTATTATTTTCCAGTTAGACTCAAAATCGCGAATTATTAAAAGCATTTAATCAGCTTGTATCAAACTTATTGCTGTTCTCTCAACAATTAATCACAATTACTAACGAACTTATGCCTAACTGAAAAATTATATCTGTTTTTACTTAATTTGAATAAAAAAGTTAAGCTTATTATCTCGAAAAGCTCAATAGATTTGAAAGTTTTAATTTATTAAGGTCCTCCTGCGAGAATAAAACTTTAACATAAGTAATGAAAAAATTTCTAGCAACATTTTAAGCTGCGATGAATGGAAAACACTTGAATATTAAATCTTTGACTACAAACGAAACCGTTTTCTATTATAAAAAACAAAAAAAAAAAAAAAAACAAAAGAAAAGAAAATAAAAAAATATCCAAAAATTTGTAATTAATATTTAATCATCATTAAATTGCTATTACAAAGTAGTGTAATTAAAAACATATCAGATATATTTTCATAAACTACCATTAAGAAAACTCTATCTTAAACTTTTAAATAAAAATAATGTTTTATTTTTTATGCCGATGTTGATTTAGTAATCAAGTTTTCTTAATTACTAAATCATATTTTGTGATAGACCATCGCAGAACGTTAACATTAACTATCGATTATATAAAACGTTTTCTTCTTCTTGCTCTTTGTTGACCTAAGACTTAAGGCTTGAATGTAACATTTTTATTACTTGTGCATTTTCGAAATTAAAAAAAAAATACCCAAATTACTTTTTTCCAATAAGAGTAAAATAAGTTTTAAGTTTATCAATGGCAGGTAGACATATTAAAAATAGCGATTTCACTTTATTTATTTATTTTTTTCAAATAAAGTAGAGCTCTTTCTAGAATTTCTAAATAAATGCGAATGTGTATGGTTTCACGTCCAATTTAAATGAAATTTTTAAATCATGGTGTTATAAGTAAACAAGCAGTAGTGCTATATTCGGCTATGCCGAATCTTATATACCCTTTGCCATATATATAAATCTAGTTAAGTAAAGTAACTTCAATAAAAATAAAATATTGGGTTGATAGGAAATTAAAAAATAACAAAAATAGTTATTTATTTATATATTATTATTTTACATAAAAATTAAATGGACCCTTAAATGGTTAAACATTCTTAAAAAATTTTACTATTTCCTGAAAGACCTTTTTAAAATTTTTTAAATGAAACTCATATTGATGTCTTAAAAATGTGGTGCAAAATCGTATTTTTCATGAATTAGAATTTATATTTGAAAACACATAATTTTAATAATTTTGTTTCCTATTTCCTGAAGATGCCATCCAACGGTGTGGCGAAATATTAAAAAAATAAATAAAAAAAAACAATATTTTTATTTTTAAAACCTGACCTAGTGCTTAATTAATAAGAAAAGAATAAGGAATATGAAAAACTAATAAACAGGTGCGGTCTTTTGCACAATCACTCGTTGGACGTTGACAAATCTTGCAGATTTTCAATAGCAAAATTTTTAAATCTATGTTTGATTGATTTGCGTATTCAAGTGTTTTCTAGCTCATCTAGTGCCTTTGCAAAGTTGGTTTCGAGCCGATCGCGGATGAACAGACGGGCAGACTATTATCGCGCAATCGACTCGGTTTTTTAACTTTTTTCCACCTGTTTAAAGGGGTAAAAAAGGGAGAAAAGTACTTTTATTTTATAAAAAAGTACCAGATTATATCTGCTGTTATCTTTGGAAAACGTACGCAAACATTTGTAAATAATTATACTTTCTTGAAATATTTAGAAATAAAAACTAAATTATGCTGAAATTAATAAATTAAATTTAAAAATTAATCAAACAATTCAATTATTAATTTCATAAAAATTTATTATTATTATAAAAATCTTTTTTATAATACATTTAGTTAAAAAAGCAGTCATTGAAGTCGCGAATGCTTGGAGCCATTTTATTTGCATTGGTAACAAAAAACACTCTTTTCTCTAAGCTTTTTTTCAAATCCTCGTGTCTCTAATGTTTAATATTGTTTGCTTTGTGTCACTGACAAAAATGAAGCTCTTAATCGAATAATAATTTTTCTGTGTAAGCGCACAGCTTTCTATTTCTTTTTTAGCCTTGACCTGTTTGGATGATTATAATTATTTTGTGAGGCTGCAGCGCTATGGTTATGGTGCATTTTTTTGTGGTGCATCAATGACCTGTTTGCTTTTTTTATAAATGAATAAAATATACGGTTGGTTAACAAAGAGAGTTGGAAAGTATAAAAGAATAAAAAGCTTAAGAAACCATGTACCGTAAAACTCTAATGCAAAACAAGAAAAACTAATATAAAATCAACAAGAATAAACTTTGCAAATACTTGTATTTTACATTTGTACATTTTTTATCCAAAAGAAAATACTTTACTGTTACACATTTTTTGATTTAGTTAGTTATTAGTTTTTAGTTAGTTAGTTTTTGAAACGATATACAGAAATTGAAAATAATTTTTATTAAAAAAAAAAATATTGGAGCGACAGAGAATTAAAAAATGAGAAAAATTAAAAGAACGATATATAATTTTACATAAAAATTAAATCGGCTCTTAATGGGTTAAGAATTTTTAAAAAACTTTAGTATTTCCTGAAAGATCTTTTTAAAAGCTCTTAAACAATGGGTATCGTTTATTGATGTCTTAAAAAAAATATGGTGCAAAATCTAAGAAAAGTTCAGTGGCCCATAACTCAAAAATATGGGCGAGTACAATTTTTTCACTTGAAATTTTTTTGCGTATTTTTCAATTCTCTATAGCCCCATAAATTTTTTTCTATTGGCGTAACTTCACTAGGTTTGTTACAAATGAAAAAGAAAAGATGAAGGCAGGCGTGCTGTTTTGCACGCCGCCGGGAATGACATGAACCGATCTTGCTGTTTTTCAATAGCAAAATTTTCGAAACTATGTTTGATCGATTGGCGTATTTAAATTTTTCGATAAATGTTTTTTCATACTTAAAACCCCAAAAAAGTCAAAAAAATATCTTATATATTTTATATATATCAAAATTATTTTAATTTAAATATATGAAGAAATTTTATATATTCAACATAAGAATTTGAATATCTAATTAAAAATCTCTTTAAAATTGCCTTTTATGTAAATGAGGATTTGCAAAACAATTCTCGTTTATACTTAACATATAAATTAAATATAAGATTCCTCCAACTCACATTGTGCAAGTGAAATGTGGGAATTTTAACACTGCCTTCATCATTTCTTTTAATTCACTTTGAAATGAATACTAAAACGATATGTTTCGTAGCTTTAAACATTTCTAGAGTATGTTTCGCAAATAAATCGGATTTCTATCTTATATTCGTTTCTTAATGATATTTAGATTTTTTTTCTATTTTTTCTTCTTTAAATTTTCGTTGTTTTAATTATGTATCAAATATTCCATTTGTTCTTTAAATTAAAATTATATTTATTTTTAACGTTTGTTCCGTCAAGAAGCGTACAAAAAAATTAAAATAAAAAAAAAAACATTTTTTAGATTGATTGATCCTTAATATTTTTATGTTAAATATAATTTATAAAAGCCTTAACTGTTATACGAAATGTTATACTGCGCTTTAGAAAATTTTCATGAATATAGTGGCGATTAAACAATGCGACCAAATTATCTACGTTTATTTTGAAAATAATTCTTAAATTCGTGCAACTTAAAGGGGCTTTCGTAAATTCCATGGCCAACATAGTCGTCCATTTAAGCAAGGCATCCATCTATCTAACTGTTAACAAACTTCATGTTATAAACTCAATGTATGTGGCGAAAGCAACCATCGACATATTGAACTCATAATTTAGAGATACGTTGATTTCGAAAAAAGGAACTGTCAATTTTCCTCCAAAGTTTTGTAATTGAGACACGTCTCGATTATTTTGTATGGGGGCAAGTGAAGCCAGTGGCTTATATTAGGAAACTAACAAAAATTGACGCTTTGTAGGCCAATATTGTTCGTTTTATTCATGGCATACAGCCAGCAATGCTCCAAATGGCCCAAAATTGTACATCCAGAATGTGCTTTTCTTAAAAACAGCCGCGGATATCTTTCGAATAAAAAATGTATTCAATTAAAATTAAATGTTTCTGTTGGGCTTAAAAATACACCCTTGTCTTTTTTATTTTCATGATTTTCTCGTGGCTCGTTCCATTTTGGACGCAGCTCATCTTTGTCACCGAGATGTCATCTTCAGACTTCTTTAAGCCAAACCTGGACAATAATGTATGAGCAATCGACCGTTATCTAAAAAAAGAAAAGAGTGGACGATTTTTTTTATTTATTTAAAAATAATAAATATTATAATCGATTTAATGTGTTCTCATCTTGACCAATAACTATAAGTTATAATTCCAGGTAAATAAAAAAATGTGTTCATATTTAGTTTCAACTGTTTTTGCTTACGTGGGTTAAATTTCCGTTTTTTTCGTTTGTTTGACTTCTGTTGCCAGAGTCAATTTCTCAAAATAGTTTCTTTCTTAATATTCTTCTTGACGAAATCTTTTTCATGGCCTTTTGTTATTAAAATGACCGAAACATATCCAGAACCCGGTACCCGTGACTTGATTTGCCTTTTTATACACTTAACCCTTCCTAATACAGAGCGATGTCCGTCTTCCCGTTCGTGTTGAAAATACCTTAACTTCGATCAGACATAGTTTCGAAAATTTTGCTACTGCAAATCAGCAAGATCGGAACAGGTTCTTCGAGGGAGCTTGCAAAAGAGCGCGCCTGTCTCTAATTTTTCCATGCCATTTTTAGCAATGAAGTAAATCAAATCAAATACAAAAAAATATATATATATAAATAATAAAAAAAAAATAATAAATAAATATATGGGGCAGTAACAAATTAAAAAATAAGAAATTGGCACTCGCTTTTATTTTTTGAGTTATGGACCTCTGAACTTTCCACAGAAAAAAATTAAAAAAAAAATATATTTTATGTAAAATTATGTATCGTACTTAATTTTTTTCTCCTCACTTTTTAGTTCTCTGTCACCCCAATATCTGATTTTTTTAATTGGAGTTACTTCACTAAAATAGATTTACATATATGGTGAAGGGTGTACAAGATTCGGTGAAGCCGAATATAGCACTCTTACTTGTTTAGGTAGAAATTAATTTTTAAAATTTTTTACTTTAAAGTCGATAATTTGTTAAACTTTTTTGGCGCAAAATAAATAAATTTGATCCGGCTTCAGATGAGCAGAAAATGTTAAACTGTAAAGTGGACGAGGTTCATGGCTCATTTGTGTAATAAGTTTAAACGTGACTTCTATCAAAGGATTTTATTTTCAAAATAACTAAAACAAGCACAGCAAATCAACTACAAGGTTCGGGGGTCTCTATTAATAGTTGACACATCTTAATTGTTACCCAGTTATGGGTTCCATCAACTCTTCCTGGCTTCACAAAAAAAAAAAACGAAAAACTTGTTATATTCGAGGCAAATCATGATGTCATTTCTTAAAAGGAAAACTAATTTAAAAAGCTTTCGAAAATTTTACTTTATAGTGGAAAAATAAAAAAGAAATGAAGCCAACAAAGACGCTTTTATATTATTACTGACTTCTTCCCATTTAATTTGTTGTTTTTATGTTAAAAAGTCATTTTATTTAAATAAATATCAGAATTAGTCGTGGTAGTAAAATAGAAGTGTTTATTATAATTTTTGTGCAGGAAACATTTGACTCAAAACGATTTCGTTATAGTTTTCTTCTTTGTTCTGTAATACGATTGTGGTTAGAACCCACAAAACTAAATGTTGTGTGTCGCCTTTGGATATGTTTTCATGCGCAGGGAATTACTTTTTCACTTTATTTTGTTAAATTAAAATGTGTGTTTAATTTAATTTATGCAAATGCTGCGTGTCCTGTTTTATATTTTAATCAAACTTATGTCCGTCTATAAATAAAATTTTTAATATCATACGAACTTTGTTATCGGTACCTTTATCAAACGGTCAAGGTGTCAAAAACAGTTTTAAGTTTATTTTTATCACTAAATGTTTTCTGAAATGGAAACGGAAATAAGAAATACAATCAGGATTTCCTTTGTTACTTCATCATTTACATTTAAATATGAGACATTTGCCTTAAAGAACTTTGTAAATTGAACAATATAAAAATAAATTAAAAAATTGTAATGGTTTTTATAGTTCGAACAAAATGACAAAATTTTCTGTTAAAAACATCAAAGTGTTTCAAACATAAGTAGGTTTTTATGTATTAAAAGGCAAACAAAAAATAAATCTTCCTTTCTATTAAATTTGAATCAATGAAATAACATTTGATGGTTTTTAAGTAGATTTAAGATTAATTTTTGGCCCGTAAGAGCACTCAAAAGAATGGCTGAAAGTGACACTGAAAATATACATATTGTTTCGTTTATTTAAATTTATTTTTATTACTTTACGTTAGTTGTTTTTGTTTTGTAATTAAAACGGTTTTGTAGAAACTTCTGGCGTTGTAAACATACACAATAGGTCATTTCGTTTTACTTTGTTGGTGACAATTATTTTTATTTCTTTTTATGACTTAAATAAAGCATCTTCGCAACAATATTTTGGAAACATAAAATATATTTAAATTTTAAGTGCGTTATTTTGAAAAAGGTTCTTGTTCTGTAGAAACTGTGTTGATAACAGAGTGGAGACCAAGTGTGGAGAGCGTTCAAATACAAAAATACATTTCTTCTCTGGATTTGTTGACTCTTAGGTGAGCTGGACGTCGTTATGAGGGTGCATCACAGTCAGAATCATCACAGGAGAATCTATACTTTATGTATTAATAAAAAAGAGTGTTTAAAACAGTGTCAAAACTTTATCATTTATTTATAAGATTTTGTTTTGTTTAATTTGTATGTAATTAGTTTGAAATTTGTTAACTTCCTTAATTTATGTAATTGCTTTCCATTTTTGCCTTTTATGTTCGTGTATTTTTTTACTGTCAGTACAATGTAAACAATTTTTTATTGACTGCAATACATTGTATATTCCACCAATATTCTCACAATATATTTTTAAAAAAATTTTCGTGCTTTTGAAACTCTTCTGTACTGAACAAAGTTAAAAGTATAAACGAAGAAACTACAAAAACTAATAATAACTACGAAGAAAATATTTAATATTATTCCTATAAAACTTTATTCAACTTTACAATATTTAAAAATTAATTCTAAAAAATTGTCAACGTTAAGAAATCAATAAAACTTAAAAGATCATAAGGGCTGGAAGGTTTCTTGAATATTTAAGACTTTGCATAAATGAATGAAATCAATTTTTTTGGTCTGCAAAATTCTTACAAACTAACTTTCTTTTGCGATCACTTCAAAAATCGTGGACGTTTCTGTATAAGTCACATTGAGATAAAACTTAGGGGAGCCTATAACGTAGATCTTGTTGGTTTGTTTCGAAATTAAATAATCAACTAAATGTAAGTATGTGTTTGGGTGGATATTATTTTATACGTAAAGAATTTAAGGATTTGGTTTTATTAAAAGAAAAAAACATATAAACTTCAATCTTATATTTCTTCCCACATAATTTGCTATAAAAATATGATGTAAAAAACTCAATTAAGTTTGCTTAAAATACGCTTAAGTAAAGAAGATATTTCTAGAACTGCAAAAAGTCTAAGGACTTCAATAAAAATTGTATTCATCTTACATTTTTTTTCTCAATTCAATATACTTACTATAAATTCTCAAAGTTTAATTCGCAAGAGTTTTGCATCGCAGTTTTCCTGTGTAATAAAACTACTTCAAGAAAATGCTTCGAAAAAACATCAATTTTAGTGGTTGTTGGTCAGAAAGCATTTTTTGTTTGTTCTTTTCTTGAAATTTAATGCCTCAGTAAACTTTAAGAATGTTTCAGTTTATTTTTTTCTATTTATTTGCTTCTATTACAAAAAAGCATACAAATTGAAAATAAAACTCAATAAGAAGAAGATTCGTAACAATCTTTAATTTTGTAGAACTAAATAATTTTAGTATTTTGGGATATTTGGCTGATTTTATAGAAAACCAGGACGTCATAGCAGTTAATTGTAAGTTTTCATAAAACTCATTCACAAAAGTATGAAAAGACTGTAGATAGAAAGAGGACTAAAGGAGGCATTCCTTTTTTCAAACGAAGTTATTTTTGAAGCCTCGCGAAACGTAAACTCAAAGTAGATGACGAAATTGGCTCTTTTGTAATAATACACTTTTAGCTCTATGCGCTTTAGTGAACAATTTGTTCACGCTATAATCTATTTCAATGTTAGACTTTACATGGTCTTTAGAATGGGCGTTTTTGTGGACGTGGCAGAAATATTTCACCGCAGAGTAGTAAACGAGTCAAATGTTTATCCAAATATTGTAGTTTCATGCATATAGAAAATATCGTGAGTTAATATTAACAACTATTCAAAAGATTTGAAATAAATCTAATATAAAAATCTGTTCAATCTTTGAATACAACTAAATAAATAATTTCTAGTTAGGCTTAAGTTCGTGTTTTCAGATCTAAAATTTACGCAACATTAATTTTTAAATAGTTTTTTGATTTTTCGGGAGAACAGAAAAAGTTTTTTTAATTTATTTTTATAACTCAATGTACTTTGCCAGCGAACTTTATTATGGATTTGTTTATCTTAGAGTGTGAGTTATCACAAGTTAGATCAAGCTCATGTCACATGAGCATGAGTGTAGAAGACCTTCAATGTGACCGTAAAACGTTCAGAATATCCAGCTTGGGAAGGCTTTTTTGAAAATAAAAAAATCAATTACTGATTTCAGTGTTTCAGTACTTCTCTAATTTGTAGGGCTGCATTACCACAGTACATTACCACAGTATTTCTCTAAGTTGTGGACTCAGGCAATAATTCAATACTATCTAGACAACTCCTGGCTGTCTTTAAGACTAAAACTGTGTCACTCTGTCGATTTCTGTAGGTTTTTTTTTATTGAAAATCGGTGACACTTGAAATTTTCTGCTTTTCAATACATTTGATTTATTTTATCTATTTGTCACTTAATTTTGTTCTTATGTGAATGGTATAGAATTTATTTTAATTTTAACGGCAGTCGATAGAGATTTTACAGTTTATATGAAACATTCGTCATATGTACTCTTAAGCTTAAAGCTTTTCAATAGCTGATCATGGTAATTTCATATCTCTTCATTTAATCAGTTTAATCATGTAAATTTGTTTTATATTTGAATAAAATATGTTTCTTGTCTATTTTGGAAATATTTTAAGCAAAAATTAAATAACTATTGATTCTTGGTATTTTGCTTTGCTGCCCACTGCTTAGTTGTTCTGACGTTTTTTTTTTAATTTAATAAGGCAGCTTTAGTTGAGATTCTTTGATGAGTTGAGCGATCAACGAAACAGCAACCACCAGTAGTCAATTTAAGTCACTTAAGTCTGCATTGTGAAACATTTAATACACACCAGAGCTGTAAATGAATCATTCATTCATTTTTTTCACTCAATCAAATTTGAGCCAATTTAAATGAATTTGGCCAAAATTATTTGCAAATCGTTTCTAATTCAAATGGATTTGTAAAATGAATTGCATTTTATTCCTAATTCATATGAATTTGTCACAGTGAATTGCAATTCATTTTATTAATTAGAATTTGAATTAATTAAATACGCCGTAGACACCTTCATGTTTTCTTTGACCTTTGATCATTGAATATTTCTCTTTAATAGGAGAAATTTTAATTTTTCATTTCCCCTCATCTGCTCTTGAATTCGATTAATTGCAGCTCATTTTAGAATTTATTCATTTTGAAATACAATTCGTTGTTCTTAATCATTCAAAATCAGTTCAATTCAAATGCATTGCAATTCATAGTACAAATTCATTTAAATTGGAAACTAGTTGAAATTCAATTCTGCCTTATTCACTTGAATTGATTCAAATTTTATTGACTTCTTTTTCGTTGTAAAAAGAATTATTTCAATCAAATTAAGTAAATTATAACGAATTTAAAACAAAAAAGAATGATATATTTGCAGCTCTAATGCACGCTCACAATATTGAACTTTACTTTGTTTATTTATTCATTATTTATTCATTCCCACTCACATTTTCCTAGTTATCTCTCTTATCCATTGACACTTTATCAAACACCATTGTATAGAGTTGCTTCCACTCAAAACGAAAGAAGTCTTTGGGGTTTTCGTTAGCAACTAAGGAAATAAAGATGCACTGTGGCTTTTTTAAGCGGACCGAGAGGTTTTTGGAAAGATTTCAACAATTTTTTCTTACATTTTCTTAATTTTTTCTTTTGCCATGTGTACAGTCAAATCAGAGCTCTTTGGGGAACACATATCCGACATAAACACTGGTATTATTGAAATAGTAAGAAATTCCTCTTGTGTACACAAAGCTCTTGGGACTACTAGTTAAAGTTTGCTTTTATACATTCATCCTGGAATTAAAAAATTTAATAATTTAAGTTTTAAATGTTTATGCAGTGATTACTTTTTGAAACGACACGTTTTTGTAATTTGCATAAATTATCTCGTCAAGCCAAATTTAAAAAGGCATTCAAAAACTGTCCACAATTTAAGTGCAGATACTTTTCCTGACGAATTCTCTTTTTGTCACATAAACTTTGAACAACAAAAACGTTTGCAAAATGAACATTAAAATAAACGTGCAGTGCTAATTATTATTTTTTTCAGAGAGAAGCAAGCTACTTTTTACAAAAGCAACATTTTGGGTTAATTTTTTTTAAGTCGACACTGTATTTTTTTCATGTATTTTAAATTTTTCTTAAAGTTCCCTTGAAGAAGATCTTTAAACAAGGCTTTTATTTATAGAGAAGGAATTTTATGTAAACTCGAATTCTCTAAAATTGATTTTGATAATAATTCAAAATCCAAATGACTTAATTTAGATTATGAATGATTATGCGCGATATCAAGCACTACCTTGATGGGCGACTGCTTTTTTAATGACTGTTCGATGAAGCATAATTATTTCAATTTCTATTTTTATTTTAATTTTAGCTGCCTCAGTGGCTGTTTCATCATGGACATTGGTGGCAATATCATGTGAACGTTACTACGCCATTTATCATCCACTACGATCAAGGACTTGGCAAACAATACATCATGCGTATAAAATAATTGGTTGCATTTGGTTTGGCAGCATGATTTGTATGGCACCAATTGCCATCTTTAGCCAATTGATACCCACAAGTCGACAGGGTAAGTAAATTTGTATTTTAACACAATAATATATTTAAAAAAAATGGTACTGGTTATTTGTAACAAATAAACTGATACTGGTTGTCACTAAATACACAATAATGTTACACCTCATGCCGAACATTATGATCACAATTCGACTAAATAAAATAAAATAAAATAAAACAAAAGTTTGTTTTTATTGCCAATTTCAATAATTTCTAAAAAGCTTCAAAACTGGACGCAGTATAAAAACTTTTGCCGGTCATTCTTTATTTATGACAAAAAAAAAAAAAAAAAAAAAAAAAATAAAAAATCCTTGTGCCCTAAAAATGCCTTTTAAAACTTAAAAAACTCAGATAGAAATTAATAAAGTGCCTTCATTAAAATTTTCTAGATCTTACTCCATCTTGGGACCTTAAAAAATTTTATAGCGACCACCAAATTTTTCTAAATTCTGTCTACATGAAAAAACATCCTGATTAATGTACTAAAATCAAGGCTTATGACCCAAATAAATTTAGAAATTTCAAAGTTTAATTTTATCTTAAAGAGCGTTAACAAAGTCAACTAAATTTTAGTCTATTACTCGTATTACAGAATTAATTTTGTATTATATGAAAATATATAGAACAAAGACCTACTGATTATTACTTGCTCCAGCTGATGACGCTTAGCCAAGTTGTTTAGGATTTTCCTTCTTGCCAAATTGTACAAATTCGATGATTCGTTAATGTCCTTCTCCTTTTATATTTTATAAGGGCGATGACGAAAACCAGTTATGGACAATAATTTTAGTGAGACGATTATTTATAATTTTTATTATCTCAGGGGTATTTTAATACTCGACTGAAACATTTAATATTTTTTTTTTAATTTTTTTAATTAATTTATAAAAAACTTTTTACGAGTTTGAAATTTTCTTCCGTTCTAATAAATTAAAATTACGATTTTTTCTTTAGAATTTTTTGTCTATTGTTTTGTTGCAGGCTTGCGTAAGTGTCGCGAACAGTGGCCCGAGGAAGCTGTTGGTTATGAACGTGTTTACAATATTTTCTTAGATTTAGCGCTGCTGGTACTGCCATTGGTCATTTTGTGTGTTGCATACATTCTGATAACACGTACCCTATACGTGGGTATTAAAGACGAAAAGGCCATAATATTTGGTTGTAAAAACAATA
This sequence comes from Cistogaster globosa, assembly GCA_937654795.1. Lineage (NCBI taxonomy): Eukaryota > Metazoa > Arthropoda > Insecta > Diptera > Tachinidae > Cistogaster > Cistogaster globosa. The sequence goes on along the minus strand of OW569406.1, from coordinate 120,803,803 downwards.
GCGTGACTAATAGTGGCAGCGGTAATGTTGCCACAGGTGATGCCAAAATTTATACACAAGTCGAGGCTGAAATTAAAACACCGACAACATTTCATTTGAACATGTCATTTCGTTATCACACGCGTAAGCCAAACACCAATAGCGAAACAATGCCAATAGTCAAAACATCTGTAACCCAAAGCAAAGACACAACATGTTTTACAAATATAGAAAATAAATATTTAGCAGCAGATTCAATGGCACCAGCACCATTGTCAGTAGAAACAGGTAGGAGAAGATTGCGCTGCAATTCGTCAGCAGTTACTCAAGCGGAAACGGAATTTTTTATTCAAGGAACAGAAGAACAGCGTAATAATTTACAAACGCCTCCATCGTTGCTTCTACATCATTCCGGTATTTATAATTTCTTTCTTTCTTAAGAACGAACAAAAAAAAATAATAATGATAATTTTTAGTTAAAATTCTAAAATTTTTATTATTTTTATTGTGCTGAATTTAAAAGCAGCCCATGTTTCACAAAAAATGTCATTAAAAACCGCATGACGTAATAAAATCGAAAATTCATTGCAATAGTTTTTTATAAAGAGTTAAGAGGGCCATAACTCGGAAAATATGAGCGAGGGCCAATTTTTTACTTAATGTTTTTTAAAATTTTTTAATTCTCTTTCACTCCATATTATTAGGATTTCTGATTGAAGTTGCTCTACTGAATTAAATTTGTTGCAAATCATATGGAAGAATAAGAGGCAGGCGTGGTATTTTGCCCATTGCCTAGTCATGCTGATTTTCAATAGCCAAATTTTCGAAATTATGTCTCATCCACTTGCCTTGGCAAATTTGATTTCAATCCGAACACGGTCTGACGGACATCGCACAATCGACTTTGTTATGCATAAGAACTAAGAATACATACAATTTGTGGGATCGGGAATGGATATTGTACAAATATCAACTGAATAACAAGCTTAGATATACCATTTTCCAACTGTGGAGAAGAGTATAAAAAATAATTAAATTATTAATATTTTAAAAGCAATTTAAATTTCAATATAAAAGTGCTTAAACTAACGAAAATAAAAATGTTTCAACATTAATTACCAAATTTAAAAAATTTAAGTAGTAGACTCAAATAGTCTCAAGGAATAAAACGTTTTTTATTGTAGTTTTTGTAACAAATTTAAAGTTCTTCCCAAAAAAAAAATCATCAACATAAAAATGTTAATGAGGTAAAACTTTAAATAACTTAATTTAAGGAAAAATAGTTTTTTGCGTTATTTGTGAACACCACGCATAAACTTATTGTCCCAACCTTAACAAGGAATGCACTCAACAAGGCAATTTTGCTTATTGTTGCATTGAAGTTTTTTTTTTTAATATTAAAAGTAGTTTCAGCAATGTCCTCCCACAAACAAACCCATAGACTTGACATCTTTTTATTAATATGAATTTTAAAATAAGGAACATACATATTTTTAATTACCTTTTAGCCTTTAGCAAAAACGAATGTTTTGTTAAAATTTGGCGCAGGGGATGAAAACAAGGAACGAATATGTTCATGCTAAAATATTTTATGTTTACAAAAGACCTTCGCAAAAATTGTTGTGAAGAACTTAAGGATGAACAATGCTTTTCAATGTGAAAATGAGGAAAATGGCTATTGCACTCTTCTTAAATAGTAAACTAGAATTTATAAAACGTAAAGCAGTTATGGTCAATACAAAAGTTGGTTAGAAATAGCCAAAAGGATGTCAACAGTATATGACCTACTGTCTATCTGTCTGTCCTTAGGGATTTAGATTATATAAACAGAAACTTTAAAAGTATAGAGACTTCAGACCGCTAGATCCTTTGTGTTAGTTTTTATTTTGGGAAAAGAATAGTGCTTCCTTAACATCTTAAAATAATAATAATTTGGATGAATTATGTTAAGTTTCAGTCAGGTTAATATTTGGTTGTTCTCTTAAGTATAAATTTTTATTTGAAGCAAACTGGAAAATGAAAATCTGTTTGTTTAGGGATGGGGTTCTGCAACTTTCGATCCAGGTACCTAAAGAAGTGGTTGATATCTTTTTCTTATTTTTTTCACATAAATTGGTTGAAGTTTACACTGTACAGTGGACTAAATTCGGTATCTCAACATTAAATATGTCTATAAACACGTTATATTTCCTACTTGTGTTTTTCAGCTTAGCTCAAAATGTTTTATACACATTTTTAATTAAGATTCATGATATACTAAACTTTGTCCAAAATAAATTGTTTTTAAGTCAATTTGCAGTGTAAACTATCTAAAAACGATTGGTACAAAGAAAGCTAATGACGGACGTGGGTTCTTCATTTATTATTCGTAAATAATATTTCTTAATAAAATTGGAACTTAAGCCAAAGCCAGAATAAAACTTCTCATTTCTTTATACATAAAAATATTACAACGTATAATAAATTTTGTGTCGGACTTTATTTTTCTTAATTTGCGAGGTCGTTAGTATTTTAAAAAGTTTAAAGTTTCTTTTGAACCGCAATTTCTAAAATTTTAAATTTAAATGTTGTTTGCAAGTGACCACAAAAAGTGAAAAAAAGCTAAATTCTTATTTAATTAAAATGTCTTTCTAATAACATATTGCAGGTTAAAACTAAGATCCACCAGAGAACGTTAAAAGTTCAACAGTGTCGATAGTGATTAGAGGTGCTTCTGCATTCATTAAAATCCTTTTAATATTTTTTACTGTTACGAATTTAAAAATAATATTTCAATGTTAATTAACATGCTCTGTTAAACAATTTAACAGTTGTGTTGGTAAATTTCTGTAGAAATTTAACATGGAATCTTATTTCTTTTATTGGTAACTTACAAACATTGCATGTCATTAAGGAAGACTCAAACCAGAATCAGAGAATAAGGGGTAAGCAAAAGACAAATGTTCGTACGTGAAAACTTTATTTGAAGTATATGAATTGCAAAACCGTGACATTTAGTTTGTTTGTTGAGATATTTAAGCTAAAAATTTTTATTATCAAATGACATGCTGTAAGAAAGGACTTTTCCTTTTTTGTCTTATTTATAATTATCGTCTTACACTGTAGGAAGTGTTTTTCATTCAGACAAAAATTATTATTTTGAAGAACGTGTTTAAAGTTTAATTATCGATATAAAATGTAAAATAGTAAATTTAAATACTTCATTACATTTTACAAATTAAAATTAAGAGTTTAACATTTTTATTGATTTTTTAATTAATATTAATTAAATGCTGCCAAAGTAGCCTTAAGAATTTCTATCAATTTAAAAACTTTAAATCAATTGATATCTTTTAAAATTGAACTTTTTGTATTATTTTGAATTTATTGTTTGTGCGGTTGCTTATAAAAATAAATATGTGAGTTTTCTTATATTATAGATGATATAAAACTAATTGCTGCCTGTGATGCCGGTGGAAAAACTACTGCCACGACAACAGCAAAGCTATGCAAGCTAACGAGCAAAACAATAGACAGTCGTTGTTCAAATTCACACTGTAGTCATGCAGCCTCTGTTAAATCGTTGAATAGTAGCAGTACTGAGAAAAGGACAAATAAGCGGGATGTTATTTCTACATCTTGTTTCTCGTTAAACAAAATGCATACGGCCCCCTGCACTAGATCACAACAAAGACATCATAGTCTCAATCAAAAGCAACACTATTTGCATCAGCATTTTAACAATCAACAGCATGTTCATCTGGTGCCAATTCATCAGCAACAACAAACGAATGATTTTGATGAAAAGCATAAATTGAATTCAGTGCCCAGTTTACGCATCACAGAATCTGCTCTAAGAAGGTTGGTGAAGTTACTTTTAAGAATAAAATTTTCAAAATGTATAACTACAAAATTTAGCATTAAGTGGGATATTAACAAAATCGGTCAAGAGTAAAAGATTAGGATAAAGATTTTTTTTTAGCATTTTATCTTTTTGAAGATTTGGACAAATGCTTAAAAATATAAAATATAAAAATGCAAGTAAAAAGAAAATCGCTTAAATGTTCGGTTATTGAACATTGATAACATTAATTGTTTGTTTTACTTTTTGAATTAAATGTGAATGACTTGTGCACAGTGGGGTGGATATCCAATAAGCGTTTTTATATTTACAAAAATATTTATAAGAAACTAAACACAAACGAAAAAAAAACGTTTTAAAAAAACTACTTTTGTGTTCTTTTTTCAAAAAAGTTGTGATGCGTTGAGGATTACGGCACTAACAACGTTACTCGAGTTTGTGTCTTATAATATTTTTCATACAACCGCATTACTCATCTATATTAACATGCAAATTATCACCATAATCTTTCTCAGTTAACTTAAATCATATTCAAGCATTTCTACAGCTTCCTTAAATGATCCCGTTGTGCAATGGAGGGTCTCGATAGGTTTTGAAAATATTTCCTTATTGTAGAAGAAATTAATAGTTTTTTACCCTGTTGTATTAATTTTTTTATAAAAAATATGATTTAAATTTTAATTAAACAAAAAAAAATTTCTTTGTTTTTGTTGATCTTTTATTTTATTGCATTTTTTAGATCCAACCTTGAAAAGAATTTGGAGAGTAAAAAGCGCGTCGTTAAAATGCTCTTCGTTTTAGTCCTGGAATTTTTTATATGCTGGACACCGTTGTATGTCATTAATACGGTGGCTATGTTTATTGGTCCCGCCATCTACGAGTATGTGAATTATACAACAATAAGTTTCTTTCAACTGCTGGCCTACTCATCGAGCTGTTGTAATCCCATCACCTACTGCTTCATGAACGCCAATTTTCGTCGAGCTTTTGTCGATACCTTTAAGGGGATGCATTTTAGCGATAGCAGTTTTTGGAATAAAAGTAAGAAACCAACAATAAATCTTTCAATGGCTGGTAATTCAATAGCACTTGCTAATAGTTGCACGGTAATGACGGCCAATAGTGTATTGGAAAGTCCAAGACTTTGAAATTTTTATCGGAGTTCACGGTTGAGGACAGAAGTTAAAACTTAGTTGTTTTTAAGTGTCTGGATTAAAAAATGAGAATTAAGCTGACTGAAGTTAATTTTATTTTGGACAACGATTAAATAATTCAATAATAAAAAATCCAACAACAAGTAGCCTTAAAACTTGGTATTTAATTTTGTTGTTGTTTTAAGAAGTTCAACTTCATAAAAAGTGTAAAACATTTAAAGAACAAAATAAAAATTAAGTTGTGTTTTTGACAAAGAAAACTTAACGAACACAATTTTAAATAAAAATACAGGTAATTGAAATTTAAGATATTAAAAAACAAGTGTACAAAGAGTTAGTGAAATTAAAAATATTATTTTGTATAAAACAAAATGAAATTAAATCTCTGTAAATTTTATTTCCTTAAATCCAATGCACCAGGAATAATGTTTTAGTTTTTTTCTAAATAAAATTTGCTATTTAATATATAAATATTTAATTAAAGTAGACTTAATTCCTTATTGTAAATTTATCTGTAAAATAATTTAAACTTATTACTTAACAAAATATTCCACAAGTACAACAAACGAATCGAAATTATTGTTCGAAAAAAAAAATAAAAATAAATTAAGTGAATAAAAATTAAACAATTAATTACAAAAATATTTAATAAATACGTTTTATTTTTTAATTTAAACTGACACTTAAAAAAATTAAAAATCACTTGAATATTTTTTAATGTCGTTTTAAATGTCAAGTTCTGACTTTAAAATTAAACCGTCCATGATTAAAAGAAAAAACATTCTTCTTAATTCTATTATCGGGTTAAATGACAGCAATCTAGATTCTTTCAACTGATGTCCTCTGAACATTCTCGAGCACTTACTCACACTTGGAAAGAAGTGGGCTTTTTGTTGAACCTAAAAATAAAAAGGAAATTAAAAACAAAAATAAAAAGGAGAAGAGTGGCTCACTAGAACTTCCAGAAGCGGTGCTACATATACGGCCCTTGTAACGTGTAAATTTTTAAAGGTTAGCCAGTACTATATTCACGTACCAAGTTTTCCAAGTTTCTAAAACAACAAGGGCCGAGCTTTTAAACATAAGTTTCATTTAATTACCAATTTCTATCAGTGTTCTTTTTTTTTTTGATAAGCAGAATACTTAGTTGTAAATAAAACTAATTTGCATTTAAAAACGAGGAAAGTTCTGATTTTATTATTGTCTTTCAAAAAAACTATTTGTCAGTTTTTTTTGCTTTATAAAAGTGAATAAAGAACCTAAGATCCTAATAATATGAAAGAATGGAAGACAAATAAAATAATTTTTTTTTGAGATGTTTGTTTCAAATATTGTTTCAAATATTGGAAAGATTTCTCCTGCTTAACAACTCCCATTTTAAGTCATACAATCGTTACTTTATTGTGAAAATATAAGGAAAATATTGATTGTTGTTTTATGGCTGCAATATGTTTTCCGCATTTTTGCCTGTCTGTCCGTCTTTCACAGGCCTCTATTTCTTAAACTGTTTTAGCTAGACATGTAAAATATTCACAGAAGTTTTATTATTAAAAAAGCCGCAACTACTAAAATAAATCTTAAAATAAAGAGATTCCCTATGGCAATGAAACTGACGTATATTTTTTTATTCAAGCAATAAATAATAAAAGGATCTGATTATAAGCTAAAGGATGACTCATGCATGGTGCGAAACCCATGTGTGTGAATAAAATATTTAAGTAAAACTAAAGCGTTCAAATATGTTGGCATAGATTTTGAATTTTAGCCTCTTTATGATAATCCGGAAGAAATATATTTTTTTAAAAACTCGTATTGAAACCGTAGTAGGACTTGGCTCTTGAATAAGTTTTTTTATTTAATGTTTTTCTGTTTATTGTGGTAATAACAACTTTTCCACTACTTATGTGAGTGACTAATTTTATAGTAACAAAAATATGGTCAATTTACGTTAAGAAGTTCACAAACCATTAAAAAAATATACGTTTTATTTAGTGTTACAATTTCTAATTTAATTGCAGCAAATTCCTGTTCTCTTTCGATTTGATAAAAAAAAAAAAAATAATTCTGCTATGGATTTTTCCGATTTATCTGTTTTTTTTTGTTTGAAAAAGCGTTAACAAATAACAAATTTAATTTTATCGTTACCTTAGTGATGGTTTTAAGTACAACAGCAAACATAAGAAATTAACATTAACTAACCTGATAATCTCGCCTTCGGAAAATTTTTAAAATGAAAAAGAAAAAATTAAAAAAATTCTAGTTGAATCAAAAAATAAAAACTGTAAGAGAGGCGATTATTTTTTTGTTTCTTTTCATCATAAAAGATAAAAAAGACTAACAGTGAAAGTGTATTGAGGAAGAGTGTGTGATAATGGATACCAACACTTGGCTACATTTTATTTCAAAGAATAAGAAACCACGTTGCGAATGTTTAGTCTATAGTGTACTTTTGTGTTTAAAACTGCCTACATCCTCATTATCTCTGCTTGACTGGCAACAGAATACACAATTTGAGAAATGATTATGAAAAAAACAGCCAACAACAATGGAACTCGAAAAAGCAATTCAAAGAAGGCGTTTGAGGCTGAAGGTAATTATTTTGTCGAAATGCGATATTTTTTGTCTTTAAAGACGCTCGTATCTTTAATAAACATGAGTTTCGTTAAAACAAAAACAATTATTTAACAACAATTATAAACACAGACATAAATTCTTAAATTGAGACAACGTTAAGAGAATTCCACAAACGAACTGCGAACAATATTTTCTTAGGTTGCAGTTTATTAAGAATAGAATGGCGTTGCAGATTGAAGAAATTTTTACTCAGTTGTTCTCTTATCATTTACAAAGCAAAATGAAAGAAAAAAATACAAAGATATAAATTATTCTAACATTGTATAATTTTTATACTTTTAATGCAAATTATGTACTTGCAGGCAAATCTGCTAAAGAACTGTAACAACAACAGTCCTTGAACTTTGGTTTTTTTTTTGTACTGATATTCAAATAGTGAAGCAGAAAACAAAAAGGGTACGGGTTTGTTCCTCTGCATTAAAATTGCGTTTATGTAGAAACCTGTAAGAAATATGTTTTTTAGGCTCAAAGGATTATTTTTTTTTCCTAAAATACGTTATTTGAACCAATTTTTTTAACTATTAAAGGTAACTTTCATGCACGGATTGTATCAAAGTATTCCCAAATGTGGAAATGAAAATAAAAATATAACAACGTAAAAGTTCTTTCTATCTTAATTGTCTATGATATTCTCTTGTGTTTATAGACAAGCAAACGTTTTCTGTAAAAATACAAGCCTTTAAAAATTTAATGTGTTTTTAACTTGTACACCTTTTTGTTATCAATCGAAAATAGTGATAAAAGAGCTAAAACAAATATTAGTTTTTGCTGCGGATTTATCATACTATATGTCGTCTAATCCTTTACTTTAATTAAATGGGAAATATATATATGTAACTTTATAATTCGTATATGAATATTTCAGAAATATATTTAAACATGCATATGTAGTTTTTGTAAAGCATTTTTTTTGTATTTTGTTTTAGTTTAGATTGCTTTTAAAGTGTGTTTTTAGCCTTTTTTGCACGCTCGCGCTTCTAGTGCTTTAATTAGGAACGATTACTGCCCAAAATGTACACTTGAGTATAGACTCTTGAACCAATTACGAATGCAAGAATGGTTGAGTGTAAACACAACGTGAAATTGTGTTTTCTTTGCAAACGCTGCTGCTGATGTTTTGGTGCAAACACGAGGTGTAATTGTGTTTGTTTCGAGTTGTGTGATTAAGAAAATATTTAAGTTTCCATAATGTTTAAAATACTATAAAGTTTTGCTTTAAAGCGGCAGTTGTATATTTTCTTAATTTATTCCAGTAAAAGGCACCGATGTGAATTAGATTTTCTCATGAAGAAGGCTTTTAAAGAGTTTAAGGGATTTTTTTTAATATTTTCAGAAATTTCATTTATCAAATTCCTTTCTTAGTATTTATCAAAACGATGTTAAGATTTTATCAGACGCTTTTTAATTTTATCATCTGATAACTAAATCAATATTTAATAATTGTTTTAAAGAAATACCATCTGTATTTTAACGAAGCTGCGTATTAATTTTTAAGACGTTTAAGTGGAGTAAATATATATTGCTATCAGATATCTTACATATTTTGTCATAAAAAGTTATGAATTTCCTAATCCTTGCAATAAGTTTTATGAGGCATACATTCAACTAACTGATGAAAACTACTCTCATATTTTTATTTTGATACAAATTTCAAATTATTTATTACAGGAGCAAAAGACTCTTTTTTAATACAAGTGGCAAAGAATGGATTTCTTAACTGTTCATTTTAATTCAAAGGAAAAGTACCGAAAAGGCAATTATTAAATAGACCGAATATGTTTTGCAAAAACATGTTTCATAATTAAATAATCATTTAACCATGAAGGTGAATACAATCATAGAATCATTATAGAATCAATAATTAGGAAATGAATAAATGTGAACAAATTCTCTTAACTAATCAAAATGCTTGACACGCACTTAATACATAATAAATGTTAATGAAGCGAATACCTGATGGATCAGAAGTTAATTTCCTATTCTCTATTTTTAATTAGGCCAGTTCCAATTAAAGATAATTTTTTTTTTATCATTTTGGTAATTATTTATACCAAATAAAAAAAAAATTACTGCAGAGCAACTACATGATTATTTGTTTTAATTCTAGTTAATAAATAACACTTTTTTCGCTTTTGAAGGAATTTGTGAAAAAAGAAAAATAAATTAAAAGTAAAACAGTGTCTCAATGATAACTGTGTTGTTGGACGAACGTTTTTTAATTTTTTATTGTCTTTTTGCTTTGAGGGTTGAATACAGTTCTCATTAAATACGTTTGGCTTTATATTTAAGATTTTTGAAGTTTCTATATAAAATTTGGGTATAATCCACTGTTAAGCTACATGAGCAGAAGCGAATGGTAATTTTAAACATGAGTTGTTGAGGCCGAAAATTTATGTCAATTAAAACTATAATTTTGTTCCAATAAAAATTCTTACGACCCCATTTATGTAAAATATTTTGCAAATATATTAATAACTTTTAAACAAATTTCATAAAAAAAAAGTTTTGTCCTTAAAATAAATCAATATATTTATTTACAAATCAATAAAGTATATATATTTATTTATTTTAAAACTTTTATTGAATCTTGAACTACGCGATTAATTTTCTATACATAGTTGGTTACAAAACTATTTTTAATTTATTATTATTTTCTATTCTATATATTATTTTCCTTCTAATCCCTTTAGTTAGTGTTTAACACCAAAGCGTAAATGTTGGGATTTTTAGTAAGTTTAAAATAGAAGATAATTTAATAGAACTAGAAACTGTATGCGTGTGTGTGTGTATTTTAATAATGCGTTTGCATGATGTGGCTAAATTACAAAAAAAAAAAACGTTAGAAACAAAAATTTTTGCGTTGAAAATTTTGGGGGACGAACATAAAAGTTTATGTCGGCTGTGTATAGTTAACAAAGATAATATTGCATGATTTCAAGTATTCTAATTATTTTTTACCCTTCATAGGATAATTCGCATTAACATTTGATATAAGTATTCCATCTATTAAATTAATAAAAATAACTGTTCTAATAGGCTATACTGTTTGCTATGAGTTAATTTCGAATTTCGAATAATTTAAATCCACATAGACTACTAGTTTTTCCCAAGTTACTTTCATGAGAATATATTACAAATATCACTACAAGACTCCTTATTCTTAGGTTGGAGTTTTAGGACCGGTCTTCTTATTTAAAAAAATACCTTACGAGCTATAAATTTAAACAAAAATCGCTACTGTTTGATTCTTACAAACAATGCAAATCATTAATATATGAATATTTTTAATATTATTGAAGGTAATTATCAATAAAACTATTTTGAGACTGAGTTTCCCTTCTTGACATAGCACTTGTATTGTGATAGAAATTTATTTAAAATATTCTTAAGTTGTATCCTCTAAAGGAAAAAAATTGCCTAAATAAAAGTAAGACTTTTTTGACCACCTTTAAATTGATAGGGAAAAATTGATTGCTTTTTTTTTTACTAATTATGAAAAGCAATTTTTTCTATACTCCAATAATATAACTTAGAAAAAAAAAGCGTAGAAAAGCTTAAAAGAATCATGTATAGTATTTAAAGAAGAAACACTTTTCTATAACCACTTATCACACCCTTCAGAGCCTTTTTTAAAGTGTTTATGAAAAGTGATTCAGAATTTGCATTTAAAAAGTCCTAATAATAATCACTCTACTTTATATGCAATAAAAAATTATATCTTTTTTCATTAATATTATTCTTTCATTTTATGAAGAAAAGAATGGGAAACTGTTATTAAAGTCGAGCTTATTATTACTATTTTTTTTTGCAGGTAGCAAAAGAAAGTCCTCAATCATTTTTCTTTTTTCTTAGAAGTAATTTTATGTTATTTTTGAAGATTTAAAGATAAAGAAGAAAACTAAAGTCCGCAATGCCATAAAACATTCAAGGTTATTTAACATTTTTTTTAAAGGAGGCTAAGAAGTTTTACTTTTACTTTTTACTTTTACTAAAAATAGGATTATAATATGAAACAAAAGAAATATAAATTTTAAACGTTTGGATTTATTTCACTTTTACCATTACGCAGTTTTTTGTTTTATTAGAAACTTTGGGTTGGCTTTGGTTCATTTAATTTTTAATTTAACTTTTATAAAGAAAAATTCTTTTTCAAATGTATGCGGACGTTTTTTAAAGAAAAAAAGAAAAAATTCGACGCTGGCAGAATGTAATGCCACATTTTCAGGACCGCCAAATCTATCGTCAGCATTTTTAGCATCCATCAACCTTAAGGTGTGTATATTGTAAATATCATCCATTTAACTATTTAACCAACTAATCAATATTAATTTCGTCCAACCAATTAATTTTTATTTTTTTTATTTTTAATTTTTATTAATTGATTTTTTAGTTTTAAGCAAAATTTTTCGTGCAAATTTACTTCTGAATTGCTCTAAATTCAGATCAGATCAAAATTTTGAACCAGGAGGGGAGCAGAATAATTAAAATATGTATCCAAGCATACTTTCAGTAGTATTAAAATTTATTCATACATAAATTTTTAGAACGTGTTTTAACATTATTGCTAAAAAATAAATTTTTTTATTATTCTGTCTGTTTTTAAAGTTCCTTACTTTCACAGAAAATTCACATTAATTAATTAATTAACTTATTAATTTTAAACATTTAAAAACTTACGCACAATATTTTAAATTGATATGTTGTGGATCAGAAAATTAGTTCGTTCAATATTTAAAAGTGTCCATGTCGAACTGCAATAAGTTGTTAGATTAATTAGATTTATGTGTTTCATGGCCATTGCAGATTTAGTTAAACAAAAGGCAAGCGAGTGAACACATGCTGTTATAAATTTTTACAAAGAAAAATAGCGATCGATTCAATTAATTGTATTTATATAAATGAAAAAGGAGGGTTTTTAGTTTTTTTTTTATTTAAAACCACGAAAATTAATTTAAAAAATTTTTATTTTTTATTTTATTAACAAATGAATGATATTAATGTTTATATTATAAATATTATTCATATGTTACAATATTTTTTATGATTATTCATTATGAATTTTTAATAAACTTCAAACTTTTTACCAATTTATTCACTCAATTCTTTTCGCAGATCAAAATAACCTTAAATATTAAAAAATAAAAGTGCAGTTTGATAGAAGCAGCATTATAGGTTCAATCTAGAATATTATCAATTATATTATTTGTTTTTTTATTCTTTCGAAATATTTACTACTTTTTTAAAAATTTTTTCCAATTTAACCCTCTGCGACTGAAGTGATATAGACATCATTTCATGGTTTATATTTTCAAAAGTTCCGTTTTTGTAAAACTTATAAAATAATTTTTGGTTATTGCTTATGAGTGTAAGTAATGATCTACATATTTATTTTTCTAATTCAAAGCAAAAATTCGAGAGAGTAGATGTATGGAAAATAACAATACAAAATACTCTTTGCATTTGTTGGTGTCTGCTAGACAACAATCAGTCGCAGATGATTAAGTATTTTCCCAACATCATTGGCACTTGCAGATTTTCAAAGTGATGTTCAGTTTTTTTTTTTTTTTTTTTTTTTTTGAGAAAATTCTTTTCATTTTTAAGTATATTTTTTTTAGTTAAAAAAGAAAATTCCAAGGTGTTAAGCTTATTGTTAACTACTTTTATAGTTGTATTGGCGACTGAGCGATGTTATTTTTTACATATGTTGTACGCCTTGTGGTCTATTTCTGTTATTAATATTTGGGGGAACAAAAAAATTTTTCTTTCCGTTTTTTTTACAAGAATATTTTACACTCGTACGAAAATATTTCTTTATAAAGGAAAAAGAGTTTGATTTAACATTATGTTTGAAGGTAGGAGCCGTCACATTTATTCATCCCGTAATTGCAATAATTCTAATTAATAATGAAAATAATTATTGTTATCCTGATTTGGTTTTCATCTTGGTTTCCATGAAACACCCGCAAATAGTTATTTTTAAAATCAAATGGAATCTAACAGCTTTTGAATCAGAATTAAGTTGCTTAAGCCTGAACTGTAGTCATCTGTGAAACTTTATTTTATCTTTCCTGACAGTGTTTAATTATTTTGTTTTCTAAATAGAAATAAAAATATGTGTTTTTATTTTGTTTTTCATTATTTATTAAAATTAAATAAATCTAGAAGAGAAATCTGTCTTAGTGTTATTAAAGAAACATTGATTTAATTTCATTAACATTAAACAGTCAACAATTTGTATATATTATGCATTAGATATTTAATTAAAAATAATAAATTTTTAATCTTTAGTGAAAATAAAATAATTCAAATATTTACAATTTTACGAAGAAAAAAATTTTTTTTTTTTAAATATGAATGAACAAAGTTATTTGGACATTTTAATACCACGTAATTCATCTGTATAAGTTTTAGTTTAATTTTCTTTAAATTGATTATAAAAAAATATAATCCTTTAAATATTTATTAAAAAAATTATATATTTATGTTTTTTTTTTTCAATTTTTACCGTGGATTGCGGACAACAAGCAAATTCTTATCACCAACATTTGGTGCCCATTCCCTTTCTTCTCCCAAAGACGACCTTCTGTTCTCAGCATGGGAAATATCATAATATTTCAAAACATTATTGATAACTAAAACGGGAATATCCTCAGCATGTTCATATAAATTTAATTTAATTTAATGCTGTATTGTAAATCAGTTTATAAAAATTAACTTCATAGTACTTTTCTAGGTTGAGATATTTTTTAAAACAACTAAAAATACTGACAGCACCAACAGCAGCAATATAATAAATAAATATCGGTTTGCAGCAGATAAACAAAAATTAAAGGAAGAAAATAAATAAGAAAATTTTTTTTTACAATACAAATCTGAGAGACGCTATTAAAAATATTTTCAACATCGTTCACATAATAAATTTGTAGTCAACAACTACAACAACAATAATAAAAGGAAAAAGCCTTTGTTTTCGCAATCAAAAAATATTCAAAAAAGCCGATATTTTATTAAGGTAAATATCAATTGATAACAACAACAGTACTGGTGCAAAATCGCAGTATGTTTTTCTATTTTTTGTTTGTTATTTATTGAAAATGCCGATTCCTAGAAATAAGAAAAAAGTTTAATTTTTGGTGACTAAATGGTTCTTCATTTAAGCCAACGACATAAAAATATTTTGACTTCCCAAATAATACTCCCATTTGATATTTTATAATAAAATACCATTTCGATCGGTGGTTTAGTAGGACGTATGCCACAAACAAGTAATTAAAATTATCAGGCATGTCACAGAACTCAATTCCGATCGAAAGTGATTTTACTTTTGCAAATTGCTTCTTCAGAAACCTAAAAACGAAATATTTCTTTGGAATAAAACCACTTTTAAATTTCAAAGTTGAGCTTAGTTTCTTTGAAATTTTTTATTTGCGTTTCTTAAATTTTCTTTTATTATGTGTCATACTTAGATTGGCCTCTTTGTTTACTTTGGTGTGCAAAATGTGGTCGTACTTAAATCAAACAGCGGAGATTTAATACTTTTTAGGAATAAAAAAAAAAAAAATCGATCGGAATTGTTAATACGGAATTAAAACCATTCAGATCGGAATGTATGACATGCCTGTGCCAATATTTTCAACAAGTTAATAATCTTTTTTTCAAAATTTATTGAACCAGATCGAACATTAAATTCTTAAGGTTCTAGAAAGTTATATGTGGATAATTATAATTTTTACCTTTAAAAAATCAATTCATGATAATTTCTATTCTTAGTTTTCTGTTTAATTATGTTATGTAGTCAGAAAATTTCTTATATTTGCAAATTACATTTAATAAATAAAAATTTTATTTATATCTGAATTTTTGGCGTTTTTACATTTTCGTAACAAATAAATTTTACATGAAAAATGGCTATCGCAGTTCGTCAATAAACTAGAAAACAAATTGTGTTACAAAACAACAACAAAAAAGTATGCAAACATTGTTTAAATCTACACTTTCGCACATTTGCTTACAAATGATTTTTAAAACATTCAACTTTCATCGCAAATGTAATCAGAGTAAAAATATAAAAAGCAAATAAAAGTTTCAAAAAAATATTTTGTTTTGAAATTTTACCTACTTTTGTGTAATTCATTTATTTATGTGAATTTGCATATATTATCATATTTCGAAAGTGTTCTTTTATGATAATGAACCTTAATGTTTGTCATTTTGTCGCTTTTAAGGTTAATAAATTCCATTTTGTTTTCTCTTGTTTTACATTTACAAATCATGTTGTGGCGTGCTTACTCATGTTTCTGAAATAAATACACAAAAATATAAAGAACAAATGCTTCTAGTCGAACCGTTCAATACAAATATCATATATTTTTTTGCTGTTATTTAGATTAACGCCTTTGATTTAATTTCGTGTAACAATTTATGTGTCATGTGGCAAATTTAGATTTTTATCGTGGTACTTGTTGTTTTATGTTCGAGTCTTTTTCTGTCAAAAATTTAAAGTTACTTTTGGGAAAAGTTTTGTTTAATTTGCAAAAAATATATATATAAAATATATGTACATATACGTATGTATTTATGTGTGTACATAGTATTTTTTAATGGCGGTATTTTAACCTTACGGTTATACAGTTGCAAAAATTTTTGGCCGCAACGTTTCATTTTGTCTCATGTTTTATTAAAAAACGAGAGAAAAATTTATAAGTGAAATATTTAATTAAATTTTAATGTATATAATATTTTTAAAGCGAAAATTAAAATTTTAGCGTGTTATTTCAATGTCAGTTATTTCTTCTAATTACTTTTTTCAAGCCGTATTTAGTTTTGCATAACAATATATGGAAATTAAAGTACCGCTCTTCAATATTCAAATAAGAAAGAAAATTTACTTTTTCTTTAATTTCTCACTTAAATCTAGATAATAGTCTTTTAGCTAGTACCTATGGAAGGGAAATAATTTGCAATGGAAATGACAATAGACTATTTTTTCTACTCGCTCAGTAGGGTAGTAAGTATTTGTTGAATGCTTGATTGTAAGAATGAAATGACACTTTGCTTTTATAATTTGCTTTCTAAACTATAAAACTTTTGTAGCTTGTGGACATACCTTCTTCCCAACAAGCATTTTCAGTCAATTGGTTTAGCTTTTTGAAGCAGAAGAAGCATCTGTTAAACACAATTCAGTAAAGTGAAATTTGTATATCAAGTGGCGTGGTCAGTCACTTGTATTGCGAGGTAAAAACAGCAGATAAATATTTGATTGATAAAGCCCTGGATGGGTAATTTTCTAATTTATTTGATTCATATATTTCTGGCTAATTATTTAATTTGTTCAATAAAGAGGAATTCTATCTTCAGGTTAATAAAAAAAATATTCCATGCAACTAAATTCTATTTCTTTGTAACTTGTACACATTTTTTTT
Organism: Cistogaster globosa; assembly: GCA_937654795.1. NCBI lineage: Eukaryota > Metazoa > Arthropoda > Insecta > Diptera > Tachinidae > Cistogaster > Cistogaster globosa. The sequence continues at coordinate 120,786,773 of OW569406.1, read as the reverse complement.
AGCTCATCAGATAGAAAAAAATTAAATTAAAATACATTTGTTTGCAGATTTGTAAATGAATCATTAATTTTGTGATTTATTTGTGAATCATTCGTTAATTGCTAATTCAGATTCTAAATTATTTTTTTTTCACAAAAAAAGATTAATTGAATGAAATTTGAGTTAATGAAAATTAATGTGATAAAAATAAATTGTATTTCGTTTCTTATTCATTTGAGTTTGTAAAATAAAGTAAACCTCATTTCAAATTTATTTGAATTGAATTACTGTTGAATTAGTTCAACTAAATTAAAAGTTATTAGCAACTCTTTACCAACTCATTGATTGAAATTTGTATTAATTTTGGAAGTTAATACACAGCAAACATCTCCATGTTCTTGTCGAATTTGGTTATTGAATATTTTCAGTTTGTAGAAGAAATTTTTATTTTTCATTCCTTTTCATTTCTTTCATTTCTTCTCCTGAATTTGATTGAGCTGCAATTCGTTGGTTTTATCCATTTGAATGAATTCATTTAAATGAATTCAAAATTGCAACTCACTTCAACAAAATTATTTAAATTGGGAACGAGTTGCAAATCATTCTATAAATTCGTTTGAATTGGAAACGAATTGAAATTTATTGTTTCAATTGGTTCAATATTCATTCTTCTTAGTTGCAAAAGAATTAATTTATAATTTAGTGAATTCGTAACGAATTGGTATAAAAAAAATGATTCGTTTACCACTATGTTTGTTTTGTTGGTATTCCTCCGTTTTTTTCAAAGTAAAAATTATTTGAAAAAAGTTTTAATTTAAAAGTCGGTAGTTTACCAAGCAAAAATAAAACCGTTTTTATTATATTTTACCTTAAGTATCCATTTGCCTTACATTTTTACACAATATATGTGTTTGCATAAGAATTACAAAATCAATAAAACAATCAATATCTCTTAACAACATCAGGGTCTGCAACTAATTTTAATATTTTTAATTAACAACAATATTGATGTAAAAACTCTCTACAGTATAACAGATTTAAATGAAGTAAAAATATTAACGAAGAAAGAAATTAAAAAAAACTTCGTTAAGCTATGCCAAAAGCAAAGCAATCAGGGAGAATTCTTTACAAAAACGTTTGTTATTTTTTTAATTTTAAATTTCTTTTGTATTAGTTTTGTTACTATTCCGTTTTAAATAACAACAATCTTTTCAATCTGTCCTTAAGTCAAGTAGAAGTCGCCACATCTTTGAAAGGTTATTTAAAGAAATTAAAGAATTCATTTCAAAACGATTTAATTAAAATATTTAATTATACAACAGATAAATAAATCAAAGAAAGAGAGATAGGCTTGTCTTTCGTCAAAGCTTACTTTAATGTAGGTCAGGGCACTATAAAACTTTGAGGGATTCAGTCATTTAAATTTTACAAATTTGATGTGAAAAAGTCATGTGTCGCGTTCATCATAAAAACCTACTGATACTGATTCTTCAAGAACAGAAACTTCATACAGAAAGTAAGAATTGTTTTTCAAGGCCATACAATAAAAAATAATTAACCACAAAGAAACAACGTTTCTATTTTTCTTTCTTTAATCACGTCTCAAGTTTTGCGCGATTTTTTTTTACATTTTTTTTAGTTTCACACGAAAACTTTAAAAATAAAGCATTCATTTGAAGTCTTTTTAGTTGCTTGCTGGGAATTAAAAAAAAAAAACTTTGAAATATATTTAAAATAAAATTACATAGAACCTGTTAAAGTTTATTTCGTTATCGTGTAATATTCCGTGTTTTATGATGAATGAAGAGTTTTATAAACTTTTAATAATTAAGATGGCCGGTGCTCAGGAAAAACAAAATAATCAAAAATCATTTCATTAACCTTTGAAATAAGCATCTTTTATTTTTATTTAATTTTTTTGCTTAAGAAAGTACGTAGCAAACAAAATTAATTTATGCCATTTGTGCAATGATAGTTCTAAAATCATATATTTTAAGGTCAATGGATGGAATGTGAATTGTAGAAATGAATATAAAACAATATTGTTAGGAAGAACTGAGAAGAAAATTATAGTATTTTTTTTACAAAGAATTAACAAATTCAAAATTTCTCTGCTAAAGAAAAATAAAAAACACAAATTTAAAAAAAAAACACCAAATCATAATGAGGAAATATTAAAATAATAAATAAGAATTTATAATTCACTCATATTTTATGAATTAAGGCTTAAAAGATAAGTTACGGAAGCTAAATTATAATTGTTTTATAAAGGCCAATGCTTTGTCACAAAAGTTTAAATTTATTTTTACTTTGGTGTTTAAAAACTGGATGGGATTTTTTTCCCTTTCAATAAATGTTTGTGTTTGAGTGTAATTGCTTTTTCCATTTATATTCAAAGGTGCTTTTAATTGTTGGCAGCATTTGCTTGTAAAACATTTTTTGTTTTAAATTTCTCTGCATATTTTTTTTTTGTGGCGCTAGAAGTAAAAGAAAATATTTTTTAATCATTCATTGTAGTTCGGATTGCTGCAAGTAATTTGTAGAAAACAGTTCACAATCTTTCCTGTACTCAATTTTATTATGCATGATGATAAGTAAATAAATTAAACTTTCTATTTCTCTGTCATATTCAAATTAAACAAATAAAATAAATTGAAACTTTTCGTATTAATATAAGTGTAAAGTGTTACGGGTTCTATTTGTCCCGGCCGTAAGAAAAATACGGTTTGAAAATAGTAAGAGCTGTTGTGATGAAAAAGTTGCTTTGACACTGTGCTTTATCAACACAAAACATCTTGATGTAACGCAATTTAAATTAGAAGAACTATTCAGTGTATTCGTAGTAGATACATTAGCAATTATTACAATGAAATCTATTTTACTCGAAAAATATATTAAAGAAATTAAAATTCACTGATGAAAATTTATTCAGGAACAAGCGAATGTTTTTTTTTTTTTTAATTATTTTTCAGACGAAACCTAACAAGCGAAATTATTGTACGGCGCGCTAAGTAGTCTGGAGATGTGATTTAGCTGCTTTTTTTTTCGAAGATGAGGCTGGAAATGCGGTCATTTGCCAGACATCATTTTTCAATCAGAAATTAACAATTTTTTCATTGTAACAAAGTATTTTGAGCCATGGACAGGCAGCTATTGTCAGCAACCAGAATGGGATTGCTGACAAAAATTAAAATTCAAAGTTAATTTACGTGAACATCTGACGATCTCACTTTTTCATTTCATTTCATTTCATTTCGTTTTTTTTTTTGTTTTGTTTTCTTTTGTAATAATAACTAAATTTAAAATGTACGGGCAATAAAAATGTTCATGGAGAACAGAAACTTCCTGCTGTAATAAAATTAAAAGTAACTAGAAGAGTCACTAGGTTTCGCTGAAGCAATGGCAAAGAGCTTCATTTAGTGCTTAAAGTATTATGCAATAATTTTATACTTATGTTTTCACAGATAAAACATATCCATGGGCTTAAGGGGGATGCCAATCTTTCCGAATGATCTGCTAGAGTAATTTTTCTCTAGCAGGTAAATTAAAAGATGGTACAATAAGCAAGTTTTTGCAAAGCTTTTGCTTATTAAAAAGACACTGCAGGTACGTACATATCAGTAAATCAAGTCTTTACTCGTTTATATGCGTGTGTATTTATTTATTATTTATACGTACAAAAATACATATATTTCTTCTTTTATTTAAAAATGTTCTTCAACAGCAATGAGCATTTGACTTGAGGAAAAGTGTGAAGAGAAAACTATTTAAAAAAGAAGAAAATTAAAAATTAATTCACTATTAATTTATTATTATATTTCATAGAATTCATTATGACCAAATTTCATATTTAATATTGTGTAATAGATTTAGATGTTTAGTGTTATATCGGATAATGTGACAACAGATTTTGTTAGCAACAATATAAATGAGTTTTTGTTTTAAGACATTTATTTAACAAGGGATACGATGAAGACCGTAGTCGTGGTGGAGGATTATTAAACGCTTTTAGACAAAGTTGAACATAATAATTTTTTAGAAACCTGAAAGTTGTTTCAGCATTATAACATTAACTGGAAACTATTTCATGAAACTAATTTTAGTGAGAGCTCTTTAAAGCTATTTATACTGCAGTGCCACCGCTTATTGTTGTGTCAAAGCCTTTATCTTTCACATTTTATTAAAATGAAAACAACAACTTAAACTTGCGTGAAAAACTTTTGGTATCCCGAATAAATAAATTTTGTTCTTTTGCATGAAGCCTTATTATTGCTTCGTGGAAGGCAACTAAAACTTATTTATTATGAATAAAGCTGTGTGAATACAGTTTTAGAGAATAATTCATCCTGGAGCCAGTGCATAGATTATTTCAAAAATAAAATATTTTTATGTCTTGAATATTTGATTACTTTTTGTATAAAAAATTAATATGGTGGTTGGGTTAAAAACTCAGAAAATAGTTTACAACTTCAACACTTTATTCGGTTTAAGTTTTTAGAACATTTTCTTCTAAATTAATTTTATAATAAAAGAGGCAGTAAATAAACATAAATATTTGCATTAATTTGCATTTTTTTAAAATTAAAAATATAATCTCTAAACAGCCTTAAAGTCAAGACAGCTAAATTATGTGGCTGTTTATGAAATGAAAATGTGAATTTAAATAAATTAAACAAAGTTTTAGTTTCAATTTGCAAACTAAATTTAATTTGTATTAATTCATACTTGAAACGACGCAAATGTTTATTTATTTAAAAATTAATTATTGAATGAAAGTCTTTTTCAATAACACGGTTCATGTGGAGACGTCAACCAAACACTCCCACGCATCGGAACAGAAAATGTCAGAAAAAGACAATAAAACTAAAAATAAAGAATGTTTTACTTGATTCTTTATTAAATTTTAGACTATTCCAGAGTAAATGTATTTGTATCCGCTTGTGAATTTATTAACATAAATATCTCTAGCGATTTTTGATGTTAATACGTTGTTAAGGCTCATGGTTAGGAAATTGAAAAAGATTTACACATGACACGTGTTGCTTATGCTCTTATTTTTTTTTATCAAAAAGAGTTGTGAGAGATGACGGGCTTATTTTTAGAGTAAATAGAATGTTATATTATAGAGATGGGGTGAATATTCGAAGGCATTTAAGTAAAAGTAGAGTATAGCAATTTAATTACTTGTGCACTTTACAAATCACTATTGCAACCGCTAGTTCGTGTCCATGTGCCCCTCGTATTTGTTTTTGGCCTTCAAAAGTAAAGTCTTAAAGCTTCTGAGATGGTTTAGTCAAACGTTTAAAATTCTCAAAAATGGTTTTGTTGTTTAAACATTTTCCACAAATGGGTTAATAATTAATTTATTTTTGTTTAATTTGGTTAGTAGTTAATTTGTGTCCTTAAGATAGTCATAAGAAGGCTTGTATCTGACTCCAGCACTAAATTTTTCGCCTTCAATATATGCTTGTGGAATTCGTTTCTTTATAAATGCTGATCATAAAACTTATGAACTGATTTAAGAAGTTCCAACTCTATAAACTAAGGCAGGCTTCGATTGGAATAATATGAAAATGAGGCCAATTATTATTAAATTTTCATATATTCAAAATCCTATATGGAGTTTCGGTATGACACGAGATGTTTAAAATGTTCTAAAAACTCATTGCGTAAAATCTAAAATTTTCTGCTAACAAAGTTTGAAAGAAAAAAGTTTTAAAGAAGACATAGCAACAAAAAAAAAAAAAAAAAAATAACTTTATACCCTTCACTACAAAAATTGGAAAAAGTGCTTATCCAAGTTTGTGAACTTTTTGGATTCTAAAAATTTCAGACCTTTTTTTTATTACAAAATTCACATTTGAAAAATTGAAAAATAACGTAGAAGAATGTGCTTCTGTCCAAAAAATTACAAAATTTTTAGCATAAGAGAATAATAAAGTTTAAAATTTATGCTGAATATTCATAGAATTATTAAAACTTTTATTGATCAAATTCATAAATTCGTGTTACAAAAGCTGTTGTCGCATTTTTGAAATCATTAATTTTTTTATATAAATTCGTAGAAAAATTTAATAACTGAATGGTTTTAATGATAAATTTCCAAGATTTGTATTAATTCAATTTAGCTTAAATAACTAAAATATTTCAATTTACTAAGGGAGCAAGAGTTTTTACTTGTTTCCAAAATTTTAATAGAAATACATTTGGAAAAACAGAAAACTAATTTATGATGCACATGAAGAAAAAACAAATAATTTGTTAAAAAAAAGTCCGCAAAATATGTCGAAAAAATTTCAAGTAACTTCAAGTTCAACAAGGTCGTTAGATGCAAAGTAAAGACTTTAAAAGATAAATTTTTGAAATATTTTACCAAAATAAAAGAAATAAACAAGTTAAGAAAAATAAAAAGTTATAAAAGTCTTTGCTTGGTGCGTTATATGGGGAGTCACAATAATTCCTATCTTTAAATTGTTTTGTCCATTTTATTTAAAATCTAAAAATTTTGTTTTTCTATTAAAGTTACAAATTATGAAAAGCATTTATTGTCATATCTTTCGCAGCTAGATTAACTGTTTTAGAAATATTAATGAAAAGTAATTGTTGTGAAAATAGAACAGATATATTTTGTACGGGAGGCGTCGAACAAGGAAGGTGTTTTAATAAATGAATCGAAGATCTGAAAGTCCAAGTTAAAAAATGAAACAAAACAAAAAGTAGGTTATCGGAGAGGAGATTAAGAGATGACAATTTACTTTTCTTTGTCTGGGGCAAAACATAGAACATGACTGAAAAGAATCCTCAAAAGGGGAAATCATAGTAAAATAATGAGATCGATAGGTGTTTCGAAATGAAACAAACACTGTTATCTTTTATATTAAATTTTTATTTCATCTCAATAGTAGATCTGCATATCAGTTAACGGCAATGGTGAACGCATTCGACATGAAATACCTGAACAGAGTAAAATCTTAATTCTCCCTGCATAAAAAACCAAATGAGCAGGTTAACAACATTTTCCGATAATTTTCTGACATGGTTTTGCGCTCAACCTGCCCTTTTTTTTTAATAAAATCACAATTTATGGATCAACTAAATCTTTTATCTCCAATAAAAGTGTGTTTACATTATGTGTTCAAGTCATATGGAATGTCAGATTTTCAATATGTAAATCAACACATATAATTCCTTTGGGTTACTATTTTATTTAGAGCACGCTCTATTTGATGTCTAAAGCCTTATGACAACAAATGTTCTCAGTCCTGCTTACTTTTAGTTTTACAATTTCCACTCAAAATATTAAGACGAAAAAAGCTAGATTTCTAAAGGAATTTTTTTTTAATTTTCGTTGCTATAATCGACTAAACAGTAATATATAGGCATTTCCACGAATACGACAACCTCGTAAGCCAAATTCAGCGCTAAAGTATATAGTTAAATGTGAATTCAAATCTGAATTATTGCCCTTATTACCTCCTTTTAATAATAGTTTTTCTTAGTGGAAGTATAATTTAAAAATCAAGATCTTTTTTTTTGTGCGACAAGTACTTAACAATTATTTTTAAGTATTTGTATGTATGTAAAGAAAAAAAAAAAATAAAAATTTTATATTTTACATGTAAATATTTGAAACAAACAAAAAAAAGGTTTCTTTGATATAAAACGCTTTTATTGGTTTTTAATAGTCATATTTTAAAAATCTCAAAATATATTTAATTTTTCATGTAGACAAAAAAAGAAACATTTATTTAAATAGTTTAAAAAATCACTATTTAAGCTTTTGCGTACAATTGTTTCCAAAATTATGTTTTTAATTTTCTAGAGTTCTTCAATTTTATGTAAAAAAATTATCAATGTGGAATTATTTCCTTAAATTTATTTTCTTAATAACAATTCGATTTTAAGTGTCCTTAATGAGTTATTTGAGAATAAATTGGAAAAGTACTTTTGATACTTTAGTGGCGATTTATTATTTACACCGCAACAGAAAAGATATTTAATTCTATTTTTTATTTGTAAAAGAGTTACGAACATTTGTCAGTATTAAAGACCAAACAAAATAAAAAAGGAATGTAAATAAACAGAAAAAAATGTAATAAAATTTGTATTACAATTCGCAATTCAAGCTTTTATAGATTAATAAGAGGAATTAAAATAAAAGCTCTTGTACACAGAACAGGACGTCTGAGATCTGATGCCACAATTCATTGTGTATATGATTTTCGAGATAAATAAATTGCATTTTTCAAATTATTTTTTATGGAGATTAAAATTAATTTTTTATTTTCTTCTTACATTTTACAAACTTTAGCTTATGAATGAAAATGCAATTTTGTTTAGTTGTTGTGGGGTGTTGTGATTTCAGATAAATAATATTTTTTCAGTATATTCCTATGTTCTGTAACAAATATAAGTCCATTTCAGTTTTAAAATATTAAAAGATATTGATATTATTAAATTGATTTTTTTATTTTAAATTTTAAAGGGTCTTTTATAAAATACGTACCACAAGTGTTATAAAGTGTTGCTAGAGCATATAACATGACAGTATGCGTATACTTTTTATATCTCTTTTTTGTATTTTTGTATTTATTGCTTAGTTTTCCTTTTCAAATTTTGGCATAAATAACGTTACATCTGCTGCTGGTGGATCTTGTAAATTTTTTTTGTCACAGACGTATTATCTTGTATTTTTTTTATTTTATTTATTTTTTTTTTTTTTTTTGTAGAGGATGTGTATATAGTTGATGAAATTTTACATAAAAATTGTTTTTTAATTCTTTTAAAATTAATTTTTATAAAATTAGGAGTTGAACTGTGGAAATAAATGAATTAAAATTTATGTTTGGTTTAAGTTAATTTTTTTTTAGTTTCTAAAAACCTTTTTTAGAAAGAAAACGTCCGCATACATTTGTAAACTAATTTTTCTTTCTAAAAAAAGTTTTTTACAAATTAAAAAATAAATGAACTTAAGAAAAAAATAAATATTATTTCTTTTTTCTTTGTACATATATTTTGTTTAAAGATAAATCATAAATACCAAAAACTTATTTGATAGAAAATAAGTTAAAAATGGCACGAATCCTTAACTTATATAATTCCTAATTCTCAGAATTTTTTGTTTTAAATTTAAATTTAATTTAATTCTAAAGTAAGTTTTAAACAATAAAAATATTTACATTAAAACAATTTGAAAGCAATGCCAACTCTTTCAAATATTTAGTTCAAATTTAGCAAAGAGATTTTCTTAATAAACATCTCAACTACACAAAATTATCTGAACTTTATCTTTGTTAAATTAAAAAGAACTCTTTCACATACAAGAGAATATAAAAAAAATAAACTTTTCATGGTGGTTTTGAAACTCACCTCGCTAAAGGAAGGATGCTACAAAAGTAAGACTTTTTATAAATTCTTTAAAAAATTTAAACTTTATAATGAAATAATTAATAGTAAAACTTTTTATTAAAATTTTAACTTGAAGTAAAAATATCAACAGTATTCCCAAAAAAAATTATTTTTTTATAAAAGAAATGGTGCATAACTTTTTAGCGGGTGAAAAGGAATTACAAAATATTGCATCTGGTGCTTCTGATGAGCTATTTGATTGTAAATCGCTGTAAACCTTTTATAAAGAAAGCAAAGCAAAAGCCAGATAAAAAAAGATAAATTAAAGTAATTTTTTTGTTTGATGGCTTAAAATATTTTGTTTCTTAAGTTTGCAATGTGTGTAAAACTTTTTTAAAACAATAAAGTTGATATAAGTATTGACTTTTTCTAGCTTTTGCAATAATTAGTTTAGAGAAAAACTGAATGATTGACTTGTAAATCGTCGTAATAAACCAACTGAATAAAGCGTCTTTATCGAAATATTTACAATCCCATTAGCAGCCCCCGCCTAACTTATCCAACTCAAATTTATTCTAAAGGTCAAAAATGCTAAATGCTTAAGCACATAAGTTTCTTATTGACGAAAAAGAAAAAACTCGGCCTTTGTCATTTATTATCTTTAAGTCATTCATATGTAGACACGCACACAGACACACCAAAAGCTTCCTGCAGGAAATCTTTGGAAAGAAAATTGTTTGAAGGATGTTCTTTTGTAACTTGTAGCTAGGCATTGCAAACAAAAAAAAAAAAAAAAAAAAAAACAAGAATAATGAAATTGTTCTTTAACTAATCCTTTTGTGTGCTTAAGTTAATATTGTGATTTTCATGTATGGAAGCGGACAAAAAGTTAAGAGAACATGTCCACTCTTGTCTCAAATAATTACGTGTATAATGTACAGGTTCCATTTTCAGTCTGTTAAAAGCATAAGCTGATCCAGCTACCACTTGAAGATTTAAATTTTATTTATTTGGTAACACATCCTTAAGAATTCAAGGATTTTGCCTTAAGCCTCATTACAAAATCAAACACTTGTCTATTTTTTGATAACTTTTATTGAATATTTGCTGCAAAGGATAAGACCATAAAGAAAATAAAGCAACGAACTTACGAAAAAGAGAAAATTTAATTTTGTTGGAATTTTTTAGTACCAAAAAATAAAAAAATAACATTAACGTAATATTTAAATGAGGATAAATACAACGATTTTTATGTGCATAAAGTATTTTAATATGATGCTTCCAAATGTGAATTTATCAATATTTCGAATGTGTGACAGATGCATTTAAATACACAAATAAAGTCAAGTCACCAAATACAAGCAACAGGTTCGTGGCGATGTAACACGTGTAAATAGAAAGACTTCATTGAAAATAGATTGTCTTTATACAAATATGTGTGACTTGCGTCATTTCACAGTTATCTCGTCCTTTTCACTCAGTTATCCAATATTTAGTAGTCAAATTTAAATCGAACAACTCAGTAAGCAATAAATCAACCAAACGAAAAATATTTTGATAATCTTTTCTTATTTCATCAAATTGAAATTCTAATTTACTACAACAGAATGAATGATGTAGAGGCGTATGGCATGTGTTTCTAACAGGTCAATGTCGAACATTCTTAGCATTGATCCGTTGATGTAACATAACTTAACATTTTTTTTTTATTATTAATAGAAAAAAGTTTTGAAGGACTAAAACAAAAGCAGGCAAAAAAATATTTTAACAATTTCGACTTGTGTGACTATTTTTAACTTTTCCTTTGCTTCCTACATTTTTAGTGTCTTGAAAAAATGGGAGGAGTATGTAAAAAGTTGTCAACAGCTTTCATCTTATAATAGTTTTTATATCAATAACCTACTTGTGCAGTTGTTAGAAGAAGGTGCAGATATGAAAAACGGTATAAGTTATTTAAAAAAAACACGTCTGTTTTTGACATCAAATGTAAACAATTTATGCGCTTATCACATCAAATTATCCTTCAAAAATATTTCATTTTAAACTTAAGAAAATTTTGTTTCCAAAATTTAATTGTATTATTTTAAAAAAGTGTGATAGCCCACGCGAATTAAGTTACGTTAAGATAAAATATTTTAAAAATAAAGTTACAACTTCTTAGCAGCGTGGCCGATTCAGATAGCAGAGAGAGAATATATCTTTATCCCAAAGCCCTTGATGTGACCTTCGAAAATTTGAATAAACCGTAAAATTTATTAATTCTAATCCCAGGTTTTTTCAAAATATTTGACACTAATTGCAACAATTTTTAGGAAAAACTTGTTAAAAAATGTTGTGAAAATTATTATTTCAAATTGTAAAATTTCACGTTTAAAATATTATTTCGGTTTCATCAATAATAAATATAAAAATTATTTTTTTTATATAAAAATAATTCACCATTGAATTTTAATAGTAAAATAAAATGAAGTTACTGTAATTAAAATGTTGTTTATATTTTTTCTCCATAAAAAAAACTAAGATACTTAGATAACGCTGTTCAATGCATAAAGGGTGTTTTTATTCATTGTATCGCTTATAGGTATTTATGGGGTCCTCGATTTTTAACAACGAGAATGACAAAAAATCAATCTTAAAATTATAGTTTCTAAACAATATATCGCACAATTAACCAACAAGTAAGTTCTTGCTTTCCTATTATTAAATTATATATATTAAGATAATAAGTAACCCCCTGAGAATCTCGATAAATACGAGCAATAGTTTCTAAACAGTAGTAGTCAGGTCTTGCGAATATTTTATGCGCTTCTGAGCGGCCTCCTTAATTATCTTTCAAACGTAGAAACCATTTTCTATACATCTTTCTCGACAATAAATAAAGGTTAAAAAAACCAAATTACACTTCTACATACCAACACATTTAACAAAAAACACATTAAGTTTTTGCTGCTACGTCGTCAAAGCTTAAAAGAATGAATTTTTAAGAGACCCATTTGCTGTTTTATTTTCGGTCACAGAGCATCTGTTCAATTTACCAATGTCTATCACAAAAATGCCTTCGAACAGCTTAAATAGTATCGGTAATGATTTCACGCAAGATCTTTAAAATGCCAATAGCAGATTAATTCTTATAACTTTGAAATTTGCACTGTTTGAATATACGACGACGTTACAGCAAATTAGCGCTATGGAATCTAATAATTTTGATTTGTGTTCAAAGATCTATTGTATAATTTGAATTGTAGATAAAAATTACTATTCGTTTTCTTTTATGCAAGAGAAGTAAAAGAAACGGTCAGTATAAGAACCTGCTTCACAAAATAGAGATTTTAGTCTTCACAACATATCCGAGTTTGATAAGTTTTAATTTAAAGTCAAAATAGTTTTAAAACGACAAAAACAAACCTAAAATGATATAAATTTAAATTAAAAACTTAAAGTGTAACATTTCTCATAATTAAAGTAAGTTTTCTATAATAAACAGGTAACAAGTAAGAACTGCATAAAATTGTATTCATTCATCTCACTTTATTTTCCTTGTCTTCTTTAAGGGCCGTTTGCTTAATTACTTTTTATAGCAGTCTCGAGAATAACTGCAGAGTAAAAATAGAAAATAGTTAAACTTCTTGCGAATTTAATATGTGTGATACGCTTAAGTGCTTTTAGTTTATGCCAGATTCTTTTTATTGTTGATAGGCGTCACCAGAAAAATAATCTTGTAGTTATTGCTTATTGTGTTATTTTTCTTTTCTTTGTTATGCTGCGAACTTTGGGAACGAAAGAAATATGATTAGGTTTTGTGCAAATAGTATAAAAATGCTAATGTCGGCAAAAAGGATCAATGGAAATGAACCAAACAAAAAAAGTCAAAACACAAATACAATTACGGAAATGAGTGAGTTTGTATGATTAAAGTCATAGAAAATTTGCTAGGGTTCTTATTGGCCTATCTACTCGATTTGTCGAAAACTTAGGCTCAGATATTTTTTCGAAAAATTTATTAGGCCTGATAAAGATATAGAAATGAGAAAGTAAGCAACGTTATAAAAATTAAAGATCTCAAAAATAAAATTTACTTTAAAAATTATTTTCTTATTATTATTTTGACTACTATTTCGAATAAAGGAAATAAAAGAGAAAATTCTCCGCGCAAATTGAAAAGAAAAGAACAAATCGCGTACAACGTAAAATGGTACAGCCTGTTACAGAACAAACGGAAAAAAAATTAAGAATAAAATAAGTAACTAAGACCAAAAAGAAAAAAAAATACTCAATTTAAAACATAAATTTGATTGTTTACGGACAAGTTATTTTAACACCAAAACTTTAATGTAACAAAAAATATACAAGATCATACAGATTGTGTTTTTATAAATAAGTTTCTTTTTATTGTCATTCGCGTTAAAGGAAAACTTATTTTTTATTTATTAGAATATGCTTTTGTAGAATAAAAAGCCAAATATACAGACAACATGTAAAAGTAATATTTTATTTGTACTTCTTATTACAATAAGGTAAAATATGATAAAATGCAGAAATAATAAAACGAAATAATTAAAACGCAAAACCACAGAAATTAAAGTTACCTTCCTGAAGTAATAAAATTTTTTTAAGAGAATAAGTAAAACAATTTTTTTGTTTTTTTAATTTCCTTAAGATTAAAAAATTTAGCAAATGAAATTTATTTTATTATTAAATATTGAAGGATATCTTCCTTTCGTTTTAACAGAAATATTCTAAATGTATTTATAGAAAATTGCATTAAAAGATTTTCTAATGAGAACTTATTCCCTAAATGTTTTCATCTGTGTATCCAACCTATCTACTCGTATGTATCCTTTCTTGTCTCTATATTCTATTATAAGCAGCGTTATAAGCGGCAGTTGAAAACTGTTGTTGTTTTAAATAAAAACCGACTAGATGCTGTTTGAAAAAATGATGATCTAAAGAGCATTTCCTTATCTGCGTTGGTTCTTTAGCTTTTTTGACATTTCAATTTTATTTCGTTTAAGAGTTTTATGATAAATAAAGTTATGAATTTTGTAGTGTATTGGTGCAAATTTTCTATATAGCCCTTGTATTTATTTTAAAACAGCTGAAAGGGTTCCAGCTAAAACTTAGACGTTCGAAAGAACTGCCGAAACAAGTGAGGCTAATGAAATAAAACTAGGCAGTTGTTGCCGATTTATGTTTACAGTCAAAAGTCTAATTTTATTTTAATTTGTATCAACTTATATACTAGTTATGAGAATTAATCTTAGCCTTTCTAACTTACTTTAATATATTTCCGTCTCATGTGGTATTATGAGGTTTATATTTAAATTAATATTTTGTCAATCACAATGAGTCAGGTTTGCATTGCACTCAATGTTTCACTCAAACATTGCATCGTTAGCCTTTTACAATGCATAAAAACAAAATGTAATTTGATTCTTCATTATTTATAAATTCTATGCATAGTGCATGCACTGTAGGCTTGTGTGGTACACTACAATTTGATTATGTGGCGGTATGCGGAAAAGTTTTGCAGAATTTCGTTAGAAATTTTAACTCTACAGCTAATAACCTGAGGAGTAGTTAGACGTAAATATAAAGATAATAATCTGCTAAAAAATAATCATGTGTATGGCTTTAACTGATGGAAGGTCGTGTATTAATTTATATACCGACTTATTATCTATTTCAAGCAAAAAACAGCCGATTTTTATTTTGCAACGTGGGAATTAATGCGAATTAGTTTTCTACCCAAATGCATAAAATAAAGAATAAATAAAAAAGAAAAAAACTGAACCTGAACGAAAACTGAGTTGTGTAATTATTGCAAAATAAAACATTTTCTATAGATGTGTTTTGGTTTTAAACTTGTTTTTTGTTTTTTTTTTTATCAGTTGAACAAAGTTGTTCTCTACATTACAAGGATTAATGAGTTATAAGAGTTTTAATTATTAATTATTTATTAATAAAAGCTAAAAAATAAAAATCTTGCTAATTAGGCAGATGAAACAAAATGTAAATT
The DNA here is from genome assembly GCA_937654795.1 of Cistogaster globosa. Lineage (NCBI taxonomy): Eukaryota > Metazoa > Arthropoda > Insecta > Diptera > Tachinidae > Cistogaster > Cistogaster globosa. The sequence continues at coordinate 120,771,430 of OW569406.1, read as the reverse complement.
GAAAAAAAAACTGGTTTTTATTCATAACAGAAAGTTTTAAATTCTACTTAAAGCAATAAACTGTTTAATGCATTTGTATTTGTATTTTTATTATTGTTATTATTTTACGTTTATTTGGTTTATTAAAAATAAAAATCTTAATAAATATTTCTTATAAGAAACTAAAATACAAAACTTATTTCAGCGGAAAAAATATATTCATATGATCACTCCATTATAATAGCACAGGTCAATAACATTTGCATAAAAAAATCTGAGAAATTATGATAATGTGGGTTCCTTTTCATAACAAGATATCGGGCAAAGGAAGCAAAATGGAAATTAATAATTAAATTTTTAACCTAGAAACTGTGCAATATGACTCAATTAGTCCCGCAATATTTTATAAGCTCTAATTGTCTTAACTTATTTACATATTAATTACCCAAAGAAATGCCCCAAGAAGGATACATCAGCATTCACTCGTCTTTAATTTGCACACTGTAAATTATTTCCCAAATATTTACTAGAAACACATCAATTTCATTTGCTCCACATGCAATAAGAACCATTATTGTTTCCCATAATTTGGATGAGTTCAGTTTATACAATAATTCATAATTCGTCTGTTTACCTTAAGAAAATATGTGATACAAACATTAAATTAGTATTCAAGTTTTGTTAGATAACGATAAATAAATCTTGATATTTCAGTCGAAGTCAACCTCTTCCATTCATAAATAAATATTATTATTTTATTTTTTTTGTTTTTAAACCACAACAGACCATTTTATTGCCACAATTTATAAAATTACACAATAGCGAACATTATATCCGACAACTTTAAATTCGATAATTTCGAAGTGACAACTTTTATAGATAATTTCGCTCAAAAAGAATTCAAAGAATTAAAAACTTTTTCTTTAATTCTTATTCATTTTTAAAATAGTTTTCACGTAAAAAAAATTTAATTTTGTATGGAAATGGTTTAATCTGAAAACTAAGTTTCGTATTAAATAAAATCTGGTGGGTAGTAAGTGGATTAGTAAAACATTGAAAATTTAATCGGAAAATTCTTTTAAAAATTTTCGTAAGTCATCGAATTTATCTCACTATTTGTTTATTTAAAAATCCGTTTAATTTCATATCAATTCATTTCCTTATATTTTTACATCAGAGAAAATATCATAAAAAAGCGGAAATAGTAAATTATTTCCGCGCACAAATCTCTTCTGAAGTTCGAAAGAATAAATAAAATCTAATTTGTTTTTATAATTTAGTTTGCGTTTGTCTTAGGTCCTTAGGAATATTTTAGTATTTCTAGATCTTTAAAAAAATTATCTTTGATATGATTCCATACGTACGTAAAAATAATTTGCTTATACTTTTCATTGAATGAATAAAAGTGCAAATAGATGTTTCGCTTAAATAAAATGTGTGTTTTTGAAATAAAGTAATAATAATAAGAACATTTCTATTTTGAGGCCCATATTAAAGTGCTACATTTATGTAAATTGGGTTTTTTTTTTTGCAAAAAAAAAAAAAAAAAAATAAAAATATCAATTTAGTTGAAATAGGAATTTTAATCCAGTGATTTGAAAGTAGTGTGTTGTACTAACTCATTTGGTGTCAGCCATATTTTTAGAAATAATACCTAAAGAACCCGGCCGATAGATGCCCGTATAATATGACAGAGTTATTTAAGTTTTAGTAAATCGTAATTGCATCATGTGCAAATATACCTTGAAATTAATTAAAAGTTCAGCTTCCAACTTTAAAGAAACGTTATGTATGGAAAAGAGCACGCACCAAACAATAGAAGCAAACTATCGAAAAGTTAGGGGAGCGAATCAATACAACTTTACATTGCCAAATATAACTTGCTTCTATAGAACTTGAACTAAAACCGTTTGACATCTGTTTGTTAAAATCATTTTGGTTGTATTTCATTAATTTCCACATGGTGCTTGTTTATTTACAAATTGTTTAAACACTCTTCACAACAGGTGCAAAAAGAGTATATCTAAGTTTGTCATGTCGTTTGTGCGGTCTAAATTATACGAGTCCGACCCCATAAAGTGTTTAGTATATTCTGAATTCTTATGCATGGCGAATTCGATTGAAAGATGTCCGCCTGTCCGTCCGTATTCGGGTTGAAATCAACTTTGCCAAGGCACCAGAAGAAAATCTGTGAGATCGGTCCATGTCATTTCACGCAGCGGCCAAAATATCACGCCTGCCTCTAATTTTTTCATATCATTTGGAACAAATCTATTTTAGTACAGTAATACAATCAAAAAATAAAAAAGAAATCAATGGGGCGATATAGAATTTAAAAACAATAAAAAACATTTAATGAAAATATTGGCGTTCGCTTATAATTTCCGAGTTAAAGACTCGGTTTTTTAAGGCGCCAACATGGTTATTATTTCAAAGCTTTTGAAGAGATCTTTCGGAATATATTTAAGTTTTTTAAAATGGCTTAACCCATTTTATGTAACTTATTTATATCTAATTATTATTATTATCTAATTTTTTTAATCTTTTAATTTTCAGTTACTCGAATATTTGTCTTTTTGACTGGTATTACTACACTAAAATAGATTTACATAAGTGGTGAAAGGTATATAAGATTCGGCATAGCCGAATATAGCACTCCAAGTTGTTCTTTGTCTGTGTCGCATGTGCCAGTTTTGCTAAAACATCACACTCAACTCTGAAATAATTACGTCGATTAAATAAAGAAAAACCACCTAGTTTTTGTCAGAATAAAATAAAATAATTGGAGAAATAAATAAATATTTTTTCTTCCTTTTTATCACTTTTAAAAGCGATTTTGGTAATAAGAAGGATCATACTTTGTTAATTTTTATTTCAGGTAAAAACTAGATGGATTGGTTTTTTCCCCTTGGCTTTGTTTTATTGGGTTGAACATTTATTTTTTCAATAATCGTTGGTTTCGTCAGCGCTACGTACATATCGTGGGTCACAGGTTGACAATTCTTAACTCGGAAAAAGATAGAATAATATCTTTTAATGATAAATAATATCAATAGCTTTGTTTTCTTTACATCATTACATTCACATAAACATCTCCTACTAATTTTGTCCTTTTTTTAAAACTTACTTTTAATACGGTTTATATATGTTAAGAGTTATCAACCCGTAACCGCCGATATGAAATCTTGTTTTCATAAAATTCTTGTAAATGTGTGTAGTCTGTCATTATTTTTAAATATTTTTTTTAAAAAGTTGCAACATTAATATTTTATTTTAAAGGTTGATTCAGGTAATGTCCATGAAAACAAATAATTTAGTTCATTCTTATGTTGAACAAAACAAATTTTGCTGCTTTTAGTGTTGTTTTAATGTGGTTTAATTTCTCACACTGAATAAATTCATTTTATTGTTCCACAAGAAATTAATTAATGACTAAAGGCCATACATTATCTTAATATTTTAAAACTGTTAAATAAAAACATGTATTGCATGTGCGATTATTGTTCTTTTATAAAATTTAAATTATCCTTGTGTTCGTTGAAAAAGTTTTGCAATTTATTAAAAAATTCAATGCTGTGGTTAATGCCAGAAGCACTGTGTAGCTTATACTACGGATAATTTGATACGGCCTTCATCTACTTGAGTCATGTGCTCTTAACTCTTTTCATCGCGACAAATCCAGAGAATTTTATAGCTCTTCTCTCTTGTAGCTGAGTTAACATTCACTCCTTGGCCAAGTGTAGCTCTGAAAATTCAGAAAAGATCCAAATTTGGTTTGAAATTTATTATGTTGCTAATAATAGTTTGCATAAATTTTTTTCAATAGGATTACGAATCACATTAAAAAACATATTATAATGGCATCAAGCCTACAAAGACGCAGACGCAAAATGTTTTTCAAGAAGCGTAGCAAGTTTTTTTCTTTGCGGATATCCGAAAGTTTATTATAAAAACTTATAATTCTAAGGCCTGATAAAATATTTTTGCTTTTCCTAAAATATTCGAAAATGCTTTCAAATTAACCATCGCTATTAATTAAGGAAATAAAAATTGGTAAAAGATCAACCTCCAAAAAATTAATAATATTTTTATGATAAAATGTTTAAGGTAATTAATTTAAATAAAAAAAATTTCAATTGCGAGTTATTTTAAAAAACTTCTGCATTTATGAAAGATACATGAAACTTTAAAATATTTAAAAGTTTTGAAAGTTTCAGTTTAGTTCAGTTCGAAAGATCTTACTCGCCTTCAGATTTTCAATCGCAAATTCTTCTTTCAAAAGTTGGATTCGTTTCAAAACTGGTCAATAAAATATGCTTGGGTACGAATTTTCAACTTAAAAGATTGTTTCAATGTTTTCAAAATAAGCGTGTCATAATCAAGGCGTGATACTATTTAACTTCCAAACAAAAATCATACGCACTTGGATTCTCGTCCTTCATTTAAGATTAAATCTTAATTAATATCTTACAATCCTCTATATGAACATATTTTTTAAGTGACAATATTGCATCACAATCATTTTGTTAATAACAAGTCGTCAAATTTACAAATACTCAATCGAGGTATTTAAATTTATGTAAAAAATTAAATAAAAACCATAAATTAATTTCTTTGGAATGCCTCATTCGGCAGAAGCATTATTGGTATCAATCAATCGCAAGTTATTAAACGCTATAAATAATTTTTCTTTCTTAATAAAATACATGACATAAAGCCTGACTAAAGTTGTTAATTTGCTTCTTTAAATCCGTGAAAGGCAAAAAGGGTCGTCGCAAAATATTTGTTATAGCATCTTGCATTTTTTGATTAAATAAAGCTTTAACATAAAGTAGTGTCCATTTTTGCTTTGTTTTATAAAACACTCAAGGCAATTTTTGATTTTTAACAAAACACTTTAAAAACTTCTTTGTTTTCTCTTTCCTCAGCACAGGTTTGATTTTATTTATTAAATTTTTATAAAATGTTTGAAAATTTAACAATCCCCTTTAAAATATTGTGATAATTAGCTTAAGATTATAATTTTTTTAATATTAAATACCAAGTTCGTGCTCAGTGAATTAAGAGAACATTGGGCTTTTATTTTGTAAAGAATTTATAAATGTGGAATTTCACAAAATTTTTCTTTCTTTTTTGATAAAACGAATTTAAGAGTTTTAAGCCTTGTGACCAACGAATCAATATGGTTGTTTTTGTTTTTTTTTTCAAACTTGCGTAATCGATTTGTAATGTTAACTGGTTATCTATCTTCATATTGAACAAGACAAATTGTTTTGTCGGTGTTGGCAGAAATGCGACCTTTATTTTATGTAAGTGATTTTATATGCCTTTAAATTGAATTGAAGGTAATAAAATCCAATAATCTGTCCTTTACTATTTGTAGCCCATGAATTTTTTAGTAAACCAGATGGTTTAAGCTACTTTAGAAAGATATAATTTACGAGTGCTTTGCTAGGTTTATTTCTCTTAAATTTATTTTTTGGAATATTATTACACCATTCACGCCAATAATTTTTTGTGTAAAAGCTGTGTGACATAATTTTGAGTAGAGCAGGTGTTTGGCAGGAGAAAGAAGAATATTATGTTGTAAAGACGTCGTTACCATTAAGGTAAATTTTTACCATTAAACTTCAGGTTTTATGATGGTCTTAGAAAAAAAGCAGCCACAATATGTAACCACTTGTTGCTGTGTTAACGCTTGAAGATCAAACCTCGTCGTAAGTAAAGAGTTCTTTCTTTTTAAGAGTTGATGTGAACAACAATGTGATTTTACTGTCACATTACTTACGAGATGAATCACAGCCGTAACTTAATGGTTTGGATGCTCACAATTGGCCCTATAGATCATGTAATAAAACACAATAAATAAAATATTTTTTAAAGTAAATTGACGTCTCAAGGGATATACGGGAATGGTATCATTTTTGAAATATGTTATTCTATTTATTTATAGTCTTGTTCAAGAATCTTTTATTTCGAAATAATTCAAATTCCAATTTAATGCTGACACATTTTTATAAATAAATTATATATCGGAGACAACTATTTTATTAATATTTAGATTTTTAAAAAGATTAAGGTTTAGAGCACTGCAGCTATGAAAGACCTTCTTCTTATTGTACCTTTTGAAACTTGGAAAAATTTATTATAATAATTTCCTCAAGAAAATAAGTCTTTTATCTCTTATCGTTGAAGTAGAAGATTAAATAAAAATATTACAAATATTAGTCTAAAATATTCTAGGCATTGCTTAAGTGTTCTGTTGATAAAATGCTATAAAAATAATTTCAATAATTCTTTTCTTTAGCACTAAAATTTATACATCTGTCGTCATTACACTTTGGTTTGTTTTACTTCAATTTTTTTTTCTTTAAAGCTGCTTTAAAAGAGAATTTATAAGAATTTTAGAACCTTTAAAATACAAATTTATATCAGAATTTAATATTTTCACCGGTTATTTTTCACGCATTTTTATTGTTTTATCGCCACTGACACTCTACTCATTAAGTTCGTTTAAAAATTTATGATACAAAAACGCTTAACGAGATACAAAAAAAAAAAAAAAAACATTATTCATCATACATTACAGCTTTTATAACTGCGTATTATAATTTTTTAATGGCTTTAAACACATTTAAAAAATCTTAAATCATCGCACATAAAGATTTGAAATATTGAAAATGTTTTATCGTTCAATCAGTTCTAAGGCTCAAAGAGGCGTTATTAATGTCTCCATAAAGCGATTGTAAAAAATTAATTAAAATAGAAATGCTGAGTTAGCTGAGTTTGTAAAAAGAAGAAGAAATTTGGTTATCTTAATTAATATTATAAAGAAAATATAAATTAATTAATTTCAAAGAAAATTTAATTTTTTAAGTAAGGAGAAGAAAACCTATTTTGAAGGAAAAATTATTTTTTAGGTTTTGTTTTTATTTTTATTATTTTCGATTTGTTTTACCGTTACTTATACAAGAATTATTGATCACTCTCGTATAATGGACATAATTTTTATACCCTTCATCACGGGTATATAAAGGATGTACTAAGTTGTCTTTTCGTTTGTAATTTCCATAATATCCATTTCTGACCCTAGAAAGTATATTTATTTTCTGAGTTCTAATACATAGCAAAGTCGATTGAGCAATGTCCGTCTGTTCGTCTGTGTTTGTGCTGAACTCAATTTTGCCAAGACACTAGATGAGCTAGAGAAAATCTAACTACGCTCATCGTTGAAAATTTTTCCACTGAAAACCAGCAAGCCAAACACGACCAAATGTTACATAGGAATTAAGCCTGAGATAATAAAATCTTACTCACACAATATTAAAATAAATTTATATTACAAGCTTTTATTTGTTAATTTTTTTTGTGTCTAATTAGTTTTAAGTACCGCGAAAAGATGGCCAATAAAAATCAGCCACATTTATTAAAAATCGTTATGTCACCACAAAACAATAGGGGCCATTTACATGACTGTTTATATAATACACAGACCCACCCCTTCTCGTTACTCTACGGTTCAGTATTAAAATAGTAATTTATAGAAATATTCTACTTAGTGTTTTATATTAAATAAATTTAAGTCCCGTCTTAATTGTTATGCATCCCTAACAAATGTCCAAGAATTCAATAAAAGCAAATCATTTTGAAATTTGTAACTGTAATTGAGGATATAAAATGTTTCGAGGGCATAAAATATATCCAAACGTTCTTAGAATTAAATTTTTAGTTGTAATTACTTGACAAAAATGCTGTTGTTCCTCGAATTGAACTTGTTTAATTTATTGCTGTTACATTTAAAATATTCGTTTTATTTAATTTTTACTTTAAGCTGCTATTGTAAAATTAAATAATTTGAATTTTGTATTCAATAACCGCAATTATGTCGATAAATTTGTGTTAATTCCAATATAATTTACAATAACAACGATTAATATTTTTATATCGCTTTACATTTAATTTTAACAATATAAATAAATAAATACATTTTTAATAAAATAATTAATCAATCAAACTATTTTGATTTGACTTTGTTTTTATAGTTTTCAACATTCAATTTATTTTTAATAAATAAGTTTGAAGAAAAATTAATTAGTGAATATTCGAGGAATCAGAACAAAGTGTAATTTTCTAATCAGTGAAATACATTAAATCAAACATCAAAAATAAATATGAAATAGGAAATTTAGCACGCTTAACTCCTTATAAAATGAAAAAAACTCTTAAACTTAATTTTTAAATTTTTGTGAAATTATTTTAATTCTCACGACATGAAATCAAATACTTGCTGTTTAAAGACAACATTGCAAAACATTCTGTTAATTTTGTCCATGCCGCCAGCATTTGTTCAATGGTTTACGAAGGAGAATCATAATAACAAAAGTTAGAAGTCAACACGGTGTAAACAAATTGGTAATTAAAGACGTCTGCCATTAGATTATTTGAATTTATAAAGTTTTGTTACAAATTTTCTGCAGTTTGTAAAAACCAAATATTTTCGTTTTCTGTGGACTAAGAAATAAATTTTATGATTAAACATAAATAAATTACAATTAAATTAGTATTGGAAAACAGTTATTTGTTAAATTTAAAATATATTAAAAAATATTTTTTTGCAGTTGCTGATATTATTAAAAAATCAATTTTTTAAAATAGCGATTTTTCTACTCTTTAGTCGGAATGCATGTGCGACTGTGAAGGTTCACTCTTACAATTTTATTTGAATGAATTTGAATTTTCTAAGCTTGAAGCATCCAAATTAAATAAGAATGTTTTACGATGAACGGATATATTTAGTTGTTGCTCATTTCGCCTGTATTAACTTTGCTTTTGCAAATTTGATGTCATGTTCCTTAGGATGTTAACAAACGTTCTAGATTCTGAAAATTGGGATACGAGAGCCGGATTTCCTGCGTAAATCAGTTTTTCTGATATGTGGCTAAATATTCCCTGATGGTCTTGAGAAAAGCCATAAATAAAACAACCATAAAGATAGCATTTTCCATCAATTTTTAATTGTAGTTTATTTATTTAAAAATATAATTTTTATTATCAGCCTTCTTAAAAGTGAAATTCAGGGTGTTACTTAATTAATAGGAAGCAGCCCATCACTCTTTTCCTGAGAATCTACTTTATACTCGTACAGTTTTTTATTTGCTGTTGATCAAACGTCGACGAAAAGCTTAGATTTAGCCGAAAGATGATGAAAAGAATTGAAAATGTATATCTAATTCTTCTCGCAGAAAGAGTGCGTCTAATTTATATTTATTTTGAAACATCCTAATTGTACAAAAGTATATATCGTTTCAAATTTAATAAGACTTAAGCGGCCAATGTATACAAACGGGCTGTTTAATATATATAATTGAGCTTCATTTCATTAAATTTTTAACCTTCAAACTTCAATAAATTTAAGATAATATTTTTAGAGTTTAAAATTTTTTTTCTTATAAAAATTGTCATGTATTTTACTGTTGCGACTACTTTAAGAAACTTTGAAAAATATAGCACTTTTAAGAACATTCATTCAAGCACAGTTTTTTTTTGTGATGGGAAAGATAATTTGTGCCAAAATGTTTGAAATTCAAAACGCAACGAAAAATATTGCAGACTTTTTATCAGCTCGTTTACAAATCAAGAATTGTGTGGCATTTATGTTTTATTATTTAAATTAAATTTTAGCTCTCTTTGCAAATCAATTAAGTATTTACCATAACAATACCTCTAAACGGCACAAAATGGTCTAGGAAAATCTAAATATTATTTCTCTGTTGTTGTCTTTTTTATTTTTGGAATTTTTTTGCATGTAAATTTTAAAAGTACAATAAAGTAAAAAAAGAAAGGAAAAGAAAACTTCTTAAGAGGCGCCAAAGTAATAAAAATGAATGCGCACAAATAAAGCTGATGCTGGTTTGCAACAAATTAATTTGCCGAAAATTTTTATGCTTTAAAATACCTTGAAATATGTTGCCCTTAAAATTATAAGTTGTACTTTAAAAAAAAAAAAAAAAAAAGAAAAAAAATTCGCAAAGTTGGTGTGGAAGCACTTGTTCAAAATTTATCACTCTTTAATTTTCATATAAAATATTTTCTTTACTCTTCACATTTTGTGTCCTCTTTTTCTCACTCGAGTTAAACTTTTTCCAAATTCAAATTTTAATACTCAGATATTCAACGTTTTTTTCTTCTTATTTAAATGACGAAAACGAAAACAAATCCCGTTCATTAATTTTATTGTTTCTTTGCACTTTTGGGAGTAAAAACATGTTTACAAAGTTTTAAGAGTGTTTTTAATTTTCAATTTAATAATTTTACCCTAAAGTGATTTTTAAACCTAAAATGTTATTTGTAAGGATACTTTTTTATCTTTTTAGGTGTTTAGGTGCAAAAGTATAATTTTCAAAGAAAAAAAAAAAGAAAAATCTTATTTATTCTTATTAGAATCAACATCAATTCTTCCTGACCTAAATTGGGGGGAAAGGTTATTTTTCTAAATCGTTTTAAATAAAAGCAGCAACAAATAGTATAAATGATGAATTAATTACGCGTTGTCCTAATTATATGAAAATGATTGTGATGTATTGAAAATTAGATTTTTTATTTTATAGTGAAAAAAATTTTTTTTTTGTTCTAACTATTCTTCACTTTGGTGAAATCTCAATTTTTAACAAAACTGAAATATAATATTTTTTCTGGTGTTTGGGTTTTAGGAAAAATTGTGGTCGATTTAAGCTTTTGATAAAGATATTCCTTCCCACAATTCTGATATCAGTGAATTTCTATTTCTGTTTATTAATTTTTTTAATACTATCAAGGACTTCAGCACATAATGTAGTTTCTATTAGCAAAAACAAATATACAAAAAACAAATATTAAACAAATATCAAAACACCTTCTTCTGTGTAGTTTTTTTGTGGATTTTTTTTTTGGGGCTTATTTAAAATATACTTTTTACACGCAGCTTATTATGCGAAACGTTCTCCAAGAAATTTATTACGAAGCTAGCTGGGATTGACTATCAAATTAATTTTTATACAGTTTAACCTTCTTAACTTATATTTAATCTTAATTAAATTAAGCGTCCAGTCACATAAATTAATAAAAAAAATTCTTTAAGAAACTCAGTTTTTACATTAACAGTTCAGAGTAAACTAATTGACACAGTACAATTTGAATGGGTATTCTCTTTTAATTCTTTATGGCAAATATATATATATATATATATATATATATATATATATATATATATATATATATATATGAGTGGTGACAAAATTTAAAGAGGGTAAATCAGATATTAGAATATATAAATAAATTAATTAAATAAATGATATTTATTTTCTAGGAAATTTAATGTTTAGTTTCAAAAGCTTTTACAGTTTTCTTTCTGTTTCAACCTTATTCATTGCATTAAAGATTTACTTTAGATGAACATGACTTAAAGACACCAAATTAAGTTCAAAAATAAACATTTTGTAAACACGTAGCAAAAGCAGTTTATTTTGGAGAATACTTGTAGCGTAACGGATAAATATTTTCACATTTGCCGATAAACAATGATGCACTGTAAATTAAAGAAGTGAAGATGTCAACATACTAAGACCTGACATAATAAATGGAACTTGGAAAATAAAATAAGTTTAAAGAATAAATAAACCGCAAAATAAAAATTAAAAACACTTTCTCTACTACCTTCGAATAACTCGTACACTCCAGCACAGTTTAAAAAACAAGTGTTTTTTAAGCGAAAACAAAAATTTGTTATTTATATGCAAAGCGTAATTTGAAAATAATAACAATTTTCTATTCTACACTTAAATTGTTGAAGAAAAATTTTTAGGGAACTATTTTACAACTTATATGCGAATTTAAATAAAATTGCTGAAAAATTTAATTCTGTTTATATTTACATTAAAACTTTAAACTCACTCACATGTGTTGTTGTAAGATTGATTTATTTTTGTTACGTGATTTTGACCTTTAAAAATCCATTTAAAAAATCTGCAAAATTTGTTGTCTTGCGAAACCATCAACGGTTCAAAATAAACAAAGTCTTTCATTTTGCATCTGAAAAATTGATGTATTCGTTAGAATTTTATATACTGCAGAGTCTCCAACTGGCTCCAACACATTCATTAACACATACATACACAAAAATATATTTACACAAATTTAAATTGAGTCAACATAATGATATACAAATTGTTGACATTCGTTTAAAGAGAACTTTCTAACGCCCATTAATAACACTTGCTCTCCCACATTTCAGTATATTAATCATCTCTTAATAATTGGGCAGCGAATTGTGAATTCGTATTCTCGATAGACTTTCGAACTTTGATTTAAACGAAGTTAAGGCTTTAAAAAAGATTTTAGTGAAAAAATAACAAATAAATAGAAACATGTGAAGAATGATGTTAACGGATGTAGCGATTCTGGAAATGTTGCACTACATTCTGCTGGCATCTAATTTTTTTTTGGTTTCTTCTAAAATAAACAGAAAATTTGGAAAAAAAAACTATCTTTTCAAATCAATGTAGAATTTAAAATATACGTGAACCTTAGCCGAATACTAAATTATACAATAAAAAGTTTTGAAAAATTTCACTTTTAAGTTTTATTTAAAGTTTTATTTGGAACTAAATGGAACAAAAGGTCTTTAATTTAAAATAAATAAATATCATTTGAGTAACAATTTCATTGAATAAACAAGTTGGTGAAAAATCTAAACAGTCTTAGCATAAACTGTGGTGCCTTACATTCAAAATCAGTTGAAAAGTTCTCTTATGACTGTAACAAAAGCTTTTATATCGACTTTTGAGTCGGCTTTCACAGATTATTTAACTTAAGTAGATACAATATCAATCAAAGCACATAAACAAAAATTTAACGCTCATAACTTATTTGTTTAAAAATTTTTTAATTCAACCTAAGAAAAAAATTCTCATCACCAAAATTTCCAATGTAATAATCAAAAACTGAACTAAAATCATTTTAATTATTTTTTGCTAAACAGAAATTATCCTGTCACTTGATATGCAGACAATGACAGGTAAAAATGAGAAATAAAAATTTGTGTTTGTTAGTATATGAGTGCTGGATTTGAAAAATAAATAGAATAAAATAAACATGTGTGCACTTGAAAATAAATTATGAAAGAGCTTAAAATAAATTACTTTTTTAAAAATAAAAGTTACGAAAATTTTTCTGGTTTAAAAAATAAAAGGCGTTGAAACATCTCTAGTTTTTGCCAAGGATTTAAATTCTCTAGTGTTTTTTCCCTAGTAAATTAATTGCTAAATATAATCTTTTATAAAGAATTGTCCATCAGCTTAAATTCAAAATATTTTCTATTTTTGCAGAAATTAACTAAAAAATTAAAGATTTGTTTTTTAACATAATAAAAAATGGCAATTAAATTTTTTTTATTTATTCAAATCAAAAAAATGATTCATAGGTTTTTCAATTTTAGGACATGAATTTAAGTGGTAATATCTGCACGTATTCAAAAAAAAGGAATTGGTAGGCAGTTCCTAAAAATTAAGTAAAATGTATAATTTAATCGATAAAAAGGAAATTTCCGTCTTCTGTAAAGTACTTGTTGTTTAACGTTCATGTGTTGTACTTAAATGTGTATGTAACGAACAAGACGAGAGTTTATTAGGAGCTGAATTTTATTGCTACAAAAATGTTCAGTTGAGATAACGAATGAGATTGTGTGATAAAGAGAGTATGGCATGAACAGCTTAATTATGCCAAAACATTAATACTTATTATAAATGTTTAGAAGAATTGTTACTGTTACCTTAACTAATTGTTTATTTGTACTAAAAAGACAAATAAATTTAAAATATTTTTTTATCCAATTTTTAGCAGTGGCGGAACTTTCTGTTCAGAAATTCAATAAAACGTTTGAGAAATTAGAGCGAGCACGAGGAAATTTTTACTAATAAAAACGGTTAAACTCAAATAATTTATCTCTTTGAACTTAAATAGACTAAAAGATAAACGAGCAATCATACGAATACAAAGAGCAATAACAACTTTACTTAATCACAAGGGAATTATCCGATGCATGTACTAATTTCATTAGCAAAATATAATGGCGTTTGCTTGATTATGAAGCTAGAAATATCATTAGAAAGTAGTTATTGATTAATGCCTGCCCAGGAAAAAATTTTACAAAAGGCAATCCAGTGTGGAATTAAGCCTTTTTGGCGGAAGGTTTTCCAAGTAGATGACTCATCTAATGATTTTAACAAGGCATAAGACTTTTATAATCAAATAATTGAAAATTGAATATACTTATTTTAAGGTATTCATTCTTGACTTAAAGAAATATTTCAATTACTACTCCCTTTATTTGCGAACTAGTGTAATATATTTTGTAACGAGTAACGTAGTTTTGCCATCACAAAAGTAAGTCATTATATGGCAGGTTATTTGTAAAGTAATATCTCATATTTTACTGGGTGACAGCTTAGTTGAATGTGTGATTTTCTTTATCACAAACATATATATTTCTATATCTCTCTTATTCGATAGATAAACAAACACTTACTGGCTTGTAGATCTAATTTTTACTCATAATTTGATACGTCGCAAAGTATGTGTGATATTTCATTAATAATTTTTCTATTACTCATACGCAGCAAAGTACATACTTTCTACAAATTTTAAAAGCTCTAAAATACTGTGTAAAGAAATGTTACTTAAAAAAAAAGCAACATTTAAAAGAAAAAAAAAAAAAAAATGCGAAACATAAACTCAATATTTCAACTAAATGGCCTTCATTTCAACTGTATAATTTTCTCACAATAAATGCTGAATGGTTGGTTTTATCTACTTAAAATAATTTTATGAATAATGAAAAAATGCAAATATTTTCCATTTTTCTGTAACTAAAGTTGAATGCTAATCGTTTCACATCAGTGCTTCAGATATTTTTTTATTACAATTATTTCAATAAATTTATAGCTGCTAAAGTTGTTATATCTTATTTACTGGAAGATTTGCCTTTCAAAAAAAAAAAAAAAAAATGTTTTTTTTTAAAATAATAACAATTTTGAAAGAAATGTATTTTTTTTCAATAAAAGCAATAAATCGTGAATAATAAGTATTAAGCAATTTTATTTAAAACTAAATTTAATCACGGAACGTAATCAGTTTGTTTTTCCCATGGATAGTCAAGAGCCAACTACAGACTTCTTGATAGTTATTTAAAAATTCCATGAAAGTTGACTCTTGACGTTATCAAATATGAGCTTCTTTTGCTTTTTATTTATAATGCATCTTGTCTTAAATGATTGACAGCAGAAAACCACGGATACACAAATGCTTAGAAAGACTGAAAGCATTCGAAAAAATTTGATGTCTGGTAGCCACGCATTATTATTAATTATTTAATATTTAATTGGTTTTTAATTTGTCAACAAAATCTTAGTGTTTTCTGTTTGGGAAAAAATCATTCTCTTTTAAGCAAAACCTTTACAACATGGTGCAGCCTGTACCAAGATATTAATACATGAAACACAACACCAGGAAGTTGTGTGTGTTGGAATTAAACTCGCTTTAAAATTGTTGAGTCAGGAATTAGGAAGTGCTAAATATTACTACGATTATTTTACAAATGATGAGCAAAAGAATCGTGTGCTACTCAAATAAAGAACTTCATACAAAATACTGAGTAATAACTACGACAAGCTTTAGAAATGCATTTAATAGTGAACAGAAACTTTTTACTCACCCTATAAACTTTCACTGCAATTTTCATAAATTAATTGTTTCTTTTCAGGATTTAAAATATTAATAATTTTTTATATTTAACAGTTCTTTACTGTAGTTGAAATATTTATCTAAAGAAATTACTCGTTTGTTATTATGGCCTTCTGAATTATAAAATTTTAGTTTTTTTAAGCGAAAATTAAACAGAAATTATGAAATTTATAAAACTGAAGCCATTATTATAAAAAAACGTCAGAGAACATTAAAGTTGTTTCCGTTTTTATAGAAATATTTATTAAATCTTATCGACATTGTGTTGAGTGATAAAGTTTAACTGTTTTACTAAGAAACTTTAATTTATTTTCCACAAGTTATGTCATCATGTCATATTAAACAATTCATTCCTTCTTATTTACTTTAAAACATTTAGGTAAAAACAAACCGAAAACTTTGCAGCAGGAATTTTAAAATATTTGTATGAATTTCAGTTTCTTTGGAATCTTTGACAAAGGTATGTTATACACAAAAGTACAAACATGTTACTACGGCATTCTCAAAAACTGAATAAAGTGCTTCAGTTAATAATAAAGTATCATCCGATAGAGATTTATTTTCGTATAAAATGCGATAACATATTTCATTTCTCTTCAGTTTCTTTTTTTACACAAAGGAGCTTGGAAAAGCTTGGTAACAAAGCATTTAAATAAACACAAAACAAAAGAGCATGTTGGAATGTATGAACATACATACAAAAATACAAACATACATACATACATACACTTAAGCATATTCCCATATAAATATTAATATATAAATGTATCCTATCGTTAGTTATCTGATTGTTTCTTATTAAATCCCTACTGAAATCGTAGTCCTATAATTTTAACAAAAGATATTTTTGAAGAGTTATCAACGGATAGCGAAACAACATCCCTTGATTACAGGGTATATTATGGCATGAAAACATTTTCTCTGTGTTTTATTTTTTTAAACATGAACTTTTAAAAATCGCAATGAAATACTGATAGTGATAACTTTTTAAATAATTATTAATTGTGTTGTGACAACAAAACTGAGTCTATTGTTCTTTTTAATAATAGACCGTAATGTTTTTACAATTAAATTACAATAATAATTTCGGAAAATATATTTCAATGCAAAAAAAAAAAAGCTTTTTACGAGAAAAGTAATCTTCAGAGAAAACTTGTAGCTGTAAATATTAATGATGTACAACAAAGTTTACTTTATGGAATTACGTCGTGTATTAGTGGGACGTTGACAAAGGCAATGGAATATTATTTGTGTAATTTTATTATAACATTTGGTAAACAATATTTATTATTTAAAAATATTAATAGAGTTTGTTATGTAATAGCGAAGCATGAGCGAAGAAAAATGTTGAGAATAGACAACATTAAAAGTTATTAAAAAAAATCTCGTGCTTTTAAACTTGAATAGCTTGATAAGTACAGAGCTATACCATCTTGTAAAAAATTTGAGCAAACTATTGAATTATGCGTTATTTGAATTGTGTCCTTAAAACTGAAATAAAAAACTAATGCGGTCTTATTTATTTTTGTTGCTCGTTTTGATTCACTAAAGTAAAATTTATTTGTGAACTTTTTACAAAATATTTATCACTGAAAAATAACAATACAAATGCATTTTATTGAGAATGAACATCCATGTGGCTGGCCACTTTGTTGCTTCTTTTAGAGTTCTTTTGTGCATTTTGCTTAAACTTTAAACCGAAATCTAAGTTCTTGTGCCTTAGTGAATTCAATATTAAAAACTAATATTTTAACGCAACAGATCTTTTGCTTAGAAGAAAAGAATTCAGCGATAGAAGAATACAAATTACTGCTACAGTTTTTTGCTTGTTTGTGTGTTAAATATATAAATATTTATCTAATATAAAAACCCATATTAAGAACAAAAAATCTAGGTCTGCTAATGAAGAAGATATTTTTTACATACAGGTAAGCAGTTCTAAGTATAAAAACTTCATGAAAGCGTACCTGATAATTAATTTTTTGTTGAAATAGTTCCTGTATTTCAAGTTTGTTTTTTTATATAAAATGATAAAAATATTCTTTCTCATTATTTAGAATGGTTTTTCACTATCTCTACGTTTTCATTTCTCAATTTATATTTCAAAAACACTTAAATTGTTTAATTAAGACTTAAAAATAATTTTATAAAACATTCCGAAACAACCAAAATATTTGTTGATTCTCGACCCTAATGTTGTGAAATAGCTCATTTCTTTCCGTGTTTACTTATAACACGAAAATGTTTACATTTTGTTAGACTGGGGGTGAAATTAGAGGAATTTCAGTAGCTTTAATTTATTTGTAAGCCCTTTATTATCATAATGATATTAGAAATACATACATTTAATGGAAGGGAACCAATTTCCTTTCATTAGCAATTGTTGTCATATCAATAAATTTATAAAAAAAAGTATAAATATTAGTTATGTAAAAAAAATACCAAAACTAGAGTTTTAACGATTGAGTGCTACAGTTTTTAGAGTTGTTAAGAGATTTTAGTTATATTTTACTTTGACAACGCCACCCGTTAATGGAGATGGTACTTTTACATTGGAAGAAAAATTTTTAAATCAAATCATTGGTGTTTTATTTACGATGGCTCTAATAGATTCTTTTGCTTGTTCCTCTTTTCTTGTTTTTTATTTTTTCGATCACTGCAAAAAATTAAACAACTGAACTTTCTTAAGTTGAACTGTTAGTATTTAAATTATTTGTTAACAATAACTTTTTTCAAATGACAAAATAATTTACTCTGCTAACGTTTTTAAAAAATAAAAAAAAATATTTTTGTACAAGATGTCTTTCAAATTTAGTTTAGAATAAATATATTTAATATAAAACAACACACAAAAATGAACAACCTTGCTATAAACTTAACAAAACTCTCTTTTAGTAATTCTCGTTACCTTTAGAATTTCATCTTTAAAGTTTTTTGTTACCCCTTTTAATATACGACTGTACATTTTCAAGTTATAAAAGATATAAAAAGACATTTAATTCTTCTTAGTTTTTAGGTCTTCTTTTAAATATATGAAATTATGAAATTTAAACAAAATTCAAAACTAAGAATTATGGAAAAGATTTTATTCAACCAAATTAAATTATGGAAACAAATGAGCTTATTTTAATTATTTAAATAAATAACTTCCTTGAACTCTTAAAAATTGCATATTCTACTGTTGATGTTTTTACAACTAATGTGCGACGTGAACTCGTAGTTAGTATGTTTAATTAGACCCTTATGGCTAAGAGATGGTATCTCCAGTACTAAGTGCTTAACAAATAATAATAAAATTTTTGCATTAAATATCAATAGCAATAATAGGATTATAATTTCTTTTGAGTTATTTAACACACTGGCCAATCCATTTTTCAAGAAATCATTAAAGTGCTATGTTAAGTTAATGACCGAATTGTGGATATATTTCATACCACTCTAAGTAGAGGCATGAAATAAGGGACATATTAATCTCTTCATAGTCAGTCGCAGCAATAAGTCTCGTTATGATGACGATTCGAATCGTAAAAACACTGCAAATATCCACTTCATGAAATTAAAGTTTTCCATTGAGCAATTTGAAGCTTCCCGATTGATTTTTGTTGAGCCAAACGGCGCCTTGATGGCCACCATTGCTCCAGTTGTCTGATTAATATGACCAGCAATAATGAAGACAAATACACAAAATTGGAAATGCGGATTGTCCGTGTATTGGCCTTTTGAAAAATAATTTTTTTTAATATAATTTTACTTGTTGTTTATATTTTTAATTTAAGGTTCTATCAGGCTTAAAAGAACACACTGTATGCAAACAAATTAGTTTCCCAAAAGCAAAATGCGGTTTCTTATTTCGTCTAAATATCTAACAAAACATGAAAGGAAAATGAAATATACAAATACATGTACATAGATACAATTCAACTTGAATTACAATAAAATATTTAGCTTATGCTTGCATAAGTTACACTCTACATTATATTTATGTATATACATACGTTCGTATTCATATATGTAAGTACATATTTACAATAATAAATATAAACTTAAAAATTTGTTATTTAAAACTGAACTTATAATTAAAGGCATTTTAATTTTGTTGCTTTTAAAATTGAGTCAGCCAATAATTCTAATTGCAAATTAAGAAAATAAATAAATAGTTATCAAATTTATCTTTTGCTTGATAATTTAAATGAAATGAAAATGAAGTTACATTTAATTTGTCATGCCTTAAATGTCATCTCTGGTCTAAGTTTTTTGTTTTCGAATTCAAAATGAATAACTATTCTACCTTGAGCTAATTAATAAACTCAAATTGTTAAGACAAAGTACTCGACACTGAATGAATACTGGAAAAATTATATTTATTTATTGATTTTTTTATTAATAAATATTTGTGTTTGTATTTTCATTTGTGTTTATTTAATACAAAAAGCTTTTTGTTTTACATTTGTACACGTGCGTAAACAAGTTGTATAATTAAACGAAAATTAGTTGTACAAAAAACATCAAGTAAAAAATAAGCCCAGTTATACGATATCAATTTGCTGTCACGTATGCAATAAGTTAAATTATTCCCAATTTTTGTTTAGCGAAAATGTATCTTTGGTATATTGAAGCTTTATTAAGCGCAAAAATACGTAAATACTTAAGGAAAATCGACTAGATGTTGGAATTTTGAAGGCTACTTATGCAGTGACTCTTTCTGATAGAGGTAACAGCGCAGTGATGGCAGATTTCTTTCTATCTTATTCAAGCGTAATAAATGTAGACGCCATACATTAATGTAGACATGGTATAAAAAAACTAAACAATTTTATATTCTGATAATTTCGGCGACTAAAGGTTAATTAGTATTTCCTTCTTGTGGAAGGAATTTTTTTAAAGAATTTTTTTTTAATTGTCACGAAAAATATTGGACGAAAGAGTTCTTGCTCGTCAGCAAAGTCCTGAAAATCATTTGCCCTTTGTGTGATTTACGTTTTTGATTGAATTTTTCTGCATTTTGTTGGCATTGAAATTTGAGAAATTGATTTTAATTTTCCATTTTTATACTCTTCACCACAGGTGGAAAAAGGGTATATCTAAGTTCGTCATTCCGTTCGTTATTTCTAAAATATCTATTTTCGACTCCATAAAGTGGTCTTATGCATGGCAAAGTCAACTGTGCGGTGCCCGTCTGTATTCTTCCATATGTAGTTTTCCATATCATTTATAACGAAGTTACTCCAATTAAAAGACATATCAATGATGACAAGAAATTAGAAAATAAGAAAAAACATCAAGTGGAAAAATTTGTGCTCGTCTATATTTTCCGAGTTTTTGGCCTCTGAGCTTTTCATAGAAAGATACGATAATGCAACATATTTTTTAAGAGATCAGTATGTGCATCATTTAAACCTTTTGGAGAGATATTTTAGGAAATGCTTAATCTTTTTAAAAATTATTAACCCATTAAACGCCAATGACATTTTTATGTAAATTTTATTTATATTTTTTTATTATCTGTTATAACAATTTTTGTGTGTTCTTTTTTTTTTTGTTTTTTTTTTTTTTTTTTTGGTGATTGGAGTCAGTTCACAAAACCAGATTTATGTATACTTGTTTTTGTATTAAAAAAACCGTGTTGAAAAAGTTTAATTTAAAAATCACACAAAAATTAAAAACCTAGTTTTTGTAAAATAACTTTTAAAATAAGTATTTTTTTTTTCAAAATAGTTGTGCAAAAAATGAAATATTTTAGGTTCCCTTGACAAAATGTTACTCAATTTGTATTTTGACCAACAAATATTTATTTTAGGTTTTTGTGTTTATGTATCTTCTGTTTTTCTCAAAAGTTTTTTTACGACAGAAAATATTTTTTTTAATAGATATTTTATTAATTTTTAAATGCTTGTAATTCATTTTGTATTGCGAGATAATAAAACAAACATTGGCATCTCTCACTAACTTTATTACGCACAAAATATTTTTGTACATCTTTAACTTTAAGCAGTTAAAGAAAAATTAATTGGATGACATAAAATCAACATTAAAAATATTAACTTCGATTAAATTTTATTACTGTTTTATTTCTTTTCTAATAAAAGTTTTTATATGGGGAAGACAATTTGTAGATAATTAATTTACTTCATACATTCAAAGGATAATCAATTGTGTTCATATATATTTAATTCTGTTTCATTCAAAGGAAAACCAGTTTAGGTTCTGTTGAGCAAAATCTTTACTAAAGTGTAGATTTTACAAATAATTCATTGATTTGTTGGAAGTTACCAAACTTCAGTTAAGTTTGTTCAAATTTGACAACTTCGTTGTATGTACTGGCATTTTTAACCATCAAATCGAAAATTTATGAATCTTGATGACTTTTTTTGTTGCATTAAATGTAATAAATATATATAAAATTTAAAAAAATCAGTTGAAAGAAGACTTCTTACCTTTTCTTAAGCTTAAAAAACTTAGTGGTTTTCGTTGCAAAATTATTAATTTTATAAGTTAAGAAGATATTTCTAATGGTTAAAAATTTATAGAATTTTAAATTCTTTATTTTCTAAGTAAGGGCGCATGAATATGTTTTGTATTGGGCTCATACTCTGTGTTAATTTCAACCGTCATTCTTGCAGAAATGTGTAAGAATTCATTACAATACCGGCTTGTGCGTTAGAATTCCCTCCACCTTTGTATTTAAATACGTCGACGAGAAGTTTAGAATTTACAAATGAATGTCTGTCCGGCATGGTTTCTTCCACTGCAAATAATTTTTATCAGAACTCTAGCAGTATTCGTAATAATAATAGTTTTTATCGATGTTCTTAACTATTGTGTGTGTGTTTTTGTTGGCTAAATTAACAAAAAGAAATTTATGCTTTTAATAGTTGCCAAAGCATAACACAAGCACTGAACTTCCAACATTCGTTTTCAATTCTGTGGCCTAAAAATGTCAAAAAAAAAAAAAAGGAACGTTAACATTTATACAGTTTTTGAAAGTAAACATAAATATATATTAATTAATTAATTTATGATAAATAATGAACTCAGCTCCCTCACATAAAAAGATAAAAGTACAGCGAAAATTTTTCTTTTTAGTTTACCGAATACCTGGATAATTCTAATAATAAAGAAATTTTACTGTGAAACGCAACTAAAAAATATTATTTAGTTAAAGCAAAACAACAATTGTTAACCTAAATATATGTGTTTGTATGTTTAACCAACTTTAAAGCAGTCATCGCAATAGACATAAAAAAAGAAGTTGCAAAATTCATCTTTAGGAAAAGGTAAAAGTACTTTTTGCAAAACGAAGAACAAATTGGGTTACATTAAAAAAAGAAAAAATTTAGTGTTGATGGTTTAACTTCATATTATAGTATATAGAGCTCGTTGTTGAAAGTACTCATGCTTAATTCCATTTGATGTTTTCTTAATACATGAGAGGTTTTTATTTATGATATTTAACTTTGTGACTCAAATGTAACTTAGCAGTATATCTAAACCCACGTATATATTAACGTCTGTAAAACCTTTTAGTGTTCAAAACCAGGGTTCGAAAACAAGCAAAAAGAAACGTTTACATACATTTTGTATTACAGTGTTAGTAGTAGTGAGTAAAAAAACAAAACAGAAATAAGAAAAAGGTTTGTGTAATTCAATTGTTTATCCCTCTTGCACAAACTCTACAAAAACAACGCAGCCAGAAGAGACAATAAAAGGAATACAATTAAAAAGTTCTTAAAAAATAGTTTTACAAACATTGGATGTTTGCACTTAAGAAGAAATACTTATTTTTAAGCAAACTAAAATACGAAATTGTTTGAAAAATGTACGAAAAATGTACGAAAAATGCATGAAAAAATGTCTTACACGATAAAATTTTTTATTTTATGGAATTAGTTTGTCTTTTTTTTTTTTTTTTTTGTTGAAATAGAATTTTTTTAATGTTAATTTTTTTAATTTCTAAACATTTTTTAGAAAGAAAATTTATTCCCAAATGTATGTGGACGTTTTCCAAAGAAAACAAGAACAAAAAAACAAGACACTGTCAGAATGAAATGCAGCCATTTCTGGACCGCTACATCCTTCATCAACATTCTTCGTATCTATTTATCTACATTAGGTTGTGTACATTGTAAACATCATCTATTTAACTAACTAATTTTGTAAATAAGAATACGAGGAGTATTTATATCAATATTAATTTGGTTAGACGAAATCGACAGTCAAACCAAAGTATTCTTTCACTGTTCTCTTTGTAACTTGTCTTGTACATTTGCTTTTGCAATTGTATTAGCCTTCGGATGATCACGAATGCAATTTTTATTTTTATTCATTCCAGTATCATATTGACTGTTGTTAAATATGAATATATAAGCGCCGTGCCTTGCCTTGCGTTATTTATAAATTTTAATTTTTTCCTAATTGGAATTTGAACCGTGGATATTATTTAAGCATCAAAAATAAGACAAAAAATTTTTTTTTTATTATTACAACAAAGCAAAACTATTGTGTCTGTCTGGCATTTGACTGAAAAGATATTTGAACTGCAAAGTTTTTTTTGCAAACTCAAATGGTTGGAAATAAATTATTTTAGAGTATTTTCAATGTTTCTTTTTATTGTTGACTTTTGCTTTTGATATTCTTGTCTGGGTTTTTTAACATAAAATGCAAAAGAAATAGAAACTTCACTTTAGAGATATTTTTATTTAACCTATTATTTTTTATGTGGACAAAAAACATAAAGGACATCGCTGCTAATTTTAATGCATTTATGAAGAATTTCTTTAATCTCAGCCATCGATTAATGAGATAAAATAAATATTAGTGTCTGGAAATTCTTTAATGTACTTGTAGTAAATTCAACCGAAATGTTTTTGTTCTCAGAGTAAATTTAAAAATTTAAAACAAAATAAAGTAAATACAAGAGAACAATTTACAGCGAATTAATAATTTAATTGAAAAATCAATTTTTAACAAGAAATGATTTTTTTTATTACGAGATTTTCCTTAAGCAAATACTTTTAAAAATGTGATAATTTAAACTAAAATATTTTCTTGAAAAGCCGAGCAAAAATTTTAATGATTTCAAAATATCAAAATTTCAAATTTTTTGTAATATTTTGTTAAATATTAAAGTAAATCAAAACGGTTATTTAAGAAATGTTCTAACGTGTGCTGTTTTAAGGAAAGTGGTTTACGTTTCTCCCTTACTTCTTTTATAATTTCAACGATAGGAATTTGAAACAATTATTATAAAACTACCCACATTTTGT
Source organism: Cistogaster globosa (assembly GCA_937654795.1). Lineage (NCBI taxonomy): Eukaryota > Metazoa > Arthropoda > Insecta > Diptera > Tachinidae > Cistogaster > Cistogaster globosa. The sequence goes on along the minus strand of OW569406.1, from coordinate 120,746,414 downwards.
TAAAACGAGAACGAAAAAAATAGAAATCCCTGTTGAATATTTTGTGTCAATCTTGCTGCTTAAGAAATAATTAAAAAAATACCCAAATTGGCTTAAAGGTTTTAAAAATTATTTTAATTATTTTAATTTATGAAAATTGTTTAAAATAGTTGTCGATGCGTAATAAACTTTTGTTTTAATCAGCTCAAGTGCGACTTAAAAGTTAAACTTCTATTTAACATTTTCCTCTTTTTAAGCTTTTTATCCTTCTGCAGACAGTTTCTTGTAGTTATAAAAAAGTTCAGCACAATTATTATGGGAACAACAGTAATTAGAACCATTAAGCTACATTTTACTTTTATCTTTTATTTTTTATGGCCTTCAGTGGCCATGAACAACGCAAGATTTATGAACTTTCTTTTTACTTTCTTTTATTTCTTTTATTTCTATAAAACGTAATTTCTAAGTGCAACCTTTCCATGAGCTAGTATAAAATTAATAAAAGAATAATTTGTAATTAAAATGGTAAATTTTTGAGATACTTTTATTCTAAAGATAACAAACGATATGTTAATATTTTATTTAAAGTACTGTCCATCGGTTGATAATACTTTATGAATTTATTCTAATAACATAGAGATTTTCTTTAGTTGGTGCTCTCATTAAGCCAGTCCCACAATGCAAATTTGAATTCCTGATATAAGTTAAGATCGTTGCCTGGGATTAATTTTTATATTTTTAATATATTTTAGAGGCTTTTTGATTCACGTTTAAATTCCTTCAACATAAAAACTTTTAGTAATTCGAATTAGATTTTGTTTTTTATTTTAAAGAAACAACAACATCTTTTTAGTGCTACGATTGTATCAAATAAAATTTATAATAGGATGTAAATTGAATGAATGCTTCTGTCAGAATTAATATTTTGTTGCTATTTCTTTTAATGAATATAGTTACAATGACAAGCATACAATAACTTAGAAACAAAATGAAAGAAGGAAAAGAAATTCAGGCGCTTCAGAATAAACAAAACTCTATTTTGATTATATTTGTTGTGAATAAGAATTCACAAAATATATTTGATTCAGCTTAATTTCTCAAAAGTAATAAAATAAAAGGGTGATGTATTAATCACATCAAAACGTACATATTAATTTAATTTTAAGGTTTCACTATAACATCGTATTAACCTAAAAATATTTGTTTTAAATTTGTTTATTTCCAATGTGTAAAATAATAAATTGTTATTGTAATAAATGTTTATAAACGTAAACAAACAACAACAACAGTATTGACTTTGTACCGTAACAATAAAAATATTATATTTTAGGTTTTGCTACAAATGTAACGCACAGGGAGTCAAAGAAAAAATTGTATACAAAACATTTTTCATTATGTACTTTAACTAATAAATTTATTTATAATATATAAAAAAAATTAAAATAGCAAATGAAAAACTAAACGCAACACTTTTGTCGTAATAAAATTTCGAACTTAGCTTGGATATATTTCTAATTTTTTTTTCTTTTCCTCTTAAAACTAACAGCCATTTTATTTAGTTTTCACTTCGCCGAATAATTGCTTTAGAGTAGTACTTGTGGAGAAGGGCAAGTTAAGTAGTCAAATTTTCCTTTGCTGGGTTACGAACTCAGGACATTAAATCAATAACAGCTCAGTAGTTAACATTCTAACCGTCACCACAAAAAAAAAATTACAATAGACAACAACTTTGTAATTTCTTTACTATTCCAAAAAACAATGACTGATGTAATTGACCTTATATTCATTTTGTTTTCTATACACCGATGATAGAAATAAGTATTTCTTATTAAAAAAGGAAAAATAAAATATTAACAGAAGTCAAAAACCCTTTAAAGAAGTACAAAATATTTTGTAACGAAAATAGTAATTTTTTAACAAGAAGAGCAGTGTAAGTCTAAGATAATAAAATTAGTTGATGGTTAAAACGCGTTTAAAAAAGTATTAAAATGATGCTATAACTCTGGAGTAAAACTTTAAAGTGAATCTTTTTACATTTTCATCAAAACAAAGTGCTCTTTAGAAGGTGTCAAACATAAAATCATTTTTTGTTTTAAATATATATCACACCGAAGACTTATTTTATATCAACCTAGAGACTCCATCATCTCCGCATGCAAAAAATAAAAAAAAAAAAACAAAAAAGGGTCTTTGAACTAAACTAAACTTCATCTACCATTAATTTTCTTTTTGCCAACCTTCACATTAAATAGAGAAAACTTAAATCTTCGCCTCTTAATTCATCTTAGCAAACTTTTTAATCTTTTTTTTTTTCTCAATTTGTGTTTTCTTTCCTTTTTTCTGTCCCAAAAGTTCTACAAAGAAAAGCCATTTTAATAGGAGTAATTAAAAGGGTTCTCTGTACAAACTCTTTTGATTTGTTTTAAGCATTAAAATTTATTTTAATTTTCCAGAAAAAATAAATTTATAGAAAAAAAAAATAAATTTTAGAATGAAAGATTTTTCATTCTAAGCTTTATTAAAGACTTCCGCTTAAGTTTAAGTTAATAAAAATAAATTTGAATAAACTTACCTCTCTTTCAACCCTTTTACAAAAGTGTTTCTCAAATGGATCGGTGCAATTTAAAGTTTTTTGTTTGTTTTTCTTCTATTTTATAGCTTTTACCTTTAGCGGATAACACATGACAGATTTTACTATTTGTAATAGCGAACTAACACCCACACGAGAGAAATATATAAAAAGAAATCAGAGCATTTCTGAAGCGGAGGTTATAACAATTCAAATTGAAGACGACAATAAATTTTAAAAACCATGACTATTAGAGGCGAAACCTAAATTTCACAGTTCAATTTCATTTAGAAATAAGAATTAAAAAGTTATGCGACTGGGTCATTATGTTATAAATAGTTTTTTCGTCACAAAACTTATTAATTTCTATGTTGATAAAAGAAAGTTATTGAATAATGTATTCACTGTTAATCTAGAAACTAAAAAATTGTCAGTGAAAGGGATTCAAATAGAGATCTGAAATCGGTTGGTCAAGTTGTGGCCATTGTTTGCCGAGATTTGTATGGAGTCCTGCAAAAATTCCTCGATTAAAGTAATGTAGATGCCCTTAATTGGATGACGAAAATGCATGCGTGTATCAGCCTTTATGCCTCAACTTTTAATTTATATTTGTAAAACGTAGATTCTTCGAAAAATAAGCCTTTTTTGTGTAATTTAAAACATTACATCAAGTGTTCATTTATTATTTCACACATGCATAGATATATAATCTTTTGTAGATGTTGAGAAATATTAAGCTCTATTATTTCCAGGAAAAAAATCGATCTTAGTAAAAAAAATATCAATCGACTTACAAGGCAATGAGTACGATTATCAATTTGGAAATAAGTGAAAAAAAATTTTTTTTTTTTTCTAGTAAAATAAATTGAAACGAATTTTAAGGCAGTGAATTTTCGAGTTAAATAAGAATGCCATATTTGCAACATTTGCGGAATTTTTAAAATTGTTAAAGAAACAGTCTTTCATTGTTTTATTAAATTTATTTTTCGTTGCAAATGTTTATATTATTTTCTCTTTAAATGATGCGAAAGATTTCATGCAATTATTACAACAGTTTCCTTTAATATGCATCATAAATTTGTAACCATAAATAATATTTTCTATTGTTAATAAGACCAGAGGATCATAATATTGTTTGTTGTAAATTTTGTTTAAAACGAAGACAATATTCCAAATGATAAGGCGGATTTTGTCATCTTGCAGTCATTAATTAGCAACTGGTGAAACAGTTGACAACAAAGTGTGCAGCCAGAAGAGAATAATTTCTATCATTCTAACTACTTAAAATAATTAACAAACTGTAATAATTGTATTGTTATAAAATTGCTATAGAACCTAACCTATCACGTATTATGTTGATCTGTCTATTAATTAACGCACATAGTAACTGATGATAAATTCGTTTTGCAAGTAAATGAAAAAAGTAATATAATTTCAAACTTTGTTCATAAAGGGGCAAAAAAATTACAACCTATCGTATTATAAATTAGTCACCGTTTCTATTGTTAATAGGAACACAGAATAATAGTACGCTGCTATAAAATATTGCCGACTCAGTGTCTGTTGTAAATTTTGCTTAAAAAGACAATATTCCAAATGATAAGGCGGATCTTACCGTCATGCAGTCATTAATAACCAACTGTTAAAATTGTTGAGAACAAAGTGCGCAGTCAGATGAGAACGATTTTAATCATTCTAATGAAAAAGTGTTTGAAATAATTAAAAAAACTTTAATAATTATATTTTTATAAAACTGATTACAACACAACTCATAACGTATTATGTTGAGCTGTTTATTAAATTTATAAATGGAGCACATAGTGACTGATGATAATTATGTGTTGCAAGAAAATGAAAAAAAGTAATACAACTTCAAACTTTGCTAAGAATACGACAAAGAATTTATAACATAAACGAAAGATTTTAATTAACTTAAGATATGAAACATTGACATCTTTTTCGAAATATAAAAGTTTATTGTAAGTGTATTGCATAAATGTCAGAGTAGTTAACGAATATACCTTTTATATGATTTTATTATTTATTTAATTTTTATTTTTTATGCAAGCGTTCAGTTTTAGCTTTTGGACATTAAAGGTGACAGAAATCTCTCTGCATAAAACTTATTTTACACTTATTTTTTTTATTTCTAAAAGTGAAATGTTTCTGCAACGCGTTTGCAAAAACAGCTGTGTTTTAAGGGCCAGTTCAAGGAAATCATTAATTTAGGTTTCAGTAACAAAAAATCTTGTAGACACTAAAAATCTTCTCTAATATTAAGCTTTAAAATAAAACATTTGTGATTGTCAATATATCAATAACTAATGTTAAAAAATAACATTGTGTACCACTTCTTCAGTGTGTCATTTCATGTTTTCTTAAAATTTAAATTTATAAAAGTGTGTTTTTAAATATTTATTATAGAGTTCTCTAAAAAGCGTTAAAAATTTTTGCACCAACAAAAATAAAACATGCTGACAACTATTTTAGTACCATTATATTGATAAGATTAGGTACTTTTAAACTGGTATCTCAATCTTCTCTACGAAATGACTTATTTCTAAAAAAAAAAGTATTCAATATTTGAATTAAGGTTCTAAGGAACCTCCTTACAAAATTTAATTAAAATTCATCCAGTAGTTTTTACGTGATGCGAACACAAACAGACAAAAATTCCAAAAATATGTATTCGTATTCAATTTTGATTACTTTCTACACTAAGAACAAAATTTTTAAAAAATATTTCAATTATAGAAATGTTTCTGTTACAATTTTACTTTATGTAAGATTTTTCCAAATTTAATTCATCATTTAAACATCGATTTATCATCCACAAACATCACAGGTCAACGGCCAAATCAATGAGTTCTAACTAAAATATATTAATGCGAAAGAATTCGATTCTTACTAAAACAAAAATTACCTATCATGCAGTTGTCTTCAAAACTATCGCATTTTTCCCTTGTATTACCCGAATTCAGACATAATTCAATTTTCGCAACATCAAAAAATTATTTGCGTGTTTTATATCAATTTTATTTTTAGCTGTTTACATTCCAAGATTTTTTAAATGCAATTAAAAACTCACAATTTCTTTTCTTAATAAGCAATAAAAAAACGTTTAGAGAGAATATTTTGCAAAACAAAGAATATATTTTGATGTAAATGTATTAAAATAATAATTTCATAGTGACAACCTAAAACAAAATAATTACAATCAAACAATGAAAATAAATATTTCGAACTGATAAAAAATTAAACCAAAAAAATATTTGCTAATTTAAGATTTTCTTAGGTGTAATGTATCGCAACAATTTGTGTTCACTGTTAAGATGTATAAAAAGTCCTCTGGCCAGAAATTTTTTCTCTTTGCTTCCCACATGCTTGTTGCTGCAGCATTTTTTAACTGCAGTCTTTAAAGCTTAGATCACACGATTGCCGTAATGCACCAATTTTTAGCATTTTTTGTATGCCAATCCTGTGATTGCACAATAAATTGGTTCATGCGGCAATCGCGGTCAATATTGTGCTTGTTTTTACCAACCAAATGCCACCCTGATGTGGCAATCGTGTGACTACTTAATATGCAACTTTGCGGCAATAAAACTTTCAAAAATGTACCAATATTTATTGTGATTTTTTGCGGCAATCAAAGTATCCAAAACGCGTCAATATTTTCATTTTGTTGAGTGCCTTAAAGTTTTTTGTATACATTTATATATATTTTTTTTTTCAGCGTGCCCGTTTTTTGTTGTAAGTATATATATTTACATTATATATCTGTACAACTATAAATAGTTTTTATTTTATTTACATGTATTTAGGTATATACGGTGACACTAGTTCCATCAACTCATTGAACGTTTCATCATCCATTTGAATAAAGTTTTTTAGCAAAAAAACTTGGTTGTCTACTTCTTGGAACTCTTTTAGAGTCTTCTGGAATGCACCATCAGTAGCCCGTTTTTTCAGCCAATCTCGGACCCATACTGTTCGTTTTTTAAAAATTCTTTTATCTTTTATATTTTTTTTGTATATTAAGTATATAAAAAACACTAAAAGCAGCCGCTAGCTTTTTTTTAATAACATTTTAAATACAACAAAAAATACAAAGTTTGCAAATAATATTATGTATATTTGCCCGAAACTACAACAGCTGATTCTTGGTTTTGCCGCATTGTTTAACAATCGTATGAACGACAGGCACAATTTATTGCCACAAAATTACTATTCACCAACTTGTACCAATAAAATTAAAAAAAAATGGAGCAATCGTGTGAAAGCAGAAAATTTGATTGGAACAATTTTAGTATTGTGCACAATATCTACACAATAAAAAGTGGGCCAATTTGGTGCATTACGGCAATCGTGTGACCTTAGCTTAACGGCTCATTGTGTGATAAAACTCAACGGTTAGCAAAATAAAAAATATGTGTTTTATAAAAATCAAAACGGTTTCCAGAACAAAAAAAAAAAAGGAAACATAATCAAAATAATAATTAAATGGCCCAGGAAAATATATAAAATTTTGTGGTATTTTTAAAAACTTGAATTTAGCTAAAAAACTAAATAAAAAATAAACTGTGATCTAAAACAACAAAACTGTTGCCGGCTTGTAATATCTAACTTCTCACAAACGGCAGCATTGTCTGGTAATAATACCATCCAACGTCAGGTGGAGCGGCATAAAGCATTAGAAGTTATATTTGGTTGATTTTCTGTAGGCAACCTGTTGGTAATTACAACACTTGCACAGAATACTCGTATGGGTACCATTACAAACATGTTTGACTGTTCCCCTCTTTGGGAGGATTCAGCACTTGAACAATTAGATTAAAATTAAACAAATTTGAAACCAAGAACGACAAAAGTATTATCCTCCTGTTTAAGATGGTAATTTAAATCATTTATTTTTTAAAATATTTCTTAGCATATAAATCACTTCATACTGAATAATAATTTAACAGTTTTTGAATAACAAGAAAAGAAACGCCCACGGTTAATCAAAATTTTTAAAAATTTAAGTTTTTTTACATATATGTTTAATCAATTATATTCTTGAATAAAAAATATAGATTTATACTCTGTTGAAAATGATTTACATTTTGTCATAACAAAATATTTTGAGACCTGTTCATAGCAGTTAAAACTTTTTCTGTGTAGCGCCAAATAGAGACCTGCATATTTTTAACCACAAAATTGAAACATTATTTTTACATAATTTAATTTTTCAACTAAATTGAAAGAAGGCCATTGGTATTTCTTAGCCCTACATTTACACTAGACATCAAGTTAATTGAGACGTGCACAAAACGCCGCGGCGCTCCGGCAGATGTACAGTATTAATTTGTTCATGTTCTTGCGTATGGCAAAGACGTTTTGGTGGTAATGTTTTATTTGAGCGTTATATTCTGTCTATAGTCGGGGTTATTTTAATGCTTTTGACAAGAAGGGGACTGTTCGCACTGTTGTTTAATAGCTGGCGTTAATTTAAAATTGAGAAATCATATTAAAAGTCGTATTTGTTGGCGAACATCGTTGCTTAGACAAATTTTTGAACAATGATGGTTGGAAATGAACCCAGCAAAAAAGAAATGCAAAAGAATTCTATTGAGGTGAATGTTTTAAACCAGTGAATATTCAATGATTAGGATACGTTTTTTCATTAATTTTTGTTTTTTATTAAATGTTATTTCATTAATTTTTTTGAGTTTTTCATGATTTCAAAAGTTATAACTAAATTTGAATAAACGAGTTTTTTTACAACACCTTATAGAGAATAAATGAAAGAAAAGTAATGACAACACCCAAGATTTTTTTTTTGCTGGGAACGATACTTAAACATCGAGAGTCAAGATTTGCCGAATTCATGAGCGACATGATGTTCATACCAAATTGATAGCTAGAGGAGACATAGGATATGGTTATTGAAGAGGAAACAAAATCAAAATAAAATAGGGTCGCACTCAAGGGGCTTTGGCTTCAGGCAACACGATCTCATGTGTAGTAGGTAGAAATCTGGAAACAATAACAAAATCTTGCATAGTTCTATGCTGTTGCCACACACTATTTTTTTTTTTTACGGACTGTCCTTTAAGTAAATTCCTTATTTAATTCTTAATATAGTTCTATCTAATTACGCTGGAAAGGACAGTCAAACATTTTATGTGTTCTTTCTTATCAAAATGTTATCTGACGATTTATTTTGGAAGACAAATCGAATGTTTGTTACAACACAGCCTTTGTAAGCAAAGTTTAACAAAATCATATTGAGTATTTTATTTTATTTCCAAAACATTCGATAATATTTATAGTATCGAAGCTTAATCTACTGAATCGTAATATTTCATTTAAAATAATCAATTCTTTGAGGTTTTACTAGAAACTTGCGCGAATACTTCACAAATAATAAAAATATATTAACGATTTGTGAAATCTCACACATGTGCACGAAATTACTTATAACCTTCATAAGAGTTTCTATTTTTTCTCATTTTATATACGAGCTAATGTTTATAATGTTATTAGTGTGCAAAAATATAATTTGGAGGACCTTTTTTCCGGTTCTTAAGAAATTTTCTCAAGTGAAAGACGTACATGAAAATATGAACTGGAAAACGTAACATAAGGACGAACGTTAAAAATGTAATCGGAAAACATGATTTTTTTTTTTTTTGGGTGGAGTATAATTTTATATATTTAAAAAATCAATCAAATAAAATGAGTAAATATCTAATTTTTTTTTGTTTCGAAATTTGTCTCTTTGGAAGTAAACTATTTGTCGAATAAGATGATTACTTTTACAGGAAACGCGAGTAGAATAAATTTTTAGATCAGTACATCTTATTTCATTATTCTTGGTGTTTAGTTTTTGCTCAGAGTTAATTAATTTTTGTATTTGAACACATTTTCTAAGAATTATAAAGCAAACTTACTCTACCTGCAAAAAAACTAAAAAAAATGCCTGTTGAATAAATCGAAAAGTTGTCATATTCAATGATTGCATTCTAATGACTTTTAGGCAATGTATGTCTAACAAATACATATATGAATAAATGAATATATTATAAAATGCAGTGTTGTTATTTAATGAACTTAGTTTTCTTTAAAAATGTACGATGATATTTTATTTAAAGTGCATTTGATTTTCATGATATTTTCCTGTAACAAAATAAGTATTCAAGCATTCTATAATCTTTTGTATATAATTTTTTTATTTACCCTTATTCTGCGTTTCGATTTGGATCGCAAATTTCTCAGTTTTGCAATTTTGGTATTCTGCGTTCCGTTCCCCGTATCAATTCAATTTGTTTTTCCATTTTTGTTTCTGTAGTTAAAAAAAGTGTATAATTAAATAAAATGGAAGTATTAAATGCTATAAATTTCTTTGTAATAAATTTTGTTTATAATTTTGAAGCTTTATTTAATTTTTTGCAGGTAAAAGAACACAACACTGTATTATGGCGAAAGTTTTTTTTATATCTATAAAATTAATTAATTAAATTAATTGTTTCAAACACATTTAAAACAAATATCTTACAATTTAACACTCATCTCGACTGGATTGCAACTGTCTCTTAATTTTTGCTTTTCTAGTCTTAATTCTGCATTCTGGACCACGTTGTTCTCCTCTTCCAACAACGACGCCGCTGCTATCGATTTCATTTCATCTCTAAATTTTCCTTTTGCAATGATGTGTAGGATTCCTCACACTGGAATAGTTTGGCCACAAATACCGTTTGTTTATAATCTGGCTATTTTCTTCTTTTCCGCACTTAACTGATGAGTTTATTTAATTATAGTTACCACAATCTTTAGTATTTATATATGTATTTATCACTGTTTATTCATAACATTTTATTTTTTTATATTTTAACAATTACAATGTGTACAAAATATTATATTTTTTATGTTTCTATTTCTAAGCAGCTGATTAAATATTTTTATACAGCGTTTTTCCTATCTTTATCTAATCATTACTTTAAGTAAAAATTTATTAAAAGCTGACAGCAAACGGTTTTAAAATTTTTAATTATTTGGATCTCAATAGAGCAGAAAAAAGTTTTAATGTTTGGAGTAAAACCTGCAGGTAGTTCTTTTACGACATCTAAAAAATAATTAATTACAGATTCGCAAATTAACTCTTTTTCATTCAAATGGATTTTAAAATCGATCTTTTAGTTCAATAACCCAAATCATTTCTCTTCTGCAGGATATTATAAACTAATTTACAATTTCTTTCAATATCCGTTTTAAGAAGTGTGTGTGTGTGTCAATGTCAAGAAAACTATTTTCGTTTACAAAAATTTTAGTTCGTTCTTTTGCCTGCCAGTTAGTTTTGTTTACGTGATTGCACAACTGGTGGAAACTGCAATAATAAAAAAAATTATGGAATAGGAATTTTTAACGACTTCATTTTGTATTCCAGAATAAAAAATTTTAATTAAACATTGGCATCATTATTTTATTGAAAGGCAGGCGATAAATGAAAATAATAATCTCCTTTTATCTGTTTTCCTGTTTAGGAAAAAATTATATATTAAACTGAGAACAATTAAATTTCATTTAAATTTACACTTTATTCAGACACGGGAGTACTTGAATTGCTTCTAATGTATTATTAAAAAAAATTTGTTTGTAAGGATAAAAACGAGTTACTGTTAGAGGAAAATCCACATGCTTTTATTAGATACGTACGCATTCGCCCTGCATGTTTATATTAAGATTTTAACGATTTGATTAACCTTCTTTCATTGCTTATTTGAAAGTCTTTTTAAAGGAATTTTCAAGCGCTTTCAGAACATTTCATAGCGAAGATTACCTTTCTCTTAAAATACTTAACGAACAAAGAGTCACGCCACATAAACCATGAAGACAACAATAAGTAGAGTGTGTTGATGTAAATGCCATGTAAGCTAAAGTACACGTCGAGACATGTTATTAAACACAAAAGCAAACTTTTTTAACTTCTGACTTCATACAAAACATTTTATTGTCTGGTTGACATGGGAAAAATGAAAATTGGCTACGAAATAAAGTTGACGAAAGAAACCAGGAGAGAAAAAAGATGAATTTTAACAGAATGGTTGCTGCTCACGTTACAAGCCAGAAATGATTTGCAAAGAAAAGAAAAGGCAAATCTGGGTTAACAGGGTTATAGAAAAAAAGGAATTTTTTATTTATTCTTATTAAATTTTTGCAATTTTTCTCTCTTAACGTCATAGGAAAATTTTGATTATAAAATTTATTGCAACTGATGGTTTAAGACAGATAACGGGTTTTTTGTAAAAAATGAAAAAAATTCGTGTTTCTACATTACACCTCTACTTGTGGATCATTATTCTGAGCATTTTATAAAAAAATTTTTCCACATATAAAACGCATTAGTTGAGGCAGGATGAAAAATACGTGCACAACTGTTAGAGAACTTGTTATGTGGGCTCTTCCCCTTTAATGCTCAAACATGCATTTTACTCAATAGCTATTTAAAAATCGTGTTTGTGCCTGATTACCTTTTATTCAGGTTGATGATAAAGTCTCCTATGTAACCACATCCTTCTTGAAATAATTCCAGAATCAATTGCACTGTTATTAAAATGAAGAAAAGAAACTTAATAAATTATATTTGTTCGTAATGAATACTAAATTTAAGCAATTAACTGATGAGCGATTGAAATTATTATTTTGATTATGAAATTCAAAAAATTAGATTTCTGGATTTTAATAGAAATAATATTTATTTTCAACGTAATTTTTTACTCCATATGATTCAATTAAGAAAAACAAAAAACTTTAATTGCGTACTTCTGGTTTTATTTAATATATCATATTCCCTTTATCAGTTAAATTTTATAAGGACAGATATTCATGAAAAGGGTTTACTAACGAAATAAAATACTCAAATTATTTTGCCTTTAAATGTAAATTACAAATTTGGTCGAACCGCATATTTAATACTAACGGTACAAGAAAATTATTCTTGTATATTTAAAGCGTTAAGAAAATAGAATTCCTCAATATATGGCCAACTGGACAACTTTTTGAAAAGAATTACGAATAACTGTTATTGGGTCGATTTTAAAGTTCACTTTTTGTAGATCAAACCAAATTAATACGTCAAACGTTGCTTAGCGCCTTGTTTTCGAAATTGTTTGCGTATTATTTTTAAACTAGAAATTTTCAGGGAAAAAATAGAACAGCACATTTGCGATGATAAATTTTTTCCTATATTATCTAAAAAAATATTTGCATTTAACAGCATTTAACGCAACACCAGTAGTAGTAGGCGTATAAAAATTCTTAATGTTAAGTTTTGTTATTATTTTTTAAACTTGGAATTCCTTTAAAGTTAAATTAAAGTAAATACAACGAATTCTCTTCCTAAATATTATCAAAACTTCAACATAAGATTTCGCTTTTCGGGATGCGATGGATGCTTAGTTAATAATGGATAAGACAACTTTCTCGACACGGTTATTTATTAATATTTTATTATTATAATATTTCTCCTAAAAACTCTATTTTTCACTGGACTCTACTTCATACTCAGCAATTGTACTACAACCGTATACAGCAAACAGTTGCATTCAAATATTCGATGGTAAAATTTTAAAATTGTTTTCAAAAAATAAAAATCTTTCTATTGTTTGACACATCATTTTTGTTTTCTTAGACTTTAGTTCATTTGAGCATTTGTGGGGGACATAAAAAAATTGCTTGTGGTTTTATTGAAAGCAAAAATTAAGTATAACGGCAAAAAATTATTTGCTCAAATTGTAAATATTCTTAAAATTTAAGTTTATGTTCATATCAAAGACCTTTACAAAATGATGCTACGTAGACTGGTCATATGCCAATAGAAAATATTTAAAAATTGTTCGAATTTATTTTTGCTTAAGCGATTTACTACGAATTGGTTTTGGTTATATTTTAAAAATCTTAAATATTTTTTATTTAATTAATCCACACAAAACTTCATATCCCCTTAAAAAATTCCTTTTTTTAATAAGAATTTATTCAAAGCACACAGAACAAAAATCATAAGAAGAAATACATACATGCGAAATAGTAATATTTTCAAGGGCTTAAATAAACATAAAATTATTTGTTTGCTTTCACCCGTATTTTCTTGTTGAAAGATTGCGATGTTTGCAAAATAAGAACCAGGCCATTTAAAGTATCAAGATTGAAAAAAGAAAATTAAAAAAACTTAATTCGTTGAGAAAGAGATTAACGAAAAGTATCTACGTAGAAAATAACCATGAAATAAAATATTTATACCTTGTCATCAAGATAATTTATTAGATTATATTTCGTTTAGTAATTAGAAATATAATTTTCTTTTAAAATATTCATTTCAAAGCAGAATTTGATATAAGAAAAAAAAAAGAAAATCTTTCAAAGAAAATAAATAATAAATCATTCGTTTAATTTCTATTAGATCGATAGTTTGATTCAATTAGTTTTTAATTTATTGTGGAACATCAGCATATTAAATTAATTAAAGCTTTGACGACGAGTAATAGTTAATTAATTTCATTATTGGGTCTTGTGTATTTACCATCAACAAAAGAGTTTAAGTTTTTTGACACCATAGTTAGATTCTCCTTCAATTAGGTAGATTGTCAATAAAGTTTAGCATCCCGATCACATTTTAAAAGACGAAGTCTCTAACGAAATTAGTTTTGTGAAATAAAGAACAGAAAAAAACTGTCAGAAAAAGCTATGAAGGAGCAAAAATAGTTTACTGCAAAAGAAAAAGTGCTGTTGCAAATGTAAGAATAATCATTCATCTTTAAAATAAGAGAAAAAACTTTGAGTTTAATTAAATATGTGAAATACTTTAATTGTTTTGTCGTTGTTGTACTAAACAATTTGCAGCTTGATGGATCTTTTAGTTGTATTTATATCCAGTTAATTTTAAATAGCATTTGTTGCCGTCTCTTCGTGGACATCAGTGGCTATATGTCGCCGAAGGCAAACATGCTGTCACACATACAAAATTATAAGATGCTTAAGCTGTGGAATTATTCTGTGCATGTTATCAATTGCGTGCTTTAGCCTACTGATGCCAACAAGTCGACAAGGAGAGTAAAACAAAATTGCAAAAACATAGTGAATGCGTATCTAATGAACTATTTATAAACTATTTAAAACGGATTTCTCAGTGCGTCGTTTTTCAAATAACACGGCTATATTTAAAATTGATAGTATTTTTATACGATTTTGTATATTCAAATAAGTGAGAATTTTTAAAACTCATAAGGTCGTAGATATAAAAATTATAGACACCAATTGTGACCATGAAAAAAGAATTTAGTAAGTTTTTTTTGTAATCATTTTTTAAAATTAAGTTTACTTAAAAAAAAATTTGGTGGCGACAGAAAGGTGCGTGACTGTTACTGCATGTCCTTATATGCGTTTTAGCTGATTGCTAATAAGTCAATTAATAGTAATTGGAAATTTCGTATTTTGTTGTGTTTCTTTATAAGTTTTTTTAATAATGAAAAACCATTGATGTTTTAAGCTTCTAGAAGAATTCGTTTTAAACTTAGAACATCTGAAGACTTTATGACGTTCCTCAAATAGTGTTTTACTTACAAAAGGGTTAGATATTTGGCAACAATGTTCTCTAATGATTCATAGAAGGTTGCTCAATATTAAAACGAAATAAATAAAAATTTTAAAATGTTTAACGAAAACCAAATTTTTAACATTCTAGGTGAATTTTTATTCTAGTTTTTATTACTTTCTCTTGTCTTGTGTTTTTTAGGGTTGCTCTTGCAAGGCTATTTAAGCAATCTTACGCAGCGATTAATAAAAAATTTTCTATAACTCTGGCAAAGCTTAAACAAATTAATGTCTAGTTCTTCAAATATACGACTTTGCCCAGCGCAGCTATCCCAGCAACAAATACTTCAAGGCAGTGATAAGTTCGAACTCCCGAAGTCTTGTCTATTAACCAATCAAGCTACTCACGTACTGATATTTTAGAATCATTTTATCCGCTGTTGATTTACACGAACACCTTTTCGAACTGAATAAAGCGGCCATACACATAAAACTTTTTTTCTTTTTTTCTATTTGGGAGAACTTTTGTCTTCTATTTATACGATATTTAGGTAACATATCAACCCAGGCTTCCAAACAACAATTATTTTTCGTTATCAAAGAAGCTTTGAAGAGATTTAAACTCTGAACCTTCCGTTTACGAAACAAGCTGACACCTCTTTCTATGTAATAAGTCAACATCAATTAGTTCACCAAATCTACCATTAAGTTTCAATAACAAAGGACTGCGTGAAGCAGCTTATAAAAAAAGTAAATTAAACTCTCAAATATTTACTTGGTGTTTTTTTATTTTTTAATTCTCTATCAACCCATATAAATGTTTTTTGATAAGAGTTATTTCGTTGTTCAAAATGAAATATAAGAGGCAGGCCCGATGCCTCGAAGACATGAGCCGATCTTGCTGATTCAATAGCAAATCTTTCGAAACTATGTCTGATGAATTGGCGTATATAATTTTTTTAGTACTGGCAAAGTTGATTTCAACACTAACACGGACGGACAGACGGACACGAACATCGTTCAATCGACTTTGGTATTTATAAAGACTCCGAATATATGGGGTAGGAAATGGATATTGTAGAAATGGCAAACGGAATGACAAAGTAAAATAAAATCTTGTTCCACTTTTTGTGGTAAAATGTAGAAAGACACTCACGCATTTAAATCATAATCCTTTTCGAGGTTCAAGCAAGTTTTCCTAGTGCCAGAGACATTTATTACGTTCAAAATAAAATAATAATAAATAAAAAAAGATTAATTTAATTTTTCTAAAAAATACTTTGCTCTAGGAAAATACTAATAAATAACAGATACATGTGTATTTCATATTATTACTGACTTCCGCAAAGTGTCTGCACGAGCTTAAGTTTGTTGTATTTACATAAATGTCGGAATTAGTTATGGTTATGAAATAGAAATGTTTAATAAATAAAATTTGTGTGCAGGAAACAACTGCCTTGAAACACGTTATAATTTCCTTCTTTGTACCGCAATACGGTTGTGGTGAAAACCCACAAAACTAAATGTTGTATTTTGTCTTTCGGTTTGTTTTAAAATGCAGGAAAGTTCTTTTTCACTTAATTTCGTTAAATTAAAATGTGTGTTTTATTTTATTTATGCAAATGCTGGGTTGTTTCCTTGTTTTATTCCTTTGTCAGTCTATAAATACAGCCTTTCATTATCTTTAAAAAAGGGACAAATGCCAAAACAGTTTTAGGTTTGTTTTTGTCATTTAAAATCTTTATAGTCTCCGAAATTAATTGCAAATGGAAGTAAGAAATACAGTCAGAATTTCCTTTATTACTTCATCATCTACATTTAAATATGACTCATTTGCTTCACAGAAGTTTCTAAATTGAATAAAATAAAAATATATAAAATTTTGTAATGGTTTTTATAGTTCAAGCATACAACAACACTTAAGGGTAAAGAATATATCTGTCTGTGTGTAAGAGAATTCCATAGATATATTTCTTTTATAAGAAAATATTTATGCCGATACACAAGTACTTTTAGCCCAAAAGGGAACTTAAGCAAAGGGTTTTTGTGTAAAATAAAGACCAGTACTTTGATACAGAAATCATATATCCCACATAAAAGATGTATGTATAAATTTAATTAACAACAAGAGTTGTTATTATTTTTAAGTTGTCTTTAACTTCTCTTCTTTTTAAATACTACACTTTATCTTATTTAAATGAATCAATAAGAATAGTTAATAAAGAATAAGTAAAAAACTACTTATGTCCCCATTCAAACAGTGAAATTTTACTTTGACAAAGTTTTGTTAATTTTCTTTTAAACTTTGTTTGGTGTTCAGACACACAAAGCTTTCTTTTACAAATTTTGTTTCCTTCTGTGTGATCGTTCTTAAGGCCGGGGCACATAGAATCCGTCGTACGTTAAACTTTGACAAATTCAACTGACAAGTAAGTTAAAATACATGTTTTCTTATGAGCGTTGTCACAACCAATACGTGTCCGTCAACACAAAGTACGAAAGTTGGTCAACTTTTAACTTTTGAATACTTTGACAACTATCAACTGCTTCTTCTTCTCTGTTTTCTTTTAACTCTTGCTGTGTTACAATTGTGTTTTGTGATTTTAATAAAACAATTTTGGTGGCAAACAATAAAATACAAATTTAAATTATTTAAAAAGTGAATAAAATACAAATTAAATTTAAAAGTTAATAAAAATAGAGAGCAAGCTGTGGTTTAACATCCGTCAGCAAAGTATTCATTGTGCCAACCTTATCCGTCGTTACTTTGACTTAAGTTGAATCTTTAAAAGTTTAACGTATGACGGATTCTATGTGCCCCGGCCTTTAATTGTTGGACATTTTGCATTTGGTGCTTAAAGACATGTGTATATATATACAACTGTGTACAAGCAACGAACGAAAAACAAAGCAACTTTGCGAGTACATCAAAGTCTGTACTGCTTATATTCTTTCTCCGTCTCTCCCACATAAAATCAAAACTTTGCAAAGTAATCTTTCCTTGTGTAAATGCACTCTATCTAATAAAATATGCGTAAGTAAGGTTTCAAAGCAAAAATTCTAATCAAATATGAAAAGTGCAGGGTCATATTAGAATTGTGTATTTGTTTTTATATATGTATATCTCTATTATTGTCGTCGGGTAGAACTTATTATAAGAGAAAGTTTCTTCAATTTAATATATAAGATAAAGTAAAAGTATATAAAAACTCTTTTGAAAAAATGTAACTCATTAAAATTAAAAAAATTTCTTTTTTCAATTTTAAGAAAATTATTTTCTGTTGATAATTTAATAATGAATTTGATTTTATTAAATAAAAAAGTGGTGCGAGCATTCTTATGTTTTGGGGCAAATGAATTTTTAAAATAAATGCACGTTATCCCAGCTCATACAGTTGGATTTTACCAATAAAGGGAAATTCATTTACTCAAGGTCAACGAGATTGCACATTGAACTAAAGTTTTTAACTTTGGGCAAAAATCGGTACAAGTTTTTAAGTTTTCTTTATTATTAAAAATAATAAGCTTTAAAAATCTATTTTACCCATACATTCAGAATTCTAAAATAATTTATACCTAGTGAAATTCATAGACATAAATGAACTCAAATAATTTCCAAGCCTTTCGAGTATTTTTTGAGTTCTTCACATTTTTAAATTATTTGTAATTGCAAAAAAAAGATAGAAAATAAGAACAAAGCAGACAAATTTAAAGAAATGTTAAAAATTAAAAAAATCTTTCATATTATTTCCACAATACAAAATGATTCAGTTTAGTTCGAAAATAGTTGCAAATTTGCCGTCTTGTTATTGACATAAATAAGCACGAACACCTTAAATTAGTCATTTACACTTTTCTTTAAATAAATAAAGAAAAATCTGCGTTGCAAACTATTTCAAACTTATTCTTTAAAAAAGAATAAGTTGGTGAAGATATCAAATGTTAAAATGTTAAATGTTAAAAAATATAAGATTTTGAAGGATGTTCAAAAATCATAAACTAGCGTCAAAATGGAATCAAAATTAATAATTTTAGTTTGCGAAGTTCTTAAAAAATATTTTTAAATGATCACGACAGATGTTTTTGAAAAATTTTTAGCCTAGGATAAGTTGTTTAAAACTTATAGAATTAACTTGAAAATACTTACGTATCATATCGTATGCATAACTTTTTTAGGCTTTAATGCCCTTGCATGGATAACGCCTTCCATATTTTAATGAATTTAAATTACTGATAAAGACATTACGAAAATGTGATGTGGGAAATTCTAACCTGATTCTATAGAATTCTCTAGAATAAAATGGATATTTTTAGGAAAGCAAAAATTTCTTAAGGACTTAAATTTATTATCGCATCTTACAATTGATTTCTGATGTCACTAAAAATTCTTTCACTAAAATAGTAATTTAAAGAACATTAATAACATCTTTACGGGGGTTGTTAAAAAGAAATTAATAATTTAAAACTTAAGTGTGTTTTGAATTAAATTTTTGATGTGTGAATTTAAAAATCACTTTTTCTACTTTATGTTATCAGTGTTTTTTTTCGTACTTTGTTTTCCTGTGTTATCAAATTACTTAAAAAACATGAGTTTCAGTGTTATAAATAAACCAGCTTTTTCTTTTTCTTGAAATTTTATGCCTCAGTAAACTTGTAACAAGTTTCAATATCTTGTTTTACTAGATAAGAGAAATTTTTGTTTCGCTATTGGTTAAGAAAAAAAAATAAATAAATAAATAAATAAACAATAAATAAATAAAAAAGTTTATATCTAAGGAAATCTTTAATGTTTCTAGTTATTGGTTTCTAGTTACAAAAAAAAAAAAAAAAAAAAAAACATACAAATCGAAAATGAAAATCAGAAGAAAGAAGTTTGTTTACAATCTTTAATTTAAACTTAAATTTTTAGCGTTTTTAACTGTTGATGCAGAAAAACAGGATGTCAATATTAAGTTTAAAAAAAATTCATTCACAACTATAAGAGAAGACTCGAGTAGGCATTCTTTTTTCTAAACGAAGGTATTTTGTTACAAAACAAGGTCTTGTGAATCCTTAAGAGACGAAAAATTAAAATACGAAGACTTATTTGTCTCTTTTATTATTTTAAATAATCTACCTCGTTGTAGTTTAGTTAACGATTTTTTTACGTTTTAATCAATTTCAATGTTATATCTCGAAGTCTTCAGGAAAAACGTTATAGACGATTGAAATATTTAACCACCGAGTATTTTCGTAAACAGGGTGCAAAAAAGATGGTGGAAGTCAAAATTTCATTCAAATGTTATATTGACGGGAAAAGGTTTTTGTCGCTAAACTACATAAAATTATATGTCGGTAAAAGAAAACATGAGCATCAACGAAGTAATTTTTTAATTTTATTAAATCAAAAATGAGCACATCTTAATTTAAATTCTGTTTAGAATTTGAATAAAAATAAATGAACAGTTCTGAGTTAGGCTTAAGTTCACATTTTTAGATCTTTAATTTAAGTAAAAAATTACCTTTTAATAAATATTTTTTTTTCAAGGGGAAACAAATTTTGTTATTTTATTTAGCAAAATCTGTTTATAGTGCTGAATGAAAAATATATTTCTTTACTCATTTAAAAACACTACACTTAGCAAAGAAGAGTTAGAATTAAAGTCTTTAAGCGAACTGAATATTTCGCTTTTATAAGTGCTCCAACAGCCAGATACAAGTACACACTCAAACACACACGTAGGACAATTTTAACTCCTTTTGTAGATTTTAAATAGGTTATCATTGCTTTTTTTCCACTCTCTTTATCTCTAAAATTCTTAAAATGTTAAGAAATGTTGAATACATTCGTTCAAGTGAAAATAAAAAAGACTCTTGAATATTCGTCTATTTCACATTGATATGATTATTGTCCTCATCGTTCCTTCAAGTATTTTTGGAATAAAAACTCTGTTTTACATTTGCTAATCACGCAAAACAAATTTGTATACGAGGGATGGTCCACATGTTTTTTTTTTTTTCAAAAAGATAATAAGTGGTCATTTTTACTCCTAACAAAAATAAGAAATTCCTTTTAAAATTGTTACCACCATAGTTGTGCATTTTTACAGCTTTTGTAATTAAAAAAAATAATTTTTTCTTTGACTTAGATATTAAAATATCTAAGAAAATTCTTCGATAGCATTTTGCCGACTGCATGTGCGCCTCCTCGGATAGCTTGCCTTTGACAGCAACTCCTAGCTATAATTCCAGCAATGTGTACAAAATTATGTACTTTGAGCGGCATAATATCGCATATTTTAAAAAATATTTAAATTTATTTCAAGTGTACGAGTTACAAAATTACCTGAAGTATCCAACTAAAATTAAATTGCAATTGGTCCCATTATTCAAAAGAAGGTCTTAATAAGTTTTTGCAACAAGTTTATTATTTAAGGAGAACTGAACTAGTCTTTACTTTCTTTTAGTAATTTTTTAATGAAAACATTTAAAATTTCATAAAACAAAACAATATTTTTCTTTTTGCTTAT
The DNA here is from genome assembly GCA_937654795.1 of Cistogaster globosa. NCBI lineage: Eukaryota > Metazoa > Arthropoda > Insecta > Diptera > Tachinidae > Cistogaster > Cistogaster globosa. The sequence continues at coordinate 120,724,787 of OW569406.1, read as the reverse complement.
ATTCCATTTTAATGATTTTTTTTTAGATTTAACCACGAAAAGAAATACTCTAAACATTTAAAGTGCGTTGCTAAGATGCTTTTCGTTTTAGTTCTGGAATTTTTAATATGCTGGATACCGTTGTATGTCATCAGTACGGTGGCCATGTTTATTGGTTCCTCAATCTACGCGTATGTGAGTTATACAACAATAAGCTTCTTTCAATTGCTGGCCTACTCATAGAATTGTTGTAATCCCATCACATACTGCTTCATGAACGCCATTCCCTTTGTACCTCTAAGAGGATGCATTTAAACGATGGCAGTTTTTAGAATAATGGCTCGGCAATTCGATTGCACTGGCTAACAGTTGTACGGTGATGACTGCCGTCATTAGAGTGGGAAGTCTAAGTCTTTGAAATTCTTATCGGAGTTCACGTTTAAAGTTGAAGAAGCCTTGGCACTTGGTATTAAATTTTGTTGTTGTGTTACCAAGTTTTACTTCAAAAAAAAACCTAACACGTTAAAAAAAGAAAAGTTAAAGAAAACAAATTTAAATGAAAACAAATTTAAATACCAAATAAGGGAAACAAGTGTATAAATATTTAGTAGAATTAAATTCATTATTATGTATAAAACAGAACAAATTAAATCCCTGTAAAAAATATTTACTTAACCCAATCCTCCAGGAATAACATTTTTTTAAAATTAATTTAAAATTTATTATTCAATATAAATATGGAATTAAAACAGATTAAATATAAATTTATTCAATAACAAAATGTTCAACAAGTACGATAAGTGAATCGAAATTATTGGTTGTAAAAAATGAACAAAAAGTAAAAAAAAAAATTAAACAGTTAATTGAAATTAAAATAATAATTAAATTTATTTTATTGTTAAATATTTTTTATGTGGTCTTAAGTTTTACGTTTTGACCCTTGAATACAAATTGTTAAATAAGTGGAAATAAAATTAATCAATGGAATAAATTTCAACTATTTTTCAATACTTTTTAATTGAAGTTCTGATTAAATTAAAATAATTCTAAAGTTTTATAACATTCCTGTCCTTTTCGAAAAACTCTTTATAAATTACAATTTTCATGTTATTTTTGGCGGGGACTGAGTAGTGATTTAAAATACAATAACAAACGACAAAAATAAACATAAATATAATCCGATAATCTCGCCTTTAGCAATGTACAATTACATAAAATATTTTAAAAAAGAAAAACGACCTCTATATAAATATATTGCAAAAGAGTGTGAGAAAATTTTAATGATGGATACGAACACTTTGTTTCAAAAAATAATAAAACCACGTTGCGAATGTTTAATCTATGAAATTCTTTTGTGTTTAAAATACCTTCATCCCTATTAACTCTGCTTAACTGGCAATAATATGAAAAATGTGAGAAATGATAAAAAGAAAAGAAACACAAACAAAAATAGTGGAACTCCTAAGAGTAAATAAAACAGGGCGTTTTAGCGTGAGGGTGATTATATTGTCAAATGCAGCCTTGTTAAAGACGCTCGAAATTTTAATAAACATGAATTTTGTTTAAACAATAAAATTTATTTGACGACAATTATAAATGCAGAGCTAAATTTTTAAACTGAAATAACGTTTAAATAATGAGAAGAATAAGAGGCAAACAATATGTTGTGTGTGCTAAAAATAAGTCTTTTATGTCGCGATTATAAGAAACAAGATTTGTTATGAGGATTTTTACGGTTATCCCGTAGATTGAAAAAGTTTTTTAAAGCGAAACGAATGGAAAATAAAACAAAGAATAAAATACATTTAAGAAAAGAAATTAATTAAATATCTTAACAGCAGCAAAAAATAATCAAAATTATTCATTTTCGTAACACAGTGACAAATGGATTACTAGACATTTATATCAAGATTATAAAATAAAATTATTCAAAATAAACTTCTAGCTCTAACTCTTGTTAAAGTAGAAGAGTAATTGTTGAATTGTGACAGATTCAAACGAAATCAATTGTTTTTGCATCTGGTACATTCATATAAATTGTTTTATTTTCTTATTTTACTAAGGCGACTCTCTAGTTGGAATACGTTAATAAAAATTACCAAAATAAAATTTTTAATATTCTATTTTGCACCTGTATTTTCACATAAAAATAAAAACAAATTAATATATTAAAAATTATTTGATATTCAAAAATTGCTTCGATTTTTCAAATTTAATATAAAAATAATCTCCCACACAAACGAATTTATATGTCAAAATCAAATGCTCATAAAATTTGTTTTTTAAATTTCTTGCTTTCTTTTGATTTGCATTTAAAATTAAATCACCGTGGAAAAATGATAGAAAATTAACAGCTAGATAATTCTCGCCGCACAGAAAAAAATAATAGTTAAAAAAAAAAAAAAAAAATAAAGAAAAATAAAATAAAAATAAATAAAAATTTTCTAGTTTTTAACTTTTTAACATGAGGGCGTATGATTAATTGTTGGTGCAGTCATAAGACAGAAGTGCTAACATATTTGTGTAACTATTTATTGTATTTAAATCGTGCATTTTTTTTTTTACAGGTTGGGAGGATAAAATTGAGTGCGCATTTAAAATACACAGGTTTTAACATCAACATTAATTTGGTCGTATTCATGTGCAATTAAAATTATGTGATTTATTTGTATCTCATATTATTATTTCTTGTCAATTCATTGCAATTTAATTAAATAAATTTTTACTTGAAATATAAAAATTTCAATCGTACCGTAAACAACACACAAGCGCACAATTAGTTTTGCTATGAAAAACAATTGTGTCAAATTCAAATATTTAATTTGGATTTCAAGCAGCAATGATACAAAATACTTTTGTTTTTCAAATAACAAAGGAAATATTCTGATGTTGAAATGCAATAAAATAAGGTTTCCTTTCCAAATCAAAAATATAATTTGTGAATCATATGCATTATCTTGTTTTTTCTAGGGCTTTGCTATTTTTGTGAAATTGTTGATTTTTGTTAATTAATAAATTCGTATAAAGTCTGAAATATTTTTTCATTTCAATTATTTGTCTTATTTAACGTCTTTGTATATGTCTCTAAACCTCAAGCAGCCTTGTCCTACCACATATTGTAAATTAAATGTTTTAAAAGATGGCCATGGCAGCATGTTTAAGCATTTTTTATTTAAGCAATTTCATCTTAATATTAAGGTGTGAAAGCTACTACAAGCACTGTCTAGTCAATAAAACAAAAGAATTATTTGTGGAAAATACAATTTATCATCAAATATTCTGCCTCATCAACAGTTTTATTTAATCTGCCACATTATTTATTATTTTGTCACTTTTGATTATTTCTGCTATCCTTTTATCCCATCTTCTTTAATTTAACTACTTTTTGTAAAACTTTATTTTGCTATTCAATTTATTCTACTGTGAGAACTGTAATATTTAGATGAAAATCTTATTTACACGATATTATGGTAACTAAATAGCTAAATAATTTACTAAAGTTTAAGTAGCTTAACCCTAAAGATTGATGTTGTTTACTTTAGTAGTTGGATTAACAAACTTAAGGCTGCATATCTGTAGGTTTCTTTATTTTATAATAAAAAAACCAAAGAGATTTCTTTCTAACAATAAATCATAGGAAACTATGTGTTTTAGATAGAGCTACTTCAACCGAATTTACTAGAGAGATAATTATCTATTCTTAGTAAAACATATAAACAGAAATTATTGCATGAATTTGGAAACTTTCTATCTTTTATTGGGGATGTGCAGAGGACGCACATTTGACAATGTATTCACTACGGTTTATAACAAAAAGGCAAAGGGGCGTTTCGTTAAGAAGGATAGCAAGCAATTTGACTAAGGATTACTAAGACGTGTGTGTGTGTTGTGTGCGTGTGTGTGTGGAAATATACCGTGAACAAGTCATATGCGTAAGCCATTAGTATTTGGCTGCATAAGCTGAACACAAGAACAAGGAAGCAGGTATTTGATAATGTATGCATGACTGCTAGCAATATTATTTCTTATTTTAATTTTTCTGTTATAATAACTATTTATAGTGAACTTTGCTACTCTAATGAGCATAATTGTACCACGGACACTTTTCGCATCCAGACAATTTTTTATTAAATTATGCGCACTTTTAAAAAAGTTGCTTGAACGACACTTCCTCTTATAGTTCCCTAGATAAATGACAACAAATTTTCAGTTTGTATAAGAGGTACCAAGCCTACTGTCCCAATCCATATATCCAGTACTTCGCTTGACAATGCAATTAATAAGAAAGTTTCTAGTGCAAAAATTAATGACTTTATGTGTAATATTTATCTAAATACACCACGATAATTTATCACTTTGTAGGGGAGTAACCACGCTGCTGTTTCAATTCTGACTATTTTAATTTTTTTACGATATTCACACTAACAGCAGAGTTCCTTGTTCGAAATGCTGCTTACTGTAGCTTTATAGGTACATTTAAGCAAAAAGTTTCAAAGAAGGTAATCTAGTGAGGAATTACGCACTTTAAGTGGAAGGACAACTGGATTACCAACCCAAAGATTTTAACAAGTCATGAGACTTTGACGAATATAATGCATTGTTGAGAATTTATTACATTAATTTTTGCAGGAATTAATAATGATCATTAGTACTTGTTTCAAGGTATTCTCCTTTAATTTAAAGAACTAGTTCAATTGCTACTCCCTTTATTTGCAAGCTAATGTAATGTGTTTTGTAAGCGAGTAACAACATTTGGCAATCACAAAAGTAAGTCAGTATATAAAAATTTGTTTTTAAGGTAAAGTCTAATTTTTTGCAATGGAAATATTTATTTGTATCGAAAGTACTACACCCACTTTTTCTCTATTTACACAGAATGAAATTTTTACTTTGTGTAGAAGTTACCGTGCCCTATATTCCAGCCAGCCAGTTTTTTGCTACAGTAGGCACATTTATCAATAGGCACATTATTATTTATGTTAAAAATATGGTTACATTGAAATCAAAACAGCTGGTTCAGCAACCGGCGCCAACAATATCGGTTCGGCTCCAGACAAGTTAAAAGAAAGTAAGTAAACAAACAAACTAAAATCAAAAAATAAATAAAAAATTAAACAAAAGAACAGTATGCCTGGTGTTTCAATTGTTGCTGTGATGGAAGAAGACAGAAAGATGCATTTAGCAATCAAATTAAATCGCAGAAGTTTGAGGGATGCGTCGGATCCTTTGTCCTATCCAAGTGGAGTGTAAGTAAATGTATCTATTTCACTTCTCACTTTTTTCTTTGAAACATATGGCAGGATGTTATCAAAAACCCGGGTGGCAATGGAACATCAATTACGTTTTCAGTTTGTGACCAATGTTTTATACGATTTACAAAAATATTAAAATTTTCATACTAGAAGTATTTAAATAAAAATTTTTTTAAGCGAAATTAATATAGACAATATTTATAATTAGTTTTCAGTACAGTTATCCACATTTTTCGTCTTTAAGTTGTTAAAAATATCAATTTCACTTTAGATTTCAAGACCATTTTCAAAATGAATTTTTTGATCGTTTTACATTTTCTAGAGAAGCAAAATACGTTTTAGTTTTCTAAATCGTACAAAATTTCACTCTGTGACATGGCTGACAATTAAATTTTGATACTATAGTTATACATCTTGCTTGCCCTTTTTAGAGAAAGAAGCTGGTGTGAATTTTATTTTCTCGTTAATGAAGCAATTTGCGTTTGCCCATCATTTTAGCCCTCCTAAAGGTTTTATCTAATATTTCATACGTACTTTTTCACAATTTAAATTAAATTATTTAGCCGCTTACATTTTGTAATATGAGTCAAAAATAAAATAGTGATAATGATAACCTTCATGCTTGTTAATTTCGAATCATGCAAATTATTAAAAAAAAGAAAAATTGTCATTCTGGTGTCAACTGATGTTTACTTAATGGCAAATTACAGTTAAAAATAACATAGAAAGTTTTTATATTAAATGCCGGTTAAAAAAAGAAGAAAAAATATTAAAATTTAAGACTTTATCAGATGATTACTTAAGTTAATCATTTGATAGTTTAAAAACTTTTTTTGATTCTGTCAAAGAAATGCAATCTGTATTTTACTGAAGCTGTGATTTTTTTTAGATGTTAAGTAGAGTACGTCAGATATCTTTATAAAAATGTATAAAGAACTTTGAAATCCTGCAACGAGTTGCACGAGGCATGCATTCAACAAACTTATAATAAGTTTCTCCATATTTTTAATTCAATACAATATTTGAATTAATCATCACATGAGCTAAAAAATATTCTTAATGTAACTGACAATGAATTGTTTTCCTAACTGTTTATTTAAACTTTTATCACAAGTTTTCAAAAGGAAATTATTAAACAGACCGAGTTTGTGACGCAGCAATAAATTTTTTAATTATATAATTATACAACCTAGTAAATAAATACAGTCAATTATAGAAGCAACAAGAAGTGAATCAATATGCGTAACACGCACTTAAAACACAACAAGTGTTAATGAAGCGAATGCGTGACGAAACAGAATTTAATCTTTTATTCATTGTTTTGATTAACATAGTCCCACTTAAAATAATTTTTTTTATCATCTTGTTAATTATTTAAAATAAATAAAGCAAAATACTTCAGAGCATCTGTTAACTTGTTGAATTCCTTCCTTGTTAATGAAAAAAAAACCTGTCAGCTCAATTATAAGCAACAATTCTTCTGTTCCCATTTCTTATTCTGAATTAAAATTTTCCTAGAAATTTGAAAACAAAGAAAACTTACGAAGGAAGAAACCATGCATCACAAATTCTAAAAACAAAGAGAAATCTGCTAATGGTTTTTGGGAGTTTTTTTTCACAAATATTCGAAAGGACGTTATTGCACAATGTCAAAGAGCACAAGACAACAGCAGTTGCAATATTTGTTGACCCAAACGTAGCAGAATACAGAAATAGTTCTCTGGTGTTACACCAAAGATTCTAGAATAGAATAAAGAAAGAGACCCATCAAGTCAAAACAGCATCAATTGAAAATAGTTAATTTTTGAGATCCTTAAAGTTCCGAAAGGTACAAAATTTTGCATACATACATACATACATACATGGATGACAAGTTTTAGAAATTGTCGACAAAGTGATAATATTTTTAAACTGCAATTAAAACTGCGTAGTATTTTCACATATGGATAAGATAAACTTTACTGATCAACAAAAATTTTCAAACATGAAATATTAAAAACGAAAAAAACAAAAATTCTGTTAACATTTATCAAAAACAAAAAAAATACTCTTAATCTTAAAGTCGCCTTCATACAAAATATTTTGCAAATTCATTGAAATATCTTAAACACATTTTCATATCAAATTTGCTCATGAATATTTTTAATAAATCAATATTTTTCTTTATTTTAATGATTTCGTTTGTTTCTTTGTATATTTTGTTAAAAAAAAATACTAATTTCTAGATATCATTTTCCACTCCATTATTTAAATTGAATCGTGCTTTTGAATATTTCACACAAAAATTGCTAACATAGTTTCTTTTAAAATTCGTTTTTCAAATAAAATGAATGTCTAACAATCAAACACTTTTGCAGAAAATTTAAAAAATATATAAAATTCAATAGATCGTCAAACTGTATGTGTGAATGTGTGCACTTAAAGGATACATATGCATGTGTGTGGTTAAACTTAAACAAAATCGAAAGTCGTAAACAAACAAGACGTGAAAATTTTATATTGTATAAATAAACAAAAACTCTTTTTTATTGAACAAAGTATAAAATGGTATTTACGCGAATATTGTTTGTACGATTAATCGAAAACTGCAATCAGCTGTTAGAGCAAGATAATATTTGTTTGATTTTAAATATATGTAGTAAATATTTTTGCCCCTTCATTGGATAATGTTCATTAAAATTTAATACAAACATTCCATTGTTTTAATCAATAAAAATGACAGCGCTGCTTGGGCTTAGGACCGGTCTTTTTCAAAAAACTTTCTTCTTACTTCTTACTAAATGGCAATGGATTTCATGAGACAACAATCTTTTAGGGTCACAGCTGACTATGACTCAAATAAATTGGTAATTCACAAAGAAAGATGATTAATAATGAATTTGTCCTGCTGACAGTTTACAACTGATTGCAGTACAAGTCAGGTTGTATAGTTTTTTTTTAATAAATTAATAAATTATAATGTATTTGATTATTAAGCAATAATTCTTTATTTTTTATTTTTATTTTCAATACTTCAGTATTCAGTAAACAAAAATGTAGTAATATTTTTTCAAAACTAACATGTCTCAAAAAAAAAAAAAAAAAAAAATATTTTGCCATATAAAAATTTTTTTTACCAATGTAAAGTAGAAACATATTGCTTATTTTTTAAATGTCTATAAATCTGAGACGCATTATCTACATAGGTCTGCCTTAAAATAAATTTATTGTACTGTGGGTGTATTAATAATTTTTAAAATATAACATCTTGTCTAATTTTTTTCTGTGTTTATTACTGAAACATTTTCAAATTGGGATAGTGATTTCATCTGGCACCATGAGATGATAATGCAGTTTCTTGTGAATTATTAGTTTGATATCTTTGATCAGATTGATGACCAGCAGTTTTAGTTTTTGTTTATTTTTATTACAAATCTCATCATCGTTTCTGCTACAAAAAATTTTATAATTTCTGATTCGGTATTTTATTTTTATTTTTGCTGAATAATCTTTTTAAAGTGTTATGTGTTTTGTACGTCATTCGATATTTATAACAGTTAAAAATGTCTGATTTCTCTAACCGTTTTTTATTTGAAAGGCATAATAAATTATTTTTTTTTCTACTTTTTTATAATAACGTTGTATTTGCCTGCTGAAAGAAATTTTTATACAATAAAATTAAAGAAAGAAAGGAGCGTGTCTACAAAGTCCCTCAGTAGTTAAAAATGATTGGAAACAAGTCAGTTATAAAAATTAGAGCAATTAAAAAAATTAAATCCGATTTCGTTAATATAATTCTTTAATTTATATAAACAAAACTTGAATTTATTTTTGTTTCAAGAATGTAATGAAAGCCCTACTAAAAAAGCAAGTAAAACGTGCGGGTAGGAAAGGAATGTCGTCAAACGTTGTGCTGACAAACTGTTTTTTATTTATTTTCCTCAATGTAGTTTTTTATTTAAAAAAAAAAAAGAAGGGAATCTTAATATAAATACAATTATATATTTAAAGTTTAAAAGGGTGAAATAAAACTAAACAAAAAATATTTTTTTTTTTTTTTAATTTTGGTTCTCTAAGAATCTTGAAACCTCCTTTAAATTGTTACTTAAATTGATGAAGGGAGATTATGCAACAATGAATTTTAAAAAACAAACAAACGTAACAAAATTTTAAATGAAACAGAGAACAAAGAAGAAACTAAGGGCCAAGTTTAACTTCAAATATAATGGCACTGTAACGAATACAAATAATAAAAAAAACATCTTTAAACGTTAAGTTTCCTATTTTATATTTTATCGCGCTAACCTCAGCCTCAGCGAATTTTATGCATGGATGTCATTTTTTAACATTATGTTTTATATTCATTAATTAAATTCAATGCTTTTCTTCAATATTCATATTTTTTCCGATTTTCTTTAATTCACCAGAGCTTAAAATAAAAATTGTCATGCAAAATGTTACAGCAACAATTTAAGAATCGTTTCTTTAGAATTTATTTAACCTTTTTATAAACAGAATTAGTTAAATTAACTTAAATTACAAACACTAAAATTCAAAAGTAGAGACAGTTTTATAAATAATTTTTTAAAGTAAAAATCATTTTTGAGCAACAGTTGGATTCAACTTAAAAAGTATTTAAAATTTATTGTGAAATTATTGCAAAAAAAAATTTTACATACTAAAACAGTTCTGCTAATATTTTATTCCAATTTAAATAGTAAAGTATTAATTTTGAAAAAATTAAAAAATATCGGAGAGAGGTGCCTTATGCAACAACTGAACTAAAAATAAAATTAATTGTAAAATTTTTTTTTAAGCCAATAACAACGGTGTTATTTTAATTTGTATTTAAATAGAAAAGACGTAAGAAAGACTCTATCAAGCATTGTGTCAATCTCTAATAGGGCAATGGCTACTTCATATTGTTTTCTTTATAGTGCAAGAAATTTCAATAACATACTCAGGGTACATGTACGCACATGCGTCAATAAAATTGCATGAGCTTAATTGTTTTTTATGTACAATAAATAATTGTTTTTCCTAATTAAATTAAACATTATTAATTTGTTATTGTTATTATTAAATTTCTAGGGACAACCTTTGCAGTGGTTTTTTGATGCTTGCATTTTTGACAATCGTTCGATTTGATTGAATTTTTAATTTTTCAACTCAATTTAATTTACATTTTTAAGTTTTAAACAAGATTTACTTATATATTCAGAGTTTTAAACTGAATTAGGATTAAAAAGCTAAGAGTATTTTTTGGCGTCTTAAAAATACTTTGTTCCAAAATTGAATTCAACTGTATAATAAATAGAAGCCAATTTTTTTTATTTAAGAAAATACTGATACCAATCAAACGAAATCGTTTTTAACTATAATAATTAAATCCTCATCAATATATGGAACTGCTGTTCTCATGTAAACATGAATTAATCTATCTATTTACACGAGCTTTATTCAAATATCTTGAAACTTTTGGAAAATCAATTCTAGGCCCAAAAAAATGTTCACCTAAATTAAGAGAAAATGCTTTAAATTGGTTAATAAAAATTTAGTAAGTGATGTAACTCATTTGAATAAAAATTAATAATGATAAAGATATTCATAAACAAATATTACGATACAATAATATACACGCAATAGAAATGAAAAATTGGTTTGATTTGTTTTTACAAACATAAATCTAAAACCACGTAACACCTAAAAATAGCATTTAATGAGTTATTACTGAAATAACATCAGATTTATTATGAAGAGTTCATGATCATTAGTCCTTTTATTAACATCGTCTATAAGCCGGATGCTGCGGCCATTTGGCCGAAATCATACTCCAACATTATTGCTAAAAAATCAATTCTAAACAATTACAATTAATTACGTTTATATAATGCATTTCCAAGACAACAAAAGCTTTAAAAAAATTATTAAAAAAAATAAATAAAATGCGGCAAGGTCAATCAAGCATAGTGCTATTCATTTCACTATCGCTGAGAGAGGTCATCACTTAGTTTTACCCAAATTATGTTTAGAAAGCCTTAACATAAGTGTAGAAAACATTTGATTAAATAAAAACTGTTTCCAATCAATATAGTAAAAAGATTTGAATTTCTTTTTCCATATCATGAGGACTGTCATTGGAAAACATCATAACACATATTTTGGAAATGAACCATGTTATAAACAAAATAGATATAAAAATATTGTTGTAAATCCACACCTTCGAAGACTTGCTTAAATATGATCATAAGTGGAATCAAAATAAATATGGTACAAATATAAGTTAAAAAATATTTTGCTTTACAATTTTATCTTTCTTTTTCGTACAATTCCTATTATTATGTAAATTTGCATAAATTTATTTGTTCTGAAAAAGTTTTTTTTGTAATATTAGATCTGTCTGTCATATTATGGGATTCAAGGTTAATAAACTCAAATTTGTTTTATTTTTTTACATTCACAAATCATATTGTGGCATGTCTACTCACATTTCTACAATAAATAAATAAAAGTTTTAAATGTATTTCACACATTTTGTTGCTGTTTATAAGTTCGTTAACTTGATTTAATTTTGTATTAAAATTTATGTTTCAAATGTCAAATCTTGGTTTTCATCAGGGTATTTGTTCGTTTTCGTTCGAGCCTTTTCTGTGAAAAACTTGATATCACTCATAAACTTGGGAACATTTTTATTTAATTAAGAAAAATATTCCAACAGCGAATCTTACAACTGTTAAAATATCAGCGTTCTTGGAAAAGCCACAATGATTCGCTTTCTAATGGTTTATTTATAGACTACAAAAAAAGAACGCACACACGTCTTTCACAATAGTTGGGTTTTAGTATAAAATTTAATTAAACGTTAGACCGACATCAAATGGAAAAAAACGAAGTTTTATATTTATTTTTGATGTTGATATTTCTCTGTTTTTTCTCAAGTAAAACCATAATGATATTTATTTTAAAATGAGTTTTAATTAAAAAATCATTACATTTTTTTACTATGATTAACATTTTTTCGTACATTTGTATACAAAAAATATGAATTACTACATCAAATAAAACTAATTAAAACAAATTAAATTAACTAAAAAAGTCGTAACTAAAAAATATGCGTTAAATTAAGACTAAATATTATTACTTTAAAACAATATTGATAAAATACAGTGCTACGCTTTAAAATTAAGAAAAAATATTAACGAAAAATTGAGGAGGCACAAAAAGGTTGTTGAACATGGAAAAAATCGGTGATATTTCTTTGCGAAATGCCGACTACAACTTAAAATTTAAATTTTTTTTAAGTAAATTTTCGTTTCGTAGTGTTCATAGCGAAAGCTTGATCAGCTAAAGTAGAATTATATATTTTTATTCGGATGTGTAAAAAATTAACATTTAATTGATTGTTACACAACTGTAAAAAATCTAAAAGTTAAAAACACTTTTGTCGCCCACCTAAGGGTATCTTACATTAATACGAGCTGTGGGATACAATACAGATCTTGGGCAACAACAGACACAATTAGACCAACCGATTTCAAATCTATTTTAATCCCTTGTCTGTTTTTTCATTTCCGCTATTATCCATTATTCGTCAACTCTTTTGTATGATTTTGAATAATGACCCAGTCACATGACTTTTTGATTCCAAATTCTGTCGCCACTTATAACTCTTGCACTTATATTTATTGCGGTTTTTACTTTGAATTATCTTAAACTGAGCTTCAAAAGTGCTCGGATACAATTTTTTTGTATTTTATTTTACGTGTATGAGTAAAATCTGTCGTTTGCAATCCTCAGGAAGTAAAAGTTAAAGAATTTAAGAAAAGCTACCAAAAAAAAATTGCAACGAAATATCAAGATAAATCTTTTGAAAACACATTCTCTAGAAAGAAAAGAGGTAATTTTTAGCAGTTTATTTTTTATAACTTAAACATAAAAGGAAATCTTATTTAAAGCGTAAATTTTAAGTTTATTTTTGTATTATTTCTACGTAATTAAATTATAATGTTTAAGATAAGACAAAAGAATTTGCAAAAAGAACCCTTTTTATTTTTCATATTAAAACGGCCTTTTTTGGCAAAACTGCTGTTGGTTCCTATCGTGAGAGAAAAAGATAAAAAACATAAATTAGGTAAAAAGGTCAATAATGTTTGTTAGGAAGAATAAAAAGGATGGAGATTTAAGTTATTAATAAATAACGATAAAATTGGAAAAATAGAAATTAATGATTGCGTTTATTTACAAATACGATTAAGTTTTGTTTAATGAAGAGAGCGTTTTTATACCTTTCCAGATGCAAAAGGAAATATGTTTTTGATTAAAAATTAAAAAAAAACAGACTAAATAAAATCTTTCATTGAATGCCCTTTCGAAACTAGAAATAATGTTTCCCTTAAAACTTTTTAAACGAGGCAATTATTTTACTGCAAATTCAAAAGGTACCTATTTTTTATTTTTGGCTTTACTTTACAGAGATGAAGGACTTTAAGAAACAAAGTTTATTTATTTATTTTTGCGACTATGCTACATTCTTTAGGAAAAATGTAGTAGAAAGATAAGGCAGGTGGTGACAGTAGAAATATAAGGAAATATCTTCCTCTTTTATTCAACCCTGTCTCTATTTGATGTTGATTATCCGCTGGCGAATTTGCTATGCAAAAGTACCGAGGGGGAGGTTGCGTGTTGTAACATTTAATTCTGGATGTGTATTAATACCATTAAACAGAAAAAAAAATATTTTTCTTTTTTGGTTGCCGCAAGGCTTGAACCCCGACCAACCCGATTTGTGTTCAACGTGGTTTCTAACATGAGTACTGTCGTGAAATTTAAGCACATATTAATTGAAAATTTAACTAATGTAAATTAAGTAATTTTTTATTTCAGATTATGCTTTTGTTACTAATAAAAATTACTATTTTCACATTAAAACATTTTGTACTTTTTTTTAAGAGTTGTTGACTTCTTCTGATACTTTTGTTCTTCCTTTTTATGTCTGAATATGAAAAATGCTTTTTTATAATACCAACATGTGAAAAAATATAAGAAATTAAAATTTATTAAATCTGCAACTGATTTTCCAGAGGGGAAATGAAAATATAAAGTTGTTAAAATAACTTAAAAGAAAAATAATTTAAAGAAAATTTGTCTCAAGCTTAAACAAAGTATAACTAGTTCTAAGCAGCAAAGAAAAAAAATAGATAGAGACTTTTATCTAATTTAAATTAGAAACCTGTTTCGATTAAAGTGTTGGGTTCATTTGTTCTTTTTTTTTTTTTTTTTTTTTGTTTTGTAAAAGATCTAATATTTAAAAAAGTATATTTAATTCTTTTTCATTTCATTTCAAACTTGTTAAACCAGATAATGTAAAGTCTCTTAAATTTTGCTTTTCTAAATCCCTGTGTATTTCATTTGTCGCAAGGCAATAAAACATAAATTTGATTATCGTTACTTAGTATCAGTATTTAGTATTGATTAAGATTATAAAATTTTCTTTTGGATGCTTACAATTTTATGGAATTGTGTATAATAATTAATATTATCTTATTATCCGGCTCTTAGAAATAATAAGTTCTTTTTAAGAAGCAAACAAGCTTAATTTTAAATTAACATGTTTTTTATTTTTTCACATGATTGGTTTGTGTTTAATACTGCATCTTTAAATGAAGCTTTGATTTATTTCATACACCTTCTTTGAAATTTCTAACATTGATTCTTTTGCCATACAATTAAATTAAATTGTTCTCTAAAATTGTATTCTAAATATTCTAGGCATTTTTTTTAAAGCTTTAATGTTTTTTAAGGAATGTTTTAAAATATGACAAGAAAATCAGGCATTTGGAAACGAATATTTTACAAAAAAACTGTTAGTTGATTTATCATAATTTTTTTCTATTATTTTTGAAGCAGTGAAATTTACAGAAAAATAGTCTACAGCTGAATAAATATTTTCTTTGCAAAATAATTTCGTGTAAAATATTATTATTTCAAAAAATTTTATATTTTACGGAAAAATATTTTATTTTAAAAATTTCCTAGATTTTTTAGTGAAGAAAAAAACAATAATTTAATTTAGCTACTAAATTTACTGCAAAGCATTTACAAATACATTAAAGCATTTTGAGAAATTAATATTAATTTTATCTCATTAATCAATGTCTGAGGTTAACGAAATTCCACACAGATAAATTAAATCTACCAGCGATGTCCTTGATGCTGTCTTTTCCCAAAAATAAAAAAAGAACAAATAAAATACAAACATCTGTAATATTAAATTCTTATTTCTTTTGTTTGTTTTTGTTTTGTACAAACCAACATCCCAACCCAGACAAAAAAATCAAAAATTAAAGTCTAAAAAAAAGTTAAGAAACTTTGGAATTCTTTAAGCCAAAAAGTTTTTTACTCCAAAAGTCATTGTTTTCCAACCATTTGAGTTCACTTATAGACTTTTGCAGTTGAAATATGTTCTCAATCAAATGGCAATTGCATGTTAAGAAATATGGTTTAAAAGCGAATTGGGACTAATAGTGGATGTACCGGTAAATATTTTGTTTGCAAACCTGAAAAAGCTGCAAAAATAACTTGCCATTTTTGTAAAAAATTTAATTGAAAAACGCAATGTAAAATGTGTTGCCAGATAGTTGGCCCCTTTGGCATGGTGCGTTTAGCACCGGCTAGAGCTTGTCGTCCTGGCATGATTCTTTTGCCAACAAAACTGGGTATCTTGACAACAACAAAAAAGAAAACAAGTATCGGTGATTTAATAGTTTAATCGGGATAAAAAATAAAACAATAATGTTTTAAAAATTGTTACGCGTTGGGTATAACTTGAATAATAAAAACTGTTGCACACTTTCAAAGTTCAATTGTAAGCCGAAATAATAAAATAAGGACGGTTAAGAGGCATGTTTATAGGTTTCCCAGCTAGCTATATTAGTGGTAATGTTGGTTCTCAACCAATTTATTTCATAACGCGTAAGCATATAACATACCATACATACCATACATGCCTAGATGTACCAATGGTATGAAAAAAAATCTAAGATTTTATGACAGTTACAAGATGAACGAAGGCTAGTTGTAGTGCCGTATGGGGTACATTTTTCCCACCCACTGACTAAATGCCAGACGCCTTGACAGGAAAATACCCATATATATTTTTTTATACCTGTCGCTATATTTGACACGTCGCCTCTAACTACTGTTTATAATTACCGCAGGCTATCATTCCCACAAAAGAAATTTACAATTGCATTATTTTAAATTAAACAATTAATAACATAAAATTTATTAGTTTCATTTCAAAATGTATAAATATATATATACTTATATGGATATCGATTGAAAATTCATAAATTTTAATATGATGAAAAAACAGAAATACAGAAGATAATTCATCTTTTCAAAAAAATAAATATTAAAGTTGAATCGATCGAAATATAATATAAAAGAATTTATTTTTTTTTTACTTACAGAATTTTTGTTATGTACTTAAGATTTGTTCTTTTATATGGTTACCTCGCTAAACAGCATCAATTGATGGGCCCAGCAATCATTGCTTCACGATGTCCAATGTCTGCTTCTAAATGCAAATTGAGCTCGTTGAGATTAAAATTTACAATTACATTTAAAATCATCTAGGAGCAATTTTATAATACTTTACTAATTCTTGCTTTTTTTCTTTGCTTTAGTATATCAGTTTAGATTATCTGCTCTCAGTTTTTTTTTTTTTTCTTTTTTCTTATTTTAAAGTTGGGGCAATTAGTACATATTATAATATGATATATAAGAAATGAACTTTAATTACATAAAAGTATAATATATGGTATGTGTAAATGACAAATTTGAGATTTTCAATTTAATTTATGATTTGTTTTATTCTCTCCTTTGTTTTGCTTTATTATTTTTTTGTTTGTTTTTGTTTTAATCTAATATTAAATTTTACATGGACAAGATAGAGACTATTTTTTTTTTAAATGCAACAAACTCAGAGCAAATTTAGAATCAACTTATTGAATTTAAATTTAGGTTTTGTTTATATTTAATAAAAAAAAATAACATTTGTAACATAAAATATAAAGACTCACGTCTGTTCGCAACCACGCTTACTTTTATTCTGCCTTTTCTTTTCAACCAATTTCAACATGCAAGTGTTGGCTGCACCTGTTACATAGTTTCTTATAATCGTAGTTATATACTACTAATATATATAATAATGTTACAATAGAAATGTAGAGGGTGTTACATTATTCTTAATTGTTACAGTTGAAATGTAGAGGGTGTTACATTATTCTTAGTTCGTTATGTTTAAAAATATTTGATTTAATGTAAAGAATAAACTTAATGTAAAGAATAAGTACAGCTAGTGAAAGTGTAAATATAGCTAGTGAATATAGTGTATATTACAACTCGGCCATCCTGACCATTGATTGTCCTCAATCAAATTATGAATTTACCCATTTTCGTAATCTTGAAGCCTCTATTACTCCATCGTATGGCAGCTGGGTAATCTGGCAGTTCTCAATGTCCCTAATAACATATCGGTCGTTACCTAAAACTTTATGCACTACGTAAGGTCCTCTAAACAATTCGTTTAACTTCTTATTCAGTCCAATTGTTGTGTCATTATACCGAACAACAACAAAATCACCTACTTTATAAGATTTAGCAGGTTTGCTTCTATTCAGAAAGTACTTTAAGTTGTTATTCTGAGACCTTTGAATGGCCACGGCCGCATCTGCTCGAATTTGCCCTAAGTCACAAACATACCTGTCCGGAGTCTTTTTCTCTAAATATTCCGTTAAAAAATCCACAATTGCACCACGCTGTTCCACACCAAATAATAACTTACTAGGGGGTTGTTTAGTAGAAGAATGAATTGTGTTGTTCATAGCAAATTCAACCTCCGTTAACATCCGCGACCAATCAGCATGGTTCAAAGGGCTCGTTACCTTGCTTAACATAACCTTAAGTACCCTGTTCACTCTTTCAACTTGTCCATTCGCCTGTGCAGATAACACCGCTATTCTGACGTGGTCTATGTTATTGGACAACAGATATGAGCTAAACTCAGAAGAAGTAAAACAAGTTCCCCGATCACTAATAATCCGCCTAGGCCTCGAGTAATTTATGAAATATTTATCTAGGCATGCAATGACTTCTGTTGTACTTGTTGATTTTACCGCAAAAAGTTTGACAAATTTCGTAAAAGCATCAATAACTATCAATACATGCTTTCGTTGAGAATTTATTGAAGGAAGTGGACCAAAATGGTCGATATGTATCGTATCGAATGGGACCGGATTCTTAGGTATACTGTACAAGTTTTGTTCGTGTATTCTAATAGGAGGAGAGCACATAATGCACCGTATGCAATTCCTTATAAAATATTCAATCTTGCTTCTCATATTTCTAAACCAATAATTCCTCCTAATCTGTTCGTACGTCTTCTCGATTCCCATATGGCATATTTTCTCATGTATCAATCTAATGACGTTTTCCTCTAGCTCTCTAGGGACATACAATAGTAAATCTCTCCTGTTGTCTTCTCGGAATACTATACCATCTACTAGTTTGAATCCAATTAAATTCTCCCTCTCCAACCGCATCCTTATCGCCGCAATATCAGTATTCCTAGCCTGCGTAGCATGTATCATAAAGTTAAGCTCACCCTCATCGGAAACATTAACAGTCCTACAGGGTACAACATTCGGTATGTCAAATTCTTCTCCACCTCCATCACAAGTATCCGACAAATCGCCATAGAGAATGGTAGAAGTCAGATGTGCGATATTTTCGTGCGGAGGTTTTTCATTAGTGTTCGGAGGGCCTTTCGCGGTATCACTACATCCTTCAGGATTTGAATCTGGACCTAAATAAATTCTTCCCAGTACAGAGTAACTACAGCCATCAGTTTCCATCGTCTGTTCATGGCATCTGCTTAATGCATCAGCATGACCCATCGTGACCCCACTCCGATGTAAGATTTTATAATCATATTGTTCCATCTGTAAAGTCCACCTAGCAATTTTCGGACTGACAGTTTTCTTATTCAAAGTAAGTGTTAGAGCATTGCAATCAGTAACTATCTTAAAAGGGATGCCCCTCAAATAAATGTCGAAACGATTCAGAGCATGAATAATGGCCAAGGTTTCAAGCTCAAAACTGTGCATTCTCGACTCTGTTGCTGTAGTAGCCCTCGAAAAAGAAAATAGGATGGAATTTTCCGTCACCCTGTTTTTGTAATAATACAGCCCCGAAGCCTACCTTGCTTGCGTCCGTGTGCAATTCGGTTTCATTCTCTGGATTATACAGAGCCAATACCGGGGGTTTTGTTAATTTATCTCTCAGTTCATAGAACGATTGCCTACAAGATTCATCAAAATTATAAACGTCGCCGTTTCTAAGCAGTTTCTGGAGGGGGTGTACTATTTTCGCGTAATCTTTTACAAATTTCCGAAAGTAAGAAAATAATCCAAGACACGATTGTAACTCTTTGAAGTTACGAGGGGGAGGATATTGTGCCAAAGCCCTCAAGTGCGCATCACTAGGGCGTATCCCATTAGCGTCCACTGTATACCCCAGATAATTTACAGTCTCATAAGCAAAACTGCATTTTTTCAAATTTAATTCTAGACCCAAACTTGCTAGACGTTGCAAGACTTCGGCCAATACTGAACAATGAGTCTCAAAGGTTGGCGTTGCTATAGATATGTCGTCAAGGTAAACAATTATTTTCCCTGATTTAATCAAATCACGTAGTGCGCAATGTATATATCGTTGAAAGACTGCGGGCGCGTTCTTGAGACCAAATGGCATATAATTGTACTCATACTGCCCATCCGGTGTCACGAATGACGTATACTTCTTCGACTCTTCATCCATTTTTACATGAAAAAATCCATTTTTCAGGTCCAACGTAGTGAAATATCTATTACTGCCCAAATATTCCATGCATGTTTCAATAAGTGGTAGCGGAAAATTGTCGCGTACAGTGATCTTGTTCACAGCCCGATAGTCCACACATTTACGATATTCCCCATTTTTCTGGGACACCATCACAACTGGGGAAGCATATGGCGATTCACTCTGTCTTATAATCCCCTTTTCCAATAACTCGTCGATAATTTTCCTCAGGGCAATGCGCTCACAGACAGCTAACCGACGAGGTCGGAAATAAAAACGATCATCGCTATTCAATCTAATAGTCATCTCATAATCAAAGGGGATGACTTTAGTCGTAGACTGTAAGTATTGTCTTTTCAATATATCTCTAATAATGTTTCTATCAGTATCTCCTAATGTTGGGTTTATATTCAAATCATCAAACTCACAATGAACATCTATAGCTAAAATCTGACCCCGAACAAATTCGAACTCTGTCGATGCTCGCAGTGCATTCGTCTCAGATGTATCATAATCACTCCCAGATCGAGCCACCCTAATAAAATCATCCAGACTAACCTGCAGAGCTGAAGGTAAATGATCCATCACCCCGCATAATATTCCCTTAGGTTCCTCAGAATTCATCGCAAATAAAAATAAATTGTCACAAATATTATGATTCCTACTAACATATTTATTGTTCGATTTCATTGGCGTATTAACATAACATAAACTAATATTAAATTCAGAGAAAAAATTGCGTCCCAAAAGTAAGGGAACTGGTAGAGTATCGTCCGGCACTACGAGTAAGGTAATTAAATGATTTTGATCTCCAAAAGAGATCTCAGATTCTAGTTTTCCAAAGGTACTTATTCTGGTATTGCAAAGGCCCTGAAATTCAGTCCATACTGCCGTCTCTCTAATGTCAAATGGTACCTCAGATTTTTGTACCAAATTTACCGGGCTGCCAGTATCGAAAATAGACAAAACAATTTTACAATCACTATATTCACCATTTACATTAACAAACCTTAAACATACCTTATTAATAAAATCTAAAACATTCGAGGCCTCACCGGCCCAGTCTTCCTGGGTAACAGCTGCGATCGTAGTTTTTAAATTCTGTATCCGTTTGGCATTCTTGCATGTTTTGTTATTGTGTCCGGGCTGCCAGCAATTAAAACAAACACCCACGGGCCGCTCCTCATAGGGACACTGAAGTTTTATATGGCCCATTTTCGAACAGTTATAGCAACGTATACTCTCGTTGTTCGTTTTCGAAGCAATGGCTTTTACATCACTTGTTTTCTCCTTAATGTTTGAAGATTTTTCGCTATCGCCTCTTACGCTCTGTCGCTGCTCATACATAAGAATGGCATTTTTGATGTCATCCATTGTTTTAGCAGCCGCAAAAAGGATGAAATCTGTCACACGCCCTTGTATACCTTCCTGAATAAAGGCTATGAGCTCGAAGTCGCTTACATCGCTACGGAGGGCAATCGATTCCATCTCCATAATGTATCGACGGACACTCTCATCCGGCTTTTTCTTACGTTGGCGCAAAATATTATAAATTTCATGACGACTTACTGTGTGGCCAAATTCTTTAATCAGTTTTGCTTTAAGATCTTCGTAAGTCATAGCTCCTCTTCCAAGCAACAAACGAGCTGATCCAGTTAAAGAATTTCTGAGGGTTAAAAATTTTAGCATTTCGTCAGCTTTTACGTGCTCCAACACCTCTTCAAGATTTTGAAAGAACTCAGAAATTCCAAATGACCGATCTTCACCGCTAAATTTTATGATAGCGTGCTCTATTTTCTGGAAATGTACTACACGTTGTGGTACAGTAGTGTTTGTTGCACGTTCTATTATTTCAATCTCCTTACGAAGACGTAGGACTTCGTAGCGGCGGCGTAGTATTTCAATTTCGTCGTCTAATCTTTCAGCTTCTGTTTTGTGGTTTTCAGCAGAGTTAGAGTATCCTATGCTACAAGCGGCGGCGGCTTCAGAGATTCCACGGAGGTTAGAGCTAAGATTCGGAGGAGAAACAGTCGGTTCAATCATAGGGATCGTGGTTATTGCCGAGGTGGATGATTCTGAGGTAATTTGCATAGGACTCGTAGGGTCGATAAAATCATTAGCATCATCAGTCTTTTTAACATTAACAGTAGTAGGTTCTTCGGTCGTAGTGTTGACGGAGGATAAATACTTTGTAGTATTTTCTGGAAGATTCGTAGGTTCAGCAGTGATATCTAAGGTTTCCTTCAGGGTAACCTTCAGCATATCTTTGTGTTTTAAAAAAATTTTGCGAAGTTCCTCGGTTGAGTACTTATTAGAAATTGATACTCCCGCAGATTTCAGCGCTTCTAGCAATTGCTTTCTATCTAA
The DNA here is from genome assembly GCA_937654795.1 of Cistogaster globosa. Lineage (NCBI taxonomy): Eukaryota > Metazoa > Arthropoda > Insecta > Diptera > Tachinidae > Cistogaster > Cistogaster globosa. The sequence continues at coordinate 120,702,309 of OW569406.1, read as the reverse complement.
AGTTGAATCCATCCTTTTGTATAAAGTGGCCACGAATTTTTCTTAAAAAAAATTTTGCGTTTTTAGGTTATCCCACTTCTGACGTTGTAACATAAAATATAAAGACTCACGTCTGTTCGCAACCACGCTTACTTTTATTCTGCCTTTTCTTTTCAACCAATTTCAACATGCAAGTGTTGGCTGCACCTGTTACATAGTTTCTTATAATCGTAGTTATATACTACTAATATATATAATAATGTTACAATAGAAATGTAGAGGGTGTTACATTATTCTTAATTGTTACAGTTGAAATGTAGAGGGTGTTACATTATTCTTAGTTCGTTATGTTTAAAAATATTTGATTTAATGTAAAGAATAAACTTAATGTAAAGAATAAGTACAGCTAGTGAAAGTGTAAATATAGCTAGTGAATATAGTGTATATTACACATTATATAATTAGCATGTTAATTAGATTGATAATTAACATTTATGATTATTATTAATTTTTTTTTGTGTATTTTTTTTTTTTCTTTAACAATACAATACTAATGTGTGAATATTCAAAAAAGTAATATTTTCATTTCGATTTTGGCTTAAAGTTTTAATTCTCCATTTTAGAAAATAATAAGTACCTAAGTACTGAGAAAAGTATAAATATACATTATGATGATTGAATTCCTTTTTTTCTTTAATTTATTGAATAATTTGATTGTTGAGAAATGTTTAGTATAAGGTTAAAGACGGTTATCTAAAGAACCACATGATCTAAAAGGTGTGATGGTAACATTCTTTCAAAATTTTTTGCAGCAGTGACGTTTCCAAATAAAAGGTTGGACAGGAATCTTACAGCTTGTGCTTTTGGTTTGGTTCCTGTAGAATATTCTTAAACGTGGCTGGGGACTCCCATGTATTGGGAATTTTATTGAAAGTTAAATATCCTCTTTAATAATAATTTTGCCGCACAATTTAATAACAAAATTAATATTGATGGTGCTTGTGGAAAATTTTATTAAGTACAGTATTAAAACTAAATAACGACACATGTACATATTAATATGTGTAAATATGATAGAAAATAAAAACCTTGAACTTGATATTGAAATCAAAGAATGTTGGGACGGAATCCGCAAAACAATTTTTTATTTGAATTGCCATACAATGAAAACAGATCAAGGAGAAGAACTTTACAATAATTCCAAAAGAAAATAAAAAATCGCAACAAAATTAAACAAATAACATCATGCCAGCTGAACTGAGGTCTGAAGCAATCTCTGTCTAATATAGATTTATGGCCGTCTCGCGCAAGGTTAGAAGCCTCACCGTGACATAATAATAATTTTTTAATGTTTTAAAGAAACTCCTTTGAAACTACTTATCCCACCCTACTTACAGAACTTTCTGAAATAAATAAAAAAATCGTAGGGATATTTTATACCTGAAAATAGAGGTATACCTTGGCCTCCCCAAAAAAAGTAAAGTTTTATTTTTATTTTTATGGATTGATACTGACAGTTTCCAATGAAACAGTACTAACATCTTTTCATCTAGATTCTTAAATCTCTAGTATATTATTACAATTTGATGTTTAAAATTGTCATTATTGACTAAAAACTTTTAAATTTAATCAAACGGTATTGATGTCTGCTATCTTCCTACAATTTAAACAGTTATCTGCAATATCTAGACTAAATACTTGTGCATAGACATTGTCCAAAAGATTATTTTTTCTTTTAATAAATTAAAATGTAATAAATAAGTTAATTATCAATATTTTATATTAAAAAAAAAAATATATAAAATATTAACAACTTATAAGGTCGAATAATAAAAAATAAACACTAAGTTAATTATCTTCAAAAAGACCTCCTGACAAAATAATTTCTGTTGAAACAGAAAAAAAAAAACTTTAATAAAATTTAACCGGAAGTAATATTTTCTTCCTTGTTCATTGAAATTTTTTTTTTTATATCATCTTTTTATTTTATCTTTAAATGACTTAAAATTTTAAGTATAGAAAATTGCTATTTTCGTAACAAAGTTGGTAAGAAATGACAATGATTGTTTTTTTATCTCTTAATACAAAATGAAATACGAGCGCTTATGAATAAATATAATTTGTGTTAAAAAACAATATTTTCTATCGTAAACAGGACAAAAGGAAATTAAGAAACAAAAGCCTTAAACAAATATTGGGTGGTCATAATACAAAATGAATAGCAATTCTTGAGAAGGAAGTTGTCAGAATGTGAAAATCGATGTTTAAATTAAATTTCTTTAGAATATATTCACCTTGTTTCGAAGAAATAAAAGGAATATTTATTTTAAATCCTACAATTCTTTTATTTATATGTTATTATTATTATTTTTTTTTTTTTTTGGGTGTAACAGCTCGTTAGCAAAATATTTCAACACAGAAACTGCATTGTGAGAGATTATTTTACATATTTTATTTGAAATAATGAAACTTATAGTTATGTATTTCCAAACTCTTGAGGGAAAAGTAAGATCAATAGAGCTTGATTTTAGATGTGACAAAAATACAGAAAAATCCAATCAAAAAGTAAACTACAATGTTATTGATTTAAAATACATTTTGCTTCATAGAATTTATATCTATTTGTTAAATAGAATTTTATTAGAAAACATTAAATAAATAAATAATAAATTTCAATCAGTAGTTGGAACTGTAGAACTTAAAATGTTTTTAATATGTTTAAATATGTGTTCAATTCATAATCTGTTGTTAAGTCATCGGATGCCATAAAAGTTATAAAAAATATTGTTGGATATTTCCATATTTTCTCATATGTTTAGTGAATGTTCTGGAGGGAAATGCAGTTTTATAGATAAAAACACATTTCCTCATTTAGATTATTTCGATTTGTTTTTTTTTTTTCTTTTCTTAATTTTTAATTTACATATTATTGTTTTCGTTTTTGTTGCTTTTAGAAGTTTAACCATAGAAACATTAACAATATGTTTACAATTTCTGTAGTTGTAAATACTTTAAACTTTTTAAAATCTACATAAGCTTGTGTACTAAACGATAGAAATTAATTTTAAAGGTGATATGGTTTCTTTTGTTATTTCTCCTTGAAAATAAGAAAAATAATACTTGTTCAGCTGCTTACTTTTTAGAGTACGATTTTAGAAGAGATGTAGTTGATTATACATGGTGATATTGACAGTTGACAGTTGTGTATTATAACTACAACCAAATTTATTTGAAAAACCAAAACGGCAGAAGTGAATACAATAGGACTCTTTCTTGTTTGATATTAAATTTCCAAGATAATTAAAAGTTGTATAAGACGTCTACTAATAAGTAAAAGATCGAGCTTTATATTTTAATTTAGTACAATAATTTCTATACTGTGATTTAATTTTGTTGATGTGTCTCTTTAAAAACATGTTTTAAATTTTGACTCCAAAAAATAAAGTTTAAAATAAATAAAATATTTTTATAATAAATACTTGGACTAAAATTAAAGTTACATTTTAATAACTTCAAGATTATTGAAAAAATTTTGCTAGTACTGTGGCTTTAATAACCGTGGGTGTTTTGCCCAACCGCAAAACCAGTGTTGCATTGCACCATTTAGTTTTAACAAAATTGTGTTAGTTTTATATTTAGGTGGACAAATTAATTTATCGAAAAACTTAAATTCGAAGAGTCTATTTAAAACTTGTCAAATAAAATTGCTGATTTATTAAAACTTTTATTGCTAAAAATATTGTGTATATTTTGTTTATTTTGATATTCCTACACCTAAAATAACGTAAAGACATCACTCTTACGGTTTTATTTAAGTTGCATGCGCATGTTCAACTTTTGTAAAACAGTCCCCAAAAATTAAATATTTATTTATTTTTTCTCTTAAAATTAATTTAGTTTTATTTTAAAATCAGTTTGCATATCCTGTTCTCGCAGCCAATTTTATTCACTTCATTTTAAAATCTCTAACAGAACGGATGCAGTGAATTGCTTGTAATAGAAAAAAACCTACATAACAAAATCCAAAAATAACCATTGGGCTAAAATTTTTTTCTAGCAAAAGCATTAATGCTAAATTTTTTATATTTTATTTTGTTTTTCTAAATAAGATTACATTAAAGAATAAAAAAAAAAACATTAGAACAATATTACAGTATAGGCACCATTAGAACTATATAATTCAATTGTTAAAATTCTATATTAAGCATTTTATTTACACAATAACTTTTAAAGCTGCGTAATTATTAAACAACGTGGAATTGATTTATTGATTTGATAATAAAAAACCAAAGCGTAGTGCCAGTAGTATAGCCAATGACAAAAAATTAGTTCCTTTCCATTAAATGTATATTTTGTTGACATTATTATGATAACAAAGGGCTCACAAATAAATTTAAGCTACTGGAATTCCCTAAAAAATTATTTCACACCCTGACTAATAAAGAGTACACATTTTCGTGTCATAAATAAACACACAACGAAATGAGCTATTGTTCTTCATTAAGGCCGCGAATCAACAATATTTTGCAAGTTTTCAAATGTCTAATAAAATTATTTTTAAGTCTTAATTAAACATTTTAAGTTGTTTTAAAAAATAAATTGACAGATGGCAACGTGAAGTTATTAAAAACCATCCTAAATGATGAAAATTAACATTTATACTTAATGGAATTTTAAGTTCATTATGTATAAATAAACAAACTTGAAGTACAGGAAGTCGTTTAAATGAAAATTCGGTTATGCTCTGCCTCATAGTGTATTTAATAGCCAAACATTGTCATTGTCATCTTGGGACTCCATAGAGAGAATTTCGTATAAATTTATAATTAAATTTTAAATATTTGCTTAACACATTAAAAAAAGAACAAAACTTGCAAAATTATAAAAAATAAAAACATATAAGAAAAACACTGAATGAATGAAAAATGTTTGTTGATTTATGATATTAAAACAAAGGTATTTATTATTTGAGAAAAAAAAATCGAATAAAATTGCTTGGTTTGTCAGGCAGGTTATTATAAAGTTTTTAAATTTCAATTCTTTGCATTGACTGTAATTTCTTTAAAAATAATTAATTGTTTGAGAAGAGCCTTTGTGGCAAGAAAAACAGTTTTATATATTTTGGAAATTACATGGTTTTTTATGTTAGCAGATGACTCATGTTTTAAAAAGACAAAAAGAATAACTTTTGACAATCACATTTTATTTTCCTGTTTATTTTTTTTTACCTTTTGTTACAAAATTCATAAATGAATTCTAAAAAAATCATCGAGATGGCCACTAACATGGATATTGATTCTCAATAGAACAGGATATTGATTGTAAAAAGGCCACAAATATAATTTTATCTTCGTAAAACAAAATGAATGAGCAACTGAAAAATTAACACAACAGTTATTTCATTTGGTCTTTAAGCAAAAATTTAATATTCGCAATAGCGGTTCAATTATTTGCTTAAAATTTTCTGCATCGTTCAGCTCTGTAATTATCGCGCTATTTACATTTAAATCCATTAACAATCCAATGAACAAATAACCAATTGGTTTCACAAAACACAAACTTGGCTAAAACCAGAATAATCGCGTTAATTATTGTTAAAAAATATTTTTCTAAATGCCGTTTGTCTTATTCCATGTTGCGCTTTTGCAAAAATAAATTATAAAAATAATTATTTAAAATATCGTTTAATAAAATTTAATAAATATTATTTTTAAAATGAATATTCATTATTTGTTTTTGAATTATAAATATTTCATAAGAATGTCAATTGTTATTTTTTTTTATGAGTCAAGCACAATTAAAGTAAATTAATAAATAAATCAAATAATAATTAATAATTTTGTTGATTTCCAAAAGGAAATTTTTGGAAACTATTTCTGATCGATAGGCATGTTTAAATTTTCTATATCTCATCTATAGCCTTGGCAAAGCTGTGTCAACCCAAACACGGACAGATAAACTGACATCTCTCAATTTACTTCGCTATGTAAAATAACTCAGAATTTACAGAAATTACTAACGGAATGACAAATTTGGATTTACCCTTTTTCCACTTTCTGTGCTAAAAAGTATTAAAAGTAGTAAGTTATTAAATATAAATGAAACCCCTAAACGTCTTACTAATATAACATGAAATTCTATAAAGTAACGTTTGTTGAAGACAATTTATATGCATTTGGAGCTGAAAGTTTTCTCTAGAAGTTACTTTTTTATAAAAAAAAATCGTTAAAACTTATTTTTTTGCCAAAATCAAGTTAAAATTATGATTTGAATATAATTGTAAAAACATTATGGTTTATTATTAAAGGAAACTTTAGACTCAGTTTTATTGCCATAACACAATGAACAATTGTTCGAAAAGTTATTACTATCAATATTTGATATTGTTTCTTTAAAAATGTGTAAAATAAAACAGAGAGAAAATTTTCTCATATCATAATACACCCTGTTATCAAAGGATATTGTTTCGCTACACATCGATAACTCTTTAAGAATGCGTTTTGTTTAAATTTGTTGAGAAATAAACAAACTGGATTAACAATGAAATATATTTATGTATTACTATTTATATGTGTGTATGCTTTTATGTATGTATGTGTTAATGTACGTATGTACATATATTCCAACATGCTTTGCTTCTTTTGTGTTCATTTAAATGCTCATGTCATCACTCATTTTCAAATTCTTTTGTATTAAAGAAGGAAACTGTAGAGGAATTTTAGCATAAAAATAATATTGACATACTTAAGATTATGTTGTTGTTGTTTTCTTATCAAACACATACAGGTAAAAACATTTTTTTTGTGGAAGGCACTATGACAACAAATATCTCGAATAAAAACTTTTTTTAAATTTGAGACAAAAAATATCTCGACACTCATTACTACAAAACAGTTAAATTTTGTCTACTAAAATTAAACTGTGGTGCTTATAAGCAAAAAAGCAAGCATTTTAATAAGACCAGTTTATTCAAAAACCTAAAATCTCAACATAATTATTTTATCCGTCAAATAACAGCCAATTACACATAGTCATATCTTACCTTAGCAAAACTTTATTCGGCAACAATCTGTGGACACGACTTGTCTCATATATTGCGGCGTTAACAAAAATCTTTTGTGATTAAATAGTTTTTGGTAAAAATTTTTATTAAATATAAAATCTCTTAAAAGTAATTGTTACTACAGGTGTAATAAACCTGAAAACATCTATCCCGTAAAATGGTGTCAAATTTTTATCGCACGCACGCAAAATAAATTTTAAAACATACGGTTTACATGAAATATTTTATCACATTTTATACGGCAATAAATCTAAATAGAATGATGCTAAACCATAATTGAGGTATTTTATTAAATCTTTTTTGAGAATGTTGAAGTGACAAAATACTTGCTGCCGTATCAGTTGTATGTTAGTTTGTATATAAAATCCCTTTGTCGAAGATTCCACACAAACTGAAATTCATACAAATATTTGTATTAGATTTTGTCATGTATATGATTTGATTAACGCATATTTGGAAGTTCTTGCTGGAAGATTTTCGGTTCGATTTTACCTGAATATTTTAAAGCAAATATTTCGCGAAAACTAAAGGAAAATGATGGACAAATTTAGGAAAGAATTGTTTAATATTATGATGTAATGAATTTTGGAAGATAAATCAAAGTTTTTTAGTAAAATAATTTAACTTTATCACTCAACACAGTGTTAGTAAGTTTCAATAAATATTTCTATAAAAACGGAAACAAAGATTTAAATTTTATAATTCAAAAACAACTATCAAAAAGCAGTAATTTCTCTCATTATTAATTCAGAACAGTGTAATGGGAAAAATAATTAATAATTTAAATTTCAAAAAGGAACAGAGAAAATGTTTATAAGGATTTAGAAAATAATAATATTGACATACTTAACGGAGAGTACTATAGCTTAAAAATTCCCGGACAAACACTTTTACTTGCTAAACTTTAGACAAAAATTATCTCGACACGTCTTTTCCAAAAATAATTCAATTTGGTCTACTAAATTTTAAACTGTGGTGCTTGTAAGTAGAAAAACAAGCATTTAAATAAGACCAATTTTCCTAAAAACAAAAATCTCGACATAATTATTTTATCCGTCAAATAACAGCCAATTATACATAGTCATATCCAACCTTAGCAAAACTTTATTCGGCAACAATCTGTGAACACGATTTGTCTCATATATTGCAGCGTTAACAAAAATCTTTTGTGATTAAATAGTTTTTGGTAAAAATTTTTATTAAATATAAAATCTATTAAAAGAATGTATAAATCTCATATATGTATTTGTTTTATCATCAGTATTAATAAAACTGCTACTACAGGTGTAATAAACCTGAAAACATGTTTCCCGCAAAATGGTGTCAAATTTTTATCGCACGCACGCAAAATAAATTTTAAAACATACGGTTTACATAAAATATTTTTCACATTTTATAAGGCAATAAATCTAAATAAAATGATGCTAAACCATAATTGAGGTATTTTATTAAATCTTTTTTGAAAATGTTGTAGTGACAAAACAATAGCTGCCGTTGTGTGTAAGTTTGTATACAAAATGCATTTGCAAAAGATTCCACATAAACTGAAATTTATACAAATATTTGTACGAGATTTTGTCATGTATATGATTTGAGTAACGCATCTTTGGAAATTCTTGCTAGGAGGGTTTTCGGTTCGATTTTGCCTGATTATTTTAAAGCAAATATTCACGAAAACTAAAAGAAAATGATGGACAAATTGAGGAAAGAATTTTTCAATATTATGATGTAATGAATTTGGGAACATAAATGAAAGTTTTTTAGTAAAATAATTTAACTTTATCACTCAACATAGTGTTGATGAGTTTTAATAAATATTTCTATAGAAACGGAAACAAAGATTTAAATTTAATAATTCAATTATCAAAAAGCAGTAATTTCTCTCATTATTAATTCAGAACATTGTAATGGGAAAAGTAATTAATAATTTAAATTTCAAAAAGAAACAGAGAAAAATTAAAAATGTTTATAAGGAATTAGAAAATAATTGTAAAAATTTTATTTACTCTAGTAAATGCAACATTTGAAGCTTTTCGAAATTATTCTTCAATATGTAGGGTAAAGATCTTTATTTAAATGGCAATCAATTATTCTGCTGATAAAACATTTCACACAAAACATGTCACCGTTTGTTGAAGAGGCGCAAGTAACAATAGAAATAAGCTGAGGTCTTACTGCGATGGGTTTTTAAGGACAGTCCTTTAATTCTAAGCAGTGCGACACGCTACTCTGGCTTGCATTTAAGTGTCTGTAATATGCTATAATTAGTGCTTAAGTAGTATCATTGGTTATTATAAAAATAAAAAAAATTATATGCGAGTCGAATGTGTTGGCTTCTAGGGCTTAAGAAATAAAGCATTTATTTCCTTATATCCCAAGTTTATTGTTAGTGGAAAGTAAATATGTTTTAATTTATTCAAATTAAACAAAAAAAAAAAAAAAGAAATGCTGCGGTCTGTATTAAACATCAGGTATAAGATCATATTCCATTACTTTTTTGTGTCCCAGATTGCAAACGCTTTGTTATTGTTTAATTAAAAAAAAAAAAAAAAACAAGAAACACACCACAACCACACATGACAAACTCATAAATACTCAATAAAATATTTGATATATTTATTTTTTTTAAGAAAACAATATGGGATATTAAATTCTCCGTAAGGTGGATAAAGGCATTAGATGAATGGAAAGTTATGCCACGACTATAAAAAAAATTGTTGCAAATTTTTTGAAGCAATGCAAGCTGCAAAACTCTTTTGTTATTTACATTTATGAAGGATAAGTTTTGCACAAAATTAATTATTTATATTTCTGTAAACAATTTTATAAAATTTGTATATTATTTCTAAATATACGACGCAAATTCAAAAAACACTACAAATCAAATTTAGTTCTTAAAAAATTGTCTTTTTTTAAAAGTTAAGTTCAAAAAATTTTAAACCACAAATTTGGAAGGGATTAAAATTTTTGTAAAATGGTGCAGTAAGAGCTACTAAAGTTAGTGAGGGTTTTAGTGAAAAGATAAATCATGTTATTTGAAAACCTATTACTTTCAAAATGTGTTAGAGACTTATTTAATAGCATTTTTATTCAAAGACGTCAAATATTAGAAATAAATCACTTTAGAATTTAATCAATTTAAAATTTAATTATTTCACTATTTTCTGCTAAATTAACTGGTTTGACATAATGCAAAATAAAAATAAAACCTGTATCCTGTATACCTGTATATAATAACTTAAATAATAACAATTCTCTTGGAGTTCACAAGTTTAATTATAATGAACATCATAAAACAACAACAGCTTCAGTACAAGTTTGCCTTTAATTATATTTATTTAAAAGAATATTATGTAGATAATGCTGGCATCACTAATTATGAAATTATATAAAAAATAAGAACAAACACAAACATTAAAATAAAGCAATTTTATAACTCTCAACCAAGAAACAAGTTTGAAAAACTATAAAGTGATTTAAAGTGGAATTATATTATAAGCAGAGTATTAGTGTTTGCTATTTATTATTTTTTTACATTTTTCAATTGGATTACAAATAGATGGAATACATAAAATGTATTTTATGAACTATAAAACACATTTGTTGCTGATATTTCCATTTTGCATGAAATCATTTTTTTATTGCAAACATATGAAGCGAGAAGTATTTATCTCCAGCAGAATAAATATTCGCACGATCCACTACATGATCAGTTGCAAGTTTTTATGAGCTCAAAGAAAATAAAATTGATTTAATTGTGAATAAATTTTACTTAACACAGATATCTAAAAATACTTTAAAAAACGTACTCCAATCAAAAACTTGCTAATGGTTCTCATCTTTAAAAATAAATTACTAAATTTGATTTAATTTCAAACATTAATTTAAAAGCAACTGCTGCAAATTTCTTGGCCGAGGCTTTGAAACTCATTGCAAGTACGCAAGATATAAAAATATAATTTTATAATTTACTGGCTATTCCTGGTTTAATTCGCTACATTACGACTTATCTTTAAATCCTGTCAGTTTTTTATTTTTTAATGCACATTTATGAAGTCACTTGTGCAAGCTATTAAAACCATCTCATCAAAGTTCTTTAAATAACCAACGCCAACCTTTCACTTTATATGAGAGGTACCAATTTCCGCTCTGTGTATCCATCGATAACCTGGCTATACTCTGCACAATGAGATAATTCTTTAGGTACAAAATAATAATAAGTTTACCACACCTACTGATTCAATCCAGCCTGTATTTCCTGTAGCTAGGTATCATCCATATACAGTGAAAAATGATTTACGTGTAACTAGAATCATTAGGAATTTGGTACCAGCAATCCTGATATCAATACACACAGCTGGATTTTAATTCGATTATTGAATAAATCAACAGATATTCTTTGGTATTACATTTCTTAAACTTTATTATTAAAATCCGTTTCATGGATCAATAATTTAGTGGGCCCAGTGCTTATAATTATGTAGATATTTATATGCAAATCACTTCAGATTTTTAACCTCCAAATTCTGAACTTAATAATCAGAAACATGTTACCAAATTAGAATGCATTTCTCATTGTCTTATTTGAGAAAATGACAACTTAAAATATAAAAGCAAAAACAAAAGTGTATTGAAAAGCAACAAGATAATATTTTAGTTAACTAGTAGATATGAAACTGTATTAAATAAACATGTGTGCACTTGAAACATCATTTTGAAAGACTTTAAAATAAATTATCACAACCACAATTACACACTCACATATATTTTTCTTGTTCAAGAAGTAAATAAGGTTAACAGTTATCTAATGATTGTCAAGGACTTACAATATAGAACTATAATTTTTACTTCTTATTATTTTATCAATTCAGTCCTAACTAATAAATGAAAAAAATATTGTAAAAGAATTTAATGCAGGAAATTTTCAAAGCCCCTATTTCAAAATAAATTTCTTCTTTGTCCAAAATGGATGGGATAATAAGGGGAAATATAACTGTAAAAAAATATTTCAACTGGTCCTTACTTTCTTAATCTGCATAATATTTGCTGCACTCAAGAACATGTGTAGAAGAGAGATTTTTAACGTGATAATAATGAACAGAAAAGTTAAATTTAATATTTTAGCATAGAAAGATAAATAAAATACGAAGAGTTCATGTACATAACAAGATTTTTAACATTTCCTTCTCCACAAAAACGTGTTGCAAAAAGGGCAGCACTGGACGTTAAACATCTTAATTTTAGATTTAATATTCTTTAAAATTAAAGAAAAACGAATGCTTTAATCCATATTTTTCCTGTTTGTTGTTTAGTATTCATGTGCTGTATTTTAAAGTACTTAGTAAAAATGTTTAAAAAAATTGTTAATCATCCACGAAATAACTAAAAGGTGTTTAACAATCTAACAAAATTTGGATTTAATGCCACTTAAAGAGCGGTAGGGGTTATACGTACACGTGTTTGACAGTTGCCTTTGGAATTAAGGTGAATTGAAAACTCGTTTTCCTTGTTCAATGGATCTTAAGAAGTAACGAAATTTTAAATATTTATTATTTATGTATTCTAATTCCCAACAGCTCTGAAACTTTCTATTTAAAAATTCAACAAAACTTAAGGGAAATCAGGACAAGCACAAAGAAGTCTTTATTAAAAGTTAAAAGAGTTAAATCAAAATAATTTATCTCTGTGAATTAAAATAACTAAGAGATAAACAAACCATCATACGGATATGAAAAGGAATAACAATTTTATTTAATCACAAAGGAATTATGCTACGCATGTACTGTTTTTATTAAGAAAATATAATGGCGAATGTTTAATTATGGAACAAGAAAAACAATTGGAAATAATTATTGTTTAATACCTGGCAAATTGAATAAAAAATACGTTTTTTTATCACAAAACGAAATAATTAAATACTTCTTTTTTTAATAGATAAAAAAATTATCAAAAATATTTTCTAGTACAACAGCTTTTGAATTTATAATAAACTAAGAAAACTTTTTTATTTGTATATCTTCATTTTAAACTTTTAGATTTAATATTATATTTAAATTTTAGAGACACGAAAACGAATTACTTTCTTTCTATTTCGATGACATTGTAACAAATTAAAATTTTGTTTTCAAAATAAGTTATATTTGAATAACTGGGGGCTTTTAGTGTCAGAAAACTTTAATATATTCCTTGCGATACGAAAAAAATGAAAAAAAAGAAAAATGTGAGAAAATACGAAAAAATTAAAAAAAAAAATAAGATCGTTACAACCTTAATTCCTCCGAAGTATTCTCCTTAAAGAGCTGATAGCTAAAGTTTAATTAGTTCCTTTCGATTTACGTTTTGATGCAGGATAGTTTCTTGCATTTTTTCTGCTATGAAAAAGTAGGTATTTGAAAACAAGTTTATTTTGCTTACCTGGTTAGAAGAAATGCCGAGCTCTAAATCAATTTTTGAAACTGAATTATTCTACTCAGAATCCTACATTTATCGGATATTAAAGCGCCAGAATTCGTGTTTCACGTACTTAAATTTCTCAACATGACATGTTTAGTTTTCTAGAGAGTATATGTGATATTTAATTAATAATTTCGCTATAGCTCATGCGATCAAAGTAATTTTAAGAAATTTTTAAAGCTTTAAAATGACGTGTTATGGATAAGAATATTGTGTTCTTTTTAAAGATATATTTAAAAAAAAATAATCAGAAAATAAGTTAACATAAACTAAACTTAATGTTACAACTGAATGGCCCTCATTTCAACTGTATAATCTTCCAAAACTAAATGCAGAATAGTCAATGAATGAATGAAATATTTATGTGAAACATGAAAGAAATTCAAATATTTTCCCTTTTTAAATAAAGTTAAATGCCAATGGTTAAAATATTTTCTAGTACCGGTTTATATTTTTAATAGAATTTTTACTATTTAAATTGTTAGTTTTTCTTTGCTTAAACTTTTGCATTTTAAAGCAAACAAAGTACAAAGAAATCAGAGTTCATTTATGTTAGAGAAATCAAAAGAACTTATAAAAAAGTTCAATTGTATTTTGCTCGAATTGGTAAATCGTGAATAGGAAATGTTGAAATTGAATTAATTGAAAGCAAATATAAATATGGAAGGTAAGCAATTTGCTTTTTCCGTGGGCGACGAAGAACTAATTCCCAAATGCTGCGTAGTTATTAAAATTTTATAAAATTTATAAGAAAGAATATTCAAAGCGCCATATGATTTTCTGTATCATAGAAAGAAAATATATTTTTTTTATTAGTAAAATGGGAATTAAAAAAAAATAAAAATTTTAATGCGGAGTTTTTTTACATGCGATAACGAAATAAAATGAAACTGCTACGAATATTTTTATTAAAAATAAAGAAACCTTTCATCATTAAAAATATTTTTTTTCAACGAATAAAGCAGTTTTCTTGGAGCATATGCTCTAGTTTTAAATAAATATAGCTATTAAATATAAACATTAGTTGAAAAAAGGCGTTCACCAAAATGGATTAGGCCACAATTTTGGAAACATGTAACAATAACAATAATGCAAAATCTGATGAGTGTTTCACATTTCCCCTCAATAACTGCTTATTAATTCCTTTTAAACCAAAATGTTAATGAAGAGGTAATTCTTGGTTAAGAAATTATATTTCTTACTGGCAGCAATCATGTTTCTGTATTTTCCTGAGATTTATGTTTTTATTTACTCTACACTTTTTTGTTGAAATACCCACAGGATTATGTTGTGAAGTAAAATCCTTTTAAGTCTTTTATACCATATCATATCAATATACCATATATATCAATCTCGTTGCTTCGTTCTCTATTGTTTCGAAGATGAGAAACTAATCTGAAAATGATTTGCTTTTAGTGAATGAATGGCAGCTAAATTACAACGAATGTGATACTTTGTAAAGTTGTATTTTTTTGCAACAGTTACAGGCTCTTTTGTTGCCGTAACCATTAAATTATACAATTAAAAATTTAATTGCTTTCTTATTATTAAGGTCCCAAAATATAATAAAAAATTTAAGTGCATTGAACTGAATGATTAAAAAATCGTGCCATAAAAACAGCACTGCTACAATGTTGTTTAAATATGATATTTATTTTCTCAAAAAACATCACAGAAAAACTAAAATTTAATGCAGAATTCAGTATTGTAGAAAAAAGACAGGATAATTAATCTTTTAGAAGTTTAAGAATCCTCAAAATACAAAAATGATAAATTTTGCACAAAAAACTATTTAATAAGTGTCTTCAAAAAAAATGTAATGTTAATTTTCGGTTTTTTAACTTACCCCACTTGATAAACAGGTTTAGAGTTGTGCTTATTTATAGTGCGTTTCCATTTATGTGATTTCGTCTAAAACACTTGATTTGCTCAAATCAAGCGCTTTGCTACTTGATTTCCCATATATTTTTCATGCTACCAAAACCACATAAATCACTTGATTTATTTCAAATCATATTGGAAACTTATTTTTTCGAACTGATTTTGGCTTTGCAACACTGTGTTGTGTCTGGGATATTCAAGTTTAGCTTCGAAACATAGTGTTAGGTGGAAAAAATAGCTTTATTTGTTCTAAAACTGTTTATTTCGAGAGCCATATCTAATTGTAGTTATGAAACTTTAATATTATTTGAATTGGTGAGACCTAAAATATATTCTGTTCCATAGAACAAATATTGCCCTGTGCTTTTATAACTATTGAAGAAAGTAGTTTTGAATTTTACTTCATTGTTTTTCAAATACTTTTTAAGTCAATTTAATTTTGAATTTTATTAAATGTTTAAATGGAAAGTTACAGAAAATAATTTAAAAGAGAAAGCTACCAAGAGCGTTACCTTAGAGGCTTTTTATATTGTTTTTAGTTTTTTTTTCTTAAAACAAATTAGGTTTAAATGTTTTAGGAAATGTATCACTGCGCTGAATCTAATGCTTAGTACGTTCGTAATTGCATCAAGCGGAATCACTGTAAATATTTTATGTTCTAAAATGTATCACAGATATTAATAATTCGCAATCAAAAGTTAAACACGCATCACAAAATTGGCTCATACGATGGATGAGTAAGTATCTCTTTATATATTTAATAATTTTATTTTGTTAAATTACATTTCTTTTAGCATTTCTAGAAATGAATTAGACATAATATTTATGAAGCTTTAAATTAAAGGCCATTAGTGAGCAAATAATAAATTAATAGTTTATACATTTTTAATGTTTAAGGGTTTGAAAATGAAAACTCAAACTTATCATACATGCGCATCAGATACAGCGCAGTGATGCACTTCCAAACAAGATTTTTTTATTACAATCCTTATTTCCACACACACGGATTGTAGAAACGTAGTCTCAAAATATTTAATTTAATTTAAAAATATATTCTATAATAATGCCAATAAATTGAAAGAATTTTCACTAAAAGTGTTATCATCTTCAGTTTTTTTTTCCACGAATGAAGTTTATTAAAACATAAATTTTATATAGCAGCAAAAAAGTGTTAGAAATTTTCTTCAATAACAATAGAAAAAAATAAATAAACAATCTTTCATGTAGTTTCCACTTTAAATTGTTCCCAAAGCATTAGCTAATCCTGCTACCACTTTAATTTTAAAGTTTTAATTCTTATTTATTTGGTGTTACAAATGGTAACACGTTTTGACTTGTTTTATTAAGAAAAACAATCCAAAGGTTTTGTCTTAAGACTCATTTCAAAGGCAAACATTTGTCTATTTTTAATATTCTAAAACTGTTTTCATTTATTTAAGAAAAATCATAAAGGGCTCGTAGCCAATGTAAAATTAAGTAAATAACTTCCTTTTGTGAAAAATAATCAAAACAACATTTAAATTAAGAAAAATACAAAGATTATTATATGCTTAAAGCATCAAATTTTAATTTATTGATATTTCAAATATGTGACAATTGTATTGTAATGGTCAAATAAAAACAAATCACCAATAGAAGTAAAACGTGTAAATAAAAAACCTTATTGCAAAGGATGTGTGATTTGTATCATCATACAGTTATCCCATTGTTTCCGTTCTATTATTCAATATTTCGAAGTCAAATTAAAATCAAATGATTTATTTTTGACTTTAAATTCACAAATGCAAGAAATTGAAATTTGTTTAAATAACTTCATATTTAAAAATAGTGCTAAAACAATTGATCCCAAATTACTTTTATGGATACGTATGACAGCCCATGTGACCAATTTCACCGTGGTTTAGTCACAAAATAAGTTTAAGAAATAAATGAGCAATTTCTAAGAAGCTTGAACGATAGAAAAAACTCACAACTTAGTTTAAGAGAAGCCTTCCATCAATTTTACGAGCAGCGGATTAGAGTCCCAACAAAGGGCACCAGACATATAAATATCTTTCTGACGCTTGTGATTTTACTCTAAGAACTTAGCATAGTCCGTGAATTTGGCGTCTGTATTTAAAGATTTGTTTTCATATTTTGTTATCATTTTCATAAATTTTTTAGTTTGCCTGCTCTTTTTAAAAACAGAACTGGTAAAAGGTGTTTGAGAAAAAGCTTTATTGTTTTTTGTGATGTGAAAAGTTGTTCAACGTTGCAATTTTTATAGTTAAAAAAATAAATTAAATTGATTTGTTTTAATTTACTTGCCAATTATAGGACCTAATAGCTCAATTTAAAAGAATAAAAATGTACAATTAGAATTATTGGCCAACTACAATCATCACAATCATCACATAAAAAAATTTGTTTTCTATTTTCGCTCTCATTTGAAAAATTTAAGTGGCATGAACAGTTGTCAGATCTCTACATATTTGAAGAATTTAGACATTTTAACTTGCATTTAAATAAAAATTGCACTTGCGAGTTTTTATTGGGCAAATCCTCAAACGGAAAATTTGCGCGCACGTAGTGGCTGAGTAAGTGTTGTGTAAAAGTGTTGTTAACTAAATAATACAGAGCAGAGTAAATACAATGATATAAAAAAAAAAAACTAATGCTTGCACTTAAAAGAACCCAACGAATAAATAAACCGTACCGACTGTATAGAAAATCGCTTTTTTATCAGAATTTTTGATACGAAAAAATCTTCTTGAGGATTTGCATTCAACTTAACGTCGATTGCTGCTTGCTTAACTAATAATTACTTTCTCTTGATTCCATGGTTCTTCCATTTATCTCTTAAGAAATCAACACAGTCAATGCAATTTAGAGTTGAAAAGAAATAAGTATGAATTTAAAAATTAAATAAAAGATCTTTGTTTCGTATTATTGTTAGAAATTAAAAATCTTTTCGAAGCTCTTAATTTAGGTTAGAATAATATTTTCCAATAATTAATATAGTTTTTTATTTGACCTTTTAATTAGTTGTATTTTAATTTATTTACCAAAAATCTTTTATTTTAATTTTTTCGATATTTCCCTACTCCTTTGTGTAGCACCATCAGGAAAAACAAATATTTATTTGAAAGATTAAGAGCTTGTGTTCGATAAATAGATAAAAAATAAATATTAAATACAAATAACAACACGTAGGCTAATAAAAAGCTCATTAAATTTCAAAGTGAAAAGTAACTAAAGAAAAACTGATTAATTTAATATATTTATGTCAATTGGCCAGGAATATGTAAATTTATTTTGGTTATTCAAGTAAGCTAATTAGGTATTGAACCTTATAATAAATATAATAAAACAATTTTATTATATTTTTTACCCTGACGTTTCGTCAATTTTTTTTTTTACTTTTTCAAAGGGCTTTTATTTACATTTGATTGAAAAGGTAATATTATTTTATAATTAAACAACAATGGCAAAAACTTACAGTAAATAATAGTCGCATTAGTAATTGTAAAAACAATAAAGAAAACAAACATATACAAGTTCATATTGCATTATTTATTTTTTGTAGATTTAATAGATTAGTTGAAAACTTACGGCCATATAATTTTTTTTGGCAGAAACAAGCAAATGCAAGATATATTCGAATAATATTATTTGATTGACCGAATAATTCTTATTTTTTAGGAAATAATTCTAGGGCTGTAAAATTTTAAATAATTATAATTGTGTGTAATTCTTCTTTAGTAGTTTTAATGTAAAAATATCCACAATATGTATTAATTTTTGCGTTGTAAGATCACTGTTTAAGAGTATAACGAAACAAATTTTAAGGAGCTGATTTAAATTCTTTACGATTTTATTTCCTACATAGAAAACAAATAGTATCTACAACAAAAATCTCTAACATTCTGAAAAGAAAATAATTTTTAATACAGTTTTAGCCTTCTTTGTTTTGGAAAAGTAATTTGCAAATGCATTGCAGTGGCAAGGATACTTATAATAAAAAGTACAATATCGTCAGGTTTCAATAGAGCATTGATGCTAAATTGTTTTAAAATTTGTCTTTCAAGGAATATAAAAAATGCAGTTTCTCAAGTAAAAACATGTAATAGGTTTTAAAAGTCGCTTTTCCGCTACATTTTTCAAACAATATATTTAAGTTTAAAATATAATTTATTCCTATTGTTTTTTTTAAGGAAATACGAAAAAGATTTATTCTTTTTAAAATTTTTAAGAGTTTCAGACTCTTTAAAAAATAACAATTAGCCGTTCTACATAAAACGGGGCCGGCTATTGATTTAAAATTTCATAAGACATTTAAGGAATGGTTGTGTCCAAAAAATATAATAATTTACGGATTATAACAATAAATTTGAACAACAAATTATTATGGCTTTAGCTCTTAAAAACCTTTATTTAATTTGAAACATACAAAGTTTTATTGATTTAATTAAACAAAAGTGTATTGTTATATATAAATAAATACGCAAATAGTGTTTTTCTACAAATAAATTTTAATTTTTTTTATCACAAATTTCTAACTGTAGTTGTTAGAGTAAAAAAATAGTTTTTCATAAATTTTTATCAATATTGCAATAAAGTTAAATGTGTTAAAGTCCAGTTAATAAAGAACAAAAATACATAATTAAAACGCAAAACCACAGCAATTAAACTATTCTTGCTAATACAATACTATTTGTTGAGTAAATTAGTGGAACAATTTTCATTATTAAGTTTTTCACATAAATGTATTCCCTTTAGTCATTTTACAAATTAAAATTGTTTTATTATAAAACAGTGTGGAATAATTACCTTTTCTCTTCAACAAGAATATGCGTCATATGTTGACATTATATTGTTTTATAAGTTTTTTTTGTCTTTAGGTCTTAATTAGCAAAAAAAAAACAACGTTAATATTTTTCTGTCTCTTCAGGCCTGTTTGCCTTTAATTATTACTACGTCACTGATAAGATTCTTTACATGTTAAATAAAAATTTACCAGCAGAAATATCTCTTTGTCTCTGTCAAATCGTTTAAAAAGAAATTACATTTTTTCAATTAACTTTATGTTAACAGTTGTTTTCAACGAAACTGAAAGTGAACTTAAGTGAAAAAGCAAAATTAGGCAATTAAAAATTCGAATAAAGTCTATTATAATCAAAAACGTCTAGAAAAAAAATTGTTAAAATGTTTTAAACAAAAAATAATTAGGAGTTTTTTTTAAGAGAATGGGGTGATTCATTCTTTAACTATTATCTTATTGAACGATGAGATATAGAAAACAAATAGTTTGAAATGATGAGGGTTCTTTTTGCGACCCTTAGTGTGGTAAATTGCTAGTCGTTCATCACTTTTTAACGTAACTACCAAACAATTTAAGGGGGACTTAAGTTACTTCAAAACGTCTATTATCAAAATCCGAACTAACATGTGCGAGTTGCACCAATAATGTACTAAATTCCAGCAGAGGACTATTTATTATTTATTAGAAAAGTTAATGTTAACAAATAAGAGAAGTATATTCGGCTCTGCCAAAACTTATATACCCTACAGCATGCATGTTAATCTAGCTTAGCGAAATAACTCCAAACAAATATTGGGGTGACAGAGATTTAAAAAATTAGAAATAAAAATTAAAATTTATAAATTTGCATGAAAATTTCATCGGTTCTTAATCGGTAAACAATTTTCTAATAATTTGAGAATTTTCTAAAAGATCTCTTCAAAAGCTCTTCAATGATACCCATATTGACATCTCAAAAGATATTGTGCAAAAACGTACATTTCTATGAAAAGTTCAGAGGCACATTACTCGGAAAATATGGACGAAAGGCATTTTTTTACATGTTTTTTTTTTTTTTAAATTCTGTATCGACCCACGTCTTCGTTTTTTTTTTTTTGATAGGAGTTATTTTCTCGTTTCAAATGTTATTGAAATATTAAAGGCAGGCATGGTGTTTGCCCGCTGCGCTGAAGTATATGGACCACTCTTGCTGATTTTGAAAAGCAAAATTTTCGAATATATGTCTGATCGATTGGCTTGTTTAAATTTTCTGTAGCTCATCTCGTGCCTTGGCAAAGTTGATTTCAATTTACACACGGACGGACAGATGGACATCGCTTTATCGATTTTGCTATGCATAACATTTTCGAAAATAAACTTTACTGGCTTGGAAATAGATATTGTAGAAACTAGAAACGAAACACAAGACACACTAAGATATACTATTAAAACCAGTTTTAATTGATGCAATAATCACAAAAATACATTTTCAGTTTTTAGCATTTCAAACAATATGATATTTATAAAAGATATTTTTTCAATTCAAAACGAAAGCTATGCCCACAGTGAATGACCTTTAATATCTGCCAGATAATAAATTGCACGCGATACAATGTACAAATAAAAAATTATTGACTTGCTTGGAAATCGGTGCTTTGTAGTTCTTTTGTTTGTTTTCCAATATTATAGTATTTTGCGCTTCATCAGTTTTCACAGAATAAATCAGGGTATGAAAATAACGAGAAACAAATATATGCTGCTGGGAAATAGATAAAATACTTTTTTCATTTCTTTTTAAAATGTAATCGAAAAGTCGATATATTAAATTAAATATTTATTTTATTTATGTTGGTACTTGATTTTTTTAAGTTAATGGAAAAAGTCGGTATATAAATTTAAATATTTATTTCATTTATAGTTGCACTTTAAAAATTGTTTCATTTTTTAAAAAATTTGAAAATAAAAAACAAAAGCTTATTCAAAGAATATTAATGCACAAAATTCACATAAAGCAATTGTTAGCTTCACTACAAAAAAAAAAAATCCATTTGCAAATTATTTTATATTCAAATCCATAAAATATAAAAATAAAAAACCTGAATGGATACTGAGTTAAAAAAATAAATATTGCAAAATTCGATGCTTTCGAACGATTTTTATTGAATTTTTAATTTTTATTTTGATCAGTTTAACAAAGTTATTTTATTAAATGCATTTATTTACAAAAGGTAAAAAAGAAAATTCTTATTGAAATAGCCAAAAAATTGAACAAAGACTGGAATTTTTTTAATTTATAGCAAAACACATTTACATCAGTTTGATTGTCAATAAAACAGGATAAATATACAGCAGAAAACACAAATTTTTTAGTTATTGTTTCTTGAAAGTAAGTATGCGTTAATTTCGCTTAAGTCTTTAACAGTTTCATGATTTTTAAATACTACGGGGAAGTCTAGTCCATGTTATCATTTTGATTGATTTTATAATTGTTATTCAATGAATTTTTCTGATGTTTTCTTTCTATTAACCAATATCTTGTAATATCTTAACAGTTTTACTTTACTTAATTAAATTAGATTTTATTGGACGCTATTTTTATCATTTTTTTATTCCATTTGTGTGCTTCACCTTGCTAAAAAACACTTTTGAAAAAAAATGATAAAAATAATAATTACGTGCGACCGTGAGAATTTTTTTTACTCAAATATAATTTGTATAATATAATATAATTTGTTGTTTCTTAATAATTTTTTGCACACAGCACACGAAAATTATATCCGACAACCCTAAACTCGATAATTTTCAAATGGAAGATTTCATAGATAAGTTGACGTAAATATGGATACCACATAATGTTCATCAGATTAAAGATAACAAAATATTAATATAAAAATTTTAAATTTTTCATAAAAGACGAAGTTTTTAATTTAAATTAAACCACGGGAATATTAAATTAAATTAGTTAAACTTCAAAAATATGATGCTAGTTATCCTGACTAAATTATTAAATTCACCGATATATATTAAATAATGTGAAAGCATTCTCGATGGCTATTTCGAAATTTGATTTTTGTGTTAAAAAAATTTTGAAGACAAACGTACTTTAGACAAAATAACGAATCGTCTTTGTTTTCATAAATTTATTCTGTGGATGGCTTAGTCCTCCTTAAACACGCACGGATATGCCATTGTTACGAGCTCATGTTAGTATTCTTAAATACTTCTAAATAATTTGACGTTTAATGTGATCCTATACGAAGCAGGAATAATTTTTCGTTTATTTATTATATTGATTATAAAAACATCTTGAGTTATGCAGTCAAAAAAGCTGATTTATATTGCCTCTATTTACCTTTAATGATTTTATATACAAATATATTTTGTGTTCCTAACACGTTTAAAATGAACTCGTTTAAATATCTATATTTGACTAGTTAGTTTATTGTTTGGCAAGATATAACTCTTTGAATTTTTCTTGTTATCAATGTAATTTTTAAAAAATTAACTAATTGTTTAGCTAATAGAGTCCTTTTTTAGTTTAAAAAAATTGCAAATATTTTTAAATTTATTTTTCAATATTTCGGTACTCCTCTGTGTACCATCTTCAGGAATTAAAATGATTAAATGTTTAACATTTTAATTCACGGTACGGAACCCTTTGTGTGTAAATCAAACACTCAATTGGCGGATTTATTTTTTAGCTCTCTTAGTCATATTTTCTCATAATGTTTTGTTGTTTAATAATAATTAGATTTTAATATTAATTAATTGATTACCTAAAAAGGTTAGTGTTTGGTTTTAGTAGCGTCATCCGTTAAAGTTCTGTTCTATTTTATATTAAAAGTATCCGCAAAATCTAATAAATCATAGCGCTGCACATTACTTTAAAACACTAAGGTAACATTTTCTAAACAGATTGCAAAAGTGATTTATGTTTGAATTTATTAAAAGAGTTAAAGACTAAAGTTCAAACAGGACTTCTTTATATTTTTCAGTTTTGTAAAATATTTTTTTCTGCAGAACTCATTTTGTTTTATCAAAATTATTAGTGGGACGTAATTAAATTAGACTGATCGTATCTAATTTAATAAGTTATAACTGTGAACAAAAGATCTGACCTAATACTTTATCTTCAAGAAGAATAAAATCTGCTATTCAATTTTTTCTAAAAAGGGCGTAACAGTTAGTTCAAAATATTATCAAATTGAAGTTAGGCCTCATTAGCTTAAAAATAATAATCAACAAAACAAATTGTCTTTTAATGGAAATAAAGCGCGAAACTAGAAATTAAAAATTAATACGAATTTAACTTAATAAAGAAAAAGTTCAAATAACTCATTTTTTTTATTTCCTGCACTCCAGGGCAATTAAAAAATTAACGTTTTTCAAATCACCGCGATTAAAGAAATTTTCCTTGGTCTGCTAAATATAAATTGAAAACAGTAACAATTTTCGGTTTCACAAATCTTTTACTAAAATACAATTTGAAAAATATGTTTGAGTGCTTATTTCTATTGAATGTTTGGGTTCTGTTTATATTTCCTAAGAAGGATATAATTTTGCCAAATCTTCTCTTACCTTTTACTTTTTCTTATTATTCTTCTATTATGGATGTGGTTTGTTTCAATTTTGGCCATGTAAACGGTAAATCATTAATCAGATTTTTGTATCATCTAAAAAATATTTGCCATTATGGATTTATTTTTATTTTTTTTTCGTACTTGACAATGACCTTCCGTAAAGTATTGAAAAAGAAATATGTAAAGTTCTGCTTGTCTTGAAAAAACATCGACAATTTTTTGTAAGAACAAAGTGTTTCATTTAACATTTGAAAAATTAATTTAATTTAAAGGATTTATGAACTTTAATAATCTCTAGCTGTTGATCCACAAACTTTTAAATATTATTCGCCTGTGATGTAGTCTGTATAGAATTATATTATATTTTAGTATGTTTATTACCTCAATCTAATTTGACACCGAATTGTGTATTAATTTTCTCAAATATGAACCAACCTCAAATATTTGCGTTTATTTCATTAGTATTTTGCGATTAAGTTGTTCAACTTTCTTTTAAACAAACAAAATTCTAATAAAGATATTCATTTTGCAGCCCTAAATTTGCTTGGGTTTTCTTTAAAATCATATTTTCATTTATTTTGTTGATGTAAAAGAACAAAGTTTTCTCTATGAAAGCACTTAAAATAAATATTGTAAAGTTGTCTTGATAAATCAAAACTGCGGCTTGAAATCCTGAGAAAATATTTTAAAAATTGTGTTCTATAATAGATAACATATCTCTAAAAGAACACCGAAAGCTGAAAATACTAATCTCAAAATAAGATTTAAAAACCCATATAAAAGTAATTTCTGTGGTATTTTAGAGGACAAAAATGTGCATGAGGCAAAAACTTCAAAAATTTTCTAGATGAGTTGGGTGGTATTTTTTTACTGAGTATCTGAATGAAATACAGATAAAAAAGACATTAATTAAATAAAAGTTTTCGTTTTTAACTATTTAGCTTCTATATCATACTCTCAATTTAAACTTAGTTCTGTTGTTCGGATAAATCTAAGCTTAAGTTTGCTTCAGGTAATCAATCAAACTCAAATTTTGCAATGCTTTATACAGTTATCAGACACCCATTCTATCACAATTTTAATCTTCTCAAGCGTTAATATATAAAAATCTTTATTAAATTCTGAAGTTTTTTTCCAATAATCGTTACGTTGCTCTATACCCGTAGCCCGTAAACGGTAATTTTCCAGCAACTGTGGAACCAAGGAAATTAAAAAAAATTCAAAGAAAAGATAATTTATATATGGCTCAGCCATATATCTATTGAAACATCGAAATTTTTATGCAAAGGGTATTTCAAATTTTAATTAAAATATTTTGCTATTTGAAGACTCAAATTTTGATCACCGTAAACAATAGTTTTTTAACAGGAGAGAACAAAGCACCAATACATTCTATGATAGATATATTGCAAGGAAGATGCATCACAGGTGATATGAATTAAGACGAGTCCATCAATGACTACTACAGACAGGGAATATGATAACTGATGATGTTTCCCTTGCATAAATTAAATCTTATTGAGGTGGACTACATGTGGTTTAGTCAAGAATGTCAGAAAAGCCAGAAAGGGAATAAGACAGGCTTCGTTTTTTTTTTTTAATTCGAACTATATATTATTCCATACAAAACATTATCGTTTTCTATAAATATGAGTAGAGATAATGCACTCTTATAGAAAATACTGTGTTCGCTATCCTGGGTATTTTTGCCACACCTTTTGGAATAAAAATTTTTCATTTCAAAAATGTTACTTTATTTTATTTACCAAATGTAAAGTTACTTAAGTTGTCAACGTGAAATATTAAAAACATCTTGAAATGTGTTTTTATGTTTTTGTTATAAAAAGGTGCTTTATAGTTTATTATTAATTTATTTTATTTTTAAATAAGTATTTTAAGCTTTGTAAGAAATCTCCTTTTGTTTATATATAAGATTTAAATTCATTAATAAATTTATGAGAAATACTGTTTTTTCTAACAAACTTTTTTTGTGTTAAAATTTAAATAAGTGACGCGCAAGTAAATGTAGTCTTTTGTTATGAGTGTAAAAAATGTTGCTTGAAATAAGAAGATTTAGTTTGCAAAGTCGTCAAAAATTGTTTTTGAAATTTAATACTTAATATTTTAATTTCAATATTTGTGGTGTATTCTTTCAACTATTATGTTATTTAAATGTATAGAAAAAAGCAAAATGAATTTTATGTCAGATTAGTATTAGAGAGTTACAAGTACTCTCGACAATTTTATTATAACGAAGTAACATACCTTTTCAATTTTTCATTCATTTTCTATACCAAACATCTTTAAAAATATTTTTAAATTAACACATATCAATCTCAACTTTAGCCCGAAGATGTTGATTTATTATACTTGAAGTTTTATTTACAAAATTGATGGCTTCATTACGTGCTACCAATTGAAAAAATTCTACCACTTTGAGAAGAATCAATCATTATCTTAAGATAGAAGTTAAAAATTATCCAGTACTCAAGAGCAACTTGTTAAATAATTTATTTCAAAAAGAGTAATGAACTTTACAAAAACAAGCTGTTTGTTCTGTTGTTTCAAGAAACTTATTATTAAACTAAAATCATCATTTTAAAAATGACAAGAAATTAAACCTTCAACTTTTCAATCGTCAAATATATAAATAATTAATTCTTGAAGGTCACAAATACCCAGTAGACATTCTTAAAAAGCATGAAATACTTATTATTAATTAAAAATGTTAAATGAAATATTTTATGGTCTCATAAGAATAATCATTTTCTTTTATCAGATTTCTTCTTGTCTGTTTTTCAATAAAAATAAAATATTTGCGTCAGTCATGAGAATAATAAATACTAGTAAATAGCACGCAATAAATAATACTTAAATTGTAGATGTACTTGTGGATACACTTGATTCTAACTGTATAACTGTAATTGTTATGGTTATATACTTAGTTCTACATGAACAAAAAAATTATGTCTACTATAACGAATTAAATATTAATGACTCAAACATATGTCACGATTTCCTAACTAAATTGTGTTATTTTTAACCTCTAAGCTCCAATTAACTATAAAGAACTATAAATCTGCGAAGATTTTTCAATATCTAAATACAGTATAATATGACTTTTACTTTGTACTTTTTGATTAACAAAAGATGATGTCTGCTGTTTCATAAAATAAATACGATGTGATAAAACATATAATTCGAAAAATAAACAAAAAAATAACACTTCCAGAAATATGATAACCGGGTTTATTTAAATTCAGATTTTGTCATAAATAAGAGTAAGAAGCCACATGCTTTTAAATCGTAGAAGGACAACCTTGGCTTTTGAAAAATTTCTGATTTTACAAGGCGAGAAATAAATTCGTTCGTTCGTTATGACTGTGGACTGGAAAGTCCTTTTTTGCAACTCAGAGAAAAAGAAAAAACTACTTTTTAAGGCAGAACGGGAAAAAATTTAAAAATAATTTTAAGGTAAAGTTCATACGCAGCTGCATTACTTTTAAGAAATACTTACAATTGAACATATGTCTTTAAAAACACAAACGGCAAATCTCCTAAAAACAAACACTTCAAAAATTTACTATACAGTGGACAATGGCTTCAAGAAAATCTAAAAATCAATATCTCGATTAACGATTTTCTTAAGGAATATATGAAAAAATTATTGATTGTAGCACACAATAACAAAAGTAAATATAATTGTTTAGCAAGACAAACATGAAAGCAAATAATCAGGTTTTTACAATAGACAATAGAAATAATGATCAGCATGTAAGGAAACACTAAAATCAGTAGATGCTGTCGTCCAACAAGTTATCGACTAAAACGAGCACAAACCTGAAAACAGCTAATTTAGTTAGAGCAGCCAACGTGGACTTAAGCTGAAATGAAATAAAATATTGTGCTTGAATTAGGTGAATTAAAATTTCATTGTTAAGATCTTATGCTTCTTACTGGAGCAAAAGGAATAAAAAATAAATAATATAAGACAAAAAAATAACACTTTGTTTAGATTTCAGTATATTGATTGATACAACTGATATTTTATTCAGTTATAACGATAACAAATAAATGCCAGTGTTTTTTTTTAAATCGTGTAGTTTTTAAGTAAACGTCCTTAACACTAAATATTAAATATGAGGGTTTCTTTAAGTGAAACCATTTTTCTCACCGTGTAACATAACACTTTAACAAATAAAGCAAGTCTTCGTTTGACATAGAAAAAGAAATATTCCTTTAACGATTTTTTTCATTTCCCTATATGAAGAGCACAATATTAACTTAAACATACAAAAAGATTAGTTAGAGAATAATTTCATAATTTTTATTTATTTTGTTTGCAATGTCTGATTAAAAGTTGAAGAAAAATACAATTCGAATTTTTATTTTTCTTTCCAAAGTCCTTGGGCAAGAAGAAGTTGGTGAGTGTGTGCGTGCATACATATGAATGATATAAAGAAAATAATTGGTCAAAGGTATTTGCTACACTTTTTGTTTATTTTCAGGGAACAAGTTAAGCGGAATCTGCAAATTGGATTGCTATTTTTTTGTGAACGACGCTTGATTCAAAAAATTTTTTTCAT
This sequence comes from Cistogaster globosa, assembly GCA_937654795.1. Lineage (NCBI taxonomy): Eukaryota > Metazoa > Arthropoda > Insecta > Diptera > Tachinidae > Cistogaster > Cistogaster globosa. The sequence continues at coordinate 120,672,987 of OW569406.1, read as the reverse complement.
GTGCAATATCTCAAAAATACGAGTACGAAATAAGAAGGAAGTTTCTTAAGAAGGCGATTGACAAGTTTTTCTTTCGTCGGTACTTTTTCATAGCATATTCGCCGGCAAAGTAAAATAACTAATAAAATGGCTATATCTATCTTTCTCCTTTCACCATTTGTCTTATCTCTTATCTATCCCTTTCCGAAAGAATGTAGCACGGTTACAAAAATAACTAAAAAGGTAATATTGCCTGAAGTGCTACTTCTATTTAAAAAAAAAAAATCGATTGTTTCATATACAAATAGTTTCAACAGATAGAAAGCTTCCTCACTTTTGACCATAAGGAACATGGTATTTTATTCCACCAAAAAACACATTAACTTAAACCTTTCTTTCCTATCTGGCTTTTGCTTTGGTTTCTTTGTAAAAATTATACAACGAAAAGTAACCAGGAGCACTAACTTTAACAATTGTTATTTTTCACACTTCGACAAAAAAGTATTGCTATTTTCCTTTTAGGAAAATTTACTCTTTTATAACAGTCTATAATGAAGTTTAAATGGTTTACAAAAGCTCTTTACTGAGTTGCAAAAAAAAAATTTTTAAAAAGATTTTCCTTTTTTTTATATCATTTTAGTGTAAGTTATCTTTTATCCTTATCACAGATAAGTTGAAGATGTTTATCAAAAAATATCTTTCAAAATTATTGCAATTAAGGTATTTTAATTGCATTATTAGTTTCTGAGAAAATGTTTTTTAACGAGTTGTTTTAAGCAAGAAATGGGAAAGAGAAATACTTAAGCCCTCAAACATAAAATTTCATTGAATTCAGAGTAACTTATACAACTTTTAGTTAATTTCATTCAAGTAAAAATTATGTATTAAATAAAGCTTAAAAATTAGATTGTGCGCTTTGTGCCATTTTTACCTAAATTTTTGTAATTATGATGACCATTTATTTACAGAATTTTAATTAGAGCTTTTGAGTTAATTTAACGAGTTTTTTTTACTTCTCAGAGGTTTTTTTTCGTTAAATCAAATTACAACAAACTTCTACTCAGTTCCTTATTTTTGTCTTAAAGCACATCCTCATGTACCTTAAAACAAAATTGATTTAAATCTTATTTAGTCTTCAATCATAAATTTATACATTCTCCGCTAACAAAAAAAAAAAAAAAAAAAAAAATAATAAAATAAAATAAATAAATAAATAAAAGATAACACGTCTTTGACAATTATTATTATTATTTGAAGAGAGCTACCAGCGGCAGATGCTGTAAAATTTGTGCCAAAATTAAAAAAAGATAACTCCCTTATAAATATAAATATAAATATAAAAAATATATAAATAAAATAGCCTAATATTATCATACAATATGCTCAAGGAACCTTTTAATACTGTTTTAAAACGTATAACCAACAACTACAAAAAAAATTAAAAGGATATTTGATTGAATATTTGATTGAAAATATATTTCAATATTTTCCGATAAAAAGATTTTTGTTGTAAAAAAAAGTTTTGATTACTAAACATATTTAAGTAGCAAACGCCAGAGAAGGATAGATAAATGAAAACAACACTTCATTTATGCATTTTAATCGTTTAAGAAAGTAGATTTTAAAGGGTTTCACTTTATTTAAAGAATGCAATAAAATGGTAAAATTATTTTAAATAAAGTTAAAAAATACGAACCAAAGGGAAAATTTAAAATTATATTAATATATTCAATAACATAAGTACAAAAAAAGCCTTGTCCTGTAGGTCATTTCTGCACAAAAAAAGGGCAATATCTGACAAAAATACTTTTGCCACTCTTATAGCAGCCTTCGGTTGCAATTGTCATAACGTCAATTTTAATTTTTAACTTTTATTCTTAACGCGTGTTTTTTTTTTTTTTCTCTGCTGATCTTATCTAAAAAATTCTTACTGCTTCCTACATCTTAATGCTCTGTACCTTAAATAAGACACAAATTGCTTAGAAAATTTGCGCCTTTAGCAGTCTTGTCTATCCAGACCACAATATGCTGTGGCCCATGCGAGATCTACATTCTCCTGTTTTGCAAAACATTTTAGATAATCTTAATTCCGCTCTCAAGTAATTTCTAACTTTTGAATTTAATAAAGTAAAAATTATTAGCAAATTAAAAAAAATAATAATAACAATAAGAATTTTAGTTCTGCTAAAGTTTAAGTAAATTCTAACTTTTTAATTTATTAGAAAAAATACACACGAATTTTTGCGTAAATTTTTTAAGAAAAATGGAAAAATTTGGCACCAGTCGAATGTAATACAGCGTCCGTCATTAGCATTATTCTTCCTGCTTACCGTCGGCTTGGTCACAAATACAATTTTTTATTTTTACTCTCTAATCATTTTCCTTTACAACGCAGAAAATGCTGTTAAGTATCATACTAATTGTTATAAAGTGAGTATGACTGCGTTCGAAGCCTTGCGCGGTACTTTATTAGTTCAACTAATAATTTCAAAACAACACATAGTAATAATATATGAATTAAGACATTAAATAATAGAAGGGTAAAGGTAAAAGATTCTGAAAGTTATACAACCCAACCAAACTTTCAAAAGGATGTTCGATTAAATAAATTATTGCGTGACCCTGTGCTTTTTAAAGTTGACTTTAACTAACAGATGCTAACGATTACAATAATCAGAACCAAAAATTATAAAAAATAGATTGATAATTTTTATTCCATGCTTTTAACCAATTCCTGAAACCATAAATGAACAGTTTCCCAGTTTCCCCAAAGCCATTTAAAACAATTGGGAATTAGGATTAAACAGCATAAAATTAGAAGCAGGAATAATCACTTTTTGAATTATTAAAACCCAAAAACAACTTAAAGCCACCATAAAATATTTTTTTTCTTGTTTATTTATTTGCAATCTATTGTACAATATTAAGCAAATGTGATTAATTTAAAAATTAACAGAAGTAATTGTTTTTTTAGTGAAACAATAACTATATATTATATACAAAAGTAAAGATCAAACAGATAATTAAATAATGTTCATATCTGTACATATATTAAAGTAAATTATTCTTATTTTATGTTATTTAAATTTATATTAAGCACAAGATTGTAAGGTTTCAACATAAAATTTTCGCTTATAAATTATTGTCTAAATGGGAGATCTAAGATATGACATCTTTTTAGCCTTCTGACTTCATCTGTTTCGTCTTAAGAACTTATTGCTAAGATATTTACATGATTGCTAAGCCTTTGTACATATCTACTACTAAATTTCCTTATTTCATCTATAATATATGAGACATTTAAATCGTTATGAAGGGTTTTATTTGTTACAAACCAGGGAGCATTGGCAATCATTCTAAGTGTTTTGGACAGAAACCTTTGAAGGATTTCAACATTTGATTCACTCGTTGTTCCCCATTATTGGATTCCGTATGCCCATACGGGTTTTATGATAGTTTTGTATCAGAGAACTTTATTTTCTATACTTAATTCAGATTTAGGTCTTAGTAGCCAATATAATCTTTTTAGTTTTTTTTTCAAGTTGTTTTCTTTTGTTTTTCACATGATTTTTCCATGTAAGTCTTCTATCTAGCTGCAGCCCTAAGTAAGTGACGCCTTCTTTGCTTGGTATCACGGAATTATTTAAATACAGCGCAGGACATTGTTCTCGCCTTAGGCTAAAGGTCATATGAGAAGACTTTTGTGCGTTTACCTTGATATTCCACTTATTTAGCCAGGTACTTAAGCTATTAAGTTGTTGCTGAAGTAGGCTAGAAACTTCTGCTTTACATTCGCTAGATGCTAAAAACACTGTACCATCCGCATAGGTTGCAGTTGTTACTTTATTGCTAATTGGCATATCAGACGTAAATATCGTGTACAACGTTGGTCCCAGAACACTTCCTTGAGGAACACCGGCATTAATTTCTTCGATTTCAGAGAATTCTAAATTCACTCTATCATAGAAGCTTCGTTCATCGAGGTATGATTTCAAAAGTACATAATATGGAGCAGGTAGTAAAACTTTAAGTTTATATAATAAGCCATTATGCCAGAGGCGATCAAAAGCTTGCTGAATGTCTAAAAATACTGCAGAGCAATATCGTTTACGTTCGAAGGTGTCTGTTATTACTTTAACTATGCGATGGCATTGCTCAGGTGTGCCATGGTTGTGTCTGAATCCAAATTGGTATTCTGGTATAATATTATTTTTTTCTAAAAACGGAAGCATTCTCTGAAGTAGTAATTTTTCAAACAGTTTTGAAAGCAAAGGTAGGAGACTAATGGGCCTATAAGACGTGACAATGTTTTCTGGTTTATTTGCTTTAGGTATCATTATTATTTCTGCACATTTCCACTGCAAAGGAAAGTGCTGCAATCCAAGCATGGAGTTATAGATCATCGTAAGAAATGCTAGACCTTTTTGAGGTAAATATTTTAAAACCCTTGCGTCTATTTTATCGAAACCAGTTGACTTATAATTATTAAGCTTTTGGATTTCAGATTTCACTTCGGTCGGAGAAATAGGTTTTATCGGAAAATCCATCTGGCACGCTGTATCTAAAAATTTTATAATATCATACTCATCTGTATTTATCACAAATGGTTTGAAGGTTTCTTCTAAGTGTTTAGCAAAAGTATTGGCTTTTTCCTTATCATTTTTGCACCAGGTACCATTTAAGTTTTTAATCGGAATATTTCGTTTTGTCGGTCTTTTTAAATAACGTGTTGCTTTCCAGATGCTATGTTCACCAGTGGAATCATGTCCGCTTAAGCTTCTTAAATAATTATTCTGTCCTTTGTTTTTGTAATCAGAAATATGTTCCTTCAAGATTCTTGCAGCTGAATTAAAATTAGTTTTATCATTAGGGTTTCTGCTTTGATGCCAAATTCGTCGAAGTCTCCTTTTGTTTCTGATCAGCTCTCTTATCTTTGCTGATATACGCACATGAGATCCAGGAAATGATGTCGAAGAATTATTTTTCGGTGTTGATAAGACTGCAGATTCGTGTATAAGATTAGTGAACATTTCAACGACATTTTCAAGATCCTCTGTCCTATTAATTGCCATTCTTAGGTTTACATTTTTATCTATAAAGTAACTACACGATTTAATTTCAGTATTATTTGTGATAAGCTTGGCATTTTTTGGAAGAAACTCTAAGCTGGTGTTGTAGTTAATTATTATTGGTGAATGATCTGAACTTAAATCTTCTATGTTTAATATGTCTAAGTTATTAGGTGAAACTCCGCAGTACACTGCAAAATCTAAGAGTTCGGGTATCTTACACGGGTCGGTAGGCCAATAAGTGGGGCTTCCACCAGATAATGTTTTATAGCTATTTTTAGTAACGCATTTAAACAATTCACACCCTTTTGGATTAATGAGTCGGGAGCCCCACCATGGATGTTTAGCGTTGAAATCTCCACCTACCAAGAACCTAGAACCAAGAGCAGAGAAAAAATTTTCATAATCCTCACTAATGATACGATGCCTAGGAGGGCAGTATATGGAACATATGGTAAATACGTTATTGTTACATCTTATTTTAATGCCAGCAGATTGTATAATTGGACTTCTGACCGGATTTACTATTTCGTAAGCAATTGTTGATTTTATTAAAATTGCTGAGCCGGCATGGGCTCTTTCATCAGGATGGTTTGCAGTGATCAGATCATAACCACTTATTTTAAAAAATGATCTACTATTGAAATGAGTTTCAGATATTAAAAATATGTCTATATATTCAGTTCTAATAAATATTTCAATTTCGTTTTTCTTTTTTGCCATTCCGTTGACATTCCAAACTGCAATTCTGAGATTTATTTGCATAATTTGTCGATGAGTAAAGACATCATATTCATCAAAGTTGTGGTCAATTTCTCCATATGTTTATCTAACATATTTTCTAAATACTTAAAAATGTTTTCAGTATCTGAAGGAGGGGGAGGATTTCGCTTGGCAACGTCAGAATAGGACACATTTGGTGGAGGATTATTTCTGGTATTATTAGTTGTTCTGTTATTGTTGGATATTATTTGAGGAAAATTATGTATATCGTTAGAAAAACTTTGTGGTTGCTGTCGAAATGAAGATCTATATGTATTTGCGTTTGAGTTTCTCTTTTGTAGGAGTTTTTGATAAATAATACACCCTTTGTAATTTGCTGTGTGGTTTTGAAGACAATGTATGCACCGTGGGGGGAGATCAAAGTTTTTTGTGCATTCGGCTGTGGGATGATCTAACTGACATTTGACGCAGACGAATGGCTTTTTGCAATACGCCTTGGTGTGGCCGTATTGTTGACAACGATGGCATTGAACGATATCGTTGAATTTTCGTGGGGGTTCTATTTTAATTACCGCATTATTAAAATATCGTAGCTCATAGATTTTCTTATTTTCTGGATTAGGATCCAAATCGACGTAAAACATTGATAACGGCTGCTTTGTGATTCTACTTATAATATTTGTTACTGACCTGACTGGATACCCTAACAAAATGAGTTCCGATTTAATGTCTACTGTGGGTGTAGTATGATGCATGCCTTTCAGAACTACTCTATATGCACGCTCACTTTTTATTTGGTATGTGTGAAAACTTATATTTTTTGTCTCTAGATAGCTTACAATTTTTCTATAACAATCTATAGATTTCATAAACAGTTTAATTTGTCCGTCTCTTAAAGACTTGTAATGAAAATCTGAGTTTGGAACAACACTTGATAAACTTATAATCATTTTACTTATTTCAGTTACACACGCTATAAAAATATTTGGTGGTTTCTGGGTTACCTCTCTTTCTGGTACTATTTCTTCCTCTTCATCAAGTACTGCGAATTTGTTGCTATTTGAAGTGCTTGGCAGTTCTACTTGCTTTTTAATTGCCTGTTTTCATCTAGAAGATAAGAAAGTCAATTTAACTTAACAATTTTATCATAAAAAATTACAAGATGATTTGTGGCATTCACATCTCAGGTGGCCTGGTCTTTATATTCTGTATGCAAAAGCTCTTCTTTTAATTATTTTTTATTACTTTTTTTCTTTCATTTCTATTTTTTCTTCGTTTAGTCATTTAAAAAATAAATAATTTGCCACTTAAGTATCAAGAGTAGATTTCCATTTTATCGTCAAAGAACACACTAAAGGACACTTAAATTCAAATTAAAAGAAAATTACACTCAATCAATTCTACTTTTTCGTTATCTCTAACAGCAAATAGCATAACAAAATGATTTTAAGAATATAATTTGTTAAATATTAATAAGCTAACTTTTTAAATAAAAAATAATTTAAATAAATTCCTCCTATAAATTTTCTTATTGAAAATTTTCGCATATAAACAATATTTATATTTTATACTTGTCCGCACAACAAATTGTTTTAGCCGCAGGATTGTGTACGCGATAATAAAACTTTTTTCCAAGAACATTTTTTTTCATTGTTAGTGATAAATATCTCTTATTGAAAATGTTGGTTCTTTTGGAATTTTATCTCTAAAATACAACAAATAATTTGACACAGACGTTAAAAGTTGTCGCAAGGAATTATGAATACGTGATCTTTTTAAGAAGAGTTCAAGTTTTATATCATGAACTTTACATTATAAATGTCAATGTCTTTAATGTAATCTAGCTTTAGAACCTTTATAATAAATTTTTTGCTTCATTCATATAATTCGATAGGATTATTATTGCTGTGATTTATTTGAATTTTGTGCTTTAATCAGCATGAAATATTTTCAAATAATTTGCAAAGTAATTTGCAAAGTCGATATGGCAATTGAACTATCAATGTGATTATATTTAGAAGTCCCAGATTGACTTCACATTAAAATTTTTTGGAAAACATTGAAGTTAAAAAATGTTGTTAATAAACTTAAGCTTTTCAACTAAGACATTTTGGGTTTTTTTCAGTGGAGATTCTTGAAAAAATTAATTAATTAAATTAATTAATTAAGATTTTAAACTATTGAATTGTTTTATAGTCAAGTGAGTTCACCTGGTAAATCAAATTGTTGTGATTAAATTATTGCTCTTAACTCCTGTGAAGAAAGCTACAGTGCAGTAACAGTGTTGTTTCGTTGTGGCCCACATATCATATCTTATTTTTCAACCGTTAACTCATTTTAAGAAGCATTTTCAAATATGTTTTATATCTGCAGATTATTTCATAAATCTCATTCGCTTTATCTTACCTTTGGTATCTTTTTATTTCTTCGATGAATTTTTTTCTGATTAAACTATTTGATCTCCGATATATTTTTAGAAATACACCTCTGGCTTTCCAACCAAACATTAATTCTCATTCCGACTATAGTATTGTGACACAGCATCAATCACTTATTCCATACACCATTTCAACTTGAAAGCAATTATTTTGCATAGATATTCTCAATATCCTTTCAATCAAAAGAAACGCGCTTTAATAAAATGTGATTTTAATGGAAAATAAGTTTCTGAAATTTTAAACAAAATACAGCAGATCAATTAGAAGTAGAACTCGATGTGGCTCCCTTTTTTCTTTATTTGTTTCCTTTGTTTTAAGAAAATAATCCAAAACGTTTTCTTCTGTGAATGTTTTCATAGACATATATTTTTATATTGTTGATCTTGAACTTAAATGAAATTACTTTTGACATATTTTATAGATTTTTTTTACTGTAAAACACATTTGAAAAAAAAAATAATAATTTTTTGTATATTAAAGATATTATTTAAATCGTTTTTAGTATGTAGTTTAAAAATAATTTTTTTGTTTCCTCTAATGTATTTCTATTAAAAGTTTTTGCAATATTTAGATGTTATTGATCTCATAGAGAACAGAAAATTTCCAGTTGTTAATAATAAATTGAATTTAAAATAAAACTTTTGTGGCACTTAATTTTTCTATGAATTTATAAATAAAAATTAAATGAATAATGACACGCAGCAACAGCTGTTGTAGAATTTATGAATTTAAGTTATAAAACTTTCATTAAATCTTTGAATACCAAAAATTTACTGTTGAGTGCTGGAAAATTTTTTTAGCTGAAATATTTAAGCACAAGTGAAAAAATGGGGAAAATATTATAAAAAGGCAACAATTAAAGTTGGGAGGTTCAATAAATGTTTAAGCAAAAACAAAAGTCGAATAGTGAATTAGTCGAATGAGTCGTTTGAAACAAAATTTCTGTGGCTATTTCGCTTTCAATAATTTTTATAATTTTATGGATAACGAAAAACGGCCTTTTTTTACATTCGGTTAAATGTGATTCTTCACGGTACAAAGTGCTCTAAAGTTAGAATATAATCTTCTCATAAAACTGTAAAAATTTCCCTTTTGCGATTTAAATATATGTTGCCGCTTTATCTACGTCTCCCAAAAATCCAAAAATACAAAAAAAAAGACAATCTACGACTCTTGTTACAAACTAAAAGAAAGTAAATAAAAGTTTGAAGAAGCTAAACTATTTGGCCTAAATTTGAATTTAATTTTTTGTTTTTATAGCAGCTGCTGTTTATGTTGATAAATGATAAAACCGTAGTTCTTCCTCGTCTATATAAAAGTTTGACAAGTTATTTATTATTTTATTTATTTTTGATTTTATTCTTGATATAAATTTAGCACCTCACGTCATAACCGCACCGTTCATTTGAGACTTTGAATAAATAAAAACTTAATATTAGTTTTCGTTTTCACATTATTCCCATTGCATTTTGTGGTCATATTTTATAGTAATTGTCTTTGAAATAAATTATTTACAGCGTAAAAAATAAAAGTATACGTAATTTCGCAGCACTTTATTAAAAGCAAATCTACCTACGCCGTAAAGCAAAAGTGCTCTGCTTACCTTAAGCAAATAAAGAAAATTGTACGCGAGTTCAGTAGGTTTTCAGAAGAATTCTTATTTAATAAAAAAACAAACAATTTAAGCAAACAATTTAAGTATTTTTATTTTAAAAATTTTGTTTTAAATGGTCTGTAACCAAACAGAGAATAACAATTTTGTTCGAAAATTCTTATTTGTGTCTGTTTCAGACAGAAGACTCTCCAAAAAACGCGACTCTTTAATTTAAATATGCAAGCAACTATTTCATAATGCAAAACTAATTTATTTAATATTAAATTTTTGGTATTTGAATTACATTCTCTCCTCATTTATCTTCAGTAACAATATAAACAACAACAACAAAACTTTTGCGGCTCCGTTGGCGTGTGAGTGCGGTTAAATAATTTTAGTATTTAATATATCAGCAACTCTTAAACATTTTCCTAATTAATTTGCAACCAATTTTTTATTGCTTTTTTAAATACAAAATAAATTAAATAAATGAAGAGTTCGATATAATTGATTATCTGTTTTATTCAAGTTAATTATTTTAATGGCTGATAAGCTCAAGAAAAATAATTACAAAATAAAATGGAAAACTCATCTGATGAGAAAAAAAATATATATTTCATTTTTGCAAGAGTTTTGTGTCGCCAATGCTTTAGCGCAAGTGCAATAAATAATTTAATTTTTCATACATTTGAATTTAATTTAATTGTCTGAATTATTAGTTTTAAACATTATTTTTTTATGCAGAAGGATAAGTGTATGTGATCCTCGGTCTGTCGAGGGCTTCACTCGCGTTAAAATACCGCAGTGCTCGTTGCCAGGCCCAATGATAAACCATATATATGTTTTCGACATGCCACCGCAGAATCTTTTAATTTTTTATGCTGATGATATTCTGATTGTCTATGAAATGCCAAAGCAAGAACCATCAATGAATGACTTAATCAATACACGATGATGCTGACAAAATATTTTACTGTGTCCATAATCTTTAACGAAAGACAAAAATATATTCAGACAAATTTTACACCTGAAATATCTTCTTTGACTATTGGATGAGATTTGATTAGAAAATCGTAGAGGCTGAGGTATCACCTTCCACGATAACTTTGCACGATATCGTCACATGGATGATGTTTTGAAGTATAGAGAAGGTCCCGATAAGGGAGTGTGTTTTTGGTCTATCGCCAACTCAGTTGTCCTGTCATCTTTTATGCCTTTCCACACTTTTCTTAGTCATAACTTCTTCGACTATTCTTTAGTATGTAAGAAACTTTTTGTGTTGACTTTTGGTTTTATTTTTATTGGTTAAAAATTTTGTATGAAAATATGTGGGATAATAAAATCACTGGCATACTCGTACACGCACAAATATAAATAAAATAATTTCAACTAGAGATATGCTGAGTTTATATTAAATATTAATATTCCCACATTCCTACAATAAACGCGTTATCTTTCGTAACTTTTCTCTAATAAACATAATACGAATTTATGCAACACGTGTCCCAAAAAAGAATCATGTGTAAATCTGATTCAATTATTTTAACACGAACTTTAAACAAAGTATTAAAATGAAAAATCACAAGCCCACAAAAGGATACAAAAATTATTTACTCTTGAATAATTCAAAAATTATCAGGAAATCAAGTAAAACATTGTTTATTTTTAGTTTTAATTTTATTTTCCTTTCTTGACATTTCCGATTCTGTCTGTTATTCTTTAAATTTGCTCATGTCTTTTAGATACGTGTGAGCGTAAGTTGCTGTTTGCACATAAATAGTTTTTAAAAAAAAGGCTTTTTTCATCTAATAATAGATATTTAATAGAAACTAAGACTTAATTTTTTTCTTCCTTTTTATAATAATTTAAAAAACAGCAAAATATTTTAGTGTCAACTTTAAGACTGTTTGAGACGTTTTTTTGTTATTCTATTTAAATAAAAATTTTGCTTAATTAGTTACTACCAAAATAATGTTGTAAATAGCAATTATGATGTCCGCAGAAAACAAGTTTTGAAATATGTAACTATCAATGTAATTATCAAACTGACTCATTAATACTCTGTATTGCTAAAGAGTCTAAATGCCAAATTAAAGTTCAGTAATATTTTGAATTTTTGATTGATCTTAATTGCCTTTTTGTCTTGAAAGCTGTTTTTAAAATTACATTTAACATATTTGGAGAAAATATGTTGCATAATAGATATTTACAACAGACAACTGTTACATATACAGTTGCTTATCAACATTTCGAACAGCTAAAAAATAACCGGAATGCTGAAACTTTGCTAATAGAAACTTTTCGGAGTTGATTAAAAGTACATGTTTCTATAGATTTCTAGATACAATGTTTATTAACATTTTGTGCTTCCGCTTCATATGTGAAGAGCGCCAGTCTATTTCTCAATTTTCTCTCACTTGCGATATTATTGTTTGCTGCGATTTCATAATATTCACATCAGTTTTCAACGGCACGTGTAACAAAACACAACGGTAAAAAAAATTTAATTTATTATAAGGAATATGTAATTTAAAATAATAATAAACCTCTAAATCTCGAAATAAGTTTAAAAATTAAAAAAGAGCAAAATGGAAATACAAATCGAACGAATGATTAAAATTGAATAAATGCTTAAAAATTAATAGAAAAATACATTAATTTCTGTTGTATTTACAAAAACTAAAATTAAACTAAAATACAAATGAAAACATAACAACAAAGTTTTTTTTTTCTTATTTTTTAGTTGATAACATCTTACAGCGAACTAGCGACTGCTACATCGCGAAAACTTTAGTTAACTAACACTACTGAATTTTCCGCAATCAACAGTTATGTTACAGCCATTGCATAAAAATGCTCTAAAGTTATTTTACTGTGTCAAAGAACAACATTATTATTGGCGTGTACCAGCGACAGTAATATCACATTTTCACAAACGCCAGCAATGAAAGTCGGCATAATACCAAAAAACGTCAGCTGGCGCACCATAATACATTTGAAGTATCCACTTGGCTGATAATCTCTTACAGTGTAATACTGCTTTGTGTCATTGTAGGCAACCTGTTACAGAACCATCGTGTGCCTACCATTACAAATAAATTTCTATTATGTCTTGCTATTGCTGATATTCTGTTGAGTGTCCTCTGTATAACAGTAACGTTGGTGGGTAAATTGTTGCAGCATTTTATGTTTGGAGAATTTTTTTTTGTAAATAACAAAGAAAAAGTTTTTATAAATTGGTTTGGGAAAACAATCTTATTTACAAGACGTTTTTACACAGCTGTAAGCCATTCGCCGGAAATGATACTGCAAATAACTTTGCAAGACCATATTATGTACTAAGTAATTAAAGAATTTTAATATCAATGAAACAGGAATTATTTATTTCAAGTATTTTTTCGGATTTTTTCTGTCCAATGGTTTGAGATATTTTCCTGTTTCCTTGGAAAATATCTTTCCAAATTTTTTAAGTTTCCATTTACTTCTGCAAGGCCTGCAGGTAGAAATGTCTTGGACAGCATACCGTATGCTTTCTAAATACCTTTCTGTACGCATACATTTTTCCAAATGCATTAAATATTTATTCAAACTATTAAGATCACTAAGGCACTAGATTCGAACGAAGATATAATAGTCTCAATCAAAAGTTCCTTATTGTAAAAGAAATTATTTTTTTGTTTTATTAATTTTCTTAAAAAAATTTGATTATATTTTAATAAAACAAATTAAAATAATTTTTTCGTTTTTCTTCATTTTTTTTATTGAATTTTTTTTAGATCCAACCATGAAAAGAATTTGGAGAGTAAAGAGCGCATCGTTAAAATGCTTTTTGTTTTGGTTCTTGAATTTTTTATATTTTGGATACCATTGTATGTCATCAATACGGCGGCCATGTTTATTGGTCCCGCCATCTACGAGCATGTGGATTATACAACAATAAGTTTCTTTCAATTGCTGGCCTACTCATCGAGCTGTTGTAGTCCCTTCACCTACTGCTTCATGAACGCCAATTTTCGTCGAGCTTTTGTCGACACCTTTAAGGGGATGCATTTTAACGATAGAAGTTTTTAGAATAAAAGTTAAAAACCTACACCAAATCTTTCAATGGTTGGTAATTCAATAGCACTGGCTAATAGTTGTACGGTAATGACGACCAACAGTGTATGGGAAAGTCCAAGACTTTGAAATTCTTACTAGAGGTCACGGTTAAGGACTGAAAATACAGGTAATTGAAATTTAAGATATTAAAATAACAAGTGTACAAAGAGTTAGTGAAATTAAAAATAGTATTTTGTATAAAACAAAATGAAATTAAATCTCTGTAAATTTTATTTCCTTAATCCAATGCACCAGGAATAATGTTTTAATTTTTCAATTAAATAAAACTTGCTATTTAATATATAAATATTTAATTAAAGTAGACTTAATTCCTTATTGTAAATTTATCTGTAAAAGAATTTAAACTTATTAATGTTCCACAAGTACAACAAACGAATCGAAATTATTTTTCGAAAAAAATAAATTAAAAATAAATTAAGTGAATAAAAATTAAACAATTAATTACAAAAATATTTAATAAATACGTTTTATTTTTTAATTTAAACTGACACTTAAAAAAATTAAAAATCACTTGAATATTTTTTATCAGTGTTCTTTTTTTTTTGATAAGCAGAAAACTTAGTTGTAAATAAAATTAATTTGCATTTTAAAACGAGGAAAGTTTTGATTTTATTATTGTCTTTCAAAAAACTATTTGCCAGTTTTTTTTTTTGCTTTATAAAAGTGAATAAAGAACCTAAGATCCTAATAATATGAAAGAATGGTAGACATATAAAAACATTTTTTTTGAGATGTTTGTTTCAAATATTGTTTCAGATATTGAAAATAATTCTCCTGCTTAACAACTCCCATTTTTGGTCATACAATCGTTACATTATTGTGAAAATATAAGCAAAATATTGATCGTTGTTTTATGGCTGCAATATATTTTCCGCATTTTTGCCTATCTGTCCGTCTTTCACAGGCCTCTATTTCTTAAACTGACTTAGCCAGACATGTAAAATATTAACAGAAGTTTTATTATTAAAAAGCCGCAACTATTAAAATAAATCTTAAATAAAGAGATTCCCTATGGCGATAAAACTGACACATATTTTTTTATTAAAACAATAAATAATAAAAGGATCTGATTATAAGCCAAAGGATGGCTCATGCATGGTGCAAAACCCATGTGTGTGAATAAAATATTTAAGTAAAACTAAAGCCTTCAAATATGTTGGCATATATTTTCAATTTTAGCCTCTTTATGATAATCCGGAAGGAATATATTTGTTTAAAAAACTCGTATTGAAACCGTAGTAGGATTTGGCTCTTGAATAAGTTTTTTTTATTTAATGTTTTTCTGTTTATTGTAGTAATAAAAACTTTTCCAGTACTTATGTGAGTGAAATTCATACCTATTCTTTTTTGATTTGATATAAAAAAAAATAATTCTGCTGTGGATTTTTTCAATTTATCTGTTTTTTTTTGAAAAAGCGTTAACAAATTTAATTTTATCGTTGCCTTAGTGATGGTTTAAAGTACAACAGCAAACATAAGAAATTAAAATTAACATAATCTGATAATCTCGCCTTCGGAAAATTTTTAAAATGAAAAAGAAAAAATTAAAAAAATTCTAGTTGAATCAAAAAATAAAAACTGTAAGAGAGACAGTTATTTCTTATTTCTTTTCAACATGAAAGATTAAAAAAGACTAACAACCTGAGCGTAAATGTATTTACAATTTTTTTAAAACAATAATAAAACGACGTTGCGAATGTTTAGTCTGTAGTGTACTTTTGTGTTGAAAATTACCTACATCCTTATTATATCTGCTTGACTGGCAACAGAATACACAATTTGAGAAATGATTATGAAGAAAACAACCAAAAAGAATGGAACTCGCAAAAGCAAATTAAAGAGGGCGTTTGAGCCTGAGGGTAATTATTTTGTCAAAATGCGACAATTTTGTCTTTAAAGAGGCTCGTATCTTTAATAAACATAAGTTTGGTTTAAACAAAAACATTTATTTGACAACAATTATAAACACAGACATAAATTTTTAAATTGAGACAACGTTAAGAAAATTCCACAAACGAACTGCGAACAATATTTTTTTAGGTTGCAGTTTATAAAAAATGAAATGGCGTTGCAGATTTAAGAAATTTTTAATTAGGAAACGAATAAATGTGAACAAATTCTCGTAACTAAGCAAAATGCGTAACACGCACTTAATAGAAAATAAATGGTAATGAAGCGAACGCATGATGTACCACAGGGTAATATTTTATTCTTTACTTTTAATTAGGACAGTTCCAGCTAAAGAGTATTTTTTATAATTTCGGTAATTGTTACAAACAAATAAACCAACTTCCTGCAAAGCATCTACGTTATTATTTGCTTAACTTCTATTTAATTAAATACATTATTTTCGCTTTTAAAGGAATTTGTAAAAAAAATTAAAAGTAAAAATAGTGTCTTAATGGTAATTGCTGGATGAACGTTTTTTAATTTTTTATTGTCTTTTTTCTTTGTGGGTTGAATATGGTTCTCATTAAATATGTTTGGATTTAGATACAAGATTTTTGAATTTTCTATATTTGGGTAGAATCCATATGAACATTTAAAACATGAATTGTTAAGACCGAAAATTTATCTCAATTAAGACTGTAATTTTGTTCCAAACAAAAACTCCTGCATCCACATTAATGCGAAATATTTTTCATGTTTACTTAAGGCTTTTAAAATAACTTCTACAAAAAATTTATTCAAGAATGTTTTAATGAATGTGGGCTATGGAAAGTAAAAGAAAGAAAGCTTTTTGTCTTTAAAATAAACCAATGAACAAGAACTATTGAATTTAATATCATTCAATATATTTCTTTATTTTATTGATTTCATATCATTTTAAACTTCTAGAATAATTCTGTATGTATAGTTGGTTACAAAACTATTTTCAATTTATTATTATTTTCTATTATATTATTTAATTTTGATTTTAGCTTTAAATATTCTAGACAAAAAATACCAACATATTTTCCCTTCAAATTTCTTAAGTTAATAAATAACACCAGAATATAAATGCTAGAATTTGTAAAAAGTTTAAAGCAAAAGATAACTTAGTAGAACGACAAACTGTATGTTAGTGTGTGCATTTTGATGATACGTATATGTGTGGATAAATTTAAACAAAAATCAAAAGCCGTAAAATAACAAGCAGCACAAATTCTCCATCGTATAAATAAAAAAAAATGTTTGCCTTGAAAATTAATAAAAAGGGTATTTACTTGAATACTGTTCGCGCGACTAATAGAAAAATTTATGTCAGCTGTGAATCAACAAATAAAAAATCGGCTGATTTCAAGTATTTTTTGTCTCTTCATCGGACAATTCGCATTAAAGTTCCATTTATCCAACTAATAAAAATGACTGCTCTGTCTAACTTTATTTTTGCAATGAGTTTGGTTCGAAGGGATTAAAATTCACATAAACTACCAGGTTCTTCCAGGATATGAGGATATATTACAAATATCACTACAAGACTCCTTATTCTTACGTTGGTATTTTAGCACCTTCTTCTTCTTATTTAAAAAAATACCTTATGAACTATAAATTTAAACAAAAATATACACGGTTTGATTCTTACCAACAATGCAGCTCATTAGATATGAATATTTTATTATAGTTACCAATCAAAATATTTTGGGACTGATTTTCCATTTTGACATGGCATTTGTATTGTGATAAGAATTTATTTAAAATATTTTTAAGTTGTATTGTATAAAGGAAAGAAATTGCTTAAATAAGAGTAAGACTTTTTTGACCACCTTTAAATTGATAGGGGAAAATTGATTGCTTTTTTTTACTAATTATAAAGAAAGCAATTTTTTCTATACTCCAATAATATAAATTAGAAAAAAAAGCGAAGAAAAGCTTAAGAGAATCATGTGTAGTATTATGAAAAGAAACATTTTTATATAACCACTTATCATATTCTTCAGAGTCTTTTTGAAAATGTTTGTAAAAAGTGATTCAGAATTCGCATTTAAAAAGGCTTGATAATAATCTCTCTACTTTGTATGCAATAAAAATATTAAAAATTCTTTCGTTAACATTATTCTTTCATTTTATGAACAAAAGAATGGAAAACTGTTATTAAAGTCGAGTTTATTATTTTTTTTTTTTCAAATAAATAATTAAAACCCTGGTGAAAAAGGAAATAAATCATGCAGGTAGCAAAAGAAAGTCCTCAAGCATTTTTCATTTTTCTTAGAAGTAATTTTATGTTATTTTTGAAGATTTAAAGATAAAGAAGAAAACTAAAGTCCGCAATGCTATAAAACATTCAAGGTTCGGAAGTTCGTATAATATTGTAAAGCTGATCATTTTCTTGTTATTTAACATATTTTTAAAGGAGCCTTAGAAGTTTTACTTTTATTAAAAAAGGATTTTAATATGAAAACAAGAAATTTGGATTTATTTTACTTTTTCCATTACGTAGTTATTTATTTTATTTCTTTTAGAAACTATACCTTGGTGTTTAATTTGTATTTTTTTAATTTTTAATTTTAATTGAGGGATTTTTCAGTTTTAAGTAAAATATTACGTGTAAATTTAATTTTGTAATCGCTCAAAATTCAGATTAGAGTTATATAATTATTCAGCATTTTGAACCAGAAGGGGAGTAGAATAATCAAAATCTGCATCCAAGCATACTTTCAGTAGTATTAAAATTATTTCATTCAAAATTTTTAAAACGTGTTCAAACATTATTGGTAAAAAAATTATTTTTATCCAATTTGTTTTTTTTTTTAAATAAGTTTTGCAATTTATCAATTTTAGTATTTAAAAATTTACGCACATAATGTTTTAAATTGTATTTTGTGCTTCAGAAAATAAACTCGTTCAATATTTAAAAGTGTCCATGCAGGACTGCAATAAGTTGTGGCTGAGCATAATAATTAGATTTATGTGTTTCATGGCCAATGCAGATGTGATTAAACAAAAGGAAACCAAATGAACACATGTTATTATTGAGAAAGATTTACACATGACACGCGTTGCTTATGCTCTTATTTTTTTATCAAGAAAAGTTGTGAGAAATGACGGGTTTATTTTTAGAATAAATAGAATGTTATATTATAGAGGTGAGGTGAATATTCAAAGGCATTTAAGTAAAAGAAGAGTCCACACTTCTGTATGATAAACGTAGAAATAACAAATTTCATCCAACAATTAATTCTTTGTTTGCTGGATGTCACCTAAACTGAAATTCTTAAAATAATAATATTTTTTTAATGAGTTCAAAGATTATTTATGCAGGCTTATAAGGTTGTACATTATAATTAGAAAACATTATTGGCAATTTAAGTACTTGTGCACTGTACAAATCACTATTGCATCCACCAGTTCGTGTCCATGTGTGTTGTCTTAAAGCTTCTGAGATGACGTGTGACATTTAAATTTCTTAAAAATGTTTTTGTTTCTTAAACATTTTCCATAAATGCTTGGGTGAGTGTTAAATTTATGGTCTTATAAATCTGGTTTGAGTTGAAGTTGAACACTACTTTCTTCACATAACAATTTATTTGTGTCCTTAAGGTAATCAGACCAGCTTTTCGGCATAAGAAGGCTTGTATCTGACTCCAGCATTAAATTTTTTGTCTTCAATAAATGCTTGTGGAATTCATTTCTTTATAAATGCTGATCATAAAACTTGTGAGCGGATTTAAGAAGTTCCAACTCTTTAATCTAAGGCGGGCTTCGATTGCAATAATATGAAAATGAGGGCAATTATTATTATATTTTTATGTATTCAAAGTCCCTTATGGAATTTCGGTATGACATGAGATGTTAGAAATGTTTTAATAACTCATTGCGTAAAATCTTAAATTTTCTGCTAGCAAAGTTTTAAAGAAAAAAGTTTTAAAGAAGACATAGCAGCAAAAAAGAAAAACAATAACTTTATACCCTCTTACCGCAAAGAGTGGAAAAAAAGGCTTATCCAAGTTTGTGAATTTTTTGGATTCTAAAAACTTCAGACCCTTTTGTATCACAAAAGTCACATTTGGAAAATTGAAAAATAATGTAGAAGAATGTGCTTCTGTCCAAAAAAAAAAAAAAAAAAAAAACAAAATTTTTAGCGTAAGAGAATAATAATGTATAAAATTTATGTTGAATATTCATAGAATTATTAAAACTTTTATTACTCAAATTCATTAATTCGTGTTACAAAAGCTTTTGTCACATTTTTGAATTCATTAAATTTTTTAATATAAATTCGTAGAAAAGTTAAATAATTGAATGGAATTAATGGTAAATTTCCACGATTTATTTTAATTCAATTTAGCTTAAATAACTAAAATACTTTAATTCACCAAGAGAGCAAGAGAAGCTACATGTTGCAAAAATTTTAATAGAAATACATTTGAAAAAATATAAAATTAATTTACGACGCACATGAGAAAAAACATAAATAATTTGTTAAAAAAATGTGCGCAAAATATGTCAAAAGCAATTTCAAATAACTTCAAGTTCAACAAGGCCCTTAGATGCAAAATAAAAACTTTAGAAGATACATTTTTGAAATATTTTACTAAAATAAAAGAAATAAAGAAGTTAAGAAAAATAAAAAGTTATAAAAGTCTTTGCTTGGTGCGTCACAATAATTTCTATCTTTAAATTGTTTTTTCCATTTTATTTAAAATCTAAAAAATTTGTTTTTCAATTAAAGTCACAAATTTTAAATGAAGTGAAAGACATCATATCTTTTGCGACTAGTTTAACTGATTTAGAAATATTTACGCAAAGTAATTGCAGTCAAATTAAAATGGTATATGGAATAATTTGTGGTGGAATAGGGAATGAATCGATGATCTGAAAGCCCAATCCAAAAAATTAAACAAAACAAAATGTAGTTTATCAGAAAGGATTTTCAGAGATGACAATTTACGTATCTTCGCCCGGGGCAAAACATAGAACATGACTAAAAAAAATCCTCAAAAGGGGGAAAAGTTAATCTACGAAATCATAGTAAAATAATGAGATCGATAGGTGTTCTGAAAGGAAATAAACACTCTTAGCTATTATATTCAATTTTTATCTCATCCAAGTAGTAGATCTGTCTATCAGTTAACGGCAATGGTGAACATAAAATATATAAACAGGGTAAAATCTTAATTCTCTCTGCTTAAAAAACCTAATGAGCAGGTTAACAACATTTACCGATAATTTTCTGACAGAGTTTTGCGCTCAACATGCTCTTTTTTTAATAAAATCACAATTTACGGATCAACTGCTAAATCTTTTGTCTCCAATAAAGGTGTGTTTATATTATGTGTTCAAGTCATATGGAATGTCAGATTTTCCATATGTAAATCAACACAAATAATGTAAACCTCATTAAACATAACATTTGTTATTTTCCTTTATATTATAACATGTGTTAGTATTTTACTTAGAGCACGCTCTATTTGATGTATAAAACCTTATGACAACAAATGTTCTCAGTCCTGCTTACTTTTACTTTTAAAATTTCCACTCAAAATATTAAGACGATAAAAGCTAGATTTCTAAAGGAAATTTTCTTTAACTTTTGTTGCTATAATCGACTAAACAGTAATATATAGGCATTTCCACGAATACGACAACCTCGTAAGCCAAATTTAGCGCTAAGGTATATAGTTAAAAACAAATTGAAATCTGAATTATTGCCCTTATTACCTCCTTTTTATAATTTTTTTCCCAGTGGAAGTGTACTTTAAAAATCATGATCTTTTTTTGTGCGACGAGTATTTTACAATTATCTTTAAGTATTTGTATGTATGTAAAGGATAAAAATAATAATTTTATACTTAACATTAAATACTTTAAACAAATAAAAAAAGGTTTCTGTGATATAAAAAGCTTTTATTGGTTTTTAATAGTCATATGTTAAAAATCTCAAAATATATTTAATTTTTCATGTAGACAACAAAAGAAACATTTATTTAAATAGTTTAAAAAATCACTATTTAAGCTTTTGCGTACAATTGTTTCCAAAATTATGTTTTTAATTTTCTAGAGTTCTTCAATTTTATGTAAAAAAATTAACAATGTGGAATTAATTTCCTTAAATTTATTTTCTTAATAACAATTCGATTTTAAGTATCCTTAATGAGTAATTTGAGAATAAATTGGAAAAGTACTTTTGATACTTTAGTGGCGATTTATTATTTACACCGCAACAGCAAAGATATTTAATTCTATTTTTTACTTGTAAAAGAGTTACGAACATTTGTCAGTATTAAAGACCAAACAAAATAAAAAAGGAATGTAAATAAACAGAAAAAAAATTAAATGAAATAAAATTTTCATTACAATTCGCAACTCAAGCGGTTATAAATAAATAAGAGGAATTAAAGGAAAAGCTATTGTACACAGAATACAAAGAACACGACGTCTGAGATCTGATGCCACAATTCATTGTGTATATGATTTTCTGTAAATAAAAGCCAACGAAAAAACTTTCGGGATAAATAAATTACATCTTTTTAAATTATTTTTTTATGGAGATTAAAATTAATTTTTTATTTTGCTTCTAACATTTTACAAACTTCAGTTTATAAATGAAAATGAACTTTTGGTTAATTGTTGTGGGGTGTTGTGATATCAGATAAATAATACTTATTTAATATATTCCTATATTCTGTAACAAATATAAATCCTTTTCCTTAAATTGATTTTTTTATTGTAAATTTTATAGGTTTTTTATAAAATTCGCACCAAAAGTGTTATAAAGTGTTGCTAGAGCATATAACATGACAGTATGCGTATACTTTATATATCTCTTTTGTATTTTTGTATTTATTGCGTAATGATCCTTTTCAAATTTTGGCATAAATAACGTTACATCTGCTGCTGGTGGAACGTGTAAAAATTTTTTTTTTGTCACAGACGTATTATCTTGTATTTTTTTATTTATTTATTTTTTTGTTGGTAGAGGATGTGTATATAGTTGATGAAATTTTACATAAAAATTGTTTTTTTATTTTTTTTTTAAGTTTAATTTTTATAAAATTAGGAGTTGAACTGTGGACATTAATCACTTGAAATTTATTTTTGGCTTAAGTAAATTTTTTTTTGTTTCTTAAAACCTTTTTTAGAAAGAAAACGTCCGCATACATTTGTAAATTATTTCTTCTTCCTAAAAAAAGATTTTTACAAATTAAAAAATAAATGAACTTAAGCCAAAAATAAATTTTATTTCGTTTTTCTTTATACATATATTTTGTTTAAAGATGCACCATAAATTCCAAAAACTTAGTTGATAAAATAAGTTAAAATAAGTTAAAAATTGGAAAATTCCTGAACTTATATAATTCCTAATTCTTAACTTTTTTTTTAAATTTAATAAAATTTATTCTATAGTAAGTTTTAAACAATAAAAGTATTTACATTAAAAAAATTTCATTGCAAAGCCAACTATTTCAAATATTTTGATCAAATTTAGCAGAGAGATTTTCTTGATAAACATCTCAATTACTGTAACTTATCTGCACTTTATCTCTGTTAAATTGAAAATAACTCTTTTACATACAAGAGAATATAAAAAAATTAACTTTTTATAGTGTTTTTGAAACTCACCTCACTAAAAGGAGGACGCAAGAAGTGTAAGATTTTTTATAAATTCTTTTAAACATTTTATACTTTATTTAAAACTGATGATATAATTAATAGTAAAACTTTTTATTACACTTTTCAACTTAAAGCAAAAATATCAACAGTATTCCCAAGAAAAACTGCAAAAATTTTTAACGGGTGAAAAGGAATTAAAAAATATTGCATCTGGTGCTACTGATGAATTTTTTGATTGTAAATTGCTGAAAACCTTTTATAAAGAAACCAAAGCAAAAGCCAGATAAAAAAAAAAATTAAAATAAATTTTTTGTTTGATGACTTAAAATATTTTTTTTCCTAAGCTCAAGAGTCAAGTAAATTTTTCCTTCAGTATTATTCGATCCAAAGTTTAGGACTATTGACTTTTTCTAGCCTTTGTATTAATTTTTTTAAAGCAAAACTGAATGACTGACTTGTAAATCGTCGTAAAAAGCCAACTGAATAAAGGGTCTTTATCGAAATATCTAAAATCCCATTAGTAGCCCCCGCCTAACTTATCTAACTAAAATTTATTCTAAAGGTAAAAATGCTAAAAACTTAAGCACATAAGTTTCTTATTGACGACACACACACCAAAAGATTCCTGCATTAAAAGAAAAAAGAAAGAAGAAAAGTTTGGAGTTCTTTCGTAACTTGTCGACAGACTCTGCAAACAAAATAAACATAAATAATAAAATTATTCTTCATTAAAACTTTTTGTATGCTTAAGTTAATATTTTATTTTTCATGTATGGAAGCGGACAAAAGAGTTGAAAGATCATGTCCACTTTTGTCTCCAAAAGTTTTTTTTGTTTCTTCCAGTTAAAAATTAATTTGGGTTTGCTACCAAGTTTAATACCAAGAGTCTCTAATATTAATTAATAATATCTAATATAAATTAAGGACCATCGTAAAAAATTAAACATTGCAAATAATGGAGAAAGACAAAAGTTTCATCTGTAGCATTACAAAGGAAGCTTAAGGAAGTGTTATCTTTTTTTCTTGTATCAATCAATATTTATTCCTTTTATTCCTATAAGGAGCACAAGGTAGTGACATCGATTATTTTTTCAATAGAAAACTGTTTTATCGTTTTTAATTAATTATATAATTGATGCAAAGAAAATTTCGATTGAATTAAAGTCTAAAAATAAAGAAAACTTTTAGTGGAGGCAAAAACTTTGTTATGTCATTTCTGTGTAGGCGTAATTTTTTAAAAATTATTAAGAAGCAAAAAATTTCTAATTTAAGTGAAAAAAAGTTATTGTAGCGACGATTATTAAATATTTGGATTAACTGATAGTCTCTGTATTGTCAGAACTGCTTTATTTCTTACGCGATTTGAAAGTAATAAAACGTTGTCGGTCTCCGAAACATGAACCATGAATTTTATTGATGACTTCCACAGTAACTAAGTCAAACAGACATCCTACGAGGTTTGCTATTTGTGTTTTTGAAGACATTTAAGTTAAAATCTTAATTTGAAATAAAATAAATTAAGCCAATTTAAAACAAACCTTTAATTAAGTTAGTGCTTGCAATTTAGAAAGAAAGAAACAAAGAAAAAATATATTGCCTACAATTTTCATTTTTACTGCCATATTCATAAAAAATTTAATGAATTTAAAATCTGTAAAATCTTATGAAAAGTTGTCCATACAAATTTTTTCTAAAATACATTTCAAATCTATTTTAATTTTTTATTAATACGGCAGTTAGTCTTTTCAAAAGGATAAGCTGACCCAGATTTAAATCTTATTTACTTTGGTAACACGTCTTAAAGAATTTAAGGATTTTTCATTACAAAGTCAAACACTTGTATATTTTTTGATAAGTTTTACTGAATGATGGCTGCAGAGGAAGAGACAATAAAGGAAATAAAGCAAAGAACTTACGAAAAAAGAGGAAACTGTGTTTTGTTGCTATTTTTAATATTTTTCTTATATTTAAATTAGGACTCTTCTAAATGTGAATGTATTAATATTTCAAATGTGTGACAGGCGCAACAGGCTTGTGGCTATGTAACACGTGTAAATAGAAAGACTTTATTGAAAGTATAGATTGTCTTTATACAATTATGTGTGATTTGCGTCATTCACAGTCATCTCGTCCTTTCCACTCTGTTATCTAATATTTGGTAGTCAAATTTAAATCGAACAACTCAGTAAGCAATAAATCAACCAAACGAAAAATATTTTGATAATGTTTTCTTATTTTATCAAATTGAAATTCTAATTTACTACAACAGAATGAATGATGTAGAGGCGTATGGCATGTGTTTCTAACAGGTCAATGTCGAACATTCTTAGCATTGATCCGTTGATGTAACATAACTTAACATTTTTTTTTATTATTGATAGAAAAAAGTTTTGAAGGACTAAAACAAAACCAGGCGAAAAAATATTTTAACAATTTCGACTTGTGTGACTATTTTTAACTTTTCCTTTGCTTCCTACATTTTTTAGTGTCTTGAAAAAATGGGAGGAGTATGTAAAAAGTTGTCAACAGCTTTCATCTTATAATAGTTTTTATTTCAATAACCTACTTGTGCAGTTGTTAGAAGAAGGTGCAGATATGAAAAACGGTATAAGTTTATTCGAACAAGCACGTCTGTTTTTGACATCAAATGTAAACAATTTATGCGCTTATCACATCAAATTATCCTTAAGAAATATTTCATTTTAAACTTTCCAAAATTTAATTGTATTATTTTAAAAAAGTGTGATAGCCCACGCGAATTAAGTTACGTTGAAATAAAATATTTTAAAAATAAATTTACAACTTCTTAGCAGCGTGGCCGATTCAGATAGCAGAGAGAGTATATATCTTTATCCCAAAGCCCTTGATGTGACCTTCGAAAATTTGAATAAACCGTAAAATTTATTAATTCTAATCCAGGTTTTTTCAAAATATTTGACACTAATTGCAACAATTTTTAGGAAAAACTTGTTAAAAATGTTTCACGTTTAAAATACTATTTCGGTTTCATCAATAATAAATATAAAAATTATTTTTTTTGATATAAAAATAATTCAACGTTGAATTTTTGATAGTAAAATAAAATGAAATTATTGTAATTAAAATGTTGTTTAAATTTTTTCTTCATCAAAAAAATATGCCACTTAGATAACGCCGTTCAATGTAAAAAGGCTGTTTTTATTCATTGTATCGCTAATAGGTATTTATGGGGTCCTCGATTTTTAACAACGAGAATGACAAAAAATCAATCTTAAAATTTTAGTTTCTAAACAAAATATCGCACAATTAAACAACAAGTAAGTTCTTGCTTTCCTATTATTAAAATATATATATTAAGATGATAAGTAACTCCCTGAGAATTTCGAGAAACATGAGCAATAGTTTCTAAATAGTAGCAGTCAGGTCTTGCGAATATTTTATGCGCTATTTTGTGTTATTTTATGCGCTTCTGAGCGTCCTTCTTAATTATCTTTCAAACGTAGAAACCATTTTCTATACATCTTTCTCGACAATAAATAAAGGTTAAAAAAAAATTACACTTTTACATACCAACACAGTTAACAAAGAACACATTGGGTTTTTGCTGCTACGTCGTCAAAGCTTAAAAGTATGAATTTTTAGGAGACCCTTTTGATGTTTTATTTTCGGTCACGGAACATCTGTTCACTATACCAATGTCTATCACAAAAATGCCTTCGAATAGCTCTAATAGTATTTGTAATGATTTCACCCAAAGTGCCAATGCAAGACTTATTGTGGTAACTGTTAAAATTGCTCTGTTTGAATATACGACGACGTTACAGCAAATTAGCGTTATGGAATCTAAAAATTTTGATTTGTGTTCAAAGATCTAATGTATAATTTGAATTGTAGATAAAAATTACTATTCGTTTTCTTTTATGAAAGGGAAGTTAAAGAAACGGTCAGTATAAGAACCTGCTTCACAAAATAGAGATTTTAGTCTTCACAACATATCCGAGTTTAATAAGTCTTAATTTAAAGTCATAATAGTTTAAACAAGACAAAAACAAACCTTAAATTATACGTATTTATATAAAATACTAAAGATGTATTATTTCGAATAATTAAAGTTAGTTTTCTAAAATAAACAGGTAACAAGCAAGAACTGGATAAAATTGTATTCATTCATTCCACTTTATTTTCCTTGTCTTCTTTAAAGGCCGTTTGCTTAATTACTTTTTATAGCAGTCTCGAGAATTACTGCATAGTAAAAATAGAAAATAGTTAAACTTCTTGCGAATTTAATATGTGTGATACACTTAAGTGCCTTTAGTTTATGTTCGATTCCTTTTATTGTTGATAGGCGTCACCACTACAAATAATCTCGTCTTTATTTCTTATTGAATTATTTTTCTTTTCTTTATTATGCTGCGAACTTTGGGAACGAAAGAAATATGATTAGGTTTTGTGCAAATAGTATAAAAATGTTAATGTCGGCAAGAAGAATCAATAGAAATTAACGAAACAAAAAAAGTTAAAACACAAATACAATTAGGAAAATGAGTGAGTTTGTATGATTAAAGTCATAGAAAATTTTCTAGGGTTCTTATTCGACTATCTAATCAATTAGTCGAAAACTAAGGGTCAGATATTTATTCGAAAAATTTATTAGACCTGATAAAGATATACGAAATGAGAAAGCTCTTTAAGTAAGCAACGTTATAAAAATTAAAGATCTCGAAAAACAGTTAAATTTAAAAACTATTTTTTTATTATTATTTTGACTACTATTTTATAAATAAAGGAAATTAAAAAAAATAGCTCTCCACGTAGATTGAGAAGAAAAGAACAAAGCGCGTACAACGTAAAATGGTACAGCCTGTTACAGAACAAACGAGGATAAAATGTACAATAAAAAAGTAACTAAGACCAAAAAAAAAAAATATATACAGTTTAAAACATAAATTTGATTTATTTACGGACAAGTAATTTTAACACCAAAACTTTCATGTAACAGAAAATAAACAAGATCATACAGATTGTGTTTTTATAAATAAATTTCTTTTTATTGTCATTCGCGTTAAAGGAAAACTTATTTTTTTATTTATTAGAATATGTTTTTGTGGAATAAAAACCGAAATATGCAGACAACATGTAAAATTAATATTTTATTGATACTTCTTATTAAAGTAAGGTAAAATATGATAAAATGCAGAAATACTAAAACGAAATAATTAAAACGCAAAACTACGGAAATTAAAGTTACCCTCCTGAAGTAATAATTTTTTTTAAGAGAATAAATAAAACAATTTTTTTTTTTTTTTAATTTCCTTAAGATTTAGTAATTTAGCAAATAAAAATTATTTTGTTATTAAAAAGTGAAGAATATCTTCCTTTTTGTTTTAACAGAAATATTCTAAATGTATTTATAGAAAATTGCATTAAAAGATTTTCTAATCTGAACTTATTCCCTAAATGTTTCCATCTGTGTATCCAACCTATCTACTCGTATGTATCCTTTTTAGTCTCTATATTCTATTATAAATAGCGTTCTTAGCGGCAGTTGAGAAATATTGTTGTTTTAAATAAAAACCCACTAAATGCTGTTTCAAAAAATGATGTTCTAAGATGATAACATTTTCACATTTAAATAAAACACATTTCTTTATTTGCGTTGGTTCTTTAGATTTTTTGACATTAAAATTTAATTTCGCTTAAGAATTTTATGATAAATAAAGTTATGAATTTGATTATGTGGCGGTATGCTGAAAAGTTTTGTAGAATTTCGTTAGAAATTTTAAGTCTGCAGCTAATAACCTGAGGAGTAGTTAGACGTAAATATAAACATAATAATCTGCTAAAAAATTATCATGTTTATGGGTTTAACCGATTGAAGGTCATGTATTAATTTAATATACCGACTTATTATCAATTTCATAGGCAGATGTGGCAAACATTTAGATAAACTTTGGGTACCATATATTTAAAACGCGTTCCATCGAAATGAGAATTTAAAAAATCGAGTGCAAATTTTTAAAGTTAACACAATATTTAATATTTCGACAATTAAGGTGCTACAGCTACAGCCAGAACAAAATTATTAATTTTTGGTATTGAAATTATTTTGTTAATTGTCTTATATTTTACAATATTAAAGAATTTGCTGATACATCAGTTTTTACAGAATTAAAACTATTTCTCATTTTCATGCGGAACCAGGGAAAAATAAATAAATTTTAGTCGAAAATTTGTGAAATATTTCCTTCATTAATTTTTAAAAGTTTTGCTAAAAAAGGCGATATTTTGATTTTTGTTTTATCTATGATGGCACTTAAAAGTTTTTTTGTGCTGCGACGGGGTGAAAAAAATATAAAGCAGAAATTTATTTAGGGAAAACTGATGTCCAAACTCATAAACAGAAATTAATAACTTTATCAAGCAAGCAAGCAAAAAAAAACGATTTTTCTTGTGCAACGTGGGAATTAGTGCGAATTAGTTTTCTACCCAAATCCATAAAATAAGGAATAAATAAAAAAAAAAAAAAAAAAAAAAAAAAACTGAACCTGAACGAAAACTGAGTTGTGTAAATCTTGCAAAATAAAACATTTTTCATAGATGTGTTTTGATTTTAAACTTGTTTTTTTTTTTTTTTTTTTTTTTTTTTTTTTTATCAGTTGAACAAAGTTTTTCTCTACAATACAAGGATTAATGAGTTATAAGAGTTTTAAATATTAATTATTTATTAATAAAAGCTTAAAAAGATAAATCTTGCTAATAAAGCAGATGAAACAAAATGTAAATTGAAAAAAACTGGTATTTATTTATTCATAACAGAAAGTTTTAAAATCTACTAAAAGCAATAAACTGTTTAATGCATTTGTATTTTTGTTACTGTTATTAATAAGTTTACGTTTATTTGGTTTAATCCATGGAAAATAAAAAACTCAATAAATATTTTTTAACAAGAAAATTTATTATTTGGAATCTTTATTATATTAATTTATTTTAATTGTGCTTGATTCCTTCAAATATAAATATTTCGTGATATTCTCATGAAATATTTATATTTTGAAGGAATCAAGCACAATTAAAGTAAATTAATAAATATTTTTTATAAAAAATAAAATACAAAATTTATTTCTGCGGAAAAAAATATATCCATATGATCACTTCATTTTAATAGCACAGGTCAATAACATTTGCATAAAAAATACCGAAAAATTTTGATAATGTTGGTTCCTTTTCATAACAAGATATCGGGCAAAAGAAGCAAAACTGAGATCAATAATTAAATTTTTTACCCAGAAAGTGTGAGATATAACTCACGTAGTCTCGCAATATTTAATAAGCTCTACGAGCTTAACTGATCTACATATTTATTACCCAAAGAAATCCTTTAAGAAGGATACATCAGCATTCACTCGTCTTTAATTTGGACACTGTAAATTATTCCCCAAATATTGACTAGAAACACATCAATTTCAATGTGCTCCACATGCAACAAGAATCATTATTGTTTCTTATAATTTACATGCGTTCAGTTTATACAATAATTCATAATTCGTCTGTTTACTTTTAGAAAATATGTGATATAAACATTAAATTAATATCCCAGTTGTATTAGATAACGATAAATAAGGCTTGATATTTCAGTCAAAGTCAACCTCTTCCATTCATAAATAAATATTATTATTTTATTTTTTGTTTTTTGTTTTTACCACAACGGACCATGTTATTGCCACGATTTATAAAATTACGCAATAGCAAACATTATATCCGACAACTTTAAACTCGATACTTTTGAAGGTGCAACTTTTATAGATAATTTCGCTCAAAAAGAATTCAAAGAATTAAAAACTTTTTGTTTGATTTTTATTCGTTTTTAAAATAGTTTTCAAGTAAATGAATTTTAATTTTGTATAAAAATGGAATGGTTTAATCTGAAAACTAAGTTTCGTATTAAAAAAAAAATCTGATGGCTAGCGAGAGGAAAAGTAAAATATTGAAAATTTAATCGGAAAATTCTTTTAAAAATTTTCGTAAGTTATCGAATTTATCTCACTATTTGTTTACTTAAAAATCCCTTCAATTTCATATCAATTCATTTCCCTATGCTTTTACATCAGAGAAAGTATCATAAAAAAGCGGAAATAGTAAATTATTTCCGCGCACATATCTCTTCTGAAGTTCGAGAGAACAAATAAAATCTAATTTGATTATATAATTTAGTTTGCGTGTGTCTTAAGTCTCCTCAAGCATGAAAAACTATGCGAATTCATAATCCTCAGGAAAATTTTAGTATTTCTAGATCTTTAAAAAAATTATCTTTGATATGATTCCATACGTACGTAAAAATAATTTGCTTATACTTTTCATTGTATAAATTAAAGTGCAA
The DNA here is from genome assembly GCA_937654795.1 of Cistogaster globosa. NCBI lineage: Eukaryota > Metazoa > Arthropoda > Insecta > Diptera > Tachinidae > Cistogaster > Cistogaster globosa. Next base: position 120,641,175 of record OW569406.1, on the reverse strand, counting down.
ATAGATGTTTCGGTTAAATAAAATGTGTGTTTCTGAAATAAAGTAATAATAATAAGAACATTTCTATTTTGAGGCCCATATTAAAGTGCTACATTTATGTAAATTGGGTTTTTTTTTTTTGCAAAAAAAAAAATAAAAATATCAATTTAGTTGAAATAGGAATTTTAATCCATTGATTTGAAAGTAGTTTGTTGTACTAACTCATTTGGTGTCAGCCATATTTTTAGAAATAATACCTAAAGAACCCGGCCGATAGATGCCAGTATAATATGACAGAGTTATTATTTGTTTTTATTTTTATTTATTTATTCATTTATTATTGCCATTTTAAAGCCTATAGTTAGTTATGTTTTAGTAAATCGTAATTGCATCAGGTGCAAATATACCTTGAAATTAATTAAAAGTTTAGCTTCCAACTTTAAAAAAAAGTTATGTATGGGAAAGAGCACTATCGAAAAGTTAGGGGAGCGAATCAATACGACTTAACACTGCCAAATATAACTTTCTTCTACAGAACTTGAACTAAAACCGTTTGACATCTGTTTATTAAAATCATTTTGGTTGTATTTAAATAATTTCCTAAGGGTGCTTGCTTATTTACAAATTGTTTTTACACTCTTCACCACAGGTGAAAAAAGAGTATATCTAAGTTTGTCATAACGTTTGTGCTTTCTAAAATATACATTTCCGACCCCATAAAGTGTTTACTATATTCTGAGTTCTTATGCATGGCGAAGTCGATTGAGAGAGTGTTCGGGTTGAAATCAACTTTGACTTAACCTATTTTATGTAACTTATTCATAACTATTTATTATTATCTAATTTTTTTAATCTTTTTATTTTTAGTTACTCAAATATTTTCTTTTTGACTGGAATTACCACACTAAAATAGATTTACATAAAGGGTAAAGGGTATATACGATTTGGCATACCCGAATATGGCACTCTAAGTTGTTCTTTGTCTGTATCGCATGTACCAGTTTTGCTTAAACATCACACTTAACTCTGAAATTACGTCGATTAAATAAATGAAAACGACCTAGTTTTTGTCAGAATAAAATAAATAATTGGAGAAATAAATAAATATTTTTTCTTCCTTTTTATCACTTTTAAAAGCGATTTTGGTAATAAGAAGGATCATACTTTGTTAATTTTTATTTGAGGTAAAAACTAGATGGATTGGTTTTTTCCCCTTGGCTTTGTTTGATTGTGTTAAACATTTATTTTTTCAATAATCGTTGGTTTCGTCAGCGCTAAGTACATATCTTGGGTCACAGGTTGACAATTCTTAACTCGGAAAAATTTGAATAATATCTTTTAATGAAAAATAATATCAATAGCTTTGTTTTCTTTACATCATTACATTCACATAAATATCTCCTACTAATTTTGTTCTTTTTTTTAAATTTACTTTTAACACGGTTTATATATGATAAGAGTTATCAACCTGTAACCGACGATATGAAATCTTGGTTTCTTAAAATTCTTGTAAATGTGTGTAGTCTGTCATTATTTTTAAATATTTTTTTAATAAGTTACAACATTAATATTTTATTTTAAGGGTTGCTTCAGGTAATGTCCATGAAAACAAATAATTTAGTTCATTCTTATGTTGAACAAAACAAATTTTGCTGCTTTTAGTGTTGTTTTAATGTGGTTTAATTTCTCACACTGAATAAATTCATTTTATTGTTCCACAAGAAACTAATTAATGGCTAAAGGCCATATATATATTGTGAAGGGTATATAAGATTCGGCATAGCCAAATATAGCACTCTAAGTTGTTCTTTGTCTGTGTCGTATGTACCAGATTTGCTAAAACATCACACTTAGCTTTGAAATTACGTCGATTAAATAAAGAAAAACCACCTAGTTTTTATCAGAATAAAATAAAATAATTGGAGAAATAAATAAATATTTTTTCTTTCTTTTTATCACTTTTAAAAGCGATTTTGGTAATAAGAAGGATCATACTTTGTTAATTTTTATTTGAGGTAAAAACTAGATGGATTGGTTTTTTCCCCTTGGCTTTGTTTGATTGTGTTAAACATTTATTTTTTCAATAATCGTTGGTTTCGTCAGCGCTAAGTACATATCTTGGGTCACAGGTTGACAATTCTTAACTCGGAAAAATTTGAATAATATCTTTTAATGAAAAATAATATCAATAGCTTTGTTTTCTTTACATCATTACATTCACATAAATATCTCCTACTAATTTTGTTCTTTTTTTTAAATTTACTTTTAACACGGTTTATATATGATAAGAGTTATCAACCTGTAACCGACGATATGAAATCTTGGTTTCTTAAAATTCTTGTAAATGTGTGTAGTCTGTCATTATTTTTAAATATTTTTTTAATAAGTTACAACATTAATATTTTATTTTAAGGGTTGCTTCAGGTAATGTCCATGAAAACAAATAATTTAGTTCATTCTTATGTTGAACAAAACAAATTTTGCTGCTTTTAGTGTTGTTTTAATGTGGTTTAATTTCTCACACTGAATAAATTCATTTTATTGTTCCACAAGAAACTAATTAATGGCTAAAGGCCATATATATATTGTGAAGGGTATATAAGATTCGGCATAGCCAAATATAGCACTCTAAGTTGTTCTTTGTCTGTGTCGTATGTACCAGATTTGCTAAAACATCACACTTAGCTTTGAAATTACGTCGATTAAATAAAGAAAAACCACCTAGTTTTTATCAGAATAAAATAAAATAATTGGAGAAATAAATAAATATTTTTTCTTTCTTTTTATCACTTTTAAAAGCGATTTTGGTAATAAGAAGGATCATACTTTGTTAATTTTTATTTGAGGTAAAAACTAGATGGATTGGTTTTTTCCCCTTGGCTTTGTTTGATTGTGTTAAACATTTATTTTTTCAATAATCGTTGGTTTCGTCAGCGCTAAGTACATATCGTGGGTCACAGGTTGACAATTCTTAACTCGGAAAAAGATCGAATAATATCTTTTAATGATAAATAATATCAATAGCTTTGTTTTCTTTACTTCATTACATTCACATAAATATCTCCTACTAATTTTGTTCTTTTTTTTAAATTTACTTTTAACACGGTTTATATATGTTAAGAGTTATCAACCTGTAACCGACGATATGAAATCTTGTTTTCTTAAAATTCTTGTAAATGTGTGTAGTCTGTCATTATTTTTAAATATTTTTTTTAATAAGTTGCAACATTAATATTTTATTTTAAGGGTTGCTTCAGGTAATGTCCATGAAAACAAATAATTTAGTTCATTCTTATGTTGAACAAAACAAATTTTGCTGCTTTTAGTGTTGTTTTAATGTGGTTTAATTTCTCACACTGAATAAATTCATTTTATTGTTTTACAAGAAACTAATTAATGACTACAGGCCATACATTATCTTAATATTTTTAAACTGTTAAAAAAAAACATTTATTGCATGTGCGATTATTGTTCTTTTATAAAATTTAAATTATCCTTGTGTTGGTTGAAAAAGTTTTGCAATTTATTAAAAAATTTAATGCTGTGGTTAATGCCATAAGCACTGTGTAGCTTATACTACGGATAATTTGATACCGCCTTCATCTACTTAAGTGATTTGCTCTTAACTATTTTCATCGCGACAAATCCAAAGAATTTTATAGCTCTTTTCTGTTGTAGATGAGTGAACATTCACTCCATGGCCAAGTGTAGCTCTAAGAATTTAGAAAAGATCCAAATTTGGTTTAAAATTTATCATGTTGCTTATAATAGTTTGCATAAATTTTTTTTAATAGGATTACGAATCACATTCAAAAACATATTAAAATGGCATCAAGCCTGCAAGGACGCAGACGGAAAATGTTTGTAGAACTTTAATGTTTTCCAAGAAGCGTAGCAAGTTTTTTTTGGGATATTCGAAAGTTCATTATAAAAACTTATAATTCTAAGGCCTGATTAAATATTTTTTGCTTTTTCTAAAATATTCGAAAATGCTTTCAAATAATCCAACGCTATTAACTAGAGAAGTAAAAATTGGTAGCTGATCAACCTCCAAAAAGTTAATAATATTTTTATGATAAAATGTTTAAGGTAATTATTTTAAATAAAAAAAATTTTAATTGCGAGTTATTTTAAAGAACTTCTGCATTTATGAAAGATACATAAAACTTTAAAATATTTAAAAGTTTTGAAAGTTTCATATTAGTTCAGTTCGAAAGATCTTACTCGCATTCAGATTTTCAATCGCAAATTCTTCTTTCAAAAGTTGGATTCGTTTCAAAACTGGTCAATGAAATATGCTTGGGTACGAATTTTAAACTTAGAAGATTTTTTCAATGTTTTCAAAATAAGCGTGTCGTTATTAAGGCGTGTTACCATTTAACTTCCAAACAAAAATCATACGCACTTGGATTCTCGTACTTCATTTAAGATTAAATCTTAATTAATATCTTACAATATATCTATATCAACATATTTTTTAAGTGACAATATTGCAACACCACTTCAAATCTACATCACAATCATTTTGTTAATAACAAGTCGTCAACTTTGCAAAGATTCAATCGAGGTATTTAAATTTATCTAAAAAATTAAATAAGAACCATAAATTAATTTCTTTGGAATGCCTCATTCGTCAGAAGCATTATTGGTATCAATCAATCGCAAGTTATTAAACGCTATAAATAATTTTTCTTTCTTAATAAAATACATGACATAAAGCCTGACTAAAGTTGTTAATTTGCTTCTTTAAATCCGTGAAAGGCAAAAAGGGTCGTCGCAAAATATTTGTTATAGCATCTTGCATTTTTTGATTAAATAAAGCTTTAACATAAAGTAGTGTCCATTTTTGCTTTGTTTTATAAAACACTCAAGGCAATTTTTGATTTTTAACAAAACACTTTAAAAACTTATTTGTTTTCTCTTTCCTCAGCACAGGTTTGATTTTATTTATTAAATTTTTATAAAATGTTTGAAAATTTAACAATCCCCTTTAAAATATTGTGATAATTAGCTTAAGATTATAATTTTTTTAATATTAAATACCAAGTTCGTGCTCAGTGAATTAAGAGAACATTGGGCTTTTATTTTGTAAAGAATTTATAAATGTGGAATTTCACAAAATTTTTCTTTCTTTTTTGATAAAACGAATTTGAGAGTTTTAAGCCTTGTGACCAAAGAATCAATATGGTTGTTTTGGTTTTTTTTCGAACTTGCGTAATCGATTTGTAATGTTAACTGGTTATCTATCTTCATATTGAACAAGACAAATTGTTTGGTCGGTGTTGGCAGAAATACGACCTTTATTTTATGAAAGTGATTTTATATGCCTTTAAATTGAATTGAAGGTAATAAAATCCAATTATCTGTCTTTACTATGTCCTTAACTAATTCATTATAAAGTAAAGTCGTCGTTACCATTAAGGTACATTTTTACCATTAAACTTTAACTTTTATGATGGTCTTAGAAAAAAAGCAGCCACAATATGTCACCACTTGTTGCTACTTTAACGCTTGAAGATTAAACCTTGACGTAAGTAAAGTGTTCTTTCTCTTTAAGAGTTGATGTAGACTACAGTATGATTTTACTGTTACATTATTCAAAAAGTAACTCAACTTCTTTATGAGATTAATCACAATTTTGTATTTGTGGTTTGAATGGTTACAATTGGCCTCATAGATCATGTAATAAAACACAATTTAAATTATTTTTTAAAGTAAAGTCAAGTCTCAAGTCTATGCCAACAAGCACATAATCTCCCTGTTCATTTATACGATAAGCCAGTGTTGTGCAAATACTTTTCAGCCAAATTTAGGTAAAGTCGTCATATAAAACTTACAAGGGGATACATGTCCTAGCGGTGGAATGGTTTCCATTTGTCTCGATGTTTTATTTTATTCTATTTATTTATAATTTTATTCTAACACTCTTTTATTTCGAAATAATTCAAATTCCAATTTAATGTTGACACATTTTTATAAATAAATTATATATCGGAAACAACGATTTTATTAATGTTTAGATTTTTAAAAAGATTAAGGTTTAGAGCAGTACTGCTAGGAAAGACCTTTTTCTTATTGTAACTTTAAAATCTTGCAAAAATTTATTATAATATTTTCCTCAAGAAAATAACTCTTTTATCTCTTATCGTTGAAGTAGAGGATTATATAAAAATATTACAAACATTAGTCTAACATATTCTAGACATTGCTTAAGTGTGCTGTTGATGACATGCTATAAAAATAATTTCAATAATTCTTCTCTTTAGAACTAAAATTTATACATCTGCCGTCATGATATTTTGGTTTATTGTGCTTCAGTTCTATTGTTTCTTTAAAGCTGCTTTAACTGAGAATGAATAAGAATTTGAGAATCATCAAAATACATATTTATATAAGAATTTATTTATTTCGCCGCTTAAATTCACGCATTATATTAAAGAGAATATTAGAGTAAAAGGTTTTTATTGTTTTATCGCCACTTACACTCTACACATTAAGTTCGTTTTAAAATTTATGATACAAAAACTCTTAACGAGATAAAAAAGAAAACATTATTCATCATACATTACAGCTTTCATAAATGCGTAATATAATTTTTTAATGGCTGTAAACACATTTAATAAATCTTAAATCATCGCATATATGGATTTGAAATATCGAAAATATTTAATCGTTCAATCAGTTCTAAGGCCCAGAGAGCCTTTATTAATGTCTCCATAGAGCGATCATAAAAAAATTAATTAAAATAGAAATGCTGAGTTAGCTGAGTTTGTAAAAAGAAGAAAAAATTTGGTCAGCTAAATTAATATTATAAAAAAAATATAATTTAATTAATTTCAAAGAAAACTTAATTTCTTAAGTAAGAAGAAGAAAACCTATTTTGAAGAAAAAATATATTTTTTAGGTTTTTATTTTTATTATTTTCGAGTTATTTTACCGTTACTTATACAAGACTTATTGATCACTCTCGTATAATGGACATAATTTTTATACTCTTCAGCACAGGTATATAATGGATGCTCCTAAGTTTGTCTTTCCGTTTGTAATTTCCATAATATCCATTTCTGACCCTAGAAAGTATATTTATTTTCTGAATTCTTATGGATAGCAAAGTCGATTGAACAACGTCCATCTGTCCGGCCGTGATAGTGCTGAAATCAACTTTGCCAAGGCACTAGATGGGCTAGAGAAAATTTAACTACGTTAATCGTTCAAGTGAAGCTTTGAAAATTTTTCTACTGAAAACCAGCAAGCCAAACACGGCCAAAATAAATTTAAATTACAAACTTCTTTTTGTTTTTTTTTTGTGCGTTTAGGTAGTTTTAAGTACCGCGAAAAGATGGCCAATAAAAATCAGCCACATTTATTAAAAATCGTTATATCACCACAAAACTATTGTGGCCATGACTGTTTATTTAATACACAGACCCACCTTCTCTCTATACTTTACGGTTCAGTATTAAAATATTAATTTATTGAAATATTCTACTAAGTGTTTTATATTAAATAAATTTAAGTCCCGTCTAAATTGTTGTGCATCCCTAACAAATTTCCAATAATTCAACAAAAGAAAATCATTTTTGAAATTTGTAACTGTAATTGAGAATGTAAAATATTTCGAGGGCATTAAATTTATCCAAACATTCTTAGAATTTACTCTTGAGTAATAGTTGCTTAGCAAAAATACTATATTACTGTTCGAATTGAACCAATAATTTTATGCCGTTGTATTCAAAATATTTGTTGTGTTTAATCCTTGCTGGCAGCTGTTATTGTTCATTATGTTTTGTTAATTCAAATATAGTACACAATAACAACAGTAAATTTTTTAATGGCATTTTGCATTTGATATTAGGAAATGAAATATTTTTTTAATTAGATATTTGATCAATTAAACTAAGATTTTGTTTTTATCATTTTTATACTCAAGTTGTTTTTAATGTTTAAGTTAAAAAAATAATAATTTGTAAGTATTCAAGTAATCAGAATAAAGTATTATTTTCTAACCATTTAATAATATAAAAAAATAATTAACGGCGTATCTTTATTATTTTACCGAGAATTTTTTATGCTTAACTACGTAATCAAGTAACAAAATCAATTGAACTTAAATTTAAATTTAAAATTTTTCAGAATTTATTTTAATTCTTACGACATGAAACCAAATACTTGCTGTTTAAAGACGACTTTGCTGTTAATTTTGGAAATGCCGCCAGCATTTGTTTAGCATTTTACGAAGGAGAATCACAATAGCAAAAGATAGGATGCAACACGGTGTAAATAAATTGATAATTAAAGATGTCTGCCACTAGATTAATTGAAATTATAATTTTTGTTACTAAGTGTCTGCAATTTGTAAAAACCAAACATTTTCGTTTACTATGGTGTTTGAAATAAATTTTATAATTAAGCAGATATAAATTATAATTTAATCCGCATTGGAAAAACAGTTATTTGCTAAATTAAAAAAAAAAATTAAATGACACAAATATTCATATCTGCTAAAATTATTAAGAAACAATTCATTAAAGTAGCGATTTCCCCACTTTTAAGTCGGGATGCATGTGCGACTGTGAAGATTCACTCTTAAGATTTTATTTAAATGAATTTGAATATTTTAAGTTTGAAGCATCCAAATTGAAATAAGAATTTTTTACGGTGAACGCGTTCATTTTGTTTATTCTCATTTCGCCTGTGTTAACTTTGCTTTTGGAAATTTAATTTTGTGTTCCTTAGGATGTTAACAAACGTTCTAGATTCTGAAAATTGGGATGTAAGAGCCTTAAATGTGGCTAAAAATTTCCTGATGGGTTTAGAAGTCATAAATATAATGACCATAACGACTGCATTTCCCATCAGTATTTAAATGTAGTTTATTTATTTAAAAATATAATTTATATTATCAGCCTTCTTAAAAGTGAAATTCAGGATGTTACTTAATTAATAGGAAGCAGCCCATCACTCTTTTCCTGAGAATCTACTTTATACAGTTTTTTATTTGATGTTGATCAAACGTCAACGAAAAGCTCACATTTAGCCGGCCGATGATGAAAAGAATTGAAAATGTGTAACTAATTCTTCTCGCTGAAAGTGTGAGTCTAATTTATATTTAATTGGGAACATCTTAACTGTACAAAAGTATATAAATTCATTTCAAATTTAGTAAGACTTAAGCGGCCAATGTATACAAACGGGCTGTTTAAAATATAAAATCGAGCATCATTTCATTAAATTTTAAGCCTTAAAACTTCAATAAATTTAAGATGATATCTTGAGAGATATATTTTTTAATATAAAAACTGTCATATATTTTACTGTTGCGACTGTTTTAACAAACTTTAATAAATATAGCATTTTTGAGAACATTAATTCATTCAAGCCATTTTTATTTGTAATGGGAAAGATAATTTGTGCCAAAATGTTTGAAATTCAAAACACAACGAGAACAATTGCAGACTTTTTATCAGCTCGTTTGCAAATCAAGAATTGTGTGCCATTTATGTTTTATTATTTGAATTAAATTTTATCTCTCTTTGCAAATCAAGTAAGTATGTACAAAAATAATACCTCTAAACAGCACAAAATGGTCTGCGAAAATATAAATATTTTTCTGTTGCTTAATTTATTTTATTTTTGAAATTTTTTTTTTAATTTTAAAAATAAAATAAAAGATAAAAAAAAAGAAAATGAAAAGAAAACCTCTTAAGATGCGTCAAAGTAATAAAAACGAATGCACACAAATAAAGCTAATGCTGGTTTGCAACAAATTAATTTGCCGAAATTTATGTAGAGTTTTTATGTTTTGAAATACCTTGAAATATGTTGCCCTTAAAATTATTGTGGTCATTTGTATTTACCCAAGATAGTACACTCTATAGATATATTCTAAACTTCTAATAATTAGAGGGAAACACTATTCTGCTTTAATATTTGTGAAGTAAATATACAAAAAGAACATGTCAATAAAAAATAATTTTAGAATTGGTTTTAAACAATCTACTTTTAAGCAGCACACAGTGAAGGGAAGGGGCAACACTTAAATATGACAGCTTTATTTGACCACGAAGCAGATGTTCCTCATTTGGATGAAAAAGGACTGGAAAATATGTGATTACAAGGGGTTGCATGAACAGCGTGGTTATATGTATATCAAAATCTAATGATTGTCTTCCGCAGTGTAGTACTAATTAAACGTTGAAATCTTAAAATCTAAACTCTTGTTTTTTAATCTTCTTAGGCTGAGTTTTGAATTTGGTGTGAAAGATCAAGTGAGCTTTTGCTATTATTACAAAATTTTTAAAATAATTATATTCTGCCAAAGGATTTTTTATATATGAAGATCAATACTACTGAAAAACTTAAGTTTGTTTGTCTTTCTCAATATTAAGGTAGGAAATAAAAAAAAATTTATTGTTTTAAATTTTTTAAATTCTTTACCTGTCTGCACTTGAGGCTTTGATAGCTATCTAAAGTTTATTGTTGCTGTGAAAATATATGCAATAATTTACTAACTTAAGGCAACACGGAATTTAAAAATTTTACCTAACCAGAAGTAAAACAAAAATATTTTATTAAAAATATTTGTAAGGTAAAGAAATATATATTTCAATAAAAGTTCAATAAATAAAAAAATTATTTGAGCTGAACTTAGCCTTAAAAAATAATGAATAATGAATTTAGATATTTATTATTTTTTGCTACTATAAATAGTATTTTAAATAGCATTTTATTGTTCATGAAAAAATTTTCGTGAGCGGAAATATTAAACAAATAATTTTAAATATTCATGGAAATTCATTAATTTTCAAGGAAATATATTTATAAATTACTGCCATGTTGTAGTCAGAAAATAATTATTTATTTATGATTGTAAAAAAAATTAAGTTTAAGGCAAATGATGATAATTAAGAATGTGTGTTTTGTTTGACTTATTATTCATCGCACTCAATAAAACATTTGTTTAAAAAATGTTTGCAAAAAAATTTATTCTGTATTTAACGTTATATTTATAAAAAAAAAAATAATAACAACAACAACACGAATCATGAATAAAATGATAAAATTTTTTTTTAACGCCTTCAGCTTGCATTTAAATAAATAAAAAAATTATGGTGTAAACCTTAAGAAAGCCTTTGATTTTAACAAAGTCGGGGACAAGATGTTCAAATTATTTTAATTTTTTTACTATTTTTTGATAAAAATAATTAGTTTAACTGATTGAAATTATAGCAAATGAATTAAATTTGTTGTTACTACATTTGAATAATTATTTTAATTCCTATTTATTTCCAGGAGCCAAAACAAATGTATAAGATGATTTACAACGTGCTAATGCTAAATGATACTAAAACAATTTTCGCAATATTTGTTATTTAAGTGGTTATTTTTGTCCTTAAAAAATTTACCTTTTTTGGCTTAGCAAAAATGTTAAACTCTTAAAAATTTTGCGTGGAACCCTAATTTTAAGATTTTTCCTATTAATTCACTTTAACTTGATTGTTTCTTTAGAACCACAAAATACATAATAATTTTCTAATTTTACACAATTTTTTTCTATTACTTAATTTCAAACTGGGATAATTGTCAATGGTTTTAATGAGAGCCAAAGTTATTATGGGGTTTTGTTTTGTCTCAATTATTTTAAAATATTCCAATTCTCAACTAATTTCAGCATCTTCAATCCTTCAATCACAGAAAGAACAATGAAAAAGTGCGTTAAGTTGCGTGTGGACATCGTCTAACCAAATTAATCGATTGATATTGGATATTCCTCGTATTCTTTTTTACCAAGTGAGTTGGGTATATAAATAATGTTTCAATGAACACACCTTAAGGAATATAGAAACCAAGAATGCTGATCACAGATATAGAGATCCAGATACGACAGCATTACAATCTGCTGCTGTTTAATTTTTCCACTTTTCATTGCAAAACGTTCGCAGACATTTGAAAAAAATTTTTCTTTCTTAAAATTTTTTGAAATTAAAATAAAAATAAACTTAAGTAAAAATTGTTTTATACATTTTTAACGCTATTTTAAGCCTTGAGTACTCCGCTACACACTAGAAGTTTTTTGTTGTATCTATGATACTTAGGATACGAAAGGATCACACCAAGTCAGATTTTTAAAAGCTAATTTTTTTTAATCAAAATTGTGAAAAGTATTTGAGAATTAGCTTCTAATCTCTGCCCGATTTTAAGTGAAAGGGGTTGTGTGGCGTATCGTCAGTTTCGATTTAGAAGACAGCACAGTATTCTTGAACAAACGCCCAGATTAGTAAATTTAAGTAAATAAGCTGTTAAGAAAGGAGAACAACATCTCTGTTATATATTGAGGTTAAATTTGTACAAAAGGAGTTTACCTGAAAAATTCTGCTAAATGTTTAAGACAATTTTAACATATCAAAACAAAGATAGTAATTAATAAATGTAATTGTTAAGAAATTATTTGTTATTGCCGACTCCGACTTTTATCTTTACAACAGTCTCAATAGTAAAAAAAGAATTCTTTCTTCTAAAATATAGTTGAATATTGCAAAAATATTCAAAAATAACTTTTCTCCAGAACCAATTGCCTCATCGATTACAAAAATCACATAAATAATTTCTCAACGTCTTTATAATAAACAGTTATACTTTTTTAAAGAAATTACTTAGTTATATTGAGTGTCGCAAAGTTGGTGCGAAAACACTTGTTAAAAATTTATTACTCTTTAGTTTTCATATAAAATATTTACTTTTCTCTTAACAATTTGTATCCTATATTTCTCATTCGAACTAAACTTTTTTCAAATACTAATTTGAATATTCAGGTATTTAACGTTTATTTCTTCTTATTTTAATGACGAGAACGAAAACAAATCCCGTTCATTAACGTTTGCACTTTTGGAAGTAAAAACATGTTTACAAAGTTTTAAGGGTGTTTTTAATTTTCAATTTAATAATTTTAAGTTCGCTTAGGCATTTTATCCTTAAGTGTTTTTTAAACTTAAAACGTTATTTTTAAGGATACTTTTTTATATTTTTAGGTGTTTAGGTGCAAAATTTTTATTTTCAAAGAAAAAAAATCTTATTAATTCCAATTAGGGGAAAAGTTATTTTTCTAAATCGTTTGAAATAAAAGCAACAACAGAAGAAAAAGGCAGGCAAATAGTATCAATGATGAATTAATTACGCGTTGTCCTAATGAAAAAGAATTGTGATGTACTGAAAATTAGATTTTTTATTTTATAGTGAAATATCTTTTTTTTTTTGTTCTAACTATTCTTCACTTTGGTGAAATCTCAATTTTTAACAAAACTAAAATATAATATTTTTTCTGATATTTGGTTTTTAGAAAAAATTGTGGTCGGTTTAAGGTTTTGGTAAAGATATTCTATTTCTATTTATTAATTTTTTTACGACTATCAAGGACTTCAGTACATAATGTGGTATCTATTAGCAAAAACAAATATACAAAAAACAAATATCAAAATATCTTCTTCTGTGTAGTTTTTTTGTGGATTTTTTTTTGTGGCTTATTTAAAATATACTTTTTACATGCAGTTTATTGTGCGAAACGTTCTCCAAGAAATTAATTACGAAGCTAACTGGGATTGACTATCAAATTAATTTTTATATAATTAAACCCTCTTAACTTAGATTTAAACTTAATTAAATTAAGCTTCCAGTTACATAATTTAAAAAAATTCTCTAAGAAACTCAATTTTTACATTAACAGTTCAAAGTAAACTAATTGACACAGTAAAATTGAATGGGTATTCTCTTTTAATTCATTGTGGCAAAAATATATAAAGGAGGGGTGACAAAACTTAAAGAGGGCAAATAAGATATAAGAAGCTATAAATAAATTAATTAAATAAATGAAATTAATTTTCAAGGAAGGTTAGTTTTTAGTTCCAATAGCTTTTACAGTTTTCTTTCTGTTTCAACCTGCTGTACTGCATTAAAAATTTACATTAGATGAACATGACTTAAGGACACCAAATTAAGGTCGAAAATAAATATTTTGTAAACCCGTAGCAAAAGCAGTTTATTTTGGATAATACCAGTGGCGTAAAGGACCAGGGAAATCAAATATTTTCACATTTGCCGATAAACAATGATGCACTGTAAATTAAAGAAAGGAAGATGTCAACATACTAAGACCTGATATAATTATTTTGCAGTAAAAACTGTTGCTTATGTCTCTTTTTTCTTATTGAATAATCAATGGAACTTAGAAAATAAAATAAGTTGAAGGAATAAACCGCAAAATAAAAATTAAAAACATTCGCTATTACCTTCGAATAACTCCTACACTCCATCACAGTTTAAAAAACAAGTGTTTCTTAAGCGAAAACAATAAAAATTTGTTATTTATATGCAAAGCGTAATTTTAAAATAATAAAAATTTTCTATTCTACACTTAAATTGTTAAAGAAAAATTTTTAGGGAACTACTTTACAACTTATACGCGAATTATGGTAAAACTCAAATAAAATTGCTGCAAGATTTAATTCTGTTTATATTTAAATTAAAACTTTAAACTCACATTTTCTTGTATTTTATCATCTATTACTTTTGGTTTTTATTCTTTTGTCAAACATGTGTAAGCGGTAGATCATTAATCAAGCCTTCGTATCTTTTAAAGAACATGTGTTGATATAAGATTGATTTATTTTTGTAACGTGATAATGACCTTTAAAAATCCATTTAAAAAATCTGCAAAATTTGTTGTCTTGCGAAACCATCAACATTTCAAAATAAACAAAGTCTTTCATTTTGCATCTGAAAAGTAGATGTATACGTTAGAATTTGATATACTGCAGAGTCTCCAACTGGCTCCAACACATTCATTAACACATACATACACAAAAATATATTTACATAAATTTAAATAGAGTCAACATAATGATATAGAAATTGTTGACATTCGTTTAAAGAGAACCCTCTAACGCCCATAAATAACACAAGCTCTCCTACATTTCAGTATATTAATCATCTCTTTTTTTTTAATTAGGCCCAGCACTCAGGGGATGAGCCCTACTTATGCAATGCACTATGCCAGAACTAGGAAATTAATTTGTGGGATGGGGGATAGAGGGAGTAGTGCTTGTGAACATTTGATTTGAATATTTGCACATTGTAAGTGGCAGGAAAGATCTCTGTAGGAAGTTTTTTCCACATACGAACTGTTCGGCTAAAAAACGAATTTTCTCTGTAATACGTAGTGCGATTCACTAGCCAATCGACCGCAAAGGAATGTGCTCTTGATACAGATCGCGTTGCGCATATGAAAATACGGTTTTCAGGAACAAGTTCCTTGATTTTATAAGAGCACATTCCGTTGTAGTAACGATAAAACAGTAAAACACACCCCACATTGCGTCGATGCTCCAGTGAGTCAATAGAGCTGGAAACCCTACTGTTACCGATGAGTTTCTTCGCTCCAAAATAGACTTTGAAACACCGGCCCATACATGAGAGATGTATTACATTTTCGGTCTGATAAAGGTGACATAGAAAGCAAGGAGATCAGATGGAGTGAAGTATTTCTTACACCATTTCAGAAAACCTAGGCACTTGAATGCTTCTTTTGCAATATGAAAAATGTGCTTGTTCCAACGAACATCGCATTGAATTTTCATGCCAAGAACATCGAGAGCTTCTGATTCCTTAATATATGTATCACCCATAATTACAGATGACGTAGCATGTTCAGCAGTACGCCTGTGCGAAAGCACACAGCACTGGGTTTTATAAGCGTTAAACTGAACCCTGTTTGCCAGGCCACATTCGGAAATTACCAAAAGGTCGTGATTAAGGGTATCGTTCATGTGCTTTCTCATAGCCTCAATTTCCCGAAGGCTTGGTCTACTGCGAACGAAAATGAATGGCATATGCTACTGTCATCTGCAAAAGAATAGATAGGGTTGGAAGTCTGACGTAGGCCATTAAGAAAAATAAGAAATAGGGTAGGGGAAAGGACGGAACCTTGCGGTACCCCTGAATTTAACTTGAACTCGTTTGATGAGATCCCATCTATAACAACTCGTAAAGTGCGATCCCTGAGAAAGCTCGATATAAGTCGAGTGAAGCTATTACCGACACCAAAAGCAATAAGTTTAAATGCCTCTTAATAATTCGGCAGCGAATTGTGAATTCATATTCTCGATAAACTTTCGAACTTTAATTTAAACGAAGTTAAGGCTTAAAAAAGATTTTAGTGAAAAAATAACAAATAAATAGAAACATGTGAAGAATGATGTTAACGGATGTAGCGATTCTGGAAATGTTGCACTACATTCTGCTGGCATCTTATTTTTTTTTTTGGTTTCTTCTAAAATGAACAGAAAATTTGGAAAAAAAAAACTATCTTTTCAAATCAATGTAGAATTTAAAATGTACGTGAACCTCAGCCGAATACCAAATTATACATTAAAAAATTTCACTTTTAACTTAAGAAAAAAATTCTCATCATCAAAACTTCTAATGTAATAATCAAGAATTGAACTATAATCATTTTAATTATTTCTTGTTAAACAGAAATTATCCTGTCACTTGTTATGCAGACAATGACAGGTAAAAATGAGAAATAAAAATTTGTGTTTATAAGTTAATGAGTGCAGGATTTGAAAAATAAATAGAATAAAATAAACATGTGTGCACTTGAAAATTCATTATGGAAGAGCTTAAAATAAATTACTTTTTTAATAATAAAAGCTTACGAAAATGTTTCTTGTTTAAGAAATAAAAGGCATTGAAACTTTTCTGATTTTTGTCAAGGATTTAAATTTCCTAGTGTTTTTCCCCTAGTAAATTAATTGCTAAATATAATCTTTTATAAGGAATTGTCCATCAGCTTAAATTCAAAATATTTCCTATTTTTGCAGAAATTAATTTAAAAATTAAAGATTTGTTTTTTAACATAATAAAAAATGGCAAATAAATTTTTTTTATTTATTCAAATCAAAAATAACGGAACATAGGTTTTTCAAATTTAAGACTTGAATTTAAGTGGCAATATCTGCATGTATTCCAACAAAGGAATTGGTAATCAGTTCCTTAAAATTAAAGTAAAATCTATAGTTTAATCGATAAAAAGGAAATTGCCGTCTTCTGTAAGGTACTTGTTATTTAATGTTCATGTGTTGTATTTTAATGTGTGTGTACGAACAAGACAAGAGTTTAGTAGGAGCTGAATTTTGTTGCTACAAAAATGAGAGAATGGGATTGTGTGATAAAGAGAGTAAGGCATGAAGGGCGTAATAAGTATTATGCCAAAATATAAATACTTATTATAAATGTTAAGAAGAATTGTTATTGTTACTTTGACTACAACGTAAATTTAAAACTCGTTTGTTAATTTGTACTTAAAAGATAAATAAATTTTAAATATTTTTTTTTTATCCAATTTCTAGCAGTGCTGGAATTTTCTGTTCAGGAATTCAATAGAACGTTTGAGAAATTAGAGCGAGCATGAGGAAATGTTTACTGAAAATAAAAAAGGTTAAACTCAAATAATTTATCTGTGTGAACTTAAAGAAACTAAAAGATAAACAAGCAATCATACGAATACAAAGAGCAATAACAACTTTACTTAATCACAAGGGAATTATCCGATGCATGTACTAATTTCATTAAGAAAATATAATGGCGTGTGCTTGATTATGAAACTAGAAATATCATTAGAAAATAATTATTGATTAATGCCTGCCCAGCAAAAAATTTAACAACAGGCAATCCAATATGGAACTAAGCATTTTTGGCAGAAGGTTTACCAAGTAGATTACTCATCTAATGATTTTAACAAGGCATGAGACTTTTATAATCAAATAATTGAAAATAGCATGAAATAAAAATGACCATAAGTATTTAATTACAGTTACTACTCCCTTTATTTGCGAACTAGTGTAATGTGTTTTGTAAACGAGTAATGTGGTTTTGCCATCACAAAAGTAAGTCATTGTAAGGCAGAATTTATAAGGTAACACCTTATATTTTACTGGGTTGCAGCTTAATTTAAAGTTTATTTTTTTATCACAAAAATAAATATTTCTATATCTCTCTTATTGGATAGATAAACAAACACTGAATGGCTTGTAGATCTAATTTTTACTCATAATTTGATAAGTCGCAAAGTATGTGTGATATTTCATTAATAATTTTCCTATTACTCATACGCAGCAAAGAACATACTTTCTAGAAATTTTACAAGCTCTAAAATATTGTGTTATGTGACTAGAATATGGCGATCCAATTAAAGAAAAATTACTTAAAAAAAAAAAAAAAAAACAAAATTTAAAAGAAAAAAAAAAAATGCGAAACATAAACTCAACTTAATATTTTAACTAAATGGCCCTCATTTCAACTGTATAATTTTCCCACAATAAATGCTGAATGGTCGGTTCTATCTACTTAAAATTTTTTTATGAATAATGAAAAATGCAAATAAATTCCAGTTTTCGGTAACGAAAGTTGAATGCAAATCATTTTACATCAGTGCTTCAAATATTTTTTTATTACAATGATTTCAATAAATTTATTGCTGCTAAAGTTGTTATTTCTTATTTACTGGAAGATTTTCCCTTCAAAGAAAAAAAAGAAAAAAACTGTTTAAAAAAAAAAATTACAATTTTGAAAGAAATGTATTTTTTTCAATCAAAGCAATAAATCGTAAACAGGAAGTATTAAGCAATTTTATTTGAAACTAAATTTAATCACGGAACGTAATTAATTGTTTTTCTCATGGATAGTCCAGAGCCAACTACAGACTTCTTGATAGTTATTGAAAAATTCCATGAAAGTTGACTCTCGACGATTAGTTTAGACATAAACGACATGTTATCAAATATGAGCTTCTTTTACTTTTCAAAGTCATAATATAGTCACAGAAGTTTTGCTTAGTGATCAGCTATAAAAAAATAATACTGGAACGAAGTTTTAATTAAAACAGCATAAACACCCTCTGACCTTGCATATAACCAAAGGCTGACCTGAATAATGTGAAGTTCTGCTGAACAGAAGGAAACATAATGGGCGAAAAATCCGACTTACTTTATTTGAAAAGGCAGACACCACAGCTGTAAAAATAAATGAACAATGAAGACTTCGGATGCGCGAAGATTAGAAAAAAGTTTAGGCCTACAACACAATAAACTTAGTTCCGGCTATAAAAAAACCGATGAAGCAGAAAGGCTGTTCATTTCTTCAAGCCAAAGGATTAATTTATAATGCATGATAATGATTGACAGCAGAACACCACGGATACACAAATGCTTAGAAAGACTGAAAGCATGGAAAAAATTCGATGTCTGGTAGCCACGTATTATTATTAACTATTTAATATTTAATTCGTTTTTTATTTGCCACCGAAATCTTAGTATATTTAGTTTGAGAAAAAATCATTCTCTTTTAAGCAAAACCCTTACAACGTGGTCCAGCCTGTAATTCTCCTAATACCAATATATTAACATAAGAAACACAACACCGGGAAGTTGTGTGTGTTGGACTTAAACTCGCTTTACAATTGTTGAGTCAGGAATTAGTAAGTGCTAAATATTACAACGATTATTTTACAAACGATGAGCAGAAGAATCGTGTGATACTCAAATAAAGGACTTCACACAAAATACTGTGTAATAACTTCGACAAACTTAAGAAATGCATTTAGTAGTGAGCAGGAACTTTCTACTCACTATATAAACTTTCATTACAATTTACATTAATTAATTGTTTCTTTTCGGAATTTTAATTATTAATAATTTTTTATATTTAACAGTTCTTAACTGAACTGAAATATTTATCTAACAAAATTACTCGTTTGAAATTATGCCCTTTTGAATTATAAAATTTTAGTTTTTTAAAGCGAAAATTAAACAAAAAATTATGAAATTTATAAAATTGAAGTCTTTAATATAAAAAAACGTCAGAGAACATTATAGTTGTTTCCGTTTTTATAGAAATATTTATAAAAGCTCATCTACATTGTGTTGATTGAAAAAGTTAAACTGTTTTACTAAGAAACTTTAATTTATTTTCTACAAGTTATGTCATCATGTCATATTAAACAATTCATTCCTTCTTATTTATTTTAAAACATTTAGGTAAAAACGAACCGAAAACCTTGCAGCAGGAATTTTAAAATATTTGTATAAATTTCAGTTTGTTCGGTATCTTTGACAAAGGTATGTTATACACAAACTTACAAACATGTTACTACGGCATTCTCAAAAACTGAATAAAGTGCTTCAGTTAATAATAAAGTATCATCCGATAGAGATTTTTTTTCGTATAAAATGCGATAACATATTTTATTTCTCTTCTGTTTCTTTTTTTACACAAAGGAGCTTGGAAAAGCTTGGTAACAAAGCATTTAAATAAACACAAAACAAAAGACCATGTTGGAATGCATGTCCATACATACACAAATACAAACATACATACATACATTTAAGCATACAGACATATAAATATTAATAAATAAATGTATCCTGTCGTTAGTTATCTGATTGTTTCTTAACAAATCCCTACTGAAATCGTAGTGCTATATTTTAACAAAAGATATTTTTGAAAAGTTATCAACGGATAACGAAACAACGTCCCTTGATAACAGGGTATATAATGGCATGAAAACATTTTCTCTGTGTTTTATTTTACACATTAACTTAAACATGAAGTTTTAAAAATCGCAATGAAATACTGATAGTGATAACTTTTTAAATAATTATTAATTGTATTGTGACAATAAAACTGAGTCTATTGCTCTTTTTAATAATAGACCGTAATGTTTTTACAATTAAATTACAAAAATAATTTCGGAAAATATATATCAAAGCAAAAAAAAAAAAAGTTTCTTACGAGAAAAGTAATCTTCAGGGAAAACTTGTAGCTGTAAATATTAATGATGTACAACAAAGGTTATTTTATGGAATTACGTCGTGTATTAGTAGGACGTTGACAATGGCAATGGAATATTATTTGTGTAATTTTATTATAACATTTGATAAATAATATTTATTATTTAAAAATATTAACAGAGTTTGTTATGTAGTAGCGAAGCATAAGCAAAGAAAAATGTTGAGAATAGACAACATTAAAAGTTATTGAAAAAAAAATCTCGTGCTTTTAAACTTAAATAGCTTAATAAGTACAGAGCTATACCATCTTATAAAAAATTTGAGCGAACACTCGAATTATGCGTTATTTGAATTGTGTCCTCAAATCTGAAATAAAAAAATTAATGCGATTTTATTTATTTTTGTTGCTCGTTTTGATTCACTAAAGTAAAATTTTATTTGTTTTTTATTTTATATTTCTGAAAAAAAAAATAATACAAATGCATTTTAATGAGAATGAACATCCATGCGGCTAACCACTTTGTTGCTTCTTTTAAAGTTCTTTTGTGCATTTTGCTTAAACTTTAAACAGAAATCTAAGTTGTGCCTTAGTAAATAAAATATTAAAAACAGCGATAGAAGAATACAAATTACTGTTACAGTTTTTTGCTTGTTTGTGTGTTAAATATATGTATAAATATTTATCTAATATAAAAACCCATATTAAGAACAAAAATTCTAGGTCTGCTAATGAAGAAGATATTTTTTACATACAGGTAAGCAGTTCTAAGTATAAAAACTTCATAAAAGCGTACCTGAAAATTATTTTTTTTTAAATAGCTCCTGTAGTTCAAGTTTTTTTATTTATTCAAAATGAACTTAAAATTTCATTAGATAAAAATATTCTTTCTCATCATTTAGAATGGTGTTTTACTACCTCTACGTTTTCATTTCTCAATTTATATTTCAAAAACACTTAAATTGTTTAATTAAGACTTAAAAACAATTTTATAAAACATTCGAAAACAACCAAAATATTTGTTGATTCTCGACCCTAATGTTGTGAAATAGCTCATTTCTTTCCGTTAGTTTCTTATAACACGAAAATGTTTACATTTTGTTAGACTGGGGATAAAATAGGGGGAACTTCAGTAGCTTTAATTTTTTTGTAAGCCCTTTATTATCATAATACATACATTTACTGGAGAGAACCAATTTCCTTTCGATAAATTTATTTAAAAAAGTATAAAAATTAGTTATGTAAATAAAATCCCAAAACTAGAGTTTTAACGATTGAGTGCTACAGTTTTTAGAGTTGTTAAGTGAACTTAGTTATATTTTACTTTGACAACGCTACCCGTTAATGAAGCTGGTACTGTAACATTGGAAGAAAAATTTTCAAATCAAATCATTGGTGTTTTATTTACGATTGCTCTAATAGATTCTTTTGCTTGTTCCTCTTTTCTTGTTTTTTATTTTTTCAATCACAGCAAAAAATTAAACAACTGAACTTTCTTAAGTTGAACTGTTAGTATTTAAATTATTTGTTAACAATAACTTTTTTCAAATGACAAAATAATTTACTCTGCTTACGTTTTGTAAAAAATAAAAACATTATTTTTGTACAAGATGTCTTTCAAATTTAGTTTAGAATAAATATATTTAATATAAAACAACACACAAAAATGAACAACCTTGCTATAAACTTAACAAAACTCTCTCTTACTAATTCTCGTCAACTTTAGAATTTCATCTTTTAAGTTTTCTGTTACCCCTTTTAATATACGACTGCACATTTTCAAGTTATAAAAGGTATACAAGTAAAAAGACATTTAATTCTTCTTAGTTTTTAGGTCTTCTTTTAAATATATGAAATTATGAAATTTAAACAAAATTCAAAATTAAGAATTATGGAAAAGATTTTATTCAACCAAATTAAATTATGGAAACAAATGAGCTTATTTTAATTATTTAAATAAATAACTTCCTTGAACTCTTAAAAATTGCATATTCTACTGTTGATTTTCTTACAACTAATTTGCGGCGTGAACTCGTAGTTACGAATTTAGTATTTTAGTATGTTTAATTAGACCCTTGAAGATTCCGGATTAATTTAATTTTTTAGTTATCTCTTTAATATGGTCACCAGTAATCAAGATAAATGCACAAATTTGGAAATCCAGATTGTCCGTGTATTGGTCTTTCGAAAAATAATTTTTTTAATATAATTTTACCTGTTGTTTATTACTATAATTTAAGGTTCTATCAGCTTTAAAAGAACACACTTTATGCAAACAAATTAGTTTTCCAAAAGCAAAATGCGGTTTCTTATTTTGTCTAAATATCTAACAATATATGAAAGGAAACTGAAATACACAAATACATATACATACACACAATTCAACTCCAATTATAATAAAATATATGGCATATGCTTGCATAAGTTACACTCTATATTATATTTATGTATATACATACGTACGTATCTATATATGCAAGTACATATTTACAATAATAAATCTAAAGTTGAAAATTAGTTATTTAAAACTGTCCTTATAATTAAAGGCATTTTAATTTTGTTGCTTTTAAAATTGAGTCAGCCAATAATTCTAGTTGCAAATAAAGAAAATAAATAATTATCAAATTTATCTTTTGCTTGATAATTTAAATGAAATGAAAATTAAGTTACATTTAATTTGTCATACCTTAAATTTCATTTCTGGTCTAAGCTTTTTGTTTTAGAATTCAAAATGAATAATTATTCTACCTTGTGCTAATTATTAATTCAAATTTTTAAGACAAAGTACTCGACACTGACTAAATACTGAAAAAATTATATTTACTTATTGATTTTTTTATTAATAAATATTTGTGTTTGTATTTTTATTTGTGTTTATTTAATACAAAAAGCTTTTTGTTATACATTTGTACACGTGCGTAAGCAAGTTGTATAATTAAACGAAAATTAGTTGTACTAGAAACATCAAGTAAAAAATAAGCCCAGTTATACGATATCAATTTGCTGTCACGTATGCATTAAGTTAAGTTATTCTCAATTTTCGTTTAGGGAAAATGTATTTTTTGTATATTGAAGCTTTATTAAACGTAAATACTTAAGGAAAATTGACTAGATGTTGGGATTTCGAAGGCAACTCAAACAGTGACTGTTTTTTATAGACGTTACAGAGTAGTGACCGTAGAGTTCTATCTTATTTAAGTGTAATAAATGAAGACGCCATATATTAATGTAGACATGGTATAAAAAATTAAACAATTTTATATTCTGGTAAATCCGGCGACCAAAGGTTAATTAGTAGATCCTTCTTTAGTATTGAAAAAAATAAACCCTTTTTCGCCTTAAAAAAATCATTTTGAAAAATTGCCAAAAAAAAAAAATTGGAAGAGAGAGTTCTTGCATGTCAGCAAAGTCTTAAAACTCATTTGGCCGATGTGCGATACACTTAAAAAATATACACACAAAAAAAAGACTGGTAAAAATTCCATCGATATGTTCAAGATTCAATTACCAATACAATAATTTGATTTTTATTATTAATAAATTATAATCTTGACTTATTTTTTATATTTAAAGCTAACATTTAATATTTGGTTGTAACACCTTTTAAAAAAGTAAACCTGACCGATTTGTATCTTTAGTAAAATCTATTCTATTAAATGGAAGATGCAACTAAACTTATTCAGCACATGACTACTGAAAACCGAATTTTGGTAGTTAGAATTATAAAAATCAATGGTATCTTCTAAAATAGAAAATAAAATTTGTACATATTATACTAAAAATCAATAATACTTCAGTTTAAAGAGCAAAGATTTTTCAAAAGTGGTGAAAAGCTCACCAATATTGTTAAGTGGTAAGTTCAAAATTATCTCACAAAGCCATATGTAAATAACAATTATTTTAAAATAGAGGCAAAACTTGCGGTATTGAACGGCAAGTTGTTTTATTGTAGTTTATATTAAATGGTTTGAGTCATGAAAGTTGTGGTTTGAAATCTTATTTCTGTAATTTATTTTTAAATAAAAATAAATATAAAAAAATATATTATTTTATTTAATTCACAATAATATTCTATAGTCACTCAAAAATCATTAAAAAAGTAGTTGTGAGTGACATACTCATTCAGTTGTTACATCCGAATTCAAGATAATACACACAACCGACAAAATTCGATTGGCGACGAATTCGGTTCCCACAACGAATTTCTTTTCTTTGTGCACGTATTCTATTGAACTCAAATATTGGTGAAATTTTTCGGGCATGTTTTGTTTAAGTATAAATTTGGAAAGGCAAGTTTTATAACTCCGTTTTAAATGTGTCTCAAGCAAGTCATTGCATCACAGAATTAATTAAATAAAGATATAATCTAATAGTGGATTTCTAAATTAACAATTTTAACAAAATATGGAAAAAGTTTATAAATATTTATTCTTTCAAACCTCCTTTTTTGTTTTTCTTTAAGTTTTTGGTCAGTAGATTAATGCCAGTTATAGTGAATTGTTACGCCGTATATTTTTGGGGCCCTTGATTAATATTTTTAAATAATATTGCTACTCATATTTACAGACAGACACTTTTAAGATTATTACACTTTTAATCCCCGAACTTATAAATTAGGAATTTTAATTTCAAATATTTTTTACCAAAGCATCCCACGCTTTTCGATTAAATAACGGCATTAATAATGAACTTCTTCTTTATTGCAAACTCAAGTATAAAAATTTGCAATAAATGATTTTTTTTAGTCACCTCATTTACATTTATTTTGTGTTAACAACAAAGAGTTTTACAGTTTCCATCAACCAAACATTAAGATAAATTTATGGTGATACATCTGAAGTATTAAAAAATTTTATATTCAAAGAGCTTTAAGGGATAATAACCTGCAAAATTGCTAGTGTAAAGACTACAATGATAAATTTTAAATTTTTTGTGAAAATTCCCTTTTTATTACAATGAGCCATTAAATATGTGTAGCAATGAACACTGTATTATTAATTTCGATGTTTGTGTGTTTAGCCGTTTTAATTTTTTATTTTGAGTTCGTTTAAGCATTTAAATTCAAAGGATTTTAAAATTTTTTATTTTAATAATATAAAATTATTTGAACCAAAAATCAAAAAAATTTTGTTTGAGTACCGAAGACAATTAATAAAAATTAGATTAATAGATTTCAAATCTACAACTGAACCAACAATTTTATATTCATTTTGATTGTCTTCGAATTTTATTTCTTTAATTTCATTGATTAGAAAAAATTTACAATTAAATGATTTTTTAACAAAAAATTAACAAAGAAAATGTAAAACTCCAAGGCATTGATTATTGTTATAAAATATTTTCACTTCAACGTATCAATAATGCAAAACAAACAGCAATCGCATTAGCTATATGATATAAATAAACTTGGTAATTTTTCTAACAGTTTTTTGTTTAAACTTATGTCATAAAACTTTTCTTATTTTACTGCGTAGACAGACATATTATCCAAATCCGAAAAGGTAACTGTTTCTGTGTCATCGTGCAAAACAAATTATAATATCGCTTATTTATCGAAGAGTGGTTTAGATTAAGACAAACAGCGACAAATGCAGATGAAGAATACACAATAAAATTTTAGTCAATTGATTTATGACGACATCGTCCATCTGTCTCATGTGTAACTACAAATATTAAAGATTTTTTATTGAAGTATTATTTGGATTTATTTACTATTTTTTGTTCCAAAACATAAACCAATTTCATATTACTTTAGGCAGGCTTTTAATATAAATTCTTTTGATATTGCAAGCATTCTGTACGTAGATAAAATATGCAAACATATTTCAAAACAAAAATTAAATTAAATTTTGCAGTAAAAAAATTTAAATTTTACAAAACCAGTCACCTGCAAATGAAACTTTAACAAAGGCTTACGCCATTTTTGATGTACAAACATGAGATAAAAAAAATCCATTGGAAAATGAAAATATTTTTGTTGTTTATGATAAATAGTTTTTAGAAAAGTGTTTATATTTGATAGGTTAGGAATGATCACAAAAGTAGTATCTTTAAATTTAAAATTTCATCTTTTATTTGAAAAAAACCGTGTTGAAAAAATATTATTTAAAAATAACACAAAAATACGAATAAAAACCTAGTTTTTGTAAAATAACTTTTAAAATAAATATTTTTTTCAAAATAGTTGAGCAAAAAATGTAATATTTTAGGAAATCCAACAGAGAAGGTGTGTGAAAATTCCACTGACAATGTTTTTTAAAACAAAGAAAAGAAAAAATTTCATTGGTTCCCTGAATAAATTGCTATTCACTTTGTATTTTGACCAACAAATATTTATTTTATTTTTTTTTTGTTTATGTATCTTCTGTTTTTCTCCAAAGTTTTTTTACGACAGAAAATATTGTTTTTAATAGAAATTTTATTCATTTATAAATGCCTGTAATTCATTTTGTGTTGCAAGATAATAAAGCAAACGTTGGCATCTCTTACTAACTTTATTACGAACAAAGTATTTTTGTACATCTTAAACTTTTAGTCATTTAAAGATAAATTAATTGGATGACGTAAAATCAACATTAAAAATATTAACTCCGATTAAATTTTATTACTGTTTTATTTTTTTTCTAATAAAAGTTTTTATATGGGGAAGATAATTTGTAGATAATTAATTTACTTGATACATTTAAAGGATAATCAATTGTGTTCGTATGTATTTAATTCTACTTTATTTAAAGGAAAGCCAGTTTAGGTTCTGTTTAGCAAAAGTCTTGGTATTAAAAATAATTCATTGGTTTGTTGAATGTTACCAAACCTCAGTTTCATTTGTTTAAATTTGACAACATGGTAGTATGTACTGGCATTTTTAACCATCAAATCGTTTTAGTTGTCTCGAAATTTAATGAATTTAGATAACCTTTGACTTTTTTTCGTTGCTAATTTTGAGGTAATAAAAATATTTGAAATTTTAAAAAGCATTTGAAAGGAGACTTCTTACCTTCCCTAACATTTAAAAACGTGTTGGGTTTTTCGTTGCAAAAATATTAATTTTATAAGTTAAGAAGATATTTCTTATGGTTAAAAACCGATAGAATTTTAAACTCTTTATTTTCTAAATAAATTCTCATGAATATGGTTTGTATTTGGCTCATACTTTGCGTTATGTTCAACCGCCATTATTGCAGAAATGTGTAAGAATTCATTACAATACCGGCTTGTGCGTTATAACTCCCTCCACCTTTCATCAACGAGAAGCTTAGAATTTACAAATGAATGTCTTTATGGCATGGTTTCTTCCACTGCATATAATATTTATCAGAAATATAGCAGTATTCGTGATAACTATAGTTTTTGTCGATGTTTTACGCTACTGTGAGTGTGTTTGTGTTTTTGTTGGCTAGGTTAACAAAAAGAAATTTATGCTTTTAATAGTTGTCAAAGCATAACACAAGCACTAAATTTCCAACATTCGCTTTTAATTTTGCGGCCTAAAAAAGTCAAAAAAGGAACGCTAACGCTTATTAGGTTTTTGCAAGTAAATATAAATATTAATTAATTAATGAATTAATGAATTCATAAATTAATTTCGCTTATCTGTCATGATAAATAATAGCAAGTTTTCCAAATCTAGAATGCATCTCTTTGCGTGAACTTGGCTCCTTCACATAAAACCATATGAGTACAACAGAATATTTTCTTTTTAATTTAGAGAATACATAAATAATTCTAGTAATAATGAAATAATATTGTGGAATAACAATTATTAAACTTAAAGTTAAATGTATGTGTATGTAGGTTTAACCAACTTTAAAGCAGTCGTCGCAGTAGAAATATTAAAGAAGTTGCAAAATTCATCTGTGGCAAAAGGTAAAAAAACTTTTTGCCAAACGAAGAAAAAAATTGGGGTATTTTAGAAAAGAGAAAATTTAATGTAGAGGGCTTACCTTCATGTTATTGTATAACAGTTAGAACTTGTTGAAAGTACTCCTGCTTGCTTCTATTTGATGTTTTCTTAACACATGACAAGTTTTTATTTATGATATTAAACTCTGTGGTTCAAATGTAACTTAGCAGTCTTTCTAAACACACATGTTTAATTACGTCTGGTAAGAACTTTGACTGTTTAAAACCAGGGTTCGAAAACAAGGAAAATTTTGGCATACATTTCGTAAAAAGTAACGAGTAGAAATGTGTTATTCAGTTTTGTATCGCTCTTGCACAAAGTCTAAATGGAATCTATGCAGCCAGAAAAGATAACAACAAGAACAAAATTGAAACGTGCTTAGAAAATAGTTTCACAAACATTGGCTGTTCACACTTAAGAAGAAATACTTAATTTTTAGCAAACTAAAATACGGAATTGTTTGAAAAATGCATGAAAAAAATCTCTTACACGATAAAAATTTTCAGAAAATTAGTTGTGTCGTTTTTTTTTTGTTGTTGTAATAGAATTTTATTTTTTTGGCTTAAGATTCATTTCTTTAAATTTAATTTCTAAACATTTCTAGAAAGAAAAATTATTCATTTGTTTTTTTCACAAAAAATTTAAAGAAGCAAGTGGGTTAAGTAAAATTGAATGGATTAAATGACACAACATTTCTTTTTTTTAATTTTTAAAACAAAGCAAAATAATTTTGTCTGTTTGGCATGTGACTGAAAAGACATTTCAACTGCAAACTTTTTAGCAAACTCAAATTATTGGAAATAAATTATTTTAGAGAATTTCCAATGTTTCTTTTTATTGTTGACTTTTGCTTTTGATGTTCTTGTCTGGGTTATTAAACATAAACTGCAAAATCAAGAAAGTTTCCTTTAGAGATATTTTTATTTAACCTATTATTTTTTTATGTGGATAAAAAAACATAAAGGATATCGCTGGTAAATTTTTTTATATTTATGAAGAATTTCGTTAATCTCAGCCATCAATTAATGAGATTAAATAAATCTGTGGTCACAAGCAATAACAGCTTAACTCGTTTTTTGGAAGTTTTCAAAAACATTTTTAATTGTAATATTTTGGTGTTAAATAAGGGAATATCGACTTTAGATGTTTAGATTTTAAGGTAAAAAATACTCAGTTTTTAAGCTACAAAGATGAATTTTGACTTGCATTACAGATTCGAGTGTTAAAAGTATAATATTAACAATAACTCAATTTGTTCTTAACTCGACTTTAGCTGTTATTGCTTGTGGACACAGAAATATTAATGTCTGGAAAGGCTTTAATGTATTTGTAGTAAATTTAACCGAAATGTTTTTGTTTTCAGAGGAAGATTTAAAAATTTAAAACAAAAAATGAAGTAATTAAAATTAAACAATTTACAGTGAATTTATAATTTTATTGAAAAAATAATTTTTTAGAAAAAAAAAATAATTTTTTACAAAAATAATTTTTGAAATACAATACTTTCCTTAAGCAAATTCTTTAAAAGTGTGATAATTTATGCGAAAAATATTTTCTTAAAAACCCGAGAAAAAAATATAATGATTTCAAAATTATAAAATTTTTGTTAAGTATTTAAGTAAATCAAAACGGTTATTTAAGAAATGTTCTAACGTGAGTTTAAACGTGAGTTTTAAGGAATGTGGTTTACGTTTCTTCCTTTCTTCTTTTATAATTTCAACGATAGGAACTTAAACCAGTTGTTATAAAAGTACCCACATTTTATAAAAACGACAGAGGGTCAAAAAAATGATTAAAATCCCTGTTGAACATTTTATGTTAAACCTTTTGCTTAAGAAATAATTAAAAAAGGTATTATCATTTCAATACTCAAATTTCTTTAAAGCTTTAAATTATTAAATTTTTATCGTAGTTTTGTAAAATTGTAAAAAATAATTGTTGTTGTTGTTTAAGTCGTTCAAGTGCGACTTAAAAATTAAACTTCTATTTACCATATTTATCTTCTTTGGTTTTTTACCCTTCTGCAAACAGTCTCTTGTAGTTATAAAAAAGGTTTGCATAATTATTATGGAAATAACATATAACAACAGTAATTAAAATCATTAAACTACATTTTGCTTTTATCTTTTTTATCTCTTTAATGGCTTTTAGTGGCCTTGAACGCAAGACTTACAAACTTTTTTCCATAAAAAATAATTTATAAGTGCAGCCTTTGCATAAACTGGTAAAAAAAAATAAGAGAATAAAGATAATAAAGATAATAAACAAGGAATTAGGGCAGAATTAGTTTTTACTTTCCGTTCCGTGACAAATCAGCTGATCAGTTTCTGTTAAATGGAAAAGATGTATTTGTGGTTTGTTATTACTTTGACGTTCTGTTCTGTTCCGTTCGAATCAGTAGAAAATATAATTCAACGTTAAGTTACTTGCAAGTTGTTTGGTTGTGTGTGTACAAAATTGTAAACAAATCATTTTTATCATTGTAATTGCAATTGTAGTTTATTGTTTCTTGTTATGTGTATTGTGTTTTCCTTGTTTATTATAAACAGCTGATAGCTTGTTACAGAAGAACTAATTACAATAATTTAAAAAGCAGAACAGCACGGAACAATACATCAAAAGAAAGTAAAGACTAATGAGGTCTGTAATATTTTATTTAAAGTACTGTCCTTTGGCTCACGATAACAATTTGAATGCCTGGTGCAAGTTACGGTCGCTGCCTCGGATTAATTTTTTGTTTTAAATATATTTCTTGTATGATTTTAGAGGCTTTTTGATTCATGTTTAAATACCCTTAACATAACAACTTATAATAATTCGAATTAGATTTTATTTTTAATTTTAAACAACATCATCTTTACAGTTGTTACCTTTGTATCAAATTAAATTTACAAGAGGATATAAAGTGAACGAGTGCTTTTATCAGCACTAATATTTTCTTCCTATTTCTTTTAATGAATGTAGTTACAATGACAAGCATACAATAACTTATAAACAAAATAAAAGAAGGAAAAGAAATTCAGGTGCTTCAGAATGAACACAACTATATTTTGACTACATTTGTGGTGAACAAGAATTCACTACTTTACTGTATGGAGAACAAATATGTAGTTATCGAAAATAATCAAATAACAGGGTGATGTATTAATCACATCAGAACCTACATATTAATTCATCTTAAGGCTTCACCATAACATCGCATTAACCGAAAAATATTTATTTTAAATTTGTTTATTTACATTGTGCTTGGCTTCTTATAAATTAATTATTATTGCAAAATAAAAAATTGTTTTTGTAGTAAATGTTTATGAATGTAAGCAAACAACAACAATATTGATTTTAAACCATAATAATAAAATGATTGTATTTTAGATTTTGCTACAAATGTAACACACAGAAAGTGAAAAAAAATTGTATGTAAAACATTTTTCATTATGTACTTTAACGAATTAATTTATAATTTTTAAAAAAATTAAAATAACAAATGATTAAATAAACGCAACACTTTTATTGGAATAAAATTTCGAATTAAGATTGGATATGATTCTAATTTGTCTTCCTTTTTTGCTTAAAATTAACAGCCGTTTTATTTATTTATTTTTTTTTTTTGCAGATGAATTGCTTTAAAGTAGTACTTGTGAAGAAGGGCAATGTGTTATGTATACATTTATATATAACAGAACTTAATATAAATTCGAAAAATTAAAGTAGTTAAATTTTCCTTTGCTGGGTTACGAACCAAGGACATCAAATCAATAACAGCTCAGTAGTCAACATTCTAACCGTCTAAGCAACAGCACCAAGACAAGAACATTATACTTTTGTTACTATTCCAAAAAAATAATGACTGATATAATTGACCTTATATTCATTTTGTTTTCTATACACCGATGATAGAAATAAGTATTTCTCAAGTTAACTTTATTCAATTTTTCAACTAAAATCAAATAAGACCATTTTAATTTTGTTAATCTTAAAATTTTAAACCCTAAGTCTCTACTAGACATCAAATTGAGCAAGACATACACATTACGCCGGCAGATTAACATTATTAATTTGTTCATGTTCTTGTATATGGCGAAGGCGTATTGATTTTAATGTTTTGCTTGAGCAGAATTTTCTGGTTATCTTCAGGGTTGTTTCAATGTTTTTGACAAGAAGGAGAGTGTTCGCATCGTAGCTTAATAGCTGGCGTTAATTTGAAATGTAGAAATCATACTTAAAGTCATATTTGATGGCAAACATCGTTGCTCAGACAAATGTTCGATCAACGAGGGTTGAAAATGAACCCAGAAAAAAAGATATTCAAAAGAAGTAGATAATTCATTCTATTAAAATGAACTGGTTCAGTTTAGGGAAAACACATGATGTTAACATTAGCTTGTTATAGGCAAGCATGAGTTTGTGTTAATAAAATGTGTTGGTATTTAAATGAATATTTAAATCCAGAGAAAGTTCGATAATTAGGATACGATTTTTCAATATTTTTTGTTTTTTTAACATCTTATTTTAAGAACTTTGTGCTTGAATACTTCTCTGCTGTTGCCATACACAGTTTTGTTTAAAACGGACTATCCTCCAAGTTAATTGCTTATTAAGTTTTGAATATAGTTCTACCTAATTATGCTGGAAAGGACGGTAGAAATTTTTATATGTTCTTTCTTATCAAAATGTTATCTGGCGATTTATTTTGGAAGACATATCGACTGTTTGTTGCAACACAGGCTTTGTAAGCAAAGTTTACCAAATTCATATTGAGTATTTTATTTTATTTGAAAAACATATAAAGATTATTCGTTTGTATTTGAAGTGTTGAAGTTTAATCAACTGAATCGTTATATTTCATAAAAATAATCGATTCTTTAAGGTTTTACTAGAAGCGTATGCGAATACCTAACAAATAATAAAAATATATTAACAACTTGCGAAATTACTTACACGTGCACGAAATTACTTATAACCTTCATAAGAATTTCTATTTTATTAATGATTTTATATACGAACTCATGTTTATAATTTATGTTATATGTTCAATGCCACTTAGGAAAGTAGAATAATAAGAAGTACATGTTTTCAAACACGTGCTCATTAATGTGCAAAAATAAAATTTGGAGGACTTTGTTTTTATTCGGTTCTTATGAAATTTTCTAAAGTGAATTTAGTCGTGTAATTAACTTATTTAAAAATATAATAATATGTACTGGTATACGTAACATTAAGACGAATATTAAAAATGTAATCGGAAAACATGAAGATTTTTTTTTTGGTGGAGTATATTTTTAGGTACTCAAGGAATTAATCAAATAATTTTGTGTTAATATTTAAACTTTATTTATATCCTGATTTTTTATTTTTATTCGTTCTGCTGCGATATTCATCTTCTTTTTAAATGAACTATTTGTCCAAGAAGGTGATTAATTTTTTTTACAGTTGTACAGGAAACGTGGGTAGAATACATTTTTAGATCAGTTCATTTTATTTCATTATTATTTGTGTTTAGTTTTAGCTCAGAGTTAATTATTTTTTGTATTAAAACATATTTTATTAGAATTATAAAGCAAACTTATCTAACTGATATCCTAATGCAAGTTTTTTTTGTATGCGCATTTGAAACATAATTTATATTTAGTTCATAACTCCAAATAATTAACTCTAAATAAAAAGTATGCTATTTTTTCTAGGACAAATGCAAAAAAAAAACTAATAAGACAAAAGGTAATATTTTTTTAATTCTTTCCCACTGTCGTCTTAAACAGCTCAAAATTAATCGAAAAGTTGTAATAATCAACGATTACATTCATATGACTTGTCTGCAATACGTGTCTGACAAATTCATATTTAAATATATGAACTAAGATTTCTTTAAAAATGTACGATGATATTTTATTTAAAGTCTAATTAGTTTTCATGATATTTTGCTTTAACAGAATAAGTTATTTAATAAAAGACTTTTCATTTTCTTTTTCATTTCATTATTATTGTAACATTTTTATACAAAAGTTTTTATTGTAAAATGTCTACAATTAATATTAAATTTATAACTGACCAATAAATTTATAAAAGCGATTAATTAACTGCTTGCTTGGAATTGTACAAAATAATAAGTTTTTAAGGAGTGCTATAGAGTTAAGAAGCAAAAAATCACATAAGAGTACAAAACGTAAAAAAAAGGAGGTTAAATTACTTCAAGCAATCCTTACATTATTGAAACTCATCCTGATTGTATTAATAATTAAATAAGGCCGAGTTGTTTTACTCAATAGTTAAGAAAGTGAAAATTATTAAACTCGTGAAACGCAGTCACATCTAAGAGAAAAAAAACATACATTCTAGAAAGGGAAATATTTTGATACAGAGTTTTTCCTATCTTTATCAAATTATTATTTTCAGTTAAAATTTATTAAAAGCCAACAGCGACCGGTTTCAAAACGTTCAGTTGTTCTGTTCTCAATAGACTAGAAAAATTGTTAATACTTGGAATAAGAGCTGCAGGTAGTTCTTTTCTGATATAAGAAAAATTAATTACAGACTCACAAATTAACTCTTTTACATTTAAATGGATTTTAAAATCGATCGATTATTGCTATATCCCAAATCTATTCTCTTCTGCAGAATATTATAAATTAATTTACAAGTTTATTCAATACCCCTTTTAAGTTGTGCGTGTGTGTAAGTAAACTCCTTATTTTATTGTAAATATCCACAAAACTATTTGCCTGATAATAAAAATCTACTTTTAATCTGCTTTCCTGTTTAGGAAAAACTATTAATTAAACTGAGAAAATTAAATTTCATTTAAATTTGCACATTATTCATAAACTACGTAACAAAAGAGTATCTGAAGCATTTCTAATGTATTTTTGAAGAAATTTGTTTGTAAGGAAAAAAGTCCACTGTTGCAATCGTAGAACATTTGTAGGATTTACTGTAAAAGAAAAATTTATATGTTTATGCTTTTATTAAATACATATACCTTCGCTCTTCGTGTTTACATTGAGATTTAAACGATTCGATTAGCCTTCTTCATTGCTTTTTTGAAAGACATTTATAGAGCCACATTCAAGTGCTTTCAAAACATTTCATAAAAAAGATTACCTCTTCCTTAAAATGCTTAACTAACAAAGAGTGGCGACACATAAATCATGAAGACAACAAAAAGTTGAATTTGTTGACGTAAATGCCATGTAAAAGAATGTACATTTTGAGGCATGTTATTAAACAAAAAAGCAAAATTTTTGAACTTCTGACTTCATACGAAACATGTTATTGTCTGGCTGACATGAGAAAAATTAAATTTTTCTTACAAAATAAAATTCGGAAAAGAAAACAGGAGAGAAAAAAGATGTATTTTAAAAGAATGGTTGCTGCCCACAAGAAAAGGCAGATCTAGGTTAACAGGGTTATAGAAAAAAAGGAATTTTCTATTTAATTTTATTAAATTTTTTCAATTATTCTTAATTAACGTCATTGGAAAATACTGACTATAAAATTTATTACAAGACAGAAAAACACCGCTTGTTTAAAAGAATTGGAAAAATTCGTGTTTCTGTATAACACCTCTACTTGTTGAACATTATTTTTACCATTTAATAAAAACATTTTCTCCAAATATAAAATGCAATAGTTGAGACAGGATGAAAAATACGTGCACAACTGTTTACAAGGAGAACTTGTAATGTTGGTTCTTCTCTTTTAATGCTCAAACATGCTTTTTACTCTATAGCTATTTAAAAACCGTGTTTGTACCTGATTAACTTTCATTCAGGTTGATGAGAAAGTCTCCTATTCAACCGGATCCTACTTGAAAAAATTCTAGAATGTGATTAAGATGAAGAAAAGAAATTTAATAATTAATATTTGCTCGTAATGAATATTAAATTTAAACAATTAACTGATAAGCGATTGAAAAGAAATGAAATTAAAAAAAATAGATTTCTGGATTTTAATAACAATAATTATTTATTTTCAACGTTATTTTTTTACTCCATATGATTCAAGTACGAAAAAAAAACTTTAATTGCGTACTTCTGGTTTTATTTAATGTATTATATTCTATTTATCAGTTAAATTTTATAAGGACAGATATTCATGAAAAGGGTTTACTAACGAAATAAAATACTAAAATTATTTTGCCTTTAAATGTAAATTACAAATTTTGTCGAACCGCATATTTAATAATAACGCTACAAAATTATTCTTGTATATTTAAAGCGTTAAGAAAATTAAAATCCACAAAATATAGCCAACTGGACAACTTTTACAAAAGAATTACGACTATTTTTTGAGTCGAACTTAAAGTTCATTCTTTGTAAATCAAGCCAAAATCAATACATCAAGCATTACGTTGCTTAGCGCCTTGCTTTCGAAGATGTTTGCGTATTATTCTTAAACTAAAAATTTTAAGGGAAAAAATAGGACAGGAAATTTGCGAGGCATGAAAATAATTTTTTTGCTAAAATATTTAAAAAAATATTTGCGTTTAACAGCAAGCCGCGCAACACCAGTAGTGGTAGTCGTACAAAAATTCTTAATGTTAAGTTTTGTTATTATTTTTTAAACTTGGAATTCCTTTAAAGTTAAATAAACGCAAATACACCCAATTCTCTTCCTAAATATCATCAAAACTTCAGGATAAGATTTCGCTTTTCGGGATGCGATGGATGCTTAGATACTAAGGGATAAGACAACCTTCTCGACATGGTTATTTATCAATATTTTATTATTACAATATTTCTCTTAAAAACTCTATTTTTCAGTGGACTCTACTTTATACTCAAGAATTGTACTACAGCCGTCTAAAGCAACCGTCCCATTCAAATATTCAATGGTAAAATTTTAAGATTGTTTTCAAAAAATAAAAATCTTCCTATTGTTTGACACTTAATTTTTGTTTTCTTAGACTTTAGTTCATTTGAGCATTTGTGCGGGACATAAAAAAAAATTCTTGTGGTTTTATTGAAAGCAAAAATTAGGTTCAACGGCAAAAAAAAAAAACATTTGCTCAAATTTTAAATATTTTTAAAACTTAAGTTTATGTTCATTTCACAGATTCATACAAAATGATGCTGGGCAGACTAGTCATACGTCAATAGAAAATATTTAAAAATTGTTCGAATTTATTTTTGCTTAAGCGATCTACTACGAATTGGTTTTGGTTATATTTTAAAAATCTTAAATATTTTTTATTTAACTTATTCACACAAAACTTCATATGCCCTTAAAAACACTACTTTTTTTAATAAGAATTTCCTTAAAGCACACAGAACAAAAATCGTAAGCAGAAATACGTGCGAAATAGTAATATTTTCAAGGGTGTAAATAAACATGAAGTTATTTGTTTGCTTTTACCCGTATTTTCTTTGTTGAGGATTGCGTTGTTTGCAAAATAAAAACCAGGCCATTTAACGTATCAAGATTGAAAATTGAAAAAATTTAATTTGTTGGGAAAGAGATTAACGAAAAGTATCTACGTAGAAAATAACTATGAAAGAAGATATTTATACCTTGTCATTAATGTAATTTGTTAGATTATATTTCGTTACATAATTAGATATATATTTTTTGTTTTAATTTGATATAAGAGAAAAAAAAAAAGAAAATCTTTCACAGGAAATAAATTATAAATCATTCGTTTAATTTTGATTAGATCGATAGTTTGATTTAATTAGTTTTTGATTTATTGTGGAACACTTTCAGCTGACTTCACCAGCAAAATAAATTAAGTAAAGCTCTGACGACGAGTACTAATAAATTAATTTTGTTGTTGGGTTTTGTGAATTAACCAAAATGAAAGAGTTTAACTTTTTTCACACCATTGTTAGATTTATCCTTCACTTAAGTATATTTTTAATAATTCATGACGTTCACATTTTAAAAGAAAAAGTCTCTAACGAAATAAGTTTTGTGAAATAATGAACAGAATAAAACGAACAGAACAAAACCGTCCCAAAAAGGTATACAGGAGCAAAAGTAGTTTACTGCAAAATAAAAAATTAAATAAAAGAAAAAATCTTGAGTTTAATTAAGTATCTGAAATAATATTATTTTCCTTGTTGTACAAGATTGATATTAATTTGAGATTTAGCACGATACCTTTTACCTTCTTAGGATTTTTGATTCTCAGAATGATATTGTAAGTAAAGAAACATGTAAATAACTGTATTGTTAATTGTTCATTAGTATGGATATACTTATTACGCTCGATTGCTTTTGAACTTCTAAAAGAATTCGTTTTAAGCTTGGAACAGCTGAAGACTTTATGACCTGTGAAATTTAGACTATATGCGCTGTTTCCTAAAAGGGTAAGAAAAAAAACGCAAAAGTAACAAAAGTAAATTTTCGAAAATAAGTATATTGGCAACAATTTTTAACATTCAGGTGTATTTTATTCTAGTTTTTATTACTTTCTCTTGTCTTGTGTTTTTTTGGGTTGCTCTAGCAAGGTTCTTTAAGCATACATACGCAGCGGTTAACAAAAAATTTTCTATCACTCTGGCAGAGCTTGAACAAATTAATGTCTAGTTTTTCAAACATGCGACTTTGCCCAGCGCAGCTATCCAAGCAACAAATACCACAAGGCAGTGGTAAGCTCTAGCTCCCGAAGTCTTGTCTATTAACCAATTAAGCTACTTACGTACTGATATTTTCGAATAATTTTATCCGCTGTTAATTTACACGAACTCCATACACATAACATTTTTTTCTCTTTTTCTATTTGGGAGGCCTGTATTTTTGTTTTCTATTTATTCGCTTATCAACCCAGGCTTCTAAGCAACAATTATTTTTCTTTATCAAAAAAGCTTTGAAGAGATTTATACCCTTAACCTTCCGTTTGCGAAACAAGCTGACACCTCTTTCTGAGTGGTAAGTCTACATCAATTAGTTTACTACCATTGAGTTTCAATAACAAACGACTGCGTGAAGCAACTAATAAAAAAAGTAAATTAAACTCTCACCGTCTAAATATAAAAACCGGTCAACGAAATCAACTCTAAGGTAGACGAGCTTAATTGCATTACAACATGGCTATACATCCTTAAAATCCAGTGTGAACAAGTAAGAGTGCCATATTCGGATGAATCTTATATGTAAATCTAGTTCAGTGAAGTAATTCTAAAAAAAAAAATATGAGGTAACTGAGAATTACAAAAATATATATGAAAACAATTTTACAAAAAAATGTCATCGGATGTTAATGGATTAAGCATCTTTAAAAATTGTACTATTTTCTGAAAGATATCTCTCTTTCTCTCTTAAAAAGCTTCTAAGTGATACCCATACCGACATCTTAAAAATATAACAACAAATCGTACTTTTCTATGAAATTTCAGAGGCCAATAACTCGGAAAATATGGACAAGCGTCAAATATTTACTTGATGTTTTTTTATTTTTTAATTCTCTATCACAACATATAATTGTTTTTTGATAAGAGTTACTTCGTTTTTCAAAATGACATAGAAATATTAGAGGCAGGCTCGATGCCTTGAAGGACATGAGCCGATCTTGCTGATTCAATAGCAAATCTTTCGAAACTATGTCTGATGAATTGGCGTATATAAATTTTTTTAGTACTTCTAGTACCTTGGCAAAGTTGATTTCAACACTAACACGGACGGACATACGGACAGGAACATCGCTTAATCGACTTTGCTATGCATAAAGATTCCGAATATATGGGGTAGGAAATGGATATTGTAGACATGAAAAACGGAACGACAAACGAAGATAAAACCTTTTTCCCCTTTTTAAGGTAAAAGGTAGAAAAACACTCACGCATTTATATCATAATCATTTTCGAGGTTCAAGCAAATTCTTCTAGTGCCAAGAAACATTTATTACATAAAAATAAAATAAAATAATAATAAATAAAAAAAATTTATTTAATTTTCCGAAAAAATACTTTGCTCTGCGAAAATACTAATAAATAGCAGATACATGTGTATTTTATATTATTAATGACTTCCGCAAAGTGTCTGCACGGGCTTAAGTTTGTTGTATTTACATAAATGTCGGAATTAGTTATGGTTGTGAAATAGAAATGTTTAATAAATATAATTTGTGTGCAGAAAACAACTCTTTCAAACACATTTTATAGTTTCCTTCTGTGCACCGCAATACGATTGTGGTTTAAGCCCACAAAACTAAACGTTGTATTTTGTCTTTCGGTTTATTTTAATGTACAGGAAAGTTCTTTTGCACTTAATTTTGTTAAATTAAAATATGAGTTTTATTTTATTTATACAAATGCTGGGTTGTTTTTTTATTTTGTTCCTTTGTCAGTCTATAAATAAAGCTTTTCATAATCTTTATAAAATGGACAAGTGCCAAAACAGTTAAAGGTTTGTTTTTGTCATTAAACATCTTTATTGTCTCCGAAATTAAATGCAAATGGAAGTGAGAAATACAGTCAGAATTTCCTTTATTACTTCATCATTTACATTTCAGTATAACACATTTGCCTTACAAAAGTTTCTAAATTGAATACAATAAAAATATATACAATTTTGCAATGGTTTTTATAGTTCAAGCATACAACAACACTTAAGGGTGAAGAATATATCTGTCTGTGTGTAAGAGAATTCCATAAACATATTTCTTTTATAAGAAAATATTTATGCCGATACACAAGTACTTTTTAGCCCAAAAGGGCACGTAAGCAAAG
The DNA here is from genome assembly GCA_937654795.1 of Cistogaster globosa. NCBI lineage: Eukaryota > Metazoa > Arthropoda > Insecta > Diptera > Tachinidae > Cistogaster > Cistogaster globosa. Next base: position 120,599,796 of record OW569406.1, on the reverse strand, counting down.
GGTTTTTGTGTAAAATAAAGACCAGTACTTTGATACAGAAATCATATATCCCACATAAAGGATGTATGTATAAATTTTATTAACAAGAGTTGTTATTATTTTTTAACTATCTTTTACTTATTTTCCTCTTAAATACTACCCTTTCTCTTATTTAAGTGAATCAAAAAGAATAATTAATAAAGAATAAGTAAACAACTACTTATCTTATCAAATATGCGTAAGTAAGGTTTCAAAGCAAAAATTCTAATTATTTGAAAATCATGAAAAGTGGAGGGTCATATTACAATTTTATATTTGTCTTTATATATGTATAAGTATATTATTGTCGCCGGGTAGAACTTATTAGAAAATTATTTATGTTTTTAAATTTTTCATATTTAAAGTAGAACAAGTTTTTTCAATTTAAAATAATATAAGATAGAGTAAAAATATATAAAATCTCTTTTGAAAGAATAGAACTCGTTAAAACTTAAAAGAAATTTTTTTTAAGCTAGAAAAAAAATTGCTTTCTATTAATAATTTAATAATGAATTTGGTTTCTAGAATAATTTATACCTAGTGAAATTCATAGACATAAATGAACTCAAATAATTTCCAAGCCTTTCGAGTATTTTTTGAGTTCTTCACATTTTTAAATTATTTGGAATGCAGGAAAAAACATAAAAAATAAGAACCAACCAGAAAAATTTAAAGAAATGTTAATAATTAAAAAAATCTTTCATATTATTTCCACAACACAAAATGATTCAGTTTAGTTAAAAAATAGTTGTAAATTTGCCGTCTTGTTATTGACTTAAATAAGCACGAACACCTTTAATTAGTCATTTACAATTTTCTTTAAATAAATAAAGAAAAATCTGCGTTGCAAACTATTTCAAACTTATTCTTTAAAAAAGAAAAAGCTGTTGAAGATATCAAATGTTAAAATGTTAAATGTTAAAAAAATATAACGATAAAAGCGTTTGATCTATAAGATTTTGAAGGATGTTCAAAAATCATAAACTAGCGTCAAAATGGAATCAAATTAAATATTTTGAGTCTGCGAGGTTCTCAAAAAATATTTTTAAATGATCACGACAGATGTTTTTGATAAATTTTTAGTTTTATAGCCGAGGATAAATTGCTTAAAACTTATAGAATTAACTTGAAAATACTTACGTATCATATTGTATGTGCATACAATGCCCTTGCATGGATAACGCCTTCCATATTTTAATGAATTTAAATTACTGATAGAGTCATTACGAAAATGTGATGTGTGAAATTCTAACCTGATTTTGTAGAATTCTCTAGAATAAAATAGATATTTTTAGGAAAGCAACAACTTCTTAAGGACTTGAATTTATTATCGCATCTTACAATTGATTTCTGATGTCACTAAAAATTCTTTCACTAAAATAGTAATTTAAAGAACATTAATAACATCTTTACGGGGGTTGTTAAAAAAAAATTAAGAATTTAAAACTTAAGTGTGTTTTAAACTACATTTTTGATGTGTGAATTTAAAAATCACTTTTTTTACTTTATCTTATCAGTTTTTATTTTCGTACTTTGTTTTCCTGTGTTATAAAATTTCTTAAAAAACATGAGTTTCGGTGTTACAAATAAACCAGCTTTTTGTTTTTCTTGAAATTTTATGCCCCAGTAAACTTGTAACAGGTTTCAATACCTTGTTTTACTAGATAAGAGAAATAGCGAGGATAAGAAAAAAAATAATGAATAAATAAACAAGTTTATATCTAAGGAAATCTTTAAAGTTTCTAGTTATTGGTTTCTATTTAAAAAAAAAAAAAAAAAAAAAAAAAAAAAAAAAAAAACATACAAATCGAAAATGAAACTCAGTAGAAAGAAGTTTGTTTACAATCTTTAATTTGAACTTAAATTTTTAGCGTTTTTAACTGTTGATGCAGAAAAATAGGATGTCAATATTAAGTTTTAAAAAAATTCATTCACAACTATAAGAGAAGACTCAAGTAGGCATCCTTTTTTTCTAAACGAAGGTATTTTGTTCCAAAAAAAGGTCTAGTGAATCCTTTAGGGACGAAAACTTAAAATAAGAAGACTTATTTGTCTCTTTTATTATTTTAAAATAATCTACCTCGTTGTAGTTTAGTTAACGATTTTCTAACGATTTAATCCATTCCAATGTCATATCTCGAAGTCTTCAGGAAAGACGTTATAGACGACTGAAATATTTAACCACCGAGTATTTTCGTAAACAGGGTGCAAGAAAGATAGTGGAAATCAAAATTTCATTTAAATGTTATATTGATGGAAAAAGGTTTTTGTCGCTAAACTACAATATAGATTATTTCATAAATATAGAAAATATCGTGAGTTACCATAAAATTAAATGTCGTTTAACGAAAACATGAGCATCAACGAAGCAATCAAGAGCTTTGAAGTAATTATTTAATTTTACTGAATCAAAAATGAGCATTTCTTAATTTAATTTAACAATTTTGAGTTAGGCTGAAGTTCACATTTTTAGATCTTAAATTTAAGTAAAATATTAATTTTTAATATATATTTTTCTCCAGGGAAAACAATTTTTAAAATTTTAAAAACAGTGCTGAATGAAAAACATATTTCTTTACTCATTTAAAAACACTACACTTAGCAAAGAAGAAGTAATGTCTTTAAGTGAACTGAATATTTCTCTTTTATAGGTGCTTCAACAGCCAGATAAAAGTACACACTCAAAAACACACGTAGGACAAATTTAACTACTTTTGTAGATTTCGAATAGATTGCCATTGCTTTTTTTTGCCATTTTCTATATCTACAGAATCCTTAGAATGTTAAGAAATGTTGAATACATTTATTCAAGTGGAAATAAAAAAGGCTCTTGAATATTCGTCTATTTCACATTGATATGATTATTGCCCTCATCGTTCCTTCAAGTATTTTTGGAATAAAAACTGTGTTTTACATTTATTAATCACGCATAACAAATTTATATACGAGGGATGGTCAACATTTTTTTTCAACAAAATCATAATTAGAAATTTAAGGAGTAAAAAATAAAAAGTCATAATCATCTTCATAAAATTATTACCATCAAATTTGTGCATTTCTACAGGTTTTGTAATTAAAAAAAATTATTTTTCCTTTGGTTTAGATATTTAAAGACCGAAGAAAATTCTTGGATAGCATTTTGCCGACTGCATGTGCGCCTCCTTGAATAGCTTGCCTTTGGCAGCAACTTCCAGATACCATTCCAGCAATGTGTACAAAATTGTGCAGTGTTGAAGGCATAAAAATGTAGTTTTAAAAAATATTTGAATTTATTTCAAGTGTACGAGTTACAAAATTACCCGAAGTATATTGTTCTACTATCAAAAAAAAAAAAAAAAAGCGATTGGTCCCATTGTGCAATAGAAGGTCTCAATAGGTTTTTGCAACAGATTTAAACGAACTTTAACAATTTCTTAGTCTGTTTAAGTAATTTTTATATAAAAAACATTTAAATTTAAATAAAACAAATTAAAATAATTTTTTCCTTTTCTAAACATTCAAAGTGCGTTCCTAAGGTGCTTTTCGTTTCAGTTCTGGAATTTTTTATATGCTGCATATCGTTGTATATCATATGAGTATGTGAGTTATACAACAATAAGTTTCTTTCAATTGCTGGCCAACTCATCAAGCTGTTGTAATTCCATCACCTACTGCTTCATTAATGCCAACATTCTTCGATCTTTTGTCAATAATTTTAAGGGGATGGTAGTTTTTGGTATAAAAGTACAAAAGTACCAACAAATCTTTTAATGGCTGGCAATTTAAAATTTTTGCCAGAGTTTAGGTTAAGAACTGAAGTGAAATCTAAGTTGTTCCTAAATAAGAATTACGCTTACTGCACTAAATTTCATTTTTGACAACAAGCCTTAGTACTTGGTATTAAATTTTGTTGTGGTTTTAAGAAGTTCAACTTCAGAAGAAATCTACCAAAATAACAAATAAGAAGAAAAAGATGCGCATTCGACAAAGAAATCTTAGAGAAAACATGTTTAAATTAAAATTATACATTATAATCATAATAATTATAATTCTCGAAGAATTAAATATATTAATCAGTAAAAAAATTTAATTTAATTCCTTATTGATTTGTCTGTGATTAAATATAAATTTATTCAATAACAAAATGCTACACAAGTTCAAAAACGAGAAAAAAATTACTGTTAAAACGAATTGTAAAGAATGAATTTAAACAATTAATTAAAAGTAAAATTATAAATTAATACGTTTAATTTTTAAATTAAAATACATACTTTAGCAAATAGACCCTTTCATACAATTTGTTCGTGGTTAAGACAAAACCATTCTTTTCGGTTTTACTATCAGTTCGTTCAACTTTTACCTTCCGAACATTTCCGAGTACTTACACACTTAAGAAGAAGTAAAATATTTGAAAAAAAAATTATCTTTTTTAAAACCCATAGTCCAGAAAGGGCATTAGAAGTCCTAAGAGCGGTACTACATATGGCCGTTATGATTAGTAAACTTTTAAAGGGGTTTGCTGATAAAAAGCCACTACGAACTTTTTTTCATAGTAAGCGAGTAAAAGATTGAGTTTTTATAAATAACAACATTAGCTTCACTTAATTATCAATTTCCATCAGTGTTTTGGACTGTTACATTACAAATTTAATTGTGGATTAAATTAGTTTGAACTTAAAACCAAGCAAAGCTTTCTTTATATATCTTTTGTTTTTCCTTTATAAAAGTAAATAGAGAACCAAAATTAGGTGGAAAGTACAAGTTCTGTTTCTGAGTATCTCATTTGTATACATCAGAAACGAAAACAATAAAAAAAAACATTTTAAAATAGCGTTTCAAAAATCATTTCAGATATCTTAAATAATTCTCGCGCTTAACAATTTCCTGTTTAAGTTTTGCAATCGTATTTTTATTGTTGAAACATAAGCAAAAAATTATTTTTTCTCAATCTGTCCGTTTTTCACAGGCCTCTCTTTCTTAAAACATTTAAGCCAGATACATGAAATGTTCTCAGACATCGTATTATTATGCCCGGAAATATTAAAATCAAGCTTAAAATTAAAAGTGTTCCTATGGAGGTAAAGTTGAAACGTTGCACCCACCAAACTGATTTTGATTTATATTTTTTTCTTTAAACGATAAATTATTAAAAGATCTGAAATCAGATTATAAGATTGCATGTTGTGAATCCCTTGTGTGTAAAAGTCTCATCAAAAAAATATTCAAGTAAAACAAGAGTGATCAAATATGTTGAATTAGTTTTTAAGTTTTGTTCTCTTTATGAAAGTCCGAAAGAAATATATTTGTTTCAAAATCTCATATTGAAATCGTAGCGGGATTTTTTACTTAAATAAGTTTGTTATATAATGTTTTTTTTTTTTTTTTTTTTTTTTGTTTTCAATGCTGATACAACTTTGTCTCCAATTTGAATGAATGACAAAGTTGACGTTTTTGGCCATTTTCTAATAATTGCTTTTTTTATACCTACAAAAAAATATTCAATCTGCAATAAGATGTTCTTATTTCATCATTCAGTGTTACCAAATCAAGTTTAATTAAAACAATTTTTAAATTTTCTTTATCTGAAGATCTGATTAAGATAAAATAACTTTGATATTATTTTTTATTTTCTGATGTTTCTGTTCTTTTTGGAAAAGTCTTTAAAACATAAAATGTATATAAGCCGAAAATATCGCCTTTAGCAATGTATAGATGATTATATAAAATTTTCAACAAAAAATAAATAAACGTTAAGAAAGGCAATTATATTATATACGGTTTTTGTCTTTGTTTCTAAGAATAACAAAACTACTTTGCGAATGTTTAATCTGCAAAATTCTTTTGTGTTTTAAATTGCCTACATCCTTATTATTTCAGCTTGACTGGCAATGGAATACTCAATGTGAGGAACGACTATAAAAAACACAAAACAAACATCAACGAAAACAATGGAATTCCCAAGATGAAATATAAAAGGGCCTTTTAGCGTGAGGGTGATTATATTGTCTAGATGTGACCTTGTTTAAGACGCTCGCGTATTAATTAACATGAGTTTTATTTAAACAATAACACTAATTTGACGACCATTATAAATGCAGAGCTAAATTTTTAAACTGAAATAACGTTAAAATAATGCGACAATCGAAATGCGTACAACATGTTGTGTGTGCTAAAAATAAGATTTTTATGTCGCGCTCTTAAAAAAAAAGTAGTTATGTCGATTTTTATGGTTATCTCGCAGACTGAGAAAGTTCATATTGAGCAATATTTTTCAAGCGAAACGAATGGAAAATAAAACAAACAATAAAATACAACTAAGAAAAGAAAATAATTCATGTCTTTAACAACAGCAAAAATAATTTAAAATTATTAATTTTCGTAATAAATTTAACAAAATTTGTCATATTTTTTTTTCTTAAGTATAATAACACAGCGACAAGTAGATTACTTCGCATTTATATCTAAATTATAAAAATACAGCAATTCAAAATGAAAATTCTAATTTAAAAAGACTCTTGTAACATCGTGAATAAGCAGAAAATCATTGCAGATTTCGATTTCTTTTAAGTGAAAGAATATTCGTTCAACTCTGCCTCTGGTACATTCGTATAAATTCTTTTAGTTTCTTATTTTACTAAGGCGACTCTCTAGCTTGAATACGTAAATAAAAATAACCAAAATAAAATTTTTAATATTCTATTTTGCACCTGAATTTTCACATAAAAATTAAAAACAAATTAATATATAAAAATTATTTGATATTTAAAAAGTGATACGAATTTCAAATTTATTATAAAAATAATCTACCACGCAAACGAATTTATATGTCAAAATCAAATGCTCATAAGATTTGTTATTTTAAATTTCTTGCTTTCTTTTGATTTGCATTTAAAATTAAACCACCGTGGAAAAATGATAAAAAAATCAGCAGCTAGATAATTCTTGCCGTACAAAAAAAAAAAAAATAATAATAATAAATAAAATATTAATAAATAAAAATAAAAAATAAAAAAATAAAACTTTTCTTATTAATCATGATATATTTATATTTGAAGGAATCAAGCACAATTAAAGTAAATTAATATAATAAAGATTCCAAATAATAAATTTTCTTGTTAAAACTTTTCTTGTTTTTAACTTTTTAAAATGAGGGCGTATAATTAATTGTTGTTGCAGTGATGAGACAGAAGTGCAAACATATTTGTGTAACTAAAATTAAATACAATAAATCGTGCATTTTTTTACATGTTGGGAGGATAAAAGCGAGTGCGCGTTTAAAATACACAGGTTTTAATATCAACATTAATTTGGTCGTATTAATGTGCAATTAAAATTGTGTGACTTATTTGTATCTCATTATCAATTCGTTGCAATTTCATTAATTAAATTTTAATTTGAAATATAGAAATTTTAATCGTACCATAAATAACACAAAAACACAAAATTAGTTTTATTAAGAAAATCAATTGTGTCAAATTCAAATATTTAATTTTGACTGCAAGCAGCAATGATACAAAATACTTTTGTTTTTCTAATAACAAAGGAAATATTCTGATGTTGAAATGCAGTAAAATCAAATTTCCTTTTTAAATGAACTTTTAGTAGAATATAGTTTGTTAATCATCTGCATTATTTTGTTTTCTCTTAGGCTTTAATACTTATGCTAAATTGTTAAACTTAATCCCATAAGATCTGAAATATATTTTCGTTTCGATTATTTGTTTTATTCAACTTCTATGTACATGTCTTGAAACTTAAAACAGCTTTTTCCTACCGCATATTAAATGTTTTTTCAAATGGAAATGAAAAAATTTTTAAGAATTTAAATTTTAGCAATTTAATCTAACTACTAAAGTATTAAGATGTAAAAGATACCACAAGCAAGTGTGTCAATCAAAAAAATTATAGGTGGACGTTGAAATTTATTATCATATATTCCGCCTCATCAACAGTTTTATTTAATCTGCAACATTATTTATTATTTTGTTACTTTTGATTATATCTGCTATCCTTTCATCCCATCATTTAACTACTTCTTGTAAAACTATATTTTATTGTTCAATTTATTCTATTACGGAAACTGTAATATTTAGATGAAAATCTTATTTACACGATATTATGGTAAGTAAATAGCTAAATAATTTAATAAAGTTTAAGTAGCTTAACCCTAAAGATTGATGTACTTTACCTTAGTAGTTGGATTAACAAGCTTAAGGCTGCGTTTCTGTAGGTTTCTTTATTTTCTAATAAAGAAGGTAAAGAGATTTCTTTCTTACAATCAATCATAAGAAATAATTTGTTTTATATAGGCTACTTCAACCAAATGTACTAGAGAGATAATTATCTATTCTCAGTAAAACATACAAACAGAAAATAGTGCATGAATTTGGAAACTTTCAGTCTTTTTTTGGGGATGTGCAGAGGACGCACATTTGACAATGTATTCACTACGGTTTATAACAAAAAGAAAAAGGGGTGTTTCGTTAAGAAGGATAGCAAGCAATTTGACTAAGGATTACTAAGACGTGTGTGTGTGTGTGTGTGTGGAAATATACCATGAACAAATCATATGCCTAAGCCATTAGTATGTGGCTGCATAAGCTGAGTACAAGAACAAAGCAGCAGGTATTTGATAATGTGTGCATGACAGCTAACAACATTATTTCTGATTTTAATTAACGTTAGAGTAACTATTCACGGTGAATGTCTCTTCCAGACAGTTTTTTATTTAGTTATTCGAACTTATCAAAAAGTTACTTGTACGACACTTCCTCTTATAGTTCCCTAGATAAATGACAACAAATTTTCAGTTTGTATCGGAGGTACTACGCCTACTGTCGCAATCCATATATCCAGTATTTCGCTAGAGTATGCAATTAATAAGAAAGTTTCTACTGGAAAAATTAACGACTTTACGTCTAATATTTCTCTAGATACACCATGATAATTTATCACTTTGTAGGCGAGTAACAGCGTTTTTGTTTGGGTTCTGACTATTTTTATTATTTTTTTAAGAAATTTACACAAACAGCAGAGTTCCTTGTTCGAAATGCTACAAACTGTAGCTTTATAAATTAATACAAGCTAAAAATTTAAAAAAAAAATAATCGAGTGTGAAATAAATAATTTTTGGGGGAAGGACTTTCCACATAGATTAGCAACCTTAAGATTTTAACAAGGCATGAGGCTTTTGCGAGTATAACACATTGTTGAGAATTGATTAAATTAATTTATGCAGGAGATAACGATGATCATTAGTACGCGTTTAAAGATATTCTCTTTTAACTTAAAATCTAGTTCAATTGCAGCTTTCTTTATTTGTTTGTTGTAAGCGAGTAACAAAATTTGGCAATCACAAAAGTAAGTCATTATATAGCAAGTACTTTTAAGTTTCTTGCGATGGGAATATTTATTTACTTTGTATTTCTATTTCTCTTACTACACAGAGTTATTAAGTTTTCACTTTGTATGGGAGTTACCACGCCCTTTATTCCATTTATCTCTTAGATTGCAATGTTTCAAAGATCTGATAGCACGCATTTCACGTAAATGTTGTTGTGTTTTTAAGTTTGAGCTGCAGAATTGAGTGGCCCCGTAAAGCCTATTTTTTACGTTTATTATAAAATGTAAAGAGCGCCACATCAAAATTACAAAAAACTGCGTGTTATAGTTCTCAGTAGCACAAGGTACATGAATTAATTTATATTGTTTAAACCGTTACAAAACAAAAACGCTCGAAAATCGGTTAGAATGTCGATTATTATGATCGTTATCATAACAAGTAAGAATAAACAAATATAAATGAAAGGGTGCCCCAATGGTGCATTTAACTTGATGTATATGGCCATACAATTGATCAGTTGTAGACAGTTGGTTAAAATTCATAAAGAACTTGTATTGGACATAAAAGGGTGTCCAAAAAGTTTATGTAATTTGATGTATGTGCACAAACTTTTAAAGTGTTTTAGACAGAAGGCTGAAATATGTTTTGAAATTGGCTTTTTTGCAAGTACTATTTTAGTAATAAAGTTAAGCGATTATTTCGGTTGGCGAATAAATTTGTTATTTTAAAATTTTTTGCTCTTGGTGCTTAATTGTCTATTAAATATCTTATTTATATATGTTCATTAATCTATGCCTCTACCTTTCTTTTAAAAAGCGGAATGACCTCTTCTAGAACTTTATGAGTCACATATGATATTTCCATTTTGCATTTTTTTTTGTGTTTCACTTCATTTTTTTTAAATTTCTTTAAAATGTGTTTTTCGTTTTTTTGAACACTTGTTACAGCAGCGCATTATTTAGAACGATGACTGCATAATAATATACTTCCAAATTTGGTTATATTTTAAGTGCTGAACTAAATTATTTGTTCCTGAGTTAATGATCATGAGTTTGCAAAGACTTCTGCTGATGTTTTAATGTAAACACAATGAGAAATTGTGTTTTGTTGTAGTTGCGTGCCTAAGAAAGTATTAAGGTTTCCAAATCTGTCTAAAATACTATACAATTTTATTTTGAAGAAAGCTGGTGTAAATTTAGCTTTCTTATTATTGAAGCAATTTGTGTCTGCCCATCAGTAAAGCCCTCCTAGTGGTTCATAAAGAGTTTTATGGATTTTATCTAATATTTGCAACATACTTTTCTACAATTTAATCTAAATTATTTAGCAGCTTTGTATGTATTTCTTGCTACTATTTAGTTCGTTAACTTGATTAAATGTTGTATTAAAATTTATGTATCAAATGTAAAATCTTGGTTTTCATCGCGGTATTTGTTTGCGTTTGAGCTTTTTCTGTGAATAACTTGATATCACTTTTCAGCTTGGGAATATTTTTATTTAATTAAGAAAAATATTTAAGCAGCGAATCTTACATCTTTTAAAATATTAGAGTTCGTGGAAAAGCCACAACGATTCGCTTTCTTATGGTTTATTTATAGACTACAAAAAAAAAAAAAAAAAAAAAAAAAAATAGAACACTCACATGTCTTTCACAATAGCTGGGTTTTAGTATGAAATTTAATTAAACGTTAGACCGAAATCAAATGGAATCTGTTTTTGCTCAAGTAAAAACAGAATGATGTTTATTTTTAAATAAGTTTTAATTAAAAAATCATTAGTTTTTAACTTTGATTAACAATTTTTCGTATATTTGTATACAAAAAATATGAATTATTACACAAAAATAAAACAAATTAAATAAAATAAATTAAATTAACTAAAAAAGTCGTAACTAAAAAATATGCATTAAATTAAGACTAAATATTATTACTTTAAAACAATATTGATAAAATACAGTACTACGCTTTAAAATTAAGAAATAATATTTACGAAAAAATTGAGGAGCAACATAAAATTTGTTGAACATGGAAAAAATTGGTGATATTTCTTTGTGAAGTGCCGACTACAGCTTAAAATTTACATTTTTAAAAGTAAATTATCGATTCGTAGTGTTCATAGCGAAGCCTTGATCAGCTGCATATCTACTTTAACCAAAACTTATAAGTTTGAATTAACATTTATACGAATCAATTAAAATTCTATACTTCATAGGACCGTCATCGAGTAGTATTTATTACAAAGTGTACGAAAAGAAAAATTTGTTGCAACTTTCTGGCTGTGAAAATAAAGAACAGGGTACTGGGAGAAGGCTCCTTATAAAAAAATATGAAAGCAAAAAAGTATTATGTTGCCAGTCGATAGAATTTACTTACTAGAATATTATCTAAATATTCTATACAGTAAATAAAATTTATTTTGTTTAAACATTAAAAAAAGTCTGCTTAGAACCTTTAAGTATATCCAGGTATGGGTTTAGCAATCTGTTTTGTTCACTTCTTTTTTAAGTGTGCAGAACTAACGATAAATGGCTTAAGTTATAGGAGTCACACATCGCAAGAAGTTCTTATAATTAATATATTTTTACACATTAAATTTTATATGTTACACTTACAGTGCGATCGTTGTAGTTGAATTATTGCAACCACAAATATTTTTAAAGCACAAGATTTAACATTTAATCGAAATGCATTTATTTGCTTGAAATGCCATAATCATTCACACGCCTGGTAAAATAATTATAATAAAATGTTTATAAAAATAAAATAGTTTATATTTTCTGGATTTGTTCACATTGAAGTGGATTTCAAGAAATTGAGCAAGAAGTAAAATTTCCACTGTAAATTAACAATTTTTTTATTTGCAGTTTATATCAACCGAAGCACAGAAGTACTGCATTGACATAAAAATGGACAATACTATACAAACGGAAGAATTCGTTGGTTTGTGAAAGTTATTAATGAATTAATATGGTAAAATTATTGGGGCTCTGTGATAAATATTGTAGTCGAATTTTTATAAAAATTAATGTCTTCAAGAGTTTGACACTGCCTGTCGGATATTGGATGAAGACTTCTCCTCTTGAGACCACAGTAATAATAACGCCAGTCAATGTAGTGCGTCAAATGTTAAAGGAATATACTCAAAATATTGTTTATCATTGAGAGGTGTTATTTGTAAGCAAAAAGCAAACGGGACAACTTTAAAATACAAAAATTGTAGTCAGATGGATGTTGATGTAAGCGGAGTTAATCAGTTTTATAATCTGGAATCGAATCAATATGATGAGATGCTGATATTTTGTTTAATTTAAAAAAAAATATGAATATTTGATTAGTATAAAAATAACGGGTTATTTTCTTTTTTTTCTTTTGAATGTTTAACTCAAATCATTTAAAAAAACAAAAAAAAATTTTTTGGTGATTTAAAATCTATTGAAATCTCTTGCATTGCCTGTTTTTCATTTCGGATTTTCATAGTGAATCCATTATCTATCAAATCTTTTATGTCACTAGTCTTGTGATGACAAAATTAGACAGTCACATGACTTTTTTGTTTCTGAATTCTGTCCCCACTAATAGTTCTGACACTTATATTTCTTGTCGTTTTCAATTTGAACTATCTTGAATTATCTTAAACTCAGCTTCAGAAGTGCTCTGATTTATTTTTTATGTGTTTTATTTTACGTGTATGATTGTTAATTCTCTCCGACAAATAGTCGTGTGCAATCCCCGGGAAGCAAAAGCTAAAGAATTTAACAAAAACAAAGAAAAGATCTTAAGTTTCAACATGATAGCACGATTAATCTTTTTGAAACAAATTCTCTAAAAAGAAAAGGGCTAATTTTAAGCAAACTTTTTTTTATAACTTAAGCTTAAGAGGAAATATTAATAGTAAGATTATCCATATATTTTTTCTAGGTAGTTAAAATAAATTATAATATTTAAGATTAGTTAAAAGAGTTTGTACAAAGAACACTTTTAATTTTTTCTATTAAAACGGCCTTTCTTAGCGAAATTGCTGTTGGTTCCTGTCGTGAGAGAAAAAGATAAAAAAACATAAATTAAGTTAAAAAAGCCAATTATATTTGTTAGGAAAAATAAAAAGAATGAAGATTTAAGTTGTTAATAAATAACGATAAAATTGACAAAAAGGAAATTAATGATTGCGTTTATTTACAAATACGATTAAATTTTGTTTAATGAAGAAATCGTTATTATACCTTCCCAGATGCAAAAGGAAATATGTTATTGATGGTATCTATAATTTTAAAATAGACTAAAAATAAAATCTTTCGTTAAACACCCTTTTGAAACTAATAATAACGTATCACTTGAAACTAATAATAACGTATCACTTGCAATTGTTTTACTGTAATTTCGAGGGTACCTATTTTTTATTTTTTGCTTTAAAGAGATGTAGCACTTTAAGAAATAAGTTTATTTAATTATTTTTGCAACAGTGCTACATTCTTAAAAAAAACATATAGTAGAAATATAAGACAGGTGGTGAAAGTAGAAATATAAGGAAATATCTTCCAGTTTAATTCAACCCTGCCTCCATATGATGTAAATTGTTCACCTGCGAATGTGCTATGCAAAAGTACTGATGGAGGAGGCTGCGTGCTATAATGTTTAATTCTGAATGTGTTTTAATACCATTTAACAGAAAAAAAATATTTTTTTGGTTGCCGCATGGTTTGAACCCTGACCGATTTGTTGTCAACGTGGTTTCTAACATGAGTAAAGCAGTAAAATTTTAGCACATATTAACTGGAAGCTTAACTAATGTAAAAGGTTTGTTAGATTTTATTTCTTATTTACGCTCCTGGAAAATGCTTATTTATTTATTTATTTTATTTATTTATTTTTTTTTTTTTTTTTGAAAATATCTTAAATTTATAAAAGTATAGTTGATTCATTTTAATTTCACTTCAAATTTGTTAAGGTCTCTTACATTTTGCTTTTCTAAATCCGTTTGTGTTTCATTTGTCGCAAAGCGATAAAACATAAATTTTTTTATTATTTTTCGGGATCGATATTTAAGATTGATAAAAATTATAAAAAATTTTCTGGATGGTTACTATATTATAGACTTATTATCTAATGTTCACCTCTAAGAAATAATAATTTTTTTTATAAGAAGCGCAGAACAAACTTGAAGTACATTTTAACACGATTGGTTAATGCTTAATACTTCGGCCTTAAATTAAGCTTTGATGTGTTTCATTAACCTTATTATAAATATCTAACACTGATTCTCTTCCATACAATTAAATAATATTAAACTTTTACTGTGAATGCTTGACCTCTAAATAAGTATTTCAAAAATTCTAGGCATTTTTAATAAAAACTTATAAGCAATATTTATAAGGAATGTTACGAGATATGACAAGCAAATGAGGCAACTAAAAATAACTGATTGTTGGTTTAGCAGAATTTTTTCAAAATTTTTTTTTGAAGCAGTTAAATTTATGCAAAAACAGTCTACAACTGAATAAATATTATTTTTAGCAAAATTATTTCAGGTAAAATATTTTAATTTCAATTAAATTTATATATAACTGAAAAAATTTACTAAATTTTTTAGTAAAAAAAAAAAACAAAATATTATCTAGCTACCAAATTAACTGCAAAGCATTAATAAATACATTAAAGCATTTTGAGAAATGAATATTCATTTAATCTCTTTAATCAATGTCTGAGGTTAACAAAAGTCCACACAGATAAATTAAATCTTCCAGCGATGTCCTTGTGACAGCATGTCTTTTCCAAGAAATAAAAAAACAACAAATTAAATACAAACGTCTGTAAACAACAAATTAATTTTTTTATTTCTTTTGTTTGTTTTAATTTTATACAAACCAAAATCAAAATCCCAGACAAGAATATCAAAAATTAAAGTCTAAAAAAAAGTTTGGAATTCTTTAAGCCAAAAAGTTTTTTACTTCAAAAGTCATTGTATTCCAACCATTTGAGTTCCCTTATAGACTTTTGCAGTTGAAATATGTTCTCAATCAAATGGCAAACAGATGCAATAATTTTGCCTTGAATCAACAATTAAAGAATTTCACAATAAGAGTTAAAAATTGTTTAAAAAAATATTTTTGTTTCATACTTTGTTTCGTGCTTAAAAACTTGACAGCAAAAATTTAAAAGCAATTTAAAATTTTGCAACGTATTTGCATATTTTTTAAAGATGGTAGTCAAATTTCTTACTCTAAAATGGGTATATGCCGCGCGGCACAGTTTAAAAATGTCAAAATCTATGCACTTTATTTTGATCTGAAAAAGGATATGAAATCAGCTGTGTTCAACAGCAAATTTTTCCTGCAGAGACGAAGACTTTCTAAATTTGTTCAATAGCGCTCTTAAAGCACTAATGCATAATCGAATGCAATGAATAAGTTAATAAAAAACATTTGCTAAAGGATTTTTTTAACGTTACAATTTTGTTTTAATTAGTTGTTCTTCTTAATGCGTAGTTTAGATTTAAAGCCTATTTTGCCTTACGATTAAAAACATCCAACAACCAAATGGCACAATTTTTCTTATTGTTTATGTTTTGTCTTGGTTTAACTTAAAACAAAGATCGAAACACGAAAGCTTACATATCATTTCGTTTTATTTGTGTGTTTGTTGTGAATAATAACAAGTTTTGCCGGACGTAATTGTACACAAGCCCGTCCAAATAATAACCATTTTTGTATAAAAAATAATTTTGACAGAAATGATGAGTTACATTTGAATCACAAAATTCAGACATAAAAAAGTATCATGTGTTAGAGGTTTTGACTTTAAGAAAATATGAAATTAAATTAGGCGTGGAATGTGACTTGCAGATTTGCAAATTTTGCATCCTTTTTTTTTCTTTGTTTTTTGTATATACGAGTAAAAGCCTTTCGGTCAATCATAAAATGTTTCTGTTTTAAATAATTTTGTATAGATGTTGCTTACTTAGTCTGTAGAAGGATTAATAAAATGTTTAAAAAAATGTTGTGTGTGAAGAAATATGAATTAAAAGGTAATTAAGTAAAATATTTTTTGCAAACCCCAAAAGCTGCTGAAATTACTAATTTTTTATAGTGATAGCTAATAAATAGCGTAAATCTAACAATAAATCTAAAATGTGTTGCCAGATAATTGGCCCCGCTGGCATGCTGGCGTTTAGAACCGGCTTGTGTTTGCCATTTCGTGGTGTTTCTTTTACCAACAAAACTCAATACCTTAACAGGAAAAAAATAAAAATAAAGTAATGAAAAGTAAAAAAACCTGCTCCCTGCTACATACAACACTTTTACTTTGACTAATGTTTTTGCCAGCTTTATGGCCCTTCCGCTTCAGGTTAGGAACCTCACAGTGAGATTCTAATGTGTTTTTTAATGTTCCAAAGAAAATCCTTTGCCACTACTTACCCTACACTACTTAATACAATTTCGGAAATAACAAAAAAACAAATAGGAATATTTAAGAGGTGGGATTGGAGGTAAACCTTCGCCTGCCTTTAAAAACTGAAATACTTAATTTCTATGGTATTATGACGTGCGTGTCATTTCAATAATTGGCTTGATATGGAACGTGCAATGAAATCGCAGAAACATCTATTCATCTAGATTCATAAAATCTGAAGCGTTTTGTTACAATTTTAAATTTAAACAAACGTATTTAAAGTTTGCTATTATCCTACAATTTAAACAGTAATCTGCAATATCTAGACTAAATGCTTATGAATAGACTTTGATCAACAGATTGATTTTCTTTTAATAAAGTAAAATGTATTAAATAAGTTAATTATCTATCTCCTCCTTCTGAGAAAATAATTTTTGTTGAAACAGAAATAAAACAGTAAAAAAAATTTAACCGGAAGTCATATTTTCTTCCTTATTTATTGAAATTTTGTTTTTATGCCATTTAATTATTTTATCTATAAATGACTAAAAGTTTAAGATGTACGAGAGTACTTTGTTCATAACGAAGTTTCTAAAGAATGACAATGACTGCTTTTTTATCTCTTAATACAAAATGAATCACGAGCATTTATAAATAAATATAAGTTGTGTTAAAAAACAATATTTCCTTTCGTAAATATTACAAAAAGAAATTAAGAAACAGAAGCCTCAAACAAATATTGGGTGGTCATAATACAAATTGAATAGCAATTCTTGAAAAGAAAGTTGTCAGAATGTAAAACTGGCTATTTAGTATTTTTTGAAATTTTTATTTTAATTTCTATTTTTATTTTTGTAAATGTTTGTTCCAAAAATTACTTCTTTCAAATTTTTTTTCATTCATAAATTTGAATAGTTTAGCATTGTCTCGAAAAACAAAAGTAGGGCTTACCTGAACGTTCAATTTAATAACTCCCAAATTTAAATTTTTTTTAAAATTAAAATTACCTTTTGCAAAATTTTAGAATAATAAATTAAAGTCGAACAATGATTTCTTTATAATATATTTACCATAATTTATAAAACTTTCTTTGTTCTTGTTTCAAATTACTTCAATAAACGTTTTTTATTAAACTAACATTTTGTAGAAATAAAATGAATGTTTACTATAAATCCTACAATTCTTTTATTTATTTGTTTTTTTTTATATGTAACAACTCGTTAGCAAAATATAAACTAAATTGCTAGAGATTATTTTACATATTTTATTTGAAATAATTAAACTTACAGTTATTTCCAAGATCTTGAGGGAATAAATATTTAAAGAAAAATAAAAAAAAAAGTTCGATTTAAAATGTGACAAAAAAAAAAAACAGAAAAATCAATAAAAAAGGAATCGGTAACATTTTTGATTTAAACTACATTTTGCTTTCTTCTTAAGAAAATTTATATGATTTCGTTTTAGAGAATTTTAATTAATTTTTATTGGTAAACATTAAATAAAATATGCCAGCAATAATTGGAACTGAAAAATTTAAAATATTTTTAATATGTTAAAGTATGTATTCAATTTATAGCTTGTGGTTAAGTCATCGGATGCTGTAAAAAATATACAAATGTTGTTGGTTATTTCTATATTTTTTCATATGTTTAGTGAATGTTGTAGGAGGAGAATGGATAAAGACGTATTCCCTTATTTCGATTATTTTGATTTAAATTTTTTATTTGAATTTTTTAATGTAAAATTTATTATTTTTATTTGTCTGATTTTTAGATGTTTATTTGTAGAAAGATGAACATTATGTTTACAATTTCTGTAGTTGTGTCTAAAATAAATTAAAATCTACAAAAGTGCGCTGAACGATAAAAATTAATTTTAAAGGTGATATGGTTTGTTATTACTCCCTGAAAATAGGAAAAATAATACTTGTTCAGCTGCTTTCTGTTTAGACTACGATTTTGGAAAAGTTGTAATAGATTATACATGGTGATGTTGATAGTTAACAGTTGTGCATCATAACTACAACCAAATTTATTTGTAAAACCAAAGCGGCAGAAGTGAATACAATAGGACTTGCTCTTTTTCGATATTAAGTTTCCAAGATAAATAAAAAAAGTGTAAAACAGCTACTAAGATACAAGAAAGTAAAAGATCGAACTTTAGATTTTAATTTAGTACAATAATTACTCTGATTCAAAAGACTTTATTTTGTCTCTTTAGAAACATGTTTCAAATTTTGACTTTTAAAATACAATTTAAAATAAATAAAATATTTTTATAATAAATACTTGGGCTAAAATTAAAGTTACATTTTATTAACTTCAAGATCATTGAAAAAATTTTACAAAAAGCTTTAAAGGTTTTTGAAATTTGAATGTACTGGAACTGTGGCCTTAATGACCGTGGGTGTTTTTCCCACCCGCAAAACTAGTGTTAGATTGCACCATTTTGGTTTAAACAAAATTGTGTTTTATATTTAGGTGGACAAAACTAATTTATCGAAAGTACATTCGAAACTTGTCAAATAAAACTGCTGATTTTACTATTACTTTTTTTTTATTGCTAAAAATATTGTGTATTGGTATTCCTACACCTAAAATAATGTAAAGTTTTTAAGTTTCATGTGCATGTTCCTACTTTTGAAAAAAAATCCCCAAAAATTTTTTTTATTATTATTTTTTTTTTTCTTAAATTTTATTTTATTTTAAAATCTGTTTGCATATTATATTCTCATACCCATATATATTCACTTCATTTTAAAATCTTTAACAGGACGGAAGCAGAGAATTGCTTGCAATAGCAAAGATATTACATAAAAAACCTGCTGCTACCATATAAAATTACGCTACAATTTTTTTTTCGTATTTTTTTGTGCGCAAAAGCATTAATGATAATTTTTTTTTTAATTTGTTTTATTTTGTTTTTCTAAATAATATTTTATTGAAGAACAAAAAAAAAAAAATGTTAGAAGAACCATTAGAACTATTAGAACTGTAGAATTCAATTGTTAAAATTCTATTTTTAGCATTTTATTTACATAACAATTAAATAATTACCAAACAACGTTGAATGAACGTAATAATTTAAATAGATTTATTGATTTGATAAAAAAAAAAAAAAACAATAGCGTATTGCCAGTAGTATAGCTAAAGAAAAAATTGTTTCCTTTCCTTTAAATGGCATTACTATGATAACAAAAGGCTCACAAATAAATTTAAAATACTGTAATTCACTAGAAAAATTTATTTCACACCCTGTCTAATAAAAAGTAAACATTTTCGTGTTCTAAATAAACACAGAACGAAATGAGTTATTTTACTTTATTAAGGCCGCGAATAAACAATAATTTGAAAGTTTTCAAATACGTAATAAAATTTTATTAAGTCTGAATTAAACATTTTAAGTGGTCTTGAAAAATAAATTGACAGATGGCAACGTGGAAATGGTTTTTTTTGTGGAAAGCACTATGACAACAAATATCTCGAATAAAAACTTTTTTTAAATTTGAGACAAAAAATATCTCGACACTCATTTACTACAATAACAGTAAAATTTTGTCTACTAAAATTAAATTGTGGTGCTTATAAGCAAAAAAGCAAGCATTTTAATAAGACTAGTTTATTCAAAAACCTAAAATCTCAACATAATTATTTTATCTGTCAAATAACAGCCAATTACACATAATCATATCCTACCTTAGCAAAACTTTATTCGGCAACAATCTGTGAACACGATTTGTCTCATATATTGCAGCGTTAACAAAAATCTTTTGTGATTAAATAGTTTTTGGTTAAAAATTTTTATTAAATATAAAATCTCTTAAAAGTAACTGTTACTACAGGTGTAATAAACCTGAAAACATCTATCCCGCAAAATGGTGTCAAATTTTTTTCGCACGCACGCAAAATAAATTTTAAAACATACGGTTTACATGAAATATTTTATCACATTTTATACGGCAATAAATCTAAATAGAATGATGCTAAACCATAATTGAGGTATTTTATTAAATCTTTTTTTAAAACTGCTGTAGTGACAAAATAATTGCTGCCTTTGTATCCGTTATATGTAAGTTTGTATATAAAATACCTTTGTCGAAGATTGCATACAAACTGAAAGTTATACAAATATTTGGACTGGATTTTGTCATGTAAATGATTTGATTAACGCATATTTGAAAATTGTTGCTGGAAGGTTTTCGGCTCGATTTTAACTGAATATTTTAAGCAAGTATTTCACTAAAACTAAAAGGAAATGATGGACAAATTCAGGAAGGAATTGTTTAATATTATGATGTAATGAATTTTGGAAGATAAATCAAAGTTTCTTAGTAAAATAATTTAACTTTATCACTTAACACAGTGTTGATTTATGAAAAACAAAGATTTAAATTTTATAATTAACAAACAAATGATCAAAAAGCAGTAATTTCTCTCATTATTATTTCAGAACAGTGTAATGGGAAAAATAATTAATAATTTAAGTTTCAAAAAAAAAAAAAAAAAAAAAAACAGAGAAAATGTTTATCAGGATTTAGAAAATAATTTTAAAAAATTTATTTACTCTAGTAAATGTAACATTTTAAGCTTTTCGAAATTATTCTTCAATATGTAGAGTAAGGCTCTCCATTTAAATGCAGACAATTATTCTGCTTATAAAATATTTCACACAAAACATGTCATCGTTTGTATGTTTAGTAACAGAAATAAATTGAGCTCTTTTTGCGTTGGATTTTTAAGGACAGTCGTTTAATTCTAAGAGGTGCGACTCGCTATTCTGGCTTGCATTTAATTAGTGTTAAAGTAAAGTCGTATCATTGGTTATTAAATGAATTATAAAAAATAAAAAATTATACGCGAGTCGAATGTGTTGGTTTCAAGGGCTTAAGAAAAAAAGCTTTTTATTTCCTTATATCTCAAGATTATTGTTAATGGAAAGTAAATATGTTTTAATTTATACAAGCGGAAGAAGTTTATTCTCAAAATTGTGGTTGAATATTTTGAGTATAAGGGTGCTCATTACTTTTAGTCACCAGTCATTTAACTACTAAGAAAAAAGTTGTTCATCGATTCTTTAAAGATTTTAAAAATATGAAGTTTTAACAATAAAATTCCAAATCTTTAAGTCATGATTTACCGCAAACATGAACGATTTTAGTTTTTTTTTATATTACAAGTGAAAAAAAAAATGCTGCGGTCTGGGTTCAACATCAGGTATAACATTATATTCCATTAGTGTCCCAGATTGCAAACGCTTTGTTATTGTTTAATTAAAAAAAAAAAAAAAAAAAAAAAAAAAACAAGAAATACACCACAACGCACACATGACAAACTCATAAATACGAAAAATAAAATATCTGAAATGGGATATTTAATTCTCCGTAAGATGAAGGAAGGCATCAGATGAATGGAAAGTTATGCCAAAACTGTAAAAAAAATATTGCGAATTTTTTGAAGCAAAGCAAGCTGCAAAACTGCTTTTTTATTTACATTTATGTAGGATAAGTTTCGCACGAATTTATTAATTTTAATTTCTGTTAACAATTTTAATTAGTTTGTATATAATTTCTAAATATACTACGCAAATGCAAAAACAAATTACAAATTAAATTCAGTTCCTAGAAAATTGTCTTTTTTCAAAAGTTAAGTTCAAACATTTTTAAACCACAAACTTGAAATGGATTAAAATTTTTGTGAAATAGTGCAGTAAGAGCTTCTGAAGTTAATGAGGGGTTTAGTAAAAATTAAAAAAAATATTATTTAAAAACTTATTACTTTCATAATGGGTTAGAGACTTATTTAATGGCATTTTTATTCAAAGACTTAAAACATTTCAAAATTTAACAAAAAAATAAATTTAAATTAATTCATATTTTTAATTTAAAATCTTATGATAAATTTCTCACACCAGAAAAAAATCTCTTCAGCATTTAATCAATTTAGAATTTAATTTTGTCACTATTTTCTGCTAGATTTACAGGTGTCACATAAAGCATAATAAAAATAAAATCTGTATTTTTTATATTAACAAAAACAATAACAATCCTCTAGGTGTTCACAAGTTTAATTATAATGAACATTATAATACAATAGCAGCATCAATCCAAGCCTGCCTTTTATATTATTTATTTAAAAGAAAATTATCTAGAGAATGCTGGAATCATTTATTATGAAATTATATAAAAAATTTAAAAAAAACACAAAAATTTAAATATAACAATTTTATAATTTACAACCAATAAACAAGATTATAAAAATTATAAAGTGATTTAAATTAAAATTATATTACTAGCATCCCTGTAAACAGTATTAATGTTCTTTTTTATTGCTTTTTTTAATTTTTTAATTGGAATACAAATGGATGGAATACATAAAATGTATATTATGAACTACTAAATACAATTGTTGCAGGCATTTCCATTTTGCATGAAATCATTTATTTATTGCAAACGTATGAAGCGAAAAGTATTATTCTATAGCAAAATAAATATTCGCGCGATCCACTACACAATCAGTTGCAAGCTTTTATGAGCACAAAGAAAATAAAATTGATCTATTTGAGAATAATTTTTTCTTAACTCAGATATCTAAAAATACTTTTAAAAACGTACTCCATAACTGGCTATTCCTGGTTCAATTCGCTACATTTGGCCTTATCTTTCAATCCTAGTTTAACTAGAATCATTTGAAGTTTTGTATCAGCAATTCCGATATCGATTATTGAGTATCTCAACAGATATTCTTTCATGAACTAACAATCTAGTGGGTCAAGTGTTTACACTTATGTAGATATTTATATGCAAATCACTTTAGATATTTTTGTATTTTTATCTTCCAAATTTTGAACTTAATAATCAAAAACATTTTACCAAAATCAGAATGCATTTCCATTTTATTTTGCATAAAATATAAAAACAAAAATAAAAGTGTTGTGCTAAGCAACAATTAATATTTTAGTTAATGATTAGATATAAAAACAAACCGTATTAAATACACATGTGTGCACTTGAAATATCATTTGGAATGACCTTAAAATAAATTACTTTTCTCAACCGCAATTGAAATGAAACTGATAATTATCTAATGATTGTTAAAGATTTACAATATAGAACCATAATTTTTAGTTCTTAGTATTTTAATAATTTAAAAAATATTATGAAAGGATGCAGGAAATTTTTTAATTCTCTAATTAAAAAAAATTTTACTTTGTGCAAACTGAATGGAGTAATAAGGGAGAAAGATACCTATAAAAAAAATATTTCAACTGGTTATTACTTTCCTCATCTGCAGTCATGAACATGTGTTGAAGAGAGCTTTTTTAACATGATAATAATGAAAAGACAAATTTCATTTAATATTTTAGCATGATGAAAGATAAATAAAATACAAAAACGTGTTGCAAAAAGGAAAGCGCTGGATATTAAATATTTTACTTGAAGACTTAATATTCTTTAAAACTAAATTAAAACGAATACTTTATCGATATTTTTCCTGTTTGTTGTTTGGTATTCATGTGCTGCATTTCAAATACAACTACTTAGTAAAAATGTTTAAAAAATTGTTAGTCACCCACAAAATAACTCAATGGTGTCTAACAATTCTATAAAATTTTGGCTTTAATGCCACTCAGAGAGCAGAAGGTGATACAAGCACGTAAATGATCGTTGGCTTTGGAATAAAGGTAAATTGAAAATTCGCTTTCATTGTTTAATGGATCATAGGAAGTGAAAAAATTTTAAATAATTATGTTTATACGAATTCCCAACAGCTCAAAATTTTAACAGATCGTTAAAGAAAGAAAGTGTTAAAGCAAAATAATTTATCTCTGTATATTAGAAGAAACAAAAAGGTAAAAAACAATCATGCGGACATAAATAGCAATAACAATTTTATTTTTGTCATAATGGAATTATGCTACGCATGTACTGATTTCATTAAGAAACAATAATGGCGACTGTTTGATTATGAAACAAGAAAAACAATTGGAAATAATTATTGTTTAATACGTGACAGATTGACTGAAAAATATGTTTTTATCACAAAACTAAAAAAAGAAATCTCCTTTTAATAGACTAAAAAAAAACAAAAACATTTATTATCTGTTTTATATCTTTATTTCAGCCTATAAATTCACTGTTACATTCAAAGTTTGGAGAAACGAAAACGATATAAATGTTTTCTGTTTGAAAAACATTAGCAAAATATTTAAGTTTTCTTTAAAAGTAGTGCTCAAATTCGCATTTATTATGTTTGGAAAACTAGGGACCTCTAGTTTCGGAAAACCCGTATATTTTCCTTGCGAAGAGTACCACATATGGAATTTCTACATTGATACGGAAAAAATTAACAAATAAAAAGAGAAATGTGTGAAAATCGGAAAAAATTAAGATCGTTACAACCTTAAACCCTCCTTAAGGAGCCGATAGCTAAAGTTTAATTAGTTCCTTTTGATTTGTGTTTTGAAGCTGGATAGTGTCAAGCATTTTTTTGGCCATGGAAAAGTAGGTATTTAACACGAGTCTACTTTGCTTACATGGCTAGAAGAAATGCCGACCTCTAAATCTATTTTTGAAACTAAATTAATCTACTCAGAATCCTACATTTATGGGATATTAAAGCGCCCGGATTCGTGTCTCATGTACCAGAATTTTCTCAATATGACATGTTTAGTTTTCTAGAGAGTATAAGTGATATTTAATTAATAATTTTCCTATAGCTCATACGCATTGAAGAACTTTTAAGAAAAATTTTAAGCTTAAAAATGACATCTTATATGATTGCGTTCTTTTTAAAGATATATTAAAAAAAAAAAAAAGAAAAATAATCAGAAAATAAGGAAACATAAACTAAACTAAATATTACAACTGAATGGCCCTCATTTCAACTGTATAATTTTCCCATAATAAATGCAGAATACTCAAAAAATGAATAAAATATTTATGCGAAACATGAGAGAAATGCAAATATTTTCCCCTTTTTAAATAAAGTTAAATGCCAATGCTTCAAATATTTTCTAGTACCGTTTTATATTTTTAATAGAATTTTTACTGTTTAAATTGTGAGTTTTTGTTTGCTTGAACTTTTGCGTTTTAAAGCAAACAAAGTACAAAAAAAAAAAAAACAGTTTATACTTTCTTTAAAGAAATAAAAGACCATGTAAACAAATTCGCTTTAATTTGACCTGAATTGGTAAATCGCATATAGGAAAAATTAATAAACCTAATTTAAGGACAAATATAATTATGGAAGGTAATCAGTTTGCTTTTTTCGTGGGCGACCAAGAACTAACTCCCATATTCTGCGTAGTTATTAAAGTTTTATAAAATTTATAAGAAAGAATATTTAAGGCGCCATATGTTTTTCTGTGTCTTAGAAAGAAAAGATATTTTTCTTTATTAGTAAATATACGTAAAAAAATTAAAAATATTTATTAGTTGAAAAAAAGCGAAGACCAAAATTATTAAGCCTTTTTTTTTGAAACATGCAACAATAGCAACAATGCACACTCTGATGAATGTTTCACATTTCCTCTCAATAACTGCTTATTAATTCCTTTCAAATCAAAATATTAATGAAAAGGTAACGTTTGTTTAAGAATTTATCTTTCTTGCTGGCAGCGATAATGTTTCTGTATTTTCCTAAGATTTATGTTTTTATTTACTCTGCACTTTGTTGTTGAAACACCCACCGCTTAGGATTATGTTGTGAAAATAAATCCTTTTAAGTCTTTTATACCATATCATATCATGACACATAAAGGATGTACTAAATATATCAATCTCGTTGCTTTGTTCTCTATTGTTTGGAAGAAGATAAACTACTCTGAAAATGATTTGCTTTTAGTGTGTGAATGGCAGTTAATTTACAACGAATGTGTTATTTTGTAAAGTTGTATTTTTCTGCAACAGTTACAGACTGTATTGTTTTCATAACCATTAAATTATAAAATTAAAATTTTAATTACAACATTATTTTTAAGCCCCAAAATGTAATAAAAAAGTTAACTGTATTAAACTGAATTATTGAAATATTTTGCCAAAGAAAATGTGCTGGTACACTGGAGTATATATATGATCATATTTTCTAATGAAAAAACATCAAAGAAAAACTCAAATATGAAAATTTATTTTACGGAATCTTAATATTAATTTACTTTAATCATGATACTCTCATAAAATATTTATATTTGAGGGAATCAAGCACGATAAAATGAAATTATTTAATGAAAAACATAAATTTTAATGCAAAATGACTTGTTTTTGGTTTGTGATATATTTGAATTTAGTAAAAATAAAAAAGGCAGGATAATTGATCTTTAAAAATCCTCGAAACGCGAAAATTGTTAAGTTTTAAGTAAATTTTTTTAAACAAAAAACTATTTATTGAGTGAATACAAAGGGAATCTAAATGTAGATTTTCACGTTCTTTAGCTTGCTTCACTTGATTAATAGGTTTAGAGTTGTGTTTATTTAGGTGGAGAAAATAGCTTTATTTCTTCTATAACAGTTTATTTCGAGAGCCATATCTAATTTAAATTATGAAACTTTATTATTATTTGAATTGGCAAGACCTAAAGATATCCTGTTCCATAGAACTAGCGTTTCCCTATGCTTTTATAACTAAAGAAAGTAGTTTTGAATTTTACTTCATTGTTTTTCAGTTACTTTTAAATCAATTTAATTTCGAATTTTATTAAATGTTGAAATGGAAAGTTACAGAAAATAGTTTAAAAAAAACTACCAAGTGTGTTACATTAGAGGCTTTTATATTGTTTTTAGTTTTTTTCTGAAAAAATATTGAGAAATAATTCTCAGTATTGAATGACTGAGCTTTACTAGCAAATGTATCATCTTCTATAAAGTGCTGCTACACATAAATATTTTAATGTCAAGTGCTGGCTTTTAAAATAATGAAACAATCTTTCATGTAGTTTCCACTTTAAATTATTCCCAAAGCATTAGCTAATCCTGCTACCACTTTAACCTTGAAGTTTTAATTCTTATTTATTTGGTGTTACAAATGGTACTACGTTTTGCTTCTTTTTATTAAGAAAAACAATCTTAGAATTCATTTCAAAGGCAAAAATTTGTCTATTTTTTAATTTTCTAAAACCGTTTTCTTTTATTCAAGAAAAATCACTAAGGACTCGTTGCCAATGTTAAATTTAGTAAATAACTTGTCATTCGAATAAATAGCACAATTTCGGTCTTCTACGTGCGAATAACAGAACATCTTCCTTTTGTGGAAAATAATCAAAACAACATTTAAATTAAGATAAATACAAAGATTATTATATGCTTATAGCATAAAATTTAAATTTATTGATATTTCAAATATGTGATATTTGTATTGTAATGGCCAAATAAAAACAAATCACCAATAGAAGTAACAGGCTCGTGTTACAAAACGTGTAAATAAAAAACCTTATTGATAATAGAAGCTGTCTTTTGCAAAAGAGATCATCATATAGTAATCCCATTGTTTCCGGTTTATTATTCAATATTTGGAGGTCAAATTAAAATCAAATGATTTATTTTTGACTTTAAAAATACAAATGCAAGAAATTGAATTGAAAGTTTAGGAAATAAATGAGCAATTTTTAAGCAGTTTGAGCGATAAGAAAAAGCTCACAAATTAGTTTAAGAGAAGCCTTCCATCAAAGGGCACCAGACATATAAATATCTTTCTGACGCTTGTGATTTTTTCACTAAATTTATAAAATTATAATTTTAAATCCCGCAATTTCACCCTAAAAGCTTAGCACAAATCGTGAAGTTGGCATCTGTATTTAAAGATTTGTTTTCATATTTTGTTATCATTTTCATAAATTTTTTAATTTGCCTGCTCTTTTTAAAAACAGAACTGGTAAAACGTGTTTAAAAGCAAAGCTTTATTATTTTTTGTAATGTGACAAGTTGTTCAACGTTGCAATTTTTATAGTTAAAAAAAATTTAGAAAAATTAAATTAAGTTGTTTTTATTGATTAATTTGCCAACTGCAGGCCCTAATAGCTCCATCTAAAAGAATCAAAATCTACAATAAGAATTATTGGCCAACTACAATCATTACAATCATCACATAAAAAAAATTTTGTTTGCTATTTTTGAAAACTTTAAGTGGCATATTCTTGGTTCGCTCCTACGCACACGTAAAGGACTATAAGTATTAAAGAAAAATAAGAGTAAGTAGCCAGATCTCTACATATTTAAATAATGTAGACATTTAAACTTGCCTTTGAATATAAATTTAACTTGCAAGTTTATATTAGGCAAAACGTCTAACAGAAAATTTGCGCGCTCATTGTGGTTGAACGAGTGTTGTGTAAAAGTGCGGTTGACAAAATAATACAGAGCTGAGTAAATACAATGATATCAAAGAAACTAATACTTGCAGTTAATAGAATCCAACGAATAAATACACTGTTAAAAATCGCTTTTTTATTAGAATTTTTGATACGAAAAAGATCTTCTTGAGGATTTGCGGTCAACTTAACGTAATTTGCTGCTTGTTTAGCTAATATCCATATTACCACCGATGTGTATACGAAAGCTATGGCAAATTGTAAAAGAAAAATCAAAACTTATTCATGTGTGTTGCAGTCAACTAAAAATACTTTCTCCTATCTCCATGTTCTTCAATTTAAGAAGTCAATACATTCATTGCTATTTAGAGTTGAAGAGTAGTAAAATAGAAAAAGCAAAATAATAATTTATAAATTTTTTCTACAGCTAAGAAGCAATAAATGTGAATTTGAAAATAAAATAAAAGGTCTTTGTTTCCTATTATTGTTACAAATCAAAAATCTATTCGAAGCTCTTAATTTAATTTAGTTAGAAAAAAATTTTCCAATAATTATTAACATTTTTGGGAAAATTAAATTTTAGCTACTTATGTATATGTTTTTTCTAATCAAGTCTTTAAGTTGATAATTATTAATAATGGCCAGTAATGTGTTAATTCATTTTGGTTGTTGAATAAAGCTAATTGAGCCTTTAAATGTAAATAAAACAATTTTATTATATTTTTTGCCCTGAGGTTTCGTCAATTTTTTGTGGACTTTTTTAAAGGGTTTTCATCTATTTTTGATTGAAAAGATAATATTATTTTACAATTGAACAAACATAAACAACACTAACAAAAGCTTACAATAAATTAATAACAGTCGCATTAATAATTGCAAAAAACAATAAAAAACACAACGAACATATACAAGTTCATATTGCACTATTTATTTTTTGTGGACTTTATTTTAGAGCAACATTATAGCTCGCGCTTATATTGTCAGTATCTTCTTTATGGTTCATTGTTGTATATATAATTATGTAATGAATAATTTAATGTTTTCGTTAATGGTATCAAACCAAAAGCAGACGTGAATTAATTAATCAATACTTAAAGTTCGCAAAATAATAGGCAGACTTAAAATTTATATCTATGTCAATGTTGAAAAATTTTATTTTGTAATGGTCCATCCGAGTTTAAAAATTTTTATACAGGGTTTAACATTTAAATTGTGCTAGAATTTTTTTACTTGTTAACATTTGATTAGTAATGTTTTAGTCCTACGTAATAGTTGTGTCAGTCATAATATTACTAAACGATGAGATATAGAAAAATAAATATTTTTTATTCAAATTGAGTTTAATCCTAAACGCGTGCAAAATAAGTATGGTAAGTTGCTAGTCGTTCACAATTTTCCAATTTGCACAATAATGTACTTAACTCTAGCGGTAGGCTATTGACTATTCATTAGTCAAAGTTAATGTTAAATATAATCTGCAGAGTTAAAAATAAATCATAATTAAAAACTAGTTAAAAACTTAATAAGATAACTAAAAATATACATTTTTAGTTTTAAATTATGTTATTTTGAGCACTTAAATAATTTTAATATTTATGAAAAATAATTTTTTCAATAAAAAGGAAAAGTAATGCACACATTGATTGACCTTTTATTATTGCCAGATACAATTAAAATGCTACAGAACACAAGAAAAATTTTTGTTGAATCAATTTGAAATCATTGCTTTGTAGCTATTTTGTAGGTTTTTCAATATTGTAGTCTGAAAAAAAGGACAAACAAATACACGCTGCTGAAAAATGAGTAAAAAATTTCGTTCATTGCTTTTTAATAGTTTTATGGAAAAAGTCGATATTTTAAATTGAATATTTATTTTATTCATGTTGGCACTTTAAAAAATTATTTCTGATTTAAATAAATATAAAAATTTAAAACAGAAAATTGTTCAAAGACAATTAATGCACAAACTTACATACAGCAATTGTAAGCATCATAAAATAGACTATTTTCTTATTTGTATTAAATACTGAAACCATTTCAAATTATTTTTTAGTCAAATCCGCAAAATACAAAATTAAAAAAAATAAATGAAAACCGAGTTAAAAGAAATAAATAAATTTTGCCAAATAAAAATTTTCCATGGATATTTATTTAATTTTCAATTTGTTTTTTGATCATTTTAACAAAGTTATTCAATTAAATGCATTTATTGACAAAAGCTAAAAAAGAAAATTCTTGTTTAAAAAGGAATAATAGTTTAATTAAAATTATCCATGCAATTTTTAAAGCTAAAGTCAATATCGTAACACAACTTTGTCAGTTACATAACAATTGTACCAAAATGGACATATTTGAATGTGTACTTTAAGGTATCAGCTGTCAGCTGCCTTAAACACGGTAGACCATCAGACTTTTATTTCTGTGTGGCGAACTAATCCATTTTATTTTGTCTTATAAAAATTTGTTTTCGTTTTTTTAAATATGTTTGTTTGAAAAAAAAATTGTTTTGTTTCTTATGAAAATGTTTATAAAAAATTATAAAGTCCTAGTGCTTCAAAAATTAAATTAAAATATAATTAATTAAAACTAAAATTAAAACAATAATAGTGCACTCTTAAATTTTAAAATTTTTTGAAAATCACCTTTCAGCTATAAAACTAAAAGTCCGTTTGTAATTGACTGAGTTCTGCGTGCACAAATAAAATAAAATTTCAGACGAACTGCCATTCTTTTTCTTTTTTAAGTCGATTAAAAATTAGATGAATTATTGAAATATTGCATAACAATCATACTCACCTGTTAAGATCTGAATTTATCTCATAAGTTAAATTGAACCAGAAGGCCATTATGCTTTAATTTTGTTCTGTAAAGTCCTAATGGGCAATTGTACAGAAGCTTTCCTTTAAAGAAGAACAACATCTTTAGCAATAAGGTGTTCAGAGTTTTACAGTTTTAAGCCTCGCAAAAAACAGAATAATGTAGTTGTTTGTTTTTGACAAAATATTGTCACGTTTATTTAAATTTATTAAGTTCTTTTATTGCAAAATAATTACACACAATCGCTTACTACTTTAATTAAAAAACACAATTAATTTAAACGATTATTTACTTATTCGCGATTAACACACACAAAAACACACGATGAAACTGTTGTACTACAAGATCTTTACTAGATGACGTTTACAATCAGAATGAAATCCCAGTATAAAGGAGTTCTTGAATATACGGAAACTCCTTCCATCTGAATACTTCTTTATTACGCATTTGTTCTACATGCAGTTTTGTCATTTTTGTTTAGTTGTTATGCAATGTAGGTAATTATATGGTTGTGTATTGTGTTTTTTTTCTTAGCTTTGTGTTGGTTCTTTTTGTTTTGTGAACATGATTTTTTTTTGTAGAAACTTCTGGCTTTATAAACAGATACAATAGACCATTCCGTTTCACTTTTTTGGTGACAATTGTTATTACTTCTTTTAACATTTTTGCGACAATATTGTTAGATATGGATATGAGTTCAGGTTATTATTGGGCTCGCATAAATAACGAATAGCGTTTAGTAGATCAACGACACACGTTTGTCCAACAAGTTGCAATTAAGGAACTGCTTGTTTAATTTAAAACTAATTTTACCTAAAAAAGAGTTTGTTTAACTCATCAAAATAATAAATTATTTAAAAACGAAACAAAACAGTTTTAAGTGTTACCTTAAAAGGACAATGGATCATGACCTAATGTTTAACATTAAAATATTTAAATAAATATTAAAGTAAACAAAAAGTAACAAAGCTGAACCCGCAATAAAATTTTATTTAAACATTTACTTACAATTAATTATTTTACATTTTTCATAAGAAACA
This sequence comes from Cistogaster globosa, assembly GCA_937654795.1. Lineage (NCBI taxonomy): Eukaryota > Metazoa > Arthropoda > Insecta > Diptera > Tachinidae > Cistogaster > Cistogaster globosa. The sequence continues at coordinate 120,566,914 of OW569406.1, read as the reverse complement.
TTTTCTTTATTCTACTTTTTCTCACTCTAGTAAATTTTTTCAAATGTTGCTGATTAAATTCAAATTTTAATTCTTAGTTAGTTACAGTTTTTTTCTTTTTATTTCAATGGCAGACGAAAGGTAAATCACCGTTCATTAATTCTATTGTGCTAAAGACCCTTGAGAGCAAAAAATATAATTACAACTTCAAGTGGGATACTTATTTTTTATTTAAAAGTTTTATTTTAAATTAATTGAGGGTTTTTTTTTTGTAAATCATAAATGGAATTTACCCTTTTGCAGAGCAATTTTAATTTTTTTTTGTGTCCTGGTGCAAAACTTTTAACTTTACAGAGAAAGAATGAAATGCTAGAAGTTTTTTAATTGCGATTAAAAAAATAATCGTTTTAATGCTAAATATAATTTGAAAACAATAACGATTTAAAATTCACAAATGTTTTACTAAAATACAATTTGAAAAATATGTTTGAGTGTTTATTTCCATTGAATGTTTGGGTTCTGTTCATATTTCCTAAAAAGGATAAGACGTTTCTACATATTTTTTCATCTTTTAATTTTTCTTATTATTCTTCTATTAAAAATATGGTTTGTTTTAATTTTGGCTATATAATCGCTAGATCATAAATCAGATTTCTGTATCTTTTAAAAAACATTTACCATTATGGATTTATTTATTTATTTTTTATCGTGTTGAAAAAGAAATCTGTAAAGTTCTGTTTGTCGTGATAAAAATCGAACATTTTTTCTAAGATTAAAGTGTTTTATTTTATATTTGAAAAATTGATTTATTTCTGAGGATTTATGAAATTTCAGAATCTTCAGCTGTTGTTGCACAAACTTTTGAATATTATTCGCCTGCGGTGTAGTCTGTATAGAATTATATTCTTATATTTTAGTATATTTATTTTCTCAATCTAATTTCACAGCGAATTGTTTATTAATTTTCTGAAATTTGAACCAACCTCAAAATTTGCGTTCGTTTCATTAGTATTTTACGATTAAGTTGTTTAACTTTCTTTAAAAAAACCAAATTCTAATAAAGATATTTATTTTGCAGCCATTAATTTACTTTGATTTTCTTTAAACTCATATTTCACAAAGTTTTCTCTATGAAAGCATAGAAAACAAATATTGTAAAGTTGTCTTGATATTTTAAAACTGGGGCTTGAAATCCTGAGAAAATAATTCGAAAATTTTTTGTGATACAATGGAAAACATATCTCTTAAAGGACACCTAAAACTGAAAATAATAGTCTGCAAATTAATTTCAAAAACGTACATAAAAGTGATTTCTTTGGTATTTAAGAGAACGTGCATGCGGCAAAAACTACAAAAGTTTCCTAAATGAGTTGGGTGGTAAATTTTTAATGAGTATCTGAAATAAAATACAGATAAGAAAGCCATAAATTAAATAAAAGCTTTCATTTTAAACTATTTAGCTTCTATATCATACTCTCAATTTAAATTTAGTTCTATAATTTGAATAAATTTCAGCTTATATTTGGTTCAAGCAATCGATAAATTTAATATTGCAGTGCAAAAAAGTTATCAAAAACCATTTTTATAACAGCTTTAAATCTGCTCAACCATTAATTTTTGTTTCGTTGCTCTTGACCCGTATCTCGTAAGCGGTAATTTTTTTATCAATTGCGGAACCAACGAAATTAAAAAAACAAAATCCAAAGAAAGGATGTTTTATATATGCCTGAGTATGTTGCGTATCTATTGAAACATGACAAGTTATAAGAGTTAACAGAAAACTTCTTTTTATTTAAAGTACCCACTTCATCGAATTGTTACTCTTATTGGATTTATGAATTTATTAGAAGAATATAAAGTGTTATGCAAAGGGTATTTCAAATTTCATATAAAATATTTCGCTGTTTGTCGAGTCAAATATTGATCACCATAAACAATAAATTTTTAACTGGCAGCTTAGTTGCGTTACAGGAGAGAACAAAGCACCAATATATTCCATGATGGAGAGAGGACAAGGAAGATGCATCACAGGTGATATGAATTAAGACGAGTCCATCAATGACTACTAGAAACAGGGAATATGATAAATGATGATGTTTCCCTTGCATAAATTAAATCCTATTGAGGTGGACTACATGTGGTTTAGTTAAGGAATGTTAAAAACTGCACAGCTTGTTAAAACCTCAATTATTGCAGAGAGGGAATAAGACAGGCTTCGTTTTTTTTTTTTTTTTTGTAATTCGAACGATATACTGGTCAATACAAAACATTATCGTTTTCTTTAAATGTGAGTAGGCATAATGCACTTTAAAGAAAATACGGTGTTCGCTATCTTGGGTAAAAATTTTTCATTTTAAAAATGTCACAATATTATTTACCAAATGTAAAGTTACTTAAGTTGTCAACGTGAAATATTAAAAACATATTGAAGTATGATTTTATGTTTCCGCTTTAAAAAGGTGCTTAATAGTTTATTATTTATTTATTTTATTTTTAAATAAGTATTTTAAGCTTTGTAAGAAATCTCCTTTTGTTTATATATAAGATTTAAATTCATTTATAAATTTATTATTTTATGTTTTTTCTAACAAACTTTTTTTGTGTTAAAATTTAAATAAGTGACGCGCAAGTAAATATAATCTTTTGTTATGAGTGTAAAAAATGTTGCTTTAAATAAAAAGATTTATTTGGAAAGTCGTCAAAAATTATTTTTGAATTTTATATTTAATATTCTATTTTTATTATTTGTGAATGAATCTTATGTCAGATTAGTAAGAGAGAGTTACAAATACTCTTGACAATTTCATTATAACGAACCTTTAAACAATATACAAACCTTTTCAATTTTTCATTTATTTTCCACACCAAACATCTATAAAAATATTTTTAAATTTACTTAACTTTAGCCCGAAGATGTTGATTTATTACTAAAATATTTAAAGTTATATTTTTTATTTACAAAACTCATGGCTGCATCACGTGCTGCCAATTGAAAAATTACCACACTTTCAGAATTATAATTTTTTATTTTTATAATCTATCAACTTTCAATCATTATCTTAAGATAGCAGTTTGAAATTATCCAGTAGTCAAGAGCAACTTGTTGAATAATTAATTTCAAAAAGAGTAATGAACTTTACAAAAACAAATTGTTTGTTCTGTTGCATATACCAAAAACTCATTATTTACCCTTTAACTAGTTTAAAGAAACTTATTATTAAACTAAAATCATCATTTTAAAAAATTATTAAAAAATTATTAATTAAACCTTCAACTTTTCAATTGTCAAATATATAAATAATTAATTTTTGAAGGTCACGAATACCCAGCAGACATTCTTAAAAAGCATGAAATACTTATTATTAATTGAAAATGGTACATGAAATATTTTGTGGTCTTATAAAAATAATCATTTTTTTTATCAGATTTCTTCTTGTCTGTTTTTCAATAAAAATAAAATATTTGTGTCAGTCTTGAGAGTAATAAATACCAGTAAATAGCACGCAATAAATAATACTTAAATTGTAGATGTACTTGTGGATACACTTGATTATAACTGTATAATTGTAATTGTTATGGTTACATACTTAGTTCTACATGAATGGAAAAATTATGCCACTATAACGCATTAAATATTTATGACTCAAACATATGTCACGATTTCCTAACTAAATTGTGTTATTTTTAACCTCTAAGCTCCAATTAATTAAATAAAGAACTATAAATCTGCGAAGATTTTTCAATATCTAAATACAGAATAATATGACTTTTACTTTGTACTTTTTATCTTAAAATCTTGATTTGTGAAATTGCTTCAAAATAATTGATTAATATAAGATGATGTTTGCTGTTTAATAAAATAAATGCATTATGATAAAAAATAGAATTCGAAAAATAAACAAAAAAGAAAAACACTTAAAGAAATATAATAACCGGTTTTTTTTTTTAATTCAAATTTTGTCATTAATGAGAGTCAGAAGCCACACGTTTTTAATACGTAGAAGGACCACCGAGGCTTTTAAAAACTTTCTGATTTTACAAGGCGAAAAATAAAAAGGTTTGTAACTTAGAGAAATAGAAAACAATTTTTTTTTATGGCAGAACGAGAAAAAAATTAAGGCTAATTTTAAGATTAAATTCATATGCAACTGCATCACTTTTAAAAATATTTACAATTATATATATGTCTTCAAAAACACAACTAACAAATCTTGTAGAGAACCCCTAGTGAGTTAGTTACTTCAAAAAAAGCTTAAAATCAATACCTCGTTTAACGATTTACTAAGGGAATAGATGAAAAAATTACAGATTGGAGCACGCATTAATAAAATTAAATACATTTATTTGCCAAGATAAATTTAAAAGCAAATGATCAGGTTTTCAAATATTTTCTTCACTGAATAATGACAACATAAGTAATGATCAGAATGTAAAGTAACGCTGAAATCAGTAGATGATATCGCTCAACAAGTTACCGACTGGATCGAGCACATTCCGGCAAACGGCAAACCGCATTAGAGCAGTAATCGAGGACTTCAGCTGGAATGAAATAAAACATTGTTCATTGAATTGAATAAGTTGGAATTTCATTGCGCTTCTTATTGGAGCAAAAAAAAAAAAAATAATATAAGATAACAAAATGAAACTTCGTTTGGCTTTCCGTTTGCTGATTGATACAACTTATATTTTATTCAGTTATTACGATATCAAATAAAAAGTCAGTTTACTTTTACCTTCTCTACAATTTTAATCGTACAGTTTTCAAGAAAATTTCCTTAACACTAAATATTAAATATCAGAGACTCTGCGTGAAACCATTTTTCTCACCGTGTAACATAACACTTTAACAAATAAAGTAAGTCTTCGTTTGAGATAGAAAAAGAAATGTTCCTTTAACTATTTAACTATATAAAGAACACAACATTAATCTAAGTATACGAAAAGATTAGTTTGAGAATAATTTTATTATTTTTGTTTGTTTTGTTTGCAATGTTTGACTAAAAGTTGAAGAAAAACACAATTCGATTTTCGAAATTGGGGAGGGTGTGCGTGCATACATATGAATGATTTAAAGAAAAAAAATGGTCAAAGGTAGTCACTAGATTTTTTATTTATTGTCGGCCAACAAATTAAGTGGGTCTGCAAATAGACTTGCTAACGTTTCGTTAACGACGTTTGATTCAATGTTTCAAAAATACGAAGACGAAATAAGAAAAAAGTTTCTTACTCAATTAAAGTTTCAAAGGACGATTGATAAGTTTTTCTTCATATGAGTTCAATTGTTTTCTGTACAAATACTTTTAACCGATCGAATATAAGAAACAAAGTATTTTATCCATCAAAAAACTAATTCACTTAAACTTTGCTTTCCTATCTGGTTTCTGGTTTATTTTGGTTTCTATATGAAAATTACAAAGCGAATAACAATCAAAAACCAGAAGCATCAACTTCAACTAAAAAGTTTTGCTATTTGTCTTTAAGAAAATTTAAAAAATTTTTTATTTTTCCAGAATTTCAGCGCATAAATAATAAAGTTAAAAAACATGAACGAAGGGAAAATTTAAAAATTAACTTGATATATACAATAAAAGAAGTACATAAAAGACAGCCTTGGGTTTTAGTTAGTGCTGCACACAAAAATTCCTGACAAAATAAAAAATGATCCGAAGATAAATAATCAGACAACAACACTTTTTCCACGCTTATGGAAGTCTTTGAATGCAATTTTCATGACTTTAATGTAAATTTTTACTCTTAATGCGTGTTTCTTCCTCTGCTGATCTTATCTAAAATATCTTGCTGCTGCCCACATCACAATGCTCTGTACCTTAAATAAGACACGAATTGCTTAGAAAATTTGCGCCCCGGCAAGATCTACAAATTCTCTTATTGCAAAAAATTTATGAAGCGGAACTAAGCGCTTTCAAATAAATTTTAACTTTTAAATTTATTAGAATAAAAATTTATAACCAAATTAAAAAAAAAAAACAAAACCAAAATAATACAGCATTCCTGGATCGCCACCTTCGTTATTAGCATTATTCTTTCTGCTAAACGTCGGTATGGCCACGAAAACACTTTTTTATTTTTATTCTCTACTTCTTTTTCCTTGACACTGCAGTGGATGCTATTTCAGTGTCTTACTAATTGTTATAAAGTAAGCATGACTGCGTGCTGTGTCTTGCTCGAAACTTAATAATTTTAACTTATAATTTCAAAACTTAAAACAACCCAACCAAGCTTTCAGAAGGATGGTTCGATTAAATAAATAATTGCTTTACCATGTGCATTACAATAATCAGAACCAAAAATTTTTAACCTACATTATTATTCAAATAACACAATTAGCACTGGATTAAAAAAATAAATTGATAATTTTTATTCCATACTTTTAACCAATTTTTTAAACCATAAATGAACAGTTTCCCAGTTTCCCCAAAGAAATTCAAAAAATTGGGAATTAAAATTAAACAGCATAAAATTAGAAGCAGGAATAATTACTTTACCATCAAATAGAAAGATACAATTGTTGGTAAAAATTTTATAAACAATAAAGAACACCTTCTTAGCATGATTTTATAATAAACAAATAATATAGTTATTGTATATGAAATGAATTTTAATTTCTCTGTAGGAAAAGATCTAATTAATTTAATTTTTATATCAAAAGTTTTTAACTGCCTGTTTACATCTCAAAGATAAGAAAGTCAATTTAAATTAACATTTTTATCATAAAAAATTACAAGATGATTTGTGGCAATCACATCTCAGATGGCCTGGTCTTTGTATTCTGTGTGCAAAAGTTCTTCTTTCAATTATTACTTTTTACTTTGTTACTTTCACTTCTTTTTTTTTTTTCATTTAGTCATTAAAAAAATAATTCGCCACTTAAGTATTCAGAGTACATTTTCATTTTATCGTCAAAGAACACACTAAAGGACACTTAAATTCAAATTAAAAGGAAATTACACTCAATCAGTTCTACTTTTTCGTTATTTCTTAAGCAAATAGAATAACAAAATGATTTTAAGAAAATAATTTTTTAAATATTATTAAGCTATTTTTTTTAATAAGAAATAATTAAAATAAATTCCTCCCATTAATATTCTTATTGAAAATTTTCGCATATAAACAATATTTATATTTTATACTTGTCCGCACAACAAAATTCTTTTAGCCGCAGAATTATGTATGCGATGATAAAACTTTATTCCAAGAACATTTTTTCTATTGTTTGTGATAAGTATCTCTTTCTGAAAATGTTGGTTCTTTTGGAATTTTATCACTAACATTCAACAAATAATTTGACATAGACGTTAAAAGTTGTTGCAAGGAATTATAAATACGTGATTACTTGAAGAAGAGTTCAAGTTTATAAATGTCAATGACTTTAATGGAATCCAGCTTCAGAACCTTTATAATAATTTTTTTGCTTCATTGATATAATTCGATAGGATTATTATTGCTGTAATATATGTGAACTTTGTGCCCTAAATCATGGCAGATATGGCATTTGAACTATCAATGTGGTTGTAAATAAAAGTCCCAGGTTGACTTCACATTAAAATTTTGTTGCAACGCATTGATTTTAAAAAAGATTGTGAATAAACTTAAGCTTTCCAATTGAAACATTTTGGGTTTTCTTTTCAGCAGAGATTCTTGAAAAAATTAAGATTTTAAACTGTTGAATTGTTTTATAGTCGAGTGAGTTCACCTGGTAAATCAAATTGTTGTGATTAAATTATTGCTATTAACTCCTGTGAAGGCAGCTACTGTGCAGCAACAGTGTTGTTTTATTGTAGCACACATATCATAACTGATCTCATTACTTAACCGTTAACTCATGTTAAGAAGCATTTTCAAATATGTTTTATATTTGCAGATTCTTTCCTAAAACTCATTCGCTTTATCGTACATTTGGTATCGTTTTGTTTCTTCGATCAATTTTCTGTTCTATTGGACTTTTGGATCTCCGATCTATTTTGATAAATACCCCTCTGGCTTTCCAACGAAACAGTAATTCGACTGTAGTATTCCAACACAGTATCAAGCATTCATTCTGTACACCGTTTCAACTTGAAAGCAATAACTTTGCACAAATGATCTCATTTCATCAGCTTTTCATTCAAAAGAAGCGCGCTTTTATAAAATGTAATTTTAATAGAAAACAAGTTTCTTAAACTTTTAGCAAAATACAACAAAATAACGTTAAGATGGAACTCGGCGTGACTCTCCATATGACACATAAAGCAAGGTCTTTAAAAACTTTTCTCTTTTTTCTTTATTTGTTTCCTTTGTTTTGGGAAAATAATCCAGAAAGTTTTCTTCTATGAATGTTTTAATATATTGTTTTTCGTATGTGATTTCAAAATAAATTTTTTGTTTTCTCTAATGTATTTCTATAAAAGAACGAAGCGCAGAAACAGCTCTTGTATTAACTCTTTGAAATTATGAAAATAGCATTTTGTTGTACTTTTCTACGTTTAATTTATGAAGTTCTTTTAAACTTGATTATTTTCTTAAACTTCTTCAAGAAAAGCTTAAAACACAGTTTTAATGTGACTTTTACGGTACAAAGTGCTCTTAAGTTAGAAGCCATAAACTTTCATTTATTTAATTTAAAACACATTTTGAAATATCTTTTTGTGCTAAAACTGAAAAAATATCCCTTTTGTGATTTAAATAAATGTTGTCGCTTTATCCACATCTCCCAAAAATTCTAAAATAATAAAAAAAGAATAAAAATTTCGTTCGAAAAATTCTTATTTGTGTCTGTTTCAGACAGAAGACTCCCCAAAAAACGCGTTTCTTTAATTTAAATATGCAAGCAACTATTTCATAATGCAAAACTTATTTATTTAGTATTAAATTTTTGGTATTTGAATTACATTCTCTTCTCATTTATCTTCAGTAACAATAAAAACAACAACAACAAAACTTTTGCGGCTCCGTTGGCGTGTGAGTGCGGTTAAATAATTTTAGTATTTAATATATCAGCAACTCTTAAACATTTTCCTAATTAATTTGCAACCAATTTTTTATTGCTTTTTTATATAAAAAATAAATTAAATGAATAAAGAGTTCTTTTTTATTCGTGTTAATTATTTTAATGGCTGATAAGCTCAAGAAAAATAATTATAAAATAAAATTGAAAACTCATCTGATGACCAAAAATATATATTTCATTTTTGCAAGAGTTTTGTGTTGCCAATGCTGAAACACAAGTGCAATAAATAATTTAATTTTTCATACATTTGAATTTAATTTAATTGTCTAAATTATTAGTTTTAAACATTATTTTTTTATGCAGAAGGATAAGTGTATGTGATGCTCGGTCTGTCGAGGGCTTCACTCGCGTTAAAATACCGCAGTGCTCGTTGCCAGGCCCAATGATAAACCATTTATTTGTTTTCGACATGCCACCGGAGAATCTTTTAATTTTTTATGCTGATGATGTTCTGATTGTCTATGAGATGCCAAAGCAAGAACATTCAGTAAATGACCTCATCGACACACGGTGATGCTGACAAAATATTTTAATGTGGCCGTAATCTTTAAGGGAAGACCAAAATATATTCAAACAAATTTTAAATAAATGTCTTCTTTAACTATTGGACGAGATTTGAATAGAACAACCTAGAGGCTGAGGTATTTCCTTCCACGATAACTTTGAACGATATCGTTACATTGATGATTTTCCCGAAAGAGCCAAGTTGGTCTTTCGCCAACTCAGTTGTCCTGTCATCTCTAAATCCTTTCCATATTTTTCTTCGACTTAAGTTTTTCGACAATGCTTAGGTATTTAGAAAACTTTGTTGTGTTGATTTTTAGTTTTAATTTTATTGGTAAAAATTTTGTATGAAAATATGTGGGATAATAAAATCACTGGCATACACACACAAATATAAACAAAACAATTCCAACTAGAGATATGCTGAGTTTATATTAAATATTAATATTCTCACATTCCTACAATAAACGCGTTATCTTTCGTAACTTTTCTTGATAAACATAATATGAATTTATGCAACACGTGTCCCAAAAAAGAATCATGTGTAAATCTGATTCAATTATTTTAACACGAACTTTAAACAAAGTATTAAAATGAAAAATCAGAAGCCCACAAAAGGATACACAAATTATTTACTTTTGAATAATTCAAAAATTATCAGAAAATCAAGTAAAACATTCTTTATTTTTAGTTTTATTTTTATTTTCCTTTTTCGACATTTCCGATTCTATCTGTTATTCTTTAAATTTGCTCATGTCTTTTAGATACGTGTAAGCGTAAGTTGCTGTTTGCACATAAATAGTTTTTTTAAAAAAGCTTTTTTTTATCTAATAATTGATATTTAACTTAATCTACATTTACACCATTTTGAGTATGAATTGAGACAAAAAAAAAAAAAAAAATTGAAATACGAAAAATGGTGAAATGAGTAAGAATATTGCAGATAATTTTTAAAAAGAACTAAGACTTAATTTTTTTTAATTTTCCTTTTTTAAAATATTTAAAAAACAGCAAAATATATTATTGGCAACCTTAATACTTTTTAAGACGTTTTTTTGTCATTATATTAAAATAAAATAATTTAGTGTCAGCAGAGTAAACAAAAATTTTATTTGATGGATAATTTTATTTCACTTTTATTCGTGACAGTAATTGTTCTTTTGTTTAATTTAAATTATTTTTTTTTTATTTTGCTTAACTAGTTACTACCAAAATAATGTTGTAAATAGCCATTATGCTGTCCACAGAAAACAAGTTTTGAAATATGTGACTATCAATATAACTATCAAACTGACTCGTTAATACTCTGTATTACTAATGATTCTGAACGCCAAATTAAAGTTCAGCAATACTTTAAATTTTTGTTATTGTTTGATCTTAATTGCCCTTTTGTTTTAAAAGTTGTTTTTAAAATTAAATTAAAATATTTGGAGAAAATATGTTACATAATAGATATTTACAACAGAGTTTATTTGATGTAACAGTTGCTTATCAACATTCTGTACAGCTAAAAAATAACAAAAATACTGAAACTTTGCAAATGGAAACTTTTCGGAGTTGAATAAGAACACGTGTTTCTATTACTTTCTTGGATTCAATGTTTGACAACATTTTGTGTTTACGAGTCAGATGTATAGAGTTAGAGAGGCCAAACGTCAGCCTTATCTCAGTTTTCTCTTACTTGTGATATTTTTGGTTGCTGCCATTTCATAATATTTACATCAGTTTTCAACGGCAGGTGTGACAAAACACAACGGTGAGGAAGTTCAATCAAAAATAAGAAATATGTGATTTAAAATAATTATAAACCTCTCAATCTCGAAATAATATTGAAAATTAGCAAAGAACAAAATGGAAACATAAATCGAACAAAGGATTAGAAATGAATAAATGCTTAAAAATTAAAAGGAAAAATGAATTAATTTCTGTTGTATTTACAAAAACAAAAATTAAACTAAACATTCAAACAAAAACATAACAAAAAAGGTTTTTTTATTTTTGCAGTTGATAATATCTTACATCGAACTAGCGACTGTTACATGGAAACTTTAGTTAACTAACACTACTGAATTTTCCGCAATCAACAGTTATGTTATAGCCATTGCATAAAAATGCCCTAAAATAATTTTACTTAGTCAACTAATGCTGAAAGGACAACATTATTACTGGCCTGTACCAGCGACAGTAATATCACATTTTCACAAACGCCCGCAATGAAAGTCGGCATAATACCAACAAACGTCAGCTGGCGCACCATAATACATTTGAAGTATCCACTTGGCTGATAATATCTTACAGTATAATACTGCTTTGTGTCATTGTAGGCAACTTGTTACAAAATCATCGTATGCCTACCATTACAAATAAATTTCTATTTTGTCTTGCTATTGCTGATATTCTGTTGAGTGTCTTCTTTATAACAGTAACGTTGGTGGGTAAATTCTTGCAGCATTTTATGTTTGGAGAATTTTTTTTTTTAATAACAAAGAAAAAGTTTTTATAAATTGGTTTGAGAAAACAATCTTATTTATAAGACGTTTTTACACAGCTGTAGGCCATTCGCCGGAAATGATACTGCAAATAACTTTGCAAGACCATATTATGTACTAAGTAATTAAAGTATTTTAATGTCAATCAAACGGGAATTCTTTTTTTCAAGTATTTTTTTCAAACTTGTTCTGTCTAATGGTTGAGATATTTTCCTGTTTCCTTGGAAAATATCTTTCCACACTTTTTTAAGTTTCCATTTACTTCTGCAAGGCCTGCAGGTAGAAATGTCTTGCGCACCTGTTGAACATCAGGCCCTATGCTTTCTAAATACCGTTCCGTACGCATACATTTTCGCAAATGCATTAAATATTTATTCAAACTATTAAGGTCAAGTTATTTAATTAGAGCTAGTGAGCGACTCCTTGACTTTACTTCCTTTAAATTCTTCTTATAGTTTTGGTTCCCGAATATATATGGAATAGCTATTTCTGGCTTCATTATAGTATTTATATTTAATTCTTTCCTGTCATCATTTAGACGATTTGTGTGTGCGTTGCACTGTTCAAATTGAGAGAAACAATATAGCTCTCGATACTGAATTTATATTCATTGAGTAAGCAATGCAATTTATCGTTAGCAATCTTTTCAAGCATACATCCAACCATATAAAAAGAAAAATGGTAAAAAAAAATTTTATTAATAAGAAACGTGAAAATCTGTTTATTTCTTGATAGTGCTATGAAAATTCGGTTCCAGGCACCTGCAGTAGTGGGCGATATCTTTTTCTTATTCTTCTCACATAACTCGGTTAGTGGGTCAATTGAATTGGTAAATTGATTGTGCGGTTTCTAATTCAAATTAATGAATGTTTTTAATTTTATTTTAGATGATATAAAATTAATTGCTGCCTATGGTGCCGGTACACAGACTACTGCTACGGCAACGGCAAAGTTATGCAAACTAACGAGCAAAACAAAAGAGAGTCGTTGTTCAATTTCAGATAGTATTTATGCAGTCCCTGTTAAATATTAACAGTAATGATGAAAGAGATGACATTTCTATATCATATTTCTCATTAAACAAAAGGCATACAGCCTCCTGCACTAGATCGCAATGAAGACATAATAGCTTCAATCAAATTTAATTCCAAAAAATTTAAATTATCAACAACATGTTCACCTGGTGAAAATTGATCAGCAACAACAAACGAGTGATTTTGATGAAAAGCGTACATTAAATTTAGTGCCTAGTTTACGAATCACAAAATCTGCTCTAAGAGGTTGGTGAAATTACTTTTAAGATTTCAGTTTTCAGAATTCATAACTATAAAGTTTGACATCAGGAGAGGTATTAACAAGTTTGTGTCATTTAATATTTTTAAATACAACCGCATAACTCATCTATATTAACATTTAATCGTTACCATAATCTTTCTCAAATAAATAAAATCATATTCATGCATTTATACAGCTCCCTTAATCGAACTAAGAATTTGTTTTTTGGAAAATTTTTGCGGCGAGCCATAAGGATGGCTCGCGGAAAGCTCCTCGCAAATTTAAAAATAATGATGCGTAATGATGCCTCTTCGGATTGTCTTTGGCAACAGCTCCCATGATATTTTCCTTCGAAATGTGTAACAAATTATGCAGTGTGAATATTTGAACTTGCTCCAATTTTTGACTTACAAAATTACCGAAAGAAATAGAATTAAAATAACTTTTGAATGTCAAAAAAATACCAAATACCATTTTTTTTCGATTGATCCAATTGTGCAATGGAAGGTCTCAATCGGTTTTTGCAACAAATTCCTTATTGTGGAAGAATTCAATAATTTTTCGCCCTGTTGTATTAATTTTTCATTAAAAAATGTATTTAAATTTAAATAAAACAATTTAAAATAATTTCCTCGTTTTTGTTAATTTTTCTTTTTATTGCATTTTTTTAGATCCAACCTAGAATTTTTCACATGCTGAACACCGTTGTATGTCAACAATACCGTGGCCATGTTTATTGGCCCCGCAATCTACGAGTATGTGAATTATACAACAATAAGTTTTTTTCAACTGCTGGCCTACTCATCGAGCTGTTGTAATCCCATCATCTACTGTTTCATGAATGCCAATTTTCGTCGAGCTTTTGTCGATACTTTTAAGAGGATGCATTAAAACGATGGCAGTTTTTTGAATAAAAGTAAAATACCAACAAATCTTTCAATGGCTTGTAATTCAAGAGCACTGGCTAATATTTGGATGGTAATGACTGCCAATAGTGTATTGGAAAGTCCAAGACTTTGAAATTCTAATCGGAGTTCACGGTTAAGGACTGAAGTATAATCTTAGTTGTTTTTAAATGTCTGGAATACAAAAAGAGAATTCTGACTGAGATTTATTTTATTAAAGACAACGATTAAAAAACTGTTAAATACCAAATCCAACGATAAGCAGCCTTAAAACTTGGTATTTAATTTTATTGTTGTTTTGAGAAGTTCAAATTCACAAAAATTGTAAAACAATTAAGGAACAAAATAAAAAGATAAGTTGTTGTTTTCGACAATGAAAACTTAACGAAAAGAATTTTAAATAAAAATACAGGTAATTAAAATTTAAGATATTAAAAAAACAAGTGTGTAAAGAGTAAGTAGAATTAAATATATTATTTTGTATAAAACAAAATGAAATTAAATCGCTGTAAATTTTATTTCCTTAATTCAATGCACCAGGAATATCGTTTTATTTTTTTAATTAAATAAAATTTGCTATTTGTTATAAATATTTAACTAAGTAGATTTAATCCCTTTTGTACATTTACCTGTGAAATAATAATATAATAAAATATGTCAAAATAAATTAAGTAAATACAAATTTTTCAAGTTAAGCTGACACTTAAAAAAAATAAAAATCACTTGAATATTTTTTTATGTCGTCTTAAATCTCACGTTCTGACTTTTTAATATAATTCGTCCGTGATTTAAAGAAAAAACATTCTTCTTAATTCTATTACCTATATTCTTTCAACACATGTCATCTGAACATTCTCGAGCACCTACAGATACTTGGGAATGAGTGGGCTATTTGTGAACCACTAGACATGACAAGTCAAAAAAAAAAAAATAAGAGGGAAAAGGCTGGCTCACTTGAACTTTCAGAAGCGCTGCTACATATACGGCCCTTGTAACATGTAAATTTTTAAAGGGAGGCCAGTACTAACTTCATGCACCAAGCTCTCCAAGAGTCTTAAATAACAAGGAACGAAGCTTTCAATATCAGTTTCATTTAATTACCAATTTCTATCAGTGTTTTTTGTTAATAAACAGAAAACTTAGTTGTAACTAAAATTAATTTGCATTTAAAAACGAGAAAAGTTCTAATTTTATTATTTTTTTCCAAAAAAAAATTTTTTTCAGTTTTTTTTTTTTGCTTTATAAAAGTAAAAAAAAAAACTAAAGAAAAGTTTAACGTAAAAATTTTGTTTCTTAATATCTTGATAATATAAACTATTGCGATAAAGCTGACGTATATTATTTTATTCAAACAATAAATAAAAAAAGGATCTGATTATAAGTTAAATGATGGCTCATGCATGGTGCGAAACACTTGTGTGTGAATAAAATATTTAAGTAAAACTAATGCGGCCAAATACGTTGACATAGTTTTGAATTTTATTCTCTTTATGAAAGTCCGGAAGGAATACATTTGTTTCAATATTGCGCATTAAAACCGCAGAAGGATAAAAAAGTTTCGTTATTAAATGTATTGCTAATTATTGTGATAATAAAAACTTTGCCCTTAATTTACGTCACAGACAAAATTGATGTTTTTAGCGATTTTCCAAAAATCACTAATTTTATATTTACAAAAATATGTTCAATTAACGTTAATCAGTTAACGGAGCATTAAAAAATAGACGTTTTATTTAGTGTTACAATTTCTAATTTAATTATAGTAAAATATCAATATTCTTTAACTAAAGATTTGATAAAAAAAATAATTCTGCTATGGTTTTTTTTACATGTATCAGTTCTTTTTGAAAAAACCTTTACGAATGACAAATTATATTTTAGCGTCTGCAGTCGTCTTGGAAATGGTTTCAAGTACAACAGCAAACATAAGAAATTAACATTAACTAATCTGATAATATCGCCTTCGAAAAATTTTTAAGAAAAAGAAAAAATTAAAAAATTTCTAGTTGAATCAAAAAATAAAAACTGTAAGAGAGGCGATTATTTTTTATTTCTTTTCATCATAAAAGATTAAAAAAGACTAACAACCTGAGCGTAAGTGTATTGGGGAAGAGCGTGAGTACATTTTGATAATGGATATTAACACTTTGCTACATTTTGTTTCAAAGAATAAGAAACCACGTTGCGAATGTTTAGTCGGTGATGTTCTTTTGTGTTGAAAATTGCCCATATCCTCATTATCTCTGCTTGACTGGCAACAGAATACACAATTTTAGAAATGATTATGAAGAAAACAACAAAAACAATGAAACTCGCAGAAGCAATTCAAAGGGGGCGTTTGAGGCTGAAGGTAATTATTTTGTCTTTGTCTTTGTTTGTATCTTTAATAAACATAACTCTCGTTTAAACAAAAACATTTATTTGGCAAAAATTATAAACACAGCCATAAATTGTTAAATAAAAATAATGTTAAGAAATATACTTTAATACTTTATTTGAACGTATTTATTTTGAACTATTAAAGGTAAATTTAATGCACAGATTAAATCAAAGTATTCTTAAATGTGGAAATGAACAAACAAAAGAAAAAAAAACTAATACAACAACGTAAAAGTTATTTCTATCGTAATTATCTATGATATTCTCTTGTGTTTATAGACAAGCCAACGTTTCCTGTTAAAGTAAAAGCCTTTAAAAATTTGCTTTGCCCTAAAGTTTTGCTTTAAAGTTGCAGTTGTATATTTTTTAATTTATTCCAGGAAAAGGCACCGATCTGAATTAGATTTTCTCATGAAGAAGATTTTTAAAGAGTTTTAGAGATTTTTTCTAATATTTTCATAAATTTCATTTATCAAAACGATATTAAAAAAAGGTTCAAATAAAGGATTATATCAGACGGTTTTTAATTTATTCATCTATCTAATATTTAAATAAATATTTTATAATTGTTTTAAAGAAATAACATCTGTATTATCATGAAGCTGCGTATTAATTTTTAAGAAGTTAAAGTGGAGTAAATATGTATATATTGCTACCAGATATCTTACATATTTTGTCATAGAAATTTATGAATTTCTTAATCCTTACAATAAGTTGTATTAGGCATACATTTAACAAACCAGTTAAAATTACTCTCGTATTTTTATTTTGATACAAATGTTCAAATTTTTCATCAGAAGAGCAAATAAACTTTTTTAGTACAAGTGGCGAAGTATGGTTTTTTTAACTGTTCATTTTGATTCAAAGAAAAAGTTCCGAAAAGGCAATTATTAAAACGATCGAATATTTTACGCAAAAACATCTTTCTTTATTAAATAGTCATTTACTATGAAGGTGAACACAATCAATTAAAGAAGCAATAATTAGGAAACGAATAAATGTGAACAAATTCTCTTAACGAAGCAAAATGCGTAACACGTACTTAATACATAATAAATGTTAATAAAGCGAATGCATGATGTATCAGAGCGTAAACTTTTATTCTTTATTTTTAATTATGTCAATTTCCGTAAAAAAGAATTTTTTTTTATAACATCGGTAATTATTTAAACCAAATAAAATAAATTACAGCAGAGAAACTACGTATTTATTTGCTTAAATTCTAGTTATTTAAATTCATTATTTTCTCTTTTGAAGGAATTTGTAAAATAAATTTAATGTAAAAATAGTGCCCTAATGGTAATTGTGTTGCTGGATGAACGTTTTCTAATTTTTTTATCGCCTTTTAGCTTTGTGGGTTGAAGATAGTTCTCATTAAATATGTTTGGCTTTAGATTAAAGATTTCTTAAGTTTCTATATAAAACTTGGTAAGATGAATAGCTTAGGAGTAAAGAAATTGCTATTTTAAACATAAATTGTGGAGAACGAAAATTTATCTGATTAAAAACTAAAATTTTTCCAAACAAAAATTCTTACGACCTCATTCATGCAATTTTTTTTTCAAATAAATTTAATGCTGTTAAACAAATTTCCATACCAAATTTATTTAAGAATGTTTTGAATATAAAGAATGAAATACACTTCAATATATTTCCTTATTTTATTGATTTTATTGCATTTTAAACTACGCGATTAATTCTCTATGCATATTTGGTTACAAACCTTTTTTTTATTTATTATTATTTTTCCTTCATTATTTAGTTTGGGTCTTAGCTTTGAATATTCTAGACAAAAAACACTAACACATTTTCCCTTCGAATTTCTTAAGTTAGTATTTCACACTAAAACATAAATAAATGTTGGGATTTGTAGAAAGTTTAAAAGAGAAGATAATTTAATAGAACGAAAAGCTATATGCGTGTGTGTGTATGCATTTTGATGATGCGGTTGAATGTGTGTGGCTAAATTTTAACAAAAAATCAAACGCCGTTAATTAACAAGGAGCGTAAATTTTTCATAGTGTAGATAAAAACAAAAACTTTTGCGTTGAAAATGAATAAAAAGGATGTTTACTCAAATAATGTTTGTGTGATTAATTGAAAAATATTAAAAAAAGAAAATATTTACTAGATTTTTTTAATTATTATAGTAGTTGACTATAGTTTTTGCAATTAGTTAAAAGGTTCCAAAATCCTAATAGACTACCAGGTACTTCCAGGTTACTTTTATGAGGATGTATCATAAATAGCACATCTACTACATATATATTTCCTCTGAACGTATATTACTTTAAAACTCCCTATTCTTAGGCTGCTATTTCAGGACCGGGCTTCTTAATTATGAAAAAACTGACGAAATAACAATCTACATAAAAATCCCTGCCACTTGAGCATAATTATACCAGTTACGCCTTAGGATTCTTCCTAACAATGCAGCTCATAAAATTTAAATATTTTCGCGTAACACTTTAGTACCATTCAAATGAATTCGTGATGGGCACTAAAGATAATTATTTATGGAAATATCTTGCGATTGATTTTCCCTTCTCTCAGCGTCCCAGTGGTATCAATTACGGGATAGAATTTAGAATATCTTGTGTTGTATTTAAGGAAGAAACATATTAAAAAATCACTTATCAAATCCTTCAGAGTCTTTTTGAAAGTGTTTATTAGGTTTAGTTTATTTAGAATTTGCATTTAAAAAGGCCTAATAATAATTACTCTACTTTATATGCAATAAAAAATTTAATCTTCTTTCGTTAATGATATTCTTTCATTTTATGAACAAAATAATAGGAAACTGTAATTAAACAAAAAAAAAAAAAAAAAAAAAAAAACAAAAAAAATCATGCAGGAGAAAATATCTCCTTAAGCATTTTTGAGACAAACTGTTTTTTTTTAGTTTTTTCTCTTTTCTGTAGAAGTAATTTAACGCTATTTTTTAGATTTAAAGATAAAGAAGAAACTTAAGTTTGCAATGCTATAAAACATTAAAAATATAAAAAAGTAAAAAAGAAAGCGCATTCGGAAGGTCGTATAATATTGTAAAGCTGAAAATTATCTTTTTATTTAACATATTTCTAAAGGAGCCTAAGAAGTTTTACTTTTACTAAAAAAGGATTTGATTATGAAACAAAAGAAATTTAGATTATTAATGTTTGGATCTATTTTACTTTTTCCATTACGTAGTTATTTATTTCATTTCTTTTAGAAACCGTACCCTGGTGTTTAATATTTATTTTTTTATTTTTAATTTTTATTGAGGGAGTTTTCAGTTTTAAGTAAAATATTACGTGTAAATTTAATTTTGTAATCACTCGAAATTCAGATTAGAGTTATATAATTATTCAGCATTTAGAACCAGAAGGGGAGTAGAATAATCAAAATCTGCATCCAAGCATACTTTCAATAGTATTAAAATTATTTCATACAAAATTTTTAGAACGTGTTCAATCATTATTGCTAAAAAATTAATGTTTAACTAATTTGTTTTTGTTTGCAAAATAAGTTTTGCAATTTATCAATTTTATGTATTTAAAAACTTACGCACAATGTTTTAAATTGATATTTTGTGTTTCAGAAAATAAAACTCGTTCAATATTTAAAAGTGTGCATGCGGGACTGCAATAAGTTGTGGCTGAGCATAATAATTAGATTTATGCGTTTCGTGGCCAATGCAGATTTGGTTAAACAAAAGGAAAGCGAATGAACACATGCTGTTATAAATTTTTACAAAGAAAAAGGCGATCGATTCAATTAATTGTATTTATTAAAATAAAGAGAAAGCGTTTGTAGTTTTTTTTTCTTTTATTTAAAACTACGAATATCAACTTAAAGATTTTTTTTGTTTGTTTTATTAACAAACGCATGAGTGTACATTTTGTGATAAATATTAATTAAAATATATTTTATAATTATTTGTTGTGGATTTCTAATTGATTTTAATTTTTTTTTTCAAATTATTTGCTCAGTTTTATTTAACCATTAATGTTTTTTGACCTTTATAATTAATTTTATATTCTACTTACTCAAGCACTAGGGCCACGTCGTTGGGTTGCATCATCCGAAAACAGAAAACGAAATTATTAAAATTATGTTTTTAAATGCAAATTAAAAATTCATTCGAAAAAAATGTTGAAACTAACTCAAAAAAAAACATTTTTCAAAAAACCATGATAAAAAATCAAACACTCTCTTTTAAAATTTTTTAAATTTCAAAAAATACATACAAACACATAAATATTCTTGAAAAAAATGTTACAAGCAATTAAGTTAGATAGATACTAATTAAGTCTTTATTTAAGTCTTGAAATTTACATACATACATATTTAAAACAAAATATTAATATGTATATTTTTCTTAATATTTACCTTGACAACAAGCAAATTCTTATCACCAACATTTGGTGCCATAATGGTTCAAAACATTACTGATAACTAAAACGGGAATATCCTCAGCATATGGATTTAAGATTTATTTTTTATCTAAAATGCATCCTAATGAAAAAAAAAAAACAACAGTGCTGATGCAAAATCGCAGCATGTTTTTTTTTTAATTTATTATTATTTATAATTTGTTTTAATTCACACTTGAAATTGTGCAAATGTATATTATGTTAGATATTTGTTATTGAATAGAAAAAAGTCTTTTTCAATAACACGACACATGTGGAGACGTCAACCAAACACTTCTACGTATCGGAGTTGGAAATGTCAGAAAGGAAAATCAAACTAAAAATAAAGAATGTTTCGCTTGATTCTTTGCAACATTTATAGTTATTCAAGAGTAAATATATTTTTATCGGCTTGTGGATTTATTAACATAAATGTCTCTAGCGATTTTTGATGTTAATACGTTGCTAAGGCTCATGGTTATAAAATTGAGAAATATTTATACATGACACGTGTTGCTTATGCTCTTATTTTTTATCAAGAAGAGTTTTGGAAGATGACGGACTTATTTTTAGAGTAAATAGAATGTTATAATCCAGAGATGGGGTGAATATTCAAAGACATTCATATAAATGAAAAGTTCTCAATTTCGTCCACAAATTATTTCTTTTTTAGATGGGTGGCACTTAAACTGAAATTCCTAAAATAAATTATATTTTTGTATTGAGTTCATTTATAAAACTTTAAACACCTCTGCACTTTACAAATCACTATTGCATCCACAAGTCCGTGTCCATGTGCCCCTCATATTTGTTTTTGACCGTCAAAAGTAATTGTCTTAAAGCATCTGAGATGGTTATGACACATGTTTAAATTTCTTAAAATAGTTTTGTTGTTTAAAAAGTTTCCATAAATGCTTGGGTTAATGTTGACTTTATTTTTTTTATAAATCTTGTTTAAGTTGGAGTTGAACAGTACTTTACTCACATAACCATTTATTTATGTCCTTAAGTAATCACACTAGCTTTTTTTTTTTTATGTAAAATTAATTGTAGGAGTGATTTCAATATTCTTGTTGATCATAAAACTTATAAGCGAAATTAAAAAGTTCCAACTCTTTAAACTAAGGCGGGGTTCGATTGAAATATTATGAAAATGAGGGCAGTTATTATTTTAATTTTATATATTCAAAGTGTATGAAGTAAAATGAATTGATTTTTTTAAGCAAGAAGATATACAAGCGAAAAAAAAAAATAACTTTATACCCTTCACCACGAAAAGTGGAAAAAAGGCTTATCCAAGTTTGTAAACTTTTTGGATTCTAAAAACTTGAGACCCTTTTTTATTACAAAATTCACATTTGGAAAATTGAAAAATAATGTAGAAGAATGTGATTCTGCCCAAAAAATTAAAATTTTCAGCATAAGAAAAAAATAAAGTTTAAATTTGTGCTGAATATTCATAAAATTAATTAAATTATTATTATTATTCATAAATTCGTGTTACAAAAGCTGTTGTCGCATTTTAATATTCATAAAATTTTTTGTATATAAATTCGTAGAAAAATTGAATAATTGAATGGATTTAATGATAAATTTCCAAGATTTATACTAATTCAATTTAGCTTAAATAACTAAAATATTTCAATTCACCAAAAGAGCAAGAGAAGCTACATGTTGCAAAAATTTTAATAGAAATACATTCGAAAACACAGAAAACTAATTTACGACGCACATGAAGAAAAAACATAAACAATTTGTCAACAAAAAATCTGCAAAGTACGACAAAAGCAATTTCAAGTAACTTCAAGTTCAACAAGGTCTTTAAATGCAAGAAAAAATCTTTAGAGGATAAATTTTTGAAATATTTTACCAAAATAAAAGAAATAAACAAATTAAAAAAAATAAAAAGTTCTTAAAGTCTTTGCTTTGTGCGTCATATGGGGAGTCACAACGATTTCCATCTTTAAATTGTTTTGTTCATTTTCTTTGAAATCTTAAAAATTTGTTTTTCTATTAAAGTTAAAAATTATAAAAAACATTTATTTTGAATGAAGGATGTTACATCTTTCGCAGCTAGTTCAACTGTTTTAGAAATATTTATGCAAATTAAAATGGTATATGGAATGAATTATGGTGGAAATGGAACAGATATATCTTGTATGGGAGGGGTCTTTCACGAAAGGTGTTTTAATAAATGAATCGATGATCTGAAAGCCCAATCCAAAAAATTAAACAAAACAAAATGAATCCTCAAAAGGGGGAAAATTTAATCTACGAATTCATAGTAAAATAATGAGATCGATAGGTGTTCTAAAAAGAAACAAACACTTTAAGTTATTATACTCAATTTTTATCTCATCTAAGTAGTAGATCTGTCTATCAGTTACCGGCAGTGGTGAACTCATTCGACATAAAATACTTGAACAGAGTAAAATCTTAATTCTCTCTGCTTAAAAAACCAAATGGGCAGGTTAACAACATTTACCGATAATTTTCTGACATGGTTTTGCGCTCAAAATGCTCCTTATTTTAATAAAATGACAATTAACGGATCAACTGCTAAATCTTTTATCTCCAATAAAGGTATGTTTATAGTATGTGTTTTAAAGTCATATGGAATGTCAGATTTTCAATATGTAATTCAACACATACCTTTGGGTTACTATTTTATTTAGAGCACGCTCTATTTGATGTCTAAAACCTTATGACAACAAATGTTCTCAGTCCTGCTTACTTTTACTTTTACAATTTCCACTCAAAATATTAAGACGATAAAAGCTAGATTTCTAAAGGAATTTTTTTTTAATTTTCGTTGCTATAATCGACTAAACAGTAATATATAGGCATTTCCACGAATACGACAACCTCGTAAGCCAAATTCAGCGCTAAAGTATAGAGTTAAATGTGAATTGAAATCTGAATTATTGCCCTTATTACCTCCTTTTGATAATTTTTTTTCCTAGTGGAAGTGTACTTTAAAAATCGTGATCTTTTTTTGTGCGACGAGTATTTAACAATAATTTTTAAGTATTTGTATGTATGTAAAAAAAAAAAATAAAAATTTTATATTTTACATGTAAATATTTGAAACAAACAAAAAAAAAGGTTTCTTTGATATAAAACGCTTTTATTGGTTTTTAATAGTCATATTTTAAAAACCTCAAAAATATATTTAATTTTTTATGTAGACAACAAAAGAAACAGTTATTAAAAAAGTTTAAAAAATTATTACTTAAGCTTTTGCGTACAATTGTTTGCAAAATTATGTTTTTAATTTTCTAAAGTTCTTCAATTTTATGTAAAAAAAAAAAAATTAAAAATGTGGAATTAATTTCCTAAAATTTATTTTCTTAATAAAAATTCGATTTCAAGTGTCCTTAATGAGTTATTTGAGAATAAATTGGAAAAGTACTCTTGATACTTTAGTGGCGAGATATTATTTACACCGCAACAGAAAAGACATTTAATTCTATTTTTTATTTATAAAGGAATTACGAACATTTGTCAGAATTAAAGACCAAAAAAAAAAAAAAAGGAATGTAAATAAACAGAAAAAAAAAAATAAATGAAATAAAATTTTCATTACAATTCGCAACTCAAGCGGTTATAAATAAATAAGAGGAATTAAAGGAAAAGCTATTGTACACAGAATACAAAGAACACGACGTCTGAGATCTGATGCCACAAATCATTGTGTATATGATTTTCTGTAAATAAAAGCCAACGAAAAAACTTTCGGGATAAATAAATTATATCTTTTTAAATTATTTTTTTATGGAGATTAAAATTAATTTCTTATTCTGCTCGTAACATTTTACAAACTTCAGCTTATGAATGAAAATGCACTTTTGGTTAATTGTTGTGGGGTGTTGTGATTTCAGATAAATAATACTTATTTAATATATTCCAATTTTCTGTAACAAATATAAATCCTTTTCAGTTTCAAAATATAAAAAAAATTGATATTATTAAATTGATTTTTTTATTGTAAATTTTATAGGTTTTTTATAAAATACGTACCAAAAGTGTTATAAAGTGTTGCTAGAGCATATAACATGACAGTATGCGTATACTTTATATATCTCTTTTGTATTTTTGTATTTATTGCGTAATGATCCTTTTCAAATTTTGGCATAAATAACGTTACATCTGCTGCTGGTGGAACGTGTAAAAATTTTTTTTTGTCACAGACGTATTATCTTTTATTTTTTTATTTATTTTATTTTTTTGTTTGTAGAGGATGTGTATATTTATGATAAAATTTTACATAAAAATTGTTTTTTTAATTTTTTTTAAATTTAATTTTTATAAAATTAGGAGTTGAACTGTGGAAATAAATCACTTGAAATTTATTTTTGGTTTAAGTTAATTTTTTTTTAGTTTTTAAAAACCTCTTTTTAGAAAGAAAACGTCCGCATAAATTTTTAAATTAATTTTTCTTTCTAAAAAAGGTTTTTAAAAATTAAAAAATAAATGAACTTAAGCCAAAAATAAATTTTATTTCGTTTTTCTTTATGCATATATCTTGTTTAAGGATGCATTATAAATTTCAAAAACTACTTGATAGAAAATAAGTTAAAAATGGCACGATTCCTGAACTTACAAAGTTCTTAATTCTTAGTATTTTTGTTAAATTTAATGAAATTCTTATTTAAGTAAGTTTTAAACAATAAAAGTATTTACATTAAAAAAATTTCATTGTAAAGCCAACTATTTCAAATATTTAGATCAAATTAAGCAAAGAGAATTTCTTGATAAACATCTCAATTACTGTAACTTATCTGCACTTTATCTCTGTTAAAATGAAAATAGCTCTTTTACATACAAGAGAATATAAAAAAAAATAACTTTTCATAGTATTTTGGACGCAAGAAGTGTAAGATTTTTTATAAATTCTTTTAAACATTTTATACTTTATTTAAAACTGATGATATAATTAATAGTAAAATTTTTTATTACACTTTTCAACTTAAAGCAAAAATATCAACAGTATTCCCAAAAAAAAATATTTTTTTATAAAAGAAATAGTGCATAACTTTTTAGCGGGTGAAAAGGAATTAAAAAATATTGCATCTGGTGCTTCTGATGATCTATTTGATTGTAAATCGCTGTAAACCTTTTATAAAGAAAGCAAAGCAAAAGCCAGATAAAAAAAGATAAATTAAAGTAATTTTTTTGTTTGATGGCTTAAAATATTTTGTTTCTTAAGTTCAAGAGTCAGGAAAATTTTTCCTTCAATGTGTGTAAAACTTTTTTAAAACAATAAAGTTGATATAAGTATTGACTTTTTCTAGCTTTTCCAATAATTAGTTTAGAGAAAAACTGAATGATTGACTCGTAAATCGTCGTTATAAACCAACTGAATAAATCGTCTTTATCGAAATATTTACAATCCCATTAGCAGCTCCCGCCTAACTTATCCAACTAAAATTTATTCTAAAGGTAAAAAATGCTAACCGCTGAAAAACATAAGTTTCTTATTGACAAAAAAGAAAAAAAAACTCGGCCTTTGTCATTTATTATCTTTAAGTCATTCATATGTAGACACGCACATAGACACACCAAAAGCTTCCTGTAGGAAATCTTTGGAAAGAAAATTGTTTGAAGGACGTTCTTTTGTAACTTGTAGTTAGGCATTGCAAACAAAAGAAAAAAAAAACGAGAATAATGAAATTGTTCTTTAACTAATCCTTTTGTATGCTTAAGTTAATATTGTGATTTTCATGTCTGGAAGCGGACAAAAATTTAAGAGAACATGTCCACTCTTGTCTCAAATAATTACGTGTATAATGTACAGATTCCATTTTCAGTCTTCTTAAAGCATAAGCTACCACTTGAAGATTTATATTTTATTTATTTGGTAACACATCTTTAAGAATTCAAGGATTTTGCTTTAAGCCTCATTACAAAATCAAACACTTGTCTATTTTTTGATAACTTTTATTGAATATTTGCTGCAGAGGAACAGACCATAAAGAAAATAAAGCAACGAGCTTACGAAAAAGAGAAAATTTAGTTTTTTTGGGATTTTTATTACCAAAAAATAAAAAAATAACATTAACGTAATATTTAAATGAGGATAAACACAATGATTTTTATGTGCATAAAGTATTTTACTATTACTCTTCCAAATGTGAATTTATCATTATTTCGAATGTGTGACCAAATACAAGCAACAGGCTCGTGGCGATGTAACACGTGTTAATAGAAAGACTTTATTGAAAGTATAAATTATCTCTTGGCAAATATGTGTGATTTGCGTCATTTCACAGTTATCTGTTATCTTATATTTGGTAGTCAAATTTAAATCGAACGACTCAGTAAGCAATAAATCAACCAAACGAAAAATATTTTGATAATGTTTTCTTATTTCATCAAATTGAAATTCTAATTTACTACAACAGAATGAATGATGTAGATGCGTACGGCATGTGTTTATAACAGGTCAATGTCCAACATTCTTAGCTTTGATCCGTTGATGTAACATAACTTAACATTTTTTTTATTATTGATGGAAAAAACTTTTAAAGGACTAAAACAAAAGCAGGCAAAAAAATATTTTAACAATTTTGACTTGTGTGACTATTTTTAACTTTTCCTTTTCTTCCTACATTTTTAGTGTCTCGAAAAAAATGGGAGGAGTATGTAAAAAGTTGTCAATAGCTTTCATCTCTTATTAGATTTTATATCAATAACCTACTTGTGCAGTTGGTAAAAGAAGATGCGGATAGAAAAAAAGGCACAAGTTTATACAAACAAACACGTCTGTTTTAGATATCAAATTAAACAATTTATGCGCTTATCACTTCAAATTATCCGTCGTAAATATTTGTTTTTAAATTTAAGAAAATGCAAGAAATTAAGTTTTTTTTTCCAAAATTTTATTGTATCATTTTGAAAATGTGTAACAGCCCACGCGAACTGCACTTGCATAAAAATAAAATATTTTCAAAATATTTTTACAAATTCTTAGCAGCTTGGCCGATTCAAAGTGTATGTGACCTTCGAAAAATGGAATAAACTTTAAATTTCTTAATTTTCATCCCAGATTTTTTTCAAAATATTTGAAACCAATTGCAACAATTTTTAGTAAAAAAATGTGAAAAAGGTTGTAAAAATTATTACTTTAAATTGTTAAATTTCACGTTTAAAATATTACTTCGGTTTCTTTAATAATAAATAAAAAAATAATTTTTTTTTCATATACAAATTATTCACCTTTGAGCTTTCGATGGTAAAATCAAATTATTGGAATTAAAATGTTATTAACCCTATCCAATGCAATTAAATTATTCAACGGGTATTTATGAGGACTTAGATTTTTAACAACGAAAATGACAAAAAATCAATTTCAATATCTTAGTTTTTTAACAAAATATCACACGATTTGCTTCTTTTCTATTCTTGCTTTTCTATTATCATAATATCAACAATTCAACGATATTAATTTTAATATTGAGTTTTCCTAAGATAATAAATAACTTCCTGAGAATCTCGAAAAACACAAGCAATAGTTTCTAAACAGTGGCAGTCTGGTCTTGCGAATAATATTGCGATATCACATTGATTGTCTCATGATATTTTATGCACTTCCGAGCGTTCTTCCTACTTATCTTTCAAAACTAGAAAACATTTTCTGTATAACTTTCTCGACAATAGGAAAAGGCTTAAAAAAACAAATTACTCTTTTATATATCAACACATTTAACAAAGAACACATTTAGTTTTTGCTACTATGTCGTTAAAGCTAAAAAGTATGAATTTTTAGGAGACCCTTTTGATGTTTTTTTCGGCTTGAGGGTATCTGTTTAATTTAAAAATTTTCATCACAATACCTTCGAACAGATAAAATAGTATCGGTAATGATTTCACGCAAAATCTTTAAAGTGCCAATAGCAGATTAATTCTTATAACTTTTAAATTTGCACTGTTTCTAATAATTTTGATTTGTGTTCAAAGATCTGCTGTATAATTTGAATTGTAGATAAAAATTACTATTCGTTTTCTTTTATGAAAGGGAAGTTAAAGAAACGGTCAGTATAAGAACCTGCTTCACAAAATAGAGATTTTAGTCTTCACAACATATCCGAGTTTAATAAGTCTTAATTTAAAGTCATAATAGTTTAAACAAGACAAAAACAAACATGAAATTATACGAATTTAAATTTAATATTAAATATGTATTACTTCGAATAATTAAAGTAAGTTTTATATAATAAACAGGTAACAAGCAAGAACTGGATAAAATTGCATTCATTCTTCTCACTTTATTTTCCTTGTCTTCTTTAAAGGCCGTTTGCTTCATAACTTTTTATTGCAGTCTCGAAAGTTACTGCAGAGTAAAAATAGAAAATAGTTAAACTTCTTGCGAATCTAATATGTGTGATACGCTTAAGTGCCATAAAAGCAATCTTGTAGTTATTGCTTATTGTGTTATTTTTCTTTTCTTTATTATGCTGCGATTTTTGGGAACGAAAGAAATATGATTAGGTTTTGTGCAAATAGTATAAAAATGCTAATGTCGGCAAAAGGGATCAATGGAAATGAACTAAACAAAAAAAATTTAAACACAAATACAATTAGAAAAATGAGTGAGTGTGTAAGATTAAAGTCATAGAAAATTTGCTATTGCTCTTATTCAATTATCTTTTCGATTAGTCGAAAACTTATTTCAGATATTTTTTCGAAAAATTTATTAGGCCTGATAAAGATATATGAAATGAGAAAGCTCTTTAAGTAAGCAACGTTATAAAAATTAAAGATTTCAAAAAACAATTCACTTTAAAAATTATTTTTTTATTATTCTACTACTACTATTTTGAATAAAGGAAATTAAAAAAAATTCTCCGGGCATATTGAAAAGAAAAGGACAAAGCGCGTACAACGTAAAACGGTACAGCCTGTTACAGAACAAACGGGAAAAAATGTACAATAAAAAAGTAACTAAGACCAAAAAAAGAAAAAAAAAAAGAGAAAATACTCAATTTAAAACATAATTTTGATTATGAACGGACAAGTTATTTTAACACCAAAACTTTTATGTAACAAAAAATATACAAGATCATACAAATTCTGTTTTTAAAAACAAGTTTTTTTCTATTGTCATTCGCGTTAAGGGAAAACTTAATTTTTTATTTATTGGAATATGTTTTTGAAGAATAAAAAGACAAATATACAGACAACACGTACAAGTAATATTTTATTATTTTTATTATTTTATTTTATTTTTTTAATTAATAACCTGAGGAGAAGTTAGATGTAAATATAAAGATAAGAATCTGCTAAAAAATAATAATGTGTATGGGTTTAACCGATGGAAGGTCGTGTATTAATTTAATATACCGACTTATTATCAATTTCATAGGCAGATGTGAAAAAATTTAGATAAACTTTGGGTGCCTCATATTTAAAACACGTTCCATCAAAATGAGAATTTAACAAATCGAGTGAAAATTTTTAAAGTTAACACAACATTTAACATTTCGACAATTAAGGTGCTACAAAAGCCAGAGCAAAATTATTGATTTTTGGTATTAAATCATTTTTTAACTGTTTTATATTTCCTAATATTAAAGAATTTCTTTTCAGTTTTCAGTTTTTACACAATTAAAACTATTTATCATCTTCATGCGGGAACAGGGAAAAATAAATAAATTTTAGTCGAAAATTTGTAAAATAATTCCTTCATTAATTTTTAAAAGTTTAACTAAAAAAGTCGATATTTTGATTTTCGATTTATATATGATGGCACTTAAAAGTTTTTTTTGTGCTGGGACGGGGTGAAAAAATATAAAGCAGAAATTTATTTAGGGAAAACTGATGTGCAAACTCATAAACAGAAGTTAATAACTTTATCAAGCAAGCAAGCAAAAAAGAAAAAAACGATTTTTCTTGTGCAACCTGGGAATTAGTGCGAATTAATTTTCTACCCAAATCCATAAAATGGAGAATAAATAAAAAGGAAAAAAAAAACTGAACCTGAACGAAAACTGAGTTGTGTAAATATTGCAAAATAAAACATTTTCCATAGAAGTGTTTTGGTTTTAAACTTGTTTTTTGTTTTTTTTTCAGTTGAACAAAGTTTTTCTCTACAATACAAGGATTAATGAGTTATAAGAGTTTTAAATATTAATTATTTATAAATTAAAGCTTAAAAATATAAATCTTGCTAATAAAGCAGATGAAACAAAATGTAAATTGGGAACAAAAAACTGGTATTTATTTATTCATAACAGAAAGCTTTAAAATCTACTAAAAGCAATAAACTGTTTAATGCATTTGTATTTTTTTTATTATTATTTTTGTGTAAGTTTACGTTTATTTGACTCATTAAAAATAAAAATCTTAATAAATATTTCTTATAAGAAACTAAAATACAAAATTTATTTTTTACTCCATTATAATAGCACAGGTCAGAAACATTTGCATAAAAAATAGCGAAAAATTATGATAATGTGGGTTTCTTTTCATAACAAGATATCGGGCAAAAGAAGCAAAACGGAGATCAATAATTAAATTTCTTACCCAGAAAGTGTGCGATATAACTCACGTAGTCTCGCAATATTTTATAAGCTCTAATTGTCTTAACTTATTTACGTATTTATTACTCAAAGAAATGCTCCAAGAAGGATACATCAGCATTCAAACGTGTTTAATTTGGACACTGTAAATTATTCCCCAAATATTTACCAGAAAAACATCAATTTCAATGTGCTCCACATGCAACAAGAATCACTAATTTGGATGAGTTCAGTTTATACAAAAATTCATAATTCGTCTGTTTACCTTAAGAAAATATGTGATATAAACATTAAATTAGTATTCAAGTTGTGTTAGATAACGATAAATAAATCTTGATATTCCAGTCGAAGTCAACCTCTTCCACTCATAAATAAATATTATTTTTTTGTTTTTAAACCACAACTGATCATTTTATTGCCACAATTTATAAAATTATGCAATAGCGAACATTATATCCGACAACTTTAAACTCGATACTTTCAAAGTGACAACTTTTACAGATAACTTCGCTCAAAAAGAATTCAAAGAATTAAAATCTTTTTCTTTAATTCTTATTCATTTTTAAAATAGTTTTCACGTAAATAAATTTTAATTTTGTATGAAAATGAAATGGTTTAATCTGGAAACTAAGTTTCGTATTAAAAAAAAACCTGATGGCTAGTGAGAGAATAAGTAAAATATTGAAAATTTAATCGAAAATTTCTTTTAAAACTTTTCGAAAGTTTCAATTTTAACTCACTCTTTGTTTACTTAAAAATCCGTTCAGTTTCATATCAATTCATTTCCTTTTGTTTTTATATCAGAGAAAGTATCATAAAAAAGCGGGAATAGCAATTTCTGTCCTCCTCGCTTAAATCTCCTTTGCAGTTCGAAGGAATAAATAAAATTCAAATTGCTTTTATTAATTTGTTTGCGTGCTTTCTTTCTCCACAAACATGCAAAATTATGTTTATGCTTTAAATACACATGCCAATTTCAGTATTTCTAGATAAATTAGTCTTTGATATGATCCTGTCATGAATATGTGTTTCCAAAATTAAATAATAATAAATAAGAAATTATGTATTTTGAGGCCCGTTTTAAAGTAAACTGGGGTTTTTTTTATAAAAAAATTAAAATTTCAATTTAGTTTAAATAGCAATTTTAATACACTGATTTAAAAGTAGTTTGTTGTATAAAACACATCTGGTGTCAACAATTTTTAAAGAAAACGGTCGCTAAGTGTCAGTGTATTATGACAAAGTTATTTAAGTTTAAGCAAATCGTGATTGTACCAGGTGCAAATATACTTTGATTTTAATTAAAAGTTAAGCTTCCAACTTTGAAAGCGAATCAATACGACTTTACACTGTCAAATTTTACTTTCTTCTACAGAACTAAGACTTCAATAGTTTGACATCGCCTTATTAAAATAATTTTAGTTGTACTTAATTAATTTCCACAGGGTGCTTGATTATTTACAAATTATTTTTTCACCTTTCACTACAGGTGAAAAAAAGGGTATATCTAAATTTGTCCCGCTTTTGCTTTCTACAATATACATTTTCGACGCCATAAAGTGTTTAGTATATTCTGAGTTCTTATACATGCCAAAGTCGATTGAGCGATGTCCGTCTGCCCGTCCGTATTAGGACGATCGATTAGACTTAGCTTCAAAATACCACGACTGCCTCTAAACTTTTCATATGAATAACATTTGTAACAAATCTGTTTTAGTAAAATAAAAAAAAAAAAATAAAAAAATACATGGGAAGATAGAGAATAAAAACAGAAAAGACATTTAGTGAAAATATTGACGCTCGCTCATATTTTCCAAGTTATGGGCTTCTGAACTTTTCATAAAAAAATTTTTTAAGATGCCAATATAGTTATCATTTAAAAGTTTTTGAAGAGATGTTTCAGAAAATATTTAAGTTGTTTAAAAATACTTAACCCATTAAGCGCAGATGACATTTTTATGTAAATTATTTATAGTATCTAATTATTTCTTATTTTTTAATTATCTGTCACTCGGATATTTTTTTATTGGAACTAGATCTACATAAATAGTGAAGGGTATTTAGGAATCGGCATAACCGAATATAGGACTCTAATTTGTGTTTTGTCTTTGTCGGGTGTACTAGTTTTGCTACAACATCACACCTAACTTTGAAATTACGTCGATTTAGTAAATACATACGTCCTAGTTTTTTATCAAAATGAAATAAATAAAAATTATTTTCTTCTTTATTTTTATTATTAAAAGCGTTTTTGTTAATAAGAAGGATCATACTAAATAATAGAGGGAACATTTTGGATTTGTTTTTTCTGTTGCTTTCTTTGGTTGTGTTAAAAAAGTAGCAATTTTTTAAATTAATTTAAACCAAGCATGGTTGGTTTTGTCAGAGCGTGTTTACCTTAATTTCTTAAAATTCTTGTTAAAGTGTGTAGTTTGCCATTGTTGTATATTTTTTAAATTAGTTGCAACATTTATTTTTTATTTGTAAGGTTGTTTCTAGTAATGTCCATTAAATAAATAATTTAGTCCATTAAATGTTAAACAAAACACAATTTCTCACACTAAATAAATTCATTTTCTTGTTCTACAAGAAATTAATTATGACTACAGGCCATACACAATCTTAATATCTTTTCACTGTTAAAAAAATAATAATAAAAATATGTAGTACATGTGCTATTATTGTTCTTTTATACAATTAAAATTTACTAAAAAAAAAAATGAATGCTGTGGTCAATGTCATATTACACAGTGTTTTTTTCAATTCTCGAGTTACTTATGCAACGGGTATTTTGATACGGCTTTCATCTACTTCAGTAATGTGCTCTTTCCCTTCTTATTATGACAAGTAATCAGAATTTTATAGCTTTTTCTGTCCAGTAATTAATTGATTGGCAAACATGTTAGGAGACGAATTGTAGTAGTGCAATTCCCTAGAAATTCTGGTTAAACTGTTTCACTGACAGTAAAACTTCTTTCAAATTCAGTTGTCGCTGAGTGGACATTCATTCATTGAACAAGTGTAGCTCTGAGAATTCAAAAAAGATCCAAACTTGGTTTGTAATTTATCTTGTTGCCTAATAATGGCTTTCATTAAAAATTTTCTAATTTGAAATATCTAATTACATTCAAAAACATATCAGAACGGCATCGCATATTCAAGGATGCAAAACCTAATGTTTGTAAGATTTTAATGTTATCCAAGAAGAGTAACAAGTTATTTTGTGTGTGGATATCCGAAAGTTCATTATAAAAAATTATAATTCTAAGGCCTCATAAAATATTTTTGCTTTTCCTAAAATATTCAAATATTCTTTAAAATAATCAAACGGTGTTACTTAGCGAAAAACTGGTAGCAGATCAACCTCCATCAAATTATTAATATTTTTATTATTAAATGTTGAAGTTAATTAATTAAAATAAATAATATTGAATTGCGAGTTATCGTTAAGAGCTTTTGCATTTATGAAAGATTAATGAATCTTTAAAATATTTTTAATTTTTGAAAGCTTTAGCTTCGAATGATCTACTTGCGAATTCTTGTTTCTAAACTTGGCCTCATTTTAAAACTGGTCAACTAGTACGATGTTTCCAAAATAAGCATGTCACTAACTTTTGAACAAAAATTACACGTACTTAGATTTTCGGCCTTAATTTAAAATTAAATCTTGCTTTAAACATATTTTTTAAGTCACAATATTGCAACACAACGTCAAATCTACATCACAATCATTTTGTTAATAACAAGTCCCCAACTTTGCAAAGACTTAATCGACGTATTTATGTAAATAATTAAATAAAAACATTCAATTAATTCTTTTGGAATGCCTCAGCCATCAAAAATATTATTGATATCAGTCTATCTCAAGTTAATAAACTGTGTAAATAATTTTTCTTTCGCAATAAAATACATGACCAGAAGGCTGACTAAAACAGTTAATTTGATTTTAAAAATCCTTGAAATGTAAAAGAGGTCGTCTTAAAATATTTTTAATACCGTTTTGCATTTTTTTAAATTAAATAAAGGTTTAACGTAAAGAATTGTGCGTTTTGTTTTGTTTTATTTAAAAGTTTTGTTATAAAAATCTAGAGGCAATTCTAAGCTTTTAACAAAACCCTTTTAAAACTTATTTGTTTTCTCTTTCCTCAGCACAGGTTTGATTTTATTTATTAAATATTTATTGAATAGAATAAAATGTTTGAAAATATAACAATTCACTTTGAAATATTCTGATAATTAACTTAAGATTATAAAAACGGGAAAATAATTTTTTTAATATTAAATATCAAGTTTGTGCTTTTATTTAGTAAAGAATTTAAAAATGTGGAATTTCACAAAATTTTTCTTTCTTTTTTGATAAAATGAATTTAAGAGTTGCTTTGGTTTTTTTTTCGAACTTGCGTAATCGATTTGTAATGTTAACTGGTTACCTATCTTCATATTCAACAAGACAAATTGTTTTGTCGGTGTTGGCAGATATGCGACCTTTATTTTATGTAAGTGATTTTATATGCCTTTAAATTGAATTCATGGTAATAAAATACGATTATCTGTCCTTTACTTTTTGTAGCCCATAAATGTTTTAGTAAACCAGATGGTTTAAACTACTTTAGAAAGATATAATTTACGAGTGCTTTGCTACGTTTATTTCTCTTAAATTTTTTTTTGGAATATTATTAATCCATTCACGCCAATAAATTTTTGTGTAAAAGCTGTGTGATATAATTTTGATTAGAACAGGTTTTTAGCATGAGAAAGAAGACCGTTTCATTATAAAGTAAAGTCGACGTTAGCGTTAAGGTACATTTTTACCATTAAACTTCAGCTTTTATGATGGTCTTAGAAAATATATAGCCACAATATGTTACCACTTGTTGCTGCTTTAACGCTTGAAGATCAAACCTTGACGTAAGTAAAGTGTTCTTTCTTTTTAAGAGGATGTGGACTGCAATGTGATTTTACTATCACATTACTCAAAAAGTAACTCAACTTCTTTATGAGATAAATCACAGCTTTGTATTTGTGGTTTGAATGGTCATAATTGGCCTTATAGATCATCTAATAAAACACCATTTGTTTTATTTTTTAAAGTAAAGTAAAGTCTCAAGTCTATGCCAACAAGCACACAATCTCCCTGTTCATTTATACGAAAAGCCAGTGTTGTGCAAATGCTTTTCAGCCAAATTTAGGTAAAATCGTCGTACAAAACTTACAAGGGGATACATGTCTTAGCGATGGAATGGTTATCATTTTTTCCATTGTTTTGTTCTATTTAATTATAATATTTTTCTAAGAATCTTTTATTTCGAAATAATTCAAATTCCAATTTAATGTTGACACATTTTTTATAAACAAATTATACGTCGGAGACAACGAGTTATTTAATTATTATATTTTTAAAAGATTAATGTCTAGAGCAGTACAGCTACGAAAGACCTTCTTATTGTACCTTTTAAATCTTGGAAAAATTTATTATAAAAATTTCTTCAAGAAAATAAATTTTTTATCTTTTATCGCTGAATCAGAGGATTAAATATAAATATTACAAACATTAGTCTAACATATTCTAGACATTGCTTAAGTGTGCTGCTATAAAAGTAATTTCAATTATTCTTCTCTTTATCACTTAAATTTATAAATTTGCTGTCGTAATATTTTGATTTGTTTTGCTTCAGTTCTATTGTTTCTTTAAAGCTGCTTTAAAAGAGAATGAATAAGAATTTGAGAATCATCAAAATACATATTTATATAAGAATTTATTTTTTTCACTGCTTAAATTCACGCATTATATAAAATGAAATATTAGAGTAAAAGGTTTTTATTGTTTTATTGCCATTTACACTCTACATATTAAGTTCATTTAAAAATTTATGATACAAAAACGCTTAACGAGATACAAGAGAAAACATAATTCATCATACATTACAGCTTTTATAACTGCGTAATATAATTTTTTAATGGCTGTAAACACATTTAAAAAATCTTAAATCATCGCATATATGGATTTGAAATATTGAAAATATTTTATCGTTCAATCAGTTCTAAGGCCCAGAGAGGCTTTATTAATGTCTCCATACAGCGATCGTAAAAAATTAATTAAAATAGAAATGCTAAGTTAGCTGAGTTAGCTGAGTTTGTAAAAAGAAGAAAAATTTGGTCAGCTAAATTAATATTATAAAGAAAATATAAATTAATTAATTTCAAAGAAAATTTAATTTCTTAAGTAAGGAGAAGGAAACCTATTTAAAAATAAAAATATATATATTTTTTAGATTTTGTTTTTTATTTTTATTATTTCCGAGGTATTTAATCGTTACTTATACAAGACTTATTGGTCACTCTCGTATAATGAACATAATTCTTTTACCCTTCAGCACAGGCACCTAAGTACCTAATGTTGTAAGTAATGTTGTAAGTTTGTCTTTTCGTTTGTAATTTCCATAATATCCATTTCTGACCCTAGAAAGTATATTAATTTTCTGAGTTCTAATACATAGCAAAGTCGATTGAGCAATGTCCGTCTGTCCGTCCGTGTTTGTGCTGAACTCAATTTTGCCAAGGCACTAGATGTGCTAGAGAAAATTTAACTACGTTAATCGTTCAAGCAAAGCTTCAAACATTTTTCCACTGAAAACCAGCAAGCCAAACACGGCCAAATGTTACGTAGGAATTAAGCCTAAGATAATAAATCCTTACTCATACAGTATTAAAATAAATTTAAATTACAAACTTCTATTTGTTAATTTTTTTGTGTTTAATTAGTTTTAAGTACCGCGAAAAGATGGCAAATAAAATTCAGCCACATTTTTTAAAAGTCGTTATGTCACCAAAAAACTATAGGGGCCTGTAACATGACTGTTTATTTAATACACAGACTTACCTCTTCTCGTTACTCTACGGTTCAGAATTAAAATAGTAATTTATAGAAATATTCTAATAAGTGTTTTATATTAAATAAATTTAGATCCCGTCTAAATTGTTGCGCATCCGTAACGAATTTCCAATATTTCAACAAAAGCAAATCATTTTTGAAATTTGTAACTGTAATTGAGAATATAAAATGTTTCGAGGGCATTAAATTTATCCAAACATTCTTAGAATTTACTCTTGAGTTGCAGTTGCTTGGCAAAAATACTATTACTGTTCGATTTGAACTAATTAATTTGATGCCGTTGTATTCAAAATATTTGTTTTGTTTAATCCTTGCTGGCATCTGTTATTGTGCATTTTGTTTTGTTAATTCAAATATAGTACACAATAACAACAATAAATTTTTTAATGGCATTTTGCATTTGATATTAGGAAATAAAATATTTTTTTAAAAAGATATTTGATCAATTAAACTAAGATTTTCTTTTTATCAATTTTAATACTCAAGTTTTTTTTAGTATTTAAGTTAAAAAAATAATAATTTGTAAGTATTCAAGCAATCAGAACAAAGTATTATTTTCTTCCCATTTAATAAAATAAAAAAAAAATAAATAACGGTGTATCTTTATTATTTTACCGAGAATTTTGTATGCTTAATTACGTAATCAACTAAAAACAATAATTGAATTTAAATTTAAAATTTTTCAGAATTTATTTTAATTCTTACGACATGAAACCAAATACTTGCTGTTTAAATACGACTTTGCTGTTAATTCTGCAAATACCGCCAGCATTTGTTTAGTATTTTACGGAGAATCACAATAACAAAAGATAGGATCCAGCACGGTGTAAACAAATTGATAATTAAAGATGTCTGCCATTAGATTAATTGAAATCACAAATGTTTTTTACTAATTGTCTGCAATTTGTAAAAACCAAACATTTTCGTTTTCTGTGGTGTTTGAATTAAATTTTATAATTAAGCAGATATAAATTATAATTTAATCAGCATTGGAAAAACAATTATTTGTTAAATTAAAAAAAAAAATGAAATGACATAAATATTAATATCTGATCAAATTAAAAAAATATATTTTTTTGTGGTTGCTGATATTATTAAGAATGCATATTAATAAAATAG
This sequence comes from Cistogaster globosa, assembly GCA_937654795.1. Lineage (NCBI taxonomy): Eukaryota > Metazoa > Arthropoda > Insecta > Diptera > Tachinidae > Cistogaster > Cistogaster globosa. The sequence continues at coordinate 120,527,451 of OW569406.1, read as the reverse complement.
CGATTTCCCTACTTTTTAGTCGGGATGCATGTCCGATTGTGAAGGGTCACTCTTAAAATTTTATTTTAATGAATTTAAATTTTTTAAGCTTGAAGCATTCAAATTAAAATATTTTACGGTGAATGGATTCATTTTGTTATTTCTCATTTCGCCTGTGTTAACTTTTCTTTTGCAAATTTAATGTTGTGTTCCTTAGGATGTCAACAAACGTTCTAGATTCTGAAAATTGAGTTAAGAGAGCATGATTTCCTGTAAATAAATGTAAATGTAGTTTATTTATTTAAAAATATAATTTTTATTATCAACCTTCTTAAAAGTGAAATTCAGGATGTTATTAAATTAATAGGAAGCAGCTCATCACTCTTTTCCTGAGAATCTACTTTATACAGTTTTTTGTTTTATATCCAATACTGATGCTGCTTATCAAACGTCGATGAAAAGCTTAGATTTTGCCGGACGATGATGAAAAGATTTGAAAATTCTTCTTGCTGAAAGAGTGTGGCTAATTTATATTTAAATGGGAACATCTTAACTGTACAAAAGTATATAAATTCATTTCAAATTTAGTAAGACTTAAGCGGCCAATGTATACAAACGGGCTGTTTAAAATATATAATCGAGCTTCATTTCATTAAATTTTAAACCTTTAAACTTCAATAAATTTAAGATCTAATTTTTAGAGTTAAATTTTTTTTTTTATAAAAACACTGTTGCGACTATTTTAACAAACTTTAAAAAATATAGCATTTTTGAGAACATTAATTCATTCAAGCACATTTTTTTTTGTGATAGGAAAGTTAATCTATGCCAAAATATGTGAAATTCGAAACACAACGAGAACAATTGCAGACTTTTTATCAGCTCGTTTACAAATCAAGAATTGTGTGGCATTAATGTTTTATTATTTGAATTAAATTTTTGCTCTCTTTGCAAATCACGCAAGTATTTACAAAAATAATACCCCTAAACAGCACAAAATGGTCTGCGAAAATCTAAATATTATTTTCCTGTTGCTTAATCTTTTTTATTTTTGAAATTTTTTTCAATTTTAAAAATAAAATAAAAGAAAAAAAAAAGAAAAGAAAACCTCTTAAGATGCGCCAAAGTAATAAAAATGTATGAACATAAATAAAGCTAATGCTGGTTTGCAACAAATTAATTGATATTTGTGAAGTAAATTAACAAAAAGAACATGTCAATAAAAAATAATTTTAGAATTTGTTTTAAACCATATACTTTTAAGCAGCACACAGTGAAGGGAAGAGGCAGCACTTAAATATGACAGCTTTATTTGACCCCGAAGCAGATGTTCCTCATTTAAATGAAAAAGGAATGGTCAATATGTGGTTACAATAGGTTGCATGAACAACGTGGTTGTATGTATATCAAGATCTAATGGCAGTGTAGTATTAATTAAATATTGAAATCTTAAAATCTAAACTTTTATATTTTAATCTTCTTGGGCTGAGTTTTTAAATTTGTGTTTTAAGTTATTTTTATTTATCAAAAAGCTTTTGGTGTGAAAGATCAAGTGAACTTTTGCAATTATAACAAAAATTTTAAAATATTAAATTCTGCCAAAGCATTTTTTATATGAAATACAATACTACAGAAAAACTAAAGTTTGTTTGTCTTTCTCAACAAGGGAAAATGAAAGAAATACAATTTAGTATTAAGGTAAGAAATAAAAAATTTTATGGTTTTAAATTTTTTAAATTCTTTACTTCGCTGCACTTGAGGCCTTGATAGCTATCTAAAGTTTATTGTTGCTATGAAAATATATGCAATAATTTACTAACTTAAAGCAACATGCAAATCAAATATTTTACATTAAAAATCGTATCCTAGAAAAGCTTACCTAACCAGAAGTAAAATAAAAATATTTGTAAGGTAAAGAAATATATTTGATATGGTGTTCAGACATTAATAAACAATAAATGATCTTGCGAAAACGAAAGTTTAATAAATTATTTTCGCTAAACTTAGCCTTAAAAAATAATTAATAATGAATTTATTTATTATTTTTTGCTACTGTAAACAGTATTTTAAATAGAATATTATTGTTCGTGAAAAAATTTGCGTGTGCGGAAATATTAAAAAAATAATTTTAAATATTGGTGGAAATTCATAAATTTTCATTAAAATATATTTATAAATTCCTGCCATGTTGTAGTCAGAAAATAATTATTTATTTATGATTTTAAAAAAATTATTATATTTAATTAAATTATAATAATTAAGAATGTGTGTTTTATTTGATTTTTTATTTATTGCACCCAATAATACATTTCTTTAAAAAATGTTTGCAAAAAAATTTGTTCTGTATTTAACGTTATATTTATTAAAACAGAAAACAACATGAATCATGAATAAAATGATTAAATTTTTCTAATGCCTTAAGTTGCAAACAAAATTAAATAAATAAGAATAAAATTATGGTGTAACCTCAAGAAAGCCTTTGATTTTAACAAACCCAGCGAAAAGATGTTAAAAGTAAAAAATATTTTTTTTTTATAAAAATCAATAGTTAAACTGATCGAAATTATAACAAATGAATTAATTATTATTTTAATTCCTATTTAATTCCAGGAGCCAAAATAAATGTATATGACGATTTACAACGTGTTAATGCTAAACGACACAAAGACAATTTTCGCAATATTTGTTAATTAAGTGGTTACTTTTGTCCTCAAAAAATTTGTCTTTTTTGGCTATCAAAAATATCAAATTCTTAAAAATGTTGGGTAAGATCCTAAGATTCTTCCTCTGAATTCACTTTAACTTGATTCTTTTTTCGGAACTACATAATAAATTATAATTTTCTATTTTTACACAGTTTTTTCTTACTTATTATTTCAAACTGGGATAATTGTCAATGGTTTTAATGAAAGGCAAAGTTATTATAGGGTTTTGTTTTGGCTCAATTATTTTAAAATATTCCAATTCTCAACTATTTTCAGCATCTTCAATCCTTTATATGTGAGCTAAACACAGAAATAACAATGAAAAAGTGTGTTAAGTTGCGTGATGACATCGTCTAACCAAATTAATAACGATTAATATTGGATATTTCTCGTATTCTTTTTTACCAAGTAAGTTGGGTAAATACATAATGTTTCAATGAACACACCTTAAGGAATATAGATACCCAGAATGCTGATCACAGATATAGAGATCCAGATAAGGCAGCATTACAATCTGCTGCTGTTTAATTTTTCCACATTTCATTGCAAAACGTCTGAAGACATTTGAAAAAAAAATTTTTCTTTCTTAAAATCTTTTGGAATTAAAATAAAAATAAACTTAAGTAAATATTGTTTTATACATTTTAATGCCTTTTAAGCCTTGAGTACTCCGCTGCACACTAGAAGTTTTCTTTAGTTGTATCTATGATACTTAGGACAAGAAAGGATCACACCAAGTCAGAGTCAGCTGTTTTTTTTAATCAAAATTGTGAAAAGTATTTGAGAATTAGCTCCTAATCTGTGCCCAATTTTAAGTGGGAGGGGTCTTCAACTTCGATTTAGAAGACACAGCACAGTATTATTGAACAAACGACCAGATTTGTAAATTTAAGTAAATAAGCTGTTAAGAAAGGAGAACAACATCTCTGTTATATATTGAGGTTAAATGTGTACAAAAGGAGTTCCCCTGAAAAATTCTGCTAAATGTTTAAGACAATTTTAACATATCAAAACGAAGATAATAATTAATAAATGTAATTGTTAAGAAATTATTTGTTATTGCCGACTTTGACTTTTATCTTTACAACAATCTCAATAGTAAACAAAGAATTCTTTCTTCTAAAATATATTTGAATATTGCAAAAATATTTAAAAATAACTTTTCTCCAGAACCATTTGCCTCATCGATTACAAAAATCACATAAATAATTTCTCAACGTCTTTATAATAAAAAGTTATACTTTTTTAAAGAAATTACTTAGTTATATTAAGTGTCGCAAAGTTGGTGCGAAAACACTTGTTCACAATTTATCACTCTTTATTTTCATATAAAATAATTTCTTTACTCTTAACTTTTGTGTCCTCTAAACTAAACTTTTTCTAAATCCAATTTTAATATTTAGGTGTTTAACGTTTTTTTCTTCTTATTTTAATGTCGAAAACGAAAACAAGTGTGAAAAATATTTCCATTTAATAATTTTACCTTAAGTATTTTTAAACTTAAAATGTTATTTGTAAGGATACTTTTTTTATATTTTTAGGTGCAAAAGTTTTATTTTCAAGGAAAAAAAGGAAAATCTTATTAATTCCAATTAAGGTCAACCTCAATTCTTCCCGACCTGAATTGGGGGGAAAAGTTATTTTTCTAAATCGTTTTAAATAAAAGCAGCAACAGATGAAAAAGGCAGGCAAATACTATCAATGATGAATTAGTTACGCGTTGTCCTAATTATATGAAAATGATTGTGATGTACAGAAAATTAGATTTTTTATTTTATAGTGAAATTTATTTTTTTTTTTTTTGTTCTAACTATTCTACACTTTGGTGAAATCTCAATTTTTAAAAAAACTGAAATTTAATATTTTTTTCTGATATTTGGATTTTAGGAAAAATTGTGGTCGATTTAAGTTTTTGGTAAAAAATATTCCTTCCCACAATTCTGATATTAGTGAATTTCTATTTCTATTTATTAATTTTTTACGACTATCAGGGACTTAAGTACACAATGTGGTATCTATTAACAAAAACAAGATTACAAAATAAATATTAAACGAATATTTATTTAGCGCACCAAAATACATTCTGTGTAGTTATTTTGTTGCGTTTTTTCGTTCCCTATTTCAAATTTACTTCTGACACGAAGCATGTTATACAAAACGTTCTCCATGAAATTTATTACTAAACTAACCGGGATTCGCTATCAAATTAATTTTCATACATTTTAACCTTTTTAACTTAGATTTAAAGCTAATAATATTAAGCGTCCAGTTACATAAATTAATAAAAAAAATTCTTTAAGAAACTCAATTTTTACATTAACAGTTCAGAGTAAACTAATTGACACAGTAAAATTGAATGGGTATTCTCTTTTAATTCTTTGTGGCAAAAATATATAAAGGAGTCACCACTCCTTAAAGAGGGCAAATTAGGTATTAGAAGCTGTAAATAAATAAATTAAATAAATGAAATTAATTTTCAAGAAAGGTTAATGTTTAGTTTCAAAAGCTTTTACAGTTTTCTTTCTGTTTCAACCTGATTCACTGCATTAAAAATTTACATTAGATGAGCATGACTTAAGGATACCAAATTAAGGTCGAAAATAATTATTTTGTAAACTCGTAGCAAAAGCAGTTTATTTTGGATAATACTAGTGGCGCAACGGACTAGGGAATTCAAGTATTTTCACATTTGCCGATAAACAATGATGCACTGCAAATTAAAAAAAGGAAGATGTCAACATACTAAGACCTGACATGATTATTTTGCAGTAAAAACTGTTGCTTATTTCTCTTTTTTCTTAATAAATAATAAATGAAACTTCGAAAATAAAATAAGTTTAAGGAATAAACCGCAAAATAAAAATTAAAAATACTTTTTCTATTACCTTCGAATAACTTCAGCACAGTTTGAAAAGAAAATGTTTCTTAAGCGAAAACAGTAAAAAATTGTTATTTATATGCAAAGCGTAATTTTAAAATAATAACAATTTTCTATTCTACATTTAAAATGTTAAAGAAAAATTTTTAGAGAACTGTTTTACAACTTATATCCGAATTATTGTAAAATTTAAATAAAATTGCTGAAAAATTTAATTCTGTTTATATTTACATTAAAACTTTAAACTCACATCTTCTTGTATTTTATCATCTATTACTTTTGATTTTTATTCTTCTGTCAAACATTTGTAAGCGGTAGATCATTAATCAAGCCTTCGTATCTTTTAAAGAACATGTGTTGTTATAAGATAGATTTATTTTTGTAACGTGATAATGACCTTTAAGAATCCATTTAAAAAATCTGCAAAATTTGTTGCCTTGCGAAACCATCAACATTTCAAAATAAACAAAATCTTTCATTTTGCATCTGAAAAATGATGTATTCGTTAGAATTTTATATACTGCAGAGTCTCTAACTGGCTCCAACACATTCATTAAGACATACATACACAAAAATATATTTACATAAATTTAAATAGAGTCAACATAATGATATACAAATTGTTGACATTCGTTTAAAAAGAACTTTCTAACGCCCATATATAACACTTGCTCTCCTACATTTCAGTATATTAATCATCTCTTAATAATTTGGCAGCGAATTGTGAATTCATATTCTCGATAGACTTTCGAACTTTAATTTAAACGAAGTCAAGGCTTAAAAAAGATTTTAGTGAAAAAATAACAAATAAATAGAAACATGTGAAGAATGATATGAACGGATGTAGTGATTCTGGAAATGCTGCACTACATTCTGCTGGCACATAATATTTTTTTTGGTTTCTTCTAAAATAACCAGAAAATTTGGAAAGAACTATCTTTTCAATAAATTTAGAATTTAAAATGTACGTGAACTTCAGCCGAATAAAAAATCATTCATTAAAAAGTTTCACTTTTAATTTAAAGTTACATCTGAAACTAAACGAAACAAAAGGTCTTTAATTTTAAATACGATGAAAAATAAATATCATTTGAGTAACAATTTCATTGAAAAAGCAAGTCGGGGAACAATCCAAACAGTCTTAGCATAAACTGTGGCGCCTTACATTCAAAATCAGCTGAAAATTTTGCTCATATCTGTAAAAAAAGCAAATTTGTTAATTTTTGAGTCGACTTATAGATTTTCTTTAACTCTTTCATAAATTTTTCTAAAACCTATTTCAAAATTCGACAAAAAAAAAAATTTTGACGCTTATAACTTATTTGTTTATAAATTTTTTAATTCAACTTAAGAAAAAAATTCCCATCATCAAAACTTCTAATATAATAATCAAGAACTGAACTAAAATCATTTTAATTATTTTTTGCTAAACAGAAATTATCCTGTCACTTGTTATGCAGACAATGACAGGTAAAAATGAAAAATAAAAAATTTGTGTTTTTTAGTTAATGAGTGCAGGATTTGAAAAATAAATAGAATAAAATAAACATGTGTGCACTTGAAAACTCATTATGGAAGAGCTTAAAAAAAAATTACTTTTTAATAATAAAAGCTTACGAACATTTTTCTTGTTTAAAAAATAAAAGGCGTTGAAACTTTTCTAATTTTTGTCAAGGGTTTAAATTTGTTAGTGTTTTTTCTCCTAGTAAATAAATTGCTAAATATAATCTTTTATAAAGAATTGTCCATCAGCTTAAATTCAAAATATTTAATTTCTTTGCAGAAATTCATTAAAAAAATAAAGATTTGTTTTTTAAAAAATTAAAAATGGCAATCAAATTTTTTTATTTATTCAAATCGAAAATAATGGTTCATAGGCTTTTCAAATTTATTCCACCAAAGCAATAAGTAATCAGTTCCTAAAAATTAAGTAAAATGTATAATTTAATCGATAAAAAGGAAATTGCCGTCTTCTGTAAAGTACTTGTCGTTTAATATTCATGTGTTGTATTTTAAATGTGTATGTAACGAACAAGACGATAGTTCAGAAGGGGCTGAATTTATTGCTACAAAAATTTTCAGTTGAGATAACGAATGAGATTGTGTGTTAAAGAGAGTAGGGCATGAACAGCGTAAAAAAGTATTATGCTAAAATATAAATACTTATTTTAAATGTTTAGAAGAATTGTTACTGTTACCTTAACTAAAACGTAAATTTTGTTGTTAATTTGTACTAATTTGTACTAAAAAGACAAATAAATTTGAGAAATTAGAGCAAGCACGAGGAAATATTTACTAATAAAAACGGTTAAACTCAAATAATTTTTCTCTGTGAACTTAAAGAGACTAAAAGATAAACAAGCAATCATACGAGTACAAAGAGCAATAACAACTTTACTCAATCAGAAAATATAATGGCGTGTGCTTGATTATGAAACTAGAAATATCATTAAAAAATAATTATTGATTAATGCCTTCCCAGCGAAAAATTTTACAAAAGGCAATCATGCGTAGAATTAAGCATTTTTGGCAGAAGGGTTTTTAAGTAGATTACTCATCTAATGATTTTAACAAGTCATAAGACTTTTATAATTAAATAATTGAAAATTAAATAAATTGATTATAGCATGAAATAAAAATGACCATAAATATTTATTTTTAGGTATTCTCTTTTGACTTAAATAATTAGTTCAATTACTACTCCCTTTATTTGCGAACTAGTGTAATGTGTTTTGCAAACGAGTAACGTAGTTTTGCCATCACAAAAGTAAGTCATTACATAGCAGGTTATTTGTAAAGTAATACCTTATATTTCACAGGGTGGCAGCTTAATTTAAAGTTTTTTATCACAAAAATATATATTTCTATACCTTTTTAATTCGATAGATTTACAAACAATTACTGGCTTGTAGATCAAATTTCTACTCATAATTTGATATGTCGTAAAGTATGTGTGATTTTCATATTTACTCATACGCAGCAAAGTACATACTTTCTAGAAATTTTAAAAGCTCTTAAATATTGTATTATGTGACTAGAGTATGGCGTTCCATTTAAAGAAAAGTTACTTAAAAAAGAACAAAATTTAAAAGAAAAAATGCGAAACATAAACTCAACTTAATATTTCAACTAAATGACCTGCATTTCAACTGTATAATTTTCCCACAATAAATGCTGAATGGTCGGTTCTATCTACCTAAAATAATTTTATGAATAATGAAAAAATGCAAATAAAGGGCCATGCAAATGCGACGCCTAGATGTCAGAACTATATTATTTTGACATGTGACATCTTTTCAAATGACATAAGCCATTTTTTTGTTAGAAGGTAGTACAGTTTTAACCATGGACAGGTACACATTGCAACAACGCGTTTACATCATTCAAAGTTATTATGAAAATGGGCGTTCTTTGAAAAGTACCCATCGCAAAACTTTGTTTTGTGGCGAAGCTCATTTCAGAATGGATGAATTCGTCAATTAGCAAAATTTTCGTATCTGGGGTGATGAAAGTCCTCGTGTTATTTTGTGGGTGTAGAGACACCCACAAAAAGTTACTGTTTGGTGTGCATTTTAGGCAAATGGAATCATTGGGCCATTTTTCTTCGAAGATGATGCTGGAAATGCTGTTACTGTTAATGCTGAGCGATACCAATCAATGTTGAGAACTTTTTATGGATACAGTTGAATCATATTGATGTGTGTGACGCCTATTTTTGGCAAGACGGTGCTACATGTCGCACAACTCGAGAAAGCATTACGCTTTTGCGATCAAAATTTCCTCAACGTGTAATTTCACGAAATGCAGATTTCAATTGGCCTCCAAGGTCATGTAATCTAACACCATTAGATATTTTTTGTGGGGTTTTTTGAAAAGTTGAGTGTATGCTAACAAGCCACAAACAATTAATGATCTAAAGAACAACATTCAAGTTGCAATTCGTGAAATAATATCAGCAACATGTCGGAAAGTCATTGAAAATTTCGATATTCGGATTGATTTCTGCAGACGCAGTCATGGTGGACATTTAAATGATATTCTATTCCACTTAAAATTGTAATGGATCATACTTTTGATAAAAAAACAGCTTGAAAAAATTGCAAATAGTTTGTGTTTTATTTCAAAGAAACATGTAGGCGCGTTTTTTGGATGACCCTTTATTTTCCATTTTTCTGTAAGTAAAGTTGAATGCTAATCGTTTCACATCAGTGCTTCAAATATTTTTTATTACAATGATTTCAATAAATTTATTGCTGGTAAAGTTGTTATTTCTTATTTACTGGAAGATTTGCCCTTCAAAGCAAAAAAAAAAAAAAAACACAAACTGTTTTTCAAAATAATAACAATTTTGAAAGAAATGTATTTTTTTTTTTCAATCAAAGCAATAAGTCATAAGTAGGAAGTATTAAGCAATTTTATTTAAAAGTAAATTTAATCACGAAACGTAATCAGTTTGTTTTTCCCATGGATAGTCAAGAGCCAACTACAGACTTCTTAGATAGTTATTTAAAAATTCCATGAAAGTTGACTCTCGACGTTTAGTTTGGACATAAAGGACATGTTAACAAATATGAGCTTCTTTTACTTTTCAAAGTCATTTGAAGTCACAGAGGTTTGCTTAGTGAAGTTTTAATTAAAACAGCATAAACACCATCTGACCTGGCATATAATCAAAGGCTGACCTGAATAATGTGGAGTTCTGCTGAACAGAAGGAAACATAATGGGCGAAAAATCCGACTTACTTTATTTGAAAAGACAGTCACCCCAGCTGTAAAAATAAATGAACAATGGAGAATTCGGGTGCGCGAAGATCAGAAAAAAGTTTAGGACTACAACACAAAAAACTTAGTTCCGGATATAAAAAAACCGATGAAGCAGAAAGGCTGTTCATTTCTTCGAGCCAAAGGATTTATTTATAATGCACTTTATCTATAATGATTGACAGCAGAAAACCACGGATACACAAATGCTAAGAAAGACTGAAAGCATGGAAAATATTTTTTTTTAATTTGTCAACAAAAAAAATTTGGGAAAAATCATTCTCTTGTAAGCAAAACCTTTACTACGTGGTCCAGCTTGTACCAAGGTAATAATATAAGGAACACACTTACTTACACTTACTCACCCTATAAACTTTCATTACAATTTTCTTTAATTAATTGTTTCTTTTCGGAATTTAAATTATTAATAATTTTTTATATTTAACAGTTTTTAACTGTAGTTGAAATATTTATCTAAAGAAATTACTCGTTTGTGATTATGGCCTTTTGAATTATAAAATTTTAGATTTTTTAAGCGAAATTTTACAAACAAAAAATTATGAATTTTTTAAAATTAAAGTCTTTGATATAAAAAAACGTCATAGAACATTAAAGTTATTTCCGTGTTAATAGAAATATTTATAAAAGCTCATCGACATTGTGTTGAGTGATAAAGTTAAACTGTTTTACTAAGAAACTTTAATTTATTTTCCATAAGTAATGCCACCGTGTCATATTAAACAATTCATTCCTTCTTATTTACTTTAAAACATTTAGGTAAAAACGAAACGAAAACCTTGCAGAAGGAATTTTAAAACACGCGTTAGTCAAATCATATACAAATATTTGTATAAAATTCAGTTTGTGTGGAAACTTTGGCAAAGACATTTTATATACACACTTACATACATGTCACTACGGCATTCTCAAAAACTGAATAAAGTGCTTCAGTTAATAATAAAGTATCATCCGATAGAGATTTATTTTCGTATAAAATGCGATAATATATTTCATTTCTCTTCTGTTTCTTTTTTTACACAAAGGATCTTGGAAAAGCTTGGTAACAAGGCATTTAAATAAACACAAAACAAAAGACCATGTTGGAATGTATGTCCATACATATACAAATACAAACATACATACATACATCAAAGCATACAAACATATAAATATTAATAAATAAATGTATCCTGTCGTTAGTTATCTGATTGTTTCTTCACAAATCCCTACTGAAATCGTAGTCCTATAATTTTAACAAAAGACATTTTTGAAGAGTTATCAACGGATAACGAAACAACATCCCTTGATAACAGAGTATATTATGGCATGAAAACATTTTCTCTGTGTTTTATTTTACACATTAACTTACACATGAACTTTTAAAAATCGCAATGAAATACTGATAGTGATAACTTTTTAAATAATTATTAATTGTATTGTGACAATAAAACTGAGTCTATTGTTCTTTTTAATAATAGACCGTAATATTTTTACAATTATAATAAAATTATAATTCTACCTTGATTTCAAAAAATATATTTTAATGGAAAAAAAGCTTTCTACGAGAAAAGTAATCTTCAGAGAAAACTTTCAGCTGTAAATGTTAATGATGTACAACAAAGGTTACTTTATGGAACTACGCCTTGTATTATAATGGGAAGTTGCCATTGGAAATGAAATATTATTTGTATAATTTGATAAACCATATTTATTATTTAAAAAAATTAATAGAATTCGTTATGTAGTAGCGAAGTATGAGAAAAGAGATCATCCTTTTATTATTTTTTTTATTTGGAGGAAAATGTTAAGAATATACAACATAAAAACATAGAAAATAATTGAAAGAAAGCTCCTGCTTTTAAACATAAATAGCTTGATAAGTACAAAGCTACACCATTTTATAAAAATTTATGCGAACTATTGAATTAAGCGTTATTTGAAATAACGTTAAATCGAATTATGTCCTTAAAACTAAAATAAAAAATTAATGTTGTTTTATTTATTTTTGTAAAATTTTATTTGCGAACCTTTTACAAAATATTTATCACTGAAAAATAATAATAAAAATGCATTTTATTGAGAATGAACGTCCATGTGACTGGCCACTTTGTTGCTTCTTTTAGAGTTCTTTAGTGCATTTTGCTTAAACTTTAAACAGAACGAAAGACGAATTCAAATTACTGCTACAGTGTTTTGCTTGTTTGTGTGCTAAAAATATAAACCGTTAGCTTAAATAACAAAAAAAACATGTTAAAAGCAAAAATCTAGGTCTGATAATGAGGAAATTATTTTTAGCATACAGTTAAGTAAAGTAAAGCAACCTTCGTTAAAGTCTACCTGATGAATAAAAACTATTTAGTTTAAACTTAAATATTAGCTTAAGTTAAATACATAAAAAATTGACTCAACAAGTGGTCTCTATCGAGTTTTGAGACGACAATGAAATGTAAGTGGGAATAATTGGTTATTAAATACACAATGAGGCAGAGCATAAACGGGTTTTTGTTCAAGTAGTTCCTGTACTTCAAATTTGTTTATTTATACAAAATAAACTTGAAATTTCGTTAGGTAAAGATGTTCTTTTTCATAACTTAGAAAGATTTTTTTTCTTACTTCACGTTTTCATCTGTTATTTTATTTTTCAAGACCACGTAAATTGTTTAATAGCGACTTGATAATAATTTAATTAAATATTTGAGAACCCCAAATTTTTATTATTATGTGACCTTAATTAAGTAAAATAGCATATTTCTTTGTATTTTTATTTAGAACACGAAAATGTATACTTTTTGTTAGACTGGGGGTGGAATAAGTTATTCTAGGGAATTTCAGTAGCTTTATTTGTGAGCCCTTCATTATTATAATAATATTAGAAATACATACATTTAATGGAAAGCAACCAATTTCCTTTCATTAGGGATACTAAAATTAAATCAATAAATTTATATAAATTATTATGAAAAAGGTATAAATAATAATTATGTAAATAAAACGCCAAAAGTAGATTTTAACAATTGAATGCTACAGTTTTTAAAGTTCTTAAGTGAACTAAGTTATATTTTACCTTGACAACGCCACCAGTTAATGGAGCTGGTACTATTACATTGGAAGAAAAATTTTCAAATCAAATCATTGGTGTTTTATTTACGATGGTTCTAGTAAATTCTTTTGCCTGTTGTTCTTTTCATTTTTTTTATGTTTTCGATCACTGCAATAAATTTATAAACTGAACTTTTTAAGTTAAACTGTTAATATTTAATTTATAATCAAATAAATAAAATAATTTAGACGCAAAAAAATGAAGGATCTTATCATAAGCTTAACAAACCTCTCTTTTAGTAATTTTCGTCACCTTTAGAATTTCATCTGTTAAGTTATAAATTATGATTTTGTTACCCCTCTTAATATACGACTGTTCAATTTCAAGTTATAAAAGACATAAAAAGCAATTTATTTCTTCTTAGTTTTTAGGTCTTCTTTTAAAAATATAATATTATGAAATTTAAACAAAATACAAAACAAAGTATTATAGAAAAGATTTTATTTAACAAAGCTAAATTATGGAAACAAATGAGCTTATTTTAATTATTTAAATAAATAACTTCCTTGAACTCTTAAAAATTGCATATTCTACTGTTGTTGTTTTTACAAATAATGTGCGGCGTGAACTCGTAGTTAGTATGTTTAATTAGACCCTTATGGCTAAAATATGGTATCTCCAGTACTAAGTGCTTAACAAATAATAATAGAATATTTGCATTAAATATCAATAGCAATAAAAGGATTATAATTTCTTTTGGGTTATTGAATACATTGGCCACTCCATTTTTCAAGAAATCATTCAAGTTATATTTAATAATTTATTTCAGTAAATATGGATTTTGAATTTTTGTTAGTAAATTATATGAAGGTGCTTTTTCAGCCACTAGAATTTACGACGGTGATAATTGTCAAACGAAATGTCATACTTTGACTAATAAACATAAAAAGCTTAACGTTTGACAAGCGCTACCAGAATAACGAAATAAACTTTGTTTATCTGTCATCAAATAGGGCAAATTAAATTGATTATTGTGGCACATAATTATCTATTAAAGCAAGTAATGACCGAATATATTTCATACCACCCTAAATAGAGGTATGAAATAAGATTCATATTAATCTCTTCATAGTCAGTCGCAGCAATAAGTCTCGTTATGATGACGATTCTAATCGTACCACCACTGCAAACATCCACTTTATGAAATTAAAATTTTTCATTGAGCAATTTGAAGCTTCCCGATTATTTTTTGTTGTGCCAAACGACGCTTTGATGGCCAACATTGCTCTAGTTGTCTGTTTAATATGGCCAGCAATAATCAAGACAAATGCACAAAATTGAAAATTAAGATTGTCCGTGTATTGACTTTTCGAAAAATACATTTTTTAATATGATATAACTTGTTGTTTATTGTTATAATTTAAGGTTCCATCAGGCGTAGAAGATCACACTTTATGCAAACAAATTAGTTATCCAAAAGCAAAATGCGGTTTCTTATTTTGTCTAAATATCTAACAATATATGAAAGAAATATGAAATACACAAATACATACACACAATTCAACTTCAATTACAATAAAATTTTTGGCATAAACTTGCATCAATTACACTCTATATTATGTTAATTTGAATACATACGTACGTTTGTATATATTTAAGTATATATTTACATTCATAAATCTAAAGTTAAAAATTAGTTATTTAAAACTGAACTTATAATTAAAGGCATTTTAATTTTGTTGCTTTTAAAATTGAGTCAGCCAATAATTCTAGTTGCAAATTAGGAAAATAAATAAATAATAATTATTAAATTTATCTTTTGCTTGATAATTTAAATGAAATGAAAATGAAGTTGCATTTAATTTGTCATGCCTTAGATTTCATTTCTGGTCTAAGCTTTTTGTTTTAGAATTCCAAATGAATAATTATTTTACCTTGAGCTAATTATTAATTCAAATTATTAAGACAAAGTACTCGACACTGACTAAATACTAGAAAAATTATATTTATTTATTGATTTTTTTTATTAATAAATATTTGTGTTTGTATTTTTATTTGTGTTTATTTAATACAAAAAAGCTTTTTGTTATACATTTGTACACGTGCGTAAGCAAGTTGTATAATTAAACGAAAATTAGTTTTACAAAAAACATCAAGTAAAAAATAAGCCCGTTACACGATATCAATTTGCTGTCACGTATGCATTAAGTTAAGGTATTCCCAATGTTCGTTTAGAGAAAATGTATTTTTTGTATATTGAAGCTTTACTAAACGAAAAAATACGTAAATACTTAAGGAAAATGGACTAGATGTTGGGATTTCGGAGGCAACTTAAACAGTGACTGTTTTTGATAGACGTTACAGCGTAGTGTCAGTAGATTTCGTTCTATCTTATTCAAGTGTAATAAATGTAGAAGCCATATATTAATGTAGAAGTCTATTACAACAATTAAACAATTTTATTTTCTAGTAATTTCGGCGACCTGGCGTTTATTGGTAGATCCTTCCTGTGGATTGAAAAAAGTCAACCCTTTATTGCCTTAAAAAAATTATTTTAAAAAACTGACAATAAGAAAAAAAATTGGACGAAAGAGTTCGTGCATGTCAGCAATATCCTGGATGCCATTTGACCGATGTGCGTTTCAATAAAAAAAATCGTATTCTGCTGAACTCAAATATTGTTGAAATTTTTCGGACATGTTTTGTTTAAGTATAAATTTGGGAAGGCAAGTTTAATAACTCCGTTTTAAATGTGTCTCAAGCAAGTCATAGCATCATAGATTAAATTAAATAA
The DNA here is from genome assembly GCA_937654795.1 of Cistogaster globosa. Taxonomy (NCBI): domain Eukaryota; kingdom Metazoa; phylum Arthropoda; class Insecta; order Diptera; family Tachinidae; genus Cistogaster; species Cistogaster globosa. The sequence goes on along the minus strand of OW569406.1, from coordinate 120,511,294 downwards.
AGGTATAATCTTATAGTGGATTTTAAAGCTAAAAATTTTAACAAAATATAGAAAAAGATTACAGAAACCTTTTTTTGTGTTCCTTTTAATGTTTGGTCCGCAGATAAATGCCAGTTATAGTGAACTGTTACACCGTACATTGTTGGGGCCCTTGATTAATATTTTAAAATAATATTACTCATATCATATTTACAGACAGACACCTTTAATCCAATTGTGAATATTTTTAACTAAAGCATCCCACGGTCTTGGATTAAATAATAACATTAATCATGAACTTTTTTTCAAAATGTATATTTTTACTTAATTCTTTATTGTAAACTCAAGTATAAAAATTTGCAATAAATAATTTTCTTTAATCACCTCATTTACATTTATTTTGTGTTAACATCAACCAAACATTAAGATAAATTTATGGTGATACATTTGAGGTGTTAAAAAATTTTATACTTAAAGTGATTTAAGGGATAATAACCTGCAACAATGGCTCTTGTAACGACTTCAATGAAAAAGTTTTAAATTTTATTGTAAAAATTCCTTTTTTATTACAGAGGAGCCATAATATATAAAAATAATATATATAAATAAACAGAGTATTAATAACTTCAATGTTTGTATTTTTAGCCGTTTTACTTTTTTATTTTGAGTTCGTTTAAGCATTTACATTCTAAAGCAAATTTAAGGATTTTCAAATTTTTATAATATAAAATATAATATAAAAATATTGGTACAAAAAATCAAAGCAATTTTATATTAAAGTGTGAGTTTGAGTACCGAAAACAGTCAATAAAAATTAGGTTACAACTGGAGCAACAATTTTATTTTCATTTTGATTGCCTTCGGTTTTAAATTCTTTGATTTCTTTGAATAGAAAAAAATGATTTTGTGGAAGAGTCGTTTAGATTAAGACAAATAGCGACAAATGCAGATGAAGAATACAGAGTAAAATTTTAGTCAATTGATTTATGACGACATCGTCCATCTGTCTCATGTGTAACTACAAATATTAAAGATTTTTTATTGAAGTATTCTTTAGATTTATTTCCTATTTTTTGTTCCAAAACATAAACCAATTTCAAATTACTTCAGGCAGGCTTTTAATATAAATTCCTTTGATATTGCAAGCAATTCTGTACGTAGATAAAATATGCAAACATATTTTAGGACAAATTTTAAATTAAATTTTGCAGTAAAAAAAATAAAATTTTACAAAAGCAGTCACCTGCAAAAGAAACTTTAATAAAGGTTTACATCATTTTAGACGTACAAACATGAGATAAAAAATAATAAAAAAAAAACTATCACACTTCAAGCATTAAAAGTTTTAAGAAAGGAAAAACATTTTGCTTTTCAACTTTTCAATGTACTCTCCAAATTTAAGTTGTTTGACAAATCAGTTCTGTCACCTAAATTTATTCCTTTTATATTCAATTACAATAGTTTAAAATATAAAACTAACGAAATCTTGTTACAATCAAAATAATTGGATGCTACACAAGTTCTATAGGCGGGAGGAGAAGCATCCGTGTTCATGAAAGCCACAGTAGTAGTGTATTCAAATTCCAAAGCCGTTGATGGCTTATTGTTAAATTTTAAGCATTTTCTACAAATTAATAAAATATTATTTCAATTTTATCATATTTTTCGTGTACCCGAATATTTATTATCAAAAAATTCTACAACAAATTAAATTTTGGCAGCCAAAATTCAAGATACCTTTCTAAAGTGAGATATCAGAGTATTTAAAATAATTTTGTTAATATTATTACACTCAATTTAAACATAAAGTTCGTAATTCTAACTTGCTGTACTTAGGTAGCTTTCCTATCTTGTTATTTCCATATCATTCAAACGGCAGTCCTATTGAATCTACAGTTTCGTATTTGCTCCTGCCCTTTTGGCTTTACAAATTAGCAGGGCTTTATTTTTAATGTTCAACTATCGACTATCAACAAACTCAAGTTAAAGAATCATAGTTAATAAATTAAAGAGCTGTTAGCTGTTGCTTATCAAAGTCATTTTAAAATTTAAAATTCCAAATAAAATATTATTGGAAATTATAATTAAATTATAAATATAAATAAAATTAAATTAATTAAATTATAAATATAATGATTTCAAAATTATATAAGTATGCAACATATTTTTAAAAGTACAATAGGCGTATCATTTAAAACTTTCTGAGATATCTTTTAGGAAATTCTTATTTAAAAAAAATGGTTAACCCTTTAAACGCCAATGACATTTTTATGTAAAATTTATTTGTATATTTTTGTTATCTGTTATACCAATATTTAGGTTTTCTATTGCTTTTTTGCTGATTTGAGTTGGTTCATAAAACTAGATTTATGCATATGATGCAGAGTATAGGTATAAGATCCGGCATGGTCGTATATAGCACTCTTACTTGTTTAATATAACTCTCCTAAAAGTTTGTTTGTTTTAAATAAAACCAAGTAATCTTTAGCTATGCGGTCAATTTATTTAAAAGTATTTTTTTTAATATTTTGGCTACGAGTTGTAACAAATAATAGCAATGACATTGAAAACAAAATAAAAGAATTGTGGATCTCATAGTGAATAGTTTTATTATTCGATAAATAACAACGATTTTCTATAACAATATTATAAATATTTTTAAATTCTGCAGAAGAAGAGGAAGTTGATTAAAAGACCTTTCTTAAAACAGTTCGGAAAATCCATGGAAAGATGAAAGAATTTTTGTTGTTGTTTATGATAAATAGTTCTTAGATAAATGTTTTTTCTTGATAAGCTAGGAATGATCACTAAATTAGTATTTTTTTTTTCAAAACATTTGTTGAAAAAATGGAATATTTAAGAAAATCCAACAAAGACTGTGTATGAGAATTCCGCTCTATTTAGAGGACCATGTTTTTTAAAACAAATAAAATAAAAATCTCTTTAATTCCCTTGATAAATTGCTATTCAATTTGTATTTTGACCAACAAATATTTATTTTAGGTCTTTGTGTTTATGTATCTTTTGTTTTTCCTAAAAGTTTTTTTACGACGGAAAATATTGTTTTTTTAATAGAAATTTTATTCATTTATAAATACTTGTAATTCATTTTGTATTGCGAGATAAAAGCAAGCGTTGGCACCTCTTACCAATTTTATTACGAACAAAGTATTTTTGTACATTTAAAACTTTTAGTCATTTAAAGAAAAATAATTATATGACATCAAATCAAAAAAGCAATAAATAAAGTAGAATATATAGCTTTCCATTACATTTTATTATTGTTTTATTTCTTCTGTAACAAAATTGATTTTGTTGGGATGACAATTTGTAAACAATTAATTTACTTGATTCATTTAAAGGATAATTAATTGTGTAGGTATGTACATAATACTACTTCATTCCAGAGAAAACCAGTTTGGGTTCTGTTGAGCAAATCCTTTACAAAAGTCTAGGAATTCAAAATCATTCAGTGATTTCTTGAACGTTAAAAAACTTCAGTTATGTTTTTTTTTAATTTAACAGTTTTAACTTTCAAATCGTTTCAGTTGTCTCGAAATTTTATGAATCTAGATTACTTTTGACTTTTTTTCGTTGCATTAATTTTAAAGTAATAAAGATATTTAAAATTTTAAAAAGAAGTTAAAAGAAAACTCCTTACCTTCTTGTAAGCCTAAAAAACGTAGGCCTATAGTGTTTTTTTGTTGCATAAAGTTAAGAGGATATTTCAAATGGTAAAGAATCGATAGAATATTAAATTCTTTATTTTCTAAATAAGTGCTCGTGTACGTGCTTGGTATTGGGCTCATACTCTGTGCAAATTTCAACCGCCATTATTGCAGAAATTTGTAATAATTCAGTACAATACCGGCTTGTGTGTTAGAATTCCCTCCACCTTTCATCGACGAGAAGCTTAGAATTAGCAAATTAATGTCTGTCTGGCATAGTTTCTTCCATTGCATACAATTTTTATCAGAACTCTAACAGTATTCGTTATAATTATAGTTTTTATCGGTGTTTTAAACTACTGTGAGTGTGTTTGTGTTTTCGTTGGCTAAGCTAACAAAAAGAAATTTATGATTTTATTAGTTGCCAAAACATTACACACGCACTGAACTTCTAACATTAGCTTTCAATTTTGTGTCTTAAAATGTCAAAGAAAGGCACGCTAACGTTTATACGGTTTTTGAAAGTAAATATAAATATTTATTAACTAAATAGTTAATGAATTAATGAATTCATAAATTAATTTCGTTTATCTACCATGATAAATAAAAACAAGTAGCCCAAATCTAAAATTCCTCTCTTTGGAAGAACTTGGCTCCCTCACATAAAACCATTAAAATGCAACGGAAATTTTTCTTTTTATTTAACGAGTACCTGAATAATTCTATTAGTTAAGAAATAATGCTGTGGAATGAAACTAAAAAAGATTACTTAGTTAAAGCAAACCAACAATTGTTAACTAAAATGTATGTGTACGTGTGTTTAACCAACTTTGAAGCAGTCATCGCAATAGAAATTATAAAAGAAGTTGCAAAATTAATCTTAAAGAAAAGGTAAAAGAACGTGTTGCAAAACGAAGAAAAAATTAGGTTACATTTAGAAAAGAAAAAATTTAATGTAAAAAGTTTAACTTTATATTATAGTGAAACAGTAAAAATTCGTTATTGAAATTACTCATGCTTGATTCTATTTATGTTTTCTTAACACATGACAGATTTTTATTTATAATATTCAACTTTGTTACTCAAATGTAACTTAGCAGTCTATATAAACACACATGTATAATTACGTCCGGTAAGAACTTTGAGTGTTCACACCAGGGTTCGAAAATAAGCAAAACGTTTGCATCCATTTTGTATTGCGTTGTGTGTAGTAGTGAATGAAATCCAGACAAAACAGAAATAACGAGAAGAAACATGCTATTCAGTTTTGTATCGTTCTTGAGCAAACCATACTAGAAACCGAGTCAGACAAAAGAGACAACAAAAGGAACACAACTGAAATGTGATTATCAAAATATGGGTTAAGCAAGATCGCATGGATTAATATTTTAGGAGACTTTTTATTACAAGCGAAATGAAAAAAAAATACACAAAGCAAAGCAATTATTGTGTCTGTTTAGCATGTGACTGAAAATATATTTCAACTGCAAAATTCTTTTAGCAAACTAAAATGATTGGAAATAAATAATTTTAGAGAACTTCCAATGTTTCTTTTTATTGTTGGCTTTATCTTTTGATATTCTTGTCTGGGTTTTTAAACACAAAATGCAAAAAAGTAGAAACTTCACTATAGAGATATTTGTATTTAACCTATAATTTTGTATGTGGATAAGAAAACATAAAGGACATCGCTGGTAAATTTTTTATATTTATGAAGAATTTTGTTAATCTCAGCCATCGATTAATGAAATAAATAATAAAATTAATATTATTGTCTGGAAATTCTTTTATGCATTTGCAGTAAATTCAACCGAAATTTTTTGTCCTCAGAGTTGATTTAATAATTTAAAACAAAATAAACGAAGCATATAAAAGAAAAAAAATTTATAATTTTATTGAAAAAATAATTTTTTAACAAGAAATAAGCAAATACTTTTCAAAATGTGATCATTATTATATTTTCTTAAAAAACTGAGCAAAACATATAATGATTTCAAAATTTAAGAAATAATAAGAAATAATTAAAAAACTTATTATTATTTCAATACTCAAATTTGTTTAAATGTCCAAATTATTATTTTTATTGTAGTTTTGTGAAAATCTTTATATTAAATTATTATATTAAATTGTTTCTTCTTTAGCTCTTAACCATTTAGCAGACAGTCTCTTGTAGTTATAAAAAAGTTCAGCACAATTATTATGGGAATAACACATAACAACAATAATTAAAACCATTAAACTATATTTTGCTTTTATTTTTTATGGCATTTTATGACCTTGAACGCAAGAGTTACAAATTGTGTTTTGTTTCCATAATAAGTAATTTTTGGTGCAATTTTTGCATGAGCTGGTATAAACAAATAAAAGAATAATTTAATAATAATTTGGTTAGTTTTTGAAAAAACGTTGCTTTTCTAAAGATAACAAAAGAAAAATTTATATTTTAGTTAAAGTACTGTCCATCGTCTGACAATACTTTTTCCATTCCTTCTGATAACATAAAGATTTTCTATGATTTATATTCTTATTGAGCTTTAGAGTTGTACTGGCGAAGAAGGGCGATTATATTTTGTATTCATAATTATAACAGACCTTAATATACATTTGAAAAATTAAAATTTTTTAACAAGAAGAGCAGTGTAAATCTAAGATTATTAAATTAGTTGATGGTTAAGATGCGTATTAAAAAGTAGTGAAATGACGCCATAACTCTAGAGTTAGAATATAAAATGAATCTTTTTACATTTTCATCAAAACAACATGCTCCTTCGAAGGTGTCAAACATAAATTTTTGTTTGTTTTTAAAATATACTAAACAGAAGATAACTTTTTTACCTGGGGACTCCATCAACAACATGTTTTTTCCGCATGTATAAAAAACAACAAAAAAAGGTGTCTGAACTTAACTAAATCTATCATTATTTTTTAATTTGACTTAATACTTATCATTAAGTACAAAAAACTAAAGTCTTTATTCCTTTTATTCTTCTAAGCAAATATTTTTGTCTTTTTTTCAATTTGTGTTTTCTTTCCTTCCTTCTGTTACAACAGTTATGTCAATAAAAGCCGGTTTAATATGAGTAATTATATGTTTTAAGCATTATAATTTATTTTAATTATCTAAAAAAAGTTTTTAAAAAATCTTACATTTTTAGCATTAAATAAAATTTCTGCTTAAGTTTTAGTTATTAAAAATAAATTTGATAAAACTTAGCCCTCTTTCAACCCTTTTCCAAAAGTATGTTCTGAAATTAATCAGTGCAATTTAAAGTTTTTTATTTGTTTATATTTTATAGTTTTTGCCTTCAGAGGAATAACATGACAGGTTTTACTTAATATTATATTGAAATAATAACCAAACAAGAAAAATAATATATATAAAGAGAAGTCAGAGCACTTCTAAATCAGAGGTTATAATAATTTAAATTGAAATAAAAAAAAAAAACAAAAAAAAATTCAAGTGCCATAATTATGAGGCGAAACCAAAATTGTGCAGTTATATTTTATTAAGAATTAAGAAAAAAAATGTGACTGGCTTATTATGTTATAAATAGGTTTTTCGTTACAAAACTTATAAATTTCTAAGTTGATAAAAAAAGTTGATCAACAATGTATTCACTATTAAACCAGAAACTCCATACGAGATTTGTAGGGAGTCCTCCAAAAAATTACTCGGTTAAAGTTATGTAAGATACCCTTAATTGGGCGATAAAAGTGCATGTGTGCGTATAACAATTTATCCCTTAACTTTTAATTTTAATTTGTAAAACGTAGATACTTTGATACTTTTTGTGTAATTAACAACATTACATCAAATTTTTATTTATTATTTCACACACGCATAGATATATAATCTTTTGTAGTTGTTCAGAAATATTAAGCTCTGATATTTCCAGGCTGAAGTCGACCATTGTATTAAGAAGTTTAAGTTTAAAAGAAATCAGGAAAAAATTTGACACAAGGATATCAATAATGAAAATTCATGCAAGTACATAAAAACATGTATTCGTAATAGTTTTGGAAGGATGAAGAGTCATATGTTCCATCACGTAGTAAATGAAATTTTCCGATTTGAATTCAATAACTTTCTTCGTAAACAAAACAAAAAATAAAAAAGATCCTGAGTTAGTAGGTTTTACTAGGATAGCCCGCCTTATTAAAAAAATAGTGCAATCGACTCTCAAGGCGATGAGCACAATTTTCGATTTTAAAATAAGCGAAAAAAACTTTTTCTTGTAATCAAATTGAAAGGAATGCTTATGAAGTGAAATTATCGAGTTAAATGAGAAGCCCATATTATTTAAAAATGTTGAAGAACCACTCTAAAGTATTTATTAGCTTTCTTTTTTATTTCAAATATATATAATTTTCTCTTAAAAAGTAGGCAAAGATTTCTTTGAATTTTTATAACAGGTTTTCTTTAATGCGTATTATAAATTTGTAACCATAAATAACATTTTCACATTTTCTATTGTTAATAAGATCAGAGGATTATAATACTTTGCAATAAAATATTACCAACTCGTTGTGTGTTGTAAATTTTGCTTTAAACAAAGACAATATTTCAAATGATAAGGCGAATTTCGTCATCATGCGGTCATTAATTACAACTGTTGAAATTGTTGAGGACAAATTGCGTAGCCACATTAGAACGATTTTAATCATCGTAATGAAAAAATGTTTAAAACTGTAAAAATTATATTGTTATAAAATTGATTAGATTAAATTTATAAATGAAGCACATAGCGACTGATGATAAATATGTGTTGAAAGTAAATGAAAAAAAAATTATAAGTTTTGAAACTTTTCTCATGTATAACATAAACGAAATAGCTGGTGTTAATTTAAAATAGAGAAATCATACTAAAAGTCATATTTGATGGCGAACATCGTTGCTAAAACAAATGTTCGATCAACGATGGTTGCAAATGAACCCAGCAAAAAAGACACAAAAAAAGTAGGCAATTCGTGGGTTCTACTTAATATTGACTGCTTTAGTTTAAAAAAAAAATGCATGGTTTAAACATTGTAACTGGCGATTATGGGTTCACATTTACAAAGCGATTGGTGTTAAAATATTTATTTAAAACCAGTGAAAATTCAATGGTTAAGATACGTGTTTTCATTAATTTTTTGTTTTTTACGATTTTTTTTTTTCATTTACTTCCATGAGTTATTCACGAGTTCAAAGTTGGTAATTAATTAGAACAAATGAAATTATTAAAACTTAATTAGAGAACGAATTAAAGCTAAACATTGAGAGTCAACAAAGCCGAATTCATGTGCGACGTAATGTTCATACCAATTTGATGGCTAGAGGATACGTAGGGTATGGCTCTACAAAACTGCTTTAAAGAGGAGACAGAAAAAAAAAGAGATCTCATGTCTTGTGGATAGAAATCTGAAAACATAAACTCAAGCTGGAACACTTCTTTACTGATAGAAAGCATAATATTGTTGTAAACGGACTGTCCTTTAAGTTAATTCTTTATATAGTTTTGATAAATTAACTTATTTTTAGCTTAGAGAGCCCTTTTTTATTTAAAAGAAATTGCAAATATTTTTTTTATTTATTTGAAAAAATAAATAGAAATGTTTATATGCTTTTTCTTATTAAAATGTTATCTGGCGATTTATTTTGGAAGACAAATCTACCATTTGTTGCAACACAGCCTTTGTTAGCAAAGTTTAACAAATTCATATTAAGCATTTTATTTTATTTACAAAGCATTTTAAGACTGTTCAATAATCTTTGAAGTATTGAAGTTTAATAAACTGAATCGTAATATTTCATTTAAAATATTCAATTCTTTGAGGTTTTGCTAGAAACGTACGAGAATCCCTAACAAATAATAAAAATATATTAACATCTGGCGAAATTACTTACACGTGTACGAAATTCACTTATTCGTGCACGAAATTACTCATAACCTTCATAAGAATTCGTTTTGCTTTCTGATTTTATATACAAACTAATGTTTATAATTTATTTTATATATTCAATGCCAGTTAGGAAAGTTGAATAATAAGAAGTACATGTTTTGAAACACGTGCTCATTAATGTGCAAAAATATAATTTGGAGGACTTTGTTTTTATCCGGTTCTTATGAAATTTTCTCAAGTGCATTTAAACGTATAATTATTTTATATAAATAAAAAATATGAACTGGAAAACATTACATAAGGACGAATAATAAAAATTTAATCAGAAATAATGAAATTTTTTTTTCTTGGGTAGAGTATATTTTTAGGTACTCAAAAAATTAATCGAATAATTTTATGTTAATATATAAACTTTATTTTTATCCTGCTTTCTTATTTTGTTCTTTTACTTCGAATTTCATCTCCTTTTTTAATTAACTATTTGTAAATTAAGGTGATTATTTTCTTTTAAATTTCTAAAAGAAACGTTAGTAGAATACATTTTTAGATGAATACATCTTATTTTATAATTCTCATGTTTAGTTTTAGTACAGAGTTAATTATTTTTTGTATTTTAATACATTTTAGTAGAATTATAAGACACATTTACTCTATCAGATATCCACATGTAAGCTTATATTTGTTTGCACATTTGAAACATAACTTATGTTTAGTTCATAACTCCAAATAAATAACTCTTAATAAAAAGTATGCTAATTTTTCTAGAAGAAATACAAAAAAAAAACCTAATAAGACGAAAAAGTAATATTTTTTTAATTCTTTCAAACTGTCGCCTTAGACAGCTCAAACAAGAACGTCTGTTGAATTAATCGGAAAGTTATCATAATAAAAGAGTGCATTCTTATGACTTGTTAATGTATGTCTAATGTCTAACAAATACATATACAAATATATGAATGTAGTGTTGTTATTTAATGAACTTAGTTTTAAAGACGTAAGATGATATTTTATTTAAAGTGTGTTTAATTTTCATGATATTTTGCTTTAACAGAATGAGTGATTTAATAAAAGACTTTTTTCATTTTTTTTTTTCATTTTCTTTTTCATTTCATGATTATTGTAACATTTTCATACAAAAGTTTTCATTGTTTATTTATAACTGAATAATAAATTTAGAAAAATGATTAACTGATTGTTTGCATTAAATTATAATAAGTTTTAAGGAGTGCTATAGAGTTAAAAGGCAAAAAATCACATAACAGCAGAAAAAGTGAAAAACCTGGAGTTAAAATCACTTCAAGCAATAAAATACTACTAAACTATTATTCCTTACATTATTTAAACTCACCGCGATTGTGTTCATAATTAAATAAAGCCGAATTATTTTACTCAACTATTTAGCAGTTAAGAAAATGATAATTATAAACTCGTAAAAGGCAATCATCCTTCAATGAACTCTAAGACAAAGAAATCATACATTCAAATCCTTACTTTCAGTAAAAATTTATTAAAAGGGACCGGTTTCAAAAGGTTCAGTTGTTTTGTTTTCAAAAGACCAGAAAAAATTTAAATACCGGAGTAAAAGCTGCAAGTAGTTCTCATGCGATATCTAAAAAATTATTAATTACAGACTCACAAATTAACTCTTTTACATTCAAATAGATTTTAAAATCGATGAATTAATCCAGCAACCCAAATCATTTCTCTTCTGCAGGATATTATAAGCAATTTTCAATTTCTTTCAATATCCTTTTTAAGCTGTGCGAAAATTATTTTCCTTTACAAAAATTACAAAATACAAGTACAAAATACAAAAATTAGTTCTTTTGCCTGCCAATTATTTTTGTTTACGTGATCGCACAACTAGTGGAAACTGCAATAATAAAAATTTTATGGAATAAGAGTTTTTAACGACTTTTATATTCCAGAATATATAATTTTTATTTCACAATGGTAACATATTTTGTTGCAAAGCAGAGAATAAATGATAATAAAAATTTTCTTTTAGTCTGCTATCCAGTTTAGGAAAAATTATATATCAAACTGAGAACAATTCAATTTCAATTAAATTTACACTTTATTCAGACACAGGAGTATTTGAATTGATTCTAATGTATTATTATAAAAATTTGTTTGTAAGGATAAAAATTTCATTGTGGCAATCATAGAACATTTGTACGAGTTACTGTAAGAGGAAAATCTACATGCTTTTATTAGATACGTACGCCTTCGCCCTTCATGTTTACATTGAGATTTAAACGATTCGATTAACCTTCCTTCATTGCTTTTTTGAAAGTCTTTTTAAAGGCATTTTCAAGTGCTTTCAGAACATTTCATAGCGAAGATTATCTTTCTCTTAAAATGCTTAACTAACAAAAGTCACGCCACATAAATCATGAAGACAACAATAAGAAGAGTGTGTTGATGTAAATGCCATGTAAGCGCATGTACATGTCGACACATGTTATTAAACACAAAAGCAAACTTTTTTAACTTCTGACTTCATACAAAATATTTTATTGTCTGGTTGACATGGGAAAAATGAAATTTTGGTTACAAAATAAAGTTCACGAAAAAAACTAGGAGAGAAAATAGACGAATTTTAACAGAATGGTGCTGCTCATATTATAAGCCAGAAATGATTTGCAAAGAAAAGATAAGGCAAATCTAGGTTAACAGGATTATATAAAAAAAAGGATTTTTTATTTAATCTTATAAAATTTTTGCAATTTTTACTCTTTTAACGTCATTAGAAAATGCTGATTATAAAATTTATTACAACTAATAGTTTAAGACAGATATATTGGGTTTTTTGTATAGAATTGAAGAAATTCGTGTATCTACATAACATATCCACTTATTCTGAGCATTTTATAAAAATATTGGCCCATATTCATAGTTAAAATAAAGTCTACTTTTAGGGAGCTAAAGACGGTTTTACTTTAGAGTCGACTCTAACTCATTCATAGAAAATTTAAAATATATTTTTGGCGTTGAAGTCAACTCTAAATTTAAAAATAGCTAAAGCTCCTTTTAAATCATTTTTGCAAAATTATTTTATTTGGCTTAAGAACACAATACTCTTTATCTGATTTTTAAACCAAAGTGAACAAAATAACAACAGAGTTACTTTTTTCTAATGTTTGATTAAAAATTGTATGAAAACATTTATCAAACTTAAGTTGACACCCAGTTAAAGTCTATTCGACTTAAAGTATGCTTTATTTTCGACTATGAAAGCAAAAAAGATAATAAGAGCTTTTTAGTTTAGAGTATACTTTAGCAAGAGTCAACTTTAGTATATGACTATGAATATGGGCCATTTTTTCCACACACAAAACGCAATAGTTGAAGCAGGATGAAAAATACGTGTACAACTGTTTGCATAGAGAACTTGTAATGCGGATGGGCTCTTCCTTTTTAATTCTCAAACATGCTTTTTACTCAATAGCTATTTAAAAATCGTGTTTGTGCCTGATTAACTTTCATTCAGGTTGATGAAAAAGTCTTCTATGTAACCATATCCTTCTTGAAATAATTCCAGAAAAGAAACTTAATAATTAATATTTGATTATGAAATTAAAAAAAACTAGATTTCTCGATTTTAATAAAAATCATTATTTATTTTTAACGTAATTGTACTCCAAATGATTCAAGTAAGAAAAACAAAAAACTTTAAATGCGTACTTCTGGTTTTATCATATTCTTTTTATCAGTTAAATTTTATAAGGACAGATATTCTTGAAAAGGGTTTACTAACGAACTAAAATACTCAAATTATTTTGCCTTTAAATGTAAATTACAAATTTTGTTGAACCGCATATTTAATAATAACGGTACAAAATTATTCTTGTATATTTAAAGCGTTGGGAAAATTAAATTCCACAATATGTGGCCAACTGGACAACTTTTACAAAAGAATTACGGCTATTTTTTGGGTCGATCTTAAGGTTCATTCTTTGTAAATCAACCCAAAATCAATACGTCAAGCGTTGTATTGCTTAGCGCCTTGTTTTCGAAGTTGCTTGTGTATTATTTTTAAAGTAAAAAAAAAATAGAACAGCAAATTTGCGAGGAATGAAAATAAATTTTTTCCTAAAATATTTAAAAAAATATTTGCATTTAACAGCAAGCCACACAACACCAGTAGTGGTAGTCGTATAAAAATTCTTAATGTTAAGTTTTTTTATTAGTTTTTAAACTTGGAATTCCTTTAAAGTTAACTTAACGTAAATACAACGAATGCCCTTCCTAAATATCATCAGAACTTCAGCATAAGATTTCGCTTTTCGGGATGCGATGGACACTTAGATAGTAATAGATGAGACAACTTTCTCGACATGGTTATTTGTCAATATTTTATTATTATCATATTTCTCCTAAAAACTCTACTTTTCACTGGACTCTACTTCATACTCAGGAATTGTACTACAACCGTAAACAGCAAACAGTTGCTTTCAAATATTCAATGGTAAATTTTTAAAATTGTTTTCAAAAAATAAAAATCTTCCTGTTGTTTGACACTTAATTTTTTTTTTCTTAGACTTTAGTTCATTTGAGCATTTGTGGGGGACATAAAAAAATTGCTTGTGGTTTTATTGAAAGCAAAAATTAAGTTCAACGGCAAAAAAAAAAAAAAACATTTGCTCAAATTTTAAATATTGTTAAATTTAAGTTTATGTTCATATCAAAGACTCATACTAAATGATGCTGGGCAGACTAATCATACGCCAATAGAAGATATTAAAAACTTGTTCGAATTTATTTTTTGTTAAGCGATTTGCTACGAATTCGTTTTGGTTATATTCTAAAAATCTTAAATATTTTTTTATTTAATTAAACCACACAAAACTTCATATCCCCTTAAAAAATTCCTTTTTTAAAGAAGAATTTATTCAAAGCACACAGAACAAAAATCGTAAGCATAAATACATGCGAAATAGTAATATTTTCAAGGGCTTAAATAAACATAAAATTACTTGTTTGCTTTCACCCGTATTTTCTTGTTGAAAAATTGCGTTGTTTGTAAAATAAAAACCAGGCCATTTAAAGTATCTAGATTGAGAAAAGAAAATTAAAAAAACTTAATTTGTAGAGAATGAGATTACCGAAAAGTATCTACGTAGAAAATAACTATGAAATAAAATATTTATACCTTTTCATTAAGGTAATTTATTAGATTATATTTCGTTTAATAATAAGAAATATAATTTTCTTTTAAAATATTCATTTCAAAGCAGAATTTGATATAAGAAAAAAAAGAAAATCTTTCGAAGGAAGTAAATAATTAATCATTCGTTTAACTTTTATTAGATCGATTCAATTAGTTTTTGATTTATTGTGGAACATCAGCATATTAAATTAATTAAAGCTTTGACGACGAGTAATAGTTAATTAATTTTGTTATTGGGTCTTGTGTATTAACCATAAACAAAAGAGTTTAAGTTTTTTGACACCATAGTTTGATTTCTCCTTCAATTAGGTATATTTTCAATAAAGTTTAGCATCACGGTCACATTTTAAAAGACAAAGTCTCTAACGACATAAGTTTTGTGATATAAAGAACAGAAAAAAAACCGTCAGAGCTATGAAGGAGCAAAAATAGTTTAATGCAAAATAAAAAGTGCTGTTGCAAATTTAAGAATAATCATTCATCCTTAAAATAAGAGAAAAAAACTTTGAGTTTAATTAAATATCTGAAATACTTTTATCGTTTTGTCGTTGTTGTACTAAACAATTTGCAGCGTGATGGAATTTTTAGTTTTATTTATATCCAGTTAACTTTAAACCGCATTTGTTGCTGTCTCTTCGTGGACATCAGTGGCTATATATCGTCCACTTCGTTCGAGACGATGCTGTTCACATACAAAATTATAAGATGCTTAAGCTGTGGAATTATACTGCGCATCGAACCAGTTGCGCTCTTTAGCCAAATGATGCCAGCAAGTCGACAAGGTGAGTAAAACAAAAGTTGTAAAGACATAGTGAATGCATATCTAATGCACTATCTATGAACTATTTAAAAGGCTTCTCTCAGTGCGGCATTTTTCAAATAAAACTGCTATATTTGAAACTTATAGTAGTATTTTTATACGATTTTGTATATTCAAATAAATCAGAATTTTTAAAACTCATAAGGTCGTAGATATAAAAGTTATAGACACCAATTGTGACCATTAAAAAAGAAGAATTTAGTAAGTTTTTTTTGTAATAATTTTTTAAAATTAATTTTACTTTAAATATATTTTTGGTTGCCATAGAAAGGTGCGTGACTGTTACTGCATGTCTCTAAATGCGTTTCAACTGACTGTGTTTACTATCAGACAAAATGCTAATTAGTCGATTGATATTAGTTAGAGATTTAGCATGATACTTTTTACGTTCTTAGGATTTTTGATTCTCAGATTGATATTGTAAGTAAAGAAACATGTACATAACTGTATTGTTAATTGTTCGTTAGTACTTATTACCCTCGATTGCTTTAAGGCTTCTAGACGAATTCGTTTTAAGCTTGGAACAGCTGAAGACTTTATGACATGTGAAATTTAGACTATATGCGCTGTTTCTGAAATAGTGTTTTACTTATTAAAAGTGTAAGGAAAAAAGACGCAAAAGTAACAAAAGTAAATTTACATATAAAAGCAAATTAGATTTAGGATAAAACGTATATTGATAATAATGTTCTCCAATGATTCATAAAATGTGTCACAATATCAAAATGAAGTAAATTAAAACTTTAATATGTTTAACGAAAACCAAATTTTTAACATTCTAGGTATATTTTTATTCCAGTTTTTATTCTTTTCTCTTTTCTTGCGTTTTTTGGGTTGCTCCAGCAAGGCTCTTTAAGCGTACTTACGCAGCAATTAATAAAAAGTTTCTATTACTCTGGCGAGACTTGACCAAACTGAAGTCTTATTTTTCAAACATGCGACTTTGTCCAGCGGAGCTATCCAAGCCACAGATACCCCAAGGCAGTGGTAAGCTCTAACTCCCGAAGTCTTGTCTTTTAACCAATTAAGCTACCACTACTTACGTACTGATATTTTCGAATCATTTTATCCGCTTTTCATTTACACCAGGGGTTCTCATCAAATTCCTGCTCACGGACCCCTAGTAAACTAATTTTTTTAGCGGACCCATCTGAAGCGCAAGTACAAAACAAAACCTTTATTATATTTGAAAACACTGTTTTTTCGGTTCTTCATGTGAACCCCTTGGATGGTTGCTACGGACCCCCAGGGTCCACGGACCCCCATTTGAGAACCATTGATTTACACAAACTCCTTTTCGAACTCAATAAAGCGGCCATACACATAAATTTTTTTTCTTTTTTTTCTATTTGGGAGAACTGTACTTTTGTCTTCTATTTATACGCTATTTAGGTAACTTATCAACCCAGGCTTCTAAACAACAACTATTTTTCTTTATCAAAAAAGCTTTGATAAGATTTAAACTCATAGCCTTCTGTTTACCAAACAAGGTGACTCTTTCTGAGTGATAAGTCTACATCAATTAGTTCACTACCATTTAGTTTCAATAACAACGACTAGGGGGTCGTTTAGTTCTTCTTAGGGGAATTTTTTCCCCCTGGTCCGAACTTAGCCTGCCCTATCCTTCAAGATATATATGTAACAAATTTCAAGGGTCTGGCTCTTTTCGTTTAGACTGAATCGTGTTCATACAGACAGGCGAATGGACGGACGGCCGGATGGACGGACGGACGTATGGACAGACGGACATAGCTATATCGTCTTAGATTTCATCACTGATCAAGAATATATATACTTTTTTGGATCTTAGAGGGATATTTTACTATGTTACACACAGAATAAACCCATATTTCACTCTGAAAGTTAAAAAAATTAAAATGTTCAACTTTGACCTCGAATTCCTTAAAAAGTCCTCAATCAATTTTAATGTAATTGAAACTGAATCAAGCTGAACTAAATATCTATCCACTAAAAAAAAATTATTTCAATATTTTGATCGGTTCAAAAGTTACAGAATTTTGGCCAACGAAAAACGATTTTCAGCCACTGTGCGACTACGTGAAGCAACTAAAAAAAGTAAATTAAACTCTCACCGTCTGAATATATAAACCGGTCAACGAAATCAAATGTAAGGTACACGAGCTCAATTGACGAGCTCAGTGCTATATTCGTCCGAATCTTATATGTAAATCTAATAAAGTGAGGTAATTGTAAAAAAAAGAAACAGAGAATTAAAAAAAAAAATATGAAAAAAATTTTTACAAAAAAATATCATCGGATATTAATGGGTTAAGCATTTAAAAAAAATTTGTACTATTTTCTGAAAGATCTCTCTCTCTCTCTCTCTCTCTTCAAAAGCTTTTAAGTGGTACCCATATCGATATCTTAAAAATATAACAACAAATCGTACTTTTCTATGAAATTTCAGAGGCCAATAACTCGGAAAATATGGGCGAGCGTCAAATATTTACTTAATGTTTTTTATTTTTTAATTCTCTATCACCCGATATAATTGTTTTTTGATAAGAGTAACATCGTTGTTTAAAATGACATAGAAATATTAGAGGCCTAGAAGGGCATGAACCGATCTTGCTGATTCGATAGCAAATCTTTCGAAAGTATGTCTGATGAGTTGGCGTACGCAAAGTTGATTTTAACACTAACACGGACAGACAGACAGACAGGAACATCGCTCAATCGACTTTGCTTTGCATAAAGAATCCGAATATATATACTTTATGGGGTAGAAAATGGATATTGTAGACATGAAAAACGGAACGACAAAGTAACATATACCCTTTTTCCACTTTTTGCGGTTAAGAGTAGAAAAACACTCACGCATTTAAATTATAATCCTTTTCGAGGTTCAAGCAAGTTTTCCTAGTGCCAAGAGAAATTTATTACATTCAAAATAAAATAATAATACATAAAAAAAGATTAATTTATTTTTCCGAAAAAATACTTTGCTCCGGGAAAGTAATAATAAATAACAGATACATGTGTATTTCATATTATTACTGACTTCCGCAAAGTGTCTGCACGAGCTTAAGTTTGTTGTATTTACATAAATGTCGGAATTAGTTATGGTTGTAAAATATAAATGTTTAATAAATAAAATTTGTTTGCAGGAAACAACGTTATAATTTCCTTCTTTGTTTCGCAATACGATTGTGGTTTAAGCCAACAAAACTAAATGTTATATTTCGTCTTTCGGTTTGTTTTAATGTACAGGAAAGTTCTTTTTCACTTAATTTCGTTAAATTAAAATGTGTTTAATTTTATTTATGCAAATGCTAGGTTGTTTTCTAGTTTTATTCCTTTGTCAGTCTATAAATACAGCCTTTCATTATCTTTATATAACGGACAAGTGCCAAAACAGTTTAAAGTTTGTTTTTGTCATTTAACATCTTTATAGTCTCCGAAATTAATTGCAAATGGAAGTGAGAAATACAGTCAGAATTTCCTTTATTACTTCATCATCTACATTTTAATAGGACACATTTGCCTCACAGAAGTTTCTAATTGAATAAAATATAAATAACATTTTGTAATGGTTTTTATAGTTCAAGCATACAACAACACTTAAGGGTGCAGAATATATCTGGCTGTGTGTAAGAGAATTCCATAAACATATTTCTTTTATAAAAAAATATTTATGCCGATATACAAGTACCGTTTAGCCCAAAAGGGCACTTAAACAAAGCGTTTTAGTGTAAAATAAAGACTTTGATACAGAAATTATATATCCCACATAAAAGATGTTTGTAAAAATTTTATTAACAACAAAATTTTTTATTATTTTTTTAATTGTCTTTAACTTCTTTTCCTCTTTAATACTACACTTTCTCTTATTTAAATGAATCAATGAGAATAATTAATAAAGAATAAGTAAAAAACTACTTATCTAATAAAATATGCGTGGGTAAGGTTTCAAAGCAAAAATTCTAATTATTTGAAAATTATGAAAAGTGCAGGGTCATATTACAATTGTATATTTGTTTTTATATATGTATAACTCTATTATTGTCGTCGGGTAGAACTTATTAGAAAATCATTTATGTTGTTAAATTTTTCATATTTAAAGTAGAGAAAGTTTCTTCAATTTAAAATAATGTAGAATAAAGTAAAAATATATAAAATCTCTTTTGAAAAAATATAACTCGTTAAAATTAAAAAAAAATATATATTTTTTTTTAATTTAAAAAAAAATATTTTTTGTTGATAATTTAATAATGAATTTGATTAAATTAAATAGAAAAGTTTTGAGCGCATTCTGATGTTGGGGCAAATGGATTTTAAAATAAATACTCAAGGTCAATGATATTGCACATTGAATTCAAGTTTTTAACTTTGGGAAGAATGCGGTATAAGTTTTTAAGTTTTTTTTTTTATTAAAAAAATGTGCTTTAAAAGTCTATTTTACCCATATTTTCAGAAATCTAGAATAATTTGTACCTAGTGAAATTCATAGTCATATATGAACTCAAATAATTTTCAAGCATTTCGAGTATTTTTTGAGTTCTTCACATTTTTAAATTAATTGGAATGTAGGAAAAAACATAAAAAATAAGAACCAACCAGACAAATTTAAATAAATGTTAATAATTAAAAAAATCTTTCATATTATTTCTACAACACAAAATGATTCAGTTTAGTTCGAAAATAGTTGTAAATTTGCCGTCTTTTTATTGACTTAAATAAGCACGAACACCTTTAATTAGACATTTACAATTTTCTTTAAATAAATAAAGAAAAATCTGCGTTGCAAACTATTTCAAACTTATTCTTTAAAAAAGAAAAAGTTGGTGAAGATATCAAATGTTAAAATATTAAATGTTAAATGTTAAAAAAATATAATGATAAAAGCGTTTGATCCATAAGATTTTGAAGGATGTTTTAAAATCATAAATTAGCGTCAAAATGGAATCAAATTAAATATTTTTAGTCTGCGAGGTTCTCAAAAAATATTTTTAAATGATCACGACAGATGTTTTTGAAAAATTTTTAGTTTTATAGCCGAAGATAAATTGTTTAAAACTTATAGAATTAACTTGAAAATACTTACGTATCATATCGTATGTACAACTTTTTAGGCTTTAATGCCTTTGCATGAACAGATAACATCTCCAATATTTTAGTGAGTTTAAATTACTGACGAAGCCATTACAAAAATGTGATGTGTAAAATTCTAATCTGCTTTAGTAAAATTTACCTAAAACAAGAAATAAAGAATTTAAAACTTAAGTGTGCTTTTAAATTACATATTTGATGTGTGAATTTAAAAATCACCTTTTTTACTTTATCTTATCAGTGTTTTTTATTTCGTACTTTGTTTTCCTGTGTTATAAAATTATTTAGAAAACATGAGTTTCGGTATTATAAATAAACTAGCTTTTTGTTTTTCTTGAAATTTTATGCCTCAGTAAATTTGTTAACAGGTTTCAATATCTTGTTTTACTAGATAAGATAATTTCTTATTTAGCTGTTGGTTAAGCAAAAAAAAAAAAAAAAAAAAAAAAAAAAAATAAATAAATAAACAAGTTTATATCTAAGGAAATCTTTTAAGTTTCTGGTTATTGGTTTCTATTTACAAAAAAAAAAAAAAAACAAAACATACAAATCTGAAATGAAACGCAATAGAAAGAATTTTATATACAATCTTAAATTTTTTGGATTTTTAATTGTTGATGCAGAAAAACAGGATGTCAACAGTAAGTTTAAAAAAAATTCATTCACAACTATAAGAGAAGACTCAAGTAGGCATTAAAATTAATTTTTGTCGATCTGTCCGTTTTTCACAGGGCTCTCTTTCTTAAAACATTTAAGCCAGACTCATGAAATGTTCTCAGACGTCGTATTATAATGCCCGCAAATATTAAAATGAAGCTTAAAATTAAGAGTGTTCCTATGGAGGTAAAGTTGAAACGTTGCGCCCACCAAACTGATTTTGACGAATATTTTTTTCTTTAAACGATAAATAATAAAAAGATCTGAAATCAGATTATAAGATTGCTCTAACATGTTGTGAAACCTTTGTGCGTAAGTAAAAGTCTCATCAAAGAAATATTCAAGTAAAACTAGAGTGATGAAATATATTGAATTAGTTTTTAAGTTTTGTTCTCTTTATGAAAGTCAGGAAGAAATATTTTTTTTTCAAAATCTCATATTGAAATCGTAGCGCGATTTTTTACTTAGACAGGCTTTGTTACATAATGTTTTTTGTTTTCAAAAAAACTTTGTCTCTAATTTGCGTGACCGACAAAGTTGACGTTTTTGGCCATTTTCTAAGAATTGTTTTTTTTTATACCTACAAAAAAATATTAAATCTGCAATAAGATGTTCACGAAGTATTAACAAATACACGTTTCATCATTCAGTTTTACCAAATCAAGTTTAATTAAAACAATTTTTAAATTCTCTTTATCTGAAGGTCTGATTAAAGTAAAATAACTTTGACATTATTTTGTACCTGTTCTTTTTGGAAAAGTCTTTAAAAAATAAAATGTATATAAGCCGATAATCTCGCCTTAAGCAATATATAGACGATAAAATAAAAAAATTAAACAAAAAATAAATAAACGTTAAGAAAGGCAATAATATTAGTGTACGGTTTTTGTCTTTGTTTCAAAGAATAACAAAACTACGTTCCGAATGTTTAATCTGTGAAATTCTTTAGTGTTTTAAATTGCCTACATCCTTATTATTTCTGCTCGACTGGCAATGGAATACTCAATGTGAGGAATGGTAATGAAATAAAAACACAATACAAACAAAAACAAAAACAATGGAATTCCCAAGATCAAATAAAAAAGGGCGTTTTAGCGTGAGAGTGATTATATTGTCAAGATGCGACCTTGTTTAAGACGCTCGCATAATAATTAACATCAGTTTCATTTAAAAAATAACACTTATTTGACACAATTACAAGCGCAGAGCTAAATTTTAAAACTGAAATAACGTTTAAATAATGAGACACGTGAAATGCGTACAATGTGTTGTGTGTGCTAAACATAAGTTTTTTATGTCGCGCTTATAAAAAAAAATTGTTTTGTCGATTTTTATGGTTATCTCGCAGACTGAGAAAGATAATTTGAGCAATATTTTTCAAGCGAAACGAATGGAAAATAAAACAAACAATAAAATACAACTAAGAAAAGAAAATAATTCGATGTCTTTAACACCAGCAAAAATAATTTTAAATTATTAATTTTCGTAATAAATTTAACAAAATTTGTCATATTTTTTTTCCTAAGTATAATAACACAGTGACAAGTGGATTACTTGGCATTTTTATCAAGATAATAAAAATACAGTAATTCAAAATAAAACTTCTAACTTAAGAAGACTCTTGTAAAGTCGTATTTAAATAAGTAGAAAATCATTACAGACTTGGACTTTTTTTAAGTGGAAGAATATTCGTTCGACTCTGCCTCTGGTACATTCGTATAAATTTTTTTAGTTTCTTATTTTACTAAGGTGCCTCTCTAGTTTAAATACGTAAATAAAAATTACCAAAATAAAATTTTTATTATTCTATTTTGCACCTCAATTTTCACATTAACATTAAAAACAAATTAATATATAAAAATTATTTGATATTCAAAAAGTGCTACGATTTTTCAAATTAAATATAAAAATAATCTACCAAATGGAACGTATTTGTTTGAAAACATTTACATTAAGATTAATAAAAATCAAATGCTCATAAAATTTGTTTTTTAAATTTCTTGATTTCTTTTGATTTGCATTTAAAATTAAATCACCGTGGAAAAAGGATAGGAAAATCAACAGCTAGATAATTTTTGCCGTACAGAAAAAATAATTATAAATAAAAAAATAAAATATTATTAAATAAAAATAAAATTAAAAAATTTTCTAGTTTTTAATTCATCATCTACTTTTTAACTTTTTAACATAAGGGCGTATGGTTAATTGTTGGTGCAGTCATAAGACAGAAGTGCAGGAATTATTTTAGTAATTAAGTTTAGCTGTTATTTTGGTAAGCGAATAAATTTGTTATTTAAAATTTTTTTGCGCTCTTATTTATCTTTTTTCGTTAATCTATGCCTCTTCCTGCCTTGTAAAAAGTGGAATGTCCTCTTATAGATATTTATAAATTACATATGATTATTTTAGAAATTTATTTCCGTTTTGTAAAATTTTTTTTGCGTTTCACTTCATTTTCGTTTCAATTGCCTTAAAGGCGTGTTTTTAATGTTGAAAATTTGCTAAAACAGCAAATTAATTAAGAACGATGACTGCACAAGAATATATTTCCATATGTTACAATATTTTAAGTGCTGGGATTAAGTATTTGCTCTTGAGTTATTGATTACTACATGAGTTTGCAAAGGATGCTGTTGATGTTTTATAATAAACACAACGTGGAATTGTGTTTTGTTGTAGTTGTGTTCCTAAGAAATTATTAAGTTTTCCAAATCTGTCTAAAATACTATACACTTTTATTTGGATACTATAGTTAAACATTTTGCTTGTCCCTTTTTAGTGAAAGAAGCTGGTGTGAATTTTATTTTCTCGTTAATGAAGCAATTTGCGTTTGCCCATCATTTTAGCCCTCCTAGTAGTTCATGAAGAGTTTTGTGGATTTTATCTAATAATTCAAACGTACTTTTTCACAATTTAATCTAAATTATTTAGCCGCTTACATTTTGTAATATGAGTCAAAAATAAAATAGCGATAATGAAAACCTTCATTCTTAATTATTTCAAATCATGCAGTTTATTAAAAAAAAAAATAGTTTTTATATTAAATGTTGGTTGAAAAAAGAAGAAAAAATATTAAAATTTAAGATTTTATCAGATGATTACCTTCGTTAATCATTTGAAAGTTTAAAAAATTTTTTTGATTCTGTTAAAGAAATGCCATCTGTATTTTTTTGAAGCTGTGATTTTTTTAGATGTTAAGTAGAGTACGTCAGATATCTTTATAAAAATTTATAAAATCCTTGAAATCCTGAAATAAGTTGCATGAAGCATGCATTCAACAAACTTATAATAAGTTTCTCCATATTTTTAATTCAATAAAATATTTGAATTAATCAGCACATGAACTAAAATACATTCTTTATTTAACTGACCAAGAATTGTTTTCCTAACTGTTTATTTAATCTTTTATCAAAAGATTCCAAAAGGAAATTATTAAACAGACCGAGTTTGTGACGCAGCAATAATTTCTTTAATTAAATTATTATACAACCAAGGAAATAAATACAGTCAATTATAGAAGCGACAAGAAGTGAATCAATATGCGTAACACGCACTTAAAACACAAGAAGTGTTAATGAAGCGAATGCGTGACGAAACAGAATTTAATCTTTTATTCATTATTGTTAATTAACACGGTGCCGCTTAAAGAGATTTTTTTTTATCATCTTGTTAATTATTTAAAATAAATAAAGCAAAATACTTCAGAGCATCTGTTAACTTGTTGACTTCCTTGTTAATGAAAAAAAAAACCTGTCAGCTCAATTATAAGTAACAATTCTTCTGTTCCTATTCATCTTATTCTGAATTAAAATTTTCTTAGAAATTAAAAAACAAAGAAAACTTACGAAGGAAGAGACCATGCATCACAAATTCTAAAAACAAAGAGAAAACGGCTAATGGTTTTTGGGAGTTTTTTTTTTCACAAATATTCGAAAGGCCGTTAGTGCTAAATTTAAAAGAGCACATGACAACAGCAGTTGCAATATTTGTTGACCCAAACGTAGCAGAACACAGCAATAGCTCTCTGGTGTTACACCAAAGATTCTAGAATAGAATAAATGAAAAAGACCCATCAAGTCAAAACAGCATCAATTAAAAATAGTTAATTTTCGAGATCCTTAAAGTTCCGAAAGGTGCAAAATTTTGCATACATACATACATATATGAATGACAAGTTTTAGAAAGTGTCGACAAAGTGATAACATTTTTAAACTGCAATTAAAACTGTGTAGTATCGTCACATATGGATAAGATAAAGTTAACCGCTCAACAAAAAATTTCAAACATGAAATATTAAAAACGAAAAAAACAAAAAATTCTGTTAACATTTATAAAAAAAAATACTCTTAAAGTCACATTCATACAAAATATTTTGCAAATTCATTGAAATCTCTTAAAGACATTTTCATATCAAATTTGTTCATGAATATTTTTAATAAATCAATATTTTTCTTTATTTTAATGACTTCGTTTGTTTCTTCGTATATTTTGTTAAAAAACTGATTTCCAGTTATCATTTTCCACTCCATTATTTAAATTGAACCGTGCTTTCGAATATTTCACACAAAACTTTCTAACATAGTTTTTCTCAAAATTCGTTTTTCAAATAAAATGAATGTCTAACAATCAAACACTTTAATTTAAAAAATATATAAAATTCAATAGAACGTCAAACTGTATGTGTGAATGTGTGCACTTAAAGGATCCATATGCATGTGTGTGGTTAAACTTAAACAAAATCGAAAGTCGTAAACAACCAAGACGTGAAAATTTTATATTTTATAAATAAAAAAAATCTTTTTCATTGAACAAAATATAAAACGGTATTTACGCGAATATTGTTTGTACGATTAATCGAAAACTGTAATCAAATGTTGGAGCAAGATAATATTTGTTTGATTTTAAATCCCGTATCATTGGATGGTTTTCATTAAAATTGAATATAAACATTCCATTGTTTTAATCACTTAAAATGACAGCGCTGTTTAGGCTTAGGAACATTCTTTTAAAAAAAAAAAAAAATCTATTAACTTCTTACTGACTGGCAATGGATTTCATTAGACAACAATCTTTAAGGGTCACAACTGACACGACTTAAATGAGTTCGTAATGCACAAAACATGATGATTAATAATAAAGTTGTCCTGCTGACAGTTAACAACTGATTGCAATACAAGTCAGGTTGTATAGTTTTTTTAATAAATTAATAAATTATAATGTATTTGATTACTAAGCAATAATTCTTTATATTTTATTTTTTGTTTTTATTTTCAATACTTCAGTATTCAGTAAACAAAAATGTAATAGTTTTTTTTCAAAACTAACATATAAAAAAAAAAATATTTTGCCATATAAAAATTTTTTTTACCAATGTAAAGTAGAAACATATTGCTTATTTTTTAAATGTCTATAAATCTGAGACGCATTATCTACATAGGTCTGCCTTAAAATAAATTTATTGTACCGTGGGTGTATTAATAATTTTTAAAATATAACATCTTGTCTAATTGTTTTCTGTGTTTATTACTGAAACATTTTCAAATTGGGATAGTGATTTTATCTGGCACCATGAGATGATAATGCAGTTTCTTGTGAATTAATAGTTTGATATCTTTGATCAGATTGATGACCAGCAGTTTTAGTTTTTGTTTATTTTTATTACAAATCTCATCATCGTTTCTGCTACAAAGAATTTTATAGACAAAATTTAATAACTTCTGATTCGGTATTTTATTTTTGGTTTTGCTGAATAATCTTTTTAAATCGTAATGTGTTTTGTACGACATTCGATATTTATTACAGTTAAAAATTTTTGATTTTTTTAACCGTTCTTTATTTGAAATGCATAATAAATGTTTTTTTTTTTCTAATTTTTTATAATATCGTTGTATTTGTATACAATAAAATTAAAGAAAGAAAGAAAGAACGTGTCTATAATGTTTCTCAGTAGTTAAAAATGATTGAGAATAAATCAGTTAAAAAAAATTAGAGCAATTAATAAAGTTAAATCGTATTTCGTTAATATAATTCATTAATTTATATAATCAAAACTTGAAGTTATTTTTGTTTCAGGAATATAATGAAAGCCCTACTAAAAAAGCAAAATAAAACATGCGGGCAGGAAACGAATGTCGCCAAACGTTATGCTGATAAACTGTTTTTTTTATTTATTTTCCTCAATGTAATTTTTAAATTTAAAAACAAAGAAGGGAATTTTAATATAAATGCCATTATATATTAAAAGTTTAAAAGGGTGAAATAAAACTAAGCAAAAAAATTTTTACTTTTTAAATTTTGTTCTCTTAGAATCTTGAAAGCTGCTATTAAAGTGTTAGTTAAATTGATGAAGGGAGATTATGCAACAAAGAATTTTGAAAAACGAACAAACATAACAATAACAAAATTTCAAATAAAACAGAAAACAAATAAGAAACTAAGGGCCAAATTTAACTTTAAAAATAATGGCACTGTAACAAATACAAGTAATAAAAAAGACATCTTTTAACGTTAATTTTCCTATTTTATATTTTGCTGCGCTATCTTTTGCCTCAGCGAATTTTATGCCATAAGCATGAATGCCATTTTTTAACATTACGTTTTACATTCATCAATTAAATTCAATGCTTTTCCTCAACATTTACATTTTTTCCGATTTTCTTTAATTCATCAGAGCTAAAAATAAAAATTGTGATGCAAAATGTTACAGCAAAAGTTTAAGTATCGTTTCTATAGAATTTATTTAACTTTTTTATAAACAGAATTAGTTTAATTAAATTAAATTACAAACACTACAATTCAAATGTAGAGACATTTTTATAAATAATTATTTAAAGTAACAATTATTTTTGAGCAACAGTTGAGCTCAACTTGTTAAGTATTTAATATTTATTGTGAAACTATTAAGAAATTATTTTTAAGTAACTTAAATATTGTTCATTTGGTACATACTAAAACAAATCTGCTAATTGTTTATTCTAAGTTAAATAGTAAAATACTAATTAAAAAAAAAAACTAAAATATCGTAAAGAGATGCCTCATGCCACAACAGAACTAAAAATAAAATTAGTTGGAAAATTTATTTTAAGCCAATAACAACAATGTTATTGTAATTTGTATTTAAATAGAAAAGGCGTAAGAAAGACGCTATTAAGCGTTGCGTCGTCAATCTCTAATAATGCAATAGCTACTTCATATTGTTTTCTTTATAGTGTAAGAAATTTCAATAACATACTCGATGTACATGTATGTATGTGTGTACGCACATGTGTCAAAAAAATTGCTCGAGCGTGATTGTTTATTATTTTTTTATATGCAATAAATAATAGTTTTTTTTAGTATTTGTGAACTATAAAATGAAACATAATTAATTTGTTACTAATATTATTTAGTTTCTAGTGACGTTTCTTGCCGTGGGTTTTTAATGTTTGCTTTGTCAACGTTCGATTTTTGATAAATCTTGTTTAATTGAATTTTTAATTCCTTAACTCAATTTAATTAACAACAAGTTTTAAACAACATTTCCCGTGCATTGTTTATATAAATTTTACTTATATATTCAGAGTTTTAAACTGAGTGGGGATTATAAAACCAAGCGCCTTAAAATTATATTGTACCATAATTGAATTCAATTGTATAATGAATAAAAGCAACTTTTTTTTATTTAGGAAAACAGTGATACCAATTAAATGAAATCGTTTTTAATTATCAGCATAAAGTTGTGCAACTTTAGGAAATATTAAATATAAATATAATTATTTCCTAATCAATATATGGAAATTCTGTTCTTATTTAAATATGAATTTATCTGTCTATTCACACAGCTTTTTCAAATATCTTGAACCTTTTGGAAAATCATTTCTAGGCCCAAAAAAATTTTCACCTAAATTAAGAGAAAATGCCATTAATTGGTTAATAAAAATTTAGTAAGTGATGTAACTCATTTGAATAAAAATTGATAATGATAAAGATATCCGCCTTTATGAACAAGTATTACGATATAATATTATACACGCAATAGAAATGAAAAGTTGGTTTGATTTGCTTTTACAAATATAAATATAAAACCATGTAACACTTAAAAACAACATTTAATGAGTTATTACTGAAATATCATCGGATTTATCGTGAAGCTTGCATGATTATTAGTCCTTTTAATAACAACATCTATAAGCCGGATGCTGCGCTCACTTTCTTTTTCCATATCATCAGGACTGTCGTTGGAAAACATCATAACACATATATTGGAAATGAACCATGTCATAAACAAAATAGATATAAAAATATTGTTGTTAATCCATACCTTCGCATGTTTGCTTTAAACTGATCACAAGTGCAATCAGAATAAATATTGTGCAAATATAACTTAAAAAATATTCTGTTTTACAATTTTATCTTTTTTTTTCGTATAATTACGATTATTATGTGAATTTGCATAAATTTTTTTGTTCTGAAAAAGTTTTTTTTTTCTGATATTAGATCTGTCTGTTATTTTATGGGGTTCAAGATTAATAAACTCAAATTTGTTTTATTTTTTTACATTCACAAATCATATTGTGGCGTGTCTACTCACGTTTCTACAATAAATACATAAAAGTTTTAAATGTATTTCACACATTTTGTTGCTGTTATTAAGTTCGTTAACTTTATTTAATTTTGTACTAAAATTTATGTTTCAAATGTCAAATCTTGGTTTTCATCAGGGTATTTGTTCGTTTTCGTTCGAGCCTTTTCTGTAAAAAACTTGATATTACTCATAAACTTGGGAACATTTGTATTTAATTAAGAAAAATATTTCAACAGCGAATCTTACAACAGTTAAGATATTAGCGTTCATGGAAAAGCCACAAAGATTCGCTTTCTTATGGTTTATTTATAGACAAGAAAAAAAGAACTCTCACACGTCTTTCACAATAGTTGGGTTTTAGTATAAAATTTAATTTAACGTTAGACCGACATCAAATGGAAGAAAATGAAATTTTATATTTATTTTTAATGTTGATATTCTTCTGCTTTTTCTCAAGTAAAACCATAATGATATTTATTTTAAAACAAGTTTTAATTAAAAAATCATTAGATTTTTTATTATGATTAAAATTTTTTCGTACATTTGTATACAAAAAATATAAATTATTACACCAAATAAAATTAAATAAAACAATTTAAATTATTTGAAAAAGTCGTAACTAAACAAATATGCAGTAAATTAAAACTAAATATTATTGCTTTAAAACAATATTGATAAAATACAGTGCTACGCTTTAAAATTAAGAAAAAATATTTACGAAGAAACTGAGGAGCAACAAAAAATTTGTTGAACATCGAAAAAATCGGTGATATTTCTATGTGAAATGCCGACTACAGCTTAAAATTTAAGTTTTTTTTAAGTAAATTATCGTTTCGTAGTGTTCATAGCGAAAGCTTGATCATCTAAATTAGAATTATATATTTTCATTCGGAGGTGTAAAAAATTAACATTTAATTGATTGTTGCACAACTGTAAAAAATCTAAAAGTTAAAAACACTTTTGTCGCCCACCTAAGGGTATCTTACATTAATACGAGCTGTGGGATACAATACAGATCTTGGGCAACAACAGACACAATTAGACCAACCGATTTCAAATCTATTTTAATCCCTTGTCTGTTTTTTCATTTCCGCTATTATCCATTATTCGTCAACTCTTTTGTATGATTTTGAATAATGACCCAGTCACATGACTTTTTGATTCCAAATTCTGTCGCCACTAATAATTCTTGCACTTATATTTATTGCGGTTTTAAATTTGAATTATCTTAAACTCAGCGTTTACGTGTATGCTGCAACAAATAGTAAAATCTGTCATTTTCAGTCCTCATGAAGTAAAAGGTAAAGAATTTAAGAAAAACGAACAAAAAAAACTTTAAATTGCAACGAAATATCAAGATAAATCTTTTGAAAACACATTCTCTAGAAAGAAAAGAGGTAATTTTTAGCAGTTTATTTTTTATAACTTAAACTTAAGAGGAAATCTTATTTTAAGCGTAAATTTTAAGTTTATTTTTATATTATTTCTAAGTAATTAAATTATAATGTTTAATATAAGACAAAAGAATTTGCAAAAAGAACCCTTTTTATTTTTCATATTAAAACGGCCTTTCTTGGCAAAACTGCTGTTGGTTCCTGTCGTGAGAGAAAAAGATAAAAAACATAAATTAGGTAAAAAAAGTCAATAATGTTTGTTAGGAAGAATAAAAAGGATGAAGATTTAAGTTATTAATAAATAACGATAAAATTGGAAAAATAGAAATTAATGATTGCGTTTATTTACAAATACGATTAAGTTTTGTTTAATGAAGAGAGCGTTTTTATACCTTTCCAGATGCAAAAGGAAATATGTTGTTGATTAAAAATTAAAAAAAAACAGACTAAGTAAAATCTTTCATTGAATACCCTTTCGAAACTAGAAATAATGTTTCCCTTAAAACTTTTTAAACGAGGCAATTATTTTACTGCAAATTCAAAAGGTACCCATTTTTTATTTTTGGCTTTACTTTACAGAGATGAAGGACTCTAAGAAACAAAGTTTATTTAATTATTTTTGCGACTATGCTACATTATTTAGGAAAAATATAGTAGAAAGATAAGGCAGGTGGTGACAGTAGAAATATAAGGAAATATCTTCCTGTTTTATTCAACCCCGCCTCCATATGATGTTGATTGTCCGCCGGCGAATGTGCTATGAAAAAGTACCGACGGAGGAGGTTGCGTGCTGTAACGTTTAATTCTGAATGTGTATTTATACCATTAAAGAGAAATAAAATTTTTTTTTTGGTTGCCGCAGGGCTTGAACACTGATTAACGTGGTTTTTAACATAAGTTTAGCAGAGTGTAAATTTAGCACATATTAATTTGAAATTCAACTAATTTAAATAATTTGGTAATTTTTTATTTCAGATTTAAACTCCTGTTACATAAGAATTACTATTTTCACATAAAAACATTTTGTACTTTTTTTAAGAGTTGTTGACTTCTTCTGATACTTTCGTTCTTCGTTTTTATGTCTAAATATGAAAAATACTTAATTATATTATCAACGTGTGAAAAACTATAGGACATTTAAGTTTATTAATCCTGCAAAAGATTTTCTGGAAGGGTAACGAAAATATAAAGTTGGTTTCGAATCAGCGTTTACTTAAAAGCAAAATAATTAAAAGAAAACTGCTGTTAAGCTTCAACAGAATATAATTGATTCTAAGCAGCAAAAAAAAAAAAAAAAAAGAAAAATGAGAGATTTATACCTAATTTAAATTAAAAACTTTTTCTATTAAAATGTTGAGTTAAGGTGTTTATTTGTTCACTTTAGTTTTTTTTTTTAATCTATATTAATAAAAGTATATTTGATTCATTTTTTTAATTTCATTTCAAACTTTTTAAAGCAAATAATGTGATGTCTCTTACATTTTGCTTTTCTAATTCCGTGTGTATTTCATTTGTCGCAAGGCAATAAAACATGAATTTGATTATCGTTACTTAGGATCAGCATTTGATATTGATTAAGATTATACGAATTCTTTGGATCTTTTCTATTTTATAGAATTATTATCCACTGTTCACCTCTAAGAAATAATAAGTCGTTTTTAAGAAGCAGCCAAGATTAATATAAAATTAACATGTTTTTTTATTTTTTCACAAGATTGGTTTGTGTTTAATACTGCATCTTTAAATGAAGCTTTGATTTTTTTCATACACCTTCTTTGAAATTTCCAGCATTGACTCTTTTGCCATACAATTAAATTAAATTGTTCTTTAAAATTGTATTCTTAATATTCTAGGCATTTTTAGTTAAAGCTTTAATGTTTTATAAGGAATGTTACAAAATATAACAAGAAAAACGAATATTTTACAAAAAACTGTTAGTTGATTTATCAGTATTTTTTTTCAATTATTTTTGAAGCAGTGAAATTTACAGAAAAATAGTCTACAGCTGAATATATATTTTCTTAGCAAAATAATTTCGTGTATAATATTCTTATTTCAATAAAATTTATATATTACTGAAAAAATTTTTAAATTAAAATTTTACTACATTTTTTAATTCAAAAAAAAAAAACAATCATTTCATTTAGTTATTGAATTTACCCGATAATAAATAAGTTACATTACAGCATTTTGAGAAATTAATATTAATTTTATCTCATTATTTAATGTCTGAGGTTAACGCAATGCCACACAGATAAATTAAATCTACCAGCGAGGTCCTTGATGCTGTCTTTTCCAAAAAATAAAAAAAGAACAAATTAAGTACAAACATCTGTAAAATTAAATTCTGATTTCTTTTGTTTGTTTTTGTTTTATACAAACCAACATCAAAAACCCAGACAAAAAAATCAAAAATTAAAGTCTAAAAAAATTAGAAACTTTGGAATTCTTTAAGCCAAAAATTTTTTACTCCAAAAATCATTGTTTTCCAACCATTTTATTTAATGTCTGAGGTTAACGCAATGCCACACAGATAAATTAAATCTACCAGCGAGGTCCTTGATGCTGTCTTTTCCAAAAAATAAAAAAAGAACAAATTAAGTACAAACATCTGTAAAATTAAATTCTGATTTCTTTTGTTTGTTTTTGTTTTATACAAACCAACATCAAAAACCCAGACAAAAAAATCAAAAATTAAAGTCTAAAAAAATTAGAAACTTTGGAATTCTTTAAGCCAAAAATTTTTTACTCCAAAAATCATTGTTTTCCAACCATTTGAGTTCACTTATAGACTTTTGCAGTTGAAATATGTTCTCAATCAAATGGCAAACAGGGGCAATAGTTTTGCCTTGAATCAACCATTAAAGAATATCACAAGAAGAGTTAAAAATTGTTAACAAAAAAAAAGCATTTTTGTTTCATACTTTGTTTCGTGCTTAAAAGCTTCATAGCATATTTGCATATTTTTTAAAGATGGTAGTCAAATTTCTTACTCTAAATTGGGTACATGTCGCGTGGCATAGTTTAAAAATTTCAAAATTTATGCTTTTTATTCTTATCTGATAATGCATATGAAATCGGCTGTTTTGATCATCGTATGTAAATTCTTCCAGCAAAGACAAAGACTTTCTAAATTTATTCAATAGCGCTCTCAAAGCACTTATGCATACTCAATAACAATGGATAAGTTTATCAGTAAACGCTTACTAAAGGATTTTTTAAGACTTTAGTTTTTCTTATATTTAAAGCACATTTTGTCTTACGATCAAAACTTCCAACAACTAAATGGCACAATTTTTTTCACTGATTTAACTAAAAGCAAAGAGCAAAACACAAAAGCATTTCAAATCATTTTATTCGTTTTTTGGTTACGAATACGTAAAAGTTTTGCCAGTAGTAATTGTACACAACAACTCGTCCAAATAATAATAAATATTTTTCCGTATAATAAATAATTTTGAGAGACATGATGAGTTACATTTGATTCACAAAGTTTAATTTTTAAGAAACTATGAAAATAACTCCGGCATTAATGCGATTTATAGATTTTAAAGCGAACAATTAATTATATTTATTATAATGAATATAAACCTTTTAGATCAAACTATT
Source organism: Cistogaster globosa (assembly GCA_937654795.1). Taxonomy (NCBI): domain Eukaryota; kingdom Metazoa; phylum Arthropoda; class Insecta; order Diptera; family Tachinidae; genus Cistogaster; species Cistogaster globosa. The sequence continues at coordinate 120,476,478 of OW569406.1, read as the reverse complement.
CTATTCTATTCTTTTCTTACTTAAATTTGACTTAAGGACAGACGTTATTTTCTCTGTGAAAAATTTAAACATTTTACAGTAGGTATTTTGCCAATCTACGAGTAGAAGGGCATTAGGCTTAAATTTAAAGTTTAAGCATGCAGCTCACAACACTACCAAATTGTACATCGTATACTGAGCTTTCAATGCTTTTGCTAAGATTTGTTATCTTGAGACACTTAAAATAAGTAAAGTTGAGTAAACTGCAAACGTTTTTATTGACTTTATACGGTTTTAAGAGGTTTCTAATAAATTTTCTGTGGCTTAACCAGTAAAGGTTTTGTATTGATTTGCATTGTTTTTTTTTAAGTTCCAACAAAATTTCGTTCGATACTATAAAAAGATTTCTTATATCTACTTTTGTGTAAAACAAATATGAAAGATATTTGAGAGTGAAGGCAGTCGCGATCGTAAAGATGATTTGTTATTTTCACTTTATTACTGTAGAAAAAAATATGTTGTAAATTTGTATACCATTTTTTTGGATTTTTATAAAGTTCCTTTTTTCTATTTTTGGTCATCTTGCATAGGTAAAAACTAGTTAAAAACTTTTGGCCAGTCATAAAATGTTTCTCTTTTTCATAATTGTATATAGACGTTTGCCTTATCATAGTGCAAATAAATTAATAACATGTCTAAGAGGTGTTGCATGTTAAGAAATATGATTTAGAAGCGATTTGGGACTAATAGTGGATGTACCGATAAACATTTTGTTTGCAAACCTGAAAAAGCTGAAAAAATTACTTGCCATTTTTGTAAAAAAAATTTACTTGAAAAACCCAATGTAAAATGTGTTGCCAGATAGTTGGCCCCGTGGCATGGTGGCGTTTAGCACCGGCTAGAGCTTGTCGTCTTGGCATGATTCTTTTGCCAACAAAACTAGGTACCTTGACAGCAACAAGAAAGAAAACAAGTATCGGTGATTTGATCATTTAATCGGGATAAAAAATAAAACGATGTGTTAAAAATTAAACAAATAACATCATGCCGGCTAAACTGAGGTCTGAAGCAATCTCTGTCTGCTCCAGATTTATGGCCGTCTCGCGCGAGGTTAGACACCTCACCGTGACATTCTAATTCATTTTTAATGTCTCAAAGAAACTCCTTTGAATTTACTTATCCCACCCTACTTACAGAACTTTCTGAAATAAATAAAGAAATCGTAGGGATATTTTATAGCTGAAATTAGAGGTAAAAGTATTAAAATTTTAATAATATTATGACGTTCGTTTTACATTTATTTAATTGGCTTGATACGGACATTTTCCAATGAAACAGTACTAAAATCTATTCACATAGATTCATAAATCTGTAGTATATTATTAGAATTTGATGTTTAAAATTGTCATTAAGGACTACAAAGCTTTTAAATTTAATCAAACGTTATTGAAGTCTGGTATCTTACTATAATTCAAAAAGCTATCTGCAATATCTAGAATGTATGCTTGTGTATAGACTTTGCCCAACAGATTTTTTTTCTTTTAATAAAATAAAATGTATTAAATAAGTTAATTATCCACAAAAAGACCTCGTGAAAAAATATTTTTTGTTGAAACAGAAAAAACTGTAATAAAATTTAACCGGAAGTAATATTTTCTTTCTTGTTCATTGAAATTTTGTTTTTATATCATCTTGTTATTTTATCTTTAAATGACTTAAAATTTTAAGTATAGAAAATTGCTATTTTCGTAACTAAGTTGGTAAGAACTGGCAACGATTGCTTTTTTATCTCTTAATACTAAATGAAATACCAGCATTTATAAATAAATATAATTTGTGTTAAAAAACAATATTTTCTGTCGTAAACAGGACAAAAGGAAATTAAAAAAAGCCTCAAACAAATATTGGGTGGTCATAATTCAAAATGAATAGCAATTCTTGAGAAGGAAGTTGTCAGAATGTGGAAATCGATGTTTTAATATTTTTGAAATTTTTATTTTAAATCTGTTTTTGTTTTGTAAATTTTTGTTCGAAAAGTTACGTCCTTTAAATTTTTTTTATTCATTTATAAATTCGAGGAGTTCAGCACGTTCTCAAAGTAAATAAATCAAAATTATTATTTTATAAACTGTCGTAAAATAAGCAAAAAAAAATGCTCAGCTAGGATTACTTTGCTAGTCAAATGTTATTTTCTTTTGTAAAGTGTGTTCTTAGAAAATCACTTTGAAAAAGTACTAATTTTTATACTATTAAAAAGTTTTATTTGTTGTTTTTAGAAGCAAAATTGCTGGAAGGTTTGTCAAGAGTAGTTCTTACATTAACGTTGAACTTATTAACCTCCAATTTTTATTTTTTTTTTAATTTTCGTTTTTTAATTTGTTGTTTTTTAAATGATTTTAATTAAAATTACCTCCTGCGAAATTTTATAATAATAAATTTAAATCCAACAAAGATTTCTTTAGAATATATTCACCATAATTTATAAACGAAATAAAAACCAAAGAGCTTCAAAAACTTTCCCTTGTTTCGAAGAAATAAAAGGAATGTTTATTTTAAATCCCACAATTCTTTTATTTATTTGTTATTATTTTTTTTTATTTTTTTTTTTTTTTTTTTTTTTGTAACAACTCGTTAGCAAAATATTTCAACACAGAAACTGCATTGTGAGAGGTTATTTTACATATTTTATTTAAAATAATGAAACTTATAGTTATGTATTTCCAAACTCTTGAGGGAAAAGTAAGATCAATAGAGCTTGATTTTAGATGTGACAAAAATTCAGAAAAATTAAATCAAAAAGAAAACTGCAATGTTATTGATTTAAAATACATTTCGCTTCATAAAATTTATATCTATTTGTTAAATGGAATTTTATTAGAAAACATTAAATAAATAAATAATAAATTTCAATCACTAATTGGAATTGTAAAATTTAAAATGTTTTTAATATGTTGAAGTATGTTTTCAATTCATAACCTGTTGTTAAGTCATCGGATGCCATAAAAGTTATGCAAATATTGTTGGTTATTTCTATATTTTTTCATATGTTTAGTGAATGTCGTAGGAGGAAAATGGATAAAAACGTATTCTTGTATTTAGATTATTTGATTTAAATTTTTTATTTGAATTTTTTAATTTAAATTTTATTAGTTTTATTTGTGTCATTTTTAGAGGTTTATTTATAGAAACATTAACATGTTTACGATTTCTGTAGTTGTATCTAAAACAAAATAAAATCTGCAAAAGCTTATGCGCTGAACGATAAAAATTAATTTTAAACGTGAAACCATTTCTTTTATTATTTCTCCTTGAAAATAAGAAAAATAATACTTTTACAGCTGCTTTCTTTTCAGACTACGATTTTGGAAAAGATGAAGTAGATTATACATGGTGATGTTGATAGTTGACAGTTATGTATCAGCAAAAGTGAATACAATTAGACTTGCTCTTGTTCGATATTAAATTTCCCAGATAATTAAAAAAAGTGTAAAACAGCTACTAAAAAGATCTAACTTTAGATTTTAATTCAATACAATAATTTTTATACTGTGATTAAATTTTGTTGTTGTGTCTCTTTAAAAACATGTTTTAAATTTTGACTCCAAAAATACAATTTAAAATAAATAAAATATTTTTACAATAAATACTTGGGCTAAAATTAAAGTTACATTTTAATAACTTTAAGATCATTTAAAAAATTTTACAAAAAGCTTTAAAGGTTTTTGAAATTTGAATGCACTAGTACTGTGGCTTTAATAACAGTGGGTATTCTCCCACCCGCACAACCAGTGTTGCGTTGCACTATTTTGGTTTTAACAATATTGTGTTAGTTTTATTTTCAGGTGAACAAAAATAATTTGTCAAAAAACTTAAATTCGAGGAGTCTATTTAAAACTTGTCAAATAAAATTGCTGATTTATTAAAACCTTTATTGCTAAAAAATATTGTATATGTTTTGTTTATTTTGATATTCCTACACCTAAAATAACGTAAAAACATCTTCCGGTTTTATTTAAGTTACATGCGGATGTTCATACTTTTGTAAAACAATCCCCAAGAATTATATATTTATTTTTTCTCTAAAATTAATTTAGTTTTTTTTAAAAATCTGTTTGCATATCCTGTTCTCGCAGCCAATTTTATTCACTTCACTTTAAAATCTTTAGTAGAACGGATGCAGGGAATTGCTTGTAATAGCAAAAAAAAAAAAATACATAACAAAATCCAAAAATAAACATTGGGCTAAAATTTTTTCGGAGCAAAAGCATTAATGCTAAATTTTTTATATTTTATTTTGTTTTTTTAAATAAGGTTTCATTAAACAATAAAAAAATATTAGAGTAATATGACAATACAGGCACCATTAGAACTATATAATTCAATTGTTAAATTTCTATTTTAAGCATTTTATTTACATAATAATTTTCAAAGCTGCGTAATTACTAAACAATGTTGAATAAACGTAATTATTTAAATATATTTATTGAGTTGATAATGAAAAACCAAAGCGTAGTGCCAGTAGTATAGTTAAGGAAGGGAAATTGTTTCCTTTCCATTAAATGTATGTATTGTTGACAGTATTATGATAACAAAGGGTTCACAAATAAATTTAAGCTACTGAAATTCACTAGAAAAATTTATTTCACACCCTGTGTAATAAAAAGTAAACATTTTTATGTCATAAATAAACACACAATGAAATGAGCCATTTATTTTACTTCATTAAGGCCGCGAATAAACAATTATTTGAAAGTTTTCAAATATCTTTTAAAATTATTTTTAAGTCTTAATTAAACATTTTAAGTGGTCTCGAAAAATAAATTGACAGATGGCAACGTGAAGTTAGTAAAAACCATCCTAAATGATGAAAATGAACATCTTTACTTAATGGAATTTCCAGTTCATTGCGTATAAATAAACAAACTTGAAGTGCAGGAAGTCGTTTAAAAGAAAACTCGTTTATGCTCTGCCTCATTGTGTCTTTAATAACCAGGCATTGTGATTGTCGTCTGAGAACTTCATAGAGACGTTTTAACTCAATATTTATGAGTATTAAAATTTTGTATTAATTTATATATTTAAATTAAAAATATTTGCTTAACACATTAAAATAGAACAATATATTCAAAAAAAAAAACAATAAAAATTATAAGAAATTAAAACCCATAAGTAAAACACTGAGAAGAATGACTGAATGAATGAAGAATGTTCGTTGATTTATGCTTTAAAGAAAAGGTATTTATTATTATAAAAAAAGATATCGAATAAAATTGTTTGGTTTTTCAGGCAGGTTATAATAAATTTTTAAATTTTAACATTGACTGAAATTTCTTTAAATAAATGAATTCTTTGAGAAGAACTTTTATGGCAAGACAATTAGACTTATATTTTTTGTTAATTACATGGTTTTTTGTTTAAGGTTATGATTCATGTTTTAAATAATCAAAAGGAAAGAAAATTTTTAGAAAAAAAAAACAATAACTCTTGAAAATAACTTTTTATTTTCCTGTTTATTTTTTGTCTTTTGGTACAAAATCCATAAATGAACTCTAAAAGAATTATCGAAGTGGCCAATCACATGGATATTGATTATTAATAGAAAAGGATACTGATTGTGAAAAGGCCACATACATAATTTTAATTTCGTAAAACAAAATGAGCAGCTCAAAAAAATAACACAACGCTTTTTTTATTTGGTCTTAAGGCAAAATTTTAATATTAGGAATAGCGATTCAATGATTTGCTTAAAATTTTTGAATTGTGAAACTCTGTAATTTAAGTCCATTAACAATCCAATGAACAAATAAACGATATATCAATTGATTTCATAAAATACAAATTTAGACTAAAACTAAGATAATCACTGAATTAATTGTTAAAAGATACTTATCTAAATGCCGCTTATCTTATCCCAAGCTTTGCTGTTGCAAAAATAAATGATAATAATAATAAATAATGATAATAATTTTTAATAACAACTATTGTTTTTAATACGTAAATTTATTATTTGAAATCTGTTTTGTTAACTTATTTTAGTTGTGCTTGATTCCTTTGAACAAAAATATTCTCATGAAATATTTGTTATTTAAAACTTACAAAATGATGCGGGGAAAGCAAATCCACATGGCCATTTCGCTTCTGCTCATATAGCTCACCAGTGGATTCTACCCAGATTTTTTATACAAGACTCAAAAGTTTTATCAAATGCCAAATAGATTAAACGAGAACTACATAAACTCAATAAAAACTTAAAAATATTTTGTACGAGAACTCGTAACAAGTAAATGACTCTTTAAATTTTTCTTTAATTATTCAACATAAGGGCTCTCATTATTTATTTTTTGAATTAAAATTACTTAATGAGAATATCACGTGTAATTTTTATAAATAATATATAAATAATATTTATCAAATAATAAATAATAATCTCATTCAATAAACAATAATTAATAAATAATAATCTTGGTGGTTTCCAAAAGCAAAGTTTCCGAAACTATTTCTGATCGATTGGCATGTTTAAATTTTCTATAGCTCATCGAATGCCTTGGAAAAGCTGATCTCAACCCAAACATGGACAGACAGACTGACATCGCTCAATCGACTGCGCTACAAAAATTACACACGGAATGACAAATTTAAATTTACCCTTTTTCCACTTTCTGTGGTGAAAAATTTAAAAATAAGTAAGTTATAAAGTATAAATGAAACTCCTAAATGTTCCACTAATACAAAATGAAATTCCATTAAGTTACGTTTGTTGAAGACAATTTATATGCATTTAAGGCTAAAACGGAAAAACTAAAGTCAAAATTACGATTTCAATATAATCGTAAAAACATTATGGTTTATATTTTTTTTTAAAGAACTATAGACTCAGTTTTATTGTCACAATACAATGAACAATTGTTTAAAAAGTTATCACTATCAATATTTTATATTGTTTCTTTATTAATGTGTAAAATAAAACAGAGAGAAAATTATCTCATACCATAATACACCCTGTTATCAAAGGATATTGTTTCGATATACATTAATAACTTGTCAAAGATGTGGTTTCTAAAAATCATAGGACTACGATTCTAATAGGGATTTGTTAAGAAAGAAAGAAAAAACTAACAAGAGGGTACATTTCTGTATTAATATTTATATGTGTGTAAGATTTTATTTATGTATGTATTAATGTACGTATGAACATACATTCCAACATGTTTTGCTTCTTTTGTGTTTATTTAAATGCTCATGTCAACAAAATGTTTCAAGATCCTTTGTATTAAAGAAGGAAACTGTACAGGAATTTAAGCATAAAAATAATATTGACACACTTAGGATTATGTTGTTGTTGTTTCCTTATTGAACACATACAGGTAAAAATGATGTTTCTATTTTTTGTTTAATGGGAAATACTTAACAACAAAATTGCCAGATAAAAACTTTTACTTTTTAAGCGGTGGACGAAAAATGTTAAAGCATACATTTACCCCATTAATAGCTAAAACTTGTCTGAAATTATTAAATTTTAAGTGAAGAGGCGAAATAAACTTTAAGCATTTCAATAAAACCAACTGTATAAAAATTCAAAACCTCGAAAAGCATATGATTGAATCAGGCGGCAAAGACAGAAACATAATTGTTTTTTGCATCAAATAATAGACAACTGCCCTGAATTATGTCCTACTTCTTCAAGAAAATATTCTTGTACCAGTCATCGATGCGTCGTTCTTCAGTGAATAAATATTTTTGTTAACAATTTTGACTCAATAAATTCGCTTAAAAATTTCGGAGTTATGAAGAATATTTAAATTCAAAATATGTATTTGTTTTATCATCAGTATTAATAAAACTGTTACTACAGGTGTAATAAACCTGAAAACATATTTCCCGCAAAATGGTGTCAAATTTTTTCGCACGCACGCAAAATAAATTTTAAAACATGAAATACGTTATCACATTTTATATGGCAATAAATCTAAATAGAATGATGCTAAACCATAATTGAGGTATTTTATTAAATCTTTTTTGAGAATGTTGTAGTGACAAAATAATATCTGCCGTTGTATCCGTTATATGTAACTTTGTATATAAAATCCCCTTGTCGAACATTCCACATAAACTGAAATTTATACAAATATTCGTATTAGATTTTGTCATGTATATGATTTGATTAACGAATATTTGGAAATTGTTGCTGGAAGGTTTTCGGTTCGATTTTACCTGAATATCTTAAAGCAAATATTTCACTAAAACTAAAATAACATGATGTACAAATTCAGGAAATAATTATTTGATATGATAATGATAAAAATTACGGAAAATAAATTAAAGTTTCTTAGTAAAACAATTTAACTTTATCACTTAACACAGTGTTGATTTATGAATATTTCTATAAAACGAAAACAAAGATTTTAATTTTATAATTAAAAAATAAATGATCAACAAGCAGTAATTTCTCTCATTAATAACTCAGAACAGTGTAATGGGAAAAATAATTAATAATTTAAATTTCAAAAAGAAACAGAGAAAAACCAAAAATGTTTATAAAGAATTTTAAAATAATTTAAAAAATTTTATTTACTCCAGTAAATGCAACACTTAAGCCTTTCGAAATTATTCTTCAATATATAGAGTAAGCTCTCCATTTAAATGGCAGGCCATTATTCATTTCACACAAAACATGTCATCGTTTGTATGTTTAGAAACAGGAAAAAAAATTACTTCTTTTTGCGATGGATTTTAAGGATAGTCCTTTAATTCTAAGAGGTGCGACACGCTATTCTGGCTTGCATTTAAGTGTCTATAATGTGCTATAATTAGTGTTTAAGTAAAGTCGTATCATTGGTTATTATAAAAAATAAAAAAATTATACGCGAGTCGTATGTGTTGGTTTCAAGGGCTTAAGAAATAAAGCTTTTTATTTCCTTATATCCCAAGATAATTGTTAATGGAAAGTAAGCATGTTGTAATTTTTGCAAGCAGAAGAAGTTTATTCCCAAAAATGTTACTGGATATTTTAAGTACTAAGAAAAAATTTGTTCAGCCAACTTTCAAAAATTTTAAAAGTATGAAGTTTTAGGAATCAAAATTCCATATTCCGAAAAAAAATTAGTTGATAGCTTTTGATTCGATCTGTACTCGGTAATATTGTTTTAAATTTTTTAAGTATCAGAAAGGCATAAATATGTTAATCATTCAAAGATTTAATCGTATTGGGTAAAATATATGCTATATATCTTTAAGGCATGATTTTTCTAAAAACATGAACTCTTTTAGTTTTTTTCTTATAGTTATAAAACTAATTAAAAAAATGCTGCGGTCTGCGTTAAACATAAGGTATAACATTATATTGCATTAGTCTTATATGTCCCAGATTGCAAACGCTTTGTTATTGTTTAATTAAAAAACAAAAAAAAAAAAAAAAAAAAAAACAAGAAACACACCACAACGCACACATGAATAACTCATAAATACGAAAAATAAAACATTTGAATAATTTTTATTTTTTAAGGAGAACAATATGAGATATTAAATTCTCCATAAGATGAAGGAAGGCATTAGATGAATGGAAAGTTATGCCAAAATTATAAAAATACAAAAACAAATTGTTGCATATTTTATGAACACAAAGAAAATAAAATGGTTTTAATCGTAAATAAATTTTACATTACGCAGATTTATAAAAATACTACTAAAAACGTACTCAAGTCATTAAAATGCTAACGAGTCTCATCTTTGAAATAAAATTACTAAATTTTATTTCATTTTAATTATTATTGTTACAGCAATTACTACAAATTTCTTGGCCGGGATATGCAAAGTATGTAAATACATTTTCATATTTTACTGGCAATTCCTAGTTCATTTCGCTATCATTTCGATAACTCCCAATGCAGCCAGTTTTTTGTTTAATAATCCTCACTAATATGGAAGTTCATAGTATGAAATTTTCACTTTGTATAAGAGGTACCACGCGCAGTCTTCTAATCCATCAACTACTTTGCTAGACCATGCACAGTAAGAAGGAAATTTCTACTATAAAAATTCAGTAGATTAACAGATTTTCTTCAGTGTTATATTTCTAAAACTTAACTATTTCACGAACTAACAATTTAGTGAGCCAAGTGCTTACAGTTTTGTATAGTGTTATGACGAACAACAATATAAAATTTTAGTTAATGAGTAGATTTAAAAAAAAACCGTTTTAAATTCGCATGTGTGTACTTGATGCGTCATTTTGAAAGACCTTAAAATAAAATTACTTTTTCCAACCACAATTACACACTCACATATATTTTTCTTGTTCAAAAAGTAAATGAAGTTGACAATTATCTAATGATTGTTAAAGATTTACAATACAGAACCATAATTGTTAGAATTTTATCCATTTAATCCTACTTAATAAGTCAAAAAATATTGTAATAGAATTTAATGCAGGAAAATTTTAAATAACCTTTCAAAAGAAATTCCTACTTTGTCCAAAATGAAAGCAGTAATAAGGGGAAAAATAACTATAAAAAAATATTTCAACTGGTCCTAACTATTTTAATCTACATAATATTTACAGTAGTCATGATATGTGTTATAGAGAGCTTTCTTAACATGATAATAATGAACAGAAAAATTTTATTCAATATTTTAGCATAATGAAAGATAAGAAAATACAGAGAGTTCATGACAAGATTCTTAACATTTCCTTGTCCACACAACCACTTTGCAAAAAAGACAGTACTGGATATTAAATATTTTAATTGAAGACTTAATATTCTTTAAAATTAAAGTGAAACGAATTTTTAGTCATCCACGAAGTAACTAAAAGGTGTCTAACAATTCTAATAAATTTTGGATTCAATACCACTTAGAGAGTGGTAGGGGTTATACGTACACGTATTTAACAGTTGCCTTTGAAAGAAATATTCATTGTGTAATGGATTTTAAGAAATAAAGAAATTTTAAATAATTATTATTTGTATATTATAATTCCCAACAGCTTCTACTCAAAAATTTTACAAAACTTTAGAGAAATTTAAGCGAGTGTAAAGAAGTCTTTATTAAAAGAGTTAAAACAAAATTATTTATCTCTGTGTATTAAAAAAAAAACTAAAAGATAAACAAACCATCATACGGATATGAATAGGAATAACAATTTCACTTTATCACAAGGGAATTATGCTACGCATGTACTTTTTTTTATTAAGAAAATATAATGGCGAGTGTTTAATTATAGAAAAAGAAAAACAATTGGAAATAATTATTTTTTTAATAACTGACAGGTTGAATGAACAAAACTTTTTTATATCACAAAAATCTGTTTTCAATGGATAAAAAACACATCAAAAATATTTTGAATTTTTAACAAATTAAAAAAAATTGATTTTCATTTTTATATCTTCGTTCTAATTTATAAGTTCACTATTTTATTCTAAATTTAAGGACACGAACATGATTTAAGTTCTTTGACATCTTGACATGACATCTTGAAAAGTATTGTTTATATTTGCAGTTTTAGTATTTAAGTAACTAGTGGGCTCTAGTTTTAAGAAAGTGGATAATTTTCCTGGCTTTATGAAGTCAATATTTTATTGTAAAAAATACTGCATATAAAGATTGTAACTGGTATGGCAAAAATAAAGAAATTAAAAGAGAAATGTTTAAATATTTTAACAAATTATGACCGATACGATCTTAAACTCTCTGAATTACTGTCCTTAAAAGGGCGACTATCAAAGTTAAATAAGTCGCTTTCGAAGTGTATTTTGACGCTAGATATCTTTAATCACTTTTCCGTCTATAAAAAAGCGGTTATTCAACAAATAGCCGCCAATTAAACCCATTTCCTTGCTTGGCTATAAAAAATACCGACCTGTACATAAATTTTTAAATTAATTTTTCCATTCAGAATCCAATATTTATATATATATATATATATATATATATATATATAGATATATATATATATATATATATATATATATATATATATATATATATATATATATATATTTAATTATAATTTTCTAAACGTGACATATTTAGTTTCATAGCGATTTTTAATGAATAATTTTTCAATTACTCATACGCTTAGAAGTAGTTTTCATATATTTTTAAAGCTCTGAAATGACGTGTTATGTGATAAGAGTATGGCGTTCTATTTAAAGAAATGTTCTTAAAAAAGGATAACAAATCAAATTAGGAAACATAAACTTAAATTCATATAAAAACTAAATGGCCCTCATTTCAACTGTATAATTTTCCCATAATAAATGCAGAAAGGTCAATTCCATTTGCTTGAAATAATTATGCGAAACATGAAAAAAATTTAAATATTTTCCCCTTTTTGAATAAAGTTAAATGTTAATGCTTCAAACATTTTCTTGAACCAGCTTATATTTTTAATAGAATTATAACTGTTTAACTTGTTAGTCTTTGTTTGCTTGAACTTTTGCATATTAAAGCAAACAAAATAAAAAAAGTCAGTTTTCATTTGCGTTAAAGAAATAAAAAGAACATGTAAACAAGTTCACATTAATTTCACCCAAATTGGTAAATGGTAAATAAGAAATATTAAAATTGAATTAATTGAAAGCAAAAATAAATATGAAAGGTAAGCAATTTGCTTTTTCCGTGGGCGACCAAGATCTAACTCCCAAATGCTGCGTAGTTTTTAAAATTTTATAAAATTTATAAGAAAGAATATTCAAAGCGCCAAATGTTTTTCCGTATCTTAGAAAAAAGGATATTATTTTTTGTTATTAAAACTTAATTTTATTGCGGAGTTTTTTACATACGATAAGAAAATTAAATAAAATTGTTACGAATATTTTTATTAAAAATAAAGAAACCTATCAACGAAGTTTTCTTGGAGCATATGCTTTAGTTTTAGATAAATATAGTTATAAAACATAAACATGCCAAATATACAGATTAAACTTAATATTTATTAGTTGAAAAAAGGCGTTTACCAAAATGGATTAAGCCACAATTTTGGAAACATGCAACAAAAACAATAATGCAAACTCTGTTGAATGTTTCACATTTCTTCTCAACAACTGCTTATTAATTCCTTTCAAACCAAAATGTTAATAAATAGGTAATTATTGTTTAAGATTTTATCTTTCTTACTGGCAGCAATCATGTTTCTGTATTTTCCTAAGATTAACGTTTTTATTTACTCTGCACTTTGTTGTTGAAACACCCACCGCTTAAGATTATGTTGTAAAGTAAAATCCTTTTAAATCCTTTATACCATATCATGTCATGATACATAAAGGATGTACTAAATATATAAATCTCGTTGCTTCGTTCTCTATTGTTTCGAAGATGAGAAGCTACTCTGAAAATGATTTGCTTTTAGTGAATGAATGACAGCTAAATTACAACGAATGTGATACTTTGTAAAGTTGTACTTTTCTGCAACAGTTACAGGCTGTGTTGTTTGCCATAGAAAAAGCGCTGCTACACTGGTGTATAAATGTGATCATGTTTTCTAATGAAAAAAAACATCAAAGAAAGACTCAGATATGAAAATTTATTGTACGGAATCTTTTTTATATTAATTTACTTTAATCATGATATTCTCATAAAATATTTATATTTGAGGGAATCAAGCACGATAAAATGAAATTATTTAATGAAAAACATAAATTTTAATGCAACATGACTTGGTTTTGGTTTGTGACATATTTGAATTTTTTTTATTTATTTTTTTTTTGTAAGAAAAGTAGCATTTCAGGCAATTATGCCTATTCAGTTATTTTCATAACCGTGCTACATTCTAAAGGAAAGGGATAGATTAGAGACACGACAGGTGGTGAGAAGAAAAAGATAGATATAGCCATTTTATTAGTTATCTTACTTCGCCGGCGAATATGCTATAAAGAAGTACCGACGAAGGAGGCTGGATGCTTAATTTTAATTTTGAATATGTATTTATATTATTAAACAGAAATAAATATTTTTATATTTTGGCGGCCGCAGGGGTTTAACCCTTTCCAACCAGGTTTTTAGTCAACGTGTTTACTCATTTGACTACAGCAGCCTCATTTATTTAGTAAAAAAATTTAATAAATTAGAGTTTAGTAAAAAAAAGCAGGATAATTGATCTGTAGTTTAAGAATCTTCGAAATGCGAAAATTGTTAAGTTTGGAGTACAATTTTTTTTACTCAAAAAACTATTTATTTAGTGTATTCAAAAAGGGAATTTAAATGTCGATTTTTGCTTTCTTTAGCTTGCTTCACTTGATTAATAAGTTTAGAGTTGTGCTTATTTAGGTGGAGAAATTTGCTTAATGTTTTCTATAACAGTTTATTTCGAGAGCCATATCTAATTTAAATCATGAAACTTTATTAATATATGAATTGGCAAGGCCTAAAAATATCCTGTTTTATAGAACTAGTGTTGTCCTGTGCTTTTATAACTCTAAAGAAAGTAGTATTGAACTTTACTTCATTGTTTTTCAGTTACGTTTGATATCAATTTAATTTTGAATTTAATTAAATGCTTAAATGGAAAGTTACAGAAAATAGTTTGAAAAAAGAAAGTTACCTAGTGCGTTACATTAGAGGCTTTTTTTTTATTGTTTTTAGTTTTTTTTTCTAAAAAAAAATTAGATTTAAATGTTTTAGAAACAAATAATGAGAAATTATTTTCAGTCTTGAATTACTGAGCTCTACTAGCAAATGTATCATCTTTTATAAAGTGCTGCCACATAAAAAAGTTTTAATGTCAAGTGCTGGCATTTAAAATACATCTTTTGTTATTTAATATTTGGGCCTGCTCGGAAATGCATCACTGCGCTGAATCTGATGCGCCGTACGTTCGGAATTGTCTCAGTTGGCATCACTGCAAATATTATGTGTTCTAAAATGCATTACAAATATTAATGATGTGCAAACAAACATCAAAAATGCATCAAAGAAATGGCTGATGCGGTAGATGATTATGAATCTCTTTATATATTCAAGAAATTTAAATTGTTAAATTACGTTTGTTATTGCATTTCTAGAAATGAATTAGACATAATATTTGTGAAGCTTTTAATAAGAGGCTACTGGTAAGCAAATAACACATTAATACTTTATCCATTTTCAATGTTTAGGAGCTTGAAAATGAAAAAAATTATGTTTTTTTTCTGCGCATCAAGCATCAGAATTAGCTGTTTTGCGTCGGCAACGCAAACTAATCATTTATGCGCATCAGATACAGCACAGTGATGCATTTCCGAACAAGTTTTTTTTATTACAATCGTTCTTTCCACACACACGGAGTGTAGAAACGTAGTCTCACAATATTTTATTTAATTTAAAAATATTTTTTTAATGCATGTTAAAATAAATATGCAAATAAAGTGAAAGATTTTTTACTAAAAGTGTTATCATCTTCAGTTTTTTTCCATGAATAAAGTTTATTAATACATAAATTTTATATAGCAGCAAAAAAGTGTTAGAAATTTTCTTAAATAACAATAGAAAAATATAAATAAACAATCTTTCATGTAGCTTTCATTTTAAATTATTCCCAAAGCATTAGTTAATCGTGCTACCACTTTAACTTTGAAGTTTTAATTCTCATTTATTTGGTGTTACAAATGGTAACACGTTTTGACTTGTTTTATTAAGAAAAACAGTCTAAAGGTTTTGTCTTAAGACTCATTTCAAAGGCAAACATTTGTCTATTTTTAATATTCTAAAACTGTTTTGTTTTATTTGAGAAAAATCATAAAGGGCTCGTGGCCAATGTGGAATTAAGTAAATAACTTGTCATTCAAATAAATAGCACAATTTCGATCTGCCACGTGCGAATAACAGAACACCTTCCTCTTGTGGAAAATAATCAAAACAACATTTAAATTAAGATAAATACAAAGATTATTATAGGCTTAAAGCATCAAATTTAAATTTATTGATATTTCAAATATGTGGCATTGTAATGACCAAATAAAAACAAATCACCAAGAGAAGTAACAGGCCCGTGGCATAAAACGTGTAAATAAAAAACCTTATTGATAATAGAAGCTGTCTTTTGCAAAAGGAGTGTGATTTGTATCATAATACAGTTATCCCATTGTTTCCATTTTATTATTCAATATTTGGAAGCCAAATTAAAATCAAAGGAGTTTTTTTACTTTAAATTTGCAAATGCAAGAAATTGAAATTTGTGAAATATTAGGTGATAAGGTCCTCAAGAAAAAATAGTGCTAAAGCAACTGATCCTAAATTACTTTTATGGATACGTGCGACAGCCCATGTGACCAACTTCATAGAGTTTATATAGTCATATAATATATTTTAGAAATAAATCTGCAATTTCTAAGAAACTTGAACGATTCAAAAAATGCTCACGCATTAGATGAAGAGAAGCTGCGTAATATAGTCCCAACAGAGGGCACCAGACATATAAATATCTTTTTAACGCTTGTCAATTTTGTCATTAAATTTATAATTTCAAAATCCGTGGCTTAACCTTAAAAGCTTAGCATAAGGTTTATTTCTTGTTTGTAAGGTGAAAAGTGTTGATTTTTTTACATAAAAATTGTTCAACGTTGTAATTTTTATCGTTTAAAAATTATTTGTTTCTATTTTATTTCTTATTTAAAAATTTTTTAAGTGGCTTTTTTTTTGTTCGCTCCTACCCACACGTAAATGACTATAAGTATTAAAGGAAAAATAAGAAGAAGTTGTCAGATCTCTACATATTTAAAGAATTAAGACATTTTAACTCGCCTACAAATCTAAATTGCACTGGCGAGTTTATATTAGGCAAAATGTCGAAAAGCTAATTTGCGAGCTCGACTGTTGTGTAAAAGTGCTGTTAACTTAATAATACAGAGCTGAGTAAATACAATGGTATCAAAAAACTAATACTTGCATTTAAAGAAATCCATCGAATAAATACACCGTAAAAATCGCTTTTTTTAGAATTTTTGATGCGAAAAAGATCTTCTTCTAGATTTGCGGTCAACTTAACGTAATTTGCTGCTTGTTTAGCTAATATATATATGGCCACCGATGTCTATATTAAAGCTATGGCAAATTGTAAAAGAAAAATTAAAACTTATTTATGTGTGTTGCATCCGCTTAAAAATAATTTCTCCTGTCTCCATTGTTCTTCAATTTAAGAAGTCAATACATTCATTGCTATTTAGAGTTGAAGAGTGGTAAAATAGAAATAGCAAAATGATAATTTATAAATTTTTTCTACAGATTAATAGCAATAAATATAAATTTTAAAATAAAATAAAAGATCTTTGTTTCCTATTATTGTTACAAATCAAAAATCTATTCGAAGCTCTTAATTTAATTTAGTTAGAATAAAATTTTCCAATAATTATTAACATTTTTGGGAAAATTAAATTTTAGCTACTTATGTATATGTTTTTTCTAATCAAGTCTTTAAGTTGATAATTATTAATAATGGCCAGTAATGTGTTAATTCATTTTGGTTGTTGAATAAAGCTAATTGAGCCTTTAAATGTAAATAAAACAATTTTATTATATTTTTTGCCCTGAGGTTTCGTCAATTTTTTGTGGACTTTTTTAAAGGGTTTTCATCTATGTGTGATTGAAAAGATAATATTATTTTACAATTGAACAAACATAAACAACACTAACAAAAGCTTACAATAAATTAATAACAGTCGCATTAATAATTGTAAAAACAATAAAAAAAACATAACAAACAAATTCATATTGCATTATTTATTTTTTGTGGACGTTATTTTAGAGCAACATTATAGCTCGCGCTTCTATTGTCAGTATCTTCTTTATGGATCATTGCTGTATATATAATTATATAATGAATAATTAAATGTTTTCGTTAATGGTATCAAACCAAACGCAGACGCGAATTAACTAATCAGAACTTAAAGTTCGCAAAAATTTTTATCTATGTCAATGTTGAAAAATATTATTTTGTAATGGTCCATCCGAATTTAAAAATTTTTATACAGGGTTTAACATTTAAATTATGCTAGAATTTATTTTACTTGTTAACATTTGATTAGTAATGTTTTAGTCCTACGTAATAGTTGTGTCAGTCATAATATTACTAAACGATGAGATATAGAAAAATAAATATTTTTTATTCAAATTGAGTTTAATCCTAAACGCGTGCAAAATAAGTATGGTAAGTTGCTAGTCGTTCACAATTTTCCAATTTGCACAATAATGTACTTAACTCTAGCGGTAGGCTATTGACTATTCATTAGTCAAAGTTAATGTTAAAAATAATCTGCAGAGTTAAAAATAAATCATAATTAAAAACTAGTTAAAAACTTAATAAGATAACTAAAAATATACATTTTTAGTTTTAAATTATGTTATTTTGAGCGCTTAAATAATTTTAATATTTATGAAAAAAATTATTTTTTCAATAAAAAGGAAAAGTAATGCACACATTGATTGACCTTTTATTATTGCCAGATACAATTAAAATGATACAGAGCAAAAGAAAAAAAATTTTTTTTAATCAATTTGAAATCGTTGTTTTGTAGTTATTTTGTAGGTTTTTCAATATTTTGTTATTTTTTGCTTCAGTTTTCACAGAATACATTGTAGTCTGAAAAAAAGGACAAACAAATACACGCTGCTGAAAAATGAGTAAAAAATTCCGTTCATTCCTTTTGTATAGTTTTATGAAAAAAGTCGATATTTTAAATTGAACCATTATTTTATTTATATTGGCACTTTAAAAAATTATTTCTGATTTAAATAAATATAAAAATTTAAAACAGAAATTTGTTCAAAGACAATTAATGCACAAACTCACATACAGCAAAAAAAAAAAGACTATTTTAATGCTGAAACCATTGCAAATTATTTTTTAGTCAAATCCGCAAAATACAAAATTAAAAAAAATAAATGAAAACCGAGTTAAAAGAAATAAATAAATTTTGCCAAATAAAAATTTTCCATGGATATTTATTTAATTTTCAATTTGTTTTTTGATCATTTTAACAAAGTTATTCAATTTTTAAAGCTAAAGTCAATATCGTAACACAACTTTGTCAGTTACATAACAATTGTACCAAAATGGACATATTTGAATGTGTACTTTAAGGTATCAGCTGTCAGCTGCCTTAAACACGGTAGACCATCAGACTTTTATTTCTGTGTGGCAAACTAATCCATTTTATTTTATATATTTTATTTTTTCATATAAAAATTTGCTTTTCTTTTTTTAAATATGTTTGTTTGAAAAAAATTTTTTGTTTTTTATGAAAATGTATATAAAAATAATAAAGTCCTAGTGCTCCAAAAATTAAATTAAAATATAATTAATTAAAAACTCAAATTAAAACAATAATAATGCACTCTTAAATTTTAAAATTTTTTGAAAATCACCTTTCAGCTATAAAACTAAAAGTCCGTTTGTAATTGACTGAGTTCTGCGTGCACAAATAACATAAAAAATTCAGACGAACTGACATTCTTTTTCTTTTATAAGTCGATTAAAAATTAGATGATATTATTGAAATATTGCATAATAATCATACTCACCTGTTAAGATCTGAATTTATCTCATAAGCTAAATTGAACCAGGAGGCCATTATGCTTTAATTTTGTTCTATAAAGTCCGAATCACTAATTGTATAGAAGCTTTCCTTTAAAGAGGAACAAATTCCAGAGCTTAACAGTTTCACGCCTCGCAAAAAAACAGGATAATGTAGTTGTTTGTTTTTCTTTTTTGATAAAATATTGTTACGTTTATTTAAATTTATTAAGTTTTTTATTGCAAAATAATTACACACAATCGCTTACTACTTTACTTAAAAAACACAATTTAATTAAACGATTATTTACTTATTCGCGATTAACACACACAAAAACACACAATGAAACTGTTGTACTACAAGATCTAGATGACGTTTACAATCAGAATGAAATCCCAGTATAAAGGAGTTCTTGAATATACGGAAACTCCTTCCATCTGAATACTTCTTTATTACGCATTTATTTTGCATGCAGTGTTGTCATATTTGTTTAGTTGCTATGAAATGTAGGTAAATGTATGGTTGTGTGTTGTGTTTTTTTTTTTCTTAGCTTTGTGTTGGTTGTTTTTGTTTTGTGAACAAGAGGTTTTTGTAGAAACTTCTGGCTTTATAAACAGATACAATAGGCCATTCCGTTTCACTTTTTTGGTGACAATTGTTATTACTTCTTTTAACATCTTTGCGACAATATTGTTAGATTTTGTGGGGATATGAGTTCAGGTTATTGTTGGGCTCGCATAAATAACGAATAGCGTTTAGTAGATCAATGACACACGTTTATCCAACAAGTTGCAATTAAGGAACTGCTTGTTTAATTTAAAACTAATTTCACCTAAAAACAGTTTGTTTAACTCATCAAAATAATAAATTATTTAAAAACGAAACAAAACAGTTTTAAGTGTTTACCTTAAAAGGACAATGGATCATGACCTAATGTTTAACATTAAAATATTTAAATAAATACTAAAGTAAACAAAAAGTAACAAAGCTGAACCCGCAATAAAATTTTATTTAAACATTTATTTACAATAAATTATTTTACATTTTTCATAAAAAACATTTTCTTTATTCTTCTTTTTCTCACTCTAGTACATTTTTTCAAATGTTGCTGATTAAATTCAAATTTTAATTCTTAGTTAATTACAGTTTTTTTTCCTTTTTATTTTAATGACAGACGAAAGGTAAATCACCGTTCATTAATTTTATTATGTTAAAGTCCCTGGAGAGCAAAAAATATAATTAAAACTTAAAGTCGGATAATTATTTTTTTGTTAAAAATTTTATTTTAAATTAATTGAGGTATTTTTTGCTTTTGTAAATCATAAATGGAATGTACCCTTTTGCAGAGCAATTTTTAATTTTTTTTTGTCTCCTAGTGCAAAACTTTTAACTTCACAGAGAAAAATGAAATGCTAGAAGTTTTTAATTGCGATTAAAAAAATAATCGTTTTAATGCTAAATATAATTTGAAAACAATAACGATTTAAAATTCACAAATGTTTTACTAAAATACAATTTGAAAAATATGTTTGAGTGTTTATTTCCATTGAATGTTTGGGTTCTGTTCATATTTCCTAAAAAGGATAAGACGTTTCTACATATTTTTTCATCTTTTAATTTTTCTTATTATTCTTCTATTAAAAATATGGTTTGTTTTAATTTTGGCTATATAATCGCTAGATCATAAATCAGATTTCTGTATCTTTTAAAAAACATTTACCATTATGGATTTATTTATTTATTTTTTATCGTGTTGAAAAAGAAATGTGTAAAGTTCTGTTTGTCGTGATAAAAATCGAACATTTTTTCTAAGATTAAAGTGTTTTATTTTATATTTGAAAAATTGATTTATTTCTGAGGATTTATGAAATTTCAGAATCTTCAGCTGTTGTTGCACAAACCTTTGAATATTATTCGCCTGCGGTGTAGTCTGTATAGAATTATATTCTTATATTTTAGTATATTTATTTTCTCAATCTAATTTCACAGCGAATTGTTTATTAATTTTCTGAAATTTGAACCAACCTCAAAATTTGCGTTCGTTTCATTAGTATTTTACGATTAAGTTGTTTAACTTTCTTTAAAAAAACCAAATTCTAATAAAGATATTTATTTTGCAGCCATTAATTTACTTGGATTTTCTTTAAACTCATATTTCACAAAGTTTTCTCTATGAAAGCATAGAAAACAAATATTGTACAGTTGTCTTGATATTTTAAAACTTGGGCTTGAAGTCATGAGAAAATAATTCGAAAATTTTTTGTGATACAATGGAAAACATATCTCTTAAAGGACACCTAAAACTGAAAATAATAGTCTGCAAATTAATTTCAAAAACGTACATAAAAGTGATTTCTTTGGTATTTAAGAGAACGTGCATGCGGCAAAAACTACAAAAGTTTCCTAAATGAGTTGGGTGGTAATTTTTTAATGAGTATCTGAAATAAAATACAGATAAGAAAGCCATAAATTAAATAAAAGCTTTCATTTTAAACTATTTAGCTTCTATATCATACTCTCAATTTAAATTTAGTTCTATAATTTGAATAAATTTCAGCTTATATTTGGTTCAAGCAATCGATAAATTTAATATTGCAGTGCAAAAAAGTTATCAAAAACCATTTTTATAACAGCTTTAAATCTGCTCAACCATTAATTTTTGTTTCGTTGCTCTTGACCCGTATCTCGTAAGCGGTAATTTTTTTATCAATTGCGGAACCAACGAAATTAAAAAAACAAAATCCAAAGAAAGGATGTTTTATATATGCCTGAGTATGTTGCGTATCTATTGAAACATGACAAGTTATAAGAGTTAACAGAAAACTTCTTTTTATTTAAAGTACCCACTTCATCGAATTGTTACTCTTATTGGATTTATGAATTTATTAGAAGAATATAAAGTGTTATGCAAAGGGTATTTCAAATTTCATATAAAATATTTCGCTGTTTGTCGAGTCAAATATTGATCACCATAAACAATAAATTTTTAACTGGCAGCTTAGTTGCGTTACAGGAGAGAACAAAGCACCAATATATTCCATGATGGAGAGAGGACAAGGAAGATGCATCACAGGTGATATGAATTAAGACGAGTCCACCAATGACTACTAGAAACAGGGAATATGATAAATGATGATGTTTCCCTTGCATAAATTAAACTCTATTGAGGTGGACTACATGTGTCTTAGTCAAGGAATGTTAAAAGCTACACAGCTCGTTAAAAAACTCAATTATTGCAAAGAGGGAATACGATAGACTTCGTTTTTTTTATGAATTCGAACGATATATTATTCCATACAAAACATTATCGTTTTCTGTAAATATGAGTAGACATAATGCACTTTAAAGACAATACTGTCTTCGCTATCTTGGGTAATTTTTTGCCACACCCTTTGGAATAAAAATTTTTCATTCCAAAAATTTCACTTAATATTATTTACCAAATGAAAAGTTACTTAAGTTGTCAACGTGAGTGTGTTTTTATGTTTCCGCTTTAAAAAAGTACTTAATAGTTTTTTTTTTATTAATTTATTTTATTTGTTAACAAGTATTTTAAGCTTTGTAAGAAATCCGCTTTTGTTTATATGTATAATTTAAATTTATTATTTTTTGTGTTTTAACACAAAATTTGATTGTGTTAAAATTCACATGAGTGATGCGCAAATAATTATAATTATTTTGTTAAAAGTGTAAAAAATTTTGCTTGAAATAGGAAGATTTATTTTGAAAATTCGTCAAGAATTGTTTTTGAAACTTAATATTTAATATTTTATTTTTTTACTTCCGGTGTATTTTTTTAACCATTATAATATTTAGATGTATAGAAAAAAGTAAAATGGATCTTCTTACAGATTAACACAAATCAATCTTAGCTTTAGCCCGAAGATGTTGATTTATTACTAAAATATTTAAAGTTATATTTTTTATTTACAAAATTGATGGCTTCATTACGTGCAACCAATTGAAAAAATACCACCACTTTGAGAAGAGAAGAATAAGTCAATCAATCATTATCTTAAGATAGAAGTTAAAAATTATCCAGTTGTCAAGAGCAACTTGTTGAATAATTAATTTCAAAAAGAGTAATGAACTTTACAAAAACAATATTTACCCTTTAACTAGTTTAAAGAAACTTATAATTAAACTTTAATAATCATTTTAAAAAATGACAAGTAATTAAACCTTCAACTTTTCAATTGTCAAATATATAAATAATTAATTTTTGAAGGTGACAAATACCCAGTAAACATTTTTAAAAAGCATGAAATACTTATTTTTAAATAAAAATGTTAACTGAAATATTTAGTGGTCTCATAAAAAATTATTTTCTTTGATCAGATTTCTTCTTGTCTGTTTCTTGTTAAAAATAAAATATTTGTGTCAGTCATGAGAATAATAAATACCAGTTAATGACATGTAATAAATGATACTTAAATTGTAGATATACTTGTGGATACACTTGATTATAACTGTATAATTGTAATTGTTATGGTTACATACTTCGTTCTACATGAATGGAAAAATTATGCCACTATAACGCATTAAATATTTATGACTCAAACATATGTCACGATTTCCTAACTAAGTTGTGTTATTTTTAACCTCTAAGCTCCAATTAACTATACAGGGCTATAAATTTGCGAAGATTTTTCAATATCTAAAGTCTGTATAATATGACTTTTACTTTGTACTTTTTGTCTTAAAGTCTTGATTTGTGAAATTGCTTCAAAATAATTGATTAACAAAAGATGATGTCTGCTGTTTCATAAAATAAGTACGATGTGATAAAACATATAATTCGAAAAATAAACAACAAAAAAATAACACTTCCAGAAATATGATAACCAGGTTTATTTAAATTCAGATTTTGTCATAAATAACAGTAAGAAGCCACATGGTTTTAAATGGTAGAAGGACAACCGTGGCTTTTGAAAAATTTCTGATTTTACAAGGCGAGAAATAAATTCGTTCGTTCGTTATGACAGTGGACTGGAAAGTACTTTTTTGCAACTCAGAGAAAAAGAAAAAACTACTTTTTAAGGCAGAACGGGAAAAAATTTTAAAGATAATTTTAAGGTTAAGTTCATATGCAACTGCATCACTTTTAAGAACACTTACAATTGAACATATGTCTTCAAAAACACATATGGCAGATCTTCTAAAACAAACACTTCTAAAATTTACGATATAGTGGACGATGACTTCAAGAAAATCTAAAAATCAATATCTCGATTAACGATTTTCTTAGGGAATATATGAAAAAATTAAACAATAATAATAAATAATAATTAATATAAGACAAAAAGAATAACACTTTGTATAGATTTCAGTGTATTGATTGATACAACTGATATTTTATTCAGTTATAACGATATCAAATTAATGCCAGTGATTTTTTCACAATCGTGTAGTTTGTAAGAAAATGTCATTAGCACTAAATATTAAATATCAAAGTTTCTTTAAGTGAAACCATTTTTCTCACCGTGTAACATAACACTTTAACAAATAAAGTAAGTCTTCGTTTGACATAGAAAAATAAATGTTCCTTTAACTATTTTTTTCATTTCCCTATATGAAGAACACAATATTAACTTAGGCATACAAAAAGATTAGTTAGAGAATAATTTCATTATTTTTGTTTATTTTGTTTGCAATGTCTGATTAAAAGTTGAAGAAAAATACGATTCGAATTTTTATTTTTCTTTCCAAAGTCATTGGGCAAGAAGAAGTTGGTGAGTGTGTGCGTGCATACATATGAATGATATAAAGAAAATAATTGGTCAAAGGTATTTGCTACACTTTTTGTTTATTTTCAGGGAACAAGTTAAGCGGGATCTGCAAATGGGATTGCTATTTTTTTGTGAACGACGCTTGATTCAAAAAATTTTTTTTATGTGCAATATCTCAAAAATACGAGTACGAAATAAGAAGGAAGTTTCTTAAGAAGGCGATTGACAAGTTTTTCTTTCGTCGGTACTTTTTCATAGCATATTCGTCGGCAAAGTAAAATAACTAATAAAATGGCTATATTTATCTTTCTCCTTTCACCATCTGTCTTATCTCTTATCTATCCCTTTCCTAAAGCATGTAGCACGGTTACAAAAATAACTAAAAAGGTAATATTGCCTGAAGTGCTACTTCTATTAAAAAAAAAAATCGATTGTTTCATATACAAATAGTTTCCACAGATAGAAAGCTTCCTCACTTTTGACCATAAGGAACATGGTATTTTATTCCACCAAAAACACATTAACTTAAACCTTTCTTTCCTATCTGGCTTTTGCTTTGGTTTCTTTGTAAAAATTATACAACGAAAAGTAACCAGGAGCACTAACTTTAATAATTGTTATTTTCCACACTTCGACAAAAAAGTATTGCCATTTTTCTTTTAGGAAAATTTACCCTTTTATAACAGTCTATAATGAAGTTTAAATGGTTTACAAAAGCTCTTTACTGAGTTGCAAAAAAAAATTATAAAAAGATTTTCCTTTTTTTATATCATTTGAGTGTAAGTTATCTTTTATCCTTATCACAGATAAGTTGAAGATGTTTATCAAAAAATATCTTTCAAAATTATTGCAATTAAGGTATTTTAATTGCATTATTAGTTCCTGAGAAAATGTTTTTTAACGAGTTGTTTTAAGCAAGAAATGGGAAAGAGAAATACTTAAGCCCTCAAACATAAAATTTCATTGAATTCAGAGTAACTTACACAAATTTTAGTTAATTTCATTCAAGTAAAAATAATGTATTAAATAAAGCTTAAAAATTAATATGATTGTGCGCTTTGTGCCATTTTTACCTAAATTTTTGTAATTATGATGACCATTTATTTACAGAATTTTAATTAGAGCTTTTGAGTTAATTTAACGAGTTTTTTTTACTTCTCAGAGGTTTTTTTTCGTTAAATCAAATTACAACAAACTTCTACTCAGTTCCTTATTTTTGTCTTAAAGCACATCCTCATGTACCTTAAAACAAAATTGATTTAAATCTTATTTAGTCTTCAATCATAAATTTATACATTCTCCGCTAACAAAAAAAAAAAAAAAACAATAAAAGATAACACGTCTGTGACAATTATTATTTTTATTTGAAGAGAGCTACCAGCGGCAGATGCTGTAAAATTTGTGCCAAAATTAAAAAAAAAGATAACTCCCTTATAAATATAAAAATAAATATAAAAAATATATAAATAAAATAGCCTAATATTATCATATAATATGCTCAAGGAACCTTTTAATACTGTTTTAAAACGTATAACCAACAACTACAAAAAAATTAAAAGGATATTTGATTGAATATTTGATTAAAAATATCTTTCAATATTTTCCGATAAAAAAGATGTTTGTTGTAAGAAAAAGTTTTGATATCTAAACATATTTAAGTAGCAAACGCCCGTGAAGGATAGATAAATGAAAAAAAACACTTCATTTATGCATTTTAATTGTTTAAAAAAGTAGATTTTAAAGGGTTTCATTTAATTTAAAGAATGCAAAAAAAAAAATGGTAAAATTATTTTAAATAAAGTTAAAAAATACGAACCAAAGAGAAAATTTAAAATTATATTAATATATTCAATAACAGAAGTACAAAAAAAGCCTTGTCCTGTAGGTCATTTCTGCACAAAAAAAGGGCAATATCTGACAAAAATACTTTTGCCACTCTTATAGCAGTCTTCGATTGCAATTGTTATAACGTCAATTTAAGTTTTAATTTTTTTTTCTTAACGCGTGACTCTGCCTCTGCTGATCTTATCAAAAAAATTCTTGCTGCTTCCTACATCACAATGCTCTGTACCTTAAATAAGACACGAATTGCTTAGAAAATTGCGATTTTAACAGTCTCAGCTATCCAGACCAGAATATGCTGTGACCCATGCGAGATCTACAATCTCCTGTTTTTCAAAAAATTATAAATAATCTTAGTTCCGCTTTCAAGTAAATTCTAACTTTTGAATTTATTAAAATGAAAAAATATAAGCAAATTAAAAATATAATAATAATAATTTTAGTTCTGCTAAAGTTTGAGTATATTCTAACTTTTTAATTTATCAGAAAAAAATATACACGAATTTTTGCGTAAATTTTTTAAGAAAAATGGAAAAATTTGGCACCAGTCGAGTGTAATACAGCGTCCGTCATTAGCATTATTCTTCCTGCTTACCGTCGGCTTGGTCACAAATACAATTTTTTATTTTTACTCTCTAATCTTTTTCCTTTACAACGCAGAAAATGCTGTTAAGTATCATACTAATTGTTATAAAGTAAGCATGACTGCGTTCGGGGCCTTGCGCGGTACTTTATTAGTTTAACTAATAATTTAAAAACAACACATAGTAAAAATATATGAATTAAGAGCAGAAGAGTAAAGGTAAAAGATTCTGAAAATTATACAACTCAACCAAGCTTTCGCGAGGATGGTTCGATTAAATAAATTACTACGTGACCCTGTGCTTTTTAAAGTTGACTTCAACTAACAGATGCTAACGATTACAATAATCAGAACCAAAAATTATAAAAAAATAGATTGATAATTTTTATTCCATGCTTTTAACCAATTTCTGAAACCATAAATGAACAGTTTCCCAGTTTCCCCAAAGCCATTTAAAACATTTGGGAATTAGAATTAAACAACATAAAATTAGAAGCAGCAATAAACAATTTTTGAATTATTAAAACCCAAAAACAACTAAAAGCCACCGTAAAATGGAAAGATAAAATTTTTAGTAATAATTTTACAAATAATAAAAACGCCTTCTTAGCATGATTTTATAATAAACAAATGACTTCAGTAATGTTGAATACTGTATATAAAATGAACTTTAATTTCTCTGTAGGAAATTATCTAATTAATTTAACTTTTATATCAAAAGTTTTTAAATGCCTGTTTACATCTAAAAGATAAGAAAGTCAATTAACCTTAACAATTTTATCATAAAAAATTACAAGATGATTTGTGGTCCTTGATGCCCTGGTACTTGTATTCTGTATGCAAAAGCTTTTCTTTTAATTATCTTTTTTTACTTTTTACATTCATTTCTATTTTTTATTTTGTGCAGTCATTAAAAAATATAATTCGCCACTTAAGTATCAAGAGTACATTTCCATTTTATCTTCAAAGAACACACTAAAGGACACTTAATTTCAAATTAAAAGGAAATTACACTCAATCAATTCTACTTTTTCGTTATTTCTTACAGCAAATAGAATAAAAAAATGATTTTAAGAAAATAATTTTTGAAATATAAAAATTATTGGAAATTTTCGCATATAAACAATATTTATATTTTATACTTGTCCGCACAACAAATTGTTTTAGCCGCAGAATTGTGCACGCGATGATAAAACTTTTTTCCAAGAATATTTTTTCCATTGTTTGTGATAAATATCCCTTATTGAAAATGTTGGTTCGTTTGGAATTTTATCTCTTACATACAACAAATAATTTGACACAGAAGTTAAAAGTTTTTGTAAGGAATTATAAATACGTGATCACTTCAAGAAGAGTTCAAGTTTTATATCGTGAACTTTACATTATAAATGTCAATGGCTTTAATGGAATCCAGCTTCAGAACCTTTATAATAAATTTTTTGCTTCATTCATATAATTCGATAGGATTATTATTGCTGTAATAAACGTGAATTTTGTTCTCTAAATCAGCATGAAATATTTTCAAGTAATTTGCAAAGTCGATATGGCAATTGAACTATCAAAGTGGTTATACTAAGAAGTCCCAGGTTGACTTCACATTAAAATTTTTTTGGAACACATTGAATTTAAAAAAGTTTGTGAATAAACTTAAGCTTTTCAATTAAGACATTTTGGTTTTTTTTTAGCAAAGATTCTTGAAAAAATTAGGATTTTAAACTGTTGAATTGTTTTATAGTCGAGTGAGTTCACCTGGTAAATCAAATTGTTGTGATTAAATTATTGCTCTTAACTACTGTAAAGGCAGCTACTAAGCAGTAACAGTGTTGTTTCGTTGTAGCACACACGTTTGTGATCTTATTTTTCAACCGTTAACTCATTTTAAGAAGCATTTTCAAATATGTTTTATATTTGCAGATTCTTTCCTTAATTTCATTCCCTTTATCTAATCCTTAGTATCGTTTTGTGTCTTCGATCAACTTTTTTCTGATTGGACTATTTAATCTCCGATCTATTTTTTGAAATACCGGTCTGGCTTTCCAACCAAACATTAATTCTCATTCTGACTATAGTATTTTGACACAGCATCAAACATTTATTCCATACACTATTTCAACTTGAAAGCAATTACTTTGCATAAATATTCCCAATATTCTTTCATTCAAAAGAAACTCGCTTTTATGAAATGTGATTTTAATGGAAAATAATTTTCTGAAATTTTAAACAAAATAAAACAAAATAACGTTATGATGGAACTCGGTGTTACTCTCCATACAACACACAAAGCAGGGACTTTAAAAACTTTTCTCTTGTTTCTTTATTTGTTTCCTTTGTCTTAGGAAAATAATCCAAAAAAGTTTTCTTCTGTGAATATATTGTTTTTCGTATGTGGTTTAAAAATAAATTTTTTGTTTCCTCTAATGTATTTCTGTTAAAAGTTTTTGCAATATTTAGGTGTTCTTATTCTCATAGTAAATATAAATATTTCGATTATTAAAAATAAATTGAAGTTTAAATAAAACTTTTGTGGCATTTAATTTTTCTTTGAATTTATAAATAAAAATTAAATGAATAATGAAGCATAGCAACAGCTCTTGTAGAATTTATGAATTTAAATTATAAAACTTTCATTAAATCTTTGAATACCAAAAATTTACTGTTGAGTGCTGGAAAATTTTGTTTATCTGAAATATTAAGGCACAAGTTAAAAAATGGGGAAAATATTATAAAAAGGCAATAATTAAAATTGGGGGGTTCAAGAAATGTTTAAGAAAAAAAAAAAAAAAAAAAAAAAATTCTAATTGTGAATTAGTCAAATGAGTAGTTTGAAACAAAATTTCTGTGGCTGTTTCGCCTTCAAAAATTTTTATAATTTGAACGGTAACGAAAAACGGCCATTTTTTACATTCGGTTAAATGTGATTTTTAACGGTACAAAGTGCTCTAAAGTTAGAATATAATCTTCTCATAAAACTGTAAAAATTTCCCTTTTGCGAGTTAAATATATGTTGCCGCTTTATCTACGTCTCCCAACAACCCAAAAATACAAAGAAAAAAGACAATCTACGACTCTTGTTACAAACTAAAAGAAAGAAAATAAAAGTTTGAAGAAGCTAAACTATTTGGCCTAAATTTGAATTTAATTTTTTGTTCTTATAGCAGCTGCTGTTTATGTTGATAAATGATAAAACCGAAGTTATTCCTCTTCTATATAAAAGTTTGACAAGTTATTTATTTTTGATTTTATTCAATAAGCTTTTAATATAATTTAAGCACCTCACGTCATAACCGCACCGTCCGTTTGAGACTTTGAATAAATAAAAACTTAATATTAGTTTTTGTTTTCACATTATTCCCATCGCATTTTGTGGTCATATTTATATAGTAATTGTCTTTGAAAAAATTCTTTTCACCGTATAAAATAAAAGTATACGTAATTTCGCAGCACTTTATTAAAAGCAAATTTCCCAACGCCTCAAAGCAGAATTTTATTTAATAAAAAAACAAAGATATTAAACAATTCAAGCAAACAATATAAGCATTTTTATTTTAAAAATTTTATTTTAAATGGTATATAATCAAACAAAGAATAAAGATTTTTTTCGAAAATTCTTATTTGTGTCTGTTTCCGACAGAAGACTCCTCAAAAAACGCGACTCCTTAATTTAAATATGCAAGCAACTATTTCATAGTGTAAAACTTATTATTTATTTAATATTAAATTTTTGGTATTTGAATTACATTCTCTCCTCATTTATCTTCAGTAACAATATAAACAACAACAACAACAAAACTTTTGCGGCTCCGTTGGCGTGTGAGTGCGGTTAAATAATTTTAGTGTTTTATACATCAGCAACTCTTAAACATTTTCCAAATTAATTTGCAACCAATTTTTATTGCTTTTTCAAATACAAAATAAATTAAATAAATAAAGAGTTCTTTTTTATTCAAGTTAATTATTTTAACAGCTGATAAGCTCAAGAAAAATAATTATAAAACAAAATTTAAAACTCATCTGACGAGCAAAAATGTATTTAATTTTTGCAAGAGTTTTATGTCGTCAATCCTGTAACACAAGTGCAATAAATATTTTAATTTTTCATACACTTCGAGTTTAATTTAATATTATCTTTTTTTAAGCACACACAAACAAGGATAAGTGTATGTGATGCTTGGTCTATCGAGGGCTTTACTCGAGTTAAAGTACCACATTGCCAGGCCCAGTGATAAATTATCTCTTAGATTTCGACATGCCACAGGATAATCTTTTTCCTATTTTTGATGATGATATTCTGATTGCCTATGAGATGCCAAAGCAATAACCATCAATGAATGACTTAATCGACACACGGCGATGCTAACAAAATATTTTGCTGTGGCCGTAATCTTTAAGGAAAGACAAAAATAAATTCAAACAAATTTTACACCTGCAATATCTTCTTTGACTACTGGACGAGATTTGATTTGATTAGAACATCGTAGAGGCTGAGGTATCACCTTCCACGATAACTTTATACGATATCGTCACATTAATGATATTCCAAAAGAACCAAACGTAACTTGTCTTCATAAAAGAGTGTTTTAAATTATAGAGAAGTTCCCGATTAGAGATTGTGTATTTTGGACTATCGCCACTTCAGTTGTCCTGTCATCTCTTATGCCTTTCCACACTTTTCTTAGTCATTACTTCTTCGACTATTCTTTAGTATGTAAGAAACTTTTTGTGTCGAATTTTGGTTTTATTTTTATTGGTAAAAATTTTGTATGAATATATGTGGGATAATAAAATCAAAATCACTGGCTTACACACACACAAATATAAATAAAACAATTCCAACTAGAGATATGCTGAGTTTATATTAAATATTAATATTCTCACATTCCTACAATAAACGCGTTATCTTTCGTAACTTTTCTCTAATAAACATAATACGAATTTATGCAACACGTGTCCCAAAAAAGAATCATGTGTAAATCTGATTCAATTATTTTAACACGAACTTTAAACAAAGTATTAAAATGAAAAATCACAAGCCCACAAAAGAATACAAAAATTATTTACTCTTGAATAATTCAAAAATTATCAGGAAATCAAGTAAAACATTGTTTATTTTTAGTTTTAATTTTATTTTCCTTACTTGACATTTCCGATTCTGTCTGTTATTCTTTAAATTTGCTGATGTATTTTAGATACGTATAAGCGTAAGTTGCTGTTTGCACATAAATGGTTTTTTTGAAAAAGGCTTTTTTCATCCAATAATAGATATTTAATAGAAACTAAGACTTAATTTTTTTTCCTTTTTAAAAATATTTAAAAAACAGCAAAATAATTTAGTGGCAACTTTAAGACTGTTTGAGATGTTTTTTTGTTATTCTTTTTAAATAAAAATTTTGCTTAATTAGTTACTACCAAAATAATGTTGTAAATAGCAATTATGATGTCCGCAGAAAACAAGTTTTGAAATATGTAACTATCAATGTAATTATCAAACAGACTCATTAATACTCTGTATTGCTAAAGAGTCTGAATGCCAAATTAAAGTTCAGTAATATTTTGAATTTTTGTTTGATCTTAATTGCCTTTTTGTCTTGAAAGCTGTTTTTAAAATTACATTAAACGTATTTGGAGAAAATATGTTGCATAATAGATATTTACAACAGACAACTGTTACATATACAGTTGCTTATCAACATTTCGAACAGCTAAAAAATAACCGGAATGCTGAAACTTTGCTAATAGAAACTTTTCGAAGTTGATTAAAAGTACATGTTTCTATAGATTTCTAGATACAATGTTTAATAACATTTTGTGCTTCCGCTTCATATGTGAAGAGCGCCAGTCTATTTCTCAATTTTCTCTCACTTGCGATATTATTGTTTGCTGCGATTTCATAATATTCACATCAGTTTTCAACGGCACGTGTAACAAAACACAACGGTAAAAAAAATTTAATTTATTATAAGGAATATGTAATTTAAAATAATAATAAACCTCTAAATCTCGAAATAATATTAAAAATTAAAAAAGAGCAAAATGGAAATACAAATCGAACGAATGATTAAAACTGAATAAATGCTTAAAAATTAATAGGAAATCTACATTAATTTCTGTTGTATTTACAAAAACTAAAATTAAACTAAAATACAAATGAAAACATAACAAGAAAGTTTTTTTTTCTTATTTTTTAGTTGATAACATCTTACAGCGAACTAGCGACTGCTACATCGCGAAAACTTTAGTTAACTAACACTACTGAATTTTCCGCAATCAACAGTTATGTTACAGCCATTGCATAAAAATGCTCTAAAGTTGTTTTACTGCGTCAAAGAACAACATTATTACCAGCGACAGTAATATCACATTTTCACAAACGCCAGCAATGAAAGTCGGCTTAATACCAAAAAACGTCAGCTGGCGCACCATAATACATTTGAAGTATCCACTTGGCTGATAATCTCTTACACTATAATACTGCTTTGTGTCATTGTAGGCAACCTGTTACAGAACCATCGTGTGCCTACCATTACAAATAAATTCCTATTATGTCTTGCTATTGCTGATATTCCGTTGAGTGTCCTCCGTATGCCAGTAACGTTGATGGGTAAATTGTTGCAGCATTTTATGTTTGAAGAATTTTTTTTTGTAAATAACAAAGAAAAAGTTTTTATAAATTGGTTTGAGAAAACAATCTTATTTACAAGACGTTTTTACACAGCTGTAAGCCATTCGCCGGAAATGATACTGGAAATAACTTTGCAAGACCCTATTATGTACTAAGTAATTAAAGAATTTTATTATCAATAAAACAGGAATTATTTATTTCAAGTATTTTTTCAAATTTTTTCTGTCCAATGGTTTGAGATATTTTCCGGTTTCCTTGGAAAATATCTTTCCAAAATTTTTTAACTTTCCATTTACTTCTGCAAGGCCTGCAGGTAGAAATGTCTTGCGCACCTGTTGAACAGCATACCGTATGCTTTCTAAATGCCTTTCTGTACGCATACATTTTTCCAAATGCATTAAATATTTATTCAAACTATTAAGATCACTAAGGCACTAGATTCGAACGAAGATATAATAGTCTCAATCAAAAGTTCCTTATTGTAAAAGAAATTATTTTTTTGTTTTATTAATTTTCTTAAAAAAATTTGATTATATTTTAATAAAACAAATTAAAATAATTTTTTCGTTTTTCTTCATTTTTTTTATTGAATTTTTTTTAGATCCAACCATGAAAAGAATTTGGAGAGTAAAGAGCGCATCGTTAAAATGCTTTTCGTTTTGGTTCTTGAATTTTTTATATGTTGGATACCATTGTATGTCATCAATACGGCGGCCATGTTTATTGGTCCCGCCATCTACGAGCATGTGGATTATACAACAATAAGTTTCTTTCAATTGCTGGCCTACTCATCGAGCTGTTGTAGTCCCTTCACCAACTGCTTCATGAACGCCAATTTTCGTCGAGCTTTTGTCGACACCTTTAAGGGGATGCATTTTAACGATAGAAGTTTTTAGAATAAAAGTTAAAAACCTACACCAAATCTTTGTTGTACGGTAATGACGACCAACAGTGTATGGGAAAGTCCAAGACTTTGAAATTCTTATCAGAGGTCCCGGTTAAGGACTGAAGTCAAATTTTAGTTGTTTTAAAGTGTCTGGTCAACGATTAAATAAACAATAATAAAAAATCTAACAATAAGCAGCTTTAAAACATGGCGTTTAATTTTGTTTTTGTTTTAAGAAGTTCAACTTAACAAAAAGTGTAA
The DNA here is from genome assembly GCA_937654795.1 of Cistogaster globosa. NCBI lineage: Eukaryota > Metazoa > Arthropoda > Insecta > Diptera > Tachinidae > Cistogaster > Cistogaster globosa. The sequence goes on along the minus strand of OW569406.1, from coordinate 120,441,098 downwards.
AACAATTAAAGAACAAAAAATAAAAGGAAGTTGTGTTTTTGACAAAGAAAACTTAACGAAAACAATTTTAAATGAAAATACAGGTAATTGAAATTTAAGATATTAAAAAACAAGTGTACAAAGAGTTAGTGAAATTAAAAATATTATTTTGTATAAAACAAAATGAAATTAAATCTCTGTAAATTTTATTTCCTTAATCTAATGCACCAAGAATAACGTTTCAATTTTTAAATTAAATAAAATTTGCTATTTAATATAAACATTTATTTAAAGTAGACTTAATTCCTTATTGTAAATTTATCTGTAAAAGAATTTAAACTTATTACATAACAAAATGTTCCATAAGTACAACAAACGAATCGAAATTATTGTTCGAAAAAAAAAAAAATTAAAAATAAATTAAGTGAATAAAAATTAAACAATTAATTACAAAAATACTTAATAAATACGTTTTATTTTTTAGTATAAAGTGACACTTAAAAAAATTAAAAATCACTTGAATATTTTCTATCAGTGTTCTTTTTTTTTTTTTTTTTGATAAGCAGAAAACTTAGTTGTAAATAAAATTAATTTGCATTTAAAAACGAGGAAAGTTCTGATTTTATTATTGTCTTTCAAAAAAACTATTTGTCAGTTTTTTTTTGCTTTATAAAAGTGAATAAAGAACCTAAGATCCTAATAATATGAAAGAATGGAAAACAAATAAAAAAAATTTTTTTTGAGATGTTTGTTTCAAATATTGTTTCAAATATTGGAAAGATTTCTCCTGCTTAACAACTCCCATTTTAGGTCATACAATCGTTGCTTTATTGTGAAAATCTAAGGAAAATTTTGATCGTTTTTTTATGGCTGCAATATATTTTCCGCATTTTTGCCTGTCTGTTCGTCTTTCACAGGCCTCTATTTCTTAAACTGACTTAGCCAGACATGTAAAATATTCACAGAAGTTTTATTATTAAAAATCCGCTACTATTAAAATTAATCTTAAAATAAAGAGATTCCCTATGGCAATAAAACTGACGTATATTTTTTTATTCAAGCAATAAATAATAGAAGGATCTAATTATAAGCTAAAGGATGGCTCATGCATGGCGCGAAACCCTTGTGTGTAAATCAATTATTTAAGCAAAACTAAGGTGTTCAAATATGTTGGCATAGATTTTCAATTTTATCTTCCTTATGATAGTCCGGAAGGCATATGTTTGTTTGAAAAACTGGTATTCAAACCGTAGTAGGATTTGGTTCTTGAATAAGTTTCGTAATTTAATGTATTTCTGTTTATTGTGATAATAATAACTTTGCTCCTATTTACTTGCCTGACAAAGTTGACGTTTTGAGCGATTTTCAAGAAATCACTAATTTTATTGTAATAAAAATATGGTCAATTTACGTTAAGTAGTTCACAAAGCATTAAAAAATAGACGTTCTATTTAGTGTTACAATTTCTAATTTAATTGCAGCAAATTACCTATTCTCTTTTGATTCGATATAAAAAAAAGTAGTTCTGCTATGGATTTTTCCGATTTATCTGTTCTTTTTGAAAAAAGCGTTCACAAATAACAAAATTAATTTTATCGTTGCCTTAGTGATGGTTTTAAGTACAACAGCAAACATAAGAAGTTACATTAACATAATCTGATAATCTCGCCTTCGGACAATTTTCAAAATGAAAAAGAAAAAAATTAAAAAAATTCTAGTTGAATGAAAAAATAAAAACTGTAAGAGAGGCAGTAATTTCTTATTTCTTTTCAACATAAAAGATTAAAAAAGACTAACAACCTGAGCGTAAGTTAATTGAGGAAGAGTGTGAGTACATTTTGATAGTGGATACCAACACTTTGCTACAATTTGTTTAAAAGAATAATAAAACGACGTTGCGAGTGTTTAGTCAGTGGTGTACTTTTTTGTTGAGAATTGCCTACATCCTTATTATCTCTGCTTGACTGGCAACAGAAATGATTTTGAATGAAGAAAACAACTAAAACAAAGGAACCCGCAAAAACAAATTTCAGGGGGCGTTTAAGCCTGAGGGTGATTATTTTGTCAAAATGCGACAATTTTGTCTTTAAAGAGGCTCGTCTCTTTAATAAACATAAGTTTCGTTTAAACAAAAACATATATTTAACAACAATTATAAACACAGACATAAATTCTTAAATTGAGACAACGTTAAGAAAATGCGACAAACGAATTGCAAACATAGTTTTTTTAGGTTGTAGTTTATTAAAAGTAGAATGGCGTTGCAGATTTAAGAAATTTTTACTCAGTTGTTTTCTTATCATTTACAAAGCGAAATGAAAGCAAAATAATACAAAGAGTTAAATTATTCTAACCTGCAAGCAAATTTGCTAAAGAACTGTAACAACAACAGTCCTTGAGCTTTGGTTTTGTTGTACTGATATTCAAATAGTGAAGCAGAAAATAAAAATTAACAATAAAATGCATTAAAATTAATAATATCGTTTATGCAAAAACCTTTAAGAAATAGGTGATTTAGGTTCAAAACAAAATGCAAAAATTCTTTCTACTGTAATTATCTATGATATTTCCTTGTGTTTAAAGACAAGAAAACTTTTCCTGTGAAAATTTAAGCCTTTCAAATTTTAATGTTTTAATTAGTTGAAGAACTTTTTGTCATTAATCGAGAATAGTAATAAAAAATCTAAGGCAAATTCTTAAATTTATAAAATTAAGTTCGAACCTTTAATTTTTAAAATGCTTCAATCGTTGAATGTCAGAGTGCCCAAACAAAGAAATTGATATTTTGCTTATTTTTCTGCCTTAAGATTCCAACCATTCCACAGTGGGGCAGAATCAAATTATTTTGGAAATAATTCAGCCATTTCAAAACGGCTAGGCCGATTGATTCAAAATTTGGCACGAGCATAGTAGAGGAGTACTTGAGCTTAAGTTTTGAAGGTGGTTACCCTCCACTTTCCAGGGATGGCGCTATATGGTCTCAAAGTTGGACACCTCGCTCCTGAAAATTTTTCTAACGCTTGGCATTTCTTCAATTTTTGTCTGATTTTTAAATATTTTACACGGTCTTAAAGCTCTCGTAAATACCTACAAAATGGTGCTTTAAACTGCATGTTTATGTTTAAAAATGATCGAGTTATAAGCATTTTAAAATTAAAATTTTTGATTTTTTCCATACCCTGGTCCAGTTTTTTCGAAATATTGGGTACAATTTGCAGCAAATTTGTTTGAGCTTTTTTGCCGTAGATAGCAAACAAAATTTAAGATTTTCTGAAAAAAATTTGAAAGTAATATCTTTTCTGGCTTAAAAATTATACGATTTTCAATTTAAAAAATCCAAAATTATTGCATTTTTGTGTATTTTAGCCTAAAATGGGACACTAATCTAATTTTTTAGATAGAAAAAAATTTTCTTGAGGAATATATAAAACTTTTTTATTTTTATTTAAGCTAACTATATGAGTGTACGTTTAAACCAAATTTCGTATAAAACTGATCATTCTTGTAGAAGATGTAAGTCTTTCAACTTGACATCTTTTACATCGAAATTTTGACTTTACCCCATATTTTCTAAAATCCCAAAGCTGGGATCGGAAAAAGAAGAATACTATAGAAAAGCTATATATACTCCAAATTGTTTCGAAAAGTATTTCGTGAGCCCTAGTCCATATGTGGACTTTATGGGCAAAAGAGTAAAAAATTCCAATTTTTCGTCTTTATTTTGGGAATTATGGGATTTCCTTTAGCTTAATGTTGCAGATTTTTTACCGTTTGATTTTAGTTAACAAACTACATATGCACAGATAATTTTATCTGATTTGCTTAATTAATAAAAGTTTTATAGCATATTTAATATTTTTACTTTTCTCAAATTGGACCGTTTTTACCATAATTTTTCGAAATTTTTGGAGCTCAGCAACGAATATTAAAATTTTGTTCCATTTTTTTATTTTTTTTATGCATGTGAATAAAGATGACGCAATTTCCTATTAAATAAAAAAAGATTCACCTGTATATCATTCTTACGTGCAAAACTATGCGTTCTTAAATATGAGTGTTTCAATATGATCTCACTTTTATACATTTATGTTACGGAAGTAAAAATTTTCATGCCTCTGTAAAAAATTGTGTAAAAAAACAATTATACCTGAATAGAGGATAACCAAGAGGAATATCTTAAATTAATAATCATTATAAAAAACATCAGATAAAAAATAAAATTTTCTGTTAATTTTTATTTACGAAAAGTCGTTAAAAGTATTTTTTATTTCCTTAAAATTATTATTTATTTTCTATAAAATAATCTATCATATCATTATGGATTTCTAAAATATAAAGTAAATCCTTTAATTCTGTTTTGTTAGAAGGTGAAGAAGCCTCATAACTAATCTAACGTTTTCTCATTGATGAGAGTACAGGATCAGAAGATAAAAATAGGCTATAGAAAATTTCTTGGTTTTGTGACTGCCTAGAACATTTTCGAGAACTGAATATTTGAATGTACTTGAAATCGCAGTTTCTTGCTTCTTGGGCTTCTTCTGTTAATTCCCCAAGAGGAAGAATATTCAATTCTATAATTGTTTTACCATGACATAATATTTTATGTACTGTGGGCGTCATATCCCTCCATGGATATAGGGAAACGAGTAGCTGAGATATTTTTGCTGTATATTCTCCAAATCGAAAAGAATTAATTTGAGTTTTGCTATTAATTGCCATTAAAACTACGTTAACCATTCTAAGCAACTTTTTGTCAATTCCAGTTATGTTTGAAGTAGTTTCAAAATCCCCAAAAATTTTTCTTGCAGTATTTCCGTAGTTAGTGTTTCCTCCACTACGAAGAGGCTTATCAATTATTAACCCCGTTTGTACTCTAAACTCTTCTTGGATTCTACTTTTCTCAGAAGCTCTTAGAGCTTTTAGTTCATCATTGTTTTTTATTTTTTTTTTTTTTTTGTTATTAAATTTTCTATCGTACTTCTGTATTTTAAGTCGTATGCAATATGCAAAAAATGCTCCAAAAATCTTATTCTAGCATGAAGGGGGGATATTCCGAACGATAGAACTTCTTCGTTGACTACGTTGGTTTGTTTTTTCTGAGAATTCTGACTTCTTCTGATCACATATGGAACATTTCCAATAAGAAGATGTGTTAGTTATACCGTAACTAACTTTTCCATCAATCATTGTTAAACTAAGTTGAAAGGATATGTTAACACAGTATTCTTTTATTTTTATTGATATTGGTTCCAATGATCTTATTTCGTCTTTGATATGCTCGACTAATTGTTTTGTCGTAGTATTTGATTCGTTTACATACTCAAAACAAATAGGCCTACAAAAATTTTTGGATCCTAGGGTTGTGTTTTTCCATATATCTTTAAAAGTGTTTGCACGTACTGATGAAGATGCAACCAGTGAGTATGAACGAATTCTTACTGGTACTAAGGATGCCATGAATATGCTCTTAAAATCTATTGTATGTTTTTGTTTGTACTCAGGAAGGGCTGATATTCCATCACATCCCCACCTACACATTAGTACTACATCGCAGTTTTTAACCTTTTCTAGTTGGTCAGTAGAAAAATCTGAAATAATCCGTGACGCCGTATTTTCTAGCAAAGAAGATAGTCCAATAGAAGCTTTCGTTTCATCAACTGTTATTGGAGATGGCATAATCGCTTTCTTTTTTTCTTGAATAGAGTTATATGATGGTAAATTGCATGTCCTTTCTCAAGTAAAGCTTTTCTCAAAATTTGGTACTTATTTTGGCTTATTTTTATTTCCAACATCAGAGCAATAGCTTCTTCCTCCGTAAAATTTGACTGCGATGTCGGAGTAGGTATGCTGTTAACAATTCGTTTCAACCGTTTTGGAGATGCGCTGGGAAGAATATTGGCAATGTGCACTGCCTCGGAAGGCTGATTTTCTTTTTTTAGCAATTCTTTGAACGTATCGGAAACTTCATCTTTTGAAACTGAAGAAAGTTTTTCGGTTAACCTTTTTTTCTTAGACTTCGAACATAAGTCATCATAAGATTTGCAGGGAGCTCCACATAATGCGATGTAGGTTGAGAATTTCGCTACAGTATCCATCCAAGTAAGATACTTTACTTTAAACTTATTTTTGTTTCCGCGAACTGATTTCATTTTTTGATCAAATAATTTTAAAAATTTTTCCAGTTTTGCAGTACCAATGACATCAACTCTGCAGTTGTATGTAGCCTTAATAAATTTTTTCATGGCCTTAATTCTATCAAGTCCTTTTGTAGCATCAGTCCACAAAAAAGAACATAATGTCTCAAACTTCAATGTGATCGGCATGATGTTTTTTTTAAATATGATATCTATTGTATTTATGCAAATATTTATATGCGTGTTCAGGTCATCGAACAGTTGGGTACCTAAAGAAGCAAAGCAGCTAGCTAAAAATCAAAAAAGGCACTTAGGTAAGACATAATTAGTGATAGGTCATCCTAAAACGAACACTTGCACCATTATTTTTAACCCTTACATTTCTAACCCTTTTTTCAGATATAATTATTTTTTTACACAATTTTTTACACAGGCATGAAAATTTTTACTTCCGTAACATAAATGTATAAAAGTGAGATACATATTGAAACACTCATATTTAAGAACGCATAGTTTTGCACGTAAAAATGATATTGAGGTGAATCTTTTTTTATTTAATAGGAAATTGCGTCATCTTTATTCACATGCATAAAAAAAAATAAAAAAATGGAACAAAATTTTAATATTCGTTGCTGAGCTCCGAAAATTTCGAAAAATTATGGTAAAAACGGTCCAATTTGAGAAAAGTAAAAATATTAAATATGCTATAAAACTTTTATTTATTAAGCAAATCAGATAAAATTTTCTGTGCATATGTAGTTTGTTAACTAAAATCAAACGGTAAAAAAATCTGCAACATTAAGCTAAAGGAAATCCCATAATTCCCAAAATAAAGACGAAAAATCCCAAAATTGGAATTTTTTACTCTTTTGCCCATAAAGTCCACATATGGACTAGGGCTCACGAAATACTTTTTGAAACAATTTGGAGTATATATAGCTTTTCTATAGTATTCTTCTCTTTCCGATCCCAGCTTTGGGATTTTAGAAAATATGGGGTAAAGTCAAAATTTCGATGTAAAATAGGTCAAGTTGAAAGACTTACATCTTCTACAAGCATGATCAGTTTTATACGAAATTTGGTTTAAACGTACACACATATAGTTAGCTTAAATAAAAATAAAAAATTTTTATATATTCCTTAAGAAAATTTTTTTCTATCTAAAAAATTAGATTAGTGTCCCATTTTAGGCTAAAATACACAAAAATGCAATAATTTTGGATTTTTTAAATTGAAAATCGTATAATTTTTAAGCCAGAAAAGATATTACTTTCAAATTTTTTTCAGAAAATCTTAAATTTTGTTTGCTATCTACGGTAAAAAACTCAAACAAATTTGCTGCAAATTGTACCCAATATTTCGAAAAAACTGGTCCAGGGTATGGAAAAAATCAAAAATTTTAATTTTAAAATGCTTCTAACTCGATCATTTTTAAACATAAACATGTAGTTTAGTTTTGTAGGTATTTACGAGAGCTTTAAGACCATGTAAAATATTTAAAAATCAGACAAAAATTGAAGAAATGCCAAGCGTTAGAAAAACTTTCAGGAGCGAGGTGTCCAACTTTGAGACCACATAGCGCCATCCCTGGAAAGTGGAGGGTAACCACCTTCAAAACTTAAGCTCAAGTACTCCTCTACTATACTCGTGCCAAATTTTGAATCAATCGGCCTAGCCGTTTTCAAATGGCTGAATTATTTCAAAAATATTTTGATTCTACCCCACTGTGCATTCGTACAACTAGTGCGTTTCAATCAAAGGAAATAATTCTTAACATGTTTTATTTTGCAATTGAAATAACCTAACGAGTAAATAAAAGCGTAGTAAGACTACATCTAATTAGAAAAATGTATACATTATATAAGCAAGAGAACTTTGTAGTCTGTTTGAAAATTTGCCACAAATATTAAGGTCATTAAAATCTTTAAAACAGAATAATTAAAACAGAATAAATAAATAAAATAATTAAAACAGAATAAAAGTGAACAAATTCTTGTAACTAAACAAAATGCGTAACACGTACTTAATACATAATAAATGTTAATAAAGCGAATGCATGATGTATCAGAGCGTAAACTTTTATTCTTTATTTTTAATTATGTCAGTTTCCGGTAAAGAGAACTTTTTTTTTTTATAATTGCGGTAATTATTAAAACCAAATAAAACAAATTACTGCAGAGCAACTACGAAATTATTTGCTCAAATTCTAGTTAATTAAAATCATTATTTTCGCTTTTGTAGGAATTTGTAAAATAAATTAAAAGTAAATATAGTGACCCAATGGTAATTGTGTTGCTGGATGAACGTTTTCTAATTTTTTATTGCCTTTTTGCTTTGTGGGTTGAAGATACTTCGTATTAAATATGTTTGGCTTTAGATTAAAGATTTTTTAAGTTTCTATATAAAATTTGGTAAGATGAGCTATTCAGGAGTAAAAGAATTGCTATTTTAAACATAAATTGTGGAGAACGAAAATTTATCTGAATAAAAACTAAAATTTTTCCAAACAAAAATTCTTACGACCTCATTCATGCAATTTTTTTTCAAATAAATTTAAGGCTGTTAAACAAATTTCAATACCAAATTTATTTAAGAATGTTTTGAATATAAAGAATGAAATATACTTCAATATATTTCCTTATTTTATTGATTTTATTTCATTTATTCTCTATGCATATTTGGTTACAAACTTTTTTATTTATTATTATTTTCTTCTCCATTATTTATTTTGGGTCTTAGCTTTGAATATTCTAGACAAAAAACACTAACACATTTTCCCTTCGAATTTCTTAAGTATTTCACACTGAAACATAAATAAAACAGAAGATAATTTAATAGAACGGCAAACTGTATGTGTATGTTTTTGTGTATGCATTTTGATGATGCTTTTGCATGTGTGTGGTTAAATTTAAACAAAAAATTAAAAGCCGTTAATTAACAAGGAGCGCAGATTTTTCATAGTGTAGATAAAAACAAAAACTTTTGCGTTGAAAATGAAAAAAGGGTGTTTACTCAAATAATATTTGTGTGATTAATCGAAAAATGTTAAAGAAAGAAAATAGTTGTTAGATTTTTCTAATTATTATAGTGGTTGACTATAGCTTTTGCAAGGAGTTAAAAGGCTCCAAAATCTTAATAGACTACCCGGTACTTCCAGATTACTTTCATGAGGATGTATCATAAACAGCTCATCTACTACATATATATTTCCTCTGAACGTATATTACTTTAAAACTCCCTATTCTTAGGCTGCTATTTCAGGACCGGGCTTTTTAATTATGAAAATACCTAACGAAGTAACAATCTAAACAAAAATCTCTACCGTTGGAGTATAATTACATGGACGGGCGTCCTAAGACTCTTACTACCAACGCAGCTCATCAAATTTAAATATTTTCGCGTAATACTTTAGTACCTTTCAAATTAATTCGTGTTGGGCACTAAAGATAATTATTTATAAAAATATCTTGCGATTGATTTTGCCTTCTCTTAGCGTCGCAGTGGTATCAATTACGGGATATGGTCAGGATTAAAAGTATCTTTTATTAATTTTAAACACGTGGTTTTTGTATTGTTTATTTAAAATATTCTTCTAAAATACAGATTTTTTTAATAATTGAAATGGGAAAATTTCGAGATTTTTTTACGAATAAAGAAAAACAATTTTTGGGTTCTGTGGATAAGAGAAGTCAAGACATAAATTAGAAAAAAAGCGTAGAGAAGCTTTAGAAAATCATGTGTTGTATTTAAAGAAGAAACATTTAAAAAAATCACTTATCAAATCCTTCCGAGTCTTTTTGAAAGTGTTTATTAGGTTTATTTTATTCAGAATTTGCATTTAAAAAGGCCTAATAATAATCACTCTACTTTATATGCAAAAAAAATTTAATCTTTTTTCGTTAATGATATTCTTTCATTTTATGAACAAAATAATAGGAAACTGTAATTAAACTTTTTTCCATAAAATAAGGAAAACCCTGGTAAAAAAAAAAAAAAAATCATGCAGGAGAAAAAAATCTCCTTAAGCATTTTTGTGACAAATTGTTTTTTTAGTGTTTCCTCTTTTCTGTAGAAGTAATTTAACGCTATCTTTTAGATTTAAAGATAAAGAAGAAACTTAAGTTTACAATGCTATAAAACATTAAAAGTATAAAAAAGTAAAAAAGAAAGCGCGTTCGGAAGGTCGCTCAATATTGTAAAGCTGAAAATTATCTTGTTATTGAACATATTTCTAAAGGAGCCTTAGAAGTTTTACTTTTACGAAAAAAGGATTTGATTATGAAACAAAAGAAATTTAGATTATTAATGTTTGGATTTATTTTACTTTTTTCATTACGCAGTTATTAGTTTTATTTCTATTAGAAACCGTACCCTGGTGTTTAATATTTATTTTTTTATTTTTAATTTTTATTGAGGGAGTTTTCAGTTTTAAGTAAAATATTACGTGTAAATTTAATTTTGTAATCACTCGAAATTCAGATTAGAGTTATATAATTATTCAGCATTTTTAACAATAAGGGGAGTAGAATAATCAAAATCTGCATCCAAGCATACTTTCATTAGTAGCAAAATTATTTTATACAAATTTTTAAAACGTGTTCAAACATTATTGCTAAAAAATTATTGTTTAACTAATTTGTTTTTTTTTTTATATAAGTTTTGCAATTTATCAATTTTAAGTATTTAAAAACTTACGCACACAATGTTTTAAATTGATACTTTGTGCTTCAGAAAATAAACTCGTTCAATATTTAAAAGTGTGCATGCAGGACTGCAATAAGTTGTGGCTGAGCATAATAATTAGATTTATGCGTTTCGTGGCCAATGCAGATTTGGTTAAACAAAAGGAAAGCAAATGAACACATGCTGTTATACATTTTTACAAAGAAAAAAAGCGATCGATTCAATTAATTGTATTTATTAAAATAACGAGAAAGCGTTTGTAGTTTTTTTTTTCTTTTATTTAAAACTACGAATATAAACTTATAGATTTTTTTTGTTTGTTTTATTAACAAACGCATGAGTGTAAATTTTGTGATAAATATTAATTAAAATATATTTTATAATTATTTGTCGTGGATTTCTAATGGATTTTAATTTTTTCAAATTATTTGCTCGGTTCTAATTAAATATTAATGTTTTTTTGACCTTTATAATTAATTTTATTTTCTACTTACTCAACCACTAGGGTCACATCGTTGGGTATCGTCCTCCAAAAACAGAAAACGAAATTATTAAAATTATGTTTTTAAATACAAATTATAAATTTAAATATAAAAAAAACTTTAAACTTACTCAAAAAACCATGATAAAAAGTCAAACACTTTAACATAAAACACATACAAACACATGTAACTTATCTTGATAAAAATATTGCAAACAATTAAGTAAAATTTATATACATATTTAAAACAAAATATTTATATGTATATTTTTTTAATATTTTCCCTGGAGTGCGGGCAACAAGCAAATTCTTATCACAAACATTTTGTGCCCATTCCCTTTCTTGCCCTAAAGACAACCTTCTGTTGTAAGCATGAAAATATTATAATGGTTCAAAACATTATTGGTAACTAAAACGGGAATATCCTTAGCATATGGATTTAAGAGCATCCTAATGAAAAAAACAACAGTGCTGATGCAAAATCGCAGTATGTTTTTTTTAATTATTTTTAGTTATTTATTAAAAATGCAGCTTTCTGGAAAAAAGAAAAAGTTTCAGTTTTTTTTTTATTAGATACCTAAGTCAACGACATATAAATACATATAAATATTATAACATGACGATAGATTCAATTAGCACCAATATATAAATGAGTTTTTGTTTTTAATAAATTAATTTACGATGGGATTATTATTTTATTAAAATGAAAATAACAACTTAAACTATCGTGACAAACTTTTTATATACGCGAATAATTAAAATTTATCAATGTTTCGTGGAAGGCGAAAAAAGCTGTATGAGTGCAGAGAATAATTTACCCTGAAACCAGTGGATGGATTTTTTGAAAAACAAAATATCTTCATGTCTTAATTTAACATACACGTTGAAAGTTTGGTTACTTTTTAAATAAAAAATTATTATGGTGGTTAGATTAAAAATTTTGAAAATAGTTTACAACGTCAACACTTTATTCGATTTCAATTTTTAGAATATTTGCTTCTAAGTCCTTTTTATAATAAAACATAAATATTTGCATTTATTGAAAGCTATTGTTTATATTAAAAAATCAAGGCAACTGAAGCTTATGAAATGAAAATAAAAATTAAAAAAAAAAAAAAAAAGTTTTAGTTTCCATTTGAAAACTAATTTAATTTATATTAATTCACACTTGAAATGGCGCAAATGTATATTTAGTTAAATATTTATTATTGAATGGAAAAAAGTCTTTTTCAATAACACGACTCATGTGGAGACGCCAACCAAAAACTCCTACGTATCGAAAAGGAAATGTCAGAAAGAAATATAAATAAAGAATGTTTTGATCGATTCTTTGATAAATAAATAAAACGTGTTGCTTTTGCTCTTGTTTTTTTTATCAAGAAGAGTTTTGAAAGAATAAATAGATGTGAGGTGAATATTCGAAGGCATTCAAGTAAAATAAGAGCCCTCAATTTCGTCCAACAATTAATTCTTTTTTAGATGGGTGGCACTTGAACTGAAATTCCTAAAATAAATTATATTTTTGTATTGAGTTCAACGATAATTTATGCAGTTTTATAAGATTGTAGACAAAAATTATAAAATTTTTTTGAAAATTAAATCACCTGTGCGCTTTACAAATCACTATTGCATCCACAAGTTCGTGTCCATGTGCCTCTCATATTTGTTTTTGGCCTTTAAAAGTAATTGCCTTAAAGCTTCTGAGATGGTTACGTTATAACATGAGATGTAAAAATGTTTTAAAAATTCATTCCGTAAAATCCGAAATTTCCTGCTAAAAAAGTTTTAAAGAAAACAAAAAAAAAAAAAGAAAATAAAATAAAATAAAATAAATAAAATGAATTGCTTTTGTGAAGCAAGAAGTTATACAAGGAAGAAAAAAAAAATAACTTTAAACCCTTCACCACAAAAAGTGGAAAAAAGGCTTATCCAAGTTTATCAAATTTTTGGCTTCTAAAAACTTCAGACCATTTTCTATCACAAAAGTCTCATTTGGAGAATTGAAAAATAATGTCGAAGGATGCGCTTCTGTCCAAAAAAATCAAAACTTTTAGCTTAAGAAAATAATAATAAGTTTAAAATTTATGCTGAATATTCATAGAATTATTAAAACTTTTAATATTCAAATTCATAAATTTTAGTTACAAAAGCTGTTGTCGCATTTTTGAATTCATTATATTTTTGTATATAAATTCGTAGAAAAATTTAATAACTGAATGGTTTTAATAATAATTTCCAAGATTTGTATTAATTCAATTTAGTTTTAATAACTAAAATATTTCAATTCACTAAGAGAGCAAGAGAATCTAAATATTGCAAAAATTTTAACAGAAATACATTTAAAAAAATATAAAATTAATTTACGACGCACATGAGGAAAAAACATAAATAATTTGTTAAAAAAAATGTGCGCAAAATATGTCAAAAGCAATTTCAAGTAACTTCAAGTTCAACAAGGTCATGAGATGCAAAATAAAATCTTTAGAAGATAAATTTTTTAAATATTTTACAAAAATGAAAGAAATGAGCAAATGAAGGAAAGCAAAAAATTCTTAAAATCTTGTTTTGTGCGTCATATGGGGAGTCACAATGATTTCCATCTTTAAATGATTTTGTTTATTTTGTTTAAAATCTAAGAAATTTATTTTTCTATTAAAGTTACAAATTAAAAAAAAGCATTTCGTTTGAATGAAAGGTATCATAACTTTCGCAACTAGTTTGACTGATTTAGAAATATTTATGCGAAGTAATCCCAATCAAAATGAAATGGTATATGGAATGAATTGTGGTTGAATATGGGAGGCGTCTAGCAAGGAAAGTGTTTAAATAACTAAATCGAAGATTTGAAAGTCCAATCCAAAACATGAAAAAAAAGAAAGGAGATTAAGAGATGAAAATTTGCGTATCTTCGCCTTGGGCAAAACATAGAATATGACTGAAAAGAATCCTCAAAAGGGGGAAAGTTAATCTACGAAATCATAGTAAAATAATGAGATCGATAGGTGTTTTGACACGAAACAAATACTGTTATCTATTGTATTCAATTTTTGTTTCGTCTTAATAGCAGATCTGCATATCAGTTAATGACAATGGTGAACTCATTTGAAATAAGGTACTTGTACAGAGAAAAATCTTAATTCTCTCTGCTTAAAAACCACATGAGCTTAATTGTTTTTCCAACAACCTACTTTTTTAGTAAAATCACAATTTACAGATCAATTGCTTAATCTATTATCTCCGTTAAAATTATTAAAAATATTTTCATTTTTGTTGAGGAATATGCAAATTTAATGAATGATTTTCTCATCCTTTAAGTTTTAATGCTCATTATCAATCCATTTGGCACTTATGCATTCATATGTTATTATTTATATATGAGTCAATAATATTTTATGCTGAGTTCGATTATAAATTCTTATTTACTTCCGTGGTTCGTTCCGAGTTTCTTTGTGCATTTCGTTTTCAAAGACATTGATTTTTAAAATTTAAAATCAAAAATTATTTTCACGTAAAACACATTGGAAATTTAAATATCTAGAACTCAATACACAATAGGCATACAATTTTTTAATAGAATTCACTCTTTTTTTTTAACAGTCTGGCTGATAATTATTTTTAATGTGCGGGAAGTTTAATGACCATTCGTAAGTCCAGGTGATAGTCACCTGTAGGCCTGCTCTTTTGAAAGTGCACACGTTCTATGTTGACCATGTGGTATACAGCACCGCTCAATAATCTATAGGCTCATAGGAAGTATAGAAATACTTTTATTACATTTTCTCTTTTTTTTTTTTTAAATTTGGTTTTGTGTTGAATTAATTTCTATTGCTTTTCAATTTTTGGGGTTGTTAGTTGCAATTTAAAAAAAATTGTTTTTGAAAGAAATGAAATGAATGAGTGAAATACTTTCCATTTAGTTTGCTTTGTTTTTAAGCACTAAAATACATTTAGTTATCGATTTAAACTATAACAAATAAACATCCTTTTCAGCTCTTCAACATGTGAAGTCAATATCGTTAAATCGATTTTTTTTAATTTTGCTTTTTTATAGTTATTTTTTACAATTCGTTCCAAAACTGTAATGAATGGTTGTTCGAGCATACAACATGATAATTTGTTTCTATTTCATTTATTTATTTTTGTGTTATCTTATTTATTAGTAAACTTTTTAAAATTTTGGAATAAATAATGTTGCTGCTGCTGCTGGTAGCTCTTGCAAAAAGTACTTTTTGTCACAGACGAATTATCGTTTTTTTGTTGGTAGATAATATGTAAATTTATTACGAAAGATTACATAAAAGTTGTTTTTTTTTTTTTTTTAATTTTACTTTATACACAAAATTTGCTTAAAGATAAGTTTTAAATTAAAAAATTTAGTCAGTAAAAAATAAATTACAAATGACACGATTCCTGAAATTACATAATTCCTTACTCATAGTGTTTTTTTCCTTTAATTAAATTTATACTAAAGTAAGTTTTATCCAATAAAAATATTAAAATTAAAACAAATTGACTGTAATGCCAAATAAAAATTTTTGCTTAAAATTTCACAAGGACATTTATTGATAAATATCTTAATTACTTTTAATTATCAGCACTTTATCTCTGCTAAGTTGAAAAGAATTCTTCCACATACAAAAGAATATAAAAAAAATAACAAACTTTTTATAGTGTTTTTGAAACTCACCTCGCTAAAAGAAAGATGCAACAAACTTTTTATTGCACCTTACAACTTTGACTTGTAAATCGTCGTAAAAAGCCAACTGAATAAAGCGTCTTTATCGAAGTATTTACAATCCTATTAGTAGCCCCCGTCCAACTTATCAAACTAAAATTAATTCTAAAGGTCAAAAATGCTAAAAACTTAAGCACATAAGTTTCTTAAATACGAAAATGAAAAAAAGTTTGCTTTGGTCACTTAATATCTCTAAGGCATTCATATGTAGACACGCACACATGCACCAAAAGCTTCCTGCATGAAAAGAAAGAACAAAGCAAAAAAGAAAAGTTTGGTGTTCTTTCGTAACTTGTCGACAGACTCTGCAAAAAAATTAACATAAATAATAAAATTATTCTTCATTAAATCCTTTTGTATGCTTAAGTTAATATTGTATTTTTCTTGTATGGAAGCGGACTAAAGAGTTGTCTTTCAACTCTGTCCACTTTTGTCTTAAAAAGTTTTATTTTATTTCTTTCTTCCAGTTAAAAATTAATTTGGGCTTGCTACCAAGAAAAAAATCTAATGTAAAAGCAAGTGCAAAAAAAATTATTGCAAAGATGATTATTAAATTTCTGGATTAACTAATAGTCCCTGTATTGTCAGCACTGCTTTATTTCTTACGCAAATTGAAAGTAATGAAACGTCGTCGCTCTCTGAAATTTGAACCATGAATTTTATTGATGACTTCTACAGTAACTAATTCAAATAGACATCCTTAACGAGGTTTGCTATTTGTGTTTTTAAAGTCATTTAACTTAAAAGCTTAATTTAAAATAAAATAAATTCAGGCAATTAAAACAAACCTTTCATTAAATTAGTGCTTGCTATTTAGAAAGTAAAAACAACGAAAAAAATCTATTACGTACAATTTCCATTTTTACTGCCAAATCCATAAAAAATTAAATAAATTAAAAATGATTTTATGACAAGTTCTCCATAGAAATTTGTCCACACTTTTTAAATCTATTTTATTTTTTATGAATACGCCATTTAAAGATTTATTCTTATTTATTTGGTAACACATCTTAAAGGTTTTAAGTATTTTAAATTAAGCCGCATTAAAAAGGCTTGTTGATTTTTTGATAAGTTTTATTGAATGTTGGCTGCAAAGGAGAAACAATAAAGTAAATAAAGCAAAGAACTTACGAAAGAAGAGGAAACTTTGTTTTATTTGGGTTTTAAATTTTTTTATTTAAAAAAAAAAAGTTTTTTAACGTAATATTTAAATTAAGATAATTACAACGGTTTTTATGTGCTCAAAGTATCCTAATATGGCTCTACCAAATGTGAATTTATCAATATTCCGAATGTGTGATAGGGGCATTTAAATACACAAATAAAGACAAAACACCAAATACAAGTAACAGGCTCGTGGCGATGGAACACGTGTAAATAGAAAAACTTTTTTGAAAGTATAAATTATTGTTTGGCAAGTATGTGTGACTTGCGTCATTTTACAGTTATCTCGTTCTTTTCACTCTGTTATTCAATATTTGGCAGTCAAATTTAAATCAAACAGTTCAGTAAACAATAAGTCAACCGAATAAAAAATGTTTCGATAATGTTGCCCCATTTCATCAAAATCAAATTCTAATTTTCTACAACAGAGAAAAAGTGAATGATGTAGAGGCGTACGGCATGTGTTTCTAACAGGTCAATGTTCAACATTCTTAGCATTGAACCGTTGGAGCAAAATAACTTAAAATTTTTTTATTATTGATGGAAAAAGTTTTAAAGGACTAAAACACACACAGGCAAAGAAATATTTTCACAATTTTGACTTTTGTGACTATTTTTAACTTTTCCTTTGCTTCCTACATGTTTAGTGTCTTGCAAAAAATGGGAGGAGTATGTAAAAAGTTGTCAACAGCTTTCGTCTCATATAGTTTTCGTTTCAATAACCTACTTGTGCAGTTGTTAGAAGAAGATGCAGATAGGAAAAACGGCACAAGTTTATTCAAACAAACACGTCTGTTTTTGTTATCAAATTTTAACATTTTATGCGCTTATCACATCAAATTATCCTTCAAAAATATTTGATTTTGTTTCCATAGATTAACAGAGTAAAAAAAGTAAACATATGTAAGATTTTGAAAATGTGTGACAATTTCTAAGAAGCTTGGCCGATTCAAGCAAAATTTTATATGTCGAGAGAGCACTTAATTACTAGATTTGGTACACCAAAGCCCTTGATGTGACCTTCGAAAATTAGAATAAACTGTGAAATTTATAAATTCTCATCCTAGGATTTTTCAAAATATTTCAATAATTTTAGTGAAAACATGTTAAAAAGATTGTGAAAATTATTATTTTAAAATGAAAATTTCACATTTAAAATATTATTTCGGTTCCTTAAATAATAAATATAAATTTTTTTTTATATAAAAATAATTCACCATTGAATTTTTAATGATAAAATAAAACCAAATTATTGTAATTAAAATTTTGTTCATAATTTTTCGCCATCAAAAAAATATGCCACTTAGATAACATTGTTCAATGCATAAAGGGTGTTTGAATTCATTGTATCGCTAATAGGTATTTATGGGGTCCTCGATTTTTAACAACGAGAATGACAAAAAATCAATCTTAAAATTTTAGTTTCTAAACAAAATATCGCACAATTAACCAACAAGTAAGTTCTTGCTTTCCTATTATTAAATTATGTATATACAAAGATGATAAGTAACTCCCTGAGAATCTCGAGAAACACGAGCAATAGTTTCTAAGCAGTAGCAGTCAGGTCTTGCGAATATTTTATGCGCATCTGAGCGTCCCTTTTAATTGTCTTTCAAACATAGAAACCATTTTCTATACATCTTTCTCGGCAATAAATAAAAGTTAAAAAAAAAACAAATTACACTTTTACATACCAACACATTTAACAAAGAAGACATTGGGTTTTTGCTGCTACGTCGTCAGAGCTTAAAAGTATGAATTTTTAGGAGACCCTTTTGCTGTTTTTTTTTCGATCACAGAGCATCTGTTCAATTTACCAATGTCTATCACAAAAATGCATTCGAACAGCTTAAATAGTATCGGTAATGATTTCACGAAAAATCTTTAAAGTGCCAATAGCAGATTAATTCTTATAATTTTTAAATTTGCACTGCTTGAATATACGACGACGTTACAGTGAATTAGCGCTATGGAATCTAATAATTTTGATTTGTGTTCAAAGATCTGCTGTATAATTTAAATTGTAGATAAAAATTACTATTCGTGTTCTTTTATGAAAGAGAAGTTAAAGAAACGGTCAGTATAAGAACCTGCTTCACAAAATAGAGATTTTAGTCTTCACATCATATCCGAGTTTAATAAGTTTTAATTTAAAGTCATAATAGTTTAAACAAGACAAAAAACAAACCTGAAATTATGCGAATTTAAATTTAATATTAAAGATGTATTACTTCGAATAATTAAAGTAAGTTTTGTATAATAAACAGGTAGCAAGCAAGAACTGGATAAAATTGTATTCATTCATCTCACTTTATTTTTCTTGTCGTCTTTAAATGCCGTTTGTTTAAATTTTTTCATAGCAGTCTCGAGAATAACTGCAGAGTAAAAATTGAAAATAGTTAAACTTCTTGCGAATTTAATATGTGTGATACGCTTAAGTGCTTTTAGTTTATGCCAGATTCTTTTTATTGTTGATAGGCGTCACCATAAAAGCAATTTTGTAGTTATTCCATATTGTGCTATTTTTCTTTTCTTTATTATGCTGCGAACTTTGGAAACGAAAGAAATATGATTAGATTTTGTGCAAATAATATAAAAATGTTAATGTCGGCAAAAAGAATCAATGGAAATGAACCAAACAAAAAAAGTTAAAACACAAATACAATTAGGGAAATGAGTGAGTTTGTATGGTTAAAGTCATAGAAAATTTTCTAGGGTTCTTATTCGACTATCTAATCAATTAGTCGAAAACTAAGGGTCAGATATTTTTTCGAAAACTTTATTAGACCTGATAAAGATATACGAAATGAGAAAGCTCTTTAAGTAAGCAACGTTATAAAAATTAAAGATCTCAAAAAACAATTCACTTTAAAAATTATTTTCTTTTTATTATTTTGACTACTATTTTATAAATAAAGGAAAATAAAAAAATAACTCTTCACGCAAATTGAAAAGAAAAGAACAAAGCGCGTACAACGTAAAATGGCACAGCCTGTTACGGAACAAACGGGGAAAAATGTACAATAAAAAAAGTAACTAAGACCAAAAAAAAAAAAAATATACAGTTTAAAACATAAATTTGATTATTTACGGACAAGTAATTTTAACACCAAAACTTTCATGTAACAGAAAATATACAAGATCATACAGATTGTGTTTTTATAAATAAGTTTCTTTTTATTGTCATTCGTGTTAAAGGAAAACTTAAAAAAGTCAAATATGCCGACAACCAGTAAAAGTAATATTTTATTTGTACTTCTTATTGCAATAAGGTAAAACATGATAATATGCAGAAATAATAAAACGAAATTATTAAAATGTAAAACCACAGAAATTAAAGTTACCTTCCTGAAGTACTAAATTTTTTTTTAAGAGAATAAGTAAAACAATTTTTTTGTTGCTTGAATTTCCTTAAGATTTAGTAATTTAGCAAATAAAAATTATTTTGCTATTAAATAGTGAAGGATATCTTCCCTTTCGTTTTAACAAAAATATTCTAAATGTATTTATAAAAATTTATATTAAATGATTTTCTAATGAGAACTTATTCCCTAAACGTTTACATCTGTGTATCCAACCTTTCTTGTCTCTATATTCTATATTAAACAGCGTTCTAAGCGGCAGTTGAAAACTGTTGTTGTTTTAAATAAAAACCGACTATATGCTATTTCAAAAAGTGATGATCTAAGATGAGAACATTTTCACATTTAAATAAAACACATTTCTTTCCTTCATTCAAAATTGTTTGAGAATTTTTATAATATTATTTATTATAATATGCTAATATCCCATTTAACATTTTAAATAAAAAGACAATTTATTCGTTGGTTGGAAAAGCAAGTATCGATACGTATTTCGCTGGTTGCTCAAGCCAGCTCATCAGGAAACCTTCATCCAATTTTTAGAAAAGCCAAAAACATTTCTATTATGTATAAAAACTTCAAAAACAACATGAGAGTTATTTCAGAAGCCAATACAAAAATGTTAAGGCTTTAACAAAAATTACCAACAAACAAACCACGTTTTTATTTTTTCTTACATTACCTTCTGCAATAGGTTGGTTACATGCCGACATTTAATGCAGACGTAAGGCGTATTTAAAATAAAAACAACAAAGTTATTTTTTAATTTATTTGCGTTGGTTCTTTAAATTTTTTGACGTTACAGTTTAATTTCGCTTAAGAATTTTATGATAAATAAAGTTACGAATTTGATTATGTGGCGGTATGCGGAAAAGTTTTGCAGAATTTCGTTAGAAATTTTAACTCTACAGCTAATAACCTGAGGAGTAGTTAGATGTAAATATAAAGATAATAATCTGCTAAAAAATAATAATGTGTATGGGTTTAACCGATGGAAGGTCGTGCATTAATTTAATATACCGACTTACCAATTTCATAGGCAGATGTGAAAAAAATGTAGTTAAACTTTGGGTGCTTCATATTTAAAACGCGTTCCATCGAAATGGGAATTTAAAAAAAATCGAGTGCAAATTTTTAAAGTTAACACAACATTTAACATTTCGACAATTAAGGTGCTTCAAAAGCCAGAACAAAATTATTGATTTTTGGTATTAAATCGTTTTTTAACTGTTTTATATTTCCCAATATTAAAGAATTTGCTGATACATCAGGATTTACAGAATTAAAGATTTTTCTAATTTTCATGCGGAACCAGAGAAAAATAAATAAATTTTAGTCGAAAATTTGTGAAATATTTCCTTCATTAATTTCTAAAAGTTTTGCTAAAAAAGTCGATGTTTTGATTTTCGTTTTATCTATGATGCCACTTAAAACTTTTTTTGTGCTGCGACGGGGTGTAAAAATATAAAGCAGAAATTTATTTAGGGAAAACTGATGTGCAAACGCATAAACAGAAATTAATAAATTCATCAAACAAACAAGAAAAAAAAGCCGATTTTTCATGTGCAACGTGGGAATTAGTGCGAATTAGTTTTCTACCCAAATCCATAAAATGAAGAATAAATCAAAAAGAAAAAAAAAACTGAACCTGAACGAAAACTAAGTTGTGTAATTATAGCAAAATAAAACATTTTCCATGGATGTGTTTTGCTTTTAAACTTGTTTTTTTTTTTAATTATTTTTATTTTTTTTATTTATCAGTTGAACAAAGTTTTTCTTTACAATGCAAGGATAAAGAGTTAAAAGAGTTTTAAATATTAATTATTTATTAATAAAAGCTTAAAAAGATAAATCTTGCTAATAAAGCAGATGAAACAAAATGTAAAAAAAACTGGTATTTATTTATTCATAACAGAAAGTTTTAAAGTCTACTAAAAGCAATAAACTGTTAAATGCATTTGTATTTTTATTATTGTTATTATTTTTTTTTAATAAGTTGACGTTTATTTTGTTTAATCCATGGAAAATAAAAATCTCAATAAATATTTTTTATAAAAAATAAAATACAAAATTTATTTCTGCGGAAAATAAAAATGTATCCATATGATCACTCCATTTTAATAGCACAGGTCAATAACATTTGCATAATAAATACCGAAAAATTTTGATAATGTGGGTTCCTTTTCATAACAAGATATCGGGGAAAAAAAAAAGCAAAACGGAGATCAATAATTAAAGTTTTTACACAGAAAGTGTGCGATATAACTCACGTAGTCTCGCAATATTTAATAAGCTCTAATTGTCTTAACTTATCTACATATTAATTACACAAAGAAATGCTCTAAGAAGGAAACATCAGCATTCACTCGTCTTTAATTTGGACACTGTAAATTATTTCCCAATTATTTACTAAAAATAACAGCAATTTCAAAGTGCTCCACATGTAACAAGAATCATTATTGTTTCTCATAATTTTGATGAGTTCAGTTTATACAATAATTCATAATTTGTCTGTTTACCTTAAGAAAATATGTGATACAAACATTAAATTAGTATTCAAGTTTTGTTAGATAACGATAAATAAATCTTGATATTTCAGTCGAAGTCAACCTCTTCCACTCATAAATAAATATTATTTATTAATTTTATTTATTTTTTTGTTTTTAAACCACAACGAACCATTTTATTGCCACAATTTATAAAATTATGCAATAGCGAAAATTATATCCGACAACTTTAAACTCGATACTTTCGAAGTGGCAACTTTTACAAATAATTTCGATCAAAAAGAATTCAAAGAATTAAAAACTTTTTCTTTAATTCTTATTCATTTTTAAAATAGTTTTCACGTAAATAAATTTTAATTTTTTATGAAAATGAAATCGTTTGATCTGGAAACTAAGTTTAGTATTAAAAAAAATCTGATGGCTAGTGAGAGGAAAAGTAAAATATTGAAAATTTAATCGGAAAATTCTTTTAAAAATTTTCGTAAGTTATCGAATTTATCTCACTATTTGTTTACTTAAAAATCCGTTCAATTTCATATCAATTCATTTCCTTATGCTTTTACATCAGAGAAAGTATCATAAAAAAGCGGAAATAGTAAATTATTTCCGCGCACAAATCTCTTCTGAAGTTCGAAAGAATAAATAAAATCTAATTTGTTTTTATAATTTAGTTTGCGTTTGTCTTAGGTCCTCAGGAAATTTTTAGTATTTCTAGATCTTTAAAAAAATTATCTCTGATATGATTCCATACGTACGTAAAAATAATTTGCTTATACTTTTCATTGAATGAATAAAAGTGCAAATAGATGTTTCGCTTAAATAAAATGTGTGTTTTTGAAATAAAGTAATAATAATAGGAACATTTCTATTTTGAGGCCCATATTAAAGTGCTACATTTATGTAAATTGGGTTTTTTTTTGCAAAAAAAAAAAAAAATATCAATTTAGTTGAAATAGGAATTTTAATCCAGTGATTTGAAAGTAGTTTTTTGTACTAACTCATTTGGTGTCAGCCATATTTTTAGAAATAATACCTAAAGAACCCGGCCGATAGATGCCAGTATAATATGACAGAGTTATTTAAGTTTAAGTAAATCGTAATTGCATCATGTGCAAATATACCTTGAAATTAATTAAAAGTTTAGCTTTCAACTTTAAAGAAACGTTATGTATGGAAAAGAGCACGCACCAAACAATAGAAGCAAACTATCGAAAAGTTAGGGGAGCGAATCAATACGACTTAACACTGCCAAATATAACTTTCTTCTACAGAACTTGAACTAAAACCGTTTGACATCTGTTTATTAAAATTATTTTGGTTGTATTTCATTAATTTCCACATGATGCTTGTTTATTTACAAATTGTCTATACACTCTTCACAACAGGTGCAAAAAGAGTATATCTAAGTTTGTCATGTCGTTTGTGCGGTCTAAAATATACAATTCCGACCCCATAAAGTGTTAAGTATATTCTGAATTCTTACGCATGGCGAATTCGATTGAGAGATGTCCGTCTATCTGTCCGTATTCGGGTTAAAATCAACTTTGCCAAGGCACCAGAAGAAAATCAGTGAGATCGGTCCATGTTATTCAAGGCAGCGGCCAAAATATCACGCCTTCCTCTAATTTTTTTATATCATTTGGAACAAATCTATTTTAGTAAAGTAACACAATAAAAAAAAAATAAAAAATAAATATATGGGGCGACAGAGAATTAAAAAACAATAAAAACATTTAATGAAAATATTGGCGTTCGCTTATATTTTCCGAGTTATAGATTTCTGAACTCGGTTTTTTAAAGCGCCAACATGGTTATCATTTCAAAGCTTTTGAAAAGATCTTTCGGAAAATATTACCACGATAAAATAGATTTATATAAATGGTGAAGGGTATATAAGATTCGGCATAGCCGAATATGGCACTCTAAGTTATTCTTTGTCTGTGTCGCATGTGCCAGTTTTGCTAAAACATCACACTCAACTCTGAAATAATTACGTCGATTAAATAAAAAAAAACCCGCCTAGTTTTTATCAGAATAAAATAAAATAATTGGAGAAATAAATAAATATTTTTTCATTATTAAAAGCGATTTTGGTAATAAGAAGGATCATACTTTGTTAATTTTTATTTGAAGTAAACACTAGATGGATTGGTTTTTTCTCCCCTTGGCTTTGTTTTATTGGGTTAAACATTTATTTTTTCAATAATTCGTTGGGTCACAGGTTGACAATTCTTAACTCGGAAAAAGATCGAATAATATCTTTTAATGATAAATAATATCAATAGCTTTGTTTTCTTTACATCATTACATTCACATAAATATCTCCTACTAATTTTGTCCTTTTTTTTAAATTTACTTTTAATACGGTTTATATATGTTAAGAGTTATCAACCTGTAACCGACGATATGAAATCTTTTTTTCTTAAAATTCTTGTAAATATGTGTAGTCTGTCATTATTTTTAAATATTTTTTTTATAAGTTGCAACATTAATATTTTATTTTAAAGGTTGCTTCAGGTAATATCAATAAAAACAAATAATTTAGTCCATTTTAATGTTGAACAAAACAAATTTTGCTGCTTTTAGTGTTGTTTTAATTTGGTTTAATTTCTCACACTGAATAAATTCATTTTATTGTTTTACAAGAAACTAATTAATGACTACAGGCCATACATTATCTTAATATTTTTAAACTGTTAAAAAAAACATGTATTGCATGTGCGATTATTGTTTTTTTATAAAATTTGAATTATCCTTGTGTTGGTCGAAAAAGTTTTGCAATTTATTAAAAAATTTAATGCTGGGGTTAATGCCATAAGCACTGTGTAGCTTATACTACGGCCTTCATCTACTTGAGTCATGTGCTCTTAACTCTTTTCATCGTGACAAATCCAAAGAATTTTATAGCTCTTTCTTTAGGTGAGTGAACATTCACTCCTTGGCCAAGTGTAGCTCTAAGAATTTAGAAAATATCCAAATTTGGATTAAAATTTATCATGTTGCTAATAATAGTTTGCATAAATTTTTTTAATAGGATTACGAATCACATTAAAATATATATTAAAATGGCATCAAGCCTTCAAGGACGCAGACGAAAAATGTTTGTAGAACTTTAATGTTTTCCAAGAAGCGTAGCAAGTTTTTTTTTGCGGATATCCGAAAGTTTATTATAAAAACTTATATTTCTAAGGCCTGATAAAATATTTTTGCTTTTCCTAAAATATTCGAAAATACTTTCAAATTAACCATCGCTATTAATTAGCGAAATAAAAATTTGAAGAAGATCAAGCTCCAAAAAATTAATAATATTTTTATGATAAAATGTTTAAATTAATTAATTTAAATACAAAAATGTTTAGTTGGAAGTTATTTTAAAGAGCTTCTGCATTTATGAAAAATACATGAAGCTTTAAGATTTTTTTAAATTTTGAAAAAATTTAGCTTCAAATGATCTTACTTCTTCTTCTAAGTTTGGCCTCATTTCAAAACTGGTGAATTAAATATGCTTGGGTATGAATTTTAACTTAGAAAATTATTCCAGTGTTTTCAAAATAAGCGTGTCATTATTAATGCGTATTACTTTTTAACTTTCAAACAAAATTCACACGCACTTAGATTCTCGTCTTTCATTTAAGATAAAGGCTTTACATTTTACAATACTCTATATGAACATGTTTTTTATTGCAACACTACTTCAAATCTACATCACAACCATTTTGTTAATAACAATTCGTCAACTGTGCAAAGACTCAATCGATGTATTTAAATTTATGTAAAAAAATTAAATAAATCCATAAAATAATTTCTTTGGAATGCCTCATGCATCAGAAGCATTATTGGTATCAATCTATCGCAAGTTGTTAAACGCTATAAATAATTTTGGTTTCTAATTAAAATATATTATCAAAAACCTGACTAAAATAGTAAATTTGAGTTTTTAAATCATTGAAATGCAAAAAAGGTCGTCTCAAAATATTTTTTATACCATCTTGCGTTTTTTAATTAAATAAAGCTTTAACTTGCTTTTTTTGTTTGTTTTGTTTTATATAAAAGTTTTCTTATACAATGCTAGAAGGAATTTTCAGCTTTTAACAAAAACTTATTTGTTTTCTGTGTCCCACACATAGTCTAGATTTTATTTGTTAAATGCTTATTGAATTAAACAATCCCCTTTGAAATATTGTAATAATTAGCTTAAGATAATAAAAAAGGGAGAATAAATTTGTTTAATATTAATATTGGGTTTTATTTTATTAAGAATTTATAAACATGGATTTTTACAAATTTTTTTCTTTGTTTCTTATGGTTATCATAACTATTCTTCTGGGTTTAACAATACGAATTTGAGAGTTTTAAGCCTTGTGGCCAAAGCATCAATATGATTGCTTGCTTTCCGTTCTGATAAAATATTTTTGGCTTTTGATTTTTTTCGAGCTGGTATAATCGATTTGTAATGTTCTTATCAATGAGACTTATTTAGCTTCAAAGAAAAATTTGATTTTTATAATTTTTTTTACATTCACATAAAATATATTTTACGATTTAAGATTTGTGTTTGAATATTAAAAACGTCAGACCATTTTGTAAATTATTATTAAAAATACTTTTTTAAGATCATTATTGATAGAAAGTCATCCGCGCGAACACTCCTGTTAGTTGCACAATTTTTTTTTTTAATTTTTATTTATGTAATTATCCAGTAGAAAAAAAGACAATTTATTTCTTCGGTGTTGAGAGAAAAGCGACCTTTTTTATTTGAGTGATTTCATATGTTTTCAAATTGAATTGAAGGTATTAAAATCCAATTATCTGTCCTTTACTTTTTGTAGCCCATAAACATAAACAATTTTAACCAGTTGGTTTAAACTACTTTAGAAAGATATGATTTTACGAGTGCTTTGCCAAGATTATTTCTCTTAAGTTTATTTCTTGTAACATCACTACACCATTCTCGCCAATAAATTTTAATGTAAAAGCTGTGTGACATAATTGTATTCTATTGTAAAGTCGCGTTACCGTTGAGGTATATTTTTACCATTCAATTTTAGCTTTTATGTTGGTCTTAGAAAAAAAGCAGCCACAATATGCCACTACTTGTTGCTGAAGATCAACCCTCGTCGTAGATAAAGAGTTCTTACTCTTTGTGAGTTGATGTGGGCAACAATGTGATTTTACGTCACATTACTCAAAAAGCAACTTAACTTCTTTACAAGATGAGTCACAGCCGTATTTTTATGGTTTGGATGGTCACAATGAATCATGTTATAAAACACAAAAGTAAAATTAAGTAACTTGAAGCCTATCAACATGCGCTGGAATGGTTACCATTTTTTCCAATATTCAATTCTATTTATTTCTAATATTATTCTAAGAATCTTATATTTCAAAATAATCCAAATTCCAATTTAATGTTGACACAATTTTTATAAACAAATTATATGTTGGTGACAACGATTTTATTAGTATTTAGATTTTAAAAAGATTAATGTTTAGAGCAGTACAGCTACGAAAGACCTTCTTCTTATTGTACATTTTAAATCTTGCAAAAATTTATTATAATAATTTCCTCAAGAAAATAAGTCTTTTATCTCTTTTCGTTGAAGTAGAGGATTAAACATAAATATTACAAACAATAATCTAACATATTCTAGACATTGCGTAAGTGTGCTGTTGATGAAATGCTATAAAAATAATTTCAATTATTCTTTTCTTTATGACTTAAATTTATACATCTGCCGTCATAACATTTTGGTTTGTTTTGCTTCAGTTCTATTGTTTCTTTAAAGCTGCTTTAAAAGAGAATGAATAAGAATTTGAGAATCATCAAAATACATATTTATATAAGAATTTATTTATTTCGCCGCTTAAACTCACGCATTATATTAAAGAGAATATTGAAGTAAAAGGTTTTTATTGTTTTGTCGCCACTTACACTCTACACATTAAGTTCGTTTTAAAATTTATGATACAAAAACCCTTAACGAGATAAAAAAGAAAACATTATTCATCATACATTACAGCTTTTATAACTGCGTGTTATAATTTTTTAATGGCTGTAAACACATTTAAAAAATCTTAAATCATCGCATATATGGATTTGAAATATTGAAAATATTTTATCGTTCAATCAGTTCTAAGGCCCAGAGAAGCTTTATTAATGTCTCCATACAGCGATCGTAAAAAATTAATTAAAATAGAAATGCTGAGTTAGCCGAGTTTGTAAAAAGAAGAAAAAATTTGGTCAGGTAAATTAATATCATAAAAAGAATATAAATTAATTAATTTCAAAGAAAACTTAATTTCTTAAGTAAGAAGAAGAAAACCTATTTTGAAGAAAAAATATATTTTTTAGGTTTTGTTTTTATTTTTATTATTTTCGAGTTATTTTACCGTTACTTATACAAGAATTATTGATCAATCTCGTATAATAAACATAATTTTTATACTCTTCAGCACAGGTATATAAAGGATGCTCCTAAGTTTGTCTTTCCGTTTGTAATTCCATTAATATCCATTTCTGACCCTAGAAAGTATATATTTTCTGAGTTCTTATGGATAGCAAAGTCGATTGACTAATGTCCGTCTGTCCGTCCGTGTTAGTGCTGAAATCAACCTGCCAAAGCATTAGATGAGCTAGAGAAAATTTAACTACGTTAATCGTTCAAGTAAAGCTCTGAAAAATTTTCCACTGAAAACCAGCAAGCCAAACACGGCCGAATGTTACATACGAATGAAGCCTGCGATAATAAGTTCTTACTCATACAATATTAAAATAAGTTGAAATTACAAACTTCTATCTGTTTTTTTGTGCGCTTAAGTAGTTTTAAGTACTGCAAAAAGATGTCAAAAAAAATCAGCCACATTTTTTAAAAATCGTTACGAGTATGTCACCACAAAACTATAGGGTGCCATTTACATGACTGTTTATTTGATACACAGACCCACCTCTTCTCTGTACTCTAAGGTTCAGTATAACAATGGTAATTTATAGTGTTTATTTTTAATTAATTTATTAATTAATTTATTTATTGCTATTGCATTTAAAATATTCGTTTTATTTAATTTAAAGTTTGAGCTGCTATCGTTTAATTAATTTATGTGAATTTTGTATTTGATAACCACAATTATGTCCATAAGTTTGTGTTAATTCCAATATAATCTACAAAAACAACGATTAATATTTTTATATCGCTTTCCATTTAATTTTAACAATATAAATATATAAATAATTTTTAATAAAATAATTAATCAATCAAACTATTTTGATTTAATTTTGTTTTTATAGTTTTTAACATTCAATTTATTTTAAATAAATAAGTTTGAAGAAAAAATAATTAGTGAGTATTCCAGGAATCAGAACAAAGTGTAATTTTCTAATCAGTAAAATACATTACGTCGGATACCAAAAATAAATATTAAACAGTAAATTTAGCACGCTTAACACATAATAAAATAACAAAATTATTTAAACCTTATTTTTAAATTTTGGTGAAATTATTTTAATTCTTACGACATAAAACCAAATACTTGCTGTTTAAAGACAACCTTGTAAAACATTTTGTTGTTAATTTTGTTAATGCTTCCAGCATTTGTTCAATGGTTTACGAAGGAGAATCACAAAAACAAAAGATAGGATGCAACACAGTGTATACAAATTGATAATTAAAGATGTCTGCCATTAGATTAATTGAAATTATTAATTTTTGTTACTAATTTTCTGCAATTTGTAAAAACCAAACATTTGCGTTTTCTGTGGAGTATGAAATAAAATTTATGATTAATCATTAAAAAAAATATAAATTAATAGTATTGGAAAAAGAGTTATTTGTTAAATTCAAAATAATTGAAATGACATAAGTATTCATATCTAATCAAATTGAAAAAAATATTTTTTGTAGTTGCTGATATTATTAAAAAGCCAATTCATTATATTAGCGCATGTGTGAATGTGCGATTATGAAGGTCCACTCTTTTGATGAATTTAAATTTTTGCTTTTGCACATTTAGTGTTGTGTTCTTCAGGGTATAACAAAAGTTTTAGATTCTGAAAATTCAGATGCCAGAGTATGATTTCCTGCATAAATCAAGTATTATTTTTACTTATTTTTGTTTGTCTTAAATTTGGCTAAATATTTCCTGATGGGTTGAGTAAAGCCATAAATAAAACGACCATTAGAACTGCATTTTCCATCAATTTTAAATTATAGTTAATTTATTAAAAAATATAATTTATGTTATCAGCCCTCCTCCAAGTGAAACTTAGGATGTTACTAAATTAATAGGAAGCAGCTCTTCACACTATTCTTGAGAATCTGTTTTAAACAGTACTTGCCTTATTCCAATAGTGATGCTGTTGACCAAACCTTGATGAAAAGTTTAGATTAATTCAGACAATGGTGAGAAGAGTTGAAATGTGTAACTAATTCTTCTCGATGAAAGAGTGCAGTTAATTTATATTTTATTAGGATCATCTTAACTGCACAAAAAGATTTACCATTTTAAAATAAGAAAAACTTTTTAACACTAAATGTATATAAACGGGCTGTTTAAAAACATATAATCGAGCTTAATTGCGTTAAATTTTAAAGAAGAGTTCAGACTTTCAACTATTTTACGATAATATTTAGAGAGCTTCAAATGTTTTTTTATAAGTATTGTAATGCATTTCATCAACTAATGATACAATTTACTGGTTGCCACTGCCACTTGACAAACTTTAAAAATATAGCATTTTTAGGAAATTAAATTTATTAAGGCTCATTTTTATTTTGTATATTGGAAAAGATAATTTATGCCAAAAAGTTTGAAGTTCAAAATACAAAGAGAAAAATTTGAGACTTTTTATCAGCTCGTTTACACATGAAGAATTGTGTGGCTGTTGTGTGTTACTATTTGAATTCAACCAGTTCCCTTTACACATCAAGTAAATATTCACAAAAACAAAACTTTTAAACAGCACACAAAGTACATGTTAAAGCTCAGTTGAAGGTTTTTCGCTTCGTTTTTTTATATTCGTATACGTGTTGAAAAACTGCATTGAAAAGTAATTTAAACAAGAAAATTTGTTAAAGGCAATAATAAAGTTTTAGACTGTGCTATTTATACGTTATTTCCAGGCAATTTTTTATTAATATT
Organism: Cistogaster globosa; assembly: GCA_937654795.1. Lineage (NCBI taxonomy): Eukaryota > Metazoa > Arthropoda > Insecta > Diptera > Tachinidae > Cistogaster > Cistogaster globosa. The sequence goes on along the minus strand of OW569406.1, from coordinate 120,408,918 downwards.
CATACATTTCTTTTAGTATTTTATTTTTTTTTGTTGCATCAGAGACGGTAAATGAAATTTTCGAAAAGAATTTTTAGGTCTCAAATTGCACCTAACCCATTTTTTATTAAAAAAAAAAAATAAATCAATTTGTTTTAATTCCTTTTATTATTGATTTAAAATTTATGTCCACTTTTTTGGGTAGACGGCACCGTTCACTTCCATAGTGTATTACTACTAATATACTCAAATTTCGAAATCAAAACTTTTATTTTTTTATCTTCTTCTACCCAGTTTTTTAATTTGTTTCTTAAGTTCTTTTAATTTAAACAATTTTTTTGTGTAAAAGATTAAGTGAACTTAAGCAATTATTGCAAAAACTTTAATACACTTATTTTACTAAAGAATTTTTTAAATATGAATAGTAATGGAAAACTAAAATTTATTTGAAATGAGAAAAATAACAATTTAAAGATTCAGGTAAAAGTCAAAAAAATTTCATCGTTTTAAATTTTTTAATTCTTTACCTGACTCCATTTGAAGCAACTACCCCAACTACCTTTGAGAGATATTTGAAGTGTGTTGTTGCTATTAAAATTTGTGTTTAATTTACTAACTCAAAGCAACATGCAAATGAAAATTTTTACATTAAAAATAATATCCTATAAAAGCTTTCTTAACCAGAAGTAAAAAATTTAAAAAAAATATTTGTATGTTAAAAAAATATATTTGAAATGGTATTAAGATATTACTAAACAATAAATGGTCTTGCGAAAATGAAAGCTTAATAAATAAAAAAATGTATATTCGAGCTAAATTTTAACTTAAAAAAGTATGAATAATGAATTTAAATTTTTAATATTTATGCTAAATTAACACAAAATAAATAATAATTTTCTAATTTTACACAATTTTTTTCTATTACTTAATTTCAAACTAGGACAACTGTCAATGGTTTAAATGAGAGCCAAAGTCGTTATGAGGTTTTGTTTTGGCTCAGTTGTTTTATAATATTCCACTTTTCTACTAATTTCAGCATCTTCAATCCTTTATATGTGAGCTAAACACAGAAAGAACAATGAAAAAGTACGTTAAATTGCCGTGGATATCGTCTAACCAAATTAATATCTATTGATTTTGGATATTCCTCGTATTCATTTTGACAAAGTAAGGTGGGTAAATGAATAATGTTTCAATGAACACACCTTAAGGAATATAGATACCAAGAATGCTGATCATAGATATAGAGATCCAGATAATGCAGCATTACATTCTGCTGCTGTTTAATTTTTCCACTTTTCATTGCAAAAAGTCTGAAGACATTTGAAAAATAAATTTTTCTTTCTTAAAATTTTTTAAAATTAAACAAAAAAATTAACTTGAGTAAAGATTGTTTTATACATTTTCAACGCTATTTTAAGCCTTGGGTACTCCGCTACACACTAGAAGTTTTTTGTTGTATCTATGATACTTAGGACAAGAAAAGATTACACCAAGTCAGGGTTTTAAAGCTACTTTTTTTTAATCAAAATTGTGAAAAGTATTTGAGAATTAGCTTCTAATCTCTGCCCGATTTTAAGTGAAAGGGGTTGTGTGGCGTATCGTCAGTTTCGATTTAGAAGACACAGCACAGTATTCTTGAGCAAACGCCCAGATTACTAAACTTAAGTAAATAAGCCGTTAAGAAGGGTGAACAACATCTCTATTATACATTGAGGTTAAATTTGTACAAAAGGAGTTTACCTGAAAAATTCTGCTAAATTTTTAAGACAATTTTAACATATCAAAACGAAAATAATAATTAGTAAATATAATCGTTCAGGAGTTGTTTGTTATTGCCGACTTCTTATTTACCTTAACAACAATCACAATGGTAAAAAAAAATTCTTACTTCTAAAATATATTTGAATATTGCAAAACTATTTAAAAATAACTTTTCTCCAGAACCATTTGCCTCGTCGATTACACATCATCACATAAATAATTTTTTAACGTCTTTAGAGTAAAAAGTTATACCTTAAAAAAAAAAATACTTAGTTATATAAAGTGTCGCAAAGTTGGTGCGAAAACACTTGTTCACAATTTATCACTCTTAAATTTTCATATAAAATATTTTCTTTACTCTTAACATTTTGTGTCCTCTTTTCCTCACTCGAGTTAAGTTTTTTTTAAATTACAATTTTAATATTCAGGTATTTAACGCTTTTTTCTTCTTATTTTAATGTCGAAAACGAAAACAAATCCCGTTCATTAATTTTATTGTTTCTTTGCAATTTTGAGAGTAAAAAAATGTTTACAAAGTTTTAAGAGTTTAATAATTTTAAGTTCGCTTAGGCATTTTCCCTTAAGTGTTTTTAAACTTAAAATGTTATTTGTAAGGATACTTTTTTTTTATATTTTTTGGTGTTTAGGTGCAAAAGTTTTATTTTCAAAGAAAAAAAAAAAAAAGAAAATCTTATTAATTCCAATTAGGGTCAACCTCAATTCTTCCCGAGCTGAATTAGGGGGAAAAGTTTTTTTTCTAAATCGCTTAAAATAAAAGCAGCAAGGGATGAAAAAGGCAGGCAAATAGTGTCAATGATGAATTAATTACACTTTGTCCTTATTATATGTAAATGATTGTGATCTACTGAAAATTAGATTTTTTATCTTATAGTGAAATTTAATTTTTTTTGTTTTAACTATTCTACACTTTGGTGAAATCTCAATTTTTAACAAAACTGAAATATAATACTTTTTCTGATATTTGGATTTTAGAAAAAATTGTGGTCGATTTAAGCTTTTTGTAAAGATATTCCTTCCCACAATTCTGATATTAGTGAATTTCTATTTCTATTTATTAATATTTTTTTTATGACTATCAAGGACTTCAGTACATAATGTGGTATCTATTAGCAAAAACAAATATACAAAAACAAATATTAAGCAAATATCAAAACATCTTCTTCTGTGTAGTTTTTTTGTGGATTTTTTTTCGTGGCTTATTTAAAATATACTTTTTACACGCAGCTTTTTGTGCGAAACGTTCTCCAAGAATTTTATTACTAAGCTAACTAGGATTGACTATCAAATTAATTTTTATTTAGTTTAACATTCTTAACTTAGATTTAAACATAATTAAATTAAGCGTCCAGTTACATAAATTAATAAAAAAATTTCTTTAAGAAACTCAATTTTTACATTAACAGTTCAGAATGAATTGAATGGGTATTCTCTTTTAATTCTTTGTGGCAAAAATATATAAAGGAGGGGTGACAAAACTTAAAGAGGGCAAATAAGATATTAGAAGCTATAAATAAATTAATTAAATAAATGAAATTTATTTTCAAGGAAGGTTAGTTTTTAGTTCCAATAGCTTTACAGTTTTCTTTCTGTTTCAACTTGCTTCACTGCATTAAAAAGTTTACATTAGATCAACATCACTGAAAGATACAAAATTACGGTCGAAAATAAATATTTTGTAAATACGTAGCAATTTATTTTGGAGAATATTATTGGCGTAACAGACAAGGGAATTCAAATATTTTCACATTTGCCGATAAACACTGATGCACTGTAAATTAAAGAAAGGAAGATGTCAAAATACAAACACGTGACATAATTATTTTCCAGTAAAAACTTTAAACTTTTTTTCTTATTAAATAATAAATGGAACTTGAAAAATAAAATAAGTTTAAGGAATAAATCGCAAAATAAAAATTAAAAACAGTCGCTATTACCTTCGAATAACTCCTACACTCCAGCACAGTTTAAAAAACAAGTGTTTCTTAAGCGAAAACAATAAAAATTTGTTATTTATATGCAAAGCGTAATTTAAAAATAATAAAAATTTTCTATTCTACACTTAAATTGTTAAAGAAAAATTTTTAGATAACTGTTTTACAACTTATATGTGAATTATTTTAAAAATCAAATAAAATTGCTGAAAGATTTAATTCTGTTTATATTTGCATTAAAACTTTAAACTCACATCTTCTTGTATTTTATCAATTATTACTTTTGACTTTTATTCTTTTGTTAAACATGTGTAAGCGGAAGATCATTAATCAATCCTTCGTATCTTTTAAAGGACATGTGTTGTTATAAGATTGATTTATTTTTGTAACGTGATAATGACCTTTAAAACTCCATTTAAAAAATCTGCAAAATTTGTTGTCTTGCGAAACCATCAACATTTCAAAATAAACAAAGTCTTTCATTATGCATCTGAAAAATTTATGTATTCGTTAGAATTTTATGTACTGCAGAGTCTCCAACTGGCTCCAACACATACATACACAAAAATATATTTACATAAATTTAAATAGAGACAACATGACGATATACAAATTGTTGACAGTCGTTTTAAGAGAACTTTCTAACGCCCATAAAAAACACTTGCTCTCCTACATTTCAGTATATTAATCATCTCTTAATAATTTGGCAGCGAATTGTGAATTCATATTCTCGATAAACTTTTGAACTTAAATTTAAACGAAGTTAAGGCTTAAAAAAGATTTTAGTGAAAAAATAACAAATAAATAGGAACATGTGAAGAATGATGATGACGGATGTAGCGATTCTGGAAATGTTGCGCTACATTCTGCTGGCATCTAATATTTTTTTTGGTTGCTTCTAAAATAACTAGAAAATTTGGAAAGAACTATCTTTTTTAACAAATTAAAAACTCAAAATGTACGTGAAGCTCAGCCGAATACCAAATTATACATTAAAAAGTTTTAAAAAGCTTCACTTTTAGTTTTAATTTAAAGTTACATCTGAAACTAAAATTGAATTTAAAATAGACGAATATCATTTGAGTAATAATTTCATTGAATTAACAAGTTGGAGAACAATCCAAACAGTCTTAGCATAAACTGTGGCGCCTTACATTCAAAATAAGCTGAAAATTTTTCTTATGACTGTAACAAAAGCATTTATGTTGAGTTCAGAGATTATTTAACTTAAGTAGATACAATATCATTCAAAAATTTTTTTAAAACCCATTACAAAATTCGACAAAAAGAAACAAAAATTTGACGCTCATAACTTATTTGTTTATACATTTTTTAATTAAACTTAAAAAAAAATTTCTCATCACCAAAACTTCTAATGTAATAATCAAGACCTGAACTAAAATCACTTTAATTATTTTTTGCTAAGCAGAAATTATCCTGTCAATGCAGACAATGACAGGTAAAAATGAGGAATAAAAATTTGTGTTTGTTAGTTAATGAGTGCAGGATTTGAAAAATAAATAGAATAAAATACAAATGAGTGCATTTGAAAATTCATTAGGGAAGAGCTTAAAATAAATTACTTTTTTAATAATAAAAGCTTACGAAAATTTTTCTTGTTTAAAAAATAAAAGGCGTTGAAACTTTTCTAATTTTTGTCAAGGATTTAAATTTTCTAGTGTCTTTTTCCTAGTAAATAAATTGCTAAATATAATCTTTTATAAGGAATTATCCATCAGCTTAAATTCAAAATATTTTCTATTTTTGCAGAAAGCTAAATCTGTAAAATTAAAGATTTGTTTTTTTACATAATAAAAAATGGCAATCAATTTTTTTTATTTATTCAAATCAAAAATAATGGTTCATAGGCTTTTCAAATTTAAGACATGAATTTAAGTGGTAATATCTGCACATATTCAAAAAAAGGAATTGGTAAGTAGTTCCTAAAAATTAAAGTAAAATTTGCCATCTTCTGTAAAGTACTTGTTGTTTAATGTTCATGTGTTGTATTTTAAATGTGTATGTAACGAATAATACAATAGTTTAGTAGGAGCTGAATTTTATTGTTATAAAATGTTCAGTTGAGATAACGAATGAGATTGTGTGATAAAAAGAGTAAGGCATAAACAGCGTAATAAGTATTATTCCAAAATATAAATTCTTTTAATAAATGTTTAGAAGGATTGTTATTGTCACCTTAACTAAAACGTAAATTTTATTGTTTATTTGTACTAAAAAGGCAAATAAACTTTGAATATTTTTTTATCCAATTTCTAGCATTGCTGGAACTTTCTGTTCAGAAATTCAATAAAACTTTTGAGAGGTAAGAGCGATCACGAGGTAACATTTACTTATAAAAACGGTTAAACTTAAATAACTTATCTCTGTGTGCTTAAAGAGACTAAAATATAAACAAGTAATCATACGAATACAAAGAGCAATAAAAACTTTACTTAATCACAAGGGAATTATCCGATGCAAGTACTAATTTAATTAAGAAAATATAATGGCGTGTGCTTGATTGTAAAACTAAAAATATCATTAGAAAATAATTATTGATTAATGCCTGCCCAGCAAAAAATTTGACAACAGGCAATCCAATATTAAACTAAGCATTTTTGGCAGAAGGTTTACCAAGTAGATTACTCATCTAATGATTTTAACAAGGCATGAGACTTTTATAATCAAATAATTGAAAATTGAATAGATTGATTAAAGCATGAAATAAAAGCATGAAATAAAAATGATCATAAATACTTATTTTTAGGTATTCTCTTTTGACTTAAAGAAATAGGTCAATTGCTACTCCATTTATTTGCGAACTAGTGTAATGTGTTTTGTAAACGAGTAACGTAGTTTTGCCATCACAAAAGTAAGTCATTGTAAGGCAGAATTTATAAGGTAACACCTTATATTTTACAGGGTGGCAGCTGAATTTAAAGTTTGTTTTTTTTTATCACAAAAATAAATATTTCTATACCTTTTTTTCGATAGATTAACAAACACTTACTGGCTTGTAGATCTAATTTTTACTCATAAAGTATGTGTGATATTTCATTATTAATTTTCCTATTACTCATACGCAGCAAAGTACATACTTTCTAGAAATTTTAAAAGCTCTAAAATATTGTGTTATGTGACTAGAATATGGCGTTCCATTTGAAGAAATATTACTTGAAAAAAAAAAAACAAAATATTAAAGAAAAAAAAAAAAATGGGAAACAAAAACTCAACTAATGGTCCTCATTTCAACTGTATAATTTTTCCACAATAAATGCTGAATGGTCGATTCTATCAACTTAAAATAATATTATTAATTATGAAAAATGCAAATATTTTCCATTTTTCTGTAACCAAAGTTGAATGCTAATCGTTTGACATCAGTGCTTCAAATATTTTTTATTACAATGATTTCAATAAATTTATTGCTGCTAAAGTTGTTATTTCTTATTTACGGGAAGATTTGCTCTTCAAAGAAAAAAAAACAAACTGTTTTCTAAAAATAATGACAATTTTGAAAGAAATGTATTTTTTTTTCAATCAAGGCAATAAATCGTAAATAGGAAGTATTAAGCAATTTCATTTGAAACTAATTTTAATCACGGAACGTAATCAGTTTGTTTTCCCCATGGATAGTTAAGAGCCAACTACAGACTTCTAGATAGTTATTTAAAAATTCCATGAAAGTTGACTCTCGACGTTTAGTTTGGACATAAAGGAAATGTTATCATATATGAGCTTCTTTTACTTTTCAAAGTCATAATGAAGTCACAGAGGTTTTCCTTAGTGATCAGTTAAAAAAAAAAATAATACTTGAACGAAGTTTTAATTAAAACAGCATAAACACCATCGGACCTCACATATAATCAAAGGCTGACCTGAATAATGTGGAGTTCTGCTGAACAGAAGGAAACATAATGGGGGAAAAATCTGATTTACTTAATTTGAAAAGGCAGACACCACAGCTATAAAAATAAATGAACAATGGAGACTTCGGGTGCGCGAAGATCAGAAAAAAGTTTAGGACTACAACACAAAAAAACTAAATCCGGCTATAAAAAAAATCGATGAAGCAGAAAGGCTGTTCATTTCTTCGAGCCAAAGGATTTATTTATAATGCGTCTTGTCTATAATGATTGACAGCAGAACACCACGGATACACAAATGCTTAGAAAGACTGAAAGCATGGAAAAAAATTCGATGTCTGGTAGCCAACCATTATTATTAATTATTTAATATTTTTTTGTTTTTAAAATGTCAACAAAATCTTAGTGTATTCAGTTTGGGAAAAAATCATTCTCTTTTAAGAAAACCTTTACAACGTGGTCCAGCCTGTACCAAGATATAAATATAAGAAACACAACACCAGGAAATTGTGTGTGTTGGACTTAAACTCGCTTTAAAACTGCTGAGTCAGGAATTAGGAAGTGTTAAATATAACTACGATTACAAACGAAGAGCAGAAGAATCGTGTGATACTTAAATAAAGGACTTCACACAAAATACTGAGTAATAACTTCGACAAGCTTTAGAAATGCATGTAGTAGTGAACAGGAACATTCTACTCATCATATAAACTTTCATTACAATTTACATTAATTAATGGTTTCTTTTCGGAATTTTAATTATTAATAATTTTTTATATTTAACAGTTCTTAACTGAATTGAAATATTTATCTAACAAAATTACTCGTTTGAAATTATGCCCTTTTGAATTATAAAATTTTAGTTTTTTAAAGCGAAAATTAAACAAAAAATTATGAAATTTATAAAATTGAAGTCTTTAATATAAAAAAAAACGTCAGAGAACATTAAAATTGTTTCCGTTGTTATAAAAATATTTATAAAATCTTATCTGCATTGTGTTGAGTGATAAAGTTAAACTGTTTTACTAAGAAACTTTAATTTATTTTCCACAAGTTATGTCATCATGTCATATTAAACAATTCATTCCTTCTCATTTACTTAAAACATTTAGGTAAAAACGAACCGAAAACCTTGCAGCAGGAATTTTAAAACACGCGTTAGTCAAGTCGTATATAAATATTCGTATAAATTTCAGTTTGTGTGGTATCTTTGGCAAAGGCATGTTATATACACACTTACAAACATGTCACTATGAAATTTTCAAAAACTGAATAAAGTGCCTCAAATATGTTAAGCATCATCCGATAGAGATTTATTTTCGTATAAAGTGTGATATCGTATTTCATGTAAACCGTTTATTCTAAAATTAACTTGCTTGCGTACGTGTTTTCAGGTTTGTTACACCTGTAGTAGCAGTTTTATTAATACTGATAACAAAACTAAAGTATGTTTAAGATTTACATATTCTTCACAGCTCCTTAATTTTTACCAAAAATTTTTTACCAAAAAATATTTAATCACTAAAGTTTTTTGTTAACGCCGCTACGAATTACGCATCGTATTTAAGCGATTGTTCTTCGAATAATTTCTGGCAGGGGTTGGACATGACCAATTACAATTGACCATTATTTGACGCAGGAAATAATTATGTTCTTGTCTTAGCCTCTGGTTTTATTTATTTGCCGTTAAGATTTTGGGACTCGATACAATTGGTCTTTTTAAAATGCTAGCAGTTTTTTCACTTGTAAACACCGTAATTTTTAATTAAAGTGATTTAAAACAAAGTTTAACTACTATTGGGGTAAATGTGTGTTGTGATATTTTTCGCCTAACGTTTAAAAATGAAGAATTTTTATCCTGGAATTTTGTTGTTCAGTATTACCCACTTGATAAAAAATAGAAACATAATTTTTATCTGTATATCTAAAGTATGTCAATATTATTTTTATGCTAAAAATCCTCTACAGTTTCCTTCTTTAATACAAAGGATCTTGAAAAATTTTGTTGACATAAGTATTTGTATAAACACAAATAAACAAGCCATGTTGGAATGTATGTAAATATATACACAAATACACATTTACATAAAAGAATACACACATATAATCACTAACACATAAATGTATCCTATCGTAAGTTATTTGATTGTTTCTTAACAAACCCCTACTGGAATAATAGTCCTATAATTTTAACAAAAGACATTTTGAGGAGTTATGAATGGATAGCGAAACAATATCCTTTGATAACAGGGTGTATTATGATATGAGATAATTTTCTCCCTGTTTTATTTTACACTTTAATTAAGAAACATTATAAATATTGATATTGATAACTTTTTGAACAATTGTTCATTGTATTATGACAATAAAACTGAGTATTTTGTTTCTTTTAATAATAGACCATTATGTTTTTGCAATTAATGTAATCTTAAAATTCTAATTTGATTTCGGAAAATATATTTTAATGGAAAAAAACTTTTTACTAGAAAAAAAAAATCACTAGAGAAAATTTTTCGCTGCAAATATTAATGATGTACAACAAAGTGGGATATTTAATTTAAACTTAAATATAATTATATATAGAATTTTAATAAAAAAAAATATTGTGTCAAGACGTGGTGTCTAAGAAGTCGTTACAGCAAAGCAGATCAGCATAGCAGTTTTTGTTCAAATAGTTCCTGTACTTAAATTATTTTTGTTTATACAAAACGAACTTGAAATTTCACAAGGTAGAGATATTTGTTTTCATCATTTAAAAACATTTTTTTACTAACTCTGCTGTTTTTATTTCTCAATTTATTTTTCAAGAGCACTTAAATTGTTTAGTTATGACTGAAAAGTAATTTTATAAAATATTTAAAAATTATTACACTGGGTGTGAAATAAGTTTTTCGATGGAATTGCAGTAGCTTAAGTTTATTTGTAAACACTTTGTTGTCAGAATAATATTAACAATATATGCTTTTACTGGAAAGGAAACAATTACATTTTAGTAGCTATTCTAATGGCAATACGCTATTGTTTTTTGTTATCAAACTAATAAATTCACATAAAGTGTTATTCATTGTGTAAATAAATGCCAAAAGTAAAATTTTAGCAAATTAATGCTACAGTTTTTAGAGTTCTTAAGTCCACTAAGTTGTTTTTCACGCTGACAACGTCACCCGCTAATGAAGCTGGTACTGTTACATTGAAAGAAAAATTTTCAAATCAAATCATTGGTGTTTTATTTACGATGGCTGTAATAGATTTTTTTGCTTGTTCCTCTTTTCTTGTTTTCTTGTGTTTAATCACTACAAAAAAATTAAAAACTCATTCTTTAGTTGAACTGCTAATTTTTAATTTATTTGTTAACAATACATTTTTTCAAATAACAAAATAATTTACTATGATCACGTTTTCTAAGAAATAAAAAAATAGTTTTTGTACGTGAAAACTTTTAAATTTAATTTAGAATAAATATGAAATGAACAACCTTACGATAAGCTTAACAAACTTCTCTTTTAGTAATTCTCGTCACCTTTAGAATTTATTCTGTTAAGTTATAAATTATGATTTTGTTACCCCTCTTAATATACAGCTATACATTTTCAAGTTAATTTTTGGGTGTTCTCTCAAAAATATGAAACTATGAAATTAAAACAAAATATAAAATAGTGAATTATAGAAAATAGTTTATTTAACTCAATTTAATGATTGTAACAAATGAGATTATTTTATTAGTTAAAATAAACAACTTTTTTCAACTCTTAAAAATTTCATGTTTTACTGTTGTTGTTCTTAAAAATTATGTGTGGCGAGTACTCACAATAACAAATTTAGTATTTTAGTATATGTTTAGTTACCTTTTGGCTAAAGGGTAATTTCTTCAGTACTAAGTGCTAAATAAATAATAATAGAATTATTGCTATTCAATAGGAATAATATTAGAATTACAAATTCTTTTGGGTTATTGAATATATTGGGCACTCCATTTTTCAAAGGGTCTTCAAAGTGTTATTTGATAAATTGTTTATTTCAGTAAATATGGAAATTGAGTTTTTTTTAGTAAATTATATGAAGGTGCTTTTTCAGGCACTAGAATTTGATTGTCAAACGAAATGTCATACTTTGACTAATAAACATAAAACGCTTAACGCTTGAAAAACGCTACCAGAATAACGAAATAAACTTTGTAAATCTGTCATCAATTCGGGCAAATTTAAGTGATTATTGTGGCACATAATCATCTATCAAAGCAAGTTAATGACCAAATTGTGGATATATTTCAGACCACTCTAAATAGAGGTATGAAATAAGATTCATATTAATCTCTTCATAGTCAGTCGCACGAATAAGTCTTGTTATAATCACGCTTCGAATAATACCACCACTCCAAACATCAACTTTATAAAATCAAAATTTGCATTAAGCAACTTAAAGCTTCCCGATTATTTTCTGTTAGGCTAAATGACGCCTTAATGGCCAACATTGTTCTAGTTATCTGTGTAATATTGCCAGCAATAATCATGACAAATGCACAAAATTGGAAATACAGATTGTCCGTATATTGACCTTTTGAAAACTAATTTTTTAATATGATTTAACTTGTTGTTTATTGTTATAATTTAATATTATATCAGGCTTAAAAGAACACATTTTATGTAAACAAATTGTTTCTCCAAGAGCAAAATGCGGTTTTTTATTTTGTCTAAATATCTAACAAAATATGAAAGGAAAATGAAATATACAAATACATGTACATACACACAATTCAACTTCAATTACAATAAAATATTTAGCATATGCTTGCATAAATTACACTCCATATTATATTTAATTAAATACACACGTACGTAAAATAAATCTAAAGTTGAAAATTAGTTATTTAAAACTTTACTTATAATTGAAGGCATTTTATTTTTATTGCTTTTAGAATTGGGTCAGCCAATAATTTTAGTTGCAAAAGAAGAAAATAAATAAATAAATAAACAAATAAATAAATAAATATTAAATCTAAGATAAATTTTTTTTTTTTTAAATATATTTTAATACAAATTAAAAAAAGAGAAATTTAATGTTATAAATAATTCCGTTCACAAGTTTCGTAAGTACTCGCATACCGGTAAGTGCTTGATAATTTGAATGAAGTGAAGTTACATTTAATTTGTCATGCATTAAATTTAATTTCTGGTCTAAGTTTTTTTGTTTTGGAATTTGAAATGCATAATTATTTTAGCTCGAGGAAAAATTATCCTACCTTGAGCTAGAACGAACCATTTTTCATTTGGAATTTAAATACAAACAGGTGGAAAAAGAAACTCAATAATTTCTGGTTTTCATTTATATCTTTAATAAATTCAAATTTTTAAGACAAAGTATTCGACACTGAATAAATACTGGAAAAATTATATTTACTTATTGATTTTTTTATTAATAAATATTTGTGTTTGTATTTTAATTTGTGTTTATTTAATACAAAAAAGTTTTTGTGCATGAGAGTAAGCAAGTTGTATAATTAAATGTAAATTAGTTGTACAAAAACATCAAGTAAAAAATAAGCCCGTTACACGATATCAATTAGCTGCCACGTATGCATTACATTAAAGCAGTCACAATATTTGTTAAGAGAAAATGTATTTTTTATTAAACGAAAAAATACATAAAATACTTAAGATACTTAAGATAAATCGACTAGGTGTCGGGATTTCGAAGGCAGCTCAAAAAGTAACTGTTTCTGATAGACGTAACAGCGCAAATATGGCATTTTTCGTTTTACCTTATTCAAGTGTAATAAATGTAGACGCCATACATTAATGTGGCTACGCTTTAAAATAAATAAACAATTTTATATTCTGGCAATTTTGGCGACCGCAGGTTAATTATTAGACCCTTCTTGTGGATTGAAAAAAATCTACCTTTTATCGCCTTAAAAAAATCACTTTAAAAAATTGTCAAGAATAAAAATTGAACGAAAGACATCGTGCGTGTCAACAATATCCTTGAAGTTATTTGCCTGATGTGCGATTTACTAAAAAAATTCTTATTCTTTTGAACTCAAATATTGTTGAAAATTTTCGGACATGTTTCGTTTAAGTAGAAATTTGGGAAGGCAAGTTTTATAACTCCGTTTCATATGTGATTTAAGGAAGTTATTGCACTACAGATTTCACTAAAAAAAGACATAATCTAATAGTGGATTTTTAAGTTGAATATTTTAACAAAATATAGAAAAAGATTATAGATATTTATTCCTCAAATCCTCCATTTTCATTTTCCTTTAAATGTTTGGTCCGTAGATTAATTCCAGTTATAGTGAACTGTTACACCGTATATTGTTGGGACCCTTGACTAATATTTTTTTATAAGATCACTGCTCATATTTACAGACAGACACTTTTTAGATTATTACACTTTTAATCCACGACCTTATAATTGTGAATTTTAATTTTAAATATTTTTAACTCCATCATCCCACGCTCTTGGAATAAATAATGTCAATAATAATGAACTTTTTTTTTTTAATTTATTCTTTTTACTTAATTCTTTATTATAAACTCAAGTATAAAAATTTTCAATAAATGAATTTCTTCACTCACCTTATTTACATTTATTATGTGTTAAAAACAAAGAGTTTTACAGTTTCCATCAACCAAACATTGAGATAAACTTGTGGTGATACATTTGAAGTGTTTTTAAGTTTTATATTCAAAGTGATTTAAGGGATAATAACCTGCAACAGTGGCTGGTGTAACGACTTCAATGATTAATTTTAAATTTTGTTGTAAAAATTCCTTTTTTATAAAAAGGAGCCATTAAATATGTGTAGCAATGAACACAGTATTATTAATTTCGATGTTTGTGTGTTTAGCCGTTTTACATTTTTATTTTGAGTTTGTTTAAGCATTTACATTCTAAAGCAATTTTGAGAATTTTTAAAATTTTCACAAAAACTATTTGTACAAAAAATTTAAAAAATTTTACATCAAAGTTTGAGTACCGAAAACACTCAATAAAAATTAGGTTAAAATATTTCACTTCTGCAACTGTAGCAACAATTTTATTATCATTTTAATTGTCTTCGGGTTTAAATTCATTAATTTTATTGATTACAATAAATTTAGAATTTAAATGATTTTTTAGCATTTTTAGTCCTAATTTGCTTTTAACAAAAAGCTAAGAAAGAAAATGCCAAATTCCAAGGCACTAAATATTGGTATAAGATATTTTCACTTCAATGTATTAATAAGACACAACGAACTGCAATTCGCAATCGCTTACGATGGTGGTATAAATAAACATGGTATTTTTTGGGATCCGAATACGATGTTTAGCTTGAAAATTTAACTTTTTAACGCTTTTGCAGCGTTTTATTTTAAGTTTTTTTCTAACCGTTTTTTGTTAAAACTCAAGTCATAAAACTTTTTTTATTTTACTGCGTAGACAGAAATATGATCCGAACAGGTCACTGTTTCTATGTCATCGTGCAAAAAAAATTATAAGATTGCTTATTTATCAAAGAGTGGTTTAGATTAAAACAAATAGCGACAAGTGCAGATGAAGTAAACACGGTAAAAGTTTAGTTAATTGATTTGTAATGACATCGTCTATCTGTCTCATGTGTAACTACAAATATTAAAGATTTTTTTTATTGAAGTATCATTTAGATTTATTTATTATTTTTTTTCAATCAATTTCAAATTACTTCAGGCAGACTTTTTAATCCAAGTTCTTTTGATATTGCAAGCAATTCTCTACGAAAATAAAATATGCAAGCATATTTTAAAACAAAAATTAAATTGAAATTTGCAGTAAAAAAATTAAGATTTTACAAAAGCAATCACCTGCAAAGGAATATTTAGTAAAAGTTTACACCATTTTAGACGTTCAAACATGAGATAAAAAAAAACCTTTAACTATCACACTTCAAGCACTTAAAGTTTTAAGAAGGAAAAATATTTTACTTTTAAACTTTTCAGTGTACTTTCAAAATTAAGGTTGTTTGACAAATTAGTTCTGTCCACCTAAATTTATTCCTTTTATATTCATTCACATGGGTTAAAATATAAAACTAATAGAATTTTGTTACAATCAAAATATTTCGATGCAACACAAATTCTATGGGCGGGAGGAAAGGCATCCTTGGTCATCAAAGTCACAGTAATAGTGCATTCAAAGCCGTTGAAGGCTTGTTGTTAAATATTAAGCATTTTCTACAAATTAATAAAATATTATTTCATATTTATTATATTTTTCGTGTGTTCGAATATTTATTATTAAAATATTCTACATCAAATTAAATTTTTAAAGCGAAAACGCGAAAGTGAGACATCAGAGTATTTTAAATAATTTCATTAATATAATTACACTCAATTTAAATATAAAGTTCGTAAATTTAACTTGCTGTACTTAGGTAGATTTCATATCTTGTTATTTCCATATCATTCAAACGGCAGTCCTATTGAATCTACAGTTTCGTATTTGCTCCTGCCCTTTTGGCTTTACAAATTAGCAGGGCTTTATTTTTAATGTTCAACTATCGACTATCAACAAACTCAAGTTAAAGAATCATAGTTAATAAATTAAACAGCTGTTACCTGTTGCTTATCAAAGTCATTTTAAAATTTAAAATTCCAAATAAAATATTATTGGAAATTATAATTAAATTATAAATATAAATAAAATTTAATTAATTAAATTATAAATATAATGATTTCAAAATTATGCAACATATTTTTAAAAGTACAATATGCGTATCATTTAAAACTTTCGGAGATATCTTTTAGGAAATTCTTATTTTAAAAAAATGGTTAACCCTTTAAACGCCAATGACATTTTTATGTAAAATTTATTTGTATATTTTTGTTATCTGTTATCCCAATATTTAGGTTTTCTATTGCTTTTTTGCTGATTTGAGTTGGTTCATAAAACTAGATTTATGCATATGATGCAGAGTATAAGTATAAGATCCGGCATGGTCGTATATAGCACTCTTACTTGTTTAATATAACTCTCCTTAAAGTTTGTTTGTTTTAAATAAAACCAAGCAATCTTTAGCTATGCGGTCAATTTATTTAAAAGTGTTTTTTTTAATATTTTGGCTACGAGTTGTAACAAATAATAGCAATGACATTGAAAACAAAATAAAAGAATTGTGGATCTCATAGTGAATAGTTTTATTATTCGATAAATAACAACGATTTTCTATAACAATATTATAAATATTTTTAAATTCTGCAGAAGAAGAGGAAGTTGATTAAAAGACCTTTCTTAAAACAGTTCGGAAAATCCATGGGAAGATGAAAGAATTTTTGTTGTAGTTTATGATAAATAGTTCTTAGATAAATGTTTTTTCTTGATAAGCTAGGAATGATCACTAAGTTAGTATTTTTTTTCAAAACATTTTTGCAAAAAATGGAATATTTAAGGAAATCCAACAAAGACTGTGTATGAGAATTCCGCTCTATTTAGAGGGCCATGTTTTTTTAACCAAATAAAATAAAAATCTCTTTAATTCCCTTGATAAATTGCTATTCAATTTGTATTTTGACCAACAAATATTTATTTTAGGTTTTTGTGTTTGTGTATCTTTTGTTTTTCCTAAAAGTTTTTTTACGACAGAAAATATTGTTTTAATAGAAATTTTATTCATTTATAAATACTTGTAATTCATTTTGTATTGCGAGATAATAAAGCAAGCGTTGGCACCTCTTACCAATTTACGAACAAAGTATTTTTGTACATTTAAAACTTTTAGTCATTTAAAGAAAAATAACATAACAACATAATTTACTTGATTCATTTAAAGGATAATTAATTGTGTAGGTATGTACATAATACTACTTCATTCCAGAGAAAACCAGTTTGGGTTCTGTTGAGCAAATCCTTTACAAAAGTCTAGGAATTCAAAATCATTCAGTGATTTCTTGAACGTTAAAATACTTCAGTTATGTTTTTTAAATTTAACAGTTTTAACTATCAAATCGTTTCAGTTGTTTCGAAATTTTATGAATCTAGATTACTTTTGACTTTTTTTCGTTGCATTAATTTTAATGTAATAAAGATATTTAAAATTTTAAAAAGCATTTAAAAGAACACTCCATAAAGTTAAGAGGATATTTCAAATGGTAAAGAATCGATAGAATATTAAATTCTTTATTTTCTAAATAAGTGCTCGTGTACGTGCTTGGTATTGGGCTCATACTCTGTGTAAATCTCAACCGCCATTATTGCAGAAATTTGTAATAATTCAGTACAATACCGGCTTGTGTGTTAGAATTCCCTCCACCTTTCATCGACGAGAAGCTTAGAATTAGCAAATTAATGTCTGTCTGGCATAGTTTCTTCCATTGCATACAATTTTTATCAGAACTGTAACAGTATTCGTTATAAATATAGTTTTTATCGGTGTTTTAAACTACTGTCAGTGTGTTTGTGTTTTTGTTGGCTAAGTTAACAAAAAGCAATTTATTATTTTAGTAGTTGCCAAAGCATAACACACGCACTGAAGTTCCAACATTACCTTTCAATTTTGTGTCCTAAAAATGTCAAAAAAAGGCACGATAACGTTTATACGGTTTTTGAAAATAAATATAAATATTTATTAATTCATAAATTAATTTCGTTTATCTGCCAAGATAAATAAAAACAAGTAGCCCAAATCTAAAATGCATCTCTTTGGGAGAACTTGGCTCCCTCACATAAGAACATTAAATACAACGGAAACATTAAATACAACAGAATACCTGAATAATTCTAGTAATAAAGAAATAATGCTGTAGAATGAAACTAAAAAATATTACTTACTTAAAGCTTAACAACAATTGTTAACCTAAACGTATGTGTATGTATGTTTAACCAACTTTGAAGCAGTCATCGCAATAGAAATTATAAAAGAAGTTGCAAAATTAATCTTAAAGAAAAGGCAAAACGAAGAAAAAATTGGGTTACATTTAGAAAAGAAAAAATTTAATGTAAAAAGTTTAACTTTATATTATAGTGAAACAGTAAAAAGTCGTTATTGAAATTACTCATGCTTGATTCTATTTATGTTTTCTTAACACATGACAGGTTTTTATTTATAATATTCAACTTTGTTACTCAAATGTAACTTAGCAGTCTATATAAACACACATGTATAATTACGTCTGGTAAGAACTTTGAGTGTTCACACCAGGGTTCGAAAACAAGCAAAACGATTGCACCCATTTTGTATTGCGTTGTGTGTAGTAGTGAGTAAAATCAAAAAACATGCTATTCAGTTTTGTATCGTTCTTGAGCAAACCATACAAGAAATCGAGTCAGACAGAAGAGACAACAAAAGGAACACAACTGAAATGTGATTATAAAAATATGTGTTAAGTAAGATTGTATGGATTAATATTTTAGGAGACTTTTTATTACAAGCGAAATGAAAAAAATACACAAAGCAAAATTACTGTGTCTGTTTAGCATATGACTGATAATATATTTCAACTGCAAAATTCTTTTAGCAAACTCAAATGATTGGAAATAAATAATTTTAGAGAACTTCGAATGTTTCTTTTTATTGTTGACTTTTGATTTTGATATTCTCGTCTGGGTTTTTAAACATAAAATGCAAAAGAAGTAGAAACTTCACTATAGAGATATTTGTATTTAACCCATAATTTTGTATGTGGATAAGAAAACATAAAGGACATCGCTGGTAAATTTTTTATATTTAAGAAGAATTTTATTAATCTCAGCCATCGATTAATGAAATAAATAATAAAATAAATATTATTGTCTGGAAATTCTTTTATGTATTTGCAGTAAATTCAACCGAAATTTTTTTGTCCTCAGAGTAGATTTAAAAATTTTAAACAAAATAAACGAAGCATATAAAAGAAAAAAAATTTATAATTTTATTGAAAAAATAATTTTTTAACAAGAAATAAGCAAATACTTTTCAAAATGTGATCATTATTATATTTTCTTAAAAAACTGAGCAAAAAATATAATGATTTCAAAATTTAAGAAATAATAAGAAATAACTAAAAAAACGTATTATTATTTCAATACTCAAATTTGTTTAAATGTTCAAATTATTAAATTTTTGTTGTAGTTTTATTAAATTTTTAAAAATAATTTTCATTAAGAAATAAATTTTTGTTTTAAGCAGCTCAAGTGGGATTTAAAAGTTAAACTTCTTTCTAATATTTTATCGTTATTTTTAATTATTTCTTCTTTAGCTTTTTACCCTTTAGCAGACAGTCTCTTGTAGTTATAAAAAAGTTCAGCACAATTATTATGGGAATACTCGTAACCCATAACAACAATAATTAAAACCATTAAACTATATTTTGTTTTTATTTTTTATGGCATTTTATGAGCTTGAACGCAAGATTTACAAATTGTGTTTTGTTTCCATAATAAGTAATTTTTGGTGCAATTTTTGCATGAGCTGGTATAAACAAATAAAAGAATAATTTAATAATAATTTGGTTAGTTTTTGAAAAAAACGTTGCTTTTCTAAAGATAACAAATGAAAAATTAATATTTTAGTTAAAGTACTGTCCATCGTCTGACAATACTTTTTCCATTCCTTCTGATAACATAAAGATTTTCTATAATTTATGTTCTTATTGAGCTTTAGAGTTGTACTGGCGAAGAAGGGCGATTATATTTTGTATTCATATTTATAACAGACCTTAATATACATTTGAAAAATTAAAATTTTTTAACAAGAAGAGCAGTGTAAATCTAAGATTATTAAATTAGTTGATGGTTAAGATGCGTATTAAAAAGTAGTGAAATGACGCCATAACTCTAGAGTTAGAATATAAAATGAATCTTTTTACATTTTCATCAAAACAACATGCTCCTTCGAAGGTGTCAAACATAAATTTTTGTTTGTTTTTAAAATATACTAAACAGAAGATAACTTTTTTACCTGGGGACTCCATCAACAACATGTTTTTTCCGCATGTATAAAAAACAACAAAAAAAGGTGTCTGAACTTAACTAAATCTATCATTATTTTTTAATTTGACTTAATACTTATCATTAAGTACAAAAAACTAAAGTCTTTATTCCTTTTATTCTTCTAAGCAAATATTTTTGTCTTTTTTTCAATTTGTGTTTTCTTTCCTTCCTTCTGTTACAACAGTTATGTCAATAAAAGCCGGTTTAATATGAGTAATTATATGTTTTAAGCATTATAATTTATTTTAATTATCTAAAAAAAGTTTTTAAAAAATCTTACATTTTTAGCATTAAATAAAATTTCTGCTTAAGTTTTAGTTATTAAAAATAAATTTGATAAAACTTAGCCCTCTTTCAACCCTTTTCCAAAAGTATGTTCTGAAATTAATCAGTGCAATTTAAAGTTTTTTATTTGTTTATATTTTATAGTTTTTGCCTTCAGAGGAATAACATGACAGGTTTTACTTAATATTATATTGAAATAATAACCAAACAAGAAAAATAATATATATAAAGAGAAGTCAGAGCACTTCTTAAGCAGAGGTTATAATAATTTAAATTGAAATAAAAAAAAAAAACAAAAAATTCAAGTGCCATAATTATGAGGCGAAACCAAAATTGTGCAGTTATATTTTATTTAGAGTTAAGAAAAAAAAAATGTGACTGGCTTATTATGTTATAAATAGGTTTTTCGTTACAAAACTTATAAATTTCTAAGCTGATATAAAAAGTTGATCAACAATGTATTCACTATTAAACCAGAAACTCCATACGAGATTTGTAGGGAGTCCTCCAAAAAATTACTCGGTTAAAGTTATGTAAGATACCCTTAATTGGGCGATAAAAGTGCATGTGTGTGTATGACAATTTATCCCTTAACTTTTAATTTTAATTTGTAAAACGTAGATACTTTGATACTTTTTGTGTATTTAACAACATTACATCAAATTTTTATTTATTATTTCACACACGCATAGATATATAATCTTTTGTAGTTGTTCAGAAATATTAAGCTCTGATATTTCCAGGCTGGAGTCGACCATTGTATTAAGAAGTTTAAGTTTAAAAGAAATCAGGAAAAAATTTGACACAAGGATATTAATTATGAAAATTCATGCAAGTAGATAAAAACATGTATTCGTAATAGTTTTGGAAGGATGAAGAGTCATATGTTCCATCACGTAGTAAATGAAATTTTCCGATTTGAATTCAATAACTTTCTTCGTAAACAAAACAAAAAATAAAAAAGATCCTGAGTTAGTAGGTTTTACTAGGATAGCCAGCCTTATTAAAAAAAATAGTGCAATCGACTCTCAAGGCGATGAGCACAATTTTCGATTTTCAAATAAGCAAAAAAAAACTTTTTCTTGTAATCAAATTGAAAGGAATGCTTATGAAGTAAAATTATCGAGTTAAATGAGAAGCCCATATTATTTAAAAATGTTTAAGAACCACTCTAAAGTATTTATTAGCTTTCTTTTTTGTTTCAAATATATATAATTTTCTCTTTAAAAGTTGGCAAAGGTTTCTTTAAATTTTTATAACAGGTTTTCTTAAATGCGTATTATAAATTTGTAACCATAAATAACATTTTCTATTGTTAATAAGACCGGAGGATTATAATACTTTGCAATAAAATATTACCAACTCAGTGTGTATTGTAAATTTTGCTTTAAACAAAGACAATATTTCAAATGATAAGGCGAATTTTGTCGTCATGCGGTCATTAATTACAACTGTTGAAATTGTTGAGAACAAATTGTGCAGCCAGATGAGAATGATTTTAATCATTCTAATGAAAAAGTGTTCAAAATAGTTAACAATCTGTAGTAATTTTATTGTAATAAAATTGATTAGAACACATTTCATCTCGTGTTATGTTGAGCTGTCTATTAAATTTATAAATTTAGCACATAGTGACTGATGATAAATATGTGTTGCAAGTAAAAGTAAATTAAAAAAAGTAATATAATTTTTAACATAATCGAAAGAATTGTTTAAGAACTTTTTCTCCTTTAATTTCGTATTTCTAACTATTTTCAAAGACGTATTGATGTTAATGTTTTGTTTGAGCATAATTTTCTGTTTATCGTCAGGGTAGTTTCAGTGTTTTTGAAAAGAACAAGAGTGTTTGCTCTGTTAATCAATAGTTAGCGTTAATTTAAAATGGAGAAAGCATACTAGGAGTTATATTTAGTGGCGAACATCGTTGCTAAAACAAATGTTCGATCAACGATGGTTGCAAATGAACCCAACAAAAAAGACATGCAAAAGAAATAAGCAATTCATGAGTTCTACTTAAAAAAATGTCTTGGCATTTAAAATAATGTTTAAATCTAGTAAAACTTCGATGGTAAGAACACGTTTTATTATCATTAATTTTTGTTTTTTAACATCTTTTAATCATGAACTTTATTGAGTTTTTAAATTTTTTTCCAATCAGGATTTGAACCGTGGATATTATTAATGAATCTAAAAAGTAAATGTTAATTCATTTATACTTTATTGAGTTTTTCATGACTTTAAAAGTTATAACTCAACTAGAATAAACGAGCTTTTTAACAATGCATTATAGGGAGTAAATGCAAGAGCAGCAATGAAAATGCCCATAATTTTTCTTATGCTGGGAGCGAAATCTAATTATTGAGAGTCAACATTGGCCGAATTCATGAGTGACATGATGTTCATACATATTTGATGGCTTGAGGAGACGTAGGGTATGGCTGTACAAAATTGTTTTGAAGAGAAAAAAAACGTAGGGTTGCATTCAAGGCACTTTGGCTTCAGCCAACAAGTTATCATGTGTAGTAGCTAGAAGTCTGGACACAATAACAAAAGCTTGAATACCTTGAATGCTGTTAAAATGCACAATTTTGTTGTAAACGAACTGTCCTCCAAGTTTATTCCTTATTTAGTTTCAAATACAGTTCTACTTAATTTTGCTAGGAAGGACAGTAAACAACTTATATATCTTTTTTTTCTATTAACAACGTTATCTGGCGATTTATTTTGGAAGACATCTCGACCGTTTGTTGCAACAAAGCATTTGTAAGCAAAGTTTAAAAATTCGTATTAAGTTTTTTGTTTTAAATTATTTTTTAATTCATTCCCAGCCAGAGGTTGAAACGGTGATTTTCATAAATCAATTAAAATTTACTTTTTCGGCTTTAGTTCATTTTTAAATTTAACTTTTATAAAGAAAAATTATTTTTCAAATGTATGCGGACGAAGAAAACAAGAAACATTTCTTGTTTTATTTACATAACATATGTATAAAGAATATTCGATAATATTTGAAGTGTTGAAGTTTATCCAACTGAATTGTAATACTTGATTTAAAATAATCGATTCTTTAAGGTTTTACTAGAAACGTATGCGAATACCTAACAAATAATAAAAATATATTAAGAACTTGCGAAATTACTTACACGTACACGAAATTACTCATAACCTTCATAAGAATTTTTATTGCTTTTTGATTTTATGAATGAACTAATGTTTATAATTTAATTAATATGTTCAATGCCACCTAGGAAAGTAGAATAATAAGAAGTACATGTTTTGAAACACGTGCTCATTCATGTGCAAAAATATAATTTGGAGGACTTTGTTTTTAACCGGTTCTTATAAAATTTTCTCAGGTAAATTTAGATGTATAATTGTTTTATATAAAAAAAGTATGAACTGGAAAACGTTACATAAGGACGAATATTAAAAATGTAATCGGAAAACATTAAGATTTCTTTTTTGGGTGGAGTATAGTTTTATGTCAATATTTATTTATCCTCCATTTTTCTTTTGTTCTTTTTACTTCGAATTTCATCTGCTTCTTAAATTGACTATTTGTAAAATAAGGTGATAATTTTTTTCTTTAAAGTTCTACAGGAAACGTGAGTAGAATACATTTTTAGATGGATACATCCTACTTTATTATTTTTCGTTTTTAGTTTTAACTCAGAGTTAATATGGGAAATATGTGGTAATTTTTGTATTTAACCACATTTTAAAGGAAATTTAAGGCAAATTTACTTTATCTGAAATCCCCATGTAAGCTTATTATTTTTGAAACATAATTAATATTTAGTTCATAACTCCAAATAAATATTTCAAAATAAAAAGAATGTTTATTTCTCTAGGACAGATATAAAAAAGAACTTATAAAACGAAAAAGTAATATTTTTTTAATTCTATCAAACTGTCGCCTTACACAACTGAAACAAAAGCCTGTTGAATTAATTGAAAATATGTCATAATCAACGATTGCACTCTTATGACTTTTGTGCAATATGTGTCTAACAAATACATATATGAATATGTGAATGCAGTAAAGAATATAGGGTTGTCATTTTTTGAACTTAGTTTTCTATAATGATGTAGGATGATATTTTATTTAAAGTGTATTTAATTTTCATGATATTATGCTTTAACAGAATAAGCTTTTTAAGCGTTTTATAATCTTTTTCATTTTATTATTATTGTAACATTTTCCTAAAAAAGTTTTTATTGTAAAATGTCTACAATTAGTATTCAATTTGTAGCTGAATATTCAATTTACAAAAACGATTATCTGACTGCTTGCATGAAATTATATAAAATAATAAGCTTTCAAAGTGCTATAGAGTTAAAAAGCAAAAAATCACGTAAGAGCTGGAAACGTAAAAAAGCTGGGGATAAAATTACTTCAAGCAATTAAATAGTTCTAAACTATTAATCCTTACATTATTTAAACTCACCGTGATTTTATTAATAGTTATATAAAGCCGAATTATAATTTAGCAGTTATAATTTAGCAGTGAAGAAAATGGAAATTAATAAACTCGTGAATTCCAAGACAAAGAAATCATACATTCCAGAAAGAGAAATATTTTAAAACAAAGTTTTTCCTATCTTTATCAAATCCTTACTTTCAGGAAAAATTTATTTATTTCGTTAAAAGCAGTGGCTGGTGGTTTAGGAATGAGTGTTAGTCGGCTGGATGAAAGTCTTAACGGATCAATATGTTCAATCCCAAATTTTTTGTATTCAATGGTCGTTAATGTAAGACAGTGAGCAAGTTTTAACTAAGACAGGTCATTGGTGATAAATGTAAATTACTGTCGCTCTACCTAACGTGATATCTTATTTTAAAATTATCATTTCTAACGGCAGTAAAAACCAAATTGTAGAGTTATTTCGTAAATATATTTTGCAATAAAGCTTTTGTGTTCAGCTACCGTATTGAATAAAAATTAATTTTTGTTTAGTAAAAAATCATAACAACAAACTTAACTAGTTCTTGATCGACTCAAATCCGTTTACATCCTTACGTTAATATCACAGCCTTTGCTATAAAAAATGCGCATATTAGCAGCCGATATTTAGAAAAGATCTCGCATTATTCTACATTAATAATGCTTGAGTCCTTTAAATATAAATATTTGATGTTTTTTTAAATTAGCGTAAAATAATATAAAAAAGATTTTAAATAATAAATTTGTATAATAAAATATTATTTTTTCTGCTATTTTTAAACAGCGACTGAATTTAAAAGTATAAATTATTAAGTCCTCAATGAACTAAAAAAATGTTAATACTTGGAGTAAAAGCTGCAAGTAGTTCTTTTGCGATATCTAAAAAATAATTAATTTGAGACACACATATTTACTCTTTTACGTTCAAATGGGTTTTAAAATCTTCTGCAGGGATATTGAACCATTCAAGCTGTCAGTGTGTAGGTAAACTCCTTATTTTATTGTAAATATCTAGAAAACTATTTTCATTTAGAAAAACTTTAGTTCGTTCTTTTGGTTGCCAATTAATTTTTTTTGTGTGATTGCACAACAAGTAACAACAGCAAAAGTGAAAAAATTATAGAATAAGAGTCCATTTATTTTATATTCCAGAATAAATATTTTTCATTTCACATTGGGAACATTTTTTTTATCGGAAATAAAGGATAAATGATAAAAAAAGCTCTTTTATCTGCTTTCCTGCTTAGGAAAAATTTTTAATTAAACTGAGAACAATTCATTTAAATTTGCACTTGATTCAGAAACTATGTAACACAGGAGTATCTGAAGTGCTTCCAATGTATTTAAAAAATAAAAATAAAAATAATAAAAAAATAAAAAATTAATTGTGACAATTGTAGAACATTGCTACGAGTCATTATAGAATAAAAATCTGTATGTCTGTTTAAAAAAAAAGCAACACTTAGCCCTTCGAGTTTACATTAAGATTTAAACGATTGGATTTACCTTTTTCCATTGGTTTTTTTAGAACAACTTTCAGAATTTTTCATAAAGAAGATTACCTTTTCCTTAAAATGCTAAATTAACAACGAGTCACGCCACATAAATTATTAAGGCAACAATAAGTAGAATGTACTGACGTAAATGCCATGTAAGCGCATGTACATGTCGAGGCATGTTATTAATCACAACAGCAAACTTTTTTAACTTCTGACTTTATACAAAATATTTTATTGTCTGGTTGACATGGGAAAAATGAAATTTTGGTTGCAAAATAAAGTTCACGAAAGAAACCAGGAGAGAAAATAGATGAATTTTAACAGAATGGTGCTGCTCACATTATAAGCCAGAAATGATTTGCAAAGAAGAGAAAAGGCAAATCTAGGTTAACAGGGTTATAGAAAAAAAAAGGATTTTTTTATTTAATCTTATTAATTTTTTGCAATTTTTATCTTTTAACGTCATAAGAAAATTTTGATTATAAAATTCATTGCAACTGATTGTTTAAGACAGATAAATTGTGTTTTTTGTAAAGAATTGAAGAAATTCGTGAATCTACACAACATATCCACTTATTCTGAGCATTTTATAAAAATATTGGCCCATATTCATAGTTAAAATAAAGTCTACTTTTAGGGAGCTAAAGACGGTTTTACTTTAGAGTCGACTCTAACTCATTTATAGACAATTTAAAATATATTTTTGGCGTTGAAGTCAACTCTAAATTTAAAAATAGCTAAAGCGGTTTTTAACTCATTTTTCCATAATTATTTTATTTGGCTTAAGAACACAATACTCTTTATCTGATTTTTAAGCCAAAGTGAACAAAATAACAATAGGGTTACTTTTTTCTAATGTTTGATTAGAAATTGTATGAAAACATTTATCAAACTTAAGTTGATACCCAGTTAAAGTCTATTCGACGTAAAGTATGCTTTATTTTCGACTATGAAAGCAAAAAAGATAATAAGAGCTTTTTAGTTTAGAGTATACTTTGGCAAGAGTCGACTTTAGTATATGACTATGAATATGGGCCATTTTTTCCACATACAAAACGCAATAGTTGAAGCAGGATGAAAAATACGTGTACAACTGTTTGCATAGAGAACTTGTAATGCGGATGGGCTCTTCCTTTTTAATTCTCAAACATGCTTTTTACTCAATAGCTATTTAAAAATTGTGTTTGTGCCTGATTAACTTTCGTTCAGGTTGATGAAAAAGTCTTCTATGTAACCAGAAACTTAAGGAAACTTAATAATTAATATTTGATTATGAAATTCAAAAAATTAGATTTCTTGATTTTAATAACAATAATTTTTTATTAAAACTTTTTAAATCACGGGAATATTTTTTAATTTAACTTTAAACTTTAAAAATCGTAGTTTATTTAAAATGCAAGTGAGAAGTTTCCTGAAGAGCTAAGTAATCGGTAGCGAAATGGCCATCGAAACGTGCTTTCACCTTTAATAGTCAATATCGGTGATTTTAATAATTCGGTCGGGATAATCAGCACGATTTTTAAAGTTAAAATTTTTTTTTTTTAACGTAATTTTTTGTTCCATATGATTCAAGTAAGAAAAACATAAAACTTTAATTGCGTACTTCTGGTTTTATTTAATGTTTCATATTCTCTTTATCAGTAAAATTTTATAAGGACAGATATTCATGAAAAGGGTTTACTAACGAACTAAAATACTCAAATTATTTTGCCTTTAAATGTAAATTACAAATTTTGTCGAACGGCATATTTAATAATAAGGATATAAGAAAATTATTCTTGTATGTTTAAATCAGAAAAACATTAACTGAAATTCGATTTTTACGTTTTTTATGTCAAAAAACTAAAGCATTAAGAAAATTAAATTCCACAACTGGACAACTTTTATTAAAGAATTGCGACTATTTTTTGGGTCGATCTTAAAGTTCATTCATTGTAAATCAAGCCAAAATCAATACGTCAAGCGTTGCTTTGCTTAGCGGCTTGTTTTCGAAGTTGCTTGCGTATTTTTTTTAAACTAAAAACTTTTCAGGGAAAAAATAGAACAGCAAATTTGCGAGGAATGAAAAAAATTTTTTTCCTAAAATATTTAAAAATATTTTTGCATTTAACAGCAAGCCACACAACACCAGTAGTAGTAGTCGTATAAAAATTTTTAATGATACGTTTTTTTGGTTTATTATTTTTTAAACTTGGAATTCCTTTAAAGTTAAATTAACGTAAATGCAACGAATTTTCTTCCTAAATATCATCAGAACTTCAGCATAAGAATTTGCTTTTCGGGATGCGATGGACACGTAGATAGTAATAGATAAGACAACTTTCTCGATATGGTTATTTATCAATATTTTATTATTACAATATTTCTCCTAAAAACTCCATTTTTGACTGGACTCTATTTCAACCGCAGACAGCAAACCATTCCATTAAAATATTCGATGCTAAAATTTTAATAATGTTTTCAAAAGCTAAAAATCTTCCTATTGTTTGACACATTATTTTTGTTTTCTTAGACTTTAGTTCATTTGAGCATTTTGGGGGGATATAAAAAAAACTACTTGTGGTTTTATTGAAAGCAAAAATTAAGTTCAACGGCAAAAAAAAACATTTGCTCAAATTTTAAATATTGTTAAATTTAAATTTATGTTCATATCAAAGACTCATACAAAATGATGCTGAGTAGACTGGTCATATGCCAATTGAAGATATTTAAAAATTGTTCGAATTTATATTTGGTTAAGCGATTTGCTACGAATTAGTTTTGGTTATATTTTAAAAATTTCAACTATTTTTTTATTTAACTTATCCACACAAAACTTCATATGCCCTTAAAAAAATTACTTTTTTTTAATAAGAATTTACTTAAAGCACACAGAACAAAAATCATAAGAAGAAATACGTGCGAAATAGTAATATTTTCAAGGGTGTAAATAAACATAAAGTTATTTGTTTGCCTTTACCCGTATTTTCTATGTTAAAAGATTGCGTTGAGAAAAGAAAATTGAAAAAATTCAATTTGTTGGGAAAGAGATTAACGAAAAGTATCTACGTAGAAAATAACCATGAAAGAAGATATTTATACCCTGTCATTAAGGTAATTTATTAGATTATATTTCGTAACATAATTAGAAATATATTTTTTATTTTAAATATTAATTTCAGATCAGGATTTAATATAAATGAAAAAAAGAAATTTTTTCAAGGGAAGTAAATAATTAATCATTCGTTTAACTTTTATTAGATCGATAGTTTGATTCAATTAGTTTTTGATTTATTGTGGAACATTTTCAGCTGACTTCATCAGCATAATAAATAAATTAGAGCTTTGGTGGCGAGTAAAAATAAATTGATCTTGTTGTTGGGTTTTGCATATTAACCATCAACAAAAGAGTTTTACTTTTCTGACCATAGTTAGATTTCTCCTTCAATTAGGTATATTTTCAATAAAGTTTAGCATCACGATCATATTTTAAAAGGCCGAAGTCTCTAACGAAATTAGTTTTGTGAAATAAAGAACAGAAAAAACCCGTAAAAATAAGCTATGAAGGAACAAAAGTAGTTTACTGTAAAATAAAAAATACTCTTGCAAACGTAAGAATAATCATTCATCCTTAAAGTAAGAGAAAAAATTTTGAGTTTAATTAAATATCTGAAATACCTTAATCGTTTTGTCGTTGTTGTACGAAACAATTTGCAGCATGATGGAACTTTTAGTTGTATTTATATCCAGTTAATTTAAAACAGCATTTGTTGCCTTCTCTTCGTGGACATCAGTAGCTATATGTCGTCCATTTCGTTCGAGACGATGGTGTTCACATACAAAATTATAAGATGCATAAGCTGTGGAATTTTTAAAATAAAATTGCTATATTTGAAATTCATAGTAGTGTTTTTATACGATTTTGTATAATCCAATAAATCAGAATTTTCAAAATTCATAAGGTTGTAGATGTAAAAGTTATGGACACCAATTGTGACCATTAAAAAAAAGAAGAATTTAGTAAGTTTTTTTTTTGTAATCGTTTTTTTAATTTAATTTTACTTTAAATATAGTTTTGGTTGCTATAGAAAGATGCGTGACTGTTACTGCATTTCCTTAAATGCGTTTCCATGATTGTGTTTACTATTAGGTATAATGCTAATTAGTCGATTGATATTATTTACAGATTTAGCACGATATTTTTTAGGTTCTTAGGATTTTTGATTCTTTGATTTTGATTTTTGATTGTAAGTAAAGAAACATGTAAATAACTGTATTGTTAATTGTTCGTTAGTATGGATGCTTTGTACGTATTACGCTCTATTGCTTTTAAGTTTCTAGAAGGATTCGTTTTAAGTTTGGAACAGTTGAAGACTTTATGACATGTGAAGTTTAGATTCCATGCGCTGTTTCTCAAATAGTGCTTTACTTACTAAAAGGTTTAGTAATCAAAAAGCAGTCTAATTAGCATAAATTTAAATATAAAAATATTATATAAATTATATTCGAAAATAAGTACATTGTCAACATTGTTCTCTTTCGATTTATAAAAGGTGTCACAATATCAAAATTAAATATATAAAGACTTAAAATGTTTAAAGAAAAGCAAATTTTTAAATATTCTCAGTGTATTTTTATTCTAGTTTTTACTCTTTTCTTGTGTTTTTTGGTTTGCTCTAGCAAGGCTAGCTCCAACAAGCTTTTGCTTGCAAAACTCGCTCTTTAAGCGTATTTACGCAGTCATAAAAAAAATGTCTAGTTTTTTAAACATGCGTCTTGCCCAGCGCAGATATTCAAGCAAAAAAAAAAAAAAAAAAAAAAAAACACATGGCAACGGTTAGCTCTAACTCACGAGGTCCTGTCTATTAACCAAATAAGCTACGACTACTCATGTACTGATATTTTTGAATCATTTTATCCGCTGTTCTTTTACACGAACGCCTTTTCGAACTCAATAAATCGGCCGTAAACATAACAATTTTTTTTAGTCTTTTTTATATTTGTGAGGACTGTATTTCTGTCTTCTATTTATTCGCTATTTAAGTAACTTATCAACCCAGGCTTCTAAACAACAGTTGTTTTTCTTTATCAAAAAAGCTTTGATAAGATTTAAACTCTTAACCTTCCATTTATGAAACAATCTGACACCTCTTTCTGAGTGATATGTCTACATCAATTATTTCACCAAATCTACCATTTAGTTTCAATAACAAACGACTGCATGAAGCAACTAATAAAAAAAAGTAAATTAAACTCTCACCGTGTAAATAAATAAACCGGTCAAAGAAATCAACTGTAAGGTAGACGAGCTCGATTACATAGTAACGTGGCTATACATCCTTGAAAATGAGTGTGAACAAATAAGAGTGCTATATTCGGCTGAATCTTATATGTAAATGTAGTTCAGTGAAGTAGTTCTAAAAAAAAATATGAGGAAACAGAGAAATGAAAATTTTTAGAGGCCCATAAGTCGGAAAATGTGGGCGATCGTCAAATATTTACTTATTGTTTTTTTATTTTTTAATTCTCTATCACCCCATATAATTGTTTTTGATATGAATCACTTCATTGTTCAAAATGACATAGAAATATTAGAGGCAGGCCCTCTGCCTCCAAGGACATGAACCGATCTTGCTGATTCAATAGCAAATCTTCGAAACTATGTCTAATGAATTGGCGTACATAAATTTTTTAGTACTTCTAGTGCCTTGACATAGTTGATTTCAACACTAAAATGGACAGACAGACGAACAAGAACATCAGTAAATCGACTTTGAAATGTAGATGGACTCAGAATATATATACTTTATGTGGTAGGAAATGGATATTGTAGAACGACAAACTAAGATAAAATCTTTTTCCACTTTTTGTGGCAAAAGGTAGAAAAATACTGAAATTCTTGAAATTCAAAATAAAATAGTAATAAGTAAAAAAAGATTAATTTAATGTTTCTAAAAAATACTTTGCTTTGGGAAAATAATAATAAATAACAGATACATGTGTATTTTATATTATTACTGACTTCCGCAAAGTGTCTGCACGAGCTTATTTTACATAAATGTCGAAATTAGTTATGGTTGTAAAATAGAAATGTTTATTATAATTTCTGTGCAGGAAACAACTGCCTTCAAACGCATTTTATAGTTTCCTTCTTTGCACCGCAATACGATTTTGGCTTAAACCCACAAAAATAAATGTTGTATATTGTCTTTCAGTTTGTTTTAATGTACAGGAAAGTTCTTTTTCACTTAATTTCGTTAAATTAAAATGTGTTTTATTTTATTTATGCAATTGCTGGGTTTTCTTGTTCTATTTCTATTCAAACCTTTGTCAGTCTATAAATACAGCCTTTCCTTATCTTTATAAAACGGACAAGTGCCAAAACAGTTTTAGGTTTGTTTTTGTCATTTAACATTTTTATAGCCTCCGAAATTAATTGCAAATGGAAATAAGAAATACAGTCAGAATTTCCTTTATTACTTCATCATTTACATTTAAATATGACACATTTGCCTTACAGAAGTTTTTAAATTGAATAAAATATATATAAATTTTTTTTAATGGTTTTTATACTTCAAGCATACAACTACACTTAAGGGTGAAGAATATATCTGTCTGTGTGTAAGAGAATTCCATAAACATATTTCTTTTATAAGAAAATATTTATGCCGATATACAAATAATTTTTAGTCCAAAAGGGCACTTAAACAAAGGGTTTTTGTGTAAAATAAAGACCAGTACTTTGATACAGAAATCATATATCCCACATAAAAGAAGAATGTATAAATTATATTAACAACAAGAGTTGTTTTTGTTTTTTAACTGTCTTTAACTTCTTTTCCTCTTAAATACTACACTTTCTCTTGTTTAAATGAATCAATAAGAATAATTAATAATAAATAAAAACTAAAATAAATAAAATAAAATATGCGTAAGTAAGGCTTCAAAAGAAAAATTCTAACCATTTGAAAATTGTAAAAGGGGAAGGGTCATATTACAATTGTATATTTGTTTTTATATATGTATAACTCTTTTATTGTCGTCGGGTAGAACTTATTAGAAAATTATTCATGTTTTGGAATTTTTCATATTTAAAGTAGGAAAAGTTTTTTCAATTTAAAATAATATAAGATAAAGCATAAATATATTAAATTTCTTTTGAAAAAATAGAACTCGTTAAAATTTAAAGAATAATAATTTAATAATGAATTTGAGTTAATTCAATGGAAAAGTTTTGTGAGCATTCTGATGTTGGGGCACGTTATCCTAGCTCACATAGTTGGGTTTTACCAATAAAGGGAAATTGATTTACTCAAGGTCACATTGCAAATTGAATTCAAGTTTTTAACTTTGAGAAAAATGCGGTACAAGTTTTTAAGTTTTTTTTTATTTTAAAACAATGTTCTTTAAAAATCTTTTTTATCCATATTTTCAGAATTCTTAAATAATTTGTACCTGGTGAAATTCAGAGACAAATACGAACTCAAATAATTTCCAAGCCTTTCAAGTATTTTTTGAGTTCTTCACATCTTTAAATTAATTGGAATGCAGGAAAAAACATAAAAAATAAGAACCAACCAGAAAAATTTAAAGAAATGTTAATAATTAAAACAAATCTTTCATATTATTTCCACAACACATAAAATGATTCAGTTTAGTTTGAAAATAATTGTAAATTTGCCGTCTTGTTATTGACTTAAATAAGCACGAACACCTTTAATTGGTCATTAACAATTTTCTTAAAGTAAATAAAGAAAGATCTGCATTGCAAACTATTTCAAACTTATTCTTTAAAAATAAAGGAGTTGGTGAAGATGTCAAATGTTAAAAAAATATAACGATAAGAGCGTTTAATCCATGACATTTTTAAAGATGTTCAAAAATCATAAATTAGGGTCAAAAAATATATTTAAATGATCACCACAGATGTTTTTGAAAAAATTTTAGTTTTATAGCCGATGGTTAATTGCTTACAAATTATAGAATTAACTTGAAAATACCTACGTATCATATCGTATGTACAACTTTTTTAGGCTTTAATGCCCTTGCATGAAAACTGATAACATCTCCAATATTTTAGTGAGTTTAAATTACTGACGAAGCCATTACAAAAATGTGATGTGTAAAATTCTAATCTGCTTTAGTAAAATTTACCTAAATCAAGAAATAAAACTTAAGTGTGCTTTAAATTACATATTTGATGTGTGAATTTAAAAATCACCTTTTTTACTTTATCTTATCAGTGTTTTTTATTTCGTACTTTGTTTTCCTGTGTTATAAAATTATTTAGAAAACATGAGTTTCGGTGTTATAAATAAACCAGCTTTTTGTTTTTCTTGAAATTTTATGCCTCAGTAAATTTGTTAACAGGTTTCAATATCTTGTTTTACTAGATAAGAGAATCTTTTGTTTCGCTGTTGGTTAAGCAAAAAAAATAAAAAATAAAAAAATAAATAAATAAATAAACAATAAATAAATAAACAAGTTTATATCTAAGGAAATCTTTAAAGTTTCTGGTTATTGGTTTCTATTTACAAAAAAAAAAAAAACAAAACAAAACAAAACATACAAATCTGAAATGAAACTCAATAGAAAGAAGTTTGTTTACAATCTTTAATTTAAACTTAAAATTTTTGGATTTTTAACTGTTGATGCAGAAAAACAGGATGCAAACAGTAAGTTAAAGAAAATTCATTCACAACTATAAGAGAAGACTCAAGTAGGCATTCTTTTTTCTAAACGAAGGTATTTTGTTACAAGAAAAGGTCTTGTGAATCCTTTAGAGACGAAAAATTAAAATACGAAGGCTTATTTGTCTCTTTTATTATTTTAAAATAATCTACCTCGTTGTTGTTTAGTTAACGATTTTTTTACGTTTTAATCCATTCCAATGACATATTTTGAAGTATTAAGGAAAGACGTTATAGACGACTGAAATATTTAACCACCGAGTGTTTTCGTAAACAGGGTGCAAGAAAGATAGTGGAAATCAAAATTTCGTTTAAATGTTATATTGATGAAAAAAGGTTTTTGTCGCTAAACTACAATGTAGATTATTTCATAAATATAGAAAGTATCGTGAGTTAATACAAAAGTATATGTCGTTAAAAGAAAAAACATGAGCATCAACGAAGCAATCAAGAGCTTTGAAGTAATAATTTAATTTTGATTTAACAAAACTGAGCGCATCTTAATTTAAATTCTGTTTAGAATTTGAATAAAAATAAATAAACAATTTTAAGTTAGGCTTAAGTTCACATTTTTAGATTCTAAATTAAGAAACAAATTAATTTTTAATATATACTTTTTTTCAAGGGGAAACATTTTTAAAAATTTTTAAAAATCTGTTTATAGTGCTGAATGAAAAATATATTTCTTTACTCATTTACTTTTAGCAAAGAAGAGTTAGAAGTAAAGCCTTTAAGCGAACTGAATATTTCTCTTTAATAATTGCTCCAACAGCCAGATACAAATACACACTCAAAAACACACGTAGGACAATTTTAACTCCTTTTGTAGATTTTAAATAGGTTTCCATTGCTTTTTGCCATTTCCTCTATCTACAGAACCCTTAGAATGTTAAGAAGTATCGAATACATTTATTAAAGTGGAAATAAAAAAGGCTCTTGAATATTCGTCTATTTCACATTGATATGATTATTGTCCTCATCGTTCCTTCAAGTATTTTTGGAATAAAAACTCTGTTTTACATTTGCTAATCATGCATAACAAATTTGTATACGAGGGATGGTCTACATGTTTTTTTTTTTCAAAAACATCATAAGTAAACATTTTTATGAGTTAAAAATAAGAAGTCATCAAGTTTTCCTTATAAAATTGGTGCCGTCATGTTTGTGCATTTTTACAGCTTTTATAATTAAAAAAAAATAATTTCTCCTCTGGCTTAGATATTAAAACATCAAAGAAAATTCTCCGATAGCATTTTGCCGACTGCATGTGCGCCTCCTCGGATAGCTTGCCTTTGACAGCAACTCCCAGCTATAATTCTAGCAATGTGTACAAAATTATGTACTGTGAACAGCATAATATCGCGTATTTAAAAAAGTATTTAAATTTATTTCAAGTGTACGAGTAACAATGATATTGTAATTGGTCCCATTATGCAAAAGAAGGTCTTAATAAGTTTTCGCAACAAGTTTATTATTTAGGGAGAACTTAACTAATTTTTACTTTCTTTTAGTAATTTTTTAATAAAAACATTTAAAATTTCATAAAACAAAACAATATTTTTCTTTTTGCTTTTTTCCATTTTATTGATTTTTTTAGATTTAACTACGAAAAAAAAAATACTCTAAACATTTAAAGTGCGTTGCTAAGATGCTTTTTGTTTTAGTTCTGGAATTTTTCATATGCTAGAAACCGTTGTATGTCATCAGAACGGTGGCCGTGTTTATTGGTCCCTCAATCTATGAGTATGTGAGTTATACAACAATAAGCTTCTTTCAACTGCTGGCCTACTCATAGAGCTGTTGTAATCCCATCACATACTGCTCCATGAACGCCAATTTTCTTTGAGACTTTTTCTGTAACTCTAAGGGGATGCATTTAAACAATGGCAGTATTTGGAATAATGGCTCGGCAACTCGATTGCACTGGCTAACGGTTGTACGGTGATGACTGCCGTCATAAGAGTAGGAAGTTTAAAACTTTAAAATTCTTATCGGAGTTCACGTTTAAAGACTGAAGTCAATTCGTAGTTGTTTTTGACGCTGAAACACTTAAATACCAAATTCAACAATAAGAAGCCTTAGCACTTGGTATTAACTTTGGTTTTGCGCGAAGAAGTTTAACTTCACAAAAAATGTAACATGATAAGAACATAATAAAAAGAACATAACATAATAAGAAGAAAAAAAAAGAAAAGCTAAAGAAAACAAATTTAAATGAAAAAATACAGGTAATTAAATATCAAATAAGGAAAACAAGTGTATAAATGGTTAGTAGAATCAAATTATTATTGTGTATTAAACAATAAAATTAAATCCCTGTAAATAATATTTTCTTAACCCAATCCACCAGGAATATCGTTTTCATTTTTAATCAAATTAAAATTTATTATTCAATATAAATATGGAATTAAAAAAGACTTAATTTCTAATAGCACATTTTTGGTGATTAAATATAAATTTATTCAATAACAAAATGTTCCACAAGTACAATCAGTGAATCGAAATAATTGTTAGTAAGAAGTGAACAAAAAGTAAAAAAAAAATAAACAGTTAATTAAAAATAAAATAATAATTAAATATATTTTATTGTTAAATTGGAATTCACACTTAAACAAATTATATTTGTTAAATAAAGGGAAATGAAATTAATTAATGGAATAAATTGCAATAATTTTTCAATACTTTTTAATTGAAGTTCTGATTAAATTATAATAATTCTGCTCTAAAGTTTTTCAACATTCCTCTCCTTTTCGAAAAACTCTTTAAAATGACAATTTTCATGTTATTTTTGGCGGGGACAGAGAAGTGATATAAAAAAACAATGACAAACTGCAAAAATAAACATAAATATAATCCGATAATCTCGCCTTTAGCAATGTGTAGATGATAAAATTTTTGAAATTTAAAAAAAAAAAAACAATTACACAAAAAATTTAAAAAAAGACAAACGATCTGTATATAAAAATATATTGCAAAAGGACATTTTATTGATGCATACCCACACTTTGTTTTAAAAAATAATAAAACCACGTTGCGAATGTTTAATCTATGAAATTCTTTTGTGTTTAAAATTGCCTTCATTCCTATTAACTCTGCTTAACTGGCAATGATATGAAAAATGTGAGGAATGATAATAAGAAAAGAAACACAAAAAAGAATACTGGAATTCCCAAGAGCAAATAAAACAGGGCGTTTTAGCGTGAGGGTGATTATATTGTCAAATGCAACCTTGTTAAAGACGCTCGTATTTTTAATAAACATGAGTTTTGTTTAAACAATAAAATTTATTTGACGACAATTATAAATGCAGAGCTAAATTTTAAAAATGAAATAACGTTTAAATAATGAGACGAATAAGAGGCGTACAATATGTTGTGTGTGCTAAAAATAAGTAAGTGTCGCGATTATAAGAAGCAAGATTTGTTATGAGGATTTTTACGGTTATCTCGCAGATTGAGAATGTTCTTAGTGAGTTTTTTTTTTAGAGCGAAACGAATGGAAAATAAAACAAATAATAAAATACAGCTAAGAAAAGAAGTTAATTAAATACCTTAAGAGCAGCAAAAAATATTCAAAATTATTCATTTTCGTAACACAGTGACAAATGGATTACTAGACATTTATATCAAGATTACAAGATACAATTATTCAACTTAAATTTCTAATTTACGAAGACTCTTGTTAAATTGTATTTAAGTAAGCAGAAAATCATTACAGACTTGCACTTATTTTAATTAGGAGAGTATTTGTTGAATTGTGACAGATTCAAACGAAATCAATTGTTCTTGCATCTGGTACATTCATATAAATTCTTTTATTTTCTTATTTTACTAAATAAAATTTAAAATAAAATAAAATTTTTAATATTCTATTTTGCACCTGTATTTTCACATAAAAATAAAAAAAAAATATATAAAAATTATTTGATATTCAAAAACTGCTTCCATTTTTCAAATTTAATATAATAATCTCCCACACAAACGAATTTATATGTCAAAATCAAATGCTCACAAAATTTGTTTTTAAAATTTCTTGCTTGCTGATTTGAATTTAAAATTAAATCACCGTAGAAAAATGATAGAAAATCAACAGCTAGATAATTTTAGCCGTACAGAATAAATAATAATAAATAAAAAAATAAAATATTATTAAATAAAAATAAAATTAAAATATTTTCTAGTTTTTAATTCATCTTCTAGTTTTTAACTTTTTAACATGCGGGCGTATGGTTAATTGTTGGTGCAGTCATAAGACAGAAGTCCTAACGTATTCGTGTAACTAAAATTAAATACAACAAATCGTGCATTATTTTACTTACAGGTTTTAACATCAATATTATTTGGTCGTATTCATGTGTAATTAAATTATGAGACTAATTTGTACCTCATATTCATTGCAATTTAAATCCTTAAATTTTTACTTGAAATATAGAAATTTCAATCGTAATCTAAATAACACACAAGCGCACAATTAGTTTTGCTATGAAAAACAATTGTGTCAAACTCAAATATTTAATTTGGACTGCAAGCAGCAATGACACAAAATACTTTTGTTTTTCAAATAACAAAGGAAATATTCTGATGTTGAAATGCAGTAAAACTAGATTTCCTTTTCGAATGACCTTTTAGTAGAATATAGTTTGTTAATTATCTGCATTGTCTTGTTTTCTCTACGGCTTTGCTATTTATGTGAAATTGTTGATTTTTGTTAATTAAATCAATTCGTATAAAATCTGAAATATTTTTTCATTTCGATTATTTGTCTTATTTAATGTCTTTGTATATGTCTCTAAACCTTAAACAGCCTTGTCCTACCATACATTGTAAATTAAATGTTTTAATAGATGTTCTCATGGCAGCATGTTTAAGAAATTTTATATAAGCAATTTTATCTGACTATTAAGGTGTGAAAGCTACTACAAGCACTGTCTAGTCAATAAAACAAAGTAATTATTTGTGGAAAATACAATTTATCATCATATTTTCTGCCTCATCAACAGTTTTATTTAATCTGCCACATTATTTATTATTTTGTCACTTTTGATTATTTCTGCTATCCTTTTATCCCATCTTCTTTAATTTAACCACTTTTTGTAAAACTTTATTTTGTTATTCAGTTTATTCTACTGTAATATTTAGATGAAAATCTTATTTACACGATATAACGATAAGTAAATAGCTAAATAATTTAATAAAGTGTAAGTAGCTTTACCCTAAAGATTGATGTTGTTTACTTTAGTAGTTGGATTAACAAGCTTAAGGCTGCGTTTCTGTAGGTTTCTTTATTTTCTAATAAAGAAGGTAAAGAGATTTCTTTCTTACAATCAATCATGAGAAACTATTTGTTTTAGATAGAGCTACTTCAACTAGAGAGATAATTATCTATTCTTAATAAAACATACAAACAGAAAATAGTGCATGAATTTGGAAACGTTCTATCTATTCTTGAGGATGTGCTAGAAGGCGCACATATGACAATGTATTCGCTACGGTTTATAACAAAAAGACAAAGGAGCGTATCGTTAAGAAGGATAGCAAGCAATTTGACTAAGGATTACTAAGACGTGTGTGTGTGTGTGTGTGGAAATATACTATGAACAAATCATAAGCGTAAGCCATTAGTATGTGGCTGCATAAGCTGAATACAAGAACAAGGCAGCAGGTATTTGATAATGTGTGCATGACAGCTAACAACATTATTTCTGATTTTAATTTATGTTAAAGTAACTATTAACGGTGAATGTCTCTTCCAGACAGTTTTTTATTTAGTTATTCGAACTTATCAAAAAGTTACTTGTACGACACTTCCTCTTATAGTTCCCTAGATAAATGACAACAAATTATCAGTTTGTATAGGAAGTACTACGCCTACTGTCGCAATCCATCTATCCAGTATTTCGCTAGACTATGCATTTAATAAGAAAGTTTCTACTGGACAAATTAACGACTTTACGTCTAATATTTCTCTAGATAAACCATGATAATTTATCACTTTGTAGGCGAGTAACAGCGTTTTTGTTTGGGTTCTGACTATTTTTATTATTTTTTTAAGATATTTACACAAACAGCAGAGTTCCTTGTTCGAAATGCTACAAACTGTAGCTTTATAAGTACATACAAGCTAAAAATTTCCAAAAAATCAATCGAGTGTGAAATAAATAATTTTTGGGGGAAGGACTTC
Organism: Cistogaster globosa; assembly: GCA_937654795.1. Taxonomy (NCBI): domain Eukaryota; kingdom Metazoa; phylum Arthropoda; class Insecta; order Diptera; family Tachinidae; genus Cistogaster; species Cistogaster globosa. The sequence goes on along the minus strand of OW569406.1, from coordinate 120,367,355 downwards.
CCAAATAGATTAGAAACCTTAAGATTTTAACAAGGCATGAGACTTTTGTGAGTATAATACATTGTTGAGAATTGATTACATTAATTATTGCAGGAAATAACGATGATCATTAGTACGCATTTAAAGATATTCTCTCTTAACTTAAAATCTAGTTCAATTGCAGCTTTCTTTATTTGTTTGTTGTAAGCGAGTAACAAAATTTAGCAATCACAAAAATAAGTCATTATATAGCAAGTACTTTTTAATTTTTTGCGATGGGAATATTTTTTCACTTTGTATCGAAATAACTACACCCACTACTTCTCTAGCTACACAGAATTAATAAATTTTCACTTTGTATGGGAGTTACCACGCCCTTTATTCCATTTATCTGCTAGATTGCAATGTTTCAAAGATCTGATAGCACGCATTTCATGTAAATGTTGTTGTGTTTTTAATTTTGTACTGCAGAATTGAGTGGCCCCGTATAGCCTATATTTTACGTTTATTATAAAATGTAAAGAGTGCTACATCAAAATTACAAAAAAATGCGTATAATTATAGTTTCCAGTAGCACAAGGTACGTTAATTGATTAATATTGCTTAAACCGTTATAAAAAAACGATCGAAAATCGGTTCGAATGTCGATTATTATGATCGTTTTTATATCAAGTAAGAATAAAAAAAATATAAATGAAAGGGTGCTCCAATAGTTCATTTAATTTGATGTATATGGCCATACAATTGACCAGTTGTAGACAGTTGGTTAAAGTTCATAAAGAACTTGTATTGGACATAAAAGGGTGTCCAAAAAGTTTATGTAATTTGATGCATGTGCACAAACTTTTAAAGTGTTTTAGACAGAAGGCTGAAATCTGTTTTGAAATTGGCTTTTTTGCAAGTACTATTTTAGTAATAAAGTTAAGCGGTTATTTCGGTTGGCGAATAAATTTGTTATTTTAAAATTATTTGCTATTGGTGCTTAATTGTCTATTAAATATCTTATTTATATTTGTTCATTAATCTATGCCTCTACCTTTCTTTTAAAAAGCGGAATGACCTCTTTTAGAACTTTATGAGTCACATATGATATTTCCATTTTGCAAATTTTTTTTGTGTTTCACTTCATTTTCATTTAAATGGCTTTAAAATGTGTTTTTAGTTTTTTTGAACACTTGTTACAGCAGCGCATTGCTTAGAACGATGACTGCATAATAATATACTTCCAAATTTGGTAATATTTTAAGTGCTGAACTAAAGTATTTGTTTCTGAGTTAGTGATCACTGCATGAGTTTGCAAAGACTTCTGCTGATGTTTTAATGTAAACCCAATGAAAAATTGTGTTTTGTTGTAGTTGCGTGCCTAAGAAAATATTAAGGTTTCCAAATCATTCTAAAATACTATACAATTTTATTTTGAAGAAAGCTGGTGTGCATTTATTTTCTCATTAATGAAGCAATTTGTGTCTGCCCATCAGTAAAGCCCTCCTAGTAATTCATGAAAAGTCTTATGGACTTAATTCAATATTTGCATCATGCTTTTCTACAATTTAATTTTAATTATTTAAGCGATAACATTTTGTAATACGAGTCAGAAATGTAATAGTGATAATGATTACGTTTTGTAAAAGAAATAACGATACTATTCATGCTTGTTAACTTCGAATCATGCAAATTATTAAAAAAAGAAAAAATTGTTATTCTGGTCTCAACAGATGTTTACTTAATGGCATGTAATTTGTAGTTGAAAAAAACATAAAAGCTTTTATATTAAATGTTGTTTGAAAAAAAAAAGAAAAAATATAAGAATTTAAAAATTTATCAGCTGATTGCTTGAGTTAATCATTTGATTGTTTAAACACTTTTTTTTTGATTCTGTTAAAGAAATGCCATCTGTATTTTACTGAAGCTGTAATTTTTCTTAGATGTTAAGTAGATTACGTCAGATATCTTTATAAAAATGTATAAAATCCTTGAAATAAGTTACATGAGGCATGCATTCAACAAACTTATAATAATTTCCCCCTTATTTTTAATTTAATTATAAATAAATCATATCATGACCTAGAAACCATTCTCAATACAACTTGCAAAGCATTGGTTTCTTAATTGTTCGTTTTAATTGATATCAAAAGTTTCAAGAAGGAAACTATTAAACATACTGAGTTTGTTATGCAGCAGTATATATTTTAAAAAATAATTATACAACCAAGAAAATAAATACAGTCAATTATAGAAGCAACACGAAGTGAATCAGTATGCGTAACACGCACTTAAAACACAACAAGTGTTAATGAAGCGAATGCGTGACGAAACAGAATTTAATCTTTTATGCTTTATTTTTAATTAACAAGGTCTCGTTTAAAGAGAAACCTCATATATCATTTTGTTAATTATTAAAAATACATAAATCAAATTACTATAGAGGAACTGTTAACTTGTTAACTTCCTTCCATGTTAATGAAAAAAAAAACTATCAGCTCAATTAAATCAACAATTCTTCTGTTCTTATTTATCTTATTTTGAATTAAAATTTTCCTAGAGTTTTTAGAAAAGAGAAAACTGACGAAAGAATGAAACTTGCATCAAAAATTCCAAGAACCAGGGGAATATTGCTAATGGTTTTTTTTGAAGTTTTTTTGCGTAAATATTTAAAAAGCAGTTAGTGCAAAACAGCAAAGGAAACATCAGTTGCGATATTTGTTGACCCAAATGTAGAATAATCCTTAGATGGTTGTTCTGTGTTTTTAAGGGTAAACAACACGAACTCAAAAAATTCTAAAAAAGAGCCGAGAGTAAGATAAAAGAAAAAGACGAAAAAAAACAACGAATGAAAAAAAAAATAATTTTCATGATCCTAGAAGTTCTGAAAAGTTTTAATACAATACCCTACCTCAATTCTGTTGATACCGTGTGAAATTTGGTATTTAAAAATGTTTCCATATAAAACAATTGTCAATGATGATACAAACATGAAGAACAAATTTCAAATAGTTTCAACAAGGTGACAATATTTTAAAACTGCAAGCAATACTGTGTAGTATTGTTACAGATGAATTAGATAAAGTTTGCCGATCAACAAAAAGTTTTAAATGTGAGGCGAAAAATTTTCTAATAACATTAAAAAAAAGCAACAACAACAAAAAAACAACAACAACAAACTAAACAAACAACAAATGCAATTTGCAAATGATCAAAAGTGTAATCAGAGTAAATATAGTTCACTTTTTTTGTACAATTCCAATTATAATGTGAATTTGCATACATTTTTATGTTTCGAAAAAGTTCTGTCTGTCATTTTATGTTGCTCAAGGTTAATAAACTCAAATATTTTTTAAGTTTTTACATTCACAAATCATGTTATGGCATGTGTACTCACGTTTCTACTATAAATACACAAAAGTTTAAAATGTATTTCACACATTTTGTTGCTGTTATTAAGTTCGTTAACTTTATTTAATTTTGTATTACAATTTAGGTATCAAATGTCAAATCTTGGTTTTAATTGTGGTATTTGTTCGTTTTCGTTCGAGCCTTTTCTGTGAAAAACATGATATCACTTATAAACTTGGGAACATTTTTATTTAATTAAGAAAAATATTTTAGCAGCGAATCTTGCAACTGTTAAAATATTAGCGTTCATGGAAAAGCCACAATGATTCGCTTTTTTATGGTTTATTTTATAGACTACAAAAAAAGATCACAATAGTTGGGTTTTAGTATAAAATTTAATAAAACGTTAGACCGACATCAAATGGCAGAAAATTAAATTTTATATTTATTTTTGATGTTGATATTTTTTCTATTTTTTCTCAAGTAAAAACATAATAATGTTTATTTCTAATAAGTTTTAATAAAAAAGTCATTAGTTTTTAACTTTGATTAAAAACTTTTCGTACATTTGTATACAAAAAATATGAATTGTTACACCAAATAAAATAAATAAAACAAATTAAATTAACTAAAGAAAGTCGTAACTAAACATATATGCAATAAAATATGACTAAATATTATTACTTTAAAACAATATTGATAAAATACAGTGCTACGCTTTAAAATTAAGAAAAATTTTAACGAACAAATTGGGGAGCAACATAAAATTTGTTGAACATGGAAAAAATCGGTGATATTTCTTTGTAAAATGCCGAATACAACTTGAAATTTAAATTGTTTTCAAAGAAATTATCGATTTGTAGTGTAGTTAATAGCGAACCCTTGATCAGCTGCATATCTACTTTAACCAAAACTTATAAAATTGAATTAACATTTATACGAATCAATTAAAATTCTTTATTATATAGGACCGTCATCGAGTAGTTTTTATTACAAAAGGAAGAAAAAGGAAAACTTTCTGGCTGTGATAAAAAAGAACAGGATACTGGGACAAGTCTCTTTGTACAAAATATAAAAGCAAAAAAGTATAATGTTTCCAGACGATAGAATTTATTTACGAGAATATTATCTAAATATTTTATACAGTAAACAAAATTTATTTCGCTTAAACATTAAAAAAAGTCTGCCTAAAACCTTCAAATATATCCAAGTATGGGCTTAGCAATCTGTTTGGTTGTTGGCTTTAATCATAAGAGTCACATACCGCAAGGAGTTCTTATAATTAATATATTTTACACATTAAATGTTACATGTTACATTTACATTGAATTATTGCAACCACAAATATTTTTAAAGCACAAGATTTAACATTTAATCGCAATGGATTTATTTAATTAAAATATCATAATCATTCAAACGCTTAGTAAAATGATTATAATAAAATTTTTATAAAAATAAAATAGTTTCTGTTTTCTGCATTTGTTTACATTGAAGTGGATTTCATAAAATAGAGCAAAAAAAAAAAAAAAAAAACATAAGAAACCAAATAAGGAAAACAATTTTAGTTTAATTATTTTGACTAAAAGATCCAAATTTTACAGAAAGTGATGTAAATTCAAAATCATTTTGTTGACAAATTTGAATTTCACCGAAAACTAGTTTTTCTTTTATACTTCTATAAACGAAAATTTTTAATAATTAATTTTTTAAAATTTTACTTTTTCGGCTTTGGTTCATTTTTAATTTAACTTTTATTAAGAAAAATTATTTTTCAAATGTACGCGGACGTTTTCCAAAGAAAACAAGAAAAATTAGACGCTGGCAGAATGTAATGCTGCATTTTCAGGACCGCCAAATCCATCTTCAGCATTCTTTGCATCCAACACCTTGATTTGCGTATGCTGTAAATATCATCCATTTAACCAACTAATCAATATTAATTTGGTTGGACGAAATTCACACACAACTCAAAGCATTTTTTTGTTGTCTTCTCTACAACACGTCTTGTACATTTGTTGCAATTTTGTACTACACCGTCGGTATAGTCACGAAATGCAAATTTTTTTATTTTTAATCATTAATACTTGTTTTTCTCACAACATTATAGATGCTGTTCCAGTATCATATCAACTGTTGATGAGTTAGGTATGAATGTTAATGCGCTGTGCCTTGCGTGTTTTTAAAATTATTTTTAATTTTAGTCCCAGCCAGGGGTTGAACCTGTGATTATCATAAATCAATTAAAATTTTACTTTTTCGGCTTTGGTTCATTTTTAATTTAACTTTTATTAAGAAAAATTATTTTTCAAATGTACGCGGACGTTTTCCAAAGAAAACAAGAAAAATTAGACGCTGGCAGAATGTAATGCTGCATTTTCAGGACCGCCAAATCCATCTTCAGCATTCTTTGCATCCAACACCTTGATTTGCGTATGCTGTAAATATCATCCATTTAACCAACTAATTGATTTATGATAATCACAGGTTCAACCCCTGGCTGGGACTAAAATTAAAAATAATTTTAAAAAATTAATTTTTACTTTATATTTGTGGAAATACACAAGGAAAATATGCGAATACCATGTTACTATAGTTAAGAGCTCATAGGGCTCAGCACTAGCGCTTTATCATTTCCTATCCTGCGATAAAATGCAAAAGGAATAAAAACACTAAAAACCTACAATTGAAATAGTGACTAGAAAAAAGATGCGGTTTAAAAAAATTATAAATACCAGCAACTACGATTTGTGTTATCATATATTTTGAAAAATTTCCAGTCTCCTCTTTTTTATTTCAAGCAAAAGAAAAACATTTTCTCTAAAATTATTTTGTAAGAAATAAAAGTTAAAAAAAAGTACCAAATGTGAACTGATTATTGCAAACACGAGTTGTTACTTTTAGGTTTTCACTGTTGTGGATTTTATTACCACAATAAAAGTTCAGGTGCTATTTCAACAAATAACCATATCAGCAGTCCCATTATAAATCTCGTCAGACAAACATCAAAAATAATTTGCTTTTATCATATTTTTTTTTATTATGAAAATACGTCTATTTATTATAGCGACAATTTCGATCATAAACCTGCTTGTTAAAACATCAGAAGCAGCAAATAATAATACGAATTAAAGAAAATGGTTTTAATTCGGTAATAATTTATTTTACATTGAATCGCAGCAAAAAGTGAGTCAAAATGTAGATACTAAGAAAAAAAAAAACAATGTAAGAAATTTCTTTTATTTGCAGTTTATTTCAACTGAAGCTCAGCAGTACTGCACTGACATCAGAATGAAAAATATCATACAAACAGAAGAAGTCGTTGGCTTGTCAAAGTTATTATTGAACAAATATGCTAAAACTATTGGCGCTACATGATAATTATTTAGTTGATCTTTTACAAAAATTAATGTCTTCAAGAGTTTGACACTGCCAGTTGGATATTAAAAATAATAATACCGCCAGCCAATGTTATGCGTTAAATATTGGAGGAACATATTCAGAACTTTGTTCATCATTGAGAGGAGTTATTAGTAAGCAAAAATAATACGGGGCAACTTTGCAATACAAAAATGGTAGTCAGATGGAAGTTGGTATGAGCGAAGTTAATCAGTTTTGTAATTCGAAATCGAATCAATATGATGACATGCTGCAATTTTGTTTAATTAAATTAAATACGATTATTTCATTGGTATAAGAAGTACAATTTATTTTCAATTTTTTCCCTTCAATGTTTAGTTTAAGTTATTCAAAAAACAAAGAAGTACATTTTTTTAATATTTATATTTGTTTCGAATATATTCGCTATTTAGCTCGATAACAGAACTTCGTTGGGTCAGCTTTTTCTAAGATTCTTTTTATTCAGATGCGCGAAAATTTAAAATTTAAACTAATGTTACACAACTTTGCAAAATCTAAAACTCAAAAACACTTTTGTCGCCATCACTTTTGTCGGGCATCTTACATTAATACGAGCTGTGGGATACCATATAGATCTTAGGAAACAATAACCAAAATTAGTTCAACCGATTTTAAATCTATTTAAATCCCTTGTGTTGTCTGTTTTTTTTTCGGCTTTTAATAGTGAATCCATTATTCATCAACTCTTTTGTATGATTTTGAATAATCATAAGTCTTGTGATGAAAAAGCTATTGAGGACATAACGGGCCAGTCGCATGACTTTTTGATTCCCAGTTCTGTCGCCACTAATAATTCTTGCATTTAAATTATTTGTGGTTCTCAATTTGAATTATCTTAAACTTACCTTAAAAAGTGTTCTGAAATAATGTTGCACTTAAGACTGTTTAAAGTACGCTTTGTTTGGATGGAAATTCAGAGGTACCCATTTTTTAACTTTTAGCTTAACTTTAAAGAGATGTAGCACTTTAGGCAACAAAGTTTATTTAATTATTTTTGCAACAGTGCTACATTCTTTAAGAAAATTAAAGTGGAAATATAGGTAAAAGAAGAAAAATAAGGAAATATCTTCCTGTTTTCTTCAACCTTCCCTTCGCCTCCATATGTTGTTGATTGGCGGTTGATTTTGAAAGCAAATAGCCATAGAATGCAAAAGTACCGACGAAGGATGCTGCGTGTTGTAATGTTTAATTCTTAATGTGTTTTAATACCATTGAATAAAAAAAAATTCTCTTTGTTTTTTGGTTGCCGCATGATTTGAATTGGGTTGATTGTTTATCAACGTGGTTTCTAACATGAGTAAAGCAGTGAAATTTTTGTAAATATTATCTGAAAATTTAACTAATGTAAATAATTTGGTAATTTTTTATTTCAGATTCAAACTCCCGTTACTAATAAGAATTACTATTTTCACATAAAAACATTTTGTACTTTTTTTAAGAGTTTTTGACTTCTTCTGATACTTTCGTTCTTCATTTTTATGTCTGAATATGAAAAATACTTAATTATATTACCAACATGTGAAAAACTATAGGAAATTTAAGTTTATTAAACCTGCAATAGATTTTCTGGAAGGGTAACGAAAATATAAAGCTGATTTCGAATCAACGTTTACTTAAAAGCAAAATAATTAAAAGAAAACTGCTGTTAAGCTTCCACAGAATATAACTGATTCTAAGCAGCAAAAAAAAAATTATGAGAGATTTTTATCTTATTTAAACTAAAAACATTTTCTATTAAAATGTTGCGTTGAGGTGTTTATATGTTCACTTTAGTTTTTTTTTAATCTATATTAATAAAAGTATATTTGATTCATTTTTTTCATTTCATTTCAAACTTTTAAAAGCAAATAATGTGAAGTCTTTTAAATTTTGCTTTTCTAATTCCTTGTGTATTCCATTTGTCGCTAGGCAATAAAACATGAATTTGATTATTGTTACTTAGGATCAGCATTTGATATTGATTAAGGTTATACAAATTTTGCTGGATCTTTTCTATTTAATAGAATTGTTATCCACTTTTCACTTCTAAGAAATAATAAGTTCTTTTTAAGAAGCAAACAAGCTTAATTTTCAATTAACATGTTTTTTATTTTTTCACATGATTGGTTTGTGTTTAATACTGCATCTTTAAATGAAGCTTTGATTTATTTCATACACCTTTTTTGAAATTTCCAGCACTGACTCTTTTCCATACAATTAAATTAAATTGTTCTCTTAAACTGTGTTCTAAATATTCTAGGCATTTTTAATTAAAACTTTGATGTTTTATAAGGAATGTTACAAAATAAGACAGGAAAATCAGGCATTTGGAAACGAATATTTTACAAAAAACTGTCAGTTGATTTATCATAATTTTGTTTTTCTATTATTTTTGAAGCAGGGAAATTTACAAAAAAATAGTCTACAGCTGAATAAATATTTTCTTAGCAAAATTATTTCAAGTAAAATATTCTTATTTCAATAAAATTTATATATTACTGAAAAATATTTTTACTTTAAAAATTTACTAGATTTTTTTTAATAAAAAACAAAAACAATAATTTCATTTAGTTACTGAATTTACCTGATAATAAATTAGTTACATTACAGCATTTTGAGAAATTAATATTAATTTTATCTCGTAAATCAATGTCTGAGGTTAACGAAATTCCACACAGATAAATTAAATCTACCAGCGATGTCCTTGATGCTGTCTTTTCCAAAAAATAAAAAAATAAAAAATCAAATACAAACGTCTGTAAAATTAAATTCTTATTTCTTTTGCTTGTTTTTGTTTTATACAAACCAACATCAAAAACCCAGACAAGAATATCAAAAATGAAAGTCTAAAAAAAAGTTAAGAAACTTTGGAATTCTTTAAGCCAAAAAGTTTTTTACTCCAAAAGTCATTGTTTTCCGACCGTTTGAGTTCACTTATAGACTTTTGCAGTTGAAATATGTTCTCAATCAAAAGGCAAACAGAGGCAATAGTTTTGCCTTGAATCAACATTTAGAGAATATCACAATATGAGTTAAAAATTGTTAAAAAAAAAAACATTTTTGTTTCATGGTTTGTTTCGTGCTTAAAAGCTTCATAGCAAAAATTCATATGCATTTCAAATTTACTATTTTTGAAACGTATTTGCATATTTTTTAAAGATAGAAATAAAATTTCTTACTCTAAAATGGGTTTATGTCGCTTGGCATAGTTTTAAAATTTCAAAATTTATGCATTTTATTCTTATCTAACAAAGCATATAAAATCATCTGTTTCAAACATTGTATGAAATTGCTTCCTGCAAAGACAAAGACTTACTAAATTTGTTCAATAGCGCTTAAAATATTTAGGCATAATCGATTACAGTTGATAAGTTAATAAGTAAATGCTTGCCAAAGGATTTTTAAAGACTTTAATTTTACTTTAATTGGTTTTTTCTTTCTTATGCATACTTTATATCTAAAGCACATTTTGCCTTTCGATCAAAAACTTCCAACAACTAAATGGCACGATTTTTCGCATTTTATTCGTTTTTTGGTTCCGAATACGTGCAAGTTTTGCCAGTAATAATTGAACACAACAACCCGTCCAAATAATAATAAATATTTTTCCGTATAATAAACAATTTTGACAGACATTATGAGTTAAATTTGAATCACAAAGTTTAACTTTCAAGAAATTATGAAATTAAATCAGGCATTAATGCGATTTATAGATTGTAAAGTGAATAATTTATTATATTTATTATAATGAATTCAATCCTTTTACATCAAAATATTCTGTTATTCTTTTCTTACTTAAATTTGACTCAAGTAGATAAATTTTACTTGGTACTGTCGTCCGGACGGACGTTTTTTTCTCTTTGCAAAATTTAAACATTTACAGTAGGTATTTTGCCAATCTACGAGTAGAAGGGCATTAGGCTTAAATTTCAAGTTTAAGCATGCAGCTCGTCACACTATCAAATTCTACATCGTATACTGAGCTTTCAATGCTTTTGCTTAGATTTGTTATCTTGAGACATGGTTAAAATAAGTAAAGTTGAGTAAACTGCAAACGTTTTTATTGACTTTTTACGATTTTTAGAGGTTTCTAATAAATTTTCTGTGGCTTAACCAGTAAATATTTTCTATTGTTTTTTTTAAGTTCCAAAAAATTTTGTTCGAAATTAAAAAAAGATTTGTTATATCTAGTTTTGTGTGAAACAAACATGAAAGATATTTGAGAGTGCAGGCAGTCGCGATCGTAAAGATGATTTGATATTTTCACTTTATTACTGTAGAAAAAAAAATTTTGGGGATTTCTAAACCATTTTTTGAGATTTTTTAAATTTTCTTTTTTCTATTTTTGCTCACTTGCGTAGGTAAAAACTAATAAAAACTTTTGGCCGGTCATAAAATGTTTTAGTTTTTCATAATTGTATAAAGACGTTTGCCTTATCATAGTGCAAATAAGTTAATAATATGTCTAAGAGGTGTTGCGTGTTAAGAAATATGGTTCAAAAGCGAATTGGGACTAATAGTGGATGTACCGATAAATATTTTGTTTGCAAACCTGAAAAAGCTGCAAAAATAACTTGCCATTTTTGTATCGACTGCTATTTAAAAAAGTTTAAATAAAAACCGCAATGTGAAATGTGTTGGCTCCGTTGTCGTTCTAGGTTGATTCTTTTGCCAACAAAACTGGGTACCTTACAAGCAACAAAAAAGAAACCAAGTATCGGTGATTTGATAGTTTAATCGGGATAAAAAATAAAACAACAATGTTTTAAAAATTAAAAAAAAAAAATATTATGCCAGCTAAAGTAATAAAAAAATTTACCGTACTGAGGTCTAAAGCAATCTCTGTCTGCTCCAGATCAATGCCCCCTCGCTCGAGGTTAGAAACCTCACCGTGACATTCTAGTTCATTTTGTAATGTCCCAAAAAAACTCCTTTGAAACTTCTTATCCCACCCTACTTACAGCACTTTCTGAAATAAAAAAGAAAAAAGAAAAATCGTAGAGATATTTTAGAGATATTCCTTGGCCTCCCCCAAAAAATAAAGTATTTAATTTTTATAATATTATGATGTTCGTTTTACATATATTTCAATAAATAAGGCTTGATACGGACAGTGCCATATAGTTCAATTTAGTGATCGCTCTTTTTAGTTCAAAGTTTGAATATGAACTAGTTCAAAATTTAGTTCAAAGGCTCTCTTTAGTCCAAAATCTCTTTTAGTTCAAAAGTTCTTTTCAAAATATAATGGCAATAATACCATAGCATTGCCGTAATTAATGTTAAATAAAACGCGTGGTTGCACTAAATTCATGTCGTAAATAGTCAACAAGGAAACACAGTTATGTATTCTAGTATATCTTGTCTGGTAGTTTAATAACAAATTATAGTTTAAAAATGAACTAGGTGTACTTAAAGGTATGAACTAGTTAACTTAGTTCAATCGATGGAATCGTTTAAATAAACTAGTCTGGTTTTCAACGAAAGTCTGGTTTTCAACGAAACAGTACTAACATCTATTCATCTAGATTCATAAATCTCTAGTATATTATTACAATTTGATGTTTAAAATTGTCATTAGGTACTAAAAAACTTTTAAATTTAATCAAACGGCACTGAAGTCTGCTATCTTCCTTCAATTCAATTATCTGTAATATCTAAAATAAATGTTTTTGTATAGACTTTGCCCAACAGGTTGTAAATTGTTTTGCTTTTAATAAAATAAGTTAATTATCTACAGAAGGTCACTCCTGACAAAATATTTTTTATTGAAACAGAAATAAAACAGTAATATTTTCTTCCTGATTTATGGATTTTTTTTATGTCATATAATTATTTTACCTTTAAATTACTTAAAATTTTAAATGTACGAAAACACTTCTTTGGTAACAAAATTACTAACAAATGACAACGATTACTTTTTTGATCTCTTAATACTAAATGAAATACGAGCGTTTATGAATAAATATAATTTGTGTTAAAAAACAATATTTTCTGTCGTAAACAGGACAAAAGGAAATTAAGAAACAAAAGCCTTAAACAAATATTGGGTGGTCATAATATAAAATGAAAAGAAATTCTTAAAAAGGAAGTTGTCAGAATGTGAAAACGGCTATTTAATATTTTTTGAAATTTTTATTTTAATTTCGGTTTATGTTTTGTAAATGTTTGTTCCAAAAAAAACTTTTTGTTTTCATTTATAAGCTCGAGTAGTTCAGTATTGTCACAAAATAGATATACCAAAATTAGTTATTTTATAGACTGTCGCAAGATAAGCAAACAAAAAAATGTTCAGCTAGGATTTCATTGCTAAACTGTGTTCTTAGAAAATCACTTTGAAAAAGTACTAACTTTCATTTTTTTTTAGAGTTTTTTTGCTGTTTTTAGAAGTAAAATTGCTGAAGGGATTGGCAAGAGTAGTTCTTACACGAAGATTGAATTTAATAAACCCTAACTTTAAAATTTTTTTTTATAATTTTTGTTTTTCAATTTCTTGTTTTTTTAGGATTTTATTTAAGATTATTTTTTCGAAATTTTATAATAATAAATTAAAATCGAGCAAAGAGTTCTTTAGAATATATTTACCATAATTTATAAAACTTTCTTTGTTCTTGTTTCAAATTACTTTAATAAACGTTTGTTATTAAACTATCATTTTGTAGAAATAAAAAAAATTTTATTATAAATCCCGCAATTCTTTATTTATTTGTTATTATTTATTTATTTATTTATTTTTTTATATGTAACAACTCGTTAGCAAAATATTCCAACACATAAACTGAATTGCTAGAGACAATTTTTCATATTTTATTTGAAATAATGAAACTTATAGTTATTTCCAAGCTCTTGAGGGAAAAGTAAGATCAATAGAGCTTGATTTTAGATGTGACAAAAATACAGAAAAATTAAATCAAAAAGGAAACTGCAATGTTATTGATTTAAAATACATTTTGCTTGATAAAATTTATATCTATTTGTTAAATAGGATTTTATTAGAAAATATTAAATAAATAATAAATTAAAATGTTTTTAATATGTTGAAACATGTGTTCAATTCTTAACCTGTAGTTAAGTCATCGGATGCTATAAAAGTTATGCAAATATTGTTGGTTATTTCTATATTTTTTCGTATGTTTAGTGAATGTCGTAGGAGGAAAATTGATAAAAACGTATTCCTTTATTTCGATTATTTTGATATCAATTGTTTATTTGAATTTTTTAATTTAAATATTATTATTTTTATTTGTATCATTTTTAGATGTTTATTTATAGAAACATCTACATTATGTTTACAATTTCTGTAGTTGTATTAAAAAAAAAATTAAAACCTGCAAAAGCTTAAGCGCTGAACGATAAAAATTAATTTTAAAGGTGATATGGTTTCTTATGTTATTTCTCCTTGAGAATAAGAAAAATAACACTTGTTCAGCTGCTTACTTTTAAGACTAAGATTTTGGTAGAGATGTAGTAGATTATACATGGTGATGTTGAAAGTTGACAGTTGTGCATCATAACTGTCACCAAACTTATTTGTAAGACCAACACGGAAGAAGCGAATACAAAAGGACTTGCTCTTGTTCGATATTATGTTTCCAAGACAATATCTTGAGTGGCTTAGTCGACCTTTTTACATTTTTTTTAGTAACTTTATTTTGGCTACAGGTCAGTTGTTTATAAACACAAATAAAAATGTTTCGGATTTTTATTTCATTTAATTGACAAGAGAAGACAATTACAAAAAGAGATATACACTTGGGATGTTACACATAATTGACGTACCAATCGAAAAAATACTTAATTATAAATTTTAAAGATAATTAAAAGTGGTGTAGACAGCTTCTAAAATAAAGGAGAGTAGAAGATCGAACTTTAGATTCTAATTCAGTACAATAATTTTTATTTCTATTTTTTAAATAACATTTTATTAACTTCAAGATTATCGAAAAGTTTTTACAAAAAGCTTAAAAAGTTTTTGAAATTTGAATGCAGTAATACTGTGGCTTTAATAACAGTGGGTATTTTCCTACCCGCAAAACCAGTGTAGCATTGCACTATTTTGGTTTTAACAAAATTGTTTTACTTTTATATTTTGGTGAACTTAACAAATTTGTCAAAAAACTTAAATTCGAAGAGTCTATTTAAAACTTGTCAAATAAAATTGCTGATTTATTAAAACCTTTATTTCTAAAAATATTGCATGCGGTTTTATTTAAGTTACATGCGCATGTTCAACTTTTGTAAAACAATCCCCAAAAACTAAATATTTATTTATTTCTCTTAAATTAAATTTAGTTTTATTTAAAAATTTGTTTGCATATCCTGTTCTCGCAGCCAATTTTATTCACTGCATTTTAAAATCTTTAACAGAACGGATGCAGCGAATTGCTTGTAATAGCAAAAAAACTACGTAACAAAATCCAAAAATAACCATTAGGCTAAAAAATTTTTTTTTTTTTGAGCAAAAGCATTAATGCTAAATTTTTTACTTTTTTTTTGTTTTTCATTAAAGAATAAAAAAACATTAGAACAATATTACAGTACAGGCACCATAAGAACTATATAATTCA
Source organism: Cistogaster globosa (assembly GCA_937654795.1). Lineage (NCBI taxonomy): Eukaryota > Metazoa > Arthropoda > Insecta > Diptera > Tachinidae > Cistogaster > Cistogaster globosa. The sequence continues at coordinate 120,352,083 of OW569406.1, read as the reverse complement.
ATTGTTAAATTTCTATTTTAAGCATTTTATTTACATAATAACTTTCAAAGCTGCGTAATTACCAAACAACGTGGAATGAACGTAATAATTTAAATCGATTTATTGATTTGACAATAAAAAACCAAAGCGTAGTGCCAGTAGTATAGCCAATGACAAAAAATTGGTCCCTTTCCATTAAATGTATGTATTGTTGACATTAGTATGATAACGCAGAGCTCACAAATAAATTTAAGCTACTGAAATTCCCAAGAAAAATTTATTTCACACCCTGTGTAATAAAAAGTAAACATTTTCGTGTCATAAATAAACGCACTACGAAATGAGCTATTTTACTTCATTAAGGCCGCGAATAAACAATAATTTGAAAGTTTTCAAATGTTTAATAAAATTATTTTTAAGTCTTAATTAAACATTTTAAGTGGTCTTGAAAAATAAATTGACAGATGGTGGAGTTAGTAAAAACCATCCTAAATGGTGAAAATGAACATCTTTACTAAATGGAATTTCCAGTTCATTGTATATAAATAAACAAACATGAAGTGCAGGAAGTCGTTTAAAAGAAAACTCGTTTATGCTCTGCCTCATTGTGTCTTTAATAACTAAACATTGTGATTGTCGTCTTAGAACTTCATAGAGACGTTTTAACTTATATTTATGTGTATTAGAATTTTGTATTTATTTATATTTTAATTTAAAATATTTGTTTAACACATTAAAAAAAGAACAAAATATTCAATAAAAATTATAAGAAATTAAAATCTATAAGTAATACACTGAGAAGAATGACTGAATGAATGAAGAATGTTCGTTGATTAATGCTTTAAAATAAAGGTATTTATTATTATAAAAAAAATATCGAATAAAATTGTAATAATAATATTAATAAAGTTTTTAAGTTTTGATTGCTTAACATTGACTGAAATTTCTTTAAATAAATGAATTCTTTGAGAAGAACTTTTATGGCAAGAAAATTAGATTTATATTTTTTCTTAATTAAATGGTTTTTTATGTTACCTGATGATTCATGTTTTAAATATACAAAAGGAAAGTAAATTTTTAGAAAAAAAAAATAATTCTTGACAATAAATTTTTATTTTCCTGTTTATGTTTTGTCATTTGTTACAAAATTCATAAATAAATTCTTAAAAAATTATCGAAATGGCCAGTCACATGGATATTAATTCTCAATGGAAAAGGATATTGATTGTGAAAAGGCCAAAAATATAATTTTATCTTCGTAAAACAAAATGAATGAGCAACTGAAAAATTAACACAACAAAAATTTAATATTCGCAATAGCGATTGAATTATTTGCATGAAATTTTCTGCATTGTGCAGCTCTTTAATTATCTCGCTATTTACATTTAAATCTATTGTAACAGAACGCTTCAAGAGTTAAACCGTACTTCAGCTGTTTAATTATTGTGAATAACATGCTATTTGACATTTTGTTTTGTAAACCGCGTTATTGCACTTTCCTTTGTTCTATTATCTATTATTTGACTATTTTTCATTTATATCTCGCGTAGTTGAATTATAAGCGCCGTTTTACTTTTTATATGTCCATCAAACGTTAAGCAAGGAGGTGCAAAAACTGCGGTATGTTTTAAAATTTGTTTCTTTATATTCTCCTTTTTTGTAATACATCCTAGTTTTCATTTTATAAAAATAAACGACTTTGTATTTATTTGCAAGTCAAAAAATAACATAAATGTTTTAACGCAAACCTCCTTATTCGGACAACTGTTACAGCCGTAACATTTTTATTTCGCATTTTTTATGGAAATTTGCGTGTCTCAACGTGTCGTGTACTTGTGTTTTTTGTCGTCAAATAGAAAAGCTACACAAGTTGGAATAAATGCCTCCACCAGTAGTTCGCAGTCCACCGTTTTTGAGGAGTACAGCCAGCGCGGATACTGTTGTAACTAATCCAACTTCTTCACAACAACAAAAAATGCAGCCAGAATCAAATCCTAGTTCTTGTGCTAATGCCGCCAGCACAGAAGCGCCAAAGGGAAGTAATGCCGAGACGACAAGTAAGTTAAGCCCAATGAGTATGCAGCCATCAAGAGAAAGCGTCCTCCTAGCAGACATGCAAAAGCAGTTGCAGTATTTGAAACGCCAGCTTTCAGGTACCCAATCGCAACTCATAGAAAGTAGAAGTAAGTGCCAACAACTGGAATCTGCTTTACAGCCATCACAAACGGTAAGTGACCATAACCAAACTTTTTTAAATGTGCCAAATAGTTCCGCCATTGATTTAACAAATACAACAACAATGGAATCCCGCAATTCGCAACTCACGAATACATCAACATATACGACTGCACACATGCATAATCAACAGCCTCTGTCAACTTCTAGCGCTGCCGCGTTGGCGTCAACGCAACATGCGTTAACGTCGTTTAATACACACATAACCCCTTTAGCTAATAATTATATGTCACCATCTTCTGCAGCCAGTCGACAACAGCACCAACAACAACAGCCAATAATTAACAGTTTGAATGCAAATGGAATACTTAATATACCAAACGATTATATAATCCCAAGAAAAATACAAGACCTGCCGGAGTTTACTGGTGATCCAGAGGACTGGCCATTGTTCTATACTGCTTATACCCAATCGACAGCAATATATGGATACACCAACTTTGAAAATAATCAAAGGTTGCAAAAATGCTTAAGAGGGTATGCTAAGGAAATGGTAAAGTCTTTACTGATCCATCCTGATAACGTCGGTGCTGTCATAGACCAATTAAAGTTTCGTTTTGGAAGGGCAGAGCAGTTAATCCATAGCCAGCTGAAGAAAGTAAGGGATGTGCCGTATATTACTGAAAACAATTTAGTAAAATTGGTCTCGTTTTCAACAACCGTAAATAATTTGTCAGTGTTTCTTAAATCTGTGAATGGCGAACAACACATTGCTAACCCTACGCTCTTAGAGGAACTCATTTTAAAACTCCCTATGAGCAAGAGGTTGGAGTGGGCCAGAATCGCAATTAACATTCATCCTTATCCTACAATCGAACATTTCAGCTCATGGTTGAGTGAAGTGGCTAATTTAATCTGCATAGTACAAGATTCTAATAATGAATCTAAACGCAGAGTACTACACGCAGCTGAGAGATTTCAGCAATGTTCTGTTTGTAAAGGTAACCATAGAATATATGATTGCTCCAAATTTTTAAACCTTAAGGTAGAAGAACGTTGGGATATGGTGAAAAAGATTCATGCGTGTTTTTCATGCCTCAACGTTGGTCATTCAACTCGAGAGTGCCGTAAAAAGAAAATTTGTCCAGTAAAAGGTTGCCAACGTAAACACAATAAATTACTACATGAAGACATTCCAAAGCCATCTGTTGTACCACCAAAGCCGAGCACAAGTGATGTGCCAGAAACTAGCCACAATGTTCTTAGCTGCTCCGATGACGCTAAAAGGTTGCTGTTTCGTGTATTACCAGTTACGTTATATGGAGAAAAACGCTGTGTGGACATTTACGCTTTACTTGATGATGGCTCTTCTATAACTATGCTGGACAAAGAAATTGCTGACTATGTTGGGGTGCGTGGAAAATGTAATAATTTGAATATACAGTGGTTTGGTGGCCAGTCTGCAAAGGAACCGTCAATGACTTTCAACTTAAGAGTTAGTGGTGTTGGCAAGAAAAAGAGTCATCTGTTAAGAAATGTTTATGCCGTATCTAATCTAAACTTGCCAATGCAAAGCCTAAGTGAGTATGATATAAAACAAATATTCAAAAATTCGTGTCAAGATTTAATTAAGCCATATACAAACATAGTACCGAAATTATTAATTGGCCTCGACCATGTTAGTCTAGGGTTGCCATCTAACATTAATACCGAAAATTTAAATGGACCATACGCTTGCAATACGGAGTTAGGTTGGGTAGTTTTCGGCCCATGTACATCACTGTCGCCCTCACCACACTCATGCCTCTTTGCCCATGTGAAGGAAGAAGAAGAGATTTTCAAGATGGTCGAAAATTATTTCAATATTGAAAATATGGGCGTAAGGTCTGCTCCTCTTGTTGAAAGTGATAATGACATAAGAGCGAAAAGGATTTTAAAAGAGTCAACAAAGCGCGTTGGAAAACGTTTCCAAACAGGTTTATTGTGGAAAAGTGATGCAATAGAGTTGCCAGATAGCTACCAAATGGCCTTAAGCCGTCTTGAGGGAATAGAAAGAAAAATGCGACGTGATGATAATTTTTCTGCCGCCTATAAGGATGTTATCAATGGTTACATTAAAAAAGGGTATGTTCGTAAAGTATCACCAGAAGATGTCCACATAATATCGCCAAAGAAATGGTATTTACCTCATTTTGGTGTCATAAACCCTAACAAAGAGAATAAGAAAATTAGATTGGTTTTTGATGCAGCCGCAAAAGTAAATGGAATCTCTTTGAACGATAACTTATTAAAAGGCCCCCTGTCCATTTCATCGTTGCCAACCATGCTCTACAGTTTCCGAAGAGGAAAAATTGCCGTCACCGCCGATATTTGTGAAATGTTCCACCAAATATTAATACATCCAAGCGATAGAATATCGCAACGTTTTCTTTGGAGGAATTGTGACCAAAACTTAGCGCCTGATGAATATGAAATGATAGTCATGATATTTGGGGCTACCTGCTCGCCATGCTCTGCTCTCTATGTTATGAAGAGGAATGCTGAGGAGCATACAGGTTACCATCCCAAGGCATTGGAAGCGATCTGTGATCATCATTATATGGACGATTTTATAGATAGCTTTGATACTATAGAGGAAGCCATTGAAATCTCAAAGCAAGTGAAAGAAATCCACAAAAATGGCGGATTCAATTTAAGAGGCTTTACCTCAAACTCAAATGATGTCATCCTTGCTCTTGATGGTACACCCTCATCAAAATCGATTTCAGGTAAAGACAGTATTGAAAAAGTTCTTGGTCTTTTTTGGGATTCGGCGTCGGACAACTTCATGTTTAGTTTAAAATTTAGAAAAGTGGAGCAAGATGTAATATCTGGTGATAAAAAACCCACAAAACGACAAATACTCAGTATCATCATGTCAACCTTTGATCCTTTAGGATTTTTGAGCCATTATGTTGTTGGTGGTAAATTAATACTTCGTAAGATTTGGAAACGAACGATCCGGTGGGATGAGCCAATACCAGATGACATAAACGTATCGTGGGAGCGGTGGCGTAAACAACTTAAAAATGTTTCAAAATTTCGTTTACCAAGATCTTATTTCCCTCCAGGAAAAATCAATCAAATCCAATTACACATTTTCGTAGACGCCAGTGAAGAAGCTTTTGCAGCAGTCGCCTACTGGAGATTGGTTTTATCAGATGACAGTATTGCCGTTAGCTTCATATGTTCGAAGACAAAATGTGCCCCTTTAAACAAAATCTCAATTCCTCGCTTAGAATTGCAGGCAGCCGTCCTAGGAACAAGAATTAAACAAAACGTGCTGAGTGAACACAAAATAGTTCCAGACTCGACAATTATATGGAGCGACTCAAAAACAGTCCTAAGATGGATTTCAAGCAGCCATAGAAATTACAAACCATACGTTGCGCATAGAATAGGAGAAATACTCGCATCAACAAATATGGAAAATTGGAAATGGGTATCTAGTAAAGACAATGTAGCCGATGATGCAACAAGATGTTATGCAAATATTGATTTTTCTACATCGTGTCGATGGCTGAATGGGCCTGCGTTTCTGAAACAAAAAGAAGAAGACTGGCCAAATTACGATGGCGTTGCTCTTGGTCCTGAAGATCTAAATGAGGAAGAAATTCGCCTAAGAGTTTCACTTTTAGTTGTCAAAAATGAATTCATAAATATTGAACGTTTTTCGTCTTACAATCGCTTGAAAAGAACCATTGCTCAAGTTCTTCGTTTTGTTAACCTGTGCCGTAAACGATGTGGTGAATTAGACCGCCATGGTATAACATTTAAATATTTAGAAAACGCCGAGAAAATAATATGCCTGCAAGTACAAAGGGAATCATTTGCCGAAGATTTGAAATGCATTGGAAAGGGACAGCCAGTAACAAAAGCCAGTAATTTAAATAGTTTGATGCCGTATATAGATGAGGATGGTCTACTCAAGGTTTTTGGAAGGATTGACGCAGCTAGCAGTATACCTTATAGCACCCGCCGCCCAATCATTTTGCCCAAAGATCATTACATGACAAGACTTCTTGTAATGCATTATCACTGTGAAATGAAACACCAGAACCATGAAGCCACAATTTGCGAAATTCGCAAGAGGTTTTGGATTCCACAGCTAAGGCGCCTGTTGAGATGTGTTGTAAGCAAATGTTTTATTTGTAGGAAAAATAATGCCGCTCCCGTTGCTCCGGTTATGGGTCCGCTGCCACTTGATCGACTTGAACCTCATATTACTCCATTTAAATACACTGGACTTGATTATTTTGGCCCATTGACGGTCAGTGTTGGACGTAGAACTGAAAAAAGATGGGTTGCGTTGTTCACATGTTTAACTATACGCGCTATTCATCTTGAATTGTCTTACGATTTGTCAACGGATTCTTGCATCATCGCCTTAAAAAATTTTATGAACCGCAGAGGAGTGCCAGTTAGAATCAGGTCCGACAATGGAAAAAATTTTGTTGGCGCCAATGAAGAGGCAAAAAGGTTTGAGGAAGTTTTTGAGGCAAAACGAATTCAGCAATTATTGTCCACAAAGGGAGTAGAATGGGTATTTAATTGTCCAGCAAACCCTTCTGAGGGTGGAGTATGGGAAAGAATGGTGCAGTGCGTCAAGCGAGTCCTACGCCAAACTATGAAAAATGAATCTCCGAAAGAACATGTACCCCAGTCGCTCCTTATCGAAGCCGAAAATATAGTAAATTCTAGGCCGTTGACGCATTTGCCTATATCTCCTCATGAAGAGGAGCCTTTGACTCCGAATCATTTCCTACTGGGTACGCCTAATATTACACAAACCCCTGAAGTGTCTGCTCCTGATAAGAAAATCTTCTCCTTAAAGAAACAGTGGCGTGTTGTGCAGGCCCTAAGAGACAGATTTTGGAAGCGGTGGGTTTTAGAGTATCTGCCAACCCTAACACGAAGAGTTAAGTGGTGCGAACCAACGAAGCCCGTGAAAGAAGGGGATGTTGTTTTTGTGTGTGATCCTAATATTTCAAGAAATCAATGGCGGCGAGGTTTGGTCACTCGTTTGTATACTGGGTCAGATGGAGTCGTTCGTAAAGCGGATGTCAAAACTTCAAGTGGTGTGCTGCAACGTGCTGTTTCAAAATTAGCTGTTTTGGATTTAGATGATTGTGAAGCTAATCGCTCCACGGGGGTGGGGGTGTAACAGAACGCTTCAAGGGTTAAACCGTACTTCAGCTGTTTAATTATTGTGAATAACATGCTATTTGACATTTTGTTTTGTAAACCGCGTTATTGCACTTTCCTTTGTTCTATTATCTATTATTTGACTATTTTTCATTTATATCTCGCGTAGTTGAATTATAAGCGCCGTTTTACTTTTTATATGTCCATCAAACGTTAAGCAAGGAGGTGCAAAAACTGCGGTATGTTTTAAAATTTGTTTCTTTAAATTCTCCTTTTTTGTAATACATCCTAGTTTTCATTTTATAGAAATAAACGACTTTGTATTTATTTGCAAGTCAAAAAATAACATAAATGTTTTAACGCAAACCTCCTTATTCGGACAACTGTTACAGCCGTAACATCTATTAACAACCCAATGAACAAATAATAAATTGCTATCACAAAACACAAACTTAGGCTAAAATCAGAATAATCACTGTAATTATTGCTTTTGCAAAAAAAAAAAAAAATAATAATAATAAAAATAACAATAATTATTAATAATAATATTATTTAATAACAAATATTATTTTTAATATGAAAATGTATTATCTGAAATCTTTTTTGTTAATTTATTTTAGTTGTGCTTAATTCCTTTGAATAAAAATATTTCATGATATTCTCATAAAATATTTATTATTTAAACCTTACAAAATGATGCGGGGAAGGCATAACACATGGCCATTTTGCTCCTGCTCATATAGCTCATCAGTAGATTCTACCCAAAATTTGTATTTAAGACTGAAGGGTATTTTCAAATGCCAAATAGATTAAACAAGAACTGCATTAACTCAACAATGCAAAAACGCAGAAAAAACTCAAAAATATTTTGTATAAAAACTCAGTAACTATTTTAATTTGTTCTTTAATTTTTCAGCATAAGGGCTTTCATTATTAGTTTTTTTTTTTTAAATTATAAATATTTCATGAGAGTATCATGTGTTGACTTCGCTATGCATAAGAACTCAGAATTTACTCAGAAATTATACGCGGAATGACAAACTTTTTTCACTTTCTGTGGTAAAAGGTTTATGAAGAACTAAGTTATTAAGTTTAAATGAAACTCCTAAACGTCCCACTAATATAACATGAAATTCCATAAAGTTCCGTTTGTTGGAGATAAGCTATGTGCCTTTAGAGCTAAAAGTTTTCTCCAAATTTCCTTTTTTGTTAAAATTTATTAGTCAAAATCAAGTTAAAGCTATGTTTTTAATATAAGTGGAAAAACATTATGGTTTATTATTAAAGAGAACTATAGACTCAGTTTTATTGTCACAATACAATGAACAATTTTTGCAAAAGTTATCATTTTCAATATTTTATATTGTTTCTTTCTAAATATGTAAAACAAAGCACAGTGTAAATGTTCTCATACCATAATACGTCCTGTTATCAAAGGATATTATTTCGTTATACATTGATAACTCTTTAAGAATGTGTTTTGTTAAAATTATTGGACTACGATTCCAGTAGGAATTTGGTAAGAAATGAACAAACTGAATTAACAATAGGATACATTTCTGTATTTATGTTTACGTTTTGTATGTGTACATGTTAATGTATGTATGTTCATACATTCCAATATGTTTTTTTTGTGTTTATCTAAATGCTGATGTCAACAAAATTTTTCCTTTGTATTAAAAAAGGAAACTGTAGAAGAATTTTAGCATAAAAATAATATTGACATACTTTAGATTATGTTGTTTTTATTTCCTTATCAAAAACATCCAGGTAAAAACATTTTTTGTGAAAAGCACCATGACAACAAATATCGCGAATAAAAACTTTTTTAAACTTTAGATAAAAGATACCTTGACACTCATTTACCCCAATAATAGTTAAATTTTGTCTAATAAAATTAAATTGCGATACTTATAAGCAAAAAAGCAATCATTTTAGTAAGACCAATTGTATCAAAAACCCTAAATCTCGACATAATTATTTTATCCGTCAAATAACAGCCAATTAGACGTATTCATGTCCTACCTTAGCAAAAATTTATTCGGCAACAATCTCTGAACACGATTCGTCATATATCGTGGCGTTAACAAAAATCGTTAGTGATTAAGTATTTTTAAATCAATTTAAATTTACTTTTTCGGCTTTGGTTCATTTTTAAATTTAACTTTTATTAAGAAAAATTATTTTTCAAATGTACGCAGACGTTTTCCAAGGAAAACAAGAAAATTTAGACGCTGGCAGAATGTAATGCTGCATTTTCAGGACCGCCAAATCCATCTTCAGCATTCTTTGTATCCAACACCTTGATTTGCGTATATTGTAATTATCATCCATTTAACCAATTAATCAATATTAAGTTGGTTATACGAAATTCACACACAACTCAAAGCATTTCTTTGTTGTCTTCTCTACAACACGTCTTGTACATTTGTTGCAATTTTGTACTGCAATTTCGGTATCGTCACGAAATGCAAATTTTTATTTTTAATCATTCATACTTGTTTTCTCACAACAGATGCTGTTCCAGTATAATATCAACTGTTGATGAGTTAGTTATGAATGTATAAGCGCTGTGACTTGCGTGTTTTTATATTATTATATTATATTTTAATCCCAGCCAGGGGTTGAACCAGTGATATTCATAAATCAATTAATATCAGTGGTTCAACCCCTGGCTGGGAATAAAAATAAATTAAATATTTTTGGTAAAAATTTTGTTTTAATTTAAAATCGCTTAAAATTTACGGAGTTGTGCAGAATATTTAAATCTCAAATATGTTTTTGTTTTGTTATCAGTATTAATAAAACTGCTACTACAAGTGTAACAAACCTGAAAACATGTTCCCCGCAAAATTATGGCAAATTTTTATCGCACGCACGCAAAATAAATTTTAAAACATACGGTTTACATGAAATACGCTGTAACATTTTATACGGCAATAAATCTAAATAGAATGATGCTAAACCATAATTGAGGTATTTTATTAAATCTTCTTTGAGAATATCATAGTGACAAAATACTTGCTGCCGTATCAGTTGTATGTTAGTTTGTATATAAAATGCCTTTGCCAAAGATTCCACATAAACTGAAATTTTTACAAATATTTGAACTAGATTTTGTCATGTATATAATTTGATTAACGCATATTTGGAAATTGTTGCTGGAAGGTTTTCGGTTCGATTTTACCTGAATATTTTAAAGCAAATATTTCGCGAAAACTAAAGGGAAATGATGGACAAATTTAGGAAAGAAGTGTTTAATATTATGATGTAATAAATTGTGGAAAATAAATCAAAGTTTCTTAGTAAAATAAAATAACTTTATCACTCAACACAATGTAGAGTGTTGTTGATTTTAAATTTTATAATTAAAAAACAAATGATCAAAAAGCAGTAATTTCTCTCATTGTTATTTCAGAACAGTGTAATGGGAAAAATAATTAATAATTTAAATTTCAAAAATAAACAGAGAAAAACCAAAAATATTTATAAAGATTTAGAAAATAATTTAAAAATTTTATATACTCTATTCTTCAATATGTAGAGAAAGGCTCTCCATTTAAATGCAGGCAATTATTCTGCTTATAAAAGATTTCACACAAAACATGTCATCGTTTGTTGAAGAGGCGCAAGTATATTTAACAATAGGAATAAACTGAACTCTTTTTTAGTTGGGTTTTTAAGGATAGTCCTTTAATTCTAAGCGGTGCGACACGCTATGCTGGCTTGCATTTAAGTGTCTGTAATGTGCTTTAATTAGTGTTAAAGTAAAGTCGTATCATTGGTAATTAAGTGAATTATAAAAAATAAAAAAATTATACGCGAGTCGTATGTGTTGGTTTCAAGGGCTTAAGAAATAAAGCTTTTTATTTCCTTATATCTCAAGATTATTGTTAATTGAAAGTAAATATGTTGTAATTTATGCAAGCGGAAGAAGTTTATTCTCAATATTGTGATTGGATATTTGAAGAAAAAGGGTGCTCATTACTTTTAGTCACCAGTCATTTAACTACTAAGAAAAAAGTCGTTCATCGAATCTTTAAAGATTTTAAAAATATGATGTTTAACAATCAAAATTCCAAATCCCGAAAAAAACTAGTTGATAGTTTTTGATTCGATCTGTACTCTGAAATATTGTTTTAAAATTTTAAATTATCAGAAAGTAATAAATATATTAATAATTCAAAGATTTAATCGTATTGGGTAAAATATATGCTATAAATCTTTAAGCCATGATTTACCGCAAACATGAACGATTTTCGTTTTTTTCTTATAATTAGATAAAAAATTAAATTTAAATGTTTTTTGACCTTTATTCTTTTCTTTATTCTTTTCTTCTTAATTAAGCACTAGGTCAGGTTTAAAATAATAAAAATATTGTTTTTTATTTATTTTTTCAATATTTCGCCACACCGTTGGGTGGGATCTTCAGGAAACAAATTTATTAAAATTAGGTTATTTCAAATACAAATTATTAATCCATATGAAAAAATTTGTCAAACGAACTCAAAAAATTTTTTCATATGAATTAATAATTTGTATATCAAATAACCTAATTTTAATAAATTTGTTTCCTGTTTCCTGAAGATCCCACCCAACGGTGTGGCGAAATATTGAAAAAATAAATAAAAAACAATATTTTTATTATTTTAAACCTGACCTAGTGCTTAATTAAAAAGAAAAGAATAATAAAAAATTAAAAAAATGCTGCGGTCTGGGTTAAACATCAGGTAAAACATTATATTCCATTAATAAAAAAAAAAATAAAAAAAAAAAACAAGAAAAACACCACAATGCACACATGACAAAACAATAAATACGAAAAATAAAATATTTGAAATATTTCTTTTTTAAGTAGAACAATATGGGATATTAAATTCTCCATAAGATGAAGGAAGGCATTAGATGAATGGAAAGTTATGCCAAAACTATAAAAATAAAAAAATAAATTGTTGCAAATTTTATGAACACAAAGAAAATAAAATGGCTTTAATCGTAATTAAATTTTACATTTTGCATTTCTCTATGATTTCGATAACTCTCAATGCAGACAGTTTTTTGTTTAATAACCCGTACTAATATGGAAGTTCATAGTATGAAATTTTCACTTTGTATAAGAGGTACCACGCGCAGTCTTCTAATCCATCAACTACTTTGCTAGACCATGCACAATAAGAAGGAAATTTCTACTATAAAAATTCAGTAGATTAACAGATTTTCTTCAGTGTTATATTTCTAAAACTTTACTATTTCACGAACTAACAATTTAGTGGGCCAAGTGCTTACAGTTTTGTATAGTGTTATGCTGAACAACAATATAAAATTTTAGTTAATGAGTAGATTTAAAAAAAAACCGTTTTAAATTCGCATGTGTGTACTTGATGCGTCATTTTGAAAGACCTTAAAATAAATTACTTTTTCCAACCTTAATTACACACTCACATTTATTTTTCTTGTTCAAAAAGTAAATGAAGTTGACAATTATCTAATGATCGTTAAGGGTTTACAAAATAGAACCATAATTGTTAGTTCTTAGAATTTTATCCATTTAATCCTACTTAATAAATCAAAAAATATTGTAATAGAATTTAATGCAGGAAATTTTTAAATAACCTTTCAAAATAAATTCCTACTTTGTCCAAAATTGATGCAGTACTAAGGGGAAAAAATAACTATAAAAAAATATTTCAACTGGTCCTTACTTACTGTAGATTAACATAATATTTACAGTAGTCGTGAATATGTGTTGAAGAGAGCTTTTTTAACATGATAATAATGAACAAAAAAATTTCACTTAATATTTTAGCATAATGAAAAATAAATAAACTACAGAGAGTTTGTTACCGCCGCCACCCTAATACTTTTAAAAAATCTTTACTGTTTCTATTTACTTCATGTTTACTTAATAATTTCTTGTTTTCACTCAAAGCAAACATACACACAAATATGAATAATATATATTTGTACATATTACATGTATGTATGCTTGCTTTGCTCCTCTTTCTCGTTGCCCAGTTGCTTAATAGCGGTTTTTAAAATTATTTTCATTTGCTTTATAAAGGAATTTCTTCCATTATTCAGGGCTTTTTTAATGAGAAACGGGCGAGTGAAACACAAATTGTTTTAAAGCGTACAAATACGGAATAAAAATTAAAAATAATAAAATTTAAATTGTGTTCTACAATAAATGAAGTTGTGGTTCTTAATAAAATAAAGATTATTCTATTTGTCGCTCTTAAAAGTTGCGTTTCATTTAACTTTGCTTCTCGAAGCCAACAATTCTTTAAAACAATTTTAAAGTTTTCAAATAAAATAACAACTAGTGTGCTTGAAAAATAAATTAAAATCGAGTCTATAATAAATTAAAAAGAAAATGGCTCAAACAGATTTTAATTGCAACAAGTGCGAATTAAAAGACACCGATCGTATGGTGCAGTGCGACTCGTGCGACAAGTAGTTCCATTTCGAGTGTGTTGGAGTCAATAGTGATGTGGCCGACGTGAGCTGGAATTGCTCCTGCGGTAAGGATCAGCCCGTTGCGTTAAAAAATAGTGTCCCCACGCAAACTTCGAGAAGAGGAACGAATACACTGCCACTTGTTAATGTTACAGAGGAGTTCAGTGCAGGTTCAATGGCAGCCTCATCACCAACTAGCCATATTTTAAGATCCTTTCCAGTGCATGAATACTTCAACAAAGGTGCTCCAGGTAATCCAGTAGTGGCTAAAGACAAGATACTACCAGCTGCAGGTGAACAGTGTGGACAAAATATAAATAGTCAATGTGGCCCAAGTACGTCGCGTAATTCTTTGTCAGCTCACGCACAATTACAGTTGCAGATGCTGGAAGAGGAAAAGGAATTGCAGCGGAAGTATTTGGAGAAAAAATATAGTATCCTATCCCAAGGTGATGTGTCCCAAAATTTGAATTTCTTTTGTAATCAAAGTTCCTTTCAGCCAACTGCCTCACAAATCGCAGCCAGACAGGTAATACCTAAGGAGTTACCGAATTTCGATGGTAATCCCGAAGACTGGCCCCTATTTATTAGCAACTACAAAAATAGTACTGAGATCGCTGGTTATACTGACGGTGAGAAACTAATGCGATTGCAGTCGTGCCTCAAGGGCCGAGCAAAGGAGCTGGTGAAAAGTAAACTTCTCATCCCATCTATGGTGAATGAAATCATCCAGACTCTAGAGATGTGTTTTGGTCGCCCAGAGCACATTCTTGATAGCATGATTAAAAAGGCAACCAAGATTCCACCGCTAAAGGATAGGCTCGATAGCATCATCGAATATGCTCTAACCATACGGAATATTTGCTCAACAATGGAGGCATGTAATTTGGTGGCCCATTTGAACAACCCGTTACTGGTAAAAACGCTGGTCGATAAGTTGCCCAACAACCACAAGCTCAATTGGGCAATGCATGCTAAGGACGATAAGGTTCCAGTGGTGAAATCCTTCAGCGATTGGATCTATAATATAGCTGCTGCTGCTAGCCAAGTTGTGTCTCCTGTCGGCTCCAAGAGAAGTGCTCCGGTCAACACTCATTCAGAACAACCTGCTACCAGATACTTACTCTGCGTTTATTGTAAGAGTGAGGAACACAAGGTCCAAAACTGCGGTGAGTTCCAATCATTAAGTTTAGATTCAAAGTGGAATGTGATGAAAGAAAATAAATTGTGCCGCCAGTGTTTGAATGCTCATCGGCGCAAGTGTTTTTCGAAGAAATTGTGTGATATTGCAAATTGTAACGCAAAACACCATCCTTTGTTGCACAAATATATTACGTCGGCTTATCCAAACACAGTGCAAATGGCCACATCTGCTCCCAGTGGAAGCGTGAATGCTCACAACGACCGCAATAATAAACCGTATTTCAGAATACTCCCGATTCGGATACATTACAATGGTGGTTCTTTAGAAACGTTTGCCTTTCTAGACGAAGGATCATCAGTGACCTTAATGGAACAAGGTCTTTTTAACAAATTGGGGCTCTCTGGTGAGAAGGAACCCCTAGAGCTACGATGGACAGGTAATACAACACGATCTGAAAACAACTCCGTCAAAATTAATATTGAGGTATCTGGTCCAAGCAGCGATAGTAGATTTACACTTCATGATGTTCGTACTGTAAGCAATCTTGGTCTGCCCATGCAGTCAATTAATTTTGATGACATCGTGAAAGCCTATCCGTATCTCAAAGGTTTACCGGTTCAATCGTACAATAACGCTAAACCCATGGTCCTAATTGGTCTTAATAACTGGAGAGTTGCTGTTCCATTGAAAATAAGGGAAGGTGGTCGAGATCAGCCCATTGCAACAAAAACTCGATTGGGGTGGACCCTTCAGGGTAGCGGCTCCGATCCAAGCCAGGCTTCGACCATGAACATCCATACCTGTGAGTGCGAAAATCGATATAGGGTTCTGCACGATGAAGTCAAGGAATATTTTAACCTAGATGCCCCGAAAGAGAAATCTATTTTGTCGCTCGAAAACAACAGGGCTTTGAAGATACTTGAAACTACAGCCATCAAGAAGAATCAGCAATACGAAGTTGGACTACTGTGGAAAGATGATGTCCCTATGCTGCCCGAGAGCTATCAAGTAGCAAGCCATCGCCTAAAGTGTCTCCAAAAGAAGTTTGTCAAAGACCCGCTACTACAGCAGACTATGCAAGCGGAAATAGACAAACTAGTTTCTAAAGGATACGCGAGAAAGGTGCAAGAAGCAGAAAGGTCATCATATGAAGGTCGCACATGGTACCTGCCAATATTTGTCGCTCTTAATCCAAATAAACCTGGCAAAGTTCGTCTGGTCTGGGACGCAGCAGCGAAGTCGCATAATAAGTCCCTGAATGACTTTATAATTTGTGGTCCTGATTTACTTACGTCACTTTTCAACATTTTAATAGAATTTCGTGTAGGTCAAATCGCTATATGTGGCGATATTGCAGAAATGTTTTATCGTATTAACGTTAGAGACGACGATATGCATGCTCAACGATTT
The DNA here is from genome assembly GCA_937654795.1 of Cistogaster globosa. Taxonomy (NCBI): domain Eukaryota; kingdom Metazoa; phylum Arthropoda; class Insecta; order Diptera; family Tachinidae; genus Cistogaster; species Cistogaster globosa. Next base: position 120,335,735 of record OW569406.1, on the reverse strand, counting down.
TTGTGGTTCGAAAATGGCGACAACAATAAGCGCTGTGAGTACGTAATGAAGGCCCTAACATTTGGTATAAGCTGCGCACCCTGTATAGCCCATTACATTCGGAATAAGAACGCAGATGAATTTCGTGACCAGTACCCACGAGCCGTTAAAGCAATTCAACAATACCACTATATGGACGATTTTATTGACAGTGTGGATACCGAGGAAGAGGCAATGGAACTAGCGGTCCAAGTACGCACAATACATGCATCTGGTGGATTCCATATGAGGAATTGGGTAACAAACTCTGAAAGCGTACGAAAACATTTAAGCGATGATGGCTCAACAACTCAAGCCTCTTTCAAGGCTATAGAAAAAATACTTGGTATGTATTGGGAATCAAATAATGACGTTTTCCAATATAATTCTAAGTTCTCGAGGCTCCGAAGGGATGTATTTCAGCCACATGTGGTCCCTACTAAGAGGGAAGTTCTGCAAGTCCTAATGTCAATTTTCGATCCTTTGGGATTCGTAGCCCATTATACGATTGGAATCAAGATGCTCCTACAAGATATTTGGCGCTCAGGAATAAAATGGGACGACGACTTATCCGAAGAACTTTTACTGAAATGGTCCTCATGGTTATCTAATCTGACTAGGATATCATCTATATTCATCCCTCGGTGCTACTCGAGGCTCCTAAAAATAACTTCAAAGGTCCAGCTGCATACGTTTGTCGATGCTGGTGAAAATGCATATGCTGCAGTAAGCTACTTCAGAATCCAGTGCAATGATGATGTCGATGTGCGAATCGTAGCGGCTAAATTGAAGGTGACTCCGCTAAAACCAATATCCATACCAAGACTAGAGCTTCAAGCTGCTTTAATTGGTTCAAGGCTAGCGTCAAAAATTCAAAGCACCACGCGTCTCAGCTGTGAAGAGAGCTTCTTTTGGTCCGATTCGAAAACCGTTCTAAAGTGGCTCTCAATGGATCCCAAAAATTTTAAGGCGTTCGTCATGTACAGAGTTGGCGAAATCTTAGAAACTACCAACGTGACGCAATGGAATTGGGGAGCGTCCAAATTAAACCCTGCAGACCGTGCAACGAAAATTCATAGTTCAGACGACGGTATATGGCTCAATGGTCCTGCATTTCTGAAAGATGAGAAGCATACGTGGCCCAAATGTCCAGAACTCAACGTCGTCAATAATGAAGAAAAACGAAATTATCTTCTTACTATCGATAAGACGAGTGGTTTCACAATCAATACTAAATATTTTTCGTCCTGGAAACGACTATACTTGGCTCTTTCTCACTTCGTCCTTTACATTGAAAAATTGAAGTCCAGAATTCGAGGTGAAAAGCCGCAAATCATGTGTTTTGAGTACATACAAAGGGCTAAGAACATTTTGTTTAAATATGCCCAAGCCAGCGAGTTTGACGAAGAAATATGGTGCCTCAAAAATAGTAAGAAGCTGCCTACCGGAAGTAAACTTAAGCAGCTTAATATTTTTCTCGATGAAGACGGAGTAATACGTGCCTATGGCAGAGTCGAGTCCCTGAATTGCAACAACGCCATAATTTTGCCTCATGGTCACTACATTACCTTTTTGTTGGTCCAAAGTTACCATGAAGATTATCATCATTGTCTTCATGAAGCTACGATGTCCAAAATAAAGTCAAGATTTTACATCCCAAAGCTAAGAGCACTTTATAAAAGTATGCGAAGAAAATGTCAACGCTGTAAGAACGAGTCAGCAGTTCCACATCCTCCATTAATGGCATCTCTACCTGCCGCAAGATTGGGTTCCTTTGAGCGTCCATTTACTTATGTCGGTATCGACTTTTTTGGCCCTTTACAAGTAGCAGTAGGGAGACGTAGTGAAAAAAGATGGGGCGTTGTTTTTACATGTTTGACAGTTCGCGCTATACATATTGAAGTCGCCCACAGCCTAGATACCAGCTCGTGTATCATGTGCATTCAAAATTTTATAAGTCGACGTGGTTCCCCGAAGGAGATATACTCCGACAACGGTACTAACTTCAAATCAGTCGAAAGGGTCCTACGAGAGGAAAAGCAAAACATCGACTTACATCAAGTCTTCACAAAACATCACGAAATCAAATGGAGGTTCAATCCACCTGCGGCCCCACATATGGGTGGTGCTTGGGAAAGGCTAGTACGTACAGTGAAAACAATCCTCTACGCCATGTGTCCTGCTTTCAAATTTAATGATGAGACCTTAAGAAGCGCCTTGTGCAAAATCGAGTTCATAATAAATTCCCGTCCTTTAACATTTGTGGCTCTCGATTCAACTGAAGATGACGCATTAACACCAAACCATCTTCTACTTGGCTCTGCTGATGGGCACAAGCCCCTATGTGAAACCAATTATGATCTCCGTCAGCGATGGCACCAGACGCAAGAATTTGCCAATCACTTCTGGAGCAGATGGGTTGGTGAGTACGGTCCGATTTTAGTCCGCCGTAGCAAGTGGTTCGAAAAGGTGAAACTCCCATCCGTCGGTGATATAGTCGTTATTGTGGACGATACACTTCCCAGAAATTGTTGGCCCAAGGGTGTCATTATCGAGACAACTACTGCTAATGATGGCCAAGTTCGGCGAGTTAAAGTCAAAACCAGTACAAGCACATTGGATAGGCCCGTGACTAAGGTAGCTGTTCTAGACGTCGGTAATATTTAGGATTGCAAGCTCATGGCCCCACAATTCGCTTACGAAGGGGGGAATGTTACCGCCGCCACCCTAATACTTTTAAAAAATCTTTACTGTTTCTATTTACTTCATGTTTACTTAATAATTTCTTGTTTTCACTCAAAGCAAACATACACACAAATATGAATAATATATATTTGTACATATTACATGTATGTATGCTTGCTTTGCTCCTCTTTCTCGTTGCCCAATTGCTTAATAGCGGTTTTTAAAATTATTTTCATTTGCTTTATAAAGGAATTTCTTCCATTATTCAGGGCTTTTTTAATGAGAAACGGGCGAGTGAAACACAAATTGTTTTAAAGCGTACAAATACGGAATAAAAATTAAAAATAATAAAATTTAAATTGTGTTCTACAATAAATGAAGTTGTGGTTCTTAATAAAATAAAGATTATTCTATTTGTCGCTCTTAAAAGTTGCGTTTCATTTAACTTTGCTTCTCGAAGCCAACAGAGTTCATATGCATAACAAGATTTTTAACATTTCCTTGTCCACAAAAACGTGTTGCAAAAAAGAAAGAAGTGGATATTAAATATCTTAATTGAAGACTCAGTATTCTTTAAAATTAAGGTGAAACAAATACTTTAATCGATATTTTTCCTATTTATTGTTTAATGTACATGTGCTGTGTATTTAATACAACCACTTAGTAAAAATGTTTAAAAAATTGTTAGTAATCCACGAAATAACTCAATGGTGACTAACAATTCTATAAAATTTTAATGCCACTCAGCTCTCTGAAGACGATACAAACACGTAAATGATAGTTGACTTTGCAATAAAGGTAAATTGAAAATTCGCTTTCATTGTTTAATGGATCCTAGGAAGTGAGAAAATATTAAATAATTATGTTTATACCAATTCCAAACAGCTCAAAAATTCAACAGATCGTTAAAGAAAGAAAGAGTTAAATCAAAATAATTTTTCTCTGTATATTAGAAGAAACAAAAATATAAACAAACCATCATGCGGATATGAATATCAATAAAAATTTTATTTTTGTCATAATGGAATTATGGTACGCATGTACTGATTTCATTTAGAAACAATAATGGCGACTGTTTGATTATGAAATTAAAAACAATTGGAAATAATTATTGTTTAATACGTGAGAGATTGACTGAAAAATATATTTTTATCACAAAACTAAATAAAGAAATCTCCTTTCAATAGACTAAAAAAAAAAAACAAATAAAGTTTATTATCAATTTTATTTTATATCTTCATTTTAGCTTATAGATCCACTATTACATTCAAAGTTTTGAGAAACGAAAACGATATAAATATTTTCTGTTTAAAAAACATTAGAAAAATTTTCAAGTTTTCTTTAAAAGTAGTGTTCAAATTTGCATTTATTATGTTTGGACAACTAGGGACCTCTAGTTTCAGACAACCTGTTTATTTTCCTTGCAAGGAATATCGCATATAGATTTTCTACATTGATATGGAAAAAATGAAAAAATAAAAAGACAAATGTGAGAAAATTCGAAAAAATAAGATCGTTACAACCTTAAACCCTGACTTTTTCCTTAAAGAGCCGATAGCTAAAGTTTAATTAGTTCCTTTCGATTTATGTTTTGATGCTGGATAGTTTCATGCATGTTTTCGGTCATTAAAAAGTAGGTATTTAATAAATGGTCACCAATTCAACACACACACACAAGTCTATTTTGCTTAAAATAAATTATTCCACCGAGAATCCTACATTTATCGGATATTAAAGCGCCCGAATTCGTGTCTCATGTACCAGAATTTCCTCAACATTAAATGTTTAGTTTTCTAGGAAGTTAATCTAATATTTAATTATAATTTCCCTATAGCTCATACGCATCGAAGTACTTTTAAGAAATTTTTAAAGCCTTAAAATGACGTTTTATGTGATAAGAATCTTGTGTTCTTTTTAAAGATGTATTTAAAAAACAAAAGAAAAATAATCAGAAAATAACGAAACATAAATTAAACTTAATAGTACAACTGAATGGCCCTCATTTCAACTGTATAATTTTCCTATAATAAATGCAGAATAGTCAATGAATGAATGAAATATTTATGTGAAACATGAAATAAATTCTAATATTTTTCCCTTTTTAAATAAAGTTAAATGTCAATGCTTCAAATATTTTCTAGTACCGTTTTATATTTTTGATAGAATTTTTACTGTTTAAATTGTGAGTTTTTGTTTGTTTAAACTTTTACATTTTAAAGCAAACAAGTACGAAAAAATCAGAGTTCATTTGCGCTAAAGAAATAAAAAGAGCTTATAAACAAGTTCACTTGTGTTTTGCTCGAATTGGTAAATCGTAAATAGGAAATGTTTAAATTGAATTAATTGAAAGCAAATATAAATATGGAAGGTAATCGTTTTGCTGTATACGTGGGCGACCAAGAACTAACTCCCAAATGCTGCGTAGTTATTACAATTTTATAAAATTTACAAGAAACAATACTCAAAGTGCCATATGTTTTTCTTAGAAAGAAACTTTTTTTATTGGGAAAAAGGTCATTTAAGAAAAAAAATATTATTTTATTGCGATAACGAAATACGATAACGAAATTACACAAAAATGCTATGAATATTTTTGTAAAAAAAAGAAAACTGTCATGATAAAAAGTGCTGCATACAACAAATAAATATAACAAGCAGTTTTCTTGGTATATAGCTCTACTTTTAAGTAGCTATAAATAAATAAATAATAAAAATAAAAAAATTTTTATTTGTTAAAAGAAGGCGTAGACCAGAACGATTAAGCCACTTTTTGGAAACATACAACAATAACAATACTGCAAAATCTGATGAATGTTTCCATTTTCTTCCAATAACTGCTTATTGATTCCTTTCAAACCAAAATATTAATGAAGAGGTAGTGCTTGTTTAATCATTTATCTTTCTTACTGGCAGCAATCATGTTTCTGTATTTTCCTAAGATTAATGTTTTTATTTACTCTGCACTTTGTTGTTGAAACACCCACCGCTTAGAATTATATTGTGAAGTAAAATCCTTTTAAATCCTTTATACTACATCATATCGTGATACATAAAGGATGTACAAAATACATCAATCTCGCTGCTTTGTTCTATAGTGTTTCGAAGATGAGAAACTACTCTGAAAATGATTTGCTTTTAGTGTGTGAATGACAGTTGATTTACAACGAATGTGATATTTTGTAAAGTTGTATTCTTCTGCAACAGTTATAGGCTCTTCTGTTTTCGTAACAATTAAATTATAAAATTTAAATTTTAATTGCTATCTTTTTTTTAAGTTCCAAAATGTAATAAAAAATTTAACTGTAATGAATTGAATTATTGAAAAAATTTGCCATAGAAACAGCGCTGCTACGCTGGTGTATAAATGTGATCATGTTTTCTAATGAAAAATCATCAAAGAAAAACTCAGATATAAAAATTTATTATACGGAATCTTTTTTATATTAATTTACTTTAATCACGATATTCTCATAAAATATTTATATTTGAGGGAATCAAGCACGATAAAATGAAATTATTTAATGAAAAACATAAATTTTAATGCAAAATGACTTGTTTTTGGTTTGTGATATATTTGAATTTAGTAAAAATAAAAAAGGCAGGATAATTGATCTTTAAGAATCTTCGAAACGCGAAGGTTGTTAAGTTTTAAGTAAAAATTTTTTTTACACAAAAAACTATTTATTGAGTGTATTCAAAAAGGGAATCTATATGTAGATTTTCGCGTTCTTTATCTTACTTCACTTGGTTAATAGGTTTAGAGTTGTGCTTTTTTAGGTGGAGAAAATTGCTTAATATTTCCTATAACAATTTATTTCGAGAGCCATAGATAATTTAAATTATGAAACTTTATTATTATTTGAATTGGCAAGACCTAAAGATATCCTGTTCCATAGAACTAGTGTTGCCCTGTGCTTTTATAACTCTAAAGAAAGTAGTTTTGAATTTTACTTCATTGTTTTTCAGTTACTTTTAAATCAATTTAATTTCGAATTTTATTAAATGTTGAAATGGAAAGTTACAGAAAATAGTTAAAAAAACTACCAAGTGTGTTACATTAGAGGCTTTTATATTATTTTTAGTTTTTTTCTGAAAAAATTTGAGAAATAATTCTCGGTGTTGAATGACTGAGCTCTACTAGCAAATGTATCATCTTCTATAAAGTGCTGCTACACATAAATATTTTAATGTCAAGTGCTGGCATTTAAAATAATGAAACAATCTTTCATGTAGTTTGCACTTTAAATTATTCCCAAAGCATTAGCTAATCCTGCTACCACTTTAACTATGAAGTTTTAATTCTTATTTATTTGGTGTTACAAATGGTACTACGTTTTTCTTCTTTTTATTAAGAAAAACAATCTTAAAACTCATTTCAAAGGCAAACATTTGTCTATTTTTTAAACTTCTAAAACTGTTTTCTTTAATTTAAGAAAAATCATTAAGGGCTCGTGGCTAATGTGGAATTAAGTAAATAACTTGTCATTCAAATAAATAGCACAATTTCGATCTCCCACGTGCGAATAACAAAATATCTTCCTTTTGCGGAAAATAATCAAAATAAAACTTAAATTAAGATAAAAACGTAGATTATTATATGCTTAAGGCATCAAATTTAAATTTATTGATATTTCAAATATGTGACAATTGTATTGTAATGTCCAAATTAAAACAAATCACCAATAGAAGTACCAGGTCCGTGGCATAGAACGTGTAAATAGAAAAACCTTATTGATAATAGAAGCTGTCTTTTGCAAAAGAGATGTGATTCGTATCATTATACAGTTATCCCATTGTTTCCGTTCTATTATTCAATATTTGGAGGTCAAATTAAAATTAAATGATTTATTTTTGACTTTAAATTTACATTAAAGTAACAATTTTTTTGACTCTTTTTTTATTAATAAATGAACTTATTTTTAGCTTAGAGAGTCGTTTTTTATTTTATAGAAATTGCAAATATTTTTTTATTTATTTTTCAATATTTCGGTACTCTTTTGTGTACCATCTTCAGGAATTAAATTGTTTTTTTTTTTTTTTTGTTCAAAAATTTTTTATATACATGTAAAAACGATTTAATTCCTGAAGATGGTACACAAAGGAGTACCGAAATATTGAAAAATAAATAAAAAAATATTTGCAATTTCTATAAAATAAAAAACGACTCTCTAAGCTAAAAATAAGTTAATTCTTTAAATTTACAAATGCAAGAAATTGAAATTTGTTTAAATAACTAAATATTTAAAAATAGTACTAAAACAACTGATCCCAAATTACTTTTATGGATACGTATGACAGCCCATGTGACCAACTTCACCGTGGTTTAGTCATAAATTAAATTTAAGAAATAAATGAGCAATTTTTAAGTAGCTTGAGCGAAAAAAAAACTCAGAAGTTAGTTTAAGAGAAGCCTCCCATCAATTTTACGAGCAGCGGAATAGAGTCCCAAAGGGCACCAGACATATAAATATCTTTCTGACGCTTGTAGAGTTCGTTTTCTTGCTTTATTTAATTAATTTTTAAGGTATCCATGCCAAATTTTAGATCTTAAACACGTGAGGTAATATTAACGGATTTAGGTATGATTTTTTCTTTTTTAACTTCGTCAAAACTAAAATACCAATTTGTTTTTAGTTTTCAAATAGAGACGGAGTTTTTATGATTTAGTGAACGATGTAAACAGCAAACATGATTGATTACCTTGAAAAAAATATGCAATAAAACTTTAGAAAAAAACTAATTTATTATATTCCAATCAGCTTGCGTTATTTGCAGTTATGATAATGTTTCTGCAAATGAGTGAAATGTTATCTAATAGTTTTTTTTTTGTTTTCTTAGAATCTACTAAAACTATAAATTATAGAAAAACGTAGCTATTCATTTGCTTTATTGAGAGAAAACTGAAACAAAGTATCCATATAAATCTCGGATTAATATGGATTTTATTTTTCATATTACGATCGAGTTATCTAAGTCTTAGTGTAACATTAAAATAACTTTAAAGAATTTTTAATCTTATTAAGATAAGATAAAATTAAAAATATTTAAGTTAGGAATGAAAACGATATGAATTTAAATTAAACAATAAATATGTTACCTTTCAAATAAGTAATGTAAATCTGCATAGAAGACAGGAAAGACGTAGGATCTAGGATTATTGTTATAGATTAGTCGAAATTTTAAAGCCAGATAATATTTCGCTCCAAAAAAAAAAACTGATTTCAATGCAAAGTATATTCGAATAATTTTTATTTTTAATTTTTTTGTTGAAAATATTTCTAAGGTTATAAAAATGAAAAACAAATTTAATTGTGACTAAAAAATGTAAATTATAATGTCAGTTACTTCTTTTCTAGTAACTTTAGCTTAATAATATCCACAATATTTAGTAGTTTTTTAGTTCTAGGATACTTTCGCAGGAAACATAGTGATAATATTTGATTTTTTTTGTTGGCAAATAACATCGATAACAAAAACCTCTAACATCCTGAAAACTAAAAATATATTTTTGGACAGTGTAAGCCTTCTTTGTGTTGAGAAAATAAGGATAATAATGATGAATGTTGTAATATTATTGTTAAGAATCTTCGCCTTGGGCTTTCTTCCAAGCACTTGTTGCTCAAAGAAATGGGAAGATTACTTAAATGTTTTAAAACTAATGATTTTCTTATAGGCACATAAACCTGAAGAATTTTGATTTTTGTGTATGACCTCTCAAGCACTTGAACTTGGAGGTAAATTAATTTCGTTGGCGCAACAACAGCACTTGAACCGTGTTTTCTCCAGTTTTAAAATAAGAGTTATTTTATTTTGAATTTTCTTAGTCTTATATACAAGTTTTATCAAAGAAATTTGATTAAATTGCATATTTTTTGTAGCAACAAAACAAATATCGAACATAAATAAATTTGCAATATAGGGCAAGTGTGTCATATTAAATTACAATTGTAGGAAGTAATAAGCTAAAATAATTTGCAATTAAAGTGTATTAATTTTTGCCAAGTGTGCTAGTTTATTGAACTTAAATAATTTGATGAATAATAAAAATAATTTATTTAGGCCAATTACGCTAAAGTTTATTAAACTTAAATAATTTAATACATAATAAGAAATGTATTTATTTAAGCTGAAGTTTATTAAACTCAATTTAATAATAATAATTTAATAAATAATGCTCGTGCATTAACAATTATCATGTGTATATAAAAGCTTAAGTATTCTAAGCAATAAGAATTTGATGCTAAACTGTTTAAACATTTTTCTTCTAAGACATATTGGAGAAGCATTTTTCTTTCGTAGAATAGTAATAGAGATTAATAGTCGCTTACAAGTTACAATTGGTTAACAAGAAATTTTAAATTAAAACAGAGCTGAACTTAAGACAAAATAATTTAATTAATTTGTTATAAAAGCAAAACACTTCCGCTAATAATTTAAAATTTAATTCGCTTCTATTATTTTGATTTAGAAGAAAACAATTTTTACTCTTGTAAAAATTTCAAAAGATTCAAATTAGAAAAAAAAGAAGATTTACAACGTGTAATTTAAAAATGGATGCTATTGATACAAAATTTCATTTGCCACTTAAAGTATGGTTTTTTTTTAATAGTTTTTTCCGAAAATCTTCTGTATTTAGTAAAGGTTTGTATCAAGTTTCGTCATAATAATATAAGGTTGAGGCTAATTAACATAATCCGTAAATAATTAGCTTATTTAAACAAACAAAATTGAACATCAAATTTTAAATAACCCAAAATATACTGTGAAACAATGAAAATTTCTTGTTTTGAAAAACAGATACGCAAAAAGTGTTTAACTATAAAAAAGTTTACATTTTCTCTTTCTCACAACTTTCTAGCTGTAGTTGTAAGAGTAAAGAAAACTATTTTTCATGAATTATTGCAATAAAGTCAAATAAAAAAAGTCCAGATAAGAAAGAACAAAACCAAATAAATAAAACGCAAAAACAAAGCAATTAAACTATTCTTGCTGATGCAATACAACTTGTTGAGTATATTTTTCACATAACGAATTCCCTTTAGTCATTTGACGAATAAAAATTATTTTATTATAAAACAGTGTGGAACAATTATCTTTTTCTTTTAACAAAAATATGCGTAATATGTTGACATTATATTGTTTTATTAGTTTTTTTTTTTAATACATAAAAGTCTTTTATATCTTAAGGTTTTAAGAAGTTAGCCTTTGAATAATATTACATCACTTAAAAGAGTCTTTAAATCTTAAACAAAAATTTAAACAAGAGGAATATTATCTATTTCGAATGGCTTAAAAAGAAAAAAAATTTCCGGTTACCTTTATGTAAACAGTTGTTTTCAACGAAACTAATACTGAGGTTAAGTGAAAAAGTGTTTTATAAAATTAAGCGATTAAAAATTTGACAACAATCTATTATGCTTAAAGTATTTCTTTAAATTACGCAAAAATCATTATAGGAAAAAAATTCATTAAAATGTTAAAAAAGAAAATAGCTGGAAGATTTTTCTTATCTAGGATGACAGCTAGAAAACTGAAATATTCTTAACTTTACATTCCCAAAAAATTTGCTAGAATATATTGTCGAATTGAAATTTATTTCTAACGGCGCTTTTGGGCCGTTAGTCACTGCTGTAGTCCTACGTAATAGTTGTGTCAGTCATAATATTACTGAACGATGAGATATGGAAAATTAAATATTTTGATTGCTTTTTTATTCAATTTAGTTTAACCCCGAACGCGTGCAAAATAATTCTGCGACCTCTAGTATGGTAATTTGCCAGTCGTTCACAATTTTGCAACATAACTAATTAATTTAAGTTGGATCTTAGGTACCTCATAATTTTTTTGATCAATCTAAGAATTTACCTGCAAATGATGTGCTATTTGCACAATAATGTACTTAATTCTAGCGGTAGGCTTACTGATTATTCATTAGTCAAAGTTAATGTTGAAAATAATCTGCAGAGTTAAAAATAAATTAATTTTAAAAACTAGTTAAAAACTTAATGAGATAATTAAAAATATACATTTTTGGTTTTAAATTATGAGTTGAGCATTTAAATTAATTTAATATTTATGAAAAATAATTTTTTCAATATAAAGCAAAAGTTGTGCACACATTGATTGGCCTTTTATTACTGTCAGATACTAAAGTGTATGCAATTAAAATGCTACAGAACACAAAAACATTTTTTATTGCTTTGAAATCAATGCTTTGTAGTTAACTTGTAGGTTTTTTAATATTTTGGTATTTTTTCGCTTCAGTTTTCACAGAATTAATTATAGTCTGAAAAAAAGAACAAACAAATACACGCTGCTGGAAAATGAATAAAAAATTTCGTTCATTGCTTTTTTATAGTTTTATGGAAAAAGTCGATATTTTAAATTGAATATTTATTTTATTCATGTTGGCACTTTAAAAAATTATTTCTGATTTAAATAAATATAAAAATTTAAAACAGAAATTTGTTCAAATACAATTAATGAACAAACTCACATACAGCAAACAAAAAAAGACTATTTTCCTATATGTTTTTAATACTGAAATCATTGCAAATTATTTTTTTAGTCAAATCCGCAAAATACAGAATAAAAAAACCTGAATGAAAACCAAGTTAAAAGAAATGAATAAATTTTGCCTAATAAAAATTTTCCAAGGATATTTATTTAATTTTCAATTTGTTTTTTGATCAGTTTAACAAAGTTATTCAATTAAATGCATTTATTGACAAAAGCTAAAAAAACAAATTCCTGTTTAAATAGCAAGTAAATTAAAAAAAGATTGCTATTTTATTAATTCAAAGCAGGACACATTTACTTCAGTTTAATTGTCAATAAAACAGGAAAAATATACACCAGAACACATCAATATTTAAGTTATTGTTTCTTTTATGAACACAACAAACGAAAATTAAATAGCGAAAATTATATCCGATAACATTTAACTTGATAATTCAGAAATAGAACATTTAATATATAAGTTCATTCAAAAATGGATACCACGCAATGTTCATCTGACTGAAGATCAAAACATAAAAGAATTCTTCTTGTTTTTAATTTTGAAAAAAGAATGAGTTTTATATTAAAATTAAACCACGGGAATATTAACTTGTGTTAATTAAACTTAAACTAAAATCACCGTTATTGATTATTGAGGGTTAAAGCATTTTTATATTTTAATCGATGGACTTTTTGCAATTTAAATTTTAGGTTAAAGAAATCTGAAGAAAACTGAAAGAATTGGCAAAAAAAAAATTTATCAAACATTCACTTTTTAGTTTATGACACCTTTATTTTACTTATAACTTAGCATTTGCACCACTTAAGAAGTCAGTATATTACTGATTAGTTTGATTTTGTTTATACATCATTAAATTATCGTAACAATGCGCTTAAAGTGTTTTTCCTCGGACAAACCGACTTAAGACAGAATTACCAATCTTTTTTTGTTTCTAAATTTGTTTTGTGGATGGCAATGCTACGAGATTATGTTAATATTTCGATATCTTTAAATAATATTTGTCTTCTATGTGATCCTACACGAAGTAGGAATAATTTCCCCTAATTCCTTTCCCTTAATTTATAATATTGATTATAAAACCATCTTGAGTTATGCAATGAAAGAAGCTGCATAATTTCTTTTGATTTGGCTTTATTGATTTTATATAAAAATATTTTTTGTGTTTTTAACATGTTTAAAAGTCAACTCGTTTAAATGTCTACATTTTAGCAAATAGTTTATTATTTGAAAAAAAAAATACTCTTTAATTTTGTCTTATTGCTAATGCAATTTCTTAATAAATAACTTCGTCGTTGTAAATGGATAAAAACTTCATCTGTTATCATCTGGATTTTTGGGCTACTTACGACGTTAACATCATTTAATTTAAATAGAAAAGTATCAGGTGCAAATACACAAAGCACAAAACACAAGCTTTAGCTTACAACTTTCAAGATTTTTTTCTATTCAAATGTAAAGAAAAACGCACAAAAATAATAGAAATAAAGAGCAGTAAAAAAAATTTAGGGAGACGTTAACAAGAATCCAATATAAGATTACACAATCAAAAGTAATATGGTTGTCCGTTGTGTAAATAATTTTGCTCTTAGAAACAAATATTTTGATTTTAGTTGTGGGTGCCAGTTTTTCTACAACGGCGCAAATATCTTTGTAGTTACGCTTAGTAAATTAAATACGAATATTATTTGTAGGACAACAGCATAATTGAATTTTAATAATAAATAAATATTTTTCTGATATGTTTTTATTTTTAAAAGCGGTATTTTTTAACAAAAGGTATCTCACTTTGTTATTTTTTATTTGCAGTAAAAACCTTAATGAATTTGACACTTTCTTTTTGTGTTCCTTTAAAGCTATCATCATATATTTTTTGCCTACCTCAGTGTAGAATACAAATTTCTCAAAATTCACATGTGTGTGTATGTATTTTGTCATCATTTTTGTATAATTGGTTGCCGCAGATGGTGTCTGCGAAAATCAACAATTCTCTTCACAAAAATGTTAAACAATACAAATTTTACTGTTTTCATTTTATTTCAAAGCAGCTGAGTTACATAAAAAAATAATTTTTATTGTTTTGCAAGATATTATTAAATAACTTCAGGTCATACATAAGCGTAATGTATTTAAACTATTAAAATATATTTTATGACGGTAACCTTCGACCGTTACATAGTTTAAATAAAATTATTCTTGCACTGTTTGAAGCAGTTTTGCAGTTCATCATGAAATTTGAGGGTGAAGACAACATCGTAACGCACTTTGTCATTTACATAACAATTGTACCAAAATGGACAAATTTCAATGTGTATTTTAGGGTTCGCCTTATTCATGGTAAACCATCACTCTATTATTTCTGTATGGCGAAATAATCGATTTTTTTATGTCATACAATTTTTTTTATTGAAATATGTTAACAAAATTTATTAAATGCTACAGAATATAGTAACAAAATATCGAAAATATATATGTAGAATATAACAAAGTCCTAGTGCTAAAAAACTAAGTAAAATATAACTAATAAAAAACTCAAATAAAAACGATTAAATTTGTTAAAACACGTTTCAACTATAAAACTCAAAGTCCGTTCGTAATTAACTGAGTTCTGCGTGCACAAATAAAATAAAAATAAAAAAATCAGATGAACTGGCAACCTTCTTCTTTTAAGTCGATTTAAAATTACATACCTAATTTTCAGCTCATTGGCTTAAGAAAAACTGCTTATGATTATTGAAATGACGCGTAATAATCGTACGCATCTGTTAAGATTTTATTATAAAAAAAACTGGAGGTCTTGCAATGCTCAATACAAATAATTTTTTAATGTCTTATGTCACAATAACGCCTTTTCAAATTCTGTTTTCTGTAGAAAACAAAGTTTATTTATTTATCAGGTAATTGAAGTATTTGTAAGTGACATTTACAACAAATTTTTTTCAAAACAAATTCAGTTACTAAACTGTACTTATCTTGTAAATTAAGAGGCCATTATTCTTTTATATTCCGAATGGGTAATTCTACAGAAGCTTTCCTTTAAAGATGAACATTATCTTTGTCAATAATATTTTCAGAGTTTAACAGTTTCAAGCCTCGCAAAAAACAAAATAATGTAGCTGTTTGTTTTTTGTTTTAATAAAATATTGCTACGTTAATTTAAATTCATTAAGTTCTTTTATTGCAAAATAATTACACAAAATCTTTTACTGCTTTAATTAAATTACACAATTTAATTAGACGAATATTTACTTATTCGCGATTAAAACATCCAATAACATAAGATGACAACTTTACCACTTTTGTAATGGATGAAACTGTCGTACTACAAGATATTCACTGGATGAAGTTAACAATCAGAATGAATCTGCTTGTATGGCCGTTGCTTTTTTATACCCAATATAAAGGGGTTCTTAATTAAATTTATTTTTTTAAACATCCTTCGAAACTTAATTCCTTTTCTCTGCATATAAATTTAGATGTACTGTGAACTTCGTGCTAACTTACTAATCGCGGCTTATATTGAGATTTTTTTATATAATTTTTTCTTAGGTAATTGACAAAAGTTATAACGTTTTAGAGGAATCGTTATCTTTTGCTAACAGTTTCTGATTTCCTTAAAAATAAAAAAATTCTTAATAAAGTAAGACGCGAAAATATGTAGTTAATTAATCTCGCTATATCTTTTATTTAAATAATAACTAATAAATATGTTAAAACCCAACATAAGTTTCATTTTAAGGAAAAACACTATTTTCACCTAAAAAACACTTTAACTCATCAAAATACTTAATTATTTAAAATTGAAATAAAAAGGTTTGAAGTATTTGCTTTAAAGAAAAACGAGTCATGATATAAATATGCTGAAGGCACAATATTTTACATTTAAATAAAATTTCTAAAGTGCACAAAATGTAATAAAGTTGATAACGCAGTTAAATGTTACTCACAATTAATTACTGTTCATTTCCATAATACATTTTTTACTCTAAAAATCCTGCGTCTTCTTTTCCTTAATACAATAAATTTTTTCAAATATTGCTGATTAAATTCCACTTTAAAAACTCAGTTAATTACAGTTTCTTTCTCTGTCTTTTAATGGCGTATGAAAGGTAAATCACCGTTCATTAATTTCATTGTGTTTAAGTCTCTTGAGAGTAAACAAAATTTTTAAAACTTCAAGTGAGTTATTATTTTGTACTTAATATTTTATTTAAAAGTTGTATTTTAAATTAATTTGGGTATATAAATGGAATGTACCCTTTTAGAAAGCAATTTTTAATTTTTTTGTCTCTTGGTGCAAAAGTTTTAACTTCACAGAGAAAGAATAAAATTCTTGAAGTTATTAATTGCAGTTGATGTCAACTACAACTTAAGTAAAGAAATGGAGAAAATTCTTTTTTCTAAATACCTGTAAAACAAATTTTGGAAACTTAAGCAACGGATAAAAAAAGGCAATCAAATATAATTAATGAAGAATTATCTATCTTCCTAATTAAAAGAAAAGAAGAATGTTGTGAGGTACATAAACGGGATACAATTATTTCGACTATTAATTGATTTCAATATATTCCAATTTCCCTT
Organism: Cistogaster globosa; assembly: GCA_937654795.1. Lineage (NCBI taxonomy): Eukaryota > Metazoa > Arthropoda > Insecta > Diptera > Tachinidae > Cistogaster > Cistogaster globosa. The sequence continues at coordinate 120,318,934 of OW569406.1, read as the reverse complement.
GTAAAATAAAAAAAAATGATCTCAAAACAGCAAAATATTTTTTATTTATTATTTTTTTAAGTTTTATTTTAAGTAAATTTTAAAAGCAATTTTTAGAAAGCAAATTTATGTTTTTGTCTCCCAGAGCAAAAGTTTTAACAATACAGAAAAAGAATAAAATTATAGAAGTTATTAACTGCAGTTGACGTCAACCACAATTTGAGTATAAAAATCGGGAGAGTTCTTTTTTCTGAATACCTGTAAAGAAAACCAGAAAACTTTAGGGCAACTGATAAAAGAGGCAATCAAATATAAGAAATAATGATTTATCTATCTTTATTACAAGAAAAGATGAATGTCGTGAAGTACATAAACAGTATATAATAATTATGAATATTAATTGTGAAAAATAAAAATAAAATTTGATCTCAAGTCAGCAAAATATTTTTGGAATTATAGGCATTTTAAAAATGCTTCTTTTACACCTTTTAAATAAATTTTTCAAGAAACCTTAACTGTAATAAAACCGTTCCTTTTTTGCTTTAAATCATTATATCATATATTTTATGCTTCCTGAATATTATAAAAAATATTATAATTTAGACCTGATGTTAAAATTTGCTAAAAAATGAATAAATTAAACTCAGATTAAGTTCGCGTTTATTTAAGTTTCTAAATTTTCCAAAAACGATTTTTTTTAAGTTTATGTTAATTTTTAAAAAAAGCAAGAAAATATTATTACGAACTGAATATATTTTCTGCAATTGGCCTTACTTTATGCTAGAAACATCATCTAGTCAAGAGAAAATTAAGGCAGAGTACCATTTACTCAAAGTGTAAAAAGTTAAAAAAATAAAATTAAAAATTAAAAGAATACTCAAACACGGTACGAAACCCTTTGTGTATTAATCAAACACTTAAATGGCGGATTAATTTTTTAGTTCTTTTAGTCTTTCTCATAATGTTTTGTTGCAGTTTATTATATTTGGATTTGAATATTAATTAATTGATTGATTTCCTAAAAAGGTGAGTGTTTGGTTTTAATAGCGTCATCCGTTAGAGTTCTGTTCTAAACGTTCTATTTTATATTAAAAGTACCCTCAAAATCTAGTAAATCATAACGCTGCCTTGCAACAACATTACTTTAAAACATTAAGGTAACATTTTCTAAACAGGTGGTAAAAACGATTTATGTTGAAATTTATTAGAAAAGTTAAAGACAGAAGTTCAAACCGGACTTCTTTATGTGTTTTAGTTTTATTAAATATTTTTTTCTGCAGACAGCATATCTGCTTTATTAAAATTATTAGTAGAATGCAAATAAATAAGACTGATCATATCTTTTTTAAGAAGTTTAAACTTTCAATAGAAATCTGCCGCAATATTTCATCTTCAAGAAGAAGAAGAAAATGTGCCATTTATTTTTTCCTTAACAGGGCGTAACGGTTGGTTAAAAATTTTACCAAACTGAAGTAAGGCCTCATAGGCTTAAAAATACTAATCAACCAAATTGTCTTTTAATAAAAAAAAAACGCGAGACAACAAACTAAAAACTAATACAAATTTTACTTAAAAAAACTCAAATAAATAATTTTCTTTTTTTTCTTCCTGCACTCCAGGGTGATTAAAAAACAAATGTTTTATAAGTCACAGCGATTAAAAAATTTTCATTTGAATGCTAAATATAATTTGAAAACCGTAACAATTTTCAATTTCACAAATCTTTTACTAAAACACAATTTGAAAAATATGTTTAAGCGTTTATTTCCATTGAATGTTTGGGTTCTGTTGATATTTCCTAAGAAGGATATAATTTTGCCAAATCTTCTTTCACCAACTACTTTTTCTTATTATTCTTCTATTAAAGATGTGGTTTGTTTCAATTTTGGCCATGTAAACGGTAAATCATTAATCAAATTTTTGTATCCTTTAAAAAATATTTGCCATTATGGATTTAGTTATTTATTTATTTTTTATCGTTATTGATATTGACCTTCCGTGAAGTATTGAAAAAGAAATTTGTAAAGTTCTGTTTGTCATGAAAAAACATCGACAATATTTTCTAAGAACAAAGTGTTTCATTTTAAATTTGATAAATTGATTTAATTTTGAGGATTTATGAAATTTCAGAATCGCCAGCTGTTGTTGTACAGACTTTTAAATATTATTCGCCTGTGGTGTAGTTTGTATAAAATTATATTCTTACATTTTAGTATAGTTATTTTCTCAATCTAATTTGAATTGCGTATTAATTTTCTCAAGTTTGAACCAACTTCAAAATTTTCGTTAGTTTCATTAGTATTTTACGATTAAGTTGTTCAACTTTCTTTTAAATAAATAAAATTCTAATAAAGATATTTAGCCATAACTTTACTTTGGCTTTCTTTAAACTCATTTTTTACAAAGTTTTCTCTATGAAAGCATAGAAAACAAATATTGTGAAGTTGTCTTGATATTTTAAAACTAGGGCTTGAAATCCTGAGAAAATATTTCGAAATTTTTGTGTTCTACAATGGAAAACATATCTCTTAAAGAAAACCTAAAGCTGGAAATAATAGTCTGCAAATAAATTTCAAAAACGTACATTAAAGCAATTTTTTTGTTATTTTAGAGGATAAAAATGTGCATGCGTCAAAAAGTACAAACATTTTCTAGATGATTAGGGTGGTATCTGAAATAAAATATAGATAAAAAAGATATAAATTAAATAAAAGCTTTCATTTTAAACTATTTAAATTCTATATCATACTGTCAATTTAAATTTAGTTCTATAATTTGAATAAAATTCAGCGTATGTTTGCTTCAGGTAATCGATCAAATAAAATTTTGCAATACTTTGTACAGTTATCACACGGCTATTCTATCACAATTTGAATCTGCTCAACCATTCTTTATTAAATTCTGAAACTTTTTTCAATCATCGGTACCTTGTTCCATACCCTTAGCCCGTCAACGGTAATTTTATATAAACTGGAACCAACGAAATTTGAAAAAAAAAACAAAATTCAAAGAAAAGATAGTTTATAGATAGTTTGAAACATAATAGAAAACTTCACTTTATTTAATGTTCCCACTCAATCGAAATTTTTATGCAAAGGGTATTTCAAATTTTATACAAAAAAATTTGAAAATATTATTTGAAGAGTCAAATTTTGATCACCGTAAACAATAGTTTTTTAACTGGCAGCTTAGTTGTGTTACAGCGATAGAAGACAAGGAAGATGCATCACAGCTGATATGAATTAATACCAATCCATCAATGACTACTACAGACAGGGAATACGATAAATGATGATGTTTCTCTTGCATTAATTAAATCCTTAAAATGTGGACTACATGCGGTTTAGTCAAGCAATGGTTAGTGCTACACAGCTCTTTAAAAAACTCAATTATTGCAAAGATAAATATAGACAGGCTGCATTTTTGCTTGCCCGATATACTACACTGCACAAAAAAGTATCATTTTATAAAAATATGAGATATAAAAAAATACAATTAAAAGAAAAGATTGTGTTCGCTATTTTGGATAAATTTCTGCCACGCTCTTTGGAATAAAAGTTTTTTATTTAAAAAACGCCACTTAACATTTTTTAGCAAATGTAAAGTTACTTGAGTTGATAGTTTTAAATATTAAAAACGTTTTAGCTTGAAGTATGTTCTTATGTTTCCTATTTAAAAAGGTACTTAATAGTTTATTATTAATTTATTTTACTTGTAAACAAGAATTTTAAGCTTTGTAAGAAATCTACTTTTGTTCATATTTAAGATTTAAATTCATTTATAAATTTATTATTTTATGTTTTTTTACACGAAATTTGATTGTGTAAAAACAAAAATGAGTGATGCCCAAGTAAATGTAATCATTTTGTTAAGAGTGTAAAAAATTTTGCTTTAAATAAGAAGATTTATTTGAAAAGTCGTCAAAAATTATTTTTGAATTTAATATTTAATATTCTATTTTTATTATTCCTGATGTATTCTTTCAACGATTATATTATTTAGATGCATAAAAAAAGCAAAATTATAACGAAGTAACCAAACTTTTCAATTTTTCATTCATTTGCCACACCAAATATCTACTTAAGCCCGTTGATTTATTACTAAAATATTTGAAGTTATATTTTTTATTTATAAAATTTATAGCTTCATTACATGCTACCAATTGAAAAAATACCACCAATCAATCTTTATCTTAAGATAGAAGTTAAAAATTATTCAGTAGTCATGAGCAACTTGTTGAATAATTAATTTCAAGAAGAGTAATGAACTTAACAAAAGCAAATAATTGTATTCTGTTGCATTTACCAAAAATTCATTATTTTCCCCTTAACTAGTTTAAAGAAACTTATTATTAAACTTAAAAAATGACAAGAAATTGAACCTTTAACTTTTCAATTGTCAAATTATAAATAATTAATTTTTGAAGGTGACGGATACCCAGTAGACATTCTTAAAAAGCATGAAATATTTATTATTAATTAAAAATTTTTAATGAAATATTTTATGGTCTCATAAAAATAATCATTTCTTTGATCAGATTTCTTCTTGTCTGTTTTTTGTTAAAAATTAAATATTTGTGTCAGTCATGAGAATAATAAATACCAGTTAATGACATGTAATAAATAATAATTAAATTGTAGATATACTTGTGGATACACTTGATTATAACTGTATAACTGCAATTGTTATGTTTACATATTTAGTTCTACACGAATAGAAAAATTGTGTCCACTATAACGCATTAAATATTTATGACTCAAACATATGTCACGATTTCCTAACTAAGTTGTGCTATTTTTAACCTCTAATCTCCAACTAACCATAGAGATCTATAAATCTGCGAAGATTTTATAATATATATATACAGCATAATATGACTTTTACTTTGTACTTTTTGTCTTAAAATCTTGATTTGTGAAATTGCTTTAAAATAATTGATTAACATAAGATGATGTCTGCTGTTTAATAAAATAAACGCATTATGATAAAAAATAGAATTCGAAAAATAAACAAAAAAACAAAAACACTTAAAGAAATATAATAACCGGATTTTTTTTTTAAATTCAAATTTTGTCATAATTAAGAGTAAGAAGCCACATGTTTCTAAGTCGTAGAGGAACCACTGAGGCTTTTTAAAAGTGTCAAATTTACAAGGCTAGAAAAAATTCATCTAATCGTTTTGACAGTGGACTGGTGTAGTAATTTCTTACTTCTTAGAAAAATAAAAAACTATTTATTTTAAGACAGAAAGGGAAAAAATTTTAAGATAATTTTAAGATTAAGTTCATACGCAACTGCATCACTTTTAAGAATACTTACAATTGAACATATGTCTTCAAAAACACAAATGGTAGATCTTCTAAAAACGAACACTTCTAAAATTTACTACATAGTGGACGATGACTTCAAGAAAATCTAAAAATCAATATCTCGATTAACGATTTTCTTAGGGAATATATGAAAATTTTAAACAATAATAATAAATAATAATTAATATAAGACAAAAAGAATAACACTTTGTATAGATTTCAGTGTATTGATTGATACAACTGATATTTTATTCAGTTATAACGATATCAAATTAATGCCAGTGATTTTTTCACAATCGTGTAGTTTGTAAGAAAATGTCATTAGCACTAAATATTAAATATCAAAGTTTCTTTAAGTGAAACCATTTTTCTCACCGTTTAACATAACACTTTAACAAATAAAGTAAGTCTTCGTTTGACATAGAAAAAGAAATATTCCTTTAACTATTTAACTACATGAAGAACACAATATTAACTTAAGCATACAAAAATATTAGTTAGAGAATAATTTCATTATTTTTGTTTATTTTGTTTGCAATGTCTGATTAAAAGTTGAAGAAAAATACAATTCGAATTTTTATTTTTCTTTCCAAAGTCCTTGGGCAAGAAGAAGTTGGTGAGTGTATGCGTGCATACATATGAATGATATAAAGAAAATAATTGGTCAAAGGTATTTGCTACACTTTTTGTTTATTTTCAGGGAACAAGTTAAGCGGGATCTGCAAATGGGATTGCTATTTTTTTGTGAACGACGCTTGATTCAAAAAATTTTTTTTATGTGCAATATCTCAAAAATACGAGTACGAAATAAGAAGGAAGTTTCTTAAGAAGGCGATTGACAAGTTTTTCTTTCGTCGGTACTTTTTCATAGCATATTCGTCGGCAAAGTAAAATAACTAATAAAATGGCTATATCTATCTTTCTCCTTTCACCATCTGTCTTATCTCTTATCTATCCCTTTCCTAAAGCATGTAGCACGGTTACAAAAATAACTAAAAAGGTAATATTGCCTGAAGTGCTACTTCTATTAAAAAAAAAAAAAAAATCGATTGTTTCATATACAAATAGTTTCCACAGATAGAAAGCTTCCTCACTTTTGACCATAAGGAACATGGTATTTTATTCCACCAAAAAACACATTAACTTAAACCTTTCTTTCCTATCTGGCTTTTGCTTTGGTTTCTTTGTAAAAATTATACAACGAAAAGTAACCAGGAGCACTAACTTTAATAATTGTTATTTTCCACACTTCGACAAAAAAGTATTGCCATTTTTCTTTTAGGAAAATTTACCCTTTTATAACAGTCTATAATGAAGTTTAAATGGTTTACAAAAGCTCTTTACTGAGTTGCAAAAAAAAATTATAAAAAGATTTTCCTTTTTTTATATCATTTGAGTGTAAGTTATCTTTTATCCTTATCACAGATAAGTTGAAGATGTTTATCAAAAAATATCTTTCAAAATTATTGCAATTAAGGTATTTTAATTGCATTATTAGTTCCTGAGAAAATGTTTTTTAACGAGTTGTTTTAAGCAAGAAATGGGAAAGAGAAATACTTAAGCCCTCAAACATAAAATTTCATTGAATTCAGAGTAACTTACACAAATTTTAGTTAATTTCATTCAAGTAAAAATAATGTATTAAATAAAGCTTAAAAATTAATATGATTGTGCGCTTTGTGCCATTTTTACCTAAATTTTTGTAATTATGATGACCATTTATTCACAGAATTTTAATTAGAGCTTTTGAGTTAATTTAACGAGTTTTTTTTACTTCTCAGAGGTTTTTTTTCGTTAAATCAAATTACAACAAACTTCTACTCAGTTCCTTATTTTTGTCTTAAAGCACATCCTCATGTACCTTAAAACAAAATTGATTTAAATCTTATTTAGTCTTCAATCATAAATTTATACATTCTCCGCTAACAAAAAAAAAAAAAAAAAAAAAACAATAAAAGATAACACGTCTGTGACAATTATTATTTTTATTTGAAGAGAGCTACCAGCGGCAGATGCTGTAAAATTTGTGCCAAAACTAAAAAAAAAAGATAACTCCCTTATAAATATAAAAATAAATATAAAAAATATATAAATAAAATAGCCTAATATTATCATACAATATGCTCAAGGAACCTTTTAATACTGTTTTAAAACGTATAACCAACAACTACAAAAAAATTAAAAGGATATTTGATTGAATATTTGATTAAAAATATCTTTCAATATTTTCCGATAAAAAAGATGTTTGTTGTAAGAAAAAGTCTTGATATCTAAACATATTTAAGTAGCAAACGCCAGAGAAGGATAGATAAATGAAAAAAGCACTTCATTTATGCATTTTAATCGTTTAAGAAAGTAGATTTTAAAGGGTTTCATTTAATTTAAAGAATGCAAAAAAATTGTAAAATAATTTTAAATAAAGTTAAAAAATACGAACCAAAGGGAAAATTTAAAATTATATTAATATATTCAATAACAGAAGTACAAAAAAAGCCTTCTCCTGTAGGTCATTTCTGCACAAAAAAGGGCAATATCTGACAAAAATACTTTTTCCACTCTTATAGCAGCCTTCGATTGCAATTGTTATAACGTCAATTTAAGTTTTAATTTTTTATTTTTAACGCGTGACTCTGCCTCTGCTGATCTTATCAAAAAAATTCTTGCTGCTTCCTACATCACAATGCTCTGTACCTTAAATAAGACACGAATTGCTTAGAAAATTGCGATTTTAACAGTCTCAGCTATCCAGACCAGAATATGCTGTGACCCATGCGAGATCTACAATCTCCTGTTTTTCAAAAAATTATAAATAATCTTAGTTCCGCTTTCAAGTAAATTCTAACTTTTGAATTTATTAAAATGAAAAAATATAAGCAAATTAAAAATATAATAATAATAATTTTAGTTCTGCTAAAGTTTGAGTATATTCTAACTTTTTAATTTATCAGAAAAAAATATACACGAATTTTTGCGTAATTTTTTTAAGAAAAATGGAAAAATTTGGCACCAGTCGAGTGTAATACAGCGTCCGTCATTAGCATTATTCTTCCTGCTTACCGTCGGCTTGGTCACAAATACAATTTTTTTATTTTTACTCTCTAATCTTTTTCCTTTACAACGCAGAAAATGCTGTTAAGTATCATACTAATTGTTATAAAGTAAGCATGACTGCGTTCGGGGCCTTGCGCGGTACTTTATTAGTTTAACTAATAATTTCAAAACAACACATAGTAAAAATATATGAATTAAGAGCAGAAGAGTAAAGGTAAAAGATTCTGAAAATTATACAACTCAACCAAGCTTTCGCGAGGATGGTTCGATTAAATAAATTACTACGTGACCCTGTGCTTTTTAAAGTTGACTTCAACTAACAGATGCTAACGATTACAATAATCAGAAAAAAAATTATAAAAAAATAGATTGATAATTTTTATTCCATGCTTTTAACCAATTTCTGAAACCATAAATGAACAGTTTCCCAGTTTCCCCAAAGCCATTTAAAACAATTGGGAATTAGAATTAAACAACATAAAATTAGAAGCAGCAATAAACAATTTTTGAATTATTAAAACCCAAAAACAACTAAAAGCCACCGTAAAATGGAAAGATAAAATTTTTAGTAATAATTTTACAAATAATAACAACGCCTTCTTAGCATGATTTTATAATAAACAAATAACTATAGAAATGTTGAATACTGTATATAAAATGAATTTTAATTTCTCTGTAGGAAATTATCTAATTAATTTAACTTTTATATCAAAAGTTTTTAAATGCCTGTTTACATCTAAAAGATAAGAAAGTCAATTTAACTTAACAATTTTATCATAAAAAATTACAAGATGATTTGTGGTCCTTGATGCCCTGGTACTTGTATTCTGTATGCAAAAGCTCTTCTTTTAATTATCTTTTTTTACTTTTTACATTCATTTCTATTTTTTATTTTGTGCAGTCATTAAAAAAATATAATTCGCCACTTAAGTATCAAGAGTACATTTCCATTTTATCTTCAAAGAACACACTAAAGGACACTTAATTTCAAATTAAAAGGAAATTACACTCAATCAATTCTACTTTTTCGTTATTTCTTACAGCAAATAGAATAAAAAAATGATTTTAAGAAAATAATTTTAGAAATATAAAAATTTTTGGAAATTTTCGCATATAAACAATATTTATATTTTATACTTGTCCGCACAACAAATTGTTTTAGCCGCAGAATTGTGCACGCGATGATAAAACTTTTTTCCAAGAATATTTTTTCCATTGTTTTTGATAAATATCTCTATTTGAAAATGTTGGTTCGTTTGGAATTTTATCTCTTACATACAACAAATAATTTGACACAGAAGTTAAAAGTTTTTGTAAGGAATTATAAATACGTGATCACTTCAAGAAGAGTTCAAGTTTTATATCGTGAACTTTACATTATAAATGTCAATGGCTTTAATGGAATCCAGCTTCAGAACCTTTATAATAAATTTTTTGCTTCATTCACATAATTCGATAGGATTATTATTGCTGTAATAAACGTGAATTTTGTTCTCTAAATCAGCATGAAATATTTTCAAGTAATTTGCAAAGTCGATATGGCAATTGAACTATCAAAGTGGTTATACTAAGAAGTCCCAGGTTGACTTCACATTAAAATTTTTTTGGAACACATTGAATTTAAAAAAGTTTGTGAATAAACTTAAGCTTTTCAATTAAGACATTTTGGTTTTTTTTTTAGCAAAGATTCTTGAAAAAATTAGGATTTTAAACTGTTGAATTGTTTTATAGTCGAGTGAGTTCACCTGGTAAATTAAATTGTTGTGATTAAATTATTGCTCTTAACTACTGTAGAGGCAGCTACTATGCAGTAACAGTGTTGTTTCGTTGTAGCACACACGTTTGTGATCTTATTTTTCAACCGTTAACTCATTTTAAGAAGCATTTTCAAATATGTTTTATATTTGCAGATTCTTTCCTTAATTTCATTCCCTTTATATAATCCTTAGTATCGTTTTGTGTCTTCGATCAACTTTTTTCTGATTGGACTATTTAATCTCCGATCTATTTTTTGAAATACCGGTCTGGCTTTCCAACCAAACATTAATTCTCATTCTGACTATAGTATTTTGACACAGTATCAAACATTTATTCCATACACTATTTCAACTTGAAAGCAATTACTTTGCATAAATATTCCCAATATTCTTTCATTCAAAAGAAACTCGCTTTTATGAAATGTGATTTTAATGGAAAATAATTTTCTGAAATTTTAAACAAAATAAAACAAAATAACGTTATGATGGAACTCGGTGTTACTCTCCATACAACACACAAAGCAGGGACTTTAAAAACTTTTCTCTTGTTTCTTTATTTGTTTCCTTTGTCTTAGGAAAATAATCCAAAAAAGTTTTCTTCTGTGAATATATTGTTTTTCGTATGTGGTTTAAAAATAAATTTTTTGTTTCCTCTAATGTATTTCTGTTAAAAGTTTTTGCAATATTTAGATGTTCTTATTCTCATAGTGAATATAAATATTTCGATTATTAAAAATAAATTGAAGTTTAAATAAAACTTTTGTGGCATTTAATTTTTCTATGAATTTATAAATAAAAATTAAATGAATAATGAAGCATAGCAACAGCTCTTGTAGAACTTATGAATTTAAATTATAAAACTTTCATTAAATCTTTGAATACCAAAAATTTACTGTTGAGTGCTGGAAAATTTTGTTTATCTGAAATATTAAGGCACAAGTTAAAAAATGGGGAAAATTTTATAAAAAGGCAATAATTAAAATTGGAGGGTTCAAGAAATGTTTAAGCAAAAAAAAAAAAAAATTCGAATTGTGAATTAGTCGAATGAGTCGTTTGAAATAAAGTTTCTGTGGCTGTTTCGCCTTCAAAAATTTTTATAATTTGAACTGTAACGAAAAACGGCAATTTTTTTACATTCGGTTAAATGTGATTTTTCACGGTACAAAGTGCTCTAAAGTTAGAATATAATCTTCTCATAAAACTGTAAAAATTTCCCTTTTGCCATTTAAATATATGTTGCCGCTTTATCTACGTCTCCCAAAAATCCAAAAATACAAAGAAAAAAAGACAATCTACGACTCTTGTTACAAACTAAAAGAAAGAAAATAAAAGTTTGAAGAAGCTAAACTATTTGGCCTAAATTTGAATTTAATTTTTTGTTTTTATAGCAGCTGCTGTTTATGTTGATAGATGATAAAACTGAAGTTATTCCTCTTCTATATAAAAGTTTGACAATTTATTTATTGTTGTATTTATTATTGATTTTACTCAATAAGTTTTTAATATAATTTTAGCACCTCACGTCATAAGCGCACCGTCCATTTGAGACTTTAAATAAATAAAAACTTAATATTAGTTTTCGTTTTCACATTATTCCCATCGCATTTTGTGGTCATATTTTATAGTAATTGTCTTTGAAATAAACTCTTTTCAGCGTAAAAAACAAAAGTATACGTAATTTCGCAGCACTTTATTAAAAGCAAATCTACCTACGCCGTAAAGCAAAAGTGCTCTGCTTACCTTAAGCAAATAAAGAAAATTATACGCGAGTTCAGTAGGTTTTCAGAAGAATTCTTATTTAATAAAAAAACAAACATATTAAACAATTCAAGCAAACAATTTAAGCATTTTTATTTTAAAAATTTTATTTTAAATGGTATGTAATCAAACAAAGAATAAAAATTTCGTTCGAAAAATTCTTATTTGTGTCTGTTTCAGACAGAAGACTCCCCAAAAAACGCGACTCTTTAATTTAAATATGCAAGCAACTATTTCATAATGCAAAACTTATTTATTTAATATTAAATTTTTGGTATTTGAATTACATTCTCTCCTCATTTATCTTCAGTAACAATATAAACAACAACAACAAAACTTTTGCGGCTTCGTTGGCGTGTGAGTGCGGTTAAATAATTTTAGTATTTAATATATCAGCAACTCTTAAACATTTTCCAAATTAATTTGCAACCAATTTTTTTTATTGCATTTTTAAATACAAAATAAATTCAATAAATAAAAAGATCGATATAATTGATTATCTGTTTTATTCAAGTTAATTATTTTAATGGCTGATAAGCTCAAGGAAAATAATTACAAAATAAATATATATTTCATTTTTGCAAGAGTTTTGTGTCGCCAATGCTGTAACGCAAGTGCAATAAATAATTTAATTTTTCATACATTTGAATTTAATTTAATTGTCTGAATTATTAGTTTTAAACATTATTTTTTTATGCAGAAGGATAAATGTATGTGATGCTCGGTCTGTCGAGGGCTTCACTCGCGTTAAAATACCGCAGTGCTCGTTGCCAGGCCCAATGATAAACCATTTATTTGTTTTCGACATGCCACCGGAGAATCTTTTAATTTTTTATGCTGATGATATTCTGATTGCTTATGAGATGCCAAAGCAATAACCATCAATGAATGACTTAATCGATACACAATGATGCTGACAAAATATTTTACTATGGCCGTAATCTTTAACGAAAGACAAAAAAATATTCAGACAAATTTTACACCTGAAATATCTTCTTTGACTGTTGGATGAGATTTGATTAGAACATCGTAGAGGCTGAGGTATCACCTTCCATGATAACTTTGCACGATATCGTCATATGGATGATGTTTTGAAGTATAGAGAAGGTCCCGAGAAGGGAGTGTGTTTTTGATCTATCGCCAACTCAGTTGTCCTGTCATCTCTTATGCCTTTCCACGTTTTCTTAGTCATAACTTCTTCGACTATTCTTTAGTATGTAAGAAACTTTTTGTGTTGACTTTTGGTTTTATTTTTATTGGTAAAAATTTTGTATGAAAATAAATGGAATAATAAAATCAAAATCACTGGCTTACACACACACAAATATAAATAAAACAATTCCAACTAGAGACATGCTGACTTTATATTAAATTTTGATATTCTCGTTATCTCTCGTAACTTTTCTTGATAAACATTATATGAAAATATGCAACACGTGTCTCAGAAAAAAATCATGTGTAAATCTGATTCAATTATTTTAACACGAACTCTAAATAAAGAATTAAAATGAAAAATCTCAAGCCCATAAAAGGATACAAAAATTATTTACTCTTCAATAATTCAAAATTTATCAGGAAATCAAGTAAAACATTGTTTATTTTTATTTTTAGTTGTATTTTTCTTTTGTGACATTTCAGCCTCTGTCTGTTTTTCTTTAAATTTGCTCATATCCTATCGATACCTATGAGCGTAAGTGGCTGTTTGCACATAAATTGTTTATTTGAAAAAGGCTTTTTTCATCTAATAATAGAAACTTTACTTAATCTACATTTACACCATTTTAAGTACGAATTGAGAAAAAAAAAAACAAGTGAAATACAAGAAATGGTGGACTGAGTAAAAAGTAGCAGATATTTTTTTAAATAGAAACTTCTTTTGCTTTTCAAAAACATTTAAAAAAACAGCAACATATTTAAGTGGCCTCTTGACTTTAAAACTATTTAAAAACGTTTTTTTTTTATCGTCCTATTTAAATAAAATAATAACGTGTCAGCAAAGTAGACAAAAATATAATTTGATGGATAGTTCTGTTTTTCTTTTATTCGTGACAGTAATTGCTAAAAGCCTTGCTACCATATCACTCACATCCGACAGCAGTTTTCATTATTTTTTTTTTTCATTTTATTTTGTTTAACTAATTACTACTAAAATATTGTTGTAAATAGCAATTATCCCGTCCGCAGAAACCAGTTTTAAAATACATATGTAACTATCAATGTAACTATCTGCATTACTTAAGAGTCTGAACGCCAAATTAAAGTTCATCAATATTTTGGATTATATTTTTGGTTGATTTTAGTTGCCTTTTTGTCTTGAAAGCTGTTTTTAAAGTTACAATAAACTTATTTGGAGAAAATATGTTGCGTAGTAGATATTTTCTACAGAGTTTATTTGATGTAACAATTGCTTATCAACATTTCGAACTGCTTAAAATTACCAAATTACTAAAACTTTGCTAATAGAAACTTTTCGGAGCTGATTAGAAAAACGTGTTTCTATTGATTTATTGGATTCAATGTTTATCAACATTTTGTATTTACGAGTCAGATGTATAGAATTCGAGAGGCCAAACGTCAGCCTTATCTCAGTTGTCTCTTACTTGTGATATTATTGTTTGCTGTGATTTCATAATATTCACATCAGTTTTCAACGGCACGTGTGACAAAACCCAACGGTCAGCAAATTCAATCCAAAATAAGAAATATGTAATTTAAAAAAATAATAAACCTCTCAATCTCGAAATAATATTAAAAAATAAAAGAGAACAAAGCTAAAATATAAATCAAACGAATGATTAAAAATGAATAATTACTTAATAATTAATGGGAAAAATACATTGATTTCCGTTGTATTTACAAAAACTAAAATCGAGTTAAGAATAAAAATAAAAACAAAACAAAAAGGGTTTTTTTATCATTTAGTTGATTAAGATGTTATCAAAGTAGCGACTGTTACGTCGTTAATCCTTCAGTTAACTAACACCACTGAATTTCAATCATCCAACGGTGATGTTACAACTATTGCATTTAAAAATGCCCTAAAGTAATTTTACTGCGTCAACTAATGTTGAGAGAACAACATTAATACTGGCTTGTACCAGCAAAAGTAATATCACATATTTCACAACGTCAGCTGACGCGACTGGTTGGCTGATTATCTGCTACAGTGTAATACTACTTTGTGTCATTGTAGGCAGCCTGTTAGTAATTTCAACACTCATACAGGACCATCGTATACGTACCATTACCAATGTATTTTTATTAAATCTTGCTATTTCTGATATTCTGTTGGAAGTTCTCTGTTTGTCAGTAAAATTGGTAGGTATGTTGTTGCGGCAGTTTATATTTGGAGATTTTTTTGGAAACTCATACAATTTTCAATCGAATGGTTTTTAATATCAATAAAATAGGAATTTTTAATTTCGACATTTTTCAAACTTTTTTCTCTTAAATTGTTTAAGATATTTTCCAAGGAAACAAATATTAAGAAAATTGATAATATCTCAATTTAAGGTTAATTTATTATCGTTTAAAACTGTTGTTGGTTATATCGATATGCCAAATTTTGTAAGTTTCCATTTACTTCTACAAGTCCTGCAGGTAGAAACGTCTTGCCCACCTGTTGGACATCAGACCGTGTGCCTTCTACACACCATTCTGTATGCATACATTTTCTCAAACGCATTTAATATCTATTCTAGTCAAGTTATTTAATTAAAGCTAGTGAGCAACTCATTGACTTTATTTATTTCAAATTCTTCTTATAGTTTTGATACCCGAATCTACGAAAAAGGTAAAAATCCTTATGGAAAAGCTATTTCTGATTTCATTATGATATTCGTATTAAAGTCTTTCCTTTAAGTCGAAAAGTATTGATCCAGAAAAAAATGTTCCATCCAGTCTGGTTGCCTTATACCCTCGTATAAGTTTTTAATACAACCATTTGGACAATTTGTGTGTACGTGTATCCGTACTCAGGAAAAAACAAATTTTTTATTCAACTTCTATTATTTAAATTGAATGAAATAATATAGCAAAATTAAAATTAGCACCATAGCAGCTCTCCACACTGAGTTTATATTCATTGAGTAAGCAATGCAATCTTTTCAACACCACATCTAACCATATAAAAAGGAAAATGGTAAAAAATATTTATTATGTTTATTTCTTGGTAGTGCTATTCAAATTCCGTTCTAGACAGCTGCAGTAGTGGTTAATATCTTTCTCTTATGGTTTTTACATAATTCAGTTAGTGGAACAGTTGAGATTTACAGTGTAAATTGTCTAAAATTACTAGGTACGAAGAAAGCATATGACGGACTTCATTCGCAAATAATATTTCTTTTATTACAAAATTGGAAATAAATATGCTTGAACTTAAGCCCGAATAAAATTGCTTATTTCATTATGTATTAAATGGTTTAATTTATAATAATTTTTTTTGCAGACTATATAATTCCTAATCTGCAAGGTCGTTAGTATCTTAAACAAGATTAGGAATTTATTTTAAAGCTCAATTTCTTAAATACCAAATTTAAACGTTTTTTGCAAGTGACCAGAAAAAGTGGCAAAGTGCCAAAATCTTTATTAGTTAAAATGTCTTCCTAATAACATATTTCATTTTATAAGTTAAATCCATCAGTCGGTGTCCGTGTAATGGATAGCGCGAATAAAAAACAATTAAATTAATTTAGTTCAGCAGTGTCAATAGCGATTGCATGTGGTTCTGCATTATTTAAAAATCTTTTAATCTCCTTACTATTGCGATATTAGAAATAATATTTAGCATTAAACAATTTTACAATTGTATTGGTAAATTAATTGTGCGGTTGCTAATGTAAATTTATGAATGTTTTTAATTTTGTTTTAGATGATATAAAAATAATTGCTGCCTGTGATGCCGGTGCACAGACTACTGCCTCGACAACGCCAAAGTCATGCAAACCAAGGAGCAAAATTAAAGGCAGTCGTTATTCGAATTCAGATAGTATTCATGCAGCCCCTGTTAAATCGTTGATTCGTAGCAATAATGAGAAAAGGGATGCCATCTCCACATCATGTTTCTCATTAAACAAAATGCATAGTGCTGCAAAATCACACTAAAGATATCATAATTTTAATCAAAAGCAATTTAGATTGCAGAAAAATTTTAACATTCAACAGCAGCAAAATTATTAGCAACAACACCCGAGTGATTTCGATGAAAAGCTAAAATTGAATTCAGTGCCCAGCTTACGATCACAAAATATGCTCTAAGAAGGTTGGTGAAGTCACTATTATAATAAAATTTTTTAAATTTATAGCTATAAAATTTGGCATCAAATGAGATCTTAACAACACCGATCAAGAGTAAAATAATAAAAGTTTTTATTCTTCTTTTAATATTTCTTTTTTAATTTTTGAATCGGCTCTCTTTTACTTTTTTTTGGCATTTTATCTTTTTGAAGAACCGGGCAAATGTTAAAAATATAAAAACGCAAGTAAAAAGTAAATCGCATTAATATTTGATTATTGCACATTGATACCTTTAATTATTAAATTTGATTTCTGAATTAAATGTGAATGATTTTTTTACAGTGGGTTGGGCTTCCACTATACGTTTTTTTATTTACAAAAATATTATTTAAAAAGTAAACACAAACAAAAAGAAACTTAAAAAAAAAATACCTTTATGTTCTTTTTTCAAAAACGTTGTGATGCGTTGAGAATTACAGCACTAACAACGTTACTCGGGTTTGTGTCATTTAATATTTTTTAATACAACCGCATTACCCATCTATATTAACATTTCAATCGTAACCATAATCTTTTCCGTAATCGAACTAAGAATTTGTTTTTTGAAACTTTTCTGTGCGACACTAATGGCTCGCGGTAAACTCCTTAGAAATATGAAAATAATGATGCGTTAAAATATTAAGACCTTTATGCAGTTCTCCTATGCCTCTTCGGATTGTCTTTGGCAACAACTCCTATGATATTTTTTTCAGAATTGTGTAACAGAATATGCAGTGTGAATATTTGAACTCTCTTCAATTCTTGACTTTCAAAATTACTGAAAGTTATAAGTTCTATTATAAAAAATATTATTTTTCATTAGTAAACAAAACTAAAATAACTTTTAAATACCGAAAAAGTACCATTATTTTCCAATTGATCCCATTATGCAATGGAAGGTCTCAATAGATTTTTACAAAAAGTTCCTTATTGTGAAAGAAATTAATAATTTTTCACCCTGTTGTATTAATTTTTCATAAAAAATTTTATTTAAATTTAAATAAAACAAGTTAAAATAATTTCTTCATTTTTGTTAATTTTTCTTTTTATTGCATTTTTTAGATCCAACCATGAGAATAAATTTGAGAGTAAAAAGCTCGTCGTTAAAATGCTTTTCGTTTTAGTTCTCGTATTTTTCGTATGCTGGATACCGTTGTACGTCATCAATACGATGGTCATGTTTATTGGACCCGCCATCTATGAGTTTGTGAATTATACAACAATAAGTTTCTTTCAATTGCTGGCCTACTCATCAAGCTGTTGTAATCCCATCACCTACTGTTCCATGAACACCAATTTTCGTCGAGCTTTTGTCGACACCTTTAAGGGGATGCATTTAAACAATTGCAGTTTTTGGAATTAAAGTACAAAATCAACAATAAATCTTTCACTGTAATAGTTGTACTGTAATGACGACTAATGGTGTACTGGAAAGTCCAAGACTTTGAAATTCTAATCAGAGTTCACGGTTAAGGACTGCAGTCAAATCTAAGTTGTTTTTAAATGTCGCTGTAATGTATTTTCCGCATTACTGCCTGTCTGTCTACAGACCTTTACTTCTTAAACATGAAATATTCACAGAAGTTGTATTATTAAACACGGTAATATTAAAAAAAAACTTGAAATAGAGAGATTCCCTATGGCGATAAAACTGACACATTTTTTTATCCAAACAATAAATAACAAAAGGATCTGATTATAAGCCAAAGGATGGCTCATGCATGGTGCGAAAGCCATGTGTGTGAATAAAATATTTAAGTAAAACTAAAGCGTTCAAATATGTTGGCATAGATTTTCAATTTTATCCTCTTTATGATAATCCGGAAGGAATATATTTGTTTAAAAAACTCGTATTAAAACCGTAGTAGGATTTGGCTCCTGAATAAGATTTTTTATTTAATGTTTTTCTGTTTATTGTAGTAATAAAAACTTTTCCACTACTTACGTGAGTGACAAAGTTGCCGTTTTTAGCGATTTTCCAAAAGTCACTAATTTACAATTTATAGTTACAAAAATATGGTCAATTTACGTTAAGCAGTTTACAAAGCATTAAAAATTATACGTTTTATTTAGTGTTACAATTTCTAATTTAATTTCAGAAAATTCCTATTCTGTTTTGATTTGATATAAAAAAAAATAATTTTGCTATAGCTTTTTCCGATTTATCTGTTCTTTTTGAAAAAGCGTTAACAAGTAACAAATTTAATTTTATCGTTGCCTTAGTGATGGTTTCAAGTACAACAGCAAACATAAGAAATTAACATTAACATTATCTGATAATCTCGCCTTCGGAAAATTTTTAAAATGAAAAAAATAAAAAATTAAAAAAATTCTAGTTGAATAAAAAAATAAAAACTGTAAGAGAGGCAGTTATTTCTTATTTCTTTTCAACATAACAGATTAAAAAAGACTAACAACCTGAGCGTAAGTGTATTAAGAAAGAGTTGAGTACATTTTGATGATGGATACCAACACTTGGCTACAATTTGTTAAAAAAAAAAAATAAAACGACGTTGCGAATGTTTAGTCTATAGTGTCCTTTTGTGTTGAAAATTGCCTACATCCTTATTATCTCTGCTTGACTGGCAACAGAATACACAATTTAAGAAATGATTATCAAGAAAACAACCAAAAACAAGGAAACTCGCAGAAGCAATTCAAAGGGGGTGTTTGAGGCTGAAGGTAATTTTTTTGTCAAAATGCGACATTTTTTGTCTTTAAAGGCGCTCGTATCTTTACTAAACATAACTCTCGTTTAAACAAAAACACTTATTTGACAACAATTATAAACACAGACATAAATTGTTAAATAAAAATAATGTTAAGAAATATACTTTAATACTTTATTTGAACGTATTTATTTTGAACTATTAAAGGTAAATTTAATGCACAGGTTAAATCAAAGTATTCTAAAATGTGGAATTGAACAAAAAAAAAAAAAAAAAAAAAAAAAAAAAATAATACAACAACGTAAAAGTTCTTTCTATCGTAATTATCTATGATATTCTCTTGTGTTTATAGACAAGCAAACGTTTCCTGTAAAAATAAAAGCCTTTAAAAATTTAATGTGTTTTTTACTTGTACACCTTTTTGTTATTTATCGAAAATAGTGATAAAAAGCTAAAACAAATATTTGTTTTTTTGCTGATTTATCATACCATATGTCGTCTTTAGTCTTTTTTGTACACTTGCGCTTCCACTGCTTTAATTAACAACGATGACTGTCCAAAATATACACGCATATTTACTTTAAGTATTGGACTTGAGTATTGACTCTTGAACCAATTATGAATGCATGAATGGTTGAGTGTAAACACAACGTAAAATTGTGTTTTGTTTACAAATGCTGCTGCTGATGTTTTGGTGAATTAAAACTCTATGAGTTTTTTAATGTTAAAAAAATATTTTTTTGGGAGCTATGCTCCTTTATTTAATGAATGCAGAAATAGAACTGACTTAAAATTAACAATAATGTTCATTATATTAAAATTATTATTTTCCCATCACCAAACATCACCTGATTTATTTCCTGGAATTTCAGGTAACTGGATCAGTTGTTTTGCAGCTAGCGGATGTTCCCACAACATGCTTAAATTTTGTAGACATGAAGTCAGCAGAAATGTTCATTTGGTATTTTTGTTGTTGTTAACAAATGCAACGTTAACTCCTCCCCTCTTAAGAACAATTGCACTCAATTGTTTTACTGGAAATACGGGATGCTACTTATTCGAGAATTTGATGACGTCAAATCGTTTGTAGGTTGGATATTTGTTAGGATAATTTCTTGGTTCGACGGTGAACATGCAGTTTCTGTCTTTAAATGGACCACATTTACCCTTTGAGTAATTTTGTACAGATGAAGAATCAAGGAGGCAATAACAAAAAGAATTAGTAAATAAACCACAGTTGAAACTCCATTTATAGTAGTTCCCATTCTTATTGTTGCAATGCTGCGAGTATTATTGAGGTGCAATTCATTCAGGCTTTCGAGAGTCAGGATATGCTCTAAATTTTTCTCTGATGGTGCAGGTTGCAATACAGCAGGAATAGCTTCTATTCGGGGTGCCTCCAGGTTACGATATATTTTTTCTGCTGCCTTTATTGTAGTGTTTGTGAATTTGACCAAGAAAGTGCCGGACAAATGGTGTTTAACTTCATCGATGAATATTGTATCGTTGTAATCGTTTAGCAGGATCACTCCAGGAAGTATGTTTTCGACTGATGGGATATGTTGGCTGTTGGTGTAGGTGCAATATGATGGTAAACTGCTTATGATGTTCGTTATACATGTATTATTGCTTAAATTTATTAATTGATCGTTCTTACAAATATTAACAGAATTATGTTTTAGACAATTATTTTTTAATCCATTAATTTCTCTTGAATTCTTTACAATTTTATTAAAAGACAATTTTACAATTTTTCCATTTTTCTTAACAGGATATAATAATAAATTTTCATATATTTCTTCATTTGTCAATGGAATTTTTATAACATATAATATAATTGAATTTTTATACATTACATTTACTTTGGCGTATTCCATCGCCTCTTCATTTGATGCAAATGGCATCTTTTCTTTATTTAATTCTTCTAATGCTAGTTTAATTTCCAACTTATCTAAAATTATAGAGTTTATTACTCCACTTTTGGCCCATTGAATGGCATAGTGTATATTTACTAATTGCTCTTTTATGAGTCTTATTCGACTTTGCAAAATTAAAGCTATGTCGTTATTCAAATAATTATTCTGGCCTATGGCATTTGTTATCTCATTAATTATTTTTGTTACATTATTTAATCTGTCATTTATCATATCATTAATAATAACTTGTTTATTATTGTTTTCATTTAATTCATTTATGTTAAATTTTAATATTTCAAAGTCATCGTGGTCTGGAGTGCCAGCGATGTACTTCCATGCAGTGTCAATTATATTAAATGATCTTTTATGTCTTAAATAACTACTTTTTTCATTTTTATTTTTATTGCTATTATTTTCAGTGTTATTACTTTTAATGTTATTACTATTAATATAACTTTCATTATTATCATTGTTATGTGGAACAATACTTTGGATTAAGTCTAAAGCTTGCGTTATTTCATCGTTCAAGATGGGATAAAAAAGATTGGTTTTAAGGATATTCCGTTCAACAAATTTTCGGGTATCTTTTACGAAAGTGTCATATTGCCTCATGTCAATTTGGTGGATAATTCTAAACGTTCCGTCTTGTACTTTACTTCTTCCGTCATTAATGATTACTACATGAGCGGACGTGTAGTCGACTATCTGAAATTCCGCTCTACAAATTGTTAAAATTGACCTGAAAAAGAAAAAGTATTGAAATTTTATGTTTTTATAAGACTTTTATGAACAGTCCTTTCAGATCTTGTTTTAACTGTAGAATTTCCGTTACTAGCTACTACTTCCTTTTTGTATCTTGCAGTAAGTTTATTACCGTGTCGTTTATTAATTCTGACATATATAACATCTCCATCTGAGTATGTTTTCAGTGGTTCTTTCTTTTTATTATGGTAACTGAGGTCTGATATTTGTTTTTCCTTTATCCTATGCATAATTTCATTTCGAGCATTTTCGAGTTGATCTGGGTCGCTACTGACATTTCTGCCAAATAAAACTTCGACAGGTTTCTTATTAGTTGTGGAATGAACTGACAAATTATATTCCTTAACCGACCTCTCTAGTAATTCCTCAAAGGTACTGTGAGCTCTCTCAGTCTTGAGACATCACATGATCTCTTGATGTGTCGAGTGGAAACGTTCCACTTGTCCGTTCGAGCAACTTGTGTACGGTGGTGTGCGATAAATGTTAATGCCTAATTCATTTTCTATCATATGGTTAATGGAAATTGAGTTAAAAGATTTTTCGTTATCAAAAATTATAGTTTCAGGAATAAGAAAAAATAGTATGTTCCTCAAAGGTTGTCTAATATCCTCTGCGGCTCTGGATTTAAGTACCTTTGCTACCGCAAACTTAGAAAATTTATCTATGGCTGTCAAAACCGAATGCTTATCTGTTATAAAGATATCGAAGTGGACAATTTGTCCAGGGAATTGTGGAATGGGGGTTGGCTGAATATCTGGTTTGGCAGGATGGCGATCGTACTTATTTTCTTTACATACCAAACAATTCTTTATTATCCTACTAATTTTATTGTTCATGGACGGAAAATAATATTTCTCGATAATTTGAATTTTATTTTCACGGGCATTTCTGTGTGCTCGATTGTGTATACGCAAAATTAAATTTTCCTGTTCTTGTTCGCTAATGACGTCTTCGACTTGTAATTGTGTAAATCTTATCTTGTACCTGCTAAAGTGGAAAGGATATACCTCTTAGATTTTTCCCATAATGCGCTCATCAGTTTTAATGCAGTTAACGACAGATGGATTTAAACATCGTTTCAAAATTCGTATTAGATTTTCTGATTCATAATATTGTTCCCTAACTATGTGCCTGTGGTATGTTGGAAAAACTATTTTAAATTGATATGACTGATTTTGACCTTGATTAAGAAAAATTTGATTTTTGAATACGTTAATGGGTACCGCTACGGAATATATCAAATTATGTGAAGAACTTTCATCGCTGTGTTCACTAGACGTTAGTGTATTTATTTCAGGAGGAATTCTTGACAAGGCATCAGCGACAACATTCGCTTTCCCTGGTTTATAGTGCAATTGGTAATTTTACTCTTCTAAAATTGCCTCCCAGCGTTTCATTTTTGTATTATTATTCTTATTGCTTAACGCGTACGTAAGCGGCTGATGGTCGGTATAAATATTAACCTTAGTAGTACCGTATAAATAATTTCTTAAACAATTCAATGCCCAAATTATCGCTAACATCTCTTTCTCGTTAGCGGCATAGTTTTCTTCAGTTTTGCTCAAAGTTCTAGAAATGAAAATAATTGGTTTATCGTTCTGAGAAAGTACTGCACCCAGGGCAAAATTTGATGCGTCAGTAGTTAATTCGAATTCTTTATTAAAATTTGGATCTGACAACATTACATCTCCGGAAACGAGAGTTGACTTTATTTTATTGAAAGCCGAAGTAGCTTCTAAATCTAAATTAATTTTAACTTTTGAGGATTGATTTTTGGACACATGTCCTTCCTCCCCTCTTAAAAGGGGGATAATACCCTGACAGGCCTAAAAATGATCTTAACTCTTTTAGCGTTTTGGGTGGTGGAATTTTAGAAATAGCTTCTGTTGTTTTTGGATTCGCAGAAATTCCTTCAGAAGAAATAATAAAACCTAGAAACTCAACTGATTTTTCAAAAAAATGACATTTGTCCAACTGGACTTTCATGTTTGCACTTTCAAGAATCTTGAAAACTTTTTCTAAATCACGGATGTGATCGTCCTCATTTCGACTGAAAACAATTATATCATCGATATTAACGAAACAGCACACTCCGATACATTCGCGTAATATGTCATCAAGCGCTCTTTGGAAAATAGAAGGGGCATTTTTCAAGCCAAAAGGTAATCTTGTGTACTCATATTTTCCATTGTTAATGGAAAAAGCTGTTTTTTCTATATCAGATTCTTTTAACGGAATCTGATGAAATCCGCTCTTCAAATCGAGTACTGAAAAAAAATTATTATTCCCCAATTGCGCAAGAACGTCATTGATATCCGGAATTGGATATATGTCTGCTATGGTGATCGCGTTGAGTTTTCTATAATCCGTTACAACTCTATATTGTTTATTTCCGGCTTAATCCGGTTTTTTTGAAACAATCCATACCGGGGAGTTGTAAGGAGAACGTGATGGCCTTATGATGCCATCATTAAGCATTGCTTGGATTTGTTTTTCCACCTCAGCTTTTAAAGCCATGGGGTAGGGGTAATATCGAGTATATACTGGCGTATCAATCTTTGTTCGAATTTCCCCTATAACCTTTGTGGTATAAGTTAATTTCATATCTGGTTCGGAAAAAAGATTTGTATGATTTGAAACAATTTTGCCTAATTTCTGTTTTTGTTCTCTAGTCATGTGGCTTGTCCTAAGTGATGTCATGTTAATATTGTCCGCTTCAAGCTGTTTAAGGAGAACCTTCTTCCCGTTTCCTAGCGTCATGTAATTATATCTAGTATGAATAATGGCGTTTAGGTCTTTAAGAGTGTCATTACCGAAGATTCCGTGGAAAGTTTTTAGTTTCGGTAGTAAGTAAAATTTTACTGGAATGTTTGTTTGTCCGAAGAGATATGTATTTGTATGAAAACGAATTTGTACTTTTCCTCCTATGGAATTTGCGTAAAAATTATCCTTATTTGGAATAGGTTTTTCAACTAGGTTTGGAGCTATATAATTTTTGTTGGAGCCGGTGTCAATTAAAATCTTTATAATCTGTCCGTTGTCCATCCTACATTCGAAGTATGGTAGGGTGGACGAGTCCAATCTAAAAAATGTATTTCATTGAAGGAGTAATAGTCTTTAACATAGTCAGCCTGGTTATCAATGTACTCGTCTAAAGTCTGTCCGCCAATTTCTGTTTCTGTTGTCTGCAAATAGTCGTTAATTTCATCAGCTTCCCCTGTCTCCAGTTTATTTGAACCCTTGCCTGACTCCAGGTTTAGATGACAATTTCTGGTTTGTTTACGCGCTTCTGGATGCGCTGGAGGCGGTCTTTTTCCAAAAAAGCCATTGTTCACGGGTCTATTCATATAGTTTATATTCCTGGTCTTCATACTCTGATCCACATCCATAGGCTCAGGCCTTGGTTGGGGTTTCGCGGCAAACGGTCTTTGGGGTACATAATTGGCATGGTTGTGCTGGTTGTATTGAATGTATTTTGGGATGGCACCTTGATTTTGATAATAGTTAAATCCTTGGGGAGGTTGCTGCCTTTGGAAATTTGCAGTTGGTTTTCTTGGTCGCGGTGGTGGTGGTATATGCGCTAACTCAGGAATAAATGTAGCTTGGTTCCGTGAAGGAATAGGCATGAATTTTCTATTATGCGCATAACTGGTTCCAAAACTTTGGTTCTCCAGTTTAAGACACAAGTGCAATGCTTTTGGTAGGTCTGTTGGCTCTTTCATGGCCAAAAGTCTAGGCAGATCTCCTTTCAACCCTCTTATGAAGGTATCAAGTGCTTTATCCCTATAGGTCTGGGTCAAGAGATTCAATGCCTCCTGTCCTATGTCAATAGAGCTAATTTTGTTTAATATTAATGACAAGTGATTATAGACTTTCTGGTAAAACTCCTGAATAGTTTCCGATCCTTGAACGAGTGAAGTTAACTGGTATTCGAGAGTGCTAACATCTCTCTTGTCAGCATAGTGCAAGGTCAGACAGCGAGCTATGCTTTCCCAGTTCAAGGGCGTATTGTATGACTCAAGTACGGCATCTGCGTTGCCGACAATTTTGTTTCGTACTATACTAAGAATTCCAAAGTATTTGGGTGTCCCTCTTAAATGCTTATAAATGTCTAAAATTCGCTCAACAGATTTTCTCCACGAACTATATTCGCCTGGTTGACCGGCGAACTCTCTTAAGCACCTATCTACATCTGGAATCCTATCCAAATCGTTCAACTGTCCTGCATGTCGAGGATCAATTGCCTGATCTTGTTCAATTTGCTGATTTCTATTAATATCCTGAATCGCTTCTGTAACTATTCTTCTAATTTGGTTTTCCAAATCTCTCATATTAAATGCGACCTGGTTTTCCTGCGGAGGCGCAGCTGGTAGCACCGGTGGTCTAATCAAGTTATTAGGGTTCGACATTTTTTCTTTTATGCGATTAAAAATTAAATTAATTTATATTGGCACGAGATTCCCTATAAGAATATGCATACAGTTATTT
This sequence comes from Cistogaster globosa, assembly GCA_937654795.1. Lineage (NCBI taxonomy): Eukaryota > Metazoa > Arthropoda > Insecta > Diptera > Tachinidae > Cistogaster > Cistogaster globosa. The sequence continues at coordinate 120,291,971 of OW569406.1, read as the reverse complement.
GTGTCCTGTCCAGTTAGATTGCAAAAATTTGTTAAAGTGAAAGAATTGTCAAATTATTAAATTATTTTGCAAATAAAATAATTTTAAGAGATTTCTTACGGCACTATCTTTTATTGTAAATTTTCCTTTTTTATGAGAAACACATTTATTTCTAATCTTTGTCCCTTTTTTTTATATGATGTGTTAGTGGACTTTAGGCAACAAACAAGGTAAAAAATTTAATTGTTGAAATTATTGACGAAACGAAATTTAAAATACTGAAATTGTTACTTTATTACAGGATTTGAAAAACTTTGATAATTTCCTTTTTAAGTTTTTAATAATCTATATATGTATGTATATATATATTTTTAATAATATATTTTCAATAATGAAATATATATATAACTTAAATGACTAGTTTCTTACATTACTATGATGTTCCACATGTTGGTGGCTGACATTTGTTTGTTGAAAGATGATGTGAGTAGTGAAGATTAATCCTTGTAGAATCAGAAAGGTTTCAGCAGCTCTTTTTATGTGAAGCAATATTGTTCTTATCTTTTACACCAAAAGATTATTTTTCATTTTTTGCACCAAAAGATTGTTTTTCAGTTTTGCACGAATAATTTATTTAATTTATAATTTTTAGTTCTTTCGAAAGGATTTTTTTGTTATCGCTTTATTATTTCTAGTTTCTGCACCAAAGATTTTATTTACAACTTTTAGTTCCGACACAAAAGGAGAAAAAATTGTTTGGTCTTTAAGTGAGCTATTTATTACCGTTTTTTAATTCTATACAAAAGGATAAACAATAAATTTTTTATGTCCTATTTTATACGAATTTTTATAATTGTTTCTTATGGTCACTATTTAATTAAGTCTATGACTTTTTATTTTAAAAGGTATTATAAACTTTTTCTTTTCTTTTAGTTTATTTCTATTATATTTCACCTTGGAAGCTTATATATTCTATTATTTAACTTTATTTTCCTTCTTTTTATTAGTTTGACTTATGTTATATTTTGAATGTTTTTTTATTTTTAGGATTTTTTTTTTTTATTTTTTACGTCACTTAAGAAATTTCTTCCTTTTGTATTTAACTTTCACTTATTATTAAACTTATATCACTATGGTGTCCAGTGAAGCGGCTGGTGTGCAACACCGTCCCTTTTTCTACACAGGATACTTGGGGGCCTCGTTCTTCACAACTATCGCGGGAGTTCCGACCGCGCGGACACTTGGGCGACCGAAAAGGATAATTTGACGTGCGGCTAATTGAGGCATTCATATGTGCCTTTAACGTTCGCGTTATCCTTCGGGTCCCTGCTCGGGCGCCAATTAAAACTCTATGAGTTTTTTAATGTTAAAAAAATATTTTTTTTGGGAGCTATGCTCCTTTATTTAATGAATGCAGAAATAGAACTGACTTAAAATTAACAATAATGTTCATTATATTAAAATTATTATTTTCCCATCACCAAACATCACCTGATTTATTTCCTGGAATTTCAGGTAACTGGATCAGTTGTTTTGCAGCTAGCGAATGTTCCCACAACATGCTTAAATTTTGTAGACATCAAGTCAGCAGAAATGTTCATTTGGTATTTTTGTTGTTGTTAACAAATGCAACGTTAACTGGTGCAAACACGAGGTGTAATTTTGTTTCGTTGTAGTTGTGTGATAAAGAAAATATTTAAGTTTCAAAATATGTCTAAAATGCTATAAAGTTTTGCTTTAAAGCTGCAGTTGTATATTTTTATTTAATTCTTTCCAGTAAAAGGCACCGATGTGAATTAGATTTTCTTATGAAGAAGGTTTTTTAAGGAGTTTTTGAGATTTTATCTCATATTTTCAGAAATTTCATTTATCAAGTTCCTTTCTTAGTATTTATCAAAACGGTATTAAAAAAATATTTAATTTTAAGATTTTATCAGACGGTTTTAATTTATCATCCATCTAGTATTTAAATAAATATTTTATAATTGTTTTCAAGAAATACCACCTGTATTATCATGAAGCTGCGTATTAATTTTAAAGATGTTAAGGTGGTGTAAATATATATTGCTATCCGATACAAATTTTGTCAAAAAAATTTCTTAATTCTTACAATAAGTTGTATTAGACATACATTCAACCAGCGAATTAAAATCACTCTCATATTTTAATTTTAAATACAATGTTTAAATTAGTCATCACAAAAGCAAAGAAACTTTTTTTAATACAAATGGCAAAGAATGGATTTCTTAACCAATCATTTTAATTCAAAGGAAAAGTTCCGAAAAGGCAATTATTAAAAAGACCGAATATGTTACGCAAGAACATGTTTCTTAATTAAATGACCATTTAACCATGGAAGCGAATACAATTGATTACAGAAGCAATAATTACGAAATAAATAAATGCGAACAAATTCTCTTAAGGAAGCAAAATTCTTAACACGCGCTTAATACAAAATAGATGTTAATGAAGCGAACGCATGATGTATCACAGGGTATTCTTTTATTCTTTATTTTTAATGAGGACAGTTCCAGCTAAAGAGAATTTTTATAAATTCGGTAATTATTACAAACAAATAAAACAAATTCCTGCAAAGTTTAACCTCTTGTTAATTAAATACATTATTTTCGCTTTTAAAGGAATTTGTAAAAAAAAATAATTAAAAGTAAAAATAGTGTGTTAATGGTAATTGCTGCATGAATGTTTTTTAATTTTTTATTGTCTTTTTTCTTTGTGGGTTGAATATGGTTCTCATTAAGTATATTTGGCTTTAGATATAAGATTTTTGAATTTTCTATAATTGGGTAGAATCCATATGAACATTCAAAACATAAATTGTTGAGACCGAAAATTTATCTCAATTAAAACCATAGTTTTGTTCTAAACAAAAACTCCTGCGTCCACATTAATGCGAAATATTTTTCATGTTTACTTAAGGCTTTAAAAATAACTTCTACAACAAATTTATTCAATAATGTTTTAATGAATATGGGCTATGGAAAGTAAAAGAAAGAAAGCTTTTTGTCTTTAAAATAAATCAATGAATAAGAACTATTGAATTTAATATCATTCAATATATTTCTTTATTTTATTGATTTCATTTCATTTTAAACTTCTAGAATAATTCTCTATGTATAGTTGGTTACAAAACTATTTTCAATTTATTATTATTTTCTATTATATTATTTAATTTTGTTTTAGCTTTAAATATTCTAGACAAAAATACCAACATATTTTCCCTTCAAATTTCTTAAGTTAATATTTAACACCAGAATATAAATGCTGGGATTTGTAAAAAGTTTAAGCAAAAGATAACTTAATATAACGACAAACTGTATGTTAGTGTGTGCATTTTGATGATACGTATATGTGTGGATGAATTTAAACAAAAATCAAAAGCCGTAAAATAACAAGCAACAGCAATTCTCCATCGTATAAATAAAAAAAAATCTTTGCGTTGAAAATTAATAAAAAGGGGTATTTACTCGAATACTGTTCGCGCGACTAATAGAAAAATTTATGTCAGCTGTGAATCAACAAATAAATAATCGGCTGATTTCAAGTATTTTTTGTCTCTTCATCGGGCAATTCGCATTAAAGTTCCATTTATCCAACTAATAAAAATGACTGCTCTGTCTAACTTTATTTTTGCAATGAGTTTGGTTCGAAGGGATTAAAATTCACATAAACTACCAGGTTCTTCCAGGTTACTTTCATGAGGATATATTACAAATATCACTACAAGACTCCTTATTCTTACGTTGGTATTTTAGGACCGGCCTTCTATTTAAAAAAAATTCCTTACGAACTATAAATTTAAACAAAAATCGCTACTGTTTGATTCTTAATAACAATGCAGCTCATTAGATATGAATACTTTTTAATTTTATTGAAGATAATTATCATATTATAAAACTATTTTGAGACTGATTTTCCCTTCTTGACATGTCATTTGTATTGTGATAGAAATTTATTTAAAATATTCTTAAGTTGTATCCTCTAAAATAAAGAAAAAAAAATTGCCTAAAAAAAGTAAGACTTTTTTGACCACATTTAAATTAATAGGGGAAAATTCCTAGATTTTTTTTACTAATTATGAAAAGCTATTTTTTCTATACTACAATAATATAAGTTAGAAAAAATAGCGTAGAAAAGCTTAAGAGAATCATCTGTAGTATTATAAAAAGAAACATTTTTATATAACCAAGTATCATATCCTTCAGAGCCTTTTTTAAAGTGTTTATGAAAAGTGATTCGGAATTTGCATTTAAAAAGGCCTGATAATAATCACTCTACTTTTAATGCAATAAAAAAGTTAAATCTTCTTTCGTTAACATTATTCTTTCATTTTATGAACAAAAGAATGGAAAACTGTTATTAAAGTACGGTTTATTATTATTTTTTTTTTTTTTCAAACAAATAATTGAAACCCTGGCGGAAAAGGAAATAAATCATGCAGGTAGCCAAAGAAAGTCCTCAAGCATTTTTCTCTTTTCTTAGAAGTAATTTTATGTTATTTTTGAGGATTTAAAGATAAAGAAGAAACTAAAGTTTGCAATGCTATAAAACATTCAAGGTTCGGAAGATCGTATAATATTGTAAAGCTGATCATTTTCTTGTTATTTAACATATTTTTAAAGGAGCCTTAGAAGTTTTTCTTTTACTTTTTACTTTTACTAAGAAAAGGATTATAATATGAAACAAAAGAAATATAAATTTTAAACGTTTGGATTTATTTCACTTTTACCATTACGCAGTTATTTGTTTTATTAGAAACTTTGGGTTGGCTTTGGTTCATTTAATTTTTAATTTAACTTTTATAAAGTAAAATTATTTTTCAAATGTATGCGGACGTTTTTTAAAGAAAAACAAGAAAAATTCGACGCTGGCAGAATGTAATGCCGCATTTTCAGGACCGCTAAATCTATCATCAGCATTTTTCGCATCCATCAACTTTGAGTTGTGTATATTGTAAATATCATCCATTTAACCAACTAATCAATTTTAATTTCGTCCAACCAATTATTTTTATTTTTTATTTTTAATTTTTTTAAAATTGATTTTTCAGTTTTAAGCAAAATTTTACGTGCAAATTTACTTCTGTAATTACTCGAAATTCAGTTCAGATCAGCATTTTGAACCAGGAGGGGAGCAGAATAATTAAAATCTGTATCCAAGCATACTTTCAGTATTATTAATATTGATTCATACAAAAATTTTTAGACCGTGTTTTAAGATTATTGCTAAAAAATCAATTTTTTTATTATTCTGTCTGTTTTTAAAGTTCCTTACTTTCACAGAAAATTCAAATTACTCAATTAATTAATTTATTAATTTTAAACATTATTTTAAATTGATATTTTGTGGTTCAGAAAATTAGCTCGTTCAATATTTAAAAGTGTTCATGTCGAACTGCAATAAGTTGTGGCTGAACATAATAATTAGATTTATGTGTTTCATGGCCTTTGCAGATTTAGTTAAACAAAATGCAAGCGAACGAACACATGCTGTTATAAATTTTTACAAGGAAAATAGCGATCGATTCAATTAATTATATTTATATAAATGAAAAAGAAGGGTTCTTTTTTTTTTAATTTAAAACCACGAAAATTAATTCAAAAGATTTTTATTTTTTATTTTATTAACAAATGAATGATATTAATATTTATATTATAAATATTATTCATATATTATTCATATATTTTATGATTATTCATTATGAATTTTTAATAAACTTCAAACTTTTTACCACTTTATTCACTCAGTTCTCTTAGCAGATCCAAATAAACTTAAATATTTAAAAATAAAAGTGCAGTTTGATAGAAGCAGCATTATAGGTTCAGTCCAGAATATTATCAATTATATTTATCAACATATTTAATTTTAATTTGTTTTTTTTTATTCTTTCGAAAAATGTATTAATTTTTTATAAATTTTTTCCCTCTGCGACTGAAGTGATATAGAAACCATTTCATGGCTTATATTTTCAAAAGTTCCGTATTGTAAAACTGATAAAACCATTTTTTGTTATTGCTTATAAGTGTAAATTATGATCTGTATATTTATTTTTCTTACTCAAAGCAAAAATTTGAGAGAGCAAATGTGTAGAAAATAACGGTACAAAATACTCCTCGTATTTGTTGTCTGTTAGACACCAATGAGTCGCAGATAATTAATTATTTTCCCAACATCATTGGCACTTGCAGATTTTCAGAGTGATATTTATATTTTTTTTTTTTTTTGTAGAAAATTCTTTTCATTTTTGTATATATTTTTTTTAGTTAAAAAAGAAAATTCTAAGCTATTAAGCTTATCGTTAACTATTTTTATAGTTGTATTGGCGACTGAGCGATGTTGTTTTTTACATATGTTGTACGCCCTGTGGTGTACTTCTGTTGTTAATATTTAAGGGAACAAAACAAAATTGTTCTTTCTTTTTTTTTTACAAGAATCCTTTACACGCGTGCGAAAATATTTCTCTATAAAGGAAAAAGAGTTTGATTAAACATTATGTCTGCAGGCAGGAGCCGTCACATTTATTCATCCCGTAATTGCAATAATTCTAGTTAATAATGAAAACAATTATTGTTATCCTGATTTGGTTTTCATCTTGGTTTCAATGAAGCACCCGCAAATAGTTATTTAAAAATCAAATAGAATATAACTGCCTTTGAATCAGAATTAAATTGCGTAAGCCTGAACTGTAGTCATCTGTGAAACTTTATTTTATCTTTGCTTACAGTGTTTAATTGTTTTATTTTCTAAATAGAAATGAAAAAATGTTTTTGTATTTTGTTTTTCATCATTTATTAAAATTAAATAACTCTAAAGAGAAATCTGTCTTAGTGTTATTAAAGAAACATTGATATAATTTCATTAACATTAAACAGTCAACAATTTGTATATATTATGCTTTAGATATTTAATTAAAAATAATAAATTTTTAATCTTTATTAAAAATAAAACAATTTAAATATTCACAATTTTACGAAGAAATTTTTTTTTTAAAATATGAATTTCTTCAAAAAAGTTATTTGGACATTTTAATACCACGTAGTTCATCTGTATAAGTTTTAGTTTAATTTTCTTTAAATTAATTATTAAAAAATATAATCCCTTAAATATTTATTAAAAAAATTATAAATATTTATTTATTTTATTTTTTTTTTTTTTAGTTTTTACTGTGGAGTGTGGGCAACAAGCAAATTCTTATCACCAACAATTGGTGCCCAATCCCTTTCTTCTCCAAAAGACGACCTTCTATTCTCAGCATGGGAAATATCATAATGGTTCAAGACATTATTGATAACTAAAACGGGAATATCCTCAGCATTTTCATATAAATTTAATTTAATTTAATGTTGTATTGTAAACCAGTTTATAAAAATTTACTTCATAGTACTTTTCTAGGGTGAGGGTATTTTTTAAAACAACTTAAAATAATGACAGCACCAACAGCAGCAATATAATGAATAGATAGGAAAATTCCTTTTTTTTACAATACAAATCTGAGAGACGCTATTAAAAATATTTTCAACATCGTTCACATAATAAATTTGTAGTCAACAACTACAACAGCAATAATAAAAGGAAAAAGCCTTTGTTTTCGCAATCAGAAAATATTCAAAAAATGCCGATGTTTTATAAAGGTTAATCACCCCTATTCTGCGTTTCGAATCGAATTAAAATTTTCTCCGTCTGACAACTTTGGTATTCTGCGTGTCGATTGCGCTCTGTTTCTTGCGATTGTACGAGTATGTATTCTGCATTACGATCGGAGCTCCGTTTTTCTCAGTTGTTTTTTTGTTAACGGGGGGGGGGGGGGGGGGGGGGGGGGGGGTTTCTTTATTTGTGTTTTTTAGTTAAAAAGTTAAAAATTGAAAAAATGTAAGTAGAAAATGAATTAAAATGTTCAGAAACGGTTTAAAAAAAACACTTAAAATTATTTTTAACTTATTTATTAAATTAAATTAATTTTTCTTGTTTTAAATAGTTAATTTTTTTACCCTAATCTGATGTGTTTTTTTATGCATTACCGGTTAAAAACAACAACACCAGAGCAGAATAAAAAACTGGCAGATGTAATGGCATCTAAAGCAGACATTACATGTGGATACCACCAGCGATCAAAGGAAGAAATAGCAGCGTTCTGAGAGGAAGTTGCAGGAATTCTCAATGCATTAGCTCCTCCAACAAAAAATGCCAGCTCAAAAAATAGGTACCATGAACAACTAATTTTTATTTTGTTTTTATATTTTTTATTTTATTTAACAATTGTTTTATTAAACTTTATGAAGAAATTATTTTTAAATATATAAACGAACAACTTTTGCTTATTTTGCTATTTCATTTCCACATTCCACAGTGATGCTATTAATTTTGTAAACATTGTAGTCTTCTTCTTTTTCTTTCGATTCCGTTTTTCTTCAGAATACCAATTTACGATCGCAACGGATCTGAATGCGGAGACTTAATCGAAACGCAGAATAGGGGTGAATATCAATTGATAACAACAACAGGGCTGATGCAAAATCGCAGTATGTTTTTCTCTTTTTTTTTAATTTTTTCTTTTGTTATTTATTGAAAATGTCGATTCACATAAAAAAGTTTTAATTTTTGGTGATTGAATGGTTCTTCATTTAAGCCAACGACATAAAAATGTTTTGACTTCCCAAATAATACTCCCATTTGATATATTATAATAAAATACCATTTCGATCGGTGGTTTAGTAGGACGTATGCCAAACAAAAGTAATTAAAATGATTTTAATTTCGTAAATTGCTTCTTCAGAAAACTGAAAAGGAAAAATTTCTTCGGAATAAAACCACTTTCAAATTTCAAAGTGGAGTTTAGTTTCTTTGAAATTTGGTTATTTGCGTTTCTTAAATTTACTATTATGATGTTTCCTACTTAGATTGGTCTTGTTGTTTACTTTGGTGTGCAAAATGTGGCCACATTTAAATCAAATAGCGGAGATTTAATACTTTTAAGGAATAAGCAAAATCGATCAGAATCTGAAGAAGGTAAAGCAAAATCGATCGGAATTGTTAATACGGAATTAAAACCAAACAGATCGGAATGTGTGACGTGCCTGTATACAAAAACTGCAGCATTGCTTAATTTATGAATTGTTGTGCTAATATTTTCAACAAGTCAATCATCTTTTTTTCAAAATTTATTTAACCAGATCAAACATTAAATTCTTAAAGTTCTAGAAAGTTATATATGGATAATTATAATTTTTACCTTTTAAAAATTAATTCATTCTAATTTTTCTGATTAATTATATTAGGTAGTCAGATCATTTCTTATATTTGCAAATTACATTGACTTAATAAAAATTTTATTTATATGTGAATTTTTGGCATTTTTACATTTTTGTAACAAATAAATTTTACATGAAAAATGGCTATCGCGGCTTGTCATTAAACTAGAAAACAAATTGTGTTACAAAACAACAACAAAAAAGTATGCAAATATTGTTTTAAATCTACACTTTCACACATTTGCTTACAAATGATTTTTAAAACATTCAACCTTCACCGCAAATGTAATCAGAGTAAAAATATAAAAAGCAAATAAAAGTTTCAAAAAAATATTTTGTTTTGAAATTATACCTACTTTTGTGTAATTCATTTATTTATGTGAATTTGCATAAATTATCATATTTCGAAAGTGTTCTTTTATGGTATTACACCTTAATGTTTGTCATTTTGTCGCCTTTAAGGTTAATAAACTCAAATTTGTTTTCTGTTTTTTACATTTACAAGTCATGTTGTGGCATGTTTACTCATGTTTCTGAAATAAATACACAAAAATATAAAGAACAAATGTTTCTAGTCGAACCGTGCAGTACAAATGTCTTATGTCTTATTACTGTTATTTAGATTAACACCTTTGATTTAATTTTGTGCAAAAATTTATATGTCATGTGGCAAATTTAGATTTTTATCGTGGTACTTGTTGTTTTATGTTCGAGTCTTTTTCTGTCAAAAATTTAAAGTTACTTTTGGGAAAAGTTTTGTTTAATTTGCAAAAAATATATATAAAATATATGTACATATACGTATGCATTTTAATCATACGGTTATACAGTTACAAAAATGTTTGGCAATAACGATTCGTTTTGTCTCATGTTTTATTTAAAAACGAGAGAAAAATTATAGGTGAAATATTTAATTAAATTTTAATGTATAAAATGTTTTTTAAGCGAAAATTAAAATTTAATTATTTCAATGTCAGTTATTTCTTCTAATTACTTTTTTCATGTTTTTCATACTAAGCCGTATTTAGTTTTGCATAACAATATATGAAAATTAAAGTACCGCTTTGCAACATTCAAATAAGAAAGAAAATTAACTTTCTCTTTAATTTCTCCTTTAAATCTAGATAAAAATCTTCTAGCTAGTACGTATGGAAGGGAACTAATTTGAAATGGAAATGATAATCCACTATTTTTTCTACTTTCTCAGTAGGGTAGTAAGTATTTGTTGGATGGTTAATTGTCAGCTCGTTAAAGAACTTTTAGAATGAAATGAAACTTTGATTTTATAATTCGATTTCTAAGCTATAAAACTTTAATAGCTTGTGGACATACCTTTTTTCCAACAAGCATTTTCAGTTATTTGAGTTAGCTTTTTAAAGCAGAAAAAGCATCTGTTAAACACAATTCAGTGAAGTGAAATTTTTATATCAAGTGGCGTGGTCAGTGACTTGTGTCGCGAGCAATTAAATATTTGATTGATAAAGCCCTGGATGGGTAATTTTCTAATTTATTTGATTCATATTCATCTGGATAATTATTCAATTTATTCAATATAAAGGAATTTTAGTTTCCGATATTATATTGTTTTTTGTTTAAACATTTTTTTATTTCTTCAATTTAAAACTCTATTAAATATTGAATATTAAATAGGTAAAATTGAATTAAATTAAAAATAGATTTGTTTGCAGATTTGTGGAAGAATCATTAATTTTTGAATTAATTTGTGAATCATTCATGCGCTGCTAATTAAGATTAATTCTTTTCACATAAAAAAAATTAATTGAATGAAATTTGTGCCAATTAGCAATTCATTGCCAATTTATTGATTGAAATTTAAATTAATTTTGTAAGTTAATACACAGTAAGATTTTCTTCTGAATTTGATTAAGTGCAGCTCACTTTTGGTTTCATTCCTATGAATTGCAATTCGTTGTCCTAACTCATTTAAATGAATTCAAAATCAATGAACTGCAATTCAAATTGGAAACGATCATTCTATAAATTCGTTTTAATTGGAAACGAATTGAAACTTATTTCGGCTAATTTTGTTTGAATTGATTTAAGTTTCAGTTGCAAAGAGAATTAATTCAAAATTTAGTTAACTCGTAAAAAATTAAATCAAAAAAGAATGATTCATTTACAGGTGTCCTTGTTTGTTGTTATTCTTCAATTTTTTCTCAAAACAAATATAATTTGAAATAAGTTTTAATTAAAAAGTCGGTAGCTTACCAAACAAAAAAAAAAAAAAAAAAAACATTTAATTATGTTTTACCCTAAATATACATTTGTCGTACATTTTTACATAATATACGTATTTATATAAATAAAAAAAACAATAAAACCATCAACAGCTGTTAACCAAAAAATGGTAATTAAACAGATTTTTATCAAAACAAGACCGAGGCATAAGTTTTTATTTGTTTTTAATAGTTTTAATTAACAACAATAGTGATGTAAAAACTCTCAACAGTGTAACAGATAAAAATGAAATAAAAATATGTATTAAGGAAGCAATAAAGCAAAAAAAGAAAGCAAAAAAAAATTCGTTAAGCTATGCCAAAATCAAATCAATCAAGGACAATTTGAAGTCGCTACATCTTTGAAAGGTTATTTAAAAAAAATTAAGGATTTCACTTCAAAACAATTTAATTCAAATATTTAATTTTACGATAGATAAATAAATTTGGGAAAGAGAGATAGGCTTTTCTTTCGTCAAAGCTTACTTAAATGTAGGTCAGGGCACTATTAAACTTTGAGGGATTCAGTCATTTAAATTTTACACATTTGATGTGAAAAAGTCATGTGTCGCGTTTATCACAAAGACCTACTGATACTAACTTTTTAAAAAAACAGAAACTTTATAGAGAAAGTTAGAATTGTTTTTCAAGGCCATACAAGCTTTTTAAGGCTTAAAAAATAATTACCCACAAAGAAAAAAAAAGTTTCTATTTTTCTTTCTTAAATCGCGTCTCACGTTTTGTACAATTTTTTTACAGTTTTTTTTAGCTTCATACGAAAACTTCCAAAATAAAGCATTCATTTGAAGTCTTTTTAATTGCTTGCTGGGAATTAAAAAAAAAACTTTGAAATATATTTAAAATAAAATAACGTAAAACCTGTTAAAATTTATTTCGGTATCGTGAAATATTCCGTGTTTTATAATGAATGAAGAGTTTTATAAACTTTTAATAATTTAGATGGCCGGTGCTTAAGTTAAACAAAACAATCGAAAATTATTTCATTAACCTTTGAAATAAGCAATTTTTATTTTTATTTAGTTTTTTTGCATAAGAAAGTACGTAGCAAACAAAATAAATTTATGCCATTTGTGCAATGATAGTTTTAAAATCAAATATTTTAAGGTCAATGGATGGAATGTGAATTGCAGAAATAAATATAAAACAATATTGTTGGAAAGAATTGAGAAGAAAATTATAGTATTTTTTTTTTTTAACAAAGAATTTTCAAATCAAAAATTTCTTTGCTAAAGGGAAAATAAAAAATTCAAATTTCAAAAACAAACACCAAATCATAATGAGAAAATGTTAAAATAATAAATAAGAATTTATAATTCACTAAAATTTTATGAATTAAAGCTTAAAAGATAAGTTACGGATGCTTAATTATGATTGTTTTATAAAGGCCAATGCTTTGTCACAAAAGTTTAAATTTTTTTTTTTAGTGTTTAAAAATTGGATGGGATTTCCAATGAATAAGCTGAAAAAAAATTTTTTTTTTTGATTTTTTTTGATTAAAATATAAAATAAGCAAATCATACCTGCAATACACATTTTCAACTGTTTAAAGATCAGGCAGCCAATTTTTTTATTTGTTGTGCCATAAAACGAGGTTCCCATCAAAATATCGCAATTAATAGAACCCGGAGCAAAAGAAAATATCGATTAAACATATTTATTACAACTGAACTCTTAGTTTGAGTTACACATCAATAGTTTTCAAAACTCACAACACTTTAACTTTAATATGCTCTAAGAGTTAAAGAAATAAATTAGGCTGTTTCATTTCAAAAAATCATTTTGTTTCTTTTACCACTTACGATATGAATCAGTTGAATGATTTTTCTTCCATTTCAATAAATATTAAAGTGTTTGAGAATAGTTGCTTTTTCCATTTATAATCCAAGATCTTTTTAATTATCGGCAGCATTTTTGTTTTCTACTTATTCATTGTAGCTCGAATTGCTTGTAGATGCTAAGTAAATATATTAAACTCTCTATATCTCTGTCATATTCAAATTAAACAAATAAAATTAATTGAAACTTTTCGTACTGCTATAAGTGTAAAGTGTTACAAGTTCTATTTATCCCGGCCATAAGAAAAACACGTTTCGAAAATAGTTAGAGCTGTTGTGATAAAGAAGTTGTTTCCAATTATCTGACGCTGCGCTTTATCAACACAAAACATCTTGATGTAACGCAACTTGAATTAGAAGAACTATCGAAGTCTTTTTAGACAAAATTATAAGTTACTTTTGAATATGCAAACTTTTTAAAAAGTTTTTTAACAAAAATTTTATTTTTTGATAGTTTTGACATTTAGTTTTTTGGCGTATTCGTAGAAGATGCATTATTAATTATTACAATGAATTCAATTTTGCTCAAAATATTAACGAAATTAAAATTCACTCATTAAAATTTATTCAGGAACAAGAGAATGGTTTTTTTGTAAAATTATTTTTTCAGACAAAACACAACAAGCAAAATTACTGTATGACGCGCTAAGTGGTCTGGAGATGTGGTTGAGCTGTTTTTTTTTCGAAGATGAGGCTGGAAATGTGGACATTTACCAGACATCATTTTTCATTCATAATTGCCAAAATTTCCTTTTCGTAACAAAGTATTTTAAACAATGGACAGGCAGACAAAACATATCCATGGGCTTAAAAGGGTTGCCAATATTTCCGAATGATCTGCTGGAGTAATTTTTCTCTAGCGGGTGAATTAAAAGATGATAGGATAAGCAAGTTCTTGCAAAGCTTTTGCTATTAAAAAAGTCACTGCGGGTACGTACGTATCAGTCAATCAAGTCTTTATTCGTTTATATGCGTGTGTATTTATTTATTATTTATACGTACAAAAATACATATATTTCTTCTTTTATTTAAAAATGTTCTTCAACAGCAATGAGCATTTGACTTGAGGAAAAGTGTGAAGAGAAAACTATTTAAAAAAGAAGAAAATTAAAAATTAATTCACTATTAATTCATTATTATATTTCATAGAATTCATTATGACCAAATTTCATATTTAATATTGTGTTAATATTTAGATGTTTAGTGTTATATCGGTATAATGTGACAACAGATTTTGTTAGCAACAATATAAATGAGTTTTTGTTTTAAGACATTTATTTAACAAGGGATATGATGAAGATCGTAGTCGTGGTGGAGGATTACTAAACGCTTTTAGACAAAGTTGAACATAATAATTTATTAGAAACCTGAAAGTTGTTTCAGCATTATAACATTAACTGGAAACTATTTCATGAAACTAATTTCAGTGAGAGCTCTTTAAAGCTATTTATACTGCAGTGCCACCGCTTATTGTTGTGTCAAAGCCTTTATCTTTTACATTTTATTAAAATGAAAACAACAACTTAAACTTGCGTGAAAAACTTTTTGTATTTCCGAATAAATAAATTTTGTTCTTTTGCATGAAGCCTTATTATTGCTTTGTGGAAGGCAACTAAAACTTATTTATTATGAATAAAGCTGTGTGAATACAGTTTTAGAGAATAATTCATCCTGGAGCCAGTGCATAGATTATATCAAAAATAAAATATTTTTATGTCTTGAATATTTGATTACTTTTTGTATAAAAAATTAATATGGTGGTTGGGTTAAAAACTCAGAAAATAGTTTACAACTTCAACACTTTATTCGATTTAAGTTTTTATAATATTTTCTTTTAAATTAATTTTTTAATAAAAGAGGCAGTAAATAAACATAAATATTTGCATTAATTTGCATTTTTTTATATTAAAAATATTATCTCTAAACAGCCTTAAAGTCAAGGCAGCTAAATTATGTGGCTGTTTATGAAATGAAAATAAAATTTTAATAAATTAAACAAAGTTTTAGTTTCCATTTGCAAACTAAATTTAATTTGTATTAATTCATACTTGAAACGACGCAAATGTTTATTTATTTAAACATTAATTATTAAATGAAAGTCTTTTTCAATAACACGGTTCATGTGGAGACGTCAAACAAACACTCCCACGCATCGGAATAGAAAATGTCAGAAAAAGACAATAAAACTAAAAATAAAGAATGTTTTACTTGATTCTTTATTAAATTTTCAACTATTCCAGAGTAAATGTATTTGTATCCGCTTGTGGATTTATTAACATAAATATCTCTAGCGATTTTTGATGTTAATACGTTGTTAAGGCTCATGGTTATGAAATTAAAAAAGATTTACACATGACACGTGTTGCTTATGCTCTTGTTTTTTTTTTATCAAGAAGAGTTGTGAGAAATGATGGGTTTGTTTTTAGAATAAAGAGAATGTTATATTATAGAGGTGAGGTGAATATTAGAAGGCATTTAAGTAAAAGTAGAATATAGCAATTTAATTACTTGTGCACTTTACAAATCACTATTGCAACCGCTAGTTCGTGTCCATGTGCCCCTCGTATTTGTTTTTGGCCTTCAAAAGTAAAGTCTTGAAGCTTCTGAGATGGTTTAGTCAAACGTTTAAAATTATCAAAAATGGTTTTGTTGTTTAAACTTTCTCCATAAATGGGCTACTAAATAATTTATTTTTGTTTAATTTGGTTAGTAGTTAATTTCTGTCCTTAAGATAATCAGACCAGCTTTTCGGCATAAGAAGGCTTGTATCTGACTCCAGCATTAAATTTTTTGTCTTCAATAAATGCTTGTGGAATTCATTTCTTTATAAATGCTGATCATAAAACTTGTGAGCGGATTTAAGAAGTTCCAACTCTTTAATCTAAGGCGGGATTCGATTGCAATAATATGAAAATGAGGGCAATTATTATTATATTTTTATGTATTCAAAGTCCATTATGGAATTTCGGTATGACATGAGATATTAGAAATGTTTTAATAACTCATTGCGTAAAATCTTAAATTTTCTGCTAGCAAAGTTTTAAAGAAAAAAGTTTTAAAGAAGACATAGCAGCAAAAAAAAAAACAATAACTTTATACCCTCTTACCGCAAAGAGTGGAAAAAAAGGCTTATCCAAGTTTGTGAATTTTTTGGATTCTAAAAACTTCAGACCCTTTTGTATCACAAAAGTCACATTTGGAAAATTGAAAAATAATGTAGAAGAATGTGCTTCTGTCCAAAAAAAAAAAAAAAAAAAAAAAAAAAACAAAATTTTTAGCGTAAGAGAATAATAAAGTATAAAATTTATGTTGAATATTCATAGAATTATTAAAACTTTTATTACTCAAATTCATTAATTCGTGTTACAAAAGCTGTTGTCACATTTTTGAATTCATTAAATTTTTTAATATAAATTCGTAGAAAAGTTAAATAATTGAATGGAATTAATGGTAAATTTCCACGATTTATTTTAATTCAATTTAGCTTAAATAACTAAAATACTTTAATTCACCAAGAGAGCAAGAGAAGCTACATGTTGCAAAAATTTTAGTAGAAATACATTTGAAAAAATATAAAATTAATTTACGACGCACATGAGAAAAAACATAAATAATTTGTTAAAAAAATGTGCGCAAAATATGTCAAAGCAATTTCAAATAACTTCAAGTTCAACAAGGTCGTGAGATGCAAAATAAAAACTTTAGAAGATACATTTTTGAAATATTTTACTAAAATAAAAGAAATAAAGAAGTTAAGAAAAATAAAAAGTTATAAAAGTCTTTGCTTGGTGCGTCACAATAATTTCTATCTTTAAATTGTTTTTTCCATTTTATTTAAAATCTAAAAAATTTGTTTTTCAATTAAAGTCACAAATTTTAAATGAAGTGAAAGACATCATATCTTTTGCGACTAGTTTAACTGATTTAGAAATATTTACGCAAAGTAATTGCAGTCAAATTAAAATGGTATATGGAATAATTTGTGGTGTAATATGGGATGCGTCTATCAAGGAAGACGTTTTAATAAATGAATCGATGATCTGAAAGCCCAATCCAAAAAATTAAACAAAACAAAATGTAGTTTATTAGAAAGGATTTTCAGAGATGACAATTTACGTATCTTCGCCCGGGGCAAAACATAGAACATGACTAAAAAAAATCCTCAAAAGGGGGAAAAGTTAATCTACGAAATCATAGTAAAATAATGAGATCGATAGGTGTTCTGAAAGGAAATAAACACTCTTAGCTATTATATTCAATTTTTATCTCATCCAAGTAGTAGATCTGTCTATCAGTTAACGGCAATGGTGAACATAAAATATTTAAACAGGGTAAAATCTTAATTCTCTCTGCTTAAAAAACCTAATGAGCAGGTTAACAACATTTACCGATAATTTTCTGACAGAGTTTTGCGCTCAACATGCTCTTTTTTTAATAAAATCACAATTTACGGATCAACTGCTAAATCTTTTGTCTCCAATAAAGGTGTGTTTATATTATGTGTTCAAGTCATATGGAATGTCAGATTTTCCATATGTAAATCAACACAAATAATGTAAACCTCATTAAACATAACATTTGTTATTTTCCTTTATATTATAACATGTGTTAGTATTTTACTTAGAGCACGCTCTATTTGATGTATAAAACCTTATGACAACAAATGTTCTCAGTCCTGCTTACTTTTACTTTTAAAATTTCCACTCAAAATATTAAGACGATAAAAGCTAGATTTCTAAAGGAAATTTTCTTTAACTTTTGTTGCTATAATCGACTAAACAGTAATATATAGGCATTTCCACGAATACGACAACCTCGTAAGCCAAATTTAGCGCTAAGGTATATAGTTAAAAACAAATTGAAATCTGAATTATTGCCCTTATTACCTCCTTTTTATAATTTTTTTCCCAGTGGAAGTGTACTTTAAAAATCATGATCTTTTTTTGTGCGACGAGTATTTTACAATTATCTTTAAGTATTTGTATGTATGTAAAGGATAAAAAAAATAATTTTATACTTAACATTAAATACTTTAAACAAATAAAAAAAGGTTTCTGTGATATAAAAAGCTTTTATTGGTTTTTAATAGTCATATGTTAAAAATCTCAAAATAAGTTTAATTTTTCATGTAGACAACAAAAGAAACATTTATTTAAATAGTTTAAAAAATCACTATTTAAGCTTTTGCGTACAATTGTTTCCAAAATTATGTTTTTAATTTTCTAGAGTTCTTCAATTTTATGTAAAAAAATTAAAAATGTGGAATTAATTTCCTAAAATTTATTTTCTTAATAACAATTCGATTTTAAGTATCCTTAATGAGTAATTTGAGAATAAATTGGAAAAGTACTCTTGATACTTTAGTGGCGATTTATTATTTACACCGCAACAGCAAAGATATTTAATTCTATTTTTTACTTGTAAAAGAGTTACGAACATTTGTCAGTATTAAGGACCAAACAAAATAAAAAAGGAATGTAAATAAACAGAAAAAAAATGTAATAAAATTTGTATTACAATTCGCAATTCAAGCTTTTATAGATTAATAAGAGGAATTAAAATAAAAGCTCTTGTACACAGAACAGGACGTCTGAGATCTGATGCCACAATTCATTGTGTATATGATTTTCGAGATAAATAAATTGCATTTTTCAAATTATTTTTTATGGAGATTAAAATTAATTTTTTATTTTGCTTCTTACATTTTACAAACTTTAGTTTATGAATGAAAATGCAATTTTGTTTAGTTGTTGTGGGGTGTTGTGATTTCAGATAAATAATATTTTTTCAGTATATTCCTATGTTCTGTAACAAATATAAGTCCATTTCAGTTTTAAAATATTAAAAGATATTGATATTATTAAATTGATTTTTTTATTTTAAATTTTAAAGGGTCTTTTATAAAATACGTACCACAAGTGTTATAAAGTGTTGCTAGAGCATATAACATGACAGTATGCGTATACTTTTTATATCTCTTTTTTGTATTTTTGTATTTATTGCGTAGTTTTCCTTTTCAAATTTTGGCATAAATAACGTTACATCTGCTGCTGGTGGATCTTGTAAATTTTTTTTGTCACAGACGTATTATCTTGTATTTTTTTATTTTATTTATTTTTTTGTTGGTAGAGGATGTGTATATAGTTGATGAAATTTTACATAAAAATTGTTTTTTTATTTTTTTTTTAATTTAATTTTTATAAAATTAGGAGTTGAACTGTGGAAATAAATCAATTAAAATTTATTTTTGGTTTAAGTTAATTTTTTTTTAGTTTCTAAAAATCTTTTTTAGAAAGAAAACGTCCGCATACATTTGTAAACTAATTTTTCTTTCTAAAAAAAGTTTTTTACAAATTAAAAAATAAATGAACTTAAGCCAAAAATAAATATTATTTCTTTTTTCTTTATACATATATTTTGTTTAAAGATGAACCATAAATTCCAAAAACTTAGTTGATAGAAAATAAGTTAAAAATTGGACGATTCCTGAACTTATATAATTCCTAATTCTTAACTTTTTTTTTAATTTAATGAAATTTATTCTATAGTAAGTTTTAAACAATAAAAATATTTACATTAAAAAAATTTCATTGTAAAGCCAACTATTTCAAATATTTAGATCAAATTAAGTAAGGAGATTTTCTTGATAAACCTCTCAATTACTGTAATTTATCTGCACTTTATCTCTGTTAAATTGAAAATAACTCTTTTACATACAAGAGAATATTAAAAAAATTAACTTTTCATAGTGTTTTTGAAACTCACCTCACTAAAGGAGGACGCAAGAAGTGTAAGATTTTTTATAAATTCTTTTAAACATTTTATACTTTATTTAAAACTGATGATATAATTAATAGTAAAACTTTTTATTACACTTTTCAACTTAAAGCAAAAATATCAACAGTATTCCCAAGAGAACTGCAAAAATTTTTAACGGGTGAAAAGGAATTAAAAAATATTGCATCTGGTGCTACTGATGAATTTTTTGATTGTAAATTGCTGAAAACCTTTTATAAAGAAACCAAAGCAAAAGCCAGATAAAAAAAAAAATTAAAATAAATTTTTTGTTTGATGACTTAAAATATTTTTTTTCCTAAGCTCAAGAGTCAAGTAAATTTTTCCTTCAATATTATTCGATCCAAAGTTTAGGACTATTGACTTTTTCTAGCCTTTGTATTAATTTTTTTAAAGCAAAACTGAATGACTGACTTGTAAATCGTCGTAAAAAGCCAACTGAATAAAGGGTCTTTATCGAAATATCTAAAATCCCATTAGTAGCCCCCGCCTAACTTATCTAACTAAAATTTATTCTAAAGGTCAAAAATGCTAAAAACTTAAGCACATAAGTTTCTTATTGACGACACGCACACCAAAAGATTCCTGCATTAAAGGAAAAAAGAAAGAAGAAAAGTTTGGTGTTCTTTCGTAACTTGTCGACAGACTCTGCAAACAAAATAAACATAAATAATAAAATTATTCTTCATTAAAACTTTTTGTATGCTTAAGTTAATATTGTATTTTTCATGTATGGAAGCGGACAAAAGAGTTGAAAGATCATGTCCACTTTTGTCTCCAAAAGTTTTTTTTTTGTTTCTTCCAGTTAAAAATTAATTTGGGTTTGCTACCAAGTTTAATACCAAGAGTCTCTAATATTAATTAATAATATCTAATATAAATTAAGGACCATCGTAAAAAATTAAACATTGCAGATAATGGAGAAAGACAAAAGTTTCATCTGTAGCAATACAAAGGAAGCTTAAGGAAGTGTTATCTTTTTTCTTGTATCAATCAATATTTATTCCTTTTATTCCTATAAGGAGCACAAGGTAGTGACATCGATTATTTTTTCAATAGAAAACTTTTTTATCGTTTTTAATTAATTATATAATTGATGCAAAGAAAATTTCGATTGAATTAAAGTCTAAAAATAAAGAAAACTTTTAGTAGAGGCAAAAACTTTGTTATGTCATTTCTGTGTAGGCGTAATTTTTTAAAAATTATTAAGAAGCAAAAAATTTCTAATTTAAGTGAAAAAAAGTTATTGTAGCGACGATTATTAAATATTTGGATTAACTGATAGTCTCTGTATTGTCAGAACTGCTTTATTTCTTACGCGATTTGAAAGTAATAAAACGTTGTCGGTCTCCGAAATTTGAACCATGAATTTTATTGATGACTTCTACAGTAACTAATTCAAACAGACATCCTACGAGGTTTGCTATTTGTGTTTTTGAAGACATTTAAGTTAAAATCTTAATTTAAAATAAAATAAATTCAAGCAATTTAAAACAAACCTTTAATTAAGTTAGTGCTTGCAATTTAGAAAGAAAGAAACAAAGAAAAAATCTATTGCCTACAATTTTCATTTTTACTGCCATATTCATAAAAAATTTAATGAATTTAAAATCTGTAAAATCTTATGAAAAGTTGTCCATACAAATTTTTTCTAAAATACATTTCAAATCTATTTTAATTTTTTATTAATACGGCAGTTAGTCTTTTCAAAAGGATAAGCTGACCCAGATTTAAATCTTATTTACTTTGGTAACACGTCTTAAAGAATTTAAGGATTTTTCCTTAATCCTCATTACAAAGTCAAACACTTGTTTATTTTTTGATAAGTTTTACTGAATGATGGTTGCAGAGGAAGAGACAATAAAGGAAATAAAGCAAAGAACTTACGAAAAAAGAGGAAACTGTGTTTTGTTGTTTTTTAATATTTTCCTTATATTTAAATTAGAATAAATACAATGGTTTGTGCTTAAAATACTCTAATATGACTCTTCTAAATGTGAATGTATTATAATTTCAAATGTGTGACAGGCGCAACAGGCTTGTGGCTATGTAACACGTGTAAATAGAAAGACTTTATTGAAAGCATAGATTGTCTTTATACAAATTTGTGTGATTTGCGTCATTTCACAGTCATCTCGTCCTTTCCACTCTGTTATCTAATATTTGGTAGTCAAATTTAAATCGAACGACTCAGTAAGCAATAAATCAACCAAACGAAAAATATTTTGATAATGTTTTCTTATTTCATCAAATTGAAATTCTAATTTACTACAACAGAATGAATGATGTAGAGGCGTACGGCATGTGTTTCTAACAGGTCAATGTCGAACATTCTTAGCATTGAACCGTTGATGTAACATAACATTTTTTTTTTTTATTATTGATAGAAAAAAGTTTTGAAGGACTAAAACAAAAGCAGGCAAAAAAATATTTTAACAATTTCGACTTGTGTGACTATTTTTAACTTTTCCTTTGCTTCCTACATTTTTAGTGTCTAGAAAAAAATGTGAGGAGTATGTAAAAAGTTGTCAACGGCTTTTATTTCATAATAGTTTTTATTTCAATAACCTACTTGTGCAGTTGGTAAAAGAAGATGCGGATAGAAAAAAAGGCACAAGTTTATACAAACAAACACGTCTGTTTTAGATATTAAATTAAACAATTTATGCGCTTATCACTTCAAATTATCCGTCGTAAATATTTGTTTTTAAAATTAAGAAGAAATTAAGTTTTTTTTCCAAAACTTAATTGTATCATTTTGAAAATGTGTAACAGCCCACGCGAACTACACTTGCATAAAAATAAAATATTTTCAAAACATTTTTACAAATTCTTAGCAGCTTGGCCGATTCAAAGTGTATGTGACCTTCGAAAATTGGAATAAACCTTAAATTTCTTAATTTTCATCCCAGATTTTTTTCAAAATATTTGAAACCAATTGCAACAATTTTTAGTTAAAACATGTGGAAAAGGTTGTAAAAATTATTACTTTAAATTGCTAAATTTCACCTTTGAAATATTACTTCGGTTTCTTTAATAATAAATAAGAAAATAATTTTTTTTCATATAAAAATTATTCACCTTTGAGCTTTCGATGGTAAAATGAAATTATTAAAATTAAAATGTTTTTAACCCTATCCAATGCAATTAAATTATTCAACGGGTATTTATGAGGACTTAGATTTTTAACAACGAAAATGACAAAAAATCAATTTCAATATCTTAGTTTTTTAACAAAATATCACACGATTTGCTTCTTTTCTATTCTTGCTTTCCTATTATCATAATATCAACAATTCAACGATATTAATTTTAATATTGGGTTTTCCTAAGATAATAAATAACTTCCTGAGAATCTCGAAAAACGCAAGCAATAGTTTCTAAACAGTGGCAGTCTGGTCTTGCGAATAATATTGCGATATCACATTGATTGTCTCATGATATTTTATGCACTTCCGAGCGTTCTTCCTACTTATCTTTCAAAACTAGAAAACATTTTCTGTATAACTTTCTCGACAATAGGAAAAGGCTTAAAAAACCAAATTACTCTTTTATATATCAACACATTTAACAAAGAACACATTTAGTTTTTGCTACTATGTCGTTAAAGCTAAAAAGTATGAATTTTTAGGAGACCCTTTTGATGTTTTTTTCGGCTTCAGGGTATCTGTTTAATTTAAAAATTTTCATCACAATACCTTCGAACAGATAAAATAGTATCGGTAATGATTTCACGCAAAATCTTTAAAGTGCCAATAGCAGATTAATTCTTATAACTTTTAAATTTGCACTGTTTCTAATAATTTTGATTTGTGTTCAAAGATCTATTGTATAATTTGAATTGTAGATAAAAATTACTATTCGTTTTCTTTTATGAAAGGGAAGTTAAAGAAACGGTCAGTATAAGAACCTGCTTCACAAAATAGAGATTTTAGTCTTCACAACATATCCGAGTTTAATAAGTCTTAATTTAAAGTCATAATAGTTTAAACAAGACAAAAACAAACATGAAATTATACGAATTTAAATTTAATATTAAATATGTATTACTTCGAATAATTAAAGTAAGTTTTATATAATAAACAGGTAACAAGCAAGAACTGGATAAAATTGCATTCATTCTTCTCACTTTATTTTCCTTGTCTTCTTTAAAGGCCGTTTGCTTCATAACTTTTTATTGCAGTCTCGAAAGTTACTGCAGAGTAAAAATAGAAAATAGTTAAACTTCTTGCGAATCTAATATGTGTGATACGCTTAAGTGCCATAAAAGCAATCTTGTAGTTATTGCTTATTGTGTTATTTTTCTTTTCTTTATTATGCTGCGAACTTTGGGAACGAAAGAAATATGATTAGGTTTTGTGCAAATAGTATAAAAATGTTAATGTCGGCAAGAAGAATCAATGGAAGTGAACCAAACAAAAAAGTTAAAACACAAATACAATTAGGGAAATGAGTGAGTTTGTATGATTAAAGTCATAGAAAATTTTCTAGGGTTCTTATTCGACTTTCTACTCGAATAATCGAAAACTCAGGGTCAGATATTTTTCGAAAAATTTATTAGGCCTGATAAAGATATATGAAATGAGAAAGCTCTTTAAGTAAGTAACGTTATAAAAATTAAAGATCTCGAAAAACAATTCACTTTATAAATTATTTTTTTATTATTATTTTGACTACTATTTTGAATAAAGGAAATTAAAAAACTCTCCACGCAAATTGAAAAGAAAAGAACAAGGCGCGTGCAACGTAAATAGGTACAGCCTGTTCAGAATAAACGGAAAAAAATTTAGAATAAAAAAAGTAACTAAGACCAAAAAAAAATATACAGTTTAAAACATAAATTTGTTTATTTATGGACAAGTTATTTTAACACCAAAACTTTCATGTAACAAAAAATATACAAGATCATACAGATTGTGTTTTTATAAATAGGTTTCTATCTATTGTCATTCGCGATAAAGGAAAACTTATTTTTTTATTTATTAGAAAATGTTTTTGTAGAATATAAAGCCAAATATTCAGACAACATGTAAAAGTAATATTTTAGACTGTTTCTTGTTTGATTGTCTGACAGAGACTGTCTCTCTTTATTCTTTTCGTATTCTGTTTAGCCTATTTACATTGATTATGTTCGTTAAGTTGTTGTTGTTAAATACTGCATTTTATACAATTGCTTAATATAGAGAGATTTAAAGAACATGAAGAAATACAGCAAAGAGTAGTTAAATAGTTGTTGTTGTTAGATATTTTACGGTTATAAATATAACTTTGTGTACATAAAATTAAGCAATAAAGTAATACACTAAAGAGCAAAAACTTATGACAACTTATTTAGCTTTACGAATAATGACGAATATGTTTGTATTAATTTTATGTGATAGTAATGTTATATTCAAGTAATATTATGCCTACAATATTTTATTTGTACTTCTTATTACATTAAGGTAAAATATGATAAAATGCAGAAATAATAAAACGAAATAATTAAAACGCAAAACCACAGAAATTAAAGTTACCTTCCTGAAGTAATAAAATTTTTTCAAGAGAATAAGTAAAACAATTTTTTTGTTTTTTTAATTTCCTTAAGATTAAGAAATTTAGCAAATAAAATTTATTTTGTTATTAAATATTGAAGGATATCTTCCTTTCGTTTTAACAGAAATATTCTAAATGTATTTATAGAAAATTGCATTAAAAGATTTTCTAATGAGAACTTATTCCCTAAATGTTTTCATCTGTGTATCCAACCTATCTACTCGTATGTATCCTTTCTTGTCTCTAAATTCTATTATAAACAGCGTTACAAGCGGCAGTTGAAAACTGTTGTTGTTTTAAATAAAAACCGACTAGATGCTGTTTCAAAAAATGATGATCTAAGATGAGAACATTTTCACATTTAAATAAAACACATTTCTTTATCTGCGTTGGTTCTTTAGCTTTTTTGACATTTCAATTTTATTTCGCTTAAGAGTTTTATGATAAATAAAGTTATGAATTTGATTATGTGGCGGTATGCGGAAAAGCTTTGCAGAATTTCGTTTAAAACTTTAACTCTGCAGCTAATAACCTGAGAAGTAATTAGACGTAAATATAAAGATAATAATCTGCTAAAAAATAATCATGTGTATGGGTTTAACCGGTGGGAGGTCGTACATTAATTTAATATACCGACTTATTATCAATTTCATAGTAAGATGTGACAAAAATTTAGATAAACTTTGGGTGCATCATATTTAAAACGCGTTCCATCGAAATGAAAATTTAAAAAGTCGAGTGCAAATTTTTAAAGTTAACGCAACATTTAACATTTCGACAATTAAGTTGCTGCAAAAGCCAGAACAAAATTATTGATTTTTGGTATTAAATCATTTTTTAACTGTTTTATATTTCCCAATATTAAAGAATTTCTTGCTGCATCAGTTTTTACACAATTAAAACTATTTATCATCTTCATGCAGGAACAGGGAAAAATAAATAAATTTTAGTCGAAAATTTGTGAAATATTTCCTTCATTAATTTTTAAAAGTTTTGCTAAAAAAGTCGATATTTTGATTTTCGTTTTATCTATGATGGCACTTAAAAATATTTTTGTGCTGCGACGGGGTGAAAAATATAAAGCAGAAATTTATTTAGGGAAAACTGATGTGCAAACTCATAAACAGAAATTAATAACTTTATCAAGCAAAGAACAAAAAAAAAAAAATGATTGTTCTTGTGCAACGTGGGAATTAGTGCGAATTAGTTTTCTACCCAAATCCATAAAATGAAAAAGAAATAAAAAGAAAAAAAAAAGACTGAACCTGAACGAAAACTGAGTTGTGTAAAAATAAAACATTTTCCATGGATGTGTTTTGCTTTTAAACTTGTTTTTTTTTATTTATTTTTATTTTTTTTATTTATCAGTTGAACAAAGTTTTTCTTTACAATGCAAGGATAAAGAGTTAAAAGAGTTTTAAATATTAATTATTTATTAATAAAAGCTTAAAAAGATAAATCTTGCTAATAAAGCAGATGAAACAAAATGTAAAAAAAACTGGTATTTATTTATTCATACCAGAAAGTTTTAAAATCTACTAAAAGCAATAAACTGTTAAATGCATTTGTATTTTTATTATTGTTATTTTTTTTTAATAAGTTGACGTTTATTTTGTTTAATCCATGGAAAATAAAAATCTCAATAAATATTTTTTATAAAAAACTAAAATACAAAATTTATTTCTGCGGAAAATAAAAATGTATCCATATGATCACTCCATTATAATAGCTCAGGTCAATAACATTTGCATAATAAATACCGAAAAATTTTGATAATGTGTGTTCCTTTTCATAACAAGATATCGGGGGAAAAAAAGCAAAACGGATATCAATAATTAAAGTTTTTACCCAGAAAGTGTGCGATATAACTCACGTAGTCTCGCAATATTTAATAAGCTTTAATTGTCTTAACTTATTTACATATTTATTACACAAAGAAATGCTCTAAGAAGGAAACATCAGCATTCACTCGTCTTTAATTTGGACACTGTAAATTATTTCCCAAATATTTACTAGAAACACTTCAATTTCAATGTGCTCCACATGCAACAAGAATCATTATTGTTTCTCATAATTTGGATGAGTTCAGTTTATATAATAATTCATAGTGAAAAAATATGTGATATAAACATTAAATTAGTATTCAAGTTTTGTTAGATAACGTTAAATAAATCTTGATATTTCAGTCGAAGTCAACCTCTTCCATTCATAAATAAATATTATTATTTTATTTTTTTTTGTTTTTACCACAACGGACCATTTTATTGCCACGATTTATAAAATTACGCAATAGCGAACATTATATCCGACAACTTTAAACTCGATACTTTCGAAGGTGCAACTTTTATAGATAATTTCGCTCAAAAAGAATTCAAAGAATTAAAAACTTTTTGTTTGATTTTTATTCGGTTTTAAAATAGTTTTCAAGTAAATGAATTTTGTATAAAAATGGAATGGTTTAATCTGAAAACTAAGTTTCGTATTAAATAAAATCTGGTGGGTAGTAAGTGGATAAGTAAAACATTGAAAATTTAATCGGAAAATTCTTTTAAAAATGTTCGTAAGTCATCGAATTTATCTCACTATTTGTTTACTTAAAAATCCGTTCAATTTCATATCAATTCATTTCCTTATATTTTTCCATCAGAGAAAGTATCATAAAAAAGCGGGAATAGTAAATAATTTCCGAAGTTCGAAAGAATAAATAAAATCTAATTTGTTTTTATAATTTAGTTTGCATGTGTCTTAGGTCTTCTCAAGCATGAAAAACTATGCAAATGCATAATCCTCAGGAAAATTTTAGTATTTCTAGATCTTAAAAAAAAATTATCTTTGATATGATTCCACACGTACGTAAACATAATTTGCTTATACTTTTTATTGAATTACTTAAGGTGCAAATAGATGTTTCGCTTAAATAAAATGTGTGTTTCTGAAATAAAGTAATAATAAATCAGAAAATTTCTATTTTAAGGCCCATATTAAAGTGCTACATTTATGTAAATTGGGTTTTTTTGCGAAAAAAAAATCAATTTAGTTGAAATAGGAATTTTAATCCAGTGATTTGAAAGTAGTTTGTTGTATTAACTTATCTGGTGTCAGCCATATTTTTAGAAACAATACCTAAAGAACCCGGCCGATAGATGCCAGTTTAATATGACAGAGTTATTTAAGTTTTAGTAAATCGTAATTGCATCAGGTGCAAATATACCTTGAAATTAATTAAAAGTTCAGCTTCCAACTTTAAAGAAACGTTATGTATAGGAAAGAGCACGCACCAAACAATAGAAATAAACTATCGAAAAGTTAGGGGAGCGAATCAATACGACTTAACACTGCCAAATATAACTTTCTTCTACAGAACTTGAACTAAAACCGTTTGACATCTGTTTATTAAAATCATTTTGGTTGTATTTCATTAATTTCCACATGATGCTTGTTTATTTACAAATTGTTTAAACACTCTTCACAACAGGTGCAAAAAGAGTATATCTAAGTTTGTCATGTCGTTTGTGCGGCCTAAAATATACAACTCCGACCCCATAAAGTCTTAAGTATATTCTGAATTCTTATGCATGGCGAATTCAATTGAAAGATGTCCATCTGTCCGTCCGTATTCGGGTTGAAATCAACTTTGCCAAGGCACCAGAAGAAAATCTGTGAGATCGGTCCATGTCATTTCACGCAGCGGCCAAAATATCACGCCTGCCTCTAATTTCTACACATCATTTGGAACAAATCTATTTTAGAAAAGTAACACAATCAAAAAATAAAAAAGAAATATATGGGGCGATAGAGAATTAAAAAACAATAAAAAACATTTAATGAAAATATTGGCGTTCGCTTATATTTTTCGAGTTATAGACCTCTGAACTCGGTTTTTTAGGGCGCCAACATAGTTATCATTTCAAAGCTTTTGAAGAGATCTTTCGAAAAATATTTAAGTTTTTTAAAATGGATTCACCCACTCTATTTTACTTATTTATATCTAATTATTATTATTATCTAATTTTTTTTAATCTTTTTATTTTCAGTTACTTGAATATTTGTCTTTTTGACTGGAATTACCACACTAAAATAGATTTACATATATTGTGAAGGGTATATAAGATTCGGCATAGCCAAATATAGCACTCTAAGTTGTTCTTTGTCTGTGTCGTATGTACCAGATTTGCTAAAACATCACACTTAACTTTGAAATTACGTCGATTAAATAAAGAAAAACCACCTAGTTTTTATCAGAATAAAATAAAATAATTGGAGAAATAAATAAATATTTTTTCTTCCTTTTTATCACTTTTAAAAGCGATTTTGGTAATAAGAAGGATCATACTTTGTTAATTTTTATTTGAGGTAAAAACTAGATGGATTGGTTTTTTCCCCTTGGCTTTGTTTGATTGTGTTAAACATTTATTTTTTCAATAATCGTTGGTTTCGTCAGCGCTAAGTACATATCGTGGGTCACAGGTTGACAATTCTTAACTCGGAAAAAGATCGAATAATATCTTTTAATGATAAATAATATCAATAGCTTTGTTTTCTTTACTTCATTACATTCACATAAATATCTCCTACTAATTTTGTCCTTTTTTTTAAACTTACTTTTAATACGGTTTATATATGTTAAGAGTTATCAACCTGTAACCGCCGATATGAAATCTTGTTTTCTTAAAATTCTTGTAAATGTGTGTAGTCTGTCATTATTTTTAAATATTTTTTTTTAAAAAGTTGGAACATTAATATTTTATTTTAAAGGTTGATTCAGGTAATGTCCATGAAAACAAATAATTTAGTCCATTTTTATGTTAAACAAAACAAATTTTGCTGCTTTTAGTGTTGTTTTAATGTGGTTTAATTTCTCACACTGAATAAATTCATTTTATTGTTTTACAAGAAACTAATTAATGACTACAGGCCATACATTATCTTAATATTTTTAAACTGTTAAAAAAAACATTTATTGCATGTGCGATTATTGTTCTTTTATAAAATTTAAATTATCCTTGTGTTGTTCGAAAAAGTTTTGCAATTTACTAAAAAATTTAATGCTGTGGTTAATGCCATAAGCACTGTGTAGCTTATACTACTTTATCTACTTTATCTACTTGAGTGATGTGCTCTTAACTCTTTTCATCGCGACAAATCCAGAGAATTTTATAGCTCTTCTCTGTTGTAGCTGAGTGAACATTCACTCCTTGGCCAAGTGTAGCTCTGAAAATTCAGAAAAGATCCAAATTTGGTTTGAAATTTATCATGTTGCTAATAATAGTTTGCATAAATTTTTTTTAATAGGATTACGAATCACATTCAAAAACATATTAGAATGGCATCAAGCCTTCAAGTAGGCAGACGCAAAATGTTTTTCAAGAAGCGTAGCAAGTTTTTTTTCTTTGCGGATATCCGAAAGTTTATTATAAAAACTTATAATTCTAAGGCCTGATAAAATATTTTTGCTTTTCCTAAAATATTCGAAAATGCTTTCAAATTAACCATCGCTATTAATTAAGGAAATAAAAATTGGTAAAAGATCAACCTCCAAAAAATTAATAATATTTTTATGATAAAATGTTTAAGGTAATTAATTTAAATAAAAAAAATTTTAATTGCGAGTTATTTTAAAGAACTTCTGCATTTATGAAAGATACATAAAACTTTAAAATATTTAAAAGTTTTGAAAGTTTCATATTAGTTCAGTTCGAAAGATCTTACTCGCCTTCAGATTTTCAATCGCAAATTCTTCTTTCAAAAGTTGGATTCGTTTCAAAACTGGTCAATAAAATATGCTTGGGTACGAATTTTCAACTTAGAAGATTGTTTCAATGTTTTCAAAATAAGCGTGTCATAATCAAGGCGTGTTATTATTTAACTTCCAAACAAAAATCATACGCACTTGGATTCTCGTACTTCATTTAAGATTAAATCTTAATTAATATCATACAATCTTCTATATGAACATATTTTTTAAGTGACAATATTGCAACACCACTTCAAATCTACATCACAATCATTTTGTTAATAACAAGTCGTCAACTTTGCAAAGATTCAATCGAGGTATTTAAATTTATGTAAAAAATTAAATAAAAACCATAAATTAATTTCTTTGGAATGCCTCATTCGTCAGAAGCATTATTGGTATCAATCAATCGCAAGTTATTAAACGCTATAAATAATTTTTCTTTCTTAATAAAATACATGACATAAAGCATGACTAAAGTTGTTAATTTGCTTCTTTAAATCCGTGAAAGGCAAAAAGGGTCGTCGCAAAATATTTGTTATAGCATCTTGCATTTTTTGATTAAATAAAGCTTTAACATAAAGTAGTGTC
This sequence comes from Cistogaster globosa, assembly GCA_937654795.1. Taxonomy (NCBI): domain Eukaryota; kingdom Metazoa; phylum Arthropoda; class Insecta; order Diptera; family Tachinidae; genus Cistogaster; species Cistogaster globosa. The sequence continues at coordinate 120,259,978 of OW569406.1, read as the reverse complement.
CATTTTTGCTTTGTTTTATAAAACACTCAAGGCAATTTTTGATTTTTAACAAAACACTTTAAAAACTTATTTGTTTTCTCTTTCCTCAGCACAGGTTTGATTTTATTTATTAAATTTTTATAAAATGTTTGAAAATTTAACAATCCCCTTTAAAATATTGTGATAACTAGCTTAAGATTATAAAAAAGGGAGAATAATTTTTTTAATATTAAATTTCAAGTTCGTGCTCAGTGAATTAAGAGAACATTGGGCTTTTATTTTGTAAAGAATATGTAAATGTGGAATTTCACAAAATTTTTCTTTCTTTTTTGATAAAACGAATTTAAGAGTTTTAAGCCTTGCGGCCAAAGAATCAATATGGTTGTTTTGGTTTTTTTTCGAACTTGCGTAATCGATTTGTAATGTTAACTGGTTATCTATCTTCATATCCAATAAGGCAAATTGTTTTGTCGGTTTTGGCAGAAATGCGACCTTTATTTTATCTAAGTGATTTTATATGCCTTTAAATTGAATTGAGGATAATAAAATCCAATTATTTGTCCTTTACTATTTGAAGCTCAGAAATGTTTTAGTAAGCCAGATGTTTTAAACTACTTTGCCAAGATTATTTCTTTGAAATGTATTTCATGGAATATTATTACAGCATTCACGCCAATAAATTTTTGTGTAAAAGCTGTGTGACATAATTTCGAGTAGAGCAGGTGTTTGGCAGGAGAAAGAAGAATATTATGTTGTAAAAACGTCGTTACCGTTAAGATACATTTTTACCCTTAAACTTTAGCTTTTATGATAGTTTTAGAAAAAAAGCAGCCACAATATGTAACCACTTGTTACTGTGTTAACGCTTGAAGATCAAACCTCGTCGTAAGTAAAGAGTTCTTTCTTTTTAAGAGTTGATGTGGACAACAATGTGATTCCACTCAGCCTTAACTTTATGGCTTGGATGATAATAATTGGCCTTATAGATCAATAATTTATTTAATTCTCAAGGGATATACGGGAATGGTATCATTTTTCAAATATGTTATTCTATTTATTTATAATCTTGTTCTAAGAATCTTTTTTTTCGAAATAATTCAAATTCCAATTTAATGTTGATACATTCTTATAAATAAATTATATGTCGGAAACAACGATTTTATTAATATTTAGATTTTTAAAAAGATTTAGGTTTAGAGCAGCACAGCTACGAAAGACCTTCTTCTTATTGTATTTTTGAAACTTGAAAAAATTTATTATAATAATTTCCTTAAGAAAATAAGTCCTTTAATTCTTATCGTTATATTAGAAGATTAAATAAAAATATTACAAATATTAGTCTAAAATATTCTAGGCATTGCTTAAGTGTGCTGTTGATAAGATGCTATAAAATAATTTCAATAATTCTTTTTTTTAGCACTAAAATTTATACATCTGTCGTCATTACACTTTGGTTTGTTTTGCTTCAATTTTTTTTTCTTTAAAGCTGCTTTAAATAAATTCTCTTTTAAGAATTTTAGAACCATTAAAATACAAATTTATATCAGAATATAATATTTTCACCGGTTATTTTTCACGCATTTTTATTGTTTTATCGCCACTGACACTCTACTCATTAAGTTCGTTTAAAAATTAATGATACAAAAATGCTTAACGAGATACAAAAAAAAAAAAAAAACATTATTTATCACACATTACAGCTTTTATAACTGCGTATTATAATTTTTTAATGGCTTTAAACACATTTAAAAAATCTTAAATCATCGCACATAAAGATTTGAAATATTGCAAATGTTTTATCGTTCAATCAGTTCTAAGGCTCAAAGAGGCGTTATTAATGTCTCCATAAAGCGATTGTAAAAAATTAATTAACATAGAAATGCTGAGTTAGCTGAGTTTGTAAAAAGAAGAAAAGAGTTGGTCAGCTAAATTAATATTATAAAGAAAATATAAATTAATTAATTTCGAAGAAAATTTAATTTCTTAAGTAAGGAGAAGAAAACCTATTTTGAAAAAAAAATATATTTTTAAGGTTTTGTTTTTTATTTTTATTATTTCCGAGGTGTTTAATCGTTACTTATACAAGACTTATTGATCACTCTCGTATAATGGACATAATTTTTATACCCTTCAGCACAGGTAAATAAAGGATATATCTAAGTTTGTCTTTCCGTTTGTAATTCTATAATATCCATTTCTGACCCCATATTCTGAGTTTTAACACATAGCAAGGTCGATTGAGCAATATCCATCTGCCCGTCGGTGTTAGTACTGAAATCAACTTTGCCAAGGTATTAGATGAGCTAGAGAAAATTTAACTAAGTTAATCGTTCAAGCAAAGCTTTGAAAAATTTTCCACTGAAAACCAACAATCCAAACACAACGACATGTTACTTAGGAATTATGCCTGAGATAATAAATCCTTACTCATACAATATTAAAATATGTTGAAATTACAAACTCCTATTTGTTAATTTTTTTGTGTTTAATTAGTTTTAAGTACCGCGAAAAGATGGCCATTAACAATCATCCACATTTATTAAAAATCGTTATGTCACCACAAAGCTACAGGGGCCATTTACATGACTGTTTGTTTAATATACAGACCCACTTCTTCTCTGTACTCTACGGTTCAGTACTAAAACATTAATTTATAGAAATATTCTACTAAGTGTTTTATATTAAACAAATTTAAGTCCCGTCTTAATTGTTGTGTATCCCTAACAAATGTCCAAGAATTCAATAAAAGCAAATCATTTTGAAATTTGTTATTGTAATTGAGGATATAAAATGTTTCGAGGGCAAAAAATATATCCCAACGTTCTTAGAATTAAATTTTTAGTTGTAATGACTTGACAAAAATACTGTTGTTGCTCGAATTGAATTTAATTAGTTTATTGCTGTTGCATTTGAAATATTCGTTTTATTTAGTTTTTACTTTGAGCTGTTACTGTAAAATTATTTGATGTGATTTTTGTATTTAATAACCTCAAGTATGTCGATAAAATTCCATTATAATTTAAAATAACAACGATAAATATTTTTATTTCATTTTATATATAAATAAAATAAAAAAGTAAAAATATAATAAAAATATAAATAAATACATTTCTAGTAAATTATATAATCAATCCAACTAAGATTTTATTTTTAAAGTTTTTAATGTTCAATTTATTTTATATAAATAAGTTTGAAGAAAAAAATAATTGGAAAGTATTCAAGGAATCAGAATAAAGCGAAATTATCTAATTAATTAAATACATTTAATCAAATAACAAAAATAGATATTAAACAGGGAATTTAGCACGCTTAGCTCCTTATAAAATAACAAAATGACTTGAATTGAATTTTAAAGTTTTGGTAAAGTTATTTTAAATCTCACGACATGTTGTTAATTTTGCAAATGCCGCCAGCATTTGTTTAGTGGTTTACGAAGGAGAATCACAACAACAAAAGATAGGATGCATCACGGTGTAAACAAATTGATAATTAAAGATGTCTGCCATTAGATTAATTGAATTTGTAAATTTTTGTTACTAATTTTCTGCAGTTTGTAAAAACCAAACATTTTCATTTTCTGTGGAGTTTGAAATAAATTTTATAATTAAACAGAAATAAATTACAATTAAATTAGTATTATAAAAACAGTTATTTTTTTAATTCAAAAAAATTTTAATGACATAAATCTAATCAAATTAAGATAATATATATTTTTTTTGTGGTTGCTTAAATTTTTAAGAATTCATCTCATTAAAATAGCGATTTCCCTACTTTTTAGTAGGGATGCATGTGCGATTGTGAAGGTTCACTCTTAAAATTTTATTTGATGAAATTGAATTTTTTTAGCTTGAAGTATCCAAATTAAAATAAGAATTTTACACGATGAGCATATGTTGTTATTTCTCATTTCGACTGTGTAACCTTTGCTTTTGCAAATTTAGTGTTGTTCTCTTCAGGATATAAACAAACGTTTTGTATTCCGAAAAATGGGATGCGAGAGCATGATTTCCTGCATAAATCAAGTGTTATTTTTATTTTTATTTATTTTTGTTTTTATTAAATTTGGCTTAATATTCCCTTATGACTTGAGTTAAGCCATAAATAAAATGACCATAAAGACTGCGTTTCCCATCAGTATTCAATTGTAGTTAATTTATTTAAAAATATAATTTTTATTATCAGCCTTCTTAAGAGCGAAATTCAAGATGTTATTTAATTAATAGGAACCAACGCATGACTCTTTTCCTGAGAATCTACTTTATATAGTTTTTTATTTTATAAGAAATACTTATGGTGTTGATCAAACGTCGGCGAAGAGATTAGATTTAGTCAGACGATGGTGAGAAGAGTTGAAATGTGTAACTAATTCTTCTCGATGAAAGAGTGCAGTTAATTCTTATTTAAATTTCTTATTTAAATTTAAATTATTTAAATTTTAATAAAGTGTTCAGACTTTCAACTACTTTACGATAATATTTAGAGAGTTTTTTATAAGTATTGTCATGCATTTCATGGTTGCCACTGTTTTGACAAACTTTAAAAATATAGCATTTTTATGAAACTAAATTTATTAATGTGCTGTTTTTGTATTTCAGGCAAACAATTCATTTGCAAAATTTATATGGAAATTACTCAAAAAATTGAGTGTTTTTCATATAAATTTTTCAAACGAATTGATTGCCTGAAATACAAAAACAGCACATAAGGCTCATTTTTATTTTTTATATTGGGAAAGATAATTTATGCCAAAAATTTGAAATTCAAAATGCAAAGAGAACAATTTCAGGCTTTTTATCAGCTCCTTTACACATGAAGAATTGTGTGGCTGTTATGTGTTACTATTTGAATTCAGTTTAGTTCTCTTTACACATCAAGTAAATATTCACAAAAATAAAACTTTTAAACAGCACACAAAGTACATGCAAAAGTTCAGCTGAAAGTTTTTCGCTTCGTTTTTTTATATTCGTGTAAGTCAAAATGTGTAATGTGTGTTAAAAAAGCTGCATTGAAAAGTAGTTTAAACAAGAAACTTTGTTAAAGGCAATAATAAAGTTTTATATTGTGCTATTTAAACGTTATTTCCGGGAAAGTTGTATTAATATTTATACATTTCTTTTAGTTTTTCATTTTTTTTTTTTTTGCATCAGAGACGGTAAATAAAATTTTCGAAAAGAATTCTTAGGTTTCAAATTGCTCCTAACACATTTTTTATTAAAAAAGTCAATTTGTTTTAATTCCTTTGAGTATTGATTTCAAATTTATGATAACAAAAAGGACAGGTACATATACCCACTTCACTATTCTTAGATTGCAGACAGCTGCTGTTCGAAACAATAAATGATTTTTATACAAAAAACTGCCTATTTTTGTTTTAATTTTGCGTTTGTTGTGAACTTGCAAGTACTTCTTTAAATATTATTTTGCCGTTTTGTAAATTTTTTATTTTTGGATTTTTTTGCCTTTTTAATTTTTAAAATAAAAAAAGAAAAAGAAAAAAATTAATACTGGTTTGCAAAAGCTTGTTGAGGGTATTTATGCTTTACATCGAAATTTGTTGCCCTTAAGATTATTGTGGTTATTTGCATTTACCCAAGATGATACACCCTTTCGTAAGATTGTATATTTTTTATAATTTGAGAAAAACACTATTCTGCTTTGATATTTGTGAAGTAAACATACGCAAAGTAAATGTCAAGAAAAATTATTTAAAATTGTTTTTAAACGTTACGCTTACACGGTTAAGGGAAGGGGCAACACTAAAATATGACCGGTTTATTTGAGAATATGTGATTACCACAGGGTATATAAACAGCGTAGTTATACCTCACGTTCCAGTGGCTGTCCAATTTTTTTTGGTAGACGGCACCGTTCACTTCCATAGTGTATTACTACTAAGATATTCAAATTTCGAAATAAAATTTTTTTTTATCTTCTTCTACCCAGTTTTTTAAATTGTTTCTTAAGTTCTTTTAATTTATCAAAAATTTGTTTGTGCAAAAGTTCAGGTGAACTGTACCTAATTTTAAGTGGAAGGGGTTGTATTACGAATCATTAATTTTAATTTAAAAAGACAGCGCAGTATTAATGAACAAAAGCACAGATTAGTTAATCTAATTAATAATAATATAATCAAAGGCTGACCTGAATAATGTGGAGTTCTGCTGAAGAGAAGGAAACATAATGGGCGAAAAATCCGACTTACTTAATTTGAAAAGGCAGACACCACAGCTGTAAAAATAAATAAACAATGGAGACTTCGGGAGCGCGAAGATCAGAAAAAAGTTTAGGACTACAACACAAAAAACTTAGTTCCGGCTATAAAAAAACCGATGAAGCAGAAAGGCTGTTCATTTCTTCGAGCCAAAGGATTTATTTATAATGCGTCTTGTCTATAATGGTTGACAGCAGAACACCACGGATACACAAATACTTAGAAAGACTGAAAGCATGGAAAAATTCAATGTCTAGTAGCCACGCACTATTATTAATTGTTTAATATTTTTTTGTTTGTTTGTTTTGTTTTTAAAATGTCAACAAAATCTTAGTGTATTCAGTTTGGGAAAAAATCATTCTCTTTTAAGCAAAACCTTTACAACGTTGTCCAGCCTGTACCAAGATATAAATATAAGAAACACAACACCAGGAAATTGTGTGTGTTGGACTTAAACTCGCTTTAAAATTGTTGAGCCAGGAATTAGGAAGTGTTAAATATAACTACGATTATTTTACAAACGATGAGCAGAAGAATCGTGTGATACTCAAATAAAGGACTTCACACAAAATACTGAGTAATAACTTCGACAAGCTTTAGAAATGCATTTAGTAGTGAACAGGAACATTCTACTCACCTTATAAACTTTCATTACAATTTTCATTAATTAATTGTTTCTTTTCCGAATTTAAATTATTAATAATTTATTATATTTAACAGTTCTTTACTGTAGTTGAAATATTTATCTAAAGAAATTACTCGTTTGTTATTATGGCCTTTTGAATTATAAAATTTTAGTTTTCTTGAGCGAAAATTAAACAAAAAATTAAGAATTTTTTTAAATTAAAGTCTTTAACATAAAAAAACGTCAGAGAACATTGTTTCCGTTTCTTAGAAATATTTATAAAATCTCATCAACATTGTCTTGAGTGATAAAGTGTAACTGTTTTACTAAGAAACTTTAATTTATTTTCCACAAGTTATGTCATCATGTCATATTAAACAATTCATTCCTTCTTATTTACTTTAAAACATTTAGGTAAAAACAAACCGAAAACTTTGCAGCAGGAATTTTAAAACATGCGTTAGTCAAATCATATACAAATATTTTTATAAATTTAAGTTTGTGTGGAATCTTTGGCTAAGGCATTTTATGTAAAAACTTACAAACATGTCACTATGAAATTTTCAAAAACATAATAAATTTAATAATAAAATATCATCCGATAGAGATTTATTTTCGTATAAAATGTGATAACGTATTTCATTTCTCTTCTGTTTCTGTTTTTACACAAAGGAGCTTGGAAAAGCTTGGTAACAAAGCATTTAAATAAACACAAAACAAAAGACCATGTTGGAATGTATGTCCATACATACACAAAAACAAACATACATACATACATACATTAAAGCATACACTCATATAAATATTAATATATAAATGTATCCTATCGTTTCTTAACAAATCCCTACTGAAATCGTATTCCTATAATTTTAACAAAAGATATTTTTGAAGAGTTATCAACGGATAACGAAACAACATCCCTTGATAACAGGGTATATTATGGCATGGAAACATTTTCTCTGTGTTTTATTTTACACACTAACTTACACATGAACTTTTAAAAATCGCAATGAAATACTGATAGTGATAACTTTTCAAATAATTATTAATTGTGTTGTGAAAACAAAATTGAGTCTATTGTTCTTTTTAATAATAGACCGTAATGTTTTTACAATTAAATTACAATAATAATTTCGGAAAATATATTTCAATGCAAAAAAAAAAAAGCTTTTTACGAGAAAAGTAATCTTCAGAGAAAACTTGTATCTGTAAATATTAATGATGTACAACAAAGTTTACTTTATGGAATTACGTCGTGTATTAGTGTGACGTTGACAATTTTATTATAACATTTGGTAAACAATATTTATTATTTAAAAATATTAATAGAGTTTGTTATGTAATAGCGAAGCATGAGCGAAGAAAAATGTTGAGAATAGACAACATTAAAAGTTATTAAAAAAAATCTCGTGCTTTTAAACTTGAATAGCTTGATAAGAACAGAGCTATACCATCTTGTAAAAAATTTGAGCAAACTATTGAATTATGCGTTATTTGAATTGTGTCCTTAAAACTGAAATAAAAAACTAATGCGGTCTTATTTATTTTTGTTGCTCGTTTTGATTCACTAAAGTTAAATTATTTGTGAACTTTTTACAAAAACTGAAAAATAATAATACAAATGCATTTTATTGAGAATAACCATCCATGTGGCTGGCCACTTTGTTGCTTCTTTTAGAGTTCTTTTGTGCACTTTGCTTAAACTTTAAACAGAAATCTAAGTTCTTGTGCCTTAGTAAATAAAATATTAAAAACTAATATTTTAATGCAACAGATCTTTTGCTTAGAAGAAAAGAATTCAGCGAAAGAAGAATACAAATTACTTCTACAGTTTTTTGCTTGTTTGTGTGTAAAATATATAAATATTTAACTAATATAAAGAACCATATTAAGAACAAAAAATCTAACTCTGCTAATGAAGAAGATATTTTTTACATACCAATTTAAATAGAGGTATGAAATAAGATTCATTTTAATCCCTTCATAATCAGTCGCAGGAATGAGTCTCGTTATGATGACGCTTCGAATCATACCACCACTGCAAACATCAACTTTATGAAATCAAAATTTGCAATGAGCAATTTGAAGATTCCCGATTAATTTTTGTTGGGTCAAATGGCGAATTGATGGCCAACATTTTTTAGTTATCTCTTTAATATGTCTAGCAATAATCATGACAAATGCACAAAATAAGAAATCCAGATTGTCCGTGTATTGGCCTTTGGAAAAATAAATTTTTTAATATAATTTTACTTGTTGTTTATATTTTTAATTTGAGGTTCTATCAGGCTTAAAAGAACACACTTTATGCAAGCAAATTAGTTTCCCAAAAGCAAAATGCGGTTTCTTATTTCGTATAAATATCGAATAAAACATGAAAGGAAAATGAAATATACAAATACATGTACATCACACAATTCAACTTCAATTACAATAAAATATATGGCATATGCTTGCATAAGTTACACTCTACATTATATTTATGTATATACATACGTACGTATGTATATATGCAAGTACATATTTACAATAATAAATCTAAAGTTGAAAATTAGTTATTTAAGACTGTGTTTATAATTGAAGGCATTTTATTTTTATTGCTTTTATAATTGAGTCAGCCAATAATTAGGAAAATAAATAAATAAATAAATAATAATTATTAAATTAATCTTTTGCTTGATAATTTAAATGAAATGAAAATTAAGTTACATTTAATTTGTCATGCCTTAAATTCAATTTCTGGTCTAAGTTTTTTGTTTTCGAATTCAAAATGAATAATTATTCTACCTTGAGCTAATTAATAAATTCAAATTGTTAAGACAAAGTACTCGACACTGACTAAATACTGGAAAAATTATATTTATTTATTGATTTCTTTTATTAATAAATATTTGTGTTTGTATTTTTATTTGTGTTTATTTAGTACAAAAAGCTTTTTGTTATACATTTTTACACGTGCGTAAGCAAGTTGTATAATTAAACGAAAATTAGTTGTAAAAAAAACATCAAGTAAAAAATAAGCCCGTTACACGATATCAATTTGCTGCCGCGTATGCAATAAGTCAAATCACTCTTAATTTTTGTTTAGGGAAAATGTATTTCTTGTATATTGAAGCTTTATTAAGCGCAAAAATACGTAAATACTTAAGGAAAATTTACTAGATGTTGGGATTTCCGAGGCAACTCAAACAGTGACTGTTTTTGATAGACGTTACAGCGTAGTGACCGTAGAGTTCTGTCTTATTCAAGTGTAATAAATGAAGACGACATATATTAATGTAGACATGTTATAAAATCATTAAACAATTTTATATTCTGGTTAATCCGGCGGCCACAGGTTAGTTAGTAGAACCTTCTTTAGGATTGAAAAAAAATCATTTTGAAAAATTGCCAAGAAAAAAAAAATTGGAAAAGAGAGTTCTTGCATGTCAGCAAAGTCTTAAAAGTCATTTGGCCGAGATGCGATACATTAAAAAAAATATACGTATTCTATTGAACTCAAATATTGTTGAAATTTTTCGGACATGTTTTGTTTAAGTATAAATTTGGAAAGGCGAGTTTTATAACTCCGTTTTAAATGTGTCTCAAGCAAGTTATTGCATCACAGATTAAATTAAATAAAGGTATAATCTAATAAATGGATTTCTAAATTAACAATTTTAACAAAATATAGAAAAAGTTTACAAATATTTATTTTTCCAAACCTTCTTTTTTGTTTTTCTTTAAATGTTTGGTCCATAGATTAATGACAGTTATAGTGAACTGTTACGCCATATATTGTTGAGGCTCTTGATTAATATTTTGAAATGATATTGCTACTCATATTTACAGAGAGACACTTTTAAGATTATTACACTTTTAATCCCCGAACTTATAAATTAAGAATTTTAATTTTAAATATTTTCAACCAAAGCATCCCACGCTCTTGGATTAAATAATGGCATTAATAATGAACTTTTTTTTTTAAATTTACTCGTATACTTTTTACTTAATTCCTTATTGCAAACTCAAGTATTATAATTTGCAATAAATGATTTCCTTTAATCACCTCATTTACATTTATTTTTGTGTTAACAACAAAGAGTTTTACAGTTTCCATCAACCAACATTAAGATAAATTTATGGTGATACATTTGAAGTGTTAAAAAATTTTATATTCAAAGTGATTTAAGGTATAATAACCTGCAACAATGGCTGGTGTAACTACTTCAATGAAAAATTTTTTAATTTTATTGTAAAAATACCTTTTTTATTATAGAAGAGCCATTAAATATGTCTACCAATGAACACAGTAATAATAACTTCTATGTTTGTATTTTTAGCCGTTTTACTTTTTTATTTTGAGTTCGTTTAAGCATTTACATTCTAAAGCAATTTTAAGGATTTTTAAATTTTTTATTTTAATAATATAAAATTATTGGTAAAAAAATCTAAGCAATTTTATATTAAAGGTTGAGTACCGAAAACAGTCAATAAAAATTAGGTTACAACTGAAGCAACAATTTTATTTTCATTTTGATTGCCCTCGGTTTTAAAATATTAAAGATTTTTTATTAAAGTAGTATTTAGATTTATTTATTACTTTTTGCACCAAAAACATTAAACAATTTTAAATGGCTGCAGGCAGGTTTTTTAATGAAAATTCTTTTGACATTGCAAGCAATTCGCAATGGAAATAAAATATGCAAACATATTTTAATACAGAAATTAAATTAAATTTTGTGGTAAAAAATTAAAATTTTACAGAAGCAAGCAACTGCAAAGGAATATTTAGTAAAACTTTACACCATTTTAGATATACAAACATGAGATAAAAAACAATAAAAATAATCTTATAACTATACACACTTCCAGCATTGAAAGTTTTAAGAAAGAATAAACAATTTACTTTTCAGTGACCTTAAGATGTGTGACAAATCAAATCTGTCCAACTAATTTTATCCCTTTTATATTCAATCACATTGGTTTAAAATATAAAACTAACGGAATTTTGTTACAATCAAAATAATTCGATGCAACACAAGTTCTATGGGCGGGAGGGGAAGCATCCTTGGTCATCAAAGCCACAGTTGAAGTCTTTGGAATTTAAAAAAAATTTTCTTCAAATAATTTAAATAATATTTCAATTTTATCATATTTTTCGTTTGTCTGACTATTAATAATTAAAATATTCAAGATACTTTTCTAAAGTGAGACATCAGAGTATTTTAAATAATTTTATTAATATTATTACACTCAATTTAAATTTAAGTTCGGTCTTCTAAGTTCCGGACTTTGGTAGCTGTCTTATCTTGTAAATTCCATATCATTTAAAGGCCACTCCTATACAGTTTTGTATTCACTCCTGCTAGTTGGTTTTACAAATTAGCACGGTTGTAGTTTTGATGTTCAGTTATTGATTATTTCTATCAACAACCTCTTTTTAAAGAATCGTTTTTCACAAACAGCATTTAGCTGAGTAAATAATAATCTATTATTTACGAAGTAATAAAAATAAAAACCAAATCTTCTTAAAAAATTAATTCTATATTTTTGCATATCAAAGGCTTTTAAACATTATTGGAAAGTTATATTTGAAAATTGCCTGCAGTATAGGAAAAGCTTCGTTTTTGATCGAATTTTTCTGCATTTTTGTCATTTTGAAAAGTGAGCTATTAATTTTAATTTTCACCAGAGGTGGGAAAAGGGTATATCTAAGTTCACCATTCCATTCGTAATTTCTGCCATATCAATTTTTGACCCCATAAAGTGTTTAGTATACTCTGAGCTCCCATGCATGGCGAAGCCGACTGTGCGGTGCCCGTCTGTATTCTTCAATATATAATTTTTCCATATTATTTCTATATCATTTATAATGAAGTAACTCCAATCAAAAGGCATATTAATGACGATAGAGAATTAAAAAATAAGAAAAAACATCATGTGAAAAAATATATTTTCCGGGTCATGGGCCTCTGAGCGTTTCATAGAAAGTTACTATTATGCAACATCTTTTTTAAGAGATCAATATTGGCATCATTTAAAACCTTTCGGAGAGATCTTTTAGGAAATTTTTAATTTTTAAAAAAATGGTTTACCCATTAAACGCCAATGAAATTTTTATGTAAATTTTAGTTGTACTTTTTATTATATATTATCTTAATATTTTTGTTTTTTTTTGTGATTGAAGATTTACACAAATAGTGAAGGGTATATAAGATCCGGCATAGTCGTATATAGTACTCTTACTTATTTAATATAATTCTCCTAAAAGTGTCTTTGTTTTGAATAAAACCGAGTATTTTCTTGACATGCAGTCAATTTATTTAAAAGTTTTTTTTTTCAAATACGAGTATTTCGTCTACGAGTTGTACAAAATAAAGACAATAACATTAAATAAAAAATAAAAAATAGGATTTTATTATGAATAATTTTATTATTCGATGAATAATGATTTTCTATAACAATATTATAAATATTTTTAAATTCTGCAGAAGAAGAGGTAGTTGAATGGAAAACGGTTTGTTCATGTTCACTTTTTTCACTTTTCAATTTTCACTTTTTCATTTAATATTTAAATTTATGGCTTAACATAATAATTGTTAGTTAAAGTACTGCAATGCCGCAAAACGTTGCCTCATGAAAGAACTTTGTCAGCACTAAATTATAAAAGGTGAATTTTAAATAGAACGGTTTTCTTCCAAAACCGAAGTTTCCTTTTAAGCTAAAATATCTTAATTAGTCACTTGCCTTAAACCTATGTTTAAATCAATGTGAATTTTACTTACCATAATTAATAAACATTAAAATTATATATGAAAACTTACCTTTCATACATCTTTAAATAAACATGAATTATATTTATCTTTAATTTTTTGAAATAACTAAACTAAAATGTATACCAACTTACCCGGAAATTAATAAATTGAAGGAAACCTAAAGAAAAGAAATTACATTTACAAATTTTTTATTACCATCATCATCATCTTAAGTGCAATAAAATAGGTGAGCAAAATCGTTCCTAACCCTCGTATGCATTAAAATCACCTTTTTTAATCCCCTATTTCTTTGCATGCCAATTAACAATTACAATCATTTCATTGAATGACTGTAGTTGCAAAGAAATCAAAGACTTGTCTCTTATACCTTAGCTGCTGCATTGTAATAACCCTAAAAGAACAACTTAATACAACCCCAATTGTATTCACGTTTATTAAAACAATTCGGAAAATTCATAGGAAGATGAAAGATTTTTTTGTTGTTTATGATAAATAGTTTTAAGATACGTTTTTTCTCTTGATAAACTAGAAATAATCACTAAAGTTATCTTTAATTTTAAAATACCATCTTTTATTTAAAAAAAAAAAACTCGTAGAAAAATTTTTATTACAAATTACAAAAAAAAAAATAACCTAGTTTTTGTAAAATAACTTTTAAAATAAGTTGTTTTTTAAAAATTATTTGTGTAACAATTAAATATCTTAGGAAAGTCATTAAAGAAGGGGTAACTACTTCACTCACTTTCGATGACCATGTTTTTTAAAACAAAGAAAAAAAAATTTTGTTTGTTCCCTTGATAAATTGCTATTTAATCTGTTTTTTGACCAACAGATACTTATTCTAGTTTTTTGGTTTATGTTTATTTTGTTTTTCCTAAAAGTTTTTTTATGACAGAAAATATTGTTTTTTACTAGAAATTTTATTCGTTTATAAATGCTTTTAATTCATTTTGTATTGCGAGATAATAAAACAAACATTGGCATCTCTCACTAACTTTATTACGAACAAAATAATTTTGGACATCTAAAACTTTTAGTCATTTAAAGATAAATTAATTGGATGACATAAAATCAACATTAAAAATATTAACTGCGATTAAATTTTATTACTGTTTTATTTCTTTTCTAATAAAAGTTTTTATATGCGAAGACAATTTGTAAATAATTAATTTACTTCATACATTTAAAGCATAATCAATTGTGTTCGTATGTATTTAATTCTTTTCTATTCAAAGGAAAACCAGTTTAGGTTCTGTTGACCAAAGTCTTTACTAAAGTGTAGGTATTAAAAATAATTCCTTAATTTGTTGGAGGTTACCAAACTTCAGTTACGTTTGTTTAAATTTGACAACTTTGTATTATGTACTGGCATTTTTAACCATTAAATCGCTTTAACTGTCTCGAAATTTTATGACTCTTGATGACTTTTTTTGTTGCATAAAATGTAATAAAGGTATTTAAAATTTAAAAAAGCAGTCGTAATAAAACTCCTTATCTTTTCTTAAGCTTAAAAATCGTAGTAGTTTTTTTCGTTGCAAAAATATTATTTTATAAGATAAGAAGATATTTCTAATGGTTGAAAATCGATAGAATTTTAAATTCTTTATTTTCTAAATAAGTGCTCATGTACATGTTTTGTAGTGGGCTCATACTTTGTGAATATTTTAAACGCCATTCTTGCAGAAATGTGTAAGAATTCAGTACAATAACGACTTGTGCGTTAGAACTCCCTCTATCTTTCTATTTAAATACGTCGACAGGAACTTTAGAATTTGCAAGTGAATGTTTGTCTGGCATGGTTTCTTCCACTGCATATAACTTTTATTAGAAATCTAGTAATAACAGTTTGTCGATGTTCTTAATTAATGTGTGTATATTTGTTGGCTAAGTTAACAAAAAGAAATTTATGCTTTAAAAAGTTGCCAAAACATTACACAAGCGCTTAACTTCCAACATTCGTTTTCAATTGTGTGGCCTAAAGATGTCAAAAAAAGCCACGATAACGTTTATACAGTTTTTGCAAGTAAATATAAATATTTATTAATTAAATAATTTATGATTTTATAAATTAATTTCGCTTATCTGCCATGATAAATAATAGCAAGTAACCCAAATCCAAAATGAATATCTTTGGAAGAACTCGGCTTCCTTACATAAAACTACAACGAAATTTTTCATTTTGATTTAAGGAATACCTTAATAACTGTAGTAATAAAGAAATAATGTGGAACGAAACTTAAAAAGATTACTTAGTTAAAGCTAAACAACAATTGTTAAATGTATGTGTACGTATATTTAACCAACTTTGAAGCAGTCGTGGTAGAAATTATTAATTGCAAAATTCATCTGTAGGAAAAAGTAGAAGAACTTTTTGCAAAACGAAGAAAAAATTGGATAACATTTAGAAAAGAAAAAATTTAATGTTGAGGGTTTAACTTCATTTTATAGCAGTTAGAACTCGTTGAAAGTATCCATGCTAATTCAAGTTGATGTTTTCTTAACACATGACAGATTTTTTTTTTATGATATTTACCTTTGTAACTTAAATGCAACTTAGCAGTCTATCTAAACAAACATGTATAATTACGTCTATAAAACCTTTTATTGTTCACAGCCACGGTTCGAAAACAAACAAAACGTTTGCATGCATTTTGTATTTCGTTGTTTATAGTAGTGAATAAAATTAAAACAAAATAGGAATAACAAGAAAAATTGTGTTATTTAGTTTAGTATCGTTCTTGCGGAACAATGCAAGAAATCTGCGCAGCCAGAAGATACCACAAAAGGAACACAACTGAAATGTGTTTAGAAAAAAAGGTTTACAAACTTTGGCTGTTTGCGCTTAAGAAGAAATAATTTCTTTTGCGAACTAAAAAACGAAATCGTTTTAAAGATGTATAAAATGTTAAAAAAGGGTAATCTTACATGACAAATAAGTTGTATAATTTTTTTTGTTTTTGTTGATAAGAAATTTAGAGAAGCAGATGGGGTAAATAAAAATGAATAGATTCAATTTTGAGAAGACTATTAACACTTACATTGCGTACATTCTATATATTTGTTTATATATTGTAATTAATATTAAATTACAAATGAACAGTAAAAATTTTGATGTCATCAAAAATTTTCTCGTTGATGTGCATGATAAAATTCGCTTCAACGTAAAAATAGAATTGAAAAAGTGGTATTGTATAGATCTGGAAACGAAATTTCTACATTTTTTTTTTTTTGTTTTCACACTCGATTCACAACAACTAATGTCACTCTACAGAAACAACGTGTGGACAGTGCCATGCGACATGTACACAATATTCAGTGGGAATTCGACATCCATCTGTATAAACCATTTCGTGTTGTTGGGGAATTTAGCAAAAATTCAAACATTAAAAATTCAAACATGTCTCTATTTGGTTGAAAAGATATTTCAACTGCAAAAGACATTAGGCAAACTAAGTTGGTTGAAAACCAATTAATTTAAAGAATTTCTAAAGTTTATTTTCTTTTGTAAGTAAGGGTCTAACTTTTAATATACTTGTCTGGGTTTTTGTAATATAAAAAAACAAAAACAAAAGAAATAAGAACTTCATTTATTATTATATATTTTATGTGGATAAGAAAATATGAAGGACATCGCTGGTTAATTTAATTTAATTATGAAGAGTTTCGTTAATCTCAGTCATTGATTGATGAAAAAAAATAAATATTAATGTCTGGAAATTCTTTAGTATATTTGCAGTAAATTCCAACGAAATGTTTTTGCTTTCAGAGGTAGATTTAAAAATTTAAAACAAAATAAACGAAAAATATAAAAGAAAACAATTTACAGTGAATTTATAATTTTATTGAAAAAATAATTTTTTAACAAGAAATAAGCAAATACTTTTCAAAATGTGATAATTTATATATTTTCTTAAAAAGCGGAGAAAAAATATGATGATTTAAAAATTTAAAAATTTTTGTTATATTTTGTATCAATCTTTTTGCTTAAGAAATAATTAAAAAAGTTATTGTTATTTCAATACTCAAATTTCTTTTAATGTTTTAATATTAAATTTTTATTGTAGTTTTGTGAAAAGTGTTAAAAATAATTTTCGTTAAGTAATAAACTTTTGTTTTAAGCAGCTCAAGTGGGTTTTAAGAGTTAAACTGCTTTTTAATATTTTATTTTTATATAAAATTATTTCTTCTTTAGCTTTTTACTCTTTAGCAGACGGTCTCTTGTAGTTACAAAAAAGTTCAGCACAATTATTATGGGAATAACACATAACAACAGTATTTAAAACCATTAAACAATATTTTGTTTTTATTTCTTTCATGGCATTTTATGACCTTGAACGCAAGATTTACAAATTTTGTTTTGTTTCCGTAATAAGTAATTTTTGGTGCAATTTTTGCATGAGCAGGTATAAATAAGTAAAAGAATAATTTGTAATTAATTTGGTTAGTTTTTGATGTAAAAATAAAAAACGAAAAATTAATATTTTAGTTAACGTACTATCCATCGTCTAACAATACTTTTTCTATTCCTTCTGATAACATAAGGATTTTCTAAAGCTTATGTTCTTATCAATCCAGTCTCAGGATAAAAATTTGAATTCTTGATAATAGTTACGGTCGCTGTCTGGGACTAATTATTTGTTTTTCATATATTTCTTTTTGTATTTTAGAGGCTTTTGGAGTCGTGTTTAAATTTCCTTAACTTTCAGTAATTCAAATTAGCTTTTATACAACAACATCATCTTTACAGTTGCTACGATCAAATAAAATAACTTTTAAGCAAAACAAAAGAAGGAAAAGAAATTCAGGTGCTTCAGAATGAACACAACTATATTTTGATTACATTTGTGGTGAATAAGAATTCACAAAATATATTTAATCCAGCTTAATTCAATGCTACTTTTTTGTGTGAAAAACATATATGTATTTATCAAAAAAAAAAAAAAAATAAAAAATAAAAATATGTAATGTATTAAGCACATCAGAACGTACATATTATTTTCATTTTAAGGCTTCACCATAACATCGCATTAACCTAAAAATATTTAATTTAAATTTGTTTATTTACATTGTACTTGGCTTCTTATAAATAAACTATTATTGTAAAATAAAAATTTGTTCTTTATGAATGTAAACAAACAACAGCAGCAAAATAAATGTTGAACCGTAGTAATAAAATTATTGTATTTCAGGTGTTGCTACGAGTGTAACACACAGGGAGTAGAGAAAAAATTGTATATAAAAGTTTTTTCATTATGTACTTTAACTAATTAATTTATAATTTATAAAAAAACTAAAATAATTAATGAATAACTAAATGCAACACTTTTGTCGTAGTAAAGTTTCGATCTTTGTTTGGATATATGCTAATTTTTCTTCCTTTTCTGCTTAAAATTAACAGCCATTTTATTAAGTTTTTACTTCGCCGATTAATTGCTTTACAGTAGTACCTGTGGAGAAGGACAATGTGTTATATTTACATTTATATATAATAGACCTAAATATAAATTTGAAAAGCTAAAGTAATTACATTTTCCTTTGCAGGGTTACGAACCCAGGACATCAAATCAATAACAGCTCAGTAGTTAACATTCTAACCGTCTAAGCAACAGCACCACAAAAAAAAATTACAATAGAGAACAACTTTATACTTTTGTTACTATTCAAGAAAACAATGACTGATATAATTGACCTTATATTCATTTTGTTTTCTATACACCGATGATAGAAAAAATAATTTCTCCTTAAAAATATTACAAGAAGTCAAAAACTCTTTTAAGAAGTACAAAATATTTTGTAACGAAAATAATAATTTTTTAACAAGAAGAGCAGTGTAAATCTATGATAATTAAATTAGTTGATGGTTACGACCCGCTTTAAAACGTATTAAAATGACGCCGTAACTCTAGAAAAAAAAATATAACGTGAATCTTTTTACATTTTCATAAGAAAAAATACTTGTTAGAAGGTGTCAAGCATAAAATTATTTTTTGTTTAAAAATTATATTAAACGGAAGACATATCTTATATCAACTTGTTTACCTAGAGACTCCATCAACTCCGCATGCAAAAAAAAAAAAAAAAAAAAAAAACAAAATAAGGATCTCTGAACTAAACTAAACTTAAACTGTCATTAATATCTTTTTTGCAAACATTCACATTAAATAGAGAAAACTTAAATCTTCGCCTCTTAGTTCATCTTAGCAAACATTTTAATCTTTTTTTCTCAATTTGTGTTTTCTTTTCTTTTTTCTGTTA
This sequence comes from Cistogaster globosa, assembly GCA_937654795.1. Classification (NCBI taxonomy): domain Eukaryota; kingdom Metazoa; phylum Arthropoda; class Insecta; order Diptera; family Tachinidae; genus Cistogaster; species Cistogaster globosa. Next base: position 120,240,150 of record OW569406.1, on the reverse strand, counting down.
CAACAGTTCTGCCAAGAAAAGCCATTTTAGTAGGAGTAATTAAAAGGGTTCTTTGTACAAACTCTTTTGATTTCTTTTAAGCATTAAAATTTATTTTAATTTTTCAGAAAAAACAAGTTTATAAAAAATCTTTCATTTTAAGCTTTATTTAAGACTTCCGCTTAAGTTTTAGTTACTAAAAATAAATTTGATTAAACTTCCCTCTCTTTCATCCTTTTTACAAAAGTAAGTTCTGAAATTAATCGGTGCAATTTAAAGTTTCTTGTTTGTTTTTCTTATATTTTGTAGCTTTTACCTTCAGCGGATTACACATGACAGATTTTACTATTTGTAATAGCGAACTAACAACCACACGAGAAAAATAAAATATATAAAAAGAAATCAGAGCACTTCTGAAGCGGAGGTTATAACAATTCAAATTAAAGACGACAATAAATTTTAAATACAATGACTATTAGAGGCGAAACCTAAATTGCACAGTTCAATTTCATTTAGAAATAAGAACTAAAAAGTTATGCGACTGGGTCATTATGTTATAAGTAGTTTTTTCGTCACAAAACTTATTAATTTCTATCTTGATATAAAAAAGCTGATGAATAATGTACTCGTATTCACTGTTAAACCAGAAACTAAAAAAGTCAGTGAAAGAGTTCAAATGGAGATCTAAAAACAGTTGGTCAAGTTGTGTCCATTGCTTGCCGAGATTTGTATGGAGTCCTCCAAAAAACTACTCGGATAAAGTAATGTAAGAAGCTCTTAATTGGTCAAAAACGTACATGTGAGTGTATAAGTCTTTATCCCCCAACTTTTCTTTTATATTTGTAAAATTTAGATCCTTTGAAAAATTAGCCAGTTTTGTGTATTAGAAAACATTACATTAACTTTTTAATTATTATTTCACATATGTATAGATATATAATTCTTGTAGTTGTTCGGAAATATTAACCTCTATTATTTCCAGTAAGAGTCAACCTTAGTAAAGAACAGGGCAATCGACCAGGCAATGAGCACGATTTTCGATTTGAAAATAAGCGAAAAAATACTTTTTCTTGTAATTAAATTGAAAGGAATGTTTAGGTGGTAAATTTTCGAGTTAAATGAGAAGGCCATATTTGCAAGATTTGCGGAATTTTTAAAAACGTTAAAGAAACAGTCTTTTATTATTCAATTAAGTTTCTTTTTTGTTGCAAATTTATTTATTATTTGTTTTTTCTAAAAAGATGGGAGAGATTTCATGGAATTATTACAACAGTTTCCTTTAATGCGTATCATAAATTTGTAACCATAAATAATATTTTCTATTGTTAATAATACCAAAGGATTATAATATTGAGTGCTGTAAATTTTGTTTAAAACAAAGACAATATTCCAAATGATAAGGCGGATTTTGTCATCTTGCAGTCATTAATTAGCAACTGTTGACAACAAAGTGTGCAGCTAGAAGAGAATAATTTTTATCATTCTAACTGCTTAAAATAATTAACAAACTGTAATAATTATATTGTTATAAAATTGCTATAGAACTTAACCTATCACGTATTATGTTGATCTGTCTATTAATTAGCGTACATAGTAACTGATGATAAATTCGTTTTGCAAGTAAATGAAAAAAAGTAATATAATTTCAAACTTTGTTCATAAAGGGGCAAAAGATTAATAACATAACGTTCATAAATTTGTCACGTAAATAGCATTTTCTATTGTTAATAGGAACACAGAATAATAGTATGCTGCTATAAAATATTGCCGACTCAGTGTCTGTTGTAAATTTTGCTTAAAAAGACAATATTCCAAATGATAAGGCGGATCTTACCGTCATGCAGTCATTAATAACCAACTGTTAAAATTGTTGAGAACAAAGTGCGCAGTCAGATGAGAACGATTTTAATCATTCTAATGAAAAAGTCTTTGAAATAATTAAAAAACTGTAATAATTCTATTGTTATAAAATTGATTAGAACACAACTCATCATGTGTTATGTTGAGCTGTTTGTTAAATTTATAAATGGAGCACGTAGTGAATGATGATAAATATGTGTTGCAAGAAAATGAAAAAAAAGTAATATAAATTCAAAATTTGCTCAGAATGGGACAAAGAATTTATAAGATAAACGAAAGAATTTTATTGACTTAAGATATGAAACACTGACATCTTTTTCGAGATATAAGAGTTTATTGTGAGTGTATTGCATAAATGTCGGAGTTGTTGACGAATATACCTTTTATATGATTTTATTATTTATTTAATTTTTATTTTTTATGCAAGCGTTCAGTTTTAGCTTTTGGATATTAAAGGTGACAGAAACCTCTCTGCAAAAAACTTATTTCACACTTTTTTTTTTATTTCTAAAAAATAATATGTTTCTGCAACGCGTTTGCAAAAACATCTGTGTTTTGGGGGCCAGTTCAAGGAATTCATTAATTTAGGTTTCAGTTACAAAAAATTTTGTAGAAACTAAAAATCTTCTTTAATATTATATTTTAAAATAAAACATTTGAGATTGTCAACTTATCAATAGTCATTACTAAATATGATTTCTTTAGTTTGTCATTTCTTGTTTTCTTAAAATTTAAATTAATAAAAGTGTGTTTTTAAATATTTATTATAGATTTTTGTAGCGTTAAAAATTATCCACATACAAAAATAAAATATGCTGACAACTATTTTAGTACCATTTTACTGGTAAGATTGGGTATCTCTATTTTCTGAACGAAATGACCTTTTTTTTCGAAAAAAAAGTATTTAATATTTGAATTAAGGTTCTAAGGAACCTCCTTACAAAACTTTATTTAAATCCATCCAGTAGTTTTTACGTGATGCGAACACAGATAGACAAAAATCTCAATAATATGTGTTTTTTATTCCATTTTGATTACTTTCTACACCAGGAACAAAATTTTTAAAAAATATTTTATATACAGAAATGATTTTGTTACAGTTTTACTATATGTAAGATTTTTATCCACAAACATCACAGGTCACCGGCCAAATCAATGAGTTATTTCTGATATTCTGTTGGGTATCTTCTGTATGCAAATAACGTTGGTGGATACATTTTTGCGGCATCTTTGGAGAATAATTTTGTAACAGATACAATTTTCACAAAGTGGTTAATAGGAAAAAAAGAGATTTTAAAATAAATTGGTTTTAGAAAAAAAAAATTTAATAACAACACGTGCTTGCGCAGTTGTAAGCCATTCGCCGGAAATTAGATATTTTATGAAACAAAGCAAAAAGGAAATAACTTCTCAAGACCATGTGATGTACCAGATTGTTGTTCAATATTGTAATTTTCATAGTAATTTTTTTTAACTATAATAATGCGTCAAAAATGATTAAATTCCTTTTACTTTCTGTTAAAAGGTAATTCAAGATAAGTAAGCAAACATGACAATACGAATGTACGACTTTTTGAAATATATTCTATATGTGAAAGGATAGCAACAGTAGTGAGATGATATCATGACTTCTTTATTTCTGAAACCGTTTCTAAAAAACATGTCACGACTATTTACATGAATGTCCACTGCCCTCAATCCTATAATAATTTTGTCTACTCTATTTTTAACTTCAATGCCAACATACACATATGTACCCACCTCCATAAATTACGTTACCTCCATATCCTTTCTAAAGATTCAAGAGTACTGAACCGGATTTAAAATTTCTATTTTCTCTACTTTCCTTAAATCTGCCTTCCAAAACATCAGATTTGAGTATCGAAACATGAACATGAAGCATGTTTCACTGTTCCCCTCATTGGGAAGATTCAACAATTGAACAATAAGATTAAATTTTGAAAACTTTGAAAGCAAGAACGATAAAAGGTTTATACTCTTGTTTACGACGGTAAGCTAAAGCACTTATTTTTGAAAATATTTCTTTACATATAAAGCACTTCATACTGAATAATAATTAAATAGTTTTTGAATAACAAGAAAAAAACACCAGCGGTTAATCAAAATGTTTAAAAATTTTTATTAAAATTTTTTTTTACATATTTAATCAAGCAGTTTTGTTTTTGTGTAAAATAGTGAAAACATAATTTACATTTTTGCATAGCAAAAAGTTACGAGACCAGTTTTTAACATTTATGTTCAAACGTTTTCTATGTAGGGCCAAATATAGAACTGGATATTTTTTTACTTCCAAAAGTAAAGCATTATTCTTACATTATTAACTTTATTCAGTTTTTGAGCTAAAAACAAATAAGACCATTTTAATTTTGCTAATCTTAAAATTTTTAAACTTACGTCCCCACTAGACATCATATTGAGTAAGAAGATTAATAATATTATTTTTCTATGTTCTTGTATATGGCAAAGATGTATTGATGTTAATGTTTTGTTTGAGCGTAATTTTCTGTTCATTGTCAAGGTTGTTTAAATGTTTTTGATAAGAAGGAGAGTGTTCGCACTGTTGTTCAATAGCTAGTGTTAATGGAATGGAGAAATTATACTTAAAGTCATATTTGATGGCGAACATCGTTGCTTAGATAAATTTTCGATCAACTATGACAGCAAATGTGCCCAGAAAAAAAATCTCACAAAAGAAGTAGGCAATTCGTAAACTGTGCTTAAAACGAATTGGTTCAATTTAGGGGTAAACGCATGGTTAAATATTGGCATGTCATTGGCGAGCGCGGGTTTACATTAAAAAAAAAAACGGCGCGGTATTTAAATGATACGTTTCACGAGTTTCTTATAAGTTTAAAATTTATAACTAAACTATAATAAACAATCTTTTTAAAAATGCATTATAGAGAATAAGTGCAAGAGAAGCAATGAAAATAAACATGATTTTATTTCTAGGAATGAAGCCTTAGCATTGAAAGTCAACATTAGTCGAATTCATGTGCAAAATGATGCTCATACCAATTTGATGGCTTGAGAAGACGTAGGGTATGGCTGTACACAATTGCTTTGAAGAGGAAACAAAAACAAAGCATTTAAAGACTGTTCGATAATCTTTGAAGTATTGAAGTTTATCCAACTGAATCGTTATACTTCATTTAAAATAATCGATTCTTTAAGGTTTTACGACAAACGTATGCGAATCCCTACCAAATAAAAAAAATATGTTAACAACTGGCGAAATCACTTACACGTGTACGAAATTCACTTACTCGTGCACGAAATTACTCATAACCTTCATAAGAATTTCTATTGCTTTCTGATTTTATATACGAACTAATGTTTATAATTTATTTTATGTATTCAATGCCACTTAGGAACGAAGAATAATAAGAAGTACATGTTTTCAAACACGTACTCATTAATGTGCAAAATTATTATTTGAAGGACTTTGTTTTTATCCGGTTCTTATAAAATTTTCTGAAGTGAATTTATGCGTATAATTAATTTATATAAAAATATAAAAAATATGTACTGGAATACGTAACATAAAGACGAGCATTAAATATGTAATCAGAAAACATGAAGATTTTTTTTGGGCGGAGTATATTTTTAGGTACTCAAAGAATTAATCGAATAATTTTGAGTTAATATTTAAACTTTTTTTGTATCCTGCTTTTTTATTTTTGTTCTTTTTGCTTCAAATTTCATCTCCTTTTTAAATAAACTATTTGTCAAAGAAGGTAATTAATGTTTTTAAGTTCTACAGGAAACGTGGGTAGAATACATTTTTAGATCAATTCGTTTTATTTCATTATTTTTCGTAATTACTTTTAGCACAGAGTTCATTTATTATTGTATTTGAACACATTTTAAACACATTTTATTAAAATTATAAAGCAAACGTATCTATCAGACATCCTGACGTAAGCTTATTGTTGTATTGTCATTTGAAAAAAAAAATTATATTTAGTTCATAACTCCAAATTAATAATTTTAAATAGAAAGTATGATAATTTCTATAGGACAGGTACAAAAAAGATCTAATAAGACAAAAATTATATTTTTTTAATCCTTTCATACTGTCGTCTTACACAACTCAAAACAAACGTCTGTTGAGTTAATCAAAAAGTTGTCATAGTCAACGATTGCATTCTTATGACTTGTCTAACATTAATACATATGAATATATGAATGCAGTAAAGAATATAGCGTTCTTATTTTGTGAACTAAGTTTTCTTATAAGGCGTAGGATGATATTTTATATAAATTGTATTTACTTTTCATAATATTTTGCTTTAACGGAATAAGTGATTTAATAAAAGACTTTTCATTTCCTTTTCATTTATTTATTATTGTAACATTTTCATAGAAAAGTTTTTGTAAAATGTCTGCAATCGGTATTCAATTTCTATCTGAATAATAAATTAAGAAAACGATTAACTGAATGCTTGCATGAAATTATATAGGGTAATAAGTTTTAAGGAGTACTGTATACAGTTTTAAAGGAAAAAATTAAATAACAGCAGAAAACGTAAAAAACCATGAGATAAAGTCACTTCAAGCCGTGATTGTATTAATAGGTATATAAATCCGAATCATAATTGAGGAGTTATCATTTAGCAGTTAAGAAAATGAAAATTAATTAACTCATGAAACGCAGTCACCCCTCAATGAATTCCATAACAAAGAAATCATACATTCTAGAAAGAAAAATATTGTGAAACAAAATTTTTCCTATCTTTATCAAATCCTAATTTTCAGGAAAAATTTATTTATTTCGTTAAAAAACAGTCGGTGGTGGTTTAGGGACGACGGTTAGCCGGCTGGAAGATAGTCTTAACGGATCAATATCAATCCCAAATTTTTTATATTCAATGTTCGTGACTGTAAGACAGTGAGCCAATTTTAACTAAATTCCTTTCGCTCTACCTAACTTGATATCTAATTTAAAAATTAGCAGTTCTAACGGCAGTATAAAACATAAATGTAGAATTGTCCTGTAAGTATATTTTGAAATGTAACCCTTGTGTTCAGCTACCGTATTAAATAAATTAAATTTTTGTTTACTACGAATTCATTACAATAAACTCAGCACCATCTTGAATCGACTCAAATCCGTTAACACTGTTAGAAATTATTCTAATTAATTCTGCTTGATTCCTTGAAATATAAATATTTGATTTTATTTACAATTAGCGTAGAATAATATAAAAAAGATTTTAAAAAATAAATTTTTATAATAAAATATTTTTATGCTATTTTTTTTACAGCGACTGGTTTTAAAAGTATCAATTATTTAGTTCTCAACAGAACAGAAAAAATCTTAATACTTGGATTAAAAGCTGCAAGTAGTTCTTTTACGATATCTTAAAAATAATTAATTACAGTCTCACAAATTAACTCCTTTGCATTCAAATGCAGGGATATTGAACCATTCAAGCTGTGAGTGTGTAGATAAACTCCTTTTTTTAGGTTGCCAATTAGTTTTGTTTGTGTGATTGCACAACTAGTAACAACAGCAAAAGTGAAAAAATTATAAAATAAGAATACATTTATTTTATATTCCAGAATAAATAATTTTCGTTTTACATTGGGAACATTTTTTATTGGAAATAAAGGATAATTGATAATAAAAAACTCCTTTATCTGCTTTCCTGTTTAGCAAAAACTATTAATTAAACTGAGAACAATTCATTTAAATTTGCACTTGATTCAGAAACTATGTAACACAGGAGTATCTGAAGTGCTTCCAATGTATTTAAAAAATAAAAATAATAAAAAAATAAAAAATTAATTGTTACAGTTGTGGAACATTGCTACGAGTCATTATGGAATAAAAATCTGTATCTCTGTTTTAAAAAAAGCACGACTTAGCCCTTCGAGTTAACATTAAGATTTAAGCGATTCGATTTACCTTTTTTCATTGGTTTTTTTAGAACAACTTTCAGAATTTTTCATAAAGAAGATTACCTTTTCCTTAAAATGCTAAATTAACAACGAGTCACGCCACATAAATTATTAAGGCAACAATAAGTAGAATCTACTGATGTAAATGCCATGTAAGCGCATGTACATGTCGAGGCATGTTATTAATCACAACAGCAAACTTTTTTAACTTCTGACTTTATACAAAATATTTTATTGTCTGGTTGACATGGGAAAAATGAAATTTTGGTTACAAAATAAAGTTCACGAAAGAAACCAGGAGAGAAAATAGATGAATTTTAACAGAATGGTGCTGCTCACATTATAAGCCAGAAATGATTTGCAAAGAAAAGAAAAGGCAAATCTAGGTTAACAGGGTTATAGAAAAAAAGGATTTTTTTATTTAATCTTATTAAATTTTTGCAATTTTTATCTTTTATCGTCATTAGAAAATGCTGATTATAAAATTAATTACAACTAATAGTTTAAGACAGATAACTTGGGTTTTTTGTAAAGAATGGAAAAAAATCGTGTTTCTAAATTACACCTCTACTTGTTGATCATTATTTTGAGGATTTGATAAAAAGTTTTTTTCCACATATAAAACGCCATAGTTGAGGCAGGATGAAAAATACGTGCACAACTGTTTGCAAAGAAAACTTGTAATGTGGGTGGGCTCTTCCCTTTTAATGCTCAAACATGCTTTTTACTCAATAGCTATTTAAAAATCGTGTTTGTGCCTGATTATTTTTCATTCAGATTGATGAAAAAGTCTCCTATATAACCACATTGTTCTTGAAATAATTCCAGAATCAATTGCACTGTGATTAAAATGAAGAAAAGAAACTTAATAATTAATGTTTGTTCGTAATGAATATTAAATTTAAACAATCAACTGATAAGCGATTGAAAAAACTATTTTGATTCTGACAAATTAGATTTCTGGATTTTAATAACAATCATTATTTATTTTCAACGTAATTTTATACTCCAAGTGATTCAAGTAAGAAAAACAAAAAACGTACTTCTGGTTTTATTCAATGTATCATAATCTCTTTATCAGTTAAATTTTATAAGGACAGATATTCATGAAAAGTGTTTACTAACGAACTAAAATACTCTAATTATTTTGCCTTTAAATATAAATTAAAAATTTAGTCGAACCGCATATTTAATAATAACGGTACAAGAAAATTATTCTTGTATATTTAAAGCGTTGAGAGAATTGAATTCCACAATATATGGCCAACTGGACAACTTTTATAAAAGAATTACGACTATTTTTTTGGGTCGATCTTAAAGTTCATTCTTTGTTAATCAAGCCATAATCAATACATCAAGCGTTGCGTTGCTTAGCGCCTTGCTTTGGAAGTTGCTTGCATATTATTTTTAAACTAAAAAATTTTCAGGGAAAAAATGAAACAGCAAATTTGCGAGAAACGAAAATAAATTTTTTCCTAAAATATTTAAAAAAATATTTGCATTTAACAGCAAGCCACACAACACCAGTAGTGGTAGCCATATAAAAATTCTTAATGTTAAGTTTTTTTTATTATTTTTTAAACTTGGAATTCCTTTAAAGTTAAATTAACGTGAATACAACGAATTCTCTTTCTAAATATCATCAAAACTTCAGCATAAGATTTCGCTTTTCGGGATGCGATGGATGCTTAGTTAATAATGGATAAGACAACTTTCTCGACATGGTTATTTTTTAATATTTTATTATAATAATATTTTTCCTAAAAACTCTATTTTTCACTGGACTCTACTTCATACTCAGGAATTGTACCACAACCGTAGACAGCAAACGGTTGCTTTCAAATATTCGATGGTAAATTTTTAAAATTGTTTTCAAAAACTAAAAATCTTCCTATTGTTTGACAAATTATTTTTGTTTTCTTAGACTTTAGTTCATTTGAGCATTGGTGGGGGATAAAAAAATTACTTGTGGTTTTATGGAAAAAAAAAACTTTTGCTCAAATTTTAAATATTGTTAAAATTTAAGTTTATGTTTATATTAAAGACTCATACAAAATGATGCTGGTCATATGCCAATAGAATATAAAAAAATACGTGCGAAAGAGTAATATTTTCAAAGGCTTAAATAAACATGAAGTTATTTGTTTGCCCTTAACCGTATTTTCTTTGTTGAAAGATTGCGTTGTCTGCAAAATCAAAATCAGGCCATTTAAAGTATCAAGATTGAGAAAGGAAAATTGAAAAAAATTAATTTGTTGGGAAAGAGATTAACGAAAAGTATCTACATAGAAAATAACCATGAAAGAAGATATTTATACCTTGTGATTAAGGTAATTTATTAGATTATATTTCGTTACATAATTAGAAATATAATTTTCTCTTAAGATATTTATTTCAGAACAGAATTTGATATAAGAAAAAAAAAAGAAAATCTTTCAAAGGAAATAAATAATTAATCATTTGTTTAACTTTTATTAGATCGATAGTTTGATTCAATTAGTTTTTGATTTATCGCGGAACACTTCTGCTGACTTCATCAGCATAATAAATAAATTAAAGCTTTGACGACGAGTAGTAGTGAATTAATTTTGTTGTTGGGTCTTGTGTATTAACCACCAACAAACGAGTTTAACTTTTTTGACACCATAGTTAGATTTTTCCTTCAATTAGGTATATTTCCAATAAAGTTTAGCATCACGTTCATATTTTAAAAGACAAAATCTCTAACGAAATAAGTTTTGTGAAATAAAGAACAGAAAAAAACCGTCAGAAAAAGCTATGAAGGAGCAAAAATAGTTTACTGCAAAAGAAAAAGTGCTGTTGCAAATGTAAGAATAATCATTCATTTTTAAAATAAGAGAAAAAACTTTGAGTTTAATTAAATATGTGAAATACTTTAATTGTTTTGTCGTTGTTGTACTAAACAATTTGCAGCTTGATGGATCTTTTAGTTGTATTTATATCCAGTTAATTTTAAACAGCATTTGTTGCCGTCTCTTCGTGGACATCAGTGGCTATATGTCGCCGAAGGCAGACATGCTGTCACACATACAAAATTATAAGATGCTTAAGCTGTGGAATTATACTGTGCATGTTATCAATTGCGTGCTTTAACCTACTGATGCCAACAAGTCGACAAGGAGAGTAAAACAAAATTGTAAAAACATAGTAAATGCGTATCTAATGAACAATTTATAAACTATTTAAAACGGATTTCTCAGTGCGTCGTTTTTCAAATAAAACTGCTATATTTGAAATTCATAGTATTTTTATACGATTTTGTATATTCAAATAAGTGAGAATTTTTAAAACTCATAAGGTCGTAGATACAAAAATTATAGACACAAATTGTGACCATGAAAAAAGAATTTAGTAAGTTTTTTTTGTAATCATTTTTTAAAATTAAGTTTACTTAAAAAAAAATTTGGTGGCGACAGAAAGGTGCGTGACTGTTACTGCATGTCCTTATATGCGTTTTAGCTGATTGCTAATAAGTCAATTAATAGTAATTGAAAATTTCGTATTTTGTTGTGTCTCTTTATAAGTTTTTTTAATAATGAAAAACCATTGATGCTTTAAGCTTTTAGAAGAATTCGTTTTAAGCTTGGAACATCTGAAGACTTTATGACAAGTAAAATTCAGACTCTATACGCCGTTTCTAAAATAGTATTTTACTTACTGAAAGGGTTAGATATTTGAAAAGAAGTATATTGGCAACAATGTTCTCTAATGATTCATAAAAGGTGTCACAATATCAAAACGAAATATACAAAAATATTAAAATGTTTAACGAAAACCAAATTTTTAACATTCTAGGTGTATTTTTATTCTAGTTTTTATTACTTTCTCTTGTCTTGTGTTTCTTTGTGTTGTTCTAGCAAGGCTATTTAAGCATACTTACGCAGCGGTTAACAAAAAATTTTCTATGACTCTGGCAGAGCTTGAACAAATTAATGTCTAGTTCTTCAAATATACGACTTTGCCCAGCGCAGCTATCCCGGCAACAAATACCTCAAGGCAGTGATAAGTTCGAACTCCCGAAGTCTTGTCTATTAACTCACGTTCTGATATTTTTGAGTCATTTTATCCGCTGTTGATTTACACGAACACCTTTTCGAACTCAATAAAGCGGCCATACACATAAAACTTTTTTTCTTTTTTTCTATTTGGGAGAACTTTTGTCTTCTATTTATACGCTATTTAGGTAACTTATCAACCCAGGCTTCTAAACAACAATTATTTTTCGTTATCAAAGAAGCTTTGAAGAGATTTAAACTCTGAACCTTCCGTTTACGAAACAAGCTGACACCTCTTTCTGTGTGATAAGTCAACATTAATTAGTTCACCAAATCTACCATTAAGTTTCAATAACAAACGACTGCGTGAAGCAGCTTATAAAAAAAATAAATTAAACTCTCAAATATTTACTTGGTGTTTTTTTGTTTTTTAATTCTCTATCACCCCATTTAATTGTTTTTTGATAAGAGTTATTTCGTTGTTCAAAATGACATAGAAATATTAGAGGCAGGCCCGATGCCTCGAAGACATGAGCCGATCTTTCTGATTCAATAGCAAATCTTTCGAAACTATGTCTGATGAATTGGCGTATATAATTTTTTTAGTACTGGCAAAGTTGATTTCAACACTAACACGGACGGACAGACGGACACGAACATCGTTCAATCGACTTTGGTATGCATAAAGACTCCAAATATATAGGGTAGGAAATGGATATTGTAGAAAAGGCAAACGGAATGACAAAGTAAAATAAAATCTTGTCCCACTTTTTGTGGTAAAATGTAGAAAGACACTCACGCATTTAAATCATAATCCTTTTCGAGGTTCAAGCAAGTTTTCCTAGTGCCAAGAGACATTTATTACATTCAAAATAAAATAATAATAAATAAAAAAAGATTAATTTAATTTTTCGAAAAAATACTTTGCTCTGGGAAAATACTAATAAATAACAGATACATGTGTATTTCATATTATTACTGACTTCCGCAAAGTGTCTGCACGAGCTTAAGTTTGTTGTATTTACATAAATGTCGGATTTAGTTATGGTTGTGAAATAGAAATGTTTAATAAATATAATTTGTGTGCAGGAAACAACTGCCTTGAAACACGTTATAATTTCCTTCTTTGTACCGCAATACGGTTGTGGTGAAAACCCACAAAACTAAATGTTGTATTTTGTCTTTCAGTTTCTTTTAATGTGCAGGAAAGTTCTTTTTCACTTAATTTCGTTAAATTAAAATATGAGTTTTATTTTATTTATGCAAATGCTGGGTTGTTTCCTTGTTTTATTCCTTTGTCAGTCTATAAATACAGCCTTTCATTATCTTTAAAAAAGGGACAAATGCCAAAACAGTTTTAGGTTTGTTTTTGTCATTTAAAATCTTTATAGTCTCCGAAATTAATTGCAAATGGAAGTAAGAAATACAGTCAGAATTTCCTTTATTACTTCATCATCTACATTTAAATATGACTCATTTGCTTCACAGAAGTTTCTAAATTGAATAAAATAAAAATATATAAAATTTTGTAATGGTTTTTATAGTTCAAGCATACAACAACACTTAAGGGTAAAGAATATATCTGTCTGTGTGTAAGAGAATTCCATAGATATATTTCTTTTATAAGAAAATATTTATGCCGATACACAAGTACTTTTAGCCCAAAAGGGAACTTAAGCAAAGGGTTTTTGTGTAAAACAAAGACCAGTACTTTGTTAAAAAAATCATATTTCCCACATAAAAGATGTATGTATAAATTTAATTAACAACAAGAGTTGTTATTATTTTTAAGTTGTCTTTAACTTCTCTTCTTTTTAAATACTACACTTTATCTTGTTTAAATGAATCAATAAGAATAGTTAATAAAGAATAAGTAAAAAACTACTTATGTCCCCATTCAAACAGTAAAATTTTACTTTGACAAAGTTTTGTTAATTTTCTTTTAAACTTTGTTTGGTGTTCAGACACACAAAGCTTTCTTTTACAAATTTTGTTTCCTTCTGTGTGATCGTTCTTAAGGCCGGGGCACATAGAATCCGTCATACGTTAAACTTTGACAAATTCAACTGACAAGTAAGTTAAAATACATGTTTTCTTATGAGCGTTGTCACAATCAATACGTGTCCGTCAACACAAAGTACGAAAGTTGGTCAACTTTTAACTTTTGAATACTTTGACAACTATCAACTGCTTCTTCTTCTCTGTTTTCTTTTAACTCTTGCTGTGTTACAATTGTGTTTTGTGATTTTAATAAAACAATTTTGGTGGCAAACAATAAAATATAAATTTAATTAATTTAAAAAGTGAATAAAATACAAATTAAATTTAAAAGTGAATAAAAATAGAGAGCAAGCTTTGGTTTAACATCCGTCAGCAAAGTATTCATTGTGCCAACCTTATCCGTCGTTACTTTGACTTAAGTTGAATCTTTAAAAGTTTAACGTATGACGGATTCTATGTGCCCCGGCCTTTAATTGTTGGACATTTTGCATTTGGTGCTTAAAGACATGTGTACATATATACAACTGTGTACAAGCAACGAACGAAAAACAAAGCAACTTTGCGAGTACATCAAAGTCTGTACTGCTTATATTCTTTCTCCGTCTCTCCCACATAAAATCAAAACTTTGCAAAGTAATCTTTCCTTGTGTAAATACACTCTATCTAATAAAATATGCGTAAGTAAGGTTTCAAAGCAAAAATTCTAATCAAATATGAAAAGTGCAGGGTCATATTAGAATTGTGTATTTGTTTTTATATATGTATAACTCTATTTTTGTCGTCGGGTAGAACTTATTATAAGAGAAAGTTTCTTCAATTTAAAATATAAGATAAAGTAAAAGTATATAAAAACTCTTTTAAAAAAATGTAACTCATTAAAATTAAAAAAAATTCTTTTTTCAATTTTAAAAAAATTATTTTCTGTTGATAATTTAATAATGAATTTGATTTTATTAAATAGAAAAGTGGTGCGAGCATTCTTATGTTTTGGGGCAAATGAATTTTTAAAATAAATGCACGTTATCCCAGCTCATACAGTTGGATTTTACCAATAAAGGGAAATTCATTTACTCAAGGTCAACGAGATTGCACATTGAACTAAAGTTTTTAACTTTGAGAAAAAATCGGTACAAGTTTTTAAGTTTTCTTTTTTATTAAAAAAAAAAATGTGCTTTAAAAATCTATTTTACCCATATATTCAGAATTCTAAAACAATTTATACCTAGTGAAATTCATAGACATAAATGAACTCAAATAATTTCCAAGCCTTTCGAGTATTTTTTGAGTTCTTCACATTTTTAAATTATTTGTAATGCAAAAAAAGATAGAAAATAAGAACAAAGCAGACAAATTTAAAGAAATGTTAAAAATTAAAAAAAATCTTTCATATTATTTCCACAATACAAAATGATTCAGTTTAGTTCGAAAATAGTTGCAAATTTGCCGTCTTGTTATTGACTTAAATAAGCACGAAGACATTTAATTAGTCATTTACAATTTTCTTTAAATAAATAAAGAAAAATCTGCGTTGCAAACTATTTTAAACTTATTCTTTAAAAAAGAAAAAGTTGGTGAAGATATCAAATGTTAAAATGTTAAATGTTAAAAAAATATAACGATAAAAACGTTTGATCCATAAGATTTTGAAGGATGTTCAAAAATCATAAACTAGCGTCAAAATGGAATTAAAATTAAATGTTTTTAGTCTGCAAAGTTCTTAAAAAATATTTTTAAATGATGACTACAGATGTTTTAGAAAAGTTTTCCGTTTTATAGCCGAGGATAAATTGCTTACAAATTATTGAATGAAATTGAAAATACCTACGTATCATATCGTATGCATAACTTTTTTAGGCTTTAATGCCCTTGCATGGATAACGCCTTCCATATTTTAATGAATTTAAATTACTGATAAAGTCATTACGAAAATGTGATGTGGGAAATTCTAACCTGATTCTATAGATTTCTCTAGAATAAAATTGATATTTTTAGGAAAGCAAAAACTTCTTAAGGACTTGAATTTATTATCGCATCTTACAATTGATTTCTGATGTCACTAAAAATTCTTTCACTAAAATAGTAATTTAAAAAAAGATTAATAACATTTTTACGGGGGTTGTTAAAAATAAATAAAGCATTTAAAAATAAAGTTTATTTTAAATGTTTTTTTTTCGTACTTTGTTTTTCTGTGTTATAAAATTGCTTAAAAAACATAAGTTTCGGTGTTACAAATAAACCAGCTTTTTGTTTTTCTTGAAATTTTATGCCTCAGTAAACTTGTAAAATATCTTGTTTTACTAGAAAAGAGAATTTCTTGTTTCGCTATTGGTAAAGCAACAAAAAAAAAAAAGGTTAAATAAATAAACAAATTTATATATTAAGAAATCTGTATAGTTTCTAGTTATTGGTTTCTATTTACAAAAAAACATACAAATCGAAAATCAAACTTAACATAAAGAAGTTTATTTACAATTTTTAAATTAGTAAAACTAAAAAACGTATATATTTTGGATTTTTTACTGTTGATGCAAAAAGACATATTGTCAACTGCAAGTTTTATTAAAATTCATTTACAACAATAAGAGAAGACTCAAGAAGGCATTCTTTTTTCTAAGCGAAGAAATTTTCTTAAAAAAAGTTATTTTGAATCCTCTAAAGACGAAATCTTCAAATTAGAAGTATTATTTGTTTCTTTTAACATCGAACAACTTCATCGAAGTTTATTTAGCGATTTTCTAACGTTTTAATCCATTCCAATGACATATTTTGAAGTCTTAAGGAAAGACATAAATATATATGAAATATTTAACCGCCGAGTATTTTCGCAAACAAGGCGCAAAAAAGATAATGGAAGTTAAAATTTCATTCAAATGTTATATTAATGAAAAAAGGTTTTGTCGTTAAACTACAATGTAGATTATTTCATAAATATAGAAAATATCGTGAGTTATTACAAAATTATGTGTCGTTAAAAGAAAACATGAGCATCAACGAAGCAATTAAGAGCTTTGAAATAATTATTTAATTTTATTAAATCAAAAATGAGCACATCATAATTTTAATTCTGTTTAGAATTTGAATAAAACTAAATGAACAATTCTGAGTTAGGCTTAAGTTCACATTTTTAGATCTTAAATTAAATAAAATTTTAATTTTTAAGATATATTTTTTTTCAAGGGGAAACAATTTTCTAAATTTTTAAAAATCTGTTTATAGTGCAGAATGAAAAATATATTTCCTTACTCATTTAAAAACACTCTACTTAGCAAATAAGAGTTAAAAGTAAAGTCTTTAAGCGAACTGAATATTTCTCTTAAAAAGTGCTCCAACATCCAGATACAGAACATACTCAAACAAACACGTAGGACAATTTTAGCTCCTTTTCTAGATTTCAAATAGGTTGCCATTGTTTTTTTTTTTGCCATTTTCTTTATCTCCAAAATCCTTAAAATGTTAAGAAGTGTTGAGTAAATTTATTCAAGTGGAAATTACAAAGGATCTTGAATATTAGTCTATTCCACATTGATATGATTACTGTCCTCATAGTTCCTTCAAGTATTTTTTGAATAAAAACTCTGTTTTACATTTGCTAAAATGCATAAAAAATTTGTATACGAGGGATGGTCCACATGTTTTTTTTTTTTTTCAAAAACATCATAAGTGGACATTTTTATGAGTAAAAAATAAGAAGTCATCAAGTCTTCCTTATAAAATTGTTACCATCATATATGTAGTGCGAACGGCATAATATCGCGAATTTTAAAAAGTATTTAAATTTATTTTAAGTGTACGAGTTACAATGAAATTGCAATTGGTCCCATTAAAGGAAGGTCTTGATAAGTTTTTGCAACAAGTTTATTATTTAAGGAGAACTTAACTAGTTTTTACTTTCTTTTAGTAATTTTTTAGTGAAAACATTTAAAATTTCATAAAACAAATTAAAACAATATTTTTCTTTTTGCTTATTTTTAATTTTATTGATTTTTTTAGATTTAACCACGAAAAGAAATACTCTAAACATTCAAAGTGCGTTGCTAAGATGCTTTTTGTTTTAGTTCTGGAATTTTTCATATGCTGGATACCGTTGTATGTCATCAGTACGGTGGCCATGTTTATTGGTCCCTCAATCTACGCGTATATGAATTATACAACAGTAAGCTGCTTTGAACTGATCATAGAGCTGTTGTAATCCCATCACATACTGCTTCATGAACGCCAATTTTTTTTGAGACTTTTTCTGTACCTTTAAGGGGATGCATTTAAACGATGGCAGTTTTTGGAATAATGGCTCGGCAATTCCATTGCACTGGCTAACATTTGTACGGTGATGACTGCAGTCACTAGAGTGGAAAGTCTAAAACTTTGAAATTTTTATCGGAGTTCACGTTTAAAGACCGAAGTCAAATCGTAGTTGTTTTTAAAGCTGAAATTATACTTGGATACCAAATTAAACAATAAGAAGACTAAGCACTTGGTATTAAATTTTGTTGTTTTGTTAAAAAGTTTTACTTCACAAAAAATGTAACACGATAAAAACATAATAAAAAGAACATAACATAATAAGAAGAAAAAAAAAAGAAAAGTTAAATGAAAAAATACAGGTAATTAAATACCAAATATGGAAAACAAGTATATAAATGGTTAGTAGAATTAATTATATTATTATGTATAAAACAATAAAATAAATCCCTGTAAATAATATTTTCGTAACCCAATTCACCAGGAATATCGTTTTCTTTTTTAATTAAATTAAAATTTATTATTCAATATAAGTATGGAATTAAAAAGACTTAATTTCTTATAGCACATTTTTGGTGATTAAATATAAATTTATTCAATAACAAAATGTTCCACAAGTATAATAAGTGAATCGAAATTATTGTTAGTAAGAAATGAACAAAAAGTAAAAAAAATTAACAGTTAATTAAAAATAAAATAATAATTAAATATATTTTATTGTTAAATTGGAATTCACACTTAAACAAATTATATTTGTTTAATAAAGGAAAATGAGATTAATTAATGGAATAAATTGCAACAATTTTTCAATACTTTTTAATTGAAGTTCTGATTAAATTATAATAATTCTGCTCTAAAGTTTTTGAATATTCCATTCTCCTCTTCGAAAAACTCTTTAAAAGGACAATTTGCATTTTATTTTTGTTGAGGTCAGAGTAGGGATTTAAAGTACAATAACAAACTACAAAAATAAACATAAATATAATCCGACAATCTCGCCTTTAGCAATGTGTAGGCGATAAAATTTTTGAAATTAAAAAAAAAAAACAATTACACAAAAAATTAAAAAAAGACAAACGATTTATGTGTGAGGACATTTCAATGATGGATACCAACACTTTGTTTCAAAAAATAATAAAACCACGTTGCGAATGTTTAATCTGTGAAATTCTTTTGTGCTTAAAATTGCCTTCATCCCTATTAACTCTGCTTGACTGGCAATATGAAAAATGTGAGGAATGGTAATAAGAAAAGAAACACAAACAAAAATAGTGGAACTTCCAAGAGCAAATAAAACAGGGCGTTTTAGCGTGAGGGTTGTTATATTATCAAATGCAACCTTGTTAAAGACGCTCGTATTTTTCATAAACATGCGTGTTGTTTAAACAATAACGACAATTATAAATGCAGAGCTAAATTTTTAAATTGAAATAATGTTTAAATAATAAGACGAATAAGACGCGTACAATATGTTGTGTGTGCTAAAAATAAGTTTTTTATGTCGCGATTATAAGAAGAAAGATTTGTTATGAGGATTTTTACGGTTATCTCGCAGATTAAAAAATTTCTTAGTGAGTTTTTTTTAAAGCGAAACGAATGAAAAATAAAACAAACAATAAAATGCAGCTAAGAAAAGAAATTAATTAAATATCTTAACAGCAGAAAAGAATATTCAAAATTATTCATTTTCGTAACACAGTGACAAATGGATTACTAGACATTTATATCAAAATTAAAAAGTACAATTATTCAAATTAAACTTCTAATTTACGTAGACTCTTGTTAAGTTGTATTTAAGTAAGCAGAAAATCATTACAGACTTGGACTTATTTTAAGTAGAAAAGTATTCGTTAAACTATGACAGGTTAAAACGAAATCAATTGTTTTTCAATCTGGTACATTCATATAAATTCTTTTATTTTCTTATTTTATTTATTTTTTTTTTAAATTAAATTTTTAATATTCTATTTTGCACCTTTATTTTCACATAATAATTAAAAAAAAAAATTAATATATAAAAATTTTTTGATATTTAATTTTTCAAATTTATTAAAAAAATAATCTCCCACGCAAACAAATTTATATGTCAAAAGGAACGTATTTGTTTGAAAAAATTTACATAAAGATTAATAAAATCAAATGCTCATAAAATTTGTTTTTTAAATTTTTTTCTTTCTTTTGATATGCATTTAAAATTAAATCACAATGGAAAAATGATAGGAAAATAAACAGCTAGATAATTCTTACCGCACAGAAAAAATAACAATAAATAAAAAAAATATTAACTAATAAAAATTTTCTAGTTTTAATTTATCTTTTAGTTTTTTGCAGTGATGAGACAGAAGTGCTAACATATTTGTGTAACTAAAATTAAATACAATAAATCGTGCATTATTTTTCTTACAGGTTGGGAGGATAAAAGGGAGTGCGCGTTTAAAATACACAGGTTTTAATATCAACATTAATTTGGTCGTATTCATGTGCAATTAAAATTGTGTCACTTACTTTATCTCATTGTCAATTCATTGCAAATTAATTTATTACATTTTTACTTAAATTATAGAAATTTCATTTGTACCGTAAATAACACACAAGCACAAAATTAGTTTTTTTAAGAAAAACAATATTGTATTTGTATTTGTATATTAAATTGTATTTGTATATTAAATAACAATAGAAATATTCTGATACTAAAATGCTGTAAAATTAGATTTCCTTTTCAAATGACATTTTAGTAGAATATAGTTTGTTAATTATCTGCGTTATCTTGTTTTCTCTAGGCTTTAATACTTATGTTAAATTGTAAAACTAATTCCCATAAATAACCATTACAAAATTTTTAAGAATTTAAATTTTAACAATTTCATCACTGGAGTATTAAGATGTGAAAGATACCACAAGCAAGTGTGACAATCAAAAGAATTGTAAGTGGACGTTGAAATTTATTATCATATATTCCGCCTCATCAACAGTTTTATTTAATCTGCCACATTATTTGTTATTTTGCTACTTTTGATTATTTCTGTTATTCTTTTATCCCATCTTCTTTAATTTAACTACTTTTTGTAAAACTTTATTTTGTTATTCAATTTATTCTATTACGGAAACTGTAATATTTAGATGAAAATCTTAGTTACTCGATATTATGATAAGTAAATAGCTAAATAATTTAATAAAGTTTAAGTAGCTTAACCCTAAAGATTGATGTACTTTACTTTAGTAGTTGGATTAACAAGCTTAAGGCTGCGTTTCTGTAGGTTTCTTTATTTTCTAATAAAGAAGGTAAAGAGATTTCTTTCTTACAATCAATCATAGGAAACTATTTGTTTTATATAGAGCTACTTCAACCAAATGTACTAGAGAGATAATTATCTATTCTCAATAAAACATACAAACAGAAAATAGTGTATGAATTTGGAAACTTTCTATCTTTTCTTGGGGATGTGCTAGAGGACGCACATTTGACAATGTATTCACTACGGTTTATAACAAAAAGACAAAGAGGCGTATCGTTAAGAAGGATAGCATGTGTGTGTGTGTGTGCATAATCTGAACACAAGAACATGGCAGCAGGTATTTGATAATGTATGCATGTAGTTAGCTACATTATTTCTGATTTTTATTTACGTTAGAGTAACTATTCACGGTGAATGTCTCTTCCAGACAGTTTTTTATTTATTTATTCGAACTTATCAAAAAGTTACTTGTACGATACTTCCTCTTATAGTTCCCTAGATAAATGACAACAAATTTTCAGTTTATGTAGGAGGTACTACGCCTACTGTCGCAATCCATCTATCCAGTATTTCGCTAGACCATGCAATTAATAAGAAAGTTTCTACTGGAAAAATTAACGACTTTACGTCTAATATTTCTCTAGATACACCATGATAATTTATCACTTTGTAGGCGAGTAACAGCGTTTTTGTTTGGGTTGTGACTATTTTTATTATTTTATTTAGATATTTACACAAACAGCAGAGTTCCTTGTTCGAAATGCTACAAACTGTAGCTTTATAAGTACATACAACCTGAAAATTTCAAAAAAAGCAATCGAGTGTAAAATAAATAATTTTTGGGGAAAGGACTTCCCAAATAGATTAGAAACCTTAAAATTTTAACAAGGCATGAGACTTTTGCGAGTATATTACATTGTTAAGAATTGATTACATTAATTTATGCAGGAGATAAAGATGATCATTAGTACGCATTTAAAGATATTCTCTCTTAACTTAAAATCTAGTTCAATTGCTGCTTCCTTTATTTTTTTGTTGTAAACGAGTAACAAAATTTGGCAATCACAAAAATAAGTCATTATATAGCAAGTACTTTTTAATTTTTTGCGGTGGGAATATTTATTTACTTTGTATCGAAATAATTACACCCACTATTTCTCTAACTACACAGAATTATTAAATTTTCACTTTGTATGGGAGTTACCACGCCCTTTATTCCATTTATCTGCTAGATTGCAATGTTTCAAAGATCTGATAGCACGCATTTCATGTTAATGTTGCTGTGTTTTTGGGTTTTTTACTGCAGAATTGAGTGGCCCCGTACAGCCTATTTTTTACTTTTATTATAAAATGTAAAGAGCGCCATACCAAAATTACAAAAAACTGCGTATAATTATAGTTCCCAGTAGCACAAGGTACGTTAATTGATTTATATGATTTTAACCGTTACAAAAAAAGCTCGAAAGTTGGTTAGAATGTCGATTATTATGAACGTTTTAAAGCAAGTAAGAATAGAAAAACATAAATGAAAGGGTGCTCCAATAGTTCATTTAATTTGATGTATATGGCCATACAATTGACCAGTTGTAGACAGTTGGTTGAAATTTACAAATAACTTGTATTGTACATAAAATGGTATCCAAAAAGTTTATGTAATTTGATGTATGTGCACAAACTTTTAAAGTGTTTTAGACAGAAGGCTGAAATTTATTTTCAAATTGGCTTTTTTGCAAGTACTATTTTAAGCGGTTATTTCGGTTGGCGAATAAATTTGTTATTTTAAAATTGTTTGCTCTTGGTGCTTAATTGTCTATTAAACGTCTTATTTATATTTCTTCCTTCGCCTCTACCTTTCTTTTAAAAAGCGGAATGACCTCTTCTAGAACTTTATGAGTCACATATGATATTTCCATTTTGCATTTTTTTTGTGTTTCACTTCATTTTTTTTAAATTTCTTTAAAATGTGTTTTTAGTTTTTTCGAACACTTGTTACAGCAGCGCATTGCTTAGAACGATGACTGCATAATAATATACTTCCAAATTTTGTAATATTTTAAGTGCTGAACTAAAGTATTTGTTCCTGAGTTAATGATCACTGCATGAGTTTGCAAAAACTTCTGCTGATGTTTTGATGTAAAAACAACGAGAAATTGTGTTTTGTTGTAGTTTCCAAATCTGTCTAAAATTCTTAACTAATTTATTGTCAAACCGTATATATACATTTTTTGGTGAAAGAAGCTGGTGTGAATTTAGTTTTCTTATTATTGAAGCAATTTGTGTTTGCCCATCAGTAAAGCCCTCCTAGTAATTCATGAAGAGTCTTATGGACTTAATTTAATATTTGCAACATACTTTTCTACAATTTAATCTAAATTATTTAGCCCCTTACATTTTGTAGTACGAGTAAGAAATGTAATAGTGATAATGATTACATTTTGTAAAAGATATAACGACAACCTTCATTCTTGTTTATTTCGAATCATGCACATAATTAAAAAAAAGAAAAAAGTCATTCTGGTGTCAACAGATGTTTACTTAATGGCATGTAATTTGCAGTCGAAAATAACATACAAAGTTCTTATATTAAATTTTTGTTTGAAAAAAAGAAAAATATTTATGATGATTGCTTGAGTTAATCATTTAATAGTTTAAACACTTTTTTTGATTCTGTTAAAGAAATTCAATCTGTATGTTACTGAAGTAGTAATTTTTTTTAAATGTTAAGTAGAGTACGTCAGATATCTTTATAAAAATGTATAAAATTCTTGAAACAAACTTATAATAATTTCCCCTATATTTTTAATTTAACTATAAATAAATCATGACCTAGAAACCATTCTAAATACAACTTGCAAAGCATTGGTTTCTTAATTGTTCGTTTTAATTGATATCAAAAGTTCCAAGAAGGAAATTTTCTTCTACTTGTTAACTTCCTTCCATGTTAATGAAAAAAAAACTTCCAGCCAAATTATAAGCACTTTTTCTGTTCTCATTCATCTTATTTTGAATTAAAATTTTCCTAGGATTTTTAGAAAAGAGAAATCTTACGAAGGAAAGAAATGTGCATCAAAAATTCCAAGAACCGGGGGAGAATTGCTAATGGTTTTTTTTGGATTTTTTTGCAAATATTTAAAAGGCAGTTGGTGCAAAACAGCACAAGCAAACATCATTTGCGATATTTGTTGACCCAAATGTAGGAGAATCCTTAGATAGTTGTCCCTTGTTTTTAAGAGTAAAAAACATGAACTCTAAAAATTCTAAAAAATAATCGAGAGTTAGATACAGGGAAAATACCCACAAACAAAATTGCATCAAATGAAAAAAGTTAATTTTTATGATCCTAGATGTTCCTAAAAGTTTCAATAAAAAAATTAAGCCCAATTCTGTTGATACCGTGTGAAATTTTGTATTTAAAATTTTATTCATATAAAACAATAATGTCGTATACATACGTACATACATGGAGAATAAGTTTTAAATAGTTTCAACAAAGCGATAATATTTTAAAATTGCAAGCAATACTGTGTAGTATTGTAACAGGTGAATTAGATAAAGTTTGCCGATCAACAAAAGTTTTAAATATGAAACGAAACAATTTCTAATAATACGAAAAAAAAAAATACTTTCAAAGTCACATTCATGCATAATAATTTGCAAGTTTATTGAAGGTTTTTATTTGAGTGCTCTGTATAAAAACTTTGTATTAAGTTAATAAATACATAAATTTTTATTTTAATGATTTCGTTGCACTTAAAATTTTAAGTTTAATTCTCGTTATATAGTTTGCTAAAAAACTTATTTTCTACTCAATTATTTAAATTGAGTCGTGCTGTTGAATATTCCACACAAAAATTTCCAACACTCTAACTCCTCAAATTTTGTTTTTCTTGAATTTCTCAAATTAATGATTAATAATCGAAAAACGTTTGCTAGAATTTGGACAATTAAAAAAATATATATATGTATATAATTTAATAGAACATCAAACTGTTTGTGTGCATTTAAAAGATATTTATGCATGTGAAGGAATTGTCTTCTTCAAAATAATTTCTTCCATTTTAGTATAATCACATCGGCATGTGTTTCAATATATTTACTGGCAATGAATTTTATCAGACAACAAATTTTAGGGTCGCAACTGACTACGATTTAAATGAGTTCTTGATGCTGAAAAAAGATAGTTAATAATGAAAATGTTTTTCAATTGATTTTTCTTAGTGTTCAAGTGACAGTTTACAACTGATTGTAATACAAGTCAGGTTTATATAGGTTTTTTTTATATAATTTAAAAGCAAAATAAATGTTTCTTCTAATGCTTAATAATTACGTTTTAAATGCTTTCTGAAATAAATTTTTATACAACAAAATAAGAGAAGAAATTACTAAGGTAACTAAAAAAAATTAATTCCTTTTAATAGGAGAAGGGAAATTGCTAGATTGTTATTATAGTTCTGAAAAAAAAAGAGCTAACGTTGGTCAGGATTTTAAAACACCAATAAAATTACAAATAGTAAAAATTCAATAAACCTTTGTTAAACGTACGTAGTAAATAAAAAAAACATTATTATATTGTCCCTCAGTAATAAAAAAAGTTTATCTGAAATGATTGAAAATTTTTATTCAAAAGATTTTAATAAAAAATTAGTTATAAAAACATTTTTAAATTAATCAATTTGAATTTAAATGCAAAAAATGAACGATGTTTCAAACGAACAAAATTGATATACAAATATTATTGTAAATCTATCTTCGCACATTTTCTTGCAATTGATCAAAAGTGTAATCAGAGTAAATATAAAAAAATATTTTGTTTTACAATTTCACTTTTTTTGTACAATTCCAATTATAATGTGAATTTGCATAAACTTTTTTGTTTTGAAAAAGTTCTGTCTGTCATTTTATGGTGCTCAAGGTTAATAAACTCAAATTTTTTTTAATTTTTTACATTCACAAATCATGTTATGGCATGTCTACTCACTTTTCTACTATAAATACACACGAGTTTAAAATGTATTTCACACATTTTGTTGCTGTTATTAAGTTCGTTAACTTTATTTAATTTTGTATTAAAATTTATGTTTCAAATGTCAAATCTTGGTTTTCATTTGGGTATTTATTCGTTTTCGTTCGAGCCTTTTCTGTGAAAAACTTGATATCACTTCTAAACTTGGGAACAGTTTTATTTAATTAAGAAAAATATTTTAGAAGCGAATCTTACAACTGTTAAAATATTAGCGTTCATTGAAAAGCCACAATGATTCGCTTTCTTATGGTTTATTTTATAGACTACAAAAAAAGAACGCACACACGTTTTGCACAATAGTTGGGTTTTAGTATAAAATTTAATTAAACGTTAGACCGACATCAAATGGAAATAAAATTAAATAAAACAATTTAAATTATTTGAAAAAGTCGTAACTAAACAAATATGCAGTAAATTAAAACTAAATATTATTGCTTTAAAACAATATTGATAAAATACAGTGCTACGCTTTAAAATTAAGAAAAAATATTTACGAAGAAACTGAGGAGCAACAAAAAATTTGTTGAACATCGAAAAAATCGGTGATATTTCTATGTGAAATGCCGACTACAGCTTATAATTTAAGTTTTTTTTAAGTAAATTATCGTTTCGTAGTGTTCATAGCGAAAGCTTGATCATCTAAATTATACTTATTTATTTTCATTCGGAGGTGTAAAAAATTAACATTTAATTGATTGTTACACAACTGTAAAAAATTTAAAAGTTAAAAACACTTTTGTCGCCCACCTAAGGGTATCTTACATTAATACGAGCTGTGGGATACCATACAGATCTTGGGTAACAACAGCCACAATTAGACCAACCGATTTTAAATCTATTTAAATTCCTTGTCTGTTTTTTCAATTCCGCTTTTAATAGTAAATCCATTATTCATCAACTCTTTTGTATGATTTTGAATAATCATAGGTATTAATGACATAACGACCCAGTCACAGGACTTTTTGATTCCAAATTCTGTCGCCACTTATAACTCTTGCACTTATATTTATTGCGGTTTTAAATTTGAATTATCTTAAACTGAGCTTCAAAAGTGCTCGGATACAATTTTTTTGTATTTTATTTTACGTGTATGAGTAAAATCTGTCTTTTGCAGTCCTCAGGAAGTAAAAGTTAAAGAATTTAAGAAAAGCTACCAAAAAAAAAAAAAAAAAATTGCAACGAAATATCAAGATAAATCTTTTGAAAACACATTCTCTAGAAAGAAAAGAAGTTATTTTTAGCAGTTTATTTTTTATAACTTAAACTTAAGAGGAAATCTTATTTAATGGGTAAACTTTAAGTTTATTTTTGTATTATTTCTACGTAATTAAATTATAATGTTTAATATAAGACAAAAGAATTTGCAAAAAGAACCCTTTTTATTTTTCATATTAAAACGGCCTTTCTTGGCAAAACTGCTGTTGGTTCCTATCGTGAGAGAAAAGGATAAAAAACATAAATTAGGTAAAAAGGTCAATAATGTTTGTTAGGAAGAATAAAAAGGATGGAGATTTAAGTTATTAATAAATAACGATAAAATTGGAAAAATAGAAATTAATGATTGCGTTTATTTACAAATACGATTAAGTTTTGTTTAATGAAGAGAGCGTTTTATGCCTTTCCAGATGCAAAAGGAAATATGTTGTTGATTAAAAATTAAAAAAACAGACTAAATAAAATCTTTCATTGAATGCCCTTTCGAAACTAGAAATAATGTTTCCCTTAAAACTTTTTAAACGAGGCAATTATTTTACTGCAAATTCAAAAGGTACCTATTTTTTATTTTTGGCTTTACTTTACAGAGATAAAGGACTTTAAGAAACAAAGTTTATTTAATTATTTTTGCGACTATGCTACATTCTTTAGGAAAAATATAGTAGAAAGATAAGGCAGGTGGTGATAGTAGAAATATAAGGACATATCTTCCTCTTTTATTCAACCCTGCCTCTATTTGATGTTGATTATCCGCTGGCGAATTTGCTATGCAAAAGTACCGAGGGGGAGGTTGCGTGTTGTAACATTTAATTCTGGATGTTTATTAATACCATTAAACAGAAAAAAAATATTTTTCTTTTTTGGTTGCCGCAAGGCTTGAACCCCGACCAACCCAATTTGTGTTCAACGTGGTTTCTAACATGAGTACTGTCGTAAAATTTAAGCACATATTAATTGAAAATTTAACTAATGTAAATTATTAAGTAATTTTTTATTTCAGATTATGCTTTTGTTACTATTAAAAATTACTATTTTCACATTAAAACATTTTGTACTTTTTTTTAAGAGTTGTTGAATTCTTCTGATACTTTTGTTCTTCCTTTTTATGTCTGAATATGAAAAATGCTTTTTTATAATACCAACATGTGAAAAAATATAAGAAATTAAAATTTATTAAATCTGCAACTGATTTTCCAGAGGGGAAATGAAAATATAAACTTGTTTAAATAACTTAAAAGAAAAATAATTTAAAGAAAATTTGTCTCAAGCTTAAACAAAGTATAACTAGTTCTAAGCAGCAAAGAAAAAAAATAGATAGAGACTTTTATCTAATTTAAATTAGAAACCTGTTTCGATTAAAGTGTTGGGTTCATTTGTTCTTTTTTTTTTTTTTTTTTTTTTGTTTTGTAAAACATCTAATATTTAAAAAAGTATATTTAATTCTTTTTCATTTCATTTCAAACTTGTTAAACCAGATAATGTAAAGTCTCTTAAATTTTGCTTTTCTAAATCCCTGTGTATTTCATTTGTCGCAAGGCAATAAAACATAAATTTGATTATCGTTACTTAGTATCAGTATTTAATATTAATTAAGATTATAAAATTTTTTTTTGGATGCTTACAATTTTATGGAATTGTGTATAATAATTAATATTATCTTATTATCCGGCTCTTAGAAATAATAAGTTCTTTTTAAGAAGCAAACAAGCTTAATTTTCAATTAACATGTTTTTTATTTTTTCACATGATTGGTTTGTGTTTAATACTGCATCTTTAAATGAAGCTTTGATTTATTTCATACACCTTCTTTGAAATTTCTAACATTGATTCTTTTGCCATACAATTAAATTAAATTGTTCTCTAAAATTGTATTCTAAATATTCTAGGCATTTTTTTTAAAGCTTTAATGTTTTTTAAGGAATGTTTTAAAATATGACAAGAAAATCAGGCATTTGGAAACGAATATTTTACAAAAAAACTGTTAGTTGATTTATCATAATTTTTTTCTATTATTTTTGAAGCAGTGAAATTTACAGAAAAATAGTCTACAGCTGAATAAATATTTTCTTTGCAAAATAATTTCGTGTAAAATATTATTATTTCAAAAAATTTTATATTTTACGGAAAAATATTTTATTTTAAAAATTTCCTATATTTTTTAGTGAAGAAAAAAACAATAATTAAATTTAGCTACTAAATTTACTGCAAAGCATTTATAAATACATTAAAGCATTTTGAGAAATTAATATTAATTTTATCTCATTAATCAATGTCTGAGGTTAACGAAATTCCACACAGATAAATTAAATCTACCAGCGATGTCCTTGATGCTGTCTTTTCCCAAAAATAAAAAAAGAACAAATTAAATACAAACATCTGTAATATTAAATTCTTATTTCTTTTGTTTGTTTTTGTTTTGTACAAACCAACATCCCAACCCAGACAAAAAAATCAAAAATTAAAGTCTAAAAAAAAGTTAAGAAACTTTGGAATTCTTTAAGCCAAAAAGTTTTTTACTCCAAAAGCCATTGTTTTCCAACCATTTGAGTTCACTTATAGACTTTTGCAGTTGAAATATGTTCTCAATCAAATGGCAATTGCATGTTAAGAAATATGGTTTAAAAGCGAATTGGGACTAATAGTGGATGTACCGGTAAATATTTTGTTTGCAAACCTGAAAAAGCTGCAAAAATAACTTGCCATTTTTGTAAAAAATTTAATTGAAAAACCCAATGTAAAATGTGTTGCCAGATAGTTGGCCCCTTTGGCATGGTGCGTTTAGCACCGGCTAGAGCTTGTCGTCCTGGCATGATTCTTTTGCCAACAAAACTGGGTATCTTGACAACAACAAAAAAGAAAACAAGTATCGGTGATTTAATAGTTTAATCGGGATAAAAAATAAAACAATAATGTTTTAAAAATTGTTACGCGTTGGGTATAACTTGAATAATAAAAACTGTTGCACACTTTCAAAGTTCAATTGTAAGCCAAAATAATAAAATAAGGACGGTTAAGAGGCATGTTTATGGGTTTCCCAGCTAGCTATATTAGTGGTAATGTTGGTTCTCAACCAATTTATTTCATAACGCGTAAGCATATAACATACCATACATGCCTAGATGTACCAATGGTATGCAAAAAAAAATCTAAGATTTTATGACAGTTACAAGATGAACGAAGGCTAGTTGTAGTGCCGTATGGGGTACATTTTTCCCACCCACTGACTAAATGCCAGACGCCTTGACAGGAAAATACCCATATATATTTTTTTATACCTGTCGCTATATTTGACACGTCGCCTCTAACTACTGTTTATAATTACCGCAGGCTATCATTCCCACAAAAGAAATTTACAATTGCATTATTTTAAATTAAACAATTAATAACATAAAATTTATTAGTTTCATTTCAAAATGTATAAATATATATTTACTTATATGGATATCGATTGAAAATTCATAAATTTTAATATGATGAAAAAACAGAAATACAGAAGATAATTCATCTTTTCAAAAAAATAAATGTTAAAGTTGAATCGATTGAAATATAATATAAAAGAATTTATTTATTTTTTTTTTTTTACTTACAGAATTTTTGTTATGTACTTAAGGTTTGTTCTTTTATATGGTTACCTCGCTAAACAGCATCAATTGATGGGCCCAGCAATCATTGCTTCACGATGTCCAATGTCTGCTTCTAAATGCAAATTGAGCTCGTTGAGATTAAAATTTACAATTACATTTAAAATCATCTAGGAACAATTTTATAATACTTTACTAATTCTTGCTTTTTTTCTTTGCTTTAGTATATCAGTTTAGATTATCTGCTCTCAGTTTTTTTTTTCTTTTTTCTTATTTTAAAGTTGGGGCAATTAGTACATATTATAATACGATATATAGGAAATGAACTTTAATTACATAAAAGTATAATATATGGTATGTGTAAATGACAAATTTGAGATTTTCAATTTAATTTATGATTTGTTTTATTCTCTCCTTTGTTTTGTTTTATTATCTTTTTGTTTGTTTTTGCTTTAACCTAATATTAAATTTTACATGGACAAAATAGAGACTAATTTTTTTTTTTTTAAATGCAACAAACTCAGAGCAAATTTAGAATTAACTTATTGAATTTAAATTTAGGTTTTGTTTATATTTAATAAAAAAAATAACATTATATAATTAGCATGTTAATTAGATTGATAATTAACATTTATGATTATTATTAATTTTTTTTGTGTGTTTTTTTTTTTTTCTTTAACAATACAATACTAATGTGTGAATATTCAAAAAAGTAATATTTTCATTTCGATTTTGGCTTAAAGTTTTAATTCTCCATTTTAGAAAATAATAAGTACCTAAGTACTGAGAAAAGTATAAATATACATTATGATGATTGAATTCCTTTTTTTCTTTAATTTATTGAATAATTTGATTGTTGAGAAATGTTTAGTAGAAGGTTAAAGAAGGTTATCTAAAGAACCACATGATCTAAAAGGTGTGATGGTAACATTCTTCCAAAATTTGTTGCAGCAGTGACGTTTCCAAATAAAAGTTTGGACAGGAATCTTACAGCTTGTGCTTTTGGTTTGGTTCCTGTAGAATATTCTTAAACGTGGCTGGGGACTCCCATGTATTGGGAATTTTATTGAAAGTTAAATATCCTCTTTAATAATAATTTTGCCGCACAATTTAATAACAAAATTAATATTGATGGTGCTTGTGGAAAATTTTATTAAGTACAGTATTAAAACTAAATAACGACACATGTACATATTAATATGTGTAAATATGATAGAAAATAAAAACCTTGAACTTGATATTGAAATCAAAGAATGTTGGGACGGAATCCGCAAAACAATTTTTTATTTGAATTGCCATACAATGAAAACAGATCAAGGAGAAGAACTTTACAATAATTCCAAAAGAAAATAAAAAAATCGCAACAAAATTAAACAAATAACATCATGCCAGCTGAACTGAGGTCTGAAGCAATCTCTGTCTAATATAGATTTATGGCCGTCTCGCGCAAGGTTAGAAGCCTCACCGTGACATAATAATAATTTTTTAATGTTTTAAAGAAATTCCTTTGAAACTACTTATCCCACCCTACTTACAGAACTTTCTGAAATAAATAAAAAAATCGTAGGGATATTTTATACCTGAAAATAGAGGTATACCTTGGCCTCCCAAAAAAAAGTAAAGTTTTATTTTTATTTTTATGGATTGATACTGACAGTTTCCAATGAAACAGTACTAACATCTTTTCATCTAGATTCTTAAATCTCTAGTATATTATTACAATTTGATGTTTAAAATTGTCATTATTGACTAAAAAACTTTTAGATTTAACTAAATGCTATTGAAGTCTGCTATCTTTATATATTTCAAACAGTTATCTGCAATATCTAGACTAAATGCTTGTGCATAGACATTGCCCAAAAGATTATTTTTCTTTTAATAAAATAAAATGTAATAAATAAATAAATTATCAATATTTTATATTTTATTTTGGGCTCAAGGTGACCTTGAGCCAAAAAAAAATATAAAATATTAACAACTTATAAGGTCCAATAATAAAAAATAAACACTAAGTTAATTATCTTCAAAAAGACCTCCTGACAAAATAATTTTTGTTGAAACAGAAAAAAAAAACTGTAATAAAATTTAACTGGAAGTAATATTTTCTTCCTTGTTCATTGAAATTTTTTTTTTTATATCATCTTTTTATTTTATCTTTAAATGACTTAAAATTTTAAGTATAGAAAATTGCTATTTTCGTAACAAAGTTGGTAAGAAATGACAATGATTGTTTTTTATCTCTTAACACAAAATGAAATACGAGCGCTTATGAATAAATATAATTTGTGTTAAAAAACAATATTTTCTATCGTAAACAGGACAAAAGGAAATTAAGAAACAAAAACCTTAAACAAATATTGGGTGGTCATA
Source organism: Cistogaster globosa (assembly GCA_937654795.1). NCBI lineage: Eukaryota > Metazoa > Arthropoda > Insecta > Diptera > Tachinidae > Cistogaster > Cistogaster globosa. The sequence goes on along the minus strand of OW569406.1, from coordinate 120,206,705 downwards.
ATACAAAATGAATAGCAATTCTTGAGAAGGAAGTTGTCAGAATGTGAAAATCGATGTTTAAATTAAATTTCTTTAGAATATATTCACCTTGTTTCGAAGAAATAAAAGGAATATTTTTTTTAAATCATACAATTCTTTTATTTATATGTTATTATTATTATTTTTTTTTTTTGGGTGTAACAGCTCGTTAGCAAAATATTTCAACACAGAAACTGCATTGTGAGAGATTATTTTACATATTTTATTTGAAATAATGAAACTTATAGTTATGTATTTCCAAACTCTTGAGGGAAAAGTAAGATCAATAGAGCTTGATTTTAGATGTGACAAAAATACAGAAAAATCCAATCAAAAAGTAAACTACATTTTGCTTCATAGAATTTATATCTATTTGTAAAATGGAATTTTATTAGAAAACATTAAATAAATAAATAATAAATTTCAAACAGTAATTGGAACTGTAGAACTTAAAATGTTTTTAATATGTTTAAATATGTGTTTAATTCATAACCTGTTGTTAAGTCATCGGATGCCATAAAAGTTATAAAAAATATTGTTGGATATTTCCATATTTTCTCATATGTTTAGTGAATGTTCTGGAGAGAAATGCAGTTTTATAGATAAAAACACATTTCCTCATTTAGATTATTTCGATTTGTTTTTTTTTTCTTAATTTTTAATTTACATTTTATTGTTTTCGTTTTTGTTGCTTTTAGAAGTTTAACCATAGAAACATTAACAATATGTTTACAATTTCTGTAGTTGTAAATACTTTAAACTTTTTAAAATCTACATAAGCTTGTGTACTAAACGATAGAAATTAATTTTAAAGGTGATATGGTTTCTTTTGTTATTTCTCCTTGAAAATAAGAAAAATAATACTTGTTCAGCTGCTTACTTTTTAGAGTACGATTTTGGAAGAGATGTAGTTGATTATACATGGTGATATTGACAGTTGACAGTTGTGTATTATAACTACAACCAAATTTATTTGAAAAACCAAAACGGAAGAAGTGAATACAATAGGACTCTTTCTTGTTTAATATTAAATTTCCAAGATAATTAAAAGTTGTATAAGACGTCTACTAATAAGTAAAAGATCGAGCTTTATATTTTAATTTAGTACAATAATTTCTATACTGTGATTTAATTTTGTTGATGTGTCTCTTTAAAAACATGTTTTAAATTTTGACTCCAAAAAATAAAATTTAAAATAAATAAAATATTTTTATAATAAATACTTGGACTAAAATTAAAGTTACATTTTAATAACTTCAAGATTATTGAAATATTATAATATGTAGAGTAAGGCTCTCCATTTTAATGGCAGGCAATTATTCTGCTTATAAAAGATTTTACACAAAACATGTCATCGTTTGTATGTTTAGTAACAGGGAGAAAATAAGTTCTTTTTGCGTTGGATTTTTAAGGACAGTCCTTTAATTCTAAGAGGTGCGACTCGCTATTCTGGCTTGCATATAATTAGTGTTAAAGTAAAGTCGTATCATTGGTTATTAAATGAATTATAAAAAATAAAAAATTATACGCGAGTCGAATGCGTTGGTTTCAAGGGCTTAAGAAATAAAGCTTTTTATTTCCTTATACCCCAAGATTATTGTTAATGGAAAGTAAACATGTTGTAATTTATGCAAGCGGAAGAAGTTTATTCTCAAAATTGTGATTGGATATTTAAAGTATTAGGGTAGGCATTGCTCTTAGTCACCAGTCATTTAACGGCTAAGAAAAAAGTTGTTTATCCAATTTTTAAAGTTTTAAAAGATATGAAGTTTTAACAATTAAAATTCCAAATCCCGAAAAAAATTAGTTAATAGCTTTTAATTTGATCTGTACTCGAAAATGTTGTTTTAAATTTTTAAAGTATCAGAAGGGAATAATTATATTTATCCTTCAAAAGTTTTTATCATATTGGGTGTAATATATGCTATAAATCTTTAAGGCATGATTTTTCCACAAACATGAACTATTTTAGTTTTTTTTCTTATAATTATATAACAAATTAAAAAAATAATCCTGCGATCTGGATTAAACATCAGGTATAACATTATATTCTTCTTCTTATGTGTCCCAGACTGCAAAAGCTTTATTATTGTTTAATTAAAAAAAAACAAGAAACACACCACAACGCACACATGACAAACTCATAAATACGAAAAATAAAATATTTGAAATATTTAAATTTTAAGGAGAACAATATGGAATATTAAATTCTCCGTAGATGAATGAAGGCATCAGATGAATGAAAAGTTATGCCAAAACTATAAAAAAAAAATTGTTGCAAATTTTTTTAAGCAATGCAAGCTTCAAGACTGTTTTTTTTTTTTGTTTATATTTATGTAGGATAAGTTTTGCACAAAATTAATTATTTATATTTCTGTAAACAATTTTATTAAATTTGTATATTATTTCTAAATATACGACGCAAATTCAAAAAACACTACACATTAAATTTAGTTCTTAAAAAATTGTCTTCTTTCAAAAGTTAAGTTCAAAAATTTTTAAACCACAAACTTGAAAGGGATTAAAATTGTTGTAAAATGGTGCAGTAAGAGCCTCTGAAGTTAATGAGGGGTTTAGTGTTATTTGAAAACCCATTACATTCCTAATATGTTAGAGACTTATCTAATAGCATTTTGATTCAAAGACTTCGAAAGTTACAAAATTCAACAAAAAATAATATAATTAAATTCATATTTTAATTTAAAACCTTATGATAAATTTTTTGCACCAGAAAAAAAATCACTTTAGGATTTAATTAATTTAGAATTTATTTTTGTCACTATTTTTTATTAGATTTACAGGTGTCACATAAAGCATAATATAAATAATAAATGTATCTTTTATATTAACTTAAATAATAACAATCCTCTTGGTGTTCACAAGTTCAATTATAATGAACATCATAAAACAACAGTCGCATCAATCCAAGTCTGCCATTAATATAATTTATTTAAAAGAAACTTATGTAGATAATGCTGGCATCATTAATTATGAAATTATATAAAAAATAAAAACAAACAGAAACATTAAAATAAAGCAATTTTATAACTCACAACCAAGAAACAAGTTTGAAAGACTATAGAGGGATTTAAATTGGTATCATATTATAAGCACCTTTGTAAACAGCAAATAGTATTAATGTTCTTTTTTGTTACTTTTTACATTTTTCAATTGGAATACAAATGGATGAAATACATAAAATGTATATTATGAACTATTAAATACAATTGTTGCAGACATTTCCATCTTGCATGAAATCATTTTTTAATTGCAAACCTATGAAACGAGAAGTATTTATCTGCAGCAAAATAAATATTCGCATCATCCGCTACACAATCAGTTGCAAGTTTTCTGAGCATAAACAAAATAAAATTGATTTAGCATTGAATAAATTTTACTTTACGCAGATATCTAAAAGTAGTTTTAAAAACGTATGAGTACTCCTATCAATTACTTGCTAATGATTCTCAATTTCGTACATAAAGAACTAAATTTGATTTAATTTCCAGCATTAATTTTAAAGCAACTGCTTCAAATTTCTTGGTCGAGGTAAGAAGAGTAATAAACTGAACGTATGGCTTTTAAACTCTTTGCTAGTAGGCAAATGTTGGAAATATACTTTAAATACTTTAAAGCATTTTCCATATTCAACTTTTATATTTCAGTAGTAGGCCTTGAAATTTCTTTTATATTGTAACAGAATTATTTTATAAAAACACACACAACTTTGAAACTTTGTAGCAAATACTTCACTTAATAAAATTGTCAAATTGTTTTTTACTAAAAAGGAAAATCAGTGTTCTTATTGAATTGGATTTTCATCAGCAAAATATATAAATATAATTTTATATTTTACTGGCTATTCCTGGTTCAATTCGCTAAATTACGACTTATCTTTCAATCCTGCCAGTTTTTGATATTTAATGCACATTATTGAAGTTACTTGTACAAACTATTAAAACCATTCTCATTAAAGTTCCTTAAATAACCAACACTAACCTTTCACTTTGTATGAGAGGTACCACGTTTCGCTCTCTTTATTCATCGACACCCTGGCTAGACTATGCACAATCAGATACTATTCTAGGTACAAGATAATAATTGTTCATAAGGTTACCACACCTACTCTTTCAATCATGCCTGTCTTTCCTCTAGGTGGCATCATCCATATACAATGAAAACTTATTTACGTGAAACTTATTACGTGAATCATTCGAAGTTTTGTACCAGCAATTCCGATATCGATTATTGAGTATCTCAACAGATATTCTTTCATGAACTAACAATCTAGTGGGCCAAGTGTTTACACTTATGTAGATATTTATATGCAAATCACTTTAGATATTTTTGTATTTTTATCTTCCAAATTTTGAACTTAATAATCAAAAACATTTTACCAAAATCAGAATGCATTTCCATTTTTTTTGCATAAAATATAAAAACAAAAACAAAAGTGTTATGCTAGGTAACAATTAAAAATTTAGCTAATGAGTAGATATAAAAACAAACCGTATTAAATACACATGTGTGCACTTGAAATATCATTTTGAATGACCTTAAAATAAATTACTTTTCGCAACCGCAATTGAAATGAAGCTGACAATTATCTAATGATTGTCAAAGATTTACAATATAGAACCATAATTTTTAGTTCGTAGAATTTTATCCATTTCATTTTATTTAATAATTGAAAAAATATTGTAAAAGGGTTTAATGCGGGAAATTTAAAAAATCTTATTTCAAAAGAAGTTTCTACTTTGTCCAAAATAGATGGAGTAATAGGGGGAAATATAACTGCAAAAAATATTTCAACTGGTCCTTGCTTTTTTAATCTGCCTTATATTTACAGCAGTCATTAACATGTGTTGAAAAGATCTTTTTTAACATGATAATAATAAACAGAAAATTTTCATTTAATATTTTAGCATAGAAAGATAAATAAAATACGAAGAGTTCATATGCATAACAAGAAACATTTGCTTGTCCACAAAAACGTGTTGCATAAACGACAGTACTGGACATTAAATAACTTAATTGAAGACTTAATATTCCTTAAAACTAAAGTAAAACGAATACTTTAATTGATATTTTTCCTTTTTATTGTTTAATATTCATGTGCTGTATTTCAAATACAACTACTTGGTAAAAATGTTTAAAAAGATTGTTAGTCATCCACGAAATAACTAAAAGGTGTCTAACAATTCTAACAAATTTTGGATTTAATGCCACTAAGAGAGCGGTATTTGACAGTTGCCTTTGGAATGAAGCCAAATTTAAAACTCGTTCTAAATATTTATTATTTATATATTCTAATTCCCAACAGTTTCTATTCAAAAATTCAACAAAACTTTAGGGAAATTGATTTTCATTTTTATATCTTCGTTCTTATTGATAAATTCACTATTATATTCAAAATTTAAGGACACGAACACGACATAAGTACTCTCTATTTGAATGACATCTTGAAAAGTATTGTGTATATTTGCATTTTTAGTATTTGAGTAACTAGTGGGCTCTAGTTTTAGGAAAGTGGATAATTTTCCTGGCTTTAATAAGCCAATATTTTTATTGTAAAAAATACTGCATATAAAGATTCTAATTGGTATGGCAAAAATGAAAAAATTAAAAGAGAAATGTGCAAATATTTTATTACTGTCTTTAAGAAGGTGACTGTCAAAGTTAAATTAGTCGTTTTCGATTTATTTTTTGGTGCTAGATAACTTTATGCACTTTTCTGTCTATAAAAAAGCAGTTATTTAACAAATAGTCGCCAATTAAACCCATTTCCTTGCTTGGCTAGAAAAAATACCGACCTGTATATAAATTTTTAAATTAATTTTTCCATTCAGAATCCAATATTTATATATATATCGAATAATAAAGTTCCCAAATTCGTATCACATGCACCTGAATTTTCTAAACGTGACATATTTAGTTTCATAGCGATTTTTAATGAATAATTTTTCAATTACTTGTACTCGTACGCTTAGAAGTAGCTTACAGATATTTTTAAAGCTCTGATATGACGTGTTATGTGATTAGAGTATGGCGTTCTATTTAAAGAAATGTTCTTTAAAAAAGAATAACAGCTCATAAATAAGGAAACATAAACTTAGTTTCATATAAAAACTAAATGGCCCTCATTTCAACTGTATAATTTTCCCATAATAAATGCAGAAAGGTCAATTCCATTTGCTTGAAATAATTATGCGAAACATGAAAGAAATTCAAGTATTTTATCCTTTTTGAATAAAGTTAAATGTTAATGCTTCAAATATTTTCTAGTACCAGCTTATATTTTTAATACAAATATTACTGTTTAACTTGTTAGTCTTTGTTTGCTTGAACTTTTGCATATTAAAGTAAACAAAATACAAAAAAAAAATCAGTTTTCATTTGCGTTAAAGAAATAAAAAGAACATGTAAACAAGTTTACTTTAATTTTACCCAAATCGGTAAATCGTAAATAAGAAATACTAAAATTGAATTATTTATATATAAATATTGTTTATATATAAATTTTGTTTATATATATACCAAACCATTTGCAAAGAATTCGCCGTGTAAGACGTGTTTTTAAACGCTCCACCTTGAACAAGTTTTATTAAATAAATAAACAAAATAAAAAGAATTGGAACATTACAAGTGAAACGTTCAATGTGTACAGTCCTTGTGAACAGTCGATAAAGTCAAAGTGTTGTGAATATTTGTGTTTATTTCAATCTTAAATTTTGATATTCTTGCTTACACTTTAATTATAATAAATATAAAACATAGCGTACGAAAACATCATCGCAAAACAGCTGTGTATTAAATGTTGCCAGTCAATTACTATTTATCGACATATATAAATAAAGCTATATTATAGTAAGCTTTAACCTAAAACATTTGTAGAGCCTAAAGCTTAGCTCATACTTAACTTTCGCTAATCACGGATATATTCAATAAAATCATTGTATACCTTAAGGCGTAATTACTTATCCTTTATAACCCTAAAAAAACTGAACAACTATAAAAAATTAAGTGAGAACTTTAACATAGCCAATATGACTACACGCCAAACTGCTAAGAGAAATGCATCCAGGGCTGATTTCGACGATATTGATCATCACTCTCCGCTTGATTTGGACTCACAAACATATGGCTGGAAATGGTTAGACAAAAAATTGTCTAAACAAAATATATATGTTGATGACCAGATTGCAAAATTTGAAAGGTATTTGAAAGAAAGTGAGGAGAAGATTTTATCTACAATGAAATCGTTTTTACAAGATTCAGAAAAACGTATTCTAAACGAAATGGATAAGCGTTTCTGTGAATTACGTGAAGAACTAAATGACGTTACAGAGCGTGTAAACAAGCTTGAAATTATCGCTAATGAGGTTACAACACTAAAAAACGAAATAATGCAATTAAAAGTTCAATCTCTGAAGCACTCTAACTCCATGGTAGCTTGTGATCTCCGCATTAACGGCATTCCCTACGTGGCTGACGAAGATCTCCACAAAATTTTTGGCACTATTTGTAAGGAAATCTGTATACAAACTCCACCAGTGCAATCTATCTTTCGGCTGCAAAATAAAAACAACACACGCAAAGATTTTTCGCCGGTTGCGGTTATCATTGTAAAACTAACCACGCCTTATCATAAAAACTTCTTTTTAAAATCATTAAACGCCTATAAAAAAGGAAAGAAATCAAATCTAAAATTATCAGTTCTTGGATTTACCCCTGATGTGCCCAGTAACCACAATACGTTTTTCTACATCCATGAAAACTTAACAAATGGTAATTTTAAAATACTTCGTGAAGCTGTCCGTCTAAAGAAACAAAATGTTTTTCAATCCGCTTACTCTTACCGGGGCATGGTCTATGTCAAGCGTTTGACTACTGATAAGCCTACCTGTATTGAACACTTAGATGCCCTTAATAATCTTTTTTGCCACTACACTACCTCGTAATCTGCTTGCTACATTGCCCCTCCTGATGAAAACGCTAGTTAAGTTATTTATCATATATAAGTTATTTATAATACATATATTATTATTTATGCTTATACTTAAATTTTTAATTTCATATAAATCTCATATAGTGTTTGTTATTGCCATGGCTTTTATACTTCAATGCCAAATTTTTATCACTAATAATAAACTTTATATTTTTGTAAATGCAACCAGCGTTGATTGTTCATATCACAATATAACTCATATTAATGACTGATAATATTTTTCGTGGAATTCCCCAAGACGTTACTTTTAACATGGTCAGAATTTTGGCTAAACAGAAAAAAGGCGTTCATATTTGCCACATAAATGCACAAAGTTTAATGAACAAGATGGATGAATTTGCTTTTATCTTTGAAAAATCTGATGTTGACGTTATATGTGTCTCTGAAACCTGGATTCCGACTCTAACACCAAACAAACTTATTGGTCTTAATGGATATAAGTTATTTAGATCAGACAGGGTTTATACGAATGGAGGTGGTGTTGCCGTTTATGTTAAAAATAATATATCCTGCAGAATAATTGCCAAAAATGGTAACGAAGACAAAATAGAATTCGTTTTAGTGGAAATTTCCTTTTCCTCTGAGGATAAATTACTTGTTGGTTGTGTCTATAGACCCAACCGAAATATTGATACCACTAGTTTTTTATCTTCGCTTGAGATCTTAACGCTACCTTATAAAAACGTAATAATTTCCGGTGATTTCAATTCTAATCTTCTAATTGAGACACGTTTTAAAGATGCAATGGGAACTATTGGACTCACACCGGTCAATGTGATTACACCCACTCATTTCTCAGCCACCAGCAGCTCACTACTTGATAACTTCTTTGTCTGCGATATGTCGAAAGTTCTTCTCTATGATCAAATATCCGCCCTATGTTTTTCGAGACACGATTTAATTTTTCTGACATATGATTTTTCATTACTACGGGAAAATACCAAATATACATATAGAGACTTCCATAACCTAAATTACAACTTGTTATATGAGAACTGCATTCAAATAAATTGGGAAAGCATCTATTACATGACTTCGGTAGGTGATCAGCTTTCATTCATTGATAACAATATTCTTCAGCTTTACGATGAAACCGTTCCTCTCATTACAAAAAGAGTAACTACAAAAAACAAGCCTTGGTTCTCTGCTGCCATCAAAACAGCTATAATAGACAGGGATCTTTCATACTCGAGGTGGAAGCGTTTCAAAACTTCAGAATTAAATATTGCCTTTCATCTGGCCAGAAACAAAGTCAACAACATGATAAAACAAGCAAAGTGTGATTATTACAGCAAACGTTTTGATTCGGCACTTGGCTCTAAACAAACATGGAAAACTATACGTGACATAGGCATTGGAAGTACCGATACTAGCAATTGCTCATCTGCTAGCCCGGACGAACTGAATGTACTTTTTACCAATATTCCTTCAGCTCCATTTTACGACTCGTCCTCGCAAGCCACCAGCAGTACATTGCTATACAACAATGGGATTACTTCATTACAGAATAGGTTCAGTTTTTCATGCGTATCCCAATTTGATGTTGTTTGCTCTTTTCGCGCCATGAAATCTAATGCTGTTGGTTATGATAATATACATCCTAAGTTTTTTAAAATCATTTTACCGGTTATATTGCCTTACATTACATACTTTTTCAACAATATTATTACTTCCAGTTATTTTCCCTTAAAATGGAAGCATGCCAAGGTCATGCCTATTCCGAAACCTGACAAAGGCTTTCGTCCTATTGCTATTTTATGTTATCTTTCAAAAGTGTTTGAAAAGCTTATGTATACTCGAATGAGTAATTTCATATACGAAAATAACTTGCTGTTTGAAAAACAATCTGGCTTTCGCCCTAACCACAGCTGCATTACTTCCCTAATTAACGTTACCGAAAACATACGACGTGAACTCGATGTCGGAAACATAACTTTTCTTATTCTTTTGGATCATTCGAAGGCGTTTGATACAGTCAACCACAACACCCTATGCTACAAACTGGAAAAGCTATTTCATTTTACGCCTACTTCAATAAAACTTATTTCTTCATATTTAACCGGCCGAACGCAGGCAGTTTTTCTTAATGGAGTACGTTCTAAATTATTACCGCTTCTTAAAGGGGTGCCTCAAGGATCTATTCTAGGACCTCTTCTCTTTTCGCTGTATGCAAACGATTTACATCAACAACTGTCGCACTGCAAAGTTCATATGTATGCAGATGATGTTCAGCTGTATCATAGTTGCACGGTAAAATCCATCCAGGAAACTGTAACTAAAATCAATAATGACCTAAATAAGATATACTCGTGGGCTTCAAGTAACGGTCTCTGTCTAAATCCACAAAAATCTAAGTGTTTAATCATCCATAAAAAGTCTTACACGCCCAACTTTCCATATGAAGTTAAAATCAACAATAACAAAATTTCCGTAGTTCAGTCTGCAAAAAACCTTGGTGTGATTTTTAACAACCATCTTACGTGGTCTAATCATATACAAGGCCTAGTTGCACAAACTTACTTGAAACTAAGAACTTTATGGATTACAAAATCTTACACGCCACTGAAAATAAGAACTTTACTTGCCAAGACATACCTGATTCCTGGACTTACGTATGGCTGTGAACTTTTTGCAAATTGTGATTCCGTAAGCAAATCTAAACTTAATGTTTTGTTTAATAATATCACTAGATATGTTTATGGATTGAAAAGCTACGATCACATATCACCGTACTCTAAATTAATCCTAGGAATATCTTTCGAAAATTTCTTAAAATTTAGAGTTCTCATATTTTTACACAAAATCATATACACCCAGCAACCCGGATATTTGTTTGATCTCATTAAATTTGCAAGATCTTCTCGAGGAAGAAACATTTTAATACCAAAGCATCATAGCCTAGTATCTGAATGGCAATTCATGTTAAATGCTACTCGTCTTTGGAACATGATTCCACATTCCCTACAACAGAACAGCAACGCTATGCATTTTAGAAAACTTTTGTTTGATATGTTTAGAAATAGTTAATATTGTATTGATAATATACTTATGTATGTATGTATTTTAAAAATTTCTCTACTTTAAGTTTTTATAAATTTTTTTTTAAATGTTATTTATGTTGATTTTATTTTCATCTGATGTGAATGTTATTTATGTACATTTATAAATTCTTGCACTATAATTATAAGACTTGTCTTGTTGTGCAGGAAACCAATCAATAAACAATAAAAATAAAAAAAATATATATATGTATATATATAAATAAATATATTTTTAGAGGAGTCGTAAAGTTAATGTTTATTTTATTTTATTTTAGATTTTATATTATATTATTCTCATAGTTTTTTTAAACTTGTAATATATTTATATTGGCCAATTAGGCTACAAATATTGCATATGAATAAATTAATGAAAAAATTAAAAATTAATTAATTGAAAGCAAAAATAAATATGAAAGGTAAGCAATTTGCTTTTTCCGTGGGCGACCAAGAACTAACTCTCAAATGCTGCGTAGTTTTTAAAATTTTATAAAATTTATAAAAAATAATATTCAAAGCGCCAAATGTTTTTCTGTATCTTAGAAAGAAAGGATATTATTTTTTGTTATTAGTAACATGGGAATTTAAGAAAAAACTTTATTTTATTGCAGAGTTTTTTACATACGATAACGAAATTAAATAAAACTGCTACAAATATTTTTATTAAGAATAAAGAAACCTTTCGTCATTAAAAACATTTTTTTTTTCAACGAATAAAGCAGTTTTCTTGGAGCATATGCTTTAGTTTTAAATAAGTATTGCTATTAAATATAAACGTGCCGAATATACAGATTAAACTAAATATTTATTAGTTGAAAAAAGGCGTTTACCAAAATTGATTAAGCCACAATTTTGGAATTATGCAACGATAACAATAATGTAAAATCTGATGATAGTTTTACATTTCCTCTCAATAACTGCTTATAATTTCCTTTCAAACCAAAATGTTAATAAATAGGTAATTTTTGTTTAAGATTTTATCTTTCTTACTGGCAGCAATCATGTTTCTATATTTTCCTAAGATTTATGTTTTTATTAACTCTGCACTTTGTTGTTGAAACACCCACCGCTTTGGATTATGTTGTGAAGTAAAATCCTTTATACCACGCCATATCATGATACATAAAGGATGTACTAAATATATCAATCTCGTTGCTTTGTTCTCTATTGTTTTGAAGATGAGAAACTACTCTGAAAATGATTTGCTTCTTGTGTATGCATGACAGTTAATTTACATCGAATATGATATTTTGTAAAGTTGTATTTTTCTGCAACAGTTACAGGCTCTTTTGTTTTCGTAACCATCAAATTATACAAATAAAATTTTAATTGCTTTCTTATTTTTAAGGTCCCAAAATATAATAAAAAATTTAAGTGCATTGAACTTAATGATTAAGAAATCGTGCCATAAAAAACAGCGCCGCTACAATGTTGTATAAATATAATAATTTTTTCTCAAAAAAAAAAAAAAAATCACAGAAAAACTAAAAATCACAGAAAAACTAAGACTTTAATGCAACATGGCTTAGGTCTTGGCTTGTGACATAATTGAATTTAGTATTGCACAGTGGGGCAGAATCAAAATATTTTGGAAATAAGTCAGCCATTTGAAAACGGCTAGGCCGAGTAATTAAAAATTTGGCACGAGCGTAGTAGAGGAGTACTTGAGCTTAAGTTTTGAAGGTGGTTACCCTCTACTTTCCAGCGATGGCGCTATGTGGTCTCAAATTTGGACACCTCGCTCCTAATTTCCTATTAAATAAAAAAAGATTCACCTCAATATCATTCTTACGTGCAAAACTATGCATTCTTAAATATGAGTGTTTCAATATGTATCTCACTTTTATACATTTATGTTACCGAAGTAAAAATTTTCATGCCTGTGTAAAAAATTGTGTAAAAAAACAATTATACCTGAATAGAGGATAACCAAGAGGCATATCTTAAATTAATAATCATTATAAAAAACATCAGATAAAAAATAAAATTTTCTGTTAATTTTTATTTACGAAAAGTCGTTAAAAGTATTTTTAATTTCCTTAAAATTATTATTTATTTTCTATAAAATAATCTGTCATATTATTATGCATGTCTAAAAGATAAAGTAAATCCTTTAATTCTGTTTTGTTAGAAGGTGAAGAAGCCTCATAATTAATCCAACGTTTTCTCATTGATGAGAGTATAGGATCAAAAGATAACAATAGGCTATAGAAAATGTCTTCGTTTTGTGACTGCCTAGAACATTTTCGAGAACTGAATATTTGAATGTACTTGAAATTGCAGTTTCTTGCTTCTTGGGCTTCTTCTGTTAATTCCCCAAGAGGAAGAATATTCGATTCTATAATTGTTTTACCATGACGTAATATTTTATGTACTGTGGGCGTCATATCCCTTCATGGATATAGGGAAACAAGCAGCTGAGATATTTTTGCTGTATATTCTCCAAAGCGAAAAGAATTAATTTGAGTTTTGCTATTAATTGCCATTAAAACTACGTTAACCATTCTAAGCAACTCTTTGTCAATTCCAGTTATGTTTGAAGTAGTTTTAAAATCCCCAAAAAATTTTCTTGCAGTAATTCCGTCGTTAGTGTTCCTCCACTACGAAGAGGCTTATCAATTATTACCCCGTTTGTACTCTAAACTCTTCTTGGATTCTACTTTTCTCAGAAGCTCTTAGAGCTTTTAGTTCATTATTGTTTTTTTTTTTTTTTTGTTATTAAATTTTCTGTCGTACTTCTGTATTTTAAGCCGTATGCAATATGCAGAAAATGCTCCAAAAATCTTATTCTAGCATGAAGGGGGGATATTCCGAAAGATAGAACTTCTTCGTTGACTACGTTGGTTTTTTTTTTATCTGAGAATTCTGACTTCTTCTGATCACATATGGAACATTTCCAATAAGAAGATGTGTTAGTTATAGCGTTACTAACTTTTCCATCAATTATTGTTAAACTAAGTTGAAAGGATATGTTAACACAGTATTCTTTTATTTTTTTTTATATTGGTTCCAATGATCTTATTTCGTCTTTGATATGCTCGACTAATTTTTTTAACGTAGTATTTGATTCCTTTACATACTCAAAACAAATAGGCCTACAAAAATTTTTGGATCCTGGGGTTGTGTTTTTCCATATATCTTCAAAAGTGTTTTCACGTACTGATGAAGATGCAACCAGTGAGTATGAACGAATTCTTAGTGGTACTAAGGATGCCATGAATATGCTCTTAAAATCTATTGTATGTTTTTGTTTGTACTCAGGAAGGGCTGATATTCCATCACATCCCCACTTACACATTAGTACTACATCGCAGTTTTTAACCTTTTCTAGTTGGTCAGTAGAAAAATCTGAAATAATCCGTGACGCCGTATTTTCTAGCAAAGAAGATAGTCCAATAGAAGCTTTCGTTTCATCAACTGTTATTGGAGATGGCATAATCGCTTTCTTTTTTTTTCTTGAATAGACTTATATGATGGTAATATTGCATGTCCTTTCTCAAGTAAAGCTTTTCTCAAAATTTGGTACTTATTTCGGCTTATTTTCATTTCCAACATCAGAGCAATAGCTTCTTCCTCCGTAAAATTTGACTGCGATGTCGGAGTAGGTATGCTGTTAAAAATTCGTTTCAACCGTTTTGGAGATGCGCTGGGAAGAATATTGGCGATGTGCACTGCCTCGGAAGGCTGATTTTTTTTTTAGCAATTCTTTGAACGTATCGGAAACTTCATCTTTTGAAACTGAAGAAAGTTTTTCGGTTAACCTTTTTTTCTTAGACTTCGAACATAAGTCATCATAAGATTTGCAGGGAGCTCCACATAATGCGATGTAGGTTGAGAATTTCGCAACAGTATCCATCCAAGTAAGATACTTTACTTTAAACTTATTTTTGTTTCCGCGAACTGATTTCATTTTTTGATCAAATAATTTAAAAAATTTTTCCAGTTTTGCAGTACCAATGACATCAACTCTGCAGTTGTATGTAGCCTTAATAAATTTTTTCATGGCCTTAATTCTATCAAGTCCTTTTGTACCATCAGTCCACAAAAAAGAACACAATGTCTCAAACTTCAATGTGATCGGCATGATGTTTTTTTTTAAATATGATATCTATTGTATTTATGCAAATATTTATATGCGTGTTCAGGTCATCGAACAGTTGGGTACCTAAAGAAGCAAAGCAGCTAGCTAAAAATCAAAAAAGGCACTTAGGTAAGACATAATTAGTCATAGGTCATCCTAAAACGAACACCTGCACCACTATTTTTAACCCTTACATTTTTAACCCTTTTTTCAGGTATAATTGTTTTTTTACACAATTTTTTACACTGGCATGAAAATTTTTACTTCCGTAACATAAATGTATAAAAGTGAAATACATATTGAAACACTCATATTTAAGAACGCATAGTTTTGCAAATAAGAATGATACTGAGGTGAATCTTTTTTTATTTAATAGGAAATTGCGTCATCTTTATTCGCATGCATAAAAAAAATAAAAATATGGAACAAAATTTTAATATTCGTTGCTGAGCTCCGAAAATTTCGAAAAATTATAGTAAAAACGGTCCAATTTGAGAAAAGTAAAAGTATTAAATATGCTATAAAACTTTTATTAATTAAGCAAATCAGATAAAATTTTCAAACGGTAAAAAAATCTGCAACATTAAGCTAAAGGAAATCCCATAATTCCCAAAATAAAGACGAAAAATCCCAAAATTGGAATTTTTTACTCTTTTGCCCATAAAGTCCACATATGGACTAGGGCTCACGAAATACTTTTTGAAACTATTTGGAGTATATATAGCTTTCTTATAGTATTCTTCTTTTTCCGATCCCAGCTTTGGGATTTTAGAAAATATGGCGTAAAGTCAAAATTTCGATGTAAAATAGGTCAAGTTGAAAGACTTACATCTTCTACAAGAATGATCAGTTTTATAAGAAATTTGGTTTAAACGTACACACATATAGTTAGCTTTAATAAAAATAAAAAAAATTTATATATTCCTTAAGAAAATTTTTTTCTATCTAAAAAATTAGATCGGTGTCCCATTTTAGGCTAAAATACACAAAAATGCAATAATTTTGGATTTTTTAAATTGAAAATCGTATAATTTTTAAGCAAGAAAAGATATTACTTTCAATTTTTTTCAGAAAATCTTAAATTTTGCTTGCTATCTACGGTAAAAAAGTCAAACAAATTTGCTGCAAGTTGTACCCAATATTTCGAAAAAACTGGACCAGGGTATGGAAAAAATCAAAAATTTTAATTTTAAAATGCTTATAACTCGATCATTTTTAAACATAAACATGCAGTTTAAGACCATGTAAAATATTTAAAAATCAGACAAAAATTGAAGAAATGCCAAGCGTTAGAAAAATTTTCAGGAGCGAGGTGTCCAAATTTGAGACCACATAGCGCCATCCCTGGAAAGTGGAGGGTAACCACCTTCAAAACTTAAGCTCCTCTACTATGCTCGTGCCAAATTTTGAATCAATCGGCCTAGCTGTTTTTAAATGGCTGAATTATTTCCAAAATATTTTGATTCTGCCCCACTGTGCAGTGTCTCGAACGCAGTGGAGCACATATAGCGTAATAACATATCCACGAAGAGACGGCAACAGATGCTGTTTAGAATTAACTAGATATAAATACAATTAAAAATTCCATCACGCTGCAAATTGTCTTGTACAACAACAACAAACCGATAAAAGTATTTCAGATATTTAATTAAACTCAATTTTTTTCTCTGATTAAAGCATGAATGATTCTTCTTACATTTGCAACAGTATTTTTTTTTTTATTTTGCAGTAAACTACTTTTGCTCCTTCATAGCTCTGATGGTTTTTTTCTGTTCTTTATTTCACAAAACTTATTTTGTTAGAGACTTTGTCTTTTAAAATATGAACGTGATGCTAAACTTTATTGGAAATATACCTAATTGAAGGAAAAATCTAACTATGGTGTCAAAAAAGTTAAACTCGTTTGTTGGTGGTTAATTCACAAAACCGAACAACAAAATTAATTTATTATTACTCGTCGTTAAAGCTTTAATTAATTTGTTATGCTGATGAAGTCAGCTGAAAATGTTCCACAATAAATCAAAAACTAATTGAATCAAACTGTCGATCTAATAAATATTAAGCGAAGGATTAATTATTTATTTTAAAGATATTCTTTTTTTTCATGGCTATTTTCTACGTAGATAATTTTCGTTAATCTCTTTCCCAGCAAATTAAATTTTTTCTATTTTATTTTCTCAATCTTGATACGTTAAATGGCCTGGTTTTTATTTTGAAGACAACACAATCTTTCAACAAGAATATACGGGTGAAAGCAAACAAATAACTTCATGTTTGTTTACACCCTTGAAAATATTACTATTTCGCACGTATTTTTGCTTATGATTCTTGTTTTGTGTGCTTTATGTAAATTCTTATTAAATTTTTTTTTTTATTTTTTAAGGATATATGAAGTTTTGTGTGGATAAGTTAAATAAAAAATATTTGAGATTTTTAAAATATAACCAAAACGAATTCGAAGCACATCGCTTAACCAAAAATAAATTCGAACAATTTTTTAATATCTTCTATTGGCGTATGATTAGTCTGCCCAGCATCATTTTGTATGACTCTTTGATATGAACTTAAACTTAAATTTTAGAATATTTAAAATTTGAGTAAAAGTTTTTTTTGTCGTTGAAATCAATTTATGCTATCGATAAAACCTCAAATAACTTTATTTTATATCTTATACAAGTGCTCAACAAAAATTATGTTTAAAGTATTAGAAAGAAAACAATTTTAAAATTTTACAATCGAATATATGAATGCAACTGTTTGCTGTCTACAGTTGTATTACAATACCTGAGTGTAAATAAGAGTTCAGTGAAAATTAAAGTTAAAAAAAAATAGGTTATTGATAAATAACCATGCCGAGAAAGTTATCTCATCTATTATTATCTAAGTGTCCATCGCATCCAGAAAAGCGAAATCTTATGCTGAAGTTGTGATGATATTTAGGAAGTGAATTCGTTGGATTTACGTTAGTTTAACTTTAAAGGAATTCCAGGTTTAAAAAATAATAACAAAACTTAACATTGAGCATTTTCATATGAATACCACCACTGCTGTTGCGTGGCTTGTTGTTAAAAGCAAATATTTTTTTAAATATTTCCTTGAAAATTAGCTGTTATATTTTCTCCTTGAAAATTTTGTGTTTAAAATGATACGCAAGCAACTTCGAAAGCAAGGCGCTAAGCAACGCAATGCTTGACGTATTAATTTTGGCTTGATTTACTTAAAATGAACTTTAAGATCGACCTAAAAAATAGTTAGTCGTAATTCTTTTCCAAATGTGGCCAACTGGGCATAGACTGTGAAATTAAATTTTTTCAACGCTTTGGTTTTTTTACGTTAAAAACATAAAACATCAAATTTTTGCTTATGTTTTACCGGTTTAAATCTACAAGAATAATTTTTCTTTTGTACAGTTATTATTAAATGTGCTCTTAGACTAATAATAATTTATATTTAAAGACAAAGCCGCAGTTATCTGTCCTAAGCAATTAACTGTAATAAATTTTAAAAAATTGCAATAATTTAATAAGATTAAATAAAAAAATTTTTTTTTTCTATAACCCTGTTAATCTAGATCTGCCTTTTCTTTTCTGTTCAAATCATTTCTGGCTAGTAATGTGGGCAGCAACCATTCTGTTAAAATTCATCTTTTTCACTCCTATTTGCTTCTGTGAACTTTATTTTGTAACCAAAATTTCATTTTTCCCATGTCAACCAGACAATAAAATATTTTGTATGAAGTCAGAAGTTCAAAAATTTTGCTTTTGTGTTTAATAGCATGCCTTGACATATACATGCGTTTACATGGCATTTACATCACTACACTCTACTACTGCTGTCTTCATGATTTATGTGGCGTGACTCGTTGTTAGTTGAGCATTTTAAGGGAGAGATTACCTTCTATATGAAATAACATAAAATTACTTGAAAATGGTTGTAGAAAAGACTTTAAAAAAGGAATGGAAGATGGTAAGTCGAATCGTTTAAATCTGAATATGAACTCGAAGGGCTAAGACTTGCTTAATTTTAAACAGCAAAATACAGATTTTCATTTTGTTGCGACTCGTAGAAATGTATTGCGATTGTCATAATTGACAAATTTCTTCAAAAATACTTTAGAAGCACTTCAAATACTCTTGTGTTACATAATTTCTAAATTATGTGCAAATTTTAATGAAATTGAAATGTTTTCAGTTTAATTAATTAAGCAGACAAAAGGAGTTTTTTATCCTTTATTTCCAATAAAAAAAAATGCTCCCAATGTAAAATGAAAATTATTTATTCTGGAATACAAAATGAAGTCGTTAAAAATTCTTATTCCATAATTTTTCATTGTTTCTGTTTTCATTGGTTGTGCAATCACGCAAAACTAACTGGCAGACAAAAGAACGAACTAAAGGTTTTGTAAACGAAAATAGTTTTCTTGATTTTAACATTAAAATAAGGAGTTTAACTGTACACCCACACAGCTTAAAAAAGATAATGAAATAAATTGTTAATTCATTTTTAACATTCTGCAGAAGAGAATGGATTTGGGTTATTACATTAAAAAATCTATTTAGATGTAAAATAGTTAATTTGTGAGTCTGCAATTAATTATTTTTTAGATTTCGCAAAAAAACTACCAGCAGTTTTTACTTCAAGTATTAAATTTTTTTCTGGTCTATTGAGTACTAAATAATTGATACTTTTAAAACCGGCAGCTGTTAGCTTTTAACAAATTTTTACTAAAAGTAAGGATTTAATAGAGATATGAAAAACTCTGTATCAAGGTATTTCCCTTTCTAGAATGTATAATTTCTTAGTCTTAGAGTTTTTTGAGGGGTGACTGCATTTCACGAGTTTAATAATTTTCACTTTCTTAACTGCAGAATTATTGAGTAAAACAACTCGGCCTTATTTAATTATTAATACAATCAGGATGAGTTTCAATAATGTAAGGATTGCTTGAAGCAATTTAACCTACAGTTTTTTTTTACATTTTGTACTCTTATGTGATTTTTTGCTTTTTAACTCTATAGCACTTCTTAAAAACTTATTATTTTGTACAATTTCATGCAAGCAGTCATCTAATTGTTTTTTTTTTTTAATTAGTCAGTTGTAAATTGAATATTAGTTGTAGACATTTTGCAAAAAAAAGTTTTGTATAAAAATATTACAATAACAATGAAACGAAAGAGAAAATGAAAAGCCTTTTATTAAATAACTTATTCTATTAAAGCAAAATATCATAAAAATTAAATACACTTTAAATCAAATATCACCGTACATTTTTAAAGAAATCTTAGTTCACAATATAACAACCCTATATTCTTTACTGCATTCATATATGTATTTGTCAGACACGTATTGCAGACAAGTCATATGAATGTAATCGTTGATTATTACAACTTTTCGATTAATTAAACAGGCGTTATTTTGAGCTTTTTAAGACGACAGGTGAAAGAATTAAAAAAATATTACTTTTTGTCGTATTAGTTTTTTTTTCATTTGTCCTAGAGAAACTAGCATGCTTTTTATTTAAAGTTATTTATTTGGAGTTACGAACTAAATATGAATTATGTTTTAAACGTGCATACAAAAAAAAAAAAAGCTTACATAAGGATATCTGACAGATAAGTTTGCTTTATAATTCGAACAAAATGTGTTCAAATACAATATTTAATTAACACTGAGCTAAAACTATACACGAAAAACAATGAAATAAAATGAACTGATCTAAAAATGTATTCTAACTACGTTTCCTGAACAACTGTAAAAAAATTAATCACCTTCTTGGACAAATAGTTAATTTAAAAAGAAGATGAATATCGCAACAGAGAGAATAAAAATAAAAATCAGGATATAAATAAAGTTTAGATATTAACATAAAATTATTCGATTAATTCCTTGAGTACCAAAAAATATACTCCACCAAAAAAAATCTTCATGTTTTGCTATTACATTTTTAATATTCGTCTTAATGTTAATTATAGGCCTAAATTCACTTTAGAAAATTTCATAAGAACCGGATAAAAACAAAGTCCTCCTAATAATATTTTTGCACATTAATGATCACGTGTTTGAAAACATGTACTTTTTATTATTCTGCTTTCCTAAGTGGCATCGAACGTATTAATAAAATTATTAGCATTAGTTCGTATATAAAATCAGAAACGAATTCTTATGAAGATTATGAATTATTTCGTTCACGTGTATGTGACTTCGCAAGTTGTTAATAAATTATTATTATTATTTGTTGGGGATTCGCATGTATTTTTAGTGAAAGCTTAAAGACTGAATTATTTTAAACGAAATATTACGATGCAGTTGGTTAAACTTTAATACTTCAAATATAATCGAATAATCTTTATATGTTTTGTAAATAAAATAATATTCTCAATATGAATTTGTCAAACATTGCTTACAAGGCCTGTGTTGCAGCAAACGGTCGATTTGTCTTCCAAAATAAATCGCCAAATAATGTTTTGACAAGAAAGAACAATTAATTTTTTTACTGTCCTTCCCAGCGTTATTAGGTAGAAATATATTTAAAACTAATTAAGAAATTAACTTGGAGGACAGTCCGTTTATAAACAAATTGTGTTTGATAACAGCAGAGAAGTATTCAAGCTTTTGTTATTGTTTCTAGATTTCTACCCAATGACAGGGTTCCGTTGCCAGCAAAAAAAAAAAAAAATCATGGATATTACCATTACTCTTGCACTTATTCTTTATAATAAGTTCGTTTACTCTAAATAATTTATAAATTTTGAGCTCATGAAAAAACTCATGAAAGTTAATGAAAAAAAAATAATTATAAGAACCAAAAATAATGAATAATCATGTTCTTATCCTTGAATTTTCAATCCTTTTAAGAATTATTTGAATGCCAGGCCGTTTTGTTAATGTGTACCCATGCTCGCCAGTGATAAGCCAACGTTAAAATCATGCATTTTTCCCCTAAACTGAAGCAGTTAATTTTAAGTTTTGCATTCCTTTTTTGCTGGGTTCATGTTAACCATCGTTGGTCTAACATTTATCCCCATTTTGCGACCACTATCTTTCTTAGCAAAAACATTAAAGCAATCCTGACGACAAACAGAAAATTATAACAGAACATAAACGTCATATAACCTCAAATTCTTTATGCCGCTCGAGCTAAGGTTGTTGCTACAAGCCGTCAGCAGCTGTTTCAAATCACAGTTTGCACAGTAAAATTACTTTTGGTTAAGTTCGTGAGTCCATATATGAGTGGCTAAGTTAACAAATTCTGTGAATGACTTTTATTTTTAAAATATAATACTTTTCATACGATTTTTATTTACATTTTATTTAAATGCAAGTTTTTTAAAATACAATAAAATATTCTTTATTGTTCATTTGATTAGTGTTTCCTGTTTTTAATTTAAAAGTGAAGAACACGTGCAAAAATATTTTATTTTATAGAAATAAAAAAATAAGTATTAAAATAGCTTTCTGCAGAGAGGCTTTTGTTACTTTTTGTGTCCAAAGATAAAAACAGAACGTTTGTATTATTAATAATAACGAAAGAAGTAAAAAAAAAGATCATATAAAATGTCATACTTTTTCAGCAGATTCGTAACAACTCTAAAATTTATGCCATTTACTTACAAGAAATTTTTCTAACTCAAAAGAGATGTCGATATCTTTAACCATGATTATCTTTTTGAAATTACTAAACTGAATTTAATTTTAAAATAGTAGATAATACGAAAAAAAGAGAAAATTTCCATAAAAAATTGTATTCGATTATAATATAAATTGTTTGCCCCATTATGAGCCAAGCGTCAAATAATATTAATTTTTCTTTTCTGTTACTTGCAACACAAATTTGTCATCAGTCAGTATGTGCTCTATTTAAAAATTTAATAGAGAACTCAACACAATACTATATGAGTTGTGTTCTTTAGCAATTCTATAACAATATAACAATTCAAATTTTAAATTAATTTAAGAACTTTTTAATTCAAATGATAAAAATCGTTCTCATCTGGCTTCGCACTTTGTTCTCAACAATTTTAACAGTTGGTAATTAATGACTGCATGACGGTAAAATCCGCCTTATCATTTGAAATGTTGTCTTTTTTTAAGCAAAATTTACAACACACACTGAGTCGGCAATATTTTATAGCAGCGTATTATTATTCCTATTAACAATAGAAAATGCTATTTATGGTTACAAATTTATTAACGTTATGTTGTAAATCTTTTGGCCCTTTATGAACAAAATTTGAAATTACATTACTTTTTATTTCATTTACTTGCAACACAAATTTATTATCAGTCACTATGTGCTCTATTAAATAGACGGCTCAACATAATACGTGATAGGATGGGTTCTATAGCAATTTTATAACAATATAATTATTACAGTTTGTTAATTTTTTCAAGCAGTTAGAATGATAAAAATTATTCTCTTCTGGCTGCACACTTTGTTGTCAACTGTTTCCCCAGTTGCTAATTAATGACTGCAAGATAACAAAATCCACCTTATCATTTGGAATATTGTTTTTATTTTAAACAAAATTTACAACACACAATATTAAAATACTCTGGTCTTATTAACAATAAAAAATGTTATTTATGGCTACAAATTAATGATACATATGAAAGGAAACTGTTGTAATAATTCCATAAAATCTCTCCATCTTTTTAGAAAAAAAAATAAATAAAAAATACATTTGCAACAAAAAAGAAAGTTAATTAAATAATAAAAGACTGTTTCTTTAACGTTTTTAAAAATTCCGCAAATCTTGCAAATATGGCCTTCCCAATTAACTCGAAAATTTACCACCTAAAAATTCCTTTCAGTTTAATTACAAGAAAAAGTTTTTTTCGCTTATTTTCATATCGAAAATCGTGCTCATTGCCTGGTCGATTGTCCTGTTTATTTATTAAGGTTGGCTCTTACTGAAAAAAATAGAGCTTAATATTTCTGAACAACTACAAAAATTATATATCTATACATATGTGAAATAATAATTAAAAAGTTAATGTAATGTTTTCTAATAGACAAAAATTGCTTATTTTTCAAAGAATCTACGTTTCACAAATATAAATTAAAAGTTGGGGGATAAAGACTCATACACTCTCATGTACTTTTTTTGCCCAATTAAGAGCATCTTACATTATTTTATCCGAGTAGTTTTTTGGAGGACTCCATACAAATCTCGGCAAATAATGGCCACAACTTGACCAACCGATTTCAGATCTCTATTTAAATCCCTTTCACTGACTATCTTTTAGTTTCTGGTTTAACAGTGAATACATTTTTCATCAGCTTTTTTATATCAACATAGAAATTAATAAGTTTTGTGATGAAAAATTATTTATAACATAATGACCCAGTCGCATAAATTTTTAATTTTTATTTCTGAATGAAACTGAACTGCACAATTTAGGTTACGCCTCTAATAGTCATGGTATTTTAAATTTATTGTCGTCTTCAATTTGAATTGTTATAACCTCCGCTTCAGACGTGCTCTGATTTTTTTTTTATATTTTATTTTTATCGTGTGGTTGTTAGTTCGCTATAACAAATAGTAAAATATCTCAAAACAAAAACAAACAAAAAACTTTAAATTGCATCGATTATTTTCAGAACTTACTTTTGTAAAAAGGTTGAAAGAGAGGTAAGTTTAATCAAATTTATTTTTAGTAACTAAAACTTAAGCGGAAGTCTTAAATAAAGCTTAGAATGAAAGATTTTAAATTTGTTTTTTCTAGATAATTAAAATAAATTTTAATGCTTAAGACAATTCGAAAGACATTGTACAAAGAACCCTTTTAATTACTCCTATTAAAATTGCTTTTCTTGGCAGAACTTTTGGGACAGAAAAAAGGAAAGAAAACACAAATTGAGAAAAAAAAGATTAAAATGTTTGCTAAGATGAATTAAGATTTAAGTTTTCTTTATTTTGGCGAAAAGGAAATTAATGACAGATTTAGTTTAGTTTGGTTCAGAGACCCTTATTTTTTTTTTTTTTGTTTTTTTTTATTTTTTTTTGCATGGGAAGATGATGGAGTCTCTAGGTAAACAAGTTGATATAAAATAAGTCTTCGGTTTAATATTTATTTAAAATAAAAAATGCCTTTATGCTTAACACCTTCTAATGATCATTATGTTTTGATGAAAATTTAAAAAGGTTTACTTTATAATTTTACTCCAGAGTTATGGCGTCATTATGGTACTCTTAATTACGCGTTTTAACCATCAACTTATTTAATTATCATAGATTTACACTGCTTCTCTTGTTAAAAAATTACTATTTTCGTTACAAAATATTTTGTATTTCTTTAAAGAGTTTTTGACTTCTTTTAATATTTTATTTTTCCTTTTTTAATGAGAAATACTTATTTCCATCATAGGTGTATAGAAAACAAAATAAATTTAAGTTCAATTATATCAGCAATTGTTTTCTGGAATAGTAACGAAAGTATAAAGTTCTTGTCTTGGTGCTGTTGCTTAGACGATTAGAATGTTGACTACTGAGTTGTTATTGATTTGATGTCCTGGGTTCGTAACCCAGCAAAGGATAATTTAACTACTTTAGTTTTTCAAATTTATATTAAGGTCTGTTATATATAAATGTAAACATAACACTGCCCCTCTCCACAAGTACTACTCTAAAGCAATTAATCGGCGAAGTGAAAACTAAATAAAATGGCTGTTAATTTTAAGCAGAAAAGGAAGAAAAATTAGAATTATATCCAAGCTAAGTTCGAAAGTTTATTACGACAAAAGTGTTGCGTTTAATTTTTCATTTGTTATATTAATATTTTTTTATAAATTGTAAATTAATTAATTAGTTAAAGTACATAGTGAAAAATGATTTATATACAATTTTTTCTTTCACACCCAGTGTGTTACATTTGTAGCAAAACCTAATATACAATATTTTTATTGTTACGATACAAAATCAATATTGTTGTTGTTTGTTTACATTTATAAACATTTATTACAATAACAATTTATTATTTTACACATTGAAAATAAACAAATTTAAAACAAATATTTTTAGGTTAATACGATGTTATAGTGAAACCTTAAAATTAAATTTATATGTACGTTTTGATGTGATTAATACACCACCCTTTTATTTTACTATTTTTGAGAAATTGAGCTGAGTCAAATATATTTTGTGATAACAAATATAATCAAAACAGAGTTTTGTTTATTCTGAAGCGCCTAAATTTCTTTTCCTTCTTTTATTCTGTTTATAAGTTTTGTATGTTTGTCATTGTAACTACATTCGTTTAAAGAAATACCAACAAATTATTAATGCTGATAGAAGCATTCATTCACTTAACATCCTATTGTAAATTTTATTTGATACAAAGGTATCAACTGTACAGATGATGTTGTGTTTCTTGTCTCTTTAAAATTAAAAATAAAATCTAATTTCAAATACTAAAAATTGTTATGTTGAGGAAATTTAAACATAAATCAAAAAGCCCCTAAAACAGTAGAAGAAATATATTAAAAACAAAAAAGTAATCCCAGGCAGCGACTGTAACTTATATCTGGAATTCAAATTGTAATCGTGAGACTTTCTTAAAGAAAACACAAAATATATAAAAATCTTTATGTTACCAGAAGGAATTTAAAAAGTATTTTCAGCAGGACAGTACTTTAATAAAATATTAATACATCGTTTCTTATCTTTAGAAAAGCAACGTTTTTCCGAAACTTACCAAATTATTTGGAAATCATTCTTTTATACCTTTTATATCAGCTAAAGCAAAGGCTGCACTTAAAATTATATTTCATGGAAATAGAAAGCAAATAAAAGAAAAAACAGACAAATTTATAAGTCTTGAGGTCAAGGCCATAAAAAAGATTAAAGATAAATGCAAAATGTAGTTTAATGGTTTTAATTATTGTTGTTCCCATCATAATTGTGCTGAAATTTTTACAACTACAAGAGACTGTCCGCAGAAGAACAAGAATTTAAAGAAGAAAATGTTAAATAGCAGTTTAAATTTTAAGTCGCACTTGAGCTATTTTAAACGACAGTTAATTTTCACAATTTTAAGAAAACTACATTAAAAATGTAAGCCTTTGAAGAAAATTTTCAATTATTTCTTAAGCAAAGGGTTTAACACAAAATATTTAACAGGGATTTTTATTATTTTTTTGCCCCGCTCACGTTTTTATAAAATGTGGGTACTTTTATAAAAACTGTTTCAAAGAAAAAACGTAAACCACATTTCTTAAAACTGCTCACGTTAGAACATTTCTTAAATAACCGTTTTTAGTTACTAAAATATCTAACACAAATTTTATAATTTTGAAATCATTATATTTTTTCCTCGGTTTTTAAGAAAATATTTTCGTATAAATTATCACACTTTTAAAGTATTTGCTTAAAAAAAGTAAAAAATTAAATTCATAAAAAATTATTTCTTGTAAAAAATCTTTTTTAATAAAATTATTTATTCACTGTAAATTGTTTTCTTTTCTTTACTTCGTTTATTTTCTTTTAAAGTTTTAAATCTATTCCGAAAACAAAAAAATGTCGGTTGAATTTGATTAACGAAATTCTTCATAAATATAAAAAAAAATTTACCAGCGATGTCCTTTATGTTTTCTTATCCACTTAAAAAATAGGTTAAGTAAAAATATCTCTTAAGTGAAGTTTCTATTCCTTTTGCATTTTATGTTAAAAAACCCAGACAAAAATTTCAAAAGCAAAAGCCAACAATAAAAAGAAACATTGGAAATTCTCTAAAATTATTTATTTCCAATTATTTGAGTTTGCTAAAAAATTTGCAGTTGAAATATCTTTTTACTCAAATAACAAACAGACACAATAGTTTTGCTTTATTGAATTAATTAAAAAAAATTTTTTTTTGTCTTATTTATGATACTTAAATGAACCTTAAGCCGAAAAAGTAAAATTCTATTTCATTTATAATATCCACGATTTAAATCCTAGTTGGGAAAAAATTAAAAATTATAAATTACGCAAGGCACGGTGCTTATACATTCATACTTAACTTAACAACAGTCAATATGATACTGGAATGAATAAAAATTAAAATTGCATTCGTGATCATCCGAAGGCTGATACAACTGCAAAAATAAATGTAACAGACAATGTCGAGTTCGTCTAACCAAATTAATATTGATATAAATACTCCTCGTATTCTTATTTACAAAATTAGTTAGTTAAATAGATGATGTTTACAATGTACACAACCTAATGTAGATAAATAGATACGAAGAATGCTGATGAAGTATGTAGCGGTCCAGAAAATGATGCATTTAATTCTGATAGTGTCTTGTTTTTTTGTTCTTGTTTTCTTGGAAATCGTCCACATATATTTGTGAATAATTTTTCTTTCTAAAAATTTTTAGAAATTAAAAAAAAATAACATAAAAAAACTCTATTTCAAAAAAAAAAAAAAAAAAAAAAAAAAAAAAAAAAAAAAAAGACAACTAATTCCATAAAATAAAAAATTTTATCGTGTAAGACACTTTTTCATGCATTTTTCGTACATTTTTCAAACAATTCCGTATTTTAGTTTGCCAATGTTTGTGAAACTATTTTCTAAGAACTTTTTAATTGTATTCCTTTTGTTGTCTCTTCTGGCTGCGTTGTTTTTGTAGAGTTTGTGCAAGAGGGATAAAAAATTGAATTACACAAACCTTTTCCTTATTTCTGTTTTGTTTTGATTTTACTCACTACTACTAACAACGCAATACAAAATGTATGCAAGCGTTTTTTTTTTACTTGTTTTCGAACCCTGGTTTTGAACACTAAAAGGTTTTGCAGACGTTAATATATACGTGGGTTTAGATATACTGCTAAGTTACATTTGAGTCACAAAGTTAAATATCATAAATAAAAACCTCTCGTGTATTAAGAAAACATCAAATAGAATCAAGCATGAGTACTTTCAACAACGAGCTCTAACTGTTATACTATAATATGAAGTTAAATTATCAACACTAAATTTTTTCTTTTTTTAATGTAACTCAATTTTGTCTTCGTTTTGCAACTTATTTTTTAATCTCTATTGCGATGACTGCTTCAAGGCTGGTTAAACATACATTTAAGTTTAAGTTTGCCAATTGTTGTTTAGCTTTAACTAAGTAATATTTTTTTAGTTTCGTTTCACAGTAAAATTTTTTTTTTATTAGAATTATCCATCGATGAGATGGATTTTAGATTTGGGCTACTTGCTATTAGTTATCATGGCATATAAGCAAATTTAATTTATAAATTTATAAATTAACTATTTAATAAATATTATTTTTTACTTGCATAATCGTATAAACGTTATCGTGCCTTTCTTTGACATTTTTAGGCCACAGAATTGAAAACGAACGTTGCAAGCTCAGTGCGTGTGTAATGTTTTGGCAACTATTAAAATCATAAATTTCTTTTTGTCAACTTAGCCAACAAAAACACAAACCTATGTTTTTTAGGCTTACAAGAAGGTAGGAAGTCTTCTTTTAACTGCTTTTTAAAATTTCAAATATCTTTATTACTTTAAAATTAATGCAACGAAAAAAAGTCAAAAGTAATCTAGATTCATAAAATTTCGAGACAACTGAAACGATTTGATAGTTAAAACTGTTAAATTTAAAAAACATAACTGAAGTTTTGTAATGCTCAATAAATCAATGAATGATTTTGAATTCCTGGGCTTTTGTAAAGGATTTGCTCAACAGAACCCAAACGGGTTTTCCTTGGAATGAAATAGTATTAGTACATACCTATACAATTGATTATCCTTTAAATGAATCAAGTAAATTAATTGTTTACAAATTGTCATTCCAACAAAAATCACTTTTGTTACAGAAGAAACAAAACGATAACAAAATTTAACGGGAAGTTATATTTTCTTCCTTGTTTATTGCTTTTTTGATTTTATGTCATATAATTATTTTTCTTTAAATGACTAAAAGTTTTGGATGTACAAAAATATTTTGTTCTTAATAAAGTTAGTAAGAAATGCCATCGTTTGCCTTATTATCTTCTAATATAAAATGAATTACAAACATTTATAAACGAATAAAATTTCTATTAAAAAAATAATATTTTCTGTCGTAAAAAAACTTGTAGGAAAAACAAAAGATACATAAACACAAAACCCTTAAATAAATATTTGTTGGTCAAAATACAAATTGAATAGCGATTTATCAAGGGAATTAAAGAAATTTTTATTTTATTTGTTTTAAAAAACATGGTCCTCTAAATAGAGCAGAATTGTCATACACAGTCTTTGTTGGATTTCCTATAATATTCCATTTTTTGCACAAATGTTTTGAAAAAAAAAATACTAATTTAGTGATCATTCCTAGCTTATCAAGAAAAAAGAAACACGTTATATTCTCAATTACAGTTAGAAATTTCAAAAATTATTTGCTTTTGTTAAATTATTGGAAATTTGTTAGGGATGCACAACAATTGAGACGGGACTTAAATTTATTTAATATAAAACACTTAGTAGAATATTTCTATAAATTAATATTTTAATACTGAACCGTAAAGTACAGGGAAGAGGTGGGTCTAAGTATTAAATAAACATGTCATGTAACTGGCTTTGTGGTGACATAATTAATTTTAATAATATGGCTGATTTTTATTGGCCTTCTTTTCGCGGTGCTTTAAACTTCTTAAACACAAAAAAAATTAACAAATAGAAGTTTGTAATTTAAATTTATTTTAATATTGTATGAGTAAGGATTTATTATCTCAGGCTTAATTTCTATGTTACATTTGGCCGTGTTTGGCTTGCTGGTTTTCAGTTGAAAAATTTTCAAAGCTTTGCTTGAACGATTAGCGTAGTTAAATTTTCCCTAGCTCATCTAGTGCCTTCGCAAAATTGATTTTAAAACTAACACGGACGGACAGACGGATATTGCTCAATCGACTTTGCTATCCATAAGAACTCAGAATATGCATATATACTTTCTGGGGTCAGAAATGGATACTACAAACGGAAAGACAAACTTAGGAACATCCTTTATATACCTGTGCTGAAGGGTATACAAATTATGTTCATTATACGAGATTGATCAATAAGTTATACAAGTAACGATAAAACACTTCGAAAATAATAAAAATAAAAAACAAAACCTAAAAAATATATATTTTTTTTTCAAAATAGGTTTTCTTCTCCTTCCTTAAGAAATTAAATTTTCTTTAAAATTAATTAATTTATATTTTCTTTATAATATAAATTTAGCTGACCAAATTTTTTCTTCTTTTTACAAACTCAGCTAACTTAGCATTTTTATTTTAATTAATTTTTTACAATCGCTGTATGGAGACATTAATAACGCCTCTTTGAGCCTTAAAACTAATTGAACGATAAAATATTTTTCAATATTTCAAATCCATATGTGCAATGATTTAAGATTTTTTAAATGTGTTTACAGCCATTAAAAAATTATAATACGCAGTTATAAAAGCTGTAATGTATGATGACTAATGTTTTCTTTTGTATCTCGTTAAGCATTTTTGTATCATAAATTTTTAAACGAACCTAATGTGCAGAGTGTAAGTGGCGATATAACAATAAAAACCTTTTACTCCAATATTCTCTTCAATATAATGCGGGAATTAAAGCGGCGAAATAAATAAATTCTTATATAAATATGTATTTTGATGATTCTCAAATTCTTATTCATTCTCTTTGAAAGCATCTTTAGAGAAACAATAGAACTGAAGCAAAACAAACCAAAATATTATGATGGTAGATTTATAAATTTAAGTGATAAAGAGAAGAATTATTGAAATTATTTTTATAGCATGTCATCAACAGCACACTTAAGCAATGTCTAGAATATGTTAGACTAATGTTTGTAATATTTTTATATAATCCTCTACTTCAACGATAAGAGATAAAAGACTTATTTTCTTGAGTAAATTATTATAATAAATTTTTCCAAGTTTCAAAAGGTACAATAAGAAGAAGGTCTTTCATAGCTGCAGTGCTCTAAACCTTAATCTTTTTAAAATCTAAATATTAATAAAATCGTTGTCTCCGATATATAATTTATTTATAAAAATGTGTCAACATTAAATTGGAATTTGAATTATTTCGAAATAAAAGATTCTTGAACAAGACTATAAATAAATAGAATAACATATTTCAAAAATGATACCATTCCCGTATATCCCTTGAGACGTCAATTTACTTTAAAAAATAAAATAAATTGTGTTTTATTACACGATCTTAAGGGCCAATTGTGAGCATCCAAACCATTAAGTTACGGCTGTGATTCATCTCGTAAAGAGGTTGAGCTACTTTTTAAGTAATGTGACAGTGAAATCACATTGTTGTCCACATTAGCTCTTAAAAAGAAAGAACTCTTTACTTACGACGACGTTTAATCTTCAAGCGTTAAAGCAGCAACAAGTGGTTACATATTGTGGCTGCTTTTTTTTCTAAAACCATCATAAAAGCTAAAGTTTAATGGTAAAAATGTACCTTAACGCTAACGACGACTTTACAACATATTAGTCTTCTTTCTCATGCCAAAGACCTGCTCTAATCAAAATTATGTCACACAGCTTTTACACAAAAATTTATTGGCGTAAATGGTGTAATAATATTCCAAAAAATAAATTTAAGAGAAATAAACGTAGCAAAGCACTCGTAAATTATATCTTTCTAAAGTAGCTTAAACCATCTGGTTTACTAAAAAATTCATGGGCTACAAATAGTAAAGGACAGATAATTGGATTTTATTACCTTCAATTCAATTTAAAGGCATATAAAATCACTTACATAAAATAAAGGTCGCATTTCTGCCAACACCGACAAAACAATTTGTCTTGTTCAATATGAAGATAGATAACCAGTTAACATTACAAATCGATTACGCAAGTTCGAAAAAAAAACCAAAGCGACCATATTGATTCTTTGGTCACAAGGCTTAAAACTCTTAAATTCGTTTTATCAAAAAAGAAAGAAAACTTTTGTGAAATTCCACATTTTTAAATTCTTTACAAAATAAAAGCCCAATGTTCTCTTAATTCACTGAGCACGAACTTGGTATTTAATATTAAAAAAATATTCTCCCTTTTTTATAATCTTAAGTTAATTATCACAATATTTTAAAGTGGGTTGTTAAATTTTCAAACATTTTATTCTATTCAATCAAAATTTAATAAATAAAATCAAACCTGTGCTGAGGACAGAGAAAACAAATAAGTTTTAAAAGGGTTTTGTTAAAAGCTTAGAATTGCCTCTAGCTTTTTATAAGAAAACTTTTATAGAAAACAAAACAAAACGCACACTTCTTTACGTTAAACCTTTATTTAATTTTAAAAAATGCAAGATGGTATTAAAAATATTTTGAGACGACCTCTATTGCATTTCAAGGATTTTTATCAAATTAACTCTTTTAGTCAGACTTCTGGTCATGTATTTTATTGCGAAAGAAAAATTATTTACAAAGTTTATTAACTTGAGATAGACTGATATCAATAATGCTTTTGATGGCTGAGGCATTCCAAGAGAATTAGTTGAAAGTTTTTAATTAATTTTTTACATAAATACGTCAATTTAGTCTTTTCAAAGTTGGCGATTTGTTATTAACAAAATAGTTGTTATGTAGATTTGAAGTTGTGTTGCAATGTTGTGACTTAAAAAATATGTTTAATGCAAGATTTAAGTCATTAATCTTAAATTAAGGCCGAAAATCTAAGTTCGCGTAATTTTTGTTCAAAAGTTAGTGACAGG
Source organism: Cistogaster globosa (assembly GCA_937654795.1). Taxonomy (NCBI): domain Eukaryota; kingdom Metazoa; phylum Arthropoda; class Insecta; order Diptera; family Tachinidae; genus Cistogaster; species Cistogaster globosa. The sequence continues at coordinate 120,172,855 of OW569406.1, read as the reverse complement.
CTTATTTTGGAAACATTGTACCAGTTGACCAGTTTTAAAATGAGGCCAGGTTTTGAAACAAGAATTTGCAAGTAGATCATTCGAAGCTAAAGCTTTCAAAAATTAAAAATATTTTAACGCTTCATTTATCTTTCATAAATGCAAAAGCTCTTAAGAATAACTCGTAATTCAATATTATTTATATTAATTAATTATCTTCAGCATTTAATAATAAAAATAATATTAATTTGATGGAGGTTGATCTGGTACCAATTTTTCGCCAAGTAATACCGTTTGATTACTTAAAAGCATTTTTGAATATTTTAGAAAAAGCAAAAATATTTTATGAGGCCTTAGAATTATAATTTTTTATAATGAACTTTCGGATATCCACACACAAAATAACTTGTTACACTTCTTGAAAAACATTAAAATCTTACAAACATTAAATTTTGCGTCCTTGAATGTGCGATGCCGTTCTGATATGTTTTTGAATGTAATTAGATATTTTGTATTAGAAAATTTTAAATGGAAACCATTATTAGGCAACAAGGTAAATTACAAACCAAATTTGGATCTTTTTTTAATTCTCAGAGCTACACTTGTCCAAAGAATGAATGTCCACTCAGCGACAACTGAATTTGAATGAAGTTTTACTGTCAGTTAAACAGTATAACCAGAATAACTAGGGAATTGCACTACTATAATCCGTCTTCTAACATGTTTGCCAATCAATTAATTACCTGACAAAAGAGAGCTATAAAATTCTGATGACTTGTCATAATGAAAAGGGAAAGAGCACATCACTGAAGTAGATAAAGGCCGTATCAAAATACCCGTTGTATAAGTAATTCGATGATTGAAAAAAAAACACTGTGTAATGTTACATTAACCACAGCATTATTTTTTTAATAAATTGCAAGATTTCTCCAACCAACACAAGGATTATTTTAATTTTGTAAAAGAACAATAATGGCACACGCACTACACATTTTTATTCTTATTTTTTTAAGAGGTAAAACATATTAAGATTGTGTATGGCCTGTAGCCATTAATGAACTTCTTGTAGAACAAGAAAATGAATTTCTTCAGTATGAGAAATTTAACTGCATTAAAACAGAAGTAAAAGCAAACAATTTGTTTTGTTCAACACTTAAATGGACTAAATTATTTATTTTCATGGATATTACCAGAAGCAACCTTTAATATAAAATATTAATGTTTCAACTTATTAAAAAATAATGACATACTACACACATTTACAAGAATTTTAAGAAAACAAGGTTCTAATCGACGGTCATAAGTGAACAACTCTTAACATGTTTTTTGTACTTTTCAGAAGACAAAATAAAAAACGTTATTGCTCCGCTTCAATAATGAATATAAGTAATAACCCGATTCGATTTTTTTGCGAGCTAAGAATTGTCAACCTGTGACCGACGACATGTACTTAGCGCTGACGAAACCAACGAGGATTGAAAAATATATGTTAAACACAATCAAATAAAGCCAAGGGAAAAAACAAATCCAACCAGTTATTACTTCAAATAAGAACTTAACAAAGTGTGATCTCTCCTTTTTAATAATTAAAACAAAGAAGAAAAAATATTTATTTATTTCTACATTTATTTATTTTATTCTGATAAAAACTAGGTCGTCTTTATTTATTTAATCGACTTAACTTCAAAGTTAAGCGTGATGAAATTGCAAAACTGGTATATGCGGCAAAGACAAAAACAAATTATAGTGCTATATTCGGCTATGCCGAATTTTATACACCCTTCACCATTTATGTAAATCAAGATTAGTGAAGTAATTCTAGTAAAAAAAAACAAATATTTAGGTGACAGAAAATTTAAAAATAAGAAAAAAATATAATTTACATAAAAATGTCATCGGTTCTTAATAATTTAAGACATTTTAAAAAACTTGAATATTTTTGTAAGATGGCATCTTAAAAAATAAAGTGTGAAATCGTTAGGCGAGCGCCAATATTTTAACTAAATATTTTTTTTCTTTTTTTAATTCTCTATCGCCCCACATTTTTTTTGTTATTTTTTTTTTTTTATTGGAGTTACTTCCCTAAAATAGATTTGTCGTAAATGATATAAAAAAGTTTGAGGCAGACGTGGAGTTTTGCCCCCTGCCTGGAAGGACAGCTACCGATCTAACTGATTTTCAATAAAAAAAATGTTTGAAATATATCTGGTCGACTAGCGTATTCATATTTTTTTTTATCTCATCTGGTGCCTTGGCAAAGGGTACTTGAAGCCAAACACGGACGGACAAACGTACAGACGGACATCACTTAATCGACTTCGCCATGCATACGATCTCAGAATATACTAAAAACTTAATGGGGTCGGAAATGAATATTGTAGAAAGAACAAACGCAATGACAAATTTAGATATACCTTTTTTTCACCTGTAGTGAAGGGTGAAAAAATAATTTGTGAATAAACAAACACCCTAGGGAAATTAATTAAATACAACTAAAAGAATTTTAAGAGAGATGTCAAACTATTAAAGTTTTAGTCCTGTAGAAGAAAGTAAAATTTGACAGAGTAAAGTCGTATTGATTCGCTTCACTAACTTTTCCACAGTTGGAAGCTTAACTTTTAATTAAAATCAAAGTATATTTGCACCTGGTACAATTACGATTTGATTAAACTTAAATAACTTTGTCATAATCAACTGACATCTAGCGACCGTTTTCTTTAAAAATTGTTGACACCAGATGAGTTTTATACAACAAACTACTTTTAAATCAGAGTATTAAAATTGCTAATTAAACTAAATTGAAATTTAAATTTTTTGATAAAAAAAAACCCCAGGTTACTTTCTCATATATTATTAATTAATTTTGGAAACACATATTCATGCCAGGATCATATCAAAGACTAATTTATTTAAAGATCCAGAAATACTAAAATTGGCCTGTGTATTTAAAGCATAAGCATAGTTTTGCATGTTTGTGGAGAAAGAAAGCACGCAAACAAATTTATAAAAGCAAATTGAATTTTATTTATTCCTTCGAACTGCAAAGGAGACTTAAGCGAGGAGGACAGAAATTGCTATTCCCGCTTTTTTATGATACTTTCTCTGATATAAAAACAAAAGGAAATGAATTGATATGAAACTGAACAGATTTTTAAGTAAACAAAGAGAGAGTTAAATTCGAAAGAAATTTCCGATAAAATTTTCAATATTTTACTTATCCTCTCACTAGCCATCAGGTTTTTTAAACCATTTCATTTTCATACAAAATGAAAATTCCTCTACTTGAAAACTATTTAAAAAATGAATAAGAATTAAAGAAAAAGTTTTTAAATCTTTGAATTCTTTTTCTTTCACCTTCGAAAGTATCGAGTTTAAAGTTGTCGAATATAATTTTCGCTATTGCATAATTTAATAAATTGTGGCAATAAAATGGTCCGTTATGGTTAAAAAACAAACAAAAAATTAATAAAATAATAATATTTATTTATGAATGGAAGAGGTTGACTTTGACTGAAATATCAAGATTTATTTATCGTTATTTAATACAACTTAAATACTAATTTAATGTTGATATCACATATTTTCTTATGGTAAACAGACGAATTATGAATTATTGTATAAACTGAACGCATCCAAATTATGAGAAACAATAACGATTCTTGTTGCATGTGGAGCACATTGAAATTGATGTGTGTCTAGTGAATATTTGGGGAATAATTTACAGTGTGCAAATTAAAGACGAGTGAATGCTGATGTATCCTTCTTGGAGGATTTCTTTGGCTAATAAATATATAGATTAGTTAAGAAAATTTTAGCTTATTAAATATTGCGAGACTACGTGAGTTATATCGCACACTTTCTGGGTAAAAAATTTAATTATAGATTTCCGTTTTGCTTCTTTTTCTCGACATCTTGCTATGAAAAGGAACCCACATTATCATAATTTTCCGCTATTTTTTATGCAATTGTTTCTGACCTGTACTATTATTATGGAGTGATCATATGGATATATTTGTTTGCCGCAGAAATAAATTTTGTATTTTAGTTTCTTATAAGAAATATTTATTAAGCTTTTTGTTTTTAACAAACCAAATAAACGTAAACTTATTAAAAAATAATAACAATAATAAAAATACAAATACAAATGCATTAAACAGTTTATTGCTTTTAGTAGAATTTAAGACTTTCTGTTATGAATAAATACCAGTTTCTTATTTCAATTTATATTTTGTTTCATCTGCAATATTTATCTTTTTAAATTTTGTTAATAAAAAATTAATTTTTAAGACTCTTATAACTCATTAATCCTTGTATTATAGAGAAAAACTTTGTTCAACTGATAAAGAAAAAAAAAAAACAAAAAACAAGCTTAAGATTAAAACACATCCATGGAAAATGTTTTATTTTGCAACAATTACACAAGTCAGTTTTCGTTTATGTTCATTTTTTTTTCTTTCTTATTTAATCTTTATTTTTTGGATTTGGGTAGAAAACTAATTCGCACTAATGTCCACGTTGCACATGAAAAATCGTTTCTTTTATGTTTGATAAAGTTATTACTTTTTGTTTATGAGTTTGCACATCAGTTTTCCCTAAATAAATTTCTGCTTTATATTTTTTCTCTCCGTCGCAGCACAAAAAAAAACTTTTAAGTGCCATCATAGATAAAACGAAAATCAAAATATCGACTTTTTTTTAGCAAAATTTTAAAAATTAAAGAAGGAATTATTTTACAAATTTTCGACCAAAATTTATTTATTTTTCCATGTTTCTGCATGAAAATGTGAAATAGTTTTAATTCTGTAAAAACTGATGTAGCAGAAAATTCTTTAATATTGGAAAATATAAAACAGTTAACAAAATGATTTCAATACCACAAATCAAAAAATTGTTCTGGCTTTTGCAGCACCTTAATTGTCGAAATGTTGTGGTAACTTTAAAAATTTGCAGTCGATTTTTTAAATTCTCATTTCGATGGAACGCGTTTTAAATATGAGGCACCCAAAGTTTATCTAAATTTTTGTCACATCTGCCTATGAAATTGATAATAAGTCGGTATATTAAAGTAATACACGACCTTCCATCGGTTAAACCCATACACATGATTATTTTTTAGCAGATTATTATCTTTATATTTACATATAATTACTCCTCAGGTTATTAGCTGCAGAGTTAAAGTTTCTAACGAAATTCTGCAAAACTTTTCCGCATACCGGCACATAATCAAACACATAACTTTATTTATCATAAAGTTCTTAAGCGAAATTAAATTGAAATGTCAAAAAAATCTAAAGAACGAACGCAGATAAAGAAATGTTCCTTAGATCATCATTTTTTGAAACAGCATCTAGTCAGTTTTTATTTAAAACAAAAACTGCCGCCTAGAACGCTGTTTATAATAGAATATAGAGATTAGAAAGGATACATAGAGGGGTTGGATACACAGATGGACACATTTAGGGAATAAGCTCTGATTAGAAAATCTTTTAATATAATTTTTTATAAATACATTTAGAATATTTCTGTTAAAACGAAAAGGAAGATATCCTTCACTATTAAATAACAAAATAATTTTTATTTGCTAAATTACTAAATCTTAAGGCAATTCAAAAAACAAAAAAATGTTTTACTTATTCTCTTAAAAAAATTTTATTACTTCAGGAGGGTAACTTTAATTTCTGTAGTTTTGCGTTTTAATTATTTCGCTTTAGTATTTCTGCATATTATCATGTTTTACCTTATTGGAATAAGAAGTACAAATTACTTTTACGTGTTGTCGGCAAATTTGACTTTTTATTCCAAAAAAACATATTCTCCCTAAGTTTTTCTTTAACGTGAATGGCAATAGAAAGAAACTTATTTATAAAAAAAAAACAATCTGTATGATCTTGTATATTTTTTGTTACATGAAAGTTTTGGTATTAAAATAACTTGTCCGTAAACAATCAAATTTATGTTTTAAATTGAATATTTTTTTTTTTTTGGTCTTACTTACTTTTTTATAGTACATTTTTTCCCGTTTGTTCTGTAACAGGCTGTACCATTTTACGTTGTACGCGCTTTGTTCTATTCTTTTCAATATGCCCGGAGAATTCTCTTTTTAATTTCCTTTATTCGAAATATTTGTCAAAATAATAATAAAAAAAATTTTAAAGTGAATTGTTTTTCGAGATCTTTAATTTTTATAACGTTGCATACTTAAAGAGCTTTCTCATTTCGTATATCTTTATCAGGCCTAATAAATTTTTCGAAAAAATATCTGTCCCTTTGTTTTCGACTAATGGAGTAGATAGGAGAATAAGAACCCTAGCAAATTTTCTATGACTTTAATTATACAAACTCACTCATTTCCCTAATTGAATTTGTGTTTTAACTTTTTTTGCTTAGTTCATTTCCATTCAACCTTTTTGCCGACATTAAAATTTTTATACTATTTGCACAAAGCCTAATCATATTTCTTTCGTTTCCAAAGTTCGCAGCATAATAAAGAAAAGAAAAATAATACAATAAGCAATAACTATAAGATTGCTTTTATGGTGACGCCTATCAACAATAAAAAGAATCTGGCATAAACTAAAAGTACTTAAGCGTATCACACATATTAAATTCGCAAGAAGTTTAACTATTTTCTATTTTTACTCTGCAGTAATTCTCGAGACTGCTATAAAAAGTAATTAAGCGAACGGCCCTTAAAGAAGACAAGAAAAATAAAGTGGAATGAATGAATACACATTAATCCAATATTTGCTTGTTACCTGTTTATTTTACAAAACGTACTTTATTTATTCGAAATAATAGATCTTTAATATTAAAATTCGTATAATTTAAGTTTTTTTTTTTGTCTTGTTTAAACAATTACGAGTTTAAATTAATATGATATGATGTGAAGGCTTAAATCTCTCTTTTGTGAAGCATGTTCTTATACTGACCGTTTCTTAAACTTCTCTTTCATTAAAGAAAACAAATAGTAATTTTATTTACAATTCAAATTATGCAGTAGATCGTTGAGCAAAAATCACAATTATTAATTCCACATCGATAATTTACTGTAACGTCGTCGTATATTCAAACAGTGCAAATTTAAAAGTTATAAGAATAAATCTGCTATTGGCACTTTAAAGATTTTGCGTGAAATCATTAACGACACTATTTAAGCTGTTCGAAGGCATTTTTGTGATAGACATTGGTAAATTGAACAGATGCTCTGTGACCGAAAATAAAACATCAAAAGGGTCTCCTAAAAATTAATATTTTTAAGCTTTGACGACGTAGCAGCAAAAACCTAATGTGTTCTTTGTTAAATGTGTTGGTATGTAAAAGTGTAATTTGGTTTTTTTAACCTTTATTTATTGTCGAAAAAGATGTATAGAAAATGGTTTCTACGTTTGAAAGATAATTAAGAAGGACGCTCATAAGCGCATAAAATATCTCAAAATAGCGCACAAAATATTCGGAAGACCTGACTGCTACTATTTAGAAACTATTGCTCATGTTTCTCGAAATTCTCAGGGAGTTACTTATCATCTTAATTTATATATTTTAATAGTAGGAAAGCAAGAACTTACTTGTTGTTTTAGTGTGCGATATTTTGTTTTGAAACTAAAATTTTAAAATTGACTTTTTGTCATTCTCGTTGTTAAAAATCGAGGACCCTAAAAATACCTATTAGCGATACAATGAATAAAAACACCCTTTATGCATTGAACAGCGTTATCTAAGTGCCATATTTTTTTGATGAAGAAAAAATTTAAACAACATTTTTATCACAATAATTTCATTTTATTTTACCATCAAAACTTCAACGGTGAATTAATTTTTTACGAAAAAAAAAAATAATTTTTATATTTATTTATTAAACTTTTAATTTTATCGTGCTATTTTCCCGATATTGATTATTGGAGGTGAAAGCACGTCTCGATGGCCATTTCGCTACCGCTTACTTAGCTCTTCAGGAATCTTCTCACAATTATTTTAAATGAACTAAAGATTTTTGTCCAAACAATAAAGTAAAGACAAAAATTATTAAATTATTGCAAGTGCCTGTGCAATACAAAAATAAAATATGATAGTGTTTCGTGATGTTTTATTTGTTGTTTTTATTTTTCAACATCTTTAAAACTGTATAAAAGAGCCGAAAAAAAGAAAAAAAGTCAGCCGTATACAGTGGATAAAGAAAAGTAGAATCAAAGTTGATTATTGTTGTTTTTGCTTGAACTTTGATTTTTGTCTTTACTTTATTGTTTGGACAAAAATCTTTAGTTTATTTAAAATAATTGTGAGAAGTTTCCTGAAGAGCTAAGTAAGCGGTAGCGAAATGGCCATCGAGACGTGCTTTCACCTCCAATAATCAATATCGGGAAAATAGCACGATAAAATTAAAAGTTTAATAAATTTAGTTTAATATTCCCGTGTTTTAAATTATTATTTTATATTTATTATTTAAGAAACCGAAATAATATTTTAAACGTGAAATTTTTTAATTTAACATAATAATTTTTACAATCTCTTTAACATGTTTTCACTAAAAATTATTGCAATTGGTGTCAAATATTTTAAAAAATCCTAGGATGAGAATTTATAAATTTCACGGTTTATTCTAATTTTCGAAGGTCACATCAATCGGCCAAGCTTCTAAGAAGTTGTCACACATTTTCAAAATCTTACATACGTTTATTTTTTTACTCTGTTAATCTATGGAAACAAAATCAAATATTTTTGAAGGATAATATGCTGTGATAAGCGCATAAATCGTTAAAATTTGATATCAAAAACAGACGTGTTTGTTTGAATAAACTTGTGCCGTTTTTCCTATCCCCATCTTCTTCTACCAACTGCACAAGTAGGTTGTTGAAATGAAAACTATAATGAGATGAAAGCTGTTGACAACTTTTTACATACTCCTCCCATTTTTTTTTCTCGAGACACTAAGAATGTAGGAAGCAAAGGAAAAGTTAAAAATAGTCACACAAGTCAAAATTGTGAAAATATTTCTTTGCCTGCTTGTGTTTTAGTCCTTCGAAACTTTTTTCCATCAATAACAAAAAAAAAATGTTTAGTTGTTGTACATCAACAGATCAATGCTAGGAATGTTCGACATTAAACTGTTAGAAACACATGCCATACGCCTCTACATCATTCATTTTCTCTGTTGTAGAAAATCAGAATTTCAATTTGACGAAATAAGAACACATTATCCAAATATTTTTCTTTTGGTTGATTTATTGCTTACTGAGTCATTCGATTAAAATTTGACCACCAAATATGATTTGGCTTTATTTGTGTGTATAAATGCGCCTGTTACAAGTTCAAAATATTGATAAATTCGCATTTAGTAGAGTCATATCAGAATATTTTGAGCCCACAAAAATCGTTGCATTTTTCCTCATTTAAATATCACGTTAATGTTAATTTTTTATTTTTGCGTAAGTTCGTTGCTCTATTTTCTTTATGGTCTGTTCCTCTGCAGCAAATATTCAATAAAAGTTATCAAAAAATAGACAAGTGTTTGATTTTGTAATGAGGCTTAAGGCAAAATCCCTGAATTCTTAAAGATGTGTTACCAAATAAATAAAATTTAAATCTTCAAGTGGTAGCTGGATCAGCTTATGCTTTAAAAATACTGAAAATGGAATCTGTACATTATAGACGTAATTATTTGAGACAAGAGTGGACATGTTCTCTTAACTTTTTGTCCGCTTCCATACATGAAAATCACAATATTAACTTAAGCATACAAAAGGATTAGTTAAAGAACAATTTCATTATTCTTGTTTTTTTTTTTTTTTTTTTTTTTGTTTGCAATGCCTGGCTACATGTTACAAAAGAACATCTTTCAAACAATTTTTCTTTCCAAAGATTTCCTGCAGGAAGCTTTTGGTGTGTCTATGTGCGTGTCTACATATGAATGACTAAAAGATAATAAATGACAAAGGCCGAGTTTTTTTTTCTTTTTTGTCAATAAGAAACTTTTATTCTTCAGCGGTTAGCATTTTTGACCTTTAGAATAAATTTTAGTTGGATAAGTTAGGCGGGGTCTGCTAATGGGATTGTAAATATTTCGATAAAGACGCTTTATTCAGTTGGCTTATTACGTCAATCAATAAGTTTTTCTCTAAACTAATTATTGGAAAAGCTAGAAAAAGTCGATACTTATATCAACTTTATTGTTTTGAAAAAGTTTTACACACATTGAAGGAAAAATTTTCCTGACTCTTAAACTTAAGAAACAAAATATTTTAAGCCATCAAACAAAAAATTTATCTTAATTTATCTTTTTTACCTGGTTTTTGCTTTGGTTTCTTAATAAAAGGTTTACAGCGATTTACAATCAAATAGCTCATCAGAAGCACCAGATGCAATATTTTGTAATTCCTTTTCACCCGTTGAAAAGTTTTGCGGTATCTCTTTAAAAAAAAATATTTTCTTAGAAATACTGTTGATAATTTTGCTTCAAGTTGAAAAGTGTAATAAAAAGTTCAGATATTATTTATATCATCAGTTTCAAATGAAGTTTAAATTGTTTAAATAATTCATAAAAAGTCTTACTTTTGTAGAATCTTTCCTTTAGCGAGGTGAGTTTCAAAACCACCATAAAAAGTTTATTTTTTTTATATTCTCTTGTATGTGAAAGAGTTCTTTTCAATTTAACAAAGATAAAGTTCAAATAATTTTGAGTAGTTGAGATGTTTATTACGAAAATGTCTTTGCTAAATTTGAACTAAATATTTGAAAGAGTTGGCATTACAGTCAAATTGTTTTAATGTAAAAATTTTTATTATTTAAAACTTACTACAGAATAAATTTCATTACATTTAAAAAAAAGTTATTAGAATAAGGAATTATATAAGTTCAGGAATCGTCCAATTTTTAACTTATTTTCTATCAACTAAGTTTTTGGAATATATGATGCATCTTTAAACAAAATATATGTATAAAGAAAAACGAAATAAAATTTATTTTTGGCTTAAGTTCATTTATTTTTTAATTTGTAAAAATCTTTTTTTAGGAAAAAGAATTAGTTTACAAATGTATGCGGACGTTTTCTTTCTAAGAAAGGTTTTAAGAAACTAAAAAAAAATGAACTTAAGCCAAAAATAAATTTCAAGTAATTTATGTCCACAGTTCAACTCCTAATTTCATAAAAATTAAATTTAAAAAAAAAAAAAATAAAAAACAATTTTTATGTAAAATTTCATCAACTATATACACATCCTCTACAAAAAAAAAAAAATAAATAAACAAAAAAAAATAAATAAAAGATAATACGTCTGTGACAAAAAAAAATTTACAAAATCCACTAGCAGCAGATGTAACGTTGCCTATGCCAAAATTTGAAAAGGATCACTACGCAATAAATACAAAAATACAAAAAAGCGATATAAAAAGTATATGTTATATGCTCTAGCAACACTTTATAACACTTGTGGTACGTATTTAATAAAAGACCCTATAAAATTTTAAATAAAAAAATCAATTTAATAATATCAATATCTTTTAATATTTTAAAACTGAAATGGACTTATATTTGTTACAGAACATAGGAATATATTAAATAAGTATTATTTATCTGAAATCACAACACCCTACAACAATTAAACAAAATTGCATTTTCATTCATAAACTAAAGTTTGTAAAATGTAAGAAGCAAAATAAAAAATTAATTTTAATCTCCATAAAAAAATAATTTGAAAAATGCAATTTATTTATCTCGGAAATCGTATAAGCAATGAATTGTGGCATCAGATCTCAGACGCCCTGCTCTTTGTATTCTGTGTACAAGAGCTTTTCCTTTAATTCCTCTTATTTATTTATAAACGTTTGAATTGTGAATTGTAATGAAAACTTTTTTTCATTTTTTTTTTGTGTTTATTTACATTCCTTTTTTATTTTGTTTGGTCTTTAATACTGACAAATGTTCGTAATTCTTTTACAAATACAAAATAGAATTAAATGTCTCTTCTGTTGCGGTGTAAAAAATAAATCGCCACAAAAGTATTAAGACTACTTTTCCAATTTATTCTCAAATAACTCATTAAGGACACTTAAAATCGAATTGTGATTAAGAAAATAAAATTTAGGAAATTAATTCCAAAATTTTATTTTTTTTTTTTTTTATTTTACATCAAATTGAAGAACTCTAGAAAATTAAAAACATAATTTTGCAAACAATTGCACGCAAAAGCTTAAGTAATAATTTTTCAAACTATTTAAATAACTGTTTCTTTTGTTGTCTGCAAACAAAATTAAATATATTTTCGAGATTCTTAACATATGACTATTAAGAACCAATAAAAGCGTTTTATATCAAAGAAACCTTTTTTTATTGGTTTCAAATATTTACATGTTAAATATAAAATTATTATTTTTTTTCCTTAACATACATACAAATACTTAAAAATAATTTGTAAATACTCGTCGCGCAAAAAAAGATCACGTTTTTTAAAGTACACTTCCACTAGGAAAAAAAATTATTAAAAGGAGGCAATAATTCAGATTTCAATTCACATTTAACTCTATACTTTAGCGCTGAATTTGGTTTACGAGGTTGTCTTATTCGTGGAAATGCCTATATATTACTGTTTAGTCGATTATAGCAACAAAAATTAAAAAAAAAATCCAGCTTTTATCGTCTTAATATTTTGAGTGGAAATTGTAAAAGTAAAAGAAAGCAGGACTGAGAACATTTGTTGTCATAAGGTTTTAGACATCAAATAGAGCGTGCTCTATATAAAATACTAACCCAAAGGAAAATAACAACTGTTATGTTTAATGAGGTTTTCATTATATGTGTTCATTTACATATTGAAAATCTGACATTCCATATGACTTGAACACATAATGTAAACACACTTTTATTGGAGATAAAAGATTTAGTTGATTCATAAATTGTGATTTTATTAAAAAAGGGGCAGGTTGAGCGCAAAACCATGTCAGTAAATTATCGGAAAATGTTGTTAACCTGCTCATTTGGTTTTTTATGCAGGGAGAATTAAGATTTTACTCTGTTCAGGTATTTTATGTCGAATGCGTTCACCATTGCCGTTAACTGATATGCAGATCTACTATTGAGATGAAATAAAAATTGAATATAAAAGATAACAGTGTTTGTTTCATTTCAAAACACCCATCGATCTCATTATTTTACTATGATTTCCTCCTTTTGAGGATTCTTTTCAGTCATGTTCTATGTTTTTCCCCAGACAAAGAAAAGTAAATTGTCATCTCTGAATCTCATTTCTTATAAACTTCATTTTGTTTTGTTTAATTTTTTTGGTTGGGCTTTCAGATCATTGATTCATTTATTAAAACGTCTTCCTTGATAGACGCATCCCATATTCCACCACAAATTATTCCATATACCATTTTAATTTGACTGCGATTACTTTGCATAAATATTTCTTAATCAGTTAAACTAGTTGCAAAAGACTTTAATAGAAAACCAAATTTTTTAGATTTTAAATAAAATGGACAAAACAATTTAAAGATAGAAATTATTGTGACGCACCAAGCAAAGACTTTAAGAACTTTTTATTTTTCTTAACTTCTTTATTTATTTTATTTTAGCAAAATATTTGAAAAATTTATCTTTTAAAGTTTTTATTTTGCATCTAAGTGCCTTGTTGAACTTGAAGTTACTTGAAATTGCTTTTGACATATTTTGCGCACATTTTTTTAACAAATTATTTTTGTTTTTTCCTCATGTGCTTCGTAAATTAATTTTATATTTATTCATATGTATTTCTATTAAAATTTTTGCAACATTTAGATCCTCTTGCTCTCTTAGTGAATTGAAATATTTTAGTTATTTAAACTAAATTGAATTAATACAAATCTTGGAAATTTATAATTGAAACCATTCAGTTATTAATTTTTTCTACGAATTTATATACAAAAATTTAATGATTTCAAAATTACGACAACAGCTTTTGTAACTAAAATTTATGAATTCGAATATTAAAAGTTTTAATAATTCTATGAATACTCAGCATAAATTTTAAACTTTATTATTCTCTTGCGCTAAAAATTTTGTTATTTTTTTGGACAGAAGCACATTCTTCTACATTATTTTTCAATTTTCCAAATGTGAATTTTGTAATAAAAGAGGGTCTGAAGTTTTTAGAATCCAAAAAATTCACAAACTTGGATAAGCCTTTTTTCCACTCTTTGTGGTAAGAGGGTATAAAGTTATTGTTTTTTTTTCTTTGCTGCTATGTCTTCTTTAAAACTTTTTTCTTTAAAACTTTGTTAGCAGAAAATTTAAGATTTTACGCAATGAGTTATTAAAATATTTCTAACACCTCATGTCATACCGAAACTCCATATAGGACTTTGAATATATAAATACATAATAATAATTGCACTCATTTTAATATTATGCCAATCGAAGCCCGCCTTAATTTAAAGAGTTGGAGCTCATAAGTTTTATGATTAGCGTTTATAAAAAAAAATGAATTCCACAAGCATTTATTGAAGGCGAAATATTTAATGCTGGAGTCAGATACAAGCCTTCTTATGCCGAAAAGCTGGTCTGATTACCTTAAGGACACAAATAAATTGTTATGTGAGGAAAGTAGTGTTCAACTTCAACTCAAACCAGATTTATAAGACTATAAATTTAACACTCACCTAAGCATTTATGGAAAATGTTTAAGAAACAAAAACATTTTTAAGAAATTTAAATGTCACACGTCATCTCAGAAGCTTTAAGACAACACACATGGACACGAACTGGTGGATGCAATAGTGATTTGTATAGTGCACAAGTACTTAAATAGCCAATAATGTTTTCTTAATTTAATGTACAACCTTATAAACCTGCATAAATTATTTTTGAACTCATTACAAAAATATTATTATTTTAAGAATTTCAGTGTAGGTGACATCCAGCAAACAAAGAATTAATTGTTGGATGAAATTTGTTATTTCTACCTTTATCATACAGAAGTGTGGACTCTTCTTTTACCTAAATGCCTTCGAATATTCACCTCACCTCTATAATATAACATTCTATTTATTCTAAAAGTAAACCTTTCATCTCTCATAACTCTTCTTGATAAAAAAATAAGAGTATAAGCAACACGTGTCATGTGTAAATCTTTTTCAATTTTATATCCATGAGCTTTAACAAAGTATTAAAATCAAAAATCGCTAGAGATATTTATGTTAATAAACCCACAAGCGAATATAAATGCATTTACTCTTGAATAATTGAAAATTTAATATAGAATCAAGTAAAACATTCTTTAATTTTATTTTTATTTTTAGTTTTTTGTTTTCTTTTTCTGACATTTGCTATTCCAAAACGTAGAAATGTTTGGTTGACGTCTCCACATGAGTTGTGTTATTGAAAAAGACTTCCATTCAATAATCATTGTTTAACTAAATATACATTTGCGTCATTTCAAGTGTGAATTTAATTTATTTTGCAAATGGAAACTAAAACTTTGTTTAATTTATTTAAATTTTTATTTTCATTTCATAAACAGCCACACACTTTAGCTGCCTTGACTTAAAGGCTGAATAACAATAGTTAGTCCATTAATGCAAATATTTATGTTTATTTACTGCCTCTTTTATTATAAAATTAATTTAGAAGAAAATATTCTAAAAACTTAAATCGAATAAACTGTTGAAGTTGTAAACTATTTTCAGAGTTTTTAACCCAACTACCATTTTAATTTTTTATATAAAAAGTAATCAAATTTTCAAGACATGAAAATATTTTATTTTTCAAATAATCTATGCACTGGCTCCAGGATGAATTATTCTTTAAGTCTGTACTCACACAGCTTTATTCATAATAAATATGTTTTATTTGCCTTCCACGAAGCAATAATAAGGCTTCATGCAAAAGAACAAAATTTATTTATTCGGGATACCAAAAGTTTGTCACGAAAGTTTAAGTTGCTATTTTCATTTTAATAAAATGTGAAAGATAAAGGCCTTGACACAACAATCAGTGGTGGCACTGCAGTTTTATTGGCTTAAAAGAGCTCTCACTAACATTAGTTCAATGAAATAGTTTCCACTTAATGTAATAATGCTGAAATATTCTCAGGTTTTTAATAGATTATTATTATCAACTTTTTTTAAAAGCTTTTAGTATTCCTCCACCACGACTATGGTCTTCATCATATCCCTTGTTAAATAAATTTATTAAAAACAAAAACCCATTTATATTGTTGCTAACCGAATCTATTGTCTATTACACAATATTAAATACTAAAGTTGCTCATGATGAATTCTATGAAATATTAAAATGAATTAATAGTGAATTAATATTTAATTTTCTTCTTTGTTTAAATAGTTTTCTCTTCCCACTTTTCTCCAAATTAATAGCTCTTTGTTGTGAAAGAACATTTGAAAATAAAAGAAGAAATATATTTTTGTACGTATAAATAATAAATAAATACACACGTATATAAACAAGTAAGGACTTGATTGACTGATATATACGTACCCGCAGCGACTTTTTAATTAGCAAAGGCTTTGCAAGAACTTGCTAGAGAAAAATTACTTTAGCAGATCATTCGGAAAGATTGGCAACCCCCTTAAGCCCATGGATATGTTTTGTCTGCGAAAATATAAGTATAAAATTATTGCCAACGTTCTTTAAGCTCTTTACTATTGCTCCAGCGGAACATGGTGACTCTTCTAGTTACTTTCCAATTTTATTACAGCAGGAAGTTTCTGCACTCCATGAACATTTTTATTGCGCGTACGTTTTAATTTTTGTTACTATTATAAATGAAAACAAAAAACAAATGAAATGAAAAAGTGAAACCGTCAGATGTTTAGTTAAATTTACTTTGATATTATAATTTTTGTCAGCAATCCTATCCTGGTTGCTGAAAACAGCTGCCTCTTCGCTGCTCAAAATACTTTGTTATGATGAAAAAATTGTTCAATCCTGAATGAAAAATGATGTCTGGCAAATGTCGGCATTTCCAGCCTCATCTTCGAAAAAAAAGCAGCTCAATCACATCTCCAGACCACTTAGCGCGCCATACAGTAACCTCGCTTGTTGTGTTTCGTCTGAAAAAATATTTTTCGCTTGTTCCTGAAAAAATTTTCATCAGTGAATTTAAATTTCTTTAATATATTTTTCGAGCAAAATTGATTTCATTCTAAAAATTGCTAATGTTTCTACTATGAATACACTTAAAAACTAAATGTCAAAACTATCATGTTGTTGGTGATTCCACAATTAAAAAACAAAGTTTAAAAAAAAAAAACTTTTTAGAAAGTTTTGCATATTCAACACCAACTTATAATTTTGGCTTTAAAGACTTCGATAGTTCTTCTAATTCAATTTGCATTTTATGAAGACGGTGGCAGTTTAAAAATGCCCACAACACATCAAGATGTTTTGTGTTGATAAAGCAAAGCGTCAGATAATTGGAAGAAACTTCTTCATCACAACAGCTCTTACTATTTTCGGAACGTATTTTCTTATAGCCGGGACAAATAGAACCTGTAACACTTTACATTTATAACAATACAAAAAGTTTCAATTAATTTTATTTGTTTAATTTGAATATGACAGAGAAATACAAAGTTTAATTTATTTACTTAGCATCATGCATAATAAAATTGAGTACAGGAAAGATTGTAAACTGTTTTCTACAAATTACTTGCAGCAATTCGAACTACAATGAAAGAGTAGAAAACTGTTTCTTTTACTTTCAGGGCCACAAAAAAATATACAAAAAAATTAAAAAAAAAATGCTGCCGATAATTAAAAAGATCTTGGAATATAAATGGAAAAAGCAATTACACTCAAACACTTTAATATTTATTGAAATGGAAGAAAAATCATTCAACTGATTTATATCGTATGTGGTAAAAGAAATAATATGATTTTTTGACATGAAACAGTCTCATTTATTTCTTTAACTCTTAGAGAATATTAAAGTTAAAGTGTTGTGAGTTTTTAAAACTATTGCTGCGTAACCCAAACTAAGAGTTCAGTTATAATAAATATGTTTAATCGATATTTTCTTTTACTACTGGGTTCTATTAATTGTGATATTTTGATGGGGACCTCGTTATATTGCACAACAAATACAATTTTGCATGTCTTTAAAAAGTTGAATGATGTGTTTTGCAAGTATGATTTGCTTATTTTATATTTTAATCAAAAAAGGAAAGATTTTTTTGGAAATCCTATCCAATTTTTAAACACTTAAATGAAAAATAAATTTAAACTTTTGTAACAAAGCATTGGCCTTTATAAAACAATTATAATTTAACTTCCGTAACTTATCTTTTAAGCTTTAATTCATAAAATTTAAGTGAATTATAAATTCTTATTTATTATTTTAACATTTCCTCATAATGAGTTGGTGTTTGTTTTTGAAATTTGTGCTTTTTATTTCCCCTTTAGCAGAGGAATTTTTAATTTGAAAATTCTTTTAAAAAAAATACTATAATTTTCTTCTCAGTTCTTCCTAACAATATTGTTTTATATTCATTTCTGCAATTCACATTCCAACCCTTTTGACTTTAAAAGTATCATTGCACAAATGGCATAAATTTATTTTGTTTGCTACGTACTTTCTTATGCAAAAAAATTAAATAAAAAGAAAAGATGCTTATTTCAAAGGTTAATGAAATGACTTTTGATTATTTTGTTTTACCTGAGCACCGGCCATCTTAATTATTAAAAGTTTATAAAACTCTTCATTCATCATAAAACACGGAATATTACACGATAACGAAATAAACTTTAAAAGGTTTTGCGTTATTTTATTTTAAAAAAAAGTTTTTTTTTTTTTTAATTCCTAGCAAGCAACTAAAAAGACTTCAAATGAATGCTTTATTTTTGAAGTTTTCGTATGAAACTAAAAAAAAAAATGTAAAAGAAATTGTACAAAACGTGAGACGTGATTTAAGAAATAAAAATAGAAATATTGTATCCTTGTGGGTAATTATTTTTAAAGCCTTGTGTGGCCTTGTAAAACAATTTTAACTTTCTAAGTTTCTGTTCTTAAAAAATAAGTATCAGCAGGTCTTTGAGATAAACGCGACACATGACTTTTTCACATCAAATCTGTAAAATTTAAATGACTGAATTCCTCAAAGTTTTATAGTGCCCTGACCTACATTTAAGTAAGCTTTGACGAAAGAAAAGCCTATCTCTCTTTTCTAAATTTATTTATCTATCGTATAATTAAATATTTGAATTAAATTGTTTTGAAGTGAAATCCTTAATTTCTTTAAATAACCTTTCAAAGATGTCGACTTCAAATTGTCCTTGATTGATTTGATTTTGGCATAGCTTAACGATTTTTTTTTTGCTTTCTTTTTTCCTTAATACATATTTTTATTTCATTTTTATCTGTTACACTGTTGAGAGATTTTACATCACTATCGTTGTTAATTAAAACTATTAAAAACAAATAAAAACTTATGCCTCGGTCTTGTTTTGATAAAAATCTGTTTCATTACCATTTTTTGGTTAACAGCTATTGATGGTTTTTTTGTTTTTTTATTATATAAATACGTATATTGTGTAAAAATGTACGACAAATGTATATTTAGGGTAAAACATAATTAAATGTTTTTTTTTTTTTTTTTTTTTTTTTTTTTTTTTTGTTTGGTAAACTATCGACTTTTTAATTAAAACTTTTTTCAAATTATATTTGCTTTGAGAAAAAATTGAAGAATAACAACAAACAAGGAGACCTGTAAATGAATCATTCTTTTTTATTTAATTTTTTACGAGTTAACTAAATTTTGAATTAATTCTTTTTGCAACTGAAACTTAAATCAATTCAAACAAAATTAGCCGAAATAAGTTTCAATTCGTTTCCAATTAAAACGAATTTATAGATGATCGTTTCCAATTT
Source organism: Cistogaster globosa (assembly GCA_937654795.1). Taxonomy (NCBI): domain Eukaryota; kingdom Metazoa; phylum Arthropoda; class Insecta; order Diptera; family Tachinidae; genus Cistogaster; species Cistogaster globosa. The sequence goes on along the minus strand of OW569406.1, from coordinate 120,153,026 downwards.
GAATAGCAGTTCATTGATTTTGAATTCATTTAAATGAGTTAGGACAACGAATTGCAATTCATAGGAATGAAACCAATCAAATTCAGAAGAAAATCTTTCAATCAATAAATTGGCAATGAATTGCTTATTGGCACAAATTTCATTCAATTAATTTTTTTTATGTGAAAAGAATTAATCTTAATTAGCAATGCATGAATGATTCACAAATTAATTAAAAAATTAATGATTCTTCCACAAATCTGCAAACAAATGTATTTTTAATTTAATTCAATTTTACCTATTTAATGTTCAATATTAAATAGAGTTTTAAACTGAAGAAAAAAAATGTTTAAACAAAAACAATATAATATCGGAAACTAAAATTCCTTTATATTGAATAAATTGAATAATTATCCAGATGTATATGAATCAAATAAATTAGAAAATTACCCATCCAGGGCTTTATCAATCACGCCACGCCACTTGATATAAAAATTTCACTTCACTGAATTGTGTTTAACAGATGCTTTTTCTGCTTTAAAAAGCTAACCCAAATAACTGAAAATGCTTGTTGGAAAAAAGGTATGTCCACAAGCTATTAAAGTTTTATAGTTTAGAAATCGAATTATAAAATCAAAGTTTCGTTTCATTCTAAAAGTTCTTTAACGAACTGACAATTAACCATCCAACAAATACTTACTACCCTACTGAGAAAGTAGAAAAAATAGTCGATTATCATTTCCATTGCAAATTAGTTCCCTTCCATACGTAGTGGCTAGAAGACCATTATCTAGAATTGAGTGAGAAATTAAATTTCTTTCGTATTTGAATGTTGAAGAGCGGTACTTTAATTTCCATTTATTGTTATGCAAAACTAAATACGGCTTGAAAAAAAGTAATTAGAAGAAATAACTGACATTGAAATAACACGCTAAAATTTTAATTTTCGCTTAAAAAACATTTTATACATTAAAATTTAATTAAATATTTCACCTATAATTTGTCTCTCGTTTTTAAATAAAACATGAGACAAAACGAATCGTTATGGCCAAACATTTTTGTAACTGTATAACCATATGAATAAAATGCATACGTATATGTACATATATTTTATATATATATTTTTTGCAAATTAAACAAAACTTTTCCCAAAAGTAACTTTAAATTTTTGACAGAAAAAGACTCGAACTTAAAACAACAAGTACCACGATAAAAATCTAAATTTGCCACATAACGTATAAATTTTTACACAAAATTAAATCAAAGGTGTTAATCTAAATAACAGTAATAAAATATAAGACATTTGTACTGAACGGTTCGACTAGAAACATTTGTTCTTTATATTTATTACAGAAACATGAGTAAACATGCCACAACATGACGAATGAAATATTAAAATTATATACCTTCAATAAACATGAAAGATATCAGGCAATCTACCTGCATAATACCATTTTTAAATAGACACCATCCTAACCAACAAAACTACCTGAACCCACCACTATCTGTACAACAAACACCTTACACTATCTAACCAGAACTAATCAAAAGGCGGCTTGAAAATTATGTCTTTACATCGAAAGCTCTCGCCAATCGTACCAAATAAACAGCCAGTGACGACAGCCAATGACAACAGCATTTAATCACCAAAAATTAAAACTTCTTTCTTATTTCTTGGAATCGGCATTTTCAATAAATAACAAACAAAAAAAATTGAAAACAATACTGCGATTTTGCATCAGCCCTGTTGTTGTCATCAATTGATATTTACCTTAATAAAACATCGGCTTTTTTTGAATAGTTTCTGATTGCGAATACAAAGTCTTTTTCCTTTTATTATTGTTGTTGTAGTTGTTGACTACAAATTTATTATGTGAAGGATGTTAAAAATATTTTTGATAGCGTTTCTCAGAATTGTATTGTAACAAAAGGAATTTTCGTATTTATTTTTTTCCTTTAAGTTTTCTTTATTTGCTGCAAACCGATATTTATTCATTATAATGCTGCTGTTGGTGCTGTCATTATTTTAAGTTGGTTTAAAAAATAGCCTCACCCTAGAAAAGTACTATGAAGTAAATTTTTACAACTGATTTACAATACAACATTAAATTAAATTGAATTTATATGAACATGCTGAGGATATTCCCGTTTTAGTTATCAATAATGTTTTGAACCATTATGATATTTCCCATACAGAGAACAGGAGATCGTCTTTGGAAGAAGAAAGGGAATGGGCACTAATTGTTGGTGATAAGAATTTGCTTGTTGTCCGCAATCCACGGTAAAAATTAAAAAAAAAAATAAATAAATATATAAGTTTTTTAATAAAAATTTAAAGGATTATATTTTATAATAATCAATTTAATGAAAATTAAACTGAAACTTATACAGATGAACTACGTGGTATTAAAATGTCCAAATAACTTTGTTAAAGAAATTCATATTTAAAATTGTAAATATTTAAATTGTTTTATTTTCACTAAAGATTAAAAATTTTTAATTTTTGTATAAAATATCTGATGCATAATAAATACAAATTGTTGACTGTTTAATGTTAATGAAATTAAATCAATGTTTCTTTAATAACACTAAGACAGATTTCTCTTCTAGATTTATTTAATTTTGATAAATAATGAAAAACAAAATAAAAACACATTTTTTCATTTCTATTTAGAAAACAAAATAGTTAAACACTGTCAGCAGCGATAATAAATAAAGATTCACAGATGACTACATTTCACGCTTAAGCAATTTAATTCTAATTCAAAGGCAGTTAGATTCCATTTGATTTTAAAAATAACTATTTGCAGGTGCATCATGAAATAACGGTTTAAAAATATTTAATGCCACCCAGATGAAAACCAAATCTGGATAACAATAATTGGTTTCGTTATTAATTAGATTTATTGCAATTACGATAATGAATAAATGTGACGGCTCCTACCTTAAGACATAATGTTAAATCAATCTTTTTCCTGTATAGAGAAATATTTTCGTACGGGTATAAGAGATTTTTGTAAAAAAAATAGAAAGAACAATTTTTTTTTGTTCCTCCAAATATTATTAACAGAATTAGACCACAAGGCGTACAACTTGTGTAAAAAACAACATCGCTCAGTCGCCAATACAACTATAAAAATAGTTAACGATAAGCTTAATACCTTGGAATTTTCTTTTTTAACTAAAAAAAATATATACAAAAACGAAAAGAATTTTTTGAAAAAAAAAAAAAAATATGAACATCACTTTGAAATTCTGCAAGTGTTGGGAAAATACTTAATTAAACATCTGCGACTGATTGGTGTCTAGCATACACCAACAAATGCAAAGAGTATTTTGTACCGTTATTTTCCACACATCTACTTTCTCAAATTTTTGATTTGATTTAGAAAATCAGTTGCAGAGGGTTAAATTGGAAAAAATTAATAAATTTTTCGAAAGAATAAAAAAACAAATTAAAATAAAATATGTTGATAAATATAATTGATAATATTTTGGATTCAACCTTTAATACTGCTTCTATCAAACTGCACTTTTATTTTTTTTAAATTTAAGGTTATTTGGATCTGCGAAAAGAATTGAGTGAATAAAGTGGTAAAAAGTTTGAAGTTTATTAAAAATTCATAATGAATAATCATAAAAAATATAAAAATATATGAATAATATTTATAACATAAATATTAATATCATTCATTTGTTAATAAAATAAAAAATAAAAATCTTTTGAATTAATTTTCGTAGTTTTAAATTAAAAAAAAAAAAAACTAAAAATCCTTCTTTTTTATTTATATAAATACAATTAATTGAATCGATCGCTATTTTTCTTTGTAAAAATTTATAACAGCATGTGTTCGTTCGCTTGCCTTTTGTTTAACTAAATCTGCAATGGCCATGAAACACAAAAATCTAATTATTATGCTCAGCCACAACTTATTGCAGTTCGACATGCACACTTTTAAATATTGGAGGAGCTAATTTTCTGAACTACAAAATATCAATTTAAAATACTATGCGTAAGTTTTTAAATGTTTAAAATTAATAAATTAATTGATTAATTAATGTGAATTTTCTGTAAAAGTAAGGAACTTTGAACACAGACAGAATAGTAAAAAATTGATGTTTTAGCAATAATGTTAAAACACGTTGTAAAAATTTTTGTATGAATAAATTTTAATACTATTGAAAGTATGCTTGGATACAGATTTTAATTATTCTGCTTCCTTCCTGGTTCAAAATGCAGATCTGATCTGAATTTCGAGCAATTACAGAAGTAAATTTGCACGTAAAATTTTGCTGAAAACTGAAAAATCAATTTAAAAAAATTAAAAATAAAAAATAAAAATAAATTGGTTGGACGAAATTAATATTGGTTAGTTGGTTAAATGGATGACATTTACAATATACAAAACTTAAAGTTGATGGATGCGAAAAATGCTGATGATAGATTTAGCGATCCTGAAAATGCGGCATTACATTCTGCCAGCGTCGAATTTTTCTTGTTTTCTAAGGAAAACGTCCGCATACATTTGAAAACTAATTTTTCTTTATAAAAATTAAATTAAAAATGAACCAAAGCCGATAAAGTAAATTTTAGTTGATTTATGAAAATCATTGCTTTAACCCCTGGCTGGGAAAAAATTAAAATTATGTTTTAAATTATTAAATTTCTTAAACTTCTTCTTTTATCTATTTAAATTCATCACCTTATTAATGTGGCTGAATACTTTGTTAATTATAAAAGTACTCGTATTTAAATAGTAAATAACTTTGGTAACACCAGGGTAAAGTTTCTAATAAAACAAAAAACTGCGTTATGGTAAAAGTGAAATAAATCCAAACGTTTAAAATTTATATTTCTTTTGTTTCATATTATAATATTTTTTTAGTAAAAGTAAAAAGTAAAAATAAAACTTCTAAGGCTCCTTTAAAAATATGTTAAATAACAAGAAAATGATCAGTTGTACAATATTATACGAACTTCCGAACCTTGAATGGTTTATAGCATTGCGGACTTTAGATTTCTTCTTTATCTTTAAATCCTCAAAAATAACATAAAATTACTTCTAAGAAAAAAGAAAAATGCTTGAGGACTTTCTTTTGCTACCTACATGATTTATTTCCTTTTCCACCAGGGTTTCAATTATTTGTTTGAAAAAATAGTAATAATAAACTCAACTTTAATAACAGTTTCCCATTCTTTTGTTCATAAAATGAAAGAATAATATTGAAGAAAGAAGATTTAATTTTTTATTGCATTAAAAGTAGGGTGATTATTATCAGGCCTTTTTAAATGCAAATTCTGAATCGCTTTTCATAAACACTTTAAAAAATGCTCTGAAGGACATGATAAGTGGTTATATAAAAGTGTTTCTTCTTTAAATACTATACATGATTCTCTTAAGCTTTTCTAAGCTTTTTTTCTAACTTATATTATTGTAGTATAGAAAAATTGCTTTTCATAATTAGAATAAAAAAGCAATTAATTTTCCCCTATCAATTTAGAGGTAGTAAAAAAAGCTTACTCTTATTTAAGCAATTTCTTATCTTTATTTTATAGGGTACAACTTAAGAATATTTTAAATAAATTTCTATCACAATACAAATGCCATGTCAAAATTGAAAATCAGTCCCAAAATATTTTGATTGGTAACTATAATAAAAAATTCATATCTAATGAGCTGCATTGTTAGTAAGAATCAAACTGTAGCCATTTTTGTTTAAATTTATAGTTCGTAAGATATTTTTTTTAATAATAAGACCGGTACTAAAATTTTAACCTAAGAATAAGGAGTCTTGAAGTGATATTTGAATTATGTTCTTATGAAAGTGACCTGGAAGAACTTAATAGTTTAAGTGAATTTTAATCTCCTCGAACTAAATTCATTGCAAAAATAAAGTTAAACAGAGCAGTCATTTTTATTAGTTGGATATATGGAACTTTAATGCGAATTGTCTGATGAAGAGACAAAAAATACTTGAAATCAGCCGATTTTTTATTTGTTGATTCACAGCTGACATAAATTTTTCTATTAGTCGCGCGAACAGTATTCGAGTAAATACCCCTTTTATTAATTTTCAACGCAAAGATTTTTTTTTTATTTATACGATGGAGAATTGATGCTGCTTGTTATTTTACGGCTTTTGATTTTTGTTTAAATTCATCCACACATATACGTATCATCAAAATGCACACACTAACATACAGTTTGTCGTTCTACTAAGTTATCTTTTGCTTTAAACTTTTTACATATTCCGGCATTTATATTCTGGTGTTAAATATTAACTGAAGAAAATGTGTTAGTGTTTTTGTCTAGAATATTTAAAGCTAATATCAAAATTTAATAATAGAAGAGAAAATAATGATAAATTCAAAATAGTTTTTTTGTAACCAACTATACATAGAGAATTATTCTAGAAGTTTAAAATGAAATCAAATCAATAAAATAAAGAAATATATTGAATGATATTAAATTTAATAGTTCTTTTTCGTTGATTTATTTTAAAGACAAAAAGCTTTCTTTCTTTTACTTTCCATAGCCCACATGCATTTAAACACTCTTGAATAATTTTGTTGTAGAAGTTATTTTAAAAGCCTTTAGTAAATATGAAAAATATTTCGCACTAATGTGGATGCAGGAGTTTTTGTTTGAAACAAAATTATGGTTTTAATTTAGATAAATTTTCGGTCTCAACAATTCATGTTTTAAATGTTCATATGGATTCTACCCAAATATAGAATATTCAAAAATCTTATATCTAAAGCCAAATATATTTAATGAGAACCATATTCAACCCACAAAGAAAAAAGACAATAAAAAATTAAAAAACGTTCATTCAGCAATTACCATTAAGACACTATTTTTACTTTTAATTTTTTTTACAAATTCCTTGAAAAGCGAAAATAATGTATTTAATTAGCTAGAAGTTAAGCTTTGCAGAAATTTGTTTTATTTGTTTGTAATAATTACCGAATTTATAAAAAATTCTCTTTAACTGGAACTGTCCTCATTAAAAGTAAAGAATAAAAGATTACCCTGTGATACATCATGAGTTCACTTTAGTAACATTTATTTTGTATTAAGTGCGTGTTACGCATTTTGCTAAGTTACGAGAATTTGTTCACATATATTAGTTTCCCAATTATTGCTTCTATAATCGATTGTATTCGCTTTCATGGTTAAATGATTATTTAATTAAGAAACATGTTTTTGCGTAACAAATTCGGTGTGTTTAATAATTGCCATTTCAGAACTTTTCCTTTAAATTAAAATGAACAGTTAAGAAAACCATACTTCGCCACTTGTATTGAAAAGTTTCTTTGCTCTTGTAATGACTAATTTAAACGTTATATTTAAATAAAAATATGAGAGTAATTTTCAACAATTTGTTAAATATATGCCTCATACAACTTGTTGCAAGGATTAAAAAATTATAAATTTCTATGACAAAATATGTAAGATATCTGATAGCAAAATATATTTACTCCACTTTAACATCTTTAAAATTATTACGCAGCTTCATGATAATACATATCGTATTTCTTTGAAACAATTATGAAATATTGATTCAGTTATCAGATAAAATCTTAAATTTAAATTTTTTTTAATATCGTTTTGATAAATGCTAAGAAAGGAATTTGATAAATGAAATTCCTGAAAATATTAGATAAAATCTCTAAAACTCTTTAAAAACCTTCTTCATGAGAAAATCTAATTCACATCGGTGCCTTTTACTGGAATAAATTAAAAAAAATATACAACTGCAGCTGTAAAGCAAAACTTTATAGTATTTTAGATATATTTCGAAACTTAAATATTTTCTTAATCACACAACTCCAACCAAACACAATTACACCTCGTGTTTGCACCAAAACATTAGCAGCAGCGTTTGTAAACAATACACAATTTCACGTTGTGTGTACACTCAACCATTCATGCAGTCTTAATTGGTTCAAGAGTCAATACTCAAGTCCAATACTTTAAGTAAATATGCGTATACATTTTGGACAATCATCAGTCAAGCGCAAGTGTACAAAAAAGACTAAAGACGACACATGGTACGATAAATCAGCAGCAAAAACAAATATAAATGTTTCAGCTTTTTTATGACTATTTTCGATAAATAACAAAACAAGGTGTACAAGTAAAAAAAAATTAAATTTTTAAAGGCTTGTATTTTTACAGGAAACGTTGGCCTGTCTATAAACACAAGAGAATATCATAGATAATAACGATAGAAATAACTTTTACGTTGTTGTATTAGTTTTTTTTTTCTTTTGTTTGTTCATTTTTACATTTAAGAATACTTTGATTCAATCTGTGCATTAAATTTACCTTTAATAGTTCAAAATAAATACGTTCAAATAAAGTATTAAAGTATATTTCTTAACATTATTTTTATTTAACAATTTATGGCTGTGTTTATAATTTTTGTCAAATAAATGTTTTTGTTTAAACGAGAGTTATGTTTAGTAAAGATACGAGCGTCTTTAAAGACAAAAAATGTCGCATTACCTTCAGCCTCAAACGCCCCCCTTGAATTGCAGAAGTTTCATTGTTTTTGGTTGTTTTCTTCATAATCATTTCTCAAATTGTGTATTCTGTTGCCAGTCAAGCAGAGATAATGAGGATGTAGGCAATTTTCAACACAAAAGAACATCACCGACTAAACATTCGCAACGTGGTTTCTTATTCTTTGAAACAAAATGTAGCACAGTGTTAATATCCATTATCAAAATGTACTCACGCTCTTCCTCAATACACTTACGCTCTCTTAAAGTTTTTATTTTTTGATTCAACTAAAATTTTTTTAATTTTTTCTTTTTCATTTAAAAAATTTTTCGAAGGCGAGATTATCAGATTATGTTAATGTTAATTTCTTATGTTTGCTGTTGTACTTGAAACCATTTCTAAGACGAATGCCGACGCTAAAATGTGATTTGTCATTCGTAAGGGTTTTTTTAAAAAGAACTGATACATATAAAAAAACCATAGCAGAATTATTTTTTTTTTTATCAAATCTTTAGTTAAAGAATATTGATAATTTGCTATAATTAATGCTCCGTTAACTGATTAACGTTAATTGACCATATTTTTGTAAATATAAAATTAGTGATTTTTGGAAAATCGCTAAAAACATCAACTTTGTCTGTAACGTAAATTAAGGCAAAGTTTTTATTATCACAATAATTGGAAATACATTTAATTACGAAACTTTTTTAAGAACCACATCCTACTGCGGTAATTGAAACAAATGTATTCTTTCCGGACTTTCATAAAGAGAATAAAATTCAAAACTATGTCAACGTATTTTGCCGCTTTAGATTTATTTAAATATTTTATTCACATACAAGTGTTTCGCACCATACATGAGCCATTCTTTAACTTATAATCAGATCCTTTTATTATTTATTGTTTTAATGAAATAATATACGTCAGCTTTATCGCAATGGGGCCTCCCCTTATTTCAAGCTTAATTTTAATTTGTGGCTTTAATAATACAGCTTCTGTGAATATTTCACGTTTAAGAAATAGAGGCTTGTAGACAGACAGGTAGAAATGCGGAAAATACATTGCAGCTATACATCAACGATCAATATTTTGCTTATTTTTCCACAATAAAGTTACGATTGCAGGACCTTAAACAAGATTTGAAATAAACATTATTTTTTATTTTTCTTCCTCTAGTACACATTTGATCTGATGTGGCTTGGGATGAAATTTTAAAATTTGTAGTTATTATTATCAAGATATTAAGAAACAAAATTTTTACGTTAAACTTTCCTTTAGATTTTTATTTACTTTTATAAAGCAAAAAAAAAAAACTGCAAAATATTTTTTTGGAAAAAAATTAAATAAGAACTTTTCTCGTTTTTAAATGCAAATAAGTTTAATTTTCAACCTAATTTTTTATTTAGCAAATTGTTGATGGAAATTGCTAATTAAATGACGCTGATGTTAAAAACAAAGATATTTAAGTCACGTTGATTTTCAATTTCTCACTCGCTTTGGAAAAAATTGTGCATAAAAAGAGTATTGCGCACCCTCCCCCCTTTAAAATTTTTCTTGAGATAAAGGCTGTATATGGGGCACCGCCTCTGCAAGTTCCAGTGAGCCACTCTTCTCCCTCTTATTTTTAATTTAAATTGTCATATCTGGCTTAGTAGTACCCAAGTGTGAATGAGTGCTCGGAAATGTTCAGAGGACAAGTATTAAAAGATCCTGGATTGTTGTCATTTTTTTTTTCTTTAAATCACGAATGAATTATATTAGAAGGTCAGAACGAGAAAATTTAAAACGACATAAAAAATATTCAAGTCATTTTAAAATTTTTTAAGTTTCAGTTTAAATTGAAAAAGAAAACGTTTTAATAAATTATATTTTTTAAATCAATTGTTTAAATTTTTCACTTAATTTATTTTTATAATTTTTTACGAACAATAACTTCAATTCGTTTGTTGTACTTGTGGAATATTTTGTTAATTAATAAGTTTAAATTCTTTTACAGATAAATTTACAACAAGCAATTAAGTCTACTTAAATTCAATATTTATATTAAATAGCAAAATTTATTCTATAAAAAAAATAAAAAATAAAACGATATTCCTGGTGCATTGAATTAAGGAAATAAAATGTACAGCGATTTACTTTCATTTTGTTTTACACGAAATAATATTTTAAATCTTAAATTTCAATTACCTGTATTTTCATTTAAAATTGTTTTCGTTAAGTTTTCATTTTTGAAAACAACAACTTATATTTTTATTTTGTTCTTTAATTAATTTGCACCTTTTGTGAAGCTGAACTTCTCAAAACAACAACCAAATTAAACACCAAGTCTTAAGGCTACTTATTGTTGGATTTTTTATTATTAAATTATTTAATCGTTGTCCATAATATAATTAACTTAAGTCAGCTTAATTCTCTTTTGTAATCCAAAAACTTAAGGACAACCAAAATTTTACTTCAGTCCTTAACCGTGAACTCTGATGAGATTTTCAAAGTCTTGGACTTTCCAATACACTATTGGTCGTCATTACCATACAACTATTAGCCCGTGCTATTGAATTACCAGCCATTGAAGGATTTGTTGTAGGTTTTTTACTCTTATTCCAAAAATTGCTATCGTTAAAATGCATCCCCTTAAAGGTGTTGACAAAAGCTCGACGAAAATTGGCGTTCATGAAGCAGTAGGTGAAGGGACTACAACAGCTCGATGAGTAGGCCAGCAGTTGAAAGAAATTTATTGTTGTATAATTCACATACTCGTAGATTGCATGGCCACGGTATTGTTAACATACAACGGTGTTCAGCATGTGAAAAATTTCAGGTTGGTTAAAAAAAAAAAAATGCAAAAAAAGAAAAATTAAAAAAAAACGAAGAAATTATTTGAATTTGATTTATTTAAATTTAAATACAATTTTTATTGAAAAATTAATACAACAGAGCGAAAAATTGTTCAATTCTTCCACAATAAGGAACTTGTTTCAAAAACCTATTGAGACCTTCCATTGCACAATGGGATCAATCGAAAAATAATAGTATTTGGTATTTTTTGATATTCAAAAGTTATTTTAATTCTAATTACGCAATGAAAATTATATTTTTAAATAATAGAACCTCTTTCTTTCGGTAATTTTGTAAGTAAAAAATTGGAGCAAGTTCAAATATTCACACTGCATAATTTGTTACACATTTCGGAGAAAAATATCATGGGAGCTGTTGCCAAAAACAAACCGAAGAGGCATCATTACGCATCATTATTTTTAAATTTGCGAGGAGCTTTTCCAAAAAACAGTTTTCCAAAAAACAAATTCTTAGTTCGATTAAGGGAGCTGTATAAACGCATGAATATGATTTTATTTATTTGAGAAAGATTATGGTAACGATTTAAATGTTAATATAGATGAGTTATGCGGTTGTATTTAAAAATATTAAATGACACAGACTTGTTAATACCTCTCTTGATGTCAAATTTTATAGTTATGAATTCTGAAAACTGAAATCTTAAAAGTAATTTCACCAAACTTCTTGGAGCAGATTTTGTGATTCGTAAACTAGGCACTAAATTTAATGTACGCTTTTCATCAAAATCACTTGTTTGTTGTTACTGATTAATTTTCACCAGGTGAACATGTTGTTGACTGTTTAAATTTTTTGGAATTATATTTGACTGAAGCTATGATGTCTTCGTTGCGATCTAGTGCAGGAGGCTGTATACCTTTTGTTTAATGAGAAATATGATATAGAAATGTCATCTCTTTCCTTATTACTGCTACTATTTAACAGGGACTGCATAAATACTATCTGAAATTGAACAACGACTCTCTTTTGTTTTGCAGTAGTCTGTGTACCGGCATCATAGGCAGCAATTAATTTTATATCATCTAAAATAAAATTAAAAACATTCATTAATTTGAATTAGAAACCACACAATCAATTTACCAACTCAATTGTCCCACTAACCGAGTTATGTGAGAAGAATAAGAAAAAGATATCGCCCACTACTGCAGGTGCCTGGAACCGAATTTGCATAGCACTATCAAGAAATAAACAGATTTTCACGTTTCTTATTAATAAAATTTTTTTTAACATTTTTCTTTTTATATGGTTGGATGTAGGCTTGAAAAAATTGCTAACGATAAATTGCATTGCTTACTCAATGAATACAAATTCAGTGTCGAGAGTTATTATGGTGCTAATTTTAATTTTGCAATATTGTTTCTCCCAATTTGAACATTGCAACGCATACACAAATCGTCCAAATGATTGAATTAAAAGCTTAGAGGACAGATATAAGGCAACAAGACTTGATGGAGCATTTTTTATTCTGGATCAATACTTTGAAGGAAAGACTTAAATATAAATACTATAACTTAGCCAGAAATAGCTATTCCATATATATTCGAGAATCAAAACTATAAGAAGAAGGAAGTAAAGTCAAGGAGTCGCTCACTAGCTCTAATTAAATAAATTGACCTTAATAGTTTGAATAAATATTTAATGCATTTGCGAAAATGTATGCATACGGAACGGTATTTAGAAAGCATGCGGCCTGATGTTCAACAGGTGCGCAAGACATTTCTACCTGCAGGCCTTGCAGAAGTAAATGGAAGCTTAAAAAAGTGTGGAAAGATATTTTCCAAGGAAACAGGAAAATATCTCAAACCATTAGACAGAACAAGTTTGAAAAAAATACTTGAAATAAATAATTCCTGTTTGATTGACATTAAAATACTTTAATTGCTTAGTACATAATCAGTATCATTTCCGGTGAATAGCTTACAGCTGTGTAAAAACGTCTTGTAAATTAGATTGTTTTCTCAAACCAATTTATAAAAAACTTTTTCTTCTCCAAACATAAAATGCTGCAACAATTTACCCACCAACGTTACTGGCATACAGAGGACACTCAACGGAATATCAGCAATAGCAAGACTTAATAGAAATTTATTTGTAATGGTAAGCATACGATGGTTTTGTAACAGGTTGCCTACAATAATACAAAGCAGTATTACACTGTAAGAGATTATCAGCCAAGTGGATACTTCAAATGTATTATGGTGCGCCAACTGACGTTTGGTGGTATTATGCCGACTTTCATTGCTGGCGTTTGTGAAAAGTGTGATATTACTGTCGCTGGTACACGCCAGTAATAATGTTGTTCTTTCAGCATTAGTTGACTCAGTAAAATTATTTTAGGGCATTTTTATCCAATGGCTGTAACATAACTGTTGATTGCGGAAAATTCAGTAGTGTTAGTTAACTAAAGTTTCTACGATGTAACAGTCGCTAGTTCGATGTAAGATGTTATCAACTAAAAAATAAGAAAAAAAAAACTTTGTTGTTATGTTTTTATTTGTATTTTTGGTTTAATTTTAGTTTTTGTAAATACAACAGAAATTAATGCATTTTTTCTATTAATTTTTAATCATTTATCCATTTTTAATCATTCGTTCGATTTATGTTTCCATTTTGTTCTTTTCTAATTTTAATATTATTTCGAGATTGAAAGGTTTATTATTTTAAATTACATATTCCTTATTATGAATTGAATTTTTTGACGTTGTGTTTTCTTACACGTGCCATTGAAAACTGATGTGAATATTATGAAATCACAGCAAATAATAATATCACAAGTGGGAGAAAATTAAGAAAAAGGCTGACGCCTGGACTCTCTAATTCTTTACATTTAAAGCGTAAGCACAAAATGTTGTAAAACATTGTTTCTAGAAATCTATAGAAACATGTACTTTTAATCAATTTCGAAAATTTTCTATTAGCAAAGTTTCAGTATTTCGGTTATTTTTTAGCTGTTCGAAATGTTGATAAGCAACTGTATATGTAACAGTTGTCTGTTGTAAATATCTATTATGCAACATATTTTCTCCAAATACGTTTATTGTAATTTTTTTAAGACAAAAAGGCAATTAAGATCAAACAAAAACAAAAATTCAAAATATTGCTAAACTTAAATTTGACATTCAGACTCTTTAGCAATACAGAGTATTAATGAGTCAGTTTGATTACATTGATAGTTACATATTTCAAAACTTGTTTTCTGTGGACAAAATAATTGCAATTTACAACATTATTTTGGTAGTAACTGGTTAGGTAAAATAAAAAAAAATTAACAATTAAACAACTACTATCACGAATAAAAGTGAAATAAAAGTATCCATCAAATAATATTTTTGTCTATTCTGCTGACACTAAATTATTTTATTTTAATAGAACGACAAAAAAACGTCTCAAACAGTCTTAAAGTTAAGAGGCCACTAAAATATGTTGCTGTTTCTTAAATGTTTTTAAAAAGGAAAATTAAAAAAAAATTAAGTCTAAGCTTCTTTTAAAAAAGATCTGCAATATTTTTACTCAGTTCACCATTTTTCGTATTTCAATTGTTTTTATTTTTTTTTTTTTTTTTTTTGGCACAATTTATACTTAAAATGGTGTAAATCTAGATTAAGTTAAACATTTGTTTTTAGATGAAAAAAATCTTTTTCAAATAAACCATTTACGCTTACCCACTTACGCTTATACGTATCTAAAAGACAGGCGGAAGCGGAAATGTTACAAAATAAAAATAAACAATGTTTTACTTGATTTTCTCATAAATTTTGAATTATTTAAAAGTAAAAAATTTTTGTATCCTTTTGTGGGCTCTTGATTTCTTTTTTGGGACACGTGTTGCTTATTTTCCCATTTTTTTATCAAGAAAAGTTATGAAAGTTAACGCGTTTATTGTAGGAATGTGAGAATATTAATATTTAATATAAAGTTAGCATGTCTCTAGTTGGAATTGTTTTATTTATATTTGTGTGTGTGTAAGACAGTGATTTTGATTTTATTATCCAACATATTTTCATACAAAATTTTCACCAATAAAATTAAAACAACCAACCAACACAAAAAGTTTCTTACATACTAAAGAATAGTCGAAGAAGTTATGACTAAGAAAAGTGTGGAAAGGCATAAGAAATCACAGGACAACTGTGTTGGCGATAGTCCAAAATGCACACTCTCTAATCGGGAACTTCTCTATACTTTAAAATATCCTGATATGCTACGTTTGCACTTTCGGGAATATCATCAATGTAACGATATCGTACGAAGTTATCGTGGAAGGTGATACCTCAGCCTCTACGATGTTCAATCAAATCAAATCTCGTCCAGTAATCAAAGAAGATATTTCAGGTGTAAAATTTGTTTAAACATATTTTGGTCTTCCCTTAAAGATTACGGCCACAGTAAAATATTTTGTCAGCATCATCGTGTATCGATTAAGTCATTCATTGATGGTTCTTGCTTTGGCATCTAAATAGGAAAAAGATAATCCTGTGGCATGTCGAAATCAAAGAGATAATTTATCACTGTGCCTGGCGCTGTAGTACTTTAACTCGGGCGAAGCCCTCGACAGACCAAGCATCACATACACTTATACTTGTTTGTGTGTTAAAAAAATATGATATTAAATTAAACTCGAAATGTGTGAAAATATTTATTGCACTTGTGTTGCAGCATTGACGACATAAAACTCTTGCAAAAATTAAATATATTTTTGCTCGTCAGATGAGTTTTAAATTTTATTTTATAATTATTTTCCTTAAGCTTATCAGCCTTTAAAATAATTAACTTGAATTAAAAAGATAATCAATTGTATCAAACTCTTTATTTATTTAATTTATTTTGTATTTGAAAAAGTAATAAAGAAATTGGTTGCAAATTAATTGAAAAATGCTTAAGAGTTGCTCATATATTAAATACTAAAATTATCTAACCGCATTCACACACCAACGGAGCCGCAAAAGTATTTTTTTTTTTTTTTTGTGAGGATAAATGAAGAGAAAAAATAAAAATTTAATATTAAATAAATGAGTTTTATACTACGAAATAGTTGCTATATTTACGAAAAAAACACGTTTTTTTGGGGAGTCTTTTGTCTGAAACAGACACAAAGAGGAATTTCCAAACAAAATATTTATTCTTTGTTCGATTACAGACAATATTTTTAAAATAAATTAAAATAAATATTTGCACATATTTATCTCAGTAATTTATGTGTTCTGCAAGCATGTCTTAATAAGATTTAAGTTGGTTTTTTTGTTTTTTTAAATAACAACTCAACAACAACTTTGAGGCGTTGGGAAAACCTACTGAAATCGCGTACAACTTTCCTTATTTTCTTAATATAAGCAGAGCTTTTTTTGCTTACGGTGAAGGAAAATTGTTCTTTAATAAAAAGTGCTGCGAAATTACGTATACTTTTATTTTTTACCCTGAAAAGAATTTATTTCAAAGACAATTACTATAAAATATGACCACAAAATGCGATTGGAATAATGTGAAAACGAAAACTAATATTGTTAAGTTTTTATTTATTCAAAGTCTCAAATAGAGGGTGCGGTTATTACGTGAGGTGTTGAAATATATATTAAGAACTTATTGAAAAAAATCAATAATAAACAAAATAATAAATTAACTGTCAAACTTTTATAAAAAAGATGAATAACTTTGGTTTTATCATTGTTCTTTCTTTTTTTTTTTATTCTTACGCTTAAAATAAATTAAAAATCGACATTAACATTTTTAGTTTGAAAAATAAAAAACAATTTTGTACATTTGGTTTTTTTAAGGAAGCTGCTAAAATAACAAACCAAATAAAAGAAAAAAAGAACGCAAAAATTAAATTCAAATTTAGGCCAAATAGTTTAGTTTCTTCAAACTTTTCTATCTTTTAGTTTGTAAGAAGCGGCGTAGATTGTTGTTTTTGTTGTTTTTGTTGTTGTTGTATTTTTGGATTTTTAGGGGACGTGGATAAAGCGGCAACATTTATTTAAATCGCAAAAGGCAAATTTTTACAGTTTTAGCAGAAAAAGATATTCCAAAATATGTTTAAAGTTAAATAAGTGAAAGCTTATGACTTCTAACTTTAGAGCACTTTGTACCGTAAAAGTCATATTTAAGCGAATGTCAAGAAATGTAATTTTTATCTTTTCTGAAAGAAGTTTAAGAAAATGAACAAGTTTAAAGGACTGCACAACCTAAACGTGGAAAAGTACAACAAAATGTTATTGTTATAAAATCTAAAATAGTTTAAAGGGGTTCCTCAAACATAATTTTTCGTTACCGTTTAAATTATAGAAATTTTTGAAAGAGAAATAGCCACAGAAATTTTGTTTCAAACGACTCATTCGACTAATTCACTATTCGACTTTTGTTTTTGCTTAAACATTTATTGAACCCCCCAACTTTAACTATTGCCCATCTATAACCTTTTCCCAATTTTTTCACTTGTGCCTTAATATTTCAGCTAAATATAATTTTCCAACACTCAACAGTAAATTTTTGATATTTAAAGGGTTAATTAAAATTTTATAATTTAAATTTATAAATTCTACAAGAGCTGTTGCTACGCTTCATTATTCATTTAATATTTATTTATAAATTCATAGAAAAATTAAATGCTACAAAAGTTTTTTTTTAAACTTCAATTTATTTTTAATAAATAAAATATTTCCATTCACTATGAGGACAATAACATCTACATAATGCAAAAACTTTTTATAGAAATACATTAGAGGAAACAAAAAAATTATTTTGAAATCACATACGAAAAACAATATATTAAAACATTCATAGAAGAAAACTTTCTGGATTATTTTCCCAAAACAAAGGAAACAAATAAAGAAAAAAGAGAAAAGTGTCAAAAGTCCTTGCTTTGTGTGTCATATGGAGAGTCACGCCGAGTTCCATCTTAACGTTATTTTGTTTTATTTTGCTAAAAGTTTAAGAAACTTGTTTTCCATTAAAATTACATTTTATAAAAGTGCGCTTCTTTTGAATGAAAGGATGATGAAATGAGAATATTTGTGCAAAGTTATTGCTTTCAAGTTGAAAAGGTGCACAAAATGAATGCTTGATACTGTGTTGGAATACTACAGTCGAAATGGAAATTACTGTGTCGTTGGAAAGCCAGAGGGGTATTTCACAAAATAGATCGGAGATCCAATAGTCCAATCAGAAAAAAATTGATCGAAGAAACAAAACGATACTAAATGTAAGATAAAGCGAACAAGATTTAAGAAAGAATCTGCAAATATAAAACATAATTGAAAATGTTTCCTAACATGAGTTAACGGTTGAGTAATGAGATCAGTAACGATATGTGTGCTACAATAAAACAACACTGTTACTGCACTATAGCTGCTTTCGCAGGAGTTAAGAGCAATATTTTAATCACAGCAATTTGATTTACCAGGTGAACTCATTCGTTTATAAAACAAATCAACAGTTTAAAATCTTAATTTTTTCAAGAATCTCTGCTGAAAAGAAAACCCAAAATGTCTTAACTAAAAAATTTAAAAATATTCAAAAACTTTTTTAAAATCAATGTGTTCCAAAAAAATTTTTAATATGAAGTCAACCTGTGACTTCTAAATATAATCACATTGATAGTTCAATTGCCATATCGACTTTGAAAATTACTTGAAAATATTTCATGCTGATTTAGAGCACAAAATTCCATTATGTTACAGCTATAATAATCCTATCGAATTATATGAATGAAGCAAAAAATTTATTATAAAGGTTCTGAAGCTGGATTCCATTAAAGTCATTGACATTTATAATGTTAAGTTCGCGATATAAAACTTGAACTCTTCTTGAAGTGATCACGTATTTATAATTCCTTGCGACAACTTTTAACGTCTGTGTCAAGTTATTTGTTGTATGTTAGAGATAAAATTCCAAAAGAACCAACATTTTTAATAAGAGATATTTATCACAAACAATGAAAAAAAAATGTTTTATCATCGCGTGCACAATTCTGCGGCTAAAAGAATTTTGTTGTGCTGCGGACAAGTATAAAATAAAAACATTGTTTATATGCGAAAATTTTCAAAAAGAAAATTTATAGGAGGAATTATTTTTAATTATTTTTATTTAAAAAGTTAGCTTAGTAATATTTAAAAAATTATATTTTTTGGTATTTTATTTGCTGTAAGAGATAACGAAAAAGTAGAATTTATTTGAGTGTCCTTTAGTGTGTTCTTTGACGATAAAATGGAAATGTTCTCTTGATACTTAAGTGGCAAATTATTTCTTTTTTATATGACTAAACGAAAAAAAAAAGAAATGAAAGAAACAAAGTAAGAAAAAATAATTAAAAGAAGAGCTTTTGCACACAGAATACAAAGACCAGGGCATCTAAGATATGATTGCCACAAATCATTTTGTAATTTTTATGATAAAATTGTTAAGTTAAATTGACTTTCTTTTAGTAGATGCAAACAGGCAATTAAAAACTTTTGATATAAAAGTTATATTAATTGATTCTTTTCCTACAGAGAAACTAAAGTTCATTTCATATACAGTATTCAACATAACTAAAGACATTTGTTTATTATAAAATCATGCTAAGAAGGCGTTATTTATTGTTTTTAGTAAATTTTTAGTAAAAATTTTATCTTCCTATTTAATGGTGGCTTTAAGTTGTTTTTGGATTTTAATAATTAAAAAAAGTGATCATTATTGCTTCTAATTTATTGCAGTTTATCGTTAGAAAAAATTATTTATTTATAGTTTACCTGGAATAAAAATTATTAATCTGTTTTTTATAATCCAGTACTAAGTTTGTTATTTGCATAATTATGCACGTTAACAATTTGTTATTATAATCGGCAGCGCTTGTTACTTAAAGTCAGCTTTAAAAACACATGGCAACGCAATACTTTATTTAATTAAGCCATCCTTCTGTAAGTTTGGTTGGGTTGTATAACTTTCAGGATATTTTACCTTTACCCTTCTATTATTTAATGTCTTAATTTAAATAATTTCATTACGTTTTAAGTTTTGAAATTATTAGTTAAAATAATTTAGTTTCGACCAAGGCACAGCAAGCAGTCATGCTTATTTTATAACAATTAGTATGACATTGAAACAGCATCCACTGCAGTAAGAAGAAAAAGGTAGTGGAGAATAATAATAAAAAATTGTTTTCGTGGCCATACCGACGTTTAGCAGAAAGAATAGTGCTCATGACGAATGCAGCCATCCAGGAAATGCTGTATTATTTTCGTTTTGTTTTGTTTTAATTTGCTTAAAATTTTTTATTCTGATGAATTTAAAAGTTAGAATTTACTTGAAAGCGGAACTTAGATTATTTATTAATTTTTTTCAAATCAGAAATTTGTAGATCTTGCCGGGGCGCAAATTTTCTAAGCAATTCGTGTCTTATTTAAGGTATAGAGCATTGTGATGTAGGCATCAGCAAGAATTTTTAGATAAGATCAGCAGAGGAAAAAACACGCGTTACGAATAAAAATTTAAATTAAAGTTATGACAATTGCATTCAAGGACTCTCATAAGGGTGGAAAAAATATTGTTGTCTGATTATTTATCTTCGGATCATTTTTTATTTTGCCAGATATTGGCATTTTTGTGTAAAGCACTTACCAATAACTCAAGGCTTTCTTTTATGTACTTCTTTTATTGTATATATCAAGTTAATTTTTAAAGCTTCCTTTGGTTAGTATATTTCAACTTTAATTAAAATTTTTTTTAATTTTTATTAATTTTTTCCAGCCAGGTGTTAAACCGTGTATTTTCATAAATCAATTAAAATTTACTTTTTCGGCTTTGGTTCATTTTTCAATTTAACTTTTATAAAGAAAACAAGAAAAATTGGACGCTGGCAGAATGTAATGCCGCATTTTCAGAACGGCCTTAACTTGTGCATATTGTAAATATCATCAATTTAGTCAACTAATTAATATTAATTTGGTTGGACGAAATTCAAATTATTTACCATTTTAATTTAAAATTATTTTACAATTTTTTTTGCATTTTTAAAATAAAATGGAACCCTTAAAAACCTACTCTTTGAAAACAAGTAAAATGCATAAATGAAGTGTTTTTCCCATTTATCTATCCTTCTCTGGCGTTTGCCACTGAAATATGTTTAGATATCAAATTTTTTTCTTACAACAAATATCTTTTTATTGGAAAATATTGAAAGATATTTGTATGATATTATTCAATCAAATATCCTTTTAATTTTTTTACAGTTGTTGGTTATACGTGTTAAAACAGTATTAAAAGGTTCCTTGAGCATATTGTATGATAATATTAGGCTATTTTATTTATATATTTTTTATATATATTTTTATATTTATAAGGGAGATATTTTTTTAATGTTGGCACAAATTTTACAGCATCTGCCGCTGGTAGCTCTCTTCAAATAATAATAATTGTCACAGACGTGTTATCTTTTATTTATTTATTTATTTTTTTTATTTACTTATTTATTTTTACTTTTATTTTTTTTTTTTTTTATTTACTTATTTATGATTGAAGACTAAATAAGATTGAAATCAATTTTGTTTTAAGGTACATGAGGATGTGCTTTAAGGCAAAATTAAGGAACTGAGTAGAAGTTTGTTGTAATTTCAATTAACGAAAAGATTTTAAAAAAAACCTCTGAGAATTAAAAAAAAAACTCGTTAAATTAAATCAAAAGCCCTTTTTAAAAATTCTGTAAATAAATGGTCATCATAATAAGAAAAATTTAGGTAAAAATGGCACAAAGCGTACAATCATATTAATTTTTAAGCTTTATTTAACACATAATTTTTAGTTGAATGAAATGAATTAAAAGCTGTGTAAGTTACTCAAAATTCACAGAAATTTAATGTTGAGGGCTTAAGTATTACTCTTTCCCATTTCTTGCTTAAAACATCTCGTTAAAAAAAAACTTTTCTAACAACCTAATGATGCAATAAAAATACCTTTATTGAAATAATTTTTAAATATATTTCTTGATAAATATCTTCAACTTATCTGTATTAAATTGAAAAGATTACTTATAATTTTGCATGCTTAGACAAGAGTTCTTCTACACCATTTAAACTTTATTTAAAGACGGTTATAAAAGAGTAATACTTTAGTACTCCTTTAAATTTATGATTACAATATTTTTTAATGCGCTGAAATTCTTGAAAAGTAACAAATTTTTAAATTGTTCTTAAAGACAAATAGTAAAACTTAAGTTGCGAAATTACCAAGTATTGAAGTTGGTGCTCCTGGTTACTTTTTTGACTGTTATTCGCTTTGTAATTTTCATATAGAAACCAAAATAAACCAGAAACCAGATAGGAAAGCAAAGTTTAAGTGAATTAGTTTTTTGATGGATAAAATACTTTGTTCCTTATATTCGATCGGTTGAAAGTATTTGTACAGAAAACAATTGAACTAATATAAAGAAAAACTCATCAATCGTCCTTTGAAACTTGAATTTTTTAAGAAACTTTTTTCTTATTTCGTCTTCGTATTTTTAAAACATTGAATCCAGCGTCGTTAACGAAACGTTAGCAAGTCTATTTGCAGACCCACTTAGATTTTAAAAAATCTAGTGACTACCTTTGACCCTTTTTTTTTTTTTTTCTTTAAATCATTCATATGTATGCACGCACACCCTCCCCAATTTCGTCTTGCCCAAGGACCTTGGAAAGAAAAATAAAAATTCGAATTGTGTTTTTCTTCAACTTTTAATCAGACATTGCAAACAAAATAAACAAAAATAATGAAATTATTCTCTAACTAATCTTTTTGTATGCTTGATTTAATATAGTGTTCTTCATGTAGTTAAATAGTTAAAGGAATATTTCTTTTTCTATGTCAAACGAAAACTTACTTTATTTGTTAAAGTGTTATGTTACACAGTGAGAAAAATGGTTTCACGCAGAGTCTCTGATACTTAATAATTAGTGTCGAGGACATTTTCTTGAAAACTGCACAAGTAAAATTATATAGAAGCCAAAAGTAAACTGGCATTTTATTTGATATCGTAATAACTGAATAAAATATAAGTTGTATCAATCAGCAAACTGAAAGCTAAACGAAGTTTCATTTTGTTATCTTATATTATTTTTTTTTTTTTGCTCCAATAAGAAGCGCAATGAAATTCCAACTTATTCAATTCAATGAACAATGTTTTATTTCATTCCTGCTAAAGTCCTCGATCGTTGCTCTAATGCAGTTTGCCGTTTGGCGGAATGTGCTCGTTCAGTCGGTAACTTGTTGGGCGATATCATCTACTGATTTCAGCATTACATTACATGCTGATCATTATTTGTATTGCCATTATTCAGTGAATAAAATATGTGAAAACCTGATCATTTGCTTTTAAATTTATCTTAGCAAACAAATGTATTTACTTTTATTATTGCTTGCTCCAGTCTGTAATTTTTTACTTACCATCTTAGCAAATCGTTAATCGAGGTATCGATTATAAGCTTTTCTCGAAGTAACTAACTCACTAGGGGTTCTCTACAAGATTTGTCAGTTGTGTTTTTGAAGACATACATATATATATAATTGTAAATAATATTAAAAGTGATGCAGTTGCGTATAAACTTAATCTTAAAATTATCTTTATTTTTTTCCCACGTTTCGCCTTAAAAAATAGTTTTCTATTTCTCTAAAATGCAAAAATTTCTGTACCAGTCCACTGTCATAACGAATAAACAAATTTATTTCTCGCTTTGTAATATCAGAAATTTTTTAAAAGCCTCGGTGGTCCTTCTACGACTTAAAAACATATGGCTTCTTACTCTCATTTATGACAAAATTTGAATTTTAAGTGTTTTTCTTTTTCTGTTTATATTTCGAATTCTATTGTTTATCATAACATGTTTATTTTATTAAACAGCAGACATCATTTTATATTAATCAATTATTTTGAAGCAATTTCATTAATAAAGTCTCTAAGACAAAAAGTACAAAGTAAAAGTCATATTATACTGTATTTAGATATTGAAAAATCTTCGCAGATTTATAGTTCTTTATAGGTAATTGGAGCTGAGAGGTTAACAGTAACACAATTTAGTTTGCAAATCGTGACATATGTGTGATGCCACAAGTTATAAATAACTTATGCGTTAAACTGGACATTAATTTTCTACTCATATGGAATTAAGTATATAAGCATAAGAATTACAGTTTTCAATTACAGTTATAATCAAGTGTATTTACAAGTATATTTACAACTTAAGTATTATTTATTACATATCATTAACTGTTTTTTCTTATTTTTATGACTGGCACAAGTATTTTATTTTTATTGAGAAACAGACAAGAAGATATCTGATTAAAGAAAATTATTATCTTTATGAGACCACAAAATATTTCATTTAACATGTTCAATTAATAATAAGTATTTAATGCTTTTTGAAAATGTCTACTGGGTATTCGTGACTTTCAGAAATTAATTATTTATATATTTGACGATTGAAAAGTTGAAGGTTTAATTTCTTGTCATTTTTTAAAATGATGATTTTACTTTAATAATAAGTTTCTTTAAACTAGTTAAAGGGTAAATAATGAGTTTTTGGTATATGGAACAGAACAAACAATTTGTTTTTGTGAAGTTCATTACTCTTTTTGAAATTAATTATTCAACAAGTTGCTCTTGACTACTGGATAATTTTTAACTTCTATCTTAAGATAATGATTGATTGACTTATGCTTCTCAAAGTAGTAGTTTTTTTTTCAATTGGTAGCACGTAATGAAGCCATGAATTTTGTTAATAAAAAATATAACTTCAAATATTTTAGTAATAAATCAACAGCTTCGGGCTGAAGTTAAGATTCATTTGTGTTAATTTATAAATATTTTAAAAGATGTTTGGTATAGAAAATGAATAAACAATTGAGAAGGTTTGTAACTTCGTTATTATGAAATTGTCGAGAGTATTTGTAACTTTCTAATACTAATCTGACATAAGATTCATTTTGCTTTCTTCTATACATCTAAATAATATAATGGTTGAAAGAATACACCACAAATAATAAAAATAAAATATTAAATATTAAATTTCACACTTTTTGACGACTTTTTAAAATAGATCTTTTTATTTAAAGCAACATTTTTTACACTCATAACAAAAGACTACATTTACTTGGGCGTCACTAATTTAAATTTAAACAAAATAAAAGTTTGTTAGAAAAAACAGTCTTTCTCATTATTTTAAAATAAATTTAAATTTTAAATATGAACAAAAGCAGATTTCTTACAAAGCTTAAAATAATTGTTTACAAATAATAAAAATTAATAATAAACTATTAAGTACCTTTTTAAAGCGGAAACATAAAATCATACTTCAATATGTTTTTAATATTTCACGTTGACAACTTAAGTACCTTTACATTTGGTAAATAATATAAAGTGACATTATTGAAATGAAAAATTATTGTTCCAAAGGGTGTGGTAAAAAATTACCCAAGATAGCGAACACAGTATTTTCTTCAAAGTGCATTGTGTCTACTCACATTTATAGAAAACGATAATATTTTATATTGAATAATATATCGTTCGAATTCAAGAAAAAACGAAGTCTGTCGTATTTCCTCTTTGCAATAATTGAGTTTTTTAAAGAGCTGTGTAGCACTAAACATTGCTTGACTAAACCACGTGTTGTCCACTTCAATAGGATTTAATTTATGCAAGGGAAACATCATTAGTTATCATATTCCCTGTCTGTAGTAGTCATTGATGGACTCGTCTTAATTCATATCACCTGTGATGCATCTTCCTTGCAATCTATCTATCATAGAATGTATTGGTGCTTTGTTCTCTCCTGTAACGAAGCTAAGCTGCCCGTTAAAAAACTAATGTTTACGGTGATCAAAATTTAAGTCTTCAAATAGCAAAATATTTTAATTAAAATTTGAAATACCCTTTAAATAAAAATTTTGATGTTTCAATAGATATATGGATGAGCCATATATAAATTATCTTTTCTTTGAATTTTTTTTTTAATTTCGTTGGTTCCACAGTTGCTAAAAAATTACGGTTTACGGGCTACGGGTATAGAGCAACGTATCAATTATTGGAAAAAAGCTTCAGAATTTAATAAATATTTTCATATATTAACGCTTAAGCAGATTAAAAACTGTGATAGAATGGGTGTCTGATAACTGTATAAAGCATTGCAAAACTTGAGTTTGATTGATTACCTGAAGCAAACTTAAGCTTAGATTTATTCGAACAACAGAACTAAGTTTAAATTGAGAGTATGATATAGAAGCTTATTAGCTTAAAACGAAAGCTTTTATTTAATTTATGTCTTTTTTATCTGTATTTCATTTCAGATACTCATTAAAAAAATACTACCCAACTCATCTAGAAAATTTTTGAAGTTTTTGCCTCATGCACATTTTTGTTCTTAAAATACCAAAGATATTACTTTTATATGGGTTTTTAAATCTTATTTTGAGATTAGTATTTTCAGCTTTCGGTGTTCTTTAAGAGATATGTTTTCTATTGTAGAACACACAATTTTCAGAATATTTTCTCAGGATTTCAAGCCGCAGTTTTGATTTATCAAGACAACTTTACAATATTTATTTTTAGTGCTTTCATAGAGAAAACTTTGTCCTTTTACGTTACCAAAACAAATAGAAATATGATTTTAAAGAAAACCCAAGCAAATTAAGGGCTGCAAAATGAATATCTTTATTAGAATTTTGTTTGTTCGAAAGAAAGTTGAACGACTTAATCACAAAATATTAATGAAATAAAAGCAAATTTTTTTGGTGGGTTTCATATTGGGAAAATTAACACACAATTCGTTGTCAAATTAGAATTAAATAATCAATATACTGAATAATAGAAGCATTAATTAATACAGACCAAACCACAGGCGAATAATATTTAAAAGTTTGTGCAACAACAGCTGGATATTCTGCAATTTCTTAAATCGTCAGAAATAAATAAATTTTTTTAAATATAAAATGAAACAATTTGTTCTTAGATAAAATGTTCAATATTTTATCACGACACTAAATAAATCCATAATAGCAAATGTTTTTTAAAAGATACAGAAATCTGATTTATGATCATAGCCAAAATTAAAACAAACCACATTTTTAATAGAAGAATAATAAGAAAAATTAATAGATGAAAGAATATGTAGAACAATCTTATCCTTTTTAGGAAATATGAACAGAACCCAAACATTCAATGGAAATAGATACTCAAACATATTTTTCAAATTGTATTTTAGTAAAACATTTGTGAATTTGAAATCGTTATTGTTTTCAAATTATATTTAGCATTAAAATGATTATTTTTTTAATCGCAATTAAAAACTTCTAGCATTTCCTTTTTCTCTGTGAAGTTAAAAGTTTTGCACCGGACACAAAAAAAAAAATTAAAAATTGCTCTGCAAAAGGGTATATTCCATTTATGATTTACAAAAGCAAAAAATACCTCAATTAATTTAAAATAAAATTTTTAACAAAAAAATAATTATCCGACTTTAAGTTTTAATTATATTTTTTTGCTCTCCAGGGACTTTAACATAATAAAATTAATGAAAGGTGATTTACCTTTCGTCTGCCATTAAAATAAAAAGAAAAAAACTGTAATTAACTAAGAATTAAAATTTGAATTTAATCAGCAAAATTTGAAAAAGTTTACTAGAGTGAGAAAAAGAAGAATAAAGGAAATGTATCTTATGAAAAATATAAAATATTTAATTGTAAATAAATGTTTAAATAAAATTTTATTGCGGGATCAGCTTTGTTACTTTTTGTGTACTTTAGTATTTATTTAAATATTGAAATGTTAAACATTATGCGTCCATGAGTTTTAGGTCATGACCCATTGTCCTTTTAAGGTAAATGCTTAAAACTGTTTTGTTTCGTTTTTAATAATTTATTATTTTGATGAGTTAGGCAAACTGTTTTTTAGGTGAAATTAGTTTTAAATTAAACCAGCAATTCCTTAATTGCAACTTGTTGGATAAAACTTATTCGTTATTTATGCGAGCCCAACAATAACCTGAACTCATATCCCCACAAAATCTAACAATATTGTCGCAAAGATGTTAAGATAAGTAAAAACAATTGTCACCAAAAAAGTGAAACGGAATGGTCTATTGTATCTGTTTATAAAGCCAGAAGTTTCTACAAACACCTCTTGTTCATAAAACAAAAAGAACCAACACAAAGCTAAGAAAAAAAAAACACAACACACAACAATATAATTACCTATATTGCATAACAACTAAACAAAAATGACAACACTGCGTGTAAAACAAATGCGTAATAAAGAAGTATTCAGATGGAAGGAGTTTCAGTATATTCAAGAACTCCTTTATATTGGGATTTCATTCTGATTGTAAACGTCATCTAGTAAAGATCTTGTTGTACAACAGTTTCAACGCGTGTTTTTGTGTGTGTTAATCGCGAATAAGTAAATAATCGTTTAAATTAATTGTGTTTTTTAATTAAAGTAGTAAGCGATTGTGTGTAATTATTTTGCAATAAAAGAACTTAATAAATTTAAACAAACGTAACAATATTTTGTCAAAACAGAAAAACAAACAACTACATTATTCTGTTTTTTTGCAAAACTTGAAACTATTAAGCTCTGAACATCTTATTGCTAAAGATGTTGTTCCTCTTTAAAGGAAAGCTTCTATACAATTGCCCATTCGGACTTTACAGAACAAAATTAAAGCATAATGGCCTCCTGGTTCAATTTAACTTATGAGATAAAATCAGATCTTAACAGATGCGTATAATTGTTATGCAATATTTCAATAATATCATCTAATTTTTAATCGACTTAAAAAAGAAAAAGAATGCCAGTTCGTCTGAATTTTTTATTTTATTTGTGCACGCAGAACTTAGTCAATTATAAACGGACTTTTAGTTTTATAGCTGAAAGGGGATTTTCACAAATTTTTTAAAATTTAAGGGTGCATTATTGTTGTTTTAATTTGAGTTTTTAATTAATTACATTTTAATTTATTTTTTGGAGCACTAGGACTTTATTATTTTTATATACACTTTTATAAAAAGTAACATGCTTTTTATTTCAAACACAAACAAAATGGATTAGTTCGCCACACAGAAATAAAAGTCTACCGTGTTTAAGGAAACTGACAGCTGATACCCTAAAGTACCATTTTGGTACAATTGTTATGTAACTGACAAAGTTGCGTTACGATATTGACTTCAGCTTCAAAAATTGCAAGGATAATTTTAATTAAACTATTATTCCTATTTAAACAAAAATATTCTTTTTTAGCTTTTGTCAGTAAATGCATTTAATAGAATAACTTCGTTAAAGTGATCAAAAAACAAATTGAAAACTAAATAAATATCCATGGAAATTTTTATTTGGCAATATTTATTTTTTTCTTTTAACTCGGTTTTCATTCAGGTTTTTTAATTTTGTATTTTGCGGATTTGACTAAAAAAACTTGCAATGGTTTCAGTATTAAAATAGTCTTTTTTTTTTTTGCTGTATGTGAGTTTGTGCATTAATTGTCTTGGAACAAATTTCTGTTTTAGATTTTTATATTTATTTCAATCAGAAATGATTTTTTAAAGTGCCAACATGAATAAAATAAATATTCAATTTTAAATATCGACATTTTCCATAAAACTATAAAAAAGCAATGAACGAAATTTTTTCTCATTTTTCAGCAGCGTGTATTTGTTTTTTTTTTCTGTGAAAACTGAAGCAAAAAATAACAAAATATTTTAAAACTTACAAGATAACTACAAAACAGTGATTTCAAATTGATTAAAAAAAAATTTTCTTTTGTTCTGTATCTGGCCATAATAAAAGGTCAATCAATGTGTGCATTACTTTTCCTTTTTATTGAAAAAAATATTTTTCATAAATATTAAAATTATTTAAGTGCTAAAAATAACATAATTTAAAACTAAAAATTAGTTATCTCATTAAGTTTTTAACTAGTTTTTAATTATGATTCACTTTTAACTCTGCCTACCGCTAAAGTTAAGTACATTATTGTGCAAATTGGAAAATTGTGAACGACTAGCAACTTACCATACTTATTTTGCACGCATTTAGGATTTAACTCAATTTGAATAAAAAAGCAATTCAAATATTTAATTTTCAACATCTCGTCGTTCAGTAATATTATGACTGACACAAATATTACGTAGGACTAAAAAATTATTAATCAAATGTTAGCAAGTAAAATAAATTCTAGCATAATTTAAATGTTAAACCCTGTATAAAACCTTTTAAATTCGGATGGACCATTACAAAATAAAATTTTTCAACATTGACATAGGTAAAAATTTTAAACCTGCCTATTATTTTGCGAACTTTAAGTTGTGATTAATTAATTCGCTTCTGCGTTTGGTTTGATACCATTAACGAAAACATTTAATTATTCAATATATAATAACATATACAACAATGAACCATAAAGAAGATACTGACAATATAAGCGCGAGCTACAATGTTGCTCTAAAATAAAGTCCACAAAAAATAAATAGTGCAATACGAACTTGTATATGTTCGTTGTGTTTTTTATTGCTTTTTACAATTATTAATGCGACTGTTGTTAATTTATTGTAAGCTTTTGTTAGTGTTGTTTATTTTTGTTCAATTATAAAATAATATTATCTCTCAAAATCACACATAGATGAAAACCCTTTAAAAAAGATCACAAAAAAGTGACGAAACCTTAGAGTAAAAAATATAATAAAATTGTTTTATTTACATTTAATTAAAGGCCCAATTAGCTTTTTCCGACAACCAAAATAAATTTACACATTACTGGCCAATAAACATAAATATATTAAAATAATAAGTTTTTTTAGTTGCTATTCACCTTGAAATGTAATGAGCTTTTTGTTTTAGATTTTTTTCTTTTGTAAAATGTTTTGTCATTATTAATAATTATCAACTTAAAGACTTGATTAGAAAAAAAATATACATAGCTAAAATTCAATTTTTCAAAAAATGTCAATAGTTATTAGAAAATCTTATTCTTACTTAAATTAAGAACTTCGAAAAGATTTTTAGTTTCTTACAATAAAAAAACAAAAATCTTTTATTTAATTTAAAAGTTCATATTTATTGCTTTTAAGCTGTAGAAAAATCTTTTAATTATCATTTTGCTTTTTCTATTTTACCACTCTTCAACTCTAAATTGCAATGAATGTATTGACTTCTTAAATTGAAGAACAATGGAGACAGGAGAAAGTATTTTTAGGTGACTGCAACACCCATGAATAAGTTTTGAATTCTCTTTTACAATTTGCCATAGCTTTCGTATAGAAATCGGAGGCAATATAGATATTAGCTAAACAAGCAGCAAATTACGTTGAGTTGACCGCAAATCCTCAAAAAGATTTTTTCGCATCAAAAATTCTAATAAAAAACCGATTTTACGATGTATTTATTCGTTGGATTTCTTTAAATGCAAGTATTAGTTTTTTAATACCATTTTTTTTACTCAGCTCTGTATTATTTTTTTAACAGCACTTTTACATAACAGTGGTTCAACCACAACGAGCTCGCAAATTAGCTGTTCGACGTTTTGTCTAGTATAAACTCGCCAGTGCAATTTAGATTCACAGGCGAGTTAAAATGTCTTAATTCTTTAAATATGTAGAGATCTGGCAACTTCTTCTTATTTTTCCTTCAATATTTATAGTCATTTACGTGTGGGTAGGAGCGATTTAAAAAAAACCCACTTAAAAAATTTTTAAATAAGAAATAAAATAGAAACAAAAATTTTTTAAACCACACAAATTACAACGTTGAACAATTTTTATGTACAAAAATCAACACTTTTCACCTTACAAAAAAGGAATAAAGGCTTATGCTAAGCTTTTAAGGTTAAGCCACGGATTTTGAAATTATAAATTTAATGACAAAATTGACAAGCGTTAAAAAGATATTTATATGTCTGTTGCCCTCTCTTGGGACTATATTGCATAGCTTCTCTTTATCTAATGCGTGAGCATTTTTTAAATCGTTCAAGTTGCTTAGAAATTGCAGATTTATTTCTAAAATATATTATATGACTATATGAACTCTATGAAGTTGGTCACATGGGCTGTCGCACGTATCCATAAAAGTAATTTAGGATCGGTTGCATTAGCACTATTTTTTCTTGAGGGCCTTATCACTTAATATTTAACAAATTTCAATTTTTTTGCATTTGCAAATTTAAAGACAAAAATAAATCATTTGATTTTAATTTGACTTTCAAGTATTGAATAATAGAACAGAAACAATCGGATAACTGTATGATGATACAAATCACACATCTTTTGCAAAAGACAGCTTCTATTAACAATAAGTTTTTTTATTAATACGTTTTATGCCACGAACCTGTTATTTCTATTGGTGATTTGTTTTTATTTAACCAATACCATTGTCACATGTTTGAAATATCAATAAATTTAAATTTGATGCTTTAAGCATATAATAATCTTTGCATTTATCTTAATTTGATTGTTGCTTTGCTTTTTTACTTTTATATTTTGTATAAGAAAACAACTAAAGACAAAAGGGGGATGTTCTCCCATTCATACGTAGAATATCGGAATTGTGCTATTTATTTGAATTGCAAGTTATTCACTCAATTTCACATTGGCCACGAGCCCTTTATGATGTTTCTTAAATAAAAGAAAGCAGTTTTAGGAGATTCAAAAATAGACAAATGTTTGCCATTCAAATGAGTCTTAAGACAAAACCTTTGGATTGGTTTTCTTAATAAAACAAGTCAAAACGTGTTACCATTTGTAACACCAAATAAATAAGAATTAAAACTTCAAAGTTAAAGTGGTAGCAGGATTAGCT
This sequence comes from Cistogaster globosa, assembly GCA_937654795.1. Lineage (NCBI taxonomy): Eukaryota > Metazoa > Arthropoda > Insecta > Diptera > Tachinidae > Cistogaster > Cistogaster globosa. The sequence goes on along the minus strand of OW569406.1, from coordinate 120,119,903 downwards.
ATTGCTTTGGGAATAATTTAATTGGAAACTGTAGATGATAACACTTTTAGTGAAAAATCTTTCAATTTATTGGCTTTATTATTTTAACATGCATTAAAGAAAATATTTTAAAATTAAATAAAATATTGTGAGACTACGTTTCTACAATCCGTGTGTGTGATTGTAATAAAAAAAGCTTGTTCGGAAATGCATCACTGCGCTGTATCCGATGCGCATAAATGACTAGTTTCCGTTGCCGATGCAAAACAGCTGATGCTGATGCTTGATTCGTAGAAAAAAAACATTATTTTTTTCATTTTTAATCTTTTAAACATTGAAAATGGATAAACTATTAATGTGTTATTTGTTTATCAATGGCCTCTTATTGAAAGCTTCACAAATTTTATGTCAAATTCATTTCTATAAATGCAATAACAAACGTAATTTAACAATTTAAAATTCTTAAATATTTAAAGAGATTCATAATCATCTACCGCATCAGCCGTTTCCTTGATGCATTTTTGATGTTTGTTTGCACATCATTAATATCTGTAATGCATTTTAAAACACATAATGTTTGCAGTGATGCCAACTGAAGCAATTTTGAACTTACTGCCCATCAGATTCAGCGCAGTAATGCGTTTCCAAACAGGCCCAAATATTAAATTACAAAATATGTTTTTTAAATGCCAGCACTTAACATCAAAATATTTATATATGGCAGCACTTTATAGAAGATGATACATTTGCTAGTAGAACTCAGTCATTCAACACTGAAAATTAATTCTCATTATTTATTTCTAAAACATTTAAATCTAATTTGTTATAAAAAAGAAAAAAAAAACTAAAAACAATATAAAAAGCCTCTAATGTAATGTTCTTGGTAGCTTTCCTTTTTAATTTATTTTGTGTAACTTTCCATTTAAATATTTATTAAAATTCAAAACTAAATTGATTTAAAAAGTAACTGAAAAACAATGAAGTAAAATTCAAAACTATTTTCTTTAGAGTTATAAAAGTACAGGGCAATACTAATTCTATGGAACAGGATATTTTTTAGGCCTTGCCAATTTAAATAATAATAAAGTTTCATAATTTAAATTAGATGTGGCTTTCAAAATAAATTATTATAGAAAACATTAAGCAAATTTCTCCACCTAAATAAGCACAACTCCAAACCTATTATTCAAGTGAAGTAAGCTAAAGAACGCGAAAATCTAAATTTAAATTCTCTTTTTGAATAGACTCAATAAATAATTTTTGTAAAAAAAAATTTACTCAAAACTTAACAATTTTCGCGTTTCGAGGATTCTTAAACTTCTTAAATATCAATTATCCTGTCTTTTTTTTACTAAATTTAAATATGTCACAAACCAAAACCAAGACATGTTGCATTAAAATTTATGTTTTTCAATAAATAATTTCGTTTTATCGTGCTTGATTCCCTCAAATATAAATATTTTATGAGAATATCATGATTAAAGTAAATTAAAATAAAAAAGATTCCGTATAATAAATTTTCATATCTGAGTTTTTCTTTGATGTTTTTTCATTAGAATACATGATCACATTTATACTCCAGTGTAGCAGCGCTGTTTCGCAAAATTTTTCGATAATTCCGTTCATTATAGTTACATTTTTTATTACATTTTGGGACTTAAAAATAATGTAGCAGTTAAAATTTAAATTTTGTAATTTGGTACGAAAACAACATAGCCTGTAACTGTTGCGGAAAAGTACAACTTTACAAAGTATCACATTCGTTGTAAATTAACTGTCATTCATACACTAAAAGCAAATCATTTTAAAAATAGTTTCTCAGCTTCGAAACAATAAAGAACGAAGCAACGAGATTGATATATTTAATACATCCTTTATGTATCATGATATGATATGTTATAAAAGACTTTAAAGGATTTTACTTTACAACATAATTCTAAGCGGTGGGTGTTTTAACAACAAAGTGCAAAGTAAATGAAAACATAAATCTTAGGAAAATATAGAAACATGATTGCTGCCAGTAAGAAAGATAAATTTTTCAATAAGCATTAGCTCTTTATTAACATTTTCGGTTTAAAGAAATTAAGCAGTTATTAAGAGGGAAAAGTAGAACATTCATCAGATCTTACATTATTGTTATTGTTGCATATTTCTAAAAGGTGGCTTAATTTAATCAATTTTTGGTCTACGTCTTTTTTCAAATAATAAATGTTTTTTATACGTACTTTCGACCTGTTTTTATTTAATAACTATATTTATTTAAAGTTGAACATATGCTCCAAGACAACTGCACTTTTCGTTGAAAACAATATTTTTATTATGAAAGGTTTCTTTATTTTTAATAAAAATATTCGTAGCAGTTAAATTTAATTTCGTTATCGTATGTAAAAAACTCCGCAATCAAATAATATTTTTTCTTAAATTCCAATTTTACTAATAAAAAAATATTTTCTTTCTAAGATACAGAAAAACATTTGGAGCTTTGAATATTATTTCTTTTAAATTTTATACAATTTTAATAGCTACGCAGCATTTTGGAGTTATTTCTTGGTCGCCCACGGAAAAAGCAAATTGATTACCTCCCATAATTATATTTCTCTTCAATTTGGGTGAAAGTAAAGTGAACTTATTTACAAGTTCTTTTGATTTCTTTAACATAAATGAAAACTGATTTTTTTGTACTCTGTTTGCTTTAAAATGCAAAAGTTTAAGCAAACAATAACTAACAATTAAATAGTAAAAATACTATTAAAAATATAAACCGGTACTAGAAAGATATTTGAAACATTGGCATTTAACTTTATTCAAAAAGGGGAAAATATTTGCATTTCTCTCATGTTTCGCATAAATATTTTATTCATTTTTTGAGTATTCTGCATTTATTATGGGAAAATTATACAGTTGAAATGAGGGCCATTCATTTTCTTATTTTTTGATTATTTTTTTTTAATATATCTTTAAAAAGAACGCAATATTCTTATCACATAATACGTCATTTTAAAGATTTAAAAAAAGATTTAAAGTACTTCGATGCGTATGAGCTATAGGGAAATTATAATTAATTATTAGATTAACTTTTTACAGAAAAATGAAAAAATAAAAAGTAAAATGTTTGAAAAAATTAAGATCGTTACAACCTTAAACCCTCCGAAGTACTCTCCTTAAGGAGCCGATTGATAAAGTTTAATTAGTTCCTTTCGATTTATGTTTTAATGCTGAATAGTTTCATGCATGTTTTCGGTCATTAAAAAGTAGGTATTTAACAAAAGGTCACCAATTCCACACATACACACAAGTCTATTTTGCTTACTTGGTAAGAAGAAATGCCGACCTCTAAATCAATTTTTAAACTAAATTATTCCACCGAGAATCCTACATTTATCGGATATTAAAGCGCCCGAATTCGTGTCTCATGTACCAGAATTTTCTCAACATTAGGTTTTTAGTTTTCTAGGATGTAGAAATTCAATATGCAATATTCTTTGCAAGGAAAATAATCAGGTTTTCTGAAACTTGAGGTCCCTAGTTTTCCAAACATAATAAATGCAAATTTGAACACTACTTTTAAAGAAAACTTGAATATTTTTCCAATGTTTTTCAAACAGAAAACATTTATATCGTTTTCGTTTCTCCAAACCTTGAATGTAATAGTGAATTTATAAGTTAAAATGAAGATATAAAATTGATAATAAACTTTATTTGTTTTTGTTTTTGTAGTCTATTGAAAGGAGATTTCTTTATATAGTTTTGTGATAAAAATATTTTTTTCAGTCAATCTGTCACGTATTAAACAATAATTATTTCCAATTGTTTTTCTTGTTTCATAATCAAACAGTCGCCATTATTGTTTCTTAATGAAATCAGTACATACGTAGCATAATTCCATTACGAAAAAAATAAAATTCTTATTGCTATTCATATCCGCATGATGGTTTGTTTATCTTTTTGCTTCTTTTAATATACAGACGTAAATTATTTTGATTTAACTCTTTCTTTCTTTAACGATCTGTTGAATTTTTGAGCTGTTTGGAATTGGTATAAACATAATTCTCACTTCTGAAGATCCATTAAACAATAAAAACGAATTTTAAATTTACTTTTATTCCAAAGCCAACTGTCAAATACGTGTTTGTATCACCTTCTTCTCTCTGAGTGGCATTAAAGCCATAATTTTATAGAATTCTTAGACACCATTGAGTTACTTCGTGGGTGACTAACAATTTTTTAAACATTTTTACTAAGTGGTTGTATTAAATACACAGCACATGTACATTAAACAACAAATAGGAAAAATATCGATAAAGTATTCGTTTCACTTTAATTTTAAAGAATACTGAGTCTTCAATTAAGATATTTAATATCCAGTGCTTTCTTTTTTGCAACACGTTTTTGTGGACAAGGAAATGTTAAAAATCTTGTTATGCATATGAACTCTCTGTAGTTTATTTATTTTTCATTATGCTAAAATATTAAGTGAAATTTTTTTGTTCGTTATTATCACGTTAAAAAGCTCTCTTCAACACATATTCATGACTACTGTAAATATTATGTAGATTAAAAAAGTAAGGACCAGTTGAAATATTTTTTTATAGTTATTTTTCCCCTTAGTACTGCATCCATTTTGGACAAAGTAGAAATTTCTTTTGAAAGGTTATTTAAAAATTTCCTGCACTAAATTCTTTTACAATATTTTTTCATTTATTAAATAGGATTAAATGGATAAAATACTAAGAACTAACAATTATGGTTCTATATTGTAAATCCTTAACAATCATTGGATAATTGTCAACTTCATTTACTTTTTGAATAAGAAAAATATATGTGAGTGTATAACTGTGGTTGGAAAAAGTAATTTATTTTAAGGTTTTTCAAAATTATGTTTTAAGTTCACACATGTGTATTTAAAACGGTTTTGTTTTAAATCTACTCATTAACTAAAATTTTATATTGTTGTTCAGCATAACACTATACAAAACTGAAAGCACTTGGCCCACTAAATTGTTAGTTCGTGAAATAATAAAGTTTTAGAAATATAATACTTAAGAATATCTGTTAATCTACTGAATTTTTATAGTAGAAATTTCCTTCTTATTGTGCATGGTCTAGCAAAGTAGTTGATGGATTAGAAGACTGCGCGTGGTACCTCTTATACAAAGTGAAAATTTCATACTATGAACTTCCATATTAGTGTGGATTATTAAACAAAAAACTAGCAGCATTGAAATTTATCGAAATGATAGCGAAACGCACAAGGAATTGCCAGTAAAATATAAAAATGTATTTACATAATTTGCATATCCCGGCCAAGAAATTTGTAGCAATTGCTGTAACAATAATGATTAAAATGAAATAAAATTTAGTAATTTATTTTCAAAGATGAGACTCATTAGCATTTTAATGACTTGAGAACGTTTTTAATAGTATTTTATAAATTTGCGTAATGTAAAATTTATTTACTATTAAAACCATTTTATTTTCTTTGTGTTTATAAAAACAGACAACTTATTGACTAGAGGATGATGAAAATATTTAATTTGGCTTGAGGTAAATACTACCCGCTTAATATGTTTGCAACAGACAATTTTTGATTTTACGCAAAATGAAAATGTCTGTAACAAATGTGTTTTATAGTTCACAAAATAAATTTTGTTTATTCCATCCATTTGTATTCCAATTGAAAAATCGAAAAAAGTAATAAAGAGCGAACATTAACTCTGCTTACACGGATGCCTATAATATAATTTTTATTTATATTTTTTATAAGCTTGTTAACTGGTTGTATATTATAAAATAGTGCTATTTGAATGTTTGTGTTTTTTAAGTGTTTTTATTATTTCATAATTAATGATGCCAGCATCCTCTATATAATTTCCTTTTAAATAAATTATATTAAAGGCAGCCTTGGATTAATGCTGCTGTTGTTTTATGATGTTCATTATAATTAAACTTGTGAACACCAAGAGGATTGTTATTATTTCAGTTAATATAAAATTTATTAAATTATAAAGTGATTTTTTTTTTCTGGTGCAAAAAATTTATCATAAGGTTTTAAATTAAAAATATGAATTTAATTTATTTATTTGTTAAATTTTTAAATGTTTTAAGTCTTTAAATAAAAATGCTATTAAATAAGTCTCTAACACATTCTGAGAGTAAAAGGTTTTAAAATAACATTATTTATTTTTATCTTTTCACTAAACCCCTCATTAACTTCAGAGGCTCTTACTGCACCGTTTTACGGCTATTTTAATCCCTTTCAAGTTAGAGCTTTAAAAATTTTTGAACTTCTTTTTTGAAAAAAGACAAGTTTCTAAGAACTAGTCTTTTCTGTATTTGGAAATAATATACAGAAATTTAAGTAATTAATTTCCTATAAAAATGTTAATAAAAAAAAAAACAGTTTTGCAGCTTGCTTTGCTTCAAAAAATTTCCAACAATTTTTTTTTATAGCTTTAGCATAACTTTCCATTCATCTGATGTCTTCCTTCATCTTATGGAGAATTTAATATCCCATATTGTTCTCCTTAAAAAATAAATATTTCAAATATTTTCTTTTTCGTATTTATAAGATTGTCATGTGTGCGTTGTGGTGTGTTTCTTGTTTTTATTTTTTTAATTAAACATTAACAAAGCTGTTGCAATCTGGGATATATAAGACTAATAGAATATAATGTTATACCTGATGTTTAACCCAGACCGCAGCATTTTTTTAATTTGTTATCTAATTATAAGAAAAAAACTAAAATAGTTCATGTTTGTGGTAAAATCATGGCTGAAAGATTTATAGCATATATTTTATCCAATATGATTAAATCTTTTGAAGGATAAATACTTAAAAAATTTAAAACAATATTACCGAGTACAGATCGAATCAAGAGCTATCAACTAATTTTTTTTTCGGAATATGGAAGTTTGATTCTTAAAACTTCATACTTTTAAAATCTTTGAAAGATGGCTGAACAACTTTTTTCTTAGTACTTAAAATATCCAGTCAAAATTTTGGAAATAAACTTCATCTGCTTGCAAAAATTAGAACATGTGTACTTTCCATTAACAATTATCTTGGTATATAAGGAAATAAAAAGCTTTATTTCTTAAGCCCTTGAAGCCAACACATTCGACTCGCGTATAATTTTTTATTTTTTATAATAACCAATGATACGACTTTACTTAAACACTAATTATAGCACATTACAGACATTTAATGAGAGCCAGAATAGCATTTCGCACCGCCTAGAATTGAAGGACTGTCCTTAAAAATTCATTGCAAAAAGAACTCATTTTTTTCCTGTTATTAAACATACAAACGATGACATGTTTTGTGTGAAATCTTTTATAAGCAGAATAATGGCCTGCCATTCAAATGGAGAGCCTAACTCTACATATTGAAGAATAATTTCGAAAAGCTTCAAATGTTGCATTTACTAGAGTTAATAAATTTTTAAAAATTATTTTTTAAATCTTTATGAACATTTTTGGTTTTTCTCTGTTTCTTTTTGAAATTTGAATTAATTATCATTTTTTCCATAACACTGTTCTGAAATAATAATGAGAGAAATTACTGCTTTTTGAACATTTGTTTTTTAGTTATAAAATTTAAATCTTTGTTTCCGTTTTATAGAAATATTCATAAAAACTCACCAACACTGTGTTGAGTGATAAAGTTAAGTTATTTTAAAGTTTTAAATAAAAAGCAATTTTTCTATCTCGAGGTTAAATTATTTTACTAAAAAGCTTTCATTTATGTTCTCAAATTCATTACATCATAATATTAAAAAATTCTTTCCAAAATTTGTCCATCATTTCCCTTTAGTTTTCGCGACATATTTGCTTTAAAATATTCAGGTAAAATCGAACCAAAAACCTTCCAGCAAAAATTTCCAAAGATGCGTTAATCAAATCATATACATGACAAAATCTAATACGAATATTTGTATAAATTTCAGTTTATGTGGAATCTTCGACAAAGGCATTTTATATACAAAGTTACATATAACGGATACAACGGCAGATATTATTTTGTCACTACAACATTCTCAAAAAAGATTTAATAAAATACCTCAATTATGGTTTAGCATCATTCTATTTAGATTTATTGCCATATAAAATGTGATAACGTATTTCATGTTTTAAAATTTATTTTGCGTGCGTGCGAAAAAATTAGACACCATTTTGCGGGAAAATGTTTTCAGGGTTATTACACCTGTAGTAACAGTTTTATTAATACTGATGATAAAACAAGTACATATTTTGAATTTAAATATTTTCATAACTCCGAAATTTTTAAGCGGATTTATTAAGTCAAAATTGTTAACAAAAATATTTATTCACTGAAGATTTTTGTTAACGCTGCGATGAACGACGCATCGATGACTGGTACAAGAATATTTTCTTGAAGCAGTAGGACATAATTCAGGGCAGTTGTCTGATATTTGATGCAAAAAAACAATTAAGTTTCTGTCTTTGCCGCCTGATTCAATCATATGCTTTTCGAGGTTTTGAATTTTTATACAGTTGGTTTTATTGAAATGCTTAAAGTTTTTTTCGCCTCTTCACTTAAAATTTAATAATTACAGATAAGTTTTAACTATTATTGTGGTAAATGTGTGTTTTAATCTTTATATTTAAAAAGTAAAAGTTTTTATCTGGCAATTTTGTTGTTAAGTATTTCCCATTAAACAAAAAATAGAAACATCATTTTTACCTGCAAGTGTTCAATAAGGAAACAACAACAACATAATCCTAAGTGTGTCAATATTATTTTTATGTTTAAATTCCTGTACAGTTTCCTTCTTTAATACAAAGGATCTTGAAACATTTTGTTGACATGAGCATTTAAATAAACACAAAAGAAGCAAAACATGTTGGAATGTATACATTAATACATACATAAATAAAATCATACACACATATAAATATTAATACAGAAATGTACCCTCTTCTTCTTCTTTTCTTTCTTTCTTAGCAAATCCCTACAAGATTCGTAGTCCTATGATTTTTACAAACAACATATTTGACAAGTTATCAATGTATAACGAAACAATATCCTTTGATAACAGGGTGTATTATGGTATGAGATAATTTTCTCTCTGTTTTATTTAACACATGAATAAAGAAACAATATAAAATATTGATAGTGATAACTTTTTAAACAATTGTTCATTGTATTGTGACAATAAAACTGAGTCTATAGTTCTTAAAAAAAAATATAAACCATAATGTTTTTACGATTATATTGAAATCGTAATTTTGACTTTAGTTTTTCCGTTTTAGCTCTGAATGCATATAAATTGTCTTCAACAAACGTAACTTTATGGAATTTCATTTTGTATTAGTGGAACATTTAGGAGTTTCATTTATACTTTATAACTTACTTATTTTTAAATTTTTCACCACAGAAAGTGGAAAAAGGGTAAATTCAAATTTGTCATTCCGTGTGTAATTTTTGTAGCGCAGTCGATTGAGCGATGTCAGTCTGTCTGTCCATGTTTGGGTTGAGATCAGCTTTGCCAAGGCATTCGATGAGCTATAGAAAATTTAAACATGCCAATCGATCAGAAATAGTTTCGGAAACTTTGCTTTTGGAAATCAGCAAGATTATTATTTATTAATTATTGTTTATTGAATGAGATTATTATTTATTATTTGATAAATATTATTTATATATTATTTATAAAAATTACACATGATATTCTCATTAAGTATTTATAATTCAAAAAATAAATAATGAGAGCCCTTATGTTGAATAATTAAAGAAAAATTTAAAGAGTCATTTACTTGTTACGAGTTTTCGTACAAAATATTTTTAAGTTTTTATTGAGTTTATGTAGTTCTCGTTTAATTTATTTGGCATTTGATAAAATTTTGAGTCTTGTATAAAAAATCTGGGTAGAATCCACTGGTGAGCTATATGAGCAGAAGCGAAATGGCCATGTGGATTTGCTTTCCCCGCATCATTTTGTAAGTTTTAAATAATAAATATTTCATGAGAATGTTATGAAATATTTTTGTTCAAAGGAATCAAGCACAACTAAAATAAGTTAACAAAACAGATTTCAAATAATAAATTTACGTATTAAATACAATAGTTGTTATTAAAAATTATTATCATTATTTATTATTATTATCATTTATTTTTGCATCAGCAAAGCTTGGGATAAGATAAGCGGCATTTAGATAAATATATTTTAACAATAAATTTGTATTTTATGAAATCAATTGATGTATCGTTTATTTGTTCATTGGATTGTTAATAGACTTAAACGTAAATAGCGCGATAATTACAAAGCTTCACAATGCAGAAAATGTTAAGCAAATAATTGAATCGCTATTCCTAATATTAAGTTTTTGCCTTGAGACCAAATATAAAAAAGTGTTGTGTTATTTTTTTAGTTGCTCATTTTGTTTTACGAAATTAAAATTATGTATGTGGCCCTTTTAACAATCAATATCCTTTTCTATTAATAATCAATATCCATGTGATTGGCCACTTCGATAATTCTTTTAGAGTTCATTTATGGATTTTGTACCAAAAGACAAAAAATAAACAGGAAAATAAAAAGTTATTGTCAAGAGTTATTGTATTTTTTTCTAAAAATTTTCTTTCCTCTTGATTATTTAAAACATGAATCATCAGCTTAAACAAAAAACTATGTAATTAACAAAAAAAATATAAATCTGATTTTCTTGCCATAAAAGTTCTTCTCAAAAAATTCATTTTTTTAAAGAAATTTCAGTCAATGTTAAAATTTAATAATTTATTATAACCTGCCTGAAAAACCAAACAATTTTATTCGATATATTTTTTTATAATAATAAATACCTTTTCTTTAAAGCATAAATCAACGAACATTCTTCATTCATTCAGTCATTCTTCTGATTGTTTTTCTTATATGTTTTTATTTCTTATAATTTTAATATATTTTATTGCACGTTTTTTATGTTAAAAGGCAATATTTTAAGTTTAAATATATAAATTAATACAAAATTTTAAAACTCATAAATATTGAGTTAAAACGTCACTATGAATTTCTAAGACGACAATCACAATGCCTGGTTATTAAAGACACAATGAGGCATAAACGAGTTTTCTTTTAAACGACTTCCTGCACTTCAAGTTTGTTTATTTATACGCAATGAACTGGAAATTCCATTTAGTAAAGATGTTCATTTTCATCATTTAGGATGGTTTTTACTAACTTCACGTTGCCATCTGTCAATTTATTTTTTAAAACAACTTAAAATGTTTAATTAAGACTTAAAAATAATTTTATTAGATATTTGAAAACTTTTAAATTATTGTTTATTCGCGGCCTTAATGAAGTAAAATAACTCATTTCTTTGCATGTTTATTTTGAACACGGAAAATGTTTACTTTTTGCTAGACAGGGTGTGAAATAAATTTTTCTAGGGAATTGCATTGGTTTAAATTTATTTGTGAGCCCTTCGTTATCATAACAAAGTTAGAAATACCTACATTTAATGGAAAGGGAACAATTTCCTTTCATTAGCTATACTACTGGTACTACGCTTTGGTGTTTTATTATCAAATCAATAAATCGATTTAAATTATTACGTTCATTCAACGTTGTTAAGTAATTACGCAGCTTCGAAAATTATTATGTAAATAAAATGCTTAAAATAGAAATTTAACATTTGAATTATATAGTTCTCATGGTGCCTGTATTGTAATATTACTCTAATGTTTTTTATTGTTTAATGAAATCTTATTTAGAAAAACAAAATAAAATAAAAAAAATTAGCATTAATGCTTTTGCTCAAAAAAAAATTTTAGCCCAATGGTTATTTTTGGATTTTGTTATGTAATTTTTTTTCTATTACAAGCAATTCCCTGCATCCGTTCAATTAAAGATTTTAAAATGCAGTGAATAAAATTGGCTGCGAGAACAGGATATGTTAACAGATTTTTAAATAAAACTAAATTTAATTTAAGAGGAGAAATAAATAAATATTTAATTTTTGGGGATTGTTTTACAAAAGTTGAACATGCGCATGTAACTTAAATAAAACCGCATGCAATATTTTTAGAAATAAAGGTTTTAATAAATCAGCAATTTTATTTGACAAGTTTTAAATAGACTCTTCGAATTAAAGTTTTTTGACAAATAAGTCTTGTTCACCTGAATATAAAAGTAACACAATATTGTTAAAACCAAAATAGTGCAATGCTACACTGGTTTTGCGGGTAGGAAAATACCCACTGTTATTAAAGCCACAGTACTGGTGCATTAAAATTTCAAAAATCTTTAAAGCTTTTTGTAAAAGTTTTTCAATGATCTTAAAGTTATTAAAATGTAACTTTAATTTTAGCCCAAGTATTTATTATAAAAATATTTTATTTATTTTAAATTGTATTTTTGGAGTCAAAATTTAGAACATGTTTTAAAGAGACACAACAACAAAATTTTATCACAGTATAAAAATTATTGTATTGAATTAAAATCTAAAGTTAGATCTTTTTAGTAGCTGTTTTACACTTTTTTTTTAATTATCTAGGAAATTTAATATCGAACAAGAGCAAGTATTATTGCATTCACTTTTGCTGATACACAACCATGTATAATCTACTTCATCTTTTCCAAAATCGTAGTCTAAAAAGCAAGCAGCTGAACAAGTATTATTTTTCCTATTTTCAAGGAGTAATAACATAAGGAACCATTTCACCTTTAAAATTAATTTTTATCGTTCAGCGCATAAGCTTTTGCAGATTTTAATTTGTTTTAGACACGACTACAGAAATCGTAAACATAATGTTGATGTTTCTATAAATAAACCTCTAAAAATGACACAAATAAAAATAATAAAATTTAAATTAAAAAATTCAAATAAAAAATTGATATCAAAATAATCGAAATAAAGGAATACGTTTTTATCTATTTTCCTCCTACGACATTCACTAAACATATGAAAAAATATAAAAATAACCAACAATATTTGCATAAATTTCATGGCATCCGATGACTTAACAACAGGTTACGAATTGAACACATATTTCAACATATTAAAAACATTTTAAATTTTACAATTCCAATTACTGTTTGAAATTTATTATTTATTTATTTAATGTTTCCTAATAAAATTCTATTTAACAAATAGATATAAATTTTATGAAGCAAAAAGTATTTTAAATCAATAACATTGCAGTTTCCTTTTTTGGATTTTGGATTTTTCTGTATTTTTGTCACATCTAAAATCAAGCTCTATTGATCTTACTTTTCCCTCAAGAGTTTGGAAATACATAACTATAAGTTTCATTATTTCAAATAAAATATGTAAAATAATCTCTAGCAATTCAGTTTATGTGTTGGAATAAATAAATAAATAATAACAAATAAATAAAAGAATTGTAGGATTTATAGTAAACATTCATTTTATTTCTACAAAAGGTTAGTAAATAAAAAACGTTTATTGAAGTAATTTGAAACAAGATCAAAGAAAGGTTAATAAATTATAGTGAACATATTCTAAAGAAATCTTTGTTCGATTTTAGTTTATTATTCTAAAATTTTGCAAAAGGTAATTTAAATTGAAATCTTAAAAAATAAAAATTAAAAATTAAAAAACGAAAATTAAAAAAAAAAAATTTTAAATTAGTGGTTATTAAATTCAATCTTCGTGTAAGAACTACTCTTTCCAATCCCTTGAGCAATTTTAATTCTAAAAACAAAATCAAAAAAACTTGAAAATTAGTACTTTTTTAAAGTGATTTTCTAAGAACACACTTTAGCAGAGAAATCCTAGCTGAACATTTATTTGTTTGCTTATCTTGCGACAGTCTATAAAATAATTAACTTTTGTATATCTATTTTGTGACAATACTCGAACTTATAAATGAAAGAAAAAAATTTTTTTGAAAATTAAACAGAAATTAAAATAAAAATTTCAATAAATATTAAATAGCCGTTTTCACATTCTGACAACTTCCTTTTCAAGAATTGCTATTCATTTTGCATTATGACCACTCAATATCTATTTAAGGATTTTGTTTCTTAATTTCCTTTTGTCCGGTTTACGACAGAAAATACTGTTTTTTAACACAAATTACATTAATTTATAAATGCTTGTAATTCGTTTTGTATTAAGAGATAAAAAAGCAATCATTGTCATTCTTTAGAAACTTCATTATGACCAAAGTAGTCTCGTACATCTAAAACCTTCATTTTAAGATGAAATAATTAGGTGACATAAAAACAAAATTTCAATAAATAAGGAAGAAAATATTACTCCCGGTAAATTTTACTACTGTTTTACTTCTATTCCAACAAAATTTATTTTGTTAGGAGGTCTTTTCGTAGATAACTAACTTCTTTGATATATTTTATTTTATTAAAAAAAAAAAATATGATCTATTGAGCAAAGTCTCTACACTGGAATTTAGTCTAGATATTGAAGATAACTGTTTAAATATAAAATTGTAACAAAATGCTTCAGATTTTATGAATCTAGATGAATAGATGTTTATGCGATTTCATTGCAAACGGTCCATATCAAGCCATTTATTGAAAGAAATGTAACACGCACGTCATAATACCATATAAATTAAATATTAAAGTTTTTAAAGGCAGGCGAAGGTATACCTCCAATTCCCCCCCTGAAATATCCCTATTTATTTTTTTTTCTGGTTTTCTAAAGTGCGGTTAATAGGGCAGGGTAAGTAGTTGCAAAGGAGTTTCTTTGGTACATTCAAAAATGAATTAGAATGTCACGGTGAGGTTTCTAACCTCAAACGCGAGGGCCAAAAATCTTTAATTAACCAAAGTAATAGTATTGTGTGTAGCAGGGAGCAGACATGAATTGCTTCAGATCCCAGGTCGGTAAATTTTTCATTTTTCTTTACCTTACATGGCATTAAATTTTTTTTTTGCTGTCAGGATACCCAGTTTTGTTGGCAAAAACACCATTTGAAAACGGTAAGCCGGTGTTAAACGCCAGCATGCCAGCGGGGAGAAAAATAGAGAAAATAATCAGCTGCATAGCATATGCCAAGAGGAAAGTCCCAGGTAAAATAAATCTACTTTCGTTGAATTTAAATAAGAAAAGGATAACAGAAAAGTTTAGTGTTAAAGATTTAACTTCATTATAATAAATATAATAAATTGTTCACTTTAAAATCTATAAATTGTATTCTATGCCTGATTTAATTTCGTGGTTTCTTAAAGTTTAAACTTCTAACACATGAGTCTTTTATATAAATTTTTAATTTTTTGATTCATATGTAACTCATCATATCTAAAAAATTTTTGATTTTATGGAATTATGTTTATTATTTGCATGGGTTTGTGTTCAGTTACGTCTGGAAAAATATTTTAAGATTTTACAACTAGGGTCGTATATAAACAAAACGAAATGAAAGCTTTCGTGTTTTTTTTTTGTATTTAGTAAAAGAAAACATTTACAGTAAGAAAAGATGTGTCACTTAGTTGTGTGATGTTTAAGCTCGTGAGGACAAAATGTGCATTAAATTAAAATTTCGTATTCACAAGAAATGCTAATGAAAACAAAATTAAAACTTTAGAAAATCGTTTAGCAAGCGTTTGTTCACTAACTTATTCGTTGTAGTCGATTATGCATTGGTGCTTTAAAAGCGCGATTGAAAAAATTAAAAAAATCTTTGCCTTTGCAGTAAACATTTGGAAAATGTTTTTTTTTCTTTTCAAACGCTGTTAAGAACAGCCAATTTCATATGTTTTGTCAGATCAGAATAAAATGCATGACTTTTGTTTTAACTATGACACGCCACATGTACCCAATTTATTGTGAGAAATTTGACATCCATCTTAAAAAAATATACAAATACGTAGTAAAAATAATAAATTTAAAATGCATATGCATTTTCATCATGAAGCTTCGTACTACATAACAATGTATTAAGCAAAGATATTATTTTTTAATTTTTTTAACTTAATTTGAGAATTTTTTTGTTCATTCAAAACTATTGCCTCTGACCTTAAACATATTTCAACTGCAAAAGTCTTTAAGTGAACTCAAATGTTTGAATGATGATTTTTGAAGAAACAACCTTTTTGGATTGAAAGATTCCAAAGCTTCTTATTTCTATAGACTTTTACTTTTTATATTCTTGCCTTCGTTTTTGTGGTTGCTTTTTATAACACAAAAACAAACTAAAGAAATAAGAACTTGATTTTACAGACATTTGTATTTAATTTGTTATTTTTTTATTTCTTGGAAAAGACAGCGTCAAGGACATCTCTGATAGATATAATTTATCTGTGTGGAATTTCGTTAACCTCAGACATTGATTAATGAGATAAAATTGATATTAATTTCTCAAAGTGCTGTAATGTAACTAATTTATTATCTCGGTAAATTCAGTAACTAAATGAAATTATTGTTTTTGTTTTTTATTAAAAAAAATCTAGTAAATTTTTAAAATAAGAATATTTTCAGTGAAATATAAATTTTATTGAAATGAGAATATTTAACAAGAAATATTTTTACTACTCAAGCTTTATTGCTCTCATTGTCCATCGATTTTTAAAAGAAATTCTCATTTCTTAAAGGTAAAAAGTTGATGACGATTCTATAAAATACTAAACATTTAGAAAATGTTTTTTATTTTAATGAATCATAAAAATCGGTCCCAAGTAATAATAAACGAATTTATGTTTTATTTGAAAAGTAAAATATAACACACTTTACATTATTCACTTTAAAAAGTTTGAAATGAAATGAAACTGAATCAAACATAATTTTAAGATCTTTTACAAAAAAAAAAAAAAAAAAAAAAAAAAAAAAAAAAAAACACTTTAATCGAAAAAGGATTTCTAATTTATATTAGATATAAATCTCTTTATTTTTTTCTTTGCTGCTTAGAACTGGATATATTTTGTTTAAGCTTGAGACAAATTTTCTTTAAATTATTTTGCTTTTAAGTTGTTTAAACGTTAATTAGAAAATAATTTTATATTTTCGTTTCCCCTCTGGAAAAGCAGTTGCAGATTTAATAAACTTAAATTTCTTATATTTTTTCACATGTTGGTAATATAAATAAGCATCTTTCATATTTAGACATAAAAAGGAAGAACAAAAGTATCAGAAGATGTCAGCAACTTTAGTGCAAAATGTTTAAATGTGGAAATAGTAATTTTTATTAGTAACAAGAGTGTAAATATGAAATAAAAAATTACTTAATTATTTACATTATTTATATTTCCAGTTAATATGTGCTAAAATTTCACGACTGTGCATGAACCCTGCGACAACCAAACAAAAAAAAATTATTTTTTTTGTTTAATGGTATTAATACACATTCAGAATTAAACCTTACAGTACTTTTGCATAGAACATTCGCCGGCGGATAATCAACATCATATGGAGGCAGGGTTGAATAAAACAAGAAGATATGTCCTTATATTTCTACTATCACCACCTCTCTTATCTTTCCACTATATTTTTGCAAAAATTGTAGCACTGTTGCAAAAATAATTAAATAAACTTTGTTTCTTAAAGTCCTACCTCTCTTTGAAGTAAAGCTAAAAATAAAAAAATAGGTACCTTCGAATTTTCAGTAAAGCAATTGCCTCGTTTAAAAAGTCTCAAGTGTAACATTACTTCTACTCGTTGTTTCAAAAGCGTATTCAATGAAAGATTTTATTTTTTAATTGAAGACACCATCAACAACATATTTCCTTTTGCATCTGGAAAGGTTTAATAGCGATCTCTTTATTTAAAAAAAATTAATCGTATTTGTGAATAAACACAATCATTAATTTCCTTTTTGCCAATTTTATCGTTATTTATGAACAACTTAAATCTTCATCCTTTTCATTCTTTTTAACAAACAATATTGACATTTTTACCTAATTTATGTTTTTTTGTCTTTATCTCTCATAACAGTAAGCAACAGCAATTTTGCTAAGAAAGTCCGTGTTATTAGGAAAAATAAAAAGGGTTCTTTGTACAAACTCTTTTGTCTTATCTTAAACATTATAATTTAATTACGTGAAAATAATATAAAAATAATCTGTTCATTTACCTATTAAACAAGATTTCCTCTTAAGTTTATGTTATTAAAAATAAACTGTTTAAAAATACCTGTTTTCCTTCTAGAGGATGTGTTTCAAAAAGATTAATCTTGCTATTTCGTTGCAATTTAAAGTTTTTTATTTGTTTTTCTTAAATTCTTTAACTTTTACTTCCTGAGAATTGCAAACGACAGATTTTACTGTTTGTTGTAACGAATTAACAATCATACACGTGAAATAAAATGTATAAAAATAAATTTAGAGCACTTCTGAAGCTGAGTATAAGATAATTCAAATTAAAAACCACAAGAAATATTAATTTTTTTTTAATTTCAAAGCGTAGCACTGTATTTTATTAATATCATTTTAAAGTAATAAAAATTAGTCTTATTTTAATGCATATTTGCTCAGTTAGGTTTAATTTGTTTAATTTTATTTTATTTGGTGTTATAATTCATATTTTTTCTATACAAATGTACGAAAAAATTTTAATCAAAGTAAAATAACTAATGACTTTTTAATTAAAACATCCAAAATAACTATAAAATTTCATTTTCTTCCATTTGATGTCGGTCTAACGTTTAATTAAATTTTATAGTAAAACCCAACTATTGTGAAAGACGTGTGTGCGTTCTTTTTTTGTAGTCTATAAATAAACCATAAGAAAGCGAATCATTGTGGCTTTTCAAAGAACGCTAATATTTTAACAGTTGTAAGATTCGCTGCTAAAATATTTTTCTTAATTAAATAAAAATGTTCCCAAGTTTAGAAGTGATATCAAGTTTTTCACAGAAAAGGCTCGAATGCAAACGAACAAATACCCCAATGAAAACAAGGATTTGACATTTGAAACATAAATTTTAATACAAAACTAAATTAAGTTAACGAACTAAATATCAGCAAGAAAATATGTGAAATACCTAATAAACTTTTGTGTATTTATTGTAGAAACGTGATTAGACATGCCACAATATGATAATTGAATGTAAAAAAATAAAACGCCATAAAATGACAGACAGATATTATAAAACAAAAGAAGATTTTTCAAAACATAAAAATTTATGCAAATTTACATAAAAATTGAATTGTACAAAAAAAGTAAAATTGTCAAAACAAAATATATATTTTTACTTATATTTGCACCATATTTACTCTGATTACACTTTTGACCATTTGTGCGAAGATATGGATTTACAATAGTATTTTTATATCAATTTTGTTCGTTTAAAACATTTTCATTTTTTGCATTTAAATTCAAATTTATTAACTTAAAAATGTTTTTATAACTTATTTGTTATTAAAATCTTTTGAATAAAAAATTTCAATCATTTCAGATAAACTTTTTTAATTACTGCGGGTCAATATACGAGGGCCGCTATATATATTTCTGGCCTGGCAGCACTGAGTGCTACCAAGTGCAATCTGGCATTTCCATTGAAAAGTTTGTCATTTTTAAGCATAATCGTACTCAAAACGTGTTGACGTACGACCATTATTTGTATTGTTTACAGTGACTTGAAAAAATTAATATAGAAAAAAATTGAATTACCTCGTGAACATTTTCGTGCCATCATTTTTCATAACTTTTGACGTGGATTATCACGACAAGAGTGCATTGATGAACTTAAATCTTTATATGGCGATGAAGCACCATCCGATAGCACTGTGAAAAATTGGTATAATCAATTTAATCGTGGCCGAAGCTCGCTCAAAGACGAATTCCGTGAAGGTTGTCCAAAAACGGCTGTTGTGCCAGAGAACATTGATGCCGTGCGTGAACTCATAATGCAAGATCGACATGCGACATACCGAGAGATAGAGACAACTGCATGAATACCTGGCCGTAAAAAAGGTTTTTTCTCGTTGGATCCCGAACAATTTTAAAGTCGCTCAAAAAAAGGCTCGTGTCGATTGGTGCAAAGAAATGTTGCAAAAATACGATTGCCGTGCTTGAAAAGACGTTTATAATATCGTCAGAGGTGACGAATCATGGATCTGTACGTATGAGCCCGAAACGAAACTACAATCGACCGTGTGGGTCTTCAAAGACGAGCAAAATCCAACGAAGGTTGTTTGAGGAAGAAGCACTTCGAAGCAAATGATCGCCTGTTTCTTCGGCAAAACTGGTCACGTGGCGACTGTTCCGCTTAAGAAACGTAGGACGATAACTTCTGAGTGGTACACTACAATTTGTTTGCCTGAAGTCATCGAAGAAATTCGAAAAACCAACAAGAGAAGACGAATCATTGTTCACCATGACAATGCGAGCTCTCACACAACGGCTCAAACCAGAGCGTTTTTGACGGGCCAAAACGTCGAATTAATGGGTCATCTGCCGTACAGCCCTGAATTGGCACCTAACGAATTCTTCTTGTTCCGCACATCAAGAAAAAAATGCGTGGTCAACGATTTTCGTCGCTAGAAGAAGCTGCTGAAGTGTTCAAAAACCATGCGCATGCAAAAGTGTATAAATCATGCTGGAGAATACTTTGAAAAACAATAAAACCATTTTTGATTATAAATATTTGCATTTTCTCTATTAGGCCAGAAATATATAGAGCAGCCCTCGTAATAATATTTATTTTTAATTACTACGTATGATTAACAAAGTTTTATTGAAGATTTGCTTTTTGTTATTTTATCGTTGTTTAAAATCCTGATTAACAGCTCTTTTTTCAGAATTACAATAAAAATCTAGCAATTTCCCTTTCCCATATAAAGGAGATAATTTTTTTCTTACTCTAGCAATTTCTTTTCTTATTTTGTTGTATAAAAATTTCTTTCAAAAGGCATTTAAAACATAATTATTAAGTAGTAAAAGAAACATTTTTGTTTCTTTTAAATTACGAAAATCTATATAAATCTGACTTGTATTACAATCAGTAGAACGCTAAGAGAAGAAAAATCAATTGCAAAATATTTTTATTATTAATTATCTTTTTTCTGCATCAAGAATTCATTTAAATCGTAGTCAGCTGTGACCCTAAAATTTGTTGTCTGATAAAATTCATTGCCAGTAAATATATTGAAACACACGCCGATGTTATTTACTTAAATGGAAGGAGTTCTTTTGAAGAACACAATTCCTTCACATGCATGTGTATCCTTTAAATGCACACACGCATGCAGACAGTTTGACGTTCTATTAAATTATGTATTCTTAAAACTTTCTGCAAATTCCAGCAAAAGTCTTTTCAATTCGAGAAAAACAAATTTTAAGAAATGAATGTGTTAGTAATTTTGTGTCAAATATTCAAAAGCACGACCCAATTTTAATAATGGAATGGAAAATTATTTTTTAACAAACTATAAGACTTGAAATTTTAAATGCAACGAAATCATTTAAATAAAAAAATATTTATTTATTAACTTAACACAAAGTGCAGAGGACTAAAAGAAAAATAAAAACGTTGATTTATTAAAAATATTCTGGTATGAAAATTTGTTTAAAAACCTTTTTTTTTAGTGTTATTAGAATGTTTTTCGTTTCATATTTAAAACTTTATCTAATTCATCTGTAACAATACTACACAGTATTGCTTGAAGTTTTAAAATATTATCACTTTGTTGACATTATTTGAAATTTGTTCTCCATGTTTGTATCATCATTGACAATTGTTTTATATGGATAAATTTTTAAATACAAAATTTCACACAGTATCAACAGAATTGAGGTAGGGGTTTGTGTTAAAACTTAACAGAACTTCTAGGATCATGAAAATTAACTTTTTTCACTCGATGCAATTTTTTTGTGGGACTTTTTCTTGTATCTTACTCTCGGCTCTTTTTTATAATTTTTAGAGTTCATGTTTTTTACCCTTAAAAACATGGGACAACTATCTAAGGATTCTCCTCCATTTGGGTCAACAAATATCGCAACTGCTGTTTGCTTGTGCTATTTTGCACCGACTGCCTTTTAAATATTTGCGCAAAAAAACTTCAAAAAACCATTAGCAATTTTCCCCTGGTTCTTGGAATTTTTGATGCAAGTTTCTTTCTTTCGTAAGTTTTCTCTTTTCTAAAAACTTTAGGAAAATTTTAATTCAAAATAAGATGAATGAGAACAGAAGAATTGTTTTATAATTTGGCTGGTAGTCTTTTTTTCATTATCACGGAAGGAAGTTAACAAGTTCACAAGTTATTCTATTTATTTATTTTTGATAATTAGCAAGATGATATAAGAAGTTTCTCTTTAAGCGGGGCCTTGTTAATTAAAAATAAAGCATAAAAGATTAAATTCTGTTTCGTCACGCATTTGCTTCATTAACACTTGTTGTGTTTAAAGTGCGTGTTACGCATACTGATTCACTTCGCGTTGCTTCTATAATTGACTGTATTTTTTTTCTTGGTTGTATAATAATTTTATTAAAATATAAACTGCTGCATAAAAAACTCAGTATGTTAATTAGTTTCCTTCTTGGAACTTTTGATATAAATAGAAACGAACAATTAAGAAGCCAATGCTTTGCAAGTTGTATTAAGAATTGTTTCTAGGTCATGATATGATTTACTTATAATTAAATTAAAAATATACGGCAAATTATTAGGAGTTTATTAAATGCATGCCTCATGTAACTTAATTCAAGGATTTTATACATTTTTATAAAGATATCTGACGTCCTCTACTTAACATCTAAAAAAAATTACAGCTTCAGTAAAATACAGATGGCATTTCTTTAACAGAATCAAAATAAAAAGTATTTGAACTATCAAATGATTAACTCAAGCAATCATCTGATAAAATTTTAAATTCTATAATTTTTTGTATTTTCAACCAACATTTAATATAAAAACTTTCTATGTTATTTTCAACTGAAAATTACCTGCCATGAAGTAAACATCTGTTGACACCAGCATAACAATTTTTTCTTTTTTTTAATAATTTGCATGATTCATAGTAAGCAAACGTGAGCAGTATCGTTATAATTATTTACAAAATGTTATCATCATCACTATTACATTTTTGACTCGTATTACAAAACGATAAGTTTAAATAATTTAGATTAAATTGGAGAAAAGTATGATACAAATATTAGATAAAATCCGTAAAACTCTTCATAAACCACAAGGAGGGCTAAAATAATGGGCAAACGCAAATTGCTTCATTAATGAGAAAATAAAATGCACACCAGCTGCTTTCACTAAAAAGAGACAAGCAAAATGTGTAACTACAGCATCAAAATAAAATTGTGTAGTATTTTTCTTGGACAGATTTGGAAACCTTAATAATTTCTTAGGAACACAACTACAACAAAACACAAAATCTCGTTGTGTTTATTATAAACATTAACAACATTCTTTGCAAACTCATGCAGTGATCATTAACTCAAGAGCAAATACTTAATTCCATCACTAAAAAAATTAAAAAATATGGAAGTATATTATTATGCAGTCATCGTTCTTAATTAATTTGCTGTTTTAGCAAATTTTCAACATAAAAACGCGCCTTTAAAGCAATTTAAACGAAAATGAAAATGATGTGAAACGCAAAAAAATTTACAAAACGGAAATAAATTTCTACAATAATCATATGTAACTTATAAATATTTATAAGAGGACATTCCACTTTTTACAAGGCAGGTAGAGGCATAGATTAACAAAAAGAGATAAATAACAAACAACCAAGCACCAAGAGAAAAAAATTTAAAATAACAAATTTATTCGCTAACCGAAATAACCGCTAAACTTAATTAATAAAATAATTCCTGTAAAAAAAAACAATTTTGAAACAGATTTCAGCCTTAAATAAGCTAAACTTTTTGTACACCTTTTAATTTCCAATACAGGTTCTTTGTAACTTTCAACCGTCTGTCTACAACTGGTCAATAACACGGCCATATGCATTAAATTAAATCAACTATTGGGACAAAGTGTAAGTTATAAATTTTAATTCATACTTGCTATAAAAACGATCATAATAGTCGACATTATAACCGATTTTCGAGCGTTTTTTTGTAACGGTTTAAGCAATATAAATCAGCTATAACATGCAGTGTTTTTTTAATTTTAACGTGGCGCTTTTTACATTTTATAATGTTGTATGTGGCCACCCTTTAATTTTTAAAATTTGGATCTCTTTTCTAAACTGTATAAGTCTTTGATCTTAGCTTTTGAGGTAAGGAAAAATTTATAAAAATCAGTTTAAAATAACTAAGTTCTGCAGCACAAACTTTAAAACACAGCAAATTTTACATGAATTGACACTTTCTTCCAAAAAAAAAAGTTAAAATAATGAAATGTTATGCGTTCTATCAAATCTTTAAAACATTGCAATTTAGCAGATAAATGTGCCTACTGTAGCGAAAAACTGGCCGGCTGGAATATAGAGCGCGGTAACTCCTATACAAAGTGAAAATTTCATTCTGTGTAACTGAGAAAAAGTGGGTGTAGAACTTTCGATACAAATAAATATTTCCATTGCAAAAAATTAGACTTTACCTTCAAAATAAATTGTTATATACTGACTTACTTTTGTGATTGCCAAATTTTGTTACTCGCTTACAAAACACATTACATTAGTTTGCAAATAAAGGGAGTAGCAAATGAACTAGTTCTTTAAGTTAAAGGAGAATACCTTTAAACAAGTACTAATGATCATTATTATTTCCTGCCAAAATTAATGTAATCAATATTCAACAATGCATTATATTCGTCAAAGTCTTATGACTTGTTAAAATCTTTGGGTTGGTAATCCAGTTGTCCTTCCACTTAAAGTGCTTAATTCCACACTAAATTACCTTCTTTGAAATTCTTTGCTTGGATGTACCTATAAAGCTACAGTATGTTGCATTTCGAACAAGGAACTCTGCTTTTAGTGTGAATATCTTAAGAAAAAATTAAAATATACAGAATTGAAACAGCAGCGTGGTTACTTCTCTACAAAGTGATAAATTATCGTGGTGTATTTAAAGAAATATTTAACGTACTCATTAATTTTTGCACTAGAAACTTTCTTATTAATTGCATTGTCTACCGAAGTACTGGATATATGGATTGAGACAGTAGGCTTGGTACCTTTATACAAACTGAAAATTTGTTGTCCTTTATCTAGGGAACTATAAGAGGAAGTGTCGTTCAAGCAACTTTTTTAAAAGTGCGCATAATTAAATAAAAAATTGGCTGGATGCGAAGAGTGTTCGTGGTACAATTATGCTCATTAGAGTAGCGAAGTTCACTGTAAATAGTTATTATAACACAAAAATTAAAATAAGAAATAATATTGCTAGCAGTCATGCATACATTCTCAAATACCTGCTGCTTTGTTTCTGTCGTCAGCTTATAACAGCCACATACTAATGGCTTACGCATATGATTTGTTCATGGTATATTTCCGCACACACACACGTCTTAGTAATCCTAGTAAAAATAACTTTTAAAAAAATTGCTTGCTATCTTTCTCAACGAAACGCCCCTTTGCCTTTTTGTTATAAACCAGAGTGAATACATTGTCAAATGTGCGCCTTCTAGCACATCCCCAAGAAGAAATAGAACGTTTCCAAATTCATGCAATAATTTCTGTTTATATGTTTAACTAAGAATAGATAATTATCTCTCTAGTATATTCGGTTGAAGTAGCTCTATATAAAACAAATAGTTTCCTATGATTGATTGTTAGAAAGAAATCTCTCTGGTTTTTTTATTATAAAATAAAGAAACCTACAAATATGCAGCCTTAAGCTTGTTAATCCAACTACTTAAGTAAACTACATCAATCTTTAGGGTAAAGCTACTTAAACTTTATTAAATTATTTAGCTATTTACTTATCATAATATCGTGTAAATAAGATTTTCATCTAAATATTACAGTTTCCACAGTAGAATAAACTGAATAACAAAATAAAGTTTTACAAAAAGTAGTTAAATTAAAGAAGATGGGATAAAAGGATAGCAGAAATAATCGAAAGTGACAAAATAATAAATAATATGGCAGGTTAAATAAAACTGTTGATGAGGCGGAATATATGATAATAAATTTCAATGTCCACCTATATTTCTTTTGATTGACACACTTGCTTGTAGTATCTTTCACATCTTAATACTCCAGTAGTTAAATGAAATTGCTAAAATTTAAATTCTTAAAAATTTTGTCATTGCCATTTGTAAAAACATTTAATATGCGGTAGGAAAAAGCTGGTTGAAGTTTCAAGGCATGTACAAGGAAGTTGAACAAAAAAATAATCGAAACGAAAATATATTTCAGATCTTATGGGAATTAGTTTAACAATTTAACATAAGTAATAAAGCCTAAGAGAAAACAAGATAATGCAGATAATTAACAAACTATATTCTACTAAAAGGTCACTTGAAAAGGAAATCTAATTTTACTGCATTTCAACATCAGAATATTTACTTTGTTATTTGAAAAACAAAAGTATTTTGTGTCATTGCTGCTTGCAGTCCAAATTAAATATTTGAATTTGTCACAATTGTTTTTCCTACACAGAGAAAAAATATTCGTTGTGGGAACCGAATTTGTTGACAATCGAATTTCGAGGTCGTGTGTATTATCTTGAATTCGATTGTAATAACTGAATGAGTATGGCACTCACAACTATTTTTTTAAATGATTCTTGGGTGACTATAGAATATTATTGTGAATTAAATAAAACAATATGATTTGTTATATTTACTTTTATCAAAAAAATAAATTACATGAATAGAAGTTTATTTAAATTTCATGATTCAAACAATTTAATTTAACTTACTCCTTCTCTCACATCATGATTATCTTTTTCCATATAATTTTTTAACTTGCCATCCTATACCGCACGTCTTGCCTCTATAAAAAGTATTAAACATTTTAAAATATCTTTTACTTTCAAACACCTTTGTGAGATAATTATGAACTTACCACTAAACAATATTGGAGAACTTTTCACCACTTTTCAAAAATCTTTGTACATTTAAACTGAAATATTTTTGATTTTTTAAACAATGAGTACAAATTTAATTTTAGTACGTCAAAAATTTTTCTATTTTAGGAGATACAATTTACTTTTGTAGTTCTAACTACAAAAATATGGTTTTTAGTAGTAATGTGCTGAATAAGTTAAGTTGCATTTTCCATTTAAGAGAACAGATTTTAGTAAAGATACCAATCGGTCAGGTTAAATTTTTTAAAAGGTTTTACAACCAACATTTAGAGGCAAATATGAAATGTTAGCTTTTAATATAAAAAATAAGTCAAGATTATAATTTATTAATAATAAAAATCAAATTATTATAATTGTAATTGAATCGATGGAATTTTCACCAGTCTTTTTTCTGTGTGTAATAAAACTAATTTTGTGCTTGTGTGTTATTTACGGTACAAATGAAATTTCTATAATTTAAGTAAAAATTTAATGAATTAATTTGCAATGAATTGACAATGAGATAAAGTAAGTGACACAATTTTAATTGCACATGAATACGACCAAATTAATGTTGATGTTAAAACCTCTGTATTTTAAATGCGCACTCGCTTTTATCCTCCCAACCTGTAAGAAAAATAATGCACGATTTATTGTATTTAATTTTAAATACACAAATATGTTAGCACTTCTGTCTTATTACTGCACCAACAATTATTCATACGCCTGCATGTTAAAAAGTTAAAAAATAGAAGATGAATTAAAAACTAGAAAATATTTTTATTTTATTTTTATTTAATAATATTATATTTTTTATTTATTATTTTTTTTTCTGTACGGCCAGAATTATCTAGCTGTTTATTTTCCTATCCTTTTTCCACGGTGGTTTAATTTTAAGTGCAAATCAAAAGAAATCAAGAAATTTAAAAAAAAACAAATTTTATGAGCATTTGATTTTGACATATAAATTCCTTTGTGTGGGAGATTATTTTTATAATAAATTTAAAAAATCGTAGCACTTTTTAAATATCAAATAATTTTATATATTAATTTTTTTTTTAATTTTTATGTGAAAACTCAGGTGCAAAATAGAATATTAAAAATTTTATTTTGGTTATTTTTATTTACATATTCAAACTAGAGAGTCGCCTTAGTAAAATAAGAAAATAAAAAAATTTATACGAATACACCAGGGGCAGAGTCGAAAGAATATTCTTCCACTATCGAAGTCTGCAATGATTTTCTGCTTATTTAAATACGACTTTTCAAGAGTCTTCTTAAATTAGAATTTTTATTTTGAATTACTGTATTTTTATAATCTTGACTTAAATGCCAAGTAATCCACTTATCGCTGTGTTATTATACTTAGGAAAAAAATATGACAAATTTTGTTATATATATTACGAAAATTAATAATTTTTAATTATTTTTGCTGTTGTTTTAAGACATAGAAGTTTTTTCTTTTTTAGCTGTATTTTATTGTTTGTTTTATTTTCCATTCGTTTCGCTTGAAAAATATTACTCAATATGAACTTTTTCAGTCTGCGAGATAACCATAAAAATAGACATAAATTTTTTTATAAGCGCGACATAAAAACCTTATGTTTAGCACACCCAACATATTATACGCATTTTGTGTGTCTAATTATTTAAACGTTATTTCAGTTTAAAAATTTAGCTCTGCGTTTATAATTGTCATCAAATAGGTGTTATTGTTTAAATAAAACTCATGTTAATTAATATGCGAGCGTCTTAAACAAGGTCGCATCTTGACAATATAATCACCCTCACACTAAAACGCCCCTTTTTTGATCTTGGGAATTCCATTGTTTTTTGTTTTTATTTGTGTTGTGTTTTTTTTTTTTTTCATAACCATTCCTCACATTGAGAATTCTATTGCCAGTCAAGCAAAAATAATAAGGATGTAGGCAATTTTAAAGACAAAAAAATTCAACAGATTAAACATTCGCAAAATAGTTTTGATATTCTTTGAAACAAAGACAAAAACAGTACACTTATATAATTGCCTTTCTTAACGTTTATTTATTTTTTATTTAATTTTTTATTTTATCGTCTATATATTGCTAAAGGCGAGATTATCGGCTTATATACATTTTATTTTTTAAAGACTTTTCCAAAAAGAACAGGTACATCAGAAAAAAAAATCATATCAAAGTTATTTTATTTTAATCAGATCTTCAGATAAAGAGAATTTAAAAATTCTTTTAATTATTAACACTGAATGATAAAACGTGTATTTGTTAATACTTCGTGAACATCTTATCGCAAATTGAATATTTTTTTGTAGGTATAAAAAAGAAATTCTTGAAAAATGGCCAAAAACTTCAACTGTCAGTCACTCAAATTAGGGACAAAGTCTTATTAGCACTGAAAACAAAAAAACATCATATAACAAAACTTATTCAAGTAAAAAATCCCGCTATGATTTCAATATGAGATTTTGAAACAAATGTATTTCTTCCGGACTTTCATAAAGAGAACAAAACTTAAAAACTAATTCAACATATTTAATCACTCTTGTTTTACTTGAGTATTTCTTTGATGAGACTTTTACTTACACACAAAGGCTACACAACATGTTAGAGCAATCTTATAATCTGATTTCAGATCTTTTTATTATTTATTGTTTAAAGAAAAAACTATTCATCAAAATCTGTTTGGTGGGTGCAAAGTTTCAACTTTACCTCTTAATTTTAAGCTTCATTTTAATATTTGCGGGCATAATAATACGACTTCTGAGAACATTTCATGTGTCTGGCTTAAATGTTTTAAGAAAGAAAGGACTGTAAAAACCAGACAGGTCGATAAAAATTAATTTGTTGCTTATGTTTCCACAATAAAAGTACGGTTGCAAAACTTAAAATTGTTAAGCGCGAGAGTTATTTACGATAATTGAAATGATTTTTAAAACGCTATCTTAAAATGTTTTTTTTTCATTTTCATCGTTTCTGATGTATACAAATGAGATACTTAGAAACAGAATTTTTACTTTCCACCTACTTTTGGTTTTTTATTTACTTTTATAAAGAAAAAAAAATAAAGCTTTGCTTGGTTTTAAGTTAAGACTAATTTAATCTAAAATTAACTTTTCCATGTAACAATCTAAAACGATGATGGAAATTGAAAATTAAATGAAGCTGATGTTGTTATTAAAAAACTTGGATTTTCAATCTCTTACTCGCTTACTAAGAAAAAATTCGTAGTGGGTTTTTATCAGCAAACCCGCTCCTGGGACTTCTAATGCCCTTTCAGGACTAGTGGTTTAAAAAAAGCTAATTTTTTTAAATATTTTACTTTTTCTTAAGTGTGTAAGTGCTCTTAAATATTCGAAAGGTAAAACTTGAACGAACTAATAATAAAACCGAGAAGAATGGTTTTGTCTTAATCACGAAAAAATTTTATGAAAGGGTGGGAACTTAAGACGCCATAAAAAATATTAAATTAATATTCTATTTGCTTAAGATTGTATTTCAATTTAAAAATTATACGTATTAATTTATTATTTTACTTTTAAAAAATTGTTTAATTTCATCCTTTGCAATTTTTTAACAATAATTCTCCTTTTTGCACTTGTGTAGCATTTTGTTATTGAATAAATTTTTATTTAATCACAGACAAATATACAGTAAGGAATTATTTCTATTTTAATCACATATTTATATTCAATGGCAAATTTCAAATAAATAAGAAAATCGTTATTCCTGCTGCATTGGATTGGGGAAATAATATTTAAGGAGATTTAATTTAAATTTTTTTATACCGATTAATATCTTTAATTTTTCGAAAATTGCTTTTTTTAATATCTAGCATTTAACTACCTGTATAATTTTCATTTAAATATGTATTCTTTAAGATTTCTTTTTAGGATGCGCATCTTTTTCTTCTTTTTTTAATTTTTTTAAGACTTCTTCTGAAGTTGAACTTCTTAAAACCACAACAAAATGTAATACCAAGTACTAAGGCTGCTTATTGTAAAATTTGGTGTTATTTAATCATTTTTCAAACTGAAATTTAGTGCAGTCAGCTTGATACTCATTTAGAAACAACTAAGACTTGACTTCATTCCTTAACCTAAACTCTGGCAAAAATTTCAAATTGTCAGCCATTAAAAGATTTGTTGGTGCTTTTGTACTTTTATTCCAAAAACTGCCATCCCCTTAAAAGTATCGACAAAAGCTCGAAGAATGTTGGCATTAATGAAGCAGTAGGTGATTGAATTACAAGAGCTTGATGAGTAGGCCAGCAATTGAAAGAAAATTAATGTTGTATAATTCACATACTCATATGATATACAACGATGTCCAACATATAAAAAATTCCAGAACTGAAGCGAAACTCACCTTAGGAACGCACTTTGAATGTTTAGAAAAGGAAAAAATTATTTTAATTTGTTTTATTTAAATTTAAATGTTTTTATAGGAAAATTACTTAAGCAGAGTAAGAAATTTTTAAGGTTTGTTTAAATCTGTTGCAAAAACCTATTGCACAGTGGGACCAATCGCAATATACATAGTAATTAATAATTTTTCCAAAAGCTTTGTTTTTTTGATAATAGAACCATCTACAGGTAATTTTGTAAGTCGTGCATAATTTTGTAGACATTGCTGTAATGGAAGTTGCTGCAAAAGGCAAGCTATTCAAGGAGGCGCACATGCAGTCGGCAAAATGCCATCCAAGAATTTTCTTCGGTCTTTTGACATCTAAACCAAAGAAAAAATTATTTTTTAATTACAAAACCTGTAAAAATGCACAAATGAAGGAACAATGAAGGCAATAATCATATCAATGTGAAATAGACGAATATTCAAGAGCCTTTTTTATTTCCACTTGAATAATTATATTCAACAATTCTTTACATTTTAAGTATTTTGGAGATAAAGAAAATGGCAAAAAAGCTATGACAACCTATTTGAAATTTAGAAACGGAGTTAAAATTGTCCAACGTGTGTTTTGTAGTGTGTACTGTATCTGGATGTTGGAGCACTTTTTAAAGAGAAATATTCAGTTCGCTTAAAGACTTTACTTCTAACTCTTATTTGAGTGAAGAAATATATTTTTGATTTAGCACTATAAATTCTTATGAAAGGTTTTTTGACTTAAATAGTTTAAACCATCTACATCAACCTTCCTACAGCAGATTCTCTAATGCGTAAACTGGCAACTGAATCTAATTTACGTTTTTCATTATTTGTTTATTTTAACTGATGGCTTTGCATGGTTGTTGAAATTCTGCTGAAAATGTTGCTGTTTTTGATTAAAATTATGATGTCTTTGTTGAGGTCTGGTGCAGTAAGAACAACTTAATTTGTATTTTTTAAATGTCAAAAAGCCAGATCATGTGTTTATAAAGTCAATGCTAACGACCTATAGCGGAATCTTCTTCTACTTGTCTCCACTGACAATATTGCTGGTGACAACAACTCTGTTGGTAAATATTTATTTTCTTTGTTTAATAACTGATAAAAATATAGAAAAAAGATCGAAGAAAACTAAAATTCTAAGCCAATACAAAGAAATTACCATCAGAAGTTATTGTAAAACTTTAAGTTTAAAAATACCAATAAATAGAAGATAAAAAAGACAATTATAGGAATATGAAAAATTTAATTTATTTAATAGAGCCTAAAAAGGCTGGATATACGGTGACATTTAAAGTTTCCAACACTTGTGACGATGTCTGATCAGTTCAATCTAACTGTTGAATGCTTAAATTCTTCGAATGAGCAAACATTTAAAATTTTACCAGCTAAACTGTTTTAATGAAGGACACTTGCACAAGCAAATACCCTAAAATATAAAAATAAAATAAAAAACATTTTTCTCTTGAAAAATTAAAAAAAGAAAAAAATGTTAAACAAATATATTTTTTTAAATTTAAGATCTTAAAATGTGAACTTGAGCCTAACTCAAAATTGTTTATTTAGTTTTATTCAAATACTAGATAAGGATGTGCTCATTTTTGATTTAATAAAATTAAATATTTACTTTAAAGCTTTTAAATGCTTTTTAAAAGCTCTTGCATTGTTGATGCTCACTTGTTGTTACCTCACGATATTTTCTATGTTCATGGAATAATTTACATTTTAGTTTTGCGACAAAAAATTTTTCCATTGGTATACTACTTGATTGAAATTTTGACAAATAAGTCTTCGTATTTTAATTTTTCGTCTCTAAAGGATTCACAAGACCTTTTCTTGTAACAAAATACCTTCGTTTAGAAAAAAGAATGCCTACTTAAGTCTTCTCCTATAGTTGTAAATAATTTTTATTAAAACTTACAGTTGACATCCTGTTTTCTGCATCAGCAATTAAAAATCCAAAAATAGTTAAGTTTTTTAGTTTTACTAATTTAAAGATTGTAAACAAACTTCTTTCTTCGGAGTTTCACTTTCGATTTGTATGTGTTTTGTAAATAGAAACGAATAAATAGAAACTTTAAAGATTTTCTAAAATACATATAAACTTGTTTATTTATCGTTATTTTTTTTTTTTTTTTTTTTTTTTGGTTGCTTAACCAACAGCAAAACAAAAAATTCCTTTATCTACGAAAACAAGATATTGAAACCTGTTACAAGTTTACTAAGGCATAAAATTTCAAGAAAAACAAAAAGTTAGTTTATTTATAACACCAAAACTCATGTTTCTTAAGTAATTTTATAACAGAGGAAAACAAAGTACGAAAAAAAAAACGGATAAGATAAAGTAAAAAAAGTGATTTTTAAATTCACACATCAAAAATGTAGTTTAAAACACACTTAAGTTTTAAATTCTTAATTTTTTTTAACAACCCCCGTAAAGATGTTATTAATGTTCTTTAAATTATTATTTTAGTGAAAGAGTTTTTAGTGACATCAGAAATCAATTGTAAGATGCGATAATAAATTCAAGTCCTTAAGAAGTTTTTTCTTTCCTAAAAATTTCTATTTTATTCTAAAGAACTCTACAAAATCAGGTTAGAATTTCACACATCACATTTTCGTAATGACTTTATCAGTAATTTAAATTCATTAAAATATGGAAGGCGTTATTCATGCAAGGGCATTGTATGCACATACAATATGATACGTAAGTATTTTCAAGTTAATTCTATAAGTTTTAAACAATTTATCCTCGGCTATAAAACTAAAAATTTTTCAAAAACATCTGTCGTGATCATTTAAAAATATTTTTTGAGAACCTCGCAGACTAAAAAAATTTAATTTGATTCCATTTTGACGCTAGTTTATGATTTTTGAACATCCTTCAAAATCTTATGGATCAAACGCTTTTATCGTTATATTTTTTTAACATTGAACATTTAACATTTTAACATTTGATATCTTCACCAACTTATTCTTTTATAAAGAATAAATTTGAAATAGTTTGCAACGCAGATTTTTTTATTTATTTAAAGAAAATTGTAAATTACTAATTAAAGGTGTTCGTGCTTATTTAAGTCAATAACAAGACGGCAAATTTACAACTATTTTCGAACTAAACTGAATCATTTTGTGTTGTGGAAATAATATGAAAGACTTTTTTAATTATTAGCATTTCTTTAAATTTGTCTGCTTGGTTCTTATTGTCTGTCTTTTTTTTTTGCATTCCAAATAATTCAAAAATGTGAAGAACTCAAAAAATACTCGAAAGGCTTGGAAATTATTTGAGTTCATTTATGTCTATGAATTTCACTTGGTATAAATTATTCTAGAAACCAAATTCATTATTAAATTATTAATAGAAAAAATTTTTGTATATCGGCATATATATTTTCTTATAAAAGAAATATGTTTATGCAATTCTCTTACACACAGGCAGATATATTCTTCACCCTTAAGTGTTGTTGTATGCTTGAACTATAAAAACCATTACAAAATTGTATATATTTTTATTGTATTCAATTTAGAAAGTTTTGTAAGGCAAATGTGTTATACTTAAATGTAAATGATGAAGTAATAAAGGAAATTCTGACTGTATTACTTACTTCCATTTGCAATTAATTTCGGAGACAATAAAGATGTTAAATGACAAAAACAAACCTTTAACTGTTTTGGCACTTGTCCGTTTTATAAAGATAATGAAAGGCTGTATTTATAAACTGACAAAGGAATAAAACAAGGAAACAACCCAGCATTTGCATAAATAAAATAAAACTCATATTTTAATTTAACAAAATTAAGTGCAAAAGAACTTTCCTGTACATTAAAATAAACCGAAAGACAAAATACAGCGTTTAGTTTTGTGGGCTTAAACCACAATCGTATTGCGGTGCAAAGAAGGAAACTATAAAACGTGTTTGAAAGAGTTGTTTTCTGCACACAAATTATATTTATTAAACATTTCTATTTCACAACCATAACTAATTCCGACATTTATGTAAATACAACAAACTTAAGCTCGTGCCAACACTTTGCGGAAGTCAGTAATAATATGAAATACACATGTATCTGTTATTTATTAGTATTTTCCCAGAGCAAAGTATTTTTTCGGAAAATTAAATAATTTTTTTTTATTTATTATTATTTTATTTTATTTTTATCTAATAAATGTTTTTTGGCACTAGAAAAACTTGCTTGAATCCGAAAATGATTATGATTGAAATGCGTGAGTGTTTTTTCTACCTTTTACCTTTTATCTTCGTTTGTCGTTCCGTTTTTCATGTCTACAATATCCATTTCCTACCCCATATATTCGGAATCTTTATGCATAGCAAAGTCGATTGAGCGATGTTCCTGTCCATATGTCCGTCCGTGTTAGTGTTGAAATCAACTTTGCCAAGGTACTAGAAGTACTAAAAAAATTTATATACGCCAATTCATCAGACATAGTTTCAAAAGGCTTGCTATTGAATCAGCAAGATCGGTTCATGTCCTTCAAGGCATCGGGCCTGCCTCTAATATTTCTACGTCATTTCAACATCGAACTAACTCTTATCAAAAAACAATTATATGGTGTGATAGAGAATTAAAAAATAAGAAAACATCAAGTAAATATTTGACGCTCGCCCATATTTTCCCAGTTATGGGCCTCTGAAATTATCATATCACTTTTCTTTCAGAAAATTGTACAATTTTTTAAGAATGCTTAACCCATTAATAACTTTCGACATTTTTTGTTAAATTTTTGTTCATATATATTTTTTTTTAACTCTCTGTTTGATCATATTTGCTTTTTTTTAGAATAACTTCACTTAACTTGATTTACATATAAGATTTGTCCGAATATAGCACTCTTACTTGTTCACACTGTTTTTTAAGGATGTATAGCCACGTTATTATGCAATTGAACTCGTCTACCTTACAGTTGATTTCGTTGACCAGTTTATATATTTAGACGGTGAGAGTTTAATTTACTTTTTTTATTAGTTGCTTCACGCAGTCGTTTGTGATTGAAACTAAATGGTGTAAACTAATTGATGTAGACTTATCACACAGAAAGAGGTGTCAACTTGTTTCGTAAACGGAAGTTTAAGAGTTTAAATCTAATCAAAGCTTTTTTGATAAAGAAAAATAATTGTTGAGCCAGTCTTCCCAAACAGAAAAAATTTTGGTATGTGTACGGCCGCTTTATTGAGTTCGAAAAGGCGTTCGTGTAAAATAACAGCGGATAAAATAATTCGAAAAAAATAGTACGTGGGTAGTCGTAGCTTAATTGGTTAATAGAAAAGACTTCAGGAGTTAGAGCTAACCATTGCCATTAGGTATTTGTTGCCTGAATAGCTGTGCTGGGCAAAGTCGCATGTTTGAAAAACTATACTATTTCAGACGTTACACGTTTAAAGGAAAGACTACTAGGAGTTCAAAATAAAACAATTGGTTTTCTATTATTTACATGTTTCTTTACTTGAAAAATTTTTCTGGGAGTTTAAAATCATAAGAACGTAATAAGTGTCGTGCTAAGTTTCCAATTAATATTAATTGTCTAATTAGCATTATATCTGCTAGTTAACACAATCAATTGAAACGCATTTAGGGAAACGCTGTGACAGTCACGCACCTTTTAATAACAAACAAAAATATATTTAAAATTAAAACGGCATAAAATCAATAAGTCATACAAAATCTGCTATGCCGATTATTATATAACCTTCAACCAACCTCCAATCAAAAAAACAAATATTGGGGTGACAGAGAAAATAAGAAGAAAAAAATTAAATAAAATTTTTATAATTTAACATAAAAACATCAATGGCTTTTAATGGGTTAAGCATTGTTAAAAAAAATTTAGTATTTTCTTAAAGATCTCTTTAAAAGCTTCTAAGTGACATCTAGTGCTAAAAAAAAGTTCAAAGGCCCGAGCTCGGAAAATATGGCCGAGTTCCAATTTTTTGTTACTTGATGTTTTTTTTTTATTTTTTTCTTTACTGCTTCATATAATATTTTTTTAATGAAACTTTTTTACCAAACTAGATTTGTTCCAAATGATACAAAGAAGTCAGAAGCAGGCATGGTCTTTTTTCCGCTGCTTCGAAGGACATTGGCCAATCTTGCTGACTATCAATATTATAGAAGCTGTGGCTGATCAATAGGCGAATTTAAATGTTCTCTATCGCATCTAGGACCTTAGCAAAGTTAATTTCAACACTAACCTGGACAGACATTTTCAAAGGACAGCTGTGGTGAAAGTGTCCTTTGAAAATGCCAAACTGACAGAGACTTTTCATGTCACATAATAGAAGCTGTGGTGAAAAAAAGATGGCATATCATTACCTAAAGCTTTATTCGTAATTCTTTAGATTGATCATTCGATTAATCATTAATTTGAAAAACGGCCATAAAATAAATTTCTACCTTTAAAAATAAATAACGATTGGAAAGCAAAAACGGTTATGAAACTAATACACTACCATTAAAGATTTTCTACAATATTTTTGAATATACTCTTTAAAACCAAAAACAGCTAAAACGAAATATAAATTTTGTGATGTGTCTAAATAATCTATTTCTAGTATTTAAGAATTAGATGACGCTCTAATGCACATACAAAAATACGCAATTCAAGATAAAGAAAATGTGTCTTAATTTTCATGTCTTGTCGAAGTA
This sequence comes from Cistogaster globosa, assembly GCA_937654795.1. Classification (NCBI taxonomy): domain Eukaryota; kingdom Metazoa; phylum Arthropoda; class Insecta; order Diptera; family Tachinidae; genus Cistogaster; species Cistogaster globosa. The sequence continues at coordinate 120,082,025 of OW569406.1, read as the reverse complement.
AAATTAAATTGTAAAAAATAACCATAAAATCTAAAAAGTAAATAAAATAAGACAATTATTTCATGCATAATTGAAACAGCGAATATTAAAAGAATAAAAGAATATTAAAAAGAACATTAAAAATCATTAAAATTTGGTTTTTAGAAATCCTAATAATATCCTAATCCTAATATATTATATGAATAAAGCAGTGAAAAAAATCTTCACACTTTGTTTGTACGAAATGAGCGAGGGAAATTTTTTTTAGAATTCTGGCATCACATATTTATTGATATTTATATCAATGAAGAGAATTCCTTAGTAAACAAAATTAATAAATATTATTCAAATAATTCGGAGGTATTTTTTCTAGAAGTTTCGGCAAGGATCTTGGTTTTGTAGACATCAGTTAGTTCTTATTAGGATCTTAAACATTGCAAATGATATTAAGATATCGAATGGATTGTATTTACCTTTCAAACGTATAATCCAATGTCAGTTTAAGTTTCACTATTTTTTTTTAATTTTTTATTACTGTTACAAAATTTAATTTTTACCTGTATATAACTAAAACAGAAATACGAATAAATAATTCACTGTTTGAATGATCTTTTCTTCTAACGACGGCTTACTAGTGGAATAGGTTGCCAAGAGAATTGAGGTCATTTGGTTTATCTTCATGGCTTACCGCAAGAAGTTGAAAGAATATTTTATTCAATAAATATTATTAAAATAATGTAAATCCAACTGAACCTTATTATCGTAAAAATTAAAAATTGTGTGTGTTTTTTTTTTCTGATCATTGCTATGTTTTTATTATTTAATTTTTGTAATTTTAAGCCCTTTAGGCTAAATATTGCTTTAAATTGATGCCGTATATATCCAAAAAGTTTTTATTAATTGTAGAGTTTTATCATTAATTTATTATACCATTGTAGTATTTTCTTAGCCCTTTGACGGCTTTTGTTATTTAAAAAAAAAGTTTATAGATTTTCATAAATCAATTAAAATTTTTATAGATTTTTTAAAAACTTAATGCTAGATAATTTTTTGGGACAGAAACAAGCCTTATTTTAATACAAGATATATTCGAATAATATTATTCGAATAACCGAATAATTCTTATCTATATATTTTGGAAAATAATTTCTACTGTTTTTTTAAGGAAAAAATCTATGAACCTAAGGATTATGATAACAAATTCGAACAACAAATTATTATGGCTTAATTTGCTTAAAATATTTACTTAATTTGAAATCTACAAAATTATTATTCAAGCAAATATAATTAAACATAAACAACTAAAGTATATCGTTATACAGAAACAAAAACGCAAATAATGTTTTACTAAAAATAAGTTTAATTTTTTTATCACAAATTTCTAGCTGTAGTTGTTAAAGTAAAAAAAAATAAGTTTTTCATAAATTATTATCATTATTGCAATAAAGTAAAATGTAATAAACTCCAGATAAGAAAGTACAAAACGAAAATATTAAAACGCAAAACCTTAGCAATTAAGCTTCTCTTACTGATGTAATACAATTTGTTGAGTAAATTAGTGGAACAATTTTCATTATTAAGTTGTTTCACATAAATGAATTCCCTTTAGTCGTTTGACAAATGAATATGATTTTGTTATACATCAGTGTGGAATAATTACCTTTTTCTTTTAACATTCTTTAACATCGTTATTATTTTTTCATTCTCTGTATGTCTGTTTGTCTATAAACATTATTATATCACTGATAAAAATCTTTAAATGTTAAACAAAAATTCAGCCAAGAGGAATATTTCTTTAGATGTGTCGAATGGCTTGAAAAGAAATTTAAAATTTTTTTGACTACCTTTATGTTAACAGTTGTTTTCAACGAAAGTGAAACCGAGGTTAAGTAAAAAAGTGTAATATAAAATTAAACAATTAAAAAATTTGATAACAATCGGTTACGCTTAAAATATTCCTTGAAAATACGCAATAAAATTATGGGAAAAAATTTATTAAAATGTTTAAAACAAAAAATAAATGGTGGATTTTCTTAAAATCTTTGCCTTAACTTTTATATTCCCAAAAATTTTGCGAGAAAATTTTGCCGCATTTGGATTTATTTCTTACGGCGCTTTCGGGATGTTAGTCATTTTTATATTCCTTCAAAATAGTTGTTACAGTCAATTCTATTACTGAACGACGATATATAGACAGTTAAATATTTAAAATTATTTTTTTTATTAATTTTAATTCTTAACGCATACAAGAGAATCCTACGACCTTTAGTATGGTAAGTTGCCATGTCGCCATGTCACTGTGCCCTGTCGTTGACTTAACAATTTAAGGCGAACTTTAAGTACCACTGATCTTCTTTTATTAAAATGAGAACTTACTTTCATAATGATGTCCTAGTTGAACCATAATGTACTTAATCCCAGCGAAAGGCTAGTGATTATCGATAAGTCAAAGTTAATGCTTAAAAATCTCCAGAATTAAAAAATAAATTATAATTAAAGACTAAATAAGATAATTATAAATATGTATTTTCAGTTTTTAATCATATGTTGAGCATTTAAATTAATTTAAAAATTATAAAAAATTATTTTTTCAATAAAAAGGAAAAGTATTGCACAAATTGATTGTTTCTGCCAGATACCTAAGTGCACAATTAAAACGCTACAAAACACATGTAAAATATTTTTGAATCGCTTTGAAATCATTGCTTTGTAGTTATTTTGTATGTTCTTTAACATGTTGGCATTTTTTGCTTCAGTTTACACAGAATAAATTACAGTCTGGAAATAAGGAATAGCAAATACTTGCTGCCGGGAAATGTATAAAATATTTTGTTTATTGGTTTTTTTATAGTTTAATGGAAAAGTCGATATTTTAAATTGAATATTTATTTTATTCATGTATATTGGCACTTTAAAATTTTATTTTTGATTTAAATAAATATAAAAATTTAAAACAGAAATTTGTTCAAATGCAATTAATGCACAAACTCACATGCAGCAATTGTAAGCACCATAAAAAAATACTATTTTCGTACATGTACATATTTAATAGTGAAACCGTTGCAAATTATTTTTTTATTCAAATCCGTAAAACACAGAAATAAAAAAAAACCTGAATGGAAACTGAGCTAAAAGAAAAAATTAATATTGATAAATAAAACATTTTTTCATTTTTTCCATTGATTTCTACTGAATTTTCAATTTATTTTTAGTCAGTTTAACAACGTTTTTCTATATAATGCAAGAATTAATATTTTAAGCTTTTAGCTGAAAATTGATTATTTATTGACAAAAGCAAAAAAAAAAAACAAAACAAAAAAGATTACTAAATTCAAAGCAGAACACATTTAAAAAAAATAAAAGTCATTAAAATAAAAAACATAAATTAAAATTCAAACACATCAATATTTTAATATTAATTGTTTTAAAGCAAGTGTACGTTCATTAGGCTAGTGTTTTTGTTTTTTTTTTTTTTTTTTTTTTTTAGTTTGTATTGTTATGGCTGCTATTTTATTGGATGTATTTTTAAGTTTTTTTTTTTTATGATAGAGGGAACCCTAATAGTGTGACGATGAGAATTAATTAATTGGTATTTTTCATTTATTTTATGCACACAACAGAAAATATTATATCCAAAAATCTTAAATTAAAAATGGTAATTATAAAAAAATTTAAAATTTTTAGAAAATATGGTTTTTAAAAATTAAAATTAAACCACGGGAATATTATATTAAATTAGAGCCAATTTACGCTATGAAAATTTTCATAAAATTAGCATGAAATATTTGTCTGACGGTGGAGCAAGAGGAGTGGGCAATATGGCATTGCTTCGATTTTAAGAGGATGTGATAGTTGCTTACGTTTTGTTTAAAATAACGTATATCGCAGCAAATTAAAAGAGAATTGAAAAAAAATGTGCATTAAAGTATGGAACTTTATAGATCTGGCCTTAATAAAACTTTGAAAAGATCGTAAAAATTATCCCTATCAAATTATTGAATTCACTGACATTAACTACTGAGAGTGATAGCACGTCTCGATCGCCATTTTGCTGATTAGCAATTTGACTTTTGTGGTAAAAAAATTTTTGAAGACAACTAAGAGAATCAGCAAAAAAAAGAGGATTTTTTTTATCAAATTTCGCTTTTTAACTCTTCTGGTACGTAGTCGAATTTATAGAACCCCCTTTCTACTTACAACTTATTTTTGCATTTGCATTACTGAAGAAGGCAATTCTGTATTTATTTAATTTTTTTATTTACATCATTTAAATTATTTTTACAACGCACTTATAGTATTTTTCCTCGTACAAACCTATTTTAGACAAAACAAGACAAACAAATCTGCTTTTTATTCATAAATTTGTTTTTTGGGTGGCTTAACATCCGTTAATATGCACAGATATGCCAATGCTACGGGCTAATGTTAGTATCTTAATATCCTTAATAAAATTCTCTTTAATTGGATCTTATAAGTAGTAGTAAGAATTTGTTCCCAATTAATTTTATTAACTTAAAGGACATCTTTAATTGTGCGGTCAAAGAATCTGCGTTACTTCATCGCTACTTAGATTTAATTAAAAATATATCTTGTGTACCTAGCGTGTTTAAAAGTCAACTCGTTTAAGTGTCTACATTTTACTTATTAGTTTATTATTTGGCAAAAAATATCTCTTTAATTTTGTCTTCTTAATAATGCAATTTCTTAATAAATAACTTCATCGTTGGAATTTCTTTTGTGGTCTTTTATTAATAGTATAGATAATTTTTTCAATTATAATTATTAGTTTTATTATTTGATTATTATCAACAGTAGTAATATTTTAAGCATTTATTATTTAAAAAAAAAAGAAAACATTAGTTGGTCGAGAAAAAGCTTCAACTTTTGAATGTGGATTTGATCTTCAATCAGCATCTTGTCTCCCAATTTCTTTACAATTCTTCTTAATAACAATTATTTTCTTAATCTTTTTTTTCAATTTTTAAAATAGAGTAAATGGATATAATCTTTATCTGAATTTAAAGGAACAATTCTTATTAAAATTGACAGATTTATGACTTCTTACAACGCCAACATTATTTAAATATATTTTAAACACACACTTTTGTTTACACATTTCAGAGATTTTTTGGGTTTTCAGATGTTTCTTTAATAAGGGAAAAACTTCTAAAAACAATAGAAAGAAAGTGTAGCAGAAGTAGGTGGGGAGGCGTTAACAAGAATAAAATATGAGTTGACTTAATCAAAAGTAGTATAATTGTCCGTTGTTTAAAAAACTTTTTCTTAGAAATCAATGTTGTGATTTTACTACAACAGCAAAAAAACTTTTGCAGTTACGCTCAGTAGATTAAATTCGAATATTATTTGTAGGACAACAACATAAGTAAATTTAAATAATAAATAAATATTTATTTATTTTTTTTTGATTTGTTTTTATTTTTAAAGGCGATTTTTTTAACAAGCAGTATGTCACTTTGCTATTTTTTATTTGCAGTAAAAACTAAAATGAATTTGATATTTTCTTTTTACGTTCTTTGAAAGTTGTCATCATATATTTTTTTAACATAATTGTCTAGATTAGTGTGGAATACATATATTTCAAAATTCATATGTATGTGTGTACGTTGTTATTATTTTTGCATAATTTGCTACATTCTTTGTAATCTTTAAGGCACCGCAGATGGTGTCTGCGAAAATCAACAATTCTGTCCACAAAATGTTAAAGAATACAAATTTTCCTGTTTTTTTTTTTATTTTTTTATTTTAAAGGAGCTGAGTTACACATAAAAATAATATTTTTCTTGTTCTTCAAGATATTATTAAACGGCTTTATAATAAATTTAAATTATTAAAATAGATTTTAGGACGAAAATGTACAAGTTTTACATGGTTTAATTAGAATTATTCCTTTAATTTTGGAAACTGTTTTGAAGTTCATCATAAAGTTTGACGCCGAAGTCAATATCGTAACACAACTTTATCAGTTTCATAACAATTGTACAAAAATAGATATTTTTCAATTCATTATTTCGGGTGTGCGCTTTTTACCGCCTTAATTACGGTAAACCATCAAACTATTATATCTGTATGGTGAATTATTCAATTTTATTTTGTCACAGAATTTTTTTATTACATATGTTAGTTTGAAAGAAATATTTATTTCATTATTATTATTTTTTTTTTATTTAACTGAGTTCAGCGTGCACAAAAAAAAAACAATAATAAAAAAATTCAGTCAAAATGGCAATCTTCTTATTTAAAAATTAGCTATTTTTGGCTTATTGGCTTAAGAAAAACTGCGTATGATTATTGAAATAACGCACAATAATCATACCTATTAGTTAATGATTTTATTATAAAAAATGCATCAAAACAATTACTTTTTTTTTAATAAAAAAATTTTTAGTGCCTTATATAACAATAACGCCAATTCAAATTCTGTTTTCTATAGAAAACAAAGTTTTTTTATTTACTAAGAAATCGAAGTATTTGATAGTGATAAATGCAAAAAAATTTGTATGTCGAGTTTGATATTAAGAAACAAATTTTGTTTCTGAACTGAATTCAAATCAAACGTTAAATTGCAAACAAAATCTATTTCCTTTCAAGATCGTAATATTAACGACATTTATTATTGAAGACATTTTTAATTTTGATTTAAATTGTATAAAAATATACTAAAATATTATTATTATTATTATTATTTTGTCTTTTTTTTTTTTTGGTGAAGTTGGAATGTGCAATTGTACAGAAGCTTTTAGTTTAAGGTGAGCAACATCTTTCATAGTTTAGAGCTATTGTTTTCAGAGTTTCAGAATTTTAAGTTTCACATAAGATTAATTTGGTTGCTTGTTTTCTGTTTCAATAAAACTTTCTTTAGGTTTATTGATAAGCAGACATTGGCAACGAGTAGTGTTTGGTACACCAACAACACATGTTCATCCATCAAGTTTCTAAAAAAATAAAATATTTTTGAAGTTTAGGGTTTCTAAAATGTAAATTATGGGCAATTGCCTTGCAACTTGTTTTAAAACGCAACAATATATTTTTTGTTCATTGATGTCCTTCTGCAAATACTATGCTTAGATTGGTAAGAGTGTTCCAATTTAGTTTTGTCTTTTTATTTGTATATATAGATTAACTATAAAACTTTCCTAAATTAAATTCTAAAATCAATTAAAAAATATCGAATTGCTACTTGTTAAAAACAGGTCGTAATAATAAATTTACTAGAAAAAAAGCCGAATAATTATGAAATGTTTCTTTTAAACGGGATTCACCTAGCATTCTTTTTTTAATTTTTTGTATCATTAACAAAACAATTACATCTCAATTAGACTATTTTTATCAGTGTGCTTCAAATCATTTCATTGGCTTCGCAGCGAACTCAATATTTATGCTTTAAATTTGAATATAGATTTGCCTTCAACCTCTTAAAAGAAACAACATTAGAAGTTTAATTATTATCAACACTGCTAGTTTTAACTTGAGAAGTATTATGACAGAGCTGACACTAAACTACTAATTTGGAATCGTGCTTGATTCCTCCAAATGCTGCTATCATCTGACTTTCCCCGATCGGTTCATCATTAATCTTACCATGACAACGGGAGTAATTATTTTTAAAAAAAATAAAGCTATGAAACCATCACTTCTAAACATTTATCATCCCAAATGTCGTTTCAAAAGTTGCGCAGTTCTTATGTTGTCATTTTTAGATTAAAAATAATCCAAACTGTGTATTTAATACTGAGTGATCGTCATTATTTGTGCATCTTTTTTCAATAGCAACAATTTACTTAGTAACAAGATGGCTGCACACAAACCCATTTTTAATTTCAATTTTATTTTTATATTTGTAATTTGGAACTGAATAAGTTTCGTTGCACCTGCAATAATAAGCCAATAATTTTGCAATATAAAAAAATAATCGATAATAAGTTTTCTAATGTTTTATAGTACTTAAATGAAGAACAGTTAACTTCACTTCTGTATATCATTAAATTTCAAAACAAAAAATTTGTTTAATATAACGAAAGCGCAATTATTTTAACACCTGCCTACTGACACCAGGTTGCTATATGTTTTTTCTTTCTTCTTACATTCCTTTGTAGCGTCTGTTTAAATTTTATTTAATTGCTAATGATTTTCTTCTTCTTTTACCGAATTACTTCTGTTTGACATATGAGTTTATAAATAAATATTTTTTACATTTGTATTTATAAATTTAAACACTCTCGACGCTATAGAGTATAGGGAAATGAACCGTAGTTTCTTAAATGAATAAATATTTTAATGTTTTAAGTTGTTACAATATTATCTCGTTAACTAATATTTAGATTTTAAAAGCTTTTAAGCTTTAAAACATGTGAACAACCCTTTACTTTCTGTACATTTTGTATTTTGCAAAAATTCATTGTAAGAATTCCTCAAGTTATTAATCTTCTCTTAAGTGTTTTATTCAGAAAGTAATTTTAAAATACTCATATCTGTTTTCTTGACGATGACAGAGAATGAGTGGGAATTTTTTAAACTCCGTTTAAATTGTATAAGAATTTAAAAAATTCACTGGTTAGATCTACAAACTCATACATTTTTAAAATAAAAAATATTTGCACGTTACGTTCGTTGAAAGATTTATGATACAAAAATATTTTAAATGATTTAACCTGTGTAGAATTAAGAGACAAAAACAATAAAATTTTTAATGGCTTAAATTATTCCATGAAAATTTATAAAAATTTCAAAATATCATGTTGCAAATTCTTAGTATCCAAAGAATTATATATATTTTTTTAAATTGATTAAACACATTGAAAGTATTTTAAATCGCACTAGATTTTAAAGCGTTTATTTCTTTATAGTAAACCAAACTGATATCTATTTTAATGCCAACAAGCGCACAATCATCTTCATATATTACGAAAGAAAATCTAGTGCTGTACAAATGCTATTCAGTAAAATTAAGGAAGGATCATTAACAACAGAAAGGACGTCCCTGCGATGAGGTGATTATTGTTTTTTCTTTTGTCTCACTTAGAAATTTTATAATCTTATTCTAAGAACCTTTTATTTCTAAATGGCTGAAACCTTCGTTAAATTATGAATGAATAAATTATATTTAACATTAAAGTGCAAGAAAATATTGGTTTTTTAAGTCTAAAAGTTGAATTAGAATATTAAAAAAGGAACAGTCTACAAACATTTATAAATGTAACATATGCAAAAAATTGCTTAAGTAAGGTGCTGATGACATGCAATAAAAATGATTTCAATTATTCTCCACTTAAGTTTATACATCTGTCGTCAATTCATTGTGGTTTGTTTTGCTTTAGTTCTTTTGTTTTTTTTTTCGATAAAAAAGAATAAATAAAAATATGGAAAACATTAAAAAAGAAAATATTACAATTTAAAATTTTCAATGTTTAAATTCATAAACTTGTGCATTATTTATTATGCTTTTAAAATGTTTTATCGCCACGTACACTCTACACATTAAGTTTGTTTGAAAATCTAAGGTACAAAATGGCTTAAAACGATTTACCCTGTGTTGAACTCTAAGAAAAAACCAAACATCATTCATCTTACATCACATTTTTCATTACTTTATAATATAAATTTTTTAATGATTTCAAACACATTTAATAAAAAATCTTAAATCATCGCACATATGGATTTGAAATTATGGCATTAAAATATATAAACAAATCCTAAAAGGTTGGCAAATATTTATTACCCAATTAAGTTGATAATGTTTTAACACGCAATAAATTTTAAAGTCGTTATTTTATTAAACTGGAATATTTCATCCTGAAAACTTCGTATTTAGAAAGCGTTTGAGGTCACAATAAAGTGACTGTAAAAAATAAACTTAAAATTGATGGGTTATCGAATACAAATATGTTGGTGAGAAGTATAAAAGTGTTGAGTTCAGGACTTAAATTTCTTCTAATTAAAAAATTTAAATTTTGCTTTAATCCTACATTATGGTTAAAAAAAAAAAACTTTTGTAAAAGTCAATTTCTATTTTACGGTTATCTGGCTCTCATAGCGACTCGATCTCACTTGTTTCACCAACCAGGCACATAAAACCTAGTCAATCACCTCTGATAGATCCATTAAATATTTTAATGGCGTTTTGAATTTAATTTTAAAAATAAACTAATTTTTTTAAAAATCTTCAATATTCAGTTTATTTAAAAAATTACGAGATGAATACTGTTCAGTGAGTATTCAAAAAAGCAGAACAAAGTTTCATTAATCTAAAAAATATTGGGAAGGGTTAGTAAGCGGTATTGAAACGGCAATCGAAACATGGTTTTCACTCAATAATCAATATCGGTAGAACTATTTAATCGTGTAATTTTTATCAACACTTCAATCAAAAGTTTTAGATTTTTAACCGCTTTTTAGTGAGTTGGCCCACAGTTAGCTCGATCGAAAAAACACTTTGACGATATTAATTTATTTCATTAAACATTATCTTGTGTTTAAATCCAAATATTTTAAATTTCGACACAATTTTTGAGTTTGTCTACGCTACAAAAGTCGATGCCGATTTACGGTTGTAGGAAAGAAACTGCATCTAACAGTCGAAGTTTAAAAATCTCAACTGGACAAAAGACTGTGAAAACATACACAATACAAAATAGAAAGTACTTTCTCTTAGCTCCTTTTTATGGTCTAAAACATCATTTCTTTTACTCTTACTTTGCCTTTAAACAAGAACTATAAATAGAGTTTATTATTTGACTTCGGCTTTCTTAACAGGTCAAAGTTAAAAAAAGAAGAAAAGAAAGAATATCCCAAATATGTTTCGCTATTGAAAATAATAATCAAGAGAAACAAAAAGTTTAAAAATTTTTCAAACTCCTCACTTGACTTACCCTTTAACATAACTTCAGATGTTGACTACGCTTTTAAGGCTCTCTAAAGCTTCTATGCAATCAAAGTAGCCTTTCTTTCTTTATGACTACAGCTGTAACCTGAAAATTTTTACAATTTTACAACATTATTTAAAAAATAACCAACTCAAGCCAACATGCAAAACTAAAAACTAACATTAAAAATCATAAAATAGACAAGTTTATTTAAACTCCAAGTTACAATAAAGCGTTATAATAAAAACATTTATGGAATGAAGAAATAGTCCTGACACGGGTTCATCACATTATTATAAAATAAATGATTTCATGAAATAAGCCGAAAACGAACTTTAATAATTTAATTAAAAAAGTGTGTGTCAGCTCAATTGAACTCGAATAAAGTTGTGTTGCCAAAAATTTAATTTTAAAATATTTTATGCTAAATTAAGTAATAATTGTAATTTATTTATTTATTTATTTATTTGTATTCAATCCAATTACAAGCCTTAAAGGCCAACTTAATCTACATTTATATGGTTTAAAAAAAAAAAATTTAAATAACATTAATGCATATGTATATAGAAATTACGAAAAATGTATTATTCTTTTTTCAAATTGCATTGAAGCAAAACTGATACTAAAACATGTTGTTGACAATAGTCCTTTATTCGGTAACAGCAAAATTTTTCCGTTTCTACAAGTATTGTTTCAGGATACTTTTAAATTCCTTAAACGATCTACGAAAATGTCGTTCTTCATTTGGAAGAAAGTTGTTCCATAGTCTTGACACTCTTACCACAAATGATCTAGTCATGTAAAGAGTTGAGTGGTTTGGACATACAAAAGTGTTAGTTCTTAGTGATCTTCCAAAGTTAAATTTCTCCAAAAGATATGGAGGCATACCAAATTTCAATATCTTATAAAATTTAAGAAGCAAACGTTGGTTAATAAAACTATTAAAGTCCGAATCCAATATGCAAATAACATGTCCAGACACATGTTCCCTTAATTTGAGATTACAAATATATCTCACCACTCTATTAAAACATAACTTTAGCTTCATCATATTTTGTTGGGACGTTCCTGAGAATATTTCAATTCCATAGAGAAATAAGGGAAGATATAATGATAGAGCAACTCTTTTTCTTACCCTCATGGGTAAATATATCCCAAGAGAATACAGTTTCCGTAGAGTAAATGAAATTCGAGATATAATGAAATTAAGGTGATAAGTAAAATCTAATTTTGTGTCAATATAAAAACCCAAGATCTTTTGATAAAATACAAAATCTAAACTTTTGTTCATTAAATATATATTTGGAAGCGCAGCAGTATGAGAGAAATACAAAGCTTTACTTTTAGAATCATTTAAATGCAAGAAGTTAAGTTTAGACCAGTCTGCAATGCGTTTTAAGTCGTCATTGACCATATTTTCCAAAAATTTGATGCCAAAACCAGAATCATTTGCTAACATCTGTATATCATCCGCATATGTGTTACACTTGCAAAATGTTATTATATTATAAATATCATTAATGTAGATAGAAAATAATATAGGACCCAATATAGAACCTTGCGGCACACACTAAAAACTTCTCTGATAGAAGATCTTTCGCCATTCACCTCAACATATTGAAATCTTTTATGAAGAAACGACCAGATTAAGCGCGCAGAGGAGGAACTAAAATCAAAGTTGTTTTGAAGTTTTTCACACAAAGGTTTGTGACATAAGGAATCGAATGCTTTGGTAAAATCAAGTGACACTAATAGTGAGTTTAACGATCTATCCATGTTAGCTCTTATATTTTCTGAAATATCCAGCATTAAACCTGTGGTATTGTATCCCGCCCTGAATCCAGATTGAAAAGGATTTATCAATCTCCTAGCGTTAATATGTTCCATCATTTGTTTCCTCAATAAAATTTCCAATATTTTGGAACAGGCATTTAGTACACTTGGACGATAGTCTTAATGTGAACGAGGCAATTTTACTTTAGGTATTGGTACTACTCGATCAATTTTCCATGATTCTGGATAGACAGAGGACGTTATGATGGAATTAAAAAGAAATGTTATGTTGGTACAAATAATCGGATAAATTATTTTAAGGAACTTTATAGAAATTTCATCAGGTCTAACAGAATCAGATTTAATGCATCTCATGGCATCAAACACTTCCAATGAATCAACATTTCTAAAAGTAAAACCTCCTTTTTTAAGTAACGAGGGAATCCTTCTGTTATTTGGTTCTACTGACGGTAGTATTGAGAATCTATTAAATTCTTCAATATCTATGTCATTAGTCAATTTATCATTGCGATAACACCTTTTGATCTTAGATTTGACCAGAATTCAGACTGAGAACATTCATTAAAAAAAAAAACGAATACTATGTGATCTTCTTAATCGTCTTATAATGGATTTCACTTTGTTACGATATTTACAATATTTTTTTCGGTTACTGATAGAATTGTTTTCACAGTATGCCCGCCACGATAAGTCTCTATTAACTTTTGCTATTTCTAACTCTTTCAAATTCATCCATTTGTCACTATTTTCAGGTGAAGATTTCCTAAGCGGAACACTTTCCTCCAAGGCTCTTTTCACAACATCATTAAATATCTCTGTTCGTTTTTCCACACATGCTGTACTAAAGAAATCAGAATTTATTAATTCGTTTAGTCTAGATATGCATCTGTCTACATCGATATTTTTATAATCTCTGTACCATTTTTCCGCACATAGGACTTCTTTTTCAATTCCATATGATAATGAAATGACAACATGAGCAGAATTTAAAGGCGGGAATTGATATTGAGTCTTATTACTTACAAGATTGATGTCTGAAACAAAAAAGTAGTCTATTAAAGCTGAGCTACGAAAAATTTCATTAAAATGGGTAGGAAGATTATTGTGGACAACTGATAAATTTGAGTGAGAGCAAAAGCTTCGCACAACGTCTGCCTTGGTAAACAAATCAGTGTTAAAATCTCCCATGATAATTAAATTAGTATACCTGTTGGATACATCAATAATAATATCCTCATATAGATGGAAATTACCTCGAGGCATGTAAATAACTCCAACCAACAGTTTATCATTGTTACTTAAATTTATCTCAACAAATAACGTCTCTATATTACCCTCAACTAAATAATCATTAATTACACGAACTCGGAATTTATTAGAAATATATAAACACACTCCACCACCTCGCCTCCAACATCTGTCATTTCTAAATAGTTGAAAGCCATTTATCGATACGCATCTATCTGATATATAGCTCTTTAACCATGTTTCCGAAACTCCAATTACATCAAATTTACTATCATCAAAAATATTTTTTATCTCATCAAATTTTGATGAATTGTTTCTTGGGACTATACTCTGAGCATTAAGGTGACAAAAATTTAATAAATTTAATAATTTAAATTGTACGTGCGGAAAAATTAACCACAAAAAATCTTAGTCGAATACTGGCGTGTCTTAGTAAAAAAATAATTAACTATTTTTTTTTTAATTTAAAAGAATAATGGAAAAAATAAAGAAGTAAAACTCAGCGCAAATTGTATTATTATAGGGAATGTGTGTTTGGTTGATTTATTATGATTCTCATCAAATGAAATGAGTGTTAAAAAATGCTTGTTAAGTAAATTACTCCTGTGTGTAACTTTATATCAACATCAAGAAAATTTTATGAAGTTTTTATAAAGAGTGTAGATATTTTTAATTCTTTAAATTTGCAAGTAATAAAAAAAGCGTTTAATAAAAATTTTGAAGTTAAAGACGAATGCTGAAGAAAGACTTGCCATTCTTTAAGTTTAATAACATCTGTCAGATAAGAATCTTTTACTAGAAAAAAGGCTTTTAACTATTTTTAGTGATTCTAAAGTTCAAGTTTATATTTTGCAATAATGCAAAGAAAACTCATATTAAAAAATTTAGTCATTTTAAAGAAAACTCTATTTTTCGTAATAAAATTACATGAAATAAAATACACGAACTTAAGCTTTAACAAAATTGCTATACTTCGTATTTAATTTTAATTTAATATATTTATTAAAATAACCTTACATCCTTCTCAATTAAATTTCTTTCTTTAGACATAAATTTAGGTGCAGAGTGAACTTCATGATAACTAACTTATCCTGGTGTATGTTGAGATTTTCAATATTTCCTTAACTTAAGTAACTTGAGACGCATAAAGCGATGCAGAAAACGTCTTCATTTTGCTTACTATTTCTGCTTTCTTTCAAAATTAACACAACTTTTTAATAAACTTAGACGTTTTAAATACATATTTAATTAAGTCTGTCTATTTTTTTTTTCTTAATAATTTATTAATATGTTACGTTTTTTATTATTATTAAATTTTATTTCCAATACAACTGTAAAATTAACTTAAAAATATGGGTCCTCTGTTTCTTTTATATGTTTATTTATATCCAGATCGATTTTTTAAAATTATTGATCAAACCCGAGTTTTTTCTTACTCTTTTGTGCAATTAAAATAATCGTTTGTACGCTCATTTTTGAGTCAAAATTATTGTTTTTCCAGGAAACCATGGTACCCTAGCCGCGACTCCTCTGAGCGAGTCCTTTATGATTCGCGCATCTTTACCCATTTTCGATACTTTTTGCAATCGTGTTTTAATCAAACGCGAAACTTTTTCCAGCAATCTTTTACACATACTTCTAGACGTGTGCGAGTCTTCTTCGAATCATACTATACGCTCATATCTTATTGTATTTTAATTTTAAATAAATCATGGTAAATAACAAAATTAAAAAACAAATAGTTACATTTCAAGGCTTTCCATGATCAACTAATGATTGCTCGCATTGTTACACTCCTTTTTCGTTTGTCGGAGTTATATTCGAGTCTGTTTAAAGCACAGTTTTATATCATCTTGGGTAGGTTTAGAAGATTCTCATAAGCAATTTTTTGTTAAAACAATCTTCCAGTTGCAAAATGGGTATTGTTTAAATTTATGCACAAACAATATTTTTGGCTAAAATAAGACCTTATTTACCTATTCAAAGTTCTTAATAATTTCAAACTAAAAAAGTTTCAAAAAAGGATGGAGGCATAATGTTTAGCATTTAAATAAAATTACTAAAGTTTACAAAATGTAACAAAGTTGGTGCCGCAATAAAATTTTATTCAAGCACTTATTCACAAATAATTACTTTTTCTTACTCCAAATTTTTTTAAATGTTTCTGATTAAACTCCAATTTGAAAACTCAGTTAATTACAACATCTTTTAATGGCGTACGATAAGTAAATCATCGTTCATTAATTTTATTGTGTTTCAGTCTCTTGAGAGCAAACAAAATGCTTTAAACTTTAAGTAGGCTAATTAAATTGTATTTAAAAGTTTTATTTAAAATTAATTTGAGTATGGAAATGGGAAGAGTTCTTTTTCTGAATACCTGTAAAGAAAACTAGCAAACTTTGAAAACTTTAATGCAACTGATAAAAAAGGCAATTAAATATAATTAGTGACAAATAATCTATCTTCCTAATTTCAAAAAAAGATGAATGTCGCAAGTTTATAAACGGAATACAATAACTTTAAGTGTTAACTGTCTTCAATATATCCCGTTTTCCTTCAAAAAATAAAAAGAAAATTTCGATTTCAAATTAGTTAATATTTTTGGAGTTATAAGTGTTTTAAAAATGGTGATCCACAATCTTTTCAATAAATTATACAAAAATTTAAACAAAATTTAAACAGTTTTTTTCTGCTTTGAAACAAGAATTTTTTTAATCTTTTTATTAATTTTTGAAGAAAAGAGGAAAAATAATCACCAACCGAATATATTTTCTGTAATTAGCATTCTTTTCATATATTTACTTTACGCTGTAAGCATAATCCATTGAAGAGACTATACATTTAGGCAGGGTGTGTAAATTCAATTATAAAGAGTTTATAACTATGACTACTGTAACAAATAAAAATATAAAATTAGAAGGTATCCCACACGCGGTATGGAACCCTTTCTGTGTAAATTAAACTCATAATTGATGAATTTATTTTCTATTTCTTTGATTCATAATTTTCATTACTTTTTTGTTGTCATTAATGTTAAGTTATTCATAATAAGATTTTTATATTAATGTATACGATTACGATGAACTATGAACAAAAGGCAGATTTCAATATTTTGTCAAATAAAAACAACTTCTTCATTCCACGTTATAAAACATACTCAAAATAAGTTTTATTCTTTCAATATTTAAGCAAGAATGTTTTTAAACCAGTATGCATACATATAATATTTTGCGTAAACAAAGGGATTAATAATCTTTGTATATACGAATTTGCATAAACAAAGGGATTAGTAATCCATGTATGCACAAATCTACGTAAACAAATGGATTAACAAAGCAAAGTGATTTAAAATATACTAAAAAATTAATAAATGTGTTATAATAACTTCTGTAAGTTAACAATGGCGTAGTGATAATTTAATTTGAGGGGGAATGTTTAAATGCATGATGATGTAAATAAAGTATTAAATAAAATGTTGATATTTAAAACAAGATTAAATATTAATATCAGATATTAACTATTAATTTGAAATTATAATATTTTAATTTAGCTTTAACAATTAATAAAATGATTTCTTCATCCATAGAAGTCTTTTCCAAGATCTAGTTATTCATTGGATTTTCTATTCAATAGGAAAAAATCAAAATTGAAACAGGACTTCTTTATATTTGTTAATTATGTTAAATATTTTCTTCTGCAGATCTCATTTGTGTTTTATCAAAATTTATAGTAGAATGTAATTAAATAAGACTCTCTTTTATCCTAAGACTCTCTTTTTATCCTAAGACGCAGATAATTTTCCTCATCTGCTTTTAACTTTTACTTTTTCTTATTATTCTTCTATTGAGAATGTGGTTTGTTCAAATTAAGCTTTGTAAACAGTATACAATTAATCATTTTTTTTATTTTTTTTATCGTAATTGATAATGACCTTTCATAAAATACTGAAAAAGAAAACTGTGAAATTCTGTTTTTCTTAAAATCACCAAACATTTTTTCTATAAACAAAGTCTTATTTGAATATTTGAAAAATTAATTTCTTTCTGAGGTTTCTTAAATATGAACCATCCCAAAATATTTTCGTTTGTTTCATTACTATTTAGCGATTGAGTTGTTTAAATTTCTTTTAAACAAAAAAAAATTTTGTAAAGATGTTTCTTTCCATTAATTCACTTGGGGTTTCTTACTTAAGACACATATTTCAATTTCTTTTAATGACGCAAGAGAACAAAGTTTTTTTTTCTATCAGAGCCCTAAAAATAAACTTCTGTAATTTAGAACTACGGCTTATAATCCTAAGAAATTGTACTGAAAATTGTGTATTCTCTGATTAAAAGTATAACTCGAAAAATACAACTAAAGGAATACATCATTTCAAAATAAAGGTCAGAAACGTACATAAAAGTAATTTCTTTGAGATTTTGGAGACCAAAAATGTGCAAGTGGCAAAAACTTTTTGTCATCAATTAAATCAAAATTTAAGAAACAATATTCCAACAGTTTTATGGTCTAAAAATGTTTTATCTAAAGCTGTGCTCACCCTTCGTTGCGTATCTGTTAAACATAGAAATTATAAAAAACAACAGAAAACTTCACTTCATTTAATGTTCTCACTCAATCAAACCGTTGCCACTCTCATTGGATTTGTGAATTTTATTTTGTTAGAAGAACAAAGTTTTGTGCAAAGGGTATTTAAAATTTTATATAAAATATTTCGGTATTTGTCGAGTCAAATGTTGTCTACCGTAAACAATAATTGTTTAAATGGCAGCTAAGTAGAGTTACAGGAGAAAACTAAGCACCAATATCTTCTACGCTGAGCGACAAAGGACAAGGAAAATGCATCACAGCTAATAGAAACTAAAACCAGTCCATCAATGGAAACTACATGCAGTAGATATGGTAAATGAAGACGTTTACCTTGCATAAATAAAATACTATTAATGTGGGCTACGTGTGGTTCAGTCAACGATTATTTTTTTCTTCAAGGCTCGTTATAAAACTCATTTATTGCGGAGAGCAGTTTAGACAGCCTGCGTTTATTGCCTTTGTATCGATCTATATACGTTAAAGAGAAAAACTGTAATCGGGAACTTAAGTAAATTTTTGACACACCCTTTAAAAAAAGTTTTTCATTTCAAAAATGTCACTTAATATTTTTTTCACCAAATGTAAAGTTACTTAAGTTGTCAATGTAAAATATTAAAAACATGTAAATATTTTTAGCCTCAAGTAAGTTTTTATGTTTCCGTTATAAAATGGTACTTAGGAGTTTATTATTTATTTATTTTATTTGTAAACAAGTATTTAAAGCTCCGTTCGGAATCTGCTTCTGTTCATATTTAATATTTAAATTCATTTATAAATTTATGAGATAAAATATTTTTATTTTGAAGAGACTTCGAGTTAGGAAAATTGTGCTTGAAATTATCATTTAGTATTTTCTATTGTTGTTATTATAAATTCTTTTAACAATTATATTATGTAGATGTATAAAAACAGGCAAAATGTATATTCTGACAGACAAATATTAGAAAGTAACAAATACTCTCGACAATTTCCTTGTAACGAAATAACAAACATTTTCTGTTTTTAATTCATTTTCCATAACAAACATCTTTGAAAATATTTATAAATTAACACAAACTTAAGCCCAAAGATGTTGTTAATTTATTACCAAAATATTTAAATATTTTTCATTCACTAACTCCATGGCTTCGTTACGTGCTTCCAATCGAATAAATGCCACCACTTTGAAAAAAATTAGTTTTCTTTTTTAGTAACTAATTTAATTTCAACAATAATGTATTTTTTTGGAAGCGATTTACAATGTATACAGAAGTCAAGAGCAACTTGTTAAATAATTTATTTTTAAATGTTAACTGCGTTTAAAGAGAGTAAAAAATCAAATAATTATATTCTATTGCAGTTACCAAAAGTACCTTGTAAAAACCTGAACTAGTTTGAACAAAACTATTACAAAACTTAGATGATTATCCTAACACAAGACATGAAATTAAAATTTTGAGATGTTGGGGGATAAAGTAAAATTTTTTCAATTGTCGAATATCAATAAATAATTCTAGAAAACAACAAATTTCCAGTAGACGTTTTTAAAAAGCGGTAAATTTGTTATAATTAATTGAAAATGTTAAATAAAATATTTTGTGGCCTCATAAAAAAATATATTTTCTTTTATCAGATTTTTTCTTGTCTGTTTTTCAAACAAAATAAAATACTTGCGTCAGTCAAATAAATAATAAATTCCGGATAATGACATCAATAAATAATATTTAAGTTGTACAAATACATGTGGACATACTTGATTAAAACTGTAATAGCAAACCGGACTTGTTATGTTTATTTACTCAGTTCCATATGAGTAGAAAAATCATGTCCACCATAACGCATAAGTTATTTATAACTCACACATATGTCACGATTTTCAAAATAAATTGTGTTATTTTTAACCTTCTGCGAAGACTTTGCAAAAGCCAAAGACGGTATAATGTGACTTTTACTTTTTCTTTTTGCCTTTAAGCCTTGATTTATAAAATTGCTTCAAAAAAATTGATTTACAAAAGATAATGTTTATAATTAAACAACAAAAACATGTTGTAATAAAAAATTTTCTTTGAAACGAAAGCCAAAAGAAACACAGAAATTTAATCACTGAATGTATTTAAATTTATATTTTGTCATATATGAGAGTAATATAGAGAGAGTATGTTGTCAAATCATAGAGGGACCACTAGAGCTTTTAAAACATGTCTTATTTCACAAGGCGATAAATTAATTGGCCTTTTGTTATGACAGAGGAATGGCGAAGAGAATTTTTGCCTCTTAGAGAAATAAGAAACTATTTTTTTAATGCAGAATGAGAAAACGTTCAAAGATAATTTAAAGTTTAAGTTCATACGCAACTGCATCACTTTGATTAATATTTACAATTTAATATATTTCTTCAAATACACAAATGGCAAAACTTGTAAAGGAAGACACCAATAAAGAGAGAGATTTTGCAAGTAAATAGATAAGAAAATTAGAGACTGGGACACACAATAATAAAAGTAAATGCATTTGTTTGTTAAGAGAAATTTGAAGCAAAATGATCAGGTTTTTACAATTCTACTGAATAACGAAAATAAAATCCAGAAATAGACTGGAACGAGCATATACCTGCATACGCAAATTGCTTTAGAGCAGCGATCTTGAACTTTGGCTGGAATGAGAAAAAATACTGTGCATTAAATTTGGTAAATTGGAACTTCATTGTTACGATCTCATGCTTCTTATTAGAGTTAAAAGAATACATAATAATCAATGTAAGATTCCAAACTGGCACTACTTTTACTGAATAATAACGATATTAAAGGAAATGCCAGTGAACTTTTGACTTCTCCCTTATTTCAAACTTGTAGCCTTCAACGTAATTCCCTTTAAAATAAATATTAAATATTGGAAACTCACAGTGTCAAATCATTTTTTCCCACTGTTTAACATATAACTTTAACAAATAAACTAAGCCTTAGTTGAAATAGAATAATGAATATTCTTTTAGCAATTTTTTGTTCCCTACACAATATTAACTTAAGCATACAAAAGGATTTGTTAAAGAATAATTTCATTATTTTTGTTTATTTTGTTTGCAATGTCTGATTATAATTTGTGAAAGAACACAATTCGAATTTTTATTTTTTTTTTCAAAAAGTCCTAGGGCAAGAAAATCTTGGTGAATATGTGCGTGCATACATATGAATGATTTAAAGAAAATAAATGGTCAAAGTTATTTATTACACTTTTTATTTATTTTAAGCTAGCAAGTTAGGCGTAGTCTGCAAATCGGATTGCTAACATTTCGTTAAAGATGCTTCATTTAAAAAGTTTTTTGTGTGCAATGTTTTAGAAATAAGAGGATTGACAATTTTTTTAAGAGTCATTCAGTTATATTCTATACAAATAATATTAACATTTAGAAAACAAAAAACAATTTTCAACTCAATTTAAAAATGTTTTACAAATATTTAAGGAAAATGCTTCCTGACTTTTAAACATAAGGAACAAATCTATCAAAAAACAAATTTATTCAAACTTTGCTTGCCTTTTGTTTTGGTTTCTTTATGAAAATTGTACAGCGAATAAGAATTTAAAAAAGTTACTTCCCACCTTCAAGTAATAAGTTTTGTTATTTTTTTTATGAAAAATTAGTTTTCAGAACTTCAGAGCATAAAGAGGCAATAAAATGAAACTATTTTATCATAATTTTTAAATGAAGTTTAAATGGTGTATAAAATTTTCATTTATTACAAAAAATGTTGACTGAGCTGAGTTCCAAAAAAAAAAAAAAATATACAACAAGTTTCTCATTATCTTTTTTTTGCATATGTAAGTGATATTTTCATTTTATCACAAATAAGATGAATATGTGTTACAAATATCTTTTAAGATTATAAGAAATTAAGGTTTCTATTGCATAATAAGGCTGAAAGAAAATGTTTATTAATGATTTATTTTAAGCAAGAAATAGGCAAAGGATATACCTCAGCCCTTAAACATTGAATTTTTGTTAATTCAGCATAACTTGTCCAACTTTAAATTATATTCAATTGTAAATTTTGAATTAATTAGAGGTAAACAAGTACCACAATTTTACAGTTTGCGCCGTTATGATTTTATGATTCCCAAAGGTTCTTTTTTTACATATTTTTATAAAATCAAATTAAAGCAAACTCCAATTCAGTTACATATTTTTAAAGGACATCCCTACGCGCCTTTTAACAACTCGATGTAACTCTTATTTAAACTTCAATCATAAATTTATGCATTCTCCACCAATAAAAAATATGGAAGAAAATGTAACTGTAAAAAAATTTATTATTTAAAAAGAGCCACCAGCGTCGGATGCAGTAAAGTGTATGCCATAATATAGAAGAGATAACTGCGTTATAAAAATGAAAATACATTAAAAAATAAAAATAAAACAGACTCATATTATTATGCGATATGCTCTAACAAATCTTTATTACAGTTTTAAAATGTTTTGTAAACAAAAACTATAAAAAAACAAAATTAAAGGAATTCGATTGAATAACTTTATGCAAATATCTTTTAATATTTTCAAGTGAAAATATATTTTTTTGTTAAAAAAAATATGATATCTAAAAATATTTCAGTGGTCAACACCAAAAAAAAAAAAAAAAAAATAAATGAGAAGAAACACTTTATGAATTTCATTCGTTTTAAAAATTTTAGTTTTAAAAGGGTTTCTTTTTATTTTAACAGTGCAAAAATATCATAAGATAATTTTATATAGAGCTAACAAATACGGGAGGAAAAATTAACTTAATAAATACAATAACAGAGTTATAGAAAAGAAAGCCTTATTAGTCGCTCCAATGGCAATATGTGACAAAATAAAAAATGAATACAAGATAATTCATCAAGCAGTCACAGCAGTCTTTAATTGCAAATGTTACCACGTCAATTTAAATTTTTACTTTTTATTCTTATCGCCTGTTTCTTCCTCTGCTGCAATGTTCCGTATCTCAAACAAGACACAAATTGGTTAGAAAATTTGCGCCTTTAAAAAGCGCATCGGTGAGATCTACAAATTCCTGTTTTATAAAAAAAAAAAATAAACAAACAATCTTAGTGCTGCTTAAGTTCAAGCAAATTTTAATTTCTAAATTTATAAGAAAGAAAAATTATATACAAATTTTTTTGATAAAAAATTAAAAATCATCATCCAAATGTGATACAGGATTTCCTGGAATGCCACATCCTTCATTAGCATTATTCTTTTTGCTAACCGTTGCTTTGTTCACGAAAGCAATTTTTTTATTTTTATTCTCTTATATTTTTTTATATACAATAACTAATTGTTATAAAATAAAGATTATAGCGCGCTGTGCCTTGCGCAATCTTGCTAAGTTCGAACAATAATTTCAAAAATTAGGGTGTATTCAAAATGTATAAAATAATAATAATAATAATAATAATAACATTAATAATAATAAATATTAAATTATAACAGGCGAAGGTTACATAATCTTCTGGAGTAAAAAAAAATATATTAATAATTATAATTCCATTTTATAAACGATTTTAAGCACAGGTAATCCATAAACAGTTTCTCCTGAAGATAAACTGAAAATGTGTTTAAAGCAATTTGAAATTAAAATTAAACAACATTAAATAAGATGCAATAATTATCCCTTTCTGAAAACAACCTTAATCCATCATAAAATAAAAACATAAAGTTTTTAATAAAATAAATAACACATTTTTAGCATGAATCTACAACAGAAAATGACCTTAATAATTTTAAATGCTTTAAGAAAATAACTAATTAGCTTAACTTTTATATCAAAAGTTTTTAATTGCCCGTTTACATCACTTAAAAGAAAGTCAACTAAACTAAACGAGTTTATAATCCACAATTGCAAGATGATTTGTGGCAAATATTTCTCAGATATCTTTCTCTTTGTATTCCTTGTGAAACATTTCTTGTTTTAAATACTCTTATTTATTTATAAGAGACATCATTGCGTGTTTGAATAAAGCTTTTACTTATTTTTTTACTTCTTTTTCTTATTTCCTTAATAATTAAAAAAAAAAAACAGAAATGAATGTCTTGTTTGTTGGGGTGCACATAATAATAATTCGCCACTTAAGTATTTAAGTATCAGGAGTATATTTCCATTTTATCGTCAAAGAACTCTCTAAGGATACTTAAATTCAAACTAAAGGAAATCATACTCAATCAATTCTATTTTTTTTTTTGTTTTCTTGCAGCAAATATAAGAACATAAGAAGTTTAAGAAAATATTTTTTGAAAATTTTTGAGCTAAATTTTTTTTAAATAAATTTTCCTCCCTTAAATTTTCTTATTGGAAATTTATGCAATTAAACAATATTTATATTTTATACTCGTCCGCACAACAAAATTCTTTTAATCACAGAATTATGCACGCGATAATACAACTTTTTTCCAAAACAAAATTTTTTTTGTGATAATTATTTCTTATTAAAAATATTTATTCTTTTGGACTTTTAATTTTAACATGCAGCAAACAATTTGATATTTTGGTTTTATCAGTAGAGATTTTTGATAAAGTCAAGTTTTTAAGCTGCTGGATTGTTTTATTAAATACTCCATATATTTTTTTAACTACTCCTCTGGTTTTCCATCGAAAAATTACTGTTCAATTCATACCTTATAGCACACAGTATCAAACATTAATTCCGTTATACTATTTCACCTTAAAAGCAATTACTTTGGATAAGTATCCTTAATATTAATTCTTTCAAACAAAGCGCATTTAATTAATTTGTAATTTTAATGGAAAAAAACTTCTTAAATTTAAAACAAAATTAAGCAAAATAATTTTAAGATGGTAATTGGTGTGATTCCCCATGCAACACACAAAGCAATGACTTTAAAAACTGCGGCGAAAGCATATCCATATGGCCATTTCCCCACTGATCATATAGCTTATCAGTCGTTTTTATCCAAATTTTGTATTCAAAACTAGAAAGTCCTTTATCTAGTGCCAAGTTGATTAAACGAGAACTATAATTTTAATAAAGAAGATACCCAGATTTAATAAAAAAATTAGTTTTGTATTAAAAGTACTAAATTTTCACCAAAATTATTTTATTTGAAGTACATTGAATGCTTTTCCAGTTACCACTTGATTTTTCTTCTTTATTTTCTTTTAAATCTTGCTGTGTTTCAATTGTACTCTGTGTTTTAAATAAAATAACTTTGATTTGCAAAAACTAAAATACAAATTAATTTAAAAAGTGTAAAAAAATGGAGAGCAAACTGTGATTTAATATCCGTTAGCAAAGTAGTCATTGTGCCAACCTCATCTGTCGTTGCTCTGAGTTTCGTTGAATGCGTCAAAGTACAATGTATGATATATGAACAACAAGAAAATAGTAAAATGAAGTAAACAAACCAAATTCATGCTAAACATAAAAAAACATGTTAACAATTTTATAATGTGGTAGAACATAAGGTCTACACCCTCGTAGAGAAGGACAGCCCTCTAATAGTCAACAAGTCCACAGGACCACATTTAAACAACCTCCAAACCACCTACTCTGCAAAAGCACTGCCTTATCAGGGAGTTCTCTGAGATTCGTGCGCCTTCTTATACTTTGACAGCCATTTGGACCAATTAAGCATCGCTCAAAATTATTAGCGCTGTAGATTGACCTACATGATGGCTGGCGAAATTTGTCAGTTGGTCCTAAATTTGGCCTCAATCCGAGGCAAAGAACCAAAATCATTTTCTCCCATGTCCTAAGATTCTTCATCTGGTGAGAAGAAATCCCAAACCAAGCTGAAAAAGCATGAGAAATGACAAGGTGAATTACTTTGCTTCTGTCGAAACCTCTCATACCCTTCAATACGCCTGGTAATAAGATTGGTTTTTATGGCCCTTCCGAGAATATATAAATATACCTATAGAATTAATTAAACCTGTGCGAAGTCCCAATCAATTCTTGTTCAATAGTCAAACAGGGTACATATATTTTAGAATTTTCGTCTACCCTTAAACATTACGGTGACAGTCTTCAATATGTTCCAAATAAAACCGCATTTAGTAAACTTGTCCGTCAATACCGCCAAAATATCGATTGAGTTGGTCGTTTGTAGTTCCTACTCTAGCACCTGGCAATCAGAATATCATAAGCATAGATAATTAAAAGATCCTCCCTTGACGGCTGTGATATGCCCGACATAAGGTATTGAATAACACAGGCCCTAACAATGAGTCCTGTGGCACTGCAACAAAAAATCGCACGCATGCCAGATCTATTACTCTACCATTGGATTTTATTGTCCGATAATTGAACCCTGCATGCCGTAACGTAGTTGCGAAACATTAAGGAGATGGTACTACGTAATTTTCAATGGTTTTAATGTGTTTAATGTGTTGATCCTAAACATGATGCAGTAATGATGTATAAATCTCTTATAGCAAAGGGAGAAAAAAGGCGCAACATACAAATAAAATTTAACCGAATTATGCTTTAAATAAAGTGAGTATGCATGTGCGTGAAAACATTTTACTATGTAGTATTGGCACACAAGCGTTTAAGGCAATTCTTTTTTTTAATTTTTGCTCCTTAAGGGTTAAATCTACGTTTCCTCATATTTCGTATATCTGCGGTAAGTTGGTCGAACACGTTGTGAATTGTATTCTTTAAATCTTTGTTAAATCACTATATTTTTTCTAAATCTTATATCGAAAAAAATTTATTAATTAGTTATATTTTTTAAAGACTCCTTGTCTCAGAGTTACTGCTGTGAACAAAAAAAAAAAAAAAAAAAAAAGAGTTTAATTAAAGTTAAATAATATTTTATTCTCCTTTTTACCAAATTGTACTTAAGGTCACACGTCCACTAGATTCTTAAAATTTGAAAAAAAAATCTGTCAAGTAAGTAAACTTCCTAATCCTATTTTACCGCACCATTTTTGACTTTAACACTGTTTTTCTTTATTGTGATTGATTGAAATCCGCAAGGAACATCACCATATATTTCAATTGGGGTCACAACCTGAAACAGCAATTTTGTGATTAAAAAATCCGTTTAAAAAGTAACTATTTAAAGTGTATATTTTATATAATTTAAATTAACCAGACCTTTTATTAATTTATTATAAAAATTAAAAAACATATTTAAAGGTTTAGTTAGTAGGTAGACTTTGTTTTCGAAATTAAAGCTACACGTTCGCCTAATAGGTAGGAATGCCTCTCCTGTGACAAGCTGCTTCACAGCGTTTATTTATAGAAAAAAATTTATCTATAATATATAACAAAATATAAAGAAATCATTAGACACGCATTCACTTTGTTTTATAACTTTCTTTTTACGCGTCTTGTCGATTTGTTGGCATCAGTTGGCTAAAGAGCGCAATTTGTAACATGCACAGCATAATCCCACAGCTTGTGCAACAGAGACGGCTAAAAATTAAATAGATTTAAATGCAATTAAAAACTCCACCACGCTGCAAATTGCTTTGATTTTTTCTGTACAAGAACGACAACGAAATTAAAATTATTAACGATGTTAATTTAAACTCAAGATTTTTTCTACTATTTTATTTTTTGTTTTGCAGGAAAACTAATTTTGCTTGTGCGTAGTTTTTTGCGATAGTTTTGCTCTGTTCATTTTTCTTGAATAAAAAAATGCTAGCCAACGTTATCATTATCTCACCATTTACAATTTATTTCGATAGAGATCTTTATTTGAAATGTGAGCGTTAGGGTAAACTCAACTGAAAATATACCTGATTAAGGAAGACTTTAAACGACCATGGTCAACAAAGTTGAACTTCTTAGTTGTTGGTTTATAGACAAAACCGAAAAAACAAATTTCATTTATTGCTGATCGTTATCAAGGATTTAATTAATTTATTGTTTATTTCGTTATACTGACGATAAGTCAGCTATAAATGTTTCACAATAAATCAAAACCTAATTGAGTCAAGCTATCAAACTAAGAAAAATTAATTAATGATTAATTATTTCCTTTCTTCACTCACTTCAAGTTCTAATCTAAAGAATATAATTAGCAAGCAATATAACGAATATTCTAAGCGAAATCTATGTGTTTTTAATCATATAACGAAATACAATTTAATAAATTAACTTAATGGCAAGATATAAATATTTTCTACATAAATACGTTTCATTTATATTCTTCACAACAAATTAATTTTTTTTAGTTGTTCTTTCCCAATCTTAATACTTTAAGTGACCTGATTTTTATTTTGCAGACAACGCAATCTTTCTACAACAAAATACGGGCGAAAGCAAACAAATAAAATCATGTTTATTTACGCCTTTGAAAATATTACTTTTTCGCACGTATTTCTGCTTACGATTTTTTATCTTTTTGTAGGTTGTCAGGCTTTGAATAAATTTTTAATTAAACAAAATAATTTTTGTTTAAAAGGGCACATGAAGTCTTAAGTAAATAAGTTTGAAAACAAATTTTTAAAATTTTTCAAGGCGAATAAATATACATACGTTTAAGATGAGGAAAGGGTTCTTAATAAGAAATATTACGAGAATAGACTACCAATTCTATATCATTCTTATGTGAACATAAATATATTTCAATTTTTTTATGCTTCCCTCTTCTTGCCAAACATAAAACTGCGCACAGTGGAAAAAAAATCAATTTTTTGTTGGCCAAAGCCTAAAGTTCTTATTGTAATCGAGTAAAAATGTTTTTAATGTGTGTGAATCAACGTGCTCCACCAACAAAATATTAAAAGCGAAGCACATATTTTTGAGACAATTCAGTTTGAATCTACTTGCGAACCATGAACAATTTATTTCTTCTCTAATTTTGATCACTAGTTTATCTGAACTGAACTGTATAAAATTTAAACAAAAAGAGTAAAACAAAGTTAAAAGTAGTTTCTGAATGTGTGCAAAATAAAAAAAAAATAATTTAATTACATTTTATAATGTAATTAATAACAAACAAAAAACTAAAACGAAAAAAAAATCTAGAACAAATTATTTGCTTATTGTTGTGTGTCGTGTAAACGGTACACGTTCTTTTAACCATGATCGCAAAGCAATTGCTTCAGTTTGCTATGGAATCATGCTATAAGTTAACCTTTCCCCGGAATATTTGTCCTCATAATGTTTAATTGATGAAGTAATAAATTTTAATATAAGATATTAAGTAAATCCAAAAGAACGCACTCGTTGTTTTTTCTTTTTCTTACTTTCCTCAACAAACTTGCCAGGTCATTTGCAACAAAAAAGGATGTTAAAATTAAAAAAATTAAAAATATTTTTGTAAAAATCTACAAATCCAATTAATTTAAATTTTGTCTTCAAATTTCATATTCAAGTTACATACGAGTATTTTATATTTTTTGCGAACAAAACTTAATTTTAGAACGAAACATAACTAATACGAGCTGCTAATTTATAACATTATCGTACTCAAAACGCATTGTTTTACGCTTAAAATTTATTTAAATTTATTTTTTTAACTAAGCAACCAACTCTCATATTCTTTTTAAGTTAAAAAACAATTAAAAAAAAGATAATTTTTATGTCGTCATATATAGTATTTCGGCAGGTTTTAATTTTATTTAAAAAAAGAAAAAGTGAGAAATACAAATAAATACGTATAACACGTTAAAAACACGTTAAAATTAGATTAGCAACAAAGAAAAATCAAAGCAACCCGTTTCTTTCTTCAAGCTTATCACAGTTACAATTGACTCTGGAAATCTTCCAATTATGATTTGGATACGTAGAAGACTTTCTCATCAACTTAAAAGAGATTAAATTAGACGCAAACATTTTTTAACAGCTATTAAATAAAAAGTATGTTTGATCATAAAAAGAGATCACAATACATCATTATTAAAGTTCTTTTTGCTGTCAGTTGTGCACGTTTTTTTCTTTCAGTATAGATTTTTGCATTTTGTATGTGGAGAAAATGTTTTTATTGGATGCTCATAATGATGCTCATCATTATAAATAAATTATACTGTTAAACAGGTAGAAACACAAAGACGCAGTTATCGGTCTCAAGCCAATCAATTGTAATAAATTTCACAATCAGCATTTTCCAATGACGTTAAAAAAGAAAAATTGCAAAAATTCAATAAGAAAAGCGTGCTGTCATGTTTAACCCACAAAAATGCCTTTTAATTTTTTCTAAGTTTCGATAAAATCACAACATAAATTTTTTTTCTATAATCCTGTAAGCCTAGATTTGTCGTTTTCTTTCTTTACAAATTATTTCTAGCTTATAATTTGGGCAGCAACCATTCTACTTAAATTCGTCTTTATTCTTTCCTGTTTTCTTTTGTGAACTTTATTTTGTAACCAAAATTTCATTTTCCTTTGTCAACCAGACACTCAAGTGTCTGGTGTGAAGTCAAAAGTTCAAAAATTTTGCTTTTGTGTTTAATAATATGCTTTGATATGTATATGCGATTACAGGGCATGCTGTCTTCATGACTAATGTAACGTGACCTGTTGTAAGTTAAGCATTTCAAGAGAAAGGTAATCTTCTTTATGGAACATACTGAAAGCACTTGAGAGTGATTCTAAAAGGGCTTTAAAAAAGAAGGAAAAAGGTAAGTCAGCTCGTTTAAAACTCAACGTATACTCGAAGACCTTAGACGTGCGTATTTGCTCAAGAATATATGTAACGATTTTCCTTTTACAGTGACTCATACAAATGTTTTATAGTTATCACAATTGATTTTTTATCCTTATGAACAAATATCTTCAATATTACATTAGAAACACTTTAAATACTCCTGTGTTACATAGCTTTTCAGTAATTTAAAAAACCTCCATGAAACTAAAAGTTTTTATTAAACAGGAAAACAGTTGAAAGATTAATTAAATTTCAATAAAATAATGTTTCCAGTTTAAAAAAAATTCTTATAGCACATAAAATTTCCGTTATTGTGTTTTCCACTAGTTGTGGCAGAAAAGAATAAATTAGAGTATTTTAAAACGAAATTCATTTTTAAATTTAAAAAAATTTTTTTTCAATTACTGATTTAACCGTAGAATATTATTAATAAATCAAAATGTACTTTTTTGGCTTAGATTCATTTTGTAATTTAATTTCTAAGAAATTTTGGAAAGATAAATTATTCACAAATGTATGTGGACGTTTTCCAAAGAAAACTAAAAAATTAGACGGTAGTAGAATGTAATGGTTTTACGGACCGCTACATCCTTCATCAGCATTCTTCGCACAACTTAAGTTGTGTACACTATAAGCATTGTCCATTAAACCAACTTATTAATAATAATTTGGTTGAACGAAGCTTACGCACCACTTAAAGAACAACTTTTCTTATTTAATTTATTCAAACAGACAGTTAATCGTTTTTCTAAATTTGTCAATGAGTGATAAAAAGAATACCAATTGTAGAAATTTTACAATAAAACTTTTGCATGAAAATGTTAATTATCCAACCTTAAAACGAAAATAATAATATGAAAAAATAAAATAAATGCATTGCATAAGTAGGGGTCATCCCCTGAGTGCTGGTCCTAATTAAAAAAAAAAAAATAAAAATAAAAATAAAAGATTAAAGCAAATTATCTTGAAAATCAAATACACTTTAAGTAAAATAGCGTCGTACGTCTTTAAAGCAAACTAAGTTGACTTAATGACAAAACTATTATTAACATATATACATGCCAACATACCTACATACATACAAACATACATTAGATTTACACTGCAGACAAGGCATAAGAAAACAATTGTCAATCATGCAAATTTTTTGATTTATTCAACGGACGTTTTTAATTTTTTGGTT
Organism: Cistogaster globosa; assembly: GCA_937654795.1. Lineage (NCBI taxonomy): Eukaryota > Metazoa > Arthropoda > Insecta > Diptera > Tachinidae > Cistogaster > Cistogaster globosa. Next base: position 120,049,780 of record OW569406.1, on the reverse strand, counting down.
ATCAAAGTAGACAGTTTAAAATAATTTAAAAGTATATTAGTCTTTCGTCTTATTAGTTCTTTTTTTATCGGTCTGAAAATAGCATACTTTGAGTTATTAATTTGAAGTCAAAATTATATTTCAAATGTGCATACAAAAACCAGCTTAACTAGAGACATCTGACAGAGTAAGCGTACTTTGTATTTCTTACCAAAATACAAAAATAAACACAAAGTATTTTAGTTTGAATTTTTTATCAAGTACAGGTGTGAGCTAAAACTAAACAAGAAAAATAATAAAATAAGATAAAGTTTAAACATTTACTCAAAATTATTCAATCAATAAATACCTAAAAGTATACTCCACCACCCCACACAAAAAAAATTTTCATGTTTTCCGATTACGTTTTTAATGTTCGTTCTTATGCGACATTTTCCAGTACATATTTTTTATTTATATAAATTCATTATACGCCTAAATTCACTTGAGAAAATTTTATAAGAAACGAATAAAACCTTTAAAAACAGGTCCTTTTTATTCTACTTTCCTAAGTGGCATTGAACATAATAATAAAATTATAAACATTAGTTTGTATATAAAATTACAAAGCAATAGAAATTCTTATGAAGGTTATGAGTAATTTCGTGCACGTGTAAGTGATTTCGCAAGTCGTTAATATATTTTTGTTATTTGTTAAAGATTCGCATACGTTTCCAGTAAATCCTTAAAGATTCGATTATTTGAAATGAAATCTTATGATTCAGTTGGTTAAACGTCAATACTTCAAATATCATTTCATAATCTTTTCATGTTTTATAAATAAAATAAATAAACCAATTTTTTAAACTTTGCTTAGGCTGTGTTGCTTCACTTTTTCTTCTAAAATAAATTGACAACTAACGTTTTTACTGCATGAAAATACATTTAATTTTTTTTAAATAAGCAATCACCTAGAGGACAGTCAGTCTACAGCTGGGTCCATGTGCAACTTCATTGAAGGAACAACCTTCACTGATCAATGAATTTCGCCCTCAAATATGAATTTTCGTATTAATTTTCCGTTTCGAATTAACGCACGCCATTGATCAAACAAACTATTGTTAAAACATTGAAAAAACCATGACGATAAACAGAACATTAACTCTAAAACGTTTTTTGCGTATGCAAGAATATGAACAAATTAATACGGTAAATTTGTCGACATTATTTCCATGTCTTGTTCACTTTAATGGCTAATGGAGGTGTAAGTTTAATAAAATAATAATATGGCCTAATTTTATTGTAGGTGAAAAATTGAATAAAATTTTATAACGTTTCAATTTGGTGATTAAAAACAAGCAGGTCTTTATTTGTCAACATACCAAAAAAGTTTGAACTTAGACGTTATGAATTGGTCTCATAATTTTTTGTTAAAAAAAATATAACTTATTTCGTAGATGGTAAAAATTTGCTTGCTTACTATTTATATAATACTCCCGGGGGTACTACAAGTCTGGCCGAGCTAACCTAGGCTCAGACATAGTGCATTTGAGATATAGGGAGAACCAGTGTTCAGGCACCAAATCTTAATAGACAAGTTGGAAACTTGACGAGGGGCTGAACGGCGTCCTTTAAAGACTGGAGCCACGATAACTAGTAGCCCATAATGAAGTTTGCCCATCTCTGTAGCCAGTTATTGGTGAGGTCCTCTCGGGGTACAGGTGGCGGCTGTTGGTAAAGGTCGGTATGCGCGTTTAACATACGGGGTTGGATAATGTTCAACCCTCAAGCAAGGGGAAGTTCAGGGTCCTGACAGCCATATTTATTGCAACTATGTTGGCTACGCTTGCACGGTTGCTACTCGCCGCTTTATGGTAAGGCCACCGTCAGGTTAGGCCATAAAAGCAAAACTGTTGGAAAAATTATAAAAAAAATTAATATTAATTTTCAAGGATTTTGACTAACCGAGAGCGTTTTTTTTTCTGTTACTGGAGAAAAAAAAGAAAATTACCATTCACTATGAAGTGCTTTCTATGTAAAAATATATTTTAAAAAATAAATGCTTTAATTTTCCATCCTAAATAAGAGTATAATATTTTTGTCGTACATCCTATCAACGTTTTCAAAATTTGATCTAATGGAGTCGCGCTTCATTTATGCCGTATTCTATAGCGGTAAATACAAACATTTATACTTTGTTATTGAATCTAGAAAGGGAGCACATAGACCCAATTAAGCTATGAAGGCAGTATTCAGGCAGGACATTCAAGTAAACAGTCGTGACATCTTTATAAAAATGGTTTCGGAAATAAATAAAATCTAGATGTCTGCTAACTTTCCCTGCTAGCCCTTCAGATATTGAACGAATTTTTAAAAATCGTGCATTCTGGTTTTCATATTTGCTTATTTATATTTAATTACTTCTTTAAGGCCTTCACAGGAAGTAATAGAAATTTAATATTTTTATTTGCTGGCACGTTACATGGTCTTGAAAAGTTATGTTTTTTTTTTTTGCTTTGATAGATAAAATATCTAATTTCCGGCGAATGGCTTACAGCTGTGCTAGCACGTGTTGCAAACAAAGTTTTGTCTTTTCTTAAACCAATTCATTTTAAAACTTCTTCTTCCCCTCTTTTTCGTACACAACCGCAACAACGTACCCACTAACGTTACTGGCATACAAAGGACACCCAACAGAATATCAGAAATAGCAAGTCTTAATAGAAATATGTTAGTAATGGTACACATACGAGGATTCTGCACGAGTGCCTAAATTTTCAATAGGTTGCCTACCAAAGCAGAATGCGGTACGAGTATTACACTGAAACAGAAAATTTGCCTAATGGGTACCTCAATTGCTTTATGCCACTCCAGCTGAGGTTGGGTGGTATTACTATTAATGCCATTACTGGCGTTCTCAAAAAAAGAACAAATTAAAAAGCAAAAGTGATAAAAATCTTTGTATAAAAAAATCAAAGGGATGAAGATTTAATTTTTTCTATATTAAATCATAAAATTTGCAAAAAGAAATTAATGACAACTTTAACAATTAAACAAAATCTAGTTCAGACTTTTTTTGTTTTTTATATGATAAGAAAATGTTAATGGGGTCTCTAATATGTTTTTAAAACAAAAAATCATATTACAATTGAGGCCTTTTTAACCAAAATTTTATTTTAATGAAAATATAAAAAGACCAATTTTTTATTTTTTTAACCAGAGCTTTGGCGAAATTATAACGCATTTTAACAGGCACCGTAACAAAGGCAAATAATTTATTTTTTTTTTTTACAATTCTCTTACTGGAAAAAAGTACACTATCTCCGTAACAAAATATTTTCGAGTTTTTGACTTATATTTATTTTCTTTTTTATATAAAGACTAAGTCCGTTATATATGCAATTGTTTTCTGAAATAGTAATAAATAGTACTGGCCTTTCTTTGGCTTACGAATTATAAATAAAATAAGAAAGTTCTTGCCTATTGTATATTATTGTCTTGTTTTTTAGTGCTGTAACTTAGTCCAGATTTACAATATGCAATATTTTGAAGCATTTTAAGTTGCAGCAATTTTTTTAAGTTGCAACAATACACGTTATTAAAAAAAAACATAAGTAGCACTAAAATCTCCTCAAAATTCAAGCAATAAAATATTGCTCACCCCTCTTGTCTTAGCAAAAACCAAAAATTTCATGCCGGTTTCATGGAAAATTGCAGATTGTAAATGCCGTATTAGATGACTAGCATAATGACTACTGAGCTGTTATTAACTTGAAAACCTGGGTTCGTAACCCAGCCCAGTAACCCCAACGACTTTCATTTTTCAAATGTATGTTAGGGTTTTTATACTATTATTTTTTAAAACAACGTCCTACTTCGCCGGTTCTACTCTAAAGCAAGTCATCGGCGAAATAAAAACTAAATAAAATAACTGTTAATTTTAAATAGAAAAGGAAGAAACACTTGGATTTTATTTAATTTTAAATCGAATTTTAATTTAAAGTATGAAAAATGTTTTATATATATTTTTTCTTTTATTTCCTGTGTTCTACATTTGTGGCAAATTATAAAATACGTAAAGTTATTGTTATTGCCTGGAATCAATATTTTGTTGCTGATTGCTTACATTTATAAACATGTATTATTTTTAAGAAGCCGAGCACAATGCAAGTAAACAAATATTTATTTTAATATTTTCAGGTTGATGCAATGTTATGGTGAAGCCATAAAACGAAGCCAATATGTACGCTCTGATGTGCTAAGTACATCAATGATGTGATCAATAATGTGAATCAAATTTATTATATAAATTCTTATTTTCCACAAATGTAATCATTACAAAGTTGTGTTCTGAATTTCTTTTCCTTTTTATTTTGTTTATAAGTTATTGTATGCTTGTTTTTGTATCTACATTTGTTGCCAGCCATACCAACAAAATATTAATACATTTTTTTTAAACTTACCAAATTAATTACAAACCATTTTATACCAGCTCATGCCAAAGTTGCACCAAAAATTATTTATTATTGAAACAAAAAGCAAATAAAATAAAAAAGAAAAAAGGTTTGTAAAACTTGCGTTAAGGGCCATCAGATAAGATAAAAGCAAAATGTAGTTAAATAGTTTTAAATATTTTTGTTACGGGTTATTCCCATAATAATTATGCTGAACTTTAATAACTACATGCGACTGAGTACAGAATAGTAAGAAGCTAAAGAAAAAATAACTTAATAAAAATAAAAAATGTTACATAGCAATTAAACTTTTCACTCGCACTTGAGTTGTTTTTGGCAAAATTATATTACTTTACGACAACTATTTTTTTCATAATTTTCACAAAAATACCATAAAAATTAATTTTTTTAAGCCTTTAAATAAATCAAAGTATTGAAATATAAGTTCCTATTTTAATTCTTCTGTTAGCAGTAAGATTGACACAAAATATTCTACAGGAAACTTATTATTTTTTGTTCCGCTCTTGTTTTAAAAAAAAGGTAGATACGTCTATAACAATTGTTTCTAATTCCTAGCGCTGAAATTATAAAAGAAGGAAGGGAGAAACCTAAACTAAATTTTTTTTATTGCTTAGGTTGCTTAGGTTATATTAATCAGTGTTTGAGGTTAACGAAATTCTACATAAATAAAAAATAAATAAAAATAAATAAATAATAATAAATAAATAAAAATTAAATAAATAAAAATTAATTAAACCTGCTAACGATATCCTTTATGTTTTTTTTTTTTATTAACATAATAATTTCGTAATTACTAGTACAAAGTTTATTAAATAATTGAAAGAACGTATTTTAATGAATTTAATTTCTCACAAATAAATTTTAGCTACCGAAATTTCCTAGAAAAAATTATTTCTTACCCTGTCTAAGAAAAAGAAAACATTTTCGCATTCTAAATAAACATGCAAAGAAATGAGCTATTTGACTTCATTAAGATCGCGAATCTAATAAAATTATTTTTAAGTCCTAATTAAACAATTTAAGTGGTCTTAAAAAAACAACTGAGAGATGAAAGCGTGGAGTTAGTAAAAACAATCCTAAATGATGACAAAGAACATATTTACCTAATGGAAATTCAAGTTAATTTTGTATAAATAAAAAAACTAGAAGTACAGAAACTATTTGAACAAAAACTCGTTTATGATCTGCTCCATTGTGTATTTAATAAACAAACAATCACATGTACATTTTTTCGTGTTCTAAGGACTCCACAGAAACCACGTGTTGACTCATTATTTATGTGTATTAAAATTGTTTATAAGTTTACATTTAAGTTTAAATTAAATATTTGCTTAAAGGATTTAAATAAAAGAATATAAACTACAAGGCATGCTGATACTTGTACATCTTGTAAAATGTTCACCCAGCCAGAAGAACGACATGTACATATTTAAATTAATGAACATTTATTATTAAAAAACACCAAATAAAATTGTTCGGTTTTTCAGGCAGATTATGACGAAGTTTTTATACTTTGGTTGCTTTATAGTGACTAATACTACTCAGCTGTATGTGAAAAATAATTTCTTCATTAGCAGATTTAGGTTTTTTAACTAACATGTTCATTTCATTAGCTGACGATTTATGTTTCTAACTCACAAACACACAAAAAACCGTAGCAGTAAAATGAATTCTTCTTTTGTTTAATTCTATTGTTTTAAGCAAAAGATCTTTTGCATAAACTGAATTTTTGTTTAAAGTCACAAGGATATTGATTTTCAATAGAACGCAATTGTATTTTTTTTTTTTTCGATGAAAAAAGTATTTCGTTAAAATTATAGGACTACAATTCCAGTAGGGATTTGTTAAAAAATGCGGAAAAATTTGTATGTAATTATGTATGCGTATGTATTTGTTTATTGGAATGTACATACATTCCTATATGTTTTTTTGCTCATGTTGTCAAAATTTTTCAAGTTCCTTTTTAAAATAGAAGAAAATTGTAGGACAATTTTAACATTAAAATAATATTGACATACTGTTGTTGTTGTTCAGGTAAGAAATTATATTTATTTATTTAGTTTAACGGCAAATACTTAACAACAAAATTCCGATATGAAAACTTTTACTTTTTAAGTTTTAAGTGAAAAATATCTTAACAGTCAAACTTTGTCTAAAATTATTAAATTTTAAATTACGATTTTTATAAGTTAAAAAAACCCAAAATTAGGGGGCTAAGACAGGGACATGATTGTTTTCTGTGTCAAATAAAAGCCAAACTTAATTATATCCTTTATCTGAAAGAAATGATTCGAACTACAATCGTGATACCTTATACATTGCGGCGTTAAAAAATCTCAAGTCATTAAATATATTTCTGTAAAAATTTTATTTAACCATAACAAATTCAACATAATATCGCTTAAAAATTATGGGGTTATGAAGAATAATTTAATCTTAAACAAGTTTTTGTTTTTTATCAATATTTATAAAACATCTACTTTGTTACACCTGAAACAATAAACCTTGCATAATGGTGTCAAGTTTTTTTACTCAAACACGCAAAGTTAATTTTATAGCATACGTTTTACGCAAATTTAAGACGGCAATAAATCTTTATTGGATGGCGGTAAGCCGTAATTGAGGCACTTTGTTCAGTTTTTGTGAATGTCATAGTGACAAAATAATAGCTGCCGTTGTATGTAAGTTTGTATATAAAATGTCTTTGTCGAAGATTCCACACAAACTGAAATTCATACAAAATATTCGTATTAGATTTTGTCATGTATATGATTTGATTAACGCATATTTGGAAACTCTTGCTAGAAGGTTTTCGGTTCGTTTTTACCTGAATATTTTATAGCAAAAATTTCACGAAAACTAAAAAAACAATGATGGAAAAACTCAGGAATGAAATGTTAAATATGATAATAACATAAATTGTGGAAAATTAATTAAAGTTTCTAAATAAACAAACTTTATCACTTACACTGCACATAAGATTTAATATAAAAATGTTTTATTTTTCTTCTTAATATTAAAAAATCAAATTTTAAGGAATTACGTAACTTTTTGTTTAATTTTTTCTTAAAATAATAAAACTTTATAACTCAAATGGCAATAACCACAAATAAGTAAGTTATTTAGATAAATATTTTAACCAGAACTGTTTAGTGAGAAAAGTGATTTATAATTTAAATTTCTTTAAGAAACAGCTGAAAAAAAGCATTGTCATTAAAGTTTAAAGGATAAGAAGTTCACTCTTAAATGCATTTAAAAACTTGTTGAAATTAATAATCAGTATTTTGCGTGAAGTTCTTCACACAAAATAGTAGCAAGCAATTCTTCTGCAAATCGTTTGTTATATAAACGTGATCATATTTAGCACTTCATAATTCTGCCACAAAAATTTTTCAAAAGCAACGGTGTGACATTTGAACAAAAAAAATTTTTATCTTGATATATAGAGGCTTACGGACAGGAACACTAAGATTTTTTTAATAATATTTTTGTTAACAAATTAAAAACAAATAATTAACAATATAAATATTGTAAATATAAGTAAGCACATAGTGTGTGGCTACCAGACAAAGATGGTTGTAAGCATTTCATAATCAAATCACACCATGTTTTATTAAATAAATGTTGATATTTTGTCCATTAGTTTATTTACAAACATTTAAACTAGACAACTAGATTTTCTCTTATCCAATCTAGTTGTCTGCAATACATTTATTTCTCTTCTATAAAAATCAGCACCAATTTCTGTTAGTCACTCTTATTGAAAGCTCTAGGCAAGACCTCTGTGAATTCATTATGAGTTTCAAAAGTAAAAGTAGCTATAAATTTAATGATGAGAATCAACTTTCAAGAAATTTTTAAGAAATATGTAGTTGGTTTTTGACGTAATTATATTTGCTTCCACTAGAGCTTCTTTACATTTGCTTTTTATAATATATTAGTTTGACTGAAAAAAATCTAAATTTCTTTCAAATTTGTTTTCATTTCTTAAACGGGGGTGAAGACACTTTGAAATTTCTATTTTCTTTGCTTTGAAGGGCACAATTTCAAGTAAATAAAAAACAAAAGCTTGCACAGCAATAATTCCATTAATAATATTTTATTAAAGTAACAATTTTTTTGACTCTTTTTTTATTAATAAATTAGAAATGCTACATATAGTTAATACACCAATGACAAAAAGAATTAATTTTAAAGCTGATACTGACAATGTTGCACATATATATAGATATTTATTACATAAAATTACATAATTATTTGTTTATACATGGACGAACACAAAAACATTAGTTAAGTTTTTTGTTTTTTTTTCATATATGTATGTATGTATATTTGTTTTTTGTTGATATGACTTACAAAATTTTTCTTTCAACTTCATTATGAAAAAAATTTTTTTCATGTTTTCAAATTTTGTTTTTTGTTCAAACATTTTTTATATACATGTAAAAACAATTTAATTCCTGAAGATGGTACACAAAGGAGTACCGAAATATTGAAAAATAAATAAAAAAATATTTGCAATTTCTATAAAATAAAAAAGGACTCTCTAAGCTAAAAATAAGTTAATTTATTAATAATATTTTATTATTATTATTTTTAAGCATTGATATAAAGCGATTGGCATTCAACTTTATTTGCAGAAAAAGGGAAAATATTAGTATTTTTTTATATTTCATTAATTTATTTCAAGTATATGAAATGGACCATTCAGCATTTATTATGGAAAAAAATTATACAGCTGAAATGAGAGTCATTTAGTTGTAATATTAAATGTTATTATGTTTCCTAACTTTTGGATGATTATTCTTTTTAAGAAATGTTTCTTTAAATGGAACACCACATTATAATTACATAACACGTCGTTTTAAAGCTTTTAAATTGCAAAAAAAAATGTTTCGATGCGTATGACTAATAGGAAAATTATAAACTAAATATCACATATACTCACCGACATAAAACTCTTATTCGTTACTTAAAATGAACATGTTTATAACAATAAAAATGAAATCCTGCTCAAACACTGTCTTATTTGTTACATATTTCAAATACAACACTCAAATTACAGAAGACCGAAATTTCCTTTCTGTCGATTACACTATTTATTTCACCTTAATTTTTGGGAACTACGATTAATTACTAACTTCTTTTTGAGTATTTGTGCAGATATTACCACTTAAATTCAGGTCCTAAACAAGCTAAATGATACTTTGATTACCTGTCAGTATGCTGAATTAAATGAAATTAAATAAAATTTTATTTCAATTTTTGATATGTCTTTTTTTTCAAAATAGAATACATTTTCAAATTAATGCGATCTATTGAGTTCTTTATAAAATATTTTATTTAGCAATTTATTTACTAGGATTAAAAAACCAGAAAATTAAAGTTAATAGCATGACCTGTATGTCCTTGAAAACAGTAAGAAAAGTGTCAACCCCTTTTAATTTTTAAACAAGAAGGATTTTCCTAAGCTTTTAATAATGGCTAAAAAAGTAATTTGGTTTTAAAATGAATTTTCAAGTGCACACGTGTGTTTTTAATTCTTTTTTCTTTTTCAAATACTGCACTCATTAAATAAAAAGCAACAGTTTTGCTCAGAATAAAAATTTTATTTTTATTTCATTTTTCATTTGCACATGTCATTGCCTGCATATCAAGTGACAGAATAGTTTCTTATAAGCAAAAGATAATTAAAATTCATTTTTGTTCATTTCTTGATTAATAAGTGGAAAATTTTAGAAATGAGAATTTGTTTCTCCACAAATGAATAATATCCTCCTGTCAACATATCTCTGTACCGTTACGTTGAGTTTATTTAGATGTATGTAAATATATGTGTTTATATATGGATGTGTTAATGTATGTGCTCTAATAGCTAGAGACTCTGCAGTATAAAAAACTCTAAGGAATACATCAACTCTCCAGGCGCGAAATGGAAAACTTTGTTTATTTTGAAATGTTCATGGTTTCAAAAGCCAAACAATTTTAAAGATTTTTTTTAAATATTTAATTTACGGTCATTATCACGTTGCAAAAATAAATCAATCTTTATAGACACATTTTTTTTTTTTTACCTGACTGAAATTTCAAAACATGTGAACAGAAGAATAAAATTCAAAATAAATAGATTATAAAATGCAAGAAGATGTGAGTTTTAAGTTTTTAAATTTTTATTTCATTTTTAGCATAAATCGCTTGCAAATTGTGAAAAATTTATCTCTAAGAGAAGTGTGGAATAGCTAATTGTTATTGTTTTAAGATTTTATTTTGCCTTTAAAAACAATTTTTTAAAGTTTTCGCTTAAGAAAAATTCGTTTTTTGAGTTGTGCTGAAATGCAAGCCTTATTCGTATATTCCTTTTACTTATTTTAGTTTCCAAGTTTTTGTGGTAATAATGATTCCATTTACAATTTACAAGAAAAAAGTATCAAGACAAAACGCAAGCAACAGTTTCTATGGCAAAATTATTGTGCCAGGTCTTAGTATGTTGACATCTTCAGCTCCTTAATCTACAGAGCATCAGTGTTTATCGGCAAAAGTGAAAATATTTTAATACTCTGGTCCGTTATACTATTAGTAATCTCCAAAATAATTACAAAATATTTATTTTCGACAGTAATTAGGTGTATTTAAGGGATGTTGATCAAATGTAAACTAATCAATGTAGTGAAGCAAGTTGAAACAGAACCAAAACTGTCAAAGCCGATTATATGTTTTTAAACAGCCCGTTTATATACGTATGTCGTTTAAGTTTTAATAAATTTGAAATTATAAATATTTTTGTGAAGTTAAGATGTTCCCAATAAAAATATAAATTATCCGCTTTTTTTCCAGCGGAAACAATTAGTTACACATTTTTAAGTCTTTTTATAATCGGCTGACCGAATTTAAGCTTTTCATCGACAATAGCGTCACTATTTGTTTTAAAAAAAACTGTATTAAATAGGTTCTCAGGAGAAGAGTGATGCGCTGCTTCCTATTGTTTTAATAACATCCTGGATTTCAATTTCAAGAGGGCTGATAATATTAATTATATTTTTAAATACATTAACTACAATTAAATATTGATGGGAAATACAATTTTGTTTATGGCTTTACTCAACCCATCACGGAATGTTTAGCTACATTTCAGACAAACTAAAATAAGCAATAATAACACTCGCTTTTCGCAGGCAATCGTACACTCACGTTCCAATTTTCGGAATCCAAAACATATTTGCTTGTATCCTAAAAACACAAAACTAAATTTTCAAAAGCCCTGTAAAATCAAAGTAGACAGAGATGAAGAACAAAAAAATAAATCCCCTTATCGTCAAAACTTCTTATCTTAACATTATCTAAACTAACGTAGTTCAATTGTGGTCATTTTTATGCTTTGAGCTTTAAAAATTCAAATTTATTTAAATAAATTTTAAGACTGATCACTGCAATCATCTGTTTTGTAAAAAATTTGAACCTTCACAAAGAAATTTAAATCTCAACTAAAGAAGCATGAAACATAACAGCGCATGCATCCTGACTAAAAAGTAGGAAGAAATGAGTTCTTGATAATATCAGCAACTACAAAAAGTTTTTTTAATTGGATAAAATATGATAATTTATTTCAGTTCAATTATTTCGATTAATAGATATAATAAATAATTTAAATATTTATTTGTTTTCTTTTATTTAAAATGATTAAATTATAATTTATTTTTGTTTAATCATAAAATTATAAATTTAAAAAATGAAAATGTTTGGTTTTTACAAACTGCAGAAAATTAGAAACAAAAATTTATAATTTTAATCAATTTTATGGCAGACATCTTTAATTATCAATTTATTTACACCGTGTTGCATCTTAACTTCTGTCATTGTGATTCTCCTTTGTACATCATCGAAATAACGCTGGCGGCATTTGTTAAAATTACAGCAGCATGATTCAATCGTTATGTTACAAGGTTGTCTATAAACATCAAGTATTTGATTTCATGTTGTGAGACTTAAAATAATTTCAGCAAAATTTAAAACTTAAGTTCAATTAATTTTGTTAGTGAATTTTGTTGTTCAGCATACAAAATTCTCAGTTAAATAAAAAAATACACCGATATTTATTTTCGTTATTTTATTAACTGCATTTAACTGGTTGGACAACAACTCTTTATTTCAATTACTTAAATACATTCTTATTATTTTTCCTTAAATTTAATAATTAAAAACAAATTGAATATTAAAAATATTAAAAACAAAATCTTTGTTTCATCGATTATATATATTTTAGTAAAAAATTATTTTATTTCTTTAAATCATATGGAAAATGCCATGCAATAATTATCATTGTTATTGCAAATTATATTGGAATCAACATAAATTTAACGAGATACTTGTAATTATTAAACACAAAATTCACATTAATTAATTTTAAAATAACAGTTTAAAAAAAATTAAGCAAAACGATTATTTTAAATACAACAGCAATTAATAATTTAAGTTCAGTTCGAACAGAAATAGTATTTTTGCCAAGTAATTAAAACTCACAAGTGAATTCTAAGAATGTTTGGATATATTTTATGACCTCGAAACATTTTATATTCTCAACAACAATTACAAATTTCAAATATTATTCGCTTTTGTTGAATTCTTGGAAATTTATTAAGAAGCATAACAAATCAGAAGGGGCTTAAATTCAATATAAAACACCAAGTGGAATAATTTTATTAATTACTATTTTAATAGTAAACCGTAGAGAACAGAGAAGAGGTTGGTCTATATTAAGCAAGAAGTCATGTAAATGACCCTTATAGTTTTGTGGTTGCGTAACCATTTTTGATATATGTGGCGGATTTTATATTGGCTTCCTTTTCAGAATACTAAAAATTCTTGATTGAAATTGAGTATTGGTAATAACTTAAGCTTGATTGCTTTATGTTTGCGTCTATGTTTAACGATTTTACTGCCTTTCAATGCAGAAGCAGTTAAGCGCTTATCGGTGCAAAGTTTAAACATCAAATTACGTTATGCGATTTAGATACCGACCGAAAGTACCGACCGAAAAAATAAATAAGCTTCTGTCTTAACCAAATATTTATGAGCTGCCAGCGTTTAGACAGATAAAAGAAAATAGTCAATGGTTTTTTACTACTCAGGGTGGCTAAGTTATCTTAGAGGCGAATAAATGTAAAATGCAGTTCATAAGACGAGTTCATGAGTTGACGTATGTGACTTTAGACAGAGTGAGTGCGTGTGTTTATGTAGCAAAAAGGTTATGTAGTAAAAGGTGCGAGGAGCGAGTATTTGCAATCAAAAAAACCTTTACACTTGAAAAAGACAAAACCTTGAAAATAATCTAGCGACCTAGAATAAGCTGCTTTGAACAATCTATCATTTGCATTAAAATATATTTTGCTCTCTCTCTCTCTCTCTCTCTCTCTCTTTTGAAAATTAACATTAATGTAATAAACACAACGTGCAATTTGTAATAAATAAAAATATCAGAAAGTGAATTGCACCTAAAAAATAAGAAAAAATAAATAAAACATAAACCGAAATTATACAAGAACTTATATTTTTTAAATTAATTATTTTCGTAATTGATTATAATACCCGTTTAGCTGATCACACTTTTCTTTTTACAAACTCATTTGTTATAGCTTTATAGTGACGTTAAAAAAACATTTACTGGACGACTAAAAACAAAATGAACGCTTTTTCTACTTGAAATATTATAGCTTTGTATAATAATGCCTTTTTGCGATGACATGTCACAACGTCTAGGAACATAATGTCCATGAATATTATATCGTTCGAAGAAGTGGACAAAGTGTGACTTATGAAAGTGACATAACGTCCACAATTAAGACAACAACGGCTTGGCTGACTAAAGATATTTTGCACAAGCGGCTTTCGACCAGGCGCAAAAGTTTTCTCTTCTATGGTATAACCAACACTAGCTTTGCTAACTAAAGATTTTTTGAAAGCCACTTTATAAAAACATAATATATTTCTTACATAGAATTACTTAATACATACCTATAATATTAATGGACGTTATGACCCTAAGTTGTCATTATATCCTTGGACGTTATGACATCCCACCGACATTCCACCTTTTTAGCTTTAAAATGAATTGAACATTTAAACATTTTCAATTTCAAGCCATAATTCCAAATCCTCTATGTGCGATGATCTAAAACTTTTTTTAATGTGTCTAAAGCCATTAAAAAGTTTACATTTAATAGGTATGAAAACTGTAATGTATGATGAATAATTTTGTCTTTCGTTAAACGTTTTCAAACGAAAGTAATGTGTAGAGAGTGTAAGTGGCGCTAAAAAATTTTAAAAACCATTTACTCCAATATTACCTTTAAAATAAAGCAGTGCGAATATTAATCTAAGCAGTGGAAATATTAAATTCAGATATAAATTTGTATTTTGATGGTGCCCAAATCCTCATTATTCTCTTTTAAAACAGCTTTAAAAAATAATAGAACTGAAACGGAACAAACCAAAATGTAATAAGCGAAAATTTGATGGTAAAAATGTTCATAAATGGTAACGATGGCCTTACTCTACTAATCAAGGTCATGTCGCAAAGCTTTTACGCAAATACTTATAGGGTAGAATAAATAATGTTCCGAGAAATAAACTTGGTTAAGCACTTGTAAAATCATATCTTTCTATAGCAGTTTTAACCATCTGGATTACTACAAGTAGTAAAGGTCAGATGATTGCATTTTTCTACCTTTTACTCAATTTAAAAACATTTAAAATCACTCTCATATTAAAAGGCCACTTTTCTCTCAACACCAACAAAACAATTTGTCTTATTGAATATAAAGATGTGTAATCAGTTTAATGTCTGCTCTAGCATTAACCTTTTTATATTTAAACTTATAAAATTATTGTCGTTTTGCCTTTGAATGATATTTCTTTTAATGCTTTGTAGAAAAATTCAAATTTAATTACGAAAGTGAAACAGTGGATATAATAGCCTGTCGCGGCTACATTATTTTCTTTCATATAAACTATAGGTTAAAAAAAGAAAGCTTGATGAACCTTGCTGAAAAGAAACATGTCTCAACTCATCTATTTTTTTAAATGGATAATGATATAAATAAGTTAAAATTATTTTTGTGCATTTAACGGGAGCTTTGACCAAAAACGAAATATTTGTATCGAATGGTTTTTTATCAATAACGATTTAAAAAACGTATGTTTAGGAATTAGTCGCTAAAATTATATTGTTGTTTTTGTGATAACGTACATACCGTCAGACATTTTTATTATTTAAGCACAAATTCTAAATCTTAAAACATATTTTTAGTAAATTCAAAAAAAAAAAAACAATCAATTGAATGAATCAAACAATTCTTTGATCCGTAATTGTCTACGTAAAACAAAAATATAAGTTGGGAGCTAACAAGTCTCACTGATTAAAACACTAGACATCGATAATTCCAGCCAAAAAAAAAAAAAATCAAAAATATTTTAGCAAAACAGAAAACCAAGCTACCATGTTGATTCTGTGGTCACAAGGCTTGCAGTTCCTAAATTTGTATTATTAAACTCAGAAAATTTTTTGAAACATTTCTAAATTATTAACAAAATAAAAGAACAATGCTATCGTGATCCACTGAATACAAACTTGGTATTCAATATAAAAAAACATTTTATTCCCATTTCTATTATCTTAAGCGAATTATCACAATATATAAAGGGGGTTGCTAAAATTTTAAACATTCTATTTTATTTAAAAACATTAAATAAATAAAGTCAAAACTGTGTTGAAAACAGAGAAAACAAATAAGATTTAAAATAATTTCGTTAAAAGCCAAAAGTTGCCTCTAGCATTTTATTAAAAAAAAAAAACTTTTATATTAAACAAAATAAGACGCACAATACCGTTAAACTTTACATGACCTTTGAGATGTCCTTTTATGTAATTTTAACATTTTTTAAATTAAATAAACAATTTTTTCCAAGCTTTTTATCATATATTTTTTTTAGAAAGACGATTATTTACAGTGTTCAACAACTTGAGTAAAATTCATTAATGCTTCTGACGGATAAGGCATTTCGAAGAAATAAATTAATGGATTGTTTTACTTTTTTTTTCACAAAATTAAATACATACAGTTTGCAAAGTTGGCAATTTATAATCACCAAAATTATTATGATGTAGACCTAAAATTTTATCACATTACAAAAATGTTCATATGAAGCATTAAAGAATTTAAATATAACTTTCGTCCGTTAGTTACATAGTAACACATATTGATAACTACGGGCTTATTTTGAAAACTTTGGACTAAACTTCTCAATTTAAGATTTTATAACAAGATCATGAGAAAAAAATTTTAAGGAAATGGAAATCATTCGAACTGAGCTAAACCAAAACTTTAAAAATTAAAAACTAAAAAAAAAAGAATTATAATTTTTACAACCCACTATGGGGTACCTACAGCCAAACAACTTGCTTTTCTTCTAGGAAAAACATTAAAGTGTTACTAATATTTATTGGGGCCTTGAAGGTTTGAAGCCATTCTGGTATAAGTTTTTGAGTGTGATTAGATAATTTGATTTAAAAAAAATCATAACCAACTACTATTAGGTAACAAGATTAATAACAAACCAAATTTAGATTTTTTTGAATTCTCAGAGCTACACTTGGCCAAGAAGTGAATGTCCACTCAGCGACAACTGAACTTGCAATAAGGAATTGAATGACTACAACCCGTCTCCTTACATGTCCTTACATGTGCCGGGCAGAAAAGAGCTATAAAATTCTGTAGATTTGTCACAATGACAAGAGATGACAACCCTGAAGTAGCTGAATTTCGTATCTAAAGATCCATATAAAAAATAATACAAATATTGTTGTTTCATGATATTATTTTTTTAACTAAATTGCAAGACTTTTTCAACCAACACAAGGATAATTTTTATTTTATAAAACAACAATTATTATAAAAAAAAAATAAAAAGCAAAATTAATTTCTTTATATTGGTGAAATCGATTTTAATAAGAAAAGTAAACAAGAAAAAATATTAATATATTTTTGCAGCTAGTTAATCTGTTCTATTACAAAGTAGGTCGTATTTACTTATTTAGTCAACGTAATCTCAAAGTTATATGTGCTGTTAAAGTCAAAATGGCACATGGGACAACGACAAAAAAAAACACTTTCTAAACAGAAAAGTAGTCTGGGGAACTTAAGAAAATAATAATAAATAGATGTCATACGGTTTAAGTTCTGTCAAGAGAAAAACCGTAATAGAAAGTTATATTTGGCAGGGTAACGTCGTACTAGTTCGCTGCAATAGCTTTTCGTTAGTTCTCTTTTATTGTTTGGTGTGTGTTCTTTCCCATACTACAGAATTTATAATTGTGTTCATAACTTGTCTTTACATTTGGAAGCTTAAGTTTCAAATAATATCAAAGTATATTTGCACCTGGTACAGTCACGATTTAATTAAACTTAAATAACATTGTCATAGTAAAGTGGCACCTAGCGGACGTTTCCTGTAGGAATTGCTTCTACAAATATGGCTGACATCGAATGAGTTTTATACAATAAAAATACTTTTAATCAATGGATAAGCATCCGAAAAAAACTAAATTCAAATATTAATTTTTGACAAAAAAATCCCTATTTATCTATATGTAGCGCTTTAAAGTGGACCCTTAAAAAACATTTATACCAGGAACACACGTTTTATGTAAGCTAAAGATCTCTTTGCACTTCAATTCATTTAATTAGAAGTATGGGTAAATTATTCCTACCTACGTACAAGATCACATTGAAGAGTGATTTATTTAAACATCTAGAAATACTTAAATTGGCCCGTAAATTATAAGACAGAATAGTTTTGTATGTTCGAGGAGGTCTTAGACACCAGCAAAACAAATTTATAAAAACAAATTAGATTTTGTATATTTTTTCGAACTGCAAAGTAGATTTGTGCGAGAAAAAAAATTTTATTGTCGCTTTGTTATAATACTTTCTTTGATGTAACAACAAAAGGCTATGAATCAGTTAATGAAGAATGTGTTAAATTACATACATACATAAATTACATACAAAAAGTGTTAAAAGAAATTATAATTAAAAAAAAAACTCAGTTTGTGGATTCAAGTATTTTCTTTTAGTGCAAAATTTAAATTTCTTTATACTTGAAAACTCTTTCTTCATTAAATGAGAATAAATGAAAAATTTTTAATTGCTTGATAATTAATTAGATAAATACTTCGAAATATCCATTTTTTTCAATTTGGAAAATTCCCAGTTTAACGTTATCGGACATATTTTGCGCTTTTTTCTAATTTTATAAATTGTGGCAATAAAATTTTCTGTAGTGTTAAGAACAAGAAATAAAAATATTTTATATTTTATTTATGAATCGTTAATTCCAATAAAAACAATAATAACACAGTTAATAATCTACAAAAATTGCTAGTTTTAGCTTCATAGAATATCGGCTTTAGCTGAAATGACAACAAGATTTTTGTATAAACATCGTCACAATAATACAAACTTGAAAATTAATTTAATGTTATTATCATAGGTGTTCATTAGATAATCAGATGAAGAATGGCATGTGATGATATCTCATCGTGAATTATTGTATAACCTGAGCTCATCAAAAATATTAGAAGCAGTGAATTTTTTGTTGCATGTGGGGCAAGATTGGATTTTTAACGTTCAAGTTTGAATAGAGTACTGCTGTTTCCTTCTTGGACCAACTGCTTAGATAATAATATTGCAGGACAACTTTAGTATATCGAGCCCTTGACAGGTAAAAATTTAACTAATGATTTCTGCTTTGCTTCTTCTGCTGCATATTCGTTGACAAGAATACCGAAGTGGGATGAAACCCACATTATCCTAATTTTTTTTTTTTAATTATGATATACAACAGTTCTGTGTTATTATCGCTTTTTTCCTAAAAATAAACAATTTTAATGATACATCAATGTGATCAGAAGGATTTGTTTTTTCACAGGCAGACATTTCGCATTTTAATATTGCATCAGAAATATTTCAAGAGATTTTTATTTTAAATGAATTTAAGTACAATTAAAGTAAATCTACTAAAAAATAATAATTATTAAAATACAAATTCGTTTAACAGTTTATTCTTTTAGTATTTTATAAAACTGTATGTTATGAATATATAAATAAAATATATGTTCTTTATAATTTACATTTTGTTTCACTTGCTTTATTAACACGAGTATCCCTTTTTAGCTTTAGTTAATAAATAATCAATTTCTAAAAATCTTATAACTCATTAATCCTTGCATTATAGAGGAAAACTTTGTTAACCTGATAAAAAAAAGAAATTAAAAATTCAAAATACATCGATGGAAAATGTTTTATTTTGCAATAGTTACACAACTTAGCAAAACTCGTTCACGTACAGTTTTTTTTATTCTACATTTTATGAATTTGAGTAGTAAGTAATTCAAAACTATTCCAACGTTAAACATAAAAAATAGTTTTTTTTTTATTTGTTTGATGAAGTTATTAATTTCTGTGTATGATTTTGCACATCAATTGTCTCTGAATAAATTTCTGCTTTTTATTTTCCTTCCTCTTTCCAGCAATAAAAAACTTTTTTGCCATCATAAATAAAATAAAAATATCGATTTTTTTAACAAAACTTTTAAAAATTTATGAAGCAAATATTTAAAACTTTTCCAAACATTATTCATTTATTTCTTCTTATATCTAGATGAAAATGGTAAATAGTTTTAATTTTGTAAAACTTGATGTAGCAGAAAATACTTTAATCATGGAAAACATAAAACAGAGCAAAAAAAAGAAGATTTCAATAGTGAAAAACAATAATTTGTTTCTGGCTTTAGCAGCGTGTATTGTATTATTTGGCAGAAATAAAAGTGTGTCTATAGCTTCTTAGTTTGATGTAGAACAAATGTTATTCTTCAACAGAACTTATTTTCATAATAACTTAAAGCCTTATATTTATATTATAATTCAAAAATAGTTTTCGTGGGGGAATTGAGGTTGCTGTAGTCGAAGTGGTTAACACGTTGACTACAAACTTGGTTGTCCAGGGTTCGACCCCTGCGGCAATCAAAAATTAAGAATGTTTTTTTCTGCTTAATGGTATAAATACATATTCAGAATTTACATTAAAACATGCAGCCTCCTTCGTCGGTACTTCTTTCTTAGCATACTGACCGGCGAAGTAAAATAACTAACTCTCTATCTCTCTCTTTCACCACCTGTCTTATCTCTTATCTATCCCTTTCCTAAAGAATGTAGCACGGTTACCAAAATAACTTAGTAGGTATTAATGCCTGAAGTGCTACTTCTCTTTATAAAAAAAAAAAAATTAAATTTAAATTTCCTCTATTTGAATCTAAAAAATTACCCAATTTCTTTCATCTAAAATCACTATTTATGAAAATAACGCATGTTCTCAGCTTTCGCTAAAATCACGTCTCGGCTGTATTTTCTTGAACATTTTAATAAAATGCACAATGTGCAGCAGCCTATAGATTCTCATGCCGTTTATAATAGAACAAAAAGTAAACTAGAAATGATACATAAATAGAAAGTATATACGAATGAAACCATTGGAGGAATAAATTCTCGTTAGAAAATCTTTTATAATAACTTTATATCAACACATTTGTTATATTCCTGTTAAAACAAGGTAAATTTCCTAAATATTTTTTAGCAAAATAGTTTTTATTTGCAAAATGATTAAATCTTGAAGGAATTCATTTATGTGAAACAAAAGAACAAAGAAAATTGTTTCACTAACTCACTAGAAATTTTTTGTTACATCAGGCGGGTATTTTTGTGGTTTTGCACTTTAATTATTTCTATTTGTTCTTTCATGTCTGCCTTTTGTTATGTTTCAACTTATTGTGATAATGATTACAAATGAAATATTATTTTTATATGGTGTCTTCATGTTTGGCTTTTTTATTAAAAAAAAAACACGTTTAAATAAATGAATTGATCTTTTGTATAACTTGTATATCTTTGTAACACGAAAGTTTGGAGTTCAAGTTATTTGACCATAAATAATCAAATTCGTGTCCTAAATTGAGTAATCTCTGTTGGTAACACTTTCCAAATCAAGTCATAAGGTAATTGGTTTATTGAGTCATACGTTTCATTTATAGATTTTTTTATTCTACTTTTAACCGGCTTTGCTTTGCAAAAGGTTGAGCTACTTTTTCTTTTTTTCAAATTGGACGGATAGAAAACTTTTTAGTTTCCTTTTAAACAAAGTAAATAAGGGGCAATTTTTAAAATTAAACATTTTCAGAAATATTTCTAACTCGGCCTTTTATTTCTATTACGTTGTTTACGTGAAAAACAGTCTCATTTCATATTTCACAAAAAAAAAAGCAAAATAAATAAATAAGTAAATAAATAAAATAAAATAAAATCGGTTTAGTATAAAATTGCACTTACCAAAGTTTTAGATTTTTAAATATTTTGATAAAAAGAAACCTTCTACCATTTTTACCGTTGCTGCCACAATACAGACGCAAACTATTTGCTAAAGATAAAACAAAGCAGAAACTGAACTAATCAATATGTTTTTATCAGAATGTTAGAAATATTTTTTTTTTTTTGAAAATTGGAGTCAACTCGCTAAATTGAGCTTCGTCTTACCCTTGAAGTTTAATTTTAGGATTAAAAAATATTTTTAAAAAAGTGCTTGGCAAATGTAAATCTAAATTTTTTATTACTTATGGCTGTTTTCTGTTAAGACACATTTGAGAATAAATCTTTTTTAATATATTTTTAACATTTGATAGCCCTTAAATCCAAAATAACGAAAAAAAGAAATAATAATAAAGAAAAGAAAAATTAACACAAAAAGCAATAACTACAAGATTGCTTTTATGGTGACGCCTATTAACAATAAAAGGAATCTGGCATAAAATAAGAGGCATCACAAAAGGTGTCACACATATTAGATTCACAAGAAATTTTACTATTTTCTATTTTTACTCTGCACTTATTCTCAAGGCTGCTATAAAAAATAATTAAACAAACGGCCTTTAAAAAAGACAACAAAAATAAAAGTTAGATGAATGAATACAATTTTATTCAGTTTTGACCTGTTACCTGTTTATTATAGAAAACTTACTTTAATTATGTGAAATCTTTTATGTTAGATATTTAAGTTTGTATCTTTTTAGTTTGTTGTTATCTCATCGTTATTTTTATTACTTTAAATTAAAACTTAGCAAACTAATGTGAAGACTAAAATCCCTATTTTGTGCGGCAGGGTCTTATATTGACCACTTCTTGCACTTTCCTTGCATTGAAGAAAACGAATAGTAGTTTTTGTCTACATTTCAAATCATTTAGTAGATCGTCAAAAACCAAATTAAACTTATTAGCTTACATATCGCTTATTTGCTGTAACGTCATCATATATGCAAACAGTAAAAATTTAACAGTTACCAAAATTATATTTGTATTGTTTATTTTTTATATTTATTATTTAAAAAACTGAAATAATATTTTACACATGAAATTTTACAATGAAATTTAATGACGGCTTTACTAAATATTGTTGCAAATAGTGTCAAATATTTGAAAACACCTGGGATGAGAATTAAAAAATTTCGCGGTTTATTCAAATTATAGAACGCTACATCAAGAACTTTGAAATTTTAGATTTCGTAAATTAAATATGCTATTGTAAAATAATTTATAATCCTTAGCTAGACAACTTCTCTGCTACTGGCATATTTTGCTTTAAACAGCGAAGCTGCTTAGAATTGTAAATTTATTTTGAAATTAATTCATTTTTACATAACTGTGTGTCACATATGATTATCTTTTTGACTCTATTTCTTCTAGGAACAAAATTTTATACCTTACATATAAAATCAAATATTTTTGAAGAAGAATTTGATATGATAAGCGCATAAAATGTCAAAAACAGACAGGTATAAATGTTTGTATAAACTTTGTGTGTTGTTTTCCTTATCCTCTTCTTCTACAATTTCGCAAGTAGGTTATTGAAATAAAAATTTGAGGCTGCTGTAGTCAAAGTGGTAAACACGTTGACTACAAACCTGGTTGTTCAGGGTTCGAATCCTGCGGCAATCAAAACACAAAAAATGTTTTTTTCTGTTTAATGGTATAAATACATATTCAGAATGAACAAAAAACGTGCAGTCTCCTTCGTCGGTACTTTCTCATAGCAGATTCGCCGGCGAAGTAAAATAACTATCTATCTTTCTCCTTTCACCACCTGTCTTATCTCTTATCTATCCCTTTCCTAAAGAATGTAGCACGGTTACGAAATAATAACTAAATAGGTTTTAATGCCTGAAGTGCTACTTCTCTTTAAAAAAAAAAAAAAAAAAAAAAAAAAAAAAAAAAAACTTTTATCAGATTAAAGCTGTTGACAACTTTATACACACTAGATAACGGTATCCTTCCAAAGGAAAAGTTAAGAAATAGTCACACAGGTCAAAATTATTTAAATATTTCTTTGCTATTACTCACAGTTACACAAACGCATGCTTGCGTTTTAGTCCATCAAAACTTTTTTCCATCAAAAATCAAACAACAAAAAATACATCAACGGATCAATGCTACGCACATTGGACATTGACCTGTTAGAAACACAGGCTGTACGCCTCCACATCATTAAATTTTCATGTTGTAGAAAATCAAAATTTCTGTCGTTATTTTAATGAATTAAGGAAACATTTTCAAAATATTTTTCATTTGGTTGATTTATTGTTTACTGAATTATTCGATTTAAATTTGACTACAAAACATTGGATGACACAGAGGAAAGGAAAAGATAACTGTAAAATGTCGCAAATCACACGTGGTTGCAAAGAGATAATTTATACTTTCAATCAAGTTTTTCTATTTACACGTGTTACATCGCCACGAGCCTGTTGCTTGTATTTGGTGATTTGTCTTTATTTGTGTATTCAAATGCGCCTGTCACATGTTCGAAATAAATAAATAAATTCACATTTGCAGATAATAGTCGTTGTATTTATCTTAATTTAAATATTGCGTTAAATTCTCTATTTTATTAAAAAAAAATTTAAAACCACCAACAAAACAAAGTTTTTTCTTCTTTCGTAAGTTCTTTGTTTTATTTCCTTTATTGTCTCTTCCTCTGTAGCAAACATTCAATAAAACATATCAAAAAAATAGACAACTGTTTGACTTTGTAATGGGGCTTTAGATAAAACTTTTGAATTGTTTGTGATGTATTACCAAATAAATAAGAATTAAATCGTCAAGTAGCAGCTGGGTCAACTTATGCTTTTAGAAAGATTTAAAGTGGAGACTGTACGTGATGGATTGTTTTTTGTTTTCTGGGATTGTTCCCCTTTTTTGCAGGTAAATAGCATGTAATGAACTTTAGCTAACTTTTGTTTTAATCGCTTGATTTTTTTATATTCAGCTTTTAAGTTAAATGTCTTCAAAAACACAAATAGTAAATCTTCATAAAAGATGCCTATTTTAATTATTTACTGTGGAAGTGATCAATAAAATGCATAACACAAATTTTGAGAGACCGACGACGTTTCATTCCAGGGACTAGCAATTAATCCAGAAATTTAACAACCGTCGTTGCAATGATTTTTTTCACTTGCGTTTAAATTAAGAAACTTCTGATTTAATAACTTTAAAAAAATAACGCCAACACAGAGAGCACAGAAAAAATTTGCATCTACTAAAGATTTTATTTATTTTTAGACTGCAGTTCAATCAAAATTTTCTTTGCTTCAATAATATATTAATAAAAAAAAATTCCATTGATAAAATAATTGATGTCCTTACCCCATCCTCCTTATGGGAGTAAATTAAATAAATATTAAATAATACAAGAAAAAGAGATAACACTTCCTTAAGCTTTCTATTTGTAGTAATCTACAAATGAAACTTTTGTCTTCTCCATTGTATGCAGCATCTAATTTTTTACGAGGATCCTTAAATTTAAAAGTCAAATATTAAAGACCATTGGTACTAAGCAAACCCAAATTTAATTTGAATTGGAAGAAAGTAAATAAAGTGAAATTTTTTATGAAACAAAATAAGACATGTTCTTTCAACTGTTTTGTCCGCTTCCATACATGAAAAACACAATATTAACTTAAGCATACAGAAGTGTTAGTTAAAGAATAGTTTCATTACTTTAATTTTTTTTTGCAATGTCTGACTACAAGATACGAAAGAACACAAACTTTAATTTTTTCTTCTCAATGATTTTCGTGCAGAAAGCTTTTGGTGCGTGTGTGTGAATGGCTTAAATATATTAAATGACACAAGAATTTTTTTGTTTAGCTATAAGAAATTTATCTTATCTTTTAGTTTGATAAGTTAGGCGGGGGTTGCTAATGGGATTGTAAATATTTCGATACAAACACTTTATCCAGTCAGTTTTTTGTGTGCGATGATTTAAAAATACAAAGGTGAAATAATATGAATTTCTTTAAGCTTCTAGTTCTAAAAGACGATTTACATGCCAGTCATTTAGTTTTCCTCCATTCAAATTTTTGGAATACTTAACTTAGATTTAGTGTTTTATAAAAGTTCTACACATATTAAAGGAAAAAGCAACCTGACTCTTGAATAAAATAATGAAAACATTCTCAGACATCAAAAAACAAGTTCACTTTAATTTTTCTTTCTTATCTGGCTTTCACTTTGGCTTCTTTATGAAAAAAAAAAAAAAAACGCTCATCAGAAGCACAAAAAACAATATTTTTTAATATCTTAATAACCCGCTAAAATGTTTTGCACACACTTCTTTTACCAAAAATTATTTTCTTGGGAAAACTGTTGATATTTTTACTTCAACTTAAAAAGGGTAAAAAAAAAGTTTCAGTATTAATTACACTACCATTTTTTAAAAAAGTTTGGGATATTAAAAAAATTTATAAATGTCTTTCAAAAATTTGAAAAAGTTTAATTTTTTATATTCTCTTTCACATTAAAGAATCCTTTTCAATTTATCAGCGATATAATACAGATAAAATTAAGTAATTAAGATGTTTATCAAATAAAAACTGTTTGTTTAATTTGATGTAATATTTAAAATTCGGCATTACAGTCAAGTTGTTGTAATTTAAGTATTTTTATTGGATAAAACTTACTTAAGTATAAATTTCATTAAAATTTAAACAAAATTACTAAGAAGTAGGAATTATGTTATTTGAGGAATCGTGCCATTTTGACTTAAATTATATTTATAAAATTCATGATGGATCTTTAAATAAAATGTATGTATAAAGAAAAACCTTAAAAAAAACTTTTATGTAATCTTTCAAAATAAATTTATATATTCTCTACCAACAAAAAAGTGCAGATAATAAATCTGTGATAAAAATTTTTTTTTTACAAAGGGCCACCAGAAGAAGATAGGGCAATATTTATACCAAAGTTTAAAAAAAGATTACTGCCTTCTAAATATGAAATACAAAAAGGATAAATAAAATAGACAAATATTATCATGCGAAATGCTCTACTAACCCTTCATTACAGTTTTGAAATAAATTGCAAAAAATAACTATAAAGAAATAATATTAATGTCCTTTAATATTTAAGGACGAAAAAAAGATATTTATTTGTTACACAATAATCTGGAAACTAATTGTATTTCGGTGGTCAACAACAAGGCAAGATAAATGGGAAATGTTTAACTCATTCATTTCATTTATTTTTAAAAACTAATTTGTTTTTAATTGCTCTTAACAACCCAAAAGAAAATGAGGAAAATTTATTTAATATTAAACTAATTTTTAAGAGGATAACGATGTTTTATACCACATGAACAATATAGAATGTTTATACTTTGGTAAAGAAAAGGCCTACAAGTGACAATCACTTAGACTTACGAAAAGTCATCAAATGTTTCGTACATTAAAAATAATAAGCGACCAGACTATTTTCCAAAGACCCAGCTCTATAAATAAATTACATGCCTGATCTTGCTATGCATGCATCGATCCTATTAAATTCCGTGGCTCTATACAATTTTCTGCAGTATAGCTTGCGATGGATGCCGCCAGATTCTCTTTCTTCTAGACCCCGCGTTTTCTTTACAAAGGCATATAAACTTCAAAGTAAAAACTTAAAGTTGGTAATGAAACTAAAGCCAAGATATTCATTGTTATCTAAAAGAGTGATCAATTCCTGGTTCATCATTAGGATTATTAGGATAAAAATGATAATGCTTATCCTTTTGGTACCCGCTTCGGTCCTGTTGAAATTTAAAAGCAATTCGTCAGTCAATGCGACTATTTACATTCCGAGAGCAAAGTAACGACAATGTTGACTGCATAAATTAAGAGAAGATATCAATTGAGAAGTTCGGGAAAGTATTTCAAAAATTGTTTTAAAAGTTTCAAAACCAGTAAAAAATTCAAAATTTTCTTTTAAGCTTTATACACATATTAAAAGGATGTAAAAAAATTTCTGCAAGTTAAATAAAGCTGTTTTAAAGCCAGAGTGGCACATTGCCCACCACTCAGTTTTTTTAATGTTAAAATTTAAGAAGATACAAAGACTTAAGAAGACGAAGCCTAAAATAAGGATCAAGATCACAAACAAATTATGTGCTAAATAACACAAGTATACAATTGTCTGTGGATTGCAAAAAACACATTTATTTTATGAACAAGATTTTTAATTTAAAACACTTTTTTGCAATGATCCCTTGCAGCTCAAGCACGAAATAATATTGATTTTTTTAATGTATAATATATTAGGAATATACATATGTATGGATATTAAATAAATATTATTTATTTCAAATAATACACCCCATAACAGTCAACCAAAATTGCGTTAAGTGGTAAACGCTTGAATCGCGAATTTTAGTAAAGACTTTTCTTCATTTTTTACCTATTTATTTACGTTTCTTTTTATTATGTTTATTTGTCGAATGAGCTCACTATTACCGCTAGCTGATAGGCAGATATACCACTCAGATTAGATAAATACTTAACTTTGTTTTGTTTCAGAATACATATCGATCTCATTATTTTACTGAAATACCGTAGATTAACTAATTACCACTTTTGAGGATTCCGTTTTTTTCGTCGTCTCCTTATTTCATTCTTGATAACCTAATTTTCGTTTGTTTTCGTTTTTTTGGATTGGTCTTTTAGATTTTTTATTTGTTTATTTAGGCACTTCCCTTGTTAAACGCCTCCCATATTCCACACAATTTGCATAAATATTGCTAAGGCTAGTTGCGAAAAATATGACATCTTTCATTCAAACGAAATGCTTTTTATAATTTGTAACTTTAATAGAAAAACAAACTTTTTAGAATATAAAATAATATAACAAGACAATTTAAAGATGGAAATCATTGTGGCTCCCCACATAACACACAAAGCAAAGACTTTAATAACTTTTAATTTTTAGTAATTTGTTTATTTCTTTTATTTTGGCAAGATATTTAAAAAATTTATCTTCTAAAGATTTTCTTCTGCATCTAAGGACCTTGTTGAACCCAAGGTTATTTGAAATTGCTTTTGACGAAATTATTTTTGTTTTTTCTTCATGTGCGTCGTAAATTAGTTTTCTGTTTTTGTCAAATGTATTTTTTTTTTTTAATTTTTCCAACACGTAGATTCTCTTGCTCTCTTAGTGAACTGAAATATTTAAGTTATTTAAGCTAAATTGAATTAATATAAATCTTGGAAATTTAATATTAAATCCATTTATATTCAAAAATTTAATAAATACTAAAATGCGACAGCAGCTTTCGTAACTAGAATTTGTGGATTTGAATAATAAAAGTTTTAATAATTCTATGAATATTCAGCACAAATTTTTAACTTTTTTATTTTCTTAAACTTAAAAAAGTTATTTTTTTCGACAGAAGCACATTCTGCGACATTATTTTTTAATTTTCCAAATGTGAATTTTGTAATACAAAATGGTCTGAAGTTTTTCGAAGCCACAGATTTGACAAACTTGAAAATAACCTTTTTCCACTTTTTGTGGTGAAGAGTATAAAGTTATTGTTTTTCGCTTGTATATCTTCTTGCTTAACAAAAGAAATTAATTTTATTATTTTTTTAATTTAAAACTTTTTTAGTAGGAATTTTAAGATTTTACGCAATGAGTTTTAAAAACATTTTTAGTATCTCATATCATACCGAAACTCCATATAGACTTTGAATATATAAAAATATAACAATAATTGCCCTCATTTTAATATTATGCCAATCGAAGCCCGCCTTAGTTTAAAGAGTTGGAACTTCTCAATTCCGGTCATAAGTTTTATGATCAACATCAATATAGAAATTAATTCTTCAATTAATTTTACTTAATAAAAATATTCAAAAAACGACAGAATTCATTGAAGGCGAAATTAACAATGTTGGAGTCAGATACAAGACTTCTTATGCCGAAAAGCTGGTCTGATTGCGTAGTTTGAAAAACAATAAAACCATTTTTGATTATAAATATTCGCATTTTCACTATTAGGCCAGAAATATATATAGCAGCCCTCGTACTTAGCTGCCTTGACTTCAAGGCTGTTTCGAGATTATTTTTTAATATAAAAAAATAATACAAAAAATTAATGCAAATTAATACAAATATTTTTGTTTATTTTCTGCATCTTTTATTATAAAAAGAATTTAAAGCAAATATTCTAAAAATGTTAATCGAATAAACTGTTGAAGTTGTAAATTATTTTAGTTAAAAAAAGTGTTTCTTTTAAAGTATCTGAGATAATT
Organism: Cistogaster globosa; assembly: GCA_937654795.1. Taxonomy (NCBI): domain Eukaryota; kingdom Metazoa; phylum Arthropoda; class Insecta; order Diptera; family Tachinidae; genus Cistogaster; species Cistogaster globosa. The sequence goes on along the minus strand of OW569406.1, from coordinate 120,019,627 downwards.
TTTTAGAACAAAAACAGTTCCTTTACCTATAAATATCCTATTTATGCAGAAACGCCAATAGCAATTTTAATGCAGAGGAACGAACCCGTTCATTTTTTGCTTTCTGCTTTAATATCATTACAACAACACCAAAGCCCAAGGACTGTTGCTGTTACAATTCTTTGGCAAATTTGCTAGCAAGTGCATGTATTGCACTGAAAGTATAAAATTGCAAAATGTTAGAATAATTTAACGCTTTGTCTTATTTTGCTTTCATTTTGCTTTGCAAATGATAAGAAAACAACTGACTAAGAATTTTTTTTTAAACCTGCAACTTAAAAAATATTGTGCGCAGTTCATTTGTCGCATTTTCTTAAAGTTATTTTAGTTAAACAATTTATGTCTGTGTTTAAAACTGTAGTCGAATAAATATTATTGTTTAAACAAAACTTATATTTATTAAAAACACGAGCGTCTTTGGAAATAAAACAAAATAATCACCTTCAGGCTCAAACACCCTCTTTAATTTGCTTTTGCAAGTTCCATTGCTTTGTTTTTTTTGTGTTTTTTTATAATCATTTGCCGTATTATATTCCGTTGCTAGTTAAGCAGAGATAATAAGGATGAAGGCAATTTTCAATACAAAAGAAAAAACCACAGACTAAACATTTGCAACGTCGTATTATCATTCTTTGAAACAAAGTGTTGGTATTTACCCTCAAAATGTACTCACACTCTTCTTTAATACACTTACACACAGATTGTTAGTCTTTTTTAATCTTTTATGCTGAAAAAAAACTAATAATAAAATAATTGCCTTTCTAAACATTTTTATTTTTTGATTTAACTAGAATTTTTTAATTTTCTTTTTCTTTTTAAAAATTTTCCCAAGGGGAGATGATCGGATTATGTTAATGTTCATTTTTGTAGTTTGCTGTTGTACTTAAACATATGACTAAGACGACCGCTAACGATAAAATGAAATTTATTACTTGTAAAGGCTTTTCTAAAAGGAAATTAGAAAAACTTATAGCAGATTTATTTTTTTTTATCCAACCTTCACTTAAACAATAGATAAATTGCTGCAATTGAAGTAAAATTTGTAACACTAAATAAAACTTATATTTTAAGACTTCCTGAACTGCTTACCGTAAATTGATTATATTTTTTTCAGTAACGTAAATTTAGGCAAGGTTCTTATCATCACAATAAACAGAAATACATTATATAAAGAAACTTATTTAGGAACTAAGTCCTACTACAGTTGCAATACGAGATTTTAAAATAAATATATTCCTTTCGGACTTTTATAAAGAAAATAAAATTCAAATACCATGTCAACATATTTGACAGCTTTAGTTTTTCTTTAAATCCAATAATTCAGGCAGTTAAATTAATTAATTGTTCAAAATAAATAAAAAATTAAAGTATTAATTGCACTTGTGTTGCATTATTAAAACTCTTTGCAAAAATTAAACATATTTTTGCTCATCAGGTGAGTTTTCTATATTAAAGATTAAATTTTATTCCAGTGTCCTGCATAAATGTATTTTCTTTTATTTTAAAGACCATTAAAATAATGAAATTAAAAAAAGTATAGCTTTACAGTAAAAAGTTAAAACTTGTTTTTTTATTTTTCAGCAGAAGATGTCACAAGATGCGTTTAAATTAAATAAACAAAAGTTTATGGCTGTTAACTATAGAACATTTTGTCACATTTGAATAAATGCCAACAAATTGGCGTTTTTAGCTTTTCTGGAAGAAGTTTAAAGAAATAATCAAATTAAAAAGAACGGCTTAAAATAAACGTAAAAGGTACTGAAATAGTTATAATATTTTGAGATGCTTCAGATTAAAAAAATTTTGGAAAGTGAAAAAGCAACATAAAAACTTTTTTAAACGACATAATCGACCAATCCATTATTCGACTTTTGTGTTTGCTTAAATTTTAATTGAACTCCTCTAACTATAACTATTGACTTTAATCTACTTTTTTACTTTTGCCTTAATATTTCGACTAAATATAATTTTCTAGAACCCAACAGAAACTTTACGGTTTTCGGAGAGTTAATGAAAGTTTTGTAATTTAAATTTACAATTTATACAACAGCTGTTGCTGCTAAACGTTTAATATTGGCCTAGAAGGTGGAGAAGAAAATTCTGATTGAAGACTTAATAAGTATAGCATCGATTTTGTTGAAAGATGCATGGGAGTGGGAGTTTTTTTTGCAATTTGATTTAATTAAAATATGTTGAAAGGAACTACTGAGAAATAAAAAAAGGTAAAAATGGCACGAGGTGTATCTATTGCATTTACGCTTTAAAATTTTAAATTATAAAATTTTTCATGAAATGATAATGGAAAAGTTTTTAGTTGGAAATGGGAAATTACCATATTTTTAAGCTGGTGCTCCTGGTTACTAAAACAAAAGCTAGATAGGAAAGCAAAGTTTAAGTGATTTTTTTTGCAGATTCAAATACTTTGTTCCTTAATCACGAAGCTTTTTTCTTCAGTAATTGTAGACCATTTCTAAAATACTAAAGTTGAGTTAAAACTGTTTGTATAGAAAACAACTAATAACTCTTAAGGAAAAACGGTCAATCGTCTTTTGATTTTTAAGTTTTTAAGAATTTTATTTTCTTTTCTTTTCCTATTTCGTCCTCGTATTTTTAAAACATTGCACACAAATAAATTCTTAAATCAAGTATCTTTAACGAAATGTTAGCAATCCCAATTATTGACTTTGCCTAACTTATTCAACTAAAATAAATAAAAAGTGCAGTAAATAACTTTAACTATTCAGTTGCGTTTAGAAATTCATATATATGCTTGCACACAGTCACCAAAATCTTCTTAACCTAGGACTTAATGCAATTGACTAATTTTGCTTAAGTTCCTCATGTAGGGAAAAAATAACACATTTTTTTTTTTTAAGTGATAAGTTACACGGTCAGGAAAATGGTTTTCAAGTAGAGAGTCTCTAATATTTAATATTTACTGTTAAAACTTTAAATAACTTTTAAGCGATAACATTTATTGATTTCATAGTTACTTTATGTGCTGATGATTATTTCTATTGTCGTTATTCGGTAGAGAAAATATTTGAAACCTTGATCATTTTGTTTTAAATTTCTCTCAACAAACAAATATATTTCTTTAAGTCGTCGTCCACTATAACTTCGTTGTTGGCTTTCTTTACAATTTTTGCCATTTTTGTTTTGTAAATATTCATCAAAGTGACGCAATTCTGCTTTGAGGTGTTAGAAAAACCTACTGAACTCGCGTATAATTTTCTTTTTCCAAAAGTAAGCAGAGAACTTGCTTTTCAGAGAAGGAATATTTGCCTTCAATAAACAGTTTAGCGATTTTGATTTTATGTACTGAAAAGAATTTATTGAAAAATCAACTCCCGTAAAAAATGATCACAGAATGGGAATAATGTGAAAATGAAAACTTGTTAAGTTTTTCTTTATTCAAAGTCTTAAATGGACGGTGCGGTTATGACGTGAGGTGCTAAAAATGTATTAAAAACTTTTAAATAAAATCAATAATAAATAAAGTGTCAAACTTTTTTTAAGCCAGCTGCTATAAAAACAAAAAAATTAAATACAAATTTAGTTTCTTTCTATTTTCGGTTTTTTTTTTTTTTTTTTTTTTTGTATATTTTGATTTTTAGGGGACGTGGATTAAGCGGAAACATTTACATATTTAAATAAAAAGGAAACATTTACAGGTTTAGCAAAAGAAGATATTTCAAAATGTGTTTTTAATTAAACAAATAAAAGTTGATAGCTTCTTACTTTAGAGCACTTTGTACCGTAAAAGTCACATTAAAACTATTGTCAAAAAATGCGGCTTTTAGCTTTTCTAGCAGAAGTTTAAGAAAATAATCAAAATTAAAAACACTGCATTAATAAAACGTGAAAAGGTACAACAAAGTGTTATTTCTGAAATAATTTAAAGGGGTTGCTCAAACAAAATATTTTGTTACCGTTCAAATTATAAAAAAATTTTAAAGCGAAACAGCCACAAAAATCTTGTTTCAAAAGACTCATTCAACATATTCACTATTCGACTTTTGTTTTTGCTTAAACGCTAATTAAACCCTCCCAACTTTAATTGTTGCCTTTTTATAATATTTTCCCCATTTTTTCACTTGTGCCTAAATATTTCAACTAAATATAATTTTCGAGCACTCAACAGTAAATTTATGGCATTGAAAGAGTTAATTAAAGTTTTATAATATAAATTCATAAATTCTACAAAAGGTGTTGCTGCGTTTTATTATTCATTTAATTTTTATGTATAAATTCATAGAAAAATTAAATGCCATAAAAGTTTTAATAATAAATTTCTAAGTTTTATTTGAATTTCAATTTATTTTTAATAACCGGAGTATTTCTATTCACTATGAGAACAATAACATTTACATGTTGCAAAACTTTTAATAGAAATACATTAGAGGAAATAAAAAATTTATGTGTAAACCACATACGGAAAACAATGTAAATAATATTTTTAATATACAAGATATGAATATTTTTTTCAAATCTTTTTAAAATTTTATTTGCACTAAAAATAATCTATGAAATATGTCAAAAGTAATTTCAATTAAGTTCGAGATCAACAATATAAAAATATATGTCTATGAAAACATCCACAGAAGAAAACTTTTTGGGTTATTTTCCTAAACAAAGGAAAAAAATAAAGAAAAAAGAAAAAAGTTTTTAAAGTCCTTGCTTTGTGTGTTATATCGGGAGTCACACCGAGTTCCATCTTAACGTTATTTTGTTTTATTTTGTTTAAAGAAACTTATTTTCCATTAAAATTACACTTTATTTGAATGAAATAATATTGAGAATATTTGTGTTATTGCTTTTAAGTTGAAATGGTGCACGAAAAGAATGTTTGATACTGTGTAAAATGCTATAGTCGGAATTGGAATTACTATTTTTTTGGAAAGCCAGAGGTGTGCTTAAAATTAGAGCGGAGATCCAATGGTCTAATCAGAAAAAAAATGAACGAAGAAAAAAACGATAACAAAGATTGGATAAAGCGAATATGATTTAGGAAAGAATCTTGCAAATCATTGGCCCAGCCCAAATATAAAACATATTCAAATATGCTTCCTAAACTTAGTTAACGGTTGTGTAATGAGTTCAGTTATGATTTGCGTGCTACAACGAAGCAACACTGTTACTGCACAGTAGCTGCCTTCGCAGCAGTTAGGAGCAATAATTTAATCCCAGCAATTTGATTTATCAGGTAAACTCATTCAACTATAAAACAGTTCAACAGTTTAAAATCTTAATTTTTTTTAAATCTCTGCTTATTTGATAAGCTTAGGTTCATTCACAAACTTTTTTAACTTCAGTGTGTTCCAATAAAAAAAATATTTAGTGTACTCAACTTGGGACTTCTAAATACATTATCATTGGTAGTTTAATAGCCACATCATTTAACTCCGACAAGACCTTAAATAATATTTTTAGACAATATTTCATGCTGTGCTGTGTGTATATAAATTTCCATAATCCTTTCGAATCATATAAATGAAGCAAGAAAAAATTTAAAGGTTTAGGTCTAGTTTAGGTGGATCTCACTAAAAATATTGACATTTATAAATAAAAAGTTCATAATATAAAACTTGAACTCTTCTTATAGTGATCAAATCCTTCAAATTTCAAACTTTTAAAGACAATGTCGATTTGTTTGTTGTATATTAAAGATAAAATTCTAAAAGAGCTATCATTTTTAAAGAGTGATAATTATAACAAACAATAGATAAAATTGTTCTTTGAAAAAAGTTTTATCATCGCGTACATAATTCTGCGGCTAAAAGAATTTCGTTGTGCAGATGAGTACAAAATGTAAATATTGTTTCATTGCATACATTTTCAATAAGAAAATTTAATGTAGAAAGCTCATTTCATTTATTTGAATTTAATTTTCCTTAGTTAACTGTTTGACGATAAAATGGAAATGTACTTTATATACTTAGTGGTGAATCATTATTTATATCGCAACAAAAGAGACATTTATGTTTTTAACTTATTAAAGAATTAAAAAAATTCTAAGAGGAAATGCCAATTAAAATAACCAAACGAAAAGAAAAAAAAATATAAATAATACAAGTAAAATCTTTTTTTAAACTCACAATTAAACATCGTTTAAAAAAGTAAGAGGAACAAAAAGAAAAGCTGTTACACACAGAATATACAGACAAGAACATTTGAGATGTGAATGCCACAAATCATCTCGTAAATGTGAATGATAAGATCGTTAAATTAAATTGACTTTATTTTTTTAAATGTAAATGGGCAATTAAAAACATTTGATATAAAAGTTAATTTAATTATTTATTTTCTTACAGCAAAATCAAAGTTTATTTCATATACAGCATTCACCATTTTTGAAGTTATTTTCTGTTACCATGAATCATGCTAAGGAGGTGTTATAGATTGTTTATCTTTTTATTATAAATTTTATTTTTCTATTCTATTATTTATTTATACTGAAACATGTTAAGATATTCAATTTTTTTTAACAAAAGATATTATTGATAATATTATTCAATCGAATTCCTTTTAATTTAATTTTTTTGGAGTTATTGGTTGCAATACGTTAAAAAACTAGAGCATATTGTATGCCAATATGAGGCTATTTTATTTATATATTTTAAATATTTATTTTCATATTTATAAGGCAGTCATCTTTTTAAACTTTGGCATAGATTTTACAGCATCTGCCGCTGGTGGATCTTTTTAAATAAAAAATATTGGCACAGACGCGTTGCTATAATTTGTTTAATGGAGAATGTATAAATCTATGATTGAAGAGTAAATAAGATTTACATCGATTTGGTTTCAAGGTTTATAAGGATGTACTTTAAGACAAATATAAGGAACTGATTAGAACTTTTTTGTAATTAGATTTAATAAAAATATGGAAAGAAATGTTAGCAATCCCATTAACAAAACGCGTACAACTTGTTCGCTTAATTTAAACAAAAAATATGGCAAATACCTTTAATCATTTGTTTTCTTTAAATCATTCTTATGTATGCATACACACACTCACCAACTTCTTCTTGCCCAAGGACTTTGTAAAGAAAAATAAAAATTCGAATTGTGTTTTTCTTTAACTTTTAATCAGATAATGCAACCGAAGTAATCAAAAATAATAGTATTATTCTCTAATTAACCCTTTTTTATGCTTGAGTTGATACTGTGTTCTTCATGTAGGGAAAAGAAATTGAAAAAAACTATTTTTTTATATCTCAAACGAAGGCTTAATTTATTTGTTAAGGTTTTATGTTCACACTAACAGTTTCCAATTTTTAATATTTAATGTTTCACTTTGTTACCTTATATTAATTGTTATTTTTACTCTAATTAAAGTGAACAATGTTTAGTTTCATTCCAGCTAAAGTCCTCGATAACTGTTTGTATGCAATTTGGCATTTGCAGGTATGAGCTCGATCCACTCAATAAGTCGTTGAGCGATATCATCTACTGATTTAATTGTTACTTCACGTTCTGATCATTATTTCTTTTGTTGTTGTTCAGTGGAGTAAATATGTGAAAAATTAATCTTGTTCTTAGCAAACAAATATATTTATTTTTACTATTGCATGCTCCAATCCGTTATATTTTTCATCTATTTATTTGGAAAACCGATAATCGATGTATTGGTTATAAACTTTTCAAGGCGTCGTCCACTATGTTTTTAAAGACATATATTCACTTGTAAGTATTCTTAAAAGTGACGCAGTTGCGTAAGAACTTAACCTTAAGATTATCTTTAAATTTTTCCTTGTTCTGTCCTCAAAAATTATTATTTTTTTTTTCTCCAAGTTGCAAAAAAATTTTTCACCAGTCCACTGTCAAAATGAATAAACGAATTTATTTCTCTCCTTGTAAGATCAGAAAGTTTTCAAAAGCCGCAGTGGTCCCTCTACGATTTAAGAACCTGTGGCTTCTTTCTCTCGTTTATGACAAAATTCAATCTAAATTAAAATACGTTCTGTGTATTTCTGTTTTTTTTTGTTTGTTTATTTTACAAATTATATTTTATATCACAACGTGTTTATTTTACAAACCTGTATACATCATTTTTGTAAATAAATTTTTTGTAGCAATTTCATAAATCAATACCTTAAGGCAAAAATTAAAAACTAAAAGTTACATTATATTGTCTACAGATATTGAAAAACCTTCGCAGATTTATAGCTCTTTATAGTAAATTGAAGCTTAGAGGTTAAAAATAACATAATAGTGCTGCCATAAGTGTGCTGCCTGCCACAAGACATAAATAACTTCTGTGTTAAACTGGACATTATTTTTCTACTCATATGGAGCTAACTATGTTAACATAACAATTACAGTTTGCTAGTACAGTTCTAATCAAGTATATCTACAACTTTAATATTATTTATTGATGTCATTATCTGGATTTTATTATTTATTTGACTGACGCAAGTATTTTATATTGTTTGAAAAACAGAAAAAAAGAAATCTGATAAAAGAAAATATATTTTTTTATGAGGCCACAAAATATTTCATTTAACATTCTCAATGATTAATAAGTATTTCTTGCTTTTTAAGAAAGTCAATTATATATAACTATTTTAATGCTTTTTAAAAACGTCTACTAGATAATCATTTAAGTTTTGTAATAGTTTTGTTCACACTAGTTCAGGTTTTAACACGGGACTTTTGGTAAGTGCAATAGAATATAATTATTTGCTTTTTTACTTCCTCTAAACGCAGTTAACATTTAAAAATAAATTATTTAACAATTTTCTCTTGACTTCTGTATACATTGTAAATCGCTTCCAAAAAAACTCCTTATTGTTGAAAGTAAATCAATTGCAAAAATAGAAAAACTAATTCTTCTCAAAGTGGTGGCATTTATTCGATTGGTAGCACGTAACGAAGTTATGGAGTTAGTGAATGAAAAATATTTAAATATTTTGATAATAAATCAACAACATCTTTGAGCTTAAGTTTGTGTTAATTTATAAATATTTTAAAATATGTTTGATATGAAAAATGAATTAAAAACAGAAAATTTTTGTTATTTCGTTACAATGAAATTGTCGAGAATATTTGCGACTTTCTAATATTTGTCTGTCAGAATATATATTTTGCCTGTTTCTATACATCTACATAATAAAATGGTTAAAAGAATTTATAATAACAAGAATAGAAAATAATAAATGATAATTTAAAGTACAATTTTCTTAACTTGAAGTCTCTCCAAAATAAAAACATTTTATCTCATAAATTTATAAATGAATTTAAATGTTAAATATGAACAAAAGCAGATTTCGTACGAAGCTTAAAATACTTGTTTATAAATAAAATAAATAAATAATAAACTGTTAAGTACCATTTTATAACGGAAACATAAAAACATACTTCAGGCTAAAAATATTTACATGTTTTTAATATTTTACATTGACAACTTAAGTAACTTTACATTTGGTGAAAAAATATTATGTGACATTTTTGAAATGAAAAACTTTTTTTGAAGGGTGAGCCAAAAATTTACTTAAGATACCGATTACAGTTTTTCTCTTTAACGTATATTTTCTTTTTACATTGTTTTTGTACAAAACGATAATGTTTTGTAAGAAACAGCACATAGCGAAATGAAAGCAATAAACGCATGCTGTCTAAACCGCTCTCCGTTTTTTAAAGAGTTGTGTAGCATAAAATAATGGGTGACAGAACCACATAAGTTAATTGCATTTAACTTATGCAAGGGAAACGCCATGACTTACCAAATTTACTGTATGTAGTAGTCACTGCTGGACTGGTTTTAATTTCTATCAGCTGTGATAAATTTCCCTTGTCCTTTATTGCTCAGCGTAGAAGATGTTAATGCTTTGTTCTCTCGTATAACTCTACTAAGCTACTAGTTTTTAAACCAAAAAATCGAAATATTTTATGTGAAATTTGAAATACCCTTTGCACAAAACTTTGTTTTTCTAACAAAATAAAATTCATAAATCCAATGAGAGTGGCAATGTTTTGATCGAGTGGGAGCATTAAGTAAAATGAAGTTTTCTGTTGCTTTTTATAATTTCCATGTTTCAATAGATACGCAACGAAGAGAGGACACAGCCATTAATAAAACATCTTTACTCGATAAAAGTGTTGGATATAGTTTTTTAAAATTCGTTGGTCCTGCAATTACTAGAAAATTTTAGTTTACAAGCTACAGATATAAAGGAAATTAATAGATATAACAAAAAAGTTTTGCAGAATTTTATAATACTATTTACATATTAATGAAAAGTTTTAATTGATTGATTACCTGAAGCAAACTTAGGCTGATATTTATTCGAATAATAAAACTAAATTTCTATTGGTAATGTATATTTTTTACAGTTATATGGCCTTAATTAATGACTTTCTTATCATTATTTCTTTTAAGAAACCCACCACACAGCTCATTCAGAAAGTTTTTGCCACACGTACATTTTTGGTCTCTAAAATCTAAAAGAAATAACTTTTATGTACGTTCTTGAACTTTATTTTGAGATGATGTATATCTTTAGTTGTATTTTTAGAGTTATATTTTTCATCAGCAATATCTAAGGATTATAAGCCGTAGTTCTAAATTACAGAAGTTTATTTTTAGGGCTCTGATAAAAAAAAACTTTGTTCTTTTGCGTCATTAAAAGAAATAGAAATATGTGTCTTAAGTAAGAAAACCCAAGTGAATTAATGGACACATGGACGCAAAATAAATATCTTTACATGAATTTTGTTTGTTTAAAAGAAAGTTAAACAACTTTATCGCGAAATAGCAATGAAACAAACGCAAATATTTTGGGATGGTTCATATTTAAGAAAACTCAGAAAGAAATCAATTTTTCAAATATTCAATAAGACTTTGTTTATAGAAAAAATGTTCGATGATTTTAAGATAAACAGAACATCACAATTTTCTTTTTCAGTACCTTATGAAAGGTCATTATCAATTGCGATAAAAAAAAATGATAAATTGTTTACTGTTTACACAGCTAAATTTGAACAAACCACATCCTTAATAGAAGAATATAAATAGAAAAAAGATGAAAGCAGATGGGATAAATTATATGCGTGTTAGGAAATTTGAAGAGGGTCGCAAATTTCAGGGGTGGCAACAAACAATCAAACATATTTTTTAAATTGTATTATTGTGAAATTCGAAATTGTTATTGTTTTAAAACTACATTAAGCATTCAAGTGAACATTTTTGTTAACGTTTGACTTAAGAAACAATTGCCCTGCAGTGCGCAAGGAAATGGTGAAAATTAATTATTTTTTTATTTTTAATTAAAATCCTATTAGCTTTGAATTTCTAGTCTTATGATTCTTTTTGCTTAAAAAAAATTTGGTAAATTTTTTGAACCAACTGTTATGCCCAGTTAAGGAAGAAATGAATGACAGATCTTATTCTTCTTGAAGATATTTAATGCGTCAAATTTTCTGTTGATAGTTAAGCTTCTTAAAATATATACGATCAGTGTTATTTAATTATATTCTACTATAAATTTTGATAGAACACAAATGAAATCTGCGGAAGAAAATATTTAACAAAACTAAAAAATATAAAGAAGTCCTGTTTGAACTTTGGTCTTAAACTCTACTAATAACTTTCAATATAAATAACTTTTGTCGTTTGTTTAAATGGTAATTTAGTGCCCTGGAATAAATTTATTGCGGGACAGAAATATGAATTAGTAGATCTTTATGAAAACTTCCATGGATGAGGAAATAATTTTTTTATATAAAAATCTTATTATGAATTACTTCAATTTAACGGCAACAAAAAAAAATTAAAATTATGACTCAAAGAGATAAAAAATAAATTTATTAACTGTGAGTTTGACTTAAACATAAAGGGTTCCGTATCGAGTGTGGGACACCTTATAATTTTATTTTCTTAATTGTTACAGCAGTCAAAGTTATAAACACTTTGGGTACACGGGTTCTTTGGAAAACAAGTTATTATTTGAATACCCTACAATTTTAACCTTCACATCCTGCCTTAATTTATAATCTCTTAAATAGATAATGTTTACAGTATTAAGTAAATAAATAATTAGCATTCTTTGCTAATTACAGAAAATATATTCTGTTAGAGATTAATTTTTCCTATTTTCTTCATAAATTAATATAACCATTAAAAAAATATTTTATTAATTATAATAAACGTGAACTTTATTCGAATTTAAATTATTCATTTGGTTTTTAGAAATTTATTATTAAGTCTAAATAATTATATTTTTTATAATTTAGTGAATTGAATTTATATTCAGGAAACATTACAAAAATATGAAATAATGTTTCAAAGCAAAAATAAAAGCGGTTTAGATTTTATTTAAATTTTTTTTAGTTTATTTAAAAGGTTGTAAGAGCAGCATTTTTAAAACGTCTACAACTGCAAAAATATTTTGCTAATTTTAGGTCAAAATTTTATTATTATTTTTCGAAGAAAATCGAGATATATTAAAGACACTTCATATTCAGAATTGTTAGATCCCATTTATTTACTCCCCGACATCCCTCTTTAACTGTAATTACGAAGATAAATAATTCATCATTTATATTATTTGATTACTTTTTTCAAAAATTCTTAAAATTTACAATAAATTGCTTGTTTTCTTTACAGCTACTAAGGAAAAATAACTTTCCCCATTTCAAGTTGTGGTTGAACTCAACTGCAATTAATAACTTCCAGGATTTCATTTCTTCTACATGAAAATAAAATTTTGCAACAGAAGACTAACAAAAATTAAAAATTGCTCTCTTTAAGCGTACATTCCATTCATTATTTAACCTTAAGGGTAAAATACCTAAATTAATTTAAAAATAAATTTTAAAATAAAATATGGAATAAAAAGTAATATGCCGACTTAAAGTTTTAAACATTTTGTTTGCTCTCAAGAGACTTAAACACAATGAAATTAATGAACGGTGATTTAACTTTCGTACGCCATTAAAAGAAAAATTAAGAAACTGTAATTAACTGGGTATTAAAATTGGAATTTAATCAGCAAGATTTGAAAAATTTACTAAAGTGAGAAAAATAAGGGTAAAGAATACGTATCTTGTGAAAAATGTACAATAATTAATTGTGAATAAGTGTTTGAATAAAATTTAACTGCGGGCTCAACTTTGTTGCATTTTGTGAACTTTATTAATTTTATCTAAATGCTAAACATTATGCCTCCATCATTTTGGAATCATGGAACTGTGTCCTTTAAAGGCAAATACTTGAAAAAAATAATCTTAATAAAAAATAAAAATAAAAAATCTTAAATAATAAAGTACTTTAAAGATTTAAATTAGGTGTCTTTTTTATGCCAAAATATTTATTTTGTGTAAAATAAAATTGTATCGATTTATAAAAGAAAGAGAACACCCATATTTTTTGGTTTTTAGATTAATTTTACATTTGTATCGGATAATACATTTTAATAATAATTACGAACGTAACATATTTATTAGTTTTTATAAAACAAAAATAGAAAGACGTTATAAATTAAATATTTTTAACGTCTTACTTTATTAAAAGCTATATTTATTTTCAAAGAAAGCAGAAACAGTGAGAAAAAGGTAGCACCTATTTTGCATCGCTGTATTCGTCGCTAGTTATTTAACTAATGGGTATATGGAATAGTTAGTTAGCATGAAGTTCACACAGCACCTAAGTTTATCTCTGAAGATAGAAATTTAGTTTTGAAGGATGTAATGATTATGTCATGTAATCTAATTAAAATGATATACAAAATTAATCAATTTTGTTAAGGTTTCAGTACGTGTATTTAATCTTCATTTAATTTTATAATGAAAAATAGAGTTTTATTTAAGATGATTACATCCTTTTAATGTGAAAATTCTTTACATTATTTTAAAATATATTCTTGAACTCTAGAATGACTAAAAAGAGTTAAAAGCTTTTTTTCAAATAAAATATTCTTATCTGGCAAATGTTATTAAACTTAAAGAATGGTAGGTCTTTCTTCAGCATTCGTCTTTAACTTTAAAATTTTTAATAAACGCTACAGTGTCACGCTTTTCTGGCTTCTTTTACTTGCAAATTTAAAGAATTAAAAATATCTACACACTTTATAAAAACTTCATAAAATTTTCTTGTTGTTGATATAAAGTTACATACAGGACTAAATTACTTAACAAGCATTTTTTAACACTCATTTCATTTGATGCGAATCATAATAAATCAACCAACACACATTCCCTACAATAATATAATTTGAGCTAAGCTTTACTTTTTCTTTTTTGCATTTTTCAAAATTTAAAAATATTTTTTATTTTTAGACTACAACACACCAGTGCCTATGTTTTTTTTAGTATCGACTAAGACTTTTTTGTGTTTAATATTTCCGCATGTGGAATTTTTTCAACACTTCTAATTTTTACTATTCATTATGAAATTCATTTACAATTATTACTTGGTTTAGCATTAAATATTAAAAAAATAAATTCTTGGCAATAAAAGTTTATTTAAGTGCAATTGAGCTCGCACACATTATTTTTATTATTAAAGTTCGTTTTCGGCTTCTATTTTTCAATCATATATTGTATAATAATGTGATGAAACCGTATCAGGACTATTTCTTTATTCCATAAATATTTTTAATATAACGCTTTATTGTAACTTGAAGTTTAATTAAATTTGTTTATTTTATGATTTTCAATTTTAGCTGTTGGCTTGCATGTTGGCCTGAGTTAATTATTTGCTGAATAATGTTGTACTTACGAGAGCTACAATTAAATACAAAATGTAAAAATCAATTTAAGGTATTCATTCTTTAAAAAATTTTAAGCAGCAGTAAAAGGTTTTTCTTGGGATACAGCGGTTATCATAAAAGCTGAAAGGCTACTTTACACTGAAACTTCAGAAATCGTTAAAAGACATATTAAGCATCTAGGGTTATTTTTAAAGGTAAGGCTTGTATTTGTAATTTTCCTTACAAATATTATTTTTTATAATTACGAAGCTAAAACGCAAAATTTAATTCTAAAAAATTTTCTATAAACTTTATATTCACAAAATATGCTGTATCCTTTATTATATAAAAAATCAAATAAAAAAAAATTTTATGTTACGGATTTCAATGATTGGTTGCTTTTTTTGTATTTTCAACATAATTTGTTAAGGATGAATCACAATTATTAAAAAAATTTGTTGTAGATGAGTCGATGATAATGCAGACAAAGTAAAATAATATAACACTAATGGGTAAATATTTATAGGATCTATCAGAAATGACTGAAGTGATTTAAAGGGCCTCGTTGGTAAAACAGGTGATTATGAAATCGAGTCGCGCCGAGCGTCAGAGAACCGTAAAATAAAAATTAAACTTTTTAACCAAAATTTACGATAAAAACAAGATTTAAATTTTTCAATTAGGAGAAATTTAAGTCATGAACTCAAGACATTTATTCTCCTCAGCAACACATTTTTATTTCATAACTCAGCAATTTTAAGATTAATTTTTACAATCACTTTCTTGTGACCTCAAAATATATAATAGTTTGGTTGACTACGATTAACGCTTTCTAAAGACGAAGTTTTCAAGATAAAATATTCCACTCTAATAAAATAACAACTTTAAAATTTATTGCGCGTTAAAATATTATCAATTTGATTGGGTAATAAAAATTTTAAAACCTTTTAGAATTCGTTCATATATTTTTATGACATAATTTAAAACCCATACGTGCGATGATTTAAAATTTTTTTTTAATGTGTTTGAAGTCATTAAAAAATTTATAATATGAAGATATGAAAAATGTGATGTAAGATGAATAATGTTTGCTTTTGTCTTTGAATTCAGCACAGGGGAAATTATATTAAGTCTTTTTTATCTCAAACTTTCGCAAGAACTTTGTGTGCAACGTGTAAGTGGCGATAAAACATTCGAAAAGCATTTTAATCTAGCATTCTTTTTGAAATAATGCACAAGTTCATGAATTTAAACATTAAACATATTGGCCCATAATCATAGTCAAAAATAAAGTCGACTTTAAGACTTCTAAAGTATATTTTTATTAAAAGTGTACTTTTGGTATACTATAGACAGGTAAAAGTATACTTTAAACGCAAAAGTATGTTTCTTATTTAAAACCACCTGAAGTTGTTTTTAAATAATTTAAAATACATAAACAGCTGATTTCGACGTATTAAAATTTTCAAAGAATCAAAAAATTTTATTTTTGTGCACAAATTTCAACAAATGTTTTCCTTACAAAATATTGATAGAGATTTTGAAATTCTTGACGATTTACGTGAGGAAAGAAAAGCTAAGGTATATAAAAAAAGATTTGATCCGTTTGATCTGGATGACGTAGAGTTTTTTTCGAGGTACAGATTCGACAAAATCACTAGTCGATTCTTAATAAATTTAATAGATATTGACGAACCAAAAAACAAGAGAGGCTTACCAATTCCCATAAGCTTGCAAGTGCTAACGACTTTAAGATTCCTTGGCAGAAATGCTCATCAAAGTGACGTTGGTAGGTTTAATATTTACAGTATACTTGTAAAGTATTAAAAGCATATATTTTCAGCGGATCTGCATGGAATGTCACAGCAAACTGTCGGAAGAGTTATTAAAAGTATCTCAAAGAAGATAGCCTTACTGTTTCCTCACTTCATACAATTTCCAAGCAATGCCGAACTTGTTGAAGTTAAAAAGAAATTTCATCACGTGGCTGGCTTCCCAACAGTAATAGGAGCCATCGATTGTACCCACGTTCGAATAAAATGTCCTGCAAAAATAGTTGGTCAAGAAATGGCAGGCCACTATCTAAATAGAAAAGGGTTTTATTCTCTAAATGTTCAGGTAAGTTCGCTTTTAATTGTGGTGCCTCTTGTAAGCATTAATATTACGTTCATCTACAAAAAACTTTTATATATACATACAACAGATTGTCTGCGATGCAAATTACAGAATAATTGATATTGTAGCGCGATCTAGAGGCTCGAAACACGACGCCCGGATTTGGTCTGAATGCCAACTAAAAAATAAGCTAGAGATTAGCAAAAGGGAGCATAAAGGAGTGCTTTTAGGAGACGCGGGCTACCCTTTATCGCCAATCTTATTAACACCCATTCGAAATCCATCTACACCCAAAGAAGAAAGGTAAGCTTTTAAAAAACAAAAATCAGAAAACTAGTGTTACTGTATGAATTAATCCCCCAGGTACAACAGATGTCATATCGCAACTAGAAGTAAAATTGAATGTTTAAACGGGCAGCTAAAATCAAAATTCCGTTCGGTATTCGAGAGACTCCGCGTTGATCTACATACTGCAAAGAACATAGTAGTTGCTGTTGCTGTTCTTCACAATATTGCAAAGGAACGAAATTCATCATGTATGTTTATCAAAAAAGAATTTGTGTATTCTTTATTTATTATCAAATTTATATATATTTACCTTTACAGTTTTGGATGTGTGTCCGGTTGTTGAACCAGAATCCCAAAGTTTAAGATTTGATGCAGTTGTAAACAGTAATGGAACAAATTCTGGAAATGCATTTAGGACTGCTTTTATCAATGCACATTTCTAAGGATACTTTATCTATTTTAGACTTCATATTACACAACTAACTTTTATATATTCAAATATTTACAGAAAATATTTTGTGAAGCACAGCAGCTACTCTCAAATACTGAATAGTACTTTGATTTTGGTTGTCCAAGTTTTGATTGCTTTAAATATTTAAAAAAAAAAAATTTAATTCTTTCCATTAATACCTTTTTGTGTCCATTAACTTTTTTGTAAGCAATAAAATAAAACCCATAATTAAATTTTGTACTTACGTATCGTCACTGTTTAGTTTTCCACAGCAGATGCAAAATAAGTTACAAGTTTAAATTGTTACCAGTATTATTATTTTTATTTTGAAATCAAACACTAGAATTCATGTAAATGTGTGTGTTATTAAAAATGAAGTTAATAATATAGAAACATAAAAAATTAACAGGACATAAGAAATTCAATAAGCTAAAATCAAAACCAAAACATTAAAAAATTCATTCCACAAGTAAGATAACTTAAAATTAAAATAAAAAATTAAAAACTAAAAAATTAACAAATCTTTACACAAATACATTAAAAAAATAAATTAAATCAGAAAACAAAACAAAAAAAATAACAAATTCTCTACACAAATAAATTCAAACATAACAAAAAATTATATAATACTAATGGTAAATTAGAGCACTAGATAAACAGAATTCTTGCGGGACAAGGACAACGATCCCTCATTAATTAAAAAAAATATAAATACTTGAAAAAGCAAGGTAAGCGCTAGGAAAGCTATGGAGAATATTAAACGTACGTTTGTCGCGACTAGAAAGTCCACAATAATTCCAGAAGTAAGTGCAAAATTCAATCTAGTCTAAAGCATTATTAGGTATGAGTTGCATGATGATATTGTAATAGACAGCACTGTAGAAAATTCGCCTAGGACTGACGGTTTCATTGAAAAGTAAAATAGATTTGCCTGTTTTAAATCCCCATAAGCTTCTTGAAAATAAAAAAACAGTCCAGCTTTCAAAACAATCATTATTTTAGAATGTCAACTTAAATTAGTAAAATAGCGTTGCGTTGTGATTCCTAAATGTACACGAATTTAATTAATGAATAATAATCATTAAAAAGTGTATGTATATGCAAAGTTCAACTACTCACGTTTAGTCAAATAAAATCTTATTGCAATTACCATCTACCTTGCCTCGGAGAATATTTACCTTCATGGCATGTAGTTCTTCATCTTGTCTTATTTTTTTTTGAAGTTGCTTTACTTTAAGGGAGTGGAGTTCTTGCTCGTTAGCCTTTTGTAATTTGTGCATCGATTCAACGTGTTCGAATTCAGCGTTAAGTTTTTTTATTTGAATGTTATTTAATTCCTCAGATTGCGTCGTTTCTTTTGCAATTTGACGTTGGCGCTCCAAAATAATGCTGTTTTTCGATGGCGTTTTGGGAAGTCTTCTAAGGCGTTGGAGTTTAGAAAGTGGAGTCTGCCTTTTCATTTTATTTTCTAAACGTTTAAGGGGAGTGACAACAGGCGCATCTATTTTATCCGATTCGTCGAAACCGTCAGGCCTAAGTGAATTTCCTATAGTGGCAGCAAAATTGATTTCATTGTCGGATGGACTATTGTCCGTCTCATATATCAAATATTCAGCGTTGTTTGTTGGGCTCTCAGTGCAGTTAAGGTCATCAACACAGTTGCTGTCTATTAAAATGTCATCTTCCTGAAACTCATTGATAATCATACTTTGGACTAAATTGTCTTCTGCACTAACTTCTGAAATAACTACGGAATTCCCCGTCGCAAAAGAAGCACGTTTCATACTCGCCATAGCTTTCCTAGCACTTACTTTCATCCGGACCCATTGCGCTTTAAGTTTTGGAATCTCCCGTTTGTAGCCTGCAGAAGCCATACTTTCACTAATGTTTTTCCAAGCATTTTTCTTTTTTAAAATTAATGAGGTATCGTTGCCCTTATTTTCGACAATCTCTAGGTGCATATTAATGCACTCCCTCAAGAATTCTTTTTCATTGGTGCTCCAATTTGCCTCCCTTTCTCTTGTTTTCTTCTGTTCCTGTAAATAATTTATAATGCAGTTATTGGATAACAATATTAATATATATGTGTTCATACATAACACATTTAACACAATGTAGAACTTACCTTTTCCATATTTTTTATCTTAAAGTATTTTTTGCTCTATTTTTTCTGCAAAAAAAAGGTAAACACAAAATTTTAAATGCGCTTTTTTTATTGTCAGCTGATAAGAGTTGCCACATTGTTATATTTTGACAAATTTTATTTTTTTGTATGAAAACATTTGCCACATTTTATGTGACACCCACTTAAAGTGGGTTCAACTTAAAATATGATTAATTTCTGACTATAGTAGTAAACATTTTATTAACAGCTTTTAAATTTAAAGTCGCTTTTAAAAAGAATCGACTTTAGTGTTTGACTATGATTATGGGCCTTTATGTTCTAATATTTTTTTTTTTTTTTTTTTTTTTGTGTATGATTCCCAAATTTTTATTCATTCTTTTTAATTTTTTTCATTCAAGTAAGAAACAAAAGAACTGTAGCAAAACAAACTACAATGTAATGAAGTCAAATGTATACATTAAAGTACTAAAGTGAGGAATAATGGAAATTATTTTTATAGCATGTCATCAGCACATCACTTAAACAATTTGTTACATTTGTAGATGTTTGTAGAAAGTTCTTTTTTTAATATTCTGATTCAACCTTTAGAGTTAAAAAACAAATACTTTCTTGCACTTTTGTGGTAAATAAAATGTACTCATTTATAATTTAACGAAGGTCTCAATTATTTAAAAATAAAAGTTGCTTACAATAAGAACATAAATTTTTTAAATGAGACAAAAGGAAAAAATGGTAATCACCTCACCGCTGGGACGGGCTTTCTGTGGTTGTTATTTACATAACCCTACCTAAATTTTACTGAATAGCATTTGTGCAACACTTGACTTTTTTTAAATGCACGGAATAAACATCAGTTCGGTTTACTAATATCTTTCTATTAATTCTGCCATGTTTAATCATTAATGTTTCAACGAAGGTAACGTGCAAATAATCTTTTTTTTAATGGATGAGTTTGTAAATCTAAATAGGGAAATTTATAAATTCTGATATAATTTTGACAATTTTTAAGAAATTCCCACTAATTCTCTGTAATCGCCAAGGAAATAGATGTTTTAAAATTATTCTTATTTTCTGCAAATCAAAGGTAAAGGAAATCTTTATCAATTAGATTAAAGGAATATTTAAAGAAAGAAAAAATAATTAGCAATTAGCCGTTACATTTATTTAATGTTTTTTATTTTTAATTTAATAAAATACAAAAATAAAATCAATTTTAATTGGGTGAAAAACAAAAAAAAGGTATCAGAAAACTTATTACCAATTATTTTTTAATATTGTTTGTATTGCAATATTGTTGGCTTATTAAAAACTCAGAAATAATAGAAGAAGGCCATCTTGTTACTAGAAATGCACATATAATGACAGTACTGGAAACACAGATTGGAATAATTTTTTATCTAAAAATGACAACATAAATATTACGCGACTTTTGGAACGATATTTTGAATGTTCTTAAAAAAAATATTTTCTTAAGCATTGTATAACTTTTTTTTTTCTTTTTATAACAAAATTATTAACTGATGCGTATGATTATTGTGCGTTAGTTCAATAATCATACGCACATGTTCGTATTTGGTGTTGTTGTATTTCGACTACGACCATTATGTAATAGATTAATGATAACTATGTTTAATTAATACAAAACTTTTTAAAAACGACTAACTTTCGTTAAAAAAAAAAACGCCAAACACGATAAGGGTGGATGTGCCAAAAAAGTGGCTAATTTTTAATCGACTTACTTCAGCTATTTCCGAACGGACTTTGATACAAAACTGATGACTATTATATGCCCGTTGAAATGTTACGGACACCCATCTAAAAGTAGGCTCCAAATCAGTTGACCGTTATAGTCAAACATAAAATGTTAACTTCTACAGCCGTTATAGCAATAATTTTAGGATTTATATTTACAAATTAAAGAATTCCCCATGTGTATGTTTCAATTTCATTTTTTAACGAATTATTTTTTTAAGTATTTATAACGAAACACAAGACACTCTTCCTTTCCTATATATGATGGAAAGATTTAATAGAAACAGCAATTTAGAATTCCCTTTCATCTTCTATAAAGCCGAATATCATTATTCGTCTTATTTTTTTGGTATTAAGTCTTATATCCATCATAAATAATATTCAACACACTGCACTGCGTCAAAAACAGATTTTAATCCTGAAGAGAAAAATATTTTATTTATTAATTAAGTTTTTTGGATTCTTGAGCGGGTTTAAGTTACACCTCATCTGACCAGCAATTTACTATCCTCTGACATCAAGATAAATTTTAAAGCCAAAACATTTTGAGTATAAGAAAAAGGTTTTGGCATTTTTGGTAACTTTTAAAATTTCCTTGGCTTGAGGCTTAAATCTTCAGGATGTTTTTTTCCTATAGTTATTATTTTAATATTTACACAATACAGGATTAAGCAATTTGGTTCCATTAAATTGCATATCCTTTAAGAACCTTTTCTTAAAATTATGAGCTTTTTGTGTAAAACAGCACAAAGAAATATTTTGGTTATTGCATCACTAAACACACACCGTGTTCGTTAGCGTAGCTAAAGTTCGATAGTCAAATAAGTCGCCATACAGATATAATAGTCTGTTAATTTACCGTGATGAAGACGATAAACAGCGCATAACCTGAAGGACGTTTTGGAATATGTTCATTCTGCTATAATTGTTGTGTATTATCTTCTAAAAACATACAAAAGCACATCTATTTAAACTCAATTTTTATAAAAAAAAATAAAACTCGTACATCAAAGATGTAAAATCATTTTTAATAGTTGAAATATATTAAGGTTATGTATGGCCTGAAATCATTTAATAAAATCTACAAGATTGGCCGAACATGAAGCAGATATTAGGAAGGGAAAAGAGACGACGGCTTTGTCACAACATATAAAAGAAAGCAAACACACGATAGATTTTAAGAGCGTCAAAATACTGGACAAAGAAAGATCAGAGAATAAGAGATATACATTAGAGACCTTAAGAATACAACAACGTTTATCGAAAGCTCTAAATACAAAAGAAGATAAGGACCAAACAAAACTGCAATATTCTCCCGCAATACACCAAAAGTAATAGTTCTGTGATATAGTTTAAGGTTGATGTTGTGACTTGTTTACTTTAATTATTTATTTTATTTATTATTTTTAATTTTGTGTCGTGTTGTTCATTAATTTTAATAATGATAACTAAATACATGATTCTGATGTAAACTAAATCGTAAGTCAAGCTTTAATTATATTTTCTTAAATATGAACATATGTATAAGAAAAACGTTCTTCAACAGAATTTAATAAAATCTATACTACTCCTGAAGAAGTCGACAACCTAATCGACGAAACGTTGAGTGAAAGATGAAGTAAATTGTTTTATTTACATTTAATTTCTAATGACCATAATTAGCCCAAAAGACTATTGGAAAATGTTTTGTTTTGCAATATTTATTCAGATTTTTTATTTTTATATTTTATTGATTTGGATAAAAAATAATTTGCAATGGCTTTAGTGTTAAATTCATATAGAAAAATATTATTTTTTATTTTTTTGGTGAAGCTAAAGCAATTGCTGTATGTGAGATTGTGCATTAATTGTTTTTGAATAAATGTTCTTATTTTCGTATTTATTTGAATCAGAAATAAGTTTTAAAGTGCCAATATACATAAATAAAATATATATTCACTTTAACATATCCATAAAACTATAAAAAACCAATAAACGAAATATTTTATTCATTTTTTAACAGCAAGTATTTGTTTTTTTTTATTTCCAGACTATGATTTATTCTGTGAAAAGTGATGAAGCGAAAAGTACTGAAAACATACAAAACAACTACAAGGCAAAAAATTTTTTTAGGTTTTTTAGCTTTTTAATTGCGTGCAACTTTATTATCTGGCAGAAATAAAAGGTCAATCAATGTTTGCATAACTTTTTCTTCTTATTGAAAAAAATTTTTTTTTTAATATTAAATTTATTGAAATGCTCAAAACACAATAGTTTTTAATATATTATACTTATTTCATTTAGATTAACTACTTTTTAATTGTGACTTATTTATAACTCTGCAGATTATTTTTAACATTTGCTTTGATTAGGCAATAATCAATAGTCCTCTTCTAAAATGTAGTACATTATTGTGAAAATAGCACATGTTAATTTCCAGACGCTCCGCAAACGTACCAAATAAACAGCCAGTGACGACGGTCTTCACCGAAAGCTATGACAACAGTAACCAGAAGAATTTAAAATTTATTTTCAAACCATTCGGCTCAGATAAAGAGATATTCCTCTCGTCTGAATTTTGGTGCAATATTTAAAGATTCTTATTAGTGATATGATTTGGTTTAAAGGAAAACAGGCATGAAGAGAGAGAAAATATAATAACGTGGTTTTTTATTGCTTAAATTCTTAAGGCCTAAAGACAGAAAAGACTTCGATGTTTTAAAAAAAAAACTTGTAAATATTATAATATTGCGCATTTTCTTGTTAAAGTGGAGAGGGAATTATTCCACACTGTTTTACAACAAAATATTAATTTGTCAAATGACTAAAGGGAATTCATTTATGTGAAACAAGTTAATAATGAAAATTGTTCTACTAATTTACTTAACAAATTGTATTGCGTCAGCAAGAATAGTTTTGCGTTTTAATTATTTCGTTTTGTTCTTTCTTATCTGAATTCTTAATACATTTGACATTATTGCAATAACGATACTATGTCTATGTCCAACAACTTTAGCTACAAATTGGTGATACAAAATTTAAAACTTATTTTTAGTAAAACACTTTTTGCTGTTTGTTTTCGTAGTAAAATATATTTTTGTTGCGGTATATTTTGTGCTAAATGATTTTTAGTGTTCAATTTTGTTTGTTTGAGTAAGTAAATTTATGTTCCAAATTATGTAAAGGTTTTAAACAACTTAAGCCATAATAATTTAATATTCAACTTAATTGTCATAACCCATAAGTTATTAGCTTTTTCGAACCTTACTTTTTTTCATTAGGACCAGCACTCAGGGAATGACACCTTCTTATGCAATGCATTGGGCCAGAACTAGGAAATTAGGTTGTGGGATGGGGGATAGAGGGAGTAGTGCTTGTGAACATTTGATTTGAATCTTTGCGCATTGAAAGTGGCAGGAAATACTTCTTCAGGGAGTTTATTCCACATACAAACTGTTCGGCTAAAATACGAATATTCTCTGTAATGCGTAGTGCGATGTGGCCAATCGACTAAAAGGAATGCGCATAAAGTTACGGTTTTCAGGAAAAGGTTCCCTGATTTCATAAGAGCACATTCCGTTGTAGTAACGATAAAACAGTGAAATACACCCCACATTGCATCGATGCTCCAGTGAGTATAAAGAGCTGGATACTCTACTGTCACCGATAATCTTCTTTGCTTTCTCTTTCACGCGGTCGAGTAACTCCAAAATTGACTTCGAAAAACTGGCCCATACATGAGAGTTATATTCTATTTTCGGTCTGATAAAGGTGATAGCAAGGAGTGAAGTATTTCTTACACCGTTTCAGAAAACCTGAGCACTTGAATACTTCTTTTGCCACATAAAAAATGTGCTTGTTCCAGCGAACATCGCATTGAATTTTCATACCAAGAACATCGAGAGCTTCTGATTCCTTTATATATATATATATATATATATATCACCCATAACTTCAGATGAGATAACATGTTCAGCAGTATGCTTGTGCGAAAGCACGCAGCACTGGGTTTTATAAGCGCTAAACTGAGCCCTGTTCACCAGGCCCCATTCGAAAATTACGAAAAGGTCGCGATTAAGGGTATCGTCCATGAACTTTCATATAGCCCCAGTTTCCGGAAGGCTTGGTCTACTGCGAAACGAAAATAAATGGCATATGCTGATGTCATTAATTACCTTATGAAATTTAAGATCAAGAGCATCCATTGTTTAAGTAACACGTTAAAACTAATTTTTTTCTGTAAAATTAATTTTCGTGTTGAAGTTTTTTTGGTGGGAGGCTGCCTGCCGCATGTTATGTACAACCGCTAAAGTTTTTTTTTTTCTTAATTAAAAAAAATAAGACTTTTTCATTTTCTTTAAACAAAATGATAGAAGCGTATTATATTTTAAGATAAGATTTCTTGTTAAATAAACATTTAATATTTATTGCGTGAAACAGTTCTTTTTAATTCTTTTTATATATTTCTTTAAAGAAAAAATTTTAAAGAGTTTAGCATGAAACTCTTATTGCTGAAGTATTTAGGAAGATTTGGTTGTCGATGTTATTTGTAAAAAAATTTCTATCTTAAAAAATACGAATCAGCTCCTTGAAATCTGTCTCGTTACAACTTCAAGGGGTGATGTTAGAATAAATAAGTTATTTAATACTGTAGATATTTTTAAGGTAAAGTTATTAGACATTTCGCAGCCCTAAAATTACTTGTTACAAAAAATATAAATTAGAAATTATTCGATTAATCGATTAATCGAATAAAAATATTCGAATACATTTTGCACAAAAATCAGGCTTGTTTCTGTCGCAAGAAGTTTACTGGCTTTAAGTTTTTGACCAATCTATAAATATAATCATTTAAACTCTCTACTTGTATGCCAAAACCCAATTGTACCTTTATCTCACTCATTCTAATTCTAACAGAGTTTTTCCTTTTCCTTTTTGGTTTTTTTTTTTTTTTTTTTTTTTTTGGTAAATTTCACTGATTTTTTTTTTTTTGCCGTTGATAATACCTGTATATTCTTTTGCACAAAACATAATCATATTTCTTTCGTTTCTGATCTGAAGTGACAAATGTCTTCTATGCAAACTTGCATTATTTATTTGAAATGTAGCATTTTTAATGTTTCATTTTAATTCATATCGTCTGAATTCTTATTTCAAATATTCTTAATTTTATTTTATTTAAAATCATTTTAATTTTAATGTCAAGGTTCAAACGTATTTTCAAGTGGTTTTAAATTAATAGACCAAGCAAAGAATTTTTTTTACACTGTAAAACCACTAGGTAAACTATTGAAGCTAATGATGTTCTAAAACTTTTTAAATTGATATTTTGCAACCTGCTTTTAAATCATCATCAAACAACGAATTCTAGCATAATTTAAATGTTAACCCTGTATAAAATTTTATCATTTTGGTTTTTAGTTAAATTGCTAACAAAACTGTGTGGGTGATGGAGCATAACAAAATAAAGTTTTTTAACATTAAAATTGATTAAAATTTTAGGTCTATTTATTATTTTGCGAACTTTTCGTATTGATTGATTAATTCGTGTCTGCTTTTAGTTTGAAACCATTAACGAAAACATTAAATAAATCAGTTTGTTTAGTTGCTGTTCACCTTGAAACTTAATGAGCTTTTTGTTTGCGCACGTCTTGTTATTTGTACTCTTTTTTTTTCTTATTTTGTAAAATCGTTTTCTTTTTGCGTTCATAGTTAACAAACTTAAAGGCTCAATAAGGAAAAATATACACATAACTATATTACAATTTCACTAAGAATGTTAATAATTATTAGAAAATGTTAATAATTCTTAAAAAAAAATAATAATTATTAGAAAAATAAAAATTTCAAACATCAACCCTTTTCACTTTACAAAATTGAATAAAAACCTTTCACCACCTTTTATCACGTGTGTTTATAAAAGAGCAGGCAACATTAAACAATTTGTGGAAATTGTTGCAAAATGTGAATGAAAATCTTTAAATCCAAATAAATATTTCAGGATTTATTCTTAGCTTTAAGAGTCAAGCATCTGCAAGATATTTATATGTCTGGTGCCCTTTGTTGTGACTCTATAGTTCAGCTCGTTAAATGTATGGAAGGCTTACCTTCTAATTTTTCCTTCTCTGCAATCAGCGTGTTAGCTCCTTTTAGTCGTTTAAGTTGCCCATAAACTATGTATTTATTTTAAAAATATATCTCATGACAGTACCACGATGTAGTTGGTCACATGGACTGTCACACATATCCACAAAAGTTATGTGGGATCTCTTGTTTTAGGTTTAAATAAAATAAAATAAAAAAAATTAAATAAAATTTTTTCTTTCATTTGTAAGTTTAAAATCAAATCTTATTTTGAAAATTTTAATGCGATAAACGCGTGAAAATATTTAACTTTACTTCAACGACAGATGTGATAGTTTGTATTTACTTTTGTGGTTTTCTTTTTCTGTTACTGTTAAGAATGTTGGACGTTGGCCTGTTTGAAACAAATGTTTTAAACATCCACATCATTCAATTTAAATGTTTAAGGAAGTTTGAAATTCGGTCGTCTTAAATAATACGGAAACATTTCAACGATTTTCATTTGGTTGTCTTACTGTCTGCTGAATAATTTTATCTTAATTTGACTTCCAAATATTGGATAATAAAACGGAAATGATAGGATAACTGTAAAGTGAAGCAAAAGGCAGCTTCTAATATCAAGAAAGTTTTTCTATTTACACGTTTTCTGCTACGAGCCTGTTACTTGTATTGGTGATTTGTTTTTATTTGGCCATTACAATGCCATCGTCACATATTTGAAATATCAATAAATTTATATTTGATGCTTAAAGCACATAATAATCTTTGTATTTATCTTAATTTAAGTGTTGCTTTGCTTTTTTACTTTTATTTTTTGTTTTAGCAAGCAACTAAATACAGCGTCAAAAGGAAAATATTCTGTTATTTGTATGAGAAAGATTTAAAATTTGCTATTTATTCTAATGACAAACTATTTATTTAATTTCATATTAGCCACGAGCCCTGTATAGTTTCTCCCAAATAAAAGAAAACTTTTTTAGGAGTTCAAAAAACGGACTAACGTTTGCCTTTGTAATGAGGCTTAAGACAAAACCCTTGAAATGTTTCAGTCGTGTTACTAATGGGAGCAAATAAATAAGAATTAAAACTTAAAAGTTGAAGTGGTGTATGGATTCGCTAATGGTTGTAGTAACCTTTCTTTTTTAGGAAAAATTAATGAAAAATGTTTTTTATTCGCTTGAATTTCTTAAACTTTTGCGCTACGACATAAAATATCTTATCTTACTATAAACCTAATACCTAGATTTAATACGACAAATGATGACACTTTTAGTGAAAAATCATTAAATTTATTGGCATAATTATTTTAATATGGGTTTAAAGAATACTTTTATACTGAACAGAAAATTACGATCGCATTAAGGAGACATTGTTTCTTATGTTATATAACGTGTGGAAAGAATGATTGAAATAAATAATATTAAATTACTAAAGAAATATATTTTAAAATGCCAGCGCTTTATATTCAAATGTTTACATGTGGCAGCACTTTTAGTTGAATGAAACATTTGCAAATAGAACTTAAACATTTAAAAGGGCAGATCATTTCTCATTTTTTGCTAATAAAATATTTTTGTGTAAAAAAAACAAGCCATTTGCACTTTTAATAAGATTCAAATTAAGTGATTTTAAAATAAACTGAAAATCGTTCAAGCGAAATGAAAAAATGTTAACAAAATACCAGAAAATAAGTAAAAGTAAATATAAAGAAATTGCAAGAGAATTTACACTATGCAGTTTCTCGTCAAACTTGGGCTAAGCTAAGGGAGATTACTGTTGCTTTTATATTTTTTTTAATTACGCAAATTCGCTGTAACTTAATTAGAGAATTGAAAAAAAAAAATCCTCAAAAATTTGGCAAAGTGTAAATCTAATAATAATAAAAGTTAAGAATCTTACAACACAGGGCAAATTAGGTCTCGCAGATTTATATATTAATAGAACTTCATATTTTGAATTAGATATGCTTCTTGAAAAAAAAAAACTGTTAAAGAAAAAAAGCAATTTTCATCACCTTAATGAGCACAACTATAAACTTCAGTTGTGGAGACACTGAATAATTTTTTGTGCAAAAAAAAAAATCAACTCAAAAGTTAAAATTGTTTGCGTCTCAGAAAACCTTAACAATATAAGAGGTTAATTATCCTGCCCTTATTCTACACGACTAAGATTAAAAATGTTACAATCCAAACTAGCAATGTTGCACTATAATTAAAGCTTTTCTTTATGCAACTTACAGATGTTTTTTCATTATGAAAAAATATTATCAAAAAAAATACACTTAACGACAAAAAAAAGGAAAAACATATCATTTAAAAGTTTTTGAAGAGATCCTTCAAAAACTAATCAACTATTTTAATGGTTAACCCATTAATAGCCGAATTGATTTTTATATAAGATTACAACAGAATAACAGAATACAAAAAAATAAAAACAAATCTTTTTGGTAACACGTATTTAGCAATAGAAAGCAAAGCAACGATATTGATATATTTAGAACATCCTTTGTGTATCATGATATAATATGATATGGTTTACAAGACTTGAAGGATTTTAATTCGGTGGGTGTTTAAACAAGAAAGCGCAGAGTAAATGAAAACATAAATTTTAGAAAAAAATACAGAAACATGAATTGCAGCCAGTGAGAAAGATAAATTATTAAACCTGCTCTACCACATCAATAACACTTTGGGTTTGCAAGGAATAAGGCAGTTATACAGAAATAATGTAGAACATACATTAGATTTTATATTATTGTTATTGTTGCAAGTTTCCAAAAAAAAGTGGCTTAATTCTTTTTTGTCTACCTTTTTTGTAAACTAATTAATAATAATTTCTGTCTGTATTATCGACCTGTTTTTATTTAATAATTTTATTTTTTTCATGAAAGCTTTCGTTTTTTTAATAAAAAATAATCGTTGCAGTTTTATTTTATTTATCGTATGGAAAAATTCCACAATAAAACAAAATTTTTTCTAAAATGACCTTTTTAAATAAACAATTTTCTAATAAGAAAAACTTTTCTTTGTAATATACAGAAAAATATATTGAAGTTTAAATATTTTTTTTTTTAATTTTATAGAATTTTAGTAACTACGCAGCATTTTTGGAATTAGCTCTTGGTCGCCCACGGATAGAGAAAATTGATTACCTTTCATATTTATATTTGCTTTCAATGAAGGTTTATTAACATTTCCTATTTACGATTCACCAATTCGAGCAAAATACAATTAAAGTTGTTTACAAGTTCTTTCAGTTTCTTTAACATAAATAAAACTGATTTTTTGTACTTTGTTTGCTTTAAGAAAAAAAAAGTTCAAGCAAGCAAAAACTCACAAGTTAAACAACAAAAATTCTATTTAAAAAATATACCAACGCAAATATTTGAAGCATTGATGTGAAACGATTGGCATTCAACTTTAATTATAGAAAAAGGAAAAACATTTTCATTTCTTTCATGTTTCATGTATTTATTTCAAGCAAATGTAATTGACCATTCTGCATTTATTATGGAAAAATTATACCGCAGAAGTGAGGACCTTTTAGTTGTGATATTATGTAAAATTTATGTTTCCTTGTTTTAGTATTTCTTTAAATATAAAGCCATACTCTTATTACATTACAGGTCATTTCAAAGCTTAAAAATTGCCTGAAAAGCCCTTTGAAGCGTATGAGTAATTGGGAAATTTTTAATTTAATATCAAACATACTCCATATGAAACTAAACATGTCTTGTTGAGAAAATTCACGAATCCGGGAACTTTATTATTCGATATATAAATTGGATTCTTAGTGAGAAAATTTAATTTAAAAATGTATCTAAAGATCGGCATTTCTTTTAGCCAAGTAGCCAAATGGGTTTAATTGGGTTTAATTGGAAAACCACTTTTTTATGGACGGAAGAGTGCATATAAGTATCCAGCGTCAATATATAAATCTAAAAAAAAATTATTTAACTTTTACAATCGCCTTCTTAAGGACAGTAATTCGGAGAGTTTAAGGTCGTATCGATCTTAGTTTCTTAGAATTTTTTCACATTTCTCTTTTTAATTTTTTTTTTTTTCAATTTTTCTATACAAATGTAGAAATTTTATGTGCAGTATTTCTTACAATAAAAATCTAGGCTTATTAAAGCCGGGAATATTATCAACTTTCCTCAAACTAGAGGCCACCAGTTACTCAAATACCAAAAATGCCAATATGAACACTACTTTTCAAAATATCATTCAAAGAGAAAGAACTTTTATCGTTTTCGAGGCCTTAAACTTTGAATATAATAGTGAATTTATCAATTAAAACGAAGATATGAAACTGAAAATAAAAAATGTTGTTTTCATAGTTTGTTATAAATTCAAAAGCTGTTGTATAAGAAAATATTTTTAATGTGGTTTTATTCTATTGAAAGAAGAGATTTTTCAGGTAATTAACAATAATTATTTCCAAATGTTTTTCTTGTTTCATAATCACACATTC
This sequence comes from Cistogaster globosa, assembly GCA_937654795.1. Lineage (NCBI taxonomy): Eukaryota > Metazoa > Arthropoda > Insecta > Diptera > Tachinidae > Cistogaster > Cistogaster globosa. The sequence goes on along the minus strand of OW569406.1, from coordinate 119,987,628 downwards.
GCCATAATATTTTCTTAATGAAAACATGCGTAGCATAATTCCTTTGTGATTAAGTGAAACTGTTATTGCTATTCATATCCCTATGCTGGTTTATTTATCTTTTAGTTTCTTTAAATTCGCAGAGATAAATTATTTTGATTCAAATATTTTTATTTTTAATAAAGAATTCTTTGAGCTCGCTCTAATTTTCCGAACGTTTTGTTGAATTTTTAAAAAGAAGGTTAAGGGCTGCTGGAAACTGGAATGAACATAATTATTTACAATTTCTCCATTTCTTAAAATCCATTAAACAATGGAAACGAGTTTTTAATTTACCTTCACTGTAAAATATGTGTACGTGTTACCTGCTGTGGCAACAAAGACAAATTTCAATGGAACTGTTAAGATATGGTCATAAATTTGTAAAAAAAATATTTGACTAATCTGACTCTTATCGATTTAAGTTTTCATTTCTCTTTAATTTTGAGGACTATTAAGTCTACAATTAGGATATTTAATGTACATTTATATTTTTTTTTTTTTTTTTTTTTTTTGTGATTAAACATTTTGCATTTGTTTAAACATCTTGTAATACATATGAACTCTCTCATCAATATATTTTTCTTTATCTTTCATTATGTAAAAAAAATATTAAATGAAATTTTTCGGTTAAATATTATGATGCTAAAAAGAGCTCTTTCCAACACATGCTCATGATTGCTGTGAATATTGTGAAGATTTAAAAAATAAGAAACAATTTAAGTATTTTGTTTAAAATTATTATTTCTCTTCATTACTCCATCCATTTTGAACAAATTCGAAAATTCTTTCGAGCTAGGAAAATTTCTTGCATTAGATTCTTTTAAAATATTTCCTTATTACTTAAAAAGAATAAAATAGATGAAATTAAAAAAAAAAATTATGATTCCACTTTGTAAGTCTCTGTCAATCATTAGAAAAATGTCAACCTCTTTATTTTTTTTTAGCAAGAAAAGTATTTTGAGCTTGTCACTATGAGTAAAAAAACTAATTTATTAAGGTCTTCCAAAATGATGCTTCAAGTGCACACATGTGTATTTAATACCATTTTATTCATATCAAGTCATTAACTAAAAGAATATTATATTTTTTAGCACAAAACTTTTGTTTTTCCATATTTAGTTGTCATTGTCTGCGTCTGTTAAGCAAAATATAATAAAAATGCATTTTGGTTTTATTAAAATGTTTGGACGAAAAAAATATCTTAACTAATTTACGTATAAAGAAATATAATTTTAAGAACTTGGCCTACGAAATTGTTAGTTCATACAATGATTTTTAATAATAAAATTTTAGAAATTTAATACTTAATAATCAAATTCGAATCAAGTCTGTGTTTCGTTGATCTAGAGATTGCTATGGAAAATTTTCAAATGTCTATTTGTTACAGTTCTTTAGCCATAGGTAAATAATTTTTAACTGTATTTTGAAGGTACAACGCCACTGGTATTGGCAACTGTCTATAACCCATATACACACATATATTTCAGCGAATTACAGATTGGATTGAAAGAGTGGGTGTGGTACCCTTATGAATAGTTATTATCTTGGACCTAAAAAATTACAGAATTACAGTAGGTAGCATCTAGAAAATTTACACAAGAAAATTTTTGAATTCAAACAGTACGTGTGGTTCTTCACATACAAAGAGATGAATTATTATTCTGTATCTAGAGAACGTAAGACCCTGAATTTTTACCAGAAATTTCCTTGTTATTGTACATAACTTATCCAAGTTATAGATGGGCTAGGAGAGTGGGCGTAGTACCTCTAGTACAAAGTTTAAAGTTGTTGTCTTTTACGTAGGGAACTGTTAGGGGAATGGCATTAATATTTTGTACAAGTAATATTAGTGTGAATTACCTAAAAAAAACTGGCTGAATTGAAAGAGCAGTCGTGGGTAAAGTGCACCTGAAATTGCCAGTAAAATATAATAACATATTTTGCATACCGGGAAAGGTTTTAAAAGCCATACTTTTAATTTATAATTCTTCTTACCTCGACCACAAAATATGCAGCAAGTTATTGATTGGAAAACTTTTATAAAAGTATTTTTATACATCTGCGTTAAATCAAATTTATTATCTTTTAAATCGATATTATTTTCTTTGTACTTAAAAAAACTTGCAATTGATTGTTTAGCGGATGGAGCGGATATTTAATTTTGCTGGAGATAAATTCTTCTCGCTTCATATGTTTGCAATAAAAAATTTTTGATTTAATGCAAAATGGAAATATCTGTAACAACTGTGTTTTATAGTTCATAATACAACTGAGAAATCGAAAAAAGTAATAAAGATCGAATAAAAATACCTTTTCCTGTTTACATGAATGCTCGACGTGCATGTCAGCAGCTACCAGGTTGATAACTTTGGATTAACTCTCATACGTTTTTCTTGCCATGGCCAGATAAGATGCTCCAGAAGTTTGAACTACATTGTGATTATAAATTACATAAAAATTGATTGGTGCGATATTTAGCATTTTATAAAAGAAACAAAAAGGTCATCTTCTTGTCTTTCTACTGCAGCTCATATTTTGCGGTTTTTTAAAGTCTCATTAATTTCTCTATTTAAATGAATTGTTGAAAAAAATAAAACATTTTTATTTTTTTTTTCGGCATAAAAGAGACTAACGTCATTGTTTTATAAAACACAAAACGGGAGGTGGTTAAATGCTTCAAATTAAGCAACTCCGGAGGTATTTCTGCATTGTTCTTCCGTAATAAACTAACAATCGTCACATTGTAGTGATGTTCTCATAACTATGCTGTTAGGGGATGCTGGTAAATCAATTGTCCATAGTGACATTTCGGTTGCTTCCATAAATAGACCTTGTGAGTTTTATTTCAAAATAAATACATAAAGGCTTGCCCTGTGTATAACTAGACTTACCCAGATACGGTTCAGCATTAATTACATATTTGGTAGTAACACCACAGATCATGATAATTTTTATTCCGAACTTATAAGGCTTGTGCAGAATGTAGATTTTGAAGGCACAATTACAAGTGATCTTGGCTTAAAATTTTTTCCGCACATTTCAATAAAAATGTCCTAAATTTCCGAAATGGGAGCAAGTAAATTAGTGCATATAGAAGAAACTTGAATCTATCTTTGCTCATTGTTACTCTGTATCGGCCACCTGAATAAGAAAAGTCAAAAAAGTTTTTTCCCGAAAGACGATTATTTTTCAATACAGCAGAGAAAAACAGCAGCTCCAACAAGGCCTTAAATTCCTTGATAGTCACATTGGAAATCGTGGCATTTTAAGATTAGTATTTGATTCTTAGTTTATTAATTAGATTAATTTTGTTGTTGGTGTGACCTTAAATTGCGTTAAATATTTTTTCAGTCAGAATAAATCTATCGGTTCCAAGACATCATTGACTGTATTTGATGGACTTTAATTCAACAATAAATTTTTGAGTTAAAAAAAAAAAACCTAAGGCTTATTATTCAAACATATTTTTTAATTACCACGACGAATATATACGAGTACAACATTCGACTTGTTAAAATTATTTTATAATTCTAAACATTTCATGAACATTTTTGGTTTTTTCTCTTTTTCTTTTTGAAATTAAACTATTAATTAGTTTTTCTCATTATACCGTTCTAAATTAATAATGAGAGAAATGAAAGAATCTTAATTATAATTCAACGATTACCTAAAAAATTACTGCTTTCAAATAATTTTTAAATTATAAAATTTTAATATTTCAAGCAAAAATATAACAAAAGTTAAAGTGTTTAATATAAAAATGTAAAACGCTTAAGTTCTATTTCTATTTTTTTTGGAATATTTAAAAAACCTCATCTGCATTGTGTTGAATGATAAAGTGTACACAATCTATTCATCATAAAATATAAGAATTCATTCCTGAATTTGTCCATCATTTTATTTTAGTTTTCGTAAAATATTTGCTTAAAATATTTAGATAAAATCGAACCGAAAACCTTCCAGCAAGAATTTCCAAACATGTGTTAATCACATCATATACATGACAAAATCTAATACAAATATTTGTGTAAATTTCAGTTTGTGTGAAATCTTTGCCAAAAGCATTTTATATACAAACTTACATACAACTGATACGGCAGCATTATTTTGTCACTATGACATTCTCAAAAACTGAATAAAGTGCCTCAGTTAAAGTTTATCATCATCCAATAAAGACTTATTGCCATATAAAATACGTTATTGTATTGTATTGTATGTAAACCAAATATTCTAAAATTTACTTTGCGTGCTTGGGATAATATGTTGACACCATTGTGCGGGATTTATGTTTTCAGGCTTGTTACATCTATAATAGCAATTTATTATTACTGACAACAAAACAAAAACATGAATAAGATTTAAATATTATAAGTAACTTTTAAGGGAATTTTTATTAAATCAAAATTTTTACAAAATAATAATTTTTGTTAACTACGCAATGTATGACGAATCATGTTAAAAGAACGTTGCGAATAAATTTTTAAGAAGTAAGACATGATTAAATTTAATTGGCCGTTATTTGACGAAGAACATAACTACATTTCTGCCTTAGCCCCCTGAATCATTTATGTGCCGTCTAGATTGGATTTTTGATACAATTGGTCTTATTCAAATGCTAGAAGTGTTTTTTTAGTTAAAATTTATTAGACAAAGTTTAACTATTATTGGGATAAATGTGTGTTGAGATATTTTTTGTCTAAAGTTTAAAAAGTAAAAGTTTTTGTACGCAAATTTTGTTGTTGTAATACTCTCTATTAAACAAACAATTTTTACCTGAATGTGTTTGATAAGGATAAAACAACAACACAATCTAAATTATGTCAATATTATTTTTATGCTAAAATTCTTCTATAGTTTCCTTCCTTAATACAAAGGGACTTGAAAAAGTTTGATGACATGAGCATTTAAATAAACACAAAAGTAGAAAAAAACATTTTGGAATGTATGTACATACATACACAATCACATACACACATGTTAATATTTATACAGAAGTGTACCCTCTTGTTGTTATATCTTTGTTTCTTAACAAATCCCTACTGGAATCGTATTTCAATAATTTTAACAAAACACATTTTAAAGCGCTATCAATGTGTAACGAAACAATATCCTTTGATAACAGCGTGTATTATGGTATGAGAAAATTTCCTCTGTGTTTCATGTTACACATTAATAAATACGAGTACAAGCTTTAAAAAAATCAAAATAAAAAAAGATAACTTTTCAAATAATTATTAGCTGCATTGTCACAATAGAACTGTGTATATTGTTCTTTTCAACAATAAACCATTATGGTTTTACAATTAAATTAAAATAATAATTCTAACTTGATTTGGAAAATGAATTTTAATGGAAAATACCACTCACTTACTTGCCTCTGGCAGGTTATTACACCATAGATTTGGTTTACAAGATATCAGTATTTCAAAAAAATTTACAGATATTTATTATTCCAATGCTTCTTTTTTGTTTTCCTTTAAATGTTTGGTCCATATATTAATGACGGTTTTAGTGAACTATTACGCCGCGGTGCGCCATATATGGTTGAGGCTCTTGATTAATACCTGCAAATAATATCACGCTCATATCTACAGGCAGACACGTTTTAGATTAAATCTTGAACTAAATAATGGCATTAATCATGAACTTTATTTTGTTCAAAATGTAAATACTTTTTACTAAAAATTAATAATAAATAATTTTCTTCACCTCATTTACATTTACATTGCGTCAATGACAAGGAGTTTGCCATCACACTTACAGTTCCCATCAACGAAACACTAAGATCAATTTATGGTGATACATTTGATATATTAAAAAAATTTATATTCAAAGTCGTTTAAGGGATAAAAAGCGCAAAATGGCTGCTGTAACGACTTCAATGATAAATGTTTAATTTTATTGTAAAAATTCTTTTTATTGCAAGAAGTCATTAAATTTTAATATCAATGAACACAGTATTAACAGCTTTGAAGTTTGTGTATATAAGGATCTTAATTTTTTTTTTTTTTTTTTTTGGTTTCGTTTAAGCGATTACATTTGAAAGCAATTTAAACGATTTTTATATTTTCTGATTTCATCAATATAAAGTTATTTTCTAAAAAAAAAATCTAAATAAATTTTTATGTCAACAATTTCAGCAATTCGGTTGACTTAAATGCCGGCTACAATCAACACAAACCATTTTTATCATCATTTTGCTTGTCGTTGCCTTTAAATTCTCCAATTTAATTGACTTGCCTGATTTGCTTTTAACAGAAATTGAAAAATAATTTTTTTTTAATACAGTAAAGAGAAATTAAGAAGTATTTAGTTTAAATTATTTTTACTTCGATGTAGAGATAACAAACTGCATCCGACGGTGGTATAAATAAACTTGTTAAATTAAGTGGTTGTTTAAGTGATTAATCAGAAACTTTAGTTTTATTTTTCTTTTTTACCATTTTTTATTTAATGACAACTTAAGTCATTAAAATGTCCTTATTTCATTGATTAGACTATACTTCTATACAATTTCATATGTAATTCCGTCCAATATCCATGCCATTATGCATTGTTAGATCACTAATTTTTCAAAAAGTTGCTTAGATTAAAACAAATGGCGAACAGTGCAGGACGAGTATAAATTTTAAAATTTTAGTCAAATAATTTATGGTGACTTTTTTTATCTGAAATATTCAAGGTTTTCTTTAAATTTAAAGAGCAATTATACAAACAATTTTCAATGAATTCTTGTAGATTAAAAACTAAAAACATTTGCGACAAGGGTTGGACAATTGACGTTGTCTAAGTGTACTAAAATAAGAAAGGAAATTAAAAAAATTAAATATTAGCTAAAGAAAATTTACTAAAAAGTATTGTGAAAGAAGACCAAGTTCTAAATAAAAAAATTATTTTATGATTTATTATGTGAATTAAAAAAAAATAATGCAAAGTGTAATCAAACAATCTCGAATAAATACACTCATGTCCGTTCATGACGACTGACTTTAAAGTTGACAGTATTTAATAATTAGCACAGGCATTTTATTTAATTTTATTTTATTTTATATTATTATTTATCTGTTTTTTCATTGAAATCTTATTAAAAAAAACTCAAATAACATTTATTGGTTGTATTAATGTCTTTTATATGACCGTGTAAAGAAGATTTAGCACTAATGCTTTTGCTCTAAAACATAAAGGACAAGCTACAAATTTTGAATAGCTGCAGCAGATATTTTTGTGTAATATATTTGCTATTGCAAGCAATTCGCTGCGTCCGTTCTGTTAAAGTTTTAAACACAAAATAAATAAATTTGGTACTAGAATAAAGTGTGCAAACAGTTTTAGAGATCAGATTAATAAAATTTAAGTTTTGGCGATTATTTTACAATAGCTGGAACATGAACTAGAAACCCAAATAATACAATAAAAAGAGATAAGTTGTAACTATCGAAATTTTCAGCACTAAAAGTTTTAAAAAATCGACAAATTTATTTTTAAAAATTAAAATTTATTTTTCCACTTTTAGTTTTATGATATATCAGTTTAGTCCACCTAAATATAAAACTAACACAATCTAAGTTAAACCGAAATAGTGTGATGCAACACTAGCGTTTTGGTGGGAGATCCCACAGTAAAAGTGCATTGTAAAATCTTTAGAACCATTTTTAAGTTAATAATTTTTTATTTTAAATTGTAGATTAAAGTTCTAAATTCAAAATGTATTTGTAAACTTACCCAACAAGGTCTTTTAAATTAGTGTATAAAAATTATTGCACCAAAATTAAATCTATAGTTCGGTATTCTACTTTCCTGTATTTTGATAGCTGTCTTGTATTGCTTTTAGACTTGGAAATTAATTATCATTCTCGTTTAAGTCCTATTGTTTTCTTCTGCCATTTTGGTTTTACAAATTAGCTTGCTTGTAGTTATGATGCACATTTATCTACTTTAACTCCAAATTCGTTGTTTTTTGTTAAATCTCTAAAACGAGATAAATAAAAGCAATAAAATTTAAATTAAAAATTCAATTTAAAATAATCCAAATAAGGGAATACGTTTATATCCATAAAACTTAATTTTCTTCCTACGACATTCAGTAAACAAATGAAAATATATAGAAATAACCAAAAGCATTTGTATAACTTGTGTGGTATACGATGTCAACAACAAGTTATAAATTGAACACATATTTCAATATATTAAAAATATTTTTATTTAATGTTTTCTAAAAAAAGCAAATAATAATTATTTTTAATAAATAAATATAAATTTTCTTAAGACGAAAGCGAAATGTATTTTAAATCAAAAACATTGCAGTTTCTTTTTTTATTGAATTTTTCTGTATTTTTGTCACATCTAAAATCGAGCTTTACTGATTTTATTTTTTGTTAAATATTTATTCCCTTAAGAGTTAAGAGATAAGTATAAGTTTAACTATTTCTAATAATATATAATATATTTTCTAGCAATCCAGTGAATGTGTTGAAAAATTTACTTAAAAAATGTTTAGCCAACTTGTTGTTGCATCAAATAAAAATAAAAGAATTGTAAGATTAGAATTGACATTCATTTTATTTCTCCGATACAAGAGAAAGTTTCTGAAGTTCTTTGGTTGTTATTTAATTTATTTCTAATTCTACAAAATGTTAGTTTAATAAAAAAGGCTTATTAAAATAATTTGAATAAAGAACAAGGAAAGGTTTATAAATTATGGTGAATATATTCTAAAGAGAGCCTTGTGCGATTTTAATTTATTGTTTTAAAATTTTGCAGTGGGTTAATTTTTTTAAATCATTTACAAAATAAAGAAATTGTATTGAAAGATAAATTTTCTAAGGAATTTATGAGAAGTATTATTTTCAAAAGTGTTTTCTAAACAAAAGTTATAAGAAAATATTTAATAGTTGGTGGTTAAAAAACTCAACGTTCAAATAAGAATTACTCTTGACAAGACCTCTAGTAATTTTGCTTCTAAAAACAATAAACAATCTTTAAAAAAGTAAGGAAATTAATACTTTTTCAAAATGCCTCCAAAAAATACCTCAAAAATAACATGAAAAAATAAATATTGAAAGAAAATCTTTTAAAATAAAAACCATCCAAAAGCGCTTTAAATAACGTACTTTATGATTTTTTATATTTTTTTTTAAACACACGTTTGAAAAGAAAATAATATTTGATTGGCAAGGAAATCTTATTTAGCTGAATATTTTTTTTATTATCTTTCGACGGTCTATAAGATTTGAAATTTTGATTTATTTATATTGAGACAATGCTGAACTAAACGTACTTGTAAATTAAAAAAAAAAATAAAGGAAATAACTTTTGGAACAAAAACAGAACTTAAAATAAAAACTTCAAAATATATTAAAACAATTGTTTTCACATTCTGACAACATCCTTTTCAAGAATTGCTATTCATTTTGTGTTATGACTACTTGATACTTATTTAAGGCTTTAGTTTCTTTGTTTCCTTCTGTCCTGTTTACGACAGAAAATATTGTTTTTTAACACAAATTTTATTCATTTATAAACGCTTGTAATTCATTTTGTATTTAGAGATAAAAAAGCAATAATTTTCATTTTTCGGTAACTTCATTACGACCAAAGTATTCTCGTACATCTGAAACTTTTAGTCATTTAAAGATAAAATAATTAGATGTCATAAAAACAAAATTTCAATAAATAAGGAAGAAAATATTACTTCCGATTAAATTTTATTATATTTTATTTCGGTTAAAAAAAAATTATTTTGTCAGGTGGACTTTTTGTAGATAATTAATATATTTGATTTATTTTATTTAAAAAAACACACACACACACACAATCTATTTTCTGTTGAGCAAATTCTATTCATTTATTCTGGGTTTTCCAACTAAGTTCTTGATTTGTAGGAAGATACGAGACTTCAATACCGTTTGTTTAAATTTAAAGTTGTAACAATATGCTACAGATTTTATGAATCTAGATAAATAGATGTTAGTGCAGCTTCATTGAAAACGGTCAGTATCAAGCCATCTATTGAAAGAAATATAATACGAATGTCATAATACCAGAAAAATTAAATATTTTAGTTTTTTAAGTCAATAAAATATAAAGCAAAAGCCCTGAAAATTTTCTATGTAAAATTTTGTAGTTTATCGAGCTGCCTACTTAAAATTTTACATTTCTAAAGTTTAATGGTTAAATTTTGCCTTTTGTAAAAGAAGCAAAGATAACAAAATCAGCTGTAAGCAGGCTTCCATCCGGACGACAATACCAAGGATGAGAGAAATTGCTAATGTTAAAAAATTTATGTAAAAATTATTATAAATTGTTAATTTGACAATTTATAAATCGAATTCCATGCCTGATTTAATTTCATAGCTTCTTAAAGTTTAAACCTCTAACAGGCGATAATTTTTTTATATCTGAATCTTTAACTTTTTGATTCAAATGTTATGCGTCATGTCTGTCAAAATTCTTCACTTTTTTACTATGATGTCTGGCAGAACTTTTAAGTGGTCACAACCCGGGAACGAATATAAACAAAACAAAATGTAAGTTTTCGTATTTAGTCCTTTTTATTTGGTAAAACCAAAACAAAACATTAACAATGAAAGGGATTGTGCCATTTAGTTTTTTGACGTTTTTGCTCGTAAAGCAAAATATGCTTTAAATTGAATGTACGTGTTCAGAAGAAAAACCAATGAAAACAAAATTGAAACGTTACAAAAAACATTTCGCAAGCGTTTGCTGATTAACTTATCCATTGTAGTCGATTGTGCATTATCGTTTTAAATGCGCGATTGAACAAATTCAGAAAGTCTTTGCCTTTGCAGGAAACATTTACAAAATATTTTGTTTCATTTTAAACGCTGTTTAAAACAGCTGATTTCATATGCTTTGTTAGATCAGAATGAAATACATTAAAAATACGCAAATATGTGGTAAACATTAAAAATTTTAAATGCATAAGAATTTTCACTATGAAGCTTCTAAGAACAAAATACAAACATTTTTGTACATTTTGAACTTGAATTGTGATTTTTTTTTAATTGGTGATTCAAAGCAAAACTATTTGCTTTGTTTGGCATCTGATTGAAAAGAAACATATTTCAACTGCAAAAGTCTTTATGTAAACTTAAGTGGTTGATGCTTGCAATTACAAACTTTTTGGTTTAAAGAATTTCCAAAGTTTCTTTTTTTTTTGTAGATTTTTACTTTTAATATTCTTGTCTGGGTTTTGATGGTATTTTAAAGCAAAAAAAAAAAAAAAAAACAAAAGAAACAAGAATTTAATTTTACAGACGTTTGTATTTAATTTGCTCTTTTTATTTAATGGAAAAGACAGCGTGAAGGACATTGCAGAACGGTTTAATTAATCTGTGTGGAATTTAAGACATTAATTTATGAGATAAAATTTAAATAAAATTTTTCAAAGGCTTAAATGTGTTTATTAATGCTTTGCAATGAATTCAGCAGCTAGATGAAATTATTGTTGTTGTTTTTTTATTAAAAAATCTAGTGAATTTTTAAAATAAAAAAAATTTTCAGTAAAATATGAATTTTATAGAAATAAGAATAATTTACACAAAATAATTTTGCTAAAAAAATATTTATTCAGTTGTAGAATGATCTAGTGTAAATTTTGCTGCTTAAAAATAATCAAGAAAAAAACTGATAAACCAACAATCAGTTTTTGTAAAAAAAAATCTTTTTAAGATGCATAATTTTCTTGTCATATTTGATAACATTCCTTATAAAATATCAAAACTTTTATTAAAAATGCCCAGAATTTTTAGAGTAGAATTTTAAAAAACAAGCATTCACAATTAAAGTTTAATATAATTTAATAGTATGAAAAACAGTCAGTACTAAAAATTTAAAAAAAAGATAAAGGGTAAAGTATTAAGCATTAACCGATCGTGTTAAAATGTACTTCAAGCTTGTGCTTGGCTTTTTAAAAATAAATTATTATTTCATAGAGGTGAATTAATGACAATTCTATAAAATAGTGAACATTCAGAAAAAATTTTATAATTTTAATCAATCTTAAATATTGACCCCAAATAATAATAATCATATTTATGTTTTATCGCTTTGCCAAAAATGTAACATACACGGATTTACAAATGTGAAGACTTTACATTGTTCACTTTAACAAATTTCAAATGAAATTAAAATAAATCAAATATAATTTTTTAAATTTAATATCTCTTACAAAAAAAAAAAACAAATGGACAACTAAACCCAACAATGTAATCGAAACAAGATTTCTAATTTGAATTAGATAAAAATCTCTGTTTTTTTTTTTTGCTGCTCAGAATTAATTATGTTTTGTTTAAGCTTGAGAGCAATTTTCTCTTAATTTTTTTAATAATAAGTAATTTAAAATTAAATGGAAAAAACTCTATATTTCTTTATCATATCAGAAAATCAAGTGCAGATAGAAAAAATTTAAATATTTTATACTTTTTTACAGGTGGGTAATCGCTTCTCATATATACACATAAAAAGGAAAAACGAAAGTATCGCAATAAGTCAACGACTCTTAAAAAAATAACAAAATATATTGATGTGAAAAAAGTATTTTTTCCCCGGTAACAGGAGTGTAAATTGAATTTAAAAATTATTAAATTAGTTGCACTTCTCAAAGCTCCGGTTAATATGAGGTAAAATTTTGCTACTTTACTCATCGTGGCAAAAGTGTTAATACAACAGGGTCCAACGGCTGTGGCACTCGACAAAAAATAATAATAACGTTCTTTTCATTTCGAAGTTAGCAGAATGCAGCTTCCTTTGTTGGTACCTCTATATTGCACATTCATCGGCAAAATAATATAACTAATAAAATTGCTATTTGCTTTAAAATCAACCTTCTAAACAACAAAATATGATGGCAGAATATAATATGACGCAACTTCTCTAACTTTTACCTTCCTTTTACTGTCTTATCTTTCATCTATCAGGCATTGTTGCCTAAAAAATAAAAAACTGATACCGCTAAATTTGCATCAAAGCAATACGTTCATTTAAAAAGTCTCAAATGTAACATTATTAATTATTTCAAAAGCGTTCTCAATAGAAAACTTTATTTAAAATCTGTTTTTTAATAATAGGTAACATCAACAACAAATCTCTCTTTGAATCTGGAAAGGTAGAGCGACGATAAAATTAATTATATTTTTGTGTATTAACGCAAACATTAATTTCCTTTTTGCCAATGTTACCATTATTTATTAACAACTTAAATCCTTTTTATTCTTCCTAACAATAATTTTTGACTTTTTTATTTAATTTGTGTTTTTTTTTTTTTTCATTTACAGCTACGTTTTTATATTTTTCCAAGAATAATGGGAATAATAAAAAATGTTTCTTTATACAAACTCTTTTGTCTTATTTGAAACATTGTAATTTATTTTATTTACCTAGAAAAAATATATTAATAATCTTTTGAATAATTCCTTTTCCTTTTCCTTGTAAAGGAAGTGTCTCAAAAACATTAATCTTGCAATTTCGTTGCAATTTAAAGTTTTTTGTTTGTTTTTTTTTTAAGTCTTTAGATTTTACTTCCCAGGACTGCACATGACAGATTTTACTATTTGTTATGGCAAATTTACAGAGCACTTTTGAAGCTGAGCTTAAAATAATTCAAATTGAAAATCACAATAAATACACTGTGAGACAAATGGTAGGGTTCAGTCATCGGGAAGTGTTCAAACTACCGGGGAAGAAGTTTTACATGTCCCAGCGTTTCGATGGGTCACGTCTAGGAATCGAGATATATCGATTTAAAGTTAGTAACTATCATATAGGGGAAATTGTCATCTTTGGTGTTTTTTTTTTTACATAACTCGATTTTGCTCAAACAAATTTAAAAAAGTTAAGAATTACAATTCCTTTAATCTGTTCATATAAAGTTTTTCTATATACTTAATAGTTTTGCTGGTAAAAATAAATGTACTAATAAATTTTCTAATTCGTTTTTCCCATGCTTCTTAAAGAAAAAACGTACAAAGGCAAAAGATTATCGTACGACGTAATTCAACTGATTTACTACAACTGCCAATTGTGTGCAAGTGCTCAGGAACTGTCAGAGAGATTTTTGGTAGCACGAAAGACCATGTGCTTAATCGAGCTGAAAACGAAGGTAGATTAAAGTTAAAGTGTGGAGGTGGCCCTAAGCCTAAACTAAATAAACCTGCAGACCGCCTAATTATTAGAAAACTTGTCCAGAACCCTCATATTTCCACACGAGCACTTGCAAAGGAGCTTGAAGAAGAGTGCGAACTAGTTGTTTGTCATGCAACAATTCGACAGGCTATAATTTAGAACAAATACTCTTCAAGAGTTGCACGTGCAAAACCATTACTCTCTTTAAAAAAATTTTGCGACGAGACAAAAGTGATGTTGTATTATAACGATGGGCCTAATAGAGTATAGCAAAAGCCCCTAACATCGCTCAAAAATCGCAACATTACTCCTACAATCAAATTTGAAAAATTGTCTGTGATGATTTGGGGTAGCATATCCAGCAAAGGAGTAGCGGGACAATATTTAAGTATTTTGCAGACCCATTTACCCATTTCGTAGTTAATAGTGCTAAAAAATTTGGATTTATAAGAGAGAATAAGTCTGTATTTAAATTTAATCAAGATAACAATCCCAAACATAAGTCACATATAGTACGAATGTAGTTGCTTTACAATTACGGCAAAGTCATTGATACACCTGCTCCAAGTCCCAATTTAAATCCTATCGAAAATGTTTGGGTTTAAAAAAAAGGGGTTGCTAAACGCCAGCCATCTAATATGGCTGCCTTAAAAAAAGTTATTTTAGAAGAGTGGCAAAATATACCATCCAACTACGTGATAGATGCAAACGGTGGCCATAGAAAATACTACAATTTTCAAGGTTTTTTTTTTAATTATTTGGTTTAAACAAAGATGTCAACAATTGTATAGAGTTTCATGACATCAAAAAAATTGAGTAGTTTTAGTTTTAAATTTTTGTTATGTTTTTGTAAAAGTTGTTGAGCTAGAAAAAATTTTAATACGCCAATCGATCAAAGGTAGTTTCGAAAATTTTCCTATTGAAAATCAGGAAGAACGGTCTATGTCCTTCGAATTTTTTCATATCATTTGAAACAAATTTAGTTTAGTGAAGTATCTCCAATCAAGAAAGAATTATATGTGGTATTGGAGAGTTAAAAAAATAACAAAAAAAAAAAAAAACATGAAGTGAAAAAATGGGTGCTCGCCAATATTTTTCGAGTTATGGGCCTCTGAACTTTTCATAGAAAAGTACGATTGTGCACCACATTTTCTAAGATATCAATATGGATATCATTTAAAAGCTTCTTTCAGGAGATCTTGCAGGATATAATAAATTTGTTTAACCCATTAAGAGCCGTTGACTTTTTTATGTAAATTTATATTAAATTCTCTGATACCCTAACAAATATTTATTTTCTTTTCTACTTTTATTTTTTTTATATTTATAATTATTTTTTTTTTTTTTATTGGAATTACTTTTCTAAAATATATTTACATAAATGCATTGTAAAACGGGTACACAAGATTCGGCATCGCCGAATATAGCACTCTAATTTGTTTTTATCTCTAATATTTATAGTATTGCAGATTTTAATTCTCTGCTTAATTTTTAATCTAAAACTTACTTTTTGAAAAAAAAAACAATTTGTTTGTTTACGGCTTTTGATTTTGTTTAAGTTTAACTACACACATGCATACGTATCCCTTAAATGCACACAAACACATACAACTAAATTATATATATTCTATTAAACTTTCTGCAAATTTCAACAA
The DNA here is from genome assembly GCA_937654795.1 of Cistogaster globosa. Taxonomy (NCBI): domain Eukaryota; kingdom Metazoa; phylum Arthropoda; class Insecta; order Diptera; family Tachinidae; genus Cistogaster; species Cistogaster globosa. The sequence goes on along the minus strand of OW569406.1, from coordinate 119,971,810 downwards.
AAGTGTTTGATTGTTAAACATTTATTTAAGAGAAGCGAATTTTGAGAAGAGTCATATTAGTAATTTTTGTGTGAAATATTCAAAAGCACGACCCAATTTTTATAATGGAGTGGAAAATGGTAACTGGATATTTTTTTTAACAAACTATACAACGAGAATTAATCTGGATATTTTAAGAGCAACGATATTATTAAAATAAAGGAAAATGTTAATTAAACAAAAATATTCGTAAACAAATTTGGTATCAACATCTGTTTAAAATTCTTTAATAAACTTGCAAATTATTTCGTATAAATGTGACAATGAGAGTATTTTTTTTTTTTGATGAACGTTACTAGAAATTTTTTCTTCTACACTTGGATCAACTTTTTGTTTGTGCTGTTTGATGTTTTGCACCAACTGCCTTCCAAATATTTGTGAAAAAAAAATTCAAAAAACCATTAGCAGTTTTCTCCTTGTTCATGAAATTGTTGATGCAAACTTTTCTCGTCATAGGAATTTCTTTATTTTTAAATTCTAGGAAAATTTTAATTCTGAATAAAAGAAATGGGAACAGATATATCGTTGTTTATAATTGGGCTGATAGTTGTTTTTTTACTAACAAAGAAGGAAGTTAACAAGTAAGCAGTTGCTGTGTTGAAGTTTCTCTTTAAGTGGGACCGTGTTAATTAAAAATTATGAATAAAAGATAAAATTTTGTTTCGTCACGCATTAGCTTCATTAACACTTGTTGTGTTTTAAGTACGTGTTACGCATATTGATTTACTCCTTGTTGCTTTCATAATTGATTGTATTCATTTCCTTGGTTGTATAAATATTTAATTAAAAAAAATATTGCTGCGTAACAAACTCGGTCTGTTTAATAATTTGCTTCTTGGAACTTTTGATATAAATTGAAATGAACAGTTAAGAAAACAATGCTTTGGATGTAGTATTAAAAATGGTTTTTAGCTCTTGTGATGATTAATTCAATTAGTGAATTAAGATTAAAACTTATTTAAGGATTTAATACATTTTTGTAAAAAATATCTAATGTAGTTTACTTTAAGATTTAAAAAAAAATTGATTTCAGCTTGAGTAAAATACAGGTGGTATTTTATTAGCATTTTTTTATTTCTTTAAATTACCAAATTATAAACTTAAGCAATCATCTGATAAAATTTTAAATTTTTATATATTTTTTTTTTTTTTCAACAGCCATTTAATAAAAAAAACTTTCTACTGCAAATTACATGCCATTAAGTAAACATCTGTTGACTCCAGAATAAACTTTTTTTCCTTTTTAATAATTTGCATGATTCGAAATAAACAAGCATAAATGTTATCGATGCATCTTTTACCAAATGTAATCATCATCCCTATTTCATTTCTGACTAGGATTACAAAATGTTATCGCCTAAATAATTAAGGTTAAATTTTCATAAACCTCTAGGAGGGCTTAGGTGATGGGCGAAAACAAATTGATTCAAAAATGAAAAATTTTAAATTCACATCGGTTCCTTTCACTAGAAAGAGAAAATTAAAATATTTTATCACAGTTTTAAAATAAAATTTTTGAGTATTTTAGAGAGATTTCAAAATCTTAACATTATCTTAAGCACACATCCACAACAAAACACAATTCCACGTTGTGTTTACATTAAAATATCAGCAGCGGCCTTTGTGAACTCATGCAGTGATTATTACTTCAAGAGCAAAAACTTAAGTCAAGCACTTGAAATGTAACGAAATATGCCAATATATTTTTGTGCTGTCATTATTTATAATTAATACGCTGCTTAAAAAAATGAAGTGAAATACAAAAGAAAAATTTTACACAAACCAAATAATTAAGACTTCATATAAATTAAGTTGGAAATATGTTTCCTCGGTAATCATTATGACTCATGAAATTATTTAGGAAGACATTCCGCTTTTTATAAGGAAGTTAGATGCATATACTAACGAAAAAATATAAAGTTAAAAAATCAGATGACAACGATAAGGAGTTTAACAAACTACTTATCGTATCGTATGCTATCTCCCATACAAACTGAAAAGTTTTTATACGGAACTGTAAGGTGAAGCGTCACAAAAGTAACTTCAGTATAAGTATGCATAATCCATTAGGGTAGCGAAGATCACCATGAATTGTTGGTATAACATAAATTAAAATAGTGTATAATATTGTTAACAGACATGCACACACTATCAAATACCTGCTGCTTTGACCCTTTCTTCAAACTTATGCCAGTCACATACTAATAGAAAAGGTAATCGAGTGTGGAATTAAGCATTCTTTGCGGAAGAACTTCTCAACAAAATTGCCAATCTAATGATTTAAACAAGGCATGAGACTTTTATAACCAATTACTGAAAATAACAATGATTATTAGAGGAAATAATAATGATCACTAATACGTATTTTAAGGTATTATTTTTTTTTAATTAAAGAAGTAGTTCAGTTACTAGTTCCTTTATTTGCGAACTAATGTAATGTCTTTTGTAAGCGAGTAACATTTGGTAATAACAAAAGTTAGTCATTATATGGCAAGTAAATTTCAAAGGAATGTTTAATTTTTTGCTGGGTGCTTGTGATTTGCTCTTGGTATATGTCTTCACACACACGTCTTAAAGATCCAAAAAGAAAAATATTGAAAAATTCCTTCCTATCCATACTAACAAAACCCACCCTTTGTCTTTTGTTACAAACCAAAAAGATTGAAATAAAATTCATGTAACATTATCTGTTGACAGCTTTTATTAAGAATAAATAGTTATATCTTTTGTTAATATCGTTGAAGTTGCGCTACCTAAAACGAATAGCTTCTCATGATTGATTGTAAAAAAGCCATCATTTTGGCTGCCTGATTAGATACTAAAGAAGTCTGCAGTCTTAAGCTTGTAAATCCAACTACTTAAGTAAACTGAATCAATCTTTAGGGTTAAGCTTCTTGAATTGTATTAAAATATAGCAGCTGTAAGATTTGTTCACTTACCATATTATCGTTTAAATAAGATTTTCATCTAAACATACAGTTTCCAAAGTAGAATAAATTTAATAACAAAATAAAGTTACACTAACAGTAGCTAAACTTAAGAAGATGGCATAAAAGGATGATAAAAGAGATCAAAAGTGACAAAATAATAAATACTGTGGCAGATTAAATAAAATTGTTGATAAGGCGGAATATATGAAGATAAATTTCAATGTTCACAAATAATTCTTTTGGTTGATAGACCAGACATTGCTGGTAGTATCTTTCACATTTTAATACTCTAGTAATAAGATGAAATCGTTTTAAATTTAATTTCTTAAAAATGCTGTCATGGCTACATGTGGTAGCAAAATGCTGCTTAAATTTTCGGGACATGTACAAAGAAGTTTAATAAGACAAATAACTAAAATAAAAAATATTTCAGATCTTATTGGAATTGAAATAATTAAAAAATTCAACAATTTTATACAAGTATTAAAGCCTTAAAGCAAAAAAGATAATGCAGATGATTAATAATTTTTATTTTACTAAAAGCAGAAAAAAGTTATTTTAAAAGGAAATCTAATTTCATTTAATTTTAATATTTTACAAACATTTTCTTCGTTATTTGAAAAACACAAGAAATTTTTATAACTCAAAATTGAATGTTTCAATTGTACAAAATTCTACTAATTGTGTGTTTGTGCGTTATTTACGTTACGAATGAAATTTCTATAAATTTTATTAATTAAACTGCAATGAAATGAAAATGATATACAAAAAAGTCCTCTCAATTCAAAAGAAAAATTTGTGCACGATTTTAGTTGTACAAATATATTAATTATGGCGATTTCTCGCCAAGCGTGGCGATAAAATTCCATTTTAAAACTTAGTTTTTTAGTTGCATTTACAATAATAAGCCAACAATGTTGCAATAGTAACAAAATAATCAGTAACAAGTTTTCTGTTATCTTACAGTTTTTCAAGAAAATAAATTTGATTTCATTTCTGTATTTTATTAAATTAAAAAAAATTATATAAATATTATGTCAGCGCATTTGCTCTAACACCTTTTTTACACCTGGCAACACTGACACTACTGATTTACGATGCACCAAAAATGAATTATACGCCATCATGTTAGAAAGTTGAAAGTTACAAAATATCGTATGTTATCGTATTTAATGGAGAACAAAACCCAGCTTGCTGGAAATAAAAAATACGGAATACAATTTTAATTTGTTAAATTTTCTATTAACTGAATCACTTTTATAAAGCAACGCTTTGGCTAAAATGTTGATACTAAATTTCAAAATGAGGAAAACATGTTTTCCGTTACTTTTTCCACGATGATTTGGTTTTTATTAATCTTTATTTAAATACTTAAATGTAAAAAATGGTAACACTTTTTAAACCTAAAATAATTTTTATTTATTATATTTCTTAATTTTTATGCGACAACTTAAGTGCAAAATATTTAAATAAAAAACTATTGATATTGAATGAAGAATATGAAAGGAAGGACTAACAGCTGTTTTTAGTTGTTGGAGCGTGGCCTGTTATAAATCAGTCACATTAATATTTTTCATTGTAACTGGACAACATCCTATCTATTCACGATAGTGCTTAAAAACTAGAAAAGAAAATTATTGATAAATGTAAAAAAAGCTTGGAAATTTGAAAGTTATTACGAAAATTTATAATTTTTGCTCTTATTTAAGACATAGAATTATTTTCATTTTTTAACTGTATTTTGTTGTTTATTTCATATTCCACTCGTTTCGCTTTAAAAATCTTACTCACTAAGAACTTTCTTAAGCTACGAGATAACCATAAAAATATTTATAACAATTAATTCCTTTTTACACCCGCGACCTAAAAAACTTATGTTTAGCACCCGCAACATATTGTACGCATTTCATTTGCCGCATTATTTTAAGGTTATTTCTATTTGAAAATTTAGCTCTGCGTTTGTAATTGTAGTCAAATAAATTTTACTGTTTAAACGAAACTCATGTTTATTAAATTTGCGGTCTCTTTAACAAGGTCGCGTCTTGACAATATAATCACCCTCATATTAAACGCCCTCTTTTATTTGCTCTTGCGAGTTCCATTGTTTTTGTTTGTGTTTTTATTTTTATAATTAGTTCTCCCATTGTATACTGTTGCCACAATAATAAGGATTTAGGCAATTTTCAACACAAAAGAATTTCACAGATAAAAATTTCCTACTTCGTTTTCTTATTTTTTTAAACAAAATGTGGGATCCATCACTCAAATGTGTTCACACTCTTTTACAATTCACTTATACACAGGTCGTCTGTATTATTAAATCTGATTTGTTGAAGAGAAATGATAAAATACTTGCCTTTTTTAACATATTTTCTTTTTGCTTAAGTTGAGATTATTGGATTACGTAAATGCTCATTTTTGAAGTATTTTATTGTGTTTAAACCAATTGTTATTTGTAAAGACTTTTCCAAAAGCAAAAGTTATGTTGGAAAAATTCATGGTAGAATTATTTTATCAGAATTCAATCTGAATTTTTCTTATCGATTCCTGGAAATTTGTTAAAGACCTTGACGTAAATTGAGGACAAATTTTTATCAGCACTAAACACGGAACTAAATTTCAATACGAGACTTGGAAACAAAAATATTCTTTCCGGACTTTTGTAAAGAGAACAAAATTCAAAAACCATATTAACACATTTGTTGCCTTTAATTTTGCTTAAATATTTGGTTGATGGACACTAAAAAACCGGCGAAGTAAAGGGGTGACTCACACCCAAGGGTTTCATGCCACGCATGAATCATCCTTTTATTCCAAATAAGATCTTATTATAATTTATTGTTCAAATAAAAAAATATACGTCAGTTTTATCGGCATAGGGAATTATACGGTTTCTGTGAATATTTCAAGTGACTGGCTAAAACAGTTCAAGAAGTAGAGATCTGCGACAGACGCACAGACAGTCAGAAATGTAGAAAATTCTTTGCAGCTATAAAACAATCAAACAAAACTTTGCTAATAATTCTTCAATAATGTTACGGTTGCAAGACTTATGAAGGAAATTCTCGAGTGCGGAATTATTTTTGACATTGTTGTTTAGACCTTCGCAAAAAAGGAAAACTTCATTTTCAGTTCGCTTTAAGACTTTACATCCATCTGCTATTTGCTAAGCGTAATGTTTTTTAATGAGTGAAGAAACATATTTTTCATTCAGCGCTATAAACAGATTTTGCTAATATTTCACTAGATACTTAAGTTATTTTTTACGAAAAATTTATTCAATAAAATAATTTAAACCTTAAAAGTACCTACATCAACCTTTTTAAAGCAGATTCTTTAATACGTAAACTGGCCACTGAATAAAGTTCATGCTTTTCATCGAAATCAATCGCTTATTGTTGCTGATAGTTTTGCATCAGATGAACATGTTTTTTATTGTTGAAATTTTGATGTAAATAATGTTGCTTTTGATTAAAACTATAAAGTATTCGTTGTGGTCTGTAGTGAGAATAATTTAATGCGTTTTTCTGAAATGTGAAAAAGCCAAGTCATATATTTATTATGTCTATACTGCGATAATAAAGTAGCAGGCTAGCAGTCGTGTGTTGTGAAGCCTGTCTGCTTTTATATATTTTTAAATATACTTATTTATTCACATTTTGCATTCTATCATTTTAAACAATTATTTACTAAGTCTTTTTCTTTTATTATACTGTAAAATCGAGGATAACGAATAAAATAAATTTTTATGAATTCTTTATTAAGATGTCAAATGAAACAGAGAAATATTGAACGTAAAAAGTATAAAAGAAAATTTGAGCTTGATCCGCCCCTTTATTTAGTTCTCATTCAATACGACAATAACATTGTTTTAAAATTAAATATTGATTTTGATCTTCGTAAATGTTTGGGATTAGGAAAACGTATAAATCTTTCTGTATATTTTATGATGAGGATGATTTTGAGATAAGAAGTTCAAGTAAGTCATTAAGCTTCAATACTTTAAAACCTTTGAAATACAATCCTTTAAATATGTGTTGCTCATTTATTGATACTTTGAAAGCAACTTAAATTTCAATATAAAAGTTCTTAAACTAACCATAATAAAAACAACAATAATTAAACAAAATTTGATATTAAAACTTATGACATTTGATTTATGATTGTAAACCACATGAACAGCTTTTAAGGTCAGTACAGAAATATGAATAATGTTTGTAGAATTTCCCTCAAAAATGACTTATACATACCATTACAATGTTGACTGAATTTGTGGATTATTACGCTTTTCTTTCATTCATTTTATGCTTGAATAACTAACTGCTGGCGTATTGTAGTTCAATCCTCTTATACCTTTTTTCACTAACAATGATGCTGGTGACATCAACTCTGTTGCTAAATGTTTATTTTCTATGTTTGTAAAACTTGTTTTTTTTTCTTTGCTTTGGGTTATTGCTGTCTTGACTATTGGCAGTGTTTCGCTATTGCTATTTAACTTACACCTGTGCCAATGAAATGACATGTTCGAAAGAAATGTTGCTGGTGTTTTAATATCAGTCTCAAGTTGTGAATAAATTTTGGCACCACCGGTGCCACCATTAACGCTTCCACTATTAGTCACACTAGTGTTGTTACAACCAAATATTGGTGCTTTTTCGTCTTTAATGTATTTATTTTTTTTTTTTTCATGCAACAATGTCTAGTTAATTAGTCACCGTGTTACATTCTTTAGGAAAAAGATAGAAGAGATATAGACAGTTGGTAAAATAAGAAAGGAAGAGAAAATGCTTCATTTTTTATTTAACACTACTCGCTTTATGTTGTTAATTAGGCGGTTGCTTATAAAGAAAATAGCCATTTTATTAGTTAATTTACGTCGACAACGAATGTTTAAAATAGGAGTGCCGTCAAAGGTGGCCGCGTGATATAATGTGATATAATGTTTTTTGTTGCCACAGGATTCGAAGCATGGCCAACCCGATTATTTACCGTCTCAATTTTGGTTTATCAAATGGCTATGAATATTTATTGGTACCATACAAATCAAACTGACAAACAAAATGCAACCCAGTACTTCTCTACAGTTAGAATTGTTCCATCGTCTTTCAAATGAATTTGTTTGGCAACAAAATGATGTCTGATTTGCGAGGCCAATTTATTGTTTTGAATTTTACGGTTTTTATTATTTATCGTTATAAATTAAAAATGTCCGCATATTACAGATTTAAAATCATAGTCAGATCAGAAACAGCTTTTATCTTTTAATACGTAAAAATCTCACCTTTATCGGGTCTTCCTTAAATCATCTTTTTATAAAATTTTTTATAAACTTTAAACCTAAACTAGAAACTTTTTATGAATTAAGTCGATGATAAATGTTTATTAGATAGAAATTTCATTTTGCGAATTATTTAAAATTGAGAACACAATGAGTTATTTTGTTTCCTGTAACTACATGCTTTAATAATTGTAAAAAAGAAAAAAAGGTCAAAGAAAACTAAAATTCTAAGCCAATACAAAGGAATTACCATGACAAGTAATTGAAAACCTTCAAGTATTAAAGTGCTAACATCGAATGTCACACATGAATATCGACTGACGTTATAATTAGAACAAATTCTGTACTATTGGCATAAGAACAAACTTAAGTAGCTCTTTTCGAATGCTTCTCCATCTTTGTTTTTAAAAAAATTTGTGCAAATTGATGAAACAAACAAAATGTAATGGAAACCAGAAAAATTTTAAGTGATACTGATTTCTATATAAATTTATACATAAGACCTCAAAGTGACAGACGCTTAACAAAAAAGTGCTTGTTTCGACAGTTTTAAATTAAATACTAAAAGTCTGACTTGAGTTTGCTCCAACACTCTTGTTTCACCCTGGGTATCTGTTAGTCATTTTGGTTTTCCATTTGACAAGTGCTATTTTCATTAGTACTTTTCATTCATTAGAGCTTAATCTCTCTTGAAACCAATAAGTCTTATTTGTACGCACTTACACACACATACAAAGTTGCTAATGAACATTATATGATAATCGGTGTTCAAATTAAAGTGTCTTTTGAGGGCAATTGCACTTTATTTTAAAAAGCATCAAGGCTGATGAAAATGTTTTATAAATAAACGAATGTTGGAAAATTTTAATATGTTTTGTTATGCGACATCCTCAATGAGATAATCAACAAATCAAAGAATTTGTTGATTTTCAAATGGTTCCTTATTTTCTATTGGTTCACAACTATGAAAAAGACTGTGGCAATTAATCCCTACAGTCAGTGCTTTAAAAAAGAAACAGTTAATATGAACAAGAAAAGTGCTGAATCAAAGAACATATTAAAACAAGAGATAAAAAAATCAAGTGTAGAAAGTTTTTTCAATTTTTAGCAGAGCCTGCGAAATAACTACTCCAGCTGGATATCCAGTCGCATTTAAAGACTCCAACACTTGTGCAGATGTGATATGAATTTAATCTAACTTATGAATGCTTTACTTCCTCAGATGAACAAACAGTAAAAATTGTCCCAACTAAACCGATGTAATAAAGGACACCAGCAAATAAAATAACAAACTTTTTAACAAACTTTTTAACAAAAATATATTTCTAAAATTTCAGATCTGAAAATGTGTACTTAAGCCTAACTCAAAATTATTTTTTGAAATTTAAAGAAAGACTTAACAGAACTTGTAGTAAAATTATTTCATTTTTCTTAACAAAATTGGATAATTTCTTTAAAGCGAGCTTTCGTTTAAAGACTTTCCATCGTTGCTGCTCATTTTTGTGTTCTCTTTTACGATACAAAAGTTAGTGGTAATTTAAGATATTTTCGATATTCAGGGAACAATCTGCATTGCATTTAAGCGACAAAAATATTTTTTCCATTAATATAACATTTGAATATAATATTGCATCCCTATTAAATAAAATACTCGGTGGTAAAATATTTCAGTCATGTCCACAAAAACATCTTTTCTGAACATCTTGTGAAATCTAACATTGGAATGGATTAGAACTTGAGAAAATCGCTAAATAAACTGCATCGAGATGGGTTCTTAAAACATAATCAAAAAAACATAAAAGTCTTTTGATTTGAGTTTTCATCTCTAGGGACCTTTTTCTGAAAAAATGTCTGCGTTGTGAATAAGTTTTAATAAAACTTCCACTTGACTCTAATGACATCCTGTTTTCAACAACATCAGTCAAGAATCCAAAATATTTAAGTTATTTAGTTTAACTAAACTTTTATCTATTGAGTTTTATTTTCGATTTGTTTGCCTTTTGTAAAGAGAAAAGAATAAATAGAAACTTTTAGGATTTTCTAAAATATAAACTCGTGATTGTTTTCGTATGGTTGTTTAAACAACGCAATGTAAAACAGGAAATTCTATTATCGAGTAAAATAAAGGTATTGAAACCTTCTTAAAGTTTATTGAGGCATAAAATATCAAGAGCAAAAAAACAAAAAAAAGCTTTTGATTTACTACCACCAAAACTGAAGTAATTTTATAACACAGGAAAACAAACTAAAACAAACACTGAGAAGATAATCCTTGAAATTTTAAAGCAAATAAACGTAATTTTTAAATTTAAACATAAAATTGTAATTTTACACAATCTTAAATTTAAAATTCTTTACTTCTTTTTAACAACCTCTGTAACTTCTTATTATTGTAACGATTTTAGTTAAGAAATTTTTAGTGTAAGATTGGATGATAAATTCAAGCCCTCAGGCGTTTCTTTTTTCTGTCTTAAGAATAGCCATTTTATTTAAGTGTATTTTACGAAAGCGCTTTGGAATTTCACACATCCCATATTCGTTATTTCATCAGTAATTTTAAGTCATCAATATATGAGATGTTATATTTGTTCCTTTGCAAGGGAATAAAATCCTAAAAAAAGGAAGCATACAAAATGTTTTAAAACTATACGTAAGTAACTGCAGGTTAATTTTTTAATTTTAAAAGAATTTCTCCTCGGCTATAAGGATGAGAGTTTTTTAAAAAATCCTTAAAAAAATTTTTTGAGAACTTTGCAGACTAAAAAATTGAATGTAAATTATTTCTGCAACTATTTTTATAACGTCTGAACATCCTTTAAAATCCCATTAATTTTTAAAGGATTTTCAAGGGATTTTATTTTTTTTAAGAGTTGGTATCATTACAAATCATTCATATCTCAATAGTTTGCAATAAAATCTTTTCTTTATTTATTAAAAAAAAAATTTTTAATGACTAATGAAAATTGTTCTTGCTTATTTAAGTATATAAATAACAAGGTGGCAAATTTACAATTACTTCAGAACTAAGTTGAATCATTTCATGCATTAAAGAACTAGTATTAAAGATATTTGTTTTTACTAATATTTCTTCATATTTCTCTGTTTGGTTCTTTTCTTAGTTTTATTATGCATTCCGAATAAAAACTTCAAAAATAAATTCTTGAAAAACTTGAAAAGTTATTTGAGTCTGTCTGTGAATTTTTAAACAACAACACGAAATTTTCACTTCATATTTTCCAAGGCATTGTTGCTATAAAATTATTTTTTACAAAACCAATGCCTTGAAAAATATGAGGGAAAATTTCGTGTGGATTTCAGTACATGCCTGCAAATAAAATCTTAAAAACTTGTACCGAAAAAACTTCAGTTTAATGTGAAATCATGAAATTAAATCGGTAATTTTAAGCAGATCAATTCTCCTTTTCCGGTAAATCGCAGCTATATGAATTGAAGGTGACGTGCATCAATTCTTAAAATATATAGGCCTCAACATTAGAATGCTCCCAATGAGTAGACGCATCCCTCAGTATACACTGCCATTTAAGACCGATAAATGCAGATAGTTAAATAAATTACATTATTTAATTATTAATAACAAAAAAATTTTTGGCGTGAAATTAAATTAAATAAAATTAAATTTCTATTAAAAGAAACTTTCTTTGTTACAAATATGAAAAATTAAACACAAGGTTTAGCAAACGGCAATAATTCAGTTTTATATAAAAAAATATCCAGTTATAATATGACCCTTCACTATTCATACTAAGCCCAAAAATTTGATTTTTTGCAATTTCAATTCTTGAATAATTATTTTGTTTTATATTTTATAAGACAAAAAATGTTATATTTATTGTTTTCACTGTTGTCCATCTGAACCTGAATAAATACCAAATTGTTACTTTAGTTTTAAAGCTTTTTGAGTATAATTAAGGCAGCTGAAAAATAGTAACAACTCGTGTTAGTAATAAAATGTTTAAAGGGTCCGCCAAAAAACTTTTTTTAAAAAAAGCTATACAAAATTTTCTCAAATTTTAATTTTTAATTCTCAAATTTTTTTTTTATTTTAAATTACAATTCTTCCAGTAAGTAATGGAAAATAATTTCATTCAAATGGCTGCCTCGGCTGGCCATGCAGTAGCCTACACGATCGGTCCAATTTTAAGCACATTATCGATTGTGTGCAGCTGTATTTCACCAATGGCTTTACGAATTCAATTGTCGGCGTAAAACTTATCTTTGACGGCATCCCACAAATAATAGTCCAACGGTGGCAAATCGCAGCTCCGAGGTGGCCAAGCGACATCAGCTCTGTGGCTGATAATGCGATCTTCAAAAACAGGAAGCAAAACATTAAGTGTAGCTTCGGCTGTGTGGCACGAAGCACCGTCCTATTGAAACAAAATGTTGCCAATATCCTCCCTTTCAATTTTTGTGAACAACATGGCCCGATAACGATCGCCATTGACTGTAACGGCCACTCCTACCTCATTTTCGACGAAAATTTGCCCAACTATGCCTATGGACCAAAATCCGCACCAAAAAGTAACTCGTTTTGAGTGCACCGGCTTTTCAATGTATGCGTGCGGGTTTTCTGTGCAACAAATGCGACAATTTGGCTTGTTTACATTCCCGCCAAGATCAAAATGAGCTTCATCTGAAGAGATGATTTTTTTTTTTTTTTTTGAAAAATCGGCATCTTCTGTAAGTCGAACGCAGGCCCCCTTAGCGAAGCGAACACGCATTGGATGGTCAGTGGCTTCAACTCCTGAACCAATTGGACTTTGTATGGCGTCATATCAAGGTCTTTATGAAAAATTCGTCTCAATGATGTCTCCAAAATATTTAATTGCTTAGAACGACGGTAAATTGATGTTGATGGCGCTTCACGCACACTTTCTGCCACAGCAGCAATATTCTCGGGTGTACGCACTGTTTTTGGCTTTTTACGCTTTAGTCTATCGATGAGGATGCTAATAGTGCTTCTATTCTTCCGTACGCAACTTTCGCACACATTCTGCAACGTTACCATGATTTTCAAAGTAATGTCGCAATATTTCCCAGCGTTGTACAAGCGTATACACAACCATATTCGTGCAGCGGAAGGATAAAACTAATTTTCTGTCAAATCAGACATGAGCTAAATGTTACCATTCACGAAATAAGTACTAGTTAAAAAAAACGGTAGATGGCGGACCCTTTGCATACATTTTATAAAATCGATATATTTTTTTGTTATCAAAATATTCTTCTTTATTTTAGGAAATAAAAACCGCGGCTTAAGTGTCCTTTTGGGCTACAAAGTACTTGTATAATGGCATTAATATTAACAAATGTTTTACTTTAAAACAAAATATATTTATGGAAATATTATACACATACAGTTGTATATTTGTATGATGTATTTAACACTTTGATGTTTTTTAAAAGAAAAATTCTTCACCCTTAAGTGCTGTTGGTAACTTGAAATATACAAACCATTACAAAATTTTATATATTTTTATAATATTCAATTTACAAATTTCTTTAAGTCACATGTGTCCTATTAAAATGTAAATGATGAAGCAATAAAGGAAATCCTGCTGTATTTCTCATTTCCAGTTTCAACTAAATTCGGAAACTATAAAAATGTTTAATGACAAACACAAACCTTTAACCGTTTTGGCAATCGTCCGTTTTATAAAGATAATGAAAAGCTGTTTTTATAGACTGATAAAAGTCTGAATAAATACGAAAAAGGAATTTCAGTATTTACATAAATAAAATTAAACACACATTTTATTTTAACGAATGAAAGAGAAACATAACTTCCCTAGAGCATTAAAGCAAACTGAATGGTAATTTACAACATTAATTTTGTGGGTTTTAACCACAGAAGACAGAAGGAAGCTATAACTTTTTTCAGGTCAAGTGTTTCCTGTATACAAATTATAATAAACATTTCTGTTTTACTACTATGCAAAAAATTCAAGCTCGTAAACACTGTAAATGAGAGGAAGTCGGTAATAATATAAAATATAAATGTATCTGTTGGCGTTGTTCCAGCACAAAGTATTTTTTTTAAAGCTTTTTCGAGTTAGTCTTCTGTTACAGAATTGGCATTCTTCTTTAACTCGAAGTGCTCTTTGGCATCAGAAAAACTTGCTGGAACCCATAAACGGGTAATAATTTAAATAAATAACCGATCTGCAAACACCAATGAACCATTTGAATTTCAGGGTTTTTACATTGGTTGTGAAGGCTAAGAAAGTCCTGTACAACCTTTAGCCTTCATGGATGTACAGCCACTTTTGAACTTAATACACAACTGAGCTCGTCTACCTCACAGTTGATTCGTTGCACTTTTTACATTTAAAGACAGTGAGACCTTAATTTACCTTTTTTACAGTTTTTTAACAGTCTTTTTCATGAAACTAAACAGTAGATTCAGCAAACTAACTTATAAGTATAGGAATATTACTCAAAATTAGGTAAACGCTTCAGTTTGATAAACAAAAAATTATAAGTTTAAGTCCCACAAAAATTTTTGGATAAAGGAAAATAATTTTTGTTAAGTAGCCGAGGTTGATAAATTGTTTAAACAGCGAATATATAGAAAATAAAAACCCAATCCTAACAAATAGAAAAAAGAGTTTGAAGAGAAAAGCAGATGATATGGTATCTGTGCGGGTTAAAGTGGCAAGCGTTAAAAACAATAGATCAAGATATTCAAACCTCGCCAGGGTCACAAAGTGTTTTTTGTGAATAGAGCAAGCAAGACTTTGTGGGAACTAGTCTTACTAGAGCAACCCAATATACACAAGACAAAAGCAAATAATAAAAACTAAAATAAAAATTCTGTGGGTTTTTCTGCAACTAAACGAATCCCAACGTTGAGAAAGTTAAAAAGCAAACAATCAAGGCCTCATTAGTTTGCACTTTCTGTTGCCGTTCTGTTGCCGTTCTGTTCTGGTATTGATTTTTTTAAGTTACTTATTCAGTATCAACGTATCAGCTGTTTTTGAAACAGCTACCGAAGAAATTCAAATGCAATTTAAATAATTAATAAAAAATGAATAATAACTAATTTTATTCATTCGACTCGGAACAAGATTCGGACATTGACGATGCATTTATTGTCACAAGCCTTTTTAATTTGTGTAAAATGAACAAAAAATGTAATATGAAAAAAAAAAAGAATCGTATTCAAAAATGGTACGCTCGACCTATTAACAGAGATTGGTCATCATCCGGCTACCATCAAAAAGTTTTCAAAGAAATTAAAGAGCTTGATAAGGAACATTTTTTTCTTCATACCAGAATGACGAAGAATGTGTATGAACTCTTGTTGTCAATAATAAAGAGCTCCCTGAGAAAACCGGGTCAACGTATATTACCGGAGGAGAGACTCTTTAATTCTTTTAATAATTAAGGTTTTTTTCTTTATACATGTAGGTACTTGGCACATGGAAATTCCATTCAATCAATTGCTGGGAGCTATAAAGTAGGAAAAACTACCGTTCGGAACATCATTTTAGAGACGAGTAATCATCCATTTTATTTTTAATGTAATGCGAAACTTATTAAAAAAAATTTAAAAGGTTTAACAACAAATTTCTTTTATTTTAATAATTTTTTGCAAAACAAACGTCAACTGTTTCTTGCTGTCACTTAAAAACGTTGCTAAAGTTTTGTTTTTAACAGCTTCGTCCGCAACAGAACGGAACGAAACATAAAAACTAACGGCAAATACACATTTTCTATTAACAAAAACAAATCGGCTGATTCGTAATGGAACAGAAAGTAAAAACTAATTCTGCCTTCAGCCTGTTCTACTAAAACATACGCTTTCTCCTACTAACTTTTGCTTTTTAAAGTGTTTAAAATTTGGTTTTCGTTAAATATGTATTTGAAGGTTTTTTTTTCATTTTTAATATTTAGAAAGTTTTTATGAATCGTAAGAGAACATTAATGCCAATATATTTTTTTTTGTTTTCATATGTATGTAAATCTATGGCAATTAGGCTGCTTTTAGTTAGTAAAAAACTATTTGAAAAACGGCGAATGGAATCTGAATCTCAAATGCCATAAAGCCTTTAGATGTTCCAATATTAAAACGAATCCTGCCAGAAGCTAAAAAGCAATAATTCGTAATGCAAATCGTAAAATACATCCATACAAACGAAAAAGTAATATTTGACGTGAATGTGAGAGTGATATATTTTCTTTATTATTAAAAAAAAAATACTGAGACACAACAAAATACACTTGCTTGTTTATTAACATACAAAATCTTCATTGGAATTAAAAATGCTAAGAAGGTAAAAGGTATTGTGCCAAGTTTCTAATTTATATTAATTGACTAATTAGCATTGTACCAGCTGTTAAACATAATCAGTTGTAAAACATTTAAGGACACGCAGCAACAGTCACGCAGACAAAAACACATTTAAAATTAAGAAGAAACATATATAAAAGGAATTCTCTTTTTTTCCTTTTTTTTTTTTTTTTGGTTCGTATTCACAATAGGTGTCCATAATTTTAACATCTACAACCTTATGAGTTTTGTCAATTCCGACGTATTTCGAAAAATAGTTACTACCTTTTTGCTAATTACCTTTTTAAGTCGCAACATGAATATAATTTATTCATTTTCTCATACTCTTTTCTTCTCATCAAGTTGAAGTTGTTCCGGTATAACACTGCAGAGGTATTAAAATTATATTTTTGCTTAAAATAGTTCGACCTATAATTAATTTTGAAAACAGCAAAAAATGTCTGCGTTAAAAAGGTAAACAATGACTAGGAAGCATAAACGAATATGACACTACTGCTCCAGCATTGAAGACTTTCTACAATATTTTAGAAATCGTCGATAAAATCCACGATATCATTTCAGATGACTGGAGTGATAACCTTAACAAATATTCGCTTGGCTTTCGTAAATAAACATATTTTCCTGACTGATTTAATGCTAAATTTATCGGATGAATATGCTCAACAAAAACAAAAACAGTTAAAAGAAATATGATTCTTTTTTTTATGATGTGTAATTGTATTTAAAAATACAGAAGGTGCTCCAATGCTCATAAAACACTGCAAAATTTAAGTTAAACAAGATGTGTCTTACTTACACTGCCCCTCCTATCACCCACCTGCTGTTATATGAGATAGTTAGAAATAACCATAAATGTTAAAAAATAAATAGAATCAAACAATTTTTTCAAGCATAATAAAAACGCCAAACATTAAAAGATTAAAAGAAAATTGAAAAAACATTAAAATATTTAAAAAAAATGATATAAAAATCAGTTCTTCACACAAAAGTTGAATAGTGGATTGGTCAATAATGTCGTCTGAAATAAACGTTTTCTTGCTTTTTCACTATCCAAGATTTTTTTAAACTAAAGCGTATCAAAATATTATGTTTACTCAACCTCTTTAAACTATTTCAGAAATTATATAAATAACATTTCGTAGTACTTTTTACGTTCATTTTAAGCAGTTCTTTTTGATTTGATTATTTTCTTAAACTTCTTCCAGAAAAACTAAAAATGCCATTTTTTTCGACATTCGTTCAAATGTCATTACCGTAAAGTACAAAATGATCTGAAGTTAGAAGCCATAAACTTTCGTTTATTTAATTTAAAACGCATTTTGAAATAACTTCTTCTGCTGAAACAACCAAAACAAGTTCTAGCTTTTTACTGTAAAAATTTCCTTTTTGGATTTGAATAAACATTTTCGCTTTTCCACGTCCTCTAAAAGTCTAAAAATACACACAAAAACAATCGACGCCTTTTGTTACAAACTAAAATTAATAAAAGAAAGTTTGAAGAAACTTAACTTTTTGTTCTAAATTTGAATTTAATTTTTTCTTAAAAAAAAAACTAGATGTGAAAAGTCTTTTTTTTAATTGTAAAACTAAAATTTTTCTTTAAATTTTAAATTTACTTTAAGCGCAAGAATAAACAAAATAACAAACCACAATGATTAAACCAAAGTTATTCTACTTTTGTTTAAAAGTTTGACAATTTTATTAAAATTATTTTTTATTATTTATTTTATTCAATAAGTTTTTAATATAATTTTAACAACTCATGTCAAAACCGCAACGTCCATTTGAGACTTTAAATAAATAAAAACATAACAATATTTGCTTTCATTTTCATATTACTCCAGTAGCGTTTTGAGATCACATTTACTGAGAAATTTATTTAACAATAAAATCTTTTTAGTATAAAAATTGAAAAAATCAATAATTTCGCAACACTGTTGTTATTGATTTATTTATTAAATCAACCAAAGATTAATAGAATTTATTTAAGTCAAATATTCCTACGCCGCAGAGCAAAAGTGCTCTGCTTACCTTAAAAAAATAAAGAAAATTATACGCGATTTCATTATAAAACATAAAAAGGAATTGAAAAAATTAAAACTCTATTAAAAAAACGAGATCCTCACAATATCTGCATAGAGTTATTACAGTTTTTTTAGTATCTTAAGAAAATATAAACTGCAATCTTTTATTAGTTTTGCTATAAATATTTTATAAATTTCGTGAACAAACGTGAGCCGTGAGTGTTTAACACTATTAACACTATTAGAAAATTATAATTGATTTTTAAAATTTCAGTTTAATTCGTTTTGAAATTTATTTTTTGTACCTTTTTGGTGCAGACGAGGTCATCTCACTAAAGCAGGGTATCAAAAACTCGGTTTAGATTTCATCAAAATATTTGTGAGCTGTCCTATTGCTTTGTGATTTTATTACGGCGTCTCTCTCTCTCATTTAAATATGCAAGCAACGATTTTATATTTTAAAACTCATTTATTTAATATTCAATTGTTGGTACTTATGCCACATATTTTCTCTCCATATATTTTCAACAAAAAAAAACACAACATTTTGCGGCTCCGTTTCCGTGTGAATACGAGTGAATAATTATTCCATTTAATTTATGAGCAATACTTTAGCATTTTCCTAATTATTTAGCAACCGATTTTTATTTATTTATTTTTTCTTAACACACAGAAAATAAAATAAATAAAGAATTCGATACAATCGATTTTTTATAGTTAATTATTTTAATGGTCGCTTAACAAAAGAAAAACATTTTTAATGCAGGTTACTAGAATAAATTGAAATAAAAAATCATCTGATGAGCAAAAATATATTTAGTTTTTGCATAGAGTTTTATTCCTTTTATAATTCAACACACGTACAATAAATACTTTAGTTTTTTTATATATTTTAAACAATTAAAAAAAGAATAAATATGTTGTTTTCGGTCTGCCGAGGCGCCCGTTGCTAAGCCCTGTGATATTTAATATTTTTATTTCCGGCATACCACAACCGCCATCGGAGGATCTTTTACTTATTTATACTGATGATATTCTCATTGTCTCAGTAGATGCTAAAGCCAGAATCATCAATGAACCACTTAATCGATACCTCATAGTATTGACGAACTATTTTACTATGGCCGCAATCTTTAATGAAAAATTAAAATGTATTTATCCAAATTGTAGACCTTAAATAACTTCTTTGACCATTAGGCGAGATCTGACTGGGACATCGTAGAGACTAAAGCACCTAGATGTCACCTTACACCACATTAATGATATTCTCGGAAGAGCCAAACATATATACTCTTTACATCAGGGTGTTTTCAAGTGTAGAGAAGGACTCGATTAAAGGGTGTGTCTTTTGGTCTATCGCCAAGTCATTTGCTCTGTCATCTCCTATGTCTTTGCTCTGTCATTTCCTATGTATAAATCTCATTCAATTATTTTAACACGAACTTTAAACAAAGTATTAAAACGAAAAATCACAAGCCCACAAAAGGATACAAAATTTTTCACTCTTGAATAATTCAATATTTATTAAGATATCAAATAAAACGTTGTCTACTTTTAGTTTTATATTCCTTTCGTGACATTTCCGCTTCCGCCTGTTATTCTTTAAATTTGCTTATGTCTTTCTGATACGTATGAGTGTAAATTGCTGTTTGCACATGAATGGTTTGTAACAAATAGACTTTGTTTTTCATCTAATAACAAATATTTAAATAAATCTACATTTACAGCATTTTAAGTATAAATTGAAAAAAAGTACAATTTAAAGTTTAAACACAAGAAATGATAATTGGAGTAAAAAAAAATTTTTTTGTAAACAGAAACTAAGACTTTTTTATTTTTTCCTTTTTCAAAAACAACAAGAATTTTTAGTGGCCTCTTAACTATAAGACTGCTGTAAAAGGTTAATTTTTTTCGTCGTCCTATTAATATAAAATATTTAGTGTCAGCAGAATATACAACAATATCATTTGATGGATAATTCTATTTCATTATCATTCGTGACAGTAATTGCTAAAAACCTCACTCACATCCGACAGCAGTTTTATTTGTTTTTTTTTTTTTTTTTTAATTTATTTTGCTTAACTAATTACTACCTAAAGATTGTTGTAAATAGAAATTATGCTGTGAAAATCAATTTCTAATCTAAATAATACATTTAAACGGAGGTAATTTTAAAATGAGGTTGTTTGGTTGTCTTAAAAGTTTATTTTGTGCACACAGAAAAAAGACTGGTAAAAGTTCCATTGATATGTTCAAGATTCAATTAGGAATATAATAATTTGATTTTTATTATTAATAAATTACAATCTTGACTTAATTTTTATATTAAAAGCTAACATTTGATATTTGCCTCTATATGTTGGTTGTAATACCTTTCAAAATAGTTAACCTGACCGATTTGTATCTTTACTAAAATCTATTCTATTAAATGGAAGATGCAACTAAACTTATTCAGCACATCACTACTGAAAACCGAATTTTTTGTAGTTAGAATTATAAAAATCAATTATATCTTCTAAAATAGAAAAATTTTTGACGTTCTAAAATAAAATTTGTACACATTATACAAAAAATCAACAATATTTCAGTTTAAAAGAACAAAGATTTTTTCAAAGTGGTGAAAAGTTCTTCAATGTTGTATGGTGGTAAGTTCAAAATTATCTCACAAACCCATGTGTAAATAAAATAAATTGAAAAAATGTTTAATACTTTTCACAGAGGCAAGACGTGCGGTATAGGATGGCAAGTTGAAGAAACTACATGAAAAAAGATATCATGATTTCAAAGAAGGAGTTGATTTAAATAAATGATTCGAATCATGAAATTTATGATATAAAATCTAATCGCTGTAATTTATTTTTTTAATAAAATACATATAAAAAAATTATATTGTTTTATTTAATTCACAATAATATTCTATAGTCACCCAAGAATCATTTAAAAAAATAGTTGTGAGTGCCATACTCATTCAGTTATTACAACCGAATTCAAGATAATACACACAACCGACAAAATTCGATTGGCAACGAATTCGGTTCCTACAACGAATTTCTTTTCTCTGTGTGTATTTATTTATTATTTTAACATCTTAAATTACTTTGCTACTCTAAATATGAATACCTATAATCATGAAATGCAGTCTAAGTATTTCAATAACTCAATATTTGATTTAGAATGTCGTTTTAGATGAAAAATTGTCATTGCCATCTGGACCAGGAATATCTGACTTTAATAAAAAGATCTTGTTGTTAGCTACAATTATGTAAGACTATCAAGCATCTAAGCTTTAGAATATTTCTTAAATTCATCTTTTATAGAAACCAGATATCCACTGTTTTAAAGATTTCTTCCGAGCAGTTACAGTTAGTAAAAATTTCAAAGCCATATGGTAGGACCAAAATACATTTTGGCAGGTAACATTGGTATATTTAATGGTGCTCAAAGATA
Source organism: Cistogaster globosa (assembly GCA_937654795.1). Classification (NCBI taxonomy): domain Eukaryota; kingdom Metazoa; phylum Arthropoda; class Insecta; order Diptera; family Tachinidae; genus Cistogaster; species Cistogaster globosa. Next base: position 119,949,778 of record OW569406.1, on the reverse strand, counting down.
ACGAAAATTGTTATTCACTTAATTTAAAACACAGAAAATATAATTGGACAAATTCACTTTTCTTCAAAGACAGTGTTAAAGGTTATCGACTACATATGGAAGAAAGCGAAGATGCTCTTCAGTAAAACGTTGAATCACCAATGTGCGCAATCCAGTCATCGCTAAGAACTCATATATTTATGACTAATTAACATATGATCCTACAACACCTCTCAGAGGATTTTGTTCATCTTAGATCCAATCAGTTCATTTACGTCAGATTTTTTAAATTTTTAGCTTATAAAATCATGTCTAATTTATACATCAAAAAGAATGTTTCACATTATTTTATGTTTCTACAATGAGATATATTTGTAACAAATTATCACTAACTGCCGTATTCGCAATATATCAAAACAGATTTGAAATGTGTTTTAGGAAAAATTTCTATGAAAATTTTGTCATAAAACACATTTCAAATGTTTTTTACTTTCTATGAATATGACAGTAAGAATTTAGAAATTTAAAGCAAAAAACTTTTTAGATTAAAAATTAAAAAAGTCATTACCAACCAAGATTACTGAGGAAATATTAAGAATTTTTCGACTTAAATTTATCGCTTCAACATTGATTTGTTTTCAACAAATATCACACGGTAATAGACATGTCAATGAGGTCTCAAAAAACTGCTCGTTCATACAAGTAAACGATTGATATCTGCAACTTTCCACAGTTTTGACATAAATTTATGTAACTGTCTATTAAACTGACTCATAAATACCCTGTATAACTAAAGAGTCTGAATGTCAAATTAAATCTAAGAAGTGTGTTGAAATTGTTTGTGCATCTTGTTTAATCGTAATTGCCCTTTTGTTTTGAAAGCTGTTTTTAAAATTAGACATTAAATAAAACATATCAGCAGAAAAAATATGTTGCAAGAAAATATTTATAACAGATTTAATTTTATGTAACAGTTGCTTATCAACATTTGAAATTGCTATAAAAATTGAGACAAAAAACTGAAACTTTGCTAATGAAAACTTTTCGTAGTTGATTAGGAAAACTTGTTTCTAAAGATTTCTTGGATACAATGTTTAACAACATTTTGTGTTTATTTGTCGGATGTATATGATTAAAAAGGTCAAACGTCAGTGTGAATTTTTTTCTACTTGCGATATTATAGTTTCCTTCGATTTTACAATACTCACATCAGTCTTCTACGGTACGTGTGACAAAACACAACGGTCAGCAAATTCAATGCAAAATAAAGAATATGTGTTTTATAATAATAAACCTCTTAATATCGAAATATTATAAAAAAATATAAAAGAAACAAATTTAAATATAAATATAAATAAAAATAAATCAATAATAATAATAATAATTGAATAATTATTTAATTATTAATAAGTATTTATAAAAACTAAAATAAAATAAACACAAAAAAATACCAAGATTAATATTTTTAAAATCAAGTTTTACAAAATTATATATTTAAAATAATTTTTCGGTTTTTTTAAAGTGTTTAATCATCATTGAGTTGATAACATCTTACAACGAACTAGCGACTGTAACGTCGTGCTCCGTTCAGTTAACTGTTTTTGGATTAACTAACACTACTGAATTTCCTGCAATCAACGAGAATGTTACAACCATAACATTTCACAATGCATTTGTGGCCTTTACGAACTTGACCCAAAGTAATTTTACTGCGCCAACTACTGCTGAAAAAACAGCATTAGTGCCGGCTTGTACCAGCAACACTAATATCACATCTTTCACGAACGCCAGCAATGACAGTCGGCATACTACCACCCAACGACAGCTGGCGCGCCATAATTCATTTGAGGTACCCACTTGGCTGATTCTCTGTTACAGTGTAATACTGTTTTGTGCCATTGTAGGCAACCTGTTGGTAATTTCAACACTCGTACAGAATCGTCGTATGCGTACCATTACAAATGTATTTCTACTGAATCTTGCTATTTCTGATATTCTGTTGGGAGTCCTCTGTATGCCAGTTACGTTGGTGGGTACATTGTTGCGGCATTTTATATTTGGAGAATTTTTTTGTAAACTGATACAATTTTCACAAGGTAAGTGTGAGTGAATGAGGAAGAGGGAAGCTTTAAATAGAAAAGAAGTAGTTTTAAAAAAATTGGTTTAAGAAGAAAAACTTTTTACACAGTTGTAAACCATTCGCCGGATATTAGATATTTTATCAATCAAAGCGTAAAGGAAAATAACTTTGCAATGCCATGTTATACAAGTTAAAGGAAAAGATGGGCTTTCATGATTAAAATGCAATTAAATGGATTTTAATATCCATTATTTTTTTCTTTTTAAACTATTTTCTAACTAATTGTTTGGAAATATTTTCCTTCAAAAGTTGTCTTAAGATTATATATAGGAACCAAATTTAATAACTCTTTCCTTAAAAAATTTAGTGTCGTTTAAAATTGCTGTCGAATATACTGACATGCAAAACGTTTTTATAATTTTCATTAACTTCTGCAAGGCCTTCAGGCAGAAATGTCTTGTGTACCTGATGGAGATCAGACCGTGTGCTTTCTACATACCGTTCTGTACGTTTAAATTTTCTCAAATTCATTTAGTATCCATTTAAACTATTTAAAGTCAAGTTGTTCAATTAAAGCTAGCAAGCGACTCCCTAATTTTACTTCTTTCAAATTCTTCCTATAGCTTTAATACCAGAATAAAAATCCACGATAATGGTAACGATCCGCATGGAAAAACAATTTTTGGTTTCATTATGGGTGTTTGTATTTAAGCCTTTCCTTTAAATCGAAGAGTACTGACCGAGAATAAATAAATGATTCCAACATATCAGCCTTTCTTTAAGTTTTTAATTCAAGCGTTTGGACGATTTGTGTGTGTAAGTGCGAACTCAACCAAGACACAAAATTTCTATTCAACTGTCATTATCCAAATTCTATGACAATTAGTAATATAGCAAAATTACAATTAGAAATATAACAACTCTTAACAGTTTATATTCATTTTTTATGCAAATCATTTAATTAATTTAATATTCTGTGCTGCATACTAAATCTTTTAAAGCCCACATCCAACCACATAAATAGAAGTAAAAAATATGCTATTGAAAAAAAAAATAAAGTATATAATTGTTTAAAAACAACTTTAATTAAAATGTCCAATCTCACTTGCTGCTGCTTTTGCTTTTATAGGTTTTTATATGAAAAATTATTTGATAAGTTGAAGTAACGAAACTTAAGCGATTAATTAAAAAATTTCGTTCAAAATAATGCAACCGCTAAGATTTTAGTACAAATGTATTTAAAACCCTAAAGAATAATAAAATTAGTAACAACTTGCGAAATCACATACACATGCATGAAATTACCCACAACTCTCATAAGAATTTCTGCCTTTTCTGATTTCAAACACGAAATAATATTAATATTTTTATTATTATAATCAATGTCACTTAAGTAAGTAGAATATTATGAAAAAAATACATATTTACACACGCGTGCACATTGATGTGAAAAAGAAATACTTTATTTATATCGGCTTCATACATTTTTTATAAAAAGTTCTCAGCATTAAATCTGAACTGAATTAAGAAATTTATTTATTGTATATAAATAAAAAATGTGTACAGTAACATAAACATTTAATCGGTTTAATACAAATATTTCCTTTACATTAAGTAAAGCATATTTTTATGTAACTAAAAACGCAACTGGCAAATTTAAAAAAAAAAGTGTTTTTAATTTCTTGAATTATAAGTCGATCTAATGGACAGATATAAAGAAATTTGATGACAAATGTAGCGACCAAGAAAATATCTAGTGTCTAGTTTTCGCTGCTTTCCTTAAAAAATAACGCAAAAGCTAGTAAATTTTTTTTATAAGCTTAGTAATACGTGAACTCTACTCGAATTATAATTATTCATTCAGAAAATAATTTTTATAGTTTTTCTGTTGAATTTAATATTTTTTTAATAGCTTTGAATTCGAATTTCAGTATCTTTCTGAGAAGGAATATGTGTGAATAAAAATCATTAGTTTGTTTAAAAAAATACAGAAGAAATGGGCAGAACTTTTTCATTACTATTCATTTCTTTATTTCCTTTCGTATTTTGCTAGTCCTCACACTTGCTCCGATGCACATAATAAACGTTTAAAATATATGCACGAAAAAGCTCGTTAGGTCGAGCTCAACGATTTTAGCATTTAGTACCTGGCGGTGCAATAGAAATGCAGGTACTGATCCGCTATGCAAAAAGGGTAGATCTTCGTTTACCAAAGTACTTAGGCGCGAAAAAACTTTAACGAATGGCATCTTCGTGCTAAAGTTTTTACTGCTTGAAGAATGAAGGATAACGCAATTCCGCCCCTTTTAAGAAATGATCAAATAATTGACGACCCGATTGATAAAGCTAACCTCTTGACTGAAATTTTTGCAAGTAACTCTTATTTGCCGGAAAGCAATCAATAGCTGCCCGCACTTAAAAGAATATCAGTAATTATGCGAGATATATTTTTGAAAGCACTTGCAGATAAAACGGTTTAAGCGGATCTCAACATAAACAAATCCCCTGATCCGGACAAAACTCCAGCACTGGTCTTGAAGCGGTGCTTTTCCAAGTTAGCGCGTCCATTAGGAAAACTGTTCAACATCTTGTACCATGTTGGTGTGTTCCTATCATGTTGGAAGGTTGCTAAATTAGCACCAATCCTCAAAAAGGGAGAGGAAATTCGCATTTGCCCTTTTCAAAGTAATGGAAAGTATGGTTAATTTTATCTTGTGAAATATCTGGTCTCGAAGAGCCTACTTACTGACAGGCAGTACGGCTTCCGTAGGCAGATGACTTACTGACTTTCCTTTCGGAAAAATAGTATCAACCCTTTTACTATTTCAGCGAAAGTAAGGTGGTGGTTTTCAAAAAAGTTTGACATGTGCACTTATGTCAAAACTTATTGCTTTTGGTGTCGGCGATAGCTTCTCTCGACTTATATCGAACTTTCTCAAGGATCAAACAATACGAGTTTTTATAGATGGGATCTCATCAGTTGAGTTTCAGGGGTGCTGCAAGGTTCCGTTCTTTCTCCTACCCTATTTTTTATTTTCTTAACGACCTTTTTTGGACAAAAAACTCTCACTTTTGTAAAACTTTAGTGAGAAGTTTTCTAAAGAGCTAATAAGCGATAGCATAATTGGCTATTGAGACAGTGAATTTAATAATTTTGATCTGTTTAAAAGCACGACTTTATTAAAATTAAATTAATTTAATATTCCCATGGGTTAATTTTAATTATTAATTTGTAGATTACACTGGGTATATTATTTTATTGTAAATTAATGGATAAATGATAATAAAAATCTCATTTTAATTGTTTTCCTGTTTAGGAAAAAATTATTAATTTATAAAAAAATCTAATCCAGGAGTAATTGCTTTTTCAAGTGTTTTTAAGGCACTAATGAAGGAGTTTGTTTGTATGAATGAATTTTAGAACATTCATACGGATCACTGTCAAAGAAAAATTTTAAAGTCTACCCTTTTAGCAAATACGCGTGTCTTAGCCCCCTTCGAATTCTTACTGAGATTCAAACAATTCGATCAAACCACTTCCATTGTTTTTTAAGAGTCTTTCTTAACACCGCTCTTAGGTGCTTTCAGTATATTTCATCAAAAAAATTAAATGCCTGACTAACAACGAGTAACAGCAAATAAATCAAGGCCACAGCAAAAACTTGATTGTACATATGTTAATGCCATGTACGCTTATGTGATTGTCGAGTCAAAAGTTTGCACTTCTGACTTAACGCAACATACTTGTGAGTCTGGTTGACATGGGAAACTTGTTTGTAGAATGAGTTTCACAAAAGAAAACAAATATGAGAAAAAACGAATTCTTAAAAAAAGTTTACTGCCCTTTAAAAGCCAGAAATAATTTGAACAGAAAACAAATCTTTTTAAACAGAGTTATAAAAAAACAGCTGCAAAACTTTGCTTTTGGAAGTATGCAATAGTTTTTAGCGTTGTAAATATTTTGTTGCTGTGGTGTTGCGAAACATAGCATAGCAATAGCAGTTTTTCCCTTTTACGTTTTAATATGATATTTTAGTACAATAATTACACAGATTATTAAAGAACTTTCTTTTTGAAACGAATATTAAATAAAATTAATTTTAACAACCGGAAAGAAAATAACTGAATAAAAGAGATATCATTTTATAAATTGGTTTTCTACAAAAATACTTTCTAAATTTTAACAATATTTTTTATACTAAACGATGATCTCGTTATTATCTCAAAAAAGTAAGAAAGCAAAAAAAACTACTAAAGTATGCGTTTCTGGGTCTAATTTATATTTTATATTGACTTTGTTTTTGTCTTCATCAAAAGTAAAACTTAAAAAGTAAACAGAACAAAAATATTGAAAAGAGTTTTCTAACAAACTTTCTTATCGCTTAAATACGTGATTAATTTTGTCATAAAATATAAATTACAATTTTTTTAGAACCGCACACTTAATGACAGCGGTAATTAATGGCAGTACAAAAATTATTTTTTTATATTAAAAAAAAAATAATCAATTTATTATTTGTCCTTGTATTGGGTAGAAAAAAGGCTTGCCAAAATATTTTTGGAAAAAAATTTCAGATATGAAGCATTAATCACAATTTAATGTCTTTGGTTGATTCAGAGTAGAGAAAGAAGTTGTTGTATTAAAATACAAAATAAAACTCAGGGCGTTAAGCACAAAGTTGTTTAGCGCCTGGCTTCAAAAGTTGCCTTGCCTATCATATTTAAAAGCTTTTTAAGAACAGGAAAATGTAGCCAATTATCGATAAAAGTTTGCGAGGAGACACTGTGAGTAGAATTAACTTTGGCTTTTAGAAAAAAGCATACAAAATTTTAATTATTTCATGTTTAAGGAAAAATGTGCGTCCTAATATTTGATTTTCTTAAAGTCTGTAGTAGTCGTTGATAAATGGTTAATGTTAAATTTTTTTCAAATTTATTACAACTTCAAATTCCTTTAAGATTAAATAAAAGTAACTAGTTCACTTCCTAAACATTCTTAAATTTTCGGTGGCAGATTCTGCAATGGTTTCACTACTGTCAGCAAAATAATGAAGAAACATTTCTGGCAACTAGAATCGACAGTTAGTTAGACACTGAGATAGCGGTGGTTGAATTATTTTCCTTTACAAAGTTATTTATCAATATTTGTTTATTGATATTTGTTCTAAAAAGACTCCAGTTTTCATTGAACTTCATACGTTTCTGTAATTAAAATGAGAGATTTCTTACATTAAATTATTTTAGTCATATTTCTTTACACCGATTGAACTAGAATTAATAACATTAATTATAGAGTAAAATAATACTGTGTGAAATAAAATGAAGATAAAATTTTTACTTGCAGAATTATCTAACGACCGCAGACAGTAATTAATGCCATTTGGCTATTCGACATTAAAATTTTTAAATTATTCAGAAGTAATAACAGAAAAAAACCGAGTTCTTTTTTTAATTTTAAAACATAACATTTTTAATTAAATACTATTTTTATTAATTAAAAAATACAGTTCATTTGAGAGTTTTTAATTGAGAGCACTAAATATTGGTATCAAATTCATTTCTATAAATAACCATTAAAGATATATGAATAGTCAATAACCAAAATAAGAAATATTAATTTACCTAATATTTTGCTTTTATCCGTTATTTTCTAGACCTGGAAAATCTAGCAGGAGAAAAAAGTTAAAATAATTCATTCGTGACATTTTCTTAGATTTACATTTTATTTCAATATATTTTTGATTTATAGTAAAACATTTACGGTTGACTTATCATCAGTATAACCATACAATTATTTAATTAATTAATTAAAGCTTTAACGACGGCCAAAAATTGAATTGATTTTCTTTTGGGGTTTTGTGTGTTTTTAATCAACAAAATTTTTCAACTTTGCTGACCCGGCTCGTTATAGGTTTTTTTAATTAGATATATTAATTATTTAAATTAATTAAATTAAGTCACATTTCAAATGAAAAAGTCTCTGACGAAATATATTTTAGCTTTTGTAACTTTTGCTTATTCAAACAAATTGAACATAACAAAGTCAATATAAAAAGCGATGAATAGGCAAAAATAGTTTTCCAATTTTATAATATTAAAGAACGAAAAATACCCAGAAATTTAATAAAGTTAAGAGCGGTGGTTTCTTTTTATCAAAATCCTTAAAAACAGATCAAAAAAATTTTCAAAATTTATTAAAATACCTGAAAAATTTAATTTTAACCGTTTTTGTTGCGCAGAAAAAAATCAAAAAATAATTTATAGCGAATTGCCATTTTTTATTTTATTTCGATTTAATTTTAGCTGCATCTGTTGCCGTCTCTTCGTGGACATTAGTGGCCATATCTTGTGAACGTTATTACGCCATATGTCATCCGTTGCGTTCGAGACGATGGCAGACACGCAGTCACGCATACAAAATTATAGCGTGCATATGGTGTGGCAGTATGTTGTGCATGTTACCAATTGCAGTGTTTAGCCAACTGATGCCAACAAGTCGACAAGGTGAGTAAAAATTTAATTATTGAGACAAAGTGAATTTTTATTTATTAATTTACTTATTTGTTCTTTTTGTTTATTATAAAACCACCAAGTTCCTAGTTGTGACATCAATATGGTCAGGTTTTCCTCTTCGTCGCCATTCTTGTGGATTACAATTAGAATATGAATTGTAATAAAGTGAATGCAAAATATAAAGTTTCCATTGAGTTTTTGTTTAGCAAAAAGTCCTTGTTGCCATAGATGATATTAGATACATCAGTCAGACAGAATTTCGCACGCAAATCTCGTACGCAAATCTACTTCCTATAGGACAATAAGACCAATAAGCCCGGAACATAAATGAAGTCTTTATAACGAATTTCATCTGAATAAAGATATGATTTGAATGACTTCATTAATAAACAGAGTAAAATATATTTTTGTGAGTTTAAAACCGTTCATCAGGTACCACCTTGTAATTGCAGCAGAAAAGGGCCGTAAAGGTTAATCAGATCAATAAGGATTTTTCTAATTTCTTAAAATATTATTATAAAAAATTGTCTTAATATAAAACAATATTTTTAATCGAAGTTTTATAAAATCGAAAACCAACTATTTGTTTGGAATTTAACATCGTCGTCTGTTTCAAAAGCTAAATATCTCAGTTTTTTATTAAAACATTCAATATTAATAAATAAAATGTCTTTTTCTATTTTTACAAGTGTATTTATGTAAATAAATTTTTTTCAAAAAAATCTGTTGCCTTTAATTAATAATTTTGCGAAAGCCCACACTCGAATACCTTGATTGTGCTGTAATTGCAAATTAAATTTTATCATTATTCTCTTTTCATATTTATACGAATGGTGTTATAATACTCATATTAGTCTCCCTCTAGCTCACACACCCATTGAACTTTTTTTCATATGTATTTTGATGAAAGAATTTAGTTTCTAGAAAACTTTTGTGCTATTTCGCAAATTTAATTAAAAAGTTTTTAGCTTTTATGTGCTGTTTTTTGGAAAACAGCAAAAAGTCAAATGAATTTTCTGGAAAATACATTAATGAGTTTAACAACAAAGTACATTTACAAAAAAATAATAATAATTATAAGAAAATATTTAAAACATCTTCTTTTTGCTTTATAATTAAATTGTTAGGGCTAAAAAATGACTTAAATATTTTCCAGAGCTTCAAATATATTTTATAAAAATAATAAAGTGTAAATGGGATTAACTCACAAAAGGCTTCGAACTGCCTATAAGGATCAATAACGGTCTCTATGGAAACACCCTTTAATGTTTAAATTTATTGTTCACACTTGTTTTTTAATAGCGGACATTTTTGTATGTACTCTTTCAAAGTTTTGTCTGCATTCTCGTGTCACTAAAAGACCACCCTTTATATTTTGTTTTTATTTTTATTTTTATTCCATATAATATTTTTTCATTTAAAGTGCAATTGAAAAGCAAGGCCTTGTAAAAAAATCACGCTATTATCAGAACAGCCTTCATTTTAAAGTTTAGTATTTTTGTTCTTGTTGCTTTAGCAGATATAATTTTATATACACTGAGCATATTTGACGTGTCTGTCTACCACAGCTCAAAAAATAAGAATATATTGATATATATATATATATATACATATCACGTCGTTTTCGTAACACCCTTTCATTTTAATTTTTATTTATTTTTTTTTTTTGCTCTTATAGCGGCTACGTTATTACAACTTCTCTAAAAAATTTTAGAATCTAACTATTACGGTTCTAGAGATACAGGACCGTGACAAACGGACAAACAATATAGTGAGAACAATTAGGTCAAGTTTTTTTCTCTTCAGTTATGGAATTTAAATTAATTAAGTTTTTGTATTCCTCTTCATTTTGCAGGTCTGAAGAAATGCCGTGAAAATTGGCCCAGTTATGCACTGCCGTATGAACGGTCTTACAATTTGTTTCTCGACCTGATTCTGTTAGTATTGCCGCTAATCATTTTATCTGTCGCATACATTTTAATAACACGCACTCTGTATATTGGTATGCGTATCGAAAAGGACATGATTTTTGGTGGCAAACAAGAGGACATGCAATTATTTGAACAAAAAAAACCTAACAGCAGCAGCTTAATGGGAAAATCATCCTTCCTGTCAACATCCCCTCTATCGACGAATGTATCATCATCTTCACGCTTAAAACTTAATTTGTCACAACAATTTCATGATGACACAATAGCAAAAACAACTGCCTCTTATAATAATCACAGCAATATTCATTATCATCAAGGTAATTTCCAGAACAATACAAAAGAAACAAATTTATTCAGTCAGCAACTAAAACAACAACAACAACATGATTGTAATCACCAATTACAAGGGAAAAGATTAAATCAACAACATAATTTTCAAAATTATTCTCAGCAGCATCAAAATGTGTTTCAGGAAGGAGTTCAACAACCAGTACAACAACAACAACAACGACAACAGTGTCAGCATCAAATTTGTTGTGGTAAGTAGATTTGTTGGAATAATAGATACAAACAGACGTTTGGCTTTTTTGCACGTTTGGAAGAAAGTTTGTCATTTCGTTTGTAATTTCTACAATAAACATTTCGGACTTCCTAAAGTACATATTTTCTGAGTTCTTATGCATAGCGAAGTCGATTGAGCGATGTCCGTCTGTCCGTCCGTGTTCGGGTTGAAATTAACTTTGCCACGCCGCTAGATAAGGCAGAGAAAATTTAAACACGCCAACTGATCAGACATAGTTTCGAAAATTTTGCTATTGAAAAGCAGTAAGATCGGTCCATGTCCTTCGAGGCAGGAAGCAAAACGTTATATAATTTTTATTTTATTATATGTAGTACAGTCTTCTATCAAATATATATTTTATATTTTGTACTATTAAACACAGTACGTTCTAATTCAATTTGAGAAATTTTCCGCGTTTATAAAAAACTTTTCGAAACTAAATTTAAGAAACTGTTTAACAGCACTATATGTCGCTTTCATTTTCAAATAGGTTTGATTCTCGGAGAATCACACTGTTTTAGCAATTTATCACTAATAAAAAGTTTTCATTTGCCATGTTTGAGGGGATTTGCTCCGGTAATCGCATTTCTTAAAAATCCCAAAATCTACTATACAACTTGTACTTTCAAACGAGGTTCACCAAATATTAATTACCCTACGCTTTAAAAACTTGCTCTTTTTTAATGATGTTTTTTTAGCGATTTTTAAATATTTTGTGAATGCCTTCAAACTTGAATTTACCAAGCTTTCGCTGAAGAGACATTTAAATTAGGCCTCTTGAGTCCATGTCACAATGTAAAGATTTTGAATGACATCATACAACACAACAAATATTGAAATTAATCATAAAATTTTAAACAGAAAAAAAAACTAATTTTCGTACAAACAGCTTCTTCAAGTGCATATTAAAGAATTTATGTACCCGCCCACTTAAAAAATAAAAAAATATTTGAGTATAAAAGAACCACATTTAACAGAAACGGTTCATGGAATTTATTTGCTAAAATTGTGGCTTAAAATTAGTTTCCAAACCTTAAATATTTAAATTAGCAGAAAATGCTTGTTTTAATATTTTTGAATTTTTTGTAGAAAATTTTTGTTATTATTTTTTTAGCCTGCACTTTTCAAAAAATACGCAATTTAAAATAGAAGTATGAAAAACTATTACACTCACATTCGAAAAATGCCAACATGAAGCAACGTTTAATTTTCATGCATTTAGAAAGAGCGAGTTGTTCACAACTGCATGTTTCCTTCTCAATCAATTGTTACACCGTCTTTTAGTCAGTCAATTCAACTGGTTCTTGTATTCAACTCATATCATAATAATAGAAAAACTAAGTTTTTTTTTCTACATTTATATAGTCTAAGTAAATATTTTGCGTGGAAAACGAATGCTTAAATTTAAACAAAATTAATAAGTGACACAATTAGAAACGTTTCACATTCTGTGTTCGTGACGTAAGTTTAATCCAAATGCCTTCTTTTGCAGCTGTAAGAAAAGTAGTTGTTGAAATTTCTAATGGCTTTTGTTGCGACTTTTCAGGCAAATTTACTGAAAACTGAGATAATAGCGTAGCTAAGCCGGCCTTTGTTTGGGCCAAACCAAAACGTCCACCTCAAATAAAAATAAAATTTACGTTGAATTAAAAAAAAATAATTAAAATAAATTAAACTAATGAGTTTCCCAGAATTGTTATCATACCAGGGCACATGCGAGGACCTTCACCAAAACCCAAAAACGAACAACTTGAACGTTTTTCTTTGTCTAGCAGAAAACGTTCAGGCCTAAATACCAAAGGATCAGGGTAGATGTCAGCATCACTGAAACAAAAAATTTAAATTTTCTAATAAAAAAAAAATTAAAATAAGAGAAAATTTTAAAAATTACTAATGTACTGCCTTTACAGGAACTACAAATGTCATTCCTTCCGGTACCTTAAAACTTGTGCCCAACTCAGTTTGGGCTGGTATATTCAATGATTTCGTACAGCTTTTCAACAAGGCCATCATAGGTGGATGCAAACGTAAAGTCTCTAAGGTTTTTTAATATCCATACAAAAAACGTAAAACAATTAAACATTAAGAAACATTAAGAAAAGCACACATTCAACAACAAATTTACCATACAGGGAGGCCTCAAAGTATGTCATCTCCTGTAAAGCATCATAACATAGTTGGCCATTATAACTTCGTAGAACTGCATCTATTTCACAAACAACTTTTTGTTGCTCAATAGGATTTTTTGCATACTGTTGCCCCCACAAAAAAAAAATCAAAATAAATAAATAAATAAAATGATTTGTTTTACACTCTGAAATCTTACCTCGTACATGGCAAAAGCCATTAAGGATGAAGATGTTTCAAAACCTTCTAGTAAAAACGTAGCACAATGACCAACAATGTTGTCTCGGTCGATGGGTTCGTTTAGTTTTTGTTTGTTTTCTATTAACCATTGAATAAAGTCCATGTGGTTCTTAGTCGTATCCTTATTATCTAAACGTATTTTTAATATGTTTTTTATAATGTCCTTCAGCCACATTGTTACACCAGCTGGTACGTAACTAAAATAAAAATATGATTATGCGTCCTCCTTTTCTAAAATAGCTTTAAAGCAAACTTACGTGTATTTTATTAGTTTACCCAAAGTAGGAGAAAAGAGAAGAGCAGTTGTTTCCAACAGACTTAATGGTTGGGGTAAAAACAAATTCTCCACAAGCTGAGTAAAATCAGAATTGTTATTGGTCAAGGATTGTGCATCTAGGCCATAAGCTGCTGAAGCCACAACATCCAAAGTATATTTAGAAAATAACTATGAGTTGAGGGGGAGGAAAAAAAACTTATGTGAAGAAAACGAAAAATATTTAGCTTTCACATGCAATTTAAGCAGAGCGATATATTTTGCTTTTAAAATAGTACTGTTTAGAATTTAGTTTAAACATTTAAAGCAACTTTATCCTTCATCTTAAAAACACTGTTTTCCCAAAAATCTTATGTAAACTGCATTAATTTAAAAGCCATATTTTAATTTTTAATAGTTGGGTTCCTTCAAATTTTGATGCGTATTTTTTAAAACAGAACAAAATTTTTGCCTCTATTAGTCGCACAGTGACTTGAGATTATTTTTAAAATATGTCACATATTGATCAAGTAGGTTTAAAGCATTTTTAATTGTCTTAAGAAAGTGCATAAATTTTTAGAAAGATTGTGGATCATGGAATGTAAAAATTTTAAATTTGGTTTTTCAGAACAAGTTTATTCATGAGCCTAAACAGAGCTGAAAGAAAATTCCATACACAAAAAAATTTTCGTTTAAAATTGGACACATGTATAAGAAAAAAATATTTTTCAACAAAATAAACTTTTTTTAAATATAAAACATCCTAAATATTTGGTCATATACGCCAACGTCTCTTACGCCATATCGTTCGAAACTTGTCATATCTAGAGATATAAGAAAAATGTAAGGAGATCATTCCATTCCATTTCCTTTTTGACGTAGATAGTAATCGATATTGAAAACAAAACTCCTATTTTTGATATTTATGTTTGTTTGTGTTTGCATCACGTAAAAACTGCTGAAGGGATTTAAACAAGATTTTTTGAGGAGGTTCCTTAGAAACTTGTTTCAAATATAGAATACTTTTTTTCATTAAAATTAGTCATTTGCTAGAGAAAATAAAGACACAATTGTCAAAGCACTTAATTTTACCGGTATAAAGGTGCTAAAACAGTTGTCAGTACATTTTAACTTAGAAGATAAAAAAGGTTTAACACGGTTTACAGAACTTTACAGTAAACAATTAAAAATTCATTAGTCTAAATTTGTTTGAATTTTAGGAAAATAAAAATGATACTCAGACGAATTCGTGGGCGCTACTAGTATGGAAATAAGGGCACTAATTAATGCACAATGTTTAAAACTGTAACGTGTTTGATAGTAAATTTTAAAATATCTAAAATTTCAGCGACTAAGAATGTCCACCATTTAAAAATTTTTTTCATTTGTTTATTTTTTTGTTTTGAAAATTTTCGGTAAAACCTTTAAATATTACTGGTGACTTTAAAACCATATAAATAATTTCAAGGTTTTGTAGACTTTGTTTCCTCAACCTCTCAACACAAAATCCTTTTACAAACAACTCAATTTAAAAGTATCATAGCCATCCGTTTGGTTCTTTTTAGTAAATATATTTGGCTTTTCAACAGTTCTACTGAAATTTTTTAAAAACAAAAGATTTTTAAATCACAGAATTTATCACACAAACACTTTTAAAAAATTTATAGGAAAGCCTTCCGTTGGCACAAGCGGCATTTAAAACATTTTTTGTAAAAGTATAATTAATTCAAGCATGACTTTTGCAGGCTAAAGATTCAAAAACCTATTAAACTTTTCGAAAAAATTAAAGAAAAATGTCAGTTTCCAAACTTTTGCCACGAAATCAACTAAAATTTATCTAAAACAAAAAATATTTTTAACGATTTCCTTTTAAGAAATAAATTCAATAAACACATTATTTAATATCAGCAAAACGATTAATAATTTATGTCAATTTCTCAACTACTTACAGCCTTTGCTTCAAAGCAATTTATATTAATATTTTTCTGCACGTGTTCACTCAACTTCCCACAGACATTGTAAATATGAGGAAACGATAATTTAACCTTAAGTGAAAATGAAAAAAAATGCCTTTAGCGTACATTTGACAATATTTTAATATTTTCTTTTACACAATCATACTCACTTTGTTTGGAGTGAAAATGGGTACAATTTCATTTCGCATATTACGCCATTGTTCTCCTTTTGCTATAAAAGGATTACACATTACTACCGCATCACGTTTGGGATCAACCCATAAAACATTGTCTTGAAAATATTGAAAATTTCGTATCATCACCTCTTTTAGCATTTCACAACTACGTAACAATATGCAGGGTTCATTGAACAGGCGATAAATACCAATGTAGGGTAAATCATGATATTCACTAGACATCATATGCACAAGAAAAAAAATTAGAAATATGAGACAGCCATTTTACTTATAAAGCACACTTTTTTTAATTAATATTTATTATTTACACACTTGTAAATATTTTCATAAACATCCCCATAATGCTGCTGTGCCATTATGTAGCTCAGCATATTGCCAACGACTGGTAAACCCAGGGGTCCTTTAATACCGTGTCTTTGCCAGTAGGTACATTTCCATAGCAAGTAGGATATAGTGGTTGTAATAACAATTACAAACATTATTAATATTGACATTTTTTTTTTGCTACTTGGAAATATAGAGGTGTTTTCTTCAACGTTTTTAACGTTCTACTGATCGCATGTACAAGTAAATTGTTTCAATATTAAATATAAAGCAAATTACTTTGATTTGTTAATCTATTAAGGCATCGCTAGAAAAACATTTTAAATCCTCTTGTAGATATTTTATTCGTCAAACTTTTTAAAGTAATATTTAAATACAATCACCAAGTGGTGGTGACAATTTATACATTCTAAATGAAAAAAATTCTTCAATCAAACAACAGTAAATTTTTAGGTGTTTTCAACTTATTTCTAGACGACATAACTAATTCTTTAATTTCTCATAACACTCGAGTCTTATCCAAATAGTCATTTCTTTTAATTTTTAAAGGAATCTACTCGTAAAAACGGCGGACTTTCCGAGTGAGACACATTGCTTCTATTTTATAAAAAATTATATAAACTCAGATTGTAATCGATGTGAATAACTTTTAATTTTCTTTTTAAAAAACTGGCGCTGTTTACAACAATTTTAATGCCACAGCGAAACTAATTAGCTCATATCTTCTACTTAATACATGACAAAGTAGTGATACATAAAAAATTTAAACTATAAAAAACTTATGCTAAGAAATAGCAATTCTTGCAAAACAAAAACCAGAATCAAAACAAAATAATTTTTGCCACAAATATCAAATAACATTAACTATTGAGGAACTCTTTAAATTCCAAATCTAAATATTATACTTGAAGTTATAGTGGACTTAGAAATACACGTTCCTTGTTAATTTTAGCTATCTTTCAGTAACAGTAAGTTACATAAACTATTGAGACACCCTTTAGTACGCAAATCCAAATTTTACTTTTTCTTATAGCGTACTTAGCAAAACAGTTCCTTTGTCAATTTTAAACTCCTGTCTACAACAGAATAGCCTTAAACCCGAAATTGCATCAACTAAAGGGGGACCCTTTAATATCTAAACCAAAATTTTATACTTTCTGTTGTAACGGACTTAGCAATACCGGATCTTAAAAATTTCAATTGTCTGTTTTTAACAGTTCAACAGTCTGATCATATACATCAACTATTGTAACACCCTTTAATTTTTAATTTTTAATGTTTATACTTTTTAATATTCCCATCATTATTATCAACATTTTCTCCAATTTTTAAGCGTTTTGTCTATAGCGGTCCAAAAGAAAAGGTTAATTTACGTCACCTATGGCGACACCCATTAATTTTTAGATTTATTTTTGAATTACTTTATTTCTAGAAAGCTATAGTGATACGCAGTTTTTTTAATTTATAAGATGACGCGTTTTACGGTTTATAACACACTTAAAAAACATGTAAGTTGTATCGGGATACTCTTTAATTTTTAAAATAATAAGGTATTATTTAAACATGACCAATTAACCTTTCAAATAAAGAAATTTTTTTTAAATGTTTAAATCTGTTCGGAAATGCCAGAGTTCTGCAGGCACAAACATTAAAAGGCAACATTCAGACGAACTGATAACCACCTACATATTATGAAGTCGATTAAAAATACATAAATATAAAACGAAATAAGTCTGCACCCCCTTAATAAAAATCAGTTGCAGTAATTCTACACGACATTATGCATGTTTTTTGTTCTTATTATTAATTTATTTACATTTTGTAATGAAAAGAAGTACAAAAAAAAAAAACATTTTACTTGCAGCCACCCATAAAGAACAATAACAATTGAAATGAGAAAATTAATGATGATTGAAATGCGTTTAATTATTAATTTGAATAGAAAATATTACACGCAAAATAAAACGAAAACAAATTAAACCGTTTCATGTAACATGAACAGGAAATTGTTGTATCTATGAGTTGTTTATGTGTGTTTAAAAACTCTAATATCAACAAGTATTTTATTTAATTAATTAAATGAAAACATCGACACATCATTTTCTTTGATATATTTTATTCATGAAAGTTTATTGAATTTTTTGTAAGATTTTTTTTTAATTACGACGCATTGAACTGCTGTTAATGCAGTTAACATAAATAACATCGTATTAATTGTTTTGCTCTTTACTAAATTTTGGTAAATAATATAAACGTAAATTTATTATATAATTAACTAATAGTTTAATTTGACTTATAAGAAATATAACTTTGAAACAAATTATAATCACTTTTAATGTGAGTTATTTCTGTGCCGAGATTTTTCCTTTCTTAGTTAAATATTTCAAATATTGTGAGCTCATATACGATGTGGAGGATTCAGTGAAAGACTCTGAAATTAAAAGCCAGCATAACTATCATAAAGAATCGTATTTAAAATATTCAAAATAAATTTAATTAAAATTGTTTGTTGTCAGAAACTAAATTTCAAGTAAAAAATTTTTTTAATTTTTTTTTATGCAAATTTTATCAAGAATATTTTTCTCTAGAAATTTTTTGATAATAAACCAGACATTTCTAAAACACTGGACAGATTAAGAAAGATTGGCAGCTTGCATTTTGTCTTTTAGTTACGGTCCAAGACTTTAAAATTGGACAAAATATTTAAAATTTTTCATATAAACAATAGCAAGCCTCATGAAGTATGCTGCTACTTTGGAAGCGTTTATTTAACCTTTACAAAGTGTTAAATTATCAACCACGCAACATTTATTAAATACTGTAACTAAGTTTAGTAACTAATACTGGAAGAAGAAAAAACTATTTAACTTGTATTAAAATATTAAATTCCTACTTCAACAAGAAAGATGTAGACTGTCAAGCAATATTATTTCATTTACTCCTTTAATCGTTTCCTTTTCAGAACCATTCTCTCGTTTACTATCCAAACGTTTCAATACAACTTCCTCGAATGCCAACAGCGGACGTCCTCATTTATATTGTATGCGTTTTGCTACACTCAAAACTAAAGCACCGGAAATAGAAGGAAATGCTTCGAGTAACTTTTGTACAACAGACTGTTGCAGTAGTAGTGGTAGTGGTAGCACAGCTACAATAAACATCACTACAAAAAACTCAAATATCATACCATCAACAATGATATTATCACCATCATCGACAACAACATCATCATCGTCATTCATCTCAACAATGTATCGTTACCAAATGCATCAGCAACAAAACAAACGTCAAGTAACAAATATGCAACCAGGTTGTTGTTGTATGGTGCAACAAGCAGATCAATATAAATATTTTAATAATAAAAAAAGCTTAGGGGCTACAAAATCTATACTAAGAAGGTAAGAAAAAGCTCGATAATATCAAAAAAAAAAACCGACAAAAAGTCCCTTTTAAAAACTAAAGAAAGTAAAATTTTTCTTTAAATTTTTTTTTCAACACTCACATATTTTAATTAAAACAGTGAAACTTTTTATTTGATTTGAAGAATAAGAAGTATTGTAAAATCAAGAAATAAATATTTAAAAATTTAAATTTCAATATTTAATCCATTTGTTTACCCTAATCAGCTTCACATCTCTCAATCCTGTTTATTTTAAAAGCATGATATTGTTTTTTTTTTCAGAAACAATATAGCAAAAAATTTGGAGAGTAAGAGACGTGTTGTTAAAATGCTGTTCGTTTTAGTATTGGAATTTTTTATATGTTGGACACCACTCTACGTCATCAATACGATGGCCATGTACATTGGATCAGCTATTTATGAATATATCGATTACACCTCCATAAGTGCAATGCAGCTGTTGGCATATTCATCGTCATGTTGTAATCCAATCACTTATTGTTTCATGAATGCAAACTTTCGTCGGGCGTTCTGGGATACATTTAAGGGAATGCATTGGTGTGATAAGCAAAGATTTCAACGTAAGCATGTCACCACTCAGAATGGCAATAATTTATGTTTAGCTGGCAGTATACGTGTAAATAGTTGCACGGTACAGACCTTAATTGACAGTCCACGTTTGTAGATTAACTTAGTTGTTGGATTTTTTATTTGTTTTTTACTTTAATAAATGTTAAACAAAAAATATAATTAAATTTTCCAGTTACGCCAGTTTTTTCTATCTTCTAAATAATGATAATAATATATCTAAATTGTAAAGGAGGTAATATTTTAAATAGAATTTAAAACGTTTTATTAAATTTTTAATGTTTTGATTTGCTTATGTTTAGAATAAATGTAAGAAGTTTCCTGCTTTAAACTGGCATTGTAAAATAATTTTCTGATATAAATTAAGTGTTACAACAAAAAATAAAAACTTAAAAATATATGTACCGATATCAAGAAGATTTCAGAAAAATTTTTTTTTTCATTTATAAATGTGTTTTTTTTTTTATCAAAAGGATAAGTATGTTTGGGTTTATTATAATAAAAACAAAACAGAAATTATAATTAAAATTGTTGCCATCTAGGCCATCTGAATATGACATCAGGCTATAAATAATATGAGGCAGCCTACTGCTAACAGTCATCAAGCTACCAGTTCTTGCAGTTTATAGTTCTAATTCTTCTTCTGATATAATCTCCTGCATCATCCCTACACTATGTCTTGAGGAGCCATTGATATGTTCGAACATTAACAAAGCATCGACAGAATTAATTTTTCTATGTGAAGAATATGTGTCCATATCTAGTCCTTCAGTAAAATTTTTCGTTTGTCATCAATCATAACTATTTTAAAATTTTTTACAAGACAGACATTATTTGCAAGGTTGGTAAAAATAGCGCATTTTGAACATAAAATTATCAAAACAGAGATTAAATTGGATAGCATACATTTAATATAATGCGTATAAGCTGACTTAAGCTGGCTTAAGCTAACTTTAGCATCTAAGCAAATACATATAAATGATATGTGAGAAAGCATAATGTAGTTAACGTAACTTGACGAAAAGTTAGCAAAGCGTGAAAACTATCGCACATGCCATACTATAGCAAATGTTCCTAATAATGTGTATGCAAAAATACAAAAACGAATTTTGTATTTTAAATGGAGAACGAAGTAAGGGGAACTATTTTTTTAAATTTAATAAAAAATTTTATTTTAATTAAAATGTATTAATAATTTTCAAACGATTGGCCTTTATTTATTTATTTCTATTTTTAATATTTCGCTAATAAAAAACTTTTTCTTACATATTTTTAAAAACAAAAATTATTTTTTCATGTAAGAAATTTTGAGCAAATGCAAAAAAACAAAATTATTTCTTACTTACCAAATGTCTATAAATCTTAGCTACGTTATCTGTGTGTGCTTAAGAATTATTTCTCTTTGCTGTTGTTGTATTAAGGCAGATACCGATGATGTAGCTCAGATTTACTTTTAATTTTCAAAATTTTTCTTAAAGTTAAAAAAGTTATAATAGATCTTTATGTTTATGACTTAAAGTACATAAACATGTTATCAATTATATTATGTAAATAAATTTCATTTATTTGAGAATCATAAGATGTCATAAAATAATTGCAAATGTACGAATTAACAGTAATTTTCAACTGTGACTAAATGAATTCTAAGTTTACGTAAGTGCATTATTGTCATCTAAAAAAAATTTTTAGATTTATTGACAGTCAATTGATGGACCACAGCTTATTTCCTAAACTTTTTCTTCTTATAAAAATTTATCTTTTTAAATTTTATTTAGGAAATAAAGTTTTGACAGTTATATTGACTTAGAGCCTTGGACCCTGGGTGATTTAATAACGAGAAGCAAATCAAAATAAAAAATACACAAAAGAATTTCGTGCGGATCATCTTAGTGAATGATTCCTTAATTGTTTGAATTTTTACATACAGACGTCTATTTAAAAAAATTTCAAGTCTTAAGGATTTTTTTTTTTTTTTACTTTCTTCAATTGTTGCAAGTTGGTTTAGTTTTTATCGCTGCAGTTGTATGATGTCTATGACGTAATAAAAAGATTTAATGCAAATATGGCTGAATACTTTTGGTAATTTCTATTTGATACATCAGTCAATTAAAAAACAATCCAAGTAAATAATTTCTTGAATAATAATATTTTTTCTAAAGTATGAATTTAGGTGTCGCTTAACATTGTCTTCAGATTTTGATTGTCATACGAGTGTTAAGTAGCCAGTGAGTAATTTTGGGTAGAAATTGTTATTGTTGATATGTAAATGACAATATAAATACAATTGTATACGTGAATAATTTGTTATGAATATTTTGATTACTTATTGTGTTCCACATTTCAACACAATTTTAAATTTGTGTTGTTGCTTTTTTTTTTGTTATTTCGAAATTCCAATTCTCTTAAGTCTGGTCGTGATACTTTCTTGGAAATTAAATCAGTTCATGGTCAATAGTTGCGCAAAAATAAAATTAAATTAAAATATTTCGGTTTATATGTTTGTGTGATAATGTTGCAGTGCACAGTGGAGCAGTTGATAAAAACAGTTGAAAATAAATCAAAAAACCTCTTATTTTAGTAAGACAAACAATTTGAGTTAGTATATTGTCTAGATTCGTTATTATGTGTTACACTGAAGAGTAGAAAGAAAATCCCACGACTCTAAAATAAGAAACAAGAATCGTTAGAACAGACATTTTGAGCATTTTCGCCATAAACTCTATTTTAAATTTATATATTTTTTTTCAAGCTTTAAAAGTATAAAACATGAGGGCAAAATTAAAATTTTTTTCAAAGAAGCCATTTAAAAATGTTTATTCTAACTTGAGAATATATTTGCCATTAAAAAAATTTTATATAAAAAATCATTTATTTTTGTACTTATTTCCAAAATATTCTTATTCCGCCCCACTGTGCCTTGTATGGAAAAAACAAACATTGAAATATTTCACTTTCATTAATTTACTGGTAGCAAGCAACAAAAAGATCTGCATACTTGCGAATTATTTGTGTCAAGTAGAGCCACAGAGACAAAATAAATTTGTTTTAATTTATTTCGGTTTAAATAATCAGTTAAAATGCTAAAATCCAAAATTTTTTACTTAAAGAAAACATGTTAATATGGTGGTAGTGTTAATTTAAAAGCAATATATTATGATCAAAATATATGATTGTAGTCGATTTATTTAATAATTGAAAGTAATCAAAATAATGTTATTATTATGACTGGTTATTTCTTTAACGTTTTAATATCAAACATGTTATAAAAAAATTATAATTTATTAACTTCTTTGTTTTTTATTTATGTAATTTTCTATATGAAGGAAAACCTACACGTGCTTATGAAATCATAAAAAGTTTAAAAGAATTGGAGGTTTAAAAGAAAATACTCAAACAAATTCTGTCAAACAATTATGTTTTAAAATTGAAAAAACACTCTTCTTACTGCCGAAACTCCAAGAGAAAATTAAAGCAACAAGACCAAAGGGAACCCTTATGTAGAAAAATGGAAGAAGAAATAAAAATAGTTATTGAATGTTTGCTGTGTTTTTTGTATTAAAAACTTGTTGAGTTTTTGTTGTCTTTTTGCTTTGTTAATTCAATGTAGTTCCCATTTAATCAACTTGGTATTAAAATGAAACTTTCTATGCTTTAGATTTTGCATAAAATAATGCAGTACTAGAACTATATTACGGCATTAGATAGCAACTGATATATTCATTTAGATTCTATTGAAATTTCGATCGATAACAAATGTTATTATCTGACCTTTGTCTTTTGGTTACAGCCCTAATGAGTCTCTGTTCTAAGCCATGCTGATAACCATAAATAAAACATCAGTAAATGCGTGGATTTATTTAAAAATTTACCAGTCTCTTTTTAAGATTTTTCAAAAATCTTTTACTTTTTAAGTTCTTTATGATTTTCTAAAAAATTCGCGTCCTGCCCTCCTAAAAAACTAAAGTGTGAAAAAAAGGTTTAAACGTTTCTTTTTCAATACGTGACAAAGTATTTAAAAAATCTAATAAAATATTTATAACTGTTTTGGTTTAGAAATTAAAAACAAACATTATCTAAGGTCAACCAAAACATTCAATGGCAGCGAAAATGTGGTTGTAGCTAATGATTTTTAAATTAAAACAAATAAAGCATTTACACACAGGTTTTTTTTTTTTAATTATTTAATAATGTTTGTTATTTCTTCAATGTTTGTTATTTATTAAAACAGGTTAAAACACGCACGAGCTATTTAATTTAATGCTTGACATACAAATATAATGAAACAAGCAGAGAAGTCTATAGAGTTATAAAATGCTCAATAACAGCTTAACATAATCTTATGCAATGGCACAAATATTTAAAATAACTGTTAATGATATACAAATTGAAATAAATTTTATCACACCCCTTCGCTATTTCATATTCATTATAATTTCGGTAGCAATTAGTTAACGCTTTGAAGGCTCTTGTTATACTCATTCCATTAAAAGAATTGTTTAATTATTTCACTACTAAAGAATTATGTTATAAAAAGGCCACCAAAACCTCTTTTTATTCTGATTTACTCCCAGTTAAGATGACCGAAAGTACGATTTTTGTCCAACTAAACTCCTGAAGCTACTTTTAATTTACGACTTGAACTGACAGAAGTTGAAAAAAAGAAACGCCCAGCAACAAGTAATAAAAACAAAAACCGCACAAACAATAACAATTGATGAGCACGATTACAACCGGTACCGCTTTACAGAAGAAGTAATCACGGGTTTTTTTTTTTAGCAAACAACCTTGACCAGATTTTAATTTTGGAGCGTTGAATTTATTTTTAAACTTATGGAGAGCAATAACGAAATAAAACTCAGAATATGCCTTTTTTTGGGATTTCTCTAGATACAGTGGCAGTCAAAATAGTTGCACCTTGAATCATAATCTTATTTATTTATTTATTTTTTTTTTTCATTTATTATCGCAATTTTATCCATCTTTAGTTGTTTAGGTTCTTTAGTTCTTATAGTTTTTCTAATTTTCGTAATTGATTGATTGTCGATATTGGCCAGGAGTGCTATTTCAGCAACCCAACATGCAACTCTGATTGCTTAGAAATAATTATTTTGTAAAATTGTTTAAACAATTAATTGACAAGTCAAACAAATATGTCAAAAAATCTCTTGCACAAATTTATTATTTTATTTTATAGTGTATCATGGCCTTAACAGACCATCGAGTCTCTTGCTGAGCTCATAAACGTAGCAAATTGTACAGTGAATAAAAGTGATTATGTGAATGGCTCGGCAATGAATTTGTTCTCAGAATGAAAATTGAATTTATCGCTCAATTTTCAAATGAAATAACGCTAAGAAAAACAAACGAGCGGTGGGAAGGTTATCACAACAGTTTCTGGAAATGTGAGTGTAAAACAAAAAATATATAATTTCAACCGCCATATTCGTGTAATTTTATAGCAAATAATATTTGTGCATAAAGAATACTTTGTACTCTCAACTGTTTTTTTAAAAAAATTAGTCATTTTTATTTTATTGATATTTAAAATGATAACAAATACGGTTGCTCATGTTTCGAGTGCAATTATTTTTGCTGTACAGTGTAGGTACGCGTCTAAAAATATAATATTTAAAAAACATGTAGATGTAGACATCTGCTTTAAGGCAGCAACAATACAAACAAAAGTTTATAACAATACAACAACAAAATTTACAATCCTCATTTAAGTACGTTTATTTGCGTAAACAAAGTAAGCGTGCCGGCACATTTAAAAATCCAACAAGTCCCAAAATAAATATCAACGTCCCTCCATGGCGAAAAATACACTTAACTTGTATTGTTTCAACATGCGGTATTTGTCTCACGTAATTCCTTGAGTTGTGATGTTTTTATTAAAACGCTTTTACACACAAACATTGAAGATAAAAAGAAAAAAGAAAAATGAAATAAAGGAATTAGTTTGGATTGGATTGGTGATTTCTGCATGATACTGATGCCCTTTAAACTGTTTACGTAATAGCAACAGCTTAAGCGTGTTTCGTTGAAGGAATTTTCTAGAAAATCACAAGCAGACTAGTTGAAGCCTATTGATTTATTGCCTTCAATTTAATTCTTAAAAAAACATTTAACATTTGAAAAAAAAGCCTTTATTCAATAAATCTCTTTATTTAAATAAAAAAAAATGATTTTTGGCTGCTTTGTAAATTAATTTGAAGTTCCAATAATTTTAAAGTTACTTCTACTGTGAATCTTTTTAAGACAACAATGACCTCTAACGTGAATGATGACAAACTAATTTGAACATATATTTACTAAGCTTAGAACACAACCTTCTCGTTTGTTATTGTGAATGATAGAATAGACAGAAGTGGCATCTCACCAAAAGCCAACTAATACCACAAATGCAAGATTACCCGTCTATTTTCAATTTAACTAAACAACAAAAAGAATTTGAATGTTCTTTTTTTAACATATTTTTCTGTTAAAAACTCTTCAATAGTCTTACTCAGCCCCGGTTAAAGCATGTTTGTACTAAAAAGAATTTAAAAAATTAAGTTTCATTGCCTTGATCAACATCAATTCGCTTTTTTTGTGTTTGTCCTAGCAGAACTGTCATTTCTGAACCGATTTTGAATTTTATTTCTTTCTTTGAAAAGAAAAGCTCATAATTTTAGAAATTAAAGGGTGTCCCTTGGCTACATATGTGTGTTTTTTACGTGTGCTATGAATCTTAAAGAGAGCCATTTTAACTTCGTATAGCTTAAAGTTGTACAAAAATTAATCTAAAAATTAAAGGGTGGCTCTATAGGTGACGTTAATTAACCTACATATATGGGCCTATCTTTTGAACCCTTATAGGCAAATGCTTGAAAGTTGATAAATACGATCGTTATAATGAGGAGTATGAATATTTAAAATGATAAATTAAAGGGTGTCACAATAGTTCCTGAAATTTGATGTATACGGCCACTCTGTTGAACAGTTGAAGACAGACGGTAAGAATTTACAATGAAACTGTATTGTCAACTGCGCTATAACAACAACTACACAATTTAGATTTAGAAATTAAAGGGTGTTCTCTTAATTGAAGTAATTTAATCTAAATGTCTCTATCTTTTGATCCGTTATACACAAATGCTTGAAAATTAGGCAGAAGGTTGATAAATATGGTTATTATAATAACAAGTATAAGCATTATAAATTAAAGGGTGCTACAATACTTGTTAAAGTTAAAGGGTACTACAATAGTTGATGTAATTTGATGTATATGGCCAAACAGACGATTGAAATTTTCAAGTTTCGGTATTGCTAATTTACAACAGAAAGTATAAAATTTTATTTTGGAAATTAAAGGGTGACCCTATAGTTGATGCAATTTTAAATTAAGGGGCAAACTGTTGAACAGTTGTAGAAAGTCAGTTGAAATTTACGAAGAACTGTATTGCTAAGTTTGCTACAAAAACAAGTTAAATTTGGATTTGAAATTTAAAAGGTGTCTCAATAGTTAACGTAACTTATGGTGTGTGGCCAAACTTTTGAACCGTTATAAACAGACAGCAAAAATTTTAAAGGAAACTGAATTGTCAAGTTCGCTATAACCACAAGTATAAAAATTTGATTTGGGAATTAAAGGGTGTCCCAATAGTTAAAGAAATTTGATGTTTGTGAGCAAACTTGTTTTGTTTCGAAATCGGTTTTTTTCAAGAACAAGTTCCCCTTCTTTACAACCAAGACGGCTTATTATTTTCTTACAAAAGAGGATTCGTGCAACGAACGATAACTAACATTATTTTTCTATAGAAGGTAAAATTCAGGTATTTTAGTTAATTTTTTTACTATCATTTTGAAAATTATTATTTTAACATTTTAAATTTTAAGATCTTTAGGTAATAATTATAAAAAAAACCTTTTACCGCAAAAAACAAATTATATTCTTAAAAAAATTTTATCATACAAAAGTACTACGTTCCAAGAGTGTTAATTAGAAAATTAAATTTTCCGTACTTTAACAATGATGAAGATAAAGTTAACTGCTATAGATTACATTTTTAATATCAAGATCGTTATTTTATTATATTTTATTTAATTGCATTTTTTTTTTCTTCTATTCTTTTTTGGGTTGCAATGTTTTTGATTTTATTTTATTGCTGATTTTTCGTAAGAATGTGGGTCAATGTTAAGATGCTTTTTTGAGGTGTTTTTTTTCCTATTTGTTGTTTTTTTTCATAATTTTTATATAAAAAAATCATTTATTTATTTAGCAGAGAATGGCCTGTGAAAAATAGATAAGATATTGGAAAGAGTCAGCAAATAAGGTAAGTCTTTGAACCATTAAACACAAAAGTACAATAAAAGCAAATAAACTTTGATTCTTTAAGGTTTTTATTTTAATAAACGAAAAGAAATTTTTAAATTAAATTTTTTTTTTATTTTTATTTAATCTTTCTTATGCATTTTCTTATGCAAGCAGTAGCGTAGTTGCATTGAAAATTTTTATTTCTTAAACCTAAGATCTTTAGTATTTAGCACTTAATGAATAATAATACAAGCCTTTTAGGAATTTCGATAAAATAAAAAATTTGGATTTAGGAAAGACTTAGCATGTCCAAATTTCTCGCTCTTTTCAGCTTTCAATTGATTGATGCGGATAAGTAATTGTTTTACATGTTGTAGTGCGATGCGTTAAGTGGTCTTTGCAATTCTCATTCAATGAAAACCTCAAATTCATTTGTGACATAATGACCAAAGCAAAGGAATTTTCTTAAAAAAATATGAAAGCATATAATTTTGCAAGAATAAATATGAATATTTTTTGTAATGTTAAAAGATCTAACGGATAAGTTTTTGGGCTGCAAACTGAGGAGGTGAAAATAAAGAAAATAAAGAAAATTAAGTTTGTAAAATAAGTTGCTATAAGAAATTTTTTTGTGAATAAATTGCTTATCATGTTAAAAGAAAAATTAAGAGATTTTTGGTTTTTTATCAACTACCACGTTGCTTGTTTAAGTGCCTTTTCAAAATTAATATTTTATTGGCAATAAAATATTCTTTCCAATATTGAGATACCTCCCTAATGTTAACATTTGCTAAACTTAGTTTCAGATTTCGGTGTAAAACTTAACTCAAGCGAAAAATTTATTCCCACAATTTTGTTTAATTCACAAATTGTAAACAACAGAACATTTGACACTTCTTCATCTTTTCATTTTTTTTTTTTTTAGTTGTTATTTACATTCATGATTTTAAGTACATTTTAAATGCAAAAAAAAAAATAAAATAAAACTTAATGCAAGTTAAGCATAATTATAGTAGCAAAGATATTTTATAAAAAGGAAATTATATGAAAAAATATAAAACAATAATAACAAATACTTAAATGTCCTACACAGCGGACAATCACATTTGGAGTGAATGACTTTTTTCACAACAAAAACAAATAAGTAGAAGAACAAATTTTACAAAAAAATACAATTTGTCTAAAATGCATTTTTCAAAAACACAATTCACAATGTTTGTTTCTTACAGGTGTTTGACACTGAAATGAAATTAAATGCAATGGGAAAAAGCTTAACAGGGGTAAATGTTTTTGCTACCAGAAACCAAAAAATGATTTTTTTGCGAAAAAAAGACAACAAAAAATTTTTTGCTTTAGAAAATTAAAAAATTAAATGAATTCGGTATAACCGAAAAGCATCAATGAAAAATAAAAAATCATTAAAAATCATTTGACCGTCACTGTTCGTCGAAATACTGGTTACTACGTAAAATATTTTTTTTTTGTCACATTCTAAGTCTCAAAAATTAATGTAATGATTTATTGGAGCAGATATAATTACAAAACAAATTCCAATCATGCAACAAATAAAAACAGACAACACAATGGACTTAATCGGAAACAATAAATAGAGAGTATTTTCTAACAATATTGAGTTAATTCATTTACTTCATTATTAAGAATTTAAGACGTAAATCCTTTTGCAATAATATATCTCAGCCTCGTTTAATTTTATATTTATTTAAAAAAAGAAATAATTTGCATATTAACACTTCTTGCTTTTGTACAAAAAAACACATAATTTATTAAATAGGCAAAGATGTTTCAAAAATAGATAAAACATTAAAATGATTTTCGTTAGATTGCGTAAAGAGTTTTAAATTTTATTTAAATTTATTTAAAACGCACATGAACCTGTATCATCGCATATAAAAAAGCGTATGTTGCCAATATATATTTTATATTGAAGTCAGGTTAATCAACTCTGACTCGTTATAACGATAGTGGCAGCAGCAAAAACAACAAGAACCAAAGAAAAACATAAGAAACTAATGTTTTTTTTTAATAATTATTAATAAACAATCGTTTGAAAAATCAACGAACCAGGTGGGTCAATGGACATTAAAATTAAAGTTACCTTGAAACAAACAACGTTCATTACTTTAGCCGGCCTAGAGAATCCCTAAGCATCGCTACTCTACTCTCTTTGCAAGCTTAAATTTACCGAAATTTGTAAAATGATAGAGGCCACATGTGAAGCTGTACGTTGTTAATTGAAATTTAATAACGCTGTAATGCTATTAATATCACATAGGAATTTGGAGTTGCTCACGAATCAAATTTCGTGTTTCTTTATTAAATTGCAACAAGATGCTGATGTAAAGAAAAGAATAGAATTGAATAAAATAAAATAGAATGGAATAGAATAAAATAGAATAGAATAGAATAGAGAATAAAATTGACAACCAATGATGGTGTTAATGGAACACGAAAATAGCAGAAGAAAACATTTGGGTTAAGATCTTGAGTTTCCTGTTCTAAAGAAAATTAAAACACCGGTTCGCCTTCAGATTCGAAACCAAAGGGTTTCATACTATCCGCAATATTCGAATTGTTAGGCACTGGGCTTTTCAAGATATACGAAGCCTGAACCTGCCTGTGCCCTTAAACATAAAGTTTCTAATAGTGACAGTTAAAATGTCATTTTGAGAGCGATATTTTCGAAAATAGCTCCCTTTTGTTATGTCTCGATACAGGTCAAACCTCTACAGTGGCGCAGAAGTACTCTTCAATGTGTAACCGCCGTAATTACGAGATCCTGAGATTAATCAGCAAAGGGTCAGCTTGTAACCCTGCAAAGAAGAACAGCAATAACTACTTACACAGTACAGTTAAAACAGTGGTAAAGGGTACAATATTTATATTTTTTTAAATAAAATCTTTCATTTGATATTTTTTCCACTACTTGTTGTTAAAAGTCTAACAGGCCCAAAATATCTTTCTTTTTATTATTCATAATCAAAATATGTTCACGATTAATTTTGTTTACAATCAAAAAATAAAAATATGCAAAAAACAAATTTACCGCTCACAAATGAAACATAAAAATAGTTTTACGTCTTTCAAATTTTAAATTGATAGTTTGCAAAAAATTTGAATAATTTCAAAATAAAATTCTTGACAACCAAAAACGCACATGGCTTGAGAAGCGATATTTCATTCATTGATGATATCGAAGAGATTATCGTAGAATATTAATAGTTATGAGGAAAAAATAAAATAAAGAAGATGCCGCTTTCATGTCGTTTAGGAATTTATTTCAAAACAAATGTTAATTAGTATTTTTTCCTTAGGTGGCGTGGATACACAAAAAGTACACTGGGAAAAAATATTATTAATTATTTGCAAAAAGATTCAACTAAAACCACAAGCCAAAAAGGAAGAAAGAAGAAAAATTCGTTAAGTCACAAAATAAACTGTCGTAAAAAACACATTCAAATTGCATAAAGGATCGACAACAACAAAAAAATAACAAGAAACTTGGCCAAATCAAAAAACTAAAATTTACAACTTTAAAATTGCTTAAATCGTATAGAGAGCGCAAAACCTAAAAATTCAAGTAAATCGAAAAAGGTTTGTCTCTGAAAGAGCAAACACTTCAATCACATCCAATATACGAGTCAAATTCCTTAAAATTTATGATTACAAAAAGGACCTAATTTGATAAGGAACGTAGCTACTGCTAAGGATGTTAGATTCATGTCTTTAGAGTTTTAAAAATATTCTTATCAAATTGTACGCAAGCATTTGCTTCCACATTCAAAATTATCTTTTTATTTGTTTACGAAAAATTGCATGCAAAAATATTGTATTTTTCTATAAAGTTTTTCAAAATTTTTAGTTATATTTTATTTCTTATTTAAATTGAAATTATAGCTAAAAAATAGCTATTATCGGCTTTAGTTTTTTTTTTCTCAAATAAATTTTTTTGGATTTAATAAATATTTTTTCCATTTTAAGAAAATCCGCAAATTAAAATTAATTATTAAAACTTAGATTCGAAAAAAAGCTCTGTCGTTATTGGAACAGTTTTAGAGGCTTAGATCTATGTTCCTACTTTTGACTCCGTCAATTACCTTGCGCGGCAAATTGTTTTAGAATTTTTTTTTTTTCATTTTATTGTTATAAATTTAAAATTTTATTAATTTGCTTAATTAAATTAATAAATTATTTATTTGTTTTTAGTTTTTGTACAATAATGTTAATTAATAAATGTTTGCATATTTAATAAATCTTCAAAATAGAGTTATTGATATAATAGCCACATTATTATTAACTGCCTATTAAAACGTTCGTTAACATCGCTAATTCATGCAAATTATTTACGTTGTTTTTCTCGCAAAAATTCCTTAATTTTTTGCATGGACACCGCAACTGACGTACGATTAACCCATTAGGATGCCAGTATAGAAAAAAAAAAACAAACAACTAGAAGCGAAATCATATTTCATTTGGTACTGTTTCAGTTAAAATAATTTATTAAAAATTACTTACAAAAAGCTCAGTACTTTTTAAACAAATTTTTCGTTTGGAACACACAAACAGCCCATAAGACTAAGAATATCTTGGAATTAAAAAAACCTTATTTTTGGATATAATAATAATATTTATATAGAAAAACAAATTAATGTATAATATACTCAGTCTGGATTAATTTCATTACTCTATTAATGCTAAGAAAAAGAAAGTAAATTTTAATTAATTACTTACGTTCTCGCAAGATACTCTAAGGAAGCAAAATAATTTACAAAAAATTTTTGAAATACATTTTGATTTTGTTTGATCTTGACTTTATTGTCAGTTACACAAAAGTCATAAATGAAAAAGCAAAATGATTTGACTCATCAACATTAAAAGTAATGTCATTCATAGTGCAAGCGTCCTTATATATTTTATTATTTAATTAATTAAACTGCATATTGAATTTTAGTTTAAAGAAGCAAATAAATTTGTGATATAAAAGAGAATAATTATAAATCTAAACATATTTTCTTGCCCTACTTATATAGGAGTTTCGTACCCAAATAGTAAAAATATTACCCAATTACTTCGCCATAACAACAGTCCGCCTGTCACAGAGCTTTATTTATCCAATCTTTATATTGAAAAAATTACAAAATATTTCTATAGTGGCGCCATTTTCACTTATGTGCCTTCAACTTGTAACCATTAAAACCAGGGGTTAAATTACGGCTTTCGATATCGATCGAAATTTACACTTAAATTCTATAGAAATTTCGATCGAAATCGAATTCGTAATTTGCCCTCAGATTTTTAATATTTAAACAAATGGTGTGTCCGCAATTAAAAAACTTTAAAACTAAAGCTTTTAATAGACAGACACCTAAATTATTTCACAAAAAAATTCATGAAAACAAAACCCTACAAATGTGAGTTAAAATCGGACTTGACTGGTTTATTTTTCACTCCTGAAGATATTATTTTTGTTAACATTATTTCTTTTCAAACATTGTTTTTACTGTCTGCTCTTAGTTTTCAAAAGAATTTTGAGTAGGGCTTGAATTTAGCTACCCAAACATTTTTGTGTGAATACCCTTTTTGTTAATATATCACGATCAATAAACAATAAAAATACTAAATAAAATAATCATTGTTTCCGCAGAACCACTTCTCAATGTCTACCTAATCAATAATTTTTAATTTCAATTAATTTTAATGCAATTGATAGTTTAATTAATTTTATTACCAATAAGTTTTTTCACTTTAGCTGTGAATATATATCGCTACAACCATTGCGTAGCATTACAAGGAATAATACAATTAATAAAAAGTCCACCCTAATTTACTTTGAGTTTTTTTTTTCATTCTTGTGTTGTCCTCAGTAAATTTGAACTCTAGATTTTTCTTTATGCCTGCAATGGGTTAATCTAGGAGCTATGTATGAATTAAAAATCTTTAGTTAAGTTATTTTGGCAATTTGTTGTTCTTGCGCAGTTCATAAAGTCGTTGAAATTTTAACTATAGGCACGCGCTCATAAATAATGCAAAATAACCACGTTGCCTTCTTCAGCTAAAAGGTTATTGCTACAAATTTATAATTGTTAACAACAAGCGTTCATGTAGTGAGGTCCATGTTAAGAACTGTTTCCAATGAAAACAATCAACAAGAAGTTGTTGACCGATAGTAAAAAAAAAAATAAAAATTATTCAGTTTTACTAACCGCAAATAAATCTATAACATGCGTCCAAGTCACAAAGGAAAATAATATGATTAAAGACAAGATAAAGGTAAATGGCTCTGGTTGGGTAAAAAATATTAAAAAATTTATTCTCAAGTTAATTAAAATACCGATGAATGAAATTTAATCTGATTTTCAAAGCCTGACATATTGAGTTCACGCACCTGTTGCTACAATCTCGTTTCAAGCATTTGTTCATAAGTTCTTAGGGTCCTTCATATCCTTCTTTACCCATTGTCTGACTTAATTGAATGATATTTATAAAGATATTTCAGCCTGTTGAAACGCTATGCTATGATTTGATATGGATGGTTCTTTAGCAAAGATACTGGTGGAATTATTGCTCCCATGAGAGCGAAATATTTTTGTTAGTAAGATGGTTTGTTTTAATAAAAAGGCAAGTTTGTTTTGAAAACCTAAAATGAAAATCCAAAGACAACTTCACCTTTGTTCCTAGGAAGAGCAAATATACTCCTGATTTTATTTTAGCGTTTGCTGTTCTCGCGCTAACAGTCTCCTATCATTGGCCTTTTGCCTTTTTGTGTTCTTTCTTTCAAAACTTGAGTTGTTGGAGAGTAAGAATTCTTAAAACCCACTAACATGTTTTTTCCAGAATTATGGTGTCCGTGGCAGTGACGGAAAATAGAAATTAATTGAGATTCAGATTTTGCATATTAAAAATTATTATTTATTAATTTTAATGATTTGTAATGCTTTTAAATTATTTATTTTGTTTAAATAAATTATAACTAAATAAATTGCAAATAATAAAAAGAAGAAAAATAAAAGATTTAAAACATTCTACAGAAAATCATTACTGTACAAAAACAACAAACTCTGTCAAAAGATACCAATAAATGAGCTCAACAGTCTTCACAGCATTGAGACGGTGTCAAGGTTAAATTGACTTGGGCGAATGGTGCCACACAAATGAAATTATCAATTTCGACTTTAACATACTTTTGCTTTTGCTTCGATTTAGGGCAGGAAGAAAAACAAAAAATATAAAAATGAGAACGAACCGATTAGTGAATTGTATTCTGGAACAACATTTTTTCCAAATATAAAAGTTTCCATCATGAAATACGATAAGCCAAAAGCTGTCATCATGAGACGCCACAACACTTTGGCCGTAATGAAGCTCCCTTCCTGGCAGTTTTTTGTGTAGTTTTTACAAAACAAAATTCCTATTGTTAGTAGTTCTGCTTTGACGTTCAAAATTAAAAATAAAAAATAAATAAAAAACAATATTCTAAGAATATTACGCGCCATAAATGTTGTTTATTTTTTTCAAATCTTTGAATTATTTATTGTTGATTTCCTACTTTCTTGGCCATAAATAAAAAGTTATTGACATTTTGTTTTGAACATGAAATTTTGCAAAACAAAAAGAACAAAAATTTCTTATATAATCGAAAAATATTCCATTAACAAAAAACAATAACAAACAAACAAACTTTCAAAAGAAGTTTTTTATGCGCAGTTTATATACAATTTTCTCTCGTTTATATGGCTTTTACTTTCAAATGCCAAGAATGCGATAGAAAGAGAATGCTAAAAATTGTTAAAATTATGTAACCTTGAAATTGATTAAAATAAATAAATAATAATAAAAAAGTGGTCGAATATCATAGATACTCTACAGACTTTTGAAAATTGTATATCATTAAATTAAAAAAAATCATTCACTTTAATTATCAAATGTTATTTGTGAGAGATGGTGTCTGAACTTCTCTCTAATAGACTTATCGTGGTTGGTTTGTCAAAACCACTTAAATTGGTTCGTTAATTTTATGGCCTTAACAGCATATTTGTGGACGGATGCTGTGATCTAGAACGGAAAATTTGTTATTTTCGGCTTGCTTTTAAATGCACTATTTTTGTTTTATTCATTATAAATATCTTAACATATTTACCTTTATTACTTTCATATCCTACATCATTTAATTGTTTTCTTGTTTTAAAATAACTGCCTGTGCCACGATTACATTTAAAATAAATTCTAAAATATAATTTGTTTAAAACTAAATTAGTTTCTCAAGAATAATTGTTCCATATTAGCAAATAAAAAATTGCATTAGTAAAATTTTTTACTGAAACACAAGTAAACGCTAAATGGTATCTTTCATTAATCTCGACTGTAGAGAAAACAAAAAGCATTTCTTATAATTTCTGAAATAATAAACTCCAACTCCTGCTCTTCTCCTTATAATTCATTTAATTTTTTAAATAATAATCGAATTCAAATGATTTTGAATTGTCTTTTATTCTTGGCTACAAAACAAGCGATTATTGGCTGCTGAGCTACTTAATTTCAAGTAGGCGCCAGGCCTTCTCTAAAAAACAATGATCAAGATTTTTTGCTGCGCTCATGTTATTGTAACCAAAGAGCATATTAATTAATGTTTAAATAAATTAATTGCAACATAAAAATCAGTATTTTGGCAACCAACTTTCTGATGACTAAAGCCTCTTTAACACTTTGCTAAGACAATTTACTAAATAATATAAGTCCGGTTAATATTTTCTTTGCGCAACCATTTTGTCCTTCAGTTTAATTTTAAAAAAATATGATTCAAGCAAAAACATAATTTCGACATAAAGATATCATTTTACCTGTTAAAAATCGTCAAAAAAAATTATATTGCTTCACTCCCTAGATGCATGTTCATAATAATCGGTTTTAAATTTAATTAATTATATACATACAAGCATTTATTTTTAAAGTTTATTAACTCTCTCTGGCCTAAAATCCAAAAAAAAATAAAAAATAAAAACAAAGCAAAAAAAGTACATTTAGGCAAAACAAAAGGACCAACAAAAAAATACAGAAAAAAATGCATATATCGCATAATATACTGTTAACACCTTTATTTTCCTAAAAGGAAATCAACACATACAATGCAAAACAAGCAACAAAAATTGCTTAAATTTCATACACACCTTTTTCGTGTGAAAAAAGTGGCCAAACGAACTACAACCAAAATTAATAAAAGTCCCACAGTAGAAATAATAACAATAATAACAATAACGTTTATACAATGAACTTAAAAAAATAAATAAATTAATAACAACAAAGTGCCATGTTATATAACACTGGCCAAAAATAAAATGTGAATGAATTATTGTGTAAATAAGATCCAACAGGCTGACAGGAAATAATGTAAACAAGTTTAGATTTCTGACATCTGTTTACTCTTATCATAGTTTAACTCTGCTTGCCTTAATTTAACATTTTTGAAATGAAATAATAAATTAAGCTGTTAATTTCAAAAACATTTAAGTTGGAATTATTGTGACTGTATATCAAATGCATTTTTGTAGACTTCTAATTTCGAAATTTAGCGTTCGCTACATGCTGTTACGCCCCTGATTTGTGTGTTATAAACAAAAGCATGGTTAGTTGCATATTTTTGGCGGTCCAATCCAATTAATTAACTTACAGAATAATTAAGAGACATCTATTTAAAAATGCTGTCGTGAAGAATTATACTGCCACAAAAAAAAACCCGTCAACATGATGGGTTCATATGGTAGCCTCATCATTGTGACAGGAATGGTGGGGGGTGGTAACCTCTCGTATTTAAATTTAATTTCAGAAAGTTAACAAATAAAAATTTGACTCGTAGAAGAAAGTAGAAAGACAAGGAAAATTGTGATTTAGAAAAAAAGATATGAGTTAAGAAAATCTCACTTATAGTCCATCACATCTGTGCTGCAGCAAAATCTCTTATAAGGTAAATTCACAGGTTTTTTCGTATTTGGAATGTGCACTAACTCGAACTTTTTCCATATTTAAAAAAAACATGTATTTACTTTCTTTGAAATTTTTTACAATATTTGCTCTAATTTTGCAAAAACGAGGCTGCCACTATTTAAAAATTTCCCAAATTTTTGTCAATAGTTTTTTTTCAGATTCTGATAGTGCACAACATAAACTTTAATTCGTTATAATAAAACATTAATTTCAAAATAATGAACTATTTTGTGTTCAACTTAAGCTGCGAGGCTTAAAAAAGTTTTTTTTTCAGAGTACTAAGGGAATCTAGAACTTAAGTTGACGCTAATTTTTTTTAACCGAATGCCGTATTCCATTTATCGGCACTTATTAACGCTACGCTCCTTTTTTGACAAAGTAAAGCTAGAACATCTTGCCATTTATTGCCATTAATACAAGAAAAAGTCTACAAAAATTGTAGAAATGCTATTTTATTTTTTTTTTTATTCAAACGTTCCTACTGAATTGGCTGAAATAAATATTTTGACAATTCTTAAAAGTGTATTTAGTGAATACGTGAGAATTACATTTTTAAGCTCACGTGCGCCTTTTCTGAATAATTATTATATATAAATATAACCACGATCATGCGTGACTCATCGTAATTCATGCAAAACAAGTCACGCCATTTGCGCATTTTTAATAAAAACAAAAAACAATGATAACAACAACAGCTGTAGCCGGGAAGCGTCAATGTATAACCCAGGTGTAAATACACTTTAGTTGAATTCGTAAAGATCAAGTGACTTCTCCTCTCATATTGTTAAGGTTCTCTTCTAAGGGTCTTCTTCAATAAAAAAAATCACAAAACTTGAGAATCGTCTACCCTTCATAACTTGCTTCATTATTTTGTGAGCATTTTTATTAGTTAAACTATTAAACGGATCCAACACAAAAAAAATAATATTTTGTGCAAACTTTGTTGACGTAAAGTAAATAAACAAATTTGATTTAATTTCTGTTGTTTTAACTACTATTTTTTAAATAAATTCTTCAAAAAAAAATAAATACAAAAAAACTTGTTATAATTTTTTTAAAGAATATTTTACTTTAAGTTCAATAAACTTTTTGTTATGAATTTTTTTTATTAATTATTTTTTGTAGTGTGTACTCGTAGTAGTAACACAACTTAAAGTTCAGAACAAATTATAAACGAATATAAATAAAATAACTATAAAAAACATAATGATGACTTTATCGTAATTTACAGATTAAAAAAAAAACATGCACTTTTTTCAACGAATAAAATTCTTAGTACAATTGTAATACAATTAATAATATTTTTAAATGAAATTCAATACGACAGGAGGCCGAAAGGTCTTAACAGAAACATAAAAAGGTACGAACGTTTTTAATTTTTGAAATTATTTATCAATTTCTTCAATCCTTTTGGCAAAATCTGTTCGCAGAAAAACTTTAAAATAGAATTTTGTTTGCTGTTCGACAACAATTTGTTTCCGTAGGGTCATTTTTTCTTTCAAAAATAGTAGCAAAATTAAATTATCGAAAATTAATTCAAGATACTCGCAAAAGCTGAATTTATTATTTTTGTTTTGCACTTAAAAATTATGAGCTTCTAGAAAACAATTAAAAAGCAATTTGCAAGTTCACTTCAGTCATTTTGTCACGTTGGCCTATGGAAATCCAAAAAGAAATCACATATTCATACATCTATATTTAAGGAGGGTAAAGCCTTTTTAAGTACACAAAAAGACTCTCAAGAGGCATTTAGAAATAAAAATGTCTCTTCCACATTGGACAGTGTCTTGTATACATATGTCGCGCATTAAATTCAAAAACTAAAGATTCCTTAGTAGTAGGGTCCCAAATTGTTTGATATCTTGTACCCCTAACATGCCAGTTTAGTATGCATTTATTTTAGAAATTTATTCCCAGAGTTCTATAACTTTTTTGTAGAGTGTAATACTCGTAGTAAACATTAACAGCTACTACGACATAACAAAATACTATAATACATTTATTAATGTAAACAACTCATTTTTTTTTTTTTTTTTTTTTTTTTTTTTTTAATGTAAACACTTCTAAAAAAATATCTACAAATATCTGTCTAGATTTATAAAAACCTGCTTCTTCTTTCTTTATTTAAGGTTGGCAAAAGCGATCAGAATGCCCTTTTAACTTTTTGCTGATTCATATTTTCTACAAGTTGTTTTGGTTGTTACAACTTGAAAAGGGATTCTCTTCTAGAGATACTTTCTTGTTTTCGTGACTGAAATTAATTGTCTGCCAATGGCTTCTGTTTTGGTTTTTTAACAAAAGAAAAAAAAGTTAAAATACATATTTTACATCGTTGAGTATACACGTTCTCTTCTATTTTTAAGTTTTTTTTTTCGCATTAATTAGTTATGACGGTGTTGACTATCAAATATTATCATTTTTCGGTTATTTAACCTTGAAATTGTTTATTGACATTCTATTGTAATATTTTGTGTGGTCAGAAAATAGAGAGACAAAAAATCTAAGACAAAGTAAATAAAATAAAAATAACTTAATACATGAATAATGATGGTATTTTAAAACTAAAAATTTTGATAAAAACGTTATCGTAACGTTAACAAGTAGTGTAGGGTGTCGTTGAAATGTAAGCGGTATTTAATTAATTTTTTTTTTTTTGGAAGGCAGTATATTCTGTCAGATAAAATATTCTGACTAAATTCCATCCATATAAAAGCCACCAATTTATGATACAAGGAAAATACTTGCAGGTGGCATATAAACTAAGTATTCAACGATGTTCTCATAGGCCCTATTTTTTTATGAATTATTGGCTTTGGGTCTGACCTTCAGTAAAATAATAACAAAAGCAACTTTTAACGGAAAAGTTTTAGAGGGCTTAAGGTCATTGCTAACCTACAATTTATGGATTTTTGCATCGCAAAACATCGAAATAAAATTCTTTACATCAATTCATTTAGGGTTTTGAAATATATTTGAATTTTAGCTCAACGTAAAAAATTCAATTGTATACAGACAATAATAATTTTTTTTCTTTTTCTTTTTCTTTTTCTTATTTGTAAAAAATCTATCTTCTCGCTTTGTAATAAATTTTGCTTTCAGGAAGAAAATTATGAAGAAGGATTTTTCTGAAAATTCTTGTAAAACTAAACAACAATTACTTACGGTCATTTAAAGGAACACATGCTGTTGCACACTTTAGCTTAAAACACACATGTTTAAACACTGTTTTTTAAAACGATCCTTGAAAGAGGTCATTGGCATTCTTGGAAAACTAACAGGATCATAAGTTAGTAAGTACAAACACATTTAATTTCTGTGTTCTGTTACATACTTCAAACACAAAAAAAAAAACAAAAATATGCTATCGTTAGAAATAACTAGAAACTAAAAGAACATACGACAAAACCTTAATGAATATCTTGCAAAAAGGTCAATAACACTTGACAGATTCCTAGAAACTCACACAAATCGTTATAAAAATAAAGAAGAAAACGAAAACAGGATGTTTTTAAAAAGATTCTTATATCAGTTTTGATATTTTTCTCAAGTATTACAAAGAAATAAATACTAATAATAAAATGTTTTTTTTTTTATTGTTGTACCAGAATAGATTTAGAAAACTTATGCTTAAATTAATTTTTTAAACTCAACGTTGTTATTACGTTAAACCGTTTAGGCTTGATGTCAAACCAACTTTTAGTATGAATGAATAGTTTTATTCAACTTTTATTAGATTTCGAAAAACATCATGCAAGGTCAGTACAACAGTGTCGTTCTTTCTAGAATAAAAAAAAATTTTGCCTCGCTATGATGTAGCGCTTGTAAGTTTAAAAGTTCTTTATTAAAAAACTAGTGGCCATTTTCGTTTTATTAAAAAGATCCATTTCCTCAAACTCAGTTTTAAAAATTGCTTTTTTAAAATTAAACGGCTAAGGACGATGATTTTCGTAGATTTCCAATAGCCATTAAGAAACAATACGCTGCTACACATTTCAAAAAAAAAAAAGAAAAAAGAACACACATGCAGCCCTTGAAAACAGTCATTTATTGTTTGAAAGGATCAAAACTAAAAACAAAAATATAAAAAAATTTTTTTTTGTTATGTTGCTACCTAAACTGAATTCAATAACAAACACATTTAACAATTAGAAACAATTAGATGTTTGAAAGATCATTCAACATAAAATAAATAAAATCTTGCAAAAAGGTCAAAGTCCTTTTAAAGATTCCTGGAAGTCACAAGCACACACATGTTTACCAAATAATTTTGAAAAGAAAGGAAACGCAAACAAAATGTTTGTTAAAAGGATCTGTTTAGAATTAGTTTTTTTCTAAATAATAGAAAAAAATTTTAACCTTGAAATGGTCATTGCCTTTAATTTCAAAGGAGAATGTATAAAAAAACAGGACAAGTTAGCATTCACACACACAAAAAAAAAAAACACAACACGTGTAAAACACACACATAAATGCTCATAATAAAAAAGGCATTGAATCTTTAAAATTTTATTGTCAACCTTTAAAAAACATATGCCCTTTAAGTTCTATTCTTTATAAGTATTTTTTTTAATATTTTGATATAAAAAAATTTGGAATATTTATCCCTTTTTTAAATAGATTTTACTTAACGCCTTTTATATTTTTAGGGAAATATTTTGCAGAGAGATTTTATAGTAAACAAATATTATTTTCAAGGACACTAAATCTTATCAAACTGCCACCAAAAAAAAAAAAACAAAAAAAATCAAAAGAGTTTAAGTTAATTTAACAATTTCTACAGTTTGACCTTGAAAAACGCGAAACGCTCAAAGGTATTAAAAAATTTCAATGCCATTCATTTAATCTCCTTAAAACTTCTGCACCTTTTGGAACAATAACAAACAACTTTGATCACTATCGTTTTAAAGGTTATTCTCCAATGGGACCTTTGAATTTATAGAATCATTTGGTGT
The DNA here is from genome assembly GCA_937654795.1 of Cistogaster globosa. Taxonomy (NCBI): domain Eukaryota; kingdom Metazoa; phylum Arthropoda; class Insecta; order Diptera; family Tachinidae; genus Cistogaster; species Cistogaster globosa. Next base: position 119,906,385 of record OW569406.1, on the reverse strand, counting down.
CCCAATTTATTTATGAGACGTTTTGATGTGTAAATAAAATTCTTCTTAAATCAGAAAAAAAATGTTGCAATATTAGTGCCGCAATCTTGATTATAAATAAAAATCAAAATCAGAAAAAAAAAAATAAGTTGACAACGTTGCAAAGCAAATCATATAATGCTTTGTCTCTTTCGGCTTAGTTTTTATGAATGAATCATAAAATAAAGTGAAACATTACACATCCACGTGGTTTGTACGTGCAAGTAGACGGTAACAAATATAAACAAAGAATAAAAAATATTACATAAATTTCCTTAAGATTGCCTTTGAGAAATATCAGTATGCTGGCACGTACTTCAGAAAGTGAAATAAAACGTGTTAACAAGCAACTTAACGTTTTAGTAAAAACAATCCAATTCAAAGAACTTTAAGTTATTCAGTGATTGTTTAAGTACAGAAATTAAATTTGCTTTTGTCCGTAGTTCTATGGTCAACTGAGATGGTCAAAGGTACTTGTTATGTCGTTCACACAACTAACAACACTTTTAGTGCTAACCTCAAAGTGATTTGAAACAGGTCTTAATATACCACGGGTGCTGGGCTCAGTTTTAATACAAAATTTTCTGCAAAAAATGAAGCTCTCATCTGCTAAATGGGAGTAACGAAAATTAAGTTTTTGTATGAAGGAAAAACTACACAAAAAAAAATTGAGAAAATTTATTTTTCTTCAAATATATTGCGGTAAAATCCCTGGAATTAAAAAAACATTTTGTTTTTTAAAATTTTTAAATCGGTTGTTTTGTAGGCCTTTCTTTCAATGTTGTTTGAAGAAAGCACCACCGGAGAAACCCACGTTCGTTGTTCGTAATGGTTGCTTTACTAATGTTTTAATAATTTTATCATATGGCTGGCTGCAGATAGAATCATTATTCCTTTTTTTTTTTTTGTCATTGTTGTCAACTAGAATTCAATCTTCACAAAAATTATTTAATATAATTTGCATGTTACCAGGTGAGCTGCATAAAATTCATGTTTTTGCAAAATTTATTTCTTTTAAAAATTCAATCACATTTTAAGATGTTTCAAACTGAATGGGAATATTTTATTAAAAAATTATGTTTTTAATTAAAATTTTGAATAAAATAGAATGCATATGGAATTTGTGTGAGTTTTGCTCTTCTTTTGTTATTTTTTTAGTGGATGCCGACTGGCAAGAAATGCAAAATAAAACCTGTCTAGAACAAATAATTATTGGCAGAATGCAAAAAATTAAAAAATTCATTAAGCATTTTAATTCAAATATGCCCGGCGGTTAATTTAAATAAATGAGAATCTTAAATCAATTTTAAATATCGTTCTTAATGATGCCGAATTTTAAGCCTGACCTTGGATAGATATAAAAGTACATAAACAATGAAAATATTAACAACAAATTAAGTCAACAAGTTTTAGCTTCAGTTTCAAATTGAATTTCCTTTATATAACATTTTTTTGTCTGTAGATACTTCCCTTCAGTCTACTACAAAAAAAAAGATTGCCAATGATCAGATGAAAATAAGAAGATTAAGAAAGAAGAAACTAAATGAAAGTCTTCCCGCTACTGCTCTTATTATGAAAATTACACTTCGAGTTGATGAAATAGGTTTTGACTAACGGTTATTTGTACTCAAATCAATCATTATAATCGATGTAAATATTTATTATTTGTAGGGTAACCAGCTCTGTCTTCCAGATGTTAAAAAACAAATTCATAATGAAATGTGTTGGTGTGCGTTTGTTTAGGTAAATATGTGTATTTACTTTTACTTTTCCACTTAATTTTAAGATTAAATTCATGATTTATTTGAAGATTTAAATAAAATTCACTGCATATTGTCTTTAGCCTTGAAGACTTTTTAAAAACAAATTTCTTTATTATGTTTTGTTTTTATTTATTTAATTTTATTTTATTTAATTTTTTTTTTTTTTTTTTTTGTAAACTTGAATTCAAAAACATTATGTCGCGTCGCGTGTTTGTCATTAAATTTTTTTAAAAATATTTCTAAAACGACAACTTCATAAAGGACAAAACATGTTCAAAATTTGTTGCAAATAGAATTGCTTGATTTCGCTGTCATTGTCGTTGGGTGAATTTCAATTAGATATTATTTTTAAAAAAATGCACTCATTCTTGAAAAATATTACTTGAAATATTTCTACCATAAAAATAAATTGAATATAAATTTTTTATTTTTATTGTTTTTTATTTGTCTTAATCAAACTCTCAAAACATCTCATTCAAAAAATGTAGAACAAGTGGTTCAATATTCAAGGGTGCAATTGTTGCTGAGATCATTCAGAAAGAACTTGATGCTGCCTAATTAGAACACTACTTTTCTCTGACAATTAACAATCAACAGTCGACTACCAATGTAAGCCCAAGTATTTATTTATATGAAGTTAAACGTGTCCCTATATCTAAGAATTAGGAGAGTCCTTTAAGGCATCTTTTCTTTTAAATAACAGGTAGGATTTGTAAAGGAATTTTGACAACCGACAAGCCTATTCATATGATATAAAATAGACAAGAACAAATTTGATTGTGTGACTAATTCAATGCCTTGTTTTTATCACAATCCTGGTGAATTTAGGCGGTGTAACTAAACAGTTGATAGAACATGGATTCATCACTCTTAACGCGATACGGAAAATTTTATTCATTTCAATGGCAAATCGTAACCGAGAAAATGAATTCATCTTTTTGGATAATGGTCAGCAATTTTAGAAATTTGTTTGCAAAATGTCTTATTTTGTGCATCTTCCATATTTTAGAATTTCTTTATTTGCGTCTATATCAATTTATTTTTGTGCAGTTCTATTTCTAGTTGTCTAAATCCATATTATCAAAACTAAAACTAAAATAAGTACGATATTCAAGCTGCTCTAAGACAGCAAAAGTGTTATTTTTAATTAAACGCATGATCCAGCCCTGGAGTACTCAGTAACGCTTAGACCAAGAAAAACCTACACTTTAATCAAATCAAATAATACTTTAAATATGAGTTTATCATTGAACTTCAAATTTTTAGTTTAGCTCAGGCTTTTGCTTTGGTTTGCAGAAGCAGGGTTTTAAAAACCGATAGAAAGCTTCAGCGACAATTAATAAAAATATTTCTACTTTACAAGAAACATTTAACAAGTTTTTAATTTTTTTGTGACTTCAAATTAAAAACCAGCTTATAATTTTAAAATATATTTATTTCAAAGGTAATAACCAACCATGCTTCTTAAAAAATTTTGAAATAAATTTTTGATTTTAATTAATTTTTCTTTATCAGTAAATTTTTATCGTGGCATTTGAATTTTAATTCAACTACAACAAATATATGTGTTAGATGAGACAGTTTTTTTTTTCTTATATTTTTATTTATAAACAAAATGATCCCGGTACGTGTTCTTAATACGATTTAATTAAATTAATTCATTTGACCATAATGTTTCCTAATGTCAATAAACTGAAGCAAATGCATTCGATTAGTGATAATTTTTTTCGTTTTTTTTTCTTTTCAGCAGAATAGATTTTTTTCAAATATTTTTGAAAACGTTGATTATAAATGTTCTTGTTGGCAATTGGAGTGTCTGACTGTCTAATCAGATAAATTTTTAGCGCATTATATTTTTATTTATTTTAGTGAATAAAATATTATTCTAAAGCGATAATAATTATGCAAAATATAAACAATTTGCACACTTGAAAAACTTTTTCTTATCTAATCATAACAATGTTTCGCTTTTTCAAGGTCACTGTTTTAAATAATTTCATCATTATTTATGGAACTGCACTTTTATTCATAAAGAAAGAAAACAAATGATAGAAAGAAATTTTTTTAAAGCAAAATTTGAGAACTCGTATAACTTGTCCTTCTCTTTTTTTAGTTGTTTGTTTTATTTGAAACACTAGAAAAAATCAATTTCATAAATTTTTAATTGGAATTAATTATAAAAATTATAGAGAGGTATTTACCTTTGGCAAAAAAAAAAAAAATAAAACATAATGCTTAAAATGAATTTCAAAGGAAACATCCGATACGAGGTTTTGAAATGCTTTGCGCCAAGAGTTAATGCTTTTCGACAACTACTTTTCTGTTAGAAATAAATGTTAAAAACATAAATTACTTTGAACAGGGAATCAATAAAAATTTTAATTCATATTATCTTTATACAGATACTTACACTACGTCAATATTTTTTAGATCTTTTGGCTAGGGTTAGTTCGAAGTTATCCTACAAAATTATCCACGTTATTATAAATTTCTGATTATTCTAGACAGGGAAGGTTAATTGGTGAGGAATCCTTCTTATAGAAGCAAAAAAAAAAAAACGAAATAAACATGAGGAGTTTAACGTCTTAGTAAGAACTTAATGTCACATTTAGTATTTATCAAGCTCCTTGCCCTTCATATTCATTCTATTTTTCTTAAAAATCAAAACTTTTGCAGAACTGTGTTAACACAACAAAATTATTTTAAAAAATACATATATCCATAATATTTGCAGTTTAAACTTAATGTTTTTATACCCTTCACAACAAAAAGAAAAAAAAGGTATATCTAAGTATCTAAGTTCGTCATTCCGTTTGTAATTTGTACAGTATCCATTTCCAGTTCCATAAAGTATATAGATATTCTAACTTTTTATGCCTGCCGAAGTCGGTTGAGCGATGTCCGTCTGTCCGTCCGCGTTAGTGTTAAAATCAAGTTTGCCGAGGCACTATGTTAGCTACAAAAAATTTATATACCCCGATCGATCAGACATAGTGTCAAAAGAGGTGCCATCTAAAATCAGCAAGATCGGTCCATGTCCTTCAAAGCAGCTGGCAAAACACCACGCCCACCTCCAATTTTTCGTATTATTTGGAACAATAAAGTAACTCCAGTCAAAAAAAAAACAATTATATGCGGCGATAAATAATTAAAAAATACGAAAAAAAACATCAAGTAAAAAATAGCGCTCGCTCCCATTTTCCGAGTCACAGGCTTCTGAAATTTTCAAAGTTTTTAAAATATCAACATGGGTATCATTTTAAAAGTTTTGAACAGATCTTTAAGGAAATACTTATTTTTTTTTAATGCTTAACCATTAAGAGAGGATGGCATTTTTAAGTAATTTTTTTTAAATTCTCTTTCTGCTTTTTTGATTTGATTAAATTTTCTTTACTAAATTAGATTTAGAAAAAAGATTTGGCATATCCGAATATAGCACTCTTACTTGTTTTTAATTTATGTTAAATATTTTTTAATTCTATTAAGTGCTCGATTCTTCTTCTTCTACTATTAAAAAAGCCAAAGTTGTTTTAATGCAAACATGTTAAAGTTAAGAACGAATATTACCTTGTTATATCTTGTCTGCGATTCGAGATTATTTTATCTCTAATTATTTATTACGATAGTATTTTTTTTATATAACTTACCTGACTTCTATGCCTCTTTAATAATAATCTTTAGCATTTTTATTTTAATTTTTTTTGCTTTTTTTGTACTGTGAAAAGGCTTTTTATTATGCGTACCAATATTGAATTTTATTTCTTATTTCAATTAGGTTTGATCCCTTCATAGTTAGATTGCTAAGGAGTTTTTTTTAAGTAAGTTTTTTTTTTTGAAAAATAAATCGAGTTATTTCCAGCATAAACCAGTATTTAATTTTACACCATATACTTTTCATTTTTTTATTATTGTTATATTATTCTGCTGACTCTAAGAGCATTCTTTATGCTGATGGCTCTCTGACAGTTTTCAAAATTCTGCTCTAGAACGAATTTCTGCTCACCTTGCGGTTATTATTTAATTCTTTAAAAGTTAGGGAATAAAAATCAACCCCAGTAAATCTGAGGTTTTTTACTTGAGGAATCCGCAAAGTAAACTGTTAAAATTGACTAAAGATGCCATTGAGATTACCTTTAGAGACAAATCTTAGTATCCTGGTGTAACTTTTACTAAGCTCTTAAAATTTAATAATGGTTCGCGCATGGCAAAAAGTAAGGCTCAGAAAATTTAAAATATAAAAGTGATGAATAATTATTAACTGAGTCGAGAGGTCAAAGCTTTTGATATAAGAGGTAAGCATCAGGCCAGTACTGTTCAGTGTGGTTAACCACTACTCCTACGGTAACTAAGAAACTTAAAATTATTGAACGTTGTGTTCTTAGATTATGTTCTTATCGCAATTATCAATTGTTTAATAAAAAATTTTCTAATAATAATGAAGTTTTTATTTTACCATTTTAATTAGTTTCATTTTCTTTGATTTTTAAGCGCATGGTTTTTATTTTTTATATATATTTTCGATATTTCGCTACTCAATTGTGTGTTTTATTTTATGTTTAAATAAACTTTTGTTTTTCATGATGATGATACCTAATGAAGTGAAGAAATATCAATATTTTATATAAAAAATAAATACCTAGCGCTTAAAAATTAAATTAAATATAATTCTTTAAATAACTTCATTCATGAGGAGTCCAGTATCACTTTCTCATGTTTTTATGCTCTAAATCTGTTGCAAAACTTTTCTCAAAAACTTCAACGTCATTAAAATTCTCTGGCTATTTTTGATTGAGAATTTTTTAAGCTGGTTAGATTTTTTATATGTTTTACCAACTGGTGTTCTAATTATTATGTCGAATCTTTCATTTTTTCCTTAAATTTGTAGATATAACAACAGTATTTGCCACCGTGGCTGAATATAAATTAGATCTTTTTTTATGTTTGTAACTTAAGTAACTTGTTTTAAATTGGCATAAAACATTTTTTGTGAATTTAATTGGCTCTCAAATTTTAATTAACTTGATAATATTTCGCTGATACTAAGCAATTCTTACTTTGGTACCTGAAAGTATGCTTTAGTTTTTACCAAATCTTGTCTATAGTTTTTTATCATTTTATTTCTTTTGGTATCGAAACAATTTTAGACATTTTTTTTTTGTATGGAATCCGCTGTTTATGAGTTGGATTATTAAATAAAACTAGTAGCAATTAAATGAATGCATTTTTTTTTTAATTTGTACAAAAAATCCAAGGAGCTTGTGTGACAAAAATGATGTTTCTCAATGGTTTCTGTGTTTTTGAATTAAAGAGTTTAAAAAAATTTGAGTAGAATCTACTGATGAAGTAGAAATCAAGCACAACTTAAGTAAATAAATAAATAAAATAACTTTTAATACAACAATAATTATATAACAGCCAAAAAGACTAACACGTTGCTGAAACGATGGACAGCACCTTAAGCCAGTATAAGCTTTCCAGCTTTCCGTGTGATGTAAATTGCTTCATGATCGACATGTTTGTTTACACATCTTCCAAATGTGTTATAAATTAAAATAATGTTAAATAAAATAATAGTAAGCAGCTTTCGATTTTTTCAATTGTCTAATTATTTTTAGTCAATTTTACATTTAGTTTTTATATTTTTAATAAAGTCAATTAAACTTTTAATTGGCTTAAAAAAAACACGTAATTAAAACACATTTCAGTGAAGTATTTGTTGTAATTAAACATTTATTTTTAGTGCTTACTGACCCTAATTATAATTATATAACTTCCGAACATATAATTAACTATTAAATAAATAGTTTCAGTGCCTAAAAAAATGTTTAAGTCTATTTTAATTTCTGTTGCTTTTTTTTACATATTTTGCTTTGCTCATCTTTTCCTTAAAAAGTAATTAAGCTGATTGACTTTTAAAAACAAGAAATAAAATAATTTCGACCAAAATAAAATTTGAATGAAGTCACATAATTACAAAATCCCAACTTCAGGCGGTATTTCATTTTTTATTTTTAATTTAAATAGGTAATATAAGTTTCTCCTTTATTACTAATAATTACATAGAATTATAAAGATAAATTACAAACTTTTAATGACACTGATACTACTAAAGTCACCTTTAAATGAAACTAATTTTTATTAGAAACGTTCGCAGCAAAGTGTTAAAAAAATGCAAAGGCTGAGAGTTTGTAGATGTTTGTTTTTAGTGGTCAAAAACAGAAGGTTGTGTCATTGACCTCAAATGCAAATAATATCTGTTTCTGCAGTTTTTTTTTTTTTTTATAATTATAATTTTTATTAAAAAAAAACTTTACTTTATAAGAAACAATGTCTTCATTTCAATTGTTTGTTGATTGTATTTATTTTATCTTGAGTAAAACTTCCGCATGCATAAATTATAGTTTATTTTTTTTAACAAAAAGTTTATAATTTTTTTTATTACTAAATACTAAATTTTAAGATGTGTTAAGTTGACAATTTGGTTTTAATAATTATTTAATAAGATGACTAACTAAATGGGTAAGAATATTTCTTAATCGTTCATTTAAATTTTATAAGATTAAAAGTCCTACAATGAGAGATATAATTTAAGTCAAGCTTCAGCTCAGTTCAGTTCAGTTCACTTCATTTTTATTTTATTTTTTATTTTATTAGCAAAACAAAGTATCTCACATTTAGAGTCAGAGAGCTTGGAATACATATAATAAAAAAAGTATATAGAAAGCATAAGGTTAAGAGCCTCAAATAAATATTTCCCGAACTTTTAAATTTATTCTTAAAGAAAATTCACCCTGTTTTTTACACTTGCAACACATATTTGCATGATAATGCAACAATTTAAAAAAATCATTAAAATTAATTTTCTTAACTTCAAATTCAGATGTTAAGAAATATTCTTTTCAAATTTGACAACAATTATTAAAAGCTGTAGCAAAACGTGATTATTACAATTTTTATTTTAAAACAAAACGTGTTCAAAAGAGTTTTTTCACTGATCTCTCAACTGATTATTTAATATTTTAAAAATTTTCAGTTAATCTAGCAATTTTTAGAGTAAAAATAACACGTTTTAAAAATATATGTACAGAAATAAACAACGAATATGTTTGCAACCTAATTAAGATATTAAGTAGCCGAATGTTTAAAATAAACCTCACAGCTACTGGTGACTAGTGCCATTTTTTTCAGTGAATATTTAAACTTCCCTGTTTCATTAAGAGTTCTCTCTAACAAGATCTTAGAAGATTTTTTAAAGCCCTTTAACAGCAGAAAGATGATATATCATATACATAATCTATTAATGAATAATTAATTATAAAATATAATAACAATTGTTATTTCTTTTACCTTGAATGAAATTTCTTTAGCCTAATTAAATCCTCTAGATTTTCCGAGATAATTTAACATTTAATTCAATATTAATTTATCAAAACTTTCACTTAATTTTATATAAATTCTCTTAACAAATATAAATGTATATAAAGTAATTTAAAGGCGTGAGCTACTTTTAAGGACAATTTTACTCGCTTCTAGCTCAAAACACTTCTTCCGCGAAATATTTTAGTTAAAAAAACGCATTGAAAGCAAAAGTGACTTTTTATAAATCTTTCTTATTTGTTTAAATTTTTTATTGCAAAAATTAATTTTAAATTTATTTAATCTAAGTAAAAGAAATTAATTTTGGTTTATTTAAGAAATTAAAAAATTCGGTAATTTTTAAAAACGATTCTTTTCAAAATACTTGCTTAATTAGACTGATGCTACACCAAAAAAATGTATTTTTATCATTTATTTAATTTTTTTATGTGTTAACAAAAAAGAAGATCATACAAAATGAAACAAGTTTTCCTACAAAAATATTTTAAACATTTCTTGAATCTAATTCTCTTAACAGGAACATTTTTTTCTAAAAAAAATTTTTTTTTTAATTTAGATGAAGTGGACTCAACTTTTTTTTTTTTTTTTGTATTAAAGAAAACTGTCTCAATTAAGAAAAAAAAAGATATTTGGCAAATGACCTAACTTCCAGCCTTATCATCGAAAAAGCAGCCCAAGTACGATCAGACCACACAGTGACACGTTAAGCATGCAAAGGCTCTTCAATAATAGCCCTAGGATTTTCAAAAGCCCAAATGCGGCAGTTTTGCTTGTAGACATACCGTTACAAATGAAAAAGGGCTTTGTCAGAAAAACTGATTTCTTCAAAAAAGGCAGCGGTATTTTTCTAAATTAATTTTCTTATTTAATTTTACATATTTCAAAGCGATTTTGGAGCGAAATGAAATTCATTGTAAAAATCGATAAATCATCTACTACAAACATGTCAAAAAAATAATGGCAAAATTATCATGTGATTGGTCTTGCAACAATTGTGAAAACAAAGTTCTGGTTAAAAAACCATTTTTAAGAAAAAAAAAACATAAAAACAAGGAGAACCATAAGACCAACTTTTTAAAAGTAAATAGATCAAAGTGTTAAACATTAAAGGCTCAAAATTCTATATGTACTATGGCTAGACGGCCTTGATGTCTATCCAAAGCTAGCAAAGGTTACGCACATTTGTATACTATTTTTGCTTAGTCGTAAAAAAGAGTACAATTTGAGCGAAACTCTTTTAATATTTTTTAATATCACGTCTATTATAAAAGATTAACGTAAGAAAGATTAACGTAAAAAGCATACACAACAATAAAAATTTAATATAAATAATAAATAAATATTATCTTTATATAATGTTTTTATTTAACCTTTTTAATTATTTTATTTTATTTAATTTATAAGAAATAGGTCTTTTATTTATTATAGTTTTATATTTTTAATATTTCGCTTCTCCATTGTGTAGCATCTTCAGGAAAACAAATATTTATTGAAACAATATAAAACAACAACAAAAAATGTGATAAAATTTTTTTCAAACTAACATATTTCGGAAAACAAACAAATATCATTATCAGTGTCTGCCTTAAAATTAATTCTCTGTGCTGTTGGTGTATTAATAATTTGTAACATTTCTAAAATATAACGTCTTTTATAATTGTTTTCTATGTTTATTACTAAAAAATTTTCAAAATTGGGATAGTGTTTAATCTGGCACAATGAGATGATCATGCAGTTTTTTGTGAATTAATATTTTTATATCTTTGATCAGATTTATGACCAGCAATTCTAGCTTTTAGTTTATTTTTCGTTGTTCCTATGTATACTTTATTACAAATCTCATTATCATTTCCGCTACATTGAATCTTATAGACTAAATTTGATAATTCTTGATTCGGTATTTTATTTTTAGTTTTGCTAAATAATCTTTTTATGCTATTCTGTATTTGCTGCAGTCAAAAATTTTTGAATTTTTGAAAAAAAAAATTATTATCATTTAATACATTTCTAATTTTCTCCCTACTCTTTTTATGAAACTCAATGTCACTTATCGTAAGTATCCTTTCTATTAAATTTTTAGCTGCATTTATTATAATTCGTTTACTGTGTTTAGAATAAAAGTTAATGATTCTTCCAGAAGCTGTTGGTTTTTGGTACCAATCTATTAATAAATTATTTCCACTCCTAATGAGTAAAGTATCTAAATATGGAAGTTTTGAATCACATTCTATCTCTATTGTAAACCTAATACAAGGATTAAAAGCATTAAAAGTTTTAAGTAAATTATTAATGCCGTTTTCTGATCTTACACAAAATAAATCATCAACATACGAGTATTTGGTCAATATTATTGGTTTAATATTAAGTTTATCAATACATGTGTCTAATAGTTTCTCCATAACATTATCAGCCACAATTGAAGAGGCAGGAGATCCCATCGGTAATCCATTCTGTTGTTTATAAAATTTATTATTTTATTGGAAATATCTATTTTCTTCTATACAAAATTTAACAATACGTAGAAGGAAACATTTTTCTATAATTGTCTTATTGCTAGATCAACAGGTACGCTTGGAAAGAATGACACTACATCTAATGGAATTAAATATCTATAAATTTGTTTTGACAGTTTGAACAATTTATTATTTTTGATTACAAGAAGCACTTTGTTTTAAAAAATTTGAAAAGGCTTTAATTAAAGGCTTCTTAAATACAAGAAACTAATTGTTATTTCAAGAGGTTACGGCGCTAAAACATACTTCGACTAGGCTAAACTGGCAAACGAATATAAAGAAAATATTTTTATTTTAACACAACGACTTTTGCGTTATTAAAATGTGGGAAACAATTTAATTACTACGTTTTTTATTTTTTATTTTTTTTTTTTTCGTGATAACGGACGTATTACGCACGGGGCAAAACTACAAACAAGCAATACTATCAAATGCATTTTAGCGTAAAATTCATGCAAAAGTGGGACTTTACTAGTTAAACAAAACGAAACAATGTAAATAAATATGATAAGCAGGCCCCCACAACGTTGAGATTGAAGAAAAAGAGAGAACGCAACCTTTAAATAAATGCGAAAAATGTAAACAGAGAACCAATAAAGTTTGAGTTTATTTATGGCGTAAAAATAAACAACAACAATAACGAAAAAGTGATTGATGTTTACATTACGAAGAAAAAAAAGGCAAAAGCCAGATACAACAGAATAAAGCTAACAAATCTAGGATGGATGTTGCATCAAACAAGTTGCAAGCAAGCAAAGTTTTAATTTAAAACAAGCTTTTCATGATAAGTGAGTGAGTGTTGACATAAACACAGTAAGCTTAAGATAAGAATCATAAGACTTGTTTAAGGTTTTTTATTAAAGAAAATCTCGCTCTCTCTCTTTCGCTCACTCTTAACATCACACTCGTTCAAACACTCAACAGTGATCGTGTTTAAGTGCTCATGTACTCAAACTGAATTTTGAATTGTGATTTTTTTCTTCCAGCTGATGGTTGTTTGTCGTGTATTTAAAACTAAACTCAAATGTTAAGAAACGTCGGATTAAGGTTTGTTAAGAATGAATTGTGTTAAGATCGAACACTTCGCACGATCACCGCGTACAACATCGACCGTGTGATCGGTTGTTATAAAAGTCGCAAGGACATAACGACGAGCCATTAGTCGAGATCTATTACCGCAGCGTGCGAAGTCGTTCACTCTAAACACTGCTTTAAAGAAATTTATTTTAAATAAAAATAAAAAGTTTTGCCAAAAATTAAATAAAAATTATAAGAAATTTTAAAAACAATGAACAAATAAAAAAAAAAATATTCTTTTAATAAAAATAATAGTTTGCAATAAATAATCACAAAAAAAGGGTCCTTTAAAATATTTTTATTTAAAACCCAAAAAGACTACAAAAATAATGAAAAGTTTTAACAATTAAAAAATAAAATATAAAGAACATTAAAAAAACTTATCAAGGAAGTTTAAAAAAAATTAAACTAAAAATTTTTTAAAAATCTTAACTGCCAGAAAATGATGACCGAATCATATTTAATAAACCTTTTGGTGCGCCAATTTAAAACCAATGACATGCAACATTTATTAATGGTTTTCATGAGCATTCTGACGACCATTACTTTTTTGCAATGGTTGGTGAATTTGTATCGTGAATTGCGCAGATTGCCACCAGGTCCTTGGGGCTTTCCTGTCATCGGTTATTTGCTTTTTATGGGCAACGAAAAACATACGCGTTTCATGGAGTTGGCCAAAAAATACGGTTCTTTGTTCTCCACCAGATTGGGTAACCAATTGACTGTTGTGATGAGTGATTATAAAATGATACGCGAATGTTTTCGCCGAGAAGAATTTACCGGTCGGCCAGATACTCCTTTTATGCAGACACTTAATGGCTTTGGTAAGTTAAAAATAGATTTCATATATAATTTTATTTAAGAAAATATTTGGCAAACAGAAATATTTTTGTAATTATTTTTTGTACTTGCTTAACACCATAACGAAAATTAAAAACGATGATTTTAAGCACGTAAAATTATTTAGAAATATAAAAAAACTTTGTTAAGTTTAAAAACTTAACGTAAAAAATTATTTTTAATTTCGAAAAAAAAAAACTTAATATTAAAAAATATTTTGAATTTCAGTAAAATTTTTGAATATTTTTGTTGCAGAGTTTTAAATGTTTGACTAAATTTTTTAATAACAAATATAGTTTTAATTTACAACTGTGAAACCAAAAATTATTTAAATTGCATTCAAATTGTCTTAAGTAAAATATAAAAATTTAAATATGGTTTTTTTTTAAATTTAATTAAAATCTTTTAAGTTAAAAATCATATAATTAAAATCAATTTTAATTTTTTTGATATGAAAATAAAATTTATAAAGTCTATTAGGGAAAAAATAAAAATTTTGAAGTTAAATTTTTTGAAATAAAAGAAACAAAAGAAAAAATTATTTAATAAAAATTTTTAGAGAAAAATTTTATGTCTAAAACGAGAATTTTAATTTGAATATTTTGTAAAACCAAGCTAGAAGTGTTTAAAATTTGGCATGTGATGTGTTTCAGTTTCTTTCCGTCGGTTTTTAAACGAAATCTTAAATCACGCTTATAAAATCATTTTTATATAAATGCAAGTTGCTTTCTTTTCCCAATTAAATATTTCCTGTAACTTTTCATAAGCCTTTATTTTATTTATTTTAAAATATATTTTTTTTAATTTTTAAGTAATTTAAATTTAAAATGCCTTTTTTAAACAAGATTTCACGTTTAAACTCCAATCGTTACAAGAACAAATATCACTTGTTTTTGCACACTAAAATATTTAAAACTTTTTTTTAATAAACTCACTCTCTGAAGACTAATTTGCCAACTAAAACAATTTCATTTTAAATATTTATGTTATTTTACGCCAAAAAAAAAAACATTTTTATCTTTAACTCTTCCACTTTTGAACCGCAAGCAATGACAACAATAGTGCTGCTGATGCTTTTGGTTTTTTTCCTTGACCAACAAAAAAAAAAAAAAAAAGACAAAAAAAAGAAAAATTAAATAAATAACAGAAATAATCACGTTTTTTTTTTCTTATTATTGCGTCTCTGCATTATTTTTTTTATTATTTATTTTTTATTTTTTGCTTTGATAAAGTTTACTTTTATTACAAGAAAAAAAGTAAGGAATTTTTTTCTTACTTTTCTTTTAATTGTTGTATAAGTTTTAAAGTAGGTTAATTTTAAGATTTCATTAAAAAAAAATTTTTAGTCAATAACTGTTGAAATATTTACGCTTTACTTTTCTTTTATATTATAAGGACCAGACGATGTAATATAAACATCTTAAGCCTACCTCAATTAATATATAAATGAAAAAAAAAAAATAATAATAATAAAAATAATTATAAATAAATGCTTGGCTTAATAACCTTTTACCTGACTTAAAATTTGTAAATGTTTAGAGCATCACAGTTCATACTTGAGGGCTTAAAGAAAGAATATTTAAACTTTCTTTAATTTTTGTTTAAAACAACTTAATAAAGATTCAATATCTTCTTTGTATGAACATGGTTGCGAGATAAAATTAAAGAAAGTGACTAATTGATTTGAAAGTTATTTATTTAGAATTCTTTTAACAGTTATAATCTTTTCTTTTCATACCCATACTCAAAAGCCAATTGTTTTCTTTTACTTGAAGGTATTATTAACAGTACCGGAAAATTGTGGAAAGATCAAAGACGTTTTTTGCATGAAAAACTACGTCAATTTGGTATGACTTACATGGGTAATGGCAAACATGTTATGGAAAAAAGAATAATGGTAAGTTCATGTCACTAACAACCCACGCCCAAAAGCTGTTATTAACTTTTAAGATTAAATTTCTATTTACAGACTGAGGTCCATGAGTACATACATAATTTAAATATTTCGGAAGGTCAACCCATGGATATGGCTCCTGCCATTTCTGTGGCTGTTAGCAACGTCATTTGCAGTCTTATGATGTCGGTGCGTTTCTCCATTGATGATCCCAAATTTAGACGCTTCAATTTTCTAATTGAGGAGGGTATGCGGCTTTTTGGTGAAATTCACACAGTCGACTATATACCCACGGTACAATATTTTCCCAGCATATTAACAGCCAAAAATAAAATTGCCAAAAATCGTGAAGAAATGCAAAAGTTTTATCGAGATGTTATCGATGATCACAAAAAGTCTTTTGATGGCTCGAATATTAGAGATTTGGTAGACTTTTATTTGGCTGAAATTGAGAAGGCCAAACAGGAGGGCAGAGATGAGGAATTATTCGATGGTAAAAATCATGGTGAGTTTTACTAAATTCGAGTGTATAAAATGTTAAAAAAAGAAAAACTTTACAAAAATTCATTTAACTAATTTGCTGTTTTTTTTTTTTTTGTTTTTTTTTATTTTAGAGGAGCAAATCGTACAAGTGATTATTGATTTATTTTCTGCTGGCATGGAAACCATTAAAACCACTCTGTTGTGGATCAATGTGTTTATGTTGCGCAACCCTGAGGCCATGAAGCGAGTTCAAAATGAATTAGATCAAGTTGTTGGCCGTCACAGATTACCCTCGATTGAAGATTTACAATATTTGCCCATAACCGAATCAACAATTCTAGAATCTATGAGACGTTCCAGTATTGTTCCCTTGGCCACCACTCACTCACCCACAAGGTAAATTTTTGAATTTTATTTTTTTTATTTTTTTTTTTTTATTTTATTTTAAATCTTGATAATCTGCGCAAAATTGCCTGCACTTTTTTTCGATTTGTGGGAATATTTAGTTCATCAAACTTGCTGTGTTAGTTTATCATCAACGTCATTGTTGTCTTTCAACTAAATCTTAAAACAACAACGACAACAGCATTAAAAAAACAAAATCATTGTTAATTAACTCTACACTAGAATAACAATATTTAAATGTCAGGTTTTTTTTATAAGTTTGTAGAGGAGCTTAATAAAAATATCACAAAAACTATTTGCACTTATTCGCGTGTGTGTGTGTGTGTGTGTGTGAATGTGAGATCATTTTGTTGGTCTTTAGCAAGTGCGTACATGAAGCGCACATGTTTCGATCTCTATTAAATTTACTATCTGGCATTTGTAAGATGCGTCGCCATTTGTCCCAGTTTTGCTTATAGATAGTTTCCAAGATTAAGAGCTTTGTTTTTTACACACTAACAGTCCCCAAACAAACAACAACACAAATGCCATTTAAAAGCCATGCAAGGCAATCCAGCCATAAAGCTGAGCCTTAAATGCTCTTGATGTGGTTTTTTATTATCATTATTTTTTTTCAAATCATTTTGTATGCATTTTAAAAGCAATAACAACAATTGCAATAACAAAACAAAACAAAAGTAGTTGTATGGAAATTTTCAAATGTTTGAATGTGGAAACAACACGTGAGGTTGCAATTTATCAATAAACATTCGCTAGTATTTTTATAATATTTTTCATTCAGGTTTAAATAAGTGTAAACCGGCCGGCTTTTAAATTATATATACAAAACGCTGCATTTTTTTACTATAAATTAAAGCTAACAACACACAAATCAAGTTCAATGAACTCAAATGTCTTTGACAATCAAACTATTAAATATACAGAAGCAGCATTCATTTTCAAACCGACTAAAACAAATCAAAAAGAATTAAGTTAAGATTGAAATTTAATATCAATAAATAAAATGATAAAGAAAACTTAAAATAACCAGACGATAAATACCAGTTATTTCAAAATGAATTGTGATCAGAAACATTATTTAAGTACAAAACAAAACAATATAAAGGTTTAATTGGTTTTCTCTCTTTTTTTATCTTTTTAGAGATGTAGAAGTGAATGGATATAAAATTCCTGCTGGGTCGCATGTTATTCCTCTCATCAACAGTGTACACATGGATCCTAATCTCTGGGATAAACCAGAAGAATTTAATCCTCGCCGTTTCTTGGACTCGGAAGGTAAAATTCGTAAGCCCGAGTATTTTATACCATTCGGTGTGGGACGTCGAATGTGTTTAGGTGATGTTTTAGCTAGAATGGAACTTTTCTTATTCTTTGCCTCATTCATGCATTCCTTCAATGTAACACTGCCTGAGGGACAGCCGTTGCCAAGCTTAAAGGGTAATGTAGGTGCCACCATAACACCAGAAGCCTTTAAAGTGTGTCTTACACCCAGACCTCTGCAATTGAATGCTACAACAATAGAGCCTCATCTCATACGCAATGTAGGATCAAATTAGATCAGCGCAACAAAAACGTGCGACAGAAGGAAAATATCTTTACATCAGCTCAAAGCTAAAGATAACTCATGAGCTTTTATATTGTTTAAAACAAAGAACCAAAACGCCTCAAAAGCTTAGTATAAAAACACAAAGCTTGAAAGCTGTGTACTGTTGCATATGAGAGAGCTTTAACGAAGAAAATATGCAGAGCACGGTTTTGTTCCTGAAAGACATTTCATTTGTATCAACATCAACAACTCTTTGTCTTTGCTAGAGAGAAAGTTTTTTTATTAAATTTAAGAAAGAAATATGCCGGAGAAAAACAGAAATACAGAAATTCTGTAAATTTATATTCAAAGTAAAAACCTGAAAAACGAAATTTATATGTATTTTTCAAAGTAAATACATATAAACCGTTATTTCAATACACATAAACGTTAAGAGATTTCAGATCAAAGAATGAAAAAGAAATAGTTTTGTTTTTTTTTTAATCCTCAACAAGTTCAAAATACCTTTAAACAAATTCTATTCTTTGACCCCCTAAAAGCTGTGTTCAATAATTCACATGTGTTCAATTTTTATTTTTACACATGTAAACAACAAATTAAAAAAAAATATATTTATAAAATTAATAATTAATTTAAACAAATCTGTGGTTTAGTTTTTATAACAAAAATATAAAAAACTATTAAAAAAATGAAAAAAAAAACATTTAATAATTGAAATAGAGTAAGAAATTTAAAAGAAATTTAAATATTTATAAGATGCTTTTGAAAGTTGCAGAAAAGGTAAAAAATAAAACATTTCTGCTTCCTTTCATTATTAATTTAAGTCACTTTTCTTGTGAATAGTTTCCAAGCGCATCATCATTATTAATTTTTATTTTCCTTTCGCCCTCATCTAAGTTGATTAAAAATACTTTTAAGATTCATAGTGCCAACATTTAAGCGTAATTTAAATTTTCCTTTAAAATTTGATTTTCAAATAGTTTTAAGTTTAAAAGCACCAAAAAAAAAAGTGAAACCCGCACATAAAGGGAAAATAATTCAAACATTTTGTAAATATTCAATCTTTCATTTAAAGAAAAATTTATTATTTAATTCATGTTGTTCAATTGTTTGTTAAATAGTAATTAATAATTTAATTTAGTGTTTTTTATTGCAAATTTACCAATAAAAAACAAAAATATTTATAAGAAAAGAAAGAAGAAAAAAAAAAGACATACTCGTACATTTTTTGTTTTTGTATTAAGAAAACAAATAAACAATATTTTTCTTAAAAAAAATAAAACTTTAAACTCAAAGTGTTTCTATTTCAGTTTAGTAAAATTTAGCTTGTAATTAAAAGGAGCCAATGTAATGCTACATTCGCCCTGCATTTGAATATGTTTGCTTTCACAGCTTAAATTGACTTCAAAGTTTCTCAATATAAAGCCGGTGTATAACAGTAAAGTCATCTTAGCCAATTCGTCACCCACACACATGCGTTTGCCGGTTTGAAAAGGTATAAAGGATTGGGGTTGAAAGAACTGACCCTTCTCGTTGAGAAATCTCTGGGGTTTATACTGCTCTGGTTCAGGCCAGACTTTGGCATCCATGTGTATTGCCCATTGGAGGGGTATAATCATACTATTTTTAGGTATTTTATAATCATTAATTTTTACCTCCTTGACACAGCCATGGGGTATACCCAAAGGCACAACAGATCTAATGCGTTGAACTTCAGCTATACAAGCTTTAAGATAATCGATTTGCTCTAAATCACCCAAAGTTATACTCTCCCGTGGTAATTTAACCAAATGCTTCAAAATGAAGGAAAAGAACAATAAAATATAATTTATAATTTCTTTAATTCTGTCAAATGTTAATACCTTTCTCAGCTGCTCTTGTTTATCTTGTTCCTTGGCCATGTACAGAAAAAACCATCTTAATGTAGTCAATGTAGTTTCTACTCCAGCACCAAAAAGATCTGCTAACAAATGTCTTAATTGATTTGAACAAAAAAATTCTTTTGCAATTTCTTTTTGTTTATGGTCATTGGAGTTTTTAAGCTTTTCTCTCTCCTCCAAAAAATATTCTAATATACAGTTATTTTTAGTCTGATTGACTTTCTCTTCCAACTGCTCTATTCCATTTCCAATTGCATTTGTATTATTTTGTTGTCTGCGTTTTAAAAGTTTCTCTTCACATTTCCGAATAATGTCATCATAGATTTGATGGGTTTTCCTTTTGCCATCAAGTAAAAATTTAATGTTTCTTTTGTTGGAAGGTAAATATCTGAAGCATTTTAAAATTATTGAGAGTTAAGTGAAAAATTTAGTAAAAAAAATTTAGGAAAAAAAAGGAAGAAAGCTCCCTTCAGAAGCTTTTAAATGATACCTATATTATTGTCTTCGGAAATATGACGCACAACCGTGTGTTCATGTAACAAATTTTCTTAATAGCTTGGCAATTTTTTTTTAATAAGTAAAATTACACAGGACATCATTAACTCACCTCAATAGCGGCAAAAAATTAACAACACCCGAAACGCCAATTAATTTTAAGCCCTCTTCCTGTAGCTGTTGGAAATAAAGCCAAGTGACATCATCGCGTGCATATGTGGTGCCAAACACTAAATCGTTAATAATGTTGCCTAAAGTATGTTGCAATGCGGGCAGGGGATTTACCTCTCCATCTAATAAATTTGTAGAATCATCATGAAGCCACTTTGCAAACGAGAAACCACAAGAAATCAGTTAAAAGATAAAAGTAAATAAACTCACGTTATATATGAAGAACAAACGAACGAATGAAAAAAAAACACATAAAAAAATATGTGCACATTTTATTTATTTCTTTAGTATTTTGCACTTGAAAAAAATGTGCATGAAAAGCAAAAGCGAATATTCAACAGAAAGTAAAATGGCCCGGCAAACGAGCAGCAGCAAAAAAGCAACAGCAGCCGGCAAAACACACTGACAAAAAACCGATGGACAAAAAAACATATTACTGTTGTCGGCAGCAGATAATATTCCAACTTGACTTGACAGACAGCCTTTATGTCCTTTTGTCTGCCAGCCATCCAGTTAACCAACTATAAATAAACAATGTAAAAAGATGCTGCCATAGCAACAAATAATTTTGTATAGAGCAAAATGAAATGAAATTAATGACTTCCGATTCAATTTGTAGACTTTCTGAAAACAAAAGCGGACATTCATTCATGTATATGACTCAGATGGCAGGACAGAAATGCAAACAATACTTATATAACCAATAATACACACAAACATACGTACATACCTGTATGCATTCTTTAACTCCTTTAATAATACGCTGCTCTAGGCCATGACGAATGTCGTTACCTTTTTTTGACATGCCCAGATATTTTAGCCAATCGATAGTATGACGTCTTTGATCCTTCCACAAATCACCCTCAGCCGATATTAAGCCTTTTTCGTTGTTCAAATTTAAAATTAGAAAATTTATATTATAAAAAATATCGAGTTCATTGCTTAAGTCTTTTGATTTGCTTTCTTTACTTAAGTGAAGTTCCATAAATTACCTACCATAACCTCCCATGATGCCATGTGTTACATACAGCGGTGCTCTTGCTGTAAATTCTTCTCTTCTAAGAAAATCACGAACCAGAGCAGCATCTGCCAACACTATGGTGTTGACACTGCCCATTTTAAGCGAGTAAATGGGTCCATATTTAAAGGACAATTGCTGAAGTGTTTTGTAGGGTGCCTTTTGATTTAGAAACGGCAGGTAGCCAAGAATGGGCAAACCAATAGGACCCGGAGGTTGATGACGCATACGAATAAAATGTTTTAAAACAACACAAATAATTACAGTTGCGGCACAAATGATGAGTATGTGCTAAAAATAAGCAGAAGATTACTAATGAATGAAAGAAATGATAAACTGAAAATAACAAAAATGTTATTGCAGCCAGATCAAGCCAGAAAATTTTCACTGTTAAAATTTTTAGTAGTAAGTAGAATGAAAAAGTAACTGCATCAATTCAATTTTTGAATCACAACAAAATAAATACTTGAGAACATATTACACAACTAGGAGACATAAACAAATGATTTACTGTCATCGTAACAGTTTTTTTGTAAGAAAAATTAGCCTTTTTACACTTAGTAATTAGAATAAAGACAATATGAATTATTTTGCAGTATTAAAAATAAAAATGTTAAATAAAGAAAGTATACAAAAACATTTATCTCAAGTGTTTTCATAGTTATTTATGCTCCAATAGCCGTAACATTTTACAATTTTAGAATTATTTTTTTTATTTCTTTTAGGAAACTCTTCCTCCAAAATGAAATTCAATACCAGTTGTTTTATTTTTATTTTTTAAAGGTTTTTTTATTTTCAGGAAATAATCTTAACTAAATTTACAATACACAACAGACAGTGGATACTGGACGATACAATAAATAAATCGCCTTAAACGATGCGGGATTTGAATTAGTTTCTGAGTTTTCCATAACCCTAAGGAAAAGCGTCTTAGTAATTTTATATTTGTAAATATTGTCATTATTTTCTTTTATTCTTCTGATCGCATAAACAAAAATTAAAATTTTTACCTACAAAATACACATTTAGCGCTCGACATTTGTCATTTTCTAAAACGAGATTCAGCCCTTGAAACCCAGGCTTAGGATTGTAGAATACGTGAGCTTAGTTCAATACCTTGGAATAAATAGCTCATTTTCTAGGAGCAAATTGGTTAAATTTTCCTTTCAGAAAAGTGGAAAATAATTAGTTAAAGGTCTGTTTAATTTTCTCTTTATGTGTTAAATATACTATTTTCTGTATCTTTACAGGCAGTAGCTTCTTTTTTAAGACAAAAATTTTTTGAAAGAAGATTATAGCGTCAGTCACTGGTTGAAACCTCTTAACTGCCAAAGAATTCGAATCGGGTTATTATTTATTCTAATGTTTTTAATGAAAAATAATTTCAATAGCTTTGTTTTCTTAATATCATCCCACAAAAATTTTGTTTTTCTTTACTTTTTATGCGGTTAAGTAATGGAGTAATAACGTTTTTTATTTTATCTTCTGAAAAGTACAAAAAACATGTTAAGAGTTGTCAACCTGTGACCGACAATAGTATTTTCAAAAATTTTGGGAAAAAAAAAAATATTCATTGGTCTTGAAAAATCCGAAAACTTTAATAATCTAAAGCTGATCGCTCGTTAATAGTAGTAGAATATAAAGTAACTTTACGGTATATGAGGGCCGAGGGTGCCCTCGTATAGAAATTTGTTGTGCCGTTCTTGAAAGATCTATAGCGCTCAAGTTCTTTGCATAAGTTTGAATATTCTTTTACTACCAATTTTTTACGGTTCAACCGATACAGAGATGCTGATATATTTCCACAAAATTTTATATCTGTATCAGATTGCAGCATCAAGCAGCACGTGTGCATCACAATAGCTTATTATTTAAATAAATGTTATGTTGGCTTAGCGATAAGGCCTGTTGCCCTTAATTCACATAGTTTTGCCTCCCAGTCGACTACGCAACACTTCCTTCACAGCTGCTATCCTAATTGGTTTTCTTTTCACGTATTTTGTTAAGTCTTAACTATTTTCTTCTGTTTACTGTGATGTCAAAAAGCAGAGTACACTTCGCAATTATTTAAGCAAAAACTCGAGAATTTAATTGCAGACGCATATACACAAAAAATGAGCATCTAAGTGAGGAGGTTACTGCATTAAAGGTTACGAAATTTTTGGATGAAAAAATCAGTCAAGACATTTGAGGTATCACATAATTTAAAGATTTTAATTTTACAAAAAGCGCTAGTGCCGGGCTTGATGCATCAAGTGTTAATGCAATCCTCTTGCAAGATTATGTTTGAAGTTTTTCTATAAAACTTCTACTGAATTTCGATGCTGATACATAACAATTAATGAAACTGTCATTTATATTTACCCAAAAATTTCAAAATAATCAATATTATGGATCTTCTCGAGATAAACCACTCTGAACAAAGCACAATTAGTAAAAATCTTCTATTAAAGTAAAAGACCTTTAATTCTAACTGAAAAAAAAAATATTTATTAGAAAATACGATTGTTTACTTTGAAGGTTATGCTCACGTTAATTTTTGAGCTAATTCGAATTGACAAAATTTTTCGAATTGAATTATTAATTGTTGGCACAATTTGGTTCTGAGAAGGATTTTTCCGTTGCCAGTTAAAGAAAACTAATATGTGAGTGTAACAATATCCACACCAAGAAATCCTTTGAGCATTTTCAGAAGTTTTACAAAGTAAAATGATGAGACTTGATTGAAAATAAAATAAAAAATGAAAAGAAATTAATTTTTTTCTAAATTTTTGCCACGCTTGCTAAAAAAATCCATAATAAATAAACAGGAAATAATCTACAACGAATCATGGCTTGAATAAGTTAATAATAAAGTCTCCTAATTTCGGCAGCAGCATTAAGCTCGTTGATTAGGAAAGGCACATATAATTTTGTCAAATAATTTATAAACTTAATAATACTTACAAAAAGCGATACTTCCACTTTTTGAAGAAAATTCAACAGCTTCATGTTATTCCTTGTATTTAAAATGCTACAAATTTCAATCATTTTATAACAATGGCTTCTAGCTTTCATTTTTATTTATTCAAATACTCACATTTCCATTTTTTGTACATATATTTTATTCACACACACTCATATCCCTTTATTTTTTATTTAAGACATTTAAAAGATATTTTGTTGGTGTAATTTTCCTTTTGTAGAACTCTGTATGAGTTCTTGAATTACCACGAGCAACTTCAGCTTCTACACACGTCCTCTTACCGACTGACTAACAAACTGATGTGTTGTAAAAAAGTCACAACGATTGAGGACTTAATATGTGATTCTACAATACCAACAACAATTCAATAGAAATACAAATAAGAAATTTACTTATTTAATTACACTTTAGAAAATAAACACTTGTAAATTTAGGTAGAAAAGAAAGAAAATACACAAAGAATGATGATGGGAAAAAATTAAAAAAAAAAAAAAATAGTGGGCATTTTCTAAAGATCAACGAATGTTTTTTAGGCTCAAGAGAGTTTTTAATTAAAACAATAAAAACTTTTTTTCTGTCAGTGTAGTAACTGATAAACAAATTATTATGCAAATAAAAAGTAAAGAAATTTGATTTTGTTTGTGAACAAAAAGACACTCTATAGAATGTTTAAAAACACAGCAGTAAAATTAAATTCCCTCAATAGTGTCTTTTTTTTAATGGAAATAAATGTGGCTGCAATTTAATAGCTCCGCACTCCTATTCAAATGGAGTGTGATTCTAAGTCGCTCTAAAGTCTACATTTTCTTTGTGAATTAAATATGCGCATATTTGCTTATTTGGTTTTTTTTCATGAATTGTAGATTAAGTTTCAAATTTGTCAAACTAAAAGTTTACTTGTAGGAAAAGTGCCATTATCAGCATTTCATTACATATCATCGAGCATTAAAATGCATTAAATTAAAAAAAAAGATTTTAAAGCGATAGAAAATTTTAAATTTTAAATCAAAAAAACTGATGTTCAATTTTATTTTTTGAGAGAACTTTACAAAATCTTTCTGGGGTCGGACGTTAAAAGTCTTACTGAATCATTATTTGCCTAAGTCTTCTATCATCTTCTTAATGCTGCATTGCATAAATATTTTTTGTCGAAACTATTCTTAAATTCAAACGTATTGTTTAAAAAGAAATTACACACAAACTATTGCCAAGACAAATATATCAGAGTGTGTTAAATTTTATTCCACATACCGTCTACCTCTACAGGATTTCTAAAAGAACAATACATTTTATTTTAATCGATTTCCAGTATTTTAAAAATTTCAATTGAAATCATAAATTGTTACAAAAAAAATTTACCGAATACCAAAGTATATCAGAAAGATCTTTTCTTAGAACAGATATCTATATTTAATAAAAAGCTGTAAATATTCTTAAAAATTCTTAAGAAAAATTGTTGAAAAAATGTTGTTTTAATAAAAATTTAATTTATTTAATTGTTTAAGCAAAAGGTCATTAAAAATTTTAAGTTTGTTAAATCTGGCCAGGCTGCGAAAATGCTATTAAAAACGAGGTTTTAGTATTCCTCCATGACACTACTAATCACAAGTGAATCGAATTTTATAACTTTTTTTATACTATAATTCATGCAAAAACAAAATCAAGATAAAGTATTAGTAAAAAATCTTATTTCTGAGGATATTCTTAATTTTTTTGCGTGTTGTATCATGAGACTGTGTGACATAATTCGACACTTAGAAAAACAAATAAAAAAGGTTCTGTACAAATTTCAATTGCCTGTCTAAACAGCTTAACTGTTTGGCCACATACATTAAATTACATCAACTTTTGTAACATCGTTTAGATCATAATTTTAAATATTTATACTTCTTAACATACCCAACAAAATACTGGACATTCTGGCTTCTTTTCAAGTGTTTCTATAAAACGGTCTAAAAATAGGCCCCACTCTTTAACTTCTAAACTAAAATTGTTTACTTGTTCTTATAGCAGCCTTATCAGTATAAGTTCCTAATAAGTTTCAACAAGCTGTCTATAATGGTTTTCAAGTTCGACTGCATACATCACATTACATTAACAATTGGAACACTCTTTAATTTCCAAACATAAATTTTTTACTTATTATTATAGCAGAGTTAGCAAAACAAGTTCGTTGTAAATTCTAATCTACTGCCAACATCCGTTCAAAAGTGTGGTATTATACATCAAAATAAAAGAACTATTGGGGCACCCTTTAATTTCTTATTTTAAATGTTAATACTTGTTAGCATAACGGTCATAGCAATTGGACATTCTGTTTAATTTGCAAGCGTTTGTCTATAACGCTTCAAAAGACAGGCCCATATAGGTTAGTTCACGTCTTCTATGGGGACACCCTTTAATTTTTAGATTTATTTTTGTATTACTTTTTGCCCATGGGAGCTATAGTGATACGCAGTTTGTTTGATTTTATAGTCGTGGCTAGGACTAAGAACTGTTTTTTACACGGACTAAGAACTGTTTTTTACACGGAATCAATCTGTACCTTTCAAATATCTGGAACCTTTCAAATAAAAATAAAAATTTAAAATCGATCCATAAATGACTAAGTTATGGAGCACAAATATAAAAAAGCAACATTCAGTCGAATTAATAACCTCGTTCTTTTTTTTTTTTTTTTTTTTTTTGAAGTCAACTAAAATTAAAGCCTCCTTGAAAATGTGATCAAGCAAAGTTATTTTGAAAAAAGTTCTCAAAAATACATTTCTAACGTAAAACTATCTAAGTTTCAAACTGTATAAGTTTATGCTTCAAAATCTATTATCATCTACTCATTTAAAGTGTCTATATTTACTTTAAACAAGTGCTTAAACTGAAAAATGGATATCAATTTCATCATTTTGTGATAATACAATTAAACACGTATCACTGTTTAAAACTGTAAAATTCCTTTTTCTAGAAAATTATTGTATTGATTTTTTTCTTTCTTATTTTATTACAATAAATATTTCAAGATCAAGTGCAGGTTAAAACAGGAAAATACTAAAACTATTTCACCATAGTTCAACGCATTAATACCAATACAACTAGATAAAAGTATTGTGATATTCCCGCAACTCTAGTCGACTATAATGAAGCAAATCAACTATGACGTTTACAAAAAAGATGCTAAAAACAAAAAAAAAACAAAAATAAGAAAACAGATTTTTCTACGAAAAAAAAACAATCGTTCGTGTTAAATTTAGTTTCAGCTACAAATTAAAAATAAATCTTATTTAAGTTTACTTTAAAATTTTTATCACAAAATATTAAAAAAAAAAAGATTTTTAAATTAAAAATTTTTGAAAGAGTCTAAGTCCCTTATTATTGTTGGTGATAAAAAAAGAGTACGAAATATTAAGCGAAAATAATTATAGCTTCCAGAAATAAATTTAAAATCTTTAAAATAAATATTGGAATAAATGAAAAAAGTAAAAAAAACGAGACAACATAATTGTAAAAGCCTCTAAAATAGTAAATTGAAATTATAAAAAATTCTTTTTACAAATGCCTTTTTCTCTGTTCGTTGCATTTTTTATCATGTTACAAACAGAACACAAAACCAAAGTTTTAAAAGTTCTTGGTAGGTGCTACGTATCTTGTACCCTGGTGACTAGTGTTGATACTTTAAAGCCCTTTGAGGATATAAAATAAAAAGCATCGAACAAGCAAAACTTAACAACACACACACTTTCATAACAATTTTTCGTTTTTGTTTTGTTGTTGCGGTTGTTGCCATAAAACCTTAAAGAATGTACAAAAATAAACAGCAAAAAAAAATATGAGCAATAAAAAAATGTAGCGAGGAAGACAATGAACCTTCTAAGGAAAAAAACTCCAATTGACCGACTACAAAACAGATCAACCAACTCTATAACAAAAAAAAAAACAAATAAAAAAATATTTATATAAAATAAGATAAACAACCGTCATCCTTAAGCATCTTGCACCTGTGGACGTGTATTAAAATTTTAGAAAAAGAAAAATCGAGAAATGCAGCAATGAACAAGAAGTCAGTTGCCAGCCCTACTGCTAGCAGCCCAACGCGACAGCATTCGCTATTTTATTATGCGTTCATTGACTTTCAATACAGCAAACGAATACCTGCTTGACTGAATACGCAGGCTTATAGACTTTGCTCCGTTTACGTATCATTACAGATCCTTCTCGAAGAACAAAAGGTTCAATGTCTTGGACAATGGATATTAGAACAAGGAAAAAGGAAGACAAAACGAACGATAACGAAAAGTAGAGTGAAAATATAAATGAATGTTAACTTTAGACGCATGGACAGTGGACAGACGTTTAATAAACAATAGCAGATCAATGATCCTTATGAAGACCATTGGCGATTGGCCATTGGCCTTGTTTGCTATTATTAGACGTACGATCATTTAGCCAGTTACCTTGTAGATGAAAGAAATGTTATGCATGCGTCAGTTTTTCTTTTTAGCAAATAATGTTTAATCAAAAACTTCTACTTGTTACATCTCAATTGAATACAACACAGTAATTTAACAGCTTCTAATCTCTATAATAGAGACTAGAAATGTGGCTGTGAATTATTATAAAAAAAGTCAATGTAATTTTTAACTAAATGTATGTGTATGTGTTTAAGATCTTGTTTGCGATT
Source organism: Cistogaster globosa (assembly GCA_937654795.1). Classification (NCBI taxonomy): domain Eukaryota; kingdom Metazoa; phylum Arthropoda; class Insecta; order Diptera; family Tachinidae; genus Cistogaster; species Cistogaster globosa. The sequence continues at coordinate 119,877,268 of OW569406.1, read as the reverse complement.
ATGCTTGTGTACAATAAAAATACTTTTTGAAAATGTAAAATACATTTTTATTTTTTATTTTTTTATTTTAGTTTCTGTTACAAATTAAGTTCACTGAACGTTCTTGAAATGCTTTTAGTTCAATCAACTTGATAAACGCTAAACTTAAGATCAATGTCCTGTTAATTTAACAAAAAAAAAAAACTACAGAATTATTATTGGTGGCTTAAAGAAAACTAAATGGAGAAAAGAACAATACTTGCAAAAGAAAAAAGTGCACACGGTACAAAAATGGAGAAAAAAGAAACAGACAATTAAGTTGTGTTAAGTACGAAAAGGATGTGATGATAAAAAATAAAATATTTTTGAGATTTGATTACTGAACGTATACAGATGCACAAAGTTGGCACTCGTAATGGCAAATATGAATTTATGCATCAGCAGGTGTCATGAAATTTAAATAAAATAAATTAAAGAGTTTTCTGTAAAAAAACTAGTAGAAGGGTTTCCAATAGAGACAGGTCGTAGTTGAACGAAATTCCTTTTTTTTATTAATTTATGCGTTTTCACTAACTAATCAAAAAGTCGTTTGATAATAAAAACTTATTATGGACTGGCAACAGACAAGGCCACTACACTTGAAAGGCTGGTTTTTTTAAAAAGAGATACAATGAAGGTATGCACCAGATTTCGATAACCTCGAGTTTGGTTGATCAATCCTTTTACGTGTCATTTTATTTTAGTTTAGGGTGTAATCGAAAACGAAATAGTTTTTGCATAGAAGAGCTTACTTAGGGTGCAACTAGTTTGCTTTTGATCTATATTTTTATAGTGTATTGTTTTTTTGGCGAATGCATTATAGTTTTAATAAGAAAGATCAGAAACTTCTAGTAAGAAAAATCGATGTTATTTTATTTTTTTTTTTTTTGTGAAGAACGTTAAAAAAATGTTGCAGTTTTTTATTCTGCTTAATTTCACTATTATTGCATTTTACTTGATCGCCTAATGATTTCATTTTTTAACTAAATAAAAAATATTCAATTAAAGTAAAGGATTAATGTGCTGTTTCTGTGTTACATGCAATCAATCAACTCGTCTGAAAAATTTATATAGAAATTACTCAAAAACTGAATGCTTTTCATACAAATTTTTCAGACGAGTAGATCGTCTGTAATACAGAAACAGCACATAAGTCCAAAACAATCTAGCCTAACAATCAAACTAAATGAAATCGGTCAGTTTCCCATTATTGTCGACAGCATTAATAAATAAATAAATTACTTAAAGTGATGATACTTTGAGTGTGGACATTTTCATATGATTAAATAAGTTTTAAAAGAAGTTGTTTTTTAAAAGTTTTGTCTAAAATTATTATTATTCTTATAATCATTTACGTCGTTACAAGCCATTTGCATCCGTCAAACCAAAATATAATTCCTTATAAAAATGTCTGCCGACTGATAAAATTAACCCAGACCCAGAGTTCTTAATTTTGTAGATCAGATCTAATTTTCTTAGTGGAAAGTGAAAATATGTAACGTAAGTTAATTGGACCCAAATAACAAAGAAATAAATATCTTAATTATCAAATTCCGTTCCAGGCACTATTACTCGCATAATTGAAGCTAAGAACAGCACCCTGTTTTTTTCCTTCAACATAGAAAGATTAGGAACGGAAAACATTAAACAAAAACTTCCCTCACCAGGCATTAATCGTGTATTAAAGTAGCAGTCTACAAATTGTATCAAAATGAACAGAATTTAATTTTGTTGTTGTTAATTTTTAAAGAACTAAAACAAAAAAAAAACGACACACAAGATTAAAAACAATTTTGACAAAAATTTTAAAGTATTTTACCGGCTTAAAGATTAAGTAAACGTAAAGCAGAACTTAATTAGTTAACACATGTTCAAGAAAAAAAAAAATAAATAATTCTGCATCGCAAAAGACAACAATTTAGTTTATTTAAGAATTTTTGTTTTATATGTTGTAGTTGTTGTTGCAGTTGCAGTGTGGCTGTTGTTGGATTTTACAATTTACTACACAACGTAGTTCAATGGCTTTTGAGCCATTTTGAGATCAATGCACCTGAGCTCAACTAAGTTAAATACACATTAATACAAACATATTATTATAAAGACAAATACACGCTGACATACATACATACATACATGATCATATTCGCACTAATACTGGTGTCATAAGTATTTTAAAATGTATGAATGTAGCATGTGGCACTAACCGCCATAAATATACAAACATAGTCTAGTTATATTTTGATGTGGTTGTTGTTGTTTTTGTTATTGTTGCCAGTTGTTAAGATCTTTTTATATTTTTTGCATTAATAGTACAGCAAGTTGTTGTGGCAGCAGCAGCAATAGTAACAGCTTTAGAATCATAAAACACCAATTACAACAATAAAAATAAAACTGCAATAAAGCAGCAGTTTCTTTTTGAAGGCAGTAATAGTTTGTTTTTTTTTTTTTTTATTTTTGTAATTGTTGTCGGTTTTCATTTATTTGTTTTGTTGCTATTGTTGCATGAAATGAGACGCAGCATTAGTGAATTGAAATCGAGATCGTGTTGTAAAAAACCTTGTGCATGAACGAATCCATGGACATTTCGATAGTTATTGTGAATAGTTGTGAGTTTGGTTTTGTACAGGGCCGTATTGACTTTGTTTGTTTTTTAGAAAAAGGCGCGGAAATCAAGGCCCACACACCATTTTTCTTGGCTTAAATTTTTTCTATATCATAATATTATTCATTGAATGATTTAATCTCAGATTATTGCAAATCCTGTTTTTTGGTACTGAAAATAAGTGTGATTATGAAACTATAACATTAAGTAATGTATTATAAAAGAAATAACATAAAATTTCTAATAATTAATATTAGAATTCTAAGATACTTGAAATGTTTCACTTAATTTACAAAAGAGAAAAATCGCACAAGGTTTTTGTTGATATCTAACAGTATTACTAGTGGACAAAATGCCTCTCCGGTCACACGAAAAATTAAATTTTTTGCCAGGGATGCATCTATCATTTATATTTTACGTGCTGAAAACACAAATCATTTAATTAGTTTAAAAATTCAAGCTGAAAATCGCCGAGTCTAGTTCAGAATGTTGATCACAAAAAGTAAATATTTTATTCAAAACACATTTATACTTTCCAAATATTCTCGACGAATGACAGCTTTGCCTATAAAATAAAACAATATGTAACGAGTTGCAAGGAACTTTTACGTCAAATGCTGCACACTTTTGATGTAATCTTAATTGGCAGAACGTCATTCTGCCCTAATTCGTTTTTGTAGTGAAAAACTCTGAAAGACTTTACCCTAATTTTGCGTAACGAAACTTCGCCAAAGTGAATAGTCAGCATTTTTAACGTGCATATTTTTCGAGACTTTTTAAAGGTCACCTTATTTTTCTAACAAGTTATTTTTTAATTAATTTATTTATTAATTTAACAACAATTTTTCCTTGCTACTTGCGTTACCTTCTCCTGAAAGCGAAAGTGTAGAGAATACAAGCGGTAAAAAAAATTTTCAGACAGAATTCTTAATTTTTCACATTAAAAATTTTGTAAAAATCCTCAAGAATAGTTGCAATTTCTTTTCTGTATTAATAACAATTTTAAATAGAAAGACAGGATATTTTATAACAATTCAATCATACAACTGCAATAAATACAAAAGTGGTTTGGCTATTTTTTTCAAAAATGCTGTCAATTTCGTATTTTCAAACAAAATTTCCCAGACTTATTTGTATTTTCAAACACCTATTTCCATGCTGAAGGTGCTGCTTAGACAAGGGAATATTAAAGAATTGTTTTCATGGTGACTAACATATCAACGGAAAAATTAATTCACAAACTTGAGTTTTTGGTTTTGGTTGGTTGCTCTATGGCAGGGGTTCTCATCAAATTCCTGCTCACGGACCCCTAGTAAACTAATTTTTTCTCGCGGACTCCTCTGAAGCCCATGTTCAAAATAAAACTTTTATTATTTTTGAAAACACTTTTTTTCGGTTCTTCATGCGGACCCCCATTTAAGAACCGTTGCTCTATGGTTTCTCTATCATAGTTTATTCAAAAGATTTATTCGGAAACATATTTTTCGTCTTTTCTTGTGTGTTAGAAGTACTAAAAAAATTTTATTTAAAATTCAAATAATCAAACTTATTGATTGTAACTTGCTAAGATTAAATATTTTTTCTTTATTTTTTACATACTGTGCAACAGTTTTCAAGTTAAAATCAAGCTAATTATTAGTATTAATGTTCCAAAAAAAAAATTAAAGTGTAATTTTACTGGAAACTTGGACGCAGCACAGAGACAATATAAAAGAAGTGTAGTTGTTGACAAGTAACACTTTGAAAATTTATTTTATATGCAGGGGACAGCTACTGGTTAACAAAAAAATCTAACACCAGCAGAATGTAATGTTGCATTTTCTGGATCGCTACATCCGTCATCAGCATTCTTCGCATATATCTACCTTAAGTTGCGTACTTCTAGAAAAGAAATTGAGGAGCATCCATGACCAATTCACAGTAGTTTGGTTAGATTATCAGTATTAGAGTTTACTTGTAAGTATCTCAGAAAGAGTTCAAAAACCCTTTATCTGATCACCTAACAACGCGTTTATTTGTACAAATGTTTTAGCGTGGTTTCTAAGAGGAAAATAAGTGTACCCTAACAATTTGCACTATCCAAAAAAGAATACATCTGCTGAAACTTTTTTTATTTCAAGAAAAATACTGCTGAAATCTTATAATTTGATAATAAAATTAAAGATGATGTTGCAAGCGACTAAACAAAGTTAGATAAAGTCGCCAGTACGTAAAATAAACAATTTCACAGGTTTTGGAATAAAGAAATAAAATTATAATTTAAATTCATTTATGAAACATAAGTAATTCGTATTGAATACGTAAGATCGTATCATTTATGCAGCACGAATTTGAAAGAAAAAAAATCCCCTTAAAAAATTTACGAAAAATTTTTGTTACATTGAAGTTAATAAATTGTCTGGTTTGCCAATTTGTTTTTGCATTTTTTTTTTTTTTTTTTTTTTGTGTGATTTTTCTATTCGTTTGCTTTATGTATGACACCTGCCACACAAATGCACTCAAGCGCGATCGCTTGTACAAATTAAAATGTTGTATTTGACTTATCGAGGTGTTGTAATCAATAAATATCACAAGTTGTAGACACCGTCACACGAGCATTAGAAGTTCTTTTTAAGATCCATTCTGATTCTGGTTACAAGAAATTAGCAAAATTTTAACATTCGGGTAAAAACTAGCTGTTGTAAGTGTTATTTCTTTTTGTTTGCTTGTGTATATGTGTGTATTTGTGTGTTTTAGAATTATTCTAAGTTTTAGAATGTTAATAACGTTTAAAATTCACACTTATTTAATACTTTTTTTCTTCGCTTACTTCTGTTTCAATGTCATTCACTATAAAAGTCACCGACATTTTACTCTTATTTGATTTTTTTTCTTACAGTTGTTGCAAAGTGTGCTTGGACAAAAAAAAAAAAAAAAAAAAAAAAACAAATAGAAAAAATAGAAAAAAAGCAAGACTAATAATAAAATAAAATTGGCAATGCATTGGCAGTAGATGTATTTTTTTGTTTTTTTACTTTTTATTATTGTTCGTACACACGTATTTACACTCCGAAATAAATGTTAATGAAAGTGTGCAAATAATAAACATTAATTAATGCACCTCGCTTTAGCAAGGGCGCGTTCCACATTTTTGCCTCTATAGATCAATAACAGTGGCACGCATTAGAAATTAAAAATTCTGTTAATATAAATCAAGCCGTCTTGAAAATGTGAGTAAATTTTTAAATTAAAAAAATGACTTTAATTAGTTTTTATAAAAAAAATTGCTTTTTGATAGACAATTGTGTTTAAGCCGACTTTATTTTTTACTGCTTTATTCAAATTTTGAATGGAATTTTTAGAATTTTTGTTTTATTCATTTAAATGGATAAAATTTTCGAGTGTATTCCCATATATGTGAGCTTGTTTTGGTTTGTATGCAAATGTAATCAACTTCTTACGATTGTGGTCGACGTTTTTATTAGTTTTTATTTATTATTTTTGTAATTTTTTCTAGTCACAATATTCGAATCAATTGCAGTCACATTACATTGACAATAACCGCGCAATATGTCAAAAGCATGTAATCCTTGAGAGTGTATATGTATATAAACATTTACTTGAACATCAATGTGCTTGTGCATGAGTGTAAAATTAGCAAAACGATTGCTTTAGCAATAACAACAACAACAATTTGAAAATATATTTATAAATCGTAATCGTAATAAATTTAGAAATATAATCATGTGCAATCCAATGTGATGATAAATAAGAATTTGGCTTTTGGTAAAATATTATTTTTAACTAGAGCAAATAGATTTTCTTTATTTGGGGATTTTTGTTAACTCTTTAGTGAACGTTTAATATATTAATCATGTATTTGTTTTAGTTGATATCTTTGGACAAATTATTTGGCAGCAGTTAATTTTTAAGGTGCAGAACCCTTTGTAAGAATCGTTTGAATATTTAAGTAAATAATAATTGTAATTTAATAATTAAAGCATAGATTTTCTTTATTTCCATACCATATTTCACATCGAAGTTTTTTGGGTTCCCTACCCAAAGAGTAAAAATGTGACCCTCTTGCTTTTGCTACAATGTCTTCTGTCTTCTGCCTTCTGTCTTCTGTCTGCTATCTATTTACCAGTTACAGTTGGGCTCTTGAAATTATTACAGCAGGTGTATACAAATACTAAAAACTAAAGGGTGTGCCGAAAGTAACGTAATATTTTAAAATATATAATTTTTTGAACTGCGATAGACAGACGCGTCTTATTTGCATAGAGTATGTAAAACGATGCCCTCTTAAGCAACAAGTACAGCAAATAATAATGTAAATAAGAGGGTACCTAAATATTCACGTGATCTTTAGATACGTGGCATTGGTTTTGATCAGCGGCCTATGTATTTTTACGTCCGCCATAAAAACGAGTGCAAAAAATTAAAAATAAAATTAAAACATAAAGGGTCCTCCCATATTGACGTTATTTCAAGTTATAAATTCTTAAAAATCAAATTTTTAATCTTCCATAGAATATATTTTTCTCTAAGAAAAACACCTTTAAATCAATTATAAGCAGGAAATAGATTTTGGCTTAAATTTTTAAAATTTATTTCTTACAACCATAAAACTTAGTTCATTGGACTTTTTGAAGGATTATTCTAGAGATTTCATGTAAACAGTTGTAAATAAGTATTTAGTGTAAACTAGAAATATAGAAGAACTTAATATTGGTATTTTAAATAAATAAACAATCTCAAGGAAAACTAAAATTATAATAAAAACAATAATTTTCATAAAATCAATAATTTTCAAAAACCAAAACAAGTCGTGTAATAGACTATTTCCTTAAAAGATATATTCAACAAAAACAGTTCAAGTTCACAATATTTTATATGATCATGAAAAAAAGAGCTTCTTCATGTCTAAAGTCAAGGGTAATCAGATATAAGTTTTTGTAAATTTACATAATTAATAAGAAAATATACAGCCAAGGATTTCCTAATCATAAATTGAAAATTTAGTCTTTACAATGTTTTGTTTTATTTAAGTATTTTGGAAGAAGGTATAAGTGTATGTCTTCAGTTTGTAACTTAAGATTTACATACATAATTCATAATGTTTAACATAACAATAAAGAAAAACCAGATATGCCGTTCAGATAATAATGCAGAAATAACAAACTAATAAATAAATTATTAACAATTAAATTGTAAACAAATTCAAAAAAAATAAATAAATTCAAAGAGTTTAATCAACTTCAAAAACAAAAATAAGTTCAAAGCAACTGGAATATACATTGATGGCTAAATAAATGATATCAATTTTTATACGTACAAGGAAATTAAGAAGCGTTTTTTCACACGGTAGTTTGGCTAAGAAATTTATACAGAGATTAAAGTTAAGATTGTATAATTTATGCTGTTTACTGAATTTGTTTCTTTTACATTATTTTAGCATTTAAAGTTTTTGAAAACCCACGAAATTCTTGAACTTAACAGAACAGATTATCAGAGACAGTTTCTTGTTTCTTGTTAGGAAGTGAACTTAGTCTTATTAGCGATCGTACGCTGGTCTTCTGTATTCTTCCACACTGTGTTTTGAGAGTTAAGCGATTGCAGTTTTCTTTCTTAATATAATATGTAGCTGCTCCCGTTTTATACAAAGTTTATTGCAGTGCAAATTGAAAAGACTATAAATTTATTCAATCAAAATTCCAAAATTATGATTTAAAAATCCTAAAAATTGTGCATTTGATCTTACGCTCATTAAATGCTTTTTAAAATAACTTAACGCTTGTACGGGCTTTTCGGAGAATTTGCCAAGGACGAACAGATGCAAAAATAACGCATATCTTTCTTTGCGGCAATCGTCTCCACTACGGCGCCTTCCAGAAAAGATTTAAAGAAGATTATTTCTACGTGAGAAGTCAAAAAATATTTGGCTAAAATTATTGTTATAGTTTCACAAAATGGCTCGAAATATAATCGGAAAACTGACCAATAGTTGTGAGAAATTGGACCAAGATCTTAAAAATTTGAAAATTTAAGTTTTCTAGTACCAATACGCTATAACTTTACCGTTTACACTTGATTTCGTAGATCTTGTCATTTATTTTTTTTTATTTTATTTTGTCACACATTTCTGCCACCTGATAACAAATTAAGGACTCTTCTAAACGTATATTTCTGAAGGACAGATTCCAAAACCCCTTATGCTCCATTTTAAGGAATGTCTGTAAATTATTTTGTTGGTAGAGTTCTTTTTTAATTTTTTTACCGACTTCAAAAAAAGAAGGGAATTATTAATTCATCTAAATGTTTAAAGTTTGTGCCCGCAGAACTGAATCATTTTTAAACCGATTTTTCAAAATTTTTCTTTATTTAAAATGTTATGCTCACAGTTTGGCATAATTTTAAAAATACTTTATAATTGTTAAAACTATAAGGTGTCCCCATACAACATACATTTTTTTTGAACCTTAAAGAGCGCCATTTTAGAATTAAAAAAACTGCGTATCGCTTTAGCTTTCTAAAGCACAACATTACACAAAACTGGTTTTAGAAATTAAGGAGTGTTTCCATAGGTAACGTAAATTGATCTATATGGACCCATCTTTTAAACCTTTATAGAGAAACGCTGGAAGATTGGAAGGAATGTCGACTTCCATGACACTCATAATAACAAACATAATTTTTAAAATCATAAACTACAGGGTCCCATAATAGTTTAGTTAATTTAATACAAATAATTTTAAACAGTTGTAGACAGACGGATAAGATTAACAAAACACGTTTATTGTTAAGTCCTTTATAACAACCAGTAAATAATTAGAATTTAGGAATTAAAGGTGGTTCCCATATTGAATTAATTTGACTCATATGGCCCCATTTTTTGAATCGTTATATTCAAACACTTGAAAATTAAACAGAATTTCCAATACTTTATTTGAAGTTTAATTATTTAAAACTATAAAAAAAAAACTATAAATAAAAGGGTGTTAAAACAAGAAACTTGATTTAAAGTTTAACTGTAAGCCAGTTTTTTTTTGGTTTGCAAGACAAATTGTATACGAATATACAATTATAGTAGTTGCATCTGAGTTCTTTGATAAGGGAGCTTGGAATATTTAATGCATGCATTGCAATTTTAAGATCATACAAAAATCCATTACTAAAATATATTTCACCAAATAACAAAGTCCAAACTATTAAAAGTTTTAAGCAAAAATTTATTTTGTTTTTTTTGTATTTTAATTGCAGTTTTAATAAGAATTTAAAATTTTTTAATTTAATGTAAGAAACAATACATCATAATAAATATTGACATTTTTAACAGAAAATCCAAAACGGAATGCCACCTGTTAATATCATTAATTTTTGCTTAAACTGCAGTAAGAAACATTTAATGTCAAAATGCCATGTAATGGAAAATGATTAAAAAAAATTTTATACACAATTTTTAGCAATAAAAGCGTTGTTCGTGATGATTTTTTTTAAATTTTGTGAACCAAAAATAAATATTAAAATAAAAAATTGGTAGTGCTGATAGTGTTGGTGGACTTTAATATAATTTTGAATAGAAAATGCAGAGTCATACTTATGTACCTTAATTGACTAACTGAGAATTAACTTCAGTCGAGATAGCAAGAAAGGAACAAAATCTGAATTACCGACAAAAAAACAGCTTCCAAATTTGGAGTATTAATTTTTTTCTCATTCTTCTCTCATTCTTCTGTCCAAAAATTATTTTTTATTTTTTCCTTTAAATCATGTATAATTCTGTACGCTAATTCTATTTAATTATTTTAAGAAAGGAATTTTTTTGTTTTTTTTTTTTTTGTTTGCTAAGTAATGCTCTGTAACTAATGTGAGAAACTTCTCACATAAAAACGGTATAGTCTTGCTGTTTTACATAGGGTAGACCAGACTTTTCTTAATTGCAAAGTTTGTGAGAAATTAGGTTCTGAAAATTTCTCACTTTTCTTACTGAACAGAGCCACAGAACTCGAAATGTGTTATAGATATGTTCCTAAGACTATTCGTCTATAGAAAAATATATCTCATCTTAATTTTAAAAAATCATCAGAGTTAAACTTTTATTGAAAATATCTGCACGATAATTATATCTATTTGACTGATAACAAAATAAGTTACAGATCCAACTGCACGCTTTTCAAGAGATTATTTAATTTTGGTAGAGTCAAAAAAATAAAACCGTACGAATAAAACAGCAAATAGTTAATTTTCTTTTAGTAGGCCTTCTGCGCACAAAGCTTTCCTTAACTAAAAATTAGTGACCCTAAGTCATACAAAGAAAAAAGTGTTTTCATCTGTCAAAGTTTTTAGTTGTCTCTGATTCAAATTTAATTAAATTTGGATTGTTAGACGGCTATACAGATAAAGCGACATCGATTTCGATTTCGCTATGAATAGAAACACAAACGGAATGACAATAACAAACGGAATGACAAACTTTGTGGGGCTTAAAAATGTTAAACGTCATTAATGTATTCAATGCATCATTCTATTGTTGTGTCAATAGTGATTAAAATTTGGACAAATTAAAAGCCAAACGTCAGTAGTAAAAAAATAAAATTAATATTCCTGTGTGCAGTTATTCAACTAAATTAGATTAATTAACAACTCATTTATACTGAAATTTATTATGTAAATTTAAACGGGGTAATGATTTAATCACATTGCAATCCAATACAAACTGGATTAATTTTAAGTGCACAATAATCTGGATGACCGCGGTCCTAATGTCTTTCTAAAAAAAATTTAATTTAAAATTACAGTTGACATAGACAACAACAATCACACTCAAAGCCACGTAAAATATCTGTAGTTAACCAAATATATATTATCTTAATGCAACGTTTTAATATTCCATAAATAGTAAAATAATTTATAGTTTATTTAAATTTTTTATAGTTTATTTAATTTTTTTTTTTTATAAAATAATAAAGAAATCTGTATCACACGGTAAGAGTTTCATATCGGCTACACGAGTAATTAATAAAAAAAAATAATACACCGAAAAAAAATTCGATTTCATATTAAAATTACTGCATAAATTGCTTTTGCGTTAAAATGCTTAAAGCTTAATAATATAAACAAATTTCCGCAAATTAATTTGTTTTTATTTTCTGTGTAATTTTTTTTAGTTTCTTTTTTGAAAATTACAAAATATCAATTAAAGCAAAATATTGTGCTTGAATCATCATTGTTAATTTTTTTATAATCAAAACAAAAGCTGAAACAGCACTTAAAAAACATGATAAAATAATAAGTTGTGGCAGCAATATTTAATTTACTATTCTGCTTACGATCTGACATATTTCTTTTTTGGTTTTGTTTATTAATACTAAAAATTTTGTTAACAAATCAACCAAAAAAAAATTAAAAAAGAGAAAATAAAATTTAAATATGTGTCAAGGTTACGATAATATAAGTTAATGGGAAATTTGTACAAAAAAAAAAAACATCTGTGTTGTATTCGGTCAAGAACGTGCAAATGTTACGTTGCATTTTGCTTTCTTAACAAAATATATAAAATCTGGGGACAAAGTTTAATCGAATTGCAATTTGAAAATATCCAGAATCTACCCTGCCTTACATGTTTTTTGATGACTAAAGATTTATATGTCTTTGATATTTATTAACTCTTAATTATATTTTCCTTATTAAAATGTATTACGATATTCAATCCTTTAAGTTTTAGTTTGTTATTGAATTAATATTTACTTGAAGAATTTATGATAAATTATTTTCGGTGTAAAAATCAATGGATTATTTTCAATCGGTTAGCCAAATATCGGACTTATAATTTTGTTAGTAAATTTTCCACAAAAGTTTCTACAAATGTTCTCTTTCATTTGTAATGTCGGTAAGAGAATAATGATAAAAAAAACATTTTTTTGGAACTTGACAAACCAAGTTTACGGTAAGACAAGGCCTTAGAAGTTTTATAAATGACAGTCCATCTTTTAAATAGAATGACGGTCTTGAGTCTTCTTACATGGTGTATAACTTTAAGCATCCAAACGAATGGGTACTTAAATCACACATCCCAAAATGTTACATCCCAAATGTTAAGAGCAGCTGTAAAAAATTTAAATTTGCCCAAAACCAGCCCTCTCAACAGTTGTACTCTATGTAGTTGTTGGCTATTGAAGACTCTATTCGCTTCACTTTTTTTTTTTAATTTCGGTTCTAATACAAGCTTCGCGATCCTCACAGGGAATGCCTTCGTGCCATGTTTGTCTACGAAATAACGACTCCTCCTGTAAAATGCTAACTATAATAATGGAAGACGCAACTGGTGCTAGTGTGATCACAACCTTCCTTTAAGACATTATAATTGGCCAATGTAACAAAAAAAAAACGATTTTACCGGACCGATAAGGATGATGATGATGTGGCAACTTTTAGCCAGACATAAAAAATATCGCGACTGAGATACAAAAGCCGAACATTAAAGGCGTCATAAGAACGCGAGCGTCAAATTGGCTTTTTTGACTGCTTGAAGTGAAGGCAAACCTCTCACGTTTAAAATTATTAATAAAAAAATAGCTACGAAAACCAGTGATATACCCGACATTTCTTAGTTAAGAAAAAACATCTTAAAATCATGAAAATATCAGACATCCTGCTATTTATGAATTATTATTGACTTAGACCAGCTTGGCATAACAACAGCTTTGGTTGATTAAGATCATTCCATTTTTTAAGACAGAAAAAAAATTAGAGTGTAAAGAAAACAGATTAAGTTTCTTAAATCTTTACAAATTTTAAATGTTTTAAATACAAATTTTAAAGCTTTAACTTGCTTTAGGTCATAAAATCTTTAAATATTTTTGTAACAAAAACGTAATTGCGAAAGTAATAAAATTACGAATAAAGACTTTGTTGAATGTCTTCAAAGAAGACTATTAAATGATCAAAGTTCTTTTTATAATTTGCCTTAAGTTTTGTACATTATGTGTTGTCTTATTTAACAAAATAACCGTTACAAGTTAATTACAACGTTTAGTAGGTTTCATAAAAAAAACACATTAATTGAACCCTTCTTGGTATGTTTTGCACAAAAAATATAATTTTCGAAATGTGAATGATAATAAAAAATATAAAAATCCCACAGTAGACCTGCTCGCCTTGAACTGAAAAATTTCGGTACTTGAGCAATTAATTTGTATATAATAAATCAAACTTTTTGTTAAGAGTCTGACTTAAGTTTCTATTCTTTGATGTTTTTCTTTTTTTTTTTTTTTTTGTGAGCCAGTCTATTCACTGATCATTCATACGTTGTGCCAAATAAAAACTGGTGGCAACATTAATGAACATAATTGCATTTCACCAATTTATCCTTTCAAGCTGTGACCCAAAATACAATAACACATAATAAACCCAACTTACATTTTTACATGAATACATACTGACTGCATTCAACATTGAAATGAATGCTAATGATGGCAAATAAAAATAAAGTTAACTATAAATAAAAAAAAGTTCTTTTATGTTTCAAAAACTTTTTTTTTTCTTGTGTTATTTTTATTTACGCAACAAAACAAAACAGAATTATTTTAAACTGGGTTAAAAATGTAAAATAAAAATTTATTTTTAGATCCCAAAACCATAAAAATGGTAACACATTGCCAGCAATAACACATCATGCAATTTTAAGTGCAACATCAAAGTCCGAAAAAAAATAAAAAAGAAAAAGAAAAAGAAACCAAATGGTCAGTTTTGATGACTTTTTGCATAAAGAAATGAGTAACGCATTGCAGCTGTGTTTATTTATATGAATTTTTGCTTTAATTTTATTTATTTTATAGACCAAAAAATTATTACTTTGGAAACAAACAAAAAAAAATACAAAGAAGGGAAACTTTTTGTTCTGTTTAATGGCTTTTCGTTTTATACTTTACTTCTTTTAGAAGGCTGTTTCCTTTTTAAGTTTTCGGTGAAAGCGTTGCCTACCAAATATAAAATACGAGGGAACGCTTAAAAAAAGTAAGACGAGCTTAACAATTTTAAGAAATGCTTTACTTTTATTCATTTATTTCTGTTGCATTTCATTTTTTTATTTATTTTTAAAAATATTTCTTGATTTTGCAGTTGAGTTTTTAAATTTTTCATATTTATATTTTTTTTTTAATTCAGTGGATGGCTCTTCGTGTTGTTCTATTGGTCGAATATTTTAAAAGAAATAGAGTTGTATGCAACTTATTAAACAATTTTTTATTTGAATAATTGGATACTCCAGAATCTGAAGATATTCGTTTATTTTTGGATTAAAAAGTGCTATGAGTAGCGTCTGATAATCGCAAACGATAGAATGTTTAAATTATTTTAAAGTTATTTTTTATCGTCTACAACATACTGCTTTGTAAAAGAAACAGTACCCTATGACAGTGCCCAGTTATTAAACATATTAGTTGCCCTGCCATATCCACCCTTATTTTAACATAAGATACTTTATTTTTTCTAATACCAAACAAATAAAGTCGCATACCGCCGTCCACATTAAGTAAAGCAAAACGGTGTCTCTGGAAAAGCATATTTATATAAAAACGAAACAGTCTCATTTCGGTGTCAGCTCTTCTTCCTAAAAATCCTTCTTACAGAGAAAACTATATAAAACAAAAATCAATTAAATTTTTTAATGCAAAAATAAATATATTAAAAATTACTTAACAACTGATGTTTGTATTTTTAATCTAACGTCTGTCATTCTTAATGTTCCAGTCATATTTTACATGCAGTGCTCTAATTTAATATCGGTAAAAATGGTACTTTTTTAAAAAAATTGTAAAGTGAAAAATGTACACGAAAAGTGAAAACACTCTCAATACTAAAAGAAAACATATAAGAATGCCATATGTGGCTATGCCGAATTTTACATACCCTTCACCATATACATACATAGATCTAGTTTAGTGAAGTAGGTCCTATCAAAAAAACAAATATTTGGGCGGCAGAGTATTACAAAATAAGATAACAAATGAATGTAATTTTACATAAAAATGTCATTGGCTCTTCATGGGCCAAGCATTTTTTAAGATTGTATTTTCGGAAAGATCTCGTCAAAAGCTTTAAAATGATACCCATATTGACTATATTGACAATCGAATTTTTTTTAATGAAAATTCGGAGGCCCATAACTTGTAGACAATGGGCGAACGCCAATTTTTTCACTTGATGTCTTTTCTTATTTTTAAATTCTCTATCACCCCACATATTTGTTTCTTAGATTGGAGTTGTTTCGTTGTATCAAAGTACGCTTACCGATCTTGTTGATTTTTGAAAACAAAATTTTCAAAACCATGTCTGATCGATTGATGTATATAAATTTTCTCTAACTTATCTAATGCCTTGGCAAAGTTGAGTTCAATACTAACATGGACTGACAGACGGACATCGCTAAATCGACTTTGTATTGCATAAGGACTCAGAATACATAAACTTTATCGTGCGGAAATGGATATCATATACACTTTTTCCACTTTTCGTGGTGAAAGGTATAAAAACAGAAATATTGGTTCCAATAAAAATCAAAAAAATATTTATTCAACTGGAAGAAGCACTATCTTCCTCCAAGATATGTCTAACATCTATTCCGCCTATTAAATCGTTTTTTTATATTCATTGATATACAATTGATTTACATTGATTATTGTTCTTCTTGATTAATTGGTCGTTTCCTTTCTCAAAGGTTAATAAAGTATTTCATTCACAACTTTCTCCTTTTGCCTTTTACTACACAGAGCACTCAAATGAATGAGGAATATGGAACAAACACATTTCATTCAATGGAAGACATAAGAATATTTATTATTCATGGAAAAAAGAAAACAGAAGCAAAATACTGTAACCGTCTTTACGTTCATACAAACACAACACGCCATAGACAATATGTCCCATAATGATCATCTTAATATGAATTAAATTGAGCGGAAGAGTAGAATGACAAATTCAAAGTTTCTTAAAATAAAATAACAAAAATTTTAATTTGATTTCCCTGTTATTTCTTGTTAAGTTATTTTTAAGAAATTAATATTTCTTTAATAATAAAATAAAAACACTTACGTTTACAACTTAATAAACAATTACGATACTGAAATAAATAATTCATTTCCTTTTATCCCACCTTTAATACAAAAAAAAAAAAAATAAAATAAAATAAAAATAAAAAAATTAGTAAACTGCAACACAGTTGATGTGTTGCACTTTGTGAGAGAAATGATACTTTAACTTCCTCTTCTTATTATCTCTTTCGCTGTTATAACAAAAATAACAATAGTTTATGCAATTCGAATGACGCGACTTCGTAATAAACTGAACTGTGACAATGACCATGTTCAAATACAAAATATTTTCTATAACAACAAAAAAAATATTAACAACAAGAAGGCAACAGAAATTATATATAAAACTCCATAAAGCGATATTTACAGTGCAGTGCAAAATTAAGCCAATATCGAAAATGTTTCTTTTTTGTGCAATGTTTGGTATGTAGATTTTTTTAACTTGCGTTTATAGAGAACAATATTATTCCAAAAAAAAATCCTAATGATCAGTCAAATGCATAAAACTTGTTGGCTTTAACTAACTGAACAACTTTTAGCCAGACTAGGGTTCATGCTACTTTCTCAATAAATAATATTGTTCTCTGAAAATATACATATGTAAATATATATTTTTCTAATTATGTTAGATATTAAAAAATAAACAGAATAAACTTAAGCCTGACTAAATGTTATTAATTAAGTTATAAAGTAAAATAGTTCTACTAATAATTATTATCAATTTAAATTCAAATGTTAAGCAAATTGTCCCTTAAAAATAAAAACTAAAAATAATATTTTATAAGGAAATTGTGATCGTTGTACTGTGTGGCAAATATTTAATAACAAAAATTTTGATAATCAAGTTGTTGATGTTGCTGCCACCAGTAAGTGCTGTTACCTTCAGCTTCAGCAAATGACAAAATCTTAATCCATTTGCTACTTTTTTGTTGGTGTTAGTGTGATGTTGAATCTAATTAAATGTATTTGTATGTGTTGTTGTTTTTATGTAGTTTGCTCTTGCTTTAGTCGGTCGGTTATTGACCGTAAAGGCGCAGACGTAACGTCTCCATATGCAAATAATTTTCAATGCTGCACTAACTCCTTGTGTTGTTGACTGCAAAACGCCAACGCAATGTTGGCAACATAGAAACTTTTTTGCTTTAATAATGTTAAAAATATTTACAACAAGTTGTCTTTTATTTTTTAAGTTTGGTTTGTTGGTTAGTTGTATCTAAAACGAGCACGTTATTGCTTGCCACACGTTCGAACACACTCATACAAGTTGTCACAATTAGTGGCAGCCTGTTTTGTTTAGCAAAAGACAACAGCAAAGCAAAGTAAAATTGCACATTTTGTATTCAATGTGATTCATAAATTGTATTTTTCTTATGTTAATTTGTATTTATTTACTCGTACAACAAATGCAATTGTTTGTTAGTTTATTTGCTTGTTAATAGAAGAGAAATATTTATTTGAGGTTGATCGTTTTTTGAATGGTTTTTATGTTTATTTAAAGTGTAAAAATAGTTGAAAGTATTTGGTACAATTTTTTTATTACTGTGAGAGATTGTAAGGTGGTCTTTGTTGTTGGCTTTAGTTATTTTAGGGAATGATAACCCAATGCAGTACATGGAATATCTTTAAGTTACTGAATGCTATTTGATTAAAATTTTAAATTACATCTCTTATTTGCTTTGCGGTTTTGCACTTAAATTATGTTAAACAAAAATTTTCCATTTGATATGACAACTGACTAATTTGGAAGAGGATTTAGGCTTTCAAATTACTTTCCATTTGCATATGCATTCCCTGCTTCTTAAGCTTTTTGCTTGAGAAAATTTAAATTTATTTCAATCGGTCAGACATAGTTTCGAAAATTTTGCTATTGAATCTCAGCAAGATAAGTCCATTTCCTTCAAGTCATCAGGCAAAACACTACGCCTGCCTCTATTTTTTAACAATGAAGTAACTCTAATCAACCAAAAAAACAAATGTGATAGAAAATTAAAAAAAAAGGAAAAAACATCAATTGAAAAAATTGGTGCTCGCCCATATTTTTCGAGTTGTGGGCCACATAGAAAAGTACGATTGAGCATCATTTTTTAACATCTCAAAATAGGTATCATTTAAAAGCTTTTAAGAGATGTTTCAGCAAATACAAAATTTTATTAAAAATGCTTAACCCGTTAAGAGCCGATGAGATTTTTATGTAAAATTTTTAATAGTACTTTTTTTTGCTTCTTATTTTTTAATTATCTGTCAATATTTAATTTTTTTTATTTAAAATTACTTTACTAAAATGATTTACATAAATGGGGAAGGGTATATAAAATTCGGCATAGCCAAATATAGCACTCTTAGTTTTTCGGGAATTAACTGTAATTTTTTTCTGTTTTCGGTTCCCCTCCTGCTTGTTTTATACTTTTAAGATAAAAAGTTATAGTTTTTTTTTAAATGTTAATATCTAACGTCGGCAACTTCCCACAAAGCGCACAAAATTTTGAAAATGAATTGAAAGAGACAAATCATTATTTCGTTTTTTTATGTGTGTAACTTATGCAACCTTTTATTTTAAAACCACTTGGTCCACTTGTTGAATTTCGGGTTGTTGAACTCTCATGTAGATTTTCAAAGAAATATTTACGTTGTGGGAATTGCATGCTTTTTTGTGTGTATGTGTGTGTGTGTGTGTATTAATATTTTTCTGTGTTTGTTTTCTTAGCAAATTATTGCCATTTACTGAAAATAAAAACAAACAAAAAATATTTATGAAATCAGCCGGATTTGAAATCCTACTCGTATTAAAGACATTTACGTCCGTCAACTAAAATCAGTATATGAAAAAAAAATATTCTTTTCTTGAATTAAAATATACAAATTCGGAAATGTTTATAATTCTAACGTAGCATTGAATGCAGTTGCACTCAACAGTGAATGCCTCAAGAAATGAAGATTAATTCTAGTTTCAAGACGACAATTTATGAATGAAAAAAGAAATAGAAATGTAGTCAGTCTACTCATTGATTGATTGATTGATTAAAAAAAGCTTAACTTTTAGGAAAAAAAAAAAAAACAGTAGAAAAAGAAAAGAGCGAATGTGTTAATCTTTAGCAATCTATTTTTCATTTCGCATTAAGACTAAAACAGAATTGTATACGCAACACATGGAATTTAAATCGTAGTAAAAACAAATTTTCTAAAAATTTTATAATTACAAAGCTGTAAAGCCAGTTGGTTGGTGTTGAAAAGAAAATAAAAATTAAAAACAACTTTACTCTTGCTGCTGCTGCTACTGCTGCAGTTGTTGTTACATTTGATTGTCACTGCTGCCGCTGACATAGCTTTCAAGCTTTGCTGCATACTTCAAGCGTCCAAGAGTCAATGAACTTTGCGCAAAGTATGTTATAATTTTAGCTTAATTTAGTAGAAAGGAACTTATGCGCTACAAATACTATTGGAAGTTACTTTTCAAAACTTGTGTACATGTAAAAGCCATTAAGGGGTTTTTGTAAAATATTAGCTACTTTGCTTTTCAAATTAATTTAGTTGTTTTTTTCAATATAATCGAACTAACAACAAGTATTCAATTCTTAAATCTTGGAATTAAAATTAAAAAAAAAAATTGTAACTCATTTCTCTAATTTTTAAACAAGAAACTGACTGAATGTAACAATGTTCGTTTAAGACTACGCTGATGACGGGGTTTGTATGTTACATGTTAATATTCGAATTTTGGATATTCCAAGGTCGTTACGGAATGACCTAGTTTTATTAAAGGTGTCCTTATGAGGAACGGCTTGGACTTTTATGAAGTTTCCTAACTTATCGCTCTCAGAATAAAAATAAAAAAATATTTTTTTTTGTTAGAAAAGTGCTTAAATATTTTAATTTTAAACAAAAAACAGTTACATAAGATGAATTTTGTTTTTTGTTTTTATTTTTTTTTTTTTTTTTTTTTTTTGTTACCGAGATTTAGCAGTTTATTTTGAAAGTGGCTTAAGTCACTTTGCTTTGAAGCTGATACACATATTTACAAGATTGTGTTTTAAAAGTATTGAGGTTAAATATGGGGAGGACTGCACTTCTGGTTTCAGGATGAATATTTTTTCTCCAAACGCTCAACATAAAATCGTAGCAGCTCTTAATATTTAATATTAATTTTTTTTTTTTTTTTTTTTTTTTTTTTGAAAAACTGACTTATGCTACTTTTAACCACATTGGGCCTAAGAACGCATAATAAAGAAAAATTTTGCAATCCAACCTAAGTTTTTAATTTCATTAATGTCAGCTTCGCTTCGCAGAAAAAATTTTTCACATGTATAAAAGCTTTAATTTGGTATTGACTTAAAATTTTAATAGGTTTAAAATTAATCAATTATTTTAATTTATTTAATTAAAAAAGAAACAAATATTTTTCTAATTAAGTAAATATTTGAATCAATTTAGTATTTAAATAATAAACCACAAACGAATTTTCTAATAAAAATAATTTAATCAATTAAAGAGTCAATTAATTTTCAATCTGAATTCAAATTAAACCTTTAATAGATAAAAAGAAATTTGTCTCTGTTCCACATGGCTTCTCCATGTAAAATGCCATGTTGATTATATGTTTTTCTTTCTCTTTTAATAAATTTGGCTCTTAATATAAAACTCTTGTGTTGTCAATATAAAACAGTAGCGAAATGACCTTATAAATATGCTTTCCCCGCAGTAATACATTTTGATTTTTATTTTTTAAATTATTGATACGTCATGAAAATATCATGAAATATTTATATTTGAAGAAACCAAGCACAATTAAAATAAATTAACATAAATCGAGTTGCTTTCCAAGGTTGTAATATTTTATTCAGTTATTAATTTAATTAACAGAGCATAAGTTTCCGCGAAAGGTTATAGTTATGGGCGTATATTTTCTCATTAACCTTCTTTTCGAATTTAAGAATATGTTTCACTTGGGTTGTATACAGCGAGTATAAAACTGTTACTAAAATAAATCTTTGGGGAATTCCAGCTTCAATCGCCCATCATCTATCAAAGAGTTTACATAATCAACAGCCTTTTTAATATCACGATAATTAAATCCATGCATGACTGCTGCCGCAACATTTACAGATAGAAACTACGTTGTATAGTCGATAAATTCGGGGTAAATCGAATTTTCAAATTTCGAGCAAATAGTTTTCGTTTTAAAATTTTTGCTTGTAAGCCATCTGACTTCAGAGTTTCCTTGAGTTGTAGTAGACAGATTTTTTATGTTGAAATTGTAATTCTTCTGGATTTTAGTAGTTCTCTAAGCAGGTACATCTTGAGTCTACTTTGGAATAGGGAATTGAAAAGATCGACAGTTAATTTTTTTTGTTATATATTTTATACTTTAAGTTTTAGTTGCATTTTGGTTGTTAGGTGCTTGGTTGACTTCTCAAGTTTCGAAACTATGTTTCATACAAAGCAGGGCCTTTCGGAGAGTCTTCGAGGTAGATAATTTTATTTTCGATTTGTAAAGAATATCCCTTGATGTCATATTCAACAAAACTTTTAATCATGAATAGGCCGTCAAATGAGTTACAGAGATAAACAACATTCAAAATGGAGGAAGGAAGGAAGTATAGGAGTTGATTTCAATGCTAAAAGAATACGGTAATTCATTATAGCAACTTTGCTGATGAAAGTTATTCATTTTTGAAAAAAAATCTAGAAGCCTCTTTTAAATGACCATCATTTCAAAACCTATCATTCCAAAAAAAAAAAAATAAATAAATAAAAAAACTTCACTTGCCTTTCAATTAATTATTTAATTTGGATTCTATTAATACTTAGATTATTGCCTTGAAGAGAACTTGTTTAAGATTAAAACAAAGAAAGAATCACTTTATTAGTTATTTCAGTAAATGAACTATTTCTACTTTCATTTATATGAAAATAAATGACATCTTTGTGTACTAAGTTTTCCAGGTTTGTTTTCAATTATTTATCCATTCAGTTATTCCCAAAATTATGACTGAATCGCTTAAATGGTGTAGAATAACAAGCAACAGTCTTATGTGAAGTGTGTTTAATCTTGAATGATGTTTTGATTGTTGCAACACCATTTGTGGTTTGGTTCAATTTTATTGTTCTGAATTAAAGTGTTGGTCTTTTCTAACAAATTTAAAAATCAAGAAGCAAGCAACCCGCTCGAAAAATCTTAAGTTTTATGAAATGGAGACAACAAATGTTAACGACAATATCAAACTGCAATTAACAGGCAACTAGCAAACATAACACACTCAGGCGAATATTTTTTCTGTCTGAGCAGTTTCTAATATTTCTTTGTCATGAGCCATATTGACGTTTTCAATGATTTTTCAGACGTTGTGCAAAAGTATTTTTGTGTGACATTTATTGCCTTAAGGCTGCTGCACGACGATACTGCTTTAGCTGTATTATGGCAGCGGCTTCCAGCTGCAGCTACTGCTACTGCTGTTTAACATAGAAAGCGGCAAGTGGTCTTGTAATATGCCATATTTGTAGCCTTTTTGTTTTTGTTTTTGTAATGCGCAAAAGAGTTTATTGACTTCACTATCGATATAGTCATCGTCAATGTGGCTATGAATGGTCGTCATCATCATTAACATGATCATCACGTTTTAGTTGATCATGAACAAGTATAATCTTCAATAAAATGTTGTTGGCATAGTGGCCGGAAAACTTAGTGACTTAATGACTGACTTTTTAGCATGAATAGATGACAAAGTTGTGCTGCTAGATTTTGTTTGTTGATTTAAAATTTTCTTTTCTTTATTCTTTTCTTCTAACATTGATTCGCAAGCCAGCAATCTAGCGACAAATGTATAAATGTGCGGCAGTTGCATGTTGCATATTTTAGTGATGAACATGACAACAAACAAAATTAAATATTAGTACGCCTCTATAAGAGTTATTTCGAAAATAAAAATAAGAAATACATTTGTTTGTATGCTGATGGAAAAGAAAATTTGTGTTGGATAAAATTAAAAAATGCATATCACATGTGCCATTTCTTTTTCTTACATTTTTAGGCAATTTTTGTTTTCCAATTATTTTTATGATTGCAACGTACATTGTTGCCAATAATGATGACATTCAATGCAAAGTGTGGAATTTTGCAAATTGATTCAAAAATGTTTAAAGCAATGTTTTGCATGCTGCATGCTTTCAATATCATTGATTTAAAATCTTAAATTTCAATAAACTATAGAGAATTTATTAACAACGTCAAGAATGAGATCATTTTCTCTCCGCTGGCCTTGATATTAGAGATAGAATAAATAAATAGGCAGCAGTAGAATAGATCACAAATCACATACACCGGTTTTTAAATACTTTTCGTAAAATATTTTATACTTTTCTTTAAAAATACATTTAATTTAAAATTCTATTTTCTAAAAAGATAAAAAAGGTTGATGATGTGGTTATACGAGTGTTTCTTATTGACGTTATAAAGTTTTGCTATAAATGTGGTTTTATGTTATCGGATAGAAAGACTACTTACATTTAAATAAATCTGCTCCGAAAGAAGTCATATAGTTTGATTTTTTTTAATAATTTTGATTGGTTAAAAGCTATTTAATGAAATAATTATTTATGCAACATTTTTCTGAATATCTTATATTTTAGGAAATCCGCCATTTAGTTTTCAAACAATGCTACTGCAAAAGGAAAGACAGTTAAAAAAAATTTAGTATAAATCTACTGAGAAAAAATGAAATGAGACATTCTGAAATCTAGCTAACAACAGATACTTAATTCACTTCTAGAAACGTACATATACTCCAGCAAACGTATCTAATATTTAAATCCTCTAAGTTAATTTCAAACATTGACTACAGTAACTAATATTACAAGAGCTTAAAAAAGTTCACCACATAAGTAAATTTAGTTTAGTGTAGTAACTCTTATCAAAGACACAAATATTGGGGTGCCAGAGAAAAATAAGAAAAAAAAAATTATTTAAATTATAAAAATATAATCGGCTCTTAATGGGTTAAGCATTTTTTTTTATTTGTAATTTTAGCATTTCCTAAAAGATCTCTTCAAAAGCTTTTAAAAAATATGGTGCAAAATCATACTTTTCTATTCAAAATTCAGAGGCCCATAACTCGGAAAATATAGGAGAACTTTCTATCGTCCCATTTATTTATATTTGATTAGATTTACTTCACTGTTTCAAATTATAATAAAAATTAGAGCCAGACCTGGTTTTTTTTCTGCCTCGAAGGATATGGACTGATCTTACTGATTTAGCAACATTTATGAAACTATGTTTGCTCGATTGGCGTCTTTAAATTTTTCCTAGCTGATGAAGCGTCTTGACAAATTTGTTTTCAATACTAACACGGACAAAAAGAGACGGACATGCCTTAACCGACTTCGGTATGCATAAGGACTCGAAACGGAATGACAATTTAAGGCTGTACTCTTTTTTCACTTTTTGTGGTGAAGAGTATAAAAATAACTAACCCGTTTTCAAACAGAACAGAAATGCAATGTTGAAATGAAAAAACTCAATTTTAGAACATTATGACAATTAACTCAATACAATACAAATAATAAAGCCACACTTATTAATAAGATTTGAATGATCAGAACCCCAATAATTATATTGATTTATATCAAATATGCAATTAAAAAAATAAGTTTGTTAACTCGAATATTTTAATATTTTCATTAGAAAAATAAAAGAAAATCAATTCTTAATTCGAAATAAACTTGACAAGGTTCTTTGTTCTTAAAAAAAGCTTAATAAAAGCAACAAACTCAAAACAACTTTTTACATTTAGAAGTTGGTTTCAACATTGTAAGTGTGTTGGTATTCTGTGGAACACACCTCTGTTAACTGTATTTTTATTCATAAAATAATAACAAGAATTATTGCTTGTCGCTCCCATTTTACTTCTCTCACTCTTTTTTTCTCTCTCTCTCTCTCTCTCTTTTCCTTGTATATATTTTCCTTAAGTGTTTGTATTGACTAAAAATATTCTCACATCATCTGAATTCTAGTCAAGTTTGAGTCAGAGTGCATATGTATGTGGCTATTCAAAATCTTTGTATGTATAAGTAGGTCTGCATTTACTTTCACTTTCAAAGGTGTACGAACTTTTAGTATTAATAATTGTACAAGACAAACACACACACACACACATATTCATTATAATATGTATTTATTTACCTTTCAAATGATTATTCTCTTCGGTTCTTTTCCCACATCAGGTTGGTAGAAAAGTCTTCTTAACGTTTTTAAGTTTGTTTCCTCAGAAGTTTTAAACAAACTTTTTGATGCTGCTGCTGTTCGTTTATTTAATGTTCTTAGTTTTGTTTGTTTTTTTTTTAAGTTTTTTCTTGTTCTCAGAAATTTTTGACTTTTTGAGTGGCGTAAGAATTTGGCTTAAAATATTTTAATACAATAATGACAGGAATTCTTTACATTGGCTTTTGGTAATACTTATATTTTCTATACTTATATTTATCTTAAATTGGAATTAAAAAACAAAGGCGTTTTTAATTTTATAAATCTTAAGTAAAAGAGAGATGTATATGTATCTAATTTCCAAGAAGGTTTTTTTAATTTCTGTCCATTCCATAAATACAATTTATGTTACTTAATTAGGTTTTAAAGCTAAAATGCACTGGATAAAATTTAGAACAATGTGAAATCGTTTACTTCAAGATTTTGAAAAAACGAAGCATACTATTAGGCTCCAGCAATAAATTTATTTTAGTGCATGTTGTTAACTTAAAGTAAAACGTTAGGTCGCGAAAACTTGTTATTGCTACCAAAAAACTACTTCGATTTTAGAGAAATCATAGATGAGTGTTATGTAGAATCGTTTACTCCAAATATTTTTATCATTTTTTTTCTTCCTCAAATATAATTTGTACATAAGAAGAAATAGGAGAAGCAGAGCTATTTTTTGTTCTGAACAACAATAGCTTTAATCATCATTAAGGGTGGAGGAGTGATGCCCCTATTATCTGAGCGCTTTCCGCTCCATAGTGCACCGTGCAGTCATTTAATTTTGTAAAATGTATTTCTTGTTTCAGTTGTATTCAAGTTTTTTAGAACTGTATTTTGTTATCGAAGAACTTATAAGTCAGGTTATTAGAGAGCTGATCATAAATAACTAGAAGATCGATTTTTACTCAAATTTTTTACGAAACTTTTAAAATGCCACAATCGGTGATTTATTTTTGTTTGTTATCTGCCTCGTCATTGTAAAATAAATCCTTAACTTAACCCTTTCAAATTAAAAATATCATCCTTTTCAAATAAACCCCAAAAGTTTTTATATATTTCATACAAATGAACATTTCGCATCGTTTTCTTCTAAGATTTTTTTGCTTATTTTTGAACATTTGTGCTATCATTCCGTTCACAGAAAAATAGGTTATTTATATCAAACAGGGTGACGCAAAATGAACTCTTACATTATTCTTTGCAAATTTTAGTTTTAAAATGATTTGATTTTAATGCAGCATAAACTTTTTGTTATTCTGCACCGTATAATCTCTTAGTGAAAGGACTTTGTATCGCTAAAAGTTCTGTCAGGTTAGTCAAATATTTGACCAAAAAGACGTAACCACTAAATTATCGAAAAATTTTTTTATCCTTTTCAAATACTTTATAAGAAATATATGATCCTTCCTAATTTAAAGGTAGAATATCACAGTTGCAATATTTTAAAAGGTCATTCGTAATGATACATGTCAGGAACATTTGAATAAACATTTTTAAAAATAGTTGTTACGCTTTTTCGATCAAATTTTTGACTAATCTGACCGCACGTTAAGAAATTAAATTTTTTAAAAAGATTCAAATTGCCTAATTATTTCCGCTTTTTAAAATTAAAAATATTATCATTATTATAATAAATTTTATTATGCTGTTATTCTCAGGAGTCTAAGAAAGCCTTTTTTGGAAGCATGTAATACCTAACTCTTCGTCATGACCACCCACAAATAATAATTTTAAGTAAATAGAAGGTTTGTTTTTTTTTCCAGAGTTTGCATTAATGATATTAACGCACATATGGACCGGTAAAGTACTCTACTTGTGGCCTCAACTACAGCTACATAACGGCAATAAACCGTTTCTTTCAATACAAATGCTAGACATTTACAATATTTGCATCCTCAATAGAATTTAATATAATTTAATAATTTAAAAAATACACAAATTGTTGGCCCTGTTGAAGATTAAATTCGAAATACTTGAGTACCTTTAAATGTTAAAATATTTTAAAACAAAAAAACAAAAAACAGACAAACATATACAGTGAGTGCAATTGAACTCTGGTTAAAGTATTTTTTAAAAGTCATTACTGTTGCTTTGTTTGCATCAATATCAAAATTTATTTTTTTCCCAACAAAAATACCTTGG
Source organism: Cistogaster globosa (assembly GCA_937654795.1). Lineage (NCBI taxonomy): Eukaryota > Metazoa > Arthropoda > Insecta > Diptera > Tachinidae > Cistogaster > Cistogaster globosa. The sequence continues at coordinate 119,849,193 of OW569406.1, read as the reverse complement.
ACTATTTTTTTTTTACTTCAAATATTAAAACTTAATACCTTTTGAAACTTTTGCTCTTTGAAGTGAAATAATTCAACTGATAAGAAATTAATGAGAAGGGAATCCCTAGAAAATTTATATTTTTATTTCCTGTACAAACAGCATAAATTTATAACGAAATCTGTTATCGGAAACAGATTTATTAGCAAGATTAGCTGGAGTAAAAATAAAATAAACAAAATGTGCTTGAATATTTTTTTCCTAGCGATATTTTTAGCACTTTTTTATTTTCTCCCGGCCAAAATTGATGACTGTTAAAGATCAATGAACGCTTTCAACGATTTGTTTACTTTTTGTTTCTTTTTTTTTTCAGATGGAAAACGTGTCATTAATGAACTGTTTGTCAGCCTGATCGTTGGCTATTCTAAACTTTATACGCCAACAATCATTGTGAAATATTTTTATCACATTTTAAAGTCTTTCAAAAAAGACGTAACTCTTCCGGAATTTATAAAGCAGCTAATGAAATACGAGCATTTTATGTCCGGTAACAAAATGAAATTGAAACATGACAAACAAACGAATCAAAATAAAACGAATCAATGACCGTTTTATTGAGATTCTCAAGAATTTTTTTTGCCATTCAAGTTGTACCTGCCTGCCTGCCTGCCAGCCTGTCACTTAATTCTGAGTGAAATCTTTTGTTTTGCTTTTTTTTTGTTTGTTGTGTTTGTTGGCCGGTGTGGCTGGTATGTCGTGTTATTATGGTTTGTTAAGTGGGGTTGACAAACTCAAATCAATTATACGGCAAGCCGATCTTTAACGATCAGCTGTTTTCAGTTGCGATCTTATATTTATTTTTGCCTTTTCGCACATTTCTTGCTGTGATCTTCGTTATTGAATGATATTGTTGTGTGAATGTTGTCCATTCGTAATGAACAAAACGTATTTATTACATAACAAATGAGATTATGACGAATACAAGCAACAACAAAAGAAACATCATAGCAGCTGTGTTAGTATTTTATTTCGTCTGATTTTTTTTTTTTCTTTTCTTTTTTTTTGGTTTAACACATACTTAATTATGTTAAATATGTAGATCATAAATTGTTGGTGTGAGTAAATGTGAGCGTGTGTATGTATTGTTATAAGTTGATTGACTTTTTGTGTGTAATTTTTTGTACTTTTTGAATTTTGTTGAAAGTTTTGTGACCCTTGCATCAGTGCTTCTTGTTGTTGCTTGTTGTAAAACTTGAAAGTCTTTTTTTTTTCTTGTTCACAAATTTAAATATCTTTTTTGGAGATCATTGACTTTTTTGTTAAATATGGCTTTGTTAGGGTGGGTAATGGTTATTATAATTTTTTCTTTTATATTTTTTTTGTATTAATTTATCATTTCATAATGCCTCGGTTACTTTTTTGTTGCTTCGTTGCGAGATGTAAATTAATTTCTTTTATTGGTTTTTTGTAGCGGTTTTTTTATTAAGATTTCTGTTTTTTATATTAAATATAAAACCGTTAAGAAAGTTTGAAGTGTTTGTAGAAATAAAGAAAGTAGGAAATGTTAAGATTTGATAAAATTTTTACTCAAAACTTATTCAAATGAGTTTAGAAATTAAACAAAAAAAAATTTTTTTTGTGTTATTAATCTAAGTTTTATTGTAAAATATAAAAGATATAATAAATCTTATTGTAAATTTGTTTGTTAGTGCATTACTCACGGCTAAACGTCTGAACCGATTTTGATAAAATTTGATACGCGGGTAGATATTTGTCTTCATGGTACAATAGGATACTTATATTTTCTAATAAAAGACCAGTAGGGCAGAAAAAGAAAAAGTGAACATTTTAGTCTCGACTAATCGATTTTAATAGAATTCAATGCATTTTTATGCATCTTAACCGATCTTAACACAATTAGATTGTAGAAACATTTGAAAATTAGATATATTCTGAACTATAAGATCCAAACTGATTTGACAGACTGGACTTGATAGGTGACGTGTCTTCTGGGATTTTTAATAAATTATCTCCTCACAAACAGATCGCAGACTAACCGTAGAGTTAATTTTCGTACACTGTAAGCTTACGTGCCAAACTTTTGAGGAAATAAACTAGAAATAAGAATATTATGATTCATCTACGGACGTTTTTTTTTTTTGTCATATTTATTAAAAGTAAAGAGCAGGGGAACATAACATTAAGACAAAGGAAACTTAATTCACTTATAATTCCTTAAATCAATTTGTGAGTTTTTAAAGATGTTTATTGTCATTATTATTGCACGCGTAAGTGCTTAAAAGAATTAAAGCACCCGAAGGTTTGGTCATTAAGATTAACTGCAAAGGTTTTCTTTTTTAAATAGTTGCTTTTCTATTTTCAACTGCCTTGCTGATTCAAGTCTTTAAATTTAAATTAAATTATTCTGGCTTTAGTTTTTGCTGTTCGTTTAACATTTTTACAAGTGCGCCTACTTGTATTAAAAATTATTAACTTTTTTGTGTTAAACAAAACAACAGCAAATTAAAAGTAAAATAAAGAGAAACGAACAAAAATGTAAAATAAAATTTTGTTAATCACGTTTCAAACGTGATTTAATTGTTTTGTTGTTGCTTGAAAGTTTTTTAAAGCAATAAAAGTTTATAAAACAAAGTTATACACGTTCATGGGCTCACTTCTGCAATCACTTAAAATATTGTTTAAAAAAATTAATTTAACAATAAATCAATATTTTTAGGTGAGAATATGAAGAATATTGTTCACTTCGTTTTTTTTTTTTTTTTCTCTTGGGTTGTTGTAAAAAGTAAAATGCAGAGAACATTCACCTAAAAATTTCAACAACAATAATTCATTAAGTTTTTGCTTAAAAATGAATTAATTATTCAAATTGTTGGCTTTAAATTGATTCAGCCAATAAAAGTTTAAGTTTATTGTGCGCTACGAGTAGAGCATTTTTTATAATTTGACTTTTTAAGTTTTTAAGTTTATTTTAAGTTCCTGGTTGCATATTTCGCATATTGAAATGAAAGCGGTCATACGGTCGTTGACCGTGCTATTAATTTCAGATACACTTCTTTTTTCTTCTTGCATTTTTCTTAAACATTCAATTTTTTTTTAAATGCACTTACAATTTAATTATTTTATTGTAATTTAAATATACATTTTTGTTATGAAACTTCTAACCTTGATAGAATCCTTACTGTTACAACACTTAACACAACGTCAAATTTAAAAGTAAAAAAATTGTTTTTTATTTTTTTTAATTTATCTCCTTAAATTTTTTGTAGTTTTGTTAAATATTTTATTAATTTTTTTTTAATGCAATAATAATAGTTGTAGTGTAAACTTGATCTTTTGAAAACATTTGGCATTCAACTGAACATAGGAATTTATTTTAATTTCAGCTTTGCAAATTGCATAGAAAAAATTAAAATTCGTAATGCAACACTTAACTTCTAACAAAATTAAAAGTCTCAAATAATTGTTTGATTGAAAAACGACACATCACAGAATTGTTAAAATTAAATAAACAAATTCGTAAACACTTTATTGGAAAAAAGCATTTTCACAGCAAACAAAATGAAATGGAAAATATGCAAACAAATTTATAAAATTAATTAAAACAGCAATAAAATTGAAAGACATCATATATTTTATTTTTTATTTTCTGTTCTAGTATTTTTTTAATTTTATATAAGTTGACTCGAGTTAATTTTTATAAATTTTCTTAAAGTAAATAAAGTAATGAGCAGCAGTATTGGTAGAGAGAAATTGCTTCAAACGAATCCATTTTCAACCTGCAACAATTAAAGCAATGGCTCACACAATAATCTCTTAAAATTACACAAATGCAGTAATACAAAATATTATAAAAGAAAAGTTTGCATTTGATTAATAAATGTATATTTTAATACAGCAATTCAAATTTTCTTACTTAAGGAAAACCTTTCCTAAAACGATAAGATCTTCACAGCACCCCTCCTTAAATAACTGAATGAACATTTATAATTTTCCAAATACTTCCGCCGCTTTCTTTTCATAAACATTGACTTGAAATGTCGGCATTTAGTTTTTTTTTGCATTTGGGGTCTTTTGCATTTTGGCACAAAAGAAGTCTATACAGAGAAAAGTTCAAGCCAAAGCTTTAGCAGCAGCTTAAAAACAGCATGGGAAATTGTAAGAAACTAAATTCAAATAATACGATCATGTTTAATTACGACACAAATCCATTTCACCTTTCTTTTTTGATGTAACACAACTACAATAACAATAAATACAAACACAGTAACATAAACCAGCATTTGTGGACGTCACAGAAAAACATCTGCAACAAAGTTGCATAAAAGCATTAAGATTATTCGTACGATTGTTGTTGTTATTGGTGCTTTTTTGACTCTTACTAATTTAGTAATATTGTTAAGTGTGTAAAAGAAATTTGTACTTATATTTCCGCCTCCTTTGCCATATTATTTGAGAAATATAAATTGACTAATTTCAGAAGTTCGTATAAAGATAATGTTAATAATCATATTAAACTACAATTTTTTTTGTTTTTAATGATATTGAAGGTTTTTTTCACTCGTTTGAAGTTCTTTCAAGAATACACGCGTATTTAATTTTTATAATAAATATTTAATAATAAAAAAGGATTCTTTTCATAATCTTTTTCTCAATATTTAATTAATAGACGACCAGGACTTTTGGTTAATAGAGACAGTTCGCTAAAATGCGGTTGTTGTTGTTAGGTGGTTTCGATCCCTCAGTAAGAGGCAAATGGACTAGACATCCATAACTGTAAAAAGGTAAATAAAAACGATGGTAGACGTACTGTTTTCATCCACTTAGGTAACAATTACTACGAGGACTTTAAGACTCTGGATCTTATTTTTAAATATCTTCAGTTTTTAACGATTTAAAAGCAAAAAAAATTCTTAAATTATATTCATAAACAGTTATTTACAACTCTTTAAGTAAACTCTCTAAATATTTGCAAATAGCTCAAGCCGAGCAATTATATTTATGGCTGATTATATTTACACTGAAAGTGTGAGTTCCGTTGTTCGTTCTTAGGAATTCAAATTATATTTTAAATTGTATTTGAAATTAAGAATGGATCTTTTCTTTATAAAAAGTACATTCTGCTAAAAACTTTAAGATCAGTAATCAGTTTGTCATCTATCTGTATCATCTGTATCTGTCTTTTTATATACATAAAGCACAAAATGTGTTTGTTTGTCGGAAAGCTGCCAACACCACTTGACCGTTCCTTCTGGAATTTTTAGTTTGTTATCAGATATGCAGGTGGTAAAATGAGGTACTTAATTTTTTCATATTACGTGTGGGCGTAGCACTTCCCATACAAAGAAAATATATATCATCATGTTGTTTGAAAACTATAATAAGTTTAATTTAAACAGCTGTTTTGATAAATGCATAACGACTGAATTGAAATAGTAGGCGTGGTAGCTCCCATATTAAAAGAAAAATTACTACCGAAACGTAGACTAGATTGTAACAGTAGATGTAGTGCCTCCCATACAAAGTAAGTAATTGTTAACGTGCACCTACAGAGTTTTCAATTTCTTATTAGAGTGAATAAGTAATGGAAAAAGTTGGCTGGATTGGAAGAGTAAATGTGCTACGAATATTCCTGTTCGGCTGAAGAAGCGCACAAGGAAAAGCTAATATTCGATAAAAATGTAATTTGTCTCAAAAAAATCTTTTCATTCTATTATGAATTGATAAAGTACTATTTGTTTCAACATACAGTGGGGGATTTAAGCTTAAATTCATTAAATTTTTTTTGCGTTACAACCAAGATAAACACTACATTGTCATAAAATAGAGAACAAAAAAATTACTTCTTTCTGATTTTTCGTAAAAAAAAACAGCAATAAAACTTTACTTTGTGTATTTATACACTTCATCACAATTGAAAGTTTAGATTCCGTGAAAAATTAAAATGAAATATTAGAAAGCAAAGAAAAAGAATGATTACGAATGCGTAGGAAAATATTTGAAGCAAAGGGGAAAAATCGATTTGTTTTAATTTTTTAAGTGATCACAACCTAATGCCCCGTTTCCTTCTAGGACGCATAGTTATCAAGATAATTGGGGTTTAAGTTTTTTATTTAAAAAATTGAATTATTTGGCAAAAAAAAACGAATTTTTTAATTGCCTAAGTAATTTTTAATCTTAGTGATTTATTTACAGTTACTAAAATATTGCTGATCTCTACTACAAAGTTTACGAAAGAATACGAAGATAGATACAAAAAATTTTTAAGGACAATAATCTCTTAAACTGAAATACCTCAAGGTGCAACAGTCGATATGTAAAATCCTACTGCACTGCTATTAGAAAGCTCCCGAAAACATTTTTTTTTTTTTCTTTTTTTGGTGAAAGTACTAATGAAGTACGAATCTTTTTGATTATTTTGTAGCGTAATATTTGTTTTTGGTTTTTTAAATTTTTCGATGTTTAATTTCGGATGGCTGGTGTTTGTTGATTGGATGGTGTGTAAATGGGGCTTTCTTTGTCAAACCAAAAAAGTTTTAAACTTTAAAATTGTTGGTTTTTTTTATAAATATTTTTAGACTAATGGGTAAAAAAGTGTGCACAAGTATATTATTGATATGTGTACATATGTATTTATTTTACTGGCTTTTAATATCACGCTTTGTTTAATCTGTTATATCGCTTTTGTTTAAATCGCAACAACAATGCTGATGCGCCTTCCGCAGTTATTGTTGCTGTTACTATTTAACTTATATTTTATGACAAACAGAAAGTTGTATGTTTGAGTTTTATTAATAATATTATTTTAATGTTAAACACTTAAAATTATTGACAAAGAAATGAAAGTGGATCTTGCATTGACAACTTTAATAATTTTATGTTTTTTTTTTTAATGCATTATTATTTTTCGGTTAGACTTAAGTTCGTTACTTATTGTGATTAATTTTGAGAAGAATAATTAAAGTGAGATACCAGCAGAAAGAATTATACATTCTGATTTGCTATAAACATCGTCTGCAAGGTTGCTAGAAATTTTAATATTTTCTTTATAATAAAATAATAAGAGTTATTTACGATCTTAAGTTTAATAGAAAAATAATATTTCGTTTGCAAAAATACTTCGCATAAAATACAATTAAAAAAATCAAATTATTTTTATTTATAAATATTAAAATCAATAGTGACACTATGCTTTTTGAGCGACTGAGTAAAAATATATATATTGGGTTTTTTTATAGTATTTTCAACGAAATAGAAATATTACGCAAAATTTTAACAGATCGATAAATAAAGTGGCAATACTTTCCCTTCAGGCACTATTTCCAGATAATTTTATTTCGGGCATTGTTTATTAAGTTATTAAATTAGTTGGTCTATTCTTATATTTATAGTTATAGTTTTAGTAAAGTCTAGGGTCGTTACTATATGCATGTAATTAATTTTGGAGAGAATATTCGGATGCAAGTATAAAGAAATGGTTTTTAGAATCACTTTATTTTTTCAGCCTTTCCAAAGTGGCATGAAAACTATTTAATTTGGACAAAATTCAGTATCTCATGAAATTATTTTTTTAAAGCGTTTAAGAAACAACCTATAGCAAATGCGAAAAAAAGAAAACTTAGGTCAAAAGTTTTAACAGTTGTCACTGTAGCCCTATCCAAATATGGCCAAACTTTGAACCAAAATTTATAAATTATTATGAAATTCTTCGGAGTATTAAACACAGATTAAAAACCTAAATAGAATTTTTAGTCCCCAATTGATAGCTACTTACCCCAAAAAGTATTTGACAGTCCCAGGATTAATAAAGGCAGAAAAGCCTTTTTTGTCAAAAAAATTTTTTTTCAATGATTTTTTCCGTAGCGGGAATTTATATATTAAAATTAAAAATTTAAAGTTTTATTTCACCATTTGATCCAAAATCTATGTTTATCAAAAATTGTTTAAGAACATCTCTATTCTCTTTGATTTTGTGGCAATTTTAATTTCAAATTTTACTTCTCGAAAAACCACATTTACGTAACTTTTTTTGTTTTCGAGTTAAATGTCATTACAAAAAATTGAGCGACGAAAAAATCATTATAAGATTGTTAATCTTGAAACCACAAGCTTTACTTAGATACCACATAAGCTAGAGGAGCTTCCTAAACCTCGCCTCTTAATGATTTATTGCTCATTTAAAATGTAAAAACTAAAAATGTGTATCAAGACATTTTTTGCCAAACTGAAAAAGCCAATTAGTTAACAAAATGTTTTTATATACATTTTGTTGAAATATTTGTAAGATCAAATTAAATTAAAGAATTGTAACACTTGAGTTAAAAGTAAACTTTTTCTGACATTTTCAAAAAATTATGAGCCTGAGTTAGCCAACTTTATTGACCTACCCAGAAGCCCCCCTTAACTCAAGATAATATCATTAAAATGTCTTAAGTGGATCATGAGATACTGAAACAAATCGTTTTCAACCCACTATGCCATCCGTCCGCAAGGCAGTTTTTAATTCAAAATATTTTCATAGAAGAAATGAAGTATTTAGAAAATGATTTCAAGGCGAATTAATTTTACCAGGTGGCATCGTTGCGGCAGTAGACCATTTTTCGCTTAATTTTGTAATGTTCAGAATAGCTGTCAAAAGTAAATTATTTTACATCTAAAAATTTCTTTGTTTTATTATTCTTTAAAAAAAAATTTTAAGAATATTTTTAAATTAATTTAAAAAGCGAATCTAGTAAAAACGTTATTAAAAAGTCTAAGAAATAAGTGCAGTATTTAATTGTGTTTAATAGTGCCTGTTTACCTTTTTATTGTTGTATTGTTGAGGCGGCGCTGCCACCTTTTTTAAATTCGCCTTGGCTTTGTTCTCTGATATTTAATTTGAAAACATTTATTGCAAAATAAAATCAATACTAGTAATAAAACTGGTGCAAAATGAATTGTTAAAACACAATTTAAGACAGACAATTAATGATTATGAAAATAAAAATAAACAGTTTAAACAGCATAAATGTGGACCCGAATATTATCTTGATGTATTTTTGTGTATTTTCCTATGAACTGGTTTATTTCGAGAAGTCAATGTAAATGATTATTTTTACATTCCCAAGCAGCGTTATTCATCAGGCGGTCTAAAAGGGAGTCTAAAAAATATATAAACTTGAAAATAAATGTTTAGTAGCTACAAAAACCAGTATTTTTCTTGCTCGTTACGTTTCTTGACTTTTAAAAGAGTCTCAAAAAGAGGATAAATTGATCATGCAAAATATTTTTGATTAGATAGGCATAAAATCATCATAAAAATTAAATAAAAAAGTTTAGCATATTGATTTTATCCAGTTTTTTTTTTCATAGATAAAAATTTGATTTTATCATTATTGTCATTTTATCAATAAATTTATATGATAATTAGCCTGCATTAATAAAACTCAATAATTTTCCAAAATGACTACCATTTAAAGTCTCACGTGACCAGTATAAATGTCTTCTCTTTCTTACGGTGTCGTGTGTGTGCATTGTGCAATAATTTTATTTTAAATTATAGGCCCATGATTATTTTATTTTAGTATGCAAATAAGGTCTTAATTTTGTTACACATCCATATATACATACGTACGTATGTTATCTTTTTGTCATAACGAATATGAAATTTTGACTTTCAAACAAATGTTACGAAACAATATTTGATAAATTAATGACAAACGCAACCAGGCAACATACCGCTTTAAAACATTTTAATTTACACTAAGATTTGATTAAGTATTCATATTGAAAAGTGAAAATAAAAAATATTAATTAAGGGAATTCGTTGTAAGACAATAAGTCGTACATTTAAGTGTTAAGTACTAACCAAGTTAAACAACCAAAAAAATTTAATTTCCACCGTCAGTAATAAATACGGCCGTGCACGGCCCTGATCAATAAGGTTTGTGATAACAGAAATTTTTTTATACAGAAATAGCCGCAAGTTTATTTTTTATTTATTTTCACAACGTCAGTTAACGAGCCTTTTTTAAACAGGCAAACATCGTCCAGCCTAGTGACACACCACGTCAACAAAGCTCTTCATTACTTTTGCACAATGATCACTTACATTAACAATGGCAAGGTAAAAAACAAGTTTTATTATTTTTCTTTTTATTTTCATATCATCTAAACTGTTAATGGGAGAATCCACAGCAAACAATTACAACTGTTGAATGGAATATTTTTTTTTTACCAAAAATCCAAGCACTCGATTATGAACAAATAACTATATACGACTATGAGCAACTTGCAGTTTAAAGGTTCTAGTTTTTTTCTCTTTGTAAAATAGCAAAATGATACTAAAGGTTATTCAACTCCACGTTCACTAAAAATTTCATTCACTTACAACGTTAAACACAATCACTAAGCGAGCAATCCCCTTTTCACGTAATTCTGTTGTTGTTACAACAACAAATACACTTTAAATTTACGTGTCACTCACCCAAACGTTCCATTCTTTATTACCGTCGTCTCAATGGCCTTCAAAACGACAATGTAGTCATTTTATTAATCAAAAATTAAGAAAACTTGCAGAATGTTGTAAAGTTTATTCAACTTTTTCTCAACGAGAAAAGTAGCAACAAACGACTTTGTAACGTCATCAGATTAATTGCAACATGTTAACGATATTTTGTGATAAGATTATCTCAAAGCAAAACAGAAAATAAAAGAGAAGAAAATTAACAGATTGTCTTTAGTTGGACGAACAGGAAATAAATAAATATTTTGCCGACTAGTGTAAAAATACGTTCGCATTTAAGCGAATTGCATTTATTTTTTGTCGTTATTAAAAAACTAATATTTTTGCTTTTTATCGAACATGATTTAAGACATGTGACTCCATCGGAGGGCTCAGATAAAGTCAATGGCAAGGTTGATTTTTTTTTTTTGCAGCAATTGAAGCTGCATGTCGGCCAAAGTGCTTCAAAAGTGTAGCAGACGTTTGTAGTCGTTTGCACCATTCATAAGAATCTTATCCAATATTCACACTACAAAACGGCCTTTATCTTGCAAAACCTACAATCAGCAGTCCTTTATGAAACCTATTAAGCAAACATTAAAATTTTGGTTTTTAAGCAAATTAGAAATTTTGATTTTGAAGAAAAAACTCTTCTCTAGTGGATCGAAAAAGATTTCATCATCAATCACAATAACAAACGGATTTGTTCAAGTTCAGGGGCGTTAATTTAGACTTAAAAAATTTTCAAACGTTAATCAAAAACAGAGTAACAAATCCTAAAAAATATTAACTCTTCTTTCGGCTGTATATTTGTTATTATTTTTGTTTATTCAATATATTTATTGAGCAAATTTTATATTTCTGCCAAATATAGCAGGAGCGCATGCATATAGCTTTTAAAGATAATTCAACATAAAAAACTTTTTAATAAAAAAGGCGTTTTTGTCCAATTTGTTATGGCACACATTGCAAGAAGAGGTGGTCAAAAGGATATAAGTTTCTTCACGATAGTCAGCCAGTTGACAACAATTACTTCTAATCAAAGAAAAACGTTGTTGATACAAAGCAAACTTACATTTCAAAAATCTTTAAGAATAAATAGAAACAAGTAAGAGCGCTATATTCAGCTACTCCGAATTGTATCGCTTCCTATAAAAAAAAATAAACAAATATTTGGGTGACGGAGAATTAAAAAAAAAAATTTTAAAAATTCGTACGATATATTTTACATTCAAATGATCTCGGCTCTTGATGGATTAAGCATTTTTAAAAATTTTAGTATTTTGTGAAAGATCTCTTCAAAAGCTTTAAGATGATACCCGTATTGATATTTAAAAAAATTTTTAATTTCTGAGGCCTGTAACTCAGAACTTGGTGCTTTTTTATTTCTTAATTTTCTATCGGCCCAAATTTTTTATTTTTTTTTTTTTTTTTGATTTTTGACTGGAGTTATTTCAATGTTCCAAATGTTATCGAAAAATTAGTGGCAGGCGCGGTGTTTATCCCACTGCCTCGAAGGACTTGGACCGATCTTGTTAACTTTCAATACTAACTCTTTCTGATCGATTGACGTATTTGAATTTTCTCTAGCTCATCTAGTACCTTGACATAGTTGATTTCAACAATAATACTGACGGACAGACGGACGTCGCTCAATCGACTTCGCTATGCATAAGAACTCAGAATATAAAAATTTTTTGGAGTGGGAAATGGATATTGTAGAAATTACAAACGGAGTAACAAACTTAGATATACACTTTTTCCACCTGTGATGAAGGGTTTAATAATTGCGTTAAGGATGCTTTAAATAAAATGCTGAGATGTCAAAGCAAAGCGTTTGAGAATGGCCTGCATTCATTAGCATTAGAAATATAATTACAGGCAAAAGAACGTTAAATGTCGTGAGTGATCTAAAGCTATTTCAAGTTTTGTTAAGTAAGCGAGATGCAGCAGCGAAAAGAGATGTTGACAATTATCAGCTAATGACGAAAAATCATCCTTTAGTAACGCGGGGATTTGTGATAAATGAAAATAAAAAAACCCGACATTTTTAATTAATCTCACTTATAGTAAAAAATAACCCAAGTCACTGGGAAATAACAAACAGTTGATTACTAGGCTGATAGACAGACTATGGCAATTAAAATAAGAAATTAAGGAAACCATTGATATGCAAGAGACTGATAACTAAAGTAAATTAAAAAATTATGATTTTATTTAAAAATTATAAATTTAAAAATCTGCATGGAATGGAAAAGTGGCCGTGGCTCTACACATTCAAAGTGATATATTATTTTTGTGTACCCAGAAAAAGAAACAGCTAAAGTCCTAAAATTGTTTCCAAGTAACTTCCATATGAGTTAAAATTTTCACTGGTACTTGGGCAAAGTGTGTGGTAGCTGGTGTTGTATTAAAATAATTTCTTAAATCTTTTTAATTTTTTAAGTTAATATTTGACTAAAATACAAAAATTTTCTATTTTTTTTTTAATTTTCTAATTTTCTAATTTTTTCACATTTAATTGTTTAAAATAATCTTATAAAAGCTGTCTGTACAATGCAAGTCAGTAGAATATTAAATTGTAGGGAAGTTATGGAGAAGCCCATACTCAAATAAAAATTTTTCTAAGATTATTTTCATGACTAAAAACATTAATATGAATTTTTATTGTCTCTGTTTGAAATTTGCTAAAGAACAGCTTTAAACGAACACGCAAAGGGTTTGTGGAATTTTGCAAAATTCTTGAATTTTATTTCTAAAATGTATAACGATTTGACCCATATTTAAGTTTATAACATTTTAGCTAAACTAATAAATCAATTCACGTTAGAGTTAAGATAAAAAGGGTTGCGTTTCAATCTGCTATTAAATATCCAATTTCTAAACGAGACACACAAAAATTGCCATAAAATATTCACAACCTTTGTTCATTTGAAAAAGGAAATTTAACATGATTCCCATTACTCTTGACAACTAAAAAAGATAAAATTCTTGGAATTTGCTTAATGTATTTGATGAAGGTATTTAAATGGCTTTTTAGGTCACTGTGTTCCTATAATATTTTAAAGCTGTTGAATTATGTTAAAGGAATACTTAGAAATAGCGCTAAGAACCGTTAGTATTTTTTTAATTTTTTATCTACTTTTGACTGCACTTTTAGGAAAAGGGGATAAAGATATTTACAAAAACAAAAAGTAGCAAAATTAGCAGACCATTAGATTAAAAACTTAAAAAACACACGTCCACGAAGTTAAATTGGCAAACGAATAAAATTTAAAATTTTTTATTGTTCTTCTAAGGGGGGGAGAGGGATATGTGTCGCCACTAATTTTTGTCTTTCTGTATAAAAACTGTTTCTTTTTAAACAAAACTTATGTGCTGTTTCTGTATCACAAGCGATCAACTAGTCTGAAAAAGTTTGTATGAAAAGCACTAATTTTCTTGGAGTTATATTCATAGAGTGTTTCAGACGAGTTAATCGCCTTTAATACAGAAACAGAAATAAAAAGTAATAAATTTTTGAGTTTTTTTTCTGTTGTTTTTTAAACAAAAAAAACGAAACCCTTTTTCAAGTTGAGGGTTAAAAAGGTTTGTTGTTTTTAGTCTTATAGATTCCCCAAAACCTTTTCACAAACATAATTTTAATTTAATTTTGCTGATTAGGTAACTGCCGCCAGATTAAAAATTTTTGAGTCCACTTTTAATTGCACTCTGTAATTTGACAGTACAAAAAAATATAACGATTTACTGCCGCGTGTAAGTTTAGCCCTTTTTAAAGTTTGGTAAATGATTATTTTGTGTGTTAATTTGATTTTCATTTGTTAGAGCATTAACACTCACAACAGCTAGAGTGGCGTAAGTGATTAAGTAAATGAGCGAATGACAATACTCGTATTGTTACCAATTCTCGTTTGTTGCCCAATTTTTATTATTGTTGCATTCGAAGCGTTAATAAAATGAAAATACCTCGTAAATTTCAACACAGCTGTTGCAGTTAATTAACGAATCGTTTTATTGCTCGTTATGTAATTATTGTTGGCTTTGTAGCGTCTTTAAGCCCTTTTGGTTTGTTCGTTAGAAATGCAAACAAAGAAGTGAAAATTTACTGTAATCGAAAAGAGTTAATTTTATATTTGTATAGGAAGCGTTCAAAAGGCAAATTTGAACGTCTGAAACTAAATTACTTATTAAGCCTGTGGATTTAAAGAATCGAAAAAAAGATAACTTCTTGTGAAAGTTTTTTTTCAGTATTTATGAGTAATAAATTTTTTTCAAACTTCAAGTTATTTTTTATCTTAAACGTTATTTTTTTAGTGCTGAGAACATTTTCTCAAAATTATTTACTATATTTTTTTTAGTTTGTTTCCCATTTTGAATTTACGAAGTGAAGTCATAAACCTATTTTTGTTTTCTAATTCTTGTTACTCCTTAAAAATCTTTTTAAAACATATTTGCTCACTTTCCTACTTAACCAATATTTACAATCTGCAAATTTTATTTAACAAATATAAATTTATTACACAAGAAATAAATTTAAATGAGTTTTATTGAATTTTGTTTTTTCAAAAATATTAATTTTTTTGTGTTCAAACATTTTAGTAAAAAAGAAACTTAAGAAATAAAACTTTAAAAACGTGTATATATTTTTGACCTATAATTTAAAAAAAAGGCATGAGTTGTTTTTTATTACAAAAAAGAAAGACTAAAATTGTTTTTGTGGGAATTTCATAAATGGCAGTTTGCATGCAAATTTTATATTGTTTAAATAAAATACAAAAAGGTAGATTGTTAACAAGCGCATAATTTTACATAAATATCTCATAAATTTGATTTAACACGAACAAAAAAAATCGCCCTAGTAAAGGCCTATTTTTTTAATAAATGTAAATTTATCAGAAAATGCTGCATCGCCTTAACGAATATTTTATGAATTTAATTTCGTTGCTTAAAGTTATTGACGATTAGATCTTTTTGTTTAATTAGGTACCTCAGCGAAATGCTTGCTTAGTGATAAAGTTAATGGTGTTTCGACCATTATCTGCAATAATTAAATATTTTTCTATTGTTTTTATTTAAAAAAAATGTTGTGTTTGTAATTATTTATCACCATCCAATGGACTCTAAAACTTAAAAAAAGTCAGACCTGTCGTACCGCGACAACCGTGGCATCTCTTATATAAAATCACTGCCTTTTCAGTTCTTTGAAACACTATTTTTTGTGATTTAGAGCTCAAAAAAACCAGATGATGAGCCTGAGGCCTTATTCTTAGAGTAATCCATTTAATTTTGATCACAGAAAATTCAGGCAATTCCTTAACGTTCAATGAATAATTTTTTTACTATTTTGTAAAAATGAGCCAAATAAAAAAATTAACACATAAATTAATGATTCTTTTTTCGTTATAGATTTATATAATTTAAAACTCATTATCTTGTTATCAAAATTATTTGGAAAGTTATAAAATAAAATTCAATTACATTCAAAAATAATAAACCATCGGCCAAGTCGACTGTCTGACTGAAAAACTACGAAAACCTTTCGATGAATACATCCATTTCTTTAGATATTTAGCATAATCTTCAGAAAGAAATTTCGTGCAAGGAAAGTGATACAAAAAATCGGAGGAAAACTATGCTGCCGTTTCACTGGGTATCTCGTCATTTGCTAATGTCGTTGAGATTCTATTGAACTACACGATCACCTTCATCGTTTTAAGACGATGTTGCAAAAGTGAGAAATTCGAGTAAAACTCTATAAGAAAACTAGACAATGAAAATTATCACCCTGTTACTTTAATAAAGAGCTTTCGTGAGATCACATCACGTTCACATTTCATGACACAATGGCATTGAATAGAAATTTACTTTATCGTCGAAACAAAGAAGCTAAGAGAATTCAAATAAAGATTAAAGCTCCTTATTTGTAATAGGAATTATATGAAAACTCAAAATTCAAACTTAACTGTATAAGTTAAAGCTATTTTGGCATAGAGGAAAAACGAATACGTCAAATTTCCCACAAAGCCGCTGTATCGATTTGCTTAGTTAAGCCCTTTACAGCCATTCTACTTCCCTGCTGAAGTCAAAAAATTAGAATTAAGAATTGAATAATTATCATTAAACCTAAGGTAGGCTGATTCCATTAAAAGTCAAACGAAAAAACAACTTTCTTTATAAAAAAAAATCAATTCCGAAAAGCAACAACCGATTTGCAACTAATATTTCCTTTTTTCTTCAACATTTATTACATTTTAAAATTCACCAATTTTTATATGCAAAACTCAACATAAATTAAAAAAAAATTACATAAAATCTTAACTTAATCCCTTAAGAAATGTTTAGCCTCATAAAAACGATTTATTTATGACAACATAATTTTTAAATTAAACTTTATTTTTTTAGCACCCAATTTTTGGTTGCCTGATAACAACTGAACTCAACTTGAGATGTTTCTTTCTTTAACGAAAGTGCTTTGCATAAAATGTGAAATGTAAAAAAAGGCGATCAAATTGTTGCTGCAGCTGACAGTATGGCAACATGTTTGTTCAGCGATGATGATTATGATGACGGCCAAAATGATGTCGAAGAGAGTACAAATTTAAAACCAACAAAGACGATACAGCTGCTGATGATGTAAAATTGGTTTAGTTTTATTTCTTTTTTTCTACGCATAAAAGAGCTTATTTACACATTTACAACACAGCTGCCATAGAAGTTTGTTAAAGTAACCAGTGTTACCATATGTAAATTTTTTTTTATTTCTGAAGTTTTTTTTATGTATCAAAAAGGTATAAAAAAGACATTTAGTTCTTTTTATCTATTACTTGGGGTATCTTTCTAATTAAAAACTTTTTTTCTCAGCTTCAGCTGATAACTTAGCAATTTTTATTTAATTTTTATTTTATTATTTTGCAATGATGTTTTATTTCTACTAACTCATTTTTTAATACAACTTTTTTTAGATATGTATACGTTCATGTAAATACAAAGGAATGAAAGTTAACAATAACGTGCAATTACTACATTACTATCTGTCAGTCCGTGCTAGAATGGAAATCGACTTTGCCAAGGTATTAGATGATCTAGAGAAAATTCAAATACGCCAATTGAATTCCAAACAAAAAAAAAACAAATATATGGGGCGACAGAAAATAACAAATAAGAAAAAACATCAAGTAAAAAAAATTGGCTCGCCTGTATGACCTCTGACCTTTTAATTGAAAAGTAAGATTGTGTGCAATATTTTTTTAAAATATCATTATGGCAATCATTTAAATGCTTGTGAAGAGATCTCTCAGGAAATTCTACAAATTTTTTAAAATGCTTAACCCATTTAGAGCCGATGACATTTTTATGTAAAATTATTTTCAGTACCTAATTATTTTATTAATTTTTATTTTTTTATCTGTGTTACCATAATTTTTGTCGTGTTGATTGGAATTACTTTATAAAACTGGATTTACATATGTGGTGAAGGGTATAAAAGGTTCAGCATACCCGAATATATCACTCCCACTCATATTCAAGTTGCAGCAAGTTTCATTCTGCGCTTGAACTATAAAATTCTTCATTTAATCGTATTTTTGAAACTTTGCTTTTGATTTATATTTATTAATGCTTTTCTGCACCTCTAGACGTCAGACTTAAATTTAATACAGTAAGTTTTAGGAACAATTTCATTGCCCAAGTTGGGCCAGATATAGTGGCGAAGTAGATTTTATTTTGTATAGGAAATCTAGTCAAAATTAAATAGACTTCTCTCGAAATCTCGTGTAACGAAAATGAATATTCATAAATAAAATATATGAAATGTATCAAATTTAATTTAAAAAAAACAGATTTTGAGCAGAAACAAAGATATTTTTTATGTACGACTTAATAAAAAAAAATGGTAACACTGACAGCAAATTAGTAACAGCACTTGTATTGATAATAACTCTAGAGAAAGTCTGTTTGTGTTGCTTAGCACTTCGAAACTTGTAGATCTAGCGAAAAAATATAAAGAAACGTAGGCAGCACGTAAAATAGACTTTAGAAAAAGAGTTCATTCAACTTTTGAAGATTGGCCAAATAAAAATGTGTTTTTCTTCTTCTTATAATTCTATAGTTTAAAAAATGGGTAACTGTGGCAGTTAACAGCTGTTATTTTTTTCTTATTGTAAACAATACTTTCCCATGCTTTCCCTGTAACATTTATAAAATATTTATTTAGAAATGATTCGTCTTAAATCTTGTTTTAAACAGACCTGGGTAGTCGGATTAGTCAAATCGATAGGGTATTTTTCCGTATGGCTTGATGCAAAAATTATTGTGCAATAAAATATTGGCCCGTTATTATAGTAAATAGCTATTTTAATTTTTATAATTCGTTATATTTCATATAGAAATTATTGAGGGAAACTTATACATAAACAATTATCTTCTAACACATTTGTAATAATTTTATACTGAAACGACGTTACCTTTGCACGGTTTTTCGTATTAAAATAAAATGAGTTTTTTGTCAAAAAGTCACTGGCAACGCTGTTTGCTACAGACATCACACCTATACAAATGTTTACATCAATTTTTTCATTTTTCCCTTTAGAATGTGATAGAAACTTTGTTATACGTAGTGATTGATATTTCCATCATCAGTGATTATTATTTTATGAATAAAATGATGGTCACTGTTATTGTAGAGAAGCTTTAGAGTCTTTTGAAACGAAGTTATTACCCTGTACCTTCTTTTTTCAAAACAATATTTCTTGATGTTACTCTTTCGAATAGTTCAGATAAAAATAAGTTGAAGTATAAAAATAGTATTCGTAGTTAGTTTAATTATATTGATATCACTGCTTAGTGACTTTCGTAGTATAGAATATTTGCAGCTTTATATTAAGCATACGCTAGATAAAAAAGTGCTTATAAGTTTACACAAACGTTATAAATTTGTATTTGATTCATTTACATAAATGTGTGAAAGCCCTACACAGGTCATGAAGTGTTTGAATGTGTGTGAATAAGAAATTAAAAAGAAAGGCGTTCGTTTTTTGCAATAATAAAAAAATTATGCTGCACAAATTAAATAAACAACGACCAATTTGAATTCAAATGGACGTATCTTTACATGTTTGGCAATTATGCTGACATTACAGATGTTTTTAGCTGATTAGGACATTCATAAAAATAACAAGATTTCGAGTCAATTGCATTTAGCCTTTAAAAGTTAACATTATAATTAAACGAATAATTGTTTTCTCATTTTGCCATTAGAGGCTAGAAAGATCGCATCATATGAATAGCAAAAAGTAATTACAAAAATCCAATTTTTTCGTTTTTCTAGATCTTAAACCATTGCTAGCGTCAGTATCAAGTATTTCTAATCCGTTTTTTTTTACTAATTTTAATGGGCAAGACAATTTGAAAATATTTTTATTAATTTAAGCCGATTGGAACAAACAGGTGAAGTTTATTTGTGGGGTGGTTAAAAAAAAAGAAATTATTAACTTAACATCTGCTTGTTATTTATGTTCGTACCCTTTTATTTTTGGTAGCCTTAGTTTGTCAGAATATTGCAAAAACACAAGACTTTTTCTTGATCTTTCCCATAACTTGATAAGAAAAAATAAGCCGCAAGGGGAAAAATATAAAAACTCATTTCTAATTAGCTGTTAGCTGCTGTTAACTTATGCATGTGTGATTAAAATTTTTTACTACAATGAATTTTGTTGCAATGAATTTCGTTTGCTACTGTCACTGTTAAGTACTGCTCTTCTTAAATGCCTAAAATGTATATCAGTGGCAATATTTATTTCCTTCGCTAATGATAGTCATGATATTCTTCTTGGTTTTTGTTGTTGTTGTTTTCATTGTTATTGCTGCTGTGTTGTTTTTTTTTCGTTTTTTTGTAAGAACCATAATAATGGCGATGATCACTTAAGCAGATTTTAATGGTACGATTGTTGTTGTTTTTATACTGTGGTTTAGGTCACTGCCTTTAATAGTTATGCTTTCTGCTTTTGACCAAAGACTTTGTGGTTACAATGGCCCACTAACAGAAAATACGACCGGTGTCTGTAATAGCATTACAGTATTTCCACTGCTGCTGTTAACTTCTGCTGCCACTTAGTTTTTATTTAACTTTTTTCATTTCGTTTTAGCGTTCATTGACTTAACGCACTACTAACTTAGTACCACAGTCACCGAGTTCTTTTTTTTTTTTTTTTGTTTTTTCCGGCCAGAGAAGTAATTTTAAATATTATAAGTTTCTTCTTCAGTTCGTGTTACTTTTTACATTTTTTTTTTTTTTTTTGCATTCAACTGGTTAAATATTATGAATTCCCTAGATTTACGAATAATAATTTTTTCTTCGATTTTAATTTAATGTTTCATATAAAAATTTATTTATCATTTAAACACACTTTATAATTAAAGAATATAAATTCTAAGACCTACGAAAATGAATGTCTTTTAAACTAAGAAATATATTTGAAAAACAAACAAACAGGTGCTGTCCAAATTAATAAATATCAAAAAGCTGCGTGTCATGTCCTGACGAAAGTTGCTGTTCTTAACTGGCTTCTAGGTATTTTAATAAATTATTTAAGCAATAGAGATAAAAAGACCTTGTGCCCTTTAATAATGCTTAGTTTCCCTAAAGCAATATCACCCTTTATATATGTCAGCCAAAATAAACAAAATTGAAATCAATACGAAATGTTTAAACTGATTTGATGATTTAATTGACTTTCAATTAAACACAACAGCAAAAAACTAAACAAGTCATTACACGATTGATATCAACTTCCCCTAAAGCTGCGATCATATAGACACGTAATGAAGCAACAAAAAATAAAAGATGTATTGTAGCATATTATAATCACTTAATTTTTTCGTAGGCCTAATAAAGAAATTTCACCAGCAAAAAAAATCAATCAAAAAATCTTATTAACACGAAAAAAAAAGAAAGAAATAAAAAAGAATGAAAACTAAAAAAGCAAAAACAGAAGCCTAAAAAAATCAATAAAACTTTCTAAAGTATTAAATAAACTGTAAAAGTTAAAAAAATATAAACTCCACACTTCAGAGAAAAGCAAAAAAAAAAAAAACGAAGACACATATATTTTAAGCCAACATACGGTCAGTATAATTTTTTTTTTTTTTTTTATTGAAGAAAAAAAAGAAGTTTAACACTATGCTAAAGGCGTTTACAATTCTCAGTTTCTTAAAACTACTTACAACAACTACTCATGTAAAATGAAAGATCAGTAGACAGTTGGACAGCCAACCACGAAAAAGCAAATGAACAGGGTGACTAAATAATTGATGTTTCAATTTCAAAATACCACTTGCGACCATCTTGTAAAGAGATCTGTTTTCGCCTGCTTTTTTCAGAAAGTAAAGATGCGATAAAAAATTTATAATTCGCTAAAAAAAAGCACACATATAAATTATTAAATGACAATTTTCTCAGACAATGAGTGTTGTGCTTGCTGATTATACTATGACATAAGATTTTTAAAGCTTGGGGTTAGGATAATATTAATAATATTCCTCCGGCATCTTCATGTATTCTTTCATAACATAATTTTTGCTTGCCGTACCCAGAGGTAAAAGCGTAACTCGATTGTTTTCACTACAATTGTTACTATCAGTTTGTCACAGCCCTCTATCTCTGGAACCGTAATAGGTAGACTCTTAAAAACAATACTAAAAATTGAACAAGTACTAAAAATTAAAGGATGGTCTGAAAGTGACTTGACAATTATAAAAACATTGTTAATTTTTGAATGGCAATAGGCAGACATATCAAACTTGCACAGACCGCTTAGCAACAGATCCAAAAAGAATTTAGATGGAAGGGTGAGCATTTCTTTAGACCCCAGTTGTCAGACACGTTTAGGTTTCTCTAAATGTCAATAGAAAAAATTAATATTCTCGACATTTTAAAAATAATCAAAAAATATATATATATAAAGGGTGTTCCTATGGTCATGTGATTTCAACATATACGGCTTTAGTTTTTTAACCACAATATTTAAACATTTACGGCCGTATGCATAAATAAAAGTTAACATGAGATAGGCATAGCTGATGAAACAAAGCAGGGTCTCTGCAAGGCCCTTTACACAATTTAAAACTAAAAATAGTTTTAGATTAAAGTTATGGATCACGATAATTATCTACAATGATTTTAAGTGATTGGACCTAAAGCAAAACACGCTGAGATCCTGCTTAATTTCTTTACTCATGCCAAACCCATTCAAAGTTTTTGTTATGCATACCGCTGTTAGAATTTACTCAGAGAATCGACAAATATATGCGCTTTAGAAATCAATGTGAACAATAAATGTAAAACTTTAAGGACAATTCTATAGAGGCCGTGAACCGAAAGATACTTTAAATTAAAAACAACAGAAAAAAAGATAAAGTCGTATAGTAAAAGGTGCTTCATACATACAGAGGCATGTCACAGTGTTCACGAACATAATATCAATAAGCAATATGTCGCATTCAAAAGTGACAAAAGGTCCACAGTCATTAGTATGGCAATAGTGTCACTCATGAGAGTGTTATAATGTGTCATAATTAAAAGAACTCACCAAACTAGCACAGGGTGGGTTTATTTTTAAGCTCACTTTCTTGTTTTCCTGTTATTTACTCAGCAACATTAATTTTTACTAAATATTAAAACAAAATTGCAATTTTAGTCAGGGCTAAATATTTGCCATTTTTTCGAAATCACGAGCATGCAGAATGCGCTAGAGTAACCTCAAAAAGCAATGGAATGTAAAGTCGAAAGTTACAGATTTATAAAAAGAAAAAGACTAGAAATATTAAATCCAACTCAAAAAGCTTAGCTAAACTCGGCTCGTATACATTGATATTTGACTAGAAAGCGTTGGAAAATTGTGTCACGGATCGAAGAGTCTAGACTTAAGCTGCTAACATAGACATCAATATATGAGAAATAATTACGGGTACTATTTTCTTTTAGTACCGTCTTTCGCACTGACATTGGAAAAGGGTAAAAGGGTTACATGAAAAATAAATTTTTACCAAAGTTAAATTTAATGTCCAATTTCAAATCCAATACAAAACATTGCTTTGCTTTGTATGATTAGCAATGGGTTTTACATTCTAAAGATGCGTTATACTTTTATTTATGTCCTGAAAAAAACTGAAAAAGCTTAAGGACTTAGTAGGTAAAAATAAATTTATGTAACATTGAGGCCTCCTACATCCGTAGTTTTAGGTCATTTATAAAAGAGGAACGTTGGATTTAAGGATATTTTATTTATATTTATGTTTAAAAATTAACAAAAGCAATAATTTTGTATTTTTAGAAATTAAGACGTTGATTGTTTAAAGGAAAAAACAATGTTGAGAAATTACAAAATCAAAAACAAAAAATTATATTATAAAGAGTTCAGATATTTATATTTATTTAACTTGTCGCAGCTTAAACATTTTTACTACTCAGCACTGTGCCGTAATAAAGTTTTTGCACAGTTTTCAATTCTAAAATTTTTTCTCCATTATAATTTTGTACTTTCATTTTTATATATTGACTTTCCGTTTATTGTTCTTCTTTTAAAAAAGCAGTTAATTGGCAACTTAATTTTTTTTTTAAATACATTTAACTAAAAAATTGTTTTTTTTTCTTCTCTTCTAAAGTTATGTACAACCCTACACAACAAATTCCAAAATTTATTTCCATTAGCACTTTTTGATTAAATTATTTTTAAAAATTATTATTTATTTATTTATTAATTATTTTTTTTTTTTTTTTTTGTTTTTAACAAATAACTTTTCTTTTAATTACTCAACTTTAACTAAAGTGATGAAACTTGTTTAGTTTTAATTTTTTTAATTGATAAATCATATTGATTTAGTAGTAAAGAAAACAAAGCCGCGCTGATTTAACATCCTGACTTCGTAACCCAGCTACGATCAACTTAAAAAATGTTAGGGCACTGCCACCTTATTCTAGACTCTCTATTACTCCTTTACCTTTACCATCTATGTTATTCACTCTTTCTTCTTCTAAAGAAGGTAACGCAATTAATGGAAGGTCATGATTATTTTCTAATTTTTTATTGAGTCTACTTCAGTTTCAAAAAAAAACTATTAAACATCTTAAACGTATTTGCAAGAAATTGTAAAATAGATCTCATTCACCTGCCAGCAAAAAACCAACAAATTTAAGATTGATTAACTTAAATAAAATCTAGACTTGTCAAGACTAAGTGCATTAACTAAGCCCTACATTTTTGTAGCCAAAATCAAAACGTTAAAAGTTTTAAATATTTCATAAACTGAAAAACAACTGAAACTAAAATAAACAATATTTGTTAAGCACTTAAAAATCATTACAGACACTCCAGTTACAGCATAAATATTGACACAAATTAAGCCGCATAAATACATAAAAAGCAAATAACACAAATTACTTGAACATTTCTGTTTTTTTCTGTTTTTTTTTTTTTTTTTTTAATAAAGAACTTTAATGCTCGTTCGGTTTTCTCTACTTCATTAAACAGCAAAAGAAAAAAAATTATATTAAGAGAATAAATAAAAAAAATAAGAAAAAGAAATTATCAACATAAAATTTCACCCAAAAAGTAGATCAGCTGAAAGTTCATTCATTCGTACTGGTATATTCCATTCGTTTAAGTAGATAAACTTTTTTGTTTTGTTTTTTTTTTTCTTTTTGCATAATTTGCAAGCAACAACAACAACAAATAAAAAAGATAAAAAATGTTAAAGAATAAAAGGTACGCAAACAACTTTAGTTTTTATCCAGAACCACCTCACTAGACTTATGTTTGAGCAAACGCTAAAGCAAAAGCAGTTGCTAAAACTGTAAAGGGTTACAAAAATTAAATTTTACCTTTAATTATTATTTAAGAACAATATGTGGGTCTAATAAAAAGAGTTTCACTTGGCTCATTACTGCCCTCTGTGTTATATCTGTTGCAAAATCTAGAGAAAAGTAGAGGTGAAGACGAAATTTGTATTTTAAGCCAAAGGAAGGCATGTATTTCTAAAAAATACACACTTTTAAAAATTTGAGGTTGTTGAGCCTTTTCATTCATTTAAAAACTTTGATTGTTTTAATGTCTGCTCAAGACTATTTCTACAAAGGCTTACGTTGCGTTCGTTAAGTTTTTATTATCTCGTATTTCTTGGTGTATTGTTGCGGATTGTTGTCCGTCGCCCCTCTCATTAATTTCGATCAATTACCAATTATTTACCAATTATTTACTCATAAATCGTTATGTGGGTCTCGTCCCATGAAAACTTTCGACCCCATTTGATTATCGTTTTCGCTAAAGCAATTTTTTGCATCCAATAAAATTTAATCTATTTCTTCTTAGACATTTCTATGCTTTACGATGCTGGACTTTCTTTCTCATTTTTTAGAGACTGAAACAGTAGGAGAAACGTAAAATTCAGACTACATCTCTCATGTTATTTAAGTGAAAAAGGGGAGCGAATATTAGGTGAATGAATGGACGCTACGGCTCAAAAAGCTGCAGAAACCTTCCATAAAGTTAACTTTATCCGATATCAGATATTATCGTATAAAGACTTCAGAAGTGTATCGGTGTTAAAACTGAAACGCAAACTTGTCGAAAATCGTACATTTTAAAATTACTTCAACAAAATCAGAGTTTTCTAAGCTCTCAACTATAAATTATTTAATTCCCAAACAACGACAAGTTAATATAAAAGCTTTGGCATTCATAAATATGGCTGAGAGCTTTTAGAGTTGTGAGAAAGGGTGAGGTGTATTGCTGATAACACCAACCGATAACCATAGAAACAAACAAAATTTGGAATGTACAATTAAGGACTTCTGTCTATACATTTGTTATTTATAAAGAAGTCGGCAAGCAGACTCACAATTATATAAATGCAAATAATGAAACATCTTATAAAATTTTAAAGATCTTCGAATTTTTCTGTTCTTATCAAAAGTTATTACGATATTCATAAAAAAGCACGTGAATAAAAATAACACGTCAGCCAGAAAGCGTCTGGAGTAAAAAAGCAACAAACTGTTTTTTTAAATACCGGTTTATAACGTTAAAAACTCTCCTCGCCCAACTTAATTAGTAAAAAAAAAATACCTTTGAACTTTGAATCATTTAATTGTTCAAATACTATTCTCATATTTTCACCTTAAAATCGCACACGTTTTTATGTTTCCGTTTTCGTTTTTATGGCAGCAACAATTGCAGCAATTTTAAGACACACAATCCACTTAATTTGTTGACTTGCTAAAGCAACAAAAACAAAACAGCAAACTGAACAACATTAATAAGTGAATATTAAATGTAAATAACAAAAAAATCAAAAAAAAAAAAAATAATAATAAAAAAAAACGAATGAGAAGCAGTGAGAAAAAATGATACAACAACAAATTCCATCTCAGGATGAGCAAAACAATGGAAAAAAAAGTAAATAAACAAATGCAAAAATAAAAAAATAAACAAAAAACAACAAAATTGTCAAATGTATGCCAAATTGAGTGCATTGAACCCAAGTGTAGCATAAACAAAACACAAATGCAAACACATGCAGACGTAAACATGCAACTGCACCACCAATCCACACACATCACGGCACACATTCATAAATAAAATAAACATACAATTGCAGTAAAACTTTTATTTTTGTTGTTTTTTTCTCTCAGTCTTATTCCAAATGCATGTGCAACACAACTTAAGTTTTGAATAAATTTACGAAGGCGGGCTAAACAGTCTTTTTAAAATATATTTTTCAAAACACCTCGTTTGTGGAAGGCTCAAGTGGAAGACTTTCAAGTGCTTTAAAACGACTTAGTTATTCTAACAGAGGGTAATGGCTATTTGCAACATCCTTCAAAAGTTGTTTTAACGTGGCTTTAAGTACATAAATCAAGGGATTAATAAAAGGAAACCTAAAAAATAAATTCTCTTTAAAAATAAAACAAAAGCAAAAGCCGTCATCTTTCTTAATGAGGTGAGACTAAAGTATCCATGTTTTGTTTAAATTTTTTTATTTTATTTCGCCTCTTAATACAAATGGGTACCGTTAGAAACCGTAATATTCGTTTTGTAGTGATTTCAGCCCAGCAGAAATCGAACTCCTTTCGATACTCTTAGCCTGCCTGTAAGCCAATGATGAACAGTTACACAAAATTTACTCAGCATTTGGAGTCTCTAACAGTCACAGCCAAAAAATCATTCTTATTTTCGTCAAATACATGAATGGGTAGATTTTACCTTAAGATCCTATTAGTTTTCCTGCTTTAAAACTAATTAATAGATAACCTTTTTAGCATGTACACAAGAAGAAGCCCGCTGCTATTCTTTTTTATGATAATGAGAGAGATATTTCATCTTCAATTTTTGGACTAACCTCTCCACAGATTTTATCCCAAAATTTAGTACTGCGACCCTCGAGGGGACTCATTGTTATTATAGCTGCTTTATTCCAGCTCATACTTTAGCAAGTGGGCTATTAAAGAGATCAAAGTACAAAGTTAAACTCGTGTATCGATAAAGCTGGATGTGTTTCCTGGAGTATGATGTTTCATCGCAGGTAACAGTTTAATTCTGATCTCCTGACGTGCATATTTGGTAGCGGCCATCACTGCGCGAAAGTATGAATGGGATTTCTCCCCGTTAGAAATTAAGTTTTTTTATATGAACAATTTTAAAGAAGAAGAATAAAGCAAGATTTGTTAAACTATTTTCCCTCAATGTAATCATTTTTAAATACAAAAGAAAGAAGCCTTATGTTCTTAAAGTGTGCTAGGAATCTATCGAACATTTAAAAGATTTTTCAGACTGTCTTCGCATAAAAATTAAATTAAATCGAAATAATTGCTTGAAAACAACAACAACGTTAAATTGGCAAAAAAAACACAGCTTAAGATAAGATTTCCTTTTTGCCTTTTTTTGCTTTTTTCATAATTTAAGGCCACAAAATTTACAGGAGAGAACAAAAATGCAGCAGCAAAAAGCAACAAAGTTTCTGAAATGTTAAACATGTAACATTTATTAAAAAAAAAACATTTTTCCTTGAAAGTTATTGACCACCTTTTTAACATTGATTCCGTTAAGGGAGTCGATTCCTTCTAAAGCTGTTAATTTTTGCCAATTACAATTGTATTTATTTTGTAGCAGTTAAACAAAGTGGTCTTTTTTAAACATTTTCATGTTATTTGTTAAATATTTTTATTTTTTTATTTTTTGCAAGTTTATACAACAATTTCATAAACGAATATATTTATGTTTAAGTAAGTTGTTTTAATCGTTTGCTGGCTAACAGAGTTAGCGGCTGCATGCTTTATTAAAATTGTTTGGAGTTGCTCTGCTGTGGCACAACTACTGCGCCAAGACGTCTACTATGCGACATTAACTTCAGAAAAAAAAATAATAATATTAATAATAAATAAATAAAACAAACTTCAGCTGCGAGTTCAATGACATTTCACCTACTTGCTGTGGTAAACTGTTGGTAATATTGCTGTTGTTGGTGGTTCTGCCGCTGATATTCGAAGTCTCAGTGTCGTTACTGCTGCTGTTATTTTGTATTCAAATTTTTTTCTTACGATGATTTTTTTTTTTAGTTTTAGACTGTTAATTTTCAACAAATTGAAAGACATAAAAATATATTTAATTTTTTTTTTTTGTATAATAAATAATGTTCATTAGGAATTTACAAAATTAGTTTGAATAGTTTTTTGGTTGGAAAACGTATTTAGAGGCATTTAAGAGATCGGATTAATATAAATTGTGAGCAGTTACTATTAAAACTTTGAAATTTTATTAATAATTTAATACATTAATTTTTTTAATCGGCATAAAATTAGAGATACACAATTTTAATGGGGTTCGAGTTTTTTTTAGAATATAAAAATTGTTGTTTAATTATTTTAGCCAGTGAATAAGGCAATATCGCGTCTAACACTTCTGCAAGAGATTTATTGAACAGACCTATGAAAGAAAAATCTTTTCTTTTTTAACAAAATACATATTTACTTAACATTGCTCGGTTTAGAGAACAACTAAAATGACACTACGTGTTATTACCAACAGTTTTCCAAAAAATTGCAAGAAAAAATATTTATTGACCCAAAAAGGCAAATACTTGTTATTTAGCGGTCACACTATGTTCACAATGAACACATTTTTTTTTTGTGCTTATAAATATTTTTATTTATTGTTGTCTAGTTTTCTTCGAATCAATGTTTTGTAGTAGTACTATGAATTTAATAAAAAAAAATTGTGTTATTAACATTAGTGTTCGCAGTGTTAATCCTTTATATTTCATTAAATATTTCAATCTGCATTCACGAATTTAGTTAAAGATTAAATTATTTTGGAGTTATTTTCTTAAAGCTTCTTTAGTCCCATTGTTGGTTTTTTAATGTGCTCTCTTTAGGACAAAACTTGATCAACAAAGTATTTGAAACATTGAAATAAATAATTTTTTTAGAAGCTACGACACCGAGACTGATTCTGACCATACAAGTTGACAGAAAAGAATAAAATTTTCTCAATTAGTAAAATAAATACGTACAAAAAATATCAATTAAACATCTTAACAAAAACATTTATAAATTTAATTAAAACAGTAGTAAAATTTAAAGTTAAGTTCAAGCAAGTGTTTATTGAAAAACATTTTTCATATTTTAATGTTAATTTATTTTTAAATGAAATATGTAATTGAATCAATTAAAAACTTATTGAAATTTTAATCTGAAACGATTTAAAGGTGAAAAAGCTCTGTTTTAATATCCTGAAATATTCAACATTCACGGAGATTGGCCCTTATAATCTCGGGCAGTGCCTAATTAGCAGCTCCAAAAATTCTAGCCTCTGCACATTTAATTTGCACTGAATAATGTAAGTTTAAAACTTGGGTGATGGCCCCGATTTGATTACTTGAAAGAAAATCTGCCTTACTTAAAATATATGTTAATAGCTACCGGGAAAATTGTATAAAGTCGTCTGAAAACAAAAACAAGGAGTTTAAGTAAAACATAAAATCTATTGCCATGATAATATTTACAATGCATCCACGTTGTGCTCCACATTCATCTAAAAAAATCCTTCTTCTTTTTTTACGCTTTATTTTACACGTATTAAAACTCCCTCGTTAATAAATTGATTTTTCATATTTTTTGCTTTTATAAATTTTTATAAAGTTACTGTTTTTAGATGTCCCTTAAGCAACTTAATTTAATAATTGCTTAAATTTGAAAAGACTGCTTTCCGTCAGTTATGTAGAAGTTTTTTTTTGTTTTTTTTTTTACTGGCTCTTGGTGTTACAAAAAAAATCACAAAAATAAAAAGACTCTCTTTAAACATCTCACTAAAAATAAGGTGTGTAAGGCATGGAATTTTTGGGCTTGTATTAAAATTAAACTAAAATTTGTTTAAACATTTATCTGCTTTTATATTTCTTTAATATTAAGTGCGCGTGTGTGTGCATTTTTGTTTCAAGTTTTTTTTTTTTTTTTTTTGTAACAAATAACGCTGCATAAAACGTTTTTGTTTAAAATTGTTATAAAATGCAAATTATATTTATATTAACTGTATTTTTATTTAAATTATTAACATAAAAATGTATAGAAAAAATTAAATACATTTTATTGCTGCCATGTAAAAATTTTATTACAAGAGCATGAAAAAATTTATAATTAAATACTGTCAAATATTTTTTTTTTAAATTTTAATAATAAAAAATTAACAACAATATTGAATGCTAAAATTTTGAAAAGTTCACAAAACGTTTTTAATCTTTTTTGATATAATATTTAAATTAAGTAAAAAATAGATTTTTTCTACAGATATTTAACCTGACCTTGCGGTTGTTTTCTCGTCAATGGGCGGGAAATAAAGTCAATATGAAAAACTATAGTTAGCAAATCCTATAATAGATTTAAAGAAATATTAAATTAAAGTAAATATTTACAAATTTGCTTGGATCGTTACATCCGTCATTGATATTCTTCTCATCAATCTACTTTAGGTTGTGTACGTTGTAAACATCATCCATTAAGCCAACCCAATTTAGAGAATTAGAAAAGGATACTTTATTCAGATTAAATAAATACTAATCTGGTTAGACAAAGTCCATACACAACCCAAGGCTTTTTTTCGTTATTCTTAAGAATCCGGTTCAAATAAATTGCTGGTGTGTGAAAAATGTGCTACAATATGTTCAAATGAATGTCAGCTACAAAAGGCTATAAAAAATATTCATGGAGCAATACCTTATAGCAGCAGTAATACTGCAAGTTCTGTGTCATGGATGAAATGTAATAGCAAGCTCCATCTTCATTAAGCCAGTAATTTAAAGCCTACTGGGCAGTTGATTACAGTTTACATAATTTGCTTACATAGTTTGTACAGTGTGGTGGCAAAAGTAAGGATGAACATTTGGGATGAGCTAGAAATACCTGCCAACGATTTTGAACCAGCAATAACAAATAACTGAATGCAAAACTCTTTCTAATCATGTTTCCCCAAAAACAGATTTGATATCAGTGGCTCAAATGTAACAAAAAAAATATCTGCATCACAATGGTAGAGTTTATATTTATTATTGTTGATGTAGTTTTTATAAGGTACTTGAGAGTCAAGTAAATGTTTACATTTTGAATTTTGAAATTTAAATTTGTTCATTCTTTTGCCTATAAAGTCTGTAGACTAAGACTTATGAAATACTTTTAGCAACAATTCAGAGTATATTTAGCTTTCTTAAAGCATTCTTTTTTCCGATCTCAGCTTTGGGCTTTTAGAAAATACAGAATAAAACTAAAATATGTATAGATGTAAAATAGGCCAAATTGAAGGCCCTCCATACACATAAATAGTCCAGTTCAAGTCAGAAAAAATATAATCTTTTTGCTGGCTAAGTACGACAAAAAAATTAAAAAAAAATTTAATGCAATATTTTGAGAAGATTTGTACCAGGGTTCGAAAAATCAAAAAAAAATGTAAATGCTTTTTTTGATTGACTAAACCGTTAAAACCATAAACAATTTTTAAAAATCAATCAATGAAGAAATGCCAAGCACTAAAAAAATTGCAGGTAAGAAAACATAGTGCCACCCCCTGGGAAGGTGGATGGTACCCAGCTAAAAAAACCAAAATACTCCTCTGTTATGCTTATGTAAAATTCTTGGATCAACCGGCCTGGCCCTTTACATATGGCTGAGATATTTCCCAAAAATTAAAATTCTGCTCCACTGTGCACTGGTAACAAGGCTTAGACGCTATAAACTTTTAATTTGTTACTCTTTTTTGTTTGTTATAAAATAAGTTTCTTGTAAAGGAAGCGATCGT
Source organism: Cistogaster globosa (assembly GCA_937654795.1). Taxonomy (NCBI): domain Eukaryota; kingdom Metazoa; phylum Arthropoda; class Insecta; order Diptera; family Tachinidae; genus Cistogaster; species Cistogaster globosa. The sequence goes on along the minus strand of OW569406.1, from coordinate 119,816,379 downwards.
TAAGTATAACAAAACGCTGTGTTTATTTTCTATAAAAATCTGTTCAAAAAGTTTGCTTTTATTACTTAATTTGAAGTCAGGGCTTTAAAGTAAATACTTTTGTGCTTAACCAGTTTCAGTAGTTTAGTCGTAATTTCAAATCTTGCAGCGATGCTAAAATGAAGCTTAAGCAACAGATCACAATACAACCTGCTCCAGCAAAAGCGCCAATGAAATTAAATTAAAGATTTTATTAATAAAAAAAAATACTTTAAATACCCATCCAACGTGATAAAAAATTTAAGCTTTTTATGCCTTCAAACTAGAATGAAAATTGTTGCAACTTCAACCTTAAACTCGTAAGTAGCAACATGTTGGAAAATGAAAATCAGCTCAAACTTGAGTTAAATACTCATTTGCTCATTTCTTCTAAACTCTTTTAATCATCTCACATGATGAAGTTTTTTTGTTCAAGTGAGTTTTTTATCATCCTCTCTTTTTCTCTTCTTTGTTTTTTTTACCGATTTTCTCTGTTTACAAACAAATTGAAGATAAACTCAGAATAAAAAGTAAATTTCAAGTTGTAAAACTTGGTTTACAAAAAGCCGGCTTTTTATTCGGTTTATTGTTGTTATTTTTATTTGAGTTGTATGTGTATGTAAATGTGTGTGTGTTGTTTTTGTTGCTGTTTATGTCGTCAACGTTACGCTGCTAATGCTTAATAGTGAACGTAGTAATATTTTTTTTGTTTTGTTTCATTGTACGCGATCATGGGTCGTTGAACTTTTTTAAATCAATGTCCCAACCATTTGACCCATATTTTCATTATGAAAGTGGAACAGTGGGGTGACAGCTGATCGGAAATGATTGCACGTGTGTGTTTCGCTGTAGTTGTTTTGCTGACGATTAGAGTTTTGTTTGTAGGTTTTTTTTTTAAATATGTATTTTGTTCGTATGTATATACGTATGGTTTGGTAAAGAAAATAAGAAAAAAGAAATGATGACGATGGTAGTGATGTTTGCATTCACTTACACAGTTACAAAGAGTTTTTGTGTTTGCGCTAAGGAAAGTAGTAGTAAGTTTAACGTGTTTGTAAAGTTTTTAGTTGTTGACTAACTGACTGGCTAGTTGGTCGATTGTGTGTGCTTTCTTTTAGATTTTCCGCACATTATAACGTGCTTCAAATGTACACATGATGATGAAGTTGTTTTATGGCATTAATATCGACATAATTTTTTTCTTGACCTTTTTTTGTTGACTTTATTAAAGGATTACGTCAGTGCTAATTATAGTTTGAGTTCTAGCAGATTTTTGTAGGAAATTTTTTTTACTCTTTTATGACAATAAGAAGGCATTTATCAAATATTAAAATAAAAAGTTATGTTAAAATTTAAATTTAAAAAAATTCGAGAAAATAAGATTTTAATCCAAACAAAGACTGATTTAAAACTGGAAGCCAAGTGGAAAAAAAGTAAATTTTTTATAAAATTTATAAATTTTTTTTAATTCATATCGAAATCCTCATTCAAAAATCTTTTAGAATTGTAGTTGTTTGATTTTTTTTTTAGTATTCTACTTTATTTCTTTAAAATCTCTCTATTTTTTTTATTTTGGACCATACTTTAATGAAACTGAGGATAGTCAAACAGCTGCTGATTATTAATGCTCGACACAGTAAATTAAAAAAAAGTTTTTGTATTACACTGGGGACAAGTTATGGCATTCGATATCGATCGAAATTTACATTTTAATTCTATTACAATTTTGATCAGTATCGAGTGTCGTAATTTGCCCCCTGGTTGCGTATTCTTAATAGCAAATATGTAATATTTTATACTATTGCAGGTATTTTAATGGAGTCATTTGAGGATTTGAGGAGATTAACAATTATTTTTAGCGAATTTTACCGTTGTGTCATTGCCTACATTTTCCTATCCTTTATTTTTTAAGGTTTCAATAGTAATAAAACAATCTAAAGAAACAATCCTTGCTTTTAAGCTCATTTAAATATTAAACAATTTTCTCGATTTTTCTACCTAACATTTGCTACGTTATAATTTTTTATAAATATATTTAATCTAAACTCTTTAACACAATGTCGAAAGTAATTTAATAGTCAGGATTTAATTAAAAGAAAATTAATCCGTATTTTAACACTCTACAAATGGAAAAGTCTTTAGATTAACACTTTCACTTAACACAATAATTGACTTAAAATTGTAATTTATATTATAATGTTTGTAAGTAGCGCTTTTTTTCTAACTATTCTAGCAAATTTTAAAATTTTTTTTATAGTTATAACAATTTTTACACTGCACTTGCAGTAAAAAATGTCAAACATTTCTAAAGGAAACTAAAATAACTTTAAACAATTTTATTTTGAATTATTTTCAGTGTGTATCTTTAAAAAATCAAGTTTTTTTGTGCAAGTTTGTAAAAAATAAATTGTATACAAATTGGCGAAAGTTTAGTTTTAGATTTATTTTTACCAAACTTCTTTTGCCATCTCTGTTTGTAAAAGAAAGTCAACCAATTATTTTTAGAATACAAAATAAATAAGAATATGTTTAAATACATTGTGCAGCTTACAAAAACAACAACTTACAAGTTATGTAGAACAACAAAAATTGCAATGATCTATTTGCGATAAATTTTCGAATTCAAGTAAAGTTGGGTGAATAAAGAATTTAGTTAAGGGTTTCACAGATTTTTATCAGAAAAATAAACTGTTAACAAAGAGGACATACAATTTATAAGCATATTTTAGGATAGTAATTTATAAATATTTCACCATAAATTTTTCACATAAATTTATATGAAGACTCTTCACAAGATTTATTTTCTTTAAAATCTGGACGTAATGTACTTTAGTCTACAACAGAAAAATAAATTAAAAATTTAAAACCTACTGTGGTTCCTTCCTCTTTCTAGTTTAAAATACAAAATACATATGTGTGAATAAAAAAAAGCTTGTGAAAAATTTATGCATTGAGAATAATGTTTTGTGGATAAACTTAAGTCATTAAGAAAAGAAGAATTAAATTATTATAAAAGTTACACATAAGAAAAAAATTGAAATATTATTGATACCAAACGTTCTTAACCTGGGTATCATGAATTTGATCATGCTTAGGAATTCAACAGCTGGGCTTTAGATATAAAATGCAATTTACGTAAAGTATGACATAAAGTATAAAAATAGACTTCAGACATTTAAAAGCATCAGATTATTGTATAACAAGACATCTAACGCGACACTGATAAGCTACGTAAGGGATAGAGAAATGATCATTTAGATAACCAGAAAAAAAAACGAAGTTGTTTAAAAATCATGCACCACTTGCACTTGTTTTCTATAAAGTATTTTTAATAAGTTCGTTTATTCCAATTAAGTTATAACTTTTGAACTCATGAAAAACTCATGAAAATTCATGAAAAAAAAATTATAAAAAGCAAAGACTAATGAAAAATCATCGAATTCTTACTGTTTGTAAGCATTCATTTAAATACCAAGCTATGTGAATCCATGCTCGCAAAGGAAAAGCTGATGTTAAAATCATGAGTTTTTCCCTAAATTGAACCAGAACCCATGAATTACCTACTTCTTTTGCATGTTTTTTTCCCTTACTTCTTCACTTACTTTTTTTTCTTTTTTATTCACTTACTTTTTTTTCTATTCTTATTGGATTCACTTATTTAAGTATTATCGCCTTTACTGTTGTTTCATATCTGTTGAATAGTGCGAAATCCTGTTGTATATTGGGTGAGCTCTAATTCAGGTACTGACTTACATGGAAAAAGTATCTTACAGAATTTTTGTTCATCCCCAATTCATTTTCGGTCTTTGAATATCATCATTCATTTCTGTGATTAAAATTCGTGTGAGTCTTTTGCCTTCAAAATCAATTAATTTGGAGTTTCTTAATTAAAAGCAATGCATTTTCCCTTACTTTATTCAGAAATGTGTAAAACTTATCAAATTTGAGTGCAATTGTCATTAAGTTGAAAAGATATTTCATAGTCATAATTTCTGTAATATTTAGAGCCAATTTTTAACAGTTTCACATTCAAGAGATTTTATTTAACGTTAATTAAAGAAACAGGAATTGCTTACGAACGGCTCTGCTTAAATTCAATAACCAAACTGTTCTCAGTAAGCGTTGCATTCTCAGTAAAATCTTTTTTAATCAATAAATTTTAACATTCGTTTAAGAAGGAAAAACACTATCGTTTGTTAAATTTGGCTGACCTTAATTAGGTATCGTTGTTCAATTTATGATTTAAAAACTTATTGTAAGTTTAATTATTTTTAAGATTCGATAAATTATTTAAAAAAAAAAAACTTAAATAACAAATTTAAATGAAAAATTTAAGAACCTCTTGTTGTGAACTTGACCAAACAATAAATCAACTTTGTTTTAAATTAATTTAATGCTTTTTATACGATTTTATAATGACATATTGACTTGACCTCGTAGTTATAAAGAGTTTTGTAGAATTTCTCTCACCAAGAAGACAAGACATGACAACCTGAAAGAATGTGTGTTGCAACTAAAATGTCGTCTACAGTCACTTAAAAATTTTGCCGAATGTTAAAGTTTATTAAACAAACAAACAATATTGATATATAACAACAACAGCATGCGCCTTACTAAAATTAAATAAAGTATATCAAAGTTGTAAAAGAAAACACTGAAAAAATTAAGTTTTGGAAAATATCATCTACTTGCTTCTGCCCATAATTTCATCTGCATTCTATATTATGAAAAAAAAATTAAATTCTACCACTTGTATATCCTTTTGTATGTGAAACAGTTTTAATTTAGTAATTTAAATTTTTTAAGCAGTCAAAATTGAGCCACTCAACTTCTAAAAACATGAATTCTTTTTTCTTTTCCACGCCACTGACAACATGTGTTCAATGGTTCATAGCCAAGAAGATTAATTTGTATGTAAATTCAAAGAAACACTTTCATTTTCTTTATCAACATTGATCTTTTCGCAAGAACCAAGTCCGCTAATTTTAGTCACTTCTGGCTATTAAACGTAGTTTTTTAAATACAACATTATAACCATTAAGGCCTTGGGCACATCAAAGCGTCCACATTCATTTTATATTTGCTATTGATCCGAAAATTTAAATGTCAATAGGTGCTGCTTCTAAGCACACACGATAAGATCCATTCATAATTAGTTTCATGTCAGATTTATCTTTTGATCATAACACCATGACCTGTCAGAATGACATTTAAGAACTTAGTCCAGACTCACACTATGCAATTTTTGAGGCAACTTTTTTTTTCAATTCTCTTTTTAAGTTGGAGCGATATGCGTTACTTAAAGAAAAAAACTAAGCAACAGTAACATCCCCTTAAAATTCAAGCAGTACATATTGCTTACCCCTTTTGCTTCACCAACAAACATAAATTTCATTCTTGTTTCATGAAAAATTGCATAGTGTAAAAGCCGTATTAATTTATCAAACTTTCATTTAAGTCATATTTTGCTTACCTGAAAATAGTTTCTTCAGTGAAAATTTGCCTTTTAGGTAACGAAACGTATTTTCGCTGTTCTCACTTTTATTAATTTCATTAGCTCAAAAAGTAACTTCTTGGAGCATGAGAGTCACTTTTTGTCTATCCTGTTCGTTTCTCTATTGATAACTCGATAGTTCTTCTCCTTTTATGACCCTTTTCCCATGCTTTTGTACAAATGTTTTTATATAAAGCCTTATGTTCTGGCCTATTACTCATTCGTCAATATGGATCTCAAATGTTTGTCATGAATTTTTAAATTCTCCGCAAAAAACAGATCATATGATTATACTTCTGTAAGAATAAGTCAAATTCAGAATGCGGGATATAGTGTTTGCATACATATTCCTCTGTCTTATGATTATTTTCTAAATTTATTTATGCTTTCATTGTTTGATTAGTTACATTTTTCCGTCACGTTTATCGTTTGCAACAAATGAATAACTGAAATTGCAACACTCATGATACGCTTGTTGCCATTTTTATTTAACAAGCTCGAAGTCTAAAGCACAAGGAGCAGCCTTAACAGCTGCTCTGGAAGATCACGAACCAAAATACAAAAATGAAAAAAAAGTAGCCAATAGCAGCCATAAAAGTCATTTGTAATATATTGAGTTGATGTTTTGGCTAAAGTTAATCATCAAAACATTTATAATGAGTAGAATTTTTCTTACAGGCAACGAATTAAAATTTTTTTTTCTTGTTTTATTTTTAGGAAAGTATGCAAGTTTGTGTTTTCTGTTTGTTCTTAATTTATTTTGATCAAATAATTTTTTTCCTACATATTTATTTTGTTGTTTTGCGAAAATCAAATATTGGTGAGGTTTGTAAAGACTAAGTTGTTAGTTGTTTTAGTTTTTCTGTTTTTTGTTTTTTTTTTTGGAAAGGAAATTCTTTCAGAGAAATTAGTTTACATTTTCACTTGGAATTGTAGCTACAAAATAAAGCGCAAATTATTGTACTAGGCTTCCAAAAAAAGAAGTAGTTTCTTCTTAAATCCAGTTTTCAATTGGAAAAAAGAGTTTTTTTTCAAACTTTATTTTAAACATTTATTCTTTTCTTCTATTAACTAAAATATGTTGAAATGGACTTGTCATTCTTTAGCATTGTTATGAATATTTTATGAAAGATTTTTATTGTAATTGATATCAAAAGGTTTGCTAATAAGAAAATAGATTTGAGTGCTTCATTAAAGTTTCTGTTTGGCAAAAAATTTTTGCAAAAAAAAAAAACGATTTTTGAAAACATTTATGAATTTAAAATAAACGAAAAGTATGAAAAATTATTATTTCCCCGTATTCTGTGTAGCTAAAATTGTTTCATATATAGAAAAATTTTCAATTTATGGATATTTAAAATGCTGCACTTTTGTCTAAAGGCAAACATAGATTAACAAAATAACAATAAAGATTTGCAACAACAAAAAATACATGATAAATGAGCCATCTTATTGTTATGACTTATTTAAAAAATGAACTTTCATTAATTAAAATCACAAAGCCAAACATACGCACTTTCCATACACAATAAATTATAAAATTTTCCGTATTTAACAAATGAAGCCAACAAGTTCTTGGCTTAAGTCTTCTGTTTATTGGTTAATTTGTAGCCAGAATTAAACAAAAACAGAAATCATATACGAGTTTATATTGAAGCTTAGATGATACTAACTACCGAGCAAGAAACCTAGGATGTTTAAACTTCTTTTAAAATTCTGTTCTAAGCTTCGTCTTTAAATGATTAGTGAAGTGATAGACTGGCAAAAGTCGAAGCTGTCGCCCACTAGTTCATCCTTTTAAACGTATTCCAACTTTACTGCATCGTGTTGAAAAACTGATTATTATAATTAACGGTAGGACTGGGTCAGAAATTCTGGATTCGTCACCACATGCATTCTTTGACGACCTTGTACTACCGAAGTACTCATTATACCGGAGATATGTGACCCATACGACTATTGCTGAGCCCATTACTGAGCCCCTAATGAGATGAGGAATAAACTAAACCTATTACTGTTTTCTTATATGCACCAGCAATTGCTAAAATAATGGAAGTAGAGCAGACGCAACTACATTAAACCAACAATGACTTACTTTCAAAATATTAATAAAAACTATTTTTTCACAAATATTTTATATGAGAATTAAATTTGTACATGTAAAATGTTGTAGCTTTTTGAATAGAACATGATGTTCATTATCAAATAAATAATACTTCAAATAAAACTTTAAAGCTCTAAAACTTGAAACCAAATACTCTTAATAAAAACTGATAGAGACTATTAACTTAATTTCGTAGCTACCACTGCTGCTACTGCTTTCAAATCTGCCAGTGCAGTTATAAAAATTTTTATAATGTTTGCTCTACTAAAATTATCTACAACGAATGTCAGTGAACTTTTATTCATTTACGAGTGTCTATTTGAACATTTGTGCATACGTTAAAAATTTTTTTTTTGATTTAGGTACAATTAAACGCCTGTAGTTATATTTGTATTTGTGGAAATACTTACAGTGGATAGTTAAGCATTCATAAACCATACGAGTTAATATTTACTGCTTATACATCGAGTGAATGAAATATCACATATTGTCATTCTCTGACATTGCTGCATAAAAGCTCAATGACCTTTATTTTGTATTACTTTTTTCATTCCATGTTTTAGCAACGTTAGTAGTTAAACATTTTACACTTTGTCTTCCTTCATTTGCAGTCCCCCTTTTAATGATATGGCTTTCGCCGTGTTTATTTGTTGCAGTAAATGCTGCTGCTTCTGCTATTGGCAATTGCTTACCTTCACCTACTTTTCCTGACAAAAAACAAAAAAAAAAAAAAAAAAAACAGCGCAAAATGTAAATGAAACTAAAAAAATGGTAAAGTTTGTTGGCATTTATTTTTTTATTACTTTTTATTTTTGTTTCTGTTTTTTTTTTTTCAACAGAAATGTAATTAAACCCAAGCGTATTTAGTTGTGTTTAAAAACATATTAAAACTAAGAAAAAAACTAGAGATGTAATATTTAAGACAAATTTTTTTTTTATTTTATTAGACAATTGTTTTACACCTTGTGCGAGTTTATGTCATAAAAAAAATTAAAGCGGCATAAAGGGATTTTTGATACGATACGATAAATTTTAAGGCCTTTACAAATTAAAAATAATATCACTTTTTTACTTTTAATTCATATAAATCACATGACGCATGAATACTGAGAATTCATTATTTTGGGTATTGTGTATTCTAACCACTGTGAGATCCTTGGTCATACCATACAAAATCCAAAAGTTATTTAAGTTTTTTTCAATAAAACATGGCACCTGTTTCCCAGTTCCAAATTGGTTTCGGTTTTTTTTTTTTGTTGCTTCATACTTTCTAAAGCCAAGGATCCTACAAAAATCTGACAGAATTCTGTCCTACCTTGAAAATCGTTTCAAAATGGCGTCGTAGGTGCCACAGTATTTAACAAAAAAGATGCAAAAAACAGATGCTTTTAATATTTTGTTGTTGCTTTCTCCTCATCTTCAAAAAAAAGCATCAACTCTGATTGCATAGATAAAATAATTTCATGGATTATTTCAAAAGATTATAAAATCGTACAGATCTGTCAAAAAGTCTGTCACACACATACAATCCACACTATCACACTTTTTGAGCACACATGCAATTTTTGACAGATCCTACGACTGAGTATGATAGTCATCCTGGCCGTAATCAATACGATTCTACATTTCTTCTTCTTAAACACATGAGTGTAGTTATGTTACTATCAGCTTGGAATCCTGGTTAACTTTCCGCATTCATGTTACCACCGAATGCTTTTGCATGTCTGCCAGACAAGCAGAAACTGACTGGACACATTTCTGATAGTATAAACAAGCCTACCATAAATCTGTCACCTGACCAAAATATACAATTTTGATTTACATGCAAAACATTTATTAAAATGTCATTGGAAAGATATATAAAAAATCAAAAATTATATTTTATATTACCGATTATTTAATTGTGCTATTTCATTAACTAACAACTGATAAATAACAATTGATAAATAATGTGATTTGAAAAACCATTCACCCGCAAAACCTGATATGCAATGATCTCTTAAATTCAATAATATTATTCGCTTTCCTTTTTTATAAATCTTATCAAAAAATTTCTAAAGCGTAAGAGACATCAAAAAGTTTTAGATTAAACTTCTTGACTTTTTCTTGGGCCGGTGCTTGAAAGTCTATTTTGTAGTTCCTCGACCGCGTACAGGAGAGAGCGAAGAAACTCATCGGTGACAGTAGGGTATCCAGCTCTATTGACTCACTGGAGCATCGACGCTATGTGGGGTGTGTTTCACTGTTTTATCGTTTCTACAACGGAATGTGCTCTTATGAAATCAGGGAACTTGTCCCTGAAAACCGTTATTTCATACGCGCAATGCGATCTGCATCAAGAGCGCAGACCTTTGTGGTCGATTGGCCAGTGAATCGCACAACGCATTACAGAGAAAATTCGTCTTTTAGCCGAACAGTTTGTATGTGGAATAAACTCCCTGCAGAGATCTTTTCTGCCACTTTCAATGTGCAAAGATTCAAATCAAATGTTCACAAGCACCACTCCCTCTATCCCTCATGCCACAACCTAATTTCCTAGTTCTGGCACAATGCATTGCATAAGTAGGTCTCATCCCCTGAGTGCTGGTCCTAATTAAAAAAAATTCAAGCTAATTTTGAAATACAAATTCTTTACTTTTTAAATTAAAAATATATGAAATTATTTAATAACAATTTAGTCTTGAGTATTTCTTATTTTCTAATAAATTTTGACAATTGGAAAAATCACACAATCCATTGACAATTATTTGTTTTATTATTTACTATTATCAAACACGACCTAGATTTTCTAAAAAAAGTGCATGGATTTTTAAATGAATTTTCAGTTGTTAATTATTTTTCGTATTCTTGAGCTTTTTTAATGCTGCAGATGTGTTTATTACTTTAAATATGTTTATTTTTCTCTTAAAATTTAAAATATCTTCTATTTGTTTTTTTTACTAAAGATGGTGTAAAATTCACTTTAAGTTCATTGACTTTTAATAAAAAATCATGAATGACCTTAAAGTACATATTCATAAAAAAAACTGAAGAATTAGTTGTAAGTCCGCATTTAAATTTTGCTTAAAACAAAAATCAATATGTTAAAAATATCTAACAAAAAAATATTATTTTCTTTAAATCAATATTGATTAATTATTTTTTTTTAATATGAATTTTAATGGCAGGGGTACAAAACCACAGCGCCAGGGTATCCCACAAGTCTTATATAGATTCAACTTCTACCTAGGAACTGCTCATCGACCTCTACCTTCGTATAGGAAGTGAGGAATCCTAAACAGAATATTTGTATAGAAAATTATTTTAAATTGGTGAATGGTGGATACTATTAAGTGCCAGTTGAAAAAACACTTTCGCGTTGCGTCTTTAATTATAACCTTACTTTTTTAAAGAAGGAAAATCTGATCGCACACAGATGTTCCTCCTTCGAGATAAAGTAGCAAACTCGTATTAATTAATTATAAATAAAATTTGTATTCCTATTGATTAAATTATTTGACATTTAGGGTTTTAGCGAAAATTAATGAATTCGTCATTACGGCCACATGGTAATTCATACGCCTTAATTTCTTCAAGTAACTTGATAATAATGTTTATTCAATATCAGAAGCTCTTGAAAATAGCTGCCTCTAAAAACTTGAAAAGGTTTAACTTTAAAGAAAATTTTTTGTTTTTCTTAAATTTTAATAAAACTATTAAAAAAATATATCAGAAATAAACAATAAGAAAAATAAGGAATAATTTTAATTATCCCAGTTTTAGTTAAAACTTTAAAACTTTAAAAAAAAAAGACCCAAGACCCAAAAAAGCAGAAATAATTTACTACAATTCAAATAAAATTACACTTTCAATTTCGCGATTTTAAAGAAATAAATTATCAGAATGATTGTAACTTTTCTTATACTTTGTAAGATTTTCGAGAAAGTTTTAAATATTGAATTTAATAATTAGTTACGTTTTCTTTTCTTAGTGAAAATAGAAAACAGAAAACCAATAAAAACAAAAAAAAAAGCGCTTGACTAAAATACAACAACAACTTAAATTGTCAGCTTTAACCACTTCCCCATACATACACGTACATAGAAACATATCATTCATTCATTCACATCATCTACATACAAGAAAAATAAAATAAAATTTATGGCAGAAAAAACCACAGCAGAGGAAAAGAAAATTTTCATCTTCTTAGTGATTTTCTTTCTAAACATTTAATCTGTACATTGACTCTTCCTTTAAACCATTAAAATTGCAAATGTAGTCATAGAAAAAAAAAGTAACACATCTTTTCACACAATACTTTCACTGCGGTCAAATACAGCAGCAACATGCCTGCTGCCTGCTGCCTGACTGAGTAAAAGCTTGCCTGCGATACAAAAAAAAAGTAGTTTTGTTGGTAATCAAATTGTACTGGCATATAATTTTCTAAAATACAACAACTACAATAATGAAAAACGATTAGAAAAATAATAAAAGAAAACAATCGTGGTAATAAAAATTTAACACTTGAGAACATTTCATGTTAAAGTCAAAGCAATTTATTATAACGACAACAACGAGAAAAATCACCATTTTCCTCATTATCCAACAGCACTTAAGCATTTAGTAGGTTGTAAAAGAGCAAGAGCTAGTAGGCCGTACCGCCTAAATGTAGTAGCAAACATAGACCCAGTATATAATTTATTGTCATTGAGAATCGGATAGTTTTTCGATTTAGAACAACAACGGCCAAGCAATAATCTGCGTTAAGGATTTAAAATCAGAAATCTTACAAATTCATATCATTTGCTTAAAACAAGCGCAAACATCAACACTAAATCCAGAGCAAGGCTTTTTTTATATCACAAAGACTGGCACCTGTGGTTACATGGGTTGAATCCATCGTGGCCATAACATTAGAACTGTCACAGTTAAAGGGTTAAGAAAAATTCAAATGAGAGTGCATGTGTGAGCTGAGTGAGATCACTGCCATTTACGTGGATATCTGGAAAAAGCAATCCAAGCGATTTTTGCCGCTCTTGCTCGATATCGAGCGCAGCGGTGTGACCACCAAAAAAAGATTATTTAACGAACTGCGGCCGAAATCGGAGAAGTTTTTGTGTCGCTTTTTAAATATTGATTACATACAGGTCCGTCACAATGAGGCCTTTAGCTTTTTTGAATGCACTAAACTTTGGTCCTAATCAAACACGATTGCTTTTCAAAAAGATAATCTGATAAATTTAACAATATAGAGGCAACATGCTCATTACAATATGCAGCCCAGAAGCAATGGCGCCAAGCAACGGACAAATGGTACCCCCGAGAGGACTTATTTTTGCCTCTATAAAATTATTTTCAACTCAAGCATTCATATGAAAATGGCTAATTTATTTTGAAAATACTTGAATTCTTCCCCACAGTTCGTTTTAAAAAAAAGTATTTATCAGCATCAAATAAAAAATAACGATAAATTGGCAAATGCTTAAATGCTGGCCTATTCTTCTTAAAACTTTAGAGTTTTTCGTCATTTTAAAAACTGTTTTTTGTTTTGTTGTATTTCTAGCATTTTTTAACATTAAAAGTTTTTTCTTTTCTCAATGCCTTAAAGCTATTTCATGTTGTTGTTGTTGTTCTTCTTCTTTTTTTTCCAATTGCTAGATGTTTGTTAGCCATTTGCTTGTTTTTATATCTCTGATGTACTTGATCTTAAACGTAATGCTTGACATACTTTACCTTTAGAAAGAAACAAACTTTACTACGACATGTTTAACACACAAAAATTGAAGAAAAAAAATGTTGAAAATTGAGGAAAACTCTTTAAGTTTCTAAGCAATAAATAAAAAAAAATGAGAAAAATAAAAATTGAAAAAAAAAACAAAAAAAAAGATGATGATATGTTTTTTAAGACTCTTCTATACACGAATACATGACTGTGTTGGCTTTGACTGCATCTTAAAAGTTCAAGTGAAAATCTTTATGAATATTTTCTATTTCTACTTTTGCCTAAACGAGAAAGTTGTAAATGTTGATAAATAAAAAAAAAATAAAAAATAAGTAAAATTTGCTATTCATAATTCTCTTTGCTGTTAAGAGGTTGTTTGCCGCCTTCTTTTTCCTCTCCTCCTTTTCAGCTTCCACAATGCAAAGCCTCCAATTTATATTTAGAATTTTTTATTTCTTTATTTCAAAAATTGTTGTTGGTATTATAAATGGTAAGTAATTGACTTCCTGTTCCATATTGACTTTCCCAAAATAAAATAAAAAATAAAAATTAAGAAAAGAAAAAAAAATAAATTCAAGTCAAATATCAAGTTTGGGGTTTAGGTCTCTTTCATTCTTGTTTTGTATTTATCTCTCCATTTTTTTATTTGGTGCAAAGTATTTCTTCTACACCTTTGAAGTGGAAACTGCAAAGAAATTTCAATTGAAATTTCCATGACCCACATTAATTTGAATAAAATATTTAATTTCCTTTAAGCTCGTTTTCTTTTTGTGTTCATTTTGGTGTATTTTGCCGTAATGGGTTCTAACTTTAAAGACTAAGAAAGAGGTAGAAAGAGTGGGTGCTTTAGTAGTTTCAAGCTCCCCCACTCCCTATATTGTTGTCTCATTTCGCTTTACATTCGTTTATTCGGTATTCATGAACAATTACATACAAATAAAGTTGGAAGTTGAGTTTTTTTAATTTTTTGTTTTAATTCATTCGTTTTATTCTTTTATGTGGGTTTATTTGCATTTCATGTAATTTATTCAGTGGTTCTCAAATTGTTTAATTAATTGGTGGCTTTTGATGAAAATAAATTCAGCATAGACACTTCAATTATTGGTAACATTAATATAAAACATGCTTTGCATTTACTTTTGTTTGTTTTGTTTTTGGAATTGGCCATTTTAAAAAATTCACGATTGTATCAGTTCAGTATCTCTTGTGTTTGTATTCTTTAAGAAAAAAATTAATGTAATTAAAGTACAATGAAATTTAAAGTACATCGTTCCCAAATGCTTCCTAGTAATTAAAAAAAAATTACAAATATTTCCCTTGCACCAAGATGAGTTCGAAAAAATTTTAATACGCCAATCGATCAGATATTTTTTTATAGAAAATCAGATAGATCGGCTTATGTCCTTCGAGGCATCGGGCAAAACACTACGTCTGCCTCTAATTTTTCTGTATCTTTTTTTTCATATTTCGTTTGCAGGTGGTTGTCTTTACTACTTATTCACCACAATTATACGAGTTAGAACAACAACTCTAAGCAAAATTGACAATTTTCGCCGTTTGTGAAGTTCTTATGCATAACGAAGTCGATTGAGCGATGCTTGTCTGTCGGTACGTGTTCGTTGTCAAAATCAACTTGCCAAGGCACTAGATCAACTAGAGAAAATTTAAATTTATTTCAATCGATCAGATATAGTTTAAAAAATTTTGTTATTAAAAATCAGCAAGATCAGTCCATGTCCTTGGAAGCAGCAGGCAAAGCCTCACACCTAAACAAATCTAGTTCAATAAAGTAACTCTAGTTAAAAAAAAAACGAATGTATGGGATGATAGAGAATTAAAAAAAAGAAAAAACATCAAGTGAAAAAATGGCTCCCGCCCATTATTCCCGAGTTATAGGTTTCTAAACTTTTCATAGAAAAGTACGATTTTGCACCACTATTTTTGAAAGTATCAATGATACCCATCATTTAAAAGCTTTTCAAGAAATCTTTTAAGAAATACTAAAATTTTTTTAAAAATGCTTAACCCATTAAGAGCCAACGACCTTTTTATTTAAAAGTTTAAAGCAATTATTTTTGTTTTCTTATTTTTTAAATTTCTGTCACCCCAATATTTGTATTTTTGATTGGAGTTACTTTACTAAAATAGTTTTACAAACATGGTGATGTATGTATGTATATAAGATTCGGCAATATAGCTCTCTTACTTGTTTTTTTTTTTTTTTTTTGTTGTAAACTTTAATAAATTCGTATTTCCAGCTTTAAGAATGCATTGAAAATTGTAAAAATAAAAAAGTTATTGACTCCAAACAGCTTTCTTTTAATTAGAAAAAATATCATTGTGTATCACCACTAATCGCAGTGTCTTAAAGTAATTTTAAAAATGATTTATTGCCAGATAAATTCAGAATTTTTTTAGAGTTTCTAAAGATGATCGACATTTTTGGATGACAAGAGAATTAAAAGTATTTCTCTTTCTTTGTCAAACGAAACCACTATCTGGGCTTAAGTAGTTCATAGACGAACTATTTACCACAATCATTTAAGATGGCTTAGGGTTTGGTTATTCAGTCGACTCTTGATAATTTGAAACTCAAGGGACCAGAGAAAAGGTTCAAATAATCGAGTTTTCATATTAACGAGACTTCAAAAAATCAAACGAAAGTTAAAAAATTCAAATTAACAAGAGCTTATAGAGCTGGCATAGAAACTAAAGAAAAGGGTTTAAGTTTCTTTTAAAAACAGAAACCAAATTACATTAGGAGCTCAAATTATAAGGTGTAAAAAAATCGAGCTTAAATTATAAAATATTGGCAGGCAAGATGTTATTCTGTAACACATCACAAAAAATAAAAATAAATGATTGTTTTATATTTCAAAATCAAAACAATTCAAATTATAGAGAGTCGCAGATTAAAATTCTTTTGAAATAATTTCAAATTATTGAGGGGACCAAATTACATAGATTTTTTTCAATATA
Organism: Cistogaster globosa; assembly: GCA_937654795.1. NCBI lineage: Eukaryota > Metazoa > Arthropoda > Insecta > Diptera > Tachinidae > Cistogaster > Cistogaster globosa. Next base: position 119,800,083 of record OW569406.1, on the reverse strand, counting down.
TTAAGTGTTTCTCAAGAGACCTGAAAAACAGTTCAATTATCGAGAGATTTAAATTGACGAGTTTCAAATTATCAAAAGTGGACTGTCCATCGTTCTGTTTTATTTACGTTAATCGTCAGGAAGAAATTAAAATTATCTTTATTATTTCTATTGTTAATTATTAGGACTAGAAATGTTAAGAAGTGCGTGTTAGTAAAGTGGTGCATTAAAGGGTCCTAAAATGAGGAGTATAATTTCTGGACAAAGGTTAGGCATAAGTTCTCATACAATTTTATTTTACAAGATAAATGGCTCTTGTATGTGGCAGAAACTTTAAAGTTTGGTTTTTCTATAAAGTTATCAACCCTCATAAAGGACTTTGAAATATAAGTTTTCATTATCTCCACAAGGTATCAGATACTGCTTTTGAAAATATTCAGTCGTTTTTATTGATAACTATTTTTATTTTTTTGTTAATATTCAATATTTTCTTGCTCTGAAACATATAAAATAAATATTAGGAATTTTTCTTTAATTTTATTTATAACTTTGTGTTATTTGTATAAAAATTATGTGGGACATAATAAGAAACAACTCAAAATACATTTTTTTAAAAATAATTATATAATAAATTGTGTTAATTTAGCAGCATTTATGTGACAGCCAACAACGTAACAAAAATAATAAATGATAAACAAACAAACAAACAAAAAAAAAAATTTGGAACACTAAATAAAATGATAAATCTTAAGCTTTAAAAATAAATATCAGATATTTGTGTTTTGGCATCCATGAGAGGTGACATTAGCTACCATAATTTAAGAAATCAAGATTCTTTGGTACATTGTACTGTGTATCGTTTTTACCTCTTTCTAGCATTTGAATAACACTGCCGCCTCACTGACTGACTGACTGACTGAGTCATTTTTAGTAGAAACTATTCTTTAGAATCATACTTTTTTTGGTTAAATTTTTTTCTTTAACAAATCCCACAATGTTGTTGTAGACAATGTACAAATGTTTCCAAAGTATCTAAGAGTATTTATCTGCATGAATGCGTGATTGCCTGTGTGTGTGTGTGTGTGTGCGAATAAATAATTATGTACAACATTTTGTGGTAGAGACTTTCTCCTTGCAATCATTTTTTTAAGTTTTTATACATTTTTTTATTTTTAAATTCTAATGGCATCAATTGTATGGTTGTATTTTCGATGTGTGGCAAAGTCTTTTTCTTTTATTATTTTTTGTTGTTGTATAAATTATGATTACCCATATTTTATGCTGATTTATAGGAATAAATGTAAGATGTTGTCATATATTGCGAGTATCTGTTTTTTTTTTCTTTTTTTGCAGTTTTTGTTTGTAGAGTAAAATAAATAAATAAAAGTTTTACTTCTGACCGATATTCCAACATCATTTGTATGGTAAAATTTAGCTTCTGTTGTTACACAGAAGTATTTGGAGCTGTTCGAAAAAAAGTATTAGAATTTTTGCAAAAAAAAACCGTCTGCGAAACTGTCTAAGACAGTTTGGCCATGTACATCAAATTACATCAACTATTGTAACACCTTTTAATTTATTGTATACTTTTTCTTATAGCGAACTTAGCAATACCGTCTGTCTATAACGGTACAAAAGTTTGACCACATACATATAATTACAGCAGCTATTGGGACACCCTTTAATTTCCAAATCCCTATTTTATACTTAAACGGACTACGCAGTTCAGGTTCTTTGTAAGTCTCAACCATCTTTCTACAACTGTTCAAAAAAAATGGTCATATACATCAAATCTGATGCACTATTGGGGCACACTTTAATTTATAATTTTGAATATTTATATTTGTATTATACCGATTTTAGTAATCGATATTCTGTTTAATTTTCAATAGTTTATAATTCAGTTTACTTCACCTATGGGTGACACCCTTTAATTTTTAAATTTATTTTCACATTACATCTTGCTATTGGAAGCTAAAATGATGCAGTTTTATTTTTAATTTTAAAGAGGTGCTCTTTGCGATTCATAATACACAAAAAAAAAACATGTATGTTGTATGAGGATACCCTTTAATTTTTAAGATTAAAAACTGCATTTAAACGGAATCAATCTACTTTCTAGCGAAACCACAGCCAAGGGAACGGGCTTTGAATAATAAGCGGGGAAGGAAGACCCTGCTGAGCTTTCACAAACAGCTCATAGAATTCGTTGGACAAGTCTCGCTTCAATAAAAAAAAATTCTTCACCATTGTTTTTTTTTTTTTTTTGACAATTAATTTTTAGGCTTTACTTTACTAGAAAATAAAAGTTTTTGATTTTGACTTAGAATATAATCAATCACCTCCATCGTGTATAAAAAGGAGAATTTTTTTTCAGGTAAAATTTTCTTTTTTCTTCACGTCAAATTTAATATCATAAATCTCCCGTAAAATTTTGTTCACTTTAATTCAACAGGGCTTTTAACTGTATTTCCTTTCTGATTATGGTAAAAGGCGGCTATTTTCTTTTGGAGTTATAATATTGAGACATGCGTCGCGTCAATATATGTAACTCACAAGTCTGTTTACTCCATATTTATGGTTCATTGGGAATAAATATTTCGTTCTAGAACATCAAAATTTTTTGACTGCACCTTGCTGAAAGTTATTTGCGCCTTTTTGGTATCCTTCCTCTGCAATGATTTCCTTGCAGGGAGCAGAGTAGAGCAACATTTTTTTTTTTTTTTTGTGTAGTTGAATTTTTTTATTTTTGTGTTTAAAAGGTCCGTCCAGTATGAATTGGTTTTATAGTAAAAAAAAGTTTAGTTTAGCCCCATATTCAACGAAAACAATTCTTGGTAGGTCTTAAATATACGCCACCCCTATCATCATTAATGTCCAACCCAACCTTTCCAACGTATAAAATTTTCAAAATAATTTTTAGTTTTTCAAATTTATAAAAAAGAATTTTAAAACATTTTTCAAGAAAACCAATTTTACAATAGGCAGAATATTTGTCACTGCTCACTGACTTTTTCATTAAAATTTTCTTTTTTTTTTTAAGCAACTTTTAATTTGATTTATAAATTAATTAAATTAAAAAATTTTCCTCAAACACTTTAAATGAAAGTTAGAAATTTCGAGAGCTGAAAAAGAGAGATGATATTCATTTTAAATCAATCACCAACTGTGAGTGTAAGTGATTGAACTGTGTATGAAATAAACATAACTTTGTTGTTGTTGTTGTTTTTTTTTTTTCAAAACTTAAGTTTTTCGTTTGTTTTACTTGGAAAAAATGTCCATGTACGTATGTGCGAATAAATGCGCATAGTTTCCTCTTTCATTTTGTTGAATATTGTTAAATACAACTTTTTCCAAGTTCTTCATGTTTTAATGTATGATTTCACTTAAAATATTTTTATGTTCAGTATAATTTTTCAAACCAAAAACGAACAACAACAACAACAGCGAAGAAAAATTATAAAATTAATAGAAAAAATTCACGTTCAATTATGTTTTTTTAATGTAAAATGAAATGATGTTGATATTTTTTACTGTTTTTCGGAAAAGATATTGTGCAGTAAAAATGAATAAAACAAACAAAAAAAAACTTTCCCAAATGATAGCAACAACAAAAAATGACAATTAACACTTTCGCCCAAGTGCCAATAATCCATCCATCTTTTCATCTATTTAACTTATGAACGATAGAAAGAAAGATAGATCGATCGATCGATGGCACATGTGATCGAACATTCGATCGTCCGAGATGATTAGCCAACCAGCCAGTAGCAAGTTGTGTTAGTTGGCCACAAACAATCTTTTTTTTAAGTTGTCATGTAAAATTGCACCATATTCGCATTTCTCCAATTTCTCTCAATTAAACTAAATTTTTAATTGATTATTGATTAGTTTTCATAGGAAAAACGTTACCACAATCTCTAGCAATCAAACACTAATAATAAACGATTTCTGGTATTAAAATACAAGAAAGCAGCAAAAAGTCCAACAACAAAACGACAATTTAGACGACGCATTAAATGACAAAAATAAAACTTTAGCTTCGGCGTAGACATGGTGCATTAACACGTACGTACTCGCACATATCATTTCGCGTTGTACATTCAACGTACAAAATATTTTTATTTTCATTTAAAAATAACTTTTAAAGGAAGAAAACCAACCAAACTACAATTATAATGTTTATAACCTCGAGCATCTTCATTATTATCAACCGGCGTTTTTCGTTGCAAAATATAACTCTCATCCATCTTACGATTTGTTATTGGGGAGTTTCGAATTTTTTAATAAAAAAAAAACAAACAAAATATAAAAATTCATTGATGAAAAATACCAAAATTCTATAAACAATTGCAGAGCAAGAAAACTGAATATTCATCATTCATTTATTCTTTTAGTTTTCCAGTATCAGTGGTAGGACAAAATTATTTAAGCCACGATAATTCTATCGTCATGATGAATGCTGCGAACTTAATTCCGCTCGAGAGTGGTTTTAATTCCGCAAATTGGTTCTTCAGAAAACGAAAAACGAAAAATTTTGTCAGAGTAAAATCACTATAAAATTTCTGAGTGGAATTGATCTTTTTACAAATTTTGTGTTTTGCAGCTTTTAAAATTGATTATATTTTGCGTCCTTATCTAAATTAAATTGTTTGTTATTTTGATGTGAATAGCGTTGCCATATTAAAATTTAAAAGTATTTTTTATAAATAAACAAAATCGATGGGCATCTGAAAAAGGTTTAATAAGTTCGAACGGAATCGTTAATACGGAATGTGTGACATGCCTGTATATCTCATGTTGTATGCATATGTACTGTAAGACGTGGTGAATAGAAACAAAACTTAATGTTTACAAAATAACTAAATTCCTTAACATTAATGATGAAATAATTTTTATTAGCAATAAAAATTTAAATTGGTTAACTGCACGGTTTTTTGTTTTTTCTATTCAACCCACTCACTTGATTCTATTTACCTCATTTTACGATATATTTTTTAATAGATTAAAAATAATTGATTTTTTTCTACAAGTTTCTTGTAGCCTTTTTCATGCCACAGCTCTTTCATGAAATATGAAATAACCCTCATTATAATGATAATGAACAAACAAGAAATTTATATTTCATATCATGTTAAGAAAATGATGATCATGATGACATTTGTTTGCTTAAATCATATGGCAGTGATTCGTGAAGTTGTAAAGTAAATAAAAAGAAGTAATAAAAGTAAACATTACACTACTGACACACTGCCTTGCAATAGATATCTTCACTGTTGTTTTTTTTTTCGTTTTGTTTTGGCTGTGGTTTCTGCCTTTGGTCATGATCATGATTTTTTTTTTCTTTTTTTATAATAACATCAACAGCATTAAGAGTAGCAGTAGCAGATGCAGATGCAGCAGCAAGAAAAAAAACATGCACTGCGGCGCCAAATACGGGAAACTAATAAAAATGGCAACAAGAGAAGCAAATAATTGAATCCGGAAGGAAACTAACTCAACTGGTTTTTCTTTAAATTGATTTTGTGTTTTTTTTTTGCAGTTTGCTTGTTGCTGCTGCTTTTTTTATCCATTTGTCTACAACTTCTGCTTTATATGGAGTGCAAAACATTTTTAATGATTAGTTGTGTTGCAGTAAATGAGCCAGTGTAAAATTTTTATATGTTTTTTTACGTGCTTAGTTTTGCTCATCATATTGAATGTGTGCTTTAAAAACGATTTTCTATTGGGGAAGAGCTGTTAATTGTAGTTTAATACTCGTTGTTGTTGTTTCTTTCTTTTAGTTTTCAAATGTGTTTAATTTGCAAGTTGCTTATTTTATAGATTTTTATGTTAGTTTTTTATTAAATCATTAAAGCTTTTAAAAAATTGATTCAGTTTAAATGTTGGCAGATATAAAACATAACATAGACAAGAATATTTGTACATAATTTGAGGAATAAAACATCCATCATTCAATGAAATGTAATGAAATACAGGTGACGCATGATGAATATTATCTAATTAATAGCTATTGTTAGAATTTATCATATTATTGTTGCTAACCCAGGCTTTAAATAATAAACTCTTTTCATATTTAAAACTAAAAAAACTAAAATCAACTAAATTTTGTTTTTTACAAATCAAAAGACTTAAGAGACATACTTTAATTAGTTTTCTTAGAAAAACATAAAATCAGAATTCGTGACGAATATAAGTTCAATCCACTTATTGCTACAATAATGCAATGGCAAAAAAAAAATATAAATAAAATTAGAAGGCGAAATTAGAAACAGACTCCGCCGTCTACAGTAGTTTAGTTTTGGCCTGAATTACCGGTGTCTGCTGAACAACCTTGATTAAATTTACTTATTTATCCTCCATATTTTCTTAGTTACGACTTATTTTATTTACAATTATTTTATTTCTTAGCGAAACTGAGTCGATACAAATTTTCGTGGTCATTTTACTTAATTATCTTCAAATTCAAACACTTCTTTTTGTGATTTGTAAACTCAATTTAAAGTTGTTGGGTGGCGCAATCGCACTGAAACAAATGAAGCGCAAAAAAAATTGCAAAATCTGCACCAAAAGAATTTTGTGAAAAAAATCTTTTAAATTACATAAATAATTTTTTTAGCATATAAATGTCTTCCTCGTAAAAATGTCACCAAAAGGAAAAAGTTGGAGTATTGTTATTATTTTAAAGCTGCAGCAAAGAGGAACATGAGCAAAATTTTTCTCTACAACCAAACAGTGCATCTATGGCCTTGTACAAAAATTGTAAACAAGCACTTAGTTTGATAATTGGTGGAAATTGAAATTATATTTGTGTTGGCGACAGATTAGTATTGAGAACAGCTAAATTGTACAAAAGGGCAGCTTTTTTAATTTTTTAATTCTGGATACATGTATTAAAAAATCTAAGTCAAGGAAAGGCTTTTCAATGGGTAAAACGCGTCTAGCAGCTCTCTACAAACAACTGGTGTGTCCGCAATTGTTTCCTCTTGCAGCAAAAGTATTTAGCCGATTATAAACATTTTATTTGTTTTTATGTTTAATTAATATTTTTAATCAAAATTTAGTTTTCTTTTATTTACATTTTTGCACTCAAAATGCATTCATAACAAACGAACTTTGAACAGTTGTTCAATTTGTGGAAAAAATTGTTCTCGTGAAATTCCCGATACCAATTTTCTGTTCGAGTGGAATAAAAAATTTACGTGAACAAAAATTTCACTTCTTGTTCACGATAGGACATAAGAACTTGAGTGCAATAAGAAAATGCTTTAAAAAAATTGCTAGTCTAGTCTAGTCCTTTTTTAGAACATACAAATGTTGTGGAACGTTGAGTGTTTAAAAACTATCCTATTGAAAATGTCAAGTAGATCGGTCCAGTAGTCTGGCCTACCTGAGGGGGAGTGAAAAAAGAGATTGCGTTGAGGGACATGAAAAATAGGTGTTGACCAATTCTCTGATATACCCGATATGCACACAAAATTTAATGAAAACCAGTCGAGGTATTTCGGAGGAGTTTAATCACAAACACCGCGACACAATTCTATTCCTAACTGCAAGATATTGAAAAAACTAAAATCAAAAGACTTATAATTCTACAGAAGTAAGCTTATGTTCCAATCAATTTTTTATTAATAAAATGTGGAATTTTCCACTTGGCTTTTAATCTTTTCGACTCCAACAACTAAACAATTTTTCAAAGAAAGAAAAGAGAAAAACTTAAGGAAGAGAGAGCAATTTATGTGCTTTTATTTCGTTTGTTATCATCTCAAATTAACCAGTCATACATTGCATTTGTAATTAATAATACTCAATTTTAAAACATAATAAAGAAAGCAAAAAACAAATATGAAAATTAAAAAAAAACATATAACTTGCAAGATTTAAAAAAAAGCAATAAAAAATAATTTGTAAGCAGGTGGCACTTCGAAAAATAATAAACCAGTGTCCTAAATTAATAAAAGTAAAACAAGCGACAAACAATGAGTTAATTAAAGACCTCCTCGAATACTTAATACCCTATTTAATTCCTACTGTTTTATGAAATGTTTTTTAAGCTACAAATGCACATTTATCTTTGAAAAGTCAGTTTCCAAAAAGGTTCTTCAATTTGCCTAAGGTCGTGTAGAGAAAAGAAGTAGAGTTTAGAAATTGCGATTTGTTATATTAGTTTTTTATTTTGTGCGATTCAATCAGACAGCAAAATAATTTTAACAAATTTAAAAAATTACAACGACATAAACTATTTAAATTCCCAGCTTTAATTTTAGCTCGTAATTGCGACAGCGAAAAAAGCAAAATCAAAAACTGAATTATACACACACACACACAAACACATTTTAATTTGATTATGACAATCGTTTTGATTAACAACAGTTCGATTGATTGAAAAAGTGCTACTCAATTTGAAAGTAAACGGAAAATGAAACCTTCTTATTATAAAATTCAAAAAGCGTGTGCATGTTAAACTTACTTTACTACTCAAATAGCTAAAGCTATAAAAGGCCCTTGATAAATTTGAAAGCAATTCTTTAAGCTTTCAACTCTTGCACAGAAAGTGAATTTATTTTTTCTGTCCGAACTATTTTAGAAATGCATTTAAAATTTTATTTCAATTTAACATTTATTTATTCCATCTTTGTAGTTTATGGTCAAGCTCTTACTAAGTGGAACCCTGTAGTACCGCCCGCACCACGTTGGGGCCCTAATATGCAAATGCTGCGACAACACAACAGTATGTGGTAATTATTTAATTTCTATAAATAATATAAGTGAAAATTAAAAAACAATGCAATCTTAGGTCCAGCATTTGAATTTTGGAATGATAATCATGAAGATCATTTATGGGAGCACAGTGGTTTGTTTGAAGGTGATATTATGCTGCACCGTAAATATTTGCGCAACGGTTTATTAAATGAAAAGGCCACCTGGCCCGATGCCACAGTGCCCTTTTATATAGACAGCCAAGATTTTAGTAAGCAAAATAGTAAAACAACTTGCAAAGAATTCAAACTAAATTTAATTTGTGTGTGTGTAATATCAATTAAGCGGTTAAAACCCATTATTATGATACTTTTTTTATTGAGAACAAAAATTAATCACCGACTTTATATGTTTACAGATGAAATGCAAATGATGACGATATTTGGAGCTTTTAAAGAATATCACGAAAAAACTTGTATTCGTTTTCGTCCATACGAAAAAGGTGATAAAAACTGGATTGTATTCAAAGGCAACTATTCTGGTTGTTGGTCTAGTGTGGGAAGAAGACAAGGCGGTCAGGTATGTAACAAAACAAAACGAGTTTAATGTACATAAATGTTGTAAATTATTTACCTTTAGGTACTAAATCTCAATACTCCAAAATGTTTAATACATGGTGTTGTGGTACATGAACTATTGCATGCCTTGGGCTTCTATCATCAACAATCGGCAACTGAAAGAGATGAATATGTTAAAATCAATTGGGAAAATATACTGCCGGGACATGCTTATAATTTCAACAAATATGCACGCACTCATGTTAGTAATTTTGGAATAGAGTATGATTATCAAAGTGTTATGCATTACAGTTCGAAAGCGTTTTCGAAAAATGGCAAAAATACCATAGAACCTTTAGTAAGCTAAAAAGAAAAAACAAAGCAAATATTAATAAAAAGAAACATAAATATTTCTATTCTTACAGGATCCTGATGCCAGTTTGGGCCAAAGAAAAGGTTTATCGGCAAAAGACATTGAAAAATTGAATGAAATGTATGAAGAAGACTGTAATAGTTTTAACTTATTTAATTTCGATACAATTGGAAATTCCTTAAATGAAATTATAGATTATTTTCAAGGTACACTTGATAACATTTTCTCTTAAAATAATTGCATGAAAATTATAAAACTTAAATCTAAAAAAAAGCACGTAATAATTGTAAGACACTTTAAATTTAAGAGTAAAACGAAAATTGACGTAGTTCGTTTAAAGTATTTTCAGCTTCCTATAAAGTAAAAAAACATAATTAACAATTTAGTAAATAAAATATTTAATGAATTTTGTACCTCTTTTACTTCTAAGCTTTCATCTTCAGCCAAATTTTCAATTGCTTGTTTTAATTTAGAAGACCAGGAGTTTTGTAAGGCTCTTAAGCTAAATCTGCCCAACAAGCGTATCAGCATGCACATTCTCAGTCTCAACAAGTCATTAGGATATTTAAGCAGACATATCAAGTCTATTTTGGAAGAAAATATGATTTTTTCTACCAACTCAGCATTCTCTGGAAGCTCTCTTAAGACACAGCCCAACAAGGCAAGTATACAATTTGCTATACGCAGAGCATATACATTTTTAAAATCCTGATTAAGAAAATTTATTAACAACTCATCTGCAGCCAAAATTGCCACTGCATCACAAAACTGTGTCAAGAATTGTTGTTTTATTAGAACCACATGGCAAATGAGTTCATAAAGTCGGGAGGCACATTTAATTTCTTCATTATTTAATTCGCTGATTGTGCGGATTTTCCTTAGGGGATTATGAGACAGCGGTAAAGATGCTGCAGAATCATCGACTGGGCGTTGATAGATTAATAGCTTGGAAGCATACATTAAATTTGGCACTAGTTTGACATCAACATAAACCTTAGACAAACAAAAGAAATCATTTTAAGAAAAAAAAAACATTTCTAGAGTTCACATTTTTATACCCAAATTACCATTTTAATAAGTTCAATAGTATTTGAGGATTCATTTAAAACAAACGGTAAAGACAACAGTTTAGCCACACTGTCCACAACCTTGGGTATGGCTTTTGAGTTACGTAAAGGAGCTACTATAATACTGACCTATAATAACATAAACGAAAAATATTTAAATAAAAACTACTACTAAAATTGAATGAATGTACGAATGTACCAAATTTTGCTGCTTCAGAGACTCAAGTTCACCATCAAGCACTTCCTGCATAGAGCGATGTAGAAAAGCTAACCATTCTTCATTTTCTATGGGTGGACTTTGGGATTCATCACAAGAATCCCAGCCAGGCAGTAAGCAAGGAGGAGTGTTTCTAAAAATATGTGTGATAATTTTTTTCTTAACATCTTTGAAAAGAAATCTACTTACTCTGTACTTTGCTTTTCCTCTCCTGAATGGTTTGAGGTTTTCATTGCATTATTAGTTTTTGAATCTTTTGAACTGGTTTCTTGCTCTTTTTTCGAAATCGCTATTTTTTCGTTTGACTTCATGTGATTTTCATTTTCTATATTGTGACCCAAGCGAAGAGAAAAGTTATCCAGGTTTTGACTGAGTTTACGTTTTTCCAAATCTTTGTTGCGTGATTTCTTAACAGCCGTGTTACTTGTGACATTTTTATTTTTACAAGATCCAGCCGTAACACTATTGGTATTTTGATCAATAGCGAAATTGTCATTCAAGTGATTTAAAATCATATTGTTATTTCCGCTAACGAAACAAGTTTGAGAATTAACTAAAAGTGCAGGTGTAATATCCGGTGGTTTTTCTTCGTTGCTAGTAATTGTTTCAGTATTATCATTTTGATAAGACTGTTCGGTAAAGGGTACCGAAATACGGTTAATATTATCCTCTATATCCGTTTCCAGTTGTTCTATATCACTTGGAGGTATAGCATTGATACTATCGCGAGAACACATTAAATTATCCTGTGTTTCATTTAAATTGATTGTGCGTAGATTCTTAGTTATTTTATTAAGATCCAAACTGCTACAAAATATTTATGTTTCGTAAAAATATTATAAAGATATAATTCATACAAAACAGAATATTTCACTTACTGTTCTTTCGTTTTAGCAGTCTTTGATTTATTTTTATTAATTTGAGGATTAATAAAAGGTGAGTTTTCAGCTTTAATACCAGCTTTTATATAGAGTTTACCTTCAACAAATGGATGGCATAAAATCTGCGCCCAACTGGTACGCAAAGATGGATCTTTTTCTAGCAAACCCTTAAGATTATGAAAACGACAACTTTAAAATGATTTCACTGATTTCGAGATTCCATAAATGTTACCTGTAAAAATGACCGGCATTCGCTACTCAAAAAACTTGGCCACTTCACATCTTCATGCTTGATAATCTTCACCAAATGTAAAATAGATGTAGTACAAAATGGCGGTTGTCCTGCCATAGTTTCGTATGCAATACAACCCAAAGACCATAAGTCAGCCTGGTGGTCATAAGGTTTTTCTGCCAATAACTCTGGAGCCATATACAAGGGAGTTCCTTTTATCGAAGTCAACACATGAGTACTCATTGTCATATTTCTGGCCAAACCGAAATCACACAATTTGGCATGCAAATCTTCATCGAGTAAAACATTTTGTGGCTTCAAGTCTCGATGTAAGATGCGATTGGAGTGCAAGTAATACAATGCAGAAACCAAATGGCAAATTAAACGTTGTGCCTTCTCCTCAATCAAGGCACCATTACGCGCCATATAACGATGCAAATCTATAAGAGCAAATTCTGTAACCACAATCAATTCATTTTTAGTTTCAAAAGATTCCAGCATTTCGATTACATTGGGATGTTTAAGTTGGGCTTGAATATCACATTCTCGACGTAGGTTTTTTAATTCACGTGTAGAACGTCCTCTCTAAATATGTTACCAATTAAAAAATTAAATACGTACGCATAAAAAATATGTCTAATTAAATTTAAAACTTACTTTCGATATAACTTTAATGGCCACAGTTTGATCATCATCTTTTCGTATGGCTTTATAAACCAACCCAAACGAGCCTTCTCCTATTAAGGAGCTCACTTTATAACGATTCATTTTAATTGTTGTCGTAACTTCAATAGTTCTTAATGCGTAATTTCATTATTAATTGAAAATATATAAAACAAAATACTTGTTGCTTCACAAATAATTGTTGTTATGATAGCATTTGGAAGTGTAAACAAACAGCTGTATGTTTTTGTTTGTTAATTCACAGTTGCAACCTTAGGTCGTAAAATTCACAATAGCAAGACGGATGATTCACAATAGCAAGAAAAATTATAGTTTGGTTCAACAACTTTCTTACCAGATACATTAACAATTCGAATGTAAAGCAGAAATTTATAGAATTAATTATTTTGGCTGCAATCATGGTAGTAAGCGACAACAAATAAAGAAAAATATTTTTTTCTGTCTAATGGTTGAACAATAACACACCCAGGCTCCTTCGTCGATACTTCTACATATCACACTCGCCGGCGAAGTAAAATAACTAATAAAATGAATATTTATTCACCACCTGTTCTTTCTATCTCCTCTACCCCTTTTTCTTAGGAATGTAGCAAGGTAACTAATTGAAAAGGCATTGGTGCTTGAAGTTCTACCTCTCCTATATTACAAAAGAAATTAGCAAGAACATCTTTGCGTCCCTTAGGCAACTTTTTTTTACTTTTGAGCTGAGTCATTAAACTTTTTGGAAGTAGTTGAACTAAAAATACTTATTTCTTAATTTCTGTAAAATTTTGGCACTTTTTGCTTTATCTGCTCCAAAAATTGTAGTGTATGAAATTAATGAAACGAATTTGAAAAAGTTATAAAAATAACAATTCTAGTAATATTATTTAAAGTTTATTTTTGTTTTATTCTACTTGTGCATTAAATTATCATAATCATAAATTAACTTAAAAAAAATGTATGTTACCATCGCTTGATTGATGCCTAAATCTGAATTATAATCTAATATGAATACAAAATTAATTATATCACAAAAATACAGTTCTTTTGTCGGTGTTTCTCCTTGACTGTTAGTTGCTAATTATTTATTATTTTTGATACATGAGTTCTCAAATTTAAATAAACTGAAAAAAATTTTAGAGTCTTTAAAACTTTTGACAAAAAAAAAAAAAAAAACAACAAACAGCAGTATAAAACTTAAAAAGCCTTACAACATGTCAAACTTTTGTGGAGAATATTACTAGTGGAATCGTCTAAACCAAATATATAATGAATCTGCACAAATTGAGAGCAATTACAGATGAAAATTTGACAGTCGTATTGCTTTCTATGTTTTGTGAAAATTTTTAAAATATGATTACAAATAATTAGAGCAGGGAGGCATTTTTCTGCAAATCGCCTAAAAACCTATGTATATCAACTGTGAATCAACGCGAAAAAATAAAATAAAAAACAAATGGAATTTCATATTATTTTCTCTTGGATTTTACGTACGTAAATTTGTACCGTCTAGACCGCCCTTAAACATTGGAACAGTTTCTTCTGTATACCGAAAATATAACGTTCTTTTCATTACAAAAAAAAAATACAAACAATACAGATATAAACCTTTTCAAATATTGTATCATTATTGCAATTACACAACGTATTACATTCACAATAAAACACTTCCTGTTACTACTAAGAACTAAAAAATTAAACACTTTTCTTTACAACTGTGTGCACTAAAAACCGGCCGGTTAATTTACAAAAGGTTGATGTGGTCGAAACTTATTGGATGTGAATTCAAGTTGTTAGAGGACGTCATCGTACTTGTTTTTGCAACTGTGTGCATTAAAAACCGGCCGGTTAATTTACAAAAGGTTGCTGTTGACGAAACTTATTGGACGTGAACTTAAGTTGGTAGAGGAAATCATATTTGGAATTTAAGAAAATAAAAGGTGGGCTTAAGTCAATACATATAACAGAATAATACTTATAGTCTGTAACATAAAAGTCTTTCATTCATTAATATACTTTTAAATTTGCCCTATTGGCTATTTTGATTATTTTAACCTTTACCAATAACAAAACAATTTAAATACAGTGTGTGCATTTTGTTTTCTAACAATTTGCAAATGGTCATATGTATATATTTGAAAAATTATAAATTTTTTTATGGCTCTGGGAATCTTTATTTTAATATGTTCATTTATTTATAATTTTCAGCTAAAATAAATATATATTCATTAGAAAAATACTACGTGGATTTAAGAAACACTTGTAAAATAAGATAACAAATATTTTAAAAACACTTATTGAAATATTTAGTGGTAACGCAAGTTATTTTTTTATTTTTTAAATCCAGATCATCATGAGTTTAACAGACATTTCAAAAAAATTCACGGAAGCTACCTGTGAAGAAATCATCAAAAAGGCTGGCGGCACCAAGTACACATCCTATAAATTTGGCAAAGGTTTTAAGAAAGGTGATTCGTACTTGAGCAAAGTATTTCGTTTGTGTGTTTATGGCGTTAATGAAACGACTGGGTATGTGAAATAAGAAATAAAAACGGTTTTTATAAACCAAAAACTTTTTAACACCATTTTAGCGAAAATATGGAAGTAAATGTTATTGTTAAGGGAATGCCAGATAATATGGCTCGCCGCAAGATATTTCGTTCCGCAGAATTTTTTCGCAACGAAATTAATTTTTATTTAAAAGTAATTCCTGCTTTAGAAGCATTCCAAATGAAAAGGAATCCTAAGAATCCATTTAATGAATATCCCATATGTTATGCTGCCCATTGTGACGGTGAAAACGATTTTCTTGCTTTGCAAGATGTCAGCTTTTTGGGTTACGGCTCAGCTAATCGCCAAGAATACATATCACTCGATGAATGCATATTGACGATGCAAACCTTGGGTAGATTTCATGGCATTTCTTTGGCATTCCACGCCTTAGAGCCCAATGAATTCGAAAATGTGGGCAAATGCTTAGAGGTAAAGTAGAAAATGTGCGAACAAATATTTTAATTACAATACGTTTATAATTTTGTATTGTTTTAGGAAACTTATTATGCTGAATCAAATAGAACATGGTATTCAGGCTATTTAAAGTTGGCCTGTTCAGTTGTCCAAGATGCCGTATCAAAAACATTTCCAAATACTAATTATGAAACAATTAGTAAAAATTTTCTACAAGATACTTTATACGATGATCTTATAAATTTGGTTTCAACACGATGTACGACGCTTATTTTAATTTAATATTAAGATATATTTTTATGTAGATTCTTTTGTATGTTACAGCCAAGCTTTCTGTTCTTGGTCACGGTGATTGTTGGTCACCAAATTTCCTCACACGCTATAATGCAGAAGGAAAAGCAGAGGCTATCAAACTAATTGACTTCCAATTGGCTCGTGTTGCTTCTATTGTTTTAGACTTGTCACTTTTTATCTATTCATGCACAAGTCAAGATGTTAGGGAAAAACATTACGACACATTGTTGAAAGCTTATCATGAAAGTGCCAGCAATATAATTATCGATTTAGGAGCAGACGCTGAAAAAGTTATTTCTTGGCAGGATTTGCTTGATGAATTGCAACAGTTTGCTAGATTTGGTTGTGGCATGAGTATTGAAGCTTTGCCCATGAGTCTTATAGAGGATGATGAAGTTGCCGATTTGGACGAAATCACCGATAATACTGTATTAACCGATGTGTGGAATATCAAACCATTCGAGGAGCCAGCTAAAAGGCAACGTATTGCTGAAGTATTTAAGCATGCTATAGACCAAGGCTATATTAAATAAAGCCTAAATGCAAAGTATTAAAGAATTGTAAGAAATATAAATATACATCCAGGTTAGAGCACCCATGAAATATATCCGATTTAAAAGTGTTTTTTTTTTTCTATTTCCGGCTCACTTCTGATCATGTAGGGGCTTAAAATTTTAATGGGCTTCAAAAATTCGTTTCTAAATTGTAACCCAGCCAGGCTCTTAGCAATTTAGTTGTAAAAATATGTAAAAAAGATGTGTCGCTTTATTCGTCAAAAATTCTTTGCGTTTTGCGATATTAACTTTTTTGTTTATAAAATAAAACGTTTTTTTTTTTTTTTTTGTTACAAACTTTAAACCTTCTTTAGCGGTCCAATTGAAAATTTAGCTTAAAACTTAACTTTGAGTGGCTTCTCTTCCAATTTGAAGTCATTCATCATGCGATAGAAAATTTTGTTTTATATTTAATTAAAAAACATTTTCTCTTTTTATAATTAAATGACAAAAACCTGACTCAAGACTAGTGTATTCTCTTTTTTAAATTTTGTATCAAATAAAACCAAAAAATTTCGCAATTTGATTATTTTTTACTTGTGAGTGTTAGTGAGTCAGGTGGATACTTAATAAATATTTTTTTTTTTACCAAATAATCAAATAAAATTTAAAGAAGTATTTGACTAATTAAGCAAACTTTTTTCTTTAGATGTTTAATAATTTTAAAATGGATTTTATTTTAAAATACAAAAAAAAGTAGTCCTGCTTAAGATAAACTTTGAATTGGGCCATTACAAAACTACTAACGGTTTCTTGCAGGTTTAAAGTATGCAGGAATAAAATATTTGTAATTTTGTAGCAAAAGAAGTTTGATTTTTTTGATAAATAAAAACAGACATATTTTTAACAGCTTTTTGAGGCGATTTTTTGCCACTAATATGCAAGAAGCCTGGCCGTTTAATGCTTTAGAAACAAAATTTTTAAGCACATCGTGTTATTTATCCCCAACATAACAGAAAATGCGCGGGAAGTGAAAAAATAACACATTTGCATTTATGGGTGGTCTGATGTATGCGGACCTTTTACATTTTTATAAAAACAACAAATATTACACACAAATAAAATAAATTTTTAACAAAATATGTATTTATGTAAAATATCTATTTAAAAACATTGACCTTCGTTTAAAACGCACCACTTTGGTGTAACGGCATCAGGTCGTACACCACGAGCAATCAAACGATCCCTGTATCGATAGAAACGATATTGGGCTAAAAGGGAACTTGACTTAGGATTAGACCACAAGCGTTCAGCAGCTGCACCAGCTCTGGGCCAAATGCGAGCCTCTATAAAATTAAAGCATTAAAAAATATATATTTAAATCACCTGGCGTATGTTTGTTTTACTCACCTACAGAATTATTATCAACATATTCACTCCACATGCAAACTTCACCACCTAAAATCTTGGGATTACTTTCAATTTTATTATTATATACCTTGGCCCAGTTGTAATACTGTGTTCTACCCCAAAAACCATGGTCCAAATACCAAGCATCCTTGGTAGAAATTATGATGCGATAGCCTTGACTTAACAGTTGATCGTTTAAGGGATCTGATGATCCCACCCATGTTTGTATAATAAAACGTTCTTTTGGCAAATAGTTTTCTATATATTGAGGATCCGTTAAATGACTGGACCAAACGATTGTTGGTTTGGGTTCCCTTAAATTGGGATATTGTCTCTGGTTTACGTCATCCCATGATTCCAAATTTTTCTGATGAAATATTGACCATAATTTATAAAAGCTTGGCAATGACAAATCAAAACCAGTCTCTCGCATTTTCTTTGTTATCTCTTCGGTATTGTTCCAGCAATCTATGTGGACTTCATCACCTCCCATATGTATTGTCTCCTCAGGGGCACCTACTTCTGCTAAATCCTCATAAATCTCCTTCATAACCGAGTACATGTTATCGTTTAAGGGATTTAGCTGACCACATGGTGGTTGCACGCAAAATGAGCGCCAGGGTTTTTGATTAATACACACGGCCATATTTCCCATACCGGCCATAGGACCCCATTGCCAACCGTTGCCAGCATGCGAAGGACCATCAATTTCCATAAGCACTCTTATGCCTCTTAGACGTGCATATTTAATCATGTTTATGGTATCAGTTCGAGAATATGTATTTGTAGTTGAATAGGCTCCATAACTGAAAAACAAAATTTTTATCTCCATTTTAGAATTTCATGACACTTTAAAAAATTTGTTTGGGTATTTTTCTTTTTTGTGAATAAATCTCAGATTGCCTATTAATTTAAAATTTTTAAAACTATGTTACGTACATACATAAGTATGTATTATAAAATAATAAAAATAAAAGTCTAATCACAAATCTTCTAAATTATTATTTGGAAAAAACCGCACATCTCTTTTTAAAAAAATGTTTGTTTTTCTATTACTATAAATCTGAAAAGTGTGGTAACGTAAGTCAAGTTTAATAGAACCCACCATTTATTAAACCATAAAAAGAAAAAACAGTTTAGGTAATTTTGTCATCAAGTCAATAATTTTCAAAGGCCAATATTGTCAACATTGAGTTTGCTAATTTTTTGCAATTAATTCTAAAAGGCAGATTTAAAAAAATGTTGTTAATTTCGATTGTATACTTTTAATGTTTTTTTTTCAAACTACTCTTCATTTCCGCATTTATTCAATTGATATGTACGTGTGTTTCTTTTCTATAAAGCGAGCTCAGGCTTGTATCTTTGATAAGCTCGTAAAGAACTTTGTTTATTCATAATGCGAATACTTAAATTCCCTTGTATTTCAAATGGATAATTTAAAAAAAAAATAATTAAAATATAACAGACATTAAAAAAATAAAAAAAATAAATAAAGTAAAACAAACAATTTAAACTGCATTTTATAACTGAAGATTTCTTTTAATGCAAATCAAGCAAACGCCTTCTACAGTCATGTTTTTTTACTTAATGCATAAGACTAGATCTAGCAATACACTGGGACAAAAAAGTAAATATACATGAGGAATTTATCAAAAATGTTAATATGTCCACAAAAATATGGCGAGAGCTTATGGGCTTGGTTAACTAATTTTAATCTGGCGATAAAAATTCTTGCTTATAAAACTTTAGACATGAGTTGCACTCCGATTGTTAGTTAAATCAATTAGTAAATATTGTAGTCAAAACTTGTTTTTGCAGTACAGCATAGGATTGCTTAATTCACAAAATCTTGTATGGTGTATTTTGTATTGAATACACTTTCTGTGTATATGCTTGTGATTACGCAGTGTATTATTGTATCAATTTATTTTGTATATTAAACGTCAAAAAGCAAATAAGAAGAAGAAAATAAGTGTTCAGAAGAAGGTTTTCAGGAAGTTAAATGGACAATAGGACTGAAAAAAGCACAATTTTTAATTTTTTATGTGAAAAGTATACTTTTGATATGCTATCCTTTTATTCTTTTTTTGTTAAAAAATTTTTAACATCAACAATTCAAATGTCCTTTGTTTACTTTCTTCTTCTCAATGTGATATGGAATTCACATGTAGTTGATAACACGGTTACCAAAAAAAAGGGTATTGAAATATTATATGAAAATTTCCAACAACAAGCGTACACTATTGTATTTTAATTGAACAATACACAGTGTACACGGAAACCAGGGGTTTTGTGAATTGATCAATTGTGTTCCAAAACTCTTCAACTGTAACATTTTCTAAATTCTTAAAATATTTATTAAATTCGTCATCTACATTTTGTTTTTCACTGTCTTTAATTAAATTTTGAAAAAAATGTATTAGACTTATTAGTGAAGAAACTTTTTTATTAATAACGTTTTGAAGGTCAATAGCTAGAAGTAAGCTTTTTTAAGGTTGGGTCGTTAAAGCCAAATTGGTTTGTTATTTTTTTACACACCTCAATGTAAAAGACAATAAAATTATCAATGAATTCATTAAATTCAAAAGCATTTAACATTTCATCGGAAATATCAATTTTTACAAATATATGGTAAACAATATTATTTTTATATTTATTTATTAACGGCAGAGATAAAATTTTTTGTTTTTAGGGTATAAATTTACAATAAAATTGTTTTACATAGGGAAATACGTTTAATATATTTCAACAAGAAGTTGGTTGCAACATTAGTTGTCAAACAATGAAAACAAAAAAATCTTTATTTAAAAAAAAAGATCTTCAAATCTTATTTTGATTAAAAAATCTTAAGACTTGAGGTAAAATCTTCACCTGATTCATGATTTTGCTATGCTTCGGCGAATAAAGTTACAGGTGGTTTTAACAGCCCATCTGATTTTTGTTTATGTTCATTGTTAAAATTTGAAAATAAAAATTTTTAAATAATTTTTCAAAGAAAAGAATTGTAAAGGTACTGTACTTGTCCAAAAAGACAAAACCCCTGAACTATGTAAAAAAATTTTTTGTCCTTCACAAAAACTGATCAGTATAAAAGGTAAGATATCACATTTGTTATATTATAAACCGTAATTTGTATTGATACGTGTTGGAAAAGATTGAATAAAAATTTGAAAAAATAGTGGTTACGCTATTTTGTTCAAATATTTGACTAATCTGACTGCACTTTAACCCCAAGACCAATAAAATTTATGCACATATTAATGTTTTTTTTTTTCGACCCAAAAAAAAATGTCGATGTTAAATTTTTATTGATTCACTAATTTTGTTGCCAGGAGTCTGTACTTCGATTCGATAGAAAAAACTTTTAAAAACACATCGTTAAGCCATACAATTTTGGTTGATTTTTTTGATTACTAGTGTAATTCCCCAGCTTACATGGGTATACTGCATTTTATTTCAGCTGTATTCAACTTGCATTAAGCAGTAACTTTTCAATGAAAAAAATCAGTAATCAGTAAATTAACCCAACACTTTATTTAAATGACCAGTAAAAACTTTTCGTTTATGAATGTAATAAACATTTCTTTTATAACACACATTATTATTGAATTGCAGTGCAGTACAAGTAAAATTTTACTAATTACTTGAAAATTTTTCACTAATCAATTAAAATTAAATTGTTGCGGTATCAGTAAAAATTTATTTTTTACTACAATTTTACTAGTTTTACTCACTATTTCTACCCCATAACATTTTTTTCTGCATACTTTTACACGCTTCTAGTAGGTTTCTAGTTCCCCGTTTAGCAATTTTCAATAGATTTTCTTACTGAGAGTAATAGAAGGGGAATAAAATTATAAAAAACCTTATTGAAACACAAACACACATACCATACTTGGAATTTGTTCATTATTATGAAAATAATAATAAATTAATTTTAAGTGAAATAGGTGTAAAACTTGATGGCTCCGGTCTAAAGTCTCTTAACATCCCAGCTAGAATTATTACTAAGACGAAAACAAAAAAATGTTCCTATAGTGTCTCAATTTTTCTTGAAAAAGTTAAAACATACATATACAACGCCATTGCAACGGAAAAAATTAACGAATGCACCTTGGCTAACACCATAAATTTGAGTCGTCACTTTAGTATATAATTCTCAAAAGGTTTTTAAATTTTGTCGTTGTCCTTATATCTTTGTTACGCTTTAAACTATTAAAAATTATTTTAATTCTTTGCAGGTTTTGCATTGAATTCATCTTAAAACGTTCTCGAAAAGCTTTTCCTTAAAATAAATAAAAAAAAAATATTTTTTTGCTTGTGCTATGTTTTGTGTTAGGAAACAGTTTGCTAGTATTCGTTATATGTTTGCGTTACAATATCTCTCTTACCGTTGCATTTCCGGTACTCTTGTTATTTCCAAAGGAAAACTGTGTGTATCCACCACATGCCAATGGAATACATTTAACTTTGAAGCTGCCATGGCATCCAAAGTATTACGAATTTGTCTTAATGGCATAAAATTGCGAGCAGTGTCAAGTAAAACGCCACGATGAGGATACAAAGGACGATCAAAAACACGAGCGGCATCCACCATAAGCAAGCCATTGCTGAAATATAAAAACACATAAAAAGATGTGCAAAAATGAGAATATCACCACTTCCCACGTTATAGAGCCAGTTATTAAATTGCTCAAAGTCTCAAAAGCATGACGCGCCCCATAAACAGTGGCAGCTTTAATGTCTACAAAAGTTGCGGTCCCTTTAAAAAGAAAAATCAATGAAAGAAATAACACATTTATAGACTCGCTTTTCGAATAATTTACCTGTTGTTCTTATAAGCAATTCATATGATTCTTCCGTTGTCCAATCGAGTGACAAACTTGATGAGTTAATAGTGGCTTTTACCAATATCTCTTTGCTACGTTCCAGTGTACAATTGCGAACACACTCCTTGATAATGTTGCTTAGAAATATACGATTCGTTTCGCGTATAAACTGTGTAGTGGCGGGTGTAGGAGCCACTACATTAAAGCGCACCTTCCATGGATCAAAAAGCACTCGCTTTTTGGAAAGACTACATTCGCCAGTTGGCATTGGCCAAATGGCACCATATCTACCGCATGACAATCGACAGTCGTGTTGACTTTCAAAACGTTTCTCATCGCCTATGTTCGGTGCGATGTCAGGCAGACAAAGGTCAGATGAGGAACAAATCCACTGCGTGCTAAAAGTAAGATTTTCTTTTATAAGTTATTTCGAAGATATTTTAAAGGATTACAATTGAATTAATAAAATTGAATCTTAAAAATTTGCCGTCAATTAAATGTTTTAGCTTCAGGGCATCTTAGTGCAATACTTTGCGTGCTAAAAAAAATTCTAAAACATTGCCATTTAAATTTCATTGGCATTGTTTGAAATAATGATAATGAAAAATATTTAACTATCTTTTAATGATAATGATTTTGTTTTACTTTTAATTGTTTTTACTTATGGTAATGAAAATTTAATTGCTCGACTAGATTATTCGCATCAAATTTAAGCCCCTAAACGTTAAACAGTCTTAAATTTAACAAAAAAATTCCTTTTATAACCGTGCTAAGCTGCTGTCCTGAGCTCTAAAGAACAGCTTCTCACAGCTTTTGATAAACAAAATCTGACTATTGTTTCTGTTATAGTCAATTGCCAAGTGCTATTGAATTATATTGTATCGTAAATAAGTAATAATTGTCATTTTATTTTAACAATAACAATATTTTTTAACTAGACAAAAAAATTGCTTATTATACATTCCAAGTCCCTAAAAAATTCACTTGTAATTTCCGGTAATTAAAAATACAAACCTTTCTTCCGTGTCCTTGGCTTTTGCAACAGATATCAATATAAGTTGTGCAATTAACAGTATTAAACTCCTTAAATTCATTTTTAGTTTAAATTTATAATAAATAGTTATTTAATTATTTATTGTTTAAATACCATTAAACTATAAAATTCTAGTAATTCTAGTATTTTAACTTTAAGTCAATTCTTTTAAATGCTTTAAAATTAAACAGATATAAACGTTTGACGAGGAACTTTAAAATAGCAAAAGTTTACAGTCATTAAATATGACATTAAGTATGCAAAATTAAAATCATTCTATCACTAAATATGCTTGATAATTCCTTAACTAGTACATTAACTTTATATAATTTCAAGAAAACTAACAACTGTATTAATTAGTCTTATATTCACTAAGTTGATCCTTAGAAATTCATTACATTTTTATGTGTTTTGTATTTTTTCAAAAATACCAAAAACTCCAACTGAAAGCTCCAAAGCTCAAAACTGAAAGGAGATTTTCCCTAAAGTTTTACAAACTTCTGCTAAAACTTTAGATTGACGCACATAGGAAACTTTCGTACTCTTGTAAAGCAACAAAGAAGGTAGAATAAGTCTGTAGCAAATACAATAAATTTATTGCCTTCGACCATAATTTCGATAACCTTAAAGACCTTAAATAAAAAACCAGACCAGTGGGTGTCGACTAGATTTTGTGATTTAATTTCTACATAAATTTTCAAACAGTGTGTAAATAAAAAAAAATCCAAATACAATAACATGAAATGAAAAAATTTTAACCATCATCATTAGTTAGATAATTTGCTAATAAAAAAAATATTCAATTGATTGCCTCAAGAGCATTTGAGTATTAGTGAGTTCGATATCGGCATGAAGTAGGAAGTATTTATCAAATGCATGGTCTTAAGAACTTTTCGTTGGTTGCTCTTGCCACAGCTTTAATGGGCTAAAATAAGGCTTTTGAAAATTTATCCCATCGGGGGCGATTTGTTAAAACTTTGCACGTCTATGGTAGAGGTAAAGTTAAGTTTGAAAATCTTAAATTACTTAACATATGCCTTTCATTTGTAGTTTAGGAAATATTTTTTTTTAATCAATTATTTTACTTTTTGTTCCACTTTTTTTGCTTCTGGCGGAACCAAAACCTTTATGATTTTTCATTGAAAATAATTTGTCAAGGATTGAGAAAAAAACTAAAAAAAAATTTTTTTTGATCAAAATTAATACAAACTAAATTTGAAATTATATTTTATTATATATCAATTAAAATTTACCAAAAGGCTTAGGTTCATTTTTTTAAAATTTAATTTTTAGAAAGAAAAATTTATTTTTTTTTATGTAGGATGACGTTTTTCAAAGAAAACAAGAAAAATTAGAAGCTGGAAAAATGTAATGCCGCATTTTCAGGACCGCCAAATCCATCATCAGCGTTCATCGCATCCATCTACCTTAAGTTGTGTACATTGTAAATATCATCCATTTAACCAACTAATCGATATTAAATTGGTTGCACGAAATTCACACACAACTCAAAACATTTCTTCGTTGTTTTCTCTACAACATGTCTTGTATATTTGTTTTTACTTTTGTACTACACCATCGGTAAAAAGTAAACTTTAATTGATTTATAATAATCTACGGTTCAATCACTGATTGGGAAAAAGTTAAAAATAATTTTATTTAATTTTATATTGACGAATTTTTTTTTTCTATTCTTTTTCTGTTATTTAAAACGTTGTGACCAACACTGCAGTTAACACTTCTTTAAAAGCTATTATTATACAAAATATTACAACAACAACAAATATTCAAACTTTTTATTAGTTCTTAAGTTCCAATTTCTTTTAAGTAGACACTTTTTTGTGAAAAATCGCTTTTAAAACAGATTTTCTCTTATATTTTTAACGAATTGACAAGATCAAGATCGGCTCTGAATGATATGATATGTCTTTTTTTAACGTGCACTTGGAATTTCTCTCGCAAAAAATTCTATTTTTGTGAATTTTATAAAATTCTGGAAATTGTGGGGTTTACATTAAGGTCATATTAGTCAAATATTTGACCAAAAAAGCGTAACCACTATTTTTTCATATTTTTATTTATTCTTTCCTAACACGTATCATTGCGAATTACGACCTAAAATATAGCAAATGTAATTTCTTTTCTTTTATTTTGTTTAGGACCTTATATTTCTTGAAAAGTATTTGAAAAGAAAAAACAATTTTTTCCCATAATTTAGTGGTTACGTCTTTTTGGTCAAATATTTGACTAATATGACCGTACCTTTAGTCAATTTTAATATTTTTCATTGTTTTTTTTTTACTGTAGAAATTTTTATGAATTGCAAAATTCAGTTACATCAGAATTATAATAAAATAGTTTAAAGCACTAAAAGCATACTTTATTCCCACAAAAATTTGTCTTTCCCAGTTTTGCAAAAAGTTTTCTACAAGTTTTTTAAATAGTAAAAATTGGATATACATTTCAAAGGAACACAAAATTTCTTAAACATTGATATATTAAAATACATATATCGTCTTGTCGAAAATTGTGTTACACTGTAGGAGAAGCGTAATGCCAACACACTTAAGTATAAACTTTATTTCACGGTTTTTTAACATTTAATCTTTTACTCTGATTTTATTATTTCAATCTAATTACTTTTTTTCTAAGGACTGAAGTTTATATCCTTTCCTAAATTTAGTATATCAGTGAGGCTATCATATTAAAATCTTTTCCTGTTTATAGTGTATGTATATATAGGCCAGGATTCACTATCATACTCAGTCGTACGAGCTTTTATAAATTGCATGTGTGCTTAGGAGGTATGATAGTGTGGATTAAAAGTGTATGTGTGTGATAGACTTTTTGATAGATTTGTACGATTTTAAAATCATTTAAAATAAATCATAAAATGGTCTTTTTCTTTGCGATCAGAGTTGATTTTTTTAGGATGAAAAGAAAAGAAACATCAAATTATTAAACCATCGGTTTCTTGTATCTTTTTTGTGTGGCATCCACGACGTCATCTTAAAACGATTTTTTAAGAAAGACGAATTTTAACAGATTTTTGTGTGATTAAATCGAACGATTGTGTATGATAGTGAATCCTGTTCTTATGTGATTTTAGTAAGGCACATTCGAAAGAGAGAAGTATTAATAAGTTCTATTTATTTTAGCAAAATAATAATATGAATCTCAATGTTTAAAATTTAAATTGAAAATTTTTATTTCAATCGGGCGGCTAAGAGTTTAAAAACTACAGAATTATTTCCATGTTTTATCAAGTCCCCATTGTGCATAATTGGCTAATTAGACCCCTTAAGGCATGTTTTCGAAATTAATATACAAAGCTTTCTTTTTGAGAATGTCAGTTGTATTTTTAGCAGGGTTCGCCAAAATCGATACTTTATTGCTCACTCTAAAAGTTTTTTTACTTATTTAGTCTTATCTTAAAGCTCTTTTCCTTCTTTTCACATCTTATAAATTTCACAATTAGAATTTTTCGTCTCTTCCTATCATTTTACTACAGAAAAGGAATTCATATCATTTATTTTATTTCAGTCAATTAAAAACTTTAAAAATAAATTTTCTTAATAAATCATTCTATTTTTTTTTTTTTTTTTTTGTTTTGAAATTGTGTTATTATTATTCTGATTATTGTTCTGAGTATCAGTCGATTTAAGCGAGACATACAAGCGATAAGTAAAATAAACGCTTCACAAGCAGTGAAACTTTAAATTGTCTGTTTGGCGAGATTTATGAAAAATAGTTTTCTATAAAATTAATAAAATATTTAAAACATCCATAAGCACGTAGAACATTCTCTATTGATAAAAATCAATTTATTTATTTTATAATGAAAATAAAGGTCTGAATTAACAAAAACTAAATCACAATTTTTCAATTAAATTATTTGACTTTAACTAATTGTTGTTTATTTTCGTTACATTTTAATTATAAAAATAAACTTATTTTTAGTTTAAATTTTTAACGATCGATTTCACTTCTCAAACTATTTTCATTTCTATCATTTTTTTAGACTTGAAATTTCACTTGTTTAAAATTTGTAATGCATTTCTATTTAGTATTTTTTAAATATCGTTTTTCAAGATTGTTTTTTTTAGTGCAACTGCGATCGTTACAAAAACCGTACTGATTTTAAAATTAAAAAGCAACTAAATAACTTTTGAGCCCGGCTTGTTGGTTTTACTTCAGCTGGCTGGATGGTTGGGCAAAAAAAAAATAATATTTGAAATAAAATAAACAAAAACTATTGCAAAGAAACGCACAAGCCAACACAATACATTATGTACAGTGTTGTGCGAAATTAATTAAAAAAAAAATATAACACTTAAATTTTACAACTTAAACAGACGGTAAAAATCTTGAGTTTAGACAATTACCGAAGCAAAAATGTTTAGGTTGCAAAAGACGTTATTTATGTTTTTTAACTATTGATGCAACCTTTGCAGATCTAAAAAAAAAAAGATAAATATGAAATCAAAAAAAAGGGCAAACTCCTGGTAAAATTATAGCCACGGCTTATTCAAAATTATTATTGTAGAAAATATTATTCATCATTGAAAAAGATTAAGAAAATAAAGAGGAAAACAATAACGCCGCTATCTCCCATCAAGAATATATTTGGATCACTCTAACAATTTTAGAGTTTTAATTATTAGCGCCTTCACATTGAATTTCAAGATAACAAAATGCTTCGAATTAAAATTAATCTAATTAAAAGGAGATATTATCTGTTCAAGCCTGCATTGTAGAACTTTCCGAATTTTAATGTGTGAAGGCTAAAAAGCTAGAGAATTGCTATATAGCGAAATTAAAAAATTTAAAAAAATAGAAATTCATTTCAAATAGATTGTTAAAAATCTGGAAGATACATTTTCCGAAAAGCTTACTTTGACATTTCTAGGAAGCCTGTGGGTTTTTTTCTGAAAATTCGCACTTAAAAATATTAAAGTCATCTTGTATTTAACAGAGTTAGCTAAAGATGATCATAAACTTTTTGCTACTTTATATTGCAAAGTAAAACTGGTGGGGTATAATAATCTAATGTGAGAAATTTCTCACTTTAGTTAAGTTTGTTATTAAATAATAAATTTGCAAAAATTATCCCTGACAACTTTGCTTAATTATTATAAATTTCCACTTTTAATGGCAAGTGGCTTGTGTGCATAGACATTTTAACTCAAAAAGCGCAATCGAAAGAAATCGAGCATAAGAGCAAACTTACTCGAAATATTTCATGTTATTTCACCTGCTGGTTGCATGTTGCATCATCAATATCACATAGAAAGCTGTCATCATGTCACTGCAGTTTTAGAAAATTACAAAGCAATTAATTAGAGATGGAGCATGCCATGAATTCGCTCAAAAAAGGCGAAGCCAGAACTTGTTAAAAAAGTGTTATTATGTTTTATAATGCTCCATTTTAACTAAGCCTTGATTAATGATTAATTGTAATGAAATTGGAACCAACTGATTTTTTATGTGAGACAGTGTGTTTTTCTTCTCAAATTTCTCTTGTGTACATTTATCACTACATTTGGTTATGTTATACTCCACCACTGCCATATAAAAACAAATTCCTTCCCAGCAAACGCAAAGCATAAAATAAACGTCAAACTATTCAGAGCAATCAAAAAAAAAAAAAAAAAAATCTGTAAGAAGGATCTAAGAGATAAGAAAATCTGAAATAATATATTTTCAAGTCGTATTATATACGAGTAAGCAACATTTTCTAGCACAAATATGTTAAAAATATTAAATTAAAATATATCGAAAAACATATAAGAATTTAAGAAAATTCGCGCTTTATCCTAAAAAGGTTCCTTAAAACAACAAGAACAACAATTTGCAAGTATTTAGAAATTTATATCTATTAACGATGAAAAAAAAAAATAAAAAAAAATTAAAAAATTAAAACACCCTTTTAAATAAGAAAACTTAAACACCTACGGAAATTAAATCACATGTGCACATTTGCGTAAATAAATTCAAACGTAACCCTACATCCACAAGTAATAATTCTTATTCCAGGTCTACAGCGACTTTTTCCTTTTTTTAAGAGGCATTAGTCTTTGAAATAAAGGCCTAATTGAGAACGTTTTAAAAACTTTCTTTGCAGAATATATTTTTTATACGAGTATGTTCTGTTATAAAAGCAAATTTG
Organism: Cistogaster globosa; assembly: GCA_937654795.1. Taxonomy (NCBI): domain Eukaryota; kingdom Metazoa; phylum Arthropoda; class Insecta; order Diptera; family Tachinidae; genus Cistogaster; species Cistogaster globosa. The sequence continues at coordinate 119,770,215 of OW569406.1, read as the reverse complement.
ATTTCCTTCATGTCATTAAAAAAAAACTTTTCAACTCAAGATTTGTCTTGAACCTTTTAAGAGAAACAAAAATATCTTAATTATAAATACAAATGACGCTTTTTAACTTTAGGTTTTAAAGTTGTTTGAGATTAAATTACATTCAAAAGTGGGTTGATAAATGGTAGTGCATTAAGTTTTATAAACAACATAAATTTTAAACTTTAAACTTTAAAAATCGTGCTGATTATCCTGACCGAATTATTAAAATCACCGATATAGACTATTGAAGGTGAAAGCACGTTTCGATGGCCATTTCGCTACCACTAGCATAGCTCTTCAGGAAACTTCTCAGTTACATTTTAAACAAACTAAAGATTTTTGTCCAAACAATAAAGTAAAGAAGAAATTCAAAGTTTAAGCAAAAACAACAATAATCAACATTGATATTATTTTTCTTTATCCAATGTATACGGCTGACTTTTTTCGATCTTTTTTATACAGTTAAAAGATGTTCAAAAATAAAATGAAAACAACAGTAAAATATCACAAAACACTATGATAATTTATTTTTGATTTTTACACGGGCACTTGCAATCTAAATGTTTGTTGGGTTAAAACACAGTGCACTCTTCTGTATTTACATGAAAAATAAAAGAAATTTGCAAGTAAAATCTAAAATCGAAAGCCACAAACAAAATAAAAAAACGTATTCATAAATGAAAAGCTTATAAACTATTTATGTTTATATGTACATACATAAATTAATTTGAATTAGAACGCAATAACAATACAAAAGGCAGGAATATTGATAAGTAACAAAAAAAAAAAAAACTTAAATTTGTAGTCAAACGACACAGAAACTTCAATACTTGGAGAGAATTAGATAAGAGTTTAGGTTATTTATTTAAATAAAAATAGTCCCGTTTTATTTTAAATAGAGTCATTTATAAAACGCATTGATATTTTAAACCGTTAAAAAGTATAATAATATATTTTATAGTTTTTAGACATCCGTTTTATTTTTAATCTTAAGGCGTTGTTGAAACATAAAGATATGAGATGACAAACATTAATCGATAAATTTATATTTATAAAAAATTGAAAATGGTGTAGTTATCGAATCAAAATGCAAAACATAAATTTATTTAATTTTTGCCTGTCTTGTATAACTTCAAAACTACTGAATGAATGTTTAAATTAAAAAATATTTCATTTCGAGATAACCAAAATTTAAGTACTAAATTTTACCGATTTAAATTTAACTAGAAAACTGGCATCACTTTTACACAAAATAGGCAGTTCGGACAAAGTCTTCAATAGAAGCTGGTAAATTTAATAAAAATTTTTATATTGTAAAAGCAAACAATTTATACTGACAAAAATTTAAATATTCAAAACAATTGCAACTCTCTATTAACAAAGTATGCAAGTCTTAGGATGACTTAGAATTTAGTTTTTTCACACAGATTAGATAGTAACAAGCAAAAAATAAATGAGTGTTAAATTCCACGCAATTCATTAACGAATTCTAACTTTAATTAGTTATAAATTCGAATTATGATGTTAAAGAAAAAAAAAAAATTATCCAGCATCGTAAAAACCAAAATAAATTTTTAATGGTGATAAGCTTAAAGAATTATTAAAATGATATTTTAAAACGATTTTGTCAAGACTTTGTTACTGGCGGTCAAGGGAGAGGCATGGTCGAACAACGAAGACCTTATACCGTTATATAAACGAAATAATATTTACTTAATAAACCAATTACTCTTACAGTGATCTTCATATTTTTAACATTAAAACCCTTTTTATATTTGCAAAAGCAATTGTTTAAAGTTAAAAGTCTTATTAAATCATACTTGCGAATTTTTCATTGGCATTAAATTTTCATTGGCATTATCGAAAATATTACAATGAAAAATTTTAACTACTATTTAATGCAAGTAATCCTTTTAAAATTGCAATTGTTTTTTCCATTGGTAATGGAAATGCAATAAAATTTATTATTAACAATTATAATTGATGAAAAAGTAATTGTTACCATAAAAAATAGTTTTATGATCGTAGTAGTTTAAAAAACATTTAATAAAAAACAAACCTTTATCCTTTTATGGAACTATAAAAATGTATTTCCAATATAATAATTTTAAGTGAGATATGTGTAAAAAAAGTCAACAATTACTAAATGAGTTCATGTATCGCTTAATCTGACTTATTTTAGCCAGACAATTAATCTAAAGAAGAACAAGCATATCTTCCAAGCAATGCAAATAATATTTCTAATTCTATCGTGACTACTTCTTCAAAAGTAATCTGGCTATTATCATACAAATAATTCGTTTAGCCTATAAATAGCGCAAATAAATGCTATTAGCATTATTTTAATTTACAAAATGCACTATGAAGTTACTAGAGTAGTTAGTGGTAATATAATTCTTGCAAAATATCAATATTTTTTTACCTTCATAATAAATTTTCTTTCTTATAATTTTTTAAGTATAAGTCAGTTCTTAAATTAAAAATGTTTTTTATTATTTTTTTAAAACTTCGCCACTAGATGACTTAAAGAAAATTTGAATATGCCAATCGATCAGATATAGTTTCGAAAATTTTGCTATTGAAAATTAGTAATATCGGTCCATATAATTCGATGCAGCAGGCAAAACACAATGAAGTAACTCCAATACAAGAAAAAAAATAAATAAATAAATGGGACGATAGAAAATTAAACAATAAGAAAAAATATCACGTGAAAAAATTGGCGCGTCCATGTTTTTCGAGTTATGGGCCTCTGAATATTTTCATAAAAAAAGTACTGTTATGGACTATATTTTCTAATATATCAATACCCATAATTTAAAAGCTTTTGAAGAGATCTTTCATAAAATGCTAAGATTTTTTAAAAATGCGTAACCCATTAGGAGCCGGTGACATCTTTATGTAAAATTTTATGAAGTATTTAATTTGTTCATATTTTTAATTCTCTGTCATTCCACTCTTATTGTTTCATTAAATGTATGAGATGTAAGGCACATAATCCTTTAGCTAGCAGAAATGCCTGCTTGCAGGAGCACAAGAATATTCATTGTCTCTTACTTTTCCTGATAATGCTTAACCACATCTGAGGGTATTTATTTAGTGTTCTACGACTAGAAAAAACGTTTATTAATGATAATCCATTCAATCTTTACTTAATGCCAATGATTTTGTTTTTTAACTAATTGAATTTAACATCTTTTCATTAAAAAGCACTACCATTTTTGAAAGTAATTAAAATGCTAAAAAAAAAATCATTAGCATTTTTGGATATTCAATGCCATTAGTCCATTAATCCATTAATTAGTCCATTAATGACTCCCATGTGTGAGTTAAATTTATGAATTTACAGACTGCATAAACTGCTTCTCATTACAAAATAAATTATTCGAAATTTAAGAAAAATAAAAAAGTTTCATTAAGCAAAACTTGCTTCTAATATAAAATACTTTTTTTTGCCGTAAAAATGTGTCATTTGGTAGAGAAAATGGAGATACAAATATAAGAACAGTTGTCAACACATTTTTTTTTTTTTTTTTTTTTTTTGTAAAATACATTTTTCTTAATTTGAATTTTAAGAAAATTAGTAAAGAAGAGTAGACAGAGTCAAGGGCACTTTTAAAAAATTATAAAATTGTTATTAATAATATATGATACATTTAACAAAATTGGTCTCACGAACCAGATTTTTAAAAGGCCTTTATATTATTTATGAGGCGTATTAAGGCTCATTAATTAGTGAACTTTAAATCAAGAGGCACAGCCATGGAAAATAAAACGCAACCTTTCTGTAGCACTTTGAAAGAAATTGTTTATATTTCATTACCGGCATTAAAAAAAAACTTTTAAATACAAAAGTCTAAACTTTCAGCCATCACTGGGTTGGCTTAATAAACGCAGATTTCCCGACTTATCCATGAATTATCTTAATCCATTCTAGACAGAAAAGAAAGTCAGTGTTATCAGTTTAAGTGATGAAATTCAAAATGATCGTTACAACATGGTCACCTTTAAATTTAAACTGGCGTATGTTATCGCTCATACATAACGTCTTAAATGGTTCTCGTTTGTTTCACTTAATTACGCATTATCAAAATTATATAATCAAGTTCCCAGTAAAAGACACAACTAAAATCAGATGAATATATATTTATTTTAAATAATGCATGTATTTCATGTGCATGTAACCAAGTATTTTAATTATAAAATTTACCAAAATTTTTTATTATAAAAAATATATTAATTAGTGAACGAGATATATTAAAATAAAAAACTATTAGTATAAAGCTAACTATTATTATCAGTTTTTCTAATTCTTCTTTTGTGCTACAATTTTTCTCCAACAAAAAGTGGAAACATATTAACAATATAAAAAATATAAAAAATATTACAATTATTTTATATAAACGTAGCTAGAAAACTTGATTCTCTCTAGTGCAAGTTTTATTATTGAAAAAAAAGAAAACAGAAAAATAACGTGAAAAAACTCTTAGAGAAAAAAATTCAAACTTAAATCCAATGAACCAACGACGACGTCCAACCAACCATTGTTATCCAATGATATTGTGTAAACTTAAAAGAATAATGAAAAATAAATGAATGGAATGAATTGAAATGAGATGAGAAAATAAAAAAAATAATCTTATTCAAACACACAAATCAGAATAAACGTTTACACTGCACACGTTTAATTCACACATACTTATACAATTTAGGATTATATTCATATTAATATGTGTTATTTTATAATCATCATAAGAAAGTTAAACCATCCCTGACCCGCTCTACTAGATCCATAATACGGTGGTTGTTCTGCTGGTGTTGATGCTGACAACGACAATACAATAAAAATATATTTTTTTTTGGTCTTTTTATGAGTATAAAAATAATCAGAAATATTAAAATTAAAAAATGCAACTAACATTATTCACACATGTTGATTGAATTTGTTTTGTTTTCTTTTTTTCCTTTTTTTATTCACTAAGAATAAAAGAACAAAAAATACTCGCAATCATTTTACATTTGTTTGACTTGTGGCCAGCCAAGAAATAAATGGAAGTGGTGAGTGTCTTATAAGGGCGCCGTATTCAAAACTTTAAGAAAAATCGTTCATTATTTTTAATAAACTAGCAGAAACAAGGATTAAAGTTTAAAATTACTTAAAAAATATTTATTTTATCAGTCCAGAACATCATCAAAATAAAAAATTTCCGTCTTAATATTCTTAAAAGAGGGATTTTCATCCCTTTTTAAGAAAATATCATCTTTTGATAATTATAAATTAAAAAGTATTCTCAAGTGACGCCAAGGCCCGCCGCTGATGAATATTTTTATATTAATCGAGCAAAAGTTTCAATTGAGAACAGGATTAAACAAAGGAAACTCCTTCGGAGCTCCGTACAATTATTTATTAGTTCAAACAAGCGCCACAAACAATCTCAAAGATACCAACAATACAACACTGAAATAAAAAACGCACTTGCTGTGTGGCAACGCACTATATGAACGACATCAGTCGTACATGATTTCGCCACAAGCAATTACAAAAATAAATTTTAATAAATTTAATTGAATTCGCCATCAAAGGAACAGTCTTTAATTAAAAACTCTAAAAATATTTATGATCAGTGATGATATCGCTACAAAACTTTCAACTCATTATGAACAGAATATATACAAAATAACAAACATTTGACTAAAAGAAAAGCAAACAAAGGCGACTTATCAACAATCAACGCCACCTTAAGGTAAATTCATGTTGAATAATGTTTTTTTTTTTTGTCTACGATCATAAAAATTAAAAACTTTTCCAAGGGCCAATAATAAAGTCACAGGTCAGATAAAACTATTTGATGACATTTTATTTGTTAAAAATCGCTTGTAAAATAACAAAAAAAAAACCAAAAAAACGCAATCATAAAATTATTTCTCTTCAATTACAATCATATTTACAATATGATCACATTGTTTGAATGTAGTTCCATCAATAGAATTACATTAAAAGGCCCTGACCATGGCAGTCTACTAATTTGTATAAAAATCATTTAATTAATATGGGTACTTGCTATTACAATAGAAGAAGCAAAAAAAAAATCAAGGTCTTATTTATTAATTAAAAACGTAAAATTTTAAACAAATTAAAAAAAAAAAATTAAAACAAGGGGTGGCTTTTGTGTCCCTGCCCCTGTACGAACTGTTAAGTAAAAGCTTAACAATAGACAGACATGCATGTTTAATCAATTGAATTTTGTTTTTGACAAAGGAAAAAGTTTTATGTTTTGTACTCCATACAAGGGAGTACTTTATTGTAGTGACTACTATAATTTCAATTTGATAACGTTGTAAAAAAAGAATGAAAAAAAAAATATTATGTAGCAGAAATTTATAAAACAATTGCACAGTGTTTTCCCTTAAATGGAAAAGTAGTCAAAAATCTATATCTTTAAAACTAATGCCTGAAGGAGTTAAAGTTTGCAAATTTTTAAGGGAAAATATTAACAACTGTAGCACATTAGCCATTTGATCTCTGAAGGAATAAGAAGCATTTAAATTTGTTTCAAGAATTTTTGAGCAAATTTTAAACTTCTCGACCTAAACTACTTTTTTTTTTTTTTTTTTTTTTTTGTTAGAAAGTTTCAGACTTCAGAAATTAATGGATCTAAACTTAAAAGCAGCCACTTGAATGATCTGCATTTGTAGCAATGCCCGGTATTTGTCGTGTATGTAGCGATATAAACTGTTTTATATACTACAAACCCTGTGGCTATAATATTTTTTAATTCAAAGAGGGGTAAATATTAACAATTGGATGTATAAGAAGTTGTGGGCAGATGAGGGCCAAATAAATAAAAGTCTACGTAAATAATTATTTTTTGAAAAACGTGTGTTTTAAAAATGTGAAAAAAGTATTCTTTAGAAATTTTTAAATGCGCTTAAATTTTGCAGTTTTTATAGTTTTATTTGGCAAAGAATGGGTTAAAATTAAATGTTTGTAGAAATTTTAGAGACTTTTGCCACAATATCGCTAATAAATTTTTAAATAAAGTTAAGTTTTCTTTAATTACTTTGAACCACTATATAACAAGCATTAAATCTTAAAAAAGAAAATAACAAAACTTATTAGATTCATAAAATTTAGAGTGTTATCTATAAACTGAGGGCAAATAGAAATTAAAACATTATTTTTTTTTTAATTTTTAGCCTATAAGGAAATCCGCTGTCTCTTTCTTTGATTAGAAAAAATATACATTTAAAATGTTTTAAGTAATTTTAATTTAAAAGGAAAAAAAACACTCGTTATGCTAATGAAAAAATCCCATCCTTGTGCGTTTCAATCAAATGTGTATTTTGACAAGCAAAAAATAAATGTTTTAATAAAAAGAAACTTAAAAACATGAAAATATATTTAAAATAAACAGGTGGTAGCTAAGTGTTTAAATTTGGTTACAGATTTTAAAAGAATTAAATTAAGTTAAACTTACATATTATTAAAAATAAAAAATTTAAGTAATAAACCGCATGTATTCGTTTGACTCTAATTTTAAAAAATATAAGGGAAATCGATAAACTTATAATATTTACATAAGACCTTGTCAAAAAAGAAGCAATACAAATTTCAGTGGATGTAATTCTTTCAATTTTCTGCGTTTTTGTGCTTTGTTTATCAGCAACGCATATGTTTGCATATGTACAGTGTAACACGAAAGTTTATGCACATTAAAGGATATTTAATTTTTAAAAATTTATTCATTTTTTAATTTCTCATGTGTATGGTTCTCTTATTTGCAAATAATAGCACGTTATCTACTTTTACTTTTTGGGCAACCATATTGCCGATGAACTAGCAAAGAAGGGCACAACGCTTGAAGGAGGTGCCATTGAAACCCTCTGTGGCGTACTCCTCTCTGCTTGCGGACAGCGTATCGACACTGCTCTTTACAATCTGGCCCAGGTCAAATGGCGTCTTTTCAAAAACAAACTCATTTAACACTGCGAATGAAAATCGTTTTATTTTCTTTCCACTCAAAGCTCCGTTGGGATTTGATTTTCTGTAAAACAAGTAAACATTCATCACTGCCAAGGCAAGTAGCACACTTGTTCTTGGTGGGAAAAACAATTCAACATATTTAATGAACAAAATAATAATAAAATTTACATGGCTTGGTGCTGTAACACACGGTGGTTTGAAAAGAATTTTTTGGATATAATTTTGTTATATCATTAGCTTCTGAAGATATCTTAATGAAATTTCACAGAGGCAAAGCAGAGGTGTTTTTAAGTAAGCCAATTTCTCTCAAACTGAAAGAGATATCCCGCACACGTAAGCACTTTTTTGTAGAAATTTTCAAGGTCTAATTAAAAAAAAAACTTTTTATGAAATTAAAAAAAAATTATACCTGAGTTACCCAAATTCGGAAGACTACCCAGAAACTCCAATTCATCCTAGGGCGCCGATCGTACGTAACTCGACTCGGAAACAACTCTGCTTTGCCTCTGTAAAATTCCATTACGATATCTTTAGTGATTCATGAGATATCGAATTATGTTAAAATAAATATTTTTGAAACCACTGTGAAACATTAGAAAAATTTCTTCTAAATGATAGCAGCAGCTGTTAAAAAACTTAATTTTTCTAAAAACTTTAGAAGTCACCTTCAACGACAAATCAATTTGTATAGATTTAAGAAAAACTTTTTTCTTTTTTTTCGATCAATTTACATTCCTGACGCTTAATCATAGAATATCCACTGTGACAAGGCACGCTGCAGCAATCTGTTCAATCTACATTCAATCTAATGCAGCGGATAGTTAATTTGTTTTGTCTATTGACGATTTATATTACCCGCAGCCTCTCGAAGATCTTTTAATTTCCCTTTCCGAAATATTTTTTTATATTTTTTAAATGACTTCCTTCGCAGACAAGCTTTGTTGAATTTGATACAAAATAATAATTTTGGTTCTTATAATTCTTTTGATCCTGCACCCACTTTAACCAATACAGCTGTGTACGCTGTCTAGATGCCAACAAAAAATATCCACTGAAAAATTAACAGTTTTTGCAATAATTTTTTTTTAATCATTAAAAGTTTTTTATAGCGTAAAGTTCACTTTTCCTACACACTGTGTGTTTAACTGAATCGTTTTTCTTTCTATTGTAATTTTTTGTCGTTGTTGTTTAATCACTGATTAAATATAGAGGGCGCCTCAATGATTTCATTTAATTTTGTGATGTTTTATATGCAGATTTCTTTTTATTTTTTCGTATTGATGATTGACTACAAATTTTTTATTTGATTTCTTGTTTAATTAAATCGTAATCTATGTACTCGTATGCACATAAACAAATACAACAACTACTTTTTACCAAAAACAACAAAAAAATGAATAAAAGTTTGTTATTTACAAATACATTTTGCCTTTTACTTTCTGTAGTTAAAGTTCATTGTTCTTTTGAATTTTAATCAAATGTTGTTAAAAACACACTACCACTACTTTAACACTGATATACAAACTAACCTCAAAAGGACACACATACTTAAAATATATCTGTGTTTAGTAGAACTAAAATTTCCCATCTTTATAGTCTGCATGTGTTTATATTTATTTGGAGTATGAATCTGCCACATGTTAATTTAAATGTCTGTATTTAGCTTTTGCATTTTGTACATTTTTCATATATAATTTGTACAACCAATTAGCTAGACTTGCTAACTTTTTTTCATAAAATTCAGTTGTGGATAGAATAAATGTTAATTTCATTAGCATTGAATGATAAATAATGCTAGGGATTTATTAGCATTGCCATTACTTTCAGTAATGGTAATGCTTAAAAAAGGTTTCATTGACAATTAGCTAAAAATATAAAGTCATTATCATTGACTAATTATTAAATATTTTCAAGGCATTATAATTAATAAATGTCATCAGAGCTGTAAATGAATCATTCATTTTGAATTAATTCGCAAATCATTCATGCACTAACTGAGCAATTTTTAATTAATTTTTTTCACAAAAAAAAATTAACTAAATGAAATTTGAGTCATTTCAAATGAATTTGGTTAAAATGAATTGAAATTCGTTTCATCTTCAAATGAATTTGTCAAAGTGAATTGCAATTCATTTTCAATTCAATGGGACTGATTTAACTTTGAATTAATTAAAATAAATTATAAAAAGCAATTAGCAACTCATTACCAACTCATTGACTGAGTTAGCATTTCCATGATTTCTTTAACCTTTAATCATTGAATATTTTCACTTTAGTAGGAGAAATTTCCATTTATTTTACCCCTAGATCTGCTCTTGATTCGATTGATTGCATCTCATTTTATTATTTATTCATTTGAATTGCAATTCTATGTTCTAACTCAGTTTAATGAATTCAAAATCAATTCAATGCAAATAAATTGGAATTGAATCGCAATTCACTTTGGAAAGTCCATTTGAATTAGAATTGAATTACAAATTCATTTGAATTGAAAACGAATGGAAATAAATTTCTACCCAATTCGTTTGAATTAATTCAAAGTTCAATCAATTCTTTTTTGTTGTAAAAAGAATTGAATTAAAACTTAATTAATTCGAAACGAATTAAAATCAAAAAAACTATCAAATATTAATATTCTAACTTAAATAATATAATAATTATGTCCTTACGCTATGAAGACTTTTCTTTAGTGTAAATATTTTTTTTAATGTTGGAGAAGGCGTTTTAATTTCAAGAATTAATGGTGCTGTTAATTTTTCCAACAAACACAAATTAAACAATAAAGAGGCAGACTTCTCTAGGCATTTGTTTGACAACCTTAAACTAAAGTAAACCCAGTTTTACTTTTTGTAAATAAATTTTTCTGTCATCCAAATAAATAAAATTAAAATTTTAAAGTGAAATAAGCAAAAAATTATTTTTTAGGTGAATTGTAGAATACTAAAATGGTATAAATAATACAGACCTTAAGGTCTTTCAAAATTACGCTTGCAAACGAAACCTAATTGCGTCAGCAACTGTAAGATTTGCTACTTTCTCAATTAGAACCCGATAAAGAAAATTCTATCTCCTACTGACTACCTTCCACACTATCAAATCCGCTTAAAACCAACTTAACATTTTCGATTTTAGACCACATCTCGATGTTTCTTTTAAATAAAGAGCAAGCAGTGCCTTCCCCAAATGTTTGCGGCCACGATACTTTCCAAAGTTAGGTATGTTTGACTTCTATTCTTGAAAAAAAGCTAATATAATAGTAACCTGGCCTAAACAAGATCGTCGATACATTATACAAGATTTGTCACAGAATATTTAAAGTCATTTGAGCCTTCACTGCGGAAACAGTCACATGACTAATTTTTTATCAGTTAATTTTTTCATTATGTACGTCTCTGTTGCGGTGCAATTTAGTTAAAGAATTTATTTATTTAGTTTTATTTTACATAGAGATGTTATATTATTGGCTTTAAAGTTTAATTCTCCAATAAAAGCTAAATAATTAATTAATTATTTTTTTAAATCCAAACTAATAAAAAAATAATACGATAAAAATTATCGTATCGTATAAATTGTAATATTAATTATTTAAATTGATATTGAATATGTTAAATAAAATGATTTTCTTTTCACATCAATAAATAAATTAAAAGGAAAAAATATATTTAAAAACATATTTAAAAAAACGAAAAAAGGAAATACAACAACAAACTGATATGTATCAAAAATCTATACAATAAAACTCATTCAATCTAAAAATTTTATTAAAAATTCTTATTGCCAGCAGCCAGCCAACCAATGAGCTAACAAACGAATTGCTGCAATTTCAATGCAAAATGTCTATGTGCATTTAAATCAAATGCAATCAACATAATTGATATAAAAACCAAAACCAAATCAAAAACTCACCCAAAATATTTGAAACCAAAATTCGAACAAAACAAAAAACAGTATAAACAAGTGTAAAATTCATGACACACTCAGCTAAAACGAAATAAGTATTTTTATTGAAAATCAAATATGTACATATGTAGTTGTATTTTCTTTTGTATACATGAACACATACATATGTATATATATTTACACATTTTAGTAGCAAAATTCTATTTTATTTTTTGGCAGAAAAAAGTGTTGCATAATTTTTTTAAATTAAAAAGACAGTTTTTATTAACGTAACATGGATACAAATTATTATTTCTTAAATAAAATTTCATGATTATTACAATAAAATTTTAACACAATTTCAATAGCCACGATTAGTTTGCTAATAAGACTGCCTCAAAAAGCCACCAATACATTTTCGTTCAAAAAAAAATTTGTTTGTTAGTATTTTTTAAATTATTAATCATATTCGAGTCTTTTTCGACTCTTCTGCACGATTATAATATCACTTATACGCTCGTTTTTGATTCGAAAATGACTGTCTTGTCGGGAGATACCCTGGCCGGAACTCTTCTGAACGATTTTCGTATGACTCGCGTTTTTGACTCTTTTTCGATACTGCTTGCAATCGCACTTATAATCAAATACAAACTTTTTCGAGTCTTCTTTGAATCAATTTTCACGCATATTTAAAATTGTATTTTTTTAAATTAATATGGGAAATTTTATTTTGCTTAGAAACTTTTTTTATTAATTTTTTATACTTCTTAATTTAAAATATGTTTTATATGATAGCATTTGTGAAAATATATATACATTACATTAGTTTAACTGCAACATAATTTATTCCAAATTTAATAACCCATTTAGCCAATTCTTCTATTCGCTGTCACTTTTACTTTCACTATAAAAGGAATTTTGACATCCATCATAAAAAATATTATCTTTGCTCCCTTGCCCTGATTTCATATCACTTACAAAAATTTTCTTTTTAGCACATAATAGTTTTTGGCTCTTTTTACGCTAATCTTTTTATTTTAATTTTTATTTAAAGTCTACTTTTATATTTAATTTTTATTTACTCCACAATCTTACTGTTCATAGAACTTACTTGCTTTAAAAAATTCCCGTTATGACAGTATCAAAACCAAAAATTGATTTTTTTCATAGTTAGGCTGCGCATGATCAATTACTGATTGCACACATTCTGTACTTTTTAACCGACTTTAAAAGATAAGGAGGTTATCAATTTGACTAAATGTTGCTTCTTTTTTATGTTTGTGCCTGCAGAACTCAAGGGTTTTGGAACCGATTTTAAATTTTTTTGTAATTTAATAGATTAAGCTTATAGATTGGTCTAGTTTTCAAAACAGTTCATAATCTTAAATATTAAAGGGTGTCCCCATACAACATACATGTTTTTTAAGGGTAAAATGAACCGTAAAGAACACCACTTTTAAAAAATGCGTATTACTATAGCTGCCAATAGCAAAAGTAATACAAGAAAAAATCTTTAAATTAAAGGGTGTCCCTTAGGTGACATAAATTGACTTATATGCGTATAGCTTTTGAACCATTATAGACAAACGCTTAAAAGTTGGATGTCGATTACTATGACCGTTATAATAACAAATATAAACATTCAAAAAATTATAAATTAAAGGGTGTCCCAATAGTTAATGTAATTTGACGTAATTTGACGTGGCCAAACTTTTGAACTGTTATAGAAATATACAAAGAACATGTTTTGCTAAGTCAGCTTTAAAAAGGGTGTTACCATATTTGATTTAAATTGACGTATATGACCTTATTATATGAACTGTTATATACACATTTAAAAATTAAACAGAATGTCTATTACTTTGTCTGGTTTATTAAGAAGTATAAATATTGAAAATTATTAATTATAGAGTGTTACAATAGTTGCTGTTATTTAATGTATATGACCAAACTTTTGAACGGTTGAAGACAGTTTATTGCTAAGTCCGCTATAACAAGTAGCAAATTTGAAATTAAAAATTAAAGGGTGTCCCTATAACTGATGTAATTATTAGCCTCTATGGTCCTATCTTTGAAATCGTTACAGACAAACTCTTGAAAACTAGACAGAATGTCCATTACTATATTAAGTATAATCAAAAATATAATAAAAGGTATAATAAGTATAAATAAACAAAAATAGAAATTAAAGGGTGCCCTAATGGTTTTAATTTGGTGTATATGGCCAATCTCTTGAACAGTTATAGACTAATGTTTAGAATTTTAAAAAAAATGTTGTGTTAATGTGTCAGCATTTTGTTCTACGACATACACAAAATCCTGGCGCAATTTTTCTCGAATAAAATAAAATATAATATAATTAATGTATAATTACCGTCCTAAAGAAATATGATTTTAAGTTTTTCTGTTTTGAAGTCGGTTTTTTTTCGCTTTCTTTGCGTTTGTCGGGATTATATTCGAGACATTTTAAAACGCACAACTGATTAATCAGTTTTCAGTCATGTTGAAAAGTCTTACAAAACTTACATATATTGCTGATTTTTGTTAAAACCATTTTCCAGATGCTAACTATGTTTTTTAGCGAATAGTAACAATGAAAAAATTTATAGAGTCTCTTAAATATATATTTTTTATATTTATTTTGTTGATTTAAAAACACTTTCAAACTCCTTAAACTTTAGGTACTGCTGACTTTCAACATAAATTCCAGAGACTTTTGTTAGATTTTAATTCGCAGTGTATACTGACTATTTGAATTAATAATTTTTAAGAAACCCGTTCCTCAATCTGTAGAGCTACATATATCTTCTAAAACACTTTCTTGAGCCCAATTCGTGCTGTTATTACTTCTAACAAAAGATATGATTTTTCTTGGGACAACTCTACAACTCCATTTAGTTTAAATATTTTTCTCATCATGTGATGCATTTATTGCGTAGTTTTTTTTTTAATAAAATCGAGTCAAGCATAAGTCAATTAAGTGTTTATTGCAATACTGTTTTAAAATACCCACATACAGAGCGACATTATTTTTTTAAATAAATATCATTTTAAGAAATTTTTTATCAAAAATAATGAACATCTTTTAGAAATGATTTAGATATGTATTCACACACCTTGAATTATTGTTTTTGAGGGTCAAAATAATATAAAAATGCCTTTTAAAAAAAACGACGAAAAACTAAATAAAAAAATTCATCGTAACTGACAAAACTCAAACTCTCAAAACTTTAAAAAGTAAAATAATTCAAATAAATAATTCTAATTTAAGGCTGAGTTTTTAGTTACATTTTTTTTAAATTGTAATAAATCAATTAAACGGATGTTGTCATATAAATAAATAAACAGCTGTCTGATACTTCCCAGCATCGTTTCCGTTCGCCAACTTAACTCACAATTTCACCCTTTTGTGGTGGTTTGTGACGTTTTGTGCCACTTGTTTATTTTGTAGCGACTTTCTTTGTTGAGTTGACACACAAGAACACATTTTGTTATCAAAAAAATTGTCGAGAGGCCAAACATCGCTCTAGGTTGATATCATTATCTTAATATAAAAAGCAATCAAGGTTTATTTTTCGTTTGGAAACTTCTTTATATATTTCTTTGGTAACACTGTCTAGACAGCTCTTAATAATATTTTTTCAAAACTAAATTATAGTCTTTTGCAAAAATTGATTTTAAAATTTAAAAACCGTAAGCATCTAAACTTTGAACTCGGCAGTAGTTTCTTAAAAATGCATCAACAAAAAGAAAAGCTGATAATGAAATAAAAAATAATACTATTGATATGTGGTCACAGTCAGGAAATCTGGACAGTCTGAATCGAAAAAATACAACAACGTTACATGATCTTTTAAGAAATATGATATTTTACGAGTATTTAAAAATAAACGAAAAATTTAAAAATCAGAGAAAAAACAAATTATTTTTATGTAAGTTCACTTTATATTGTGCTAATAACCCAAATTTAATTTACAACTATCTTTAATTTTTATTTCGACGCTTAACGTGGAAGAAATTAAGGATTTCATAAAATGGATTTAAACAAAAAAATGTGTGTTAATTAAACAAAGCGGGCCATCAAGTGCTCTTTATAAAATTTAATGCAAACATGCATCTGAGTAGTGATCATTATAAACTTATGAAAAATACATTATTTATATTTGGGTTTTTAATTAATTAAATTAATATTTGTCTCTTGCAGCATAATATTCACCTACAGAAATAATAATTAAATATAATTTTTTTATCTCTTTCAAAAGTGTCTGTAAACTTGTTTGTTGCATACAACGTGTTTATAATTTCAAACAAAGGACAGCAAAATTGCCGTTTGTGTAAGAAAAACAAATAAATACAAGAAACAATATTTTCGTTTTTTTTCTAATTCAACCAAGCAAAATAGTGTATTAGAACTTGAATAGTAAAAAGGAAAAACAAAATAAAACAAACAAAAACTGTCAACCAGAATCTCATTTGTTACTTTGATTATGTTGTTGGCAACGTGGCAACTATAAAAACAAACACATGGAGTACACCCACACTTAATAATTCCACACACTCACCCAAACTTTGTACACATAGAAACAAAACAACAAATGTCTACTACCAACAACTCAAGACAATGGTTTTGAACAATGAACAAATGAATGATTTTTTCTGAATTCATTGTTCTCTACTACTCCTGACGGTGCCGTTTCTTTCTGGTCTTACTTTGCTCGGTGTTTGTTTTTTTTTTTTTTATTATTATTATTAATGTTGTTTTGTCTTTTCTTAGCGAAATGAAATCATATTTCATAAACATAATCAAAATCATCATAATACTTGTTGTTGTAGTTGTTGTTGCTTATGCAATTGTTGTTGTTTTATTTTTATTTACAACATGGGACATAAAAAGATTCCTTGAATTATATTTTTTTTTTTTTCGTAAACACGCTACACAGTGGTAGATTTGGCAGAAAAATAAAAGGGAAATAAACTAACCCGATTGATACAAACTTGACATGGCTTCAGCAAATTTATAATCGAGGTTTGATTTTTTTTGAATCTTTTAGAACTTAGGACGAGGACTCCAAAGAAGTCCGCCTCGGAACCATCAATTATTAAGAGCACAACAAGTTTTTTAATTTTCAAAAGTGTCTAAAATTTTAATCTTTGGTGATTGTTATAGTTGTGTTGTTAAAATAAAAAAGGTTGACCTGACTTGCCAGTAGCGTAATCAAATTTAAAAATTTTTTCTTAGTCAAAGCTTTAAAATAAGATTTTTTTCTCCAAGTTTGTTGCTAAATATTAATTGTTTATTTTTTATTTGAACAAATATTGTACACAAAAAAATTCGAGAAATATCTCTTATGAAAATATCTATTCTTAACCATATTTTCTCCAATAAAAAAGACGAAATCTTAAGCCTGTTTTCTTTCTCTATTACTTTCACTTAAATATGTTTTTTTAATTATAGATTTATTTCTATATTTTGGGTAAAATCCCCACTGTGCCTAAACAGGATGGGAAATGTAAAAGTTATTAAAATGTAAAACAAATTCAAATTGTAAAAAAAGCTTAAGAGGGTGTTTATTCTTATAGTTGGATGAATTGAAAATTAAAAATAACAACAAATACACGTACTTACAGTACAATATTTAAGTAAGTATGAGTGTAAAGACAATACTTATGAATTGATGTATTAAATAATAAAAGATATTATACATCATTTACTTTACTACCACTACAGAGTTTGCTTTGAAAGGAAATATATGTAGAGCTTAGATTTTTCTTTACTTATTCAAATCATCACTATTAGAATAAAATTAAAATATGCATACAAGCAACAATATATTACAGCACGCAAAGTAAAAGAAATTAATAACTGTATGCTCACAATTGACCGCTGGTGTTTTGTTTAAGCTTTAATATTTCTATGACTTAACTCTCATTTGGTCAGGAAATTTTTATAAACAAAACATTTTTCGATTTCTTAAAAAATTTTAAAGATCTCTTCAAAAGCTTTTAAATGATACTCATATTGACATTTTCAAAAATATGCTGCACAATCGTACTTTTCTATGAAAAGTTCAGAAGCCCATAACTCGGGAAACTGATCTTGCTAATTCTTAATAGCAACTCTTTCGACACCATGTCTGATCGATTGGCGTATTTAATTTTTTTTAGCTGATCTAGTGCCTCGGCAAACTTGATTTCAACACTAACACGGACGGACATAGGGACATCGCTCAATGAACTTTGTTACGCTCAAGACTCAGAACATATATACTTTATGAGGTCGGAAATGGATATTGTAAAAATTATAAACGGAATGACAAACTTAGTTAATCCCTCTTTCCACTTTTTGTGGTAAAGGATATAAAAAAATAGAACAGACAAAGAAATGATGATAAAGAACAAATTCATATCAAACAAAATAAACAAACATGAATTAACAATTACAATAAAATAAAATAAAAATATTATGTACTGTACTGTACTGTAGATATCGCTCTGAATACGGAAAGACTGTAGCCTTCTCTGATAAAATAAAAGGTCTGCAAAATGCTAGCTCCCTTTAAGGTTTGTAAGTCTACGGGAGAAAGATATTTTGACATTTCGCGACGCAAGGAGGCATTCTCTCACCAAGGAATTCTCTAAGTATCATGCATGATCTGCATGATGGTCTGTGAAACTCGCTATTTGGTCCGAAATAGGGCCGCAAGCCGAGGCAAGCAACCAAAATCATCCTCTCCCATCTTCTAAGCCTTTCCATTTGGTGAGAGGAAATCCTAAGCCAAGCCGAAAAGGCGTAGAAGATGAAATGGTGGATAAACTGGCGGTACACTAGAAGACGCACTTTTCTATCAAGACCCCCCCCCCCCCACCTTATTTATGAGCTCCTTGATATACGAAGTAAATTCTCTTATTTTTTCTCATGGAAGGTGACTCCATGGTATTTAAGCCTGTCGCGAAATTTGGTATAAAAATATTAATAGTCTTATATTTCAGGCCAAACTGATTACGTGAGAACTACATTAAATCAAGAAAAGAAAAATACAATGAAAACTAAAAAATCTTTTGTACAAAAACATAGTCACCATTCAGTAAAAATTAACCTAAAAAAGATTTCAAATAATAAAATTGACTTATGGGCCTTATGAAATTTTCATAAAAAAATTCGATTGCGTTTGAAGAGATCTTTCACTACATACTAAATTTTTTTAAATATGCTTAACCCATTAAAAGCCGATGACATTTTAATGTAAAATAATATGCAGTACTCAATTGCTTTTCTTAATTTTTAAATCGCTGTCACCCCAATAGGAACTACTTCACTAAACTAGATTTACATACATGGTGAAGGGTATATAAGATTCGGCATAGCACTCTTACTTTTTTTATATTAATCAGAATTTAGGCAAAACACCAATTATAATTATTGATGTTATTAGCTCAGCTATTTTAGTATGTGGTAAATAAATTGTGTTAAAATATAGACCTAAAGATAGATAAGTGTGTGAAGTTAAATTTTAAAATTTATAACCCTAGCCACATTCTGTTACGATAACAGAGCTCTGTTAAGCAGTTAACATAACCAATGTTATATTAAAAATTTAATATAGGAAAAAACTATAGTAGAACACTTCTAGTAGTGTCTTTAGTATACTCCAATAGTCAAATATGTTAACTTCTTAATAAAGACACTAGTAGAAGTCTTCGCCCACTCTTTTTCATATACGAGAAAAGGACCAAAGTCCTTTTTTGGAAAAAATCTCTATAATTTCTTAAAAGCAAAATGTTAATATATTTGACTATTGGAGTTTAATAAAGACACTACTAGAAGTGTTATAGAATATTTTTTTGTATCCACTTTAAATTATAAAATATTGTCCAAAAACTCTTATATTAAATTTTTAATGTTAACATTGGTTATGTTAAGTGATTAACAGAGCTCTGTTATCGTAACAGAATGTGGCTAGGGTTATAAATTTTAAAATTTAACTTCATACGCATAAGATAGATTACTATTGTAATTACAACCGTTTTTAAAATTTAATCAATGTAGTTTTTGACGTGGTATTTACTTATAATTAAAGAAATATTGTTGTAAAATATTTAGCTAAAGTAAGATTTTATTACGTTCTCATTTACTCTTTGAGTTCTTTTTATTGTAAAGTAAAATACAGCAAGAATTGTTTTGCTTGCTGTCATTTTATTTGTTCAGCTCTTTATAATTTTATTAACACAAATAAATTTTCTTTATGACATTTTTCTCAATACTTTCATAATAGTCGCAACTGCTATTTCTATTTATAGGCAACTTAAATCGTCTATTTTGGGGTACCACAAAAACATGTGGCAGCTAGTGGTAGCCCTTTAAAAAAAAAGCATAATGCAACAACATCTAACTGAAACTTCTGGCATGCAACGTTGAATGTGCTTAATGCATATGAATATTTTTTATTTTATTTGTATAAAGGCAAGAAAATTGTATGAATTCTTATCTTTTCTAATTTTAACGTAATTTGCCTTCAAAGTCGCTTTTCTTGAAAACTCCATTTTAATTTCGATACCGATAGCCAGCCACAGGCAGATGCATAAACGGAAAAGATGTTCGTTCTTCTTTAAATGCAATTTTGCTACAAACATTCAACTTGCATGTTGTTGACACTTGTTTGAGTTGCCATCCTGCAAGTCTGCATAATACTTATTTGGGTTACATTTTCTTTTAGGGTCCTTTAAGGATTTAACCCTACAAATTTAAAGCCTAAAGCAAAATATCATTTAAATCGAAATAATCATAATTATCTTTCAGCAATTTTTTATGCACATTTCGCTTCATTGCAGCGTACGAAAAGCAAACAACAAGTAAAACGCGAAAAACTCCGTATTAGCTTCGGGGAGAAAATACAGGAAAGAAAATTATTAAATGAAAATAAGGACAACATTTTAAGAGCATTTACAAATGCACACATACATTAGTAAATACCTAAACACACATTCATATTCAAATACTACAAGAATGTAGTTAAATAAACGAGTGTTGAAATTAGCGCTCTACACCAAGTTGTCATAAAAGTGCACAAATAAATAATTGCTGTTGTTTTCATACATTTGCAGGGGTTTTGTTTATGTGTGTAAATGTATTTTAATTTTCATTACTAGATGTTGTTGTTGTTGCCATTATTGTTATTGTTCTAATATTTACATGCATTAAAAAGCTACACATCACTCACTCGCTACCTTCCTTATTATCGTCATCATTAACAACATCCTTCTCATCAGCATTCTGTTGACAATGTTGATGCTGATGACAGAATGATAAACATTATAATTTGTTGTCTTGCTTTATTCCTGCTGCTGCCGCAACTGACTGCAACTTGGGTGTAATGTATTTTTCATTATATTGTTATAATTCTGAAACATTTTCACACACACACATATACATACATATTCTGGCAGCTTAAACACGTATTCATTTGCATTTCATATACATACATGCACACACACATACATATATTTTTTAATTACTTTTTTTAATTCATTATCCTTTTTTGTTTTTGAAAAAGTAAAACAAATGTACATACGTTTGTGCAAGTGTATTTGTGCACAGCATATTTTAAGGCTTCAGGATAGAAAATGTTGTTTGTTTACTGGCTGGTTGGTAGTTTGGTTTGGTTGGCTCTTCCCTTCTTGATTCGATTGTTTGGTTTTGCTATGAATTGTTGCATTATGTTATACTTCTACATAAATTTAGTTTCATCATTTCATTTACGAGTTAAAACAAAATATATAAAAATATAAAAGAGAGAAAAGAAAAAAAATATTGCTGTCTAACCAAGTGACGTTAGTTATGATGGTTATTAATCAACAAGATTTTTACTGCATTTTTTTTTTTTTTTTTGTTTTATTTGCATCGCTTTTAATGGAATTTAGATTGTTTTGTTGGAAATGTAATTATTTTTATTAAAACATTTCTTTAGCCTAGTTTTAGGTGGTAAAAGTGGTAAAATATTAAAGAATAATTTTTTTATGGTTTCAGTCATCCATCAGAAAACAAAAATTTCATTATGAAGCAATAATATCAGAGCGGTGAGTAAAGAAAATTTCTAAAAGAGAAGAAAAAAAACACCTTAATTTTACATTTCTCTTGTAGCTTAGATATGTTAAAAAATCATTAGTTAAATAAATGCGTATTTTTTAGTTTTTAGTTAGAAAATAAAATTAATTTTTTAGAATTATTTTATTTTATTTTTTCCTTAAAAAGCAAAAATCTCTGCCATCTAATTCTTATAACTGACACGCAGCGGTAAAAAATTATAAAAGTGGTAATAATTATAGTTTTCCTAAACTAATTATCAGATTAGCACAACACCAATGGGCGCTACCTGCTCTTAAATTCATATTAACCGATTCAAAATCGAATTTATCCCCAAAGCTAATCAAATA
Organism: Cistogaster globosa; assembly: GCA_937654795.1. Taxonomy (NCBI): domain Eukaryota; kingdom Metazoa; phylum Arthropoda; class Insecta; order Diptera; family Tachinidae; genus Cistogaster; species Cistogaster globosa. Next base: position 119,747,900 of record OW569406.1, on the reverse strand, counting down.
AAAATCTTACTAAATAAATAAAATTGCCAATAAGCGAAAATAATTATAAGATTAAAAAACAACTTTTGAAGTAAAATATTAAAATAGGAAAAAAAATAAAAATTATTTTTTAAGCAAAAAATTAAAGTAAAAATTAAGAACTACTAATTTAAATTTTAAAAATATTAAAATTATTTAAACAGTGTTTTTAATTTTTTTTCAAGCGCTAGTTTTTAAAATAAAAACATTAAGGGCATTCACGATGGTTATTGTGCATATTAAAGTAGTTCGTGAGCGGACTTTTTAAGAATATATTGCATTTTTGTAAAAAAAAAAACATTTTATTTGTTAAAAATAAATCTGACAACTAATTTGAAAACAAAAATAAATATACAAAAGAAATAAAAACATTTAGCTATGCCTAGAAGCAGCGGGAAAGTAAAAATGTTAACTTTTTAATAAACAATGCTCCGAGTTCTCTTGAGTTTGCAGATTATGAAGGAACAGAAAAAAAATAGATCGAAATAAAATAACGTTATGATTTTTTTGATTTTGAGGAAGAGTCTATTGTCGAATTATTAGGTCAGAAAATAGAAACGATTCTATTAGCTTTGTTATGTTGGCGTGGAGTTTGAAATTGTGTTCCAAAGTCTGGATGAATATATGATTCCTGCAATTGATGCGAGTTAACAGGACAGATTTGATAAGCTTGTTTCACTTGTTTCATATGATCCCGTTTTTAACAACTTGCATTCGCCAAAACAGTTTCGAATTCCTTATCAATTGGCTACAGTTCATTTTAGATTGGGGTTTTCAGAAGAAAGTCCATCGTTAAAAAAGATTGGAGAACTGTTTGTAGTTGGGAACGGAGGGTAACGGAGAAAAAGTAACTAGACGTGTGTTTAAGGCATTTTTAAAACTAAAATCGCGTTATATATTCTAGCCAGATGAAGATGAGATGTCAGCTATTGTTGCAGCCACATATGACGAACTACCATCTTGTATTGAATACATCGATGGCAGTGAAATCGTTCTAGCTGAAAATCCTGTTCTAAGTCCAGTATCATTTTTTCTCAGACTCATTAATATTCTTTAAAAGTACAAGCAGTTTGCGACTTTATGCAGAGATTTTGGCATGTGGTACTGGGACATCTAAGAATTCATCATGACGCCCTTATAAAAGAAATTCTTCTCAAATGGATCACATGAATTCCCAATTTTACTAAAGACACTGTTTTGGAATGTTAAAAGAAAAGTTTGGTAGCCGTAAAAACCTAAGAATAACATCTGAACAAAACCATTTGTATTGTTTTCATAGAATAATGGTTTGTAGTATTTTACGAAACATCTTTTTGTCAGATATTTTATCAAATAAGTTTGAAAAAATAACGGCTCATGATGATGGAGAAGAAAATAACGAAGGAACCTATCATGAAATGGAACTGAAGGTTCATTAATATATTTTAAATAACTCATTTTTAACAATTTTAATTTGTAATAATGATATACTTAATTTTCTATTATATTTTCTTGCTGCATACAGGGCTCACAAAAAATATTTTTAAATATTTTTTCCATTTTAAAAATATGTATGTTAAAAAATTTTTATTTTCTTTATTTTAAAAGTGAGCAAATATGCACAAATTTTGTTGTTCAAGGTTTTTTCAATGCAAACGAAGTAAATTGAAGTAAATTTCAAATACGTATATTTTTTATTTTCAATTAACATAAATAAATTGAGTATTTATGTATAAAAAGGATTCTATACAAGAATGCACCATTTTCCTTTCAGTACAATTTCTTATTTGAAAAATAAATAATCGCAATTTTTGGCTTTTAAAATCTTGCTATGAAAGATTTTTCTTTAAATCCAATTAAAAATTATTGTAGAAACTTTTTGACACAATACTCTTTAAAAACTTTTTATTTAACGTTCGTGCCTTTTTTCTACTACAACTCTGCTCCTTTTCATAATATCACAGATTTGCTGCAACATGCAAATGAAGCAAGAGCTGAAAAAATAAAGAGAAAATATTTATAAAAAAAATTAATTATCCTAATGAAGTTGTTGGCACGTTGATATCAAATGATAACAACCTTATTTCGAATTAAGGCTAAACAAAATATGATTCCATTAAAAATATAAAAGAGTAATTAAAATTATTACCCCCATTAGTTGGCAGAAAAAAAATTTTTAAATTTAAAAAAAAATACTCTCATTAAAATTTCACTCAAATCTTATTTAATTAATTTCACAACAGAATTGAACAGCATGAAATATTAAAAGGAGACCTTTAAAAAAATTTGTTAAAAAATCAAAAAAACGTCAACATTTCTTTAATACATTTTCGAAGCTTTGAGGAGAAGAGAAAAGAAACCAAGAAGAGTGAAGTCGTCAAGCATAATTTAAATTAAAGTTTTTCGAATATCACAATTTGTTTGAAGTTTAACAAACAAATGAATATCAATTCATATCTACTGCAAACTTTCATAATTTTTTATTAAAAAAAAAGGTTTTTGTTTTTTTTAACTTTTTCTTGTTTTCCTGCATTTGGACTATAAAAAAAAATTTAAGAATTTTTATTTTATTTTAAATCTTTTATAACAAAGCGAATCTGATCAGATCTTAAAGGACTTAATGTACATACATACCTACTTTGAATGTATGTATATATGTATGTATGTAGAAAAAAGATTTTTATTTTGCAAACCAGTCGACAGTGTCTTAATTTGTTAAAACCAAAAACAAAAAACCAACTTAAAGTACGAATATTATCAAAGAATAAAGCTTTTTTTTGTTGTTGTTATAATTGTAAGTATTGTCCTTATTGTACATCATTTCATTATGGATTACATTTTAATTTTTCTATTTCTTCATCTTTTTGGCTCCTCCATCCCTCTGATTTTTCACTCTCTTTATTCTATGAATAAAAATTTTATATTTTAGCAGTTTTTTATAGCTGCCACACTAAAGTGATAAAAAAATCGTCAAATTTGATAGGAAAATAATTGAAGATGTTAAATATTTTGTATTAACACTTTTGTGACAAATTTTTATGTGATTGTCTAGAGAAATTGCGAGTTTTGCAGAAAATTAGTTTTTTTTTGGTAAATTTTGATAGTGATGAATGAACTTCGTATTTAGGTAAAATCTTGATTAAATTTCTTATGTAAAACTAAATGCACTTGGTAATATTTAGTTTTTATAACTGTGTTGAAGTGCTTGATTTTCAAGAACTTAAACTCTTCTAAAGTTTCGATCTTTAGGTGACGTAATTTTTATTTTAGCTGATGTTTCTAAGTTTTTGTTGAATATTTGTTTTTTTAATAAAATATTCATATTTTATAAAATCTCGATGTTTTCAGACGTTTCCTGTGAAATTTCTGTTTAAAGGAATAAATCCTCTCTTTCAAATCATATCCATTAAAAAAAATATAAAATTTTTTTAATTATGACCTGATTGGTATTAGGACCAATGGTAACACGGTTTGGATAGAATATAGATTTACGAGCGGAATGACAAACTAGCACATATTAAACATATATTCCACTCCCAGTGAGGAATATGAAAAAAAAAATTGGTTTCGACTTAAAACTTCAGCCAAAACCATTTTCATGAATCGAATTTTAAACAAATCATTGATTACTTGCTGTACAAGTGCTCGTACGTTTATATATTTCATATAGAGAAAATTTATTTTTGCCTGAAAATAGCAGCTTCCAAAGCACTAAAACCTGACAAAATTTTTTTATTTATTAACATTTTAAAATGGATCAAATTGTTATTAATTTCAAATTATCAGCACAATTATAAACAAAAGTTCCGTACGGGTTTTTTCACTTTTCCCTTTTCTCCTATTATAAATTTGTTTCCCTTTTTATTGCCTGCGGAAAGTATAAAAAATTTGGGAAAAATAGTAAGTATTATTAATTATAAAAGAAAAACTATTTGTAAAAAAATACCTTGCCACTTTTTTTATTTTTTGTTTCCACGGAATTTATAATTGGAGGAATTTTTTCTCGAGAAAATTTTTTTCCGTGAGAATATTCAGGATTGGGTATATGTATGTGTTTAAATATTTAATCGAAAATAATATTGTAAAATCGCCAATAGATTATAACGGCTTAAAAATCCGGTAATTGTGATTGTATGCTCAAATTGTTTTGTTGTGTTGTTGTTGTTGTTTTTTATTAATATTAATACCCGTGGAAATTTTACGCCTTTGTTACCACGTTATGGTTTTTGTTGTATAGTAAATAATTAAAAATTCTAATTAAGCTGTGATTTAACACCAGAAATGAATTTTATTGTCTTTTGTGGCGCTTTGATATTTATGTATGTAAAAGTATATTTCTCTGAATTACAAATAAAAACAACTGTAAAGGGAGTTCTATTGTTGATGTTTTATTGCTGTAGTCCTAGTGTCTGCCGCTCAACCAGCCTTTTGAGAGACATGTCGCTCGCTTTCTATAGACTGCTACGAATAAAATAAAAATATAAATACACCCACACATACACATTTGCAGATATTTTATTTTTGTTTGTATTATTTTTGCTATATATGTATTTACATATAATAAAAGTACCTCAAAATTAAGTCATCAAGTTTATTTGGCTGTTGATGTCGTTGTTTCTGCAACACCATGATATCGTCCTTAATGCAAGTATTTATTTACATGAGTGTCATGTATTGTTTGCCAATAAAAAATCAGCTACTTTGAAATTTATTGATGTGTTTGTGTATATGTTGGAGTAGTATGTGAGTCTATATATACATATGTATCAGTGATAGAATTCTTCGTTTTGCTTCCAGATAAATTATGTCATAGGACTTTGATTTTATAAGGATATAACAGCAATAACAGCTTTGAGCTATTTATGCACAGTTTTTTTTTTTTTTTTGAACTTCAAAAAGGCTGCACATTCTTATGTAGTTAACAAATTGCTTAACTGGTGCTTAAAGCCACTAAATATTTAAATTAAAGTCTTTCAGATTTTGGGTTGCAGTGTCAATTAAGGCCAGAAACTCTTAAATTTTATTAAAAACTAAAATCATTTACGAATATTTGTTTTAATTAAAAACTTCATTTTTAACTAGATGAACAACTTTAAGTCAGTCTTATCATAGCAAAAATACTTTTAATCGATTGCTTAAATTTTAAACAAAACTGAATGCAGAAATTACTCTTATTTATCGCTCATCACTTTCATCTCCCAAGTTTATGTAGCATGCGATAAAAACGTTTTTTATTTAATCAATTCAAGTTAAGTGAAAACAATACGGACAAGTTTTTACGATAATTTTTTTCGAAAGATGTTTGAACACCATCCAAATTTATCTCTTTCTCTGTTTTCCTTTAAAAATTTCTAACTCAATAATCAAATATTTAATTTTTACTTAGAAGTCTATTTTTATATATTAAATTAAAGTACGGTAAATATTTAGAACATATGTACATAAATATGTACATGTATATTTGTAAACATTGTTCTTTATTTCCCATTTAAATAACTCATCTAAACAGTTTCTTTTTTATCCTTTTTTCTTTTTTATCTTTTAAACTAATTAATTAAATTTTGAATAACAATTCTTTTTATAGTAAAAAAAAACATGATAAAAAACAGAACAGCAACAGCAGAACAAAAATGTCAACCCCCAAGAGAACACTAGCAAATGTGCAGGAAAAAGCATCATTTGTTGTCGATCTCTCATTTGAAAATGCAATTTTCAACAGATTACATTTAATGTTCAGCCAACAGCAACAATGGCATCAACCAAAAAAATATAGAAATTTAACCAACTCAAAAATGTACTAACGTTTAGATTGACAATAATTCTAACACACTAAAATGAATGTAATAACAGTATTTTGAATAATAATTGATTAACTTCTTTTTATTTTTTTTATATATACAAAATTCGTTGCAACTAATGATAACTCTACTTAAGAGCAATAATGTAAACTATTTATCAACTAAAAAATCTAATCGTAACAGCCGGTTCAAAAATGAAAAAACTAAAGCTGAAACTGCCATTTAGGTTTTTGTGTTTACTCCTTGACTTCTTTTATTAGGACCATGACCCCTACTTATGCAATGCATAGTGGCAGAAATAGTAAATTAGTTTATGTTAAGAGAGAAAGAGAGAGTAGTGCTTGTGGAAAGTGATAGAAAAGACCTCCGCAGGTAGTTTATTCCACATACAAACTCTTCGGCTAAAAAACGAATATTCTCTGTAATGCGTAGTGCGATTCACTGGCCAATCGACCACAAAGGAATGCGCTCTGATGAAAAACGTGTTGCGCGTATGTCATTCCGTTTTTCAGAAACAGGTACCCCGATTTCATAAGAGCACATTTCGTTGAAGTAACGATAAAACAGTGAAAGTCAATAGAGCTGGATCCCCAACTATCACCGATTAGCTTCTTTGCTCTCTCTCTCTTGCACAAGTTTGACTAATTTCAAAATAGTCGTTGAACCATCGGCCCATACATGAGAGTGAATTTCATTTTTGGTCACATAAGTGTGATATAGACATCGAGGAGATAAGATGGAATAAAGAATCTCTTGCAACGTTTCAGAAAAATAGGCACTTGAATGCTTCTTTTGCGACTTGAAAAATATATTTGTTCCACAGAACATCACATTTAATCTTCATGCTAAGAACATCGAGAGCTTCTGATTCCTTAATATTTATATCACCCATAATGAGGTATTGCATTCAGCCTTACGCCTGTGCGAAAACATACAGCACACCCTGTTCGCAAGACCTTATTCGGAGATTCCCAAGATATCACTATTAAAGGGTATCATCCTTTGAATTGAAAAATAGAAAATAGGGTAGGAGAAAGGACGAATTATTGCGGAACGCCTAAATTTATTATTCTAAGAAGTTACCGGAAGAACTGACCAAACGTTTTTGAAATGGCCATTAATCACTATGAATAATTAATATCGGTGTACTTTAATAATTTAACCGGGAAATCAGTTTAAATTGATTTAGCAGAGAACAGACATTTCCATGATTTAACTTTAATTATGATTGCTTAAATTGTATTTAATTAAAGCTCAATATTTAATCACATCGACAGCATCTAAGTATTTGACAAAGTGCAATTTATAGAATGTGAAAGGAAACAGTGGATGCTGTCGCAATAAGGGCAAGAGATTGTAATGCATTGACTAAGAATTTCTTCTGGCATGACTTTTGAATCAGCCGTTGTTCGAAAAAAAGAATTGAAAGCACCATAGAACAATCATAACTATTATTGCCAGATAGTTTTGGTACTATATCGGCAATATAATTAAAAATAGCTTAAGTTAAAATTAAATTAAGAAATTAATACAAAATCAAAAATGTTTTTACATGCTAATTATTTTTAACACTCTGTCGTAATAAATCGGGATGTGTGACTTTGTTAAAACAATTAATTTTATATTCAAACTTTTTTTTAACAATTATTATTTTTGCTTTAATTAGGGCTCAGTTCATTTTTTATGCATGTTATTAATTGTAAAGACAAGTCCGAAACAAATTAAATGTAATTTGCTCTGTAGTTCTTCAGTTTTCTTTGCATTAACACAGAAGAAAAAAATTATGAATAATTTTTATTTCAATACAAAGGCCTTTAATCTTAACTTTAAGGTTTTTTTTTTAATTGGTTTTTTAAATTTTGAAGTTTACTTTTTTAATTTATTTAAGGTGCGATCATATTAGTCAAAAAAACGTAACCCCTATTTTTCAAATTTTTATTTAATATTTTTTTACACTTATCATTACGAATGACGACCTTTAATATAATAAATTTGATATCTTTTATATTGTGTCATCTTTTCTGGTTAAATATTTGACTAATCGGGCCGTATTTTTTTTATTACGAGCTTAAAAATTCAGTAATTACTTATAAGTTTTTATAGAAACGCAATACTTTAAATTATTAATTATGAATATTTACATTTTCTTTGATATTTAATTTCGAAACAAATTCCATATTAGTTTTTTTTTAATAAATTCTAGCGAACTTAGGTATAACTGAAATAAATAAAATAAATAGAGTTTAAATTATTAAAGTTAGGAAAATTTTAAGCGTAAAGGATTGTGTCATGTGCTCGCTTTTCTTATTAACAAACTCAAATTATAATTTCTTTAATTAAAAAACTAGGTCCACTTTTACATTAAGCAACTTTTGTCGCTGCAATTCATATTTTATGGGTGAGAATTGCACAATGTGAAAGTGATTGCAATTTTAAGGAATAAAAGAAAAAAATTGCAACGACAAAAAATGATCAATGTAAAAGTTGACTAGAATTTTGCCAATAAATCAACAAATCTGGCAAAAAATGTTTGTCTTTTAGAATTTATTGTTTAATGTTTTCACTTTCATTTTTCGAACTACATAGTCTAAAAGTAAATCTATCAATAAATCTAAAATAAAAGTTTTGATTTGCAAATAATCACTAATAAAAGCGATCTGTAGCTCAACTTAAAAAAATAATTAATTTTTAATTCATAAAATTAAAATATTTTTAAAATTGGTTACATCTACATTGAAATTTGTGTTGTAACCAGCCAAATGCAGAAATGAATGCAAGAAAATAAAAACACGGTTTGTTTGTTAGAGTTATTGTCATATACTTTGTGAAAGACTTCTAACAAAGTCCTAACTTCATTTCATGAGCTTTAAACTAATGAAAAAATATGTGCCAGTTACGTTTGCGTAACGTTTTTTCTTTAAACATTTAAATTTTATTTTTATTGCTTCCTCTTCTGGATACATACGTTTAAGTTAATGCATATTTTATGCTCATGAACAGTAACAATTCTTATTTTACTCACTACAAAAAAGGCAAACGTTTCGTTTTGTTTACTCTTGTACCCTGATTGTTCATATAACATGTGGATTCAACTGGAGATCACCGTGTATAAAGCAGAAAAAGATCTCCAAATGGGATTTTCTAAAGTATCAGTTCGATTTTAGTGACTAACACTTGGACTTTTTTAGTTTTATTTTTACTCGACAACAATCATTTATATTAATCCACTTAAAAACAAGTAACAGAAATTTTAGAACACAAAGCACCAAAAAACGTCGTTTAGTGTCAGAAGCCATCCATCCTTGTTTGCTGTTTGTTATATTATTTTATACAAAAACGATTGCCAACCTATCTATGAAAATGTACGAATTTATTTTCATTGCTTCTGTTGTTGTTGTAAGGATAAGTATCACACCCAACAGCAAATTTGATAAAGTGCTGAAGATAAACTGACAACAAAAGTAACAGAATTTGATGCAGTAGAAGAGCAATTTGATTTTCAATTGCAGTTGGATGATTTAGAAAAATGAAAAAGAATTAACGTTGTAAATGGGAAAACTGGCGGTATGATAAGGAAGGAAATATTTTTTTTTTTGCATAAAAATTTTATGACATATTTTTTTAAATATTTTCGTGAAAACTGGCAAAAAATGCAATTATTTAAAAAATAAAAGAAAAATGACTTGTGTAAAATCCTTGTTTAATTTACTGAAATTGATGGTTTAATATCCAATTTCATACTGCCCTGATAATACCGGAATGTATTTTATTACATTTGTAAAAGAATTTATTGATCAAATAAAAAAATAAAAAAGGCGTTTTAAATCGTCACTTATGTCTCAGCAAAAAAAAAACATCTTACATTGACCTATTGATATGCCCATCGTCCCAAGCGATCCCTGTATTTCTACCTTTCGATCACCCATACCTTAACATTTTTGTTTTCCAAATGGTTAACGAATTGAATGTCTTTACAAAGTCTCAAAAGTAAGTGCGCGGCCATGTTTAACTCATCTTAAACTTGCTTTTGATTTCTATAACTTAGTGTTTTGCTTTACATGTATTTGATGATTATTAAACGATATTTTCCTAAAACTATTCTTGTTATCTTTTTAAACTTGACACCGATCAGAAAAACGCTTTAAGTTAAACTTTTAATGCGGGTTATGTGATTTCAAAAAGACATATTTACTTACCTCGTAATTCTCAAATTCTAATTTTTCGCAATTATTGTATTAGACATATTGGTAAAAATTATTATAATTAGAAAATAAAATAGATTTTATAACTGTAAAATCACTGAAATTTTATAATTAAAGCGTCAATGCAATAAACGTATACTGGAAATATCTTACGTCAAAAATTGGTTTTACTAAATGAGAGTTAATTTTCGAAATACATTTTAAAAAACAAATCAGTTGGAATCATATCATATTTTAAGGCACTATTTGCATGGCGAGGATAAAGCTTTTCTTTATGAAGTTTAAAAAATGTTATACAGCATAAATTAAAAATTTATTAATATTTTACAACCAGAGAATTAATAAATTTTACTTAATAAGTTTTATTTTACTAAAACAATAACATTCGAGAATAACAATTCAAAATGACTGTATAGAATAGAAAGCCACCAATGAGACACCCACTTTGCTGGCACACAAAAAAAACAATAGAATGGCAAGTTAAAGCAGCACAGTGGCTCGCATTATAAAACAATAATTTTTTTTAAATATGTACGATTTACTATATTTCGGTCTTTTTATACCCTTTACCACAGGTGGAAAAAGAAAAGTCGATTAAGCGATGTCCGTCTTTTCCATCCGTGTTTGGGTTAATCTCAAATTTTTTCAGGGCATTAGATGAGCTGGAGAAAATTTAAATAGGCCAATCGATCAGACATGGCTTTGAAAAATGTTGCTTTTCGAAATCAGCAAGAGCGGTCGATGTCTTTCGAGGCAGCGGGCAAAACACTATGCTTGCCTCTAATTTTTCCATATCAGTTGGAGCAAATATAGTTTAGTGAAGTAGCTCCAAACAAAAAAAAAATATATGTAGCGATAGATAAATTAAAAAAATAACAAAAAAACATCAAGTGAAAAAATTGGCGTGCGCCTATATTTTCCGTGTTATGGGCAGATGCTTATATCGATAATAACATCCTCTTATTTTAAACGATTATTTTGCGTAAGAATTGCTCGATGATGGAATCATTTGGTTTTTTCCTACATACCTTTTCTCAATATAATAATGTTTTTAGGCGAAAACTTTTACTGTATTTTAACATTCCTTAATATGAATTCTTTCTACCAGCGTATTCTACCTCTGTGAGTCCGTAATCTTTTGTTTTTCTTTTGGATTTTTAGCAGGGGATATTATTATTATTATTATTATTATTATTATTATTATTATTATTATTATTATTATTATTATTAATATTAATATTATAATTATAATTAAAAATATTTTTTAGTTTTAATACATTTAAAGAATGTCGAATTAAATATTCAATTATTAGCTTATTTCAAATTTTCAAACAGTTTTATGAGTTTGGGATGAAATAAAAAAAAATTTTGTGCTCGTCAAATTTTTGCTTATTTTGTTTAAACTGGATTAAGAAAATATTTTTAGTATTAAATAATAATTATAATTATAATTATTATTTTGCAAATAAATAAATAAAATTTCTTAATACTTAAAATATTTTTTTAATCCAGTTTGACGAACATAAAATTTTTTTTGTTTCATCCCAAACTCATAAAACTGTTTGAAAATTTGAAATAAGCTAATAATTGAATATTTAATTCGACATTCTTTAAATGTATTAAAACTAAAAAATATTTTGCCAAAAGTTTTATCAACATTAATTTTTTTAAACCAGCCAGAATTAATATTCACGTAACTTGTTCTAAAGATATAAAAATCAAAATTGTTATAGCATATGTTAAACAACTAAAAAAATATATATGTATATGTATTTCGGTATAACTGGGCAACAAAAAAATTATTCAAAAATCACTTTTTTACAATATTAAATTTAAAAAAAAATAATATCAAGCTAATTTTTAAATTGTTCCTACTGTGCACAGGTATAAAACAATGGCTGGCTAAGGTATTTAATCATATACCCTGCTATAGTAACATACACATATTTGTAAATATTTAAATACATTGTATAAATTTACATGTACACGTACATACAAACATACACGGCTATAATGTTGATGACGATGGGGACGACAATTGTTTTATTGTTTTGCTGTTATTTTCTTCTTGTTGTTGTTGTTTTTGTTATTGTGTATATTTATAAACGAATGAAGGGATGTAATTTTCTCATTTGCAAGTTTTGTTTTTTTTTCAAACTTAGTGTTGCAGTTACAGTCTCTGAAAGTTTGTGTGTTTGCATTTAAACAAGTGGGCAGAAAAATAGTTGCATGCTTTTTGTTGAAGTAAACACCCCTATCATGAAAATATTTTCACTTGAAATGTTTTCCTTTTTCCCCAAATTACAACCGTGAATAATTCACATGAACAATTTTTCACGTAAACAAAAATTCCCCTTATCGTGATTGATTTTTTTCCACGAAATTTTTTCACTTTTCCCTTGGATTTGTTCATTTGAATTTTACTGGGGAACTGCACACATTATGCAAGTTTTTATCACTTAGAATATTTAAATTATTAATACTTTTTTAATTCAAGATGGAAAACAGAGAGATCTACTGCTTGTAAATTTATAAAGAATTTTTTATTTAAAATTTCATTAAATGAAAAACGGAGATATAAAAAAATTGTATTAAATTTTAAATGGGTCAGCAATGTCTGAGGTGACTTCAAAGGGTTATATGCGTCTTGCACGTCACGTTTTTGTAATAAAAAATTTAATTACAGTATGTCAATAATGTCTTTACACACAAAACAAAATCTAGTTTTTTCATATTTCGTATAACAAAACGCTTTTTATTTTATGAAATCTGAAGTTTTTTTTTGGAAATAGAATATTACTTTTCTGGCTTAAGGTTCATTTTGTAATTTAATTTCTAAATATTTTTTAGAAATAAGAATTATTTACAAATGTATGCGGGCGTTTGCAATCCAACTACGACTTAAGGAAGATAATCAGTTCTATGAAAAAAGAGATTGCAATGCGTTATAGATCCAAACGGTGACCATAGAAAATACTTAAATTTTCTAATGTATATTTTTAATTATTTAGTTTTAACACAATTGTGTAATTAGTTTCTTGACATGAAAAAAATGGAGTAGTTTTTGTTTTAAATTATTAATTTTGAACAGCTGTTCAATGAAGTGAACAAATATTTCACGGGAAATCCATGATAGCAATTTTCACTTTGAGAAGAATGAAAAAAGAAATTTCTTATTAAATTTTTTAAAATTAAATTTGGAGTTTTGGTAATTTTCACTTTATAGAAGAAAAATACTATTTCTCGGGGTTTTAAATTTTTGGCCAAAATTAGCTTAAGTTTTTTAGAATTTTAACTTTTTAAAATAAAAATAAACAACTGCAGTTCATCGATTAAATATATTGTATTGAATCCTTCTTTTTTTGATTTTTTTACATTAGTATTGAATATTAAAAATGTCGTAGATTTTTTTCTATGACGAAAAACTCCTATATGTCTCATAACAGTAACTTAATATCTCAAAAAATTTAGTCTAAATGGAAAAACGTTCACAACTATTTAACTGTCCACTTGTGTATGTGTTTACGAAAATATATCATGTTTGTATGTTTATATATTTTTATCCTTGTATTGTTGTCAAGGACCATTTACAGGACTCTGTTGTGCTGTGTTGTTTGTTAAGTTCGTACAACAAGAGGGGTGGTGGTAGCGCTTGCGCTAAAATTATATTTATTTATTATTTTAACAGAAGCAGCAGCAGGAGCAGTATTGTTGTGTTGTTGTTGTTGCTTTGTTTTGTATATTCTTTTAGCTTATTCTATTTAAAATAGAATAGGCGGAGCGGTGTCTGTTTTTAATATTCATGTATACAAATCTACATTAATGCAAAGCCAATCATAACTGAGTAAAAAAAAAACGTATAAAAATATTAAAACAACAAAATATAAACCCGGTAGACTTGATTGTATTGTATTTTATGCAATTTCATACACTCACACACAATCACAAACATTAATAATTTACATCCTGTTTACTTTTTCGTATATAAAAGAAAGGGAAGTAAAAGTAAAATGTAAAATAAAAAGGATGAGAGGAAGGTGGCTTTTTTTTACTGTTCATCATTTTAGCAAATTATGAATATTGTTTTTACGTGTTGTTGCTTTATAATATTTACATTTTTGTTGTTGCTTAAATGTATTGTCTTACTCTGATAATAAAATACACACACATATACATACACACATAACTTATACAATTGCAATAGATACTAGTTGTTGTTTGTAGTTTTTAACGCTAAAAGAATCCACCATTTTTTAATTTTGTAATTTGATGCTGTTTACTACAGTTAAATAATAAATGTTTTTTTTTTTATTGTTGTAATGCATTAAATTGAAATGTGACTGGTTGTTGTGTGTGAAGGTGTGTTTGTATGTAGGTAAGATGAATATATTATAATTAACATGAAATTGTATATAGAAATGTTAATGATAAATATATATAAATATTAACAATTAAAAGCATTAATGGTTAGAATAAGGAAAATATACACTTAAGTTAAAATGTATTGTACAAACTTACTCTAAAATCCTTTTAAATTAACACAATACATATTTGAGTGAGAATATATTTTATGAAATATCAAAAAAAATCTACCATTCTTAAGCTAAAACGTATTTTATATTAATCGGTTTTGTATTCGACAAAACTGTCTTATTTAAATCAACCCATAATTGATTTCAAAAAATTAAATTAACTCGTATCCTGTCAACGTTTTGACCAGATAATGTTGGTTAGTCTTTGCAAATAAATTACAAATTTTTTCTTCATAAATTGAAAAATATTTTAAAAGAAATTGGACGTTTAAGCACTACTCATGTTTATAAAGTTTCTGGCTAAGCTCAGGCGAAAGCATAGGCGAAAGCATCTAAAACATCTTATTTCAGTATAAAAACCCAATAAAAAATTGAATAGAAATTTAATGTAGATTTTCAATGACATCTTATGTCGTAATTTGCCCCAACAAGTGAACTGTTACTGAACGTTTAAAACTGTTTATAAAAAATATACATCAGGTTTGTTCTAAAAATCACGTGATTTTAAATCACGAACGGTTTTAAAATCACGCCAACGATTTGGTGCTGTTCTGAAAATCACGGGATCTTCAATTTTTCGACGAGGTTTTAAATGTTCAAAAACACAAGAAAACAACTGATTTTTTTATTTTTATAAATTCGTTATAAAAACATCAATTGAAATTCAAGAAAATAAAAATGCCTGAATCATGTTGGAGCTGATTGAAGCGCTTAAGATTCGGCGTCAAATAAAAATTAATAAAGGGTCCGCTAAATAACATTTTTTTGAAAATACTATAAAAAAAACTACTGAATATCTATTAGAATTTTCTTTTTATTTAAAAGTGCAATCCCTCCGGTTAATAATGGAAAATAATTTGATTCAAATAGCTGCCTCGGCTCGGTCCAATTTTTAAGCGCACATAATCGATTGTATGCAGCTGTATTTCACCAATGGATTCACGAATATTGTCCTTTAAAACGTCAATTGTCTCTGGCTTGTCGGCGTAATACTTATCTTTGACGGCACCTTACAAATAATAGTCCAACGGTGTCAAATCGCAGCTCCGAGGTGGCAGCAATCTGCGGCTGATAATGCGATCTTCAAAAACAGGGCGCAAGACATCGAGTTTAGCTTCGGCTATGTGGCACGTAGCGCCGTCTTGTTTAAACAAAATGTTGCCAATATCCTCCTCTTCAATTTTTGTGAACCAAAATTCATTCAACATGGCCCTATAACGATAGCCATTGACTGCAACGGACTCCTCGCTCAATTTCATATTAAAATGGCCCAATTATGCCTCTGGATCAAAATCCACACCAAACAGTGACTCGTTTTTTGGGGGCACCGGCTTTTCAATGTATGCGTGCGGGTTTTCTGTGCCCCAACTTCGACAATTTTGCTTGTTTACATACCCGCGAAGATCAAAATGAGCTTCATCTGAAAAGATGATTGTTTTGGCAAAATCGGCATCTTCTGTAAGTCGATCTCAGTCCCACTTTCCTAGCGTTGTTTAAGCGTATACACAACCATATTTGTTCAGCGGAAGGATAGAATTAATTATCTGTCAAATCAGACATGAGCTTAATGTTACCGTTCACGAAATAATCACTAGTTAAAAAAATAACGTTAGAATGCGGAGCCTTTATTTATGCACAAGATTCAGGAAGTTTCCACTCTTTTCAATGATGAAATTTGCTTACAATTTGCACTTAATTTTTTCTAAATTAGCTCAAAAAATAACATAACTATTATTAAATTTTTAACAGCAATGATTAAGTTTTGTATAAAGTTCATTTGTTTATTTGTTCTTCTAGTAAATAAAATGTAAATGATGTGATCACATTGAAAGCACTCGGCGATTAAACCAAATATATATCCAGTTCTTTAATTAGGAACATAAAAACAACTAGATAAGTCTTACATGCTGTTTTAAGACTGTGTCAATTGGGCAAAATCAGAATTAAACATTCGAACTGCAAAAGAGAAAAAGAAATCACGAGCATTGTTGAAAAAGCAATAATTTTTTTTTGATAATATAAGCAGTTTCTTCAAGAATTTATTAATAAATTCGTTATGGTGTTTATAAAATCTAATTTTTTTACAAAACTAAATAGAAGATATATCCTTTAAAATATATATTCAATGTTATTATAATGTAAGCGATATAACTAGAAAAATTAAGCAAGTGATTTCAAATCTGCAGTCATTTAAATCAGAATAATTTGTAGGCAGATCACCTTTTACGATTTGAAATCACTTTGACAAAAAGTGATTTACAGAACAGACGTGATAATTATATATTAACATTTCCTTCCCCTCCCCATAAAAAAACACAGCAAAATTTAAAAAAAAGGCAGGAGCGAAATATTTACCAAAGTCAACTTACAAATGTTAATATGTTCATGTTTTATACAACTTTAGACAGAGGAAGTTGTGCGCAATTTGCTTTGGCGGGCATTTCGAGTCATAGCTGTACAATTACGATAACGATTAATAGTGGATTAAATAATCTAAATGATTTTATTACTTACCTGTAAAAATTTTTCGATTACGATTACAAATAATTTAAAAATAACTAAAATTATTTGTTATTAATTTTTAATAATTTCAAATAATTTAAATTCAAATAATTTTTTTATAAAACTACTGTTGTTTTCTTTTGATTGTTTATAATGCAATTATTTAATTTATTTCTAATTTTACTTGTCGAAAATTTGAGCAAATTTTAAGCCTGAGTCATATTAAGTTACCAAACCCGTCCGCAGAAAATATTAAAATTAATAATGTAAGTTTGAAAAAATATTTTGAATTGAAACATAAATATTTCAATTTTCGTTATATAATTTTAGCCATTTTGTTATGGATTTCTTAAAATAATTATAGTTATTATTAAAGCTTTTTTATTTTTAATTTTTTAAAACTTGTTCAAATACACTTTGAAAATAATTAAAAACTATCAAAAGTAGTATTCTTTGAATATAATCAAATTATATTTTCTTTTATTAAAATCATAATTTTTCTCAGACTTTGTTTAATCACAATCCATTAGTAGGTCTGTTCCAGATGCATAACAAAATAGTCCGGACTTTTGAGAGTAAAAAGAAATTACTCTTTGAATGTGACAAAGTAGTCCGAAATTGCTGGAACGCAAAAAACCAAAATTGAACATCCTAAAATGCTAATTTTATTTTAATGATTTTAGACGCTTCCAACAACTGTAAAAAGTATTTGAACTGAAAAAGGTATAAGCCAATTATTTAAAAATTATTTATCCATGACTTCTTCAATGATCTATAAAAGCAGATTTTATTAAAGAAAGTGATATCCACAAATATATGCACAAGTACTAACAACTTCAAGTTAATTTGAAAACTCTTCCATTTTGCTTTTAAGTAACAACTTTATGTATTTATTAAAAAATTATTTGATTTCTAAATGTAAACAAAAAACAGCTGACAATTTAATTCTAGTCCGAACTTACCCAAAGAAAAAGTTCGTACAACTTTGTACTGGAAATGAAAAATTTTAATCTCTCATTTTCTCTCAAAATTGTACAAAAATTGTTATCTGGAACGCTTTTGGACTAATTTGTACTAGTTTGGACTGTTTTGTTATGCATCTGGAACAGACCTAGTAATTGTACAACATAGAAAATAATCACAATCAAATTACAATTCATAAGTAATTCTCCATTATAAATTTATAAAATTCGATTTTTTTTTTTTTAAAGTTGAAATGAAAAAATTCTTTACCTTATTTTTGAAATTATTTCTAATTTTTTCGCCAAGTTAAAACGTGTACGGAGATATTACACCACCGAACAGTCTTTGCAATATTTTTGATGTCACAACATCAAATACATTTCTAAACAATCATCTAAGTTGTCACAAATTCCGTCCTACATTTAATTTCATTTTTTAAATCCTTTAAAAATTATGTTAGTTTTTATTTGCCATAAAATTATACTAATTAGAGCTATCAGATAGCTTTTTCACAATTAAGCACTTTCTATTAGAATAAAAAGTCTTTTGCCTTACGCAAACTTAGCTTGTGTTTCAGAGATGAACTCAATTCCATTTCTTACTTTTGAAAACAAGAAAAACTCAACGTAAGAACATTGTTTTTAACAGTCACGACCAGTTGGGACACCTATAATTAAGAATAAAGCAATCAATCGCAATAACATGGTTTCACCTCTATTAACTAGAATTAAAACAAGAACCGAGATAGTAGATTTCACACCAAGGAGAACAAGCAAAAATAAAGGATTGTCCGACTGAGTTCTTAAAAAAAAATAAAAATCGAGTATTTAAATATATCAAAAGGTTCCATTAACATTCATGTTTTTTCAATAGCAAAAGTTCAAGAGATTCATTTCAAAACGTTGTCGCACCGACCTTGAGAGAATAGAGCTTTGGACAAATATCCAATTCGTGTGAGAGGTTATACCAGCAACACAACCCCGTTTTTTTAAATATTTCCAAATCTTACTTTGCAGAGATCATTAAATTAAAAACAAAGTCAAGCCAAAAAAATAAATTTTCCTCTATTTTAAATGAATTCCACTCGTATAATAGGAAAATAATATTTAATTCTTAGAAAAATTCAAGTCCAAGAGCTTCAGCAAAGTGAAGCACAAACATTCAAACTGTTTTCTTTTCCTTAAAAGAAAAAAAATTAAACATTGTATCTCAATCTAAGCAAATTAAATGTTTGGATATTGAAATTTTCAAACAATTTTTTTAATTTCTATAAAAATATTAATTAAAACTTTGAAATGAACAAGTTATTGCAATAAAAATAAAAACAAACACTTATATTTGCAAATGAGAAAATTGAGAGAGTTTAATACAATGAAACAAAAGCTAACGGCAGATAAGCGGAAGTAAAAAATGAGCAAACTGAATATAAGCCACCACATAAAAACAAAAACAATAGTAAATGAGAAAATTATTCTCATAACAAGTTAAATTTGCACATGGCGCGCAAATTGTTAAACAGAATTGGTGTTTGTTTGTAATCGTTTATTGTTCGGGTGCATTTCGTATAATTTTGTTGTTGTTATTATTGCTGCAGCAGCTGCTGCTGTTCATGCTAATGTTGTTTGTATTGGTGTTATTGTTTTTGTTGTATATGACAGTGATGATAATGATGTTATTAAATAATAAAAAACTCACACGACAAATACCAGGCAGGATACATAAACATAAAGGAAACAAAACCAATGATGTTGCTGGTGTTAGTGTTGTTGTTGCTGCTGATTACGGCGGTGGTGGTGAAGTTGACGATAATGATGCAGATTACGATGATAATATTAGCATTTGGTGGTAATGTAAATAAAAAGGCCAGCATATCTAATACCTATGAACAGTTACAATTGGTACGTGCAACGTGTAACATTAAAATAACGTTATTATACGCATGCAACGCAAAGGATTATAAAAAGATAATAACAAAAGAAGAAAAAACAATTTTAATTAACTTCTACAACAGAAAAAAAAACTTAATTAAATTAAATAAATTTAAAATAATATTGAAAAAAAATGGCGGGTCCATTTTTGTCCCCCTTGCCCGGTGATCTCTTAACGGAATATATGTTCGGGCGTCGCCGCCAAAGACGTAATCGTACCACATTCACACCACAACAACTGCAAGAACTGGAGGCATTATTTCAAAAAACTCATTATCCTGATGTCTTCTTACGCGAAGAAGTCGCTTTAAGAATAAGTTTAAGTGAAGCTCGTGTTCAGGTGAATAAATTTTGCCAAACGAGGCGTATGAGTGATATTGAAATAAAAATTTAATTTTTTTTTAACAAAATCGTATCAAAATAGTGAATGGATTTTTAATTTTTATTTTGATTAGTTTGCGGTGGTACTGCAGCCACTTTATATGAGAAATTTTAAAAGGATTTCAAGGAATTTTTTTTTTTAAGTTCTAAGTGTTTGTTTTGAATTTAACGATTAGAAGTGTTTTCTAAAAAAGGGTTATTTTTTAAATTTTAAGTTTCCAACTTTTAATTGTCTGTTAAACAGCTTTTAAAATTTTATTTAATTTGATTTCAAAATTAAGGAAATTAATTTAGATTTTTTGTTATCCAATTTGAATTAAAAATTTTAACATTGAATATTGAAAATATTTATGAAAGTCTGTTGATTTACATTAGATATTTTACATATTATTTAAATTATGTGTGCAAACGTCTTTTGAAATTTAAGTCTCTAGTAGCTACTTTGATATTAATAAATATATTTTTGTACCGGCAACATTTATTTCATTTCAATAATTTCTTAAAGAACAAATTAATGGCGTAAAATAAAACATAAAATTTTTTTTATTGCTATGCAAAAAAAATATATTATGACAAAAAATATATAAATGAAACAAGGGAAATTTTGACAAAGAATCGTGAAAATTTTATAATATTCGATTTTTTTTCTTTTCATTTTTTTGCAGAGAAAAAACTACTATATTCTCGGTTTATTTAAAAAAATTAATAGAATTAAAATTAATGAACTAGAAAAGAATACGAAATATCTGATTTTTTGCTTAATTTTATTTAATAACTTAAAAACATCCATAACAGATCAGCTCATAAGCTTTTCCACTAAAGTTGACTTTGACCACCCAAAATAGAAATTCGTGCCAAATTTAACACAAAAATATCTGTAGAATGACCAACTATATATTTAATAATTCCAGCTTAAATCCTGTTTTCTCGCTTAATTTTTCAGAAAATAATTAAAACTGAATTTTAATAAATTTGTATGTCTTGTAAAAAAACCTTTAGTATTTACAAGTGATTTCCTCACAAACACAATAAAATAAAAAAATAAGAATAAAATATTCAAAAAATTGTTTTTTTTAATCTATTTAAATTGGAAAATTTTCAAAAAACATTTATTAAAAGTAATGAAATACATTTAAAAAAATTCATTAAATATTTTATTAGATCGTCTGGCCTACAAAGACATTGGCAAAATCAAGCTATAAGCTATTGACTTAATGATACAAGTGGCGCCTACACCATAAAATCCTATCTTACAGCAGTTTTTAACTGGCGCAAAAGTTTGAACTATTCCAAACAAAGTTTCTTGTAATTTTAAAATTAATAACAATTCTTTAAATAGGAAATATTTTAATAGACAAAAGCAACAGTTTTTAATTGAAATGAATATTTGTTTGGTTTGATTCTTTTACATTGAACAATAACTTTTCCATTTTGTTTTATCTTTTTAATTAATAATGTGTAATCCAATAATTTGTTATTCGAATAAAATTTATTCGAATAATTTTTTAATTGCACATATTAGCTAAAATAAATAATTAAATAAATAATATTAAAAGTTAAATAAATTACAAGCTGTGGTTTTTTTTACTGTAAATATATTTTCCACAATTTTTTTGTTAAAAGGTGCCGCGAAGTATCATTCATCATATTTTCTATAAAAAAATATATATCACAATTAATTGTTTTTTCTTTTAGTCGTAAACAATTGGTTCGTTTATTATAAATCTGGACGCTATTCTGTTGCAATAGAGCATTATTTAAATTTTAGTTTTGTCGGAATTTTCGCAGAAATACATACTCTATTTATAAAATAAATTTTAAATCAAATGTCTACATCATAAGTATCCCAAACGTTACAAAAACTTTTCATACTGACATAATGGACGTTATTATTATTTTCTTTATGTCTAAAAATAAAAAATTGGAGTTCTAATAATGCAACATTTTTTGACCTAAAAGGCCCTCAAAATATCGCTCTGATCATAGCCTCTTTAGACTGTTGACGCACAAAACTGGTTACAGAAAAGGCTTACCGTTTCCCATATATCTTTGTTTACCTCGTTTTCTAATCTAACGGAATTTGTGTCGTAGATCCATTTTTAAAACACCTTCATACTTTTGGGCTTCCGATGTAAATGATCTCAAATGAAATATTGTCGATTATTTTTACGAAATAAAAT
Organism: Cistogaster globosa; assembly: GCA_937654795.1. NCBI lineage: Eukaryota > Metazoa > Arthropoda > Insecta > Diptera > Tachinidae > Cistogaster > Cistogaster globosa. The sequence continues at coordinate 119,725,417 of OW569406.1, read as the reverse complement.
GAAAAGAGCAAAAAAGTATTTATTCTGCGAACCGGATCTTACTTGTGTTCGTATCGAGTTATGAAACTTTTGCTTTTAAAATATTTGCTTGTACTCAAATTCGAATGAATTTAGTTGCGCGATTTACAAAACATCATTATGTTAAAAATCCTTAGAATAAATATTTACACTTAAATTGAAAAAATAAATATACAAATTTCTCTTAGAGGGTTATAATCAGTTTTAAAAACAACAACAACTGTTTTAATTGAGAAGTGAGGATAATAACTGTTGACACAGTGTAATATCATCTGCAAAAGAAAACCATAGCAATCAGAATTTAAAAATTGAAGGTTTTTTGCAAGCTATTTATAACAATAGGTGCGTTCCTTTACACCCGCGTGATCCCAATGTTACCGAAAACTGTTCCCGTACTTCATGTTAGGGTAGAAGAGAGATCTTTTGAAGGAACAAAATTCTTCTTCTTTCTGTAAAACTGTAAAACAATCAACAAAGTAAACAGTAGCAAAAACAAAAAATTCTATGTTTTATGCACGCAAATGTCTTCTTAAAGTGTTATTTACAAGTTTTATCCTAAACAAAAAAAATATTACTGAATTCACTGTTGGATATTGTAAACTTTTTATACAATATTTATTTTTGATTTTATTGCCTATCTACAATAATTAAAACTGTAGCAGATGTTGTAAATGCATTTATTTACAAGTGTGAAATAGCATTAACGTTTGGCGCCAATTTAATTTCAATTTCTTTACAATACAGAAGAAAGAATTTCAAGCTTAAAACGAACCGAGAATTCTGCTATTAAAATAAATTTAAAAACAAATAATTGTGTTTTTATGTTTACTATGAGCAACCGCTTGTTTCGGGAAAGAATTTTGGTTTTTTGTGTTCCCGATCTTTTGTGCATTTTCATCTTCAAATAAGAATAATTTATGTTTATTCTCGTTTTAATGAACTTTACCCAAAAAGTACGGGAACGAGGCTAATATTGGTTTTCACAACTCTCTCTTCTCTCTCTCTCCCTTGCAATAAATAGTTACGCACGTTGTTGTCTTGCCTAAACTTTTATTCTCGACTTGTTTAGTAGAAAATAATTTGAAATTTAAATTATTTTCTTTAATTAATATTCTTAAATATTAAAACGGATTTATTTACTGATATTCCTCTAGGTTTGGTTTCAAAATCGTCGAGCCAAATGGCGCAAACAGGCTCGTCTACAGTTATTGCAGGATGCATGGAGAATGAGATGTTTAAGCTTAGGAACTCCCCCCGTTATGGGTCAAGGAGGTAAAACAGATATTTTTAAAAATTCACAAAGAAATTCTAACGCTCTTTATTCACTTAGGTTCTCGAGTACCAAACGGTTCAGTACCCAATTGTTCGGCGCCACCTGGCTTACAACAAGGGGATGTCACAGCCGAAAATCTCTCTAACTCGGCAAATAAAGAAAACCCTAATGGAGGTCTGAATGAAAACAACGTAACCATGATGCATACAACAAGTAATTTTCAGCAAGACAAACATGATACGAATATTGAAGGTTCTTTGGGAAAACATAATGGAGCTGAAAAAACGTACACGGAATTGAAACTTTATAAAGATCACCATCAACAGAATCAGCATTTGACACATGCCTTGCATGCACAAATGCAAAATGATCCACGTTTAATGGCCGCCTTAGAACAAAATTCAGATGAGGGTTCAGATGGTTCCGATTCTGAAGAAATTGATTTGACTTCAGGGTCGTGTATAGATTTTTCAAATAAACATCAGACCGTTGTTGTGGGTGCGTCAGCCTCAGCAACTCCAGCGCTACATGATCAGCAACAGCAACAACAATTACAACAAGCACAAATGGTCACCAGCAATGGGGTACATTGAAATTACGTAAAAACTTTTCTTTATTAATAATAATCGATTTGAAAATCCAATAAACAAATTAATCGTACTACTCTATGTTCACTTTATTTTATTAGAAGAAAACCACGTTTAAGATTTTCTAAATTTATTATTATTATTCAACGCAAAGCATATTCCAAATTTAGTTTACCGACCGTTTTTTACCAAACGTACTTCAGGTCTCGAGTTTATTTTAAAATAAAAAACTGTATTTTGTAAATCACCTGTGTATTTTCCAAAGAATGTTTGCTGTCGGATTTGTTTAATCTGGACCATTAATCACATGAAACCTAAAAGCATACTAAAATATACATACCATTTTTTTTAAGAATTCAAATGCAAGTCTTAAAGAGAAATTCAATTAGTTTCTCCCAAGGCGCATTAAACAGGTGACTGCATCAGATCATGTGTTCATCTTCTGTTTTAGCTTTCTATCGAAAAAGTCACTACATTGTTACTTAATGGCGTTGAAATGTATCGCATAAAATATTGAATTCTGCTCTAAGTAGTGTACCCAGTCGGGAAGAAACGTACCACTACAGTTATACAATTAATGGAAAACTATATAGCATCTCTAAAAAGGATTAAAATTGAATATTCTGGTAGTGTCTGTTAGAAGTGTAAAAAGGGTTTATTTAACAGTATCGAGTATAAAACTTTTAAAAGTAACAGAGTTCTGCTTTATCAAAACAAAAAATGTAAATTTTAACATAACATAAAGGTTTAAATTTAGAAAGCTAGAGATTAAGAAAATTTTTACCTTAAAAATATTTTGTGTTTAAATAAATAACTTATTTGTTAACATAAATTTATTTACAGTTTCATATAACTTTTTATTTCATTTTTTACAATTATTTTTTGCAATTTTTCCTAACATTTTTCACACGCATTTTACATAACCGAACACTGCACAAGTCAAACTAAATAACAGTCCACCCTAAATACGGGCGTTAGGCACGACGTAATTTAGCGTCTAGTTTTTACGCTGTAATGAGTAACTTAAATAAGAGCGCCAACGTTGTGAAACGAACAGTATTGTTTACTTATCTTATTTGCTAAAAACCACAAAATTAAAATAAATAAGAGAGATAAAATCGCGAAATTGACCTTAAAGTAGCTGTAATGTCATTACTGTTGGAAATACTTTTGTATATACCACAAAAAAAACAATAACAACACTTCTTTTGCAGCCAACTTCACTGTTTACGCGCAGTCAAAATTGGATTTTTCAATTGTCCAACGTTAGCGTCGCGCTATTTGGGATGGTCTCATACATTTTGTATGGGCATGAGAATTTTTGACAGTTAAATAACGTCTTACGCTCGTATTTAGGGTGGACTGTTACATTAGTGTTTTTGTTTATCTGTTACATTAATTAATTCACTCAAAGTTGTGACCTATAAGAGATCTATATTCGATGCCTATTAAAGCTGTTTTTGAAAATTTTTGAGCAATCAACTTATTATAGTCTGGTAGTTGAGAAAAAGTTACTCTTAAATTAACAAATTTAAGGGGAAGGATTTTTGTTTTATTATAACGGGTCTTTATGTCCAATTAACTTCTGGTGGAGATGAAGTAGTGATTGTTAGAAGATCTTAATTTATTTATCCACATTATACAATGACCTAGCCTTAAGGCCATAAGCGGTCTTACAATACTAATACGTAATTTGAAAATAATGTATTTGGTTTTTGTAAAATTGAGTTTTTAATCTAAAAAAGTAACGAAGAAGTGACTTTTATCTAAAAATACTCTGCGAAAAGCCGGCAGGGGAACGGTGCACGCAAAGCACATTAATTTATTAGTCTGTTACCGCTTGCAGTTTACATTTATAATTACTGCTCTGTTGTTTAACAGCAAGATGATGGAAATGTTAAGTCAATGCCAATTTAATCAACTGTGTGAAAGAAAGACACTTTTCTTTTTAAAAAACAATCTTGTTTTTTGTTTTGATTCTTTTGTACTAAACAACAGATAGACCATACCCAGCAAGAAATACTTGACAGAAACTAATACTAACGCAATTTGTACACTAACACATTTGCAACAATTTTATATTGAACAGCGTTGCCGTTGTAGCGTTTTTGGTACTGAATTGGGATGATTTTTATTTTAATAGACTAAATTTTATTTTTCGCTTGAGTTTATAGATAATAGTGCAGCAAACTATTAAATACAGCTTACAAAATGTTTTTCAATTACAATTGGGCCAAAGGTCAAACAAAATTTTTATTAAATTTGTTGCAAAAAGTTAGCCGGTTTTAAGGAATTTTTGTAATTTTTGAAAGAAAAAATAAGGAAGAGAAATTTCTTATCAGTTGCAACATTGTTTGCCCCAAACAAACAAATCATATGCAAAAGTGAAACAACTAATATATGTTTTATTTCGTGACGCTAAGAAAATTGCGCATTTATCAAATAGTTATAAAAGTGATATGTTGAATTATTTAAAGCAAATTTAAAAAAAAATTATAATAAGCAAAGAAAAAAAAAATATATATAATAGTTCAATGTGGAATTAGAAAGGAAGTTGCATTTGGGATTGCAAGCAGTTGAAGTGCAGAGATTGTGTGCAATGAACCTGACACTGACAGGCGGGTATTTAAAACCGCCACAGCCTTTAAAGAGTTAGATCCGAGTTGGAAGAACCAAAAGTGATCGAAAATACAAAGGTTATTTATAACGTTTCAAAAATTATAATGGTTTAAAATATTTTTCAATTTAAGGCATTCCTTCCCTTTCAAGATTAGATCCAGGATCAGAAAGAAATCTAAACCAGGCTTAGAAAACTTCAGGAAAATATGTGAGTATAAAATTATAATTAATTTTAAATTTTAAGAAGTTTTGCAATTCGTATTGCCTAAAAGTTTTGATGGAGTGCAAGGTGGTCATCAAAAAGGTTGAGAAATCTGTCTGTCGGCTGGCTGGGGAGACTTACAACTCAAAACTTGATGAAGTCGTCAGCATTCTCCATTTGCAGAACCTTCTAGCGGTGGAAGAGTTGGAGAGAAAGTTGGAGGAGTCGAAAGGTTTCACTGAAGCAATGGTAAAGAACTTAAGTTCATGCTTAAAGTATTTTAATAATCTTACATTTTTTATTTTTTTTTAAGACATCACATTTACATATGATTAAGGAGACATCGCAGGATGTTAGAACTGTGATGCGCTCAATTTTTACTACTAGAAAAACATAATTGGGATGGAAGGTGGGATAAGCAAGCCCTCTGAAGGCTCTCTTTGGTCAATAACTTCCTGCGAGGTATGTACTACAGATTAGTCAAACAAAAAGATATTTGTTAATTGCGTATTAAATTATTTATAAATAAATGCATATCTTCCTTTACTTTAAGGTGTTTTCCAACAGCAAGGAGCGTTTGATTTTGAAAAAAGTGTGAAGAAGTCAGTACCACAGACTGCAACAAAAAAAAAATATTTAAAGAGATAAGAACTAATTATTTTATTATAAATAAAGTAATTTTTTATACTGTAAAATATTATTTAGATATTAAAAAAGAAACATGTATTATTTAGAAAATATTAAATTTTGTTTTATTAAAAAAAGTTCGATTTTTCAAATGAGGGTATATCCATCAATCGTGACGGGTATATCCATCAAGTGTGATAAGTACTTCTGTCAACACTACATAGGAAACTGCAGTAGTGTGAGCAGTGCAGATATATGTATTTCATAATGGAAAGATTCATTAGTTAGAGGGAGATGCAAAATCACATGTACACAAAAGTTTCCATCAAGTTTTTCATTTTTCCTTTAAGAATGTGATAGAAACTTTGTTCTACGCGATGATGGATATTTCCATCATCAGTGATTGTCATTTGATGGATCAAATGATGGTCACTGTTCTTGTAGGGTTCATTGTGCTGCTGATAATTTAATTTTAAAATAGCTTTGATTTTTGTTTAGTTTAATTATGCTTTTAAAGTGTTTTTTAACACTTTTACTTATAAATACTCTGACAAAATGTGAAAAATATCCGATTGTTATGTGGCATGGCATGGGTAAAAACAAAAATGTAGAGTAACTTGTGTTATATAAATATTTAAGATATTTTGGTCCAACATTTCAGGAGACACTTGTTGTTTTCCCTTTAGCTTGGGTTCAATTAAAAAGATTTTACAATCTGAACTAAACAACACTTATGTTAAGTCTTTGGAAATTGGTGGCAATTTAATATTAGACTATGAAAGCGGCTTTTTTATACATCCAAATACTCAAGTGGAATACGCCTGCAAGCAATTAGCCAAAGATGAAAAACTTCAAAACGGCTATAATGCTTTAGGTTTCAGTCAAGGAGGACAATTTTTGTATGTATAATGCACGATAAACGATAAACAAACGAGATTAAAAATTACATACATTTTAGGCGGGCGTTGGCCCAACGCTGTCCCTTGCCACCAATGAAAGTTCTCATAACTATGGGTGGCCAACATCAAGGTGTTTATGGTTTACCTAAATGTCCTTCGCTCAAGATAAAAACTTGTGAATATATACGCCGTCTGCTAAATAATGCTGCTTATGATACTTGGACTCAATTAGAATTAGTTCAGGCAACATATTGGCATGATCCTTTTAATGAACTAAAATACAAATCCTGCAGTACCTTTTTGGCTGACATAAATAACGAGGTATTCTTAAACGGATTATATGCTGATAATTTAAATAAACTGGAAAAGTAAGAAATAAACAAAAGGAATATTTCATTGTTTGTTTCTTTAACATTTGGAATTTGTTTTTAAGATTTGTAATGGTAAAATTTACAAACGATACCATTGTACAGCCGAAGGAATCTCAATGGTTTGAATTTTACAAACCGGGACAAGATAAAGAAATTTTACCCTTAAACGAGAGTCGAGTTTATGAACAGGTAATATATTTCATTAATTACAATTTATCAGTTCACTTAAGACAGCTTTACCGTGTTCGACGTAAACTTAGAATCGAAGTCCATTTTTAAACTAAAAAATAAATGAAAAAATTATTTGGAATCATTTAACATTATAAGTTTTAGTCGTAAACAAAATTTAAGTAAAAATTACTTATGAGAAATGCCCATATGGATTGCTCTCCTAACAGTAACCCACTGTGTTTTTTTTTCTGAATTGTTTGTTAGAAAAAAAAAAACATTTAGATGGAATTAAGCGCGACTAAAACTTTTAATGATAAATGAAAAAATTTTATTATTCTTCAAATTGTAACTGTAAATGTAAAACAAATCTGAATTATTTAACGATGTCTTTACAACCAAAAAGTCGGTTGATTGAAATACCTTAGAAAACATCGATTAATCAAAGAATATGTGAACGAACTATATAAGACACGTTTGCCCAAAGGCGAAAAAAATTTAAAAGTGTATCAGAGTATATCTTTTCGAAACAACTCTTGATTAACTAAAGAAACAAAACAACAGCCAATGTAATGGAAGTTTTAACGGTTGGCAAGGGTATGGCCAAGTTTTTCTGATGTAAAAGAATCTCTGGCGCGATTGAGCGAAAATTTTCTTTTTCGCGGTTCTTAAATTTACATTTTACAGAACACAAAATTAAAATTAAAAGTGGAACTTTAGCGCAAAATCGATCGAACTTGTTAATTAAAGACATTCTTATCGGTATGTGTAACATGCCTGCTCCTGCTTAAGTAACACGAACAATAACGACAAAACGTTATATTTTTATATAGAATTTAAATTTTTATCTTTCTTTGCAGCTTGGATTAAATTACATGGCCGCAAGTCAAAAACTAATATTTCTCGAGGCTGACGGTGATCATTTGGAATTTAATAAGACGTGGTTTTTGGAAAACATTATACCTCTGCTAAGTCAGGAAAAAATGTAAAGTTTTAAAATCGAATTTAACAATTGTACCTCGGTTTTTTCAATGAATCGAAAAACTATACGAAACAAATTACTAAATAAAGTAATGCAACATACATAGATATATATTAAATTAATTTTCCTTTTTTTATACAATGCTTTCAATAACATTGACAATGTTTTCCACAAAATCACACAACAGTGTGTAGGTCTGCATGTATAAGGAGTCACGATAAGGTTTCAGTTTGCGCACGCGTTTCTCTACAACATATTGACGTTTCTCATCTTCGTCTTCCGGTAAATGAAATACATTTTTACCTTCTTTACCTACACCGTTATTTTCCTCCTCCCCCTCTTGATCCTCCTCCTCAGTGTTTAGCAAAGCAAGTTCCTCGTTAATAACCAGAAGAGTTGTTTGGTAGAATGTTTCTTCTAAAGTTGATACTAAATCTATCCACTCGTCTATGGTAGCAGAAATTATTCCACGGACATACAAGAAACGGCTGCGATATTTTTCAGTATTGTCACATATCTTTAACTCTAAATCTACACTGTTACCCTTCATCGAATTTAAAATGATAATAAGTTCATTGAAAAACCAATGACGTGATTCAGCTTGAGGTAATTTTAGAATCATATTTTTTAAAGTAGTGACTTGCAAGTCCCACATTTTATCCCGTGGCTTCTTGACACGCTTGTAAAGATCTTTCAGCAATTCCAAATCGTTATGTCTCTCACACTTAAAACCCACATTAAGTTGTTCGAATAACTCCATTTCATTTAGGGAACGTTCATAAGGACAAAATGATTCGCTGGGCTGCATATCAATAGCAAACATACTTATGCCAGTGGTTAACTTTTTCATCATTTTCATATTGGATTTCTCAATAACTTGCTTTTGTATGTCATCTAATTTCTGCTCATATTCTGGCGGAACAAGACAGACACCACAAAAACTCAATGAAATGCTATCCATTTTACGTTTGTAGAGTATAGGCCTCGCCTTTATAGCCCATTTACTTTTTACGACACTGACTCGTCTCGGTTGGAACTTGACATAAATATCATGTGTTTCTCCGCTATATAAACGGAAGGGCAAATTATCAAAGACAAATTCATCGTCAGAGCATTTCAAAAGATTGGAGTTCTTGTCGTAGAAAGAACGATGTATCCATTCAAAAGTCAATACGTTACGGCCGATATTTTGAATAGTTAAAATCTTCTTCACTTCAGTTTCAAAGGGATAACATGAGAAGTTTGTTATCATTATAAAGTCGCGAAAACCACGATGGGCAGCAATTAAAAATTCTTGATCATTTAGTTTAAAAGCATATTCAGGAAGCTGCAAACCGACTGAAGATGCTAAACATAAAGTATTATTCTCTGAATGCGTGTCTGTGGAAATTTTACAAATGTCTTTGCAAGGCACCACTTGTATGTCGGAATTGTGTTCCCCTACAGCGGTGCCTAACAAACTCTCGCCCACAACCTGCAAATGTTCTGTATCTGGATAATATTCCAAAACACGTTCCAAGTCTTCGCGACATTCCTCTATGCGATTTTCCAAATGCTTTGATTTTAGCCAACTGAAGGGTTTCCTGTAGCCCTGCCATCTAGGCTTACCCAGCAATTCCTTTTGCACGATTTTGGGCAAACCAACAATTTCAATTTTGGCATTTTGATGCCGCTCCGTTTTCGGTAAAGTTTCTTGCAGTTCTGCTATGTGAGTTGACTTTTCCACGTCACATTTTTCCTTCAATGCAGCCGGTTGTCTTGCAATTAAACTCGAAGGGTTAAGTCTCTGGGCGTAATCTATTACACGTTTAACGGTAAACTTATCTCTCTCATCTAAAGTTACCAAACGATTAAATAAAACGTCATAAGGCTTTTTCTTAGTTTTTTCTCGTATTTTTACAGAAATTTTCTCTCGATCTCTCAGAACATTCTTCCAGTACTGAAGTCTTTTATCATAACTATACTCGGAAGGTTGTAGTCTCAAGCTGGAACACTGTGAGGAAGACACTTCCCAGATACCTTTTCGTTCATCGAACGCCTGGTCAATTATTTCATTTATCAAACGTCGGTTATGATCCATTGAAATAGGACAATTCGCGTTTATCGATGAAGTCATCATATATGTATTCACGTTCGATAAATCTGAAATCGCCAGTATTGTTGCTCGCTCATCACGTTTATTACGTAGAGCACAATAAATACTCATTTTTATTCGATAGTTGTAGAAAATGCGTGATAATTTCAAGAATATTGTAAATTTTATATATAAAAAAAATATTTTTTGTAGAAAAATTTTTATAAACAGAAATACTTAAAATGTAAATGTAAGTTTGTTTCGTATGATTTGCTCAGTACACACTTATGTAGCTACTGCTTGAACTGCTTGAAAACAGGGCATTATTTCGCCATGCTCGAAATTCATTATGTATACATTAAATTGCTCTTGGGTTTATTGAAACATTTTAGGAAACTGTATTGGTAAGCAATCGGATCCTGTAGATGATATCCATTTTATATATAAATTTATAATCAAACAAAAAAAATTTTAAGTTCTTTGAGAGAGATCTTTAGGGAAATACTAAAATCTTTTAAAAACGTTTAACTCATTTTCTTATTTATTAATTTCCTGTCACCCAATATTTGTTTTTTTATTGAAGGGTATATAAAATTCGGCATAGCCGAATATAGCACTTTACTCGTTTTAACTGTCGTTTGTATTCCTGCTGGTGGTTGTTGTTTATGTTGAAAAATTGTTGAGCTTTCACTTGACACAGCAATATTTTCATTTACTAAGTTCGGACAACAATCCTAAGCAAATTTATAATGTTCGAAAAAAATCTTTTTTGAACAGAAAAAATTTCTTATGCTGATTTTTATTTAAACTTTTCAATAGGAAATCTGTATAGTATGGTACATAAGAATCGGCAAAGCCTTACTTGTTTTTATTTTCTTAGTTATACTTTGATTTATAAACCATTAATTAATTAAAATAGTTGTGTATGGAAATAATTTTTTTTTAACCACAAATCAAAGCTGAAACGATCACTGTGAAATATAAAACAAACAAAATAATAAAAACGTAAAAAATGAAGATTGCGAAACTAACAGCAGAAAACTAAAAATATTTAGTAAAAATGTTATACAAGTAGTTTTTGTAAAATTAAAAACCATTTTTTTAGCAATCTGATCATTCATATCTACACATCCTAAAATCAAACCGAATTCAGTTGCGTTATTTATTTATCCAAAGAGTAGTATATTTAAAACCAACTAACCTCAAACATCTTTGTAGATTTCTCAAAAATATTTAGCGGCCGATGTGAAAATCGGTTACGAGTAAATTTTCAAAAACAAAAAATTTACAAATTGGCGTTCTGTAAATGTATTGAACAAGGCGAATCAATATCAGGTGGTCGCAATGGCGAATTCATTAATTTTGCCCAAAACCTGAAATGTCAAACTCCATATATAAAAAATTGTTTTTATTTTTTTTTATGTGGTGTCTGACACTTAACGTTTCGGCGAAAATTAATGAATTCGCTATCGAGACCACCTAGTATTATTTCGCCATGGTATTGAATGTATAAAAAGTAAAATCGAATACAAATTTTCAAACGTCAAAATTATGGAAAAAGTATCTAAATAAAATCTTGTATTGAAGCAAAAATTACAAATTGTTTAATTTTATACAAACCATGCGTATGCGTATTCACACTTGAAGTAAAGATGAGAAATGTCCGTTGAGGTCCCTTAAAAAACTAAAAAAGATTGAATAGCAAAGTTCTGGATTTTTAATCCACTTTGTTATTAATTTTTAATCGCATCTAATGTAGCGTATTTTTGTTTATGATTTTGTGCTAATAAAAATTTTTTTTAGCCAATGAGTGCGAAAATCGCCAGAAAAAAGTTGCCTTTTTATTTTTAGTTTTTAAAATTCAAAAATTTCTTAAAATCCTAAAGTCGTATAAATCGTTTTTATTTATTTTATCTTGCTTTTGAATCGCTAGGAATAATGGAAAAACTGAACTTAAAGATTTTAAAAACTGGTGCAGCAATTTGTAAACTTGTTTTAACTTGATTAGGAAGACTTGAAATTTAATGTGTTTTTTTGCGATATTGTTTAAAGATAAATATAAAATTAAAATGGTGCTGATATGATTGCTATTTTCGTTTTTTAAACATCTTCAATATAGTTTTCTATACCTTTTAATTCAATTTCTACCATAACTTTGGGGTAACTTTTTTGTTATTGTTTAAAATATTTCCAAAAACAAATCGTTTACATATCTGATTGTAATATTTACTGATGTAACAAATCCGATTAACTTATGTATGTAAATATAAATTTTTTGAAAGGTTACCTAACGATGCAGTCACACGGTCAAGTTTTTTTCAATTCTCTTTCAAGAAATTTACACATACTGCTGGTCAAAATTCACAAAAATTGAAAGCTGTGACGTAGGCTGCATGCAATTTCAAAGCAAGTTTTTAAGCAAGATGTCAAGAAAACACTGACAGTAGAATTTCTAACACAAATTTGGAGGGAAAAACGTCAATCAGCTGTTTTCTTGAATGTAATTTGAAAGACTCAATTGAACGAAAACTTGAAAGCAAATTCTCAGCAAGTTTTTAAAGTGTGAGTGTATTGGGTAAAAAATGAGAGAAACTTTAAAACTTGAAGGAAACTTGAATGAAAACTTGATCGTCTGACACCCTAGTAATAGAGAACATTTTACAGAAAAATAAGTTTCAAAAATCTTGTCGCTGCTGATTGTTTTTTAACGCAAAGCTTTTTTCGATAAAATTTAAAAAGTTCAAGATGGCCCAATGGCCTCTTTAAAATGGTGTAAATTAAATTCGTTACCTTGCTGTTAGTAGAGCAAAATATTAAATCACATTCTTTGAATTTTTTTCAATATAATTTTTACACGTGACATCTTTTCAAATGACATAAGCCATTTTGTTTTATTAGAAGGTAGTACAGTTTTAACCATGGACAGGTACACATTGCAACAACGCGTTTACATCATTCAAAGTTATTATGAACAGATCCATTGTTTTCAAGCAAAAAAATTTTTTTGGTGACGAAGCTCATTTCAGAATGGATGGATTCGTCAATAAGCAAAATTGTCGTATCTGGGGTGATGAAAATCCTCGTGTTATTCATGAAAAATCTCTACACCCTCAAAAAGGTTCTGCTTTGTGTGCATTTTAAGCAAATGGAATCATTGGGCCATTTTTCTTCGAAGATGATGCTGGAAATGCTGTTACTGTGAATGCTGAGCGATACCAATCAATGTTAAGAGACTTTTTATGGACACAGTTGAATCATATTGATGTGTTTGACGTCTATTTCCAGCAAGACGGTGCTACATGTCACACAACTCGAGAAAACATTACGCTTTTGCGATCAAAATTTCCTCAACGTGTAATTTCACGGAATGCAGATTTCAATTGGCCTCTAAGGTCATGTGATCTAACACCATTTGATTTTTTTTGTGGGGTTTTTTAAAAAGTCAAGTGTATGCTAACAAGCCACAAACAATTAATGATCTAAAGAACAACATTCAATTTGCAATTCGTGAAATAACACCAGCAACATGTCGGAAAGTCATTGAAAATTTCGATATTCGGATTGATGTCTGCAGACGCAGTCATGGTGGACATTGGAATGATATTCTATTCCACTTATAATTGTAATGGATCTTAAAAAAAACAACTTGAAAAAATTGCAAATAGTTTGTGTTTTATTTCAAAGAAACATGTAGGCGCGTTTTTTGGATGACCCTTGACAAACATATAGTGAATACATAAACATTAATAATTTTTTGCGCTAATGGGTCCACTTTTTGTCTTTGCAATATTAAGTGTTTAATTATTTCAATAAAATCTATCAGTTATAAATAATTTATTAAAAATAAACAAGAAAATACTTACTCAACCATTGCAGCTCAAATGTTGGCATACAAAATAAAAATGATGCGCGATTTTGATAGCTGATACTCATTAAAATGAGTTGCCAAACGATTAGGAACATTGGACTTTGCCAGAAAGTTTGCGTATGCGTTTACGAAGTGTATGCATTGCAACTTGCGTTTAGGAAGTCGGGCAACACATCAATTAAAGATTAGTCAAAAATTTGACCGAGAACCAATATTTTTACAAATGTTTTTTAATGTCTTTTTTGGTCAAATATTTGACTAATCTGACCGTACCCTAACTTAAAAAAAAATTGTCTTAAAAAAATTCTTTTCTTTATTTTTTCTTTTCTTTGTTTTTTTATAATTAAACCACTTTTTTATTAATTTTAAATAATTCTGATTTATTTTTAATTATAAAAAATTTTTTCTTATTACTTAATAAATAAATGATTTGAAAAAAAGCTAAATTTCTATTAAATAAGTTCAAAAATATTAAAGTACTTGTATCCCTTTTTTAAAGTAAAGTGCACTTGTTTTTTAAATCATTCTTTGATAATTATCTAAAATATATTCTTTTATCCATTGAAACAGTGAACCACAGTTGACAAAAAAAATAGAAGAAGAAGAAAAAACAAAACAACGAAATTAAAATTAAATAATTAAAAATAAAAACAATAAATATAATGCTTAAAGCAACCAGTAATTAGGAATTAAAAGTATGTTTTTTAATAGTTATTGAATTTTAGAATTCGAATGCTATTAACGCAGTTCAGACTAATTGTAAATATATAATGATGAATAGCATGTTGCGAATGTTATTAGAGTTGTACTCGATATGATTTGATCATAATTTCGACTTTGGTTTAGCATTGCGAGCGAAAATAATTTCTGGATTTTTATCCGGTTTTTGAATTTCACGATAGTTGTTAACAATTTTCTTTGTCTCATCTTTGGGACACGACTGAAGATTACGAAAAACTTGAACCTGAAAGAAATTTAAAAATATTAAATTAAATATTTTTTTCTCAATTAATGATTTGTAATTAGTGGCTGTAACAAGAGTGTTTCCGTGACTGTTTCGCAAAATTCCACAAAAATTAGTTGTCTTTACAGAAACTAAATCTAAGAGATATTTATATTTTAAATCTTTTAAAAAGAATAAAAACCTCGAATGATTTTTTGAACTGTATTTTTCTACGAGAGACAAAGAATGTCACGTCAGAAGAAAACTTTCGAAAAATGTCTGTATGTAATTTTTTAGGATGGGACATAACGAATTTTGTTTAATTTTTTAAACAATTCAAACATCTGAATTTTAATTTATTTATTTCAAATAATATCGTTACTATATTTTGGTTTGTTCGAATAAGATTTCAAGTATTCAATCATAACAGGAAATATATTATACGGATTTTTAGGCATGAATCGTACGGGGTAGGTAACCATTTAACTGGTATCTTACGCTGTGAAGTACGTGACACATTCATGCCTCCAAACTTGGGCAAAAAATTCTAAATGCTGTTCACCGTTGAATCTAACGCGTTGAACATTATTATCTTTGAAGACATTAGAATACTGATTGCATTGAAATGATAATGTCATTTACCAAAAAGTAGGTTTAAAGCACTGGACATACTTTTCAAATGAAATTGAATTATTTTCAAACGTTGCATCGGTAAACTTTTTATTAAGAGTTGCAAATCACAACTGTTTAAGCTCCCGTCACTATAAAAAAAACTCCTGATACATGAACTTGCATCATTTTTCTATTGTAGAATGAATAAAATATTCGTTAATGCGATGGGACAAATAGTTGCCAGTTAAAAGAAAAAATTTATACAGAGCAAAAGTCCTTACAGAACGATAAAACTGAATATGAAATAGATGTCCGTGATGAATAAAATTTTTTAGTCATCAAATCACAAATTCAGTTTAATAATCCTTGAAAATATTTAAATGTTCTAGTACATGATATGTGAGCCGTTTATTTCAAAAAAACTAAATAAAGAGCTGCTACGAATTTCAGTAGACCGAAGTTTTTATTGGGGAAAAAATTAGTATCCTGAGATAATAACTGCAAGTAATTATTTTCAAGATTTAGTCTGAATACTTTGAAAACCTTTGAGACACAATCCTTTAAATATGTTTATCAGCTTAAAAGCAAAGTGACTTATGCCACTTTTAAAACAAACGGCTCATATCATGTATTAGAGAACTTAAAAATAAATAAGCTGCTGATTTTAAAAACATTTTTTAAAATTAAAACAAATTATTTTAATTTTGATTTTTGTACCTGTCCTCTGGAAACATAAATCGGTGTACGATATATAATCCATGTAACACTCTCAAAATATGGTGCTGTTGTCAGAGATCCTTTATACGTGTAATAATGTTTGCTCAACTCCTGCAGACCAATCCAAGACAGGCAATCTACGAGGAGTAGATTTGTGAAATAAAATAAAAAATTTTTTAAAATTTAATTCAAAATTTTTTTAAGTTACAAGATAATCACAAACCTATACCTGAATCAACTGAAGCACTAGTATGTATTTTTTGTACAATACGAATACCTTCGGTAATTTTTTTAAATTCCGGACAATCCTTTTCTCCACACGCCTGTATAAAGAAGGCAACTACAGCCAGACCGTCGGGTTTATTTTTAGCTTCTGAGAAATCTTTATATTTAGCATTGTAGTGTACAGCATGAGCCTCCATTGAATACTTCATACCCTCCAGAGTATGTTCGCAGCCCGATTCATCGGTGTCGGCCCAATGAAAATGCAACTGTTCGAAAACGTATTTCTGATTGCCCAAGCAACCGTGTATTATGTAGGGCTGTTCTTTACGTTTACTAAACGTTACCATGGCCGAGGTGCCCGTGTTAACAACACGAGCAACACCCACCGGCTCCCAATGGCCATGATACTCCAAAGGATCGATATCATCAATATGCTCGATAACACGGTTGCTTATTTCAATGGGTGACTGAACGGGCATATCGATATAAATGCGGCGATTATATTCTAAGCGTAAGCCTATTTAAGGTCTAAGTAGTTGTTTTAATATTGTTATGCGGATAGTTTTAATTCCAACAGGTGGTTTTTGTTGTTTCACAGCGCAAAGATTATGTGATATTGACCGAATCGTATGATTTTTTCTTAACTTTATAAACACAAACGTGTTGTGATTTAAACAGCCAAGTAAACTGCGACGTGGTGGCGAATTTTATTAAACTCGTTGAAAAATTAAAGAAAAATTCGTATTTCAGATATAACGCCTTTTCAAACCACTTACAGCAAGCAATCAAACTCACAGAGACCAAAAATCTGTTGAAAAAGAAGAAGAAAAAGAATAAATTTATTATTATGCAACACCCGGTTCTATTGTTATCGCAATAAAGTCAGTGTTTAGACTAAATAAAAAAGCGTACAGATTATCAACAAATTAAGACTTACAGTGTTTAGAGTAAAAAAAGATAATAAACAAATAAATAAACAATAATCAACATTGATAGTATAAATAATTATAACGTAACGTCTTTTTAATTAAATTCGATTGTTGCGTGTATCATTTTGTTTTAACGGTTTCACTACTTCTAATGAAAATGTTAAACGCCTCTATTTATTTAAGTGTCTGTCTTTTCATATTCTTAATTATTATTGTTATTTATACCGTTCACATTTTCAATAATTCTTTGTTGTTTTAAGTTACATATTTAAACACTCACTCACTTTCATTAATAAAATAAAACTGGCCATTCTATTCTAATCAATTTTGTTTAAAACAGAAAGTTAATTTTTCTTGAATAAGAATATGGCCTCCAAGGTACTCAGGCGAGCACGTAAGTGCTTAAAAAGATAAAATTGTATTTCTCCGAATAATAAATTAAAATAAAGAAATTAAAAAATCATTTTTAATTTTTGATTTACTATGATGCTTTTAGGTGATGGATTGTCGTTGCGAAAATTAAATTTGCATAAAAAAAAAACAAAGAATCTGTTAATGTCTTGTTTTCTATTTTTTATTATCTAAAAGTCTAAGATCGAAAAAATAAAGATTATTTAATAATCTAAACTGATTATCTTTTAATGATAATGTATATTTAATTATTATTTCATATACTTAAAAATAATATTTTTTATGAAGAACATAAGCAAATGTATTTAAAATTTTTTTTTGGCAAATTAACGACAGGTTTTGTGTTTAAAAAACTAGTCAAAGGATACTTACTACACATTTATGTACAGTTGCGCCCGAAAAAAATACAACGTATCTTTTTTGGAGACATTTCTTTTCGGTCGGTCATTACTTGTTTTAATTTAAAATGTTGGCTTGGTAACCCTTTACATATTTTTAACACAGATCATGTTGATGCTGATTAAGATACTCCCACCACTAATAAGTGTGGTGAGTTTGAACACAACAAAAGATAAAGTTACCTAACACACTTTATTCTGTTGCATTGATAGAAATGTCTTCAAATTTGTTAAACAAAAATTCACAAGTCATGAGTTCAAATCCCAATAGTGACTTCAATATGAAAAAAACAATGAGTTAAATGTGATGCAAAAAAACTTACAAATTGGGGTACTGAACGGAGCATTAGCAGGTGAGAAAATTGATCACGTTTTGCGTCAGTACATGGCTGTAAGGCCCTAACCTGACGGTGGTCTTCAACCAAGAACACGCTGGTCAGGACAATCAACTTTCCTTCGCTTAAGGGTTGGAGACTTTCCAATTTCGTTTGTTGATTGTACAACAGTACACTTGTTCCACACCGCACATTCTCTGCGGACACTAATATTACCTACATTGATGGGCTACCGGTACCCTTGGCTACAGTAAACTAAGGATACCGGTCAGTCCTTCGACAAGTACCAAGCTTGTATATGCAGATTCGGTGCCTGCAAACCGTAGGACTGGTTCCCCCTATACACCATGAGCACTATGACTGAACCTAGGTTAGCTCGGCCAGACTTTTAGTACCCCCGGGGGGAGCAAGTAAGGAAAGTAATAGGATAACAAAAGGATTGGCTGAGTTGATTAAAAAGTGCCAGGTTCGTAAAACAGGACAACATTGCGAGTTCTATTCTCGCCGGAGCCACAGTGTGATGGCTGCGCATGTTAAAAATCTACTAAAGAGTTAAAATTGGTCCGATTACATATATGGCACATAACTAAGTGCTCCTCTGATATGCAGAAACACTCTTATATTGTTATATTTCTGAGTAAATTCGATCGACGAATTTATATTCTCCAAACGCTCCATCTGCCAAGTTGTTTATATGCAATATTTCAAAACAGATAGCAATTTTTATTAACGCTATTCGCTACGAAAAACTCTTTTTGATGAAATGAAAAACAATATAAATATTAATTTCGATTTCCGTTTGCCTTAAAATCGAGCAAAAACGCAAATTAGGGAATTTTACCTGAAACGTATGTATGATGTCCAAAAATAAAAAATTTAAATTTAATATTTTACATTTGACATTTTTTGTATTTTCAGCGCAGTAATTTTCAATTCAAAACGACTGTTATCTGTTACTGGCAGAAAGCAAACGAACTCGTTGGTTTTAACGAATATGAAAAAAATAAATGTCGTGTGATGATTAAACATTCATGCTTACGTAGAAAAACATCAACGGAACCAAAGAAAGGCTTGAAAGGCCAGATATAGTAGATCAAATCTGTGAAGTTGGAAGACCGGCAATTAAAAGTGCATTAGTTAGACATCCGAGGCTGTAGGTTTTTTAGAAATGAATTATATCTCGCACAAATATTTAGATATGAAAGAATAATTCGAGTTATAGGAGCCGCATTTGCTCAAACCAAACTATGTGACCACTTTAAAACAGGTTTAAAACACAATGCACAGTTGCACAGGTGTGTAGCCATGATAGCTACCTTAAAATCTAAAAAAATATCTGAGTGGTAAGAGACTTGGGTCAACTAAAAAATCATCAGCCAAACAAATGGACTTGAAAAATAAAATCCTATAAATACACCTTCTGAAATGTTAATGCAACCATCTTAAAATTTATTTCTTTTTTAAGTAAAAAAATTTAATAAATAAATAAATAAACCATCAGATATAGCAACAGTAAATAAAAATATATTTTTATTCAAAGGCTTTTAAGTAAATTCAAATCATATAAGTGATAAAAAAATGTAGAAATTGATATTAGAAAATACAAGAAATATATAAAGCGCTCTATCTGTTCTACTTTCTATAAGAACCACATATATGAACACAAAAAGAGCTAAAGAAATTATTCAAGGCAATCTTCTGATTGCAATGAATCCACTGACAATTCCGCTGCGTTGCACATTTCCACCGGATTATATTCATTTAGATTGACAACACGTGAACAATTTATATTCTGGACTGGACGGGAATTGCGAACAATGCGAGTTTTGCCATTTAAACTCAAAATTTGACGGAATTCGTTAAGTTGACGTTCACTAATAGCAAAGGGCTCGGGATATAAAAACCATTCAGCGCCTTGATAGCAAGGAGGTTCAGTTATAGAACCGCCATAACTATAAAATCCTGTACGAAATTGATAACATAAATATGAAAGAGGAAATGGAGGAATCTTTATTTTGGAACCAGGAGTTTTTATGCGATGTAGGTTTTGTATGAGCGGATCCAAATAGGGATTAGAAGCCGAGAGCTAAGAATTTAACATTTAATATTTCAACAAATACATAAAATTTAAGTTTCAAAAGAATATCACCTTGAAGAAATAGGCAACAATGAGTAAATCATAGCTAGAAACACAATCTCCCTCGGGTCCGGTACGATGCATGGCTTGCAATTCCAAAGGAAATTTTTGGTAGTTTACCATATGTTCAGAACCTTCACTGTTCAAAAGACTCCAACGGAAGCATATTTGTACAAAAGTATAACTGGCCAAGAGATCAGCACCACTTAGAGTGGGTACATTCCCCGAATAACTTGCTCTAACCACAACTAATGACATACGATTAAATAATCAAAGAATTATCGCAAAATAAATAAGTTACATACTCGTATGGCCTGTGTTCTCCATTGTTATACTGGAAGGCAAATCATCGTAATGATTCCAGGTTAAAAGCTCTCGTATGGGAAATTTTTTTATGTATTTATCCAAAATATTAATAGGCGATTGATTTTCTCCAGCAGAACTCCAAGTGTGAGGACCTAAGAAAGCAATTAATATTTGTTCAACTTATTTTTGGTTTTTTTTTCGAATTTATTAAGTCACCTTTTGCTAAACCATAGTCCACACTTTTATTAAAGGAGCAAATGGTGTTATCGCCAGATGAGTTTGAGCCCCCGCCACATCTCCTTGTGGCCACATCACTCAAGTCACAAATTAATTTTACGGTATGAAAATTGAAAATAAGAACCAAAGCCAATGTAAAGCTAAACAGAAATACCACTATGGGATATTCCATGGCCGCGGCTATGACATTGTAAATTAAACGAAATATACAGCTCATAAAAGAGCAAAGAGAACACTCTACCATTTATAAATGATTATTTGGTTTGTTTTTTTTTAGAAATATATTTTTAGCAATAGAAAATTAATTTTAAAATAAATTTTTGTTGAAAATTTTCTCTGATCTGACAATAATTCAAAATACAAAGTTTTTCAACATTTGACAATTTATCCAAAGTAAAACCATCGGCCCAGCTGTAGTTGTGTTATTTTATTTCTTAAATGTCAAAATTGAAAATAAATGAATTAGCGCCTGCCATATGATTTTGCCATGTTTTTCACAAATAAAACGAAATCCTCATTCTGATGTTATACTTTCAGAAAATTTATGTTGTCAGAAAACAAACGCCGTCAGTTGTTTTTACTTACCCAGGTTTTGTTCAGAAAGTGTAGTCACTTAGATCTAAAATAAAACTGATTGCATGAGCACTGTATCTGCAGTTTTTCAGATAAAAGTTTAGTAAAAAAATCATTAATTGCTAATGCTCTGGCGATCTCTTTTGTACATATTAATCGCCTTTTTGTCTTGATAATAAATTAGTGACTTCATAAAAATCAAAATCCACTATTCCATGCTCTTCCTTGAATAACTATTTAAAAGGTTTGTTTGTGCAAAAGAAAATTTAAAATAATAATCTTCTGCGCTATTGTGGACATAAAGTGAATACGCTAACGTCAATTCAAATTAAGTAAAGTGACGCGTACTTAGTTCTTAATGACAAGACTTTTAATATTCATTCATTGATGTGAATGAGTGACCAATTAAAAAAATTGAGAATTGTTTGAATTAATAAAAATTGCATAATAATTTATTGAAAGTGTAAAAGAAAAAAATTGACTGTTAAGAAAGCACGAGTTACAGTAATTCTCACAAACATGTGACGAATGATTACTTCTTCTCGTTCAAACAATTTAAGAGTTTAACAAAATTAAATCAGATTTGAGGATTATTGAGATATGGACAACTATTTAAATCAAGTAACAGAACGTAATATAAAAGAGTTCATTTCTTGAGATTCATATGGAGCTATATTCAGCCCACGACACCGACTGCATGACGCATTGAATGTAAATACCATAAAATGTTATATCGAGTCACACACGTCAATTTATCTTGCAGCAATCCTGAATTTTGTGGCTGAGAAAACGAGAAATAAAATGATTCTGCACTCCTTTCTCTTCCACAAAATTCAGATTTGCAGCAAAAAAAAATTTACGTGTTTGAACTCGGTATTATTTCTTTCGCCTGAAAGTATGCTTGGGTTTAGTTCTTTCCTTAGTTCTTTGAATTTCAGGCTACTGTATTGTCTCAAATCTTTGTTTTTTTCATATATCCTTAACCGTACCGAGTTTTGTTTAGACACTGCCGTAAAGAAAATGCGACAAGTTTTTAAAACGTTAAACATTGGTTTCGGAAGAAAATAAACGTTTTGTTAATTTTATAAATAAAAATTATTTTAAGAAATTTATATTTTTCTTTTCGGGCTCTTCGTTAATAAAGTTTTTTTGTTTAAATAAAACTCTTTTTTGTTTTTTTTTTATTCTTCAGAAATTTGAGAAAAGCCGTCAATCACTTTGAGAGTGTACTATGTATACATAAAAGGAGCGTTATTTGAATAAAAGCCCGTTCAGACTATTATACAAGTATTAATATTTTCATCACATTTTACGATACAAAAATCTAAATACATTCGTTTCGACTGTCAAAAAAAACTATTTAAAATCACATATTGTGTTCAGACCATCACACTTGAAATAAAATGTGTAATACAAGAAGGAAACAAAACAACTGTTCAAAATAGTTTTTATAAGTAAGCAACCCTGATCCAATAAAAAGTATTAACGTTTAAAAAAAAATCGACAAACGAAAAAGTCTTATGGGATGTCAAATTTTTATCGTATTTGTGTGATGTTTTCTGTTCACACTATTCCACTTGCTCGTATTATTTGAATTTTTGACAAGTATTAATACAAAGTATTATAGTCTGAACTAGGCTTAAACAATACTGAACTAGAGCCCGAAAAGAAAAATATAAATTTACATTCTTAAAGGTCGAATAAAAAACAATTATTTTAATATATTTTTTTGTTTTTCAAAATTGTTTGCTTTGGAATTTCTTGTGTGGTTTAATTGTCTTTTATTACTTTATTTATTAATAATGTAAAAGTTAATACAATTGTTGTATGCATACAGTGAATCAATAAAATTTAGGCACACCATGATTTTTAAGAGTAATAATAATGATGCCGTTTTGAAGATAGAAACCTATCTTTTTGCCATTTAATATAAAAAATAAATCATATCTTATTATTTCTACTATACAGCGTTATAAAATTAAAAACCAAATATAGTCTATGTAAAAAAAGTTTAGGCGCACAAGTGAATTTTTTTTTCTTTTTGGTTTTTGCACGTCTAGTACTCGAGGGAAAGTCCTTTAGCTTGGATATGTGATATGATGTCTTCCCACTCTAAAGTAATGTAATGTTTCCGTATCTTTTTCGCCAATATATGCCAAATATGCTCTATAGAATTCGTGTCGGGCAATTGGGGAGAGGTTTTCAACTGTTTGCAGTAGTATAAGCCATTCCTGCACGATATATAAAGATAATTTTGGGTCATTATAAGAAGAATTTTTTATCTAAGCCCAGCTTGTACATTTTATTATTTATAAAGACAAGACTTTCTTCTCCAGATGCCGCCATGCAACCCCAAACCAAAATACTGCGCCACCGTTCTTAATAGTCTACATAATATTATTTTCTTGAAGCTCTTTGCTTTCTTTTCGCCAAATTTTTTGTGGACCATCTTAACCAAAAATGGTCAACTTTGACTCATCGCTAAATATCACCCTGTTTCAGAAGGTTTGAAGCTGATTAATGTTGAGTTTTACGAACTCTAACCTTTTTTTCCTGTTGATATCCGAAAGGCTGGGCTTACGACGGGGAACTCTTCCGTAATAGCCAGCTCTCTCCAGCGTATTTCTTATTGTTTGTAGATTAAAGTTTTCATTAAAACTTTACTTCATTTTCTTGCACAATTTTTGAACCGAAATTTATCAGAAGATTTATAATAATTTTACGGACATCAGTGGAAATTTGTGAACGATTGCTAATATTGCTGTTTTCTTCAAGAGTTAAATACGAAGAAATAACTTTTTCGAAAAGAAGGCATTTTATCTGTTAAGTTATTTTTGCAACCGTGCTACATTTTTTTAGGAAAGGGATAGATGAGAGATAAAACAGGTGGTGAAAGGAGAAAGATAGAGAGTTATTTTACTTCGCCGGCGAATATGCTATGAAGAAGTACCGGCGAAGGAGGCTGCACGTTTTTAATGTTCATTCTGAATATGTATTTATACCATTAAACAGAAAAAACATTTTTATTTCTTGATTGCCGCAGGGGTTAAACCCTGGCCAACCAGGTTTATAGTCAACATGTTAACCACTTTGACTACAGCACCCTCGCCTACTGAGAATTTAATATTTGCAGAAACAAGAATTTAAATAAACACGTGTAAATTTACCGTTAAATAAGCGATTAAAGTGCATAAATGTAGTATGTCTCTAAAATTTTTCACTTGTTTTTAGGTTTTAAAGCTTTGTATATAAGATATAATAAAATAAGAATTATTTTTTGTGTTGAGTGGTCAGTTAACCCATCCATCTTTAGAGCGATATCGTTATTATTTTATCAAGTTAAGCAGATCCAAAATTATTGAGGGATCACTCTTGAAAATCGTAATGTACATAAACTCTATTGAGTTACTGTATATTAATATATGATAAGGTAAGTTTATGCCTTTTTTAAGTTTTAAAACATTAAATTATTTTAATTATACATGTGCATATTTTGTCTTTTTTATTCTTTATATAAAACTTTTCCATATTTTGTTTTCTACTTATAAGAAAGCAAATGTAAAAGAAATTGCAGAAATTTGTGACCGATTATGGCCTTTAGGGCTAGGTTACTGAAGCTTAATAAATGTTTATTTATTTACACAAAAAACAATATTTTCCTTTAATTCATCGGTCAATAACAGAGATGGAAAGTGGAGTTTTTATGAGTTATATTTAAAACGGATTTAAGTTACATAATTAAATATTTATATTTAAAGTAAAAAGCGAATAATTTTGGCTGTTTAATACTACGAAAAAAAAATATTTAACTTTTTTCACTGAACACTTTTCTCTGAGTAAAAGTGAAGCAAGATGTTTCCAAGCTACTAATTTTGACGACTAATTTGGTAATTTTTATTTGATGGGTAAAAGGATTGTAAAAAAATTACATTTTGAATTATTTTAACTTAATTTTTTCTCGCAGAAAATAGTTTGTCTTGAAGGAAAAATCTTTACAAAATTTATGTATGTATGTGTCATTTATGGGAGTAATAGTGTGCTCACACATGCACTTTTATGGTGTCAATATTCGGTGTATTGACAAAATTAGTTTGGTTTAGACGCAATTGGTTTGTGTCTAAGGTTTAAATATCAAAATTTTGCTTCACACGTATCTTCCGAACAGTGTTGTATTTTAATTTCTACTCAATATTATAACAATTTCGTACTTATTGCCCAATAAATTATTGAAATTTTGTATGGAATATCGACCCAATAATGGCTTTTACTGAGAAAAGCTAAATACTGAGTAATGCCTGAACAGGACACAATTAATTATATGGATTAAAAAAATTAACGATTTCATTATCATTGACTGATAAATAATGTTCATGATTTATTTAGCACTATCATTATTTTTAATAATTTTTATGCGTTTTAATAAAAAGGTTTCACTGATAATTAGCTAAAAAAAACAAAGTCATTATCATTGACTAATTATTAAATATTTTTAGAGCAGTTATAATTAATAAACGTCATTCCTTGTGTTTATACACTATATAAGTACCTTAAAGTAAAGTAGAGCATTATTTTAAAATGGCATTTTGGTCACAATAATTTGATTGATTTTGACTCACAGTCAAAGTGAGCCAACACTTTTTTCAAAAACGTTTGTTAAATTATTTTTTGATAGTCCAACACCACACCAATTATTTTTTGCATATGTTGTACATTCATACTTAAAGCTCAATGTAATTGCAAATTTTTTTCATTCTTTATCATCAAGGCTAAAAAAACCATCATTTACCGCTTTACAAAAAATGGTAGAATATAAAATAAAGTAATATTAAGTTGTAGAAAAGTATTTTCAGAACGAAATGAGCCTTTTATAGTAAGAGAAATTGAAAAAAACCCTCGACCCAATGCTCCAAAACTAAATGAAATGGTAAAAAGTCAGCTGAATATTTACGTGAACCCCGAAACAGTAAGAAGAGTTCTTGAAAAACACGGTTATAATGGTAGAGTAGCTAGAAATAAACGCTTAATTAGCAAAGTAAATCATCAAAAACGTCAAGAGTTTGCTCATAAATACATCCAAAATAAGTTGATTTTTTGGCAAATGTAAAAAATTCTAAAAAACAATGAATTGCTGTAAATATGCTTGGTTAGATTTTATTTACAAATAAAAGTAAATTTAACTTGTTTGGGTCCAACGGGAAGAAGATGGTATGACAACAAAAGAACTCCCAAATTCAACAAAAAAATTTGCAAGTGTGAAGCATGGTGGTGGCTCTGTCATGATTTCGGGGTGCATGGCAGGAAGTGGTACGGGAAATCTACAACACATTTCGGGTATTATGAACAAATTTGTTTGTATAGACATTTTAAAAGCATAATATTAAGCCAAGTTTAAAAAAACTGGGGAACGAAGAAGACTTCCACTTTTACCAGGACAACGATTCCAAACATAATTCGTATTTTGCGCGAGAATTTTAACTAAACAATTGTTCACATGTTCTAAAAGTTCCACCACAGTCACAGGACTTAAATAACATTGAAAAATTATGGGGCGCTTCTTAGCCACAGTATTCGAAAACATGACGTTACGTCACAGAAAACCTTTCCAGATGCTTTACGATCGAAGTGGAGCGCTATTCCTTCTACATACACCTGTAATTTATTGAAATCGATGCCTAGACATCTACAAGCTGTGTATTAATATAAGATTAAAATTGTAGTTAATTTAAGTGGCTCACTTTCACTGCGAGGTATATTTGAATTTTTGTTATTATTTTCCACTAAGCAAATAAAATAACTAAAGAGCTTTGTACTCAAGTAATAAAACTATGTAATACGTTTTTCAGTCGGATAAAAAAAAAAAACATTATATATTAATAATATTATCTGAAAATTAGCCTTGGCTCACTTTGGCTGTGAGCCACTGCATGTTTAACTTTCTCAAAAAAAAACAAAAAAATAAACAAATAAATAATAAAAATAAAAAAACACTATGGGAAATAATTTTTATTTTCGTGCAAATAATAAGATCTGCTAGCTGGAGTAAGTGACTTTAGATCTCATACTTTAAGTCTTACATCTATCTCACTTAATATAAGTAAATTATTAAAATTTTCAAACACAGATCTATCTAAAAGAGTGTTAAAATTTATAAACTTCAGCATAGTTTTTTTGAGTTTTTGCGATCAAAATATTGTGTTTCATAAAATCGACCGATTTCATTAAAATTTCATTACCATTAAAATTAAAATAAAACCATAAGCATTAAATAGTAGTTTAATTTCT
Source organism: Cistogaster globosa (assembly GCA_937654795.1). Lineage (NCBI taxonomy): Eukaryota > Metazoa > Arthropoda > Insecta > Diptera > Tachinidae > Cistogaster > Cistogaster globosa. The sequence goes on along the minus strand of OW569406.1, from coordinate 119,697,624 downwards.
TTAATTGTCATTTTTAAACGCCGCCAATGAAATTTCAATGGTAATGAAAAAATCCCATCCCTTTACTTCTAGTAAGAAAATTTATTGAAAATTGCTAAACGGGGAACTAGAAACCTACAAAAAGCGTGTAAAAAGTCTGCAGAATAAAAAATTTTATGGGGTATAAATAGTGAGTAAAATGTAGTAAAAAAATATTTTATTGATACGACAATAATTTAATTTTATTTACCAGTAAATTTTAATTGATTAGTGAAACATTTTCAAGTAATTAGTAAAAAATTTACTGGTACTGCAATTCATACATTCATAAACGAAAAATTTTTACTGGTCATGCAAATAAAATGTTGGGACAACTTACTGACTACTAATTTTTTTTTTCATTTTAAAGTTACTGCTTAATGCAATTTGAATTGCAGTTGAAATAAAATGCAGTATATCCATATATGCTGGGGAGTTACACTGGTAATTTTATAGAAAAAGAGAAACAATCAAAGTTGTATGGCTAAATGATGTGTTTTCGAAAGTTGTTTTCCTTTCGAATCGAGGTACAGAGTAACCCTCCTGGCAGCAAAATCAGTAATTCAATAATGACATTTGCTTTTTGGTCGAAAAAAAAACAAATTAATATGTGCACAAGTTTTACTGGTATATTTCTTAAGGTGCAGTCGGATTAGTCAAATATTTGGCCAAAAAAGCGTATCCACTTTTTTTACAAATTTTTATTTAATCTTTCCAGACACGTATCTTTACGAATGATGATTTATAATATAATTAAATGTGATATCTTATCTTTTGTATTAAGTGGGATCTTATATTTCTTAATAATTATATAAGAAAGATAAAAAGTTTTTCTCCATAATCAAGTGGTTAAGCCTTTTTGGTCAAATATTTGTCTAATCTGACCGCACCTTTACTTAAGTTTTTATTGTATTTCACAAAATTATTTCATTTGTAGATTCTATGACTGTAGATTTTATTTTACAAAAGGTTTTCGCTATTTACTTTTTATTAAAGCAGGTACAATAACAAATTTATTTTTAATATTTTTTATGTGACGTTTTCCTTTTGTCTTTATTAAAAGTTTAAACATTGTATTTCAATAAATGGATGTTCTTTGATAGCATTTCTTTTTTTTTTTCAATTGTTCAATAAATAAATAAAAAAAATTTGACAAACAAAAAACAGATCATGCATTTCTTTTTAAATTCTAAATTTCAAATAAAAAATATAGCAAGCTGACAGACAGACAGGTATTTATATTATATTACATGTCTTGTTATTTCATGCAAAAATATGATTTCAGTTTTTCAATAGAAGACAAAAAAAACAAAGATTTTAAAATCAATAAATAAAAAATCGTTGTCATGATATCAATTATGAAAAACTGTATTTTATATAGAAAATTTTGTATATTTAGATAACGTTTCTTCTGCTATTTTAATAAATACATAAATGATAAAATAATTTTAAATAAAAGAAATTACTTTTGCAATTGTTTTATAATGTAATTATCACACCCAAATACTCATCAGACAAAACAAAGCAATAAAATGGACATCAAGGTTATAACAAAGGCACTTACTATTGCTTTTATTTATTCTTAAAAAATGTGTTCCTAGAGTGAAGTCAACTAACTAACTGGCTCTTAGGAATAAAAGACTGTTAGTTCTTACGTTTTATTTTAAGAGAACATTGGCTTAATAAAAAATTGTAACTGGCTTTTGATAGATATCCTGTAACAAATCAGATGCTTATCACAATGGCAACTTGGGTCTCTGATGAAAAAAAGGAGCCATTTTAATGGCACATTCCTGTCTAACCTATCCTTTGTGAGTTTAGCAAGAGAGAGAACTTACTGCGAGGAAATTATTAAAATACATTATTGAAAAGATGTGCTTAAATCAAAAGAAATTCTTTAGAGAGGCTCTTTATGTTTCAATTTTTTCATAAATTACATATTTGCGCACCGCAACTCCTATTTTTACAAATTGCTCTAGTGTTGTTAAATAAAAAGTACTAAAACAGACAGAAGGCACAATTTTGCTTCAATAGTTTTTAATTGTTCTTACTTACCATTTTTGATACTGTTGTGGCTTTCAACGAAGCAGCCAAATATTTTTTGCTAAAAATCTATTTATATGGAGTAGATGTGTTCACTACATAATGCATTAATGTGGATAAAAAATATTTGTATAGAAAAAGTACCAAAAACAAGTAGAGTATTTAGTTTTTTTATGTTTGATTTTCCATTAAAAGTTCAAAACTTTTAATTTTATTTCCATGTTTATTTAAAATAAAATTAATGGGCAGCAAACAATTTCTTAATTTCGTAAGTCACCAAAAAGTACCAAGTTAGGTTAGGCAGCCGTGTTGCCACAGCCCATTTGGGTCCATTTATTGGTCCCTTTTTGTTAAAAAGTACAAAAAACAAATAAATAAAAAACTTTCGGAAATTTTTTGATAAAATAAATTTTTAATGTTACTCTAAGTGTTCAAAAGATATTATGCCTCATTTCCAAGAGCTTTTTAGTGTCGCATACTTCTAAAGGAGAACTTACATATGTACAAAATTTAAGGTTTAATCATCAGGCATTTGAGGTGGGAAAGTTTTAAAATCATTTAATTACGGTATAAGAATGGTAGGTGTCACGCCTAGTTTAAATTTTTAAACAAGATTGTGGATTTGTTCAAAATACTGGGGAAAAGATTTTTTAGAAACGAATTAAAGTTAAATGAATAGACTGGTGATATGCTTTTGGAATTAGATGAGCAATTTCGCGACTACGCCGAACCGTCTTTATTATATTAACAGTCATAATTTAGAATTGAATATGTATATAGATTGTGAACTCTAATGTTCAACAGAAAATTCCTTAAAAAATTGTCCAGTTTATCTTAATGCATAAACTGGTATTTAACTTTTGCCACCAAAATTATTTTATTAAAATCACAGAATACAAATGAAATACAGCAAGAGTTAAAAGAAAACAAAAAAAAAAACAATTGATACCTATCAAAGTATTCAACGTACGTCAAAAGTTAAAAGTTCAACAACTTTCGTACTTTGCGTTGATGAACACGTATTGATTGTGGCAACTCTCATAAGAAAAAATATATTTTAACTGACTTTTCAGTTGAATACGTCAAAGTTTAACGTGACAGATTCTGTGTGCCCCGGCCTCATATCCGCTACAGCAAGCAACTACAATAAATAAAACTTTAAATTAAAGGGTATCTTAATAACGAGGTGATTTTTACGTTAGAGACCATCTTTTTAAACTTTAAGTATTTTTTTTTGTCCGCTAACAGAGTGCAAAACACGATCAAGTACAAAAAACTTTAAATAAAACTAAAATATAAATAAAATTACATGATTTTAAGGTATATGACTTTAGCTTTTTAACCGAAGTTGGCAGACATTTATAATTTGCAATGAGGATGTACAACTATATTCGCTATTAGTGTAAACAATTAACTTAAAATTTAAAGGGAGGCCGTGATTTTGACGAATGTGGCCTTATCTCTTCATCCGTTACAGGCAGACGCTTGAACAGACCATAAATTGCTACGTCTGCTTTGTTGTACAGTATACAAATTTAAATAAAATAAAATCACGCGACAGTAGTGACGTGATTTCGGCATATGTCTTATCTTTTAAAGAGTAAGATAAGAGACAGACACTTTTAGTTTTAAACAAAAAATAATAAAAAGATAAAACTAAAAATTAGCTCATACATGGCGAGGAACCCTGCATTCTTGGCGGATTTATTTTATTTTTACAAGCAAAGTTCACCCTTTTAATTTTAACCGTACTTTTTTTACTTTATTGTTTATAGTTATTATAGAGTTTAACTATTAGAGGTTTCTTAATTTTCAGAAAATATAAAATTAATGTTTCCTGAAAATTCTAAATTTTCTTTCCTATTTTACCAATCCGGCTAACATGTTGTTTATTACCCAATAACAGATAACTGAAACATTTATTTTTAAGCTCATATTTATATTACTTGCAAATATATTTGTTTATTTATTTATTTTATATACAGTATGTCAATATGTCTTTACACACAAAACAAAATCTAGTTTTTTCATATTTCGTATTTTATGAAATATAAAGTTTTTTATTTATTATAATTATTTACACTATTTGTAAAAGTATAAAACAAAAAAAAAAGCAATTTTTACGAAAACATAACAAAAATTTAAAACAAAAACAAACACTACTTCATTTTTTTAATGTCAAGAAACTCTACACAATTGTTGACATTTTTATTAAAACTAAATTATTTAAAAAAATACATTAGAAAATTTTTGTATTTTGTATAGCCCAAGTTTGCATCTATCACGCATTGCAATCTCTTTTTCATAGAACTGATTAACTTCTTTAAGTCGTAGTTGGATGGTATATTTTGCTTTTTCATACTAGATGACTGGCGTTTAGCAACAATTTTTTAAAATAAACCCACAAATTTTCATTAGGATTTAAATCCAAACTTTGAGCAGGTGTATCAATGACTTTGCCGCAGTTGTAAAGCAACCACATCCGTACCATATGTGACTTATGCTTGGGATCGTTATCTTGATAAAATTTAAATACAGACTCCTTTTCTCTTATAAATCCAAATTTTTTAGCACTAAATGGGTCTGAAAAATGCTTAAATATTGCCACGCATACATTGTTGTTTCTGTGAAAGTCAAATCATCCACTCCTTTGCTGGATATGCGCCCCAAAATCATCACAGACATTTTACTAAATTTGGAATAATGTTGCGATTTTCTAGCGATGTTAGGGGCTTTTGCCATACTCTATTAGGCCCATCGTTGTAATACAACATCATTATTGTCTCGCCGCAAAACGTGACATCGTCCCAATAGTCTGCCGTAATGGCTAAGGAAAGACGCTTCTCTATATTTTTTAAAGAGATTAATGGTTTTTTTTACATGTAACTCTTGAAGAGTATTTGTTCTTAATTATAGCCTGTCGAACTGTTTCATTGCAAACAACTAGTCCTCACCCTTCTTCAAGCTCCTTTGCAAGTGCTCTTGTAGAAATTTTAGGGTTCTGGGCAAGTTTTCTAATAATTAAGCGCTCTTCTCGTTTATTTATTTTAGGCTTAGGGCCACCTCCATACCTTAACTGCAATCTACCTTGGTTTTCATCTCGATTAAGCACTTTGTAAATGGTCTTTAGTGCTACCGAAAATCTCTCTGACAGTTCCTGAGCACTTGCACCCAATTGGTTGATGTAGTAAATCAGTTGAAACACGTCGTACGATAGATAATCTTTTGCCTGGCATTATTAACTCACAATAATTTTAAAAATGACACGAGAACTAAAATTTTTTATCGTCAACTGGCATCAAATATTACAGAAATATAACAACGTACGTGATAGATAACGGTTTATTAAAATTGATCGTAAAGTAAATGCAAAAAAGAAAGAAAATGTGTTTTGCGTAAAGAGTTTCTAGACATCAGAAAAATGGAGTAGTGTTTGTTTTTATTTTAAATTTTTGTAAATATTAAGTTATTTGTATTATACTTTTGAAAATAGTGTAAATAATAATAATAAATAAAAAAACTTTATATTTCATAAAATAAAAAGACATTATTGACATACTGTAAGTATTATAAAAAAATCTTAGTGGGAAAACAAATATAATTTATACGTCAAAAAATTCGGAAAGAAATAAGAAATCCCACAACAAAAACTTTTTTAAGCATGACTTAAAATGGCTCACGGCATGACTCCTATATGGGTATCTTCGGAGCTTTAATGTGCATTTTCTGTATTACAGGCGATCAACTCGTTTATAAAATTTATATGAAAAGCACTCAGTTTTTTGAGTTGTTTTCATATAAATTTTCCTGTAACACAGAAACAGTACATAAATAACAAAGCTTTTTAGGGGCAAAAAGCTATCAAAATGAGTCTTTTATGAAATAAATTAAGAGCTTTTTAAGCTAAACTAGTAAATTAGAAAAATACTTTCATTTCTGAAGGTTTAATACTCTTTATAAGCGTTAAAGCTTTTAGTAATGAATTAGTAAGGTTTCTCTTCTAATTCATATGGTTTCCTGAAAATTTTCATTATACTTGAAGTGTGATAGTGAAGAAACAAAATGTAACATTATGTTGGATTAAATGACAATCACAACAACTCTCATTAGATTTCTTTCTTACAAAGCCCAATGCAAATCTTAAGACTTGTATAATAGTGTGAATGGGCTTTAATCAACACCCGAAGAACAAAGAAACAAATGTTTGTTTTGGCATTGTAGAACAGTTTTTTTTAATTCTTTACCAATAAAATATTTATAAATATTGCAAAAAAACTGTAATTGGTAAAAACTACTTAAGCGTACAAGAATTATTCTTTTTTATAAAAATTTACATTCAAGTCTGTTAAAGGCATTGATCGCAAAAAAGGTTAAGCTTCCTAAAGCTTTTGAAGATTGTGGATTAATTGTTTTCCGCATAAAGTTATTATTGAATTTGCTTCAAAATAAAATGTATCTATTTGGCCTCTAAATAATAAAACTTAAAGATTTCCCTTCAATTAATAACACTAAAATTTTGTAAACAATGAACTGGTTTGTTTTCTACAAATACTGTTAAATATTTTTTTTTTTTTTTTTGTGTTAATTAATTTGAAAATAGTTTTTTTTTTTTGTTTTATTGTTTATCATTAGAATTAATGGATCGTAAAAAATTATATTTTTCATTTAAAACACACTTCACACACACAAAGCTTAAGTTTCTCATTCAGTAACTTATGAATTATATTATTTAGTATTTCATACTTTACTAATCTAGATTTTTTCCAAAAGATATTTTTTTAAAGAGAAGTAGCACTTCAGGCAATAATGCCTATTTAGTTATTTTCGTAACCGCGCTACATTCTTTAGGAAAGGGATAGATGAGAAAAAAGACAGGTGGTGAAAAGAGAAAGATAGATATAGTCATTTTATTAGTTATTTTACTTCGCCGGCGAATATGCTATGAAGAAGTACCGGCGAAGGAGGCTGCATGTTAAATAATAATTCTGAATATGTATTTATACTATTAAACAGAAAAAAAAAACATTTTTATTTTCTGGTTGCCGCAGGGGTTGAACCCTGGCCAATCAGGTTTGTTTTCATCGTGCTTACTACTTTGACTACATCAGCCTCAAATATTCAAAAGTATAGGACTGGAATTTGACATCTGTCAAACTATGTTGTTAAATAAATTTTTTTCTTTTTAGTTGAAATTTAAGAAAATTGATCGCTTAACTATCACACAACGCATAAAAGTTATCTTAACCTACTACAAAAAATGTGATTCTGGCACAACCACATATCGTGCTTTAAGAGGAGATTATGGTATGCATAATCGTCCAACTACTACAAGCAATTGGCAAAATAGTAGAGAAATTTAAAGAGACTGGAGCGGTTACAGATATTGTAAGGCCTGTGCATCTTCGTTTCCCTGGTTGCGCTGAAAATATCGCTGCTGTAAGTGAAAGTGTTGCCGAAGACCAGAATGTGTCGATTCCTCGTCGTTCTCAGGAATTAGGACTGTCTTACGGCACATTATGGCGTATTTTTCGTTTGGATCTACAACTACAACCATTCACAACGTTGTAGATACGTGGAATGGGTGCTTTAAAAAACAGGCGGTGGACAGCGATTTTTTAAGCAAAATTTTCTTCAGCTATGAAGCACATTTCTCACTCGGTGGGTATGTTAATAAACAAAATTGTCGTATTTCGGTTCCTGAGAATCCTCAACTAATTATAAGAGAGGCCATTACATCCACAAAAAGCCACGGTTTGCTGCGCTCTTTGGTGCGAAGGTGTGATTGGTCTTACTTCTGCGAAAACGACGATGAAACGACTGCCACCGTCAATTAGGAGCGTTATTGTTATATGATAACATGATTTTGCCTGAAGAATACGACTCGGAAAATATGTGATGGCGCCACATATCACACAACTCGAGCGAATATGGCTTTATTGCAAAACACATTTCCTGGCTGCGTAATATCTCGTCGTGACAATATCAACTGGGAACTAAGATCAAGCGATTTGACACCATTAGACTTTTTTCTTTGTAGGGCTACGCGAAAGACCGTGTTTATGTTGATAAACCTTTAACTCTTGAGCATTTATAAACCAACATTCGTAAAGTTATGACTGAGATACCGCCTAATATGTGTCAAAAAGTGGTAGAAAATTACTTCAAAAGAATCAATGCTTGCAAAACTTCGCTGGTGGTCATTTAAATGATGTAGTGTTTCACACATAATGTCAACGTTAAAACTTTATAATAAAAAAGAAATATTATGAAAAAAAAATTATATGTTTTATTCACGTTTACTTTTGAAACCGCAAAATGGATAACCCTGTGTAAATATAATGTTAATAAATAGTGGACTTTAACTAGTTTTAGAGTAATTATATTTTAAACTTTATTTTAGTGAATTATATTGACAACATGATGAATATAATGAGGGATTTTTTTTAAGATAAAAAGCTTCTTGCAAAATGAGTTCAATGTTATCAATAAAAGTGTAAAAAAATAAATAAATAAAAATGACTCAAATTTGATCAAATCAAATCAGCTGGTTCCAAATGATGAATAATATTAAAAGAAGTCAATGTAGACATTGCAGTGTACATTTCCTTTCTCATTTTAAGTTGTTTGTTTGTTTAGTGACAACAAATTTTATATTGATTACTTAATTGAAAAAGCAACACAGATATTAATATTTTTGTCAGTTTTTTTTTTTTTTTTTGTTTTAGCTTACAATACTTTGCAACAAGAAATTTTTTTTAGGTTCGCTATGGAAAGCTCTAAATAAAATTTCTAAAAAGTCACACAATTGGGGCTTATCCTCAATTGCAAACAATGGAGGCATCGGAAAACACAGTAGTGCAAACGGGTACATACAAACCGACTCAATAAATGTAATTGACAATCTTTGTATGAACGTAAGCACTGCATTCGAATTACGTCATTGTTATTCTCACATTAACGTTTTTTCTTTTTGTTTGTTTTTGTTTTGTACTAATGAAGGTTTGCGAGTGTAAACACTTCAGCATAGATAAATGTTTTATGCGAATGTGTTTTATACATCGAATTAAAACACTTTATTTGCGTTTAAATTAATTGTTCAAATGAGCATTAAAAGCTTAGTTTTGTTTTATTTAGCATATAAATACGCAAATACACAAATAAACATGTTATTGTGGATTTTTTTGCATAATTAAAGCAAACAAAAAACGGAAAGCTAACAAAAAAGCAAACAGTCTTAAAAAGAATTTTTCGTACTTTAATTAATAAATTTAAAATTATTCATTAAAAGCAAACCAATCTCTATAAAATCTAAAATTTTCCTTGTAAAATAATTTTCGTATTCGTTTACAAAGATAAGACATGTTTTTGTGTTAAGTTTAAATTTTAATATTTTATTTTCATTTTTATACAATTAAAAATGTGCGACAAGATTTTGTCCTAAGTATTTTGTATTTAAAATGCATGTTGAAGAACTCAATGCCGATAAAAAGTAATTCCAATTTACCAATTGGTTCATCATAAAAAAAGAACAAATAATTTCTTAGTAAGTCCCCGTCCAGACATGCAATTTTTGTTTCTGAAATTTTTTTATATTTTCTTATAAAATTGCATTCGTGTCCACACATTCAAATTTTGTTTCTGAAATTTCGGGCTTGATTGCTTAGACGAAAAAGAAAACAAAATAGAATTACAAATACATGTAACAGTGTACCCGTTTACACTCGTCTTTTCTCTTTCACCTACAAACTCAAGAATTACGCAACAAAAGTTGCAAAGTGTGGACGAGGACTAATGAAACCACTTTAAATTTATAATTAGATTTTTTTTCTTTAAAAATTTTTTTGTTTTGTTTTTTTTTTGTTGTTGTTGTTGTTTTCTAAGAAATACTAAATGAAACAAGACGATATAATAAACTAAAACAAAAAGAAAATTTAGTAGAAAATCCGACACTCAATTTTTTTAGCCACCGATTTTCAAAGATAATGGTCACATAGATTTGTGATGTACATGGAATAATCGACCTTGAACACTTGAAAAAAAGTAACTGAGTTTAATTGTTACTTACGTAACGGTGGGTTAAAAAATTAGAAAATCAGTGGATTATGATATCGATACAAACCAGGCTGCAAATTAAGGCAAGCATAAATTTAAAAAATATATATTGTTTTTCCCCTAAAATATTTTTCATTGTAATAATAATAAAAAGTCGTTAACCTTCTTTTCTTATTCTCTTGACATCATAATTTTAGCTCACTTTTCTCAGTTTAGATCTTATGATTAACAAAATAAAAAATAGTCATGTGATATGTTTAAACACACACACAACAACAAATATTTCTAATCATCCAATTAATCATTTTAATAATTAAAAATAAAAAATAAAAGCAGAACGTTTTTGCTTCGACTCCAGCGTAATGACAAGAAGCTCAATCGTTATAAAGTTGGTTTTTTAATTTAAAACAGTTTGTGCAACAGATAACCTGCAAAATGTTAAAATCTAAGTTCTAGCACAAATGTTATTTGTCTAAAAAACGACTGGTGCCTGCAAATAGTTTTTGTGTAAAAATTAGTAAATGTGTGCATGTTTCTATCACAGATGGAAAAAGGGTTTATAAGTTTGTCATTCCTTTTGTAATTTCTATAATATCCATTTCCGGCTTCATAAAGTATTTATATTTTGAGTTCTCATGCATAACGATGAGCTAGAGAGAATTTAAATACGCCAATCGATCAGATGTAATTTCGAAAAATATTTTTATTGAAAATCAACAAGATCGGTCCATGTCCTTCGAGACAGCGGAACAAAACCACGCCTGCCTCTAATTTTTCCATAACATTTGGAACAATGAAGTACCTCTAATAATAGGGCGTTAGAGAATTAAGAAATAAGAAAAAATTTAAAGAACATTTTGAAAAGAAATTTTAGAAAATACTATTTTTTTTAATGCTTCACCTTTTAAGAGCCGGTGACATTTTTTGTTGTAAAATTTTACTTATTTTTTAATTATCTGTCACATCAATATTTGCTTTTTTTTTTTTGCTTTTTAGTTTTACATAGATGGTGAAGGGTATATAAGATTCGACATAGCCGAAAATAGCACTCTTACTTGTTTTTTTATATTATCAAAATAATTTCTACGTTTTTGCATGTTTTAATGATATTGTTAACTTACACTATATTTATTATGTAGACATAGTTTCTAAGTATTTTTTTGTTATCATAGTCTGTCTGTAAGAGCTATTGTCCAAAGACTGAAACCATAAAAAAATCATAGTTGACACTAAAGTTTTTAGTTATATTCTACACACTTAAATTGGTTGGTTGAATAAATTACAAAAACTTATTGAAAAACTTTTCAGAAGAATGATGGTTGGGCTTCTTAAATTAGTTTGCAAAATAAGTTGCTCAAACAGAATTAATTTTAAAGTAAAAGTGGGACGCCGTGATAACGCCCTTTTAATATCCCGCATACAGAAAAAAGTTCTTACAATTTACTTTTTAAAAATAATAAATAACACCATAAAAAATGTATAAAAATTATAATACTTTTAAATGGTCTTTAAAAATTCGTAGGATTTTTTGGTAAGATCACGCTAAAAACACGCTCATAATCTAAACTAATCGAAATCTATTAATTCAAGCCTGTTAGCTGCAGGCGTTTATTTTACTACTTTACTTTCGCACTGTGTAATTATCAAAATATATTTCATCTTTAAACCAGAATTTTTTGTAGAAACGAGTTACTGCTCATTATTTGCAAAATGATTTTGAGAATATCCATCCATTTTATAAAGAGCAAAATATTAAAAAAGTTTTATTTTGGTAAATTTTAAAATACACATGTATTTAAAGAATGCGTCATTAACAGCAAATTTGTATATTAAAATTGTTCACGTATTTGCGATTTGTTATAAATTGTTTGAACTGTTACTAGATTTTACTGGCTAAATTTTGTTCACTAATTAGACAAAAAATATATTCATATTAAATTGCAGACGCATTAATAATAACAGATTATTATAAATATTTAATAAAAACTATATTTTAATATTTTTTTCTCTTTTAAACAAAATACTTTTTTTACTTGAGACAAAAAATATCCAAACATCACTGAGAAATCAAATATTATATTTTCTATTTTATGTTATTTGTGTTTTATTCTTAAAAAAAAACCTACTCATTCCTTTAAATAAATGTTTTACGATAGCGAATTTCATTTTCGGTGTCGCACAATTTAAAAAACTTTACAGTAGATCAGATTACAGTTCTTTCCGGTAAGAAGGTGAAAATTTGTGAAATTTTCTAAGTTTAGGGAAAACTAACCGGAAAAAGATTTTAAATTAATTTAGAAATATACATCAATGGATATAAATGCATTTGCCCTGGGGCGAATTAATTACCAGCGTAGGCAAATTTATAATTTTTTCTACCCAAATCCAAATATAAAAAAATCTTTGTAAATATTTTAAAATTAAAAAAAGCGTTTAACTATAGCTCCTAATAGCAAAAACCACAAAAATAAATCTAGAAATTAAATGGTGTCCCCATAGGTAACGTAATTTGACTAATATGCTCCTATTTTTTTAACCGCTATAGACAAACGATTGAAAATTTGACAGGATGTCAATTGCAATGACCATAATAATTAGAAGTATAAACATTCAAAATTATAAATTAAGAGATGTCCTGATAGTAAATGTAATCAAATGTATGTGGCCAAACTTTTGAACAGCTTTAAAAGACAGCTGAAATTAACAAAGAACCTGTATTGCTAAGTTGCTGTAAAAACAAGTATTAAATTTGAATTTATAAATTAAAGGGTGTTCCCATATTTGAAGTAAATTGACGTATGTGACCTTATCATTTGAACCGTACAAACACCTGAAAATTAAACAATGTTGTCTGGTATAATAAGAAGCATAAATATTTAATATTATAAATTACAGGGTGTTACAATAGTTGCTCTTATTTGATGTATATATTTATATATAGCAGTTGTAGACAGGTTATTGAAATTTGCACAGAACCTTAATTGCTAAGTCCGCTATAACAAGTAGCAAATTTGAAATTAAAGGGTGTCCCTTTAACTGATGTAATTAGACTATATGCTCCTATCTTTGAAACCGTTACAGACAAACTCTTAAAAACTAGACAGAATGTCCATTACTATTATAGGTATAATGAAATGTATAAATAATTAAAAATAGAAATGAAAGGGTTCCCTAAAGGTTTAAATTTTGTGTATATGGCCAATCTCTTGAACAGTTATAGACTAATGTTTAAATTTAAACAAATTTTGTGTTACTGTGTCAGCAATAAAAAGCGTAAAAAATAAAGGGCGACCACATAACTGCTAAAATTTCTTGTTTATTCTGCATTCATATTTTATTCTACGCCATATAAAAAATCCGAAAGCAAGCTTTCTCGATTAAAATATACTATACTTAATGTGTAATTACCGTCCTAAAGATACCTTTATGATATTAAATTTGTCCGTTTTGAAGTCGGATTTTTTTTTTTAAGTTTAACCATAGAAACTCAGAGCAGTAACTATTCTCGTTGGTTGTGAATTGGTATAGGTATGTTCTCGGATATGTATTTTTTTTTCAATTTTTGTGTTTTTCCACTATTCGTTAAAGAACAATTTTCAATGGTTACTGTATTTTTTGTTTTAAACTTTTTGAATTTTAAGTCTTTTGCTTTCTTGAGTATGAAAATGCTCACTTAATCTATTTCGTTTTACACTCTAAACAAAATTTGGACGAAATCTACTGATGAGATTATAAAGTTGTAAATGACGCTTAGCACCCAGTAAATACACTGTATGTTTTAATATTTTAAATAATATTGTATTGATTAATACCTGTTTTGTAGCTGATTAAAAAAAAAACTGAATTTACTAAAGAACGTTTTATTAAAATTGTTCAATATTTCCCCTCCGTTAGAAAGATTTTATTTATTTAAAAAAAACTAACTTAATCAACTTCATGCGACAACAAACAAAAACATTTACTGCCAACACCGGCAAATAATACCGTTTTTGTTTATCTTCTTATCATGTTTTTTATTATGCAGTAAATGAGTTAATATCTCACAGATGTTTGTTTTATTGACCTTCACACCCAGGTTGAATTCTATGGATAATCGAACGATAGTTTTCACCGCATTTACTATTAAAACAAAGCAAAACTCACATAAATTACAAAAATCAATAAAATGAATGACAAGTGCAGGTTCCCAAGAGAAAATACAATTATTTTAATAAGCAAAAAATAAAGAAGGACAATTAATTAATTAGCTTGAAAAGTTTTTTATAAATTACAGAAAACTTAAAGAATAAACACTTTAATTTTTATTTTGGAACACTAATATATAGGACATCACTTACCTGTTGATTTTTTTTTATCAACAAAGATTTTTTATACGAATTTTTAATGTAGATTGATGTTAAAGTTCATGTACGAACAACTAAAAACTATAATGGCAGCACAACTTGACGTGTATTTGCACAATTATTATTTTTTTATAAGGGAATTAAATGAAATTCTCAATTATTTGCAATTTTTGTAAACCGTAAACACCTATGCGCACTTTTACCTGAACTTTCATTTTTTACTGTCATCTGATTATTGTCAATTTAATATTTTCAAAAATAAAGTGCTGCCAACTTGTAAAATCTAATTTCTGGTCTAATGGGGTTGTGTTCATATCAATAGGTCTCTTGTGCGGAGCTCGTTCTTTTTTTTTCATTGTTATGCTTCTACGTGATTTTTATAGGAATCACTTTAATTATATAAACTCCTCAAGTACCCTGTTTGAGATCATTAATTTATAATTTTTACTTTTATCAAGATAAAAGTATTTTTATTCATCAGAAACTACATATATAAAACAAAATGAGCTATCAAACTATACTTAGCTGAAGGTTTATTGTTTCCTTTAAACAAAACCAATATAGATAACTCGAAATCATTTAAATAATTATTGCATTTATTTAAATCTTTTAGATTATTTTTTAATTCTAACAATGTTTGTTTCTTAATTTGTAAAAAATAAATTTTATTTATTGAATTGATGTTCGGTTGCTGAAATAGAGAATAAAAGTATTTAGCACAATTTATAATATATATTAATTTATTCTCAATATTTTATTTTTTTTTTTTTTTTGTTTTTTTATGCTTCTCATATTCGCTCGTAAATTTGAATTATATTTTATTTAACTTTTTAATTTTTAAGCAATATGCCTTATTTTTTATTTATACTTAAAATATTTCGCTACTGCTTTGTGTTGCACGTAATAAAGTTTTCTTAATAATGCTTCCAAAAGAAGTAACAAAATATTTAAAATATAGATAAAAAATAATGACCTAATGCTTAAAAATTAAATACAATTTAATGCATATATCTAAATGATCACTACCAATGGATTGAAAATCATACCATCCCAGACGCAGCGAATGATCTTATTTATTTACACTAAATAGGCAAAATTGGAATTAGAATTGAATGCATTTTTGGAACATCTACATCTCTTCTTATTCTTTAATATCTCTTTTAAAGAGAGAATTTTTAAACCTGTTAAAATTTGCCTTTAAGTAAATAATTATTTTGGAATCAAAAAGTACTTAATTATGTCTCGTTAATATGTACTATTTTAGTACGACCATGTTAGAATGACTATAATACGTATATTTACAACGCTAGGGAAAAAAGTAGTAAACAATTTGTTTGTGTGTGAGTGAGTATGTAAAAGACAGCGACGTTAACGCGAATTTCATTCATTTCGTTGTGATTTTTCACTTAATATTTTTGTTAAAATTCATATCAAACATTAAAAATTCTACCTTTTTTATAAGAATTAATAAATTCACAAGAAAATGTGCAAATTCAACATATCAAATGAATTATTACAATAAAAAATAAGGAAAACGTAAATTAAATTATTACACAGCAGCCTCAAAATCAAAAAATATTTTGTGTTAAAAGTTTTTCAACAGTGAAGAAATTGAAAAGAAGGCTGAAAAGAAGTTCAAGCTGAGTTACTTGTTTACAGAAAAAAAAAAGAAATACACAAACAAGAATTTCTCGTTAAATACTGAACAAATTGTGATTTAAATAAATAATATGTTTTAAAAAGGCTTTTTAAAATTGTGCAAAGAATATGAATTATTTTTCCAAAATGTTACGGACTTTGGAGCGTAAACGGAATATGTAATACAAGAAAAAAGCGAATTAGTAAAAGTCATATAAAATAATACAAAATAAAATAAAAGTGTTAAACAGTCATTTTTATAGTTATTTTTCCTATTTTTCTCTTCCAATGTTCTTCTTAAATATTTGGTTAAGTAGTTTGTATGTTGTTGTTTGTGGTTTTTTATAAAAAAAGATAAGTTGTTGCTTCTTTAGGCCGCACTTTGTTGCTGGCAAAAAAATCATAATAAAGCAGCAACAGCGGCGCCTGCCACCACCAACACAACTCATCCACTCAGTCACTACTACCACCACTTATCAACCAACCAACCGCTACTGTTGTTAACCTCCAGGTGCATTTAAATACAAATAAAAATTAAACAAAAAGAAAAATTATATTAAAAATTCTAATTTGTTAAAAAGTAGTTAAGTGTTGTGAAAGACAATTTTGTTGATTTCGTTTTGTGCTTTTATTCGCAAAAAAAAAAATTGCTGACTGCAGGTAAATGTATACAAAACACATACACTCACATGGGTTAGAATCATAACTTTTAGCTTTAAACTGTTGAATTTCTTTTACTTAAACTAAATAAATAATGCTTATGTTCATACATAAATTTGTATGTATATTTAATAAATAAATATTTTTAAATATATATAATTAAAGAAAATTTTTGAAGAAAGAATTGTAGCTTTATTTTGTAACATTTTTTATGAAATGCTTGATAAAATAAAATAATATCGAACCTTAAACCCTGATTTGTAAAAATTTTAATTTTATTCGCATCTTCTCGAATCAGTTAAACTTTGCTTGGGTATCGAGCAATTCTATTCCAAGAACCAGAAAAGATATATCTGCATAGCTTATGACTCAGCTTTTATTTCATTATTTGGACGGCTTTTTTCTGGTTCTCTCTTCACGGTTTGCAAAGTCTACTTTAAACGAAAGAATTTTTTTGTGCAGATCTCTATTTTTACTAAACTTAATTTGGTCCGAATTACAGAATAAAAGCGAAGCGACTATGTTCTATCTTTAGGCAAGATAACTCTATTTAAAACAATAATTTCGCAAACAAACAAACAATTTACTCTTTTTTTATTATAATTACAAAGATCCCAATTACCAAGAATTTCCGTTTTTTCAAGATTTACGAATCTTATCAACGAGAGTATTTTAAGCCCCATTCAAAAACTAATAACTTGGACATCAATGAATAAGAAATATCAACTTTTTTTGGTAAAATTAAATATTCAAAAACTTGCACAAATTGACTTTCAAATGTTTTGATAATTTTAATTTAAAAAGATTATGGAAAGGTCCCACTGTGATTCCCTTCAACCATACACTAGTGTTCTACTTTTTACTTAGTCACCTCATTCCCGTAATGAAGCCGTCGATATGCTTTAGTCTGCTTTGCACATCACAAAATGTTTCGCTCAGCTATACCGTGCAATGGTGTGTAAAGTGCTTAATAGTTTCCAATTTGTATTCGCACATCTACTGGTCTCACAGAGATTAATAGTAACACCTACAACTTGCCTAATAACCTTTCTATTTTTATCCTCGAAAAGACGCTGCAGTCGCTAATACTTCTCCAAGAAAGGAAAGACTGCTTAAAATCCAGTTAAAAAGTGTCTAGTTTTAATAGGTAATCGATAGGTTTACCGCCTCTACACAACTCATGCAATTATCACCCGGGCAAAGTCGTCAGCAACTTCCTCGACCTTAACTTTATAATGGCTCGGAACCCAGTACAGCCTAAACATGTACGTATTTATCCATCAGCACGCTATGAAAATCAAATTAAACCCGAAACACACAAACCTAAAAAGACAAACCTAAGTCAAGTTTTGGTAGAAGAAAACAGTTAAAAGCTAACAGATAATTAAAACAACTAGTCAGAAACTAAATTATATAAATAAACAATAACAAAATCATAATAAAAAGAAAAAAAAAATAAACACTAGAAGTAGACCAGACAGACTCTCCTGTTGTGATAGTTTTTTATATTTATTGTTGCTTGAAAAAGCAGTACAACAAACTTTAGAAAAAAGTCACGAACAAAACACACTATTAATATTGTTGCATTTAATTTATTTTATACTTTTAGGCAAAAGCTAGCGACAATAAGGAAGAATAAAAACGATAGAGGAAAGAAACCTTTGTCCTCATCATCATCATCATCATCAGTAGCAGCAAAACCAAAGCATCATCACTAAATTGATAGTATTTTTATTAAAGGAAACAACATTAATTGGCATTGATGGTTTTTCTATTGTTGTGTTATTGTTGCTGTTGTATGTAGCCTTACAAATCGTCGAAACTCCTACAAAACAAACCACAGCATTAGTGGCAAGGAGCAGTTGAAACCGAAAAAATAAGCTGACGAACAACTTTTTACAAACAATAACAACATATCGTCATTATTTTCTAATAGTGCCAAACAATATTTGACACAACTTTCAACATTAACTACAGCAAGCAATAGAAGAAAATTTTACATTTTCAAAGAAAGTAAAGAAATCAGAGTCAGTTTCCTGTGTTTATTAATAGTTAAACAAACATCACTGTTTTTAATGTTGTCCATTTCATTTGAAAAGCTGTCAACAGCTTTTTATTTTTACATATTTTTTTACCTAAAACTGTATTAACAAAAAAGCAAACACAAAACTAAAAAAAACTTCCAAATTAACAGCAACAAAGAGAAGCTAACTGCAACAAGAATCGATACAAAGTTATAAAACTTTTCGCGAAATATAATAAGTTTTATTTGAAAATATGGCGAATTTAGATGAGGATCGAAGGCGAAGGTGAGTAAGATATACATATTTAAGTACATATAAGTATATATTTATTGGATTGCTATTATAAGCAGCGATGATAGATCCTAATTTTATATTTTCAGCAAAAAATAAAAAAAAAAACGATTAGAAAAAGTATTTTGCAAAAAAGTATCACAGAAATTAAATAAAAACTAAATGTTCAAGTCATTAAAAAACAAGTAAGAGTGCTTTATTCGGCTATGCCGAATCTTATATACCCTTCACCATCTATGTAAATCTAGTTCAGTGAAGTAACTCCAATCAAAAAAGCAAATATTGGGGTGACAGAGAATTAAAAAAAATAAGAAAAAAATTAGTACTAGATATACGTATGTATATACTTTTACATAAAAATGCCATCGGCTCTTAATGGGTTAAGCATTTTTGAAACAATTTAGTATTTCTTTAAAGATCTCTTCAAAAGCTTTAAAATTATACCCATATTGATATTTTAAAAAATTTGAAAATTTCAGAGGGCTGTTTTTCAGAAAATATGGGCGAGCGCAAATTTTTTTTTTTGCTTGATTTTTTCTCATTTTTTAATTCTTTATCGCGTCATTTATTTGTTATTCTTTTTATTTTATTGGAGTTACTTCATTGTTCCAAATGATATAGAGAAATTAGAGATAGGCGTGATGTTTTGCCCGCTGCGTCAAAGTACATGGATCGATCTTTCTGATTTTCAATAGCACCTCTTTCGACACTATGTCTAATCGATTGGCGTATTTAAATTTTTTCTACGTGATGTACTGTCTTGACAAATTTGATTTCAACACTAATACGGACGGAAATACGGACATCGCTCAATCAACTTCGATATAAATAAGAAGTCAGAATATATTTACTTTATGGGGTCGGAAATGGATATTGTGGAAATTGCAAACAAAATTAATTATACCCTTTTTCCACTTTTTGTAGTGATATTATTTTCATCGTTGTAAAATATCTTAAAACAGTTATGAAAATTTCTTCAAACAGTTTTTAAATTGATGTTTAAATTTTTATTTTACTTCAAAAAAAAAAAAAACTTAATGCAACACTTTACGTAGATGAAAAGCATTCAGTTTTTCTTTAGCTATTTCTATACAAATTTTTTTTGAACGACTTAATCGTTTGTATTACAAAAACATAACCTTAACCAATCATCAAATTTTCAAAGAATAAAAAATAAATTTGACTCAGGATATTTTTTATTTGTTTTTAGTTTACATATTTCATTCAAAACGAAAACATTAAATTATTTGTCCACATAGTAGATCCACTTCTTCAAATAGAAGAATTAATAATTTACTTTAATCGTGCTTGATTCCTTCAAATATAAATATTTCATGAGAATATCATTTAAAACTACAAAATGAAATGTATTACTGCGGGGAAAGCATATCCATATGGTCATTTTACTACTGCTCTTATAGCTCATAAGTAGATTTTACCCAAATTAAGTATTCAAAACTAGAAAGTCTTTTATCTATTAACAAGTTGATTCAATATAGTTCTCATTTAATAAACTTGTAAATTACTATAAAAAAGATTCCGAATAATAAATTTTCATATAGAAGGAATAATTTTACATATATGTACAAAATTTAAGAAACAGTACACCTCCCATTGGATCTAAACTATATAGTTTGTCACCCAAGAACAGCAAATCCAAAAATTAATGTTATTAACCTTTTAACAAACAAACCTAAAGATGTATTTATTATTTAAATGTATCCGACTAATCTTTTGTATAAATATTTTCTGCTGTTTAGTTCGGAAACAAGTCTGACAAATCACAAATCAGTAAAATCGCTCTAGCCATACTTGAGCAAATAACCCAACTTTGTTTTATGTATTTAAATTGCCCTTGAATCATATGAAATATCAGTGGGCTCTAATTTATTCTAACAAATATTTGTTTTCTTAAATTTTTGGTGCTTTAAGTAAAAGTTTTTGATGGCAAAATGAAATAATTTTTTTTTATTTGACAGCCATCCTTTGAGAATTGACAGCAATCTTCTTTGTTTTAGGAAAAATTTGTATTGAAATTTTATCTTTCAATTTATTTCAAACCTTTTTTTTTTGTTTTTCATGAATGCGGCAATTGTTGTTTAAGGCGAAAAGTTCACAACACCCGTTCTACATTTTTTCTTATTCTATTATCTTTCAAAAGAAATAGAACTTATAAAATACAAGCTTTGTAACTTAGAAATGAGTATATGAGCACAAAAACGGATGAATGCCTTGACTCGAAGACCACGAAAATTGTTTTTACTTTTTTAAACATCTGAAACAGCATGTTGGCTGCATTTGACAGCTAAAAATGTCAAAGAATAAGATATGTCAAAAATTGCGGGTTTGTTTGAAAAGTAAAATACTGTGTATTAAAAGTGAATGTGAAACAGATTTTTTGCAGGTTTGTATGATTTTGTATTCTTTTAATTTATCCTGAATATTTGTATATTACATTTTCTTGTGACTTTTCTGAGTAGATTTGAATTCAATGTGGGATAGAGAATCACGGTCCTTATAAAATATTGAAAAGACATATGGAGATATTGACTTACCTTTATAAGATACATAACGTTAAGGATCGACCATGAGCGAAAAGGCAATAACTTCAGTTGCGAATTTTGTTATCTCCTCAGAAAGTACATCTTGCTGTAGACTGATATTGATTTTTATCTGAAAGGTATAAATTCAAGTTAAATTTTTACACTTTGATATTCCAAAAAAATTTAGATTCTGTAATTTTGTGGAATCTAGTCCTTTTTTACATTCATAAATCCTAAAATAAAGGAAGAAAAAATTATATTTATAATAAACAATTACAATAATGACCGAATTATTTACCTCAAATACGATTCACTTAAATATTAAAAAATTCCTTTTTAATTTTTTCAATAATTTGCTTTTTAGCGTTAAAACGTTTGCACTGTTGATGTTAACTTTGTTAATAAACTTGTCTTAAAAATGAAAAATTATATTTACCAAATCAAACAGCTTAACTATACACACAATCTTATTCAAACAATCATACATGGCCGCAATGGGATCCAGGCTCATTTAAAACCAACTGATTTTTTTGTTAAATAAATTTAATATTTCGTGTTAAAAACATCAAATATTACATTTAATTCATCTATATATACATTTTTTTGTGTGTTGCAACTATACAAGGTGTTGAACATTTGGGTGTTAGAATTTCAGTAGAAAAAAAAAACAAATATAAAACAATGTTTTAATAATAAATTACAAAAATGTCTAACGTATAACGTATGTATATCAAAAAACCTAAAATTGCAAAGAACAAAAAAATATATAAAAAACAGCAAAAAGTGCGTAACAGCAATTAATTAGAAGCCTAGCGAACATGATTGATTTGAAAAGTTACAAAAAAAAAAAAAAAAAAAAAAAAAAAAAAAATCAACAACAAGCAAAAATCTTAAAGTAGCATCTAAATTTGTTAAAAGGTGTTTTTGTTAACAATTTTGTTTTTCTAATATTAAAAAGTTTGCAAACAATACTTATGCACACACACACACACGCACAAGCACATACATACGAATGTATGTAAGAATAAAAAAAATAAACAAAGAAAAACATAAACAAACAACAACATCCGAAATAATTTATTAAAATAATTGAACCGCATATACAAAATAGACAGACATCCAGCCAGCATAAAAACGCTTTTAGAATCAATTTAAGTGTTGAGCTGCTTTTAAAAATGACAAGCGAGGGAATAAATGCTTTTCTATATTTGCCATCTTCTCCAAAATACTATGGCTAGTTAGCTATAGATTTATGCTTTATGTTGTTGTTGTTGCTATTTCTAGCATATGTTGTATCAATCACAATAAGATTTTTGTGTGTTTCATCCAACCATCTATTCATCCATCCATATTATAGACTGGTGTGTGCTAAAATTATTTTACTTTATTTTTGGCTTTTGGTTTTGACTTTTTCTATTCTATTAAGTTATCTAATGGTCGGCTTGAACTCATGTTGTTGTTTTTTTGTTCTCTATTTGTGTGTCGCAAAAGCCGTCAGTCCGTCCATTAGTTGTTTTTAATGAATGACATTTTCAAATGACACTGACTTTGCCTTTTTGTTAAATATTTGCCATTTTTTCATTAAAATGTTGCTGATTTTAATTTGTATTATTCTTTCTATTATTTTTAAAGTAAAACTTATTAATTTTTTTTAAATATAAAATTACTTTTTGAATGATAACTACAGCCCGTTTCACACTATAATGCTGAGCATTTAAGATTGTCAAATAACTACGAATTATGAGAAAGTGTGTTGGTGTGAAGATAAATGTTATGTAAATGTCAATTGTACGGAAGTGATTAAACATCCAATTGTATATCATTTTAAGAAATTTTGCTAAACAGATTTTTTTCAGATTTTTCATTTTATATCAGAGTTGATTTTTTTTTTCTTTGACTTATAATTTTCATCTTACTTGGAGCGTGATAGTGTTTAAAAAGAAAGTGTAATGATACATTGGATTTTGTGAAATCCAATCTTAATAATGTCCTTTAGCTTATGTCGAAAACCCAATGAAAAGCTTATCAAATGCTTAGATAACCCATTAAAGAATTTTGTTGTTGTAACAGCTCTGCTGCTGACAAGAGTTGTTTCCTGAAAAGATATAAAACAAAAGCAAAAGAAAAACTCAATTATGTGTACGTGTGTCATCCTTCGTATCCATAGGTCCATAGGGCGTAAATTTGTGGGCCTATTGGGACAATTAAATAAGTGCACTGTGGCGTGAGGGCTTTGGAGAGAGGCTGGGCAACGGTTTAAAGTACCAGGAACTATCCGTTAACGTTAGTAGTTGAGGATACTACACCAACTGGTCTTAATTGTGCCAAAACTGATCTTGTTTGCCTAAGCAAAAGCCTTTCATTTTCCGAAATCGCGGGTGCGTGTTCATTTAGGACTTTATTACATCTGTAGCCATTTATGGTGCCTAGGACCGCCTGTCGATGTAATTGATTTTGGGTATCTGCAATGGACGTCCGGTTTATTTCAGATGGAATAATATCCCGGATGTCATTGCTGTACAAACCGATTAAATAAGTTTAGGTGACTACAATGTACTTACATAAATTTTGTAGCCAATTTGTCATAGTTGCACATTTATTTTTAATTCGTACTTTTGCCAAAAATAGTTTCTTTATAAATAAACATAATTTTAAAACAAAAAGTCGTTTAAAGAACATATTTCGTATATTTAATAACATTTACGTACATATTTACATTTTTTTGTTCATGTTCTCAGATAAATTAAATAAAAAATAATAAGAAAAAATGGATAAGAAGTAAAAATGTTTTTCCTACATTTTCTATTAAAGAAAAACCTAAAAAATAAACAGTCTAGTTCTTCATTGCAATTTTTCTTTATGAATGTATAACACAAAGCATAATCAGCTGTTTCCGGAAACTGCGGTCAGGTACGAACCTTGCTTAAAGAAACAAAATTTGACAAAACTTGACGAAAATTTTTATTTTTTTTTTTTTTTTGAGTACATTATAGTTTACAACTTATATTTTGAGGTATTTGCACCTTTGCTTAAGTTTGCTTAAGCTATCTTAAAAACATTATAATTAGGCCTTAATTGTGAAACGGGCTTCACTATAAAAGTTTTTGCTATAGATGTGATATATTTTTTTTGCCCAGATTTTTTGATAAAAAATCTTATTAATAATTTTTTTGTAAATTTTTTCCCAATCAGGATTTAAACAGTGGATATTATAAAGGAATTGAAATTTACTTTTTCGACTTTAGGTTCATTTATTAATTTAATTTCTAAGAATTTTTCTTGTTTTCTTTGAAAAATGTCCACATACATTTGTAAATAATTTTTCTTTCTAAAAATTCTTAGAAATTAAAAGAATAAATGAACCTAAAGCCGAGAAAGTAAATTTTAATTCAAATCTTATTAATACTATCCATTTTCCTATCGAAACTAAAAGGGTTACAGAAAAGCGCAAGCTATTATTGCAGTAAGTTGGTCGGTCACAAAGGAAAGTTAAACAGATTAACAATCAGAATTAAATGAGTAGGTTTTGTCAGCTGTAGAGTCAACAAACTATATTTGTGAATATATTTCATTGGTGAGTACACAAATATTCCTAGAATTACTTACGAAACACAAAATATGTTAACAAGTAGACGTAATTCGGCTCTAATCTGTAAATCGTTTTCGAGTAAGTTTTTTTTTTAATTTAAACAAACATTTTACTTTTTTTGTCGTTCGAAATTTGAATCTACGTCACTTACGTCATCTAACACAATGGGATTACGTCGTAAGATGTTATAAGATACTTAAGTCTCATTATGTAAAAAATCCAAACTACATTAAATCAAGAGTATTTCAAGTATATAAATGCTTTGATAAATAGCTCTTAAGATAGAATCGTGATGTATCCTTTTTCTGTAACTTCTCACTGCTACTAGTTTCACAAGTCAAGGGAAGAGCACATAAAAGTTAGTTAAGTTTTTTTCTAGTTTAAAATCAATAAAAGGGGCGTATAACTACTTGAATGCTTTTTTATAAACGCTAAAAATTTTAGCGGTAAAACATAACCTCAACCTGTCGGGGGAGTGTTTACCTAAAAATTTTTTAAGCTTACAAAAGATTTTAAAATTATACCAGAGGTGTATTTTTATTATCATTATTATTATTATTTTTTTTTGTAATACATTAGATTTTTTCTTTGTTTTGGCAACAAAAATGTGTTTAAAGTATGTAAATCTATAAAGTGACGACGATGATGATTGTCTATAACGTAATCGTCAGTATAGTGTAGAGTATTTTCATAGTTGTTTTAATCCAATAGTTTTACTTCAAAATATTATTAGAAATATTGATGTTTAATTATGCCGAAATGTGTTTTTAAGTCAGTGTTTGCTGTTTAGTTTTTGTATTAAAATTTAAAATTAAAAAAATTTTTTTTTCGTAACATTAATTTTCCACTATCGTCAGCACTTAAAAAAGTCAGTCCTCGGCGTCTTTAGAACAAAGAGAGAGACTCGCAATAAGTTTATCTAATACAAACAATTTGAAACAAAAAAAAAACCTCTCTGTTATTAATGATAGATATTACATCATTACAATTTAACCAATAACTTGTGGCGGTTTATTTGGTTGTTTGACGATTAATAAATTCAAGTGTAAATAAACAAAAGATGTTTATGAGTGTGTCGGAGTGTGTGGCTAATAGTTTTTGGTTTAATTATAAATTGGCAAAAAAAAAAAAATTAACGCTCTTTGTCTACACATTTTTTTACTCTCTATGTTATACTCCTCAACAAACTATTTGTGTAGTGTATCGAACAATCTAAGCAGCCAATCAAACAGGCTGACATTCATTCATTCATTCATGCTTCACGACCGTTTGCTGGGTCATAGAAGTTAAACTCTTTTGGATGAAATAGAAACCGCAATGATACAAAATAATCACGCTCATAAGAAACAGTAAAAATCAAACTTTAATACGATGAACTACTGCTTTACTAAGTTACAATTAGATAAAAAAAACAATTGACTCAATTTTAAAAATCCAAATCAAAATAAAACGAATAAAAAAGTTGTAATGAAAGCGTTCTACCGCAACACTTTTTTTTACAGCAAATTTAGTGTTCAAATTTAACTGTTCGCTGTTGACTGAATTTTTCACACAGCAAAGATTTTTGTTTGTTTTATTTTTAACAAAACGCGTACAAAGAAAGAAAAGCATTATTGTGCTGTTGGATTTGTTAATGATTTCGATTCGTGTATTTTCTAATTTTCTTTGTGTCTTGAAAGGGGTTTTTTTCTTTAAAATCAAAACTACGTATGCGTATGACTTGAAGTTTGTTTATTTGTCTTTTAAAATTGTCACGATTTTGTGGTTGTTTATAAGTTCGTGCTTTTAAAAGTTCAAAACCAAAAATCAACTTAAAATATATTCTTTGTCAGAAATTATGAACAAAAATAAAAAAAATTAAAAAGATGCGTTACAAAAATAAAATGACATTGCTAGAGTTAATAACAACTTATGTTTAAAATGAATAATTAAAAAATTAATTATTTTCAGTGTTGTGTGTTTAAAACAAAAACAAAACATCGCTGCTAAATAATGCTGCCCTCAAGTGATCATTATTTTCGGTAACCAAGATTTCATATTTTTCTTAGCACTTTTTATTTTAATAAAGAAATAAAATTTCTTAACAAAATAGTTGCAAAAATTAAACCGATTAATAAAAAAATCCAGTTAACAACTTAAAAGTGCTTGAGTGATGTTACTTTTTAATTTAAAAAAAAATACACATAAAATATTTAAATTTATTTTAATATTGGTTATAGTACAAAGGATCAAATTCAATCCCATTTTAATAGTTGTTGTGGTAAAAGCTTTTAAATAATAATTAAAACTCATTAAAAACTTCGGTAAGACGAAATAAAAAGAAGTATGAGTGCTTTATCCGGCTAAACCGAATCTTTCATACCCTTCATTATGAATGTAAATCTAGTTTAGTGAAGTAGCTCCTATCAAAAAAAACAAAAAAAAAAAACAAATATTGTATTGACAGAAAATTAAAAACTAAGAAAAAAAACTAATTACGATGTATAATTTTACATAAAAATGTTATCAGCTCTTAATGGGTTAAGAATTTTAAAAAAAAATTTGGTATTTTTAGTAAGATCACTTCAACTTTTTATGAAACGAATTTTTTATGAAAATTTTAAAGGCCCTTAACTTGGTAAATATAGGTGACTGTAAATTTTTTCATTTGATGTTTTTTTCTTATTTTTTAATCCTCTATCGCTCCATATTTTTTTTTTTTTTTTTACTGGAGCTACTTCATTGTTGCAAATGATATGGAAAAATTAGAGGCCGCGTGGTGATCAGCTTGCACCCTTAACGGACACGGACCGATCTTGCTGATTTTCAATAGCATCTCTTTCGACACTATGTCTGATCGATTGGCGTAATTAAATTTTTTCTAGCTCATCTAGTGCCTCGGCAAACTTGATTTCAATCGGTTTTAGATATTGTAGAAATTACAAACGGAATGACAAACTTAGATATACCCCTTTTCCACTTTTTGTGGTGAAGGGTTCAGTAATTCATACATTTGTTACATACATAATTGTTTTTTTAATGAGAAATATTTAGTGAGCTGAACTCTTGCGTTTTGAAATGTAACGGAAATTCTGAAAATGCCTGCTTATAAATTGTGCTACCAACCACCTTTTTTGGAAACGCATTGAGTAGGCGAAGAAGAGTAGTAAATAGAGATAGATTTTTACAACCCTGCAATTGTACGTTGTTCATTTTCAGAACAGTCCTGCAGCTCTTCTGGTGTTGAGAAGTTGCACTATATTTTTTATAAAGCTGGGGTACCGCTGTTTTTTTTTTTTATTTTTCTTACTTCTGTAAAGATTAAATCTAGTTCAGGAAGAGAAAGCTTTAATAAATAATAAAACAATCTTTATATATAACAGAAACAGCAGCGGCTACAATAAAGCGATTAGAGCTTAGTAGTCAAGATAGTAACCATCTACGTTTAAATGGTAATTGTTTTTATTATTACTGCATGTGTTTATTTTTACTATTTCTTGCGGTCCAAACGCTGTATGAGACATTGAGGCCAACTTATAGACCTTCGTAATAAAATGATCTGTATAAAGTTTAAGGATTGTCGCAAATATAACTCTCCTGAAATACGATATTCAGCATCATTTGCTTTGTTGGGTGGCATCTTGCCTACCGTTAGAATCTAGTCCTTGAAAGTTATTTTATTAAAGTTTTATATGAATATTTGTTTTATATGGGAAGTGTCACGCCCACTGTTGCAAATGTATAAACTTTTGGCTTAACAGCAGTGCGTCTTTTTAATTAATTCATGCTTAAAAATTTTGTAGCTTCCAGATACTACATAGTTCTCCAGGAGTGTTACTTCAACGCAAACCAAAATGTCTATTTTTTTTAAAAATGTCGATTGAATATTTTTATTTGTTTAATTCACAATTTGCTCTTTGATGCTGTGGTAGTCTGCCCTAAGCTTGGATTAAATATTCTTAGCAATTTGGTCTAGTCTGTTAGTTTTTTCAGTTTTTCCTTTATTTTTTGTATTTAAGAAACTTTGTTACTGATGTGTCCTCGTCCAAACATGCAATTTTTGTTTCTGCAATTTTTGATGTTCCCTTTTTAAAATTGCATTCGTGTCCACACATTAAAATTTTGTTTTTGCAATTTAGGCCTTGATTGCTTAGATTTTGTTTTTGTTTTAAGTACGAATGACAACAACAACAAAATGAATTTCATGTAATTGAAACAGTGTACCCCAGTGGTGCCCGAAATTTTCATAAAAAATCTTAATCGAAAAAAATCTTAATTTGGGAAAAAATATTAAAAATTTTTTATTCTTTTTTACTTTTGAAAACATCTGTTTAACGTTTGTAGATGAACAACGAAAACATATCAAACTTATTGCAAACTTCGCAAAAGTTGGAAACATTAACTCACTATTCGCTATAGAAATATTTGACATTGTGTGCCAAGGAACTAAATGAAAAATCTTAATTTTGGGAAAAAGATCTTCAAATCTTATTTTGATTAAAAAATCTCTCTCCTCTTTTATTTCCTCTCTCACCCACAAACTCAAGTGTTGCAAAACAAAAGTTGCAAAGCGTGAATAGAGACTAAAGGAAATGATATTTCTTATGAAAAGCATTTGATCGACTGCTCTTTCCTTGTGTTTCATTAAAATTTCTTTTAGTTTTTATTAATTTTTAATAACAATTTTAAGTAAAAGTATGGTGCAGCCTAAGAATAAGTTAAATTATTAAAAAAAAATTTAATTCACCTCACCCCAAATTTGTTAAATAGTTTTTTCGTGTTAAAAACGAAAATGCTTTTTGATTTAATAATTAACGTAAAAAAGGCAACTTGTAGAGCATTTTTAATTACTTGGCGGTTTATTTAGTCACACACTTTTTAATAAAAACTAAAGTATTCTCTTGTTTCATTCCACTTTGTTTCGTTTCAAATGAGCAGCATAAAATTGTTCAATATTTAATTAAAATGCGTTCGATGTCGTACTCGCTGGTATTTTAAGAATTCATTTTATTTTATATATTTTTTCAAATTGCCTTTTTTTAAGTTAAATAATTGTACAGCGGCTCATTAGTTTTTGTAGTTTTATTTTTTATTTATTTGTTTATTTTATTTTTCCTAATTTATGTAACTTTTAATTTTGTTGTTTAATTATTATGTATCCCGAGATCACGAAATTACTTAATTGTTAATTATCTAAAAAGTGCCAGCCATTTCAATGTGTCTTTATTTAACGCGTACGTACAATTTGAAAATTTTAATTAACAATTAAATGTACGCTTTTCAATTATGCTTGATTTAATATTGTTCAATAAGTGTTTAATAAGTTCAATTGTTAATATTGAATATTTTTCAATATATTAGAATTTTATAGCAAGATAACAGTTTTGTTTTTTTTTATACTCATTGTACCGAATTTATGTTAAAGTAAGTTGGCAAACAGGATTAAAGGGAATAATTTGTATCATAATTCAGAGAGGACTGACTGCCTTTAGGTGTGGCCAGATGTTAGACTTAAAATACATAATTTTCCAATAGAAACCCAATGGATTTAATAATAGTTTTTTGATTACAAATTAAAAAAAAAAACTAAGGATTTTACTTCACTGCTAAAAAAGGAAGTCTTTATTGCCAATATTTCAAAACTAAAATAAGGATGGATTCGGAATTCTGAATGAGTTTCTTTTTTTAATAATCTTAAGAGATGAATTTTTAAACGTAAATACCTCTAAAACGTAATTCATGACCTTTCTAACTTCCTTTTTTGTGAGTGCAATATTAGAGACAATTTCTTGCAAACACCGACAAGTTCAAATAAGTTTAAACCAGAGAATTTTGTTCTTGGATTTTCTAATACCATCTCAGAGTAAACAGAGTGGACAGTATACAAAAAATGGAAAAATAAAAAAAGCTGATCGCTCATTTCTGCAGAGCAAGTAGGCAGGGCAAAAAACGTATTTTTTAAGATCGTTGCTGCCTTTTGGTTTAAAGTTTTCTTGGTGCAAAAGAGAATAGAAAAAAATAGATATAAAATAGAATGATGCATTTACTAACTCCGAACTCGATAAAATAAATTAATTGAAACTTGGAAGCAAAAAAAAAAATAATCCATGAAAAAAATTGTGTTAATGAGCCAGCGTTTACTTCGCTATCGATATCATCTCCTGTTTAAACATAAGTGAACGTTACCTTAAAAATCGTCTTAAACTGAGAGAAAATAATTATAGAGAGAAGGAAAAGAAAAATATACACAACAAATTGGCTTAAATTGCTGTCTATTCCAAATGGTCACCCAAATTCAATAAATGAAATGGTTAATAGATTTTACAATGTAGTGACAAGTTATTTTAATGAATGTGTTCCTAAAACTTTCATTCGAAAAATGACTGGTCCCCGTGGAATTTTAATCAATTATCGATGATGAAAAATGCTAAAAATAAGCACTATAAGAAATATATTTATATCATTTTCACCTGTTTTCATTTCTCAAATTGTTGACTGTATAAAAACCATAATTCCATCCGTACCAATTGCGCCTTTGCCTTATCCACACCATTATCATTCATGTTCAATATCTCGCTTGAATATGGTTACTTTCCTCGATTTTGAAAATGTTTCTACATTATTCCATTATTTAAATCAGGGAACAGAAAACAGTCATTGCTGTCACCGCTTTAGCATGGTTTAGGAAAGGTTGCTCAACAGTCACAAACATTTTACAACTTACAATTTTAATAAATCGTGGGTTTAATGACGGTCAAACAAAAGATGTTATTTATACAGACTTCAGAAAAGCTTTCGATAAAGTTAACAACAACAACCTTCTTTTTAAGAAATTATACTTAATGGGCTTTACTCAAAACACTTTAAGCTGGATAAAATCTTACTTAATTAGCAGAACGTAAAGATTTGATTTCAATACTACATTCTCCACAAAAAATTGTTGTAAACTCTGGAGTCCGTTAAGGAAGCCACCTTAGCCCTACGTTAATTTCCCTTTTCATAAATGATTTACTGTGTGCAATTAAGTTTTGCAATGTTTTAATGTATGCAGATGATGTAAAGATTTTTTTAAGTTCTTATGATTGGTGCAAAATCAACTTAATGGAAATAAACTTAAAGAAGTGTAAGCATATGCGTTTCTCGTGGAATTTTATTTCTACTCTACAATATACACTTGATGGATGTTTATTGGAATCAGTTACTGAATTTTTAGATCTTGGTATCATTTTCGATCGTAAGTTAGTTTTTCGGATGCATATTAATATGATGGTAAACAAAGCTCGTGGTGTATTGGCCTCTACTAAAAAAAAGGTGGGCAAAAGAGTTTACTGACAGAAATATCAGGAAACAATTATATACCTCTCTTGTAAGACCTATTTTAAAGATCCATGTTGTATGGGACCCAAACTATAACGTTAACATTGACTGTATATAATCAGTCCAAAAACAATTTCTTTTGTTCTGTTTGAGAATTCTATTCCGTGGTTATGGATTTAATCTTCCGTCGTGTACAACAAGGCTGGCTATTATTAAATTGCCTACTTTAAAAAGTCGAAGGACAATGCTTAATGTGACTTTTTTTAATTAATAAATGGTGATGTTGTTTCAGAATTTCTATTTAGCAATATAAGTTTTAATGTTCCTCGACGATTTACCCGATACTGGACACCGTTAAATCTTCAAGTTTTCCATACAAATTACGCAGATCAATCTTATTGATTTTTCTGTAAATGTTAATGTTTTAAAACGTAATATTGTTTTATTTTTAAATACTCATGTTTAAATTATTAAATTATAGTTGTAAATAAATTTATTATTATTTTCTTTGCCGGTCTGCAAAGATTTATATCCATAGACTTTAATTAAAATGGCAAGAATTAAAATGGCAAGTAACACATGAACGGAAGAAGCGAGAATTTTGAACTTATTTGTACAATTTCATATTTCTAAGATATTTTCGGATGCAAACAATTCATAAGTCCATTTTCTTCGCTTTATCATCAAAACTTTCCTCTATTTAGTACGATAATAATTGAATACATAAATTAACATTTTCAAATATTTCACGCAAAAAAAAAAAATTCAAAACCTACTAAAATTGAGTTGACTTTTTCTTAGGAGGGCAGTATAAGCAATTCGGAAATAGAAACAATTTTTCAAAACTGACTTGAAGAGATAATTTTTCAATACCTTTTTTATGATCAGCCGAAGCTTTCGAAGTAGACAAGATGAATTTTAATAAAAGGCGGAGTTAACCAGGTTAAAAAGTTTGTAAATTTAACGAAAATTTAAATAAGGAATTTTACAAAATTCAATTTATTAAGAATGCGAAATACAAAAGAACAAGACAAGTTTAAATAGTTAAAAATAAGTGAATTGCAAACTATTTACGTTTATTTTGTAAAACGAAAACCAATTTAACAATTTAGTTTTACGAAAACAAATTTTAAAGCAATAATTGAGGTCAATGACTTGTATTTAATTGTTTGTAATTGTTCTTTTTTTGGCTTCAGATGAGTTTTTGAAAATATCTTAATTTTAAATCTTTTTCCGTTTTTTTTTTTTTTTTTTGTTAATTAATTCGTCACCAGGTTTCATGTTTTACAATTTAATAAACGGATTTTGGTAGAAAACAAAAACAGATTTCTTTATTTGTTAATTTGTAAACATTGAATGTTTTTATCTTGTTTTTATGTGAAAACCGCATCATGTCATAAATAAAATATTTCTATTTTCTTTTTGGTCAAACACTTGTCGTATGACATTTTAATAACAAACAAATTTATTTGCCAAAACAAAACTTCATTTAACATGTTGAAAACAACATTTTTTTTATCACCAGATAATAGTTGTGTACATTTTATGTTTTTTCATTCCTAAACTGCATTATAAAATCATTTCATACATTAAAAGTATACAGTGGGCGACATATTATTGAAAACATTACACATTTAATAATTTATAATTTAAAATGCGATCTGTTTTTGTTTATTAAAACAAAAAGCAAAACATTTTCTAAAGTTGAATTCCTATGTTTGCATTGAAACGTAACACAAAGCCCCCCAAACTATGAGGTTTATATGCGAACCAGTATTTTTTTATTAGTTTCTAAATATGCAATTCATGCGTGTCGTCATACAACTCTAACTCCTTCTGGAAGATACAACTTTTATTATTTAATTCGGTCTATTCACATTTAACTTTACTTTTAAAATAATGTTAACATTAAACTCTGATCAGAGTTTTCTTAAGAATATGAATTGTAACTTTCCATATCATTCTTGAAAAAGAAGTCTCCCATCATGTTGCTGCCAACTGGAAACTTATATTTGCACATTTAATGTTTTATTTTTCCCCTTTTAACCTTCTGCGAAAATGTTTTATTCTTTCAAGATTTAAATTTTAGCTTAATTCATATTCAATTTATGTGTCCTGTTTTTTTTTTGCAAATATTAATACTTGTCCTTATTCAAACTGTCTATTGTTTTTGACATTCCTCCATTGTCTCTTCTGTTCTGAAACAACATCAAATAAAAGAAAATGCATCGTTACATTGCCATCTAAGAAATTAATTTGTAAAGGTTTGCATTTTTTGCTTGCGAATAAAATGTTTTTTTAAGTGTTGCCCACTGTATGACTGATTTTTGTTAAAAACAGGAGCTAATTTTTAACAAATTAAATTTATTATGGTGTTTTGACCGAATATGAAGAGTTACAAAATAAACATTGAAAAGCTTAAGGATATTTATACGTAAAAAGAGTAAAATCATTTTTCTTAACATGTTAAAATTATTTAAAAAAAACCTGATAAACATCTCCACAAATAAATTTATGTTTCTGATTGTCACTGTAAATATATTTTATATAAAAAAAAAAACCAAATAAAACACATGTTTGTGTTTATTAATTTTGTTCTTAAAGAGACAATCGTAGAATAATAAACACAATAAATTAACTACAGAGATCAAATTTTTAAGATTATTCACAACAAAGATGTCGATCCATACTCAAACAATATTAATACGTCATTTTATTGTGAATAATGAATAAATAAACATTAAAATACCACAGGTGGAAAAAGGAGTTATCTAAATTTGTCACTCCGTTTTTAATTTCTACAAAATCCATTCCCGATCCCATAAAGTAGATGCATTTTAAGTTGCTATTACGGTTTGGGATTTCCCATAATTTCCCGGGAAGCGGTGAAAAATTATCGCGATAGAAAAATTATCGCAAGTTATTAAAAATTTCATGAATAATTCATAAAACATAAACAAAAAATAAAAATATTGGTGAAAGAGTATTTTATTAGTTATCAGTTGTTTCTTTAAAGTAATTTTAATTATAAAAAAAAAGAATAAGAAGTACCTTCTCAATAGTTGGTCATTCTCTTAATACAAGAAACGTTAAAAACCAACTATACGAGTAACATAAAAGCAGATGCGATATTCCTGTAAAAAAAAATACCTAAAACAGCAAATATAATTTTTTTCTCTTGTTTTTTTTTTAATAAAATAAAATCCAAAAATATTTACAAATGCAATATGAATTTTATTAAAGAGTCACACAATCGTTAATTTATAAATTTTATGATAAAAATCAGTTGTATTTTTAAATAACATAAAAATATTAAAAATTTTTATAAAAAGTATTTTAAAATATAAAATTTACAAACGCTTCTGCAACAATTTTAAGGAAAATAGCTGCTTTCAAAAATGTGTTAATCATGCTTAAGGATTTAATAAAAAAAAGATTAAAAATACTTCCAGATACCTTTTTTTAAACGATAATGTTGCAAATGGTCAAATAATTTTTGCATATAATACGAAGAATTTCTTTGTACGAGTTATTCGAAAATTTCGTAAACATTAGGCATGTTTTTTTCTCAGTGTAAGAGCGTATGTATTTAAAACATTAAGTTAACTTAATACAATGTAATTTATTTAAGATTATTCATCATTTTTAATGACAACACTATTAAATTAATTTTCTCTTTTTTTTTCTGTTTTGCAATTCTTGATAAAATGTTTATATTTCTTTACAGCTCTTTTCTTATTGTATAAATTCTTTTGTTTTGTTTATGTACGTTGTTTAAGGTAATTTCAATTTGGCATTGATTTTCTTAAAAATCTGTAAAATGGAAGAATCTCTTAAATATTTTATAAACAACATCTAAGAAAACAAAAGGAAATACATTTTCAAAATAAGCAAATCATAAATTTATCCAGAACAAAAAAATCATGGAAGTAAAGCGTAATTGTTATTTTTCTATTTTTTATGCTCTTACGTGTTTTATTAGGTAGTAAAGAAGTCAGTGAAAAATATACGAGGGTTAGTCCAAATAGAACACAAACATGTTTAAACAAAGTTGTTTTTAAGAACGCCAAGCTTTAGTAAAGGACAGAAAAATATTAACGATAACCTACTTAATACTTTTTGCCAGCAAACACACAGGAAACAATGGCGAAATCAGGTAGTGGCAGTGGCGAATTTCACTCATTTTCGCCGTTGAAGAAAATGTCAAACTTCATATAAAAAAAATTCGCTGATTTTTTATGTATAGAGTTTATCATTATCTGCAACGGCGAAAATAAATAAATTCGCCACTGCCACCACCTGGTACATGGTTTCGCCATGCAGGCAACTAAGAGATAAGTTAGACGAAAGTTTTTGGCTTGAGATTTCAGTCAATATTTAATATTTATATATTTTATATTTATTTTTTAATAACTTAAAACAATTTTAATACTAAACATTACTTAATATTACAAGGGCTTGCTCGAAAATGCATGTCAACGCTGAACTTGTGCGCATGAGGGATTGTTTGTGTTGCCGAAGCCAAACAGCTGATGTTGATAATTACTTGATGCGCAAACAAAAAAAAAAAAAAATTAAAATTTGTTTTTAGTTTCGAACGCTTAAACATTATAAATGGATACATTAATAATTAATTAATTGCTCACTAATGGCCAATTATAAAAGCTTCGAAATTGAATTCAATTTTAGAACTGCATAAACAAATGTAATTATCAAAATAAAATTAATAAATATCAAAAAGGATACTTAAGGCCTTATTAGTCTTTACTTTCTGATGCTGTTTTGTTCCGTGCCGTTCTGCTTTTTTTAATTATTGTGATTATTTTTTCTGTAACAACATTTCAGCTGTAAATTATAAACAGAGACAACACAATACAAAACACACAAAAAAAATACAATAACAATAATAGCGTTAAAGAACGTCAAAGTAATAACAAACCACAAAAACATATTTTCCATTTAATAGAAACTGATCAGCTGATTCGTTACGGTATTCATTCAATTTTCTCTAGCTCATCCAGTGCCTTGCCAAAGTTGTTTTCAACACTAATACGGACAGACAGACGGACATCGCTCAATCGACTTCGCTATGCATATGAACTTAGAATATATAAATATAATGTGGGGTCGGAAATGAATTTTGTAAAAATTACAAACGGAACGACAAACTTCGATATATCCTTTTTCCATCTGTGGTAAAGTGTATAAAAATGTTGTGAAAAGTTTTAAATCATATTCCAAGAGTGGGAGGTCACTGGGTAAAGATTATTAAATATTTTCTTTGTAAGATGTGGAATTTTCAGATATACAAACGTTCAATGAGGGAATTTTTTAAAGAAGTATCATCAGGACGCTAAAAACTAAATTGACCAGGATTAAGATAAAGAACCTGATATTTTCCATACAAATTAAATAATGTTACGACTTATTTATATAAATATTGATTTTTTAATTGCGAAACAAAAACGCTAGGAATTACTTTCATTGATGTTATCTTATTTATTTAGCTCTGTATAATTTGTTTACAACACTATTCAACACACGAACTTCACTTCTATGAACACGCAACTTCTCCGTTCATTGTTTTGCTTAACACTGCCATACTCCTGAGATTTTTTATTTGTAGACGGGTTAAAACGTCTAGATTCATCTAATATGGAAAGTTCTGTCAAGTTCTGTATACAAAAACTAAATTAGAAAAATTAGGTTGTTTTTTTATTTGTGTAGATGATAAATAGAATTCAAGTCAAACTTTTCTGTTGTTGTAATACGTCATTAAGAGCATTTTTATAATAACAATGATTGTTATTCTACAACCAGAGAACTGCAAGAGCGAAGTTCTTAAAATTTTGTTGCGTGATTTACACTAATTCACTACTCACTATTGCACTATTTTATATCAATCTAAGGCTCTTGCCACAAAAATCTAAAACTTTTTAATAAACGAATAAAAGTAAAACCGACAGTTTTTTCAAATTTGTAACGCATTTTTAAGATAAAGAACCTGGCTTTATGAGTTAATTCTTCCAAAATTATAATCATTTTTTACAATTTTATTTTTTTTATTTACTACCATTTTTTACTACCACGAATTTATTTTGGTTTTTCCTAATAATAAAAAATATATTTCTTTTATTTTAAGATTTTTTTAATATAGACTTTATTTCTAAAGCAGGTGTTGTAATTCACACTAGAATGCACATTTGCCGTCGTTATTACGTCATTTAACAAAAATTGTTTTCTCCTTCGGGACACTGACATCTGATTTTAGCGGTGTTTTGTTTTTTAATTTTTAACATGTTTTACAATTTTCCTTTTCTGTTGCTGTACTAATAGCGGAACATACAGCTGTTGATAACTAATTAGAAACATTATTTTTACGTCCTGCATATAAAGATACAAGATTTGGAATTTTCAAAGCCTACTCTCAAAAATGGCAAACCCCCAAATCCAAAAAAGTATTAAAATGTCTTATCAATACTTAATAAAAGGTAATCTACCTACCAAAGCAGTGTACAAGGAACCTTTTCTAAACATAAAATAAGTCTCTGCTTTTGAGTTATTACAGATATGTTAAATGGAAAATGTTTAAAGAATTTTATTTTCGCTATGCATCATGTGTGCTTAAGCACTCTAGAAAATCCTGGGCCATTATATCGTTTTCATAAACAGAAAATGTTTTAGAGTGGCCATCAACCAGTTCTGCCTTTAGGAGAGATTGATTTTTTGGTGATGGCCTAAAAAAGTGTAATAAACATCACTACGTTTTAAAAAAGTAAGGGCTGCATGCGATACACCATTTTAAGAGTAATGCAAATTAAAAAGAGATGTCATCAAGTTATTGAATATTTTGAAGCGAATAAATGACATGAACAGAAGGAAAATTAAAGCGTTTCTAATTAGAAATCAACAGCTGTACTTACATATGTATGTAAATTTATAAATATTTATTTATTTTCTTTAATAAATTAATTTTTATTACATAAATCTTTTATTTATCGATTTTTATTCATTTATTCATTTCTTCTTTTCGTTCTGTTTTGTATTTATGTTCTTTTAAGTTGATAAGATTTTTCAAGCTAACTAAAGCATAATAAAGGCGTGTGCCTTTGGTTTTTAATATATTTTTGTTTACATGTAAAAATGCTTACATAAATACATATTGTATATCTATAACCTATGTAATAAATATCCTTCTCGTATCCATTAAAACGTAAGTTCTAATTGTCTTCTAGAATTTTTACTTCTGCGAAATAGTATGCAATTTTGTCTGTATTGAAAAGACTGTTTAGCTTTTCGCTGTGGTACAGATGTTCTCTTCGATTTGTAACTGTTTATCAAACATGGATGTAGCACTGTGGACCAGAAGGAAATAAAATAGGAGTCAATCCAATAGATTTCATAAGGTCCATTCCATTCGGATGGAAGAAGCCGAGATGGAAAACTCGGCTGCTATAGATATGACGAACTAAGTTTGTCCAGATATGGAAATAAAAACTCTATCGATTAGCTGAATTGTGATCTTAATTTACAATAATCCTTGGATGCTAACGTGTTTATTTCATACTTGTTTTTTTTTTCATTAAAATAAAATTTCATTGACCTTGTTTGAAATAATGATAGTTAAAGAAATGTACCATTTAATGTTAATGATTTTATTTTAATTATTATTGTTTTTACTAATGATAATGACACTTTAATGAAATCGTTTTGTTTTTATGTTTTGATTGCAGAAACTAAAAAAAAAAAAGCTGCAAATATCAATAAATGTTATCATTCTTGTTGATGGATCTGAATAAGAGTATCCATTTAAACGGATTTTAATTTTATTCGAGTAAATAATTAACCGCTTTTGAGATTTTAATCTTGGTTGATTATCCGATTAAGTGTTTTAAATGACTCGAATTAATCGTACAACTATAACAAATTTAAATTTTATATTTAATAAGAAATGACAACCATGCCACAATTTTAATAATAACAAAACTTTAGAACAACAAAAAATTATATGAATGTCATATTTAATAATATAAATTCAATAATATTGAAGCACACTTTCGTATTTTATTTTTTATCATGTCTGTTAAAATAATATTTTAAAAATAAAGTTGAATTAAGATAACAAGCTTTGAACCGATTTTTTTTTACAAATTCCGGCTTTAAAAAAACTCTTTCACGTAAAATGGATGGCACTTGAAAATTACCCAGTAATTAAAAACACGTCAAATATTTAATGTAATATTTTTTCTGTTTGATTACTTGGAATACTATTTTCATTTTTTTTCTCGTGGTTTACATCGGTTTATTGGCTTATATTGGTCTATTGTTTAGTAAAATGGTCATACCGTACAAGTTTTAAGTCTTGCATATTATTTCCAAAGCCGCAACAATATTTTTTTGCTAGTAAAGCGTTCATTTACCTTTTTACATTCGGAAGAAAAATTTTGAAAATTTCTGCTTTACTCTCTCGTTGCTAGTTTTTACTAGTAAAGTTAATGAACAGACCTATAGTTCGATAGCAATTTTTTGTTTGTTTTAGCTTTAGAAATGTATTTTAAAATTGATCATTATTGGGAAAGGTCACCAATTTAAGGTATAAAATTTATTTGTTAAATATTTTAAAAAGGAGTAATTTACATTTTCCAAATTATTGAATAAAAACTTAATTATGCTTTTTAAATCAATTAGTTTTGTGGTTTTTTTACTTATCTCTTTAACTGCCACAACAAGCGTTCGTAAAGAAATAACTCTTGCTGACAATGCAAAAAACTTCGATTTCTGTAAAAACTGGTTGTCCAAAACCTGATATCGCAGGAAGTTAAAAGTGGATCGTTATATAAATTAATTTGAGTCGATTAAATGACGTAATTCGTTCGAGTTATTTTTTAATCGATATTTGCAATTTTTCTTACTCAAACAGTTAATCGACTTAATCGACTCCGATTGATAGAGCGATGCTTGATCTAGTGAATACTCTAATCTGTATTTGAAAATTTTAATAATTTAAGTCACTTAGCATTCCAGCTAGAAGATCTTATTACTTACACGAAAACAAAAATATATTTCAATAGTGTCATTTTCTTGGGAAATTTTAAACATTTATGTGTACTTTACCAAATTTTGTGTAATTTAAAAATAATTGTCTACTTTACTTTAAGATGTCTATTTAGTGTACAAAAATAAGAAATACATTTATTAATGATAATGATTTAAAACCACTTTAACATTAGTTAATGGTAATGAGTTTGTTTTTTAACTTTCAATGAAACCTTTTCATTAAAAAGCATTACCATCATTGAAAATAATGATAACGAAATCATCAATTAATTACTCCCATGTATGGTTTATTTTCTATGGAGAAAGAATATTATTGTTTTTTTGGAAAACTAATCTTTCAGTAAGGAGAGACTGAAGCCAATAAAAGGGTCATCTTTACAATAAAAGCCTAATTTCATAGACATTCTGAAATGCGTTTCAGGGGAACTTGAAAAATTAAAAACTAACGCTTGTTTTTTGAAGCTGAGTAATGTCAAAGAAAGAGAAATTTGGATCTTTCAAAGAATCAAATAAATTCGTATATAAAAGTGAAAGACGTTGTAGCAAAAAAAGCACAATAAATTAAATTATAATTCAATTAAATTATTTTCCACTCATCTTTATTTTGTTTATTATTCTCAAATTTTATAATGATATTGTTTTTGTCTTGTTTTTGTTTTTAGGACTCATGTTTTAGAGCAGGAGATGCGTAATCCATTTAGCATTTGCAATGTAGACTGTCTGCTAGACACAGTGACTGCATTGGTTTCCGACTGTGATCATGAATCATTGAAACGCCTTAAAAATATAGAACAATATGCAACAAAATGTAAGTAAACAAATGCATTTAAATTTATATCAAAAGTTTTGTTGTGTTTCCCTTATCATTTTTACATTTTTTTTGCTCTTATGCTTTGTAAAATAAATTTAAATGAAATTTGTATTTAAATAAAATGCTTAAACTCAGGGCTTGTAAAACAACAATTTTTTCAGATTAAAAAAAATAATTACTTAATTTTAAATGTGTTTATAATGCAAAAGCTTGTCATACTGATAAACTACTGTATTTAATTAGGAAGCTTTATTCATTAAATGCATTTGGGTATATAAAGTTTGAAGCTGATACGCTATTGTTGAACAAGTGTGTTGCGATATTCGAAAACAATTTTTGTAACAAAAAAATAATGATTGAAATTAAAATTTTCTTTTTAGATAAACCACTCGCACAACAAATCTGCCAACTGCGCATGAATGTTGAAGACTTTGATTTTATTAAAATTATTGGAGCTGGTGCTTTTGGTGAAGTGCAATTGGTACGGCACAAGTCTTCCCGGCAGGTGTATGCCATGAAAAAACTTTCCAAATTTGAAATGATGAAACGACCAGATTCGGCGTTTTTCTGGGAAGAACGTCATATAATGGCGCATGCCAATTCCGAATGGATTGTTCAATTACATTTTGCTTTTCAGGATAACAAGTACCTGTATATGGTTATGGATTATATGCCTGGTGGCGATATAGTTTCATTAATGTCTATGTATGAAATACCCGAGAAATGGGCTATATTCTATACAATGGAAGTGGTCCTGGCTTTGGACACTATACACAATATGGGTTTTGTACATCGCGATGTCAAGCCCGATAATATGCTACTGGATCGTTATGGCCATTTAAAGTTAGCAGACTTTGGCACTTGCATGCGCATGGGAGCTAATGGTTTAGTGGTATCAAGCAATGCTGTTGGCACACCCGATTACATAAGTCCGGAAGTATTACAATCCCAAGGGGTGGACAATGAATATGGTCGTGAATGTGATTGGTGGTCAGTAGGGATATTCCTATACGAAATGCTTGTGGGTGATACTCCCTTCTATGCAGATTCTTTAGTCGGCACATATGGAAAAATTATGGATCATAAGAATTCGTTAAGCTTTCCGGCTGAAGTAGAAATAAGTGAAAATGCCAAAAGCCTTATACGTGCGTTCCTAACAGATCGA
This sequence comes from Cistogaster globosa, assembly GCA_937654795.1. NCBI lineage: Eukaryota > Metazoa > Arthropoda > Insecta > Diptera > Tachinidae > Cistogaster > Cistogaster globosa. Next base: position 119,654,094 of record OW569406.1, on the reverse strand, counting down.
ACTCAAAGATTAGGACGTCGTGGCATAGATGAAATCAAAGAACATCCTTTCTTTCAAAATGACACCTGGAGTTTCGATAATATTAGGGAAAGCGTTCCTCCTGTAGTACCAGAGTTGTCTTCTGATGATGACACAAGAAATTTTGAAGACATCGAAAGAGACGAGGCTCCAGAAGAAGTGTTTCCTATACCCAAGAATTTTGACGGTAATCATTTGCCATTTATAGGTTTTACCTATACGGGTGACTATCAGCTGTTGTCGAATAATGATACAGTTGATGCCGAGGCTAAAGAAAACAGTATCAACACCACCAATCACAATCATAGACACAGACCTTCCAATTCAAATGAAATTAAACGTTTAGAAGCTTTACTCGAAAGGGAACGTAACCATGCTGAAACGTTAGAAAAGCAAGACAGAGCCTTAAGGCAACAGTTGGAAATAATAACTAAACGTGAAGCCGAATTACAAGTCATGTCTTCCGAATATGAAAAGGATCTAGCCATAACGCAACACAACTACAAAATTGCTTTGCAAAAATTCGAACAAGAAATCGAATTGCGCAAAAAAACTAAAATTCTTTTGACCGAAACCCAGAAAAAACTCGACAATGAGCAAAAGATCAGAACCCGGGAAATGAACAATAACCAACATCATAACGAAAAAATTATTACACTTGAAAAGCAATTGAAAGAAATGGAGGAAAACTTTAAAAACGAAACTGAAAATTCGCAAAAATTAAAAAAGCAAACAGCAGAATGGGGCTTAGCCAAGCAAGAACTGGAAGCAAAAATTGCACAAAATCAAGTGATACTAACGAGTTTACAAAATCAAAAGGAAATTTTGCAACAAGAAGTAGCTGAACTACAAGCACAATTGGCTCAAGAGAAAAATTCCCGATCCCAATTAAAAGAACTTCAGAAGGAAACGGAAAATAAACTGCAGACCATATCCAATGATCTGGAAAGAGTCATAACAAGAGAACAGCAAGCATACGACGATAACAGGGTGTTAACGGAGAAGATATCAGATTTAGAAAAAGCTAATGCTGGCTTAGATTTTGAACTTAAAGCCGCTCAGGGTCGGTATCAACAAGAAGTTAAAGCCCATCAGGAAACTGAAAAATCACGTATGTTGAGTCGAGAAGAAGCAAATTTACAAGAAGTTAAAGCCCTACAAACTAAACTTAATGAGGAGAAATCGGCGCGCATTAAATCGGATCAAAATTCTCAGGAAAAGGAGAGGCAATTGAGTATGCTCTCTGTAGACTATAGACAAATACAGCAACGTTTGCAAAAGTTGGAAGGCGAATGCAGACAAGAGGCTGAAAAAGTGACGGTGTTACAATCTCAGCTGGATCAGGAGCATACGAAAAAGAATTCTCTGCTTTCAGATCTAAGTCTGAAAAGTTCAGAAGTTGCTCACCTGAAATCAAGGGAAAACCAACTGCAAAAAGAATTGGCTGCTTTAAGAGAAAATAAACGCAAACATGAGGAAGACATGTCCCAGATAAAAATTGCGCTCAATAAAGAGATTCTCCAAAAGAAGGAACTGCAAGATCAGCTTGATGCAGAACAAATTTTCTCACGCCTTTACAAGGCACAAGCCAACGAACATCGAGAAGAAATTGAAGAGAAATGTCGTGAAATACAAGACCTTAAAGAGGAGCGTGTTTCACTTACACATCAGGTTCAAGTTGCTGTTGCCCGTGCCGATTCCGAAGCCTTAGCACGTTCTATAGCCGAAGAAACTGTGGCAGATTTAGAAAAGGAAAAAACTATTAAAGAGTTGGAACTTAAAGACTTTATGACCAAACATCGCAATGAAATATCTTCCAAAGATACTCTCTTGGCAGCAGCTAAAGATACTGAAGGAGATTTAATAAAGAAAATCAATCAAAAGAATTCCGAATATGATGATTTAGTGCAACAAAATAAGAAATTACAAGATGACATAGCACAACTCAAGGCAGCGAAAGAAGAGGAAATTATAAAACTCAAGGAGAAATGGAAGAATGAAATGCTACTGAAACAAGTGGCTGTCAATAAGTTGGCCGAAGTGATGAACAGAAGGGATACAGATTTCCAAAGTAAGTAGAAAATATTTGAATAAAAAACCTTAAAAATGTAAGAAATAGTTTTTGGAATTTTATCTAGAGAAAAACTGTCACAGAACTCGAAATAAAAAAAATATTAGAACTAATTTTACAGAGCGGCAAAAGTATTTAATCTTAATATACAAATTTATTTGAAAATAATTTAATGATTTCTTCTTTTTTAGAACAAAAAGGCAAAACACGTTCATCCGCCGAATTGCGTAAGAAGGAAAAGGAGATGCGTCGTTTACAACAAGAAATGCAACAAGAACGTGAAAAATACAATCAGTTGATGCTTAAACACCAAGACCTACAAAGTCAAGTTATTGAAGACAGTCACGTGAGTTTCCAATAAAAATATCTTTAACAATTGTATGGATTTTCATTTTCCTTATTGTATTTTTAAACAGATAAAACAAAAATTACAAATGGAAATTGACTGCAAGGCAACAGAAATTGAACAATTGCAGTCTAAGCTCAATGAAACTGCATCACTTTCATCGGCCGATAACGATCCCGAAGACAATCAAGTGCGTATACATTTCATTTATCAAAATTATTTACCGTTTGCTGTGCAAACAAAGTCTTACATAAACCATCTAATATTGTTTCTAACATTTTTTTCTTCTATTTCTTCTATTTTTATAATGACTTTTGGCCCATAATCTTCATGCTCATCTAAACCAATCAAAATAAACCTTTAATTCTTCACAATCAATCATGTCATTTATCAAATAAAATAATAACAACTAAAACAACATACAACTGCATCGCAACTTCTCCTCTACTATTTTTGCTCTACTAATGTGTCCTTTATCTGTATTGCGTGTGTGTGTGTGTCTGTGTTATTGTTTGCCTTAATCTGTATAAAAAATGTTTAGAATGCTTCCTTACTTTCACTTACACAGGATTCGGTATTTGAGGGCTGGTTAAGTGTTCCCAATAAACAAAATATAAGACGCCATGGTTGGAAACGTCAATTTGTGGTGGTTTCATCCCGTAAAATTATATTCTATAATTCTGAAATTGACAAACAGAATACCATTGATCCTGTGCTAATATTAGATTTAAGGTAAGTCATCTTACAGTTAAAATTACAAATTCGAATTTGATATTGATGATTGATTTTATTGAAAAAAAAAAAAAAAACAGCAAAGTGTTTCATGTTCGATCAGTAACTCAGGGTGATGTTATCAGAGCCGATGCAAGAGAGATACCAAGAATTTTCCAATTGTTATATGCTGGTGAAGGTGAAGCTCGCCGACCTGATGAACAGCAACAGTTGGATATAAGCGTGCTTAGAGGTGGTACAGCCGAAGAGCGACCAGGATCCATTATACACAAAGGTTTCTATATCACTTGATTCTTAAATTATATTTAAACGAAAAACTTATTTATTTCAAGGCCATGAATTTGTACATATTACATACCATATGCCAACTGCTTGTGAAGTGTGTCCAAAACCCTTGTGGCATATGTTTAAACCGCCAGCGGCCTATGAATGTAAAAGGTACTTTTCTTAATTTTGCAATTCCTTTTCATCTAACAATTATATTTGATTTCTAATTGAGCAGATGCCGTAACAAAATCCACAAAGAACATGTTGATAACAATGATCCTTTAGCACCTTGCAAACTGCATCATGATCCTCATAGTGCGAGAGAAATGCTTTTGTTAGCTTCAAATACTGATGAACAGAATTTGTGGGTATCACGTCTCTCTAAACGTATCCAAAAGTGTGGATATAAAGCAAACTCCTCATCAAATAATAATAGCAATAACACTGATGGTAGTAAAATATCACCAAGGTGAGACATTTTTAAATTACTAACATTCGTTAAATCGTATTTTTGTGTGTTATTTTTTTGGTTTAAGGTTTAACGTAAAAAAAATACTATTAATTAATTTTTTTTTCAACATGTTTTACTACGAAAAGATTAAATTAGGATGACTTAAAATTTTGCATAAAACCTTTTTTGTGTTTTTAAAGGAAAAGCGGGATTTTTTTTTCATTTCAAATTTAGAATTTAAAAATTCACGGCTTTCTATCCATCAATTGACTTTTTATGCTTTCAATTTTTGTCCTTTCTTAAATCTGAGATATGAAACTGTCTACAAGAACGCAAATAACAGATGGTTATTTTTTAAAAATTAATAAAACGAACTAAATTTAATTTATCTTGGCATTGGTTGGTCTAATTGGCGGTTTCTGGTTCTTTCTCGTCTAGTTTCTAGATATTTTGTATAGCGTTTAATAGCAGCTCCGAGGCTGCTAATTGACAATACAAATACGGGATTACCGAACATAGTGATCAAAAGATCTATTGTCTAATGTGTGACATAGTGCGTCACATCGCTAAAACCTAAAATTATAAAAGTTCTTATCTTCCATTTCAAGTCATAAAGAATCCATCATATCGGTCTGTATCGCTTGCACTTGACAGAAATATATTTTTCAGTAGCATTTTTTTTTTGCTACCATAGCACAATTCACACCAAACTGTCTCGAAAATGATGAGCGGCAATTTTGTTTGTTAACAAAGCTACCGAGATTAAAATGCGTCTGGTCAGAAAAATGATTTTTTGGCCAAAATGTATGTCCAATTGCAAATTCTGTAATGACCGAACTGACAAGTCGTAACGAAGTCGATAGTATTTTGCCTTCAATTGATTTGTCAGTAGGTTGTTTTAAGCGAATAATACGCAATCTTTAAATAAAATTCTTATCAAGCTGGTGCATTAAATGTGGAGTTTTTGATTCGCGAGATTTGGATTCTCTACCGTTCTTAGGATTGCTTTGCATACCTGCGGCCAAAGAAGCTACTTTCTCTTTGATACACATTCAACTACCTTGCAAGCCAAAGTCACGAACTTTTTGCAGAAACTTGCGTACAGTTACGTTTTAACAAATGCACAGTTGAGGCCTCGTATTATTTCGGTCAATATTATGAACAGCAAATATCGTATCAGTATCAGAATAACATATGATTTAAAAAGATACTTGTGTTTGGACTACCCGTTATGTATTTTTCGAAATTCCATAATGTCCAAGTCTCAATTAAAATTTTTGCCGCTGATCACCGCGTCATTCTTCTGTATAAGTTCTAAGGTATAACACCATGATATAAAGAGGAACAAAAGATTTCTTAAATATTTTTAAGATCTGAAACATATAATTTTTTAAATATTCTTTAATTTTACAAGTTCCTGCTGACAAAGAGTTTCTTAGCAAATACTTCCTTATTTATTATACGTTACTTTGTATGTTTTGTATGTCGTGTAAAATTGTATTCCAAGCACGAATATTGTTTACAATATTTTCTTTCCTTTACGACTTCTTTGGCTTGCGGTAGGATTGTCAATTATAAGATCTCTTAATAGACTGCGCTGCTTTTGTTTTATTTATACATATTGCACTTGATCAGCAAGAGAGTATTAACCCAAAATTTTTCAGTTGAGAAGAAAAACTGCTTGTGATTACATTTTAAGAAATTTTGAAACTCCAAATATTTACGTCATACTAAAGGTGCCTTTAGACAAAATGTTTTTTACATATGACTTGTCAGATTTTTCATAACAAAATACATATGTATCGTGTAAACTATTTAAAACATTCCTTGTGTTAAATACATGTGTAAAAAACATATGAGAAATTTTCATTTAGAGCGTGTTCTATTTTTGTATGACAAAGCATATGATTTCCAGTGGTGCAACTTGTTTTTTCTTCACTTATACCGTTTTTAAATGATCAAAAAGTGCAAAAAGCACTAAAATCGTTGGAAGCAGAATAGAGTTGACATCTTTATTAGCATTAACAGAACCGCTCAGCAAACAACTGTTGTAAACAATGATTTACTTTGTAGGTTATGTCAGAAGTAATTTGCATTTACGTTTTATTTAAAAATGACTACTTTGACATACGTAAGGAATTACATGTGGATTTTGAAACTTACAAGTCATATGTACAAAACATTTCGTCTAAAGGCACCTTTAGCAAAATCTATTAAAAAACTTATTTAAATTGTTTTTCCTTTAAATTTATGCAATTATTGTAAAAAAAATCTATTTCTTTTAAGTTAATAACTTTTTTTTTAATTTTCCATTATAAGGTAAAAAAATTTTATTAAAAAAACATCAACTCAAAAAAAAACACAAAATTTAAATCAAACAATTTAACTTTTAACTTTAAAAATGGCTCGAATCAAAATATTATCTACTTCATGAAGATAATCTCAAATATATCTTTTTGTCGATATAAAAATTGTCTGTCACTGCAAAATCATGAAAATGGTCTTTAAAGTTGTTTTAGATATGAAAAAGTTATCGAAGTTTGTTAAAATTTTTACAGTAACAGACCGATTTGTCTTGCAAAAAGTGAAATTTAAACATTTTTGAATTAATACCCTCATGTTGATCAAGTACATATCGTATATATAAATTATTTTAATGTTTTATAATATTTAATAATTATTTAAATCGCGTTAACTTAATAGTAATATTTTTAACTCATTCTATTTTTTCTACATTTAACTAATGAATTTTTTTCTTTTATTTTTTACTTCATCACGCTTTATGTTTTTTCAATAAATTTAAAATTACAAAAAAATAAACTTATCTACTAAACATTTTTAAAACAAAAAACTTGAAATTGGTAATTTGATGATTTATTAAAAATTTTAACAAAACATTTTCTTTTCTCCTGTATCTTTTTCCGTTTGTGTATTTGTGTGTGTCTTTCAAACTAAAAATAAATGCTCGTAACCCACATCATACTGCATCCAACCAAATCATTGCTGATCCTTAAAACAAAAATAATAATTATTAATCATATGAAAAAAAAAACAAACAACTACAACAAAAACAGCCAATCAACACGTTCCAATTACAAGCCATATGCAGTTAATGTACAAAGATCAGCTACGCTGCCAGCAAATTCATCATTAAAACAGTGATTTATAATATTTTTTTATTTTTTTTTTTTAATTTTAATTAATTTTTCTTTAAATTTAACAATAGCTTAACTAATTTTTTTTAATTTATATTTATTTTTTGCTGTTTGTATTTATATTAAACTATAACAGAGTTGTTTTTCATTTTAAATTTACTAATTTCACGTTTATGCTTATTTTTTCCTCGCTCATGTAAAATTTAAATTGCAATTTAATTATTTTTACTTTTTTTATTTTGTTAAATATCTTTGTGTTAATTTTATAAGATTTTTTATTTTATATCTGCCTTATAACTTAAATTATTATTTTAAAATTTACTAGAAAAAAAAGAAAGTACTTTAAACTTTAAAAAAATATATTAATATTTTTTTAATTTACTAAAACAAACATATTCAACTGGAAACGAACATTCATTTTACATTTTTTATTAACAATTTATAAACTAGCTTTTATTTTTTTATATTTAAAAAAAAAAGAAGAATTCAGGCACTAAAGTGTAACTTAAAAAATATTTATTTTTAATTTAAAAAAATGTATTCTTAAGCAATTGCCAAATCTCTTTAAAGAGAGCAAACATAGAAAGTAAAAAAAAAATAAATATTAAAAAAATGGTAAAAAATAAAAAATATATATGAGCAATAAGCCTGTAAAATTCTACATATCCTTTGTATTTTTGTTTTTTTTTTTCACCAACACAACCTTCACGTTCTGGCAACTCTTTTGTGTTAATAAATTGAAAATCGTTGTTATAAAAATTTAAAACAATTCAGATTAGAATATTTAATTTCTTTTTGATTAGAAATTTTGCTTTTAAGCACTCGAATAGTTAAAATAAAGATAATAAAATTGGTTTAAAATAATTTTATATTCAAAAAGTTTGGTCGTGTAATCAAAAACAAAAAAAGTTTCTCCAAAATTATAAACAAATTAAAGAAGTATTTAATTGAAAAATTAATTTTTTAGACATTCAATTTAATTGATAAACTTTTCGAATGTTGTTTGTCAAAAATTTATGTAAATTAATAGTTTTGTGGGAGACTGCACGCAACTTCAAAATCCATTTCCTTTTCAAAATGCCATCCACAAGAATATTAAGCAATATGAAGAGAAACACGAAAATTAATTTACAGTATCTGTGTCAATTTAATTTTCACTTATAAAAATTGTGAGTGTATTGAAACTTGAAAGGAAAAACACATTTCTTGTTTTTATTTGTACCGGTGGCCTAATGAAATTTTCTAAAATTATTTTTTCAATATTAAAAGTATTTAACCGTAACCCATTTGTTTTGTATAGAGAATCAATTTCAGTTAATATTTTAACATGTTGTTGATGCAGTCTCTTTAAGAGACACATTAAATATGTTGAGAATTAGAATTTTTTTAACATTTTTATCAGTAAAAAAAAGTTTATTAAAACAGTTTCAAAAATAGTTGTCAATTTATATCGTATAATTAATTTACCTAAGAAAAAAAATTAATTCCATTAAAATACAAACAAAATATTTGGTTGAGTAATCGCAAAATTTAAAAAAATAACGAATTCGAAGATTTATTGCTGTACAAATTGTGAGTTAAGCACAGAAAGAGTTCAGAAAATGTATTGCCTTTTTTATACTTAAAAAATTTTTAAATATAGAAAATTCTTTAAATATTTAAAAATAAGTTATTTCCAATACATTCTTTTAGTAGTTGAACAAAAAAAAATAATATAAAATAAAGAAAATATATGGTTACCTTAATATAGAAAAGGTCTAACTAAGGTTTGCCTTTCCTTACAGGAAGAGAAAAAAAAAAAACTTTGTAAAACTTGAATTAAAAAAAAGAGTTGGGGCTTTTCTATATTAAGGTAACGATATGTGCGTCATTTTTGTATTCCAAGCGAAAAAAAAATACTTTAATCGCACTCTATTTTACTAGTTATTTCTATGTAGATTTTCTAAATAAATTATTCGTCACTTGGAGTACAGAAGCAGCACTTCTGTTTTGTTCACTTTGTTAAATATTAACGACAGGGTTTTAGTTACAATAAACCGATTTTGTAATTTTTCTAATATAAAAGTAAAAAATAAATAAGAAAGCAATGATTAACTATTTCGCAACTAATAATTCCATACTTTAAAATATCCGAACGTTATAAATGAATTATTTTATAAACTAAAATATAATAAGTATTATTAAAAACAACAACAAAAAAATATTTAATATAATAAAAATATATAAATCTTTGTTTTGTTAGTTTTATTTTGTATTATTTTAGTTTTATTATTTTATAATTATAATTTTTGTACATTTTATTTTAATATTAAAATTTTCCTAATTTATTATTTTAATGCTTTTAGTTTAAAAAAAAAAAAAAATAGTATATAAATGAAGAAAAAAAAACTGTTTTATTTTCGATTTGTGTACTTTAATTTGTATCTGATTTAATTTTATTATTATTTAATGTAATAATTTTAATTTTATTACTTTGATTTAAACTTTATTTAATATTAATAATAAATATCATATAAAATCAAAGAAAAACAAAAAAACCAATAAAATTATAATTATTTTGTAAAAACCAACCAACCGTACATAAAAATATTAATATTTTCATTTACGCTTTTGTTTTATTTAAATGGCTGGATTTTATTTTTATTTATTTGTTTTGTTGCAGCTTAATTTTTTTTCTTTTTTTCTTTCTTTCTTTTTAAGCACATTATGTTCATTTCGGTACGAATTATTGAGTTGAGTTAATTTTTTAATAAACATTTTTAATTTTGCAGTCGCTTAAATATTCTTCGACATCAATTATCTGTACAAAAATCTTAGTAAAGCTTCTTTAACTCCAACGGCGCTGTCGTTTACAACGCAACTTTCAACACGTTTGAGTAATCGTTTGCTCAATAGTTTTATACGCCGTTTTCGTAGCAAAAGAAATAATGAATGAATTTTATTAAAAAAAATTAATAAAATATAAAAATACATTGTAATTAATTTACGAATTTATTTAGATTTTAAAGTCATGTTGTGTATGTTTTAGTAAATATTTAATTTTTATTTTGTATTATTTACCAAATAAGTTACATTCCTATTTGTTAGTAAAATATTATTATTATTAATAATAATTGTTTGACTTTAATTTTGTTTTAAAGCATTTATAGTTCAATAATAATTGTTAATATAATATTCTTATAACTTAAGTTTCTACTTCTCTCTTCGTAAATTATTAAAATAATAAAAAATCATTTTGTAAGACTTGCAAAAAAAATATGTGCCTTGTTAAAACACAAAGTTTTTCAAATGATATTTTACATTGTCAGGCAAATATTTATAGCAATGAATATTTTAAGCACACATATCACGAATTTCAACAACTTCTATTGTTAAAGGATTTTGTAAAAAAAAAAATAAAAAGTTTTTAAAAGTTTTAGTTAAGGACTTTTCAAATATCCATTCATCTTTAGTTTAAGCAGTTGTATTTAATAATTTGTGCAGCTTAGGTTTTATCTTAACTAAAAGTCTATTCTGAAATCTTTAATTTTTATCACAAGTCCAGAAAACACAAAAGGCAAGCGTTTGAAATAATGTCTTTGCTTCAAATTGTTATCAAACACAATTCTAAAAACTTTTAAAGATTGACAGGTGTTGTTCGCTTATTGAAGCGAACAAACTCAAATCTGTTTCATTCACACATTAAAAAAAAAAAAAAACTTTGGCTAATTCAAATATACTTTACAAATAGTGTTTTTATTATTATTTTAAAGAAGCCGTTTGTTCCAAAAATAAAAATCGATTAATTTGATCAAAAATAGTTATAACCGCGAAAACTAAAGCAGGTCTTTAACTGGAATTTTTCTCTTAAAACCGTGTTTTGTTACTTGCCCAGTTGTCAAGTTAGCTCTACCATTTTCGCTTATCTACGTAGCAGCCTAATGAAACAATTACATATTTGCAAATTTATTTCAAACGCCGATTTCAAATCATTATCAGCATTGAGATCAAACTTTTGTGTTTGCTGATATTAAATGCTCAATAGTTTCAAATAAATTTTAAGTTTAAAAGAAATTATATTTCATAACTCGTTTGGTTAAGCTTTTCTCAATTGATTTTTAGCACATAGTTAGATTTAAGTGAGTTCTTACTTACACAATAACATTTTTTATTGTTTCTGTTGTTTTTTGAAAATGATTTTTTATGACTTTATATACAAAAAAATAGTTTTTTTTTTTGTCTAAAAACTTCATAGTTGTGAATTTATAAAACGAATCAAAACGGTGATCGTGTAAACGGGTACTTTAAATATTAAAAACAAAAACAAAAGAAAATAATACAAAAACAAATATAACAATGAAATAGTGACCCAAAAACAGAACTAAATGTAACTTTAATAAAAGTGGTAACGATAATAAAATTATTTTTAAATTTACAATAAAAAATATTTTATACATAATCTCATGAAAAGTGTATTTTTTAATGCTACTGAATATTTAGCCATTTAATGGATTTGTTTTCAGTTTTCAAGCATCAGCACTTATTTTTGTTTTAATTTTCGACGACGACAAATCAAATTAAAATTTTGATAGAAGACTAAGAAATCAAAGGTGGTGAGTAAGTTACGTATGTATTTAAGAAAAATTGTAAACCTCATTCGAATCAGTTTCTTTGTAAAGCAATGAATAAAGGTTTATGATAAAGTTTTGAATACTAATCCAATCTGCACCGATTCATTATTTACACCACCGTTTAGAAAGCCGAATCAATTGAGCTCAATCGAATATGTTCTCATCCATTTCTAGGAAGTCATCCTGTTTATAATTTTAGTAGGTTAATCCACTCCGGAGAAAGCAATGACAGTCAGAAGATTATGGCCACGTTAATTTTTTATCTACAGTACTGTAATATTTGCCACAAAAGGCTGAATTTAGGGTCATCCATTATTTTTTATTTTTTTTTGGAATATGTTTATAAAATACAATAATACAATAATTCTAATTAAATTAATTGCTCCCGGGAATGAAATTCCCCTATTCTAAACATACGGGGAGAATACTAATTTGGAAAATGAATTTCGAATTTCTAAAGTCAGCTGTTTTGCTTTGAGCTGCGTTGTTTTGACTCAAAATTTGCAAAACATTTTTATGAAAAACAAACAAAACATTCATTTTTATATGTTTTATTAAAACAAAAAAGAATTGTTAATTTTAGAATTATTTGAGTTATAAACTCGCAATTATTTGACCAGCATTAGTTTTTAAGTTTTGTGTTTGAAAACTCATGTTTATATATGTATATTGTTAATAATAAGAATCCTGTTTTTTGTTTTTTGTTAGTAATGTAACAACTTGTTCACATTACAACCCCTTGAGGAAGTGAACATAACATTCACGAAACGTTGGGGAAATATGTGATAAAAATTTGTTTTTTATTTACATAAAACATTTTAGGTCATATCAGCTTGTGAAGCTAAATAATTCTAAAATCAACAATAACTTTGTATGGCCAAAAACAACAACATTAATAAGAATTGTTAATTTATGTATATTAAATAACAAAAATTTTATTAAAAAGAATTAAAAGTACTAATAAATAAAACTTTAAAAAAGAACATTTAAAAACTACAAAAAACAAAAACAACTATAAGTAGAAAAACAAAACTAATTTAATTCATAGCAATAGGTCACTTTCAGTGCCCTTTATCACAGTTTATGTTGTATTCCTAATACATATTTACATACCTGATTCCTGGACTTACGTATGGCTGTGAACTTTTTGCAAATTGTGATTCCGTAAGCAAATCTAAACTTAATGTTTTGTTTAATAATATCACTAGATATGTTTATGGATTGAAAAGCTACGATCATATATCACCGTACTCTAAATTAATCTGGAGTATCTTTCGAAAATTTCTTAAAATTTAGAGTTCTCATATTTTTACACAAAATCATATACACCCAGCAACCCGGATATTTGTTTGATCTCTTTAAATTTGCAAGATCTTCTCGAGGAAGAAACATTTTAATACCAAAGCATCATAGCCTAGTATCTGAATGGCAATTCATGTTAAATGCTACTCGTCTTTGGAACATGATTCCACATTCCCTACAACAGAACAGCAACGCTATGCATTTTAGAAAACTTTTGTTTGATATGTTTAGAAATAGTTAATTTTGTATTGATAATATACTTATGTATTTATGTATTTTAAAAATTTCTCTACTTTAAGTTTTTATAAATTGTTTTTTTTTTTAATGTTATTTATGTTGATTTTAATTTCATCTGATGTGAATGTTATTTATGTACATTTATAAATTCTTGCACTATAATTATAAGACTTGTCTTGTTGTGCAGGAAACCAATCAATAAACAATAAACAAACAATATATTTTAAATGTTCCAGTTCCAAAAGTCTCCGGTTTTTTTCGATCTTGTCCTCCACTTCCCTGAGCCTTAACTTTTCCATTTCAAAATTATAACGGTTTTGCTCACAAAGCCGGCCTATGGAACGATAAACCTCTTTTGGGGCTTGAAGCTGCTCGTTCATCGTTTCCAACATTTTTCTTTGAATACGTATTTTCTCCGCAAGAACATCGGTAGCGGAAACATGGACGGCCACTTTTATTGGAACCTTTTTAATTTTTTTCTCTGGTGGTGGCTGAGGTGAGTCTTTACAGCTTTCGTTAAGGTTAATATTGTTGTCTGCTAAAAACTCCGGTGGCAATTCTGCTCCAATATTTTTTTCTTATTATGCTTATTTATGCTTAAAGAAGAACAGGATAATCAAAACGTATTGGCTATACCTTCAACGGACTCTTTTATCCCAATCAAATCATAAATGGCTTCTTCGTTTGTGGAAAACTTCTGCTCCATATTCGGCGCTCCACCAGTTCCTTTGCTATACTTGAGATGCTGGGCGGCCTTTTGTCGAACATACTTTTTTTGATCACACCATACCTGAAAAACGTTTAAGCTTTAAATAATCTCTACACCCATAATCATACCTTCTTCCCTGCTGAGTCCGACTCCGCCTCCAAATTGCACAAAAACCGGTTTAATTCGTCCCTACTTTCCTTGAACATTCGACGGGCAATATCTGGGTGGGCTTTCGTTTGGTTCAAGAGACGATTCAATTGCTTTTTATTTGTTGTTATGGACCTGAAAATAAGAAATGCATTCATAGTTATGTGTTTAAAACTGCTAAGAAATTTTTTGTTTCAACATAAATTAAAATACTTATATTTGTTTAAAATAACTTCCCTACAATTTTTTGCGGAATTTTTCCCAAAATTTTTTATTGCATTCTCCCTTTAATTGACATTTAAAATACCTACTTTTTCCCGGGGAAGAGACTTCCATTTTCGAAGTTCATTTAGAATTAGGGAAAAGGGAAAACTTTCCCGGGGAGTTTTCATTTAGAATAGGGGAGGAGGGCATAGGGAACAAATTCCCAGGGAGATGCAATTCATAATCCGGCTGATAATGTTTGGAAAACGTCCCCATACATTTGTAAAATAATTTTTGTTTCCAAAAATAAATTTTAGAAATTTAAAAAAAAAATTAAATTAAGCCAAAAATAAATTTTAATTCGTTTATAAAAAAATTTTAGAATTGCAGGAGATAACCTCCCCAGCTTAAAGAAGACATAAAAATAAATTCCTTTAAATTTTTTACAAATTGTTGAAACATTTTTTCTAAAAACTTTTTGGTTCCACCTCGTATGTTATTTAAAAATATAAAAAATAATGTGACACTTAATCAAAAGCACTTTACAAAATAAATTTTACTTTAATTTTTCATTAGTAAAATGTGCACATGCGACTGTTATAAACATTTCGGGGCAACCAAAACGTTAATCAGTGGTTAAAAAGCTAATTGTAGGAAACGATATAAAAAAAAGTAAACGACACAAAAAAAAACTTTCTTTTTGAAGAAGTCTAATATTAAATAATCACAAAACATGAAGTATTTACCAAATAAGAAGCGTTACTTGTTAAAAAAAAATATTGCAAATAAAAACAAAAATAGAAAAAAAAAATAAGCGAATCAAGTACGCTTTTGAAATAAATGAATGAAAAGCTAAAATTTGGTAATTGTTTGTTAAATTAGAGCAACATTTTCATAAATATTCAATTGAGCACAAACATTCAATGAATTGATAGATAGATAAGCTATTGCCCAGACAGACAGACAAAAAAATAAAAAAACATGTATGAGCTTGTTTTATTTATATTGAAAACGGCTGGTTAAATAATGATGACACGTTACGTATTTTCATAAATTAAATTGAATTGAACATGTGGCATCAATGGCCGAAAAAAAAATATTGTTGAGTCTTTAATATTAAGTTAACAAAGTATTTTGTGGTCAGTTATCGAAATGATTATTGAATTTGAATTTTAATTAATTTGAAGCTACTTCTGACATGTATTTGAAATTATAAATTAATTTTATTGTTTTTTTTTTGTTTTTGTTACAATGAAAAAAAATTGTCTTAAAAATAAAACAAGTTTGGACATTTGCAAGTTTTTAATTTATTCAGATATTTTTGTTGCTTAAATTAATTTCAAGTTTTTAAGAAATTAAACCGCTAGAATTAAAATATCTAACAATTTTTTATTTAACTTGCAACAAACAAATCCACGTACATAAATACCGACGTACACACATACATATGTAAGTATGTGAGAAATTATTGCCTTAGGCGCCAGTGATCATTTTATTTGATTTGAATAAAACATACTTTACAATTCACTGTAAATGAAGTCTTTTTAAGCGAGTTAATAGTTTTTTTTTTAAGAGAATTGAAATGTTTGGGCTTTCATCTCACATAGATCATGCGAACAGTTTGGGCTTTTAAAAGCACAACTCTAAGGGCTTAAACTATTAGACTAGAGCAGTCCGTGTGTAAATTAACTCGAATACCTACTCGAATCTTACAATTTTGGAATATTTGTATTGATCTCAAACTGCTAAATATTTTCTTTAATAAAAGCTTATTGGCTTGAAAACTCTTTGTGGTGAACAATTTTTTTTTTTTGAGCAAAAATTAAATGAAAATATTTGTTGCAGTGTCAAAGCCAGGATTGACTATCATACTCAGACGTACGATTTGTCAAAAAATGCATGTGGGCTCAAAAAGTATGATAGTGTGGATTAAAAGTGTATGAAAGTGTGTGACAGACTTTTGACAGATCTGTACGATTTTATAATCTTTTGAAATAACTCATAAAATGATTTTTTCTATGCGATCAGAGCTGACTTTTTTTTTAGATGAGAAGAAAACAACAAAATATTTAAAGCATCTGTTTTTCGCATCTTTTTTGTATAAGAGTGTGGCACCTACGACGCCATTTAGAAACGATTTTTAAAGAAGGAGAGAATTCTGTCAGATTTTTGTATAATTAAATCGTACGATTGTGTATTATAGTGAATCCTGGCCTTAACATGATGTAAAATCACCCCTATCTTGAATAAGAAGTGAAACTTTTGTTCTCGAAGTGAAAGTTGCTATCACAAATATCCCATGAAATATTTGTTCACTTCATTGAACAGCTGTTCAAAATTAATAAGCTATCAGTGCACATTGAATGTAAATAAGAAAAATAAGCTTAGTGAAAATTTGTAAATTGAAGTGTGGGAAAGAAAGTAAATTTTTTCAAATTTTTACAAAATTGTTATTTGTAACACAATCAAAAACAGTAAACAAATAAATCAACTGACTCCAATATTAGATATGTGTGTTATTTTTTATTTACATTATCGATAAACAGACAACATCGTCATTAAACTGTTAGGGAATATCAAATAAGTATTGATGTTGTGTTAAAGTGATGTTGCCTCAAAATCGAAGACGATGTTCCCGACGCCATACAGAATAAAGGTATTTAAATAGAATTCATTAATAAATTTGGGATTTGCATGTGATAGACATAATCAGAAGACTATAAAAATCTTTTACTTTCTAAACAAACCCCAAGATTTTATTTTAAAAAAATTTTTCACTTAGAGATATTCCAGAAATTGAATACATTAACATATTTAATACCTATAAGTGGATAAAATTGAGATGCCAAAACCTTGAACTAGAAATTTCTATTGACATATAATAAAATATCAAATCTAACGAAAATCTCGTTTTTGTTGTTTTCTTATTTTTTAAATTGTATTGAAACACGAACACTAAAGATGTTTGCACAATAATTCAAAATTGAATAAAGTAAAACACGATAAATGCAGGAAAGAGATAAAGACTTTTAAACATCAAATCCAATTGATAACTAGTCAGTATAAATTAAAAAAAAAAAAAAAAAACAAAACGAAAAATAGCAACACAATCATTAAATATAAATTAAAGAAAACATAAATATTTTTTTCAAAATTATGGTTAATAATAATTGTGACTAAAATAGTAAAACCTGTTTAATTAAAAAAGACACAAAAAAACAAAGAAAATTTGCTGAGTTTGAATATTTATTGCCTTAAAAAAAAATACTGGTTTAAAAAAAAAAGAACGAAACACTTCTCTACTGTCTGTGAAGTATTTTAGAAATAAACTGAATTCAAGCCAAGTTTTTTGGCAAAATAAAATGTTCTAAAAAAATAAATAAATAAAATAAAATTTATTCGCACTCATTTCTATTTGATTTTCTTAAAAAACAATTTTGGAAAAAAAATACTTGTTCAAGTCACAACTATTTTGTACTCTCGTATCGTTAGTATTCACCTCTATCATGAATATCTTTTCACTTGAAATGTTTTCCCTTTTCCCCAAATTACAATTGTGAATAATTCACGTGAACAATTTTTCATGTAAACAAAAATTCCCCTTATCGTGATTGATTTTTTCTCTGGAAATTTTTTCACTTTTCCCTTAGATTTGTTCACTTAAATTTTACTGGGGAACTGCATACATTATGCAAGTTTTTATCACTTATAATTAAAATATTTAAATTATTAATACTTTTTTAATTCAAGATCAGTTTCTGCAGTGCAGACAGACATTATACTCGACAAGATGCAAAAGAAAGAGATCTACTGCTTGTTGATTTATAAATCATTATAAAAAAAATGGAGACATTAAAAAAATTTAATAGAAATTTTTTATTTGATTTGACATAGTTTTGAAAATTATGCTATTGAAAACCAGCAAGATCGGTCCATGTCCAACAAGGCACCGGGCAAGTCACCACGCCGCCTTTAATTTTTCCATATCATTTGCAACAATGAAGTAACTCCAATAAAAGAAAAAAAAAATAAACATATGGATTGATAGAGGATTAAAAAACTAAAAAAAAAAACATCAAGTTAAGAAATCAGCGCTTGCCCATATTTTTCGAGTTAAAGGCCTCTGAACTTTTCATAGAAAAGTACGCTTGTCCATGATATTTTTTACGACATGAATGTGGGTATCATTTAAAAGCTTTTGAAGATATTTTTTAGCAAATACAAAAAAAAAAATTTTTAATGTTTAGCCCATTAGAGCCGATAACATTTTTGTGTAAAATTATATATAGTAATTAAATTTGATTCTTGTTTTTAATGCTCTCTTTTTTTATTGAAGTTACTTCACTAAACTAGATTTACATATATGGTGAAGAATACAGCACTTTTATATGTTTTAATTTTGATTTGCACTTTGTAACATTTTAATTTTGTAAAAACATTGATACATAAAAAACTTTATAATCCTAACTAACTGGAAAGTTTACAAGAAAGAGTGCTATATTCGGCTATAAACATATATTTATGTAACAATGTTTATTCATGTAAATCGGCATAAGAAATTCTTTCCTACCATTAAGTTTTTCTGTTCTATTGCCAGCTAAAATAATTGTGTTGAATAAAAATGGTTGTCTTTGTTAAGGCCAGGGTTCACTATCGTACACAATCGTACGATTAATCACACAAAAATCTGACAGAATTCTGTCCTACTTTAAAAATCGTTTAAAATGGCGTCTTAGATACCACACTATTATACAAAAAAGATGCAAAAAACGGTGGCTTTAAATATTTTGTTGTTTTTTCTCCTCATATTCAAAAAAAATCAACTCTGATCGCATAGAAATAATCATTTTATGAATTATTTCAAAATATTATAAAATCGTACAGATCTGTCAAAAAGTCTGTCACACTTATACACTTTTAATCCACATTATCATGCTTTTTGAGCCCACATGCAATTTTTGACAGATCGTACGATTGATTATGATAGTCAATCCCGGCCTTTACTAAGTATTCCTCCAGGTAGTTGTATTTACTATTTGTGTAAGACTAACTTAACAGCTGACAACACCCTTAGCAAAACATACAACTTTAAGTAGTAAATGCAACCACCTGCATTAGAGGCAGCGTGCTATTTTGCCTCTTTCCTTAAGGGACATAGACCGATCTTTCTGGTTTTCAATAGGGAAATTTTTTTTTTTAAATTATATCTGATCGATTGACTTATTTAAGTTTTCTCTAGCTCATCTAGTACCGTTTATAAATGAGTTAAAAAAATTTGAAAATATATCATCATAATATAAATGCAAACTTATTTCCTCAAAATTTCATCTATTCACTGCAATAAAGAGGTTCACAGTTCTTAAATAAATTTTTGTAAAAAAATGAATTAATTTTAATAGCCCGTTTTAAATTAAATTGTGCAATGACTTATGAATTTTTTTTGAACAGCTCTAAACGCAACACTTTAATAATTATTTTTTTTAATTTTAATTAAAAAAAACTCATATTTTTGTTAATTTGTTGTCATTGTGAATAAACTATTTTACAAAAAAAAAAAAAAAAAAGATTAATTAGTTTTATTCAGCACTTATTTGGTAACATTTTCAATAGCAATTGATTGTTAATTTGTTTAAAACAGACGTCCTGTTGTGATCACAATGGTGTTGATGCCTGTCTAATTTTTGTTTGCATCCAAACACTGAGTCAATCATACTGACGTTTTGTTTTTTATTTTGGTTTTACAAAAATAATTATTTTTTTTTTAAATCAAGGTTATAAAATTAAATATAATTTCAATGTTTTTTTGACCTTTATTCTTTTCTTTATTCTTTTCTTTTTAATAAAGCACTAGGTCAGGTTTAAAATAATAAAAATATTGTTTTTTATTTATTTTTTCAATATTTCGCCACACCGTTGGGTGGCATCTTCAGGAAACAGGAAACAAATTTATTAAAATTAAGTTATTTCAAATACAAATTATTAATTCATATGAAAAAATTTGTCAAACGAACTCAAAAAATTTTTCAAAAAACAAAGACAAAAAATTCAAACATGTTATACATAAACATACATATAAAAAATTTTCAATACTCAAAATACATTGAAACTTTTAAAAATTTTCAAAACATTTAAATTATACAAAAAACAATATACATATACAAACACAAAAATTTTATTTGATAAAAATGTTACAAATAATTAAGTTAGTTACATTGTAACGTTTACTATTTTTTATGAACCAAATGTCTATAACAATGTGCAACATTATCAGTATCAGCTTTAAAGTTTATTCTTTTTGTTGTTGGAAGTTTAATTATTTGTAACATCTCTAACATATACCGACGTTTATAATTATTTTCAATATTTAAAACTGATGCATCTTCAAAGTTAGGATGATGATTTAGACTCGCACAATGGGAAGATAATGCAGTTTTTTGAGTATTATTTACGTCTTTATATCTTTGATCAGATTTATGTCCAGCTATTCTAGTTTTAAGTTTATTCTTCGTTGTACCTACATATACTTTATTACAATTTTCACTATCATTACCATTACAAGGTATTTTATATACTACATTAGACAAGTTCCATTTTTGTATTTTATCTTTTGTTTTACTAAATAATCTGTTTAAAGTATTAAAAGTTTTGTAAGCCATTTTATATTTTTCCGAATCGAAAATTTTTGCTTTTTCTATTCTTTCTGCTAATTCTGGTACATAAATTAAAGACTTGTAAACTTTTGTTTCTATCACACTTCTTGTGTTACATGCTCTTCCGTACCTAATTTGTTTAAACAAACTCTTTATTAATTGTATTGGAAAATTATTATCGGTTAGTATCTTTATAACTTTATCTTTATTTATCTTGTGAAATTCCTTATCACTTATCTTAAATACTTTTTCTATCAAATTTTTGCCTGTATTAATAATTATTCTTTTGTTGTGTTTGGAATAAAAATTAATAATTCTTCCGGAAGCTGTCGGCTTTTGATACCAATCCATTTTTAGTTTATTACCTCTCCTTATTACTAACGTATCTAAATAGGGAAGTTTAAAATCGCGTTCTATTTCTATTGTGAATTTTATGCAACTATTAAATTTATTAAATGTTTCCAGCATATTTTCGATTCCAGTTTCCGAAACAATACAAAACAAATCATCTACATATTTAGTCATTAATCTTGGTTTAATACTAAGTTCTTCAATGCAGATGTCTAATAATTTATCCATAACAATGTCTGCCACAATTGGAGAGGCTGGGGATCCCATTGGAAGTCCTTTTTGTTGCAAATATATGTTATTATTATATTGAAAATATCTATTATCTACTATGCAAAATTTTAAAATCCGTAAAAATAAACATTTCTCCATTCCAGTATATCCCTGTATCACGTTCCATTTTTCTTCTATTATATTCATCGCTAAGTCAACAGGTATACTCGGAAATAATGATACTACATCAAATGAAACTAACTTTTCCTCATTCTGAATACACTGGTTCTTTATCCTTTCCTTAAATTCTATTGAGTTCTTAACATTATATTTAGAATTCTCTGTAATCTTTTTCAATATTATTGTAATACATTTACACAATTCATAAGATGGGGAATTAATAAAAGAACAAATGGGTCTTAAAGGAAAATTCTCTTTATGAATTTTAGGTAATCCATATAACCTAGGAGCTGTAGCAACATTTGTTTTAAGTCTGTTTTTTTCTAAAATAGTAATAATTTTTTGCTTAAAAAGTTCTTCAACTAAGACATTATTTATTTTTTGCAATTTTGTTGTTGGATCTTTATTTGTTAACTTATAGTTAGTAACATCCCCTACAATATTGTTAATTCTTAAATCATAATCAGTTTTACTTATAGCTACTGTAGTGTTACCTTTATCTGCTTTCAAAATAAGTATGTCTTTATTTCTTCTTAAAAATTTTTCAGCCTTTTCTACATGCTCCAACATGAATCTATCTCTATTAGTTAGTTTTAATTTATTTAAGTGATTATCAATTATTGAAGTTAATTTAGTCCTAGCTATTTCCTGTTCTTCTTTTGTTTTTAATGTTTGTACAAAATCTTCTCCGTCCGCTACCATTTTTAAAACGGGAAAATCTTCTCTCTTAATTGGCAAAGCATGCTTATGCCCTAATGAAAAAATCCACTGAACCTCATCTGGAATATCTAACTTAGTCTTATTGACAAACCACTTATTGTTAAATTCAATACCTAACTCTCTCCTTTGTAACTCTCTTAAACAGTCAAATTTCTTTTTATGAACTTAGTATTAAACCAAGATTAATGACTAAATATGTAGATGATTTGTTTTGTATTGTTTCGGAAACTGGAATCGAAAATATGCTGGAAACATTTAATAAATTTAATAGTTGCATAAAATTCACAATAGAAATAGAACGCGATTTTAAACTTCCCTATTTAGATACGTTAGTAATAAGGAGAGGTAATAAACTAAAAATGGATTGGTATCAAAAGCCGACAGCTTCCGGAAGAATTATTAATTTTTATTCCAAACACAACAAAAGAATAATTATTAATACAGGCAAAAATTTGATAGAAAAAGTATTTAAGATAAGTGATAAGGAATTTCACAAGATAAATAAAGATAAAGTTATAAAGATACTAACCGATAATAATTTTCCAATACAATTAATAAAGAGTTTGTTTAAACAAATTAGGTACGGAAGAGCATGTAACACAAGAAGTGTGATAGAAACAAAAGTTTACAAGTCTTTAATTTATGTACCAGAATTAGCAGAAAGAATAGAAAAAGCAAAAATTTTCGATTCGGAAAAATATAAAATGGCTTACAAAACTTTTAATACTTTAAACAGATTATTTAGTAAAACAAAAGATAAAATACAAAAATGGAACTTGTCTAATGTAGTATATAAAATACCTTGTAATGGTAATGATAGTGAAAATTGTAATAAAGTATATGTAGGTACAACGAAGAATAAACTTAAAACTAGAATAGCTGGACATAAATCTGATCAAAGATATAAAGACGTAAATAATACTCAAAAAACTGCATTATCTTCCCATTGTGCGAGTCTAAATCATCATCCTAACTTTGAAGATGCATCAGTTTTAAATATTGAAAATAATTATAAACGTCGGTATATGTTAGAGATGTTACAAATAATTAAACTTCCAACAACAAAAAGAATAAACTTTAAAGCTGATACTGATAATGTTGCACATTGTTATAGACATTTGGTTCATAAAAAATAGTAAACGTTACAATGTAACTAACTTAATTATTTGTAACATTTTTATCAAATAAAATTTTTGTGTTTGTATATGTATATTGTTTTTTGTATAATTTAAATGTTTTGAAAATTTTTAAAAGTTTCAATGTATTTTGAGTATTGAAAATTTTTTATATGTATGTTTATGTATAACATGTTTGAATTTTTTGTCTTTGTTTTTTGAAAAATTTTTTGAGTTCGTTTGACAAATTTTTTCATATGAATTAATAATTTGTATTTGAAATAACTTAATTTTAATAAATTTGTTTCCTGTTTCCTGAAGATGCCACCCAACGGTGTGGCGAAATATTGAAAAAATAAATAAAAAACAATATTTTTATTATTTTAAACCTGACCTAGTGCTTTATTAAAAAGAAAAGAATAAAGAAAATTAAATATATTATCATCTGTATAATTGATAGGCAAGATGGTTATATCTTTTTTGTTCTGCCAATGAAAAATTAACCATTCTAAAGATACATATTTCTTTGCAGATGTTTATAATCTATTTTATTTAAAGCGATTCAAGTGATTTTCGAAGTTATAAAGAGTTTAAATTTAGTACTAAAATATTGGCAATTAGTACACAATTGTGTATGAACATTCATATCTGTCCACCAAGCATTTGACGTTTTGAAAACATTTCTATAATTTAATAATTTTGGCGCTTAAAGCGCAGTCGAATGAGTCCACCGCTGGGCGCACTAGTAAAGACAATATATGTCTTTGTGAGTAGCATTAGGAATTTAAAACAAAGTAGATTTCTTTATAATAACTGTTCCCTATTATATTCATTTTATATTATAGTTTAAGTCGAGTATTTAAAGTTTGGTGACTAAAGACTGAAATTGAGTCGACTGACTCTGTACTCTTTCAGCCAAATCGCCCAGTGGGCAGGAGAAACCAAGAACCTGCAAAAAAATTTAGTATTTCCTGATATGAAAACTACCCATGGTTCTATTAAGCGAAATGTGCTGCAATGTTCTTTCGTAACGCATTCAATGTTTTACGCCCACAAAGTTCAATCGAATTTACTCATCATTGAAAATATTTCATAGATAAATCCAATATTAGGTTTCCTATTTTATCAACAGATTTTATTTAAACTAGTGGACGCACCCTAAAAAATACAACACCAACTTTAATAAGAAAAACAATAACAAACATGCAACACACAATGTGGCGCCGAAAAAAATTAAGCAAAAATTATTAACTTTTAACACAGATACAAAAACAAAACACAAAAATAACAAAACGTATTTTTATTCACATTTTATACGAGTAGCAACAACTATAACTGCCATTAATAATTTAAATAAAATAAATATGATTGTAAGCAAATTGAACAGAGTAATGTGTAAAATAATTATTTTATTTTTATTATATTTCTTCTTGTACAAAGAAACCTACAAGAAACACGTTTGTTGGGTTCACATCTTAATGAGATTTTTATTTATTTTTTATGCTGACGTAAAAGCTTTTTTTAACAAAGAAATTAAAGGCAAAAATCTACCAACTCCTGAGCTTTTGGTTGACGAAAAAGAAGATTTATAAAATGTCAATTGTGGATGTGTGAATATTTTTCTTTGAAAAAAAACAAACTAATGAATAAAAGTCCAAAAAAAGTATTAAATGTGAAGCGAATAATTTTGTGCTCTTTTTGTTGCTTTACAAGAAATTACCAATTTTTTTTACACATTTTTTTTATTTTTATAACCTGTCTTTTAGGGTGTATATTTTTTCTTAACGATTATACAAATTTAAATCTATGCACTATGGGAAAGTAATTAATCAGAAGTTCACAATTGAAACGATGTTAAATTCCTTTTTAAATTATTTCTGTTGTATTTTTTTTTTTTAATAAAATATTTATCTTTTCAAAACATAACTAAAATCATGGCTGGTGTGGCTAAAATATTAAATGTATTTAATTTATTTGTTAATCAAGTTTTACAAACTCCACTTCAGGTCTTTTCTTAAAGAGAAGTAAACTTATCAGGCCTACTTGCCTTCTTTAGAAAGGAAAAGAGTAAAAGGTATAGTTGGTAAAAAAGAATGATAAATAGAAAGCTTTATTCTTTAAAGCTCTACAATTGCAGTTTATGTTTAATTTTAAGAACCGCGTTGCAGTAACGATAAGGAGCCATAGAGTTGTTGAAGCTGGTATGACAGTTGCAGTAAAGTATTGATAAATGAAGGCCAGGATTGACTATCATATTCAGTCGTACGATCTGTCAAAAATTGCATGTGGGCTCAAAAAGTATGATAGTGTGGACTAAAAGTGTATGACAGTGTGTGACAGACTTTTTGACAGATCTGTACGATTTAAAACTCTTTTGAAATAATTCATAAAATGTTTTTCTCTATGCGATCAGAGTTGATTTTTTTTAACAGGAACAGGTTGATTAAAGAAATTTTACTGAGACTCCACAGTAGGAACAGTTTTTATTTAGATTTTTGTTAAATAAATATTGATGAGTGTTGGTCGTGTGCACTATATGTCAACGAGAAAAAAATATTAGTTTGCTTTTGTTGATATTTGTAGGGTATGTTAAGAGTCGCTATGTTTGGTCTGCTTTAGGAATAGAGACCATCCTCTCCAAAGCTTTTCTTATTGGTGCTTCTTTAATATATTTACCCCTATCGTGAATAAAAAGTAAAATTTTGTTCCCATAAACTTTTAATTCCCCTCGAAGTGAGAATTGCTATCATGGATTTCCCATGAAATATTTGTTTACTTCACTGAACAGCTGTTCAAACTTAATAAGCTATCACCGCATATTGAATGTAAGTAAGAAAAATAGGCTTAGTGAAAATTTGTAAATTGAAGTTCAAAAATAAATAAATAAATTTTTTTTACAAAAACGTGACGTGCAAGACGCGTATAACCCCTTGAAGTTGCCCAAGACATTGCTGACCCATTATAAAAAAATGTATTACATTTTTTTTTTTTATATCTCCATTTTTCATTTAATGAAATTTTTAATAAAAAAATTTATTGATAATTTTAATATTCTAATTATAAGTGATACAAACTTGAAAAATGTATGCAGTTCTCCAGTAAAATTTGAGTAAACGAATCCAAGTGAAAAAATTTCAGGAAAAAAATCAATCACGATAAAGATTACGTGAAACTTTATTCACGTTAATTATTCACGATTTTAATTTTGGAGAAAAGGGAGAGCATTTCAAGTAAAAAGATATTCATGATAGGAGTGAATAGGCTGATAATAATGAAATTAAAAATATATAGTCTTTTAGTCAAGGGGTACTTGATCATGCACGTTTTACAGCTGCCTCATCAAAATTGTTTCCTTGTATAGTAACGTGGACTGGTGTCCAAAATAATATGATTTTGCTCTTATAGTTAATTAAGAGGTCTCGCATTTTTTTATTAAACGCCTGCTGTTATTGGCAAGTTAATCTACTTAGAATGAGTTATGTTTTTATAAAGTAAAAATTACACACATTTGCCCCATTGTGATACTGTAACATTTCAAAGTTTATATTTTTAAGTAACGGATTGTTATTTCTTGCTGTTGCTAATGTTGATGGTGGTATTATTACCGCAGCACTTGTACTAGCACTACAACTGCTACAAAAAGCAACAAAAATAACAACAGCAACAACATAAATAGCAGCCACAGACACAGCAACAATTAAAAGAAATATTTAAGCTTTTTTAAACACGATTACAATACAAACACAAAGAAAAATGAAAGAAATAAAAACGAAATATGTTAAAGAAATAAGAAACAAATTGTTTTCTTGAGCCTCTAGTCAAACCATCAAGCATTAGTCGTTATTAAGAAGTTGTACTAAGCTAACACGCTTTTAACTTAAGGTCTAAGCATTAAACTCAAATTTAGTGGTTTTGAGAAAAAATATTAAAATACCAATTAGAAAAAAAAAATTATTAAATAATTAAGAAATTTGCAACAAAAAGTTTTCAATAATAAATCAATAAAAAAAACAAAAACAACAAACCATTTACAAAAAGGCTGATATTTTAAATAAATTTTCTTTTAATTTAAACAAATAATTAAGTAATTTTCATACAAAGCAAATAAAATGAAATTCTTTAACATGTGAGTTCAAATATTTTTGGTTTTTTTACATTAAAAAATTTATTTTTTTTTACATTAAAAAATTTATTTTTTTAATTTGTCTTTAAGAAATTGTGTCTAAATTGAAAACATAGTTCGTTCATATAATTGAATTAACTTTATTAAAGTATTAAAATGTGTTGTGTTTTTAATGAACTGGTGGATGGTTGGTGTTAAAAGGACAAGGGTCATTTTCTCACAGCTTTATGAGGTTTCTTTCTTCAGTCTTTTGTTGTTTAGTTAGTTTTAATCGTTGTTCTTGTTGTTATTTAATATGCAATTCTTTTTTGTTTGCTGTTATTGTTGTTGTTGTATGTTGTGTTGCATACAAGTTTTTTTTTTGTTTTTGTTTTCTGTCATGTGATGATGATATTAAAAAAAATTAGTTTCAACAATTTTGAAAAGTTTAAATGTCAAATAAAACAAGTTTCTGTCTTAAGTTTTTCTTCAATTTGAAAATTTTATACAAAAAAGAAAAAAAAAAAACAGGCGATCAATTGTTAAAATACTACGTGCATAAATGTATACGTTGACTATAAAGACCTACCAATACATTGTAAATAAATAAATTACATAAAAGCGTTTATAAATGGTAAATTTGTAATCTTTTGTGTCTAAAATTAACTTTTTAAAGGCTTTAAAGTGCGAGTATTAATTATTTTATTTCTTTTAATAGTAAATTTCATAACCATATTTGCATTTTAAATTTGGTTTGATTTAAAAAAAAAAAAAAAAAAACAAAAACCTTGACTACAATTTGTTTTCGGTCTGGATGTGGGCTTGAATACGAATATTTGTTAATATTTGATTATCAGAATGCCCAGAATATTGCAGTACAACTTGGTTTTGCAAAACTTTATTTTAATTTTTTAGATAGGGGAGACTTGTAGTTAGTTTTTTTTCTATTTAAATAAAATTTTCATTTTTTAAGAATTACATTTTACTTTACACATTCTTTCTATTTCTCATTTATGCGAGGGAACAATTTTCAAATTTTTTTTCAATACTTTTTAAAGTAATTAAAAATTAAAACACGGGATTATTAAATTAAATTAATTTCACTTTAAAATTATTATGCTACTTTTCCGATATTGACTATTGAAGGTGAAAGCACGTTTCGATGGCCATTTCGCTACCGCTTACTTAGCTCTTCATGAAACTTCTCACAATTATTTTAAATGAACTAAAGATTTTTGTCTAAACAATCACTTTATTGGACAAAATTCAAAGTTCAAACAAAAACAACAATAATCAACTTTGATTTTACTTTTCTTTATCCGCTGTATACGGCCGACTTTTTTACACAGTTTTAAAGATGTTGAAAAATAAAAACACTATGTTATTTTATTTTTGCTTAATGCACTTGCATTTGCATTAAGCAACCTTTTTCACAAACTTCCAATGCATCCCACTAAACAGTTACCAAAATAATCTAATCGCTTTGGTACTTACAACACCGGTCAGTGGTGTTGTGAAATCTAACTCTAAAGCCGGTGCCTATGCCAAAATAATTTCTGATAAAATATCATATCTGAAAGAGCGGTATTTTGAAAATTTCAATCTAATTCGAAATTACGATGAAATATATCAAATGATACAAACTAATTAACTATGAACTTTTAAATCTTTAAAATGGTAATTGGGCTAAATTAATAAAGAGTAAAAAAATTTTTATTGCCGTATCATATGGCTCGGCGTTTTCCAAAATTAAATTCTTCTAACGATGATGAATTTTTCTTTTCGTGGGACAAAAATGTAAACAAATACTAAATCTATTTCCACAAGAGAAAAGAGTGAAATGGGCTGCCGCAATTTTGAATGGACATGAAAAATGTATGTATGTAAATCAAAAAACATTGTGTACAATCGTACTTTTCTATAAAAAAGTTCAGAGGCCCGTAACTCGGAAAATGTGGACAAACTCCAATTTTTTCACTTAAAATTTTTTCTTATTTTTTAATTCTTTATCGCTTCACACATTTTTTTTATTACAGTTACTTAATTGTTCTAAACGACATGGAAAAATAAGAGGCAAGCATGGGGTTTTGCCCGCTGCCTCGAAGGACATGGACCGATCTTGCTGATTTTCAATAGCAAATTTTCAAAACTATGTCTGAATATTGGGCGTTATAAAATTTAAATAAAGACATAAGAGGTGTTACTAGAAATAAGTAAGATCAGTTCATGTCCTTCGCCGCAGCGGTCAAAACCCCACGCCTACCTGTAATTTTTCTATATCATTTGGTACAATAAAGTAACTCCAATGAAAAAAACAAATATATGGGACGATAGAGAATCAGAAAAAAACATCAAGTGAAAACTTTGGCGCTCGCCCACATATCCCGAGTAACAGGCCTCTGAACTTATCAAAACTTTTTGAATAACAATATGGGTATCATTTTAAAGTTTGTGAAGAGATCTTTAAGGAAATACAAAAATTAAAAAAAAAAGCTTAACCCAATAAATTTTCTGTCACCTCTTTGTTTGTTTTTTTTTTTTTATTGGAGTAACTTCACTTAACAAGATTTATATAAATTGTGAAGGGTATTACGTGATCAAGATTAACGTCAGTACCTGGCCGCGATGCCCTAATCTGACGGTGGTCTTACTACTGAGTGAAATACAAAGCGTCGACTAGCGCTCCTTGCCTGGGCTCAGCCGACAGAGTTGAAGACTTTCCAACTCCGCTGCTGAATATGCAACAGCACATTTGTTTAGCACCTCTCCTTCCCTGCGGAAACTAAACTTTAACCGACAGCACCACGTGTACCCTGAAGGGACCTCACCAATAACCGCCTACAGAGTTGGCCGGCTCTCTGCATCGGCTACCGGTTCCCTCTTAAAGGCACTGGTCAGCCCTTCGACAAGTACCCGACTTGTCTATCCAGATTTAGTGCCTGCACACCGGGGAACTGGTTCCCCCTCTACCCCGATTGTACTATGTCTGTGCCTAGGTTAGAAATCAGCCAGACTTCTTGTAGTACCCCTGGGGGGTTCATAAGATTTTGACTTTCTTTTATTTTCAATGCAGAAAATAACTTCAGAGAGAAGAAAAATGTTTTTAAATTATCGGTTGCACTTCAGTTAGAAAAATGTTTTCAAACTGTGATGAACTGACAATTTAAAAATATTTTTCAAGCTGAAGTGCAAAATGAAACCGTATTTAAATATTTAAAGAAACAAATTAAAAAAATATAATATTCGATGTTTTGTAAACATTCCACGCAACATACATATATTATTATCGTAATAATTTTAAAAATTTAACAACACGCACTAACACAAAACAATTTAAAACAATTAATTCATCTTTAATGTGTCAATTTAAATTAAGAGCAAAAACAATAATTGCAACATTAATATCAACAGAAAAGAGAAAAATACGAATAAAAAACTTTCAAGGTCGTTTGGATCAACTTTGTCAAACATTAAGAAAAAAAAAACTTTGCTATTAATGCATTAAGACAAACATTCACACACAGATGCAAACAAAAGTTGATTGGTCGCCTTATTTTATTTACAGGCAGATACAAATATTTAAAAGAGACCAGCCACAACAACAACAAATAATGCTGCCGGTGTTCCACAACTTCTTAATTTGTATGTTAATGCTTTCAAAAAACAAAAAATGCTAAACGAAATAACAGAGAACTGTTTATTCAGGCTTAAAATTATAATTGATAAATCAAAAAAAAAAAACATTAATATTCATTATTAATATAAAACATATACAGATGTAAATACCTACATGTACACGTACATACACATATATATATATGCATGGGTACGTGCTACAATTGCATACTATTTATTTTTTCTTAAATATGTTTCGCACCAAATCATTTTGGTAGATTAATTAGGAGTTTTTTATTTGAATTTAATTAAGACAACAACAACAAGAACACAAATTTAAGCAGTGTTAAAATGTTAGAAGCAATATTTGAATGCATTTTGTCTGCGATTTTGGTAAGAGATTTTGTTTAATGGTTTTATTATTTAATTTTTTTATATACGAGGGTATGTTAATAAGTTTTGTCACAACTAACAGAAATGTATTTCGTGCTCATAAATCATGAAGTAGAAAAATTTTGTCTACTGAGCATCCACGTCATTATAGAAAGAAAATTAGTAATTGTTGCTTAAAATCTAAGAGAAATAACTGGAAATAAATACATAAAAAGTGCATCGATTTAAACAAATTTTCAAATGGAAAGAAGAGAGATGTAGTCGAGCAAACCTTTAGCTTAAAGATATGTAAAGAAAAGCTTTTTCAGTTTACCAAAGTTTTAACTTTTAGCTTATAAGAAGATTCTTATAAAAAATTATTTATTTAAAAAGTTATTTCATTAGTTGTTGTAAATAATTATTTTTATAAAATAAATATATAATAATTAATGCCGACCTTAATGCTAATTTACTGAAAGTAAAATAAAATTAAAACCAAAATATTTAAAATTGAAATTAATATTTTATTTTATAAAATTTTCTTTTTATTGCTTTTAAGCCCCGCGCTAACTTTTTGAAATTAAAAATACATTTTTGCTCTAAAAAATAGTTTTTACTTTTTATGCAAATAATTTTTTAATGAGCAAACCGTCTTGAAAAAGCTAGTTTTACATGCTCCTGAATTGTTTTTATATCACATTTATTAACTGAACAATTCATTTTTATTTTTCTTTATTTTGTTGCACTTTTCATACAAAAATGTACTCTGTTTACGAAAAATATTCTGTGTCTACGTCATACAAAAAAGAAAGCGATACACAACAAACGGACTTGGGCAATGTACAATCTTGTTTTCTTGATTCATGTTTCGTGCTACTATTAATTATTTCGATTTAGGTATTAAATATTGATGACAAAGTAGTGATTAGTGCGTTCCAAGTATAGAAAAAATTTTTTTTGTAGCTCAATACTTAAAAGTATTTTCACGGTTGTATTTCTCATTTCAATTGTTTGAAGATTTTAAGGGTTAAAATACACTTCTCCTAAAAAACAACTCTATTTTTGTGTTAACATAAATAAATAGGCAAAATTTCATTCTCAATAAACCAAAAAAGAACAGCAATACATTTTTCAAAATAAATACCATGGCAAAATAATACCAGGTGGTCGCAATGACGAATTTATTGATTTTCACCGAAATGCTTAATGCCAAACACCATAATAAAATTTTTATATATATTTTTTATATATGGAGTTTAACATTTCAGGTTTTGACGAAAATTAAGAATTCGCTATTGCGACCACCCAGTACTAATTCGCCTTGATGAATACATACAGTATTGTGCAATACAAAAGCAACAAACTTCATAATAAGGGTATAAAAAAGTTTGAGAATGGCTAAATAAATTGTATCAGACAAATAATCCATTAAAAATGTTATATTCTGTTTGTTCTAATTGATTGCATCTCGTACCTAAAGTATATGTGTGTGTGTAATTTTACAAACTATAAATTTAAATATATTTTCTTTTCTAATTTCAGTTCAATGCGAATAAAGTAATTATTGAAGTGTTTTTATTGTTAAATCAAGTTTGCTTGTCTCGCTGTATTTTTTGTTTTGATTAAAAAGACATTATAAATTAAAATTTATTCTTTGTTTAATTCATTCTATTTGGCTATAATACATGTAGTTACAACAACAAGTGTATAAAATTCATTATAATTGAATAGAATTCCAAACGAACGCGAATTGTGGTAGCACAAAAAAACAAAAGACTTGGGCAACAAGAGTAATGCAGAAAATCTTAGATAAAGAAACATGTCTGTAATACAGTCACATTAAGGAAGTGTTTTACACTAAACAATATTATTTATAATATTTTTTTAACAACAGCTAAGTTATATTTAATTAGTGTTGTTGTAATTTCTTACTTAAAAACACTTGTTACTAAGTTTATATATCGATGTATATTAAATAGTTTTAAAAGATCATTATTTTATTATAAAATGTTAATGGCTTAAACAAAGAATTTTTTACACTGCTACTAATCTGTTTTTCCAGAAATAGAAGTAGTCGTTACATGAAAAAAGAAATAAATCCTTACTTCAATATTTACTAATATTTTTTTTTTCATGTCAACGCAACAGCAATAAAATATATTTAGGTTGTATCTGACACTTTTTTGAAATCAAAAATTTAACTTTAAGTGTGTGACTGACTTGCAGACTTTTTTTTTACAAAACAAAGATCTTCAAGTAAATACTTATTTTATTGAATAATTTCTTAATACGTTTTAGTATTTTCTTTTAAGCGTTAGAAAAATTGTTTGTAACGGTTTTCTAGTCACGTTAATAAATCGTGACTAGAAAATAGGTTTAAATTTAACTAATGTTTCTGGATGTTTGTATGAAATAATTTATACAATATGTTGTCTCGTTTTTAACCATATTGAAAGTTTGCAATTATTACTACCGTCTTATTGCGAATAATAAAATCAAGGTCTGATGATATTTCTCAAGAAAATAAAAAACAAAAAATAAATAATTTTTAAAACAGAAATAAAAAATCAATAAATAGCTGTTTGCTTAAAAATGTGTTTAACAGATCTACTTTTAATGGTATTTCTATACCCTTCACCACGAAAAGTGGAAAATGGATATAATTTAGTTTGTCATTTCGTTGGTCATTTCTACAATATCCATTTCCAAGCCCATATTCTGACTTATTATGCATAGAGAAGTCGTCTGTCCGTCCGTTTTAGTGTTGGTATTAACTTTGCCAAGGAACTAGATATGATGGAGAAAATTTAAATACGCCAATCGAAAGAGGTGCTATTGAAAATCAGCAAGATCGTTCCATGTCCTTCGATGCAGCGGGCCAAACCCCACGCCCACCTCTAATTTTTCTATATTATTTGGAACAATGAAATAACTCCAATTAAAACAATAAATATATGGGGCGATAGAAAATTAAAAGAAAAAGAAAAACATCAAGTGAAAAAATTGGCGCTCGCTCATATTTCCCGAGAAACGGACCCCTAAACTTTTTAAATTTTTTTAAATAGGAATATGCGTATTATTTAAAAGCTTTTGAAGAGATCTTAAGGAAAAACAATTTATTGAAATGCTTAACCCATTAAGAGCCGAAGACATTTTTATGTATTTTTTTAATTATTTAATTCTCTGTGACCTCAATACATGTTTTTTTTATTGGAGTTACTTCGCTACATACATTGTGAAGGGTATATAAGATTTGGCATAACCGAATATAGCACTCTTACTTGTTTTTTATTTAATTTCATAAACGTGCTTTAGATATCATTCTTAAAACGAAACAAATTATTTTAAGACTTAATGATTTTTTAAGACTTCTTTGCATATTAATTAAGTGAAGAAGATGATTTTGTGGTTTTTCTAAAGAAGTTCTGTTTGGCACAAAGCAAAGAAAAACCCTGACACAGTCATGATCTCATTATAAACGTAAAATAAATTATATTTTATATATTTTGTTTATTAATGTTGAGGCGGCCGCTGGCACCTGTGATAACAATCAATATACAAGAGCACACATGCATGTTATAATTTTTGAACCATTTTTGTCTTCTACACACTCTTTCTGAGAAGTTTTAAAAATTCCTAAGAAATTTGCCAGGAATAAGTTTTGTGATTTTGTTTTTATAGGATTTTAAAGAAAAGTAAACTTCCGCCTTAAAGTTATTATTCTTTTTCTGTTGTCTTAAACGAACCTGTAACAAATTGTAATTTATCTTTTTACTCAAATGAGCTTTTTTTTATTACTCAATTGTGTGTGCGGTTATTAGTTAAAACCTGTTTTGTTTTAAATGACACAATTGATAATCTAAAATTAAAAAAAAATATATATTTATTGGTTTCTATTAAAAAGTTTATAAGGTTTGCGTTTGCAAAGCTTTTGCATTTTATTGATTTAACAAATTGCAGCTTCAAATCATGACCTTTGGTTTTTCTAACATAAATTTTGTAATTAAAATTCTTGTGTTAAGTATTTTTAAAACTTTAATATTTATTATAGTGTCATGTATTTTTATTTATTCATATATTTAAGTATTTTTTATGCTTTCAAGAAATATGTACTTTAGGTGTAAAAGAAAAAGAGGAAAGCATACTTACGAGGGCAAACCAAAAATGTCTATCTAAAATTATATTAATATTTCTAAGAATTTTCAACAATAAATTGAGGCAACAAAATATGACTAAATAAATTTCTTACCAGTTTTCTTTTGTTTAATAAGCCATGATTTGTACGAACTTTTTTCTTTTATTAGAAATGTAAAAAAAAAATCCAGTTGCCTATTACACATTTACAACAGCTTTCTTTGACTTAATAAATCGAAAATTTTGAAAATAAGAAAATTTGGCTTCAGAAATCATCAAAAAATCAGAAAAATCCATGACCTCACATTACTGATGCGAATCCAAGGGTGCCAAGTACATTTTGAAATCTAGAAAATACGCGTCAATTAAACAAGAGAAATGTGTGTCCTATCAGGCATCCTAGACTTTTTTTTAGTCCAATCCCTAAATTAAAAGTATTCAACCAAAATTTGAATCACCAAAAATCTCCATGAAAACAATTCCGCTTTTATTTAAAGCAATTTTAGGAATTACCATAAGTAAATTTTATTGATGCTTTATTTTTAAATATAATTTAAACAATAAGGCCAACCTCGCTATAGATTTGTGATACAAAAATCAAACTGCTATAAAAAAAAAAAAACTATAACCCCCTAATCTGATAATACAGACAGACAGTGTGCGAATGCATATTTGAGCAGTTTGGACTGTTGCCGCTTCCATTTAATTTTTCAGATTTTTTTCCCAGCGAATAATTTTCTTTTTATTATAAAAGAAAGTGGTTTAAAATGGAAAGGTTAGAATCAAACACCTAAGACACCTTGTAGGATTATTTAAAGAATCTTCTTACTTTAACGAAGGTTTCAAAGTATTGAAAGAGTTTTAAACTTAAAGGAAAACAACCTTTTTATCTGGTTATGCAACTGTTAAAATTAGTTTTTTTTCTTCGTAAGATTTTATGAACTACCCTCGTATTAAGCACCTTGCCATAAAATAAAATCTAGTAACAAGTATGTGAGACT
Organism: Cistogaster globosa; assembly: GCA_937654795.1. Taxonomy (NCBI): domain Eukaryota; kingdom Metazoa; phylum Arthropoda; class Insecta; order Diptera; family Tachinidae; genus Cistogaster; species Cistogaster globosa. Next base: position 119,617,395 of record OW569406.1, on the reverse strand, counting down.
GTATGTTAAACACTAACTGTAAATTTTGTAAAGTTAAGTTGCATAAATGTGCATGTGCAAATATATTCAAATATATTCTATTCAATCATATTTTGAATACCGGTTTTTATACTTTATTTGCATAATACTTAAATTACTTAAGAGTCGAGCAACACAACTAAAATAACTAACGGCTAAATATTCCATTCGTCACACAAATGCCTTAAAAAATGTGTACGTTTTTAACATACTTTTAGATACCATTGTGTGTGTTTGGGTTTTTTTATAGTTTTTGAGTTTTTGAATGCAAAACGAAGAAAACCTAATCCGGTCTAAGAAAAGAAATATGTAATTAAATTGTACGTCCTTGAGTTGTTACATAGAAAATAAAAGCTAAAATTGTTTATTTAAGAGGACTTGTAAGTTTAATAGAGAAATAAAAGCTCTTGTAAAGAAACCGAAAAACAAAAACCGGCGTATTTTTAACACGTTAGAATTTAAGCCTTTGAGCAGTGTGACCGTTGGCAATTTTCAAAAAGTAGCACAAAAAGGGGATTTTTTTTAAGTGGCACCAAAAAGGGGATTTTTTTAAGAAAGTGGCACTAAAATGGGGATTTATCCGAAAAAGGGCAAACTATTTTAAAAACGTAATAACTACCATACACTTTTCATTTTCAATTTACATATAATGTTTAATTTAGTTCAACGCTTTAAAGTTTTATTTATTTACAGTATTTATAAACAAAAACTTTAATTCATAAAAATATTTACTATACATCTATAAATTTTAACAAGATCTGCACTCGGAGTCAAATCTTTCAGATCAACATCCAATAAGTTTAAAGCTGAAAGCATAGATTCGCAAGTATTTATTTTCAAACTACTGGATAATTTGTTTTTTATTAGTGCTACCTATGAAAAAATATGTTTAGCAGATGCACTACTGTATGGTAAAGTGAAAATATATGTGCAAAAGTTATGCAAGTTTGAAAATAATTTTTCTTCGTCTATTTTTGAAACTTCCTACTTCATGCCAAAATTGTTTGGCATCCGAAATTTGAAATATGTGCTCATAGCTTTTATGATTCGTTTTAATTTCTAATAAATTTAGTTCTGTAATAAACGCTTTCAGATCAGTTATTACATTGCTAATTAGGCTTAATAAATACTGGAGCCAAATACGTTAGCTTTTTATATTTAATGTCAATTCTTGAAACTATTTCTCCACACAATTTTTGATAAAAAATTTATATTTGGCTTTTAATGTCAATTATAAAAGTTTTAGAAAGTCCTTCAGCACATATTTCACTTTCAGTTTCATGACCAATATATAGTTAATATATTAATATCCTTAAGGTACAAAATATTAAGAAAATCTATGTTTTCTATTTTGAAGTTATTTGTATATTCTTTTTTAAGAAAATTTTTAATCAATTCTAATAAAATGTTTTTAGTGGAGGAAACAAGATTATATAATTTGAGAAGACTCACTTTGAAAATTTGTGTTTAATTTGTTCACGCTTTTAAAAATAAACACCAACAATTTTAAATAAATTTTATTTATAGGAGATAAACTTCTTGAATGATACGTAATTTTTTCTAAATTGAAACATTTTTTTTCTTCGAACTGTGCATAAACAGAAAAATGTTGTAGAACTGACCAGTTCTCCAATGTTATTCTTGCAACAGACTCAAAAGACAACCATCTAGTGACGCTAAGTCTTGTACTTTGGTACACTAAAAATGCTTTGTAATTCTTTAGATTCTAACAAATCTTTTGAACTTTTAAAGTATTTAAGAATAATTTTAAGAAGTAGTTCAGCTTTCTCTGGAATTCATGCTAAAGTTGAGCTTTTCATTAAATTTATGGAATGGCATACGCAGCCAATATGAAATAAGTTTAATAATTGTTTCCTTAGTGGTGCAGCTACACCGTTATTTTTTTCTTCCATAGTTGAACCATTGTCCGTTGCAAAACCAATAAAATTCTTTACTGGTATTTTGTTTTCTTCTAAGCCTGATAGAACGGAGTTGCAAATGGTTTCGCCAGAATCATTGTTAACCGCTTTGTCGAAAAAAAAATTTACCCTACCTTATGTAAATTGTATATACAAGCAGCGAGTTCTTTAAAAAATAAAAATAAAGCAAAAAGTGCCATATAACAAATAAGGGTCAAAAATGGGTAAAATATATCAAAAAGTGGCAGATTTAGCTCTTTTTAAAAAAGGGGCTCTAAAAGGGCCAAGCATTCAAAAAAGTAGCAAATTGCTAGTTAGTAGCACCAACAGTCACGCTGCCTTTGAGGCAAAAAACAATGACTTCAACACTTATAATGCTACGAGCATTTCAGTCTATATGCAAAAAAATTACAATTATGAAAAAAAACTAAATGTGTTTTGTTTTAAAGACACTATAAAATAGATCAAAGCGATTGGCCAGATGGAAACGATTGTTTGACAGTTAGGTTACCGGCGAAATTCAATGATCCCGCCATCGCTACTATCTGGTAGTTGATTCGTTTTGAACAAGATTTTTTGTGAGTTTTTTCACTTTTCCCTTTTCTCCTATTTTAAATTTGCTCGCCCCTATATTGACTGCGGAAAGTGAAGCAAATTCGAAAAAAAGTAGAGGTTACAAAATATAAAAGAGAAATTATGCATAAAAAAGCAAGATAGTTCCCTTCAAATTACGGTGATACCACTATTTTATTTATTTTTTTCTCACAGAATTTATAACAAGAGGACTCTCATATTAAGAAAAAATTATTATCATGAGTATAGTTATGATTGGGCTGTAAGTATTAATAACGAAAAGCTTCGTTAAGACGGCAACCTGCTTTCTGTTAAACAGCTGCTAGCTTATTTTTATGACACTTATTTTAATTAACCAAATTTATTCTTATTTTAATCCAGTTATTTCGACAAATATTCGTTTTCTTTAATTTACTTAATATTTTATTGGGAAAAAACAAGTTTTAAAGCAAATCACCTTTACCCACATTTTGTGTCTCCAAAATGATTTTAAATTAAAGGTTTTCAAATAAATTGGTTTCTTGCCTCTTTTTCTTTACCCTTTATCTATCCTTTAAACTTAGAAATAGAAAATAATTGCTTGATGCCGGGTTTATAGAACATGGGAATGCAATAATAACTCGAAACTCACACCTTGTATTACAAAGACCATATTTTGAAAGGCTTTTTTTTAATTTTTTGTTGGCTTATTTTTTTCCTCATAATAATGATTAATTAATATTTTCGCCATTGAATTTTTTTCTTTACCCTAGACATCAAAGTGTACACTGGTGTCCTGCAACAATTAAATAAGAAAAATATATGAATCTTTTATAAATATTGAGTTTGACCTTGCACCGAACACAAAAAAATGCATTCGCCACTGCTTTTTTTATTTTTTTTTCTTGAAAGTTAAAAAATATTTACATTTGTAATAAAAAGTAGCTCCGTTCCCGTACTTTTTGGGTAAAGTTCAGTAAAATGAGAGAAAACATAAATTATTCTCAATTAAAGAGAAAAATGCCCGAAAGTACGGGAACACAAAAAACCAAATTTCTATCCCAAAACAAGATATCGAGCAAAATATACATGCAGTTGTTTATATTAAACATAAGAACACAAATATTTTGTATGTTCTTGAATTTATTTTAATATTTATAGGAATAAAACCTACAAATAACAGTTTTGCGAATCATTTGCGTGTATGAAACATGGAACTTTTGTATTTGCTACTGTTTACTTTTCAATCAGCTGATTGTTTTTTAGTTTACACAAACTTACCCAAAGAAAAAGCCTGAGCTGTTTCGTGCAGAAAGAAGAAGAATTTTATTCTCTCAAAAACTCTCTCTTCTACCCAAACTTGTAGTACGGGAACAGTTTTCGGTAACATTGGGATCCCGCAGGTTCCCAAAATTGAGTAAGGGATCGCACCTAGTATTAAGTTTTAAATATTTTATATTTTTTTATATCGATTGATTTAATTTTTGTTTAATTTTCATTAATTGAATTTTTGTTTTATTTACAAATTTCATTTATAGAACTTTAGTTTTCGTTATTTTTACTCTGATCTGCCACTTGAGCTTCAGCGAAGCTGAAGAAATAGGAGTTGGTAAGCGAATTGCTCTTAGACGCCCTGTCGGAAAAGCTGCCAAACCATCAACAACTACAACGCCAGCACCCGTTGAAGAAGAAGAGGGTGATTATGCGGAAAATGCCGAAGAAAAGGAATATGATGATAAAGCTGAGGAAAGTGTTTCAACAACAACTACTACTACAACAACAGAAACACCTAAGCGTATTGGACCTGTTATACGTCCATTCCGTTCCAATGATGATTTCTTAAACTCCCTCAAACGCAGACAAATGATTGCCAAGAAAAATAAATGTAATTCAAAATGATTTAAATAAAAATACAACATTTTTTCTTTAATAAAAAAAAAACTTTTTTTATTACAGTAGAAAAACCAGCGCCTAAGCCTAGCAGACCTGCAGCTTCCCAAGACTCACAAGAGGAAGCCGAAGAATCAGCTCCAGTAGCTGCTCCAGCTCCCTCAAAAGGTTTTAACAAATCCAGTTCATCATGTAAGTTAAAGAAAAAAAATTGTTTTATTATTTTTAATTATTGTTTTCTATAGTAAATCGTCGTAAATTGAATAAACCATCAAAATCTGAACCAGCTGAAGATACTGCCGCCGAAGAATCTGAACATGAACAAAAAGAAGAAGCTAAACCTAAGCGTCCTTTAGGTCGTTTAGCTTTAAGGAAGCGCAACTAAACTAAATATATTCTTCTAAAACTATAGCGTTTCTAAAAAAAGAAATCTTAAAATCCATTTAATTTCAAAGTTTTATATTTAATTCTTCTTCTTCTTCGTTTTTTTTTATCAAAAATATTTCTTCGCTCTGCATTAATTTTTTTTGTCGAATTTGAAATCAAATTATTTAAGAATTATGGCCGTTACTGTCATTCATCCCTTTTAGACTTTAGTTTTAGTAATTGAAGCGAACAAGAAATTAAATTGCATATTTTTCTTTACTCTTCATTGTACGAATTTGATTTTATGTTTCCATTCGTGTGTGTTATAATATTATTTTTTATATTATAAACAATATGTACTTTAAACATTTTATTTGTATATATTTCTATTAAAATAAAAAGAACAACAAATTTATAAAATTTTAAAATGTTTATATTTTTAAGATTAATAATAGGAACACAACTGGGACGAACGACGGATTTTCGGTCGCGAATATGCGAATATTCCCCGTCAAAAAGAAAACACATTTGTGAATATGAAAATGCACACAATCATGACGTCAAACGAATTTCGTCATACGCGGCGAACTTTGCAATAGGTTCAATTCTATTTCTTACACCAGTGAACGACGAAAAAAATCAGTACAATGTGACCAGGTTGGGTTTTAGTTTCAAAGTAATTAAGTAAATAAAGTTACTTTACTTAAATAATTGATTTATATGTCTCCTATAAAATTAAATATAAGTGCACAAATTAGAAGTTAAATTTAAAATAAGTTTTTTTTTTATTTTATTTAATATTATTTTCTTATATGGTCACTCTAATGGGTCAGAAAAAGTAAACAAAAGTAAAAAAGTAAGTATATTTTGTCGTTGTTATTGTGCTTCATACGACGAACTTAAAAAACGAAGTTTTAATGACGAATTCGTCGTTCGTCCCAGTTGTGTTCCTTGCAAAAAACAATTAAATTGTCAGAAAAAAAGGTTTGATTAAAATTAAAGGGAATGAAAACATAAATTTTAACTTAATTATAATTAATTTTATATGGACAAATATATTTTTATATAATTTAATTTTTATACAAAAACAAAAAAAGCGGAAATCTGTGGTTATATAAAATATATTTTGTGATTCGCATATTCGACACAATAAACCAGCTACGCTCATGCCAAGTACGAAAACATCAAATACTAATAACAATTTAAACAGGACTAATTTAAAAAACACAACTCTTCGACGTAGAAGCAAGTAAGATTGCTATATTCGGCCATGCCGAAACCTGTATACCGTTCACCATTTATGTAAATCTAGTTTAGTGAAGTTACTTCAATCAATTAAACAAATATTATTGGCTTATTAGAGAATTAAAAATAAGAAAAAACAATTTACAAATTTAACGGGTTAAGCAATAAATGCTAGTATCATTTTAACATAAATCAAATCAAAATTTGTTATCTAGTAAAGATATTTACTTACAGCTGAGATAAGGTATTGAAATAAAATCAACTCATTCATAGTTATACCAAATTAAAAGCAGAGAGCCGAACGTTTACTTCAGCATAGCCTTGACGCGGAAATGCAATACCTAAACAAAAACGCCAGCGCTGAGTCAAAACGATAGAAGCAGGGTTATAAAAAATACTGTTAAAATTATTTTTAATTTTAGTCCCAGCCAGGGGTTGAACCGGTGATTATCATAAATCAATTAAAATTTTTACTTTTTCGGCTTTGGTTCATTTTTAATTTAACTTTTATTAAGAAAAATTATTTTTCAAATGTACGCGGACGTTTTCCAAAGAAAACAAGAAAAATTAGACGCTGGCAGAATGTAATGCTGCATTTTCAGGACCGCCAAATCCATCTTCAGCATTCTTTGCATCCAACACCTTGATTTGCGTATACTGTAAATATCATCCATTTAACCAACTAATCAATATTAATTTGGTTGGACGAAATTCACACACAGGCACAGCGCATTAACATTCATACCTAACTCATCAAAAGTTGATATGATACTGGAACAGCATCTATAATGTTGTGAGAAAACAAGTATGAATGATTAAAAATAAAATTTGCATTTCGTGACTAACCGACGGTGTAGTACAAAATTGCAACAAATGTACAAGACGTGTTGTAGAGAAGACAACAAGAAAAAAATGCTTTGAGTTGTGTGTGAATTTCGTCCAACCAAATTAATATTGATTAGTTGGTTAAATGGATGATATTTACAGTATACGCAAATCAAGGTGTTGGATGCAAAGAATGCTGAAGATGGATTTGGCGGTCCTGAAAATGCAGCATTACATTCTGTCAGCGTCTAATTTTTCTTGTTTTCTTTGGAAAACGTCCGCGTACATTTGAAAAATAATTTTTCTTAATAAAAGTTAAATTAAAAATGAACCAAAGCCGAAAAAGTAAAAATTTTAATTGATTTATAAAAAAATACTGTTGTCATACCTTTCGGTGAAAACCGTCGTCACTGGCTGTTTATTTGATACGATTGGCGAGCGCTTTCGATGTACAGACATCATTTTCAAGCTGCGTTTTGATTAGTACTGGTTAGATAGTGTAAGGTGTTTGTTGCATAGATAGTGGTGGGTTCAGGTAGTTTTGTCGGTTAGGATGGTGTCTATTTAAAAATGGTATTATGCTGATAATTTTGACAAGAAAAACAATTATAGTAAATGGATTGTGTATATTAAATTGTATAAAAAACAAAAATGAATTATTTAAATTATTATTTTTAATTATTTTTAAAGCTGGATTCACCCATTGTTTCCGAACAAAATTTTTGTTCCGAAAAAGAAAAACGTCAAACTACATATAAAAAAAATGTTTCGGAACAAAAATTTTGTTCGGAAACAATAGGTGAATCCAGCTTAAGCGCCTTGCTAACATCGGAATTTCCAAAAGCAAAGCGTTACCATGGCGTTGCTGCCGCGTGCATGTGAACTCTTGACACCAAAAAATGGTTTACGTTCTTGTTTAGGTATGTCTATAACAATAGATATTATTTGACATTCATACTTGGATTTTAAGTTTTTGCGAAAAAATATTTTAAGTTTGGAAAAAAGAATACCGCAGTTAACCTGCAGCAGGCTTCATTCGTTTCAGCTGTTTTAAAAATTCTTATTTATTTAAAAATTATTTCGTTTCTGCCCACTGTAATAATAAAACATTTATTTTTTAATTTAATGTTTCAATTAAAACAAAAGGGGAGATGCTAAATTTAACTGATTCGTCGATTTAATTCCCAGTTAAGAAAAAATAAATCGCATCAAAATTTTGAAACGACGAAGAAAAATATGTTTCATATATTTCTTATAAAAATTACAAAGAATAAATTTTATTTTTGAAATAAACATACGAAAGTATTTTTATTCGCATTTACATAAAAATTTTCTACGTTAACACAACTTTAACATTTGGCAATGCTGTCATGACAGTAGCTCCGTTCCCGTACTTTTTGGGTAAAGTTCGGTAAAATGAGAGTAAAGAAAAATTATTCTCAATTGACGACAAAAAAGCACAAAAGTACGGGAACACAAAAAAGCAAACTTCTATCCCAAAACATAATGTCAACCATTATAAAGATGCAGTTTTTCCTAGTAAACATAAAAACGCAAATATTTTGATGTTTTCAATTTATTTAAATATATTTTTGGAATAAAACCTGTAAAAAAAATTTTGGAAGATATTTGTTTCTTGTAGAAAGAAGAAGAATTTTATTCTCTCAAAAGCTCTCTCTTCTATTCAAACTTGTAGTACCGGAACAGTTCTTGGTAACATTGGGATTCCACGGCATTCTAAAGTTGAGTACGGGAACGCACCTAATAAAATAATACGTATTTCTTGTCAAAACTGCCGACAATTGCTTCTGTAGTGTAGGCGTCCAGACAATAATTATGACAGTTCATTATGAGCAAAAAACCTCACATTCTTCCTGTTTTCTTTTTCTTATATGCAAACAAAATTTTAGAAATAAAAATGATAATGTAATTAAAATATCATTTATTTTTAAACTTTTTTTTACAATTATAAAAAAATTTCCGGCAGACGTTACAACTGTATTATGTAGTGTCTTCAAAATATTCAAGACAGTTATTCACACCAATGCGAATTCCTATAAGGTGGCAGCACCGCTACAACAATGCAACAATAAAAAAAGAACAGGCCCTTAAGTGTATGATAAACTTTAAAACACAATAAATTACTGCACTTTTTCCTTTCCTTTTTACTAACGTTTTAGTAAGCTTTGTATTTAAAAGCTAATTTAAAAGTCTTGTTACAATTCTATTCTAAAGAATAGTAAAAAAATGACTTGTAATATAATTTAGTACACTTTGACAGCTACTCTAAACATAAAAAAAATTAAACAAAAATAGTCAGCTACTGTAACGATGCCACCTGGTGAAATTAATTCGCTTTGATTCAGACAATTGGAAAAGTGTACTTGTATTAGTAAAAAGGTGAGTATGTATTGTTATTGTCATGACAACATTTTCAAGTGTAAGCGTGGTGTAAGACTTATATGTAATGTTATAAAAATAAAATCGAAAATATTATATTAAAAATATTAATGTGACCATTGGAAAAATTACAAAATGGTCACACTGGTTACTGAGCTCATACTGTATCAAAAAAGTCTTTCAGCTTGTTTTCGTTTATTAAACGCAATACAAAAAGAAACCTGCTTCAATTTTAATGTCATTTAAAAATTACAAGTAGCTGTTCTCGAAATAAATAAATTAAAAATAAAAAAAGAATATACCAACAATATTAGTAGAAGCCATGGCTAAATCATGTACTGACACCACTTTGTACACGATTTTGCCAAGGTAGAAGCAAGCTAAAATTAAACTTTTTACTAAAAGAAAATGGGTGGAGTTGACAAAATACTCCTCTTGCAAGATTTCCTCGAAATAGTCCTTGTTTTTTCGAAGTTGCCTATTTAAACTCTTGTTTTAATATTTTTAGCGTGTTTGTCCGTTATTGGGATCGTTAAACTATTAAAAGATCTATTTGAAACAAAACTGAATATTTCTACGACCTTTTTCAGTACACTGTCAACTATACACTCTTGTTTTCATAAGTATAAATTACATTTTTAAAGACTCTGGGAGTTTTGAAAACGCTTTTTACTTTTTGTAAGCTTGTGGTTGTTTTTCTAATCTTTTGAACTTTATTTCTTTTAAATTAAGCATTCTCCAAGCTTTACAACTGGCGTATATACACTCGCAATGACCGCAATACTACTTCTAATATTTTAAATGCACCAAACAAATTAATGTGTCGTGGAGCTGCTGATTGATGCTCTACTTATTTCACTGAATCACTTGACTCAGTACTTTAATAACAAATTTATCATACAAACATAAAATCCAAAGTCCCACCAGCATATGTTCACAATCACTTAAATATAATTGATAGCGGTTCATTTATTTATGAAATTTGATTTGTATTTCTATTTTTTACTTTGATGCATTAACAAATCCAACATTAACGAATGGCATATTTTTGAGATTTAATCTGTTAATTTGTAATGCTCAAGAAGAATTTTAAATTCTTATTTATTTACTTTCAAATGAAAATTGAGAAATAAGAATATTTAATTTTGAATACCCAAATAATCTGCTAAATATTTGAAAAGAGAACTTTAATTTTCTTTTTACACTAAGTGTAGATTTAGAAGCTTGATCCCAATAACAAATTACAAAAACAAATTATATTTGCATAGTTGCCAGATTCGATTTTTTATCATCATTTAACGATTTTTATAAATTTGTTTCAAGTTTCACGAAAATAAAATAAAAGCATTAAAGATAAGTTTACTTTTAGTTCTAGTTGTAATTTTATTCCGTTTGTAGTTTTTACAATATCCCCATATCTGAGTCTTTATGCATAGCAAAGTCGATTCAGCGATGTCCATCTGTCCGTCCATGTTCGGATTGAAATCAACTTTGCCAAGACACTAGACATAGTTTTGAAGACATCCTTCAGCCTGCCTCTAATTTTTCCATATCATAAGGAACAATGAAGTAACTCTAATCAGAAAAAAAAAACAAATGGCAATAAAGAAGTAAAAAATATAAAAAAAACATCAAGTGAAAAAATTAGCCCATATTTTCCGAGTTAAGGGCCTCAGAACTTTTTATAGAAAATTACGTTTGTGCATCATATTTTTTAAGATATTAATATGGGTATCATTTAAAAAATTTTAAAGAGAACTCTTAGGAAATTCTATACTTTTTTAAAAATGCTTAACCCATTAAGAGCCAGTGAAATTTTTATATAAAATTATGTATAGAAATTTAATTTTAAGAAATTATTCTCTGTCGCCATAATGTTTTTTTATTGAAGTTGCTTTACCAAACTTGATTAATATATATGTTTATGGTGCAGGGTATATAAGATTCGGCATAGCCGAATTTAGCACTCTCAGTTGTTTCATTTAACTTTCACTACATTAAATTTATTATATATTTTCTTCTTTCCATTTAAAATAACCAATAAAGGTGCCTTTACACGAAATGTTTTTTAACATATGACATGTCAGTTTGAAAATCCACATGTAATTCCTTATGCATGTCAAAGTAGTCATTTTTACATAAAACTTAAATGCAAATTACTTCTGACATAACCTACAAAGTAAATCATTGTTTACAACAGTTATTTGGTGTGCGGCATTGTTAATGCCAACTCTATTCTACTTCCAACGATTTAAGTGCTTTTTACACTTTTTGATCATTTAAAAACGGTACAAGTAAAGAATAAAAAGTTGCCCTACTGGAAGTCATATGCTTTATCATATAAAAATAGAACACACTCTAAATGAAAATTTTTCATATGAATTTTACATATGTACGTATTTGACATTAGAAATGTTTTAAACCATTTACACGATATATATGTATTTTGTTATGGAAAATCTGACAAGCCATATGTAAAAAACATTTCGTCTAAAGGCACCTTAACATGATACAACAGCAAAAAAATTCTATCAAAATTCTTTGTGTTATTTACACACACAAAACAAATTTAGTTTCTCTTAAGCGGCAATTATTAGACGGTCAAAAAATGCATTTGAGAGCGATTTGATGAGAGAGGATTTCAATATCAAAATTTTTTTAAAACCATCCAAACAAGTTGACAAACTCGCATTTCGCACTATTACACGAGTATGATGGTATGTCATCACACCATATTTACATACCATCTAATAGCCGCTTTAGATGTTGTAGCATTTCTTTAACTGGCATGTCATAACGTCCAAAGACATAATGTCTATTAACGTAGAGTCACAACGTTCATAGATGTTATGCGTTTTTTCATGAAAGAAAGAGCAAAGCCGGTGTTGGTTGTATCACAGAGGACAAAATTCTTGCGAGCGTCAAATGGCCGGCTATGCAAGAAATCTTTAGTAAGCAAAGCCGTCATTTTTTTAAGTCCGGACATTATGACACTTTCAAAAGTGATACCATGTCCATACTAAAAACGACACAATGTCCATGGACATTTTGATTTTTTCAAAGCGATATTATGTACACGGACATTATGTCACTTCTGAGCGGGACATAAAGTCAATGGACATTATGTCCTTGGACAAAAAGACATGCCACCTATAAATTCTTAAATAAATTAGACAAATATTGTTGCTTGAAGTACTTAAAGTACTTCAGGTAACCTTTCTGCATGAAGTTTATATTATTTAATAAAATAAAAAACTAAGTTATTGAGATTATAATTATTTTGTAATTTTTACGGAATGTAAACTTTTTAATAGTGATGAAATATTTTTTTTTCATGTTGATAGTACAATTTTAAGAAAAATAGTCTAGGAAAAGACCTATTATATTTTGACTTGATAATCGAAATATTTTAATATGCTTTTGAAATTGAAAGAATTTATTCAAACTTTCTATTTCAATCAATAAGTATTTTATACGCAATTTTTTTCTCCAGCCAAACAAATACATACACACATAGATACACATGTCACTGGAAGAGTCAGAAGATTCCTCCACAAACAGTTTGGGATTAGATTTACATGAAATCGATGCAAAACTAGGTAAATATTTATTTCGTAATTGCTAACGAATTATATGTAAATATTAAAAAACTATAACTTTTTTTCCAGACAGCGAAATTCCAGAGGAAATTAAATACCAAATAAGCAACATTTTATCGCTTGTAAAAGCAGCCATTGAGAAATTAAAAATATCTTTAATTTTACCAAAAATTGTCGAAAATCCCAAGGTATTGCAACAATTTGTAAAAGATACAAAATACGAAAATTGCCTTAAAATAATAAAGGAATACAGACATAAAGATGTGAGTACATTTTAGCTTTAACTTTTAAAAGGATCAAAAATTTAAATATTAATATTTCGCCTTCAGAATATTGAGTCTTTACAAGAGTTGAACAAAATCGATTTTCAAACAATAAAAATTATTGATTATTTTCACGAGAATTATGAAATTCTTAACTTCTTACCCACCTGGTTGGATGATATTACCAATACGGAAAAATATCTAATAACAGCATTTGAAGACGTTTATCAGATCGCTCAGCAAAGATTCCAAAGGACAGCAACTTCTGACTTAACAAAAGAGAAACGCTTACATGAAATTTATTTGGCTAATGAAGATATTAAACAACAACTTGGGAGTTGAGTTTGATAATAAACTAAGTTTCAAAATATATTGCTAATTATAATTTCAGAATTATCAAATGAAATTAAAACGAGAAATACCAGTCGTGCCTGGAGACTTTTTGACAAAAGTGCAGAAATTAAAGTGTTGGAAGATCAGTTGGCATTTATTAAACATGACAATAAACTGTTTGTTAAAAAAGAAATGTAATTTTGTAATATTGAAAAGATTATTCTAATACACACACATACACTTAAACGCTCATACACATACATATATTTTATATATTTAATTAATGATTAAATTTTTACACTCAAGGAATGCAAGCAAATGGGAAGTTCAACAAATCAATAACGAATTGACTGTAAAACAACAGGAACTTGAAGAAGTTTTAAAGAAAACGCAATTAACTTATAACACGCAATTAGAAAAAGATTTAGCAAAAGAAAAAACTATAAGAGACGAGCGGTAAAATTAATTTTAAATTTTATTTAAAAACAAAAATCCATATTTTTTTCACTTTTATCAGAAACAAACTGCAAATACAATTAGGAAGTCTGATTAAAAGATATGATCAAACTATTTATGAAAAATACGCTGAAGAACTTCTCCTGCAGGAGGAGTATGAAAAACAAAAACAAGAATTTAATAATTTTCTTTTAGAATTCAAAAGGGAAGAAGACATTTATGAGGAATTGGTGTGCAAAAAGGAACGAGAGTTTCAAGAATTGCACGATGCAAAAGTCCTTTTGTTCACTCGAAATCGTGCTGCCAAAAAAATTCAAAAATGGTGGAAAAATCTGATGAAAATTGCCAAAGCAAAAGCAAAAGCAAAAAATAAAGCCAAAGGTAAAGATAAAGGCAATAAAGACAAGCCAACAGGGAACCAAAAGGACGAGTCTAGCGGCAACAAAAAAGAAAACAAAGGAAAGAAAAAGAAATAATTTTTTTTTTTGTAATATTTACAAATTTTACAAAATAAATGTATATTTTGTTATACCTTTAAAATAACTATAAAAATTGTGTAATGACTTTAAAGGTTTTGGAATAAGTTTTTGGTGTTAGCGATGGAACACCCATTGATGCTCGCATATATAAATGTAATGACAAATACATAAAGTGTTTTAAATCGATAGCGAATTCATTAATTTGTATCGCTAACTTAACCGCCAAACTTCATATCGTTAGCTAAAACGAAAAAAAAAATTTTACTGCAGAACATACATTTTTAATACACAAAATACAACAGCAACATTACGTATGTTTTTTTTTTTTGGTTACATGATTTTTTATTTTAGCTAACGATGTGGCTGACAATGGAACCTACAAGGCGCACGCTCGAGGGAAAGACCGAAGACTACTTGGAGACGCACTATTTTCTTTGAGACAAGACAATCTTTCTACGAACTGAAATTTATCACAACAGAAGCGAATGGAGATTTTACGTAAGCAGCTTATGTTCCTGACGGAATATGCTAATAAATATATAGAACGATATGGGGTTTCTCAGCTAGGTAACCTATGAAAAAGAGTGAATTCATCATCGCTACCACCGTGTAATTAATTAGCTTGTCTTAATGAGATTTTATTACTTGTTAGCAGAGGTCTAGTTCGTGTGGTTCGAAGTCAGCTTGGAGCCGCCGCCGTCTTAATTTTTAACTATGAGCCGCCGCCGATGTGAGCGACTTGCTTCGGCTAAAATTTGTCAGCCGATTTGGATTGTATGCAACAAAAACACATTATTTAAACACTTTTGTTTAAGTTTTTATACTTTTCGTTATAAAAAGCGATGAAAAAACTGAAAAGCTGAAAAAATTATAGGAACAAATTAACAAAATAAAAGTATATGCAGCATTGCATACTGCACCTAAAAGTTTGTTTTGACTGCGGTAAAAATCGTTATTTTTTGTTTTAAAAAATAATTTATTACCAGTAAAAAAAAATTTCGTTACTATTTACTTGTAAGGCAAAAATTAAAGGCGCAGTAGTTTTAGTAAAATGGTGCAAAAAAATATAAAAATTATTTTCTTAAAGACGAGGAAAAAAAAGTTGTGGAAAAACTTTTTAGATTCTGGAGAAGAACAAAATTTAAATTTGATAATTAGTAATGATATTTTGGATTATAATGAACTTTTAAAAAGAAGAACGGAAGTAAAAAAAGATGAACCGCCGCCGCCGAAAATTTCACGACGAATTGAATCTCTGCTTGTAAACTTACCACACCCAACTTTGCCTGGGCCTAATCTTAGGCTTTTTAAAACACTGTGCGAGTGGATTAACCGTTATAGTCTCTGCCCACCCAGCGGTTCAACTCCTATCAAGTATATTGAGTCTATGTCCAACTTCTATACGAACTACCAATCTGTGTATTAAATAATCCGTTAAATAGTTTATATTTGCCCACATCTAAAAGTAAAAATTATCATTTTTTTCATAGTGTTTCTGATAAACTTCTACATGAGCTCTAGCGACTTTTTTCAATTTACAAATTCAAAAAAAGCTTTAAGTATAAAATTCAGGTCAAAAATAAAGTCGTCATCTTTACTGAAAATCTTACTTGAAAAAAAAAATAATATTTCAAAATTTTCTTAAGTCAAACTTTACAGAAAGCTGTAAAAAGTACATCTGCTAAAGAAGGATATAGCAATTCAAATAATGCATAACGTTCTGTAAGTATCTTAATTTTACTGTTGTTCTTTTTTACTATTTATCTATACACATCGCTCATTTAATAGAACAACGTCATAACTCAAAAAAATTGATTTCGAGTAAAACGAGTTCAAAGTTTTTAATTCAATTCAATTAATTAATCTGAATTTTTTTTACAATATGAATAACTGTATAGCGAATAATTTTGCATGATTTTCTCAAAAATTGTATTTTTTGAGATATGACTATGTTGCAATAAAGGAGCGATATGTATAATATAACGGTAACTGGGTCATTTCTGTACATGAAATATTTATTGAAAATTTTAATGTTGGTGTAGATAGTAATCAACATGGAATACAAGACCGATTATAGTGCAGCCGCAAACAGTAACACTTCACTCTAACGTAAGAAATCACGGAAAGAAGATTGTACTACTTTAGCACACACTATGACATCAGCATCAGACACACGTGGCAATTTTAAAGTAAAAAATAATTTAAATATAATTTTACGATATTAACCCGGACTGAAGTTAGTACAATATACAATCACCTAAGATGTAGAAATTAAAACCCTGCAATTTTTTTTTTTTTGCATCAAAAATGTTATATTCATCCCTATTCTGCGTTTCGTTTCGAATTGAAATTTTCTCCGTCTGACATCTTTGATATTCTGCGTTTCGAATCCGCTCAGTCTCTTTCGATTGTATGTATTCTGCATTACGATCGGAGCTCCGTTTTTCTCAGTTGTTTTTTTGTTAACGCAGGGGTTTTCTTTATTTGTGTTTTTTAGTTAAAAAGTTAAAAATTGAAAAAAATTTAATTAGAAAATGAAGGAAAATGTTCAGAAACGGTTTAAAGAAACACTTAAAATTATTGTTAACTAATTTATTCAATTAAATTAATGTTCTTTTGTTTTAAATTGTCAATTTTTGTACCCGAATCTGATGTGTTTTTTATGTATTACGGGTCAGAAACACCAACAGCAGAGCAGTATGAAAAACTGACAGATGTAATGGCAACTAAAGCAGACATTACATGTGGATACCACCAGCAATCAAAGAAAGAAGTAGTAGCGTTCTAAGAGAAAGTTGCAGGAATCCTCAATGCAGTAGGTCCTTCAACAAAATATGTCAGCGCAAAAATTAGTTGCCATGAACAACTAATTTTTATTTTATTTTTACATTATTTTATTTTATTTTATTTAGCAATTTGTTTATTAAGACCTTTGTTTGCATCACGCAAAAGCTAAAGGATGGACTTAAACAAAATTTTGAGATTAAATAATTTTTTTCGAATTAGTCATTTTGTAGAGAAAATAGAGATAAAAATGTGAAACCATTCAATTTTACCGGTATAATGGTATTAAAACAGTCGTCACCGCAGTTATTTTTGTAAATGGAAAATAAAATTGTTACAGAACTACAATGAATTTTCAAAAATATTTTTTTTTAATTTGAATAAAACTAGAAACAAGACGCTGACGAAGTCGTGGGCACTGCTAGTCACTTATAAGAAACGCACTTTGGGCTAACTAAAAATAATAAATCACATGTAATTAATTACTAAATTTTCAAAAACAAATTCTGATATCAATTATTTTAATATTTGTGACCTGCTATCTTATTACATCATTCAATGAGTAGCAGTTTTTATCAAAATCTTAAATTCTTATAAATCAATTAAAATTTACTTTTTTGGCTTTGAATCAAAGAAATTTATTTTTCAAAGGTATGCGTACGTTTTCCAAAAAATCAAGAAAAATAAGACGCTCGCAGAATGTAATGCCGCACTTTCAGGACCGATAAATCATCTTCATTCTTCGCATCTATCTACCTTAAGTTATGTACATTGTAAATATCATCTATTTGACCAATATAAATTTGATTGGACGAAATTCACACACATTAAAGCATTTCTTTGTTGTTTTTTCTACAACACGTCGGCATACATTTAAAAAATATTTTTCTTAATAAAAGTTAATTAAAAAAACAAGAACTAAAGCCAAAAAAGTAAATTTCTATTAATTTATAATAATCCACGGTTCAATCCCTGGATGGAAAAAAAAATTTGAAAATAATCTTAAATTCTTTAAAGTTTTGTTATAAGTTTTTGTAGCGAACTCTAACAAATTGCAATTTTTTATAAAACATTAATTTTAATAAAACAACAATAATACTTAAAAGATAATTCAGACAATCGCAAATTAGAATCAAACACAAAGTGTAACTTATTTGTATCACACTTTAATTTAAAATTTTATTTTTTTTATAATTTTTTTGTCCTATAACGTTTTAAGAAATGAGAACAACACACTTTCATTTTTAATTTTGTTTTTTATACTTGTGTCTACAGTAGGCATCAGATATGTTTTTGACTTTAACAGGCCATATAGATAAAAATAACGTCTTTACTAGAACATCTAATTTTTAATTTTTCTTTAGTTGAACGTGCGGGCGAAAACCGTAAAAACTATAAATTTCAAATTTTACGTAAATTTACTTTTTCAAACTTTAAATAAGAGGAGACGTTGGAAAGAATCTGGCAGCCCTAAATTTAATTATTAACAACAACAACAACATACAATATATTTCAATACTTAACTTAAGATTGAATTATTCGTCTGTTGTATGAGTGTTTTGTTATCATCATTGATACAAAATTTTCAGTTCTAGTTCAATGAAAACCATCGACCAGTATAATTTTGTCGTTTCCAGCGTAAGGAACAAAAAAAGTTTGTTTTCCGAATATTAAAGAGAGTGTTGTCAGTTTCGAAGTATAGAAAAAAACACAGTTTATTAAAAAACAAGTACGTAAACAAGAGAAATTAAATACTCGTACATAAATACATACAAACATATATTTTTTAAATATTAAGCAACGTTCTTTTTATTAAAGCCAAATGTATTTTGATTTGTGTTTTTATAAAAATAAATTGAGCTTGATAAACAATTAAACAATTACAGTAGAAAAAAATATGAACAATAAATATGTTGTAAGATTTATTGGGAGTAGTTTTGCTTTATCAGATTTTTTTTATTTAAATATTTTGAAGAGAATAAATTTATTTGTTTTTTAAAAGCTGACACAATTATCAAATTTTATTAAATAAATTATTTAATTATTTAGAGGTTATATGAATAAAAATTGAAACGAAAAAAAAAACAAAAAAAAAAAAACGCATTCGAAATTGATCGGCTCCAAATATTTAAAGCAAATGTGATTTCCTAAAGTTCTGTAGTACAAAGCCAAATACTAAATGTTTATATGTATGTTTGTTTGTAATTGTGTAACATAGCGATAAGCATCTGAAAATGCATATGCATACAAGCAAATACAAGGCAAAATACATACATTTTATACCAGGGATGGAAACCTTCGACAGGAACACCTTTTAAGTGATCCATAAATATATATGCAAATCTATTTTTTTTAACTATTTTTTTTAGACTGAAAGAACGAAAAATCAAAAGTATTTAAAATTAAGAAAAAGTGCTATATCCGGTAATTCCGAAACTTACATACCCTTTATCATGTATGTAAATCTAGTTAAGTGAAGTAATTTTAATTAAAAAAACAAGTAAGATTACTATATTCGGCGTTGGCGAATCATATATACCCTTCACCATATATTTATAGCCACATGTATGTATATATATATATATATATATATATATATATATATATATATATATATATATATATATATATTTAGAAGAATGAATTGATATTTGGAGTGAAGTTGAGTTGCTAATGTATTACCTTGGCGTCTGCTCGCACTCTCCTTCATTAAAAAATCTTTTGATAAATAAGCGCGAAATGCAAGGCTCTTAGTAAACTGAACGTTCGCTGAAAGAAATATTCTGAAGATGTCAAATATTTGGTTTTCAGCTTGACTTATATATAAAAAATAAATAAAAAATGATTCAAAAGTGTAAGGGTTTTTTTTGTGAATATGAGGTTTTTTAGAAAACTTTTAAATTGTTGATAGTGGTTAGTTATTTTTTATGCATTTTTGGTTTTAAATGAAATTTCAAATTTTTTAT
Source organism: Cistogaster globosa (assembly GCA_937654795.1). NCBI lineage: Eukaryota > Metazoa > Arthropoda > Insecta > Diptera > Tachinidae > Cistogaster > Cistogaster globosa. The sequence goes on along the minus strand of OW569406.1, from coordinate 119,597,300 downwards.
TGCAAGTAAAAAAAATTTTAAATTTTTGGTTATATTCATAAAAATGCCATCGGCTCTTAATGGGTTAAGCACTTTTAAAAAATTTTAGTGTTTCTTAAAAGATCTCTTCCAAAGTTTTAAAATGATACCCATATTGATATTTAAAAAAAATTTTAAATTTCAGAGCCCCGTAACTCGGAAAATATGGGAGAGCGCCTATTTTTTTACTTGGTCTTTGTTTTTTTATTTTTTAATTCTCTATCGCCCTATATACTATTTTTTTTTTTTGGTTGGAGTTACTTTATTGTTCCAAATGACATGAAAAAATTAGAGATAGGCGTGGTGTTTTGCCTGCTGCCTCGAATAACATGGACCGATCGTGCTGATTTCCAATAGCACCTCTTTTGACTGCTGATGTCTGATCGAATGACATACTTATTTTTTTTCTAGCACATCTAGAGCCTCGGTAAACTTGATTTCAACACTAACACGGACGGACAGACGGTCATCGCTCAATAGACTTGGCTTTGCATAAGGACTCAGAATTTATATACTTTATGGGGTCGGAAATAGATATTGTAAAAATTAAAAACGAAATGACAAACTAAGATATAGGCTTTTTCCACCTGTGGTACTAATATCTTTTGCTGAATTATAATAAAATAATCTTAACATTCAATTTAACAAAAATTTTTAAATCGCTTTATATTTTTCATCTACACATATAAAGAGATTGTAACAGGATCATTTCTGTACATGAAATATTTTTTGAAAATTTTGTTGTTGGTGTAGATAGTAATCGATATGAAATAAAAGACACTTTTTTAGGAATTTTCGTCTGTTCCTAAGAACCTTGGTTAAAATATAGAATATTTTTTTCGTGAAATGATATCATTTCGTAAAGAAAATAGAGATACAAATTTGCAATTTAACCGGTTTAATGGTACTAAAACAGTTGTCAGAGTTTTTTTTTTTTTTTTGTTTTTGAAGACGGACAATTTATAATACTGCCTACAGAACTCTTCAATAAGTTTAAACTTTATTTAAAAACGCACTTTTCTAAATTATAATTTTAAGAAAATCGGAAAGTACACGCTGGCAAAGCCGTGGGCACTGCTAATATAACAAATGTTAATCTTAGTCTGTAATATGTGTAGAATTAGAACATAAAGAATTTGAAAAATTATAAAACTGCAAAATTATATTGACGAAGGGGGAAAAAATTTTGATAGCAGGTACATATATCGCATGTAGGAAGGCATAATTATAATCTTACAGGAGAAGGTAAAAACATAACAGAAATTGTATTTAAAACAATGTAATATTTGAAATGCAAATGCTTGTAAAATCATTATATTTGATACCATTGCATTTAAATTTTATAACGATAGATATTGGAATCAAGAAAAAACTCAATTTTGTAAAAATTCCAGTTAAATAGAGCCTTTCTGCATTAGACCAGCGATATCATGTACTATAAAAAACACTCCCGAATTAAAAAATTGTCTCAACTGATAGCGCCCAAGTATTGTAAAATTTAATTCACTTTTTTGAAAATTATTTTGTAAATAAATTATTTATGCAATAAATAAACAAAAGATAATTCAAATACCCTACAGAAAGCAAGTACAATATTCGTTTCGGTTGATATAATAAAAGTCAAAGAGATTTAGATTTTCAACGGGAGAACCATGTGTAGAAAATAAATTACCGTTAAAATTATAAAACATTTTCTAATGCAAGAAGAACAATTATAGAAAGAATTGAAGTTTCAATTCGCATATTAAATTTATAAAAAAGTCGATTTTTAGATATTTACCTTTTTCTACCCCATGAAAACAAATATTTTAATAACACTTTTCTTTTTCATTTTTAGCTTAAAGTTGTTTAAATTTAATATTAAAATTTTGGATTTAAAAAAATTGATTGATGGGCTTTGAAATTATTAATCGTCTATTTAAGGGTTTTAACCCCATTTAAAATTGTTTTTACTGATGAATTCAAAAATTTTCCATTTCAAATTTTTTTCAAATTTAATCTTAAATGATAAAAAATGAATCTATACCTCCAAAGTATAACAACAACAGCTTAAGTACTAAAACTTTGGATTTAAACTTTATTACGCCTAATTGTTAAACAATTGAAAAACAGATAAAAATTTGCAAACTTTATGAAAGAGTGGAGCAACTAATTAGAGAAGCAAAAACAGGTTCTATAGAAGTTTTGCTTTAAACTGAAAATAATAAATAAATTAATTAAAAAAGCCAGTAAAGTCTGTTTTTTTAACATTTTATTTAAATTTTAATAACAGTTCAATATTGTATTTTATGCTGTTTTTTTAGCCTTTAAACAAACGAAACAGAGAAGAAGATTTCAGACATGAGCCCACCAGCCTTATTAAGCAAAGATTTGCCGGACATTGAGGTGAGTAAAATACATAATAATCCACGAAAACTTTTTGAAAGAAACAAAAATATTTTCACATTTTTAGAATCTTTTAAGTCTTAATCCTCGAGTGAAAACTAAATGTACTGTGGTGCCTACCACTGAAACAAAATTAAATAAAAAACATTGGAAACGAAATCAGGATCGAAGTTGTACTGTAAGTATGAATAATCTCGTTTTTTATTTGAAGCGCGAGGGCATTGTTTTGTTGAAATAATTATTTTGAAAAATCCTTATTTTATTATCATAAAACTTTACGAATTATTTTACAGGTGGTCAGCTCAGCTGATTTTTGTATGTTCAACGTTGTTGTTAAAATTTAAAAATAATTTTAAAAATAAAAAATTTGAAAAAAACTTTGAAAAAGTAAAAAATTTAAATTTCAAAATCAAAAAATGCTTTACTGCATATGCAGGATAAGGAAATCAACTGGTACTACTTTATTTAAAGTACCATAGAATTATAGAAATATAAATTGAATTCGGCTTCCGTGGGCTTAGACATCAAAGTGGTTCATTAAATATTTATTTTCGTAGCCATGCGGCCATCTTATATTTAATTTGCCTTCACATATTGAAATCTAAGGGATTTGGGAAACTTTTATGCAAAAATATGAAAATGTACATTTAAATTGAGGCGAATTAATAACAGGTGGCCTTAACAGCCCTGGCAAAATTGTGATTTTTTTTTACTTCTTTGTTTTTGACAGCCAAAGACGATTTTTACAAAAACGCAACGAACAGATTTCCTTCGCAGTGTTGTATTCATTTTCGCCGTGAGTTTATCTGTTATCAATTCGTCTTGATTTAAATGAAAGACTATAAATTGCATTGAAAATGTTTAAATTAAAGTTAACACATCTACAATTTTTTAATAAAATAAATTGAATAAATAAAAATTCTTTTAAAATTTCATGATGCTCCTAAAAAGCTTTGAACTTTCTTTTTTCATACTTAAAACTTGAGTATTCACTTTGTGACTGACACTGTGCTGATGTTTAAACTTAATCTTATTATTTTAAAATTTCAGTCTGGTCCAAAACTCAAAAATAACTTTGAGGATATTAAACACACAACCCTCTCTGAGAGAGCTGCTCTTAAGGAAGCAGCTAGATGCTTGAAATGCGCTGATGCCCCCTGTCAAAAATCATGCCCCACTCAATTAGATATTAAGAGTTTTATTACGAGTATTGCCAACAAAAACTATTATGGCGCTGCCAAGGCGATATTTTCTGATAATCCCCTGGGCTTAACCTGCGGCATGGTGTGCCCAACTAGTGATTTGTGTGTAGGAGGTTGCAATCTGCAGGCCTCCGAAGAGGGTCCCATTAATATCGGTGGTTTGCAACAATATGCCACTGATGTGTTTAAACAGATGGGCATTAAACAAATTGTGCCACCTGGCATTAGGACCCCCAAGCAACCGGAAAAGAAAATTGCCTTGCTCGGTGGTGGACCTGCATCGTTATCTTGTGCCACATTCTTGGGACGTTTAGGTTATAAAAATATAACGATTTACGAAAAGCGACCTTATTTGGGTGGCTTGAGTTCCTCGGAAATTCCTCAATATCGATTACCAGTGGACGTAGTAAATTTTGAAATAGAACTTGTTAAGGATTTGGGTGTTAAGTTTGAAAACAATAGATCCCTTTCCACCAAGGACATAACTGTTAAAGTAAGTAAACGAGATATTTAATGCAAAAGAATAATATTTTTACTTTTGATTTTTACAATACAAAGGATCTGCTGTCTACCGATCATGTAGTGTTCTTGGGTATTGGATTGCCGCAACCTAAATTAAATCCCATCTTCAAAGACTTAGATGAATCTATGGGTTTCTACACTTCAAAAAGTTTCCTTCCCAAGGTGGCTAATGGCTCTAAGCCTGGACTTTGTGCCTGCAAGGTCAATCAAGGTCTACCTCAGTTGCATGGCCATGTTATTGTTTTGGGTGCTGGTGATACAGCTTTCGATTGTGCTACTTCTGCCCTAAGATGTGGTGCAAAACGAGTTTTTGTGGTATTCCGTAAAGGCTCTTCCGGAATCCGGGCCGTACCCGAGGAAGTTGAATTGGCAAGAGAAGAAAAATGTGAATTTCTACCTTTTCTGTCACCGCGCAAGGTATTAGTTAAGGATAACAGGATAACTGGCATGGAGTTTTGTCGTACCGAACAAGATGAAAATGACCAGTGGATAGAGGATGAAGAACAAGTCTTCAAACTAAAGGCCAACTTTGTTATAGCAGCTTTTGGCTCTGGTTTATACGATGCAGAGGTAATAGAGGCCATGGCTCCTGTAGAACTAGAGAAATGGAATTCACCCAAACTTAATTCGAAGACTTTACAAACAAATGTGCCACAGGTATTTTGTGGAGGTGATTTGGCTGGTACCGCTGACACTACAGTGGAGTCGGTTAATGATGGTAAAATTGCTGCCTGGAGTATTCACTGCCATTTGGAAGGTTTGCCATTAGATACGCCTGCGGAACTGCCTTTATTTTACACCGAAATTGATAATGTTGATATATCGGTGGAAATGTGTGGTATTAAATTTGAAAATCCCTTTGGCTTGGCGTCAGCTCCACCAACCACCAGTGCAGCCATGATAAGAAGAGCATTTGAACAGGGTTGGGGTTTTGCGGTAACGAAAACTTTTGGTTTGGACAAGGATTTAGTTACAAATGTATCTCCTCGTATTGTTAGAGGCACAACATCCGGCTACAACTATGGACCGCAACAAGGCTCCTTTCTTAACATTGAATTGATCTCGGAAAAGAAACCTGAATATTGGTTTCGTGCCATAGCGGAATTGAAAAGAGACTTCCCTACTAAAATCGTAATTGCCAGCATAATGTGTCAATATGATGAAGCTGATTGGACAGAGTTAGCAACCAAAGCTGAAGCGTGTGGTTCTGATGCTTTAGAATTAAATTTATCGTGTCCCCATGGTATGGGAGAGTCTGGCATGGGTTTGGCCTGTGGTCAAGATCCTGTTTTAGTCGAAAACATATCCAAATGGGTACGGAAGGCTGTGAAAATTCCATTTTTTGTAAAACTGACTCCGAATATTACGGACATTGTAGGTATTGCCATTGCAGCCAAAAAAGGCGGGGCAGATGGAGTTTCAGCTATCAACACTGTGCAAGGTTTAATGAGCCTCAATGCTGATGCATCACCTTGGCCAGCTGTTGGTGCTGAAAAGAAGACAACTTATGGCGGAGTATCAGGCAACGCTACAAGACCAATAGCCTTAAGGGCCATTTCCTCTATAGCAAAAAAATTACCAGGTTTCCCCATTTTGGGCATTGGTGGCATCGATTCAGGGGAAGTAGCGTTGCAGTTTTTACAAGCTGGTGCCACCGTTTTACAATTTTGCTCCTCGGTGCAAAATCAGGATTTTACATTAATCGAGGATTACTGTACCAGTCTTAAGGCTTTGTTGTATCTTAAGTCCAATCCTCCACCAAACAACTCTTTCTTCTGGGATGGCCAATCGCCACCAACAGCCAAACATCAAAAGGGTAAGCCTGTAGTGCATTTAACTGGTGCGGACAATAAGGTGGGTATTTAGTTTTTTTAGTTTGTTTTGCAAAATATCGTCACACTAAATTAAACTATTGCAGACTTTAGGTTTCTTTGGCCCATTTTTAAAAGAAAGAGAAGAAAAACTTTCCAAATTGCACGAGGAAAAGGGTGCCCTATGGAAGATAAATGGCAATGATAATGATATCAAAACCCAAAATGGTGTCCATGTATCACAGCCAGCTCCAAAGATAAAAGATATTATTGGTAAAGCGTTGCCTTACATTGGCACTTATAAGAACTTAGACAACAAACAACAAAAAGTTGCCTTAATTGATGATGTAAGTTCGTCTCGTTCACTCTTAAACTCATATCGAAATTCGTTGCCAAATATGTTTGTTTATATTTTAAGGATTTGTGCATAAATTGTGGCAAATGTTATATGACCTGTGCCGATTCAGGATATCAAGCTATTGAATTCGATCCAGTGACACATATACCGCACGTAAACAATGATTGCACGGGTTGTACGTTGTGTGTGTCAGTTTGTCCTATCATTGATTGCATTACCATGGTACCGAAAACCATTCCACATGTTATTAAACGTGGTCTGGGCGAAGAGACAAATTTCTATACTCATGCTTTGAGACCTGTACAATAAATAATATCGTAATGTCGCTTTTATACAATTGAATTAAATTAGTTTAATTTCGTTAGTAAATAAATATAAATAAATACAATTTTATACTTAAAGCATACATATCGCTGGTTTCATGTAGAAAGGCCCTGATTCGTACTTTTACGAAATTGAGTTTTTTCGTGATTCCAATACATTTCACACAGATACTCCTCGTCACAAAATTTGAATGCCATAGTTTTGAAAATAATGGGTTTACAAGCATTTTAAGTCTTTCATTCTAATAAAAACAGTTTCTTTTGTTTTTTACCTTTTCCTAAAAAATAATAATTATGAGAGTTAGGGCCTTTCTACGTGATACCGGCGATATGTATTTATGTATGTAATAATTATTAACTGCCCCATTCATAAAAAATAAAATAAGTTTGAAATGTGTTTTTTATTAACCTCTTTCGTGCTTTATTTATTCCTTTAAAATGTTTATTTTTCTAACAACAAAAATTGTGTAAAATATTATGCTTTAGAAAATAAGTGCTACATAATAATGTCAATTCGCTACTGCTTACAAACGTTATCAGTGGTTCATTATCTAAACTTGGTTAGAAAGTAAACATGTGTTCAAGTTCGAACCTTTCATATTTGTAGTTAATCGTCATAAAGTAATGTAACTGTGTTGTTGGTAATTTTAGTATTAAGATTTACAACGAAATATACAACTGCTTCCTTTATGTTTATGTAAAAACTGTATGTCCGTAGAGAATATTTTCATAATTCTTTTCTAAAGGTTTTTTTTGTTTTAATTGAAGTCTTGGGTTTTTAATCTTGACTTTCAACCTTAAACTTACATTAGATTGGGGTGAACTGGAGGGTTACTTCTTAATGCTATTCGAAAATAATTTCGATGCGAAATAGAGCTGAGCGATATTTCACTACCACTGATCTAATCACTGTGCTTAAAAAAACTGGTCACTACAATGACTTAGTTTATCAAGTAACAGTTCCGCGAAAGAACGTTCTTCTACATTTGCACATATACAAACTTAAACATCATTTTACTTTGTGGCGAGTACTTTTGACCCTTTCATTTTTTCATATGTCAAATCGCCTTCATTGATGTGTACCTTTTTCGTGCTTCTTCTTATTACCACCAACTAAGTCTCCACAAGCCATCAACTCGGTATGAACATCATGTCGCACATGAATTCGGCTAATGTAGACACCCAATGTTCATATTTTGTTCATGTGCAACCATCGTTGACCGACGATCTCTCTGAGCAATGATGTTCGCCATCAAATATGATTTCTTTATTTCGAATTATCGCCATCTATTGACCAACAATGCTAACACTCTCTCATTAAAAACATTCAAACAACCCTTACAACAAGCAAAAAATTATGCTCAAACAGAACATAAACATGGACACGTTTTCGCCAAATACAAGAGCCGGCGTTATGTGCATGTCTTGTTCAATTTGATGGCTAGTGGAGACTTGGGGTATGTAACAAAAAATTAATGTTTGTACTTTTTTATTCGAACTTATATACGGTGTTACCGAATTTTATATTACTGTCCAAAATTAACTACAGCTGCCTTAAATGTAAAAATCAAAGTACCTTTTGCATTATGGTTACAATTTGGAGAGTATATTATTTAATATATGCACTAAATACTTTCTATATAAACATGTATGCTTAAATAAAAAAGAACTGAAAACAGTGATTACATTAACTACTATTAAAAACAATGGCAATTTGAAAATCACATTCACTGGGAACGCTCATCCCTAATGCGAAAGCTAATTGGTACTCTTTATCGCTTTTACATAAACCTTTATTTTTTTTTTTAAATTGGTAACTCTTACTAAAAGTATGTGAACAAACATTATAAAAGTTTTTAATCAAAAGTAAAAGTGATGGATTCCGTTGCGTTATGGTTTGAAGATAAAAACGATCGTGTAGAACGAATGCAAGTATCGCAAGAAACAGGTCCGATTTTATCTCCTTGATTGAACGGAGGTAAGAGAAAAATATGGATTATAGAATTTTTTTATTTCCGGCTTGTTAAGCATTGACTGCAACTGCCCTTTGGACAATTTGCTATGTTGTACCATAAAATCTACAAAGACTGTCGTTGCTTTATTTGTAATAATTTGGCTTTCATTTCCCTGCAAATAATAATTTTGATAAAAAAACATAAAATTCTTTTTAAGTACTTACATACATGTTTTTCTTCCTTGCGTTTGCTCTTTTACCACTGAAAGATAATTGTGTTTTTTAAACTGATTTGAGAGACGCTTTCGCTGACAAATTTGCGAATGTAAAAAAAGAGATGCGAAGGACAAGTGCAAAAACGCTTTAAATAGTACAAATCGGTTGACTTTATACTATTTTTCTTTCGCATCGCATTAGAGAGTAACCCGCCTGAGTTTATACTTTTATAAATATTATAACTTAACAAGTGAATAATAAAGGGTAGATAACAATCCATACGAAAGTAATAAGTTTAATGCAGTCACAATTTAAAACTCAAATATTGTATTAAATGCGGACCGTTATTTAAAAAATTATTTTTTTTTCCTAATCAGAATTTGAACCGTAGATATTTAAATGAATTAAGATTTACTATTTTCTGGCTTAGGTCCATTTATTAATTAAATTTCTAAAAATTTTTGGAAAGAAAAATTATTTACAAATGTATGCGGACGTTTTCCAAAGAAAACAAGAAAAATTAGACACTAGCAGAATGAAATGCAACATTTTCTGGATCGCTACAACCTTCATCAGCATTCTTCGCATCTATTTACATTAGCAACTTAATTTGTATTCTTATTGAGCCAATTCACACTAGAACAATTTTTAGTCAGCTTAACTTTTAATTTTTTGAAAACACACTGGATTAATTCATCTGGCATAAAATTGTATACGTACATAAAGCTTCGTGTCTTTATTTGACGTTTGTTTTTCGAATATGTACTAGTTTTGTTCTGCTAATGCGGGGTTGAAGCTGGTTGAAAAATTGTGCCAACCAAATACGACTCTCTTCACCGTAAATGCCTACAAGCTGTAACGTTATTCTAGCATAATTAATCCAGAGTGAAATGGCTCATTTACAACAAGTATAAATTAAACAAAACGGGATTTGATGTAAATTCATTTAAACCGTTATAGATAGGCAATTGAAATGTAAACAAACTGTGTGTCTGTCTTGAAGTCTTTTATTTTATTTTTTGTTTAATTAAAGAAGAATTAAAATTTTTGGTTGACTGTACTCAGATTCTATTTGTTACCTGATGTATGTATTTCTGGTAGAACACGACAAAAACTACGAAGAAAAATGAAAAACAGTTAAGTCTAGCAAAAAATTCACAAATTCGTCGATATAGAATTTAATTTCTTTTAAGTTCCTTATTTTTTATTTCAGAATTTTTTCGTACTGTGATACCTTCTGAAAAATAATTTTTGTTTTGTTTTTTTGAGTAATAGAAATTTTAGAGTATGTAATGTCGAAATGCATTTTATCGCCTTATTTGTAATGAAACCATATTTTTTAATTGACGTCCCGCCCCTCATGCCCTTTATGTTTAAAAGTTAAAAAGATCAGCTTTTAAGGTTATGAATACAATAATCATAATAATTAATTATTTATTTGATAATAATGATATTGTTGTCATTTAGTTTCACACGTAAGTAATTAAAAATTCATTTAATTATTTATTTTTTACTGATAATAAAATATTACAAATAAGAAATTCGAAAAATAATAATAAAAAAATATAATAATTTCTTTGCTTTATGCAAAATAAAAGTAATTTTTAGCAAAAATTCGAACTATCATGACTTCTTGGAGAAAAAAAATGTATATAAATATGTTTGTAAATAAAAATAAATAAAAAAATATATATTGCGAAATAAATAACAAATGTAGAAGATAATTTTTTTTAACAAATAATTGCTTTTTATAGTTTTTAGTTGTTATTGTATATAATTATTATTAATACAATATTAAAATATAAAAGACAAAAAAATTAATAAGTGAGACCGCGATACATACGAATAGATAAAGAGTATAAAAGCTTAAAAACTAATGATGATTTCTTATTCAGTTGATAAAATGAATTTAATTTAAATATTTTGTTTCTGTTATTATTTTTTATTTTTATTATTTAATTAATAGGAATAAGGTTTTTTTAAAAGTACATTTTAGTACAAAATATACTCTCTCCTCTTTGTATGTTAGAGTGAGTTGGTGTTTGGATTTATTTCTTTCCAATGATTTAATTTGTTTTTTCTTTATGTTAAAAAAATGTGCTAAAAAGCGCAAAATATGTTTGATTCATTAAAAAAGATTCATTGAATTTTTAAGTTGTAAAATACACATAAGATTAGATTTTCACTCACTGCTTTTTGCATATAATTTCAATTTTATTTAAGCAACGGAAGGAATCGCTAATTGTAGGCATTTTTAATTTCTCTTTAACTTTAATTATTTTTATTATTATTTTTTTTTATGATTTTTTTAAGTATTTTTTTTATAAAATTACAAAATATTCTTGTGCGTTTTCTTTAAAACTGTTTTTTTAAGGTTTCAGCAAAAACTTCCGCTTTGTATTTCTATGGTATGAATTAAATCATTTCAATAGAAAACTGTATATTTAAAAATATGTTTTTTTTTTGTTTGTTTAAATGGAATATAGTTATACATTATATGTAGTATTATTTCATAATAGAGTGTTTGTTGAGTGCAAGACTTATTCTTCATATTCTTCTTCTTCCTCTTCTTCTTCTTCTTCTTGTTGGCTTAAATGAATAAATAATATTTAAAAAATATTTGCAAGTACCCGCCCACACGAATTGCAAAGCAGCCAAAATAGCTTAAAATTCCCATTGTGTTGCCGCATCGGTACCATCGTCCAAAAGTTTAAAAGCACCGTTTTTAGTGGCGCCCAAATATTTACTATTTTGGGATCTATAAATAAAAATTTTGTAATTATTTAATAATGGAAAGGAGAGTTAAATTTTTGTCTAAAAGCCTACCTAATACAAATTCGAGTAGGTTCACGTAATTCCAAATAGAAGCCATCAGCTGGACCATCTGAATCAACTGAAATGCCCTCACCATCAATGCGCCAATATTTGCCACTGTGACCTTTAAAGTAAACTAAACCTTTTTGGGCTTTCTCAACCAAAATGGTTTCATAAGTAGCCTTATTGCATTCTAATTTGGTATTACCGGGTTGGCGGTAGCCCACAAAACCTTGTTCGCATTTTAGTACCAATATGGGTCTAAAAAAATTATAAAATATTTAGTACTTTTTTATCTTTGGCATAATTTTCAAAAATTATTAAATTAAAATTACCTGTTAATTAAATAGAAATAGAATTTTGTAATATCTTCAATAGATTCTGAGGTGGCAAACAGATGACCCGAACGTTTGGTAGCCAAAAATTTGCCATTATTAGCACGGAAGGATAAAGAGCCATCACCATGCCATATCAATTCAAAAAGAGCATCAGCACAACGTCTATTGCCAGTAGCTTGAATACCTCCACCAGCCGATAAACTCCAATAACGATCTTGAGTAGTGCGTAAGGCCCATCGATGGGCTGACCAATCGAATTCCAGCTGGAATGTTTCATTCTCACCAATTTCATCTTGATTGGCTGTAACATCGACACCTTGTTTCACCGACACATAACGTAAGTTCATGGCGGCAATAAAAGACGCTTGCGGTAAAGAATCCTCTAATGAGAATAATTCATCACGTGTAACAGTAGACGAACGGGATTTGAGCACAGCCTTTGAGCCTATGGGCGAAAGATATTGTCCTTGTCTAAAACGATAAAAGGAAAATATTAAATAAGTATTTTGTTTTCTAAATTTTATTGAATGAACCAACCTGTCTCTTAAGGCCAAATGACCACCATGATATTCGGCACTAAATAAGCAATCCTCATTGCAAAGATTCTGCAATTTGCCATTGGCATTCAAATATCTTTAAATAAAAATATCGCAAAGAGAGTTATAAGTTAAAAGTGCATTAAAATGAAATTCTCTAATTCATTTATTCACTTACTTGTTGTTACATGTATGCAAGGCATAACGACCACCCTCTTCCTGACGGAACTCCAATGTAAAGAGGGTATCCTCGCCCCAGGGTATATTGGCATCGACATGTATCTCATCTTGAGACTCTGATAAATGAGCAAATCGTTTACGTCCAATTGAACGCAAATTAACTTGTGGCCTGGCTGCCAAATGCACTGTCCAAAATTCTCCGGAGCTTGGAGTTTTGGCCGTACAAACCAATTTGTCTGGCGTACCACCTAGGAAATAACCGCGAGATTCATTCTTCAACGCCCAACGACCAGTTCCATCTTCAGCAATGCTTATTTGAAACCGACTACCAGCGTCACGTTCGTCAGCTTCGCAAAGTACATTGCCAAAAGAGTCCACCGATAGATATTTATTAAGATGAGATCTTAGATAGATAACACCTGAAAGTAAGAAAAAAACAACAACAAAACATTAAAAATCAATGTAAGAGGGGAAATTTGGAAATAAAATTATTTATATAAAGATTTAATTATTAAAATTAGAAAACAAAAAAGTGATTGTTAAGAACGGACAGGAAAACACATTCCGTTTGTTTAAATTTGTGTCTTTTTTAATTCAAGTTCGAAATTTGTTTCTTTGGCCTTTTTTCCATATTCAATCTATATTTTATTTGTTAAAGGGAGCGATACAATGCAGAAATACTTACATTACGTATTTCGCTAGTTGCTCTGGCCATATTCAGGTATGTGATGGAAATCGATCGATATGAAAACGATTCGTTTTGAGAATTTAATGTCCATCACATACCTGATTATTACGAAATTATTTCTAAAAAAAATTAGGAAAGTTTTATACTGAAACTATTTCAAACTAAACGAAAAAAATCACAAATTTTGAGCAAAATATTCTTGAAGTATTCATAAAGCTCTTAACTGTATAGCAAATAATTAAAAAAAGATCATTGGAACTAAGTAGATTGCCGATTCCTTATATACTGACCGTCCAAATTGAAACTGTTTAAATGCCGACTTCTTAACAGTGCATTAAAATATGGATGAACGTCCTCGAAAACTGGTTAGTCGTCTTAGACTAGAATAACAAGTTTTTAGACCACTGCAATATATTTACTCAAAGAAAAAGAAGAAAGAGTTCGTTGAGAAGATTATTCAACGTTAGCAGATAAAGAAAAGGATGAAGGATAGCGCGTAAAGATCACAAGGGATACATGCATTGTCTTAATTTTCTTACTGCTTTGGTTTCTTACAGAAATATTTCACCCAGTTCTGCACCTCTTAAACTAGTGAAAGCTGATTGGTTGCTTAGCAGATTAAAACCAGTTCTTTCCACTTCTCATTTTGAATACTTCTGCATTGCTGCACTTAGAATCTGAGAAGATTTTAGATGTTTGCCTAATTAGCCTCTTGGTTTCGCATTTAAAGAGAAAACAGTAGCTTGCAGATTAAGAGCGAGATTTTACAAAACTCTTAATTTATCGAAATTTTTTCATTAACTCTGTTCTTATCTTTTTTAATCTATTTCTTTTAAGATAAGCAATATTATTTGTAGGACCTGAGTCTTTTAAGCGACAATAATAAGCGACAATAAAAATTTTAATTTAAGAAAAAAATTCCACAAGTTGAGCATTCTGATTATAAGCTATAAGCAAATCTCTAAGATTTAAATATTATTATTGATATAATTGTCTTTTTTTTTTTTTTTGTTATTTGTATTGAGTAAAATGTTAACAAAATAAAACAAAAGGCTCTTAATTACAGGTCAGTTCAAAACCGAAAACCAACAAAAGCTTATTAATTTTGAATAATCAATAAAAAAAACTGTAAAATTATGTTGTAAATTTGTTGGCAAAAAAAAAAAAATAAAAATTTTTATGGTTACCAAACCAAGCGAAATATTATCTGATTTATTATTATGATTTTGCGTACAGTTTTATGTTTTCATGTGGTTGAGATTTCCTCTAGAATTTTCAGTGAATCAAGTAGGAAAAAAATCCAAAAAAAAAAGTCTATAATTCCAATAAAAACACAAACTTAGTTTTATGTTACATTTGTTGTGACATTTCACTATGAGTCGTTAAGCGATTTTATTGTGGAAACAAACTCTGAATTATCTGCTACAAACGAAAGTAGTTTTGTTAATCATTGATTTTTTTTTAATTAATTGTTTACAATGTGATAACTCTAAGTCGTCATGCATAGCAAAGTCGATTGAGTGAGATCCATCTGTCCATCCGTGTTCGTGTTGAAATCAACTTTGGTCACGCAATAAATGAGGTAGAAAAATTTTAAATGCGATAATCAATCAAATATAGTTTCGAAAATGTTGCTATTGAAAGTCAGCAAGATCGGTTCAAGTCATTTAAGGCAGCAGGCAAAACACCATATCATATTTGGAACAATGAAGTACCCCTAATCGAACAAAAAAAATGGAGCAATAGAGAATTAAGAAATAAGAAAAAAAAAAAAACATCAAATGAAGAAATTGACGCTCGCCCATATTTTCAGTGTTAGGGGCCTCTGAACTTTTCATAGAAAAGTACGATTGTGGTATCATTTAAAAGCTTTTAAAGAGATCTTTAAGGAAAAAAAATTTACATTCCGAGGTGCCCTTCTTGTCACCGCTCTTGAAAGGTGTAAAATTTAGTTAAGAAATTGCTGATATACGAGTATTTTTAAAATGTTTTACTTCTACCCCACTGTGTGCTGGCCGGAGTTACTTTATCCTTAATAAAACTTGTCTTAGGGTGTTTGAAATTTAAAGTTAAAATATTTAAATTCATCACAAAATATTTCTTTTAGTTAAAAAAAGACAGATTTTTATACAAGCTCAGCCCTGACTAAACAAAGTTTTTTTTTTTAATTTCAAAGCAGTTTTCTATTAAAAGTTACAATATTTTTAATTTTAAGTTCGTTTTTTATACACCTGCGGCTTTACGTTATAAAAATAGACTTTGTACTGCAAAAGAAACAACATGAAATCAGTCATGCTGTTTTAAGAGTCAACTTTTTTCTTTATTTTCTTTTCAAGTATTAAAATATTAACGAGATATTAAAGTGTGATTAAATTTTATATCTTCTATAAATATAATTTTTTTCTTTCTTTCGTACGGTAATTATGATAATTGGGGAAATTTTCATTAAAATTACAACAACAAAAATAATGATAAAAAAAATGAAAAAAATTAAAGTTTTATGTTTTGATTCGCTAAAGTGCGTAAAATTATAAACGAGAAAATGTTTGTCCAATTGAACTTTTAGCAGCGTTATTGAGAAGTTAAATGTTTCCAAACTATCTGTGCTCTAATTAATATTTATTTCTCTTTTTCTTAATAACTTGTCTGTGCAGTTATTAAATATTTTATTATTAATAAACTTTTCAATTAAAAGAATTCTAAAAATCAACTTTGTGTTGCAGATGTTTGTTTTTCTTTTATTTATTAAAAAATTGTTCTTAGGAATATCATGGAATGTAGGTTGGTCTTAAAAACTTCATAAGATTGCGTGTAATAATTTTTTAACACCTCTTCAAATTCGCTATTAACATATTAATTAACTGTAATTCTAGCTCAACAACTAGAGCCGCTGCTACAGGGTTAAATGTAATCAGCTTTAAAATACAACAGCAATAATTTCATATATTTAATAAATGCATTAATAAATTTGTGTTTGTGATTGTGATTTTATATTTCTGATGTGACAATAATAGTCAACAATAACACTTCAGCGTAAATCTTTAATTTAAATGCATAAGCGTGTCAATTGCTTCACTACTAACTAAATGACTGGCTTGGATTTTTTTTAAACATTCATTCACTGGCCACTTAATGATCACAATTCAACTTAAATTTATAAAAAAAAGTACTCGTCTCCTTTGACTTAATATTTGTGTCACACTGAAGAGGACTGCTGTATTTTATGTCATGTTTGCAATGAAGTCTAATGTGGCGGGTAATTTACTTGTTGTCTTCTCGTTAAATGTGTGTAAGCTACACAAACATTTATATGAAACTACAATTTGAGTCAACATGAATTTGTTAAGACGACTTTATGTAGGCGCAATAACGCTGATACAGCTGCTACATTTATTCAAAATTTCATTTGCTGCAAGAGCGCCATATAAAATCTCTAAAGCATGATTTATGTGTTTAAACTAAAAAAAAATATTTAAGCTGGATGGATGACAAAGAGTTATTTTTATCTGTAAAATTTACAAGGTTGTAAGAAATTGAGTTACGACTTTCTTTTAGCAAAAACTTGATAAGTATAACAATTTTAAAAGAATTTAAAATAATAATTGCTAATTCCTTGAGTCTTTAGCTTAAATAGTCACATCGTTAAGAATTTTTCGAATTTAGAAAAGGCAGTGCTTCTTAAGTTCTACAGGGAAGAATTTATACATCTGAATTATAATGCTATTAAAATGCATTAAAAATGTCGCAAAACTAAATAAACAGATGATTTGGAAGGCACATCTTTCTCAATAAAATAGTGCAAGCGACTGGTTTCTAATTTTTTTCAGGTTTTTAAATAACAAATTTTATTTCTTATTCTTTTCTTTGCTCTTTTATTTAAAATGTGTTATTTATTTTATATTAGGAAAATTGAAAAAAAAAGTAGAAACACTATCAATTAATGTGTTCCAGTTATTGATAAATTGATATTTTAACATTTACATTTCTATCATATCAAATGCCTGGTTAAGTATTTCAAGAGATTATAATATTCAACATTTGCAGATTTTATCTTGTAAACAACTTGAAGTATTTAAAGAAAGCCAACAATTTAGTCTGTCGTTTAAAAAAAAAGCACAAGTATCTAATTTTCTGCTTTTGTTGCTTTATATACTGTTGTTGTTGTAACCTTTATCATTTAAGTGAGAAATATTCGAAATATTTCATTTGTATAAATTTACTTTTTGTCTTTGCAACATGTTTCGGCTACAATGTTGCTTGCTGTCATTGCTAAGTCACAAAGGTGCAAAAAAAAAATTAAAAGATCTCTTAATGTAAAAAGAAAAAAAGACACGGGAGAAATAAAAAAACTCTAAAGATTAATTGTTTGGAAAAACGATAACAACAGCCATGTGGCTGCAAACTCGATAACTAATAAAAAAAAACACTGTAGTTTATGCAGATGATCTTGGCCATATTTCATTATAGAGTCATCTAAACGAAATAATTCTAGTGTTAAACACATTTTTTTTGTTGTAAATAAAAAATGTTTAAACATAAATCATGTTCAATGTCTGGCGTAAAAAAAAATGCATTGCAAATCAAAAAAAATTAAAAAAAGAGTTGTGTATTTCGATATGTCTTCTATTTACTCATATTGCATGTCTTCTAGTTTCTTAACGTGTAATAAATGGAAAAACTGTTATTTTATAATTTATTAATATGTACTTACTTTCGCCAGTATTGGATGGTTCTAATGTCCATAACTGTTTCTTTTTTAAACTGGCACCGTTGGCATTCAATTTGTAACCAAATGTCTCTGCCGTCATGTAACGATGCTGACCATTGATCAAGCCAATGGTCCACCAACCCTTCTGCTGGTTCTGTGATATTATGTCGCCATTTGTATGATTTAACTCATAACTCTGGCCGTTCATGGTGTTAAGAGAATTGATAATCGGTGTGGGAGCAATGGTGACGGTTTGTTTTTTTCTTTTTAATTTAAAAGTTGATAAGAATTGTAACTTTGTTGTTGCTCTATCAAAGGCGACGTTATAACTTCCGTTTCAGACTGTTTTATGTTCAGTGTTATCTGTTGAACAAGTTATGACTCTTTTATCTTTAATCTTTAAACTAGAAATATAAAGAAGAAAATATTTTTGTTTTTTTATTTTGTTTTATGATCCAGAATTTATGTTTATAAATAAATTATAAAATTTTCTTTTTGTATTTCTATCTAAGGTTATGCTTGCATAAACTTGCCTACATACACACAAACATATTCATTTATTTTTACAACGTTTCACTAATGATTTAGTTACATTTTAATTAAAAATATGAAAAATATAAAATATGTGGATTTTTTTGGTTTTGGTTTTGAAATGATTTAAAAAAATAGAAATTATTCCCAACAATAATAAAATAAATTGTTTAACAAATAAAACAAAGCAATAGGAAGAGAAATTAACTTGACAGAAATTTGATTGTAATATAGAGTTTCAAAGTATGGACCTGTAGAATCAAGGGTTCTAAAAATAAAATGCAAAATGTAAATTCGTTGCTTCTGAGTATTTTATTTTTAATATCATTTTGCTTACCGTGACTTAAGCTATTTGAAAAATATTAATTTCGAACCATCAGTCAGATGAAGACCGAACAGGAAACCTAATTGGTAAATTTGTGAGTTGAGTATTTCTAGAGTCTATTACCCCAGTCCCCGAAATGCTGAATTTGAAAGACACACAACCAGAGCTGTAATTCACTCATAAGTGGGCAGCACTCGCGCCAAAATTTGTATGCATGCACATGAACATGAGCGAAAATGTTTATCTTATACCTGGTTCACACACGGCTTTTTTTTCGCAGCAATTCCGAATTTTGTGGGTGAGAAAAAGAGAAATAAAATGATTCTAGATTTTTTTTTCTTCCACAAAATTCAGAATTGCTGCAAGAAAAATTGCCGTGTGTGAACCCGGTATGTATTAGTACTCAGGCACATGAGTGTTCATGGACTATAGAAGCACACGAACATATGCAAAAAGCAACAACAAAAACTTGTGGCACTTGACTGCACGTCTTCATGCAAATTATTATATTTGTAAAACTAAACTCATACCATAACAACAACACAATAAAATTTGTTTTTGTTATTAATGCATTTCTTTGCCTTCCACATATAATAATGTGCAAGATCGTGTGCACTCATGCCCCATACATTTTAAGAGTGCGTTTAATAGGCACACACAAAAATGAGCTCTTACTCATGTGCACCTGCGTATTATAATTTTGTGTGCATGTGCCGCACTTGGGTGTGCAAATCTGTACCCTGCACATTACTGAAGCCTAAAACACATTTAAATAAATGCAGTATCAGTTGTGAACTTAAGAACAGATAATTAAGATAAGATAATTAGAATTGACACTGCAGATTTTGCACTGTTTTTCCCAATAAATAGTAATGGTTCATGTTTTAATAAAGCGACGAAATTCATTAGCATCACGACGAGAAAGCTCTTAATAAACTTTTGAATTACACCATACTATGGATTATTTCATTACCATTCATATTGAAATAATTGTTTTCACTAATGGAAGTGAAATTTTTATGCAACTGTTTAATTATTATTTACAATTGAAATGAAAAAAAAAAATTGTTTTTATAAAAATAAATTTATGATGGCAAAACCTTAAAAGAGAATTATGCATAAAACAAATAAACCTTCACCCTTTTGTAGATTGATCTATAATTTTAAAATTCAATAATTAAAATTTTTAGTAAAGTTAGTCGTAAAACTTGATGTCTGAGGTCAAAAGTCATCTAATTCCGCAGCTTACAGTTCTTCTTCCCACTTACTGGAAAAAAAACAAATTTTTTTAATTATTACTCATTTAAAATTTTTGCTATAAAAATGCGTTTTAAAAATAATGTTCTGTTTTACTTTGGGATGCTTACCATTAGTAAAAATAATGGCAATGCCAAAAAAGTTATAAGCAATATATATCAATTAAAATTAAAACAAAAATATGAAAGATAGACTTACAAACCTAGAATCAAATTTTTCCAAAATCCACCTGTATTTTCAAAGAAACAAATATTGACTTCACTTCCTAGAAAATTTAATTTACGCATTTAAAATGGCTAAATGAAAGCAGAGTTAATTTAAAAATTAGTGTAAATAACACAACATATTTAAAAACCCTGTTAAGTGTAGCTTTTAAATTGCGGTTTTCTGTCTTCTCTTATTTATTTTGTTTTCTAAAAACTTATGTAGCTGTGTTAAATTTTTAGTGGTTTCGGTAATTCGTACTCTGTCTCTCTTCCTCTCTTTATATCATCTTTTCTTTTTATTTTTATTATTATTTTTTTTTTCATCAAAATCACGGTCTGTTGACGGTCATTGTAAAGAAATCTTACAAGTTATTGATACGACTAGATGAATTTCAGAACTTCTACAGTAAAATATGTTTGTATTTATGCACGCATGAATCTTAAAGAAAAGTAAATAGGTACATTTTCAACTATTTTTTCTTTTTTTCTTTTATTAAATTTAAAGTCAATGTCCAGATTGAAAATACATACATTTTTGCTTTTACACACATACACACATATTTATGCACATTTATTTACATATTTGATTTGTGAAAATTTATGATTAATGGTTTCTTCTAAAGCATTTACGACCAAATGCTGAAAAACTTAAAGATTTAAAGTTAAAAAAAAAAATTATCTGCTGGAATCATAAATTTCTTTCATTAGAACTATTTTTTTAAACATAAGTTAGGTATTTTTAAAGATTTAAAAACCTATTTGGAAATATTTTAATTATAAAATATCAGTTACTTAAATAGTGCTGCGAGAATCCCATTTAGCAGTGAGTTATTGCTAAAAAATGCTTTATGACTTTGAGTTTAAAAAACTCTTAAGATTTATTTTTACATACAAAGTTGCTATTTATAATTTGCAGTTTGCAGTCGAAAACAACGCCCAATCTAAAATAAGAATTATTTTTTCGCACATGAAGCATGCTTAATCATGTCTGCCAAGAAACAAGCAACATAACCTTAACAAAAATATGCCATGCAAAAAATGATATGTTTATTACAATAGAAGAAAATAAATTATTTACTTTGTTTGCAAATAAATTTATAATATTGCTGAGACTTAAAAGAAACAACAATCTATTGTTAAAAACATCTCGGCCAACAAACTAATAAATGACTTTTCTTTTTTTATTTCTATGGAAAAGAAAATAGAAAACTTCTTTTTTAAATATGTTTATAAGCAGAAAAGGAACATTAGACATCTGAGAGTGCAGGTATTTTCTACAACAAAATATTTCTTTTGTAGTTAAAATTAAGCATTTAAAAATATTTCAACACAGCTTAAAAATTTGAAGGCTTAATTAGCAATAATCTTTAGCTAAAATTGAAAGGTTTTGACAGGCGATATCATGTACCAGGTGATGCCAAATCGAACCAGGTGGCATCGTAGGCAAATCCACTAATTTTTGCGCGTTTATTACTGTCAAACTTCATATATTAAAAATTTATGTATATTTTTTACATATGGAGTTTGACAGTAATGAATTCGACTACGCTGCCACCTGATAATTGCTTTGCCTTGAACTTTACAATGTAAAGTAAAACAGAAGTTAATGATAAATTCCAGCTTACCACCTTCTAAACAAGATGACAAGATGATATTTTAATGTGAGAACTTCATCAGATTATAAACAACAATGAAAAATATGTTCCTGATTAAAATAAGTTGGGGGAGAAAATCAAATCCTTTTAAAACTACTGGAGAATTTTACTCCATGGAATGGCTCACAACTGCACAAAAATGTGTGGTGATTTCCGAAAATACATAAAAAGGGTAAAAAAAACTGAAAACTTCGAAGTAGTCTAACGAAGCCGGAAGACATAATCAAAATACCCCCTAACGGCAGAAGAAAGGACACAGCATTGCCAAATTAAAATCAAGAAAGGGTCATTGTGCTAATAATAGATCTTTAAAAATGAATAAAACACAAATAATTTTTTTTGAATTAACATGAAATTCACTTTATTCAAAAGATAATCTTCTGGCATAATAATTTGAATATGACTTCTGGCATATGATCACAACGATTAGCTTGGACGTAATCTAATATGGAGGTGTACTCTTCGATAAGTTTTTTCAACGGGTATGGCCGTATGTCGGCAATATCGCAACGCATATTATCCTCCATAAAAATAGCTTAGCAGTGTTCAATCACACATTCTTGCAGGCCAATTTACGGATCCAAAACTTAAAACTATACGATTATCAAGCGATTCCTTTAATAAATTTATTGTGGCACGGCTTCAGCTTTTTTGTGTTGAAATGCCAAACCAAACATAAATCATTTGACAGCTGACAAAATGGCTGACAGTTAAAATAGTGTTGCCAACTTAAAGTTCTATTCGTCTATAAAATAAAATACCTTTTAGTTGGCTAACTTTCATAATCAACTGAATTTGGACTGAGGAGAGCAGGAAGGTTGACCTTAAGTCATAATAGACCTCAATTTAAGAGCTGGATGGTTTAGTGCCAGCTATCATTCAATATTAATGATTAAAAATTTTTATAAGGTAACAAAATTAATAATGTCTTGTTTCAGTATTATTATTAGATCTGAATATAAGACAAGGGATGGCGTGATCAATTGCACTTGGCAGGATGTAATGGCTTTTTTTAAAAAGAAAGAATAAATCATTTTTAAGCTCGTTTGAAGTCTTTTAATTGAATTAATAGTAATTTAACGTAATCACCCCTATTATAAATATCTTTTCACCTGAAATGTTTTCCCTTTTTCCCAAATTACAATACAGTCGTCAATAATTCACGTGAAAATTTTTTCACGTGAACAAAAATTCCCTGATCGTGATTGATTTTTTCCCTCGAAATTTTTATGCTTTTTCCTTGGATTTGCTCACTTAAATTTGACTGGGGAACTGCATACATTTTACAAGTTTTTATCACTTATAATTAGAACATTAAAATTATTAGTACATTTTTTAATTCAAGATTAGTTTCTTAGCGCAGACTGAAATTATACTCAACAAGATGCAAAACATAAAGAACTACTGCTTGTAAATTTATAAAGATTTTTTATTAAAAATATCATTAATTGAAAAATGGAGATATAAAAAAATTTAGTACAAAAAAATTTTTTTGTTGAAATGGGTCAGCAATGTCTCCGTTAACTTCAAGGGGTTTCTTGCACGTCACGTTTTTGTAGTAAAAAGTTTATTTATTTATTTTTGAACTTTATACTATGTTTCCATTGACTTAAAATCAACTAGTATTGAGGAAAACACTTCGAAGTGTTTCCATTGAGCAAAACCGTTTTGTAGATTCGAATTAATGACACAACACTGACACTTTTCTCCGTTATTGAAAAACATCCCTTATTTTATTTTTGTACAAATATTTAATTATATGTTCTTTTAAACACAATTCTTGTACTAAAAAGTATATTATTTTAAGAAACTTTAAAATAAATGTCACTTTTTCGATAAAAGCATCCAATCTGAATAGATAACACGGAGCTAGACTTGAATATCCCAGACACAACACAGTGTTGCAAAGACAAAATCAGTTCGAAAAAATACATTTTCGACATGATTTGTAAGAAATCAAGTGATTTAAGTGGTTTTGGTAGCATGAAAAATGTATGGGAAATCAAGTAGAAAAACGCTTGATTTGAGCAAATCAAGTGTTTTAGACAAAATCACGTAAATGAAAACGCACTATTAATTTACAAATTTTCACTAAGCTTATTCTTCTTACTTACATTCAATGTGCACTGATAGCTTTTTAATTTTGAACAGCTGTTCAATGAAGTGAACAAATATTTCACGGGAAATCCATGATAGCAATTTTTACATCGAGGAGAATGAAAATTTCATAGAAACAAAAATTTCACTTCTTATTTACGATAGGGGTGAATAATAAAGAGCAATTACATGCATTTAAGAATTTAATGACGGTTTTTACTATAAAAAAGGGTTTCAGTGCTATTTTTTTTATCGTTGAAACTTAATGCTTTTATGCTTTTTTTTTTTTTTTTTTTGTTCTAGAGATAATAAATTCTGGGCTCAACTGTTCCTAAATATATAATTATAGAAATATTAACTTTTTAGTGGCTCCATAACTAAAGCTATCTTTAATGCAGGGGCCAGGCCTAGAATGACTTCATTTGACATCTCATTAACGTCTAACAGCACGTTCACATTAAGTCAATCGTCTTATATAAAATATATAAAATAGAAAAAAAAATCATTTTCAAATGTATTTAAAATGTGTGTTGTGTATTCACATATTGATTTAATCAATTTAATTAAAAAAAAAATATCTAAAAATATTTTATATTAAAAAAGTGTTAAACTAAAGGATGTAGTAATCAAGTATTTCATACAAATAAAGATTCGATTTTATTACTTGTTGTTTTTGTAATTTTAATTTTAATGGCAATAACAAATATTCGTTTTCTATCCACTTTATTTAAGTGGCTCTCTCTGTACTAGAAGAGTTGCCTTTTAAAGCAAATGATAAATAAACTTTTTGATGTTTTTCTTGTTGACTTCTGCTGCAGCTGTCTGTGTTGTAGGATGGCTGCCTGCTTTACATGACTCTGACGTTTAAGGACAAAAATAGTTTTAAAAAAAACTTATGTTCTTCTAGATCTTTTTCTTTATTGATATTCTTTATTTTTTTATTTTTATTAATAATTTATTTCAAAGGGGCCTGGGTATGTTGATTTGCATACTAATTAAGAGTTTAAGAAGACACAATCATGTTCTATGAACTTTAAAAAGCTTAACAAGGCATAAAAAGAAAATAAATGAATGGAAGAAATGAACAAAAATTAAATGAAAGGAAAAATGTTTGTTTCTTTTGTTCGATGAATTTGCGAATATTTATGCACGAGCTAGTGCGCCTTTTGTTAAACTCAACATTAACGTGGCTAAGAACAAATGCAAAAAGTTTAATATGCAACTGTTTAAGAGTATCTTTAGGTGTGTGCCTCGTTGTGTGTGTGTGTGTGTTTGTGTATTTCCGTGTATATTTAATGATTTAAACAAAGGATTGGGCGTTGTCTGTTGACTGTTTCATTTTTAATATTGTGTTTCAAATAAGTTTTTTTCTTATTATTATTAGTACTTGTTTTAATGAACATTTAGTTACGATAAATTAAAAAGTAAAAGTTTATATATTTGTTTTGGGCACAAATGAAACTGTCTATCCTTTGAGTTTAAAGACTTAGTTTTAAATTTATTTTTATTTGTGTTTAAAATTAATTTGTTCCAAAGCAGCAGTTGCAATATTTTTTTATTTATTTTTTGTTTTAAAAATGGTGCTAAGCACTAAAATTATCTTTTAATTGCATTAACTGTTAATAAATGATTTACAATTTGGTTTAGAAAGCTTTCTTAAATGTTTAAATTTTCTTTGTACGGCTGTTTTTTAATTAATTTTATTTTGGTTGTTTTCCAACCAATTATTTATTATTTTAATTGGTTTAAAGCCAAGAAATTTATTAAATTTAATACTGTTGCCTTTTCTTTTTTCTTTTGTTGAATCAAATTTACAAACCGTGAAATTTAACGAATTTTATTTTAAACAGTTACAAAATGCAATGAATTTAATTGTTTCAAGAGAAAGATCAAATCTGCTTTTAAAATGTGTTATTTGAACAAAAACAAAAAAGAAAACTTAAATGGTATTTTCTATTGCAATTTTAAGATACTAATTATGTTTATCTCTACATTTTTATACAGAAAATGTTTATTTAAAATTAAGTTTAAGCTAAAGAATTTTTTGTCTTAAAGCAGCCAAATCTTCCAATTACTTGTGTCGCTTGAGAATAGGCTGGAATATTGGTTGTTTACGGTGTTTTAAATTAAACAATTTTTAAAATATTTATTATCTACAAATACATGCACATTTATTATTATACGGGCCAGATTTCATATTACGATTATTTATAAACTGTTTTACTTTTCACATCAAAATTATGTACAACTTAATTGCAATAAAATTTCTGTTACAGATTTTTTGCTTTTTATTTTTGTCTTGATTGTTAAACATTTTTCGTTGACACCATGTGGCTGTGCCTGCACAGTAGTTGATGTCAAATATTTGTACATCTAAAGCGTAAGACAGCTGAAACAGCTCCTATCATTTTACTTTGATTATCATGTTTTTTTTTTTTTCAATTACTTTCCTTACTGATGAGAAAGCGGATTTATTTATTTATTTTTTGAGCATAAAAAATCTTGAATTAAGTTTTAATTGTCTTAATCAATATGTCATCAAATCTGCCATTGTTGTCATCAATTTAGAGATATTATTTTTCCAAAGTAAAATAAATAATATGAAATAATAAAAAGCTGTAGTTATTATTTATTGTCTTAAACAGTTATTGCTAGAAATTGCATTTCTTTTATAAAACAATGTTTAAATCAATTTTTCATTTACTTACAGTTAACTGTCGCTGGTCGTCGTTTTCAAGCGTCTGTTATTTCTTAATTTTTTATTTTCATAAATAATTTTTTTAACCAAATAATCTCAACATAATTTGTTGAGACAAAGTAAAAAATTCGCAATAGACCGCAATTTTT
The DNA here is from genome assembly GCA_937654795.1 of Cistogaster globosa. Classification (NCBI taxonomy): domain Eukaryota; kingdom Metazoa; phylum Arthropoda; class Insecta; order Diptera; family Tachinidae; genus Cistogaster; species Cistogaster globosa. Next base: position 119,570,329 of record OW569406.1, on the reverse strand, counting down.
TTTATTATTTTCATGGCTGCCAGCCAATCAATCTTTAGAAACCTTAACAAAAATGTAGTAATAATTTGCTTTTTTAACGTCTACGCCAAAACTGCAGAGAAATTAAAAATTATGAATATAAAGAAAATACATATGACCCGAAGACAAAAGAAACTTCTTTGTTTTTTTTTAACATTAGAAATATTGTTTTTATTTTTGTTGTAACAGCTCTGCAAAAGAAAAATCCAATTATGTGCACGTGTGTCATCAGGTGGTACTGGGAGGTGGAGAAATTGCGCAATCTCAATCGGTCATATCCATAGGTCCATTGGGCGTAAATTAGTGGGCCTATTGGGACAATTAAATAGTTGCCTTGTGTCGTGAGGGCTTTGGAGTCAGGCTGGGCAATGGTTCAAAGTGCCAGGAACTGTCCGTTCACGGTGGCAGTTGGAAAAACTGCACCAACCGGCTCTTAATTGTGCCAGAATTGATCTTGTTTGCCTGGACAGAAACCTCTCATCTTCTGAAATTGCGGGTGCGTGTTTATTCAGGACTTTATTACATCTGCAGCCATTTATGGTGTCCAAGACCGTCTGTCGATGTTTATTTCAAATGGAATAATATCCCTGATGTCATTGCGATAATGCCTAAAGTCCTGCCTGATGTGTCGGGACGAGGGATCCCGCAATGTTACCTCGTGATTAGGGTGACTGGGCAGGTGGATAGCCACTAGGAATTGCTTGGTCGGTAGTTCATTATGTTGTCTAACCGGAAGCATCCCAGTCCCTTCTTAGAGGTGATATATATTCGCCATTTTAACATATCCTGTCGCGATTCTGAGTGCATTATTACGTGCAGTTAGTAAAACTCGCTACTTAGTATCACTAAGGAAAGAGGTCCAATCTATGTTGCCACTATCGTCTCCTTAGTCATTCTACTGGAGGTGCCAGCGAGTGATTTTAGGACTTTTTTCGAGTTTTCAATTTGTGATGGATATAGGTGGCGTGCGATGAAAAGTGATAGAGGCTGTCGCCTAAAATTTCTGCGTTTTGCACCGTAGTGATGCGGGGCCCTTCAACCAAGATGTTGAATTCCATTCTTAATTCTTTAGTCCACGAAGTGAAAAGGGATACCGATTACTTTGAGGATGATATCTGAAGTCCACGTTCCTGAAGAAATTGTGAGATGGTGGCCAAGTATTTATCTCATCTTGAGATTTTGGGCTGGTGCAGGAAGTTTCGCAAGATAAATTTAAAAGAGTATAGGTGACAGTACTCCTCCTTGTGAGACACCCATTCTTATTTTGCGGAATTTTGACTTCTGGCCTCTGAACTCAAGAAACGCTTGTCTACCACTTAAGCAGTTGGCAATCAAGCTCTTGACGTCGTTGGGAAGAGTGAAGTTCGTGATGTCATTTATCAGCACAGAATAATCGATCGTGTCAAAGGCCTTAGGTAAGTCCAAGGCAGCAACAACGGAGTGTTGACATGGTCACTGCTGATTAAGGCCGTCAGCGGTTCGGGCCTTATCATATTCAAAGCCGTTGTGGTGCTGTAGGATTCCCTGAAGCCATGTTGGTGTATGGCGGGTAGAAGATGTTCTTTTAGAGTTGGCAGTAGTAACGCTTCTAAAACCTTAGCTACGGGTGATAAAAGGGAGATCGGGCGATAATATTATCCCATTGTAGCGGGTTTGTTTGGTTTTAGCATGGGATTTGTCGTAGCAACCTTCCTGTACAGCTGTACAAACGATTGTAAAAGTTTTATTTCTAAGTTTATTATTGTATTTTTAAGATACGAGTATTCACGACATTAAAAAATGTGCTCAGTTTATTAAGGTAGGTGCTACCAAAAGAAGAAGATATTAGTGAAGCTTCCATCAAGCCACCTACTCTTACAAATTTAGCTTTAAGTTAACTTGGAAATGTCATATTAAAGTAAACCATTTTGGTTTGGACACGAAAAGCCAAATAGAATTGCCAGATTAGATACTATTAGTCCCAGACCCGGGCCCAAAACACTTTGCAGATTATGATCAAATAGAATACGAAAGGAATCTGAATGCAGATCAAAAGGACCACGCAGCACTGGAAAAACCTTTCTTGACTTGGACATGCGAAGTAAAAAATTGGGACGTAGAACATTAATCGTTTTCAAGCTGTCATAACTCAAGTAAAAATAACTCAAGGATGCTCACTGCCTTCCTAAAAGGCCACTGAAGGTAGAGAAGTACCTCAACAAACTGGATATTGAAAGTAACAGCCTGTGAGGAAGCCAGTGAGCATCCTTGAGTTATTTTTACTTGGGTTATGACAGCTTGAAAACGATTAATGTTCTACGTCTCAATTTTTTACTTCTACCTTTTGCGAATGTGGTAGAAAAAACTCTAGACCATACTCAATAGTGATGCTCTACACCATAAAAGGCAGAATCTGCTGTGCCATTTAAACTTTGTCAAGTTTCAAAGTGATCGATTAGTCCACTTGTTTGAGAATAAGTTTAAACATTTTGCCAATTTATACAACTTTTGCATTTTGTTTTTAATTTTTTCAACGCAAATAAAAAAAGTCCTTAGAAAAATTAGCTTCTCATTGTTTCTTTTTATTTGAGATTAAAAAAAATAAAGTCATTGTTCAGTGGCTTGAAAGTTGACTTCTATCGTTTAAAACTTGTTTTTAAAGTATCTACGGATTCAGTCAAAATTGAAATAGAAATGTTTATATAATTGCAACTCGAGTGAAATGTTTTACAAAAAAATACGGCAGCAAATTCATTTCAAGTAAAATTAGGAAAAATTCTACGACATCGAACATGTTTTACAAATGCTTTGGAGGCTCAAATAATTGTCTACAATTACATGACAAAAATAGCAACAAAAAAAAACAGGTCAAACAGTATTTTTGTAGTTGTTGTTATTTAAAGATCTAAGCCGCGCGCAAAAACTTGGTTGGCAACATTTTACAAAAATTAGCTTTTCATTATTGTTTACAAACCAAGGAGGGTTTATTGCGATAAAAAACGATTTAATGAATACGGACAGAGATAAAAGACTCAAGTTAATAAAGAAATTTAATAAAAGATAACAAATTAATTAAGAAAATCAAATTAATGTCTCGAAATTCATGATAATTGCAACGCAATTCAATTTTTAAATGTTCCACATCAAATTAAGTTGTCCACTTAACTTCACACACAATGCAAACCGGCCGGGGTAACAATAAAAATTAATCATTTTAACATTCAGTATGCTCATGCTACTGCCACTGTTGACGTTGATCGCTATAATGTAATGGTTGCAGATAATGATAATTTTCTCCCCTATCTAAATGACAACAATAACAATCATTCAACATCTTTTATTTTCTTTGTAATGTGTTTGCTCAATCTCATACGCATCATCCATATCTACAAGATGCAATTTAACACTTTTCAATTGTAATCAGACTTGTGTGAAGTACTACGATGTATGGCGTTGTTTCTTTAAAATTTCATAATTAAGATTATTTTATATATTAAAGAAATATTTCTTTTTATAATCTCACTACATCAATAATGATGACGATTAGTGACCGCTTATTTTCCGCTTAAAATAATTGTTTGTGCTTTAGGCAGAGACTCGAAAGATTTAATTCATAATTTGAATGCAGCACTCCAGCCGCTATTTTAATAATACCGAATCTGTCTATAATTACCAAAAAATATTTGGCAACCCTTTATATATCTGTAATAACATTAAAATAATTTGTTAATAGCAGTATTTTGCAAAATAAGTGTGGAGTGTGTGAGAAAATAAAAGAAAAGGCCATGAGTTCAAGTCACACCAATGCCAGAAATATTGAGAGAAATAATTTCTGCTAAATAGCTGCAATTGTTAAGTTGTTTAAAATACGAAAACAACGGTTTCAACCTTCCGAAGTTTCAATTAGATGCAGCCGCAATAGAACAGCAGATGGAAGGAATTCACAAAATCATGTGCTGTGTAAGTTTTTTTTAAAATTCATGTTAAATAAAATAGAGACTGTAGGGACTTTTGTAGACAGAGGTACAAAAAAATAAGAAAAAAAAAACAAAGAATAAATTAAGTGGCACAAAATAAGAAAATTAAAATTAATATGTTTGTATTTCTATTAACAGAATCTCAATGTCTGAAAGCCACAAACTCAAAAAGAACAAGCACTGAAAATTTTTGGAAAATAAAAAGTACGATTTTTTTTGCCAAACGAAAAAATGAGAAAACTGTAAAATTCATTAAACACTCAATTTATAATTATCCTTATTTTTTAAATAAAATAAGAATTAATACATTTTATGAACTGACAAAAATACTAATTAAGAAATTATTGTCTTATAATTTAAAATAAAGAAAAACTGCTCTTTTTTCGCCTTTTGCTAGTAGTTTCAGTGAAGCTTTTCGGAGTAAAAAATTTAAACATAATTGTGGGCTTTCTATTTTTGGCATTTTTAATTACACAATGTTACAGCAAAAAATATAAATTTCGTAGCTAATTTTAAAATGACCTGAAGTCGTTTTTTCCCCTCGTTAAGTAGATCGGTTTTAAATTGTTAGAATTAAGATTATACTAAATAATAGATTTTTAATGAATTTTAATTTATTATTTTTTTCACAAGAATGCGAAGCTTTTCAAAGATGACAATGTGTATGGCATGTCTTGTCCAGATTTTTTTTTTTCATTTTTCAAGCTTGTAGGCTGTTTCCAACTATATGTTTTTATGAAGACATGCTGTTTCAGCAAATAACGTTGTTTTATACCAGCCATTCATCATTATTCCATAATAATTTCTAAACGTCTCAAGAAATTTTCAAAAATTCAATTTGTTTTTGTTCCTAAATTTATTTCAGATACCCAACTAATTTGGATCAATAGAGTAGCCTCTGAATCTCCATAGAGTGTGTTATACCAGCTATTAATCATTATTCCATAATGATCTCCAATCTTCTCAAGAATTTTTCGTTCATACGCGATGCTTTTTTGTAAAAAAAAAATATTTTAAATATGAAATTTTGGCGCATTAATTTTTATCTTGCGAATAACTTACTCACAAAAAAAATCCTGATTCAAAGCACTATTTACAAATAAGGGATAAAATGCTGCCACTTTTTTAGCTTTTTTAGTTTATTTGACTATCAGGTCTACACTTTCATTCGTTATAAAAATTTTAAAAATTAAAATTGCAACAGAAAAGAATTACTGTTTAAAAACTAAAAATTATGCACACGAAATTTGTGAATATAAAAAATTAAGCGAAAAAGATTTTGGTATAGAGTTGTTACCAGTTAAACATAAAAATGCTATCTGATTCCACTAAATGTCGTTAATTTTCTTGTGTGCAACTTACCTTATAAAAAGTGAGTTAAATGATAAGAAATAATTTTTATTTGCAAATAGCGTATAAACGTAGTACATTAGACGCTCGTAAATTAGAACCACTTTGTTCCTGGAGTGATTCTAATTTTCGAGGTGTTCTAATTTTCAAAGGTTTTTTTTTATGTATAAAGCAACACAAAAGTGTATCTTCGTTTAGAAAATATAATAAAAAACTCTTCTACGTAGATATTTTAATTTTATTTATAAAAAGCGAACATAAAACATACTATTTCATTGAAATATATTACAGCTAATTTAAGAAAAATATACACACATATGTATGTGTCTAAAGTTGAAAGAGTTGTTAGATTATTTAAATTTCTTAGTGCTCAGTGAGTCAAATTTCAAAATTACTAATCTTTTATCATATAATCAAAAACTTTTGTTTGTTTTTTTGCTTTATTAAATTTGTCATAACAATATCATTGCGCAGGGCTTAAAGATTGCTCATGTACTTTGTGAAAAACAATTCACTAGTTCTACACCAATTTATTAAATTATTAACGCTCTCAGTGGCTAAAGTATTAGAAGTAACTCTTGTGACTTCAACAATATCTTTATCGTCGCTATCTAAACTTTCATCATCGCTACTTTGTTCATGTTCCGATAAGTTGTACTCAAACATGTCCTGATTCCATTTTTCGATTTCATCTGCGCTGATAGAATGGTTTGAAGCAATTTTTTCTAAAGCGTGTGATTAATTTGGATAAATTCATCGCAGTCATTGTTTCGCATTTAGTGGGCTATAGGAATGTTGTCGTCACTGTCGTATTGGTACGAATCCCAGTTTTTCAATTTAGACCAAGAACTCTTTAACACTCTTTGAGGCAACTCGTCCCAAGCTAGCTTGAGTAATATCATTGCATCACGTATTGAAAAGGATTTTAGAAGGTTATTCAGTTCACCATTTTCAGCTATTAATTGGGTAAGTAACTTACTTCTGTAAATAAGTTTTGTTAAAAATAAAAATTTGTTTAAAAATAAAATTTACATAAATATTATGGGATTCCCCTTTTTTACTATGTTGAAGCCAAATAAAAACTATAGAGACAATTTTTAAGTGTTAAAATCTAACAAAAAAAAAACGCTCAATAATGAGAACACACAGTTCTAATTTAAGAGCATGTAAGGTTTTAAAAACGTTGATTCTAATTTCTGAAGGATTCGAATTTTAGCGAGTTCTAATTTACGAGGGTTCTCATTTACGCGCGTTCTTTAAGAATTTTTTGAACATTAAACTTTTATAATATTACAAGTACACTCCACTCTAGCACTGTAAGTGATTAACAGTGATCTGTTAACTGTAAAATCAGCAATGCCAAAAAAAAATTGGTTTAAGTCTCTACTAGTTAAATTGAAATTTATCTTTACACTCAAATTATAAAATATTGTTTAAGGTGCAATTTTAAGCTTTTGTCGAAATGCTAAAATTACAAATTAAAAAAGCGTAAAGAAGATCTTCTACTTTTTAATACAGTGTTGTGAACTTGTTTTATAAATATACGATATCTACCTGAACCATAATTTACTCCTTTACGATTAGTTTTCACAATTAAATGAATTGTTTTTTTTTTTAATAAATAGAAATAACAAAAAAAAAATTAAAGCTGCTCTGTTTATGATTTAATTAAATAATTATGGAAAAAAATTTTGTTTGTACTAAATTAAAAACAAATAATAATCCGTCCTTATTAAAACCTTAACAAGTAAAATCTTTGTATTAAAAAATCTCTATGATATATATGATGTTACTGGTTAATTTTAGGACGAGCACGTGCATTGTAATAAAAGTTCTCTATGATTTTCATCATCATTTGCCATCACTCTGGCAAGGCGTGATGAGTTAATCATATTCCCTGATAAATATCCAGCCCTGTAACAGAATATTTCTTAGTAAGGAATAAAAAAACTAAAAATACTTTTTATATTTATATTGGGATTTCAGGAATATGCTGTTTTCATTTAAGAGTTTTTATATTTGCAGATAGATTGGATTGGATTTGAACGATCTTTATTTTATTAAGACCGGGGCACATAGAACCCGTTATACGTTGTACTTTGATAAAATCAACTATGTGCCCTGGCCTTTACTCTCTACCAAAATCCAACAGAACCTAAATGAGTAAAATAGCGCGAAAATATTGTTTCTTCTCTTTTTTATTAAACGGTAATTTTGTGAAACGCAGCAAAAACCTTAATTAAAGACTGTTTAAATGCAATTTAGCGTCTTTGTGACTTTTTTAATTTTGCAAATAAAAACTCATTAACATCAAGTCTCTTGCTCTAGGTCAGTTAAATTTTAGTCTAAATATCACAAAAAAAAAAAAAAAAGAATTCAAAACAGCAATGTTTGTAAAACTGGTAGGAAACAAGCAAGTGAATACAAATTAAAATATAAAACACATGTAAGTATGTATGTATGTGTTAATTAATTTAAACCGAAATGAATTTCTATTTTTTTATATTTTTATCATTTTATTACAAAACATAAAATTCGATTTTTATGAAACAAATATGGTTCGTTAGGAATCGGTAGAAAACAAAAATATTGAAAAAAATTTAACCATTTTTTTAAAATTCGGACAAAGGTAAATTAAATTTAAATAATTCTTCTTCTTTGTAAAAATAACTGTTAAGGCATTAAAGTAATCAATAAGATTTATGCAAATGGGCAATAGTTTTATTACTACAATCAAAATACAAGCTAAAGATTAAAGAAAAAAAGTAAAGATTCTTTTAGTGCTGATGTACATATTTACACACACATATACATACATATATAAATTGAATATAATAAACTTTATATCAAATTTAAATTGTTGTTAGTGGACGTTAAATGTGTCAATTATTTTGCTTGTTTAACAAAAGCTTTAAAATGATCTTTAAATAATTCATGATCATTCATTCATTTATGCTAGAAATCAAATCAAAAATCTTTTTTTCCGCTTTTATTTTGAAAGGCTTTTGTTATAAATATTTCATAGTCGAATGCTGTAGGTAAAAAAAAAATTATACCGCATTTTTTTATTTTTTTTTTTTATTAAACTTTCGTGTTTAGTAACGCCTCTTGAAGAGTTTTAAGCGTTTGAAGAAATAAAATTCAATCGTGGCTTAAAATCATTTTGTATTTTTTTTTGCTTTTTTTTTATTGGAATATCATTAAGCTGTAAGAAAAACTCCTGTTATTCCAACATTTGTTTGTTTTTTTTTCTTTTCCAATTCAATTGTCTGCAATACCCTGTCGATAACCCAAGATAATCACATGCAAAGATTGTCTTTAAATAACTAAATACAAAAAAGGCTTCAAGGAATGAAAGCCACAAAATTTATAAATGATTGCTGGTTTACAATTTTCCTTTGTTTAGTCACTTCATTGCATTTCAGTTGAGTTCAGTTCAGTTATTTTCAAGAGAAGTTTTCAAAACTTTTTTTTAATAATATTTCTTACTAAAGGAAAAACCAACTGCTTTTGTTTGAGATCAATGATTACTATAATTTTAGACATAGAAAGCATAAATAATTGTAAGATTTTTCTTTTTGAAAGTAATGAATGCTTTCAAATTATGTGGGAGGTTATGAATTTAAAAGGTAACCCACACTTTTTTTTAACTAAAAGATTTTATTCCCAAATAGTTTTAATAAATATTTTAAAGAACTTTGTTAACCAAAAATAAGCAGCAGTAGGTCTTTTTCGGCGTAATAATTTTCTAATAAATAATTTCGTGGTATTTGCAATTAATCATTCACGTTAAAAAATTATGAGTTATAAATAGAACTTAAGCTAGGAAAGCGGGAAGAAAGTCAAGTGAAAGACACTGAAATAAATGAAGACCCTCAAAAGCATGGACACAACATTCTCTGTTTTCCATTTTGGATCAGGATGATAAAATTAATAATAATGAATGCTTTAAAAATTAAGCCCAAAATTTAATTCAAATTAAAGAAAAATCATAAGAATATTTAAAATAATTGAAACTATTTTCAAAATATTTTTTTTTAAGTAGAAAGACCAACAAGTTAAAGGTCGCTGGTTCAAATTCGGCTCGAAGGACCAAATTTTGGGGCTCCATGGAGAGACTCAAATAAAATATTTTTAATAAGTAGAGGAAAAAATAGGGGTATTAGATTTGATTTTCACAAAATTGTGGTTTTAATAAAAAAACGTGGATTCGGATTGTGTGTTGTTCGCTTTATGTTTTTTTCGTTTTTATTTCTTTATATTTTTAAATTTCAGGGTTGTATTATTTTAGACTTAAAATAAGGGTGACCAGCGTAGACAATTTTGTTTCGTTTACTTTGCATTGTAAAATTTATATTTGAAGCCTTAATATACTTACATACATATGTATGCATGTATGAATGCATATGCATGTGGAAAATAATGTTGCATTTATAAAAATATTTAAAACTAAAGATGCCAATTTCCACTTTTAACGCCAATGTGCTTAACATAGATTTGAACAATTTAAATTCTCAAACTATTATTTTTCAAGTATGAGCTACGAGTATTCATTCACTCGTTATTAAGCTTAACTTCAACAAAAGATACTTTTTAATTTTTTAAATTCACTTTAATCTTTCTCGTGCAGTAAAATCCAAAATATTATTTTCAAAACCAATTCTATAACAACAATCTAGATTTTAAGGCAATTTTCTTAAGTTAACGGTTTAAAATCCAAGTAACCAAAACGTATTAAATACAAAAACAACAACAACAACAAAAACAATCTAAAGAATAATTCTGCAAAAGCAACAAACAAAAACATATTGATCAAACAGCATGCAACAAGAATAATGAAACATTTTTTTATATAGAAAATTGTGCAAAAAAGCAAAAAAAAATATAAAGAAGAATAAAACATCTAATAGCTTGTTATACAACTTTCGTAGTCGCATCTTGTAATAAATTTCAAAAATGTGAAAAAGTGGAGAAATAAAATAAAATAAATGTTGAAATGTCTTTAGCAGAGAAAGGAGAAAAGCAGAAGTAGCAGAAGTAAAAAAAAGCGATCTAATTGCAACTGGATCAACAAGATCTAATGAAAATGCAGTTACTGGTGGTTGAACATTTGCTTTGTATTACAAGTTCCACCTGAAAGATTTGCTTGGCGTTATTAAACTTGTTTATCAGCACTTTAATTTTAAGTGTTATTTTTTTATTTTATGTTTTGTGATTGCGTTATGTGACATACAATCAGATCAACGGATCATTAATACATTTCATTTACTACTACTCTTAGAATGCAATCACAACAGAGATCGACTTGTTTTTACAGTTCAGGCTAGACACAAGTTCGGCAAAATGTCGATTGTTAGCGATTTCTTAATCGTTAATGTTCACTTTTGTAGCAAATTTTGTAATTCTTCTTTTTTTAAGTGACAGTTAGTAACAATGTTTTTAATTACACACATAAATATTGAAAAAATAGTTAAATTATAACAAATGTCAGATTATTGTCTTTTTTGAGTTTGATTTAAACCAAATACAATTGATTTGCTCAGAATATACATAGAACATTTTTTCTTTAGCGGTGTTACTAAACAATTTTACAATGCTGACATTAATTTCCAATGAGACCTTATGACGTTGCATTAAACTGTTGTCAAAAACTAAAAAGGAAATAGAAGCAGTAAATAGTTCACAATAAACCTGTGTAGTTCGTCAACGAACTAGTTCATTGAAACGAATCCATCAATTAAACTAAGTGAACTAGTTCATACTTTTAAGTATACCTAGTTCATTTTTGAACTATATATTGTATTTGAACTACCAAACAAGATGAACTAGAATCCATGTCTGTGTTCTCTTGTTGACAATTTCGGGCATAAAATTAGTACCACCACGCTTTTTATTAAACATTCATTTTGCCAATGCTACCGTGTTGTTGCCATCATATTTTGAAATGAACATTTGAACTAAAAGAGCTTTTGAACTAAAGAAAGCGTTTGAACTAAGAGTTGAAAGTACGAATACGTCAACAGAACATTTAAACTGAGAGATTTTGAACTAAAATTTGAACTAGTTCATTTTCGAACCATGAACTAAAAAGAGCGATCACTAAATTGAACTAATGGCACAAGTCTAGTTTACAACGCGTTAACAGTCAACTAGACACGAAAGGTCCCGTTTAGACAAGACATCACCACTCGTTAGATTATTTTTAAAATAGAGAGATATTTATTAGATGTTTGTTGTAGCAGTGAGATATCTCACCATCATAGTCTCTAGCCGCAATGGAGCAAAACTGAAGAAACGACAGAAAGACGACCCAAGCTGACTATGTAATAGACTTAGACTTAAGAGACAGAAGTGTCGCCTGATTGTTGATAAGGATACAGGCATTAGATTATACATTCATACATACCTGCATAAAGTAAGTAACAAAATTTACAAGTTAAAATGTTGTTTTAAATATCAGCTAAATCATATAATCAGTAGCGTTCATTTTTTTTTTTTTTTCATAAAAAGACTAACACAATTATAATTTTCATTTAATTCATTTTAATAGTGAAAAGCACATATTTTTACTTCACGCTTTCGAAAAGAACAACAACATTATCAACAAACAGCAGCCGTATGCAACCATGAAGCAATTTAAAATTGTATAAAAACTAAGCTTTTTCAAACGATATATTATTTTTTTTTAAGATTTGGTCTCTTTTTTTTATCATGAATAATGCAATTTATTATTAAAAAGCTATAAATCTTGTCTTTCAATCGTGTGCCATGCAACATCGTCGTGTATGTGTGTGTATGTATGTATGTATGTTATTGTGTTGCAGTGCAATTAAGCATAAAACAAAAGAAAATGTTTGTTATCATCATATTCTTTAGCATGAAATTTTCATAATGTTGAATCGAAATACAATTTTTTGTTTTTGGCTAAAGTCAGTCGTTATGGTGGCTAAATGAGCTCAGCGATTATTGCTATCATCATTAACATTGACACTTTTAACGGAAATTCGCTGTTGGGAGTTTAATTTAAGTCTTTTTTTTTGTTTCTTTATAATCTCTAAATTTAGCAAGAAAATGAAATTGAGTAATAGTTTTTTTTGTTTCGTTGTTGAGTAGATATTTTGTTTTTGCAATTTTTTTTTCAAACTTCTTGTGTTGTTCATTTTTCCATACACAAATTATTGTGAATAGCTTTGTTAGCCATATTCAGAATGAGGTGTAGCAATTAAATATTTAATTAAATTGATGATCTTATCTTAAATGGTCTAAAAATTGTAACAACAAACGCAGGCAAAAGAAGACATAACACTAAAAGAATCAAATTTTGCAAATGAAAATGGTAGATATTTTCAAGAATGAAATTGATACAAAAATATTTACAGGATATTTTATAAAAAACATAACTTTTAGATTTAAAAGCCTTAAATGACCCGTTTAAAAAAATTTATAAACTCATTTTTGACGCCAATCAATCAGACATAGTTTCGAAATTTTGCTATTGGAAATCAACAAGATCGGTCTATCAGCCTCGAAGGCATCAACTGAAAAAATTAACGCTCACCACCCATATTTTCGAAGTTGTGAGCCTCTAAATTTTCATAAAAAGGTTCTGTTGCAAAAATGGTCAATAAAAAACTATAACGTTATAAAATTAAAACAATTCAACAATTCGCCACTTTAAAAGAAAGCGGCTCAAATATTTCTAGTAGGCAAATTTTTTATAAAACTGTCGCTGTTAACTTACAAACAGACAATAAAAATAAGACAGACACAGAATTTGCGAATTTCGTCAATGATGCTGCAAATTTATAAAACCTGCAAAAAAAATCACGACCACCCCACTGAATTGATAGTCACAGCATTTTAAGGTACTGCAGAAAAATTATAAAATATTAAACTAATGAAGTTTTCTAAAGAGGGCTCTAGTCTTGTCCTTTAATGAAAAGAAATCTGTTATGTACCACAAATTCTATAAGACAAAATTTTGGATAGAGCTTTTCCAGACAGGTCACTGGTTCTACAAACCGATAAAATGCAAAGAAAATTTGGAATGTGTTTTATGAGAAGCTTATAAAAGAGAAGAGCAGAGTACTTTCAAAGCCTGAAAGGAATTATTGCGTAGTGCGACGAAAACTTCTTCTATAAGTTGAGCGTAAAAAATTTATCACAAATACATCATGGGAATGTAATGAAATATTTGTGTTTAATGAAATAAAGCACAGATTAACAAAGGTTAGCAAAAATACTTTACAGCAAGTAATTTACACTAAGAACGGAATATTCTGCACTGCTGTGTTTGCTACAATTTAAAAATACTAAGAGTGAAATTGAACGATGGTCTGAGTGTCTGAAACGCATAATAAAAAACCTAAAATATCGACAAAAAATACATATTTTGAAAATTAAAAAAAAATCAATAAAAAATTGTTTGTTGACTAAAATTGACAAAAGCACAGAAAAATTTATATATTCAACATCAATATCTAATAACATCTGGACTTAAAAAAAAACTTTAAATTGAATTTGAGTTTTTTGTGTATCTCTTATAACTATAAGATCAAAATTTCTAAGAGATCGAAAAGAATAAAAAATATTTTAACCCAAAAATCAGATTTGTTTTTTTTTTACCTAGATCTAGCACTACAAATTAAAACTAAGTACATTTATATATATTTTTTTTGTTCTTTTATTAATGAAGTATTAATTTAATTAATTATTTAATCTCATATTGAAAAGCAATAAAAACTGTAAAATTTAAATTAAAAATTAGAAGAACAATTTACTTTTTATTTTATTATTATTAATTTAATTTATTTAGTTTAATTTCAAACTAATAAAAAAAGGAGCTGAGCTAAGCTAAGTTTTTATTCACTTAAACAGAACATAAATTATTTTCTATGGCTGATTGTGATTTCTTTTACTAGAAATAAATTAAAACTTTTTTCAAATTCAGCAAAAAGTGAAATGTGATTTTATTGTTTTATTTAAATTAGAGACCAACAATGACGTTTGTTTGTGTGTTTTTTTAAGTTAACATTATTATTTGAACTGAATTGCTAGAAGAATATTTAAACAATTAAAATTTATGTCTTTTATAATTTAAATCTGATTTTGATAGAAAACAGAATTAAATCATGTTGAAACAAAAACTATCAATAAACGGTATCTGCTCTCTCAGTTTTTTTTTTTTTTTGATATTTTCATTTATTGTCTGCTACTTGTAGCTATTGTTTATTGTGAAAGTAAAATAAATCAAATTTACAATATTCGTTAAAACATTTGGAATAGAAAGAGAACAGATTATAACAGATTCTGTGAACTCAAATATTACTAAATCAAATAAATTTAAACCAGATAAACGACCACCAAAAAACAACATAACCACAAACAGGTAAGAGTGCCATATTCGGCTATGCCGATTTTTACATACCCTTCACCATGTATGTATATAACGCTAGTTTAGTGAAGTAGCTCTTAACAAAAAAAAAAAAAAATATTGCGGTGGCAGAGAATAAAAAAATAAGAAAAAAATCAAGTACGTGTGATTTATAATTTTAAAACAAAATGTCATTGGCTCATAATGGGTTAAGTACTTTTAGTATTTCCTGAAAGATCTCTTCAAAAGCTTTTATATGATACCCATATTGACATATAGACAATCGAACGTTTTTATGAAATTTTCAGGCTCATAACTCGGAAAATATGGGCAAACGCCAATTTTTTCAACAAAAAAAATTTTTTTTCTTATTTTTTATTCACTATCGCTTATATATTTGTTTTTTTTTTTTTGTTTTTTTTTATTGGAATGACTTCATTGTTTCAAAGGATTTGGAAATATTAAAGGAATACGTGGTGTGTAGCCCACTGTCTCGAGCGACATGGACCGATCTTGCTGATTTTCAATAGCAACTCTTTTAAAACTATGTCTAATCGATTGGCGTATTTAAATTTTTTTTAAAGCTCAATCGACTTCGCTATGCATAAGGATTCAAAATCTATACACTTTATGGGGTCGGAAATGGATATTGTAGAAATTACAAACGGAATGACGAGACTTTAGAGATTATTGGACGATTTTTTTTATACTTTTCTCTAGAGTTAAAAATTTTCCCTATTTTTTCTTCTTAACAAATCTGAAAATGTTTGAATTTAAGGTCATAAATAAGGAATTTTTAAGTAAACATGAAATTAGGAAGAAACCATCAACAATAGCTGGTTGAACTTACAAATCTAAAATCGGATTAAATTAAAATTCCAATTATTAATTACCGTTTTCTCTTACATAAATGTGACTTAACACTTACATATGTTCGTATGTATGTATGTAGAGCTTCCTGTTAAAACTCAAATACACCATTGAATTGTTGTTATACTTAAAAAGAAATGAACAAGAACAGATGATGATAACGATGATGTTGATGAAACCAAGACGCAAAACGTGCTATAAGCATGAGTTTCAAGAGCAACAATAAAAAGTTTTTTTTTAATTAATACAACAAACAAACACACAAAATTCACATAGAAGGCTGCCACTGCTAAATACCTCCATTTTTATTTCTCTCAGCATTCCATTGGAGCAACAAAACTAATGTGTATAAAAGAGAAACCGTTTGGCGCGACATAATTCACATTAAAGTTTCCCCTTTCAATTTTCTATTGTATTCCGAGAGATTTTTTTTTTTTTTTGTTGGCAATTTTACAGCCTCATGATAGAACCCTTGCAACAACAAAAAATCAATAAAATCTACAATCGTAATTCAAAGTTAATTTTAAATGTTTAAGAAAGAAACGCACAAAAACAAATAAAATTCACAAAAACAAGTAAGAAATACATACATTTGGATATTCATATCGGTTTTTCTCTTTGAAATAAAAAAAGATCTTTGACATCCAACAATTTAAAACATTTTAATTTTCGATTTTAAGAAGAAAATAATAACAAACCATTTTAATTAAAAACAAGATTTGGTATGAATTTAAAAACTTTCTAAGCTTAAGAATTAATATTCAATAAATTAATTTAAAAAGTTAGCCCCAAGGCAAATTGAGTAATAGGTAAAATTAATAAGTAGTTTAGGTCATCGAATTCGCTTTAAAAATTTTTCAGAACCAACGTCAAAATTTGTTTACATTTTGTTGGCGCGCCATAATTTTTTATTCATCAAATAAATAAATGATTCAATTTAGTTAATCAATTGAAACAAGTTTAAAATTTGCTTGAAAGGCGACTTAATGTAAGGTGGCGGCACCGCTACAACAATAAAAAGAAAAAGGGTCTTTAGTGTATAGGAAACTTCAAAACACAATTTATTACTGTACTTTTTACCCTTTTCAGCAACGTTTTAAGCAAGATTTCCTTTTTAAATTGATTTGTTACAAATATATATTTTTTTAAATATTCAAAAACGAACTTTTGTAATATAAAATAAAACACTTGTGACAGCTGCTCTACATATAACAAAGTTAAGAAAAAAATAGTCAGCCGTCTCAATGAAGGCACCAAGGTACATTTATTTTACTAGGTAGTGTCGTCCGCCCAGCTGGTTTGTAGTTGGACATGTCCAAAGTTGTTTATATTTTCCTACTTTTGTTTACGAATTTCAAAAAACACTAACAACAAGCATATGCAGAACAAAGAGAGCGTTTGTTTTTAGACCAATTCTCTTTTATTTTCTTTTTCTATTTTTGACATTTCCACTCACAAAGCAATAATAATATGCCATGTTGTTTTTACAAATATTGTATTTGTTGCAGAGCCGCTATTACCTAGTAAAATAAATGTACCTTTGAAGCACCTGGTTAAATTAATTCGCCTTGGAAAAATTTCACTAAAATTAAAAAAAAATAACTTTTTCGGTGTAATGATGTATTTAAGTTTGTTAAAATACAAATTAATTATTTAACGATTGGTTCAAAATACATGACTACTTGATTTCCGCAAAACGGTATGAATAGAAACAGAAATTGTTTTATTTATCATTTTCTTAAGGTGACAGCTCTATACCGATAGGAAAAAATTGTTTTGTTGGCTGCACACACAAACAATTTTATTTCTATTTATCCCGTTTTACGGCTTTTTTTGTAATAATTTCACTTTCTTATTCCTTACAGTTGAAAGCACTGTAACATAACATAATCGATCGAACTAAATAAAACCGTATAAAACCTGTCATTTTTATAATTTGAACGTATGCAATAAGGAAAAATTCAACACGACCTAAATGTACTAAAAGAAACCTTTCAATTTTAATTTTATGCTTAACATTTACACTGACATGAGGTCTGACAATTTTGTAAATTGTTTAGTGTTCTTTCATATGTCTTAAATTGCTTCATTAAATGCCAAACTTTTTTGGCGAAATTAATGAGTAGTTTATTCCTTCACCTTTCACTTCGAGAATACTTTTATATGGAAGTTTTTTTCCTAGAAATTTAAATAATTTTTAGTGCTTTCGCGTTTGTTTTTACAAATGACAACAAATGTGTCGTGTTACTACGGGGATTACAATTCTTGAACGTGCCACTAAATAAATGCCACAAACTATTGTAAAATAGAATAGAAAAACATGTTAAAAATAGAAACATAAATTCAAGGGCATCAATCGCATTTTTGTATTTAAAGATCGTAGGCGACGTTTGCAACAACTGCCTTAGCTGAAGAATAAATATGTACAAGCGTAAACTAAATGTGTATTTTAATGTTAAATCTTAATGGATTTACGAGTAGTATTGTCAACAATGTCGTTTTTGTTGTTTTTTTTTTTTACATACTGGGATATCCCATAGGAGCTGTTAGATATTTTAAGCCCTTGTCGTCATATTATTTGTTAAACGCATAGATGAAATACAAATAATAAAATTTTACTGTTAAAATGCTTATTCGCTAGTGCAGGATTAAAAAAAATTGAGACAACTCATCGAAGTAAAAGTGCCTTTAGACGAAATGTTTTTTACATATGACTTGTCAGATTTTTCATAACAAAATACATATGTATCGTGTAAACGATTTAAAACATTTCTTGTGTGAAATATAAGTATGTGTGAAAAAACATATGAATAATTTTCATTAAAAACGAGTTCTATTTTTGTATGACAAAGCATATCACTTTCAGTGGTACAACTTTTTCTTTCCTCACTTAAATCGTTTTATAATTAGCAAAAAGGTGCAAAAAGCATTAAAATCGATGAAAGCAGAATAGAGTTGACAACTTTATCAGCATTAACAGAGCCGCTCATCAAAACAACTGTTGTAAACAATGATCTACTTTACAGGTTATGTCAGATGTCATTGAATGTGTCCTGAAATCATGCCGCCTCTAGCGGTGATGAAGAAAACTGGCCATCAAGTTCTCGCGAAGTCACAAGTCTTTGCCAGTTTTTAGTCATCGTTCTTTATATCTTTCTTATCCGCATCACTATTATTTTGTTTCACAAACGACTCGCCCTTGTTACAAAACCCTTTACATGTGTATTTTGTTTAAATAACATTTTACACGAAGTTCTTTGACATTTCCTTCGCAGCTCGTATATGTATTTAAACATATGTATGTTTTTATCTGTGTATGTTTATGTGATAATGCATTTAAATGCATATCTACATACGGTAAACGTAAACATTTGTCTCAAGAAACCATTAAAAAACAAATAAAAAAACTCACTTGAAACAAAAACGTCATCAATAACTACTTCAACAACAAATATAGCGTCGTCCCCACCCAGCAATTAAACAATGCATTATCATGTACTCATACATTGACACTTTTTTAATGCATACCTGACTTCCGGTATTGAACAGAAGCCAATAAGCTGTAGAATTTAAAGTATTTTATTCAATGCAATCCTTGCATATAAAAACAAAGAATATTAAAATCGATTGACTTTATAAATCTTGTTTGAACTCTTTTTTCAATAAAATGACAAATTCGTGACTCAGTTTATTCGTTTACTTTTAACAGTTTAAGAATTATTTATGTTTTTCGATTTATAATTAATTACACATGATCGTTCGTGGTTATGAGTCAACAAAATACAAAAATGGATATATTTTATTTGTATGTATGTGTATAGATGTTTAACTATGCGCATAACGATGTGTATTTACGATTATAAGACATAAACGCTAAAGTCTCTTTTTCACTTTTTTGAAGAAGCGCTTTAAAAAAAAGTTTTAAAATACTCAACGCAAATGAGGGCTTCTTTTTAAATTTCTTTCTACAATAAATTTATATGTTTTGAAAAGGATTGTACTAAAAACTCAATTTAGAGAATTCGTAGAATTTTCGTTTCGTTTCGTAGATATTGTTATTGAGTTCAAGAAAAAGTATTCCTGAGATTTTGTAAAAAGACCTATTTGCTATTTGTTTTTTTCGCATGTCTTTAAACAAAAACAAAAGACGACTATTCTTCTAATTGTGTATTTAAATGGATTATATTTTGCTTATCAATAATTAAATAATCAAAGACCACCAGAAGAAGTAGTGCTGACTGCAAACTTTTTCCAGACAATAAAAAAAAAACTTTTTTTGAAGACTGTCCTAAATGTTCTGTTAAGAGATAAAAAAGTTTCTAAATAAGCCTCGGAGTTGTTGGTGTCATAAAAAAAATAAAAAGTTGCCTTAGGTAAAAATTACTTTTTATAGCGAAGGAAATAAAGCGCTGAAGAGGTTTTGTTGGCCATATGAAGCAATATGAATCAAGTGCCATAACACTTGACTTACATTGACAGCTAAAACTAAAGATATAAATAGACCGGAATGCCAATTGCCCATATACTCCACAGTTAAACGAAAACTGTTAGAAACTCATTTGTATTAGAAAAAAAAAGAATCAAGAACAAAAGTGGGCAGTTCGACAAGAAAAAATCTACCAAAAATTGTGGTACCTTTTTCCTGAAAAACGTAATTTTGTACGCGCAACGCGCTCTGCTCTTTGTGGTCGATTGGCCAGTGAATCGAACTACGCATTACAGAGAAAATTCGTTTTTTAGCCGAAAAAGTCGTTTGTAGAACAAACTCCCTGCAGTCTTTCCTGTCACTTTCAATGTGCCAAAATTCAAGTTAAATGCCCACAAGCACTACTCTCTTTATTGCCCTTCCCACAACTTAATTTCCTAATTCTGGCACAATGCATTGCATAAATAGGGGTCATCCCCTAAGTGCTGGTCCTAATAAAAAAAAAATGAAAATAATGTTCTCGCATCGAAAGAGCTCGCCAAACGTACCAAATAAACAGCCAGTGACGACGGTCTTCACCGAAAGGTATAACAGCAGTAAAAAAATTGCATTTTCGTTGCTACATATAAAATTGTGAATCATGAAACAAATTGTCACATTGTTGGAACAGCTTATGCTCCTTAAATCCGATACTTCATAGTTAAGGCAAAATGACGAACCTAAACTGTTTCTTAAAACCACAAAAAAGGTTGTATTAGTAAAAGATCTCCTGTTATATTTAATAAAGATATGACGTATAATGTGGGAATTAAACTACACTTTCTCCGCAGCATTTAAAGAAGTGCCTTTAAAATCTGGAAAATCGAAACTTAGAGCTAAGAAAACACATTGATTGAGTTTCAAGCTGCATGGAAAAGCGTGGTCAAGGCTATGTGCGTGTGTTAATATGACGTGTGACTTGTGATGGAGCCTGATGTGTCATTTTCTTAAGTCAACACATACCAGAAGATTTTCAAATCGTAAATTGTTGATCCCTTTCTTTTAATTTTCTTTTTACTATAAAATTTCTGTAACTCAAAAGCTGAATTTTAATTTAAAAAAATCATTCGTCTCAGCGTGTCCTCCCTTAGTAATCAGAAACAGTGTAAACTAGTGTATTTATACAAATTATATTTACAAGAATGTATGTATGTGTATGTATTTTAATTCGTGTTCAATAATTTACTTAAAGTTCTTTTCCTTAAATACGTTTTAAATTTTTGTGATTTTCAATAAAACAAACATCCCTTAAATTTAGCTCTATAAGAGATTTTTTCGTTCATAAAATAATGCGTATTTTAAATAAATTTTATTTAAATCATAAACACTTATTTTGGGGGTGTTTATTTGCTTTGTATGGTAACACACCTTTATTTTGTTTTTTTTTCACACATGGGCATACGGAATTGTATTTTAACTGCATTCAAAATTTAAGTAACCAGTAAATTTTTACCGATTATAGAATTTAGTTTTCGTTACTGAAATTTTGCTAAGGTTTTATTCAGAGTACAAGTAAAATTCCTTACAGTTATGAATGTTAATTACACAGTAGTCACTCAAATTAAATTGATTTTTAACAAATTTAATAAGCAAATAAAAAATATTTATTTATTTAATAACAGGTAAATGACCTTATTTAACTTGGAAATAATAATTTGTGTTACTAATAGAGATGAGCGATATTTTAGTATCTGCGATTAAGAAATCACTGGTCACTACAGTGGCTGAATTTATTTAGCAACTTCTGCCAGCATTTGGTATTTTAGATACTTTTTGTAATAAGAACTCAATTTTATAAAAAAAACATTATTGTCGAATTAAGGTCTTCTAACAATCACTATTTCATTTCTACCAGAAGTTAATTGGACAAAAAGACCCGTTATAATAATACAAAAGTCCTTCCCCTTAAATTTGTTTTATTAAGAGTAACTTTTTCTCAACTACCAGATGATAATAGGTTGATTATTCAAAAATTTACAGAAACAACTTGCAGAGGCATCGAATGTTGATCTCTTATAGGTCACAACTTTGACTCTACTAAGAGAGAATTAATTAATGTAACCGATAAACAAAAACACTAATGTCATTTAGTTTGACTTGTGCAGTGTTCGGTTATGTTAAATGCGTGTGAAAAATGTTAAGAAAAATTGCAAAAAATTAATTGATAAAAATAAAATGAAAAGGTATATGAAGCTGTAAGTAAATTTATGTTAACAAATTTGTTATTTATTTAAACACAAAATATTCTTAAGATAAGAATTTTTTTATTCTCTAGCTTTTTAAATTTAAATCTTTATATTTTGTTAAAATTTACATTTTCTGTTTTGATAAAGCAGAACTCTGTTACTTTTAAAAGTTTTATACTCGATACTGTTAAATAAACCCTTTTTAAACTTCTAACAGACACATATTCGACACTACCCGATAACTCAATTTTAATCCTTTTTAGAGATTCTAAGTAAGTTCGCATTAGTTGTATAATTGTAGTGGTACGTTTCCTCCCTTTTGGGGATACTAATTAGATCAGATTTCGATATTATTTGCGATATATTTCAACGTCATGAAGTAACGATGTAGTGACTTTTTCGATAGAAAATGCTTGCAGGGTATAATCAGTCAGTTTACCAAACTTTATATTTCTGACAGCTGCTTTGAATGTAGATATCAAAATTAATTTTTTAATATGATAACTGTTTGCATAAAATATTACTCGTATTTAATACATATTAATTCTATATTCCTATATAAACTTTTAAGCTTAAATAAAAAAAATCCAAACGGTGATCACGGTGACGGTAAGGACGGTGATTTGAAAATCACGTTCCTACCAATGACGTTCCTTAAAAATCACAGGATCACTCATCCCTAGTTACTAATGACATGTTTTTCACATTCATAAATGTAATGTTTTTTACTGGTAATGTAAATTAAATTTAAGTGAGAAAATCAGTAATCAGTAAAAATTTACTGATAACGTTAAAACTTAACGTTTTTTTTAGTAGTCAGATAAAATTAACTAGTAATGAAAATTTAATTAAACAATAATTAATAATAAAAAAAATTAATTTTAGTATCATTAAAAATTATTTTTTACTGCAATTTTACTAGTACTGCAAATTGCCCATCTATGAAGTTTATGAAATGCCATTTTAATTTTGGCTCTACGTAAGGTTTATAGATTCTATAAAAAGCAGACAAAGAACAAAAGACAACAGACACACTTTTGCACTTTTGTAAGGTTAACGTTACCACAGGAAATAAAATACTAAGTTTCTTTAAGGGTTGCTTGTTTCCGTTAAACATCATCTTAAACAAGTTTATATAAAAAAATTTTTGAGCTCTTTAAAATTTCAGTAAAGTACGGATGTGCGCTTGTTTAGTTGTTTACCCCCACGTTAACAACAACAAAAGTAAGTTCAATTGAAGTCGCACTGGGGAATTAGAATGTTTTTTTGCAACTAACCTGCCAGAAGAAGTTCTCATATTCCCTAATAAAACGTTTGAAAATTCATTGAAATCGCTGAAATGAATTTTTTATTTTTTTCTAGAGTCCTCATGAAAACTTGTTAAATAGCGCAAATATTTTTAAAAATTTTTGATTAATTTTTTAACCACTCCAGAAAATTCATTAAAATCTGCCTCATATGCGTTAAGTTCAATGAGTGAGAAAAAAAGCTCTATAATAACAACAGAAAAAACTATCATAGGAATAGATATGAAGCATTTATTGTTCCATTTTGTGGACTCGGCATATTAATTTTTAAGCTAAAAAAATAACGGTTTATGTTAAAGGATATCACAACTTATATATCTTTCTGTTTCAATTTATTGCAAAAGGCTTGTATCATACTTGCAGACTCATAAACAGTCATAAATAAAAATTATTTTTTTCTTTTAGTCATTTGTAGTTTGCTAAGAATCAGAGCTGTAAACGAATGAAATCAATTTGGCTTTGAGTTTGCCATGAATTAAAAAATTTTAAGGCATCCATTTGTCGAAAACAGAATTTAAATGAATGATTAACAAAAATGATTTGAAAAAGAATCCTTCGTTTACAGCTTTGCTAATAATTTTTTACTTACAACCCTCTTCGTTGAGTTTAGTTCACTATTTACGCTTCACAACACTACAGTGTTTATAAGTTTGGTTGGTTTGTTAAAGTTCGTGATAATGACTGATGGTGACTCAGTGTTGAATGGAATATATTATTTGTCTGCTGTTTTTGCAACAGAACAAAACTGAATGCATAAATAGATAGACACCAGTTCGTGTACACTCGTATATCTGTACATTGTCTGTGGCTGTATTCTGGCCAGAAGTTTTTAATGTTACTCTTTCTCTCCTATCACATGGCATTAGTAGTTTCCATTTAAGCTGTTGTTGTTCCTTTTTTTGGCGCCCGGCTTTTTTCCTTTTTTCCTTTTTTTTTTTGTTTTTTTTTTTTGTTTTTTTTGTTTTTTTGCCTTTTTGTGTTGTTTTTCTATTCGATTTCCACCGATTTATCGCCAGTTTGAAAATTGTTAAACAAATGTCCCCAAATGTCGTGTGTTTGGTTCATGCGTGCATTTGTATGTTGCCAACATGTGTCAGCGCCATGTGTTTGTTTAAGTTTTTGTTTTGTTGTTGCAGCTTTTCATGGTTATTCATGGATGACTGAATGTATGTTGCCAAGTGATGTACAGCTTCTTTGTTTATTGATTCATAATTTTTTTGTCGTTCAACTTTAAGTATAATTTTTTATTTAAAAAAATCGTATTTTGTGTTAAATTTCACAAAACCCACCAAGATGTACAAACAATTAATTAATTAATGCGAAAAAATATCATAAGTTTCTTGGATTATTTACCTCATGTAAACTCAAGCCAAAAAAACCGAAAGCGGGACGGGCAAAAATGTTTATTTCTTTACTCGGGAATATATAAAATAATTGGTATGAGAGTTTACCCTCTGGCCGAAATTTTACTAAATTTATTACTGAAAACTTCTTTGTTTATTATTAATTAAATTTATTTAGTGATCGCCAATGTCTAGAAAAAAAAACAAAATTAAAAAAAAAGAAGAGAAAAGAAAGGAAAAGAAAAGATTTTCCTAAGTTTTTGTTTGCCTATTAAAAATATAAATTATTTATTTTAAAGACTCAAAGAAAAATAATTTTTTTTCAGATGATTAGCCAACATTATTTCTATTTTTCAAAAAATATTATATTATGACTTGTGTGCATGTCTTTTATTGATTAATATTTTAATGGCTTTAAAAAGTTCTTATAAAAACATTTGTTTAATACGCATCAATTTAACATTAATTATCCTGCATTCGAAATTATTCATCGAGTTTACGACAAGTGATAACAACAAATTAAAATTAATTGACATTAATAAATCTCATTCTAATTTTCTTAATTCAGTGAAATAGTCTTAAACATATAAAATAAATAAATCGCAGGTTACACAAAAATTTCAGACTTAGATATGAATGTATATGTGTGTGTCGTATGTGCAAATATTTTTGAAAGAAAATAATAAATAAATTAAATAATAAAAGCAAAGATATTTATCATTATGAATTTAGAGAATTTGTACCTCGGTTTCGTTACTAAAGAAATAAGAAATTTCTCACATGTTTTTCACAAATTGAATTGGAGTTATTTATTAATTTTTTATTACTTTATATTGTAGAGTTTATGATTAACTCTTTAGTTTTTAGTAGCAAAATACTCGAAACTAAGTAAGTGGGATCCACTAGCTCTTCTAGTGTCCTGGCAAAGTTGATTACAGTGCGAACAAGAACGGGCAGAGAAGCATCGCTCAGAATATATAAATTTTTTTATCCACACTATCGTACTTTTTAAGCAGATCGTAGAACTGAGTATGATAGTGAATCCTGGTCTTAAGTGAGTTTTAAAAAAATTAAAAAAAATGAGACTTTTTTGTGTATTAGATTTAGAATTTCATACTTTTCTATTTTAACTATGCGAAGAATACTGGACATTTTTCATACAAGAAGGACTTTTGGAAAGTTCTGTTTATATTAGTATTTATTTTTATATTTTATATAAAAACACTTTAAGATGATCGCGTTAAAACTCATTGATAGATATTGCGGAGTTTAAGCAGTTGGACCATAAACTTTGCCAATTAGTCCTTAAAAAATATGCCTTCAAGTAAAAGTGTTTGATGACAGCAATAAATATAATATAAAAATTTACAAAAAAAATTAACAAGAAAATGTAATACGTATTTTAAAACTTCGAAATAATTTAATTTCACTTTTAATTCCAAATGCTTCTCATAGGAATGACAGCAAGAAATTTATGATTTAAAAACGTGCAAGTGGGAAAAAAATTTACAAATAACAGCAAGAATAAATAGTGAAATAATTAAGTTAAAGCAAACAATGAAATAAAAATACAGCACACGCCCCAAAAGCATAAGAATATGAGAAATCTCTGTTAAAAAGAAAATGTAACAAAAATATTGCCGTCGTCATAAACATCATCGTCATCATCATCATCATAGACAACTAAAACTGCGGCCCTTACAGCAACAATAACAAAAGCAAACACGAAATCGTCAAAAGGCAAAACTAGCAATGGCAACAAAAGGTAGAACAAGGACTAAATTAAAAAATAGATACACAAAAATACTCCCAAAAAAAAAAACAAAAAAAAAATCACAGACATAAATGGCAACAAACGAAACAATGCAAAAAAGAGAAATAATAATAAAGAAGAGTATTAAAATAATTTGATACTTGCAAATAAATAAATAAATGAAAAATAATTAAAATTATATACAATTAAAATAAAGAGCAATTAAAATAATTTGAAGCACTTTACAACAACAATTAGCAAATGTTTCAGATCAATTTTGTACCAAATGTGAAATGCAGAACAATGTAGTTATTCAACATTCTCTTGGCGAACGTTAACAAGGCGAATTGGAAAAATAATTTAACAACAAATACGTTACTCTTCACATTCAAAGCAAAAAAGACCATTTGAGAGTGCAGAGTGCACTTGGAGTGATTCAAATGCAAAGAATTTATGTATTTTATGACGATTATAAAAATGATTGTATTCTGATTTTTCTTCTAATTCATTTAATCTGAGAAAATTTATTTAACAACGGCAAGTAAAGTACATGATGATGAATATGGAAAAAAAAACATACAACAGGCCAACAATCAAATCCCAGGAAGACAAGTCTTTTAGAGAATAATGCAATACAAACGTTTGTTTCTTTTCATTTTTCTTTTTTTTTTTTTTATTTGTAGCACAACTCAGCGAGCAATCATATAAATAATCAGGACTTATAAATAAAACATGAGCAAATTAGTTGAAACATGTTTTCTGTTTGATTACACAAATACAAACGTATTAGTTTAAGGTTACAAATAAACAAGGGCACACACCCACATAAATCACATGTAAATTGGAGAAGAGATATCTGTTAGAATTTTATATAATTTTATGTGTTTGTATGTAAAGCAAGCATGTACATATGTATGTATGTATGTATGTATGTAAGGCTTTATTTCAACGGTTCTCAAATGGGTGTCCGTAGCAACCATCAAAGGGCTCCGCATGAAAAACCGAAAAAAACAGTGTTTTCAAAAAAAATTAAGTTTTATTTTGAACTTGAGCTTCAGAGGGGTCCGCGAAAAAAAATTAGTTTACTAGGGGTCCGTGAGCAGGAATTTGATGAGAAGGGATCTGCCATAACGTACCATTCAACTGGTTACAAATTCGACAATGGAACAGGAATCCTATTTAAAAATTATAAAACAAATAAACTCAAGCCTGAACATGGTGTCCTGTGAGACTTCAACGAAAGCTATTGAACAACACAGTGGCTAACACACTGCATATTTGAGAAACTAAGCAGCTCTTTGGAATTACCAGCAAAGTAGCCATAAAGTTTTTTTTTAGGATGTCAACAGCAAAAGTAAATTAAATAAATCTCTTCATCGGGAGTCGCAATATTCTAAAGCAAGAAACCTTGTTCACTTGGCCCCAGACTTTTAACTCAGCAACAGTGGTATCAATCGAAAGATGTTACAACAACAATAGTTGTCTTATGGCAAAACTTTTCCAGCAATAAAAAACACTATGACATCTGCTAATTTTTTTCAATAGCTCTCTTTCTCCTTCTTTGATGCTTTTACCTTATCTCGAACTATCATAATTTGTAGCATATACTTATTTTCTACCAACATATTTGCAACCAACATGCAAAACCTATAAGCCTTTCTCACCTTTATACTTTAAGATTATCAATGAACCTAACCTTAATTTAAATATGTCAAATTTTTTTCAGGAAATAAATGGGAGAGAACTTGTTAAATTAACTGCTAGACAAAGGTTAGCTGGCATAGCTAAAAGAAAAATCATAATAGTTTATTTAAATAATTTGTTTTTAACCAACAGTTATAATAAATAATAACTTTTGCAGAAAAATTTTTGTTTAAACATAATATGAAAATATTAACATTTTTCAACTTCTTTTTTTTCTAAATAGTTATTTAAAAAAGTAAATTTACAATTGATTTATTATGATTGTGATCTTAAGTCAAACTAAAAAATATTAATTTACATTTATTAAGACAAAGTTCAAATAAAATACAGTTTAAAAAAGCGTGCTACATAAATCTAGTAAAGTAACTCCAATCCAAAAATAAAAAACAGAGAATTAAAATATATAAAAAAAAATGTCACCGACTCTTAATGGGTTAAGCATTTTTTTAAATTTTAGCATTTCCTTAAATATCTTTTGAAAAGCTTTAAAATGAGACCCATATTGGTGTCTTAAAAAATATGATGCAAAATCGTACTTTTCTATGAAAAGTTCAGAGGCCCATAACTCGGAAAATATAGGCGCGCACCAATTTTTTCACTAGAAGTTTTTTTCTTATTTTTTTATTCTCTATCGCCCCATGTATTTTTTTTTTCTTGATTGGAGTTACTTCATTGTTCCAAATGATATAGAAAAATTAGAGGCAGACGTAATGTTTTGCCAGATGCCTCGAATGACATAAACCAATCTTGCTGATTATCTGATCGATTGATGTATCTAAAATTTCTCCAGCTTATTTAGTGTCTTGGCAAAGTTGAAAATTTTAATACGGACATCGCTCAAATGAAAAACTTCGATATGCCCTTTCCCTTCTATGAGAAAGGGTATAATAATAATAATAAAAACGCGTAGAAAATAAGGACATTCGAAATATGTGAAATTAGAATTATTATGATGATGTAGTATTCGATACATATCTCGCATGATTATTAAATTTCGTCAGTTTTGCAAAGAAAACTAAGAAAAAAATGTTCTTTCATCTTTAACAAATTTGTATTACTCTAGAACAGGGGTTCTCATCAAATTCCTGCTCACGGACCCCTAGTTAACTAATTTTTTTTCGCGGACCCTTCTAAAGCCCAAATTCATAATAAAACTTTTAATATTTCTGAAAACACAGTTTTATCGGTTCTTCATGCGGACCCCTTGGATGGTTGCTACGGACCCCCATTTGAGAACCGTTGCCTTAGAATATTTACCCCAACGTTATTTGGAATATCGCTTTCATAAGTATAAGCTCTCTTAATCAGGAGTTGTTAGTGGTTCCGGTAAAGAAGAAAAAATTTTAGTATTTCTTTAAAGATCTCTTTAAAAGTTTTAAAATGATACCCATATTGATGTTTTAAAAATGTTAAATATTTCAGAGGACTGTAACTCGGAAAATATGGGCGAGATCCAATTTTTTCACTTGATGTTTTTTTATTATTTTTTAATTCTCTATCGCCTTATTATTATATTTGTTTTTTTTTATTGGAGTTACTTCATTGTTCCAAATGATATAGAGGTGGGCGTGGTGTTTTGCCCGCTGCGTCGAAGGACATGGATCGATCTTGCACCTCTTTCGATACTATGTCTGATCGATTGGCGTATTTAATTCTAGCTGATCTAGTGCCTCGGCAAACTTGATTTCAACACTAACACAGACGGACAGACGGACATCGTTCAATCGTTTTCACTATGCATAAGAAGTCAAAATATATATGTATACTTTATGGAGTCGGAAATGGATATTGTGGAAATTACAAACGGAATGACAAAATTAGTTATACCCTTTTTGCACTTTTTGTGGTGAATGGTATAAAATAGGTACATGTGTACCAACTCTGCCATCCCAAGTTTAAATAATTGGCAATATTCGAAAGGTGGTGTCGGATAAACTAGAAGACAAGTATTTGTTGTTCTTGTTCGTCTACTTTTTTATTATAATAAAGTTGTGGTAATAATGTAATATTCATACACTCGAATATACACATGTGCACAAGTAATAGTCTGAATAGAAATATGTATGTACATTAAGCCATATGTACCTGTATACATATTCGTACAAACACTACTTGTATGTACATAGAATATGTTGAACAAAAATAGAAAATGAGGAAGAATGAAATAACGTTAATGCAATGCCAATGTCGCGGTAATTAGATAAAAGAAAAAATTATAAAAAACAAAGAGCCGGTTATTTTGCACCGCTAGCAAAATAAAATATTAAAAGCCAACCATCCCAATATAAATTAAACTTTTACAACAACAATTATGAAAACAAAAAAGATTTGATTACAATAAATAATAATTGAAATTATTGGAATTTACTTTGAGAAAAAAGTTTTAAGTTTTGTTACTTTAATAAAAGTTAATAATAATTGAACTTACTTTAAATTTGTATTTTTTTTTTTTTTCGCAAAACTCCTTTGTTTAAAAGAATTGCGTTTATATATTTTTCTGTTTAATTTAATTTTGATCTTTTTTTCTGTATTTATTCACACTTCTTTTTTAATTTTTGTTGTAACCGGCTTTTCTTAAACTTTTATTTTTCTGTATTCTGTTACACCCTTTTTGTATTCTTGTGTATGAATTCTTTTGTTCCAAAACAAATATTTTCTTTAAGATTGATTGGTGTTTTTCTTAAAACTTTCTATTTTAAATTAAGGATATTATAAATGTTAACAAATTTATAATAAAATTCAATATTTCTACTGCTATTAAAAAAAACTTCACACTTCCTTTAACTGGTTAAACTGACTTATTAAAACCCCGCTTTTTAATCAAAGACATCCACTCACGACTCGTAACAAGACTCGAATGAAATTTTGTTTCGTTGGCTCTATATTTTTCTTTCCATTAAGCCGGCTTTTTGTGTTTGCTTATCGGTTTGATGCAACATATGCTCGATTCGAACATAGGAATGTAATAGTTTTGCCAGATTAAAACTATTTGACGATTATTTGTGATAAAACGAAACGAGCCACGTTATAAACGTTACTGGTTGTAAAAATTAATTTGTGCTATCATTTAAAATTTCGGAATACTAGAAGGTCCTTAGTTAAATTTAACTCGAACAACTATAATCTTTATTCGTCCACTAATCAGTTTATATTTATAAAGGCCAAAGCACAATTTAATAGAAACATCTTATAAAATAAAACGCAACAAATGAATAATATACAGTTAGTCACAGTCAAATTGGTCCACCTGCTGTAAAATGTATTAGAATGTAAAAAAATTTATAAAACTAATTGGAAAAAAAATTTTTATAAATCAGTTTTCTTATTTTGTTTAAGAAAAAAATAAAAAAACTTATTAAATATATAACATTTTGGACATAAATGAATAATACACAAAGTTAGTATAAAATTAAAGTCAGATTGAAAGTGGTCCATGCTGTAAGACGTCTTTAAATAACAGTACATTTTCATTTTCTTGTTTTGATTTATTTTTTTCTGTTGTTTACTCTCATTTATTGAAACTAATAAAGTTTAAATCGATGCCTTCAATTGGATATTTAAAAATTTTAAGATGGGTCGCCACCAAACGACTGAGCTTCGAAATTTAATTATTGAACATTATAAAAGTGGAAAAAGTCAAACACAAATCGCTCAAAGACAATCGCTCAAATTGTTAAAATCATCCACCGTTTTAAAAATGGAGGTCGAGTTATAAATAGCCAAAAATTATCCAAAAAAAGATATTCAGCAAACGTTATGAAAGGTGGATAATCCATTAAATAAAAATAAATCCAAGACTGAGTGCTCCGAAACTGCAGGATATGATCAGTTTTAGCTGTAACGCCGAAACGGTTCGAAGAGTGCTGCGTAAGAATGGACTAAATGACAAAATAGCGCGTAAGAAGCCCTTTTTGAGTGCGAAGAATAAAAAAATTCGATTGCAGTTTGCTCACAGCTATGTTGGGAAAGATTTTTCATTCTGGCAGAACATCTAATTTACGGATGAGAGCAAATATAACCTTTTTGGGTCAGATGGAAGAGTAAGCGTTTGTAGAAAACCCAATCAAGATATGAACCGAAAGAATCAGTAGTCATGTGATGGTTTGGGGTGCATGTTCTACTCCTGGTCTTGGTGTACTCCACTTTGTTAAAGGGAATATGGAAAATAACCAATGTTTAAACATTTTAAAAACAAATTAAAAAAAGTGCGGAAAAACTAGAAATAGGTTACACCGTTCATTTTTATCAGGATAATGATCCGAAACACACAGCCGGAATTGTTAAAGAATAGGTTCTGTATAATTCTCTCAGAGTAATCAAAACCCTTCGATCCGGTGATTGCATCTTAATGTTATTGAAAATTTGTGGCAGAAACTCGAAGTTGAGTTCCGAAAACATGGAATTTTGAACAAGAATGACTTCAAAGCTGCGTTTATAGAGACATGAAATAAAATTACCGCGGAATATAGAAGAAAACTAGTGGAATCTATTGCAAATCGTCTGAAGCGGATAATTCTTCAAAAGGGATATCCTATAAAATATTAAAAATCGGTTTTTAGTTGAATATTTTAATTTAAACTTAAGTAGACTATTATCAGTGTGATATGAAATTTTCTCTCTTTTCGCTTAATCTTAGTTCTTATATCAAATATAAATGAATTAACTACTTTTATTTTTATTTATGTTTTATTAAAATAATTTAAACCAACTAATACAACCTTTTTTTTCTTTGAGCTTGTATTTTCTTGTTGTAGTTTTTACAAGTTAAAGTAAGTGTCTTTAATTAGACCAATTTGACTGTGACCAACTGTATATAATTTATAATTTTTTATTATATATTATCACAACTTATCTTTAATACTAATTGACTAAAAATTAAATGGTTTACTGTCAACTCTTCTCAGCATATTTTTGAGTAAATGATCATATATTTGGCCAACTTCTATTTTTTTTTTGCCAATTTTTACTGATTTGAGTCGGCCGACGCTTTAGAGAAAAGCATCCCTCAGCGCTAAGGAAGCTAGCAGAAGCATGGGGAAGTTTGCAGATACAGTAATTTTGCGTAAACGAAAGAAATTTTAAAAATAATAAGAAAAGGTTAAGAGAGTAATAATAAAAAAAATCGATACCTGGTGACACATAGGGCCGTTATTCAATGGAGCCAATTGTAATATTTAAGGAAAAAGTCACACGATTAATTTAAAACTTAATCAAGAAGAACAAGATAAAGAATAAAAATTAACTTAAAATATATTTCTTGAGCCTTTTTCATTTGATTTAATCTTTAATTGCTATTTTCGCCGTAAACATAAAATATTTATACCTTTCGGTGAACCCGTTGTCACTGATTAGTACAAATAAAAACGCGGCTTGTAAATGATGTTCCCACATCGAAAGCGATCCCCACACATACGAAATAAACAGCCAGTGACGACGGTCCTCAACGAAAGGTATGACAACAGTATAATCTTTACCGGCGGAACAAATCCGATTTACTTAATATAAAATATTTATTTTATATAAAAACTTCGGGCATTACACAATTATGTGCTTGTAAAAATATTAACAAACATTTTTTTTTTGTTTTTACAAACCTTTGTAAAGCTTTAACGCTATTATAAAAAAAAATTATGGCTTTTATATTTGTAAGTTTTGCATTAACTTTCATTTAAAACATTTTTTTTAATTCCTCGGTAAATTTTGAGATTTTTTTGTTTTCAATTTCTTCTGGCAACTCCCCTACCGAACGTATTAACAGTACTGTGTTCGAATCGAACACATTATACCTATATATAAGATTTGTAAATGCAATATACAGAAAACTAAAATTCACGTTTCTTTTTTCAAAAGAAACATTACCTTAACAATTTAGAGCTTTGGGAAGATGATAAAAAAGTCATCAATTAAAAAATTTTTGCTAAATAAACAGTTCCCGAAAAGCAATAGATTTGTGATCTGGATGGTTGTGTGGGTTATAGGGCCGTAAACGAGGAATAAAAGGTGTCCCACCCACACATTCAACTCCGGAAGGGCAACTTTTAGAAACTTGTTCTATTCAAATTCGATTATTTTGGTTTAACCTTTCTTATTATATGGCTGGCCTCTGTAACTCTCATTTAGTTAAGACAAGTTTATAGCGGAAGAAATTTTCAGTTTCGCCTAAAATTCTTGAAAATAAAAGTTTTCCAATGAGCTGACAATTACCAATCCTCTTTTGTGAATAAAGAAATACGTACATGTTTTTTTTTTTTTTTTTTTTTTTTTTTGTACCTCAAAAGCTTTTTTATTCATGAACAGGATTTTATGAAATTAAGGCGACCAGAAGTGTGATGTCTGCTCACATTATTTACGACGAGAGCAAACGACAAAAAATCATGCTCGTATGTTTTAGTTTTATTTTTATCGGAAATATTTTATCATGTGTCAAGTAAAACTGCCAAATGTTCTTCATACGGTTTTGTTCTCTGCATTCTACGCATCAAAAACACATTTTACCTCATAAAGGTTACTGTAGTGCCGCAGAAAGTGTCTACAATTTCTTATGTATTTACCAGAAAAAAATATTTATTATTGAACAGGAACGCATTTTATCAACAACCCCTATGGAAACTTCATAAAAGTGATGGTGTGATGACAAATCTAAAAACTTATTTGTGTGGCGTATGTTATGATGCAGAGTTATTGTTCTTACTTGCTATTTTTAGAAAATGATAACAAAAAAAAAAAAGAAAATAAAATAAATACAGGCAGGGCACACACATGGTTTTAAAAATCATGGATAAACTGCGATGGGCTTTGAAACTCTGTATTAAATAAGAAAAGAAATTCAAAGTAATTGTATTTGATTTCTGTTGGCCATTAAATGAAACGATATAAAAGAAATTACAAAAATAAATAAATACTTCACCTGCCTGACTGACACACCCTTAATTATGTATTTTTTTTTTTCTCAATTTAAAATGAGGGGTGATCAAGTGAGTGGGTGGGTGTTAAAACAAATGAACGCTAAAAATATATTCTTAATTCATGACCCGTTGTTAGTGTGCTAAGTCGTAGGATTCTTTATCTGTTGTAAAATTCTTAATTTATTTTTATTGTAAATGTTTGTTGAACAACTAGGAGAGAAATAAAAATATTTTTATAAAAATTGCTTTTCTTAGTTTTAAATTAATTTTAATTATAATTTATTTTTTATATTTTTTTGTAATAATTCAATTTTCACAATTTTGAATTGTTGCTGTTCTACATGGCCGACAAAGTAAGCTGCATCCAAATCTTTTAATAAATAATAAAAACCAGGCAGAGGCTTTAAAACCTACCAACAAATGCATGATTATACTCACTCATATGTATGTACGAACGTACCACTTCCATACTTATTAAAATATATTCTTCCATTTACACTTTAAATATAAATAAATAAAATAATAAAATAAAAGAAAATAAATACATGAATATGCATGCACTCGCTACAACAACACTACGGCTGTTTTTTATGCCTTTTCGCTAATCATGCTCTGTTTATCACAATTAGTAAAAACTTATAAGTTGAATTAACCAACAGTTACTTACTGACAGACCAAGAAAACTGTATAAGATTTGCTTTTACTGACTGCTGTACGAGTATGTAAACGAAGAGTGGCTGGCTCCAACAGACCAACTTATTTATCAGTCCAACGCGTTCAAATCCGTGCTTCTTTTTTATTAATATTTTTTGCTTTTTATACATATTTTAAATTGTTATTTATTTATTTTTTTTTTTTTTAAGATAAATTTCTTTTTTTTTTTTTTAATTTATTCCAAATCTACTCATTGATATAAAGAGATTTTTCATCTTTGGTAAAATAAATAGCATTCCTCCTACATTCTACAAAGAATCTTGTGGTTTTTCTTAACTTTATTTTAATGCATTTTTGTGCAATAGATTGGTTAAAATAACTTTTTATTTTTTATGGGAAAAATAGTTTTGTGCAACATTAAATATAAGTTCATAGCGCATCCTAAGTTTGGATAAAAACTAAAAAAATTTTCGTCCTGTTTTGAGGACTACCTACAATTTCACTTTGCGAAGTGCATGAATTATGAAAATTAAACCAGAGAATTTCTGGATGAAATGTATAGAGATAAAGATATTTTCAACTCAGTTGTTGAGTATCGTTTTTTATACCCTTTACCACAGGTGGAAAAAGGTTATATCTAAGCATGTCATTCTGTCTGTAATTTCTACAAAATCCCTTTCCGACCCTATAAAGTATATATGTATGTACATTCTGAACCTGTTCGACCGTGTTAGTGTTGAAATTAACTTTGCCAAAGCACTAGATAGGCTAAACAAAATTTAAATATGCCAATTGATCAAACATATTGTTAAAAATTTTGCTATTGACAATCAGCAAGATCCGTCCATGTCTTTCGAGGCAGCAGGCAACACACAACGCCTGCCTCTATTTTTTTCCATATCTATTTTTATTTTTCGTTTGTTTTCCTGCACGCGGCTATTTTATTATGATAAAAGGGAAGAAAACTTGGCAGCACTTACTAATCTGATTTCAACTATTGTTTGTATTCCTGCAGGTGGTTGTTGTTTACGATAAAAAAACAATTAAATTGAGGTGGGACAACAACCCTAAGCAAGACTTACAATTTCCAATGTAAAAGACTTTTTTTGAACAGAAAAACTTTGTGGTGGGAAAAAAATGTTTATATCAATTTTAATTTTAACTATTTAATGGAAAATCTGCAGTATGTAAAATTCGGCATAGCCGAATGTAGCAATCTGACTTGTTTTTTATTAGTTGTGTTTGAACAGATGATATGCCTGAGGGTGATAAAATTTACACATTAAAGTAAGTAAGTAATATTTTTTTAAAATAAATATTAAAGATAAAAATTGCTATCTTCGGTGTGGTTATTGTAGTAATCGCAACTTGAATACTTTTAATTAATGTGGTATTCGGTTACATGTGTTAGCGAACACAAAATATATTTAAGATTGTCTATTTCAATTTTATCCAGTTCATACATTTTTATGGTTTTAATAAATTTTAATTTATTATTACCAAAGACTTAAGCCAAAAAAGTTTTTTTTAGCAATAAGCCATATCCAAAATATTACAGTTATAACAATTTTTTTCCTCATATACATATTTACATACATATACTTAGTGCACATTACAAATAGTAAGTTTTCTTTAATTCCATTATTTAAAGTAATAATCTTTATAGTATGGGAAACACAAAATACGTAAAGCAAATGGTAAATAATTTTATAATTCATATAAAATAAAAAATTAAAAATAAAATTCTTACCAAATTTCTGTTATAAATTTGCAACCAAGAAATAATCGTTTTAAACACAGATGTATATACATAAATGCAGAAAAACTGTGAAGCAAGTAAGGCCGATATTACATAACTTGTAGTGAACTGCATTACCGGCTGTTTTCAACTGAATGACAATTAAACATAAAATAACAGTTTTTGTTTGTTTTGGAAATAAATATTATAGATTTCTTTATTGGCCAATTGTTCTTTAACATATTTAAAGATATATTTTATTTAAAATAAAACTTTTTCAGAAATATTCTTATGTTTTTGCAAGTTGTTTTTTTTTTAACTGTTGACAACATTGCTTGCTGTCATACTGTGTTTTCATAACAAAAATTGAGAAAAAATAATTTATATTTGTCAGAATCTTCATTGGTAGCAGAACGGAAGAGATTTTACTCGGAAATTATATATAAGAATACTTAATTAAATATGAATTAAGCATTTAAAAATGTGTAAATAATTTATATAAATATGCAATAGTGTTTTAAGTAAAGAAAGAAACAAGTGTTAGAAATTTCACGATTGGCTGCCAAACCGAAGTAATGTCGGAACTGTTAAGAAAATTCAATATTTGCCAAAGATATTTATAACAAAAGAAAATAAACAAATGGAGTAAAGATTCACAATTTATTAAACATAGCATAATAATATGTAAAAAAACGAGAGCAAGTTTGTGTGAGATTTAAATTAAAAGCAGAAAGCCACAATTTTTTTTACAAACAGCTGCTTTTTTGTTTTTGTATTAATTTTATTGAATCAATACACGGTATCAATCATCTGTTAATGCGTGTGTTAAGTGAGGAAAATACCTCTGCATTAAAGAGAACTCTTTAAAGTATATTTGTTCTTTTACCGGCTTTCATTAATCAAATCATTTATTTAAAAGGTTTTTGAAAAATGGATATCTTAGAATTATTAAAAGTTATTAGCCATGACTATGGCGATATCTTTTCCAACGCTTGGTGGCAACTTATTAACATGGAAATAAAAACCGCAGTAAGTTTTGTGAGAAAATACAATTCAAATATATATTAAAATAAATATTAAGTAATATTCATATTTCGCGTTAAATACAAAGGCTCAATTTTAAGGGCATTTTGCTTCTTTTTTAATCTTATCAGTGAATTTTATTTATTTGTTTAATACAATTGTAAAAGAGCATGTTCTAGAAAAAGTAATAGGTTTTATGCGGAATATATGTACATTTGTATGTAAATAAAATGTTTATATTATATGCCTTCCTTAGTTTTTACAAAGTTCCTATTTCAATTTTTTATTTGCTGGATTTAGTTAAGAGTGACCAGATCTTTAAAAATTTAAATGCTGAATCGACATCAAAATAAATTAAAAAAAATTAGAAAATAATTAATTGGACATTTTAGGGAATGCGTGTTTTTATATTTATTTTTATGGCCTTCACCGCAGATAGAAAAGGGTATATCTAAGTTTGACATTCCGGCTTAAATATAGTTTACGGACGCAGCTCCAAAGCTTGTATGTATAATATACATCATATCAAGTATTTTATTGCGCAATGATACAATAAAGGTATCATTGGAAAGTTAATTTCAATACCTGTTTAATAAAAAAATAAAAACCTCAGGTAAGGACAAAAAAAAATTTCTTCAAAATAATAATAATAATGATTTCATATAAAATATAGTGCAAAGTTTAAAGGTCTATAGGCAAGATCCAATTTTTTTACTTAATATTTGCCTTTTTTTTAAATCTCTATCACTAAACTAGATTTTTCCCCAGATAACTGAAAATATTTTGGACCGTTATGTCTTAGGAGAATAAGTAATGCCAAACTTGAGTACATTTTTCATTGTTTATGTTTCCATATTGTCTTT
This sequence comes from Cistogaster globosa, assembly GCA_937654795.1. Taxonomy (NCBI): domain Eukaryota; kingdom Metazoa; phylum Arthropoda; class Insecta; order Diptera; family Tachinidae; genus Cistogaster; species Cistogaster globosa. The sequence goes on along the minus strand of OW569406.1, from coordinate 119,530,821 downwards.
TACAATTTTTTTTTGGAATCTCTGAAATTTGTCCAATGACTCAATGATTTATGTGGTAAGTTCGTTTCGTCAGTTGATTATTTTTTATATACCTACGAACGGTTTTGAATTTAGATGTTAACATATAAAAAAAATGTATTTTAAATATCACAAATAGCTAGAGAAATTACCTCTTGATTTATTGTGCAATGGGTTTGACTGTAGATAATAATAAATAGATTTTTGTATTTCCCTCACAATCATTTATTATTCTTTTTATAATAAATTTTATAAAAGTACTTTCTGGACTTCTAACAAAACATCGTAATATGACAATTTCAAAGTACATGTTTTTTAACAATTAAACCTTACGGTAATACACGCTTTATAAATATTACAGTAAAATTATATGGACACATTAATACAAAAATGTTTCTCTTCTTATTTTTATATTAAGTCGAAAGATTGTTGGCCTTAAGTTTATTTAGTACCAGCTAAATTTCATTTATCTATAGACATATTTTTGGTTTTATTTGAAACTTTTGTTTCCTTACTAAGAACTCCATTCATTAACTTTTTTTTTTACCCTTTACTACAAAAAGTAGAAAAAGGGTATAACTAAGTTTGTCATTCCGTTTGTAATTTCTACAATATCCATTTCCGACCCCATAAAGTATAAAGTGTTGGAAAAAATAGGGTCACAAAAAAATCTCACTACATTCTCAAACCGTTTTTTATTTTTAGAAATATCAAATCAATTATATACATTAAATTTAAAATATTCAATTTTTCTATATAAAAATTAAAAAAAAAAATAAACAGTCCTGCTGTAATTGAAAAATGAATCAAATTACCGGAAAATTTAATAATATATTTAAGAAAAAATTAGTAATTGCTATCGAATCTAGATATTATTTCAATATTTGGTAGACACTCCTTTAATTTTAATTAATTCCTGACATCGTCGGTTCATTGAACGCACAAGGTTGGCATAAATATCCGGGGATATGGAATACCAAGCTTCTTGAACTTCTGCTTGTTTGTACATTTATAAGTTCCAATCTTGTTTTTTAGAACATCCCAAAGGTGCTCTATAGGATTCAAATCCTGTGATTGGGATGGCCACTCCATAACGGGTACTTGATTTTTTTTCACACTTCGGGCGGAGTGCTTAAGATTATTTGTCTGCATAACACCCATTTTAACGGTATTTATTCCTCGGTAAAAGAAAGTATTTTGTTCCGCAGTATGTCCAAATAATCTACATCGGTCGATTTTCCTTGTATCCAGATAATGGGACTAATGCCGGACGTAGAAACTCGCGGTTGGCTGGGTGACATTCAAACGACTTTCCAAATAAATAGATCTTTGTTTCATCGGACCACAGTACATTATTCCAATATTGACGGCCTAGATGTTTTCTGGTAAACTCCAATCTTTTTTGTACGTTTTTCTTATGTAGAAGAGGTACCTTTCTTGGACTGCGACTAGCATCTCGTAGTCTGCTTTTCATATTACGACACGTTACGGGAGCACATAACTTATTTTTAAGGTCATTTGCTGAATCGGGGGGGTTCTTTTTTGAATACCGAACCAAAAGTTTATCAAAGCGTGCTGATGTTTTACGCTTTTTACCTCTGGTTTCGTTGAATGTCATTGAGAGGATTGCGTTAAACACTTTAATCATTTTTTATATAAAAATTATACACAGTTTTAATTTTAGCACGGTTTTCAGAAATTTGTCCCTATTATGTATGTGATATACGCCATATTGGAAATTGAAGAAGCAAAAAATTTAGCTCTGATAAAAGTGATAAAATAAAATATAATAAAGGAAAAAAAAATAGAAAAAGAATATTGAACCTCTTAAAGTAGACTTTTATATATACGGGCTAGTGAAGGTTTAAGAAACTTGACTCTTATTTGGCCGATGTTTTAGAATTATATAATCCCAAACAATGACTGAATGCAGTTCATGCAAATCAGTAATTAGGGGTGAGACAGGCATAAGATGTAATGGTGTTTGCGATAAAGTGTATCACTGCACGAAAAAATGTTCTGGTGTTGACCAATACTCTGTTGGAGTGTTGGAAGCAAATAATTTTGTTAGATTTATTTGTGATGACTGCATGCAATATATAAGAAATGTCGATCTAGTGCTTGGTGAAATTCAAGATGGTGTACGGGTAAATAAACAAAACTTAAAGGAATATAAACGCGAATTTGAAACATCATTGAAACAAAACGAAAACGAAATAAAACAACTACTTGAAGCTATTGAAAAACGATATGAGGAAAGACTTAAAATTTTAGATAAAACACAAAAAGAATGTGAAAAAAATGTTAGTGAAATTAAAAAACTTTTCGGCGCGGTTAAAGATCACGAAAATAAGAGTAAAGAACTTTGTGAAAACATTGAACAAAATAATACAAAAATGTGCAACGAAATAAAAAAAAAGCGATAAAAGAGACAAACGTCAAGAATAATAAGATGTCATTCTCAGATGCATTAAAAAGTAATACAGTGTTGCCAGAGGTGAAAAATCAAGTGCCACTAATAATAAAACCAAAAGAAAAACAAAAAATTGAAAAAACAAAAGACGATTTAAATAAAAAGGTAGATCCGATAAATTTTAAAATAACAAGCGTGGAGAATAGAAAAAATGGAACTTTGATTATACAAAGTGAAAATGTGAGTGAAAGAGATAAAATAAAATCGGCAATAGAAAATGAAATGAGTGAAAGCTATGAAATAAAGGTCCCAAATAAAATTGTTATGTCGATTATCGTAACGGATATGACTTTTAAATATGAGGATAAAGAAATAATCAAAAAAATTAAAAAACAAAATCAATTTCTGGAAAATAGTAAAATCGAACTTATAAAAATATATGAAATTAAAAGGTACAATAAAAAAATGTATAGTGCAAAGTTCTTGATCGATGACCAAACATATCCGAAAATCTTAGCGAAGCAAAAAATAAACATTGGTTGGGAAAAATGTCGAGTTTTTGATGGTACTGAAATATTGCAGTGTTTTAAATGTAGAGGGTTTAACCATAAATCTAAGGACTGTAAAAATAACGAAGTGTGCTTAAAATGTCATGAAAATCATGCAACACAAGACTGTATTAAAGAATATATGAATAAATGCATTAACTGTATAAATTCAAACAAAAAGCTAAATTTGGGTCTGGATGAGAACCATGCTACAACAAGTAAATGGTGTCCAGTATATCAAAATAAATTACAGCAAAAAAAGAGAATCATGGGACTGGTAGATTAACAACTAAAGAACATACAAGGAGTTTACACAAATGTACAAGGATTGATTAACAATTTTAACCAAGTTGAAGCAATTGCGGATACTGACAAGCCGGATTTTATTATACTGTCTGAGACACACTTAACCGATAGAGTAAATGAATCTGAAATACAACTAGAAGGATACAATACATATGTTACATTATCCAACTCTCCAAGAACAGGTGGAATAATAGTATATTTTAATAAAAATTGGCAGGTGAATATAATATGTGAAAGGATACGAAACTTCAAATATTGGATTAGTGTTTATAATATTAAAATAAGAAATACATCAATGATAATTGCAGCTGTGTATCGATCACCAAGCAGTCAAGACTCCGAATTTTATGAAGTTTTTGAACAAACAATTGAAGAGATTTGTGATAAAAACATAGACATAATTATTGCCGGGGATTTTAATGTTGATTGGTCGAAGGAAAGTTTTTATAAACAGAGATTGCAACAGATCATAAACGATAATGGACTTGTACAAGTTATTACCGAGTATACAAGAATTACGCAAAACTCAAAAACGATAATAGATTACATTATAACAAACAATTTCAATATAAAGGTAAATAACAGCAGAATAAATAAAATATCTGATCATGAAATAGTAGAAATTTGTATAGAAACCAAAGTGTATAATGAGCATGAAAGCAAAAAACAAGTAAATTTCTTTAAATACGAAAAACACAAATTTAAAAGAGAAATTAACGAAATATTAAAATTTGATGAAAACTTAGAGTTAAATTGTAATGTAAATAACTTTGATAAATCGATTGAAGACACAATTAAAAAACTTACCGTGAGAAAAACGATTCATGAAAAAAGCAGAGTAAATAAGTGGTTCAACAGACAATTACAAGCATTAAAAAAAGATAAAATAGTGAAGTACCATATAGCAAAATGTGAAAATACTACTGTAGCATGGAATAATTATAAAAATGCCAGAAATATATATAAAATTAAACTAGAAAATGAAAAAAATACATATATTAACAAAAAAATAGGAAATACCAAAGATCAAAAACAAATGTGGAATAATATAAAAGACTTAGTTCTAAAAAAGAATAAATCTGTGATTAAAAATGTGATATTTAATAATGTAGAATATAATAACAGCTCCGATATAGCTAACCAATTTAATGAATATTTTATAAACAGCATTAAAGAGATAAGAGAATGTATAGAAGATGTGCAATATGATAATCAAATAAACGTGAGAAACAATAAATTTATTTTTCGTACAATAACTATTTCAGAACTTAAAACAATTTGTAAAACGATAAAGAAAAAACCAGATTATAATAAAGTAAATATATGTTTAATCTTAGATAATTGGCATTTATGTGGAAATATAATGTTGAGAATAATCAATTCATCATTAGATACGGGAGTTTTTCCAGATAATTGGAAAACTTCAATGATTACACCAATTGAGAAAATAGCAAAAACAAATAAATGTGAAGAATTTCGTCCTATAAACACTTTAAAACTGTGTGAAAAAATCTTAGAGAAAATCGTAAAACAACAGCTTGAAGACTACATGGAAAAAAATAACATAATATCGAAATATCAATCGGGTTTTCGGAAAAACTTTTCATGTGAAACAGCGGTAAATTATGTTATTAATAGGTGGAAAAATATTGATAGAAATAAGAAGATAATGGCAATTTTTCTTGACTTTAAAAGAGCTTTCGAAACAATTGATAGAGATATATTATTGCGCAAGATGTATAAATATGGAGTACAAGATAAAGAATTAAATTGGTTTAAATCATATCTATCAAATAGAAAACAAATGACTAAAGTAAACGATATAATATCTAGTGCTTTAAACAATGACTACGGAGTTCCTCAAGGGTCGATTCTTGGGGCTCTTTTATTTATTATATATATAAATGATCTTCCCAATATAATAGAAAAGTGTGAAATAGTTTTATATGCAGATGATACACTTATTTTTAATGAATCTGAAACTGATGAACAGTGCCAAATAAAATTAGAACATGATATGATAATTGTGAATAATTGGTTGAAAATGAATAAACTAAAACTAAACGAAAATAAAACAAAAATATTAGAAATAAATATGAATAATGAAACAGATTTTAAAATTAATAATAAAATAATTGAGAAAGTGGAAAATATAAAATATTTGGGATTCAAAATAGATAAAAACTTGAATTTTAAAGAACATTTAAATTATATATGTAAAAAGATCGGGAAAAAAATTGGATTCTTCAAAAGAATAAGAAATAAAATATCAACAATGACTGCAATTAATATATATAACACGATCATTAAGCCACACTTTGAATTTGGTTCTACAATATTATATACATGCTGTACAAGCATGCAAATAGATAGACTACAAAAGTTACAGAACAGAGCTATGAGGTCTATAATTAAATGCAACAGGTTTACATCAATACAACTCATGCTAGATACACTGAAATGGCTCAACATTAGGCAAAGACTTCAATTAAATACGTTTACCTTTATTTACAAAATGAAAATGGGCAACACACCGGAATATCTAACGGATCAACTAAGATATGTTAACGAATGCCAACCTTACAGTCTTAGAAATGCAAACGATTTTAGGATACATCGAGCAACAAACAATGCAATGAAGAGGTGTTTACTATATAAAGGACTACAACTATTTAATCTACTACCTAGTAGAGTTAAAAACGAAAGAAACATAAATATATTTAAACGAAATTGTGTTCAATTTATAAAAAATTCTATTTATTAGAGCAATTGAAATGTTGATGATCTAATGTAATAGAGTAAATAAGAAAGTATTTAAATACTACTAAATAAATATATTAATAATAATAATAATAATAATTAATAATTAATAATAATAATAATAATATTTCTTCCGTATAAAAATACGTATTTTTTTCACTTTTCTCTAAAAAGCAAATAATTAAAGAGGAATAGAGTTTAAAAGCAAACTGACAATGAAAAACCGTTATGTATAAAAAAATTTACAGTAAGTTCCATCAATAAAAGTACAGCATAGAAAACCTAAAGCCATATGACCGTGTTAGTGTTTAAATCAAGTTTTCCGAGGAACAAGATCAGCTAGAAAAAATTTAAATACGTCAATCGATCAGACATAGTGTCAAAAGAGGTGATATTAGAAATCAGAAAGATCATACAATGTCCTTCGACACAGCGGGCAAAAAAACACTCCTGGCTCTAATTTTTTCATATCATTTGAAACAATGAAGTAACTCCAATAAAAAAACAACTTAATGGAGGAAAAGAATAAAGTGAAAAAGTTGGCGCTCGCCCATATTTTTCGAGTTACGGGCTTCTGAAATTTTTATAAAAAAGTTTGATTGTCAATATGGGTATCATTTAAAAGCTTTTGAAGAGATCTTTCAGGAAATACTAAATTTGTTTTAAATGCTTAACAAATTAGAAGCCGATGACATTTTTATGTAAAATTATAATCGTACTTATTTTTTTTTTTTTTAATTTTAATTCTCTGTCACCGCAGTATAATATTTGTTTTTTTAATGGAGCTACTTCACTAAACTAGATTAACATACATACATGGTGAAGGGTATATAAAATTTGGCAAAGCCGAATATAACACTCATAAAACTTGTGGTAAAATGAAATGATTTTCCAAACTTATCAATCATTTCCAAAGTTTGTCGATTAAAATAAAGAATAAAATCTGAAATGAATAAAAAAATTATAAACTATTTTTAAAGTATTTTTTTAATTGTATTTGGGCTCAAGGTCCATGTATTGCACTCTTCTTGAAAGTGGAAAGCTTTACTCGATTTTTTCCTAATGAAGAACACCAAAGGCGAAAAAATAAATAATATTTAATAAAACAATAGTAAGAGTTTTATTTAAATATATAATGACCTCGAGCCCAAATAAAAAGAAATAGCCTTATGAAATATAAGGTCTAATAAAACAATAAATAATTTTTTTGTCAATATTTTTATATTTTACTGGTGAAAATGTAATACAACAAAAAATACAAATTTCAGCAGCATTTAATATTTTCTATCTTCTTTTTCCGTGTAAAGAAACACATTAAAAATGGGGATAATAATGATTCTGTTATAAAATCATTTGCCTCTCTCTTTTATTTATTTGTTGTTATAGCGCCTACAGTAATACCTATTACGGCTCTTGAAATGAGGTCTGTGACAGATGGACGTATGGACAGAAGATATGACGAGAACAAAAGGGTAACATTTTCACATTTTGTGTAAATAATTAACTTATTAGTTCCTTAATATAATAAATTACTGCCATGTAAATATACACTCTACTTTATATTAGAGACATTATTTATATAAAAAATCTTTTTATCCACGGCCATATTCAAAGAATTTTATTATAAATGATTCGTAAATCAAATTTCTATTTTAAGTTTTTAAACCAAACATTTCGTAAATCTACTTTTATTGGAAAAAAAATCTGGTATTTGTAATTGAAAAAAGTAATTCAGTTGTTCTTGACTCTTATTGCGAGAGATACCTTTATAACTTGAAAACTTATTGGCATAAATTCCCCTGACGATAAATACAAATTTGAGTAAACGAAATTCACATTTGAAATAATTGCTGCTTAAAAAGGGATTTAAAAAACAATACTGTTAAACTCTATTTTAAACTTAATTAATAAAAGATTATTTTAATACAATAGAACTTACATTCATCCGATTTTGTTACAAAGTGTTAGGTTTATGTATACAAAAATTAGTTCAGTTCAACGTACAGAACATTTAAAGGGCAATGAACCACGGTTAATGTAATTGTGTGTAATGAAACAAAAGTTTTAATGCAAATTTATTTTTATATGACACTAACGGAGATTTTTTAAGCGAACTTCTTATTGTTGAATGAATCGTAAATTGAACAAACTGACTTTGTTTCATTAAATAGTTGGGCTCATGTAGAAAGGCCCTAACGTCCAATTTTTTTTTTTTTTTTGTGTTACCAATATATTTCACATACACTCCGTCACAAAAAATTAATGCAACTGCACACTTTTTATTGTTAGAAATATGGTTTTTATGAATAATATAATTATTTTTTGATATCATAGCCAATTAAGTATTTAATTTTAGAATTCCCGCTTATAAATTGGTTAAAGCAGTCATTAATTTATTTATTAACAAATAAATTTGTGGCAAGTTACAAGATACAAGATAAATTTTCCACCAGCTGGTGGAAATACAAATACAGAAAAACCTGTATTTGTATTTGTATTTGCAATTTTTTTTTTTAATTTATCAAAACATTTTTGATTATGCAAGCAAATTTCCAATTTTGGGAAAATCGCTTCCAAGCGTTTGGAAATTTATACTAAAAGCAAAAAAAAGATTAAAATGCTCGTTTTAAATAAAATTTAAAAAAATCGAATAAAATCAGGGAACTATTGTCATTTTTACGATTTATCTATTTTCTTAAAAAATACATATGGAGTAAAGAACTCCTTGCAAAAGTTTTATATTTATATTTTTTGGTTGCATGTCTAAAATAAATTAAGCAACGAATAAAATAGACATGTTTAAAAAACCATAGTAAAAATCCCCGTATGTGAATGTTTTCATTGTTTTACAAAAATGTTTTCCTTGCAAATAAATTTAATTATATAGAAAAACAGAAATCTTTTAAAAATCATGAATCTTGTTTACAACGCTAATGAGGTTTGTTAGAAAACTGTCGATATCCAGGTTTTACTTTTGTGTGATCGATTAATTAAGCCTACAAAAGGGTGACACTACAGTAGTTAACGTCCAATTCCAACAAAAAAAACTAAAGTGTGTGAAAGTGTTGCCAAAGAAAGTTTCTTACACAAAATATAATTCTAAATCATTTTATGTGTGCGAAGACAAATACGTCAAGTTAAAAAAATTATAGCATGCGATAAATTCAGTTTCCCGCGTCTCATAAAAAATGTTTAAATTCAATTTAAACAAACTGTGATTACAGTTTAATAGCTCTATATGCGCCTTTGATTTCCCAATAGGTTTGATTCTCCGGGATCGAGAGGTTTTTTTGCTGTAATCGTATTTGTTAAAAAAGCTTGGAATTTACCATACAATTTCTACTGTACGTAGGGGGTGGGGGATTTATCGCATGCTACATTTTTTTTTTAATGTATTAAACTTGACGTATTTATTTATTTCTTATCATTTTCGTATTTAGTGTTTATAAAAAAAAATAATACTAGAAATATTTTTCAACTTTAAATTTATGTTTAGTTTTTACTCTCCTTTATAAATTCACACATAAATTCATGTGCAGTTGTGTATTTCATTCACCTATGGTCGCGTGAACTCGATTAAATAAATTTAAAATGCCTTTCAAATTATTGCCACATTCTTTTTCTTCTTCAGGGTCGACTTTCTACAACGTTTTCATGTTTAGAATTTCACGCAAATGGATTGTTAGAAAAATATTTGAGTCGAATAAGTAAGTGTGGATATCATACACAGTTTTTCTATGTATAAGCTTTGTCGATAATTAAGATTTATATCACATTGCAATTTTATATTTTCCTGCTGGCTAAATTAGGAATTTTCATCATTAACATAGATGTGTTCACCTCAACCATACAATGTCAACAAGTTCAAAGTTGGACTTTCGCTATCTGAATAATTTTTTATGGTCGTGTCTCCATGTGTGAAATACTTTCACCTTATGGGAGACACTAAAGAATACCACTTTTGTTTTAATTTTCAAATAACAATAATTTAAATTTCAAAGCAGCTAATAACCATTATAAATTCAACAGTAGCAGGCAAAACTAAATTATCTGAGAAATTTTTAATTGCAAACATCTGTAGGCTGACTTACTTTTCTTCATATGTATATAATTTTTAGCCTTAGAAATATTTAAAAGAAATTTAACAGAAAAAAAAGTTAAAGGCCTCTTTGCTTTTTAACATAATGAGGGATTTAAAAACTAAAATTTATAACCATTTTGTAATAATGCACAGATTGTCATAGAACTAATTATCATGATTTTTTCTTAATTTAAATTATAAATAAGAAATAATCAAAAAGTACAAGAACAAGGGTTAATTGATTAGTTTTTATAATTAGGTACGACAAAAATTTACATAATCAACAACAAATAAGTCAAAGGAATATGTATTACAAGTTCAATTCCATAGAAGTTTCATTTATCATTTGCTTATGAAGCTGGATGTAGTTTTCTGTATACAACTTAAATTAAGATTGTTTTTTAAATTATTTGTTGAAAGACTAAATCAAATATACATCGTTTATAGATGCAAAGCAAGGCATCATACATCGTATAGTAAATATGAAGAATTAATATCAGAATCGAATAACAATTTGTTCTCTTGATCAATTGACCCTCCTCTCTTCTTAATAAAACTTTGCATTAACTATAACAAAAACCCAAGTGCAATTAAATGCAATAGAAGTAGGAAGTATTGTGAGGAAATGTGTAAATAGATTTTAAAATAGATACGAGTAAATAAATAAATAATAAACAAATGCAGAATGCTACCCATTAGGGGTATAACTTTCTAATCAAATAATTCACTTGCATTGCTCAGGTCCTTGCCAGCGTAAAATTAAATTTATAAATTTTTTATTTATAATTTTCTTACACTTTTACCTATAATAAGTTTTATCAATCCTCTAAACTCGGTATTTTCGTTTAAAAGTAATGTAAATGTTGTAATCAGTATAAATTATACCCGGCAGTTTAAATTTCTGTGGACAGTGCACACTCATATTTCTTTTTCACAATTAAAAAATTATTTAAGCTGCCTTTAGACGAAATGTTTTTTACATTTGACTTGTCACTTTGAAAATCTACATCAAGGCATATGATACCAGGTGATTGCATAAACTTTTACGTGTATTTTGTTTTTGTAAAAACTTTTTGAGCTGTCAAAAACGTCTGGCAATATGTGTATATGTATTTCAATATATTTTTAGTGGCTTTCTTATTTTTCACAAATACATACACATATGACATATATGTAAATTACTTCTGACATAACTATAAAATTAATCATTGTTAACCGCTTCCTTTCCACCAACATTTTAATAAAGGAAATTGTTCCATAAGTTATATTAAAAAAACATTTCGTTTAAAGGCAGCTTTACACTGGTCTGCAAAAACAAAATGTTCTCATTACAAGGACTGACCAGTGTCCTTAGTTATACTTAAGCCACGGGAACAGGTAGCCCATGCAGATAGCCGCTGATCTCTGTAGCCGAATATTGGGGAGGTGCCTCCTGGGTACAGGTTGTGGTTGTTGGTAAGATCAGTGTCCGCAGGGAAGTTGCGGTGCTAAAGAAATGTGCAGTTGCACTCTCAACAGACGGGCTTGGATAGCCTCCAACCCTCAAGCAAGGGAAAGTTCATAGTCCTGATCAGCCATGTTTTTGAAATTAAAACTCTGATGGAGGAAGCTAGTCAGCGCTTCTAGTTTCCCTTAGTGGTAAGACCAACGACAGGTTAGGGCCTCACGGCCAGTTACTGACGCAAATCTTGATCACGTACTTGTACCTTGGTAATTTGTGAATTAAATTTTAAATGGTAAAGAAGCCTAAAGAAGAAAGGCAGTGTGATGTAAAAAACTTATTTTATCTGATGGCCATTAGTCCCATTGTTTATTAAATGAAAATTTAAATTTTTTTTACTGCCATTATGATTGCATATACGATTCTACATAGCTGAATATAGTAATCTTGCTTGTTTTAAAATGGACCAGGCAGACAAAGTTGAGATCAGAATAATAAAAAATCCAATTTTTTTAATTACATAAATTTTAAAGCTTCGTCAATTAGTTTGTTGTTACAAATTGCTTCGCTCCTAATACAATTTTATAAATACACATGTATGTATGTAAAATAAATACATGTACATATGTACATTTATATGCAAATGTGAAGAAAAAAAAACGCTTAATTTTTACACAGCTTTTGCAAACAGTAAGAAAAAAAAATCGACCACTGGGTGACAGTTTGTTGTTATAATTATTGTTTTTGTTTGAGAGGTTGCTAAAAATAATATTCAATCTGTATAAAAATACATTCTTAATACATGCATATGTATATGCGGTAGTGGTATAACTAACTACACTTACACAAATTTCAAATTGAAATATATTAGATGCCGCCACGCAAAATTGAATCTATTTATTTATTGTAAACAAAATTTTTGTTGTTGTTTATGCATATTTTATCTTCGATTCTGTATGAACGAATTTTCAATGACAATGCCGTCGTGTATGAGTGGACTTTAGAAAAGAATGTAAATAATTGTAAAATGCATAACAAAAAATACAGAAATGAAAGTAAAAATAAAAGTAGAAGGAAACGTTAAAAATTCTTTTAGCAAAAGTGTTTAACAAAAACTTTCTTGGGTTATTTTAAAAATGTTTAAGGAGCAACATTTCTAATGATGTTTTCATTTACTTTTATTCTCCTTTCAGTTGACAGTTTACATTTCCGTTGGTCTTCTAACTGTTATCCTTATTATCTGGTATATGTTCTACAGAAAATGGTTACGTGATAAAGAGCGGGAAAAGTACATTTTAGAGCAGAGTGCCTTATCAAATCCAGACTTAAGAGGCTTACGTTTTCGCAAAAGAGATAAAATGCTGTTTTATGGCCGCAGAATGTTGCGCAAAGTAAAAAATGTTTCTGGTCAAGTGTATGGTGGCCAGGGCAGAAAGCGTAAGGCAGTTATGAGATTTGCCAAAAGGCTTCTACAATTGAGAAGAGAAAATATTCCCCTACAAATGCGAACAGTTGAACCGCCAGCTGAATATTTGGAAGAAACAATTGAGGGTTCTGATCGTGTACCACCAGACGCCCTATACATGCTGCAAAGTATTCGTATTTTTGGCCATTTTGAAAAACCTATATTCCTTAAACTATGTAAACATACCGAAGTTTTAACTTTGGAACCGGGAGATTTTCTTTTTAAAATCACCGATGCCGATGACAGTGTTTTCATAGTACAATCTGGTCAAATAAATGTTTTCATATCAAATGCTGACGGTAGTACATTGTCACTGAAAACTGTTCGAAAGGGTGAATCTGTAACTTCTCTATTGAGTTTTGTAGATGTCTTATCTGGCAATCCTAGCTTCTATAAAACCGTTACGGCAAAAGCAGTAGAAAAAAGTATAGTGATACGACTACCAATGCAGGTAAGTCAAATATATTTAAAAAAATTTTCAATCTTATTACAACAACAACCAAATATAATCCAATATAATCATTAACATGAACAAACGCTGTTTCTAAAGTTCATAAAATAAAAAAATCATTAAGAAATAAATGAGCCGTCTATTTTTGAAGTGTCATAAGTCACTTAAAAAAAAATAAAATAAATATTAAGAGCTGATACGGTTTTATGTTGACCGGAGTTTTTATTAAGAAAAAAAGCATCCTGAGATAATAATTTTAATACTTTTAAAACCTTTGAAACACAATCCCTTAAATATGTGCATCAGCTTTAAATCCAAGTGACCTATGCCACTTTCAAAATAAACGGCTCAAATACGTTTTGTATTTTGAATATCACTAAAACTGCTCTCAAGTTTTATACATCGGTTTTCTTTAATTTGTTTAAAATAGATTTTACTTATTTCACAACACAATAGATAAAATATATTTTATGAACTCAAGAACGCGTCGACCGATTTCTTGCAAACTACACGACCATACGAACAAACTCTAAAAATTTAATGGAAAACTTACGAACGGTCAAACAATTGCAAGAAAACTCCTGTATACGCTAATCAGAAATTTACACTTCAATTTAATTAATACAATTTAAAATTAAGTCCAACAATTTATTTTTGATTGAAGGCATTTAAAGAAGTTTTTGATGAAAATCCCGATATAATGATACGTGTCATACAAGTCATAATGATACGTTTACAACGTGTGCTGTTTACTGCTTTGCGCAACTATTTGGGTCTTAATTCAGAACTGGTACAAAATCATATGCGTCACAAAAAGACACAGCAGCAACAGCAGACAAATGCCGCTAACGCACAACTGCAAACACAGCAAACAAAAAATTCTCCAGGACATCGTAGACCACAAGGTGAAACTGTACAGCATAGTTTATCAGAGGCCGTACCACCACCCGATATGTTGGTAGATTTGGCTTATGAACCACCATTACAGCAACAGTTACCCATAATTCCTCATGTAACAACATCCGGCAATCCTATTCATTCATCTCAAAACTTTGGATCATGTAGTGCTGGCAATCTCTCCACACGTCGATATTCTACTACTCCAGCTGAAATAAATATAAATGCTTCTTCAGTAGATGCGCAATTGGTGCATATATCAGCCGTTGATAGTTTTCTTAAGGAACTTGGATTGCCCGAAGAGGATCGCTCATTTTTAGAACCATTTGTAGAAGTTCGAGAAGTTGATGTTGATGTAACACTAATAAAGGAGGGCAATTCCGATGATATTTGTGTTTGGGTTGTTATGACTGGCGGTTTGGCTGTTTATCAAAGTGGAGCTGATACCAGTAGAAATTTTAAAACCGATAAAAAGTCAAATGTCTTCATACACCATGTACATCCGGGCGAAGTTGTTGGTGCTTTGGCTGTTCTCACTGGAGAAGCTAGTGCGTATACAATTGTTACATTGTACCCGAGTCGAATTGCCTTCATACGTCGCCCCGCTATTTATCAGATAATGCGTGAAAGACCCAAAATCGTTTTAGATCTGGGCAATGGTGTTGTGAGACGTCTCTCTCCTCTAGTAAGGCAATGTGACTACGCCTTAGACTGGATATTTTTGGAATCTGGTCGAGCCGTTTATCGTCAAGACGAGCTTAGTGACAGTACTTACATTGTGCTAAGTGGACGCATGCGTTCAGTTATAACGCAATCGACTGGTAAGAAAGAAATTGTCGGTGAGTATGGTAAAGGCGACTTGGTGGGAATTGTTGAAATGATAACAGAAACTTGCCGAACCACAACTGTGATGGCTGTCAGAGACTCTGAACTTGCCAAATTACCCGAAGGCCTATTTAATGCGATTAAGCTGAGATATCCCGTAGTTGTTTCGAAATTAATAAGTCTGCTAAGTCATCGCATATTGGGCGCGATGCAAACTCGTACTGGCAGCACAGCTGCTCCCCTTGAGGCTAATCCTGTTACCCATAAATACTCTACAGTAGCTCTGGTTCCTGTCACGGAAGATGTTCCTCTAACAGCTTTTACTTATGAATTATTTCACTCGCTTTGTGCCATTGGCCCAACTTTGCGTTTGACATCGGAGGTGGTGCGGAAACAGTTGGGCGTTCATATTTTTGAACAAAGCAATGAGTATCGTTTGACTTCTTGGCTAGCGCAGCAGGAGGATCGTTACATTATTACTTTGTATCAATGTGATAGCTCTTTAAGTGCATGGACTCAGCGGTGTATGCGTCAAGCTGATGTTATTCTAATTGTTGGCATGGGCGACAGACCTCCAACAGTGGGTAAATTTGAAAGAGAAATCGATCGCTTGGCTATGCGTACGCAAAAAGAATTAGTCCTGCTATATTCTGAAAATGATAGTTCTAAGCCCTCAAACACCCTCCAGTGGCTGAACGCACGACCTTGGGTTACTAAACACCATCATATCCAGTGTGTCAAACGTATATTTACAAGAAAAAGCCAATATAGAATTGTGAGTATAAAATGGAAAGTTTGTGTTTACTGATTAAAAATTTCGCATTTTACAGAACGATCTCTATAGTCGGGTATTGATGTCGGAACCAAACATGCATTCGGACTTTTCACGTGTAGCACGATGGCTTACCGGAAATTCAATTGGTTTAGTATTAGGCGGTGGGGGAGCACGAGGCGCTGCACACATTGGCATGTTAAAAGCCATACAAGAAGCTGGTATACCTATCGATATGGTAGGTGGGGTAAGTATTGGAGCTCTAATGGGTGCACTGTGGTGTTCCGATCGCAACATTACTACTGTCACACAAAAGGCCAGAGAATGGTGTAAAGTAAGTACACTTTATCTATATTGCAATCTATTTAAGGTTAAAATACATATGTATTCCTACTCCCCTCTCTCTCTCTTTGCTTCTCGCTCTGCGAAGAAAATGACAAAATGGTTTCTGCAATTGTTAGACTTAACATATCCAATTACTTCGATGTTTTCGGGGCGCGAATTCAACAAGACCATACGTGACACATTTGGCGATGTTACTATCGAAGATTTATGGATTCCTTACTTTACTCTTACGACAGATATTACAGCAAGTTGTCATAGGATACATACGAATGGTAAGTTAACAGTTGGACTGCTGTTTTATTTTATTTTTATCATTATTCCATACTAAACACTTACACACAAATCTCTTCGTGTTGACCAGCCTCATAATGCACATGAACGCTTTTGTTCTCCTATTAAATTTGTTTTAAAAAAAATTCACAATCATTACTTATCATCACTCACTCCAACATTAAATATTGGAAGTGTATACAATAAATATCTAAAAATTAATATTTTTAAAAGTTCATATTCTGAGAATTTTTACATTACAATTCGTTAAAAAAAAAAGAAAACAGGATGATAATTTCTGTTGCTTACTATCTAAGAATTTTAACACTGCCTTATATTAATGCCAGATATTCATTTTTAAGTTGCTTCACATTATTTTTTAATCCGTTGTTCATCAAAGATATTTTATAGTTGTGTTATTTGTCTTAATTCTAAATTAAGAGAACTGAGTAAAGTAGTTTATGAAATATCAATTTTTCCAAGTTTTAGATTTATATTGTTGTGTTTGTATTGTCAGTAGCAAATATCTCTGTAGACAGTCAGTCTAATCAGTTGTGCTGCATAATAGATATCTTAGATAGATAGATTTTTACTATATTGAATTCGCTGTTAATTGAAATTAATTGCATGTTACATTGTTGTTCAATTCTATTAACAAATCCTATTACATACAAATATTTCTGAAATCGTATTAGGTAGGCGTTATAACAACAAATAAACAAAAGGGAGTACCGAAAGCGATGTGATATCCATAAAAAATATTGTTTTTTAAACTTTTTTAATTTTGAACAGTGTCAGTAAAAATATGTTCGCTATAGCAACGACTAGAAAAATAACCTTCGATTTAAGAGTGTGACTTAAGCTTTTCAATCGTAATAGGCAGACACTTAGAGTTCAAACACAAATTTATTGGATATAAAATTTGAAAAATTCGGTCTTATCTTTAAACAGTTAAGGCAGACGCTTGAAATTTGCTTAGAGAATGTACTTCTATGTCTGCTATAGAGACGATTAAAATAAAATTAAAAGTAGTGGAGTGATTTTCACATATTTGGCCTTATGTTTTTAATCGCAATAGACTGAGACTATAAATTTACGCGGTGTAAAGATTGCTAGTTCACTGTAAAGCAAGTAAAAAAAATTAAAATCAAAAGGTGTCCCAAAAGTAACGTTATTTGCACAAGTTTCCGCTGTAACAATTTAAGTGACCTATACATGGTACTGGGAATCCTTCGTGTATGAGTCAAACTCACACTTGACGGATTTATTATGTTTTCTTTCATTTTTCTACAAAAGGGTTAAACGGATCGAACAGGATGGCGTGTAATGTGACACAACTTATCAAACAATCATTATTTTGTGGGCAAAGAAGGGTAATCGTGCTATCAGACGCTTTGGCGTTGTAAATTGCCCGCATCGGAGCTTTGTATTAACCCTTTTAGACTTTTTCTTGTACGCTGCAGTTAAAGACCGATGCTAAGCGAAAAATCCACAAACTGTCCAAACTCTAAAGGCAAATATGCGAGCCATAATATAACAAAAGAAATTATTGTTTTTTATTTTATTTAATTTTGTTTAAAAAATCTTGCATTTATACCACCCGTTTTTATGGACAAATTGATTTTTTAATTTTTGTTGTTAAGTCTTAGGATCATTTTGAATCCAAGGGTGTGTAGATAGCTCCGTCAGTTAGATTCGATAAATGTAAAGCTAACAGAAATGTATTTTTTTTTTTTTTTTTTGCTTTCAAAAATGAAAAGATGTGGTTTAGCGGAGTACAGGTGGCGAAAGCTGAGGCATTGTAGATTTCAGAAGTGTATAGTTTATATTCAGAATTTGTATAGGTTTTTAGTAATAGAATTAAGAAAAATGTGAAATTACGCATATCTCCATATGGACATTTTTCAAATTCCTAAAAATAGGTAAAAAATGAAAAGGTGCGGCTTAGCGGAGTACAGGGCACGAAAGCTAAGGCGAACGGAGCTATCTTCACACCCTTTTTGAATCCGGCTGTAAATTTCTTAAGTATTTTACCTAATTTTTTTGCTTGCTTGCCAATATATTCATTGTTTTTGTCCTTTCTAAATTGCTCAATTACATTTTTATGTCTTGCTATTCCTGGTAAAAAAAACCAGACGATAATAATTTCCATTTGTATTTCCCTTGTTAAAGCTATTGCTGGATGTTTGTTCTTTTATTTTTTCAATGGTAATTTCAATACATAATAATAAAATGAAATAAAAATTTTATTTTTTCTAATGATCAATTTAAAAATTAAATTTTAACAGGTTTAAATTAACTGCGCTACTGTTTATTTCTTTTCTAATTGTTTGTGTCTCTCGTAAAAGTTTCTTTTTTTATTAAATGTTGCTTGAAAAATAAAATGTTCATTCATACAACCTGCAAAAGTTCCCCCTTTACTCTCCTTCTCTCTATTCCTAAACAGGATCCCTGTGGCGTTATATTCGTTCATCCATGTCACTAAGCGGTTACATGCCGCCTCTGTGTGATCCCAAAGATGGACATTTACTATTGGATGGAGGCTACGTCAATAATTTACCAGGTAACAATTATTTCTACAAAAAAAAAGTTTAAACAAAAATGCAGAAAAACGGATTTTTTTCATTGTTATTAATTTTTATTTGTTTAATTAAATTTGAATACTCGTAGTGTTAAAAGTACTATCTCTACTTTCTCTTTGGTTTTAGATTTTTATTCTGTATTTGGTTATTAAATTATTTAATAAAGAAAAAAGGTAACAAAAATATTTGTAATTAATATACAAAAATTATTCTTCCACACAAAAAAAATGTAAAAAAACTCAGAATGTGTCTTTTAATAATATTTTTTATTTTACAAAATTAATATTCTTTCATTAACAGTTCAGCAACAATTAAACCCTTTTGCTTACTTAACACACTTAAAATCGGTTCACCGTGAGTGTACAATATAATCAACAAAATGGCCACCGTCTATTTATTTATAAATAATATTGTGCCACATTTTTAAATCTTATCAATCATGTCACCTTAAAAGTTTTCTTTTAGTTTTATTATCGGTTTTTTTTTTGGTTTTTTGTTAAGTTTTTCTTTTTATTTTGTTGTTATTGTATCTCGTCCTTTAGGTCATTTGTGGCGTTATGTACGCGCTAGCATGTCTATTGCTGGCGTATTTCCACCGTTTTGTGATTATAAAGATGGTCATTTATTACTTGATGGCTGTTATACAAACAATGTTCCAGGTAATGTTGTTTTTAATAAAAATACATTTATTTTTTTATAACCAAAAATGCTTTTCCATATACTGCGAGTTTCTAATCTTTCTATAGGCAATTTCAAGTGTTTAAGTGTGGTTTTATGTATATTTTTTTTTTTTTTTTTTTTTTGCATTAACTATTATTTTTATTAAACAATATTTCTCCTTATATTGATTGCATGTTTTTTAATCTGTGAAAATTTCCGCACTGCATTTTTGTTTAAATTATTGTCACAAAACATATATTCTAATAATAAACTATAATAATATTAGTTATTTAGAACTATCGATACTGATTGTTAGAAATTACCATTTACACTATGCAATTTTTTGAGGATTTTTTTTTTTCAATTCTCTATTTAAGTTGCGGCGATATGCGTTATTTAAAAATAAACATTAGAGACAGGAACGTCCCTTAAAAATTCAAGCAATAACATATTTCTTACTCCTCTTGCTTCAGCAAACAAACAAAAATTTCATAATGTTTCATGAAAAATTGCATTGTGTAAATGGCGTATATTTTAAATTTATGTTGAGGAAGTGAAAAACGTCTGAGAAAAATTTAATTTACGAATGTATCGATTTTACTTAAAACCAAATTTAATTTTATCTAGTAGTTTTTTATTTTAATATATTTGATAAAATAAATATCATAAAATTAAATAGAACTTAATGATATTTAGTTAACAGCTTCAATACGTTTTCAGGTAGAATTAATAAATATTTTTTAAAAATACAAATTAATAATAAACAGCAAAAGCTAAATGAAAATCATTTGTTAATGCAATAAAAAATTCTGGAGTGATCTACACTCAACGTTTCATACCTCATGGAAACAGATATTTTAACGGATATATTCCATAAAGAATAAAAGTTCAAAGTATATTCAAATATATAAAATAATAATTTTCAGTTTGGGGGTGTCAGGTAAATTACCCAAAAACTCGATAGATCTTCATATCCAGGTTCCAAAGGCGCATACTTAATTTTATATTGATATGATACTGATATTGACGATGTGCCCTGTAAAGCGTTCACTCGTCTTACTCATCTAATAGAAATTTTAATGACAGACTTAAATATCAATTTAGTTACTTCTTCAAAAGGAAAGTAGAAGTTGTGTCAACCAATCGATATTAAAAATATAACAAATGATATTTTTGGATTCTATTCAGAAATTTTGTACGATTTGTATTCCCTTATTTTATACTGAAAAGTAAACAAGAAATGTCAGAGTCAAAATTAAGACGTTTTAATTTTCGTTCGTAAAATTACAAGATTTACACTGCGGTGTATTATATTTGCACATAAGAAATGTATTAATTGTTAGAATAGAATTGTACCAAAAAATAATTATAACGAGAACTGGAAAACTTGTTAAAGTAATAAAAATAAAAAAAATTATTTACTTTAGCTGATGTTATGCACAATTTGGGAGCCGCGCATATTATAGCCATAGACGTTGGCTCCCAGGATGACATGGACTTAACTAATTACGGTGATGATTTATCTGGATGGTGGTTGCTTTATAAAAAATGGAATCCATTTACAACTCCAGTCAAAGTACCCGATCTACCCGATATACAATCGCGATTGGCATACGTGTCATGTGTTCGACAGTTAGAGGTGGGTGCATCAAGTAAGAATTTATAATAATTGCATTCATTTTTTTATTTATTTTTTATTTTTTTCCCTATTTCTAGGAAGTTAAAAACTCTGATTATTGTGAATATATAAGACCACCAATAGATAAATATAAAACTTTAGCTTTTGGTAGCTTTGATGAGATACGTGATGTTGGTTACGTTTTTGGTAAAAACTATTTTGAAAATATGGCCAAGGCAGGTCGTTTAGGACGTTTTAATCAATGGTTCAATAAGGAGCCTCCCAAAAAAGAAAATCATGCCTCGTTAAGTGAATATACATTTATTGATTTGGCACAAATTGTTTGCAAATTGCCTGAAACATATTTGAATTATCCACAACAGCATCATACCTACTTCTACAGCGAAGATGAGGATTATGATGGTTATATATCGGAGCCATCAAATTATAATAGAGTAAGCAATTAATATAACGAAACTTAAATTAAATTAATTAATATTTCTCCTTTAAAAATAAAGAATCAGGTAAAACTTAAACGTACAGGTACTTCATTGTCATTGTCGGAAAACGAAATGGATTCTGATATAGAAGTTGATCTCAGTTTGCCCATCAAAAAGCATCAACATCAACAAAATGCATCGCGTAGTACGCCACAAACACCCTTTAGTGCAACAACAACAACAATTAATGCCATTGATAATATTGATGGCCATCCGAAATCCTCTAACATTTCAATACAGTCGCAGCCGGTTTTATTATATTTAAACCATAAAGCATCTACCATTACAAACGAGGAAATCGTAGAGCAAAACAAAACTGAAATAGAACGTGACCATGACAACGATGATAAAAGCACAAAGCAGACTTCAACTTCATAACCTTAAATTTTCATAGAATAGTTTAATTTTAATTTTTTTTTTTTTTTTTAATTTTATACTTTAGTTTTAGCATTTTTTCATATAGAATTGTAATAGATGCACGAACCAGACACCATTTTTTAAGTAGAAACCTAAAGTGGTCCATACACTTAACAATATTATTCAAGCAAAATAAAATTAACTTAATTACCTTCTATAATATATTAAGAGGTCATGATTCTAAAAATAAATACTTGGGATTTTTTTTACCTTTCAAATTTCATTGGCTTTGATTGAAATAACGACAATGGCCAAAAAATTTAACTACTGATCTTTTTTCAAATTACTAATTACAATTGAAATAAATAACCCTTTTTATAGATGGATGTATTTAAAAAAAATATATATTTCTAGGAGAAATAAGTACAGATCTTATTACCTACTGGAAAACATAAATATGTTACTAAGAATGTTTAAACATACATAATTCATTACGTTTTTGTGATACGTATGCCATTTTAAAATTATGCTCTACTATACTTTTCGGTTTTTATTTTTATTTTAGACAAAAAGAACTCTTATTGATCCAAACGTTTTCATACCATTAAATCATTGTTTTTTAATTGATTACCAATGAAAGCTTTTCCCTAAAAGCATTGACACTATTTATCATTTTATGTTAATAATTAACACATTTAACAGCGTCATGAAGTTTGAAAAAAAAAACAAATTTTGAACAGAAAAACCTTAATTATTTAGTTGTGTGGATCGCTTCAGGATTTCATAAAAGGAACTGATGATGTATAAATTTTACCACCTCTTTTGCCATTAATTTGTTTGCATTGTTTTTTCATTTATTTTTCATATCATTCAATATTCTGTTTTTTAATTTTTTTTATAGTTAAGTCAATTCGTTTCTTTTTTTTAAGTATAAGTTTTTACAAAAACCAGCCAAGCCGTTAAGGGTAATATTTAATTATAATATTTTTTGTTTAATTTAAAAAAGAAACATTTTCGTTATTATGTTTATAATGTAAGCGGCAAATGATATTTTTCTTTTAAATGCAAAGCACAAGATATTTAAGAATTTCAGAATAAAATTTAGTGTTTTTTTAAAAGATACAATCAATACTTAAAAAATATTAATAAACAAATTTTTTTAAAAGAAACTAAATGTCGTAACGTGTATTTTTATTCTTTTTAACTTTATTTTTTATATATTTTTTTAAATTATTTAATTTTTCTCATCTCATTTTTTTTAAATGTTTCAATGATTTCCTTTTTTCGAGTTTAGGAGCAAAAACAGCCAGCTGTCACAGTTATGGTCTTAAACTTCCATATTTGTCTTAAATCATCTGGTAGCCATGCTAATGTGGGATCCTTTTGCATATTATCCACTAGAGTGCGAAATGTTAATACTTTAACTTTATATTCGAGAGGTCGACAGATAGAACCACTCCAACATTTTGGTCCCAAATCATTTCGCGAATGTTCTGTGTAGCAAATGGCATTTAATAAATATCTGGGAAAATGCTGTTGGCCTAAATCAACTAAATCATTCTGAAATTAAAATTATTTCGGTGAGTTATTTATTTTTTAATTGTTTTTATAAAATTACAAAAAAAAAACATGCCACGTATTTTTTATATTTTTATTTATCTATATTGTTTTAATTATAAATAT
Organism: Cistogaster globosa; assembly: GCA_937654795.1. Classification (NCBI taxonomy): domain Eukaryota; kingdom Metazoa; phylum Arthropoda; class Insecta; order Diptera; family Tachinidae; genus Cistogaster; species Cistogaster globosa. Next base: position 119,506,829 of record OW569406.1, on the reverse strand, counting down.
TTAGATTTTGTTTCCTCTTTACGTTTAAAAAATTCATACTGATCTTTAACAAAAATTTTACTTTTGTACGCTAAATTATTACTACACGCAACATTAATCAACAATATCACATATAATCCGTCATACGTTATACTTTGACGTATTTAACTAAAGTCAAAGAAATGACGGATGAGATTGGCACAATGAGTACTTTGCTGACGGACTTTTGATCAAATTTTGTTCTCTATTTTTATTCACTTTTAAATTTAATTCGTGTTTTATTCACTTATTTTATTTTAATTATATTTTTACTTTATTTTTTGCCACCGAAATTATTTTATTAAAATCCCAGAGTACAATTGAAACAGACCTAGAGTTAAAGGAAAACAAGAAGTAAAAGAAGCAATTGATAGCTGTCAAAGTATTCCACGAACGTCAAAAGTTAAAAGTTGACCAACTTTCGTATTTTGCGTTGACGAACACTTACGTCAAAGTTTAACGAATGACTCATTCTATGTACACCGGCCTTTAGCTTGAATTTTAAACTGTTATTGCACTTTTTTAATTTTTGAAAACATAATTCACAATAATCAAGTTTTGTCAGTCTATATTTTACATGTGATGAAACAGAGTTCCACAAACACTCACCCTTATTTTGCAATCACAGCCTCTGGAAGGGGGTGAACCAAGGATTGAAGCTAATGAATTACCATTCCTTTTTGTCATCTCCTCCTTGGCAGTTTCAACAACCAAATCATCATAGAAATCTTTATAACTTGCAACCGGAAAATTATTTAACTTTGGTTTTATTAATTTATAATCCTTTGAATTTTTCCCTAATGAAGGAGTTTCTACCTCAAACATCTCATCAAATTCTGCTATGTTCTGATATGATTTACCATGATTAATATTATCATCGTTGTTTTCATATGTTAAATAATTTGTTGGATTTTTTAAGACATTATCATTGTTATCGTTACAATGACGAACCGTTAAATCACGATCAGAATCTAAATCAACATCACAAGGTAATTCTTCGGCTTGTGAAGTCTTTTCTAAAGTTTTTAATTTTAAATCATCATCAATTTTTCTATTCAATGAATTCATACTGACTTCATTAAAAGATTTGTAGGGTAACACAAACGATGCTGAAGATGACGATCTTAATAAACGGTTGTCGACTAAACGATTTCCGCAAATAACACCGATTAAAACTGTTACCAATAGAAAAGTTGCCTGCCATAAGAATAAAATTATTATTATTTATAAATTGTTAATAAATTTTTAAAATAATTATTTATCACCTTGGGCATAATGACCAACTTCCAACTGCTTGCTGTGGTCACTTAAGAACAACTTCTGCTTCTTTTTTTAACTAAGCAAAAGCTTTTATAGAAAAGATTTTTATTATTCGGGATAAAGAAAAAGAAGAAGAAAAAACATTCATTGTTGCAAAACACGCATCAAATTACTTATTATCTGCTGATTTGAGTTGCTTTTATTAATGTATTTTATATTCTATTCACACAGCCGTCTATATAACCTTTTGTTTTGTTCCATAAATATCTTTTAGCTGTTTAAAGGGATTAACGCATTTTATGCCAAAACATTTTACTTTTGTTTTCATCAATGAACTTTATTTCGATAGAAGGCGACATTTACGAATTTTAGTTTAATTTTGGCAAAAGACTAATTATTTTAAAGAGGAAAAATTAAAATTTTATTACTTTAAAACGATTTTTTTTATTTAACTTTTAACTTAAAAATTCTTTATTTTATTTTTTTACTTCCCTAAATTTTTTATATATTTTAATTTTCAAACTCTTTTTTAATATCTGACGAATTTCTAAAACGAATGTGTTCATCCTCCTGTCATTAAAATAGAATAATTCATTTCTCAATTGTGCTTTTAAGATATTTTTTCGCTAACGTGAACGAGTTGTGGCTTCTGTAGAACTTAAACTGATAATTTAGCATTGAGCGAATCCATGTCACTGACACAGTTAAAACCTAGGCACCAGAGCTGTATTCAAAGCATCAATTTCGAACATGTAATTTGTATGCTTCTTGTTTTTTTTAAACTGCTGTATTATTTATTTATAAAATATTTCACTCCTTGCCTCACTCTGCAGTGCTATTTGTTTCATTTTCAATACTGTTTGCAATCGTACTTTTAATCAAATGGAAACCTTCTCAAGTCATATTCGAATCATATTATACGCACATTTTTTAATGTTTTTTTTTTAATCCAACATGACAAATAACAAATATAAAAAATAAACAATCACATTTCGAGCCATTGGATGATAACACAGTCTGTACATAAAAAAAAACGCTCTATTTTCGTTTGCCGGTGTTACATATATTCGACTCTGTTTTTAAACGCACAACCGTTTAATCAGTTCTTAGTCATCTTGGATACTCTTAAAAGACTTACATTGGTGATTTTTGTTAAAACTATCTTTTAAATGCTAATTGGGGGAACACACATATCGCACTTAAACAACAAGAGGGCATTAACTCAAAATTTTAAAATTTTCATTGAAGGTGAAAAACGGTTTGTAAGTAAAACTTACAAAGCAAAGCAGTAAGCAAATTTTATTAAAAAATATATTTACATTGTTTTTTTTTTATTATTTAAATCTGTTTAATTTTTGCAAAAAAATCTATTTTTTGAATTGAAACCATTTTTCTGAAATTTGTTGATCATAAAGTGAAAAAACAGTATCAACTCAAAATAAAACGAAATGTAAATAAAACAATTTGACTATTTTGCAAATAAAATCAAAATGATACCATGGCGAAATAATTACTAAGTGGTCGCAATGGGAATTCGTTCATTTTCGCCGTTATAGAACACCACGTTGATGTCAAAAATAGCTGACTAAGCAAAAGGAAGCCGAATTTAATTTATCCCTCTATCATCATTTGGTACTTCAAATGAAGTTATACCCAGTTGGTTTGTTTATCGTGTATATGCAGCAATTTCTCACCTTTTTTGGTTTTGAAATTTAAATTTATAAAACTTAAAACTTTTTACATTTTCAATTTGGCTTAAAGGGTTATTTATAAGGACTTTAAAACGTTAACAAAAATAATGAAATTCATTCTAAAATAACAAAAATTGCAATGAATATTTTATATTTGAAATTTCAATGACAATGAATGAAAGTGTGACATTTTAAATTAATAGTCGTTTTACTGCAAAAAAGTTGTATTTTTGTTGTTGTTTTAGGTTTATTCCCTTCCTGGTTTTAACTGATAAAAGCCGACGCGGCATAGATTGAACTAATTTACTGCAAACCAGAAGATCAATTTTTTATCATTCTTCTTTTATAGTCGTAACCAACTGCCTTTTGTTAGAAATACTGTTGGCTTTTAATTTATCTTCAAGATGAGCATATAGATATTCTAAAGGGCCTCAAATCGAGGGAATGGGTTTGCATTTCCAACATGTGGGGGCAGCCACAATGGCTTTGTGCTTATTATAATTATCTTGTTGATGAGATGAAAACTTTACTAACTTTGTTGCACTTTTTCTTGAATCTTTCTCAATGTGATGAACTCTTTTTCCTAATTTTGCTTTGTTTTCGACGGATTTTGTTATCTTGAATATTGTGGACCGTTCGGTGACTTTTGTTAACAAAAGCACCAATAGCTCTTACAGCTTCCTTATTTTGAAAACGCCTTATAACCAATTTTCTTTTGTCTACTAAAGTTTGACCTTTTTCCCTGCCCATTGTTGAATTATTTTTTTATTTTATATTAATAAATTTATTTTTAGATTTATTATCCAAAGACGACAAGACTTTTCTTTTGTTAAAACTATCACCGATTCTTTAGAATTGTAGATAAAATACCGGTTGTCCCAGTTTAATTTTGACATTGAAATTAGTCATTTTTGTATTTTTGTTGTGTCGTAACGGTATTTTGGTACTGCTTGTTAGAGGTTTTTATAAAACATAAAATAACTTTTGTATTCTATTTAATCAAATTTACAATTTTTTTACTTTTATATAAAAGAATAAAGTATAAATTCCTTCCCTAATTTTATTTTGAGCAACTGTATAATTACACATAAATATGTATGATTGTATGTATGTAAGATTGACGTACAATCTTCCAAAGTCATATGAAAATATTTATTTAAGAAAATTCAAAAGGAAAATCGCGTTTACAAAATTCAGTAGAGAATTTAAATTTAACCCAAACATTATTTGTAACAAAATCGTTACTTGAAAATGTTAAATGTCTTAAATCCCTTAACATCATACAAATGTAGGTCATAGAAAGAAATGTTTTTTCTCACGTAAAGTTTTAAGTCGAACTCAATAAGTAATTTAAGAAAATATTTAGTTTTTTAAATAGAAGTAAAAAGAATTTGTTTCAAAAACTTTAAATATTACAAAATCTTAAGAAATATTAAATTTTTTAACAACAAATATTTTTGAAAATAATTTTCCCACATTAGGGGTTGTCAAACATAATGATACAAATAAAGGAAAAACAACAAAAAAAAAGACAAATAACAAAATAGACAACATTTATAAACCATAGAATAGTAAAACCATTGCTAAGGCTTCTTCTGATGTACAAAAGTTGAAAAAAAATATAACAAAAACAAAAAAAAGAAATCTACGACTTTTAAAGAAACTTAACTTTTCCCTAATTTAGTCTGGTCGGTGCTGTTGGTGGTGCAATATAGAACTTAAAAACAAAATAATTTATATAAAAAATTTTTAACAAAAGCTTTATCCATTTGCAAATGTCATATTTTTCAAAACACAATAATGCCTACTTAAATAAATTAAAAAAAAAATAAAATTATCGAAAAAAGATTAAAATTTTTGAAACGATTTTAGGACAAAAAAAAATCAATTTAAAAAATAGTGAAAATATAAAATAACGATTATTTTATATTCACTGATGATAAAATCCATCTAAACCTCAAAGTGAAGCCGTAGAAAAGCAATTTGAAAAATGAAAAATTAAACTGAGGCAGGAAAACAAAAAGAAATGAAAACAAAAATGATTCAAAAATATTTTAAATAAAAAAAAAACGATGGAGCTGAGCTGCACACGTACTAAATACATTTTTAAAATATACATAACTTTAAATAATAAATATTAGTTAGAATATTTTCATTTTGATTTCGATTATAGTTAAACCAAAATATAATAAAATAAAACAAAAATTTTATTTTAAATGGAAAAAGGCACAACTATGAAAAGGAAGCAGCGACGTTATAGGTAATTTTTTTCTAAATAATAAAAAAATATAAAATATAAATTTGTTATACATACACACACATATGTACACACACAGCCAAATATGTGCTCAAATGGTTTTAATTGTAAAACAAGAAAACTAGGAAAAATAACACATGTAAAACTGATACCCTTTGAAATTTTATAAAATCAAATTGCGTAAAAAAACATTAAAAACTGTCAGCTTTATGTAAATGTTTAACCTCGTGCGACTGCTCAACATATATGAGACAATTGCAGATTTGTTAAAATATTACAAAAAATATGTCACATAAAATCATTTCAGGAGCAGTTTAAACTAATAAAAAAAAAAATGTTTTAAAATGCCTTGAAATGCCTTAAAAATCTTTTACAATCGACGAAAAATGGTAAAACTCAAACACCGTTACTTATCATATAAAAAAAAACCTAGAAAATTAAAGAAAAATTGGACAAAGTTTGTGAAACATCAGCACCAGCAATTGGGTGAACCAACTTTATCATGACTTGCAAATAATGTTACTGTTACTAAAAAAATTCACTTAGCTTAGGTGATCTTATTACTTAAAGCCTGGTTTTATTTCCTAATCCAGAAGAATTAAATTTTCTTTAAAAAAAATTGTCTATAACTTTTTTTCCAAAAAAAATTTATTGAAACATGGATTCATCACCTCACAGTGCTAGACATTTTACCAGATAAATAATACCGAGTTCATACACGTCACTTTTTCTTGCAGCAATTCTGAATTATGTGGAAGAGAAAGAAGTACAGAATTATTTTATTTCTCGTTTTCTCACCCACAAAATTCAGAATTGCTGCAAAAAAAATTCACGTGTGTAAACTCGGTATATGACTCGAAAAAAAGCCAGTAAAGTCGACTAGAAAAGAGCTGCCACATATTATTTTTAGATAGATGCTCATTTTGTTGAATTCAAAATGTTCCAGCTGAGATAATTCCGCTTCAGAGCCTTCCTTGACTTACTGCCATGTTATCAACATCTAGTGGTCGTACTCGTATAATCCTTCCTCTTGGTCGAATTCTTATTTATCGCCTTAAGTTTTTAATGAACTTTGGAAAAAAAAATTATTTTTAACTTTGTCAAAGTGAAAGCAATCATTGGAATCATTATCTGAAAAAAAATATCTTTTGGGCAAATAATTATATAAAATTTCACAAAAATATGAGGGAACTAATCGTCCGCCCAATAATCAAACGCTGAAATGGTTTTATCGAAGAATTTTTTAAATACAGGTCATGACGATGCACATCTTAAGTTACGGTCAGATTAGTCAAGTATTTGACCAAAAAGACGTAACCACTAAATTATTAGAAAAAAATTATGTCCTCAAATGCTTTTAAGATATATAATATTCAACTCAAAGATTATATATCACATTTATTATATTATAATTCGTCATTTGCATTCTGACCGCAGCTTTAGGCCTTTCAACGTTCAATTTCAACCACAATTTTAGTCTGATTACTGTGCAGAGAGAAAAAGTTTGATGAGTGGATTATGAAAAATCAACAGAAAAAGAGCAAAATCTCTTAAGTATTTACAACGATGACTTTTTTTACCTCATTTTGATAATTATCGTTAATTACTTGGTTTTAACATTTAACACCATAAACTTAATTTCAGGGCCCCTAATTAAGTACAAGCACATGGTATGGCTTTCAATAAGGAAATTGCAAATAGAACATTGGCCGCAGTAATGGTTTAATAGTCATGGTTTAGATATGAAATTCTTGAATTTTCTATACAAAATTTGGCTAGAATCCACTGATAAGCAGTAGCGAAATAGCCATATAAATATGCTTTTTACACGTTTTACGTTTCACTTTCTAGTATTTCGTCAGAATATCATAAAATATTTATATTTCAAGGAATTAAGCACAATTAACTGACATAAAAAGGATTCAAAATAATAAGTTTACAATATTTGTTATAAAAAGAATTTTTACTCATTGTCTTAAGAAAAAAAATATTTTTATGCAAAAACAAGTAAGAGTAATATATTCGGCCATGCCGAATCTTATATACCCTTCACCACCTTCTAGTTCAGTGAAGTAACTCCAATCAAAAAAGCAAATATTGGGGTGACAGAGAATTAAAAAATAAGAAAGAAAAAAAATTAAGTACGATATATAATTTTACATAAAAATGCCAACGGCTCTTAATGGGTTAAGTATTTTAACAAATAATTTAGTATTTCCTGAAATATCTCTTCAATAGCCTTTAAATGATACCCATATTAATATTTTAAAAATTTGAAAATTTCAGAGGCCCGTAGTTTGAAAAATATGGGCGAGAAACAATTTTTTCACTCGAAGATTTTTTCTTATTTTTTAATTCTCAATTGACCGATTTTGCTGATTTTCAATAGCACCACTTTCGAATCTATGTCTGATCGATTTGCGTATATAAATTTTTTTCTAGCTGATCTACTGCCTCGGACATAGCTTTATGCTATATACTTTATTGGTTCGGAAATGGATACTTTAGAAATTGCAAACGAAGTGACACGTTATTCACGCTATAAAATTTTACATAAAAATGCCATAGGCTCTTAGAATATTTATTAATTAAATTTTAAACTTTAAAAAATCGTGCTGATTATCCCGACCGAATTACTAAAACCACCGATATTGACTATTGAAGGTGAAAGCAGAGCCGAAAAAAAAGTCAGCTGTATACAGTGGATAAAGAAAAATAAAATCAATGTTGATTATTGTTCTTTTTGCCTTAACTTTCATTTTTCTTTATTGTTTAGACAAAAATCTTTAGTTTATTTAAAATGTAAGTGAGAAGTTTCCTGAAGAGCTAAGTGAGCGGTAGCGAAATGGCCATCGAAATGTCAAATTTCAAAAGTGGTGTTTGTGCAAAAACCTCTATAATTTCTTAAAAACCAAAATGTTAATATATTTGACTATTGGAGTTTAACAACGACACTACTAGAAGTGTTCTATAATATTTTTTTCTTCTATATACTTTGAATTATGTTTTAATATCGTCCGAAAACTCATTAAATTTTTAATATGAACATTGGTTATGTTAACAGAAGGGTATGAAAACAAAAGTCTATAAACGAACTATGAAATCAATTTCCACGTCGTTAGAATTCATGACTTAGGCATTTTAAATTTCAAATGAAATAACTTAAATTATTGTTTATATATTTTCATTAATATTTTGGGAATTGTTTAAAATGTCACTATGCACTATTCTTGTTCGCCACTGTATATAAATGAATAACTGCACAATCAATTGTTGACAATGGCTGCCTTCTTATAGACACTTTATTTACTTGAACTATGATACCACAGACATCCTTGTTAATGGTACCAGCCCCCCTCTATAGCTCAGGTTACAATACATTTTTATGCATTAATTTTTACCTTAAATCACAGGTCTACATATGTGAATGTGTGTGTATGTGTGCTTAGCAGACAAATAATAATTAAAAAAAAAAAGAAAAACGCAAAACTGTTATCGAAAAACATTGATGAATAAACTTTCTTTCTTCGTAGGTTTAGTTAAATTTTCCTAATATTTTTAATACAGAATTCTTTTTTTTTTTTTTTTCATCTCTTTTTTTTTTGTATTATTTTTAATATTTATGAAGAACCACTTTTAATACAATACAACTGCAAGAATTGGAAAGAGCTTTTCAACGTACCCACTATCCTGATGTATTTTTTCGTGAGGAATTGGCTGTGCGCATAGATTTAACTGAGGCTCGAGTTCAAGTATGGTTTCAAAATCGTCGTGCCAAATGGCGCAAACAGGAAAAAGTTGGTCTTAAAGATGGTGACGACATACAGGCATACGATGATAATATTATAGCGCATCTAGACCAACCCTTAGGTATGTTATGAATATTTTTAACATAATTCTACATACATTAATACGTACATGAGCATTTCTTTATATATTTTCTTTATATTTTAGTCGTTTATTTTAAAAGTGGCTATAAGTCACTTTGTTTTTAAGCTTAGAAGATATACTTGCGCTTTGCTCAACATAAAACCGTAGCAGCTCTTAACATTAAATTTTTATTTATTTATTTTTTATTTTTTTTTTTTTTTTGAGAAATTGACTATGTCACTTTCAAAATAAATGGCTCATTTCATAAAGTACATTTTTATATTGAAATAATTAATTTTAGGTACAACTTTATTACCTGACACGCCCCCACAATCCTCAAATTCGTTAGATAATGAAAGTAAAACGCCTTTCTGTCATGATAATGGCAGCAATGAAGACAGAGCAGATGAAAATATTGTAGGAGATGGTGGTGCTATAACGCCTTCGCGCATGTCTCCGAATATATTTCTTAACCTTAATATTGATCACATGGGTTTGGAACGTGGTGGCAGCCTGTCAATGGAATGGTCAACTTACCCTCCATCCACACTGGCCAATAACAGCTTGACCACAATACCAACGACAATAGCAAAATCACCACAACTTTCCTTTCAATCGCTAACAGCAGCAGCAACCTCTTCATCGATGATGAAAACTCAAGATCAGCTTATTCTTCAGTCGAATCAGCATCATCAGCTTCAACAACAACAACAACCTCAATCATCACAAACACATTGCGATAATCAACATTCGCATAATCTAATCAGTGACAATTGTTTTAATGGATCTTTGGATTTAGTTGATAATAACACCTCGACCTCAACATACGATGAAATGAAATTCCTTAATGTTGATCAATACACTATTGAACAGCTAAAGGCCGAATGTATTTTAAATATGGATCAAACTTTATCTCTTGACGATGCTGAAAAGTCACAGCATATTAATTTACAAAACTCTCTAACGCAAACGTTGTCATTTGAAAATTTATCAAATCCATTAAATCAAGACACCACCTCATCCCATAATCATCATCATTCAATGTTTCGCCACGAACAGACACAGGAAAATGATCAATTTATGTTAACAAGCCAGTGTCAACAGCATCAGCAACATCATCAAAACATGAATACAACCCACTTACAATTGCAAAATATACAACAACTAAACAACGATACACTGCATCAGCAGTTGCACTCTTTAAGCATGGACTTGCCTGTATTTAGTTTAACGGAAATGGGTTCAAAATCTCCACCCTTGTTGGTGCTCGATAAGCCTCTGTCATTGAACATCAGTGTGGATGGCATAAGTGATTTGGTAGATGATAAATTTTAGAACAACAACAACAACAAATTTAATTTTGTGTACATATTTGTTTTAAGTCACAAATGTGTATTTATGTAAATCATATTGAAAGGTTGTGTAAGGATGTTTTATTTTCTAAATTTGTTTCCCTTTTAATCCTTTAGTTGAATTTTGTAAATTAATTTTTAATTACTATAGAATATTTTAGTTTAATTATTAAGTCAAATTTTATTTATTTTAATGGCAAAAAGTTATAAAATTTAAATTTAGCTATAATTTATTTGCACTAAATTCGCTAAATTTAAGAAAGTCATTGTGTCATAAAAGAAATATGAAATCAAGTTAAAACAAATTCTATAATAAAATAATTTTAGAAACAATCTAAAAATAACTTTAAAAAACACACATATGCGCATTTCTCTCAAAAAAGTTTTTTTTTTGTCTCATACGACAGTCTTAGTTTTTTGCAATTAGCTTTTAAACTAAAAATTTCTTGCAATTGGATTTAATATCATCAATAATAATCAAAGCAAAAATCTATTCTATTTTGATCTCTTTTTCACTTTAAATTCGTACGACTGTCCTGAACGACAGTAAGTAATTTTTGTGGAACATAAAATTTTCTGTAGAAAAAAAAAATGAAAAGTGAAGCGACTAACAACCAACCAGCAGTTAGAAAAAATCACACACATAAATGTAAAGTTATAAATAAAATTTATGAAAAGCAGAGCTGTAAATGAATCATTCATTTTTGAACTAATTCGCGAATCATTCAAGCACTGAATTGACAATTTTTGAATTAATTATTTTCACACAAAAAAATGAATTGAATGGAATTTGAGCCGATCCAGACGAATTTAGTAAAAATGAATTGCAATTCGTTTCCAATTCAAATGAAATTGTTAAAGTGAGTTGCAATTCATTTCCAATTCAATTGAATTGAATTAACTTTGAATAAATCCAAATAATTTATAAAAAGCAATTAGAAATTCTTTACCAACTCGTTGATTAAAACTTTAATTAATTTTGTGAGTAAAAACGCAATAAAAATTTCCATGTTTTCTTTGACCTTTGATCATTGAATATTTTCAATTTAGAAAAAGAAATTTCCATTTTTCATTGCCCCTATATCGTCTCTTAAATTCAATTGATTGTAACTCATTTTTTGATTCATTTAAATCGCAATTCCTTGTTTAACTCATTTGAATGAATTCAAAATCAATTCAATTTAAATAAATTAGAAATGAATTGCAATTCACTTTGAAAAATCCATTTGAATTAGAAACGAATTGGAATTCTTTTTACAAATTCATTTGAATTGGAAACAATTTGAAATTCATTTCTACTTAACTCGTTTGAATTGATTCAAATTTCATCAATACTTTTTTGTTGTGAAAAGGTTAATTCAAAATTTAGTTAATTCGAAACGGTTTAAAATTAAAAAAAGAATGATTCATTTACAGTTCTAATGAAAAGAATTCTTGCAAAAAATGGCTTTAAAACGAACGCACGGCCAGATGGTTGAAATAAAACGTTCATTGGGACCAATGGGCGCAATCATACGTTTTCAAATAACAAAAATAACAGTTTATAGCGAACATAACAATACATAATTTGTGTAAGTTTTGAAATGTAAAACGGCATTTTTTCAATTAAAATTTTATCCCAACCTTCGTCACAAAAATTGAAAAAAAGGGTATGTCTAAGTTATGACTAGGAATAAGGATGTTGTTCTACTTATTTTTTTCCGAATCTGTATGTACTTTATGGGTTGGCAAATGAATATTGTAAAAATTACAAACGGAATGGCAATGTCTAAGTTTGCCATTCCGTTTGTAATTCGGAAAAAAATAATAAGAACAACATCCTTATTCCTAGTCATATTGCATTAGGTTTTCTATGCTATACTTTTATTGATGGAACTCACTGTAAAAATCTTTCATATATAACGGTTTTTCATTGTCAGTTTGATTTTAAACTCTATTCTTCTTTCATTGCTTTTTAGAAAGAAGTTAAAAAAGACGTATTTTTATACATAAGAAATAATAGGGACAAATTTCTGAAATTACAAATGTGTATAATTTTTCCATAAAAAAATCATTAAAGTGGCAAAAGTTTTAATCAGGTTTGTTAAACTAAAAAAAAAATCCGAAAATTTTTTAATTGAATTTGTTGTGAATATCAGGAAAAAATAGGTCGTGGTGCTCATACCAATGCTTCTGAAAAAAATGTGATTTTAAAATTAAAATCTGAGAGGTTTTCAATAAGACAGATTTAGTATTTAACGCAACCCACTTAAAGACATCCATCGAACCCAGCGGTAGAGAGCGTAAATTATCAGCACGATTTGACCAACTTTTGCTGCGGTATTTAAAGAAGAACCCCTTTGATTCAGCAAATGACCTAAAAATAAGTTATGTGCTCCCGTAACGTATCGTACTATAAAAAGCAGACTACGAGATGCTAGTCTTATGGGTACCTCTTCTAAATAAAAAAAACATACAAAAAAGATTGGTGTTTGCCAGAAAACAGCTTGGCCGTCAAAATTGGATTAATGCACTGTGGTCCGATGAAACAAAGATCAATTTATTTGGATCAGATGGAAAGTCGTTTGTACGTCGCCCAGCCAACAGTGGTTTGACCCAAAGAACACGAAAAAGACCGTTAAATACGGTGGCGGGTCTTTGATGATTTGGGGATGTTTTTCTACGTCCGGCGTTGGTCCCATTTTCTGGATACCAGGGAAAATCACCGCTGTAGATTATTTGGAATTACTGCGGAACAAAATTCTTCCTTTTGCCGAGGAAGAAATGCTGTTAAAATGGGAGTTTCTGCAGGATAACGATCCTAAGCACTCCTCCCGAAGTGTGAAATCGTGGTGTGAACAAAATCAAGCACCCGTTATGAAGAGGCCATCCCAATCAGCAGATCTAAATACTATAGAGCACCCTTGGGGTAATCTAAAAAACAACAAAATTTTTTTTTTTTACATAAAGATGTCATTAGCTGTTAATGGATTAAGCATATTTAAAAAATTAAAGTATTTCTTAAAATTTCTTTTCAAAGGCTTATAAATGATACCCATATTGACAATCGAACTTTTTTATAAAAATTTCAGAGGCCCATAACTCGAAAAATATGGGCGAGCGCCAATTATTTCACTTAATTTTTTTTTCTTATTTTTTAAGTCTCTATCGCTCCATATATTTGTTTTCGTTTTTATTGGAGTTACTTTATTGTTCCAAATAATATAGAAAAATTAGGGGAAGACGTGGTGTTAAGCCCACTGCCTCGAGGGATATAGACCGATCTTGCTGATTTTTAATAGCGATTCTTTTGAAACTATGTCTGATCGATTGGCGTGTTTAAATTTTCTCTAGCTCATTTAGTGCCTTGGCAAAGTTGATTTCAACACTAACACGGACGGACATTTCTCGATCAACTTCGCTATGCATAAGGAATCGGAATATATACTTCATGGGGTCGGAAATGGATATTGTAGAAATTAAAAAAGGGTGGACAATTTTAGATATAAACTTTTCCACTTTTTTGTGAAAAGTATAAAAATAAAGTAGCGCAACTTCGGAAAATTTGTCTGACGGGTTTTCTGAGCCCTTGAATAACAATTTTTTGACTTTCTTACAATTAAAATTACAAGCTTTATCACTTTATGGTGCCATTGCTTTCTCTTCGATTTTCAAATAAATATTAATGAAAAGAAAAACAAGTAACCAACTCAACTGAAATTCGAAATAAACATTTTGTTGTTTTACATGAACTAATTTTGAAAAAAATTGCAATAAATATTTTATGTCTTTTGCATATTGACCTTTTACTTATTTGATGTAAACACATCATGACATGACCTAAATTCATTTACTTCTTCTCATTAACAACAGTTGAATCAAAACTTTATCTATGAATGAGTAGAAACACTTTTGTGTTGAAATAAACAGTCAGAAAATGCCATGATGAGGATAAGTTATTTTTCGTTGTGCGCATGTTGTATTTTACTGTTTGTCCATAATAGCAATGCTACAAAATATTGCCATGAGATTTTAGCTGATAAACTTCTGAAAGTAATCAGTTGGGCACATTTGAAGCAGTGTCTTACAGCTGTAAATGGTGAAGATATTTCAAGAGAAATTGCAGAGAATATATGGCGTTTAATGAAAGTGGTACGCGTTACTTTAAATACAATAACAAATAGTTTAGAAACAAATTTGTATGTATGTGTATTTGTAGGCCTTTGATTCATTGGATAATATACCAGCTGATTCATACAGATATATGGGCCATGCCTTAACATTCATTCCTGACGATGAATTACGAAATATAAGTTTAGAAAATGTTGATGTTGTTGAATCATTTGGTGCCATACGTTGTTGCTCTCAAGCAAAACCCAATAACGATGGCTTCAAACCAGAGCAATTAACTATTCTTGCACAAAAAGTACGCCGCGAATGGTTGGGTAAAAATCCTCGTACTTATTCCGAATATGATCTCAAGGCCATGGGAGAAATTTTATGTTATTTAAATGTTACAGATATTGAAAACGTTCATGCTGATGCATTCAAGTAATTATTTTAGTATTGACAATGTGTACTCAATTAGAATTAGAAATCTTTGCTACGTAGTTTAAACATTTATTTGGCCTTTATATACATCGTGGAAGTTCTTACGATTGGTTAAATTAAAAATGAGTAAAATATGTGAATCTAGTTTAGTGAAGTAACTCCAATTAAAAAGACAAATATTGCCACCCCAAGAGAATTAAAAAAAAAAAACAAAAAAAAATTTTACATAAAAATGTCATTGGCTCTTAATGGGTTAAGTATTTTTAAAACATTTTAGTATTTCCTTAAAGATCTCTTTAAAAGCTTTAAAATGATACCCATATTGATATTTTAAAAATTTTGAAAATTTCAGGGGCCCGTAACTCGGAAAAAATGGCTGAGTGCCAATTTTTTAACTTTGTTTTTTTCTCATTTTTAATTTACTAACATTCCATATTTTTTTATTTTTTAATGGAGTTACTTCACTGTACCAAATGATATGGAAATATTAAAAGTAGGCGTGGTGTGCAGCCCACTGCCTCAAGGGACATGGACCGATCTTGCTGATTTTCAATAGCAAAATTTTCGACACTATATCTGATCAATTGGCGTATTTAAATTTTCTCTAGCTCATATAGTGTTTTGGCTAAGTTGATTTCAACCCAAACACGGAAAGACAGATGGACATTGCTCGATCGACGATGTTGTCTCATCGTTTTAATTCTATACGTAACAGTTCAAAAAGATGTGCGATTTTTTAAGGGTATTGAATATTAAATTTTCCGATTGGTCTGCAACCGTACCAGGAATCTTTAATAAAAAAAACTCCTTGATTGAAATCAGCTGGTTTTTTATAATAAAAAAGCGAAAAACAGTTATTTTAAAACTTTTTTTTTAACCATCTAATATCTTCCGAAACATTTTATCTTTAAATTCAGAGATTACCTCGAATTTAGAGATTAAAAAATCCTAAAGAAATTCACGCTGTCAACAAAAAAAATTTAAATGAAATAAAAAAATAAACACACTTTCATTTAGAGAAGCTGCTGAGTGGATTGGTATGATAGAGAAGTGTCCTCTGGATCGTTTACAAGCATTAGCAAATCTAGCTAAAAGGCCTGAAGCATTCGGAGATCCTCAAGGATGGTCAAAATTGGAAGTAAAAAATTAAAAAATGTTAATAAGTTTCATTACATTAAAAAATTTCATTTATTTTAAGGTCAGCATAATCGGTAACATTATAAATGGTTTAAACTCATCAGAAATTAATTGTATATCCAGAGACAAATTACAGTTAAATAATTATTACAAAATTTCCAAAGAGAAACAGCCAGCGGTAAATAAAAGCAACCATAATTTAAAATCTAATATAAAAGATTACAATCCAATACAACAATTGGTGACAAATGAAACTTTAAAGATATGATCAGATTTGCCAAATATTTGACCAAAATGACGTAACAATTAAATTATGAAAAAAAAATGTTGTCCTTAAAAGGTAAGATATCACTTTCATCACATTATAAACCGTCACTCGAGTCAGGAAGGAGTAAACATGGCTGACTTCCAAAATGTTAATTGCTTTGCATTCGAACAAAGTATACTGTTTCATAAAGCCGCTGTACAAAATATTTACAATGTATACGATTTCAAAACGTCGACAATGAGTATTTTTAAGGCAGTAAAAAAGCAACTAGGCATCAGTTTTTTAGTTGATGCTTTGTTTGGTATTCGTTTGTTTACTCATAAAAAATAAAAAACAACCACAAAATGTTTTTGCTGGCAAAGAAAAAAAAGGTAATTTGTTTTTAATAATTAATATATATAAATAGCAAAAATTTATTTTTAACATATTGCAGCGCAAAAAATGAAATCATGAGCAAAAAAAAAATTGCTTCTAATAACAAGGTTGCGAAATAAACCTGATTTTTGCGCAAAGTGCAAGAAGCGCACCGTTTTGTGGGAAAGTCTTGAGAGAAATTAAGGATGTGGATGAGACCTTTCCCTTCTCGAGGGATGATGTCACCAGAAAGTTTTTAAAATTCTGTGGGACTTATAAAAGAATTAAAAAGCGCAACAACACTTCTGAAGAAGCAGCCACATCTTGGCATCCGGCATTTTTGCAATAACTTCTCAAAAATTAACAATTTTTTGTATTTTTCTGCACTGTTTTGGCTTCAGTAAAACATTCCTTTTTCTTTTAATAGATTTTATTACAGCGAGGAAATTTTGTGCAGAGTTTCTACTCGAAGTTTCTGATGGTTTAAAAAAATTACCAAATAAAAATTTTACTCCCGACCTTTCCATTTTCGTGTTTGTCAGTAATAAAAATGGTGCATTGCAACATTCCTGTTTCATAATGAAAATTTAAACAAAGCATAAAGTTGCGTTGTATCAAAACTTTGCATATGAAAAAAGTTTAAATGCCGCAGTAAAACTGTATACAAACTTTGTATTCATACATTTTGGAAGTCAGCCCATTTGTAAAAAATAGTGGGTACGCTTTTTTGTCAAATATTTGTCGCACCGTAAGGCAGCAATAAAATTTGTGTCAAAATAAATTTTTAATTGAAATCAAAGCAAATTTTAATTAAAAAAATATCTTTTATTAAAATTGAGCAAAATAAATAACCTGGGGGTTACTCTCTATTTCGATTCGAAAGAAAACACTTTCGAAACACAATGTTTTAGCCATAGGGATTCGAATCATTTTCTTTTTGAATTGAAATACAGAGTAACCCCCCCTGCTTAAACTTATACAGGGCCACATTTTGATACTGCACTTGAAATATGTCGATCGCTGGTTGCCGGTATATTGCTAAATGGAATCACAGTTTACGGATAGACTTAAAAAAAAAATCGTAAAATGTTAAACACTGCTTATGAAATTCTGTTATAGAATTCCTTCTGGCTTACTAAGATCAACGCATTTGAAAAAACTACTCCTTGAGGCTGGTTACTAAAACTTTAGATATCTTTTAGAAAAAAGTTTTGTCTACATGAAATTTTTTGTAGACATCTGCAGTGTAATTACATTTGTTACTCTTTATCTATCAGGAATATCGTCATGCTGCTTAAGAGGCACAACATTTTTTTGATATCTAACGTTGCTTTGACGGATACAAGCTTTAGTTTTTGTTTTTAAGGAAAGTCTTAAGAAAAAAATTAAATCTTTTTTTATTTTAATGCAAAAATCCTAGAAGGCCAAAGCGCATTATCACACAATTACACAATCTTGGTGCATAAATCTTTTAGTACTAAAATGATTATTTATACAGATAGTTCCTTTAATAAAGGCGTAAATGCATATTCAGTGGTCAAACAACTTGGACTAGGAGGTGATCTTTAAAGCACGTTTGCCAGACAATGTGGGAATTTTTGTTGCTGAATTGGGGGCTGTCAAAGCCGCCATATATTTTGCAAGTGAGAAATAGGTCAAAACAATTATTTGCACTGACAGTCAGTCCCAGTGTTGTGAAAACATTGGAAAAAAAACCCTAAGGGGACTTACAGCTTCATCATTAAGATGCCCAGCGTAAATCCTGTATCATTACTTTTATGGATCCCATCACATATTGGTATTGAAGGTAACGAAAATGCGGACGGAGTAGCCTAAAGTGGTCAAGTTCCTCCAAAAATAACTGACGTTCCATGTACAATAAAAGTAATTTTTAATTATTTTCGTAGTATCCAAAAACAAATTTACCCTTCACGGCCAAGACCCACATATAACCCTAACTTTACTAGATTCGTTGGCGTCATGTTAAGTCTAATTAGAGTTGGCAAGGCTCTCTTCTATATTTAACATTATTTTAACCATACAGATCCGGCAAGGTGTTTTAACTCTGGTGTTGTTTTATCGGTAGCCCATCGACTGGAGGAAATTATGGTCTGTACGACTTGTGTGTTTTCACCTCATATAAGGTGTAGTCTTCGAAGGCATGGTATTCAAGATGTTTAGTAAGTTCAATATTCATATTTTAAATACATTTAGTATATAATTTTTTTTTAATAATAAAATAATATCTATGTTGTGCGCATATGGTCTAGTTACCCGGCGCCTTTGTATAATTTATAAATTGATTTATAAAATATATTGAAAATAAATAAATATAAAAAACAATTGACCCTTAAACTATTTAACAATTTTATCAAACATATTTATTTAGAGATGCACAAAGTTCATTGTATAAATAATATTTAAAATAGCAATAAAAATTATCAAAAAAAAAAAAAAAAAAGAGAGTAAATTAATTATACGAAAGTTGTAGATAACATTATGATGAAGAAAGAAGAAGAAACATTTTGTTGCTAAAGCTGGCAATAATTTAATAAAATCAGCGATAATTTTTGTTTGTAGTTTATAAAAACATGAATAACACTTAAACGAGACAAAAAAAAATAGTAGAATAAAAATAAGAGATAAAAATGATTAACTTTTTATTGATAATAAATCTATGGAATAGATAATAAACTATTATTACGTGAACTTGGACGTTCAATGGTCATTGTTTGCTGAGGTACTTGGCTATCAGGACTAATGCCAAGACCGGCATATATTTCTTTCATTACAAACAATATTGTGTCTTCAGAATCCCTAAAAGTACAAATTTTTATGAGTAAAATATTTTGTGCATTAAAAACTTTTAAGAATTTACCAGTAGCAGACATGACTGCTCAAAGCAAATATGTATTCATTAATAAATTCTAGAGGAGCTTCCTGTAAGACATAATCTATTCGCTTAGAATCGTTTAGTTTGCCCAAAGGAAAATCTATTTCAACTGCATCGTCTGACATAGCGGTGGACGTTGAATCGGTTCTCTGTCTGGATGTAGCGCTAGTTTCATTTTGATTATCACTTCCAGATGGCAAACTGTCGTTATCGGTTTTCTTGTTATTTCTTTGCTCCAATTGTATTTGCATTTGAAGGACCTAAGAAAAGATAATTATTAAAACATCAAAAATTAATACCAGCTACTACTACTACTACTTTATCAACTTCTTTTTCCATTAATTCCTCAGCTTCTTTTGTACTTTTGGATGTTGAACCAAATATATTCACACTTTCCAGTGTCGTTTTAAATTTATCCATGAAACGATTTTTCAAATCTGTACTAACACGTGCCATAGTTTCCTTTAATTCCAAGTGCATACGTTTGCGTCCCTTATGATGGGAAATTAAAACTGGACGTATGCCACTTAAGTCGGGATTTACCAAGGCTTCAATACGATATGCCACAGGATCGTAAGGATGGAAAATATTATAGAAGCCAGAACATGTAGGAAGACGAAAATCTAGACCCAACTTATCAATTCCTCTGATGGTAACAAACATACCTTGAAAGAAAGAAAAAAAAACGCAAATTTTAAGCTGTGCAAACAGATTTCTTTAAAGGATTTGTTTTACCTATCGGTGAACCCAAAGCAAAGAATTTTTTAGGTTGAAAAATTAATTGACCATAATTTATAAAAGGTTGCCCAGTTCCAGCTGGTCCCATAGTGTAGCTCATTTGTTGATCTTCTAATTGATTTGTATCCATTTTATTTAAGTTACGTGCCATAACCTGATCTGGATTTTCGACATTATTTTCTTCACTTTCCTTTATGGGGTTCTGGTGACAAAGCAAATCGAACAGTATGAGGGAACCCAAACTATGACCAGCGAGTGAGACACCACCATTAAACTCGGGATGCCTTTCACGATATTTTAAATACAAACTGTTAATCGATGAAACGATGGTGTTCATAATCTTCTGACAAAATGTTGGACTTGTATAAAAAAGAATATCTAACAGAGTGTCGTTAGTAAAATTCCTCAATTTGGGTATGGACTCCAATGTTATCATTCGTAGTTTTTCATCTATACCCATTTCAGCTGAGTGCAAATGACTGTGCCAGGATATTGGCAGAACTTCAACTCGTCCAACCAAACCCAAATCAGTAGAGTTCTTATAGTGACTCTGAACTAATTGACGAGCGATTGTTCGAAAATCTTCAACTATTAGAAACAAATGAGAAATAATTTTATAAATTTCATTTTTACTTTTTTTTATAAATTTAAACTTACCAACTTCCTCCACAGATCTTAGTTTTAAATCACATGCTGAACCAATGCCATGCACCATAAACAACAAATGATCAACTTTTTGTGATTCCCCTTGTTCAATATTAAAATCATCCAAATCTCGTTTAACAACGCGAGGTCTAGTTGCAGTTTGCTGCTTGTTTAAAACAAAATTAAAAAACTCTTTATTTAAGACAAACGAAAAAGTTACATGACTTACAGTAGTGCCACCCCAGGCATCAGAATTTTGCTGCTGTTGAAAATGCACTATCACTGTGGGACCATGAAACACAACTTGTTCTCCCATTCCCAAGACAATAGTTTTGTGCCAAACTCCACTTTCAGCAGCTTGTTTATACTCATTTTCTAATACGTCGGCTGTCTCTTCTTCATAGGGAACATATTTAGAGTCCACAGCTTTGTAAAACCATGAACAACGTCGCACTTCAATGGGTTGACTGTCCCAGTAAACGCTCATTTTTTTTCGCTCTCTAATATTAACATCATAACGGCCACCCTCCACAGCTACAATATTTGAATTTTCTTCTTCTCGACAAAGAGATACGAGTCAGATGATGATAAATTGAAAATAAATTTGTTAGATTTTTTACTTACCACCATCTCTCATTAGAAGGCTTGTTTCCAAAAGTGCTGAATCATAATGGCTGAAGGGAACCCAAATGTGTTTGTCACCTGTCGTGCGCTTAAAAAACCAGTGTTTAACAGCCGGCTTGTAAGACTAAAATTAAGAGAGAGAAAGAGAGAGAGATTGTATTATTTATAACATTTTGAATGCAATGAAAATTTCTATAAAATTAATTACCACACTGGCCATGGGTGTAGTGGCCGTCTTGTCTGCTGACAGTTGGTTGGACATTCCCAAGTCTTTTAATACTTCTTCGGGTAATTCTTTGTAGTTTTCAGTGCTGCTATTTAATGTTAAAGAGTTCTGTTCTTCAATAACACTTTTGGCGGTTTCCTCTTTCTCGAATTCTTTTTCACTGTTCTCTGTAATTGATAGATTGGCAGCAAATGATTTTTGTCCAGCCGTGGAATTGCTTATTTCTGAAAATTCTGAACAAGCAGATGAAGGAGGTTCTACTAAATTCGAGATGGGCGTAAGAGAACGCTGTTGTAAATTTTTAATTCCTAAACCGCTGTGAACTAAATCGTAATTTAAATCACCTACAGCATTTGCGTCTTTTGGTGGTGGATTATTAAAAAAGTATTGTATGCGCTGCTCTTCGTTTGTTACGGCACCAGAAGCCGTGACCTCAATCTGTTGTTGTGGTTGTTGTTGAAGTGGTTGTGTTGATTGTTGGCCAGTAAATGAATCAAAAAAAGTCGAAGGATCTTTAACAATTTCTATTTGTTGATTTGCTTGATTGAAATAATTCGAAAAACGATTTACAATTTCTGGTTGCTGAGTTTGACTTTTAGTTTCCTGTTGAATGGTTGTATTATCAGGTATTGGGGGTGCCGTTGATTCCAGTTGTGTGAAGCTTTCAAATCCTATGGGTGGTGGAATTTTTTGCTGAGCAAATGATTCGTTTAAATGTTTCGTTATATCGTTTTCTTCCTCTAAAATCGCTGGTGCTAAACCCAAACTTGTTGGTAGCTTGGGAAAGAAGGCAGATATTGGTGGCTGTACGTCAGTTTGTGGCTCTAAGGGTGTTAGCTCTGCTAAATTAGGCGAAGTAAAATAATTGATGGTATCAGCATGTAAAGTTTCAAATGGTTCTAAATTTTCTTTGTTAATTTCCTTGTCTTGGAAAAAGTTGATTTCATTGCTACTCGATTGTGTAGCAGGGAATGCAGCAAAGAAATTCGAATCGGTTGAACCAGTTGATGGTTCAGGTTTAAAAAAGTTAGCCAATGATGGTAGCGATGTTGGTGTGAGTTTTGCAGTTTCTGATGGAGCAGAACGTTTGCAATTGCGATTGCTTAAGTTAAAACTTTCTGTTATCGATGGTAATTTTTCCCGTTTTGATTCTGAAGATAAATCAGCTATTTTAAGCTTTTGTAATGTTTCTTCTATGGGATCTTGGATTCTTTCTTTTTCTGTTATAGTTAGATTTTCTTCTAAAACCGGTTTAATCGGTTCAAATCTTGATTGGGTTTCAAATTTTTCTAACGGTTCCTGTACTTCTACATCCAAACTTTGTTCTGCTTCATTAGTTTGGAATTCAACCAAATTCTTATTTTCGACTGGAGCCGTAATGTTAGGAACCTGCTGTACAGAATCGTTAGATTTTAGTTTCTTGGTAGGGGGTGCAGTTGTCTGTTCTTCTACTTGTGAAGCCGATCCAGAATTTCTTTGTATTTGATCGTATGATGAAGAAAAAAGCGGAATACTTTGTGTAGTGTTGTTAGATTTAAATGAAGAATGGGATGGTGGTGGAGCAGGAGGAGCAAACAACAATTCAGTTTTTGTTGTATCGATAGATTTGAACTCTTTTATAGAAGGAGCCGTTTGGCTGGATACTGATTCTGCAAAAGTAATTAATGGTCCACTTTGTGTTATTTTTTGGTCTCCAGCACAAGGGGGTGCGAATAAGGGAACACTTTGAAGTGAATTTAAGCCTTGATGTGAAGAGTAATTGTTTGCTGGCTGATTAATGGCTTGAATTTGATTAGGTGTTGCTGGTATAGAAGTAGTTTCTTGTGGAGTCAAAGGATTTTTATAAAGTTTAGTTCCTTTTTGTAATCGATAAGAAGTGGGACCACTTGCGGGAGGTGGTACTTTTAAGTTGGCAGTTGGTGGACACGAATGAGAGCTCTGAATATTTGAGGGGTCAAAGAAGACAGCTTGGGTAGCAGACGGTGCGTTTGATGGCAAATGTTTACTACTTAAATTTGAAGGCTGTGGCGACGAACCTGGATTAATTTGAATTGGTATATTGGAGGGATTAAACAAGGGTATTTCAGTTTGTGATGTTAGTGTTGTTGGTGGCTGAAGAGGATTGTCATTTATTGATTGTTGGGTAATATAGTTAGAAGGTTGTGTGTTTTGAGCGTTGATGGGCTGTGTGTTCTGTGTTGATGCTAAGGAAAATTCTTTGTTTGTTTGTTGATCTCCTTGCGATTGTGATATAAAATAATTTCCTGACGATGGAGATGCAGACAGATAATTATTTTGTGGATCAGTTGCTGGTGAAGTAACCTCACTTTTATAAGTTTGCGTCAATGATCCTGCTGCAGATTGCAGGAGTCCTGTTATATTTTGCACTCCAAATGATGCAAGGCTGCCAAATTTAGATTTTAAACCAATTTCGTTCTTGGAATCTTGTGGCTGTGAATAATAATTATTTGAAATGTTTGGTTCGTATGTAAAAATGTTAGAAATCGGAGCACTTGTACTCGATGAATCTATTATAGTTGTAGTTTGTTTCTGATCTTGATCTGACAAACCGGGTACTGGAGCGTAAACTTTCTTCTTAGACGAAAAGCGAAAATTATTTTGTCCGCTTGGATTAGTAGGAGGAGCCGAACTACCTTTTGGGGGCACTGAAGGTACTTCAGCAGGTGTGTAAAACTTTGGAGGTTCTGCTGAGTGCAAATTTGCCGGTGTATCTTGTTGGCTAGAGGTGGCAGAAATGCTAAAGAGTAATCAAAATAACACTCAAGTTTTGTTCAAATTATTAAAACTAGAAAATTACCTCGATATATAATTACCACCTAAAGGTGGGGCAAACAAGGGTGGCGGAGCTTGTGATAAATTGCCTGTATGGGACTCTTGAATGTACGTAGGCTGTATATCTATTTGTGGAGCCAATGTATTGTCATTTGAATCCTGTTGCGGTTGGTCGTATAGTGGAGTTGTTTCTCGACTGGATATGGAGGTTATACGTTTTGAAAATGTCGAAAATACATTTGATGCTACTGAAGGTAATGCTGAAAATGAAGAAGCAGCTTGACTTAATATAGACTCACTGTTAGAGGTTTGATATGATTGTTCCAATAACAGATTAGAATTTGGATCCGTTATATTAGATGTTTGATTTTCTTCATTAGAAGCATTTAAATTAATTTCATCCAAGCTTTCAGTATCTAGCGAAGAAGACCCTAAAGTTACCAATGACTTCGGCTCTGAAAAATAAATAAATATTTTATTTGTTAATTATTTTTTTATCATTAAAGTACAAAGTAATATTACAATTATTACATTTGACTTGTAATGTAGAGAGCTTAGGAACTTTATTCCTATCTTTCTTTATTACAAGAAAAAAAGTTAATATCTCTGTTGTCGTTATTCCCTCGAAAATATTTTTCAGTTCGCCTACATAAATTTTTCATTTTCTTATTTATTGGTTGTGATTAATAATAATTAATTAAGAATTAACAAATATAATTAATTATAATTAATAATATTTTCTTTTCATATTTATTTGTATGTTTTTCTTAAATTTTGATAAATTTATGGATAATTGAAAAATTATTTTTTTGCTAAAAAAATTTATTTGTTTTTTGCTTACGAGGGCTGCTCTATATATTTCTGGCCTAATAGTGAAAATGCGAATATTTATAATCAAAAATGGTTTTATTGTTTTTCAAAGTATTCTCCAGCATGATTTATACACTTTTGCATGCGCTCAAGCCAGTTGTCGACCCACTTTTTCCACTCCGATTGAGACACCTCTAAAACATGGTTTTTTGAGCACTTCAACAGCTTCTTTTGGCGACTAAAATCGTTGACCACGCATTTTTTTCTTGATGTGCGGAAACAAGAAGTCATTAGATGCCAAGTCAGGGCTGTACGGCGGATGACCCATTAATTCGACGTTTTGGTCGGTCAAAAACGCTCTGGTTTGAGCCAATGTGTGAGAGCTCGCATTGTCATAGTGAACAATGATTCGTCTTCTCTTGTTGGTTTTTCGAATTTCTCCGATGACTTCAAAATTGTAGTGTACTACTCAGAAATTACCGTCCTACGTTGCTCAAGCGGAACAGTCGCCACATGACCAGTTTTGCCGAAGAAACAGGCGACCATTTGCTTCGAAGTGCTGCTTCCACGAACAACTTTCGTTGGATTTTGCTCGTCTTTGAAGACCCACACGGTCGATTGTTATTTCGTTTCGGGCTCATACGCATAGATCCATGATTCGTCACCTGTGACGATCTTATAAACGTCTTTTGAAGCACCGCAATCGTATTTTTGCAACATTTCTTTTCACCAATCGACACGAGCCTTTTTTTGAGCGACTTTCAAATTGTGCGGGATCCAATGAGAACAATCCTTTTTTACGGCCAGGTGTTCATGCAGTATCGAATGTATGCTGGTGGAAGAAATGTCCAAGGATGTCTCTATCTCTCGGTATGTCGCATGTCGATCTTGCATCATGAGTTCACGCACGGCATCAATGTTCTCTGGCACAACAGCCGTTTTTGGACGACCTTCACGATATTCGTCTTTGAGCGAGCTTCGGCCACGATTAAATTCATTATACCAATTTTTAACAGTGCTATAGGATGGTGCTTAATCGCCATACAAAGATTTAAGTTCATCAATGCACTCTTGTCGTGATAATCCACGTCGAAAGTTGTGAAAAATGATGGCACGAAAATGTTCACGAGTTAGTTCCATTTTTTTTTCTATATTAATTTTTTCAAGTCACTGTAAACAACACAAATAATGGTCGTACGTCAAAACGTTTTGAGTACGATTATGCTTTAAAATGACAAACTTTCCAATGGAAATATCAGATTGCACTTGGCAGCACTCAGTGTTGCCAGGCCAGAAATATATATAGCAGCCCTCGTATTTGTAAATGTGGATGACAAACCAAATTTTTAAATTATACCATCCGATTTCTTAAATCATACCTTTAAAACTAAAATTTTACAACACCCCAACTGCCTATTATTTTATTCAACCCTATTTATGTGCTATTTATCGAACGTAGATTTCTAGTTTTCTCTCAGTTACCACAAACACATAGACAGACGTGCGGTACCAACTTCGAAATGTACCAGAAAAAGCACAATTGTTTCATCGTGCACAGTCGTTCAATTGGTTAGGTCGTTATTGCCAGAAAAATTGTGGCTCTTGTGCGTAATTTGACGAAAATTCCTAAATTTGTGCTCAAAAAGTACGTATCTTTATTAACACATTCGGCTGCAATTAAATTTAGCTGGTGCCTGCCAGAGAATCAATTAAATTTTTCATATAAAGATAATAAGCGGGAATTGCCGCTTTTTATCATTGAATCATATTTTTCACAGTGTCGATCTAATGACGGGAAGTCCCGCTGTGACGGAAATGACCGTATTTATTATTTTGATAGATTAAGTTTTAAAACTTGAATGAAATTTGAATGAAAACTTGATCGTCTGACACCCTAGAAAGCGGCAATTCCCGTCATTAGTTTATGTGAAGACAAAAGAATGACGGGAATTCCCGCAGTTAAGCTGAATGTGTTAAAAAAATAAACTTTAATTAATTGTTTACGTATACATTAGGGTTTTTGATTTCCGGAGAAAGGGGGAAAAAATATCGCATTCCCGGCATTTCCTGGTAATCACGGGAAAAAAGCAATTCTTGAAGAAAACAAGTTCCATCAAAGCATAAACAAACAATAAAAATAATTGCTAAATATTAGCATTAACTTAAAAACAATTCAGATTTTTCAGATTTTTTTTTTTTGAAAATGTTATGATTTTAAATTTCCTGTTTCCTGGGAATTTAGCCAAAAATTTCCTGGGAAATTGTGTAGCTTTTTCCGTTTTCCAAACCCTAATAAGGACTTATACATATCGTCGCAAGAATTAAAGAACGCTGTAACTGGCAAAAAAATCGAAAACACGTTTTTTTGCATAATTTTTATCAAAAGAAAATAATGTGTTGATTGGTGTCTGCCCCATATTTGTATGATGAAAAAAAAAATCACTTACCGTCTTCGTTTTGGGAAATACCAGTGTCTGCTTTGTCGTAAACCTAGCAAAAACTAGAATTTTTTACATTTGTTGCTTACGACACTTTTGCCATTCTTTGCTTTTTGTTCAAAAAATATTTTTCCCACTTTATTTATTTATTTTAACTTACAGCTATTAAGTTTTGCTTAAAAAAAAACCAAGTGTGTCACTTAAAGCGTTTTAGAATTCTAAAATTTTGTTTCCATAAAAAACATTGAAGTAACAAAATTTTATAGGTCTGTGGAAGAAAAATCGTTTGCTGTAAGCCGCAGAATAACCGGGAATAATAGACCTGAGAGAACATGTCTACAGTTAATATATAAAGCAAAAAAAAAAAAAATAATAATAAAAATACGTTTTTAAAATCATGTATCTAAATTGTAAAGTTTTGTAATACGAGAGCTGCTCTATATATTTCTGGCCTAATAGTGAAAATGCGAATATTTATAATCAAAAATGGTTTTATTGTTTTTCAAAGTATTCTCCAGCATGATTTATGCACTTTTGCATGCGCTCAAACCAGTTGTCGAAGCACTTTTTCCTCTCCGATTGAGACACCTCTAAAACATGGTTTTTTGAACACTTCAACAGCTTCTTCTGGCGACTAAAATCGTTGACCACGCATTTTTTTCTTGATGTGCGAAAACAAGAAGAAGTCATTAGGTGCCAAGTCAGGGTTGTACGGCTGATGACCCATTAATTCGACATTTTGGCCGGTCAAAAACGCTCTGGTTTGAGCCGATGTGTGAGAGCTCGCATTGTCATGGTGAACAATGATTCGTCTTCTCTTGTTGGTTTTTCGAATTTCTCCGATGACTTCAAAATTGTAGTGTACCACTCAGAAGTGACCGTCCTACGTTGCTCAAGCGGAACAGTCGCCACATGACCAGTTTTGCCGAAGAAACAGGCGACCATTTGCTTCGAAGTGCTTCTTCCACGAACAACTTTCGTTGGATTTTGCTCGACTTTGAAGACCCACACGGTCGATTGTTGTTTCGTTTCGGGCTCATACGCATAGATCCATGATTCGTCACCTGTGACGATCTTATAAACGTCTTTTGAAGCACCGCAATCGTATTTTTGCAACATTTCTTTGCACCAATCGACACGAGCCTTTTTTTGAGCGACTTTCAAATTGTGCGGGATCCAATGAGAACAATCCTTTTTTACGGCCAGGTGTTCATGCAGTATCGAATGTATGCTGGTGGAAGAAATGTCCAAGGATGTCTCTATCTCTCGGTATGTCGCATGTCGATCTTGCATTATGAGTTCACGCACGGCATCAATGTTCTCTGGCACAACAGCCGTTTCTGAACGACCTTCACGGAATTCGTCTTTGAGCGAGCTTCGGCCACGATTAAATTCATTATACCATTCATTATCACAGTGCTATAGGATAGTGATTCATCGCCATACAAAGGTTTAAGTTCATCAATGCACTCTTGTCGTGATAATCCACGTCGAAAGTTGTGAAAAATGATGGCACGAAAATGTTCACGAGTTAATTCCATTTTTTTCTATATTAATTTTTTCAAGTCACTGTAAACAACACAAATAATGGTCGTACGTCAAAACGTTTTGAGTACGATTATGCTTAAAAATGACAAACTTTCCAACGGAAATGTCAGATTGCACTTGGCAGCACTCAGTGTTGCCAGGCCAGAAATATATATAGCAGCCCTCGTATATAA
This sequence comes from Cistogaster globosa, assembly GCA_937654795.1. Taxonomy (NCBI): domain Eukaryota; kingdom Metazoa; phylum Arthropoda; class Insecta; order Diptera; family Tachinidae; genus Cistogaster; species Cistogaster globosa. The sequence continues at coordinate 119,477,204 of OW569406.1, read as the reverse complement.
AATTTTTTTACTTTCATACAGTTTTTTTTTGGTTGTGATGAACATTTCATGTTTTTTCAGTTACAGAGTTCTTCAATTCTTGCGACGATATACTTTGTGGGGTCGGAAAGGAATATTGTAGAAATTACAAACGGAATGACAAACTTAAATATACCCTTTTTCCACCTGCGGTGAAGGGTATAAAAAAAGAAATTTGAAACTTCAAAAAAGTCTACTATTATAATTTAATTAGCAATTTAAAATTCTTTTCTGATATTTATTATATTCAAGTGTAGTAATTGATGTTATTTAAAAGTTGAAATGTTATTTAATTATAAATTTTAATGGCATTTAATTTATTAAGATACAGTTTTTATTATACGTTTTTTTTTTCTTTTCTTTTTGTTCTTGTGCATAAATTATAGTTGGAGCTTTTTTCAAAAAGCCATAAATTAAACAGTTATTAACAAACTATTTAAACATTTTTTCCATCCATTTTGTAAAACGCAGTTAGTTATTTAAAATATGTAAATAAAAAATAAACTTCCTACGTCAATCAGCTTTTTTAAATTCAGGACACAATACGATTACCTTTTTTTTATCGATTGTGGTTTTTACAACTTTTTCTTTATTTCTAAAACTGATGTCATTTAAATATTTCGCTTGTTTTTGTGTTAAGAGTGTTAAGAATGTACAAAATTAAAAAAATGTGAACAAGGTAGAAGAGTTTTAAAAATAAATCTGAAGCAAGGCTCTCCTATAAAATTCTATAGCAGTGTTAACAATTAACTGTAATTTTGATACTAAAAATTATATTTGTTGTAAAAACAGTGAGTTAAATAAATGCAAATTATTTTTGTTTGCAAATAGCCCTGCAAGCATTTTGTATCGAGAAAGTCACTACATCGTTACTTAATGGCGTTGAAATATATAAAATATAATATCGAATTCTGATCTAATTAGTATTCACAGTCCGGAAGAAACGTACCACTACAGTTAATGGGAAACTACTTAGCATCTCTTAAAAGGATTAAAATTGAGTATTCTGGTAGTGTCGAATATGTGTCTGTTAGAAGTGTAAAAAGGGTTTATTTAACAGTATCGAGTATAAAACTTTTAAAAGTAACAGAGTTCTGCTTTATCAAAACAGAAAATGTAAATTTTAACATAATGTAAAGATTTAAATTTAGAAAGCTACATATTAAAAAAATTCTTACCTTAAAAATATTATATTTTGTTTAAATAAATAACAAATTTGTTAACACAAATTTACTCACAGCTTCATATACCTTTTTTGTTTATTTTTATCAATTAATTTTTTTGGAATTTTTCTTAATATTTTTCACACGCATTTAATACAACCGAACACTGCACAAGACAAACTAAATGACATTAGTGTTTTTGTTTATCGGTTACGTTAATTAATTCTCTCTTAGTAGAGTCGAAGTTGTGACCTATAAGAGATAAATATTTGATGCCTCTGCAAGTTGTTTCTGTAAATTTTTGAATAATCAACTTATTATCATCTGGTAGTTGAGAAAAAGTTACTCTTAATATAACAAATTTAAGGGGAAGAATTTTTGTATTATTATAACGGGTCTTTTTGTCCAATTAACTTCTGGTAGAGACGAAATAGTGATTTTAAAAGATCTTAATTTGACAATACTGTATTTTGTTTTTGTAAAATTGAGTTTTTAATATAAAAAAGTAATGAAGAATAATGACTTCTATCTAAAAATACTCTGCCAAATGCTGGCAGGGAGCGTACGTTTAAACGTAGTATATCACACTCAGTCGTACGATCTGTTAAAAATTGCATGTGTGCTCGAAAAGTATAAAAGTGTGAAATAAAAGTGTATTTGTGTGACCGATCAGAGTTAATTCTTTTTTAAGATGAGCAGAAAAAAGCAAATATATATATTTTTTCTTGTATAATAGTGTGGCAATTACGACAGCCTTTTGCAACGTTTTTTAAAGTAGACAGAATTCTGTCAGATTTTTGTGAAAATAAATCGTACGATTGTGTATGATAGTGAAGGTGGCATGTCATAACGTCCAAGGACATAATATCCATGGACATTATTTCGCACCAGAAAAAGTTGAGAGTGTCCATTGACATTATTTCACACTTTGATGCGACATAATGTCCATCAACACAGAGTTTATTTTATGCTATTTTATCTAAGAAAAACGTAAGGTCCTTATAAACTGTCTTGCAGAAAATCTTTGGTAAGCGAAGCCGGTGTTGGTTATACTATAGAGAAGAAAATTCTTGCACCCGTCAGCAGTTGTTGTTTTAAGTCCGAGCATTATGACACTTTCATTAGTGACATTATGTCCGTACTAAAAACGACACATGTCCACGGACATTATGACTTTTTTTCAAAGCGACATAATGTCAATGAACATTATAAAGTCCTTGGACACTATGACATGCCACTGATAGTGAAACCAAATGCTGTGTGATGTTGGAAAATAGTTGGCTGTTGTTATCATAAGAAAATTAGTTAAAGATCCCGATGAGGTCCTTCAACTTATTTTTACGTGCTGAGAAGAATAAAAAACAAATTATTTAGCAACGATTCGTGTTGTTTTTTTCCTTTTTTCTGAGCATTTTTAATTTTATTCTCAATATTTTATTAATAATAATAGTTTATATTTAAAGGCGCCCTTCAAATTCTGCGTATAAATTTACATTTAAATTAAAATTAATTACTCACTTTAAAATTTGTTTTACTTTATTAAAGCGATATTTCGTGATATCTTGGCTTCAGTGACCAGATTTTATTGAATTGTTCTCCTTTATTATGTTTATTTTTTTTTTTTTTTTGCAAATAATGATTTCCAAATAATAAATTCTATTTACAGCCAAACAGAACTGATAATTTAAAATAAAAAAAATATCATGAAGATTTTAGGAAAAACTCAAACTTTAGCAAAACAATGCTTTTCAACTCTAACCATAGATGAAAAAACAAAATTGAAATGTGTGCGAGTGTGTCTATTTTTATATAAAAACTGTTAAATATTAGAATATTTTATTTATTATAAGTACATCTTTAACCATCTTTAATTGGGTTTGACTCTTTTTAAATTAACTACACCACTAGATTTTTAAAAATCTTAATTAGTTAAAAAAATTTTATTTTCGTTCTTTCCACGAAAAAAAATAATAAGGGAGCTACCTAAGTTCCAACCAATACTGTCTATTTTTTTATTTTTAGCTCTTCTTGTAATAAATCTTTGAAAAAAATGTAAATAAAATATTTAGTTAAATGCCATGACATTTAAAAATTTTTTAACAAAACTCAACAAGCCATTCATCAGCCATGTAACAAACAAACAAACAAACAAACAAACAAACAAACGAAAAGTTGGTTAAAACCAACACAAACAATAAAAAAAAAGACATTCAACATATCAAATCCACATTAATCGATAAAATACGTAACATTTGTGAAAAAAACCTTTTTACAAAATTCTCTGAAAAAAAATAATATAAAGAAGTAAATTTTAATACGTAGAATACAACGCATTTTATAAAAAGCGTTTTTAACTATTAAAATCTAATTTTAATAATTAAATTCTGATTTTTTAATTTTTAAAAAAGTATCTAAACAAAATAAAAAAATATTATTTTTAGGGAGCCAAATTTAAGTTCTAATTTATAAATAAAAAATTGCCAGACAAGAAGGATTTAGGAGTCACCTATTTGGGGCCACTTTTCAGGTTTGAGATAAAAAAGAAAACTTTATTTTTGTATTTACTTTCTCAATTAACTGTTTTCTGTTTTCATTTCCTGGTTTAAGCGGCCAATGTTGTTGGTCTAAAATGTCATAATACACATGTATAAAACATCTTATATATCCTTCACCATGTAGTAGCTTCTATCATAAATAAGACAAATTAGTGTGATATATGATTTAACATAAAAATGTCATCGGCTCTTAAAGCATTAAGCATTTTTTAAAAAATATCATTTTCTGAAAAATCTTTTTAAAGACTTTTATATGATACCCATAATGACAAGCGAACTTTTTTATGAAAATTTCAGAGCTTTTTTATGAAAATTTCGAAAAAATGTCTGATCGATTGTGGTATTTAAATTTTCTCTAGTTCATCTGGTGCCTTGGCAATGTTGATTCAAACACTAATACAGATGGACAGACTGACATCGCTCAATCGAGTTTGCTCTGCATAAGGACTCTTATATAGACTTTATGGGGAAATTACAAACGAAAAAGCCAACTTAGATATACCCTATTTCCACTTATTGTGGTGAAGGGTATAAAAAAAAAACTAAAAACAGAAAAATTTTCTGAAAAGCAATATAAATGAATTTTTCTAGTGCTGACAAAGATTAAAATGATTTCAAAATATTTGTAAAGGTAACCGAGAACTATAAGAAATCATTCAAAGTTCTTTTCTTTTCTGAATATTCAATGTTAGTTAGTTTTTATAATAAATTCGATGATGGCTCAGCTCTATTTCTTTGTAAACCTTTATGTTTAACAAAAATAATAATATTTGTTACTTAAATAAATATCACATTGATATTGCTACGCGTATGTAGTTTTGAAAAAGAAAAAAACTATTTTTACAGTTTAGAGATAACAATTACGTCGTAACAAATAACATCTGCACACCTGAATGTCAGCTTTCAAAGTTTATTAATGGCACTTGGTAAACAAAAATTCCTTTCTCTTGCTGCAAATATTCTGTTTAATATTAAATGTCTGTCAGTTCAAAATGTGCATTTTATGCCATAAAACTTGGAGAAGCCGTTTTTTCCCATTCGTAGGTTTCCATTTTATTTTCCAAAATTCTGATGACATAAAATTTAATATACAGACATAGTCCAGATTTACACTATGCAATTTTTTGAGGCATTTTTTTCTCAATTCCTTATTTAAGTTGCAGCGATATGCGTTATTTAAAAATAAACATAAGCAAAAATAATATACCCTCAAAATCCCAGTAATACCATATTGCTTACTCCTCTTGCTTCACCTACAAGCAAAAATTTCATGCAAGTTTCATGAAAAATTGCCTAGTCTAAATGCGGTAATAGTCATATATATTTACACATATTAAAATTTGTAGTATCTTTAGTTAGCAGCAAAATTTGACAGCTGTGTGAATAAATTTGTGACAAGAAAACTTTCCAATTTTATTCCTCAAAATGTAGATTTTGCTAGTTTAAAATTTTTAGCAATAAAATTGATTGTTATTGATCAAAAACACAAAAGAAATCTACGCCTCATATTTCAAAATTATTAACACAAATTTATTACAATTCAAAAGTATTTACACAATAGAAAAAATATTATGAAACACACAAAAAAATAATTAGTAGCCAGTTAAATTTTCTTCAGCATCTATGACAAATTGCTTACAAACTCTAAGCTGTTCCAAATATTTATTATTTCATCTATAGTTTCCTCTCGTTTTCGGCCCATTTGGATAGATCTTTGCATTTTTATGAATGCTTACACATTCTCTATTATGTTTAGATCTGGACTCAGGGGGTGGTCATGGAAGAACATCTTGTCCAACTCGATTTAAAAATGTTGTTGATAACCATGCTTTGTAGCATGAAGCGTTATCATGCTGCAAAATCCAATTTTCATTAGGAAATAATCTCTGAGCCGAAGGTGATTCAAAATATCTAGATATCCTGCCTGCTTTAGAGTGTGTTGTATTGGACACATTGTATGAGACAAATCCCCAAAACATTACTGAACCCCCGCCGAAACGATTAAGAGGTTGTACTGCTTTATACTTCGATCCTTTGGAAGGGTGCATATGGGTTTTTCCAAATGACCCTTCAAATTGAAAACAGGACTCATCCGTCCATAATACCTTATGCCAGAACTCCATGGCAAACTCTAGACGTCTTTTTTCATATCTGTCTATTACTTTTCTCACGACTTAGATAAAAGGAACAAATTATAGTCGTTTTAAACAAATTTTTTGCCGTGGCAAATGCTTTTGAAAACATGCAACAAGGATGGTTTGAATGAACTTGTTTTAGCTGAAACTTTAACCGAAGTAATAAAAAATGCATTTTATTAAAAAAATAAAATAACAGTTAAATTCAAAGTAGTTTTTCAATATTCTAAGAGGCTGGATATAAAAATTCCATTTAATATTTCTTTTCTTATTTCTTGTAAAAAATAATTGAATTTGAAATTATTTAAATGCCCACTTACTTACATACAATAATGTATTTGTATGTTTTCAACAAAATAAATATCTAATGTTTGTTTTAAATACTTTCCAAAGTAACGTAAAAAACAAATGGAAAAATAAAAAAAAAAAAACAAATTGCTTTAAAAACCAAATGTCTTTAGACATGAAAAAAAAATATTTTAAATTAATTATACAGTTTTTAACAAGTTTTTGTTTTTCAAAAACTTCACAGAAACATATTTGCACTCTCTTGATGTAAAACCCTTTAAAACTAATTTGACATGGTATGCACAAAAATGTTATCACCAAAATTGATCTTCTATAAACAATTTAAATAAAAATGAACTACTAATAATAAAAAAGAAGAAGAAAAAACAAATAAACAAAAAACCTAAAATGTCTTCTTTTTTTTGTAGAAATGCCGCCGGTTTTTAAATCTGATGACTTTTTGTATTCAACAGAAAATTTAATCAAACGTGATGCAAAGACATTTAAAATTGTTTTTAAATGTTTTCCAGATTTGGATGTTTTACGTTTTTGTTTTTTTTCTGTTGCTGTTGCCTCGATCTTGAAACGTGATTTGAAAATTAAACAGCCCAAGCAAACACCTTTAAATTTTGTGCAAAAAAAAAAAAAAAGAAACAAATACAAGAAATACTCATATTTTAACCACTGACTACGTACAAATTTGCAAATATCGAAAACAAAAAGAAAAAACAATAATAAAATGAAGCAAAATAATACAAAATAAATTCAGAAAGCAGCCAAGTTTGCAAATTAAAGACAACAAATAATTTATTTAAAATTCAACACATAAATTTAAAAAATTTTTTTTATTAATTTTTGCTTTTTTGAGGCAAACGAATGGGATTTTTTTGTCTTTGTTTTCATATTGTAAGAAGTTAAATAACTTTAATTTCTATGTAATTTTCTTTTGTTTACAAACAATTTATTTTTGACAGACAGAATGTAAAATACTTTGTTGCATTTTTTAAAAGTTTGTTTTTTTAATTATTTTCCATAAAAATACTTTAGCAGCCGTATTGGCGCACTCTCGCCAGCCACTATGTGTACTAAGGAGTGTTAACGTATATACATACAAACAAGTCTGTGTGTGTGTGTTTTTGGTAGGAAGTTTTTTTTAGATGTATAAAACTAATTAGGAAGCTGCTGAAGTGAAAACGTGCAGCGACAGCATAATTTTTTCTATTATTATTTTAATTATTTGAAATTTGTTTGTTAAGTTATTCAGTAACTATTTGCAAAAATAAAGTGTAGTGATAATAGTTGTATTGAATTCAATTGAGGATTTACCAGTAAGTTTTGCTGGAATGTGGTACGAATACTGTTTAACTATTATTAGTCTAATTTATATTTTTTAAACTATTAAATATTTAATTTAATGTCAGCAAACTTTGACAAGGGTAGAGTTTACTGACTCAAAAAATATGCATAATTTTAATAATTTATTTTAATTAGTTATTATAAACTTGTTTTGAGTTTCCCTTTCAACAATAATTAGGTAAATGACCGTTTAGAGCGTACGTATGAATTATCAATGGCAATCACAGGGTATCAGGGCATATGTTCTCTGCGACTAAATTTAATCTTGTAATCCAGGCAGTAGTTGGTTTGAAGCTTTTTCGACCCGGTCCTTATAAATTTCTTTGCAGTGATAAGAGAATTTATCAAAATACACGACATTAATGATTATGTTACGACAGTAAAGACAGGTTATTGTGATGGGCATAATATTACCTACATTGACTACTTAAAAAAACGAAAAACCATCATCGCCACCATTTAGTATTTTATAGCCAATCAAGGAAATGTTTTTCGCTATATAAACCGGATTCATGAATTTTTTTGATTTTAATTTTAATTTTTTTTCTTTACAGCACATCCACTTTAAAGTTCGATACACTTAATCTAGTGGTTGTACTCCATGAGATATTAGTTTTTGTTTGATTCTTCTTCATTTCGGATTGTCCATGCATATTTACAGAAAAAAGAAAAACAGTGGCCCTTAACCTTGACAGGTTACTCAAATATATTGGATTTTTTTTGGAAGATTTCACCTGATTAATTTTACTGAGTAGCTGTTCCATATCTGGTGTATAAAAGTGAATTCAGACTAAAATCAGAGAGCACGTTACAATGCAGCTCAAAACACTAATTCTGTTCTCTTATGTAATCGCTTGGACGATGATATCAGAGTAAAAGCGAAACGAATAACGAGTGTTAATTGGTTTGTAGAAAGAACTTTAATATCAGCCTCACGATTAACAGTTATATACCGCGCAGAAATTTCATCAAGGTTGTAACGTTAAAGCTTGCGTTTCTTCACTTTTATCAGCAAACTATTATTTTGAAATTAATAGACCGTTTAATATGACCGTGTCTTCAACGCATCAGTTATTAATTTTTGAATTTGTTAATACAATTATTAAAGTCAAAACTATCTAAGGGCTGGTAAAAATGTACTACGAAGCTTGTCTGATTTCTTAAAGTATTAAACTTTTTAAGAAATATTTGACGAGAGTATAATTTTTTCAAAGTAATTTTTGTTAAAAAATAAGCTTTTTGACAGTCCCTAAAATAATTTCAGTATCTAATAAAATTTTATAAATTAATGCGTTAAAAAATTTGTGGAATTTAAAAATAAGTTGTTGCGTTTCTTTTCTTTTTTTAACGAAATTTTTTCAAAGAATGTTTTGTTATTTAAAATACTTTTTTTTCTTTAAACTCCTGAAACGATTTTGAAAAATCTAATGACCGCAATGATGTCATGTATTTAATAACATTTCCATTTTTATGTTAACAACGCATATAATAGTCGACTTTTATAACCGCTAAACAAAAAAACAAAAGATTTTAACTTCGATTTGTTTTAAACAGTACTATTTTTTTAGTACAGTAATAAGCAGCTGTACAATTTTAATAAGATAAAAGATCATTAAATACCTAATGTGTGTCACAAACCAGGTGATAAATTTATCTTGCGACAAATGGAGCATAACTTTTTTAATTAAAAAATGCTTAACAAATACAAAATCATCAAAAATGCTGGAAAGAAGACTTAAAAACACAGCACAGGTAGTTAAAAAGGAATCTATAAACCCGCTTTCACACACGTATTCACACACACACACACACACATATACATACAGCCAATACGCATTTAAAGCAGATGCTGTTAAAAAGTTTTAAATATTTTAAAGCGCGTGTTGAGCACATGTCAGGCACACTTAAGGATTGGAATATAAACTTCAGCCAAAAAAAAAGGTTTCGCAACTGCCTAAAGATGCAAAAAAAAACAATAAAATTGGCATTGAACTTTTAGTGGAATAATAATAAAAATAAACTGCTTAAAGCAAAAAATTTAAGAAAAAAGTGTTTTAACAAAAAAAAAAAAAAAAAAAAATACAGTAGCTTTTTTTGCTTAAGTTTTGATATTATTTATGAAGCAAAACGAAACTAATGGTTTTGGGCTAAACACAAAGAAAACAGAAAAATAAGACATCCCAAATGCACGGTGGCACTGGATAGTTAATATTCACAACAACATAACTTTTTAACTTAAAATTTTTTTATTAAAATATTTTAGAAAACAATTTTTTTTGGTTTCAGTGTTAACAAACGAGTATTTGAGATAAAATATGCCATTTCTTAAAAACAACAACGCAACAGCGCAAAAATATATATATATAAATTTGTGAACACTTTCCTGTAAAATGATAAAAAAAAAAGAAAAACACCGAATAGGAGTATGTAAGTTAGACAAGGTTCTTGATACTTCCGCGCAAGCATTAAGAACTTTCCTTATTGAGGTAGATAAAATAAGAAGCCACCGTAGGTAGATCCACAAATAATTCAGAACATTAAATTATGTCAGCTCATACGATAAACATCAGTAAAAGCTAGATGTTGTTTCAACTGACCGAACACATGGCCATATTATATGGTCCAGTGTTTAAATTTTGCCTGAAAGCATTCGGCAATATTACTGTCGCATATATTCACAATACTGCAAGCAAGCGATTCCGATAAATTCTTTTTCAGACACACATATTTTTATTATCTTGTAATTTTAATTTTTTGTCATTATAATCAGCCCAATCATGAATATGTTCACAAAATTTCTTTCTCACGGAAAAAAGTTATCTCGAAAAACAATTCCTCCAATTATGAGCTCCGTGGGAACAAAAAAATAAAAAAGTGGCATCCCCGTAATTTGAAGACTGCTATTTTGCTTTTTTTATATATAATTTCTCTTTCATAGTTCATAATACCAACTTTTTTTTCCCGAAAAGGGGAACAAATTTATAATAGCAGAAAAGGGAAAAGTGAAAAGTGAAAAAAACTCACACGTTTATAATTGGGCTGTATATTTAAAATAATTTATTTATATTTGAATCGAAAAATCAGCCATCTTAAACGTTGTGTTTTGAAAGTGTTTTCTTTCAAATCGAAGTACAGAGTAGCCCTCATCACTTCTTTTATATAAGAAAATTAATTGTTTTTTTTTTTGTTCTTTACATATTTGATTTTAAATGATGAATTAAATATTGAAACACTGAAAGGGGGTCTTTATAAGACAGGGCCGAATTTGAATATTTGAAACAAGGATGTAAAAGCGTAAACATCTAATATTTCAATCCACAACAATAATATTATTATTTATTAATGTAGAGGCAGACCATGATTACAGTTCCAGAAATAAAGATCTCTGATAAATAAACGCACGAACAAAAAAGTTTATTATCTTTATAAAACTTATATCTGAATTTGATTAGACGACTACAGCATGTGTAGTTTTTAAATTCGAGAAATGCAAACATTGCTTACTAATTAGACATTTATTTAATCAATTTAGCCCACTGTGCACAATTTATTTAATCACTGCTACAAATTTTAAAAGAAAAATATTGAAATTGAAAACAAAACAAAAGACTTGAGCATCAAAATTCAGACAAAAACACTTTAAACAACAATAATGTTGAAGATTTATTTGAAGGTCCGTTAAAAAGGGTTAAAATGACTAAAACCTGGATATTTTATTTTAAGGTAAAACAGGCGTATTTATTACTTTCAATCTTAAAATTATTTATTGTTGCGCAAATGTACATGAGTTATACACAAACAAAAGTAAAAAAAGTTTGTAAAGTTTACTATACATCTCTCTCAGCGTTCAAGATTATTTACATTTACCAAAATTAATATTAAAGTGGTTGGACAATTAAAAATAAAATTTATTTATGATCCCCAGTTTCTACAGATCAACTGAAGTGTGAGCATAATATTTTTTATGAAATTCTAAGTACAAAAACGCGTTTGACACAAAAGTTGCCACTACGTTGCTTCGTTCAAGAATTAATGCAATTGTAGGACAGATGTAAAACTTTTATTTTAAATGACTTGTTGCGAATTTTCTAACAATCTAAAAATGCTAAAACCAAAAAATTTCTATTAAATTTAATATCGTTAAAAACTAAAATTGCATCAACAGCCACTTCAATCGTAAGAGTTCATAATCCAAAACGCAAGTCGTCTTGGATTAAGTATGACTTTTCATTAACAACGTGGTCTAAGCTAAATTTTCATAGCTTTAAAGTTATGCTGCTTATAGAAATCAACAGGGCGTAGTATGTAGTTGTTACTAAATAAAACAATTAAGGACAGAAAATATCGAATACTTATAACGCGTCCAAGCAGAGCATTGCATCCAAAAATGGTTATAATACAAGGAAATTTATTCTTCAGCATGAGAGTACTCCTTCCAATGTTTTATTACCAGTCAAAACGACCTTAGAAAGTCTTGACCCATCTGACGCATTCTTTAGACGTCGCTTCTTCTGATGATGACGCATGGCTTAGCTGACTTTCAACGAGAATCTTTATACGACCAGAAATATTAAAGAAAGTAGTGCCTATCGATGAACAGTTCTATTCCATCTAGTAATTCGATTTAAGCTTCTATGTTCAGTTGTCTCTAAATATTTTGCTAAATATTTTGAAAAAATTAAAACTGTAGCGATTTTAGATCTTTCATCCCTTTGCTCCTTTAAAAAAAATATACGTTTTCGAGAATTTTTAATTTAATTTTTAATTTCAAACTAAATGGAAAATTCCTAAAAAAAAAGTAAACCATGTAGGAAAAAATTATTATTTGGTAATTTGCACAAATTTGTTAAACTTATTTCATTGCATAACATTTTAACGGAAATGAATCATAGTCTAAAAGTTACAAAAGTTTTAGACAAATAATTTGTAGTAACTCTACATACATTTTTATTTATTTATTCATTTTTTTCTAAAATTGGAAATTCCCTCTTTTTTTGACAGATTAAAGAGAAAATGCCGCTCATCATGTAAATAAAACTTCAAAAAATGCAAACAATAATCTTTATCATTTTTGACTTAAAAACAAATGACTTTGACACACCTGCTATTTAGTTAACGAATTTCTATGCAATAATACGAGGGTGCTTCAATAAATCTCAAGTCTAAAATATTTCCGCAAAAAAGGCAGCTGTTGCACATAATGAGTTACACATTTACTTTAAATGTTTTTTCAGCCAAATCACTTCTTCAAACTTGGAAACAGAAAAGAGTCCGGGAAATAAAGCTGCCGCAGTATGAATTAAAAAATCTTTTGAGTGATTAGCAGTCAATTCGAGACGAATTCGTGTAATAAAATCCATTGTGGTTGCGGTTAATTTATTTTTTTTCCTCAAATATATTCGTGAAGTCTTGTTGTTTTCAGTGAAACTTTGGCGAATTCAACTGAAGTCACGGATGAGGTTGGCACAATGAGTACTTTGCTGACGGACATTAAAGTTTGTTCTCTATTTTTATTCACTTTTTAATTTAATTTGATTTTTATTTACTTGTTGATTTAATTTAATTTTTTGTCACCAAAATTATTTTATTAAAATCAGAGAATACAATTGAAACACAGCAAGAATTATAAGAAAACAAAGAAGAAAAAGCAACTGATAGCTATCAATTTATGTTTAAGAACTCTTTTTAACTTTTAAATTCTTTTGCAATTTTGTAAAGACATATTGACTTAACCTCGTATGCCCAATAATATCAATTATTTTTAAAAATCTATATAAATATATAAAAGTATAAATGTTTAAATATATTCTTAAATAAACTAATATTATTAATTGTTTTAACTTGAAACTTTTAAATAGATAAAACATAAATTGCGACAAAAATCTACAAAAAGGCTTTACAAATTACAAAAGATGTCAGTATTCCATATAATATCAGCCGGTTAATAATGTCGACTTAAAATATTTATTTTGTTTTTATTTCGTCGGTTTTTTTTAACATTTTAAAAATAAAACTGTATCCTGAATGAATATAACTTTGTGCAAGTGTTCAATTTTTTGATACTCGAGAAATAAAAATAAAAAACTAAAAAACAAAATTTAAATAAAAGTGTCATTATTCTTTCGAAAGAGATAAAATTAAATCGTTTTGAAACATTTTATTTCGTAATTGATTTAATAAAATTTTAATTTTATTAACACTGCATTAAAAATTTTTGAACTTTACCGGAATAAATTTGTTAAATAAAATTGTTAATACGCAACAAAAAAAAAAAAAAGAGTGTTAATTGTTTGCCAAAATAAGACAACAATGACTATGTGTAAGTTTTAAAATTTTTATATCGCAATTGTTAATTTTGCAAAGTAATCAAAAAACAAAAAAAAAACTTATAAAAAACAGGCGCTTTAATGACATGTTATTTACATAATATTCAAGAAAATCAACACAATTTAAAAAAAATAAATTCAAGCAAAAATATTTATTTCAATGTATTTGAATAGCAAAAAGTTAATATTAATTTTGATTCATTTAATTTACTATACGAACGGCTTATCAGGCCTCCGGTGCAAGAGAGTTTTAACTCAAAATTTTATTTCTTTGTTTATAAAAAAATAAAAATGTATTCTCATCTAAATAACTTTTTGGTATACAAATGTCTTTATGGCCTCCAAACAATATTTAAAACTTGAGATACATTTTTTAGGTCGATATTATTTTTTTTTATATATCTCTTCGGCAAAAGTTAGGGAAACTGATATTACTTTAGTAAGATTATTAGTTTTGCTTATGTCAAAACTCGAAACTTCCTTGCAGTCTTATGACTTTTCGAGAGACTCCTAACACTTCTCTCCCTTCTCTTTCCTTATTCTGCAGAGGCATACTTTGCCTTTCATGTCAAAATGACCATTTTTAGAATGCATGAACCACCACCGAACTACATATATTTTTTTAACTAAGACATAGGAAAGGTGTGACAACAGCATATTTATTTATTTACATGTAATATAAAAAGCCACTTTTGACCAATTCCGCAAAGTAGCTTGCCTAATTACATTTTAAATATACGTAAAACAAAACAAAAATACTTGGAAGAAATAAAAAGATAAAAATTAAAATATTCACGAAATAAAATCATTGGTTCCCTTTCCTAACAAAAAATAATAAAGAAAACCTTAAAATCCCAACTGTGATGCCTTTGAGCAACAAGCAGCTTATTATTCATATATTATACAGTTATGTGAAAAATAATAGGGAAAGTGACCACCCAAACTTACATTACATTTACAGTCAAATAAAAAATCGAAAATTATTTCTTGTTCAAACGATTTATTTTTTCTTAAACGGTAGAAAAAAGATTACCAGAAAAAAATTTTCCTATTCCTATAATATATTTTGATTTTTATGATTTTGTATGAATTTATATAGTTTAGCGTGTGAAAAAAAATAAGGACACTTCATGAAATCTTAAAGCTATAACTAACTTAGGTAAAACTAAATAGATATTTATTTTGAATATTGTTGCATAAAGCCTTAGTGCCACATTAGTACTTTGTTGCGGATCCTTTGTTATCCAGAACAGCAGCACATCTTCTAGGCAGTGAGTCGACCAAATTTTGGCAGACATGTAGTGGTATTGCGTTCCACGCATCCTGTATAAGATTCCAAAGCTCGTCGCAATTTGATGGACACTTTCCCCTGATTGCCCTTTTAACTTCGTTCCACAAATTTTCTATGGGGTTCAAATCAGGGGACTGTGCTGGCCATTCTAAAACATTGATTTTGTTGTCCTGGAACCACTTCTTTGTGTACTTTGCCGTATGCTTTGGATCATTATCCTGCTGGAAGACTGATTTGAGTGCCATACTTTCTTCGGCATACGGCAGCATTGTATTTTTCAAAATTTCAGTGTAATCAGCCGATTTCATTATGTTCTGGATACGATATAGAGGACCCACACCATAATAAGAGAATGACCCCCATACCATGATGCTACCACCACCATGTTTGACTGTCTTTAAAGAATATCTTGGATTGAATTCTTGACGGATAGGTCTTCTTACATGGTAGACACCCTATCAGAAGAAAACAAGCTTACTTTCGTTTCATCGGACCACAGAATGTTACGCCATTTTTCTTTAGGCCAATTGATTTGATTTTCAGCAAACTCTAATCTTTGTTTTATATTCTTTTTGGACAACAATGGCACTTTTCTTGCACTACGGGCTCTAAATTCCTCACCGATGAGTGTTTTTCGAATAGATGATGTGTCAACGTCAAGGTTTAAATTATTTTTTATTTGTTTAGACGTGATAAATGGATCTTTTTTTACGCATCGAACAATACTTCTCTTTATAGTAGGTGTAACTTTTGGTTTTCTTCTACGGGTTTCATCCTTGGGAATCCATTTAACAGCATTTTCTACCATGGTTTTTGAAATACCGAGCATTTGTGCAATTTTTCTGTACGAATATCCGCTTTCGCATAAATTTTTAATATTATTTCGAGTAGCGTGATCGCAGTGTGTATTTCTACCCATATTTGCCTAAACAGTTACAAAATTGTAATTTATTTAGCAATTAATGTAAGTCTATAAATGTGTTTTACTCACTTACTTACAAAAAAAAGTATTTTAAATTTTTATTAATGTATTTTTACCAAAACGGAAAACTCTCCTTATTATTTTTCACAGCAGAAATCGCGCACTTTACAAAGAAAATAATTTGTTATCAGAACGAAAGAAAAAGAAGCACAAATTGTAACGGGATTTCTTAATGTCGTTTACAAGCATTGCAAAAAAACTCTGTTTTATTACTAATTCTTTCATTTTACATGAATTCGTAAACACCAAAGACGGTGAATACAACTGTCCCTATTATTTTTCACATAACTGTACGTTATTGAAAGAGAGCAAGTTTCTAATGGTAAAGAATAGCTTTCTATTGGTTAATGATTTGGGGAAAAACCATCCACAATTTCCCGGGAAAATTTTGACTAAATTCCCGGGAAACGGGAAGTTTAAAATCATAAGCACTTTCAAAAATACACTGAGTGCTTTTCAAAATATTTTGGTTGTGACATTTACAAGTTTTCAAATATTTAGTTTTCTGCTAAATAAACTACATAAGATTTAAAAAACAACAAAAGGGTTACTAATTTGCTTAAAAAGGAATTTGAGTTATTCGAAGCCACTACCCTTCGAACAACTAACATGTTTCATTTTTATAACGCATTGCTTACAAAAAAAACCTGCCTCAGTAGAAAGTGAAAGGGTCTTTTCTAGTGCTGGAAATTTGCAACGAAAATAAGAAAAAAATGTCTAGTGAATTGTTAAACGCACTAACAATTCTAAAATTATATTAAAAAAATAATTGGCAAAATACTGAAAATATATTTTTAAACTTTGAGTATTTTTTATCTTTAGTATCTCTCGTTGTGTAGTACAAATGTAAATAAACTAAATAAAAGCTGTCAGTCAATGTTAAAGACCGATTTTAAGTCATTAACGAATCGCACATTTTCCATTTGTTTTTCCAAACAAATTTTTAAGTTTTTTAAGTTTCATTAGAAAACTCTGATATGACATTTTCAAATGATATTTAACTATCGTTTGAGCTTGAGTAAAATAATTAATGGTTAACATTCAATAAAGAAGTAAAGTTTTAAAAGAAATTTAAAAAAATTTTATATAAAAATTTTAAACATACACATGAAGTTGTTGCACGTAGTTGAATTCTTTTAATGAGGTTTAGATAAACAAGTGAAAATTATAACACCAACTTCATAACTCAAAGAAACGAGGACAAAAAAACCAATGCGATTCGAAGGAGATAATGACGAAGATGAAACCTATTTTAAAGACGGCTACTGTAGTCGAAGTAGTAAACACGTTGACTACAAACCTGAGGGCAAATTACGGCATTCGATATTGAATGAAATTTCAATTTAAATCCTATGGAAATTTCGATCGATATCGAATGCCATAATTTGGCCCCTGGTTGGCTAGGGTTCGACCCCTGCGACAATCAAAAATAAAAATGTTTTTTTCTATTAAATGGTATAAACACATTTTCAGAATTAACATGGAAACGTGCAGCCTCCTTCGTCGGTAGTTCTTCATAGCGCATATTCGCCGGCGAGGAAAAATAACTAACCCTCTATCTTTCTCCTTTCACGACCTGTCTTATCTCTCATCTATCGCTTCCCTAAAGAATGTAGCACGGTTACCAAAAATAAATTAAAAAAAAAATGCAAACCTGCTGAATGGATTGTATCGCTCTGAAAGGACAATCCAAAAATGTGCTTTTTTTTTGCACTTTAAATAACTGAATGGATAAAATAATTGAATAGTTAAAGTTAATTTCAGTTAAAGAACCATTTGAGAACATTATTTGTTCTTCTTCTTATTATTATTATTAGTTTTTTTAATCTACATACACATTTAATTTCGTTAATAGTCATTTTGATTTTTTGTTTACTTTGTTGTTATTGTTTTAAATATTTTAAATTGTTTTTGGTTTAGTAAAATGCCGCAATATTAACCAAGCGTTACATGAATTTACTTATTTGTTTTTGTTGTCTTTAAAATTTTTAGAATTTGTTGTTTTTATTTATTTGTTATATTTTTATTTTTTTTGCTTTTTTTTACAACTACTAGAACCACCTGTTTACAGAAAAAATGTTGTTTAACATCAAAATGTCAACTGGTTTAACAGTTGAAAAAAAATCAAAACACTGTTCAAGAGTTGCAAAACGTCTCTGCAAATAAAAAATCTGAGAACATGAAATTTGAAAAATATGATATAAGAGACAATTTTCAATTAAATTATTGTTGCTTAGATATTTCTCTTATATTTTGCACATTTAGTCCAAAAAAACTAATAATAAATTTATAATTTAATTAATATGTTTACTGTAAAACCAACTGAAAGCTTTAAGTGTGCACTCATTGCCATTTTAAGTGAATGCTAAATTTTCTTACAATGGCAGATTACTCGTTTTCTGCAGCCAACTTAACTTTTTAATGCATCATTAAAATCGTTCAGTATTGGCGATGCAATACCTCGACTGTTTTCATACAATTTAACGGTTCCGATTTAATTAAGGATTCTTTATTAAAAATTGTATATTTTTTTTTAAATCGAATTTTACAACGCAAAGAAAGCTCAAAAAATTGGTTTGATCGCTAGTTCGTCTTGTTTCCTGCTAAACAAACTAAAATAAAATAATAAAATTTGTTTCACAAAACGGAAGATATGCAACCGATTGCGACTCTATTTCAAGTTGCAAAGATGTCAATAAAGAACCAAAAATCACATTTGTTAGGTATTTAAGATTTGGCAAACAATTTCTAAAATTTTATTATAAAAATTTTCATACAACGGAAGAGAAAAATTGC
This sequence comes from Cistogaster globosa, assembly GCA_937654795.1. NCBI lineage: Eukaryota > Metazoa > Arthropoda > Insecta > Diptera > Tachinidae > Cistogaster > Cistogaster globosa. The sequence goes on along the minus strand of OW569406.1, from coordinate 119,458,294 downwards.
CATCTAAATAATAATCTCTCTTAAGGTTATTTTAATTGGCGTTACTTTGCATTTTTCCTTATTCCTTTAAAAAAAAAAAGTTACTTCCATCAGTTCGTTTTGAATCGCGACATCGCTGTCAGCATTTTGGCAGGAAAATTTAGCCAATAGCAGTGATTGAGAAGCTCTCAATATCGACAACGTTTGGTGGTTTATTGCAGTAAGGACATCAAAATTGTTTTTCTACTCTTTTCTCTTTCTCTCATATGCTACTCAATAAATTCTGTCAACGAAAATATTCTTAACTTACTGTCGTCTCTAGAGATTGAGGCACTATTTGCAATTTAATTTTTCTTCATAAAGTTTAAAATAGCAACCACAAACTTGAGCCAAATAAAAATTGTTCATTTCATTAGATTGTAAGCAAAAGCTGAATACCTTGTGATTATTAAATAAAATGATAGCGATAACAACACTTGGTTCCAACACTTTTCTTTTATAATCTGACAACTTAATAGTAATAAATCTTTGAGAAACTTTTAAAAAAGCTTTTCTTCTTGCAAAAAAAAAATCACTAGTTACTTACCAACCATCTTTAAATTGCTACGTATTATAATTTTGGTGTAAGGCTTACCTGAAAGAAAACAATAAAGAAATAAGTACTTTTTTGTTATTTGCATAAAACCGGTATTTTTAAAATAAATAAAATAAGTTCAAAATTATTAAATTATCAATTGTTTTTCTTACTTATGCGTCAATCACCGATTGACAATTTTAATCAAATTTGAAAAAAATATATAAACATGTAAGAGTGTTAAGAGTTAATATAGCTCAGTAAATTAACTGCAATCAAACAGACAGAGAACTAAAAACTAAAAAAAAATAATTACTAAGCAAAATAAAAAAAAATGTAATCGGTTCTTAATGGGTTAAGCATTTTTTATTTAATTTCATTACTTCCTGAAAGACTTCTTCAAAGCTTTTAAATGATATCCATATTAATATCGTAAAAATTATGGTGCACAATCGTACTTTTCTGTGAAAGCTCGGAGTCCCAAAATTTGGAATACATATATTGGCGAGCGCCATTTTCCCCCTTAAAAATTGTTTCTTATTTTTAAACGACTTCAAAAAAAAAAAAATAGAGGTTATCAATTCGACTGAATGTTGCTTTTTATTTGTGCCTCCATAACTCAGTAATTTCTAGATCGATCTTGATTTTTTTTATTTAAAACGTGATGCTTACAGTTTGGTCCAGTTTTAAAAACAGTTCTTAATCTTTAAAATTAAAGGTTTTCCCCAAACAACAAATATATTTTAGAAGTGTATTATGAACCGTAAAGGGCAATACTTCAAAACTAAAAAACTGTGCATCACCATAGGTGACGAACATTGACCAATATCTTTTGAACCGTTTTAGATAAACGCTTGCAAATTGGACAGAATGTCGGTTGATATGACCGTTAAAGTAACAATTATTAATATTAATAATTATAAATTAAAGGGTTTAACAATAGTTGATGTACTCTGATATATATGGCCAAGATGCTGAACCGTTATAGAAAGCAATTTATAAAGAACCTGATTCCTAAGTCTACTACAACAGCAAGTATATAGCTAGAATTTATAAATTAAAGGGTTCCCCTATAATTGCTGCAATTGAATGTATATAGCCAAACAGTTGGATGTAATATAGGGCTGTCCCAACAGTTAATGTAACTTGATGTAGCCATACTCTTAAACCGTTGTAGACAGACAGATGAAATCTGTTTTGATGTCGGTTTTTTTCACAAGAATTATTTAAATCTCTATCGCTCCATATATTTATTTTCTTGATTACAGTAACTTTACTAAACTAGATTTATTTCAAGTGATATGAACAATTCAGAATCAAGTGTGGTGTTTTGCCTGCTGTTAAAGCACAATTTTCGAAACTATGTCAAATCGATTGGCATATTTAAATTTTCTCTAGCTTATCGCTCAATCGACTTCACTACCCATACGAACTCAAAATTTATAAACTTTATGGGGTCAAAAATGGATACTGTAGAAATTACTGACGGAATGACAAACTTTGATTAGTCTTTTTCCACCTGTGTTGAAGAGTATAACAAAAAGCATAGGAAATGCAATAGACTATATAACTTTTAACATTTTGGCCCTCTGGTGTGAAGTTATGTTGTAAACAAAGGCAATAAGCGTTATTTATTTCATTAGTGCTTACTAAGAGCATAAAAGTAGACCCAGTCAACACCGGGAGCAATGGGCTTATACGGATATAAATAAATTTTGTTATTCTTTCTAATTTAAACACTCCATTTAGTATAGGTGTCACAAGGTGATCACCAGGCAGAGCCAAAAAAGCCGAGCGAGGCTGCCAATACGACACTAGTATTACATTTATAAATACCAGAAGGAAACAAATGATTAAAAAATTCTTCAGTGATATGTCGTCTGTATACCAGACAGTTCATGACTAATAAATACTTAATTAAATTGTTTTTGGAAATACCTAAGTCAACTTTAAGAAACCCTTAGCATTTGGTATTTTATGTCGTGAACAAAACTCTTTTTGTTTTTATTATCAAATTACTGTTTTTTTGTAGTTCTTTTTTAAATAAACATGTTTCTTGGTCAAAAATAAGTGTGTTAATAATATCAGTAACATTGTCAATATTGTCGGGTATATATACACACATACAAATCTGCATACATGTACTAACTAAAGTTATTACACCAGTATCGGTTTACAATAAAACTCTACTTAAGTTATAATTTTTAGTTTTTAAATGTCTACGAATAAAGAATAATTCTTGAACTACTTTTTTAGAAGAAGTTTTTTTGAGGTGGTTGTAATAAAATTTAGCTTATTATGATGTTTGAACCTTGGTCAGTTACATATGTATTTATGTGTGTATCTTTTATGCTCTGTTTATTTCCTTATAAAGATACAAAAATTATTCTAAATAAACTTTAATAAAACAAAGTTATTAAATTGATGGCTGTTTTCGTTGTTGCTTTTGTTTGTTGGCTATTAATAATTTTAATAAAAATGCAATTAAAATTATTATATAAAAAAAAATAACTAGTCAGTACTGGTTTTCTAATGATAATTTATACTTATTCTATTGTTGTTGGTTTGGTTATTTTTAAAATATTCATACGAACTTGAATTTGAAGTTTTTTATTAATCTAACTTTTAAATTAAATCTTCTATGAAAAAAAAAATAATTAATTTAAAGTCATCAATTTTTTATTTAATTTGTGTTAATAATTTAGTCACTCGAATAAGTTGGTTCATTTTTTATTCCTTAAGATTCTATTCCCCAGTATAACTTTTTTTTCTATTAATTAAATTGTATTATTTTCAATTTGAATTGTGTTATTACTGCTGCTAGATAAATGTTTTGCCTGTTTTATATTAGAAAATAAAAGTTGATTTTAAGAGAAATAGCAAGAGAGGAAGATAGATATTCAGTGAGTGTAAAGGCCCAACTATAACTGTGCAAATACATGTAAATCAAATGTGGTAAACTATAATGTACTTGAGCAAACTTTTCGTCAAGTTTCGTCAAATGTCATTTGCTTAAGCAATGTACGAAACTGATCGCACATTCCGTATAGAAACAGCTGATTGCGCTTGCTGTATACAAACATAAATTGATAAAGAAAAAATTGCAATGGAGAGCGACAGTGAAAAAGATTTTTTTTAATTTAATAGAAAATGTAGAAAAAAGTGTTTATATGAATTCGAATTAAATAATACACAGTTGCATCTTTTGGTACTTTTTGCTAAAAATACATAGAGAAAAAAAAACACATGCCATTTTTTATCAAATTTTATTGAAAGTTAGTAAACAAATGTACACTTATTTAGATCAATGTTGTTAAATATAAATTATGTATTCTTTCGATGCCTTTTTCTTTGCAAATTTTATTTGTTTAAAAAAATATTTTTTTGTTTTGGAAAAATGCAATTTAAACATAAATGTGCAACTGTGGGAAATTAGTTTTTAAATTTATGTAAGTACATTGTAGCCACATAAAACTCTTTAAAGAATTACCTAAGCATTTGAAAGGCTTTTCGTTGTGTTTTTGACATAAGCTCAAGCTAGCTAGTAAATTATATTAAGAAATCAAAGATAAAATATACGAAATTTATAGGGCTAATTGATTATAGATTGTAAGAGGTCTCGAAAGTAAGATAAATAAACTTAAACGTCACGATATATCCAAAACTATGGGCCAAGTTTAAGATGTTGTATTAAATTAATTTCTTTAAAAATAATCAATTAAATTAAAGAGGCTTTAGGCATTTCATCTTATCAATTTTAGTTTTGCATAAAAGATTATATTTGAAATATTTAAATGAATGGGCACCGTGTGAATTTGCCAAAATCTTTTCCAGTTTATTAATAAAACTCATACAGGGTGGCCGAAAATAGATTGCCCTTTTGGAAGATGGTGTAAATTTTGTCATTGACGTCAATTGATTTATGAGATTTGTTCTGAAAGCATTAAGAAAACTTTTATGAAGAAACCATTCCGTTTTTACAATATACAAACTTCCTTTACCTTGAAGACAAAAGAATACGTCTTAAAGTGATCGTACCTTAGTCAAATATTTGAGCAAAAATTCGTTATCACTCAACTACGGAAAAAATTTTCGTCCTTCTAAAATTGTTATTAAGAAATACGTGACCCTACTCAATATAAAGAGTAAAATATCACATTTGTTATATTTAAAATCTCATTTGTCATGATACATATAAGACAAGATTAAAAAAAAACATTTGTAAAAATAGTGTTACGTTTTTTTGGTCAAATATTTGACTAATCTGATCGTACTTTCAAAAATTGTTTTTGTTGTAAATTTAACAAACAAATTCTTGTGACATCGTGGGACAGGCTGTTTTTTGTCTGCAGTTTTGGAAAAGCTTTGGAATAGCGAGATTAAATTATCGCTTTTAAAATCATTAATCAATTTTATTATTTTTTTCTTCTTTTTAATATTCGTTTTGATTTTTTTAATTTAATTATTAAATTGCTTATTATTTAGTTTTTTTACAATGTTGTCTTTGTTTAGTAGTCAATTGTTAACTATTTTCGACACATTGGGTTCAGTTACATTGTAAAATAATATTAAATAAATAAATTAAAAATTATGCAGTTTATTTACAGTAGAATTTTACAAATGTGTCATTAAAAAATATCTCTTCTTCCTATCGCTCTTCTCGTCAAGGAAAAAAGTCATTGAGAAATACGTTGTTGTTATTCATTATGTAAAAAATATTTAAAAAAAATAAATACAACTTCTTTTATTCAGAAAATATGGCCAAAGAAAAATGCAACATTTTAGTTAATGGCTAAAGTGAGGCCACTAATGTCAGTTAATAATAGAAAATTTAGCGTAATCTACAACATTAAGGTATAAAAAAAAATCAGTTAACACCATTTATCTTTATCTTTTGCACAACTTTTGATCTCCACTCTTGCACGTATTTAATCAAATATGGATATTTAAATTAATTTAATGTTTTGACATACGGAAATACACATTTTTTTCTTTATTTAAATTAGTGTCTTTTATGTTTGCTTTAAAAATAATCTTAATGCATTAGATTTATTTTTTTTTGTAATAAAAAAAAACTTAAATAAGACCAGCAAGTCGTTCTTATTATTTTTTTTATTTATTTCTTATTATTATTTTTTTTTTTTAATCAGTTAAAGTTATTTTTTGTTTTTAGCTTTTTTTATAAAATAAAATTAAAAAAATTTTTGTTGCCAGCAATTGTCCGTGGTTTTTGTATTGAATTTCATTGTTGATTTAAAGCTTAAATACATTTTAGTAGAATACATTTTAGTATTATGGATGTGTTTTTTTTCAGAGTTACTTAATTATTTAATTAATTCAAAGAAATTTTGTCTTCAGTAAAAAATCTATTTAAATTTTTCTTTAACACAAAAAAAAATAAAAATTAATTTTAATTTGATAAAACCTGCTCTATCCAATCCATGACTTGTTAAAAGATGGATTTATTTTTCGAGAAAAAAAGTTACGTTCATTTATTTAAAAAATCATTTACCAGGTACTTGTATTTTTCCAAATAAAAAGTTTTCTGTATGACAACACTGACTTTTTGATTCCACCCAATTCTTTTACAACCGAACCATACCCTTCACGTTAATTTGTAAGGTTAATTTTATTGCCATTGGCAAAGACCAAACAGAAACAAAATCCAATTTCCAAGATCATGTAGCCGTCAGCTAGCAAAGCGTGCATAATTTACGCTTTAAACTTTTAAAGTTCATCCACTAGAATATTTTAAAAAATATGGTGTAGCTTTACTGAATTGTCTTCTTAGTTTTATATATCAGCCACTGAACAAAATGCTTCGGATTATTAATGTACAAAAAAAAAAAAAAAACACACACACACACACACAATCCAAATAATATTTTTGTTAAATTAGTCTTGATAAATCTCAATTAAAACGCTTACAAATGAATACATACTTATATTCACGACTGTATTTAAGTGGATAACAGCATTCAAGTGACAATTTCAGCACCTTATCTGAGGGTAACGAATTTAAATAATTTTCTACAATATTTTTTAAATTACAAGAAATTTCTCTTTGTGACAAAACAAAAACAAAATTATTGCAAATTTAGAAGTAATATTAATTATGGCAATTTGCAAATTTCAGCACAATTATGAGAAACACACCAAATACACTCTCGCCTCAAACTATACAACGAGATCAGAGTAACAAGGAACATCAACCTTCAAAGAGACACTAACAAACTTAAAAAAAGAGCTAAACAGCTACAAAGTAACGAAACGACTCGTTAGCAAATTTATGAAAAATAAATAAATAAAAAGTATTAGAAAATAAGTAAACTTAAACAGGTTGAGTGTGTGTTTTGCCAACACTTTAAGTCTTTAGTAGAGAAATGTCATAAACCGAATGTGAATAGACTTGTCTGGTGTTTAAAAGATGTTCATCAAAATACAACCAGAAAAAATAAAACACAGTAACATTTGCAAAAAACGTAGTAATAATCTCAGACAATACGGAGGCTTTTTAACCAGTCGTCCAACCGTCTAAATAGACACATATTAATGTTGGCGCAAACGAACGATAGCGTAAGCCAATACATTAAGTGAAAATATTACTACAAATATAAAAGTATGTAACAACAATATAAATTTATGTTTGTAAATTTAAAGTAATTATTTAATGAATCACACACACGCACTCAAACTCTTTAATATAATTAAACAGCAATAAAACAAAAACAAAAACAAAAGTACTTACATTTTAAACTCAACACAACTAAACTTTACTTATCTTGGAGCAAACATTCCAAAACTTTAATGTCTAAACTTTAAACAAAATATCATGAGAATAATATTTTACTTCAACAAACTTTTTTCATTTTATTTTATTTAACAGACTTTTTAAGCTGAAGTGATGCGATTGTTTGCTTTGCTTCAATTTGCTATGCTTTGATTTGGTTTGGTTTCGTATGGATGGTGTTAGATAAATGGTTAGTTAAACAGACACTACAGATGTTTAAATGTATGTGCACTCGCACCGAAAGACAGGCTAAACGATTGATGATTGTATGAATAATAATGATGAAAAATATAAATATTTTTTGTTGTTGTTGTTTTGCAAATGTTTAACAGACATTCTATGTCGAATGAGAAGAGAGTAAGGTAGCTTAACCGAAAAGAAGAAAAAAAACTACGAAAAATTTATAACCTGCACAGTGGAACAATGGCCAATTGCCACTTGGCTAAAATTAATCAATTTCTACAGGAACCTAAAACATTTGTCGAAAAAATCCAACAGTTAGCTTGTTCTTGTTCCGTTTAAACTCTTTGCAAATGGCTGCTTTGCTACAACAAGAGAAAATTCCTCGTGCAACTTCCCTTGGTATCGCCCTCCTAAATACCTGCGTACAAATTTTTGAACTAAATAAAATGATAATAATATAAATAAATAAGTTTAAACATGTACCCTTCATTTTTATAAAAGCACTAAAGAAAAAACAAAAACATGTTTTTAAGTTTGGTCACAAAAATCATAATATGATCTCTGTTAAAATATAGAGTTGCGGTAAACAAATTAATTTTGTTTTAAACACTACCTTAGGCCGTAAAAAGAAGTTTTTGTTAACACTTATTAGCTTGAATTAAAAAAAATTTATAAATTTCTAGCTACACTCCACATTAGTTTAAACCATAATACAGTGCCGACCAATATAATAGCATCAGTTGCAATATTCTGATTCGAAAGATGTAAAAATTTCACCCATTTATTATATTATGTTTTTTAGTGTAAAAAACAGTTACATTTTTTATTCTATCTCAGAGCGTGTGCATTCGTTGTCAAATTTTGTAACTTATTATCAGTTATAAAAGACCTTTTGTCCAATACTTATCGATTTGTGTAGTTATTAAAATAGCACCAGTAGGCTTTTTTTAATTTGTTTTGCAAAATTTTGTAAAAAATAAGTGAGAACGGAGGGTAATACAATTTTTTTAATATACTTTCAATTAAATCGTGTAATAATTTTATAAAAATTTTTTAATTGAACTAGTAAAAAAATTGGCGTCCGAGAGTAAATCGTATTCCCAAATAAGGGAATTCCAATAAAATGATAATAAATACTCTAAGATATGAGCAAAAAGTTGAATCCCGTGGTAGGAAGCGAGTTTTTTCACGCTTAATAGTAAAACGGTTAATAATCCCCTTATGGCAGCTACGGAGTTAAAAAAACATTGGATGTGCCGGAAACTATTCGCCGCAGACTTCGAGACAGCAGCCTCAATGCCTGTAGTCCTCAAAAAGTACCACTCCTTTCCTCTAAGCATGTTGCTTAACGGATATCTTTCGCTAAAGCAAAGCTAAATAGGTCAAAGGAAAAGTGGAGAAAAGTGCTATGGAGTGTCAAATCCAAAGTGTTCTTTTTGGTGGGAAAAGTTCCAGATGTTTTGTCCGTAGGCCACCTAACAGGGCATAAAAGCCACAATTCACATTAAAAACTATCAAACATGGAGTTCATAGTATTTATTATGGAATGGGGTTGCTTCTCGTATTAAGATGTGAGTCCTATATATTAAATCAAAACCATTATAGATTAATCGGTTTTCGTAAAAATCCTTTATTAAATTATGCTGCCGTATGCTTCCTACGAAATGCCGCTGGTGTGGGTCTTCCAGCAAGACAATGACCCCAAACACAGCAGCAAAATGGCAAAAAGAAATGGTTCACCGATAACTCCGTCAATAAAGTGGAGTGGCCTGCACAGTCCCCAGATTTAAATACTATAGAAAATCTGTGGATGGACATAAAGAAGGGTGTATTTACAGTAAAACCAACAAGCGTTAAAGGAATTCTGGGAGCCAGTGCAGAAAATATGGAGTTCCCTCAAAGTTGAAAGATGCGAGCATTTAGTGGATTCCATGGGAAGGCGTTATGCCGCGGTAATCGCAAACAAAGGGCACGCGACAAAGTATTAAAACCATACAATTAATTTATTTACAAGACATCTGAGTGAAATTTTTAATTTATTTTAAGAAAAATCACTATCTTTTGTTAAAAATGAACTGAAGTGCTATTATTTTGATTGTGTAGTTTTTAAGTTTTTTGTTTATATTTATTAGCGTCTTATAAACTGTTGAAAAAAAAAAACAAATTAATTTTCTTATGATAATAAACCATTCACACCAAAGAATTTATTATTTTGTTTTGAGTTGAATCTGCCCAACAGTTAAACATCTGTAGACGGAGTCATTATAAATTTGTGCGTGATGCTATTATATTGACCGCAGCTGTATATTATAAATAAACAAATTGTATTAGGTTTATTTTTATGTAATAAAAGTATGACTAAAATCGTACAAAAAGCGTTTGGTTTGTTTGTAAGCTGTCAACGCAGGGGTGACACTGGCCTCCATTCTTTCGCAACGACACTCTATTACTTTAAGGCCTAGAAATATCCTTTAATTATATTGTTCACTCTTTGATAAAGAAAGAAAATGTAGAACATTATTGTGAGTAATAAGCCAAATAGTTAAGGCCTATTGTACACAATTTGTTCGCAAAAATTTACATTTTAAGTTTCACATAATTTGCATAATTTCTTTCGCGATTTTATAACAGTTTTGTCTCACTGTGCAATAAACATTTCAATATGAAACCAAACACACAGTGTACAGAGCGTGTTTTTTTTAATGTTGTGAGTTATTATATTTTGTTATTATTATTTTTGTTGTTGTTACTGCGTTTTTAAGGGAATGTCGCTAACTCAGCAGAAATTTTTCAAACCGAACTGTAAGCTGAATGCTTTCAGTTTCATTTTATACTTTGCAAGTGTTGTGTCGCAAAGCGGTTTAAAATATCAAACTTTACTTTTTACTGTTAAAGGAATTGTTAATAAAATACATAAAAAAAATTAAGCAAGAAAAAGATTAAAAAATTTTTACGAAGGAAAAATTGCGTAAAAAAAATCTTAAAAATAATTTGGTAAATAATTGCACTGAAATAAAAAAAAACATAATATTGTGCCAAGCACTTTTCAAATATTTTTTTGCAAAAACAAAAATAAACAAAGCAGTCAGTGTAAAAAGTTTCCTAAAGAAAAGAAAAATATTTATGTGTCTTAAGTCTTTTGATTTTAGTGGCTGTGTCTCTTTAGCTGGCCTGGCATTCCATTCCTTATAATTTTATGCAAAGTAGAATATAATTTATAAAAAAAGAAGTAAACAACTCTTTTGTTATGCAAATATTTGTTTACATTGCGTGTAATAATTCAAGTGCAAAACAAACATTTACACCCACATAACTACAACAAAAAACTAGAAACAAAATATGAAAAATGTTAAACACAACCACATGAATTGTATTTAAAATCAACTAAATAGCCATCCTTTAAACACACACACATTGTACATACGTAAATGGCACGTGCTTTGTTAAAGTTCATTTTTTACTTTTAAACGTACAGTAAATGAAAAATATTTGTCTGTTTATTTTTTTTATAGATTTTAATAGTGCGATTAAAATTTGTTTTATTTTCTTGTAAATGGTTTTTCTTGTATGACAAAAGGCATGTTTTTTTTTTGATTTTTGAATAAAACAAGAGTAGTATAAAATAAATACTAAATATAAATTTATATTAAGATTTGTCCAAATCAATTACAACATAAATCTTGTGTTAACTTTTTTTTAACTTGAATAATTTTCGTTTACTTAAATAAACAAAAAAAGGCAAGTATTTATAAAAGATATATTTTTTTGTTATCAAATAAAATAAAAAGAGTTCTTAATATTTAATTCATTATGATTCCCTTTATTATCAGTGTAAATTTATTCCTAAAAAATTTAATAAAAATTTATTTTCTCATGAAGAGCTACAAACAATTTTGTATAATTTTTTCATTAATCTGTAATTCTGTTTTCATTTACAATCGGTTTGAAATAAAGAATTTCATACTTCAGCTAAAAGCTTCAGCTTAAAGAAATAAAACAGATAAAGTTCATAACTTGTAACGGTTTCCATATGTTTAAAAAGTCAATTAAAATTACTCACGATATAATTGTGAGTGACCAATTTATTAAAAAATGAAAAACAATTTAGTTTTCGGAATTCTCACATGGTTTAGTTATTTCAATTTAGGATAAAAAAATCTTACCAATCGTTTGAATGCCTCGGTTACCTACAATTCAACTAGGTAATGTGCATCAATTAATAGGGAGTGGGAAAATAATAAATGAAGAGATATCAAAAATATTTAGTTTTGATTCAAGGTAAAACATTTGAGCTTAAAAAAAATATAAAAAAAATGTTTTTAAATAAACAAAACTGAAAACATGTGATCTTTTATTGACCTTGCTACCCCTGCACATCCAGTGATCCCTGTTGGACTCTATTTGCGCAATTTTTGTAATGCTATAATAGCCTTCTAAAACAATGCTACAAGTTATGCCTGCTGTGTTGCACTTCTAAATTTAAAAAGCTTTAAATATTTAAAAACTTTTTTTTAAATGACAATCAGTTTTGGAAAATTTTAAAGTGGAATAAAGAAATCTAAATAAACGATGAGGTTAATTTTTTGTCATTTCTTCAAGTGAAGGCCGTCGTCACTGTCTATTTATGAAATATGGCTGACAAGCTAACGCTTTTTAAAGTAAATATGTATGCCCAGAGCTCGAAAGGTGTAAAAAATTTGGAAGAATCACTGGCCGAGGTGTTGAAAAATAATAAATAGTCTTTAAGTTGATTTTTTTTTATATTTTTGAAAAATTTTTAAAAAACTTTCTTTTTCATAGTAGTGCTTTCAGGTGTTATTTATCTCTTTTATTCCTTTTTAACGAAATATATATTTGGTTATGACTTTGTATTAAAATTTAAAATTCAAATGAATCATCTATGCTAATTCGAATTAAATAAATCATTGTGATTTTTTTTATTTTTTTGCAAAAAAATTAATGAATTAATTAACAAATAAATAAAAAGTCAAAAAAATATGGTTGATGTTGGGGCTGCTTATTCGTATTTAAATGTTTGCTTCTTATTTTAAATAATCAATTGTGTATGAAAGGATTATTTATATCTTTTTTTCGTTTGCTTTCATTTTAAAAGTTATTTATTAATTATGAATTATTTGTTTGTTTGTTTTTTTTTTTCTTATTTTTAATTTAAATACATATCAACATTTCAAATTTATTGTTTATAAAGATCGTGTCGCTTTGTAATATTTATACATTTGAATGAACGTAAAAATTTATTTATTTTCAGAATTACGATCATTATGAGCAAACATTTGACACACATGTTTTAATATGATAATAATAATAATTTTAATTAAAGAGTTACTAACAAGTTAAATTAAATGCAAATTTAAAGATTACTCGATTGAAAGATTAAATTACAAGTTTTTTTTCCTGCAAGCAACTTAAGCCATTAATCTTGACACGCAATATTTAAATATTTAATTATATTCCATGAATACTGGTCCAAATAATCATTAAAAACTTATGATTATTTTCAAGTACAGTAGAATCTCGATAATTCCTAATCACAGGAAACAAGTGGGTGTTTACAATTATGGGGATTTTCAATAAAATTCAATTTCGCTTAGGTAAGATGTCATTAAAAAATACTAGTTGATGGGTTTTTCTTGAGATTACTTTCACCTTCAAAGGCGAAGTGACATATTTAATTAAAATAAGCATGCCAATATTATTTATTTGCTTTAATTATCGATTTTTAATTTTTCAGTTTAGATTATTCGATTCGTCAGTCAATCAAAACTATATCGTAATTTTATTGACGATTACTAAGCTTTATGGCCTGAACGAAGCTACTTTTTTTGTAGATGTGACAAACAAATACAAAAAGACTGGTATAGAATTTTTCTAAAAATTTGACAGATTTTTTTTTAACTTGAGATCTTCTAGACGTTAATGTGTTTTAAATTCTAAATACGTTTTGTTACACTCTTCTTTTCTTCTTATTTTTTTAATATTCAAAACAAAAACAATAAAGTCGTCATGAACTATAAAAACTAGTCCTTTTACACTAACGGATGGTGTCTTATTGTCATGAGATCACTCACTATACAATTCTTTTAAAACTTAAAATTGTTAAAATAGTGAAGACGTAATATTTTTAATTCAAAAGACATTGAACTAACTCAATCTGGTTTATAAAGAAAACTTCTATAAATCTATTGACCAATTATTAATTAAGTTCTATTGATATTTTCCGTGTTCAATAAACTTATCTTTGAATTTTTATTTTTCATTGTTAAATTTAATCCCCATCTACTACTGGTTAAACCTTAAAAAATAAATTCGTAAAAATTTTTTTAGGATTTTTTTAATTACCATATTTATTTAATTAATACAAATAATTTAATAATGATAATCTCTTAGAGTTTTTTTTCTAATTAATGTTTGTCTAGATATCGTTAGCTAAACTCATTTGAAATAAAATTATAACTTGCAAAACATAAATTAAAATAGATTTTAAGAAATGTTTTCACAAAATTATAAAAAATATTTAAAACTACAAAATTTACGTGCTAAATTTCATTTTAATCTTTAGCATTGAATTTGACATAATTACGTGTTTTCTCCTAAAATAAAAGTATGAAAAACTAAAAAAAGAACTTAATAACTTTCGAAACAATTTACGTGCTAAGCTGCAAGCTTTAAAATTTGATGAATATTAAAAAAATACTAAGATTATTTCCATCAGCGGAATCGTATAAAATTATAAGACATTAAAATATTATATCACTTTTTAATTAATATTTTTATATTTATGTTAATCTAAAGCATCCGGTAAAATTTAAATTATTGCGAAGTTGATCGCTTGTAATAAAAATTAATATGAAAGACACTTAATCGTTTTTTATTTACTTTTTTAAATTTTTTAATTTAAATATAATTTTATTCTAGTACAGTTATAAAAAACTAATGTCCGAATCCACTTAAAAATTTTTTTTTTACTTTTTTAACAATTTTTTTATTCAAAATTATTTTCATCATTTTAAGAATAAAAAAATGAGTGTAAAATTTAATTATATAAAAAACTAATTACCAAACAAGATAATTTTTGTTTACGAGCTGTTAGTAAACATTTTAATAATTATTTTATTTACTGAAAGTAAAAAATGACAAGCGCACAGCAAAAGGTGCCAGATTTTTTAACCTGCTCCTGTAATAACAGCAAATTTAATGTTAATTGTTTTAAAGTAAAACTACAAGGCAGTAAATCATCACAGATAATTATTTAAATATTAAAGCAGAAATCATTTAGACATTAAATAATTTTTAGAAATATTAAAAAAATTGAAAAAAAAAATAAAAAGATTTTTCTATTTAAAATTAATTTGCTTTAGATTGGCTTAGGGAAATGAAAAACTTTTATTGAAAATTACCGGGAATAGTCTACATACGAACGCATTTTTTCCAACCTTCCTATTTTAAAGGCCAAACGAATATCTTTTTTAATTTAAAAAAATTTCAATATAATTTAATTGACAAATTAAATATTTTTGATTAAAGAATTGAGAAATCTCCTTATACATATGCGGCAATCAGGCAATAGTAAGTAATGGATAATAAGTATTGAATTTACAAGTCAAAAATTATTAGTTCCTGGTAGTTCCGTTTCTGGCAAAATGGTGGTTTGTGTGTTTGAAAATAATAAAGGCAAAAAGTTCATAGTGGAATTACAACCTTTTTAAAGTTGTAATATTACATAACGATGAATATGTTAGCATTTGATTGTATTCTTTCTCCCATACTCGTTTGTTAGGAAATCCGTCGTTAAAAAAAGCACATTTCCACTAAAACTGTAATTTTTGATAACTTTCGCTTTGAACTTGTCACTCGGATCGTACGTAAATTTTGATTATTCTCTTTGTTTTAGACTTGTGTCATTTGCAGTGTAGCCAGATAAGGGGACTTCAAACAAGTTTGGAGCCAAAAATATGTTGGGAGGGATTTGGAGACTTTTCATTCTTATTTCTTATTATTAACACTTGTTTCATTTAAGGGCATTAAATTTTATATTTTTTATATTTTTTTTTTCTACTGTCGAGTTAACGTTTTGAAATCAACATGATATATATTTTTATGTATAGAAACTAAATAGTGGTTTAAATACTTTTGTATGGCAAATTGAAATGGCTGTGTACAATTAATTGATCACCTTTGTGAATTATTTTCATTATTTAAATAACGCTAAAAAATACACAGCACAAAATGTTCGACAATAATAAAATTTGAAGAATGTTAATATGGAATGCCAGAACGCACTCCTTACTAATTGATGAGCCAACGGATGAATCAAAAGTTAAATTACTGGCAGTTTGCATTCGGTATTTAAAAAAAAAAGGTAAAAATAACGACAGTTTTCTGACATTTTACTTGCAGCCAAGGCAACAGCAGAGACAATATTTTTAAAGCTTTTCAGATATTTTAAAAAACTTAGGTTTAAGTTTTAACTATTTAACTGCCATTGGAATAAACGATGCAAGCAATATGTGTGATTGAAAATAGTCTCTTTCTTTTTTGTTTAAAAAGGATAATAGCTCTATCAAATAAGTTGAATGCGTTTGCCATTCACTAAATTATGCAGCTCGAAAGCTTCAAAATCATTCCCTAACACTGTCGAATTTGTGAAGATGTGTATTTTAAAATTGTTGTTTTTTTTAGAAAAAATGGGGACAGAATGTTTCTGGCAACACTGGTCATTTGTCATAGATTGCCATGAATTGAATTTTATTGTGTTCCCGGTACGTAATGTTTAAGACAGTTAGTTATAAATTATAAAATAAATTATTTTATATTTTTATTTTATTTCCCATCGAAACTGGTTATATTAAGACAACGAAAAAAAAAGATTCATGACTTTTACACGTTTTAAAGTTATTTTCTAAATCTGTTATTTAAAAGTTTTTTAATTAAAAGTCAAATATCTAATTTTGTACAACTTCCTTAAATACGTTGCCATCATTAAAAATTTATAATCAAATATTAAATTATTTTAATTTATTTCTAATTAAATTTGTTTTTTTTTTTCAAATCAATTAACAAAATTATAATGAATTATAAAGACAGAAGTTCAAAATTTTTTACATAAACAAAACATAAGCGAACGAAGTTTTATTTATATTTTATTATTATTAATCAACACATTCTCCTTTTATATTTTGGTTCCATTATTTAAGGAAGCGATTCTTAATCTATAAGCTAAAACTTATAAGGTCCTTGAAGTAAACTTTTAATGCAACTATTAAATTTTCTTCCTTTGAACCACTTTAATTCCGAAACAAAACAGTCACAAAACCAATTTCGTAAAAGGGCCATAAAACCCGCACAAAAGCAGAAGAACCGAGTACTATTATGCTGGAAGATGCTTATTTCTTGATAAATAGAAGAGCTTAATTATGAATAATATTTTGAAAAAGTAGTCCTAAAATTTATTTAAAGAAAAACTAGAACCAGCTCCTGCAAAGGCAACAGTTTTCTTGTAAATTAACTGGCTTAGCTCCGTGGTACAGTGGGATATTTTGCAAATTAAAAGTGTAAATAAATCTGAAGTTTCTAAACAATAGAGAATGTGTTTAAACGGTAAAATATAAAAAATTTCACGCCTAAGAGGGTGTGTCTAAAAAAATTGTACAACTTTAAATTGATAACAAGCATCCTTATATTATTATTTCACGAATTTTAATCACTCTTTCACAATAATTTAGGACATATACACCAATAATATCACTTAACTGCGAAATAAAAAATCCAAAAGCGTTAAATCTCACAAACCATTGGACCCAAAATCATCTTGACCCCATACAACTTGCCATTGAAAATGATGTTATCTCTCTCCCTCTCTTTTAAAGAAGGACCAAAGATTAAACTACAACACTGTTCGCCAATGAAAAGGTGCCTGAAGAATTTTTACCTTACTCCCAATCCTACTGTATTTTAAATTTTAAAAGCTTCCTTTATTGTTTTGCGAACATATTTTAAATTATCGGTCTTTACATTTTGTTTTTAGTTCAACACGTGGCTTTTCAACGATATAAAAAAATTAATTTAATGATCACAAAAATAAGTTAGAAAATTCGCAATATTGATAAATAAGAAACAAACAAATTTGTAATTATTAAAAAACAAAAAAATCTTTAGTTATAAAGTTTTTTATTTTATTTTTTTTTTTTTTTTTTTTTTGCAAATTTCAGCATTAAAATCCAAATAAAATATTTTTGTGAGTATTTCTTCTATCTTCTCAAAAACACACATTTCTTTTTTAAAACGTTTTGAATACAGACAGACAGACGTGTCTGCATTTGAAAATTTTCTTATTTTTTATTTAATTTATTGTTTTGTGCATTCAATATTATTGTATGAAATGCAAGGTCAATAAATACAATGTAAAAGCCGGCTCTTAAAGTATAAAAAAAAATTAAACTGAGAAACTTTATAACTTTTAACTTCAAGAGTTCAATGAATACAACTGTCTGTCTGACTGGCAACGTATCAGTCGCAGACAGACGCAATGCTTCACATTGTTGTGGTACTCGTAGTAATTTTGTTTTGCATTTTGCGTTTTGCATTGTTATTTCATTTGAATTATTGGCACAGCAGAAGCAGAAGCAGCAGCAGTGATAGTAGCAGTGACATTTACTGGCCAGTGATGCTGCTGCACGTACGAATGTATCTGTTTCTTAAATCATATTGTTGTTTTCTTTTTTGGTCAAATTTTAAACTGGTCACGTCAAATTGGCTTGATCAGGTGTCATAGATAAATCTTGTTCACTGGTTTTTTGTTGTAATAATTCTTAATGTTTTTTTTAATATTTGAGTTTTTTTTACAGGTTGCCTTTTTTTGCTGTTTGTTGTTCAGTTAATATTTTTGTAGAAATATGTATGTATGCATGTGATGTGATGGCTGTTTGTATACAAATATTTGTTGTTGTTGTTTTGTTATTATTGTTTAACATTTATGATGGTCTTAATTTGGATGTGTATATAATTTTGTGTATTTTTTATTACCTTTTTACAAATTTGTTTATTTTAAAGATACGAGTTTAACCGGTTGCCTTGTTATTTGTTTTTTTTCTTTTGTTTTTCTTTAATGTTTTTTTAACTAAAAAACGTTCCAAGAAATGTTTGTTTTTAAAGAGGCCTAAATTAATTTTTACGAGTCCACTTACCCATATTAAAAATATCTTTTAAGAAATTTAATAAAAGAAAAATAAAATTGGATGAATATGAAGAGTTTAATGTGCTTAATAAAGTGTATATTTGATCATAACTCGATCAACCGTACTCAGACTAATTTCTGAAAAAATGTTGAGTAGAGAAAAATTTTGCTGACTCTGTTTTTTTGTGATTTAAAGCTTCTGAGTCAGATTACTGCGCATAACTGATTTAGATTTGCTTGAAGTCTTTAAAATTTCGCGCTTCTTTTGTAATGATTTGGCAATAAATCATCAGATAACCGTCTTAAACATGGTTAAATATTTTTTTGGATGTGGTCACGTTTTAATTGCGTTCCATTTCTTCAAAACGATTGTTACATCTTTTAAGATTTAGAATAGATTTTTCTCTCAAAAACAATTCATTCATTCTGTCTTATAAATATTAATTTTTTGAAATCGTTCTTTTCTAAATGTTTTTTGTTGTTGTTTTAAAATAAAAATGTTTTTCTGAAGTTCTGAACAACATTTGTGTGTTAATTAAAATGATGAGATTGTTTTATTTAAATAAACATTAGAATCACAAAAAAAATAAAATCAATTGCGAAAGCATTTTTTTATAATTATTGTTGTTGTAATTTAACAAAAACAAAAACGATTTTATGCCCCTAATGACATTGAGAGCTTGTTATACAACTATACATACAATTAATATTTTTATTAACACCTCATTCAAATGTGGATTTTCAAGTCTTTTTAAAATAAAATTCATAATTTATAGGCATTTTCTAGAATTTAAATAATGTTTTCAATATTTTTTCTCACATTTCCTAAATTCTATAAATAATTCATCAAATCAGAAATAAAATTAAATTCTAGTTTGATAGAAAAAATAATTCAAAATCACAATTGTATAATGACGCGTACCTTTTACGTAGAGACCTGTCAGTATTAATTGGGTTTTAGTTGATTAAGTGAATAGTGGAAATAAACTTGAAAACAGAAAAAACTATTTTTTTCTCTTATTATTATTATTTTCTTAAGTAAATGACAACGTAAATAAATTATTTAAAAAGTAGGAAAAATTTAAAAAATTTTTTAAACGGTTTCATTTAGCTTGATCCTGCAAAATCTTTTGACGACTTTCTCAGCTTTTTCTGCGATGTAACCAATTGTTATGGAAATTTACATGAAAATGGAGCTCATGAGAGAAGATATTAGGACACGTACAAAAGCATTTAAAAATCTAAAATTTACTAAAAAAAATAAATAAAATAAAATAGAGTTTTCTGTAACTGCAAAAATCAATTACGCCAAAAATATTTGTTTCATTACTTTAATTTAATTTTGTAGACAGATAAATAATAAATTTATTTTAAATTTCACAAAGAAATTCTTGTTTTTTTGGAAACTAAAGACGAGGTGAAATTAATGTCTATACAAAAACAAATAAAATTGAGTTTTGTTTTGCAATGTATTTTTGCTAGATGTACTTTATCCAACGATTCATAAAGTTTTTCAAAATCTCTGTAAAGTAAAATTGCAAAAAACAAAAAATCATGAAATTAGCACAAGCCTTTGACTGCGATTTATGGTCTGATATCAAGACGAATTGAAGTATTTTTTTGCATCGTTTCAAAAAACTATGACACTTAGTGTTTCTTTTGAGTTTTGAAAAAAATATTTTTATTCCATCAAAAAATTTTACTGAATTTTAGGCCAAAAACATCAAGAGCTGCTGGTCCCTCAATAAAGCAGATGTTTATGCGAAAGAGATTTCGTATATTAATTCTAAAAATATTACTTTTTTATAAAATAAATTATTTAATATCAAATATATTAACCGATCAAAACTTTAATCAACATAAAACCGTAACAGCTCTTAATATTTATTTTTTATTTTTATTCTTTGAAAAAGTGACTTATGCCACTTTGAAAATAAACGGCTCATATATAACGATAACTCGACATATAACCTTGACCATATTATTTTAAAGGCGAGTTTCTTTGAATAAATTAAAATTGTTGATTTTTTCATTTAAATTTATGCTCGAAAACTGCTTTAAGATGATTTATAATTTAAACAGAGAAGATCAAATAATACGAAAGAAAGAAAAAAAGTTCCATCCCAAAAAAAAAAAAAATAATTGAATTTAAAATTATTTTTCTTAACTCAGAACACATTTGGCTTTATCGAAAAATAGGAAAAAGATGCAGATGCTTTGAAAAAAAAAACTAATCAAATAAACAAAACTTTAATTTTTCTTGAGTAAAAAATATATATTTTTTACTTTCGAATTTAAATCCACTAATTTTGTTTTAATTTTAAATTAAAGATGTTTTTTTTTATCATCATACTTTACACAAAATGAGTTTTTTTTGTTGTTGCTTCTGATGTTATTTGTTTAACATTTTAATGACAAATTTTTATAATGACTTTTTAATAGTATTTTATGTTAAATAAAAAACAAATTAATAAATTATATTTAATGATTAATTGCTTCAAAACAAAAAAAAAATTGTTTTATTTGACATTTTGCTAGAAAGAGTTTTATTTAGATTTATGAAATTCCTTATTTCGAAATTTAAAGCTTAAAAATATTCATAAATAAAATTACAAATAATTTTGAATATTTTTTGTTTTATAGTTCATGCGCTTTCTTACGATCCATAATATTCGTTGTTGTAAGAAAATTATGTTAAGCAAGGAAATAGTTACAGATTTTGTAATTGTTATGAATAAAATAATTCATTAAATGAAAAAATCTTATTGAAATTAAAAAACCAATTTAACCAAAAATATAATAAAAAAGTGGTATCTAATCATGAACAAGTGTCCTAAAGTGCAAAGAAACCAGTTGGCATTGAAGAAGTCGATTTAAATACCTTTAAACAAAACTTAATTTAAAAAGTCTGTAAGAAAGTTTTCAAAAAAACGATTGGAAGATTTTTAGATAAGTAACCCATTTACCTTTTTTCATAACCAATTGATTGAGGTACCTCTTGCTGTTCTCTGCTTATGATATAAAACACGTGGTCGCATCACAAATGATAAAAATCGTTTGAAATAATTGCTTCAAAAATTTTATCGAAAAAAATAAAGAACAATAATTAAATTTATATGCGTTTTTGATACCACGATGATACGAATGGGTAATAGGACTTTAAATTTGGAAAATCTATTGGCACAAACGTGTGACTGATTAAGAAGCTTGTTTTGAAAAAATAACTACAAAATTATACATAAATGTAGCTCTACATTTTAGAAATTACACAATAGTCAAAGCAACACTTAAGAATATAATTCAGCATTTTATATCGATCATTTGAGCAAAGAGAAATCTTAAATACCAAACAACGTTGCTCAAGTTTAAACAAGTGCAGAAGCGAAAACTGTGTTACAAAATAAAATGTAATCAAAGAAATAAAAAAGCTTTTCATTTTAACTTCTCCTTTAACCTTTTTTATAAATGATTTAAAAATTTTATTAGATTTTAAAATTTAAAGCAATTAATAAAATTCACTTTTCGCTTACGATCTTCCAGGCTAAAAATTATCTTAAGTACATTGGGGTGTGTGAAAAAATTACCGACGACAAGGTTTTCGTAAAAAAAATACTCAAAGTGTTGTGGTATGTATATGGATTGTGGATTTTTTTAAATTATCACTATCTAATTTAATAAACACATAAATCTCTTTATAAGTCTGTTTGTTTGTTCGTGCATTAATCACGGCTAAATAACTGAACTGAATTTAATTTAATTTAAAACACGGGTAGATAATTGCCCTCGTGGTAAAATAGGATATTTATATTTTCAAATAGCGGACCAGGAAGGAAGAAAACGAAGACGTGAAAATTTTTATGCGTCGGAATCAAATTTAACAAAGTCTCGGCTAATCGGTTTTAACAAAATTCATCTATATTTGTTTTTGAACTTGGACTTAAATGAGAGGATAAAGTTAAGAACGATTATTTACGTCTGTACCGATTAAAATAAAAAAAAAATTTTAAAAAAAGTTTAATTTTTAAATAAAAAAAGGAAATAGGTGGGAGAAATGGGGGACAAGGCCAATGCACAATTTTACGAATCTTAACCGATCTTAACAAAATCAGTTTATAAAGATATTTTAACTATAGATATCTGCTGACATATAAGATCCAATGTGATTTAATAGATCTTGCACGTATTCCGAGTAGATCCCCAACAAGGCAATAATATGTAATAAAGTCTCTAGAACAACCCTAAAATTACACCGAGGCAGTGCCAGGTACAATAAACTAGTCGTATAATAAAACAACATAAATGTAAGAAATATTTGAATTTGATTTCTGTAGAAACACAACAAATTAAAGGATTGGACTAAAAACATTCTTTAGCAAATTAAGCAGAAATTTATAATCCATCTAAACATTTTATGAGAATTCATTTAGCCTCTAGCCTGCCTTAAATATTGTCACATATACAAATACTGTGTCTCCGAATAAAAGGGAAAGAAAGAAGCTTTAGAACAAAATATACATATCTAATCTATCCTGCACTTTATCTTAGTTTTTTTGTTACAACAAATTTCAATATCTCATACATACGAAAAAAAATTTGCAAAGTTGACCCAATGACAAAAAAAAAACAATGTCACAAAAATTTAAAATGTTTTTATAAATATTCACATGTATCTACATATAATGACGTAAGTTGTTACGTTTATTTCAAGTTTCAGAAAAAATTTGTGTATAAATAATTATAACAAGAAACGAGGTCAATCCTATATTTTTTAATTTATTTTCATAGCTTATTTACATAAGCCTGCTTGCCTGCTTGCCTGCCTGTCTGTACGATGCGAACACCCGTATTAATTGCCGAAATAATTTTATTGAATGATTTATCATTTCTGTCGCCTTAAGCTACTGCTTATTATTGATTGTAAAACATTAAAAAAAACATTATTTGTTAGTTCAAGTGACAGCTATAAGGCATAGATTTTGAAGGAAATGCCATTGCCTTCAAGTGTGTTATGCATTATAACACAAAACGTTAAATATGGAAAAATTTCACTTATTCATTTTAAAATCTTGATTTGCAAGTTGCAGTAATTTTAAACATCAATTTCATATTTTTTATAAAGAATATTTAATTTTTTTTTAGTTATTTTTTTTTTTTTTTTTTTTTTTTGTAATTACACGAGTGAATTTTTCAAAAAAATTAATTAATTAATTTAAAAATTTTTAAATTTTCTGAAACGCTCGTATTTCAAATACGACAAATGAATTAAATTGATTGTGGCTGATTAAATATATTTTACTTTCTAAAAATATTTAAGAAAGAAACATTTTTTACAAATGTTTGGGGACGTTTTCGAAAGGAAACAGGAATTAAAAAAAAAATAATCATACCATCCTCCATCAGCATTCTTTGCATCTATCTACCTTAAGTTGTGTACATTGTAAACATCAACTACTAACCAACTAATTTTATAAATAAGAATACGAGGAGTATCCATCACTAATCATTATTAATTTGGTTAGAGTCCACACACAACCCAAGGTACTTCTTCGCTATTTTCTCTGCATCTCGTCTTGTTTAGGTATTTTATATTTGAATTAAGTTAATTCAGACTGAAGTTGTAAAACATTAAATGTTCCTTAACCACAAAAAAATACAACATATTTGTCAAATTTTATTTATTTTTAAAATTTTATACGTCAAAGTGGTGATACAATCGATGAAATTATTACACTGCAACTGAAGGTTTAATAATGGATAATTTTATATAAAAAACAAAACTGTTTGCTTTAAATCTCCTTGTCCAAACTTTCGTTTGATTTTCTTTTATATTTCACATGTTTAGGTTTCCATCAAATTTTTGGGAGCAGCTGTTTCTTCTGATTCTCTTTGTTCAAAATTTTATCATAACGAACACTCATTCGCTCTCAAATTTGCAAAAGAATGCAGAAAATTAGCTTTCGCACTTCATATTTTCTTTTTCTCTTATAAAAAATATATTTTTTTTAAATAAAAGTTTATTCGTAATAATTTCTTTTCTATTTTTTCAGTTAACAGTATCCATTCAAACGTAAATAATGCTTAAGTGATTATAAACTTTTCCTAACTTAATACGCGGTGAAAACTTTAAAATCATCCTTTAAATCAACAAAAGAAAATCAGTATTTTATTGGCCAAATAAATAAGTCTCAATATGTTTTTAAATAATAATTTAATACTGAAATCAGTGATATTCGGAGTCATTTTAACTGTAGTGGCAGCCTATCCCGAATATGAAGATGATACAAGCAATATTCAGCCTGAGAATACGCAAAACACTGTTAACGATAGACTGCACAATGCTGGCCTTTTACAACAACAACATTTACAAGAAGCCAATGAAAAAGAGCTTGAATTATTAAATGATACCGAAATGGATATGAATCCACAAACAGAAGTCAGTTTAAAAAATGTACGCAATATTTCAGATAATCAGTTGTCTAACGAATATATTTCGATAGAACACGAGCACGAAGAAAAACAAAATGTTAACAACAGACCGGACATATTTGATAAAAATATATCTTCACATACTAACGAACAAAATATAGAAGAAGCCGTATCAAGAGAAGAGGATTATGAAATTGCAATTCCCTTAAATAAGAACAACAGAATGGGTAGACTCTTTACTACACCCACAACAACAACAACAACAACAACAATACCACAATATATACGACGAATGGATGATAAAAAACCAATTGTAATACATAAAGATATTAATGTTTCGGCTTTGGATTACGCAGAGGATGAAATTATTGATCACATGCTACGACCTCATACAAATAAAATACCTTTAAATAAAACCCACGAGAAAGCTAGTGATGAAAATGATGAGATTGCTCCCTTAGCTATGAAATATTATGATGAAATCCCTCAGGAAAATGCATCATCAGTTCGTCATAGAGAGGAAGTTGTTAGTTCGGAAGACTATTACGAAGATGAATATCACGAGCCAGAATCAACAACAACAACAACAAGAACGGCAACGAAAACAGCTGCTACTACTACAAAAACACCTGATAATATTAGTTTAGGCATTCTAGCAGATAGCTTTTTTGCGGGCATTACACCAAACAACACAACAAAAACAATACCAACGCCTACAACAACTTCTCCTTTAACAACAACCTTTCCTGTCAACATTCCCATTATGGATCAATTTGATTTAACGTTATTAACAACTTTTGCTCCGCTGCCAACTCAGTCCGTATTGGGCTTAACAACAACATCAACAAAACCTATTGCAAATACAAACGCTGCTGCTGCTGTTGCCGTTGCCGTTTCCGCTTCTGACAAAAAAGGCAAACAAATACCCATTATAAGCACCGTTCCGGTTTTAACAACAACTTCAACAACAACAAGCAGTAGACGTCGTCTTTTGCCACACGAACAATTACGTAATTATATTGAAGATGCTTACATACGTATGCCACTTGCTGTCATTATTGATCCATCTGCAGAATCATTAGAGAAAACGAAAACATTGTGGAACGATGCCATGCGTACAAATTTGAATATAAAAATTGTTTTGGTAACATTAAATGAATCCGGTAAGTGTTCAAACTTCATTTTAAAGCATTAACTTTCATGAGTTGCCATATTTACTTTCTCATCAAATATTTGGACAAATGTCACCTCAATTAATTTATTAATTCTGTCTCTTTAAATATAATTAAAAGGAATTTTATTGATCGTTAATAACAATTTTGTGAAATTAGTTCTGTTGAATCGACATCTTATTTGTACAAAATAAATAATAAAAGAATGAAAGATAGCAACACCTTTAAAGAAGATAAAGACGACACTTAATCTCTTGTTTACATACAAATTATTTAAATTAAAGTCCACTTCTTCCAAACAGCAGCAATACAAATTCCCTAGATAATATTATAATTCCCTTACGAAAACTCTTTTATTTAAGGAAGCTTCAATAAAAGTAACATTGAATTGCAAAATAAAAATTACTGAACCAGATAATATGCAACAGAAACTTTAACTTTTAAAGAAAGGCAAGTTTCGTCAAGGCTAGTTGTCAATTTAAGCGCTATAGACAAACGTTATTAATCTGACACTTGTTAAATTGAAAAAAAAATAATTCTGATTTTGTCAACTCCTTTTAAAGCGAGTTCACACACGTCAATTTTTCTTGCAGCAATTCTGAGTTTTGTGGAAGAAAAAGGAGTACAGCATCATTTTATTTCTCGTTTCTTCACCCACAAAATTCAGAATTGGTGGAAGAACAATTGAAGTGTGTAAACTCGGTATTACTGAAAAAGATATCGTTCATTCCTGCTCTTATTCCTAATTAGAGCACAAAATTTAAGGACTTTTTTCCTTTTTTTTTTTTTGCAAATGAGTTTTATTAAAAATTATTAATATTAAACCATTATTTTTTTAGAGCGTGTCGCAAATCGTTAAAAATATAAATATACGCACACTTTTCTTAAGAGTATGTAAGTAAATATGGCATGTAAAATAGTAATAACAAAAAAAAAATATTGCAATTGGAAAATTTATCCTAAATGATTAAAACAAGTAAATAAATTTCTTAAATGTATTTTTGTTTTTCTCTCTGTCTCTTTCTCTCTCTTTATCTCACTATTTTGCAGAGGAACCACCAGCAGCATTTACTTTTAATAATACTCGCCAATTTTTAACCGGTTTAAATAGTATTAAAGAGCGAAAAAGTGGGGATGTCTTTAGGGGAATATCACATGCTGCCGAATTAGTACCCTATGACAGCGCAGTATTTATATCAACCGCTCAATTAGCTAAACACACAGATCAAGTCCAAGATTCAGCAATAACACTGCTCAAAAAAAGAATAAGGGTTTGTGATAACTTTCCGCTTTTAATTAATTCAACACACATGAAAATTAATTAATATAAAATAACAATTATTTTTATTAAAATTCAATTTAATTTTTATTTTAGTTGTATCTCATTTGGTTTGGTGAACGCTCTCTTAGTGAAAATGAAACACAAGACACTGTCGGAGGCATCTTGGGGGAAGTAGGCATTAGATCAGGTGGAGAAATTTTACATATTGTGTCTGGTGAGAATTCACAAGAATTGGAAGGTAGTACGGTAAGTGTTTGCTTTCAAACATATATAACTTTATATTACGGTAAATTGATATCGGTTTGAAAGTAAAAAAATAATAAATTTATTTAATAATTTTGCATTCCAGCAACTACAAGTTAACAAAAACAAAAAGAAAAACAAACTATGAAACTTGTCTTAACGAAGTGAACGTTTGTCTGAAGATACATTCATAATTTCATATGCATATGCATACATATGTATATAGATTTTACATACTACATATACACAACACATACATACATTCGCATTTGTTTTCCCTCACTCTCTCACATACGCATGAAAATTAAGACAAACGACAACAATTTGTTTCGAAACTACAGGTTACAAAACATCAAGAAAAAATTAGTAAAATACATTTAAGAAACTCTGTGTAATTTAAAATTTATATGAAAGTAAATGGTATCAAATTATATGCATAAATGTGCAACATATTAATAAATTATCCGTATAAGTTTGCACAGATTAAAATGATTAAAAAAAAAACTAAGTTTGAACGCTCATATTTAAAATTACTTTGCATATTGCAAAAAGAAAACTTGATAACTTTTAAATAACTAAATATTGAGACACTTAAGAAAAAATAATAATATAAAATACTTGCTTTTCTCGTATCTTTCAGCTTACAATAGTAGCTGATGCCCTACGCGGTTCTCAGGAAGTCGATGTACCCGTCGATACCACACTATCCAGTTTACATGTAAAAATCGATAAACTCATGAGAAGAGCAGTATTGGAAACGCCCAATGGCGGTTAGTTATCGCAAATTAAATTTCACTCACTACAATTAATTGTTAAAGCACCATTTATGTATTTCCTTAAAAATAAAACACAATTACTAACAAGAGGTTTAAAAACAAAAACAAAAAGACGCTTTAAGTATTAACAAAACTATCTCAAGCTTCAAATCTTTCAATAACAAAAACAACTTTAATAATTCTTCAAGAAGTTTAATTTATATTTAAACTTAAGCAAATATATTATTTTATTAAAATATTAAAACTTAATTGTCCTAATCGCGCTTAAGTTTAAATTACTAACTAACATAAGAACAACAACAACAAAATTAACAAATTTGTTAAAATGTTAAATAAAAATACTGGACTTGATGAGATTTATATTGAACAAAATATGTTCTTCACATACAGTTTCCACAAAAAGTCTGCGTACAAAAAAAATTATTGTGGAAGGCATGCAAGTGGTGTAATCAATACTCATTAAACAAAAATATTTCTTTAGTGTTTCAAAATATATAATGAATAAACAAAATTGCAGATGTCAGCAAGTTTACAATTTATAATGAAATAGAATATTTAAAATCTGTAAAAAAAATGTTGTGTCAATGCGCTTCTTAAGAGGTCTTTGAATTTATTGTAGTTTTTTTAAGAATCTTTTGCATCAAGAGAAGCAGTCTTGCAGTGTTTTTTAATTATTATTCTTTTCCAAGTCTGTATTTGATGTTTTAGTTTGGTTTTGACGATTTTTCCTATTTTACAAATCGCTTAAATGCTTGATATGGTTAAGATTTGAAAAATTTATTAGCCTTCACAACTACACACTATAGCGTTTAATTCTTTGTAATATCGTCCAGACAGCTTATAAATTCCTTGATTTGTGAAATTAAAGATATTTATAGTCAAAAAATCTTTTAAATAAATTTTCAGAAATCTGCTTTTAGAACAATATATTTTTATGTCATTATTTTTGTTTATTTTCTTACTCCGAAATAATAATTATTTAGTAAACAACAAGTTGCTTAACCTTTAAGCTGCCACAATTACCCTTCAACTCTTTGCTCTTTAGGGAGCAAAATTTTTTTCTTCTGTTTTAAATTCAAATGTAAAGTCAGCCTAAATATCATCTTAGCTATTTAAAAATGTGTTTAAAATTTTATTAAAAAAGAATTAAACAAATAACTAAACGCTGATTGATGTGGTTCTACGTCGTAGAAAAGTCACAAATAAAATGCATTTCAAATTTCGTATAAAAATTTGTACAAAGACTTTTGCTTACTAGTGTAGGGTGTAGTGTATGTAACATAAAAAGAAATTCTGTTTAAAAGCAATCCAGTTAACAGAGAGTAAAGTTAGCAAATCGATATATCATAGTCGAGAAATAAACTTGATACTTAGAAGTGATAATAGACGCGGATTCTTGTATTTATTACGAGTATTATTAGTGAAAAGAATTACTGTTCACATTGCTCTTCGTTCTACAAATACAAGAGTTAAATAATTCGTTATCATGTCTTTCGTCAGCTGTCATTATTTTTGTTGTATGACATGGTAAAAACACACAAACATGTATGTGTTGAATTACAACCTCTCATTTAAGAACGGTTTAAGACTGTAATACAAAGTTAAATGACTTGTCAAAATTTCAAATAAAATAAAATTTGGACACATTTTTTTTAATTATTCTAATCACGGCGTTTTTTTTAATTCTCTTTGGCGTTTGTAAGATCAAATAAAAATTTAATGAGAAATTCTTCTACTCTTTAAAACTTCGTGACTCATAGTTCGAAAAAAAATTTTAATATTATCAGGTCTTTAATTCACTTTTTGTCAAAATAAATTTAAATCACGCAAAAGGTGTTCTGCCTACAAATTATACTGAAATCACGTGATTTAAAAACGGTTAACTAAATGACTGCCGATTTGAAATCACTTGGTTATTTTTTATAATTAGTATTCCTTTTTTAATTCTTCTGACAGTCAAATCAATTTTTATTTGGAAAAAAATAAAATTCTTTTGTAAAAATGGGCATTTCAAATGTTACATTTCACTTTAGTCTCAATTAAAAATATGTTTACTAAATTTACATTTTTAAGATAAAAAATATTTATATTTTTATTGTGTTTGGGTCAGTTGTTCAATAATGCTTTAAATAGTTTGTGTCTGTATGTTTTATTTTGGTTTTATATTAAACTAAATTTTTAAGTAAAATGCAAAATTTCAAAATGGAATTTATTATTTTTTATGTAACAATAAAAAAGCAAACTTGTAAATATACTTTTATCGAAAAAATTCGAATAGAATTTTTTATTTGTTTTAATTTTTGTGTAAATAATTTTAAGCATTTAAAACGTTTTAATCTAGTGTATTTGTAGTACAAAAAGTAAAGTTATATATTCCGTGTTTAATTTGTAAGTTAAAAAAAAAAAACAATTTAATTTTGTAAATTTGTTTAAAAAAAATAAATAATTTTTTATTTAAGTTTAATCGTCCACTGTCTTTTAATTAATAATGTTTCTATTTGTTCTTGTGTTCGTTCCTTTTTAATGAAAATTCATTTTATTTGCACTTTTATCTATGTTTGCACCATAAACAACAACATCAAAAACAAATAAATAATATAACAAAACAAACCTAATAAGTAAGTACATTAACGTATTTATGTATGAATTAACAAATACAGTAAGCAACAAAATTGTTTTCTAAATTAACTATATTCCGAAACTGTGTTTATTTTATACATAATTTTTATTACGAACCAATCCATTTATAAAGAGCAGATATTTATTAAAATATTCAAGTCTGAACATATTCAGGCATGTCACACATTCGATCGGAATGGTTTTAATTTCGTATTAACAATCCCGATCGATTTTGTTTAACCTTCTTCGGATTCCGATCGATTTTGTTTATTCCTGAAAAGTATTGAATTTCGACTATATAATTTAAATGTGGCAATATTTAACACAACAAAGTAAACAACAAGGCTAATCTAAGTAGGACACATCATAAAAGAAAATTTATGAAACGCAAATAACAAAATTTCAAAGAAATTAAATTCCACTTTGAAATTAAAAAAAAAAAATAAATAAAAAAAAGTGGTTTCATTCCGAAGAATATTTTTCGTTTTCTCAGGAAGCAATTTACGGAATTGAAACCACTTTCGATCAGAATTGAGTTCTGCGACATGCCTCATTGTTTTAAACTTGTAGATGATATTTTTCAAGCTTTAAATGGATCACTCAAGCGTTTATTTTATAACTTTACTTTCTTTCGTTAAACTAACACTTTGTTTCAGTCGCGTTATGCTTAGGATGGTTGTGTTGCTTTATTTAAAAACAAAAGATGCCCAACATTGCTGGCTTCTAAGAAAACAAAACCGAGTTATAAATATTATCGTCTTTAAATTTGGTTCCTTTTTTATTTCAAATTTTTTATAAATCTATGTTTACTATAGTCGAAATGACAAGACCTGATTGGCCGCTTAAGTTATATCATAAAAAAGTCTTAACCCAGAAATGTTTTAAGAAAAACTAAAAACATTTTTCTTGAAGTAAAGCAAATTCATCGAAAAATTGAGAACTGTTAAAGACAATACAAAAAAAAATTAACTTCCAACCTGTTGTTCGGTTAGTGAATTTATTCCCAAAATAGGGATTTTCGTTAGTAAATGGGGATAAAAAGTCGTGTATGGGGTGGGGAATTTTCTTTTAGGAAGTTTATTTTACGGATTATGCAAGGCTTTGTATTTTAGCCATTTTTAAAATCAATCGAAAACCCAATATGATTTTCTCTTTATATTTGTTTTACGCAAAAAACGTAAATAAAATGAAAAGTATTCGAATAACAAATTCTATAACGAGTTATTTATATTTTACATACTTCACTATTTAAATAAAATTTATTTAATTTATTTTACTTCATCAAATCGAGCTTATCCTAGATATCACAATATATTGCCGACGGTTTTTTCAATTTTATATTTTTCCATTAAAATTACTTTTCCTATCCCAGTGCAACCTCTTATTTAATAAACAAAAAAAAAAATAATAAAAAAATTTATTTTATTTTTTATCTTAAGCAGGGTAAATTCAGCAAAAAAAATTTTGATTTAAAAAATTTTTTATTAAAGGTTTTTGAGACTATCAGACTTATTAACCTGTTTTAAGTTTTTATGAATACGGCCGTCTTTAAAAACATATTCATACAAATATGGCATATTTTACTTATTTGCACTTTTATCTATGTTTGCACCATAAACAACAACATCAAAAACAAATAAATAATATAACAAAACAAACCTAATAAGTAAGTACATTAACGTATTTATGTATGAATTAACAAATACAGTAAGCAACAAAATTGTTTTCTAAATTAACTATATTCCGAAACTGTGTTTATTTTATACATAATTTTTATTACGAACCAATCCATTTATAAAGAGCAGATATTTATTAAAATATTCAAGTCTGAACATATTCAGGCATGTCACACATTCGATCGGAATGGTTTTAATTTCGTATTAACAATCCCGATCGATTTTGTTTAACCTTCTTCGGATTCCGATCGATTTTGTTTATTCCTGAAAAGTATTGAATTTCGACTATATAATTTAAATGTGGCAATATTTAACACAACAAAGTAAACAACAAGGCTAATCTAAGTAGGACACATCATAAAAGAAAATTTATGAAACGCAAATAACAAAATTTCAAAGAAATTAAATTCCACTTTGAAATTAAAAAAAAAAAATAAATAAAAAAAAGTGGTTTCATTCCGAAGAATATTTTTCGTTTTCTCAGGAAGCAATTTACGGAATTGAAACCACTTTCGATCAGAATTGAGTTCTGCGACATGCCTCATTGTTTTAAACTTGTAGATGATATTTTTCAAGCTTTAAATGGATCACTCAAGCGTTTATTTTATAACTTTACTTTCTTTCGTTAAACTAACACTTTGTTTCAGTCGCGTTATGCTTAGGATGGTTGTGTTGCTTTATTTAAAAACAAAAGATGCCCAACATTGCTGGCTTCTAAGAAAACAAAACCGAGTTATAAATATTATCGTCTTTAAATTTGGTTCCTTTTTTATTTCAAATTTTTTATAAATCTATGTTTACTATAGTCGAAATGACAAGACCTGATTGGCCGCTTAAGTTATATCATAAAAAAGTCTTAACCCAGAAATGTTTTAAGAAAAACTAAAAACATTTTTCTTGAAGTAAAGCAAATTCATCGAAAAATTGAGAACTGTTAAAGACAATACAAAAAAAAATTAACTTCCAACCTGTTGTTCGGTTAGTGAATTTATTCCCAAAATAGGGATTTTCGTTAGTAAATGGGGATAAAAAGTCGTGTATGGGGTGGGGAATTTTCTTTTAGGAAGTTTATTTTACGGATTATGCAAGGCTTTGTATTTTAGCCATTTTTAAAATCAATCGAAAACCCAATATGATTTTCTCTTTATATTTGTTTTACGCAAAAAACGTAAATAAAATGAAAAGTATTCGAATAACAAATTCTATAACGAGTTATTTATATTTTACATACTTCACTATTTAAATAAAATTTATTTAATTTATTTTACTTCATCAAATCGAGCTTATCCTAGATATCACAATATATTGCCGACGGTTTTTTCAATTTTATATTTTTCCATTAAAATTACTTTTCCTATCCCAGTGCAACCTCTTATTTAATAAACAAAAAAAAAAATAATAAAAAAATTTATTTTATTTTTTATCTTAAGCAGGGTAAATTCAGCAAAAAAAATTTTGATTTAAAAAATTTTTTATTAAAGGTTTTTGAGACTATCAGACTTATTAACCTGTTTTAAGTTTTTATGAATACGGCCGTCTTTAAAAACATATTCATACAAATATGGCATATTTTACTTCTGAAATTAATTACAAAATAAATAAAAGTTTATCAAAACAATGCTTAAATGTAACGTAATTTAAAACGGCATTATCTATATGGAGCTTTTTATGGATAAAATAAATCTTTTTAGGGGGAATTTTGAGGATAACAACTGTCAATTTAAGGATTCGACCCAAAAAAAAAACTGGAAACCTTTCTTCTAACAAAAAAAAAACCTTTTATTAATTCATGTCATTATATGCCACGCCCTTCAAAAAACTGAAGAAAGATTTATTTATAATATTTTGTTTTTGATACTCTCATGAAATATTTTTAAAATGTATTGCTGCATGGAATATGCTGGGTGGATATGCTACTGATGAGCTTTATGAGCAGTAGCGAATGGTCATATGGATATGCTTTCCCCGCAGTAATACCTACTTCTCTTTTTTTTTTATTTAAATATTTGAAGGAATCAAGCACAATTAACGTAGATTAATTAAAAAAATACGTTATATTTGAAGGAAGTATTATGTACTTAATTGTTAAATTTATAACAGAAATAATTTCGTACTATTAAACTTAATTTCAATGTTCCAGCGTAGCCTTTACTTTTAAAAAGAGAACTAAATTAAATATGTGCCGCACAAAATATATGAAAACAATAGTTTCATAATACAAAACTATGAATCAACAAGTAAATAAAAAAACCGTCCAACACTATTTATTTAGTCCTTAAAACTAATAGAAAAAATAAGCTAGGCAACATACGCAACATCAACCAACATCTAATAAATATTACTCATACTTTCGGTATTACCAAAACAAATCGGAAAAAACGTAGATGCCATTGAAAAATTTATTAAACGCTTAAAATTTGTTTAACATTTGATTAGATGCATAAGTACATAAATATTTACCTTTTTTAAATAATTAGAAATAATCACCAATGTTTACATGCATAAGTATATTTTAAATAAAAAGTTTTGGTTTTATAAAACACTAACGGAATTGGAATCGATTAAGCAATTGTTTTTTTTTTACAGATTTTGTTTTAATAAATGTTTTCCTTGTATCTTTAAATATACAAAACAAAAATATTATTTCACAATGCTTTTGTTAAACTTTAGTTATTTTAAAAATTACACGATAACTTTTGTTTCTTATTTGTTGAAATTTTTATTTTATTTTTTCTTTAGAACAACAACAAATACTTGACTTTTATTATTGTTATTGTTTGACGTTTTAGTTTGGTTGTAAGAAAGTCAGAGCTGTTGTTGTAAAATAGATAAAATATAAGTGAGTCATTCACAATGACACCCAAATACAAGGGATATAAATACATTCACAATATAAAATAAGTATTCACAATGTGAATGATTAAAGCTCGTTATTTTAATTTTTATCTCACTTTTGTTTTTAGAAATCAATTTAAAAAAGTTGGTTAAATTTAAAACACACACAATAACACCATACGATGACGAAGATAAACGTTTAGATGCTTATGTTCCTTTAACAAAATTGCGTAAGGCTACCGTTTACAGATTAAAAATGATACCCGAAGATTTAACAACGGAATATGGTGTTTTCATACGAGGGGAACGTAAAGCTGACACTTTCTTAGGTAAGTTCAACATTTTCGATTTTTAATTGTTCACTCTTCAAAAAATAAAATTGAACTGAGTTTATAAATATTTGCAACCAGTTATTTCTCAAAAATTAATTTAATTAAATACAAAAATAAAATAATATGGTGATAAGAATGTTTTAAATGGTGTAGTATTAACGAATAGAGATAACTTTATTCACCCTTGAATTAGTGCCTGTGTCAAAAAGAAATAATATGTGTTTCAGTGTACGTCATTTAACTTATTAATCACAATTTAATAAGTTCGCTTAAGAAAGATTTAATTTATAGTTTCGTCTCCCAAGAGTGCGAATTGTACTCTATTTTTTGTAATATTTATCTTTTACAGATCTTTTTCAAATGACTCATAGTTCATATTTGATGACCTATTACAACACATAAATATAAAAGTTAAATTGATATTCCATAACACAAGTTGCAGGCTGAAAGCTTCAAAAATATTTAATGGTATTAAATATGCCGCATTTGGACGGTAACAAACGATATTACCAAAAGATATATTAACAAAAGAATTAAAACTTATTAAGAACACAACAATGATACAAATAGTTGTTATTGCTGTTTTATTTCTTCCTTAACATCACAGTCTGTAACTTAATATTGTCCATATTAATTTATAATATGATAATTATTTTAAAACAAGTGTTGTTTTCTGCTTAAAAACTAGCGGGAAATTTTCGATAACTTAAAAGCTCTGTTTTAATCGATAAAAATCTGTATGATAATACAAAAACGGACAAAAACGAAGGGAGTTTTATTGTCATTTTTGAAAAAAAAAATTATTTAAGTGTTTAGTTAGTAAGACCAATAATAATTTTCAAGAACTCGAAAAAATTGGTCAAAATAATTATTACCCCAAATTTGATTTCTAAATTATCTTAAAAAAATGTTAATTATGTGTATATCAAATCTTATCTATTTTTATTTTATACGAACTAATCGAAAATGTTTGAATTTACTTTTAAAGTGACAGTTTTTTTTTTTTCTTTTAACGGTGCTTTTTTAAAATTCATCTCTTCGCAAACTAACCACAACTCATATGTGTATCTGTCACATCCTTATTACACATCATTATTATTTAGTTATAATTATGAATATCTCTTGTTACTTTACAGATGACATGATCAAACACTATGAAACATATTTATTAAAGGATCATACGTTCTACCCGGCTCGTGAACGAAGTGTTAACTTGAAAAATACTCTAAATATTAATGACGATGACACAGATATCCAAACTCATAGTAAAATACAATTTCCAAGTGATGAAAGCAAATCTTCACCTAAAAATCAAGTTGAAACATTTTCAACCCAAGAAATTCACCGAAACTCGTTGAACAACAACACAAACGTTACACATTCTATGGGGGTAACCAAGGTGCATCCACAAGAAAGGAACTCTAATATTCTGTACAGAACAAATGCAAAAATTGAAATGGGCATACATTCTCAAATCATTATAGCGCCGGGTGTATTAAGTCGATTGTATTTTGAAGTAACAAACACTGGCTACGAAGCGAGTTCATATAATGTACAAGTAGTTGATGAAAAACGCTACTTAATAAGACTAACTCCGCAAAGGTAATAACTTCGCAATCGCACAAATAACAAAAATGTAATTTATTATGTTTTTCCGAATAGTTTATTTTTACGTCCTGGACAAATGGCCACTGTAACCGTAGCAATATTTGTGCCACAAAATACACCAGCAAACACTGTAGATCACATAACATTTTCAGCTTCTACATCTGTTAACACAGCTTCTTTAACAGTAAACGTTAAAGTTATAACCGCTATAGATGCGCAGGTATAATTTTTCAGTAAAAATTAAAGTAATTTGTAATTAATTATGTTAACAAAATTGTGCACAGGACAATACGCCACCTTCAGTTTCTTGGGCTTTCGGCAGTCGCTGTGAAGGTGTTTCGAGCGAATTAAGTTCCTGTTCGGAACGTTTTTGGAATATGTACATCACTGCCCAGGATTTTGAAACAGGTATTATGCGGTTACAAGCAACACCTTCGTCTGGCTTAATTTATACAAAATCCTATACCGTTGGCACTACTGAGCCTTTGACCGCTACCTATGTGGCTTCGTGCTGCGAGAACAAAGTGACGTTAGTAGCGTTTGATGTAGCTGGTAATCAACGTTCCCAGACCATCGATGTACGAGACTTAGTCTTGACAGAAGCATCTATAGCGGCCATTGTATTAGGCGTCATTTTATTATTATTGCTCGTTATATTGGTTATTGCAGCTATAGTATGGTGTTGCCGCAGACGTAAAATTGTATTGGATTTGCCCACATATAGATCACATTCGACCAGAAGTATGGAATAAAATATGTACAAGAAATATACACGACAAAAGTCATTTTATCTAATACTGTTAATTAAGTAAATAAATTGAAAAATAAAATCACAATTTATATATTAAGTGCCAAATTATTCAACAAGTGAATTATTAATAAAATTTAAGCTAATTTAAACTAGTAATAAATAATATCATCTTCTTATTGAGTTAATCGGATTTGTTTCTACTAACCAAAACGCGGCTTGAAAAGGATGTTCTTACATCAAAAGTGCTCACCAAACGACGGTCTTCACTGAAAGGTATGTCAACAGTCATCTTCTTATACTTAAACATTTTATTAATAGAATTTATGGATAAAGCTAAATTGCAGTTCAAATTGCTATAAATCTTTGGCCAAGTAACCAATCTATTCATATAATAAAACCGTAACAAGATCATTTCTGTACATGAAATATTTTTTTTTAACTTTGTCTGTTCGCTTGTCAATCTGTTCCATCACTTAAAAACTGCTGGATGATTTATACAATTTTGTGAGGAGTTCCCTCAGAGCCTTGGTTCAAATATAGAATATTCGTTAAAATATGCTCTACATTATTCATATATGGCCCTCAAGGGCTCGAAAAATTGGTTAAACAAACAACAAAAAAATAAATAAATAAAATGTGAAGGCACCCAATTTTACCGGCATAATGATACTCAAGCAGTTGTCAGTGCATTTTCTTTTTGTAAATGGAAAATGTTTAACAATGTTTACAGAGCTCCACAATATATATTGAAAAACATTTTTCTAAATTTGAATTTAAAAAAAATTAGAAATGACACGCTGAGGAAGGCGTGGGCACTGCTAGTAAATAATATAGGTACCAAAGAATATAATTTTCCCTTTTCATAGGTTCATTTTCTTACCGCTTTAAGGCCAGAAGGTATTTTTTAACATTTATTTCTACTAAAAGAACAAATGCAATTACGTTTTAGTTAGGTCCCAGCGTCTTAGAAGCATTTTTAGATCAAGGTGGTAAATATTTATATTGTAAAATACTGAAACATTCTTCAATATTTTTTTATATGAAGGCGAGTACCCATATTTATTTATTTACAAAATATTTAACAAAATAACTTTATAAACTATAGGAAAAAAGGTGTCAAGACCATATGCGCACGTATTGCAAAAGATATAGTGAAAAAATTAAATAAAGATATAATATTTCAATACTATATTTTACAAAAGTTATTTCAAGATGCTTTAAATAAGAATTTTAATACCAACAAATTCTTCTTACCACTTGTTACTTGTATTATGCGCAGGAGGAAATACGCTATAATTGTTGACTGTCCGTTCAGGAATCTGTTTTAGTATTTTTTAACTTTCAAACGGACTGACCTGACAAAATTTTATTTCTAGCTTTTCAAACTGGTTTATTATTAAAATTTATACCAGAAAAAGGATTTTAAAAATCCAAAAAATAGAAAGTGTTCTCTTATTATAATAATAACAAATACTTATCACACTTCTTTATGTTTTAATATTTTTACTTCGAAAGAAAGAAACGATTATTGATATGGAGTGTTAAACAGATTGCAAGGAAACAATATTAAAAGAGCCGTGTTTACGTTCATCTGTAGTATAAGAACTTAATTTTAGTTAAAAATATTTTTTTTAAGAACTACTGTTTCCATTAATTTTTAAAGACTTATTGTTATATTGGTAAAATGCAATACAATATAAGAGTGCAACAACACAACTATCGTTTTTATTTATAATAAATGTTAAGCAAATTTTAAATAAAATCAAAAGTCATTTTATAAGCTTTTGTTGTTATTCCACCCAACAAAATCGTTTATGCAAAACTTGATTTTTTTTGTCATATGTTTACCATTCATCCCTACATATTTGTAAAAAATCATAATTCTTACTTACCTCTTGTTATCAGCCCAGAGGATGTAATCAATGGAGCAGGTGAATGAACAATGGGTGGCGCGGCCGGCAGTAAGAACGGTTTATTGGGAAAATC
This sequence comes from Cistogaster globosa, assembly GCA_937654795.1. Lineage (NCBI taxonomy): Eukaryota > Metazoa > Arthropoda > Insecta > Diptera > Tachinidae > Cistogaster > Cistogaster globosa. The sequence goes on along the minus strand of OW569406.1, from coordinate 119,417,868 downwards.
ATCAAAAGTCAAACCTGTAACAGAAGCACTCAGCAGAGGATTTTTAATGGGAGTAGCGACGGAACGCTCTTGTTTTTGAGAATCACTCATGTTTTTCACGTTATTATATATAACAACTTATAACACTTGCTTTAATTATCTTAAGAAAAAAGTACATAAATTAAAAATAAAGTTTACAATCAAGAAAAATTGTTTTTGAAATTCCTTAATGGAAAAAACCCTTGAGAAAAACTACCAAAATCTTTTTTTACACATCACCACAATAAAATGTCAATAGACCGCTGTTACCTCCTGTTTAATTGAAACAAGCCGTGCCATACTATTGAAATTGATTAAAACGCTATTATCATAGAGTTAATAAATAAACTGCATAACACACTGTGGTTCTCAAAACGTTATGTCTGCGTTCAAGAAAACCTAACTATATTAAGACTCTGATCAGTACTGTACGTAAATCGGATATTTAATGGATACAGAGTTCTGAAAATAGTATTACTAATAAATAATAACAATACTGGCTGAAACTACCAAATTCAATGGAAAATTAGTCTTAAAGAAATTAGCTTTATTTTATATTAATTCGAAACGTAAAAAACATAAGTCTCAACAAGCACTCAGCGTTTATAAATTGGACAATTATAACTAGTTAGAATAAAACTTCCTGAGAGTAGAAAAAATAATTTAATTTACAATTCTTTGGTAAATGGCCCATGAATAAACTTGTAAATCATCCGTACAGGTTGCAGCTCCTTAACCAAGTTTTTGTTGAGCTTCTTGTTTTTACCCCACATAAGTGATGTATACCCAAAATTTGTATTAATATTAAGTAAATAAAATAAAAAAAGCTGTTAAAATTTTTTTTTTGAGTAATTCAGCAATAAAAAATTGGATATATTACAATTAATGTGATTTTGTTTTATTTATTTTCTTTTTTTAATTCCTAATTCACAGTTTACAATCGAGCCCATCAATTGGACGTATTTGATTGCTGCCGGGATCTTCAAGTAATTAAAAAAAAAAAAAAAACAAATTGATGCAAACGTTTAATAAAATTTAAAATAAATTAAATTATTTTAGTTTTTAAAAATATCTGTTTTTAAACAGTTTAATAAAAGTTAAGACTATCGCACTCATGTTCAATAAAAAAACTTTAAATTCTTACATTTTTCTTTGATAAATTTATAACCAACCCAAAAAACTTGAGCTACACACATACTTCGAGTAAAAATTGTAGACGTTTTTTTATTGCTAGTAAGCAAAACAAATTCTTTTGACATTTACGTCCATAAACAAAAACAAAAGCAAAAATAAATCAGCTGCCGTAGAGCACCCACCTTCCCATCTCTATCAGAAATTAAGCAATTGTGAATGGGTGTTTATTTTACAACGTGCTACAACAGATTTCATTTAATAATAAATATATAATTTATATATTTGTATAAAATTATTTTAAAACAATAATTAAGTGAAGCGGTTAAAGTTCAATTATGGCCGAAATAATCAAGGAAATCCAGGAGCGTGATTTATCAGAGTATGAGAAAATAAAGACTAAAGGAATATGCTCCGACGAAGAATTGAATAAATTAATAAAGGAACGTGAGCGCTTTGAGACAAAGGTAATCCAAAGCAAGAAGACGGCCATTAATTACATTGAGTACATACAGTTCGAAAAGAATACACATAAATGGATAATAGAGAAGGAAAAGCAACATTGTTGCAATTTAAGTGATGTGAAGAAATCTATAATACAACGTATTATTAAATTGTATCGAAATGGGACACAACATTTTCCTGATGATGAAAGGCTATGGAATAGTTTTATACAATTTAGCAAAAAATCAAATCCAGGACAAGTAGCTGGCATTTATGAAAAAATGCTGGGGGTAAGTATATAGTTACTAGCTGAGATAAAGATTAATAATTTTACGTTCTGACATCGTTCCAGTATCATGGCGACAAACACGCTATTTGGTGTGATTATGCGTTGTGGGCATATGAATCAACACAATTGCTTAAGAGTGTTAAAGAAATATTTTTTCGTGCTCTTAAAAGACATCCCTCCTCAGAAGTTATAAATCTAACATTTTTCGATATATTAATAAAAGAAACTGTACGAATATCTAATGTTGAAAATAAACTAAATGTGGCCGAGCGTCAACTGGGTCTGGACAAAGCAGTATTGTTGTATCGCAATAACAGGGCGAAAATAACAAACGTTTTTTACTACCTTAAACTACTTGAAAGATGCGAAGATGTGAAATTTGTAAACTGTACTGTTCTCCTACAGAAGGAAATAATAGATGATATATTAAAATATTTTTATGCCGAATCCATAGTATGGGACTATTTGGCCCAGAGGGAGTTAAAGGGCTATAATATGATTGATTTGCAGGAGATAACCTCTAGAAAAGTGGCAGAAATACAAGACCTGCAAACAAATTTAGATAATGATGGCGAGCCCACAATCAAAGGTGAAGTCTGGAAGGTACGAAGCTTAAAAACACGAATTGAGTTGTGTTTTAAAGTTTACGAAAAAGCCGTGGATGCTGTGCCTACCGAAGAAATGTGGACTTACTTTATAAATGCCATGTTAGATCTAAATCAGGATGTCCGAATGGAGGGTGATTTAAAACGCCATTGTTTGGCTAAATCATTTTATATGGGCCATAAATCTAAACTTATGAGTGTTGGTCACTACCAGGCTTGTGTAGAAATGCTTTTAAAAACACCTAATGGCATAGCACAGACTGAACAACTGCTACGAGAGGCCACAGAAATACACAAAAATGAAAAGTTATATGCACTTTGGATGCAGGCATACGCCGAAACTCAAAATGAGGCAAAGTTTTATGAAATCTTTTGTAAAGCTAATAAAGATTTGGGTACAGCGCAATGCATTTCAGTTTGGTTGTTAGCTTTAAAATTCTATAAAGCATACCACGAAGAGTATTCCAAGAAATTAAATGAAATTTTAAAAGAAGCCTCTAAACAAATACATCCAGAATTTGGTCAGTTTAGAGCATATTATTTAGAATACACAATGACACATGAATCCTTGAAGAAAGCTCGTAAGCTATATGATGAGTTGTGCCAGTTTCCCCCGCCTTGCTTGGAGTTGCATAAGAAAATGGCCGAAATAGAATTTCAAGCGGGAACACACGTAACTTGAAAACCTATTACTTTTTTTCAACACTTTATCATTTACTTTCTTTATTTTTGCTATTTTCAGTCCCAGGGAGATATAAGTAATATACGGAAATGTTGCGAAAATGCTGTTCATTACTTTGGCCAAACCAGTGTGGAAGTGTGGATTGATTTATTAAAATTTGAACGAGATTTCGGCAACATGAAGTTAATGTCGATTATTTATGAAAGAGCTAAAAACACTTTGAATCCCGAGTTAGTGGATAGATTTGTTTCTGAATATTCACTGTTTAATGTTATAATGTAAATAAGTAGATATTATACAAGAACAAAACAAATACACGATCCTTTAAATGATATCAGGACAATATGGGTATCATTTTGAATAGATCTTTCAGGAAATACTTTTTTTTTAATGTTTAACCTGTCAACTAAATATTTGATTTTTTTTATTGGAGTTCTTCATTTAACTAGATTTACATATATGGAAAAAATAATTTTAGTAAAATAAAAATAGTTACTCAATAAAAGACTATAATTTTAAATACAAAATTTGCATAAAATCCACTAATGAGCAGTAGCGAAATGGCCATATGGATATTTTTTCCCCACAGTAATACATTTCATTTAAGTTTTTAATAATAAATATTTCAAAACTTGTGCTGAATTTATATAAAATAATTATGTCCAACTCGTCAAACGAATTTATGTCAGCATGAAAGTTGCAAAACTTGTGCCAGTCGTTGATAATAATTGAGACTGATCAAGTACATAAACAGTTTCATTCACGATTTTCTAATTTTCATGGATTACGAGATTCAAGGCTCCAATTTAATAAAAAACTGCGCCTGAATTTAAAATCATACTACATAATGAAGATGCTAGGTTTCGTTTCTACTCTTGTTGGATTAGTTATAGAACTAATTTTAATACACTAAGCTCTACAGTTTTTTCCAAGAAACTGACTTTTTATACAATAAAGAAAAACGTACAAAAAAAATTTAACAACTTTGACTCTTATTTACATGATGCATTGTTTATTTTTTCACTTGTTGATTGTTTTCTATGTCTGCATTTATTTATTAAAAAATGTCATAGGAAGGTCCTTTTAAGTTTTTAAGGCACTAGCTGGAACAATTTTTGCAACTTTTCTTGGTTCTTTAACTAAGGTATTAGGACACTGCATTTCTGTCCAGCTAACTGGTACCATTGGAACACTTTGGGGACCGCAATCGCTAGCTGTGGCTACCACTACACCCAACTCATTTTCTGCCGTACTTAATTGATAACAGGATAGTTCAGTTTGTGGCAACTGAAAATAAATCAGTTTTAAAATTGTTTTAATAAAATAACTCTTTAAGAACTTACAACTCGAGCCAATATTATATCTCCAGGACGAAATGATTTATACATTTCAACACGATCCTTCTCAGTGGCTCTCACATCCTCTTTACGCAACATAGCACGATAGTTTTGCTCCAGTACATGTTCTGCTATGCTGAGTATAGAGCACTTAGCAAAACGTTGATTAACTTGCAGAACGCGTGCTGTAATAACATCCCCAGCAACAGGCACAATTGTTTGGCTACCAGCACATTGAACTTCTATAAATTTGCACTGAAAATTTTTAAATAAGCGCACGTTATACGCTTTAGCAATCATTTTAAGAATCTGTTACATTGTATCTTACATTGTCCTTTTCTCGTATATCCACCGTTCCCGCTAGTGTAGCATAGATGTAACCCATACGCTCATATGTACCTTGACCGGCTATTGTGTTTTCATTTGATAAACACAAACGCTGGCCAGGTAAACATATTAAGTTAGAATGATTTACTTTTTTATCAAAAGTGTTTGCAGTCATCCTTTGGAATAAATTTTCAATTTAGTATTTTTTACTTTTCAATGTTTTTATAGAAAAACAATCACAATAGAATAAAAACAACTAGAAAAATTGTTATTGTTACAAAACATTATTACCAAATAGGTACATTTATTTTATCAGGTAGTGTCGGCCGCCCAGCGGGTTTGTAGAGACAAATGTCAAAAAGTTGTTTATATTTTACTACTTTTGCTTACGAACTTCAAAAAACATCAACAAAAAGCAAGGCGAATAGAACAGGTGACTTGATCAAAAATTTTTGGACTCTATAGACTAAGGCGAATAAATTACCAGGTGGCAGCGTAGGCGAATTGAGTATTTTTTGCTGGTATACACCACTGTCAAACTCCATATATAAAAAATGTACCCATATTTTTTATATATGGATTTTGTTAGTCGTGTATACCAGCAAAAAATACTGAATTCGCCTACGCTGCCACCTGGTAATTTATTCGCCTTGCTATAGACTTTTGCATATTACTTGAATGAAATAAAAAAATAAATTTGACATAAATTAAGTAAAAAAATTGTTTCGTTCTAGGAAAAATTCCTTTGAACTTCTTTACGTCGTCAAATTTTTATAAAAGCACTGCATTATCAAGACTATATCTACAATATTTACTCGCGCACCCTGGCAAACAAAAAGTTTTTTTTAATTATTCGAAAAACTTGCCCGGCGAAAAGCGATTTATTATTGTTCTGTCATATAAAGTGCTTCTTAAAGTTTTCACCCATGGCGAAATAATTTACCAGGTGGCAGCATAGGCGAATTCAGTATTTTTTGCTGGCGTACACCACTGTCAAACTCCATATATAAAAAATTTGTGTACATTTTTTACATGGCGAAATAATTTACCAGGTGGCAGCATAGGCGAATTCAGTATTTTTTGCTGGCGTACACCACTGTCAAACTCCATATATAAAAAATTTGTGTACATTTTTTATATATGGAGTTTGACAGTCGTGTATACCAGCAAAAAATACTGAATTCGCCTACGCTGCCACCTGGTAATTTATTCGCCTTGATTTTTTATATATGGAGTTTGACAGTCGTGTATACCAGCAAAAAATACTGAATTCGCCTACGCTGCCACCTGGTAATTTATTCGCCTTGTTTTCACCAGTTCCTTAATAAAGTTAAAAATTTGGGGAAGAGAAACAAATTTAAAAAGTTTATGTTTTCAATCACTGTATTGATTATCTTCGCATCGAATTTTTATATAAATTATAATACGAGAAAAAAAATTTGTACACTTCTAAACACAGAATTAAGGCAAATTCGCCTTGGACAAAATATTTTAGCGCCAATTGTTGCATTGCCGATGTTTAAGTTTCATTAAATATTACATTCCTTAGAGCACTAACACAAAATGGCATTATGGGTTGATAAACATCGTCCTCGAGAATTATTGAAATTAGATTATCACAAGGTTTGTAAATTAAATATAGAATGGATAAATATGTCTAATGTATTTTGTATATCAAGGAACAAGCTGAAAATTTGAGGAACCTATGTCAACAGGGAGATTTCCCACATTTGCTATTTTACGGACCATCGGGAGCTGGTAAGAAAACTCGTATTATGTGTTTGCTACGAGAACTATATGGTCCAGGCGTTGAAAGACTTCGCAATGAAACCATGACTTTCACTACGCCATCAAATCGCAAAATAGAAGTAATGACTGTTAGTAGTAATTATCACTTGGAGGTAAATCCTTCAGATGCTGGTATGTACGATCGAGTTGTTATCATTGATCTAATTAAACAAGTGGCACAAACACATCAAATTGATCCAACTGGTCAAAGGGACTTTAAGGTAATTGTTTTATCTGAAGTAGATGAATTAACTAAAGATGCTCAACATGCCTTACGTCGCACTATGGAGAAATATATGGCCACATGTCGTATTATATTATCTGTTAATTCAACTTCTAGAGTTATTCCTGCCATACGCTCACGTTGCTTGGGAATACGCGTTGCGGCTCCTAATCCGAAAGAAATCTGCGGCATATTACAAGCTATAAGTAAAAGGGAAAATTTGTCATTACCCTCAGAACTAGCTGAACGTATAGTAGACAGATCTGAGCGTAATTTACGTAGAGCTATTTTGATGCTGGAAGCCTGCAAAGTGCAACAATATCCATTTACAGCTCAACAGGATATTGTCGAGCTTGATTGGCAAGTGTTCCTTCGCGAAACCGCCAGTCAAATACTTACCGAACAGTCTCCGACTAAGTTGGAAAAAGTACGTGATCGTTTGTATGAACTTTTAGCTCAAGGTGTACCTCCCGATGTTATTTTTCAAGGGCTAGTTAAGGAGTTGGTTCGCAATTGTGATATGTCCATTAAGGCCAAAACTGTAGAATATGCAGCATTATACGAGCACAGAATGCAAAATGGTGCCAAACACATTTTCCATTTAGAGGCATTTGTTGCACAGTTTATGAACATTTATAAAAAATTTATTGCCGATTCTATGATGGATGATTTCTAAAAATGTTTCTTAAACGTAAAGCTTCTTACAATTGTTTTGAAAAAAAGTTTATAAAAAAATAAAAAATCTTTTGGAAAAAATTGACGTTTGAAAATTTAATACAAAATATCAATGAACAATCAATTATTCTAGTAATCTACTTCTTACAATCACAATGACCCTCTAGGTCTTCGAGTGGAAGTGTCTCTTCTTATGGGCACAACCCTCCTAAACCTAACCTAAGTGTTCAATTTCTTCAAAATAGTTGATTAAATATTTTTAACTACGATATAATATTTAAATAAGGCTGAGTTATCTATAGAAATATAACGGCGAATATATTGTTGAAGATGAGATACGAGGGTTTGGCCAAGGTGAGTATTTGCATATCTCAGATGGTAAGACTAGAATTAAGAAAGTGAAATATATAACGTCGTGTTTATTTATTAAAATTTTTTAATAGCAAAAGCCGTCATAATACAAATACAATAGTTAATATAACTCCGCAATAAATTATAAAGTTTAGTAAATAAATTTAAAATTTATATAAGACATAAATTTAAAACAATACTTTATGAATTAAAAAAAAAGTATAAAACTAAGAGAAAAAATAATACCGTCATAGCAATGATCAATAAAAAATCGTTTATTTTTGCGGTATTAAGATATAGTTTGATTCATAATTTTTGTCGAATGAAATATTCTATCAACTTCTTATGGTAAACCACTGACGAGAGACTAAATGACATCAACTCCCTTGGCAACCTTCTCCAATAGCGAGCAGTTGTTACAATAAAAAAATATTTCAAACAATGAATTGTTTATCCTAGAAAGGTGTATAAAACTTATACGGCAAGATAAGAGGGACGGTGTCGAGAAAGAAACCTGTAAAAATTGTTGGTGTTGGCGAAATAAAAGCTGTCTATCATCCGTTGGTACTTCTTCATAGTATATTCGCCGGCGAAATAAAATAACTAACTCTCTATCTCTCTCCTTTCACCACCTGTCTTATCTCTCGTCTATCCCTTTCCTATAGAAAGTAGCACGGTTAAAAAAAAAATATCTAAATAGGTATTAATGCCTGAAGTGCTATTTCAATCAAGCGTTTAAATTTGTTTCAAATGTAATGTACATGTAAGTTAATAAAACACTCGTTATCTTACTGTTCAAACATAAGTTATAATTTTATTACAATAAAATTTTTAATTTCTAAAAAAAACTTCATTTTATAACCAAACAATCCGGGCTTGTAACTACGTACTACATATTTAAAATAAATTATTTATATTGTTCAAAAATCAGAAAAAATTGCAAATTCAGTCCATAACACATTTTAACTATTTTAGTAATGTAATGTGTACATTCATTCATACGTGTAGTTTGTTAAAATTATAAATAAATTTAAATCTTGCCTAGAACAATAACATTTTTAATATATAATTATTTGTGTAATTGATAAAATATTCTTAAGTTTTAAGGATATGGATATAATAAACTATTAAATAGTCACATTGTTATAGTGATAAAATTAACGTGTTTTCGAAAAAAAAAATTAAATAAAGATTAATCAATATTTGTAGTTCCAAGTAATTTATGAGAACAAAACGGTTAAGGGCTTTTTAAATCCGCTTATATTAGAGACAAAAGATTATTTTCAGTATACAAAGAAAACTAAATTTCTTTATTTAATAAAAAAAGGAAACAACTTCAAATGGCTGATTCTACTTTTGGAAATGCTGCAATATTTAAGTGACTTATTTCGATCCTAATCATGATCAGTAATTTTTTACTATTAATTATTTTAATTATGTTTCAAACAAAACAGCATTTTTTATATTAAATCAACGTTTGATTTTTTCAACTCTTGTCAGCATAACAGGAGATTTTTAGAGGACTAAAAAAATGAAATTTTGGAAATATACCAACAGAACATAAATCTGTTAGAGATTTAAGAGAGAAGGGGAAAAAATATACTTTGATTTTTTTTTACAATTTAATAACATCTTTAAATTTATAAATAAAACTAATTACTTCCGACATAAAATTAAAACTTTTGCTTCTATTAAATCTTATTTGTCTTTAAAATTTTTGTAGCATTTAGTACTTAAAAAAAAGATGTAAATAAAATAATTTGTGTAAAAGTGTGTTTTTGACTAACGTTGTATGATATTTAGCGAACAAACGTTATATGTAATTTCAAACGATTTTATCAATAATGTTAACAAAATAATATGTTAATCAAATGCAGTTTTCAATCTTCATATATATATTTTTTTATAAAACAATAGAGCGTGAACATAAATGGAAGAAAATAACTGATTGGTTTTGTTATTAAAAAAAAAAAAAAGTTAAAACCATAACTACATTAAAACATAATAATTATATAAATTAAACATACATATATATTCTCATATATTCATGGATTTTTAAACGGCTTATATTTTATAAGGATATCAGGATTTTGTAAATGATTACATTTTTTGTGTTCCTTCAAGTCCTTGTCATTGGCAAATAAATGCAAACAATAACAACATTGAGATATAAATGTTTTTTGTGTTAAGAAGGCAGTTTCTGGTGATACGTGAAATTTTAAGCAGCTATCATTAATTTCTAGTGGTTTCCTTAGTTTAAACAGATCCTTTAGCCAGAGATAATTCCCTTCTAAATGTTCGGAACTAACATCACTGTTATTAGGCACTTTTTTTGCACATGGTTGCGAGCTTTCTGTAGATTTTTCTGAAAACGATGTACGTTTTGAAAACTTACGTTTTTGTTTTGGTGTAGAGAAGAGTTCAGAACATTGCTTAATGTGTTCTTTGAAATTAAGGGAGTTTGTATAAAGTTTATTACATTTCTTACATTTAGTATATTCGTTTTCTTTGTGTTGTCGTAGAAGGTGTAAATTGTATAAGCGAAAGCCTTTTAACTTTTTTAAACAATATTTACATTTATATTTTTGCAGGTCAATTTGTCTTATAGGTTTTTTTACTTTTACCTTTTTTACCTGAGGCCTGAGTTGTTCACTGTCTCTAACTTTTGTAGTTTTTTCCTTTAATATTTTAATGGCGTCTTTGTTTTTCTCTTTCTTGGATTTTACTTTTGGTAACTTAAAACTATTTGCTAAGTTTACTATTTCCTTATCCTTTGGTTTTAACTTATTTTTTAGTTTTATTTTAATTCTAGGTTCATTTTCCACATTTGGCTTCAATATTTTTACTTTGTCATTTTTAATTGGTTTTTTAACTTTTTCCATGTGAGTTTGTTTAGGTTTTTGTAGCTTTCGAGATATTTTTTGAACTTTTTCAATTTGTTTTATTTTCTTGCTTCCATTAGTATGACTTACTATTTTTTTAGATTTATTATCTTTATCTCTTAATTTCCTTGCTATACAACCTCTATCCTTCTTCAGACTGTTATATGTTTTGTCTAATTTTGAGGTGTTTAAAGAGGCTTCCGTTATTTTAACTTTGGTTTCATTATTGACAGAATTTTGATGCTCGTTGATATGTTTCAGATGATGTTGATAGCCAGCCACAATGTTGCGACATATTTTACATTCAAAAAATAATGTTTTTCTCTTAATGAACTGAAAAATTTTGGCAGTTTTAGCTATTTCTTGTTGTCTTGCAGTATTCCATCCAAATGCACTAGCATGCACTAGCTCTCTCAAGTGACTCTTGTACTCTTGATATTTATGTGATTCAATTAAATGACGACACAATGACAGATATAGAGCACCGCACTTTACTTTGCATACTGGGCACTTTAATTCTTTCATTATGGGATCTTTAAGAGATTTTGATTCGTTTGGATGTTTTTCAATGATATGTTCTTTGTGTTCTCTAAATATGTCGTCGATGCGACCACAAAGCTGACACTCGTAAAACGTTGTACGTTGCATATAACGTAATCTAATGGTCATACAACTGTCCTGGCTAGAGCGAGGTTTTTCTGACAAAACGTTACCATTATATTCTCGATGTTTACGTCGCATATGATGAATTAGACGTTTTACTTGTTGAAAACCAACATTGCACAGTGTACATTTTTCCCCTTGGTGAATGAGTTCATGCACGGAGAGACTATCAAAGTCTGGAAATATAATTTCGCAAACATTGCACTTAAAATTGTTCTTAATATTTAATGCGGATTCTTTAGGTGGAGTAGTAATTGGAATAATTGGCTCTTGAGCTTTTACCGGACTCTCCTCATTCTCCGAGTCACTTGAAACTAAACTTAAACTTGCCACCAATCGTAGTTCTTTTTCGTCGTAAACTTTGCGTTTTCTTTTTTTTAATGAAGGACTTTTTATCTGTTCAGTGGCAACTTCACGAAACACAATTTCCTCATCATCTTCCACTTCGGCTGTTTTGCAGGTTTCATGCATATTCGGACTTTTAAAGCTGGTACTTTTACAAGGAGATAAAACCGATCTGCGCTCAATATTTTCGGTACACAAGTCATTTGAGAAATTGTTTACCGTAACACTAAGATCACATTGACTTTTTTCTTCTTTTTTTTCATCGTTATCATCACAATCGTCCAATTCGATTATGGCCACAATGCGATGACCCTGTGGATCGATATTAGAAGTTGGAGTTAGTGGAGGCATAGAGTGTATGGGAACGGGAGTGTTTTCACGCGATGTTAAAATCTCTATTACTTTTGATTCATCACCTTCACTACCACCACCTGTAGATTGGGGTGGAGTATACGTTGCATGAAATTGGTTTGTAAATTCTAGTTTCTCTACTTGCTGTTGAGGATATGAGGAGTTTATTTGATGCCGTGGTAGTTGCGTTTTCTGATCAAACTTTTGCATAAAAATATTAAACAACATGTCATCGTCGTCCACAATGACCGGTGTTTCTGGACGTTGAGTCCTTTGAAGAAAATCACCATTTGGTAAATTATCAACGAGTCTTATGGGCATTGATGCGCTTACACTGTTAACTTCAATTTCAACATCGCTGTTGCTTTCATGGCCACCGTCATCTAAACGATGGAAAATTTGTATGCGTTCATCGCAAACCTGGCAGATGTTTCCTAAGGTGGGAGTGGTGAGCAAAAGCTGTTTTAACAAAACCCAAAAGTAATTAAAAGTAAAATTAGTTGTTACGAAAGCACCATTATATATTTGAATTCTTTTTTAAATTATCTTACCTTTTTAGAACCCCTATTGTTTGCTTCACCCTGTTGTGTGGCTTGAGCCAAAAGCAATTGTTTCTTATTTAATTGTCTTAACTCTTTTATGGTATATTTAAGATTCTTTTCAGTTCTACAAATGCGGCAAAATTGTGTTTTTCCCATGTTAAAAAATAATTTGAAGGAGGCAATCGATTTTTATTTCGCTCTTAATACACTTAATGGCAGTAAATTAAAAAAATATAATAATTAACTAGAAATAAAATACGAAAATAAATAAAAACTTTTTCTATACTGCCTCTCTTCTAATTGTTTATTTGCAAATACTAATGAAAAATAGAAAAAATTAAATGACAGAGCGGTAAAAAGGCGCTTCTGTCAATCTGACTAAATATAGTTGGCAGCGCCATTGTGAACGCTTTTACCTAACGCACATTAATTTAACAGGTTATAGCAGTTCTAAAACAATTACAACATTAAAAAACATGTAATTTGTATTTGTAAAATATATTTTCAGATGTCAAAATCAACTAACGCTGCACATAGGCACAAATAACCAAATTACGACGATAAAAATAAATAATAACCACTATTGAACTTAATATAATCTATACACCAGCACACAGTAAACAGATAAGAATTTATTTTTTAACGCATCGGCTATTTGTCCAAATGTGCTCTGTAAAAAAAATTGATGTTATTATTTTTAAACATTTCACACAACTTACACGCGATGAAGAAAAATACGTATGAAAGCTATTATATATGTAATTTTTACAAACTTTTTTGTTCTATGAAATTTTTAAATATATATCTACAACACATGATAATCAAAAATAAAAATCCTAGAAAAAATAAGTGTAAACAAATTTTGCAAAAAAGTCAGCTGATCGACTACCCCTACCTAGTATATTAGTGTGTTTTTATTGTTGTATACATTTATATCTTTGTATAAATTTCAAAACACTTCCAAATTATTTACTAATTTGACATTTGGGATTAAAGGTTATGTTTCATTCTTTGCCGCCGATTATACGTATTTTTGTATTCAGAAACTTAAAATATTAAAATATAATTTATTTCACCTTAATAAATACCGATGGAAAGCTTAAGTTATAGGGAAGTTATTACAACAAATTCTTGTCAAGAAGAATGGCATGAAATTACCCTAAATACTGGTAGACAAAAACAATTTTGATCTTGTTTACAGAATACATAATTGTTTTTAACTATTCTATTTAGGTGGAACTCATAGTACTTTGCAGGACATTAAAGTAGCGGAAAAAGCTGGTGGTTTCAGCTATAAAAATGTAACTTTAATCCACAATCGTAATCGTTTTATATATTGGCGCACATACCAGGACTTACTAGAGCTATCAGAAATAAGTTTGGATTTTAATTTGTATCAAAATAATGTGCGATATAAATTTACTGATTCACCCGTAATAGCTGTTAACATAACTGAACAAGGAAAATATATTGTTGTCCTGGTTACTACTGTTTGCAGTTTACATCGTCTATGCTTCCGTCATCCAGACTCTATTTCTGAAAGAAATACGGTATCAAGTGATGCCACTATTAATTCTGTCGATTTTAATGATTTGCAATCCTTTTCAATATTTAAAGATGCTAACGCAGCGGCTGCTCGTGATCCAAATAGTTTTTATGTTATTGATACTCTAGGTCCTTCAAGTAAGTAATTTTAATTTGAAACATTCTTTTCTGACAAACAAAAATTATATGATTTCATTAAATATTTATTATTTAAAACTACAAAATAAAATTATTACTGCGGGGAAAGCATATCCATATGGCCATTTCGCTGCTGCGTTTTACAAAAGTTTTTTATTCAAAACTAGAAAGTTTTATATCAAATTCCAAGTTGATTAAATGAAAACTACATTGAATCAACAAAGCAAAATCTAACAAATTTTCAATAAAAAAAAAAAAAAAAAAAAAGCAAATATTCAGTTACTATTTTTATTTTTCTCTTAAATTTTTAACAAACTTTTCAGAAGATAAAGTTTTTTTTTGTAATAGTCGGTCGGGAACTCAGTATTACTACCGACACGGCAAAAATATACGACAAATACTTGACAAATCTTTTGATACTTCTAACGTTCAGCTTGTCGAGAGAATAAAACGTCTAAGTGTATTTTTATGTCAAGTATAATGAGTCAGACTGAACAATGCAGCTTTAACGTTTCGCGTTTGCTTTGACATTTTTTATTCTACAATTATATATTTCCCTTTTCGTACTAAATTGCGACTGGCACATGCACTATTATTAATGTCAAAAATTTAAATCCCTTAATAAAAACCTGTCTCATGATTTGAGAAATATTTTATTGTGAGGGTAGCGTGTCGTTTGAATCTCACAACAAAACTTTAAAATTGTCTTACATACATATAAGTTTGTTCACGATGTCCTATTAATTTGTCCTGGTGCGGGGTATTACGATCTTCTGTCTTTTTCTTTAACTTTTTAGTTTTTTATGTGGTTAGGAATTATTTGGATTTAATTATTAAAATTTTTTAATAGTTTCCTCTATTATTTAATAACCAGGATTGTTATCTTTGTATTATTATTTGAATGGCCTGCTTAGGCTTTTATATCATTACAGATAAATACGCGATACGCGAATAAATAAATAATTTAATTTTGAATTTCTCTAACGAATTCTATTTTCTAGTAATAATTTTCCTTTTTTTAATTAAGATAGCAACATACCTCACGCGGCTGCTAGTTGCTTGTCTTCAGACGGAAACGAGGCATATTTTGCTTTAGCAAGTCAAAATCTATTGATGTTGTATACAATGAATTGCTTGACTGGGCATACTATTGGACATCAACTCAAGGAACATCACATCATGCCCAGAATATTTTCTAATATAAAAGGAGCTTTAACGTATGTTCTTTTAATTTTTTTTTTCAAAATTTGTTGAAATGCAAACAAAATTATTATTTTCAGTGGTAAAACTGACACATGTGATGCTGACCACGCTAGCTCATTGGTATTTGCTTGTATTAACAATCAAATTATACTTTTGGCTCTATACCGTAACGACCACTTGAAAATATGGTCCACTATTAATATGCAAATTATTTGTGCTATAAATTGTGTAAGGGATTCAAGCGAACAACGAATGCAAGGGCGTAAGTTTAGTTTTATATTTTTAGGTAAAAATTTCATTGCTATTATTTCAGCTCAGAGTAACGCGTTGCGAAAAATTAATGACACCAGTTTCTGTGCATTTCTCTCACATTCATCTGGTTCTGAATTTGTTTGTCTTGATTTGGACATCGATTCGGCGAATAGCAGTGGGCTTAGTTTACAGCGTCGTAAAATAATATCTGCACCTCAATTGGATCTAACCGATTTTCATGTATGCGATTCTAGAATATGGGCGCTATGGAGTAATGCAGAGGGCGAATTTAGCATATCAAGCTTTTCACTTGCCCGTGGAATGGGTATGAATTGGGTTTCGGCGGCTATGGAGCCACCTCCAGATCGCTATTGTCTAGGTATCGAACAGAGCATGGATCCAAGAGAAGCATATTGTTCGTATATATTTCATCCTGGAAAATTTGAGCGTAGCGTTATAGCAAAGGCTTTATTTGTATGTATTGGCTTTTTATGTTTTTTCCTCCAAAAAAAAAAACTTTTTATTTTTAGATGTTCCGTAGGTCAAATGTACGTTTTGAAGGCAAACACTGTACAATGACATTGTTAAAAGAACATGTGTGCCAGGCCATCGAAGATGAGCTTCAAAATGAAGTTAAGGATTTTGATGTTTCCGATGATGATTATTTAGAAATATCTACCAGATTATGGGAGAGATTCTATTCATGCTGTGAACAATATCATATAAAAGCATCACAACCCATTGGATTATTAATATTGGAAAACTTAGATGCAGTTTGTGTAGTAAAGAAAAATACATTTTCTCTACTTAGACCTTGTGGAACTTTAGAACATTTAATGCTTGTAGGCGAAGATGTCGAAGCAAACACTGTTGTTCCCCTACATTTTTCTGATAACGAACAACAAGGCAGAGATTTGGTAAGATTGGTGGAAATTTTGGCGCAAATTGAAAAATGGCTTCCAGAAGATATCAAAATAGATACTGATCGTAAACTTTACCAATTGGAAATGCCTAATGTAATAATAGAAAAACTGACCGAAGAACTATTGGCGGGAGATACTGAAAAACAACTTTTTCCATCAAATTTCTTAGTGGTCATAAGGCAAAAACTGCAGTCAATTAAAGGTTTGCGTACTGTTATTTCGATGCTGCTTGATATTTTACGTATGGATAACGGTATTCCCGAAACAATGCATACTAATTTTAATGAATTGAATCATACCACCAGAAGGTTTATGTCTATCGGCACTCTTTTTGGAAGTCAGGTTGGTATATCTTTGTTAGCTGAAACTGTCCGACAAAATGCTTTGATACGTTTTGCCATCTGCCGCAACCTCCTGCTACTGCAACAAATTTTAATCGAAACGCATTCACTACCCGTCGATATTTTAGAATGTTTACGTTCACAGTATATGCCCGATCTTTTAATATTCTTGCAATCATACTACGTTATGATTTGGATATCTGAAACACCAGTCAACATTAATGCGGCAGCAGGTATGGAATCTTCTATGCAAAGGCTTAACCTTTTGCAGTTGACTTCTGGAGGCGGACGAATTTACTCAAACGGCGGTAAATGTAACTCAGCTCCGTTGCTGCAAGTCTTCCTTAATGCCAAGGGACTGTATACAGCTTTAGCATTGTACGCAGAAAATTTCAAACTCCTAGATAACGTGGCATGGCAACAAACTCTAATGCCCTTATCTACTATAGTTAGTCAACTTATTTGGGCGGTTTCATTTAATTTTGTATTTGGTGAGTGGCTCTTTAGTACTTGCCAGCACATAATTATAGCGGATTATGTGCGTCTTCTAAACAGTTGGTGTGAGTGGAATATATGCTCAAGACAATTCATTTTGGCAGTTACATTGCTTGATGGTGGTGAATCTCACAAGGCGTATGATTTGTTTTTACAATCGGCAAAAGGTGTCGTTAAAGAACAATTTCTGGCCGATAAAATTTTAAAAAATACCCCGTATGCTTCAATAGTAGAAAATCTTTCTGATATTGAAAGCGATGAAACGCATATGAAAGTAATTAACCAGTGCATAGCTCAATATTACCTTAAAGTTATTCAGCTTTTTGAGCAGCACAATGCTTTGGATCACATAATATCAATGGCTCAGGTTGCTATTGGTTTGTTGGATAAAAATGATCTTCAATTGCCAATGTTTCAGTCAATCGTTTTTAATAATCATCTACAATTAGAACATTACGAGGAAGCTTATCATTCATTAATATATAATGCCGAATTGTCGCGTCGTAAGGATTGTTTGCGACAGTTGGTCATTACATTGTTTAATTGCAAGCGGTTTGATTTATTAATGCATTTTCCCTATGTGGGTCTGCATGAAGAATTTGAAAATATTGTCGAATCCAGAGCTCGATCTCAGTCAATGGAGAATAATGAAATTTATGATTTTCTTTATGCCTTTCATGTCAACAACGGAAATATGAGAAAAGGTAATTTAAAATATTTTAAGAACAACTTTTTGTTTTATTTTTTAATTTTATATTTCAAGCCTCTGCGATCATGTACGAACAATCAATGCGATTTCAACTTGAAGGTGACTCCTTAGAATCGCTTAACAAACGCTTTTCCTCGCTTCTCATCTGCTTGAATTGTTTGCACTTAATTGACGAACGATATCGTTGGATTGCTAAGCCTCTCATAGGTGATGAGTACGATATAAATAATTCAGCTAAGAGTGGTTTACTGACCGTAGATAATGATAAGGAAATAGAAGGTCAAAGTACAATGAAGACACCCCAAGTTGTTGTCCTCGAAATAAAACATATAAAGAAGGAATTGCTGCACACCGAAGCACTAATTAAATTATCAGAACATCGCAAAGATATTCAATCATTCCTTAATGCCGGACCCGAAGAGCTGTCAATGGTATTAGCTAGTTGCGGCTTATTTACTTCTGCCATCAAGCTAGCAAAAGGATTTTCTATAAGCTTATTGCCCATATTTGATAGCCTTACTGGCGCATGTGTGCGTACAGCTGAGGAAAATCCCACAGATGCTTGGGAATGGCTACAAGAAAATGATCTGGCAGATTTGCCGCATCGAAATAAAGCCTCAGACATGGCCTGGTCACTACTACGTAAACTGGTTGAAGATAATGAAGAGGTATCGTCAACACAAATTCGAAAATCGGTAGTCAACAAATTGTTAAGTTTGCAAGCGTTTATACCACAATGGCTACATAACAGTTACAAATTATCCTTTTGTTCAGAACTTTTATATTTGTACGTTAAGCATAATCGGTTCTTAGAAGCTGCTGCATTGGCACAGGAAATGCTATCGGCTATGTTGGGAGCGGGTAGTGAGTACTTTAGTTTTAAGCATTCGATTTCTGTCACAAGTCCAGAAATGTGCATACCAATCAATACGATCGATGTACTCTTAAATGGTTTGAAACTTAATGGCGAAGATATCGAATATCGCCAGGCTCAAGCTGAACTTGAGGACATACTAAATAAATACATAGAGACAGCGACACGAACGGCTCAGGATAAAATTGAGATGTCATTTCAAACGAGTAGGGAACTTCGATAACAACAGCGGAATTCTTAAAAGAATCTATTTCTGAATCTATTTCATTTTTAAATACAATTTTTTAATAAATGGTAACTTTGTTATATGAACCATAAAGTTAAACTCAATGTGTTGATATTAATTTGTACAGTTTAAAATTGATTTTCATAATATTAAACCCGTTGTTAAAGGCTTTCGGGTGTTGTTCTATAAACTTAAATTTTAGATGGATTTGATGCAAGGTTACGTCGTTGATATTCCTTTAATTACTTTAGTTGCTTTTTGTTCATTGCAGTTTTTTTTATTTACATCACCCTGTTATTATTTTTTAAGTACGGCAACACTTGGTGTTTCTAACAATTTTGACAGCACTTTTTATCTCCCAGTTTGCAAAGTCGGTTTTTTGTGAGAAGTGTTTTACATTAAATTTACAAAGGATTTAAAAATAGGAAATATAAAAGATTTTTTTTAAATTTGAGCTGATTTTAACTTTGATAAAAATTAATATAATTTTAATTAGATAATGCTTTAGAAAAATTAATCATCTTCACATTGAAGAGCAGAGGCCAAGACCCACACGCATAGTTTGTTAAA
This sequence comes from Cistogaster globosa, assembly GCA_937654795.1. NCBI lineage: Eukaryota > Metazoa > Arthropoda > Insecta > Diptera > Tachinidae > Cistogaster > Cistogaster globosa. The sequence continues at coordinate 119,397,939 of OW569406.1, read as the reverse complement.
TACATACGAAACAAAGGCGACATTGTCGTCCATCACCACAAATTTGGTAAAGAGTTGTAAAATAGAATAATCACAATAACAAAACGCAACTTTTTGTTTAAAACCAAAAATGGTGAGTAATAGTCGTTTTTGACCATATTGAATAAATTTTAAACATCACATATAGTCTTCCCAATTGACTTTGATGAGCTCATTGCTTCGAGAATTCTACTTAACGGCCACACCTAACAGCCGTAAACGGGAAATTGAATCAGAATTATTGGCGTTCAAGAGTCAAGCTGAGTCCTGGAAGACAAGCCTTTCCGTCGTAAGTAACAGCGGCATAGTTAAACAAAATGAGAATCTTTGGTTCTTTTGCTCTTCAACCGTGGAGTATGCAATAACACGGCGATGGATGCAATTAGGCAGCTCAGACAGAGCACTAATGAGAGAAGTACTGTGGAATGGATACATCAATTTGCCATCCGAATCACCAAAACGTCAACGAAACACTTATGCTCAACTTATAGCCTTAATGGGTAAACGAGAATTTCCCGATGAAGATCCCAACTATTTTATGCACTGCTTAACATTAGTTAAAACAAATTTTGAGTTGGGCATTGTCTTATTGCGCACTACATCTGAAGAAGTAGTTAGTAATCGAGAAGACGTTAGTACTGATAGGAAGCAATACTTCCATTCTTGGTAAGTAAAAATTATGAAAAGTTTTGTAATAATCTGCATTTTAGCGTTAAATAAATAACGTCTGTTAATGAATAATTTTAGGCTACATTGAAATTGTGTTTTTGTTACTAATCTTTGTAATAATAACATATTTGAAAAGAATTAAGACTTATGACAAATCTCAAAGCGGATAATAATAAAGCTGGCGAGTATAATGGTCATTATGGTCGTTTGTATAAAAATATGAGTTTCAGTTTAATATTAAACACAATCATGATTAGCAACAAGGCCATCAGATAAAAATTTGTTTTAGTTTCTAAGATTATTTCAGATATCCCACTAATATGGTTCGATAGAGTAGTCCTTGGACCTTCATTTGTATGGGGTGTGTTAACCAGCCATTCTCCATTTTTCTATAATGGCCACAAATCTCAAGAAATTTTCAAATAATCTCACTAAGTGCACTCTAGCACAATTTTTCCATATCGTACAAAACATAGACCAGGGCCCAAATTTCCGGGATATGCATTTTAGTTATTTAAGGTCAAAATTCCAACGACTGTTAAGTGATTAACAGTGGTCTGTTAACTGCAAAATCAGCTATGTTAAAAAATTTGGTTTAGGTCTCTACTAGTTAAATTCAAATTTATCTTCACACACATGAGAAAATTTAAATACGCCAATTGATCGGAAATAGTTTCAAAAATTTTATATTAAAAACAGCAAGATAGGTCCATGTTCTTCGAGGCAGCGAACAAAACCTTCGTATTTTTTTTTAGAAAATATGTACAGAAATATATTTTCTAAAAAAAAATACGAAGGTTTTCTTAATAAAATTCGGTACAGAACACTAACGTAGTGTACTTTAGGGTTTTTTTTCTAACACTGAATAGTTCAGAGGGAAATCTACAGTATGGTGCATGTGATTATACATATAAAATTAAGATTCGGTATGACCGAGTATAGCACTCTTACTTATTTAAACTGAATTAAAAAAATGTAATTTAGTTTTAATTCTCATGTAATATTATTATTTTGGCCATTTTGGGCTTTGTATTATAGAATGAAGTAAAAAAAAAAATACATAAAAATAAAACAGATTTTTATTAATGAAATCATATTTTTGTAATATTATTCGCAATGGCAAATTACAATTGGTCTCGGGTTGAAAGGCCCGAAATTCTCCTAAGGAAAGTATTTCAACGAAAATAATCATTGCATGTCGTAAAAAAAAAGTTTTGAGTTTTTTTTTTTTTAAATATTAATTACTTATTTTAAGTTGTGATAATTTGTGTTGACCTCTGTTTAAAATGTTGTGTATTTACTGTGTCTCTCGTTCTTAAAGCACATCAATGTGTTTGCCTGAAGTAATGGATTTATTAACAAAATACTTAATAATCGCTGTGTGTCATATAAATGGCAAAGACATTCATTCCATATCAAACACACTCATGGATTATAGTTTAGTATCATCGCTGCCAAATGACAATCAATTAAGGTAAATTTTTGTATGTTTGCTTATATCCCCATTATCTTTTATTTGTCCCTTTAACGTAAGAAAATTAAAAAAAAAAATATGATTTTTTTTCTGGTTTAGTTTCTATGTAATGGAACTGCTAACATGTGTCCAACATTTAGTTTCCTGGATAAGAACAGATTTACTATCAGAACACTTTCTAATGTCAATATTGGATATATCACAATGGCGTTCATCACATGAGGAACTATCAGTAGCTGGCTTATTTGTATTGACTGAACTTTTTTATTTGCAAAAATCGTTGCCCAACAACGTTACCCTAATGACAGGCATTAATATTTTATTGGATCAACACAATTCATCAAAGCAACAAAGTGAAATGTATATTGACAAATTTCGCGAACTTTTACGTATATACTCCGCTAAATATTGGCTGAAAATGTTGCAAGAACCTACGATATTAGATAGTTTTTTAAAATCATTATACAGCTATACCGTATATCGTAAGTTGTTATTAAAATTGAATTTAAAGTTAAAGAAGTTTAGTAATTAATAATATCATTAATTTTTTTCCATATACTTATTTTAATATAACAAATCGCTTTGCTTAAAGAATGTGGTGCATACGATTTTACAGAAAAATTGGAAATTTGGACTCCTATTATTAAGGGTTTAATAATGAACAATAAATTAAACCGTTACAATGATGTTATACACCAATTAGTGTCCGAAATTATGCATCGCATACAATTTGAGTACAATATTGGCGAATTGGACGTTTTGGATAACGAGCCAGTGGAAGATAATGTAAAATATTTGTAAACAATTTTATTTACAATTAATAATTAATATCATATATATTTTTTAAGACACAAACTGAATGGCAACAATATTTAGCACAGTGCATTGAGTGCATTGCGTTAATTGCTGAGTATCGTCCTAATACAGTATTTGCCCAAGTATTTAGTCATTGGTCTCGACCATACGTTTATCTTCAATCCATAGAAAGCGATATAAATAGTGGTAAATGTATCAATTTATCCTATGGACTCAAATTAAGAAACTTTATGCAGAATTTACGAGACTTTTCTACCGTGTGTCAGGCGGTAGTAAGAATATCTCCGTTATTAGATACAAACACAACAGCTGAAGCCGCTTCCGAAGTTAACTGCCATTTAAACGTTTTATCTGAAAATTTACTAACAACGCTTCAATTTTTTACAAGCAACAAATTGCTAACAATCGATTTTGATTGTTCAACATTTCAGACTGATTACGACTATCTGTAAGTAAATAATAAAAAAAACAAAATTCGAAATACAATATTTAATTTAATAAATCATATACGATGTCATTTTAGATATGCTCAAGTTCTTATGGCTATACGTAGTATTTTACCATTATCTCAATCACTTAAATCCGATCATAGGCTTTTGCAACTGTTCGAATCGTTGGGAAGCATATTCCAACCCAATACTGTTATGGGAACATCACCACTCATCTATATGGCAGCAAGCCAACTGCTGTTATGTATTTCATCTGTGATACGTCCAAAATGTCTTTTGGAAATACCAACAATTGTTAATCTTATGCAAATGGGTCCTCGTCTAACGCATTTACCACGACAAGTGATTGCAAATATTTATATAAGTTTAATTAGTTATTTAGTGTTGCCATGGAAAAATATCGACGACCAGCAGCAAGATTATTCACGTCGCTGTTTAATCCTAAAGGAATATGTTGAATGTTTGGCGCAAGGTTTCCTAGAGTTAGATTTAAATTCACTGAATGAGGCAACAGCAGAAGCTAAAGTTTCATCAATTTCTTTAAGTTTATTAGTTACATTTAGTTTAGTTATAGAATTTTTTAAAGACTCTCCAAACACAACAAAAGACATGTTAGCATCTACTTTAAAGGTAAAGACTTGAATTTACAAACCCCAATTGCTAAATGCCTTAAGATTGAATTTTATATTAATTAAAAATTTTCTCCTTTTCAGCCTATTATAACAAAAGCTTTAATGATTTATAATTCATTTGGCCAAAATAGCAATGCAATATCCATTACTGTTGCTGAATTTAGTTTAAGTGTACTGCGTACATTACAAAGTCAATTAGGTTTACAATTTATCAAGGAAATGATAACACTGTTCATTACAGTGAACGTAAGGTGAGCTTTAAAACACAAACTGTGAAATATGCGTTAAAATAATGTGATTCAATTACATTTCAGAGAACAATTAACTCTAAGTCGTGTGGTGGTTATAGAGAAAATTTTACAAATGTTTCAATTAATTGTTCAGCAACCGGGCAATGCATCGCTATCAATGTTGCCTTCAATATTAGACTTTATATTTGAACACATAATACCGTTATTGCAAGCAGAAAATAATGTTGCTGATAATACAGACTTAACCAGTGTAGTTTATTCGCTGTTTGATAGGTATTATAAATCGAATACACTGTAAATAACTAAATTATTAACATTATTTTTATTTTAAGTGTACTCACATGTAAGTGGCAATATTTCTACAAATCATATGGTCAGCTGAACGGTGCAGCATTACGTCAGGAAAATGGCAACAACAGTGACATCAGTCTAATAAATCCCAGCGAAAACTTACATCCTGATCACTTTATGGCCATTTTAAATGCTTATGGACAAATTATTGTTGCTGGCAACGATCCGAATATAGTTCGAACCGTTTTAATATCTATGCAAAATGTTCATGAGAAATGGCGTCTTTATCAGAGGCCATTGTTCAAGGAGAATTTATTGGCCTCATTTCAAAGAGCTTTAGTTAATGTTCTCTTGTCCGGGGAAGGAGCTCTGCATTTTGATTTGTTGGCAAATGCTCTATTTTCTATGTCTCAAGTAGATGCATTGAAAATGCGTGAAAGTTTTGCAAACGCTGGTATATCCATAAATATGAAGTTAATTGATGAAATTTGTTTATCTACGGTAAGTTACAACTTCGAAATTTTTTTTCTCTCAAAAATCTTTTCATGCATATGTTTGTTCTTTTACAAAAAGTAAACAAAAAATAATTTTTTTTTAATTTAATTCGAACAAAATTTTTTATCATCATAATTAAAAAATTTATACAAGTAGCTGTAAATATAGCCTTTCACAAAAAAAAAAAGAAAAACTAAAAACAACAATTTATTTGTTTAGCCAAAAACAATATATTGCAAACATTTTAAAAATCAAAAAGCTAATAAAAACGTATGCAATTTACTCAACTTACCTGATTTTAACAGTGGCCCAAAACGACAAATCTAGGACAAACGTCATGAAAATTCACTATACGATATAGTCTGTCGAGTTGCGTACTTTAATTTACATTTCTTAAATTGGATTTTTGGGCTAATTTCCGGCTACATTGGCAAAATACCTCACTGAGCAGTGTTCGTCTTATTTCTTCCATTCAGAAGATCTATAAAGTATTCGCGCTATCTACTCATAATTTCCTTTTTATTTCTCAAAGAAGCACCTTCTTAATTTCGAATGTATTTAATGAAACAATCTCTGAATCGTCATAGGTTTATTTTGCTTATTTTTTATCCGCTGTTCTATCTATTTTTAATATTTTTTAACGTAATTCTTCCGCAGCTTTTTCTTTTCCTTTACATCAGTTTTTATGATTTCATTCTACCATTTAGTATATTTATCATGTAATCCTTCACTTTTTGTTTCCCTACATATTTTCTTCACTGCATTAAGCAAAATTATTTTGAAAGAGAGCTTCAACTTTATCGGGGTTATTATCATCAGGCATATTTGAATATAAAAATTAAAATTGCTATTGTATGTTTTAAGACCTCAACATCGTTATCTATATTCTTTTTAAGCTTCCGTTTTCGTGTCAACTTCTTATTTCTTTATATAGCGATGTAAACCTAACAGATGAAGATATCACCGAAGGATTATGTTTTACGACTCCACCAAGACCTAATCATATGAGTCTAAATTGTGAAACAACACCTACTTCGCAATTGTTTAGCACTTATCCCGAACTAAACGCTATTATTTCGCCAGATACATTTAGGAAGACACAAAACCTAAAGAAAAGTGGCCAAAAATAAATTTAAAATGTAAAAATGGATCATGAACTTAAAATATCTGTTCTCCAATGGAATATTCAAGGTTTTTCTAATAACAAATACGCTTTGGAACTACTCGTCGCTAAACACACACCAAACATAATAGCATTACAAGAAACCCATATTATAAGGAAGAACGAACAGCTGTTACACTTACCTGGTTACAATATATTTAGACATAATAAGGATAGCGCATATGCAAAGGCTGGGATAGCTTTATTGGTAAGCAATAATTTGAATGTTACACATCACATTACATCCAACGACAGGCTGCTTTACCAAACTATAATCATTAAACACAACACGGAAATTCATATCACAAATATTTATAAAGAATGTGATATAATGCTTACCAGAGCCATGGTTGAAAACATATTGCTTCCTAATGGCGTTCATCATCTTGTACTGGGTGACCTGAATTCCCAGAATACCTTATGGGGATCTAGCACCAACTCTACAGGCGGAAACATTTGGGAGGATTTCGCTAACGATAGAAATTTAATAATATTAAACGATGGCTCACCAACTCTATTTAACACACGGAACACACTCACGTCTGTTGACGTTTCAATGGCCAGTACTGATCTTGCTCCCACACTTAAATGGAATTGTTTAGCTTTGCCTGAGGCGAGTGACCACTTTCCCATATTAATTTCAAATAACTTAGATGTCATCAAGAAAAAATACACACCACGCTTTAATGACAAAAAGGCTGATTGGATTCTATATAACAAAAAAGTTAATCAAACTAATGAACTATTTCCAATATCACATAACGTAAACAGAGAGGCGGCTCAGATTAAACGTCTCATAAGGAAGGCAGCAAATGAAAGCATTCCTCTAAGCCGAGTGAATAACAACAAGAAGAATCCAGTTTGGTTTAACTCAACAATTTCTAAACTTATTAGTCTAAGACAGCTGGCATGGAAAAACTTAAGAAGAGTTCGTAATCAGGAAAACATATTGGAGTACAGACGATCAAGCGCCAGAGTGAAAAAAGAATGCAAGAAAGCCAAAAGCCGAACATGGGAAAACTTTTTAAACTCTCTTAACCCAACAATGGATGTTAGACACTTATGGAATAAAGTAGGCAACTTGAGAACGGGTAGGATAAAATCGTTCCCTACGATAAGTACACATAACAGCAATTTTTCACACCCAAAGCTAATCGCCGAAGAATTTGCCAAATTTTGGACGTCAATAAGTTCCGACTCTGTTCTAGAGAGTAATATTTTATCTGAAAAAATGAACCTAAACATCAAAAATTTACCACAGTGCAAGAGGAAACTAAATGGGTTAGCAGGTAAAATATCTATTAATGAACTCAATAAGGTATTGAAAACCTTTAAAGGTTCATCACCATCTCGCGACAAAATTACGTATGCAATGATCAAAATGTCTCCAATCAAACTTAAACTTCGACTTTGTGTGCTATACAACACCATAATAACAAATGGAATATTTCCCCATGACTGGAAAATTGCAATTTTGGCACCAATTCCTAAATCGGGAAAGGATCCTGGCCGGCTAGATGGATATCGACCTATATCTTTACTGCCAGTTCTCTCCAAAATTTTGGAAGATTGGAGATTCCACGATCGACAAAATATCCAAATTTCAACACGCTTTCGTGCCAAGGCATGGTGTTCACAGCCTGTGTCATGGATTAGAAGAGCAATTGAGACTGAACCTTAAAAAGCAGTCACATAGCCTGGTAATTTCAGAGGATATCGAAAAAGCATTCGACAGAGTTGTGCTAACGTATATTATAAAGGAAATGAACGAGTGGGGAGTCCCGGTATGTATTTTAGAACTGGTCAGATCATTTCTTCTGAATCGTAGGGTAATCGTCAAGGTGGATGGGTATTTCTCGTCAAGTTTTATTCTTGATAATGGCATTCCACAAGGTTCACCACTTTCAGTGGTGTTATTCACGATATATGCGAACTCCCTGGCAAAATCTCTTGAAGATCTACCTGGCATTGACTATGTAGGCATTTACGCGGACAACATCTTTGCGATTGCTTCGGGTACTTATGATGAAATTTACGATAACTTTAACAATTTGGATCAAACGGTGTATAATTGGGCAAAAAGCAGAGGTGCAATTATACCAGCGAACAAAACTGAAATACTTCATGTGTGTCGGAAAAGAGGCTGCGGTGCTGTTACTATAACGATCCGAAATGTTGTAATTAGAATTGCTAGCCAAATGAAAATACTGGGTATTTTCTTTACAAATAATATGTTATGGAATACACACACTAAATATTTATCTTCTAAGTTGAGCAAGATAAACAATCTTTTGAAATTAATTTGCTCTCGGTCAAAGGGTCCTCATATTGATACTGAACTCAATATATGCAAATCGTTGGTAACTGGTACCCTACTGCACGGCATCACGATCTTTGGTTGGACTTCAAAGAGAAATATTAGGAAACTAAATACCGCCATGAACAATTGCTTCAGAACAGCTTCGGGCTTATTAAGGGCAACGCCTTTAGAACTATTAAGGTTTGAAGCACGTTACCAAAAATTTGAATCATTATTGGAAAAATCCGCAATTAGTTTAGCAGCAAGATCGCTTACAAATTTGAATGAGGGTCTCCACAACCTATTTTGGAAGCATTATGATCAACGGCTTCGTTGCTCAACGTCTGGCATTGGACTTACTATTAAACTATTGCATCAGTATGACATTATATTGCCGGAAAGGCCTCGACTTACACCTAGTTGCAGCAATTACGTCATGACAGATGCAAGCTTAAGCTCACATAATAAAGATACGACCAATCCGCTTATCTTTAAAAACGCCCTCCAACAAAAAATAATATCATTCGCTCCCGAAGCCATATTATTCTCAGATGGATCTTTTCAAGGAGGAATAACAACGTATGGGATTGTCCGACAAATTGGTCCCTCTCATTTTGAGACAGTAAAAAAAGCACGTCTGCCAAATGACGTTGGTATTTTTGCAGCAGAACTGGCCGCGGTTGGGGCGGCAATCGCAGATGTATCCTCCAGTAATTTGAAAACCTTGATTTGTACAGACAGCCTTAGCGCCATAAGAGCATTAAGTAAAAATGGCAATAGATTATACGACCATATAATCGCGTTGCCAAATGAAAGTCAGCAGGTGTTAATTTTGTGGGTACCCTCCCACATAGGCATATAGGGTAATGAACATGCTGATGCAGCAGCCAAAGAAGCCCAAAATTTACCTAACATCACTGAAGTTCCTTGTACAGCAAGAATTATTTATAATCAATATCGATCGTCACAGAGAAGACTTCATCCCGTTTCATTTAGACCGAGATTTAACATCAACATGACAAGAAGCGATGGCATACTACTAAGCAGACTTCGAGTAAATAAAACCAGATTCAACACTCAGCATTACTATGATGGCACTGACCAGGCGAAGTGTACATTCTGTAATGTCACCCTCTCCATTCCACATATACTGACCGAATGCGAAATTTCTAAGATAGACGAGCCCTTAGACAAAATCATTGATTGCACTACCACCAGTTTCTTACCATCTATCAAGACTAGCCTACAGAAGCACAATATTCAAGTTGTGTGATTGACATATGTTCTCTTTCCTTTTATAATAACTTTACATTAACCTTGGTATTTAATTAAATTTATAATTTTAATGTTCCTTACATCATAGATTTAACGTAATTGTATAAAGCCTACTGTATTACAAAATGAGCGCACATGGTCTTGTCACCCGGCGCCTTGAGTATATTTTTTAAATTTATTTACAGAATATATTGTAAATAAATAAATAAATATTTGAATATAAAATTTAAAATTGCTGTTGTATGTTTTAAGACCTCAACATCGCTGTTAAGTTTTCTTTTTAAGTTTCTGTTTTCGTGTCAACTTCTTATTTTCTATATAGCGATAGATCTTCTTAAAACCATTAAGTAGTGGTCACCACCAATTTAAGGTCTGCGCATAACGTCTTTGCATCTTTTTAATTCACTTAACCTTGCAATTGTGTAGAAACATTGTGTTGGTGATGACAAGTTTGTTTGCAATACAGAATGGTATTAGACGGATGCCGTTGTTATTGTCTTCCTATTACTTTATCCAGACTTTCAAGGTTTTCATAAATTTTGATTATATTATCCTGGGTGGGAGATTGCAGTGGTTTCGATAGCATCCATTATGACAGATGCTGTAGCTGTAAGGATAGGACGTTTATATCGACAATGGCATAATAAGTGAGTTCATTTGTAATTTTAAACCCGTCTGCTTAATAAAGTGTTCTGCCTTTTATTTGGGATGTTTGCTGTTCGCCCTAACATATCGCAGGAGTTATTATTTAAAAAGAATGGACGGTGTTTGCACTTTGTAGTTTTTGTTATTAAAAATTTTTGCTAAATGGAATATTTTGCTAATTGCTACAACTATTCTGTATTTTCGTTTTGTAATTGAATTTCTTGACGGAGTTTATTTAATTTTGGTTTTTGTTTTAAAATTTAAAGTAAAACAGATTTAAGGAGGTTAAGCAAAAATATTTACTGTTTTGATTTCGAGCCGTTCGCATATATCAATCATTTGTCTAATACCACAATGACTTGGTTTGAACTTGTTTTATGATTTTATACGCAACATTTGGTTTGAGGGTTGTGAACGTTTGCACGTAACAACTTTTAAGTTAATATCAATAAAATATGATATTGACAGTTCTCTTTTAACTACAGATGTTTCAACTGTAGATGTTAATGCTGAGTATTCTCCGTCTTTAGAGATTTAAGAATTAGGTGATTTGAAATTTAACTTCATGTAGATCAACGGATCTCAAATGGAGGTCTGGACGCCGAAAAAACAGTGTTTTTAAAAAAATAAAAGTTTTATTTTGCATCTTTTAATTTCTATTTTATTAGTTGATGTTTAGGGATATTTATGAATTTTTATAATAAATAAATTTTTTACTTGTTTGCGTTTTTAATTTAAAAAAATAAAATAAAACAAAATACAACTTGGGCTTCAGAGAGGTCCGTGAAAAAAAATTAGCTTACCAGGGGTCCGTGAGCAGGAATTTGATAAGAACCCCTGATTTAGATGGTTCGCATATTGACTACTTAATCTATTTCAATACGAAATGTTTTTCATAAATTTCACACTGCATTTTAACGCTGATTGTGTAAAAGCGAGATATACAAGTCATCTGTCAATATTCCAATTAGAACGCGTTTTATTTTGATCTGAAAAAGCATCTGACATCAGCTGTTTTCAAACTTAGAAAAATTTATATAATTTTCAACCGTTTTCTATCTAAATGGCGAACATCCGTGAACGTAATAATGCGTTTTTTGGACTTACGTTAACTGATGATAACTCACAATATTGGGGATTATAACATACGTTATCGAATGACTGAACGTACGTTTCGAATTGTCATCCGTTAACAAAACTTATTTCGAATAACTTAAAAGGCGTTAGAAATTCGCAAAAAAAAAGTATAGAAAAGTATATATATTTATATCTTTGTGCTTAAGGCTGATCGAAAGTTTTAGTGGAGAAAAATTTTTTTTATTTTGAAAAAAAAAAAAACAGTTGAAAAAAAGTTGTTGATGACCAGTGAAGAATTGTTAATTGAAGCAGCCGTCCTTGAATAAAGCGTAACATGCAAAAAATCGGTTTTGACTTTTGGAAACAACGAAATTTGAAATACTGACCATCCAGAATACTCAAGCTCTAGTTCTATAGTTTTTAATTTCAAAACGATCTGTTTGAAATCGTATGTCATAATATCATTTAGTTTACACAGTTAACGTATCATGTAATTTTTTCGTACAATTGACGATACGATCACGGGTGTAACGATTCCACCCCAAGTTTATGCAATACTTCATTCCGACTACATTACTTGTGGTATTCTACAACAAAATTTGACAAATCATGCTGCTTGTGCGACAGTGTATTAGTTTCTTAATAAACCTTAGAGTTAAATAACAAAGGCTTTAATAAACCAAACATTTAAATCTATAAATTTAATTTAAAGAATCCACTGAACTTGCAATAGTTTATAATTCTTTTCTTTGTCAAAAGAAAATATTAAATTCACATCCCAACGAAAACGAGTTTATCTGCAGGAACAAAAGATATCTAAAGAAACTTTGCTTACGATGCCAAAAATTATTTTAAATAAAAAACTTTGTGACAGATTTATCTTATCTAAAGATAAATTCCTCTGCCTGAGTGATGCAAAACTAAAAACGGAAAACTTTGACGGTTCACAAACATGAGAGATCATGGTAGGCTTTTGTAAATTATTAAAAAAAAAATAAAATGTAATTTTTCTATGCGTTACATTTTAATTATCATTTTACCCTTCACCAAAAAAAGTGGAAAAAGAGTATAAATAAGTTTGTCGTTTTGTTTGCGATTTCTACAATATCTATTTCCGACCCCATAAAGTATGTATATTCTGAATCATTATGCATAGCAAAGTCGATTAAACAATGTCCGTTTGTCCATCCCCGTTAGTATTGAAATCAACTTTGCCAAGGCACTAGATAACCTAGAGAAAATTAAAATACGCCAGACATAGTTCGACATAGACATAGTTTCGAAAATTTTGCTATTGAAAATCAGCAAGATCGATCCATATCCTTCGAGGCAGCGAGCAAAACACCTCACCTTCCCCTAATTTTTCCATAATGAAGTAACTCAAATAAAAAAAAAACAAATGTATAGGGCGATAGAAAATTTTAAATTAAGAAAAAATATAAATTTGAAACAATTGACTCGCGGCAAATTTTCCGAGTTATAACCCTCTAAACTTTTTGATTTCGCACCATATATTTTAAGATATCAATATGGGTGTCATTAAAAAGCTTTTAAAGAGATCTCTTAGGAAATGCAAAATTAAAAAATGCTAAACCAATTAAGAGCCAGTGACATTTTTATGAAAATTTTTTTTCTTATTTTTTAATACTCTGTTACCCAAATATTTTTGTTGTTTATTGGAGTTAATTCACTTAACAAGATTTACTTGTATGGTGAAGGGTACATAAGATTGGGCATAGTAATTAATAGTAAATTTTTGTGTTAATAAAAAAGTATTATCAGGCATGTCACACATTCCGATCGGAATGGTTTAAATTTCGTATTAAAAATTCCGAGCAATTTTGTTTTACCTTCTTCAGATTCCGATTGATTTTGTTTATTCCTAAAAAGTATTGAATCTCCCCTATTTATTTTAAATATGGCAATATTTTGCAAACTAAAGTAAACAACAAGGCTTATCTAAGCGGGCACATCATAAAAGAAAATTTATGAAACGCAAATAACAAAATTTCAAAGAAACTAAATTCCACTTTGAAATTTGAAAGTGGTTTCATTCCGAAGAAATTTTTCATTTTTAATTTTGTAAAGAAGCGATTTGCGGAATTGAAACCACTTTCGATCGGAATTGTGTTCTGTGACATGCCTGTATATGTATTAAATTACATAATTACACAGCAGCGTGCATTAATGGCGAATTGTTTTTTATAACCGGGCTGTTAATAAGGATCGTTATTCGGTTTAAGAAACAAGCACATGTTTTAAGTATAATTAAACAAATTAAATATTTTTATTATTGTTATGGACACAACATTTTAATAACATTTATTTTTATTTGTTGATTAATTTTTTTTTTTTGTATTTTTGGTTTCACTTGTACAATCACTCTTAACTTAAAAAAATATAAATATAAAAATGTATTAAAATACATAATTTATTAATATTTATGTTCTCTGTTTTCGTTTTAGGACATTCCAACATTTTCCCAGAAACTGACTCAATTGATACAAGATGTGCATTGTGTACATTTGACACAATCATAAAATTAATTAATTATCAATAATCACATTAAGAATAAATACATAATAAATTTATATGTTTAAACAAATAATAAACAAAAGAATCATTAAATTTAATTTTGACATTTCATTGATTAACATCTATTGCGTTGTTGTCAACGGCATCATATTATCGTATCTATCAATGCTTCAATTAACTATATTTATTTTTATTATAAATCAGTGTTTAGCATTTTTATAATAATGTATTAGAGGTATATTTGAATTATATACCCCGTTTATAATGACTTATTACGACTTATGATAATTGAAATATGAATACGTATGCGTTTGCGTGTAGTTTGTAAAACATTTAACATAAAATATATTTTGTATTTCTCTTTCACAACAACATTCATATATTCTGTATTTATTTTTTTTAATTTCAATGTATAACAAAAAATACTGTGTTTTTATTTTTATTATCTCTCCATCTCTCTCTTTCTCTCTTTTGAGTAGTTTTTTAGGTTTTAAAATTTGTTTATATTGTTTTTTTTTCAATTATAATTTCCTTGTATTTATTTTTTTTAAAGGTACTTTGTTTAATTTGTATTTTGTTTGTTTTTATTTGCAAAACAGTAACAGCTTTAATAATTCTTTCATTTTATGTATTGAAACTTCATTTTAAAAAATATAAATTTTTTCTATTTGTGTTTTCTTTTTTTTAATATAAAAATAAATAATCTTTTTCTTGACTTTTAACTTTTTATTTAATTGCTAGCACATTATTTAATTTGTGCTTAATTATGTTTTAATTTTATTTTTGCTATTTTAAGTTAATTTCATTTTTAACATCATCCAATTCACAAAATTCGAGCTTATTAAACCAAATTTATATTGAAAATATTCTTTATTTCTAAAATGTTATTGTAAGTTTTAAATATAAAAAAAGACCTTTGACTATTTTAATTTTAAGCATTTAGATTTAACACAGTGTTTTTTATCCATTTATATATAAAACATTTTTAATAAAAATTAAGAAATTCTCATGTAATAAAAAGTGTTTTATTACGCATATTTAGAGGACTCAGAGTTTTGTATGGTTCGATTATAATCCACATTTATTCAAACAAAGAAAACATTTTTAAACCGCACTAAACTATCGACATTTCTCAAATTTTAGAAGCGATTATAAAAGTTTCTTTTTATTTCGCGATTTTCTAATTAAAATTGGAATATAAATTTTTAATCATAAAACAAACACTTGTATTTTTAACCTTTTGAATTTTTTAATCTAAATAATCAAATAATCAAACATTGAGGTAACAGAGAATTAAAAAAGTACGATGTATAATTTTACATTAAAATGTCTTCGGCTTTGAAATGATACTCTTATTGACCTTATTGACAAACGAACTTTTGTTTTGAAAATTTTAGAGGACCATAACTCGGAAAGTATGGGAGATTGCCAATTGTTTTACAAGATGTTTTTTTCTTTTTTTTTTAATTCTCTATCGCCCCATATATTTGTTTTTTCGATTGGAGTGACTTCATGGTTCCAAATGATATGGAGCCCACTGCATCGGGAGACATTAACCAATCTTGCTGATTTTCAATAGCACCTCTTTCGACTCTATGTTTGATCGATTGGCGTATTTAAATTGTCTCTAGCTCATCTAGTGCCGTAACAAAGTTAAATAACAGAGAATCAACATTTACGCGGACGGACAAACGAACTCAGTCGAATTCGCTATGCATAAGAAGTCAGAATATTACAAAAGGAATGACAAACCTTTTCCACTTTTTATGGTGAAGGGTATAATAAAAAGGAAACTGTAATTGTCACATCTGGCAGCTCAATCCACTATCACACGTGTTCGGCTTGCTCGGCAGTTTTAAGAATGAATGGACTCATGATAAGACAACATACTTTACAAATGCAATGCATAAGCAAATTTACAAACATATCGCTGGTCTCACGTAGAAAGGCTCTAACTCGAATTTTTGCGAAATTGAGGGTTTCCGTGATTTCAATGCATTTCACACAGATACCCTTTCTCACAAAATTTGAATGTAATTGCATTAAAAATAACGGTTTTACAAGCATTTGCATTTTAAATGTTACATTTTACTTTTTCCTGTAAAGTTATAATTGTGCGAGTTAGAGCCTTTCTATGTGGGACCAGCGATATGCATGTGTGTTTTTCTAAAATCGTTCGATTCGGCCGTACGATTATACAGTACGCTACGCACGGTGCTATCGTCCATCAGAGTTACCACTTCGATTAACCATTAAGCGTTTTACTTCAAACGATAGGACGCATCTGAATATTGGCACCGAAGCACTTTTATTTTCTGTTGAGCTTAATGCTGAACAAGACTAAGAATTAAAACCGAATGACAATCACGATTCCACCGTTCTTTCTGTCTATAGAAAATAAACGAAGTTCACCCGCTGTTCGATCAAAATATTCTGTTTAGTTATAATGCTCAATGCACACACTTCAAGTGAAGAGAATCTACGAGAGGTTCCCTAAGCACTAGCACATCGTCAAAATAATGAATCGTACATGTTCCGACAAACGAGCCTTTTTAAAACAAAATAAAAATAATAATATTTGAGAAAATAGATTTTTTGGATTAAATCAAAAAATTTTATATTTCGTGGCCAAATTAAAAATAAAGTATTTTCAATACACTTTTTGTTCCATGTTTGTATTCACAAATTCACAAACGATTTTCAACAGTAATTCTTTTTAATTCCATAAGGGTTATCGTACTATCTTTAGTAATTATTTAAACAATTATTTTATATCTATCTATTTATTATTATTTTTTAATTTATTTCAAGGTACAAATATTTTTTCTTTTAGCGCAAACAAATTAATTTTTCTAATTTCTTCTTTTACAAAGTGAAAATGTTAACAAACATAATAATGTTATTTAACATTACCAAGATTTTTTATTCTATTTTATTAATTTATACTTTAATGAAACAGACGTTAATTTTATTATAAAATGTAACTCTGTATTCTAGATTTTTTTTCATTTTATTTTATATTTTATTAGTTTTAAGACAAAGAAAAAAACCGGCTTTTAAGCATTCCTGCAGAAATATCTGTATTTGTGTGTGTACATTTTTATTGTGTTATACAGAATTCAGTATTTATTGTTCAAATTTAGGTACCTATTCCAAAAAGTTTATTTTTTTTTGTTTAACTCGTTCTATTTTCTTTTCATTATTTTATTATTTTTTAAAAAAATTATTTTGATAATGATTTAAAATTACGATTTGAAATCACTCTTAGTTTTACCATCAGTAGAAATTGGATGATTTTTTTTATATCAAACCTAAAGCACAACGTTTTTATTAATACGTTTTTATCTATAAAATCACGATCAGATTTTCGATTCAGTGATTGCTTACTCACTTATTAAACTAATGTTTTGCATGTGTTATTGAGCCATTATTTCTATTGAGTTGCAAACAAGAGGTGTTCGAATATGCATTTCCTCATTCTACATCGGATGTGCAAACTTTGTTACTTTACGATGCTGATGAAACTATAAATTTTATGAAGGCAAATTTACAATAAAAATGTGCAAATGCCAAACTAAATTGTTTTAAAAAAATGTATAAAAATTAGAGAAATAAATTGGAACTTGACTAATTCAATGCATATGATATTTTTGTGATGCTTTTTTTGACGATTATTAGACATCGTAAGCACAAAATAAACTTTACGTCATTGCAACGAATTCTCTTTCGAACTTATTGCACATCAAATTAAGCAAAGTTTCGGAATTTCGAACAAGCAAAAGTTATACAATTTTTTTTAGTTCTTTTTTTTTTTTGTAACTAACGTTTGCCCTTCTTTACAGGAAAAGAAAAAAAACTTGGTAAAAATTACAGTTTTGTAGTTGTGTGTTATTAAATTCTATAAGCAATTTAACACTGTTACAAATTTTTTAATCTTTCAGTGGGGCATTAGAGAATTATTTATCGAAATATGTATAAAAATAAATAAAAAAAACAAAAACTTGAATTAATAAAAAGATTTAGGGCCCATTTATTATAAGGTAACGATTTATTTTGTTCAAAAAGAAATTATAATAAATTTATATTCAGGAAATTTAATAGTAATTCCGAGTTTATTAAGAGGCAGCTATTGGAGTTAATAAAAACCAGTCTGTTATATAGGCGTCAAAAACGGTGGCGGTAAAGCGACATCCTTAATTTTTAACATTTGTGAAGAAAGTTTAAAATATATTTTTTGTATAAGTGACAGTGTCTCTTGGCGAAAAAATATTTAAGGTGCAGTTGTGTAGTTCGGTTATTGCTATCGCACCACGAACTTGTCCCGTTTTATGGACATTGCTTGGATATTTTGAAGAATTTTTCTGTATCCAAAAATAACAAAATTTAGAATTTTAAATTGCGATTAAAGGAGTATCTCTGCCTTCAACTAGAAGGTGGAACCATTAGAAAAAGCTGAACTCCAAAAAAATAATAATAATAAAATGAAACAAATAATTAAACTCGCTTACAATTCATATACGAAATCAATAGTGAAATTAACATTTTTTTGGTTTAATTCAATTTGTGTTTATCTTGAGATGGGTTAAAAATAAAATTTTTTATTACTTGATTTATTATTTTATTTTATAAAATCTCTTAAATTATTTCTTTCATTATATGCGTGTCTATGAATGTGTGTATATTACGCGTTTTTGTCCTTCTGTTTCTGATGTTTCTGTTTTTTATTTAATTTATTACAAACATTTATTGTCATATTTGTTTTACGCAAATTTTGAGCAATTTTAGCTTCATGTATTCTCAGTTTTTAAAATAAAAATATTGTTTATTTTTCATTTCAATATTTTTTTTAATTTAAAACCATTTTTTTTAAACAAAACCAAATTTAGAAACGATCGACCTATTTTCGTCATATACCTGACAACAAATTCGATATCCATGAAAATTTCAAAAGAATTTAAATGCAAATTTCGATCGATATCGAATGCCGCAATTTATCCCCTGATTTTACACACATCCATAATATCGGCAGGGTGCGTGAATTTATTACACTTCCAATGTTAAGCGTAGATAAAACTGGTGCCATTCTTTAAATTCGGGAGACCCATTTTTGTAGGCTCATTTTTTCTATTGAAAAATTATTTATTACGGCAGGAAAAATAAATTTTAAATATTTGATTGAAATTGCGTTTAGTTTTTAAGGCAAACGATTAAATTATTTCCTTTTTTTAATGATTTAGTATTTTTTTTTTTAATTCCTGCAGAAAATGCTATAAATGTAGTCACAAGTTTTTAGAATCAAATAAAACACGAAAAGTTTAAATCTTTTCTGTGCAGCAAAAAAATTTCCTTTTTACCTAAATTTTTTTTTTACAAAATTTAATTTATAACTTTGAAAAACATACATAAATAACTTAGAAATGGAAAATGTATAAACAAATGGCGCGAAAGACTACGATACAATGATGAAAACAGAAATCTTAGGTTGGGTTACATGTCGACTTCTAATAAACACGCAAGCCGTATTAGTTTCGTTTTACAAACATGTCTGAATCATGCAAACATTTCTAAATAATAAACGCCAATTTTATGTATGTGATGTTAAATTAAAAAATTTATAACTCTGGCCATAGTCTGTTAGAATACAGATCTATGTTAATTACATAACATAACCAACGTTAACGAAAGAAAACATCACGTAAGTAAATATTTAAAAAAAATATTTTTAAGAAATAACAAATGCTGGTGTTTTTAACCAGTTTTGAAAGCTGATCCTGTATTGCGAATAAAAGCTAATTCTTAAGTTTATTGCAGAATCCGTTTACATTTTCATAAATGCTGAGCATTGTATTATTATCTTTGTATCTTTGTGTTTTAAATTTTTTTTTAAATATGGAATTTCCGAAAAAATTTTATTTTATTGTTTTTAGTTTTGAATAAGCAACGAAAGAATTTACACAAAAGTGCACCCGACTACATAATCTTTAACGCATGCTTTCATCCCAAAAATTTTTTTTGGAATGTATCATTTTTCCCAACATTGTAAAAGCCCGTTATGTTTGTTTTTAGAACAATGTTGCACTGCCTCTGGTGCTAACAGGTACATTACTTTATGAAGCTGGTATAACCATTTTGTTTATTTTTACTTCGCCGAAGATTTAATGCTGAAGAAATGTATCGTCGAAAGGGAAATTGTGTTTAATATATTAGAAACAATAAAAACCATTTTATATATGAAAGAAAAAAGGAAAAGTTGTTAAAATAGGTCGGGAGCATAGTTGCGGATTAGCTCACTAAATCTAGAGCTCGGTTGATAGACCGAGAGATAGATCCAATTGTGGGAGTCCCGTTAAACTGCAGTAGGGCTATATTTCAGCAAGAACTCTTTGGGGCCGAGCAGACCTGATGGCCTAACGAGGTCATCTGCACAGTTTCGAGGACATTATGGCCTCAGTACGATAGTGGGAGATCTGCGAATCTACTGAGGTTTCCCCGAGAACAGCTATTCACACTGGTGGCTGTGCTGATAGGGCACTGTGTTATTAGCACCCAGGCTAAGAGACTGAAACTTCCATATCATCGCTTCTGTAAAAGTTGTCAAAATGAGGAAGAAACGGTAAAGCGTTTGCTCTGCCATTGTTCAGCTCTTTCTGAGAACAGAGGAGGCTCTTCTCGGCAGTCCGAGACTGCATAGTTTTGCAGATCTCTCGGTCTGTGATGTTGCTAGAGTATCTGTGATGTTGCTAGAATATTCTTGTTAACGCGGCTACTTATGTTTGCAGATTCTTAGGGTGTTTAACTGTGTTTCTATTAAATATATAAAAGTTTAAAAAAATTTGCATTTGATATCTTTTTTTTTTTTTTTTTTTAGTCGGTGAAATCGCAATCATCAATTTTTTTTCCCAGACTGACATCAATTTTGGAACGATCATTTCACGTGCGAGTAGCTATAATATATAACATTCTGCCAAATTGTGTAAGAACATTTAAATTTTTGCATCAAACATTGGGTCTGTTCGTGAATGCATCACTGCGTAATGATTATTTTGCACTGCCACTGCTAATCAGATGTTGCGTATGCTTTATTTTGCTCATTTTAGTGTGCGTTTAAGAATAAAAAATACTGTGGAAATGGAAAAATTAATAATTAACTCGATTTGTGAACTACATAATACAAAAAAATGATAAAAATTTGTGTAAAAAAAAACAAAACTAAATAGATAATAAAAAAACTAAACAAAATTTTAACTCACATGTTCAGTATATCAGCCATTTTTATGATTAGTTCTTTGCTTTAATTTGCGCATAATATACTTTAGTGATGCATTTAGGAACAGATGACATTTGCAGTGCTGCCACTTTTTGCAATTACAAACGTACTGCGCATCATTTACAAAGCAGTGATGCATTTACGAGCAGGCCCATTTTTAAACAAAATTTTATTGTACCTTTAGCCTTTCTTGACTAGAATTTTTGATTTTTTTTATAATTTTCTTATTGTTGTATACGAATTTATTAAATTTACTTTATATTTAAATTATTTCTTGCTTTATCAAATTGTTTAGTTTTATTTAAATGTCTTTAAGTAGTAACTTTTTTAATTATTTACGGCCCGTTGGGCTCAATTATATTGACAAAAAAATATTAAATTAAAGGATAAATAAAGTAATTTTATAATTTCTCTGGTTCATTTCTTTCCAAGGTTTCTATCTATAAACATTTTTTCCTTTGATGCATATCAAAGTCATTTTTGAATAAAAGCCACTTAATCAGCCCAATTATGAAAATTCTCACGTAATTTCTTTCTCGAGAAAAAATTCCCCAATTATGAATTCCATGGAAACAAAAAAATAAAAAAGTGGCATCACCGCAATTTGAAGGGAGTTTTTTTTTGTTGCGTTTGTGCATATAATTTGCCCTCATAATACGTACATTTTCCCCGATTTTTTTTTTACCTTCCACAGATAATAAAATGGAGAACAAATTTATAATAGCAGAAGAGGGAAAAGTGAACAAACTCGCATGGAATTTCTGTTTACAACTGGGCTGTGTAAGAGGGTTCTTATGTTATTGGCTGTGCCACAAAACTTTATTTTTCTCCACTTATAAATTTTATTGCTAGATAATTAATAATAATATTCTATAGAAATTATATTTCTTGCATATTCCGATCGAATTGTAGGTTTATTGCAAAAAAAAGGATGCTATTATTTTCTATTTCATATCGCTTTTTTTTTTTTTGTTAAAAATAAAAGAAATTTTTATTTTCGTTAGGCAATTTTACAGTAGAAACTTTTACAAATTGGCACTTCAAACAGCCTGCAATTTAAATAGAGATAGAAACTTTCATTATCAGTTGCGTTCGCGCTTAATGCAACCAATTAACAAGTAGCGGGCAATACATACAGTCCAGATAAATACTAATGAATATTTTACTCTCTTACATAGTTCAAAACTTTGTTTATAAAAAACTATTCTTAATTTTCGTCTGATTTAATTTCTGTATCAACAATAAATAACTATTTACTTTATTCATTTAATGTGTATGTATGTATGTGTACAATTAAACTTTTAAATAGATCTACTTAAATAGTGTCATGTTTTTAAAAATAAACATAATTAAATTTAAAATTAAAATAATTTGTTTATGGAAAAAAAAAACGAAAACCAATTTAACTACATCACCTTTAATATATTATTACATATTTATACATTAAAAAACTTTTACATATAAAATTAGATTTTTGTTTGTTTTAAACTAACACAACTATACTCTATTGTTTATTTGTTTTAGCAATAATTTGAAATTCAATTTAATTGAATAACTCTGTATTCGTTCCAACATATATTTAATCATTTATTTAGAGAGAAAAACAAAAATAAATTTTATAATTAAAGCATTTAAATTCAATTTAAATGCACAATAATTATAATTATTAAATTAACACTTAAAACAAAAACATTAAATTTAGGTGGCACAGCCACTTTTTAAGTTTAAACAAAATTCGTTATGCTTAAAACAAATTAAAACGATTTTATTATAATTTATTATAAAAAAATATTTTTCATGCAATTAAAAAATTGTTATGATTTTGTTTTTTGTTAACAGTTACAAAACAAATTTTAAGGTTTTCATTGAAACCTTTTTAATTTTTTTTTTTTTATTTTTGTACAAGCTTTATATTTGAATGAGAATATTATTTATAAAAATAGTACATTACAATTTTAGAGCACATAAATGCCGCATAAATAAATATATGCAGTTTTATAATTTCTAATTCTAAAGCAGCGACTGTTATCGGAGCTGACTGTGTATTATCAGTCTCACAAAATCCAAAAATTTTTTTGTTTGGTGTACCTGCTTTTTAAACAACAACTATTACTACTAAAAACAATCCTTAAATGGAAGGATTGCTTTCAAAGCTTTGGTAATGCTTTGACCCAAGAGTAAAAAAAAAACATTAAGGCAGCTTCATTTTGATTGGGTATAAACCGCAAACTGCCTTTATATCAATTCACAAATAAATTCACATTTATGCCAAATTTAATATTTTCTATTTTGTTTCGTCTTGATCCATAGGTTCCTCGGGCTCATCACAAGAGAGTGTTCTGCAAAAAAAATTTTTTTGAATGAGTTAATTTTTTTATAAATGTTTACAAAAATTTAATGTTGCCGTATTTCTAAAAAAAAAGCATGACTACAAAAAAGCTCTTTTTAAATCCAGGGTTTTTAAAAACCCTTTTTATCTCAGTATTGCAGTTGCTTTTTTGTTGCCGTAACAAATTAAACATTAACTCTCAAGTTATTTTTATTTTTTTCACATACTTTTTCATAGATTGCATTGATAAACCAGCCATAGCTGTCACAGTGTCAGACTCGTCATGCTCAATTTTTAAAGCTTCCAACGCAGACATGCCCACAGTGTGAGCCCAACGTCTGATGCAAGGCCAATGTTGAGACTAAAAGTTTTTATTTATCATTATTAATCAATAATTTAATTTTTTGTTATTTTCATATAATTTTTTTTTTTAATTCTCATACATAAAATATTAAAAAAATGTTTATGGAATTGTAAACAGAAAAGCTAAATTAGTCTACCTGAATTGCTATGGTTTTTTGTAGGGTATCGATTGCATTTTGACATGGAGGGCGATTAAGTTCACTTTCAGCTATCGGTGATATGGGATCGCCAAGTAACGCTCTTACGCACTCTTGAGCTGAATCACATATGGCTGGCAAGTCGTAACCACCTTCGAGAGCCAAAACAACTTTGCCATTGGCGAGATGCATTAATTCTCGTGTCATGTAGCCAAAACAAGCTGGTGAGACGAGATATCCACCTAAAGGAGCGGGATGACCGTATGCGGCATCAAACCCAGCCGAAACTAAAACTATATCGGGATTAAAATTTCGCGCAATAGGCATCACAATTGTTCGGAATGCGGCAATATATTCGGCATCACCCAAGGGAGGATTCAAAGCACCGGACCAGGAAATGTTAACATTGTACCCCAAACCAGCACCAGATCCACACTGTAATATAAAATGTAAAAGTTTTTAATATTCATACCTTAAATATAAAATTAAGCAGCTGTCACGAACCTCTGTAGGTCCTCCAGTACCGGGGAAAAAATTACCATCATCATGACGATGTATTGACAGGTATAAAATATCTGAACTACTGTAAAAAGCCTGTTGTGTGCCATTGCCATGGTGAACATCCTACAAATTTAAACCGAAATTCAAATAAAAGAAACTTAGAAAAAAATTAAATAAAAACGATTTTCTATAAAAAGCAGGACGAAAATGAAATGATATAAAAAAAGGTATGCTGTCATTTTTATAATATGACATTGTTTAAATGCCCTTCGCAGCTTCTAATTTTCAAAGTTTGAATTATGTAACCTTTGGGCCAACAGCCGATGAAGTGTTTTTTGATGTGGACCCAAGGGAAAAATCTAATGAAATAGAACTGCATAATCCTGGTGTCCAATCACGTCTCGTCGCATGGCCTTAAATATGTCATAGAGATCAAAGTCAATTGTGGGGTTTTCTGCTATATGCAACAGGCTGCATCCTACTAGATTAACTCATCTTCCATGTCCATATCTTTTAATTTAGGCCACAATAAATTGAATATAATTTATAATTGATTTGTTGTGCTCGTCGAGGAACTGCGAATCAGCGATGCCGTCAATCTAAAATCTACATCAAACAGTAACTGTTTTGTAGATGCGTTCTCACTTGGTAAGCTTTGCTTGGTTGGGTTAGTGTCGCCCCATATATGTACGTTAACTATGTTTTTTGACTTAGCCAGGAATTGTTAAAAAAAAGACTCACATCGTTTTCACTTAATGACCACCTAAAAAGTTACATTATTTGAAGAAAATACTGCTCAGTCTAGTTCTAGTGATTTGGGATACGAAAAAGTGTTAACATCTCTCTGTCCTAGTTAAAAATTCCGATAGTTGTGAATACGCTTTTGCAAAGTAACTTTGAACGGGTGTCATATTTGATGATACAATCAATTGTGATTCAAAAGAGTGTGTGAAAATGAATTTAATGATTATATTCTTCGAACTTACCCAATCTACAATTAAAATATTTTTCATTTCGGGTAAACGTTGCCTTAGAAGTTTAGCTGCTATCGCTATGGAATTAAAGAAACAAAAACCCATTGCCAAGTTAGCCTCAGCATGATGACCAGGCGGCCGTACAACAGCAAAACCATTTTTAATATCACCTTTGGCAGTTTTCATTGCTAAATCGATTACACAGCCAGCTGCCATTCTTGCTGCCAATCCCGTATGATGTTCGTTCCATGTGGTATCCAAGTCAACACCAACTCCACCACATGACAAGCGAACAAAACTAGCTGAAGGACTAGCTGCTTCTAATTTTTGTCGATTGGCCGCCAATTGACATTGATTTGAACCGAAGAGCATGGCATGAGCTTCCGTATGAACTGTTTGTATTTCTTCGAGTGTAGCTTTTGGCGATCTCAGGCGATGGCAACGTTTAGCCAAGTCCGTTTCATTTAAGCGTGCCCATACGCTTTGTAATCGCCCGCTGTGCTCCGGATGAAGACCATTATTGCCGCATATACAAACATGTTTTAACATTAAGCTGTCGTAAGCTAAGCCTGTGGTTATTTTATGCGATGAAGAAAAATTATTACTATGTGCTAGAGGTGGTGCTTGTTGTTGTTGCTGTTGTTGTTCGGTGGTGGTAAACTGATCATGACGATCAGATAAATCCATTAGATGTTGCCGCCCATGAGTGTGCATAGCTAGATTTACTGGTGGAATATGATCTGCTGATGACGATGTAACAATAGGTCCTGCATGGGGAATACGAGAAGACTGGCCTGTATCAGGAATTTGACTAAGACCATGTGGACCTAAATGAACTAGCGGGGATGAAAGAGTTCGTGACAGAGGCTTAATCAGACCTCTAGCGACAGCATCGTCCATTTGCAGAGATTGCATGTACAGCAATTCACGTTGTTGTTGTAGGTACTCTTTGCTCCGCATCAATTTATTCGGTTTATTTGGTATGCAAGCCGGCGGTGGTCCCGTGGCAAAGGGACCAGGTGCTACCACCGTTGTTGCATTGGGAAGATTTTGTGAGGTACTCGTTATAACTGTACTAGTTAACACTGTTTTTGGAGGTTTCTTTTTATCGGTGAGATCCATTACTTCGGCGGCATCATCCTCTTTTAATTGATTATCACCACGTACAGCTCCACTTCGAGTGAGAACAGTTTGTCGAATTTTTTGTGTCAATAATAAATGTTGTTCGTAAGCTTGTCGTTCGGCCTAAATAATAAACAGATAATTTTAATTTATCTGATTAAACAAAAATTTGATCAGTATCTATCTTTTTTTATGTATTATGGAGATAAATATTGGATGACCATAACACATGAAAAAAAAAGAAAAGACGTTTTTTTTGTTGTTTTATAGAAAAAGAAAAATGATAAAAGAACCTACATCACTGTTTTCGTAATGAGTTGGTGTAATGTTCAACTGGCTGCTACCAGTCAGCATTGGATGGCCCAGGGGTAAAGGTGCCGATTGTGTTCTACCCAGTGGCCGATGACCCTGTTTATTTAGATGAGCTTGGGCAACCTGAGCATCCGTAATAGGTTGTCCGTACATATTGGAGGTCGATGGTGGTGAATGTGCTACAGCGTGAATGCCGCCGGTAGAGGCTACATGCATTAAAGCTGTGGCTCCAGTTGACGCTGCATGTGCTTGAGGTGGTGCCACATCTCCGACTAATGAGGCCTGCGACGAAGATGTGGATGTAGCTGAAGCAGAACGCACAACTGGTGACTGAGGTGATGCTGTTGCCGCCACAGCTGAATTTACTGCTGCTGGTGGTATCAGGGGACTAGAAGGAGGTGCAACTTGTCTACCAAATGGCAAGCCCAAAGGATTATAATACGTTGGCGGACCTGTTGAGCTGGCAACCGTGGGAATACCACCGCCACCACTACCTCCACTAGCAACATGTTGTCGCAAGGCAGCTAACATCGCATAATTAGCTGCGGCGGAATTATGAGCATTTGGTAAGTGAGGACGGCCTAATGATATATTTGGCATGGATGGTGAGCTAAACAATGACAAGTCGTTAATGTTGCATCGTTGGCCAGGTTGATACTGCATGCCATCTTCATTTTCCTCCTGTATAGGTGCGCTCGTAGGTGATCCACTGCTTGGCCCTACAGTACCGGTAAGACTAGACGATGGCGGAGAATTTGGGCCAGAATCGGGAGTATTACTGCAATCTAACAAAAGTGAAAAGATATTTTTTTTTATTATTTTTTTGTAAATATTTAAATTACTTATTTTCTTTAAAAGTTAGTAATAGAGTTAATACAAACAGGCAAATTAGAAGGAAAACAACAAACAGAAAAAATGATCAATAATATGAGTTAAATAAATAATAAATAAAATAAATTATTGCAAAGCTTACATTTTTTTGGACACAAAAATTAAATTTTGTATTAACTCTCTACATATGAACTCCCAAAAATGAAGTTGATTTTTTTTAACAAAATATAAAGCGTTTTTCATTCATGGCATACGTACTTGTTAAAGATGAATTTTGTTTTTGTTGTCTTCTTTGTGCAACTTGTAACAGGCGTTCATGTCTTCTTTTGCCAGCAGGTCCACAGATTCGTGCTTTACGTTCTATGACACTTAGTTTTAATCGCATCTTAAGTAAATTTGGTTCGGATGCTGTATTGTAAATGAAGAGCGGTAATTCGTATTTGGGTTTTGTTTTAAAAGTAAATTGGAGAAGAATCGATTGTTGTGTTGTACAAATGTGAATTTCTTAATATTTTAATTAATTAAATTGATTGATTTTTCTATCGCAAACACAATTTAACTTTGGGTTTTTTTTCTTTAAGAATTTATTTGGTTTTATCAAGTCAAAGTGAATAAATCCTATTTTCTCCCGCTGATAAACTAATACGCCTTGACTTAAGTATTAATGACTTGTACAGTTTAAAAGCGAATAAGTAAAATAATAAATAAAAAAATATTTTTTGCAGGTATCTTTTCATGTCCGCTAGACATATACATTAAAATATAACGGTTTTTATATTTTTTATACCCAATTTTGATTTTGAACTTTTTGCGACAAAGCCTTAAAACGATAAAATGCTTTCCATCTAAATTTACGGATTGTGAAAGGTTTGTAGAGGACCATGTGGCCCAGATGAGACAATGAAAGGACCAGAACACTTCTAAGTTTTTTTAATTTTATCCTTTGAATTGATATTTATATATTATTAGGGATATAAAAACTTTATATAATAAAAACGTATAGACTTTAATAATACAGTATTCAAAAAGTATAACAGCTACAAAAAGCTTTAATTCCTGGATTCAAATTTAAGGTTCGCGGGCAAATGAGAAGAAACTGCTTCTGGGTATTTTATAAAAAAGGATCCCGAAAAACTGAACGACACTTAAAAGTAGGGGTTTAACTAAGAATGTATGTATACAGGAGCTTAGTTATGTCTGAATCCTTAAATTCGTTTTAATTAATAGCATTATTGCTCTTAACCCAACCTTATCAATCAATAAAAACATCTGTCGTGTCTTTGCTGTTTTCTACTGATAGATAATAAATTGGTTATTAATGGGTTAAACATTTTTTAAAAATTGTACTATTTCCTGAAAGATCTCTTAAAAAACTTTGAAATGATACTCATGTTGATATCTTAGAAAATATGGTGCACAATTGTACTTTTCTATGAAAAGTTCAGAGTCACATAACTTGGAAAATATAGGCGGCGTTATTTTTTTTTTTTTTTGGAGTTAATCCACTAGAGTAGATTTATTCCAAACGATATGGAAAAATTAAAGGCGGAAGTGGTATTTTTTCCGCTGCCTCGAAGGACATGGCCCGATCTGGCTGATTTTCAATATCAAAATTTCCAAAACTTTGTCTAATCGATTGGCTTTTTAAAATTTTCTCTAGTTTAACTAGTGGATTTCAAACCGAACACGTGCGGACAGACGGTCAATCGACTATGCATAAGGA
The DNA here is from genome assembly GCA_937654795.1 of Cistogaster globosa. NCBI lineage: Eukaryota > Metazoa > Arthropoda > Insecta > Diptera > Tachinidae > Cistogaster > Cistogaster globosa. The sequence goes on along the minus strand of OW569406.1, from coordinate 119,368,292 downwards.
TTTAGATTACAAATATACATAAAGGGGTCGGAAATGAATCATTCTATTTTGATTTTAATTCGTTACGAAGTAGCTAAATTTTTAATTAATTATTTTCACAACAAAAAAGAATTAAATGAAATTTGAATCAATTCAAATGAATTATGCAAAAATTAATTTGAATTCGTTTCTAATTCAAACGGATTTTCTAAAGTGAATTGCAATTCATTTCCAATTCATTAGAATTGAATTGATTTTGAATTTATTCAAATGAGTTACAACAGGGAATTGTATTTCAAATGAATCAAATTAAAAATGAGTTGCAATCAATCGAAATCAAAAGCAGATCTAGGGGTTATGAAAACGGAAATTTCTCCTACTAAAGTGAAAATATTCAATAATCAAAGAAATGAAAACATTAAAGTTCTTACTGAGTATTTACTTACAAAATTAATTCAAATTTTGATCAATGAGTTGGTAATGAATTGCTAATTGCTTTTTATAATTTATTTGAATTAATTCAAAGTTAATTCATTTCATTTGAATTGGAAATGAATTGCAATTGACTTTGACACATTTATTTAAATTAGAAACGAATTGAAATTCATTCTACAAATTCATTAGAATTGGAAACAAATTGCAATTCATTTTTACCAAATTCATTTGAAGTGTCTCAAATTTCATTCAACTCATTTTTTGTGTGAAAAGAATTAATTCAAAAATTGCTAATTCGCGAATTAATTTAAAAGTTAATGATTCATTTACAGCTCTGTTTTCCACCTGTGGTGCAGGGTATACAAAGAAAAAATATAGATTAATGGCTACAAAATTTTATGTGTTTCAGAAGTAAAAGAATTACATTAAACGAAACTTGCCTGATACAATTAAATAAAAATTTTAAAATTTAAAGCCCTATTTTTATAGTCATAGTTTTGTGTCGTCACACAGAAATCACTAGAGAAATATTTCATGTTGACATAAAAGTTTTACATTTGCATACATACACTATACCACAAAAGTCTAAGGACGACATCAAAAACTTAATTTATTTCAATTTTTTAGACAAAAAAACTTTTATTATATATTTTTCTATCAGAAAATTGTGTTAGAAATTTAACTCAAGTGTAATTTCATAAAAAAATATTAATTAAACCAAAAAACTTTAAGTAAAATTAAAATAAGGAAATCTTTGTTTTCATAAAAGTCCGCGTACGATTAGATAACTTCCTTCCTAAGTTCTTAGGCATTGAGTACGGCAGCTTGCTCGTTAATTCTGGAAAAACCTTCTCCCATTCATCCGTCAAAAGTGATTTTAGCTTCGGCAGAGATGACGGTCTTGCGTTTTGCACCTGCGTCTTCAAATTCGCCCATAAATGTTTAATAACGTTAAGGTCAGGGGATTGAGGTGGAAGTTCCAACTTTGACCTAACATTATATAACAACCCCTCCTCTACCAGTAAAAAAAAATTTTTAGGATCGTTGTCATGCATAAATGTGTAGGCCGTATCCATATTCAGCTTTGTGATGCTTGGAAGTAATTTATCTTTTAAAATATCCAAATACATGCGCCCATTCATAATTCCATCTATGAACTTTAACTTTTCTACACCATTTGCAGACATACCCCCATACCTTGGCAGATCCACCTCCGTGTTTAACAGTAGCTCTCAAATTTTTAGCAGCCAATGCAGAATTAAGTTTTCTCCAGACCTTGCATATACCATCACTTCCGATAACATTAAATTTACATTCATCCGTAAAAATAACTCGTTCCAAGAAGCTTGCATCAGTTAAATGTATGTCTTGGTACTTAAGTGCATACTCCAACCTCACTAACAAATGGCTTTTTTTGGAAACGTGCGAACGAAAATCGTTTCTTTTAAGGCTACGTTGGATGGTTTCTGAATGAACATCAATCGCCTAATATTTTAATACCCCTTTGGATAACTTCACTGCATCTAACTGGGGTTTTTCAGTAATTCCTCTTACTATTATTCCTTCAGTTCGTTCATTTATATTTTTTGGACGTCCACATCTCGAAACACTTGCGTATGTACCGGTTGCTTTATAATTTCTAATTATGGTATCTACTGTAGACTTTGCCAAATTTAATATTTTACCCACTTCCGACAAAGATTTTCCATCACGATTTAGCTTATAGCAATTTTCCGAACGTCTTCATACATTCACACATTTTAGCTTATTTCACATAAATTCTTTACAAAATTTTATTGCCTGGAATTTTTCACGACTTGCTTTGTTAAAAAAGAACACAAATAATTTTAATTTTAATACCGTTATAACTGCAAAAATAAGAAACCAAAGCCGTCCGGAGACTTTTTCGGCGTTTCCAATTAAAGCATAATAAGATTTTTTTTTGCAATTTTTTTTCAAGTGCACTTAGTTCTTTATTGAACTGTCTGTATATAAGATTACATAAAAATCCAACAACAATTTCTAGAAATATATTGAAATTCATGATCGTCCTTAGACCTTTGTGACACAGTGTATATAATTTAATTTTAAGATTTTTTGTTTTTATTAAAAGCATAAATAAATGCATAATTCTGGGACAATACTTCTACTTTAAGAGATTTTGTTTTTTTTTTATTATCTAAAAATAATGATGGACTTCTAGAGCCATAGTTAAATACATTTGTTTTTTTTTTTTTGTAATACAGATTAGTGTAAAAATTTCACAGTTTAGCACTCGTTTTAAGCGTTAATGGGCGCAGTAACATCAAAAATAAAAAATCCATAAGTTTATTAAAAAAAAAAAACACATGCAAAAAAGTTCAGATCAGTTGTAGTATCGTCGTAGATTTGTTGTTCGTTTAATTTGAGTAACAGAAACACAAGACATTTTGTTAAGTTTAATTTCTCAAATAAAAGCTTACCGGTTTTTCGTAAAGGAAAATCGGATTCATATTTTAGTAAAGATGATGGAGGCGGTTGTGGTATTTTATATGGATGAGAACTGGCAACAGCACCAGTGGGTAGCGATTCACCAGACGAGCTTTTAACAACGCTTCTAAAATAATAATAAAAAATAATAAATTTCTTATGTTCATTTAACTGTTATAATTTTATAATTTGCACTCACCTATTGCGATAAGGAGATGTTGTTTGCATGCCATTTGGAGAAGAAGCAGCTTGTTTACGATTCAATATAAAACACTATGGGAAAATAATTTGAAATAATTTAATATTTAGATTGAAATTAGAACAATTATAATTAAACATCACATACATTTAGTATTTGTTTGACCTCGGGACTAGCGTTTGCACTGTTTTCTTTACGTTTCACTACAGTTTCTCTTTCACGTCTCTCTCTTTGCTGTTGCTCTTCTGCAGCAGCTGTAATGATTCTTTGTTCTTGTAATTCCTGATAAGCGCCATGTGCGTGAACAGCATACTAAATGAGTAAACAAAACAAAAAAGTTTGTTTTAATATTAATGAGTTTTTGTTTTAAATAAAAATTATTTAATTAGTTGCACATAAAAATAATATCTAATTAAAAGTTAATTTTAATAATTAAAAATATACGTAAAAAAAAATATTTTCCTAAATCCGATTTAATTTGGTTTAAATAAAAATTATAACTGTAACTAATGAAGTAGGTGTGGGTGGGGTGCAATTTGTTTAATCTGCAAGCATATCAGCTGAAATGAGTCCTCTGAATTCAATAAAGTATTTCGTAATATTAATTAATTTTTTAATATTTTTATTTATGAGAAATTTTTTTAGCTTATTTAATCACTACAACAACAACAACAACAACAACAACGAAAAGAAATCGAACTGAATTACATTTTGAACAAAGAACAGACAAAAAAAAAGAAAAACAAAAAACAAATTTTTTTTTGAAACAACAAGTGTTGAGGAACTTACATGAAATTTATGTTCCAATTGTAATTTATGTTGTAATTCCAATTGTTTTGATTTTTCGTGAAATGTATGAAGCAACATTTGTTTCTGTAATTCTTGTGTCTTTTTCAACTGCAAACAAACAAAAATAGAATGAAAAAAATTAACATTAATTTTTAATTTATCACGTAAAACAAAACAAAAAAAAATATATATGAATTTAAATTTTGTTTATTTTTAAAATTTCTTAAAATAGCTTTCTGTTTTTTATTTTATTTTTTATATTTTTGTTGTGAAACAAAAGTAGCAGCGTGTTGTTATTTAAAGAACAAGAAATATTAAAAAAACGAACATCAAATCAAAACAAAAAATTAATTTGAAATACTTAAACATTTTTTTTAAACTTTTTGTACAGGAACAAGTCCAAAAACATTAATCATCTTTTGATTTCAATATAATTTTAGTTTAAATACAAAACTTTTTTGAAGTTTGGTTGACCTAAAGTCAATTTGTATAAAGTAGTTTTTCAAAATGAAACCAAAAATACTCATTGCTGCATCGCTGCAACAATTGTGAGCAAAATAATACCAAGCGACAAAAACAATATTAATTTCGAATAAATATTTTATTAAGATTGTTTTTTTAAACTTTTAATTGTTATAACGTCACAACGCTTGAAACTGAAATGAGTGCTTATCTTGTGATTAGAGTTTAGTTAACATAAAACAGTGGCGAATATCTTCTAAACAAAAAGTATGAATCACTAGGAAATTATATATTTTTCTTGATGCCTGCTCAAAGTTACTAATGGAGCAAATGTACAACGTGTTAAGAAAATAGACGACTGACAAACAGGGGGTGCCGGGCTTCGTATAAATTCTTTAGTGCGCATGTCTATATTGTGTTTTTTCTAACAGTGTAAACACGTGTGGATAACAAATTAGCGTAATGATTCATCTCCGATCGAAGCAACTGGGGATTTAGAAAAGATTGACATATGTAGCTAAAGTATATGGAAGCCCCAAAGACTATTCCAAAAAAATTATGGTTTTTATTTTTTGTTGTTGCTTTCTTGTCGTAAAAGCCAAGAAAATAAAAAACAATACATTCTCACAGAGTTATGACTGGGCGTACTTTGTGGTCTAATGGCGTAGTTGACTCATTTTTATACCCTTCACCACAGTTAATTTCTACAATATTCATATCCAACCCCATTAAATATAGAGAGTCCGCCAAATAATTTTTTTTTCAGTTGGCTTCAACTCCTGAACCAATGGGACTTTGTATGGTGTCATAACAAGATCTTTATGCTAAATTCGTCTCAATGATGTCTCCGAAATGTTTAATTGTGAAGAATGACGGTCAGTTGATGTTGATGGCCCTACACGCACACTTTCTGCCGCAGCAGCAATATTTTCGCGTGTACGCACTGTTTTTGGTTTTACACGCTTTGTTTTATCGATGAGGATGCCAGTTTCTTTTAATTTTTTCAGAAGATATCGTACACATTCCACACGATATTTTCAAAGTAATGTCGCAATATTTTCCAGCGTTGTTCAAGCGTATACACAACCATATTCGTTCAGCGGAAGGATAAAACTAATTATTTGTCAAATCAGACATGAGCTAAGAAAAAAAAAAGTTAGATGGCGGACACTTTATATATTCTGAGTTATGCAGAGCGAAGTCGATTAAGCGCCATTCGATCCGACAAAGTTTTGTAAATTTTGATAGTGGAAATTAGTAAGATCGGTTCATGTCTTTAGGAACAGCGGGGCAATACTAATAAAAAAATAAATATATGGAGTAATAGAGAATTAAAAAAATAAGACAAAAAAAAAACATCACAGGTAAAAATTGGCGCTCGCCCATATTTTCCGAGTTAAGGGCCTTTGAACTTTTCATAGAAAAGTACGATTGTGCCTCATATTTTTTAAGATATCAATATGGGCGTTATTTCAAAACTTTTAAAGAGATCTTTGAGAAAATACTTGATTTTTTTAAAAATCATTTACCCATTAACCCGTAAAAACCGAGACCTGCTAAATTTATTATGCTCTTGCATTGATCCAAGAAGAAACTTACACCCCCCTAACGACCGAACTTTTGGAAATGAATAAGAATTTCACAAATGTTTAAATAAATTTTGATAAACTTTGTTTATTTTTAAGTTGTGTGTAATTAATATTTGTGCTTGTGTTGGTAGTATTTTTCAAGAGCTTATAACTCCATTAATACTGAACCAATTTGATAAAAAATTTATATTGTGCACATCAGCAAATAAATATCTTAAAATTGGAATAACTGTCGTCATAATGTGTAAGAAAATAACTTGAAGAACAAAAAAAAAATTCTTGTCTATTAACCATTTAAATAGATAAACAAAAAGAAGGAATTGAATATATTTTGCATGTATCAGAGAGAATATACACTATTAAACTTAAACTAAAACTAAAAATAAAAATTTATATGTATAAGCATTTTTGCTTCGAGGTGGCCATTTAATGGCCAACACAGCGATAAGGTGTAGCTTTCGTTATGCGCTATTATAGTTAATTTTTTTTGCCTTTTTTGCTTCCATGTTCTCTATTAAATGTATTTTATTGCATAAAAATACTAATAAATATATTTAAAATAAATTCAAATTTTACATGCAGATGTTCATATTTAAATTAAAAAAAAAATATATATATATTAATTTCTTTAACGCGGTTAGAAATATTTGAAATAAACTAAAAAATCAATCAGCCAAGTGCGCAGGGGACTCGACAGGTTCCGTTCCCTGCATAGACTACTCTTTTTGTTTAAATTTTATATTTTTATTATGGTTCAAAATATAAGACAATGTACTTCGAACCAAGGCGAATTTATATGAGGTGGCGCGCCTCTACAACAAAACAAAAATAAAAAGAAAAACAGGCACTTTAGTGTTCAGTAAACTTCAAAACACAATTAATTGCTGCACTTTTTTCTTACCGTTCTTAGTAAGCTTTGTTTTTTTAAAGGATTTAAAACTTTTGTTGTAACTCTATTTTTAAGAATATTAAAAAACGAACTTTTGTTATATAAAATAATAAACTTTTGACAGCTACTCTACACATAACAAAATTAAGCAAAAAATAGTCAGCTGCCTCAATGATGCCACCTGGCAAAATTAATTCGCCTTGCTTCGAACCAGATCTTATTAGAAACACACTTTTATTTTGATTTTCAAATTTTTAAGCGGCTACCTATTACATTTCAAAATGTAACAATATTTTTATCAATATCACGTCACTGTCGGATCACAACAATATACATCTTCTGTAAAAATTTACAAAGTCCACCTATTACGGTTCAAGAGTTGGAGGCTGTAAAAAAACGTACTGTCATTGTAGCGAAAACAACAGGGTTACGAGTTTTGCCCTTTTTAGATGTTGTTCGCTTTTTGGCTGATTAAGTAGGAGGAGTCTTTATTTTTATTAAGTCCTTTGAAGCTCCCAAATTAAAATTGGCTTAAATTCGTTGTTAGTTGTGGCCAATTGTAAAGAGAATAGTTAAGCTCGCTACGACGACCTTCGTCAGCATTCATCATATCTATTTCAATGACTTAATAATTTAAAATTTTTTGTCCAACTATTTACAAAAAATAGAACATAAAGAACATATTTTATTTTTATACATCACGGATAAACGCATGAACCAATTTTAATGAAATTTGAAGCACGGAAAGATATTTGCCTGGATGGTGCAATAAGTTGTTTATATTTTCAAACAGCAGAACAGAACCATTTACAATAATCATGACTTTAATTAAGTTTTTAGCTGCTTTAAATTTCTATTAATGGATTGACATGCAAATCGTTTGGTCACAGACTTGATAGATGGCGCCTCTTCTGAGATTTTGAATATGTTATCTTCAAAATTTTTACATACCAAGACCTATCCTCCTCTACTATCAGTTTTATATTTTTCTATTTGCTTTACTAATTATAATGCAATTTATAAATCTTCTTTTTTGTTCATGAGAATTTAATGAAATATTTATATTTGAGCGAATCAAGCACGATTAAAGTAAATTAATATTTTAGTTAACATATTAATCTAATTGATTGAAGTATTAAAAAATTAAAATACAACATCACATGCAGAGAGTAAACATTGTATTAATTTCGCGACTTGATAAAAGAATTCTCTCTGCCTTTTGATATGATAAAGACAATATATGGAGTTGAAAATTCAACTACTGCATTTTCGTGTGACTTTTTTTTTCAGTAATCAGAAGTGACACTGTAAATTGTCTGAATTAATACCTTTAGCTTTTTTGAGAGAGAAGTCAATGCTATCAAGCTCACAATTACTATAAGGATCTGATTTCTTAAAGAAATGTACAATTTCTTAAATTAATACGAAGCGAAAAAAGCTAAAAGTCATTATATAAAAATCAAGTGTTTTGTTTAATTACGAGAAGTCCTCACAATAAGCTTTTGCAGCAGAGGTTACCTTCCCCTTTCGATATTGAATATTTTTCATTAAGTTTTGATATTTGGAAATAATAAAAATACGCTTACAGAAAAACCTAAAAAATAATGTAAATGCATCAGCAATTCGAAACTTAAATCTTGTATTTTTATCATCCAGCTTTTAGAATTTTTTTCTGATTCTAATTCTTAGTGTTTTTATTTATTTATTCGATAAAAAAATAACTGTACTTTACATTCTTTTTTGGACTACAGTTATGTGTCGACAAAGAAAATCATCCGGTTCGCGACGAAGAATTCTTAACCATTACGTTTATTTACGGCCCCCATCTTTCTTTTTATTGACATTCTTAGTTAAACGTAATAAATCAATCGTAACTTTGTATTTTTATTCGTAAAAAATTTTTCGATTTTTTCTGTTTTTATTTATTGATTGATATTAATTCTCATTCAATCAATATTGTTTAGACTTAAGCATAAGTATGAGTTTGTCTACCGCAACACACGGATAATGTAAGAGAATAACGTTAAGTAATGTTTCAAAATAATAAATTTTGCATTTTGATTCTATATTCGACTTGTGCCATATAGTTAAATTTAGTGATCGTTCTTTTTAGTTCAAAGTTTGAAAGTGAACTAGTTATAATTTTAGTTCAAAGGCTCTCTTTAGTTGTTTGTTCTTTTCAACTTGTAGTTCAAACTTTTTCTTAAGTTCAAAAGCTCTTTAAGTTCAAATATTCTTTTTAAAATATAATGGCAACAACACCGAGGCATTGCCAAAACGAATGTTTAATAAAATCTGTGGCTGCACTCATTTCATGTCTGAAACAGTCAACAAGGAAACGCAGACATAGATTCTAGTTCACCTTGCCTGGTAGTTTAAATGCAAAGTGTAGTTCAAAAATGAACTGGGTATTCTTAAAAGTATGAACTAGGTCACTAGTTCAATCGATTGAATCGTTTAAATAAACTAGTTCATTTATGAACTACACAAGTCCATTTTATATAAATTTTTACATTTATTTATTTGATTATGAGGATTGCCAGGCCTATTTTTATATTAAAATTAAATTAATTTACACTTTGAATTTATTAATTATAGTCGTAGTTCAAAAAAGAAAAAAAAAAGATATACACCTTAAATGACTTTTCAGATCAACCACCTTACATTTATTTATTTATTTTAGGTATTTTATTTTATTTTATTTTTTTCCCTGAATTATATAGTCGTTTTAGCCTTGAATAGTGAATACACATGTGTACTTTCTGCGAGTGTAAAAATTTGTGGGCAACCGGGCGAGCACAAGAGAAAAATAGTGAGAGATGATAACAACATTACATGGGTTACACCGATGATTATGATGATGAAAATGTGTGCTGCTTTTGTGTTTATTTTTACATCAGAAACAGAAACAGAACGTCGCTATTTTTAAAACGAAATGTTATTTGCGTTTTTCTAAAGTTTATTTTATTTATATTTCGTGTTCAATTCAATGTGTGTTTCTTCTATTTATTTTTAATTTTTTTATTTGTGTTTTTTTATTATTGTGCGTGTATTTATAAAATTTTCTTTTGCGTTTAAATCTATTTATAAAATTTACAGAAACTATACGCAATTGATGAAAACAGAATGATGTGATTTTAATTTAACAATACGCAGATTTCTGTAACGCGCGTTTCGAACAAAAAAAAAAAAAAAGTATTCGCCCAAATATGATTAAAAAAAATTATTTTTTACTTTTTAAGTACCGATATAAATTTTATGGGCGGTCAGATGACATTGACTGTCAGAAATGTTTCATACATATCTCGTGGTGGCGAACAGAACTAGCCCTTGAGTATATTTTCCTCTGCTAGAAGTCCAGTAGAGATTAGTCCTTCCAAGCAAGGAAAAAATATCCCTTATTAGCACTACGTGAAGCCTAAATAGACTTTTTACTCTAAAAGCTTTTTCCTTACAAAAGCTTACATAACTACAACTTTTACATTCTAATGCAGTCCTATCGCAAAATGAAAATATTTCACGACTCGACCATGTTGGCAGTAGCAGAGGTTATTTTTTAACCGCCTTAATGAAATTGAACAAGATGGATTTCATTGTACTCAATTACCAAATAAATATTAGTGTTTTTAGTCTTAGGTTTGTTATTACGCGTATATACGAATAATTTTAAAGAGCATTCTTTTTAATCAATTGTAAATTTTTCTATTTTCACAACTAGAAATTATTCATTTCTCTTGTATTTTCTTGTTTTACAGCTAATTTTTTTTTAATATTTGGAATGTTTATAGATATTTACCGTTACATATTAACATTGTGTTGCTTTAGAAGCCCATTTAAATAATTTAGTTGCTTCAGTCTGTGAATACAGTCAAAAACGGTTGTGGTAAAAAATAACTGGAAAAAGAACTCAAAGAATATAATCCAACTGGTTTATTTTAACTGGCAGAAGCAAAATAATTTATAATATATTAAATCGGGCTAAAAACGAGCAAAGATTGGAGCTGAAATCTGCACCTGGTCGTCCATGTAAAATATCTGACAGAGCAAATCGCTTAATAAATAGAAAAGTTGAAAAAAATCCAAAAATATCTACCAGAGGCCTTGCAGAGGAACTTCAGAAGGAAGTTGATGTTAATGTTTCGCACGAAACAATAAAAAAAAAAACGCTAAATAAAAATCACCATACACCAAGAGCTGCTAGAAAGAAACCACTTCTTTCTGCACAAAATTTAAAAAAATGGTTGTCTTTCGCTATACAGCATATTTATAAGTCTAATGTGTACTGAAACGACGTCATATTTGTGACGAAAGTAAAATAATGCTTTATTATAATGATGGCCCAAACAGAGTATGGCGGCAGCCTCGAATAGCCTTACAAAATAAAAACATTCCCACCGTCAGATTTGGAAAAATTTTGGTTATGGTGTGAGGATGTATTTCCAGCAAAAGAGATGGATATATGATTTTTGTTGAAAGCACCATGGATGCGCTGCAATATTTAGATTTACTGAAGAACTATTTAGTGCAAAGTGCAAACAAATTCGGGCTAATGAACGGTAATCAGCCGCTATTCAAGTTTTAACAAGATAACGACCCAAAGCACAAAGAGAACATAGTGAGAATGTGGTTAATGTTTAATCGCAGAAAAGTGATGGACACGGCAGCCCAGAGTCCAGACTTGAACCCAATTGAAAACCTATCGTCATATCTTAAGAAAAAAGTTGCAAAAAGGCATTTCAAAAATCGCAGTGAATTAAAAAGTGCAATATTAGAAGAATAGAACAAAATTCCTAGTGAATATGACCTGCAAAAATGAATAAATTCCATTGAAAAAAAGGCTACGAACCTCTGTGAGCGCCATTATATAAATTTTTTATACAGTTTTTGTAAAATGTAAAAACAATTTCTTGACATTGAAATAATGGAACATTCTTAATTTTTTATCACTTTATTCTAGTTGAAATCTTTATGTTTAACTTTTGTTTTTGCTATATAATAGTAAACACATTTCTAATGTAATTTGTATTAAAAAATATTACCTTAATGAAAAACTTTTGTTTTTTATTTTAAAAACATATACTTGACAGACTGTATTTACGTAATTTAAATTTAAAACTAGTGACATGTGTTAGCAAACTTATATTTTTGTTCTAAAAATATATTTACTGTTTTTTTAATTTATGAAAAAAAAAAACAAAAACAAAAAAAATATTTCAATACAAAATATTTAAAATTCGAATGAATATTATTTCCATGTAATTGTCAAATTTGTAAACAATATAACGATACTAGCATTGGTGCTGAAATCAAAAGTCTTCCAGATAATTAAAACAAGTGCATTCCTAAAAATTATAGTTTCAGAACTATTAATTCATACTTTATAATTTAAAATCTACTACCTAGTAGTTCGTCTAACAACAGGTGGTCCTGCGAACAAGTTTATATTAAATCAATTAATTTCCATCCGTATCGCGTCTTGTTAGAACCAAAAGCAATTTAGTCTATTTGAAAAGTTATATAAATAAAAAAACAACAACTCTTCATCGAGAATAAAAATAGATGAAAACTAAAATAGAAATTTTAAAACAAAAATACATGTCGGTTTATTTTGTACAACATTTGAAACGCAAGTGAAGATACTCGTATTCGTTGAGATGAAATGTGTATTTTAAGAAATAGAAATTTTGTATGGCCGACAAAAAAAAGCCCAACTCAAAGAAAATTTTTATTCGTTTCTTTTGTTGTTGTTGTTATTTCTTATTATAATTATAATTCTGCTCGGTTCGATCAAATAATTGTTTCACATTAAAACTTATATGCGTAAATAGGTGTGTGTGTGTGTGTTTTATTTAAATGTTTTGTGTTTTATTGCTTTTTGTATCTCCTTTTTTTTAATTCATTCATGTACGAGGGAAAATCAATAAGTCCTTACAAATTTATATGAGAATTTTGTACACTAGGTTTCCGTGTCCGACAAGGTCAAGTTCTAAAAGATGACTGCTAAATTTTAAAGAAAGTTCAGCATATAGTTTTTTTTCTTTTTTTGACAATTGTTTGGTAGCAAACATTTTTTGCATTTTTGAAAAATAGAATAAATGTTTTTGTGACATGACACCTAAAATAATCAAAGCTTAGTAAGATGAGTCTAATTTTACATCTGAGCAACTGAATGGGTAAAATAACTGAGGTAACGTTATATTAAATGGTTTAGTAATTTTAAGTTTTTACGAAAAATAACTTTGATAAAAACATCAGTATTATGACAGTTGGCGTTTGACTGATTTAGTAGCTGTATAAGACTTTCTCCGTTGCAATCTTTATGAATTTCTCTGTTTAATAAAAGTTGCATATCAAAATTTGAACAATAAAACAGTATAAATTTTTTTTTAAATACACATATGGACAGAAAAATGGGTGTAAAGGCTACATGTAATTTCAACTTAACAAAAGTAGTTATTAACAACTCCCATTAAAAAGTTTTAAAACAAAAGGGTTGGCATTACAGTTTAACAAGAAAAAAAGGGGAAATCCCACTAGTAGAAACCTTTATTATAAAGAATGCCATGACTTTGTTGTTTTAAATGCTTTTCAAATCGGACAGAAAAATAGGTGTGAATTATTTAAAGTTATAAAAATTAGATTTTTGGAGCAAAAAGAAATAAAATAAAGTAGTACTATTTGAAATTGGCATTTAATTTTATTAAAAGCAACTTAATATGGGTCGTGCGCATCATTGCAGTGAAGAAGAAAGACGTCTTGTTCGTCAGCTTCGAGAGCAAGGACGAACCTACAAATTTATTGCCACATTGTTGGGACGATCGCAAAATTTCGTAACCAATGCTTTAAAACCAAAGCAGAATATTGAAAGACGTGGGGTGTGTAAAAAACATCTCCAGCTACCGATAATCGTATAATTACCTTAGCTAAAAGAGACCCTTTTATGTCTTCAAAGTCAATCTCAAATGAAATTGGAAATGTGGTTTCAGCCAGAACGGTCCGAAAAAGATTGCTGGATGCGAAGCTACCTGGCAGAATCGCTCGCAAAGTTCCTCTGCTTAAACAGGGTCATAGAACATGGTGCGGGCCAGAAGGAGGAAAAAAGTGGCGAAATATTTTTTGGAGCGACGAAACTAAAATTAATTTGTTTGGTAACGATGCGGCAAGAAATGTACGTCGACCAAAAGGAAAAGAATTCCATATTCGATTTACCAAAAAAACAGTCAAACACGGTTGAGGGTACGTGATGGTATGGGGCTGTTTTTCTTTGTATGTTGTAGGCCCAATTCATCTCATAGAAAATACAATGGATAGATTTGTGTATAAGGATTTGTTGGAGACAGTCATGCTACCATTTGCTGAGGAAAATATGCCCCTAGTAAATTTCAACAAGACAATGACCCGAAACACTCATCGAAGTTAGTGAGAGCATGGTTTCAGCAACATAATTTAAACGTAATTGAATGGCCTAGTCAGTCTCCTGACTAAAGCGACAGGTTTCCAAGCTTCCCTGCACTAATAAAACACAATTATGGGAAAACATCTAACAAGCTTGGTACAATATCCCTGTAGAGACTTGTCGAAAGTTAATTTCATCCATGCCGCGAAGAATAGAAGCCGTCCTTAAAAACAATGGTGGTTATACAGGATATTAATTATCTGTTTGAATATTTATTTGAAAAAAAAACTATCCTATAGTTCAAATTTTTATAATAATTTTAAGTTTTTTCGTACACACCTATTTTATTGTACACATTCAAATTTATGAATTTCTGATATTTACGTAATTTTAAGTTTCTTTACTCTTATTTTTACTCTGAATTAATTTTTTAATGCACAAGATATGTAAACTTAATAAATAAATTATTAAATATTGAAAAAATTAAAGAAATATGCGAAAACATTGAAATAATTACTTTACACCTATTTTTTTGGCCATATGTGTACATCAAAAGCACCTAACAGGTCAGTTCTACAGTTTTTGTTTTATTATTGTTTAAAATATATCCCAAAACGACTCGTTTTCAAATCGATCGATTTCTGTCACATACCTGATTATCTGCTTTGAATTACTGGAACAGGACAAAAAATTGTGAAAAGAAATAAAAAAAAAAATTCCCCATTTAATGTATCTTTGATATCGTTGTTGCTTCTAATTTAATCTTCAAGTTTTTATTCCCAACTAATTTTCGCAAAAATAATCATTCTAACAAAAAAAAAATGATTTCTGTTCTTACAACTTTTTGACTTCTCCTCGGACTGAGTAAAAATAAATATTTCTATTAGGTATGTTTTTTTTTTTGGTTCTGCTTGGCATATGAATATTTTTAAACTCGACAGGAAAAAACAACAGCAACAATAATGAGAGTGAAAATAACGTTATAAAAGCATCTTTAATATGTATTTTTTTTTTCAAACAATTTTTTATTTTTATTTTTAATAGTGCGCAAAAATATGGCTGGTCGGTTGGTTAATACAGTGAGTAAATCTATAAATATGAATGTGTTTGTATAAATGTATGTATGGATTTATGTGTACAACAAATGTAGACTTGAATTGTTTCAAGTTACCGTTAATAAGTAAATATTAAATTGTAGTTAAGATATTTAAAAATTAATAATAATAACAATTTCTTAAGAAGCAACTCTTATAAAAATCACAAAACAATTGAAAAGAAATATGACCTTTGAACTGGCTCAATTGGTTTAGAATTTTTTACTTCTTTCTACTTTCCATGTGCATAAAAAAAGATCAATCTTATTCAGGATGTTCAGTTTAGACAGTTGTACAGAAAAAATTTGCTTGAGTCCCGATATAGTTTTAAATAGGTACTTCCTTTTCTCCTGCGTAAATGGGAAGGCAATGATTGCATAATATTGCATAGTTAATTCAAATAAAAAAAATACTCATTTATCCAACAAAGAGTGACCTTTGACCTTGATTTTTAACGACTTTCTTTTCGGAATCCTATAATAAAAAAAAAACTGAACATTATTTTTGCTCGAAAGAGAAAAAAAACTTTTTTGCGAATGCATGGCTTCGCTGGGATGTAGGCTTACATTTTTAGGCAAATAGATCATTCGGGACGTGGACAAAGATCCTGTAACCTGTTATTTTTTAAAGTCATAGGGGACATAAAGGTTTTTATATTACATTGTTCTGGTAAGATTATTTATTTATTATTTTTTTTAGCATTTTGTTTAAAGATTTTTTATATTTTTGGAAGTTTTCGATTTGTGTCAGTTTTTAATTTTTTTTTATTGTTTTCATTCTAACATTTAGTAATTTTTTTTTAACCTTTGAACCATGATACAAAAATAGAAGGTAGTTCCACATTCTCTTTTCGTCGCCATATTAATGTTCTGACGTTTGCGGAAATTATGAAAATTTGTGCTACCATATAATTTTCCAAACTCCCGTTTTTTTTTGTTCTTTTTTTTTTTTTTCATTTTTTATGAAATTTAAAAAAAATACATAATACTAAAGTCACAAACATTTACATTTTATTACCAGTTAAAAAAAAAAAAAAAAACTTTGGAAGCAAATAAATCTTTTAAATTAAATAGAATATAATGCTCTTGAAAACTTTTCAGAATATATTAATTATGGGATTGAAGGAATATACTTTCAAACCTGTTAGGAAAAATATCAAAGTTATACAAACATATGTGAACGTTCTACCTAAGGGTGGCCTTAATAAGCCAAACAAGGAATTTATGGAAGAAACAGATAAAAACTAAATTTAACATTTCTAAAAGTTAATGAAAGTGATTTATATACTGTTCGCAACTATAAGCAACATTTGTTATGCAATTCAAATTAAACGTAAGACACAGTAAAAAAAAAATTTTTTTTTTGGAAAATTTTTTTGTGTTCACTTTTTAAACAGAAAATTTGCCTTGAATTACAGTTTGCTTTATATAATTATAACTATTATGATTGATCAATTGTACTTTTAGTAAGTTAATATAATAAGAGAATTTTTATTAAAAGTCGCCTTTATAATAATGCGTTTCCATTAATTTGATTTTGTCTAAAACACTTGATTTGAGCAACTTTTGCTACTTGATTTCCCATACATTTTTCATGCCATCAAAACTACTTAAATCGCTTGATTTATTTCAAATCTTGTCGAAAATGTACTTTTTCGAACTGATTTTGTCTTTGCAACACTGTGTCGTGTCTGGGATATTCAAGTTTAGCTCCGTGTTATCTATTCAAATTAGATGTTTTTATCGAAAAAGTGACATTTAATTTTAAATTTTTAAAAACATTAACTTTTTGGTTAAAAATTATGTTTAAAACAAAATATAATTTAATATATGGAAAATCAAAAGCAAACAAAACGATTTTTTACAACAACAAAATAGGGGTTGTCAGTATTACGTCACGAATTCGAATATTCAAAACAGTTTTGCTCAATGGAAACACTTCGAAGTCATTGAAAATATGGTATAATTGTTTTTAAAATTCAAGGGATTTATTGCTATTTAATCTTATATTTGAGGTAAGATACATTTGAATTTTATAATTATTTGTGTAGATTTATTATACAAATTACACATGTTTGGTTAAATATTTCCAAAATATTTTTGTCCTTATTTATATCTGTGGAAACTCTAATTTTTTTGTTCACAAAAAATATATTTCAAATAATTCTTGCAGACGTCAAAATTTTTGAAATAGAATTACCTTCTATTTTTATAACATGATTTGAACCAGGTAAAATTTTAGTTACATAATACAATTTAAGGTTACTTGTGAGACATTTTTTCAATTTCTAATTTTTTGTGATTCAAATTTAGTTTTTTTATTTCTTATTTGATTTCATTATTTAATAACTTTGCGATCGTTGGCAAAATTAAAAAGTTCTGTTTTCTTTTTTAAATAATTTTTTATGATGCATTAAATTTTAATATGCTTTGGCAAAGTTTTCCATTTATTTATTTTAATGTTTTTGTGCATTAATTATTTTTTTTTTTTGTAATTTTTATAAAATTTTTTTTAGAAATTTTTTACCCCCACTACCTGTAATAAAGGCTTCAAAATTAATCACCGAACCTAATTGATAATCTAATAAAAAAATTGTAAAATAGATTTTACTTTATTGAAAAATTAATGCAGATTAAGGCAGTTGTTTTAAAGAAGTCAAAAAGCGCGAGGAGAAATAGAAAATATAAGAACAATCGCTAAAAATAACAGATAAAATCGTCAAATAAAACTTCAACCTATCTTTAATAAAAGGAAAAATAATAAAAAAAAAACAAATAATTATTAGGAGATTTATTATGTGTGTGAAGATAAATTTTAAAATTTATAACCCTAGCCACATTCTGTTACGATAACAGAGCTCTGTTAATCACTTAACATAACCAATGTTAATATTAAAAATTTATTATAAGAGTTTCAAAACAATATTTAAATATAATTTAAAGTGGATAGAACAAAAAAAAGTATTTTAAAACACTTCTACTAGTGTCGTTATTAAAATCCAATGGTCAAATATATTAACATTGTGTTTTTTCAGAAATTATAGAGGTTTTTCCAAAAACACCACTTTTGAAATTTGAAAAAGGACTTTGGTCCTTTTCTCGTAAGCGAAAGAGAGTGGGCGAAAAAAAATTATTTGAGAAGACTTCTAGTAGTGTCTTTATTAAACTCTAATGGTCAAATAATCAAGACACTACTAGAAGTCTTCTCCAATAATTTTTTTTCGCTCACTCTCTTTCGTTTACGAGAAAAGGACCAAAGTCCTTTTTCAAATTTCAAAAGTGGTGTTTTTGGAAAAACCGCTAAAATTTCTGAAAAAAACACAATGTTAATATATTTGACCATTGGAGTTTAATAACGACACTAGTAGAAGTGTTTTAAAATACTTTTTTTTGTTCTATCCACTTTAAATTATATTTAAATATTGTTTTGAAACTCTTATAATAAATTTTTAATATTAACATTGGTTATGTTAAGTGATTAACAGAGCTCTGTTATCGTAACAGAATGTGGCTAGGGTTATAATTATATTATATTATCTACTTCAGTTTTTGTATAGTTTAGTAACACAAACACTTTTGTGTTTAGCATGTATGTATTCCAAGAGTCTGAAGTTGCATAAGTTTTAAAACGTAAAACAAAAGGTTCTGACAATTTTAGCGTGCTACATTAGTTTATGCTGGGAACACAATTGGAACGAACGACGAATTTCGTCTTGCACGACGAATTCATCTGTAAAAGTTCGCTGCGTAAATTCGCAATGTGGCGCACAATTAGGACGAAAAAGTTACAGCTGTTATAATCAACAACATTGTTTACTGTCTATAACAAAAAAGTGTTACCATAGAACAAAAAATAGTTATACAAAAAATTAAGCATTTAGAAAAAGCCATTAGAAAGCAATTTTATGGAAAATAATTGTGGATGTTTAACTTAATGATGTATATTAAGAAATAATTAATATATAAGGTAAAAATAACTTTATTTACTAATATATTTAAAAGCTGAAAGGAGAAACGGCAACCCTGTTCCAATTTAGTCGTCGTTCGTCGGCGTAAGAAATAGAAATAAATCTAACGGAGAGTTCGTCACGCACGACGAATTTCGTCGACGGCGGTGTTGTGTTAATTTTCATATGCACCAATGTGTTTTATTTTTGACGGCGAATATGCGCAACGAAAATTTCGTCGTTCGTCCCAATTGTGTTCCCAGCATTATTCAATCAGTTTCCCAGGTCGATTTTCCACAACAAGATCATACTAATGAATTGCATGAGTACAAAAGTCGTCACGTCTGGCAACTTATTAGATAAGAATATAAAAATTAACTAGCCGATATTTGCGATGACAGATCATTAACAGCAAAATAACATAATTTTTAATACAAAAAACTAGTTGACTTTGTTTATTGGTGCCGTTGGCTTTTATTATGCATTTAGTTAAAAATAACGTCAAACTAAAAATATATATTGCACACACATCTGTCCACGTACATGTACATGTACCAATTAAATGTGGAGGTATATATTTAAAACATTGAAACAGAAAAAAACCAAGAAAATATAAAAAAAATTAAAATTAAAATAAATTAAATAATGAACAAATATTGCATCTAAATGAGTGGGTTGCTTTACTGACCAAAGGATTTTTTTTTGTTCGTATTGCAGCATGTTATGAAATACTAACAAAAACAAAAATCGCGGTAAAGAAAAGTTTAATTATAATATGTGTATGGCAGGCTAATTGTGGGCATAAATAAATAAATCTAAGCATTTATTTTATTTAAACTTAAATACTGGATTAAATTCAAGCAATAAAATTGCAATACTTTTGATTTTCTTAGAGAAAAGTGTCTGCCCAAACTTATTTCTAATAAACAGAAGGCAACATATCATTATATACCCTTAAAAACTCTCAAAGTAATTAGTCTTTTGTTAGTTGTTGTTGTTGCAGCATTCTTTTGATTGACTCACACCCACACGTACATAAAAACAAGAATAAAAGAAAAAAAAATAGAACAAACCACCAGATCGTTTCGTATAACACTATCTAGGCGTTTTAACTCGTCTATTAATAGCAATCGCTTTTCCGATAGATGGCACTATTAAGCAAAACGTTGAACAGAGATTTAATATATAGAAATTAGTGAAGTGTGTCTTGTCTAATAGTAATATTATCAATTATAATAATATGTTATAATTGAAAAAGAGATTTCCAAATGGTTTTAAGTCTTTTATAACGTAAAAGTAAGATTAAGCAAGGGGCGGGCAAAGCAGACAGCAAATGACGGCACTTGATATAGATTGAAAGTTCTCTACGAATATTTGTAAGCGTCCACTTAAAAACCATTTACATATTTCTAAAAAATAATACTCATGACTTAAACGTAAAGAAATTTTAATACATGTTATGCATCCATATCACAAGAAATTGATCATTTAAACCCATGGCGAAATAATTTACCAGGTGGTGGCAGTGGCGAATTTATTCATTTTCGCCTTTGCAGAATATGTCAAACTCCATATATAAAAATTAAGCGAAAATTTTTTTATATGAAGTTTGACATTTTCTGCAATGGCGAAAATGAATAAATTCACCACTGCCACCACCTGGTATATTATTTTGCCAATGATTAAAACCGAAAAATATTTGAGTTGTAGTTTTGTTAAATCGTGCAAACGTTCTTATGTCTAAGCGGTAAAACTTAAGAAAAAGATCATAAAATTTAAAGCCGGTATTCCTATTCCTATTGTAGAAAAAATGAAAAAAAAATATTAATACTCAGTGTCTTAATGTTGCACAGATTCTTTTTTTTTTGTGTTTGGCCAGGAATTCAAATCATTACGGGCAAATATTTTGAGCGTATTAGAATCATCGATTAAATAAATGATTCAATATACAAAATACTACATTGATAGATTGATTACTGATGGCATACAACCCCGATGTTTTATTATACATATGGATGGATATGTATGTATTTATGTGTGTATTTATTTGGTACTTTACAGGTGCTATTTATAAATAAGAAAACAAACAAATAAAAATAAGTTTATAAATAAATTGCATTTATTTATTGTAAATTTAAGTTTGCCAAATTGAAAATAGCTGCAAACGAATACTGTGTTTTACAAGTATTGAAATGTTTTAATTATTTTTGTTGTTAAAAACAAACATAACGTTAATTTACACCAGTTCCTTTCTAGTATTAGCAACAACATTATTACATTAACATAAAAAGGTTTGGCGATAATCAATAATAAATAGTCTGTGACAGTTTTTGCCCAACTTCGTTAATCAGACGTTACAAGGATCAGTTACAACAATATACTTTTTCAGATTAAAGTTTAGCAAAGAAGGCTTGAGTTGGTCTGCCATTTCAAAGGAGCATGATGACAGTTTCGTGGGACGCACGGTGTGTTATTTACATCAATACGTTAAAAAAGTGAAATTGTAATTCTTATAGCTCATACAATGTTCTGTTCTTAAAACTCATACAATGTTCTGTTCTTAAAACATTAGGAATGTGCCTTTCATTAAGAATCCACTAGTGACACCTGCTACTGACAAAGTAATTCTTTTAGGGCCCAGAGACTTAGGCCAGGTAAGGCAGACAGCCGTGTTACCACAGCCCCTTCGGTTCATTAATTGGTCCCTTTGTGTTGCCTGCTGTCAGAAGGGAAGGGGAAAAAGAAAACATAGATAGAAAGATAGAAAAGTAAAGTAAGGCAAGACAAAGAAAAAGAAATGGAATATGAGAAAAATAAGAAAACCGCGGGTTTGAAAGGTCCAGAGAAGATCCGTGATTAAAGGAAAGAAGGATCCCGTAGGTAGGGCCAGCTGGCCAAAAAGTGCGCTCATCCCATTGACTGAGACGCAGTAACTATCAGTAGGCCAGTAAACCACCCACTGCACCTAAAAAAGGAACTAATCCTTCCTGGACTCAATGATGATACACTAGACAGGCCCCCATAGTACCGCTGACCGAGATATCTCAGCCGTATATACCCCAGCGCGGGGCAAATACATAGGTGTTCCACAGTCTCTTCCTTCTTCTCGTCTGACAATTTCTACAGAAATCATTAAATGGGAGACCTATTCTACCAGCATGGGCTCCAAATAAGCAGTGCTCAGTAACCACAGCCACAAAGTAGCGCAAGCGACTCCTCGGTAACTGTAGCAGCGAAGCCACCCTGCCCAGGTTTAAAGAAGGTCAGATTGTTCCAGCTGTCGACTCGTTAGACCATCTGACCTGAGCCAGATTGTAGAGAGCAGCGTCGATACGCTGTCCGCAAACAGAGAAAGTAGGGCACAGAAGATGTCAATGGCACCCTCTTCAAGTGTTGTTTCCTTTTTTGCTAGTTTATCGGCAACATGGTTGTCGGTCCCATGTCCCCTCAACCATTTTAGGGTGTTTGCTGAGACCTCTGCCATCCCTTTAAGGGATGTCCAGCATTCAGAGACCTTATCCAGCACGCCGCCCTTTTTATAGCAGATATTTCCACCTGTAAAATACTGCAGTCGTTTGGCATTCTGAAACACATTCTTCTCTTAAATTCCTCAATATATACTCCACCTCTACCTCCAGCTCTCGACCCTCTCCTTGAGCCATCCGTTTACACGTAGAGTGCTCGAGATGAGCGAGAGTGGCCTTCCATCAGGTCGAAGAGAAATCTTCTTGTAAGGCAAGGTTCTGGAGTACAATAATCAACAAGACCGGGAATTACGCCCATGATCTGAAGTACGCTAGCACGTCCCCATAGTCTATGGTTACATGCACCTATGACGTTTAACCTTACTTCCGTTCTTTAGCCTCCCTTTTGGCCACAAGATCCACAGTCAGCCAGTTGAGCATAGCAAAAAGCGCCTTTGCGGGCGTTGATCTTATGGCTCCGGTCATTAAGACTACCATACCGCGCAGCACCTTCTCCAGTATAGAGGCATTCGCTGCAATGTCTAATGCCTTCCACCAGACCTGATACACTAGGTTTTGCCAATTGCCCTCCTACATACATTTCTTGCCGTAAAGGCCCTTGACGCCCTTACTATCCAAGATAATGCCCAAAAATTTTGCACAGTCAGATAGAGTCATAGGAAGTTTGTATTTTCTAGAAAAGAGTACTACTTCCGTTTTGGTTGGATTCACACTCAGTCCTCTATGCTTCCCCCAGGTGCAGATTGTCCTAAGCGTTAATGGCGACATTCCACAACAGTGGAGACAGAACTCCGCCCTGTGGTGTGACCCTTGCCGCTATTCTAGTCAGCTTTGCCTTGCCAGAAGTTGATGTTATTATCCTGCAACTGAGCGTGTTACGAACCCGATAATCGACCGGTCAACTCCCAGCTCTCTGAGAGCCTGGGTGAACGCAAGCGGGTTGATTTTATTGAAAGCCCCTTCAATGTCCATGAGGGCTACAATAGAGAGGCTCAGAGACTTACTAGTATATTTTATTGATTCTAGTTTCCACTGCTTAATTTTCCAGACTAGAAAAACTGGGCAATACATAACTAAGTGCAAACAGGTACATACACACAAATGTGCACATACATAAACTTAATAAACGTAGACTAATTTTTGACAATATCAACAATAACAGTTGACAAATGTGGTGTCTTGGGGACAATTTGCCTCTGGGTTTATTTAAGAAGTCATCCCAACACAAACACCATTTCTGAGAACCTTGAAAAAAAAGTGACGAGAGAAAAAACCAAGTCAAAAGAAGATGGTGTTGACAAACAATATAATTTTTTAACTATTCCCTGTCAGCAAAAAATATATTTTTAATGATTTGCTTACTCTGACATATTTATCATAAAGCTTTGCACGATCTCTCTCTCTTTCTTTGAATCATTTGTAAACTATTGAGGGAAACAGGTACAGGTGTTGAAGACCTATCATTTTGTCGGAACAATTAATTATTTTATGTAAATCCGTTAAGGATCAATGAGCATAAAGAACATTCTTAGAATTTATTTATTTACTTAAAATGTAAATATAAATAGCCACAACAATAAACAAAGTTTTTTTAATGCTTTTACTTGCTTCTGTTTGCACACCACTGTCGCGTTTGCTTGAATTTAGTGTTTTTTTAAGAATTAACATTTTTACAGCATTCACTAAAAGGTGGGTATTTAGTATCGCTTTTAATTTACTGCAAAAATAATAATTTAACAAGCGAGATGTTATGCCAACTTGACAACTGGTTTGCAATGCTTTTATTTTATTTTATCTCTTTTAGAAATTGCAATAATATCGACATACTTTTCTTTTGTAATACTTGGCACGCAGCCGAAAAATGGTTTGCAACACCTGCATATGCAGTCACTTTGTAATGAAACAAAAACAAGAGCAACAAAATAATCATAACTAAGAAATAAAAATAAAAAAAAAAACAAAATAAAAAAGAAATGCAAACTAAAAATAACAAATCTGGAAATTTATTTAATTTTATTTAAAAACTATTTTTTTTTTTTTGTGATTTATTTATAACTCACCTCTAATATTTGTTGATCCAAGTCAGTTGATGGAGGAGCTTGTATACGACTGAAATCCAAAGTACCAGGTGTAATGTGCAATCTTTCATTAGTACCAGAATCACGAGAAAGATCTATGAAAAGAAACATAAAGCCAGAATAGAAAGAACAAGATAAATAAATGTAAGCAGTAAAAGGAATATAAAAAATTTATTCCAAAAAACAAGAACGTCAAAAAAATCAAATAGAAGAGATCTTTCTTAACCGACTATGCAATCACTGTTGAGTGTAAAGAGTAGTGGAGCATTACAAATAATTAACGCCATCAGGGACCACAAGCAATTAATTTAGGCATCTCCAGCATTAAGGATATATATTGTGGTCAAGCCTTTTTATTTTTATTTTTACTTAAAAAAGAAAATATAAAAATCCATTTATATTTCTTCCCGATTTCTGGAATGTATCCAAATATAAATTCTTACTTTCAAAAGAACTGCAAGTATTTCAAATGCAATATAATGTTTAAATGAATTTTTTTGCGTATGTTAATTTTCTTTTAATTTGAAAAAACAAGTCAGATTCAGAAAAACCAAATCACGAAATTAAAAATTTTTTATTGTGATTCGACTTTTGTCCATAAAATCAATACTTGGACATGAAATATTTTTGAGAAAACTAAAGGCATATGAGCCATTTATTTTAAAAGTAACTTTGCTTTAAAGGATTGTGTTTCAAAGGTTTTAAAAGTATTTAAGGTTAAATCTCGAGCAGTTATGCTTGCACTTCTCATCTCAGTATGCTTATTTTTACCCCAATAAAAGCTTCGGTCGACAAGAAATCATCGCAGCTCTATTTTTTTTTTTTTTTTTTGTTAATAAAGTGACTTATACCACTTTCAAAACAAATGCCTAGTACATGGCTTTTTTTTAAGCCAATTTCAGTTTTTTTACATCAACTAAATGATTTTAAAACATGTGAGCTTATTTTTCCCCCCAATAAAAACTTCGGTCAACATGAAATCGTCACAGCTCTTAACACACACAGCTCTTAACATTTAATTTATTAATTAATTAATTAATTAATTAATTTATTTTTTTTTTTTTTGAAGAAGTGACTTATACCACTTTTAAATCAAATGGCTCATATATGGCTTATTAAAGCCATTTTCAGTTTTTTCTTACCTCAGCTTTATGATTTTGGAACATGTGAACTGAAATCGAAATTTCGTTTAAAAGAGCAAATTGTTGAAATATTTCATGTGCCAATCTTTTCCGTAATTGTGCCTTGAAGCAAAGTCGACAAAAATTATGTTTTTTATGTGGTTGATCTTATTTGACGGGACATAGTTTTATCTAGTAAAGATATATTTCAGGTAATAAAGGTGATACAGTCTCGGTTTATACTTGATTTTGAAAACCTTGTCAAGAGCTTTCAGCTGTAATTAAAAAAATTTCAAGTCGCACAACAATTTCCATATTCGAGGTGCCCTACTTTGAAAACCTATTGGGCCATTAATCATTAGCGCTGTCAGTCAAAATTAATTTAAAACAATCTTCTCCTAAAATAAATCTTTTGATATATATTTGAGCATTGCGCAATAATACCAGGTGAATGCATTACCTTTTATGTGCATTTTGTTTTTGTAAAAACTAATTCGAGCTGTCAAAAAAAGTCTGGCAATATGTGTGTATGTATTCCAATATAGTTTTTAGTGGCTTTCTTATTTTTCGCAAATACATACACACATTACTAGACGTCTTTGACAGCTCGAATTAGTTTTTACAAAAACAAAATACACGCAAAAGCTAGAACATATGATGATCACATGATCTGATACAGTCACCTGTTTGATGCGCCCTGCATTTGAGTAACGTTGTTGAAATATCAGTGTTGCCACCTATTTATTCTTAAATAAGTTGTGTTATTGTAAATAATTGGGTTAATCAATTAAAATTCCTTTGGAGGCAGACTGTTCAACTAAAGTGGACACAAAATTCGTGAGTTAATAACCATAAAAGTCAGTACACCATTCCGAACTGAAATAAATGTTTTGAAAAACAAGATGGTTTCTAAAAAATGCTGACTATGATCTCTAAATACGGCTGAATATACTATATTGTTCTCGAATAAATGTACTTCATGCTGTCAGCATTTCTGCTTGAAAATCAAAATATCTAACGAAATAAGAGATAAATTAGATGAAGTTATAGAACATTTTGTGATGGTTCACAACTAATAAACCTCTCTTGGGATGTTTATTTTATGTATAAACTTTAGTGCCGAGCCTTCACATGATTCAATAATTAAAATTAAGTCACGATTCTTTACAATCCAGAATATATGCAATAATGTGACTGATTCAAAAACTGCTTTATAATGATAATCTATTTTTGTAATAAAACAGTAACGGGGTCATTTCTGTACTAGAAATTTTTTTTTTTTTTTTTTGAAAATGTTGATGTTGGTGTAGATAGTAATCGATATGGACTAAAAACCACCTATTTTTGAAATTTTTGTCTGTCTGTCTGTGTTCGCATCCCATAAAACTCGCGGGATGGATTTAAATAAAATTTTGTGATGAGGTCCCTTAGAACCTTGGTTCAAATGAAGGATGCTATTTTTCATACAAATATGTCATTTCGTAGAGAAACTAGAGGTACAAATGTGAAAGCGCGCACCCAATTCTACCGGTACAATGGTACTAGAATATTTGTCAGTACATTTTATTTTTCTAAATAGAAAATTTTTAACATTGTTTACAGAATTCTACAAAAAATGTTTAAAATAACATTTTTGTAAGTTTTTATTTTTTTTTTTTTTTTTTGAAAATTAGAAATGGTACACGGACAAAGTCGTGGGCACTGCTAGTTTGAAATAAAATAACTGCTACCGCCATGGACAACTATTTGGCCCCAGAGACTTCCTAAAAGCTGCTTAGTATAAAAACTAGAATGTTTAAATTTAGGGATCGAAGTTTCAGGATGATGTCTGATGTCTAAGACCTTTTATTATCAACAGTGAATTGACTGTCTTTTCTTTATTACAGTTCATCATTTAAAATTTTTTCCAAAAAGCGACCGTTTAAGCGTCAATTATGCCGCACATTGCTAAGTTGATTTTATTAACTTTTTCATTACATCCGTAGAAACAGAAGCGCTATTCTAACCAAAACATAAAGTTCGAGGACATGCACCATAAAGCTTTCTCGTTATGGTATTTACCACTAGAGGTTGGGCAATCAGGAAAACAACTACAAAGTTTTACGCTCTTAAAGTCAAAATCTTTCCCTTTAGAGTAGAAACAGTTAGTCAGAGTTCTTGAAAGGGAAAAGTTTGTTTACTTTACTAATCTTAGAATTGAATTGTCAATTCTTACTTTTTGTTCAGAGACCTGAACATTCGTTCGTTTCTCATTTACTTTTTACTTTACCACGCGTAAAATAGGTAAAATAATCGTTAAAAAAAAAATAATGTCGGGATTTTCACGTTTTGAGGCCTCCTGAGTTCATTTTATATATTTTGGCGATGATGCCTGCGGATTGATGGGTGGGTATGCCCCCATTTTAGCGGACATACCGTTCGACATATCAACATGAAATTCATAATGTTCCCTTGGCTAAATAGGAATGAAGAGCTGAACCTTTTTGGGCTTAACCGGGTAGAGGGAAGGGATACTTTACTTGGCACTCCAAACTGAAAATTCGATTCGAACACACTTTGGACATTTATTTTTTATGTTATGTACAATAAAAATTATTTTAATCACATATGGTTGTGTTTAGCAGCTATTTGTTGTTGTTTCAATAAATGCTCAATTTTCGTATGTTTTTGTTTTTAAGGCAAATCTGTATGCATGATAAAACTTAAAATAACTTCTTGGTTAATAAAAATATAAAAATAATGGCAAATATTTTAAAGATTTCTTAGAATTTTATATTATTAATTCGGCAAATCATTTTTACGTTTGCGGAAAAATCAATAAATAAAATGCTGATTTAACAAGCAAATAAAAAACAAACGAAAATGTTCTTTCTTTTTTTTTCATAAATAAATAAAAACTGCTAAAAAAAATTTCTTAAAATAAATTAAAAAGGAAATACTAAATAATAAATAAGTTTATTAATGAATTCTATACAAATAATATTTGGCGCCATTTTCTTATTTTGAGTTTTCTTTAATTATATTATAAATTATAAATAAAAAATATAAATTATAAATTATAAATTATAATACAGGTTGTAAAGTAAAATATTTTGAATACATAACAATATCAATCTACATAATAAGCAGTCCTCACCAAATTAAAAAAAAAAATAAATAAAATAAAATAAAATAAAATAAACAAAACATTCCCTAATGATGATTAAAAATGAAGAAGCGTTTATTAAAATTATAAAAATATAATATTTATCGTGAACAAGCCTTTGCCTGTAAAATACTGCTGTGAACATTTCTCTGCATTTTGTGGATACCCTGATGAACAAAAAATACGACTTAAACATTAGAATTAAATAAAAAAAATTTTTGAAATGAGAGACTGTGACTGCCAAAAGTAGATAAATATTTTTTAAATTTGCCTTTAAAAAAAGTGTGAAAACAAATTTGTTAATGGAAAAGGAAATAATTTAAATGCATCTTAAATATAACAGTAACACTACAGACATTTAAATATAAAATTTTTTCACAAAATTCATTTTTTTATACATTAAAAAAAAAGGCAATTAACATTTTTTTTAAATTAATTTCTTTAAAAAATAAAACGTACATTTTCTAGATTTCTATGCTTTTTAAAATTACCATATTTCTACGGCCAAGTATTTTTTACAAGCTTAAGTGATTGATTTAATTCCAAAATATAAATTCATTCATTCATCCTGTCCCACTGTACAAGTCACATAAAATATTCTAAGAAATAAACGAGTGTTTAAATAAAAAAAAGCAAACAAAAAAATACACACTTAAACCTCTCCTTTTAAGAAAAAGAAAGAAAAAACCCCTAAAAAAATTCATGAATAACAAAATGACACACTAATATTTCCGTCACACCTGTATTAACAAGTGATTGTATATCTATAAAATTATGTTTATGATGTTTTTTTTTTGCTTCATTTTATTTTAATGTTCATTCAATTATAAGATCATATACGTACATTCCCGTATGTTCCTCTTTCATGTCTACATTTATTACTTGTATCCCTTTCAATCTCTTTCAACATGGTTTGGTACTTTATTGTCACGTACTTTTCGACCATTTTATATTCTTATGAATTGAATTGAATATTATATCATATTTAAACAATAAAAGCCCATATTTAATTATAATTAATTTATTTATTTTAGTCCCCGAGTACGTTACTTGACAGCTGCCTGCGTTACCAAAAATATAATTTTTTAAATATTAAATTTACAAAAATATTTTATAACTACTATCGAATCATTTTAGTTGCGAGTACCAATGTTCATTCAGATATTTCAACCGAATTTCAGATAACAGGCATAACAGACAAACTTTTCTCTGTAGATACTTTTTCAGTTTGAGCAATTGCACTGAGACATAATCGAGATGATGATTTTTTAAATAATCTACTGTTCCTGAATAACACAAACTTTTAACAGATGTTTATAGAAACATACTAATTTGAGGTTTGGTTATTTGGACCTCTATTTCTTTCTTCAATGGTACAAAATTTTTTGCTAACGTAACGCGAGTTCGTAGTGATTTAACTTTTCGAGCATTAAACGTATATGAGCATAAATTTTTTTCAACATTAAAAACTAATAATTGTTGTTTAAAAATCTTTTGATTTAGCAATAAAAAGAATAGAACTCAGCCTATGCAAAAAAGTGGGTTTCTAACTACTGAAAAAGCAGTGTAAAGATCATTCGTAATACTGGACAGCTATAACAATTTAGTTTAATAATTCTTACAAAACAGATTTTAGCTGTCTGTCTAAAACAGTTCAAATGTTTTGCCATATACATCAAGTAACATTAACCCTTTAATTTCCAAATCTAAATTTTATACCTGCTGTTATAGCGGACTTAGCAATACAGCTTTCTTGTAAATTTTTAACGTCTGTCTTAAACTGTTCAATAGTTTGGCCTCTGATCAAACAAAAACAACAGAGGTTGCCAGATCTTATGTTCTTAACAATATGTAAAAAAATACATGTTATATGGAGATACTCTTTATTTTTTTAAATTATGGAAACTGTAAACATAACCTTTCAAATAGCGAAAAAAATTTTGAAAATCGGTTCAGAAATGACTGAGTTCTGCGGGCACAAACATAAAAAAAATCAACATTCAGACGAATTGATAACCTCTTTCTTTTATTTCCAGTCGGTTAAAAATATTTCAAAGTTTCAAATTATTTAACCAAAAATAAGAAAAAAAAATTCTTTTAAATGGCAGCACTGTTATTTAACGATATTAGCTCAGTTATGAGCTTCAAGTACGAGCCATGACCTGGCTGTTCTATTTTTAAACTCAAAAAAGTTTACAATTCCTAAAATACAGCACAATATTCTGATGTATTTTTAGACACACAACTTTGTGCATAGAAAAAAAAAAAACAAAAACAAAAACAAACAAGACAAAACAAAACAGAACAGAAAGGTTTGTGTGTGGGAAAATTGCTGTAACAGCCAGCCAGCCAGCAACAGCAACAAAAATTTTAATTCAGGCAAACCAGATTTATACGTTTGTTGTTGTTTATTTATATTGCGGCCGATTGGTAGATATTTTTACCAGTGTTGCCGATTTCTGTTTATTTTTAAATTTATTTTTCACACACATACATAATTTTAAGAAAATATTTAAAAAAATGCACGCTTAAAAAGTTAAAAATTGGAATTTTTCTAATTGTGAAAAATGTTTTGTTTCATATATTTTAAGTCAGCTGTATCGACTTAAGAACTGTTTTAAGTCCCATTGAGTTTTATATCCTTCACCACAGGTGGAAGAAGGGTATATAAGTTTGTCATTCCGTTTGTTATATCTACAATATATATTTCCCACCCTATAAAATGTTTATATTCTGAGTCCTTATGCATAGCGAAGTCGATTGAGCGATGTCCGTGTGTTGAAATCAGCTTTGGTAAGGGTTTAGATGAGCTAAAAAAAAAATATTCTAATCGATCAGACATAGGTTTGAAAATGTTGTAATTGAAAAACAGCAAGATAGGTCCATGTCTTTCGAGGCAGCGGGCAAAACACAACGCCTGCCTCAAATTTTTTCATCACTTTTGGAACAATTCTAGCGTAAAGAAGTAACTCTAATAAAAAAACGAAAGCTATATAGGACGATAAAAAATAAGAAAAATAAGAAAAAATATCAATTAAAATATTGCCGCTCGCCCATGTTTTTTCGAGTTTATGGAACTCTGAACATTTCATACAAAAATACGATTTTTTACCATATTTTTTAAGATATTAATTTGGGTAACATTTAAAAGCTTTCAAAGGGATCTTTCAGGAAATGCTAAAATTTAAAAAATGCTTATCCAATTAAGATCCGGTGATATTTTTATGTAAAATTATTTCTATCATTTTTTATTTCTCTATCACCCCAATATTTGTATATAAGATTCGGCATAGCCGAATATAGCACTTTAACTTGTTTTATCTAATGATAATGATTTACAAAATAAGTTGTTCACGTATTCTTGATTGGTTAAAGAGATGAGTGTACGCTATAAAGAACACTATCTAAGCTAGATAGATAAAAAGAATGCTGATGAAAGATATAGCGATCCAGGAAATATACTAAGCATTTAAAACTTATTTTAAATGTTTTATTATAATGAACGCTCTACAGGTCATACCGTTCGACATGATTTCGCATGTGGAGATGAAAAGTCGTTTAGTTTTTTGGACACCTCAAACTGTATTTACCACTTCTTTTGTGAACAACCATTATTTATGATCTATGGTACAGCTTTGAAAGTGTACGGCACTCTATTTTTTTTTTTGCTTTGGTAACTGGTAATTTTCAAACAGTTTTTGTATCCTTAAATATATTTGTTAGATACAAATTTCTTAAAAAATATGTATTAAATGTTTGTTCATTAAAATAAACAACTAACGAAAATAAAATTTAACAACCGGTTTATAATTTGTTTTAATCTCGAAATAATTTTGGCCTTCGGTTGCATAAAAAAATTAGTCGACTTTGGCAACACTGATTTCTTAACTCAGTTGTTGCTGCTCTCTTGTCACTACAAATGAGAGCAAAATAGCAATAAAGCAGAAGTAAATAGATATTTTATTTGTTTACATGTAATTGAAACTTTTAAAATAGAAAATAACGTTTAATTCAATGGATTATTAAAACACATATTTTGAGTAGTTGTTGTTCTATTTTTAAAAACGACAATTGAAATAAGAACAAATATAAGCAGCCAGCAATGTGGCTTTGTTTTTTTTTTTTTTAATAAAAACAAAAAAGTTAAAACGTAATATCAATCAAAGATTACGTCAAAAGTTTAAAATTAGATTTAATTAAATGAGAATAAAAAAGTGATTAATGTCTAAGGCTTAGTTTGAATAGCGGCTAGTGTTTGTGCAAAAGTCGTTTTGTTGTGTGTAAATTATTTATATCTTAATTTTAGATAACACAAAAATAGTAGTATTTACTATCATGTGCACGACACTTGTACTTAAATACGAGGGGAATTAAAACAATAAGTCTTTTTAAAAAAAGAAAAAAAAGTTTTTACACGTTTTTGAGGTAATTCTCGTTTTTATATTTTATTTTTGGATTTTTTTAATCCACACATTGAAATATTTTTTAAATCGAAAGTTCTTTTTAAAAAAATGTTGTGTCATTTTTTATTACTAAATGGAGGATTCCTTTTTTTATTTCTGTGTTTAATTGACCCTAAAAACCGTATATGTTTTATAGCCATGGTTTTGAATATTTTGCTATTGCAGTCATTTTTGAAATTAGAATCAAAGAATAGGCTTGAAGTAAAAAAATTAATTTGTCAAAGTTGTCTTCAAATTCGACGGATGGTTACGATTTTAAGGAAGAATATCGTTAATTCCGCTTTGTCATAATTCTAGATTCATATTGATTTGTGTCTTCTTTTTGGAGAAAGCAAATAGCATTAGAGTAAATTTTAAAACAACAATCCCAAAAAAATTTTAATTAATTAAAATGTAGAAAAGTTTCTTATAAATGTTAAGTTATCAAAACTTGATTGCTTTTTAGCTATTGTGGATAATTTTAAGTAAATGAATGTTAGAGGTCTAGTTGGCGTTAGTTTACCAGCACGTAAAATAGAACGATCCTTGCTCCTAAAATCGGTGATACAAATTGCTTCCTGTATTAATTGCTTGAATAACTATAAGTATCAAGATTATGAAAACCATAAAATGTGCGCTTGAATTAAAAGTTAAAAATAAATAATTAAATAAAAAATCAAAATAATTTGTAAGATTTGTAAATGTTGATGAGATGATGATTCTACCGCGAACGTTTGTTTGACTTTTAAAATAACAAAAATAAAACCTTTTATTAGTAAAGCACTCTAAATAAACATTTCTTCAAAATTTCATTTATTGATTGAAATACAGCACACACGCAGCCTTTTCCAAAAAAACTAATTAAAGAATAAATAATAAATAATAAAAAATATTTTATTAAATAAAAATGCAATAGAAAAGGTAATAAATAGTAATTATTGTGGCAGAGAAATTTGGAAATTATGATTGTACTACAAAAAAAGCATCTAGAAAACAATTTACAAAATAATTCTGAGAAATTTTAATGCTATTATTTTATAGTTTTATTTATAGACATTTTTGTGGCATAAAAAATAATCCAAAGAACATTTTGGGTTATTTCTTATTTTATTTGCTGCGTAGTAAACTTGTTGTTTTACATAAAATATTTGGTATTTACCTTAAGAAAAATAAAATCATAGTTTTTTTTGTTATTATTTATTTATAAAATATTTTTTTCATAAAATCTAAATTATATTGAAGAAAATTTTAATATAAAAAATATTTAGTTGTCTTAAATGGACAACTAAATTAGTTAAGTCATTAGCGAAACACACTCAGAGAAAAGAAATAAAGTATATTTTATTATTAGAAAATTTTATTTTTATAAAATGTAAAACTATGTCTATGCACACACACATACACTTGCAGAAAGGCTATAACTTGTTCACGAGTATATTAAAAAAAAATTCAGTGCATAAATCTGGAAACTCTAATTTAGTTAATGATAAACTTATTTTAATATGTCTTGTTGACGAAAACAAACATACATATCTTTCCTGAAATAAAAACTGCAATACTTCTGTAATACCAGATAAAACCAAAATCAACAGAATGTGGTCAGACGGAAGACAGTGGACACACAAAAGAAACAAAATTTTTAAATTAAAAATTTAGATTTTATCATTAATAAATAATCTTAATTCGGCTTAAGTTTAAGTAAGTTTTTATTTCTAAATTTATCAAAAACGAAAAAATATTTTTAAAAATTTTTCTGCTGATTTTTAAAGAAAGCAGGAAAAATTAAAAAACTAACAATATTTAATGCAGTAGTTTCTGCAACGCTACATCCATTATCAGCATTCTTCGTGTGTGCATAAAAGAAAACTATTCTAAGCGTAGATTGGCCACCCCAGTTACCAGATTTGAATCTGATCGAATATCTTTGGTCTGTTGTACAACGATTTTTACTTCAAATGATCTGTTTAAGTTTGGGTAATGCCATATATGTTATAAAAATCGTGTTAACAGTATTCCACTAGGAATATGCTTTTAAATATATTTCTAAAGAAAGTAAAACACAAACAAAATGATAGGAAAAAAAAGGATTTTTTTAAAGCCAAACTTTTAATTTTATAAAGAGTTTGGTCTTTTTTTTTTTAATACATAAAGTATTAAACAAATTTTTTATCAATATAATTTAAAATTTTTCTAATTTTATCCTGGATTAAAAATAAATTTAAAATATGTAAAGTTTCTTTCTGCTTCTAGGTTTGTGTGATAAAATTAATATATAAATTGTAGTTGGAAAAAAATTATTATAACAAAAAATAATAATAAAAAACAAAATTTCATTTTTCGATGAATCAAAGTTAAATTTAAAAATTCGCAGAATTATATTTATCCTTACTAAGGCACGCACACACACGTACACACTTAACTTAAACAGTTACAAAGAAAAATGGAAAAAGTCCTTCTCCGCTGTATTTTCTTATAATTTTTTATAAAAAAAAACAACACGACAACAAATAATTCTTCGTTATAAAGCATTCAATATTTCCTTTACCAGGCTTACAGCCTAAAGACAACAAAAAGACGATTGTATATAACAGACTGTCTGACTGCCAAACAAAACAAAATTACTTAAATCTGCAGTAAAAACTACATGGCTTCCTTCCATTCAGCCCCCCTTTTTTTGTCAGAGCTTAAGAAAGAATGAAAAGAAAAAAAAACACAATTGGTTACTAATAAACCTACTTCGGTGGACGAATGGTTAAGTGGGTGGCAGGTGGCAGTTTGCTGGTGGCTGATGAAAAGCAACACACAGCTGTAGTAGTTTTTTTTTTGTGCTCTTAGCAGTAGAAGCAACGGGAATATAAACAAGAAAAAGTTTATAAAAAGTTTAGGAACGGAAAAATATGAAGGAAAGAATGAAGAAATATTATTATTTCATTTCATGGCTTTCAAGTGTTTTCTAAAGGCAAGTAATGTCTAAAAATAGACGAAAAATCAATAAACGAATGTTGGCTGAGTATACGATTAAAAACAAACAGATGCGTTCAACTAATTAGCAAGAATGTTGCGATACAAATATAATGAAATGCGTTTTGTCTGCTTTGTAATTTAAAAAAAAAATATTTTTTTTCTAACAAAGTCAAATTAGACATAAAGAAATATTTTTGTTTTAAGCAAAACCTTAAGAATATTAATTTAAAAATTACTTCATTACTTCCAGCTAGCATTTGGAAGATTGTTTTAACAAAAATTACCAAAGACAGATATACCTCAATTGACTTAAAGCTGATTATTCAATTGTGCGTTTAAAAAAAGATTTGAACACAAGGAACTCGTTCAAAAAATTTGCCGCTAGGGAACCATTTTCTCCCGCAAAAACAATCATTTCCGTCTCTAAAACGAACACGTAACCGATTATTTTAATCGTATAGAAAAGTCAAAAGAGATTCGAATATGATCAATAATTTTAAAAAAATGCTGGCTGGGCTATTTTTTTTCATTTCAGCTGTATACTTTTATATAAAAGTGTGTACATTTATATTTTATACCACAACACTAATGTTTGTATATAAGAACTATATATGTACATATGTACGTATATAATATTATGTGATATATAAAATATATTTAGATCTATTAACAAACACCAATGTCCTTAAGAACGGCCATCCGAAAGCAAAATTAAAATTTTAAATAAATCTATAGATTCATTTATTATGACATGAAAAAAGGTTTTAAGAATCTAAAATATATTTAAGGCCGTCACATTTATCAGCAGTGTGTGATGGTAAGAATATTTCATGTTTTAATTTAGTGGCTTTTCTTAAATCATAATTTTCTTAATAAAGTGCTTGAAACAAAACAGAAAGGATTTGTTTTTTCCTTCCTATTTGCTTGGGATAACAACTCCCTTGTTGCGAGTATTGCGCCTTTTTCCAATTTTAAAAATATCTAAAAGTACATAACAATATCCACACAATATTGTGAAAATATTAGAAATAAATAAACAAATAAATGCTCAATTAATTTCCTTAAGTTTCTTACAGAAATTAATTAGGAAAGACGTAACGTTATAAAATCAAGTAAATTATTTCACATTAACTAATTTTAATGTTTTAAAAATTAAAAGAAAATTCAACACTAAAATAAAACAAATTTTACGTACCATGTGCGGATATTCGCTCTTCCGGTGAAGTCATTTTTTTCTAACTTCAATATAAATCTGCAAGGAAATAAAAAACATTGTTATTTTTATCAATATTTTTATAAATAATATTGTACAACAACAAACAAATTTGAGATATTTTCACAAATTACTTGTCATAGGGAAATAAGTAGCAAAATGGAAGGTCTACTAAACCTTTTTTTATTATTAACTTCTAATGATGTGAAGAATGGCTCAATAAACATTAACATAAAAAACATACTATAATAATTCTTTAATTATTTTTTTTTTTTGTTGTTATTTATTATACCCTTCACCACAAAAAGTGGAAAAAGTTTGTCATTTCGTTTGAAATTTCTACAATATTCATTTCCGACCCCATAAAGTATATAAATATTCTGAGTCCTTATGCATAGAGAAGTCGATTAAGCGATGTCTGTCTGTACGTCCGTGTTAGAGATAAACTAAATACGTCAATCGATCTGACATAGTATCGAAAGAGTTGCTATTGAAAATCAGCAAGATCGGTCTATATCCCTCGAGGCAGTGGGCTAAACATCACGCCTGCCTCTAATTTTTCCATATCATTTGGCGATAGAGAATTGAAACAAAAAATACGAAAAAAAACATCAAGTGAAAAATTTGGCGCTGGCCCATATTTTCCAAATTATGGCCTTTTGAAATTTTCATTAAAAAGTCCGATTGTCAATATTCTCAACATGGGTATCATTTAAAAGCTTTTGAAAAATCTTTCAGGAAGTAGTAAAATTTTTTAAATATGCTTAACCCATTAAGAGCCGATGATATTTTAATGTAAAATTATATATCGTACTAAGTTTTTTTTCTTATTTTTTAATTCTCTGTCACCCCAATATTTTTTTATTGAAGTTAGTTCACTAAACTAGATTTAAATACATGGCAAAGGCATAGCCAAATATAGAACTCTTTCTTGCTTTTTTAATGTTTCTTCTTTTTTCTCCTTTTTGTAAAATTTTTTTCCTGTGTTTAATTTTTTTATTATTTTACCGATGACAAAATATTTTTTTTAATTAAGGATATGAAAAATATAATTTTAATTTTTGGTGAAATTTTTTATTTGTTTAAGAGCTTCGATCTTTACCTGAATCAAAGTTTTTTGTCAAAATTTTAGTTGAAGCTTCGACCCTATGGTAGAACTTATGTTTTCTTTTTTTTCATTAATAATTTTTTTTTTTTTTTTTGAGAAATCGCAAAAAAATTGACTGATTTTCGTTTTTTTTAACAAAGTTTCGACTTTTCGATAATGGGGAGCTTAGTTGCCGCAATTTAAAAAATTTAGATTCTTGGTCTTTTTTAATTAAAATAATTTATTAATTTTTAATTAAAAGAATATTGTTGTTATCATGGCGAACTTATATACGGTGGGAGCGATAGCGAATTCGTTAATTTTCGCCTTTAGCCTGAATGTCAAACATGTGAAAAAAATAGTATTCAGATTTTTATATATAGAGTTTGACAGTTAGGCTACCGGCGAAAATCAATAAATTCGCCATCGCTCCCACCGTATATTCATCCGCTTTGGTTGTTATTTTTTAAAGCAGAATTTTGCAATATTAATTTTTTTTTGTTTTTGTTGAAATTCTTTTCTTAGATATTTCGTTTTCCTAATTATTTTAGCAATTTTTTTTTTGCTAAATTTCATGTTTTGTTTAGCAAAATTCTTTACTTCTGATTAAAATTTGATTTTTGATGATTTTTATGAGGAAATCGCGAATTGAACTTTTTGTTGAAACTTTTAATTCGAAGTAAACTTTCGAGTAATTTCGATTTTTTCAACAATTTTATTTGAGAAAAAATCTGTTCTTTTAAGAAATTTCTATTTTTTTTTAGCTAAAACTCTCGGTTTTGGTAAAACTTCAATTTTTCTGTGAAATTTTCAGTAAATTTTAAATTTTTAGACGAATCATTCAGTTTTAACTTTAAATAGGTTATAGAATATTCGGTACAAAAGACTTTTTTTAACAGACTTAAGCGGATCTTTAATGAACAGTTAGTTAAGGCCAGCAAAAAGCCTGACGGGTAACTGCGTTTGCTACTTTCTACACTTTCTTTATGCGGTTTTATCAATAACATAAGACTGTAATTTGTAAAATTATAAAAAGTTTGAGGAATATTCTTTTCATTTTATGTTTGTTCACTTTGCTGGACTATGACATGGCCCAGAATTGTTGGTACAACACAACTGTTATCCGATTCATTTTCCATTGAACTAAAAGATAAGAACATCGTCAATCAAATTTAAAAGGCTAAATGGATTTTAATGAAATATGAAATTAGAATCCAGGGGGAAGGCAGATGAATAGATTCTAGTGAGATCAAATTCATAGACAACCCATTTTCTACAATAAATAAAATACTATAATTAATTTTTCGTCTCGTGTTACTGTATTTGTAAATGTTATTATTCTCCGTAAGTGTTGAAGCGATTTTAGTGAAATTTTTTATCATTGTGTATTTTTGGTAACATTGGACTTAAACAGGTAGGTGGCGCTGTTTCTAAGAACTTAAATTTTTGCTCTTTGAAATTACTTTTTCGTTCGCATGAAAGCTACAGGGTGAAGGATGGCTGTATAAGCATATCCATGTCACCAGACCTTGGAAACACCTTAGAAGTAGACCTAGGCAATGGCAGATATAAAAGGCAAATATAGCAATAATTTCTTTTCTTATGTAATTTGCTTTTCAAAGTTTTGTTTACTCTATGACTTTTACTTGTTTTATTTATTCTTTTACTTTCGTTATTTTTTTTTCTTTGGTTTTATTGAATCTATTTAGTGTTTTCTTGTTGTGGCCATTGTACTCGTATTGTTTTGTTTTTATTTGGTTATTTAATACCACTTCATTTTAATTGTTGCTTTTTTGTTTTACTCATTAATTTGCTGTTTAATTTGTACTTAAACTTGATTTTTTCTGCCGCTTATTTTATCGTTGCCGTGACAATGGTATCCTTCTGCCAACCGTTAACCGTTATGTTTATTATTGTTTTTTTTTTATGAAAAAACAAACATAATTAGATTCAAGTCCATTAATAGCTTTTTTATCTTGATTAAGAATATTTTTTTTTTTCAGAAGTTCGCTTCTTTTCGCTGTTTCCTTTTTCGCCACATAATGAAATAATATCGTCGCTTGATTTCATGTTTAGCAGTTAGTATGTGTAAGTGCTGTTAATTTTTTATTTTCATTTCATCAATTTCGTTGGTTCGTCATCAATTAATCCAGCATAAATATTTTTGCCTGTGTTCAACGATTATTCATCGTTTTATTTATAATACTCTTTAGCGAAATGCGCCTTTAAACATTTCTTAAGTTTTTTTTACATACGAGGGTAAATCAATAAGTCTTTTAAAAATTATTTAAGTAGCACTAAGAATTTTAAATGAAATACATTAAGAAAAAATCATTAGTTAGTGCCTTCCTTTGGTTGAGACTTTTATTTAAAAAAAAACGTGCTGTATTCAAAATATTATTTATCAAAATTGAGTTAAACGAAGCACAGGTCATGCATGGTACGTCCATAAAAAGCAATACATATTTAAATGTGGCCATGCATGATACATGATCGATACACTTGTACAAAAGAATGACCATAATGTTTTTAATTAATCAGGAAAATTTTGGAATTTTATATCAATATAATGCTCAGGTGCAAAAACCAATCGATTATTTTAATTAAAGACACCCATATAAAATTTGAACAAAGTTGATAACACAATAACAGAAAGTAATAAAAGAATTAACTTATACCAAAGGGTGTTCTGAGAGGTGGCATAATGTGAACCGTTATAATATGTAAATCTGTGCTATAACATCAAGTATAAAATTGGATATTTAAAAGTGTCCTTAAATTTTGAAACGTTATAGAAAGACCACAGCAAAATTTATAGAACGTCCGTTGTAAAGTCCACTTTAACAACAACATACAATTTTAAATTAAAAGGTTTTGTTATCTGATGTTATAGATACACTCAATTACACATATAAAAGAACTAAAGAATGTCTTCATAGATGATGTAATTTGTATTATCTGGCCGTATCTTTTGAACTGTTATTAGTCAAACAGTAGAAAATTACACAGAATTTGTACTTTTATTTATGCTGTAACAACGAGAAAAAATATTAAAAAGAAAATATTAAAGGGTATCCCCATAGTTGATGCAATTTGATGCATATGGATTTATCCTTTGAATTTAAAACAAAATATGTATTAAAGTTTTTATTTCATAATCGATGACCTTCATCCCGTTTGTCTGCTGTTTTGCATTCGTTTTTTTTTTTTTATTATTTTTTTGCCAGAATTATTTTGTCTTTTTAACGACTTATTAACTTTCCCTCGTACGATTACTAACCCAAAAAATATATGTATTTATAAAAATATATTTTATCACACTAAGCTATTTTTAAAAATGTTTAGTAATAAAAAGAAATAAAAATATAAATAAAAATATGCAAAAAAAATTTACTAAATGAAACATTATGAAAAATATTTATTCATTAAGGTTAAGGTTGTTAATTACTTATAAGAAATGTTTTTTAAACTGGACAGAACCACTTATATTATTTTTTTCTCCTTTCAAAATTTAAGGAAAGAAGATGACTTTTACTACAGAAGCAGAACACTTCAAAAAGCGCTACGCTACGTTAAAAATAAAAATGGTCAAAATGCAACTAGTTACTTTCTGGTTCTATATAATAGACTTATTGACTTCCCCTCGTAGTTGATAATTTTTGCAAATTTTTCTATGTTGTCTGCTTCTGTTTTTTTTAAGAAGAAAATTTACAAGAAAAAAGAAAATTTTTTGTAAGCATTTTGTATACAACTTAATTTAATGTTCATTTATTCATTCCACAAAATAACAAAATTAACACAGCTGTAAAAAAAAGAAATTAATAATTAATTCTTTGAACCAAACTAATAAAATCTGTATATTTTAGATTTATGTAGTTACCAAATAAACTTAGATTAGATTATTAGTTAAAGTGACTAAATCACAGTCTTTATCAAACTGATTTTTTTAATATATCACACTTAAGCAACAATTGTGTCTTAACTCAAAATTTAATTGTATTTCCATCACTTGTGACCACTAAAGAAATATACATCTTTCGTTTTCTTGAAGTAATGTTTTATCTGCAAAACTTTTTATTATCGGCACTGAAAGATGTAGCAGTAGTTCAGTAAAACGTAGTTTACTTACGGTATTTTATGTCAGAGCACATTCTCAATAAATTTGAACAAAATTAGTGGTCATGCATTTGTGTCGAATTGTGCTCCTAATGTGACCACTAAGATATATTTACTAATTCACATTTATTTCGAATTCTAAATAAATAACAGAGCCCTATTTTTGACATTAACTTCCCTCTTACTCGCCTTGCATAAATATAACATATATTCAGGGTGGCTAAAGAAAGCTGCTACCAAAAGGGTGTGATAATACCTCCGTCAGT
This sequence comes from Cistogaster globosa, assembly GCA_937654795.1. NCBI lineage: Eukaryota > Metazoa > Arthropoda > Insecta > Diptera > Tachinidae > Cistogaster > Cistogaster globosa. Next base: position 119,325,128 of record OW569406.1, on the reverse strand, counting down.
TAGCTTAGATTTTGACAACCCTGTTAACAGAATTGAATTATTTTAACATTTCCTTGTGAAAAATAAAAAAATATAAAAAGTGTATAAATTTATTAAAAACTTAATTTTATTTATTTATAGAAAAACATAAAAAGACAAAATATAACAATTTCTAAAATCAGGTCGAAAAACTCATGTTTTTTTTTTTTTCTTTCTTAACACAGGCATTTATCAAATACCCAAAAATGGGTCAAAAATGAACAGGTGCAGCTTAGCGGAACGAAAATAAAGAATTGGGACGATGAAACAAGAATTTTAACAGTGCACCGCTTTCACACTATAGAGTAGTTCCCGATCAAAGAGAATATAGGCTATAATGAGGGTCGTGAATGATTTTTGGGAGCGTGGCACAAATGCAAGAAGGCCTTATCACTGAGAATTCTCAGTTTGGATACAGGAAACAAACACTGCTATAGCTGCTACAATACAATCCAATCCTAGAGTTTCGACACGTACTGCTGATAATATTACATCAAGATTCAAACAAACTGAAAACAACAGACCTCCTGATTCTGTTTGAATTTTGCGATTAGATTATTTAAATAGCAGCAGATTATTATGTCGCCCATGTGTCACTGAGGGTGGAGGCCATTTAAAAACAATTATTTTAAAACCTAATTGACTTTATTAAAATTGTATTATTTTTCAAATCAATTAACAAAAACAAATTACATAAACTATAGAAAAACTTATTTGTGTTTCTTAATGTAGGGAAATTCATTAGCCACCCTGTATAAAACAAAATATTTTCAAATATTATCTTTATCACGTAAGCGTAATAATTCAGACCTGAAATTCTTGTGAGCATCAGAAAAGAAGTCTAACATTTTTGTTTTTTATAAAATTTTGGTGTTACAAAATCTTTTATGAAAATGCTAAAAATAATGAAATGTCAACGGTGCATCAATTGCCATCTTCTACATCCTTTTTGCAATTGATGAACCCACAAAAACCTTTACTATTAAGAGAAGTAATTGCGAATAAAATTTACGACGTCACTTCCTTCGCTTCTAAGGCAAAATTATTTTTTGGCAATTAGGCCTTCTTAGACTTGTCATTACAAGTTTCTGATAGCTAAAGTTAAGATTTTATTTTCAGCTTCGTTTTTCATATAAAAATTGAATTGACTTGACTTTTTTTTTTTTTTTTGTTTAATTATATACTAAAACGAAAATCCTAACTTTTACTATTTGTAAAGTCCTAGATTTACTATCATACACAATCGTACGATTAAATCACTCAAAAATCTGGAAGAATTCTGTCGTTCTTCTAAGAAAAAAAAAGACGTTTCAAAATGGCGTCGTAGGTGCCACACTATCACCCAAAAAAGGTGCAAATAATATATCGTCGGTCACATGTTTTTTGTACTTTTCAGAAGACAAAAACAAAAACGTTATTTCTCCGTTACTAAACCGTGTTAAAAACAAAGCTATTAAATTTTTTTAATTAAAATAAATAACCCGATTCGATTTTTTTGCGAGTTAAGAGTTGTCAACTTGTGAGCGACGATATTGTTTTAGTATTTTCTTGTTTTTTTTTTTTTTCTCCTCATCTTAAAGAAAACAACTCTGAACGCATATAGAAAATAATTTTAGGAATAATTTCAAAAGATTATAAAATCGTAAGGATCTATCAAAAAAACTGTCACACACATAAACTTTTAAACCACACTTTACCTATTTTGCAGTTTTTGACAGATCGTACGACTGAGTATGATAGTGAATTCTGAACTTATTTTGTTTTAAATTAAATTACTACTCGCAGTAAAGAATCACAAAAAAATACTAAATTGACGTAATAAAATTTACCTCTAAACTCTTTGTATGGTTTGCAATTTTTGCTAATGTTATGCACAGTACTGTATGTAGAAACACAAACTCAAAAATATCTAAACATGACAAAAAAAATATTAACAAAAATGGAAAATACAATATTAAATTAGGTCAGTGATTTAGTTTCTATTTATTTTAAAAAATTTTTAAAATGAATTCACAACGGCGGACAAACAAATTATTTAAATAAAAAATTTTATATAAAGGAAAAAACATTTTTAAATTAAAAATAAAAGCTGTAAAATGATTTCTCTTAGATTTATACTAATTATGAAAATTTTTTCCATTATAAAGGTGTCGAGTTCATCAAAACGTAAATATGTATTCAGTTATTTTCTATTAATTTTATAGAACATGAATGAAAATGAGATAAACATTCATATGTATTTTATGATGTCTTTTTTAATACACATATTTATAAATAATTGAATTTGTACGGGAGAATGTCAATAACACATTTTTTGAGTTTAATCAAACAGCTCCTCTCTAAACCTCTCTGCATCGTAAAATATTATGATGAGCTCCTCCTCTGATTTAAGTAGTTTTACACTCATTAAACTATGTCTTTTAAGTTAGAAAGTAGAATAAGTGGATAGGAAATAAATTTGAATATAAGTTAGCAAAGGAACAACAACATAAAACTTCGTTAATCGTGTTTACTTGCTATAGAAACTATCTGTGGTCTTTTTTTTTAATTAACCGTAGCCTCGTCTAATTAAAATTTATTTTTTCGAAGTTCTCTGAAAGTTAAATGAACTCGTGCCCCTGCAAACCAAGTCGATGTATTTTTAATAATTATTAAAAATCACCAAATGACAATTTATTTGTTTTACTATTTGAAAATAATAAATATAAAATTACAAAGTTAAAAATTTTATAAAAAAATGTGCTTCTAAAAAAACTTCAGTTATTGTTTTGTATAAAACATTTTACTTTTGTGATTTAAAATCAATTTCACAACAAATAGAAATATTTTTTTTTTCCAATATTCCTAACGATTTTAAACACAAACTGTATGACGGTATTTTCTATAATTTCAATTAACATTTTTCGGAAACCTGCCTTGTTTAAGATTCTTAGCTGCTCTTATATTATCTTTACAGTGGAAACACTTTGTTTTATTATCAATTTACCTAAAAAGCATCTTTTTATTTAAATATGAATTAAAATATAATTTTTCCAACTAAATACAAGTTAACAGAAAATTTAATTTTGTAGTTATCAGTTTTTTGCTTAAAACGGATATATTCGCATCGTATATTCGCGATAAAAAAAGCATTTATTTTTTTTATACATTTTACCATAAAAAGTAGAAAAAGGGTATATCGTCGGTCACAGGTTAAAACTCTTAACTTTTTTTGTACTTTTCAGAGTACAAAAACCAAAACGTTGCTAAACCGTGTTAGAATTTAATTTAAAAAATACAAAATTATTAGGAGAAATTTATTGTGGAATAATGTAAAGAAAACAAAGCAACTGAAATAATTTGTCTTTTAAAGCAAATTAAAATAACACAACCCGATTCGATTTTTTGCAAGTTAAGAGTTGTCCACCTGTGACAGAAGATATCTAAGTTTGTCATTCCGTTTGAAATTTTTACAATATCCGTTTGCGACTCCAAAAAGTATATGTATATATTTTTAGTCCTTATACGTAGCGAAGTCCATTGAGCAAAGTTCGTCTGTCCGTCCGTGTTAGTGTTGAAATCAACTTTGCCAGGGCACTAGATGAGCTAGATAAAATTTAAATACGCTAATCGATTATTTCATAGCACTTGAGGCAGTGGGCTTGACAGCACGCCTTTAATTTTTCTATCTCATTTGGAACAATGAAGAATGTAACTCCAATCAAAAAAAAAAAAAATATGGAGCGATTGAAATTAGATAAAAACGTTCGATTGTCAATATAGGTATTATTAAAAGCTTTTGATCTTTCAGGAAATACCTACTAATTTTTTTTAAATAATTAACCCATTAAGATCCGATGACATTTTTATGTAAAATTATATATCGTACTTTTTTTCTGTCAACGCAATAAATATTTTTTTTTTTTTTTTTTTTTTTTTTTTGATGGAAGCTACTTCACTTAACTAGATTTGCATACATGTTGAAGGGTATATAAGATTCGGCATAGCACTCTTACCTGTTTTTTTTTTCTAATTTTTTAATTGGTAATTTTTGTAATTTAACTGTTATAAATCTAAATAATAATATTAATTACTATATTTAGTAGTCAATACCGACTTTCACAAAAAAATTTTAAATCAAATCGGTTAAGCATTTTTGGAGTCATAAGCGTTTGAAACTGTTACTAGTTCGATGTAAGAAACAGACGGGGAACAAAAGAGGAGATAAAAGCTGTATGACCAGATAATAAGTGTTATATCGATGTCTTTAAAGTGCTAAGAAGAACTAAAATAATACTTTCCAAAATAAATTAAACAAGAATTTCATTAACTGAAAACTATCTTTAGAGACAACAATCGTCCTAGTTCTGAAAAACACGCCTTATTTAAAATTTCGAATCTCTATTTATTTAATCATGTTTTTCAGTTTTTCGTCTTAAATTCAAATGCAACAAGTTGCATCAGTTTGTCTCAGTAAGCACTTGCAGTTTGAAGACGCCGCCTGATCTTCAGTGACTGCGATTTACATTTATTTTTTTTTTTTTTCATTTAAAATCGCAATCGTCAGTTTTATTTATTTATTTTGATTTTTCTTTAATAAATAAATCAATACATGTACTTTTTTTAGTATCTAAACTTATATTTAATTTAAAGGATTATGTATGTATTATATATTTAACATGCTTCTTTTTTGCATTGAAATAAATCTCTGCCTACTAGGAATGGCTATTGTTGTTTTTCTAATGTTTAAAGCGTAGTAAACACAAAGTTTTCTTATTCCAGAATCAAAACAGCTAAAGTCCATATTCCCTATTTTTAGACAAGGTTTTCAATTTCAAAATGATGTTGCTGAAAACGAGTTCAGTTATTCCTTGTGGACTCAGAAATAACTATGAAACATAAATTAAGTTAGTACCCATTTTATTGGAGTAACCAAATTCGTTTTGAACTTAAAGGCAATGTGTTGTACAATTTATTTTGTTTTGTAAGTTAAATTATACTTTACTTACTTTTTTTTTCTGCTTGTTAATTACTCTTTATAGTTAATTAATATCGTTTGTTTATGTTGTATTTAATTTAACAGTTGTTATAATTGTAAGAATACTCTAAAACTCACAGGTACTTTTACTGTTTTGTTATATTGCACTTGTTTACGTATTGCCGTATTTAAAAAATATTTAAATAATTAAAATGGGAAATTCAATGATAATATAATTTAAATCTTCTCTTAAGTAGAGTTTGTTTCACTGTTTTATAAACAAGAAAAAGAAATTAATAATATATAATAATATCAAGAAACCAAAAACAACTATGCTAAATTCACATTGTTACACACACCACACACAAACCCAAAATAAAATGAAAAGGAAATAAACTAAAGGTTTATTAATGTAAGAGAGGGAGGGTAAATAATAATACTCGCCGATCCCACTATATTTATATTTTATTCTTGAATTTAAATTCTTTTTCGTGTTGTTTTTCTTTTACCACTGATGTTTTTCAATTATTTTACACACACAAATAAACGCAAGCAATTAAATCAATCACATACACTGTATTGTACGTTTTAACGGCGACGTTGGCATTCATCTAGCGCTAACGTTTAGTAAGAAATCGTTGAAGCAAAAGTAAAAACAACAAATAAAAAACTAACGAGAAAAATAAATTCCACTACACACTACACGATTGAACTCCATCCACTTGGAATTTTTGGTACTAAAATTTATTATTCTATTTTATTACTTTACTTGTTTTCATTTTATCATTTTGCGATAAACATTTTTCGGGTCACTTGTTTATTTAAAGATTTCAATTTTTTTTGATTAAGTAATAAATGTACTATTTTTTATGACTTTACTTTTTGTTTCACTTGTGATATATTAAATTATTAAAAATTAAAGTATTAAAAAATACTTTCAAGAAAAAAGATTCTTCTATTCTTTCTTCTGTTGATTATTCAGAACATATCCACGCGTTAATACGTCCGTACGAAATAAAGTTCAAAATCTGTCTGTCTAATTTGACTGATTGGAACCAGCTCAAAAATTAATGAGTTAGAAAGTGATAGCTACAAGATGTTACATTTTATAGTTGCCAGACTTCTAGGCTAATAATAATATTTCGGCTAAACCAGAAAGATGCCATATTACAATGAATCTGAAATCTGTGGCAAAATTTCCCAATTAGACATATATTACCCATCCGTTGTCCAACTCTCAAATGGAAATTCACTGGGATCAATATGTTTTCCAAATGAATTTAATTTGAACTTATACTTTTAAGGGTAAAAAATATTTTTATTACATAACAGCGTTAATTTAGAAGAAAATAGTGGTGCTTAACCGCAAACTTTTTTAACAAGTTAGTAGCAACTCTAGAAACAAAAACTATTAAAGATATTTTGTATAATCATTTTTTATGTACACATTTAAAATTAGTAGTTTGTTTTACATGAATAATTTAACTGTTTGAAACATGTATCTGGTTACGCTGCAGTTACACGTTCAAGATCATGATTTCAAGTTATGGCTTAGACTGCACGCAACTTGATACACTATTTTCTTTCATCAAATACGAAAACTTATTCCAAATACTGTGATCAGCTGGCTTAACTTGATCGTCCAGTTGTTTAACGAATTGAAACAATAATTAAAATCAAGCTGATTTCGAGAGTTTTAGTAAAATGGTCTTAATGTAATGTAACTTAAAAGTCAAACCTTGGACATGAAACCTAAAATTTAGAACATAACATTAGTCCTATAGCAGTGGGTGGTTTGTGTATCTGTTAAACATTTGTTTAATTATGCGTTATTACATGTCAACGATTAAGGGATCTACAAAAATGAGAAATGAGTAACAAACAGAATCTGGCAGCATTTTTATTTTTATTAAATTACATTTTAGGTTGTTTATCAACTGCAAAAAAGAAAACTTCTAACACTTTTCCATCGTTTTTATAAATCAAATTTGTACAAAGAGGCCTTTATACAATTAAAGAACCACAACAAAGCACAATTTACAACGAAATTCTACATAATTTAAAGTAAGACCGAAAATTCTTTAATAAATGTCTTTTTTGTGAAACCACTTAAGGGCCAATTACAAAGATTAAAAAGAAGAAAATGAAAACAAAGAAAAAATAGATATTTGATAAAATTAAAAAAGAAAATTTGTGCTTTGAGTGAGGCATGATCTTACAGTGACAGAAACAAAAGAGGTCATGACAAAAAAAAAGAAAAGAAATTCGTTTATTACATCTTAAGATTTTTTATTTTCGTTGCAGACAATATGGATATAAGCGAGAATGCATATGATCCCCAACAGACTGGTCAGCCGCAACAACAGCAGCAACAAACTGCATCACCAGCCGTTATACAAGGTCAACAAATGCAATGTGATTCTTCTTCAATATCTTTTGGACCTCAACAAATCGATGGCACAACAACACGTCATGGTCCACTGGGGGGGCCGATTCCACTACCAGCACCACCACAAAATTATGACAAGGCCCGATCAAATGGAGCTGACATCGATCTTGATTCACTGCTATTGCAACAATTTAGCTGTTTGGGTACTCGAGATCATGAAGATTTAATTGAACAGTTTCACAGTCTAATGAATAATCAAATGAACAAGGATGCTGCTAGATTTTTTTTAGAAATGAGCAATTGGTAAGCATTTTGCCTAAGAAAATGGAATGAATCTAGTTTAGCGCACAGCTCAAAAATTAAAAAAAAGCCCGCAGGTTTTAAAATAAAATTTTAAGCAAAAAGGGCAAAGTGAATAATTCGCATCCAAACCTTAGTTTCAGAGTTAGATATTTCCGAAATTTATGCGTACAATATGGCATATATAAAATATTTTATGCAGAGTAAGGTCGAACGGTTATTTCACCCCACCCCTAGGCAACTTTTTTTATTTATTTTTGAGCTGTGCCACGTTATTTAGAAAAAGGGCCAGGCACATTAGCCTCTACAATAATGTGTCAACTCTCAATTGCGTCCGTGCTTCCTTCGCGTTTAAAATTGTAATTATTGTTCGATATTCGAAGGAAATTTAAATCAAATTTTTTTTTTTTTGTACAAAAAGCAAACAATACAAATTTCCACACAACTAACGCGCTAAAGACACATGTTTAACTTGCTTTGACAGTGAAAATAAATCGTCATTATTGCCGTCGAAAAAATTGCTATATTTTTACTTGCGAAAGATTTCACCTCATTTTGAAGTTTGGAAAAATTAGCCTAACAGTTTCAATTCATTATAATACATATTAATTTTTTTATTTGTAAATTTTTTCAATAAATTATTAATTAAAATTATTTAAAAAAAAAAAAATCTCCTTACAGGAATCTTCAAACGGCAGTTGGTTGTTATTTGGACTTTTGCAATGGTCAAACACTACCCTCAATGAAAATTGTCCAACAAATTCATCCGAATAATCAACAAATGGCATGGCGTCTGCAAAATGTAGGATCAGAGTCATGGCCAAATGGCTGTTACTTAATGTCCAATAGTCAAACACGTCGAATTGATGTGCCATCTGTGCGACCAGGTGATACTTGTGAAGTTGTTGCAGATTTATGTACTAACGAACCTGTTGTTTGGCGTTTATGTACGCCGTATGGTGAATATTTTGGTGAAAGATTATGTCTTGTACCTCCCGGATCGTTTAGTTCCCATGAAGAACTCAATCAACGTTTAGCTCAATTAGCCGTTACCGAACAAAATCCCGCCCAGTTTCCTCAAGTTAATATTGTGATATCGGAGAGAATGGAATAAGGTTATCGTTATCTTTTATTATTTGTTTTATGGGAGAAAAAGTGAATATCTTTTAAATTGTTTTTCCTTTTAATTGTGTGACTTGGTATGATTGTATTTTAGAGTGCGAGTGTGCGTTATTCATTGTCGCTTTTTATATAAAAAAAAAATATGAAATTAATTTTTTCTTATTTCTACAGCTTAAAAACAAAATATGTTTTTTGTTTGAATAATTATAAAATTTTTTCCTTATAACTCTAAAAACAAAAATAGAAAATAAACATTTTTAAATTTCTCCTGAAAGAAATTTTAAAATTTTGTAACTGGAAAAAAGTTTAAGTTCATTAGTAACATCTTTTGCTTCTAATAATTATTTATATAAATATACACTAAAGGAAATTTAAATTTACTTGTTTAATATATATATTTTTCTCTTTTTTTGCAACTTTGTACTTTATTTTTCATTGTAAAGTATGTGTAACCTGAAACTTATGAAAAGGAATCTTTTTTTAATTTTTTTCATTTTTGTTTAGACATATAATGTAAACTTTAAAAATATGAAAATAATAATTGGTAAACAAAATTTCTAAACTTTTTATATACAAGTATCTAGTAGTCAAATATCGAAAATCCATTCTATATTGGATTCGAATACACATAAGCGTGAGTCTTTAGAACGCGAAAAAATTTTGCTTCAATAGAAAACTCTTTAAAAAAATTTTCGACGAAACATTAATTAACTGAAATTAATAGAAATACAACTTGCAAAACATGGGTAAAAATATTGAACAACCGTTATTTCTTAAAATTTATTAATGAGCCTTTAACGTCAAGGCAAATTAATAATACCAGGTGGCATCGTTGTATAATTTTATATTACAAAATTTGTTTATTATTCTTTAAAATAGAATGCAAAACAAGTTTTAAATCAATTTAAAAAACAAAGCTAACTTAAAAATTAAAAAGGGCAAGAAAAAAATGCAGTAATTAATTGTATTTTGAAGTTTACCATTCACTTAAGTGCCTGTTTCTCTTTTTATTGTTGTAACGGAGCTGCCACCTTGTATAAATTCGCCTTATTACGTATAGCAACCCAACTTCATTTGCGTCAAGGCGAATCAATTTACCAGGTGGCAGCGTAGGCGAATTCAGTATTTTTTGCTAGTATACACGATTGTCAAACTCCATATTGGTATCAAGTTGATTTTTTCCTAATATATAGTTTTTTACGGCCAAACTTATGTATTACTTAGTTTAAGCAAAACCTAAGCATAAAAATCTAAATACAATTTTCATCAACCACGACATTTTGCTTGAAACTGCTTGAAAATAATTTCATGAAATTTTTGCTTGTGGGCAAGAAGTGTAGAGACGCAACAACTGTGTTGTAGTCTGTGTCTCTTATTATTCTTTCTCCCTCTTTCCCACATAAAATCAAAACTTTGCAAAGTAAAGTTTGCCTGTGTAAATGGGGTGTTTATATAAAAATAAATTAAATTGTTCAAAGTTGAGAATAAGTAAATTATTTTAATCGTTAAAATAATATTCTCTGTTTTTCGTTGTAGGTTGTTTTAGCTTCTAATTTCAATCCAAAGTATTAAAAAAAAAAACAAATTAATTTTAAAAGAAGTAGGATTTTCAAAAGTTTGAGCAAATTGTCTTCATTATTATTTGATTCACCCTGTTAAATAATCTATAACTTGTTCTTTCCTTTATTCCACCTCTTTCAAATTTTTTTTACAGTGTTGGTTACAAGGTACATTTATTTAGTAGTTTAAAATGTCTAAAAAGAAGCAAATAAAAATATAACACAATTGCTATGAAAACATGTTTTCTATTTATAAAGCATAAATAATTTTTTAATGAAAAATACTTTTTATTTTAAATTTAATTTTTGTTGTACCATTTTTAATTTTTAGAACAAAATTCCTGTAGCAACACAATTTAACAGCCCAAAAATATACAAAAAACTAAAACAACATGTTTTTATGAAACCTTTCCACTGAAAACATCCTGCTTAATAAAAAATGTTTCCATTAAATAATAAAATTCAATATTTTGCAGTAAGAGTGCTATATTCGTCTATGCTAAATCTATATACCCTTCACTATTTATCTGAATATAGTTTTGTGAAGTAGCTCCAGTCAAAAAAAGAAAAACAAATATTGAGGTGACAGAAAATTGAGAAATTAAAAAAAAAATACATAAAAATGCCATCGGCTCTTAATGGGTTAAGCTTTTCTTAAAATTTTAGTATTTTCTTAAAGATCTCTTTAAAAGCTTTAAAATGATACCCATATTGATATTGTAAAAATTTTGAATATTTCAGAGGCCCGCAACTCGAAAATATGGTCGAGCGGCAATTTTTGCTTCTCTATTTTTGATTCTCTATCGCCTCATATATATGTATGATATAGAAAAATTAGTGGTGTTTTGCCCGCTGCGTTGAAGGACATGGACCAATTTTGCTGTTTTCCAATAGCACCTCTTTCGACACTAAATTGATTGGCGTATTTAAATTTTTTAAAGCTGATCTAGTGGCGGATAGACGGACATCGCTTAATCGACTTCGGTATGCATATAAAATCAGGTATACTAAAATTTTTTAAAAATGCTTAACCCAATAAGAGTCGATGGCATTTTATATAAAATTATATATATGTAGTACTTAAAAATATTTATTTTTATTTTATAATTCTGTCACCCCAATGTTTGCTTATTTGAATGGAGTTACTTCACTAAACTAAATTTATATAAATGGTAAGGGGTATTTAAGAGTGTTTTTAGACATGTGCTAGAATCAGCTTGTTACAATTCAACCTTAAGGCGAAATCGTCGATAACATCCCAAAATAAGTTTTGATTACTATGTAATAATTAATATTTTCGATGTAGGGCTTTATGTTTTAATTTATTTATTAATTTATCCTTTAGTAATATTAAAAGCCACAATTCGCCAAGATTCTGAATAAATAAATATTATTTCAAGTAATAAACAAATTTAACGTCACTATTAATTTGGTACGAAAACAGCAGCGCATAGTTACGGCGGCTTATATTATAAAACAGCGGCTGCACGCCAATATTAACCTTATCGGCCTGGAGTTCTGGCACGGTTGCTGGTAGAACTAAAGAGTAAAGGTAGAACAAAATTTTGATTGTTAGTTAACGATACAAATAATATTTGCAAGTAAAAAAACTAAATCTAGAGTTTTAAATTACTTAAACCGTTAGCTTAAACAAAAGCAAGTAGAAAAAAATTGACAAGTTAAAAAAGAAGCAATAAAATGAAAAACAAAAAATATTCCAATTTTTTAGTGTATTGATTATTTCCACTCAAACTTGTGTTTTTATCTTTAAAATTTAAAACCAAGAAAAAAAATAGTTGTGTTCAAATGCGGAAGTTACATTTTTATAAAAAATAAGCCTAAATAATAGAATCTAAAAAATATAACACACATGTGGAAGTGTGTACTGTGTAAAACAAGAGTTACTGTGTAGTGAAAAAATATGGAATTTGAGACTACTCCATTGCTAGCAAAATCTGGAGGTATAGTTGGTGAGTCTCCTTGAGATTTGAAATTAAAGTGTCAAGAGGAAATCACAGTTTTTTCTTTGTTCTTTTCTACATGTAAAATGAACTTAAGTTCTGTACAATTTGGTGTTTAATTGCAGATATGGATGAAAAACAATTTAATGGTAATTACGGCAATCTTATGACTACGTCGTTATCAAACAAGTCTGAAACAATAAAAATGTCATCAACATCATCGTCATCATTTTCAACCCTACAAAAACGTCAGCAACATATACAACAGCATGATCAACATCAGCAACAACATGAAAAATTACCTAATCTTAAAAACCAACCTATGTCAGCTGCAGAACGTTCGGCCACGAAAAGGTCTTTATTTATTTTAGCTGGAATTTTTGTAGCCTCTATAGCTGCAATGTTTTACGTGTACATGATATTTCCTCAATTGGATGAGTAAGTACTTATTAGTAATGATTTCAATCCGAATATGTTTGTATAAATGGAAGTAATAATTACAAACATATGTACATTGGCGTAAAAAAGCTAATCACTGGCCTTACTCATTTTTAAATAAAAATGTATTTTTGCCCCCGTAGAAGAAAACATTTAGCGCCGCTTGTGCTTGCAGATATATTTAATATAAATATAAAGATTTGCTCTTTTTAATACGTTTATTAACTTACGTGTATTAAAGTAACTACCAGTGGTGCCAGAAATTTTATTTGAAAACTATTCATTTATCACAAAAACAATCTTAATTTTGGAAAAATAAATCTTCAAAATTTGTTGCAAATGAACAAGAGAGACATATCAAATTTATTGCAAACTTCGACAAAGTTGGAAACATTAACTCACTATCCGCTCTAGAAATATTTGACATTGTGTGCCAAAACTTTACCACTGTAACATTTTCTAAATTCTTAAAATATTTATTATGGAGTTCCGTAAATTCGTCATCTAAATATTGTATCTCACTGTCTTCAATTAATTTTAGAAAAAGTTTTATTAAACTTATTAGTGAAGAAACCTTTTTATTAATATCGTTTTGAAGGTCAATATAAGAAAACTTTTTAAGCTTGCGTCAAATTATTTTGCTATTTGTTTACACACCCCAATGTAAAAGACAATTATCAATAATTTCATTTAATTCACTAGCGTCATCATTATTTACATATTTATCCATTGGCGGCAGTGATACAATTTTTGTTTGAGGGTATTAATTTACAATAAAATTGTTTTACGTATGTCAAATAATTTTAAACAAGAAGTTGCAAAGTTAGTTGTCGAACAACTAAATCAAAAAATCTAAATCTGGAAAAAAGACCTTCAAACCTTATTTTGATTAAAAAAATCTTTAAATTTAAGGTAAAATCTTCTTTCTGGCATCGCTGTTACCTACATAGCTCTCTCTCTCTCTATCTCTGTTTTTACTTTTTTTAAGGTGGCCAAAAGTTATGAAATTTATGAATTTATTGCAAATTTTTAATCGTGAAAAGCTAACGATTAACGAATCGAAACACAGTGGTTTTCGATACTTTCAGAGGAAAAGTAACTGTAGAAATGTCAATAGGTTTAAAGTGGATGGCGTTTCTGACGTTGCCTATTATTTTTTGTTATTATTATTTCTTTAGATTATGTTGTTCATAAATTTTTTTATAATTATCCGAGTTCACATACAAAGACGTGGTGGACCAAGATTGTCAACTTTTAACATTAGTGCCCGTTATTTCGAGCAAATTCACTTGTTTTTAATTATCACTTTATCAGATTTTTTAAATATCAAGTAAAAATATCGGTCAGGTCCAAATCTATTTATTGCATTGCATGTAATACATTTTTAGGCCATAAAATATGTTTAGAGTAAATTTAATTTAAAGAACATCAGGCCATTTATTTGAAATTACAAACTAAAAAAGTAGCATATAGTTCCTTCCAGAGATACAGGAAGATGCTTGTTTTTTATAATTTTAATATTTTCTTACGTTAGGTTAAGTTTAGAAGATAGCCGTGTTGTCACAGTCCACTTGGTTTTCTTAGCCCCCAACGAAATAAAAATCCATATTTATTACAATCTTATCCTCTTACTGTCTGATGATGTGCATTGACCACAAAGTCGCACTTGTACCGTGCACAAGATAAACGAAAATTAATTTAAATTATGTATGGAAGTGCCACGCCTACTTATACAATACCGCTTACTCTTGTTGTTGTAACAGCTCTGCTGCTGACGAGAGTTTTTTTCCTGAGGAAAAAACTTTCGGCTTGTACAGCGGTTGCGGTCGTTCCGGAGCGAAGATTTAATTGTCGTGGGAACGTGTTTACTCTTGTAGTGATGGGTGTATTAACGAAGAAGTTACTTGGCTAGAAATTAAGACGACTAGGTATTATTATAATTTTTTTTATTATTATTATTTTTATTAGTTATTAATAATTATTATAAAATCATTTCGAAAAATCTAACACCGACCACTTTTTCTTTAATAATGTATGTGCATATATTAACAACGAAGGTAATTGTTTACTATGTTTGAGTAATGCCATGCTCATAATTGATATTCAATACAAATTCTTTTAGACCAAGTTCAAAAAATTTCCACTTGAATTGTTCTTACTTTATATTTTTGACTGATTCTTTTGACTAAGTTTAGAGACCCTTACTGTTACCGTTTTTAAGATACAAATAAATAAATATTTACTTTCTAATAGCCCAGTTGAAATCATATTCATTACAAACTATTTGACCTTTCACATTTTATACCTTTAAATCAATTTACAGTAGTTTTTTTTTAATAATCCGTAATTTTAAATTTTCTAATACAAATTTTGTTCTCATTACAGATCAGAAAAACAACATATGAAAATTCCACGTGACATACAAGATGCTAAAATGTTGGCCAAAGTTTTAGATCGCTATAAGGATATGTATTATTTTGAAGTCATGTTTGGGGTAGTCGTCGCTTATATATTGTATCCTTTTTTGTCAAAATGATAATTTTAATTTAAGTTCAACAGCAACTCTTCGTCTTAATTTGTTTGTTTTTTGGGTTTTGGTTTATATACATGAACAAAACGCTCGGCACCACACCGTGCTGGTCAAAAACGTTTAATGGGAAAGTAAACATAACTTCAGGGATCGTAACGTTTATAAGTTAGATTTAAAAAAAAATAATTTTTTAATTTTTTTTTTAGTCAGAAAATAGTTGTTATTTTTGAAGTTGTATTTTTGTCAACCAATAATTTACTTCATTACTGAAGCCTCAATACTGAAAATGTACTTTCTGTTTGTAATTGTCGGTGTTTTGTAATGAATTGCTTTTTGTTTTTACACATTTACACATCTTATCTTTATCTAAGTTTCGTAGAAGAGATTTAGATAAAGGAGTAATAGAAATTGCTACTTAATTCAACGACATGTTGATGAAGGAAAGTAAAAACCTTGCTAAAACAAAACTGCAAGAGGTAAACTCAAACTTATCTACTGTTTCTAAATAACAAGCGAACAATCTATCTAGAAAATTAAAACAGAAAGAAATAAAAAAAAACAACGATCGCTCTCTTTGAACATCGTAATGTTCATATAGTGTTGTATCGTATTGAATTAAATTAAAAAATTAACCTTGACCCCCTTAAGTGCGCTTTCGTTATTTTACTACAAATTATGTTTTCAAAGCACATAATGCCTGTCGATAAACAATCATTCGTAATGTGAACATAGATTGAAAAAATAAAACACATTCTTCAAAAACGTTTCAAATTCAGTCTTTAAACAATTTTTTTTACTTTATTAAACACGTAAAAAATTATGTTATACAAACAATTATTTAACACTTTAAGAATGAGTTAAATAAATTCTGTAAGTAAAAATGTTAAGTTCAAGTCACCTAAATTCGTCTGCTATAATGCAAAATATAACCACAAGGGTGCATGATTCCATCTTCATCGTTATTTTTTTTTAATATTTTTTGACTTGTTTTTATTTTTTCATAAAGGCGTCTTCTCTGCATTCATATGGCCACAACTTTTTTAAAAAAATTCTTGATACCGAAATGTGATACAAAATAAATCTAGTTCGCATTTCAAGATAAAAAAATCGTTAAAAAAATATCCACGGTTATTACAAGATCAATAAAATATTAGAAGTGAGAGGGAAACTTTTTATTTTGTGATATTTTTTATTTTTATTTTTTTGGTTTTCCATAACTTTTTTCTTTTTTAGCCTTCAAACTTTTGCCATTCCAGGATCCTTGTTTCTATCTATTTTGCTTGGATTTCTCTATCGTTTCCCTATTGCACTGTTTCTAATTTGTTTTTGTTCAGCGCTTGGTGCAACTTTATGTTATTGTCTATCAAATTTAGTAGGACGTCGTTTGATAAAACATTTTTGGCCGAAAAAAATCAATGAATGGTCGAAACATGTCGAAAAACATCGCGACAGTTTATTCAATTATATGCTGTTTTTACGTATGACACCGATTCTACCCAATTGGTTTATTAATCTGGCATCGCCTGTTATTGGAGTACCCATGTTTACTTTTGCATTTGGTACATTTTGTGGTGTGGCACCACCATCAGTATTGGCCATACAAGCGGGAAAAACTTTGCAAAAAATGACCAGTTCGAGTGATGCTTTTTCGTGGACATCAATGGGCGTTTTAACGTTATGCGCTTGTCTTTCGCTGGTGCCAGGATTATTAAAAAATAAGCTAAAAGGAAAATATAATAAAATGCTAACAAAATAAATGATTTTCCAAGGAGGCGACTGACAGATGCTAAAAAACCGCGCTAAACTTTAATAAATAAGAATATATATGTACGTATATTGTTTAAATAACGTATGAAGGAAATAGTATAAAAATTACATAAATAATAAACTTAATAGATTTGTTATGTTTTTCAAACTCTTTTAATTATATTTTTTAATAAAAATCTTTTTTTATAGTTTTTTTTAAATTGATTAGTTATTTAAAATTTGTGAATTTGTTTAATGCATAAGAAAACAATGAGAATGTTAATATAATTCTTCACTAAGCAAATAACCGCTAGCTTCTTAAGTAAAACGTAACAAAAATTTCAAGTGCTGTGTCTTTAAATGAGAATGTTTTATCTTCTGATTCTTAATTATTATCATTTTTTATTTCTTCATTTCATAAAAATTTTTCAAAAAAATTAATTTGTAAAATTCTCCAACACTTATTTAATATTATAAATTTAAACTAAACAAAATTTTTTTATGGTTTTAATTTTTTACATTAATAATTTTGAAGTTCAATTTAAGAATATATTTTAGAAACTTTACATTACGTGATAATTTGAAGCGTATTGATTTTCTCATTCTTTTATTTATTTACGTACATACGTACGCAATATGCCAAAAATATATTATTCTTTCGATATAAAAGTTTTTTGTTTGGTAATAAAAGCGTGTTTCCCCAAGATTGAATAATCTTCACTCTTAAATTATTTTTAGTATAAAATTGTTAGTAAATTTCACCAAGTTTGATAGATTTTTTTATGTAGAATGAAATTGTTAGTATAATATAATAAATTCTGCATGATGAAACAAATATCTCGTAATAAAACCACTTTTAAGATGAAGATGTCAATGTCTTAAAAAAACTTTTATTTAAAAGACAAATCCTACAAGTCCACAACGTCAAACGCGTGAAATACAGTTAATTTAAGCAAGCAAAGAAATAAATTTCTTTTAAACTTCTTTTGAATAAATGTTATATGAGTTCATAAATTTAAGTGTTTTATAAATAGAAAACAAAATTATGAATATGTTTATTTATAATTTTGATTATTTTCAGTATTTAAATAAAAATATTTGTTTTATATTTATGTATGTTGCTTTTAAAATTATGTATTAACTTTGCCAATAATATTACTGTAGTTTAGTTGTAAAAGTATTAAAATTAAAAATTTATGAACATCAACTTTAATTAGATTTTTTTATTTCCTTCTATCAAAAAATACTTGTATATTTCCCATTTGGTTAATGAAAGTTAAAAAAATACATCCTTAGCTTAACTTTCATGCAGGAGATGGTTCGCTTATGAATTAAGTCAAGCAATCAGCAAAATGGCTACTAATATTTCATTGGCTTAAAGAAGTGAAAAATAAATCACTTATTATTTTTTTTTTCAAATCAAATTTTTAAAACGTTTCCAAAGAACTCAAACAGTATAAACTTTGTATAAATCATATTTAAGAATGTAGAATCCTAAAATGGGAACTATGGCTGACTTCTAAAACGTCAGTTGCTTTGTATTCGAACATTGTATTGTGTTTCATAATGCCGTGGTACTAAATGTTTACAATGCATACCATTCCAAAATGTCGCAGACAAGTATTAGAAAAGTTGCAAAATTGTTTCGCAACTTTGTATATATACAAGATTCAGTAACCGCAGCAAAACTGTTTACAATCTTTGTATATACATTTTTACATTTTGGAAGTCAGCCTATTTTATTGATTGTTTTTCTGAAATTCTTGTATTAATAATTAATATGTAATTAATATTCATACATTCAATATATTTTTTATCACTTTTATTTATATTTTAAATGCTATAATTTTATTAGAGATATTTTTAAGGCTGTATACATTTTCATTAGCTCGTATATTAATTATTATTATTATTAATAAATGAATAAGCAAAATATGATGATTTTAATTTTATACGTGCATATTAAAAATCTCTTTGTAAATTAGTTCCCTTGATTATAGTGCGTCAAATACGGCTAAACAGCTGAACCGATCTTAATGAAATTTAAAACAGGCAGATATTTGTCTGGAAGGCGTAATAGGGCATCTTTATTTTTAAACAGTAAACCAAGAAAGGTGTAAAAGGGGAAGCAAAAAATTTATGAGCCTGAATTGTTTTAAACAAATTCAAGGGTAAACTGCTTTTAGTGAAATTCGAAACATAGATAGATCCTAATCTATATTTATATCTGTTTCCAGAGCTAGGACATAAAAGAAAAGAAAAAAGTTGCATTTACGTCTGCACCGATTATAATAAAAGTTGAAAGATGGACATGTAGCGCTTCCGGACGAAATGGATTTACATTCTTCAGACTCTGATCTATTTTGTATACTCATAAAAATTGCTGAGTTTTTAATTTTAATGTGGCAATATTTTGCACATCAACGTAAAAATCAAGGCTAATCTAAATAAAGAAACAAAAGCTAAATTGGAAGAAAACAAAGCTGTAATCAGAGATATTTAGGGCAGAAACAAAAAAAGTTCTCTGCCTAAATAAAAAAAAAATATTAGCCGAAGAGATTTTTCGAAAAATGCCGAAAAGTTTGCCACAGAGCATATCAATGGTTTGTATCAAGGATTATTTCCAAACATTTTACATGATCTGATAACTCAATGCGTACTCCATTCAAAACAATATTGAGGTCAAGAAGAAAGCGATTACTATGTCCAAACATCAAAGCCTTTGATTTAGTAGTATTAATGCTTAAGGAGTTTTTCGATATCCATCCATTGAAGAGATCTTTTAGGAAATACTAAAATTTTTTAAAATGCTTAACCCATTAGGAGCCGATGACATTTTTATGTAAAATTATATATGTGTAGTACTTATTTTTATTTTTTAATTTTGTCACCGCAATATTTGTTTTTTTATAGGAGCTGCTTCACTAAGTCGCCGTCCAGACATGCAATTTTTATTTCTGCAAGTTTTTTTTTTGGATTCTCTTATAAAATTGCATTCGTGGCCACACTTTCAAATTTTGTTGTGCAATTTCGGGCTTGATTGCACAGCCGAATGAGAAAACAGAAGAGAAATGTAACGATATACCCATTGTTACTCGTCTTTTCTCTCTCACCTGAAAACTCAAGAGTTACGCAACAAAAGTTGCAAAGTGTGTAAAGCACTCTTACTTGTTTATTTTAATTTCTACAAAGCAAAAACAAATGTACGAGAAATGCTTTGAATTGTGTGTCTACTTCGTCTAACCAAAATAATATTGAATAAGTTGGTTGGTTAAATAGATGAGGTTTACAATGTACACAATCCAAGGTTGATAGATACAAAGAACGCTGATTAAGGATGTAACGATCCAGAAAATACAGCATTACATTCTACGGGTGTATAATTTTTCTTGTTTTCTTTGGAAAACGTCAGCTTACACTTGTAAATAAGTTCTTTCCAAAATTCTTTAGAAATTAAAATAAAAACTGGACCCAAGCTGAAAAATCATTTTTTAAATGTTTATGACAAAATAATTACTCCCTTGTTCCAATAGAATATTCCATAGCGAGTAAATAAAAATCTATAGAATGTTAAAAAAATAAAATAAATAATTCTGTATTTCTAAGTTTTGGGATACAAAAATTTATTTTTAATTAATTTAAGCTTAGATAATTGTTTTCTTTTCGTTTTCAATAACAGCAAAATGCAATGGAGTATTTTTTTTAGTGTGGTTGATATAATTATTTTCCATTTTCTTAATAACCTAAATGGAATGGAATTCTTGTACAATTTTTTGTTGTAATATTTTTTGTATGTTAAATTCGAATATTTGTGACAAACAGCTTAAAGTTTTTAGTGAAAGCTTTAAAAATTTTCTAACTAAATGCAGGTTTGAGAAAATGAAATTCTATTTGCATCTTTTTTAAAAACAGCAATGAACTTGAACTTAAAATATCTAAAATGTAAATTTGCAAGCAAATTTAATCATAAGGAAACTTTGTTTTTATATTATAATAAATTGGGATGTGATTAATAATTCTAAAAATGGATTTTTCTTATTATAATATAGCAAAATGACTGATTACAAAAACATAGATTAATGCTGCATGTGAAAATAATATTAGTGACGGAAGTTACTTGCTACAAAAAAAGAGAAACTATTCAGACGGGGTGAGATCACGTTCCAGTTCATTTTCATTGAGTATTTGTGATAATAAGTCGTGTACGGGTTCGAAAACTTTTTTTGCTCCTGTATTTGTTAGGTTTTTATAATCAAACATATCGTGATGACTAATTGAATTGTCCATCTGTACTAAACCTTTTGCGATGTCCACAATTTGTACACGATTAAGACCTACAACTTTTTCCTTAATTAGACTATTGACCTGAGCATTTTTATCACGTAATTTATTCGGTTGTTGACCACGAGGTAGTAGAGACTACAAGAAAGAAATACAAAAGGGTTTTTGCTTGAGTAAAAAAAGATTGTTTTCTTTGTATCATACGTACAGGTAAAACTATATAAGTATCGGGTAATTTTGAACGTATTCTAAGTATGATTTCATGTATACCATCTGCAATTTCTTCCGGTTTATTTTCTACGTTATTGGTGCCAACATGAAGTACTATAATTTTTGGTTTAACATTATCTAATTCACCGTTTTCCACACGCCATAAAATATTTTCGCATTTATCACCACGTATGCTAAAATTAAGGCAGTGCATTGGTGCAAAATAATCATGCCATGTTTCTGTGTCTTGCAATGTTTCCAATATGCAATCACCCAAGAATATAACATCAGCATCTTTTTCCTTAGATTCCGAAATGAAACGTTTATGTATACTAAAAAATAAATTGAAATTTTGTTTGTGTAAAAATCAGTTTTTGTAGTTGATCAAATCCTCACCTCAGCCATCTACCATCACCTTCATTGTCTTTTCGCTGGGTGGCAATCGTACATGGGTTCATTGCTGTCTTTTACAACTTGTTAAGTAGTCTTTTAATTTTTTGATATAAAAACGAAACTCGAACTGTTTTAATCTTATTTATAATATTCTTTAAACAAAAAGAATTTCAACAAATTATTTGCTACAATTTCTTTTCGCAGGCAGACGGCAAAAATGACAAAATCTCAATGCCTCTTCTTTTTTTCAGTGATGACCCTTTCTGCGCGATTTCTAAAACAAAAATTGAGTTTTTACCTAAGATCTGGAACAGCGATTTTAACAGTATCATTAAAATATTTAGAATATACGATTTATGTTTCGGAAGACTTACATTGCGCTAATCCTTTAAGCTCTAATGACATTAAATTTTTTATTAATTTGTTAAGTTTGAGAAAAGTGCAAAAATTATGTAGGTGCAAACAGTTCAGATATAATATAAATACCACACCAAGGCGAATCAATAACAGGCATAGTCACGGCGAAAATGAATACAACACTGCAGAAGAAATATGTACATTTTGCTTATGTAAAAACCGTCTTCGGCTGTCAAAAAAAAAAAAAAAAAAAAGGAGTACAATAGCAGATTATAACTTTTGACATTCGAAACAGGAAAATTCTAAAAATCACCTGAGCTGTTAAGGCCACCTGATAATTAATTCGCCTTGTACCAAACCATCAAAATGTTCACTGATGTTATCGATAAAAAATTATTGCTTGTCAAAAAATGAAAGATATTATATATTAAAATTGACGTTTTTAACTCATAGCCAAAATTGAGTTCTTAATACGTTAAATACAAATCGTAATGATTAATGTAACTAGCAACTTTTTTTATATAACCTCTAATATATTATTTTTTGCATAACTAAAAATCTTCGATTTAAACTGATTGATTGAAAAAAAATTCTTGGTAAATTATACCAAATTTTGGAAATTCGAATTAAGAACGATTACTCAACTGTTACAACTAGTGAAAATTTTAGAACAGTATAATATATGTGGCAATAACAAAATTTAAGCTATACGTTTTCTTACTGAACATGGCAAATAAAGGTTAATTGAATATAATCTTTTTAGCATAAAAGAAACCCGAGAAGATAAAAAATTTATATGTGCCGAAAAATTTAACAAGTTATCCAAACAAAAAAAAAGGCCTAAACATTTCATCTTATTCACAAATTTTGCAGAGGCAGAACCAATTTTAATATCTAAAGCTCGTGTATCAATTCCTTACTTGTTTTTAATTTCGTTTATCGTACAACAAATAAATAATTTCTTGTCACAAAATACTCACGCACATGTATATATAAGATTATTTTCAATTACAGTCTACCCTAAATACGGGCGTTAGGCACGACGTAATTTAGCGTCTAGTTTTTACGCTGTAATGAGTAAGTTAAATAAGAGCGCCAACGTTGTGAAACGAACAGTATTGTTTACTTATCTTATTTGCTAAAAACCACAAAATTAAAATAATTAAGAGAGATAAAATCGCGAAATTGACCTTAAAGTAGCTGTAATGTCATTACTGTTGGAAATACTTTTGTATATACCACAGATGAATAGTTATCTGTTAGTTATCTGTGGTATATACCACAAAAAAAAAACAATAACAACACTTCTTTTGCAGCCAACTTCACTTTTTACGCGCAGTCAAAATTGGATTTTTCAATTGTCCAACGTTAGCGTCGCGCTATTTGGGTTGGTCTCATACATATTGTATGAGCATGAGAATTTTTGACAGTTAAATAACGTCTTACGCTCGTATTTAGGGTGGACTGGCAGAGTTAATTGCAGTTGTACACTTTATATAATGTAAAATTTAAATATAATTTAGAGGTCTGGCATCCCCTTTATTGACAATAGCGAATCTGATTAATTATAAATGTACCTTGAAGCAAACAATACAAATCGAAAAAAATCAATAAAAATAGGTTTCATGAAAGTTTAAAATGAATACTTTAGGCCAAAAAAATCTACAAGAGTTATGTCGTGCCTGTTTAAGAACACTAAAGAACAACAATTTGACTTCAAGCGAAAGTGTTAACGTTGCTAGTGGTGGATGCAATGTTGAAACATCCAGATTAAATAGTTTGTTATTACCCAATTTATGTAAATTGTTTACATTTCTAACCTCCTATGACGTAAATAAAGAGGATGATACGTTCCCAAAACGCTTGTGTGAGTGGTGCTATGATCGCCTCTTGGATTATGATGAATTTCGAAAGTTGGCTGTAAGAAGTACTGAAATATTGTATGAAAAATGGAATGATATTGAATTCGATGAAACAAAGGAAGAGTCCTTAAGGTTGATAAAAGAGGAGAATAAATGTGTTGAAACCTATGAGGAAAATGATGATGACAAATTGGTAAGATTATTAATTTGATACCAATCATCTAAATTAAAACATCTGTTTTTTTAGCTTTTACCTGAATTAGCTAATATGCCTTTGAATATTAAACCGGAACCAGTTTTTGAGGCGATGGAAGAATATGAAGAATGTGAAATTAACAAGGATATAAAACATGAATCATACGATACCGAAGAAGACGCCGACGACGAAGAGTTACTCTTGCCAAATGGTGCTGCTAATAATTCTAGTCCTTCGATTAGCAGTTCAGACAGCAAGGTTGTGTTTTCAAAAAAAGATCGGAACCGAAAATCACTGCATTGTAAAGCTTGCAATAAACAGTTTTATAAACAAGTTTACTTGGACGCCCATGTTCGGGGAACTCACCTTGGTCAGGAGAAGCCATTTCAGTGCACAAATTGTGCTAAGGCATTTACACGTTACAATCAATTGTTTCTTCATATTCAGTCTAAGCACATAGAAATGCTTTTCCGATGTGATTATGAAAATTGTAACGCATCTTTTGCAGTAGCCATCAAATTGAAAATGCATCGTCAAGTTGCACATTATTCTTCAGAAGAACTGAACCCTGAGGAGCAAAACAATGTAGAAACAGAATCGAAAATGATAGAATTAGGAATGGATCACATTTGTTATTTATGCAATCGTAAATATAGTTCTACGCGTGCTCTCAGAGAGCATATAAAACGACATAAAAAGATTAAAGAACATGTTTGTAAAGAGTGTGGTGTGGCAAAAGTAACACGAACAGAGTTAGTAACCCATATGCGTACACATGCTCCTAAGTTGGAAAAATTTACTTGTCCTCAATGTCCCCAAGTATTTAATCATAAAAATGCTATTTCACGTCATGTAAAAGTTATTCACGAGGGTCTTAGACGATTTAAATGCTCCTATTGCCCCAGACGTTTCGGAACACGCAATTCACAAGTATGTCATGAACGTTTACACACTGGCGAAAGACCATTCATTTGTGAAATCTGTAAAAAAGGGTTTGTTCAGCCGGAGGGTCTTAGATCTCACATGAAAAATCATGATAAAAACTTACGAAAGCATGTGTGTAAATATTGTTCGCAACGTTTTATAACTTTAAAAAATCTTGTTGCCCATGAAAGACGACATTTAGGTGATAAACCACATATATGTAATATTTGCAGCAAAGGATTTCATAACGATGCAGATCTTAAAAATCATATCAACGTGCACTTAAAATTGCCTGCTAAATCAGAACAGCAGATGGATAAGGAAAATGCATCCGAAAAAATTTCGTAAATTTATAAACAGAATAGTAAATAAGATTAATTATAAAACATTGTTTGCCGATGGACTTTGTAAAGCAGTTAAGTTAAAAAATAATAATAATAAAATATATTTTTGAGAAAATAAAATAAAAATGAAATAAATTAATAAATATTTTTGAGTCAAAAAATTTTAATCATAGGTATTTGAGTTGAAATAAAATATCTAACTTTTACACATTATCTAAACATATAATAAAACAGTAACGGGGTCAGTTCTGTACATGAAATATTTTTTGAAAATTTTGATGCTAGTGTAGATAGTAATTGATATGGAATAGAAAAAGCCAATTTTTTGAATTTTTTTTCTGTTTGTCTGTGTTCGCATCATGGAAAAACTGCTGGATGGATTTGAATACAATTTTGTGAGGAGGTCCCTTAGAGTCTTGGTTCAAATAAAGGATACTTTTTTTTAATTAAATACTATGTGTGTCATTTCGTAGAGTAATAATGCACAAAGCATCGTAGTGAAAGAACCCAATTCTACCGGTATAATGGTGCTTGAATAGTTGTCAGTACATTTAATTTTTGTGGATGGAAAATTTTTAACACTGTTTACAGAACTTACAGCAAATGTTTAAAAACATATTTTTCTAAATGATACGCGGACGAAGTCGTTTGCACTGCTAGTAATAAATAAAAAAATTTATTGGAATCTTTTTTTATATTAATCTACAGTAATTATGCTTAACTCCTTTGGATGTAAATATTTCATGATATTCTTAGTTATTTAAATATTTTTAAGAAATCAATCACAACGTAGATAAACATGATAAATAATTTAAAATATTACGCCATCTAATGATAATTAAATACAAAACAAGAGTGCTATATTATTATATATCCTTTATCATGCATATAAGTCTAGTTTAGTAAAGTAGCTCCTACCAAATACTAATTTTATTTCTAATATTTTTTACTTTAATTATTTTTTTTGGCTGGGGAGCCGAATGCAATAAGGTTATATAATTTTATATATAAGTAGAGTGTAACAGCCGTATGCATAACAAGAACTTAGAATGAGTTTGTCATAAGTGCAAAAATTGAGCAGGGTCTTAGTGTAATTTGCCGTGGGGGGCCAGCCACTTAAAATCATTGTAGATAGTTAAAGTGATCCACAACTACATTCTAGGATTATCGTTAGTTTCAAATTGTGAAAAGGGTCTTGAAGAGACCATGCTTGATTTCAGGAGTTATGCTAACGTCATGATAACTTTTTGTTATGCATAAGGTCGTAAGGATTTATAATATATATAATTAGAAAAACATTTATTCTGCTTTTTTAACTTGGATAGCTAAAAAAGGTTGTTCTTTTGCGAATTTCTTTCAGGAATTATTCTCTTTGTAAAGTAGATTAATTGGCATCTTAAAGCTTTGATATTACTGTTTTGAATAAATAAATTTTTTCGGTGACAGAGAATTAAAAAATAAGAAAAGAAAAAAACATATGTATATAATTTTACAAAAAATGTCATCGGCTCTTAATGGGTAAATATTTCCTGGAAGATATCTTCAAAAGGTTTTAAATAATACCCATATTGACCACATTGACAACCGAACTTTTTTATGAAAATTTAACGGTCATACTGTACAGTTTTTAGGTCTTACATATGATTTCTAAAACGACAACAATTTTCTTTGCTTATCTTAGTAAAGTGTAAATGATTTATTCTGAAAATTTCTGTTTTACCCTCTCGTTGCTAGTTTTGGTTACTAAACTGACCTAATTTCTCTGGCATATCCAACGAATTAAACGATTCACAACTTATTGTTAAAACCAAGGCGCATTGAACAGGTGTCTGCTTTAGATCATGTGTTCATCATATGTTTTAGCTTTTACGTGTTTTTTGTTTTTGTAAAATCTTATTGAGCTTGCAAAAACGTCTAGCAATGTGTGTGGTTGTAGTTGTGAAAAATAAGAAAGCCACTAAAAATATATTCATGGCGCAATAATGCCAGGTGAATGCATTACATTTTAGGTGTATTTTGTTTTTGTAAAAACTAATTCGAGCTGTCAAAAACGTCTGGCAATATGTGTGTATGTATTCCACACATTACTAGACGCTTTTAAAAGCTCGAATTAATTTTACAAAAACAAAATACACGCAAAAGCTAAAACATATGTGAACACATGATCTGATGCAGCCACCTGTTTGATGCGCCTTGAATATATTGAAATACATACACACATGTTGCTGTTGCCGGACGTGTTTGACAGCTCAAAAGTTTTTACCAAAAAAAAAAAAAATACACGTAAAAGCTGATGCATTTCCCAGGTATTATTGCGCCATGGTTAAAACGATTAAAACTGTCATTCATGATGGTTGTTTTTAAGGCCAAATGCAGTTAGTAAAGCCAAAAGAGCTTCCGCCGCTGTCGTCGTTGAACCTTTTCTTTTAACAGGTCGTTATCAACAGATTCTAAAATATGCATAAAGATATATTGTATGCAGCAATTTTTATAACGTGGGTACCCATGGTAATATTAAATAACCAGTTAAAAAATTGCATCACTAATTTAGAAAAATACATATGTAAATTTGCTTAAAATATATTTGTAAAGTTGGTAAAGTGTTATGAAGTGCATTTGGAAATAAATTTTTAATTGTACACTTTCCTTTATTGATTTGCATAATGTTGCCTGTTACACGTGCAAATTTGGATCACATTTGTTGCATATGTCTCTTAGATGTAAGACCATCAATGTTTACCAAAAAAGTATACGATGTCAAAAAGGAAAATAACATGTCCAAAATACTTAAACTTTCTGCACTTATAACTATATTAAAAAATCCCATGAATCAAAAATATATTAAAGATTATTGCCGAAAAATATGTGAAATATGTTTAGTTAAAACTCAGTATTTTTATAGTTTTCGTGAAAAGATTATGTCCTCTACAGCAATGCTTAAAGAGCTATTGGAAAATAGCGATCTTAACGAACAAGATATCGAAAGATTGCAAAATTTTTGTCGCATTTGCTCAAATCGATTAAAGTCTACGAAGGATTTGAAATATTTAAACATGACACATTTAAAATGGTTAAAGGATTGTAGTGGAATTCGATTCACTTCGCTGATTGACACAGACAAATTTCGGATCAAGGAGGGTACCAATATAAATGAAATAGCAGTAATTAATGATACAAACTTTCCTCGGAAATTATGCTCAAATTGTTTTAAAAAACTTCAAAACGTTGAAGAATTTCGCAAATCGGCAACGAAATCATTTGAGTATATGATCTCTGTCATGGGTGATGCAAGTTTGCCTGAAGATTACTTATTGACACAACAATTAAAGCAGTATAACGAAAGTATGGTTTGCAGAAAAGAGCCACAAACACAGCCAGTAAATACTAACTGTGCTAAACACGACTGTGCAATATCGGAAATGAATAGTTTTGAATATCAAAAAGTGCAAGGGCCTTTCTGTTTAGATTTTCAGTGGCAGCAAGACCAAAAGCATTCTAGTTATAATTTTGAATACCAAACAGAGCAAAAGCATTCTTATTCAGATGCTGCTGAATGTACAATGAGCCAGAATGGTAGTGATAAAGAATCAGTGAAAAATACACAAAATAACTCAAGCATTCAACAATTAGAATATGACACATTTGAAGATGTCATGGAATTGATGGACGATCTCGCACAATATTCAAACAATAGTGAAGAAGATGTTACATTAAGTTTAAATGAGTTCGCAGATTTGGGCGATGATGAGAATAAAAGTAAATGTTTAAGACAAGCACGAGCTAAGAAGTTCAAACAGGTGAGAAAATTAGAAAATAGTTTTCAGAGTTATAGTGAATTAAAAAATAAAAATAGGTACAGCTTAAAAATTGTCGTTAGCTTATATTTTCCGAGTAAGGAACCTTTGAGCTTTTTATAGATTGCGCTCTACATTTTTGAAAGTATTTAAATAATAAGATTTTGAAGATATCGTCCAGGAAGTGTTACAATTTTTCTTTTCTCTAGACACTTCTTTTTTGCGTTTGGAGTAACATACTAAACATGCTACATGCTACGTGGCCGGAACATAATAATATTTTGCTTTTCCATTAAATTTCGTCTTCAGGGATAAGTTATTGGTAACACTACATAATAAATTGTTTCTTATTTACTAAATGTCTATAAATATTTGCTACATATGTCTGCCTTAAAATTAATTCTCTGTGCTGCTAGTGTAAGAATTATTTGCAACATTTTTAACATTTTACATGGTCTATAATTGTTTTCTGTTTTTTTTTTTTATTGATACATTTTTAAAATTAGGATAGTGATTTAATCTAGCACAATGAGATGATAATGCAGTTAAACGTTTTAAAATTTTAGGCACTTGGTCTTTCTATTTCCTAAATTTACATTACTCCTATTTATTTAATGTGTTATTAATCTATTTGTAAGTTGAATAGAAAAATTAACATCATTCAATACATTTCTAATGTTCTAATTTTTTTATGGAACTCAATATCACTTATCGTAAGTATCCTTTCTATTAAATTTTTAGCTGCATTTATTATAATTCGATTACTGTGTTAAAATAATAGTTAAGGATTATTTCAGAAGAAGTATTGTATTTAAACAATCTTTCTTTTTTCTTGTAAATTTTTTAAACTCTTGTGATTTATTTAGTCTCACCTTTTTTATATTTTATAAATTATGTAACTTTGTGAAATGCATACACATATTTTTAAATCAATGTTTTATTTTAGTGTAATAAAAATAACGAAGGAAATACGAATTCGGTAGCAGAAGCTGAGATTAAATTTAAACCAAAACGTAGATGTAATAAAATTCAAAAGCTTTCTAAAAACGCTAAAAAACTAAAAGAAAATGACAAAGTTTCACATGATGAGAATGCAAAGAAATCTGAAGATGATCATGATAAAGAAAAGTTCGCTTGCGAAATTTGTTCGAAAATATTTGAAACAAGATCCAAGTGTAAAAAACATCAAAGAACGGTACACAGAACAGGGAAACACGAGTGTCTGATATGCTTAAAAAAGTTTAAACGTAAAAGCCTTTTAAATGATCACACTAAAGCGGTACACGAAAAACTAAGACCATTTAATTGTTCCTATTGCCCAAAAACGTTTTCCGCAAAAAGTTCTAGACGCGTTCATGAACTAACACACACGGGAGACTATCCCTTTGTATGTAATTCGTGCGGAAAAGGTTTTCGTCAATCCAGCCAACTAAAGATTCACTCTGAAATACATACAACAAATCCGGAATTACTTTGTCCTATTTGTAAAAGAAGCCAAAAATCTCAAACCGACTTTGAAAATCACATTCAAAGTCACAAGGATAAACGTTTACAATGTCCTTTGTGCGGCAAGTTCTTTACAAGAAGTCATCACCTTAAAGATCATCACAACGCAGTACATTTAAAATTACGTCCTTTTAAATGTGAGTTTTGTGAACTAGCTTTTGGAGATCGAAAAACACGACTAATTCATGAAAAAAGTCATAAGGAGGATCGTCCTTTAACTTGTAGCGTTTGCAGAAGTGGTTTTAAAACTCTCTTCTCCTTAAGTAGACACATTAACCGCTTTGGTCACCAAACGGAGGATAATCAAATTAAAACAAAGAAAACAAAGTCTGCGAAATCAATAACTCCATACTATACTGAAAAAAGTTGTAATGGTTTTGAACTTTAAGTAAACATCTTTTAAACGATATAAAAATTAAAAAAATCGGGAGCAAAAATAATTTTTTTGATGTAAATATATAATTACATATGTATTAATGAATAAAAGAATAATGAATGTACTATAATGATCCTAATTATTAATAAGTGATCAATATATTTATTAAAAAACATTTTAAATAATCCTTTTAGTAAAGATGTCAAGGAACCTGGTTCTGAAGTAACAGATAGCAACATAATAAAACAAAATTATCATATAACAAGCGTTTTAAACAATGAAACGAAAGTTCAAAACTTCTCAGGGCAATAGGCAAATCATTGAAGTACCTACATGCTCTAACTAAAAATGATCTTTCGAAAATCGAGTTGTTAATTTTAGGAATGATTGATTTTGGATTCCAAGTAGATTTCGAAAAACAAAAAAGATGTTGTAAGAAAGAGTATGTATTATATGTAATGAAGAGAAATAAAGCGCATAAAGTTTTTATTTTCACAAAGCTATAAAAAGAACACTTAAGCATAACTTGAAACATGATCATAGAATCTTAAATTAAAAATAAATATAATTATACGATTAAAAGTAATATTTTTTCGGTGTAAATTGGATGAAGACCTCAAGACAGTAGTGTAAGTGTGGCATATGCAAAGAGTGAGATAACAATTTTAATTTTTACAAGCAATAACAATTAAAACTATATAAGGATCTTAGTATAATGTTAACTTTAAGTGCCACGCTAGTGATATGGCTATCAAATGATAGATGTCTGTCAAGGATTAGTCCCAGACATTTAAACTTTTCAACAAAAGGTATCTGAATACCATTAAACGTAATTACTAATGGGTGAATGGTAATGGTTACGCCTCATATATTGTTTTTTTTTTGTTTATTTGAGTTACTTTATTGTTTCAAATGCTATGGAAAAATTAAAAGCAGGATATTGTAGAAATTACAAACGCAACGACAAACTTAGATATGCCCTTTTTCCCCTTTTTTGGTGAATTAAAAGACAATATTTCTTACATACTAAAGTATTTTTCAAGAACCTAAATTCAAAACTAATGGTACTTATTTTCTAGTTTATCTCTTAAGCAGCCATATTTGCTTTTTTGATTAGAGTTACTTTACTAACTTAGATTTACATACATGGTGAAGGGTGTATAAGATTTGGCATATCCGAATATAGCTTTCTTACTTGATTGAGGAATTGATAAGTCTGTTTTTTTTAAGCAATTAATGCCAATAAATAGTTCCAGATATTTTAACTAACTTAAATTTTCATAAATATTTTAATAAAAAATGTGAAGAGTAAACAAAACACAAATTCTCGAAAACATCAGTTTTTCGAAAAATTAAAACCTCTGAAAAAACCTAAAATCGCAGAACAGCACAAAATCGTTTAGTTCTTGAATTTAAATCACCTGAGTCAAAAACTTTGTTCAAATATCATTTATTACTCGTTCGTATCTGTTCTAGATTATGGTGATTCTTTCTTTTGGCTTTGAGAGGCACAAAACGAAGTGCCTTACATTTAAAAATATAAGAAATAAGCGCTTTATCAGACGTTGAACTGGTGAATTTACTCGTAAACAACAATAAAATAGATATAAATTGAAATACAAACAAATTTCACGAAAAACAAAAAGAATTTTAGAAATTTAGAAGTGTCTTTAAAAATATGTAATTTTTTATATAAATCACAGTCGAAAAATAAGAGAAGCCGAAATAATTTTCATGATTTGAAATCACTTTTACGGTTTGTTGCTGAAGCAAGAGGAGTAAGCAATATGGTATTGCTTGAATTTTGATGGGATGTTACTTTTATTTATGTTTTTTTTTTAATAACGCATAACGAAAATTAAATTAAAATTGCGTAGTGTAAATTTGCAGCCTTATTCTGTTAATCGCTTAAGCTAAATTTTTACCGCTAAAACTCCAATATATCTGGACTTTGTTAAACAAGAGATTTTAGATTTAAAATCACTTTTACAAAAATGAAATTATTTATTTTTTAAATCCAATTTTGACATTCGGGCTAACGGCGAAACTTATTGAATTTGCCATTTCTACCACCTTTAATTGATTCGCCTTGTATTAAACGATGTTTTTAACAACTTAAGATTAAAAAACCAAATTAAATAAATAACATTTAACATTATAAACTTAATTAACTATTAATGATTTTTTTAAATATAATTTGATTTAAATAATTAATTTAAATTAGCACAATTTCAACTTTTGGAAACAACATTTACCTAACGCATTTTTTAAATAAATTGCTTTGCTTTTGAAATAAAAAAATGTTTAACTTTACATAAATGTATATACACTATTTGTAATGCTTTAGTAATTGTTACGAAAATCTTAAATAAAAATATGGTATAAGTTAGGAACCGGAATTTAGCCTTGAGGAACGCCGCAATAAATTTGACCAAAGTCGGAAAACAGGTTGAATAAAAAAGAAAAAAATCTGTTACTGGAGAAGCTTTTGAATACTTTAACTATTTGAAACTTAAATCCTAAAGTATTCATTTAATATATAATTCCATTGTGATGCTCTCTATCAAAAGCTTTTTCTACTTCAAGTGAAACTACAACTGTACACAGTAGAATGGGCCTTTTAAATGCTTAATTGTAAATTATATATAGTTCGCATATAAACCAAAATTCATCTTTTCACGAACAATTTTCTCAAATAATTTTCCTAAATTCGACAATAAAGAAATAGGTCTCAGATTGTTAATGTCAATAAAATCAATTTTTTTGTAAGTGGGACTATATTAAAAATTTTCAAGCTATCTGGAGGTAAGCATTACTTAAGCAGTTATTAAAAATTATAACTAAAAATTCGAAAGTTTTAGCGAAACGTTTTTTATTTATACCATTCAATATTTTTTATTTATTTGCAACTTTTATATTTTTATTAAATCTTTTATATGTATATGAATGGCTCCGAATAGCATCCCTGTAGAGAATGAGACCGATAGAAAATGACAATCGGCGGCGGATAAACAAAATATACTCGGCTGCGGCTGAGTCGGCTACATAGCTGAAACATTTGCGGCGGCGGCGGCGGCTAAATAAATACATACGGCTAATGGAAGGCTGAATATAAATTTCAAAATTAACTGTTACCACATGCATAGTCTCATAATAAAAAATAAAAAAAAAAACCGTTTTCTTGAAGTGGTTAAAGATTTGCATATAAATGTAGGATAGTTGATCGCACTAGCAGTTTTGAGTGAAAAACATTATTTGAATCTGAAAATATTTAAAAAAAAGGCAATCAATTTCAAAATGAGCCAGTCAAACAACAAATGATTTTTCGATGCAAATGTTCAACATTGTTCCCAAAAGCAATTTGATTATCAATGACTACACCCAAACATCTAAAAAATGTAAAATATATCCTTTTAGAAAAAATACGTAACGTAGAGTAAAAATAAAATTTTATTGGGATTTGTGTCTCGCACTATATAACGATATGTTGTAGCGTTCCATCATGAATTGTATCAAGTCTTCAGCCACGATCACTAAAAGCTACCTAAAAGATGTTTGGCATCTTTTGTTTCCTAATTTTTCATATATACGCCGCATGCACATAGATACTGCAGTGTATAATTTTTTTTAATTTTGGTAAAATATTTACAGAAAATTTGATTTGTGAGATAAAATGGTTTTATTACATAATATAATTTAAAACAAGCTAAATTTTAAATAATAAAAAAAAATTAGTAAATAAAACGTACCAGCTTAAAATTCAGCAAAGAACTTTTTACAATCCCAATTTGGGATAAAAATTTTTTCTTCCGGCAACACGAAATATACAGCTGTTAGTATATGGTATCGATATTTATTTTTCACCATTGTCTGTTTTCCTCACAGTCCTTTCGAGTTTATAAAAATGTAAAAGCGTTTAAATAATCCATAAGCAAGTTTTATTAATCACATTAAAAACAATTGTCTTGATATGGAGAGTGAAAAAATATTAATGGCAGCTGGTGTAACAGTTGCAGCGGTTGTTGGGGCTTTTGTTTTTTGGGGACCTTCTGGTAAGTTAAAAACGACTAGCCATTATACATACATATGTGTTTTGACCTCCCACCGCCAGAATTGCATATTGAGAATGGTTAGAGACAAAATGTCTAATTTGTGATAAAGATAAATGAACACTTTTTTAAAGGTAATTCTCGTTTACGCCAACGCCGAGGACAAATAGCTGGTCTGCATAATTTTGGTCAGACCTGTTTTTTAAATACTCTACTTCAAGCATTAGCAGCCTGTCCACAATTTATAGCGTGGCTGCAGTTGTATAACAATGCGACGCCAGATAGAAAAAGTTTAATAAGTTCTTTGCTCAGCACTTTGGAAGTAATTAATGGAACCCATACTAGTCTAAGAGGTGATCCATATTCGCCAGGAGCTGTTCTGCGAGCATTAAATGCATTGGGCTGGGTTATTCCACAAGAAGAACATGATGCTCATGAATTATTTCATATAATGATATCGACATTGGAGGAAGAGGCCCATAGACCAACACAAGTAGGTTCATTATCGGATGCTTTGCCAGTTGGCAACTGTTTTGGTGATCAACCAAATCGCCCATCTAGTGCCATGCTAAGTGATTTTCTTAATGCGGATTATAGTGAAGCTACAGGTTTATCACGAATGGTACGTTCTGAGGCTCACACTCCAGACTCGCCTTCTTCGATATGTGAACGCGACCTACATTCTGATCATTTGCCGTCTTCGTCGCCATCTGAAGCTATGGAAATTGGTCGCATTTCACCACCAATTTTGGGAGGAAGGTCCAGTCGTACAAGAGATATTCTTAATAAAAGATCTTCGGGATCATGCCGTTCCTTAGAACGATTGACGCGTGGCCCTGGAAAAGTTTCAGTATGTTATAGAGGCAAAACAAATATGTTTAATTTTTTACTTTAACCTTATTATTTTAGATTTGGTCAGAACAAATGCCGACACAAGTTCCACATCCTTTTCAAGGTGCAATTGGTACGCAAATTGTTTGTAATGGCTGTGGATTTAAGGTAAGCTTCTGGTACTAATAAAAGATATCAAGGTGTTATGGTATCAAAACAATACCCATGTCTAAATAAATATTTTGATTCCTTTAAGTCCACCGTCCGATATGATAAGTTTGATAGCATCACATTAAATCTCCCACCACAACGTCGCAGCGGTCTTAGCTTAGGCCACTTACTAAGCGATTATATTACTTCCGAAGAGGTTAAGGGAGTCAAGTGTGAATCTTGCAATGAAACCACTGCACACACTAAATCCCTAACATTTGCAAAATTACCAGCATGTCTTTGTATACACATTTCGCGTACTATGTGGTTGCCTACGGGTCAAGTCTGCAAGCGTCAAGACTACGTACATTTTCCAGAAAGTTTGTCTATGGCTCCCTATAGTTTTGTGCAACCCCATTTAAATAGTCAGGTATGTAACAGATGAATAGATTTTATTTGTAAAGCAATGACTTAGTGCAAATAAATTTGTTTGATGCTAAGGCCGGTACTCCTTGGGGATCTACTATGTCATTGTTTTCATCTAGTCTGCCTATTAATAACATGGGCAACGCTGGGGATTCTTACGGTGCTGGCTTTGGCGCAATGTTTCCGCGTAATCTTTATCGGCTTTTAGCTGTTGTTGTTCATTCTGGCGAAGCTAACTCTGGCCACTTTGTTACTTACAGAAGGGGAGCTCTACGAAACGCACATAGGTAAAAAAATATTAAGTACACAGAAATATATGTAATTATCAATAAAAAAAATACAAATTTCAGATGGTTTTACACATCTGATACTATTGTGCGTGAAGTGTCGATAGATGAAGTTCTAAGTGTTCCAGCTTATTTGATATTCTATGATCGTAGTCCCCAAAGGCCTTTGCGCTAAAATTCTACTTTCTTTATTAAGTATTTATTCAAGAAACACGAAAAAGTCTTGCAATTTTTGCTATATTAATTTAAATAATATTACTTTAAAGCTTAAATATGGAATAAATGTATTTTGGTGTTGAAATTTATTAGCTGAAGAACACCAAAATCATGCGAACAAAATCAATAAGAAAATGCATTTCCTCTTTATTTTATACAATGTTGAAAACCAACAATTCTGGTTGAATAGAATTTAACATTTATAAAATTAAGACCTAGTATTATTTCTCTTAGTTATGTATATGTTAATGTTTTTCTTTTTTTTTTTTTTTGAATAATGTAAGCTTTCTCAATAGAATTAAGAATTTCAATATAAAAAATAGAATTTAAATAAAATAGCTATAATTTGTATTTATTTTAAGGTGCTATAACATTGATAAATGTCTTATAGTCCAAAGTGTATACGTTAGAAGTTATATTATGGTGCGCGGGTAAAACTTTTAATTCATGTGCCATAATCTTAGATTTATTTAGATCTATACGTTTTTGTCCTTTTATTGGTATCCAGCCGGTGACGGGATGTATATTTGCTTGCATGACACTTCGTATGCCAACATTTAAGGCGGTTAAAGCTAAAGAATCATCTCTATATTCATTTAGTAAAACATCACAAAGGCTTAAGCCATCGGCTGCTTCTGAAACATATTCAATATCGCTAAAATGAGCAATATAATTTGAGTGAACTAAGTCGATAAATTTTTTTGGTTCTGCGGTAAAAGCTTCTGCTAATAATTCGGGTGAATATACAAAGCGCTTGCTTTCTGTAACTAAGTTTTAATCCATTTATACTACAGTTGAAATTTAGAAATTCGTATTTATTTTTTAATACTTACTCTTTGGATTGAAAACCCTTCCTAAAGCATGCATCATAGTAAGTGATTCATCACGTCCCAATGATTTCAGTTTAGTCTCACATTTTCTCTTTCTTGTTTTTGCTTCCACATTAACCATATGCTGTGTTTGCAAATTTGGAGCTCCTTGTAAAGATGAGAAGTGGAGATTTATTAGCGCATTTCTTATATCTCCCTGAGCAGATACAATAATTGAATCTACTATATCTTGTGGCGGCGATTTGTAAATTTGACAATGTGTTGGTGACCTCATAAGAGCGCAAAATCTTTTCATAGACTTTTGCATTATTGTTGTTGCAATAGCATTTAAACTTATATGATTAATTAGAAACTTCTGCTTTATATGATCCGTGAATAAATTATAATTGATATTAAGACTCCTGGTTTTGGCATCGGTAACAATAAAGATTAATGGTGATTTAGCATAGCTGACATATTCCCTAAAAAAGTAACATTAAATTTGATTATTGATAATTTAAAATTGGTTATTTTAACAGACTCTAATATTTCCTGAAATATTGTCGGATCTTTCAGCAGAAAGTTGGGGAAGTCTTCTACCATAAGTAAGCAGTTATTTGAACTATTTGCTTCCAATAAAGATCGATATCGGGAAGCTTTGAATAGAAAATTTTTAAAAACATCAATCTGTGATCTGAGGAATGAATTTCCGTGTACTTGATCTCCTAAATTATAGATTGTCTCCTGATCAACAGGGTTTATCCATTCTTGAATATTTATTTTGTTTTCTTTGGCTAAAATACGTACAGCTGCCGTTTTTCCACTACCAGATGGCCCTGTAAGCAAGCAAAGCTGAGCAGGATTTTTCGTCTTCATGGCAGCGCAATGATTAAACCATTGTTGTATTTCTTGCAATTTTTTAGGATGTATAGCCAACTCTTCACTGCTTGTAGGAGCAAAAAAATTTATCCAATTTGCATTAGAAATTTGTATGTCAGTCTTGGTTGTTTGAAGTTTAGTATCTGAATCATTACTACTTTTCTCCTTTTTTACTAATTTTTTTCCACCATCGAAAGATTGAACAGTAACGTCTTTTCCCCTTGCAATGCTTTTTGTGGGCCTTAGTACATCTTCCTTGCAATTCTTATGTTTTGATAAATTGTTGTTTTCCAAGTGTGAAAGTTGAGAGAACATAGAATTGATCCAAGTTTTCTGCTACAAAAAAATAAACAGTTTTTGTACCTTTAAAGTTTTAAACACAAACTAATGAAGATTAAAATACCTTTGGTGTATTCATTTTTTAGCTCTAATATTTGTTGATTGATAAATAAATTAAGAACAATGAAGTTGCCGCTCTCGATTTATTACCGGCAAGGCGAATCGATTACCAGGTGGCAGCGTAGGCGAATTTAGTATTTTTTGTGTATATTTTTTATTAAGGCGAATAAATTTACCCGGTGTAAATGTACACAAATTTTTTATATATGGAGCATGGCGAAATAATTTACCAGGTGGTGGCAGTGGCGAATTTATTCATTTTCGCCGTTGCAGAAAATGTCAAACTCCATATATATAAAATCAGCGAAAATTTTTTTTTATATGAAGTTTGAAATTTTCTGCAACGGCGAAAATGAATGAAATTCGCCACTGCCACCACCTGGTAAATTATTTCGCCATGATATGGAGTTTGACAGTCGTGTATAACAGCAAAAAATACTGAATTCGCCTACGCTGCCACCTGGTAATTGGATTCGCCTTGTTTTTTATATATGGAGTTCAAGGCGCATCAAACAGGTGACTGCATCCGAACATGTGTTCATCATATGTTTAAGCTTTTGCGTGTATTTTGTTTTTGTAAAAACTAATTCGAGCTGTCAAAAACGTCTAGTAATGTGTGTATGTATTTGTGAAAAATAAGAAAGCCACTAAAAATATATTAGAATACATACACACATATTGCCAGACGTTTTTGACAGCTTGAATTAGTTTTTACAAAAACAAAATACACGTAAAAGGTTTTGCATTCACCTGGTATTATTGCGCCATGATGGAGTTTGACAGTTGTGTATACCAGCAAAAAATACTGAATTCGCCTACGCTGCCACCTGGTAAATTATTCGCCTTGATTACCGGCAAAAAATTAAATTCCCCTACAATCTTTTTTTGCAGCAATTCTCAATTTTGTAGGTGAAAAACGAGAAAAAATTTTTTTGCACTCCTTTCTCTCTCACAAAATTCCAAACAAGTTACATTTATTTTAATAGGTAGTGTCGTCCGCCCAGCTGGTTAACGAATTTCAAAAAACACCAACGACAAACATATGAAAAACAAAGCAAGCGTTTGTCTTGAGAGCTTTTATCTTTTGTTTTCTCTTGTTTCTTCTTCTATTTTTGACGTTTCCTCGCACAAAGCAGCAATAAAATGCAAATGTTGTATATGCTTTAGAGCCGCTAGTACTTAATAAAATAAATGTACCTCGATTCAGAATTTATGTGTGTGACCTCGGCATATAAAAAAGGCGAATCAATTACCGGATGGGAGCGTAGACGAATTCATTATTTTTTCTAGTAATCATTACTGTCAAACTCTGTATAGAAAAATATGCACACATTTTTAATATGGATTTTGACAGTAATGATAACCAGCAAAAAATAATAAATTCGCCTACGCTATCATTCGGTAAGTGATTCGCCATCGCATTGCATGTTCGTTATAAGGCGAATCACAAGGAAAACTGAATTTTAGGTAGTGACATGAGGACAAAAACAAAAAAGTGTATTTTTTTTAGTAAATTTACTTGTACGTGTCACTGAACAGTGTTGAATAATAAAAAAATACAGAGAAGAAAAACAAATTTATGATGATGAATGAAGCACATTTTTTTATCTTTAAGTGGCATATGAAACAAAATTCCACTCCTGCACTTGCACTATTTTTTACCATCTGCGCTATCAGTGTTACCTAGTATTCAATTCGCCTTGTCTTAACAATTACTAGGTTATCGCGATAGAGAACTGATTTATTTTTGCCGAAACCCCAAGCGTCAAAAATGATAAAAAATTATACAATATAATATTTTTTATATAATTAGCAGCATAAAATAGAGAATTCTCCTACCATGGCGAAATAATACTAGATGCATGGCGCAATAATACCAGGTGAATGCATTAGCTTTTACGTGTATTTTGTTTTTGTAAAATCTCAATATATTTTTAGTGGCTTTATTATTTTTCACATACACACAAGGCGAATTAATAACAGGTGGCTTTCATAGCCCAGGTGACTTTTTGTTTTTTCCTTCTTCGAATGTCAAAAGTTATAATCTATTGTACTTCTTGTTTTTTTTTGACAGCCGAAGACGGCTTTTACAAAAACAAAATATGCTTATTTCTTTCGCAGTGTTGTATTCATTTTCGCCGTGAGTATATCTGTTATTAATTCGCCTTGACATACACACATATTGCCAGATGTTTTTGACAACTCAAAACTTTTTACAAAAACAAAATACACGTAAGAGCTAGAACATATGTTGACCGCTTGATGTATGGCAGTCACCTGTTCAATGCGCCTTGACCATAAATTATGTCTGTGGCCTTGACTAGGTGGTCCCGATAACGAATTCATTGATTTTCGCCGAAACGTTGTGTCAAACACCATATCAAAAAAATTATACACAGTTTTTATGTCTAATCTATGGTTTTTATATATGGAGTTTGACATTTCAGGTTTTGGCAAAAATTAATAAATTCGCCCTTGCGACTACCTAGTATTGATTCGCCTTGTCTTCTACGCTATCACCTGGTATCAAGGCGAATCAATACCAGGTGGTCGTAATGGCGAATTCATTAATTTTGCCCTAAACCTGAAATGTCAAACTCCATTCATAAAAAATTGTGTATAATTTTTTTTATATGGTCTCTGACACTTAACGTTTCGGCGAAAATCAATGAATTCGCTATCGAGACCACCTAGTATTATTTCGCCATGCCTGGTATTGATTCGCTTTGCCTTGGCTCGTTAGCAAGACGAATAATTCACAGATGGCTAATTTTTTATGTTCAACCTTGTTGTCAAAACTTTAAAATAATTTCAAAAATAAAATCTTTTTCAAATAATTTAAAAAAGTAAAAAATGTAAATTGTATGAATGAACAAAATAAATAAATAAATAAATAAAATTAAGTTTCAACCCAAAATAAATGATATGTGAGATATTACTTCATATGCAGGAAAATCGAAATCATATGGTACAACTTAATTTAAAGTACCAAATGATAATGAAAGGATATTTTAAATTTCGTTTTCTTTTGCATAGTCAAATATTTTTTATATCAAAGTGGCGCTCAATAACGGCTAAAATTAATGAATTCGCCATTGCTACCAACATATATTTGATTCGCCTTGGTTCTTTAGAAAGAAACTGCTGTTATTCATTTTAATATTTTTTGAACCACTCCATAAAAAATTTTTAGCAAAGGATGATTTTTATTAAGTATGTTACGAAATTGTGTCTAAATTAGTCCAGATTTACACTATGCAATTTTTTGAGGCATTTTTTTCTCAATTTCTTATTTAAGTTGCAGCGATATGCGTTATTTAAAAATAAACATAAGCAAAAATAATAAACCCTCAAAATCCCAGTAATACCATATTGCTTACTCCTCTTGCTTCACCAACAAGCAAAAATTTCATGCAAGTTTCATGAAAAATTGCCTAGTCTAAATGCGGTATTAATTGAAGTAAAAATAAGATGTTCTTGGTCGTAAATATTATTTGAAATGGCATCTACAAGTAAGAATTTTAAAATTGGCTCATTTGCAACTGGTGGAAAACTCAGTGGGAAAACAGGACCACAAGCGAATAATACACCGACATCGCCCGACATGGAAAGTGTTAGTGGTCTTGTGATCCCTTTAATTAAATCAAAAGATGTTCCAAAACAATTTCCAACATACACAGCGGCATTGAATCGTTCGCCTGAGGAATCTCTTGCAGCTGAAGATTTGGACAATTTACAGTTGGAACTGGAAACGTTGCTATCAAATGTGGCCCTCAGGTATCGCGTACTAAAATCCGAGTACGAGAGTTTGGACAAAGATGAGAAGATCAAAGAGAAAAAAAATAAAAATACACTACAACTTTCTAGTCAGGTAGGTGATAAACAACCAGCATCTCCGGCTACATCTGTGGCCAATAACGGCAAACGTAAACGAGATGAAACGTCATTAGTACGCAAGCCGAAGCACTCAACACTAAAACAAACCAAAAATACAAATGCCAAGAATAGTCCACTTGCGCCTTTGACCGATGACAGTATGGACTATGTTCCGGGTATTCATACTGGTGGTAGAGATTTACAAAGGCCAATGCCAGCAAAAATTGACACACCAAACAAATTTTGGTTGTCCGTAGAGCCGTATTGCATGCCTTTAACAAATGAAGATTTGCGCTTATTAAATGATTTGCTGGATCAGTACAATGGTCCACTGGTGCCGCCAATACCCGAGCTAGGTCCTCATTACTCTGCAGTATGGGCAGGTGAAGATTTAAAGGAGATACAGCAAGGTTCTAATCCGAACACTAACAATCGTTTAAAGCCACAGAACAATGCAACAACCATGAATATTCTAAAAAAGGCTGACTCAATGGCAGGTGAATGTGTTACAGGACCTCTCACACAACGTTTAGTTTCCGCCCTAATGGAGGAGCAACTACTGTCTAACGTTACTGATATCGTAGCTGATAACAGCAGTAGCGAAAACACTCACTCTTCGGCACCCGTAAACTTTAGATCATTTTCGATGTTGCGCAATTGTATAGGCATAGA
Source organism: Cistogaster globosa (assembly GCA_937654795.1). Taxonomy (NCBI): domain Eukaryota; kingdom Metazoa; phylum Arthropoda; class Insecta; order Diptera; family Tachinidae; genus Cistogaster; species Cistogaster globosa. Next base: position 119,281,271 of record OW569406.1, on the reverse strand, counting down.
AAAACGTCTTAAAAAAGAACTCATTGAACAGGGCATCTTGGATATATCGGATTTTCCTAACGATGATGAAGATGAAATTCACAATGAAATTAAGCGCCTAGTATCGGAACTGTCTACAATAGCGGAATATAACAGCGGTGCTTTGCGTCGTCTACATGACGCAGCCACAGAAGAAATAAAACGTTTGGATGTTAAACGTAAATTAGATTTAGTGGATCAAGAAATATTGGAGACCTACAAGCGTACACTACAAAATAAAGCTAAACGTAAGCCCTTGTCACAAGAGGAACAACAGGAGATATTCCGTTTAACAGCTGAACAAAAGAATCTTTCTAATCAACTTGAACGTATGCAGTCAAGTATATTCCTAAACGAGTAGGTAAATTGCATTGGGCTTTGCAGAAACTATTGCAAAATTTATTTTAAGATATTAATAATTTTAAAGGGAAAGCATTTTTACTTAATGTAGGAAGTCAATTTATATGTATGTACATGGTTTTTGATAGTTTTTAGGAATTAATCTTGCTTAGTTCATTATTTGACTTTTCAGCTTAAACTTGAATTTTTTATTAATATTATTTTTTTTAATATATTAAATTATTTGGAATTATGTACTAAAAAATATAAAACGATAAATTAATAAATTATAGAAAAAAAGAGCTTATTACTAAAAATTCTCATGACCATCTCATTCAATTTGGTCCAAGACAACTAAAATTTCATATCGAATTGTGTCAACTGTTGAACACACATTTTCAAGTCAATTTTTTCTTCTTGATGTCCCTTCGAACTTCGATGTTGTTTTAGAGATGTGGCACATATAAAACCCTCACCGCAAATGTCACACATATAAGGCCTTTCACCAGTATGACGCCGTAAATGTAAGGTCAAGTCGTTTGACTGTATAAAAGATTTTTGACAAAATGTGCACTGATAAGGGCGTTCACCGGTGTGTATTCGATTATGAACATTTAATTTATATTGACGAGAAAATGATTTATCGCAGTAGATACATTTAAAAGGACGTTCACCAGTATGTGTTCGCCTGTGGGCCTGCAAATCTGATGTGCGTGGGAAGGCCATTTCACAAAGATCACACTTGAATGGCTTTTCTCCCGTATGTCTTCTCATGTGTACTGTTAGATTTGAATTGTTTGAAAAAGACAAGCCGCAAAATGCACACAAAAATTTTTTATCCATTTTTGGTGTGGATTTCTTGCGAGCTTTAACATCAGCAATATTTTTCTCAGGTGTCAGCTGTAATTCGCTATTGTGGAATTTCTTAAAGTGAGCTTTATATCGATCCTTACGATTGTAGCGGCGATGACAATCCATGCATTCAAAAATATTCGTATCCGTTTTGCTATTGGACGGTATAGGCTCAGTAGAAGACGGCAAGTAAATGGCATTAGTTGCTTTAGGCAGATTTTTAGGAGAATGAAACGAAGAAATGTGATACTCAAGATTTTCTTGCCACATAAATTTGAATTTGCAATATTCACATTCAAAATGTTTTTCTGTGTTAAAACACTGGGTAGCTTTATGGTAATCTAATACTTTCTGGAAAAAAAGAGTATCAAGAAGTAATTTAAGTTTTAAAAACAGTACATATTTGAATTAAGTACCTGTGAGACTGTCCTAAAAATACAACGTTCGCACTTTAAATCTAACAATTCGTAATTATGCAATGAACGCTGATGTTGAGCTATTTGGTATTTTCTCTTAAACGACATACTGCACATGCAACAGTTATAGGGGTACAGACTCTTTTTATGATCTTTGCTTTGCTTTACATCATCTTCTATTTCCGTTTCAGAGTCAAGTTCTAAATGTATCTCGAATCCTTTTTGATTAGTAGCCGAGTAATTTGCCAAAGAATGTTGATTGGCACACAAGTTTTGAGGGTTTTTGAGTGAAAAATGTTCTCTTAGGCTGGCCATCGTTTCAAATGTCATACTACATATTTTACATTTTATTATTTTTTCGCCGTTTGGCCAACATGTAGAGTGTATTATACTTTCAACTGTTTTGACATCGGCTGTAGTCAAACGATGGCGACTCAAATGATCATTGAGATGTTCTACGCTAAAGAACGTTTTAGGACACAAAAGACAATAATGTAGATCGGCATCGGCGGAATGATTTGTTATTAGGTGACGTTTAAGTTCCTTTTGAGGAAAGAACTTTTCTTGACAAAGAAAACATTCATGGCCTCGATTCGAATCGATCTAAAGAAAAGGAAAATATATATTTATTAATATTGATGTATTTTCAATTTTTTTTCGATTTTTACTTTTTTATTAAACCTTTCAAATACATATGAATGGTTTATAATGGCAACTTTTATTGTGTTTTTGTATAAAGGATTTTCTAGTTTTCGTCGTTTTTTGCTTTGTTGATTTATTTTAGTTCTCATTTACTTAATTAAGCTTGAGATATAAGATTATTGCATTTTTTATACAAAATTTGGGCGGAATCTACTGAGCAGATTTTCCCATATTAATACATTTTATATTTCAGGTTTAGAAAATAAACATTCATTCATGAGAACATCAAGAAATATTAATTTTTGAAGAAATCAAGAACAATTCATGTAAATTAAATATTTTTAATTTTTAAAAGTTTAAAGAATTTCAAATTTGAAGGCTGCTGTAGTCAAAGTGGTAAACACGTTGACTACAAACCTGGTTGTTCAGGGTTCGAATCCTGCGGCAATCAAAATACAAAAAATGTTTTTTTTCTGTTTAATGGTATAAATACATATTCAGAATGAACAAAAAAAAAAAAAAAAACGTGCAGTCTCCTTCGTCGGTACTTTCTCATAGCAGATTCGCCGGCGAAGTAAAATAACTATCTATCTTTCTCCTTTCACCACCTGTCTTATCTCTTATCTATCCCTTTCATAAAGAATGTAGCACGGTTACGAAAATAACTAAATAGGCATTATTGCCTGAAGTGCTACTTCTCCTTAAAAAAAAAAAAAAAATTGCTCATTTCACGTCAACAGTAATACCGCTTACTGAAATAAGAAAAATAATCGGTTTCTAATCCTGTCTGAAATTCTAACGCTATTGAAATCTTAGTCTTTCTCCTGAAATATAAGATATTATTGTTGTAACACTTCTGCTGCTGTCGGAAAACCTTTTACTTTAGAAGAAACTTCCAAATGAAAAAGCCCAGGTCGCTTCCGGGCGATTATCACCTTATTGATATTGAAACGATAATTCATTATTTATAAATGTTGTGTTTGAATTCATTTCTGATAACGATGAAATAGCAATATATTAATTATAAAAATATAAAAACAAAATTAAACATGGGGTCTAATCATGGCATTCAATATCGAATAAAATCTACCGTAATTTTTCATTTTGGTATCATGGCACTCGACATCAAATAAAACTTATAATAACTTGGGATGATATCGAGCAATTAAGTTTTTAGTTATTTTTTCTAACATTAATTTTTTGGAATAAAGAAGTACAATTTTCTGCTTTAACTATTATTATCATTTGTTGATAATTTTCTTAACAAATACGATTTGATACATATCGTATGCGATGATTGGCTTATTCGATACGTATCGAACAATTTTCGATACACTCGATATTGTATGCGGTGATTAGACCCCTGTGCTATTATAAATATTCTTTTTCTTTTTTTAATACCAAATTGATAAAGAAGAAAAAAAAAAAACTATAACTAAAAGAATAAAAGTAAACTTCCACTCAATAGGCAATTTAAAAGGTATTGAAATTAATATTTTTAACATTATTTATTTATTATTTTATCATAAAAACTTTTTTAAAAAAATAAAGTCTGGTAACATTATGTCGTGCTAGATGCGTATATTTTTACTGCTGATTGGAAATTAAATCTAAAGTATTAAAATTGCTAAAAAAAATAATAAAATAATTAAATTATTACTACGCAAGTGAAGTTTATCAGCTTAAAGTTTTATTGGAACTATTTTAAGCTCCTATTTTCTTTCAACTCAAAAACTAGTGCAGTGTATAAATAGATATACATATATATTTATATATACATACATACATAAGCTCATTTGTAAATAGAACTTATTACACAAACAAATTCAAACAAATTTATACTAAAATTCACTGGAAACAGTTATTTTTTGTTGGATAAACTTTATTAAAATGGCCCCAACAATATATTTATGTGGAGCCTGTGAAGCTAGTGTATCTGGTAAACGCAGCTTGTTATGTGTTGTGTGTGACTTATGGTTTCATGCTGATTGTGAAGGTGTCTCGAAGGAGGTTTTCCAAGTCCTCGATAAAAATCGTAACCTAAAATTTGCTTGTAAAAAATGCACATCGGATCCTACTGACTCGACTGAATATAACACATAGTTCAGGAAAGAAATTCGAAATGAGTTTGTGGAATTTAAGAAATCCTTTATCAGTCTTACTGAGGACATCAGGCAGATACAACTGAGCTTGAATAACAAGCTTGAAGCTCTTAAAACTGAAATCCGTGCTGAACTGTCTACTACGTTTAACAACTTAAAGGAAGATATTCTCTATTGTAAAAATTCTGTGATTGATCATGAAAGTAATTGCAAAAATAAGTTTAATGAGCTTGAATTGTCAAACAATATACTGCATTATAGATTAAACCGCGCTGATATAATTATAAGTGGTATACCTCAAAAAGTTGAAGATTTATATAAAATTATATTAGATCTATGTGACTTTTATAAAACAAAATGTGATGTAAAAGATATTTTACAAGTTATCTATATTAGAAATAATACATGCATTCTTGTAAAATTTAATAATATATCTCTTCGTGATCAAATAATGAAAAACTACTTTAAAACAAAAAACTTATATTTATCTGATTTTTATAAATGTAACAATGGCAAAGAGATAAGAAATCGTGTGTACTTAAATGACAATCTTACTCCAATTGCTATAAAGTTATATAAATTATGTCGTTCACTTGTTAAAGAAAAGAAGATTTATAGTTTTAAATTGATTAATAGAGTCAACCCTATATCTAACATTAAAGTCACGCAAAATGATAGTATTAAAACTCTAAACTTTAATCAATGTCTTGACCTTTTTCATAACACTATGTCCACACGAGACGAATTTTCATCATAATGCCTAATATAACGCTGGCAGAACAATTGTCAAATTTATATTAATATCAGTTCAAAGGGGTAGACGTTGATAATTTAATATTATGATGAATAATTCTTTATTGGTCATTCTGAAGGCAATAGGTCCACACAATTCTGTCTAAATGTTATTTTTTGAACTTTCGGTTGGTTTTGATAATAATAATATAAAAAAACAATGCCTAAGCTATAATAATTAAAAATTTTATCAAAAAATTTATACGTCAAAAATATAATTACATATAAAATGACTTTTCATATCATGATGAATTTATTAGTCTATGAGCTCTGATGATTATATCATAATGATGATATAATACTAATAAATGACAGGGAGTCCACACCTGATGAATTTATATCTTGATGAAAGTCAAATTTATATCATGATGAAAATTTATCCTGTGTAGACTTCATTTATTAGTATTATATCATCGTTATGATATAATTATCAGAGCTCATAGACTAATAAATTCATCATGATATGAAAAGTCATTTTATATGTAATTTTATTTTTGACGTATAATTTTTTAATAAAATTTTAAATTATTATAGCTTAGGCATTTTTTTATTATGTTTTTATTATAAAAACCAACCGAAAGTTCAAAAAATAACATTTAGACAGAATTATTTGAACATGTTGACTTCGCAGTGACCAATAAAGAATTATTCATCATAATATTAAATCATCAACGTCTACCCCTTTGAACTGATATTAATATAAATTTGACAATTGTTCTGCCGGCGTTTTATTAGGCATTATGATGAAAATTCGTCTCGTGTGGACATAGTGTGAAGTCTACACAGGATGAATTTTCATCATGATATAAATTTGATTTTTATCAAGATATAAATTCATCAGGTGTGGACTCCCTATAAAGGCAACTAACATAACCTAATAACTACTTCATTTTCCAATGTAATTATAAATATTGATTTATTCTTATATATAAAAATTTTTTGTTATATTTTTAAAAACTTTTTGCCACATTGATGATAACATATAATTTTGATTTTCCTTTCCTGTGTACTTGAATTATATATGCTAATATTAAAATTGTAATTTCCAATTAGCAGTAGCAGATTATTTACAACTTAATAATTTTGTATTTATCACAACTAAAAATATGAATTTATCTCTTTTATTTTTTTATATGCCGTTTCCCCCAACAGCTGATTCTCTTTTTAGTTTTGATGTTCCATAATACTAATTTAGGTCCCATAGCTAGAGACAATACTATTCTTAGAAATTACACTTCAAATAATCAACATAAATTAAACGTTGGACATATTAATGTTCAAAGTATTAAACCGACGAATAGATCTACTAAGTTCGATGAGCTCAGAGATTTTTGTTTGATTCTGGTATGAGCATTGTCGGCATTTCAGAAACTTGGTTGATGAAAGAAATCTTATCTCAAACTGTTGTTATTCCCGGATATAAAATCGTGAGAAATGATCGTGCTTTAAGTAATGTGGAAGATTCTAATAGTGCTCACACACTACGTAGAGGTGGGGGTGTCTGCATATATATTTCTAGTGCTTTAGAATATAAAATTGTTTACAAAAGTGCAACTTTTGGAATTTGTGAATCGCTGTTTGTTGAAATTAAGGGAGTAAGTAATGTGCCAATTTTGGTTGGTGTTGTATACTTACCTACTGGTCGTATTGACATGTTTGAGCATTTGCATAGTGAGTTATTTGAGGAATACTCTAATATTATTGTTATGGGTGATTTCAATTATAATCTTTTTAATTGCACCTTATTTCGCTTAATGTGTCTAAGAATTGGGTTACATACGGTTCATAATGGTGCTCCTACACATTTTGACTTAGCTCATGGCACGTCTTCGCTGATTGATTACTTTCTAGTAAGCAATAGTTCTCTAGTTGAAAATTCTGGTCAATTTGTTTGTCCTTTTACAAATTCATATCACAGTTTTTTATATATTTCTTACAATATTAGAATTACAACTACTTGCAAGGCATTTGAATTTAGAAATTATAATAGAATTGACTATGACCAATTAGCTCTACATGTTTCTCAATTTGATACTTCTGTTTTTTATAATACCAATGTGGTTGATACTCAATTAGCTGCTTTCAACGTTTTAGTAAATGATCTTCACAATATGGTTCCAATATCTAAAATTAATTGCACACATAATGATATTGATTTTATGAAATCTAATAACGTTGTTCATTTTAGATCCCTGAGGGATCTGGCATTTCAGGCTTTTCGTGAAGATCCAACAAATATAAATTGGAATATCTATTGTAAGTACAGGAATAAGGCAAAGGCAACTATAAGGAAAGAACGGAAAAGATTCGGTACTCGCTTTTTTGGAACTGGTGATTGTAAATCAATTTGGAAAAGACTAAGAAATATCGGGTGTGTAGCTAATGATGATACTTCTTTGAATTCGATCGATGTTGAATCTTTGAATAATATTTTTTTAAATAATTTTCAAGCAAGTACAATACATCATTTTGATTTTAATGACTTCACACCTGAATTTGAATCTTTTTCGTTTCGTATTGTTACGGAAGATGAGTTGGTATCTTCTATAAATAATATTAAATCTAATGCTATTGGTCATGATGCGATTTCAGTAAAATTTATAAAGATTATTTATCCTCTTATTTCAAGTTTATTGATGCATTTAGTGAATACAATATTTACTACTTCTGAGTTTCCAACGTTTTGGAAGCTGGCAAGAGTAGTGCCTATTCCAAAAAGCGGTTCATATGATATCCACAATTTAAGGCCTATAAGTATATTGCCGTCCTTATCTAAAATTGTTGAGAATTTAATTAAGTACCAAATTGTTTCATACGTTCAACAATCTCGATTATTGCATCCCAGCCAGTACGCTTTTCGTAAGAATCATAATACTACATCATTATTAATTGCTTTAACTGATTCAATTAGATCAAATCTTAATAACCATAAACCTTGTATTTTAGTATCTTTAGATCTTAGTAAAGCCTTTGATTGTATTGATCATTATCTTTTGTTATCCAAATTAAAAAACAAATATAAATTCTCCTTGTCAGCTTGTAAGCTTATTTTTTCTTATCTCTGTGATAGATCACAATTTACTTCATTAAATGGTACGACTTCTAGCATCGGTGCTGTGACTTCAGGCGTACCACAAGGCTCTATTTTGGGACCTTTGCTTTTTATACTCTTTATCAATGAATGTAATGAAATAATGTGCAATGATTTTTGCCAGCCCTTTGTTTTTGCCGATGATGTGCAATTACTTTTTTATTATAACAAAAAATTTTCTTGTTCATTCGAAGAATCTATAAATAGACACCTTGGAATGATTTCAAACTGGATGATGACTCATAATCTATCTATAAACCCAACAAAAACTAAAGCAATTCAATTTGCATTGCGTCGTCAAGTAGTTCAAAGTCCTCTTGTTTATATATTGGGTGAGGTCATTCAGTTTGTTGATCATTTAAAATGTCTAGGTGTTTATTTAGATCAGTATCTGTGTTTTGAGCGACATGTTAGCCACATTTCTAGCAAAGTTTTCTTGATATTAAGAGGATTATATTCTCTTGCTTCTTATATGCCAGTACATATTAAAAGATGTGTAGCATACGCATTGTTGATGTCTAATATTAACTACTGTTTGGAAGTTATTTCTGGCTCATGTATTGGTACTATGAATAGATTAAAGATAATATTTAATCGAATTTTGAGATTCGTTTTTAGTCTAAGGATACGTGATCATGTTAACACTTACGCGGTTGACTTCATTGGTTGCACTTTTGATAATTATGTTCTTTTGCGTACTCTATTGTGTTTTTTCAAAACTCTTAAGTATGGTGTTCCTATTGATTTGTATAATAGGTTTAATTTTATACACTCTTCACGTAACTTACAGATCGATATACCTCTAATTCGTTATGAGTTTTTTTCATAGTCTTTTCTTATCAGAGTTGCGAGAGTATGGAATAACTTGCCTTTTGAGCTAAGATGTTTTTCTGATACCGTTTCTGTTTTCAAGAAAAAAATGTTAATGTACTTCAACCTCTAGTAGGGACATTTATCTCTGTGTTTTTGTATTTGAACACCTTTTCTTTAAATAAATTGAGATGATGTTTTTTGGTGGGGAACTTCATGTAAATTACAATTATAATGTTTTTTTTTTTTTTTATTAAAGATCTTTATTTTTTATTTTTTCCTGTTATCTGCATTGAATATATTATGTACTTAATAATACTTTGTATTGGCCGCGAGGCTTTGTGTATTATTTAATCAAATAAAATAAAATAAAATAAATAAAGTTTCAGAATGAAATTAAAAATTTAGTATAAAATTATTTTATTATAAATTTTTCAACTTACTTCGTGACCATGTTCCATGACAATGTGCGCCTTCATATTAGCTTTCCACATAAAACGAAGAGGACAGCGACGGCAAAAATGACGTTTTTTTGTATTTTTACATTGATCCTTATAGTGTAGTTGCAGCATATATGACGAAAGGAATCGGCTATTGCAGTGAATACAAATATGGCGAGCTTCTTCCCACGTATGTTGATTATTGTGATGAGCAAATAGTTTGTATTTACGCTTAAAACTCAATTGAGGGCATAAATCACATTTATAAATTCGTTTTGATTTTTCGTCTGTTTCATGTTGTTCATTATCATCCGAATCACTTTCCGTTTCAGAGCTGTCTAAGGACACTTCGTAGCCATTTTCATTTGTTATGGAGTAAAAACGTTCTAAATTATTTTCCCCCGCTATTTCAATACCAATACGTTTCACCAAAATATCTTCTGCTAGAGGTGATGGTTCATCGGGATACAGTTGAGATGATATTACATCCCAACTTTCGATTTCTTTTCTTTTATCAAAATTTACTGTATACCGATGTGTTCGTAAATGAGATCTTAAGTCGCGTATACGATTGTGTTCGGAATAGCAAATCATGCACTTAATGCGTTTGCATCCATGGGGTTTAACTAAGTGTGGCAGTATGTAGTCAATACTTTTTCCGGGATTGAATACAGTGGGTATGCCATCAGGGCAATGTATTCTAATGTGAGCTAGTAAATTGTCTTTACGCTGAAACTTTCTATCACAATGTGGACATGTGAATTTTTTTCCTTCAGTGTGTGTTTTTCTGTGACGCACCAAATCTTTTGGCCATATAAAGACTTTTTCACAATACTCACATTTAAGGGTACTAGCTCTTTGGGGTTTAGGGTGTTTTTGATTTTTATGCTAAAGTGGAATGGTGCAAAACTATCATTAAAAATAAGACATTATTAGAAAATGAATAGATTATACCTGAATTTCTTTATGCTTCAGAAGATTATTTGGCCATATAAAACGTGCATTACAATAGTCACATTGTTGGGCTATTCGTCGATGTTCATTCCAGCAGTCCCTTACCAAATGTTGTTGTAATAAATCATTGCTTACGTATTGTTGTGTACAATCTTTACAAGTAAAAGGTAGCGGTACATCATTATGCTGTTCATGTTGATGATTTAATAAATGTTTTCGTCTTTTAAATACTGCACTGCAAAGTTGACATGCGTATTCCTTCATTTCGTTATTAAAGCCAGCTTCCTCTAAGTCACTATCCGAATCTAAAATGTCCATTTCATTACCGTCTCTGTCGATAGCTCTGTAAAAACGACTGATTTGAGATTTCCTGTAAGCATTTTGTATTTCCTGTTGTAGAAGAGCAAAATCAATTGATTTCGAACGCTCAAAACGTTTTACATAAATACTGCCCTTAAAATCGATTCCAGTCTTGCCATCAGCATGCAAAGGCATGTGTTTGCGTAAATTTCTTAGCTTTTCAAAGGAATGTGAACAAAGTCCACAACGTATTATAGTTTTGGCAGATACAGTTCTTCCGTCTCTATGAGTTTCCAAATGCTTTTCATATTTTGTTTTTACTTCAAACTTACGATCGCATATATTACACTGCATTTGTTCTTTGATAGGTGCAGGTGAGATCAATTGAATTTTTGTAGCACAATTGTGATTTTTCATATTTTCAGGCCAAACGAATTTGGCAGGGCAGTGTGCACAAAGCAAAATTTTATGCCTATTACGACAATGGGTTTTCGAATGATGTTCATACATTTTAATTGAAATAAATTCTAATTTACAGAGATTACATTTTAAAGAAATTTCATCTTCACTATGAGTTTCCTTTAAATGAGAAAAAACTTGGTGTTTAAATGAAAACTCTTTAGCGCATAAATCACACATGTATTTGTTGACATTTTCCATACTGTTTTCCTCAGTATCTTCAATTTCGGTATCACTTATGGACATTTCGTATGAATATTTATTCAAAATTGTGTAGTATTTAAACCACTGTCCCTCACGAATATCTTTGCAAATATTATCCTTGACGATATTCAAATCAATTATGGTACCAAACAAATGTTGAATTGTATCACTGCTTAGCTGAATTTTATGAAGACTGTCTAACTGACTGTGGCTTGGTAAATGTCCACGGAGTTCTTTAGTTGTTTTAAAACTTGTATTACATAATTTACATTGTACAAGAAGCCAAGCAGTGGGCTTGTGGTATAAACGATCACCAAATAACCATTCCTTATGATTAGGCGGATACACTATACCGCCTGAATGCATACGTTTAACATGACGATGTAACTTGTCCTTGCGAGTAAAACTTAGCCCACACAGTTCGCAAGGAAAGGGGGTTCGACGCAAATGTATGGATGCTATATGCCGACCACAATCTTTTCGCAATGAAAATGTTTTTTGGCATATCAGGCATAGAAAACGATCGTTAACTTTTTCTATTTGATCATAGTAGTCTGGTGCTTGGCGACCTTTTTTTCGTTTTATTGGCTGACTATGAAAGCAAAAATGATTAGTAGTCACCTACAAAGAAATATTTACAAAAAAAAATCCATAACAAACCTTCCGCTTTTGTTACTTCTGCTGCATTTTTCTTTTCTTTGCCTTTTAAGTGGTACATACTCACTTTCATCAGATGAAGAGCTGAAATAATTGAAGAATTGTTACCGATATACATATATGTATAAATCATGAATAATTTTTTTAATTCACCTGCATTCAATCCTAAAATCATTGCCATTATGATTATCGTACAAGTTTTCATTTCCTCTTTCTTTAAGAGATCTAATTAATTTATTGAGCTTTGCATTAAATTTTTTGTTGTGCACATTTTAAATGCTTTTACCTGTTCTTCAAAATATATTTTGTGTGTCCAGAAGTAGACATAAGGTCTTCAACACTAATATCCGCTAAAGAATCCTGAGCCTCTGGTAATCCTTCAAATAGTATCCAAAGTAGATTTTGCAGAAGAAATATCCAAAGTTATAATTTTTTAAACTACATTTCTTGTTGTACTTACCTCCGTTTTCTGATTTTGTTTTACTGTCCTCTAACATATGATTGTTACTTATATCGATCTTATAAGGGTCTGGAAAATTTTCCTCTAATTTTATTTCTGGCATATACTGGTCCAGTGGTAAGTCAATTGCGGATTCAGCTAAACAATCTGTCGAATTATCCTGTTCATTTGAAATACCATCCTGTGTTAGGTCATTACAAGCCGCTAGTAATTGGGAGTATTTTGTGTCAACATTGTGAACCTGTAGTATAAAATCGTAGGAACTTTGGAGTTTCGCTGAGCATTTGCAGCAAATTGTCTTTGGAAGTAAATCGCCTTTGTTTGTCTGAGGATGGTACTGTGAATGACTGCAAAAATTTCAAATAAACTTAACTGGAGTCTTACCTGTAACTTTGTAAGGTCGTTTAATAAATCACACCAAGTTTTTGAATTGATGCACTCGTCTTTAAGAGAATAAATTGTTCGTCCTGGGTCAAAGCATGTTCGACATTTATATCGAACTCCATTTATAAAACAGTCAGTCTTAATATCGCTAGTCATTTTATTTTTATTTTAAAATTTGTTTGTAAACTTTTTATTTCTACTGGCCAGTTTTTGGCATAGATGATACAATAGTAGGTATAGATTTTTCCTAATTTTTGTATTGTATACACACTCATGAATGGAATAAACAGGGATGTTCTAACCAAAGTGTATCTTCTATATCGACTGCAGGAGTTCAGCTGAAAGTTTTTCGCTTCATTTTTTTGTTTTTATGTATGTCAACATTTGTTTACGTTTTCTTTAACGCCGCTTTCTTTAATAAAATATTCCAAGGTACATTTATATTACTAGGTAGTATCGTCTGCCCAGCTGGTTTGTAGTTGGACATGTCAAAAGTTGTTTATATTTTCCTACTTTTGTTTACGAATTTCAAAAAACACTAACAACAAGCATATGTAGAACAAAGAGAGCTTGTGTTTTCAGACCAATTCTCTTTTATTTTCTGTTTCTATTTTTGACATTTCCACTCACAAAGCAACAATAAAATGCCATGTTGTTTTTACAAATGTTGTATTTGTTGTAGAACCGCTTTTACCTAGTAAAATAAATGTACCTTGAAGAGAATATAACTTTTGACATTCGAAGAAGGAAAAATCACAAAGTCACCTGGGCTGTTAAGGCCACCTGTTATTAATTCGCCTTGATTACGCCATGATCTCTTACTGTCATCCCTAAATTAGCGCGTAAGACGCGACGCAAAATAACGCATGGCTTTTACGCTGAAGGTGCATACCTAAATAAAAGCGCAACGTTTTGTTGTGAACAGTAATGTTAACCTATCACTTTTAATAAAACCCTATAAAATGAAATGCAAAACAGTGATAAAAACGCTATATAAGCCCGAAAAAAGCAAAAATGTCATTACTGTTTTGTAACGTTCTCTAAATACTACAACAAAATATGTAAACAACAGTAGCTTGCAGGCAACTGCATTATCTTACGCGCTGTCAAAATTGGATTTTCCAATTGCTAAGCGTTGACGCCGTGCTATTTAGGGATGCTTCATACATTTTGTATGTACATGAGAAATTTTGACAGATATCTTGCGCTTTACGTCGTAATTTAGGGATGGCAGTTATGTGTGTTGTGGAAAAACACATGTTCTAGCTTTTACGTGTATTTTGTTTTTGTAAAAAAATTCAAGCTGTCAAAAACGTCTAGCAATATGTATGTATGCATTGGTGAAAAATAAGAAAACCACTTAAAATATATTGGACGTTTTTGACAGCTCGAATAAGTTAAAGGTAATGCCAAGGCGAATCAATTTACCAGGTGGCAGCGTAGCCGAATTCAGTATTTTTTGCTGCTATACACGACTGTCAAGCTTCGCAGCACAGGCGAATTAACTATGTTTTCCTGCTAATTTTTAAGGTAGTGTTGTCCGTCCAGCCGGTTTGTAGTTGGACATGTTAAAAGTTGCTTATATTTTACAACTTTTGCTTACGAATTTTAAAAAACACCAACAATAAGCATATGCAGAACAAAGAGAACGTTGTTTTTACAAATGTTGTATTTATTGTAGAGCCGCTATTTTATAGTAACATAAATTTACCTTGATTATTACTGTAAAAACACGATGTAAAAGTTGAAGGTAGTTCCCTTCAAAAATTTTTGACGCTTGCGGGAATAATTTGAAATATATTTTTTGTAAACAAAAAAAATTGCGTTACTACAGATATAAATAAGAACAAAAATATTTTGGAAATATTTAACAAAAGATGTGTAATTTGCATAATAAATTTACACAAATATTAATGAAATTCAAAGGTCCCTTAGCACAAATATAAGACTAAACAGAAATAAATCCCTTAAATTTTAAAGACAAGTATATAGACGACTTTTAATAAAAATTCTCTTATTTATTAACTAAAAATACAATTGCACATTCATAATAATTATAAGTATATAAAGCAAATTGTAACTCAAAGCAAGTTTTTGCAGCAATTTTACTCTGCAGTAGCTTAATGAAAATATAGGTACATAAAATTCTGATCTATGGAGCTGAGGTTATCAAGCATGGATTGGTGCCAGGAGAATAACGGAGGCAGCAGCTTAATGAAAAATAAAGATGTAAAACTGTTTAGATTGCAATATGCATGACAAATACCGCGCATTGCTACAAAGACTAAGTAGGCTATTTTTAAGTTCAGATCAATTTACATATATACATAGGTATTTCTGAAGCTCGAAACATTCTAACAAAAAAGTTTAGGCGGAGGATATTTTAATATTTTATACATATACAAATTTACATATAAAACTTCTCTTTTAGTATCCATATAAAGAAAGAACTGAGGTTTATTCGTTCAGCAGTAATTGGTTCTTTAGGTTTGTCAGGCGGCTGTGATTTCACACAGCCCACTTGGCTCTACTAACTGATCCTTTTGTGTTTTTAAAATGTTTAAATCAAACTTTTGTACGAAATTAATTACCTCATTTATCAAACATTTGGGTGTCAATTATTGCGAATATCTTACAAAAACAACTTGCGTCTTTTTGAGATCATTAAAAAATTCTTGATTGGCCTCTTTAGGCCAATTTAACTATTTTACAAGGATTATCAAGCCTTATTAACAAAATATTTTTTAACTTAACCTAAATGAATCCCAACCCTAGTAAACCAAAATAATATAGAACATTCCAATACTCTGCAACAGCAAGAAATATTCAGACTTTGTGTAATGATGGTATGTAAAAGAATTGTAAAGATGTTAAAAACTTTTCAGACGAAAAAACATTCGATTAAAAGTCTAAGCTCAAGAAGTAAAAGGGTCAAGCGACATGCTAAGTATCATAAATAATATTTATCAATGTTTATCACTGCTTAATGGATTGCTACCTATTTTATTGATTCACAAAATCTTTTATTTAATAATAAAATACAATTTATATATATAAAATCTGTTTATGAATATCGAAAACTTATGAAAGAATGCTTTATAGTATATTTGTGTGCGCTTTACCATCGCGGGCGACCACCTCCACGTCCGGCATTGTTGCCTTTTCCGCCACTGCCACCTCCACGACCAAAACTACCACCACGGCCACCACCGCCACTATTGCGGCCAAATCCGCCTCCGCGACCACCACCACCTCCACGTCCAAAACCTCCTCTACCACCACCTCTTTGGTTACCAACCCCTCCAGCAGGACCTTTCTTTTTTGTTCCTTTTGGTTGAGGTGGCTTAGGTAAAAACCTTGAAATAGGAAGCAGTTTTGACGGATCAATGAACAGCTTTTGATTTTGCTTAAAACTACTCGCGTTCATATTATCGGACAACTTAACTGTGACAGAATAATCTTTAATAGTTCCAAAAATTTCATCAATTTTTCCAATTTGTTCCTTATTTTCTAAATATATTGGCGCGTTAAAGTAAGGGACATCATCGATGTCAACCTTGCACACTAAATCGTCCTCACATTTGTACGAAAAATGTCCAAGTGGTATGACACGATCTGGGGGACCCTGCTGAAAGATGCCGCCACCACGACCTCCCCGAAAGCCACCGCCTCCTCCTCCACCGCCCTTATTAAAACCACCGCCTCCTCCACCACCACCCTTATTAAAACCACCGCCTCCTCCACCACCACCTCGCTTATTAAAACCACCACGACCACCACCTCCACGTCCAAAGCCCATGTTTATAAAATTAAATCCACTATTATTTAAAAAACAAAAGTTATTTTTTAGAATGCTGTCAACACGATGTTTTGTTTCACACAATGTGGTTTCTGTTGAATTAAATAAACACGTGTGAGTGTTTTACAGTATCTAAAAATAGTGACGTTGCCAGAAAGTTTCGAAAGTGAAAACCGCTGCTGAACTTGTAATGAATTTTTGGAACAAATGCAGTTTACGGGCACTGCTCCAAAATAAAAAAGTTGCCTATAGGGTGTAAAATGCAATTTTAAACAAAAAATATTAAGTGAAAAAATTGGCTCCAACCCTTAGTTTCGGAGTTGCTGATCTCTGAAGTTTGTATATACATATAATATGGCATATATCGAGTAAGAAAGTAAAAAGGTTATTTAAAAGCCTATTCAATTAGACAGGAAAAAAATTTGCTTAGAATTGCAATTTGCACCCAGTAGCAACTTTTGTTTTATTTTGGAGTGGTGCCCGTAAACTGGACTTAAGCCAAATTTTTTTATGTACTTAGAGGTTACTATTGAAATGAGTTTAATATTTCACTACTTAAAACTTTTAAAAATTCTAATAAAAAATTAAATTTATTTTTTCAATTGTTTTCATAGTTTAAAATTTATTTAATAAGCTTGTCGCTAAATTTTGGCAACATCTTGGGCTGGAGACAAGACGATTTAAGTTTTTCCTTCCATTCAGGTGAAATAAAAACAGCTGTTATATTTTGCTTTCGTTATTTTTACAATCATTGTTTGCATGTATATTGTAAGGCGAATCGATAACAGTGGAAGGCATTAGTTCATGCGATCTGTAATTCATTGCCTTTTCTTTATTTAAAAATTCAAAACTTCTTACTGTTTTATCGTAACTGAGAACTTTTGAAAGGCGATTTACCAAAAATTTAATGCGATAGTTGTAATTGTGTCTTCGAATGATAGAGTTATTTTAGCTCCTTAACGTGTTATGATATATTTAATATATATTTTTTTATATTACATTTAAATTGAATAAATAAATAATACGAATAGAATGTTGAGTATTCGAATTTTCAACCTTATTATTATGTTGTCTCGTTAAACATGTTTCTTTTTAAAATGTACGCTACGAATTTTTGCATTTCACTGTATTTGTCAATTCACTGAAAGATAACTACCTAGGAAATACTATTCACAATAAACTGTTTTCTACTGTACATTACACTGTAAAAGTTATTATAATCATGTGGGTATGTCAGTTACACAGGATATTTATGTTATATAAATTGACACTTCTATAACTTCCATGCCTTTAAATATAACAAAATTCCAGTGTGTGGACATGATTCCATTTTAATACATAATTTAAGAAAATTGCATGACTAGACGGGAAATAAGAGGCCATTATATATTGTTATGTTAAATTATTTGATAATACCTACTTTGTTTTGAAAACGCTGAGATTACATGTGAGTCATACAAAAGCCACATTTTATGATACTGTTACAAATCAAAAATTCATAAAATATCGTGAAATGCTTTCTAACCTATTGATAAACTATGTACATATATATACAGTTACTTTAATATAGAAAGGCCCTAACTAACGTTTGCCCTTCTTTCGAGGAAAAAGCTTGATAAAAGTAGTTTTGTAGATGGAAATTTTTTATTACCGCATTGTGTTATTAAATTCTCTAATCATTTTAATACTGTTACAACTTTTTCAATCTGTTAGAGGTAAATTAAAAAATTATTTATGGGAATATGAATAAAACTTGAATTAAAAACAAGTTAGGGCCCTTATTCTATATTTCTACGGAGCACAATATTCCTGCTTCGCTCTCTCATTCTTGATTTACAGCTCCATTATGTGTGAATTAACGTGCTTCGCATTACAAAATATTGAGAGCGAACCACGTTCTTTTGAGACGATTCAGTTTGAATCTACTTGTACCGAGTTCACACGCTGCAACTTTTCTTGCAGCAATTCTGAAATATGTGGGTGAGAAAAAGAGGAATATAATGATTCTGTACCTCTTTCTCTTCCAAAAAACTCAGAATTGCTACAAGAAAAATTGACGTGTGTGAAGCCGGTATTGCGAAGCAAGTAAAATTTCTGTCTTCTCTAATTTCTATCGCAAGTTTATCTGAACTAGCTGTATAAAATGTAAACAAAAAGAATAAAGTGGTGTGAATATGTGTAATATAGATAACAAATAACTTTTTAAAATGTTTTAAATTACAAACAAAAAAATTTTAACTAAAGGTATATAATTTTAAAACAAATCGAAGCATTTAGTTTGTGTCGTGTAAATGGCATGCTTCCCAATCATGATTCAGAGAGCGAAGCAAGTGCTTCAGTTTTCCATAGAAACATACTATTATTCCAGTTGTCAACACCGACAATTAACAATGTTGTCTAGTGTTCTCTACCAATATGAGTTTTGCATTCTATAATAAAATGTGACGGCGATATTGTGTTGAGTCGGCACTGATTTTGTCGTCGCCATTTTAGCAACGACTTGAGCTGTTTTGAAGCAATAATTAGCTATGGAAAAACCGGAAAAAATTAAAGTGACAAATGCAAATCAGTTTGAAAAACTAGTGGAAGAGTTACAGAAAAATCCCTCTCTTGCAGTGGGATTTCGTAGAGGCACTGTTCCCAGTAATTTTAAAGCGCAGTGGGAAGAAATAGGAAAAGTAATTAATTCGCTTGGTCCACCGATAAGATTAGGAGATGGATGGCAGAAGGTAAGAAAAAATCGGCACATATAATGTATTCCTAAAATGAAACATGCAAATAATTTGTAGGTTTGGCGAGATTTAAAGTTTAAAGTCAAGAAAAAAATGGTTGCCAACAAAGTCGAAAGTCCGCTGGAGAAATCTGTGGCAAATCTTCTGCAATTCCAAAAACAGCTGAACTCTGAAGGAGTTGTTCAGGGAATCAAGATGGAAAATTCGAATGATCAATTCGAAGAAACGGAGCACGAGTTACAAAGAGAAGTGGAAACGCAAATAAAGTTAGAGTGTTCTATGGATTCAAATTTAATTGCAAGTGTGGATAGCGAAACAATACAGCCTGCAACGCCTCCACAAATGAAAAACCGTGCTCACCTTGACAAGAAAATAAAAAACACTAAAAACAAGGATAAAACAAAATGTAACTGCCACAGTGAGTTACTACATAAGCATAGTACTGAGCAGGCAAAACTGTTGACGGACATTTCCAAATCACTAGGATCAATAAAACGAAGTCTCGAAGACGTTGACAAGCGTCAAAGACATTTACTAGAAGTTGAAGAGAAAAAACTAAAATTATTAGAAGAAAGAAATAAAATTGATAAAGAAAGAAATAAGAGAGAGGAAGAGATACACGAAAACGATTTAAAAATTAAAAAGCTTGAAATATTAATAAAGGAAAAAGAACTTAAAAATGCTTAACGAATAGCAAAGAAAAAAAAAACTTTGGAATAAAATACCGAACTATTATTTAAATTAAAAGTGGGTTTGTCCATGTTGCATATGTATGTAACTATTTATAATTTCCTAAGTAGATACCCTTTCCGCTTTCCTTGTTGGAAAATTTTACTTTTTATTTATTAAAACTATTTCTGACCTCGTTTTTATAATACATTATTAATTGTGGTTTAATGAATAAAATACTAAATTAAAATTACAAAAAACTTTGCTTTAATTGATTCCTAATTTCAGATGCTTTGCCACTTCTTTCAGTAAGTTCTTCTATGTCATGTACTTCGACATCAGGTTGGCTATTTTCCTCAGTACTTGCATCTTCATATGTTATGCCATATTCAATGCATATATTGTGAAGCGCAGCACAAACATTAACAATTTTTGTGGCTTTTTCTGGCTTATAATGCAGTCGTCGTTCTCCAAGAAGACAACGAAATCGATTTTTTAACACGCCAATCGTTCTTTCCACTATATTTTTGGCTTCAGCGTGCTTTGTATTAAAAATAGCTTCTTCGCTTCCTTCTTCTGTATAGCGATAAGGAGTCATGAGATACGGCTCTAAGGGATATTCTGAATCACCTGGTGAAAATTTTAAGTTATAAATTAGTTTTATATTGGCATACATTTTTTACCCAAAAGCCATGAATTTCGTTCACCAGAATCGTATTGTTCTTGCAATATTGCTTTAGCACGGCTACCATTCCAGATAAACGAGTCTTTAATTGAACCTGCATATCTCGCATCCAAAAACCTTATCCGCATTTTATGATCACAAATCTGTTACTTTCAATTAAAATAGATGTGATTAAAAATAGATAAAACAAAAACTACTTGCCAATCTTACAATCATAGCATTTAAGCTAAAAAATCCTTTACGGTTCAAGTATAAATGTTGGTCTTCTTTATTTGGTGCAATAATTTTGATGTGGGTTCCATCCACACACCCAATAACACCGGGAAAGCCCGTTTTTACAAAAAAACTTAATTTGGCATCATTTTTTTCAGCTGCAGTCATTTCAAATTTAATCCACTGAGGGCAAACCATAATTTCTAAGGCGTTAAGCGTCTCTGATAAAATCTTGGAAACCATGGGCTGTGACAATCCCAAATTGAAATCATTTCCAACATTAAGTTGGTACGATCCCTGCGCCAAGAATCTTAATGTAGATGCTAACTTATTTATTGGGGAAATAAATGTTGTCCTTTTCCCACTTTTTAAAATGGGTGATATTTTTTCCAGTACGGTTTTAAAAGCTTCTTTGCTAAGTCTAAAGTATTTTTCAAATCTATCCAAAAAAAAACAGATTATGGCTATGTACATATATCCATTCACATAATTTCATTTTGTTACTTACTTCTTATCCGGCAGGTTAAATATGTTAGATTTCTGTCTGAGCAGCTTTTTTTCCAATACCAGGTTCTGTTTTTTAATTTTCTCATCATCGCTGGAATCACAACTTGTTTCACAAATAAAAAACATTTTTAATTATCAATTTAACTTATCCACAAAATATCAAACAGTATGCATCAACTGACTTAAATAATTAGAGATGTGTTTTTTTTATAAAAAAAATCGATAAAATGGCGACGTCGTTGTAGGGTTGTTACAGAATGCAACATTTTTGTTGAATTAATGTGGATAAAAATAGATGACGGTGTTGCTGACAACAAACAGAACAAGAGTGATTAATATGCGTCTAATTTCTTCGCAGTAATTATTTTCTGATCATTAATGCTTTGAGAATATCGTAACAACACATTTTGTAAAAAATCTTCAGTTTCATCCCGACACCAGACTCACTAATAAGACTTATGTTAGAAACAGCAATATGTTGAAAACGTTTATTTATATCAAAATAAAGATTTTATATCATGATGCGCATTAAACTTCTATCAAAATCTTTAAATAAAATAATAAACAGTACACTTTAAAATTTTCTTTTTAAGGATCAAAACATATTTTTACAATTATTTTAGTGAAATTTTGAAATAAGAATTATTTTGCCTTAAATTAAAGTGTAAATATATAGAAAATTTCTTAATATCTGTAATGGTCGGGTTTAAATGGGCCGTTTATTGGTACGCCCAAATATTCAGACTGTTTTGGCGAGAGTTTTGTCAATTTTACACCCAATTTATCCAAATGCAAACTGGCAACTTCCTCGTCCAAGAGTTTTGGCAAGACGTGAACGCCAATAGCATATTCCTTAGATTTAGTCCATAATTCTATCTGGGCCAAAACTTGATTTGTGAAAGAATTGGACATAACAAAACTAGGGTGACCATGGGCACATCCTAAGTTGACTAAACGACCCTCAGCAAGAACAATAACATGGCGACCATTCGGTAGAGTATAACGATCTACTTGGGGCTTTACATTTACTTTTTCTACGGCATTTGCGGCTAGCCAAGCTACATCAATTTCACAATCAAAATGGCCGATATTACAGACAACTGAATCATCTTTCATGTTTAGGAAATGTTCTCCGGTGATAATATCTATGCAACCAGTTGTGGTAACGAAAATAGTAGCTTCTTTGCTAGCCTCCTCCATAGTGGTAACTTCATAGCCCTCCATTGCAGCTTGTAAAGCGTTAATAGGATCAATTTCAGTAATAATGACTCGACCACCAAAACCCTTCAAGGCCTGAGCGCAGCCCTTGCCAACATCACCATAACCAGCAACAACACACACTTTTCCGGCAATCATTACATCGGTAGCACGTTTAATACCATCAATTAGCGATTCACGGCAACCGTACAAATTGTCAAATTTGCTCTAAATAAAAGAGTTATGTGTAAAAAGATTTATTTTTTAAGATCAAAACTTACTTTAGTTACGGAATCGTTAACATTAATCGCTGGCACGCCCAAACGTCCTTCTCTGAACATTTTATATAAATTGTGAACTCCAGTTGTAGTCTCTTCAGACAATCCCTTGATACCTTTTAAGTACTGGGGATATTTTTCATGAATTAAATTTGTCAAATCTCCTCCATCATCTAAAATCATGTTCAAAGGTTCTCCATCCGGAAAAATTAATGTTTGTTCAATGCACCATTTATATTCTTCTTCAGTTTCGCCTTTCCACGCATAAACCGGAACACCAGTAGCTGCGATAGCAGCAGCTGCATGATCTTGCGTACTGAAAATGTTACAACTTGACCACTGAACCTGGAAAAATTTAAGACAATTTATTTTTGATCTTTTGAACTTGCAAAGAGACTACTGCTATAGTTCTATTTCTCACATATTGTTTGAAAATTTGCTTTGACGAAAACAATCATGCATGAAATAAAAAGATAGCTGATAACAAAGGTCCTAAACAAAAGATGACCTTTTGATGGGAGATTTTTTTTACACAGAATTTTTCGTTTTAAACGTTAACAATATTTACATATTGCGTTTGTTCCACCTAAAGAGACAAATTTACATTATTTAAATTACAAAAAAAAAAAAAAAAAAATTTATGACTGGTTGTTGGTGTTGTAGGTTTATAACTAGAGACTATCAGCTGTAGAAACGTTTGGATTAATAGGTAAATAGATAAGAATAATCGTAGCCAACCACTTTTCCAATCCAGCCAGCTTTTTAATTGATTATTCACCATAAGAATCTTGACACTCTGCCTATTATAGTTTCCTAATTTTTCACTTTGTATGAGTGGTACCACGCGCACTGTTCCAATTTTGCACATACATATACTTATATATCCGATATACCTATATTGTAAACCGTTTTTTTTAATTTGTTGGTGCGGTAATAACGACCAAACCGATTTTAATGAAATATTAAAACATGTAGATATTTGTCAACATGGTATGCTAGGAGAAAAGCTTCCTCCTTTTCTGCAATTTTTGCGAGTCCGAACCGATTTAAAAAAACTAAATCGTTTCGAACGGACCAATATGCAATGTCTGGGATGAGAGGAAAAACGTACACCCACCGATTTTAATAAAATTTAAAACAGAGATATTTATTAATAAGTTCCAAGAGGGTAGACTTATATAATAAATAAAGAACAGGAGGGGTAAGTGGGGGTTATATTCATTGAGGTAGCGAAGAGTCCCGGAAATAGGAAAAATAATTATCTAAAATACAAATACTTACTTCAGCGCCTAATTCTATTAATGTTTCAATGAGTACAGCAGTTTGAACAGTCATATGTAGGCAACCGGCTATACGGGCACCTTTCAATATTTTAGAAGGACCGTATTTCTTCCGACAAGCCATTAGACCAGGCATTTCATTTTCAGCAATAGTAATTGCCTTACGACCCCATGTGGCTAATTTAATATCAGCTGTTTATACCCAGAAAGTTAAAAAATGATTTATAAGAAACATGGTTAATAAAACGCTTAATGAAATTACTTTAACTAAAACGATAAAAACACTTGACTTACCAACTTTGTAGGCAGGTTTAGACATTTTCTTTTTATTGCAGGCGGAGAGTAAAAATTTAATAAAATGCTCTGGAATAAGTAAAAGGCAGTCGTATATTATTGCGGACACTTGAAAGATGCGCAGACGGTCAGATTGTTATACGTCCGAGTCCAGAGTAGGTTAATTTACTAGCAAGCGCAAAGTATTTATAGTCCGAAAAATATGCAAACTTGGCATCACTTCCCTATCAAATACATGAGCTCATTGTTGTGAAATTTCTAATTTCTAATTTTAATTATCTTCAGCTATGGAAAACTGATGATATTGTTATGTTTGGAGAATAAATAAATAAAACATAACGCTATTCTACCGGCGTTTTATTAGATATTATGTTATTTCCACTATGTCCACACGATACAAATGTTTATCATAGTATCTAATAAAACGGTAGAACAGTTTTATTTTTTTTATTTTTTATTTATTTATCTTTATTCAATACATAGGAAGCCTATAAGACCAATTTTATACGTTTTTTTATTACAATTTAAATAATTCATATACTTACATATTAAATTCATTTTATAGTACAAAAATATTTTTTTTTATACTTACAATATATAAAATAAATCAAGTTTATTGCTACGATTTCCCACTTAAACAGTTTAAAACTTATATTAATATCAGTTCAATGGGGTAGACGTTGATGATTTAATACTATGATGAATTATTCTTTATTGGTCATTGTTAAGGTAATATGTCATAATAATTCTGTTCGAATATTTCGATTTTCATAATATTAATAAAATGTTGAAAAAATACCTATAAAATGACTTTTTATACCATGATAAATTTATTAGTCTATGAATTCTGACGATTATATCATAACAATGATATAATATTGTACACAGGTTGGAATGCAAATTTAACAGTTCTGTTAAGTACCGTTAGGTTCTTTTTTTCTATAATTTGAATAAAAGTGACATACATATTCTATTATGTAGTGAATTTGAATTTTCTAGGTCCAATAGAAATAAGCAAATTCTATATAGACAAATAAGTTGCTCTATGTTTGAGAGATCTTTTCTAGTTGTAGTTGCACGTTGTTGGAACTGTTTACCTTATGCTTTACGTAATTTTTTTTCAGTCCAATCATGTTTTCGACTAAAACACATAGCGTACTTCTCTAAAAGGTCATCCTAGTTTTTGTTTACTTTTTACATGAATTAATCATTTTCTTAGTGAGATATTGCTACCTGCTACTGGATTATATTGTCTTTACTTGTGTTACCGCCGCCACTGTATTTTGTATTTTATTGTAATTTACTTGCATACAAACAAACATACATGTATATAAACAAAAATTCCTTATTTTACATATTTTCTCATTCCACCGTTGTCCTTATTTACTTTATTAAAATATTCATTTAAATTGTACTAAATTTGTAACTGTTCTGCTTAATAACGGTAGTCTCTTGTTTTGTAAAATATTTAAAATCGAAAGATCATTTTTTAAAGTAAAAAAAGTAGTTCTTATTGTGACACGGTGGAAACAAGTTGTTTTAAAGCGCGATATACGCAAATTAATTATTAATAAACAAAACGTGCATATTTAAGCAAAAGTAAAGTGTTTTAATATTTAATATAATATTGTGTAGCTCTTAAAAGCTTGTATCACGCCGTGCGAACTCAACAACTTGTAGAATAGTTTCATCATTTAAATATGACAGGGAAGCCAATAACGAATTTTTTAAGTTTTTATTAGTTATTTTTATGCGTGTACATATAATTTTGAATATTTTCATTAGATATTTAGGTTTAAGTTTCTACTTTATTTTTATATTACTATGCAATACGTTTTTTTTTGGCCTGGATGGCTTTATATTGTAAAAATTTTAATGTATAAATAAAATAAATAAATTTTCATCATGATATAAAATCATTATGTGTGAGCCCCTGTTATAAGTAAAAAATAATTCTTCAAAGTATTTAAGTTTTCACAAAAATCAGCTTTTGTATAATAAAATACCCAATAAATGCTACAGCTGTTGATTTTTTTATAAATAATTGTGTGTTTACATGCTCTCTGGTATTTACCACTGTTTGTAAACTGCGTTTATTACTTGATTTTAATAATAATGTGGAAACTACTGGAAATATCTCACCAAACATACTTTATTTATTGTGATTTTAATAAGGCGCAGGAGGTTACTTTTATCTTATATGATTTCAAAACAACTTGGAGTCAAACATTAACTTTTCAGGATCTTACACAAAAAGTCAAGGTAAACTTAAATTCTATCCTGTTATTTGTCGTTTTAATATACATATTTACTTTTATGTATTTATATTTCTGCTTTGTGAAGCTTTTAAATAGACGCTTTGATTTCAATGATGATAATATTAAGGAGGCGCTGTTGGGTTGCGCTATACAATCGGCTGCCATAGAAGAACAACCCAAAACAAATTCCGTAAACATGGACAATTGTATACTAAAGCTTAAGTATCGCGTTAAAAATTGCATTTTAAATTACCAATGGGCTTTGAGAAAACAAAATGTTATAGAAGTAAATATGAATATTTTTTATAAAAATTTGTTGACCCCGATTTTTCAAAATAAAATTTTTAGTTTCAGCAAACGATGGTGCAACCTTTATTGCTTGCCTTATTGGGTTGTCATCAGCAAGTTGAAATTTTAATAGATTGCATAAGGAAAAAAGATATTGAGTTGAAACAATTTAGACTGGAAGGAGCAGTTTTGAATAGAAGTAAGTAGCTTTTTTTTATACCCTTCTTAAAATTCGTATTTAGAATGTGTTTTTAAATATTTATTTTAGGGATCTGTAATAGTGTTAAAAGTTTTCCATCTATAAAAATTAAATGTGCTCACAACTGTTTTAGTACCATTATATCTATAAAATAAATAAATTGGGTAATTTTACATTTGTATCTCGTATTTCCCCTACGAAATTACTTATTTTTATGAAACAAAAAGTATTCTGTATTTGAACCAAGGTTCTAAGGGACCTCCACACAAAATTGTATTCAAATCCATCCAGTAGTTTTTTCGTGATAGAAACACAGACTGGGGACAGACAGGCAGACAAAAAGACAAAAATTCAAAAAATATTTATTATGCATTCCATTTGAATTACTATCTACACCAACACCAAAATGTTCAAAAAATATTTCATGTACAGAAATGACCTCGTTACTGTTTTACTATATGCATAGATTTCATTTATGTAAGATTGTAGCAATGGTACATTTTTCAGCCAAAAATAGGACAGTACAATTGGTTCTAATTGGAACTACAAAAAAAATTGATCTTTGACATCTCACTTCATTAAGCTTTCTGTTCTATTCATATAACCGTTTTCTAACGTTCTTTTTATTATATTCTAAATTTTTTTTAAATGATTTATATTATGAATTTTGTATTTTAATTATAGAAACTGTAGTCACAAAACCTTTTGATTTTATGGATTTTGGTAAGAAGTATGAAGAGTGCAATAAAACAGCTATCAATTTCAAAGAGTTGGCCAAATACGTAAAAGAAAATGAATTGAAAAAAGAACCTGAAATAACAACAAACATCTTAGTTGCAACAAATAAAACTGCACCTAATACTAACTCTGATGATAGATTTAATGATGACCAAAACGCAAATACAAAAATGAGTCCTAGGAAAAGGTTTGTTTTAATTGAATTAAAGAAGTCCATTATTTAAGTTACATATTATTAAAACTAATTAAAATAGATTTTTGGTTTATAATTAAATTTGAGTTAATTTTAAATTCTTCTGAAGTTATTAGTTGAAATGTTTGATATCATAACAAATGGCATAATTGATTTCGGCTTAAGTTTTATTTTAACTACTTTTTATTTCTTAAAAAGAAAAATAATTTACAAATGTGCGCGTAAGTTTTTCAGAGAAAACATCCATCATTATCAGATTTCTTAGCGACTGTCTACTACGGTTGTGTACATTGTAAATATCATATATTTAACCCACTAATCTTGTAACTCAGAATCCTTTTGAAAACTTCCGCTAACATTTGTAAACAATTTTTCTTAAATATTTTTAGAAATAAATAAAATGAACATGAACTTAGGCTGTTATTAATTAAAATATTTATTTTATTTAATAAGCTCTTTTAATTTTATTTCGCTACTCCTTTGTGTGGCATCATTACAAATATTTTAAAATGAATAATAAAAAATTTGTTATAAAATTAGTATTTTACAATAAATGTGTAAAGATTATATCTTAAAATAAAATTTGAAATACGTACATCTTTTGAGTTCTACCTTGTATTTCTACTTACGAATTGTAATTAATTATTCTGTAGTTCATTTAAATATCGACAATTTAAATAATAAAAGACCTTGAGCCATTTTAACTAACTAAAATGTTATTTTATTAAAACTCTTCTTTTTTCAGAAAACGAAAAGTAAATGAAATTAAAATGCAACATTTGGAACAACATTTAAAAATTCGCAAACAGGGTTTGGAATATGAGAGTAGTCAAAGTCAAACACCTAGCAGTGGTAGCAGTCAAACTATTCAAGAAACAGATATAAACAACTTTAAACAACAGAAAGAAACACCGGCAAAACAATTTGAAAAATGTAAAAGCGAAGAAATATCGTCACTCCGTCAGAGCTCTAGAAGTAAACTTTTAAAACCAGCAACAGATGACATTTCTAGTGAAGACAAAACAGATTCAGGTAATGAGGGCCATGGCAGGACTCTAAGGGAAAGAAAAACAACAAGTCGTGTTAGTATGCAAAAAGATTCTGGAACAAGTTTCAACCAGGAACAGACGAAAACAAACCCGAAAAGTAATAACTCGCAGGAAAAAACACGGAAATCTGTAAAATCATTTAGCACTTCTCTAGAAAGTTCAAAAATGCTTGATGTTTCAACTGGTAGCGATGAAGATTTATCGTTAATAAAAAGAAAACAACTATCAGAAAACAAAAAATCAGATGATGCAACAATTCTAAAAAGTAAGAAATTCTCAGAAAACAAATGTAAAGATGATGAACAATTACAAAAAAGAAATACTTTTGATCATTTAATAGTTGATAGAGCGGTTTCCATGACGTCATCGTCATCTCGAAGTCAAGGTCTAAGCCATTCGCCAACACCTGTTGTTATTAATGAAATATCATCGCAATTGGATACTATTAGAAAGGAGCTTGAATCTTTGGAAGCAATGCGACTGGCAGATTTAAAACAACGCATGTGTAAAGTCTAACTAATCGTGTACCTGATTTTTGTTTCTTTTTATTTTATCATAGATAATTCTAAACTTAACTAAATCCCTTATAACTTCTCTGGTTTATTATTATTATTTTTTTTTATTTAAATTTTAAGTAATTCTTCGATTTTAAACTAAATTATTATGGCAGGTGTGGTAAAATTACGAACCTTTCATATATGTGGCTTGATATCTAAGATCAAAAAGGTTCGTATATGGAAAATAATCAACCGTCGAACTAAACTTCCCTGCTAAATTATAACGCCCTGGTATATATAATAAAGTTTTGCCAAAATGATGAACCAGAACATGACAGACAGTACGTACCGTCGTCAATTAACAAACCTCATACTAAAAATGATGACCAAAGTAAATTTTTTATTTTTCATACACGAAGAATAATCTTTTCTTGAAATTTGTAACACTAATGAGAGAGTAAAAACCAACATAAAAATAAAATAACACTGGACGTCTTGAAAATCTATATTTGAATGAAAGATTACGTCACGTTCTTGATCTGTTTCATCATTTCAAATTTATTTTAAACTTAAAAA
The DNA here is from genome assembly GCA_937654795.1 of Cistogaster globosa. Classification (NCBI taxonomy): domain Eukaryota; kingdom Metazoa; phylum Arthropoda; class Insecta; order Diptera; family Tachinidae; genus Cistogaster; species Cistogaster globosa. Next base: position 119,250,899 of record OW569406.1, on the reverse strand, counting down.
TTATTCATGTTTTTATATTAGTTTTTACTAGAAATTTATATTATTTTATCTACAATTTTATTTACAGTAGAATGCAATCAATAAATTAAAAGTAAATATTTTAACTTTGACCAAATAAGTTTTTTGACTCGGTCGCCAGTATTTTTATTCTTGGAACGAGCCGCCTATTGATATCGCTTTACTTTATTTTACATATAAACAATTTTTAATTCCAGATCATCAGCGAAAGCGTGTGCGTTAGCGATAAAGAGTACCAATTTGTACTATTAACGCATTTACCTTTCGCATCGAACTTGCTTACGCATCGCAATAGAGAGTAACCCCCCAGCTTTTTTGAGGATCGTCAGGCATGCTTCAGATTTCAGTTTAACTTTCGCATTGTCAAATAGTTAGCATTTTTAAATAAGGCGAATTAAATATTAGGTGGCCGCACGGCTACAAAAACAAGCATTTTATGAAATTTTGTGGTTGCAGAGCACCACGTTGATTTAAAAAAATATTTGACTAAACACAAGGAAGACGAATTCAATTTATCCTTCTATCTATATAATATGGTACTTGAAATGATGTTTTACCATTTGATTACTTTGTCCTGCCTATGCAGAAAATAATTTTTTGATAATGAAATTTAAAATTATTTTAACATTTTTTATTTTTAAAAATATTTTAAAACTTTGACATCAACGTTGAACATAAACAATAGTCAGCTGGGCTATTAAGACCACCTGCCTCTTAACTATAGCGTAATACGGTACTGTGATGTTGTCTGTATGGCGAAGTATTTTACGTGGTTTTAAATTTACTGAACGTTAGCTCAACTCAACTTTAAAAGTAAAAATTTGATAGTCTGATAGACAACCTGGGTACCAAGCCATCTTAACATTGAAAAGGTAGTTTGCGTAGATCATATGCTAGTGAAGGACTTAATATTTATACCTAAATAACAAAAACAAAAAAATGTACTTAAGAGTATTTAGGAATAACTTCTCCGTGTTACTTCTCTTTATTAAAAAAAACCATTCATTAAGATTGAATTTTGAAATTGTCTAAGAGCCCAGACAGGTGTTTCCTTTGTGAACTTCAGTTGCAAAATACTCACCGAAACATTTTTTAATTTTACTTTAGACCACAGAACAATCAATAATCCTGGTTAATACAAAATATATGAATCATTTTACTGATAAGATAAAGAAATTATCATATGCTAAAATATACATAAATATGTAAATATATATATGTATATATGAATATGTATGTGTATGGTTTATATAACATTCAACGTATTGTAAAAGTAAATTGAAAGTATTTTATTTCTGCACGCAACTTGAATTTTAATAAAAGTTTCAAAATAGCATTTGGTGGAGATTAAATTATTAATAAAAAATAATTATTTAACAATATACTGTATTTATTAAAAATATTAATTTTACAAAACTAAAATAAAAAAATGAATAACCAATTAAGTGTTTATGGTATCACGATTCTCTTGCTATCGATAACATATGTAGCAGCAAGCTGTAAGTGGATTTTATTTCATAAATTTAAATACAATTTTGATTTGTTAAAGAAAAATAAATGTTTTATAACCAAATTTTGTTTATAACTTTTTATTTTGAAAATATAAAAAATTATGAAATAAAGATCCTTTTGGTAAAAAACATATTTAAATATGTATTTATAATCATGTATTGAAAGTAAATATGTATGTGTGTTATTATGTAAAGGTAATTTTATGTGATAAAAATACGAATGTATGGCTCCGCAATGATGCAAATATTTCACTTAACAGTTTAAAAATTTTAAATATGAAAAGTATAAGAAAATAGGAAAACTAATAATTAAATAATATTTAAAATTAAATTAATTAATTAATAAATTAATGGTTTTAAATATATAAAAATATATAGAATAATTATATCAAATATATGGACACAAAAAGATATTTTTGTATTTTTTAATGTATTAATACAAAGTTTGTATACAGTGTTGCTTCAGTATTTAGATCTTGTATATACACATTACGGCGAAACAAAGCATCAATTTAGAAACAGTTGCTCGGTTGCAACGTTTTCTAATACTTGTCCGCAACATTTTTGGAATGGTATGCATTTTAAACATTTACTATCACGGCATTATGAAACACAATACATTAATCGAATACAAAGCAACTGACGTTTTGGAAGTCTGCCGTATTCTAAGTCCTTATTCATAGCAAAGTCGATTGAGCGATGTCCGTTTTTCCGTCCGTTTTAGTTTTGAAATATACTTTGCCAAGGCAATAGATGAACTAGAGAATATTTAAATACGACAATCGATCAGACATAGTTTCAAAAGAATTGTTAATGAAAATCAGAAAGATCGGTTCATATCCCTCGAGAGACAGTGGGCTAAAAAGCATGCCTGCCTTTAATTTTTCCATATCATTTGGAACAAAGTAACTCTAAACAAAAAAAAAAAAAAAAAAATAAATAAATAAATATATGGAGCGATAAAGAATCAAAAATTAGAAAAAACAACAACCAAGTGACAAAAATGCCACTCACCCATGTTTTCCCAGTATCGGCCTCTGAACTTTTCATAGATAAGTACGATTGCGCACCATATTTTCTGAGATATCAATATGGTCATCATTTAAAAGCTTTTAAAGAGATCTTTTAGGAAATACTTAAATTAAAAAAAAATACTTATCCCATTAAGAGCTGAATATTTTTTCTAATTTTTGATTGGAGTTACTTCCCTAAACTAGATTTATACACGTGGTGAAGGGTATTTAAGATTCGTCACAGTTTTGTTTTATTTCTTAGTTTACAATATGTTTTAAAATTTGCTTCGGTGTGATATCGAAAATTAGCTCCTTCAGCAAATTCTCTTTGGGAGTTTGCTTGAAGAATATTCGTTGAACTCATCAACTAAGAATTATTAGAATTAGGTCTAGTTCTAAAATTTATAACTAGATTGTGAAGTCCCTTTATTAAATTTTTAAAGGTTAAAAATTGAAAATCTTATAACGCAATTATGTGGAAGAAGCATTTAAGGTGCAATCACCTTCTTCAATGTGACCCTCACTCAACAATCTGTTAATTAATTTTTTTGTCTATTTTCAGTAAAATCTAAAACAGATTCTCGAATTGTCGGAGGTAAGGCAATATCAATAGAGTCAGCACCTTGGCAGGTATCAGTTCGCCTTAAAGCTTTAGAAAAGAACATGTATGGTGCTGGACACATATGCGGTGGATCGGTGATCTCACAACGTTTTGTGGTTACGGCTGCACATTGTATAATAAAGTAAGTGAAGTAAAATAACTGATAATAAAGGTTAAATCACGGAAATGTTCAATATCAGGGTATTTAATTCTATAACCGGGAATGCACGCCTAAATTTTATTAACGTAAAACATTTAATATTTTCTCCATTCAATTTAAAGTTTGTAAATTTTGAACAAAATGGTATTAAAAATATAAATTTAGACCGAAACACCAAATATCTAAATTTATTTAAGTAAAGTAACTCTTAAAAAAAAAACAAATATTAAGGTGACAGAGAAAATTAAAAAAAAGAAAAAAATTCAGTACGATATATAATTTTACATTTAAAATGTCATCGGTTCTTTACGGGTTAAGCATTTTTAAAAAATTTTAGTATTTCTTAAAAGATCTTTCCCATATTGATATTTCAGAAAATATCGTGCACAATCGTAATTTTCTATGAAAAGTTCAAAGGCCAATAACTGGGAAAATATGGCGGAGCGGTATTTTTTTCACTTGGTTGTTTGTATCTAATTTTTTAATTATCTATCGCTTTATATTTTGTTTTTTTCTGATTGGAGTTGCTTCATGGTTCCAAATGATATAGACAAATTAGAGGTAGGTGTGGTGTTTAGCCCACTGCCTTGAGGGACATGGACCGATCTTGCTGATTTTCAATAGCAACTCTTTCGACACTATGTCTGATCGATTGGCCTTGGAGTGCCTTGAAAAAGTTGATTTCAACACTAACGCGGGCGGACAGATAGACATCGCTAATCGATTTCGCTATATATAATGACTTAGAATAACAGCTGCGTTCAATATAATAGCACCACGCACAAATTTATGATGACTCCGTTCTCATCTGTTTAACTGTTGGGCAGTTTCAACCCAAAACAAAATAATAAATTCTTTGATGTTTACGGTTTATTATAATAAGAAAATTATTTGTTTTTTTTTTCAACAATTTATAAAATACGCTATTTAATATAAACAAAAAACCTAAAAACTACACGGCCAAAATAATAGCACTTCAGTTCACTTTTAACAAAAATTAGTGATGTTTCTTAAAATAAATTAAAAATTTTTGTAGATAACTTAATTGTATGGCTTTAATACTTTGTCGCGTGCCCTTTATTTGCTATTACGGAAGCAGAACGCCTTTCCATGGAATCCACTAAATGCTGGCATCTTCCAACTTTGATGGAACTCTAAATTTTCTGCACAGCCTCCCAGAGCCCTTTAACGCTTGTTGGTTTTATTGTGGATACAACCTTATTTACTTTCGTCCATTTTTTTTCGATAGGGTTCAAATCTGGGGACTTGCAGTCCACTCCCCTACATTGATAAATTTATCGTTGAACCATTTTTTGCCATTTTTTGCTAGTGTGTTTGGGGTCATTGTCTTGCTGGAAGACCAACATCAGCGGCATTTCGTAGGAAGCATACGGCAGCATAATTTCATCAAGAACTTTTACGTAAATGGACGAATCCATAACGGTTTTGATCCAATATATGAACCCACACCTTGATACGAGAAGCAACGCCATTTTATAATACTATGACCTCCATGTTTGATAGTTTTTGATGTTAATTGTGGCTTTTATTCGCTGTTAGGTGGCCTACGGACAAAACATCAGGAACTCTTTCCACCAAAATTATAGTTTTGGATTCGTCAGTCCATAGCACTTTTCAACACTTTTCCTTTGGCTTATTTAGATGTGCTTTAGCAAAAGATATCCGTTTATCAACATGCTTAGAGGAAAGCAGCAGCACTTTTCGAGGACTGCAGGCATTGAGGCTGATGTCTGGAAGTCTGCAGCGAATAGTTTTTACTTGCCGGCACATCCAATGTTTTTTGAGCTCCGTGGCTGTTATAAAGGGATTTGCTTTAGTTGTTCATACTAATCGTTTTGCTATTAAGGGAGACAAAACTCACTTCCTATCACGGTATTCAACTTTTTGCTCATATCTTATAGCATTTATTATCATTTTATTGGAACAGCCCAGTAATTCCCTTATTTAGGAATATGATTTACTCTTTAACGCAAATTTTTTTATTAGTCCACGTTTTTCTGGCGAACAATGCTTTCCGCGACCCATAAATATACAAGTTTTATAAAATCATTGAACGATTGTCTATGAAGCATATTAAAAATTTTCATTTCCTTCCTTTTTCACTAATTTTTAACAAAATTTTGCAAAACAAATTTAAAAAAGTCTACTGGTGCTATTTTAATAACTGCACGAAAGGATAAGTGTTGACAAAAGATCTTCTATAACTGATTAACAGTTACGAAATTTGACAACAAATGCACACACTCTGAAAAAGCATAAAAAATGTAACTGTTTTTGCACTCAAAAAAAAAAATACAATAAATAGGTGAAGTTTTCAAATCTTTTGAATCAAAATATTGCAAGTGGTGCTACTGTATTGACCGGCACTGTCTATACTTTATGGGGTAGGAAAAAGATATTGTAGTAATTACAAACGGAATGACAAACTTAAATATACCCTTTTTCCGTTTTTTAAGGTGAAGGATATAATTACAAATAAAATATCGAATGCCTTCCAAAAGTAGGAACCAAATTTACAGATATTTTGTTCATAAAAAGTTTTCACCTACGAAAGGCAGTTAGTAATTTTTTTAGCGGCCTGTCCGGGTTACAACTTAAAAACAAAATTTTAATGACCATCGTAATTTTAAACCCCCCAGATGACTGAAAGTGAGCGGGGAGTAGAAAAAAAGCATTTTATATGAGAGTTGTATATTTCATGGGTGCTCTAATGTACACGCACACATGCAATATACGTATGTATGTAAAAATGGGTGTTTAAAATACTGATAACTGTATGGCATACAATGCACCGCGAATTTTTTCTGCTTAACAGTAAGTTTTCTTAATATTTTTTATTTTTAAAGCGAAAACAGGAAGCCAGTTAGTTATCGCACAGCAAGAGAGTTCACTTTGGTGATGGGTTCAACCTACTTAACATTTCCAACACGTTACACGTTGCAGTACGATGTCTTACAAATAATTATGAATGCCAACTTCGATATGAAGACATTCGCTAATGACATTGCTCTTTTTCTATTAAACGGGTTTGTGCCATGGAACTGGCCGACAGTGTCAGCAATTTCTTTAAATACAATAGCAGAGCCGGTGGGTGTAACATGTACCGTAACCGGCTGGGGATCAACGGGATATGTAAGTTTGCCAAAGTATTTATTTCATAAAAAAAGTTTTTCTCATTGTTTTATCTTTTGTTTGAAAATCTTTTCAGAATTATATATCTGATGTTTTAGTGGAAGCTACAGTTCCCATAGTGGATTATGGGCACTGTGAAACTAATTACGGGAATATATCTACTGACGTGTTATGCGCTGGTTATATGCATTATGGTGGTGTTGATGCCTGTCAGGGAGATTCTGGTGGTCCTCTTGTTTGCAATGGTTTCTTAGTTGGAATTGTTTCCTGGGGTTATGGTTGTGCTCTGCCCGGTTATCCTGGCATCTATACAAATGTTTCCTTTTACAATTCTTGGATTGTTGCACATACGAATTCATTTATTTGCAGCTTTTACGATGACAGTAAATCAAGTTTGAATTCGACAAAGTTTTCAACTTTCTTGTTGCCATTAATTATTTTGACTTTAGAAAAAATAAATACTTTTATGACGAATTCATGAAGCTAATACAGATAGCATTAGCATTTCGGAAGAGTTAAGTTTATAAAAAAGAATAAATTTATGAAAATAAAAACAAAATTAAAAATGTTTATAAACATATATGCAGTATGTTTAGACACATGTCCCCAATATATCAGTTCTTTTGCCATTTTTATACCCTTCACTACTAGAAGTGGAAAACTAATTTTGTCATTCCGTTTGTAATTTTTACAATATCAATTTTTAACCCCACCAAGTATTTATATTCTGAGTCCTTAAGCATAGCGAAGTCGATTGAGCGATGTCCGTTCGTGTTAGTGTTAAAATCAAGTTTTCCAAGGCACTAGATCAGCTAGAAAAAATTTAAATACGCCAATTGTTCAGATATAGTGCCGAAAGTGGTGCTGTTGGATATCAACAAGATTGGTCAATGTACTTCGACGCAGCGGGCAAAAGACCACGCCTACATCTAGTTTTTCTATATCATTTGGAACGAAAGTAACTCTATTAAAAAAAAAAACAAGTGTATGGGGCGATAGAGCCCATATTTGCCAAGTTACGGGCCTCTTAATTTTCAAAATTTTTAAAATATCAGTATGGATATCAATTTAAAGCTTTCGAAGAGATCTTTAAGAAAGCACTAAAAATTTAAAAAAATTCTTAACCCATTATGTGCCGATGGCCTTTTTATGTAATTTTTAACTTTTTAATTCTCTGTCAGCTCTATATTTGTTTCTTTTGATTTGAGTTACTTCACTAAAGTAGATTTAGATAAATGGTGAAGGGTATAAAAGATTCGGCATAGCCGAATGAATATAGCACTATTTCTTGTTTTTAAGTTTAGTTTGTTATTTTATTTTTATGAAAGTTGATTAATTTAAAATACATACCTTCAAATTTTATAAAAAAAGTATGAATAAAAAAATATATTTAGATAAATAAATTTTCAAAAATATCGTAAATTGTAAAAACTTTAATAAATTCTTTGAAATTTAGTATCGAATATTCGTTTCATCTTTGAGAACATAAACATACACAAACATGTTTTACAATTTTATTTTGTGTGATAAGATATCAAATGAATAGCGTCAACATTGAGTCAATATTTTTTTCTGACTGATAATTACTGATTGATTATTTGTTGTTATTATAAAGTTCGTAACTTGCTAGAAAAATATTCCAATGCAACCTTAGTCAGGTTTTTATTTTTGGAATTTCAGTTATATTTTAAGTTTTGATATTGATTGTAAAAAGTTAATAAAACACAACTAAATAAAATTATGTTGGACAAGTTTAAAATCAATTACCAAATTATATTATGGATTCTCGTGATAATTTTATGTGTTACATATGGAAGTGAGTCTATGTAAAAATATCGTATTCGAAGTAAATTTAATTTTAAAAGCATATCACGGCCAGGAAGTTTTTTTATATATGTTTTTTTTTTCGAAATTAAATGCTTTGGTTATACAATTACTTCACACAATTTAAACGTTTATTGTTGACAAAAAAAAAAAAAAAAATATAATGGCGAGCTTGTAGCTAAAAATTGTGACGAAAATGCATTCAATTTTCAAGCATTAATGTGTGAAATCGGTTTCAGCAATAATAAACTAGACAATTTATGCTTCCAGGTTTCTTTTTATCATGGGATTTCAAGGTAAAACTAGAGTTTGCAAAACAAAATAAAAAAGATAAATTATTTTCTTGAAAAATGTTTGACTTTTAATCACACCCATGTTTTACAAAATTAATACAAAACATCGATAGCCGAATGCGTTTTTTTATAATTATTAAACATTTTAGAGCGAATCAAATTGCTGGATGTCAAAGTCAGGACGTGTGCTGCTAGCTTTGATGTACACGTGCTGAATGACCCGTAAACCAATTTTTAAATTTAATTTTATGCTGTAAGCATCCCGCTTTCAGTATTTTAAAAATGACACTAGTGAAAAAATATTATACGTATTTGCAAACAAAATAGTGTATGAATGAAAGAGTGGTAACTGGTAAACTTTTACAAAATCTTAGATTTCTTCTTTTTTCTGACATTTTTGACAAGCGAAATCTCGTTTGAAGCCTGGCATTCTGTTTAGCTTTTAATGCGGAATACTGCCAACCAACATACATATATTACATATATAAAATCTGTATGAAAAAGTCATGAACAAATGTTGCAGTAGTATTACTCTGTTTTATGAAATGTTTCTAGCAACACGTTATTAAAGCTGTTAAATAAAGTTAAATAAAGCAAATAGGCAAATATGATTATTTTCTCAAACAAAAACTAATCATATGTCTTTTGCTTACGTTTCTTAAATAATGTTGTATACGTGAAAACAAATTTTTTAATTTTCCACATGAAATAGTCAATGTTACTCAACGATTTTGACAAATTCAAACAGAGTACCAGGCTTACCACAAAAAATTTGTACGTGCTCGAAAAAAAATCACACATCCAAATGTAACATCCAGCAAATAACATCTAAAAATTTATCCATCATCATCTGTGTAACACATATTAATACATTTTCACAAATACCACGATAATGCTAGATGAGCATTTATTCTATGTCTAGACCACTTTAGAACCGATAAAGTCACATAGACAGACAACTTGCAAAATAAGACTTGAGTGAGCGCAAAAATTAAACCATCGCAATTTTTCATTTTTTGGGACCATAATTAGTTTTAGTAAAATTTTAAAAAGAAACATTTTTTATTTTTTATATTTTATTTAACTTATAACAAATATTTGTTTTCCTGAAGATGCTACACAATAGAGTAGCGAAATATTGAAAATGTATATAATAAATAAAAGACCTATTGCTTATAAATTAAATAAAATATAATACTCGTAATTAAAAAGGTCAAATAAAAACATTATAGAAACATTTTTTGTTTGGATTGTTTTGATGTTGCTAAACAACAATTACACAGCAACATTCATTTAACGAAACATGTCTTAAAATTAAAATGTAATTTAAAATGAATGTATTTTTTATTTAATTTTATATTTATTTTCACTATGCAACCTTGACATATTTTGTAATCTATTTTCGAATGTGTTCATTTTAGATGTGAACAGTCATGAAGGCAAAATTGTTGGTGGTTCCTCGGTAAGCATTTACCAAATCAAATATCAAGCTTCGCTGAGACTTAAAGCAAAAGAAAAATCAGTAGGTTTTGGTGGAGGACATATTTGTGGGGGATCGGTAATTGCCCAACGTTTAATCCTAACAGCAGCCCATTGTGTACAAGGGTAAGGAAAACAAAAATGAGGTCTTGTTTATTAGAAAATTTCTAATTTTTTTTACTAAACAATTAAGCGTTGATATGAATAAATATTTTTTGTAGTTATAAGCCCAAGGATTTAACAGTTGTAATGGGCAACGACAATCGTTTTTTCTCCAATCCCCAGCAACTGCAGTACAATGTACAAAAAATTATAAAATATCCAGGTTATAATAGCACAACTTATATAAATGATATAGCGCTGTTATTTATCAATGGCTACATACCATGGAATTGGCCAACAGTTGAATCAATACGTCTAAATACTCAACAAACAGCGATTAATACTCTGTGTACAATAAGTGGCTGGGGTGAAGAAGGGAATGTAAGTAAACTTTTTTTAATTTATAGACATTTATAAATGTGAATTATTTAATTTTCTTCAATTCTTAAAGGGTAAACTTTCGATGAATCTCTTATCTGCCAGCGTACCAATTATTCCATACCAACAATGTTACATTAGTTATGGCTTTATACCACATTCAATGATTTGTGCCGGCTACATAATGTTCGGTGGTGTTGATGCTTGTAAGGGTGATTCGGGTGGCCCCTTTGTCTGCAATGGACTGTTAACAGGTGTAGTGTCCTGGGGTGAGGGTTGCGCTTTAGCTTTTAAGCCAGGAGTTTATACGAATGTTAGTGCATTTAGTAATTGGATTGTCAAAACCAATAGCAGTTTAAATTATACATCTTACGATGGTGCTACAGCTTTAAGTTTAAATATTTGTTTATGTATTTTAATGATCTTAAAGTTTTTTTATTTATAAAAATAAATAAATTTAAAAAATATTATCAAAGCATATTTAAGGCAAATTAACATTCTGTATAATTTTGTGTTAATTTGACAGACCTGCAAGTAACAGACTTTAGTACTTTAGTGTTAAGAGCCGTATGCTTGTGTGTGCTCTACATTTGTTTACCCTTCATCTCAGGTGGAAAAATAGCAAATTTCAGTTTGCAATTCTGTTTGTTATTTCTATAATATCCATGTCCAACCCCATAAAGTATATATATTCTAAGTTTTATACATAGCGAAGTCCATTGTCCGTCCGTGTTAGTGTCGAAATTAACTTTGCCAAGGCACTAGATGATCTTCTCCTTTAAACCCCAGCCTATTACTAAACAGGTTATACCATCGATCAGATTAACATTTTAATTTAATTCAATAATCTTTAACCCAGTAAAAAATCTGGTGCCAAATTATATCGAAGCGTAGTAGAATTAAAATAAGTTCCTGTAAATATTTCTCTCATTTTAATCGATTTTTAATCGTTTAATTTGCGATACAAATTGCTTATCGCTACGGAAAATATATTTGCGGAATAAAAGCTGTTGTTGTCGGCATTGAAAATTATACAGGTCAAAGGGACGAAATTAAAAACTAAACTGTTCCTTAACTCACTTCCATATACAATGGGCTGCTGTAAGAATTACACGACGGGATATAATACTGCCACCACAGCAATGGCCGGCACCAAAGAAATAACGATCAATTTCTTCCAAACGTATGGACACTTGATAACGCGTACTATTCCACTTAACTTCCTTAACCTTTATAATGCGTCCTTGAGAACAAGCACTTGTTCCACAACCCTAAAATTGTAAATTCAATCACCATAATAAACTTCATAAAATTTTTATTAACGATTCTCTTTTAAAGACCAAATTCCTTGAATTTAAACAAAAAAAAAAAAACACAAATAATAATAAATTAAAATTAAGTTACTAAAATTATTTGACTAAATTTGAGAAACTTAAGTGAATGCTATACACATACAGTTCCGGTCAATATAATAGCAGCAGTTGCAATATTCTGATCCGAAAGATATAAAATTTTTACCCATTTATTATATCATTTTTTTTTTTGTGTAAAAAACAGTTGCATATTTTATGCTTTCTTAGAGTGTGTGCATTTGTTGTGAAATTTCGTAACTTTTAATCAGTTATCAGTTATTAAAATAGCACCAGCAGGCTTTTTAAAATCTGTTTTGCAAAATTTTGTAAAAAATAAGTGAAAAATTAAAAAAAATTTTATAAAACTTGTATATTATGGGTCGTGGAAAGCATTGTTCGCCGGAAAAACGTGAACATATGCGTCCGAAGGCAAATCGAATTCCAATAAAATGATAATAAATGCTCTAAGATATGAGCAAAAAGTTGAATACCGTGATAGGAAGTGAGTTTTGTCAACCTTAATAGCAAAACAATTAGTACGGACAACTAAAGCAAATCCCTTTATGACAGCTACGGAGCTCAAAAAACATTGGATGTGCCGGCAAGTGAAAACTATTCGCTGCAGACTTCGAGACATCAGCCTCAATGCCTGCAATCCTTGGAAAGTTGCGCTTCTTTCCTCTAAGCACGATGTTAAACGGATATCTTTTGCTAAAACTCACCTAAATTGGCAAAAGAAAAAGCGGAGAAAAGTGTTATGTATTGACGAATCTAAAATTATTCTTTTTTAGTGGAAAGGGTTCCTGATGTTTTGTCTATAGGCCACCTTACAGCGAATAAAAGCCACAATTCACATCAAAAACGATCAAACATGGAGTTCATAGTATTATGGTTAGGCGTTGCTTCTCGTATTGAGGTGTGGGTTCTACATATTGGAACTAAACAGTTATGGATTCATCGGGTAATGTGAAAATCCTTAACAAAATTACGTTGCCGTATGCTTCCTACAAAATTCCGCTGGCGTGGTTCTTCCAGCAAGACAATGACCCCAAACACACCAGAAAAATGGTAAAAACTGGTTCAACGATAACTCTATCAATGTAGTGGAGTGGCCTGCACAGTCCTCAGATTTGAACCCTATCGAAAATAAATGGAGGGAAATAAAGAAAGGTGTAACTAAAATAAAACCAACAAGCGTTAAAGGGCTCTGGGAGAAGTGCAGAAAATTTGGAATTCCACCAAAGTTGAAAGATGCCAGCATTTAGTCGATTCTATGGGAAGGCCTTGTGCTGCGGTAATCGCAAACAAAGGGCACGTGACAAAGTATTGAAACCATGTAATTAATTTATCTACAAGATTTCTAAGTGAATTTTTCGATTTATTTTAAGAAAAAAAAATTGTTAACAATGAACTGAAGTGCTATTATTTTGGCTCTGTAGTTTTTTAGTTTTCTGTTTATATTAATTAGCGTATTTTAAATTGTTGAAAAAAAACCAAAAGTTTTCTTATGATAATAAACCGTAAACAACAAAGAATTTATTATTTTGTTTTGAGTTAGAACTGCCCAACAGTTAAACCGATGTGAATGGAGTCACTATAAATTTGTGCGTGATGCTATTATATTGAACGCAGCTGTATGTTCATACATACAAATTTACATGGTTTATAAATTTTAATTTATTATTTTTTAAACTTTTATTTCAGTGATAAGATAATTGTGACGCATTTCAAAATTCAAGTTACAAGTTTATATTGATTAGTTTTTTATTTGCGTTTTTACATAACAACCAATGTTTAAAAAAAAAAAAAAAAAAAAAAAAACACTAAAGTATACTGTGTTAGTATTTTGTACCGAATTTTATTAAAATCAGAACACACACAAATTCATTGATCATTAGCCTTAAATCGTTTTTGCGAGTTTGTGTTGTTCGCTATGTTAGTTTACTGTTTTCTTCCGAACTCTGATAAAAACCCAAGGCGAATTTATTTCACCAGGTGGCATCGTTGCGTCCGCTGACTATATTTTGCTTAATTTTGTTATGTGTAGAATGCATTTAGGTGTAGAATAACTGTTAAAGTTATATTTTACATTAATTTTTTTCCCAAGCAGGATTTGAAACGTGGATTTTTTTTGGCTTAGGTTCATACATATGCATACATTTGTGAATCATTTTTCTTTCTAAAGATTTTTAGAAATTAAATTACTAAATGAACCTAAGCCAAAAAATTTATTTCGATTAAGTTATTTTTTTAAAATCAATATAAAAAACAAGGTTTACAAAAACATTGTCATAAAGGGTAAGAAAAAAGATCATTAATTAATAATAACACAAGGCAACAATTTTGAAAAAATTTTAGGGGCTTTGAAAACCACTATACAATTTTGATGTATTGTGGTCTCAGTAGTACAAATATGGTTCAATTTTGAAATTCTATGGAGAGGTTTTTTTTTTAAATTTTTAAGTAAAATTATAAATTTTTTTAGACGTTTCTCCACATAATTAATGATAACTAAAAAAAAAATAGTCCGATATTATTCAAATAAACTTAGAAAAACTGAAATTTACATAGCCTTTAATCCGTTAATATATTGCGTTTCAATCGGCTCAGTAGTTTCGGAGTTATAATAAAAAATTGAGGGAAAAAATATTTTTTTACGTGAAAATAGCAAATTTTTTTGTTTTAAAAAAATCATAAAAAATCGAAAACGGCAAAAATCGTTCAGATTTATTGCTTTATCGCAAAGCCACATGTAATAGGAACAAAATGAGATATCGATCATAAAAATCGATTGATTTTTTTCGAATTTATTCACAATTAAGTGAATTCGCTCATTTTCACCAAATTTTAGTTTTTTGTCTGATATACATAAAATTGAGTAGTTAATGTTCTTCTTTCGATTGATTGAATTTTGAAAACATTTTCCCCATGCTATGTACAAATTTTCACATCAAAAATGCATTACATAGCAACATTCGTGTATTTTTTGGCAAAACCTTACCTAGAATATACTGATTCTATTCTTCGAAAAGACATTTGTGTTGGATGAGCTTAAATGTAAATAAATAAATAAATTAAATAGTAGACAATTTATATTTTATTATTCACATTTATTATAATAAATAAAACAAGAAAATAAATAAATATGTATTATAAACTACAAACTCTGAAATTTTCTTTTAGTCGATTTTCTACTATTGTTGAATAACGAAGTGTTACTCTGAATACTCCAGCAAAAATCAGCCATCATGTGTGCATCCCAGCGACCCTGGTATCGTTCCTCCATTGTCCGGATATCTTGGTGGAATCGTTCGCCCTGTTCTTCACTCAAGTCTCCTAGATTTTCAGGAAAACGATCTAAGTGACTGTGCAGGTAGTGTACTTTGATGCTCATGTTGCATCCAAGATTCTGGAAGTGAGTTAACATCACTTCAACGTGCGCAACGTAATTATCACCCTTGTTATTTCCTAAAAAATTTTGAATAACCCATACAAACGAATCCCATGCATTCTTCTCAATTTCTGACATTAAACTGCCAAATTCAGTATCGTTCACCAATTTGCGAATTTGTGGGCCATCAAATATGCCTGCTTTCAGCTTTTCCATACTTAGATTGGGAAACTTCCTTGAAATATACTGGAAACATTCACTATCTTTGTTAAGTGCTTTAACATATTGTTTCATCAGACCAAGTTTAATGTGAAGAGGGGGTAAAATGATGCGATCTCGGGGCACTAGAGCCACATTTATAACATTTGGCGTACCTGGAACTAGTGTTTCCCTAGAAGGCCATTGTTTTCTCTTCCAATGTTCTGTTTTAGCTCTGCTGTCCCATAAACATATAAAACAAGGATATTTTGTAAAGCCGCTTTGTTGGCCTAAGAGGAAATTTACCATCTTAAGATCAACACAAATTACCCACTTATGTTCATCATACTTTATCTTCTTCATGACCAATGCAATTACATAGTATTCTTCTTTTACTTTGGTTGAATGTGCGATCGGCAAGGAGTGAAATTTATTTCCATTATGCAAAAGGACACACTTCAAGCTGCGTTTTGATGAGTCGATAAATAAACGCCATTCGTTCGAATCATATCTCTGTAAGCCCATGGCAGTCATCAAACCAGAAATATCTGTGAGGTACACAAAGTCATCCTCTTCAGCAAAATAATGAAGTAAGTCTTTTTCTCGAGTACGATAATACGAAACTTTAGTTTCTTTAGTTATGAGACCTGTTTCTTTCATCCGGGACGCAAGTAATTCAGAAGATATTTTCGACAATCCAAGGTCTCTAATTACATCATTAAGCTGATCTTGATTCCATGGTCTCGGCGAGAAATGTTTGTGTGGGATGAACTCGTCATTTTCAGCTGTAGATGGTAGTGCTGGATCTGACATATCTGATTGGTAAGACATACTTGAGGTTGAGTGTCCTGGTGAAGATGAAAGCACATGACTACAGCTTGCACCCCGATCTTGAGCATATTCTATTTCTTGTAAATGTAGAACTGCAAGTGTAAACCCATCATCGCATATGTTTTCCAAAACCGCTTTTTGTACTTAAACAAAAATAACACTCGGATGCGTGGTTCGCTGTTTCTCTCCATAGCATAGGCTTCAAAATTTCCAAGTGTCGTCTGTAAAATGAAAAAAAAAAATTGAAATCAGGAATATGAAGAATTCAAATTTTAACTAAGAAATATTGTAATTATAAAATATTCCAAATCTATTAATTTATACTTACTTTACGTTAGAAGACTTCATAGATAAATTCAATCGACATGGAATGCATATAGTACTCGGTGTCCAATGCTGGTTCAAATTGTGCGGATAGATATTATAGCAATCTTGATATGACTTTTGCCATGAAGTTAAAAAGCACTTCCGTTTTTTCCCGGTGATATATTGGCCGCACACATAACAAAATAAATCTGGATCGTTTTTACATAAAAATGTTCTGGCTTTCTGGCTCATTTTTATTAATATTTGAAAATTGTTTTTAACTTCTAAGCTGTATGACTCTAATTTTTATGTAGGTATTAAATGATGTTTGCGTTATCGCAAACACTTCTTGAATGAAATAAAAAGGGTCAAGGAGATCTTATAAATACTGATACTATAATTTGGGATAACCCTTTGTGTGGATACAGTTTGTGTGTACTGCAAATTTTTTATTATTCCTAAGAATCCTAAAAAACCTTAAGGACTTTTATGAGAAAAAAAATCATCCGTTACAGGTAGCTAACGGAAAATAAGAGCACTTCAGCGTACACGCACATTTATGAGCGTTTTATTACTATCCTACCTCAATCGTAAAAATTAAACAATCTTTTGTTTATTACTTATTTTTTTTTAATTATTAGAATCATAAAAATGTCATAGAGGTTTTTCCCAAAGGGGTTTTGCCAAAATGCGTGTCGTAAAATGCACCTGAGTTTTTATGTTCTGCATTTTCATTATATAGTAGGTACAATTTTCTACAGTGCTTGTAAATATGCGATACCTTCAATTAATTGTAAATAAAAATGTAAAGCATGCATCGATTTTTATGATCCATATCTAGTTTAATTTGCATGATATGTAGCTTTACTACAAAAAAATAAAAAGTAATATTTTTTGCAGTTTTCGATTTTTTTCCAGATTTTTGTTTTTCAAAAAATTTTTTTTTTTTGCTAACAATTTGTTTCATAACTTTGAAACTATTTATCGCATTAAAAAAATTTGTACACGTTATTTAAAGATATTGTAAACCTTAATTTTTATAAATTTAATTCGACAAAATCGGACTAGTTGTTTTTGAGTTATGACAACATAAGTGGAGAAATGTCTCAAAATATTGTCAATTTTACTTAAAAAATTAAAAAAAAAAAAATTATCCATAGAATTGAAAAATTTTACCATTTTTGTACTTAGGCAGCCATGATGCATCAAATCTATATAGTGGTTAGTCAAGCCTTTTTTTGCTGTTGACCTGTGTAATTAATAGTGTTTTAAAGTTTATCATACACTTAAGTGGCTGTTTTTATTTTTTTATAATGTGTTGTTCTAGCTGCGCTGCCACCTTATAAAAAGGCGTAAAAGCCTTGTAAAAAGCTTTTTGGAAATATATAACTTAAAAACAGCAAACAAATAAAAGTTCAATCAAATATCAAAATTTTGACAGTGATAATTTCAGTAAATAATTTTAATAATTTTCAGGCCTGTCACGCATTTCGCTTAGAGTGATTTTAATACCGTGTTAACCATTCCGATTGATTTTGTTTTACCTTCTTCAAATTTCTATCGACTTGTTTGTTTCTTGGAAATGCTAAATCTTCAGCCTTTAATTTAAATGTGGCAATATTGGGCTCAAAAAAGTAAACAACAAGGCCAATCTAATTAATGACACACAACAAAAGTATTATTAAATTTGAAAGTGCCTGTATAATTACGAAAATTTAAAATAATATCAAAAACTAAATAATAATTTTAGAAATTTTACCAAATTATTACGAAAGTTTTGAAGTTTTATTAAAAATCTTTCATTCAATAATAAAAAAACAAACTCAATAATAAATCGATTACAAACCACATATTTTCAACTGAGCCGTTTCCGGGTTATAAATTAAATCGAAAAATATAAGACCAAAATATTAGAATCTAAATAGAGTTAATAATTTATCCACAAATGAATTTAATGAGTTGGTAAATCTTAAGTCTCTACAGTAAATTATAAAAACTGTGATCATTATTTTATGTATTAAATTTATATTTTTACATTATAAATTTAAGTTAAAGAATTTTTACAACATGTGAAAAGGTAATAGCCCCTTCAGATTAGATTAAAATTTGTTTATATCAGTCCAAATCTTCAATGCCACTTTTGCGTTTTACGAGTACCTTTCATATCACTCGATTTTTATTGGGAAAAAAATAAGATAAAGAGGCAAAGTAACTCAAATTCAACATGATTTATTTGCGAAGCTTATTGAAAATTTCCGATTGTTAAGTATGTAGTTCTTTATTAGAAACAATCAGAGGTGTATGTTAAATTTAAACTAAATATTTGTGGCTGCAGACGAAACATTTTCAGACAGAAAAAAAAAAAAAATAAATAAAATAAAAAAATGCTAAAACAAAATTTACTATTTATTTTATGTTTAACTATTCCTATTGCTGTACAAATAAATGGAATCTGTAAGTTGTGATTGTTTTTCCTTAGGCCGTTTTTAAATAGAATTTCTTTTCAGTGGCCGAGAGCTTCCTAAGTGGCGTTTTTAGCCTTTTTAATACAAAAGATCCTAAAATAATAAATGGTACTAAGGCCAGTTGGAACGCAACTGGACATCAAGTGTCTATAAGAAGACGCTTCATAGATAAATTTTTCTTTGGCACTGGCCATATATGCGGTGGTTCTTTGATATCCAATAATGTGGTACTAAGTGCAGCACATTGCTTTGTTAAGTAAGTAAGAATGTGTAGACAGACATACAGCATACAATAAAAAGATGAAAGTTCCATATAAAATAATAAATTCTTTAATGTTAACGGCTTATTATCATAAGAAAATTATTTGGTTTTTTTCAACAATTTATAAAATACGCTAATTAATATAAACAAAAAATTAAAAACTACACAGCAAAAATAATAGCACTTCAGTTCAATTTTAACAAATTTTAGTGGTCTTTCTTAAAATAAATCGAAAATTTCACTCAGATATCTTGTAGATAAAATAATTGTATGGTTTTAATACTTTGTCTTGTGCCCTTTGTTTGCTATTACCGCGGCAGAACGCCTTTCCATGAAATCCAGTAAATGCTGGCATCTTTCAACTTTGATTGAACTAAATTTTCTGCTCTTCCTCCCAGAGCCCTTCAACGCTTGTTGGTTTTATTATAGATACACCCTTCTTTATTTCTCTCCATTTATTTTCGATAGGGTTCAAATCTAAGGACTGTGCAATCCACTACACTACATTGATAGAGTTATCGTTGAACCAGTTATAACCATTTTGATGGTATGTTTGGGGTCATTGTCTTGCTGGAAGAACCACGCTAGCGGCATTTCGAGGGAAGTATACGGCTGCATAATTTCATGAAAGATTTTTACGTAAACCGATGAATCCCTAACGGTTTTGAACAATTTTGAGGTCCAACTTATTGATTTGAGAATCAACGCCATACTATTATACTATGACCTCCATGTTTGTTAGTTTTTAATGCAAATTGTGGCTTCTATTCGCTGTTGCCTACGGACAAAACATCTTGAACCCTTTGCACTAAAAAGAAAACTTTTGGATTGGGCCATTAAAAGTCTGCGGCGAATAGTTTTCTTATGACATTTATTATCATTTTATGGGAACAGCCTAGCAATTCCCATATTTGGGAATACGATTTACCTTCCAACGCAAATTTTTTTAATTAATTCACGTTTTTTCGGCAAACAATGCTTTCCGCGACCCATAAACATACAAGTTTAAAAAAAAATTTATTACCTTCTGTTTTCAATTATTTTTTACAAAACTTTACAAAACAAATTAAAAAAAGCCTGCTGGTGATATTTTAATAACTGCACGAAACGATAAGTGTTGACAAAAGATCTTCCATAACTGATTAACAGTTACGAAATTTGACAACAAATGCACACACTCTGAAAAAGCATAAATTATGCAACTGTTTTTACACTAAAAAAAATTAATAAAATAAATAGGTGAAATTTTTACATCTTTCGAATCAGAATTTTGCAACTTGTGCTATTATATTGACCGGCACTGTATGTGTATAGCATTTTACAGTCCATAAAAATCAACTATTGGAACATGCTTTAAATTATAATTTTTTAAGTTTAAACCTGTTACTTGTTAGTTATCGGCATTTTGTCCAATTGACAAACATTTTAATTTTAAGATTTATTTTTCTGTTACTTTCGGCTATTGGAAGCCAAACACTTTTGGTGGTGAAGGGTATAAAAACAAATATATGGGACGTTATTTTTTGAGTTGAAAATTTTTGAAAGATCGGAAAATGCGTAACCCATTAAGAGCCGATGACATTTTTATATATTTTTTTTTTAATATTTTTTTTGAGTTATTATACTATGTAAATCTATTACATACATGGTGAAGGGTATATAAGATTCGGCATAGCCGAATGCAATTTTTTGATAAGATTAAAGGCGAAATCCTTCGTCATACTGAAATGTTTTTTTCAGTAGCTACTAAGAATTACTTCTTTACCATATAATTTCAGCTACGATGTTTCCCAACCCGATGGCACATTTCTACCCGATGAAAATTATATCGTAGTTATGGGAAACCTAGATCGTTTCGAGTACAACAACAATACGCTTGTGTTTGACATTCGGAATACAGTTAAACGCGTTATGAAATTTAATTTAGAAACTTTTGCAGATGATATTGCCCTCGTAATGTTGAGTGATGAAGTACCAGCTAAACATCCCACAGTGAGGCCAATAACTCTTAATGGTGGTATTTTAAAGAATAATACCATATGTCAGGCAACTGGATGGGGTAAAACCGAAGAGGTAGGTATTTCTGCAATTCTAAGAAAAAACTTATACAATTTTTTAGGGCTTTCTGGCAGATACACTTATGACCGTAGACTTACCGATTATAAGTTTCGATGAATGTTCTAAAACAAAGATCGGATCGTATATAACAAGGGGCATGATATGCGCCGGTTATTTAGAAGGTGAAAGGGATGCCTGCGAAGGAGACTCAGGTGGTCCTTTGGTTTGCAAGGGACTTCAAGCTGGTATTGTCTCATATGGTTATGGTTGCGCTTTGCCACTGAGTCCTGGTATTTATACAGATGTGGCTTTTTATAAGAATTGGATTTTAGAACAGGTAGCCTTAAATAACGGAACATTACCAAAATTTGCTGGTGAAAGTGACGGTGACGGCGCCGGTGCCGGTGATGGAGCTAAAGACTTAAGTTGTTCGATATTTTTTGTTAGTTTAATGTTAATATTTAATTTTATTTTAAGACAAGTAAAATAGTTGGTTAATGTTTAATAGAAGAAATGTTTAATAATTATTAAATTGACTTAAAAACAAATATATAAAAATTTAATAAGTAAAAGATTGTAATATAATTTATTAAAGTTTTTGTGCAGCGATTTTTACACACTGGGAAAAAGTTATTGTCTCTGTACTTAAACTGTGGAATATAGAGCTGAATTTTTTCCGAACGTTTTATTCGGTGTTAATATTCAAAATTGCAAATTAAAGGGTGCCCCAATAGTTCAATTAATTTGCTTTAGTTTCAGTTTTAAAAATACCATAAAATCACTAATTAAATTTTACACAATTTTTTCCTTGCAGACCTATATTATCTAACCAGAGAAATTAAAATTACAAATTATTATTGTCATTTTCAAAGCAAAAAAAATAGCGGTGCATTATACAATTTTAGGAAAACTTCAATGTATTTGTAGCCTACAGAGACGTAAATGTGTGAAAGTATTTTAAAGACAAAAAAAAAATCATGTTTGCTGTCTAAAAGACTAAAAGTTAAAATTAATTGATGGGGCTCGAAGAAAGTGTAGCCAGTTCACTGTATGTACAAACACTAAAGCTCCTCTGGCTGATGTTTTGCCAGGAAACCAAGCCCCCCCACTTGAGGCGGCGAAACCTCACCATGGCATCATATACAAATGAATTTTTTGATGCACTAAAAATACTTACTTTACCTTATTTTTTCTTTTCTATTCCCCTATTTACTGTTTTATTTCTTAATTTAAGCCTTTATTTTTAATTACAAGCTGAAAATTTCATTTTAAATATAAATCTACGAACATTTTTTGTTTCAATTAATTGAAAACTTTTTTTAAGTTTTTGGAAATAAATTACATGACAAAATTTAATACAAAAAAATATTTTTAATTTGAGAAGAAAAATACAAAAAAAAAAAAATAAAATATAAATTTTAATTTAAAAACAACTAATGAATACAATACAAAAATTAATATCTGAATAATTATAAAAAAATATATATTACATGGTCTTATCAAATCAAACACTGAGATATTTTAAACATTAATTTAATTATTTAAAGAGATTTTTTTCACCTAATTTTATTATATATTTGGCTAAAGCTAAATATATAAATTTTTTTTTTTTGCAGTACGTGAGTAGTACGTGGCACAGTCCGGTGGGCAAATGGTTGTTACCTGACACCCCAGGAGTGGTGGTGTCTTCATTATTACAGATACGAAGACGACATAATATGTGTCTTAGAAAAGGAGAACGCTAAAGAAATTCTGACGGATTTAAACACAATACATATCAACATACACAATGGAAAAAGAGCAAGACGGAACTGTACATTATCTTGACATAACAATAATACGAGGAATTGACTCCTTAAACTTTGACATATACAGAAAATCAACCACAACAGACACAACTATTCACAGTTGCTTAAACCATCCCACCCAACATAAACTCGCAGCATTTAGACATATGATTCACAGACTCAAGACAGTCCTACTTTCTCCAGACAAATATAACAAAGAACTCGATACAATTTACACTATAGCTAAAAATAACGGTTATAACTACACTATTATCGACAAACTACTTAGAAAATACAACACTAAAAATAAAAAGAGAGAAAACAAGGAGACAATCGATACAGCACGACGACACATTTTTACTTACACAAGACCAAAAATATATAGATTAACTAACCTTTTTCAGAAAGAAGGCTTACAGAAGGCACTAAAGTCGAGCAACAGTCTACGAAACAATCTCAAGGCATTAACAAAAATAACCGATAAATTTAACATCAGCGGAATATACAGACTTACTTGCACCTGCAACCATAAACTGGATGAACATTAAAAACAAGGTTTACAGAACACATACGATCATATAAACGGAAGAAAGAGACTTCAACTTCACAATACACCTTAACACACATGAATACAAGCCAAGATAAATAGATTAACGTATGACATTAATACATCCTAGTAAAAAAGGACGAAGGCTGGAAAACATTGAAATATACAAAACACGAACGTTTTACGCGAACAGGTAAATAAAACCTCAGACACAATTTTTACACCACTAAAATTATTAAAACAATCTAGCGAACGGAAAACACCCACAGATGGTCACACTTACCTATCCAATAATAATAAAATATTTAAATTATATACCTTCAATAAACATGACAGATATCAGGTAATCTACCATTTAAATAGACACCATCCTAACGGACAAAAAACACTGTCTATGCAACAAACATCTTACACTATCTCACCAGTACTAATCAAAACGCGGCTTGAAAATGATGTTCTCACATCTAACAGTCCACCCTAAATACGAGCATAAGACGTTATTTAACTGTCAAAAATTCTCATGCCCATACAAAATGTATGAGACCAACCCAAATAGCGCGACGCTAACGTTGGACAATTGAAAAATCCAATTTTGACTGCGCGTAAAAAGTGAAGTTGGCTGCAAAAGAAGTGTTGTTATTGTTTTTTTTTGTGGTATATACAAAAGTATTTCCAACAGTAATGACATTACAGCTACTTTAAGGTCAATGACGCGATTTTATCTCTTAATTATTTTAATTTTGTGTTTTTTAGCAAATAAGATAAGTAAACAATACTGTTCGTTTCACAACGTTGGCGCACTTATTTAAGTTACTCATTACAGCGTAAAAACTAGACGCTAAATTACGTCGTGCCTAACGCCCGTATTTAGGGTGGACTGTAAAGCGCTCGTCAAACGCACCAAATAAGCAGACAGTGACGACGGTCAAAATCGAAAGGTACGACAACAGTTTTTTTTTGTTTGTTTGTAAAACTTTAACTTTTTTTAGTTCTATTGTTTTAGATTTTAAGTTAAACAATGTACATTTTTTGATTACTTCATGCTTTAGTCAGTTAAAATACATGTTTTCTTATGAGCGTTGTCACAATCAATACCTGTCCGTCAACGCAAAGTACGAAAGTTGGCCAACTTTTGACGTATGTTGAATACTTTGACAACTATCAACTGCTTCTTCTTCTCTCAATCGTGTTTTGTGATATTAATAAAACAATTTTGATGGCAAACAAGCAATAAGTTTTAAAATTTAATTAAATTAACAAGTGAATAAAATACAAATTAAATTTAAAAGTGAATAAAAATAGAGAACAAACTTTAATTTAATATACGTTAGCAAAGTACTCATTGTACCAACCTAATCCGTATGATGGATTCCAACGATGAAACCACGTAGACGCCACAACATGTCTAAGTCCCAATTTATTTATTTTTATTTTTTTAAGATTTTTAGCTATTGAAAGCCTTTTTTTCTAATATTATCCTTTTGCCTTTTTCCTTACCTTTTTCTTATTTTCACCATAATTCATTCCCTATTAATAGCAGAATTTCTTTAACAGCTTTATCATATCACCCTGCCTTACCTTTCCCGCTCTGTCTTACCCTTTCACTGGGTGCACACGACAACCTTTAATCTTTTACTCTGCCAACAATGTTTTTATCATATGTGTATATTATCCTATCGTTAGCTGTCAGCAAGTTCAAGTTTATTTACAAAATATTTAATCAATTTATATATTTTTATTTTTATTTTAAAAATTTCCTTAAATGCTGAGTATTTTTCAAGGACTTATCTTATTTGTACCATTCACCCTTATTATGAAAACCTTTTCCCAACAATTTTGTTCCCATTTCCCACTGTTGGTATTACGAAACTCTTTTTCCCCAATCTGGTATCTTCGAATGTGAATTCCCTTATTATAAAATTAAATTTAATGGGAATTTTTTTGATATTTATCAAACATTCGTTCCCTTTGAATTTTGATGTGAGCAATGTGTAAATATTTCTTAAAAAACATAAAAAATTAGCAATTTGAATAGAAATTTTTGCATTTTTAGGGCGGTAAATAAAATTCAATTGCAGATATTAGTTGAGAAAATGGAAAGCTGCCCAAGTATTGCTAGTGGTTATTCCAAAATAACCAAGGAAGAAAGTGACTCGTTTTCTATGAAGCATATTTTCTATGAAGCATATTAAAAATTTTTATTTCCTTCCTTTTTCACTTATTTTTTACAACATTTTGCAAAACAAATTTAAAAAAGTCTACTGGTGCTATTTTAATAACTGCACGAAACGATAAGTGTTGACAAAAGATCTTCTATAACTGATTAACAGTTACGAAATTTGACAACAAATGCACACACTCTGAAAAAGAATAAAAAATGTAACTGTTTTTTGCACTCAAAAAAAAAAAAAAATATAATAAATAGGTCAAATTTTCAAATCTTTCGAATCAAAATATTGCAAGTGGTGCTATTATATTGACCGGCACTGTATATACTTCATGGGGTAGGAAAAAGATATTGTAGTAATTACAAACGGAAGGATATAATTACAAACAAAATATCGAATGCCTTCCAAAAGTAGGAACCAAATTTACAGATATTTTTTTTTCATAAAAAGTTTTCACCTACGAAAGGCAGTTAGTAATTTTTTTTACCGGCCTGGCCGGGTTACAACTTAAAAACGAAATTTTAATGACAATCGTAATTTTAAACCCCCCAGATGACTGAAAGTGAGCGGGGAGTAGAAAAAAAGCATTTTATATGAGAGTTGTATATTTCATGGGTGCTCTAATGTACACGCACACATGCAATATACGTATGTATGTAAAAATGGGTGTTTAAAATACTGATAACTGTATGGCATACAATGCACCGCGAATTTTTTCTGCTTAACAGTAAGTTTTCTTAATATTTTTTATTTTTAAAGCGAAAACAGGAAGCCAGTTAGTTATCGCACAGCAAGAGAGTTCACTTTGGTGATGGGTTCAACCTACTTAACATTTCCAACACGTTACACGTTGCAGTACGATGTCTTACAAATAATTATGAATGCCAACTTCGATATGAAGACATTCGCTAATGACATTGCTCTTTTTCTATTAAACGGGTTTGTGCCATGGAACTGGCCGACAGTGTCAGCAATTTCTTTAAATACAATAGCAGAGCCGGTGGGTGTAACATGTACCGTAACCGGCTGGGGATCAACGGGATATGTAAGTTTGCCAAAGTATTTATTTCATAAAAAAAGTTTTTCTCATTGTTTTATCTTTTGTTTGAAAATCTTTTCAGAATTATATATCTGATGTTTTAGTGGAAGCTACAGTTCCCATAGTGGATTATGGGCACTGTGAAACTAATTACGGGAATATATCTACTGACGTGTTATGCGCTGGTTATATGCATTATGGTGGTGTTGATGCCTGTCAGGGAGATTCTGGTGGTCCTCTTGTTTGCAATGGTTTCTTAGTTGGAATTGTTTCCTGGGGTTATGGTTGTGCTCTGCCCGGTTATCCTGGCATCTATACAAATGTTTCCTTTTACAATTCTTGGATTGTTGCACATACGAATTCATTTATTTGCAGCTTTTACGATGACAGTAAATCAAGTTTGAATTCGACAAAGTTTTCAACTTTCTTGTTGCCATTAATTATTTTGACTTTAGAAAAAATAAATACTTTTATGACGAATTCATGAAGCTAATACAGATAGCATTAGCATTTCGGAAGAGTTAAGTTTATAAAAAAGAATAAATTTATGAAAATAAAAACAAAATTAAAAATGTTTATAAACATATATGCAGTATGTTTAGACACATGTCCCCAATATATCAGTTCTTTTGCCATTTTTATACCCTTCACTACTAGAAGTGGAAAACTAATTTTGTCATTCCGTTTGTAATTTTTACAATATCAATTTTTAACCCCACCAAGTATTTATATTCTGAGTCCTTAAGCATAGCGAAGTCGATTGAGCGATGTCCGTTCGTGTTAGTGTTAAAATCAAGTTTTCCAAGGCACTAGATCAGCTAGAAAAAATTTAAATACGCCAATTGTTCAGATATAGTGCCGAAAGTGGTGCTGTTGGATATCAACAAGATTGGTCAATGTACTTCGACGCAGCGGGCAAAAGACCACGCCTA
This sequence comes from Cistogaster globosa, assembly GCA_937654795.1. Taxonomy (NCBI): domain Eukaryota; kingdom Metazoa; phylum Arthropoda; class Insecta; order Diptera; family Tachinidae; genus Cistogaster; species Cistogaster globosa. The sequence continues at coordinate 119,223,031 of OW569406.1, read as the reverse complement.
CATCTAGTTTTTCTATATCATTTGGAACGAAAGTAACTCTATTAAAAAAAAAAACAAGTGTATGGGGCGATAGAGCCCATATTTGCCAAGTTACGGGCCTCTTAATTTTCAAAATTTTTAAAATATCAGTATGGATATCAATTTAAAGCTTTCGAAGAGATCTTTAAGAAAGCACTAAAAATTTAAAAAAATTCTTAACCCATTATGTGCCGATGGCCTTTTTATGTAATTTTTAACTTTTTAATTCTCTGTCAGCTCTATATTTGTTTCTTTTGATTTGAGTTACTTCACTAAAGTAGATTTAGATAAATGGTGAAGGGTATAAAAGATTCGGCATAGCCGAATGAATATAGCACTATTTCTTGTTTTTAAGTTTAGTTTGTTATTTTATTTTTATGAAAGTTGATTAATTTAAAATACATACCTTCAAATTTTATAAAAAAAGTATGAATAAAAAAATATATTTAGATAAATAAATTTTCAAAAATATCGTAAATTGTAAAAACTTTAATAAATTCTTTGAAATTTAGTATCGAATATTCGTTTCATCTTTGAGAACATAAACATACACAAACATGTTTTACAATTTTATTTTGTGTGATAAGATATCAAATGAATAGCGTCAACATTGAGTCAATATTTTTTTCTGACTGATAATTACTGATTGATTATTTGTTGTTATTATAAAGTTCGTAACTTGCTAGAAAAATATTCCAATGCAACCTTAGTCAGGTTTTTATTTTTGGAATTTCAGTTATATTTTAAGTTTTGATATTGATTGTAAAAAGTAAATAAAACACAACTAAATAGAATTATGTTGGACAAGTTTAAAATTAATTACCAAATTATATTATGGATTCTCGTGATAATTTTATGTTTTACATATGGAAGTGAGTCTATGTAAAAATATCGTATTCGAAGTAAATTTAATTTTAAAAGCATATCACGGCCAGGAAGTTTTTTTATATATGTTTTTTTTTCGAAATTAAATGCTTTGGTTATACAATTACTTCATACATTTAAAACGTTTATTGTTGACAAAAAAAAAAAAATATATAATGGCGAGTTTGTAGCCAAAAATTGTGACGAAAATGCATTCAATTTTCAAGCATTAATGTGGGAAATCGGTTTCAGCAATAATTAACTAGACAATTTATGCTTCCAGGTTTCTTTTTATCATGGGACTTCAAGGTAAAACTAAAGAGTTTGCAAAACAAAATAAAAAAGATAAATTATTTTCTTGAAAAATGTTTGACTTTTAATCACACCCATGTTTTACAAAATTAATACAAAACATCGATAGCCGAATGCGTTTTTTTATGATAATTAAGCATTTTAGAGCGGATCAAATTGCTGGATTTCAAAGTCAAGACGTGTGCTGCAAGCTTTGATGTACACGTGCTGGATGACCCGTATACCAAGTTTTAAATATAATTTTATGCTGTAAGCATCGCGCTTTCAGTATTTTAAAAATGACACTAGTGAAAAAATATTATACGTATTTACATACAAAATAGTTTATGAATGAAAGAGTGGTAACTGATAAACTTTTACAAAATCTTAGATTTCTTCTTTTTTCTGACATTTTTGACAAGCGTAATCTCGTTTAAAGCCTGGTATTCTGCTTAGCTTTTAATGCGGAATACTGTCAACCAACATAGATATATTAAATCTGTATGAAAAAGTCATGAACAAATGTTGCAGTAGTATTACTCTGTTTTATGAAATGTTTCTAGCAACATGTTATCAAAGCTGTTTAATAAAGTTAAATAAAACAAATAGGCAAATATGATTATTTTCTCAAACAAAAACTAATCATATGTCTCTTGCTTACGTTTCTTAAATAATGTTGTATACGTGAAAACAATAAAATCGGAGATAGACACAATGTCAAATTTTCCACATGAAAAAATCAATGTTGCTCAAAAATTTTCACAAATTCAAATACCAGGCTTAACACAAAAAATTTTTACGTGCTCGAAAAAAAAAATCACACATCCAAATGTAACATCCAGCAAATATAATCTCAAAATTTATCCAGCATCATCTGTGTAACACATATTAATACATTTTCACAAATACCACGATAATGCTAGATGAGCATTTATTCTATGTCTAGACCACTTTAGAACCGATAAAGTCACATAGACAGACAACTTGCAAAATAAGACTTGAGTGAGCGCAAAAATTAAACCATCGCAATTTTTCATTTTTGGGACCATAATTAGTTTTAGTAAAATTTTAAAAAGAAACATTTTTTATTTTTTATATTTTATTTAACTTATAACAAATATTTGTTTTCCTGAAGATGCTACACAATAGAGTAGCGAAATATTGAAAATATATATAATAAATAAAAGACCTATTGCTTATAAATTAAATAAAATATAATACTCGTAATTAAAAAGGTCAAATAAAAACATTATAGAAACATTTTTTGTTTGGATTGTTTTGATGTTGCTAAACAACAATTACACAGCAACATTCATTTATCGAAACATGTCTTAAAATTAAAATGTAATTTAAAATGAATGTATTTTTTATTTAATTTTATATTTATTTTCACTATGCAACCTTGACATATTTTGTAATCTATTTTCGAATGTGTTCATTTTAGATGTGAACAGTCATGAAGGCAAAATTGTTGGTGGTTCCTCGGTAAGCATTTACCAAATCAAATATCAAGCTTCGCTGAGACTTAAAGCAAAAGAAAAATCAGTAGGTTTTGGTGGAGGACATATTTGTGGGGGATCGGTAATTGCCCAACGTTTAATCCTAACAGCAGCCCATTGTGTACAAGGGTAAGGAAAACAAAAATGAGGTCTTGTTTATTAGAAAATTTCTAATTTTTTTTACTAAACAATTAAGCGTTGATATGAATAAATATTTTTTGTAGTTATAAGCCCAAGGATTTAACAGTTGTAATGGGCAACGACAATCGTTTTTTCTCCAATCCCCAGCAACTGCAGTACAATGTACAAAAAATTATAAAATATCCAGGTTATAATAGCACCACTTATATAAATGATATAGCGCTGATATTTATCAATGGCTACATACCATGGAATTGGCCAACAGTTGAATCAATACGTCTAAATACTCAACACACAGCGATTAATACTCTGTGTACAATAAGTGGCTGGGGTGAAGAAGGGAATGTAAGTGAACTTTTTTTAATTTATAGACATTTTTAAATGTAAATTATTCAATTTTCTTTAATTTTTAAAGGGTAAACTATCGATGAATCTCTTATCTGCCAGCGTACCAATTATTCCATACCAACAATGTTACATTAGTTATGGCTTTATACCACATTCAATGATTTGTGCCGGCTACATAATGTTCGGTGGTGTTGATGCTTGTAAGGGTGATTCGGGTGGCCCCTTTGTCTGCAATGGACTGTTAACAGGTGTAGTGTCCTGGGGTGAGGGTTGCGCTTTAGCTTTTAAGCCAGGAGTGTATACGAATGTTAGTGCATTTAGTAATTGGATTGTCAAAACCAATAGCAGTTTAAATTATACATCTTTCGATGGTGCTACAGCTTTAAGTTTAAATATTTGTTTATGTATTTTAATGATTTTAAGGTTATTTTATTTATAAAAATAAATAAATTTAAAAAATATTATCAAAGCATATTAAAGGCAAATTAACATTCTGTGTAATTTTGTGTTAATTTGACAGACCTGCAAGTAACAGACTTTAGTGTTAAGAGCCGTATGCTTGTGTGTGCTCTACATTTGTTTACCCTTCATCTCAGGTGGAAAAATAGCAAATTTCAGTTTGCAATTCTGTTTGTTATTTCTATAATATCCATGTCCAACCCCATAAAGTATATATATTCTAAGTTTTATACATAGCGAAGTCCATTGTCCGTCCGTGTTAGTGTCGAAATTAACTTTGCCAAGGCACTAGATGATCTTCTCCTTTAAACCCCAGCCTATTACTAAACAGGTTATACCATCGATCAGATTAACATTTTAATTTAATTCAATAATCTTTAACCCAGTAAAAAATCTGGTGCCAAATTATATCGAAGCGTAGTAGAATTAAAATAAGTTCCTGTAAATATTTCTCTCATTTTAATCGATTTTTAATCGTTTAATTTGCGATACAAATTGCTTATCGCTACGGAAAATATATTTGCGGAATAAAAGCTGTTGTTGTCGGCATTGAAAATTATACAGGTCAAAGGGACGAAATTAAAAACTAAACTGTTCCTTAACTCACTTCCATATACAATGGGCTGCTGTAAGAATTACACGACGGGATATAATACTGCCACCACAGCAATGGCCGGCACCAAAGAAATAACGATCAATTTCTTCCAAACGTATGGACACTTGATAACGCGTACTATTCCACTTAACTTCCTTAACCTTTATAATGCGTCCTTGAGAACAAGCACTTGTTCCACAACCCTAAAATTGTAAATTCAATCACCATAATAAACTTCATAAAATTTTTATTAACGATTCTCTTTTAAAGACCAAATTCCTTGAATTTAAACAAAAAAAAAAAAAACACAAATAATAATAAATTAAAATTAAGTTACTAAAATTATTTGACTAAATTTGAGAAACTTAAGTGAATGCTATACACATACAGTTCCGGTCAATATAATAGCAGCAGTTGCAATATTCTGATCCGAAAGATATAAAATTTTTACCCATTTATTATATCATTTTTTTTTTTGTGTAAAAAACAGTTGCATATTTTATGCTTTCTTAGAGTGTGTGCATTTGTTGTGAAATTTCGTAACTTTTAATCAGTTATCAGTTATTAAAATAGCACCAGCAGGCTTTTTAAAATCTGTTTTGCAAAATTTTGTAAAAAATAAGTGAAAAATTAAAAAAAATTTTATAAAACTTGTATATTATGGGTCGTGGAAAGCATTGTTCGCCGGAAAAACGTGAACATATGCGTCCGAAGGCAAATCGAATTCCAATAAAATGATAATAAATGCTCTAAGATATGAGCAAAAAGTTGAATACCGTGATAGGAAGTGAGTTTTGTCAACCTTAATAGCAAAACAATTAGTACGGACAACTAAAGCAAATCCCTTTATGACAGCTACGGAGCTCAAAAAACATTGGATGTGCCGGCAAGTGAAAACTATTCGCTGCAGACTTCGAGACATCAGCCTCAATGCCTGCAATCCTTGGAAAGTTGCGCTTCTTTCCTCTAAGCACGATGTTAAACGGATATCTTTTGCTAAAACTCACCTAAATTGGCAAAAGAAAAAGCGGAGAAAAGTGTTATGTATTGACGAATCTAAAATTATTCTTTTTTTGTGGAAAGGGTTCCTGATGTTTTGTCTATAGGCCACCTTACAGCGAATAAAAGCCACAATTCACATCAAAAACGATCAAACATGGAGTTCATAGTATTATGGTTAGGCGTTGCTTCTCGTATTGAGGTGTGGGTTCTACATATTGGAACTAAACAGTTATGGATTCATCGGGTAATGTGAAAATCCTTAACAAAATTACGTTGCCGTATGCTTCCTACAAAATTCCGCTGGCGTGGTTCTTCCAGCAAGACAATGACCCCAAACACACCAGAAAAATGGTAAAAACTGGTTCAACGATAACTCTATCAATGTAGTGGAGTGGCCTGCACAGTCCTCAGATTTGAACCCTATCGAAAATAAATGGAGGGAAATAAAGAAAGGTGTAACTAAAATAAAACCAACAAGCGTTAAAGGGCTCTGGGAGAAGTGCAGAAAATTTGGAGTTCCATCAAAGTTGAAAGATGCCAGCGTTTAGTCGATTCTATGGGAAGGCCTTGTGCTGCGGTAATCGCAAACAAAGGGCACGTGACAAAGTATTGAAACCATGTAATTAATTTATCTACAAGATTTCTAAGTGAATTTTTCGATTTATTTTAAGAAAAAAATTGTTAACAATGAACTGAAGTGCTATTATTTTGGCTCTGTAGTTTTTTAGTTTTCTGTTTATATTAATTAGCGTATTTTAAATTGTTGAAAAAAAACCAAAAGTTTTCTTATGATAATAAACCGTAAACAACAAAGAATTTATTATTTTGTTTTGAGTTGGAACTGCCCAACAGTTAAACCGATGTGAATGGAGTCACTATAAATTTGTGCGTGATGCTATTATATTGAACGCAGCTGTATGTTCATACATACAAATTTACATGGTTTATAAATTTTAATTTATTATTTTTTAAACTTTTATTTCAGTGATAAGATAATTGTGACGCATTTCAAAATTCAAGTTACAAGTTTATATTGATTAGTTTTTTATTTGCGTTTTTACATAACAACCAATGTTTAAAAAAAAAAAAAAAAAAAAAAACACTAAAGTATACTGTGTTAGTATTTTGTACCGAATTTTATTAAAATCAGAACACACACAAATTCATTGATCATTAGCCTTAAATCGTTTTTGCGAGTTTGTGTTGTTCGCTATGTTAGTTTACTGTTTTCTTCCGAACTCTGATAAAAACCCAAGGCGAATTTATTTCACCAGGTGGCATCGTTGCGTCAGCTGACTATATTTTGCTTAATTTTGTTATGTGTAGAATGCATTTAGGTGTAGAATAACTGTTAAAGTTATATTTTACATTAATTTTTTTCCCAAGCAGGATTTGAAACGTGGATTTTTTTTGGCTTAGGTTCATACATATGCATACATTTGTGAATCATTTTTCTTTCTAAAGATTTTTAGAAATTAAATTACTAAATGAACCTAAGCCAAAAAATTTATTTCGATTAAGTTATTTTTTTAAAATCAATATAAAAAGCAAGGTTTACAAAAACGTTGTCATAAAGGGTAAGAAAAAAGAGCATTAATTAATAATAATTAATAGTGTTTTAAAGTTTATCATACACTTAAGTGGCTGTTTTTATTTTTTTATAATGTGTTGTTCTAGCTGCGCTGCCACCTTATAAAAAGGCGTAAAAGCCTTGTAAAAACCTTTTTGGAAATATATAACTTAAAAACAGCAAACAAATAAAAGTTCAATCAAATATCAAAATTTTGACAGTGATAATTTCAGTAAATAATTTCAATAATTCTCAGGCCTGTCACGCATTTCGCTTAGATTGATTTTAATACCGTGTTAACCATTCCGATTGATTTTGTTTTACCTTCTTCAAATTTCTATCGACTTGTTTGTTCCTTAGAAATGCTAAATCTTCAGTCTTTAATTTAAATGTGGCAATATTGGGCTCAAAAAAGTAAACAACAAGGCCAATCTAATTAATGACACACAACAAAAATATTATTAAATATGAAAGTGCCTGTATAATTACGAAAATTTTAAATAATTTCAAAAACTAAATAATAATTTTAAAAATTATACTAAATTATTACGAAAGTTTTGAAGTTTTATTAAAAATTTTTCTTTTAACAACAATAAAAAAACAAACTCAATAATATTTCCAGATTATAAATTAAATCGAAAAATATTAGAATCTAAATAGAGTTAATAATTTATCCACAAATGAATTTAAAAGCATAAACCGTTTGGTAAATCTTAAGTCTCTACAGTAAATTATAAAAACTGTGATCATTATTTTACGTATTAAATTTATATTTTTACATTATAAATTTAAGTTAAAGAATTTTTACAACATGTGAAAAGGTAATAGCCCCTTCAGATTAGATTAAAATTTGTTAATATCAGTCCAAATCTTCAATGCCACTTTTGCATTTTACGAGTACCTTTCATATCACTCGATTTTTATTGGGAAAAAAAATAAGATAAAGAGGCAAAGTAACTCAAATTCAACATGATTTATTTGCGAAGCTTATTGAAAATTTCCGATTGTTAAGTATGTAGTTCTTTATTAGAAACAATCAAAAGTGTATGTTAAATTTAAACCAAATATTTGTGGCTGCAGACGAAACATTAAAGAAAAAAAATGCTAAAACAAAATTTACTATTTATTTTATGTTTAACTATTCCTATTGCTGTACAAATAAATGGAATCTGTAAGTTGTGATTGTTTTTTTCTTAGCCGTTTTTAAATAGAATTTCTTCTCAGTGGCCGAGAGCTTCCTAAGTGGCGTTTTTAGCTTTTTTAATACAAAAGATCCTAAAATAATAAATGGTACTGAGGCCAGTTGGAACGCAACTGGACATCAAGTGTCTATAAGAAGACGCTTCAGAGATAACTTTTTCTTTGGCACTGGCCACATATGCGGTGGTTCTTTGATATCCAATAATGTGGTACTAAGTGCAGCACATTGCTTTGTTAAGTAAGTAAGAATGTGTAGACAGACATACAGCATACAATAAAAAGATGAAAGTTCCATATAAAATAATAAATTCTTTAATGTTAACGGCTTATTATCATAAGAAAATTATTTGGTTTTTTTCAACAATTTATAAAATACGCTAATTAATATAAACAAAAAATTAAAAACTACACAGCAAAAATAATAGCACTTCAGTTCAATTTTAACAAATTTTAGTGGTCTTTCTTAAAATAAATCGAAAATTTCACTCAGATATCTTGTAGATAAAATAATTGTATGGTTTTAATACTTTGTCTTGTGCCCTTTGTTTGCTATTACCGCGGCAGAACGCCTTTCCATGAAATCCAGTAAATGCTGGCATCTTTCAACTTTGATTGAACTAAATTTTCTGCTCTTCCTCCCAGAGCCCTTCAACGCTTGTTGGTTTTATTATAGATACACCCTTCTTTATTTCTCTCCATTTATTTTCGATAGGGTTCAAATCTGGGGACTGTGCAGTCCACTACACTACATTGATAGAGTTATCGTTGAACCAGTTATTACCATTTTGCTGGTGTGTTTGGGGTCATTGTCTTGCTGGAAGAACCACGCTAGCGGCATTTCGAGGGAAGTATACGGCTGCATAATTTCATGAAAGATTTTTACGTAAACCGATGAATCCCTAACGGTTTTGAACAATTTTGAGGTCCAACTTATTGATTTGAGAAGCAACTCCATACTATAATACTATGACCTCCATGTTTGTTAGTTTTTAATGTAAATTGTGGCTTCTATTCGCTGTTGCCTACGGACAAAACATCTTGAAACCTTTGCACTAAAAAGAAAAATTTTGGATTGGACCATAAAAAGTCTGCGGCGAATAGTTTTCCCGCTTGCCGACATATCCAATGTTTTTTTGAGCTCCGTAGCTGTCATAAAGGAATTTGCTTTAGTCGTCCGTACTAACTGTTTTGCTATTAAGGGAGACAAAACTTACTTCTTATCACGGTATTCAACTTTTTCATATCTTATGACATTTATTATCATTTTATGGGAAAACCCTAGCAATTCCCATATTTTGGAATACGATTTACCTTCCAACGTAAATTTTTTTTTAAATTTTTACATCTTTTAAATCAGAATTTTGCAACTTGTGCTATTATATTGACCGGCACTGTATGTGTATAGCATTTTACAGTCCATAAAAATCAACTATTGGGACATGCTTTAAATTATAATTTTTAAAGTTTAAACCTGTTACTTGTTAGTAATCGGCATTTTGTCCAATTGGCAAACGTTTTAATTTTAAGATTTATTTTTCTGTTACTTTTGGCTATTAGAAGCCATAGTGATACTCAGCACTTTTAGTGGTGAAGGGTATAAAAACAAATATATGGGACCATATTTTTTGAGTTGAAAATTTTTGAAAGATCGGAAAATACTAAAATTGAAAAAAAAATGCCTAACCCATTAAGAGCCGATGACATTTTTATATATTTTTTTTGAATTACTTCACTAAACTAGATTTACATACATGGTGAAGGGTATATAAGATTCGGCCGAATGCAATTTTTTGATAAGATTAAAGGCGAAATCCTTCGTCATACTGAAATGTTTTTTTTCAGTAGCTACTAAGAATTACTTCTTTACCATATAATTTCAGCTACGATGTTCCCCAACCCGATGGCACATTTCTACCCGATGAAAATTATATCGTAGTTATGGGAAACCTAGATCGTTTCGAGTACAACAACAATACGCTTGTGTTTGACATTCGGAATACAGTTAAACGCGTTATGAAATTTAATTTAGAAACTTTTGCAGATGATATTGCCCTCGTAATGTTGAGTGATGAAGTACCAGCTAAACATCCCACAGTGAGGCCAATAACTCTTAATGGTGGTATTTTAAAGAATAATACCATATGTCAGGCAACTGGATGGGGTAAAACCGAAGAGGTAGGTATTTCTGCAATTCTAAGAAAAAACTTATACAATTTTTTAGGGCTTTCTGGCAGATACACTTATGACCGTAGACTTACCGATTATAAGTTTCGATGAATGTTCTAAAACAAAGATCGGATCGTATATAACAAGGGGCATGATATGCGCCGGTTATTTAGAAGGTGAAAGGGATGCCTGCGAAGGAGACTCAGGTGGTCCTTTGGTTTGCAAGGGACTTCAAGCTGGTATTGTCTCATATGGTAATAGTTGCGCTTTGCCACTGAGTCCTGGTATTTATACAGATGTGGCTTTTTATAAGAATTGGATTTTAGAACAGGTAGCCTTAAATAACGGAACATTACCAAAATTTGCTGGTGAAAGTGACGGTGCCGGTGCCGGTGATGGAGCTAAAGACTTAAGTTGTTCGATATTTTTTGTTAGTTTAATGTTGATATTTAATTTTATTTTAAGACAAGTAAAATGTTAGTTAATGTTTAATAGAAGAAATGTTTAATAATTATTAAATTGACTCAAAAACAAATATATAAAAATTTAATAAGTAAAAGATTGTAACATAATTTATTAAAGTTTATGTGCAGCGATTTTTTACACACCTACTTTATAGAATTAGTTTCGATAAACAATTTTTATAAGAACGTTTTATTTAGTATTAACATTCAAAATTGCAAATTAAAGGGTGCCCCAATAGTTCAATTAATTTGATGTATATGGCCATGCTTTTGAACTTATGTATAAATAATCTGCATTATTTTCAGACCATAACATCACTGATTAAATTTCACACAATTTTTTTTTCTTGCAGACCTATGTATATTATTTAACCATAGAAATTGAAATCACAAATAATTATTGTCATTCTCAAAGCAAAAAAAAAAAAAATAGTGGTGGTGTGAAATTATTTTAAAGACCTTAAGGCGACTACGGCTGATGTTTTGCCAGGTAACCAAGCCCCCCACTTGAGGCGGCGAAACCTCACCATGGCATCGTATAAAAAAAATTTTTGGATGCCCCAAAATAAATCACTTTACATTCTCTTCTATTCCCCTACTTGCCGCTTTATTTATTAATTTAAGCCTTCATTTTTAATAACAAGCTGAAAATTTCATTTTAAATATAAATCTACGAACATTTTTTGTTTTAATTAATTAAACATTTTTTTTTAAGTTTTTAGAAATAAATTACATGACAAAATTTAATAAAAAAAAATATTTTTAATTTGAGAAGAAAAATAAAAAAAAAAAAAAAAAATAAAATAGAAATTTTAATTTAAAAACAATTAATGAATACAATACAAAAATTAATATCTGAATAATTATAAAAAAATATATATTACATGGTCTTATCAAATCAAACACTGAGATATTTTAAACATTAATTTAATTATTTAAAGAGATTTTTTCACCTAATTTTATTATATATTTGGCTAAAGCTATATATATAAAATTTTTTTTCCAGTACGTGAGTAGTACGTGGTACAGTCCGGTGGGCAAATGGTTGTTACCTGACGCCCCAGGAGTGGTGGTGTCTTCATTATTACAGATACGTAGACGATATAATATGTGTCTTAGAAAAGGAGAACCCTAAAGAAATTCTAACGGATTTAAACACAATACATAACAAAATCACATACACAGTGGAAAAAGAGCAAGACGGAACTGTACATTATCTTGACATAACAATAATACGAGGAATTGACTCCTTAAACTTTGACATATACAGAAAATCAACCACAACAGACACAACTATTCACAGTTGCTTAAACCATCCCACCCAACATAAACTCGCAGCATTTAGACATATGATTCACAGACTCAAGACAGTCCTACTTTCTCCAGACAAATATAACAAAGAACTCGATACAATTTACACTATAGCTAAAAATAACGGTTATAACTACACTATTATCGACAAACTACTTAGAAAATACAACACTAAAAATAAAAAGAGAGAAAACAAGGAGACAATCGATACAGCACGACGACACATTTTTACTTACACAAGACCAAAAATATATAGATTAACTAACCTTTTTCAGAAAGAAGGCTTACAGAAGGCACTAAAGTAGAGCAACATTCTACGAAACAATCTCAAGGCATTGACAAAAATAACCGATAAATTTAACATCAGCGGGGTATACAGATTTACTTGCACTTGCAACCATACATCCATAAACTGGATGAACATTAAAAACAAGGTTTGCAGAACACATACGATCATATAAACGGAAGAAAGAGACTTCAACTTCACAATACACCTTAACACACATGAATACAAGCCAAGAGAAATAGATGAACGTATGACATTAATACATCCTAGTAAAAAAGGACGAAGGCTGGAAAACATTGAAATATACAAAACACGAACGTTTTACGCGAACAGGTAAATAAAACCTCAGACACAATTTTTACACCACTAAAATTATTAAAACAATCTTACGAACGGAAAACACCCACAGATGGTCACACTTACCTATCCAATAATAATAAAATATTTAAATTATATACCTTCAATAAACATGACAGATATCAGGCAATCTACCTGCATAATACCATTTAAATAGACTATCTATGCAACAAACATCTTACATTATCTCACCAGTACTAATCAAAACGCGGCTTGAAAATGATGTTCTCACATCTAAAACGCTCGTAAAACGCACCAAATAAGCAGCCAGTGACGACGGTCAAAATCGAAAGGTCCGGCAACAGTTTTTTTTGTTTGTTTGTAAAACTTACCTTTTTTTAGTTCTATTGTTTTAGATTTTAAGTTAAACAATGTACATTTTTTGATTACTTCATGCTTTAAGGCCGGGACACATAGAATCCGTCATACGATTTACTTTGACAAATTCAACTAAAGTCAAAGTAACAACGGATGAGGTTGGCACAATGAATACTTTGCTGACGGATGTTAAATCAAAGTTTGCTGTCTATTTTTATTCACTTTTAAATTTAATTTGTATTTTATTCACTTGTTAATTTAATTAAATTTGTATTTTATTGTTTGCCACCAAAATTGTTTTATTAAAATCACAAAACACAATTAAACCGCAGCAAGAGTTAAAAGAAAACAGAGAAGAAGAAGCAGTTGATAGTTGTCAAAGTATTCAACATACGTAAAAAGTTAAAAGTTGACCAACTTTCGTACTTTGCGTTGACGGACAGGTATTGATTGTGACAACCCTCATAAGAAAACATGTATTTTAACTGACTTGTCAGTTGAATTTGTCAAAGTTTAACGTATGACGGATTCTGTGTGCCCCGGCCTTTAGTCAGTTAAAATACATGTTTTCTTATGAGCGTTGTCACAATCAATACCTGTCCGTCAACGCAAAGTACGAAAGTTGGCCAACTTTTGACGTATGTTGAATACTTTGACAACTATCAACTGCTTCTTCTTCTCTCAATCGTGTTTTGTGATATTAATAAAACAATTTTGATGGCAAACAAGCAATAAGTTTTAAAATTTAATTAAATTAACAAGTGAATAAAATACAAATTAAATTTAAAAGTGAATAAAAATAGAGAACAAACTTTAATTTAATATACGTTAGCAAAGTACTCATTGTACCAACCTAATCCGTATGATGGATTCCAACGATGAAACCACGTAGACGCCACAACATGTCTAAGTCCCAATTTATTTATTTTTATTTTTTTAAGATTTTTAGCTATTGAAAGCCTTTTTTTCTAATATTATCCTTTTGCCTTTTTCCTTACCTTTTTCTTATTTTCACCATAATTCATTCCCTATTAATAGCAGAATTTCTTTAACAGCTTTATCATATCACCCTGCCTTACCTTTCCCGCTCTGCCTTACCCTTTCACTGGGTGCACACGACAACCTTTAATCTTTTACTCTGCCAACAATGTTTTTATCATATGTGTTATGTTAGCTGTCAGCAAGTTCAAGTTTATTTACAAAATATTTAATCAATTTATATATTTTTATTTTAAAAATTTCCTTAAATGCTGAGTATTTTTCAAGGACTTATCTTATTTGTACCATTCACCCTTATTATGAAAATCTTTTCCCAACAATTTTGTTCCCATTTCCCACTGTTGGTATTACGAAACTCTTTTTCCCCAATCTGGTATCTTCGAATGTGAATTCCCTTATTATGAAATTAAATTTAATGGGAATTTTTTTGATATTTATCAAACATTCGTTCCCTTTGAATTTTGATGTGAGCAAAATGTAAGTATTTCTTAAAAAAGATAAAAAATTAGCAATTTGAATAGAAATTTTTGCATTTTTAGGGCGGTAAATAAAATTTAATTGCAGATATTAGTTGAGAAAATGGAAAGCTGCCCAAGTATTGCTAGTGGTTATTCCAAAATAACCAAGGAAGAAAGTGACTCGTTTTGGGCAGATGCAATAACTTCTTTAAATAGTGCGGGACCTCCGAAGAAGACTTTGCCAGAATGGAAAAAGGTATTAAGGGGTTATTTTTTAAATTTTAAATAAAAAATAATATCATAAATGTTTCAAAGGTTTGGATAGACCAGCGACGATATACTCGGAAAAAGGCTGCAGATATTCATCGCTATCGGGAAGGTACTGGAGGAGGGCCACCAAAAAAGCTTCGGCTTAACTCGACTGAGGAACGCATTTATAAATTGGTGAATATGAAAGAGGCTGTAGAAGGGGTCGAGGACTCTTTTGTTTTTGGTGGTTTAGAAATTAATAAAGAAAATAGTTCTATAGAAGTAAATAAGGAAAATACAGTGCATTTGGAAGAGGAGATTCCCACACCTTCACCATCGTCTAGTACAATTCCTCCCTCAATGACATCCCGAAAACTATTTACACCAAAGGCTAAAGAAAAGTCGGCTGTGGGCCTCATCGAGACAGAAATTAAAGCTCAAGAAAAAATGGAAGAGAAGATGACCGACCTGGTTGACTTGTTGAAAGACGATAATACTGAAACAAAAGTTTATGTGAAGAGAATTAGCCGATCCCTGGAAAAAATTGTGGATTTCAACACCAAAATATTGGATTTGAAACAAAAAAAAAAATTTATTTGAAAGAAAAAAAACTAAACGAAATAAAACGGCATCATATGGAACTTGAAAAGTTAAAGGTACAGAAAATACAAAACCAAATTGACGGAAGTGAGAAATTGATCCAGCTTAAACAGATGAAGTACTCCTTAATGGGAGGAAACCCAATGTAAAATAATTAATCGGCCTTATTCCCGACGTCGTCGTCATCAGACTTTTGTCAATTTTAGAAATTTTTAATGTCTAACTAAATGAATTAATTTGTAGCCTTATTGTGAAGTTTCTCTTAATTTTTTGTTTCTAAATTAATTTTTAAATTAATGAATAAACCAATAATCTTTTATTAAAAAGAACATGCTATATTGTTTCTTATTTCTTGCGCAACATTTTGATAAGTGGTTGGTGGCGTTGAGATAAGTTCCTCCTCCGTTTCTTCATCACAACTTGTGTACTCGACAGGGTCGCATTTGTAGGAGATACAAATGTTGTGCAACGCTACGCACAAATTGACTATTTTTATAGCTTTTTTTGGAGAATAGTACATCTCTCGTGCTCCAAGAAGGCACCTCCATCTATTTTTTAAAACGCCATTAGTTCTCTCTATGATGTTTCTGCACTTCGTGTGGGCCTTATTGTACTTTTCTTCAACAGAACCATGGAGGGGACTCCTGTATGGGGTCATCAGCCATGGCTCCAACGGGTAGCCACCATCTCCTGCAATAATAGTATAAGTTTATCATAAACTTCAAAACGAAAGTATAAGTATTTACATACCAAGCAACCACATACGAGTATTTCTTCCTTGTTCAATGAACTGTCTTTCCAGTTCTTTGCAATAATTGCTCATGCTCCATACAAATGAGTCATGGCATGACCCAGGGTGAGTTGCGTCTACATACCGAATCCTCATATTGTGATCACATATCTGGAAAGAGTTTGAGAATTGAAAATCAGAAAAACATTTAATACAGCTTACTTACCAGGGTAACATTGAGGCTAAAACGGCCCTTTCTATTGTAATACAGATGTTTTACATCTGGCGGAGAGTGAATTATGATATGGGTTCCATCTATACACCCAAACACTCTTGGGATATTGAATTTTTTAAAAAATTCCTCCGCAGCATTCCTGTTTTCTTCATCGGATGGAAATTTAATCCACTTACTGCATATTGGAACTTCCATAGTGTGGAGGAATTCCTTCAGCACCACAGAAAACGTAGACTGAGCCATTGCCACCTGGTAGTCTCTTGCCACACCCTTCTGGTAGCTGCCCTCAGGAAAAAAACGTAAGCACGCACTCAGCTGTATTATTAAAGGAATTTTGGCTTTGGTCCGTTTTTCTGTCATCAAAAGGTTCATCTCCTATAGCAGATATTTAAAAGCATCCTTATTTATGCGATAATGCATTTTAAATCTATAAAAACAATTTTAAAAAAATTTTATATCACAAAAATCATTTTACTTACTGGCAATCTGGAAGTTCAAAAGGATTGCAGGCATCTCGCAACTTCTTTCGTTGAAGTTTTTCATTCCCTCTGTTGACGTCTTTATCATTTTGGAGCAGCAAATGCAAGGAGGCACTTATTGGAAACATTTTTTTAAAATTTGGAGTTTTTAAAGATTTTGTATTTGTAAACAGAAGAATTTCACAATTTTCAGCAAATCGGTCATATAAAATTTACTCTAAAAAACAGCTGACAACACTTAAGTTCAATGTTCGAAAATGTGAGCTGATTTGCAATGTTCCCATTATTTCATAATAGCAAATCTTTGGGAATGGGAATTCCCATACAATACATTTTTGGGAATGTGAACTCACATTCCCTTTGTGAATGTGAACTCCCAATAATTTTGTAATAGGGGTGAATATTCTTAATAACTTCAAAAAAAAAAAAAAATAAATAAAAAGAGGGAGGAATTTATTATTAAAAACGAATGACAAACTTACAAATAAAAGAAAAAATATATACAAAAGGTGTCATCGAGCCTATTGTATTGTACACTACATTAAAAATATCTAAGGTTTTTTTTCTCCTATGATAAAATAAGAGGTTTACTTTCTCGTAAAGGAGACTGACTTCGTTAAAAGCAAGAAGATCAATAGGTGACAAATATTTTGCCCTCTCAATGGGCTCTAAATTGGCGGTCCTTTTAAAGCATTTCCCAACAAGGCCGTTGTTTAGATGACGAGCTCTTTCGGTGAAGGCAATACGTGATGCCATCATAAATGCATCAATTCTCTCAAAGTAATAGCAGCATAAATCGATCTGTAAAAGGGTCAAAATCTAGAGTTGTAAGTCATCACCCTATCAATAAACGAGGATAGGATTGTAGTTATCGTCGGTCTATCTATGGGACGAATGGAAAAGTACGGATTTGCCAGCACTAAGCCACATAGCACACGACCACTGGAGTCGACCATTGTATCCGCCTAGAATTTATGCCTAAATAAGTCTCAGTTACCAGTTTAAAACCATTTTGATGGGCTTTATAATCACAGATAATACACACATCTCTTCTAAAGTTGTTTGGAATGCAATCTTATGTGTGAATTTTTATTTTTGTTTAATGGCGAGTTTTCTTAAAGTCACTTAATTACAGTTATATTTTAAGTCATATTTAAGTCACAATAAAGAGTCCTCCGAAGATAGACATAATTAAGTGTCACTTCAGAGTCTCAGTGTGAGCCATTTTACGAAAGCACTTTAGATGGTTTTTTGTGAGCCTTTTTTCGGAGTATTCATTAAATGGTTGGCTGGGTTTTGTTTTATTGGAGTTTATTTGAATCTTTTTTAATATCAGAAATTTATGTGAATGTCAATAACTTTTGGACATTAAATTTATTTGACAACTTCATTTTCGTAATTTTTTAAACATAAATATTTTTATTTCCTGTTTCCTGATGATGTCATCGAGTTGTGTAGCAACATATTAAATATAAAAATAAAAAATTCTGATACAAAAAACCTTAAGCTTAAAAATAGAATTATTAAATAATAAAAGTAACTTAAATTTATAAATCTTTAAGTGTTATCTAAATTTATTACCAGTGTGATAAGCTAAACAATTTCTTTAGGTGGTTTGTATTTCCTAGAATTTTAGTTGCTTCTTTGGTAAAAATAAGTTTTGTTACCATTAAATTATTTATACACAAATAAGTTTTTAATTTTGCGTATACATTTATATTATTTTCAAGAAAAATCGCATTTTTTATTAATAAACAGCCAAGTTCGGTTGCCAATATCTGAACACAATTTAATTTAAAATATAATAAAATTCCATAAAATCAAAAAAATACTTAATAAATAACTCCAGTAAATTTTAGATGTAGAATTACCAAATGATACTTCATCATTTAAGGTTGAGTTATTTAAATCGGCTTGATCTTTAATCCAATCATAATAAAACGCCACATTGGTATAGACACCAGGAAAGCCTGGCATAGCACAATTAAAGCCAAATGATACAATTCCTACAAGTTTATTATTACAAATTAATGGACCTCCCGAATCTCCCCTGCAAGCATCACTCTTGCCACTCATATAACCAGCACACAACATGCCGTTCAAAATGGCCGTAGGACCATAGTTAAGAGAACATGTTGCTTTATTTATGATCGGAACTTCAACCATCATTAAATTTTTTGCATACGTTTGCTAAAATAAAAATAGAAAATATAAATAAAATAATTCATAAAAAAATAAACTGCGTTAATAAAAAATTTAAAAATTAATAAAAATTCTTAAAGTTAAACTTGGTTCTGCTTCAGACAGCCTTTTTCAGAATTTAATTTTCTGCAGATGCCCCGAAATTCATATCACATAAACTGTGGCAGTGTAGACTTAAAATATAATGAACGTTTTATTATTTTACTTGGCCGGGAATTTTAAACGCTTAAACGAAAAAAACTTTGCTTTTGATATTTTTGACAGTCAGATAAATTATGATTTCACCTATAAACATAACCATGATGTTGTTTTTTTGCAAACATTTTAGTTAAGATTAATTACCTTTTCCGTTAAACCCCAGCCGGTTGCTAAACAGGTTGTACCATCGATAACATTTACATTTTCATTTAATTCAATAATCTCGAACCCAGTAAAAGATTCTGGTATCGATTGATTTAAAAACATTAATGCCAAATCATTTTGAAGCGTAGAAAAATTAAAATTGGTCGCTGTAATTATCTTAATAACACTGAATTTAAGCGAGTTCTCATCATTTAAACTGCGATCCAAATTGCCCATCACCACAGAAAAATTATTGGCGGGATAAGAGCTGTTATTGTCGGCACTGAAAAAAAAAATAAGTCAAAGGGACGAAAATAAAACCTAAACTGTTCCTTAACTCACTTCCATATACAATGGGCTGCTGTAAGAATTACACGACGGGATATAATACTGCCACCACAGGAATGGCCGGCGCCAAAAAAATAACGATCAATTTCTTCCAAACGTATGGACACCTGATAACGCGTACTATTCCACTTTACTTCTTCACCATTTATAATGCGTCCTTGAGAATTGGCATCTACTTCACAGCCTTGAAATGGTAAACTAAACCACCATGATAAATTTATTACAAAATTTATTAACGATTTTTTTCTAAAGACCATAATGCCTTGAATTTAAATAAAAACTGAGTAACTGAAAGTATTTGACTAAATTTGTGATGATTTATAACAGTTTGAAGACGGATTCGTAATTGCATTTATCTGCTCAAGTGACTCGTATCGAGTATTTTACATTTATAAATTTTAATTAACTATTTTTTTTTTTTTTTGTTTAACTTTTATTTTAGTGATAAGACAATTGTGATGTAATTTAAGATTCATTAGACATTTATATTGTAAATATTGATCATTTTACTATTATTGGTTTTACATAAAAACCTATTTGGAAATTGTTTCGTTTTTGTTCAGACGACTCCACTGCAGGAAATTTTAAACGCAGAATAAATTGTTTATTTACTCGTGAACTGAACAATACAGTTAATAAAAGCCGTTATGAGCAGCAAATGTCTCTGTTCCCCTCACTTTTCTAATGTGTTTCTTAATTGTTATGTTGTATGGAAAACCAAAAGTCTAAGAAAATTTTTAAGTACAAAAACAGTTACAAGAAAACAATTGGCACAAAAAAAAGAAATTAATCAAAAACAAAGCAGTTTACTTTCAAGTTAGAAAATTATAAAGAGCTGTCATACTTAGATGGACTAATTGTTAGAAGGCAAAATACAGTATCCATGGACTGGCAGCAAAAACCAACTGCCTAATGGATATTTATCAATTTTCACTCCTACCACTCGAAACACGTTAAAATGAATACTGCACGGAATTTGTTGCCTTTGACACATCAACATGTTTTTTTCGGAGAGAATTCTGCAATCACAACTCACAAACAATAAATCAAAAATAGATAAATTCGGTCAATAAAATTTAATAAATAAACAAAAACTGCAGCGGAGACGGGCCCGAGGTACGTGAAAAAGTGACAAAATCGAAATTAGAAACAAGATTGGCTGCACATGGTTACTCAGACTATAAAACACGTTCAGTTACTACGGAATAAAAAACAGCATGGACAGACCACTGTGCAATCAGTGATCACTCTCCCAATTTTGTTGTTGATGCAATAACATTTTAAAGAGAGAGCAAAGACAATAGATAATTGTCTTTGGTGAGAATAATTGAGAAAAAAATTACAAAACAGAAATTTTACACGTAATTAATACTCCGACGAACATTAAAATAATTAAATAATATTTAATATTACAATAGAAGAGTTTTATTTAAAAACAAGAATACTACATTGCTTTCATATTTGTATATCTTTTTGCATTACAAAATGACTTATTTTTTCACACAAATAAAAAGGATTCTATATATGAATCGAGGTTCTAAGGGACCTCTTCACAAAATTCCATTCAAATCAATCCAGCAGATTTTACCTGATGTGAACACAAACAAGCAGACGAACAGACAAAAAAATTCAAAAATACTTAGGCGTTTTGTATTTCATATTAATTACTACACTATCTACACTAACAACAAAGTGTTCCTAAAAGCAAAGTTTTTTAAAAAACAATAATAAAGCGAGTTTTCTTTAAAAATAAGTCATTTCTCTATCGATATTTTAACAAAAGAAGATAAATTTTGTTGATTAAAAATTTATTATTTTAAAGATATTTTTTTTTGCAGATGTGAATAAACTATATTTTATTTGAAATGGTTCAACATTTGGGAACACCAAATGCATTTAAAACTGACTTTAATCCCTTGTCAAATAACACACAAGGCATGCACACATCTACCCAGCAAACATTTGAATAAAGATGCTTTTATAATGTTGAATGACAGAAAATAAATCCAACATTAGTTTCTTGAGATTATTCTCGAGAGGGAGGGCAAGCATTGAATTTGTGAACTCATTGTATTTATAAAATTTCCACGAATAGTAAAATATTCTTTATTGGCCACGATAAAAAATTGTTTATTCATTTATAGTTCTAGCTAAACGTAACCAAAATTATAATTTCAAGTTAAAGAATTTTCACAACATGTGATTAGATTAAAAATTGTTAATTTGAGTCCAAATGCCGCATTAACGAGTGACTTTCATATCACTCGATTTTTATTGGAAAAGAAACAAGATAAAGAAGCAAAGTAAGTCAAAATCGACATGTTTCATTTGCGAGGCTCATTGAAAATGTTAAGCAGTACTTTATTAGAAACAATCAGAGGTGTATGTTAAATTTAAACCAGATATTTGTGGCTGGAGACTAAATATTAAAAAAAAATTAAGAAAACATGTTAAAACAAAATTTATCATTTATTTTGTGTTTAACTGTTGCTATTGCAGTTCAAATAAATGGAATCTGTAAGTTGTGATTTATTTTTCTTAAGTCGCTTTTAAATAAATTTTTTTTCAGCGGCCGAGAGCTTCTTAAGTGGCGTTTTTAGCTTTTTTAATACAAAAGATCCTAAAATAATAAATGGTACTGAGGCCAGTTGGAAAGCAACTGGACATCAAGTGGCTATAAGTACACGAACCAGAAAAAATTTTATCTTTGCCACTCTCCATGTATGCGGTGGATCTTTGATATCCAATAATGTCGTACTAAGTGCAGCACATTGCTTTATTGAGTAAGTACGAGTGTGTAGACAGACATAAAGCACAGATTATAAAGAGAAAAGTTCCACTTTAATAACTTTTGTTTGCATTTCTAAAACCTTAGTCGTGATTGAGGCACGCACATAGATACACATACAAAAAATTAAGAAAGAAAACATGAAAATTTATAACAGGTTAGGGCAGCCTCTTATCCTCTTGTAACGCAGCTAAAAGAGCTTTATTCAAAACTCGGTCCTTAGACCTTTTTGACTGACTAATGGTGTCCTTAACATCTTCTTGAAGTAGATAATTTGTTGACCTGTAAGTCACAAGATTTTCTAAATGTTTATATAAGCTAAAACCATAAGAAGACACGAATTTTATTTGCATTAAAATAAATTCACACAAAAACGTTTTAAAAATATTTGTATCTCTCAAACGCACAGAGGAGGAGTATTTGACCCAAAAAGTTGGCCAAAAAGGCAAAAATTAGTTTGATGAAATCCTAAGAAGAAATTACGCAGATCGATAGAGAACAAAATTCTTCATCATATCGCGCATTTAAAAGGTTGTAAGTTAAGATTTGTAGTTGTGGGACACTGTTAAGGTCAGGAAAGTGAAGAAAATTGCATGCGTTTTTATTGAATTTTTTCGATATAAAGATATTTATATCATATTTTTTATGGCTAAACGAATAGAGGTATTACATTGATTTTTTTTTTGCCTAAAAGATTTCATCAGAAACTATTTTTAATATTTAAAAAGAAAAAATAAATATTTATTTTTAAAATATTAATTAAAAAAAACTATATATTGAAATATATAAACTCTTGCCAAAAGAAAAGGAAAAGTTTTTTGAAAGTGAAGGTAGCTGTTGTAGAAATAATGTTAAATACCAGAATAAAATATGAGATCTCTTATTTACCTGCTTTAGCATTGTTTATAAATGCCAACTTTAATGTATATCCATGCTACTCATTGCTAAAAAATACCAAAACAAAAAAAAAAAATTGCTTTCCTAGTGAAGATGCCATAACCGTAACTGAGACATTTGCGATAGTGAAGCTGCAATCTTTCCTCGACCACACAGCAACACGCTTATGTACATACCTTGACGAGGTTTTACAGCAGTTGTATTATGCAGAACTTCAGTTTCTGGAACTTATAAGCAAATGCGGCTGTGACAAATCGCATCAATCATCTTGTAAGCAAAATGTTGAAAATGAAAACCATAGTGAAGCTAATATATTTCAAAGTAGTTTTGTGCCAATTAAATTAATCACAACAGCTAAGGGAAAAATAAAAACGATATGGCGAAATCCAACACCATCCTCAACCAGGTTGTGTAGACCAATTTGAATCCGTCTTGTGCACGAAACTAATGATATCACAAAGCAGAAATTGAATTGTTAAAAAAAAGTGAAGTAGCATGTAATGGAATTATTGCACGCACAAATTAAACACGCGATCTTCCTGAAAACCCTGATGTTTTGAATTTTGGGCTATCAACTTAAGGCCAGGATTCACTATCATACACAATCGTACGATTTAATCACACAAAAATCTGACAGAATTCTGTCCTACTTTAAAAATCGTTTCAAAATGGCGTCCTAGGCGCCACACTATTATACAAAAAAGATGCGAAAAACAGATGATTTTAATATTTTGTTGTTGCTTTCTTCTCATCTCCAAAAAAAATCAACTCTGATCGCATAGAAAAAATCATTTTATGAATTATTTCAAAAGATTATAAAATCGTACAGATCTGTCAAAAAGTCTGTCACACACATACACTTTTAATCCACACTATAATACTTTTTGAGCACAAATGCAATTTTTGACAGATCGTACGACTCAGTATGATAGTCAATCCTGGCCTTTAACACGAACACATATGCTTTTTAGAATCGATACTTCATCTTTCATATAAACTGACACTTTAAAAGCGACAAGTAAGGAGCAATGCAGATAAAGCAGTTGTTAAAGAAAGAAAGATAATCATCCAGAAGAGGTTTAAGGAAGAGATGGGGCTACTTATAGATATTCCAAAACTAGGATATGGCAACACTGATGATGGCAACGCATCAAGAAGATTTTTTTTTCGAATCCAGCAACTGTTTCGAAAGTTACTGGCACAAATCAAGAACTAATCAAACGTCTGAATATAATATTGGAAACCATAACTAGCGAGCACCGCATTAATATTGAAATGTGTGTACAGCTCTACAATTGGCATCCCATGAGTCCAACGAAGCACAAAATTCTAATTCATGGCGGTACTGTAATAAAGCAAGCAATCTTGCCCATTGGACAAATGTCAGAAGAAGCTGCCGAGGCCAGAAATAAACACTTCAGATTATATCGTGCTAATTATTCGAGAAAATTCAGCAGAATCGATACAAATTGAGATGTTCTAAATAAGTTATTTTGGAGCAGTGCTGAAATACATAAAAAACAGGAAAGATGAAAAAGCCTTTTTCATCAGATACTATTAAACTACTTCTTCCTGATACAGATGATGACGCCTATGATGAAATACGTATGACGTGATCATAATTTTGAACATTTTAATTTGTTTAATTTTTTTTAATGTGAGGAGTATTTAAAAATATAAAATAAATATTAAAAGTGCAAATGTTTTGGTTTATTTGGTTGTTTATCCCTTATAGGAAGCCAAGCTACCAGTCCAATTTATTTCAATATTTAATATTGAATAAATTATCATTTTGACAATAGTTCGACTATCTGAATTTAATTTTAGTTGCTTTGAGAATAAAGTACAGTTGCAAACCAAATTGTGGAATGGTTGAACAACCTCTTCTGCGTGGAGAAAATTATACATTTTATAACTTATTTTATGTACTTTTGTTTTCATTATTATCAATCCTGTTTACATAAACATTTAAATATATAAATAAAAATTTTTAAAAGCTATTGAAGAGAGCTGATTGAAAAGTTCGTAATTGAAATAAAAATTCTTTTCTTAATTATATTTTTAAATTAATATTAATTTATTAATATTTTAATGCCTGAAAAAGAAATTTGAAAATTTCCAACAAAATACATAAATGCGGTTATTTATTTAAAAAATTTGTAGATTTATTTAAAAAAATTTAACTTACAAAATCTAAATTATATTGTATTATTTTTATTTATATTTTTACAATGCAATTTTTTGATAAGATTAAAGACGAAATCCTTCGTTATATTGAAATGTGTTTTCTAGTTGTCACTAAGAATTACTTCTTTACAAATATATTTTTAGCGACGATATTCCTCAACCAGATGGCACATTTTTTCCTGATGAAAATTTCATCGTAGTTATGGGAAACGTAGATCGTTTAGAGTACAACAAAAATACGCTCATATTTGACGTTCGGAAAATAGTTAAACGCGTTATGAAATTTAATTTAGAAACTTTTGCAGATGATATTGCCCTTGTAATGTTGGATGGCGCAGTACCAGCTAAACATCCCACAGTGAGGCCAATAACTCTTAATGGTGGTCTTTTAGAGAAAAATACCATATGTCAGGCAACTGGATGGGGTGACACCGGAAAGGTAGGTAATTCTTTAATTCTAAAGGCCGTGTCAGATAGAACTTTTTCGCTTTGCGTGACATTTCAAACTTTGAAAAAAAAAGTGTAAAACGCAAGAGGTATGTCACAATAAAAACTTTGACAGCGCTTAATTATTGTTTTTTTACGTTAAAAGTGCATAGTAGTTTTTATATTTTCATTAAAATAATATTAAAAAATGTTATTAGAGGACATATTGGAATTGGTTCTAATCCTAATCTTAATGAATGAAGCATTTTTATATAACTACATGTATACATAAGAATATTAAAATAAACTATTTCCTATAGTTAAAATAATTTGTTACAAATTAATACTAGAAGCCTTTTTCAAAAATAATAAAGGAATAATATTTAATAAAAAAATTACATTTTAAAATACTTACCTCTTTTACTTTAGATTTTGCAAAAAATAATATACAAATGTATAGCAGCTAATTGCCAAAGCGCGCCAAAAGATGAGTGTTGACCAACTTTGCGCTTTGCTTTGCGTTAAAAGTGCTTTATGTGACATGTTTCATATAAGTTCATACATTTTATCTTAAATGTCAAAGCGAATTTGCAACGCAACGCAAAGCAAAAGTTTTATCTGACACGGCCTTAAGAATAAAGATTTACAAAATTTCTTTTAGGGTTTTATGGCAGATAAACTTATGACCGTAGACTTACCGATCATAAGTTTCGATGAATGTTCTAAAACAGAGGTCGGATCGAATATAACGGAGGGTATGATATGTGCTGGTTATTTAGAAGGTGGAAGGGATACCTGCAAGGGAGATTCAGGTGGACCTTTGGTTTGCAACGGACTTCAAGCTGGTATTGTCTCATATGGTTATGGTTGCGCTTTGCCCCTGAGTCCTGGTATTTATACAGATGTGGCTTTTTATAAGAATTGGATTTTAGAACAGGTAGCCTTAAATAACGGAACATTACCAAAATTTGCTGGTGAAAGTGACGGTATCGTTGCCGGTGATGGAGCTAAAGATTTAAGTTGTTCGATATTTTTTGTTAATTTAATGTTGATATTTCATTTTATTTTAAGAAAAGTAAAATAGTTAGTTAATGTTTAATAATTATTAAATTGAATAAAAAACAAATATATAAAAATTTAATACGTAAAAGATTGTATTCATTCGGATCTTCTACACACCGGGTTACCTGAATTTTCTTGAAAAACTTTTCACTTAATCAAAAGCTAATGTCTGTGGACTTAAACTATTGAAAATAGAGTTGAATCGTTTCCGAATTGCAAAAAATCCTAAAAGCATAATTTATTGTTTCTTATTGATGGACTGATAATAAGTTGGCTTGATTCGATCCTTAGTCTGAGGGTGGATTGAGCAAACGCTTCGTAAAGACCCTACCGAAGTTCTTGTTTACAACCCAAAAGGCAGTAGATATAGAGGGTATCCTAAAAAATCTGGAAACGCTCTACGCTGAACGAAAATAAACACCATCCTGATATCAACAACTGAACAAGCCTACCGAACTTGCAGGCGATTGCTTCTGGACGTTCTAGATGGAGGAATTTTATTGATGGCCTAGATGCAGCGAAGAGATATATGATTCATTGGATTTTAATTTCATTGTTGTGTTGGCTAAAAGAAGCGATACATTATAGAATTAGCTTCGATAATCAATACAAAAATTGAAGGGTGTTTCCACAGGTGACGAACATTGATCTATATGGGCTTATTTTATAAACCCCTATAGAAAAACGCATGAAAATTGGTCAGAACATCGATTGCTATGACCGTTACCGTAACAAGTACTTACATATAGTTCTAGCTCTTTCTGTATATTTATCCTATCGTAAGCTTTCTGAAACCATTTTGATGGACTTTATACTCACAGATAATACACACATATCCTCAGAAGCTGTTTGGAATGCAATCTCGTGTGTGAATTTTTATTTTTGTTTAATGGCGATTTTTCTTAAAGTCACTTAATTACAGTTATATTTTAAGTCATATCTAAGCCACAATAAAGAGTGCTCCGAAGGTAGACATAATTAAGTGTCACTTCAGAGTCTTAGTGTGAGCCATTTTACGAAAGCACTTTAGATGGTTTTTTGTGAGCCTTTTTTCGGAGTATTCATTAAATGGTTGGCTGGGTTTTATTTTTTGTTTTAATTGGAGATTATTTGAATCTTTTTTAATATCAGAAATTTATGTGAATGTGAATAACTTTTGGACATTAAATTTATTTGACAACTTCATTTTCGTAATTTAATAAACATAAATATTTTTATTTCCTGTTTCCTGATGATGTCATCGAATTGTGTAGCAACATATTAAATATAAAAATAAAAAATTTTGATACAAAAAACCTTAAGCTTAAAAACAGAATTATTAAAGAAAAAAAGTAACTAGAATTTATAAATCTTTAAGTGTTATCTAAATTTATTACCAGTGTGATAAGTTAAACAATTTCTTTAGGTGATTTGTATTTCCTAGAATTTAAGTTGCTTCTTCAGTAAAAATAAGTGTTGTTACCATTCAATTATTTATACACAAATAAGTTTTTAATTTTGCGTATAAATTTATATTATTTTCAAGAAGAATCAAATTTTTCTTAGTTAAAAGCCAAGTTGGGTTGTCAATATCTGAAAACAATTTAATTTAAAATTCCATAAAATCAAAAAAATACTTAATACTCGTAAATAACTCCAGTAAATTTTATATGTAGAATTACCAAATGATACTTTATCATTTAAGGTTGAGTTATCTGTGTTATAAGAATCCATGGAATATAATTTCTTATCTAAGCTGGCTTGATCTTTAATCCAATCATAATAAAACGCCACATTGGTATAGACACCAGGATAGCCTGGCATAGCACAATTAAAACTAAATGATACAATTCCTACAAGTTTGTTGTTACAAATAAATGGACCTTCCGAATCTCCTCTAGAAGCATCGCTCTTGCCACTCATATAACCCGAGAACAGGTTGCTTTATTTATGATCGGAACTTCAACCATCGTTAAATTTCTTGCATACGTTTGCTAAAATTAAAATAGAAAATATAAATAAAATAATTTATAAAACTATAAACTTCGTTAACAAAAAATTGAAAAATTAAGAAAAATTATCAAAGTTAAACTTGGTTTTATTTTCAGACCGCCTTTTTCAGAATTTAATTTTCTGGAGATGCCCCATAATTATATAAACTGCGGCAGTGTTGACTTAAAAGTTTTATTATTTTACTAGGCCGGGAACTTTGCTTTTGATATTTTTAACAGTCAGATAAATTATTATTTCACCTATAAATATGACCATGATGTTTTTTTTTTTGCAAACATTTTATTTAAAAGAAAATACATTTTCCGTTAATCCCCAGCCGGTTACTAAACAGGTTGTACCGTCGATAACATTAACATTTTCATTTAATTCAATAATCTCGAACCCAGTAAAAGATTCTGGTATCGATTGAATTAAAAACATTAATGCCAAATCATTTTGAAGCGTAGAAGGCCGCTGTAATTATCTTAGCTTGGTATAATCGTCTTCCCAAGGAACCTCACATCTGCAAATTTGTCTAATTCTTGCCATTTTGTTGTACCTATAAAATGGTGCCTTAATATTCATGTTTATGTTTTAAAATGATCGAGTTGTAAGCACTTTAAAAATAAAATTTTTGGTTTTTCGATACCCCGGTCCTGTTTTTTTTCAAAATATTGGGTACAATTTTAAGTAAATTTTGAAAAAATTTATGATTACATCTCCTCTGAATTAGAAATTATACGATTTTCAAATTAAAAATTCCAAAATTAATACATTTTTGTGTATTTAAGCCTAAAAAGGGCCATCAATTTATTTTTGTTAAGGCTAACTATATCTGTGAACGTTTAAACCAAATTTTGTATAAAACTGAACATTTTTGCTGAAAATTGAGGTCCTTAAATTTGACCTATTTGACATTGAAATTTTGATTTTATGTTCTGAAATCCCAAAGCTGGGATCGGAAAAAGAAGACTGCTGTGAAAAAGCTATATATATTCCGAATTGTTGCTGAGCCTTAGTTTGAGATTTTTTGCCATTTGATTGATTTAGGCTGACCAACTACACGTGCATAGAAAATTTCATGTGATTTGCTTAGTTAAAAAAATTTATTGAATATTTTAATATTTTTACTTTTTTCAAATAACTTTCTGTTTTTTTTTTTTTTTTTTGAAAATGTTATAAAAGAAAAAACTACTGAATATTTGCTTAAATTTCTTTTTTTTTTTAAAGTACACAATCTTTCCGGTTAATAATGGAAAATAATTTCATTTAAATGGCTGCCTCAGTGGCCAAATGACATCAGCTCTGCGACTGGTAATGCGATCTTTAAAAACAGGGCAAAAACATCGAGTGGCACGTAGCGCCGTCCTGTTGGAAGTAAATGTTGCCAATATCCTCCTCTTCAATTTTTGTGAACAAAAAATCGTTCAACATGGCCCGACAACGATCACCGTTGTCTGTAACGGACACTCCTTGCTTATTTTTGAAGAAAAATGGCCCAATTATGCCTCTGGACCAAAATCCGCCCTAAACAGTGACTCGTTTTGGGTTCACCAGCTTTTCAATGTATGCGTGCGACAACTTTGCTTGTTTTATCGATGAGGATGGCAGTTTCTTTCAATTTTTTCACAAGATAACGAACATACGGAGCTGACGGTGCTTCTCTTCTTCCAAAATCCGTACGTAATTTTCGCAAACATTCCACATCATGATTTTTAAACTAATGTCGCAATATTTCCCAACATTGTTCAAGCGAAAGTATAAAACTAATTGTCTGTCAAATCAGACATTAGAAAAGTGTAACCATTCCCGAAATAAGCACTGGTTGAAAAAAAAGCGTTAGATGGCGGACCCTGTACAATAATTTTTCAAAATTTTAAGAGATCAAAAACAGAAAAAAAAATTGAAATTTTTTTTATAATATTTTATTTTTTTTGTATACACATTTTTTTTGTATACACGTTGATGTAATTTCCTATTAAATAAAAAAAGATTCCCCGCAATATAATTTTTACTTATAAAACTATGTGTCCCTAAACCTGAGGCGCTCCAATATGTATGTATCTCAGTTTTATAAATTGGAAATTCTAAAATTAACAATCGTTTTTAAAAACTCTAGATAATAATAAACTTTTTTGGTTGCTTTTTATTGACGAATATTCAGTAAAAGTATTTTTTATTTTCGTAAAATTATTATCTATTTTCTATAAAATAATCTGATGCCTGTCTAAAAGATAAAGTAAATTCTTTAATTCTGTTTTGTTAGAAGGTGAATCCAAAGTTTTTTCATTGATGTGAGTACAAGAAGATGTCTTCATTTTGTGACTGTCCAGAACATTTTCGAAAACTGAATAATTAGGCTTCTTCTGTTTATTCTCCAAGAGAAAGAATATTCGATTTTATAATTTTTTTACCATGACCTGTGGACGTTATATCCTTGGGTGGATATAGAGAGACGAGTTGCTGAGATCATTTTGCTGTATATTCTCAATCGCGAAAATATATAATTTAGATTTTTCTATTAACTACGTTTACCATTCAAAGAAGCTCTTTGTCAATTCTAGTTATGCTTGAAGCAGGCTTATCGATTATTAGCCTCGTTTGTACTATAAGCTCTTTGTGGATTCTATTTTTCTCAGAAGCTCTTCTAGCTTTTAGTTCATCTTTGTTTTTTGTTTCTTTTTTATTAAGTTTTCTGTTGTACTTCTATATTTTGAGTCGTATGAAATATGCGGAAAATGCTTCAAAAATCTTATTCTAGCATGAAGAGAGGAGATTTCGAAAGATAGAAGTTCTTCGCTGAATACCTTGGTATTTTTTTAGTATCTGAATAACATTCTTTTATTTTTATAGATATTGGTTTCAATGATCTTATTTCGTCTTTAATATGCTCGACTAAATTTTGATGTTGTAGTATTTGATTCCTTCACATACTCAAAACAAATTGGCCTACAAAAGTTTTTTGAACCAGGGGTTGTGTTCCATATATTTTCAAAGGTATTCTCATGCGCTGATGAAAATGCAACCAGTGAATATGAACGAATTCTTGTCGTACTAAGGATGCCATGAATACGCCCTTAAAATTTATTGTATTTTTTTTTGTACTCAGGAAAGGTCGATATTCCATCACATCCCCACTTACACATTGCAGTTTTTATCCTTTTTTAGTTGGTGAGTGGAAAAATCTGACAAAAAAGAAAATACTACTCTATATTTTTAATATTGTTGTATCTTTTGTCATTACAATGAATCTTAAATAAATAATAAATCCAAGGTTAAAAGGGAAGGCAACCATTGAATTTGTGAACACATTCTGTTTATAAAATTTCCACGAATAGTAAAATATTCTTTATTGGCCACGATAAAAAATTGGTTATTCATTAATAGTTCTAGCTAAACGAAACCAAATTTATAATTTCAAGTTAAAGAATTTTCACAACATGTGATTAGATTAAAATTTGTTAATTTGAGTCCAAATGCCGCATTAACGAGTGACTTTCATATCACTCGATTTTTATTGGAAAAAAAAAACAAGATAAAGAAGCAAAGTAAGTCAAAATCAACATGTTTTATTTGCGAGGCTCATTGAAAATGTTAAGCAGTTCTTTATTAGAAACAATCAGAGGTGTATGTTAACTTTAAACCAGATATTTGTGGCTGGAGACTAAATATTAAAAAAAAAAAATTAAGAAAACATGTTAAAACAAAATTTATCATTTATTTTGTGTTTAACTGTTGCTATTGCAGTTCAAATAAATGGAATCTGTAAGTTGTAATTGATTTCCCTTAAGCCGCTTTTAAATAAAATTTCTTTTCAGTGGCCGAAAGCCTACTAAATGGCGTTTTTAGCTTTTTTAATACAAAAGATCCTAAAATAATAAATGGTACTGAGGCCAGTTGGAACGCAACTGGATATCAAGTGTCTATAAGAAGACTCTTCAGAGATGAGTATATCTCTACCACTACACATATATGCGGTGGATCTTTGATATCCAATAATGTCGTACTAAGTGCAGCACATTGCTTTGTTAAGTAAGTAAAAGTGCGGTAGACAGACATAAAACACAGATTAAAACCTATGAACATGGGTTGCTATTTCATTCTTCCATTTAAAATTACTTAAATATTTTATTTAAAGGACTTATACATGTTTAAAGGTATGGTCAGATTAGTCACATATTTGACCAAAAAGACATAACCAAATATAGCACTCTTCTTTGTTTAATTAAAAAAATTATTCTTTACATATATAATTTTAGCGACGATCTTTCTGAACCCGATGGCATATTTCTTTCTGATGAAAATTTCATCGTAGTTATGGGAGACCTAGATCATTTTACGTACAACAAAAATACGCTCATATTTAGCATTCGGAAAATAGTTAAACGCGTTATGAAATTCAATTTCGAAACTTTTAAAGATGATATTGCCCTTGTAATGTTGGATGGTGCAGTACCAGCTAAACATCTTACAGTGAGGCCAGTAACCCTTAATAGTGGTCTTCTAGAGAAAAATACCATATGTCAGGCAACTAGATGGGGTGAAACCGAAGAGGTAGGTAATTCTTCAATTCTAAGAAAAAGTTTTACATTTTTTTTAGGGTTTTCTGGCAGATAGACTTATGACCGTAGACTTACCGTTCATAAGTTTCGATGATTGTTCTAAGACAGAAATCGGATCGAATATAACAAGAGGCATGATATGTGCCGGTTTGGAAGGTGAAAGGGATTCCTGCGGGGGAGGTTCTGGTGGACCTTTGGTTTGCAAGGGACTTCTAGCTGGTATTCTATCGTACGGTAAGGGGTGTACTTTGCCCCTGAGTCCTGGTATTTATACAGATGTGGCTTTTTATAAGAATTGGATTTTAGAACAGGTAGCCTTAAATAACGGAATATTACCAAAATTTGCTGGTGGAAGTGACAGTGCCGTTGCCGGTGCTGGAGCTAAAAATTTAAGTTGTTCGATATTTTTTGTTAGTTTAATGTTGGTACTTAATTTTATTTTAAGGCAAGTAAAATAGTTAATTTTTAATAGAAGAAATGTTTAATAATTATTAAATTGACTTAAAAACAAATATATAAAAATTTAATAAATAAAAGATTTTAACATAATTAGCAAAATGACAAAAAAATGTACTTTTTAATTTTCATGCTTTGAATGCCGAATGTTTTTAATGCTTCGGCGATAGAGTCAGTTAATTTAATTGGTAATTAGAGTGTCCCTCACTGGTCTTAAAACGAGATTTAAAGTTTCCATTAACATATTTATGTTAATAGGTATTAAATTAATGTTTTTATTTTTTGCATAGTTAGTTTAAGTAGTAATCTTCAATTTACGGAAATTACTGCTACATTACACTGAGAGAAAAAAATAGCAACAACAAAACCTGGAAGCAAGAAAATACTACTGTTTACATTAAACGCACAAATTGGGCTGAATAATATGACTTGCCATTCAACGCAGTTATTAATGACTTCAAGTTCTAAAATTCTGCGGTGGTGCGTAACGATCGCATTTTTCTTTTACAAGAAATTTTGGAAAATGTTAAAAAAAGCGACAAAATTAAAAAACAATCGTTTTTTTTACTTAATTCAGAAGTAAGAATGTAATCTTCAAGCACCACCGTAGAATTTTAGATATTATTGTTATCAACAACTATTATTAATTTCAAGGCATAATATTCGGCCCAGTTTGTGCCATACAAAAAACATTAAAGACTATTTTCGGTAAATTTTATTCATTCATTACAAAATTAGATTAAAATAGGATTTTTAACAGTATTTCACTTGACTTTTAATTAATAAATAGGTAAAATATCCGATATTCAAATGTTGTACTTGTTGTTGTTCCTCGTCTTCCTCAAATTATTACATTGCAAATAGTCCGCTATAACTTTTTACATTTGTTGTTTTACTTTGATACAAAGTTTTTGTTTAGAATTTTTTTTCTGATTTACTGTTATTTACTCTCTTATTATATACAAATAATTTATAAGATCATCTCTTTTAGTGTTAGTGTCTCATTTACTCTCATAGAAAACGTTTGTATAAAAAAGTACTGAAATGGGAAAAAACTTCAGTAAAAATTTCTTAAATTATTACAAACAAAGATGCAACGATATTCCTTTGTCATTGTCTTTTATAATTTATTTTAAATTTTACTGATTAACTGAAAGTGAATTAAAACGGCCGTTTTTTCCTTTGCATTAAAAAAAACAAAAAAAAAACGTTTAAAAATGTATAAAATTTGAAAGGGTTCTTTAAATGGAAAAATGATTTGAACAGTAGTGATGTGTTTGACTCTTTTAAACTATTTATGATTAAAAATATAAAAAAAAACATTTTTGAATTCTTAAACGAAGTAGAAGGTCCTGCCGAAAGATAAACAGTGCTACAGTTTAAATAGAATGGACAAACACTTTCATTTTGCAGGAAATTAAAAAAAAAACAATTTCTGATGAAAATAGAGGCTGAGGTCTTGCTGACAGTGCAGCAACTTCCCTTAATAAATTGCTTAGTGCAGAGAGGCTGAAACTAACAAACGAAAGTGATTTGGCAGTTCTTAAAGAATTGCAATTAAAGGATTGCTTTGTACATGCCTCTAACAATATATCCAAAGACACTATTGAAGCACTCAGTAATACTTGCAATGAGTTTGTTTCCAAAATCCAAAACATTGCAAAAGTTATGAATTTAAAAAATGCTGCTTATCATCTAATATCCGCTGATTTCAGAAACTTCCAGAACGAAAAGGAAACTTCCCAGCCAAAAAAACATTGGGGATTTGGCAGGCCACAGGTTCATGTTTTTATCTGATTTAGCTTGGCAAATATCGCCTCTGAAAATTTAAATAATTAAAATAACTTGATGTTTTTAAAAGTAAAAAACTTTAATGACGAATCAAAAAAAATTTTTTTTAATGAAAAGGTATTCAAATTAAGTTTTAAATTGCTGAATGTTGTGAGTACAAATTATTGCCGCTAGATGGCGCAAAATTCATTTAAAAAAATGTATCAAAATACCCAGTATTTGCAAATGCTATGAGTTCTATTGTTCAGCAAAAGTACTCGCCAAAGGATTTGGTATAAATTTGCCCAAACATTATTTGGTTGGTTTCTGTTAATTTAAAGGTAAAAAATTTGATTTACTTCAACAACTTAAAAATAACGGTAATTTTGTAAGTAACGGAATTATGAAAAAGTCACAGAACAAAAGTTGCTGCTGAAGCCTTAAGAAACCATTTTCAATAATAATAAAAAAGTTTTTTTTTTCGCAAAACTTCTGTTTTGGCATATTCCTAAAAATTCGGATCTTTTATACACTGGTTTCCCTGAATTTTCTTGTTAAAAACCTTGTCACTGAATCAGAAGCTACTGTCTGTGGACTTTAACTGTTGAAAATAGAGTAGAATGGTTTCCGAATTGAAACAAATCGCAAAAGCATGAATTATTGTTTCTTATTGATGTACTGATAAAAAGTTGCCTTGATTCGATCACTAGCCTGATGGTGGGGCTGCCACCTAGGCCTTCAGACAGGCCGCTAAACTATGTATTAGCAGAAAATTGGACGAAACGTTAGCATGAAGCATTTGGCATAATCAACCTCAAGGCTTCTGCCGGCTCAGCTCGGTTAGTCGTGGTAGGTCTGTGGTAACGAGATCGCCGGCACTACACCCATTACTTGTCGAGGAGAAGCTTGATCTTACTATTTTACGGTTCTCGCCATATTTTAGTCCCGGAAAGTTCTTAACCATTTCGACCCCTTGGTATTTATCGTGCCGATGAAAATTTGGCTTGATTGGGCACACGCTACGTAAATACCCTACCGAAGTTCCACAAAGTGCCCTTGCTTACAACCCACAAGGCAGTAGATTTAGAGGGCGTCCTTAATACACCTTGAAACGCTCTACGCTAAACGAGGTCAACCAACATCCTGATATCAGCAACTGTACAAGCTTACTGAACCCGCAGACGATTGCTTCTAGACATTCCAGATGGATAAATTTTATTGATGGCCTAGACACTTTATAGATGCAGCGTGAACCACCCTCTTCAAGCGAGGCGATATATGATTTATTGGATTTGAATTGGATTCTTGTGTTGGCTAAAAGAAGCGATACATTATAGTATTAGCTTCGATAAAAAATACGAAAATTGGAGGGTGTTTCCACAGGTGTCGTACATTGACCTATATGGGCTTATTTTATAAACCCCTATAGAAAAACGCGTGAAAATTGGTCAGAACATCGATTGCTATGACCGTTAGAGTAACAAGTATTTACATTTAGTTCTAGCTCTTTCTGCATTTTTATCCTATCGTTAGCTGTCTGAAAACATTGATGATGAGCTTTATACTCAAAGATATTATACACATCTCTTCTGAAGTTGTTTGGAATGCAATCTCGTGTGTGAATTTTTATTTTTGTTTAATGGCGAGTTTTCTTAAAGTCACTTAAATACAGTTATATTTTAAGTCATATCTAAGCCACAATAAAGAGTGCTCCGAAGGTAGACATAATTGAGTGTCACTTCAGAGTCTTAGTGTGAGCCATTTTACGAAAGCACTTTAGATGGTTTTTTGTGAGCCTTTTTTCGGAGTATTCAATAAATGGTTGGCTGACTTTTGTTTTTTGTTTTATTAATATTTCTTTCTTTCAAATGTCAGAAGTTTATGTAAATGTGAAAAACTTTTGAATAATAAATTTATATGATAACCATTTTTGATTATTTATTTTTTGGAATATGATGATGCCACCCTATGGTGTGGCAGAATATTAAATATATAAATAAGAAATGTTCATACAAAAGACCTTACGCTTAAAAATTGAATTATTAAATAATAAAAATAATTATAATTTATAAATCTGTAAGTCTTATATTAAATTATTACCAGTTTGATAAGTATTTCTCAGAATTTCATTTGCTTCTTTCGTCAAAATAAGTGTTGTTAACATTCATTAATTTAA
The DNA here is from genome assembly GCA_937654795.1 of Cistogaster globosa. Classification (NCBI taxonomy): domain Eukaryota; kingdom Metazoa; phylum Arthropoda; class Insecta; order Diptera; family Tachinidae; genus Cistogaster; species Cistogaster globosa. The sequence goes on along the minus strand of OW569406.1, from coordinate 119,185,205 downwards.
ACATAATAAGTTTTTTAATTTGCGTATAAATTTATATTATTTTTAAGAAAAATCGCATTTTTTATTAATTAACAGCAAAGTTCGGTTGCCAATAGTTGAACAAGAGTTAAAATATAATAAAATTCCATAAAACTCAAAAAATACTTAATAAATAACTCCAGTAAATTTTAACTGTAGAATTACCAAATGATACTTTATTATTTAAAGTTGAGTTATTTAAGCCGGCTTGATCTTTAATCCAATCATAATAAAACGCCACATTGGTATAGACACCAGGATAGCCTGGCATAGCACAATTAAAACCAAATAATACAATTCCTACAAGTTTATTATTACAAATAAATGGACCTCCCGAATCTCCCCTGCAAGCTTCACTCTTGCCACTCATATAACCAGCAAACAACATGCCGTTCAAAATGGCCGTAAAACCATAGTTAAGAGAACAGGTTGCTTTATTTATGATCGGAACTTCAACCATCAGTAAATTTCTGCATACATTTGCTAAAATAAAATAATTCATAAAAATATTGTAGCAAATTAATTTTTAAAAACAGTGGAATTTACCTTAAACCAGTGATCAGTTTGATAATTAAAACACCATTTATTTTAATTCAATTCAAAATACAATTTTATTAACATGTAGAATAAATGTTGTTAACATAGCGAAAGACAAAACAGGAAAGGAAAAAAGTGAAAGTGAGATTTAGATTCATTCTTGCAGTTCAAAGTTGCATGCATTTGGGTTGCTGAGTTGCATTAATTTTCAACAAACTCTCCCTCAAACCAAATGCGTTCAACAAAACAATAATTGGAATTAATTTACATAATCATTCTCAAAAGCTTACAACCATATATATGTTTTTGTTTTGATAATACTTTGGTTAAAATGTCTGCTGCATTTTTACTGGATACAACGTACTTGACATCTATATATTTGCTATCATATGGTTCTCTAATGAAATTGTAGCGTATGTCGATGTGCTTACTCTTTCTCTGGACAGTTGGGTTCTTCACCAAAAAAGTGGCGCTTTGATTGTCGCATAAAATAGGCGTTGGTTTTGCCACCAACTTATTAAAACCCATCTCATTTAAAAGTCCACGGATGAAAACTATTTCCTTTCAACCTTGACATAAAGAGATGTACTCAGCTTCCCGCTACCAACGACTGCTTACGGGACTCCCAAGCTACAGGACCTCCCATCATAAAAACGATGTGACCTGAATACGATTTTCGGTCGTTAACATCACCTGCCCAGTCAGAATCTGTAAAGCTTTCAAATTGTTCAAAATTCGTAGAATAACAAATTTTAGCTGCTGGATTCTTCTTCAAATAACGCAAAACGTGTTTTGCTGTAGAAAAATGCTCTTTGTGCGGGTATTAAATCTAGTCTTGATATAACGGCCAGATACATTAAACCACCCACTAAACTTTGATAAGTTGTTGTCTGCAAATCTTCAGTTGTTGCTGCATTTTTTCAAAACTACACCACTCGGCCATGGCGTCGATACCGGTTTGCACTCACTCATTCCCCATTTTTCCAGTAATTTTTCAGTATTTTTTTCTTGGTGTATTGTAAAATTTTCTCTTAAACCATATAGATTTCTTTCCATTCCTAAGTAATACGAAATTGGACCACGATTAACAGCTTTTACATGTTTATTTAACTGGTGTTTTATATGCTGAATTTCTTCTTCACTTGAGCACGACAAAATCATATCATCCACGGAAATTGCAATAAAACGCAAACATTTCTCATCTCTTTTAACATAAACACAGGTATCATATTTAAATCTCGAAAAACCAATATCCAATAAAAAATCATTAACCATTTTATTCCACTCTCGACCTGACTGTTTCAATCCATACAATGCCTTTTTTAATTTGCATACTTTATGCGGGTAATTCACATCATCAAACATTTTTGGCTGTGTCATATAAATCTTTTTCTAATTTTCCGTTTAAATATGCTGCTTCAATATCGATATGATTCACCAGTAGTTTAAACTTAGCTGATAACGATAAAAATAATCTAATAGTTGAATGTCTAACAACTGGAGCAAATGTTTCTTGATAGTCGACATTATATTTCTGAGAACATGCTAGAGCTACAAGGCGGGCCTTATGTTTTTCAATTGACCCATCTGGTTTTCTTTTTAATACAAATACCCATTTACACCCAATTACATTTTTATTTTGTGGCCTTTCTACAAGCTCCCAAGTTTCATTTTTTAATAAAGATTTATATTCCACCTGCATAGCTTCTTTCTATTTATGAAAATCTTCAGAACTAAGTGCATTACTAATAGAAATAGGATTTTCAATAATAGAATGTAACAATTCAGGTACACTTTCAGTTATATAAACTTTTCTCGGCCTACCCTGACTTCCATCTCTGATTATGTTCGGTCTTCCCCTTTTTGTTTTACTTCTAGTTTCTATATTATATTCAGTATCTCTATTTTTGTTAGTTTTTTCATTTTTTTCATCTTCTGTTTCATCAGTTTCAGTATTTGATGCACTCACATGCTCATTTTTATTGTGTTGCTCAGTGTTTTCTTGCTCTCCTATTGTTTCATCATCTTTGTTATTCAAAATATTGTTAAAAACGTCAGCACAAAAACTTTCTGGAACAGTCTGTTTATCAGTTGCGTCTTCAAATGAATTTTTGAAAAATATAACGTCTCTTGAAATAACAATCTGACGAGTATTTGAATTATGTAAACGATATCCTTTCGTGTGAAGTTGATTTCCAACAAATTTTACTTTTGTGCCCTTTGGCATCAACTTGTTGCCTTTTGGCTTTATTCCTTTGTTAAGCATGACTGCGTCACATCCAAAGATTTTAAAATAATGCACTGAAGGTTGTTTCCCATACCACTTTTGAAAAGGTGTTACATTTCCAAGAACGTTTGAAGGTGATCTGTTCCGCAAATAAGTGGCAGTGTTAACTGCTTCTGCCCATAACGACTGTGGCAAACCTGACTACAACAAACACCGTGACATTTCAACCAGCAAAATTTTTAAAGGCATCAAATGCTTCACTTTTTCTTTTCAAAAAATATGTAAAAATATAACGTAAAAAGTCATATAAAAACGTTATGAAATAATATGAACCGCCCAGAGACTGAGTTTCAATGGCACCACACAGATCAGTGTGTATTAATTGCAACACCTCGGTTGTTTGCAAACTCGAAGAACTTTTGTATAGCTTACAAGAAATTTTGTTGATGGCACACGTTTTGCATTCAATATTCTTTGTTTATTTTAACTTTTGCAACAAACATTTCAATTTTCAATTCAGCTGTCAAAATATTTTTGCCTTCTTTGCTTCTCATTATTCCTTTATTCGCTTCAAATTTAACAGAATGGCCAGCTTTAAGTATTTTATTTGTTGAAATAAAATTTAAGTGAAGTTTTGGAAGTCTGGTAACGTTAAAGAGCAATATTCTGTTATTATTTTAACAGTGCTAATTCCATCTGCATAAACACTTTGACGAGATGCTAGTAAAATTTGTTGTTTTGATGTTTTTATTTCTTCAAAATATTTTTTAACTCGGCACATATGCGAAGTTGCACCATTGTCTAAAATAAATAAATCTGTAAAGTTTGTCATGCTTTCATTTAAAGAGCATGCAAAATCATAACTTGTTCTCTTATTAGCTCTGCATTGAGATCGAATGTGGCCTTTTCTCCCACAGCGAAAACATTTTAAACTTTTAACATTTTTATCTGCGAATCTCTTTTTATTTTGTTTTGGAGTCTTATTAGACTGATTAAAACTATTGTTGTAGTTGTATTATTTTTATTCTTTTTAAAATCATTCTTGAAATTCGCCGTGAATGCAGTTTTATCTAAATCTCTATTTTTATTACCTTGTCTTGTTTCTTCTTCATATATTTTGCAAATTAATTTGTCGTAAGTGGTCAAAATATCCTCACTTTCCATCGCAACTACAAAACTCTCCATTGCGTCTGGCAAACTACACAGCAATAATAATGTCATCGTTCAGCTGGATACCAATCTCTTTCAATTCATCAACAATAGAACAAAATTCGTTTAATTGCGAAGCGAATTTTTCTTTCGCACTCACATAAACTGTCGCAGTGTAGACTTAATATATTATGAAAGTTTTATTATTTTACTTGACCGGGAATTTTGAACGCTTAAACGAAAAAAACTTTGCTTTTGATATTTTTGACAGTCAGACAAATTATCATTCCATTTTTGTCTAACAAAACTTATAAACATGACCGTGATGTTTTTTTTTTTTTTTGCAAACATTTTATTTAAGAGAAATTACCTTTTCCGTTAAACCCCAGCCGGTTGCTAAACAGGTTGTACCATCGATAACATTAACATTTTCATTTAATTCAATAATCTCGAACCCAGTAAAAGATTCTGGTATCGATTGATTTAAAAACATTAATGCCAAATCATTTTGAAGCGTAGAAGAATTAAAATTGGTCGCTGTAATTATCTTAATAACACTGAATTTAAGCGAGTTCTCATCATTTAAACTGCGATCCAAATTGCCCATCACCAGCGAAAAATATATTTGCGGGATAAACGCTGTTATTGTCGGCACTGAAAAATAAATAAGTCAAAGGGACGAACATAAAAACTAAACTGTTCCTTAACTCACTCCCATATACAATGGGCTGCTGTAAGAATTACACGACGGGATATAATACTGCCACCACAGCAATGGCCAGCGCCAAAGAAATAACGATCAATTTCTTCCAAACGTATGGACACTTGATAACGTGTACTATTCCACTTTACTTCTTCACCATTAATAATGCGTCCTTGAGAATTGGCATCTACTCCACAGCCCTGAAATTTTAAACTCAACCACCATGATAAATTTATTACAAAATTTATTAACGATTCTTTTCTAAAGACAATAATTCCATGAATTGAAATAAAAACTGAGTAACTGAAAGTATTTGACTGGCAGCAAAAACCAACTGCCTAATGGAAATTTATCAATTTTCACTCCTACCACTCGAAACACGTTAAAATGAATACTGCACGGAGTTTGTTGCCTTTGACATTTCACCAGACTATAAAACACGTTCAGTTACTACGGAATAAAAAACAGCATGGACAGACCACTGTGCAATCAGTGATCACTCTCCCAATTTTGTTGTTGATGCAATAACATTTTAAAGAGAGAGCAAAGACAATAGATAATTGTCTTTGGTGAGAATAATTGAGAAAAAAATTACAAAACAGAAATTTTACACGTAATTAATACTCCGACGAACATTAAAATAATTAAATAATATTTAATATTACAATAGAAGAGTTTTATTTAAAAACAAGAATACTACATTGCTTTCATATTTGTATATCTTTTTGCATTACAAAATGACTTATTTTTTCACACAAATAAAAAGGATTCTATATATGAATCGAGGTTCTAAGGGACCTCTTCACAAAATTCCATTCAAATCAATCCAGCAGATTTTACCTGATGTGAACACAAACAAGCAGACGAACAGACAAAAAAATTCAAAAATACTTAGGCGTTTTGTATTTCATATTAATTACTACACTATCTACACTAACAACAAAGTGTTCCTAAAAGCAAAGTTTTTTAAAAAACAATAATAAAGCGAGTTTTCTTTAAAAATAAGTCATTTCTCTATCGATATTTTAACAAAAGAAGATAAATTTTGTTGATTAAAAATTTATTATTTTAAAGATATTTTTTTTTGCAGATGTGAATAAACTATATTTTATTTGAAATGGTTCAACATTTGGGAACACCAAATGCATTTAAAACTGACTTTAATCCCTTGTCAAATAACACACAAGGCATGCACACATCTACCCAGCAAACATTTGAATAAAGATGCTTTTATAATGTTGAATGACAGAAAATAAATCCAACATTAGTTTCTTGAGATTATTCTCGAGAGGGAGGGCAAGCATTGAATTTGTGAACTCATTGTATTTATAAAATTTCCACGAATAGTAAAATATTCTTTATTGGCCACGATAAAAAATTGTTTATTCATTTATAGTTCTAGCTAAACGTAACCAAAATTATAATTTCAAGTTAAAGAATTTTCACAACATGTGATTAGATTAAAAATTGTTAATTTGAGTCCAAATGCCGCATTAACGAGTGACTTTCATATCACTCGATTTTTATTGGAAAAGAAACAAGATAAAGAAGCAAAGTAAGTCAAAATCGACATGTTTCATTTGCGAGGCTCATTGAAAATGTTAAGCAGTACTTTATTAGAAACAATCAGAGGTGTATGTTAAATTTAAACCAGATATTTGTGGCTGGAGAATAAATATTAAAAAAAAAAATTAAGAAAACATGTTAAAACAAAATTTATCATTTATTTTGTGTTTAACTGTTGCTATTGCAGTTCAAATAAATGGAATCTGTAAGTTGTAATTGTTTTTTCTTAAGCCGCTTTTAAATCAAATATCCTTTCAGTGGCCGAGAGCTTCCTAAGTGGCATTTTTAGCTTTTTTAATACAAAAGATCCTAAAATAATAAATGGTACTGAGGCCAGTTGGAAAGCAACTGGACATCAAGTATCCATAAGTGCACGACACAAAGAAAACTTTACCTTTGCCGCTCTCCATGGATGCGGTGGATCCTTGATATCCAATAATGTCGTACTAAGTGCAGCACATTGCTTTATTGAGTAAGTACGAGTGCGTAGACAGACATAAAGCACAGATTACAAATAGAAAAGTTCCACTTTAATAACTTTTACTTGCATTTTTAAGACCTAAAAACATGGTTTGCTATTTGATTCTTCCAATAAAAATTACTTAAATATTTTATTTAAAGGATCTACACATGTTTAAAGGTACAGTCAGATTAGTCAAATATTTGACCAAAAAGACATAACCAAATATAGCACTCTTCCTTGTTTATATTATTTATATAATATTTTTGTCCTGTCATTCAAACTGTATTTTTTCTTCATAAAAAGTTAAACACCTTTTTATTTGTATTGTCCGCTTTTTTTCATTTTGACTCATTTTTAAAGGACTTTTGTTCTAACAATTTACTTCAATCGTGCTTGATTCCTTTAAATATAAATATTTCAAGATATTCCCATGAAATAAAATCTGTTGAGTTTTTATTGGTTTTTTGCTTTGTTGATTCAATATAGTTCTCGTTTTATCAACTTTGCAATAGATATAAGACTTTCTAGTTTTGAATACAACATTTGGCTAAAATCCACTGATGAGCTATATGAGCAGTAGTGAAATGGCCATATGGATATGCTTTCCCTGCAAAAGTACATTTCATTTTGTAGTTGCAAATAATAAATATTTCATAAGAATATCATGAAATATTTATATTTGAAAGAATCAAGCAAGATTAAAGTAAATTATTATAAAAACGATTCCGAGTAATAAATCTTCATGTGGAATTTTGTTCTGTCACACACCTAAATAATATTTCAAGAATGGATTTTACTTTAGGTATTAGGTATTTTATAAACGCGTAGTTTCATTATTAGGGTTTGTTTGGGATTTCCATATTTTTTCATTTCCCAGGAAAAGGGGATTTCCTTGTATTCCCGGGAAAATAGCTAATCTTAAAGTTTATTTAATAAAATAATATTAAAAAATTAATAATTTATTAAAGCAGTGGCATTGCCAACGAATTCGTCTGCGTATCATTTCTAATTTGTTGCAGAGTTCCAGCTACAAAAATAAAATCGTAGATAATAAAGTTTTCGGTTACAATGCACTGGATGTTTTATTACTCGTATGTTAGACGATAATGCCATATTTTAATTGGCGTCTAAGTTTTTAACATTAACATGACTTTTTTCCTTCTAAAGCATCACAGGTGCTTTTCTCTTAACATAAGCAGATCTTCTAATAGAGTTTTTATATAACTTAAGGCAATGTCGTGTAATAAAGATATAAAAATAATCTATTCATGTACTTATGTGTCGACATTTTATTAAAAAATGAAATACCTTTTGACTTCGATAGCACGCCAATGTTTTTACGATAAAAAATTATGCTTCAATAATTTTGCTTTAAGAGTTCGCATTACAGACTTTGATATCTTCATAACAGTATTGCTAGTTTAGCGTTTTCGAGGCTAAATTCTAATTTTACACGGCCGTAGTATTTTTAAATGTTTTTATAATCAAATTCTAGTCAGATATCATTCGCAAACACTTATTAGTATTTAGGAATAAAGTGGCTACCACTAGGGCAAACATCTAATTGTGTTTAAAATTTTATAAAAATCAATTCAGTCGCTTAGTCGTGATTGAGGCACGCACATAGATACACATACAAAAAATTCCAAAAATTAAGAAAGAGAATATAAAAATTCATAACAGGTTAGGGCAGCAATTTTTTGATAAGATTAAAGACGAAATCCTTCGTCATACTGAAATGTTTTTTGTAAACGCCACTAAGAATTACTTTTTTGCAAATATAATTTTAGCGACGATATTCCTGAACCAGATGGCACATTTTTTCCTGATGAATATTTCATCGTAGTTATGGGAAACGTAGATCGTTTAGAGTACAACAAAAATACGCTCATATTTAACGTTCGGAAAATAGTTAAACGCGTTACGAAATTTGATTTCGAAACTTTTAAAGATGATATTGTCCTTGTAATGTTGGATGGCGCAGTACCAGCTAAACATCCCACAGTGAGGCCAATAACTCTTAATAGTGGTGTTTTAGAGAAAAATACCATATGTCAGGCAACTGGATGGGGCAACACCGGAAAGGTAGGTAATTCTTCAATTCTAAGAAAAAAGCTTTACAAAATTTCTTTTAGATTTTTCAGACAGTTAGACTTATGACCGTAGACTTACCGATCATAAGTTTCGATGATTGTTCTAAAACAGAAATCGGATCGAATCTAACAGACGGTAAGATATGTGCTGGTTATTTAGAAGGTGGAAGGGATACCTGCCAGGGAGATTCAGGTGGACCTTTGGTTTGCAAAGGACTTCAAGCTGGTATTGTCTCATATGGTTATGGTTGCGCTTTGCCCCTGAGTCCTGGTATTTATACAGATGTGGCTTTTTATAAGAATTGGATTTTAGAACAGGTAGCCTTAAATAACGGAACATTACCAAAATTTGCTGGTAAAAGTGGCGGTGCCGGTGCTGGAGCTAAAAGTTTAAGTTGTTCGATATTTTTTATTAGTTTAATGTTGGTATTTAATTTAATTTTAAGGCAAGTAAAATAGTTAATGTTTAATAGAAGAAATGTTTAATAATTATTAAATTGACTTAAAAACAAATATATAAAAATTTAATAAATAAAAGATTTTATCATAATTAGCAAAATGCAAAAATATGTACTTTTTAATTTTCATGCTTTGAATGCCGAATGATTTTTAGTGCTTTGGCGGTAGAGTCAGCTACCTTAATTGGTAATTAAAGTGTCCCTCACTAGACTTGTGCCATATAGTTCAATTTAGTGATCCCTCTTTTTAGTTCAAAGTTTGAAAATGGACTAGTTCAAAATTTAGTTCATAATGAAGAACGAATTCCATGAAAAGAAAATCTTAAGCGGAACTGAAAAAGTACCTACGAAAGGAACACACAATATCAGCTTCACTTGTTGCTGAGCTGTTTAAATAAAATGGACAAACTCTTGCATTCTGCAGGAAATTAAAAAAAAAAAACAATTTCTGATGAAAATAGAGGCTGAGGTCTTGCTAACAGTGCAGCAACTTCCGCTACCCTTAATAAATTACTTAGTGCAGAGAGGCTGAAACTCACAAATGAAAGTGATTTGGCAGTGCTTAAAGAATTGCAATTAAAGGATTGCTTTGTACATGCCTCTAACAATATATCCAAAGACACTATTGAAGCACTCAGTAATACTTGCAATGAGTTTGTTTCCAAAATCCTAAACATTGCAAAAGTTATGAATTTAAAAAATGTTTCTTATCATCTAATATCCGCTGATTTCAGAAACTTTCAGACCGAAAAGGAAACTTCCCAGCCAAAAAGACATTGGGAATTTTGCAGGCCACAGGTTCATGTTTTTATCTCATTTAGCTTGGCAAATATCGCCTCTGAAAATTTAAATAATTAAAATAAATTGATGTTTTTAAAAGTAAAAAACTTTAATGACGAATTAAAAAAAATTTTTTAATGAAAAGGTATTCAAATTAAGTTTTAAATTGCTGAATGTTGTGAGTACAAATTATTGCCGCTGAATGATGCAAAACTCATTTTTATTAAAAATTGTATCAAAATACCCAGTATTTGCAAATGCTATGAATTCTAATGTTCAGAAAAAGTACTCGCCAAAGGATTTGGTATAAATTTGCCCAAACATTATTTGGTTGGATTCTGTAAATTTAAATGTAAAAAATTTAATTTACTTCAACAACTTAAAAATAACGGTAATTTTGTAAGAAACGGAATTATGAAAAAGTCACAGAGCAAAAGTTGCTTCTGATGCCTTAAGAAACCATTTTCAATAATAATAAAAAAGTTTTTTTTTCGCAAAACTTCTGTTTTGGCATATTCCTAAACATTCGGATCTTTTATACACTGGGTTCCCTGAATTTTCTTGTTAAAAAAGTTGTCACTGAATCAGAAGCTACTTAAACTGTTGAAAATAGAGTAGAACAGTTTCCGAATTTAAACAAATCGCAAAAGCACGAATTATTGTTTCTTATTGATATACTAACAATAAGTTGGCTTGATTCGATCCCTAGTCTGATCTACCCACGCCTTCAGACAGGCCGCTTAACTATGTATTAGCAGAAAATTAGACGAATCGTTAGCATGAAGCATTTGGCGTAATCAACCTCAAGGCTTCTGCCGGCTCAGCTCGGTTAGTCGTGGTAGGTCTGTGGTAACGAGGTCACCGGCACTACACACTTACTTGTCGAGGAGAAGCTTGACTTACTATTTTACGATTCTCGCCATATTTTAGTCCCGGAAAGTTCTTAACCATTTCGACCCCTTAGTATTTGCCGATGAAAATTTGGCTTGATTGGGCACACGCTACGTAAGGACCCTACCGAAGTTCCACAAAGTGCCCTTGCTTACAACCCACAAGGCAGTAGATTTAGAGGGCGTCCGAAATACACCTGGAAAAGCTCTACGATAAACGAAGTTAACCAACATCCTGACATCAACAACTGTACAAGCTTACTGAACCTGCAGACGATTGCTTCTAGACGTTCCAGATGGATACATTTTATTGATGTCCTATGCACTTTATAGATGCAGCGTGAACCACCCTCTTCAAGCGAGGCGATATATGATTTATTGGATTTGAATTGGATTGTTGTGTTGGCTAAAAGAAGCTATACATTATAGAATTAGCTTCGTTAAACAATACAAAAATTAGAGGTTGTCTCCATAGGTGACGTACATTGACCTATATGGGCTTATTTTATAAACCGTTATAGACAAACGCATGAAAATTGGTCAGAACATCGATTGCTATGACCGTTAGAGTAAGAAGTATTTACATTTAGTTCTAGCTCTTTCTGCATTTTTATCCTATCGTTAGCTGTCTAAAAACATTGATGATGAGCTTTATACTCACAGATAATACACACATCTCTTCTGAAGTTGTTTGGAATGCAATTTCGTGTGTGAATTTTTATTTTTGTTTAATGGCGAGTTTTCTTTAAGTCACTTAATTACAGTTATATTTTAAGTCATATCTAAGCCACAATAAAGAGTGCTCCGAAGGTAGACATAATTAAGTGTCACTTCAGAGGCTTAGTGTGAGCCATTTTACGAAAGCACTTTAGATGGTTTTTTGTGAGCCTTTTTTTGGAGTATTCGTTAGATGGTTGGCTGGGTTTTGTTTTACAGCCTGTTTATAGAACACGTCAAGAGCGAAACGAAACCGGATGATATATGGACAAATACGTAATAAATAGCGTCCGTGTAACACGTTCCGGTTTTTTCCTTTAACTTACGTTGTGTTTCTTATGAATTTTTGTTGTGTCAAATCGAAGTGTTACCAATGTGTTAATTAATATTTTTTATTAACTTTTTTTCATATACATTTTTGGTTTTTGCCATATTTAGTGGCAATCCTGCTTTGGCGCCTTAAAGGTAACAGCTGAATTTAATAAACAAAACAAAATTGTCAAGACGAATTTAAATAAGGTGGGTGCCCGCTACAACAATTAGAGAAACAACTGGCACTTAAGTATAATTAACTTCAAAACACATTTAATAACTGCAATTTTTTCTCACCATTTTTTCCATGAATAGCAAAATATTTTTCATTTGCCACAATAAAAAATTGGTTATGCATTTATAGTTCTAGCAAAACGAAACCAAAATTATAATTTCAAGTTTAAGAATTTTCACAACATGTGATTAGATTAAAATTTGTTAATTTGAGTCCAAATGCCCCTTTAACATGTTTTATTTGCTCAATGAAAATGTTAAGAAGTTCTTTATTAGAAACAATCATTGATTAAATATTTGTGGCTCCCGACGAAACATTTACTATTTATTTTGTATTTTATTGTTGCAAATAAATGGAATCTGAAAGTTGTGATTGTTTTTTGTTAAGTCGCTTTTAAGCAAAATTTTTTTTCAGTGGCCGAGAGCTTCCTAAGTGGCGTTTTTAGCTTTTTTAATACAAAAGATCCTAAAATAATAAATGGTACTGAGGCCAGTTGGAAAGCAACTGGACATCAAGTGGCTATAAGTAGACGCTTCCGAAAAAAGTTTACCTTTAATACTGTCCATATATGCGGTGGATCTATGATATCAAATAATGTCGTACTAAGAACAGCTGATTGCGCGAAAATAAGCGGGGCTGCCATCATTGGCGACTATATTTCGTATTTATTTTTCTAATAACGTCTAAAAGTTATTTGTTCGTGAGCAACACCAAGTTTTAAATGTTTACCTTAAATTAATTTTAAGTGTTGCCAGTTAAAAACAGTTGTAGTCGATGGTACATTTCTTCCTGATAAAATTTTTATTGTGATCGTTTGGAGTACAACAACAAAAGCTTGTGTTTGATATTCGAAAAGCAGTTAAACGCGTTACGAAATTTAATTTCAAAACTTTTGAAGCTGATATTGCCCTTGTAATGTTGGATGGTGCAGTACCAGCTTAACATCCCACAGTGAGGCCAATAACTCTTAATAGTGGTCTTCTAGAGAAAAATTTCATATGTCAGGCAACTGGATGGGGTGACACCGGAAAGGTTGGTAATTCATCAATTGTAAGAAAATTTGTTTACAATTTATTAGGGCTTTCTGGTAGATACACTTATGACCGTAGACTTACCGATCATAAGATTCGATAAATGTTCGAAAACAGAGATCGAATCGAATAAAACAGGAGGCATGATATGTGCCGGTTATTTAGAAGGTGGAACGAATTCCTGCGTGTGAGGTTCAGGTGGACCTTTGGTTTGCAAGAAACTTCTAGCTGGTATTTTTTCGTACGGTAAGGGGTGAACTTTGCCTCTGAGTCTTGGTGCTTATACAGGTAGCCTTATATAACTGAACATTACCAAAATCTGCTGGTGATAATGACGTTGTCGGTGCCCGTGATGGAGCTAAAGATTTAAGTTGTTCGATATTTTTTTGTTAGTTCAATGTTGGTATTTTATTTTATTTCAAGACAAATACGTCTAAACGTTTTTTGTGTAAAGTACGTAAAAAATATGTCCCTTGTGTAAATATATTGAACCGGGGCTGTATAACAAAATTTAAAACTTTATATGCAAATTTAAATTCCACTATAGAATTTAAACATCAAGAAAAAAACAGTTATCAATAAAACTAATAATTAATAAATAAACAAAAATATTAATAACCTTCCTTTCTTAATAATAATGGGAACAGGAGAACTGTTGAGCTAAATCCTAGTTAAAAAAATATTTCATTCTACGAGGGCTGCTATATATATTTCTAGCCTAATAGTGAAAATGCGAATATTTATAACCAAAAATGGTTTTATTGTTTTTCAAAGTATTCTCCAGCATGATTTATACATTTTTGCATGCGCTCAAACCAGTTGTCGAAGCACTTTTTCCACTCCGATTGAGACACCTCTAAAACATGGTCTTTGAACACTTCAACAGCTTCTTCTGGCGACGAAAATCATTGACCACGCATTTTTTTCTTGATGTGCGGAAACAAGAAGAAGTCATTAGGTGCCAAGTCAGGGCTGTACGGCGGATGACCCATTAATTCGACGTTTTGGCCGGTCAAAAACGCTCTGGTTTGAGCCGATGTGTGAGAGCTCGCATTGTCATAGTGAACAATGATTCGCCTTCTCTTGTTGGTTTTTCGAATTTCTTCGATGACTTCAGGCAAACAAATTGTAGCGTACCACTTAGAAGTGACCGTCCTACGTTGCTCAAGCGGAACAGTCGCCACACGACCAGTTTTGCTGAAAAACAGGCGACCATTTGCTTCGAAGTGCTTCTTCCACGAACAACTTTCGTTGGATTTTGCTCGTCTTTAAGACCCACACGGTCGATTGTTGTTTCGTTTCGGGCTCATACGCATAGATCCATGATTCGTCACCTGTGACGATCTTATAAACGTCTTTTGAAGCACTGCAATCGTATTTTTGCAACATTTCTTTGCACCAATCGACACGAGCCATTTTTTGAGCGAATTTCAAATTGTACGGGATCCAACGAGAACAAACCTTTTTTACGGCCAGGTGTTCATGCAGTATCGAATGTATGCTGGTGGTAGAAATGTCCAAGGATGTCTCTATCTCTCGGTATGTCGCATGTCGATCTTGCATTATGAGTTCACGCACGGCATCAATGTTCTCTGGCACAACAGCCGTTTTTGGACGACCTTTACGGAATTCGTCTTTGAGCGAGCTTCAGCCGCGATTAAATTCATTATACCAATTTTTCACAGTGCTATAGGATGGTGCTTCATCGTCATACAAAGATTTAAGTTCATCAATGCACTCTTGTCGTGATAATCCAAGTCGAAAGTTGTGAAAAATGATGGCACGAAAATGTTCACGAGTTAATTCCATTTTTTTTTTAATATTAATTTTTTTAAGTCACTCTAAACAACACAAATAATGGTCGTACGTCAAAACGTTTTGAGTACGATTATGCCTAAAAATTACAAACTTTCCAATGGAAATGTCAGATTGCACTTGGCAGCACTCAGTGTTGCCAGGCTAGAATTATATATAGCAGCCCTCGTACTAAAAATTTAACAAAATTCACTATTTTGCCCAGAACTAAAAATTTCAAAAAAAAAAAAAAAAAAAAAATTAAAAAACAAAATTGTTATTGTTTAATCATCAAACAAAAAAATGTTTTAATTACGAATAATGACAGATTTCCGAAGAAACAAAAGCTAAAGAAGTATTGAAGCTAAACAATTTATAAGGACATCTAAATCAAACATTTATAATTTTTCATACTAAAAAGTTATGGCATAAGAGCTGCTCGCAAAAAAAACAAATCAAAATATTAAATTGATTTTGTTCGTATTAAGAAAAAATAAAATTTTAATTTAATTACATTTAAAGCATATTTTTATTCATACGGCGGCCTCTAGTAAATTACAGGAATTCAGTTTAAAATTTATTTGTTTGATATAAATGAGATTTCCACGGCATTTGTTTAAATCGGTGGCATTGGTATATCACCAGGTGAAGGTGGCATTTGACGTTTTACCTGCGCAATAGAAAAATGATAAATTGAAAAAAAGAATAATTTGTCATGTAGGTTTTTCCCTGGCTAAACTCTCACCCTTAACTCTTCAGCAAACTTTTGAAGCCCTTTTGGCAAGTCCGAATTTTCAGATGGAGCTTGGCGACGAGTCTAATAGAAAACAAATTTTAAATCTTAATTTTTTAATTTAATTTTTAAATAATCACAACGCCAAGATAAACATTATGACGCAAAGTCATATTTGTGTCACAAGGAATTACAAAATATTTATTTCTTTAAATTCATTAAAAAGTATTTCCCACTTACCCTTAAAACAGCTGGTTCAAACTAGAAAGAGAAGAATTATTCATAAAAAAAATATTTGTGGCTAAAGATTCTTTTTTTTATTAATACAAACCTTGGAAGGAACTTGCTGCGGCTCATCCTGTCAAAAACATTAAAGATTATTACAATTTTTTAATTGTGTGATGCTATAGAAAAATTCTTGTAAACTCACCAGTGTCATGCCAGCGTTACTAAAATTGGCAATTGTAACAATAATTGCCAAACAAATAAACAAATTCAGAAATAGTTTCATTTTTTTAATACTTCCAGTTGAAAAAAGTCAGGTTTAACAATATGATTTCAAACAGAACGATATTTGAATGAAATATGAATGAAAGCTCCAGTTGGTCATGATAATTTATAGTTTTCAATTTAACAGCGACAGCATCAACAGTGATGAAATGTGCATGATGAAATTGCATGTCTGTCGGTAAAATAATTTTGATGTGTATTTTGATAGGAGAACATTACAACTTGTGTTTTTACTGATCAAATTGAAGCAAATATTTGATACGAAAGAAACGAAAACATTTTGTTACATAAATTTTTGTTGCAAGGGTTCAATTATTAATTATTAGGGCTCTCAAAAACAAACAAAAAAAAAAAAAAATTTCATGTGCAAAAAAGTTGCGCAACTACAATAGTTTTGCATGAGAAGTTAATAATCTTATTATTAATAATAATTAATAATTATTATTTTTATTATTAAAATTATTGCTTTCTAAATTCTAATTTTAATTAATTTTCATGTAATTAATTTTGGTTTGTTTGCTTGAAACTTTGTTTGATTTTATGTTGATTAACAGTTCCCACAACTTTGTCTGCATGTCATTTCTAGTTTTCTTAAAAGTAAAATTAAAAAAAATATTTTATTTAATTTTTATTGTAGATTTCTTTAAAAAATGTCAAGAATTTTTAAACTCAAAAAATAACATGTGCAGGCAACTGTTTTAATACCGGTAAAATTTGGTGTTTTAACATTTGCATGCCCATTATCTCTATGAAATGACTTACTTTTACAAAAAAAAAGTATTCTATATTTGAACCAAGGTTCTAAGGGACCTCCTCAAAAAATTTTATTCAAATCCAACCAGCAGTTTTTATGTGATGCAAACACAAACAAACAGACAAAAATATGTGTTTTGTATTCCATATCAATTACTATCTACACCAAGCACATAATTTTTAAAATATATTACATGTATAGAAATGACCTCGATACAGTTTAGATAAAACTTTAACAGCAAAATTTGTTTAACTTAATTAAATAATTTAAATAATAATTTCATTAATCTGATCATTTCTCTGTATGTTACTGTTTTAATCAGAATCATATTTTAAAATCAACTTTTGTAAAACAACGTCTTTTACAAGAGAGATCAATATTTTTAAAAATTAAAAAAAAAAATTGCGGCTTAGAATTGTTACTTTTTCTTACTTTGGTACGCGTGAAAAGGTTGTTCTTTTAATTTCCAATTTCACATAAATTTGTTATGACTTGATATTGCTCTTTTTTTAATTTCATAATTTTTAAATATTCGTGATTCGGACAGTATCTCTGGAAAAAAATTTTTTTACAGCCAAACAGCTGGACCGATGCATATGGTTTCTTGAATTTGGCTTTTGGGAGTCTCCCTCTTAAGGCGAACAACATTTTAAGTGACACTCGCTCAACATTTGGTTTGTTTACACAGGCTTATTTATACCTTCTCAAGAAATAAATTTTTTTTTACACAAAATTATGAGTTTTCACGGTTTCATTAAAAAATTTAATATACGAGATCAAAATTGTGGACTGAAATTAAAAGAAAATTAATATGAAACGATTCACGATTCCTTTGTCAATAATTTTTTTAAAAATCATTACCGACATTAATATCATCAAATTTCTTTTCGTAAGAGAAAACTACGTCCAAAGCACAACAAACTCAGAAATAGGCCAAAGTGAATTTTAGATTTTGCAATTCCACAGAGTCCCATAACTCGGAAAATATGGTTGAATGTCAAGTTTTTCAGTGCATTTTTTATTTTATTTTTTAATTCTTATCACCCCATATTTTTGTTTTTTTTTTTTTTTTTTTTGATTAGAGTTATTTTACTTAATTAGACTTGTTGCAAATGATATAGAAAATTTAGAGGCAGAGGTGGTGTTTTGCCCCCTGCCCCCAAGAATATTGACCGATCTTGCTGATTTTTAATATCAAAATTTTCCAATGTCTGATCGTTTGGCGTATTTAAATTTTCTTTAGCTCCTCATATAAAGCCCTGGCAAAGTCGATTTCAACCCGAACAGAGACGGACAGACAGTCGAGTTCGCTATGCACAAGAACTCAGAATATATACACTTAAAGGGGTTTGAAATTGTAGAAACTAAAAACAGAATGATAAACTGAGATATACCATTTTTTCCTTTATGCTAAATGGCATAAAAAGTATTCCAACACATACGTGATTTCCATAGGGACTTATTTTAATTTTATCCAAAGTATGTATTGTTATTAGACTTGTGCCATATAATTCAATTTAGTGATCGCTCTTTTTAGTTCAAAGTTTAAAATGAACTAGTTCCAAATTTAGTTCAAAGGCTCTCTTAAGTTCAAAATCTCTCTTAGTTCAACTTTCAACTTCTAGTTCAAACGCTTTCTTTAGTTCAAAAGTTCTTTTTAAAATATGATGGCAACAATACTGCAGCATTGCCGTAACGAATGTTAAGTAAAATGCGTGGCAGCACTAATTTCATGTCGGAAATAGTAAACAAGAAAACAAAGACATGGATTCCAGTTTACCTTGTCTGGTAGTTCAAATGCAAAGTATAGTTCAAAAATGAACTAGGTGTACTTAAAAGTATGATCTAGTTCACTTAGTTCAATCGATGGAATCGTTTAAATAAACTAGTTCGTTTATGAACTACACAAGTCTAATTGTTATGTCCTCTGCAACAAGTTTAAAAAATAAAATTAAGGATTAAACGGAGACCCATACATTTTACGGAACCCTTTGTGTGTGAGTAAAACTCACCTTTAGCGGACTTGTGAAATTTTTGTTGATCACAACTAAACTGCATGAGAAATACTGCTTCATAATAAAAACTCCACTAAGAGTTTTTCGTTTCGTTTATGTCCAAACAAACTACACAGTTGTACGGCATTTACACTATGCAATTTTTTATGAAACTATCATGAAACTTTTTTTAACGGTGAATCAGTAGGAGTAAACTGTTGCTTATATTTATTTTTAAATAACGCATATCGCTGAAAAAAAGGCTTAAAAAATTGCATAGTGTAAACCTGGACTGACATAGACTGACGTGTTTTAAAGTAGACAAATTATTATTGTATTATTGTGTGCCAAGGCCATTGTCTAAATCACATACTGTGCAAGTTTGGAAAATTAATATTTTTGGTTTTGTTTAATATTCTTTTTCTTTAAATAACTGTTTGACCTGGAGGTTACAATTTCTTTTTACAATTTTTTTTCTCATAAACCTAGAAACTAATAAAATTATTAAAGAAATACTTTTGATATAAACAGTACGCCTGTATTTCTATTAAATGCAGTAGGTCAGGTCAGTTACTTTTCGACTCGCTATTTCCACCCATTTTCATCCAAATAACAAGAATCATTTGGTTTAAAAAAAAAACATCTTTATTGTGACATCTAATTGATGCACTAATAATGAATACGAGGGCTGCTCTATATATTTCTGGCCTAATAGTGAAAATGCGAATATTTATAATCAAAAATGGTTTTATTGTTTTTCAAAGTATTTTCCAGCATGATTTATACACTTTTGCATGCGATCAAACCAGTTCTCGCAGCACTTTTTCCACTCCGATTGAGACACCTCTAAAACATGGTCTTTGAACACTTCAACAGCTTCTTCTGGCGACGAAAATCGTTGACCACGCATTTTTTTCTTGATGTGCGGAAACAAAAAGAAGTCATTAGGTGCCAAGTCAGGGCTGTACGGCGGATGACCCATTAATTCGACGTTTTGGCCGGTCAAAAACGCTCTGGTTTGAGCCGATGTGTGAGAGCTCGCATTGTTATGGTGAACATTGATTTGTTTTCTCTTGTTGGTTTTTCGAATTTCTCCGATGACTTCAGGCAAACAAATTGCAGTGTACCACTCAAAAGTAACCGTCATACGTTGCTAAAGCGGAACAGTCGCCACATGACCAGTTTTGCCGAAGAAACAGGTGACCATTTGCTTCGAAGTGCTTCTTCCACGAACAACTTTCGTTGGATTTTGCTCGTCTTTGAAGACTCACACGGTCGATTGTTGTTTCGTTTCGGGCTCATACGCATAGATCCATGATTCGTCACCTGTGACGATCTTATAAACGTCTTTTGAAGCACCGCAATCGTATTTTTGCAACATTTCTTTGCACCAATCGACACGAGCCTTTTTTTGAGCGACTTTCAAATTGTGCGGGATCCAACGAGAAAAAACCTTTTTTACGGCCAGGTGTTCATGCAGTATCGAATGTATGCTGGTGGTAGAAATGTCTACAGATGTCTCTATCTCTCGGTATGTCGCATGCCGATCTTGCATTATGAGTTCACGCACGGCATCAATGTTGTCTGGCACAACAGCCGTTTTTGGACTACCTTCACGCAATTCGTCTTTGAGCGAGCTTCAGCCGCGATTAAATTCATTATACCAATTTTTTACAGTGCTATAGGATGGTGCTTCATCGCCATACAAAGATTTAAGTTCATCAATGCACTCTTGTCGTGATAATCCAAGTCGAAAGTTGTGAAAAATGATGGCACGAAAATGTTCACGAGTTAATTTCATTTTTTCTTTATTAATTTTTTCAAGTCACTGTAAACAACACAAATAATGGTCGTACGTCAAAACGTTTTAAGTACGATTATGCTTAAAAATGACAAACTTTCCAATGGAAATGTCAGATTGCACTTGGCAGCAGTCAGTGTTGCCAGGCTAGAAATATATATAGCAGCCCTCGTATAACAATTTTACAGTTTTATTATATTTCTAGTTTGCTGTACACTTCATTTTCAAGACATTCTGCAGTCTCCTCTTCCTTGGAATACGTTGTATTCAAATTGATTTTATAAAGCATTTCTTCAGAAGGTATAAAAGAAGTTCATCTTCTGTTATCTGCATTCATGTACTTTATAACGCACAATAAAGCATCAAGATTTTCATACTGCATTATATTTTGCATACGAGTCTTAGTAGAATTCAGTATCGAAAAAACGCTTTCATCGCAGGTATAACTATTTAGAATTGTCAGCATATAAAGTACGGTGAGAGCAAGTTCCTTAAAGTTTTACATACGATCTGGTATAAAAGGGAGTTGAGTATTAAAAACCCTGCCTTACTTAGGTCTTGCATACCCTCTAAACATTAATTGTAACTGGGATATTTTGTAAAAATATCCTTAACCATCTTCCAATATAAGTTCTACTCTCAATATGCCTTAGACATCCTTCATAATTTTTTATAGGTGACACCAAGCGACATATCTGCGCAGTCCCTTTCTTACCACTAAACTACATGTAAACATTTAATAAAACAATATATTAAATTAATTTTTAATTTCATTTTATATATTTTAATTAAATACATAACAATAATTACTAAATTATTATATAACAAAGAATAAAACTGTAAAATTTAACGCTCTTTAGAATTAAGAAATCAGAATAACAACAATTGGCAACGTAATACTGGAAAAAATTTAACGTAATTACAGTGCCATTTTTCTTTTTAGTTTTGGAATGTGCAAAAAATATCATCCCTGTGTCATTTACTTTGTAGCACTAACAGTGTAAAAGTGAAAAGTTACCAGATTATAATACTGACATAAAATAATGTTGACATACGATTTTTTCTTGTCGAAATTTGTCAAGGCAAATTAAATGCTTATAAAGACATGATAAAATCAGCAAGAAAATCGCCAAATCAATACTTAGGTCGCCAAATGATTTTCAAAATCGCCACGTTTGGTGAGAAATCGCCGTATCTGACAACCCTTGTACTGTTCGAAAGCAACATACACATACATACATATTATTTTATGTGTTTTATTTTGCCTGTTTCTAAATGTGTTTGTGTTTTTCTATTTAGTTTTTACACGAACACGCGTGTTCGACATGAAAGAACATGTGAGGTGTATGGAAAAAACAAACATTAAACATGTATTTGAATTTCGTGTAGGTGTATCGAAACCACGATTGGTGTACATTAAGGCCAGGATTCGCTATCATACGCAATCGTAAGATTAAATCATACAAAAATCTGACAGAATTCTGTCCTACTTTAAAAATCGTTTCAAAATGGCGTCGTACGTTTCACACTGTTATACAAAAAAGATAAACAAAACAAATGCTTTTAATATTTTGTTGTTGCTTTCTCCTGATCTTAAAAAAAATCAACTCTGATCGCATAGGAAAAATCATTTTATAAATTATATCAAAAAATTATAAAATCGTACAGATCTGTCAAAAAGTCTGTCACCTACAATTTAAATCCACACTGTCATACTTTTTGAGCACACATGCAATTTTTGACAGATTGTACGACTGAGTATGATAGTCAATCTTGGCCTTTACACACGATTAAGGTAGATAAAATTTTTATTTTGGCGCCATTATTTATACCCATTTTTTGTCACATGTTGTCAAAAACAATAGTTCCGAGAATACAAAACAATATGTTTTAAATAGAAGTCACAAATATGTTGTACAAATCTCGGGAATATATCACGCACAAAACTAGTCATATAAATAACCTGGCAAACGCTTTTAATAGAGAAAAAATATTTTAGAGCTACTTGAATGCGTAAGAAGCTGAATCGTGATTTTAGGATGTTAATGAACGAAAAACTTTGTAGTAAAGCAAAGCATTACTTACATAATTCGTTTTATTTTAACTATCAAGTTCTTTTGTAAAACAAAATTTCAAATCAAATGTCTACACACAGAGTCATCCTTCATTTTCGTTTCCAGTTTCAGTAGATTTCTGGAGATTATAAAGCTAATAAAGATCAAGACATGTTACCGACAACATTTAAGTACAAGAACTTTTTAGAAAGGGGAGGAAGGGGAAGAGTAGTCGTATGACAGATACACAAAATTAAAACAGGAAGTAAAAGTTACTTTTGTGAGATTATTGTTTTATAGAGCACTACAGCAGACACAAGATGATCTACTATCTGGTTGTGCATACTTTTAGGTTTTTCCCTAGCCGATGTAGCAAATTTAAAGCTTTTTTTTTCATGCATTAATTAAGGTTTTAATTAAGAAGTTTCGACTTAATAACTATTTTGCATTTCTCGCGACTTTTTCCGCATAACATTGCTAATTTTCTTAAAATTTAAATTTATAAAAATGCATTTTTAAACATGTGTTGCAGAGTTCTGTAAATAGTGTTGAACATTTTCCATCTCGATCTGGTACCATTATACTGGTAAAATTGCTTGTTTTCACATTTGTATCTCTAGTTTCTTTACGAAAGGACATATTTTTATGAAATAAAAAGTATTCTATAACTGAACCAAGGCTCTAAGGGACCTCCTCACAAAATTTTATTTAAATCCATCTAGTAATTTTTACGTGATGCGAACACAAACAGACCGACAGACAAAAAATTTCAAAAATCGGTATTTTGTATTCAATATCGATTACTATCTATACCACCATCAACATTTTCAAAAAATATATTATATACAGAATTCAAAACTCATTTAAAAACTTATTTCACGGAAATTGATTTAGTATTAAGTTAATCGGATTTGTTCCGCCAGATGAAGTCTTCACTGAAATATATGACAACAGAAGTCGAATTACTTTAATTTTGATAATTTTTAATTAAATCTTTGTAAGACTGTTTAATGCAATTAATTTTTTACTATGATCGTAAATTATTCCAAAAACAAATATTCTTTAGAGCAATTGATTTATAATTTTTTTTATTAGTAAATGAAAAGGAGATAATTTCTCTAACTTAATTAATAATTTCGTATTAAAAGTAAAAAAAGACGAATATTTTTAAATGAAAATTGAAATACATCTTAGCAAGCTTCAGATAACATTAAAAGTATAAATCTGCCACAGTGTGGCATAATCGAAATATGTTGGCAGTCATTTTTTCTTTTCGAAGCGAATAGTTGACAAACAGTTTTGCGCAAACTTAGACGAGAAATCTGATCACTTCCTTTTTTTCGTTTTTGATTGCATCGCTTCTTCTTCTCCATACAATACTTCATTATTTTGCACAAACAGAATTACTGTTTCTTGTGCGGTTGCCTAGTGTGTACAGAAAAAAGAAACATGGTTTTTAAACCAACTTTTATTTAATGTTGCCCTGTGTGTATTCAGCATTTTAGTTAGCGAAAAATCATGTGTTCTCAGTTTGTTAATACTCTTAAGTTATTTTTTCTGACAAGAAATAATCAATCTTAAATTTTTAGAGTTTTTGCCCCTACATTCTTCTTTGCCCTAAAAAAAGTTTTTATCAGATCATATAGGGGTTTTATATTGTTTTTAAAGACTTTTGACAGAGATGATTTAAAATCGTTTCCGAGATCTTAAAATATTTTTACCAACGAGCTGAAAGTTAGTGTTTTCATTAAAAAGTATAAAAAAAACTCATAACCTTAAAATGTTCCCACTTTACATTGCACAGTAGTTCGAAAATGATTTATTTTGGACTAAATTTGGTATCTCATGAATCATTTAAGATGTCTTAATGAAAGTTTACAGCGGCAAAGCAAAGAGTGAAAGAAAGTGAAGGAGGACCCCTAAAAATTCCCGGAAAAAATGTCCCAAAAATTTTTTTTTACAAAAGAGGTTACGTTGCGTTTATTAATCATGTCGGCTGTTAAATAGTTTTTGAATCATTTAAAATCTAGTTTACGCTCTTTAAATCGTTGCTTTGCACTCCGGGGAATTTGACAATAATTTTTAAATTTTGGTTTAAAATTGGCTTTGTTTGGATAGGGCTGCAGGAAGAAGCATTACATATCTGGAACTTATTTTTCTTTTATTCACATTTGCTATCGATTGACTTTAAAATTAAGTAAACAAATTTGCAAGTACTGAGGTAAATTTTTTACATTTTCTCAATTTAGAGGCTTGTATCTTTTCAACGAAAAGCACTATCAGGACAAAGCTTTAAACTCGTTTGTTCTGAATTTTATAATTTTATAGCAAATATCTTAAAGTAATAATTCGATCATTAATAAGTGCACTTCGTTAAAAACACTTAGTCAAGGTCGGCCAAAATATAAAAAACAAAAAATTGTAAGCCAATTCTCTCCTGAACTGAAAGCGATAACCTACAAATGTCAGCACATTTTTATTTATATTTTCAAGGTCTAATTATAATTTTAAAAATCTTAACATTTGAGTTAAGAATTTTTTTTAATGTAATTTTAAAAACATTCTATGCCCGAGGTATCCAAACCAGAAGGCGCCCTTTACCCTAAGGGTCGAAGGTTCGCAGGTTCACTGTGAAACACCTGGGCTTTACCTCTGTAAATTTTAATTAAGATATCTTAAGTAGTTAATAAGATACTAAATTATGTCCGAAATTAATCGTTTTCAAGCCACTGTGCATTGTTTAATGGTTGATAATGTAATCTATACATGATATCGATTGATTTCGATTTGTTAATTAAGAAAATTTAAAGAACATTTACTTTATTCAAATAATATTTTAGCTAATGAATAAATAGTTGCTCTAGAATACTTTTAATTACTTTCTAAACCTTGAATAAAACACAAGGTAATATATTTGAAACAAAATTTCAAATTAAAGTGAGTGTAAAATAATTTTTTAAAATAAAAAAAATAACAATTTTTTTAAAGGGTCTGATATTTCAAAAAGTGACTTTATTAAAGATCCCAAAATTAAAAATGGAACTGATGCTACTTTAAATGCTACTGGTCATCAAGCTTCAATTAGAAAACGTTTGGAAGACAGTCGGTCCTTTGGCGATGGTCATAGATGCGGTAATTCATTAATTTCGGAAAATGTGGTGTTAAGTGCAGCTCATTGTTTTGTCAAGTAAGTTTACAGAAACGTTAAATGTTTTTATTACAAGCCAACAACAAAAAAGTGATGTTGTTAGAAAAGTGCTATGTTCGGCTTTGCCGAATCTTATATACCCTTCACCATATATAGATAACCACATGTATGTAAATATATATATTTCTTTTTTGAGGTAAAAATTTACATTTAAATGTCATTGGTTCCTAATGGGTTAAGCATTTAAAAGAAATTAATATTTCCTTAAATATCTCTGAAAAGGCTTTTAAATGATACCCATAATGATAATTTAAAAATTTTGCAAATTTTAGAGGCCCGTAACTCGGAAAATATGAGGGAGCTTCAATTTTCTCACTTGATATTTTTTTTCTTATTTTTAATTCTCTATTGCAGCATTTACTTGTTTTTTTTTCGGATTGGAGTTATTTTATTGCTCCAAGTGATACGAAAAAATTAGAGGCAGGCGTGGTATTATACCCACTGCCTCGATGGACATGGACCGATCTTGCTGATTTTAATAGAAAAATTTTTCAAACTATATCTGATCAATTGGCGTATTTAAATTTTCTCTAGCTCGTTTAGGGCTTTGGCAAAGTTGATTTCAACCCAAACACGGACGGACAGACGGGCAGACGGACATCACAAAGACAAACTCGTGAGATGTATAAAAAAATTATCATAAATAATTTATTTCGATTCTCTTTAACCCGAACTAATAAAGCTCTAATAAAAAAAAATTTTTAATTTTGATGTACTTTCAGACCCCAAAATGGCGTAGATGATGGCTCCTTTTTACCTGACAGTGATTTTATCGTTGTAATGGGAAATCTTAATCGCTTAGAGCGCACCAACAATACGCTCATATTTGACGCTATCAAAATAGTTAAACCTACTGAAAAATTTAGTTCAACATTTGAGGATGATATTGTGATCATAATTTTAAATGGAAAAGTCCCCGCTAAACATCCCACCGTAAGGCCCATAATGCTAAATCAAGATACAATACCTAATAACACCATGTGCCAAGTTACTGGCTGGGGTGTTACCGAAGAAGCAAGTGTTACCTTTAAAGTCTTAAGAATTTCATTTTATTGTTTTAAAATTTCTTTGAGTGTTTAGAACAAACTTTCCGATAAACTAAAGTCTCTGGAAGATTACTCTGGATGATTACGGCGATTGTCGTGAAAAATCGGCATATGGATCGCTTATACGCGATGGAATGATATGTGCAGTTGATTTAAAAGGTGAACGAAGTGCCTGCTCTGCTGATTCGGGCGGACCTCTGGTTTGTAAAGGAACTCAAGCTGGCATTGTTTCGTTTGGTGGTGGTAGTATTAATCCAAGTTATCCTACTGTTTATACTGATGAAGCTTATTATAAGGATTGGATTTTAAAAGAAATTGTTAACTACAATGGGTCTTTACCGGTGTTTGCACAAGTTGATAACGGAGTCACTACTTTAAGTTGTTCAATAGTTTTTATAAGTTTGATGTTAATATTTCATTATCTTTATAGCCAGATTATAAATTCAAATGTGTAAAAATTTTACATCAAATATTTTTAATACCACTAAAAATGGATTAAAAAAAATAGAGTTGTATTAAATAAAAATTCCCCGGCATTTTTTTCCCTTTTATCTTTCCTCCTAAAAAAGGGAAAAAGTATTGTTTTAAATTTTAAAAAGGGGAAAACAATTGACAATTTTGGGAGTTTTTTTTTTCTCATATATTTGAAAATATTAAATTTATAGGACTAAAATTTCTTTTTAAGGTCGAAAAATACAAATAGACACCAGGTGCAACATTTGCTGACTTTAATGCAGAAGCATCCAAAAATAGCTCGTAGACTTTTTAGGAGTGACAAGCAAGAACTGCAAATATTCTGGCAAAACGCTGCGACTGAATTAAATGCTCTAGGACCATCAACGAAAAGTATCAATGGTTGGAAAAAGATTTATTTTTAAGATGTTCTTCAAGGTTGAAATTGTAAAAAAACATGCGGCAAAAGAGAGCACAAAATTTGCAACACCAGAAGGGAACAGGTGGGGGCCCAAACAAAACTTATATATTTTCACCAACAGAACAATCCATATACGATCTGGTAGGAATGAAAATCTCTATTGAAGGTTTTCCTGTAGACAGCTTTGGCCTGAACACTTCAAAAAATTTAGAAATGCCTAAATCATACCATGAAGCAGACATAGACATGCTACAAGTTCCACAAAAACAGAACACTGTCGACGCAATCTAAAGATGATGGAACGTCAAAATTTATCCCAAACTCAAAGGAAAGTATGGCGAAGGAACCTGCTGTCGATGTTCTATTAGCCGAACAGGCCGTACAAAGGGATTTAGTAGAAGCAGTAGTTCATATAAAGGACCAAAAGCAACCCATTAAAAAAATTTACAGATCACTAGACATTATCTACATTTTACAAAAAAAAAAAAAGGATTTTGCAACAATGGAAATTTTAGAAAAGAAGAAAATCGAGCAAATACGTCGGCACCACTTGTTTATGAAAGAATTAAGAGTGAAAAAGTGGAAGAAAAAAGCCGATCGCAGCTGATAAATAAAATAATTGTTTATTTTTTTATTATTAAATTGAAATAAATATCAAAAGCAAAACAGATGTTTCTGATTTTCTCACTCTCTTTTTTGCCATGCTCAGGGAGATTAGAATAAGAGAGATTTTTTCCGGGAACAAAGCATTGGTAAGGGAAAAATTTTACCGGGAATACTCATAATTGGGCTGCATATAAATATTTAATTCTGATGAAATATTTATTTTTTAAAACTAAGAATTTATTGAGCAGTAGCGAAATATCCATATGGCCATATATGCTGTAATACATTTGATATTTAGTTTTATGTAATAAATATTTCATGAGAATAAGAAAGGATTCAAGCAAAATTCACGAAGATTAACGTAAAAATGATTTTAAATAATAAATTTTCACATTGATTATTCTTTTTTGATTATCAGTAATTAATAATTAAAGCAGTTTTATTTTTGTAAAAGGGAGAAGCGCCCCCTTTTGTTTACTTTGGCAAAGATATTTAATGCAAGGAATGCCCAACATATCCCTTGTAAACTCATCCATTACCAATGAATTGATTAAGGCAACGAGAAGGAAGATTTGGAATGCGAGACAATTTTTACACTGAAAATATTTACAAAACATTTAAAGTATACTCGTATTAATTACACTGCCTGTCACTTGAATAAGGAATCACACATATTTTATTGCTTCAGGAAACTAAGCAAACACCTTTAAATTTGGTTGTGCAAACAATATTTTTTTCTAAACTTTAGTTTAGATTTAAAAAAAAAAATGTAATTCCTTATTTAAGTGGCAGAAAGTGTATTAAATGTATTAAAGTTCAAATATTATCTTCGGGGAATTTTTAGGGATAAAATAAATTTGCTTTTAGGAATGTTTAAGGACATTTAGAGATAAAAACTTTTAGTTAGGGAATTCTACAAAGAAAAGAGTCCGGTAACTCTGTTTGCTGGACGACTAGAATTGAAAAAACTTAACTAAAGCATACTTTTAGGCGCCAATTTTTTTTTAATAATTTAAAATTGTTTTGGGTATTTTTATAATATTTATTATATTATGCTAATATCCTATTAACATGTTAAATTAAAAATACAATTTATTCGTTAGTTGGAAAAGCAAGTATCGATACATATTTCGCTGGTTGCTAAAGCCAGCTCATCATGAAACCTTTAAACAATTTTTTGGAAAAGCCAACCAACGGATAAATTGTATTTTTATATTAAAGTGTTAATAAATAATATTTAAATTAATTCACATCTAGGAGTGTAAATCAAGCAATGGTGGTTTGTAATGTAAACACTCGACAAGAATTTTAAAATTGTATCCGTATTTATATTCACACGCAGCGAGGTTTTTATTTCTGGCTGTATTTAAGCAGCTAAATCTTAACAAAATTAAGACAAAATATTACAACACTTATCGTTTCGTACAGTTATTAAAATAGCACCAGTGAACTTTTTTAAATTTGTTTTGGAAAATTTTGTAAAAAATAAGTGAAAACAGAAGGTAATAAAAAATTTTAATAAAAAACTTGTATATTTATGGGTCGCGGAAAGCATTGTTCGCCGGAAAATGGTAAACGTTGGATGGTAAATCGTATTCCTAAATAAGGGAATTGCCAGGCTGTTCCCATAAAATGATAATAAATGCCCTAAAATAAGAGCAAAAAGTTGAATTCCGTGGTGGGATGCGAGTTTTGTTGAGTATTACGTTGAGTTGAGTTTTATAATTAAAAAACAGTTCGTATTTTGGGGTCAAATATCATTAGTTTTGAATAAAAAAAAACATTGGATGTACCAACAAGCGTAGAAACTATTCCCCGCAGATTTCGAGACAGCAGCCTCAATGCCTGTGTTCCTCGAAAAGTGCTGCTGCTTTCCTCTAAGCATTTTGATAAATGGATATCTTTTGCTAAAGCACATCTAAATTGGTCAAAGGAAAAGTAGAGAAAAGTGATATGGACTGACGAATCCAAAATTATTCTTTTAGGTTGAAAGGGTTCAAGATGTTTTGTCCATAGGCCACCTAACAGCGAATAAAAGCCACAATTCACATCAAAAACTAACAAACATGGAGGTAATAGTATTATAAAATGGCGTTGCTTCTCGGTTTACGTAAAAATCTTTAATGAAATACATCGGTTTACGTAAAAATCTTTAATGAAATTATACAGTCATATGCTTCCTACGAAACGCCGCTGGTGTGTTTCTTTCAGCAAAACACACCAGAAAAATGGCAATGAATGGTTCAACGATAACTCTATCAATGTAGTGGAGTGGCCTGCACAGTCCCCAGATTTGAACCCTATCGAAAGTTAATGGACGAAAATAAAAAAGGGTGTATCTACAATAAAACCAACAAGCGTTGAAGGGCTCTGGGAGGAAGTGCAGAAAATTTAGAGTTCCATCAAAGTTGAAAGATGCCAGCATTTGGTGGATTCCAAGGGAAGACGTTCTGCCGCGATAAAAGCAAATAAAGGGCACGCGACAAAATATGTAAACCATAAAATTATTTTATCTTCAAGATATCTAAGTGAAATTTTCGATTTATTTTGAGAAAGGCCACTAAAGTTTGAAAAAATTATATAAAGTGCTATTATTTTGGCTGTGTAGTTTTTAGGTTTTTTGTTTATATTAATTAGCGTGTTATAAACTGTTGAAAAAACCAATTTATTTTCTTATTATAATATACCTTTAACATCACCTTTAACCATTATTTGGTTTCGAGTTG
The DNA here is from genome assembly GCA_937654795.1 of Cistogaster globosa. NCBI lineage: Eukaryota > Metazoa > Arthropoda > Insecta > Diptera > Tachinidae > Cistogaster > Cistogaster globosa. The sequence continues at coordinate 119,153,926 of OW569406.1, read as the reverse complement.
AAATTGTCTAATAGTTAAACAGATGTGAACGGAGTCATTATAAATTTGTACGTAGTGCTATTATATTGACCGCAGCTGTATATATTTTTTGTAAGGTTTGATTTTTATATGTGTTTTAAACAGCTGATCACTTCCATTGTTTCACATTAGTAATCTAAATTATTAGTCTCTTCGAGATTAGTCAAGGATTAATCAAAGAAAGACGCACTTGAACAACCCCTGAAAATTGTACCGGATTCGTTCAGAAGTAGTTCTGCACAAGTTGCTGAGTTCGTTTCTGATTTCGCTTACAAAACTTACAGAAAATCATATGAGTGGTTCAAAAGAAACCGCCTCGTAGTTTCCTATTAAATTCTAATGTATTTTAAGATTGTCTGACATAGCTCAGTCACAGATATTTTTGACTGTAAGAAAGAAAAATTAAATAATTGTATAGCTCCCATCAGACATTATGGAGTGTCACTACTGGGACATGAGAAGTAAATTATGGCTTCATATGTTTGTGGTTTGGCAGCTGGTATTTGAAAAAAATATCTATTTTGATGATTTACATTCGAAATAAGTCGGTAATTAATTTATAGTGGCTCTATAGGACCGAAGACGACTATCAACAAATTCTTTCATTATTAATGAGATATTTACTTTCTAGTCATGCTTCATCTAAATTTACTTCATTTAGCCGTTCGATGAATAGCCGGACTATTCAGTTCTGCAATACCTGACCTTCAGATCGAATTCGTTTTCAAGTCAAATTGAAATGCAATGTGACGTACATGGAACTGTTCAATTTCAACTAAGCATTTCCCTTACAACTTTACGGCATTTACACTATGCAATTTTTCATGAAACTAGCATGAAATTTTTGTTTGTTGGTGAAGCAAGAGGGGTAAGCAATATGGCTTATGTTTTTTTTTTTTTTAAATACCGCATATCGCTGCAACTTAAATAGAGAATAGAAAAAAGGCCTTAAAAATTGCATATTGTAAATTTGGACTTTTTTAAAAAAATTTAAAAAACTTTTATTGAAAAATCTATAGAATTTATTCTATATTATAGAATAGATAAATCGTAACAAACAAAAACACATGCAAAATTTTTGAAATGTTGTTTTTGTTGTTTCAGAAAAAGTTAATTCGTAGACGAGTATCACAGAAAAGACACCTCTAGTTCGATTGCTTTTATTAACCGACAAACGCAATAAACCTGGATTGCTAACTCCGCTATAACAACAAGTATAAAATTTGGATTTGAAAATGAAAGGGTATCCCAATAGTTGATACAATCTGATGTATGTGGCCGAATTTTTGAATATTTTTATCAGTAGATGATATCAAAGGAAATACTTATTATTAACCACGATAAGTAGTTAGAGGTAATTCCTATAGCTAAATTGATTATTCTATACAATAAAGATTAGTGTAAAATCGACAAAATATACCAACACAAGAAGCATTTTAAATAAAAAAAAAAAAAAATAATAAAAAAAAAATAATAAAAAATAAAAAATAAATAAATAAATAAAAAACAAAAGAGAACACAACTATGTATCAGATTAGATTAAAAGTTTAGTTTAAAATTATTCTCGGCTATGCCGAATCTTATATATCCTTCACCATGTATGTAAATCTAGTTACGTTAAGTAACTTCAATCAAAATACAAATATTGAGGTGACAGAGAATTAAAAAATTAATAAAAAAATGCACAAAAATGTCATCGGCTTTAAATGGGCTTTTAGTATTTCCAAAAAGATCTCTTTAAGAGCTTTTAAATGAGACTCATATTGATATCTTAAGAAATAAAATGCTCAATCGTACTTCTCTATGAGAAGTGTAAAGGACCATAAGTCGGAAAACATAGACGAGCGTCATTTGATGTTTTTTCTTATTTTTAAATTCTCTATTGCCTCTAAAAATACTTTTTTATTGTAGTTACTTCATTAAACTAGATTAGTTTTCAAATGATATGGAAAGTTTAGAGGCAGGCGTGGTGTTAAGCCCAACGCCTCGAGGGACATGAACCGATCTTATTTTTAATAGCAACTCTTTCGAAACTATGTCTGATCGATTGGCGTATTTAAATTTTCTCTAGCTCATCTTGGGCTTTGGCATAGTTGATTTAACCCGAACACGGACAGACAGACCGACATCGCTCAATCGACTTTGCTATGCATAAGGAGTCAGGATATATACACTCTATGGGATCGAAAACGGATATTGTAGAAATAACAAACGGAATGACAAACTTAGATTTACCCTTTTTCCACCTGTGGTGAAGAGTATAAAAACTGGAAAAACTACACAGTGGGCAACATATAATTATTTTGGGCACAAAGCAGCAATTTATAAATAAGTGTTCTGTTTGAAAAAAGTTTTTAAAAAACATTAACAGAAGAATTCTCTTGAAATGAAAGAAGCTTAGTATCCTTAAAAATTTCTCATATAATATTTTCAAAACAATAGCAAATTTTTTCAAAAATTATTCTAAATGTTTCATTCTGTCTTTCCATCATAAGAATGGTGTGAATATTCTATTTTTCAGTTCTATAATTCAGTTTTTAATTATTTTCAAGAATTCTATAACTAAATATAATGAACTGATTTTGGAGTTCGATATTAGGAAACAGTTTAATTTTTGTGGTTGTAACAGAAAAATGTTTTGGAAAGCATCTCCATAAAGATGACTTCCACTCAGAGCACATGTTTATAGCATTTTAATACTTGCTTGGAAGATGTAAAGTCTTCCCCATAAAAAGTCAACATCTTTAAACATCTTTGCAAGATGTTCCTATCTCATTCTGTTCCACTCAACATCCTTCGATTATTTCAGTTTCATCACTAGAAAAGTGACATTAAAATAAATAAAAATGAAAATCTAAATGCCAAAAGTACAGTTAAGGGGCAGAAAAATATAATTTTAAATTATTTGAAACAAAAATAATATTTTAGCTCTTACTCCTCAATTTCTTAGTCCTTTAGCATTTCTGCGTAATGCAATAATAATTGGCTTATGCAGACATCCAATGTTCATGTTTCGTTCATGTGCCGAACATTTGTCTGATGAATAATGCTCGCCATCAAATATGACTTTTAGTATGATTTCTCTATTTTTGAATTAACGCCATCTATTGATCAACAATGCGAGCACTCTCTTTCTTAATAAAAACAATGAAACAACCCTGATGACAAGCAGAAAATTATATTCGAACAGAACATAAACATCGATACGTTTTCGCCACATACAAGAGCATTAACAAATTAATACCGTTGTTCTGCCGGCGTTATGTTCATGTCTTGTTCAATTTGATGGCTAATGGAGACGTGGGGTAAAAGGCTTTTTACACTGACTAACATCTCGGCGAAACACATGAAAGAAAATGTGAGACATTCGTTTACATTGACAACATTTAACATCTACCATCAACTCAGCTGTAAAAAAAAAAATTAATTAAACGACGCATAATTTTGAGGAGTAAAAATAAGATTTAAAAATATTGATTTCGAGATCACGTTAATAATTGGACTAATTGTAACTTTTAAAAAATGGAAGACCATTCTGGAAGAAGAATATGAAAAAAAATTTTTAGAGGACATAAGTTTGCTTATAGTTTACCATACATTGGATTATGAACATTTATTTCAATAAATACCTATATTTTTAGGAGCCGCTGTGGAACATTTTGGGGAAAAGATGTCTAAAATAAATAAAATAATTTATAAAAAATAAAATGAAAATATTTTTTTTATTAATTCTTTTCCAATTGACCGTTTTTATTTTAATAAAATTGCCCATTTTTTTTAAACTCAAGGTTACCAAAAAATATTATGTCAGTATAAAAAATATCGTTTTTATGTTTTTTAAGGAATCTAACCAAAGATATACCAAAATATGAAAAAACACCATTTTGAAAAAAACTCACGTGTGCCCCGCCTTTTCATTTCAAAATATTTATTTATATTTTATCAGTGATGCCACCAGAATACATTACAATTACAGTCATTTTTCTAGTGGTGACACTAAAATAATCTCGACAGATGTAAAGTGAAACAAAATGAGATAGGAACATCTTTTAAAGATGTTAATTTTTAGCCCTGTATATTTCTTATGTGAAGATGTTAAAATCTTCGCAAATTGATGTTAGATGTTGATCAGTGTAAAAAGGCTATAAGTGGTTTCAGTTGTTTTGTTTTTTTTTTATTTCTATAGAGTGGCATGATTGATCATATTTTTTGCTCCTTAACCTCTGTTCTCTGTCATCCTTCAACCACTTTTAAAAATTAATTATAAGGTCCTGCAAATATCGAGATGCGACCAGAGAGGGCTTTTTTGAAAATGCAGAAAAACTGTGTCTTCAGCAAATCCTAAGTTTTGGTCATAACCTGATGTTAGATGTATACAATGAGTTATAAAATTTGCCACAAAATACTTCCTTGACAAGCTCCATCATCAATTAGTTAAACCGAATTGAAAAAGATCATTCTGTATAAAAAAAAAAGAAAAAAATTAAAACAAGTTTTGTTTTGTCAAATGTTTGAAAAATGCAATAAAATCCATTTTTTCTAAATTAATTTGCATGAAAATGACAACACTAAGAAACTATTTCGCTGTAAATTATTATTTAATTTTTATTTATTTATTTATTATTATTATTTTTTTTTTTGGTGAAAAAATTGGGGAAGAGTAACCGGCTGATTTATAAACCAAATATTATGTTATTGCCCCAGTGTGCAATTTTATGTGGCACTTAATTATAAATTAGCTTTACCTTGTTAGATAAAGTGGCGAAATTCCAAAAAATTTATGTTTTACTAAAAAGGTAAAGTTTTTTTTTTAGCTGGCGATTTACTAATTGACCTCAAACAACGTTCATTAGTTTTTTAAACTTTTATGAAAAAAGTTGCGGTTATAACGTTGTACCGGAACAATGTTAAAACAAAATTTAAAATTAATTTTATATTTGAGTATTGGTGCGGTTTTACAAATAAATGTTATTTGTGAGTTTTTTATAATTTCTTTGTCCTTGATATTGGCTTTTTCGATAAGGACTTGATTACTTTTTTTTAAAATAAAACGCAAACCATTTGACATATTTCTCATTGAAATACAATCAAAATATTTATTAATGGAACTAGATTTTGTTAGTATGGTCACCGTGGGCACATCGATATCGGTCGACTCGTTGGGCCCAATTTTTGATGACTCGGTCACACCTTTCGGCCGTAACGATCATTAATTCGCGTTCAATATTAATTCCGAGTTGTTCCAACGTCGTCGGCTTGTTGCTATAAACTAAGGATTTGACGTGGCCTCAAAGAATAAGTTCTATCGTTGTTAAATCGCACGAACGGGGTGGCCAATTGACTAAATTTACTCTTCAATAAATCGATTGTAACAGGTGCTGTGTAGCTTGTGGCATCGTCCTGTTGAAGCCACATGTCGTCCAACTGCATGTTTTCCACTTCGAGTCAAAAATAATTGGTAATCATGTAGCGATAACGATCGCTATTCACAATAACGTGACGATTGTTATTGTCGACGAAAAAATATGGCTCAATGATGTCGCCGGCAGGCAAACGGCCATTTTTTCTAAGTGAAGTAGTAATTCACTTTTCACCAAACCAATAACGCATATTTTACTTATTTTTGAATCTATTGAACCAAAAATAAGCTTCGTCACTAAAGATGATCTTGCAGCTTGATTGTGCAGAGCCCAATCGGAACGTTATTCGTTCGTGTACTTTATCATGATGAAAATATTGAGTAACAATAAGACGGTCATTGTGAATTAGGGCATTTACAAATTAAATTCAAAGTTGAAAAATCCAATTTTAATAATATTTTTATATTTTTTTAAAGGTGCCGAAACCGTTAAGGGTCCCAAAATCGTTTATGGACTTGATGCCACATTGAATGCTACTGGACATCAGGTTTCTATACGATATATTTCGAAAGACAGTCAGTCCTTTGGTGATGGTCATATATGCGGAGGTTCATTGATTTCTGAAAACGTGGTATTAACTGCCGCCCATTGTTTTGTCGCGTAAGTTAACAGTAATGATTTCTTTAAAAAAGATTTTAATGACAAAAGAAAGGTTTTGAAAAATAATTAATTTTCCAGAAATTAAATTATTAAATTATATTTGTTTCAAGTTTTTTTTATTTCACTTCACCTGACTGCCATTCCTAAATTAGCGCGTAAGACGTGACGCAAAATAACGCATGGCTTTTACGCTGAAGGTGCATACCTAAATAAAAGCGCAACGTTTTGTTGTGAACAGTAATGTTAACCTATCACTTTTAATAAAACCCTATATAATGAAATGCAAAACAGTGATAAAAACGCTATATAAGTCCGAAAAAAGCAAAAATGTCATTACTGTTTTGTAACGTTCTCTAAATACTACAACAAAATATGTAAACAACAGTAGCTTGCAGGCAACTGCATTATCTTACGCGCTGTCAAAATTGGATTTTCCAATTGATAGGCGTTGACGCCGTGCTATTTAGGGATGCTTCATACATTTTGTATGTACATGAGAAATTTTGACAGATATCTTGCGCTTTACGACGTAATTTAGGGATGGCAGTGAGTGTTAAGTAGAAACATAATTTTTTTGGGGTATTAAATTATCAAAATACTTGATATCTGAGGCTAAAATCAAAATGATAAGGCCACTTGAGATTAAGTTTGTATAAAAATACGTAGAATAATATACTTCACCACTAATATTTCCGAAATCAAATTTTAGCTTTTTAAAAAAAATATGTTTACAGTTTCCAATATTGTAGTGGCACACATTTTGGCCGTCTCATAAAATAAGCTTCGCGTTGCAAAAACCTTGTGTAAGTTAATCTCAAAAGATGGATGGATGGCAGCTTCTTTACCTTTCAGAAAATAATTGAAAAATGAAAAATGAATAATCTGGGTTACTTTTTCAAATATATTTTTTTTAACTAAGACCACGAATGCCCCTTGTGAGTCCCGTTAGTGGTGCATCGCGAAGGTTTTCTTTTTATTTCACTTTAAAAATTCATTTCTTCAAAATCTCAATTAAAACTTGAACGAAAAATGATTAACGTATTTTACAATGAAATTTGAAATTTTACTTTAGATTTATGAATTTCAATTAACTTTCAGCCATGAAAAATCTGATGGCGCATATGCACCCGACAGTGATTTTGTCATCGTAATGGGAAGTCTTAATCGTTTAGAGCGCAACAATAATACGCTCATATTTGACCCGGTTAAAATAGTTAAAGTTAATAAAAAGTTTAGTTCAACACTTGAGGATGACATTGCGTTTATAATTCTAAACGGGAAAGTGTCCGCCAAACATCCCACTGTCAGACCAATAATACTTAATGAAGGAGTAATACCTAACAACACCATGTGTCAAGTAACTGGCTGGGGTGTTACCGAAGAAGCAAGTGTTATTTTTTAAAGTCTTATAAATTTAATTTGATTAATTACATTTATTAAAATTTTTTATCTTTAGAATAAACTTGCAGATAATCTTAAGACTGCAAGTATGTCATTCATTGATATCGAAAATTGCCGTGAAAAAACTGGTTACGGACCTCTTATAGAGGAGGGAATGATATGTGCTGGCGATTTAAAGGGTGAACAAGGTGACTGTTTTGCTGATTCTGGTGGTCCTTTGGTATGTAAGGGAATTCAAGCTGGTATTGTCTCATTTGGTGGTTCATGCAAAAGACCTCTAACTCCTACTGTTTATACTGATGTAGCTTTTTATAAAACTTGGATTTTACAACAAGTTGCTTACTACAATGGGACTTTACCGGTGTTTGCACGCATTGATAACGGAGTTTCAAGTTTAAGTTGTTCAATATTTTTAATAAGTTTAATGTTAATAATTTCAATATTCAAGTACAATTAAAGTAGATTGACAGAAAAAAAGTTTCTAAATAAAAATATTTTCATATTTATAAAAAAAAATTACATGTTGATGTAAAAAATATATTTTAATTCGCTGGCTGCTGGAAAAAGGGTGACAATCTTTTAATGGGATCTTACGTAACTAGAAAGAAAAAAAGCAATCAATGATTTTTCTAGAATTTCTCATGTGTTTTTTTTTTAAAGAATTATAAGCTTATTTTTATTTTTTATTTCTATTAAATTTAATTTACAACTTTTCAATTTTAGCTTCGAATATAATTTATTATTTTCTGTAATTTTTTTTACTTAAAAAATTATTTTTCTTGGCTTCAGTTTGGCGTTTTTTTACGGATTTTTTTTACAAATTATATTCTAAATCGTTCATTAGATTCAAGCATGTTTGCAAAAGAAGAAAAGTATAATAGTACTTAATATTCCATCTCTGACTTGGAAGGCAGAGTTGCAAGAATTAGTGCAACGCTGGAATAATTATTATTAAAGGCCCAACTATAATGTGCATATACTAGCTTATGCTAAAGGCCGGGGCACATAAAATCCGTCATACGTTAAACTTTTAAAGATTCAACAAAAGTCAAAGTAACGACGGATGAGGTTGGCACAATGAATACTTTGCTGACGGATGTTAAACCAAAGCTTGCTCTCTATTTTTATTCAATTTTAAATTTAATTTGTATTTTATTCACTTTTTAAATTAATTAAATTTGTATTTTATTGTTTGCCACCAAAATTGTTTTACTAAAATTACAAAACACAATTGAAACACAGCAAGAGTTAAAAGAAAGCAGAGAAGAAGAAGCAGTTGATAGTTGTCAAAGTATTCAAAAGTAAAAAGTTGACCAACTTTCGTACTTTGTGTTGACGGACACGTATTGATTGTGACAACGCTCATAAGAAAACATGTATTTTAACTTACTTGTCGGTTGAATTTGTCAAAGTTTAACGTATGACGGATTCTATGTGCCCCGGCCTTAACTTATACAACTGTGCAAATACATATAAATCAAATGTGGTAAACTAACGTACTTGAGAGAACTTTTCGTCAAGTTTCGTCAAATGTCATTTGCTTATGCAATGTACGAAACTGATCGCACATTCCATACAGAAACAGCTGATTGCACTTGGTGTATACATACATAAATTGATAAAGAAAAAATTGCAATGGAGAGCAACAGTGAAAAATAATTCTTTTAATATAATAGAAGATGTAGAAAAAAAGTATTTATATGAAAGAAAAGGACGCGTTTTATAAGAACAATTCGCTATAAAATTTATTTTTTAATTGCTTTCGAACTAAATCATGCACACCGTTGCATCTTTTGGTACTTTTGGCTAAAAATACATAAGCAAAAAGAAAAAAACATGCGATTTTTTTATCGAATTTTATTGAAAAGTAGTAAAATAAAATATATTTATTTAGATCAATGTTGTTAAATATAATATATTATTTCGATGCCTTTTTCTTTACAGATTTTATTTATTAAAAAAAATATATATATTTTCAGGAAAGTATGATTTAAACACAAATGTGCAACTGTGGGAAATTAGTTTTTAAATTTATGTAAGTACACTGTAGCCACATAAAATTCTTTAAAGAATTACCTAAGCATTTGACAGGCTTTTCTTTGGGTTTTTGACATAAGCACAAGCTAGCTTATGCACATTATAGTTGGGCCTTAAGTCGTGTCTCTTAAGGTACTTTGACAAATTCAACTAAAATCAAAGTAACGACGGATGAGGTTGGCACAATAAATACTTTGCTGACGGATATTAATTCAAAGCTTGCTCTCTATTTTTATTCACTTTTAAATTTAATTTGTAGTTTATTCACTTGTTAATTTAATTGAATTTGTAATTTATTGTTTGCCACCAAAATTGTTTAATTTAAATCACAAAACACAACTGAAACACAGCAAGAGTTAAAAGAAAACAGGGAAGAAGAAGCAGTTGATAGTTGTCAAAGTATTCAAAAGTTAAAAGTTGACCAACTTTCGTACTTTGCCTTGACGGACACGTATTGATTGTGACAACGCTCATAAGAAAACATGTATTTTAACTGACTTGTCAGTTGAATTTGTCAAAGTTTACCGTATGACGGATTCTATGTGCCCCGGCCATTAGATCTCACTTAGTGCCAGGATTCACTATCATAGACAATCGTACAAAAATCTGACAGAATTCTGTCCTACTTTAAGAATCGTTTCAAAATGTCGTCGTAGGTGCCACACTGTTATACAAAAAAGATGCAAAAACAGATGCTTTTAATATTTTGTTGTTGCTTTCTCCTCGTCTTCAAAAAAAAAAAAACTAACTCGGATCACATAGAAAAAATTATTTTATAAATTATTTCAAAAGATTATAAAATCGTACAGATCTGTCAAAAAAAAACTGTCACACGTATACACTTTTAATCCAAACTATCATACTTTTTGCGCACACAATTGCGCAATTTTTGACAGATCGTACGACTGAGTATGATAGCAAATCCTGGCCTTTAACGACAACGCAAGGAGAATTTAATAAATTGACGTGCAGTGGAAGCTTTAAATGAGACTACAATACGATTCCAATACAGTCTAACATATACTTCGGTTTCACCACTTTTATTATTATGTCAGCGCATTACTTTTTCCTGATGATGATATTGTTTCCTTTTCTTGGAGTTTAAAATGTTCTTGAACGTGAAACAGCGTTTAATGTATTCGATCAGAGCAGTCCCATTTTAAGTATTATTGTCACAGAACTTTTTTTTTTTTTTTTTTTTTAAAGAGAAGTAGCACTTCAGGCAATAATATCTATTTAGTTATTTTCGTAACCGTTCTACATTCTTTAGGAAAGGGATAGATGAGAGATAAGACAGGTGGTGAAAAGAGAAAGATAGATGTAGCAATTTTATTAGTTATTTTACTTCGCCAGCGAATATGCTATTAAGAAGTACCGACGAAGGAATATGTATTTATACTATTAAATAGAAAAAAACATTTTTTTATTTTTGGTTGCCGCAGGGGTTGAACCCTAGTCAACCAGGTTTGCAGCTAACGTGTTTACCACTTAGACGACAGCAGCCTTTACCAAACATTAAGAATTCACAAAATAAATATGGCTGGTTTAAGACAAGTGTTATTGTGTAGGTGTAGGCTTTAACTAAAAAAATTAATAATTTTTGCAAGTGTATTTTAAGTCATCGTAGGAGCACTTGCATATTTTGTTGATAACATTCGAAATATTTATTCAAAGCGTTTTTTGCATATAATTTTGCTATGTCTTTATCAGTGTCGGACAAGATTTTTTAGCTATAAAAAAGTAACAATAAAATATTAAATATTTTTAGTAATTTATTAAAGGTTTCTTTCAACGAAAAATGTACCGCATTTAATAAGTTGAAATTTTTGCAATGTCAAGTTTGTGTTATTTGTGACATTTAAAAGAAAGTGGAAAAGTAAAATAGAAAAGTTTTTTAAATAAAATTCAAGCAGATGCTTAATTTAAAATGTTTTCATTTGAATATTTAAGAAAAATTGCAAAAATGTTTCTTGTCAGTTTTCTGTGCAGTGAAATACAATTGAGTAAGTGCATGAAGTGTTAGAAAGAGCTGCAACATTTCTTAAGCGGCAAATCTTATTTTATTTTAATAGAAGACACATTTTTGTAATTTAATTGTTATTTTTGTTTTTGCTTTTAATATTGAGTAATTTTCTTTCACTTAACCAACTTTTTGAGTCACGCCATCGTAATTTTAACACTGAAACTTATTTATGACGAAAAAAACTAAAAAAATGTTTTGAAAAGCATTATTTTATTATTATGGGCCAGTTGATATAGCGAAACACAGGATGGATCGAGACTGTGTGCGTGGTACCTCCCATACAAAGTGAAAAGTTGTTGTCGTTTAGCCAGAGAATTCGAAATGGGAAGGATCTTTAAATGAAAAAAAAAAACTGGCTGAATTATAAAAAGTGATCGTGGCACGATATTTCCCTTTGTGGCGGCGAAACACAATGGAAATAAGTCAACGTAAATAAACTGATTAAAAAATTGTTTCAAAATGGTGATTGGTTGGTGGCTGGTTGGTGGTTCATAAACGAACTAGTTCATTTAAATGATGCCATCTACTGAACTACGTGAACTAGTTCATACTTTTAAGATCATAAACGAACTAGTTCATTTAAATGATGCCATCTACTGAACTAAGTGAACTAGTTCATACTTTTAAGATCATATACAAATAGTTCATTTAATAGGTGCCATCTATTAAACTCAGTGAACTAGTTCATACTTTTAGGATTATAAACGAACTAGTTCATTTAAACGATTTCATTCATTGAACTAAGTGAACTAGTTCATACTTTTTATATACTTTGTATTTGAACTACCAGACAAAATGACTTCCTTCCTTGTTGAATATTTCGGATATGAAATTAGTGCTGCCACGCATTTTATTCAACATTCGTTTTGGCAATGCTACGGTGTTATTGCCTTTATATTTTGAAAAGAATATTTGAACTATAATTTGAAAAGAACGAACAATACGTTAACAGAACATTTTGAACTAAGAGAGATTTTGAACTAAGGAAAGCCTTTGAACTAAAATTTGAACTAGTTCATTTTCAAACTTGGAACTAAAAAGAGCGATCACTAAATTGAACACAAGTCTAATAAAATATTAAAAAACATCATTTTAGATATCACTAACTTTTTCCTCTTTAAAAATTAAAATTTAAAAAATCAAATCCAATTAATTTAATTTATTATTTGGCTAAGCAATGAGTTTAAACGAATAACCCGCGTTAATTGTATGATTTTTAGGTAAAAAATTAATAATCGAATGCCTGTTATTAATGAAAATTCTATTCTCAGACGAAGATTGTTAAAAGAGAAACAAAACTTAAAATTAAAAAAAAAAACAATTTAATGCACCAAAAAATATTGAAAAGATCTTTAGATAAAATGAATGTATTTTGTGGTCAGTTAAAACAATAGTGATATAAAAATAACACAAATACTCGATTCACAAAGAATTAGAAAAGGCTGAACTTCATTCGCTACAGGAAGTAAATATTGGAATTTTACAAAACAATAAATTTTTAACGAGTTGTTTTGCTTTTTAGGAGACAACCAAAATGACGCTAAAGATCTACCAAACCAAGTTCTGTTTAACAGTACAAGAACCAGTTCCTCGGCGGTATTAACTACAGCCAAATGTGTTTAAAAGTGAGATAAGCTAAAGCTAAAAAGAAACTTATTAATTGTTTTTGCATTTAACAGTTATAATAAAAATAAAGCTTATCATCCATCTGAACTAAAAGTTGTGTTGGCTTCGACAAGACGTTACCAACGTCACAAACAAACTTTTATCTTTAGTGTAACACATCGTTATCAAACCGAAACCTTTAATGCTTCAAGTTTACGTGATAATGTAGCCATATTGTTGTTGGAACGTGACATACCCTTAGTAAACGAATATGTAAAACCGATTGCTCTCACCGATAGAAAAATCTTCAACACTAATTGGTATAACAGTCGATATGATGGTAAATTAAAGGTCACCACTTGGCTAAAAACAAATAAAGTAAATTTTCTTTTTGTTTTTGTTTTAGTTCTTTTTTTATTTTTAAATTACTAGAACAAGTCTATCTTGATTAATGTTTTTCTTTGGGGTTTATCTTTTAATCACTTAATGCTGTTGAATGTCTCGAAAGTAAGCAATGAAATTTGTTTACAATATTATGGCGAAGGTACCTTTAAAACTGGCTCATTATGCTTTCATAGCAATGAATCTTTGAATTAAGATTTTGGCTCTCCTTTACTTATCGATAATAAACTAGTTGCCGTTAGAAGTTTTGCTTTGAGTTATTCATAGCCAGCCATCTACTCAGATATTTCACAACATGCGAATTGGATTCGTAGTATAATTGGTGACGGCTCTAATCAAAACGATGCTATCTGGGGTATTTAAGGGATTCTTCTGTTGTCATTTGTGGCTTTAAAAAGGTCAATGTTCATGAAGTGATAGAAAGGTTTTTATTTAATTTTTATTTGTTTGCTTTTAAATCATGAAACTGTTTTAGAGGAACCCACTGAGTTTACAACTAAAAAATGTACAGAGAGAACTATTTAAAAAAGGTACAATAAAATATTCAAAGATTTTAAAATAAAAATTTTAAGTTATCTTTGGTAAGTTATCTTTGATTTTTCGCAATGAATTTTTTTTTTTTTTGAAATCTTTATTTTAAGGAAAAACTAAAATTTTACAACCATTTTGTTCAATATTCGCTTTAATATCAACCTCATCCTAAAATGTCAATCAGAATTGGAATTTTTTCATTACCATTGTAAAAAATTTAACAATTTAACTTCCATTTAATGCTAATGGTTTAATTTTAATTATAATTGTTTGTTTTTAATGGTAATAAAATTGTAATAAAACTGTTTAATTAATAAGTACAATTGGAATTAAAATAATGGTTTTAATGAAAATTAAATTTGTGATAGCAGAGACTTCAAAAAGAAATATGTAGAAAATAAATAACAAGAAAATAACTTTCTTGTAGTCACCTAACACCCCATGGACGTTTAGTAATGGAAATGCTTTGAAACCATTTATTCATTAGTCAATAATAATGACTTTGCTTTTAATTAAGAATCAATATAACCTTTTCAATTAACAAGCAAAGCATTACATGTAGTGAAAATAATGGTAATGCTGAAAATATCATTCAATGCTAAACAAATTGTCAATTAATTTTCTTATCTAATTAATTACTAAAATGTGTGGGGGAAAAATGAAAAATAATTTAAAAACCACGCAAGGCACAGCGCATATACATTCATGCCTAACTCATCAACAGTTGATATGATACTGGAACATAACCTATAATGTTGTGAGGAAACAAGTGTGAATGATTAAAAATAAAATTTGCATTTCGTAGCTATAACGAAGGTGTAGTACAAAAGCAACAAATGTACGAGACGTGTTGTAGAGAAAACCACAGATTTAAAATGCTTTGAGTTGTATGTGAATTTCGTCCAACCAAATTAATATTGATTAGTTGGTTAAACGCATGACACACAGCTTAAGGTAGCTGGATGCGAAGAATGCTGATGAGGGATTTAGCGATCCTGAAAATGCTGCATTACATTCTGCCAGCGTCTAAATTTTCTTGTTTTCTTTGGAAAACGTCCGCATACATTTAAAAATTAATTTTTCTTTGTAAAAATTAAGTTAAAAAATGAATTAAAGCCAAAAAAGTATATTTAAATTGATTTATAAAAATCCACGGTTCAAACCCTGGCAGGGGAAAAAAATTTAATAAATTAATTTTTTATGTTGAAGTTCCAATTTTTAAATTTGAAAAAAATCCTATTATGTTTTATTCTGATTTTTTTTTGTATTTACAATTTCTATTATAAAATACTTCACCTTTTAGAGAATTTCTGGATTGGGGTTAAATAGTGTTTTTTTTTTATTTTTTTTTTTTTAACTAAATCAATTTCGCTTTAAGAATGTGTATGGAAACATTAATATTTCAGCCAAAAAATATTGAGGTGACAGAGAATAAAAAAAGTAAAAAACAATTCACACAAAAATGCCATCGAGTCTTGATGGGTTAAACATTTTAAAATTTTTTTTTTTTTTTGAAAAATCTCTTCAAAAGCTTTTAAATGAAACCCATACTGACAATCGAACATTTTTATGAAAATTTCAGAGACCCATAACTTAGGAAATATAGGCGGGTTCCAATTTTTTACTTATTTTTTAGTAATTTGTCGTTCCACATATTTTTTTTTTTGATTGTAGTAACTTTATTGTTTCAAACGCAATGAAAAAATTAGAGTCAGGCGAGGTGTTTTGCCCGCTGCTGATTTTCAAGAGCAAAATTTTCGAAACTATATCTGATCAATTGGCTAATTTAACTTTTCTCTAGCTCATCTAATGCCTTGGCAAAGTTGATTTCAATACTTGCAAGGAGGACTCAGAATATTTAAACTTTATGGGGTTGGAAATGGATACAAACAGAATGACAAACTTGGATATTAACTTTTTCCACTTTGTGTAGTGACAACTCATTTATGTCAACGATTTGGAAAATCTGTTATTGCAGTCAATACTTTTTAAGAATATAATTTTTTTTAATAAAAAAGAACATAAAAACAACAAAAGTTTTCTTTCACCCAGTTTTTAATCGAACCGCTTGCTTGACATTATAATTCAATAAAGATGATCTTTAACCCACATTTAAGTTGCTTAATGCTTTAGACTGTTTAGGTGACATGATTACCTTATTAACGTGTTAATTGAATGTAAACAAATAAAACATAATAAAATAAGAAGAACAAAAAAACTAACATGACTTTATTTTCATTTCGGCTAAAATTAAATATTCAAATATGGTCACTAACGAAACTGCACTTAATCTGCTTTAAATTTTAAAGGCCAGCATTATTGACGCAAAACAAGACAATTTATGTTATGCCATATGACTCTCTGTTGTCTGTCCGTACACTGAGAGATTTTAGTGTAGCAAATTAAAAAAAAAAATCTTTCAATTTATTTATCAAACAATTTTCTTAATTAAAATATTTAAAAATCGTTTTTATTTTTGAAGGACTCTATTTACGTAAACAAACTCAATCAATGATTTCATTTTTTTTGTATGTTTAATATCTGGTTTTAAAATAAATTATTAAAAAAAAAGCCATTGTTTTTTTTTCAGTGTAAAACAACGCAAATAATTATTAAAAAAGGTAAAATTTGTGCAATTGACCTATTGCAGTTAGAAAACATAATAAAACGTGTCGTTACCACGCTTTTATCGCTTTTTAAATCTCCAAAAACAGCGGCAACATGTTTATTATGAATTTATACATGTGTTGCGACAACATGTGCAACAACAGTAGCATAAACACAGAAAAACATATGTTGAACATTGTTATCAAATTTCACGATAATTTATCTTTTCAAGTAACTGCATTTACAAAATTGATTTCAACGAGTGGGTGGAGTTGTTTTTTTTAAAATTGTATGAATTATTTATTTTCAATATTTATCAGAAAATTCATTCTGTTTTATTGCTGATCTAAATTTTCATTTAAATTCTATTAAAATTTCGATCGATAGCGAGTGCTGTAATTTGACCCCAAATCTATTTTTACTTCTGAAATAATCTTTTTGCATTTTTAAATAAATTAATTATTAAGAAATTTATTTTGATTTTTTGATTTTTCATATTTAATATTTTATAAAATTTTTTATATTTTTTATATTTTTTGCTGCAGCGCCATTACCTTTTCATTCAACTCGAATTATTTTTCACGCAGTGATGGATTTTTCCATTCCAGCAGAACAACTTGGCGTACCCCTACGCTTTACATTGATAAAAAACAATATTTTTTTTTTCGATAAATGGAGGTGTTTTTTCTTGATATCTTTTTGTAAATTGAATAAATAATGGAATTTCCCGTGTGGTCAACACAACATAATTCTGTTCTTCATTATATATTTATTCCAATTTTATTGTAAAGCAGTAAATCCATATTTCATCAGCCTAATTCAGTTCTAACTCAACTACTGAAAAGTTTTTAAAATTGTATTGCTCCTTTAACAAAATAACAAACGCGTCAGGCATCTTGCAAAGATATTTTTCATAAGTTTTTTTTTTTGAATTTTCATGTAAACTGAGACCACTGCATCAAATTTTTGGAATTGAAAAAATCAGTCACGCTTTGACAGGATAATTACTTAAATCAAGACGAATTAATTTTTAGGTAATTTTGTTGTTGCAGAGAGCACCACTTTGATGTCAGTAATGCTGACTAAAGAAAAGGAAGCCAAAATTAATTTATCCTTCTATCATCATTTCATACTTTAAATGAAGTTGTAATTAGTTTTTTCTCTCTCCTGTATATGCAGCATTACCTCACGCTTCTTTTTTTTAGTTGTGAAATTAAATTCAATAAAATTTACAATTTTTTACATTTTCAAATTTTTAAAAAAATTTTTATTTTTGAAGTTAATTTAAAATTTTGACAACAACTTTGAACAAAAACAAAAATCAGCTGGGATATTAAGACCACCTCTAAATTAATTCGCCTTGGCTTAAATTACAAAAAAAAATTTTAAACATTTAAATCATGGCACATTCATTTATTGGGTGAGTGCAGTTTGACAACTGATAGTTTTTTTTTAATATAAACTTTTTTGATTTCTGATGTCAAACTTTATTTATATCAGTGTTAAAAATCCATTTTATATATAAAAAATAGCTACTGCACTTGGGTAATGAATTTTCGTGTCAGTAGTAAAGTTAAAAGAAAAAAAAAAAGAAAGTAGAAAAGACAAAATCATAGAAAGCAAACTGGAAAAGTTCTTGCAAAAAAACCGACTTCAAAACAGATTTTATCTGCCTGTGTATAACGGTTCAAGAGCTTGGGCTCATACATCAAATTACAGTAACTATTGGGACACCCTTTTATTCCATCTACAAACTTTATACACGTTAAAGCAGACTGAACACTACAGCTCCTTGTTATTTTCAACTTTCTGTCTACAACTGTTCAACAGTTTTGCAATATACATAAAATTAAAGCATCTATACGGACACCCTTTAATTTATAAATTAAAATTATATATTTGCTGTTGTAGTTAAAGTACCAATCAGGTTCTTTGTAAATTTCCACCGTCTGTCTACAAATAATTCAAGAGTTTGGCTAGATACATCAGATTACATCAACTATTGTAAAACCCTTTAATTTATAAGTTAAGATTTCTATACTTCTTATTAAAACATGCAAAGTACTGAACATTCTGTATAACTTTCAAGTGTTTAAAAGATACGACCATATAGATTTAATTACAATCATTTTGGGAACACCCTTTAATTTCTAAATTCAAATTAAAAAAAATCTTTTTAAAGCCGACTTGGCGATAAAGGTTCCTATTAAGTTTCAGCTTTCTGTTTTTAATGGCTTAAAAGTTCGACCACATTTTTTATATTATATCAACAATTGAGACACCCTTTAATTTCCAAATCCAAACTTTATACTTGTTGTTATAGCGTAGGTTATACGTAAAATTTAACCGTCTGTCTACAACTGTTCAAAAGTATGGCCGTTTACATAAAATTAAATGAACTAATGGGGAACCCTTTAATTTATAATTTTGAATATTAATACTTGATACTATAACGATCATAGCAATCGAAATTCTGTCTAATTTGCAAGCTTTTATCTATAACGGTTGAAAAGATAGGCCCATTAAGATTAATTTACGTCACCAATGGGGACACCCTTTAATTTTTAGATTTATTTTGCATTACTTTTTGCCATTGGAAGCTTTAGTGCTATGTATGTTTTTTCAATTTTAAAGTGGTGCCCTTTACGGTTCATAATACCCGTTAAAAACATGTATGTTGTATGGGGACACCCTTTAATTTTTAAGATAAAGAACTGTTTTTAAAATGTGAACAATCTGTAAGCATCACCTTTCCAATAAAAAAATATTTTTTTCAAAATCCATTTAGAAATTACTGTGTTATGGAGGCTTAAATCTTCTTCTTTTTTTGAAGTCAGTTAAAAAAATCTGAAAAACAAAAAGAAAAACTATAAAACTTGAAGAAAAGCAAAAGTTCTAAAATAAATAAAGTCATCTAGAATCTGAAAAAGAGTTCATTGGAAAAAAACAATTGAATAACAAAAGCAAAGCAGAATTTTATTTACCAACTTCAAAAATGTCATATTAATTAATTTGTATCCGATTTAAAAATTGTTTAAGTTAAAAACAGATCGCTTCCTACAAGGGAAACATTTAAAAATTCTGAAAATCTCATTTAAACGCTTGAGCAATAATCGAAATGGAAATAAATAATTTATTTATTTTTAATACAAAAACTCAAAATGCCCCATTTAAATGACATTTTAAGTTTAAGAGGTAAAACAACAACAAATTAAAACTAAAAATAGCAGCCTTTTAACGAAATTACCTGAAACATTAAGGGACTTCAAAGATGCTTTTTTTTTGTTTTGTAATTTTAGCTGTTAGTGAGTGCTTTTTTTAAGACCAAAATTATAATAAAAATAAACGATAATTTACAAAAATATTGAGGAAAACAAATTAATAAAAACATTTATGAGTTCTATTCATAAAATGGCACATGTCCAAATTGAAGTTTTTCTAATGATGGAAAAGATGCGTTTAAAAGAAATATTAAAATTTTTTGTTGTTTTAGGCCACCCATCATTGCAACATTAAAATCAAAGAGACAAGCTGTTGGGAAGTGGAATAAAATATTTTATCGAATCGGCATTTACTTCGAAAGGGTCTGCCTTTTATATAATCCGCTGATATTTCGAAAATGTCAAAAAGGCGATAAAAATTGTTTTAATTTTATTGAAAACTTTTCTAAAACTTAATTTTATCATTTTTGGCCTTTTTAATTTTTGTTAAAGAGTTTACTCTTTAACACAATATTTTCGCTGTGTTTGAGGTCTTACAAAAATCAATTACCAATTATCTTGATATAAATCTGTAACGGATAAGAACTTAATTTAATATAAAAAGCATTTTTAATGCTTTTGTCAAAGATATTTAAAGACTTGAAAGTTTAATTTGAAAATAAAACTTTAAATAAATTTATCAGTAAAATTCATTAGTTATTTTCCATTATAAAAAAATTGAATTTTACAACAAAAGTGTTGGTAATAATTTAATTCAATTAATGCGGCCCTTTTGATAAATCTTTAAAAAAAACCGTTTACCATCCCTGGAATGCATTGAAAATTATATTTTTTTAAGAACAAAATATTGTGTTTTCGTAACATTGTTGTTTATTTAATTTACTCGTTATATTAAACTAAGCTAAAATAATAAAAAAATATTTTTTTATTAACAAAACCAAGGAAAAATAAGTGAGACTATGCCGAATCTTATACACCCTTCACTCTGTAGGTAAATCTATTTGGTGAAGTAACTCCAATAAAAAAAGAAAACAAAAATATTGGGGCGATAGAAAAAATAAGAAAAATAATTTTGTAATATCATCGGCTCTTAATGAGTTAAGCATTTTTAAAAATTTTAGCACTTCCTGAATTGAATTGATATTTAATAAAATAGGGTGTCGAAACATACTTTTCTATGAAAATTTTAGAGGCTCATTTACCCAGTTCACACACTTTAAGTTTTCTTGCAGCAATTCCGAATTTTGTAGGTGAGAAAACGAGAAATAAAATGATTTTGCACTCCTCTCTCTTCCACAAAATTCAGAATTGCTGCAAGAAAACTTGACGTATGTGAACTGCGTGAAAACTCGAAAAATATGGGCGAGCGCAGATTTTTTCACTTGATGTTTTTTTTTCTTACTTATTGCCCCATATAGTTATTTTTTTTTTTTTTGATTGGAGTTACTTTATTGTTCCAAACGATATGAAAAAATTAGTTGCAGGCGTGTTGTTTTGCCCGCTGCCTCTCGAGGGACATGGACCGATCTTCCTGATTTTCAATAACAATTCTTTCGAAACTTTGACTGATCGATTGGTGCATTTACATTTTTTCTAGCTCATATAGTGCCTTGGCAATGTTGATTTCAACCCGAACACGGCGAACTGACAGAAATCGTTCTATCGACTTCGCTATTTATAAAAACCAGAATTTATATACTTTATGGCGTCGGAAATGGATATTGTAAAAATTACAAACGGAATGACAAACTTAAATATACTATTTTTCCACCTATGGTGAAGGGTATAAAAAACAATATTTGCTTCGATTTAGTTTTAACACTTAAAGAATTTATTTTGTTTGGCAGGTCATCAGTTGAAATTGTGAAAAATGATATATGAAAATGTATTTTTTTTTAATTTGTTTTCTCTGTAGAGATTAATCTTTAGTGTCTTTACATATGTAAGTGTGAAGAGATTATTGTTAGCCAATTATATTTTCTTAGTTCTGATTTATAGCTAAAAATCTTTGTGTGTAATTAGAAATATTTAAAAATGAAAAAAAAAAAATTTTTAAGGCAAAAAATCCGTACTTTACAAAAACAAACCTAATTATTTAGTTAGATTTAAATATACACTCTTATCAAGAGACGTTTATAAGATCGTCACAGGTGACGAATCATGGATCTATGCGTATGAGCCCGAAACGAAACAACAATCGACCGTGTGGGTCTTCAAAGACGAGCAAAATCCAACGAAAGTTGTTCGTGGAAGAAGCACTTCGAAGCAAATGGTCGCCTGTTTCTTCAGCAAAACTGGTCATGTGGCGACTGTTCCGCTTGAGCAACGTAGGACGGTCACTTCTGAGTGGTACACTACAATTTGTTTGCCTGAAGTCATCGGAGAAATTCGAAAAACCAACAAGAGAAGACGAATCATTGTTCACCATGACAATGCGAGCTCTCACACACCGGCTCAATCCAGAGCGTTTTTGACCGGCCAAAACGTCGAATTAATGGGTCATCCGCCGTACAGCCCTGACTTGACACCTAATGACTTCTTCTTGTTTCCGCACATCAAGAAAAAAATGCGTGGTCAACGATTTTCGTCGCCAGAAGAAGCTGTTGAAGTGTTCAAAGACCATGTTTTAGAGGTGTCTCAATCGGAGTGGAAAAAGTGCTTCGACAACTGGTTTGAGCGCATGCAAAAGTGTATAAATCATGCTGGAGAATACTTTGAAAAACAATAAAACCATTTTTGATTATAAATATTCGCATTTTCACTATTAGGCCAGAAATATATAGAGCAGCCCTCGTAACAGATGCATTCATAGGGGCATTAAAAAGATTCGTAAGCCGAAGCGGCCATTGTTGGCTAAAAACCAACTGGCAGAGTTGTCAGAAGCAATTTACGGAGATTTAGCTAGCGAAAAAATAGATAAAGAAGGTACAACTCGAGGCATCATGTTTCATTTTATACCACCAAGGGCATCTCATTTCGGAGGCTTATGGGAGGCGGCAGTAAAATCGGCCAAACATATCCTTGTACGAAGTGAATCAACAGCATCACTAACATATGAGTAAATTGACACAGTGGTCATAGAAATTAAAGGAATTTTTGATTCCCGACCCATAATCCCGATGTCGGATATTTCGAACGATTTGGCAATTTTCTTATATGAGCACCACTCAACTCCCAAATTGACGTAGTAGCCACCGCAAACCAGATGGAAGTTAGCTACACACTTAAAATTTTTTTAGAATTTTGGAAGCGTTGGTCAAAGAGTATCAGAACTCCAACACAGAAGAGAACAAATGGAACAAACAACAGGTTAACATAAAATCGATAGACATAGTAATAATAAAGAAGGACACAACTCCTTTACAGTGGCCTCTAGGAAGAATTCTAAGAATACATAAGGGCGATTATGGCTTCATTCGAGTAGTTGATGTGAAGACATCAAAAGAAATTTGCAGAAGACCATTTTCTAGGCTGGCACTATTACCAAAAAAAAAAAAAAACCTGAAGATGTTAAAAACGGAGAAGAATATCGATGAGCCAAAACATCTTCACTACTATGATGGCCATCATGTTAATGCCACTAGTATAAGGGGCACAAATACATAATAAAAGATTCGAAAATCGTCTGGGAATGCATTTTGAAGGAATTGGATCCGCCAAAATTTCAACTACAGAATGGCAATTATTAGTTTACTACGACTTTAAAGAATTTTGGACTGAATAAGCAATTTTTTGCTAGGAACACAAACCTTTAACTATCTATGCAAGCACATGCAGGACAAAACTACATGCACAAGCCTGGTCAAGCATTTTGAACACACAGCAGCTGAATTTAAATTAGACAGCACTCTGTTGTCTGGGCGAACTAAAAAGAGAGCAGCAATATATCTTGTTGGAAATAGATCTATTGGCTGGTCATATCAATAAATACGAAAACAGAAATGCAAACCTTGATAGCAAATTTACATCTTAAAACCCATTCTGTTGTCAAATTTTTTTATTTTTGTTGAACATTTACGTAACAGCCAAGACATTTATTAGGATTGTGATCGGTTTATTAAAACCTGATTTAGTGGATTTTAAAGTTATTTTTGGTACAAATCCTTAACCTAGGTCACGAAAATATTACGCGGTTAAATATGTACCCATCCACTTTATCTCCTCATACTTTAGCGAAACCTAATTCAAAGCTTTTGCAAAAAACATAAAATAAAACACAAAAATTGTTTTTGGGATTAATTACAAAAAAATTTTGATTATATTTGTCCAATTTTACATTGCAAAAAGCAGTTGAATGCACGAGAACAGGCTACGAACAACAAATCTCTAACTTTTTTTAAAGCGGTTTTCTTTGAAAAGAACACCAGATTTTAAACCTATAAAAGGATACTTTGTTATCCATTTTATCCTCTAATTTAACAGTCGATCTTGGTTAAAATATCACCGTAAATATTTATGTCGACGATTTATTAAAATTGTTGTATTAGTTTGGTAGCTATTCTATTGCTACTCATACAGTCACACATCTTAAGCGAATTAATTTTTTGTTAAAAGTTAAAAAAATCAAATATGTTTGGATAACTTGTTGCTACAGAGAAATAAAAAACGTATGGATGGTATGGATTGGAAGTGTTAACGCAGACTTAGGAAATTCAATTACAAAGCCATTTAAAGCTTGTTTAAGCGGTTGATGATAATTTAATTGCATTGATTGAAAAATATGTTTTTAAATATTTTCTAAGATTCTTCCTCTAATGTGTTTCCACTTTAAAGTTAGAGAGAGAAAAATTTATATATTAATTTTTTTAATTTTATGCGCTCTTAGAAATAATTTAGAATTAATTAAAAATAATGCAGGCGCATGATGAAAGTCAATAGTTTGCAATGTTTTTATTTTTTTAAAGGGATGTTTCCAAAGCGATCGTTTTGCATCATCTACCTGGTCGTAGGACAACAATCCAGTTACATACCCATTAGCAAAGTGATATCCGTTCAAATTATAAATATTTGGTAGAAATATAATTCTTAATAAAACATGAACTAATTTTTTAAAAAAAATTACAAAAAAAAAATTATATTTTTTCTGTTTAAAAATAAAAAATTGAAAATTTAAATAAAATTAAATAAAAAGTGTTGTTTGCTTACCCTAATTGTAATTTATTAAGAAAAGAAATGATTCACGGAGTGAAAGACTTAACCTTAAGTCAACTTATTATAAGTTTAAATGGATAATAATAACAGGAAAAAAGTTGAATAAAAACATTTAATTTGCTTATTTTTTAAATTTTCTGTTATTTGAAATTTTTTTTATTTTCTATAGTTATAACTTAACATATGATTGATTTAATTTTGATATAATTATTTATTGATTTAGAAAAGCTTAAATTATTTAAATTATTTTTTAAATAGAAAGTAATTTTTTTCCTTTTTATTTTTAATATAATTGATTTAATTAATTATTTAATCAGAATTTTTTTTTTGGTTTTCATATTAATAAATTATTGAGTCAAATAAAAATTTGATTTAATTTATATCTCAAAACAAATAAAATTTTTAATAGGCACAAAAACTTTTTTCTGTGTTAAGCTTAGTACTCTGTTCATCATTTCGTGGGAAATGTTGTCAAAAATCCATATAAAAAAAATACTGGGAAATAAACGATAAATAATGTTGCTGAAGTAGCACTCTGTTGTTTTGTGAAAAAGACGCGAAATGTTTCTTGCAACATGTTTTTAAAATAAAGAGTGTTTTTAGCTACATTTATTTTTCAACTACGAAAAAACATAAGCAGCGCTTTTCTTCGAACGGAGTTTTTGACAATTATTTTTTAGACCGTTTGTTTTGATTTACTTTTGTTGTGTTCAAGTAATTAAAAAAAAAGAAATGGAAAAAGTGTTAGTTTAAAAAGAGAAAAAGATAAAAATATAATTAAGGATGCGGAAAAGCGTTTGTTCAGTAAATGTTATCTTCTAAATCGCTGTGTTGTCATCACTAGCTAACTGTCAAATTTTACAAGAGAAATAATGCATGTTGCTTAAAATTTTTCGCAAAATCGAAGAGAGTACTAAGCTTTAATTTTAAAATATTTTTGAAAACCTGCTATTTTGTTTATTTTTTCGTGCATATAAAAAAACTTATTAAAAAATGTTGTAGTTGTAGTTAGTAGTCGTTTCTTAAGCCTGGGGGCAAATTATGGCATTCGATATCGATCGAAATTTTTACAGAATTTAAACGTATATTTCGATGGATATGGAATGCCCTGATTTGCTCCCTGATACTCTGTTTGAATTTGTAAAAATTGTTGAGCAAAATTGATTATTTCATATGAAAAATTTGGCATTTAAAATGTAGTATCTATAGCGCGATTTTGAAGAATTTAATGTTTTATTGTTTTCACGTATACTACATTGCTTTAGAAATTAAATCAAAAGACACATGATCAGTTGTTGTTTGAAAAAATCCGCATGAAATAATACCTATTTGCTTTATTTTACAGCCTTAATAAAATGTTGCTAGAAACATTTCATCTGTTTTCTGTAGTAAAACAGAGTACTACTTCTGCAACATTTTTCTTCATACAAAATTTCATAAATTTTTTTTATATATGTAGTTTGACAGCATTCCGCATTAAAAGCGGAACAGAGTACCAGGCTTTAATTTTCAAAACATGTGGAATGTTGCTGTCAATATATTCTCAAAATTCTGAAATAATAGGTCTGTTCAGTAACAAAAAATTGTTACTAGGTGTTGCTTAATGTTACTAGAACCTGTTTATGTATTTAAGAAACTTACAAGAAGAGAGTGAAAAAAGAAAGTAAAAATGTGGGAGAAAAAATTTTTTTCTTTTAACTAGTTAAATCTTTTGTAGCAAGAATTAGTCAAACAGCTGTTTTGAACTTTTATTTACAAAATAATATATTTGTAAAATGTCTGAAAAAAATAAATTTTTTGATAATTGAAGATAATGCTAATGTTTGGCAATTTAAGAAGTATAAAAAAAACCATTCTGCTATTTTTCTTTAATTTAGCGAGGGTACTATAAAGCAAGGAAGCTTTAAACAAATTTCTGTTGTTTATAATGTTCTATACTTAAAGATGTTCTTGTTTTTCTTAAGAATTAAAAGCATACAAGCTAGTTATGAAACATTTAATTTAATGTATATTTTCTTGGTACAATTTTTGTGTACAAATGAAAATAAGTTTTACACATAAATAAAATTTAGATTTTTATAATATAAGCATCTGACATTTACATTATAATTCTAAGATCATGAGCTGGTAGCCATTTTGTTATTGAAAGTTGCCTATAAATTTTAAAAATCTAATTATAAATATTAAAAAATGTGTTTAAGAGGAAAAAAGGAAATTAATGAAAAAGTAAAATTTTGTGCCAAATATTCATTCCACAAGATATAAACAATGTTGTAAATCAATATCATCAACATATTCAAACAGAGGCTAAATAACATACAATTTGTTTAATAATGTTTCAGTAACATTTTCGTGATACTAAACATAACTTAGTTTAGACACATACCTTTTGCTATGGCAACTTTAAACATGTGTTTATTATTTCCTGTAGAAAACAAAAGCAATTAGAAGAAGTATGATTTTATGAAAAAACCAACAACAAATAAACACTTTTCTCATGTAAACAAAACCAACAAAACGGAAAGAATATTAACAAATGTTCACACACTTACGCACACTTAAGTAATTTGAGAGCCAAAAATGCCGAAAACAAATCATCACTACAAATAAAATGAGCAACAGCACTCAACAGCAACAATAAGAAAAACACATGAGTTGTGTTGCTCTGACATTCGTATGCAAACCGCGAAAGAAGCAACAACGTGGTTGCGGAAAAACTTTTAATTTTCTTTTATTCAATTTATTTTTAAGAAAAATATTACGAGCGAGAAGGATAAAAGAGAGTTAAAGATACATTTTGAGTATTGGCAAAGGAAATATAGAGAGTTGGCGAGATAAATCGAAAGTCGGGGAATTTTTTTATGAAAAGTGTGCGTAAACTGCTAAACTTAGGAAAATGTTGAAATCATTGTCAGACATAAAGTGCCAACGTTAAGAACAAACTAAAATAAATGAAATTATTACAAGAAAATATATTATTTAGGGAAAAATGAATTGAAAAGCGCGTGTGATATAATAAACAAAAATCATAAAAAGGTCACAAAATATTGTACATCATGAGCAACGAAACTATAAATGGAAAATTAATCAAGCGTAACAAATAAATTTTATATTAAAAATAAAAAATTCTTTTAGCCAAATAATTTATTTTGATTTTAATTTAAAAGAAAATCTAAAAACCTAAAGAAAGTGCCATAAAAGAAATTGAAGGAATGGTGAAGAAGAAACTGAAAAATACTTAAATTTTATCTAAATTGCTAAAAGCGTGCGCCAAAGTGCTTTTTTTCTAGTTAATTTTTTGTTGTTTTTTTTGGTGTAAATGAATGACTGACTGCGTAAGTGTGTTTCGTGTCGTTTTGTGCGTTTTATAGATTATGCTGCTTTTGATTCTCTTTATAGAGGAAAATTCTTCCCCTTTTGGCCAAACACTCCCCACTTTCAAAAACATCAACATCATCAAAATACCAGACAATGATCAGTTTTTCCTTTTTCGTTTTTTATAGTTGAAATAAAAAAAATTATAAGACTTTTAAAAATAAACTGCAGTTTTTTATACAAAAAAATACACCATAATGGCAGCAAAAGATAAATAAAAAACAAAATAAAACTAAAACTTGTAGTTTTTATAAGACAAAAAACAACAAAACAGCGAGACAAACTAAAATCAAATATAAAAATTTATAACGCAACTGTCTAAAAAATATACAAAAATATACAAAAATTTACAAAAAAAAATTTAAATCTATATTTTATATTCCGTTATAACAAGGAAAATGTGCCTTCAAAATGTAACAAATAAATTTGTAAAAATATTTTAATCTTAAAAAGAAAATAATCTAAAGAAATCACTCTACAGATTTCTTTAAAATTTAAAAAATAAAAATTTTTTTCAAGAGTAAAAAAATTTATTTAACAAATGAAGTTGTGGAAAACAAAAAAACCTATTGGCTGTGTGTCGGGCAAAAGTGCAGCTCTTAAAAATGAGGATAAACATGAGACAAATGGTGCCAACATACAAATGGGACCAATGTTGTCAGGTAAGATTTTTACTGTGTAAAAAGCCTCACGAATAATAAGAACATAAAAAAATAAGCTCAAATTGCCCTAAATAAAATGTTTCCTACAAATTTTAAATAAATTCATAAAAATAATGAGATTTGAAGTGAATGTTTTGTGAAAAATATTTTTTTGACAGATCGATGTGATCCTGTCATTTTGCTTGAGCGACTTCCGCCCCATAGTGCATCGTTAAAAGTAAATTTTTTTTTATCGTTTGCACTTTTATTGTCATAGTGGCTTTAAGGTTTATTAAGAACTGTATTTTTGCCATCAAGAGTATTGAAGAGAATTGTTCATAAGCAACTAAAATGTCCATGCAAATTTTTGTTGTTGTTGTTTATTTGCAAGATTTTTTTTGTTTAGAATTTTTACAAACTCTTTTTAATAGGTCACTTAATACTAGTGTTTTTTTTTGTAATTTAATGTATTAAAATCAATTGATTTGTACTCTTTTATTTAATGACATCTTCTTTTAAAATTCAATTTTTATAATTTTACAGACGGATTTACATTTGCGTTTAGCGCGAAAGGTATAAAATAAACAAAATAATGACATGATTGAACGAACTAGTTCACTTTGGATACTTGAACGAAAATGGCTCACTGAAATGAACGATTTGGCACAAGTCTAAATACAACAGTATTTCATATAAATGAAATACAACTAAGAACGAAATTAATGCGGCTTAACAGGGCCGTCACATGGCTTCAGTTCTATCCGCCGTTGAAGAAAAATATATAATCGATTGACTCTGTTTGAAGGAAAATTTCAACCGAATTTTTTAATTTTTATCGAATTTGTGTTAATAATATTTTCTCTAAACAAATGCTGTTACCCAGGAAGGGTGTAGATTTAAAACAAAAATATTTTTCTGAAATATGCACGTCCGTCTGTCTCAGGCCTCTCTATCTCTGGAACCGTAATAGCTAGACATTCTATTTTCACAAAAACTGTATTATTATGTTCGTTACAACAACAACGAATTTGAAAGTTTAACAGCGGCGGCAATGCAACGGCAACTCTTTGCAATTAGAAATTCCAAATTTGTTTTTTATATGAAATTTTAATTTACACAGCACAAATGGAATTGTTATTCATGTTAAAATTATCAGGGAAGTTATATATTATTTTTTTTAACAATCCAGTTTTTTTGGTATTTCAGCGTAAAAGCGGAAGAAAACATTCCGCTTTCTACTTTTCTTTAGGTATTTTTGTAAGAGTGTGTCCACCAAGACTCTAAATGTTTGTGTATGAACTAATTTTTGAAACCGTTGCAGGCAAATATTTGATGTTAACACTCAGTGTGTACCTTCTTTAAAAACAAATATTAAACAGAGTTCGTGATCGACTTAGTTCAATTAATCTGTTCGCTGAAATGAAATATATAGAGCGGTCTTTTTACTGAGCGTTTATAGCGCAGTTAATGAACGCCTTTTCTAAATCATCATTAAAATAAATATAAAGTAAAAGCTTGACTTAAAACCTAAAAACCTATTTTGTTAAAAACCAAGCAAAAAATTCCTTTGGTAATTCTTATATAAAAAATAAAGCTGATTCTGTGTAAATTAGAAACAGAACACTAAAAATCTTATGAGCTAAAAACAATCGAGCCAAAAAGTTAACTGGATTCACGTTATTGAATTAAACAGATCAGCTAGATTCGCTCAATTTTTTTCGCTCACTGAGAGAGATTTTAAACTTAATGAAAAAACTAGTTCGTTCTAATAAATGAAGGATTTTTTTACAGTTTTAAATTAAGAAAACCAAATAATAAAATCATAAATTTTATAAATAAATCGTGGCCAATAGGGATGCGGTCAGTAACTTTTCAAACACTTTTATAAAATGGTTATAGGGCAACAAAACGAAATAAGCCCGCTTATTGTTATAATGCTCATAGTTGTACGTACTCTGTGTAAAATTTAAATGTCTGTCTACTTCAGTTGAAAAACGCTGAATTCAAGTTAATAACGGAACACAGTAGGGTTAAGTTTTAACAAGGGAAGTAACTATACGCCATTTCGCCGATCCGATACTGATACTCAAAAATAAATATCGCCGATACCAATTCCGATACCGATACGCGTATCGAAATTGAGCTCAAGTAAAAATTAACAAAACTCACGTAGAGTTATTCTTTTATTATATAAAATAACAGTGTTTATTGATGAGCCATTTAAATCATCAAAATTTTTAATACATTTCAGTTTCTAAAATTCAAATTTTCAAACTACAAAACGTCTGCAATATCTAGGATTTTACCAAATTAACGATAGAATTCAGTTTAGATTGACTCAAGATTTAAAATACATATTAATAAGATTTTTGTTTAAAAAGTGTTCTCAAATTTTGCGGAGACATACGATTTCTCAAATCCGTTTGAAGCAGACCTGCAGTGGAAAATAGAGTCTCAGAGGCGACAGAACTCATTTTAATTTTATGTTCTGCTTTTAATATGTTATTTCTCATAGTTATTATGAAAACAAAAATAAAAAAAGGTTTTAAAATTGAATATTTTGTTCAAAAACCTCTATAGAAAAATATAAGAAGTATCGGCGTATCGACAGTAAAATATCGCCGATATCGATACATCGGAAAACCAGAAGTATCGCCAATTAATTGGTATCGGTATTGGTTGCATCCCTAGTTTTAACCCTTTCGATGCGGTACCCTTAAAGTGTGGTTAGATTATTAATTATGCTCAATGAAATGAATGAGAAAAGCATAATAATCTGGTCATATTAAAATATAAAATTTTACAGAAGTTAAATTGTTTAATGTGTTGAAAATTTGATATTGTGTCATTGTTAAATGTAAAAGTTAAGCATTTTAATTCCTTTAATGCGTTTTTATTAATTTAAAGTTTAGTTTGCGATTTTTATTTAAAAGTAATTTGAATCTAAAACCAAGAACTCAAAAACATTGTGAACTTAATCTGGTGACATTATGCGCAGGTGTTTGTGCCAAATGTGTCATTCGATTTCTTAGCTGCAAATTTCTAAGTAAAAAAGTTATTTTGGATTTTGAAATTTTTGAAGTCTTCCTTAAAAAAATATATATAAAATATAATAACATAGTAAACAATAAAAATTATGTTTACTAAAGTTATTTTGATTCTGTTTAAACCTTAAACTGTAAAGAATTCAAGTAAAATTTAACTACTTTAAATACATAAATTGGGATACGTTAAAATTAAAAATTTGCTACATGTTGTGCTGTGAGATTAAATTAATTGTAAAACGCCCACAAAAAAATGCAAAAAATTAATGAATGAAGACAGTATTTTAAAACAATGTTTCGTACATGCAAGACATAATTAATTAATTGGTATTAAAGAAATCGAAAGAAATTGTTATTAAAAAAATAAGTGCAATTAAAATTGTGAACAAAATTAAATTTGTATTAAAGAAAAAAAAAAAATAAATAAATTAAATTTTGTAATTTAAATAAAGCAATTTAAAAGTTTTTATAATATTTTTATATAAAAACTGAACCTAAATCAATTAAAATCATTTTAAATTTTTACAAATTTTATGTTAATCCAATTTTGTAGTTGTTTTTATTAATTAAATCATCTTATTTATGACATGCGTAGCAAATAAACTTTTCTAAAATCTTTAATTCTTATAAAAAATTATGATTTATATTTTTTGATTAATGATTTTAAGCTTTAAATTCAACAGATATTTCATGCTTACGTTATTGTTGAAAAAAATAATAAATAAATTAATAATACAAGCGCCCATAAACAAACATTTCAAATGAAATTAGCTTGATTCATACTACAAGACAATAGAAATGCTAAAACATTAAAATTAATGGTCGGTCATAAATTTAAATTAAACTTTGAATGACACTGGCACTCGTATCTTCAATTGTAACTTCTAAAAAAAAGAAAACTGTGCAGGAACTAAAATGCGTTAGAATTATGATGCAATTTCATTTGTAAAATGAATCTTCAATTAAAATGTATTAAATAAAAACATAAACTTTTTCATTAATGCAAAAAGAATGCATAGAAAATATCTATTTTTTAATGAAATAAATTTGATATGAGATGATAAAAATCACAGACAGAACATTTTTTAATTGAAAAAAAAACTTAAAAGACTTTATAAGGGATGTTAAAGTTTAAAGCAATTTTATTGGAAAAGTTAGAGCAAAAAGTTAACTTTAAATTAAAAATATTTTACGAGGTCTGTTTTAAAAATTTTATAAAATTTTTTTAATTATTATTTCTTTTTTAACTATCAAAAAAAGTTTCCTGCTAAAATTAGACTTAATAAAGAGAATTCTACAAATAAAAAATCAATTAGTAAAAGTACCCCTCAAAAATACGTTGTAGAAAATTTGTTAACAACGAAACAGTATCGTGTTATAAATGGAAAGACGACACTTAAAAATAATACAGCTGTAGGGACTGTTAACACTTCAGAGGTTCCTCTTGCACTTGAATATAATATTTATCAAATGCGGTGGCCGATATTAATTTATAAAACCAATCGAGTAATCGGTACTTAAATTAGTCACCATTTGACATATAAAATTTTTTTTGGAGAGTTGAATAATAACTGGATTTAATTAAATTTCTTAAGCAAGTAATTTTATCAACCCAACGAGAATTATTAAAAGCGACTGTATTATTAACCTTCGCAAAATAAAGGCTTTTGCTAGTTAAACTTTGATTAGCACTAAACAATTTCTCTTTAATTTTAACTAATTTTATTTCAGATTCAAATGCTGCAAAAAAAATTGAAGCCTTTTCATTAAAAAAAAATAAATAAATAAAAAATATATAAAAAATTAAATACAAAATAAAAAGAGTTTAAACTTCCTCCTCCTTTTGAAGGAATTTGTGCTTTTCTTTATGATTTTACATTCATGTTTATGTATTTCTCCTCTAATTTCGTTGCACTCGTATCTCGGTTATAATTTTAATCTATTAGACCTCCTCCTTTCGTCTGCCATTATAAAGGGTGCTCTAAAATTTAAGTAGAAAACAGCTAATTTTCTCTACATTGTTGTTTTTTATTGAATCAAAAAGTTTACTGTTAAGGGGTAAATGACCTTTAGGGTTCAGCTGGCAAATACGCTTTCTGT
Organism: Cistogaster globosa; assembly: GCA_937654795.1. NCBI lineage: Eukaryota > Metazoa > Arthropoda > Insecta > Diptera > Tachinidae > Cistogaster > Cistogaster globosa. The sequence continues at coordinate 119,119,750 of OW569406.1, read as the reverse complement.
TGTCGAAATTCTTTATGACCATTTATGTGGCCGGAATAAATTACAGCAGTTTTGTAGTTTCTTTTTTATTTCAAGGGTTTTTCTGTTGGTCAATATATATTTTTGTCTTCAATAAATTCATAGTAATTCTCATGTTAATTAATTAAGGAAATTTCTGATGGCATATGTCACCCCGCTGCCATAACCAGACATGATTTTTATCCATACTATTTAATGAAGACAGAAAGGACTTTGTTATCATAATACAATATCTAGCATAAGTAGCGAACAATACTTTTCCAACCTTGTTTTTAAGGAAGTTTAGTTTAATGAGGCTGTCACCGCGAAGTCCTTGCCTTACAGCAGCACAGTATTGATGAATTGATATTACGACTAAATATTACAATTGCGGTAATATTTATTCGCACAGGCGTATGTTCTAATGTGCTACCTTATCTGTAATTATGGGTGATATAGATATTAAAGAATCAGAAGCTTTTGATGTTTTTGTCATGAAGTTTTAATGCCATGTTTGTTGGGACAAGCATATTTTTCAAATCGCAAAAGAAGAATTCAAGTGTGTAGGTTTTCTGAAATGTTTCACTCCATCTGATCTTCTTGCCATCTACATCACCTTTATCAGATGGGAAATAAAATAGAACTCTCATATATGGACTAGTTATTCGACCGCATGCAGGAGAGAGAGAAGAAGCTCATCTCTGACAGTAGAGTACCCAGACTCACTGGAGCATCAACACAATGTGGGGTGTGTTTTACTGTTTTTTCGTTGCTACAACGGAATGTGCCCTTATGAATCAGGAAACTTGTAACCGTAACTTTAACCGGAATTTCGTACGCGCAATACGTTTTTCATCTAGAGCGCATCCCTTTGTAGTCGATTGACCAGTGAATTGCACTACTCGTTTCAATGAAAATTCGAGTTTTAGTCGAACAATTCGTATCTGGAATAAACACCCTGCGAAGATCTCTCCTTTCACTTTCTGTGCACAAAGATTCAAATTAAAAGTTCACAAGCACTACTTTCTCTATCCTCCTTTCTATAATTCCATTTTCTAGATCTGGCACATTTCGTTGCATTAAGGATCATCTTATGAGTGCTGGCCCTTAAATGTGCTTCACCTTCTACATGACTTGTTTAAAAAAAAACTCTCTAAACTTGTTAATGTCAGTTGTCAATTTCAGTCAATAAACACCCTGCGAAGATCTCTCCTTTCACTTTCTGTGCACAAAGATTCAAATTAAAAGTTCACAAGCACTACTTTCTCTATCCTCCTTTCTATAATTCCATTTTCTAGATCTGGCACATTTCGTTGCATTAAGGATCATCTTATGAGTGCTGGCCCTTAAATGTGCTTCACCTTCTACATGACTTGTTTAAAAAAAAAAAACTCTCTAAACTTGTTAATGTCAATTGTCAATTTCAGCTGTAAATGTTTTTTTAACTTTTGCCAATACTTTATTTATTTTGGGCAATTCTAAACATTACGTTAATTTTGCAGCACCATTTAGATGATTCGATAGAGAATAAAAGTTATTGAGCAAGCGTATGTATGCAGGGTTGCAATGCTTGGTTTGATTTTGTTATAAGTCTGCAAAAGCCCTGCTGTTCTGATGGTTACAGTTTTCCCAACTTTAACAAGTTTCTCAGCTCACAAGTATTCTATAATTAATTACTTTAGTATTAAGTTGTTGTCCAGTGTTAAGTCAGCATGATTGGAATTTTTAAAGTTACCCATCCATAGAAAACATGAATATTTTAAATAAACTTTCATCAATTTGACAACTTGTGCCATCCTCTCACAATCCTCAGAATTGTGGGGATAATTTAATTTCTGCTGATGCGAGAATTGTAATTGCATTTCCTCAGTTTAATTATTTGTCTGTGTGTGTGTTTTTTGCATTTATTTTATAAAAATATGTTGCTGCTTTAAACAAGAGGGAGTGCGCGAGAGAGAGAGAGAGCGAGAGAGATACAATGATACAATGTGTGAATTGCATTTAATGAATTTATGGTATTTGTACGCGTAATTAAGAATTTAATTAAATTTTCTTATAAATTTTTTCGTACTTCTCGCTGAAATACTAATGAATTTTTATCTTCGTATAAGTGTGTGTGCGTTTATAGAATGTTAGAAATGTTGAAGAATTGTTTTAAAACCATAAGGAAGCTGCTAAAGCATTCAACTAATTTGTAACTTTTTTTTTATTAATTATTTATTTAATAGCAATGATAATGAGAGTAGTTTTGCAATAGAAAACGCCAATTTCTTTTTATATAAATATTTTAGTTGTTTTTAAATGGTGTTTCCCTTAGTAATGACTTTACTGCACAGGCCAAGCTATTTAAAATTATTTTAAAAATATTTGTTATTGATGGGAATAAACAAGCAGTGTTTGTGCCTTTAAAATATCAACATTCGGTGCTGCACCGTCCAATATTTCACTCATCTAGTCCAAATCTGTATACAAATAATTTATATAAAATATGTTTGCTGGGTTGTTGGTCAGAATGCCAGTACCAGTTAGCCGCCCTTGCTAAAATTTTTGCAGTTGGTTACTAGCAGTAGTTGGATGCGCTACTTTCTATACAGAGTGAAAGGTTACAATCGTTTACCTAGGGAACTGTGTTAACATTTTATGCATGTTAGTTAGTTAGTTAGGAGTGCCAGCCTCTCGCGACGAAGCTCACTTGAGCACAATCGAATGGCCCGTTGTGATACCACAAGGAAGGCGGCGCGACTCCCCTTACCCAGCCGAGAACCATTAGGATTTACGGATGAACTTCGCTATGTCCCCTATAGAGTGAGATGATAGGATGGGCAGTGGCACAGGAGGTGCAGTACGGTCTCTTCGTCATCCTCCGAGCCACAGCTGCGGCAGAAATCATTAAAATGCAGACCAAGTCTTTCAGCATGCCTGCCGATTAGACAGTGTCCAGTAAGTACCGAGACCGTTATACTTATGGATTTTCTGTCCAGTCTGAGCAGCTGCTTAGCCCGCTTGAGATCCAGTGCAGTCCACAGTTGTCTGGAGACACAACAGGAACTTTCCTCTACCCATAATCTGCGAGCCAAATTGAGGTAGTGGTTCTTTATGGCCATTTTCACCGTTGCCAGAGGAATTCCAACGTCTGGTAGCGAGGAGACGTTAGGAAACAATGTGCCCCGTTTGGCGAGATCATCGGCCTCACAGTTTCCTTGAATACCCCTGTGACTAGGGACCTAAAACAGGTCAATCTGTGATCGCTCCGATTTTATGCATGTTACTCTCTTATCAATCTGCACAATCAAACACAAAATTGGCCGCATTTAAACAGAGAAGAATTATTTCCATTGGGGTAGCGAAGCACAAAAAAAAATCCTCTTTTTTATCTTCTTAAGAGATACACACAGACATCATTTTCAAAAACACACAACTGTAATTAAAGACTCAAAATACCAAAAAATTCGATAAACATATCGAAACTGATGAATTTTGTTGTATTTAAAAATCAATTTTAAAAAAATATTTTTTAAATTTTTTTAAAACAGACTCACGAATAAAAATATTTTTTTGTCTTCTTAAATTCTGGCAGGATGAATCATAACAAATTTTTTCAAATGCATTGTAGCTTCTGATTTAATATGTCCCCTGTTTTTATTTTAAAACCAAATAAAATGTAAATGTTTTCAGCAAAAACATTAAAAGTTTTATATTTCTCACATTAAAATGTCAATAGCAACATTTAGAATAAAATTCCTTAAAATAAAGAATTTTTCTAATAACTCAACAATTCTAAAAACAAAATGAAAATTAAAGACTTTAAATATTTTCCCATAAAATTTTAGAAGAAAAAGAAAAAAACACACACATAAAATAAAAGAATTTTATAGAAAAGTATTGGAAAACAGCTTTAATTAAATGGTTACTTAAATTATAAGGAAAAACTTCCATGATTGAGTAGTGGGCGTTGAGGTTTCATTTGTCTGTTTTTTGTTACTTTATGGCTTGAAATGGTTTAAGTTTTAAACAATGACATAAAAAAAATTCAACTATTGATCATTTTAATAGACAATTTAATTTTCGTTTTAAGTGGCTTCTTGTTGTATTTGTTATTATTGTTTAATTACAATTAAAATGTCAAAACAATTTAATAAAATAAATTTTTGATGTGAAAATTATAAAATAAAGTCATGGAAATGTGTTGTGAACTAAAAAAAAATATAAGAAGAGAATGCTACTATTTGAAAGAAAAGAAAGACAGTGAAGGTAAAGAGTGAAATGGTTGTTACATTTTTTTTTTAATTTTAGTATCAGATTGTGATGAGATTTTTGTACTCGTATGTTATCTAATTAGTCGTTCAATATTATCTCTGCTCCGGATGTTTTTTTTTTTTTTTGTTTTTTTTTTTTTAATAAAAACTGATCGAAATTAATATTTTTTTAATATAAATTCGATTTCAAATGTAAGCTCTCGTATTAAATTCTGCCATTATTTTGGCTGTTTAAAATTTCTGCTGAAAGGTGCAGAGTGTTGACTGTCGGATTCTGCATTCTTGGCGAAAATTAGATGAGAAATTGATTTAAAAAGTCTCACATTTTTTTAACATATTTTTTAGTTTCTTCAAATGAGAAACAAAAAATCACTTGAACTAAAAGACAGACATAAGATTTAAATTTTTTTAAGTTTATCCGAACCTTCCGATTGCTTAAGGAAAAAAATTTTTCTTCATCAACTTTTCAGTCAGTTATATTTAGTTTATTTAATACTGACTGACTTTTTTTTGATTTTGAATATTGTTCTAAAGCGCAAGAAATGGTTTTTGAAGGCAATTAATATGCAGGAGTCAGGCAGTGAAAGTGGACTCTTTTTAGCCTACATGAAATTGCCTTAATATATGCTGCCCAAAAAATCAAGATTCGCGTCTGATAGACAGACTGTATTTAATTTTACATTTCATCATTTAAATTGTTTTTTATCTCTAAACAAAATTTTTTTTGGATTTCATTCTTTTTTAGACTGCATTTTTATTTTAAAAATATTTCAAGTGTTTTAACTTTTAATTTTGACTTCTAAGTGATTGAAGAGAGTTTTAAGAATTTGTGATAATTTAAATATGTGGAATTTTTATTGCAAATGAGTACAAATACAATAAATGTTCGTTAGTTAAAGAAATATATTTTAGTAAAAACTGTGAATTTATTTTTATTCAACACAATTCTAAACAAATTTGTAATTTTTTTATCAATCAAATATATTTATATTTTTATTTAGTGAGCAATCTGCCTTCCTTTTACACACATTTTGTCAGGAGTTTATAATTAAAACTGTTTGTTGAAACATTGTTTACATTAATTATAATTTATTGAAATACTTTTTTTTTGCTGTCAAGATTTTAACTACTCTTTGTTGTCATTTCTTTTGTCTTTCATTTGCCTTGTAACCAGATACACAAAATGTCGTTCTTATTTATCATAATTATTTATCCTTTTTTTAAAAAAAAAATATAAAACAAACCAAAATGAAATATTGATTGTTTTAATGTCTCAATGTCATGTCATTAATGAACAAATGAAGAAAAAAACATGTCGTTAAAAACTCATAAAATTAAAAAATGACAACTTGTGAGACAGTTTGTGTGATGTTTTAATTTCAAAAACATTTCGAAATGTGGAAAGTAAAATTTTTTATTTATTGTGAAAAAATACAAGTTAAAATTATTATTAATGATCGAAAAAATTTTATTGCAAAATAAAAAAAAAATATTTTTGAGGATTTTTGAGTAAATGATTCATAGCTTTTTTAAAAGATATTCGCTTACTGTTTAAAAAAGTTAAAAAGAAAAATAGTTTTAAAAAAAGTACCTTTTTGAAAAAGTACCTTTTTGAAAAAGTATGATTTAAAAAGTACCTTTCAAAAAGGACTTTCAAAAAGAATATGTCTACCAAATATACCTTTACAAAAAAACTGAATTAAAAAAAAGACCTTTAAAATGGTACTTTTTAAATGTGTAGACTTCTTTCGAGCAATTAGTTTTCAAAAGTTAGTAAGAACAAGATACGTATTACAGAACTTCTCTCAAACAAGCATTTTTCTTATAATTGTTACATAAAGGAACCCTTAAGGAAAAACTTTTTAAAAATATCTAAAAACATGCTTAAAAAGGTACCTATAAAATTAAGAGTCTTAAAAAACATAACTCTCAAAAAACACATTTTAAAAAATTAGTTTAAAAAACTTAAAAAGTGTCAAAGAAATATGCTTAAAAGAAAAAGTTTTTTATAAGAAGCTTTAAATTAATAAACAAAAATGCTTTTGTAAAACTTTTTAAAATACTTTTTCAAAAAACAAACTGAAAAAAATAACCGGAAATATTTTTAAAACTGTTTATAAAAAGTGTACCATTTAAAAAACGTGTCTAAAAATATGATTAAAAAAAACAATATTCAGGAAGAGACATTTTTCTATTTAAACAAACGTGCTATTTCTGTGTTATTTTGTATGTAACTTTTAAAAAGCCCTCTTAGAAATTCGTCTTAAAAATTGTACTAAAAAGTAGTACCTTTTGAAAAAGTAGTCCAATTGTTGAAGAATAAATAAAATTTTGAAATTGTTTAAGCCATAAGATTTCTGAATTAATTAGACCTGCTCGCTTGTAATCTGTTGAATAAATAAATAAAAAGATAAAAATATTTAAAAAACAGTTTCTTTTAAAAAAGTTCAATAAAAGAACGACAACAAAAAGTCTTATTTTTGCAAAAATTTTAATGAAAAAATAAAAATCTCTTGCAGTTCCTGGTCTCTTTTAATTTAAATACCTGCTACAGTAACACGTGTCCATTGTCTAATTAAGAAAAATATTAAAATTTGTAAAAAAAAATATTATGAATCATCATTATGTCTTGCAAACGAATTGTAGGAAAATTCTACGGACCAAACGTAAAGACAAAGAAAACAAATTTTAAATTTATTTTTAAATTCAGATTTTTTTCCTCGTTTACGTTCTAGTGTTGAAATTATGGCATTTCTCAAATGAGTCTCATTAAACAAATAAAATTTTAAGATGAAAATTATACTCGCAAGGGAAAACCATTCAACACTTTTACAAAACTTCTTTCTGCACGTTACGATTTAGCGAAAAAAAAGGCAGGAAAATTCCTTATTTGAAAAATCTCATTATTGGTCTTATGACATGGATGTTTTTGTTTGTGTTGTATATGTTTTCTATATTTCAGACTTGACTTTAAAGAGGAACAAGAAAAAAAAAATAACACAAAATCAAATAAAATATGATATGAACGTGTATAGCAGACTGGAAAAGAATTAAACTTAAAAAAAAAATAAAATAAAAAATTAAAATTAAAAAATAATATTTTTGTTTCAAGTGCAACATAAATTGACTTTTAACTGCTAATTCTGTTTGCTGTAAGTAAAGTTTGAGATTTCTCAAAGCTCGTTTACAAACATCATTTTCTTTATAATTCAAAATATAACATAAAGTATAAAATGAAGCAATCAAAAAGCTTATGAACAACTCTGGCACACCCTGTGTAAGGAAAGATTTTAACACTTTCCGGCAACACGGTTGGCTGTATTGAAGGTTGATAAGGTGTAAAGGCTCACGTATCAAGACCATCACATAAAAAAGAGTTTGTGCCAACTAGAGATTGTAGATTAATTGTTAAAATTCAATTAAATTAATAACTTAGCGTAAAAAAGAAAATTTTAGCACAATAAAAGAAAACAAAAATAATTCCACATTTTTAAAAAAGCAGGAAAGAGCTTATGATAAAAATTTAATAATCTATTGATATAATAAATCCGTTTCCGGGTCATTTCTGTACATAAAATATTTTTTTAAATTTATTTTTGTTGGTGTAAACAGTATTCGGTGTGGAATAAAAACAATTACTTTTGGAATTTTTAACTGTTTGTTTGTGTTCGCATCACGTAAAAACTATTAAATGGATTTGAACAAAATTTTGTGATGAGATCCCCTAGATCCTTTATTCAGATATAGAATATTTTTTTTTTTGAAAAAATAACTCATTTCGTAGAAAAAATAGAGATAAAAATATGAAAGCTTTATGTTACTAATGCATCTGTCAGTACATTTTATTTTTGTAGATGAAATATTTTTAACACTTTTTACAGAAAATATTAAAAACCAAATTTTTTCAATTTGAATTTTAGGAAAATTAAAAATGACACGCCGAATGAAACGTGGGCACTGCTACTTCTTTAGTTTAATCCTGTTCAATGTTTAGCGATAGTTTATTTCGAAATAATTATGAATCCTTATATGTGAGATGGAAATTGAAAAAATTTTTATGCATTTCAGGTGATTGTTATTAAATTAATCAATTGCCATCGTATACCTGGTATCTTACACAACATAATTGTTTTTTGTATTCCGTCTTTAGTGTTTCTTGCTCTAAAATGCTCCATAAAATTTGTGTTTTTTCATATGCCACCGTCCTTTATACCTGTAATCCTTATGGCCGCTACAGCAGCAGGTATTAAAAAAAAGTTAATATTAAAGAGTGTTCCCATAGAGCTGCTATTTTCTTGCCTTTTCTTAAAGTATTATGGCCTCATCTTTTAAATTATTGCAGGCAGACACTTGAAATTTACACAGACTCAGTGCCATCTTTAATAAAGGCTACTATGCACTATCGTACGACTTAATCGAAAAAGTCTGACAGAATTCTGTCCTACTTTAAAAACCGATTCAAATTGGACGTCGCAGGTGCCACACTGTTATACAAAAAAAGATGCAAAAAACAAATGTTTTTAATATTTTGTTGTTGCTTTCTCTTCATCTTAAAAAACTCTACTCTGATCGCATAATAAAAATCATTTTATGAATTATTTCAAAAGATTATAAAATCGTACAGATCTGTCGAAAAGTCTGTCACACTTTTAATCCATACTATCAAACTTTTTGAAGACACATGCAATTTTTGAAAGATCGTACGACTGAGTATGATAGTCAATTCTGGCCTTAAAAAGCATAAACGAATTAAAAATGAAAGGGAGCTCGTATCGTAGTCTTCAACAAATAATAAAGACACATAATTTAAAGGGGTGTCCTGTACATGGTATAGAACCTTCTACTCACTTCTTCATTATTTCTTAATAAAAAAAAAGAATTGCAAGTAATTTGTAAGATGTATGACAGGCCAATAGCTACGGATATCAGTTTTAGGCAACTCGGAAAACTTAAAGGAACTGAACTTTTTTAAATCATATTTTCACATCATCAATCAAACACCAAATAAACACACACTCTGCTTAAAGATATGAATGAAGAATTGCGAAATAATGAGAAGAAAATCATTAATTTCCGTGGCGTTAAATAAAAATCTGAAAATTTCGAAAGCCTATCGTTCTCACCAGAGTATCTGTGAGCCGCAAAACTGCAATATTATAGCCGTTGAATTAATTATTAAAAACCTCTGCATTTCATTTCATATTATTATTATTATTTTTTTCGACTAGACTACAGATTTATTTTGAGAAAATATTAATTTTAGCATTTAAAGTTTGTTTGCTGGTCTGGCTACCAGTCGTGTAGGGAGTCATCTCTATCATCAGCAGCAGCAGCAACAGCAGTAGCAGTAATAACATGAGATAGGCGGTATTGCTAACATTTTTTTTTGTACTTTTGTTATGACATTTAGCTTGTTGTTGTTATTTTATGCGAATGTTTTTGTACTTATTTTTATGACATTAACGATGCTGAAGCTCCTTGTGATATTATTTCAATAACAGTTGTAATGGTATTTGTTTAAATTTTTTTGCATGAGAAGGAGTTTATTTACTACTTGTGTCCCTGTGTGCAAAATAAAAATTTTGTCCTTAGACCCTACAGTTCTGATGGCTGCAAAATATAATATTTCTATTTAATCGAATGTTCATTAAAGGGTTACATTTCGTTATTAGTGGCTACAAGTTGAACGTGATCAGTTTGTTGATTTTACTATTTGGAAAATTTAAGCCAAGCAAACAGGGTCAATGAGCCCCTTTAAAACTGTCGGGGATTTAAATAATAATCTTTATATTCATTATGATTATTATTTGCATAATTTTACTGATTTAAACGACCGCTAAAGTGTTTGTTTATTTGATTTTCTTTTAAAACATTTCGGTTTAAATTGTAAAGCGAATAATAACAAGAGGATCTGGGAATAAATGAGTGGCAGAGTGTTTGCAACAACTTTAGGTTGGTTTATTTCTTAAATCTGCTTCTTTATGTCTCGCTGGTTGTAGGTCCCCTAAGGATTTGTAAATTTTTTTAATTTCTATTTGTATATTTAAGGGGTAAGTAAATACATGCCTCTTCTTGTTCTTTCTTTTTTTCAATAATTCCTTTTTTTTTGTTTGACTTGCAATCTTTTATTTTTAGTGTGGGATGAATTTTTAATCTTTTTTTTAAGTTTTTGGTCTCTTTATGATGTGTGAAAAATGCAACAAATATGGAAAATTCATGTTTTTCCATCAAATAAAACCAAAATTAATGTTCGTTCATTTTTAATTTGTTTGTTTATTCTTGCGATTGAGTTTTTATTTGTTTAAAACACAATATGGTTGCAAGAGGTTTTTCATGTCGTTTGGCAGTTGATGAATAATTTTTCTTTTAACGATCAGAAAAATATTGAATTTCTCTTTAATTCCCCCTTGAATTTTCTTTTAGTGTTTTTTGTGTTTATTGGTTTAATAAAAAAGAATTATTTTGATTTTTAACAATTACATATTTTACACATGTAAATTTTTAAGTAAATTTTTGTTTATTCGAAAGACATTAAAGAGGGGTTATAAAAACTGTTGTTGAAACTTTCTAGCAATAAATTAAGCTTGAGCTACAAAATTAATTTAAGTTCACACAGTTTTTTAAAACTTTATAACTTATTTCTTGAAAAAAATTACGCAGCAAAAAGATTCCTGCATCCTTAAAAATATTTAAGAAAGTTATTTAAACTTAAACTGAATTTTTAAATTGCAGCAAAGCAAAATTTGAATACAAATAATTAATTCAAGTCTATTCACTTTGAATTTAATACCAAACTTTTTTTTTGTAAATTTCACGGTACTAAAGCAGACATTGTGTAAATCTTTTAACACAGTTGAAATTGTCGTCTGGCTGTTTTTAAGAATCTAAAATGACATTCTAAGGAAAAAATTAAGCAGCCAAATATAGAAAACGTTTTGTTTTTGCAGCTAAAATCATATGTTGAATTCAAATGACAACTGGTATTAGGAAAATTTTAGGAAAATTTTAATTGCATTTCAAAACTTACTTAATAAAAATTTATTTTATATTTTTTTTTCATATTTGCAACTCAAAATGTTTTAAAATTAAAATAAATATGAAATTAAAAAGGTAAAAAAGCGTCTTAATTTTAAATTGTTGATGCACACTGCTCACGTGAAATGCATAATTATGGTTTATGGCATGACTAATGGAAATGAAAAGTTTTGAAATTCTACTTGAACATTCTGCAACACATGAAGAGAGTTTGAAAGCATCGTGGCAAAATTGTAAAAAACTAATGCAGGGACCAAACTATTAGTCGAAATTGAAATAGAACTTAAATTAAAATTTCGTTCGATGTCAAATGCCATAATCTGCCCCCAAAATTTTGTAACCAATTTTGTCCAGCAACCTATTTAATAAAGATAAATGAATAAACTCAAAATGTGTGTAACAACAGTTTAGAAATAACACTAACGATATTTCCGAAATATTATTTTAAGTACTATGAAATTCAATAGTAAGATGAGCAGCTATTTTTTTTTATTATTTTCTAGAATTTTTCATATTTCAAAGTTCTCCTGCTTTGCGAGTTTTAAAGTTACTTACGAGGGCTGCTCTATATATTTCTGGCCTAATAGTGAAAATGCGAGTATTTATAATCAAAAATGGTTTTATTGTTTTTCAAAGTATTCTCCAGCATGATTTATACACTTTTGGATGCGCTCAAACAAGTTGTCGAAGCACTTTTTCCACTCCGATTGAGACACCTCTAAAACATGGTCTTTGAACACTTCAACAGCTTCTTCTGGCGACGAAAACGTTGACCACGCATTTTTTTCTTGATGTGCGGAAACAAGAAGAAGTCATTAGGAGCCAAGTCAGGGCTGTACGGCGGATGACCCATTAATTCGACGTTTTGGCCGGTCAAAAACGCTCTGGTTTGAGCCGATGTGTGAGAGCTCGCATTGTCATGGTGAACAAAGATTCGTCTTCTCTTGTTGGTTTTTTGAATTTCTCCGCTGATCTCAGGCAAACAAATTGTAGTGTACCACTCAGAAGTAACCGTCCTACGTTGCTCAAGCGGAACAGTCGCCACATGACCAGTTTTGCCGAAGAAACAGGCGACCATTTGCTTCGAAGTGCTTCTTCCACGAACAACTTTCGTTGGATTTTGCTCGTCTTTGAAGACACACAGGGTCGATTGTTGTTTCATTTCGGGCTCATACGCATAGATCCACGATTCGTCACGTGACGATCTTATAAACGTCTTTTGAAGCACCGCAATCGTATTTTTGCAACATTTCTTTGCACCAATCGACACGAGCCTTTTTTTGAGCGACTTTCAAATTGTGCGGGATCCAACGAGAACAAACCTTTTTTACGGCCAGGTGTTCATGCAGTATCGAATGTATGCTGGTGGAAGAAATGTCCAAGGATGTCTCTATCTCTCATTCTTTAAAGTCTTTCTAGTTCATTTTTAAACTATACTTTGTATTTGAACTGCGAAACAAGATGAAATGGAATCCATGTGTTTGTTTCCTTGCTGACTATTTCCAACATGAAATTAGTGCTGCCACGCATTTTATTAATCATTCTTTTTGGCAATGCTACGGTGTTATTGCCATCACATTTTAAAAAGAACATTTGAACTAAAGGAGCTTTATGAACTAAAAGTTGGAAAGTACGAGCGATACGTCAACAGAATATTTAAACTAAAGAAAAAAATTTGAACTAGTTCATTTTCAAACTTTGAACTAAAAAGGCGATCAATAATATATGGCACAAGTCTATTTTTTATAGCAATGCTCACGACTTCGTCTGCATTTTATTTCTAATTTTCTTAAAATTTTAATTAAAAAAGAATGAGTTTTAAAATATTTATTCTATATTTGAATCAAAGTTCTAAGGGACCTCCTAACAAAATTTAATTCGAATCCATCCAGCAGTTTTTACATGATGCGAACACAAACAGACAGACAAAAATTCCAAAAATAGTTGTTTTTATTCCCTATCGTTAATTATCTACACCAACAACAAAATTTCAAAAATATATTTTATGTACAGAAGTGGTCACGTTACAGTTTTATTACACGTAAAGATGTATAGATTTATGTTAAAAGAAAAAAAGAAGCTTAGGATTCAGTTAAATCAAAAGCAGCTCCCTAATTACACAAATTTATTCAATGTACTCTGTCGCTTTTTTCAGTTTAATTAAAGGTTAATTCTGTTGATTTTTTTTTTAAATTAAATCGAGTTTTTAGTTTGTCTTCAATTAAAATTTAACATCTTGTTGATTTTTTTATTTTTCAAAAAACACCTCTCAATGTGAAAACTCGTAAATATTTTTTGCTTAGCAAGTTTTTCACTAATAACTAAGTCACAGAATCAATATAGTGTAGCCATTTGGTCATTGTTTACTTAGAACTGAATATCTCAAACAAGAGTCCTTAAATACCATTTCACATTTATAAATACAGAAAACAGTTAACTAACATCAGTACGGTTTTCTAACAAAATTTTTAACACAGACGTAACACTCGATTGGTCGATCGGCTTCCGCACAAGTTAGAATCTTTTTTACAAGAAGTTTATTGTATCAACATCGTGCGGTCTTTGATTATTGTTGTGGAAATGTAATCAATAAAGTCACACTTTTGCAGCAACTTAATAAATATTTTGATCCTCAGTCAATAGAAAAAGTCACACATTTAAATAAATATTTAATCCTTCCATATGCCCTTCTAACAAATAATTTCAATTTTTCATTGCCACTCTATTTTTTCCCCCCTTGACAGGAGATAATAAATTTGTCGTTAAATCACTCAATCAGTTCATAATGGTTACGGAAAAAATTAAATAAAAACAATTTGTCACTTTTAAATATTTTCAATTATTGTTATTGTTGTTGTTATCTTGTTGCATTAATTGTGTTTTATGTATTAAAAGGCGTACGTACAATAAATTCATCAGGCCTAATTTGATTTAATTATTGACAGGGAGGAAATTACTCTAAAATAAATGAAGGCTTTTTAAAAGACACCTCGAAGCTGTGAAAAATATCCACCCCTATTTGATTGAGAGTGATAAGGATGGAAATATTAATTATCATGTGAAATAACTTCATAACTTTTATTTATTTCAATGAAAAATAAATTCACTTCATTCAATTATATATCATGGTTTTTTAAAAAAAAAGGTCCCTTCATAGCAAAACACAAATTTGTTTGAAAAATTTATCACAAATATTTGATTACAAAGATATTTAAATATCACAAATTATGGGGTTAAACGGATTACTACTGACTGCTTTATCATATTTAGTTTTAGTAATCAAGCGTTAAGGAAAAAAACAGGGTTCTAAAAATTATATTTATTAAGTTTGGAGATAAGCGTTTTTATACTGGGTGACAAACTGATTTCGTTAGTTTGAAAACTGTTATCTTTTAAATAAACCAGCATTTTAAATCCTTTTTATTAAAATTAAATTGAAAGTATTTATTACTGTAAGAAAAAAATGTTTGTTTAGAGAAATTATTAAACGATTTTAAAAAAAATAAGAAATTAAGCAAAGTTTTTATGTTTTATAGAGTGTGAACAAAATTCGAAGAAGTTTTTTAAATAATAAGCTTCTGAGTTAAGTTAAGTGTAAAAAGTTTTCATTAAATTTTAGATTCAATATGCAGCTATTTCGCCACAGCCCTTTTGGTCCACTTGTTGATGCCTTATTTAGAAGACATAACAGAGAAGAAAGAGAAAAGTAGAAACAAAAGAAAGTCATGATGTAGAGAGAAACATAGAGATGAGAAAAAGAAAAACCAAGAGAGAGAGAGAGAGAGAGAGAGAGAGTAAAAATTTGGTGCGTTAGATGCAGGGACGAACCTGTCGAATGAGGCCCGCTGGCCAAAATGTGCGCTCAAACCATTGATTGAGTCCCAAAATCCGAGTGTGTGTCAGTTAACCACCTAATACACTTTAAAAAGGAACCGATCCTTCCTGTTCTGAATCATGATACATCATATAAGCCTCGATAATACCGTTGACCGAGATGTTTTATTTGTATGTATTCAAGCGCGGAGCACAGACATATGAGATGTTCGATCGTCTCCTTCTCCTCCTCGACAACTTCTAAAGAAGTCATTAAATGGGAAACCCATCCGTCTAGTGTGAAAACAGGCAATGCCCAGTTACCACAGCTACCAAGTCGAAAACTCCGCCATTCTCTTCAAGGATGCCCGGCATTCAGATAAAAGATTAAATGTGGTAAACACATCTTTAAGGACCATAATTGCGGCTTTGCTGTCGGTACAAAAAAAGATATTCTATTAGATATGCTATAGTACCTTAAGCAGAACACTGTCCTTCTAACAGCAGATCTTTCTGCCGGTAAGAACGACTGCCATTTGGAGTCCTGCCACTATATTCTCGCCATTTGCATTCTCGACTATAAGAATTCACAAAGACTGACAAAAAAAAAAAAAAAAAGATTTAGCTCGAGCTGCTGAAAATACTCGAAAAATGTTCTTAAGGGATCACGATCTTAGGAAGGGTAGGAAGATTAACAGCATTTTTATAGACCTGCATTATTCATATAATGGTAATTTCAGTTTTATTGCGTGAATGCAAAACTTGCAACATTTTATAGTCACAGTCAGGATGCCTTCAATTGCTTGCGCTAAAGTTTTAGCGAAAGCAAAGAATCCTTTTTTTCCAGTCGATTAGTTGAAAAAGAAAAATGTAACAAATTGAGATCATTATTCATGTTTTATAAAACTGATCAAAAGAAAAAAATGATCTTCCTTCAAGTTTGAATGAAGAATGAAATTTGCAAGCCTCTTCTACGTATTTGCATCAGGAGAGATAAGGTTGTCTTTCTCTGTACTGTTCATGACAGTGGCAAAAACTTAAATAGAAGAAAAGTTAAATTGTTTGTTCAACAGAAGACCATGTGTTCAAGTCCCAACAGAGCCTTGAATGAATTAGTTAAAACGCGAGTAAATAAAAAGCAGAGGTAAAGCCAGTGTTTATAATAATTTCCTTAGTTGCTTAAGTCAGAACATTAAGAAGTTATTACTGAATTGTTAAAAAACGTCACAAGTATTAAAAAAAACTTCTTAAAAAGAATAAAAATTCTATAAGAAGCCGAACATAAACTCTGTATGCAGTGATGACTTATACGGCATTTACACTATGCAATTTTTCATGAAATTAACATGAAATTTTGGTTTGTTGGTGAAGCAAGAGGGGTAAGCAATATGGTATTGCTTAAATTTTGAGGGGATGTTACTGTTGCTTATGTTTACTTTTAAATAACGCATATCGCTGCAATTTAAATAGAGAATTAAAAAAAAAAATTGCATAGTGTAAATCGGGTTTTACTCAATCATTTTGAATCCGCTTCTTGCCGTTTTGTTTAAAAATCTGGGACTTAATAGCCCCTGCGTATTATTATTTATAATAGAAGCCAATTCCAAGCGCATGTAAATTACAGCGGGACAATAAATTAACTCCTAGTAAGCTTCGCTGATTTCACTTCTTTTTAATTTGTTGTGTAAAAGTTCATGCATCATTCGGAAAAGTTCTCAATAATAAACTGAATTAGTCCCGCAGTCACATTTGTACTCAATCCTGAGCAAATGCAGCCCTGATCTTTTTGAAAATGTCTTTAATGATCAGTTTTTCATGCCTAATTAAAATCGGCCTTTTAATGATCGCACTTTCAAATTTCCCATTTCTTACACCACGACACTCTTTTTGATTTCTTAGATTTTTTTCCTTTCATGTAGAAATGTATTTACTGATTCTAGAAAAAATGGCCTGTATTTTTTTAAATTTTAACTAATTTTTTAGTGATCGCCTTCTTAAAACAACTTTTTGACTCAACCTCGTATGCAGAAGAAAACATTTTTTGGGGGTCTTAATTAAAGAAGTGAATGGTTAATGCAAAATAGGAACTACAGGTTTTTCATGGTCATATTTTAGATCATTATGCTAACAACGAAAAGAATTTCACTTATATTTTCAAATTTTTATAATAATTTATTTTATTTTAATACTGGATGCCTTTCTAGTGTTATTTTCTTCTTTGTTCTGTTGAAAACTAGACACAACAATTTTTTTTTAGCAAAATTTATTCATGTCTAGAATTTCCTTTGCAAAATTTTTGTTTTCATTGTAAAAATTGTGGTCGCTTTTGCAGAACGGTGATGGCAGTGGCAAAGTTTAAATAAAAATAATGTTTATGACTTTTCAAATTGACGTCATCCGCAAATGTGTTTTGTTGAAAGGAAACAAAAGAAGTCACAGACATTCAACAATAATAATCTTTAATCTTGTAAGATAAACAAATTCTTGTAAAATATAAGCAAAAATTAAAAAAAAAAACAAAAAAATCAGTAGGAAGAAATAAACGCATTTTGAGATCAAAAAGTGCGTTGATATTTTCCTGGTATATGAAATTATCATTAACAAATGAAAGAGGACTCTAAGAATTTATACACTGAACAAAAGTCAGAGTTTATTGAAGTATTAAAACTTAAAATTTTCTTTTTATAAAGTATATTGCTGAGAGAATTACAATGTTCTTGTGATAATTAATCATTTTCTTAAGAATACTTTTTTTTTCAAAAATTTTTTTTTTCTTACCATTTCGTGGTTTTATTGATTTTCTCTTATTTTCTTATCTAAATTACAGATTTTTTATCATTAAAATTTTATTTTCTAAATAATCATTACAAAAAGTATTTAGATGACCCTGCCACTAGCACATTTAAGACATAAAATAGCGAAGGGTGCTCTTGCTCCAATAATAAAACGAAAGACTAAAAACTGTTTCAAGTATAAGAAATCATATAAGAAGTAAATAGTTCTAAGAGTGTATTAGATCTCTCGAGGCAGGCCTTTCTATGCTAATAAAAAAAATCGTAGCATTCGGAAGTATTTCTAAAAGAGATTCAAATTAAAAGAAAAAAAAAAAACAAAGAAACGTTGTAAAAAGTCCATAGACAAAAAGGCGTTCACAAACTTAAGCATAAATCAATTTTAAGTTGTAGAAAATAAATAATAAAAAAAAGCAACCTAAAGAAAAAAGCAAAATGCCGCCACTACTAACTCTCTCATGCAGAAACACACTCAATTTCGCAAGTAATAAATGTGCAAGCTGTGCTCCGGCATTAAACAGCTAAAAAACATGTTATTTGTTTAAATACAAGGGACCACTTTATTACTTGTATATGTAACAACAGCAACAACAACAACAAGAAAAGGACATCACATTTATAATGTGACATGCAAGAAAGTAGTTTTTTAAAATTGTTCACAAAAAAAGTTAATAAATATTTTACACCCTCCAAATTTATACTTAAGTTTAATGTTATAGGAGGAGACGAAAGAATGTTATATTCAAGGGTTAAGCTCCCTCTTCACTGCCCCTTAAGCAGTCACTGGTTTTTCCTTATTACATTTTGCTTTTCTTTATTAAATGAATGAAGGGAAGAATGTGAGTACACACTCATATAACACGCACTTAACCCTCAGTTTCTAAACAGCAGTCTTTATGTTCATAAATGTCAAGCTCCATCTAAAAAGCGCTGTTTTTTACTGTTTTTTTTTTAAATGAATTTTAACACTTTTAGGAATAAAAATTGTTTTGTACTAAATTCGATGTCTCATGAATCACTTAAGATGACTTAATGAAAATTCGTAGAGGCAAAGCAGAGTTATTTTTCAGTAAACCTGCGAACAGTCGCTCGCCTAGGGTGAAGGGCGGCTTCTAGGCCAAGAAATTTGAAAAAATTGATGAAATGTCAAAAAAAGTTTTATTTTTATTTTTAACTTAAATAATTTTTAAAATGTCTATAAAAATGTTCTTACATGTGTAGGTTATCTCCTTTAGTTTGGGGGAAAATTGTTCATCAATTTTTGTTGTTGTAAATTTTGGCCGACCTTGACTAAGTATTTTTAACGTAGTGCACTTATTAATACTCGGACTATTACTTTAAGACATTTGCTATATTCATAATAAAATTGAGAACAAGCTTTTTTCATTTAAAATTTACAAGCCTCCAAATTGAGAAAATGTTAAAAATCCTGGTTTTAAAGATTTTCCCTAAAAAGGTGGCATTCTTTTTTTTGCTTTTGTAATTTAAATTCACAGTGGTTCTATCAAATTGTTTGAAACATTTTAAGGAAAACTTATATCAAATGCGAACAAAAAAAAAATTTATGTTAAAAATTCTAACGGTTCTCCTTCTACTCCTATCTAAATAAAGCCAATTTTGGGACAAAATAAAAAAAATTTAACATTCTTAGAAGTGCAAAGCACCGATTGAAAAAAATAATAATAATAACCAGGCTTTTAAGTCCACAATTGTGAGCTACATATTATAAAAAGGATTTGACAACCCCGTAATTATTAAACATTTTTTGGGTGATTTTTTTCCCGTTCTGGGAATTTATATGTTAAAACTTTGTAGCAATATCCTGATGCGTTTTGATTTTGTGCCCAATTTTAATTCCATATTTTATTGCACAAAAAATTACCTTAGCCTGATTTTTTTAGTTTTTGAGGTAAATGTCATTTAGTAAAGGGGCGCGAAAAAATTTATTTAATTTAAGATCAAAAATTTTTCTTATTCTGTTTAAAAAAGATTTCCTTAAAAAATCATTTTCATGTTTTGTAAGATAATTTATTTCTATTAAAATATGTTGTGGCTGCAAATTAAAAGAAAAAAAATTTTGGGTTAGATATCCAAAACTCACTTATTTTGCAGGTCTTATTGAAGGCTTTTAGGGAATTATTGGAATTTTTAAATTGAAGCGGTTGAAAAATTGCAAGAGCAAGGTGCTTCACTTAGATTCGACATAGTGACGGATATTTCAAGAGAAGCTGCTAGGCCTTCACGCAATGCTCACGCCAAATCTCGGACAAATCTGTACAGCAGCAAGGAAGTAGTTGATGTTCTAATCCTGAAATCCAATGGAATTTTTAAATTGAAGCGGTTGAAAAATTGCAAGAGCAAGGTGCTTCACTTAGATTCGACATAGTGACGGTTCTTTCAAGAGAAGCTGCTAGGCCTTCACGCAATGCTCACGCCAAATCTCGGACAAATCTGTACAGCAGCAAGGAAGTAGTTGATGTTCTAATCCTGAATGTAACGAGATCGGATTTAAAAAAAAAATTTGTTCACAACTTCTTAATGCACGTCTATTCTATTTTAATCCCTTGAGCAAATCGCCTGAAATTTTTGTAAGGTTGTGGTTAATTTATGCTAAATAATATACTCTAGATGGCTGTTATGTTAAAAAAATAATTGTTAAAGGCTCTTTCTCTATTCAAAACAAAAATTTAGTTTTGCAAATTTATACTCTCCACCCTCAACTCTGCTATAAAAACCTACGTCTGTGAAAGTGTAATTTTTCTCTTTTTTTCTTTTCTGCAGTCATAAATTATAATTATAAAGAAGTTAATATTACCATGAAATCATTACTTCTGTGGTAATTTATGAAGACAGAGTCTTAAATATATTAAATCATAAAGAATAAAAAAAGATTTTTTTTTGGAAATAATTAATTAATAATCACTGAAATGGATTATCGATAGTAAAGCAAGTTCCTATGGGCATTTTATTGAATGTTAAACTTAATTTATCAGGGCACCTTTAAGCTAAAGCTGCCTTTATTAAAAAGAAATGTTGATGAAATGAGAATTGTACAAGCGGGCATCAAAGCTGAGATAAATAACCAAGAATTAAAAGTGAATTCAGTTTCAGGAATGCACCTTCTTTTTTCACATTTTGAGTGTCTTTCCGTTCATCAAGTGTCTTCAAATCACATGGTTTATTTAATTCAGGCATTTCCGATGCAAAATTGTTTTGTGATTTTCACAATAAAGAAAAGTAGAAGAAAATAAATAAATAAAAAATTAAAGCACTTAACAAGTGAATGAATTGCTTTAAAGTCATGTCATATTAACTCCTTAAGCATAAAGTTAAAGTTTTACAGTTTTTTTTTATTTTCTTTTGTAAAAATGTAAAAATACACCAACACATGCCTACTTGTGTGTTTTTTTTTTTTGTTATATTTGTATTTGTTTATTCTTTTTCTTTTGAGTAAAAATGTAGGAATATTTTATTTCTGATAGTTGCTGTTACTGTTGCTGCTGTTGCTCATGATAATTTTTTATCTGATGACATTCTTTTGAGGAACTACAGTTGACTTAATTTAATTGGTTTTTCTTGTCTTGCATGTGTGTGTTAATGTGTTGAATGTAAAATAACTAAAACTTTTAAAAAATTTGTTTCTTTAGTTTACAAATACATACAAACATACATACTTACATAGCAACAGTAAGTGCAAAGTAGTGTTGTAAAAATTCCCTTTATGGGATCACTAAATATCCATTGAATGGTAAAAAAGAACAATAAAATAGTGTTCATAAAACTAAACGTCAACAAAAGTTGTTGTTAAAATAAAAATTTTTGACATTTTTTCCCATCATGCAAATACAACAAGAATTACAAATTTGAGGCCAAGAAATGAATTGTTTATTTGAATGAGTAATTTGAAATTGATTATTAAAATTTAAACATTTTCAATACTTATAACGTTTTCTCCCGTTATTTAAGTTTTAAGCTTTTAACTTCAAACTGTTCACTTTAATATACGATAAAAGAAAGGAACATATTTTTAGTTAGTCTAGATTTATACCATGCCATTTTTTGATGCAATTTGTTTTCAATTCTCTTTTTGAGTTGCAGCGATGTGCGTTATTTTAAACAAAACATTAGCAACAATAATATTCCCTAAAAATTCAAACTATGCCTCTCTTGTTTTACCACCAAACAAAAATTTTATGATTGTTTCATGAAAAATTTCATAGTGTAAATTAGCTCTCAGGGTACGGTCAGATTAGTCAAATATTTGACGAAAAAGGCGTAACCACTAAATAATGGAAACAAATTTTTGGCTTTCTCAAATAATTTTTAGGAAATATAAGATCGTACGTAATGTAAAAGGTATCACATTGGTTATATAATAAATCGTTATTCGTCATGATGCATGTCAGGAAATATTGTTTAAAAATTTATAAAACTAGTGGTTACGCTATTTTCGTCAAATATTTGACTAGTCTGACCTCATCTTAAGTCACTTGTTTTTAATTTTAAAAAACAAAATAAAAAATGCAATGCATTTTCCAGGGCAGGGGTTCTCATCAAATTCCTGCTCACGGACCCCTAGTAAACAAATTTTTTTTCGCGGACCCCTCTGAAGCCCAAGTTCAAAGTAAAACTTTTATTATTGTTGAAAGCACTGTTTTTTCGGTTCTTAATGCGGACCCCTTGGATGGTTACTACGGACCCCCATTTGAGAACCGTTGTTCTAGAGGCTGCTAGAATAATTTCCCTGATAAAAAAGTATTAAAAATTTTCTATTGAGAACCACAATATGAAAGTTTTTGATGCTTTATAAGTTTTCTGGAAATTTCTAAGCCGTTTTCATTTGAAACTTAGCTTCATTTTGCTAAAAGTACTTTATAATTTCAGATGCTTTTTAATTTTAATGGAGAAGTTCTGAGTTCTGTAGGCACATTTGAAAGAATTGATAGCCCCCTTCTTTTCTTGAAGTCGGTTAAAAAATATGTACAAAGCAATTTTTCGTAGTGATTCTTATTTATTTTCAAGTGGTCTCTTTTTTTTCTGGATACACTTAATTTAACAAATTTTCTATTCTTCACAGTATGAAGGTCCTTAAATTGGGATGTTGTGATTTTAAAAATAAAATATGGCAACCCTAGTCACATCTGTAACACCCAGGTCGAATTTATAACAGGTGGCCTTGACAGCCCAGATGACTACTTTTTGCGCTTGAGGTTTTTCCTTCTTCAAATTTCAAAAGATATAATTGTATTTGACAGCCGAAGGCGATTTGTACAAAAATAAAATGTACGAATTTTATTCACAGTGTTGCATTCATTCGCCGTGAATGTACCTGTTATTAATTCGCCTTGTGTAAAAACAAAAGCTAATGTTGTCTGTTAAAAATGTTAAAGCTTAAAAAGAAAATAAGAGGAAAAGTTAGGCGATAGATGTTGAGGGAATTATGAGTGAACGAAAAATGAACATAAAAAATATTAGAAACTTTTCGAATAGAAGAAACTAAACAAATAAAGCGGTTTTTATCCCCTTGTTATAACCGTAGCAGAATTTTGTAATTGGCAAGATGGCAGATCTAGCGAAATTTTATCTAATGCCGTATCACAAAAATGTTTTATTATTTTTTTTCATATATTTTTCATATTACAATTTTCATATTCTGATCCTCCTTGTAAAGCTAATGGTCATTAAGTAGAATTTATGTATTTTTTCATTCATTACTGGTCGTGTATTTTGAAGCTACATGAACAAGGTTTCGTATTTTTGTTTCGTCACCAATAGAACCTTAATGTGTAGATTTTAATATTACAAATCTATAATTTTCTGTTCTTTTCTAGGGTCTTAAATAACAAGGTTCGTCTTAAGTTTGGTAATTATTTAAATATGGCGAAACCTGCTGCTGGAGTTTAATGTTTTATGTCTTTAAAAATACAAAAACCCTGTATTTTTTAAATATTATTTGAAATCAGTACTCATGCTTGCAATCTTGTAACATTTTGCGACCTACATGTGGCAATTAAATAGATAACTTTTTCCACAACTCGATGAAAAAGTCTTTTAACCTTAAATAAAGTTTCAAGTTGCTATCAGGCAACTGCATATCTCTAGTTTAAAGCTCTTTGAGTCGTACCCTACAGGTGTTGCAATATCAAGTGAATCATGTGCCTTATTAAAGGTTATAGACACAAAATAGGATTATTGTCTTAATTCAAAACGCCAGTGCATTGAAGATAATTTTTTTTTATTAAATCCAAACTCTTTATTGTTTTCTTTCAATTTGGGTTTTTTTTTTAGTTCTAAATACAAATTTGAAAAAACGAAAATAAAAAAAACCAAGAAGTATTTGTGGCCACTTAAATTTAATTAAGTTAAGAAACTTATAAAAATATTGTCTAGTTGTGTTAAAATGCGAATATTTTTATTATTATCATCACAAAGAAGGAAGATTCACTAATAAGAACGTATGTACGTTTGTGTAGAATGTAACGTACAATTTACCATTTCCGTTTCATTGCATTTTGATTGCAATAGAAATTCATCGTTAATTTATTGTCAACAGTTGCACATCATCAACGCCAGACACCTCATCTTCATCCTCGACACGATCATAATCTTCTAATCCATTTTGTAATTTCAAGTTGAATCGCTATTTTTATAATTTCTTGTAAGAAAAATTTTTTTCTTTAAGTTCAGACAATCACGATTAAATATAAAAAAACAATCTTTATTATTTTAGAAAAGAAACTCCTCTTATTTGAAGTTGAAAGATTTAATAGATCACTTAAGTCATTAACACTTCACTAGAAAACATTAAATTAAAAATATTTGATGTTGTTTTGTTTTACTTTTCTTGATTGTTTGTCTTTATAATGGATCATTTAACGGTAAAAATATAACGACAATGATGTGGTAGTAGAAGGAAATTTAACTTAAATCTAAAAGAAAAAATTGTATTATTAAAATCTATTCGTTTCAAGAAGTACAAGTTGAAAAAAGGAATTTTTCTTAACACCAAAAAAACAAAAAAAAAAAAAAACAAAACACAAATATTTTAATAATTTTTTGGAATTTTTGACATTTTTCATAGATCGAAATTGCTGATCAGAGAGATGATGCCTCCTCGATGCTGCAAACTGATGAAGCAATGTTTGATGAACATGGGGGAAAGGGCATTTTATTTCAGTGTTTCCAAGTATGATTTAAATAGATTGTACCATGTGAATCCAATCATTATGAACTCTTAATTCCAATTGCATTAGCGCAAGACAAACAAAATTGACCGTTACCGGTTTAATCAACGGACAGTATATCGTGCCTAATAGGGACCTGAAACTATGGTTACTCAACTTAAATACTTTCTTCAAAAATATTGTATTCGAGAAAAAGATATTTTCATATTTTTTCTATCACTGTCATAATAATCTCGCTATTGAAATCAATATTACTTTATTACCTTCATTAATAAAAAATACTTTTTTTTGGTGAAAAGTAGTTTTTAAAAATTTCCCATATTCATGCCTGTATTACACTGTAAAAACACACATTTAAATTTTATTCTAATTAATTTAGCTCTTTGATTTAAATTTGATCTTTTAAATTTCAATTGCCTTAAATTAAATTCCTAACAAAGTAGCCATCATTTATAAATAATAAATTGAACCACCATCATTTTAAACATAAAACATTAAAATTTTTTAATTATAATTCGCTTTTCTTAAATTCATCTCTCAACTCATAAATCCATCAAAACTGTAATTTTAAAACAGAAAAAAAATTGACAGCTATAAATTTTGAAGTGGAGAACTTCACTGTGTAGATAAATTAAATCAAGAAATATAAATTGAACCATATTGAATCGAATCATATCAAATGTTAGCAAAAAAAAAAAAAACATTTTAGATAGACAAGCAGACAGACACGCATGTATGTAGATAATCATACTCAATCTCTTACTAAAATGGATGTAATTAATTTGATTGAATTTATAGGGCATCTTAAAAACGTGGATAACATGACAGAAAATAATAAATTATTACCAATTCGAAATTAAAAGCGAAAGTTACAATTCATTAAAATTAAAGGAAATTTCAGAGGATCTAATAGAGAAAATTTATAGTAATAAGCTGAATAATTACTAATGAATTATATTGAATCTACATCAAGAGTTCTATGACCCTTTAGAGAAATCAGCAAAAAATTTCCTGGGGTGATTTTAGTTGATTTTCAAGCAGTCTAATTTTTGTTCGATACACTTTATATAACAATTTTTCTATTCTTTGCAATATACAGCTGCGGAAGATTCTCAAATTGGAATGCTTCTATTTAGAAAATAAGGTTTGGCAACCCTATGCATATCTGCAACATCAAAAGCTTATGCTGCCCGTTAAAAATATTAAAACTTTAGCCTGGTACTCTGTTCAGTTTTTCATGCGAATTCTGCTGTCAAACTACATACATAAAAAATTTGTATGAAAAAGTCATGAAAAAATGTTGCAGAACTAGCACTCGGTTTTTACTGTAGACAAACATATGAAATGTTTCTGGCAACATTTTATCAATGATGTGAAATAAAGCAAAGGGACATTATTTCATGAGGAATTTTTTAAACAACAGCTGATCATTTGTATTTTGCTTACATATCTGAAACAACAAAGTATACGTTAAATTGTTCCAAATCGCCAGATAGACACCACATTTTAAATGTCAAATTTTTCACATGAAAAAATTAATGTTGCTCTAAAAATTTCACTAATTTGAACAAAGTTCAAGGCTTTAAAAACAAAATAAAAGGAAATTGATGTTGAGCAACAGCTGTTCTTCTTTGTTGCAAAACAGAATAATACGAGTCATAGGTTCAACTCCCATTATTGCCATAAATATCGAGAAAATTAATATTTTTGAATAGCTGCCTTAGTTAAGTTGTTTAAAAGACGAAGAAATGAAATACACCAATTCAGTTTTTTTCCAATTTTTGGTTTAAAAAAGCAAGCACTTTTGATTTATTTTAGCTGTGGTAAATGAGTGTGTATATGCAGATTTACTAAGATCAACAGGTTTAATGCGCCTGCACACTAAAACGAATTCAATGCGGAGCAGGGGTTATGAAGGAAAATAAGAAACAATAATCTGAGGTCACATTCTCGCCGAAATCAAAGTTTACAGCTTTGTGATTCAAGTCTTAATGGATGTGGTAAAGATGTCTGCCTAAATCTTTAAAACGACTAATTAGTAAACAAGCGATCTAATCAAAATCACAAATTAAAAAAAAGGACAAATTCAGTGCCATAGAAGAGCTAAGTAAAATCTAGTGATGGAAATAAAAATGTATATCGAAATCTAGCTTCGTTAGCGTTACTGCAGAGAAGCTCTTAATTTGTTCTGTCCCCGTATAAAAATTGTAAATTTTCAAATTCATTTTACATTTAACTGTTAAACACTGATCTGCAAGTTTATCGGAGAGTTTGACACCGAAGTTGTCTAATGCTTTACAATAAGGTATGATCACAAAATAATTAAATGTCATGAGAACGTATTAATTATTAATATTGTAATAAGTCTTTTTGCTATTTAAAATAAATATTATTTATTATGAAATACGATTTGAAAAATTAAAACTCCAAGTGGTAACGAAAAGAAGACTAATATTTTATTGAGCGGATGTTTTAATGAAGCGTAACACCACATTTGACTGAACACGACTGATTTTCAAGATGATGACGATATTTTTCTTTTTATTTTCAAACTTACATTTTATTCTTTGGTGGTTGGCAATATGGTCGTTAAGTGTATTTTTCGTTTATTATTTAGAATAAATACAATTATTTTTAATGTATGTATTAGTGTCAGTTTATGTTATACTTTTAACACCATGCAACAAAAGTAGAAAAAAAATGTAGGGTATGGTGAACATTACTGTAATCGATTTTGTAAGTTAAGGTACGGCTGCGAAGCGTATTGCTAAAGGCCAGGATTTACTATCATACTCAGTCATACGATCTGTCAAAAATTGCAAACAAAAAAATATTAAAAACATAATTTTTCTTTTGTATAATAGTGCGGCACCTGCGATGCCATTTTGAAACGATATTTAAAGTACGACAGAATTCTGTCGTACGATTGTGTATGATAGTGAACTCCGGCCTTAAATAAACGGATACCTAGTAGATCGTTGTGATTTCCTTTTATTTTCCATAAATAAATATTCATCGCGTTCTATAATTGAGTCACCTGATCAAATCTACAACCTTGGAATTATTTATGTAACAAACAGAGCTTGTGGTCTTGCAATCTTGGTCAATTATAAATTGAATCCAGATTTTCAATCTTAAACACAATAGTCCTTGCTGTAAAAGAACATGACTCGGCCCTTAAAATTGCACCTAAAAAAGGTGCTCTTCTAGAAAGTTCGGTAGTCACACAAGTTGGCCGCTTTGTAAACCAACTGCTATGAAATCTTTTCAGCTTTTGTCGGCAAATATATCTAAATATTTGGGCCAAAATTTGTTCAAGCATTTTGAAAATTTTATTTATATCAACATTCAACTACCTACATGATTTACTACCCAAATTGGCACGATTCCGGAAATTATGCCAGATTTATGAAAAATTTTGCTTTTAAACAATAAACAAAAGAAAATTCGAGCTCAAGTGAAATTACAAAAATAATTTGTTCGTGGTGTTGAATCAAAAATTGGTTGTACAACTAGTCGCAACATGTGTAAGTTGCACAAGAATTTAAAATTAATACAGTTTTAGAAATGTAAAACACAAAACAATTTTTTTGTTGTTGTTGCCTAGTGTAATTTATGCATGAAAAGACTAAATTTTTTTTAAATTTACATTTGTGCCGCAAACATAAATATTCTTGAGTACTTAGTATTGCTTAAGACCTGTAGAGTATGGGATATTTGTTTAGACAACCTTCGCCCTTTTATTTAATTAAATACAACTCTGCCCATGTGTGGTTTTTGTTGTTTTTGTTTTTGTTTTTGTTTTCGTTTTTTTTTTTGCCTTTTGTATATTGACACACTCGTGCAAATGATTTAGTTCTATTAACAGTGTGTGCGTAAAATCATAGAATAAGGATTTTATTTGTATGTTTATTTAAATGTTGTTGTTTTCTTTGAGGTTAAACATTTTGCTAAATAGATGTAAACATTTAAAATTTTAAAACGATAAGGGATGTTAAGGAATGATTTTATTAAAGAGAATTTTCATTTTTCCCAAACAGTCAATTTCGTTAAAGGGTTTTACCTTAAAAAAATTTTATAAGATCGTGTAAGTGGTAAATTATGAGAAATACCAAATTTAAAAATGCTACTAAAACTGGGTGTTCAGATCAGCCATCCTGTTTGGAATTATTTAATTTGTAAAAAATATGATTTTAAAACTGAAATTTGTAGTTTCAGAAGAGAAGCCAGATCCCACTGAATTAAAATACATGTAAAATTTATCCGTCCTTTTAAAGAAACTTTACTAATCTTATGGTTTTAATCTGTATAAAAGCTTTTTTTATATGGCAAAAGAGAAATAATAAAAAAATGTTTTTTCTGATATTGAAGAACGCATTCTTTGCAAAACTGTTAATATAGATTTTATTTTTGTAGATTTTACGCGTATAAATATTTTAAAGTTTAATTATTGAAAAACATGCCATCGACTTTATAAACAAATGTAAATGTCTGTCTGTTTGCCAGCCTGCCCATAAAAAAAAAAATAAGAAAAAGAACATGCGAAAATATATAATTTTTGATTTTGTTTTAATAAACAAAATTATGTACTTGTGTTGTATTTGTTGTTACACTACAATTTTATTTTATTTTAATGAGTGTTGTGCGTTTTATTAGCACATTTTCCGGGGATTTTCTTTTCTTTTAGTATTAAAATACGTTTTGTATTGTTTTGTAAAATATTCCACTTATAAAAAATTATATTCTTTTTAAATCATTTTACCGCCCTAAAATATCTTTTGCTTAGAATTCCCTTAATATTTTGAATTTATTAAAAACATTTGATTGGTTTTTGTTTCAAAGAGATTTTGTACTTCATGATTCTGAAGGTCATGTTTAATATGTTTGATATGGATTAAGAAAAATAATTAGATTATAAATCAAAAATAAAAAAGTAATATTTCATTTTGTTCTAAAATAGAAAGAATATAAAATTTAATTGCAAATTCGCATACAACATTTGAGTGAAATTTTAATGATGGAAATAAAATATAAACAGAACAAGATGTGGATTGTATTTTAATCAATTAATTAAGTATTCAAACGGTTGTATTCATAAAAAAATACTTTTGATTTATTAAAGGTTTGTAAGATATTTGTATAATTACAGGCATTAATTTATTTAGTTTGTGTGTAATATTCCTACCAAATAATGAGACATAAAATTTAAGCGCACCAAAGATTTGCTGGAATAAATTATGAAGTCATCATGTTTTAAGGAATGACCCATAACGAAATTATTGCGATCTTACTGGCTTTCTGTTCGAGTTAGTGAAAATTGTTGAGTAACATTGATTCTTTCATTTAAAAAATTTGACAATTAAAATGCGGTGTCTATCTGGCGATTTGGAAGACTTTAGCGTTTAAAGCTGGATTCACCCATTGTTTCCGAACAAAATTTTTGTTCCGAAACATTTTTTTATATGTAGTTTGACGTCTCTCTCTCTCTCTCTCTCTCTCTCAAAAAGAAAAATGTCAAACTACATATAAAAAAAAATGTTTCGGAACAAAAAATTTTGTTCGAAAACAATAGGTGAATCCAGCTTAATTGTACTCACGTATACTTTATTGTTTTAAAAATGAAAGCAAAACACATATGATCAGCTTTTTTTTAAATTCCGGATAAAATAAAGCCCATTTGCTTTATTTCACAGCTTTGATAAAATGTTGCTAGAAACATTTCAAATGTTTTCCATTGTAAAACAGAGTACTATTTTTGCAACATTTTTTCATGACTTTTTATATAAATTTTCTATGTTTGTAATTTGACAGCATTCCGTATGAAAAGCTGAACAGAGTAGCTGGCTTAAAGCCCAGTACTCTTTTCGATTTTGCGAAAATTTTGAGCAACATGCATTATTTCGCTTGAAAAATTTGACAATTAGCTAGTGGTGATAATACTGCGATTTAGAAGATAACATTTAATGAACAAACGCTTTTCTGCATCCTTAATTTTATTTTTGTCTTTTTCTCTTTTTAAATTAACACTTTTTCCATTTCTTTTTTTAAATTACTCGAACACAACAAAATTTAATCAAAACAAACGGTCTGGAAAAAGGGTTGTCAAAAATTCCGTACGAAAAAATGTTGCTTTTGTTATTTCGTAGTTGAAAAATAAATGTTGCCAAAAACACTTCTTAGTTTGAAAAACATGCTGCAAGAAACATTTCGCGACTTTTTCACAAATAAACAGAGGACTTCTCCAGCAACATTATTTCTAATTATTAATTAATTTAATTTTTTTGAATGGACTTTTGACAACATTTCGCACGAAATGATGAACAGATGAACTGTGCTTTAAGCAGAGTTATTCTTCTGGAACATTCTTTCATGACAGCATTCCGCATGAAAAACTATACAGAGTACCAGGCTTTATAGTCAATGCTAAGATCTCAGCCTGAATTAATGTTGATTTAGGGTCTCATGTTGTAAAACGACTCTTCTTCACGCCTGAAATTTATATGAAAAATTTCGAAAACCCAGTATTTGTAATACAAATTTTAAAAGTTTAGAAAAGTTTCATTTTACAATATGAGACCCTATAAATAAATAAAAAAAAATTTTGTTAAGTTTTCAGTTCCAATCGCTTCAAATAATTAAGATTTTATTAAATTTTTTTAAAAGTATTTTTTAATTAAAAAATAATCTTCAACGTTTTCTTATTTTCTTTTGTAAAATTTTTCAACACCTCAATCAATCATTAAGAATTTAACAATTGTTTTTTATTTTTTTAATTTTGCAACCGATGGATGCATAAACAATATTCGAACAAAAGCTCCTGCTTCTAAAACTTAAAGTGCAGCATTTTTAGTCTTCTTTTTTTTTGTTTTTGCTAAAAACACACTCTTTAACAAAAAACGCATTCAATGCAGCTGACATTACAAAAAAAAAATAATAATTTTTTGGTACGAAATGGTGTGGTCCACCCGCGGCGGGCGTGTGCTACATGAATGCGCTTTTACATTATTTTTTGTGCTTTTATGTCTTTCAAAGATCTTTTTAAATACTAAAAAAATTGGTCATGCATTGTGTTCAATTTACCTACACTCCGTGAAATGCGTTAAAAAAAAGAAAATAATTATTAGAAAGTGGCTGTGGTAGATAACGTTTTGTTTGCACCCAATTTAAAACAAAAAATTGGTTCTAAAATTTTGATGAAATTATAAAGAAAAAATTTTCTTAATTCGTTATAAAGAATTAACTATTTTCTACGATTTTTATTTGGAAATAATACTTAATCCTTCAAAATTTTAGGAGATAAATATTTTGTCATAAAATATTTATGTTAAAATAAAAAACTAAACGGTATAACGGATCACATTTTCCAGCAATTCCTGACAGTTGCTTTTTTATATTTTCTAATAAGATAATTCATTCTGCTTTATTTTTTAACAAATGTCAGGAATGTTTAATTACTTTTGGATTAGAATCTTTAAAATTTTAATACAATAAATTCTGCAACAGAATTCTGATTGGTTGTCAGTTTAAAAGGGAAAATTAAACAAATGAAATTGATTCCTTATAAAATTAGGTCCTTCGATATTGAACGAAATTTCCACTTAAATCGTATTAAAATTTCGATCGATATCGAATGCCGTAATTTGGCCCCTGTATTAAATTTTTTAGAGATACAAATAAAAATGTTTAAGCTGCTTGCAGCCAAAATTCTTCAATGGAGTACAGAATTGACTGTCTCGGTGTTCCTGTTTCACCTCCTCGGATACACGTGATGCTTTTGACAGTACAGTTTTGTTAAGTCATACATATAAAACTTTAAGCCTTAATTTTACCACTCAGAGCCTCCTGCACGTCTTTTCCAATTTGTGCAATTTGTTAAGTGATAAAAAAAAGTGATAATTGTTTTTTTTTTAGCAAAATAAAATAAAATAAAAGATATAATTTTTTCATCATATAGATTTTTTTAGGGGAATATTT
Organism: Cistogaster globosa; assembly: GCA_937654795.1. NCBI lineage: Eukaryota > Metazoa > Arthropoda > Insecta > Diptera > Tachinidae > Cistogaster > Cistogaster globosa. Next base: position 119,086,699 of record OW569406.1, on the reverse strand, counting down.
TTTGTTATAAAGATGATTCTTTGTGTTTTTCTTCTTTATTTGCTGTTTTTGTTTTTCATTCATATCAAAGCAAAGGAAAGCATAACATAAAAAACATAAGCTCGCCCATCCTCTTCTGGTATTGCACTTAGTTTCTCCTACTTCAATTCATTAATCGTAGCTTTAGAACTCATTTTCGCTTCCTATGGTCCAACTGTGGACTTCTCTCAAGATTCTTTTCAACTTCTCCAATGCTTTACAACTGTATTATATTGTCTGTCCCCTGAGACCTATCGCTAGCTGCATTAATCTTCTTACAAATTAAAGCAACAAAAGAGCGTATTAATGAAGCAGAAGGGCGCTTTAAAAAAGAGAAAAATTTAATTTCTTGCCCATAGCTCAGCAGCAATCCGAAAATACATCTGACAAATTAAATTCTCGTTGGTCATCTAGAACCTTCGCAAAACCCATTTAAATAGAAACGTTAAGGACACAGTTACTACTTCAAATATTACAAACGGAATAAAAAACTTATTTAGGTCTTTAACTTCAGGGTTAAGAGTTCCGAGTTAAGTCCTTGTTATTTTTTTATTTTTTACCATTTTAATGAAACGGTTCATAAAAGAAACTTTTTATAAAAATAAAAAACAAATATTCCAAAAAAATTTTACATGTTGATTAACATTCTAATTATGCCGAAACATTTGTGTTTTCGACAAGATTTCAGACTTAGAAAATCGGGAATGTAAAATGGGTGAAAACGGTGCATTCCTGCCATACGAGAAAAGGAGTTCTGATTAAAGCAGTTTAAATAAAATATACATTTACACGTGTTTGCGCGCGCTGTAACTTGGAAACCAAAAGATTTTACACTCATGTCGTGAACTAAAATTTTCTATTACTCGTTTAAAGACAGTTAAGCCTTGTACTCTGTTCGATTTTGAGCAACATGCAATATTTCGCTTGAAAAATCTGACAGTTAGCTAGTGGTGACAATACTGCGATTTAGAAGACAAGATTTACTGAGCAATAGCTTTTCTGCATCATTAACTCTATTTTTGTCTTTTTCTCTTTCTGTATTTACATTTCTTCCTTTGGAATTATTATTCTTTTAAATTACTTGAACACAACAAAATTGAATTAAAACAAACGGTATAAAAAAATTGGTTGTCAAAAATTCCGTACGAAAAAAGTGCTGCTTATGTTAATTCGTAGTTGAAAAATAAACGTTGATTGAAACACTTTTTATTTTGATAAACATGTTGCAAGAAATATTTCGCGACTTTTTTATAAATAAACAGATTACTACTTCAGCAACATTATTTCTTATTGTACTTAATTTAATTTTTTTATATGGACTTTTGACAACTATGCTTTAATCACGCACCAAATTTACGAACATTTTTTAAACGTTTGTTAACGTTGAGTGCAACGTGCAACACTATAATACAGAAGCCCCTAATAACAAAACGAAATAGGGGTTTTGTTCTAAAAAGTTCAGACGGTGATTTTATTAACAATATAGAGAATAGCGCACTCCATTCTAATTTTCTTGTTTCTAGTTGGTTTGCAGAAAAATATTTAGCACCAAATACAATGAATGCTGTTGAACAAAATCAGCCATTCTGAGAAATATTTTAAAGATAATTTATAAAAAACAATGGACTTAATGCATTGTTTGAAATAAGCTACTGTGGAAAAATATATGTTTTTCTAATTAAACTTTCGTTGCTTTCAAAAGTCATGGACATTATGATTCACTTCTATATTTTGCGTGAGAAGTTGCTTTAAAGCAGAAACTGTAATTATGGTGGTTTTCTGACCTTGTCTTAACACAAATCATAATGTCGCTTTAGAACGCTTTAGAGCGATTTTAAATTATTTCAAAAAATATATTTGTGGCATAAGAATGGCCGTATTTTATTACCTAAAGTAGCACATATAAAGTAACGCATTTTTTATTATTTTTATTTATAAAAAAATTATGCCTTTTGCAAATTGGTGTAATAAGATTATAAGAAAATGTGAAAAAAACCAAAAGAAAAAATCAAACGTATGGTGGCATAATTGGGAATATGGTGCATAAAAATTCATTTAACTTTGATGTATTTTTTTCTCATTTATTTTTTTTTTTAACCAGATAAACAGAAGAGGGTGTTGAATAAATTTAGTTAAATACAACTAAATTCATTTCTGCAATATTTCCTTTTGAAATTAAAACGAGACCAATTCATTTTTTGTGATTTTAAATGGCTGCGACAAATATAATTCTTTGATATTTTAATTTTTTCCTTTATTAAATTTAAATTTGCCAACAGAAATTAAAAAATACTTTCTCTAGTGTTCCACTGTGCTTTGTGTTTAGCAGTTTTTTTGTTTGTTTTTTTGCATCTCCTTTTGAAGTGGTTGACTGTAGAAATAAACATTATTGATAAAGAAACAAGAATTCCTTTTGTGTTAGCACCTCATAAAAATTATTATTTTGGAGCAATTTTAAAATAAATAAACATTAATGGCAGCACTTAGACAAACATTAAATGGCCATAAACATTTTTACGGTTTTATAACCAAAGAAAATTTTACATGAAATATTTTGTAATGGAAATAAAAAAGTAACTAGTGGACAACTTGGTGAAACAGGAAACGAGCCAGCAGATAAACTCGCTAAAAAGTCAATTAATGTGAGTTTTTGCGGACATAAGTCCTGAAGCTGAAGTCTAGGTCTACGTTGAGTTCTATAAAAGAAAAATACTAACTGCTGGCTAACTTTAATAAAACATGAAAACTTTAATTATTATTTGATGTACAAAAAATCCTTCTTTTATTTCTTTGCCAGAACAGAAAAGCTGTTATGCCCCGGGTCTATTAAAATTATTTAATAGCGTTCTAGCTTTTGTGTAATTGATTTATGTGCTTAAACAAATTATAAGTTTTATTGTGTTGTATGTGTTTGGCTTGTTTGTGTAATTTATATGTTTTATGTTTTGTTCTCTGTTTCCTTTTCTTTCAGTTGATCGCGCCATGAGTCCTGCACAATCAGAAGATTCTGGTTTGGCACCAGATCGTGGCACAACATATGCGACCTTAACGTTACCAAGAGACAATACCACAAATATGGGTATAACTTTGGCAGGTAAGTTAAATAAAGAATAGAAGGCACAATAAATTCCTGAGTTCCCAAATAGCAACAGCAAAATATTTTTGAAAATTTATATAAAAAAAAATAATATTTTTAATAATCTTTTTTTAATTAAAAATTTATTTTAAACTTTTAGAACTGACTTAAGCGACTGCATTTTAGTAAAGCAAGTACAGAAATAATTATTTAATAGGATGCAGAAATATTATCTACTTACAAAAGAGATTAAATTAAAAATAGAGGAGAGATATAATTGAAAGTGGTTTTTCATTTGATATTTTTTTTTCAGGGCCCACTTTAACCATTCAAGGTTAAACAATAAATAAAATCCACATCAAAGCATTAACCGATTAGTTAAAAAAAACACTTGATATTTTTATTCCATTAAAAACAAAAGAACATGAATAAAAATTTCCAATCACTTAAACAAGTGTTCATGCTAAAAATTGTTCATCAAAGTTCAAAAAATTTAAACATTAAAATCAAACAGTTGGTATAAAACTGTATTTAAATTTATATCGAAATCTGTATGTTTTTATAAAAATCTAAGTTTGACAGCCTAAAGATGCGGAATCAATTGAATATTTTATTTAGAAATTGAGACGAAATTCTGAATTTCATATCATTCGTTTTTAAATTTTTCAGTTTTTTTTTGCTAAGAAGCCATATTTTGCAGAAGTGTCAAAAGTTTTAATTTTTTCTCATTTTGAAGTACCAAGTTCTGCACAAGTTTAATTTATCTGAAATTGTGTTTTAGTAAACTGAAATATATTTTAGAGAAATGAATTTTATTTTGAGAATTTTCTATAAATTTTAATAATTTTGCAAAACTTTCGATCTTTTACGATTTTTCATCTTTGTATACCCTACGCCACAGATGGAAAAAGGGTGTATTTCAGTTTGTCATTCCGTTTATTATTTCTACAATATCCATTTCCGACCCCATAAAGTTTACATATTCTGAGTTCTTATGCATAGCGAAGTCGATTGAGTGATGTCCGTCCTTCATTCTCTCCGTCCATGTTAGTGTTAGTCAACTTTGCCAAGGCAGTAGATGAGCTAGAGCAAATTTAAATACGTCAAACGATCATTTCAAAATTTTGCCATTGCCCTTCTAGGCAGCGGGCAAAACACCTCGCCTGCCTCTAATTTTTTCATATTACTTGGAACAGAAAAGTTACTCCAATCAAGGAAACAATTATATGGGGCAATAAAGAATTAAAAAATAAGAAAAAAAAACGTTAAGTGAGAAAATTGAGTTATGGGCCTCTGAAAAGTACAATTTTGAGCCATATTTTTTGAGATATCAGTATGGGTATCATTTTAAAGCTTTCGAAAAGATCTTTCAGGAAATGCAAAATTTTTTTAAAAGTGCTTAACCCATTAAAATCTTTTATTTTATTTTTTTTTATTTTTTAATTCTGTCACATCAATATTTGTTTTTTTATTCGAGTTACGTCACTAAAATAGAGTTACATACATGGTGAAGGGTATATAAGATTCGGTATAACCGATTGTTTTGTTAAACTTTGATTTTGCTGTCTGAAATTGGCTAGCAACATCTGAGTGGAAAGAGGAAATTGAAAAAGTGGCGAAATATCGTACTATTGCACAAGGGACATCCGCTTTTGGAATAAATATCAGATAAAAAACAACTAAACGAAAAACGAGACTGTGAATTAAAAAATGTGTAGGCATTCATTGTTATTATTTTTATATATTTTTTGTCTAAAAGACTCAATTAGAGGGTCAACCGTAAATCCTCTTCAGCAGAATACTTTTTTAGATCATTAAAAAAAGTTTGGACAAGTTCTTCTTACTATTCATTTGCTGTCTAAGGAATATTAAACAATTCAAATATGTTTTGCCATTTAAAAATTAATAAACAAAATTTGACAGCTGTCATTTTTTTGTGGCCAGTCAAAGTAGACAAAAATCTTTTACAAAGAACTCAATTTTCTTTGGAGTTTTTTTTTTCTCTTGCTTTATTATTTATTTTTATGGCAAAAGTGATTTGATTGACTGATGGATGAAGAGTGTAAACAATTTCCCCATTTTCATTTTCATTTAGATTTTTATTTAACGACCAGTAGGTAAAGTAAAGCGTAAAACCAAATGTTTTCTAAATAAATATTTATTTTTTTATGCTTTTGGTTTTGTGTTCGTGGGCATTTCGTTTTTATTTTAACATGTTCTAGAGGTAAGAATGCCCATAAATTTATATAATTGTTTAAGATTAATGTTTCTCATTTTGTTGTTGTTGTTGTTGTTGTTTTTCATGCAATTTGTTACAATTTTATTTAATGAAGCATTTTAAAGACATGATAATTTAAATGATTTAAAAGTTATTTTTTGTTTTTTTGTTTGTTTTGTGAATATAAGAAAAGGGAATATTCTTCAGTTTGTTAAAAGTTATTTGATTTTTTTTAAATATTAATTTTATTTCTTAATTTTTCTAAATTGTAGAAATTTTATTCTAATTATTTTTAAATGTTTTTAGAACGCCCTCTGATCTTTTGAATGGAATAATTTTAAATACAAAAATAACAGGGCAGTAGTCGGTGATTTTTTCTGTGCAAATGAATAACAGCTAAAGTATTTATAAACTGAAAACGAAATTTTCTAAAATTGATCGATTTTCAAAAAAAAAAAAAAAAAAAAAAAAATCAGTTTATTTTTTGCGCTTTAATAAAAATTAGAAATTCCCAATTTATCCTGATGAATGAGTTAAGAGCTTAAAGCCGTATTAAAGCTTGTCCAGAGAACGATAGATGTCTCTAAAAGTTAAATAAAGCTTTTCAAAAGCACTTCAAAAATTTATAAGAAATTTTTATTGAAAAAAGGACAGATTGTTTAAAACTTCAACAGAGAAATATGACTTAAAACTTAAGTTCGTTTTAACCTTTTATTTCTTATAATGAAAATAGACAGCACGCAAGTAAAAAACGTTACACTCTTAGACTTAAAAAGAATAATTTTCTTCAAAATTTATTAAAGAAACGAACACAGACATTTTCAGTACTTTGTTAAAAGAAACCTCAGTGGCTGTGGTAGGAAATGAACCTACAACATTAAGACTGTTTCAGTAGCACATTATCATCTAAATTGTCGGCGCAATTATTTGTCAAATTTCTTTGATTTATTTCGATTACAAAAACAAATAAATTTTTGCTTTAATTGCTTGTAGCAAAAGTTTTATATTTTTTTTATAATCAAATGTTTAAAAAATTTTGTTATAGAATCGAATGACTTCATCGTTAAAAAAATTGTTCATAAATCAATATTTGTATACGAAAAAGGCTAAAAATATTGTTTATTTTTATACAAGAAAAGTTGCTCAAAATATCTTTTGTAGTAAAATTTACCCCAGTGTATGAATTTGTTTTTTATTACTTGTCATCTTTCGTTAGAGCTACTGTTTTTTATTTTAAGTGTAAAAAAATTAATATTTTTTAATTTATTATTTTTTTATGATGTTTTGCGTGCCTTGCGATTTCTTTTGTTTTCCTTTTTTAATGTTCAAGAATTTTTCGTTGAGCTCTAGTGGGTGTTTTATTAGCTGTCAAGCACTTGTTGTGAATAAACATGTATCAGGATTAAAAAAAAAGATTTAATAGTCACAAGACAAGACTGAAATATTTCTTTTTCAAATAAAGTCTTTTTTATTAATATTTTTTTTACTTAAATCAAGTTTTTCCCTTGTGACAAAATGATATACGTACACTGTTTTATAAAAATATTAAATATTAAACTTGAAATGGGTTATTAGTTGATTTAGTAAAATGCTAGCAGTGCCCACGACTTCGCTTGCGTGTCTTTCTAAGTTTAGGAAAATGTGTTTTTAAATATTTGTTTCAAAGTTCTATAAATAGTGTTAAAAATTCTCCATTTACATAAATAAAACCTGCTGGCAACTGTTTTAGGTCCATTATACCGGTACTTCACATTTAAATTTCCGTTTTCTCTACGTATTTTAACGGAAAAAAGTATTCTATATCTAAACGAAGGTTCTAAGGGACCTTCTCGCAAAATTTTATGCAATTCCATCCAGCAGTTTTTATGTGATGCAAACACAAACAGACAGACAAAAATTTTTAAAAAAGGTGTTTTGTATTCCATATCGATTAAAATTTACACCATAATATTTGAAAAAAGATTTTATGCACAGAAATGTCCCTGTATTTGTTTTATTTTAATATAAATAACTAGATTTGTACTTTAGAGAAAAATATTAAAAACTTCAAAATAAACACGGCTAAAGAGTTTAGTAATTTGGACAACAAGTAAACAGATTTTTAGTTTTCGGCAAAAATAAGTTCTTCAGGGTTAAAATAACAGTTTGATTATTAATGTGGACATTATTTCGAATCTCCTCAAGAACATCATATCTCTGCCATTAAGATACCTCCGCCATTTGAACTGTCACTTTTAATACTCTTTCTTCTCTTCTCTTCTACTCTTTCTTTCATCATTTTTTGTTTTTGTCCCCTTTTTTATACAGTGGTTTTAATTCAGTTCACCTTTTTTTTTTATTAAGAGAAATAGGGAAATCTTTTATAAAAAAAAAAAAAAAAACAAATAGATATTTGCTAACATAAATCTCCAGTGTACAGTGTGACATCTTCTACGTGACGCATAGTATTAAATGTTCGAGTTTTTCACAAGAATAGTTGACCTGTGACTGTTAGGTGTCCTCTACTTAAGCATTTTAAATTCTTATATCATTGCAATAAAATATTTATATATTTTGGTTATAAATTACTTTTTATAAAATTAAATTTATTTAATGCTCCCACTTCTATGTTACGTCTACGTCTATGTCTATAATTTTTAGATTTTGTTTAAAAATTTAAAATAAAATTTTGTAAGCAACTTTTTATTGCAGAGACCTGTCGAAATAAATCATTGTCCATAATGGGACAATAAAGCGCTTTATAGCTGTAATTTTATTTTCGTCTGCTGCCACATTTTTTTTCTAATCTCTTTACTCTTGGAAAGGGGGTAGGTAGGACCGGCAATATAAATTTTGACATGAAATTTACTTTAATGCTATAAATAAATCTCAAATTTTAAATAATACGCGATAATGATTTAGTATTATTTTAAATTTAAAACGCTAAAGATGAAATAACAAAACACTTATCAAATTTTTTGTCGAAAGAAAATTTTCCTACGCTGGGCAGATGATAAAAATAATTTATTTAAGGTAAAAGCGACTTTTTTGTATTTCACTCAAAATTTAAAAATTTTGAAGCATTGTTGTTATATGTACGTAAATGTAAAGAATACAATGCTCAACATTTTTAAGTTACAACTTTCTCCACAGAATTACAGCTTCCTCCATTAGTTTAACTATTTAAATAGATAATAAGATAAACAAGGAAAAATAAAAAAATAACGGTTGCTTTTTTTCTACTTTAATACTGCAGCTTAGATCGTTCAACTCTCACTTAGTCAAAGTTATTCTAAATAGTAGACTTTAATTTTACTAAAGTTTTTTATAAAATATTTTCCATGAAATTGTCGAGGAAACTAGCGTTGGAACACAATTTTTTAAGTTACCAAAAAAATAATAAAAAGAATTCTTACAATGTTGCTACTAATTAGAAATGAAAAAGAAGTTTTCAGTCATGAAAAAAGTTAGTGATGCGTTAAATGTGAATAAAACTGTGATGCATTAGAATTCATAAAACTGATTTATATGATAAATAAAATTATATACAAATATAAAAAATAGACCAAAATTATAAAAATTTTTAAATTCAAAAATAGTAAATAAAACGTCTAGACGGTATCTAGTAAAATATATTTTATTAAAAAAAGTTATTCATATGTGCCTGAGTATCTATTAAATTTATACTATAAATAAAGAAAACAAAAGAAAAAATAAAAAGGAAAAAAATGAAAATTCTTTTGACAACATTTTAAAAGTTTTTATTTTTTGTATTTTTTTTTGTTGTGTTGAAGAAAAAAATTAAGATAAAAAAATTGGCACATGGCTTGATTGAAATATTAAAACTAAAAACACTTTAAAAAGAAAAAAAAAAAAAAATAAATAAGTAAAAACCATTTTCGACATCAACTAAGAACAAAAGTATTTTTGAAATTACCGGCAAAATGGGCCGGAGCATCAAAGTTTGTGTTATACGAATTAAAAGTGAGTTATTCAGGGGTTTCAATTATTATATGCTTCAGCACAGGGAAAAAAAGGTTAAAAGTTTGTCATTCCGTTTGTAATATCCATTTCCGACCCCATAAAGTGTATATATTCTGAGTCTTTATGCATAGCGAAGTCGATTTAGCGATGTCTGTCTGTCCGTCTGTCTGTTTGTGCTCGGGTAGAAATCAACTTTGCCAAGGCACTAGATGAGCTAGAAAATATTTAAATGTGCAAAACGATTAAAGTTTCAAAAATTTTGCTATTGAAAATCAGCAAAATCGGTCTATGCCTTTTAAGGCAGCAGGCACAACACCACGCCTGCCTTTAGTTTTTCAATATTTGAAACAAATCTAAGAAGTGACGCCAATCAAAAAAAAAAAAAAAAAAGAAAAAAAATCATGAGGTGATAGAGATTTAAAAAAAGAAAATGCGGTGTCGAAAGAAATCGTGTTTGGGTAAAATATTGTATGTTCCAACCTTCCAAAAAATTCTTGTCCAACATACACTTCCTTAATTCGACAACGTTTAAATACAGCCAGATTAAGTGTTTTTAAACATGTTATTTTTTTATTATTATTATTATTATTTTTTGTAAGGGAGAAGAAGCACCTTAGGCAACGATGCCTATTTTACTACTAACTGTGTTTTTTAGGAAACAGACAGAGAAGAGAAAAAGGCAGGTAGTATTAGTTATTTTGCCTTGCCGGCGATTGTGCTATGTAGAAGTACCGACAAAGGAGGCTGCGTCCTTTATTATTAAATTCTTAATATTTGTTATACCACTAAACAAAAAAAAAATTAACTTTTATTTTTGGGTTGCCACTGGGGCTGAAGCCTGTCCAATCTGATTTGTAGTCAACGTGCTTACTGCCATTTCAGTAGCCGAATTGGACAAAACAAATTTATCCTGAGCAGGAGTGCTATCTGTTGTGTCGAATGATCTCACCGCCTAGAAACAGTCGGCTTAAAATATTTTTTTAAAGCGATATGCGAAAGATTCATAATTCCAACTTCTATTTTGGAGTGCAAATGATGATATTTCCTGTCTTCTGTTAAATTATTGCAGTAGTCTATAATACGCGCTTAGCAAAGGATTTAAATCAAGTAAAGAGCTTAAATTTGGAGTCGTAAATAATTTTTCAACCTCTGGAATTGAAAATTTGATCGAATATTAGAAATGATTTTAATTATGGACTTTCTAATTGTGTATTTTTCCTTAAAAATGTTGACTCGTTTCCAGCTTTTTTTTAAGGCAAATTTTTAAATTAAAAATTTTTATCCTAAAGAACCCCCAAAAACCAGTTGATTTTATCTTGAAATAACTTCAGAAAGATAATCAAATTTTTTTTCTTTTGTAATTGTAATTTTGTTCATTATTTTGGGATAAATTAAGCTCATTGCCGACAAACAGTTTCTTGCACAGCATTTGCACACAAAGTAGAGTCAACAAGTATTCAAAATAATCTTGGTTTTAATCAGAGTAGGCTTTTGAGACGTTTTAATTCAGCCATTTAATTAATCCGTTAAATCTAAAGACAAAAGTGCAAGGAATCAAATTTTAATGCAAAACCTTTTATTTATTCCTTTTTCTCTGAAAGGGTTGAAGATAAAAGAAATTTGCCATAATATCAAAATGAATCTTCGAGAAATCCACAACGAAAATCCCCTATTCCCAAAAAAGATTTTTTATTTTTAAACAAAAATTCCCATTTTGGGAATAATTTCCTTTAACTGACTGCACTCTTACCGATTACAGCTGTAAAGATCAGTTCCTTTAGTCAAACATTATTATTCCCTAAAATAGCAGTCTGAGGCGTTTTAGAAAACTTAACAAATTTTAATTATTACTTAAATCGGTGCTTAACATTTCACCTATGAAATTAAATCAATCATAATATTTTTCATATATTTTTATAAGTGTAGAAAACTTTATTTTTTCAGTGTAAAAACATTTCAAAATTTGTAACACAAAAAATATCTAAACGGAAATCGAATTTAGAAATAAAAAGAAAGAATAGAAAAAGCAGCAAGCAGAAAAAAAATTGGCAACACTTTGTATAAAAATTTCATTGAAGAAAATTTTGAAAACACTAACACACTCACACAACAGGAAATAAATTTTGTTTGAAATTTAAGAATTCATAAAACAAACAAACTGAAGAAACTAATGTCTGCAATTTATTTTCAAACAGTCATGTCAAACAACCAGCCAAATAAAAATTTATCTAAATGCTTTTGTATTTGCAATTTATACTTAAGACACGATTTTAGTTAAAATAAAATGTTAAAATTTCATTGCTATTATTAAAATGGAATATAATTCGTTTTTTTTCTTTGTTGTTTAATTAAATTTAGAACGCAATGACCTTTCCTATCCACCTGTTATAGCAACGTTGAGTTCATTGGGTCATGCTGCGGATTTTCTTGCGCCAGGCGATCGCCTTCATCAAATAGATGGCATCTCAACAATTGGACTGACGAATCAACACATAATGAGCATGCTGTGTGGTGGAGGCACAGCAGATGGTCCGGCCATTGTTGAAATTGAATATTCCCTGCCCGAATACAGTGAGTATAAAGAAGAAATAATTAAAAACAAAAAAAAAAAAAACAAAAACAGAAAAAAACAATGATAATAATAATAGAATTGCGAGGGTTGCAAGAAATTGAACTTGACTTATGTTTTTTAATTTTTTTTTTAATTCTTGATTAATAGAACAAAGTGCTATTATAAATCGTTAGTTTAATTTAGAAAGGACATTTCTAAATTTTTTTGAGGTAAAAAATTTTTCATATTCTGATGGATCGTTCTCAAATACACCTTCCTACAAAATACGCTCATTATAAAAATAACGAACATCAATTTAAATTGTCCATTTAAAAATTTAGTGATTCAAATTTAATAATTTTTTCCCACTGTAAAATATGGAAAAAGCTTATAATTTGTAAATCCTTTTAATGGCCTTAAAAGTTGCTGTTAATAAATAATTAAAACATCTTTAATTGGTATCTGTATCTGATTTTCCACATTGGAAGAGTCGTTAATGACAACCTGTACGTTGTTTTTATGTCGAATTGTCATCACAACGAAGAATAGTCTTTATAAGTGCAAACATTATTCGACGAAAATCGTAACAGGCAAACGATTTTGTTTAGTGCAGATTTGAAACGATTCTATTGCCTCAGCAGCAAGTCGCTGTGAATTTACCGTAGAGTAAAAAAAGTTCATAATTTCAATTTTAACAATTAAATTTTGCCCCCCGTACTGCACATTTGATTGTTACTTATCTTTTGAACAATTTTAGACACCCACTTAAAATTTTAACAAAGTTGGTATCAATCATTCACGGTAGCTCTCAATAACAGAAAGTAAAAAAAAAATAAACTTAAAAATTAAAGAGTGTTTTATTTAAACACTTGTGAGTTTTAATATCTAGAGCTATAAATAATTCATTCTTTTTTGATTTTAATTTGTTACGAATTAAATAAATTTTGAATTAATTCTTTTCACAACAAAAAAGAATTGAGTGAAATTTGAGTCAATTCAAACGAATTGGGCAGAAATAAGTTTTTAATTTGTTTCCAATTCAAATTAATTTGCAGAATGAGTTGCGATTCGTTTTCAATTTAAATGAATTCGTTTCAGTAAATTGCAATTCATTTCCAATTCATTTGAATTGAATTAAGACACTGAATTGCAATTAAAATGAATTAAATAAAAAATGAGTTACAATCAATCGAATTCAAGAGCAGATCTAAGGTTAATAAGAAATGGAAATTTCTCCTGCTAAACTAAAAATATTTAATGATCACAGGTCAAAGGAAACATGGAGATGCTTACTGCGTATTACCTACAAAATCAATTCAAATTTTAGTCATTTAGTTGGCAATGAATTGCTAATTGCTTTTTATAATTTATTTGAATTAATTCAAAATCAACTCAATTTAAATGAATTGTAATTCACTTTAAAAATTCATTTGAATTAAAAAGGAATTGCAATTCATTTTACAAATTTATTTCAATTAAATACGAATTGCATTTCATTTATATCAAATTCATCAAATTTGAATCAATTTAATTCGGTTTTTTTTTTGTGTGTGAAAAGATTTAATTCAAAAATTGCTAATTCAGTGCAAGAATGGTTTCCGAATTATTTAAAAAATGAATGATTTATTTACAGCTCTGTTAATGTCCGCTATAACAAAAATTATAAATTGTCGAAAAGGTGATGCAATTTGCTGTATATGGATTTGTCTTTTAAACCGTTCCAGATAGACAACTGAAATTAAAAAAGTGTCATCTGTAAAGTCCGCCTACTTAAAGATGGGCATTTTTGTAAAAAGTGTTATGTATAAAAAGTTTCTAATTGTATTTAAAAAAATCTCAATTCTAGTTCAAAATTTGTTTCAGTTAATTTTAAAAAAATAAATTAAAACTTCTTCTGAAACGGGTCTGAAAAAAAAATATTTTTATATTTTATAAAACCATGAAAAAGCTACTCTAAAATTCATTTGCTCTTATTTTGGGGGGATAGTTTTTTTCAATCCACTCACAATAACGATTGGTTCATACTGATTATCTGTAGCATCTCTTCTAGTAGCTAAAATGTTTAATCAGTTTATTTGCAACATGTTGCTAAGGCAGAAATTATGTTGTAATAAAAACATACAAAAAAAATGTCTACATGTTGAAATATTCCATTAAGATTTTTTTAACACTTACATTTGTCAATAAATATTAACACAAAAAAAATATATTTTCTTCTTCTAATTTCTTTTTATGTCCTCCCTCTTCATTTAATGCGCTTCGACGATCAACCCTAATGTTTGTTTGGATACGTGTTTGATGTGTCTAAAATGTTGTCTTTCAACACGTTTGAATACATTTTCCAATTAAAATTATTTTCAAAACAAACACCAGTTTCCCAAAATAGTCTTTGTGTTACATCCAAATTGGCTCAAATAACCGTAGAACGAGAAAGTGGTTGTCTGGGTCTAACATTACGTGGCGGCGGTGACTATCCTCTTGTAGTTACACATGTTAGACCTCATGGCCCTGTATATAAAACGGGTCGCATAAAACCAGGTGATCGCTTGCTAAGAGTCGATAATGTAAGTGTTTTTGTTATGCGTTCAACTACAAAAGACTTGAATTTAAATTAATTGTGAATAATTTTTTTTTAGATTTCTCTTATTGGCAAAACTTTGGCTGAAGCCCAGCAGATTATTAAATGTGGCGGTCATGTTTCAGGTTACACAAATCTGACCATCGAATATGATGTCTCGGTGGTTCAAAATGTGGAATTTTCTATGGGTCCTTTGCTAATTGAAATTGAACGTCCCATGAATGATAAATTGGGTTTGGTTTTGTGTAACTACACATCAGCAGCTGGCCTGACTGATCATAGCAAAATCGATGAAGTGAGTCAAGCGGGAGTGTATATAGCAAGTATTTTACCAGCCAGTATAGCAGACAGGTAAATAACAAAAGAAGATACTAAAAAAACTTGGAGCAATTTTTTTTATATTTTCTTAGATGCGGAGCTTTGACAGTTGGCGATCAAGTACTTTCCATAGATGATATAACTATAGAAAACTCTACCTATACGCCGGATGAAGTCATGACTATACTGGATACCAGTTCTGGACGTGGCTATACACAAATGCAAATAATGCCAGCACATGCATTGGCCAGAAGAGGTGCGTACAAAATTTTACTTAGAAAATTTTTAAAGTTAAACATTAGAATCTTTTAAACATCGTCATACTACTAAAACAAAAACAACTATAAAAAAATTGCATATTCATTAAAAGAAAAACTGCATTATAAACATGTTGATGAAACAAAATTAAAGGGAAAATAAATTCAAAGTCTAGTTCTTGCACAATTGTAACGAAATGAAAAATTGGATTCGTGACAGCAACATTCATGTCTTTTTCGAAGTTAACATGGCGCCAATGTGTAGGATAACAAAACCGCACAAGACATTATGAAAACATTTACAAATTTTCTAAAACAAAGAAAAAGAAAGAGTTCTTTTCTCGAAACAATGAAAAAAAAGTAAAGAGTTTTAAGGAAAACTTAAATGAGTTTTTTTTTAAATTTTTCTTGCTTTTTCTAAAAAAAAAAAATGAAAATAAATAAATAAAAATAAACTGAAATGTATTGAATGTATTTAACATAAATTTTCATAATGATTTTTGCATGTGCTCTATATAAATTTTGCCATCACCGTCATTATGTCAGCACTATTGCAGCCATCACAATCGTCTTGTGAATCAAGGCTGATGTACGAGCAAACACACGCTAAAACACACGAAAAGCGACTGTAAAACAACAAAAACATAATTTAAGATATGACAACCTCATTATCATTAAGAAACTGTAGCAGCGGCAGGCAGTCAGCCAACCAGCAGCAAAAGTCATCAATATCAATGCTCAATCTCAGATCTTTCAAATAAATGAAGAAACATTTTACATATTTTTTTTCCAAAAAATACACTGAAAGTAAAAATGATGTTGTATGTTATAAAATTTGAAAAATCTTATCAGATAGTAATTTCTCTGTTTTTAAGTATGATTTTATTAGGACCAGCGTTAGGATAATTTTTTTTTTACTTTCTAAATTAATAACGATGATGTCTTTCAGACATCGTTTTTTAAAATTAATTTTAAAATTTTTTCTAATTTTTTTAAATTAATTTCTAAAGGGGTTAAGCCATAATTAAAATGAAAGGCACAAAATTTTTATTAAAAATATATTTACGAAAAATAATTAAAAATAAAAGGCTTTAAACACCTTTTTGTTAATATTTTTAACATCTCTTAATTTAAGTGTATTATTATGATCTTTGCCCACACTTATTTTTTACTTTTTTTTTATTTTTATAAAAATTAAATATAACAAAAATAAAAAGCATTCACATGTGACTTGTGTCAATATGATTTTTGTGACATTTGTCGATCGTAAGAAGACATAAAAAATGAATTTAAAAAAAGGGGGAGAAATATAATATTTTGTTTTTTAATTTGTCTACAATTCACTTGTAGTTGTCGTTTGACAAAAATAATTTCACAAAGTAGAAAAATAAAATAACAA
The DNA here is from genome assembly GCA_937654795.1 of Cistogaster globosa. Taxonomy (NCBI): domain Eukaryota; kingdom Metazoa; phylum Arthropoda; class Insecta; order Diptera; family Tachinidae; genus Cistogaster; species Cistogaster globosa. The sequence continues at coordinate 119,070,321 of OW569406.1, read as the reverse complement.
AAATAAGTTCTTATTGCTTCAATGGCTTTATGAAGCATAACATTAATTCTTGTTGAGATCGGCGTCATTCAGGCATAATAATATTCGTTGGAAAAAAGAAATTACTTTTCATATTCATATTTAGTGTTGCTTTCTAGATTTTTCATAATCAAATTTTGAGTTTTTTTTTTTTTTGGAAGATCATCATATTCTTTCATAATTTTAAAATTTATTAAACTTCGATGTTGTGTAAAAAAACACAAAAACAAACAAAGCAAATATAAAATAGAATTTACATATTGTTTTAATGACTTAAAAATCGAGAAAGAAAAATAGATTATGAAAGGGGCCATAAATGTTAAAAGTGTGTCCCAAATGATTTGTTCCGCTATGCCAAATCGTATATACCCTTCACCACTTATCTAAATCTAGTTTAGTGAAGTAACTCTAATTAAAAAGCCAATACTGAGGTGACAGAGAATTAAAAAATTCCAAAAAAAATTTTTTACATAAAAATTTCATCAGCTCTTAATGGGTTAAGCGTTTAAAAAAAATTTTAGTATTTTCTGAAAGATCTCTTCAAAAGCTTTTAAAAGATACCCATATTGATATCTTTAAAAAATATCGTGTATAATCGTACTTTTCTATTAAAAGTTCAAAGGCCCATTACTCGGAAAATATGGGCGAGCGCGAATTTTTGCACGTCAAGTTTTTCTCTTATTTTTTTTTTATTAGAGGCAGGCGTGGTGTTTTGCCGCTGCCTCGAAGGACATGGGCCGATGTTGCTGATTATTAATAAAAAAAATTCTAGAAACTGTGTCTGATCGACTACCTTATTTATATTTTTTCCTAGCTCATCTGGTGCCTAAGCAAATTTAATTTCAAAACTAATATGGACGAACAGACGGACATTGTTCTATTGACTTCGCTATGCATAAGGACTCAGAAACTACAAATGGAATGAAGGGTATAAAAAGAAGTTTAAATTAATTTTTAGAACTATTTCCAAAGTCCCTTTTAAAAGCGTTTTGAAAGGTGTATTTTTAAAGGGCCTTTTTAATAATTAACTTTCGATTAACTTTATTAAATAATTTTGTTAAAAAGTAGTCTTTGAAATACTCATGGAATGTTTTTAACCGTTCGGTTTTAAAAAGTACTTTTTTGGTACGATTTTAAAAAGTCCTTTTTTGGCACGATTTTAAAAAGTATTTTTTGGTACGATTTTAAAAAGTACTTTTTTGGTACGATTTTAAAAAGTACTTTTTTGGCACGATTTTAAAATGTACATTTTGGTACGGTTTTAAAAAGAAATTTTTTTTTAACGATTTTCAAAAGTACATTAAAAATATTATTTAACACACAGGATTATTTTTAAAGATTAGCTTGATGATTTCAATTAAAGTTTTAAAAAACCTTTTTAAAAAAATTACTTGCCCGACAAGATCTTTTAAATAATAATTTAAATGAACAAAACTATCACCATAACACTACGTCCATTAATAGAAGTCTAGTGATGAAGCAATTGACTACAGTTGTGTTTAATTTTTTTACACCCCTTCGTTTTTTGATGTTTTCCGCTTTTTAACTGTAACATGTCTGTTTAATATTTATTTCAGAAATTTCTTTCAAATCACAGAGTTCAGGTCTTCGTTCAGAATGTCGCTGTTTGTGGTCATCAGAAATTTACATAAAAAGTCCCCCTTCAACCGTTTCAGGCTTACGGCGACCAGCTAATGAAGAGTCTTAGCGAACCGTTAAATTATGGCGAGTCTGAGTTCGAACTGACTAAAATACAAAGCAGATAATAAACAGTTTTTCCAGTCTGAGAAACAGTTTCTTTTCTGAAATTCTCTCTCTACTTCTCATTTCATTTACAACTCGATCGATTATTATAAAAAGAACTTATTTTATTACTAAAAAATAAAACAATATTGTTTTATATAATTCTAAAAAACACGGGCTGACGACAAAATTGACGAATTGCGTTTATTTTAAATAAATTTCATCATCTGTCATATTTCAACAGACAAAAATACAAATATAAATTAGGAAAAAAAATCATGAGTGTCAATATAAAATCACAAAAGATTTTTAATGAAACAAACAAACAAAAAAAAAAGAAAAAATTAAATCAGACGAGAAATGAAGTGAAAAAAATTACAATAATAGAAAACCTTTTAAAATTTAAGAATATTTCAAAAAAGATGTATTAATTTATTATCTGACACCCTGCTTCAAACAAATGTGCACGGCTTTTCTTCACAAACGTGTTTTTTCCATTTCCATCAACCTACAATATGCTTGTGGAAAAGACCTTTTGAAAATTCATAAATTATGCAGACACAAAGGAAAAACAACGATAAGAGGGATTTGAAAAAGCTTTAAATTTTTATTTCTTTTAAATTTAGAGCAGGGAGAAGTATTTGACTAAAAATAAGTTTTCATTTCTAATTGGGGTCTCTTCGCTTTTCATAAATTTTTATTTTCTTTTTCTATTTAAAAACTTGAAAGTATGTGTAAATGAGTTTCGTGTTATTTTTACTTTTTTTTACAGGCCACAACACTTTAAACAGTCCGAAATACGGTTTCAACACTTTGGAATCGCGCAAATCACGACAGCGTCAACGTTTTGTGCGTAAAAGTTCTCTGCCTTTAGAGTCAGCCAATGCGGCAGCCTCCACCAGTGCAGCAAGTGCTGCCGGCAGCAGTGGTAGTGTAAGTGGTCCCAGCGGCAGTAGTAGTGTAAGCGGCAGCAGTTTAGGTGCAGCCAGCAACAGCACTGCATCCGGTTTACATCATTCAACCAGCATGGGCATATGCCGGGCTGAAACATTTCCGGTTTTATTAGACTGTAGTATGGGCAGCGGTTTAGTTTTGGGTCAACAGACACCCTGTGGTCGAGCAGTTACTATTTCTAAAATTATAACCGATTCAGTAGCCGATCGGTGTGGCTGCATACAAAAAGGTGATCGCATTGTAGCCATAAATAAAATGTATAATTTAGAACCGCAAACCATGCGTCAGCTGCTCGGCGATGTAGGCTCGAGGCCTCAACATGCACCGGCTAATTGGTTGGAGTTGGAAATTGAATTCGATATGCCCGATACTGTGGTGCCCTCTAGTGGCGTATTTAATGTAAAAGTATTACGTGCTGGCAAGGCTGGTTTGGGTCTAAGTGTTAATGGCTCTAGTCATGGTGGTTTTGTTATAGCTGATGTTAAGCCTGGCAGTCCAGCTCATCGCACTGGCTCTTTGAGAACTGGTGATATTCTTCTAGCTGTAGATAATCATCCAGTGCAACATTTCAATGTAGACTCCCTGCTTAAGGACGGCTCTATGGGAGATTTCTCCACTTTAACTGTAAAACGTGTCATGCTACCAGACTTCCTGTTCGATGCCCAACAAAAAGTACCCAATAATATTTACAGCAATTGTCCGAGTAGTCCCACCATTGATCATGATTTATATAGCAGTGCTTATGTGGCCAAATATAATGATTGTATGTCTATTAAATCGACGACACCTCAACCTGAATATTTCAGAGGTCCCACTCTAGACGACAGCACACTAAATTCCGTGCAAATAAGACACCATTTGCCGGCACCCAATTGGAATAGTAGTGGTACCATGGGCCGCTCTTTTCACAATCCAAATACACAGAGTTTGACCACAGAACTACCCGATGACGATATCAATTATAATGAATTGAGTGGCTACGATTTAGACAGATACGCCAGGTTAGTTTTTAGTTTCAGGAAAAAAAAAATTTTAAATATTAAAAATTTTTTAAATTTGTGTTAAAAATTTCAGTGGCGATTGTACTACTTTACCGCCACCAATGGAAAATAAGGTCTATGGTTCAGCTGCTAGTTCCAGCAGTAAAAGCAGTGGCTCTAGTTTACATCAAATTATTTTCACCGTTCGCCTGGAGCCTAAAGGAGGTTTACTGGGCATAACCTTGGCCGGTAGTGAGGACATTTCAAAACCGATTACTATAAGTGGAATAGTGGAAGGTGAGTTATCTTAAACATTTAGTGGATGTGAAATATTTATTAAAAATTTTAAAATTTAGGAGGAATTGCTCACAAAAGTGGCCAAATTCAAGTGGGCGATCAACTTTTAGCCATCAATACTGACTCCATACAAGGAATACCACTCTCGCATGCCACAAATTTACTGCAGCACTTGGGCGATATTGTAGATTTGAAAATTTTAAGATCACATGATGCACAAAATAATTACGGCCCAGCTACCGAAACAACTAACATGCCACAACCACAAGCCATCTATGCCAAAGTTCAAAGACGACCCAGAAGTCCATCAGCTAACACCGACAATGGATCTTCGAGTGGTAAAAGTGAAAAATCTAGAATTTTTCATGTAACTCTGTACAAGGATAAAGTTTATGATGATTATGGCTTTTCCGTGTCCGATGGTCTCTATGAGAGAGGAGTATTTATAAATCGTATAAGAACTGGAGGACCAGCTGACAAATGTGGCGTACTTAAGCCGTTTGATAGAATAATGCAGGTATGTAAAACTGACTAATAAACAATAACAAATAATTAATAAATATTTCATTTTCATAATGTTTAGGTTAATGAAATGAAGACCCAAGATTTTGACTGTTGTCTTACTGTGCCCCTAATCGCAGCAGCGGGTGACAAAATCGAAATGATTATACAACGCACAGAACAGCCATAGTTACTGCAGACTACCCAACCCCAAACACGGTTAATAAACTGTTTCAACAGCATGTGCCTTTTTCTAAACCGTAAACCTTAATGATTATTTAATAAAATTGTATTTGTAAGTAAGTGCTAAGATCAAAATCGAATCAAAACTAATTTATTTTCTAACCAAATATACAAATTAAAATGATTTTCTTTTTTTTAATATTTAAAATCAAAATAGAATTTAAAACCTTAAAATGCCAAATAACCAAATGAAATTATACAATAAATAATAATTATTTTTATTTGTATCAACTAGATTACGAGTATTTTAATTTAGTTTTTTAAGTTGTAGCAAAACTTGCCCCAAGAGAACCAAATTATTTGAGCCATAGTTTCTCTTTTCTATTTGAAATATAAACACATACGTACATACATTCATTTATCATAGATAATTTTTAATTCTATTACTTTTAATACGTTTAAGTTTTTAAAATAAATTATTTTATATTGACAATAATTTTTGAAAAATGAAAATTGTAATTTGTTTGTGTAATTGAGCTGATTTCTTAAAGTGCTTTTTAGCTTTAAGGCCTTTTTTTTGCCTGTTTCAATTAACCTTTATTGTTTCTGTTAAATTTCATGGTAAATCTTAAGTTTATAAAAGTAATAATTAAAAACAAATTTATAAAATATTAAACTACTTAAAAATCAAATAATTTTCTTTTTTGTTTTAAAAAATTTTACTTGAAATAAAAAGAAAAATATTTGCTTTAAAACTAAAACAAATTTAAATTATTTTCTTGTTTTTTAAACAGTTCTTAGGAATATGTATCTCAGCAAATTGCAGTTGCTTATTGGATTCTCAGAAAATTTGACTTCTTATATTTTTGTAAACCCCAGTAAGTAGGGAGACGAAATTTTTGCAAAATGTTTAATTTTATGACCGCTTTACAAGAGATAAAAAACTAAGTTAAAGGCCTTCTATTTTAAATCCCTTTTCGTTTTTTTGCACTTGTGATATTGAATTTCTTTACATTAAAAAACATTACACATCGCTCGCTTTCTACTGCAGTTTCCTAAAAAATTAAAATCATCTCTTTAATAATGGTTTTTATTTAGGAACGGCAGGTCCAAATGAACCTTTTCATTTTTACATTCTGGCGGCTTTTTATAAGCTCTTAAGGTCCTTTAGTTACTCAGTAATTTATTCAGTTTATGATGTTCAAAATTTTCGAAATTTGGAACATTCCGAACGAAATGTTTCGTATTCATCCTTAAAATATGCTAAATTTTACTTATTACAAAAAATTTAAAACTTTGCTGACCCTGATCTTTATTGCAGATAATATTTAATCCATAAAGTATACATTTTTTAAGCATAAAAAAACGTTTTATTACAATGTGAAATAACAAAACAATAAACAAATAAATAAATAAGAACTCAGAATATATATTCTTTATAGGGTCGGAAACGGATATTGTAGAAATAATAAATGAAATTATAAAACCATTTTTCCACCTCTGGTGAAGGCTATAAAAAGCGATTTGCTGCTTTACTTGACTTCAGCTTTCTAATAATTAGATTTTGTTTTATTTACTAAAAATTTCTTTTTATTATTGAAGCATCGTTTTTATCAGCAAAAAAATACAAATTTTTACTATTAAATAGAAATACATTTGTTTTATAATATTTTTAAGCTTAGAAGTCACACAATAAAAAATAAGAAAATAAAAAAATTCTACTGCACAATTAAAGAAATAATATTTAAAAATAATCTTTAATTTGAGTTCAGTACTCGTCCGCGTTCTGAAATTCGGTAAATTTTTGTTTTAGGTTTTTAACCTTTTGCAAATTAAAAGTAGAGGAAATAATTATAGGGACAATAAAAATTTATTTTCGTATAAAAATGACCATAATGACTGGTCAAAAAAGAAAACATGAGTTGAAAAAAAAATTGAATTTGGGAGGTTCTGGTAGGGAATAAAAATAATTAGTAAATAAGTTTTGACTGCAAAGAGATTAAGGACTATTGCTAATCGATTACTGTTGTAGATCCTTAAATTTATCAACCAACAATTAACGCATTTAAGCTGAATATTGCGCGACGATAATAGTGCACAGATAGCTGAAATAGAGAAGTGGGAGATAATACGTGTATGCCAGTGCTATCAGTAGTCAAGAAGTTCTCTGAAATTGTACTATTGTCAAGAAGCAATAAATTGATACAACTATTAGCGATGTAACAAAATACAAAAAATGTCTGACTTGATTGTATGCGTAAAATCACAAAGCTATTTTTTTTACAGACACGACAAAGTTGACTCCAATGGATTATAGAAGTTATCATTGTACGGAATAGAAATAAAAGCATTTATTCGCCTTTTACACCACTCTTTTGGCTCAAGACTACGTTGAGGGGATATCACTTTCTTAACAACTTTCTTATATCGTTGGCAGAACTGCATAAAAAATATTTTTTGTAAGAAAATCAAAAATAGCACAAGTTTTACTAACGGTACTCATATGCTCTTTATCAATTTCATTATTCTTCTCTAGACCAATTTGTCTTTAAACAGTCTGAATTATGTCGTCTCTTTTCGATTTTCCTCACAAGTTACTTAAAGTGATGGACCTATAGACTTTAATAAGACTGGCCTTCCTGAACTACATTTGCAAATAATTTCCTTACAAAAACAAGTACTAAAATTAATCTTTTGGCTTTTACAGTTTGAAATTATTTAAGATATTTTGCACAAAGTGATATTTTGTCATCGGTTAAAGCTGACCGATTTAAAGTCCCATATTTTCCGAATTATGGGCCTCTAAATTTTTCATAAAAAACTTCGATTTTTAATATGGTCAACATATGGATATTATTTAAAAGCTTTTGAAAAGATCTTTCAGGAAATACTAAATTTTGTTTTAAATGTTTAACTCATTAAGAGCGGTGACGTTTTTACGTAAAATTATTTATCGTACTTATTTTTTTTATTTTTTGATTCACCGTACCGCAATATTTGCTTCTTTTTTTTGATAGGAGCTACAAAGTCAACTTCATTCTCAGCCATTTTCGGGATTGTTACAAGAAATAATTGCTTTAAAAGGTGTCATGAACGATACTTAAGTAGAGCCCTATTTTTTTAATTCCACTTCCATTAAAGTGGTGCAGTAAAACTTACAATCTCCATTTATTTTTTATTTTAATTATTCGAGTAATTTTAATTTTTCCAAAATCCACTTAATTATTATCCAAACTATAAACAAAGTTCATTTTGTTTTTTTTTTTTCTAAATGAAAAATAAATAATTTTTTATAAATCCCTAAACGAATTTCGTTGCCGCAAGTGAAAAAAATCACAAGCGAAATATAAGAAATACATATCAGTTATATTTTAAACTCAATATGATTAATTTAATATGAAACATAATTACTTTGTCTATTGACGTCAATACCAGATCAGCAGCAGAGGTGATGAACTAGGATCAAGACCAATTAATTGTAAAATTTCTTATCACTGTATTGAATTGAGCTAAAAGGCCTGCCAGTGGGGTTTTGAAGAGTAAACAAGCTTATGAATAATTCCATTAAAAAAGGAAAATAATAAAATAATAATTAAGATTTAAATATAGTTTTCATTTTAATTAGAAACTAATGCTGATTATTTGTAAAAAGAGAAGAAAACTAAATTATGGGTTTAAAGTTCTTAAATATTTTTTCTAAAAACAAAACTTATCAATATTTCGTATAAAATTGTTATTCCTTTAAACTGATATGCGTCAACAGTTCCAATAAATTCGGGGCCGGGGGCTTGAAAAATAAAGTGCAAAGTCTAAAAAGCTTAAACTAAATTAATCCAGATTTGTTTTTTTATTTTAATATTTATTTATAATTTCAATATGCATTTTTAATACAATTTGTTTATTATTTAAATTTAATTTGTTATTATTTTTTCTTAATTTTTTGACGTACTTAAGAAATGTTTTGTAAACAAAATGCATGAATGACTTTTTATTTAATAAAAGCAACTTTGTTGTTTGTAAAGTTGAAAAATGTAAATAAATTATGTCACTGCAAAATAATATTTAAAACGTATCCACGTTGCTTAAAAACTTAAAGAATGGAATTTTACCGCTTAAAGAAATATCAATTGATTAAATAATCGAAAAATAACAGCATTCAAAATCTCAAGAAAATAATGAGAAGAAAGTCTAGTTTCTAAAAATAAAAAAACCTTCTTTAGATTTGTCTTTACTATAAGCAAATACTTGCGTAGTTCGCTTTGTATTCTCATTTTAGAGTTGCGAATTATGGCATAAAAATTGCTGCTGAAAAATTAATTAAAAGATTACGCAACGACAGTTTGATATGGAAAATTTTTAAAAATTAAAAGAAAAAATTTTTAAAAGCTGCAAAATATTAGGAACTCTGTAGTCGGTTAAATCGAATAATTAAACGAGGTTCCCGTCACAAAGAGTCTGATTCATTTCAATACTTTATTTTCGCTTTAAGAAGAAAGTAATTAATAAATAAACCTAAGAAACATAATCCATGGCAATAATTTGTAAGCCTTTCATACTCTATCATGACACTTGCGCAGCATAACCTCAACATCTTCACATCTCGATTATTCCACCATCAAAAAAATTGCCTAAAAGCAATCTAAATAAATATAAATAATATAAAACCTGCTTAAGGTTCGATAGAAGACCTGGTAGCTTTAATAAGCATTAGAATAAGCAGAATACGGGGAACCACAAACTCTAGTATATTTCTCTTTATATCTGACTCCTACCAATCCAATACCTTAAGAAACCGCTTGATTACAATATCATCCTATGAGCTTTAATACAGCGCTGCAAAGAGCTAATAATTGGTGAATATAAAACTCGGTTAAAATTGTAGTGTATAACAGCTATGAATTCTAAGACCTTCTGCATTGATTTATAAAAAGTCAACCACGTACAGCGGTGATCTAACTAGGGGCTTCAAGCAATGACCCTACCTGTTTAGCCCTACTTTAAATGGTCAAGCGACATTACTATCCATTTACGCCATTAGAAAAACTATAAAACTGTCTTCTCATTAAATGCAAATTTAATTTCTTGAACATAAAAATATCGTTAATTAATTTAGCTTTTAAACTAGGGATGCAACCCATACCGTATAACGCCGATACTTCTGGTTTTCCGATTTATCGATATCGGCGATATTTTACTGTCGATACGCCGATACTTCCTATATTTTTCTTTAGAGTTTTTGAACAAAATATTCAATTTTCAAACCTTTTTTTTGCATGACAATTACTCGTATGAGAAATAACATATTAAAAGCAGAAAATAAAATTCAGATGAGTTCTGTCGCATCTGAGAGTCTATTTTCCACTGCAGGTCTGTTTCAAACGGATTTGAGAAATCGTCTATCTCTGCATAATTTGAGAACGATTTGTTTTTTAAACAAAAATCTAATTAATATCAATTTAATATATTAATCTCTTGCAATTTTGTTTTTATAATTTGAATTTAATTTTAACATGATCTCAAATTCAATTCGTTGTCTTTTAAATCTTATTAATATAAATTTTGAATCTTAAGCCAATCTAAACTGAATGCCATCGTTTATTTTGTAAAATCATAAATATTGCAGACGTTTTGTAATTGGAAAATTTGAATTTTAGAAAATGAAATGTATTGAAAATTTTGATGATTTGAATTGCTCATTAATAAATAAAAGAATTACTCTTCTTGAGTTTTTTTAATTTTTATTTGAGCTCAATTTCAATATGCGTATCGGTATCGAAATTGGTATCGGCGATTTTTATTTTTGAGTATCGGTATCGGTATCAGATCGGCGAAATGGCGCATCGTTACATCCCTATTTTAAACTCAATAATAAAGTTTTTTTTATTAAAGTTTTTAAATGAAATGTTCCCTTTTCCAAGCGTACCACACGCTCACATACGTTTGCATCATTTAACTAAGAAAATGGGCAAATTGTTATTTTTTATTATTTTACTTTAAAGATCAAAAGAGATTACAAACAGTTTTTAAAAAAAAAAAAAAAACAATTGCACCAATAAGCTCAACCAACAATAATTGCACAGAGACAAAAAAAATAGGAATTCCAAGATCGTACGCACTTAAACAAAACAATGAAGAAAAAAGAAATATATAACAAAAAATTAAACCACTTTATGATAAATTTGAGCCGGCAAAATGTTTGTTATTTGTTGTAAAACAACATAAAAACAACAACATCTTATGAGGATCCCCATCCAAAACTCGTATCAATTGGCACATCGAGTGAGTGCAAGTATTTAGGTAAAGTAAGCTCCCCGCAAGTAAGTGATGCACTTAACAAGGGTTGCCATATATTAACTAATTATTAAAAGTAGAATTTAAGAAGAAACAAAACATTCTTTTAATTAACTTGTTTTAAAGAAATAAAATAGTGTTGCAAGTTTCTTATATGTACAGCGGTCTAAGACTTAAGTCTAAAAGCTGAAACTTTCTAAATCTTATGTTGAAATAAATTAGAAAACTTGTAGAGACGATCGTGTAATTAAACGAAAAAGTTACTTTAAAGAAACTTCTATATAAATTTTCAAATTCAATACATCTTTCTTCAAAATTGAGGTTAAATATCGAGAAGACTTACTTGCACTTCTTATCTCAAGATGGTTATTTTTTCCTTATAAAAACTTGGGTCAACATAAAATCGTAGCAGCTCTTTACATTGATTATACCCTTTACCACAAAATATAGAAAAAGGGCATATCTAAGACATTTCGTTTGTAATTTCTACAAAATCCATTTCCGGCCCTATAAATGCATAGCAAAGTGGGTTGAGCGTTGTCCGTCTGTTGGTCTGTCCGTCAGTGTTAGTGTTGACATCAACTTTGCTAAGGCAGACATAGTTTTAAAATTTTTTATTGAAAATCAGCAAGATCGATCCATGTCCTTTGAGGCAGCAGGCAAAATATCACGGCTGCCTTTAATTTTCCATATAATTTGGAACAATGAAGTAACTCCAATCAAAAAAAAAAAAAAAAAAAAAAAAAAAATGTGGCAATAAGAAATTAAAAAATAAGAAAAAAGCATTAAGTAAAAAATTTGGCGCTCGCCCATATTTTCCGAGCTCCGGGCCTTTAAAATTTTCAAAATTTTTAAATTATCAATATGGGTTTCATTTTAAAGCTTTTGAAAGGATCTTTAAGAAAATATTAAAATTTTTAAAAATTATTAACCCATTAAGAGCTGATGGCATTTTTATGAAAAATTAATTAATTAATTTTTTTCATATATAGATCGTGAAGTGTATATAAGGTTTGGTATAGCCGAATATAGCACTCTTATTTTTTTTTTTTTTTTTGATTGGATGTACTTTACTAATGTATGTGGTGAAAGGTGTAGAAGAATGAAAGATAAATAATCCTCAAATGGATGGATTATAATTCTCATTTAATTAAATTTGTTTAATACATAAGTATCTACGAATTATGAATAAAACATAGAAAGAAAACCTTCTGATAGCTATGAAAATGAGAACGAAACGAATGTGAGAAATTTATTTCCTTAAGTGTTTTATTAATTTTGTACATTCTGTGACTCGGCAATATTTTTTATATTTGTTACAGAAATAATGAATTGATATTTCTTAAAACATTTTTCAATACAAAATTACCAGAAAGGCGGTCACCTAAATGAGACTAAAAATTTTTGTCGATGGTTGTATGAAGAAAGTGTTTATTTATTTTTGAACAGCAGTGTTTAATCTCAGAAATCAAAGTGGTATTTATGTAGCCTTAATACAGACCTACATGGGCCATCAGGAGCTTGGCTGTTGTAAATTGAACGCATACTAAAGAAACTTTGAAAGCAGGAGAATGAATGTTAACCATTAAAACACTGCAGTTATAAATGGTTGCAAATATTAGAATGACGTTTGGCTAAATGTGTCCTAAGCCCAGCTTCCTTTTGGCAAATTTAACTGGGTGATAAGAAAGAGGGAGAGCAAACCTTAAACCAATTTAACTAAGAACTATTTCTTTCTTATTCACTGTATAAAAACTGTCTGTATTCGCTTTTCTTTTAACAATTTGCGTGACAACCCTGATAACACAGACTGCTGTAATGAAGTTAAATTTAAAAAACAACAGACATTCTCGTCATTGAAATAACATCAATAAGAAATTAAAGCAAAAGAGTAAAAACAAAAAACTAGAGAGCAAACTAAAAATAGATTGGCAGCTCAGTCCCTCATAAATATAAAATCAATGCTTGATCAGTGACTTAAACTCAGTTTAGCGGTGAATTTGAACAAAACAAAAGGTTTAAGAAAAGAAAAAAAGAAAGCTACTTTTTTATATTTTTTATATTTATGAAACCAACACCAACCGTAATAAAAATAAGCAAGAATTTATTTGAAAAAATTTTAATTTATTTTGTTACAAATAAATTAAAATTGAATCGTAAATAGAAAACAAAAACAGGTGTTATTGTGCGAGTTAGAATTAAATTATTTTTAATTATTAAAAAACACGATACTTTAGGAGTTTACCAAAAAAGAAATTATAAAAATATGTAAATTTTACAAATGTATAAAGTGAACAAGAACAATAACAACAACAACTACAACAAAATATAAAAGCATCAAACTCAACACTTAAGTTTTTCTTTAAGAAAGTTAACAACAGAAATATAAACAAGAATTAAACTAAACTAAACATAAAAAACTAAAGTTTTTAACAAAAAAGTTATTAAAAAACACTTAACGACGATGTATGTTGCAAACTCAACTGGTGGTCTCATGTTGCAGACCATGTTGTATCTAGCAAATCATACCAGCAGAGCGGCTGTGAATACACTAATTGATTTACCTCCAGCCCAAAAAAGTGGTAAGTAAATCCAGATGTGTCATAAAACCTTTTATGTGTTTATTGAAACTGGTTGTTAATTAAAGCAAATACAAAAAAAAAAAACAAAAAAAAAAAAAAACTATGAAATATTCATTGACTTTCAGTCAAAACAAATCTGTTGAAACTTTTGTTACTCAAATTGTTGCGGTAAATGAGCCCATGCAACGTGACAACAAAAATGTAAAATATTTTCTTTTTTGCTTTAATAACTTTTACACTCTTCTCTGAATTGTTTATTGAAGGTTATTAAAGTTTTTAGTTTGGTTTTAACGTCTTAATATTTCATTTAATTGATAAAAAATATTATTTAATTCTAAATAAAAATTTTTTATATCATTTAATAACTGAGCCGTTGATTTTGAAAGTAAAATAAGAAACTTTTTTAAAAAATAAAAGAAAGAAATTTAAGTGCATGTAAGACTTCTAAGCTTGTGCCCCTTTGAAAATAAACGGCTCAATTGACAACTCCTAAATTTTGATCAAATTATTCTTATAAACGATTAATGAAAAAAGTCACAAGTTAATCTTTGCAGTGTCAAGTTACTGTAACTAGACGCGAAATAAGAGTAAAAATTGTATAAATAATACTACTAAATAAAAAACCAAAAAAATGTTTTATTGATAAAAATATTTATCTTCAACAGAGCTGTCACACTTTTAAGCAAAAAAATTTTTTTTTTTTAATTTTTCTTATTTGCAATAAATGTTGCTAAATTTATGGTGTTGTACTGTTTAACGTGCTGCAGGTAGCTTTTATTTAAATCTCTATTAAGGTGGTTGGGAGTCTCGGAACTTAGCGTAACTAAACAAGGAGAGCGTTTTTTAGTGTAACAAATTTAATACTGAAAATTAAAAAAATTTGAAACCTTTAGTGTATTTTAAAGGTGGCAGAATTTTAGTTAAAGTTTTGAAACCAGAAGAAGTCTTAAAAAATCACAATTTTTAAAAGGTAAAAAAAAAACATTAAAGCAAAGAAAGATATAAATTTTAAACTAAAGTGGATTTAATAAACCTAAAATAATCTTTAATATTCAAATATCAAATTTAAATATCACAAAATGAATGTTATTGAAATACAAAAAAAACCCGGGAAAAAGCCAAGCAATCACGAGGAAGTCGATTAAGTGGCAAAATTAGATATTTAACATTGAAACGAATTATTAGTAAAATTATTGTGACCAAATAAATAATTTAAGTTGATTCGGATTTACATTCATCCAGATCGATCGATCCAGAAAATCGTGCATTAGTAACGTAGTTTTTTCTATTTAAAAAATAACATTTCATTTTAAAATAATTAAAATTTCTTAATAAGTTTAGAAATTGTTAATTCATTTACCTTTTCTAAACTTAAAAATAATTGTTTGAAAAAAAATTTGAAAATTAAAAAAGAAAATTAAAAAAAAACAAAACCGACGTCACAACAGAAAAACTTGAAATCACATTTCTTTATGTTGGTAATTATAGATTAATTATATTATATTATATTACATTATATTATATTGTATTAAATTCGATAAAGATTCCATCAGGATTTTTTTTATGTCGTAGAACAAAATATGAATGCAGATTAAACAAGACAATTTAGTAGTTATGTGTTCACCCTTTATTTTTTACACTTTTAATTTCTGACACAGTAAAACAAAATTTGTTTAAATTTTAAGCGTTAGTCTATAACTGTTCAAAAAATTAGCCATATATATAAAATAACAACCAATTGGGGAACCCTTTAATTTCTAATTTTAAATATTTAAATTTGATATTTTACTTGATGTAGTAATGGACATTCTGCATAATTTTCAAGAGTTTGTCTGTAAGAGTTTCAAAGATAGAGCCATATAGGTCACATAACATTAGTTATAGGGACACCCTTTAATTTCTTATTTCAAGTTTGCTGCTTGTTATAGCGGACTTAGCAATAAAAGTTTTGTGCGAATTTCTATCAGCTTTCTACAACTGTTCAAAAGTTTGGTCATATACATCAAATTACAGCAACTATTGCAACATCCTTTAATTTATAATTTTAAATATTTATACTTTTTAATATATCACACGAAGTAGTGGATGTTCTGTTTAATTTTTAAGTGTTTGTATGTAACGGTTCAAGCAATAGGGCCATATAGGTCAATTACTTCAAATATGGGAACACTCTTTAATTTCTAAATTCAAATTTAATAATAAAGGGTCTTTGTAAATTTCAACTATCTGGCTCTAACAGTTCAAAAGTTTGTCCACAAACATCAAATTACATCAACTATTGGGACACCCTTTAATTCATAATTTTGAATTTTTATACTTGTTATTTTCAAAAGTTTGTTTAAAACGGTTCAAGAGATAAGTGCATATAAGTCAATTTACGTCACCTATGGGGACACCTTTTAATTTTTAGATTTATTTTTGTATTACTTTCTGCTATTAAGATCTATTGAAATACGCATTTTGTAAATTTTAAAGAAGCGCGCTTTACGTTTCATTATTTACTTAAAAACATGTATGTTGTATGGGACACCCTTTAATTTTTAAGATTGTGAACTGTTTTTAAAACGAGAACAATCTGGAAGCATATTCTATTAAATTACAAAAATTTTCAAAATCGGTTTAGAAATGACTGAGTTCTGCAGGCGCAAATATAACAAAAGCATTATTCAGTCGAATTGATAACCTCCTCTTTTTTTTTTTTTTTGAAGTCAGTTAAAAAAATATTTTAACTCACAAAAGTCAAAAATTCCTTTGATTTTATAAATTAATAAAGCTTTTAAACAAGTGCAAAAAAAGTGATCTAAAAAATAATAAAAATTTTGTTACATTCCGACTTTTGTAAAGCTGTTTGATTTATCACCGACAAGAGTTCATTTAAAATATTTTATAAATCGATTCTTTAATAAAAAAAAAAAAATTAATTAAACTTAAAAAGATTTCTAAGACTCGAGTCTTGCGTTGTTAACTTGGCAACAAAATAAATTCTTCATAAAAAAGAAAAAAAAAACAATTTCAAGGCGATAGCAAATATTAGTTTCACGCAGTAATGAACCGTTAAATTTCAAATGCAAACAACAAAAACGAATTGCGACTGGGTTATCTGTCAATGACCCCTTAAACCACTTATTTAAAGGTTTAAAGCAGCAACAAAAAAATTCTCTATTAAATAAATAAAAAGAAAGAAGCAAAAAATCAAATCTATTGTTTATTTAAAAGGCTGTTTTATTTACCATTTTACGTTGTTGCCTTTCAGATCCCAGTGAAGTGAAATGTTATGGAGTGTATGGTTGTTTTCCCCTAAATGGGCCTTGGACTGCCAAGACACGACAAATTAACGTTCATCCGCAAAAGCCCTCAGAGATTGAACCTCATTATACGTTATATACAACACGAGCTTTTGATCAACCCAAATATATCGATTTGAATGATCCCGAGTCAGTACAACATATGGGCATCAATCCAAAGGGCAAAATATTCTTCATATCGCATGGCTATTTGGAAACGGGAAATATACCCTGGGTAAATTGAATTGTAAACTTTTCAAAAAAAAAAAAAACATTTCATTTCAAATCATTTATCGCTTTTTCAGATGATGGAATTGGGTAAAACAATTCTAAGTTATGAACCTGAAGGAGAGGCTGCTGTAGTCCTGATCGATTGGGGTGGCGGTTCAAATCCTCCTTACGTTCAAGCAGTAGCCAATATTCGTTTAGTGGGCGCCATTACCGCTCATGTTATACACATGGTGTGCGAAGAGTTGGCCATAAAGGATTTAAACAATTTCCATTTTATTGGCCATTCTCTGGGTTCACATTTGGCAGGTTATGCTGGTTATCAATTGCAAACGGACTTTGGCCTAAAATTGGGCCGCATAACTGGTTTAGATCCTGCTGCGCCTTTATTTGACGAAACAGACGCAATAGTACGTTTGGATAGATCCGATGCCCACTATGTAGACATCATACATACCGATGCCAATCTGCTAGGCGGCTTGGGTTTGTATCAACGAATTGGTCATGCAGACTTTTATCCCAACGGGGGCATGGATATGCCGGGCTGCGATGCAAAATTACAGGATTATATGCGCAATCGTCAAAATTCCATATTTGCCAATATGCAGGAATTTTTAGGCTGCAATCACATCAGAAGTTATCAATTTTTTACCGAAAGCATTAAAAGTAAATGTCCCTTCTTGGCCATCACCTGCGATTCCTACGACAGTTTTCAGCAGGGTAAGTGCGCAAGATGTGATGAAAATGGTCAGCGGTGTATGCGCATGGGCTATCACAGTTTGGACGATTACCGTCACCTGCTAAAACACGATAAATTGGATGTCCAAAAGCCGCCTGTATTCTATTTAATGACCGGAGATCAAGCTCCCTATTGTCGTAAGTTTTTCAATAATTTCTTTTAAATTTATTTTATTAATTTATTTTTCTTAAATTTGTAGGATATCACTTTAAGGTTTCGGTGCGTGTTGCCGGTCATGATGAAAGTACCACTCATGGTGGCGAAATTGGTACTTTATCGCTGAATTTGCATAGCAAAACTCGCATAAGAAACAGCGGAAATATGAAATTTTCTGCCAAACCCATGTTTTTTGAGCCCAGCTTTGAATACACTTCCATGGTGGCAGGCAAGGATATCAAGGATCCCGTCTATGCCAGTGTCTTTTGGGAATATCAAACAAGTATTTTTAATCCGCTAACCTGGCGTATTTTAACATCTCCCAGAATATTTATATCTCATCTGCATGTTCAATCATTGGAAAGGCCGCAAATACATCTCAAATTATGTCCCATTAGTGAAGATTCTGCTGTGATTGCCGGCAGTGAAAATATAATGCAGGAAAAATACTGTGCAAACAAAAAATTTATAATCATTCACAATTGATATCATTTCCCAAACCAATAACAAGGGGTGAAAAATCAAGCTAAAATGACCACAAATTGTAAAAGATTAAAAGCATTTGTAATGTTAACGAAACTGAGACATTAACCAACCGAAAGGAATTTTTACAGTGACACACCACGACATATTTTAGCTAATAACCAAACCACAAACCACAATTTATAAAAAGACGTTTATCCGAAAACGAAATTTAGTGCATACAACAACCATCAAAATGAAATTTAATTTGAAAGTGAACCTTGTTTTAAAATTTCCCGAAAAATGTATGGACAAGGAGATTTATATTGATGGGAAATTTAGTTTATAAATGAACCGCCACTTCAAGCCTGGTTCAAAACCAAATTTTTTAGAACTCCATGGTAAACAAAGAAATTTAGGTGAAAACTAAAACTAAATACAAAAAAAATTTCATGCTTTTTAACACAAGCTGAGCCTGTCCCAAAATATCACAATTTTTTTGCATGATTTTATTGATGTGAACTTGATTGACCGAACTAGTGAATTCTTGTGACATTCTGGGACAGGCAGTAAATAGAATAACAATTAGAAAGAGATTCACAGTATTTTCTTTTTATTATATTCTTACTCTTTCTAATCTTGCATTTGAAAAATACAGTAATTTATAAAAAAATAAAGCAAATTTTTTTGTCATTTCCATAATTTCCATTATGGCAACCTTTAAATGTAAAATAAAACTTTTCTAAACGTTTGAAATTTGTTTAGAATATTTAAATATTTACTGCCGTGTTCGTTAAATAACAAAATAGATATGAAATATATTTTAGGACAAAATTGTATGGAAATTTTATGATAAATCACATTTCAAATTAATTTTATATTTTTATGAAAAAAACACAAATGAAAAAATCCGAGCTGGTTAAAATAATTAAAATTTATTTACAAAAAATATTTCCAAAATAAAAATTGTTTTTACAATTATTGCTTGCTTTAGTGTAACAAATTGAAAGTCTATTTTTATAAGACGAAATTTTTGTAAACGTTTTAAATTTGTATGAAGAATAATTTTTTAATATAACAAAAATTAAAATGTTTTAAAAACGGCTTAGAAAAGTTTAATTTTGCAATATGAGGCCGGCCTTAAAATTAAGACTCCACAACGATTATTTATTTATTATTTATAGAAAAATATTTTTATAATATTTTTTTATTTAACGTTAAAGAATTTTAATTACACTTAAGTTCATTTTGTAAATAATTGCATTTATATAAAATAATTTATTCATTATTTATAAATAATTTATTTAATGATTATTTAATTTATTTACATATTATTATTACTGAATTAAATTGTAATGAAAAGGATTTTAAATAAAAGAAAAAAGAAAAAATACATTCGAGGTTGTAAAACTCATTGTTCAACAAAAAAAAAAAAAAAAGAAATAAACAAAGCAAATGCCTTCTATCAACATTTACGCCAGGCCAAATCTTAAATTTAAATATTACAAAATTTTAAGTTTTAAAATTTCAATTTGTCAGTTATTAAAATAAATGATTTTTTTTATTGAAAATACCAAAATCTTTTTAAAATGCTTAACCCATTAAGAGCCGATGGCTTTTTTTTATTTTTTAATTCTTTGTCATCCCAATATTTTTTTTTTGGTTGGAGTTGTTTCACTTAACTCATTAACAAAAATGGTGAAAGGTGTATAAGATTCGGCATAGCCGAATATAGCACTCTTACTTGTTATAAAATATGTTAAAATACGAAAAAAATAATCGACAAAATTGAATCGATTTAAATTAATCGAATATTTAATCGAATAAAATTAATAATCGATTAACTATTATTCGCTAAATTGATTATATATTGATTATAACATATTGCAGCAGCAGATAACATCAACATCAAAGCAGATTTAGTTGCTATTTTGAAAAATAAAAGCAGTTCAACAAATTAAAAAACTGATTACCTCTTTTATTAAATGTATCAACAATTTTTGAATTTTACTATATTTTCTTTGTAAAAGAAAAGTCTTCAGATAATATTTAAGAACTTTTAAAAAGAAATAAAGCTTCCAGGGAAAATTAAAAAATTTATAAGTAAAATTCATACGAGATAAACAGGGTGATATTAACACATCACACACACACACACACACAGCTACATACAGTAAGAGTAGCTAAAGATAAAGTCATCAAATGTGGCCTAATAATGGAAATAATATTAGAGACAAAAAAAAAAGAATAATGAAACAGCTAAACAGACATGAAACAGCAACAGAAAAATCATTAAACCAACCAAGTGGAAGGAAAGGACATAAAATTAAGCAAAATAATAAATAAAAAACCCATTTGTATTTGTGTATGGATTGGATTTATGTATGTATGTGTGTATGCAAGTATTTCTTGTTAAGAAAGAAAACGAAAGTTGGTAAGAGATTTGTGCTTTAGAGCTTGAAATTAGATTTGCTACAGCCCCACATACAAAATCCAGCAGCAAAACCAGTCAGTCACATTAGAAAAGAAAAGAATAATAAAAATAACAATAACAAGAACAAACGATTACGTTATCAATTTTAATTTGTTATGGGGGGTTTTCCACAGCACGTGATTTTAGACCTGCAATAAATAACAAGAGACAGACAATCCGTTAAATTACGATTAAAATTTTCTGACACATTTTTCATTATTAACAACTTGGCGCCAAATTTAAATAATTCTAAAAACTGATTCTTACAAAACACCTAAGTCTTTTAATATTTTGAAAAGTTAAAATCATTTTTCCAATAAAAATTCTTTAAATAATATTAATTTTATTCTTTGCAGCCTTACACACCTATTTAATTCGTTTCCCCTCATTGTTGTTTTAAAGTTACTTTTTTTGGTTCATCTTTAGTCGCTGCTTCATAAATTTTAGAAAAGCCTGATGCTTGATTTATTTTACTTGAAGTGCAGCATCTTGTTGTCTTAACTTTAGCTCCCTGTCTTTCGTAAATTTTTTCTCCAAAAAGGGGCAATCGCTTCTGTTTAATTTATGTCGGCCGAACTTGTAAAATAAAGTTTCGTTTGTTTATGAGAGGATTACAAGGATTAGTGCCGTCTTTAGATGGATTTCTATTCGAAAAATTAATGAAGCTGTACATTATCTAAAATAAAGACAAAGGGGGAGAGAAAAACAAAGGGAGAAGCATGTGTATATTGATTTTGTTAAATAGATAAAATTGTAGTTATTTAAAGCATTTTCAATAAACCAAGAAATGTTTGAGATTTTTGGTAGGAATTCTTTCCTAATATAAAAAAATTTTACTGAACGAATTAGTTGTCCAAATCCATGCACTTTCTTTGAATTTAAGAAAAAAAATTTAAAAATTATTAAAACAAAACTCTTCACACAAAAGCTGCGAATAAAAGTGACAAGTTTTATCTTTACAAGAAAAAAAGGTACTAAAAATAGAGAATAAGGAGGTTTGTGGAAAATGCTAAGTTTTCAAAAACTACATAAACATTTTTAGTTTCTTTTGTTTGTTTAAAACTGAAACTAAACTGACTTTAACCAATTTGAAAATGTGGTTAAAAAAATATCATGGCAGATCTGCGCCAGCGTTTTAGACTACTGAAAGTTGGGTTGTTGTTCTTAATCGGGGCCTTAAAATTTCATTTCAATTAAACAAAAATGTTTGGAGGCTGCAGCGATATTGTTAAGGCTGGCTTTTTACTTTTTGAGTACTTCATTCTAAAAAATAAAATTAAAATATTTTAGGTTCAAGTAAAATAAGAAACTAAAATATTATTTTTTAAAATCTTCTCAAACTATAGAATTTACGATAAATTTTACTTTAAATTGAGCCATTCATTTTGTAAGTGGCACAAGTCACTTTGCTATTTAAGCTAATGCTCATATTAAAGGATTGTGTTTCAAAAGTTTGAAAATTATTGAGGCTTAGTTTTTCAAAAGACATACTTGCACTTCTAACTCAGGTTATTTATTCTCCAATAAAAACTTCGGTCAACATAAAACCGTAGCAGCTCTCAACATTTATTTTTTTTTTTGAAAAATTGACTTATGACACTTTAAAAAGAAACGGCTCAATTCATAATTTTAAAGGCAACAAACTGTTTATTGGTTAAAATATTCATAATAAATTTATGTATTTGATCAATAAGAAAAATCGGAAAATTGAAAAAATAGACAAACAGAATCCCTGAATTCCTAAAACAAATACTGAAAATCCCAAAATTATTTCACTCTACAGGGTAAAAAACACTATTAAGAATAACTTTAAGCATATGTATAAGCTTTTTTAAAAGCGGTTCTAATTTTGCTTCTCAATTATGGGGCTTAAGAACATTCAGGCTAAAGTCAAAATTTTGTAAAAAATAGGGCGACTTTGAATAAAAATATATTCCTACAAAAAAATATGAAAATCTGATACATTAAATCTTTCAAATTCTAAATCTAGTATCCTTCTGAAATATAAAGAGGAAACAATGGCCATGGATGGCAGGACTCTGAAACTGGCAGATAATAAATTTGGGAAGACTGAGTTGTGGCTAAAAAAAACTACTGGCAGCAGGACAACCGGTAACCCCAAGGACTGCTATCTTCGTAGCGGTTACTGGTGGGACCCTACAAGACCCTAACTTTCGTACCGGTTATTACTGAGGCGCATTAGTTAAAAGAGCGTGTTAGTTATGGCTTAAGCCATAATCGCGTGAAAGGTACTTGCTGTTGCATGGCAACACAAAGCAGCCAGTAGTGGCACAGTGAAGTCTGAATAGTTTTTAAGTCTCAAGCAAGGAGTGATGCACGGTACTGCAAACCGTGTGATAGAACTATAATTATTTACCCAATTGTAATAAAACCGTCAGGTTACCGCTGCAAGGCTTTGATGTATCGACGAGAATCTCTATTACATTCTAGTCCGGACTGAATTAAAAACTTTTTAGAAGAGTAGGGAACTAATTCTAGAAATTAATATTTTTTTACTCAAAATAAAACTCGTACCCACGATTGTGGTAACTTTTATTAGTCTAAATAATTTTCTTAGTAATTTATCTAAGTCAACTGTTTGAATTAGATTTCAATGATGAAACACAACACAATAGTATCAATGTTCATGGCAAAATAACGAACCAGGTGGTCTAAATAGCCCAGATGCTTTTTGTTTATGTTCGACGTTGTTGTCAAAATTTCAAAATAAATTTAAAAATAAAAAACTTTCAAATAATTTGAAAATTTAAAAAGTTGTAAGATAAAGAAACCAACTGGGTGTAACTACATTTAAAGTACCAAATAGTGATAGAGGAATAAATTAAATTCGGCTTCCTTTTGCTTAGTCAGCTATTTTTGACATCAACGTGGTGCTCTACAACGGCGAAAATGAACGAATTCGACATTGCGAATGATCAATGTCCTATCGCTAATCATTCCGTATATAAAAACTCTAGCAGCTACGTTTTTACCAAAAGTACGAAATCTTGAATGAATTTGTTTTTAGTTTCTCTACACAAAAAAAAAAAAAAAAAAATAAAGAGCAGCACTCACTTTTAATTGTTTGTAAATGTGTTCTTAATTGAAACACCATGTTGCATTTGCCACACTCTACTAGAAACTATCAAAAATAAATATATTAAATTCTAAAATTAAAAGATCTATTTGACATCTGTCAACAAGACACTCTGGTTTAATGTTAACACTGGCACAACACACACACAGTCAAATTGACAAACACTCACTCTCACGCATGCAAGCTGACCCCAAAAGAAGAGAAAAGCGAACGAAATTGAATAAATAAATTAAATGAAAAGAAAAGAATCCCCACAAAATTATCAACCAAATACACAATTCAATTCATGTCCCCACCATGTGATGACAATATGACTCGCCTAATTTATGATTAACAATTTTCCATTTTCAGAAATATTTTCGAGCATTTAAAATGCAGATCAATTAGCAAACACAAAATTGCTTTCAGTCAGTCTCTTTTCTTTGAGGATCTTGGTGAAATAAATTAATAAATGAAAACTTAATACATTCATTAAATTCTAAACATTTATAAAAGTGTTTTTGTTATTATTGTTGTTGTTGTTGTTTGTTTGTTTTATAGCTTAAGCGTAAATTGTAAATTAAAAATTATATTGTAAATTATTTAAAACAACTTTAAACTTCAGCGGCTGTTTGCCCTGGGGACTTGTTGTATTTTGTGATGCAGTTGTGCAGCAGAAATTTTAAAAATTTTAAATTGTATCCATTACTGTCGCAGTGGCACGAAAAAAGTATTTTATGTTGCCACTGACGAACACACATTTCATTTTATTTTTTTGTTATTTATAGGCCTGTCAACACATTTCAGCTGTTTTATTTGCTTTTTAAGTAATTCCGCCTTTAAAAGACTTTTTTTTTCAATTTTATTTCTCTAAAAAAAAAATTAAAGCGTTTTTAAGTACAAATGCAATTATTTAATTGTTTGATTTGTTATAGTGGGATGTTATTATATGACAGGTTTGAACAGGTTTTATTTTAAATAAAGCGCATGAAATCAAATTTAAATAATTAAAACACAAATAAATTTTTATTAAAATTTCAGAAGACCTGAATTTAATTTTAGAGACAATTAATAAGAAAATAAATCAGGAAATTTTTAATTGAATTATTTTCAGATTATAAATAATTTTATAATTATTTTTTTACTTAAGACAAGTAAAATAAAAATAGTTTAGAAACATAAAAAATATATTTTGTATTAACAAGCCGTGGTAAAGTCTTAAAAAACAATGGGCTTAAAGAATAAAATATAACTTATGTTAGGGCAAATCTCCTAATTAAGATTTAATTTATAACTCGGACTTGGTGGTACTAGAGTCAATAGAACGAAACTCATACAATTTATAAAGAAAAATATCAGCCCAATAATGAACAAAAATTCCATGCGAGTTTTCTCACGTTTTCCTTTTCTTCTATTATAAATTTTCCCTCTTTTTATTGCCTGCGGAAAGTAAAAAAAAATCGGGGAAAAAATTAGGTATTATGATTTACGAAAGAGAAATTAAATGTAAAAAAGCAAAATAGCTCCCTTGAAAAAACGGTGATGCTACCTTTTTATTTTTTTGTTCCCACGGAATTCATAATTGAAGAAATTTTTTCTCGAGAAATTTTTTTTCCGTCAGAAGATTGATGATTGGGCTGTATTTTAAACTTAAAATATTCATAGAGGCACCAAGTAATCAATCAGGATAATCTTAAATTAATTTGACTCATATGTGTCAACTGCAACACATAATTAATGAAAAAGATCTTCAATTGTAGCAGATTTCTAATTGGTACAGCTTTCTGCAGCAAACAAATTAATTTAAATTTGAACAATTTTAACCAAATCCTACTTATTCTGAGTATCATACGCTGATATATATTTTTTTAAGAATATTTTGTCTCGGTTTAAGGCCCCGCCGACAAGTAAGTCTAACCCAAATTTACACTCAGAAGCAGAAGAATAATTTGTAGGAAAAAACTTTAATTGTCTTGAAATAAACAATTTTAAAAACATGATGCAAGAAAAATTGAAAGCGCAAAAGATGCACGAACTGTTTGAAAAACTATATTTCTGGGATTTCAAAGTCATTTGCCAATAATAAAATGAACTCATGCTCTATTTTGAAAGATTCTTGAAGTTAAATGAATGGTAGACACAATAGTAGGAACCCTCAAAGTAGAGTATGCCGGGAAGATCCAATTTAAAGATAATAAAAGTTTTGGAAAATATCCTTGAACGAAAAATAACTGCTGAAAGGTTCTCAATTGCAAAAATTGTGATGCTGTTAATGCTAAATCTATGACCTTTTTTGTAAAAGAGAAGTAGTACCAGGCCTGCCATATTTGGCGATTTATCGGCATTTTGCCGATTTTTTCTCTCAAAATTATCAACGTTCTGATTTGCTGATTTTTTTATTAAAAATTGCGATTTTTTATCTCTAAGCTAAGACAATTAAAAACTTATGTGCTGCTCTAAAGAATTTAAAAAAGTGATTACTTTTAATACAAATTTTTTTAGGTGAGTTTGACGCCTCTTATACAGAAAGACTACATTAGTTTATAAACTTTAAATAATATTGAAATGATAGATCACATTATTATAAATTTTATTATTTAAAATGGATTGAACAGTGCAGCGAAATAATATCGCAGTAGAATTTAATTCAACAACAGATTCAATAACAAAATAGTGAAAAATAAGATGTTTTATAAAACTGCTTTAAGTGACTCTAATGGTATGGTTTGTTTGGAACCGTACTAATTGAATCACTAGGGCCCTGTGCGCTTATTTACATAATTTTTATATTTTTTTTTTTTTAATTAGCTGCGTAAACTATATACACATGTACCACGTATCGGACACACTAGCGACTCGTTCCACATGTTTTCATATTAACGTGTTCCTTATAAAGGGAAAATACCAAAAATTGTATGTTTTCATTATGAAAATTTATTTTGAAAAATTTTATTTCATAATTTTTTAGAACAAATTTTGTTGATAATTGAAAACCCGAATTGTATAGAAACCGTGCTGATCGAAGCATTACTATACAAGGCACTCCTGTTTATTTTTATTTATTTTGTGTTATCTTATATAATGTGAACAATATTTTATATAAAATTGTTATTTTTCGTTACCTTTTGCTAATAAAAATATTTTTAATTTTATTTAAAATGGGTATTTTTAATTTGGCGATTTTTTTAAACTAAATTGCCGATTTTTCTTTCGAAATTATCTGGCACCCCTCAGGAGCACTTGACGCCGCGCTACATTCTTTAAGAAAGGGATAGAGAAGACAGGTAGTGATAATATAATTCAATACTGCCCGTATTAGTTTGTTGATTAGAACGTTGATTAAGAAGCAAATAGCCATTTTATTAGTTATTTTACTTCGCCGGCGATTGTGCCACGTAGAAGTACTGACGAAGGAAGCTGCTGTATTAAATTCTGAGAATATGTTTAAATACCATTAAACAGAAAAAAATAACTATTTGAAAAGAAAACTGTGACTGCCAGAAATAGATAAGAGTAACTAGAAAACGGTTTTGGAAAGGGCTGTCTGTAGCCCTGTAAAAATTCCATCACTAATAATTTCATAAGAGAGGACAAGTTTTTAGGAGGAGTTTGTCTAAAAAAGCTCTGGAGTTGGCTTAGCCCTAAACAGAGAGGCCGCTCTAAGAAAAAAAATTAAATTTGAATCCAAGAGGAAAAATATTTTTAAAAGTGGCAACACTCGCAACTTATCGAGCAATAAGCAGCAAACAGACTTGTTTTGCCATTAACAACTTTTATGAATATTTCGATTTTTTTCTAATTTTTGGTTTTCGTATACTAAAATTGATTGATTTTTTATAATCAAATCCAGTTTCGAAAATTAGTTCTACTGTTAAAAAATCCGTGCTACCAGATGGTACTTTTACAAAATAAAAAGGTTCTTTCTAAAAATGCATACGCATCAAAAAATCGCTAAAGGTCATAATAAAAATAATATTTTCAAAATTATTTTTAATTTTAGTCCCAG
The DNA here is from genome assembly GCA_937654795.1 of Cistogaster globosa. Taxonomy (NCBI): domain Eukaryota; kingdom Metazoa; phylum Arthropoda; class Insecta; order Diptera; family Tachinidae; genus Cistogaster; species Cistogaster globosa. Next base: position 119,042,348 of record OW569406.1, on the reverse strand, counting down.
CCAGGGGTTGAACCGGTGATTATCATAAATCAATTAAAATTTTACGAAATTTGCATTTCGTGACTATACCGACGTTGTAGTACAAAATTGCAACAAATGTACAAGACGTGTTGTAGAGAAGACAACAAAAAAATGCTTTGAGTTGTGTGTGAATTTCGTCCAACCAAATTAATATTGATTAGTTGGTTAAATGGATGATATTTACAGTATACGCAAATCAAGGTGTTGGATGCAAAGAATGCTGAAGATGGATTTGGCGGTCCTGAAAATGCAGCATTACATTCTGCCAGCGTCTAATTTCTCTTGTTTTCTTTGGAAAACGTCCGCGTACATTTGAAAAATAATTTTTCTTAATAAAAGTTAAATTAAAAATGAAGCAAAGCCGAAAAAGTAAAATTTTAATTGATTTATGATAATATTTTCATTTAAAACTAAAAACTTGATTTTTTTACTACTTTTGGAATCTCTGTCATCAAAATAAAACCATATGTTCAATTTGCTTTAGATGACATGGAATTATCGAAAGATGTTTTTTTTTTTTTGTTAAAGCACGGTAAATAGAAGAAGTCATTACAATCCATCAAATTTTTAAGTAACTTCTTTATTAATAGATTCCCCTTTCAAACGTCCATTAGGCTGTGTATTACAAGTACTTGAGAGATACTTGACACACAAACAATAATGTAACAGCAAGTAACCCTGGTTTGTTTTTATTTTTCCCAACAAATGTCTAAATATTAAAATAAATTACACAAATGTATTAACAACAAGAAGTAACAATAAAAAGACAACAAATACACACATCTTGTAGTAATTATCCTTGTAACAAATAACACCCTTGTTGTCGAACACGATAAGCAAAATGATAACTACTCGAAGTATTTTTAGAATAAAAAACAAAGAAGAAAACAAGTCGAAATTCAATAGCCCTATAATTTCATATTCATGAGAGCATTCTTTTTATTTAAATAATTATAACAAATTAAATATCAAACTTGAAATGCCTACGAATACAGCTGACATTCATTGCTAACAAATTTGCAAAATAAAAGTTGAAAAAATTGTTTGCCTTTTGTTTGTTGGAGTTGAAGTGATACAAGACAATTTTAGCAATAATTGCTTTTAATGTTTGTTGTAAAACATACAGGCAAAAACAAATAAAAAAAGACAACAAGTGGCAGTATTGTTGTCAACATTAACAAAAAAGAGGGTGGTGGTGGCTCCGGCACTGTTCACACTCAGAAGCAAAAATTTTTAAACAAGGACATGCACAGCAGGAAATAATAAAATAATCAAGTTAACACACTCTCAGTGATACAAACAGAAATCTATTTCAAATTTGAAACAATTTTTATTTATTTATTTATTTTTTTTTTTTGAGTTTGGAAGGGTGCTCTTAAATTGATGATCTGTAAGTGCTGTTTTCCGATTTGTGTTTGAATTAAAAACATTTGTAGTAAAAAGTCATGTGGTTCATTTCGTTAATGCTTGAGTGAATTTCACTTGTTAATGTGATTAAATTTTCTCTGGTGTAAGTAATGGAAGACAAAAAGATAATAACAATTCTGAAAGTTAAAATTGTTAAATAAAAGTCGACGAACTTAGTGCTAATCCAATTTAGTTAATGGTGCTTTCTAAGCAGCTCTTATGCTGGAAGAAATAAGTTGTCAGTACAACCAACGTTGTTTAAACAATGTTTGAGCAAATGTACATTTAGATGTTCTGGAGTTAAAACTCAATTTCTGTTGCTAACGAGCTTGCGACAATCATTTTCGCAGTGAAGCTGGACATGCAACAATTAATCCATTTGCAGATAAAAATTCCTAAATCGTATGTTCACTTATTGTTGACCCGCTAAAAATAGTTTTTCAAAGTAAATTATATCCTGACTTTGTTCTGTTGTACTACGGATAGTGCAGAAGTCTTAAGGATGTTTTAAAACGTTTCTGATTACAAAAGATGAGCAGTTTTTGTTGGCAATAAAAAACCCGTTTATTATAAGAAAGTAGGATACGGAATAAAGTCATACTTAAACAGAGAATGTTCAAGAACATTTTTTACATGAAGTGTCATGTATTCGAAATTCCATAAGAAAAAAAGTTTTATGACGACTACAATTTTTTTAGAACTCCGCAGACAATCCTTTTTGTGAACGTGTCTAAGCGTCCTAACATTTTCCCAATTGATCTTTTGAAAAAAGGTAAAACTCTTAGTTTATTCTCATTTATTGATGGTTGACGATTCATATCGAGAGACTTCTAAAGTTCATGTAAAAAGAAATCAAAACTGTTTGACACAAAACATTAATTTTGGTCAAATAAAAAAGGCTCATGTTACTTGTCTTGTGTTATTAAAAATTTGTAAAACTTATTTAAATTTTTTCCAGAATATTATTTTTTAATATCTCAAATTTTTAATCTTTCTGTCAAGGTGTCAAAATCTTAACCATCTTGAAAACATAATTATCAGCAGACAGAATTTTTCAACAAATTAAAAAAAAAAAAAAAACAAACTCAATACAAAAAACTTTAATCAGAGATTTCACAACAAAGATTATGTCGAAATAATTTGAACCTTGACATCACTCGTATAAAAATAAACCAAAAAAAAAAAAAAATGCCACAATAATCTCATGAATCTCAAATACCATGCCACACACCCCCCTGATGCAAGTAAATCTGAAAATGAATTTCAAACATTAAACAACCCAAACTCTTTTTCACATTCTGCTTTTACGTTTTTACAAATTGCCATAAAAATCCATTTGTCAAAAACCCTTCAGATTAAAATCTAAAGGATTTTTAAATGTAATTTGATTCATAATTTAAGAACTTACTAAAACAACAACATACAACAACAACTGCAACAAAAGAGCAACACTAATGTTAAAAACCAAAACTTGGGCATCATACAGCAGGAAATCATGGTGCGAAACGGAAGGAATAAAAGGATGCTTGGGCCTGTTAATATTTTCAAATCCTAAATCCACTCAGGCTGTTTCATATCAACCATTATAATGACAACAAATACACCCTCCTGCTACATGGCAAGTTGTTGTTGTAAAGGATGAGTAGAAAATAAACGTAACGGAAGAATGAATTTCTATTTTATTGTTATTGTTTTCCCCCCTCACATTCAAAATAAGACAGGATGCACCACCAGCAACAGCAGCACCAGCAGCAGTGTGTGGTTGTCAAAACACTTACAAAATAACTCCAGCACTGAGGACTCTTAATGTTTCTTTACCACCCAATTCCAACAGTTAGATGTACAGACATATGGACAGACAAATATATTTTTATCCTCTCGTGCATCATTATGTTTTCGTAGGAATAAAGTGTGCCAGTTTGTCTTTGAAACCTTTTTTGTTGCTTTTTTGTTGCTTCCCCAGTCTCAGAACGTTTGGTTGAGTCCATTAATCATTTTCTAATTTAATATTTTCAAACAACAAACAGAAAGAACAAGTTCCAATTGTAAATAAAATGAAAAGTATGTGGGTGTCGTTGCTGGTTAAGAATTTACTGCTGCTCTGTTTTTTCTTTAGCGGGGGATAAACCCGAAGCGTGTGTAAGTTTACCGGCATTTTCCAGTTGTTTGTATAATTTTTCCTAATTCACATCTGTAATTTATTAAGTGCATTTGTTAAGTACGAACGAGTACCAGTTAGTTATTTGATTAGATGACGTCAGTAGACTTGTTTTTATGGGTTAAGTGTTTTTGTAAATTGCTGTCATTTTGTGTTGGCTCTGAAATGGGGAGGAAAAGGAAAAATTATGAAATTATTTTTAATAATTGAATTTTGAATTCCTGTTTGTGACGCTTTTTTTGTAAAGTTATTAAAATTATTGTAAATGTTTTTATATCATATAAAAAGGATGTTTTTTTTAGAGCGAATTTTTTTTAGAGAGGATTTCAGCTCTTGAAATTATTTTTTTTAACAAAATCAAACAAAAGCAAATCAAACGTGTTAAAAAATTAACACTTGTGTTGGTTGTATAAGTGGATACGGTAGGTTTGTTAAGCTGTTCGGTTATTTTCATTTTACTATAATGGCTGAGATAAATCGATAGAAATGTTGGACAAGAATATTTCAAACAACAGGATCAAAATATATATTTTTAAAGTCTAAATTTCAATATATTGAAGTTATACCCCTCCTTTACCTATTAAGTGATGATCTAAGAAAGCCAGTGCATGGACAAAAGAGGCGAAAAAGATAAACATTAATGATTAGAAAAAGGCGAATAAATAACACTTTGGACAGAGTAGAATATAAGCGCAACAGACGAATAAGTCTGAGAACATATGGAGACATCGATTTCAATTACGGAAAGCCTGGCATCAGCAGATATCAGCAGCTCTAAAATCTCTGCACTCTGCAAAGTAATTAAAGAAATAGTCGCACATGGAGTGACGCACTCAGAATTATAAAAAACAACTGGAGCTTAGTAACGTTTAAACACTCTAAATCTGGAAAATAAGCCTGAGAAATGATTTTCTCAGTGGGCCCCAATGCATTATTTCATTGGACATTATCAAGTACCTTGATACAGAATTGAAATAAAAATTTTCTAATCTCAACTAAAATCAAGAAAGATTACACTAACAACTGCCGATAATCTTGGACGTCTGAGTGATCTTCATCCTTAGGGATTGACATCATCCTAAGAAAGGAAAAAAAGCAATGAACGATCATGGCAAATCCCATTATTTTGCCCTAGTTAGATACTCTTCACTGTAATGGACCGTAAGACATGAACATTTTTGTGGACAGTAATTCTTTACCAGTGATTAAGAAATATTGCTTGAAAAAGAACATATTAAACAGGCTAAAAAATTTTTTACATCCATTAAAAGTTTTAGTTATTTTAATATTGAAATTTAATCAAATTTTTAATTGATTCAATTATTTATTTAATTAAAAATTATTTTTTTTAATTAAGTATATAATTGAACTAATTAATTATTTAATTCGAAATTTTTCATCATTTTATATATTTTTCAATTAAATATATCATAAATATAATTAAAAATTTGTTTAAATTTAAAGCAAAAACAAATAAGACTTTTAATAAATAAAAAAGTTTTTTTTTTCTGTGACCTTAAAAATTTATTTTTTTCCTACCAAATTAAACTTAAACTCATTTATACCCCTAATACTTGCTTATTATGTATTTAGGCCCTTTTTCTTTTTATTCTTGACCAATTTTCAGTTCCTTATAAAAAAAAAAGAAAACAAAACAGAACAGAACAGAAGAGACAATGAATTTGTTTGTTCGAGTGTGTTGGAACATGTACCAAGAATATATGTCGCATTGCGTGCCATATGACAATGTCATAAAAATTTATAATAACAATATTTCAATGTCACAGCAGGATATCATTGTTACCATGTTAACGCTTATTTTTTCAGATACACAAAATTTTTTTTAAAAAAACTGAAGAAATATAAAAACAAACATTTTCTAAAGAGAAGAAGGCAAATAACAACAACAACAAAATAATTCGATTCTTTTAAAGTTTTTCTGTTTGTTCTTATTTATAATTTGTATAAAATCTGAGACTTTTGTTGTTGGTTTTTGCTTTTTGTTTTAAGAAAAGTTTTTAAAAAACTTTATAATAAAGACAATGAGGCACAAACAATGACGGCTATAGAGAGAGAGATGATGATCACCATCATCATGTGCTGGATTGTTAATACTGACGATGAGGATGTTATAAATGGTGCAGTTAAACATAAAGAATTCAATGTTTTGTATATTTTTTAAGTGTTCTTTAAGTCTTTTACGGTTTTGTTGAAAAAATCTGGAAAGATCGTTATTTTTATCATGTTGGATGTAGACATACACTGCGTGCAAAAATTAAAAGTTCTTTTTTTTCAAAACATGGTATAACATCGGGACTTAAGGCATTTGGTTTTTTAAGAGAACTCGTTTATGTCAAGGGAACTTTCTGAAATTCCGTTTTATCTACGAGGATATGTGAGGAAGTCCTACTTAAAATAAAGGGAAACACATTTTTTTGTTGACTTTATTTTTTTTGACACAACTTGCTTTCATTCAAGTAAACTTTATCATGCGTTTCACTTTTTTTAAAACCTCAAAATACAATTTCCGCAGCACATGTTTTTTCCTAAAAATTATTTTTTTTATTAATTTTTTGGAAAAAATTTAAGAAACTGACATACATTTATGCGATGCCTGTAGTCACAACTCCTCTGTGAATTAAAATTATATATCGAATTCCGTATTTAAATATTAAACTAAATGCCTCAATTGGTCGTCTTGAGTGACCATGAAATTTTAGAAAATTTTAATTTCAAATAAGAACGAAATCTTTTGGACCGCTTGGAACAATTTATAAATGGGAAAGATTTTACCCAACTCTATTTTAAATGATGTATATAAATATATTTTAATCAATTCGAATGTTTAAAAAAGAGGATATTTTACTTTCCGTAGTAAAGCCTTAGAGTTTTTCACTCACTCTTAAAAGTATTTTTATTTAATTATTTTTTTTATTTATTTATTTTTTTTCGACCATCACTAATGCCAGAACTAGAAAATTGGGCTGTTTGATATGAATTTTCCTGCATTGGAAGTGACATGAAAAATCTCAGCATAAAGATACGAACTATTCGTCTGAAAACAAAATATCTCTGTAATGCAAAGTGCCATTCGCTGAATAACCGACCATAAATGCATGAGCTCTTAATGGAAAGTGTGTTGTACACAAAAATGTGTGGATATTGGGAACGAGTTGCCTAATCTCGTAAGAGTACTTTTCGTCGTAGTATCAATAAAAAAGTGAAACACAGCCTACGTTGCCTCGGTGTTCAAGAGAGTCAATGTCACATATGAGCCTCTTAGGCCTCTCTTGTATGCGGTCGAGTAACTTCATAATAGATTTTGAAGCACCGGCTCATAAATGAGAGTTGCATTTTATTTTCAGGCGGATGTAAGTAGGATAATTAGTAAGGAGATCAGATGGAAAGAAATATTTAATATTTTTGTCCTTGAGCAATTCGACTGTACGTCCATTTCATGTATTTACCCAAGCTTTAAGAGAAATTAAAAACTTTTTGTGTTAGAACTCAAATTGATAATTTTACAATACACTGTACTGTTAAGCTTGATTTTTATGTACAAAAGATGTGATCTTTCAAAAAGTAAAAAATATATAAAAAAAGTATTTCCACGCATGGTATGTTTAACTGAGAATCCGTTCTTTATTTTTTCTTAAAAGAAATTCTACCTTTTCGAATAAAAAAAACTAAATAAACAAATAATAAACAACAGAAAAAGATATAAACGTAAATTACGTTAAAAAGGTTTTAAATTTCATTCACAAGAATTTCTGTGTGTTCTGCTCAAGTGAAGAACACTTTTTTTCATGGCGTAGTCAAATTAACCCACTGAGTCAAATTAACCCACTAAGATATAAATGCTATTTTTTTAATTATAAATATAAAGCAAGAAATCTCGTATTTTGTTTACTTTAATAAATTGGTTAAACGGATGGTGTTCACAACGTTCACTAGCTAAAGTGGATACATAAGTAGACGCGAAGAATGATGATGACATTTGTAGAGCTCTAAAACATGCTGTATATTTTTAGTAACTGTCTAATTTTTCTTGGTTTAAAAACATTAACACACATTCATCGTCAGTTATTTTTCTTTCTTAAAAAAAATTTGAATAAAACATAAATGAACTTAAGCCTGACTAAAAAGTATTGGCTTGGTATTATACTAAGCATAAATAATTAGTGAAACTAATAAGCTAATAATTATTTTCAAGTCAAATGTTAAAGAAACTAACAGTTTTGATCAAATGTTCTGTTAATTTTCAGTGAAAAAATTTTGACAGTTTGGTATGACAGAAAAATCTGGAAATAAATTAAAAGTAAATTGTAGATTAATGGTAACTTTGTTAGGTATATCACCTATATCAGACTGAAAATGGAATATAACTCTCATGTTTGGGCTGGTGCTTCGTAGTCTATTTTGGAGTTACTCGACCGCGTACAGGAGAGAGCGAAGAAGCTCATCGGTGACAGTAGGGTATCCAGCTCGATTGACTCACTGCAGCATCGACGCAATGTGGGGTGTGTTGCACTGTTTTATCGTTACTACAACAACGGAATGTGCTCGTTTGAAATCAGGGAACTTGTTCCTGAAAACCCTAATTTCATACGCGCAACGCGCTCTGTATCAAGTGATGCTCTATGGCCAGTGAATCGCACTACGCATTACAGAGAAATTTCGTTTTTTTAACCGAACAGTTCGTATGTAGAATAAACTCCCTGCAGAGGTCTTTTCTGCCACTTTTAATGCGCAAAGATTCAACTCAAATGTCCACAATCACCCCTCCCTCTAACCCCTTTCCCACAACCTAATTTCCTAGTTCTGGCGCAATGCATTGCATAAGTAGGGGTCATCACCTAAGTGCTGGTCCTAATTAAAAAAAAGGAATAATAATAAAAATTAATAAAATTTACATTAAAATGGCAGCTGTACCTTAATGTTAAAAGTTACAAACTCAATGACAAAATTAAAAAGGAAACCTTGTACTCTGTAGTGAAGATTAACAAGAGAAATCATCAATTAATTAACAAAATATTTATTGTTATGCCAAACGAATCTTTAACCAGCAGTCATTTAATGTCAGTGGTTAATTATTTTCTAATTCATCAATATGAACAAACCAACATCATAAGCAATATGATCTTTTCTTTTCTTTTTTTTATTATAATTTACAAAAAATAAATTACCCACAATTAATTTTAAAACCCCAACAATAATGATAATGAAAAACATAGAAGAAAAACATACTCACACACACACATACAACATTTAAATAAAATAATTATTGTTGACGCCTGTTTGACTACTTGACCAACTACTGCACTTTCAAACACGATCCATTCACTCATTCATCCATACATTCTTCAATCATACGTCGAAAAATGAAATGAAATGAAATGAAATTGTTGGTTAATTGATGGTTGGTAATACATCACTAAAACACATTTGAGGTTGGCAGCTTAAAAGGTGATTACGAGAAAACCATAAAGCATAAACCGTATAAATGAAACAACGGTACAAACAAACAAACAACAACAGCAACAACAGCAGCAGAAATGCATTAGCAGTTTTTAAAAAGTCATATTTTTTCTTGCTGCTTCAAAAAATACAGGTAGCTTCTTTTTGTATAAAGTTGTTTGTTGTTGTTGCTTGTTGTTGGTATTAGTCCTACCAACATTTCAAAGATCACACCTTTGAACGGCAACATAGAGGTTGCTGTGTGGCCTTTTTGTTTAGATTTGTTTAATTTGTGGTTTTCCGCATTCCATTTGGGCGAATGTGTTAAGAAAACTATAAAACGATTTTATGATCTTCAAATTCATAAATTTTAATTGAGCTAGAAACGCCCCTAATGTTGGTAAATTATTTTTTTTTATATTGTTTTTTCTACTGTTTTACTTTACATTTAGTTTTATAGTTTATGTTTTATGATTTATGGTTATTTTCTATTAAAAACTCATAATAAGAAATTAAACGGTATTTAATTTTATCTTAAATATTTTGAAATTTCAATTTTACCTTTTCTCTAAATCAAAGTTTCGAATATAAATTTATTATCATTTGTTTAATGACCGCTTTTAGCGTAATTTAAAATATGTATCGTAAAAAACAAATAAATAAATGTAATTAAATTTGTTTTTTTGCCGTTAAATAATCATAAAAATAGACTCAACCAAAGTATATTTAGGACACAAAGAGCTTAAATTTGTTAAAAGTTTCAACACATTTTAGTTTTATGACATCAAAGGCAATGGCCAATAGAAGATTTCATTATATTTTTATACTTAAAAATTGTGTTAAAAAATGTAAAAAGGAAAAAAAACCAATTTGCTTTTAAGCTACTAATTGTTTAATATCAATTTTGATAACTTTTTTTTATTGCTTGGGCTTGTAGTTTTCGATCACACTGTAAGTGAAAGTGTTGTCATAAAAATCTAAAAATGCTGTAGAACGTCTTTTTTTCTAAAGTTATAATTTTTTATTATATTTTTTTTTTGTTACGTATATTTTTTTTAGCGGGTAAAAGGATTAAGATTGTAGTTCATAAAAATATTTGCAGAAGAGGAAGACTCATATTTTTGTGTTGTTCCCCAGTAAGATAACGATTTTCGGCCAATTACGAATTTTAGTTATACTTCACCATAGTGATGTTAAAAATTGTCCTACACTGTTATAATTTCAAATTTTACACTTTTAGATCTTTGGTTTTTACTCTTATCATAATAATTCAGTTTCTTGGCGACATTTTGAGGAAAAAATTCAATATTTTAGAGATTTATTTTTAAACTTTTTAATTGTTGTTGTTTGATATTTTTTTCGTGTTAATTCGTGCTGGTCACTCTTGTGGATTTCATGTTTTCTTATATTTTTTTTATATAAAAATTGACTAAGCAATCGATTTTTTTGTGAATATTTCTAAACCTAACTTAAACTTTTATTTTTTGTTCGATATTTTGCTTTTTTAAATGACTTCAAAAAAAGAAGGAGCAGAACAGCAGCAGAAGACTGAAGAACTCAGACATTTTTGAACCGATTAAAAAAATTTTTTGTATTTAAAATATGATGCTTATAGATTGATACCGTTTTAAAAATAAATCAATATTTTAAAAAATAAAGGGTGTCCCCATACAACGTACATTATAAACCGTACAGGACACCACTTAAAAATTAAGAAAAAAATTGCGCTGCAGTGATGTAACTCCCGATAGCAATACAAAAATGTTTTTAAAAATAAAAGGGTGTCCCCATACAACAAACATGTTTTTTAAGTGAGTTGTGAACCGTAAAGCGCACTTCTTTCAAATTAAAAAAAAGAGCAAAAAGATATAAAAAATAAATCTAAAAATTCAAGGGTGTCCTCATAGATGACGTAAATTGACTTATATGAGCCTATCTTTTAAACTGTTACAACCGTTATTATGACAAGTATGAAGATTCAAATTTATAAATTAAAGGTTGCCCCAATAGTTTATTTAATTTGATGTTTCTGTTCGAACTCTTTAACAGTTTTACACAGACAGTTGAAGTTTACAAAAGCCTGTAAAGCGAAGTCCGCTATAACAGCAAGTATAAAATTTGCTTTGGAAATTAAAGGGTGTCCCAATAGTATAGGCCAAGTTTGAACCGTTATAGACAGACAGCTAAAACTTGTTTTGAAGTCGGTTTTTTGCTAGAATTAATTATAAAACTTTTAAATTAATTATAATTTTTATTAGTTATTTTTAATGGCTGGTTTTAAATTAATTTTAATTTGTTTATTGCAATAGAAATCTTTAGAGAAATTTGAAAATTATGAGGAAAATGTGATTTTTTATTGAAACTTTGACTGTTTAGGAAAATGTCAGTTTCACTGGCCATATTGAATTTCGTTTTTCAACAGAGAGGAAAAAATAGTAAAAAAAAATAAATAAATAATAAAAAAAACAAAAAACAACGTTTAAAAAAATATTTTTTTTAACGACAAATTATGGATTTACTGATTAAAAGGTTTTTATTGTAAAAAATTTTATTATTCTGCTTAATACGTAAACATCATGAATTTAAAAAAGTTTTAAGAAAGATAAAAAGCTCCAATTTGTAAAAATATTTTTCACAATTAATCTACGAAATCGTCCATTATAAAATAATTTAAAAAGGAACATTAAAGAGATTAAAATACAAAACATTTGTACATATTTATTTGCCACTTAAGATTAGCATTTGTCTGACATACAACAACACAAATTGCAACAATTGTCAGAAATTTTTCAATGAATTCTTATGAATTTAAAAACACGAAACAGAAAGACAAGTCATTCTACAAAGGAAAAATTAAACATGAAAAAATTAAGTTTTTCCTACACACACATGCTAAATGTCACATGAAATAAAAATATACAACAGCGGGGAAAAAAAGAGTGACATGAAAAGAAATAAAACCAAATTTGTACTTAAATAAAGTAGCAAATAAAAAACTTACAAAAGATATAAATAAAATGAGAAAAAAATTTAGCGTAAATTAAGAAGAGAAATAATAATGAAATAAAAAAAGCGATCATGATGATGTCTGAAATGCATGAGATAGATGTCATGTAGCCAACAGTTAAAGTGGCCACAGTGTGAAATAAAAAGAGTTTACAATTACAAATATTAATTGCTTTAACAGACAGACATCACGTAGTATTTGTAAAATCATGGTCTCTTTCTTGTTCCCTTATATTTGTCTGGTTTGGTTTTAAGATGTTTGAATTGTTTTGTTTTTCCCTGTAAAGCCTTTTCACAAATGGATGAAAGATCCCAGAAACATTTAAAATTGTAAATTGTTGCGTTTCACTTTTATTTAAAGTTTTTTGTTTGCTGTTAAAATTTTTATTTAAAATGGAATTTAGCAGCAATTGGTTGTCAGCAAATTACTGAAATAATTACGCACACATTAACAAATTACTCAATTGTTGTTGTTTATTTTATTTATTATTTTTTTTTTTTAACTCTTATGTTGCTTTATTTTTATTCCTAGCATTTCTTATCTGTAAGTGAATACTGAAAAAAAGTATCTAAAACAATTTGTAGTCGGTTTTTGTATAAAACAGTCGCTGACAGCTATATGCTCGATTGTTCAAATGTCTGTTGGCGGGCTGTCCTTTCCGTCTGTCTGTCTTTCAGTTTCCTGTCGTTAAGTAATTGCAATTTTTTTTTTGTTTGTTTTCCAACTCTGAATTATTGAGTGTGCCATGGCATGGAGCTGCCAGTGATGCCATGGAATGTGCTGATCATTGATTAACGGCAAAATGTCAAGCAAATTGACTTGACTTGAAATATGCGATTTAATTGGAAAACATAAAGAAAAAAGAAAAACAGAAACGAAAACATGTGGACATTAAATCAATAAATTTAAAAAAATGTTTTTAGTAAATTTAAAAAAAAAACTTTTGTAGTTTTTACAACTTATTCAAACATTTAAAAAGCCTTATGACTTGTAGTAGTGTTTAATTAAGATCAACCACCCAAAACAATTAAAAATGAAAATAAAAAAAATGTTTAGTTTTTTATGTTTTAAATGCGGCTCAAACACGCATTACAATTAGAAAAAAAAATACTCTGACATAAAAATGTTCCTTTTTTTAAATTCTGGTTAAGGACATTTAGGACATTTAATGCTTAACGGTCGTAAAATTAGTTCTGGTTTCTCGCGATTAAACATAAAAGTAATAATAATTTATTTTACGATCATTTAGCATGAACGCGTGTTTGAATTATAATTTTATAATAAATATTTAGCATTTTTTTTAATAAAAAGGATAGAAAGTAAAGCATTTTTTTCGACAAAATAATAATCATACCATTTTCATGTCTAGCATGAGAGTGTGTTATCACTTATGTCAGATATCAAAAGGACATTTTTGTCACTTCATCATCAGAGCTGACTCTTTCTGTAGACTTAATTAATACCAGAAAGACTTAAAGCTTATTTAAAATATTTTTCGGTGCTAAGTATTCCTATTATAATTATTATTTATTTATTATTATACATTTATTTAAAATATATTCCATGGCTTGTCTATGGCGTGAAAAAAAAATATAATTTAAATATGAATTTAAAAATAAATTTGTTTTTCTTATGTTAGGAACACAACTAAGGTTTGGGATTTTCCGGAATTTTTAATTTCCCGGGAAACGGGAGAAAATATTATCGCATTCCCAGGATATCCCGGTATTCCCGGGAAAAAAGCAATTCTTAAAGAAAAGTTTATTTAATGAAGTTATATTTAAAATTTCATAGTTTTATTAAAACATGAACAAACAATCGGTAAATAATTGTTTGAACAGTTTATAAAACTTAAAAACAATTCAGGTGACAAGGCCTACATATGTACAATTGTACTACGTAACGAGTGATAACAAAGATAAAATACTGAAAGAGTATTTTATTAAATTTTTTTTGAAAGATGTGATTTTAGACCTGCATTTAACAACTCACCATATATACTGTCGCTTGTTTTCGTTGCAAAATTTCCAACAGTAGAAAAAAACCCTTTCACTTTCTACTGAAGTAGATTTTGTTGTCAGCAATAAGTTTTAAAGATTTTCCATGTTCTTGTTTCAAATGTTAGTGTCTTCAAATAACTCCAAATTCTTTTCAAACAAATAAGTAACCTTTTGTTTTATTTTATATCTTACTAGCAATTCCCACGACTTCGTCTGCATATCATTTCTCATTATCTTAAAGTTGAAATTTAGAAATATGTGTTTTTAAACGTTTGTTGTAGAGATCTGTAAACAGTGTTAAAAATTTTCCATTTTTAAAAATAAAATGTGCTGACAACTGTTTTAGAACCATTATCCCGATAAAATTGGGTTACTTCACATAGGTATCGCTAGTTTCTCTACAAAATGACATATTTTTATGAAAAATAGTATCTTATATTTGAAGCGAGATTCTAAGGGACCTCCACACAAAATTTTATTAAAATCCAACCAGCAGCTTTTACGTGATGCGAACACAGACAGACAGATAGACGGACAGACAAAAATTCTAAAAATAGGTGTTTTGTATTCCATATCGATTACTATATACACCAGCATTTAAATTTTCAAAAAATATTTCATGTACAGAAGTATAGATGAAGTCGAATTCACACGAAACGAGATATTTAAAAATTTTAAAATGTCACAACCAAAATATTAGAAAAACAAGCAGTGTTTTTTTTAAGTGCGAATGATTTTAAAATTCCCGTTTCCCGAGAATTTAGCCAAAAATTCCCTCCCCATTTTCCCCCATATTTCTACTGCTTACGCTGACGAGCGACGAAAAAATCGAAATAATAAGACCATGTTTCGCTTTGGTTTTAAAGTATTTTAGTAAATAAAATTATTTTACTTAAATAATTAATTTATTTTTATTTTAATGCATTTAAGATAACTGTGTTTTTGTTATTGTTTTATTTTTTGAGTATTATTATTTTATATGATCACCCTATCTGGCATCAAAAAAGAATTATGAATATTTTTACTATCTTAACAGCAAATTATAAAAGTGCAATGTGGGGTTTTTTGGATTTGATATTGTTACTGTTTGATATTGTTATTGTTATAAAAAAAATTCAATTGAATCTGTAGTCGTACATTGATCTCTCAAGTAGTAACCCGATGTTAACGGAAAAAAATATTCAAATTGTACAAAGTACGAAGCATTTCTATTTTCAGAAATTCATTAATATTATTTATTATTTTATGTTAATATCACATAACATTTTTAAATAAAAATGATATTTATTTGTTGGCTTGAAAAGCCGGTATCTGTACGTATTTCGCTGGTTGCTTAAGCCAAAAATATTTTCCTTTAAGTATAAAAAATTCAAAAAACAAAGCATGAGAGTTATTGAAGAAGCCCATACAAAAGATAAAAAATAACTGTGTTGCTTTAATTTTTAATACGCCTTACGAGCTGCATTAAGAGTTGGAATATACGAATCCTAATGTAGATAGGAATGTAAGAAAAAATAAATTCAATTCTTCAACTAGTGGGGTATTAAGGGATTCAGTTATGGCACCAAATAAATTCTATGAATAATTGAAGCAAAATTGATTTAAGCTAATATCATCGAACCTGTGACAATATACTTAAAGAGGCATCTCTGGTAGGGCTAACCCATCTTCAGACAGAGTAAATAAAGACAACTTCGGAAGAAACATGGAGGTAATTCTCTAAGGTAACTCTAGTATTAGGAGCAAGATTATCATTTCGAAAAGTAGTGTTTCCAAAACCAAACATAATAATGAAAACACTGGAAACTACAAAGCAGTCCAACTGTAGAAGCGATGTACCAGAATTGTGGGTTGCTAAGGACTTCTCTCTGTCGCAATCGGAGTCATTAAAATGTAGGCACTAAGGCCTTTCAGTGGATAAACTTTGCAAAACTAAAACTGTTTGGTGTTTAAAAGTCATTTAGATAGAAAAGTGAATGGTGCTCTTAAATGACTTTAATTCTCCTATGACTCTTAAGCAGGAATTTTGATTAGAGGAGGAGTCGACGTTATACGTCCGGTGTGTGAATGGCGTAATACTGTAGACATTGTAGATTGAAAAGTAGGAGGCCTGCTTTAATATTCCCTTGTTAATATTAGTTGAATAGCTTCTTGCTTTTATTAACCTTCTTGATTTGTTATTTCATGCAGTTAATCATCTTGCAATTTATAATTGCAGTTACTTAATTTGTAAAAAGGAGGATTATTGAATTTTTCAAGACGTGAAATTATTATTTTTTTTTCTTCTATTTGTTAAACAATATTTTTTTATTTTCACAGCATGTATTTAAGTAAAAAACAATGAACTAAAAAGAAAAGTAATGAAACATATGCCAATATAATTCACACAAACACACACACACATATACACACATATCAACAACTATTACATTAATAATACAAAAAGTGGGATTAAGAGTTTTTATTTCAATTATCCAAAAAGGCAAACAGCAAAAAAAGAAAAGGTAATTGAAGAAATCGGCCTCCTTTTAAAGAGCAACAAAAAAGAAAAATCCTTTTGAAAAAAAGAACAAAGAAGAAACCTTTATTTTGCCACTTATTGTTGTTGATGCACACACGCCTGTTTTATTCAACCAACTTAAATCGTTCATAGGCTCTCTCGTTGAACAGCAACCAAAATGTATTGTTTGTTGCTACTTAACTTTTATTCTGCGTACATATTTCCTTTTTGTTTTTATTGTTTGTGTGTGTGTGTTTTTTTTTTTCACTATTTGCAATGGCTGGGCTGACTGACAAAAGCATAAAATGAAAAAAATAATAATTGTTGCAACAACATCATCGTTTTATCGCGTTTGTTAATCAGTTTTAGTTTCGGCCTCGTTGACTTCATACAATGCTTGACGGTTTTTTTTTTTTGGAAAGAAGAAAAAAATTCAATACGGTGCCTTATTTCATGCAACAACATTTGGCAGACTGGCAATTTTGTTTATTTGTTGCAACAACCAAGAGTTTGTAGACATGTGTATTTTTACATTAACACACCCTTGTGTTTTCCCTGAATAACTACTGCATTTACATTTATTTTTGTCTGGTTTTTCTTTTGTTTCTTATCAAATTTTGTTGTCTGAGGTTTTAAATTTCCATCATTATTATGTCAAAATTTATATTGATCAGATTTGACACGTGATTAGGTTTGACAACAATAGCAACATCCGTAATAATTGTGCCATAATGTGTCAACAATTAGTTTTTCCCATGTAATATTTTCTTCTATCGAATAATTTAAGTTTTAAAAATTTTATATCTTTAAAAACCGTTTTAATTTCTATGCATTTTGAATTAAAAAAAGTTTAGAATCCCAGCCAGTAAAAAAAAAAAACTTTAAAGGCCAGACCTTAAACTCTTAAATTATTTGAATCAATTAATTGAAATCTTTTTTTATTAAAAAAAATTTAAAAGTTTTAAAATTTTGTGAAAAGGATGATAAAAAATATTTCATATTCAAATAAATTTTTTAAATAAAAATAAAAAATGTTACAATCCAACACAGTTTAAAACAATTGCAATTTTATGCAAATATTAGGAGAACGTATCGAAATAAAACACCTGAATGATGTGAAGACACAATCATATAAATTCCAAAACCCACTTAACGATTCAACTAAACAATCGTCTCAACACAAAGCGGGCAATGGGAAAAGACATTAAATTAAAGAAACGTATGACAAGTTGACCACAACAAACTAGCAGTCGCACAATGCACAAACCGCAAGTTGGCGACTTGAGCAATTAAAGCACACACCCGTAGAGAGTGACGCGACGCTTGCGCCGTTGTTTAAGACCAGAAAGTATAATTTTGTTTGTTTTTGTATAATTTTTCACCAAACTTTTTTCTCTTTTTTTCGATTCTACTGCAACGTTGTTATTTGTGAGTTGTGTGGTTTTTAATGAGTTTAACATGTAAAATGAAATTTACTTCATTTAGTTTTATTTTATTTTTCTTTTTTTTTTTTCTTTGTATTTTATTATAAATAAATTGTTTTGAAATTAAAATGTTTGTGTGTGTGTGTGTTTTTTTAGCTTTAAAATATTTTATTTTCATTAACTCAAGCTGTTTACAAAAATGAAGGAAAAAAATTAAAAAAATAAAATAAAAATAAGTGTAACTTTTTATTAATTCTCAGACACACACAAACACACGCCACACCAAATTCATACAAAACACATATAGCACCATCTAATGAGTTGAGGGACGGACATTGTAGATGCATATCAGACAATTAAATAAATGTATGGAAAAATAAAATTTGTTTATTATAACACTATGGACTCAGTTAAACAGCAGGCAGTTTTTGACTTTTAAACGGATGCTGTGAGTTTAATTGTTTTTTATTTTTATAATTTTTATTTATTAATTTTGCAAATGTTTTTTTTTTAATTCGTCATTTTTAATGAGTTAAAATTCAGGTATAATTTCCTTTTTTCAAAAAAGAAAAACCTATTAACAAAAAATATAAATTAATAAAAAACAAAAAAGAATAATAATTAAAACGAATAAATGCGTTTCACATAATTTAGTTTTATTTAGTTCAAGTTCTTTTTAAGTGGCAAAAACTTCACGCCATATAAAACGTTTCAAAGGTATTTAAATTATAACGCAGACCCAAGCAACTTCAAGATTACCACAGTCACCTCACCAATACAAACATTAGCAGCAACAAAGAATACAACAAAAATAATAAAAAAAAACACAGGTGTTATCAGACATTAATGACTTTAACAAAAGTAAGTTATTGCATTAAATCCATTAAAATAATGCATTTTTAACTTGTTAAATGTTGGCATTTCAGAAATATATTGAACATTAATTTGATAAAGTCCGCTCAAATTTATAAGGATATTTTTTGTTTGTTAATGGCTCGTTAAATGTGCTTTTATTTCGCATGAAAATTTCAAGACAAAAACAAAAAAAAAACAAATTTCGATTAAATATTAAACACGTAACATTCAGATGGAGTATAGAAATTGCATAAACTTAACACACACACACACACACACGCTTCTATGGTGTGGTTCTTGCAAGATGAACAAAAAACAATACAAACTGGAAATAAAAAATAAATAAAGATTTTCATAGTTTGGCTGTCACAAGTTCTCCTCTTCAAGGGCTTGATTTTTAATTTTTTACACTTTTTTCTACTTTATTTTACAGAATGGAAGATTTTAAACAAATGTAATGCAGCTTGTATTTTTCGAAAACATTTCTTAAAAAAAAAGATAAATTTCAACTGAAACCGAAAGTTGAAATTTTTACTTGAATAAGAGATTTCCCTTTAACTATAAAAATTTCAAGTTGCGTGTTGTAAAGGTTACACAACATTCGGCTTAAAAGGCGCACATAAAAAAATTAATTTTTTTTGTTTATTAAATTAAAGTTTGCTTCACAATTGAGGGCTGTGAACAACCTACAAAAATATGATTATTTTAATTTTTGCTATAAAAATAAGGGGAAAAATATTTTGATTGCCTAAATTATTTCCAAAATTAAAAAAAGCAATTACCCCTTTATAAAATCAAATAAAATTTTTTAACATTTATTAATTATTTCTTTGTTCCTCAATGAAAGATAAAGGAAAGTTAAAGAAAATAAAACGATATTTTAATAGAAAAAAGAAAAAAAAAAACAATAAATCATTAAGAAAGTGTTAGCGAACAATAATAAAATAGTAAAAGTGCATTTGAGAAAAATATATATTGAGAATGTTTAACGGAATTAATCAAAATATTGGAGCAATTAAACGAAACAAAATATTTTTGTTGTTTTTCTTTTTTAATATTTAAACATGACCTTAAGCCGGAGTTAATCTTGTCAACTATATTTTTTCTTTTCTATTAAATTAATTTGAATTATTTATTGCAGGCGAATGCTTCTGTTAGAGAGTACTTAAAGTAGAACTTGTATTTCTCACTCTTTGTACTTTCAAAAAACAATTTATCATTTGGAGACACTAAAAAAAGTACTTGGGGAAAAGCTGTCCTCGATCTTGACATTTACAATGCATTTGGAACAACAAGAGTGAGCAACATAAAAATTCCTAAGATTTTTATTGATTTCACAAATAACATTATATTTGTGATAATTTTTTTCTATTTCGGAAAATTTTAAATTATTTTGCATATAAATTAGAAGTTGTAGTTGTGAGGTTTTTTTATATCGATTTATATTTCCACCCGCAATATGGTTTTGCATTCTGGAATTTTAGTTATTTTTAAAATTTTTTTTCCCAGTCAGGATTTGAACCGTGGATATTATAATTTTAAAATTAATTAAATTTGAATTTCATTATTTACTACTTTTGAGTTAAATGGCGAAAACAGAATATTCGACTCTACCTTATTTGCTTAAGACATTGTATTTTTTTTTAGAGAATATTAATCTTTATTTAAAAATTCTTAAGTTTAATAATTTATTTTTCTTTAAATATTTTTTTTAATTAATGAAAAATAATTTCTAAAGATAATTTAAGTCAAAAAAAAAAAAAAAAAACGAAAAAAATCTTAAGCAGTCGTTTATTCTTGCACCAAACAAATATTGAATTAAATCCGATTTAAGCCTTACTTCCACATTTTAAAATATTTTATAAAAATTTGCAAGAAACACTCTTTTCTAAATCTACTAAAACCTACTACATCAATGCGTATGTTATGTTTAAAATCAAATCGCTTGTAAATTGATTAAAATCAAACAGATAATATTCAAAAAGAAACAAAAATAACAACAAATTTAAACATGAGTAGCAAAATGGTGAAGAAAAAAAAAAACTATTAACATGGAATATATTGCTTGTAAAACGTAACAGTTATCAACCTCTTACTGTCACAAAAGCTAATTAAACACGAAGTAAAGAATAAACACACATACAACGAATTATCATTATTGTCAAAGTGATGGCGTTGAAAACTTGACAAGAAGCTTGGCGTATCGTATCATAGTTTCTGTATATTTATTTAGAAGCCATAAAATTCAAAATCACGTTGGCTGAGCTCTACCAACTCTATATAACAAAAACACACTGACTGCCTAAACCAACAACCACTTCTGGCATTAACCAATCAATTTTAAATGTTAAGAGAAACATTTATTTTTTGATGACTTGTACAAGACATTAAACGGTCACTACCAAAATGCCATTAAGTAGGCAACAAAATATACTTCAGTGATTATTTACAGATATAAAAGGAAAACTCAAAGAAAAATAAAAGAAAAAATGCTTAAGCAGTTGCTATTACAACACATTACCGTCATGTTTGTCAAGAACGCAAAACAATAAAGTGATCAAAATAATTGCATCAGCAAAAAAAGATTGTTAAAATATTGCTAATAAATTTTAATTATTATTTTTGTTTTCAATTTTCTTCTGTTAAATATTAAAAAATAAAAATAATAATAAAAAATAAACATTTTGATAAATTAAATTCATAAATGTTTTACTTCAATGCTATTAACCTCCCTTTTAATAAATTATAAGTTTTTACTTCACTTCATAAATAAATTAGTTGCTGTCCAAAAGGAAAACTTAAATCAATTAAGAAACTTCAAGTATTTTTACATTTTATAGCAAAACAGTTTAGCATATTTGATCATTTATACATCATTCACATACAACTGTTGCGTGTTTTATTACAATTTTTAATTTTATGCTCTACGTTGCTGTATTTGATATCAACAAACAAACTTTTATCTTAAACTTATCATTGTAAAAATATTATTTTTTTATTTATAAAATATTCGGATAATAAAAAAGAAATTTAATTGAAGTGAAATAAAGTAAAATAAAATGTCAGAAACAAAAGACTTAAGAAACAAACTGGAGCCAAGCACACGCATGCACGTACTCACGCTCACACGAAACTGTTAAATGAAATTTAATTGTAATGGAAATTATATAAAATATTTATTTAGTTTTTTATTAATTCTTTGGGTGTTTCATAATTTGTTTAAAGTAAAAAATAATTTTTGGTTTCAAAACTCACAACATTTTTATTTGTTTTTTTTTTGTTACTTTTGTAACGAAACATGGAACTTCTTTTAAAAGTTCTTGTTTAAACACACCATTGATAGAACAAATCTCTTTTTTAAAGATCACTATCTTTAATGAAATGTTTTAAAGGATCTTTTTGAAGAGATATTTTGTAATATGTAGCTTTAGAAAGAACTTCTTTGTTACACACCGAAGGTAATACAAACAGGAACTATAAAAATTATATATTTTTGTTTTATTTCTGAATTTTGGCAGAATTAATTGCTATTTTTCTATTTTAATTTTTTTTTTTTGCAAAAAGCATTGTTACTCAAGTTTTTTCAATTTTTATAAATAATAAAGAAGCTCAAAAATTCTGAGAAAATTTTTGTTCCTTTGGACTGTCCAACGAACTGAAACTAAAAAAGTACAATTAATGAAAGCAGTATGCAAACTTGAGAATTTGTTTTCGCAAAATGGAAGTCTTTAACTTATTATCTGGCTGTAATGAAGATAATGTTGATGATTGTAACTAAATACTGAAAATTAAAAAGAAAGGAGAGTCAATATTGACGGAGCCCTTATTGAGTATTGGAATAATAGAAAGTTTGTTCTTTTAAGGCTAAGAAAATTCGCTTTGATTATATACTCTGTAGGTCGAAGGGTCGTTTTTAGCTTTAAAATTGATCCCTGGAAGCTTGCGCTATAATCTGTGTGAAGAAAATTCGGAAGCAATTATGGTTGCGAAACTTAGTTATAATGATTTTTGATCAGGATTAAGTGTTTTCTTTTAACTTTTTTTTTAATTTAACTCTCTCTGTCTCTCATATATATATAAATTTAGAGAGATGTAGTGGATCTTTTATTTGGATACGGGTGGATTTAAAAGTTGTTTTTTTTTACTTCAAAGCGTGAAATCCACAAAATTGCTTAGTCTGTCCATAAAGAAATTAGCACAAATTTGGATAGTTATAGTTCTTAAGTTCTGGCAATAAAACAGTTTAGCAAAGAATGAAAGCTTTTATGGTGTCTTACGGAAGGGCGAAAAAGGTTCATCTCCAGTATATTGAAGTCTTAAATGGCTTTTGTGGCACCGTAATGAAAAATTGTTAATAACGACACCACAAAAAAACTTTTTGCTTTACCAAGCAGCATAAGGAAGAATTTTTAACAATCATGATTACACAGAATGCACTATGCCAATATTTCAATGCTGCAATACATTCGAGAATTGGAAGTATTGTTTATGTTTATTATTTGTTAAAGAAAAAAAGGAAAATAATAAATGTTAAAAAAAGAATACCTCAAAATACATATTAATGATTATAATTGTTTCCTGCAACAGTCAATGTAATCAATTCCCAATAATTAATCATAAAAGTCTCAGTCCTTCCACCAAAAATGCTTATTTCAACACTCGATTACCTTTTTTGAAAATTTAACAATTAACTTTTATGCAAAAAAATATTAACTAAAAATTAAAATTATTTTTTATATTTCCAAAAACATAAATATTATAATATAACATAATAAATAATTTCTGCAAAAATAAAATACCTATTAAAATAACAATTATTTCAACAAATAATTTCTGTAAAAAAATAAATCTGATATTAATAATTATTTATGTCAAAGGAAAAGAAAATTCAAAATGCATAAGATATTTTGAAAATAAACAAAAAAGCGATCAAAATGGTACTTTTAATTTTCTTATGGTTGCTTTTTTCCTTGTAAAATTCAAAAATAATTATTATTGTCAGTCATATGTATAAATTTTCATTTAACAGTTAATTTTCTGGTTTTATTATTAGAACTTTTAAAGAAGCTTTTTTGTTTTAAAAGAAATTTTTTAATTTTTCTAGAAATTGCTTTCTAACATTTATTCTGTTAGAGTTACGCTTTTTAAACGTTGTTTAAGAAGTTTCCCATAAAAAAATTTTATTTTGATTCTGTTTCATAAGAGGAAATCTTTAAAATTGTATTTTTAAGAAGGTATTTGTTCTAAAAAGTTCTTGGAGAGTATTTATTTTTTAAGGTTCATGATATTTTCCATTTATTCAAAAGTACTCTTTTAAGAAGTACTTTCCCTGAAGGAGGTTTTTTTTCGAGAAGTACCTTTCTGATAATTTTCTCTTAGGGAACTTTTGAAAATAAAATTCATAATTATTCCACTTAATATGCATAAAATTAAGAACAATTCAAAGCCTTTTAGACTTTTCGGATCATTCATGAATAAAATGGACCCTCTTTATACATAAAACTTACACACAATTTCAAAAACCAATTCACCTACTTTCCATTCACACAATTGCCTGCAAATGGAAAAAAAACAATAAATTACATTATTAATAAACTAATGAGACTTTTTGTTATTTAATTTCTTTAAAATAATGTTGGGACATATTTTTCTTTAAATCGAACTGGCTTAAATGCCTTTAGCAAGAGAAGGCAAACAACCTACACACAACCAAGCAACATGACTTAATGGGAGAAATTTCAAAATTTATTAAACTTTTTTGCTGCCATAATATGATCACTAAATAGATTTTTTTAACTTTTACATAAACGAACGAACTGTAAGAGTTTCTTATCTTAAAAACTAAGGAAAATCTTGATTCGATTAAAAAAAATATCTAATTTCATCGATCAAATACAACTAATTAATTACAAGATAAAAAATTCCAGGAACAGACATTTTAAACATTTAATTTTCTAGTTAACTTTCAGGCAATGACGTTTTACAAAAATAACGAAAAACATGATTTTTTAATTTCAAGCATTTTAAGAAATCGTTGCATGTTAGAAAGCATTTTAGACGTAATTTGTAAATAATCTAAGCGCAAGGCAATCAGACTGACGAAGGGAAGAGAAGAAAAGATTTGAGTAAAGTAAAATGCAACAACTTAAGTTGTTTAAGTTTCAAATTCATACCACGAACCATCGATGATCTTTAAATAAAACAAAACAATGGGGTGAAATATAGTCAGAATATTTTTATTTTTAAAAGCAACAACTAAAGTATCGTTGGAGTTTTATGGTCAGTTTAATCGCCACCAGAAAAATTATGATAAGTAGTTTAAGTCTTGTAGAAAAATTTTGTTTGTAAATTTTACAGTTATTTGCTGGTTTGTTGAATTTTGTATGTCTGAATAAAAAAAAATTATGTCCCTGTTAGGTCGTTTTATGTTGCACTTTAATTAACACACTTTCTACAATGTTTTATTTTGCACAATAATTTTGAACGAATTAATGACAATTATCAAAACATTTATATGCAAATAAGATGATCTGGTGACAGTGCTATGGAATTGTTTTACAAAAAATTCGTTATGAAAATTTCAATAAAATTATGTGAATTTTTGAAAGACAAAATTTAAAAAGTACATTTTTTTAGAAACTGACTAGTTAAGAAATACGCATTTAAACAGTGTCTTTAAAAAGAAATATTTCCTTATAATTGTAATTTAAACAATAAAAAAAGAAATTTTTTTTAAAGTATGCTTTTACCCTTTTTAAAAATCTCTTTAAAAAGTACATTTTGTAAAAGCAACTTTTAACGTAAACCTGTCTTAACTAGAATACGTCTGTTGCCTTAAAAATACTTTCAAAAAAACTTAATTTTGCTTAAATTATATTTGCGGAAAAAAGTACTTTTACGAAAAGTACTTTAAAAAAAAACTGTTTTAAAAAATGTTCGTTTAAAAAATTTTAAAACTGTAAAAAAAGTATTTCGTAAAGCGTACGTGCTTTGTTTAAAAATACTTTTTAAATAAAAAACTATTTAAAAAAAATCTTTTTTTGGAATGGTACTTTCGTAAAAAGGAGTTTGTAAGGCATTACAAAACAGTACCTAACAAATAACTGTATTTATTAAAAAAAAACCATATTCTAGAAAAATTATTAAGGAAAACTAAAGAAGTCCTTACTCGTAAGATAATAAATAATTCAACTCGATGATTAGATCAAGAGAGAAAATGTTTTATTTCTTAAGAATAAAAAAGTTTTTCTGATTGTCAGTTTCTAAATAAAACTGCATGAAAACCATTTGCAAAAATTTTAAATAACATCATAAATTTTAAAACTAATTTAATAAAGAAAAGAAATAAAAAAATAAGTTTTAAATTGATTTAAATTTTCCATCTCGTGTCCAATTAACATCAAATGTTAAGCATCTCTTTAACAAAAGTCAAGTCAGACAGCTAAAACCTTCATATTCGTTTTATAATCACAAAAATAAAATAAAAATAAATGTAAAATATTCGTTCATATAAAATCCAAAAAAATAAAAATTAATCAAACGAAATGAAATAAAGTGAATTTAAACGCAGCATAACAAATCTAAGCAGAATTTTGAGCAGGCAGTACGTAACAGGCAATAATCTCAATGTCTTGACTTGATGGACAGATTTAGTTTTGAAACTTAATTTTATAAAAGTTGTATACAGTTTTTGTTGAATTAAAATTGCACACGCGAAAACTTTGTTTAACAAAGCAACAATAAGAACAACAACAACAACCTTAGTTAAAGAATAATGAAAAGAAGTTTTCATTAAAAACCGATGCAATGCCAAACAAGCTGTGCGCCAATAATTATCCACGCATTGTGTGGCAGCAACATGTCAAACCAGCAAATAACAAACAAGTAGGCCAAAAAGAATATTCTTAAAATAAATAAACATGTTTTTTATACTCAAAATGAAACAAACAAACAAACAAAAAATTGGAATAATTTTAAATTTAATTTTTTTTTCTTTTTTGTGTAACCTGTCATGATCAAACTGCACTGCTTTTTTTCTGATCATTGAAATAAACTTGTTTAAATATTTTTGTTTCATTTTTCATTTTTGTAACATCTAACACATCAAAACTTCATTCATTAAATGGTTTTTGAAATTTTTTATATGTTTTAGCTTTTCAACTCAACATTAACTAAAACTTCAGGGGGTATTTAAGGTGAAAGAAGTTTGTGATTGTGGTATAAAAGATCTTGTCAAATTTGTATTTAAAAGCTTTCAAAGCTATAAATAAATAAAAAAAATAATAGAAATTGAAAGATTTGATAGAAGACATATCTGGATTGCTAAACAAAAAATAAATAAATAAATAAAAATAAATAAATAAAATAAAAAACAAAATACATGAACTCAAGCCAGACTAAAAATTGTTCATTCTGAGTCCTTATTCTCAGCAAAGTCAAATGAGCGAGATCCGTGTGTCCGTTCGTGTAAATGTTATAATCAACTTTTCCAAATTACTAGATGAGCTAAGGAAAATTTAAATACTACAATCGATTAGACAGAGTTTCGAAAATTTTGCTATTGAATGTCATCAAGATCGGTCCATGTCCTTCGAAGCAGCGAAGAAAACGCCACGCCTGCCTCTTATTTTTCCATTTAAAAAATTCCAATTTAATAAAATATTTATAGAGCGATGAAGAAATAAAAAATAAAAATAAAACATCAAGTGAACAGATTTGCACTCGCTCATACTTCCGAGTTATGGGCCTTTAAACTTTTTATAGAGAAGTACGATTTTGCTCCATATTTTTTAAGATATCAATATGGGTGTCATTTAAAATATTTTGAAGAGATCTTTCAGAAAATACTAAAATTTTTTGAAATATTTACTGATTAATAGCTGACATTTTTATGTAATTTTTTTTCTTATTCTTTGATTTTCTTCCACCTCCATATTTGTTTTTTTATTGAAGTTACTTCACCAAACTAGATTTACATAAGAGGTGAAGGGTATGTTAGATTTGGCATAGCCGAATATAGCACTTTTAATTGGTTTTTTGTCTTAAATCACTTCTGCTGATATGCTTAAAATAATAATTGTCGCTACTTTGACGTTGCTGTACTAAATCTCTGCTGATAACGCTGCAGCAGGCTGTACGTGCTTGTTTATGAAGTTTTTTATTTGATCAAGCACAAGCATATATATCATTCTCTGGTAGAGCTCTTACTTGAGAAATTCCTAAAGATTTAAGAATTTATAAACCGTATTTTAAACGCCATCTTCTGCTTTAGGCAGAACGGAAACTGGCCAAAAATTATGTTGTCAGTTTTGCTCTTAATATGTCACTTTTTTCCCCATCATATTTATTTTAATATGTGATATTTATGCGTTTAATTGATGGCACTGGAAAAAAATATATTTTCTGTCAAAAGGGCATCCCTATATTCGCGTTGTTTATTAGGATTAAAAAAATAGAATCTAAATAAGATCATGTGGCGTTGGCCTATTATTATAACTTACAAGATCCCATAACTAGCATCTAATTTATAACTAGACATTGCAGCCAACATGTTTTTGAGTAAAAGAACTGTATTAAGAATTCATCATTGAGAAGTCTAATAAAGTTTGTAAGAAGTTCAGGGCATTTTCAATAAATTAGTTGCGTACTATTATTGCAAAAATGGAAAAAGGACTTGGGAGTATTAAAAAAAAATCTAAATGGCCAAAAATTAAGGCAATGGACCCACGTACATTTAATTAAAAATTATATTGTTTTCAAATCACAAATATCCTGCACAATATGAGAGTTTATATACTTTAATAAAACCGAGTAAATTACGACTGTCTTCATCTTTATTTCAACTAAATTTCTATAGTTAAAATCATCATTATCAATAAATAATCCATGCCCAACAGAAAAAAAAGTATTATTCGCCTACAACTCATGTCATTACGCATCAAAAAACTCATTTAGGGAATATTTATATTTTCCACAACATTTGCAATTGAATACGTAAAACAAAAGAAAGAAAACCAACAAACGCTGCGGGATATTTAAAGAAATAACACAATCACAAAGAGGAAAAAAATAAACAAACACTCAAACAGCAATGAATTTTACATAACAAACTCTTAAAACCTTAAGAAAAGTCAATAGAAGAACGATATACAAAACTAGAATGTCTTTACTTAAAAGTCGGCGGGATCAAGTAAAACACACTTTTAGTTGATGAAGTAAAGAAACACAATAAAAGTATAATAAAATAAAAATAAAATATACAATGAAAAAGGTTTTTTTTTTAAATGAAAATTGAATTTAAAACAAGCAAAATATCACTTCGATTAATTCAAACAAGTATAAACGAACGAAAGTAGAAAAAAAAAACATGATCAAAAACAAAACAAAAAAAGATCAATAAAAATCTCTCCGTTAAATGGAAAATTGCAGAAAATGCGGATTAAAGTAAATCGAGACCAAAAATAACTGCTCCAATGATCCGATGAAGACACACCCATGGGAAATCTGTTAAGGGTACCCCAAGAGTATTTTATTTAGAGCAGTAAAAATATGGAAAAAAAGAAGAATCTGATTTTTTCGTCAAGGAATATCATGTACGTAGTGATGAAAATTTGGCATTTCATCGAAAGTGTGAACGTCAATTTATAAGAAGAAAGCCTGCACTGGAGTGTACAGGGTAAAGAGAAGCCCACTACCAGGTCGTTTTAAATTTTGCTTAAACTTTGTTAAAAAATTAATTAAAACAACAAAAATTAACAGTAATCTTACGTTCACCTGCAAAAGTTAAAATTGTTGACATCACTGGCTTTAAGATTTTACAAAATCATAAGTTCATAAAGCACTATACCGCACCTGTGCAAAAAAAAAAATTAAAAAAAGAAACTCTACTAAAATATTAAACACTGTTAAATAAAAAATAAAAAAAATTAAACCCTTTTCATTGTATAAAATAATTCAATTGAAAGAGATCAACGTCATCATATCTGGTGGTTGAGTTCATATAAACGAGACACAAAAAAAAAAAGAAACGTTGGCCTTTGGCGAAACGTATTGAAAAGAGAAAAAAACCAAAAAGACAGACATAAAAGAAACGTTCAGTTAAAGAAATAAAGTTCACAGGTTTTATCAACCTTCCATACCCTTCGTTCATCAAGTGACCAAAAATCCATTGAAGCAATAAGTCTTAGGCTTGTTGTAGCATAAAATCAATTGAAAAATATTATTTTAAAGACTTTCAACAAACAGTCTTTTATACTCAACAACAGACACTAAATGTTGTTTGGAGGATCAGCAGGGATTTTAAATGATTGCGGCAAAAAGGAAAAAAGTCTTCTTAAGTTGACTTAAGCTGATTAAGCTTAACTTATGATCAACAAAGTGATGGAAAAGAAATTTTATTAAAAAAAAAATTTAATAAAACATCAAAGGTTTAATTATCACATTTACATTGAATAAAATTATATTGTTGTTAATGTCTGTCTATTGCTTTAATAATTACATTAGATTAACAGAGTTTTGATCTTCAAAACTAAAAAACATTTTTTTGTTTGTATCTAATATTTCTGCTGTTCAACTGAGCACTTCTTTGAAATAATATTTTTTATCTCTACTTAATTTCTTTTTCATTTTAAGGGCCAATTTCATTTTATGCGTACGCGTACTTTAGATTTTGATAAGTTTCGTTGGCGTTTTAGTTTAATGGAGGCGGCTTCCTTTTAGCGCGCTCGTTTTACGCTCAACAATTTATTTGTTTTAGTGAACAAAACACCAGAATCACAAAATAAGTTTACAAATTTTTTTAGCCTAATGGAAAAATATTTGCATTTTTAGATTTGAAAAAAAAAATATTTGACTTTAAATTGATATTTAAGTTTTAGATTTCCATTTATTTAAAGTTTTCAACTACTTATAAGCCGAATTTAGTTGTTCCTTTTTAAGACCTTTGGCTGCTTTTATTAAGAACAATCTGAATTGTACTGGTTTTTTAAAGTTGTGTTTGTTTTTAAAGGTAATTTTTCGATTCTAAAATTTATAGCAAAGCAAGTAATAAAAGAAAACTAGCAACCATTGTTGCCAGATAAAGCAACTATAAAATCGGGAATTTTTTTGTAACGAATTAAAATCATCATAGTGAAATCGTTACGTTACCGTAATGTCTGTACTGAATTTAAGAAAAAGCCACTTTATATATTCTACTTGGGCTGCGCAAGCAAATGGATTGTGTGAAAACTCAGAGTAACGAGAAAAGTCACTGCTGCTAGGAGTTGGAGAAATAACTCCGCCAAAATTTATAACCCGAAATTATTCAGTCAGCAGCCAAATTTTTCTACTCTCAAAATTGCTTAAAATACACTAAGGCTCTGTGCTATCGCTTTAAATATTATTCAAATAAAATAATAATCAAGAAAGATAATTTTTGTCGACTGTTCCTTAAAAAGGTTAACCCGTAAATATTTATTTATATTTGCAGGGCGTTACTAAGTTGAATGCTGATATCAGTCGCTTCTTTTCGAAGGCTAAAGTAAATGTCATGTTTAAACGAAATTCAATATGCTCCAGCAGACCTTTACTGTTATTACCACTAATAAGGAACGAAAGTTAAAAAAAACGTGTAACGGTCTACCCTTGTCTCCTTAGAAAATATTATGATTATTATAATAATTGTCCTCTGTTGTACTGTATTCATTATTTTATGTTACTGTTTTATTTTTTCTCAAAACGGGAAATAAATACAAATTCTTTTAGAACCTCGAATATAAAACTCAAATATATAAATTTTAACATAAAATAAAGTAAAAAAAATAATGTTTCAAAAAATAATATTTTTGGGTCAAAATCATGGCTGTCAAAAGCATAGAAAATCTGGCAACTTTCCTAAAACATACGTATGACGTATGAATGTGTGTATGAAATACATATGGGCATTTTTTTCAGTAGGTCTACCGAAACGAAAAAATTAAAAGTTCTTGAAAAACTATTTTTTTAAAGGAAAACAACCAAATTTAATAAATCTGCAAAAGTTTTGCATTTACTTATTACTCATTTCGAAATATTCATATCTAACGTCACTTTTTCCAAATTTTTTATTTTTTATTTTTGTTTTTTTATTTATTTGATGAGCAAGTTTTGTTATCAAAAATTTTCTTAACGCTGGATTGAGTTTTTTTCACTTAAATCTCCGAAAGGACATCAAGAGTTACAAAATAATGCACAAGATTCGATGCAATTAAAAATAGCTATAAAATGCATTATCCATTAATTTAATGCACCGTACGACATTGAAAAACACTACTTTTTATCAATCAATCATCGAAATTGCTTGACGAGATTTCATCCAGTAATAATCAGAAACAGACATTTATATTGCAATAAAAATAAAAATAAAAATAAAATATATTTTGAAAATATAAAAAATTGGCACCTACGCGACCATGCAAAAATTGTCTCGTACGACATCGCTAGTGTAAAATTTAAAAATATAATAAATTAATTATTTTTGAAATTGCATTCTATAATTCAGTTATTTAAATCGAAGAGAGTAAAAACAGTGAAAATTTCAAACGGTACAAAAAGAAATTAAAAGAAAATTAAAGTGCTCATTTTAACTATCGCCAGGTGACCATTTTTACTTGTGTGGCGCTTGGTTGGCAGGAGCTACAAAGTTTTTGCGTTTATGAGTAACAGCATAACAAACGTGACGTTTTTATTATTTCATGATTATCTTAACTGATATAAAAAGAAACTTACGGAGGATTTTCAAAAATATTTATATTTTTTGATAGGAGCCGCTCTCAGTTTAAAAATTAATTTATTTTGTTATGACTAAATGGCATTAAAATATAAATTAATTGTTCTTCGGTAGAATTTATTTTTTCGCTAGCGGTCATGGACATATTATGCTAAAATAAAAACATAGATTACTTCCATTTTTCTATTTTTGTAAAAAAGCATCAGAAAAAATTTGAATATCATGATGGAAAAAAATAACCCGTACGACTATATGTGAAGTTAAATAAGAAAAAAATATGTTCATACTTTTTTAGTAAAATCTGACCCATTTTAAGAAACAGACTCACCTAATTCTTAAATTAGTCACATTAATTTATTGTTTCAGGTTTCGCTTAAATAAGCATTTTAATTCTTCGCTTTAAAACCTACTTTATGTTTTTTTTCTCGTATGACAGTCTTAGTTTTTTGTATTTATCATTAAAACTAAAAATGGGTTATAGTTGTATTTAGCATAATAAATAGATCTAACCAGGGGCTATTATTTAGGCTAATAATCAAAACAAAATTATACTTTATGTTGATCTCTTTTCGAATTTAATTGCGTACGACTGTCCCACACGACAATATGTATTTCAGTCTGAAAAATATGACATGACCTTCAACAACAACAACAACTATTTTGATACGATGAAGACTTTTTGATGCTAAATTAACTTGTAAGTTTGACGCCACTGTATTTTTTATTTTTTTATAAAAATGTATTTAATTTTTAATAATTTTTTTAAGCTACTCCTTTGTAAAAATAAATATTTATTTTAAACATTGTTTTTTCTGATGAGGCTTCACAAAGGAGTAGCGAAACAATAACAAAAATAAAAAAATGCATTTGCTTAAAAAATAACATAAAATTAAGTAAAAGGTCAACTAAAATAATTATATCAATATCAATAAAATTGTTTACTAATTTTTTATGTTTTTTTTGTCCTTTTACATTAAGAATGACATTTTTTATAGTCCATAAATTTTCAAACATTTTTAATTGTTCAAATTAAAGTATTATTTACATTTCTTTATTGTTATTATTATTGTTATTATAGCTATAGGGTATTTAATTAATTAATTAAAACTGTTAGTAAATTAATGATGACCCACTAAACGTAACGAATACAAAATTATAGCAAAAGAAGGGATGAAATTATTCTGTGCGCTTTTTTATTCGTGGTTTTAGTAAAATTAAAAAAGTTAAAGAGCATTTTAAAGTGATCCCAGCAAGAAATGAGTGAGAGAAACTTATACATACACAATTATCTACTAACACATTTGCAATAATTTTATACTGAAACAGCGTTGCCATAGTACGGCTTTTCGTATTTAATTCAAATTAATTATTGTTTGTTAATTAAATCTAATATTTTACTTGTGTTTATTCAAACTTGATAAGCAAGGCTCAAGATACAGCTTATAAAAAGTTGAGTAATTAAATCTGTTCCAAGAATCAAGAAAATTTTTTATTATATTTATTGTAAAAAAATTCACTGGCAACGCTGTATGCTACAGTCATCACACGTATACAAATGTTTACATCAATTTTTTAATTTTTCTTTCAAGAATGTGAAAAAAAACTTTGTTCTACGCAGTGATGGATATTTCCATCATCAGTGACTGTCATTTAATGGGTCAATTGATGGTCACTGTTCTTTTAGGAATGTTTACATAAACACAACAGAAATAGTCAAGTTTAGATTTTATATAATCAGCCTTAAGTTAGACATTAATCTAATATATTTACATAACCTGAAAAAAATTAATTAATCACTTAAATTATATTTAGCTAAATTTTTTTAGTGTCGCCGAAGACGAACTTTTTGCCAAAAAAAAATCTACCTTTAACTATTGGTAACTTATGGAAATCTATCTTTAAGAAAACCTAAGCTAATGCATATTTCTTTTATACTGTACAAAAAATATTAGAAGTTTTATTTATTCTGTAAAAATATCATCGTGTATCTAGCGAACTATAAGCACGTAGTGCCCTGAAGTGTTGTCTAGCGAAAATAACGGACGTGGTACTTTTTTTGCACACTGAAAATTTGTTGTCGTCTTAGGGTATTGTAAGGGAAGGGGTTATAAAATTGCGTACAAGTAGTTTTCATATTGCTGTGCATAATTAAATCAAAAAGCTGGCTGGATAAGAACAGTGATCGAATTACGATTATTCTCTATGGAGTAGTGAAGCGCACCGAGAATTGCTAGTACAATGTAAAAGTGGCCTCATAAAAATTTGCAATACCATAGTAAATAAAAAAAGGTTGATTACTTATGAAATTATTGTTTGAACATTTAATAATGTTTTTGGTCGATTTAAAAGTTTTTTTAGGCAAATGGCGGCTTTCTGGATTTATAAATTTTAACCTTTTCTTTTTTAAACTTCTATTGATTTCCTTCATGACAAAATTTATATTTTAAATCGTCTACAAAAAATTAAAGGTTATCAATTTGTCTAAAACTTTTTTGAACTCGTAGGACTCTGATCCATTTATGACTTTTTTTTTTTTGATTTGAAGTTGATGCCTACAGATTGTTTTGATTTAAAAAAGTTTATAATTTTAAAAATATTTCATTTTTATATGTATTTTGAATCGTATTTGACAACCATATAAAATGGGTATCACAATACACGTAAAAGTAAATAAAATTGTATTTTTATTTTGTAATTGCGATATTCTGTGGGCTCTTAAAGGATCTGAAGATTATCCAAAAACTTAAATAAAAATGATAAATCAAAAAATTTTACTTACGATACATTTATTTTTTTTTTAGAAATAATAGAAACAAATGCAAAGATTATGCTTTACTTTCTAATTAACAAAATTGTTAATAAATTTTTCTTTTAATCACTTTGATTAATAACAACAATCACATTAAGAATTTAAAAATTATGTGAAAATAATAGGCGCCACTTGATCGATTTTTTTCTAATGTTTTTGTTGTCTTTATCAATGAATCACTTTTAGGATCTTAAACCAACAATAAGAAAATAACGAAGTTCTCTGACCTTTTTAGACAACCCGCTGGGTTTTTCTTAATATACAAAACAAAATGATGATGACAATTTCTTCCAATGTCACAACTTCAAAACAACAATGCAGTTCAGAAATAAGCAAGAACAACAACAAAATTGTATATAAATCAATTGTGTTCAGACATGAATTTTATAAAGAATTCGTGTAGAAAATAATAAAACTGATGGGGGTTTGTTAAATTGCATCATACCTGTGTAAAGTATAATCATTATAATCATTATCTTGTGTCGCTTGATTAGTTCTGATACAGGTTAAGATACAAAATGTATAACAACAACAAAGAAAATATACAACAACAAATAAAAATAAAATGACAATTTTAGTTTCGTCTCAGTTTAATCTTTTCAACAGATCACAATGTCAAAGAATGCAACTGAAAAGAATTTAAACTTTAAAATAAAATTGAGAACAGTTTTAAATGTTCAAAATCTTTTTCGTTATCATTGTCTTTATCAGCAGGTTGTTGTGCTTATGTCGATGTTATTTAGGATTCATAAATAATAATAACGATTTGATTTGAATTGTAAAAAGGCTGTGTCTGTAACGAGTTTAAACCATTCAAACAATTATAAGTGAACAGGTATGGAAACTTAAGATTAAACGGAATTTCTTATCAATTAAATTGGCACTGAATTCATACATAATATAGGTTGCATTTTTAATTTTGTGTCAAAATGTTTAACAATTAAAGAGTGATTCTTAGGATTTTAAATGTGTGTAAAGTTAAATTTTAAAATTTAAAATCCTACCCACATTCTGTTACGATAACATAGCTCTGTTAATCACTTAACATAACAAATGTTAATATTAAAATTTTGGTATAAAAGTTTCCGGACGATGTTTTAATATAATTTAAAGTGTATAAAATAACTATTGCAGAACACTACTGGTACTGTCTTTATTAAACTCCAATAGTCAAATATATTAACATTTTGTTTTTTAAAAAATAGTAGAGGTTCCTCCATAAACACTATTTTTGATATTTTTTATTTGGAGTTTAATAAAGACACTACTAGAAGTCTTCTCCAATAGTTTTTTTTTCGCCCACTCTCTTTCATTTACGAGAAAAGAACTAAAGTCCTTTTTTCAAATTTTAAAAGTGGTGTTTGTGGAAAAACTTTTATTATAAAAAAAAAAAACAAAATGTTAATATATTTGGCTATTGGAGTTTAATAGAGGCACTACAAGAAGTGATCTAAAATAGCTTTTTTCCATCCACTTTAAATTATATTTAAATATCGTCCGAAAACTTATAGTAAAATTTTAATATTAACATTTGTTATGTTAAGTGATTAACAGAGCACTGTTATCGTAAAAGAATGTGGCTAGGGTTTTAAATTTTAAAGTTTAACTTTACACACATGGATTTTGAGTGTCTTAAATTTCCTAAAGAAATATTCAAGCCCTGCTCGGTAATGTTAAAAAAAAACAAAAAAGCGCAATTTGTGGAAAAACTTACAATGTGAGTAAAAGCTTAAAACAAATGGGAATTTTTTTTGGATACAACTTAATTAATTTGGTAGAGTTATTCTAATTTCAGTAATAAACGCTTAACTGACTCTAAAACAAAATAAAAAAAAAAAATATGCATAAAATCAAAAACCGTTATTTGAGTTTATTTTAATGTCAACTTATGACCTGAAATTTTTGCAGCCTCTATATTTTAATATAAAAAATTATGTGATACAATAGTGAACGTGATTGTTTAAAGCGAGTTAAATAAACTATAATTTTATTACTAAAGATGAGAGAGTGAGTTTATTTGTAGAATGAACTGAAACAATTTTAATATTAGTAAGCTTTCGATCTCTGCATGAGAGAAAGAGAGAGAGAGACAACTGTAACTGTAACCACTAACTACTGTTTTTATTTATGGAATTTATAACAAAAAGGGGTAACTTGAATCTAAGAAAAACTCTTTAATATTTATTTTTTATTACCAAATAAAATATGTAAACAAGGGCTTATTTAATCCCGAAAACATAAAACAAATAGGAAATAACGAAATTTAATTTCTAAATTAACAAATATTTAGTTAATTCCTTTAACTTTATTTGCATTCTTGAAAATGTTGGCTAAGGTGCCCTCAAATACGTAATTTTAATTAAAAAAAATATTATGTTGCGTGGAAGAAAATTTTATACTGATATCATGTTCATTAAGTTATTTAATTAATTTATGCAAGACATTTATACATACATACAACCATTTATTCTTAGTTAAATACACCATTTTCTAAAGAAAGAATTAATTTTTTATTTTTTTCTTTACAAAAAGGTGCTGTGAGAGGGAATTTCTACACATAAAATATTTTCCTAAAATTTTGGTTTAGATAGTAATCAAAATGGAATGCAAAACAGCCATTTTTGACATTTTTGTCTGTTCTTTTGTTTGTGTTCGCATCACGTAAAAAGTGCTGGTTGGATTTTAATAAAATTTTGTGCAGAGGTCCCTTAGAATCTCGCTTCAAATATAAGATACTATATTTTATAAAAATATGTTATTTTATAGAGAAAATAAAGATACATATTGAAGTCACCCAATTTTGTTGGTATAATAGTACTAAAACAGTTGTCCGCACATTTTATTTTTATAAATAGAAAATTTTTAACACTGTTTACAGATCTATATTTAAAAACATATTTTTCTTAATTTAAATTTTAAGAAAATGATACGTGGACAAAGTCGTGAATAATTTATACTAAAATATGATAACTTAAAATCATTTATATATTTGGTTGTATTATGTTAAATATAAATATGATAATATAAAAAATAGGTAAGAGTGCTATAATCGGTTATGCCAAGTCTGTAAATATATTTCATACCTGGTGAACGGTTTAGTGAAGTAACTCCAATCAAAACAGAACAATTATGAGGGGTGACAGAGATTTAAAAAATAAGAGAAAAAATTGAGAAATTAATAAAATTTTAAATAAAAACGTGTTCGACTCTTGATGGGTTAAGCATTTTCATAAATTTGAGCATTTCCTTAAAGATCTCTTCAAAAGCTTTTAAATGACACCCATATTGATATCTTAAAAAATATCGTGTAAAATCGTACTTTTGTATGAAAACTTCAGAGGGCCAAACTTGAAAAATATTGGTGAGCGCAAATTTTTTCACTGGATATTTTTTAATTATTTGTTTATTCTCTATCGCCCATATATATATATATATTTTTTTTTTTTGGAGTTTTTATTAAATAACATTAGTTCATGCGTGGGGTCTTGCTCACTGTCTGAAAGAACATGGACCGATCGTGCTGGTTTTCGACAGCGAAACTAAGTCTGATCGATTGGCGTATTTAAATTTTCTCTAACTCATTTAGTGTCTTGGCAAAGTTGATTTCAACCCAAACACAGACGGACACCGCTCAATCGACTTCGCTATGCATAAGAAGTCAGAATATATAAGCTTTATGGGGTCGGAAATAGATATTGTAAAAATTACAAACGGAGTGACAATCTTAGTTCCACCCTTTTTCCACCTGTGGTGAAGGGTATAAAAAATAATAACACGATCAGTAAGTATAATTTAAAACATCATATTTTAAAGATCGGTTAATAAATAAGTTTTGGCATTTTTGTACTGCATTATGTGTTGGCGCTCACAAGATCTATTGTAGAATTTTCCTTTGATTTCGTTGATGTAGCTTTATACTTCCTCCATAAATGCAGCTGTGATCTTGGGCTTAAAACTAAGGCTTCACGCATATAAGGGAAACTATTGAAGATTATTTACTGGATTCAATTCTAATCATGGCAACGAGAAGTTGCCTCACCAGGATGGCATGATATGTGGTGCTGTTTTATCAAAATCGCACCAGTATCGTACAAATTATCATTTTGCAGCAATGATCACCAGTAACAGTCACTGCTTGTCAAGCCTCATTCTTCATTAAGTATACGGAATTAGTGCTTTCAGCATAAAAAATCTAGATGTTGTGACTTGTTGTGGATATACTTTTTAACATACGTTAACAAGATTAACGTCAGTACCTGGCCGTGTTGGCCATAGCCTGACGATGGTCCTACCACTGAGTGAAACACAAAGCACCGATTAGCGACCCCTGTAGACGTAGCTAACAGTTAAATTTTGAATAACATGGCTTGCAGGACCATGTTCCTCTTACTTGAGGATTAAAGACAAGGCAACCCCGACTATTGAATGCAGCAGCACATTCGGAATGGCCTCGCACCTTCTCTGCGGATATCGACACTAACCAACAGCCACCACGTGTACCCCGAAGGCGTAACCGGTTCCTGTGGCTCCAGTCTCTTCAAGGACACTGGTCAGTTCTGCGACAAGTACCCAACTTGTCTATCCAAATTTGGTGCCTGCACACCGGGGGACTGGTTTCCCCTTTACCCCGAGAGCACTTATGTCTAAACCTGGGTTATCTCGGCCAAACTTATAGTACCTCCAGGGGGATACTTTTCAGCAAATAAATGTTGACTCTTAAAATGTGAAATTTCACAATTTTGACGATTAAAATAGCTAATAAAGTAATGTAGCACGAAAAATCTGGCCGTAAAATGTTATCCTTTTTTAAACATTCTTTTCTAAACACAGCTATCGATTTCTTTCTTATTTTCTGTGCTCATACTTATCGGTGAAGACCGTCGTCACTGTCTGTCTGTTTGGTACGTTTGGCGAGCGCTTTTGATGTGAGAACATCATTTTTAAGCCACGTTTTGATTATGTGAATTTGGAAAATTTCTGTGCTTGGTACTTTAAATACTACAGATGGTATAGAGAATAAATTAAAATAATGTTGAGTAGGCAAATTGTAACCAAGCTATTTGCGAATTGGTAAAGTGTTTCCCATAAACATTGACCTTTGTAAATGGTGTAAAATATTATTTTCAACAACATTTGCCAATGACATGCAATGCCTAGCATTCATTGCTTCGCCAAGAACGGCAGAAGAAAAAAACTTAAGAAACAGCATGTTTTCCTGCTGGAAAAAAGAACAACGAACAGGACAAAATCTACTCCCCATGAAATCGTAAGAGGTTCCAACTTAAAGACCAACAGCGTAAAAAGAATTTCCATAAGGACTTTTCGTTTTAATGGCCATTTGTTTGTGGACGAAAGAAATTCTTTGGGTCTGTGAGGTCTTATCAATTTAATGGTTGTTAATTAGACGGTTTCACTGTTGTTGGTTCGTAATACAATCGACGTTACTTAGTGCTTATCACAATAACAACAAAAATATATTTCATATAATTTTCTTATGGTTGGTTGTTTTGTTGGTTGCTTTTACGCTGTGTTGTTGAGGTTTTAATAAATGACATCGTTGTGGATGTTTCCAAAAGAGAGAAGTCGGAGTACATAAGAACATTAATATTAAACTGATATTGAGTTTGTTAACACACCATTATAATCACCTGCTTTAGATTTTTTTCTTATATTTTATTTGAAATTGTTTTTATTCGTTGTAAAGTTTTTCTAAAATAGATTTTTATCAATTAATGGTTGTCAATGTGAGTTAAAAAGAAGTTCACAGGATCGTTTGCAGTGTAAAGGAATTGCTGTTAATGAAAATGATTTATGGAGTTGTAATGCATAAAGTATGTAAGGCTGCATATGACAGGTGTTGGGTCAATATGTTTTATTAATTATAGAAAATAGAGCTGCCTCGAATACTCTTAAACTGTGAATGTTTTTTTTTTTCTAAATTTTGTGTAACTTGAAAAGAAAAATAATTAATTATTTTAAAATAGATAAAGAAATTTATGTTTAAATAAAATAAAAATGTTGTAAAGGGTTAGCAATGCATAGTTTGACTGTCGTAACGAACGAAATGTACTGTTTTAACTGTAGTGTTATTTACCTTAACTTATCGTACAAGAAAAATCTAAGGACAGCCAAAAAAAAAAAAAGACCTTAAATAATTTTTTTTTACTTACTTAACCACATTAAGTTCCTGCCTTTATTTGGTTTGGATGGTCGTAATGAATTTGTTTGCCCACCTCGTTTTCATGCTTCTGTTGTAGGATTTTGTCAAGTCTTTTTTGTAGGACATGAACTCCAAGTAATTTTTATGTCACAGCTGCCGTATTGATCACAATCTTAAACGCGGTTGCAGTTTTAGGTCTTACTTTACTTTATTTAGCATGATTTAATTGTATCTTCTATCTCTGTTTCTCCCTCTTTCGCTCTCTTGCTCTCAATTTCTCCTTGTCTGCACTTATTGACCGTTCCTTTTTATTTTTTGCCAATTAAAGGAAGCTTCCAAAATAAAATAAAACTTTTTTCCTTAACAGCAGATCTGTTAAAATTGATAAGAATTTCGTTTTTGGTTTGACCAGCATGCAGCAGTCATGTTGGAAGTCAAATAAAGTCGTAAAGTTTTGTCGTTTAAACTGATCTTAAGTCCAAGATTTGTACAGAATAAAAAAGTGTTTGTTTTCAAAGGCTTAAAATAATGATTTAATTAGTTGAACTTACAAGCGGCAAATTCACTAACAAGAAGATGATATTTTTAAGAAAAAGATTTTTTAGCTTAAAAAATAAATCTTAGAGAAAACAATTTTTT
Source organism: Cistogaster globosa (assembly GCA_937654795.1). Classification (NCBI taxonomy): domain Eukaryota; kingdom Metazoa; phylum Arthropoda; class Insecta; order Diptera; family Tachinidae; genus Cistogaster; species Cistogaster globosa. Next base: position 119,000,164 of record OW569406.1, on the reverse strand, counting down.
AATCTGTGACAAGAAACATGATCGGTTGAAAAAGGAAAAATAAATAAAAAGAATAAATATTTGTTAAATTTAAAATTTTTATTTTATAGTAAATTGTTGTGCTTTTCAAAAAAAACTTTTATTAGTGAAAATTTGTCCTCCGAAAAAAATAGTGCAAAAAATTATTTCACACACAATTTTTCACTTCAGAAATTGTCTAACAAAAAAGGAGATAAAATAAATTGTTTTTAAAGTTTTTTTTTAACATGAAGATTTTAAATGAATTTTGTAATAAATAAAACCAGTGTTAATGACAAATATTAACTTTGTCTAGATTTTCCACCTGCTCTGCTACTAAAACAATTATTATAAAACTTTGCTTCTGTTAAGTTTAAGAAGGAAACAGCAAGACTTTTTAATACTAAATCGTAAGTCCAGTCAGGTGAAGTATAATTGGTTTGTCTTAATAATTATGGAGTCTCTCTCATATTTTTATGCAACACTAGAATTTGTTTAAGTCACAGACAGTTATTTATAGAGCTGATGCACTGGCTCGGTACAACTTTTTATCTGACTTGAAAGGACAGATTCCTTTTGTCGCAAGATTTAAATCGTAAATTTTTTTTACATATTTTTAATTTATTTTATAAAAACTTTTTATTCGAAATAAGTCGTCATTCTACTTAAAAAAGCATTTTAATACTTCTTAAAGCGAAAAAAATTTTTGCTCAAAAATTCAATAAAAATAAATTTTTAAAGTTGTTTTTTTGTTAAAAAATTCAGCGTGTTTTTTTTTAAAGATAGAAGTACCAGCGCATTTTGACCTCACAGGTTTACCAAACCATACAAAATAACTAAAAGTGTCATAAATTGTATTTAGCAAGGAAATTCATTAAAAAAAACCCTCTTCCGCCAGCCTACCAACAACACATGCAATTAAAATCAACATGAATTTTAAAACAATTTCAATAAAAATCAATGCATGATGATAACGATGCTGCCACATAATAACCAACAACAAAAAATAAATAAGTAAATATGCGCCAAAAATTACAAATTTATACGCGCAACAAACATAAATTTAACTTAAACCATAAAAGCCCTTGAGCTTTACAACCAATTTCCAGAACCATCATTTTCATCGTCATCATCGTCGACCCAGTTTTAAAGTCAGTCGACCAGCGTTTAAAACAGAAAACGCTAAAGGCCTTTTAACAGTGATGAAAGCTTTTGGGTCTACGCAATATTTTCACAAAAAGCGTCACGTTTGTTTCCTTTAGACTTTTGAAAATAACAAACACAGCATAAACGAAATTGTATCTCAAAGCGAAGCAACAAGTTGCATTGAGCGATAATCACTGCTTGTTATAAACGTTGTAATTAGATGTTCATTAAAAGGGTGGTCCTCACATGTCTTCGCTGGTTTTAGAAAACTTAACAAAACTTTGTCATAATAAACATTAAACAATTCAGTTCTTGTTGTTCTTGTTATTGCTTTTGTTAAAGTTACAGATTGATCAGCCACAGCATAAGAGCTGCAACACAGAAAACATGCATCACAAACACGCCCCTCTACACGCCTCATAAATAACAGGTCTGCTATTTGGCGCAAATACCTCAGGATGATTGCAAACCAAATAAAGCGTTTATGAAAAATGAGTCTGTTTGTTGATTCTCTTCCTTTGGTGGCCAGTAGAATGGTTGTAATGACTGTTAAAATGATCTGTTAAGTTTCCATCGTATAAAATAATGATGCGAATTTTCTTTAAACAAATAGCTAACATTTCATAATTATTAACAAGAAAAGAACGTACGAGTATTAAATAAAGATGATAGGCGGACAGTTTAGCAGAAGTTTATTCACCTGCCTCCTTCAAATTTTTTTCTTATACTTTTTATTTTAAATTTATTTTATTAGTGAATGTGGACTACACTCGTACAAAACTTTAAGTTTTTAGTAGAAACAACAAAATGTAAAATCTCTTATATTAGTGGGCTAATTCAGCCCTGTCGTGTAGTGTAATGCTTACCTTTGTATATGTTGCTAAAAGGCTGGGGTATTTAGGAAATAAAAAATTCAAGACTCCTTCAAGTTTTTCCTTAATAAAAAAACGTAAAAGGAAAATCGGTATTAAACCGTACGTTCGCTCTTTATGAGGCGATTAAAGAACATCCGACCATCTGATCATGTATAATTTTTAGCTGATTTTGCACTGCGAGATCTCTGATTACTTGAAGGAAGCAAGAAGCTCTTAATTAGGAAAATTGGTAAACGAAATTACTTTTAAACTTTCATATCATTAAAGGGTGTTACATGGTAATGTTTCTTCAGCGAAATTTACACATAAAGTTTACTGCAAGAGCGGTTATAATAAAGAGGAAGAGGGAACAATCATATATATTCCATGGTACTGTCATCCTGGGGCGTCGGTACCAAAGAAACCCCTTCGGAATTGAGCTTGATTATATTCATTAATAAGGAGTAGACGAGCGTTTTCCCTCTTCCAAGACTGAGACTCTTAACTCATTTTTAAGTTCAATTTTCTTTCACTTTTAATACCATCGGTAAATCAAACATGGTGATCACAAAAGGCCCGAACCCAGACTAATTTACCGTTTGGTAATACTTAAGCTCCTTTACATCTTTTACAAAAGACATCTGTGAAGAAAAAAAAAAATTGAGCAGACTTATGTGCTGTTTCTGTATTAAAGGCGATCAATTTGTCTGAAAGATTTGTATAAAAATAACTCAAAACACTGAGTGCTTTTTATACAGATATTCAGACGGGTTGATCGCTTGCAGTACAGAAACGGCTTCTTATTCAATAAAACTCACAGCTAAATAATTCTTTTTACACTTTTGTCATCAAAATCTTTTTTTTTTGTGTCAACAGATCCTTTCATAACTTTTAAGGGCGCATTTTATATCTGGATTTTCACTCTTTTTAAATTCAATCAAACTCAGCTGTTGGTTAAGGCGAGGGGTATAAAATATGTAGGCCAATAGTGCCAAAACTAAATTCCAAATGAATATAATGATCCGTTATTATCTTAAGAAAATAAAATAGTTTTATTTTTAAAAAAACTAAAACAAAAGTTTTTTATATCTGTTACATCAACTGTGCAATAGCAGCCCATTTTTCAGTGTACAACTGGACCTCACACAACTACTTAAACAAGATTGTCATGGCTGTAGACGTTTTCTTTTTTTTTTAGTCACATTATTGTAGAGAAGAGTATTTTGGGCCGAAACGTGTGTCTTAAGTAAAAATTTCACGCCTGCCAGCAAATTTGCAATGTTAAATTGATTTTATGATTTTAATCGTTGTTTTAAGTCAAATTTCATATGTTATGCTCTCATATTAAATACATAATCACACACACACACAGATATACACAGAGATGGCCAGAATGTTGTAGCCGACAATATTTTTTATTAAAAATATGAGGATCTTTATGTTACTGGTTGCCTTGGGTGCCTTTAAATTATGTGATGTTACGTTGTATTTATTTTGTTTAATGTTGATTTTAATTTAGTGCATGATGTTTTTTCATTAAACGTGTAATTAAAATACCATCTAATTTGTTTGGGCATTGAGAAGCTGAGAAAATTTGAAGAGACACAATTTTTTTATTTATTTATTTATTTTATTATTATTATTTTTTTTTGAGAAATGATAATTGGAAAATTTTAAAAAAGTTAGAAATGAATAAAAAAAATTGTGTACTACAGAACTATCACAGTCTCTGATATCTTTTTATAAACTAAAAATCCTATTAAAATAGAAAGTCGTTTAAAGACTTCATTGTTCATTTTACAAATCAAAGTGTTTATTTTTTCTTTAAATAAATAAAGACATCGGGCAATATTTTCAAAGAATTTAATATGACAATCATTGACAGTTTTGAGGCGTTTCAGTCAACATAAAAACTTAATCTCCGCTTCAAACGTCATCAATACCATTCATCTCATGATCGATCATTAAATTATAATTTTCATTTATTTATTTTTTATTGTTTAACGAAAAACGGTGGCGTTTGTTTGTGTCATCAAACAAAATAACAGGCTGGATGAATGTCTTGACATTTTAACCTTTCGCTGCTCAAGGATCAGTGTCATACACAAAAAAGGTCTGCTACAAACAAAACAAAAAATTCTCAAACAACGAACAAAGAACAAGGCGACAAGTGGCTTGAAAATAACCCAAAATAAAGTTAATAAAAAAAGGAAAAAATGTTATAAAAAAAACTAAATTCCAGTCACACAACTGACATCTTAAATTCATGGATGCGTGCACAGGTTATTTACCTGCTAAATGTTTTAAAAATGTAAGAAAAAAAAGAAGACAGCAAAAAGCAACAAATAGAAGATGCAGATGCATTGCAGCCACAAATATTCAAACTTGCATGTATCACATCTTTTAAATATGTTTATTTTGTTGACCGTTGTTGTTGTATTTGTTGTTGTTATTTTTTTTTGCTGCTGTTATTGCTGATTCTCAAGTTCTAAAGAAACTGGCGCCTATATCCCGTCGCGTTTTCGTCTGATAATGCAGAATATGCATGTTTGAATAACATTCAAATTAAGCACCAAATTGGAGCTACACAGACACATCTTATATGTTTTGATTCTCTTCTTCTTACCCACTACTTGATGTGGGTTTAATAAACATTTTCTCTCTATTCCCTTATTTTGCCACAAACTCTGTAGAAACTAATGATTTTAATTTTTTTTTCTGAGTTTTTGCCACTTTGTTAAACAAAAATAAAACAAACAAAATGTTGTGAGTTACTTTGCACTTTTGATAGAATAACTTGAATTAACAGAGGCAATCAATATGCGCAGTTATTTAAAGATATTCAAAATAAAAGTTTAAGAAGAATTTTTGAAGCTTTCAATACTTAAACTAGATTTTTATATTTAAAGACTTATAACTCCAGCAACAATATGTGTGCGGTTTAAAAATTAGTTTTTTCTTAGTTATTCGCATAAAGATATCAGTCGAGCAAAATCATTTATATTTATCGTGAGACCTTTTGAAAAAGAGCCATAACCAAACATTTAAATCTTTAAGTACGTTTTTCTCAGTACAAGTTTTGGTGGAATACGAGTTTCTTGCAACATAACCTCGATACTAAAGTCAAAATCAACGCAGAAATAAATATCCTGCCAAATTATAAAAAACAGCTTTTTATTTATGAGTTGAGATTTTGAGGACGAAATCAAATAAAATTCGTTGAATGATCCTATAATCCGAAAAAAGCCATTTGCATAGAGCCTCTGATTTTTATTTTTACCCCACGTCTCCAGTAGCCATCAAATTGAACAAGACAGGCACATAACGCCGGCAGAACAACGGTATTAAAATGTTTATGCTCTTGTATGTAACGAAAAACTGTCGTTGTTCATGTTCTGTTTGATAATAATTTTCTGTTTGTCGTCAGGGTTGTTTCATTGTTTTTATTAAGAAAGAGAGTGTTCGCATTGTTGATCAATAGATGGCTTTAATTTGAAATAGAAAAATCATACTAAAAGTCATATTTGATGGCGTATGTCATTGCTCAGACAAATGTTCGACCAACGATGGTTGCACATGAACGAAACATGCACATTGGGTGTCTACATTAGCCGAATTCATGTGCGACATGATGCTCACGCCGAGTTGATGGCTCGTGGAGACGTAGGGTTCCAGCACAGTGTAATTCATGATTTTAATTTTATGCACTTTTAGTAGCTTTTATTATTAATTATAGTTTTTTATTTGTTTTTCTTTTATTTTATAATTTTTTTTTTTGTGCTAAGACCAGTATTTTGTAAGTCCAGAGGTCAGTTTTCAGTTCCTTGTCTTAAGAAATAAAATTAATTTTTAATAGAAAAGAAAATTGGGTCTTTATCATACACAAACACAAAGAAGTTTACATTCCGGATTTTAATTAGAAAAGAAAAAGAATATATTAATTTGCCGATTGCTACCCGAGCAGAAGCGCATGTTGTCCTCAAGCCAATTGCCTACCGGTGAAGGATATTGACACACACTTAGCTTTTCATAGGAAGTAAAGTTTCCATATCCTACAATCGAACTTAAAGTGTTCCATGAAATATTAAATTTCATGTCAGAGCTACACTTGAGTTTGTTCACAAGTAGCTGCCTCCTGCAACCTTTTTAAATTTTAAACGCTCTATCGTTGCTAAACTTTTGCTTCTACCACACTATTACCCAAATAAATCAGCTTTTTATAATAAAAAAGGCCATAGAAAATAAATAATGAGGGTGTGTTTCACTGTTTTATCGTTACTACAACACCAAAATTTGCTCATGAAATCAGGGAAGTTGTTCCTGAAAACCGTGATTTCATACGCGCAACACGCTCTATGGCCAGTGAATCGCACTACGCATTGCAGAGAAAATTCGTTTTTTAGCGGAACAGTTTGTATGTGGAATAAACTCCGTGCAGAGGTCTTTCCTGCCACTTTCAATGTGCAAAGATTCAAATCAAATGTCCGAAACCTAATTTCCTAGTTCTGGCAAAATGCATTGCGCAAGTAGGGGTCATTCCCTGAGTGCTGTTCCTAATAAAAAAAAATCTGCCGCTTTGCCCTTTCGCAACATAAATTTCCTGCTTCATAGTAAAACATTAACGAAGTCTGGTGTAAGTTTAAGAAATTATAAACCTCTTGTGCAGATTTTGCTTCAAATATTTATCCTGTTTTTGCTTTAGCTATCCCAGAGAATATCCTTTCCATCCGTTTTCGATTTTGATTTCTTCTGACCATTATCTTCTTATTGTAGAAATGAGTCTGCATATTAACTTAAAGTTCACATACAAGCAGTTCCATATATCTCATCCTGTGGCATCTGCTGCATAAATTTTTTTCTAAGCTGGTAATATACAGCGCTTGGAACCGAAAACAAAGCCATTAGCAAAACAAAATTAGCTTTAATCTAATAAAGTTTTGAGCAATAAAAGCTTTGTAATTTCCAATGCCATTTTAGCCCCTATGAGCATTTTAATTAAGGAGTACAACATCTCTTTTACAGGTCTAATAAGGGTCCATTAAAGGCTTCTAGCTTAGATCTTATTGTCTAATGCTATAAATTGCTTTCCAAACTCCCAACCGTATAATACGAATATTTCTTATATTTCTGCTATTAAAAGTGAAAACGAAGTAAAAATTTATTTAACATTATTTTAGAAAAGATCTTCTAAGGTTGATTCGATTTGAGCCAAGTTTTTTTTTAATCAAATTTCTTTAACCATAATTCCTGTCTAGAAACTAAATTTGTGCGTATGTATGTCTTGTTTTAGCATCTTTACTTTAAAGCAAATAGCTGGTGGTGGTGGTGGCTAATGATGGAGGTAATAGTAGTGCTGTTAGTTACTTGACTGGTTGTTTAGTTGGTTGCTTGGTTGTTTGGCTGGCTGGCTGTTTACTTCATGCAGTGTAATTTATTTGTATGGACTTAAAAACCATCATCAGTTGTTGATAAATGCTTAATGCATTCATTTATTATCATTAGAATATTTGTTTTAGGCAAAGAAAATCAAATATGTTTAAAAATATAAGAAAAAACTCCTCTAAAAACCTGTTCATCACAGCAGTCCAGCCAAATGCTTTTAGCAGAAAAATGCTAAATTGAATAATTAGAAAATTGCGAACTAGAAAAAATAATGTTGCACATTTAAAGTAGAAAAGAAGCTGAGAAAATAATGATGCAACTGATTATTTAAACGGACACGTTAAATGGGTAATTTAAAGGAAAAAAGACATGTCTTTGTACTCATGTATTTGGCATAAAAAGATTTTGTCAAACATTAAAGCGGGATACACATTTTTACACGTTTGAAGTTAAAAAGACTTTTTTTATACAAAACAAAAACCAGCAAATTCTTGCATCCTAGCAAAGGCCACAAAGGCCACAGTTTAATAACAAACTATTCAAACGCTACTACTTACGCAAAGTGCCCCATTTAGGAGTGGTTAAATAAAGACTAGAGTTGACTTTAGCGCGCGAATTACAACAAATTGTTTATAATTCATCTGTTTGCTAATGCGTTTTTTTTTATTTTTTTTATTTGCATTATTTATTCCTTTTTTCATTTATAGATTATCAGTTACCTCCCATGTTATCAACCGATTTGAGAAAAAATGCTTAACTTCTAGTGTATCTGGGCTTTTTGAAATTCTCTTACATTTAGTTCAAAATATAAACTTTCATCGCTGACTATACTTGTTGGCATTTTAAGCAATTTGCGTTTTTTTTTTTCTTTTTTAGACTTTTAATTTCGAGTAAATAGGAAAAAGAGAATTTCCTATACTTCCAAAATCATGGACACAAAACAACGCAATATAATTAATTTTAATAGTAAAAAATTTGTGTGGGGACACAACTATAAATTGCTCTAAAGTTTTAGTTCGCCCCTTTGAGGTCACAACTGATTGCAATCACTATTAACACGAAGTAATGAATCAATTAGCACAACTAATCTTAATGAAGAAGCTGAAAAAAGGGACAAATTCCACCAATGAATTTGCACTTTGAAAGTTCAATACGCTTCTTTTGGCCAACAATAGCATGGATCTAAGGATGCACATCCAACCCAAGAGAATGTCAAAAAATATTTACCAATATGTTCTCATGCCAAATTTCATAAATTTAACTTAGTTATTCCCACATTTTAGTTCACCTATGCCAAACCTAAAGAGACGCCACGAATAAACAAAAAACAAAAGCCCTTTTGCAAACATCTCATTACAATCGTGTGCATTTGCGATTAAATTTTGAACATTTCTAGAGCATGTACAATTCAATAGAATTTATTTACCTCCAATGCTCAAAGCTCCAGTTAAAATTGTTGCCAATCGTTGCTCTCATGTTGCACAGTGGGATTTTTTGTGCAATAAGTAATTTTTTTCGACACATAAAATTTAAAAATTTAACGATGCAGATTTGTAGAAAATTGATTAAGTATAAAGAATCCATAAATTATATTCCAAAAAAAATGTTTATTTGCCTTTAAAATAATGACGTAAAGTCACTTGTAAATTTTGGTCCAAAACAATGAACTCTATTTACGCACTTCTATAGTGTTTGTACGTAAGATAATTTTATTGCCCTGATAAAATTTTTTTTAATACAGCCTTTTCTGTGTATTTAAAAAAATATAAAGTTCTCTCATATGGTTTAAAAGATATGATAGAATAATAATGTGCAGTGATTGCAAACTTCCTTCGAAGAAAAACAAGAAGGTTGCTTGGTTGTGCTAGGTGCTCCCGCTATAATATAATGAAAGTTAAGACTTCATACTACCAATTAAAAAAACGGTTTAAATAAATAATAACCTGTTATAAAATCATAAAATTTCTCTCCAATTTCATGAAATTTTTAATTTTAAACCCCGTAAACAGATTCTGGAACTTGAGGATATAGTTACTGAAATGAAAGATGATGAATATGGGCTCTATGGGCGGTAAGTAGTGGGCGTGGCCAATTTTTAGGAAACTTTATTTTATTCTTAATTGAGGTAATAAAACCCTCTGTGCAAAATTTCAAAAACTTTGGGCCAAAAATAAATTTTTGGTTCTATGGGCGGTGGGTAGTGGGCGTGACCAATTTTTATGAAACTCTATATTTTTCTTTATCGAGCTAACACAAGGCTTAGAGCAAAATCTCAAAGTTCCTTATATTTTTTGCCAAACATTGTATCCCACTGTGTGTTGCGTCAATTTCAGTTCTTTTTATAACTTTTTTACAAAAAAATGCCTGGTAGTTAATTAAATATCAATTAGTGAAACTAATTTGAAAGAACTAATCTATTTTTGGAGCTTCTTAGAGGTAATAAAAATTTTGTATGTCCACTTCGGTCAACTTTTTGCATTGAGTTTATCCTTTCTTGAGCGGTATTTTATTCTTCAGTTTTTCATGTTTTCATACTCTTCATTTTTTACCTCTTGTTTATTTCTATTGTCAGTTTACAGTTTAGTGTTGCAAGCGCTTAGAAAATAAAACTTTAGTGGTGTAAGTTTTCACCCTACAAACTGTTGTATATTTAGAAAGGCGTAGCGAGTGTAAGTAAGAGTTTCTTAGCAATGCACTTTTAAACGGTCAATGAATCTTTTAGTGCAGATTACATTCTTTAATAAATAATTTTTAAAAAAAGTTACTTTTTAAGAAAACTATAGCTTTACATGAAATATAAAAATAAAGAAATAAAGAAAGATTAGAAATTGCAATTATCTATTCGTAGGTGGTTCATATCGTACTACATATCATTTCTTATAGCTCGATTGTGACACGGTCTCACCAGACTTATTTATACAAACAATTGCATTAACTATTGTTGTGACTCCTTCAGCATATAAAGACTTTGGATTAGTTTACCGAGAGATTTAATAAAAAAATTTATAAATATCGGCAAAAAATATTTTTATTGATTTGGGCATACGAACACCAACGTTTTAAAAAGTTTCAATTTCCCCTTTTATTATTTTGAATTTTTCGATTTTTTAATAAAAAATTTATTTAATTTTTATTCAAGATCAATATAAAACTTTTTGATTTTACATTGACGGTATATGAAAGGAAAAACTATGTTTTCTTCAACAGAGTTTGTACACCTTTCCAACTGTTTATTACCAAAAACGAAAGTAACCTTGAAAACTATTAAATAATGGCCTTAAAAACAAAAATAAAGCCAATGACCTAACTGTATTTACAACATTTAACAATATTTAATCATTGTTATCTTTCTTAAAGACCATCTCACCTGTTGCAGCTTCCCTGTGTCTTTTCAATTTGTGTTCTGTTGCAACATCTTGCACAACTGTTGATTACTTTGACAATTCGTTTCATATCCAATAACAGTAAAAAAGTACTTGTACTTCGAACTTTCGATTACTATTTACCCATGTTGTTGTATTTGTTTTAGGACATTATTTTTCTATTTTGTCATTTGAACGAGTATAAACAGTTGCCATTATGGCGTCATACTGTCACATGTTGCACACATAATTCATTGATCATATTTACTGATTAGTTATTTGAAACCTTGTATTTATTAATGGTGTGGCAACGGTTAAAGACAGGATGCTTTAGTTTCGTAACTGACAAAACAGTTGGAATAAATTTACTTACGAATACGAATGCGATGGAACATACTCGTTTGGTGGGAACTGGGAACATATTTTTTGTTTCGGTATTTTCTGCAGATAAGCAAGTTAATGCAAATGTGTGTATTTGTCTAAAAAAACATACACAAGCAATTTTTTGTGATAAGATTAGATTACAGAAAGATTCGGTGCTTTAAGGGTTGTTGTGAAAATTGCGAATGTTTGCTTTAGTTTCATACTCATTTAACATTAGAGAGTCATTTTAAGGTTTAATTATTAAGATTTTGAAAATTTTTTGTAAAAAGCTTAACCACATCATAATCAATTAAGACCCCTTCCAAATACAATTGTTTGTTCGTCTGTAACTCTCTAAACATTCAGGTTTGTAAGAAAATAACTTGATTTGTAATCAATTTGAAGCATTTTTTTTCAAACATATTTTTATATCAAAAATTAATTAAAAACTTTTAACTTTTGTAACTCTGTTAGATTTTAGGCTCTGCTGGGGCTTGAACACATAACATTCTATTTTAAAAGAACTTCAAAAAAGGAGGTTATCACTACGCCAGAAAGTTTGTGCCTGCAGTATTTTTAAACCGATTTTGGAAATTTTTTCTTTTTAGAAAGGGCTATGGTTACAGCTTGGCCCCGTTTTAACAGTTAATAATTTTAAAATTAAAAGGGTCTCCCCATACAATATACAGGTTTTTAGTTTTATTATGAACCATAAATCACACTTCTTTAGAATTTAAGAAAAATACGTATTACTATAGCTCCCAATAGCAAAAAGTAATACAAAAATAAATCTTAAAACTAAAGGGTGTCCCCATAGGTGACATAAACTGACTTGTATGCACCTATCATTTAAATCGTTATTGAAAAACGCTTAAGAATTGGACAAAATGTCGGTTACTATGATGGTTATAATAACAAGTATAAGCATTAAAAGTTATAAATTAAAGGGTGTCTCAATAGTTAATGTAATTTGATGTATGTGGCCAAACTTTTGAACAGTTATGGACAGACAGCTGAAATTTACAAAGAACCTGTATTGCCAAGTCTACTATAACAACAAGTATAAAATTTGAATTTAGAAATTAAAGGGTGTCCCAATAATTGAAATAAGTTGATGTATGTTGCCAGGCTTTTAAACCGTTAAAGACAGACAGCTGAAATTTACAAAAAGCCTCTCCGCTATAACAACAAGTATAAGATTTGAATTTAGAATAAAAGGGTGTTCCCATACTTGACGTAAATTGACTTCTATTGCCCTATCGCTTAAACCGTTATATACAAACACTTGAAAATTAAACAGAAAGTCCTCTGCTTTGTCTGGTAAATTAAGGAGTATGAATATTTAAAATCATTAATTATAGGGTGTTACAATAGTTGCCGTAATTTGATGTATATGACCAAACTGTTGAACAGTTGTAGACAATTGATTGAAATTTGCACAGAACCTTTATTGCTAAGAATGTCTATTAATATATCAGGTAAAATATCATATTTAAATATTTAAAATTAAATGGTACCCTAATGGTTGTAATTTGATGTATATGGCCATTCTTTTGAACAGTTATAAACGCTAAGAATTCAAACAAATTTTGCTTTAAGCTCTAAACACATAGACGACAGCAGACTTCACAACATCACGACTTCAAATGCTGTCAACTTCAAATGCTGCTCTGAAGTCAGCTTCATAATTATTTTAAAGACAGCAACACAATAATAATCAGCTGATGTGTAAATCAATTTCAAGTTTTTATAAATATTAAAAATTACTTAAAAGCTTAAAAATATAAAAAAAATCACAACAATTGTTAAAATAGCTCAGACTACAGCTGAAGCGTATAAAGCAAATAAGTATTTTTGCAATAATAATTTCAGGGATGCCGCATATTTATTTTATAATGAATAAAATTAAAGTTATAATATCATGAAAAACTATAAAAACACATAAATTTATTTCCTTCTTGTATTTTTGTAATGTACTCTTATGTTTAACATTAAAAAAAAAGTTTTTATTCTCATCTTTTCAATTAACATGTATAATAGCAACACTATATTTGTTTATTGCTGCACGTCAAAATAGAAAATAGCCTAAGTTGGCAGCAGCAGCAAATGCTGTCGTGTAGTCGTGCTGCTGTGGTGTCGTCAAAATAATCGTTTTCATTTAAACACGTGTATTTTATTTTTGACAGTTTGCTGTCTGCTGCCTGCTGTCGTCTATGTGTTTAGAGCTTTACTGTGTCAGCAATAGAAAAAGTAAAAAATAAAGGGTGACCACATAATTGCTGAATTTTCTTATTTAATCTGCTTTCATATTTCTTTCTACGAAACACAAAAAATTCTGACGCAATCTTTATCGAATATAATTATAAAATATAATTAATGTATAATTACCGTCCTAAAAAAATATGATTTTAAGTTTGTCTGTTTTAAACTCGGTTTTTTGCAAGAATTATCGTAAATTGTTTCTATAATTTCATTCCGTTTAAGTATTGCTAATTAATAACATTAATTTGCTTGTTGCATATTTTTTTTTTTTGTATTCACAATTTCTGGTAATAAAAGTAAAGTACCTCATGCTCAAATTTGTTATGAAAAATCCTTAAACTCAAGTCATAACACCAGCATTGTAAGCATTTTCCACTTACATCATTTTTATTCAATACAAATAATTATTATTGATTTATTTGATTCATTTGTGACACCTCCATGTTAATGTTTAAGTTTTCAATAAAAGCACCAAGCGACCGACAAAACTATTGCAAAGAATAAAAAACTCCTTGACTTGAAATTAAAGAAAAAACGAATGTTGTTTTTTTATTTTGTTCACGAAAGAGAATGTGTGAGCGTGGCATGAAATATCAATTAAATAGATATCAGTTGCCATTAACAATATGTTTTTAATGATAATTTTTAAATGTGTTTTAAACGATAATTCCTTAAGAAAATGTGACATTTAGTGACACATAAAAATGATTACATTTGTTGGCCGGTGTTTTTTGGTTACAACAAGGCAACAAACACATAAGAATTTCTGTTTATTATCAACATGTTTTTTTGAGAGAGAACAGGGCATTTATGAACTTTTTGTTTTTATGAGTTGGCTTGAAAAATTAATGAAATAAAATATAGAAATTTAACATCGATAATAAAAACCTAACGTTTAACTTAAAAATTTTAAATGTTGAAGCCACTAGTATTATTATCGCTTTCACTTTTACTGCCATAAAACGCAATTGTTTTTGGTTTTGAAACCCTGTTCTATAAACTAAAAGTACAAAACTAAATTAAGCTGCCCGTTGAATTGGCTACCCATTCTTTAAATGGAATTAAATTAATTAAATAAGCATGAGATGCTTACGAGTATCTATCCCATCGGTGAAGAACTTCATTTCGATGTTTTACTGATGGCATTATAAATGAAATTTCTTTACTTTTTTAAAACTGTCGTGAACACAACTTAACTACGAAAACAAAACTCTGATGCATAATTAACTTCAAGCAAATGCGAAAGCTGAAAGTATAAATGCAAAAGAATTATATAAAAAAATAAAACCAACAAAAAAAAAAGTTTTCTAAAAAAGTTGCTAAATAAAGAAATTTAAATTGTATTTTGTTAACTTCCCTGCCGCATTGTCTGGTTGATGTTGTCATTTGTCTAGGAAGTTTAATGCCTGGAAATAAAAAAGGGTGCTTTATCTGCGTTTAAGTATTTTTGTATAATTTTCTAATTTCTAGCCAAAAGACCTTTTTTTTATTCTGCTTGGAATAAAATGAAACAGAACATTACTACGATAAAAGAAAAATAGGTGTTGGTAATGGCTTTACTAAATTTGTTGTTGTTGTTGTTGTTGTTGTTGTTGTTGTTGTTGTTGTTTTTTTTTTTTTTTTTGGAAACGTTTTTTTCTTAATTTAACAAATTTATCACACATAAAAATTCAAAAATTTGTGTTGCCACACTCCTTTGTTTTCGAGATGAAGTTGTAAAGTTTAGAAGAAAAATGGTCTTAAGATAACAGATTTATTAGTTTTTCTATTAGTGGTGGAATTAAGTAGTGAATGCTTGAGTAATTTTATAAAACGTTTGATTGTTTTTGTGTTTCTTATTTGATTATTAATTGCACCGGCATAATTGAATCAACCAACAAATAAATAAACCAATTAACAAATTCTGTTAATAATTTCTTGTCTTTTTTAAGTTTTTTTTTGGGTTTTTGACACAACTCACAGCATTTCGTTTATACAGTGAAAGAAATAATTTTAAAGACAACTTTTGATTTTGGTTTTTAACGCCAATTTTAATGAAAAAACAAAAATATTTTTTACTGAAAGTATAAATCGATAAATTTATTAATAAAAAAATTTATTCAATAAAAGGACAACAAAGTACTCAAATTCCTGAATTCTTTCGTAGCATTTAGACTTTGCATTGGCGTTAATAGGCCTCTTTGGGCAGGGCTAAGTTATCTCCAAAACAAATTAATTTTTATGGTATTTTCAACAAATGACATTCTAATTTTCGTTAAAAGATTATGGCTCCACCAGAAAAATTGTACTCTTTGCTTATGCTGTTTGTAACGCTGTCCTAATAAACGATATATAACCAGTAGGCGCAGTAGGCCTGGGTTCGTTATGCGACTGAAAGCCCCTTTAGCTTAGTCATCAAGGTTTTAAGCATATTTATGTTCGAAGATTTTCTATCAAAATATATTTTCTTGAATGCCAGAATCTTCGAAAAATCCAACTAACATTTCTCGATGTCACTCAATTATAGACAGTAATTTCGAACACTGCAGCTGAGCAGGTTTTAAGGTTAAAAGTATTAGATCGATGTGGCTGAAATTTTGAACTTAAGAGTGTTTCATAATTACGCGCAGCTGGATGTAATAGTGTAGATTTTTAGGATTGCCGTGATATGAAAAAAATTGAAAAACTAAAAATTTCGAAAATAAATGCGTACATTTTCTTGAAATGTGGCACGACGAAACAATTTAGTTTTTTAAATAAAGGTACGTGATAGATAATTTTAGTTTTAATTCGAAAAGTCGGTAATTTTCCGCCTTGTGCTAACTTAACGACAAATTTTTAAAAACAAATTTTCAAAACATTTTGCTTTGACGAAAGCAAATCTTGTTTTTTAATATCATTTAACCGATTTCATCGATTATAAATTCGTAAACAGCATCAGTTTTTTTACTCGTTTCAAAAATCCAAACAAATAAAATTTCAATCTAAGGTTATCTGACGGAAAATGTTATTATTAATTAAAACTTTCTTTTGGCTTAAGTTCATTTTTTAATTTCTAAGAACTTATTTTTTAGAAAGAAAAATTATTTTAAAAATGTGTGAACTCAAGCCACAAATAAATTTCAAACCAAATCAACCACTAATTTCATAAAAATTAAATTAAAAATACTTAATTTAGAATTCTTTTCTAACACTTTTCATCTAAAAAAATAAAAGTTAATATTTATAGGAAAATTCATTAATTTGAAGTTAAGTTAGAAATACACATTTTGTTAACAAAAGCAATGACATCCATTAAGCTTTTTTTATTACTTACTTTTCTCTTTTGGCCAAGATTTCGGGTCGAATTACCTACCGTGCACTGATTGGCCTCGCCGTGAGTTCTGTTCATATCGGTTTTTAAAATGAACTATTGGAGTGTTTATAATTTATAATAGGACCTTAGTTTCATTGTTTTATTATTTTCTTTATAAAATATTACCAAATTTCTGTTTTTAATTACCTATTTCTCTATCATGTTTTCTATTTTTCAAAAATAAAAAAATAAATAAATTAAATAAAAAAAATTAATAAAGAATTTCTTGTTACTGTGCAGCTAGATATGTCAAATTAAAAGTCATAAAAGGCTTTAAAATTTTAACACAGTTGAGCAATTGTAGAATTTTTACAACATAACTGCAGATATCCCATCCTTTTTGCTTTTCAAAAGTCGCAATTGGTTTCCAAGACCAACGGACTGCTTTTTCAGTCTTCTGTTTTTAACTTTGTTTCAAATTCTTTATGTTTCTTTAATGATACTATAAATTTATGTTCTTTTATTCAAGTTAAATACATATTTCATTATTATGTTCCTAAGCAAAATTGCCTATTAATTCAAGGAAACTTTACGTTATTTAAAATTTAATAAAAATTGACATCGATTGTAAAAACCAAGATTCATTGCACCCACAAAGAATTCTTTTACCGTAATTTTTTGGTTTTCAACTGGTTAGAAACTCATTTTTAAATTGCAAAGATAAAGTTTCTGTTAATAAAACACCAAGAAAATGGCAACACAAAAACTTTATTCGATTTATTATGAAATCCATATAGTTATTTTACAAAATTATTAATCAAATTTATTATATTCTTTATACAAAATAAAAAGCATTTGATATCCATTCAAACTTCAATGCGTTTTTTAAATACAAAATTTCTGCTTTCGCATCAGCATATTATCTTCAATTTCATGTTTAATGTCATTAATTATGTCACCAAATTACCAAAGGAAACATAAATAATGTCCTTGTTTTAAGCCAAAAAACAGCACAGGACTTATTCCCTGTTTTCAAGCAAAGAATGCAGGATATGTGAGAGAGAGAGAGAGAGAGGTATTGAGCAACCAAACACTATATAAAATTATAAAAACTAGTGCAAGCTATTTAAAAAAAAAAAAAACTACAAGCAGATTCAAATTAAAATGGAAAAATAAAACAAAAACCTTGAGCAGAAAATCTAAAAGACAAATAAAGAGAGTTTTTGAGCTTTATCTACCAAACAACTTTTTCCTTTTACACTTTTAACATTTGTACCCATGTTTGCACATACATACATATATGTATGTAGATATGTATATAGGAATAAATGTAAAAATTTGTACATTTCCAATATTTACAAACCCTGTTAAAATACTGCCTTTACTTACTCCCTTTCCTTTAGTCCATTAAAAATAATATTTTAAAAGTTTAAATTTTTATCCAGGACACACCCGTCGCCTATATAATTTTAAAATGCTTTAGTTTGACGAAAAACATTTGTTGGAAAGAACCTTCGTAGACATATTATAAGGTCTTTTAATTTTAACATTATAGAATCTAGCAGTTACAGTTTAAACTAGGAATGTAACGATACGCTATTTCGCCGATCCGATACCGATACTCAAAAATAAATATCGCCGATAACGATTCCGATACCGATACGATAATTAAAATTGAGCTCAAGTAAAAATTAACAAAACTCAAGTTGAGTAATTCTTTTAATTTACAAAATAACAGTGTTTATTAATGAGGCGTTCAAATCATCAAAATTTTCAATAAATTTCAGTTTCTAAAATTCAAATTTTCAAACTGCAAAACGTCTGCAATATTTATGATTTTACAAAATAAACGATGGCATTCAGTTTAGATTGACTCAAGATTTAAAATTGATATTTTTAAGATTTAAAAGACAACGAATTGAATTTGAGATCATGTTAAAATTAAACTAAAATTATAAAAACAACTTTGCAAAAGATTTATATTTAAAATTGATATTAATAAGATTTTTGTTTAAAAAACAAAGTGTTCTCAAATTTTGCGGAGATAGACGATTTCTCAAATCCGTTTGAAGCAGACCTGCAGTGGAAAATAGTCTCTCAAAGGCGACAGAACTCATTTAAATTTTATGTTCTGCTTTTAAAATGTTATTTCTAATAATTGTCATGCAAAAAAAAAAGAGTTAAAAATTGAATATTTTGTTCAAAAACGTCTAAAGAAAAATATAAGAAGTATCGGCGTATTGACAGTAAAATATCGCCGATACCCATACATCGAAAAAACAGAAGTACTGCCGATGTATCGGTATCGGTTGCATCCCTAGTTTAAACATTACCATCCTAAGCAAAACAGCATGTCGTCCGATCCTTCAGAAAACCTTTATGTCGAATATTTGATGTTGATAGGCGAATGAAACCGCGTCATTTCACTGTGTAGAGGTTATTTTGTTTTAGAGAAAACATAAAATTACGCCTTTTTGAAAATATCGATATGAAAGTCCGGATAATACATCCGGTGCATGATCCATTTCGTTGTCTTGTACTACTTGGTTTCGGTGAACACAAACGGCTTTTCTATACTCACCAACATTTCTATTTCGTTCTCCTGGCTTAAAAAAGGTTTATGATTCACATTATACTATCACAAGGTATTATTTATTCGTTCGTAATTGTTGATTTAAGAAAGGAATGTTAAATTAAAAAATTTAATTTATGTTTCGCTTTTTTTGTTGGGACATTGTATCTTTCAATAAATAGCTCTAAGATCCTATTGATTTTTTCATCTCATTTCTATTAAAATTATAGACTGATTATTTATCAAAAGTTTGCTTATTTGAATTAATTTAAAACTACACAAAATATAATAAAAACCAGCTTTAAAGGAGACAATTTATTGAATTAAAAGCCAGACAAAAATTACTTTTCATTACTCCTTAAACCATATTTATACATTCTTCTGCCACCATTTGTACATAAATACATATGTACGTACATCAAGTAACTTTGTTTTCATATCAACCCTACTGAATCCATTTAAGTATTTTTTATTTTGTTTTTTATTATTTGCTGCTTTACTTGTTTAACTTTTTGTGGCGTTTTATTTGGTTTTCCATGTTTTTGCTACATTTTCTTATTTTTAATAATTTATTAGTGTTAGTGTTTATCTATGTGTGGTTTGTTTGTTTTTACAATAATTGAGAGTATGTGCCGTTAAGGCAGTAGACAAACAAGAAGGCGGAGACTTTGCGGTTATTTATTCAAACACAGTATTATGGGCGAAGTGCTAATAGTGATGCCAGATATAAGATAATTTAAAATAATTTGAAAGGAAAATTTTGTTACATTTTATATTATCTTAAAATATTGGTAGGTTAATAAATAACATACAAATTTAATAAATAACCCCGCACAAAAGAAAAAATAAAGTAGTTCAAAATTCATGGATATTTTCATTTCTTCTGGGGCACTTATTCTATAAAATGCATATATAATAAATTCGTTTATTTTTTTTTAATTTATAACTTTTGAACACTCAAAAATGAACACATCTCAATAAAGTTCATGAAATTTTAAAAAACGTATCCTAATCAACGAATTTTCACTGGTTTTGAGCTGTTTTCTTAATGTGAAACCATGCTCCGCAATGACAAGCTAATGTGTAAATCATTCGTTTTTCCCCAAAATTAAGCCATTGCATTTAATGTAGAACTCATGAAACACTTATTTCTGTTGCATGTCTTTTTTTTTTGCTGGGAAGTTAATAGCTACGGTGGATATCCGATATTTCATAATTGCAAGAGACCGGCCATTTCTTACGAATTATATGGGTTATCGAATTAGCGGCGTTTCGATTTAATGGGGTTAAAATAAAATAGATACGAATTAGCGGGGTTTTTTAATGTATTTACCAAAACGATAAAAAGGGATAAAAAACAATTGTTAAAAAAGAAATATAAAATAAATTATAATACAAAATATGATAAATATGTATTAATATAAAAAAAAAATAATAATAAATGATCAAGTTTTTCTTTCTATTCTAAACATATATTTTCATTAAGGGCCGAACTTTCACCGAAAATTATTAAAATGCTATGCTGTAAAATCACTTTCAAAAAAGAAGACTTCCCAAGCTTAAAGCTTTTTGCATTATAAATTCTCTTTTTCGAAGAATTGAAATAAGAGTTCATGAAGCAATTTCAAATCGCTTAGCAACGTCTATTTTTTTTCGCTCGATTGTCAATGGCTGCAGACTTTTATGCGTGCGCTTTGACATTTTACTTTTTTATTTATGTAAAAAACTGATTTTAAGAAAATAAACACACGCAAAATCAAAAACTAAAAAAAAACAGAAAAAAAAAAGCGGTAAACAAAAAATCAATATTTCCATGTTTCTGCTGTTTTTATTACGAATTATAAGTGGTAGTTCGCAAACAATTAGGATTTATAAGATGTAAAGAAGAATTTATTTGAAAGAAAAAAAAAAACGAATTAGCGAGGGGAACGAAATCAAAATTTTACGAATTAACAAAGGACCGGCAGCTTATTACAAATGATCGAGAATTTCATTTATCGGGGCTAGACTGTATATAGTTTACGGAAAATCTCATTAAGTAATATTAAAGTTTAAAACTTTTTAAGAAAACTATTTTCTATATACAAATAAAATTTTAAAGAAATTCTAAGCTACATATTCAGAACAAATTTTAAAAATTATTCGAAAGTAATCAGGATTGTCCAAACAATATTATTAAAAACAAAACTCAAAGTTTAAACAAAAACAACATTAACCAACATTGATTTTATCTTTCTTTATCCACTGGTTTTAATCATTTTAATAATTAAATTGCAAGTGTCCGTGTAAAAAACAAAAATAAATTATCGCGGTATTTTGTAATATTTTATCGTTTTTTTTATTTAATTTTCAACATCTTTTAACTGTATAAAAGAGCCGTCCGTATACAATGGATAAAGAAAATAAAATCAATGTTGATTATTGTTGTTTTTGCTTAAGTTTTGATTTTTGTCTTTAATTTATTGTTTGGGCAAAAATATTTAATTTATTTAAAATGTAAGTGAGAAGTTTCCTGAAGAGCTATGTTAGCGGTAGTGAAATGGCCATCGAAACGTGCTTTCACCTTCAATAGGCAATATCGGTGATTTTAATAATTTGGTCGGGATAATCAGCACGATTTGTTATATTTAAAAAAAATTAATTTATCTGTAAAATATGTATTTACAAAGACATTTTAGTATATTCCAAACGTTTTAACAATAGATTTTTTAATCAGCACATTGCTAATCAGTGATTGCTTTTACTAATGGAAAAGTATTATTATTTTTTCAGAGTGTTATTTTTTTTAATATTAATTTTATGGAAGACTTTAGTACTAAAATATCGTTAGTTTACAAATCTGCCTGGGTGCAGAACTAAAGGAGCGTCAATTCTATTTTCGTGTCAAAATAATATCAATAAGTTTAAAAAGGAAAGTAGTAATAGCGAGTTATTAAATAAAATACATATATTGAAAAGTATGGAGCAATTTAAAGTATTTAATTTTTCTTGAGGCAAGTTTATTGAAATGACCCCAAGAAAGGCAAAGCAAATTTTTCCCAGCGCTTAATATGAAGCCTAGACCTTTTAGGCATCGCAGAGGTTTATAAGTGTATTCGCATTTTTGCACCAGTTAAGAAACTGACAATTAAAGAATGTAACAAGTTGCTTAATTTTTTATGTTAAAAATAAATTTTACTAGAAGACTTAATTGTATTAAAAGAAATTCACAAGCAGTGTATTACCATCTCACAATAACATGTTGTAGCGACGATTTTTTTTTGCAAAATAAAGTTTTATTTGAGATTATATTATTGATGACTACATTTAGTTCATAATATAAAGATTGCAAGTTGCTAAGATATCTTTATGAAATATCATTGACGTACGTAGCAAGTGATTTTATTATAAAACCTATATTTTATTTAATATTCTTTACACTTTTAAATTAATCTGGCATCATATATCACTTACACTCTTGATGTGTAATACTTTTGTGGGAAAACGTTTGCAAATAGATGAAAATATATAAGCGCCATCGTTAACTGGTGGCGCTACTGTTAAACATTAACACCACTCAACTACCCAAAATATAATTTTACACACTTATGAAACATCGGCATAACCCAACACCAACAAAGAGAACAAAGAGAGAAAGCCAGCCATTAAAGTAAATACAAAAGCATTAAAAGAATAGCAGAGAAACTCCCAGAAAATCTCTTGTTATAACGGCAACCATCCCTTTTTAATACACAATAGTACATGGCCAGCAAAAACAATATGGCTGCCTTAGTCAGTTAAAGAGAAACAGGGAAAGTATTTGTTGATACAGTGAAGCTAATAAGAATTCAAGTAGAACCAACACCACAAAATAAAAGAAACAGAACCAAACACATAAATAAAATGCAGTTGCCGTCGTCGTCAATAGTTGGCGTTATCGCGGTCGTTTTCTTGCGGTGAGTTCACCAAACAAAACTCAGTCAACATTTAGAACTTGACGACGCGTGAACGTGGTGGAGAGTAATTGTGTGTGACGTCGCGTGTTTGTTAAGAAAGTTGAAAGAAGTTTTGTGGTATTTTTTTTTCAAACAAAACGAAAAATTTTGGATACAAAAGAGCAAGAAATAATTATAAAAAATAATCACCCCAAAAAGTGAAAAAATTTATAAAAATTATTTACAAAAAAGAAAACAATTTAAAGAAAAAAGTTCCTAAAGTGTTTCCTTAAATGTAAAAGAAATTATTAAAAAAAATATATTGTACAAAATTAAATAAAAAATCGCTTTATTAAATCAGTTAAAAAGTAAAAGTTTCTCGACACAAATTTTATTCAAGATAAAAAGCAAAATGTTAGTGCCGTCGGATATGATAGCGGCACAATCTAAAATGGTCTACCAAATGAATAAATACTGTGCAGATCGTGTCCAAACGAGAAAAGCCCAGATACACAAACAAATTCTAGAGGTGTGTCGCATAGTACAAGATGTTCTCAAAGAGGTCGAAGTTCAAGAGCCCCGTTTCATATCCTCTCTTAACGATTACAATGGTCGCTTTGAGGGCCTGGAAGTTATATCGCCTACAGAATTTGAAATAATTATTTACCTCAATCAAATGGGCGTTTTAAACTTTGTCGATGATGGTACATTGCCCGGCTGTGCTGTACTCAAGCTGAGTGATGGCCGCAAACGTTCCATGTCTCTATGGGTAGAATTTATAACAGCTTCCGGCTACTTGTCCGCCCGAAAGATACGTTCACGTTTCCAAACGCTAGTTGCCCAAGCTTGTGATAAATGTGCTTATCGAGATATTGTGAAAATGATTGCTGACACAACCGAGGTCAAGCTGCGTATACGCGAAAGGATTATAGTACAAATCACGCCTGCCTTTAAATGTGCCGGCCTTTGGCCACGTTCTGCTTCACATTGGCCCATACCGGGTATACCATGGCCACATCCTAACATCGTTGCAGAGGTTAAGACTGAAGGATTTGATATGTTGTCTAAGGAATGTATTGCGTTGCAGGGCAAAAACTCAGCGATGGAAGGTGACGCCTGGGTACTGAGCTTTACAGACGCCGAAAACCGTTTGTTACAAGGTAAATTGAAGCTTTAGAAGATTTTGTTAAACAAAAGCATAAAAGCCGTCGGTGATTAAAAAGCGGGCAGTGTTTTCAAGAAGAAAAAATTTCGTAGAAATGTTAAAATTTTTTTCGGGTTTTCTTTCAAGTATTTTTAATTTAGAATTCTGAATATTCTTATATATTCTTATCTTTAATAACGAATCAATAAATCTTGGCAGCAAATCAAGCATGAGAGTAACTAGTGTTAAACTGCGAAAGTTCAACAAAACCCAAGTTCTCTACTTCAATTTGTGGAAAATGTTGCGCAAAGCCGGACTACTTTTTTAACATATTTCCACGCACTTTTTATAAACGTAGTTTGAAATCAAAAACTCAGGGGTTACTTTACATTTCGATTCGAAAAGAAAATCATTCAAATTTCTATGGCTTAAACATTGCGTTTCTAAAGTAATTTCTTTCGAATCGAAATACAGAGTAACCCCCCTGAGCACAGATTTCGTATTTAAACTATAGAGAATTTTTAACAATTGAAGCAAATTTGCTGCTTATTTTTCGAGTTTATCTAAGAGTTCAAAAAACCTACACAAATTAATGCCGACTTGTAGGTTCTAATAAAATTTAATTCGCGGCTTTGTTTTCACGATTTTACGAAGAAAACATTTTTTTTGGTTTTAATTTGCCGAGGATATCGACCACGATATCGCTGTAAACAAAAATAAAAAAAAAATAACTTAATTCAGTGCAATCGAAAATATACTTTCAACAATAAACTCTACAAAAGTGCAGTTAAATAAACGACCGACTCAAAATTAAATTTTATTTCAAACAGCAGTAACGTCATAAGCGATCGTTAAAAACATTAACTAAATGACTCTGAGTAAATGACTGGCGTTTAAAATTTAAAAACATAAACTGAAATAGTGGCACATGAATACTCACGTAACTACACAAATGAAAACCTCATGTCAGCGGGGGTATTGAAACATAAGAAAAAGATTAGAGAAGAATATGAAAACATATAAAAAAAAAGAATAAAAAACTTTATTTAATTTTATTTATAAAGACTTTATCGAGCAGAAAAACGTCACCTTTTTGGTCAACAGCTTATGATGGTTTATGGCCCTGTGGAAACAGTGACGCTTTGAAACAACTTGTGCAATTGATTTATATGAAAGCTTTAAATGCCGGACCAATAAATCATATTTAAATAATCCAATTGATAAGAAATTATTGTTAATTGTATTGTTGTTGCTGTTTTATAACTGATATGCTACTTGCTACTTGAAATCTTAATTAGTAGAAAAACACTTCATATTTTATTTAAACACAAAATTACAATGTAACGTGGATTTGTTTTATTCAATTGCTGTAATTATTTTATTGTCAGTTAATTGTTTTTAATGATTTTAATTTCTCTTGTAGTCCACATGAAAAAAGTCGAGAGATTAAGAAATTCAATTTAATTTATATAAAATTTATTAATCAAGTTTAAAAAAATGTGCCGGTTATAGATTATTTGAAAACAGGGTGTGCCAACAAAATGTGTTTAAGGCAGAGTCTGCAAATGCTTTACAGCCAACAGCCGGAATTACGGATTTGAGCCTGAGCTTAAATAAACTGAAATGTGGTCACAAACTTCACGGAAAGAAAGAAATAAAAATTTAAAAAAAGCATTTAAGATTTCAAACACCTTTGATTTTATTTTAGAATTTTTTTATGTTTTCAAAAATTACTTTACCCGTCTCAGAATGTCTTAATTGTATTTTAAAAGATGTTTAATATGCATTTCAAAACGGGTTTAAATATTGCTTAAGTTCACTTACTCTTCTTGTATCGTTTTTAAACGATTAAATTTTTTTCTGTTGCCATGAAAGCAATTTACGGTTTAAGACTTTCGTTTAAAAGAGTTTTCTAAAGGACAACAAAATAACCAACAAATTGACCAAGTCAGAATATTTGCTGACCGTAGAATGAGTCAAAAGCTCTATCACCTGTTCAGCGTTTATGGTTTAAGATACAAAACAGGCCAATCCCCTCCAGGAGCAGGGTTGTCAGATATAGCGATTTCTCATGAGGAATCTAAGCCATGTAGATGAAATAGTATCTTTTTTTTTTACAAAAAATATTTTTATTTATCCTGTCAAAAAACCGTTTTGGCGATTTTTTATTTGGATTTTGGCGAACTTCGTCGAATACAATCTGACAACCCTGTCCAGGAGTAACTAACCAAGAGATATAAGGCGGGACAGCCATAGAGTACAAACTCTTGCGTCTCTCGTTAAATAAAATTGATTTTAAGCTTTTTGGAGATTTTTCAGTTCTTAAATGTTGGTTTAATTTTTTTCATTTTAATTGAAGTGAACAACAAGAGATCGGTTTAGTTGCATTTCACATAGTCATACTTGCCACTCAAGGGTACGCTGCCAATTTCCAATCAATTATTTTGGATAAAAATCGTTTAATATCCGATATCGAACGAAAATCTAAAAAAAAAATCGGGAGCAAAAATATCTAAAGTAAAAATCTTGAAAAAAAATATAAAAGGTTTTTACTGTTAACAATAATCGTGCCAAGCACGAAGCACCTGAATGATTTTTCGTGCTTTTATTTGACATCTTTGAAATCAAACGAAATTTTAACATTAGATTTTAAGTTGAAATATTTATCAATATTTGAGTTCGATTTCCCATCGAGTTTATAATTTAATTAAAACTTAAGGTCAGTTTGCTTTTTCAGAGTATTTTCTAGGCATTTCTTGCCGATCACGTTTTTTAACCGAATAAAAATTTATATTTTTGTTGTTCTACAAAAAAAAAATCAAAGATTATTATCAGACGATAAGCGAACGGTTAAAAAACAATAATAAAACCGTAAAACACACAAAAGAACTTTGATTTTTTTCAACATGAGAAGCGATCATAAATTTGCGTAAAACATGGAAATTTAATCTAAATGACAACTACGATTATTTTGTTTCTTGTTTTATTTAGATAAGAATTTATTTGTTTTTTATTAAATGTTTGTCCAAAAGTTGACACTTCTTTTGTTTTAAATTTTCCAATTGATAATTTTAAATGATTCAAGCAGAAGAAAAGGTTCAGTTTAAAATGAAAACAAAAAAACTGGTTTAAAATTAAATCATTTAAACTTAAAATATGAAGTTTAGCTTTAAGATTAAAAACTTATAAAGGCTAAATTTTGTATAAATAAATTATAAAAATTATAACTCCAGTGTTATTTGAGACAGTTTTAGTTTTTCCGGAAAAAAAAATTAAATATGTAAATAGATTTTACTTTTTCCTAAAAGTAATTATTACTGGCAGCCGGGGTAATGAGTTAATTTAAGTCATTGAAAGCACAACGTTTTCTTCAGTATAACACAACAACTTTATTCAATTAAAATGCATTTCTTTTACTAAATTCTTTTTGCCTTTTAGATTAAAATTAAGTTTTTAAGACAGCGGTATGGAATATATTTATCTATTCGGAATTATTATACGACCAATGAGATCATTTTAAAATAAACAGATTAAGTCAACCATTATCATTGGCGGACCACTTTAGACCAATTCTTTTTAATTGATTATAAATTACAACTGAAGTAGAACCAAAAATAAACCGTCTTACGCGTAAAGCAAAAATTCAAAAATTCTTAAAAAAATTGATGCCTATTACTTCGTTAGATTCCCCTTAAGTTTAAAATTTGCTTTTAGTCTCTTGGACATCCATCTTCCTCATCAATTTAGGCAACTCCGCTTGCAAGATTAGCTTTAGAGTCTTTGTTATGTCTATCCAAATGGTCCGAAAAATGTGCAGGATATTCTAGCTTTTGTGGAATGTAACGGGGAAGTTAGTTAGTTAGGAGTGGCAGCCTCTCGCGACGAAGCTCACTTGAGCATAAACGAATGGCCCGTTGTGATACCACAAAGAAGGCGGCATGACTCCCTTTACCCAGCCGAGAACCATGAGGATTCAGGGATGAACTTCGCTATGTCCCTTATAGAGTGAGATGATAACTCCGTAACGGGGAAAAATTGTCGCATTCCCGAATTTCCTGGTATTTCCGAAAAAAAAAAACAATTCTTAAAGAAAACAAGTTTATTGAATAAAATAATGTTAAAAATTCCTAGTTTTATTAAAACATAAACAAACAATGAATATAATTGTTAAATAATAGTTTTAACAGTTATAAAACTTGAAAACAATTCAGGTGACAAGACCTACATATGTACAATTTTACCACTTAACGAGAAATAAAAAAGATAAAAAACTGAAAAAGTATTTTATTAATTATTTTTTAAATTATATGATTTTAGAATTGCATTTAACAATTCACCAGATATACTGCTGCTTGTTTTTGTTGCAAAATTTCCAACAGTAGAAAAAAACGCTTTCACTTTCTACTGAGGTAGGTTTTGTTGTCAGCAATAAGTTTTAAAGATTATCCATGTTCTTGTTTCAAATGTTAGTGTCTTCAAATAACTCAATTTCTTTTTAAACAAACTAGTAACCTTTTGTTCTGCTTTATATCTTTCTAGCAGTGCTCATTTCGTCCGAATATCATTTCTTATTTTTGTATTTTTGTAGAGTTCTGTAAACAGTGTTTGAAATTTTCCATTTATAAAAATACAATAAAATCTTAGTACCATTATACCGATAAAATTGGGTGACTTCACACTGGTATCTCTAGTTTCTAAGAAATTACATTTTTTATGAAATAAAAGGTATTCTATATTTGACCAAAGGTTCTAAGGGACCTCCTTACAAAATTTTATTCCATTAATCCAGCAGTTTTTATGTGATGCGAACACAGACAGACGAACAGACAAACATTTTGTAAATCATATCGATTACTATCTCTACCGACATCAAAGTTTTTTGTTTTTTATATATAAAGAGAAGTAGCACTTCAGGCATTAAAACCTATTTAGTTATTTTTCGTAACCGTGCTACATACTTTTTAGGAAAGGGATAGATGAGAGATAAGACAGGTGGGGAAAGGAGAGAGATATAAATATTTTTCAAAAAATATTTCATGTACAGATGTATAGATTTAGTAGAAATCAGATGAAACGAGATATTTGAAAATCTTAACATGTCACAACTAAAATATTTGAAAAACAATCAGTAAATATTTTGAAAGTGCTTAAATGATTTTAAGGTTCCAAATTCCCAGGCTTACCGTTTCCCAAACCCTAGGTGTAATACAACAAGCCTTCCTTAATTATTTTAAAGGTGTTCTTAGGATCGCTGTCCTCTTGAAGAATTCATGCTCATTCTTTCAATTTTCTTTCAAATTTAAAAAATAGTTTTTATTCAGTAGGCTGGTAATAAATACTAGGATTCACTTACCGCTTGCCGTCATAACGTTCGTTATTATATTGTTTTTGCTGAAATTATTATTTCGGCACCTTACAGTTTGACCATGGTTTTTTTTTCTAAAGATCTAAAATTTGCTTTCGTCTCTAAGAATTACGTTAAGGTGCGGTCAGATTAGTCAACCTTTACTCCATAACAATTTTCTTTTTCTATACATTTGTTTTGGCGAATTCTAGGTGTCGTTTCCTATTTTTTTTGTCTTAAAACTCATCCATATAACGGTCAGCGCTCCATACTAACACTTTCTTTGATTCTAGATGATTATTACACTTTCTGTGTTATTTTCACTGCACTTACAGTTGGATCAATCTTTACAGCTCTCAAGGCGGAAAGAAAAATTATTTTAAAATTTTTGTGTTTATTTTTGAAGTTAAAATGTTCGACAAATAATTATTTTCTAAAATAAAAAATATTTACGAACCAGTTATTAATGCCTATGGAGCAAAATAAAATATAAATTTATAATTACAAAATAAATTTTAATATTTCGTACTCTTTTGTCCGAAATAGTTGCTGAAATAAAATTAAATAAAGAGTTAATCAATAATTATATTTCTGACTTTTCCTCTTATTTTTAAATTTTTTTTAATAATTGAATATAAATACAAAAGTACTTCTAACAGAAACCAATAATTCATTTGTAACTAAAAATAATTGAAACAAAAATATCAATTGAAATATTCAATTATTTTTATCGCTAAAGTGTTTTTTTTTTTTTTTGCCAATTCGCTTAGGAGCTAAAAATACTTCACTTCAATATAAGATTTAAAAACCAACTTGTAAAGATTTTAGGATTATTTTTTTTAAATAAGGGCATATATTTCAGACAAAAGCTTAACACTGTCTGAACTAAGACTTAGTGGAGTCAGACCCAATAAGAAATAATTGCAGATTTATCCCAATATAGGAATAGATTATTCAAATGCTACGTATGTCCTTTACTGCACAAAAGCATTATGAATAATTTTTTTTAAACAATTAAACGTTTGGATTTAACTTTTAGTTTAATCATTCTTTCAATTGTTTTCGTTGAATTTTTTATTACATTTTGCTTTTAATGTGAAAATGTTTTTCTTCCAATAAAATAATTTTGTGTTCATTTTTACTAATTCTGTAATAGGACTAAAAATCGAATAATTTGATAGGAGTTTTAGTTTTTTGTGCTTAATTTGATAATGTGTACTTTCTGTTAAAAAAAAAATCGCTTTAATGAGAGAAAAACATTTCTTTTCTCAAAATTTTTTAATGATTTATTATATTTTTATAAAAAAAAAGAATTAATGATAAAAACTTTTTTTAATTAAAACAAGTACTTTTTACTTCATGTTCAGTAAATTTATGTTAAATTTATGAAAATATATTTAAAATCATTTGCACTAATTCCATGACTACGTTGCACAGTGGCTTGAAAACTATTTGTTTTAGACAAAATTGGGTATATCATGAACCACTGAAGAGATAATAATGAAATTTAACAGGGGCAAAGCAGAGGTGCTTCTTAGAGCTGACTCCTAAATTAAAAAGGGGGCTTCTGGACATCTCGGTTATATAATTTTTTGGAAATATCATCAAAAGATTATTTTAATTTCAAATATATCAATCATATATTTAAGCTAAAGGAGCTTCCTAAACTTTACCTCTTCATAATTTTTATTTCTCATTTTATATGTAAAAAATTAAAAATTTAAAAAAACACCAACCAACCTTGTCGGTCCCTCCCACTTGGATTTTTTCTATTAGACAGATTGTAATTTTTTGCCGAAATAAAATAATTTGAACATAAAATTCATTTCTAAACGCTTTTATTATTCAATATTTTGAATGCAGTTTTCTTATAATTCACGATTACCATGCTGATCTTCTTGTATATTTTCAGCTTTAAGTCTTCAGTTTAAGTATTTTTGCTGTTTATTTCGATTTCTAGCGTTTGCTGCCAAAATTAATCTTTGCGTCATGTGTTGTCCCTGCTATTTCTTTTTTTTTTTTTTGCTTATTTCTCAGTTCTATTTAGCAACACCTGACCGTTCGCAACTATTTTCTATTTTTCTATTTATAGGCGATCTAAAATTTCTGGTATATTTCCGATGTTTTAAATTAAATTTTTTGATTTATAACTCATATTAGAAAAGCAATAAAGTTTTTTGTTTTGTTTTTGTTTTGGTGATCAACATTTAACAATGTTTAAATAAATAAAAATTATTAAAAATTTATGAATTTTAAAAAAAATTTCGGATAAGTTTGTCAGTTATACAAACAGGCTCATAAATTTTTAAATTCATGTTTATTCCGTTTTGACGCATTTAATTCTATTTACCTGTTTCTATATTTTGCATTAACTTGTGATATTTTTTTTTATTTTCTTCAGTTGTTATTTTTTTATTTAGTTTTAACTAAAACGAAAACATCTAATTTTTTCACCACAAAATACAAATGCTGAAATTATCAAATTAATTTTAATTTAACGAATATTGACTACGAAACGATTTAATAAGATGTCTTGTCTAATGTTTCAAACAAAGAGAAGAATTAAAATTAATTTTAAATTTAATTATTTAGCACCTACTCGAGCTTAAATTATAATAAAAAAAATTGTGTTTTGATGTCATTATGAAATTAATTATTAGAAAAATACAGGTAAAACAAAAATTGGTATTTGTGTTTTTGTATAAAATTTTTGGATGTAGTTGTTTTTTGTTTTGTTGGTTAAATACAGTACTCACTTTATCAATTTATATTAAAGCTTAAGAATCTTGAATTTCTAAATGCAAAATGTAGTAGCGAAACGAAAATATAATTATGCTTCTCCAGCAGTAATTCCTTTCATATTTTAGTTTTAAATAATAAACATGAAATAAGTGCGTCCAAATTTGCACAATGTAATTTTTTTTAAAGGCATTTTTCTCAATTCTCAATTTAAGTTACAGCGTTATGCGTTATTTAAAAATAAACATAAGCAGCAGTAACATCCCCTCAAAATTCAGGCAATACCATATTGCTTACCTCCTCTGCTTCACAAACAAAAAAAATTTCATGAAAAGTTGCATAGTGTAAATGCCGTTTATATCACAAATAATGCAGATATTTAAATATTTTCGAATTTTATTTAAAGGAAATTAGAAAAAGAGTAACAAAATTAAATACGCAACTTAGCTAATTTTATGCGAGAAACATTAAAAAGAAGTAACTAGATTGGATACCTGGGATTTTTTAATGACCATTAAAATTTCATAGTCATCGTCTTAAAGAAAAAAACTTTAAAGCTGTTTAATTACTTATTACAACTGGAAAAAAATAATTCAAAATAAATTCATGATAGCTAAACGTTCAAAAAGAACTATGCATTAAACAAATAAAACTTCGCAAAAAACGTAGATGGATTTGATTTGGAAATATTAAAAATTTATCAATTTTAAGTTGTGTGATCTCTAAACATAACTCACCGAATTTTTGTTATAACAAATCATTGTCAATGATAATAACTTTGTTTTTTACTATTTATCCATGAGCCAATTCACACTAGAACAATTTTTATTCCGCTCAAGTTTTGTTAAATTCAAAACACACTGGATTAATTCATCTGGCATAAAATTGTACACGTACACAGAGCTTTATGTGTATTAGTAATTTTTTATTTTTTTGAAGTTTGTTTTTCGTCTATGTATTGGTTTTGTTCTGCTAATGCGGGGTTGAAGCTGGTTGAAATATTGTGCCAACCAAAAACGTCTTTCTTCACCGAAATTGCCTACAAGCTGTCACCTTCTTCCAGCATAATTAATCCAGTATGCATTGGCACAATGAAACATTTTCATTAAGGAGCATTACCATCAGTGAAAATACGAAAATTATGGTAATGCTTAAGAGACATTAGCATTTTTTATCATTAAATACTAATGATATTGTCAATAAATTAGTTTATCTACCAAATTACTCCCATGAATGCTAGATTGCAAAAGACTATAAATAATTTTTCGCCAAAATAAAGTTTATTTCTTTTGCAATAAAAAACTGCTGCAGTTTTGAAATCTCAAGTTGAGTTTCTGCGAACTTTTTGTGAATATTTTCTGGTTTACAAAGGATGGCGCAAAATTATTTTCCTAATATAAATGTGCATTAATTTAATTTTATTAGTTCACAGATTTTTTCAGGGCAATTTAACGTTTTTATTCTCAAAAATTTCTAGTCTGTTTAATAAGTCTCCAAGTATCCCCCTGAAAATAACGCTCTTATTTTGTTACTTATTTACATTTACTGTCAAAAAAAAGCATTTTTTCAAAGCGTTTTTTGTAGATAATCAAGGTAGAGTTAACAAAAATTGTTTCTGGTTTACAAATGGTCTTAATACAGCGTCATCTTGATGCCATTTGTACATAATTTGTTTTAAGATTAACTAAAAATTTTTGTCGCTAGAATCGAGTCATTTATTTTAAACATATGTTTTTACATGTTTTAAAAGAAAAGATTTGATTGGAATAATTTTAAAGTTTTTTTCAATGAACGTTTTTTAATCTAAAAATCATTTCTTCGTTTATAATCACAAAAATAGATTTATATCTTCCTAAAATTAATCCAAATCTATTGAACCTAAAGACAAGTACAATTATTGAATATTTATTGATTTATTAAAAACTACAAAATGAAAATTAACAAAAAAAAAAAAAAAAAAAAAAAAAAAATAAATAAATAAAGAACAAATAACCCAATAAAAAAAATAAAAACAATATGAAAGGTATTACCACGGGAAGAGCACACGCATATGGCCACTTCGCTGCTGCTCATTTAGCTCATCAGTTATTTCTACATGAATTTTAAAAAAAAAAACCTTAAAGTCTTTAATTATGTTTTTCCCCAGAAACAACCTCAATTTCCAAACAGAATCTTGTATCCCCATTTTATTTAAAAAAATCCTCTTTTAGGAGACAAATCCCCGAATCTGAGAACACTGATAGTGACGACACACACCTGAAAAACGTGAAATTACTGTTTCTGCTAATTTGTTCAAATTTCGGAGTGTTGTTTTAACACAACGTAAATTTTTTGCTCGTTGTCTTTGGTAAAACATAAACTTTTAAACGGTAAAATATTCGTCTTTGCGAAATATACGATTTTTTTCCCTGAAATTATGATTTCTTCGATTCAAATTAAATTTTTGACTTGACTTTAAGAATTAAAAAAAAAATTATTTTGTTAATATCGACTAATTGACCAAAAATTTCGATTTTTAATAAATCTTAAGCGAAATATTAATTATTGATGTTTGGTGGAACTTTGATTTTTATCTTTTTTTAATGAATTTTAAATTTTTTCAATGTTTCTGTAGGTTTGCATTGTGAAACTTTTTAAACTTTGTTACATTTTTTAAAAACTTTATTAGCCGAATTTTTGTAAAATTTTATTACTTGTGCACAGTGAGGCAGAATCAAAATATTTTAGAAATAACCCAGCTATTTGTAAAGGGCTAGACCGATTGTTCCAGAGGAGTACTTGTGCTCATGTTTTTAAGCCGGGTACCGTCCACTTTTCAGGGATGGTGCTATGTGGTGTTAAAGTTTGTTACTATGCACCTGATAATTTTTCTAACGCTGAGCATTTCTTCAATTTTTGTTTGATTTTTAAAAATTATAAATAGTCGGAAAAGGCTCATCACTACCTACAAAACTGTGCTATAATCTGAATTTTTATATTTAAAAATGATCGAGTTATAAGCATTTTAAAATTAAACATTATGATTTTTTGGTACCATTTTAACAAATTTATTTGACTTGCTGTGCTCGTTTTGATCAATCGAACAAGTCTTTTGCATATGGCTGCGTTATTTCCAAAATATTTTGATTCTGACCCACAGTGTTGTGTTTATTAAAATCTTCAGGAAGTCTACAATTTGTTCTTTGGGGAGCATTTTGAGATTTTTGCAAAGTACAAAATAATTTTTACATAACAATCTTAACTTATTAGTGCTCTCTTTTAGTAGGACCTTTTGTTTTTCGTTAAATGAAATATTTCTGTGTTTTCTCTCTTTTCTTTCCGATTAAAGACAGAATTGAAAAAGGTTTTTTTTAAAAAATTTTAATCAACTTCAAAACAAAATATTCAACGCTTTGCATAACAAAAAAACGTGTGTTCTTTTACTTAACTAAACACGGCAGTTAATTAAATCCATTTTTAAAAATGTTGATTCTTTTGCTAGTTTTAGGTGAGAATAAATATGAAAAATTAATAATTATAGAATTAATCAATCAAGTAACTTTGGAATAGCAGTATGAGAAATAAACAATAAAATACAAACAATAAAAAGACATATTATTAAATACATTAATTACGTAGATTATGCAACCCCTCAAATATAAGTTTGCAATAAATCAGTAAAAGAACAAAAATTAAATTAAAAAAAAATAATAATAAATAAATAAATATCGCGCGACGGAGCTTATGATTCAATTTTAATTTCAGTTTTAAATTTTATCTTATCAGTCTGTATAAAAAATTATCTTTAATTTCAGTTAAGAATAGTTTAATTTTTGCTTGACATTAAACTTACTAATCATTGTAATAAATAGTTTTAAGTTGTGCTAAGATTGTCTTTTACTGAAACAAATTAGCAGAACATAATTTCGTCTTTTAGATTAAGATTATTTGCATAAGATTAAGGTTGATTTTTTTAGTTAAAATATAATTCATTGATATGTTCTTGAATCGAACTTTTGCTATGCTCCTGTTCTGGATTACTCGAAAGTTATATCAGCAAAGAAAGAAAATCATCTTGCGCGTTAAGCTTCCTTGACTGCAGCTATCGCTGTCAATCAATATTTGAAACGTTTAATATCAATATCCCTGTTTTAAAGTTTAAAATTACTTGGTAAAGCAGTTAAATTTTAATCACAATCATTTACGCTCTCCAAAAAAAACTTTAATTATTTACAGTCATTCACTGGGATGTGAAAAAAAATTGTCATGACCAGAAAATCTCACGCGCATAATTTGTTTCGGAAAAAAGAACAAGCAAAACTAAGAAACTAAAACTTTTTATTTCCAAAAAATATTTAATAAAAACATTTCTGGAAAATAAATAGCAGATAATAAAACATTTGACATTAATTCGGTTCATAATTTATTGTAAATTGTATGATTCCATTTTTAGACATTTTTAAAACTTTTCTGGGAATTGCGGGATTTTCAATAGTTAATTAAATTTTTTTAATTTTTCTATAAATGCATCTATTTTTGGAATTTCTATAAAACTGCTGAATTATAATACTTAAGGTATGATCAGTTAAGTCAAATATTTGCCCAAAAAGACATAACCACTAAATTATGGAAAACATTTTAAATCATTCTCGAGCACTTATTAAAAAAATAAGATCAAATTCAATATAAAAGGAAATATATCACATTTATTATATTAAAAATCGTCATTCGTAATGATACGTGTCAGAGAAGATTAAATTAACATTTGTAAAAATAGTGGCTACGCTTTTTTTGGTCAAGTATTTGACTAATCTGCCCACCCCTTTAAGATTGGTAATAACAAATTTTATAGCATTAAAAGTAATATTAACTTTCACAAAAACTCAAAAAAAAAAAATAATTCTTTTTTGGGTTTCGGGTCGTCTAAAAATTGTTATATTAGAAAAATTTTTATGTACCTTTTAAAAGGCACTGATAATGAGTCCACTTCTCCTGTTTGTTTTTCATTTACCCGAGGCTCGCTAAGATCTAGAATTTCCTTATTTAAAGCTTTAATTTAGTAGAGGTATATTCTACTAAAGCCGTTTGGAGTTTTAGCACTTTCAGGGCGAGTTTAGAAACTATAAAATTATTTTCATATTTTCTTTTACTAAATTCCAAATTTTTACACAGAAATCATGTTTAATCAAAATCTGCACAACTGTTGTAGAAACCGACGACTTAGCACACTTACAGCATTTAAGCATTTTTAAACACATTTTAAAGTCTAACATTTTGTTATTTTAGGATTTCAAACATAACTTTTTAAAGTAAATGTTCAAATTCAGAGATAAATTATTAAAAATTGTTAAAAAATATTTTTTAATTTGTTAACTGAATTTAGAAAAAAAAAACTTTCAAAAACTTGTGTCTAAAAAAGCGCTGGGGGATATTACGGCATTCAATATCGATAGAAATTTACATTTAAATTCTATAGAATTTTCGATTGATATCGAATGCCGTAATTGGCTTCCTGG
Source organism: Cistogaster globosa (assembly GCA_937654795.1). Taxonomy (NCBI): domain Eukaryota; kingdom Metazoa; phylum Arthropoda; class Insecta; order Diptera; family Tachinidae; genus Cistogaster; species Cistogaster globosa. Next base: position 118,962,316 of record OW569406.1, on the reverse strand, counting down.
ATTACTTCGAATCTCTATTATTTGGTCTGAATAGGATTGGTGCGGTAGTAATGAGTTCTTATGTAACAGCCATTTTGTCTTAAAATTTTTTAAAGCTATTAATCGCGGTATAAAATTGTACACAAATTTTGGGGATTTTGCTCTAACTAAATTCTTTTAAAAACTTTTAGTTTGGCAGCGAAAACATTGCTAAAGAAAAAAAATTTTAAATGAAAAGTCCTGTAAAAATAATTCAAGGAACACCTTTTTGAGAGTTTTTTTTTTCGGTAAAGAAATAAATAACAGAATGAGAATTATAATACACTTTTAAAATAATTTCACTTGTTTTGAAATTTAATACTTTTTATCTCTATAAATATGTAACATAGAATTGATAAAAATGATTAGGAATTCGATCTTTTTAATTTTGATATTTAAAAAAGAATCGTTAATAATATTCGTACTACAGTAAAAATAAGGTAGATCGTAAAGCCTAAATGAATTTAAATAAACAATTTTATTTCTCTCAGCGAGGTTTGGGGATAAAAAACTCGTTTCTGGGGATTCTTGGGAATAAAAGCTTTCAATTTAGGGATTCGCAACAGGCGGGAGTTATTGCCAACTCTCTTTGAACAGTTTCAAAAAGAAAATTCAGTCAAATAGTTAATACTTGTGTTGATAACTACAGAAACATAAAAAATAAATCAGATGATATAAATAAAATTTTTTGTTAAGAGTAAATCATAAAAAACAATAATAAAGAATAAAATAAAAATAATAGAGTTTTTTGTAAATTTGGGCGAACACAAATTTTTTCACGTTTTGTTTTTTCTTATTTTATAATTCTCTATCGCCCCATATATTTATTTTTTTTATTGGAGTTATTTTACCAAACTAAATTCGTTTAAAATGATATGTGAAAATTTTGGCGGGCGTAGTCTTTTACCTGCTGTCTTGATACATCAAAATTTTTAATATTTTACTTTATTGTTTTCAGGTGCCAGCCGCCGTAGATGTTTAAGTATTTTAAAAACCCTGCGTGATCGTCATTTAGATTTGCCCGGTAATCCCGTTACTTCATACCATTTAAAAACGTTACTACTATACGAATGTGAAAAACATCCCCGAGAAATGGAGTGGGAGGAGAATTGTATTGCCGATCGTATTAATGGTATATTTTTGCAATTAATCTCATGTCTGCAGTGCCGTCGGTGTCCACATTATTTTCTGCCCAACATGGATTTATTTAAAGGGAAATCACCGGGTGCTTTAGAAAATGCTGCCAAACAGGTTTGGCGTCTAACACGCATAATGTTAACCAATGTACGATGTCTGGAGGAATTGTAATTTCTCAAAGTGCACAAGTAAAATAGATTATAAATGTAATTATTGTTTAGAAAGCAAAAAAAAAAAAAAAAAACAAGCAAAGATATTATTTAAAATGAAATTTTTGTAAAGTAATTTAATATTTAAATTTAATTTAATTTAATTTTTGTAATTTCTTTAAGTGTTAAGAATTTAGTTTGTAGGATAGGTATTGTTTGTGCGTGTGTGTGTGTGTGTGTTGGACTATAATCAAAGACTTCGACAATAAATTGATTTCCTTTTTGAAAAGCGATAGCAACGAAGAACGTAACTTTCCAAATTCGTTTTTAGTTAAAGAAACGTGAAAAAGTAATGTAATTTGATTTGAAAATTTTTTCCTTTTAGCTACTTTAGGAAAGCTGCTGTTCGTCTGCATGAAAGTATAAAAGTTATGTTTTAAAGTTCTTTTGAATTAATTTAAAAAAATTCAATAAATATTTTCATATTTTTAAAAATTATTTGTACCGAGTGGCCCAAATGAGACCTAGTGATGTTAAACACGTGTTACTCTTGTAATAACGGTGTTTTTAAATGATTTATTTCTATATTTTATGGAAATTTCTCGTGACTATGTGTGAAATATGACATCAGACAAATGACCACCGTTTTGCTCGGTACAGGCGCTGGCTGGTTGCAGGCGCCGTATTTCGACTCAAATATTCTGCTTGAGCTGTACAAGTGTCTGCGGTTTTTTACCAAACACTTTGCTTTTAAATATCCCCTTAAAAAAATCGAGCGCAGTTAAATCTGGTGAACGAGGAGGCCAAGGGAAAACTAAATTTCTGGAAATTATGCGTTCACTTAAAATTTCACGCAGCATGTCTATAGTTTGCCTAACAGTAAGCAAAGTATGCGAAACCATAAATTAAGATCTTAAGATCCAATTTTAAAATTCTCTTTAATGTTGTTCTGGGTATACCCAATTGGCCGGAAAGGCAACGAGTTGAGACAGATGGATCATTTGCAACACTCTGTTGCACAGCTTCCACGTTGTCTTCAGTACGAATATTTTGATGAGCGCCTCTTCCTGGATAGTCAGTAACTGAACCCAGCAAAACGGCAAACTAAACTTGTAATCACGGAAGATGTGGGCGCTGATCTTACGTTAAAAAACGGCGATAATTTCGCTGCGTCAGAACAATTGATCATTGAGAAGAATAATAAAAATCGATAATTTTAATGCATTGTTGTGGACTATACGTATTCACTTTAAATTTCCAAAAGTTCAGTTATAATCTGCAAAAGGAAAAAATAAAATATGTTTAAAAATAAAAAAGCTATTTGTGTTTTACTTCAACTGGTCTTATTTGGGTCACCCTGTTTTTTGAATAAAATTAAACTACGGCAATATAAAATAAAACTGTTTAATCTTGTATTAAATCACACTATTATCCCGATTAAAATTATTAAATTCATCAATATCTTTTATAAAGGATAAAAACACGTCTCGCCATTTTGCTGCCGCTTATTTAGCTCTTCAGGAAACTTCTCACAAAATTTAAAAATTTATTTAACTGAGGATTTTTGTCCAAACAATAAAGCAAAGATAAAAAGCAAAATTTAAGCAACAAGAACAATAAATAACAATTGATTTTATTTCTCTTTATCAACCCTTAATAAAAAAATTTTGGCGAATTTTATTATTTAGATCGGGATAATTAAATAATTTAATTAAAGTTTATTTCAATTTATTTTTTTTTTAATTAGCAATTCGTTCCTTAACTAAGAGCTTTTAATTTTATGAGAATTAAGATAAATCCAGTTTTAAGCCCTAATAATTTCCATAGAGAATTTAAGAATGCCGATCTGATTGATTATCCTTGCGCATCCATTCAACTTTTCCACAAGCTGCGATTCATGTATTTATTCACTGATTGAATGTCTGTTTTAATTAGAATTTACTTCTAAATAACCTTGTTTTATCTGGTAGCCAAACACTTTCCAAAGCTGATAGATCTTTGTCTAATGTTCCGACAACTACTGTCAAAAGTGTATAGAAAAAAGACAGCATAAATTTAATCAAGTATACAGCTGATCCAGGTCTGCAGCTCAAAAAAATATACACCAATAGAAATACTGATCTATTTATCAGCTCCTGTGCTCCACCAGCATTAATGTCACGCTTTTGGAGGCATTTTCCAAATGTTTTGTATCACTGTTTTTCTTTAATGCGTTTTAAAGATTTCCAGCCATACGTCGCTTCTAAGAAATTATTCAAACACGAAATTCGACCTGTTTATAAATTTCAGAATTATAACTCAATTAAAAAAAACATTTTTAAACATGTCATTTATAACTAGAATACGCAAAGTATTTTGTTACTGCATCCACGTTGTAGCATCATCAATTTAGGCTAAAATACAAAATTTGCGCCAAATCAAACAGAGAATAGTTTTATGCAAAAAAGAAAAAAGGATTTCTTGACCCTAAGCATTGAAAGCGCTAACGCCGCAATATTGACTAAAACCAACAAATGATCCTTGAAGCCCTAATATGCGTATTAAATAATAGCTCTTCGATTAGCCTGTGACTGTTTTAGTCAACTCGGTTCTTATTTTTTTCTAGTAAATATAACAATGTGCTGCACCGTTTCAAATTATATGCCCCAAATTGAGGCGAGAGACGCTACATCATCGAGGTAAAAATTAAAGAACTCAAAGCTGTCTCCTCTACTCTAATATATTCTCTCCTAAAAACGATCTCTAATGAAATCTTTAACAAAGTCATTTTTCGGTTCAGAAAATAATTGAATTGAAGCCGATCAGCTTTGATTTTAGTCTAACACACCGCAAAACAGGAGCATTAAAGACAAAACATCCAGTGAGTTAAATGTGTAAATTAACAAAGCATTTGTTTTATTAATTTTTATGCCAAAACTTGTAAAATCTATTTTATTTTAAGCTAAATTAAAAAATAACATGTAACTTTTAAACAACAAATCCAAAAATTATATTTAGAAAATTTTGATTAACAACTGATTATTTAAAAAAAATATTGATTTAAGATTAAATAATAAAAAAAACTTTTATTTCCTAAATCTAAGGTGCTTTTAAAATAAAGTTATTTTATTTTATCTGTTTTTTTTTTTTTTTTTTTGCCTAAAAAAAGTATACGTTAACAAATATTTTTTGTTTAGAAAAAATTCAAAATTCTTATTTAATGTCTAAATTATAATTAAAACATTTATGTAGACATTTATTTTTTATTAATAGTATTCCTCAAATATATTTCATTAATTAGTTTTATTTATTATTTTAATGTTAAATACATAAACAAAATGTTAAACAAATAAAAATGATTGTAATAATAATTGAAAAAAAAAATATTGAATTTAATTTCTATTTCATTATGAAAAAGAAATAAATTATCGTTAAAGAAATAATCAAGAAATATGTTAATAAAAAAAAAAAAAAAAACAAACCAATAGTACTCAATAAAAATTATTATTAATATTACTTTAACAAAGTAAAAATTGAAATTAAAAAATTAAAAAAATTCACACATAATGTGTGTTTGTTTCATTTTGTGTTTATACCCGATACGTGCTTCATTTAAATTAATTGTTTATCGTTAATTGTACCCTACTGAATTTTAAAATAATTTACAGTTCTAGCTAAATTTTGAGCTTTTTTAAAATTATTTAGTAAAAAAAAACAGGCCAAAAAAACACTTTAACCTTTTCAACTTATTTATTTTAAGAGTCCAAAGTTGTGCTCTAAAATTAAGCCCTTTTTAGTGCTTAATGTTCCGCTTGCAAGGTACTTTTTTTTATTTCTTTTAAGAATTTTAAATGACAGAAGTTTTTTTTTAATTTCTTGCTCTAAACCATAAAACAAAATTGACACAAGTTTGCCTTAATACTACAAAAATGCTAATCCTGTTTTGTTTGTGAATCATTTAAACCAGCGAAAATTTGTAAGTACTTTTCACAATGTTGTTACCTCAAATATTTATGGTGTAATCTCTAGGTGCAAAAGAACCGTACTTTTTTCAAAAAGACAGGCATGTGACGCAAATAAAATATATTGATCATTACAGCCACAGTCTTCAATATTGTGTCTGAGCTCGAACAAATAAATAATGAAAATATGGCTTCATATGATGTTAAACCTCATAACACGCCCAGGCTTCAATTTGTATCCCTAGAAATTTTTTGACGTCTAATTTGTGCGATTTGTTAGTTCAAACTTGACGCCTTAAACAGTACATAAGTTCTAAGCAGGCTTTTGTTCACTCTGTTTCAAGGCAATCGTTGAAAACTACTTCAAAATATTGTACTGAATCACAATTTCATTTAAGATTCTGTTTAAAAGGCCCTTTTCTAAAGGTACTTTCTTAAAACGTGTATAATGTACGTTGTTAAGGTCTAAAGTTAGTTTGTAAATTATTTATTTAAAGTTATTGAAAGGTACTTTAAAAAAAGTACTTTTTATGGGGAAGCTATTAAAAGGTAGTTCTAGAAAAAGTACTTTTTAGACGGAACTTTGGTACTATTTTGAAAATTATTTTTGAAATGTTCTTTACTTATAAAGTAAAGGTTTTTTAATTTTTATTTCAATATTTTAGAGACTCAAAATTGACAAATTGTTTTAAAAAATAAATATTCTTTTTTAATAACCCAGTAATAAAAAGTACTTTTTCCTCTTTTAAATAAATCTAAGCCTTTTTTAGACAAATTGTGCTAGCAAACTTTATTGAAAGGATCTATTCGGCAGATTGAATCGAAGGTGAATGTGTAGGAAAAAGAGCAGACTGTCTAGGTGCAAAACGGTGAAGTCTCTGCATTTGATTAACGGAAAAAAGTAAAAATTTTGAAGTTAATCTAACCAAGTCCTTTTATCTTATTTAAGATACTTCCAAGAACACCTTCGTATCATTCAATTGCAACTCTTACTCGTTTTATTAAATGTAAATAATTATTGCTTCTGTGTAAAGTTTTTAATTCTATTTTGTATTTAAATTTTTCAACATAATGGATTGGCTTTTTGTTTTTTTTATTTTTTTTTATTTTGTTGTCTGTCATGTTTGGCATTTAAATGAGTCAATAACAAGCCATTTATAAGACACTTAACAATGGTCATAAAGTAGTTTAAACAATTTTAACAACAATTGGAACATTTGTTGGAAATTTGTTTTGTTCCTCATTGTCTTTTGTAGGCCATTTTTATTTATGCATTTTATAACTTTAATTGATTTTGCAAGTTTTCCATTTGTTTAATAAAAATTCAGCCTATGACTCAATTTATAAAATTTATTTTCCTCAGGTTGAATTATGGTTATCAACAGTTTTGGTTTATTATTCTTGTATTGTAAGTGCGTTTTTTTTTTTTTTTTTGTATTTTATGGCGCCGAATATGAACAAACCTTTTACAGAAAATCAAAAAATATAAATTATGTCCCATAATATATTTTACAAATTTTTCAAGCATGATTTAAGTAGATATAAGTATCCCGCATGGAATAATTTAAAGTTTTAAAGACCTGCAAAAAACTTTCCAAAATATGATGATTCATCTGTGTCTTTTGTTTCTAAAGCGTATGGCTCAGCATTCTTTAAATGCTACTGGGGGAACCGTAAAGAAGTACAACAACATAATCCGTACAAGAGATAAAAGTCTGATTGCCTTAGCTTAACTAGGACCTGATTATCTGCGCCCGTGCATAGAGATGTTTTAGAGAATAAGAAAGGTCTTTGAACCACTGTAGTTTTTAATCAATAAAACGTTAAGTCAATTTCAAATAAAAGGACTAAAACAGTTTCACTTATGCATATTCCATGTCAAACGTATATTTTAAGATAACTTCAATAAAATGCATTCTCGAAGAAAAAATTTATCCATATATTTACTTTCCATATTTTTTAAATCAGGTAATCATACCATTGATTGAAGATTCATATTATATTAAGAAGTGCTTTGACTATATGAGAGTTAAAGTTGCCACATTCCATAAATACTTATACATATTTTTACTTAGTTAAAATTTTATTTGCATACAGCCAGGTCAAGAAAGCATAAGGTGAGTAAGAAAACTAAATGAAACCAAAGGTACAACACAAGACATTAGCGTTTTTCACAATCGGGAGTCCCGAAAAAATTTTAAAATATCTTTGCTTGTCTTTTCTACAGCAGTGTTACCAATGATTATAAGTTCACTACTAATAATGGAAAACAGCGACTTAAAAAAAATTAAGATAATTTTAAATTGCAAAAAGCATGCGCCTAAGCATGTTGTTTATTTGTCCTCTACTCATATAATAAAACTGACATAGAATTTGTAAAATTATGAAATATTTTTATTTTAAAATAAACGTTTATTACTCAGTTAATCGTTTCAGTAAAATTTCCTTTTTTGAGTTGATTGTTTTATATTTTTAATTAATTTGTTTTTTTATATCTATTAAATATTTACAAATTTGTGTATTTTGTTTTAATTATTGTGTGATAGATTCAATTTTAATCAAATAGTTATTTGAGTTTAAGAATGTAGTCATTGAATACGAATTTTATCGTTTTCTGTGTGTAAAACAAATTTTTCAAAGTTCCCAAAAATTTTATTGAGGGGGCTGATAGTCACTGAGTTGGAATACAAAATATAAAATCATGGAGTTTCTATCTACCTTTCTATCTCTTTTAAAAAATTCTGGAAAAATTTTAGTATCTGGGTCAATATATAGATCACTTTTTATTTGAGGAGATCTCATTTTCCAGGAAGAAAATTGGAAAATAAAATGAAGGCGTAAAACTTTATACAATTAAATTATAATGGAACCTTCTTAAGACATTAACAATACAGACAAAATCTTGGGAATGGCAAACACGGTCGCGGAAATCTTTATCCGAAAGGTATTCAAAGTTTCGAATGCCAAGGTTCCCAAAATACGAAAACACTTTTAGTATCTAAAATCTTAATACGAAATTATGTGAAAAGAACTATGAATTAAAATTAAAAGAAAAAGATAACAAATATTAGTGTTCTATTCGGTTATGCCGAATCTTATATACCCTTCACTATGTATGTAAATCTAGTTAAGTGAAGTGGCTCCTATCTACAAAAAAAAAACCAAAAAAAAAATATTGCGGAGAGCATTTTTGAAAAAATTTAGTATTTCATGAAAGATCTCTTCAAAAGCTTTTAAATTACATCCTTGTTGAAAATTGAACTTTTTAAATTTTAAAGGCCCATAACTCGGCAAATATGGTCGAGCGCCAATTTTTTCACTTCATGTTTGTGTTTTTTTTATTGGAGTTACTTCAAGGTTCCAAACGATATGGCAAAATTAGAGGCAGGCGTGTTGTTAAGCCCACTGCCTCAAGGAACATGGACTGATCATACTATTTCTCAATAGCATAATTTTCAAAACTATGCCTGACTGATTGGTGTATTTAAATTTTCTCTAGCTCATCTAGTGCCTTGGCAAAGTTAATTTCAACACTAAAACGGACGAACAGACGGTCATCGCTCAATCGACTTCGCTATAGTTTATTGGTTTGGAAATAAATAATAAATGTGGATGAATGATTTGTACAAATACAAAAAAAAAAATAATATCGAAAAATTTTTAAACAAAATTTATTGTGTCAGTTTGCCCAGTAACATTTATTTTTGCGTTTTCAATTAGTGAGTCGCAGGTAAATTTCAATAAAATATTGCAAAGCAGCAACGATGGGACAGTAGTTTCACGTATTTTTCCCCTTTAAACTGTCGAAAAATTGTGAGCAAAAGGAAATAGATTGAAAGCTTTGAAGTCAGCTTCTACAATTTAAGTTAGTTTTAGACTAAGAAAACAAATGTAAGAAGTAAGTTTTTAATAAAAAAAAGTCGGTTGTTATTTAAATGTGTGAAGACGGTTTTCTTAACACTTCAAAAATGTCAAAAGGAATCTATGTAACATTCAAATACATTCTTTTACTTTGATATATATTCTTTGATGAAATGGAAGTAGATTTCTTAAATGTATACGACATTTACTTTTGAATACCAAAAGGAAACTATCGAACACTATTGCAAAACAAGAACTACGTTTTACAGCCTCAGAATGTACTCAAACTAATTAAATGGAGATGAAATTTTATTGAATTAACTAAAATAAAGTTATCAAAAAAATGTAATTATCTTTATATATTAAATTCAAAAACTGTATTTTACTATTCAAATTGAATAAACAAAATACAAAATGAAATGAAATGAATAACATTTTGCATGTGATGTTGAGGATACGGTCTTCAATAAATAATAAATATTTTTTTCATATTTATGTACGTAGCTGGGAATTTCCTAAGAACCTAGTTTTTCTATACATGTGATTTTAATTCGTGATGTTTTGGTTTGTCAGTGTAATGAAGGATATTTTTTTTTTTTTTTTTTTTTTTTTTGAAAATAATCATAAATATTTGATTGAGTAAATTTTGTTAACAAATTAGTGAGAAGAAACTGGGTGTTTATTGAAGTTATAATTTCACGATTTTTTAAGTCCATCATTTAAATAACATAGACAATGACAACTACAACAACAACAATCGCACATATATATGATAATTTTGCATTTTATGAGGAGGTCTATCTGTGGGTTGTTTGTTTTGTTAGTGGTGCCCGTTGAAAATCACTTGATTAGACAAACCGACTCCATAATTTGAATTTGTGTTTTTTTATCTTTAAAATCTTAAACTTTTAAAATCAACAACAAACAAGAATTAAGTTTAAGCAAAAACCAGATTTTAATAGATATTTTGTGTTTATTTTTGTTTTAAATTATTAAAAATTTAGGAAAAATTAAAAACACAAATGAAAAAGACATGTTAAATTTGTGATTTAAAATTAAAATAAAAAAACATCAAAACAAAAATATTAAAATAGTTGAAATAAATAAAATGAATAAAGCGTTGGTATTTAAGATAAAGAAATTAATGAGGGAACAACAAAATGTAAATTTGAGAAAATATATTTTATTTGAAACATTTAAATTTTTTCTTTTTATTAAATATAAATTGAGCGCTTGCCCACCCTTAAGCGACTTGCCTGGGATGATAAAATATTAATCATAAATTTATTTGTTAATCAAACACATTGTGTTTTTCTTTGCTTCAATACATATTTTTCTTAATTACGAATGAAACAAACACATCTTTATTAGTTTTGAAGTCACAATAACAGGGACAAAGCGAAATATTTTATTTATATTAAAATAATCATTCAGTTTATTTTTATTTTAATAAAAAACATTAAGCATATCGTAACTGAGCTGTACTAAACCTGAATTATTCGTTTACATCCTACAGCTTCTTTCAGTGAAATTTGAGGACAGAAAATAAAAGAGACTTCATTCAAATTAAAAACCAAAAACATACTTTTGGTCTTCGGTTTCGCCTAACAATTTTGCAAATTCAACAATTAATTTGAATCCATCATAAAGTTCACTGGTGTAAGTCCATCTGTATCACAAAGAATACTGACAATCATCTCCACATTTAAAATCATATAGTTTTTTCTATAAATTTTCATCTTCAACTTTAAATAATAAATTATATTTCTAAGCAATTTGTAATCATTTGCAAGTACTTTTCTTGTTGTTTAATATCAATCTGTAAATGGCGCTTAAATCATGGCATAATAAGCTCTGTTTACTTTTCTCTCTTCTACACTATAATTTTCGACTTCAGACGTGAGCAACTGGCTGACGCGACACAAAAAGATGTTCATCTGCAAAACTCAGTTTAATTTTTCAACATTAAACGTTTTAGAAGACTCATAAAAAGTGGCATCAAACAACTTATAAAAGTAAAAACTATAGTGAAAATATAATAAAAGTGAACCCCATCCTGTGTGGCCGTGGCACATGATGAGTTTAAATGAACAGGGTGTAATTAGGGGCTTTTTATGCTGTCATCACCAGCGTACTTGATTATAGGGTACTTATTGTTATTGTTGGTTGGTTGGTTAGTTGCTGTTGTGAAGAGTTAAGTAAATATTAATTTAATTTCATGATGCAATCTTTTCTTATAACTACGAGGGTAACTACAAGTAATTGAGAGCGTTGCAATTGAAAAAATTAATGCGTTAGAAAAATTTCAAATTTGATAGCATTGGAGAAAATTGCTGGTGTAGACTCTTAGAAGAGAATTTAAATAAATAAATCTGGCAAACAGTTGTCAAAATTACTCTACCCAATCGGGACATTAGTTGAAAGATTTAAGAGGGAAACTTTCTCTAGTAGAGGGAACTGAAATAAACGAATTCGAAAATAAAGCCTCAAGAGGTATAAAATAAACTCGAATTGAAAAGAGCATAAGTAGTTTCTTTCAAGGAAGTATCGATTAACCTGTGAAAAGATTGGAAAAGTTTGGTTAGGATAAAAACTTAAATTCAGTCAGAACCAGACCAGGATGACTACACTGGCATTTGTTCGCAGAAAGTTTAAATATTGTTACGTTTATCCCTTTTAGGATAAACGTACGGATTTTTTTGATTGCAAATACCACTGTGGCACATTATAAATTCGCTATTTTCTCAACTTTTTATGGCTCTGTCTTGGCTACATACTTGATCCTGATCCTACCCGTCTTTAGGATTCTATGGTGTCGTATTTACTTAACATGTGTTGTGACAAATGCAGCCATCCACGTTACACTACTGTATTACGTACGGCGAGACATGAAATGATTAGTAATCTTAACCAAACGCAGATCTCTCCACTTTGTTTTACATCCAAGCCAATAGCTACAATTTAACATCTGCCGTACACTGTAATCATTTATTTATTTGTTACTTTCTTCCACAAAACACCTAGAACTCTTCTCTTTCTTATAAAGGTCGTCTTGACAACTATCTGCTACTACTTTTATTAAATAGACAATAGTTGTCTTTCTCCTTCCGGGAGGTTTGTACTGCAGTTTATTATTTTTTTAATTGCCTTTCACACTTGTTGTTCTTCCTTTGTGCGCATGTGTGTGTTCGGACCCATCGAACTCACGATCTTTTGTTTTACAGTACGCAGTACCAACGCAGCCATTGAGGTTGCTCAACTTGCGTTAGCTGATTGTCGTATTATTCAATACACACACCCAATGGTGGTGAAAGTAACTTTTTCACCTTCTGCTTTTTTACAACGCACATACGGACAACAACAGGCGTTGCCAGATCTTATGGTCGTAACAATATTTTAAGCCGATATGAAAATCATGTAAGACCCCGCATTTCTTAGTCTGGCTGAGTAAGCTGTAGCAATCACTCAGCAAACAGCTAAAAATTACCCAAAACTCCTAAAATTGTTCGAAACTTAATAATGAGTCCGATCACTGTAAGCGTTAACCATTAAATACCTTAGAAATGGTTTGTTTCAGAAATCCCTTCAGAAATACCATCAAGCATTCGAATGAATTTTTTCCATGCGAAGTTTTTGCTTTCCTGAAGTCCTTTAAATAAATTATAGACTCCTTTCATGAATAGAAATTGTTGTTTGAGAACTACGATAAAGTCACCGTAAGTCAGTTTTGGTATATTATTATTGTCGTCTAATACAACTTTTTTTAGATGGCTTGAAAACGGGTGTACATGTTTCAGTTTTCGAATTTTCGCGACAATAAATGTTTTTGTTCACTTAGACGTTTACTTCTTATTTAGCGCTCCAACTTTGCTAAAGTGACGAAAAAATATTTTATAAAGTAGTGAAAAAAAAACTTCAATATTCCGTTAGAAAATCATTTGGCACTCAATAGGTATCAGAGTGGCAAAGGCTTCAAACATTACGGTTTACCCTCGTAAAATAAAATAAACAAACAGGCAAACAGGTTCATTTTCGTTTTATAACATCAACGAAATATCGTTGTAAACGTATTGCGTTTTATGCATGTTAAACAACGTTTGATACTAAATATGGCCCTTAGGCTATTTTTCTTTGTGTGTTTAACTACACACTGCTTTACTTCTTTTTAACTTAGAGCTCTTAAGGTAAATAAATGAAGAAGTTGTAAAAGGCATTTTTAACATTTTTACCACAAACTTAATTGTACAGAAAACGACTACGTTTTGAAGAGAAATTATTTTGTGAATTGTAGACATAATTACGGGGTTCAGGAATTTAAATAATATCATTGGAGTTTTTTCCTTAAGCCAAAGCTTCAGCATAATGGAGTCTTAAACAGTTAGAAAGAAAAAACAGGCATTAGTGTGTCAAGGTTCCAATAAGCAAAGAGGTTTTGAAATAAGTCTCCTCTGCAAAATTATTTTATTACAAAAATAGTGTTTTTTCTATTTATTCTAATTAATCATTTTGCATACAAAAAGTACTCAAATCATGCCATTTATACAGAAAAAAATTGAAATATTTGCAGTCTTACAGTTTTAAGCGATAACAGAATGACTTGTTTAGGGATCTTATTACCATTAAAATCAAAAGGAATATGGTATACAACTTTATTTGACTTTTGTAGGATGAGTGTTCCCACAATCCAAAGTAATTGACACGTATCAATTCACTATATCCATTAGTAAATTTATTTGATTGCAGCAGGATTTAAGATAGAATATTTTAAAGGACATATAAAATTCGCAAATATTCTATTAAAAGAAATAAAAATTTTTTAAAGTATTATAACTTAAAGAAAACAAAAGTTGCTTTGTTAAAAATAAAAAAAATAATCATAACTTGTTTTGTGTTCAATTGTCTGACCGAGAAGATGCCTTTAATATTTTAAATAGGGATGTAAAGATACGCCATTTCGCCGATCCGATACCGATACTCAAAAATAAATATCCCCGATACCGATTTCGATACCGATACGCATATTGAATTGAACTCAAGTAGAGTAATTCTCCTAATTTACAAAATAAAAGTGCTTATTAATGAGCCATTCAAATCATCAAAACTTTTAATACATTTCAGTTTCTAAAATTCAAATTTTCAAACTACAAAACGTCTGCAATATTTATGATTTTACAAAATAAATTGTGACATTCAGTTTAGATTGGCTCAAGATTTAAAATTAAAATTAATAAGATTTAAAAGATAACGAATTGAATTTGAGATCATGTTAAAATGAAATTAAAATTATAAAAACAACATTGCCAAAGTTTAATATCTAAAATTGATATTAATAAGATTTTTGTTAAAAAAACAATTTGTTCTCAAATTCTGCGGTGATAGAGGATTTTTCAAATCCGTTTAAAGCAGACCTGCAGTGGAAAAAAGACTCTCAGATGCGACAGAACTCATTTGAATTTTATGTTCTGCTTTTAATATATTATTTCTTATAGTTGTCATGCAGAAAATAAAGTTGAAAATTGAATAATTTGATCAAAAAACTCTAAAGAAAAATATAATAAGTATCGGCGTATTGACAGTAAAATATCGCCGATATCGACAAATCGGAAAACCAGAAGTATCGGCGATATATCGGTTTAGGTATCGGTTGCATCCCTAACTTAAAACATTAATCTGGAAATATTTTTATGTAAATATTTGGTTGCTTTTCAGTGAAATTGATTCGTGCAAATTTTCATGTAATTAACTTAATTAGAAAAACAACAGTATTTTGTTGACCACAAAAAAATGTTTTTTTATTTCTTTGGAAAAGACCACTGCCACACATTTGCAAAAATATTTAGATCCAGAAAATCATAATAAATATTAATAAATTTTGGCTTCCCAAAAAAGACCAAAGTACCCTGTCACGGATATGTGCATATCATATTAATATTAATAGACTTCAGAAAAATCCGTCTGTATACTCATCCTTAAAAAATTAAATTTATAAAAGCCACGGTATGGGCTGAGACGCTGTGTCTTGAATATTGAATGAAGGAGCATTTTTCTTTACTAGACTTGTGTAGTCATAAACGAACTAGTTCATTTAAAGGATTCCTTCGATTGAACTAAGTGAACTAGTTCATACTTTACCTAGTTCACTTTTCAAATATACTTTGTATTTGGACTACCAGACAAGATGAAGTGGATTCCATTTCTGTGTTTCCTTGTTAACTATTTCAGATATGAAATTAGTGCTGCCACGCATTTTATTAAATATTCGTTTTGGCAATGCTACAGTGATGTTGCCATCATATTTTGAAAAGAACGTTTGAACTAAAAGAGCTTTTGAACTAAAAGCTAAAAAGTACGAACAATATGTCAACATTTGAACTTTAAATTTGAACTAGTTAATTCTCAAACTTAGAACTAAAAAGAACGATCACCAAATTGAACTGTATACAGCTCATGCATGTTTATATGCCCCTACTAATCTTAGTTTTACAGACTCTGATTCATTATTTTTTTATAATAAAATATTTAAAAAAATAATAGTAAAGCGTTAAAAGTTAGCAATTTTTGAAAAAGTTGAGATTTACACTATGCAATTTTTGAGGCGTCTATTTTAATTGCATCCCATCAAAATTCAAGAAATACCATATTGCTTACCCTTCTTGCTTCACCAACAAACAACATTTTCATGCCAGTTTCATGAAAAATTGCATAGTATAATGGCGTTAAATTTAAAATTTTATGGAGGAAACATTTTTCAAGCGAATGCATTCATTACAAAAAATCTACAATGAAATGTTAGACCATATTTTCAATACAAAATATTTTTTTAGTTAAATTCAAATTCTGTTTGATGTAAAATGAATCTGTGTATTATCTTGGTGTTGGCTTGGAAATCTGGCTTTAACCCATCAGGATGAAGTACAATTTGTGCTTATTAAAGTTATTAAGAAGTACAAATTTTAAACCAGTACTTTCATACAGTGTCTGTGGATATTTCGTTAACCTGTTGATCGTTAGCTGTCAATGTCTGTTTTGGGAAAAAGAACTTCAATAGCGACCTCATTTAATGTTTTTTGCAATAAAAACTTGTTTTTAAATTCAAAACACACTTTAAAGGCCACCACACCTATAAACAATGTCATCTGTAAATTATAATGACTATAAAAATGATTCCGATTATGCTTTTTTTATTTTTTTACTTTTTTAATAAAAGCCAAAAATATAAATAAAAACAAAGGTATCTTTTGCTTTTCAAACTAAAATCATCAATTTCAATTAACATGAAACTTCAATATAAAAACCAACAAAAAATGAAAAAAAAATTATACAAAAAGTTTATAGGCGGCACATTATAAAGGTTCATTCATGCAATATTCAAGAGAGGCACAAGTTGAAACTACTTAAAAATACAAAAACAATGGATGGATGCGTGGATGGATGGATAGATGGATCAATGGAAAGAAGAACAGAGGAAGCAACAACCAAAAACTAAATCAATCACTTGCAAACAAGAAACCTCCTGTCAACAAGGCTGCAAGCAAAGGAACTGCCAAGAAAGGCAGCATGTTTTGGTGTCTGCACAGCAATGCGGCCAACCAAGAACTCCAAAGGAGCCCAAAACCATAAATATTTACTACAACCAGCCAAAAAAGTTGTTTTTTTTTAACGAAGAAAAAAACTTCAATTTATTTGGCAGACATAAAGAAAATGTCAACAAAAAAGGCATGATAAAGAAGAAACCTTAACAGCCGACTGACTATAAACTCCTTCGTATACTTAAACTCACAAACGACCATTCAGAAGACAAAAATAATTTTTTTACTTTTCCAAAAAAAAAAAAAAATTTCAAACAAGTTTTAGAAATTTAAAGCCACATTGGCAACATAAAATTAATCAAGATAATAAAGTTTTTGTTTCCAACGAAAAAAAAAAAATATCAAAATAAACCTCTTCTCCAAAAAAATATAATAAATAAAAATCAATTAGACATGATCATTGATCACTTATTTTAAATGTCCATTCGTAGTAAAACTTTGTTGGTTTTTCTGTTTGTTGATACAAAACCTCAAACCGAATCTATCTTTTTTTTTTCTTTCTTACCTCACTTTTTCTCCACATTTCAGTAGTCAAAGTCTGATTGTAACTAACACTTGTTTGCTATTGAGACCCTGCCTCATCTATCGTCTGTCCGAACGACAATAATAACCATCTTACCATGCATCTGTCTGTCTGTCTGCCATTCTTACTGATTGTTTGTCTTGCCTGCCTGTTTTTATCTTGTTGTTTTTTTTTGTCATTTTTTTGTTGTTGTTGTATAGATCCTAAGTGATCGATATCAGTCTTTTTTTACGTTTCAGTTACGTTGCTCAAACGTGTTGAAAATGTTTAATTAGTTATTGAGTGCGTGTGTAAGATCGTTTGTTACATTCTTGCACTTTGTTGCAAGTACCCTACGGTTTATATTTGAAGTTGTTATTCAGAAGTATCAAACTTCTTAGTGGGAATTTGTCAACACTGTCTCAATGTCATTTGCTGAGGGCTGAACTGAAATGGCTAAAATTTTATACAAAATACCTACAACATATCTCGTCTGAGTCCATGAGCGCGAAATGGGCCTCAAACAGTCAAACAGTCACATGGCCTCGAGACGTTTTCAAACTGCTTGTTGAATGGTTCTATTATAATCGTGCTTACAGTTCTAGAATTATATGCTTCTTCATCAAGTCTTTGTTTTCGAAATTTTTTTCCTGTAAAGTTATTTTACTTAAAGCGGCCTCGTGATAGATATTCGATTGCCTTGGATGAGACAAAATTTTTATAAAACATAAGAAAATCTAAATGAAACAAAAGTAATAAAAAATCTCTATAAAATTTCCTCTCTTATAGCTCATCACACAGCCGTCAATGCCAGTCAGCACTATCGTTTGAGACATTGTCATTCTTTTAACATTTCATTCAATTACATTCAATAAATATCAGTTGTAAATTAAAACATGCGTGTAAAATGATCGTTATATTAAAATTATAATGATAAAATTAAATTTTATTAAATTTTCAACAAGAAAAAAAAATCTCAACTTGTGTCCATTTACGTTGATTTATACGTTTAAAATAAGACCTTTTTTTATTTTAACTTCAAACCGTATGGGTTCGCCCTTTAAGCAGTTGATTGAAGAAGCACAATTCCTGGAATAGAAATCTTTGTTCTACTATTTTGTTAATTTTCATTTTTTAAGAAACATACAAAAAGGTATTTAGTTAAATTATGTAGTTTGATAATTTTTTTCGATTATTTTCGTTTATCCAAAAAAAAAAAAAGGAATTATTTAACAAGAATTTGAATTAAAACGTGTTAGAAGATAGAAAAATGTTAGAAATGTCTGGCCTAAATTATAAAATTCGTAAGAAAATTTCATATTTTTTTTCTTGTGATTGAAATTCCCATAGAAATTTTAAAATTTATTTTGAAGTGGGTTTGAAGTCACCCATGTAAACTGAAGATATATCTATTGATAAGGAAATATACAATTGTGCATGATCTGAAATCTAAAAAAGCTTTTTTTAATTAATAATTTATATACAAACTTTTAAATATTTCTTTGTTTATAATAACACTGTTTGTTTAAAAAGTTTCTGTGGGCTTTGATGAGAAAATGTCTGACTTATTAAAGACAGTATGTTGCAACACGTCTCAGAGCTCAAAAAAAAAAAGAACATAAAAATAACAAAGAAATTTTAGAACACATAAGATTTATTTAAATCTAATATTTTTTAGTTAGTCTTAAGTAAATCAATAATCTTTACAAATACTTAATAGGAAAATCATATTCCAATTCACAAGTTGTAAAATGTTGCTGGGAATTTCATTGAAAATATTTTCCCTAAAATTTACAACAATGTATTTCTAAGGAGGCAAATCAACTTATTTGTTTTAAAACCACAGTTTAGAAAAATGTGTACATTGTATGCAAATCTCGTACATTAAGGTAAACAGACACAGCTCAAAGAAACATACACGTTCTCGTATTTGTTTTACATATCGATAATGTGTGTTTCTACATTTTGTATGTTGCCAAACACTCATACATTTTTGTGTTATATTTTAATATTTAATTGTTACACGAACAGTTGTTGGGCAATAAAGCAAGTGTGTGGTATATCCAGCAAGCATTTTCTATCGAAAAAGTCACTACATCGTTACTTCATGGCGTTAAAATGTGTCGCATATAATATCGAATTCTGATCTAATTAGTGTTCCCAGTCGGGAGGAAACGTACCACTACAGTTATAAAACTAATAGGAAACTATTTAGCATCTCTAAGAAGGATTAAAATTGAGTATTCTGGTAGTGTCGAATTAGTGTCAGTTAGAAGTGCAAAAAGGGTTTCTTTAACAGTATCGAGTATAAATCTATTAAAACTAACAGAGTTCTGCTTTATCAAAACAGAAAATGTAAATTTTAACATAATAAAAAGCTTTAAATTTAGAAAGCTCGAAACTAAGAAAATTCTTACCTTAAAAATATTTTGTGTTTAAATTTTTTTGTATGTTTTTATTTTATTTTATTTTTTTATTTATTTTTTTTTTTTTTTTTTTTGTTTGTTTATCATGTAATTTTTTGCAATTTTTCGTAATATTTTTCACATACATTTAACTAAACCGAACACTGCACAAGTCAAACTAAATAACACTAGTGTTTTTGTTTATCTGTTACATTAATTAATTAACTCTTAGTAGAGTCGAAGTTGTGAGCTATAAGAGATCAATATTCGATGCCTATCCAAGTTGATTTTGTAAATTTCCGAGCAATCAATTTATTATCATCTGGTAGTTGAGAAAAAGTTACCTTTAATATATCAAATTTAAGGTGAAGGATTTTTGTATTATTATAGCCGATCTTTTTGTCCATTTAAAATTTAAAGGTCATTAAAGAAAAAAAGTTCCGTAATTAAAGGTTTCCTAACTTAATATTTTTATTGTCTTTAGCTCTTAAATTTCTTTAATTCTTAAAATTGTTGCAAATAAAACGAACAATTTTTTTAACCAAATTTATTTTTAAAAACTCTCGACAATTCATTAGCAATTAGAAGGAATATATAGCTGGTCTCATGTTGAAAGGCTTTAAACTCGCATATTTGTGATCTTATAAGAGAAGATTAAAACATAACACAAACTGTATCACAATATTATGAATATTCGAAATGAAAATGACTGTAAAACCAATATTTTTGATGATATTTTATTTAAATCTGGTGACGAGGGGTATCTGTGTGAAATGTATTGTAGTCACGAAAAAACCCAGTTTCGTAAAAATTCGAGTTAAGGCTTTTCTGTATAAGACCAGCAACTTAAAGAATTTAATAATTTAAATTTAATAATAAATAAGTAGTTTAGTGAAGTAACTTCCATCAAAAAACAAATATTGGGGTAACAAAGAATTAAAAAATAAGAAAAAAAAATTAAGAACTTTATATAATCGGCTTTTAATGGGTTAAGCACTTTAAAAAAATTTTAGCATTTCGTGAAAGATTTCTTCAAAAGCTTTCAAATGATACCCATATTGACAAAAGAATTTTTTAACGAAAATTTCAGAGGCCCATAACCAAGAAAATAATGGCGAGCGCCAATTTTTTCACATCATAATTTTTCCTTATTTTTTAATTCTCAATCGCTCTACATATATTAATTTTTTTTCTTTTGATTGGTGTTACTTCATTGCTCCAAATAATATGAAAAATTAGAGGCAGTCGTGGTGTTTAGCCCACTGCCTCGAGGGACATCTTGCTGATTTTTCATAGCACCTCTTTCAATACTATGCCTGATCGATTAGCGTATTTAGATCTTCTCTAGCACAAAGTTGATTTTAACGCTAACACAGTCGGACAGACGAACATGGCTCAATCGACTTTGCTATGCATAAGGACTTAGAATGTATATACTTTATGGGGTCGGAAAGGGCTATTGTGGGAATTATAAACGGACTGACAAATCTAGATATATAAACCATTTTTCCTTTTTTTGTGTTGAAGGGTATAAAAAGTACCCGATTTATTACGAATGCAAGAAGGGATTTAATTACTCCAAAAAATTATGCATTGAAAATACAATAGAACTGAGTTTTCGACCTCTTCCATTGACTTAAAAAAGTAACAGATTCAAAACAGGCAAACATGCGATCAAGTTTAAATATTTCTGGTATTTTAATATGATTAAATAATTGCTGGCATGACACACCATCTTTTAACGTCTTTCTGTCACAGTTGTCATAAATACAATTATTCAAAAATTTAAGAAATTTTAACACTTAATACTTTTATTACGGCAATTTCAATTATAATTTAGTCAAATTTAAATTTAAAGAACCCTCTTTTTTAAATGAAAATTAAAGCAATTTGAGGCAAGCAAAACTGTTAAACAAATTACAAGGTATTCGTCATTAACGGAAAGTATAACATATAAAGCAAGAAATTAAGAAGCCACACGCCAATATAAACAGCAGTTATTTAAATTTTGCCAACATGAGAGGCATTTCATCAAAAGTTATAAAATTAACAAGGATACAATAAAATGCTAAAAGAAGTTATTAAAAATTTCAAGGAGGGCTCCTAAATGGCGTTATGGTACAATAACCCAGCCAGTCATGTGTTTGGCATAATAATTTTGAATCATTTCAATTCAATTTATTCGCGATAGTTGTTGCCTTGAAAGCCGGTAGATGGTTGGTGCCATTGAAAATTAAATGATCATAATTGAAGCAGTTTTTTTTCATATCATTTTTGCTGTTAATGTTGCAGCAGTAGAATGTGAATGAGAAGAAAAAAAAGCAGAAACATAATTTCTGACATTTGCAACAAATGTCAAAAGTGGTTAAAAACTTTATTGAATTATGACAGACGACAAATTTTTCCAACAATTTTTTTTTTGTTGCTTTTTGCATTCTAAACATTTTTTTTATTATTTTTATATGAAATCATTGTGTCGTATTTTTTTTTAGGTTTTTTATTATTATTCAGATCTACCGATATTTTTACGTGCAAGTTTTATAAGTCAGTCCAACATGATTTTGTATTGGTTGCTTTAGTTCAGGATGATTTTTTGTTTTCTGTATTTTTACAAATATTATGCGTGATGATTGTAAAATTAGTTGGGTCTCTACTCAAAAAAAAAATTATTCAAAATAAAAAAGGTAAAAAAAAGACATCGAATGAATAAACGTTGACGACAATGATGAGAAGAGCCTGATGATGATAAAGACGATGATGGTGATGCCTGCCACAAATAATCACGTTCGAATTGTGCTCAAATCCGTCAAGTGTGTCTGTCGGTCTGTCTTTAGCAAATAAAAACTTTTTAGTCATTCCTTATAGATCACTTGCATAAGATCTTTGTTAAATGGCCAGCTAAGAAAAAAACAAAACAAAAATTAAAGTTGTATGTTTTTATAACTTCTAAAAATACACTTATGAAAAAAATTGCAACAAAAAAGAGAGAACATGAAATATCATGTAGCTTTCAACACTGTTTTACTACCATTTTAAGTTGGCCTTTAACATATGAAAAACGACTGTGCTAAAAATGCAAACGGCTCTTTCAGCTTTTCTATCATTTTGTAACTTTTATTAAATTTATGTTTCAGAGTAAAATTTTTTAATTTACAATTAGTATTCTGAATGTTTGCACACATAATCAAACGTAAATTACAGGATGCGTTAAAAAAATTTTTTGTAATTTTTAAATAAAAAAAGACATAAATGATTCTAAATACCCATTAATTTTCCAAAGGACCTGGGCCTGTAGCCATAAAAATGTTACAAATTTTGAATAAATGGCATTATTGTCTCCATGCCCCATAGTTCATCAAGTAATGTTATGCTTTCCACATAATTTGATTAGAACTAATACCCACTCACTTATGAGATGCCGATATTATTCGCGGTAACTGCCACAAATGGCCGCCCTAATTATTGTAAAAATGTCATTATTTAGATGTGCAATTGATATTCTAAGCAGCACAAAATTTTTTTTTTTTTTACCTTTTGAGTGAAGCAAAACATTTCTTAAATAAACGATTGCTTAAAAAAGCAGTTTCTTTATTTAAATTTTTATTTTATTATTTATTATAAACATTCCTCCGCCGTGGTGCCTTCTATTCATTTTATAACCACATTTCAATTGTAGCATAACTCCCAATCGATCTCCACCAATGACGGTGGTAGGGCCCCACTTACAACTCATTATCCTTTTGATGTTTCTGATCACGATGATGTTGATGATTTTTCACTTGTTAGCAAAAAACAAAAATTAAATATAAAATAAAAATAAAAATAAAAAAAAACACAACAATAATATAGTTTGACGTTGTTGTCTTTGTTGCTGGAATCATGATGTTTTTACGTTGCAGCGCATGAATTGATTACTTTGTTGAATTGTGTTGTTCCACAGTAGCTTGATTCATGGTTAAGTAAAATCTTTGGACATGTGTTTCTTCATCATCTGCACAGAATATTAATTGTGTTGTCATGTTCATATTCCGGTACATAAATTCATACTTTCAATAATAATTTTTTTTTTCTTACATTATTTTCTATTTTTATTGTAATTGTTGTAATACTTTTCTTTTGTTCGATTAAAAAGTCTTTTGAATTTGCCTTATCATTTCAAAAACCCTTTCATGGTTATAAGGATGACAGATCTATTAGAAGAGTTTGTTAATTCATGAACGTAAAGAGAAGCTTTTGTGAATTTTCGACTTGAATGTAGCAGGACTAAAAAACGCTTAAATATGTTTTACTCACAAGCACACGGAGATTTTTTTCTGGAGGAAACTAAATTATGTCATGTATTAAAAATTTCATACAAAGAAAAAATTTCAAGGCAGTGGAGGTCAAAATATTTTCTAAAGTGGCTTAGCTTTCTCGAGCAGGCCTTTATAGCTCAAAAAATATTTAACTTGACGAATAGACTGTTTGTGTACTATTTAATTTAAATAGATAAAAGCAAATTTTAATTATGACACTTAAACGCCTACAGAGAAACATAACCGCCACATTTAATAAAAATGAAAATGCTTGAAAACTCTTTATAAAAATATTGCAAGTTGTAACAAAAATAAAGTGTATAAATTTAAATTTTATTGAGAGTTTTTTTTTTTTTTGTAATCTTGAATAATGATTTTAATATAGAAAATCTTAGTTTTTGAAAAATGTTGTAGAAATTTTTAATTTTTAAGATTTTTAAGATTTTTTTTATTAGGACCAGCACTCAGGCGATGACCGCCACTTATGCAATGCATTATACCAGAATTAGGAAATAAGTTTGTGGAAAGGGGGATAGAGAAAGTAGTGCTTGTGGACATTTGATTTGAATCTTTGCACATTGAAAGCGGCAAGAAAGATCTCTGCAGGGAGTTTATTCCCCATAATAAATGTTCGGCTAAAAACGAGTTTTCTCTGTAATGCGTAGTGCGATTCACTGGCTAATCGACCACAAATGTATGCGCTCTTTATGCAGAGCGCGTTGCGCGTACGAAATTACGGTTTTCAGGAACAAGTTCTCTGGTTTTTTAAAAACACATTCAGTTGTAGTAACCATAAAACAGTGAAACACATCCCACATTGCGTCGATGCTCCATTGAGTCAATGGAGCTGGATACCCTACTGTCACCGATAAGCTTCTTCGCTCTCTCCTGTACGCGGTCGAGTAACTCCAAAATAGACTTTGAAGCACCAGCCCATACATGAGAGTTATATTCCATTTTCGGTCTGATAAAGGTGACATAGATAGCAAGGAGATCAAATGGAGTGAAGTATTTCTTACACCGTTTCAGAAAAACAAGGCACTTGAATGCTTCTTTTTTGACATGAAAAATATGATTGTTGCAACGAGCATCGCATTGAACTTTTATGCCAAGAACATCGAGAGCTTCTGATTCCTTAATACATATATCACCCATAATTGCAGATGAGGTATCACATTCAGCCTTACGCCTGTGGGAAAGCAAACAGCACTGGGTTTTATGAGCGTTAAATTGAACCTTGTGCGCTGGGCCCATTTGGAGATAACTAAAAGGTCGCGACTAAGGTTATCGCACATGTGCTTTCTCATAGCCCCATTTTACTGAAGGCTTGGTCTATTGCGAAACAAAAATGAATGTCATATGCTACTGTTATCTGCGAAAGAAGCGATGGGTTGGAAGACTGACGTAGAAAGTCATTACGAAAAATAAGAAATAGAGTAGAGGAAAGGAGGAACCTTGCGGTACCCCTGAATTTACCTTCAACTCGTTTGATGCGATCTGAAATGCTTAAAGTGTATTTAAAGGATTTACATGGACTTAACAACTTGCATGAAAACCTAGATCAAAATGTGAGGCCTAAGGACAACTTCCATTAAAAAAATTTTTTTTTTTGCTTAATTAACAGCAGGAGACCAAAATCTATTTTGTTTAAAGCGAATTTAAGTCACCAAAAGAAGACGTTTATTTCTTCAAATACCTACAAAGCTCTTAAGACACAAGTGGAGAGTTCATTAATGATATTTTGCATGGCAATAATTACACGGCAAAAGTACGTGTGTCTAGTTCAGTTCAAATATAAATCGTGATCTGAATGGCCTTAAAGTCTTTACTCAAAGATAGACAGAGAATAATATAATAATAATTTAATGGCCGGTAATATTCTTTAAAATTTACAACTACCCTCGTATTAAATACCATCAAAAAGGATGGTCTAATTAAAATTTCTAAGACAAAGAAAATTATAATCCTTCTAAAACTGGAAAATTCAAATCTGTTACATATTGGAATAAAGAGAATAAATTTTTTTTAGTTAAAACAGTCCTTTAAGCAAAATTTTATATCGGAAAAAATAACTCGAAATGTTTAAATTTATTTCGTTTGTGTATTTAAATTTGTTAAGATGTTCCAATACACTTGACGAGCTTTAAAGGTCTGGGTATAAACAGTGGCTCACAGTCAGAGTGAATTAAGACTTATTTTCAAATAAAATTATTAATATAAAATGTTTATTTTTATTCAAATGAAAAACATTAAATATTTTTAATATTTGAATACAAAGCTACAAAAACATATAAATTCAAATTATACTGCACATATACCTCAGTGAAAGTGATCGACCTAAATTAACTACCATTTAAATTTAATATTAATTATTTGTTTTACCACCTTCTGTTAAAATCACAGCTTGTAGACGTCTAGGCATCGATGCCAATAAATTACAGTTTTATGTAGAAGAAATAGCCGTCCACTCCGATTGTAAAGCATGTAGAATATACTTGTGCCATATAGTTCGATTTAGTGATCGTTCTTTTTAGTTCAAAGTTTGAAAATAAACTAGTTCAAAATTTAGTTCAAAGGCTCTCTTTAGTTCAAAATTTCTTTTAGTTCAACTTTCAACTTCTAGTTCAAAAGCTTTGTTTCGTTCAAAGCTCTTTTAGTTCAAATGTTCTTTTTAAAATATGATGGCAACAATACTGTAGCATTGCCATCACGAATGTTAAATTAAATGTCAGAAATAGTCAACAAGAAAAAAAGACATGGATTCTAGTTTTTCTTGTCTGGTAGCTCTAATACAAAGTATAGTTCAAAAATGAACTAGGTGTACTTAAAAGTATGAACTAGTTTACTTAGTTCAATCGATGGAATCGTTTAAATAAACTAGTTCGTTTATGAACTACACAAGTCTAATGTAGAAGGGTTTTTTGTGACGTAATGTCATGTTTTCGAATACTGTGGTCAAGAAGGGCCCATACATTTTCAATAGTATTTAAATCCGGAAACTGTGGTAGAACTTCTAGAACATGTGGACAATTGTACAGTAACCACTCTCGTGCAATATACGATTTATGTTAAGGATCGTTGTCCTGGTCTTCTTCGATCCCCAGTATCTCAACAAACAAATTTGTTCATAATACGCGAAATGTGATATAGATTTTCCGTACCACTTCCTGCTATACACCCCCAAGCCATGACAGAGCCACCACCATGCTTCACACTTGAAATATTTTTTTGTTGAAGTTAGGAATTCTTTTGTCGCCATACCATCTGCTTTCCGTCAGTGCCAAACAAATTAAATTTACTTTCATCTGTAAACAGAACCTAATTAAGCAAATTTACTAGCAATTCATTCTTTTTTAGAACTGTTTACCTTTTGCCAAAAACTCGTATCTTTTTGGATGTGTTTTTGGGCTTTTTCTAGACGTTTTTGACAGTTTACTTTACTAATTGAAGTTTCTTTCTAGCTACTCTACAATTATAAGAATTCTTCTTACTGTTTCGGGATTCACGTGTATATTCAGCTGAATTTTTACCATTTCATAGTTAAAATTTGCTTTATTTTACAATAGGCCATTTCATACTAAATATTCAATAAGTATAAAATAATTTCTTTAAAACATTCTAATATTTTAAGCTTTTTTGACAAATATTGGAGTCGCACCTTGGTAAAGTGGCAAAAATGACCCATACTTCAAATTGTTGAAGGATTAAAATGATCTTTAATGCATTTTACATACATCTAACAGATGTATGAATGTTATTAACATTCGATGACTAAATTCCAAAGGTCACGTGATTTTCTATAAAGAATTGTAATTAGAATATGCAAAAGAAGGCAACTTAATTTTTGATTAATTTTTTAATAAAAAAAACATTTATTTTCTTTTAAAAATTTTTATTATTTTTAAATTTAAACATTCGTAACTTGTGAGAAAAAATTAAATTTTTTCTGCCTTTTTTACCATTTGCTCCGAAAAAAAAATTTTTTGTCATAATTTTGAAAATTTTATTATTATTTGCATAATTTTTGTCATTTAAAAGATTTTTAACAACATGAATACACAGATATTTTGTTCATTTTTATTGTTAATTGTGGGTAAATAAATTTAAAATAATTCGTTTTCTGTCTCTGTCGGTCTCAAAGTCTATTTATTTTGCCATCTTTTCAATTGAATTTTTTTAAACTTTGAACAAAAAAAAAAAAATAATGATAAAATACAAATTATTTAAAATTTAGATGGAAATGATTTAGATGATAGTGATGTTAAAATGTTGAACGAATTGACAAAGTAAAAACAACCACAAAAATGTTTCATTTTAATGATGAACATTCATTTGAAAAGCGTGTACGCTTATGAATACTAAATATTTTTATATGTTCATAGAGAAATTATTCAAAATCAAACTGAAAAAAAAAAATTAGATGCCAAAATGCAAGACAACACTTTTGCAAATATAAAAAGGTAATTTTCTTAAAACCAAAACAAGTCCTTCATTTGGTTTGTTAAGGCGTGAGATCAAAAATGTTTTACAAGTTTTCTATTGAGGCTTTTTTTGCCTGCTTTCGTTATGTCATTTTTAAAATACAAAATGTGTTTAAGAAAATGGCGAATTATACAAATTTTACTTTAATTTTTGAAAGTCCATCATATCGCCCCAAAACCTGAGCCTCTCAGTTATCGTCTCATACCTTACAAACTGGCGTAACAGTTTACAACTTTTAAAAAAGAGCACATTTATTTGGAGAAAATGTTTAACATTTTAGAAGATTCTGCGAAAATTTTAGAGTTTGCATGCTCCAAAAAATTAAAAAAATGATAAAATATTTATAATATTCTTAAAAAATTTCTTACGTTGGACGCACTAAAGACAGACATTTTTCATCCTCTTGAAATGGAGTTTTTTTTTTGCAAAATGTTCTTTTACATGACTTTAGGAAAAATGCAGAATTTGTTCAATAAAACATGGTAAGTGTTCATCACTTTTTGTCATTAAAAAATTTTCATATACTTTAATAAAATTTGTGATAATGCCTTTGTGTCAAATAATGCTCCCCACGTAAAAAATGGCTTAAGAAGCATTTAAAGAAACAGCTGGTTTGTTGAGTCCATTCCTTTGATATAAAAACAACTAAAAATTTTAATTTATTGAAAAAGCGAGAGAGTAAAACTCTCTTAAATAAATAAAAAACTTATTTTTTTTTCAATTGCACATTAATTATTAAGTTTTTCTGGTGAATGAGAACATTAAATGAGGTGTAATATTAAACCATAAAGGTTTGTTAACCTTTAGTTAACCTTTTCTTAAATTTATTTTTCTAAAATAAATTGTTTCTTTTTTAGACAGGTCTCTACCATATTCACCAAAATCTAGAGTGTTTATTTGGCTGGCTATGACTAAAGAAATAAATTGATTATACGCAATTGAGGATATCAAACTGGAAATTTTTTTAGAATTTGGAATTTTTTCAACTATAAGGAAAAATGTTTTTACAAATTACAATTTTTCACATTTTTTTTATTAACAATTGAATAACAAAATACGAAAATATAAATTTATTTTTAAATTAAAAAAAATATAACAAAAATTTTTTGGTTAAGAATAACAATACGAAAGTTTGGAGATAATTATCCAGTCCAATTAAATTATTTTTCCTATTCAATGTTTGAACTTTTTAAAAATCATTGGGTATTTATTTATCTTGAAAATTCTGAGGCTTTCCATCTATTTTACTTGGGGCCGTTATGTATTAATTTAACAAATTTAAATGCAAATCGCGGAATTTTTAAAAATTTTTCCTGATAGACATCTCTTTACGGCAACGGTTCTCAAATGGGGGTCCATGGACCCCTGGGGGTCCGTAGCAACCATCCAAGGGTTCCGCATGAAGAACCGAAAAAACAGTGTTTTCAAAAATAATAAAAGTTTTATTATGAGTTTGGGCTTCAGAGAGGTCCGCGAAAAAAAATTAGTATACTAGGGGTCCGTGAGCAGGAATTTGATGAGAAGCCCTGCTTTACGAAATGAGGTCTAAAACGGTAAACCAAAAGAGTCTGACCAGTTGCTTGACTTCAAATTTACTTTAATAATTATTTTAAAACATTTGCTTTCTTTTCTGCAAACCCAGTCTTAATAAAAACGCAATAAAAAGAGAAAATTTGTTTGCTGTTGCAATATTTCGGCAAGAGATATTGATAATAAATTTGTCTGCAACTGAAACTTTATACAAATTGTAATAATTTTTAAAACAGACCAATTTATCATTTGTGAATTTAATGTGATATTTTAATTTAATAAACAAAAAATGCCAGCAAATTTATAAACAGCTGAACAGGATGGAAGGAAAGAATCAACTGGAGAAAATAAAATATTTACACCATAGAAAACTGTCAAAAAATAGCAAATACGGCATTAATTCAGACAAACAAAAAAACATTTTTTATTCAAACATGTAGAAAAAAGAAAAAGAAAAACAGACTGCCAAGGTAGATATTTAAGTACGGAGACAGACATAAAGCAAAAAAAAAAAAAAATAGATATGAGTGAAATATAAAACTTTGTTTCTGCCTTTACATTTGCATTTTCCAATGAGGGATGATGTTTGTTTGTTTGTTTATTTGGAAAAAGATACACCACAAACCCAAACTGCAAGTAACGTTGTTGTTGTTTTTTTTTTTTTTTGTAACATTAAGATACAACATAAATAAAGAAACACAAAATAAATGTTTAAATGAAAATAAAACAACATGAATATAAATTATGGCCAACAAATTGGAAATGTTTTGTATTTGGGCTCGTGTAAAATCCAACAAAATGGGGGTTAAATTTTAAGCACAGACAACTAGAAGGACAGCCACATAAACGGGCATTCATACAATATAAGGAAAAAGTCGGGAATGTTTAAAAAAAGGAAATTGCAAAGAACAAAAACATTTGTTATAAATTTTATATAAATGTCAAACAAATGTTTTATATAAAACATGAAAAATCAAAAACAAAAAAAAAAAATGCTGACGAACAAATTTTGGGATGCCAGAGGAAAAATATTTATTAATTTTATTTTTAACTAAATGGTCTAAGAAGACATTATATTGCCTGAGTGCATACCAACCGCTCCACATAGGGGTATTTTGCAAATCTAGGTGGACATTCCTTTGGTTTTTTATAAGACAAATAATAATTTTATAAGAGATAAGACAGGTGGTGAAAAGAGAAAGATAGATATAGCCATTTTATTAGTTATTTTACTTCGCCCGCGAATATGCTATGAAGAAGTACCGACGATGGAGTCTGCATGGTTCAATGTTAATTCTGAAAGTCTATTTATACCATTAAACAGATAAAAACATTTTAATTTTTTGGTTGCCGCAGGGGCTGAACCCTGGCCTATCAGGTTTGTAGCCACGTGTTTACCACTTTGACTACAGCAGTGATGCTTCTCTTTAAAAAAAAAATAAAAGTACAGCTCTGAAAAATTATTGAACTCATTTAAGTCTATGAAACTTGGCAGAAATATGTCTTATGCTCATAAAAAATAAATCGGTCCAAGAAGAAAAATGTTTCCTCTAGAAGAACTAATCCTACCCCTGAAGTTTCTTATCATTTTGTTTAACAACGAAAATTCAAAAACCTAAACTTAAACCAATGAGACTCTAAGTTTCAATTTTTGCCTCGTTCCCGTTGTGGGCGGTGATATAAATTATTAATTTCAAAATAATATAAATACTAAAAGAAATGAAATACATACGTCATAAAACTATTTGAAACTGTTTTTTTTTTAGTTTTTATGGGCAACCCCTACCCCCGAAATATCCCTGTAAATTTGTTTAATTTTTTTTTTTTTTTGTAATTTTCCAAAAATATTTATTTCCAAGCATTTATGTCATGGTCAAGGCATCCTCCAAATGGGTAATCAATCCCACCAGCCAAGAAAATGAATAAATATTAATTTTTTTAAATTATTTCTTTATGGAATTTATTTCATTTGAAAATAATTTATTCATAAAAATAAATTTAATTTAAAAAAACTTTTCTTTTGCGCTACGATGTTGATGAGTGGCATTATTCTTCTTCCTTAAATTTGAGGTCGCTTCTTCTGATAACAGCCCAATAGGCAACAATGCTTCGTTTATAACAGTTGCGTCATGTATAAAATTCTTTGGCATTGCTGGTGTCATAAGAGCAATAATATACAAACTCCTGCAAAGGGATATTGTGATCACTTGATATCACTTCAATTACGAGGGCTGCTCTTTATATTTCTGGCCTAATAGTAAAAATGCGAATATTTATAATCAAAAAGGTTTTATTATTTTTCAAAGTGTTCTTTACCATGATTTATAAACTTTTGCATGCGCTCAAACCAGTTGTCGAAGCACTTTTTCCACTCCGATTAAGACACCTCTAAAACATGATTTTTAAACACTTCAACAGCTTCTTCTGGCGACGAAAATCGTTGACCACGCATTTTTTTTTTTTTTTGATGTGCGGAAACAAGAAGAAGTCATTAGGTGCCAAGTTAAGGCTGTACGGCGGATGACCCATTAATTCAATGTTTTGGCCGGTCAAAAACGCTCTGGTTTGAGCCGATGTGTGAGAGCTCGCATTGTCATGGTGAACAATGATTCGTCTTCTCTTATTGGTTTTTCGAATTTCTCCGATGACTTCAGGCAAACAAATTGTAGTGTACCACTCAGAAGTGACCGTCCTACGTTGCTCCAGCGGAACAGTCGCCACATGACCAGTTTTGTAGAAGAAACAGGCGACCATTTGCTTCGAAGTGCTTCTTCCACGAACAACTTTCGTTGTATTTTGCGCGTCTTTGAAGACCCACACGGTCGATTGTTGTTTCGTTTCGGGCTCACACGCATAGATCCATGATTCGTCACCTGTGACAATCTAATAAACGTCTTTTGAAGCACCACAATCGTATTTTTGCAACATTTCTTTCTTTGAGCGACTTTCAAATTGTGCGGGATCCAACGAGAACAAACCTTTTTTACGGCCAGGTGTTCATGCAGTATCGAATATATGCTGGTGGAAGAAATGTCCAAGGATGTCTCTATCTCTCGGTATGTCGCATGTCGATCTTGCATTATGAGTTCACGCATGGCATCAATGTTTTCTGGCACAACAGCCGTTTTTAGACGACCTTCACGGAATTCGTCTTTGAGCGAGCTTTGGCCATGATTAAATTCATTATACCAATTTTTCACGGTGCTATAGGATGGTGCATCATCGCCATACAAAGATTTAAGTTCATAAATGCACTCTTGTCGTTATAATTTACGTCAAAAGTTGTGAAAAATGATGGCACAAAAATGTTCACGAGTTAATTCCATTTTTTTCTATATTAATTTTTTCAAGTCACTGTAAACAACACAGATAATGGTCGTACGTCAAAACGTTTTGAGTACGATTATGCTTACAAATGACAAACTTTCCAATGGAAATGTCAAATTGCACTTGGCAGCACTCAGTGTTGCCAGGCCAGAAATATATATAGCAGCCCTCGTATAACTTTGATTCGGCAGATAAAATCAGTTTCAGTTATTTCTGTAGCTAATTTAGGATTCTAAAAAAATCTTCTGCAGACTGTTACTATCGTTGGTATTTTCCTTTTGTTCTACATTAATAATAAATTTTTAAATATTTTCATATGTTTTTAGGGATGTACACACAGTTGCAATTTTAGTACTTTTTTATTTATGTTATTATTTGCTTTATTATTGTTAAAGGAATTATTCATAATGATTTATTGTTGGTAATATATTATTAAATTGAAGATATTTAGTAACATTTTGGTTAAAAAATAATTACATTCGAAAATTATAAAAAGAAAACAATTTCTATCAAAGAACAAATATTTGCAACTATGTGAAGTAAGTAAGTACGTTCATAAAGTACAATATAGCCACCAAGAAGTCTTCAATAAGTTTCTTACGTATTTGACAGGCTTTTCGTTGACTTTTGGCAGTAGCTTAAGTTAGTTTAAACATAATATAGTTTGCCCTTAAGCAAACATTTATACAAAAATATTAAAAACCGTGCAAGATTAGCAAAAATAGAAAAAAATCGTAAATAAATAGCGCATAAATGAGCAACGTTTTTTTTCACAGAAAAAAAATTTAAAATCTTAAATCTTATGATAAGTCAGTTTTTAGGATTGCGACTGCATTTACTCTAAAAAAACCTTTGCATTTTTTTTTTTTTTTTGACAAAAAAGTGAAAAAAAAATTCTTTAGTTTTGAACGAATTTTTTTTCACTAAAATTTAAAACAAAATTTTTCTGAAACCTAACATAAATATAATATTTCACAGAAAAATATCACAAAAAATTGATTCGTTTAGTCAAAACAAATACACTCCGATTCACTCTTTTAAAAGCACTAAAAATTCCATATTCAACAGCCTGTATCTTTTGCAATTTTTTACCGTTTGCGGAATTTTAAAATGGAAATAGAGTGTAGATGTCTTGAGATACAAAAAAAAAAAAAATCCTGACAATAGCGGTTTCTTTACTTAAGAGCTTTTTGAAGCAATTTATCAAAAAAAAAAAAAAAACAATTTTTTTAGTTCCCTTGAAAAAAGGCAGTTTAACTAGTTTTAATGACAAGCAGGTTTTCTTATGTTTTTTATTTATTTTACTTTATTTAAGAATTGTTAGTGATAGGTACCACCCCTTAGTTTTAAATAACTTCAAACTTCCTGAATTAGTGACATCAAATTGTCTACCTCCTTTAGAGACCTTACCAAATAACCAGCCCCAGCCATTTTCGACAATATTTAAATCTCGCGAATAGGGTGACCAGTCAAGATTATTAACATTTTGGCCTGCAATTAATCCCTTACTTCCCTGCGTTGTGTATAGGGGCATAATCCCCTTGCAATATCCAAGATATACACCAAATAAATCACTGGATTTTGGAAAAGCCGATGTCATTAATGTTTTATAGCTCGCACCAATAAGTCTTGCACTTTGAAATTCAAGATCGACAGTGTCATAGTGCGTAGTAGAACTCCACATCATAACACCGCTATCTCGGCTGTGATGTCGGTTCAAAAATTGCTCTTCTTTGCCATCAGCAAATGTAAAAATATCCCCTCAAACTTTAAGCCATGCCATTTGGCTTACCCCGCTTGCTTCATCATATCATTTGAATACAAACAAAAATTTCATAAAACCAGTTTCATGAGAAATTTCGTGGTGTAAGTTGGCTCATTTTTTATAATGGCAACATCAACACAATTATCAGGACAAGTAACGTTTCTGTACCCACAACATCGAAGGTCTCAATATTTTACGAAGTGAAGCATTCGTTAATTAAAAGAGAAAAAGCATTTTAAAGAGGCGGATTCACGATTCAATTAAGATATTAAGTATGAGCGTGAAATTTAATCCAATCTAACTTTAGATTAGAAATTTGTTTCCATGGTTTGTTTTTAATTTATAATTTTTTTAATTAGCTTCGTTACTCGCGGCATGTTTACTAAAAGGATTTCTTATAAAATACTTCGAACGACAATTAGATAGCTGAGGTTTCCATTTCGCGCCCTTCAACAATTAGTTCCACAGAGGAAGGATTTGAAGTACAGTAGTCAGTGTCATTAATCGACTGTTGTTCTTGACAGACTTAAGTCACTAAAAATTATCTTTTCATTAACAATTATTTACAATCCAAAAACTCAAGTAGAAGATAAAAGCAGTTAAATATTTTTTTATTTGAAGTTAAAAAAATGATGCCACCTGAAAATTTTTTTAGTTTTTA
The DNA here is from genome assembly GCA_937654795.1 of Cistogaster globosa. Classification (NCBI taxonomy): domain Eukaryota; kingdom Metazoa; phylum Arthropoda; class Insecta; order Diptera; family Tachinidae; genus Cistogaster; species Cistogaster globosa. Next base: position 118,926,654 of record OW569406.1, on the reverse strand, counting down.
AAATTTTTTTTCTGATTTTTTAAACCCGTCTTTTTTGTCTGATTGTAACGAAATGTATAGAAATAATCATATGCATTTGAAAAACGATTTAAATGCGGTGGCATCTTTTAAATTTTCGAAATCGTTAAAAAAAATAGACACTCAATATTCCTTCTTAAAGCAAAGAAAAGGTAGCACAGTTAGATTAAAAAATAACGACTTATCTCTGAACTAATGCCCTCCTTAATAAAAAAAATAAGAGAGCAGCTCGAAAACGAGTTAAGAGCTGCAGGGGACTAAATAAGAAAATACAGAAAAAACGTATGGACTCTTCCGGTAAATTAAAACATTTTTTTTAAATCTTTCTTTTTAACATTTAACGCATTTTTTTTTTATTGGTTTTTGCACTATTTTATTTCTATTTGCATATTTTATTTCTTTCGTCTGGTAACCTTGTGCTTGAATTTATGTATCTGCATCTATGAGTGCGACTTAAATATGAAGCAGAGTAAATAAAAACTACCCATAAAATACGGCGAGAATGCGAGAAATATATTGTATAAAAATTGTTTTTGTTTCACAATGGGTGGAGCTAAACAAAAAGTGAATGATTATGCATACACACACACACACACACACACACACTGAAACAACTCCACCATTTGTTTATGTTCACCAAACTACATTAATAAATATCTCTCAGATATATTTAAGTATATAAGAAAACATTTTAAAGATAAATATTAATAAAAGAGGGATAAATCTATCAGATATTGCAACCAAACAGAGAAGCTTGAAAAAGTTAAGATACAAAAACAAAACCGCCGGTAAGTAAAAGATAAATTTCTGGCAATTGTCTAAATGGTGCAAAAGAAGAATAAAGTGCAATCACGTTTTCTGTGTTTTGTAATTTTTTTGTTTTAATTGTTTGTGTAAACGGGATGTCGTAAAATAAAATCAAAAAGATACATCTGTTAGATACATAAGGAAACAATACAAAACAATACAGATATCTTTATACAAACAAATACACGCATCATTAGTAGCTGCAGCATCAACAACAGCGATAACACATCCATTGCATGCATTCACGCCTACTCCTTCCGCATTGAGCAAACTGTGCATGTGAATGTGTGGTGTTCGGTATGTGCTGCGCCAGCAGAGCACTGTATTGCAAACTGTAGTGCACTGGATGACCAAAACACAATTCATGTGATGTGTAAATTCTATCGTGGTATTGGTTGTTTGTGCTCAATTGTATCGTTTGTTTAAATGTTTATTTGTGTATTTTTAAAGGTATTAAACTTCTTTATCTGAGGATAAAGCTGTAAATATCCGCGAGATTTACTACACGACGCGTGTCATTACGTACTTAAAGAAACACAGAAAAACTCTGAAAAAAAAAACGCAACAACTGGAGAATTTCCTTGAACGAAAAAAAAAACACAACTTTAACTCCTGCATTCATTTTGGCAACATAACGATTTAAGAAAAAAGAAATTCACTGAACTATTGAATTGTACGTTTGTTTGTTTGCTTGTGGAATGTCTGTTAATTCTTTTGTTAAGATGGCAACATTTAGGCCAAACTGCAATTGCTTTGATTTGATTTTTCGTTGTAGCCTTTAGAGGAGTTTTGTTTGAATAGTTGTTTTCATTTCGTTTGCCGTTCAGAAGCATCCGTTAATGTTTTACCAACAACCAAACGGCTCGTAGTTTCTTAGTGCCCTGTACACTCACTCGTATTCAATGTAAAACAATCAGTGATTTAAAATCTTTTCGAATTTCAAATTTTAACCATTCAAAGCATAAAAAGAAGAAAAAAAAAACTATTTACCAAATGTGAATTTGTGGCGGCTTCTTCTTAAAAACTGCACAAAGAAAAAATACCAAAAAATCTAAAAAATAAACGTTTAAGGTCGATACGAAAAAAGAGAAAAAAAATTCAAAGTCTTTTGTGGCGTGAAAATCAAAAACAATTGTTTATTGTCTTTAGAAAATATTTGCAAAAAATAAATTTTTCCTTGAATTCTTTTAAATAAATAAAATTGACCAAAAAAATATTAAATTTAAAAAACATTAAACAAAATCAACTTGCTTTTGTGGTGATTTCTTTGTAGACTTCCTGTCGCCGCCATGTTGGTACCTCCCGATATGATGGCCGCCCAAACGCGCATGATCTATCAGATGAATCGCTATTGTGCCGAACGTGTTCAAGCCCGCATGTTTAAGACAGCAACAGCTATACGCGAAATTTGTAAAATTGTCCAGGACATTTTAAAAGAGGTCGAATTGCAGGAGCCTCGTTTTATCTCTAGTTTAGTTGAATGCAATGGCAGGTAAGATTTATTTATTATCTTAAACTAATATTCAGTTCACTTAAAAAAAAACAATAATCATCTTTGTGTCTGTATGAACTTTATGTGCTAAAGTCAGGTTGTAGTCGTAGGTAAGCTTTTTAAACGACTGAAATGTTTTTAGAATAAAGCGGTGAAACGTCCCCCGGCGGCCATAAATATTTTAAATACATCAACAGGAAAGTTTATTATTTGAATTTTTTTTTTGTTTATTCACGTTAATCAAGCACAATTTTTTGAAATATATTTTTATCCATCGGAGATTCCAAAATAATTTTAAAGAACGCAATAACTTTCTTCGAAATCATCCTCAAACCAGGAGAACATATTTGTATTTTTACTATTTTTCTCCAAAAGAAAAGAACTTGATTGGTCTTTAATGTATTAAGGCTGCAAAAAAATGTCTTTGAAGGAAGCTAAGATTTATTTATGCTGGAGAAAAATCATGTCATATGTTAAGGATTAAATAAGAAAAAAAAATTAGGAGCTCTAATCTACGTAAATAAAAAGCATTGACTGACATTAGATTAGAATACAAACTTCCTTTGACTGAAATACTTATTGAAACTAGAAAACGAGTAAAAGTCGCTTCACGATGAATTTAAAATTTCCACAAAGACTGACAACTTGAAAATAATCTTGATAAAAGACAGATTATTATCTGGTTAAATTGGTTTTCTTGTCTTAATAAAATTTTGCGTAAGGATCTATAAAATTTTTTATTTAATGTTTTTTTTTAAGTAGCTTTTGTTGAACCGACTGATATAAATATTTGCCGCTTTTCAAGGGAAATAAATTCCTGTATTGCTTCGGCAAAGCTTTCTAAGACAACCTCGTGCAAAATATTTTGTGCACTTTTCTAATTTTTTCTTCTTCTAGTGCTTTTAAAGGAGCACAGAGGAAATGCCTTATTGTCAATTTTCTCATCGGTTTTTTTGTGATATTGAAATTTTCGATGAATATTTGTTTTTTACATGAACTGGTTGAAGTTAAAAATTATTATCTTCTAAATTCTTCAATAAACATTAAAAAGTACTTTGTTCAAAAATATTTTCAAAAATTTTAATATTGTAAACTAAAAATAAAGGGGCACAAATTATAAATTTTACATACGCACAACAAGGATTAAAACGAGTACCTTTCAGCGACACCAAATCTGGTTGCAAAGTATCGATTACGAATATAAATAGAATCCGGAAAGAAAAATCTCCCTCTAAATTCTTTTTATTTTCAACAGAAAAATCAAGCCAAGATTTTATTAAAAATAGATTTTTAAGTTTAAAATAAATGATTAAAAGCCTTCAAAACTATTATTTAACTATTTTTTTATTTCAAAATTTTTAAAGTTGTATTTATTGCTTTTAAAACCTAAAATGAAAAAAAAGTGGAAGAAGAAATTAAAAAAAGTTACTGAATGTTTGCTGTGTTTTTGTACAAAACATTTATGAGTTTTGTATTTTCTTTTTGCTTTGTTAATTTAATGATTCAATTTGGCTTTTGATGTAAGACTCTTAGGTTTTCTATACGAAATTTGGGTAGGATAGAATCCACTGATGAGCTTTATGAGTAGTAGCGAAATGGCCATATGATTATGCTTTCCCCTCAGTAATACATTTCATTTTGTAGTTTTAAATAATGATATTCGCATGAAATATTTCTTTTTTAAGGAATAAAGTACGATTAGAGTAAATTAAAATGAATTTTGTTTTAGATTGTTTGTTTAAAAATAAAAGTTTATCCTGGTAAAAGAAAAGTAATTTTAAAGAGAAAATGGTAAATGAAAAAATAGCCTGCAAGCCAAATTTTTTAGTTACAGGCTCTTCAAATATTTATTTTAAAATATTTTGAGATATCTCAAACACTTCAGTTCATATCCTAAAACAATTGTTAATCCATTATGGATCACTAAGGTTACACTTAAACCTTGTTTTAGCAAGCACTCCGAATACATATCGGTATATGTATTTGTGTTTATACATACAACAAAAATAATAATAATAATAATGATCATATTGGCCCGTTCTCTCACAAAATATTTGAGATATTGCAAATCTTATATATTTTAAATTTAGGAGTTCTTAACTTTGAAAATATGGCATTTTGCAGGATTTGTCCTTTGAACCATAAAATTAAATTAAAATAAAACAAATTTATTTGAATAGTGATGTATACAAACAACTTGCTATCGAACAAGTTGCTGCAACCTGGCGATTCCATAACGGGCCATCTGTATAGGCTACAATAGATGCTTTTGAGCCGTTCATTACCAGAAAAACGGCCGGAATACGAGAAAAGACATGACAAAGTTATTCCCTTGCATGACAACGCTCGTCCTCACGTCAGAAAACTTGTCAAAAAAATATTTAGAAACACTTAAGTGGGATATTTTACTACACCCGCCGTCTTCTGCAGGCATTGCTCCTTCAGACTACTGCTTGTTCAGACGGATGCAACACGATTTGGCAGGTCACCGATTTACTTTTTTCGAAGAAATTAAAATTATGCTCTCCACTTGGATCGTCTCAAAAGAAGAAATATTTTATCGAGACGGAATTCGTAAATTACCGAAAAGATGGGAAAAAGTATTAGCCAGCGGTGGCCAATACTTTGATTAATACTTTAAATAATAAATTTCATTCTGAAATAAATGCATTTCTGGCCAAAGAAAAACAAACCGAACTTATTTGTACTCCCAATATAAAGAGCAAACATTTGGTTTTCGGATTTATTGAAAAATTGTTTTTAAAAACAACTAAAAAGGAGTTGCCAATTAAAAAAATACATAATTGGGTTCGATAAAAATTGTAAACCTTAAACATAAAATAAGAACTTTTTATAAATTAGACCGCAAGAATTTATTAACCAGACTTTGTCAGAGCAAATATAAAGAACTCACGGCTTGATGAGTCTGTAAAACATTAAGAATTTTTACTTGATTTAGAAGATAAGAAGGACGATAAGTTCCTTTTTTTATTGAAAGTACAATCAATTTTTTTATATTAAATTCCTTTAGTGCATTTTATTTATTTATGTTTTGTGAATCTGGTGAGACCTTAATTAATAGATGTCTTCCCTGCAAGAACAGTGACCATCATTTTATCCATCAAATGACAATCACTGATGATGGAAATATCCATCAGTGCGTAGAACAAAGTTTCAATCACATTCTTAATGGAAAAATGAAAAAAATGATATAAACATTTAAATACGTGTGATGTCTCTAGCAAACAGCGTTACCAGTGACATTTTTTATAAAAAATATAATGAAAATTTTTCCTCATTTTTGGAACAGATTTAATTACTAAACTTTTTATAAGCTGCATTTTAGACTTTGCTAATCAACACAAGTTGTCACGTCATTTAAATATAATACGAAAAGTCGTACGTACAACGGCAACGCTGTTTTAGTATAAAATTATTACAAATGTGTTGGTAGATAATTGTGTATGTATAAGTTTCCCTCAGTCATTTCTTGCTGGGTAGTTTAGCTAATATACGGCTTTAACAAGCCCAGCTGTCCAGACCATAACACTCAATGGCTCCGGTGAGCTTCAAAAACGCGACATTACTGTTTAAAAATCAATCTACTCCACTAATTTGGTCACGTCTGCCATACACTGTTATGTTGTTGTTTTACACTCTACCTAAGTCTACGTCTAGGTTCGGATCATGATTTTATTGCTTTATTCAAAACCAACAACAAATGCTTCCAGTGGTGTGGGAGAAAGCTTACGTATGCGGAATTGCTCACTGAACCAGCCACTTGGAGCTTAGCTTGCCACGATAGGAGAGACAGGATAACCATGCAAATCTGAATAACACTAAAAGAGCCTTTACTTCCAATGAAGAATTTTCTTTATTGTCGGAAAATTAAATAAAATAGGAAAATTAAAATAACTTAAACAAATTTTGATTCCCATGAGTCCCCAAAGTGACCCCTAAGTGAGACTGCAGTATGTATGTGACAACAGTTTTAAGACAAACAAAAATATGTTCAGGCTCTTTAATAATAAAACTCAAGGTAATCTCATAAAATCTTAAATATTCTTAAAAGCTTGTAGGCAATCAAAATTAATTTAAACATTTTCTAAAAGTAGATTTTATTTTAAAACTAAAAATATCGACATTTCAAAAGTGTATATTTTTCACATTAATATTCAAGACTCTAAAATATCAATTTTTTTTTTCAAAATAGCGAAAATCCATTCACAATTCCTCCTGCATTAAAAATTTCATTTGTCAATTAAATACATGAAATTTCAAGATTTATAAATATAAAAACCAACTTAAAAATTTTTGGCAACAAAAAAAAAAAATAAAGTGAAAAAAATGAAATTTTCACACGTCACACGCATACGAGTATGAAATCAAAACTGTCAAAAAACAATTAACACCAATTAAGTGACATTAAATAATGGAATCTTTTACAGTCACGAAAAAGAAATGTTGTTAAATAAAATAAAAAATAATAATAAAAAAATAAGGCCTCGATATAAAAATGAAACTAAACAAAAGTTGATGTTTAAAAGAAAAAAATAAAGAAAACAGATCTTTAAACAACGATTCAAAATTCAATAGAGTTAAAAACAAGCTAACACTCACTCACCCATCCTGCAAGGCCAAGTGAGTAGAAAAAAAGAAGAAGAAGAAAACAAAAAAATATTTTAACCAGCCATAAAGGCGTTGAATGGTATAAAATATTTTTATTTTTACTTTTAACCTGATTTTAAAGAAAAACCAAAACAGAACCGCACTTTCAACTGATGCCAATAAGATGGTGGTAATGATGCAGATGACGATGACGATGGCGTTGAGGCTGATCATGATGACTTAACAATAAACGGAATGGAAAAAGACAAGCAAAATGTTTCATTTTTATTATTTCTTATTTAAACATTTTTTTTACTTAAAAAGAAATGTGGCATTTAAGAGCTGCAACACAGCTACTGATATTTAAGCGACCCAGTAGAAAATTTATTTTTTTATGCTTTTGATTCGGAGATTTTTTAATTGTGTAATTTTTAGAGCAGAAAATTTAAAACAATTTACCTAACCGTTTGTTGTTGCAGCCGTTAAGAAACGCTAGTGGTTTAAGTGAAAGGATTTTCTTTAAACAAGGTCTTGTAAATCTTGTAAAAACATACAAAATACAAAAAACAAACAAATTATTTATGATGTTTCAAAATTACCTCAAGATCTGTCAAAGTCTGTTGTTACATCTCGAAACAGATCAATTTATTTTTTAATCTGTTCAAGCGTTGAAAATGCTACTTGGTTTACGAATGATTGTGTAAGAGTGTGTTTGTGTAATTAAATGCAAATTGTTTTCTAATTGAATGAGTTTTTTAACACACTCCTCTTTCCTACCTCTGGATCACAAATCATTTCAATTTACATCAGTCATTAAGATCGTCTTTGGTTGTCAGTCATTAAGATCGTCGTTGGTTTGTATTCAGTTAATTGTTGACAAAAAATCAATGAAAGGAAAAAAGATAAACACCAGAAGGGAGAGTGAGAGAGAGAGAGAGAGAGAGAAATTTTCTTAAATATGGCATCGCAACAGGGATTAAAACCATGAAATTTTCATTTTAAATAAATTTATTCTTATTTCATTATTATCCTTTCAATATTGTTTAAATAAACTTAGAGTTATTTATTTAAAAATTAGGCGGCTTTAGCGTGACATAACGACATTTTAGCATCTATTTGAATGAGAAAAAACTAGTGAAGATTATAAAAGGCTTTGTGACGATAGTTCCTGTGAAGGTTTCTTTTTGGAAAATCGTCTTGCCATCTGCTCGTCTTATTAAAATAGTTCAGGTGGCTCAGAATCTAATTTTAGAGAAAGTGAACATTGTTTTGTAATCCACTTAAAACTAGAGACTATAACAATTTCGATCAAGTCGTTCCGTAGATATAATGGGTAACCGATTGCCCAGTAATTAGTGACTAAGATTTTTAACTAAACCTTTTTATAAGTCAGTGTCCTTAATAGACCAGTTAACACAGCTCTTCACCATTTGTTCACATAGAGACAAGAGGCAGCTTTTAGTACCAACAGTTGTATAAAAGATCTATTTAAAATACTAGAAGTTCCAGCGTCGCAAATAAAAGTAATTTCTGTTACCCATCCTGTTATTTACTACATCCTCTGATTTTTAAGGCTTCATAATCATTGAATAAAATAATGTTGTCTATAAAAAAAATTTATGACAAAATCATCGAATTAAATGGTTTCTATTAGCATTAGAAAAATTTTGTAGGTGCGAGGTACTCAACTTTGAGACCACATGGCGGCATCTCTGGAAAGTGGATGTTATCCTGCTTCAAAACTTAAGCTGAAATACTCCTCTATTATGCTCAAATCAAAGATTGGATCAATCGGCCGTGCCGTTTACAAGTGACTATGTTATTTCAAAAATATATTTTAAGCCCCACTGTGCATTGTTGCCACACAATATTAATGCAAAATCGGAAATTATAGCCAGAAACTCAGCAAATTTGGCGTTATAAAGGGTGCATTTTGGACATCCAATTTTGGGTCACTTATTAATGTACTGCTGGCCAAATGTCACGAAAAACACTATTAATTTTGGCCTTCAAAGCGTCAACTGTTGCTGGTTTATCAGAATAAACCAGTTATTTTACGTCTCCCCACAGGAAATAATTGAGAGGTGTCAAGTCCATTGACATTGGAAGCCAATTGTCAAGTCTTTTTCTCGAAATCGGGCGACAATATTTCAAAATTATTTCGGGCATATAGCCACCGCGGCTGCTCATGACGAAGCGCATTCTGGACATCCAATTTTAGGTCACATTTTTAAGTACTGCTGGCTGCATATCACGAATAACACGAACAATTTTGGCTCTTAAGACGTCAATTGTTGCTGGTTTATCAGCATAAGCTAGTGACTTCACGTGTCCCCACAGAAAATAATCGAGAGGTGATAAATCGCACTAACAAGTCCGTTTTTAAAAATCAACTTATTGCCAAATTTTGATTTCAATAACTGGATGGTTACGGTCGCCGTATGGCACGTACCGCCATCTTGTTGAAACCACATTTCGTCCGGATCAATGTCATTCATAATTTTAGACAAAAAATCATTAATTATAGTGCGGTAACGATCTCCATTGACCGTAACGTAAAATACGGCCTCATTTTTAAAGAAATAAAGTCCAATGATGCCACCAGCGTGTAAACCAAACCAAACGGTGCATTTTTCTGGAAGCAATGAAGTCTGTAGGCTATGTTGTGGATTGGTCTCACCACATATACGGCATTTTTGCTTATTAACAAACCCGTTACGCTAAAAACGAGCCTCATCGCTGAACACAACTTGGCAATAAAACCCAGGTCAGTTACTTACTGCTTTAGAGCCCAATCGGTAAAAAAAAACGACACCTATAACGGTATCGTGGATTTAATTCCTACACTTGCTGGATCTGTTAGGGGTGTAGGCCAAGATCTTTGCGCAGAATTTTCCACGTAGTTGATGGACAGAGCCCCAATTCCTGCGACCGAAAACGAATCGATAAATTTGATTCTTCTTCCACACTTTTGTTTGCAGCATATTTTCTCTAGTACGCACATTCCTTCGACGTGTTGGTGGTATTACATCCTCTAGAGAGTACGTGGTACGAAATCTTTCCTCAATTCGAAGGATGGCTTGCTCAGACGGACGATTATGTGCACCCTAAAAATCGTAAAGTCATTTATAAGTTGCACGAATTAATGACTGATTTTCAAAGTAAACTTTGATGATTTGATAGCGTTGTTCAAGTGTGAGTCTATTCATAATGATTGGCCAGAGTTTACTGAAATTAATAAGAAAAAATTGTTCATCAAAATTAAATTTTTAGTGTTTTTATTATTTAAAGTCTTAACAAACACAACACAACACACAAAAAACTCTCGCTCAGGACGTACTAACCTCAAGTCCGCTATTATTTTTAGATCAAATGATGATGTATCACTTAAGGAACCGTGTTGTATTTTTCAAAAAAGAAGTTCTTAAAGCAGTTTATTTTTCGAAATTAATTTTTAACAACAAATTTAAATTATTTCCTAAAAACATTTATTTTTACTTTAACTTTTTAGATACGAAGGCGTTGAAGTGATTTCCCCGACAGAGTTTGAAATCGTCTTATATCTCAATCAGATGGGCGTCTTTAATTTTGTAGACGATGGCACTTTGCCCGGTTGTGCCGTTCTCAAATTAAGCGATGGTCGCAAAAGATCCATGTCCTTGTGGGTTGAATTTATCACAGCTTCTGGTTATCTTTCGTCAAGGAAAATAAGATCACGATTTCAGACACTTGTAGCACAAGCCTGTGACAAAAGTATTTATCGGGACATGGTAAAAATGATTGGCGATACTACTGAAGTGAAGCTAAGAATACGTGAAAGATATGTTGTGCAAATAACACCGTCATTTAAGTGTTCCGGCATATGGCCCCGATCGGCTGCCCATTGGCCTTTGCCGCATATACCCTGGCCTCATCCAAATATAGTGGCCGAAGTAAAGACCGAAGGTTTTGATTTGCTGTCCAAGGAGAGTGTTATCTTTCAAAATAAAACAAACAATGCAGCCAGCATGGAAGGTGATGCTTGGGTGTTGAGTTTCTTTGAGGCCGAGAATCGTTTGTTGCAGGGTAAAAAAAGAAATTAAATAAAAAGTTTATTAATCATAAAAAGAATAATTTGTTTATTTGCTTGTGCAGGTGGCTGCCGTCGACGCTTGTTAAGCATTCTGAAAACTCTAAGGGATCGCCATTTGGATTTACCTGGCAATCCTATCACAGCCTACCACTTGAAAACATTATTACTGTATGAGTGTGAAAAACATCCCAGAGATTTTGAATGGGATGAGCCGTGTATTGCAGATCGTATTAATGGCATTTTTCTACAATTAATATCCTGTCTACAGTATCGTAGATGTCCTCATTATTTTCTACCCAGCTTAGATTTATTTAAAGGTAAATCACCCAGTGCTTTGGAACAAGCAGCCAAACAAGTCTGGCGTTTAACACGAGAAATGTTAACAAATGCCAATGCATTCGAAAAGTTGTAAAATGGCACAACTAAAAATTAAAAAAGAAAAAAAAAACAAGAGGAAGTCTGCTGCTCTAAGCGTTATTAAAATTTTGTAAAAAACAAAAAAAAACAAATTTCATTTAAAATTCTTTGAAAAAGAAAAACAAAATTTTATCTTTAAAAAACCAAAACTCCAAACAAACCGCCATAATCTTTAGATTTTAGATAAACAGCAACACATATTGATTACAACTTCAATACGAACACAAGTGCGTGTGTGTGTGTGTTAGGACTTAATGTGTAGCGCAGTCATATGTTGTATTAATCCCTGGATAATCCATCTTAAATTTCTACGCTCTCTCCCTCTTCAATTGTTTTAAATTTACAATTTTAAATCAAAATAGTTAAAAAAATATGATCTTTAGCATTTTCTATAATAGACTAGAATTTAAGAAATATTTTTGTTGTTGTTTATTTTTTAAACACAACAAATAAATTTTTTTCTAACCCTTAAATATTTTTCTATTTTTTATTACAATGGAAATTATCTAATAGTTTTTCTTCATCTTAAAATACTTTTTTTGTTGTTGTAAACGTTTCCTTATAAAAAAAATTTTTTATATGATTTTACACTTGAAAAATTGTTTTGTGTACTGATGTTGGAAAAATTGCTGCAGTCAGTCGAATCTTTTGTTGAAACTAGGAATGTAACGATACGCCATTTCGCCGAACCGATACCGATACTCAAAAATAAATATCCCCGATACCGATTCCAATACCGATACACATATTAAAATTGAGCTCAAGTAAAAATTAACAAAACTCAAAAAGAGTAATTCTTTTACTATAAAAAATAACAGTGTTTATTAATCAGCCATTCAAATTATCAAAATTTTTAATACATTTCAGTTTCTAAAATTCAAATTTTCAAACTGCAAAACGTCTGCAATATTTATGATTTTACAAAATAAACGATGGCATTCAGTTTAGATTGACTCAAGATTTAAAATTGATATTTATAAGATTTTAAAGACAACGAATTGAATTTGAGATCATGTTACAATTAAACTAAAATTATAAAAACAACATTGCAAAAGATTAATATTTAAAATTGATATTCATAAGAATTTTGTTTGAAAAACAAAGTGTTCTAAAATTTTATGGAGATAGACGATTTCTTAAATCCGTTTGAAGCAGACCGGCAATGGAGAATAGACTCTCAGATGCCACAGAACTCATTTGAATTTTATGTTCTGCTTTTAATATGTTGTTTCTCATAGTTGGCATGCAAAAAAAGTTGAAAATTGAATATTTTGTTCGAAAAACACTAAAGAAAAATATAAAAAGTATCGACGTGTTCACAGGAAAATATCGATATATCGGAAATCCAAAAGTATCGCCTATATATCGGCATCGGTTGCATCCCTAGTTGAAACCAAATCTCACAAGATTGTCTGACAAAATAATATGAAAGCTACGTTTTCAATTCGGCGACTTTGCCGCTTTAAATAATTTTTATTGGTTTGTGCAAATGCAGATTAAAACTCTTTTTCGCATCCTACCCATTTGTAAAAAACAAAGCAGAATCATTTTACTTCTAAGAGGAAAAATAACAGAGCACAATATCGTCAAATACCTTAACGTAGGGAATGCAAACAGCATGTATTTTTTCAAGAAATGCATCTTAATTTGTAAGCCATTAATGGCGACTAGTTCAAGGACATAATGAAAAATTCTATCTGGTGTCATTTGGTGATTGTCAATTTGCACGACAATTGATAAAACAAAATACTGTCGCATAAAAAAAAATCGCATGCAACTTGAAATGAAGAAAAAAGTTGAATTCTTAGAAAGTATAAAATGCTTTTAAAACCGTTCCGAATTTAATGCACTGGTGCGGACACTCTACTGAAGACAATCTCTGAAGGCCATGTTTTAGCTACTTCTGTTAGATTTGTGTTCAACCAATTAGTTACTGATGACGAACCAACATGAAAATGTACACAATAAGAATTTGTTTCTGGCTAAAAATTCAATTCTGTTAAAGTGTCATGTTCTTGGATGAATGACTAGCATAAAGTAAACACGTTAAGTATAATTTTACACGCTTCCATGTAAGATTTTTCTTTCAAAACTTTTTCAGGAAATTACCGTCAACAGGGAGTCCTACAGATCAATAAGTGTGGCTTACACAACATAACCAAAATGGACTGGACATCAAAGAGCTTTTCTTTTGGAGTTTCTAAAGTCGCAAGTCTATTTAATTGAGTAAATTGTAGCCCAGCGAAGAACTCTTTGTTCAAATTCTGATTGATAATTTGAATTTCGTTCAATTGTATGTCGGACGCAACATTTTCATGTGTTTTTTTGTTGTAGAGCCAATTTCATCACCAAGAATTTTTTCAAAAGCATAAAACGATCAATTTTTTGTTGTTCTTCAAAATCTTTTTATTTAAATTTTTTTTTAATTTTTTGCAAACAAATTCAGCATTTGCGCCCATTTTTTATTAATTATTAGAGCAATATTATCTGATATTGGGGCCATGAGGCAAGGCTTTGAAATGTGGGTCTTTTAAAAGGTTCAATGGCTCGTAAACTCCACTTGGTTTGTGAATGCAGGTCGTTTAATTTAATGAAATCAAAAGACCTTGATGTACAATGTCCAACAGATTCAGCACGTTTTTTATCAACTTTTCAGATATTTAGATATTAGACGCAATGTAAGATATGCTTTATATTTCTAGTGAGTAAGTAGGGGTTACTCTTTGTTGAAATTATTTTATTCTTTATCAGCATCTGTCAAAACTTCTTGTTTGGTCGTGGCTCAAGCGAAAACATTTTTGTGAGACGTATGAATGGAATATTATTTTCACTAGCGATCGAGATTTACATGCCACTTCTTCCATTAATGTAGATAACAATGTTTGGTAGGGGCTAATAATTGACCCCCCCCCCCTTCTTAAGAATTTACTCCACTGGATTCAACTTTTAATGCTTAAAGCAATCTTCTTCTTTGCTTTTGCTCCTTCGAAAAATTTCTCCAATTATGTAAATGAATTTTTTTTTATAGAATGAAAGAAGCAGGAGACCAACCAGTAATCTGTATGTAGTTCCCAAGCTGACGCAGTCTTAGAGCAAAGCTAAAATTTTAAGGCAAAAAACAGAATTTTCTGCATCAAAAATTAAATTAAATTAAAAAGTGGGTGGTCAGTGTCATCAGTATGGTTTCGTTTTTTATTTTATTTAAATTCTCTTTTAAAAACCTTTAATGAAATATGTTTAAAAATTTTTAATTGAGATATTTGTTAATAAAAAACAACTAAATAAAATTAAAAAAATAAATATACGATGTGCAATTTTAAACACTAAAAAAGGAAAAATTACTTTTAAGAATTATAAAATATTTTGTATAAACTAAAAAAAATTCGTTAAATTTTACTTTTAAGTTCATTAATTATTGTGTGAATTAATAAATAAAAAACTATTCAAATTATTAATAACAATTTAAAATTTTTAAACAAAAAAAGTGTTTTATTTTAAAATATATCTCAAATTTTTTTCGAATATTTAAGGTGACATCCACAACTACTCGTTGATTGTATTAATTTTATTGAGCCGTTACAGATCTTGGGAAATTCATTCATCCCAATTAAAAAGCTCTTTCATTTTAAATAACACTGACTGTATTTTACTTAGAAGGGTTGAACTGTGGACAAGGTTTCAAATTGAAAACATTACAATTATAAATCAGTTGGTCTCTTCAAACATTATTTATTATATAACATTCATTTAGTCACACACTTGCATATTTTACAAAAAAAAAAAAAAACACAAACCTCCTAAAAACCAAGTTAACATGTCTGAATATAACAAGATCCTCAAATCAGAAAATTTTTTTGGCTGTTTTCGTTTTAAGTTTCTGATCATTTTATCAATTCCAAGAAAAAATAAGTAGAAACATGAATTGAAGGTAACTAAATATTGTTGACATTTTGATATTTTTGTTACCAAAACGAAATAAAAATTAACATAAAATATTTTTGTTTAAAATACTCGTACAAACAAACGAAAAAAAACACAAATACTCCTTTATGGCTTAAGCGAAAGAAATACCTCCAATCTTCTGCATTAATCCACAAGATATAATTTTTCGTTAGGAAATCATTCTACTGCTACGCAAAAGTATCTGTGACTTTAGTTTAAAGGCAGGTATTGAAGTCATTTGTATTTGTTTTTTGTTCTTTTTTTTATGATATTTATGACCTTCGAAACAATCCTCCTCATACGACTACAACAAATGTTGTGTTTTATTCTCAATATTTTGTTTTTTTTTTTTTTTTTAATTTTTGTCTTAAATCTAAATTAGCCTTCTACACGATAATATCAATTATGTAAAAAGATATTTTAAACGAGATTTAAGATAAGAACATATATTTTGTCTGTTTGATGTTTGTGTTACTTTTTGGAAGACTTTTCAGTGAATTAAATGAAGACTCTAAAGAAATTAGAATTATTTTATTTGGTGTTTACTGCAAAAGAAAAAAAAGTGTTGTATTTTCATTAAAAGAAGTAAAAGATTTTAAAAATTTATTAACAAAATTTAATTCTAGAATTTCTTTAATCATAAACAATTTAGCTGTTAGAGTCATTTCGGTAGTCTTACAATTTTATTAATAAGAATGGCCTATAAAATAATTTCTATTACGTTAAATAAACTTAAAGGCATGACTTAAAGCAAGTCTCAACAGAATCTACTTTAATGAAACAAGTGGTGAATAAAATTGCTAGCTACAATTTTGTACGTGTGAGTCAAGTTTTTAGATTAAAACTGTTGCGTAGAAAAGCCGTTCTGAATTTTTAATACATGATATAATTTTCCTATCCATAGCAGAGCCATAGCCACCTCTGCAAAAATTCTTGAATGTCCTTAGCTATGAAATTTTGTTAACAATAACACAAATCAAATAGCTGCCTTATTAATTGAGATCAAAAATTTCAAGCGCCCATTTTGCTTGATGATTATGCTGCTTTAAAGCAAAAAAAAAAAAACCGACTTTAAAACAAGTTTCAGAACAGGTCACCCATATATATATATCAAATTATATCAACTATACTTCTTTTTGTACCAAACAAAGTATTGGACATTCTCATCAATTTTCAAGTGTTTGTTTATAACGATTCAAAAATTAGGGCCATATAGGTCAAGTTACATTAGTTATGGAACACCCTTTATTTTCTAAACTTAAATTTTATACTTATACACTGTTAAAGCGGGATTAGCAATACAGATTTATTGAAAATTACAGCTATCAAAGTTTTGTCCACATACATCGAATTACATTAACTATTGGGACACCCTTTCCAAATTCACATTTTATAGCAATTTTAGCAATACAGTTCGCTTGCTAATTTTGACTATCTGTCTACAAATATTCAACAGCTTGGCCACATACGGAAAATTACATAACTATAGGGGAACCCTTTCATTTTCAAATTGAAGTTTTAGAATTACTGTTGTAGCAGACTTAGCAATCTGTATTTTTCATTTTTTTGTAAATGTCAACCATATACATCAAATTTCATTAACTATTGTAACACCCTTTAATGTTAAATACCTTTGATTCTTATTTTACCAGATAAAGTAGTGAACATTGCTCAATTTTCAAGTATTTGTGTATGACGGTTCAAGAGATAGAGCCATATAGGGCAAATTACATTAACTATTGAGACACCCTTTAATTTATAAATCTAAATTTTATACTTGTTGTTATAGCGGACTTAGCAAAGCACGATTTTTGTAAATTTCAACCTTCTGTCTTTAGCTTTATAGCGAACTATTGGGGCACCCTTTAATTTATAGTTTTGAATAACGGTCATTGAAATCCACATTCTTCCCAATTTTCAATCGATTATCGAAAACGGTTCTAAGGATACACGCATTTAAGTTAGTTTACATCACCTATGGGGACACTCTTTAACTTTGAGAAATATTTTTGTATTTCTTTTTGCTATTGGGATCTATAGTGATACGCAGTTTTCAAAAACTTTAAAGTGGCATCCTTTTATCTTTATAATAAACGTAAAAGGCATGTGTATTGTATGGGTACACCCTTTAATTTTTAAAATATGAACAATCTGTAAGCATTGACCTTTCAAATAAAGAACAAATTTTCAAAATCGATCCAGAAATTACTGAGTTATGGAGGCACTAACATCTAACAACATTCAGCAACATTCAGACGAATTGATAAAATCCTCCTTTTTTTGAGGTCGGTTAAAAAGAAGAGCTTTTTTCACACGATTGTGGCTGGTTATAAAAAGTGTTTTCGTCATTTTCTGCATTTTTAAAATGAGAACTCATAAGATCTAAAGGCTTTTTTGTATAATTTTCTGCTGCAGCTTGGTAAGATTATCGCCGAAGCACTTAATAGAAAAAATGATCTGTAAAATGAGAATTGAACATTAAAGGCGTCTTTGATTTGCTAAAGACACATATAAAAACTTTCTACTATTACAATACTCGTTCCTCCTTCTCAGTAAATAACTATTTGAAAAGTTTTGACTACGAGACTTGAGAAAATTTCTGTTGAGGATTTAAGACTTATTAGGAGATGAGCTCTGTGTCTTAAATTTCGAATTTAAATTAAAACAGGCCATTTTGCATTCTATCAACGGAATTGATACGAATTAACGAATCTTCAAGTTGAAAAAGAAAAATACTTTCAAGGACATTGTTCAGCTGTTAATGCTCAAAGGAAGGTTTTGCATCGAATGTGTGAAAGTGACAGTTCCAAGAAAAGTTTTTTTTTGTTTTGTCGAATAAATGAAAGGAAATAGTGTTAATTAAGAGCAAACGAATTCCAAACAAAATTAATGCACAACAACAACTTTACAAATTTATGCAAAGAACAAATGAAATCAAAACTCAAAACAGAACAAGAAGTGTCACAATCTTTTATGTGACATAAAAACAGGCGAGTTTTAAAAGTTTATTTAAATGAAAGGAAACTTACAAAGCCCTGAAGGAAAATTAAAAAAAATTATAATAAAATAAATAACAAAATATTTTCAAAAACAATAACTCCCATCTTAAAACAAATAAAAATCCTAACAAAACATGTGGTGACATGTATTACTTCCCTTTATTTTTTTATTTTTTTTATTTTAATTTAACCTCAGGGTTCTTTTTGTTTTGTGTATTTTTGAATAATTGAAATCGTAGGACACAGGATGTTTGAGAACAAGGCGGGTATCGATTATTTTATGCGGCTAAAGGTTGTTATAAGTTGAGTTTAATTTTCTTTTTTAAGAATGTAATTTGTCAAATGCTTTTCAAGTTAATCGTTAAGCCCCTTTTTCAGATAATAAGCATAAAATTGTTTAAAACAGCAACAGACTTGCTTTAAGTAAAACTCTAAATAAGAAAAGAAGAAAAAAAAAAAAAACAACCAATAAATTCTACGTCAGCAAAGTAAAAAGACCAAAAAACGTGCCATATCAGTTTGTAAGTAACACCAGCCAGCCAGTCAGCCAACCAACCAACTATCCAGTCAGTAGTGGTGGTAGTACTCGATTTGTGGTCACGTGCAACAATAATGTTATGTGATCTTAGCAGCACACGTTTCAATTTGTTTTTTATGTTTTTTTTTTGTTGTGCTCGTATTATTGCTACCATATGAAGTAGAACGGGCAAGTCATGCCCTCCCAAAAAACACGAACACACACATGCACAAGACTTAAACATTTAGTTCACCTGATGTTTCTCATGGTAACACCGGTTGCGCTTGATTTTGTTTATATTGTTCATTTTTGAGGGCTGGAAAAAGCTACACTTGTAGTGCCATTTGTTGTTGCTTTTATTTTTCTAAGGACAATTATTCGAAAAAGTTGATGATGCTGATGCGTCTTAACATCATCAACATTTGCTTTTAATTTTTTTTTATCTCATTATACGCCTTCACAATCAGCTGGTGGAAATGTTTTCATTGTCAACGAAAACCATAAAAGAATTATTCAAAAGTAAACTTTGTAGACAGTGTTGGGTGAAAGGGTACTTTTTTGGTACTATTTTCTTACTGTGGGAGGATATTTTTTTTTTATTTATAAAAGCTGTTGATTAAAGCAGCTCATTCGATAGCAGATTATTTATTATTAATTTCATAAATATTCAGCAAGCGTAAGGTTTTATTACGAGTATTTATTTACAAATAAATCGTATTAAGATTTTTTTTATTTATTTATTTCTCTTGTGAGCGCAGCTAGTTTAATTTTTTAAATCTAGTTCTAATTAAAAAACCATAAAATATTGCTTGAGTCCATTAAAGACTGTTTTGACAGAAAAATTAAAACAGCCAGTTAAAATTACTAAGATTACTCTGCCCAAAGTAAAAAAAAAAACTTTACTTTTACGCAGAACTGTTGTTGGATAAACTCAGTCACTGTTGTGAGCAGTGATTTTTTAATCACAGCAATTTATTCTCAGGTACTGAAATATCATTCATCTCTACCCGACATTAATTACTGTAAAAACAAATTGTAAAGGTGTGTCTGGTGGTCTTATGGTGGAATTGCTCTGAAGTGCGAAGTCATTCAGGTAACTAACGAGGACACCTCCTTACAAAAAACGATAATTTCAAAATTAGTTTGTGGGTCAATAATGACTAAACAGCGTTGCCCGTTGTAGGGTCATAAAAACTACTTATTCGAATGGTGCCATGTGCTTTAACTTTTCTCAAACAAGACCTTAAAGGAAAGAAAAAAGGCAAAACAAGCAATATGTTGACAAATGCCAGCAGCAATTGCGTTTATATTTGTACTGGTACTTTCTTTGTTAAATTTTAATTAATTTCCTTTATTTTATAATTGTGTGAAATTTAGAAATATTTTGTGAGTTATTTGGTGTTGATATCAACATTGTTGTTTTTGTAATATTTAATGGCCATATTTAAAAAGCGAAGCCTGCCAGATGCGACTAAAACTAAGGACGTGTGAAAGAATCGTATTTCTTATAATTATCATAAGTAAAAGCTGTTTGTTTTATCCAAGCAAAAGATCTGTTAACTGATAGCTTAGGTTCATCAACAAATTTAATCAAAACAGTTCTCAAAAATGACAAGAAAGTCAGTCCTTCAAATATTGTAAATAGTCAATCAATAAACATACACAGTTCAGGACACAAAAGACTTAATTGCCATGCAATATATAAAATCAATTTATCGTTTTGATTTTCTGTGTAAATTTTACTGACACAAAGCTCTAGAAATGAACACTTTATGCATGATTTTAATATAAAAATAATTAATTCTTGTATTGTTATAACTTTTTTTTTTACAATTCTTGTAATTGACTTTAAAAAGTACTTTCTGAACTCAACAGAAAGTGCCATCTCTGTCTGTTTAGTGATATATTGTCTAAAAATATTTTGTTGAATGCAGATGTAGGGAATGCCTGAAAATAATTTAAAACACACATTATACTTAACTACTTCTATAACATTTATCTAAATTCTCAAAATCGAAATTAAATGTTTTTATTTTAAATATAAAAATTGCAGTAATATTACACTCCAAAAGTTTAAAAAGAAAATAGTCATATAGAGAATGAATTAAGGCCTAACTATAGTTAGCATTAGCTAGCTTAAGATAACGTAAGATTAAGATAATATAAAACGAATAGCCTGTCAAATGCTTACGCAACCCAATGAAGAATATAAGGTGATTACAATGTACTTGCGAATATTTATTAACTAATTGAGCAAAGTTGCACATTTTGCCTATTTATGCTAAGATCGTTCTTTAAAAAAATCATTTCTTCATAAATATATAAAATTGAAAACCAAAAAGGCATTAAAAAAATGTATTTATTTAATTCTGTTTCACAAAATTTCCTTTCTGATTCATATGGTTTGCTGGGAATTTTCATTTCACTTAAAGTGTGATAGTGCAGAAACGAAATGTAATATTTCGTTTAATTTTTTGACAATCACAACAATACTTATTAGATTTTTTTTTAAGGAAATGCAATTTTAGGTTGCTTGCTTTTTAAGCCGATTTGCATCGTTTTAATTTCGTTTTGTTTCCGATTTTCGTGGTTTGATTTCTATTTGCGTCGCTAAGAACAGTTTAATTTTTTACTGCAGCATTGCGGATAACCATTTTTCGCATTTATAGTGCCTGATCTAGTATCTTTTCTGTTTTATAGAATTTTTACAACTTCTAGCAACATTGGTCGTCACCTGTGAGTTAAAAGCTTTAAAATTGCGTGAAATGAGGGGAATTCTCTATGTCTTTTTTATGTTTCCTTCTTAGTGTATTGTTTTGTTATTTCTTAATAATAATTATATAAATTTTTTTTAAGTAAATGAAATAAATAGAAATGTATTCGTACTTGTTTTTTATCGAAATTAAAAATGTTTGCTTTGTTTTGAATATTTTCCCCAATAAAAAAAATTTCACTGCATTTATATAGAAAAAGGTGCAAATCGAATGCGTCGCGTTTCTCCGGTCCCCATTAACGACGCAAATCGGGGCTTTAGTGTGCTAAGAAATGACACGCTTTGCATTATTTCAATCAGTCACAATTAAAAAAAAAAATTTCATAGTGAATTTTGTTTGTTAAAGAAATTAAGACATCTTTTCCTACATTTTCTATTAAATTAAAATTAAAAATGACAAAAACGCAACTTAAAGTACAATCAGTTGTTTCCGTGCAGAATGTGCGAACAGTTTCGGTCTTTGCTTAAGCAAATGACATTTGACGAAACTTGTTGAGAAGTTTTCTTTAGTACATTATAGTTTGCCACACATGATTCATATGCATTCGTGCAGTTCTTTAAGTTGAATAAATCAACTTGCTTTAAGGTGCCAAGAAAATGCAACAATTTTTCTGATTGTGTAGACTAATTAAATAAGAATATTGATTTATTTCCAGCTGACCAACTTTAGCATTAATTACAGACAGTTCAAAAAATGCAACAAAAATTCTTTCAATTTCACCAAACTCTCAATCATATTTTATTTACAAATATTAAAGTTATATTTTATTTTAACGCACTCCTTTATAATGGTTCTGCATTTTATCATTGTAACGTGATATGTTGCCATTATTGTTATTGTTATTATTGTTGTTTTTTTTTTCTTATTAGGTTTTCCTCATCTTGTTATAAATATTCCATCCCCGTTTTATTCGATTTGCGTAGGATGTTGTTGTGTTTTTTTACCTTTTGTATTTTTTTGCTTAAATATTGTTGCTTTTGTTTATGTTTCGTGTTAAAACATAATTTGTTATTTCTTTCTTCTTAACGTTCCATCGTCTTGTCTAATATTTGGCATTAATTTATATATAATTTTTTCATGAGTGTATTTTATTATCCTTGTTTTCGGGCATTATTGTTTAATCATTACATTTATTTAGTATTTTTTTTTTTTGTTACTGGTTTTTTTTGCACGAATATTCATTTGATGAAGGATAAAAGTAGTGGATTATTATTATTATTATTATTATGATGATGATGATGATAAAAATAAGAAAAATATGTTTACTTCGTACAATAAATTGTTCGTATCGAGGTAATTTAATACTTTAACTCTCCGTCTTGTATTCGTGCCTGGAAACGCATCTCTTACGATTTTTTTGTATTATTCTTTATAATATAAAGTTTAACATAACAAATCTATTAGATTCTTTAAAAATTTCGTCTTTAGTATTAAACGCTTCTTAAAAAAAAAAAAAAAAAAAAAAAAAAAAAAAAAACTTAAAGTTGCCGAACAGCCTGAAAACCACAGAAATTTAACATAAATCTGTCTGAGAAACTTATTCTATTCCATCTAATAATCTATTTTAATGCTGGTCAACAACTGATTGAAGGTTCGATTCTTAGGTGGATATTAGCAACCAAAGTAATGACACAAGCAACAAAATGTCTCTGATATTGTGGTTATAAAAGATTTTATTAAAAAAATATAAACTCTTTTCTGAACTATGAGAAACGAATCCTTTCTGAAATAAATAAAGAGCTCTTTAAGCTGAAGGTTTCGGATGGCCAAGGATTGTTTTTTGTATCCTTTATTAGAGTAAAAACTATGAAAAATAATTATGAAAAATTTCCTTTTTAATTCATTTGGTTTAATGGGAATTTCCATTCTATTTTAAGTGCGATAGTGCAGAAACAAAATGGAATGTTACGTTTGATTTTTTCTCATTAGAATTCTTTCTAATGTAAGTCTTAAGACTTGTATAATAGTGTGAGTGGGCCTTAAATAGTTTATAATAACATCATGTAGGTTTACGGATTTGCAGAAAAAAAAATCCTTAAAAAATGATTAAAAATTAAAAAAACCAAATGATAAACTTTTGATGAAAAAAAAGCAAAGAATTTAAGATTTAACGACAAAATAAAAATATAATTAAAAAAATAAAATTTAATATAAAATAATAACAACAAAAAAGCGTGATATTATTTTTGAATGTGTAAATCCAACAAAATTCTGCATTGGTGCACCTTTGGTCACAGAATTGATTGATTCGACCTGATACGTAGAGCCTCTTCTCAGATGTTTAATATGTTGGTTTCGACTACAAAATATAGTAAAAAACGGCTAAAATATATTTGACTGTACCAGTAAAAATTGCAAGAAAAAAATTTCATCATGTAAATCAGCTTTAATTATATAAAAAAATTATTTTTCAAATACTTTATTGCGTTGTTAATAGAAAACTATAAAACGAGAATGATGACATATGCATCTTAATTAAAACATAAGCGATTCAAATTAAAATTAGTAGAAATTTTTTTCTGTGCAGAACAGAATCGTTCTTGATTATAAATCCTGTATGAAATGATAAAAAAAAGCATTCTGCAAAAATAAAATTATTTGTAAAACCAAGTTCCTTTAAATTAAACTTTAGTTATATATGAAAAGGCTAAATATATTATGATTACTACAAACATATTATGTTAAAAAAATATCATGATCAAATAATACTTTTATTTTGAAAGTTGCATAAGTCACTTTACTTTTAAGCTGATGCACATGTTTAAAGGATGGTGTTTCAAAGATTTTAAAAGTATTGAGGCTTAAACTCGAGAAGACACACTTGCACTTATTATCTCAGGATGCTTATTTTTTACCAAATGAAAACTTCAGTCAACATAAAAACGTTACATTTTTAAATTTACGCCTCAAATAATAACAAAAAAATTATTATTCTTGACTAAAGTAATTCTTCAAACAATTTAAATTTGTTAAGCTTAAACATATAGAATTACAGTGAACAAAATATGGTTCTTGGAACCATATTATAATAATTTTATATCTTCTCTGCATGTAGAATTTAAAACCAGTTGAATTTTAAAAATAGTTACTTTCTTTCTTTAAAATTTTCGGCTATTAATTGCTGAAATATGGTGTAAATAAATGTACTCTAATAATTCTTGCAAAAAAAGTCTTCAAAACAG
This sequence comes from Cistogaster globosa, assembly GCA_937654795.1. Taxonomy (NCBI): domain Eukaryota; kingdom Metazoa; phylum Arthropoda; class Insecta; order Diptera; family Tachinidae; genus Cistogaster; species Cistogaster globosa. The sequence goes on along the minus strand of OW569406.1, from coordinate 118,901,826 downwards.
CCAAACTTTAAATCTTTTTATTTAGAATTTCATATTCGCCATCATGGAAAAAACTGAAAACTTATTCTATTTATCACGTTAAACCCATCATTTTTTTCTTATCTTTTTAAAAAATAATTTTTCTACAGAAAAATGTAATTAATGTTTTTGAAGGCATTAAGTTATAAAATGCAGTTTCTATATAAGTGTCTAAATAACCAAAAATCATTAAAAGTGGAATTAAATAAATTTTTTTTCTTGATAATATCAGAACTACTAAAAGAATATTTTTTATAATGTTAATTAAGAAAAAAAACTTGTTATTAAGCGGTTGAGATTATTCAAATCTCAAACTTTTCATTAATCTTTAAAATCGAACGATTCATCTCATGTAAAACATTTCTTTTGTAAATTCCTGTGTTATTTTTTCAAAACAAATTATATTGTCAGAATAAAATGTCATTTAATGTAATGACGACTAATTTATATGCCCACCTTCTCAAATATAAAAAAAGCTTTAAAAGCCAATTTATATACGTGAAATGACAAAAATAATCCTTTTTATAAAACAAAAAATTGACGTCAAACATCTGCTAGACAAAGCCGCCATCCGCCTTTAGTTAAAATATTGAAATGAAAAAAGAGAGATCGCAAACGAAACCCAAATAAATTTTTTTTTTTGTTAATTTTTTAATAAATTAACAACAACCGACCCTTTAATTAGTCTAAAAAAAAACAAAAGGAAAAGGGGGAATAAAAAAAGAAAAACACCTTTTTTCTACAGTAAATGAATGAGTAAATCGGCTGCAGTATTCCAAGCAGCAACTCTCTACAGAAAATTAAAAAACTCGTATACAAATATATAAATCACAATAAAACATCAAACATAAAACTGTCATAATTTTAAATGCAACACTGCTGACATGAATGACAATATGTCAATTTGACAGAGAGACAAGACATTGAAGTGAAGCCGCTTGATAAAAGTAAAAAATTAAAATAAATTTTACAGGCAGTTTAAGTAGCAAACAACGTCCCACCAATCATTTGTTGCTCATTTAATTAGTCTCTATAAACTCTCAGCGTAGAGGCAGACAAACAATCAAAAGGAGAACGCGTACAAAATTTTTATAAAAAGTGTCTTCTCTCCCCTTTAACACCTCAAATAATATCTTATGAATTTTATTTTTTTTATTTTTTAAATTTTTATTTATTTATTTTTTTTTTTATTTTGCGTGTGGAACTGATAAAAAAAATGTTTTTATTGCTTCTTCCACACCAGTCTCTGTTGCATTGAGGCATTAAAATAACTCTTGCAACGAATACAGCTGACATACAATTTTTAGTTTTCATTTCATAATTGAATGCAAAAGTGTGTTTTTAATAATTTTATCAAAACGATTACAAAAAAAAAAATTCTTGAAAGAATGTTTTCATCATCTTTGTGACATCGTCAGTTTCGTCATTGTCACCACTAGCGCTTGTAAGTGCCTTGAGGAAGAAGTTCTAAATAATTACACGTGTAGGTGACTAAAGATTATTATTTTTTATTTTGTTATTGTTCCTTATACGTTTCCCTAATAAGTGGGAGGTAGTAAATGTTTGTCACTCGATTTGTGCAAAGAATTAATTTTTATTGGAAAATATTTAAGGATTAGAAGACAATAAAAGTTTTAGCCTGACTTAAGATTATTTTGTAAAAGTATTCCGAGATTTTTATTCATTGTAATACATCAGCAGCTTGGACGCCTCGTTTAAATATACCCCAATGTTTTTTATTTATTTGTTTTCATAATTTGCAAAAATAAAAAATTCGTACGTAAGATTTATTTACAAGAAAGCGAAATTTTATAGAAATTTCGAAAAATGCATGAGAAAAAAATTTCAATACGAAATTAAAAAAAAAAAAAAATCAAAAAATTTTTAAAAATCGTAATTTAACGTAAAATATACATTTTGAAAAAAGGAGGTCAAGAATTCGAATATTATCGAAAAATCAAAAATTTCCCAAATATGAAAAAAATTTTAAAAAATTTACGGTTTTATTAACAAATTGAAAAACTGTGGAAAAATGGATATTTAAAAAAAAAATAGTGAAAAAAAGTGTTAAATTCGCTAAGAAATGGAAAGTTTAGTTTAAAATTGAAAAAGTCGAAATTTAACCAAAAAAAAAAAAAAAAAAAAACGGAAAAATAAATAAAAAATTTAGTAAAAAACAAAAAGAAAAAACGTTTACAAAAAATTATATCTCGAAATTGCAGTTTATTTCATAAATTTAAAAATTAAAAAAATTTTCCTAACGATGAAATTTAAATAAAAAATCGGAATTTTTTAAAAAAGGTTGCAAAAATAACAAATCACTAAAACAAAAAATTTTTTTTGGCCACTAAAAAATTTTAACTCATAAAAATATCAAAAAATCTAATAAAAAACTTGAAATAAATAAAATAAAAAGTGGCACTAAAAACCAAACAGATAGAGAATATTAACTAAATTCACCAAGAATTAGAATATTAAACGTAAATATATATATATATATTATTTTTAATATGATGCAGATTGTACAAGATGTAAGCACAACAACAATTGCGCTGATCAAAGAAGTAACATGGCTGAATAAGCTCTTGTTCTGCAAACTGTGCCTGCCTTAACTTAAAATCAATAAAATGCAAATGAAAACTTAAGAAACTTATTTCAGTAGCTGATATCAAATGTCGACTTCAGCTACTAAAAATATAAAACTTTAAAATTTTATTTTATTTTAAATTAATTTGTTTACATTCATTCATCCCCAACTGCATGTGTAACTGAGGCGTGGAAAACTAATTTAAAATTTTTATTCTTTTTCATAATTTTAAATGAACGAAAAATTAAAATTTACGAGCATTTAAAAATAAAAATAAATAAACGCATGTTTAACGAACCACATGTTTTTGGTTAATATCTCAATTATAAGGACACACAGAGATTTTCTTAGCGGCTCTAAAGCAGGCACATGCCTGCTGTACATTCTTTAAAAGAAAAATGTCATTTTAGTAACAAATTACGTAAAGAATCATAAAAATATTAAAACGTATTAAAAGTGACAATTAGACGCCAGACAGAGAGATCCGTTTTTGGAAAATAAGGAAACTAAAGGAATTTTTAAATTTAGTAAGATGCAAAGGAAATGGTAATTTTTTGTTTTCATTTTTAAAAACAGTTTACAATTAATTTTATTAATTAAATAATTGTTTTGACATTGGCGCCCACTGCTGTTTAAATTGTTTCTAATTTAAATTTTTTTTAAGAAATCATTTTTTTAAAGGAATTTGTAAAAAAAAAAAAAACAATGAGTGTTCCTTTAAATTCACTGTTGTAAAACAAACACTTCATTAAAAGTGTTATATTCGGCTCAGCCGAATCTTACATACCCTTCACTATTTATGTAAATCTAGTTTAGTAAAGTAACTCCAATCAAAAACACAAATATTGCGGTGACAGAGAAATAAAAAATTAAAAAAAAATTTAAATATAAATGTCATTGGTTCTTAATGGGTTAAGCATTTTAAAAGTTTTAGAATTTCATAAAAGGTCTCTTCAAATGCTTTTAAATGATACTCATATTGATATCTTAAAAAAATATGGTGCACAATCGTACTTTTCTATCAATGGTTCAGACAGCGTTGCCATTGTTGCGCATTTGGTATAAAATTGAAACTTAATTTTTGACTTAGAAAAATTTTTAGATTGTTTTTTTTTTTTTTAATTAGTTGAGCTATGTTTTTTGATTAAATTTATAATTAAATCTGAAATAATATAAAATTTTTGTATAAAAAAGTCATTGATAACGCTGTTTGTTATAAATGTCACATCTACACAAAAGTTTCAGTTATTTTTCTCATTTCGACTCTAAGAATATGATAGAAACTTTGCTTCAAAAAATGACTGGTATTTCGATAAACACAGATAATGACTGTTACTGTTCTCACAGGTTTTATTTGCCAAAATTTAATTTCTAGTGCGTGAGTAGTTTTGCTACATTTATACTTTTTACTGTGTCAACACAATACTTTTTCCCTAAGTGTTAAAATTTACGTGATATGCTAAATAAAAACAAAAATAAAAATGACAATAAATAGCCAGTGTATAAGAAATACTGAAAATAAAATCCTCATCTTCATTTAATTTAAGTTGATCTAAACAATCGCCAAAAAAAAAACCTAAAATCGCCACATCTGGCAGGCCTGCGTAGTAAATTTCTTAGTACAGATTTACAACATACCTTTTTTCATGTCATTTTTTTAAGTTTCATTGATTTTCATCGCGTCCCTATACGAAAAAATGATTTTATGATATCGGAATTTGTACATTTTGCTTTAAATTTAGTATTCGTTATTATAGTGAACGTGTGAAATGAAGTGTGAGAGCATTTCCTCAAAATGCAAGCCAATCCATTTTGCCCATCCCGCTTGCTTCAACAAATAAAAATTTCATAAAACCAGTTTCATGACCAATTTCGTCGTGTGAATTTTCTCTAATTTCTTAGTCGTGGCAGCGACAAACTTATTCATATTCGTCGTCGCTTCAAATATTAATTGTATATAAAAAAACATTTCTTATATAAAGTTTGACATTTTTAGCAACGTTGAACATGAATGAATTCACCACTGCTATCACCACGGTATGGAGCGACCCCAAATTTCGCAGAAATATTACTTTGCAATTGGTTCATTCAGGTTTGACAGCGCGTAAGGATTTAAAGTTAGTTGACTGTTTGTTTATTTGTTTTTTTTTTTAAGTTTCTTTTGTTATTGTTGACAATTACGTTTTCTTTAGGTCCCACTTTATTTCTATTTAATAGGTATGTAATTTCAGCGCTAAGAAATGTTGCGCTTTGTGTGCTAATTGAGATCTCTTTACTAGCTGTGTTTTTCCGCACCATAAAACTGATTCTAGACAAATTATTTTTAATTTTGAATTATCCTTCCCCTTTAAATACGGTTCGAAATCTATAAAGACACCATCTCTGTTGGTTACAAAAGTTTAAATTTTTAACTCGTCAGCCAACGAAACTTTGTGCAGGTTTTTTCTTTTCAGTATTTTCAGCATTTTATTTGTTGGTTGGAAAAGCAGGTATCTATACGTATTTCGTCGGTTGCTCAAGCCAGCTCATCAGGAAACCTTTCTCCACAGTTTTTGAAAAGCCAAAAACATTTTTCTTTAAGTATAGAAACTTTAAAAACAATATGAGAGTTATTTTATAAGCCCATACAAATATGTTAAGGCTTTAACGCAAATCACAAACAAACAAACCACGTTCTTATTTTGTCTTACATTCCCTTCTGCGTTTGGTTGGTTTTATGCTGACTCTTAATGCAGACGTAAGGCGTATTAAAAATAAAAACAACACAGTTACTTTTTAATTTCTCAAGAGAAAGAAAAAAATAAATGTGATCCCAACAGTTTGCACAAGAAATTGCAATTGCCGATAACAGTACCATTATATGGTTAAAATAGGGTGCTTGCACTTTTGTATCTTTATTATCACTACGAAATGACTTATTTTTTATTTCATCCAAGGATCTAAGCAACCTCCTAAAAAATTTTATTCAAATCCATCCAGCAGTTTTTACATGATGCAAATATAGATTGACAGACAGACAAAATTTTTCAAAAATAGCCGTTTTTAATTCAATATGGATTATTATCCACGCCAACAACAAAATTATCAAAAAAATATTTCATGTACACAAATGATCCCGTTACAGTTTAATATTTTTATAGACAAAAAATTTGGTTTATTAAATAATGTTATTTTCACTTAATTTTTTTAAGATTTTTACCCTGATATGCCAAATTTTTATTATTCTTCTTCAAAATCCACTTTCCAATTGTTTAATATGCCAGCAACAAGTCTCAAACTGTTTTAATTTTTATTTCTTTTCATTACATCTAGTTCTTACACCACATACTCTACAATCACATGGTTAGTACATTTACTAATAACAGGGTGCACTATAAAAACTGCTGTCACCGTACAATTTTATAATAGTTACTACCAAACTGCCCTCAAAAGAAAATAATTCGCAATAGTCGTAGAGATGAAATAAAATTTTGGTTGTACTTTTCGATTAATAAGCCAGTTGTTGAATACATAGTGTTTTTTAAAGCATTCCAATAAAAAAATTGTATTTAAATAAATATCACTTAAGTATAAACAATAATTAAAACTATAATTTAGATATTATTATTTTCTGTCATTACATGTAGTTCTTAAACCATATACTCTCCTTAATCAAATGGTTAGTACATTAACTAACAACATGGTTAATGAAATATTCTCATGGTGCAAAAATTTAATAACAGTTGCTTTCAAACTGTACTCAAAAGAAAATAAATCACAATGGTCGTACAGATAAATTGTAATAAATTATACCAAGTTTAGTGTAATTTTTGATTCATAAGCCACTTGCTGTCTAAATAGCATTTTTTAAAGCATTCGAATAAAAAAGAATTATTATCTAAATAAATCTAACTCAACAATAAACGAGAATTAATATTTATAAGTCAATCAGCACTAAATCGCTTTCGCAAGCTGGAAATTGTTCATATTAAGCACAATAAGGTAAGATTTAAGACGTTGGCTTTTCTTTTGCAATACAACATTATACAACTCTATTTTGTTTTTAGTAGTTTTTAGTTCACACCGGGCTTGGACGGTCTTGATAATTTAATTTTAGTACATGATGTCCTAACTTGATTCTAAGCCCGAATAGTTGTAAATTCTTGCGAAACATTTATGTATGAAGGAGGGGCAAAGTATGAGAAGAAATGTATATAAAGCAGAGATGGCACAATGGCTGTAAAAATTATTTCTTTCCGTGTACCTGTCGTATTTATTAAACAATTTCAACGGTTATTACTTTTAGAAACCCTGCTTAAAAGGGCATAAAAAGTAACTTAAATAGATATTCGACTTAACTATTTCATTGTAAGGCTTGAAATTAAACCTACCTACCGTGCGTATCCTTTGGACACATCAGATTTTAAAGACTCAACAAAAAAAATATCAATATAATAATATTTTTAACAGTTTTAACAAATCAAAAGCTGCAGTGGACTTACTTGACGCCCATATGAAGAAAAGATTTTCCTTATTCATGGCATATGAGGTTAAGGCACCGTAACGATTTTTTAAACAACATCATAGACTTACTCAAGATGAGAGGCCTTAAATCTCTGTATATGATTCGGAAATACTATATCTTACCTAATAACAGGACTTCGGAAAGTTAAAAATGTTGTGCGAAGTAAGTTGTATGCTGATACGACACATAACGGCTTAAATCTAGTTTACGGACGCAGCTTAAAATTAAAAAAGTTATCTACAGGGTGTTAAATGCAATATTGGTATCAATATTGTCTCATTCTGCCATAAAAAACTAGATTTATAACATTCAAACTTTGAAGTTCCGTAACTCCAAAACTAAGGGTCAGCTTCAAATTTATCACTTAATTTTTATACCCTCCAGCACAAGTGTAAAAGGGTATGTCTACGAATCATATCGAAGCCGATTGAGCGATGTGCGTCTGTTCGTCCGTGTTCGGATTAAAATCAACTTTGCCAAGACAGTGGATAAGCTAGAGAAAATTTTAATACGCCGATCGATCAGAAAAATTTGCTATTAGAAATCAGCAAGATCGGTCCATGGCTTTTTAACAGACATTTTTTAAGCAAATTATTTTGAAAGCAAAATTATATTTTTTTTTAGATAAAACTTGCAACAAATGTTTTGTCTTTCACATTTTTATGCTCCTTTTTTTACTCTCTTCTGGCAAGTTTCTTAATAACAATTAGTAACAATTTTTAGTTACTGAACAGACCTAATGTAAAAGAATATGTTTACTAAACAATTTGTAATTTACTTACCTTTAAGAAAATTTTAATAAATAATTATTATTGTTCAAGTCAAGGTTTCAAATTAAAAAAATAAAATTAAAATTTCCATAAATGCCACCTGAAGGTTTCTTCTTCTTTCTGCATTTCGTTTAAGGTTTAAATATGATTTTTATTAAACAGTTTATTTTCATTTAATTAAAATTCTAAGTTACTGAAATTATTTATTTTATTTTAAATAATTTAGTTGAGAGGGACAGAAGAAGGAGAATAATAATAATTATTATAAATAACTTTTTGTTTTCTTTTTTGCATTTTTCTTGTTTATAATTCGTTATTGTTGTTTTAAGATTTGGAAAGATTATAATTTAATTTTATTTGTTTAAACCTGTTATCATTTTAGTTTTAAAGTTACAAACAAAACTTTTTTTTTATCATTTACCAAAATGAAAAATTCTTGTGTCTTTGTTTGTTTGTGTGTAATTATTATTGAATATTGTTTAATTGTTATTTGTTGTAAGTATAAATATTCATTAAGATAATTTTATTAATTAAAATTTCTTTTTTCATTTTTATTGTTATTTGAAATTTTATTAAAAATCTAAAATAAGCAACAATTCTATAGTTTTACAAGATTGAGTTTTATTTCTAAATTTTTCTTTCATTTGAAACTATTATTAATTAATTTGTTATTGTAGTAATAATATTTTTGATTAATGATGAGAATATCGAGCAAGAGAGAGAGAGAGAGAGAAAGAATGATTTGAAGAGCAAGAGAATCAAAATGTATTAAGATTAACTTTTTAGTTGTTTGTTAATAAGTGTTATTTATTTCTTTAATATTAAATTTTAATTTATTGTTTTTTTAAGAAAATAATGCTAAGAAGTTAACCTGTTGGTACCCTACATTATGATCAGAACTGTCAGAACTTTTTTATATCTCTTTATCTTTTATAATTTCTTATTTTTTTCTAATGTTTGAGTGCAAGAGAATTAAGTGAGCAGAAAATGCACGCGGTCCTCCATTTTAAATTATGTGATAGACTGGACTTAAGCAGTTTTGTAATGACCCAAAGATGTGATACTTTACCGAAATATCGAAAATTCTTTCGGACATTTAACAATGCAAGCGTCACTGATACTTACAATACATTTCTATACATCACATTGTCTGATGAAAATTTTATAATTCATTAGAGTTTTCTAACAGCCACTGTTCAGAGTTGTTAAAAAATTTCTAAGAATTTCCTTCGAATTTACGTTATTCTTTTTGTCAATCAAGTAAAAGCTTACGAAATTCGAAAACTTTTCCAGAATGTCTGAACAAATTCGTTACAAAATATTTAGTGGGTAGCGATCGTTACTTTAAGAGAATTTACTTTTCTTTTCGTTTGCCATAATCTAAAAATTCATTCAAGAAGCAAAGCTAAAAAAGTTACTCCTTGAAAAAAAATTTATTCAGAGCAATTTATCCCAAACCGAGCAACTTTCGATTTAATGTTGCAAAAACATTCTAGTTCTTGACTATCAGAATGTGAGGTACATTTTAACAAATCGTTATAGGAGTTTTATAAATTATAAATACAATTAAAGAAAGTCTGGAGGGGTCTAGAGTATTTGTGGAAGTGAGCGTGTTAATTTTGGTGATTCCTTTAAATTGTGGCAAGTTTATTTATGGTTTATAAATTTACGTTGTAAGTTTCATTGACTGTGTTGATATTTAAGTGTAATAATTTTTAAATATGTTTTTTGTTTATAAGAACTTGTTTGTTTGTTTGTTTGTTTGCAAAGCTTCAATTTTGTGTTTATTGATATTTTTCTGTTCGTAATTTATAATTTTTTTATTGTAAGATATCGCTTTTTTTATTTAATTTTAAATTACATATAAATATTTTAATTATTTTTAATTTTGCAAACAATAAAAAAAAAAATTAAACGAGAATTATATTGCTTGTTTTGTTTTTGCTTTCATTTTTAAAGAAACCCAAAATGTTTGTTATTGTATGTTATAAATAATTAATTTATCATAATTACTTATGTTTTTTTTTTTTTTATCAATTATATATAACTGTTGTAAGTTCTATTGTAAACTATGTATTTTAATTAAGGGAATTTTTTTTTTCAAAAAATTTCTAATAACTAAACTAGTCTATTGTTGTTAATTATTTTAACTTGATTATAACGTTACTTTTAAATAATTTTTTTTGTTTGCGTTTTTCTTTTTTTTTTTAATTAATAAATATTTGTAATTATTGTTTGTTGTTGTTAATTAATCATTTTTCTTTTAGCATTTTCAGAATATTTTAGAATGGATAAAATGCAGCTATGCTGGAAGTACTAGTAAAATTTAGTATCACAGTATTTTATATAAGATCAAATTTATATATATTTTTATTTTTTATTTATTTTTTAAGTTTTAATAATTTTTTGTGATTTTGTTAAAACAATTTTAATTTTAAACGTGTTGGGGTTTTGTCAAAGCCAAAACTTAGACCTTTAAGTTTAAACAATTTAAATTCCTGAAAACACTTAAGAACTCTAAATGAATATTTAATAAAGATCAAGCCCTAAGGTATGCTTTACTTTTTCTTGTTACTTTTCACGATCTAAGTTTGCAATTTGTGTGGATTTTTAAAAAAAGTGTTTGAATAGTGTGAGGTGTTTGTATTTTATATTGTAGCTGGCGTGTAATCGTGAGAGTTTTTTATAATAAATATGAGTGATTTTGGTCTTGTTGATTTATTCTAGCGATTTTAAGAAGACATTTTTTTAAAAGCTACTAAGAAATTTTTTGTTTTAGTTTTTTGTGTTTAAGTCTACAATTCTTTCGTTAATAAATGTTTCATTTTAAAGCCTTTTTGGTGATAAATATGTATTTGACTGTTGTTTACTTTTAACTATGTAAAGTCTGACTGACTTATAAATAAATTTCAATTTGATATTCGGATGTGTCTTAATACAAAATTTGTTAAAAAAGGATTTTCAATTAAAACTGTTTTTTTATGAATAGCTCAGCAAGTAAACAAATTAAAAATATGTTAAAAAATTATAATGAATTAAGAGTTTGGAAAGCAAGAAGATAAAGTCAACATTAGACTAGAGGCAATCCTACCTCATATTATCTGAACACTTTAAAAAGCCCCAAATGAATTTACTATGAATATTAAACCTGTAAGATATTAACGAAATCATATCGTAAGTACCTACGATACCCGTCAAAGATTTCTCTTTATTTTTGTAAGATAAATAACAAAAAAGTCTATTAAGAATGCTTATGATTTAAAAATAATTATAACATGATGATTTCTCACATCAGTTATTTTATACAAAAATCTACTTCTCAAGTTTGAAAACATTAGAAAATTTAAAAAATTTCAAATCTGAATGATTTGTATACTACACACAAAGCAAGTTCTAAAACTTACCTTTGGCAGCTTAGAATACCAATCTGGATCAGTTTATTTTTGTACATAAAAACAATGACTGACAGTTTTTAAATTATATTTAAGATACCACGCTAAACGTCATTATAAGAATATTAGAACACAGTTTAAAATTTTTTTACGAACACCCTTTATGTTTTAGAATGACTTGAGCGCAAGATTAATAGTTATTAAATTTTGAGTTGAAAGTATTTTTGCTTGGGCTTTATATAAAATAAAACAAGGCATTTTTTTACAAGATTTGACTATATAATGTTTACTGGATATATATCCACGAAATTATGAAGCACACAAAGTCCAGATTTAAACTATGCAATTTTTTAAGTCAATTTTTCTTTTCAGTTCTCTATTTAGTTGCAGCGATGTGCGTTATTAAAAAAAATTCATAGGCAACCGTAACATCCCTCAAAATTCAAGCAATACCATATTGCTTACCCTTTTTGCTACGCCAACAAACAAAAATCTCATGCTAATTTTATGAAAAATCGCATAGTGTAAATGCCGTAATAAACTGTACAACTTTGAAATTATTTAAAAATATAAAAGAAAAACATTAATAGAAAAACAAAACGACGCATTGCTTTATTTTTTAATAAGCTTAATTATTACAAATAAAAGTATTAAAATAAGAATCTGATAAATTATCAGGCATGTTCTGACACTCGCACGTTTTTGAAATCGCATGTGATTTCAAAAACGCCAACTTTTGTTTTACATGTTCTGAAACTCACGCGTTTTGCTTGCGATTTGCTTTTTTTCAAACTTATGTTCGAAAAACAAAAACATATGATTTGGCGGTGCAAAACATAAAAATCAAAAGAAAATTAAAAAAATGCCAGCAGCCTTCTTGCTTAGTTTAATTTCTTCAAATAAACATGAAATTAAAAAAAGAAGAAATTAAAAAACGGATGCTTAGAGATAATTTCAATCTATTGGATATTCCAATCCAATAAATATTTATTAATTTAAAAATTTTATACAAAGCAAGAAACAATTTGGCGACAAATGAAATTTCTATTAGTGATGTTGCATTTAGCAACTTTGAAGAAAAAGATTACTCAGGTCGTGAGTAATCAGTACTTAAAAATTATTTTTGCTTATTTTGTTAGTTATAACACACACGTTCAAAACACAGATCGTTCTAAAAAAAATTGAGATATATTTATTAACGTACATTAACACTTTAATCGCCCATTTAATAAGCACCGAATATTTGTTTAAGATTTTAAAATGTGAATAACCGCATTTTTATTTGACTACCGACTAAACATTTAACCGCACTAATACTAATATATTTTCGAACATCAATAAGAACAGCTGTTTTTATGAAATCGCAAGTACTCAAGAAAAAACCAATACAAACAATTGATAAAACAAAGGGCATATTTTAAATTTATTATTTAACACTTTATTTGTGTAAAAATATAAATAAATTTTGATAAAAATAAAAGAAACCATATTAATTTTTATTTGTGTATAGTTTTATTATTGTTTTAAAGTTTATTTTAAGTGAAATTTATAACTTCACTTCAGTCTGTGCTTGCGATTTCAAGTCGCCAAATTTCTTGCGATTGTGAACTACAGAACACCTTTCATGCGATTTCAACTCACATCGCAAGTTTTAGGCGATTTGCGATTGTCAGAACATGCCTGTATTATATAACAAAAAAATCTATTACTAAAATATAAAATAAAAAGCCTTAAATAAATAAACAAAAAGTCATGAAAAGGCAATTCAATATTTCAACCGTTTTCTTCTTTTTTTTTTTTTTTATTACAATCAAGTTGTCTTTAGCATAAAGATTTAAACAATTTTACAAAAGTTTGAAGTTTTCATCAAATAAAAATTAAAATAAAATAAAAAAAAATACCTTAAAATTATTTTCAATATGAAAATGTTACAACAAAAATTATAACCACAACAATTTCCAAAGAATATTTTAAAATATTTAATATTTTTTAGGACAGAAAATAAGAAAGTTTTTCTTTTTTTGGTGTTAAAACCACAAACATTTTAGATTAATTTTTTTTTAATTTTATTTTAAAATACAACTTCAAAAATAGCACGCTATAGAAACAGAAATTAAAAAAAAGTGTTATTTCAAACACATTTAACAAAAGTACCTGAAAAAAGTACCTTTTTAAAAAGATACAGTTAAAATAGATGACTTATCTAAAAGTACAGTACGTTTTAGAAAAGAACCTTAAAATAAAGTTTATTTAAAAGAAATACTTTAAAAAGTACCCTTCGAAAACTATTGAAATGAAGACTTTATAAAAAGTACTAAAGAAATACTTTTCGAAAAAGTAAAAGTAATTTAAAAATTTACAAAAAACAAAAAATATATTTTAAATAAGAAATTTTAAAACCTTTTTAAAAATATATAAATTTGAAAATAGCTTTAAAAAAAGTTTTAGGAACTTTTTGAAAAAGAGACTTTTTAAAAAAATGTTATAAGCCATAAAAAAGATTGAAACATTATTTTTAAACAGCTTTTAAAACACTGACGTTTGAAAGCTTTTAGTCGTAAATATATAAGAAGCCCTTAAAAAATTAATAAAAAATTAGTACCTTGCAAAAAGGGTACTTTTTAGTGAAACATTTCTTAAAAGTACCTTTGAAAAATTAAAAGGACATTAAAAAAAGCAAATGTTTAAAGAATCAACTTCCCATAAAATTATCCGTTAAAGAAAGACCATTAAATAAATAAAAAAAAAATACCTTTCTAAATTTTTTTTAATTTTTTCCCAATCAGGGATTGAACCGTGGAATATTATAAATGAATTAAACAGGCATGTCACACATTCCAATCAGAGTGGTTTTAAGTCCGTATTAACTATTCATATCGATTTTGTTTTACCTTCTTTGGATTTCGATCGATTTTGTTTATTTCTGAAAAATATTGAATCTCCACTTTTTATTTAAATGTGGCAATATTTTGCACACTAAAGTAAGCAGCAAGGCTAATCTAAGTAGGTCACATCATAAGAGTCGCAAATAACAAAATTTCAAGGAAACTAAATTCCACTTTAAAATTTTAAAGTGATTTCATTCCGAAAAAATTTTTCGTTCTTAGTTTTCTGAAGAAGCAATTTGTGGAATTGAAACCACTTTCAATCGGAATGGGCATCTGTGACATCCCTGAAAATTTTGCTTGTTTAAGCTTAGGTTCACTTTTTAATTTAATTTCTTAAAAATTTTTAGAAAGAAAATTGTTTACAAATGTATGATTTTCTTAATTTCCTTGTAAATAATTTTTCTTTCCAAAAAAATTTTAAGAAAATAAAAAAGTATTAAAATTTACTTTTTTTAATTTCTTATTTCTTATTTATAACAAAAACCTTCTAAAAATGTTGCCTTTACAAAAGTTCCGCTTTAAACTAATGTCCCTTAAAAAAGTACTGACGAAAATGCTATTTAAAAATGTACATGTTTTTAAAAGGCACCTTAATTTCTTTTACAAAAGTACTTATTACAAAATGATAAAGAAATATCCACAAATATTTTTTGGTTTAAAAGGACGTTATTGTTTTACTTCTTCGAAAAAAAACACATTGAAATTGTTGTAGCATTATGATTTGTAAAAGAAATAAATAAATAAAAATATAAAAAAGAGTAGAAATTAATTAATTAGTTTTATTCTAGATTTGTCTGTCTGCTTGTCTATATGTATGTGGGAACTATGAATACGTGACAAGTTTTTCTTGTGATTTTGTAAACACGTGCGTGTGTGTGTAAGTGTATATATGTATGAATGTGTTTTGTGAATAAGTTTCGGTGTAAGTAGTATTTTTATTATAAATAATTTTTAAATTTAAAATTTTTTGTTTTAGAATTGTTTGATTTAAATTTGTTTATTATTTTTATTATATTTTTTTTATTTATTTGTTTTTTATTATTAATTTGTAAGATTTTTGGACTAAAACGCCATAATACTTGCTTTACTTAGTTCCAGCATCTTAGCTACATTCTATTCTAGAAATATTCTAGAGCTTAATATTTTTAATGCCCTTAAATTTGCGGCAGCTGCAGTTGCAGCAGCAGATTTTTTTAAAAGTCTTTGAGAACCTTTTAAAAATTTGATGAATTTTTGAACATTTTTCTGTTGAATGCCAAGAAAAATTTCTTTAATTTTATTAAATAATTTTTTGTTAAAAGAAGAAAAGATAATTTGAAAAAATAAAATGAATTTTAAAATTATTTGCCATTTAATGCAAAATGTCTTTTGTGAAAGAAAAAGAAATAAAGTGTATGAAATATAATCATCAATAACTTGAATTTTAAACTTTTTAGAGTTTTTAGAAAAAGGTTTAGTTTTAGGATTATAATTATAATTATAATATTTATTAGAAATAGCATTTATATATTGAACTACAAAAGCCAGTTGTAGTAATTGTAATAAATGTTGTTTTATGTTAAAATTTACTATTAAAGTTTGTTGATTTACTTTTGGTTGTAACTGTAATTGTAAGAATAATAGTAATAATAATAATAATAGAGTGTCTATACGAAATACTAATTGAATTTTTAATAATAATAATGAATATTGTTGTTGTGTTATTATTCTACTTAAGACTTGTTTTGTGAAGAGATAAAATATTTTTATTAAATAAAATATCGCTGTTGTTGTTGGTATTTTCATAATTTTAGCAATTGTCATCATTTTGTTGAATGTTAAGATTTTTAAATTGTCCTTAAATTGTAGAATGATGATCTGTTGATATTGTTGTTTTAATATTAATTGTTGTGAATATTGGAAAACAAAATTTTGTAGCAATGCTGCCTTGTTTAAAATTTGAAATTTAAGCAGTCATTCCGGAAGCGCAAATTCGTCTTGTTCTTGGGGTTTCTTTAACCAATTGCCCAAGTCCTCGCGTCTAAAGGCGGCAAATAGTTCACGTTTGGCAATCTGAAATTTTTGGTAAAGAGAAGAAAAATAAAAGACATTAATCAATCAAAAAACTGCTCTATAATTTAATTCATCTCCACCTGATAATCTTTAACTTTAGCCTTTGTCTGTCCGTAATCAGTTTGTATCTTCTTTTCCGGCAGGCCGGGTAGATTTTTGACCAGATTTCCGTATTTACGGAAAAACATTTGTTTTGTGATGCGTGATATTTGATTGTTGACCGTTTTGCCAGTCAACGAATTCACCACTTCCACCTCAGTATCACCGGTTGTCCAATTAATACCAAAATTTGGTGCCTTGGCCTGATTGCGTGGCTCCGACGAGGTAAGCTGAGCCAGCCGTGGCTTATTAAGATGATAGGGTGGTGGAAGACCTTGTATGGATTTTTCAATACGTCCGCAAACAGCACGATACATATGCTCGGGATGTAAAAGACTGCCCAATACTATGGAATGCAAATAGATTGGTTCTATAATAGAGGACAGTAGAGATCCTTGGATGCCGACAATATTCCAGCGTGCTATTTTATCTGAACAAGACATGGTGAGTAGACGATGACCCTGGTAATTTGTTTGTTTGTGTGTTTTAAATGAAATAAATTTAAAAAAATAAATAAAATTAACAAAATAGACAGAGCTTTCGTTTTAAACAAAATTTTTAATATATTTTTTAATTTAAAGATTTTTTTCTTAATAAACTTTAATTGGAAAAAAATTAATTTTAAATATTTTAGAACAATTTCTACATTTTTTAAGTTTTTTTTTCGGACTGTTTAATCATCACAATACACGCGAAGGACCATCTTTTCAATAAAAAAAATATAATAATAAAACTTTCATTTTAACAGATGCTTTTGAAGGTAAATTATAACAAGACTTTATTTAAGGCGAATTGACTATCAGGTGGTGTCGATAGCACAGCATTTTTTTGTTTATTTACGTTTTTTGCTGGCTCCACCTATCAAAAGTTGTTTCTTTAGAAACATTTTCGGATGGCAAATGATTGTTTTTTGTACTCTTTATGAGCGTGAAAGTTCTGAGAATAGTAAATTTTCCTTTCTGATTCATATCGTTTGCTGGGATATACATTTTTTTACAGTTTGCTTTGGATATGTAAACCACTTTCTGACAACACGAGACAGTAAGCAAAAAAAAATCCGTGTTGTTTTTTATTGTTTTGCTTGTTGTCGCCTTGCATTTACTTAGCAAATTAATTCGCCTTGACTTTATTTTAAACAGACTTTAAAAAAAGAAGGAGGTTATAAATTCCATTCACTCGAATTGATAACCTCTTTTACTTTCATTACGTTTGTGCCTGCAGAACTCATTCATTTCTGAACCGATTTTGAATTTTTTTCTTTTTTGTAATTTGATAGATTATGCTTACAGATTGTTCCCATAATCCTAAAAATTAAAGGGTAGCCCCATAAAACATGCATGTTTTTTTTGTAGTGTATTATGAACCGTAAAGCGCACTTCTTTAAAATTAAAAAAAATGCGTATTTCAATAGCTCTTAATAGGAAAAAGCAATACAAAAATAAATCTAAAAATTAAAGGGTGTCCACATAGGTGACGTAAATTGACTAATATGCGCCTATCTATAGACAAAAGCCTAAAGATTGGACAGGATTTCAATAAATTTGACCGTTATTGTAACAAGTATAAACATTTAAAATTTTAAATTAAAGGGTGTCCCAATAGTAAATGTAATTTGATGTATGTGGACAAACTTTTGACAGACAGCTTAAATTTACAAAGAACCTGTATTGCTTAGTCCGCTATAACAAAAAGTATAAAATTTGAATTTGGATATTAAAAGGTGTCCCAATAGTTCCCGTATTTAAAGTAAATTAACCTTTATGACCCTATCGTTTGAACCGTTATATGCAAACACTTGAAAATTGAACAGAAAGTCCACTACTTTGTCTGGAATATTAAGAAGTATAAGTTTTTAAAGGGTGTTACAATAGTTGATGAAATTTGATGTATATGGCCAAACTAATTGATCGTTATAGACAGGCGGTTGAAATTTACAAAAAAAAAACTGATTACTTAGTCCGTTACAACAGTAAGTCTAAAATTTAAATTTGGAAATTAAAGGGAGTTCCTATATTTGAAGTAAATTAGCCCTCTATCCTTTCAACCGTTATATACAAACACTTGAAAATTAAACAGAATGTCCACTACTTTGGTATATTAAGAAGTATAAATATTTAAAGTTATAAATTATAGGGTGTTACAATAGTTGCTGTTATTTGATGTATATGAACAGACTGTTAAACAGTTGTAGACAATTGATTGAAATTTGCACAGAACTTTTATTGTAAAGCCAGCAAACTTGAAATTAGAAATTAAAGGGTGTCCCTATAACTGGTGCAATTTAACATATATGGCCCTATCTTTGAAACAGTTATAGACAAACTCTTAAAAATTAGACAGAATGTCCATTACTATATCAAGTGTAAAAACATCCTCCTCACTTAGGTCGTTTAATTAAATATGTCCTCTTTTTATTAAAAGAACTGTTTACTATCAACTTTCATCTAGAAGGGTCATGCATAATTCCTAATTTCATAATAAAAATTAAGAAATTGTTTTTAAAGATTCTCAATTTTTTTAAAAGTAAATTACCCATACATACAAGATAATTAAAAACAATAAATATGTAAAACTTACCTCCAAAACACCGTCCCAGGTTTGAATACCATCACTACTCTTAACGGGTATAGTGCCTTCACCAGACTCAATCTTTGTACGCAATTGGCCACGGGCTTTTCTATTTATTGGTGGCAACAGTTGTAGTAGCAGGATTGAAGTTGTGGTAGTGATGTTTTTTTTAGAGTTTGTTTTTGTTTAATTTATTTTCATTTTTTTTTTTTATTTATATTTTCAACATATAAAAATTATTGGGTTAAAAAAAATTTTGTGTTAGAAAAACAAAAAAAAAAAAAAAAACGAAAAACATTTTTACAGCAACAATAAGTAAAATGTGAATTTGTAGTTGTAGTAGTAGTAGAGTAAAAGAGAAAAAAGAATTAATTTTCGAAAAAAAAAACTAAAAATTTAAGTTTTTTTAAGACAAAATAAAAGGTTGAATTAAAATTCCACAATTTTTTTCAACAAAGACAAAAACTAAATTAAAATTAACCGCACGAGAAAAAAAAAACTAATAAAATTGGAAAAAGCAAATAATTATTGATGAAAAGAGCAACGAAGTAAATGGAAAGAAAGTACTTTTTTGCTAGGGTGGTCCCATATATAGAGTTATTTGATTTCTTATTTAGCCTTTAGCTAAAAATTATGAAAAATATTTTTCCATAATAAAGAAAAATTGCCTTTGTTGTGCGTTTCAGTCCAAAAAAAAAAAAAAAAAAAAAAGGAGCAAACTTAGCAGAATTAAAGAGAATTTGAACTTTCTGTACGATTCTCTAAACGGATTTTAACATTTTGTGATCTAACAGCGTGATTTACAATTATAGTTCGCATATAAAAAATTCTATTCTGAATACTTTTTAACGAATAGAGAAAACACGGCAGATAGCCCAGAAACTTAGAATGATATCTGGGAAACATTAGCTAAGGAAAAGTTTATGAAACTAAAAATAAAAGCCAGTACTTTTTTCTGGCCAAGTGCATAACACGGGGGGACCGCCCTCAAATTTTCTTATATTTTTCTCAATGAAAATTTAATTCTACCTTTTAAACTTTGCACGTACGTTCAATGATAAAAAAACAAAACAAAATAAACGAAATCAATTAAATTAGTGGAATATGTAATAAAATTAAAATTAATTTTTGAGAATTTTCAAAAATTCAAGTATTTAAAAATAAATTTTATTTGTGTTTGTTTGCAGACAGCGGGTTGAATTTAGCCAAAGTCAAGCCAATATCCCATATGGTCTAGTGGCTAGGATATCTGGCTTTCACCCAGAAGGCCCGGGTTCGATTCCCGGTATGGGAAATTTCTTTTTCTACAATTACTTTTTTTGTTTTAGTTTTATTTATTTTTAAATACTTTATTTTTTGAAAATTTCATGTCCAAAAATTGTCTTTTTGTTATTTAAAAATTTTTTTTTACTCTACTTATTCTACAAAAGAAATTATTGTTAAATTATCATCTTTTTAATTACGTTCTTATGTATGTAAAAATTGATTTTTTTTTTAAATATTTTAAAAACAAGAATAATTATTATATAAAAAAAGAATATATCAAAGATATTAATTTTTTACCTATTTGGGTGTTTATCAACACTCGAGTCATTTTCGTGGGGACTAAAAATGCGAGCATCCCCACAAGGCGCTGTGTTAATGTACAGATGAAAATGTACACCGGTTTTCAATTTGTACGGGTATTGCGCATTTTCTTGGTTCCTCACGAAAATTGACTGATTTGCTGTTGCTATAAAAATAAATAAAATAAATTTTTGTTTTCATTAATGTCACGGTTTTTTTTGCTGGCAGCTTTATTTCTTAAAAAATTTTATTAAAAACAAATTAAAATAAATAACTGTAGGGGGTGTTAAACGATCAAAAAACTTTTCTTTCTTTAGTAATTAAGTTATTGACATTTGTGTTTGTTTTTTTATTTTCTAGCAAATTAATAAGTTGTTATTTAAAATCTACTAAATAAAAGTTCAAGAAAGAAAAATTTTGTGATAGAATTCTATATAAAAATTAAAAGTTTAGTAAAAATTCCAAAAAAAATACGCTTTAGGTTTTCATTTAAGTCATAAATCATAATAAACTAAACGATGAAACTTGTAATGCAAATAAATTTGGATGATTTTTATTACACTAATCTTTGCTTATAACCCATATGGTCTAGTGGCTACGATATCTGGCTTTCATCCAGAAAGTCTGGTTTAGATTCCCGGTATGGGAAGAGTTTTTATATTATATAATACCTTGACACTTAAAATAAATTGCACATTATTTTATAGTATTTTAGAATCACATCAACGAGATATAAAATTTATGTTTTTTTTATAGACATTTTTTTGTTAACACACATCAAACAATCATGCATTTTTATTTAATGTTTGTTCCCAAATGAACGCAAAATATACTTAAAAGAAAATATGTGCTGAAAAGAGAATATTAGCTTAATCCCATATGGTTAAGTGGCTAAAATATCTGGCTCTTACCCAGAAGGCCCAGGTTTGGTTCCGAACTACATTTTTATATTGAAGTAAACTTTTTCGTTCAAAAGTTTTTACAAATTAAAACTCGTATTTTTTATTTGAATAGAAGTTAAAACATTTAACATTAATTTCATTATTAAGAATAAGAATTATAATTCGAGAGTTATAAAAACAAATTTGAAAGGCGTTCTACGAGTTCGCAAAAAAAGTTTGAATAAAATGACTTTAATATTGGTTACCGGCTGGAATATCTACCAATCCGATGCAGAGCCCCTTTGGATGGCATATAATTGTGCTTTGTGGCTTGACAAGACCTAGCAAATTGAGCTTACAAATAATGGTACAGGGGAATTGTAATTAGACAAAAACTGCTTTTTTAAAATGTGGCACCAATGTAACCAATTCGTAGTTATGTAATAAATACAATTTATTACATACAGAAATTATAACCCTACGTTTTCACGAGCCATCAACTCGGTGTGAACATAATGTCGCACATGAATTTGGCTAATGTAGACACCTAATGTTCATGTGCAACCATCGTTGGCCCAACATTTGTCTGAGCAATGATGTTCGCCATCAAATATGACTTTTAGTATGATTTCTCTATTTCAAACTAACGCCATCTATTAGACTTTTGCCATATAGTTCAATTTAGTGATCGCTCTTTTTAGTTCAAAGTTTGTAAATGAACTAGTTCAAAAATTAGTTCAATGGCTCTCATTAGTTTAAAACCTCTTAGGTCAAATATTCTGTTGACGAATTTTTCGTACTTTCAACTTTTAGTTCAAACGCTTTCTTTAGTTCAAAAGCTCTTTGGGCTCAAATGTTTTTTTTTTTAAATATGATGGCAACAACACCGTAGCATTGCCAAAACGATTGTTAAGTAAAATGCGTAGCAGCACTAATTTCATGTCGGAAATAGTCAACTAGGAAACAAAGACATGGATTCTAGTTTATCTTGTATATTTCAAATATGAACTAGGTGTACTTAAGAGTTTAAACTAGTTCACTTAGTTCAATCGATGGAATCGTTTAAATGAACTAGTTCGTTTAAAAACTACAAAGGTCTACCATCTATTGATCAACAATGTGAACACTCTCTTTCTTATTAAAAACATTGAAACAACCCTGACAACAAACAGAAAATTATGCTCAAACAGAACATGAACAACGACACGTTTTCGCCACATACAAGAGCATGAACAAATTTATACCGTTGTTCTGCCTGCGTTATGTGCATGTCTTGTTCAATTTGAGGGCTAGTAGAGACGTGGGGTAAAAAACCTCTTGTTCTTTCGCATCCATTCTATATGGTCTACATTGAGAGAAAAGAATTTTGCAGTTGAAATGTGGCAACATTGATTAAAATCATACTTTAGCTTTCAGTTTAATATATCCCATATGGTCTAGTGGCTAGGATATCTGGCTTTCACCCAGAAGGCCCGGGTTCGATTCCCGGTATGGGAAGCTTTTGTTTTTATATTTTTTTGTATTTAGTAAGTTGTAAACTACAGAGAAGTTGTTCAAAAAATAAGAAGGAAAGATTATTGACAGGCTACCTCCGTCTAGTTTAAACAACTTCTACAATTCCTTTAATTATTTACAAAAGTTTTTTTTTTCACATATAAATGCAAGAATTAGTGATGAAATGAAAAAGCATAAAGTGATGAAGGGGCACAACATTTTAATTAAAAATAACTAAAGGCATTTACGAATCGTAAATGGAAATTAAAAACTAAAAATTAGTGCAAATATTAAAAAAATGAAATAATAATTTCACATACAAAAATGACAGGCAGTAAGATTTTATAGGATTTTCGAGAATGTTCATGAATATTTTTACAATTTTTTTTACATACAAGGGCTGCTCTATATATTTCTGGCCTAATAGTGAAAATGCGAATATTTATAATCAAAAATGGTTTTATTGTTTTTCAAAGTATTCTCCAGCATGATTTATACACTTTTGCATGCGCTCAAGCCAGTTGTCGAAGCACTTTTTCCACTCCGATTGAGACACCTCTAAAACATGGTTTTTGAACACTTCAACAGCTTCTTCTGGCGACGAAAATCGTTGACCACGCATTTTTTTCTTGATGTGCGGAAACAAGAAGAAGTCATTAGGTGCCAAGTCAGGGCTATACGGCGGATGACCCATTAATTCGACGTTTTGGCCGGTCAAAAACGCTCTGGTTTGAGCCGATGTGTGAGAGCTCGCATTGTCATGGTGAACAATGATTTGTCTTCTCTTGTTGGTTTTTCGAATTTCTCCGATGACTTCAGGCAAACAAATTGTAGTGTACCACTAAGAAGTGACCGTCCTACGTTGCTCAAGCGGACCATTTGCTTCGAAGTGCTTTTTCCACGAACAACTTTCGTTGGATTTTGCTCGTCTTTGAAGACCCACACGGTCGATTGTTGTTTCGTTTCGGGCTCATACGCATATATCCATGATTCGTCACCTGTGACGATCTTATAAACGTCTTTGAAGCACCGCAATCGTATTTTTGCAACATTTCTTTGTACCAATCGACACGAGTCTTTTTGAGCGACTTTCAAATTGTGCGGGATCCAACGAGAACAAACCTTTTTTACGGCCAGGTGTTCATGCAGTATCGAATGTATGCTGGTGGAAGAAATGTCCAAGGATGTCTCTATCTCTCGGTATGACGCATGTCGATCTTGCATTATGAGTTCACGCACGGCATCAATGTTCTCTGGCACAACAGCCGTTTTTGGACGACCTTCACGGAATTCGTCTTTGAGCGAGCTTCGGCCACGATTAAATTCATTATACCAATTTTTCACAGTGCTGTAGGATGGTGCTTCATCGCCATACAAAAATTTAAGTTCATCAATGCACTCTTGTCGTGATAATCCACGTCGAAAGTTGTGAAAAATGATGGCACGAAAATGTTCACGAGTTAATTCCATTTTTTTCTATATTAATTTTTTTCAAATCACTGTAAAGACCACAAATAATGGTCGTACGTCAAACCGTTTTGAGTACGATTATGCTTAAAAATGACAAACTTTTCAATGCAAATGTCAGATTGCACTTAGCAGCACTCAGTGTTGCCAGGCCAGAAATATATAAAGCAGCCCTCGTAAATAAATTGTTTTAAAAAAAGATAATGAACATTTTTAAAAGGGAAAGAGAACCCATGCATGCAGCAGCAGAACATATGTAATGATCTTTAGTTTAACAAAATATATTATGTTTAATTTCTTTCACTACCAAAATTCAAGTTATTTTTTTAAAAACATATTGTTGTAGCATAGTTTAAGGAAAACTTACCCTGGTTAAAGTGTAGTTCCAGTTGTGCATATAAATATTTCATAAAGCAACGACGTGATACAATTTCGGCATGTGAGTCGTTAAGGACAGTGCCATTAATGCTCATGTGCTCGCCACTAACACACTTGGTACCAGTTGACACAGAAATGACCTAAAAGAAAAAAGCCAATTAATTCAAAAACAACAATTTTATTGAAGATAATATAGGAATAATGACCCAAAAGTTATTGTTTTCAGAAACTACCATTAATTTTTAAAAATATTCAATTCATTTGTTTTAAGGACAAAAAGGTTTCAAAAGCATATTAAAATCTTCTTCTTGTTGCAGTTTCATTATTGAAAATAAAATAAAAAAATGTATTTTATGACCATGACATTTTAATTATTCTTGGAAAATAAAAATTGAAAAAAATAAAGAGCTTAAATAAATATTCAACTATTATGTTAAGACCTCGAAGGCAAAAAAAAAAAAAAAAAAAAAACAAAAAAAAAATTCTTCAGTGTCTCTTTAATAATAAAGAAATGTTCAAAATAATAGCACATTTACACAATAAAATGATGAAATGATGAAAATGAAAGAAATTATTTGAGTTTTATTCACCTCTATCGTGAATAGGAAGTGAAATTATTGTTCCCATGAAATTTTTATTTCCCTCAAAGTGAAAATTACTATCAGAGATTTCCCATGAAATATTTGTTTACTTCACAGCTGTTCAAAATTATTAAGCTATCAGTGCACATTGAATGTAAGTAAGAAGAATAAGCTAAGTAAAAATTTGTAAATTGAAACTCAAAAATAAACAAATAAAATTCTTATTACAAAAACGTGACGTGCAAGACGCATTTAACCCCTTGGAGTTACCCGAGACGTTGCTGACCCATTTGAGAAAAAAAAATTGTATTACATTTTTTTATATCTTCATTTTTCATTTAGTGACATTTTTAATAAAAAATCTTTGTAAATTTACAAGCAGTTGCCCAGCAAAATTTAAGTGAATAAATCCAAGGGAAAAGTGAAAAATTTTTGAGGGAAAAAAATCAATTACGATAAGGGAAATTTTTGTTTATGTGAAAAATTGTTCATTAAATGATTCACGATGGTATTTTGGGGAAAAGGGAAAACATTTCAAGTGAAAAGATATTTTAGATAGGGGTGATTATAAATAGGGATGCAACCGATATCGATATATCTGCGATAGTTTTGGTTTTCCGATACATCGATATTTTACTGTCGATACGCCGATACTTCTTATATTTTTCTTTATAGTTTTTTGAACAAAATATTCAATTTTCAACTCTTTTTTTTGCATGACAACTATAAGAAATGACATATTAAAAGAAGAACATAAAATTCAAATGAGTTCTGTCGCATCTGAGGGACTATTTTCCACTGCAGGTCTGCTTTAAATGGATTTAAGAAATCGTCTATCTCCGCAAAATGAGAACGCTTTGTTTTTTAAACAAAAATCTTATTAATATCAATTTTAAATATTAATATTTTGCAATGTTGTTTTTATAATTTGAATTTAATTTTAGCATGATCTCAAATTCATTTTGTTGTCTTTTAAATCTTATTAATATCAATTTTAAATCTTGAGCCAATCTAAACTGAGGGCCATCGTTTATTTTGTAAAATCATAAATATTGCACACGTTTTGTAGTTTGAAAATTTTAATTTTGGAAACTGAAATTTATTGAAAATTTTGATAATTTGAATCGCGCATTAATAAACACTGTTATTTTGTAAATTAGAAGAATTACTCTGCTTGAGTTTTGTTAATTTATACTTGAGCTCAATTTCAATATGCGTATCGGAATCGGTATCGGCGATATTTATTTTTGAGTAACGGTATCGGTTCGGCGAAATGGCGTATCGTTACATCCCTAATTATAAATCATCATTCGTAATTATATTTGTCAGGAAAGATTGAAAAAAACAATTGTAAAAATAGTGGTTACGTTTTTTTTTTATCAAATATTTGACTCGTCTTACTGCACCTTAATAATTACAAATTAAACATTAAAATATATAAAAGCTGAAAAACGTGCTATTAATTTGAGCAACACTTTAGAAGATAACGTTGACATAGTTAAAAATGCTCTGGAATTAGTTTTGCTTTTTTCAACAATTTAAATAGTATTTTCTACATTTGAGACCTTTTAAAATTACAAGTAGTTTCTAATGTCACAAACACACACACACAATGTATTTCTGTAGAATATTTCCGAAGTGACATTTAAAAAAAGGCTTTACGGTTTAATGTGATTTTTTGTTGATTTTGTTTTTGTTTTGTTTTAACTTACTTGAGCCTCATTGAAATTCATATTTTCCGTCATAACTATACCAGCCAACACCTTACGACGCGAATAAGACTCTTGTCCTTTAATCACTTCCATGAATTTTTCCAACACCAAACGTCCAATGGTATCGGCATGTATTTGTGGTAATTCCATAGAAGCTGACTTATCATCCATGGGCAAAGGTAGACTCTTTTGTGGATGCATCATAGGACTGTAGGAGATGTTGCAAAGTGAAGCTAGAGCTGCTTTGGCAGCAGCATTTTTGGCTAATTTTTTTGAGGGACCTTAAATTAAATAAACAAAAAATAAATATTTCAAACTTAATAAAACATTTTTTTTAACACTTTTAATAGCTAAAAATTATTTTTAAAGCTTAATTAAATATAAAAAAATATTCTATTAAAACTAAAGTTTATAGTTTTAATTTCAATACTATAACTTTTAATTTTTGAAGCTGCCTTTTGTTGGAATCGATTGTATGTCAAAATTTTCGGGTGAGTTTTTGAAATGCCTCAAAACGCGAGAACGAATTTTTCTTCATGAAATCCGCATTTCCCCAGAAGATGTGATAAATTCATGAACAAAGCCATTTAAAGCGATTATTCATAACAAATTAAGCGGTGTAAAAGCTTTTTATTTAAAACATAAACTTTAAGCTTAATTTAAAACAATTAAATAAAGCTTTTTGTTTTTTTTTTTTGTTAAACAAATATTTTTTAAATTTAATATTTAAATAAACGTTCCTTAAAAATTAATAAAATAAATTTAAAAAACTTCACTTTTTCTCTTTTCTTACAATTTCTTTTCATATGATACGGTTCTCTACAGAAATAACAACGAAATACATTTTTATGTCGCAGTTCCCTTTCTAAAGCTAAATTAAATGTTTGTTGAAAATTTGTTAGATTATGATTTTCCAGTAAATATTTTCTAAGGCCCGGCTTTCGTAAACCATTAAGAAATTGTATTAATAATATGCGATCTTCGAAATTACTTTCGTTAGCTAAAGCTTTCAGAAATTTGCCAAAGCTTTTCACAGTTTGTCGGGGCTCTTGTGTGCAGTGAAAAAATTCCAAATCTTTGCAAAGTTGATAATTGTGTGATTTAAAATGAGTTTGCAGTTTTTCCACTAGAGTCGTATAGGAAAGATTGTGTTCCGTCTGAGGTGCCAAGAGTCCTCTTAATATTTCATAGAATTTTTTATTGGCCATACCGATTAAAAGGGCTTTTTTCTTGGAATCTTCTTTAATATGATTTATAATAAAAATGTAATTTAAACGTTGAACATATTGATTGAAATTGTTGTTAAGGGGATCAAATAAATCTGTTGAGCTGGGCAAAAGACTTATAGCACGCGATGTTTTTACATCTTGACTCATTCTTTTTTTTTTTTTTTTCTTTGTTTGATTTTTTAAGCGACTTTTTCTTTTAAAGCAAAACGCATGCGTTCGTTTCGTAGTTTATTTAAACACTGATTGGCGCAGAGTTTAAAACAAATTTAAATCATTTTCAATAAGTGTAATTTGAAACTTTAATTTTTCAAATCAGTGCCAGATAAGCAAAAAAAAAAAAAAAAATATAAACAAATTTTATGATCTCAACATTGTGTACAGAAAAATTCTTGAGTAGTGTGAAGTTCTTAAATTTAAATTTTGTTTAACTGCACAGCTTATGAGAAACGCTTAAAAAAACACATTTCAAATTATTAAATTAAGAAAAAAAATAAATTAAAAAAATATTGGAGTGACAGATATAAAAAATAAGAAAAAAAATTTAGAACTATTAATAAATTTACATAAATGCCAAATATGTGGGGCGATAGAGGATTAAAAAATATTAAAAAACATTAAGTAAACAAATTCCCGCTAGCCCATTTTTTCCGAGTTGTGGGCCTCTTAACTTTTCACAGAAAGGTTCGATTGTGCACCATATTTTTTGAGATATTAATATGGGTATCATTTAAAAGCTTTTAAAGAGATCTTACAGGAAATGCTTAAATTTAAACAAAAAAACGCTTAACCCATTAAAAGCCGGTGCAATTTTAATGAAAAAATTTTTGAGTACTATTTTTTAATTCTCCGTTGCCCCGATATTTTTTATTATTTTATTTTGGAGTTTCTTCACTAAACCAAATTTACATACATGGTGAAGGGTATAAAGATTCGGTCTAGCCAAATATAGCTATATATTTTTTTATAAAAAGCTCACTTACCAGTTCCATCAAATTTACTATTATTAACGGTTACGGTCATTTTAAAACGACAATTATTTTGAGCTCCATCAATCGTTGAGCACTCAAAATGTACATCAGTAAAAAGTTCATACAGCAACATAACAGGACCCTTGTCGGGAACCTTTTTTTGGCCATCAACGCTTAACGAACTTTTGTTGGAATCTAAGAGAATAAAAACAACAATTTTTTTTTTAATTTTAAATAAAATAAAAATATATTTTCTTCGTAAATATTTATTATTAAAGCTGGGATTATTTAGGACGGATTGTTTACATGGAAAGGAGAACTTTTGACTTTGAGCATGAATTGAGGAAACATCAATAGGGGAATTTCAAAACAAATTACAATGAAAACAAATATAATAAAATAAAATAATAATAAAATCAATTAAAATAAAATAATAATAAAATCAATTAAAATAAAATGTAAAATTTATAGGAAAAAAATTAATAATAAAAAAATTGAAACGTTTTCTTTGAAGGTGGTGTATTTGAAAAAAAAATATTAAATTACAAAGTACATAATTAATTTAAATCGATACGAGGGCGTCTATATATATTTCGGGCCTGGCAACACTGAGTGCTGCCAAGTGCAATCTGACATTTCCATTGGAAAGTTTGTCATTTTTAAGCATAATCGTACTCAAAACGTTTTGACGTACGACCATTATCTGTGTTGTTTACAGTGACTTGAAAAAATTAATATAGAAAAAAATGGAATTAACTCGTGAACATTTTCGTGCCATCATTTTTCACAACTTTCGACGTGGATTATCACGACAAGAGTGCATTGATGAACTTAAATCTTTGTATGGCGATAAAGCACCATCCTATAGCACTGTGAAAAATTGGTATAAGGAATTTAATCGTGGCCGAAGCTCGCTCAAAGACGAATTCCGTGAAGGTCGTCCAAAAACGGCTGTTGTGCCAGAGAACATTGATGCCGTGCGTGAACTCATAATGCAAGATCGACATGCGTCATACCGAGAGATAGAGACATCCTTGGACATTTCTTCCACCAGCATTCTTTCGATACTGCATAAACACCTGGCCGTAAAAAAGGTTTTTTCTCGTTGGATCCCGCACAATTTGAAAGTCGCTCACGTATGAGCCCGAAACGAAACAACAATCGACCGTGTGGGTCTTCAAAGACAAGCAAAATCCAAAGAAAGTTGTTAGTGAAAGAAGCACTTCGAACCAAATGGTCGCCGGTTTCTTCGGCAAAACTGTTCATGTGGCGACTGTTCCGCTTGAGCAACGTAGGACGGTCACTTCTGAGTGGTACACTACAATTTGTTTGCCTGAAGTCATCGGAGAAATTCGAAAAACCAACAAGAGAAGACGAATCATTGTTCACCATGACAATGCGAGCTCTCACACATCGGCTCAAACCAGAGCGTTTTTGACCGGCCAAAACGTCGAATTAATGGGTCATCCGCCGTACAGCCCTGACTTGGCACCTAAAGACTTCTTCTTGTTTCCGCACATCAAGAAAAAATGCGTGGTCAACGATTTTCGTCGCCAGAAGAAGCTGTTGAAGTGTTCAAAAACCACGTTTTACAGGTGTCTCAATCGGAGTGGAAAAAGTGCTTCGGCAACTGGTTTGAGCGCACGCAAAAGTAAATAAATCATGCTGGAGAATACTTTGAAAAACAATAAAACCATTTTTGATTATAAATATTCGCATTTTCACTATTAGGCCAGAAATATATAGAGCAGCCCTCGTAACACATATTCATATATTTTTTTTTTTTAATTTTCAAATTAAAAACCTTAAATATCTCTTTATTAAATAAAATACACTTACATCGCTTTCAAAGAAAATGGCTCATTTGAAGAACATTTATGGTGCAATTTTCATAAATACCTTCCAAAATCCTTATTAAAATATGAAAAAAAAAATACTAAAAACCATTTAAAAAGAATGAAAAAATTTTATTTCTTTTTTAGTTTGTGGAAATGTTTCTGCTAACAATTTGTAAATTTTATTGAAATAGTTTTTAATCTTAGAAAGTGTGTTTTTTAAGGTACTTTTAACGTACTGTTCAAAGGCCTCTATTCTTAAAAAGTACTATTGTAAAAGGAACTTTTTTATTTTAACACTCAGAAAATAAAGTTTTGGAAGAAAGAAGAATGATAGATAGAAGAAGGCTTCCTTTTTCACAACCATGCCGAACAGTGTTGTAGCGCCTGTGGTGTTAAGTAGACGCATTATGTTTTGCAGCTGTTACATCTAGTTTTTTTTTTGTACTTTGCCCAAAATTTAATCTCATAGAGAAATACCGGCGAAGAAGGCAACTTTAATATATCGTTGGCTAAAATGAAAAATCTTGTAGCTAAGAAAAAAATCAGAGTTGTTTTTTTTACATTTTCCTGTAACACAAAAAATTTTAAAAGAAAAACAGTTTAAGAATTTTTTGCTTGTTTAATGGTTTTTCATTTTAGCTCACGATATGCTCGAATAAGAAAAATTCATTCATATCAGAAAAAATTAATGTTATTAAGGCATCGGCTGGAATTCGAACCCAGGCCGCCAAGCCAATTAAATGGTCTCAATTAAAGTCTTTACAAACTATCAACTAAAGTAAATTTTTTATTTATTTAAAAAAAACCTTCTTAAAAAGCGAGAGTTCAATTGTGATAAAATATTTTACAAACATACATTCGTTTCGTTGGCATGGATATTTCATTTATCCTTCCCTTAACCTTTTTTTATCACAACTCAAAAAAAAAAAACAAAAGGATGACAGTTATCCACAAAAAATAGATTTGTTGTTACAAATGTTAAAAAAAAAATAAAAAACTGAAACTTCGTTAACACTTATAAACTTTAAGTTTTGATACCCAAGTGTTTATTAGTAACTTGTCACCCTTTTTAAGGCTTAAGACCAGCTAAATAAATTGCACTGATCACAGTGACTGTACATTTGCCACTGCACTCCGTAGGAAAATGAACAGTGTATAAATTATTAAGAAAATTTAACTACATCGTGTTAGTTCGTACAAATTAAGAAATGTGCAGAAGCGATTATTTCTAGACCTAAAAGGGCAATCAATCAATATTCACATTTATTTAACAACATTTTTCTAGCAACATTTCTAATGGATTTAATCCACAAAAACAAGCCTGACATTAACATTTTTAACCTTTCTTTTTGAGAATCGCCCACTGGATTTCCACCTCAATACAAGAACAATAAACCGCCAACAATTTGTCTGCGTTAAGTTTTCAACACACATCATTTAAGAAAAAGTTTACAAATATTAATTAAAGAAGAAGAAAAATAAAAAATCCATAAAAATAAAACAAAATAAATAACAAAAATTAAAAATAAAAATAAAAAAATAATAATAAAACAAATACTTGCTTGATTTCATGCTCAATACAATTTGCTCAAACATTAATTGTTTTTCGGTAACGGACATTTTAAGTTTAGCGGCACGTTTAACATGCTTCGACCAATTGTCAACAAGTTCAACCAATTCTTGCTTTGTTAATGCCTCAACATCTAAACGAGATGTGACTGGACAGGGAGTTTCATTGCAATTAGGAGAATTTGTAAATGATACATTGAATGATATTGGTTTTGTTTTAATACCATTGTCCAAATGTTCATCACTGGTAAAGTCTAAATTACAGGCTGGTTTCAGCGGTGTCAAGACGGCTCCATCTTTAAATTGTATAAAACTACGTAAAGCGGTAGCGGCAGCCTCAATGCGAGCAATTTTTTTGCTACGTCCTTGTCCCAAATATTTTTGACCATCAACCTGAAAGAGAAAGAGAATTAAATAAATAAATTAAATAATATTTTTTTACAAAGTTGGAAAATTAAAATGAGGATTAAGAGCCCAGAACATCTGTCAAGATAAAACAAATTCGTTTTCTAAATCAATTGAGAAAATAAATATATGACTTGGTAGTCCTCATTGTTAAAAATCTTGAGCTTATTTTTTATTATTTATTTATTTATAAAATTTTTGTTTTTGGAACATGAATCTTTAAAAAGAAGTTTGAATTGTTTTAATGTACCATTTCAAAATTATAGTCCCCCATGTCTGGTTGTTTATAATAAAAACAAACAATTGAACACTTAAAAAAGAGTAAAACACAATTTGTTTTTTTTACAGATTTGAATAATAACTCATTTATGAACAGTGGAGCAGAACGAAATTTTTTTTTATTAGAAATAAATCAGCAAAATCTAAATCAAATGGTTGTAGCAGAGTTGTATTCCAGCTTAAGTTTTAGAGTTTAAGCTTTTAAAGTTTAATTTCTTTTAATTCATAGTTTAGGGATTTTAATTTTAAAATTAAAAGTTATAAATTTTTCAAGAAATTTTTCGTTTTGAACAGTTGTAGATAGACGGTTGATATTAACAATGAACCTGTATCGTTAACACCGCTATAGCAACAAGTATAAAATTTATATTTGGAAACTAAAGGGTGTCCCAATAGTTTGTGTAATTTTATGTATGTGGCTGAACTTTTGGAACGTAATAGGCAAACTGCTGAATTTTACAAGGAACTTATATTATTAAGGGCGCTATATGAACAGGAAAACAATTTTAGTTTAGAAGTTAAAGGGTGTTCCCACAATTCATAAAATTTGATGTAAATAGTCCTATGTTTTGGACAGTTATATAAAAACACTTGAAAATTAGACAGAATGTTCAATACTTTATTTAGTATAATAAAAAGTATAAATATTTGAAATAGAATTGTAACGATACGCCATTACGTTGATCCGTTACCGATACTCAAAAATAAATATCGGCGATACCGACCTGATCGGCGATAAAAGTAAAAATTAACAAAACTCAAGCACAGTAATTCTTCTACTAGTCGTATACAAAATAACAATGTTTATTAATGAGCCATTCAAACCATCAAAATTTTCAATAGATTTTAGTTTCTAAAATTCAAATTTTCAAACTACAAAACGTTTTCAATATTTATGATTTTACAAAATAAACGATGGCATTCAGTTTAGATTGGCTCAAGATTAAAAATTGATATTAAAAGATTCAAAAGACAGCGAATTGAATTTGAGATCATGTTACAATTAAAGTAAAATTATAAAAACAACTTTGAAAAAGATGAATATTTAAAGTTGATATAAATAAGATTTTTGTTCTCAAATTTTACGGAGATAGAAGCAGAAGCAGACCTGCAGTGGAAAATAATCTCTCAAAGGCGACAGAACTAATTTGAATTTTATGTTCTGCTCTTAACATGTTATTTCTCAAAGTTGTCATGCAAAATAAAGAGTTGAAAATTGAATATTTTGTTCAAAAAACTCTAAAGAAAAATATAAGAAGTATCGGCGTATCGACAGTAAATATCGCCGATACCGATACATCGGAAAGCCAGAAGTATCGCCGATATATCCATATCGGTATCGTTTGCATCCCTAATTTAAAATTGTAAATAAACGGGTGTTAAAATAATTGATGTAATTTGATGTTTATGGCCAAATTGTTGAATAGTTGTAGACAGACTACTGAAATTTGCACAGAAACTTTTTTATGAAATAAAAGTTTTGATGTGCGTTAGCAGCATTAAACTCGTCTTTTCTATGTGTCGAATGATGGTCACACAG
The DNA here is from genome assembly GCA_937654795.1 of Cistogaster globosa. NCBI lineage: Eukaryota > Metazoa > Arthropoda > Insecta > Diptera > Tachinidae > Cistogaster > Cistogaster globosa. Next base: position 118,867,041 of record OW569406.1, on the reverse strand, counting down.
TTTTATGATACAATCTGCAAAGAACTAAGGCGTATCCTTAGGAAAAAAAGTCTTACATACAAAAATTATAGGATTTTTTACTAAAGCTCTGACATGATTTTAAGTTTGTCTGTTTTAAAGTCGGGTTTTTTTTTTTTTGCAAAAATTATTTTGTATATCTTTTTTACTTAAATCTTACATCACCAAAGTCTGTCGGTTGTCAACCTACAAACCAAAAAACGAATTCGGAAATTATCGTTATATTTTACAAGAGAATTTTGAGTGACATAAGAATAATAGCGCCTGAAATGCATAAATTCTCTTATTGTTAAATAGTTCAATTATTTTAATTTTGGTCATGATGTATGCTAAACAGGTGACTTTTTCTTGAAGAAGTTAAAGTAATCAAACTCTAAAAGAAAGTAATTTCCAGGTAAATACTAAATGCCTAAAATGAATTCATGGAAAATGAAAAAAAAAAAACAACAAAAGCATATTTTGAGGACTATACAAGCTTTTGGAGGTCTGAACAAAGTTAAAGAGTTGCTGGATGCAGTGTATCCAGCCATAAGGGGAGTGTGTTAAAAACTTCTATCGATGAATGATGCTAGCAATCCACAATAAACAACCAAGTATTTTGATATTTTTTAACGCTTAATACGAGGGTAAATACGCTTTAAATAAGCTCATTATTTTTTCTGCTTTTTTAATTATCTCTCACGATCTATACACTTGCATTGGCTCCAACCAATTGTTATAAAATTTTCTTTTAATCAAGTGAATACATCTCGTACTTGCCGTTGTGTTATAACTATAACTACTATTCGTTTAATTGCTAACGTAATAAACAAAACTTTACTTCAACTCTACTTGTGCGGCAAAATATGCTCAAATGCTTCATGTTAAGCACAAGGCAATTGAGACATTTAGACTGCATCTGGGGAAAAGACTATAAGATTGCAAACTGCAAATTCTTGGTGTATTTATGTGATTAGATAAGATCTAAAAACAATAATTACAATTTAGCGTTAATGCCCTGTTAGGACAACTGCAAAATTACAGCAGTGCAGTCGAATTGGCAATTATTATGAAAAATGTTCAAAAGCCAATTTAAGTGAATTGTTGCTTGATACGGTAGCATTTATCGTAATTATCTAACAACTTTACTTATAATTACAATATTCTGACGTTTAACTTACATTTTTGGGGATTTTCGTTTTCAATAAAAATGGAAGAATTTTAAAGTTCAAAAATGCAAAAGAATTTTTACATTTAATTGAACGTACCAATCCACAAAACATTTACACTATAGATAGATTATTTAAGAAAACACAGGCACGTTTTGTTATTGTTATTCAAGTTTATCAAACATCCTTGCCGCACTTTACAAAACGAAAATTGTTTGCAAAACAATAAATTTTTTTCGTGTTGAATATTTTGCTTCGCTTTCAAAAACATTTTCTCAACTATCCAGCAAAATGCGAAAAAAACAAAAGAATCGGGTAAGTCACATGTTGTTTGAAATCAAGAGCCAGTTGCAGGAAAATAAAAAAAGTTCTTAGAGTCTCGTTTTTCGTGATAAGAATGCTACTTTCAAATAATGCCCAACTTTGGGCTGTTTATTAAGTGGACAAGTAATGACGCTCTTAAGGAAAGGAATAGATAAGAGATACGACAGGTGGTGAAAGGAGAAAGATAGAGATCATTAGTTATTTTACTTCGCCGGCGAATATGCTATGAAGAAGTTACCGACGAAGAAAGTTGCCTGTTTTACTGCCGGTTCCTCTACATGCGAACGAACATTTCTTTCGTATATTTATATTGAAAACAAAAACAATTTTATAAATTTTGTTTTTGTTTTCAATACATGTATTCAATAGAAGTATTCGTTCGCAAGTAAAGAAATCGGCTTTTAACGCTGATTCTGAATATAAATTTATACCATTATACAGAAAAAAACCTTTTTTATTTCTTGATTGCTGCAGGGGTTGAACCCTGGCCAACCATGTTTGTAGTCAAAGTGCTTACCACCTGGACTACAGAAACCATTTGCTTTTTTAACTAATTATCAATCAAAACTTTTCATTAGAAAGCATTACCATTATTGAAAATAATGATAGTGCTATTGGCAATTCTAAAAATACATTGGCATTACTCGTCATTTAATGCTTATAAAATTGACAATAATTTAGTCTATCTAATTAATTACTGTTCTATTTTTAATTATCACTTAATTTACATATTTTTTAGGATGTTTTATTTATTTTATTGACTGCATTTGCTAAAACTTGGATTAGTTGCCTTTTCGTATCAAAATGATTGTGTCATTTGCATAATACTTTCAAGAATAAATCTGATATAGTTGTGAGCAACATTTCCCGTGTCTGCCTTAGAAACGAACATTTTTAATTTTTTTCTATATTTAATTATTTCTTCTTGAAACAGCCGTCATAATGGAACTGCTGCATAGATTTAAGAGCGTAGCTATTATGGTTCTATAGATATTGGCCTGAGTTATCCAGACGATGGCGTTTTTATTCTTTGTTTATAAAACTCTTAAGATGACGTATTTTTATTTTAGTGTATATTATGACTGTTCTTATTAGAGCTTGTTTTATTTTTGCTTTAAAAAGAGTAGCTCTCGATATACTTTTGCCGAGGATTTTGGTCTGTATTTTAACAAAATTTGTTTCTAAGAAAATTTCTGAGAATAAATGAATGATTTGATGGGTTGTATAGTTTTCTTTACACTGACATTGTTGGGCTTCTATTTCTTTATAAATATATTTTCATAAATGTTTTAATAAAAAAAATTGAAATTAGTAAAGATTCACGCGATGTTTTTTACTGTTTCATATTTCTTTTTTACAAGAGCCAAACACAGAGAGGGAAATTTGTAAAAAAAAACATATAAAATATTTAAACACTTTTAACAAAACACTCAAAGGAGAACATAAGAGTTTGAACAGTTTAAATAAAAATAACACGTAAATAAACGTGTAAGAACACACACACACACACACACACACACAACAACAACACAAAGAAATATAGGAGTTAAAATATTATTTGTAAGTTTGATGATGCATTAAGCGCTTTAGATTTTAACAAGAAAAAATAAAACAAAAACACATTTTAAATTACAAAAATAAAAACATCACAAAAAAGCACTTCATATGCAATTTAGAAACAGCAACAGCAACAGAAAATATACGAAAAGGGGATTTTTAGAAAATAAATTGCTGCAAAATTTAAAAGCGAGAACAGAAAAAAATCCTATACACTCATCCATTTAAAAAATGTATATAAGGTGTACAAGTGGGATGAGGGCTCCCCTTTTCGCAAAAAAAAAAAAAATTAAATAAAACAAGTAAGAGTGCTGTATTTGGCTAAGCCAAATCTTATATACCCTTCACCACGTATGTAAATCTTGTTTAGTCAAGTAACTCCAATAAAGAAATAATAAAAAATATTGAGGTGACAGGGAACTAAAAAAAAATTAACATAAATGTCATCGGCTCTTAATTAGGGATGCAACTGATACCGATACCGATATATCGGCAATACTTCTGGTTTTCCGATATATCGATATCGGCAATATTTTACAGTCGATACGCCGGTATTTCTTATATTTTTTTGCTTTAGAGTTTTTTGATTAAATGAGTCAATTTTCAACTTATTTTGCATGACAACTTTGGGAAATAACATATGAAAAGCAAACATAAAATTCAAATGAGTTCTGTCGCATCTGAGGGACTATTTTCCACTGCAGGTCTGCTTTAAATGGATTTAAGAAAAATTTTAGAACACTTTGTTTTTTAAGCAAAAATCTTATGAATATGAATTTTAAATATTAATCTTTTGCAATTTTGTTTTTATAATTTTACTTTAATTGTAACATGATCTCAAATTCAATTCGTTAAATCTTTTAAATATCAATTTTATACCTTGAGCCAATCTAGACTGAATGCCATCGTTTATTTTGTAAATCAATATTGCAGACGTTTTGTAGTTTGAAAATTTGAATTTTAGAAACTGAAATGTATTGAAAGTTTTAATGATTTGAATGGCTCATTAATAAACACTGTTATTTTGTAAATTAGAAGAATTACTCTTTTTGAGTTTTGTAAATTTTTACTTGAAAATATACGTATCGGTATCAGAATCGGTATCCGCGATATTTATTTTTGAGCATCGGTATCGGATCGGCGAAAAGGCGTATCGTTACATCCCTACTATTAATAAGTTAAGAATTTTTAAAACAAATTTTAGTATTTTCTGAAATATTTCTTCAAAAGCTTTTTAATGATACCCACATTGATGTCTTAAAAAATATGGTTCAAAATCGAATTTCCTGTGAAAAGTTTTAAGGGCTCATATTTCGAAAAATATGGGCAAGCGTCAAATTTTTCACTTGATTTATTTTTTTATTTTTTAATTCTCTATCGCCCGATATATTTGTTTTTCTGATTGAAGTTACTTAATTGTTTCAAACGATGGAGAAAAATTAGAGGTAGGCGTGGTGTTTTGCCAGCTGCCTCGAAGAACATGAACCGATCTTGATGGTTTGCAATAGCGAAATTTTCGAAACTATGTCGTCTAGTGCCGGGACAAACTTGATTTCATCACTAACACGGACGCACAGACGGACATGCTCAATCGACTTCGCTATGCATAAGAAGTCAGAATATACTTTATGGTTTCGGAAATAGATACTGTAGAAATTACAAACGGAATGATAAACTTAGTTACATTATTTTTAGCAAACATTGGTAAATACTCTTTTTGAAAATACGAAAGTAAAAATATATAAGTTAAGTGCAGTTTGAATTATTCAGTGCAGCGTTGCCAGAATTTTCCAAAGAAATTAATTAGAGAGACCTGTGGCAGACAGTACGGAAAAAGGCCTTCAAGTTTTAAATTTATTTATTATTTCGTTTGATAATTTCTATTGGTCGAAATATTTTATTTTATTATAAAGTGAACAAATTTCAGTCAAGCTTAAGTTCGTAATTTTCAATGCACCTAAATTATGTAAAAGAACAAAGAAAGAATGCCGCCATCAAAAAGGCTCGTTACATTCTGTTGGTGTCTAAACTACTTTGCCTTTCTTTTTAAAAACTTACGTTAAAAATTGGAAAATAATTTAAATACAAATTTGAGCCTGATTTAAAATTAATTATTTCGTTTAACAGTTGGATTCTCTCTTTAATTAAAAGCATTTCTTATACAAAATTTTATTCAAATATATCTTAAAGTTCACATAATACACTCACTAGGTATTAAAAAAAATTTAAATTAAACAAATAAAATTACATTCGGAAACACTGTTTATCTACAAATAAATCTAATGTTTGTTGTAATTTTTTGTTTGTGTTTGGCTTGCCTTTAGCTAATGCTTATTCTCGTTGTTACCACATTGAATATGAATAAGTTAGCGAGTGTGTTTGTGTAAAAGAATACAACAATAATATCCAATTCTAACCCAATCATACACACAAACATTAAAATTTCCTTTGAAAAATAAACACAATTGTAATTTACGTTTATGTAGTGGAACAAACAAAGTAGAATCGAAACCGGAAATGTTTTATATTTTTTATTTTGTTGTATTTATGGTTTGCTCTGTTTGTTGTTTCGTTGCAAATACCATTAAAAAAAATGCCAATACAACATTATGCAGTTGCTATTATCAGAATATAAAAAAAGAGAAAAAGAAATATAAAAATTTTTTTGCATTAAATTATTTAAAACGAGAGATTACAAGAGATTAAAAAATATAATTGGCAATTTGTAAACGAAACTTATCTAAGTAAGTAAAGTTGAAATGGATTTAGTAAAAAAAATTTTGCTGTATTTTTTATAATAAAACTTAAGGTCCATTTTTTTAATCAACATTTACTTTTTTAATTTATTCACTACAATTTTTTTAATATCAGTGGCGTTTCTCCTTAAGCCAATAAACAGCTTTTGTACGTGTCTAATTAATATTGTCAGTTGGTATTGTTTTAGATTATTTTAGTAGTAGTTTAAAATATTTGTTGTTGTGGACTTATGTTCCAAAAAATCCTTTTTGAACAATGAAATTTCTTTGTGCACTTGTCATTGATAGTCACGCTTTACGAATTTTTATTATCGATTTTAGGGTTTTGTGCTTATAACGTTACAAAGTCCGTATGTCTTTCCGTCTGTCACAGCCCTTCATTTCTGGAACCGTTATAGGCTTAAAAAACATAAAAAACTCTGAAAGTCGCATGATCTTCATACGAAAAATTTAATTTTTTAACGATGTTAGACAGTCGTATTAAATTTGCAAAAGGAATACATGTCAAACTATATCCGCTACAGCAGGAAGTACAAAAAAAATTAAAATAAGTAATTTCCAGACACGTGGCCTTCTTTTGAAGCGCAATAAGCAGAAACTTTTAATTAAAGTGTTTGTATGTTCACTGTAAGAACAGGTATAACCAAGTAAGAGTATTCGGTATTGCCGAAACTTTTATACCCTTCAGGATATATATAAATAACAAAAAAGAAAAATAATTAGGTGACAGAGATTTACAAAGAAATTATTTTTACATAAAAATGTCACCGGCTCTTAATGGGTTAATCATTAAAAAAAATGGCATTTCCTAACCGATCTCTTCAAAAGCTTTTTAATGGTACCCACATTGATGTCTTAATAATATGGTGCAAAATCGTACTTTCTATGAAAAGTTTAAAGGCCCACAGTATGAAAAATATGGGCAAGCGCCAATTTTTTCACTTGATTTTTTTTTCTATTATTTTTTAATTGGATTGGAACTAATTCATTATACCAAATTGTTTTGAAAATTTGCGTGGTGTTTTGCCTACTGCCTCAATAGACTAGGATTGATCTTGCTGATTTTCAATAGCGACATAGTTTTAGTCTGATCGACTGATCGAGAATTTAAATTCTCTCTAGGCTATCTAGTGCCTTGGCAAAGTTGATTAAACCCGAACACGGACGGACAGACGGATATCACTCTTCGCTTTGCATAAGAGAACTCAGAATTTATATACTTTATGGTTTCGGTAATAAATATTATAGAAAAAGAGAAGGGTATGAAGAAAAAACCTAAAATGTAAAGGGTTATACTATAGTTACTTGGTTTAAATGCACATGGCTTTAGTTTTTTAACTAATTCACATAAAGTATGTCTAAATATGTCCGCTATAAAAATAAGTGGAAAATATAAATTTTGAAACAAAAGTTAAAAGTTGTAGAGGCCCTGATTTTTAACTAAAATAACCTGATGTTTAAAACGGTTATAGGCAGACGCTTTCAGTTTGCTCAAATATCAGAAATAAAGGAATGTTCTTTTAAAGACCTGTTTTAGGTTGCCTTATCGCTTAACCGTAAAAGGCAGACATTTCATTTGTATGGATTCCTATTTGTGTGAGTAAAACTTTCACTTGACTGGTTTATTTTTACAATTGTTTAATTAGGACAACGTGTTCTACTTTAGTCAGATGTTAAATGGTTATTGTGGGGTTGGAAAAACTTTATGCTTAATCCGAATCAAGCCTGAGTCTGTAGGCACCATTCATATAACAACTTTTTAAAGTTTTAAAGAATTTAATATTTTGCTTTTATTTTTAATTTCGTCGATTCGATAATTATTTTTCCAAAAGCCGATTTGACTTAAAATTATAATATTCACTTTAAATTATACGCTTTTTTCATTTTTGTTTTTTTTTTTTTTGATTTTTAATTTCATGTAATTATAAAAATGTGTGTAAAGTTCAATTTTAAAACTGGCCACATTCTGTTACGATAACAGAGCTCTGTTAATCACTTAACATAACCAATGTTAATATTAAAAATTTAATATGAGAAATTCCGGACGATATTTGAGTATAATTTAAAGTGGGTAGAAAAAAAAATATTAGAGAAGACTTCTATTCTAGCAGTGTCTTTATTAAACTCCAATAGTCAAATTTAATAACATTTTGTTTTTTAAGAAATTATGGACATTTTTCTAAAAACTTCACTTTTAAATCTTGAAAAAGGACTTTGGTCCTTTTCTGGAAAATGAAAGAAAGTGGGTGAAAAAATAATTTGAGAAGGCTTTTAGCAGTCTCTTTATTAAACTCCAATATTTGACTATTTGAGTTAATAAAGACACTACTAGAAGTTTTCTCCAATAATTTTTTTTCTGTATTAACATCTGTTATGTTAAGTGATTAACATAGCTTTGTTATTGTAACAGAATGTGGCTAGGATTAAAAATTTTTAAATTTTACTTCACACACATATTATAAAATATGTAAATATTTATAATGCCCACTTAAATATGCAAAGTATAAAAAATATATATAATCCCTTAAGATATGCTTCTTTAATTAATGCGCCAAATACAATTACGTGTAATAATGTAATATTCAGTTATCTGCTAAGAGATTTAAACATAAGTTATAAGTGTTAAAATGGGCTTATAATATTTATTTTTTTTATATACAAAAGATTAAAACTGATGCCTTAAGAATGCAGCACATTATCAAATGGTTACTGTTACTCAAAGGATAATAGAAAAGCTACAATTTATATACTTTCTTAAGAGCTTATTTGTTAATGAAATATACAACATCGAAGCTGTTGTTTTTTCTTTAAACATTTATTATCTCATTCATATTAAAGCAAAATTTGAAAAATTGCTGTTTAATATTAACCCCTCATTAACTCTTAACTACAACTAATTTTATAAAATGAAACTTTTCTCCTAATATTAAATAACACATAATAAAACAGAAATAAAGTAATAATAAAGGAGTTATATTAAACTACTTAAAAGCCCTAGGGTATGCTACACAAAATTGCAGTTCTTATTTTATTAAATATTTTGCTAAAGAAAACACTCCCAAAGACGGAGTTATATTAAAATAGGTTTTAGTTGTATTCAAACTAAATATTTTTAAATGTCAAGCATTCACTTGCAGACAAAAATTCAATTATACAGCATAATTTGTGGCCAATTTTTGTCTTCTGACTAAATGGCCATTAGATGTTTCTGTTACTCTTAGTTAAGGTTCGTTTTTGCTTTGCAGTTCAATAACATTTTTACTTGCTAATTTATTTTATTTGTTGTCATTGCATTGAATATTATTGGTTTAGTAACTGTATTCTGTTACAATTGAAGCATATTTTTTGACACTTTCCTCTATGAGTCTCTACTTTCTAGTATTTGTGTGTAAACATTCAAGTGTTTAAATGCTTTTGTATGGACAAGTAAGAATTCGTGTGTGTTATGTATTGATAACAAAAACACATGACAGAAATTTAATATTTATTTATATCAAATATTTTATACATTTTATTTTACTGGTTTTACAGTCCAGTTCAATTTTATTTATTATTATTTTATTAAATGAAAAAAAATGGTATTGGAAAAAATTGTCAATATACTTTCATGTTGGTTGCTTAAGCTTCTTTTGCAATATCAGATCAGCTTGTTAAAATGAGAAAAGTCTTTTTAAAAAAATCAATAACAATTGATTTTCAAAAAGATATCTTTCACAGTTCTCAAAATAGCTATTAAGTATAATTCGGAAAAACAAAGCAACTAAGTATAAATATAATTCACTACTGCAGTTGCGTGCCTAAAAAAATTAATTTCATTTTATTTAATTTTAATTTCCAAACACTTAAAGTATATAAAAAGACTTACTTACATATTTTTAAAACAGAAAATAGTTAGAAATCAATAGTTCTTAACTGCAAGAAAATACTGGAAATTTGATAATTAATAAATATACAAAAAAAAAATAATAATGAAACCATGTTCAATTATCCAAAAATCCTAATAAACAAAAGACTTTAAACTAAAAAATAATGAAAAATTTTTATTTAAAAAAAAATTTTATCGCTAAAAAATCTAAATTTGACCAGAAATATTAAATTAATAAAATATAAAAAAATAAAAAATATATTTTTACTGCGTTAGTAAAAAATTTAAATTTTACAATTTCACAAAAAATCTAAATTCATTGGGAAAATCTAAAATTGAATGGAAAATCAAATCCAAAGAATTTAAAACTAAAAAAAAAAAATAAATAAAAAAATTCACTTAAAATCTTGACTTCAAAAACAAGGAAAAGTGCTAAATTCGGCTGTGTTGAATCTTATATACCCTTCATTATTTATGTAAATCTAGTTTAGTGAACATTGAGGTGACAATGGGTTAAGCATTTTTCCAAAAATTTAATTATTTTCTGAAAGACCTCCTCAAAAGCCTTTAAATGATACCCATGTCGACTATATTAACAATCGAACTATTTCAAGAAAATTTCAGAGGCCTATAACTTGGAAAATATGGCCGAGCGCCAATTGTTCATTTGATGGTTTTTTCTTATTTTTTAATTCTCTATTGCACCATATATTCGTTATTTTAATTGAAATAATTTAATTGTTCAAAATGATATGGAAAAATTAGAGACAGGCGTGGTGTTTGGCCCACTGTCTCAAAGGACATGGACTGATCTGAACCAATAGCATCTCTTTTGACACTATATCTAATCGATTGGCGTATTTAAGTTTTCTCTAGCTCATCTAGTGCCTCGGCAAAGAAGATTTCAACACTTACACGAACGGCCAGACGGACATCGCTTAATCGAGATCGCCTTGCATAAGGTCCCAGGATATATATACTTTATTGGGTCGGAAATGGATATTGTAGAAATTACAAACGGGATGACAAACTTAGTTACATCCTCTTTCTACTTTTTGTGGTGAAGTGTATAAAAATGGAAGTGCAAAAAATCAATAATTAAGGTTCGCATCCTACTTGGTGCCGCAGCAGCTTTTCATGACAGCCTACTTTAACCCTTCCAATCATGTAGTTAGCAGAACTGAGTGTGACCCATCTTATCCAAAGATGAGAAAGGTAAAAACTTTTGCATGAAAGAAAAAGCATTTTGGAATATCCATATCTACATTAGACTTGTGTAGTTCATAAACGAACCAGTTCATAAACAAACCAGTTCATTTAAACGATTCCATCGATTGAACTAAGTGAACTAGTTCATACTTTTAAGTACACCTTGTTAATTTTTGAGCTACCAGATAAGATGAACTAGAATCCATGTCTGTGTTTTCTTGTTGATTATTTCGGACATGAAATAAGTGCTGCCACACATTTTATTAAACATTCATTTTGGCAATGCTACGGTGTTGTTGCTATTATATTTAAAAAAGAGCATTTGAACTAAAATGCTTTTGAACTAAAGAAAGCGTTTGAACTAATAGTTTAAAAGTACGAACAAATTGTCAACAGAACATTTAAACTAAGAGATTTTGAGCAAAAGAAAGCCTTTGAACTAGTTCATTTTTAAACTTTGAACTAAAAAGAGCGTTCACTAAATTGAAGTATATCGCACAAGTCTAAAAGACATAACTTTATTGATATCTCTCCATGTTCGCCATAACGACAATTAATAAATTCTGATAACGTACGGTAATGAATTATAATGAAAAGTTTAAAATAATATAATTAAATCTGAAAGGTTGTCTTAGCTTTGCTCTGCCATTTGCAATTATAGATTTTCAACAACACGTTATAAAAAATTACAATTAAAAGTTAAGCTATGTTTCATTAATTATACAAAACCCTTTATGTTTAAATCCAACTTGCTATTGTCTGAATTCTTATTTCGCCACAAAGCAAAATTGAACTCAAAATCGGTTGTTTTTCTGTGTTTTATTTGTCAACAGAGCGAGATAGCGTCAGAAAAAATTTCTTGTTAAAAATGGCAAGAACTGTTTTGCACAACTAAATCAAACTTCAACAAATGAATCAAATTTAATTGCAATTTTCTATAACCGAATTAGTTCTTTGCATAAAATGAAATCTTTTTGAAAGTGTAATCAAATTATAAATAAAGAAATCTGCTGAAGAAAAAACTTATAATTGAACCCAGTAAATAATTAAAATTTCCACTACAAAATATGCATTCATTGACACAAGATGTAGATACAACAACAATTTTATATCTACTTCAACACCAAGTAGAAAAACAACAAAAGAAGAAGAAAGAAACTACTTTTATGGCAATAAATTGCAATCTCATATTTATTTATTTATTTTGTGTTTTTTTCTCTCTTTCTTTTTTTTAATATTGAAAGAAAATCTTTTATTATTTAATAAAACACACAAGAAAAAAGTTTTAACAAGAAAATAAATATTTTATTCTAGTTTTCTTTTGTTTGTTAAGAAAAAGAAAAATGTAAGAAGAAAATATTTCAACAACAACTACAACATACTTAGGAATATAAAAAAAAAACAAGCAGAAAAAGAAATAAAGACAAATACATGAAAAAAAGTTTTAATTCCACTTCCCAGTACAAGTGTGTCCTTCACACAATTTGAGAAAGTTGTTTGCTCAAGTAACAGAAACGTTAAACAGAGAAAACTTGCATGTGTGACTTTATGGAATTTTCGCTAGTTTTCTTTTTTTTCTTTTGCCCGTCACAACTCTTCACATCATTAGTTGACACTTATTGTCTTTTACTTAAGAGAAAAAGTCTCAAAAAAAAGTGTTGTGTATAAATAAGTATCGATTCCACTTGGGTGTAAAAAAATCTCAATAAATAACAATAATAACTTAATTTTAAAAGGGACTTACTCTGTCCTACAGACATGATTTCACTGTTTATTCGATAACATAAATCTAAATAGAATAAAAAAGGAATTGACAACTTCATGTACAAAAAAGTTTAATTGTCACAATTTAGTACCAACTTGGGAAAAGTTTAGTGACGTTTTATTATTTGGTAAATTACAGTGGCCTGATGACACAAACAGCTGCTTACAACTAATTAAAAATATTTTTCTTATCAGAAACACTTAGTCTCCGCCTCATGTTTTGTAAGTTTAATACTTACGGCGATAACTTATTGAAAGCGCCAGGTTATTAAACAAACTTTTCTTTGTTAAGTGTTGTTTTGGTAGAGAGTTTTTAGTTTCCCTGCAATTTTTTTTTTTTATTTTAATGCATGAAAGTGATTAAATTTATTTTTCTTCTCTACTACCAAATTACTTTCTTTAAGTCTCTAATATTTTTAAAGATTAAGTGCATAAATGAATAATGCATAGTGGGGCAAAAACAAAATACTTTGGAAATAAAACAATATTAGATTGGGAAAGACCAAGTCACAAAAATAAAGCCACAAAAGAGTAATCGACTTTAAGTTTCGAGAAATTTTGTAGAACTTACTAAAGCAGGGCCTCTCAGACATTTAAATTTTTCAAAGGCTGGAAGTATTTTATTTATATTTATTTTATTTATATTTCGTTGCAGTGTTTAAGTTCTTTATAAGACCTTCATAACAAAGTAAATCGTAAAGCTATCATTGATAGCTAAGAAGTTATTTTCATTTGAAATTTCCAAAATTATCAATACCCGGACTTAGTTAATTTTAAAACAACAGTCTGCAAATGTATTCATTTGATTTCTCTAAAATTTTAAAAAATAATAAACTCCAGCGTTTAGAAATTCCTGATTCATTTTCAAAATATTTCAATTTTGCCCCAGTGTGCAACAGAGTTTTTTTCAGTTTAAATATACTTAAAAAACATTAGAGAAATAAACAGAATAGCTTTCATATTCTTAGCTTAATGGTTCTATAACTAGAATACGGCAAAAGGTCCAGAAAATTGTACTACAGACCAAACGAATTATAAAACAAATTTAAAAAGACAACCCTAAAAAACTAAAAAAGTATTTCTAATTAGTTGTCAACAGCTGTAAGTTAAGTATTTAAGCAAAGTAGTTTTAAAATTATTCCCACTAACACCACTTAAATCTTACAGTATTTGAGTGTAAAAGCATAAAATTGTTCATGAATAAAAACTTTTTTTTCTCATTCTGCCACAACTTAATGAGGCAACAAGAAAATTTATGTTACCATAAAATTACATTCAAAGTAAAAAGCACTTTAGTATTGGTCATTAATTTTTATTATATTAAAATAAATCACAAATGATTAAAAAGGTAAGGATAATCTGTGTTATTAAAAGCCAAAGAATACTATTATTTTTATTTTTTTTTAATTCTTTAACGACAAAAATTTCGTTTGTATTGCAAATACTAGCGGATCAATTTTATTTTCTCCTCTATGGCATCTGATTAATTCTCTATTTTTTCCATTTTCTTTTATGGCCTCTGGCAATATTTGTTTACGAAAGTCTTGTGGCTGTTGGGATTTGAACTCATGACTCGTGATGTTCTGTTTAATAAAGAATGTGTGTGAAGATAAATATGTCGAGTTATATATGTTTTTGACGTAACGACTTACGTAAAACATATATAAGTGTGAAGTTAAATATGTTTGACGTAACGACATACAAAGAAAAACACGAATTGTTTTACATTTAAAAATAAATTTAAGAATAATACTTTAACAAATAATAAAATTTAAATTTGGTCCATATGTGAACTCAATTTGGAAAAAGTGTTTATATGGGGCAATAGTATTGACCGTAGTTAACACTATCCATAAGGTGGTATTGCATGCCACCTCTCCATTTGGCCACACTGGCCAAAATCCTTCACAGAAATTACACATATGGGCCAAATTTAGTTTTCCATATTTTTACTATTCACAAACTCAATTTGGAAAAAGTGTTTATATGGGGCAATAGTATTGACCTTAGTTAACACTGTCCATAAGGTGGTATTGCATGCCACCTCTCCATTTGGCCACACTGGCCAAAATCCTTCACAGAAATTACACATATGGGCCAAATTTAGTTTTCGTGATTTTTTCACTATTCACAAACGCAATTTGGAAAAAGTGTTTATATGGGGCAATAGTAGTGACCCTAGTAAACACTATCCATAAGGTGGTATTGCATGCCACCTCTCCATTTGGCCACATTGGCCAAATCCTTCACAAAAATTACACAAATGGACCAAATTTAGTTTTCGTGATTTTTTTACTATTCACAAACTCAATTTGGAAAAAGTGTTTATATGGAGCAATAGTATTGACCCTAGTAAACACTATCCATAAGGTGGTATTGCATGCCACCTCTCCATTTGGCCACACTGGACAAGATCCTTCACAGAAATTACACATATGGACCAAATTTAGTTTTCGTGATTTTTTCACTATTCACAAACTCAATTTGGAAAAAGTGTTTATATGGGGCAATAGTATTGACCTTAGTTAACACTGTCCATAAGGTGGTATTGCATGCCACCTCTCCATTTGGCCACACTGGCCAAAATCCTTCACAGAAATTACACATATGGGCCAAATTTAGTTTTCGTGATTTTTTCACTATTCACAAACTCAATTTGGAAAAAGTGTTTATATGGGGCAATAGTATTGACCTTAGTTAACACTGTCCATAAGGTGGTATTGCATGCCACCTCTCCATTTGGCGAGGTTGGTCAAAATATATTGGAGACAAAAATTTGATGAACTGATTTTTAATAAAAATAATTTTAATTTGTATGGATATACTTCAGAAGGTGTTGAAATCTCTTAAATTTTATTATTTGTTAAACAATTATTCTTAAATTTATTTTTAAATGTAAAACAATTCGTGTTTTTCTTTCGTTACGTCAAACATATTTAACTTCACACTTATATATGTTTTACGTAAGTCGTTACGTCAAAAACATATATAACTCGACATATTTATCTTCACACACATTAATAAAGAAGCAGACACTAAGAAATGAAGCAACGGTAAAAGTTTTCAGTAAATGACAATAAAATTGATAAAAATGATATCCTATCAAGGCAGTTTTAAAGGTAGAGAAGCACTGTTTAAATTTTACTTTAAAGAAATGGCGTGGCGAAAAAAAATTCAATACAAAAATGAATGTCGTATTTGTACCAACGATTTTACAGAGTTTTTACTTACAGAGAGTCTGAATTAGTTGGCTTATCGTTGAATAAATTGTTGTTATATATTCAATTAATTAATATTGTATTTATTTTGGTGATTAAAAATATGATTGTTTCAATTGAAAATTTAATTAAATTTTAATCTGAAAACAAATAAGATCTTCAATTAATTAATAAAATATTTTTGTACAAAAAATGTTATAAGAGATTTTTCTTCCGTATTCCAAATTTAATGAGCCAGTGATTCAAAATTGAAATTCGTAATTTTATACAATCATATTGTTGGTTGTGCCCCTTATTATGTTATAGGCATGACAAAGTCTAAACTTTTATACCACCCTTTAGAAAATTGTGTTAAATTAAAAGTAAACTTTTAGCACTTACACTTTTTATTTATTTTTTGTTTTTTATTTCGTTTAAATTTTTTGTGTTTGCCTTTGGTACAACCAAATGTTCTCTGTTAAAAAATAAAATCTAACCTCTTTTTTGGATGCATGTGTGTGTGTGTGTGTGTGTGTGTGTTACTTATGTCTCTAATTAGAAAAGCACACATGTAAGAATATTACATTTTCAGTTTTAGTGCAAATCTTTTACAACTAATTTAACAAATGAAGAACACTGCAGCCTCCACTAAAAGCTTCAAGTCATACTTTTATTTACAAGTACAGTTGGAACATACAGTGGGCAAGGTATTATTAAAAACTTGCAATGGAAATATTTTCTAAAGAAGTAATTAATAAGTAAAATATTAAAAACCCAAAAAAAGTTTTAAAGCTTTTAATAAAAATAAAATAAATTATAATCATGGGATACAATAAATCTACAAGAAAGGTATCTTCATGATGATATGATATTTATAATCATAACGTATTATTGATAAACATAATATGTTAAGTTTACTCCATGTAATCGAAGTATGTTTAAAAGGAAAAAATAAATTAGTGTTTAAAAATACTTTGTTAACGCCCTAAACAGACTTTGATTCTAAATCGAGAAAAAGTCGTCACCATTGTACAATTCAGCTTGACCCAATAGAGTCTTTAAATACCAAGACACCCCTACAGATATTTCTGACAAACTGACATAATATTCGCTTAAAATTAAAAACCTGTGTGCGTTCAGAGACAATTATTTCTAAACAAACTGAATATTTTGTTTACTTTACCAGCAATAAAAATTCCAAATATTAAAAGATGCAATATAATGTCAACATTTGAGGGCACAATTTAAAAAAAAGAAAAAAAAAACTGTGAAAAGTTGCCATTGATATGTCACCCACTATATAGAACTTAAGCACACAAATACCCACACACTTACGTACATATTCATTAAACTTTTCTTTTTACATTAAAACAAATAGAAATACATGTGTTTTATATAAATCTTGTAATTGCAGTTGCTGTACTCTTATTCCACTTGAAATGTTGACAGCAATAAATCCTTGTCCCTCTCTTGTTTCACAACTACAAAGGTTTGACACAAACACACATAATTACACAACATACACATACATGACACATACATTCATACAAACATTGATGATGATAATGATGGGTACTTTTAAGGTACAAACATAACAATAATACTTTTTTAGGTCTACATATTTTGGGTAGATTTTTTTGCTTTACATGTGCTTACGAGGGTCGTTGTATATATTATATGGCAAGGTATTAGTAACAGAACTTTAAAAAATCATTGCTTTTAAAATAAGTACAATTTTTTTAAAGTGATTTCAAAGAATATATCTTTAAAGCGGGTTTTTTTTTGTTGCAAAATGGAACTTAAATAAAATTTTGCAAGTAATTTTTTTTTAATGTTTAAGAATTGTCTTTTCAAAAAGAACCTTTAAAAAAACTGTAAAACATACCTTTAGGCACCAAATAAAAAAAAAATACTTTTTAAAAATTTACCTTTTAAAAAAAGTACTTTAAAAAAAGTACCTTTTAAAAAAAGTACTTTTTTAAAAAGTACGTTTTTAAAAATAAGCTTTAAAATTTTAAAACATCTTTTCAAAAAAAATTTATATTCAAAAAATAAATTTGTTTAAATAGTACCTCTTAAAATGTACGTTGTAAAAAAGGACCATTTTTCAAACCACTCTTCATATGTATTTCTTTTAATAACTAAAAATATCTTTTTACACATCTTTATCTACGAAATTGTTTTACCAATTATAAAAGCACAAAAAATAAGTTTCATTATCATTGTAAAAATCCTTCACCTCCTTTCACACCACATATTCATATTCGTTATTAGGTGATGGTTGGTGCTGTTAAATGCATATTTTTTTTAATCTCTCTTCAGCAGTAATTGAGGTTATGATATATAATTTAAAAATGTGCTTCAAAGTTCTAATTATTTGAAAAAAAAATTTGTGAATGGCAAAAACTAAAATGTAATTTTGCATGTAAACGTTGATTTTCAAGGCATTTAAAGGGGAGTAAATATTTTCACTCGTTCTTTGAGTTTTAGTAGGAGAGAGATAAAAAAAATTATTAAAACTAAAAAAAAAGAAAATAATGTCTTACGTTGAGCATCATGTTTAGCACATTTTTATTTAATAGTCAGCATTAATATTGTAGTGATATGGCAACACAAGAGCGACATAATCAAGTAAACAATTTTTGTACAATATTTTCTTATTTGGAGTAAACATTATATACTAAAATTTTACGTAATACCCCCTTTAAAGCCATCCCCCTCAAAATGTCATCGGCTCTTAACGGGTTAAGCATTTTAATTTTTTTTAAAGATCTCTTCATAAGCTTCTAAATGATACCCATATTGACCTGATGTCTTGAAAATTTTACGCTCAACCTTAATTTTACTATGAAAAGTTTAAAGGTGTATAACTCGGAAAATATTGACGAGTCCCAATTTTTCAAATTTTTTTTATTTATTAAATTCTATATTGTCTTTTTTTTATTGAAGTTACTTCTCTGAACTAGATTTGAGATTTAAGCATGCCACTTTTTGTAGGTTTTATAAAAAAAAAGTACGGTTTGAATTTAAAAATATTGACACTTTCATCTTGTGCTCTAGATTTTTTACTTTGAACTTTTTTTCCTTTGTAAATTTAATGAAGTTAAATTGGCTGAAATGTAAGTAAAATTAATGAGGAGACCTTCTTTGCAACAAAAACATTTATTTAGTTTTAAATAACATTTTTTATTTTCTGTACAACAAGACAGAATCTTATATTTGCAGTACAGGAACGCATGACGTTACCAAAAATAATTACTTTTTTAGAAAAATTATTACAAAAATAACAAAATTGAAAACCTTACTTTAAGGAACGCTGAAGAGTAAAAGAAGTTGAAGTTTAAAGAAATGAAAGGAGTTGTTGTTAAAAAATAAAATTGTTGTGTAACTTTTCCCCTCTTTTTAAATGTTTTTAACGTTTAGACCCTTCCAATGACCGTATAGTTTTGTGGTCTTTAAAGTACAACAATTTTCTATACAACATTATGTCCTCCTAGTAAATCCCCCTTCTTTGTCTAGAATATTATTTTGGCATAAATGACCAAATCCTGTTCATAACATTTTTGTAATGTGTTGTGGTCTACAGGTATGTAGACGTTGTGCTTTCATAATTTTATTACTTATACCGTCGTCGTACTGATGTGTGTACATGTGTTTTAGCCTTTAGGTATTATGTACCATTTACCATGTGGGGATTATGTTTGTTAGTTTTAAGCCACAAAATGAAAAGCTTTGAGAACAAAATGTTTAGCCAGACAAATGTCTAATTTTCGTCTCTATGATATTTGTGGGGATGTGTTTGAAAAAAAAAATATTGTATAAAACGAAAAAAAATTCTTTTACAAAAAAGTCGAAAATAATCAGTTACTTGAACGTATGAGTGATATTTGCAAGCTTAAATATTTCCCATAAATCATACGTTATAGTTTCCCATAAAGAAATTAAAATAAATTTTGCGCTCAATGTACATAATTTTTTTACTATTTTTTTTTTTTAATTATAGAATTAAAATAATAAATAACTAAAAAATTTGGTTTAAAATGATTAATTCGGATATTAAATTTCTATGACTATAAGCAAATATTAAAAAATAGTACCACCTCATTCAAAGGTTATCTTTGAATATTTTCAATTTTAAGGTCATCTTTTGGACTGAAGCATCTGAAATTTGATGCGTTACATGTTATCGATAAGTGCTTTCTCAAACTATGCATTTCTTTATTTCATTTTTTTTACGCTTTTTTTCTGACATCTTTGTTGCAGTTTTTTTTAATCAAATAATCCAGATAAGTTTTTTAGTCGTTTTCAAATATAAGGTGTTAGTAATCAGAACTAATAACTTATCCTGATCGAAATTTCAATTAAGCTTTTTAACCAGCTTTATATATAATAAGTTACAAGTAAAAAATCAAAAAATAAAGACTTTCTTTCAATTAGAATAATCGATCGATTCCTTTTTCAACATTATATTTAGTCCAACTCAGCTTAAACTTTAATAAGCAGGAGTGCTATACGAGGGCTGCTCTATATATTTCTGGCCTAATAGTGAAAATGCGAATATTTATAACCAAAAATGATTTTATTGTTTTTCAAAGTATTCTCCAGCATGATTTATACACTTTTGCATGCGTTCAAACCAGTTGTCGAAGCACTTTTTCCACTCCGATTGAGACACCTCTAAAACATGGTTATTGAACACTTCAACAGCTTCTTCTGGCGACGAAAATCGTTGACCACGCATTTTTTTCTTGATGTGCGGAAACAAGAAGAAGTCATTAGGTGCCAAGTCAGGGCTTTACGGCGGCTGACCTATTAATTCGACGTTTTGGCCGGTCAAAAACGCTCTGGTTTGATGTGTGAGAGCTCGCATTGTCATGGTGAACAATGATTCGTCTTCTCTTGTTGGTTTTTCGAATTTCTCCGATGACTTCAGGCAAACAAATTGTAGTATACTACTCAGAAGTGACCGTCCTACGTTGCTCAAGCGGAACAGTCGCCACATGACCAGTTTTGCCGAAGAAACAGGCAACCATTTGCTTCGAAGTGCTTCTTCCACGAACAACTTTCGTTGGATTTTGCTCGTCTTTAAAGACCCACACGGTCGATTGTTGTTTCGTTTCGGGCTCATACTCATAGATCAATGATTCGCCACCTGTGACGATCTTATAAACGTCTTTTGAAGCACCGCAATCGTATTTTTGCAACATTTCTTTGCACCAATCGACACGAGCCTTTTTTTGAGCGACTTTCAAATTGTGCGGGATCCAACGAGAACAAAACTTTTTTACGGCCAGGTGTTCATGCAGTATCGAATGTATGCTGGTGGAACAAATGTCCAAGGATGTCTCTATCTCTCGGTATGTCGCATGTCGATCTTGCATTATGAGTTCACGCTCGGCATCAATGTTCTCTGACACAACAGCCGTTTATGGACGACCTTCACGGAATTCGTCTTTGAGCGATCTTTGGCCACGATTAAATTCATTATACCAATTTTTCACAGTGCTATAGGATGGTGCTTCATCGCCATACAAAGATTGAAGTTCATCAATGCACTCTTGTCGTGATAATCCACGTTGAAAGTTGTGAAAAATGATGGCACGAAAATGTTCACGAGTTAATTCCATTTTTTTCTATATTAATTTTTTCAAGTCACTGTAAACAACACAAATACTGGTCGTACGTCATAACGGTTTGAGTACGATTATGCTTAAAAATTACAAACTTTCCAATGGAAATGACAGATTGCACTTGGCAGCACTCAGTGTTGCCAGGCCAGAAATATATATAGCAGCCCTCGTATATGGCTATGCCAAATCTTATATTACCCTTTACCACGTATGTAAATCTAGTTTAATGAAGTACTACCAATAAAAACAGTGACAGAGAATACATAAAACTGTCTTTGATTCTTAATGGGTTAAGCATTAAAAATTTTTTTTTTTGTATTTTCTGAAAGATCTTTTCAAAAGCTTTTAAATGATACCCATATTAATATCTTAAAAACTATGATGCACAATCGTACTTTCTGTGAAAAGTTTAGAGGCCAATAGCTCGGAAAATATGGGCGAGCGCAAATTTTTTCACCTGATGTTTTATATTTTTTTATAGTTTAACTCACGCTACACATTTTTTAAATTTTTTTATTTATTTTTTTTTATTTATTTATTGGAGTAACTTCATTGTTTCAAATGATATGGACAAGTTAGAGGCAGGCGTGGTACTATGCCCGCTGCCTCGAAGGACATGGACCGTTCTGGCTGATTTTTAATAGCAAATCCTTCGAAAATATGTCTGATCGATTGGCATATTTATATTTTCTATAGCTTATCTAGTGCCTTAGCAACATTGATTTCAATACTAACACGGACAGACAGACGGACAGAATATAAATACTATAGGGCAACGGTTCTCAAATGAGGGTCCGTAGCAACCATCCAAGGGGACCGCATGAAGAATCGAAAAGACTGTGTTTTCAAAAATAATAAAAATTTTATTTTGAACTTGGGCTTCAGAGGGGTCCGCGAAAAAGAAAATTAGTTTACTTGGGGTCCGTAGCAGGAATTTGATCAGAACCCCTGCTTTAGGGCGTCAAAATTGGATCTTGTAGAAATTACAAAACGAATGACAAACTCTGAAAAGTTTTTAAAGTACATAAACTTTGCAGAGATGATCGTCTCTTTTCTCGTGATCAAAAAAAAAAACTAAATTTCGATCAAAATTTTAGCTTAAAATAGCGAAAAAAATTTTTAAACACAAATTATATTAGTCTGGCTTAAATGTAATTCGAAAGTTGTCATAAAGAATCATTATATAGATTATTTTAAACATTGTTTTTTTTGTGCTTTAAAAAAAATATTTTACCTGTAGCAGCCAAACTTTTTTGTTGAATAATGAAAGTGTAGTGCTTTTTCCTAATGACTGCATTTCTCTTAGTTGACAGAACTTTACACCTGATCTTAAAAGCTTGCATAAATTTTAAGATGCACTTTATGCAAACGTAACTAAATCAAAATATTCCTTTTGTTGAATTAAAAAGCTAAAAAAAAAACAACGCTGCTATTTTTACCATACTTCTGCAAAATTGGAAAGTAATGGGAACACTGGCAATGACTTTATAATGTTAACAAATATCTTAAAAGTGTGTTTATATACATAAAAATTTTATGCAGTTGAATTGTTTTTTTTATAAATTTATTTTTTATCTTCATGAAATGTTTTTGCTTAAAAATTTTAATAAAAATTTTTTTTAATAATTTCCCGCTGTTCAAATGATGATTAAACAAAAAAGTTTACATAATCTAAGCTGAAACTAAGTCATAACACAACTAAGGATTAACGGTGTCTAATAAGATTTGATTTAGAGTTAGACACTCACTTTTCATTTTCTTTTCCCACTTCCAGCTGAGTTGAAGATTGTTTAAACAGCTTCTGCTTCCTGTTGTGGTATCTTTGGCCGTTACTTTTTTTCTTTCTTTCATTATTTTTTATTTAGTTATTCGTTTTTCTTTTTAAGCATAAGCGTGTTTAAAAATTGATTAAAGTGTGCAGTGGAGAAAGTTTTGTTGGACGGAGGCTAAAATGAAACCGACAAAACTTTGTTCATCATTCTTTACAACCAACCGACATTTTTGTTTAATATTTTAAAGTTCTCATCTCGAAATGTACGAGGCTTGAGTATTTTTATAATCAGACAGCTTAACAGCGTTAAGGGACACAGTCTTGTATATGTTAAAGCCAGACTTAGTTATCTACTTTTGTTTTATTCTTTTTTCTTTATTTCTACTTCGTCACTGTGTCCCCTTACTCCTTCCTCCCTCTTTCCTTTCCATTTGTTAGAAATTGAAACAGTTGTAAACAAATTGAAATCGTTGCAAATTTTACAAACCGTTTCATAAGCTAATTTTATATTAAAATTTCTTTTCTATAATTGAAACATTTTGATTGGTTTCGTACCATCGAACGAACAAATGAAACAAAAATTCATTACATAAACTCATCTAAACGGCCGTTTTATTGTTATTTTTTGATGTGATTTATGTTAAACAAAATTTGCATTTTCAACTTTGATATTTCTCTTGTTATAATAAATTAGAAAAACTTAGACGAAAACAAATATTCATCTAATGACTACAAATTTGAATTTTATTTGAATGTTTATAGCGACGACGATAAAGTTAAAAATGAAATGTCATCAATACTAAATTGATTGTTTGTTGATGTTGTTTTTAGTTTCCCCCAACAAAATAAAATGGAAATTATTATTGGAAATTTGGAAGTTTTTTTTTCTCATATGAGTAACAGTAAGCGATAAAATTAAAAGAGCAGCAAGATTTGTTAATATTGTTATTATTTTTTAGATCCTTATAAAATAATTATTTGTTTATTTTAATTAAAAAGAAAACACCTAAGCAGAAAGCCTTCTGAGCCCCTTAAGCCTTAATCAGTATTTTTCGAATCTTCTTACTTGGCAGCGTAAGGCCATCAACATCTTGTGCTCATTCAACCGTTTTAAGAGAAGGAACATTAAAACAAATCCTTCCATGGTCAATTCGTGACAATTAAGTTCAACTTATTTTTTAAAATATACGTTAACATTTCGAGTCATTTACAGTTTATTCAGTTCATTCTTTTTTATATCCTTCACCACAGCTGGAAAAAGGGTGTCTCTAAGATTGTCATTCCGTTTGTAGTTTCTAGAATATCCATTTCCGATCCCATAAAGTACACATATTCTGAGTCCTTATATAAAGCGAAGTCGATTGATCTTTGTCCGTCTGTCCACCTGTCTGTCCGTGTCCTAGTTAAAGTCAACTTTGTCAAAGCACTAGACGAGCTAGAGAAAAATTTAAATACGCCAGTCGATCAGACTTAGTTTTCAAAATCAGCAAAATCGGTTCATGTCCTTTGAGGCAGCGGGCAAAACACCACGCCTGCCTTTAATTTTTTTTATAATATTTCGACCAAATCTATTTTAGTGAAGAAGAAAAAATCAAGTAAAAATACTAACGCTCGCTCATATTTTCCGAGTTATAGGCCCTGAACTTTTTACAGAAAAATGCTATTGTGCACTATATATTTTTCGGAAATTCTTAGTTTTTTTTTAAATACTTAACCCATTAAGAGCCGATGTCAATATTTGTTTTGGATTTTTTTTTTTTTTTTTTTTTTGTTTTTGATTGGAGTTAATTTTTCAAAAATACTGCAAAGGAAAGAGCTCGCAAACTGTAGCGAGTAAAGAGCCAACAACGATAACCTTCGCCGCCTTATTAAGGGAACTGAATGTTAATAAATAAAAAACTTGGTTCAGAACGAGAACGAGAGGAAAAAAAAATTCAAAAAGCGAAATTGGTTGCCAGCGATTTAAAAAGTTAAAATTAGAATATGAAGTAATAATCTTCGAAAATAAGCGATTAGTGGACACTACTTATTTACTTTTTCTAATTTTTTGTTGTCGAAGGCACTATCACAAAAGAATCGTTTTAATGGGCTACCTATATTATATTACACGATGATTCAAGAAAAAGTACTTTTTTAAAAGTACTTTTTTAGAAGCCCTTTTTTAAAAGTACTTTTCAAAAGGTTCCATTCTTAAAAGGTACCTTTTTTGTGCGGTGTTGCTTTAAAACAGGGGTTCTCATCAAATTCCTGCTCACGGACCCCTAGTATACTAATTTTTTTTCGCGGACCCCTCTGAAGCCCAAATTCATAATAAAACTTTTATTATTTTTGAAAACACTGTTTTTTCGGTTCTTCATGCGGACCCCTTGAATGGTTGCTACGGACCCCCAGGGGTCCACGGACCCCCATTTGAGACCCCCATTTGAAATATAATTTTAGAAGTACTATTTTAAACAAAATGTAAAATTTGAAAAAACTTAATTATTTCGAAACTTAAACAAATTTACCCCAATAAGACAAATGGCAAGTGTATCTTTAATTATACACCTGAAACAATAATTATTTTTTTTTTCATAACAAATTTATTTTATAACAAAATAAAAAATAAAACAACACGATTTTAACAGAAAGAAGTAAACAAAATATAATTTAAAAAGTAAATCAAAAAGTAAAATAATTTTCACGCTAAGTGTTTTTACAAATTTTTAACCCTAATCGCACTTTCGAAAAAAAAGAAGAAATAATAAGAAAATATAAATATCTTTAACATGTCTTGGTTCCTGTTTGTTAAAAAAAATAAAAATTTTTGCTTGGTATTATTAGAAAATCATTTGGTCTGACAATGAAATGAGCATAAAATGCTGTGCTTTTTTGCTTTTTTTCGTTTTGCAGTTCTGTTTTAAGTTGAAGTTGTCACGCTATTTAATAATAATTTTTTGTTTTGTGCATAAACAGGTGAATAAGGGGAAAATATTAAGAAAAAGGTTGTTGGTTTTGTATTAGAAATATAATTAGAAAATTTATTTTTTTAGGGATCACTTCATAGCAGTAAGCAAAACATTAACTTTTTGACAAATAATTTTTCTTTAGCAAAAGGCACGAAATTATTCGTAATTGTTCTATTGATTTGCGATTTTTTAAGTTGCACACAAAAATTATTCAGATTTGGAATGAGATCTGAGCTACGGGTACATACATTTTTGGTTCAATTTTTATGTTAATAAATTACGAGGAAGCATCAACAATTATGCGAAATTTAAAATAAAAACATAGATAAAATCAATTATTTCATAAATAATATTCTTTTTTTATATTAAAATTTAATTAATTTAATTTAAAATTAATTTAAACGTTTAAAAAAAAATATTATTGTTAAAAATTAGCCAACCAAAAGAGTAGGAAGCTTCTTAATTTTTACAAATAAGCTTTTGTTTCCTAATGTAAAGGGTACCCCGTTAGCAACATCATGTTACACCCAGTTCATACACGTCAAGTTTTCTTGCAGCAATTTTGAATTTTGTGGAAGAGAAAGGAGTTCAGAATCATTTTATTTCTCGTTTTCTCACCTACAAAATTTCTCGTATAAGTTATCATCGTATTTTATGTTTCCTCGAAAACTCCAGCCACATACATGAAAATATTGTCTCCATGGACAAACAAGAGCGATGATCCAAAACCCTATCAAAGCTTTCGTAAACAACATTAAATTTAAGTTTGTTTTTATTCATAGAGTTTTTTCCCTACGATTTATTTGCAATGCAATTTTAATCCAATGCAACTCCATAAAAAAAAAGTTCTTTAACACAAAATCAACCTATGAAACAAACTAATTAATAAGTCCGAGTGCTTAACGACAATTTTAGACACATTTACAATGCGGTAACATGTCCATCCAACAACAGCAGCAGTAGAAAGGAAAAATAAACAAAACCAACAAAGGAAGTAATTTGTCTTGTAGTTATTTATAAGTTTTCTTACGAACAACAATACTGTTTAGTATTGGTGTCCTTTAAAATCCTTTAAAATACAACAGTGATATCTAGAAGCATAAGCACACAGAGACAGACACTCGACAAGTCAGTTGAAAACAAATAAAATGGTTTAACTATCATTTCAATGGAGATTGGATTGAGTGGCATATGGTCTCAGTGGGGGTGTTAAAATTTTGTACTGTTTTCTCTTCCACTCTGCTCTCAGCTGGAAACATTAGTGTCATTGTTGTAGATTTTAATTTAGAAAATATTATAATTACTAGTTTATGTTGTTTTTGTTGTTGGCCAACAACAATTGCAGTGACATAAATATATCAGTCATCCTACTCTTCTGCTGCTCTTCTTTAAATGCTCCTTTAAATTAAATGTATTTTTTATTTTGAATGTTTTGATTATTACAACTGTTAAAGCTGCATTCAAAAGTTAAAAAAAATAAGATTTTTTAAGACTCAAATCGGTTCAAATACCGGGTTCACACACGGCAATTGTACTTGCAGCAATTCTAAATCTTGTGGAAGAGAAAAGAGTGCAAAATCATTTTATTTCTCTTTTCCTCACCCACAAAATTCAGAATTGCTGCAAGAAAAATTGCCGTGTGTGAACCCGATACAAGGAAATTTGAATTTATGTTGAAATCAACGCTTATGAACTAATTTTTGGAAAATCTGTTTAATATTTTTTTCTTGCATTTAAATATTTTTAAAGCCACATCAGCTCTTTCTGAAATTCATTTGGGATTTTATTTTCTTAATTTTATATTCAAGATTTTAAAAAGACTTGCTTTTCATCCCAAAGGATTTCAAAAAGCAACTTAACAGACCGAACGGACGGTTCTGCATTTACAAAAAGTACTCTGAGTACTCAAGTGCTTTGAAAACTTCTTGGAACTACATGAAGACGCTTTCCAGTAAAGTTTTTTGTTAATTCAAATGATTTTGATTTTTTTTATAACTTTTATAAATTATTTGTTACCGCTCCTGGTAAATCTACTTAAATAACAATAAAATTGATTGTAAAATGATTTAGGTACTTAAATTACGAAAATGATGACCCAAAATTTATTTTTTGTTCAATCATAAACTAAAACGTTGTGGGATTTTCTTTCTTATACACAGGTAGTTGTGGAGTTGTTGTAGTAAACTTTTGACCTTAACCCGATGAGAAAATATCCAATGGTGGTTAATCACAATATGGTTTTCTTATGGGGTTCCAGAACTTAAACACGTCAAACCGGCGGCTTCAAGCCGATTTTGAGTCGATATAAATGGAGGCGGCGCGCCGTCGGTTTGTATCACTACTTGCCAAATTTTGTAAGAAGTCATTTTTATAAATTTCTTAATCCAGATTACATCTTTAATTTCTTACTGAGCTGAAGTGCACATACAATTCGGTTCATACCAAGTTTTCGGTTGCAAAAAAAAACTGCACAATTTCCCATTTTTTTTTTTTTTTTTTTGGTCAGATTAAGTGAGGTATTTGTTCAATAATTTTATTGATCAATTCTTGCTGGTAAAGTCAAGTGAACCGTTTGGATTTTATTTAAAAAAAAACGACAAAAACAACAACAAAAACACAGCGAAGGGCAACTAAATAGCACAAAAAAGAACATTAAATACGTTAAATTATAAAAAAAAATTCTTATAGTTTCCCTCTCCTAAACTTCAACTGTTTTCCGTTGCCAACAATTTTTTTTTACTTTAGTCATTATTTCTTTTCTTTGCAATTGTCTTTGAAGGACATTTGGACATCAATTGATGGTTTGATTTCTTTTTAAGTGTGTGTGTGTCATTTCCTTTTGCGGACAATATTTTACTGTTACGTAGAGTATCAGTGTTAAATTCATTCTGGTTGTTTGTGTGCGTCACATTTTGAATGCATTTTTGTTTTCTGTTTTTTTTGTTGGTTCTTTAAATGACTCAAGTTGGTCATTTATCTCTTCGGTTTTCTATATTTTAAATTTGCTTGTCACGTCACATGTTGTGTCGGTGCTTGGTTGCAATATTTCCAAACATTTGCGTGCCAAATCAACGTTAATTATAATTATCTATTGATTTTTGTGGGGTTGTAAAGATATAAAAAGAAAATGTTAGATGGACGTAAAAATATGATCTAAAAGATTGAATGACACTACAACTAAAATCATTTGATAAATCTTAACAATTTAAAATAATTTCAAAATATTTTAAAAATGACCTTAATCAATAATAATATTAACTAGAGGGAGAAGAGACTACATGTGTTTAAAAATGGGTTTCAATATTAAATGTAAAAGAAATAAAAATAATTGCCAAGCATGCGATAGGAAACATTGAATTGTTGAAATAAAAAAACAAGAATATTTAAAATTGAATTTCAATTAAATTTAAACTTAAATATCAAAGGTTTGGCAGAACCACAATAAAACAATAAAAATACACAAATTTTCCTAAACAACTGATATTCAAATGAAAAAAAAAAATATTTTTTTTTTTTGCCCTTGAGATCGCCGCGTAGTAAATAGAAATAATTTTCGATGAATTTATGAAACTTTTTTGTATCAGAAATCACTTGAAACTCGTTCATGGAGAATTTTTTATTGCAATGCCCAACTCCTTTCATTTTAAAAGTACAAAAGTTTTATAATTATTTTTTTTTTATTATGTGAAGCTTCATCATTAACAACTCGGAATCAATCAATTTTGCTTTATGTTGTTTCAAAAATATTGCAGCACACCTCCATTATTGCCAAAAAACAAAATGTATGTCCTTGTCATTATCACCATAAACGCCATCAGTGTTGTTACCATCATAATGATTATAAGAGTGAGTGACTAAATGAAGAGAGACAACTTGATGTGCGGCGAACATATTGTAATATTTGTCTTTCAATCAGTGCCAACATGTGAAGAAATTATGAAATGTAAAGGTATTTTTTGTGTACAGCAT
Organism: Cistogaster globosa; assembly: GCA_937654795.1. Taxonomy (NCBI): domain Eukaryota; kingdom Metazoa; phylum Arthropoda; class Insecta; order Diptera; family Tachinidae; genus Cistogaster; species Cistogaster globosa. The sequence continues at coordinate 118,836,885 of OW569406.1, read as the reverse complement.
CGCAGCAATTAATTAAAAAAAAAAAAAAAAAAAGAGAAAATTTGAGAGAGAAGATTTCACAGAAACCTAAAGTGCTCAGAACCAGACGCCTGATCTACAGTTGGATTCCATTTCCCAACATTTTTTCCCTTTCTTGTTCATTCATATTGTTCATCGGTATGTATTAAGTCTGATTTAAATGTCAAATATTATTTATGTTTAGGCATATTTTCGTTAACCATTTTCTCTTTCAAAACACTATTGTTTTCCTAATTAACTTGAAATTTTATAAGCAATTTTTAGTTCGGCTGAAGTTCCTATTTTTTAGCTTGTAATATTATGTAGAAACAATTATGTTTATGTTATGTTTCTTTTCGCTAAAAATCCCTTTTCATGGTAATTTATAAAAAAGGTATTTAGAGTAGGAAAGATACCCAAGCTCTTATTGTTCTTTCGAGTTTTCCAATACCACAAGAAACCACGCCATTCATAATAGAAACGAAATGCTCTGCTAATTTCTACTCTCAAAACAGCTTATTTTTTAATTATTTAAATTTTAGTATCAGGGCACACGAAAAATAACATAAACATATGAAATCAAAAATAGTCTATTAATCGAATAATCGAATAATTATCAACAAAAATCTAAAAAAAATTTAAATTTGAATAATAACTAATTCGATAAAGACTAATGAAAACAGGGTAAAGGATTCATGCTGCATTTTGTAAAGTGTTGACATGACCACCATCACTCGTCAATCAATCATCAATTAGTGACATTTAGACATAAGTAAGAAGGCAAAAGTTCTGTAAGACTGGCTGGCTAATTGAAGAACCTTTTAATTAAAAAATTATTTTTCATTTAATACAAATTTTAAAATCGTAAAAAAGTCATTCAGAACTAACATCAAAAACAACGACACTAAATTAAAGAAAAAAAGTCTGAGCACCATATTTGAGTCGTTTGTTTTCAAAATGGCATAAGTCACTTTGCTTTGTGGTCTTAGTTTTAAAGGTTTTAAAAGTATTGAGGTCAAGTCCGGAGAAGACATTCTTCCTGTTATTATCTCAGGATGCTTATTTTTCTCCAATAAAAATTTTGGCCAACATAAAATCATGGCAGTTCTTAGCATTTATTTTTTTTTTTAAATAAGTGACTTATGCCACTTTCAAAAGAAACGGTTCATTTAAATCTCAAATCAATTACTTAAGGCCATAATAAGGAATAAAATTTCTTTGATATTGTAATTAAGTAGAGTGCGTCCTTTTAGCGTCAGCAGGATACTAAAACAAAATCACTTCAATTGCAGTAGCAAAAGACACAAATACTTTCACGACAAAAACAGGGAAGAAACAAAATTATAAAAAGATAGATTTAGAAAAAAGGAAAAGTTTATAAAAAGTTTAAAAATATATAAATTTTAAACCCGAAGGCATGCAAAGAAAATAAATCCCGGAAGAGAAATATAATTAAAATGCAAGACAAACAAAGAAAACTTAAAAATTTAAAAGAAGCAAAACAAGTGATTTAAGTTGAAAAAAAGTCACAGTTTAAAGAAAATGCTTGCGAGTAAAATTATAAAGTACCAGTACAAGTATTTTTCCCCCTTAAGAATTGTAAAACAAATGCAAAAAAACAGCAACAAAGAAAAAGAAAAGTCTTAAAACAAGAAAATGGCAACATGGTAAAAAGATAAAATCAAAGAAAAGATTAAAATAAAAATAAAAAACTTTATTAAAATAAAATCTGGGATGAACTTAAAACGCATTAAAAAAAAAGAAATAAAATTGCAGGGAAAACAAGACAGGACAAGATTGCAGCCTGTATAGTTGAGAACAAAAGTAAAGCAACACAATAGGTACTTGGACATGTTAAAATGGGATTAAACTTTAATTTTCTTGCTCGCAAATCTCCAATTTTGCATCTTTTAAACACTTTAAGTTTAAACTCAAAGTAGAAACGAAATTAAGAAACAATAGACTAAAATATTAGATTCACTTTACACCCATCACACTTCGCAGCACCTAACAAACACGTTTTATTTTATGTGTTTTTCACATGATTAGAAACGAGTAGAGTTGAACTCAATCCGCATGTCATACCTGCGAGGTATTTAACTTAAGGGCACAAAAAACTCATCGCCATCTAGTGAAGAGTTAATAACAAATGAGTTATAACAAGCAACATAAAAGACTACAAGCAAAATGTTAAAATTTATTTTGATTTTTAGCTGTTTTGCAACATAAATCAATTGAAAATGCAGATGTAGAAAAATTGACACAAAGAATTTTAATGCGAGCAGAAAGTAAAAAAAAATACGATTTCCACATGCATAAATATAGCGAAATGCATGCTTTGTAAGCAAAGGAAATGCAAAAGAATATATAGAAATGCATTGAAATTGCATTAGAAATTTAGATACGAGGGTGATCTTAAAATTGCAAAATCTTTGTTTTTAATCTTGAAAAGCAATATTAAACAAATTAGAGTGTTATATTCGGCTATGTCAAATCTTATATACCCTTCTCCATGTATGTTAAAAAAAAAAAAATCAAAAATCGAAAAAATCAAATATTAGGGTGAAAGAAAATTAAAAAATTAAAGAAATATTTTAACATAAAAATTTTATCTTTGGCTCTCAATGGGTTAAACATTTTTTAAAAAATTTGTATTTTCTAAAAGATCTCTTCAAAAGCTTTTTAATGAAAGCCATATTGATATCTTAAAAAATGTGGCGCACAATCGTACTTTTCTATGAAAAGTTCAGAGGCCCATAACTCGAAAAATATGGACGGACGTCTACTTTTACATTTGATATTTTTTTTTTCTATTTTTTAATTCTCTATTGCTTCACATATTTTTATACCCTTCAACACGAAAAGTGAAAAAAGGATAAAACTAAGTTTGTCATTCCGTGTGTAATTTCTACAATATCAATTTCCGACCCCATAAAGAATACGAGTATATATTCTGACTTCTTATGCATAGCGAAATCGATTGAGTGACGTCCGTCCGTGTTAGTGTTGAAATTAAGTTTGCCGAGGCACTAGATGTGCTAGAACAAATAAGTACGTCATTCGATCAAACATAGTGTCGAAAGAGGTGCTATTGGAAATCAGCACGATCGTTCCATGTCATTGGAGGCAGCAGGCATAACACCACGCCTACCTTTAATTTTTTCATGTCATTTGGAACAAGAAAGTAAATCCAATACTAAAAAAAAAACAAATATATGGGGCGTTAGAGAATTAAAAAATAAGAAAAAAACAACAAGTAAAAAAATTGACGCTCGCCCATATTTTCCGAGTTACGAAGCTCTGAAATGTTCAATTTTCTTAAAATGTCAATATGGGTACCATTTTAAAGGTTTTGAACAGATTTTTCAGGAAGTACTAAAATTTTTTAAAAATTTTTAACCCATTAAGAACCGGTGACATTTTTATGTAATTTTTTTTTTAATTATCTGTCATTTCAATGTTTGTTTTTTTTTTTTTTTGTAATTGGAGTTATTTTACTAAACTAGATTTACATACTATTATAACTACGTAAGCTTTTCTATACAAAAAAATATTGCTACGTAATTCCTTTTATAAAAAATATTAACGCTACATAACTTTTTCTACTTCAAAATTGTTTTGGGAAAAGGTTTTCTTTGAAAATCTTTTTGCTGTCAAACTTTTTTATAGGAATTCATATGCACAAAATCTTATAAAGAAACCAAAAAAAAATTTTTTTAAAGTAATTAAACATAAAAAATTCTCATGGAATATCAATCTGCACGAAACATTCTCTACAGAATTAATGTCGCTGTTAAAATTCGGCTGGTAAGATATTTGTAAACAAAACTTATTACTTGAAAAAAATTTTAAGAGTGAAAAAATTATTGTTAAAAGTTAAACAAAAATAATTTTTATTAAAATAATTTTGCCGCCATCCTCGCATTTAGGAAAATGGCGTGTCAAAGATTAATTGACACTTATGTTTGTACAGAAAATTCAAATTAATTAATGCAATGTCAGTTTTTTATTTTTTTCTTTTTCGATTTTTTGCTTAAATCATTTAGAGATTAGTTTTGATTTAAAGGAAATCGCTATTAATCGGATTACAAAAAATTTAATTTAAAACTAAAAATGTTTTCTAAAAAAATTCGGAAGAGCCAAAAAAAAATAATAAATAAAACTAAAACTAAATAAAATTGCTTTTAATAAAAAATTTCTTATATAACTTTTAGTTGGCATTTTGTAAAATAACTTACTTTTAAAAAAAAAAATTGGTCGAATGAATAGTCAATGCTGATCAAAGTGTAATTGATTACGTGATAAATTGATTAAAACTTACCTAAAAAGAAATAAAAAGGAAAACAAAAATTATTATAAAATAGAAAAAAAAATACATGTATAAATTATAGGAAGTAAAAACTCTATTAAAAAAGAAAACTTTTTAAGCCGCAAGAAAATAAAAAAAGGGATTTCAATCTAAGCCGTGTTACGAACATCGACTACAAATAAACATGTTTTTATGGTATAAAAGTCAGTTTGCAGGCTAAAAAAATGTCTTAAATTATTTGCATCCGTTTTTAAAGTACTTTTCCTGTCAAGTTTTCTTGTGGCTCGAAACTGATAATAAGTAGAGTGTGTTAAATAGAAAAAAAATTGCAGTGATTAATATCTGTAATAGTTTCTTTTCTATTCACGTATAGCTTTGAATTTTAGTTCAATATATTTTAAAGCTTAAATAAAGACTTTTGTTTGGATCCTAAAAGTATGCTACGGTTGTTGGCAAACCACCAAAGTATGCTTTACAAATATGCAGAAGTTAAATTAATTTCAAATAAGCTCTTGGAAAGACTTGCTGGCATAAATAAATATTGAATAAAATAATAAATATAAGCAAGTAAAAGTGCTATATTTGGCTATGCCAAATCTTATATACCCTTCATCCTGTATGTAAATCTAGTTTAGTGAAGTAACTCCAATCAAAAAAACACAAATATTGAGGTGCCAGAGAAATAAAAAAAAATTAAATAAAAATATTATTGGTTCTTAATGGGTTAAGCATTTTTAGAAAATTTTTGTATTTTCTAAAGCATCCCTTTAAAAGGTTTTAAATGATATCCATATTGATATCTTAAAAAATATGGCGCACAATCGAACTTTTCTATAGAAAGTTTAGAGGCCCATAACTCCGAAAATATGGGCGAGCGCAATTTTTTTTCCTAGATGTTTTTATTTTCTTATTTCTTAATTTTCTATCACCTCATATGTTCGTTTTTTTTTTTTTATTGAAGTTACTTCATTGTTCCAAGTTATTTGAAAAATTAGATGCATGCGTGGTGTTGTGCCCGCTGCCTCGAAGGACATAGACCGATCTTGCTGATTTTTAATAGCAAAATTTTTTAAACTATGTCTGATCGATTGGCGTATTAAAATATTCTCTGGCTTATCTAATGCCCTGGCAAAGTTTATTTCAACAGTAACACGGATATACACATGGAGATCGCTAAAGGACTCAGAATCTATATACTTTATGGGGTCGGAAATGGATATTATAGAAATTGCAAACAGAATGACAAACTTAGTTTTATCCTTTTTTCACTTTTCGTGTTGAAGGGTATAATAAAAATTGATCTGCAACACTTTTATTTAAAAAAAGTACAACATAAAGTTATTTGCAATGAACAGCTGTTTAACACGATTTCTCTTCTTTGTCTCTCTCCTTCTCTCTAAGTGCCTCTCGCCTATTTTTCTTAACACATAATTGTTATAAAAATTTGTATAAATTGTACTATTTTAATTAACTATAAATTTTGGTAAACTAGTTTGCCACGGCTTCTGGTTAGAGAATAGTGTGATATTCATATGAAAGTATATGTAACCTACTTTTAGGAGTAAACATAATTAATTAAGCAACAGCTTTCATATGGTAAAAGACTTTTTTTTTGTATATTTAAAAAATTTATTGCTTTTAATTAACATTAAATTTTTTTACAGGCAACCACCTCCAAGCGGTGCCTTATTTCAACAATGACATACACACATACACACAAACATACATACATACGTACATAAAAACAAACATCGTTTTAGTTTGTGTATCAAAAAACTAACATACTGGGTTTGTTAAAAATTTTACCTTTCTCAACAAGGAAAAAAAATAGATCACGAGTTTATCCGTCTGTAGAAAAATACGAGAGTAGCTTTATAAGTCTTTAAAAAAATTGTTTAAAATTCAAGACAATATGTTGGGGCAACTTTTGTTGTTTAATAAAACTGCGGATAAAATGATTTTTTTGCTGTCATTAAAAGACTGAAGAAATTAATATTGAGTTGGGTGAAGTGTATTTAATATCAGCACTAATGAGTCAAGTGATTAATTGCAAACGTGATCATAAAGTATTGTATCTACAAAGAGTTGTGGTGGTCCCATTATTTTGTGACAAAAATTAAATTTTACTCAGTTAACGAAATGCAGTATACTAACGCGGTACAAACGAATTATCAGCAGTGAATGCTTCCAAATTAAACCACCACTAAGAAAGTAAATACATCCCAATCTGTTAATAATGATAAACAGGCCGTGATATATATTTATAATTATTTGGTCAGCCCACCACGAAACTCGAGATATAAATCAGCTCAGAGATAGTTAAACTTACGAAACCCTAAAAGTTGGACACTTTTCATATTTAAAGGAAATCTTTCATCCAGATAATGTTTGGATCCACATTCATCCAGTGTCAGTGGCAATTTTAAAAATATCGAATTATTACTTTGTCGCGAGGATCAAAGAATTTTAAAAACCATTACAAGAATTAATTATTATTTAATTTTTTTTCAAGGACTTTTTGATTTCCTCTCGTATTATTATAACATTACATGCATGTGGTACAACAACGTTTACAAACATTAATTCTGATATTGACTTTTTGCCAGAACACAAATTTGCGTAAACGTTATAATAAATTTAAAATACTGAACTAAAAATTAACAGTAAAAAACAAACCAGGCTTTTTACTTAATTAAGATAAAGAAATGCCAAATGGAAATATGTAGGAGATTTTTTTTCACGGATAACAACGTGCAATGCGAGGAATTACCGCATTTTAGTTTTTAGTTGCAGAAACCCAGGAAAAGAATTAAAGTTACAAGAGTGTAAGAGATAAAAAAAATTTTGGATCACCGAAAAGTTATTTAATAATTTTTGCAAAAAAAAAACCGACTTCAAAACAGACAAACTTAAAATTATATTTCTTTAGGATGGTAATTATACATTAATTATATATATTCTATTACATTCGAAAAAGATTGCATCAGGAATGTTTATAAGTCGTAGAACAAAATATGAATGCTGACACAGTGAAACAAAATTTGTTTAAATTCTAAACTTTAGTCTATAACTGTTCACAAGATTAGCCACTTACATCAAATTACAACCATTAGGGCACCCTTTAATTTCTAATTTAAAATATTTACTCTTGTTATTACACTTGATATTGCAATAGACATTATATCCAATTTTCAAGAGTTTGTCTGTAACGGTTTCAAAGATAGGGCCACATAGGGACACCCTTTAATTTCCAATTTCAAGTTTGCTACTTGTTCTAGCGGACTTAGTAATAAAGGCTCTGTACAAAATTTCTATCAACTGTCTACAACTGTTCACCAGTTTCGTCATATTTATCAAATAACAGCAACTATTGAAACACCATTTGACATTCTGTTTTATTTTCAAGCGCTTGTATATAACGGTTGAAACGACAGGGCCAATAGGTCAATTTACTTCAAATATGGGAACACCCTTTAATTTCTAAATTCAAATTTTATACTTGTTGTTATAGCAGACAATACAGCTGTCTGTTTATAACGGTTCAAAAGTTTGGCCATATTCATCAACTTACATCAACTATTGGGACACACTTTAATTTCCAAGTGCAAATTTTAAACTTCGTCTTATAGTGGACTTAGCAAGATAGGTCTTTGTAAATTTCGACTATCTGGATATAACAATATAAAAGTTTGGCCACATACATCAAATTACATTAACTTTTGGAACACCCTTCATTTCTAACTTTGAGTGCTTATACTTGTTATTATAACAGTCTTAGTAGTCGACATGTTGTCCAACTTTTAAGCGTTTGTCTACAACGGTTTAAAAGATAGGTGCATACAAGTCAGTTTACGTAATCTATGGGGACACCCTTTAACTTTTAGATTATTTTTGTATTATTTTTTGCTATTGGGAGCTATTGAAATACGCATTTTTTTAAATTTTAAAGAAGTTCGCTTTATGGTTCATAATACACTTAAAATATATGTATGTTGTATGGGGACACCCTTTAATTTTTAAGAACCTGAACTGCTTTTAAAACGGGACCAATCTATAAACATAATCTATCAAATTACAAAAAGTTTTCAAAATAAGTTTAGAATGACTGAGTCCTGCAGGCACAAACATAAAACAGCAACATTCACTCGAATTGATAACCTCCTTCTTTTTTTAAAGTCAGTTAAAAAACACCAATTCGGCATTAATAAAATGTTGCTGGCATAAAGGTCGTCTTTAGAAAAATTTTGCATTCACTAAGAAACTAATTTTCTTGAGTTTTCTTTAAAAATGTCTCCAGGTCAACTGAAGAACTTTTGTGAAACATACTTTTAAAATGAAAGAAAAAAAAAGAAAGAAACCATTATCTACAATAACTCAAATTATCGGTAAAAAAAATCTCATTTTATATAATTTTTTTTTTTTTTTTTTTGAGTGTACTACGAGTGAACTACTGATACACTTTAATTTAAACAAAACAAAGTAGATACATTTGTATTATGTCTTATATATGTTATGATGTATAATCAACTGCTTTTGAGAGAATTAAGTAGAACAAACTAAAGAGAAAAGTGTGCGTGAATATAATAAATTCATGGCTGAAAGTATGCAATTGTTTTAAAGCCTGTTTGCACTTAATTTTTTTTTAACAATGATACAACATAACAATAGTTGTGTTTTAGTAAGTAAAGAGATTTGTGTGTGCTGGTTTAATTTTGTTTATAAAACGTACATACACACACACATACAAACACAAACAACTCAATTGTTTCAGGCATTTAATGTTTAAAAGCAGCAAAGCCCCAAGGTATGCTTTACTAAAAATTTTTAATTTTTGTTTTTAATTTATTTGCATGATTGTGTAGAAAACAAGCAGAATTGAATCTGTTGAGTCTAATTATGTGAAAAATTCTATTGTTTGTATCGACGTAACACATGAAAGTTAATTTTATAACAAAAGCTTTGACAGACACAAGTGCATGATGCAAAAAGCACACCAAATGATGATATATCTTTAGAAAAAAAATCTATCAGTAATTAAAAATAAAAATTAGTAGGTTTTTATAAATTAGCCGGTCTATAATGAAATGCTTTTTTTTAAAGAGCTGTGTGCTCATTTTTACGATGTTTTTTTTTTGCGTTTCGTATTAAACATCGTTTAAATGCTCGCTGTGGCTTCTTAAGGTGGCACCAATTAGAGGGAGTAAACAAAGTTGATTTATTGCGATAACCATGCGACTTAGACTCGTTTAGTTCATTTACGAACTAGTTCATTTAAACGTTTCCATCGATTGAACTAAGTGAACTAGTTCATTTTTTTAAGTACACCTAGTTCATTTTTGAACTATACTTTGTATTTGAACTACCAGACAAGATGAACTAGAATCCATGTCTTTGTTTCCTTGTTGACGGCGTTGTTGCCATTATATTTTGAAAAGAATATTGGAACTACAACAGCTTTTAAACAAAAGAACGTTTCAATTAAAATTTAAAATACAAACAATACGTAAACAGAACATTTGAACTAAGAGAGACTTTGAACTAAAGAGAGCCTTTAAAATATATTTTGAACTGGTTTTTCTTAACTCAAACTTTTTCAAACTTTGAACTAAAAAGAGCGATCACTAAATTGAATTAAATGGAACAGTGTGATGCGACTTAAGCCAAATCCAAGAACGTATAATACTTGTGACTTGTATTATATTTACGTCACACTAGATTTGATGTTTTTCAATAAAATTCAATCAAATGATGGCATCGCCCCTAATTTGCATGAACATAAGTAACCAGTTATGGGAAAGTGTCCTTCCTATTTAAACACATGCATGCTGACACATATGATTGACGTAAACCTTAAAGTGTTTTTCATTTTAATAAGTAAATTTATAATTACATGGAGCCACCCTAATTGAAAAACAAGATATTGTTGCCTACTTTTAGGTATTTTTTTTAATGATATTAAAAAAGTCTAATTAATTCATGTTGCGTTAGCAAATTCATGTTGCCTTCATCTTTATCTTTTGCTTTTTAAGGTTTTCTATAAAATTGATATTTGTGTTTTGTCATCAGATTTTTTATTGGTTGGCAAAAGAATGCCTCGTTTTGGGTTTTGTTGCTAATTAAGTTTGTTTAGCTAAATATTTATATAATCAGCCAAAATCTATTCAAACACAAAAGAAGCCATGCAATTTTAATTGAGGATATATTTAAGTGTTAATTATTATAGTTTGACCTTATTTCTTTTAATTGAAAACAAAAACTAAAAAAAATATTTTTAAAAAATTTACTGCCTGCTTTTAGGCATTTAAATTAAAGTACACACATGAGGAACTATTATTTTTAATCACTATAAACTTAATCAGTTTTTGCCCAAACTGTAATAATTAATTTATTTATTCATCAATTTTACTTAAAAGCGAATTATTAAAAACTATTAAATCAAACGTCATCATACTGTCATGGCCAGCTTATCATCAACTATGATAACTATAGATGGAATATTTTATTTTGACCTTAAACACATCCAAACATCAAAAAAAATTTAATCAAAACGGTATTACACGGCTATAAACCGGAAGTTAGTTTTAAGTGAATTGGAAATATGAAAAAAAAAACTCAATAAACTGTGAAAAAGAAAATATTACTGAATGTGATGTCGATTCAACCAAATTTCATTTAAATTCATAAACTTTTTTTTTAAAGCGCACACATTCAAATTGCAAAACTAATAACAAAAAATATACTGTGTTTACCCAACATCATTTGAATTGAGGTGTTTTCATCATTTGACATCAAATGCAGTTTTCAAAGGTTAAAAGGAAATTTAGAGATTTACGGTTATACATTTTTTTCAAATCCTTCTTCTAAAACTTTCGTAATTTAAATATAAAAATAAATCTTGTTATGCAGGAATTGAGAAATTAATAGTTAAATAAATAAGTAAATAATAAAGTTAAAACTTGTATAATAAGAATGCAAATCTGGTAACTTTACGTATTTCGCTTAGTTGGTTAAGTCATCAGCCAAAAATAATAAATCTTTAGCAAAAATTATCACTAAAACAAATACGTATTTTTTGCATTCCTTCTGTATTCTGTTGGTAACACCCCGCTCCTAATGAATACGTAAGGCATTTAAAAAATAAAAATCAATTAAATTTTGATGTCACAATGGAGGAAAACATAATCAGCCCAATCATGAATGTTTTCACGGAATTTCTTTCTCACGGAAAAAAATTTTCTCGAGAAAATATTCCTCCAATTATGAATTTCGTGGGAACAAAAAACTAAAAAAGTGGCATCACCGTAATTTGAAGGAAGCTATTTTGATTATTTACATTAAATTTCTCTTTATTAACTTAAAATACCTACTTTTTTCCTCGAATTTGTATTCACTTTTCACAGTCAAAAAAATATTGGGGTGGCAGAGAATTAAGAAATAAGAAAAAAATTTAAGTATTACATATATAAAACTGTACATAAAAATGTCATCGGCTCTTAATGGGTTAAGCATTTTTTTTTATGTCCTTAAATACAGTGACGAACTAAATTATTGGCACAGAAAGCACTTTTAACATCGCCATTGATTTAAGGGCCTTGATAAAATAATTTTTAACAATCGATCGAATTGACGTCTGGGCATTGTGGCGGATGCAAGCCACATACGCACTACATGAGCCGAATTCTTCGGGTTACTACTGTATTGATAAGTGAACAATAATGGTAAATTCAACTTTTCGGCACTCTTTTTCAAGTTTTCTTTTAGAATATTCCTATATTTTATTTTGTTCAATGAACACCAACTTTCGCACGCCTGCGGCGGACATATAGCCCCATACAATCACGCATCCACCACCATGTTTTACGGTTGCAACTAGGCTTCGTTTTTCAAGCTTGTGTTGGCTTTCTCCACACCGTTTGGCGGCCATTAGAGCGAAATATATTAAATTTACTTTTATCCAGAAATAAAACTTGGTTCCAAAAATCATTTGGCTTTTACAAATATTCCTTGGCATATGCCAAACGCTTCTTTTGATTAACTAATGAAATTAAAGGTTTACGTCTAGCATCACGATAGTTATAGTTCGCCTCATGTAGTACTCTCCGGGCAGTAATGGGATGAACCTCTTTTCCAAACTCTTGTTTAATCTTTGCAGCAATCTGTGTTGTGTTTCGGATTTACATTTACCTTTTAGACTATCTAACTGTATTCACGGCTTCTAAAAGCCTTAGGCCGTCCTAAATGTTTAGCATTTTCAAACGTTAATGCTACTTTGAAACGCTGCACGATGCTCCGAATGGTATAACGGCTTCTTTCCATTATTTCTCGATTCTCATCGATTGGTGTATTTGAATATTCTCTAACTCATCTAGTGCATTGGCAAAGTTGAGCAACACTATCACAAACAAACAGACGGACATCGCTCAATTGCTATGCATAAGGACTCGGAATAAATATACTTTATGGGGTCGAATAAACTTTAATATACCTTTTTTCAACTTCGGTATAACAATAATAATTTTTCTTATGCTTAATATTGATTAACGGTCCACGTTTGAAATACACTCGAAAAAATATATTTTATCCTGAGTTAAGAATTTGTGCATTTTTAAGTTCTACCTACTTCTTGCTGAAAGCGTTCTTTATCTCTAAATAATTTTAAAACATTTTCTAAAGTTTATCGTTTTTATTATGTCATTCTTAATTTAAAGTGAAGCCCCTTCATAAGCCTAAAAGAAAAAGGATTAAATATGTTCCGACATTTTTTTTAATTGGGACAGTTTTGTATAATTTTTTTTTAATAACGACAATTTTTCTATTAATTTTTTTTAATTATAAAAAGGTTTTAAATTTTATAACTATTACGGCATTTAAACTATGCAATTTTTCATGACATTAGCATGAAATTGTTGTTTTTTAATGAAGCAAGAGGGGTAGGCAACATGGCATTGCTTAAACTTTGAAGGGATGTTACTGTTTTTTTTTTCATAACGTATATCGCTTGAACTTAAATAGAAAATTGAAAAAAAAAAATGCCTCAAATATTGCATAGTGTAAATCTAGACTTTCTAGACATTTATTTTTTTTTTTTCAATCTTCAACTTAGTCTATTAAATAATTACAATGATAAAAATGCTGACGACCTTCTGTTGGTATCTAAATTTTACTGTCCTCTTTCCAATTTATCACAATTAATAACGAATTTAAATCAAAAGGTTTTTCCCAAGTGAATATTCCTCTAAAAATATGGCCAATTAAACAAAACCAAATTGTTGCTTAACACAACAAAATTGTTTGTTGTTTTCTCACCATGGACATGTGCAAAATACAAACCCATCCATGAGGACTGTTTAACTAAAAAAATTCTTTTAATAATTCTTGTAACCGGGCATATTGGTTTTTTGTTAACAATGCAACTACAACTACAACTATAACAATAAATAAAGGAAAAATCCAATATTTAGTTGGCAAATATTAACACGTTTTCAGAGAGTTTATGTACCCAACACATTGAAACATTTATAAATTTACACGTGCATACTTTTGGGAGTTTTGTTCAAAAAGTATAAACGTGTGAAAAATTTTCATTCATTAAATAAACAATGGAAGTTTATTGTTCTTTTTTCTCTTGTTTTACTTGAAACAGTTTTAAACGAATCCTTGCATTGACCAGTTAATTGTAGAAAAATCAAATGTATAAATCAAACTAAATGAGACCTGTACAATTAGGCCGAAACGAACAGAAAAGAAAATGTGCACTGATTGTTTATTTTAAAGTCCAATTTTTGTTCGCCAATAATAAATAAATAAATATTTAAACATTTATTTTTAAATAATATCAAAGACGTTTCGCTATGATCTTTTAGATAGGAATAAATTTCTATCTTTATTGAAAATATGCGGGGAATTTTTTGAATTCAGTATCTCTTTAATTTCCTCTCGCGCGTTTATTTAAGTAAATAAAATATGAAAAATTAAGCACAGGAGACACCGATATAAAACCACGAACGATGTGAACGTTAATCATTAACATTATTGTTTCCAGTTGTGCATCATGAGGCATGACATTCAAACACACATTCATACATCGCTTACTTTCATTTAGTAGATCATGATGCTGCTTGAATGCGGTATTTTAACACCGAAAAAAAAACAACAAAAAATAAAAAATAAAAATATCTGTAGTCAAGGTAAGAATTTGCTGAGTTTCTGTTTGTATAACAGCATTGAAGTTCTTCTTCTACGTCCAAGTGTGAATCATTTAAACCTGCTTCTGTTTCTTCTACATGTTGGAGCGACAGTGGTGTGACCCAAAATGTATATTCTCTCGTGGTTTGCTTTGGTTTATGGCCATACGAAACTTTATAAATTTAATTCTCATGTTTAATTAAAGCTTTACTTTCTTGTTTTCTGTTTAAATATAATTCCTTATTAAATAAATATTTTAAATAAAAGACAATAAACACTTGTCTGTACAAAACAAGCCAAGGTAAAAAATCACAAAAAATAAATTTCATTTTAATGTATTTACTGTAACACGACGTGCTGAAGGTTGTAACATTTTACAGGATACAATGGAACGGAAATTTGGACATTTTTCTGTACAAAAATTTTTTATTTTATTTAAAATGAAAAAAAGAATGAATAAATAATAGTGCCCTCTGCGTCTAAAAAGCCATTTGAATTAGGGATGGGCATCTCTCAAGTTATAATAGTAAATCAGGCGCTATCGTAATAATTATTTTATTTCTCTCCCGTGAGCAAAAAACTTTTATTGTGAGAGATCGTACATGAGTGGAATTTTTACGTGATTGGGTTGTGATTATTTCTCTTTCTTGTCCTTTTTAGGGACTTTTTTAACTTTGTTTTCCCAACTAGAGAAAAATTTAAAGCAGGTAGAATCATTTTTTTTTTTCACTAAATTTAAACTAGAATAGAGTGAAGGCAACACTAAAAAAACAAACATTTAAAAAATGTTAGAAGCAAAAGCTTTAAAAAATAAAATATGTTTATTTCTTAATTTTGCTTGCCGTTTTTTCGAGAGTAAATCGAAAATGTGGGTTTTTATTAACGTGACTAATACTATTTCGCACTCACGTGTACGTGCATAAACATGAGCGAGATAAATAAGGTCGTAAGTGACCGTGCATGAGTAAAACTTTTTTTCTCGTGAGCCTGCATTATTGTGAAAAGCCATTCACGATTCCACCTCCAATTGAGGCTGCTGTATTCAAAGTGGTAAACACGTTGACTACAAACTTGGTTGTCCAGGGTTCAATCCCTGCGGCAATAAAAAAAAGTAAAAATGCTTTTTTTTCTGCTTAATGGTATAAATACATATTCAGAATTAACATGAAAACGTGCAGCCTTCTTCGTCGGTACTTTTTCATAGCATATTCGCCGACGAAGTAAAATAACTAACTCTCTATCTCTCTACTTTTACCGCCTGTCTTATCTCTCATCTATCCCTTTCCTAAAAGAATGTAGCACAGTTACAAAAATAACTAAATAGGTTTTAATGCCTAAAGTGCTACTTCTCTTTAAAAAAAAAAGAAAAAAAAATAAGTCTTGTATATTTTATTGTTTCAATGAAAGAAACCAATTATTTTAATTAAAATCTACTCAGGTTTTATAATCTTTCTCACGTTTTATAAATCCTAATACTTATGGTTGCTAAGGAATAATGCTTAACAAAACCTATGCTTTTTAAGACCGCCCTCGTATACACTTTGGCTTCTAACATTATTCTAAATCATCATTTTTCGCAAACAACCCACAAAAAATTTTTTTATTCTTCATTCTGTAGAGGAATAGTGTTTCAAAATATAAGATTTATTGCCAACTTATTGTTAAGGCCTTTATAATCTAGAACGTCATATTAAAATGATTTAAGAGGTGTCTTAATATAAAAAAACAAATTACACAAGAGTGCTGGGAGAAAAAAGGATAAAGAAGAATTTTCTACGTTGATGAATATGAGTTCTTAATTTAACTGCACTAAATATAGGCGATAGTAATTTTTTTCTAATATAACTTTTTGCTATAAAAAATTTATTTACATTTAATTATATTTTAATTTCGAATTTTCTTAGTTTTAAAATTTGTTTTCAAGTATTTTAATTGAATATTATTATGCTTTTTATAACCTGCTTTGGCACAATGTAAGTGTTATACAACACCATGAGAATAAGAAGTTTGCTAATCAGCACAAGTGAACTAATTATAACTGAAAAAGATTTAAAATTATTTGCCCGATAGTAAATGAGTTTTGTAGAAATTGTTAAATTATTAAATTGGAGAGTGCTGGGATATGAACTTAAGCTAGTAAAGCATTCATGTGTTTCGTATTCAACGTGCTAACAATTTAAGCTACACGATTATGTTTTAACTGCCTTCAAAAAAGCAGTAAGAGCAATAAATTTTTAATGATAATGAAAGTTGGTTGGCATTATCAGTAATTTTATTTTTTTTTTATGTTACTAAAATTGGATGAATGTTATAATCAATGCACTATTTTATGGAAGTGTGTCGTACACAAGTTTAATGAAGCCAAACAAGATTTACATGTTGACCGCAGGTAAAGAAGGTGTCTTGAAGATGTTTTATTTTTCTAACTTGAAAATAATAACAATGTGTATGATAATTTATTATTTGAAGTCTTTTTTGTTTATTAACTAATTAACTTTTTTAATTCATTTCCTTCAAATATAAATATTTCATAATATTCTCATAAAATATTTATTATTTTATTTCAATACGAGGGCTGCTCTATATATTTCTGGCCTAATAGTGAAAATGCGAATATTTATAATCAAAAATGGTTTTATTGTTTTTCAAAGTATTCTCCAGCATGATTTATACACTTTTGCATGCGCTCAAACCAGTTGTCGAAGCACTTTTTCCACTCCAATTGAGACACCTCTTAAACATGGTTTTTGAACACTCCAACAGCTTCTTCTGGCGACGAAAATCGTTGACCACGCATTTTTTTCTTGATGTGCGGAAACAAGAAGAAGTCATTAGGTGCCAAGTCAGGGCTGTACGGCGGATGACCCATTAATTCGACGTTTTGGCCGGTCAAAAACGCTCTGGTTTGAGCCGATGTGTGAGAGCTCGCATTGTCATGGTGAACAATGATTCGTCTTCTCTTGTTGGTTTTTCGAATTTCTCCGATGACTTCAGGCAAACAAATTGTAGTGTACCACTTAGAAGTGACCGTCCTACGTTGCTCAAGCGGAACAGTCACCAAATGACCAGTTTTGCCGAAGAAACAGGCGACCATTTGCTTCGAAGTGCTTCTTCGACGAACAACTTTTGTTAGATTTTGCTTGTCTTTGAAGACCCACACGGTCGATTGTTGTTTCGTTTCGGGCTCATACGTGAGCGACTTTCAAATTGTGCGGGATCCAACGAGAAAAAACCTTTTTTACGGCCAGGTGTTTATGCAGTATCGAATGTATGCTGGTGGAAGAAATGTCCAAGGATGTCTCTATCTCTCGGTATGTCGCATGTCGATCTTGTATAATGAGCTCACGCATATAATCAATGCACTATTTTATGGAAGTGTGTTGTCCACAAGCTTAATGAAGCCAAAAAAGATTTACATGCTGTTCGCAGGTCAAGAAGGTGCTTTGAAGATGTTTTATTTTTCGAACTTAAAAATAATAACAATGTGTATGAAAATTTATTATTTGAAGCCTTTTTGTTTTTCAATTTTCCTTCAAATATAAATATTTCATAATATTTTCATAAAATTTTTATTATTCTATTTCAAAAGTAGCTATTGGGTTAATTTATTCAACCTGTTTGTTGTTAAGTTCCAAATGAAAAATTATTCTAGCTCGAGATCATTTCATTCATTTAAATATAGCAATTTCACTACAGCTCATATAGCTCATCCCACATTTTGTATTAAAATTCAAGCATTTTACATTTGAAACTAAACTGACCAACCAACAAAGCAAAAAGACAACAAAAATTAAAAATACTATTTTTAGTTTCCTTTTTTTCGTGTGAAGCAACTGTAGTTCTAGAATTTCATTTTAACAACCACAACGATAAGCCATTTCGCCGAACCGATACCGTTACTCAAAAATAAATATCGCCGATACCGATTCCGATACGCATATTGAAATTGAGCTCAAGTATAAATTAACAAAACTCAAGCAGAGTAATTCTTCTATTATACAAAATAACAGTATTTATTAATGAGCCATTCAAATCATCAAAATTTTCAATAGATTTCAGTTTCTAAAATTAAAATTTTCAAACTACAAAACGTCAGCAATATTTATGATTTTACAAAATAAACGATGGCATTCAGTTTAGATTGGCTCAAGATTTAAAATTGATATTAATAACATTTAAAAGACAACGAATTCCATTTAAGATCATGTTAAAAATAAATTAAAATTATAAAAACAACATTGCAAAAGATAAATATTTGAAATTGATATTAATAAGATGATTGTTTAAAAAACAAAATGTTCTTAGATTTTGCGGAGACAGACGATTTCTCAAATCCGTTTCAAGCAGACCTGCAGTGGAAAATAGTCTCTCAGATGCGACAGAACTCATTTGAATTTTATGTTCTGCTTTTAATATGTTATTTCACATAGCTGTAATGCAAAAAAAAGAGTTGAAAATTGAATATTTTGTTCAAAAAACTCTTTAGGAAAATATAAGAAGTATCGGAAGTAAAATATCGTTAGAAGTATTGCCGATATATCGATATCTGTATATCGATATCCGTAGTATTTTAATCAATTAATTTTGAAGTAGAATATTTTTGATACATTTTTATTCTCGTTGTTACCTTTACTCAGCTGACTGAGTTTGAATAAATTACGGGCGGAGTGCTGCATGCTAAAGAATCATGGAGACAAATGTTTATATATTTTTAATATCCATCTGACTGTCACTCTTCTTGTTTGTGGCAAGACACACCTTTTTCATTTCATTATTTCTGCTCTTCAAATGAAGGAAAAAGTTTTTTATTTTATTTGTTTTTTTCACGATTCAATGAAAATTAAAAATTTTATATTGAAAACAGAAAATGCATTTTCTCATGTTAGCAAAAACACCAAAAACGAAAATAAAATAGACTATAAATCATAACTGCTTACTAACACCTTCAACTACAAAATACTTTTATGACTTATTTCCTCCAGCCTTGAAATGCAGCAAAACACACGACCTTAAATGAACAAAACAAAATTAAGGCCATTTTATAAGAGTTTTTGTGCACTTGAACTATTGAATATTTTAAGGTGAAAAATAAAAAATTAAATTAAAAAACTAAGAAGAATTCTGAAAAAAGGGAATAAAATAGTGAGAGATACAAAACCGAAACCGTTTTATAAAGTTGAAATCTAAGTGGAAGGAATGTTTGACTAAAAAGTTAAAGTTCAGCCGAATGAATATTTAAACTTAAAAATATTTTATTTATCCCAAAAACAAGTTTTTTTATTAATCCCAATTACAATTAGTTTCAAAGAAATTGAACAAATCTGATAATAAATAACACAACGAAAATTTTTGTTATTTGACCCACCGTACATAAGTAACATGAATTAATTTATATCTTTCAAAAACATTTTTGAACATTTAACCTCAATATCAGATTAATGTACGCTAATAATATCTATGAGTGTGTGTGTGTGTGTCATGTGTTCATTTACATGTTCAAACTTGTCCTTAAATTTTCCCTCCATAAATATCGAAGCAGAAAAATTTTTTTTTACCGCAAACAATGTGCAGTTTTTTGTTTTTGCTTTTTTTGTGGCAAAAAGAAAAATTATCATAAATACCTCCTGTCATGTAATATTCTTCTTATGTACGCATGCATATATTTATGTATGTATGTGTTAAACGTGTAGTTATGTGACATTTTTTCTATAATGAACGCACACGTTCTCACGTTTTGTAACAAACATTGGCTGTAAAAAAGTTTGAACGTTTAAAAACACGCAGTATGACAGTTGCAGACAAGAAAATTAAATAATAAAAAAAAGAAACAACCAACGATAGGAAACAATGCCAGCAGGAAGAAAATATGAAAATCTACTGTTAAAAAAGAAAACCCCAAAACAGCAAAGATTCTCTGGTTTCATGTGATTAATTGTCGTGGCGACAATATCAGTGACTTTTAGAGAGTCTTTAACTGCTGTAACTTGCGAATATTTTACATAAAAATTAAGAGGGCAGTATTTTCATATCCTACATAACAAGATATCAATTTTGATTAAACTTCATGTTTTTTTGCGGTTTTATTAAATTTAATGAACATTTTGCTGTTTGAGAATGAAAGATATGTTTCCTTTTATTCCTTTATTCACATTAATCGTGTTTAATTCGTTTCAAAGTTATAATTTCTAAAAACTAATATCTTTTCATTCAGCTTCTGTTATATTTTTTTACACTTATTAATGTACTTTTTAAAAATATTTTTGCAAAGGTACTTTTTCCAATAGGTCCTTTCATTTAAGTATTTTTTAAAGACTCAAGGCATTTTTTGGAAATAATATTTTAACAACAAAAATTTTTTATTTTGAATCCTTCTTATTGAATAGAATGTCTTAAAAATACTCTTTAACGGAATTCTTTTCTCGAACCTGTTTTTTAAATAGTTTTTAAAAGGTATTTAAAAAATACATTTTTAAAGGAAATTTTTTAAAAATTATATAAAACAATTTTTTTTTGTTTCGAAAATTTTGCTATTAAAAATTAGCAAGATCGGTCCATGTTTTTCGAGGCAGCGAGTTAAACACCACGCCTGACTCTAATTTTTCAATATTATTTTGAACATTAAAGTAACTCCATAAAAAAAAATAAGAAAAAAAAAAATAAGTGAAAAAAAATGGCGCTCGCCTTTATTTTCCGAGTTATGAGCCTCTGAACTTTTCATAGAAAAGTACGATTTTGCGCCATATTTTTTAAGATATCAATATGGCCTTCATTTAAAAGCTTTTAAAGAGATCTTTTAGAAAAAATGGGTTAAAATTTTTTTTAATTTTTAACCCATTTAAAGTTCTTATGTAAAGTTCTTATTTTTTTTCTTATTTTATAATTCTCTGTTACCCCAGTATTTATTTTTTTTTTAATTGGTGTTTTTACACTAATCCACATTTACATGTATGGTGAAGGGTAAATAAGATTCGGCACTCTTACTTTTTATAACTATAAATTGTAAAAGATTTTTTGTTCTTAAAAAAATTTCCTAAAGAACTTTTAAATAATATTTTCTTTAAGAGCTAAATTTTTGTAACCGGTTTTTGTATGTTACTTTTAAAAATAATCTTTTGAAATTGAGAAAGTACTTTTTACGAAAAAAATACTGCTTTAGAAAGGCATAAATATTTTCTAAGTACTTTTTAAAACTACTTTTTTTAGCTACTATTTTTTTAAGGCTTTTTAGTTATATGCTCTTTTTTGACATAAATTTTAAAATAATTTTTGTATGTATAAATTTTACGAAGATTTCATTTAGCTGATCATTAAGTAGCAGCAATCAACGCATTTCATTTCAATTCCAACCGAAATTAAAAAAAACAACCTGAGCAAAATGCAAAATTCTTTAAATTAAAAAAAAAAGCATACAAAAATTTCATTGAGTTTTAAAAAGAAAATGACGTGTATTTTTTAGTTGGTAGTTAATTTTCTTTATAATTATTTTTAACGTAAAAGAGATTGAACACGTTCTTTAGACTGTAAAACAAACTAATTTTTAAATCTGTGTTTTCTTTCTGGTAGTTAAATTCTAATTTATTTTTTAAATACATATTTGTCCAGTGTATTAAAGCAGTGGAAGTGATTTTGTACTTCTATGTTTGTATAGCTGTATGGCTGTGTTTGTGTGTGTGTATGCGTGCTGTCATGAATATGCTAATAAATAACCGACAATTTTGTTGTGCTGAAGGGACACATTTAAATTAAAATATCTGCAATATTCTGTCCACCAGTTAAAATTTATTTTTTTAATTTTTTTCTATTATAAAAAACATAAATATTAAACTAAAAGCAAATATGTGTGTGAAGTTTAATTTTAAAATTTATAACCCTAGACACTTTATGTTACTTTAACAGAGCTCTGTTAATCACTTAACATTACAAATGTTAACCCTAGCCACTTTCTGTTACGATAACAGAGCTCTGTTAATAACTTAACATAACAAAAGTTAACCCTAGCCACATTCTGTTACAATAACAGAGCTCTCTTAATCACTTAATGTTAATATTACAAATTTAATATACGAGTTTCCAGATGATATTTAAATATAATTTAAAGTGTCTAGAAAAAAAACCATTGCAGATCACTTCTTGTAGTGTCTTTATTAAACTCCAATATAAAAGTTTTTCTACACACACCACTTTTGAAATTTAAAAAAGAACTTTGGTCCTTTTCGCGTAAATGAAATAAAATGTTAATAATTTTATATTTTTAATATTAACACTTGTTATGTTAAGTGATTAACAGAGCTCTGTTATCGTTACAGAATGTGGTCAGGGTTACAAATTTTAAAATTTAACTTCACACACAAAGCAAATTACGGCAAAAAAAAATGCAAAATAAGTGTAAATATGTATAATTTTTTTGTTTACTAGTAAAATCTTTGTTCTACTGAGAACAAAAACTGTAATGAATTAAATAGTTTTCAATTTAAGTTTAAACTTTTTGCAAAAGGATTCTTGTATCTGGCACGTCTTTTACATTTATTTATGCTTTTCAGCATGCAGCGCACACAATTATGTTGTTTACACACCACGATGGCATGGAATGCTGAGTAATTTTAAGTTTATGTTGGCTTTTTTAAGAGGGCATTTTTTTTGTCCCTATTGTAGCTGACTCGACTAACAAATGTTTACAAGAAATTAAAAAAAAAGTTGTATTAAAGGAGTAAAGCAAAGAACCAGAGTAAAATGTTTGTTATTTTTTGCTTGAAAAGTTTTTCTTTGTTCAACTCCGAGTGAAAATGTTGACGTATATATAAAAGGAATAATGGACAAGTTTTCTTTTCAGCTCTTTTCTATCGTTTTTGCTTTTGCTCTCCTCCCGACTTTCTGTGTGACTTTTTGAATTGCTTGTTGTAGAACTGTATTTTTAAACGCCTTTTTAATTGGCCACTAATTAAAGTTTAAGTGTTAAAAATAAAGATAAAAGATTAAATGCTTCATAAATTTAATGCTTCATAAATTTAATGCATTTTTAGTAGGACAATTAAATAAGATGTTGTAGTGGGAGATAAATTGTTAACAAAGATGAAAAGTGTTGTTGTAGTGAATGAAATTATGATAAAATTAATTAAGTTTTTACACAAACGAAAAATAAACATAAAATCATGTGCTGCTCTTTAAAATCTAAGAAATTAAAAAAAAAGCATTCAGTTTTCTAAAAATTGTAACTTTCATGAAACTAGGAGTTGGACATAAATGAATTAAAATTTATTTTTTTTAATTCATTTCATTTTTGTTTTTTTTTTTAATTTCTAAAAATCTTTTTTAGAAAGTAAAAGTAATTTACAAATGTATGCCGACGTTTTTCAAAGCAAAAAAGAAAAATTAGACACCAGCAGAATGTATTGCTGCATTTTCTAGTCCGCTACATCCTTCATCCGCATTCTTCGTACATTGTAAACATCATCTAGTTAACCAACTTATTTTGTAAATAGAATACCAGGAGTATTGAAAGACAAAGTCGACACACAAACTAAAGTATTTCTTCACTGCCTTTTTTTTGTAACTTGCCTTGAATATTTGTTTTTGCATTGTATCAACCATCTGTTGATCACGCATGCAATATTTATTTTTAGTCATTCTTACTTGTTTACTCATAAAATTGTAGATGCTGTTTCAGTATCATAATGATTGTTATAAGTTACGCATGAATGTACGTGCGCTGTGACTTGCATTTGTTAATGTAATTTTTATCAAATTAGGAGATGAACTGAGGACATAAATGAATTAATTTTTTTTTTTTTGCTTAAATTCATTTTTTTTCAAGAAAGAATTTTAAGAATTAAAAAAATAAACCTAAGCCAAAAACAGGTTACCATATCTTTCCATATTAGAAATATCTAGTCGGTTTTACACACCTACAAAAAAATAGCAGTCGTGAATGGTATTGCAGTATTAATAAAACGATGACAAATTTATGATAGTAAAGTATAAGTTGTATAACACTGATTTTAATAAAATAATATTGAGCTGAGTGAACAAAGTGACATTAAAGAAAATAATAAGCAAAATTTCAAAACAAAATAAGTGACTTTTAAACAAAAAAGTGATGTTGCACCCAGTTTAACTAAAAAGTTTTAATAATAAAAAGAAAAACGTTTATTTTGAAACTGAGTTAAGCACTGAAAGCCTGTGGGTAGAACCATACAAGTTTACATAAAATTAAAATAAAACAAACATGAAGTAAAACAGGAAAAAATAGACAAAAAATTTTAATTTCAACTACATGTTACTTATAATAGCGGACTTTGAATAAATTCATCATAAGGTACTTCTTTTAATTGCCTCCAAATTTTTTTTCATAAAAATCTTTGGATTTCACCCCAAAGCCTAAAATATGTAAGCCTAAAAATATGTAAAATAAATGCAGATTTTTAAATACAAATATTTGTAACTACCAACAACAACAGAAACCCAACAAACAACTAACAAGCAATGAAAGTACTCATACAAAAAATAAGGGCAACAATGGCAACAACAAAAAATCTCATCCGAAAACATGCAATGATAACAATGACACTTCATCAGTGTCACTCAGTTCTGAGTCTCATAAAAATTTTCATGTAGCATACATTTAGGAGCAACATACGAAATCATGGCAAATAAAAAGTACTATCACAATGTATAAAAAGGGTATGACGCTAACACAATACAACCACAACAAAAATATATGTTTGATGATCATAAAAGGGAACAACTACTTAGAAAAAAAGTTGTTAAATAAATATAAAAATATGTAAAACGTAGAAACTGTTCCACCAAGTCAATAAGAATTTTCATTTTTTAGCATGCAGAGAGAGAGACAACAGAAATGTATGAAGAATAAAACAAATAAGTGAAACAGACAAAAGTGCTGAATGACTGACTCCTAGTCATAGAATATGAATTTCATCAGGTTTGCCGTAGAAGACAGATGACATAAAAACCTACGCACGTATGCCTACATATTCAAATAGCAGCCTTTAAGTATGCAATAGTATTAAAACAATGAATAAATAATTCTACAATGCTGTGTGAGTATGTGTAAATGAATATGTTGGCACTCAGTTCAACTTGTCTGCATTGAGGTTTGTTTAACAAATACAATAAAAACAAAAAAAATATAATAATAATGCATACGAATACTAAAAAGGGTGGCTAAAGCTGGGTCGTAAAATAATAAAACAAAAATATAAAATACACTTGCAGGTGAAAAAGAAAAGAAAATGAGAAACTAACCTTGATTTAAAGAGATTTTTTTTGTTGTTGATTCTATTTTTTGTTTTTATATAACGGATGTTAATATTTGCATATGCAAGCAAGAAATGTATGATAACGTTAAGAAACAGAAACTAAAAGGAGCTTAGAATATTGAAACAAAAAAATAAAAAAAGTGAAAAGAGGATGCATTTGCGTTGCTTAAGAAGGAAGCCCCTCATTTTACGATTTTACACAGACAGCATAATAAACCTACAAACATTAAAATATAGAAAACAGTAAGTCAAATTCTACTCGCCCTCACCCAAATTGCATCGATTTATGGCAGCAAAACACTGTGGGCTTGTAACGATTTTCATCATTTTTTCTGTGCATTGAAAGAAATTATATTTTTTTTTACATTTGAAACTGATTTGCAATAAGTTATGATAACTGTTTAGGTAATTTTCAAAATTTTTTCATTTTACGTAAAAATGGACGACTCTGCTTTTATTTTTATATTGACAACATGCCGAGCGACTCAAAACATAATCTATTTGAATTTTGAAATGTATTTTCTTAAAGATATTTTAGGTACTTTTTTGAAAGGTACTGTTTTAAAGGATGCTTTACCATTCACCACAGTTAAAACATGTCGAATGGCTTAAAACAAAAAACCATAATCTCTCTGAATTGTAAAATGTATTTTTTTCAAGATATTTTCAGGTACTTTTTTGAAAGGTACTATTTTAAAGGTACTTTTTTGAAAGGTACTATTTTAAAGGATGCTTTATTATACTATTCACCACAGTTGGAACATGCCGAGCGGCTCAAAACAAAAGACATGGATGGTACCTTTTTAAAGGTACTTTTTTGAAAGGTACTATTTTAAAGGATGCTTAATTATACCATTCACCACGTTGGAAAATACGAGCGGTTCAAAACAAAAAACATAATCTCCCTGAATTTTAAAATGTATTTTGTAAAGATATTTTAAAGGTTCTTTTTTGGATGGTACCTTTTTAAAGGTACTTTTTTGAAATGTACTATTTCAAAGAATGCTTAATTATACCACTCAACACAGTTGGAACATGCCGAGCGGCTCAAAACAAAAAACATAATCTCCTTGAATTTCAAAATATATTTTTTTAGAGATATTATAAAGGTACTTTTTTGAAAGATACTATTTTAAAGGGTGCTTTATTATACGATTCACTACAGTTGGAACATGTCGAGCGGCTTAAAACAGAAAACATGGATGGTACATTTTTAAAAGTACTTTTTTGAAACGTACTATTTCAAAGGATGCTTAATTATACAATTCACCAAGTTGGAAAATGTGAGCGGTTCAAAACAAAAAACATAATCTCCCTGAATTCTGAAATGTACTTTTTTTAATTTTTCTATTAAAACTCAGCAAGATCGGTTTACGGCCTTCGAGGCAGTGGGAAAAATACCATGCCTGCTTCTAAGTTTTCCATATCCTTTGGAAGAAAAAAGTAACTCCAATCAAAAATACAAATGTATGGAGCGACAGAGAATTAAAAAAAATATATCAAGTGAAGAAATTGGCGCTCACCCATATTTCGGTTAGGGACCTCTGAACTTTTCTTAAGAAAAAGTACGATTGTGCACCATATGTTTTAAGTCATTAATATGGGTATCATTTAAAAGCTTTGGAAGAGATCTTTTAAGATATGCTAAAATTTAAAAAAAAAATGCTTAACCCATTACCAGCCAGTTAAATTTCTGTATAAAATGCTTATGGTATTCCATTTTTTTTTTTCTTATTTTTTAATTCTCTGTCACTCCAAGTTTTGTTTTTTCTGATGGGAGTTTATTCACTAAACTAGATTTACATGCCTGCTAAAGAGTATATATGTTTTTTCATATCTTTATTTAAGTACCCAAGGTACTTTTTAGCAAGTAGTTTTTTTAAATGTACTCTATTAACACAAACTTCTTGTAAAACGTCATTTTGAGAGAAAAGATTTTTAAACATGCGTTTTAAAAAATACTTTTTTCTTCTTTTTTAAAAATGTACTTTTTTGAGCTCTCTTTTTTAAAAGAGATTTTCCGGGAATTTTTTGATTAAGGGTACTTTGTTTTTAATGTAGATACAAAAGTATACATTTCAAAAGACCATTTTTAACCTACTTTTTTAGATGTACTTTCTTTAAGATATCTTTTTAAAAGTAATTTTTTAAGGTACTATTTTAAAAGGGAATTTTTTAAGCATATTTTTTAAACATGCTTTCTTAAAAGATCTGTTTTTAAGGTATTTCTTTTTTAAAAGTAAAATATTATTAAAATATTTTTATACAGTTTTTTCATGAGAGTAATTTTATTAAAAAAAACTTCTGCTTAAAAACGATTTCTAAAAGTTATTTATTTTTAACATTTTTCATAATGTAAATATTAAAATATTGTTTCACAGTTCATACTCTTTTTAATCACTGTACAGCATGTCCTTTAATAACATTTGTGGGAAAGGAAAGGGTATGTTTAGATTGCTTTAGATTGCTTTAGATTGCTACGGTTTTATACGTACGAACAAAAGCATTTAAAAAAGAAATCATGAAACAGTTTGATTAACATTTAAACTGTGTAACCGACCGACCAACTACTTAAAAGATGAAAATAAAAATAATCTGTATTCTAAATTGCAACACACCAACTGCAACTGGGAATATCAGTTTTACATCTTAAAACAGAATGTAAGCAGGAGAATTTATTTATTTTTTCGCTAAGCAACAAAAGATTCTGATAAAGAGTGCACAAATTATTAAAAAAAAAAAAGCAGAAACTAAAGCAGAATTTTAAATCAGTGCAAGGAAGTGATTATGTAAATTTTTTCATTTTTATTTTCTACCTAATCGTCTTCTCTAAAACAAATGTAAAAAATCCTGAAGTAGATAAAAAAGAGGGGTCGTTTCAGATACTCATTATTGCATTTGTAATTTTTCTTACGCTTTCTCACAGTTGGTAGTGATTAAGCAGCAAAACTGGATAATTTACTTATTATTTTAATAACAATTCACAAAAAAAAAAAAAAAACTTTCTCCAATTGCAAATTAATTAAATTTCATTTTGACATGATTTCTCTTTCCCCCTTTCTTTAAGGAAAATGTTCACAACAATAAATTTAATTTCAGAAATGGTTACAAATACAGGAAACCTGGTCATTTTGTGTATAAAAATAAATGACTTTTAGATGAGCTGAAAAAAATTAGGTTACCAAATGCTTGTGGTCGCTCTTGCGTTGGAATTTGGTTGATAGAAAATAAAACAACGCCGAATTTTTAATACAAAAGTATAAAAGTAAATAAAATTTGATGTTCAGTGAAAAATTCACAATTAAACGAATAACAAACATCACTAATAGCACATTGATTCTCATCTTTAGCACTAACAAACAAACAACCACAACCAACAAGAACCAGCAATTAATCCCAACAACCATCCAACACTTGACGAACATTTTGTTCATCTTCAATTCAATTGAAGTGAATTGAAATGAAATGAAATCAATTGATACGTTTCATTTAATTTGTATAATTTGTTTTGAGAACTGCATTTTTCGTAATCATGCATAAATCAATGGCCGTATAATAAGTTTTCAATTTGTTCAAATTGTATTTTTGCTAAATGTTGCTTAAACTGTTCGAGAAATGTTTGAACAAGAATTTTCATCATTAAAAAAAAATTCAATTTTTTTAGTTAAAAATCAATTACAGCATTTTTAGAAACTGAAATAATAAATTTTGTTTTATTACATTTCTGTGAAAACTAAAGGAGGAAGAAAAAATTAAAACTTGGCAAGACTTGGATTTTGCTGTTGTTATCGAAGTAATAAATAAACAGGGTATTATTTTCGAACAGTGCCAGTTAATGTTAGAAAAAAAAACATTAATATCTACAAAATATTACACAATAATAAAATTTTCGGCCATAATATTTCAATAGAAATATTGTACGAAATCTTTAAATATTTAACACCTAAAAGCAGGCATTATTTTTCATATTAGAAATCGCCCAAAAATAGGCAGTGAAAAACTGAAATAAATTGTAAATTATTCCGAAAAAAATTCCCATAAACAAAATCAGTATTCAAAACATTTGGCAGCCTCCCTGGTTCAAGATCTTTTCTAAGCCATTTGCCGACAGTACGGGCTAAATTTAAGAGTCAAAAGAGAAAGAAAATAGTATTTAATCTTGAAATACTTTCTTCTAGAAGGTGAAGTACTTTGGAGCATTGCTAGAAAGAAAGTTAATAGGGCGAATTAAGCCTAAAGCCGCTCACGGCATCTACTCAATAGAGGCGAAACCCCAACTAACTTGCCGGTTGCCACAGTTTCTTGATTTTTCTTGGCGGAAACATATGAAGCAAAGAAACACTTGATGTATTAACGTTTAAGAGGAATAGTGTTACCGTACCAAAAAAAAAAAAAATAACAACAACAACAATATTAATCATTTTAGTTATTGAGGATGGAAAATGAAATACAACTCTCATGTATGGGCCGGTGCTTCAAAGTCTATTTTGGAGTTACTAGACCGCGTACAGGAGAGAGCAAAGAGAATCATTGGTGACAGTGGGGTATCCAGCTCCATTGACTCACTGCAGCATCGACGCAATGTGGGGTGTGTTTCACTGTTTTATCGTTACTGAAACAACAGAATGTGCTCTTATGAAATCAGGGAACTCGTTCCTAAAAATCGTAATTTCATACGCGCAACGGGCTCTGCATCAAGAGCGCATTCCTTCGTGATCGATTGGCCACTGAATCGCACAACGCATTACAGAGAAAATTGGTTTTTTAGCCGAACAGTTCGTATGAGGAATAAGCTCCCTGCATAGATGTTTTCTAACACTTTCAATGTGCAAAGATTCAAATCAAATATACACACGCACTACTCTCTCTATCCCCCTTCCCACAACCTAATTTCCTATTACAGCGTAATAACGTGAGTGCTAGTCCTAATTAAAAACAACAAAAAATACAAACAAGGCTTGCATGCATTAATATTACTTACACATACACACACATACACACACACACGCAAATATAATATAAATTATAATTTATCGTATATTGAGATGTTTACAATAAAGACCTGTCAAATTTATAGTAAATAACTAAATACATGGCCGCGATGTTTTTTCATAAATCTTCGAATGGACAAACAAAGCCTCAAGATAGACAAAAAGATCATTAAAAATTTGAACATAAATACCAAAATACTACATTTAGTAAAGTTATAAATATTACGTTTCTTCTTTTATTGCAACCAGAAAGTTATAAAATTGCTATAGAAAGCTGCTGTCACAGAACTTCAGTTGTAGAAATGTAGGAATGTTTAGTACGAGTATCTTAAACAATAAAAGCCACAAAACATATTTACTTGTGACAAAAGTCATGACCTCAAAAACAATGCACAACAAACATAAACACATACACACATACATCTACACACACACATAAACATAAACTTTATGTGCATAATAATTTTATGGAATATAAAGTTTGGTTTGGAACAAAACCAAAACAGAGCCAACAGCTGAAGTGCAGGAAACAAGAAAGTATCTAGATTACAACAACTTGTTTTATTTTATTTTTTTGTTGTTGTAACATCAGTTCAACTTTTTTGTAGGGTGGAGCTAAAAAACGTTTACATTTTCATTGTGCCATTTTAATGCGGCTTTTCTTAGGCATTTTTTCAGGATGTTCGTTATCTGCACACAAAAAAATTGTTTTGAAAACTTGTTTCATTTAATTGAGAATCAATTCTATTTTTTTTTGTTGTTGCCTTTTGAAGCAATAATTTTAGAAACAAAAAAAAAAACAACTGCAATAAATTACACGTGCTACAATTCGACTGAAAAGACTGCAACTTCAAATCTACTTATTTTATTTCTTATATTTCTTTGTTGTCTTTTGTCAAAATTGTTTGAACTAAAGTTCTACAAATGAAACACATGTGACTTTATACGTCAGAGTCATAGGCTAAGTAAAATGAGCCGACTTCTTGTAAGTTTCAACCATCTCATACACATTTAAGCGTTTCTTTTATCTTCAGCTATTTTAAGTCCAGAAGTAAGTTCAGATGGTTGGATGGTACAATTCTTCAGGAAAAATTCTTCGTGAGTAAAACGCTTTCGATATGAGTAACATGTTTGCTCACACCAAACCAAAAGCAATGAGTTAAGCTCTTTAAGCACAACTAATCAAAGTACTAATCAAAACGCGGCTTGCAAATGATGTCTTTACATCGAAAGCGCTCGCCAATCGTACCAAATAAACAGCCAGTGACGACGGTCTTCACCGAAAGGTTTGAGACAACAAAAATCATTTTTATTCTGTATCTGAAAAGATAAAACCAGGATTCACAGCCAGAAGTAAGCGAAAGACATCCTTGTTGCATACACGAAGATGTTCGTGAACGGATTTTTTTACACTCTCGAATCATATTTTTTTTTTTGTCAATCGTAATGGCTGAAGAACGATCTTCACGTAGAAAGTCATCAGTATGAACTGATTTAAGCTTCAGCAAATTTCTCATTAAGAGCGTTTTAATATTAAGACTCTGTGGCAGTTTCATTGTTTGAACGCCGGTTCTTAAACCGGTTTTTATATTTTACTAACTGATGACAATTTATCGCAGAAAAATCCACTATTGAGCTGCACGTCCAATAAATCCTTGTTATCAATATTTATGACAAATGATACGAGATTCACCATGGGGCTTACTCTGTATTTCGATACGAGAAAACACTTTCAAAACGCAATATATTAGCCATAGAACTTCGAATAATTTTGTTTTCAAATGAAAATACAGAGTAACCCCCAGCTGAAAACACATTCTTAAGAAGTTACTAATCGGTTTGATTTTTCAGACACTAGATTCATTTTCCTTTAATCCTTCAAAACAATAAAGTCAATAGTGCCTCAACGGCAGGGACGAGAACGATATACATATATTCCACGCGGAACGGTTTTCCAAGCCACACAATCATGTTTACAATATGGGAAGCTCTCGCAGAGTTTGACCATTATGATTGTGCAGTTTGACACCAATAAAAATTTTCTTGTGGAGTGATATGAAGACGAATGATTAATATAACCTAAGCCATCGGTAAATTTCAAAAGAACAACTGTATATAAATTCACAGCCTTTGAGCCGGAGTTTTTATAGATTTAGCGAGCCACACGCGTTAAGAATGCAGAACTACGACACTGGCTGAATTGTTAAAAATTTTATTAGGAAAGTTTGTTTTAAAATATTACAGGTTTTTCTCTTTTTTAAGTGATATGAACTTAAGACATTTCTTCACTTGAGTACTTTAACTCAAAGTCTTTCAGTTAATATTTTTTTAAAAAAAAATGTTATAAAACTATGACAATCACATTTCCAATTTTGCTGTTATTTTAATAAAAAGAAAGAAAACGTTGTTACGAGTACAATTAAATTAAAATAAAAAAAAATGAAGAGACCGTCACAAAGGTAGGAACCTTGTACAGAAATATAAAAAACATAAAACATAAGTGTTGATAAAGTTGAAAGACATTGAACGAAAAAAAAATATCTCGTGTAACTACAAAGAAAAATAATCGCATTTTGGCGGAAATGAAGTTATAAAGTAATCGCAGTATTCGTTTTATTACTTTTTCTAACATCCAATAAAAGCAAAACTAACGTTCTGTTTCTAAAGCACAACACAACGTTTCAACAAGTCGTTTTAAAAACAAAAACAAACATATTTAGTCAGTCATACTCCTACCACTTTATACCTTTTGTATTCAATATTAGGGATTTAAAAAATAAATAAATAAAAAATAATGGTGTCAATTCTAAAAAACGCGCTGGTGAAGTGAGACTTTACATGGGAAACAAAAGCAAATGTCTACATTTGCTTGTGTTTTTAATACAAAATATACCGTTTTTGAAAGAATATACTCCTCATGCAAAATTCTCGCGTGTATTTAATTTTTGTAATGAAAACAAAAACAATGATCACCTCTTTGTTTTTGTTTTCCATTAAATTTTCACTTCAACGGCGCGTTTTTAAGAATCGACACCAAAAATACTTTTCTTATTTATTTCTTTTACCTAAATCGCTGCAAATGATTTTTCCATTCATTGTTCAAATTTTTGTATTAATGTAAAATGTAAGAAAATATAAAAATTTTTAAACTCTGCGTTCATAAGCTCGATACAAAATATAAACCCAGTTTTTAGACCTAAAGTGAACCAACGTATATTTAGTTTTCAATATACGATTAAATGTACTATGCAAGATATTGTTGTATTTTTTATTGTAGAGTAAATAACACTAAATAGAAAAAAATACTTAAAATTCTGAGAAAAAAATATTTTTTTTTCAGTTTGAAGGACCATATAAATTTGCAAAAATGTTATAACGCTTTCAGATTCTGAAGGGTTTCTTTAACGAGTATAGTAATTTAAATTTAAATAAATTTTGAAAAGCATTTTAATTTTTAACAATAAAAACTTATTAAGCAAAAAAGAAAAATTAACTTGGTCCTTCGAACCACATAATAATCAAAATGTCATCATATTTAAGAATTAAGATGATTAACCACCAATAAACCAAAAGCATGTACGTAGTTGTTTTAAATTATTTAAACACCGCCGTCTGCCTGCCCTTTAAAAACATAATGTGGCATTTTTTTTATTTTATGGAAAAACATAAGAATCTGTGTTTAAGAGGAAACAAAAAACTTACCTCAACGGAAATTGTAAACAATGGTGCATGCACTGGGCCACTCTGTGATTCCAATTTGTAAATGAGACCATGTCGCAATTCATTTAACATGGCCACTGTGTTTTTTGGTTGTGGTACACGTTCCTTGCTGGTTCGACTTTTCTTTTTGGGAGCGGCTATTAAAGTTCGAAGAAAAAAGAAATAAAATCAGACATGAAGAAGAAGAAAAAGAGAAAATTATTTGATTTATGAACAATTAACTGTGTACGGTCAGTGGAGGTTTAAGTTGTCAATGTGGTTTATTTTTAAACGATTTGTAGATGAAAATAAAAGTAAAGAAATGAACTGGGATAAAGAACGAAACGAAAAAAGAAACAAGAGAGAGGTTGTGAGTTTAAGCTTTTGATAAATTTAATTTCTAGTGATTTGGGGCAACAAAAACAAAAAACAAAAATGATGTTTTCCCAGAAAGTTGGCAGTTTTAGGTGCAAAATAGCTTTAATTTATAAATATTAGCAACGAAAGGTGAAATAATTTTTTTTGTATAATTTTTTTTTGTTTTTATAAAAACAAAATAATAATGTCAATTGAAAAAAACTGTCATTTGTAATGGCTGTGATAATGACAATGACTCTCATAATAACAGGGATTGTTATAGCGAGAAATAATGTCATAATGACAGTGACTAATATAGTGACAGTGACAATGACAATGTCAATTATTGCCGCCATAAAAAAGACTGTCATAATGGTGATAACTGTTATACACTTAATAAATTTTGGGCAACTGCAATGATCGCCTACAAGGTAAGCGATGAATCAGTCCTTAATTGCAACAAAAAATAAAAATAACATTTAACCACAAAAAAAAAAATAAAAATTTAAAGGACATACCTGAATATTTAGAACCCTCATAACGACGTTTTGAGGATGATTTTCGACTGTAACCATTCATATCGCTTGATGAAGATATTTTCATATTCTGAGAATTTTTCTCCTCAGATTCAGATGAATTTCTTACTGTTTGTGAAAGAAAAATACAATTGTAGGTGTTTGTTTGTTTTGGTTTTTATGTATTCAATAGAGAGAATGAGGGAAAACGTATTTTTTTCAATTAAACAAAAGTGGATGAAGACTTTTTTCTTTTTGAAAACCTTTTTGTTTTAATGTTTGGAAAACTTTTTCAATTTGTGTAATTTTTCTGATTTGTGCAAATTTGGTTTTATTTAATTTTAAAAAAAAACTTACCTGAATATTTGGAACCTTCATAGCGGCGCTTTGAGGGGGATTTGCGACTGTAGCCATTCATATCGGCCGATGGAGTTAAAACGTTCTGTGTAAAAAAATATAAAAAAGAAGGAAAAGAAATAAATAAATAAAGATGTTATTAATGGCCTCTTAAATTTAATAACAATAGACACCAATAAAAAATAAAAATTAAAACACAAATACACTTAGAAAAACAACTATACACTGAAACAGAAAGTTTTATTAGTCTCCTTTTTTTATAATTAGTAATAAATTATTATTATTAAATTAAATTAAATTGATTAGCTCAGCAATATTTAATAATTTGTGATGCTGACTAATCTATTAATTATAATATTGGATTATGTTTAAGTTAATTAGTTTTTTTTTAACAATTAGTTAGTTTAACCGTTTAAAAATAACTGTTAATTAAAATTTATATTATTTGTAATACAGACACACAACATTAGTTATTGTAATTACTTTTTCACACATACTTTTAGGCTGCACGTAATTATAATATATGAATATTAAAAGCTGTTTTTTTTTTTATTGAAATCATTATAAAGGACAGATAGGAAAAAGAGGGGAAAATTTGGATTATTTAACAAAATACTGTGATTAAAAAATTTATATTTAAAAAATAAAATGTAAAATTTGTAGTAAATTTTTAATAGCATTATAAAGTCTATAACAAATGCGATATAAAAAATTTTAAACATGAATTAATTTTAATTAATTTTAATAATAAATAAACAAATAGTTATGGCCGGAATACAAAAACTAAAAACTAAAAATTTATTAATTAACTAAATTTATTATTATTAATAAAATAACTGTTATGGACAGCGATGACATTGCCAAGAGCCGCAGCAACGAGAATGAGAGAGAGAGAGAGAGGTCATAATGACTGTCATGATTAATTTAATGGCTGTAAAATCAGAAGCACGATGACCCAAGCGGTCAGAATGTCCTTGTAATTAAAATTGTAATAATTTACGCTGTCAGATTGATAGTGGCATTTAAAAGTGTCAACGATTGTAAAAATTTAAAACGACTGTCATAATACTAATGACTGTAAAAATAACAACGTTTTTTCATATTTTTGTTTGCCGATGACAATTTAGTAATAAATTTCATGACATTTAAATATTACTGTCATAACGGCGTACATTGGTTAAAGAGTGGCCGAAATTCATTTTTTTGTGTTCGCCGATTTGGAAAATTTTTTTGTATTTTGTTGTCAGATATCTGAATAATTAGACTGATATATTCATTATTTGTTTAGACAGCCACGCTCGAGGTACAGAAATGTTCGCGTATTTAAAGCGGTACAATCACAGTAAACTTATTATTTTACTTTGTTGTATATTTTCGTTAATCAAAATTGTCAAAGATCAGAATTGCATTAAAAAAAATTGGAAAGAGCGCCATATAAAAAAT
This sequence comes from Cistogaster globosa, assembly GCA_937654795.1. Classification (NCBI taxonomy): domain Eukaryota; kingdom Metazoa; phylum Arthropoda; class Insecta; order Diptera; family Tachinidae; genus Cistogaster; species Cistogaster globosa. The sequence goes on along the minus strand of OW569406.1, from coordinate 118,799,756 downwards.
TTCGTAGAACAAAATATAAACAACATCTAAACTTTAATGTTCATCAACTTCAATGGACAGCATCTTTTTAGCACTGTGCAGCGCTGTTTAACGAAAGATGTGAAGTTACAGCTTGAAGTCTCAGCTAAAAGCTAAAATAAAACTCCAAAAAACAGTAAAAAAAAGTAAAATTTAAAAAGTGATAAAATAACAAAACGTGAATTTTCTTTCATGCATGTTCTTGTTGCAAAAAATTCTTTGCTGTTTAAAATCTTTACATAGTTTAATATATAAACTAATCAATAGTGTTCATTTAGAAGAGATTGAAGTTGACACTGGGCACAAATGTGGACGCAGTGAAGCAAGATATGGGCACAACAAACGATGGCAATACGGCTAGAAGGTTTTTTAAAAATGCAGCCAAAACTGCAGACGTAATTGGCATAAAAGAAGAGTTAATAAATAGATTTAAATTATAATGCAGCGATCGACACTAACAAATTTCATATAAATTGTGTGGATACTGCCAAGTTATTTGTTGATCTCTATGGCTGGTCTTACATTCTTGTATCTGTGCATAAGATTCTGGTGAATGGTAGCAAAATTATAGCAGAGGATATTCTCTTAATAGGTATGTCTCTCTCTGAAGGCCCTTATTCAATGATTTAATTTTTATTTTTTACATTTTATTTGATTATTCGTATCAGGTAGGCTGTCCGAGGAAGCTCAGGACGCGAGGAATGAACGCTATAGAGTCTATAAATTACATCATTCGTAAATAATTGGACGTGTAGCCCCTAATCTAGACGTAATGCATAATCTTTTATTGTCTTCAGAACCATATATAAATAGATTTCGCTCAAAGCTGCAAATCGAAAAATTGGAGTACGATAATGTTGTTAATAATAATAAATTATTAAAAGATTATGCTTAAATTACTTATTCATGTTTTTTTCTATGGGAGATGGGCGTTAAAGTGGGCGGATCAGGTATATATTTTCAGGAGCCCATTCTACAACTATAAGATTTATTTTTTTTACTGAAAATTGAGTCGACGCATTGAAAATCAAAGAAGTTCTGCCACTTTTTCAACACAAGTTGTATGGAAAGTAGGCGTAAAAGTGGGCGGATATTTTTTAAATTTTACATAAATAATTCTAAGTATTTTAAAATGCTATGTGCCAAAAAACAAAGCCGTAGGTCAAAATTTAAATTTCACTTTTTACGGGAGGTGGGCGTTAAAGTGGGCGGATCATTTTGATTTTTCCATTTTTTCTTGATTTGAATTTTTTTACGATACTAAAATCTATCATAAGGAAAGAGTCTTTTAATAGCAATGAAAGTCATAATGAATTTGACGTCTATAACATGCCTAATATTATAACTATTATAGCTGTCATAGTGACAGTCACTTATCGAAATGTCAATGATCGCAAAATCTAGAAAAGTATGTGATAAAAAATGTAATTGTTAACCCACAAAGACTGGGTCTAGAATGACGATTATAATAAAAAAAGATTTTGTCATAATAACTATGACTGACCTAATGACTGATATTTTTACTTTCCTAAAAACATTTAATAATGGCTGTCATAATGACATTGTTTTTCTTCTTTTTTTTAGCAATTAGTATGTTGAAGTCAACGAACTATCATAACAACTGTTACAGTAAAACTGACAGTAACTGTCAAAAGCGAATAAACTGTCATAATCTCATGAATTGTCAAACTGACAGTGATGATCTTAATGCCAGTTTCTACTGCAATGACAAAAGCCACAAATTACCAAAATGTTGCCATTATGTTGTTGAATGACTTCAGCAACTGTTGTATAGAGAAAACAATTGTTGTTATAGAAAAGATTCTCATAATTTACAATCATAATAACTCAAGTGTTATTAGTTGTTTATTAGGATAATAAGTGTTGTGATTATAATTACTGTTGAAGCGACTGTCATGATGACAATAAGTTTTTGAATGACAATAGTGAAGATAATTATACTGAAATGAGAACAATTAATGTTGTTGTATAAAATAAAGTTGAAACAATTTGACTATTGATTTTAAAGGAAGTGATTTTTTAAACCTTCTAATTTTAAATAAATTTAGAACATCGGCCGCTATTTTGTAGTACGAAAACCAATTTAAACAAAAAAATTCTATTTAATTATTTTAAAAATTTGTTTTCGTTTTTCACTTAAATATACAGTTTTATAATGAAAGAGAAATGCGTTGCAACGTTGAATAATTAATGGATTTTATTTTTAACTTTTATTTGTTTTCCTTTTTTTTTTTTTGTGTGCGTAAACTAAATTTATTCATCCTGTACAAAAGGAACAGTTTAGCATACTTTAAGGATTATTGACTTTTACTTTACACACACACACATACTTAACAGTTCATTGTTGAAAGTACTTTTACACACATTTGCATGTTGCAAGTTGAAAGTTTTGTTTAAAACACATTTAAAGCAAAACTTTTTGTTTTTATTCTACGACATAAATTTACAATTGAAAAGGGGCCGCACATTAAACATTAAGTTTTGACATTTTGCTGGAAAGGAAACCACCATTTGTTGCAACAAAGCACAAGAGCCAAAGGTAAAACAATGGCTAAAAATAAAAACTCAAATCTTTTTTTTTAGCATTAAAATTTCTTCTAATTCTACAGCATTAAACAGCAGCAGAGCCAGAAGGTTGTGTTTTGTAATTTGTTAGAAAACTATGTGGCAAATTTTAATAGTACAGAAGCTCAAAATTATGCCTCGCCAGTGTTTTCATGGAAGAAGCCACCAGCCCCAGTTGAATTTAAAAACAAACTCATTATTATGTATGAGCCGTGTGGCAAAAGTCTGTTCTAATGCGGTTCATAGTGTTAATGATGTACAAGCAGTTATATAGTTTTTGGTGCTTATCCAGGACTTCTGACTTAAACAATTTTTCTTATTCCTTTTTCTACAAAACTGCAAAAATATTTATGTTTTCCGGTAGCAATTTTTCTGCAACATTTATAATACGATGGTCGTTTTAGTTTTAGTATTTAGAGGTGATTTGATACGTAATATAGAATAAACAAATAAGAATGTAAGAATATTCGGCAGGGCAAAATCTTATATACCCTTCATCATTTATGTAAATCTAATTAAGTGAAGTGACAGACTACAAATAATTTAAAGAATTGAAAAAATTTCATTTCGTGGCCATACCGAAGGTGGGTACGAAGCAAAAACAAATATACAAGACGAGTTACAGAGAGCACAACGAAGAAATGCTTTGAGTTGTGTGTGGACTTTGTCTAACCATATAAATACTGATTAGCTGGTGATGATGATGTTTACAATATACACAACCTAAGGTAGATAAATGCGAAGAATGCTGATGGAGGATGTAGCGGTCCAGAAAATTCTAGTTTCTAATTTTCCTTGTTTTCGTTGAAAAACGTCCGCATACATTTGTAAATAATTTTTCTTCCTAAAAAAAATTTTTAAGGCGAAAAAATAAATTTTATTTCATTGATAACCTCCACGGTTCCAATCCTAATTGGGAAAAAATTAAAAAAAAAACATAAAATGTCATCGGCTCTTAATAGGTTAAGCATTTTTAAAAATTTTTAATATTTTCTAAAAGATCTTTTCAAAAGCTTTTAAATGATACCCATATTGTTGTCTTAAAAAATATGACGCACAATCGAGTTTTTTATAAAAAGTTCAGAGGCCCATAACTCGGAAAATATGGGCGAGCGCCAATTTTTTCACTTGACATTTTTTTTTCTTAGTTTTTAATTCTATATCGCTCTAAATACTCTTTTTTTTTTTTTTTGTTTTTTGTTAGGAGTTACTTCATTGTTCCAAATAATATGGAAACGTTAGAGGCAGGCGTGGTGTTTTGTCCGCTGCCTCGAAGCACATGGATCAATTTTGCTGATAAGCAAAATTTCAAAACTATTTCTGTTCGATTGATGTACTTAAATTTTTTTAAGCTGATCTGGTACCTTTGAAAAGTTGATTTTAACATTAACACGGATGGAAAGACGGACATCGCTCAATCGACTTCGCTATGCATAAGAACTCAGAGTTTATAAACTTTTTGGGGTAGGAAAATGATATTGTAGAAATTACATATAGAATGACAAACTTAGATATACTCTTTTTTCCAATTTTGTGTTAAAGGGTATAAAATTGTTGACTATGGCCCGTTTTGGCCGCTGCAGTGTTGCCAGTGTTTTTTCGTTTGTTAAACACCAAATAATTTTTGTAAAGGAAAAAAGAAAAAAATTTCTGTTTACTGATTTTTTTATTTCATTATTACCATTTTTTAAAAATTATAAAGCAATAAAAATTAAAAAAAATCCCAAATTTGAAAAAAAAAATTTTTTTAATGTTTTTAAATTTGTTCAACTCTCGTGCCAATTTTTGTGATAAGCGAGTTATCCGTATTGGTTTTCGCAACAAAACAAGTTCATGCAATAAATGTTCAAGATGTTGAAGCTCTAAAAAACAAACACTTGACAAGTTATGGTCAAGCTATTAGCCGCTCAGCGTATTAAGACTTGCATCAAAATTATCCAGTCAAATAGAGTTTTTCAAAAAAAAATATTTTAATATTTTATTTCATTAACAAATAATAGCAAGATTAAGGTATTGATCCAAACCTTAGCAAAAGTGTGCTTAACTTAACATAAATTATCGGAATCACAAAATGTCAATTCATGCGTAAGGTTTATAACTTGTGTATAAAGACTTCACCACAGTTGGGTTTAGGTTTAATACGATTCGGAAAAGTCTCATTTAGTCTTTTTGTTTTTATAACAATGTTCTTTTTTAGTAGCACGTAAACATTTGTGACTTTTCGAAAAATTTATACAAAAATATTGCAATTTAAAATTGTGGAAATCAACCACTCGAACACAAATTATGCAAACAGCACAAAAATGCAATTGTGGTGTAAATGAAGCCGCATTTAATTTAGACCGACATAAATTTTTATTTAAATAGAAAAAAAAAAAAATAGAAAAAAAAAAAAACAAAACTAAAATAAAAAAGGAAAGAAAAAAGGAACAAATAACACAAACTTAAAACTTTTAACAACAACAACAACAAACACAATAACAATAAAAAACTAAAACAATCGTTTACATTAGAACAAAAAAAAAGCAAACAAAGAAGAATGTTTAGTTGCTACAAAAGACTCATGCAAAAAAAAATATATTGTAGCCTACTTTAAGGGTGCTTTAGTTTTAAACAAAACTAAAATGTATAAAACAAATAATGAAATTAAGTTGCTATTGTGTAGTTAATAAACACTAAATTAAAAAAAAAAAAAAAGAATACCAAAGTATAACTTGAGCAGTTAATAAATTAAATATTTAATTTAATTGTTTTTTAACAAGACTTTTTTCATTTTCTTATCCTTTTTAGATCCTTTTAAATTAAAGCAAAGATTTTGTTTTCTTAAAACACTGCCTACTACCAGGAGCAGCAAAACCTTATTTTATAAAATGGCTGTTAATTTAAACAAATGTTTAAATTTGGATTTGAAAAGAACATCACGAGCTTCGCTGAGTTTTAAAATGTTAAACAAAAAATTGCTAACGACCTACGGAACAAAAACAAACTAAAATAATGTCTATTTACAAATAAATGCAATGCAGTAAAATGTCTGTCAGTTTTATGTTTAGATATTTTAAACTGAAATAGAGGAAAAAATTGAAATTGCGCAAGAAGTCTTTAATGTTTTTGCCGATTTTCTTTTTGTGTTGCAGAAAAAATCGAATGTTTCATTGCTACAACTGTCGCAAACAAATAATGTTGCATAAGAATTAAATGGTTTTATTTGTTGTTGCACTATTACATCGATAGTCGTTCTGGGCAAAAAACTGTATATTAATCGATCGCTATAACAGCCGAATGTGTTTTACTCACTGTAGGATTTTCAATAAAAGCAGACTTGTAATAACAAAAATTTAATTTACTGACAGGATGGGATCTCATCAAACGAGTTCAAGGTAAATTCAAGGATACCGCAAGGTTCCGTCCTATCCCCACTGTATTTTTTATTTTTCTTAATGACCTTCTACGTAAGAATTTCAACCCTATCTATTCTTTCGCAGATGACAGTAGTATTTGACATTCATTTTCGTTTTGCAATAGAGCAAGCCTTCAAGAAATTGGGTTTGTGAGAAAGCACACATGGACGATACCCTTAACGCGACCTTTTGGTAATCTCCGAATGGTGCCTTGCGGATAGGATTCAATTTAACGCTTATAAAACCCATTGCTGCGTGCTTTCGCACAGGCGTAAGGCTAAGTTTGTAACCTTATCTGTAATTAAAAAATCAGAAGCTCACAATGTTCTTGGTATAAAGATTTAATGCGATATTCGTTGCAAAAGCATATTTTTCATGAAACGATTCAAGAAATATTTCACTCCATCTGATTTCCTCGCTATCTGTATCACTCTTATCAGACTGAAATTAGTCGAACGCATGCAGAAGATAGCAATAAAGATAATCGGTGACAGTAGGGTATCCAGCTCTATTAATTCACTGGAGCATCGACGCAATGTGGGGTTTGTTTCACTGTTTTATTATTACTACAACGGAATGTGCTTTTACGAAATCAGAGAACTTGTTCCTGAAAACCGTAATTTCATACGCGCAACGGGCTCTGCATCAAGAGCACATTCCTTTGTGGTTGATTGGCCACTGAATCGCACTACGCATTACAGAGAAAATTCGTTTTTTAGCCGAACATTTCGTATGTAGAATAAACACCCTGCAGAGGTATTTTCTGTCACTTTCAATGTGCAAAGTTTTAAATCAAATGTACACAAGCACTACTCCATCTATCCCCCTTCCCACAACCTAGTTTCCTAGTTGTGGCACAATGCACTGCATAAGTAGAGGTCATCCCGTGAGTGCTGGTCCTATTAAATACCAAAAAAAAAAACGTCTAAGGGCATTCTTCTCTCTAACAAAAAACATATGACTTTAATTCCCAAGAAAATATTTAAGAACCCAAACATTATATTTTGAGTAAAAAAATGACAGTATAATTCAATAAACATTTGATTTGGATTTTGTGAGCTCAACGTTGAGCATAAACAATTCTATAAAAAAAAAACAAATTTAAAAAAAACTCGCTACTGACTGTTTATAATATTTTCGAGTTTTTATTATTATATGTTTAATTTCCTTGGTTTAATTCTCAAATGGTCAAAGAACATTTTAATCAAAAAAATGTTTTTTTTTTTCTTGAACTAAAATTCGAATAAATTTATCCCAAAGAGCTGTTTGATCAAAGATCACCCTTTAAATCAATTTCTTTTTTTAAATATAACTTGATAAATATTAAGTCTATAAAACTTTAATGTGTTTTAAATGCAGCAATAATGATATTGAATAAAACATAAAGGCTGCATTTAAATTCAATGTAAGATTTTGGTCGGTTTAAAACTAAGAATAAAAATTAAAAACAAGAGTATATAACACGGGAAACTTTACTTACATACGAGGGTTAGCATTTACATTGTATGTGTCGAACAAAGCCTGTCTGATCATGCTAACAGAAACCACTTCAAAACATGATTTAAAACCCATCAAGTGATTCTTCTGCTGACAGGCATGTCCGCCACTTTTAGCCTTACAAGTGCGAGTCCATCCTCACACATATCATGCGGTATTTCATTAAATTCATCACAAATATTTTGTTTGAGTTGCTCAAGCCTTTCCGGTTTATTTGCATAAACCTTGCTTTTCAAATGTCGCCACAAAAAGAACTCGGGAGCAGTTAAATCAGGCGACCGTGGATGTCAAACAACATCACCGTTTCTTGAAATAACTTATTGTGAAAAAAGGTCTGGCAGCAATTTCACCGTAATCCTGCCTGTACGAGATGTGGCACCGTCTTGTTAATACATGTTAATCAAGCCCGAAGCATGTATATCACGATATCGATCACCATTCCCAGTAGCCGTTTTCGTTCGCCGTTTTCATTTTTCAAGAAGTAACGTTCAATGATTTCTCCCCACCAAATACACACCAGACTGTCACTTTTAATGGATGGAAAGGTGAGTGATGAATAATTTGAGGGTTTTCCATTGCCCAGAACCAACTCTTCTGTTTATTCACATATCTTAATGAAAATGAGCCTCGTCACTCATTCTAAATTTTTTATGAAAATCGGAGTTTTCATGGGCGAGCTGTAACATTGGTATAAATACAGCAGCGAAAATGGTTTTGTGGAAGAAGCTCTTGTGTCAACTAAATCTTCAATGGAAACAAAAGCAAATTCTTGTGCAAAATTGTGACCAAAGTTGTTCTTTGAAGACCAAGCTCCTGAGCACGACAGAGAATTGAAGTAGATGGATTGTTTTGAACACTTTCTTCAGCAGCAGGAATGCTTTTAGCCAATATTGCAGTACGTTGTTGGGCATGCTTGGGCCAATCATCTACAGACCCTCTTCCTTTGAAATCATTCACTACACGATTAACAGTGCGTTTTGTTGCTGCACGTTGTTTTTCTTTTTTTTTTTAATTCCACGTAACTTTCTCATCGTCACAGTAATCGATGATTGTATCTGATAAAAGTTTTAAACGATTAAAACACGTAGGTTCATCGAATATTTTTCTATAATAAATTTACCACTTGTCTACTTCACGACTGCCAAATATGAACTGTCAAGACTAATGTTTATCAAAATGGCGGCAAAACAAACTATTATAACTTCCCGGCGGACCCCCTGTAGTTTCTTTATTTCTTTTTCTAACGTAAAATGTGCCACATGATTAATTTTAGTTTGCAACAACTGACTACCAGTTGAACTTCAGGTGCTGATATGACAAACAAATTTTGTAAAATATTTTTATAACGAAAAATCCAAGCAGCCGTTTATCGTCCAAACGTCTATCGGCGAATCGTAATAAATATCGCATAAGGAATTAAACGAAAAAAAAGGCTTCTACAGTAGCCAAAATTAAGCTGCCCTCATATTATTTACTGATTTATAAAAATTAAAATAACCAAAAACTTTTCGAAAAAAAAGTTGTACTTTTATTAACCAATTTTTCAAGTTAAATTCCATACACGTACTTCTGGGAACTGTTAAAGTGCCAACAAAATTAAAAAAGAATTTTTATTTTTAGTTTTAGTTTGGCTCCTTTAATACAACTTTATCTCTTGGTCTGTTGGTTTTTGTATCCTGCCAGGCTGTTTTTTGTTTAATACTCATATGACAATCTGTCGGTTTATTTGCACTGCCCTGAGTACAGCAGAATTGCAAAGCAGCACATGTAGAAGCAAACAAGACTTAAATGTCTAACTACAATTTGAAACTGTGCCAAAAATAAAAATATCCTTGATTTATAAAAAAGAAAAAGAATTTAAAAATGTTACGTAGTTGATTTCAAACATGCCTGCCTTTGTGCTGGGCTGAATAACATGGTCGATATTAAAAATGATGCTGAAACAGGCTGACTAAACCATTAGAGTGATTGTAAAATTTCTTTTGTCATTTATTACTGTTTACTTTTTTTATAATTTAAATTATAGAACAACAGATTTGTTTTGCTTGAAAATTTAATATTCAATTGAAATTCTAATTTGTCAAAGTTTGGTTTGATCTCAACTTTTTTTTAAGATTCAATTTTATGAACAACTTTATCTCTTGCAGCCACATTCAATATTTTTTTTTCTAAACAGGAAGTATATTTTTTTAAGTGAACCCACCTAAAAGTATGCTTTATGTTTTGTTTCTCAACAAAAAAAGTATCTTATTGATTTTGCTGAATATTTGAAATTGTAAAGATTAAAATCTTATGCCAAATTTGTTTGCTTTATAAACTGCCATTGAAGGAGCCAATTTCTGCATTTAACATTTTATTTACGTTTTTTTTTTTTTTGCTAAAATGTGAAGTATACTTATAGGGGCATTTACTTGTAAACTAATATTATTTAATTTATTTGCAAAACGTTGCATACGTTTAAAGATTAAAAAACAAACCCAACCAATAACGTAATAACTGAATATTTTTTTGTGTTCTGCATACAAATTTTTGCGAATAAAAAATTAATCTTAAGGGAGCAAAAAAATCTGAAGATAAACAGTATTTTTTTAACCACAAAAATAGCAGAATTGGCTAAAAATAGATATGAGAATGTTTGGTAAACGTTGTGTAAAGAATTGTTTGAAAAAGGTTAAAGATACGCTACAATAAAAATTTATTTTTTATATTAAAAAATGGTACTTTCTTAACATAAATATGTTAAGAAATGTAAAGAAAGAAACTGATTTTATACAAAAGAAAGTTTTATAAACAAATTGCCAACTTTTTAAAAAGGCTTATTTAGCAAATGTACATTTTAGCTTTTAAAACAATAATTTTTGTGTCCAAAAAAAGTACCTTTTGCAGAAAGGTACCTTGTAAAAAGTTGCAGTACAAGCAAGCCCCATTTCAGGAAAAAGCCATTTCAAAATGTTCCTTGAAAAAAAGCTTTAAAAAATTTTTATTTTAAATTTATTTAAAAAAATCAATGTTTTGAAAAAAATAAAAATTTTAAAAATTGTCTGCTGAAAAAAAATTAAGTGAAAAGAGTATCTCAAAAAAAAAAAAAAATAATAAATAAATAAATAGCACCTTCAAAATATAGTTTTATAAAAAAATAAACTTATTGAAAGGTGTCATTTGGACATCGAGCATTTTTAAATTTAAAAAATATTTAATTTTCCAAAAAGTACTTTGACAAAGTCTTTTGATAAATTATCTTTTAAAAAATAATTTTATGAAAAAAATACTTCCAACAGTTTAATTTTGAAGCAGTTCCTTCAATAAAAATGTTTAGAGATATTTAACCCTCAAAAAGTCTGAAAAAGATCCATCTTAAAAAAGTACATTTTGAAGAGAGACTTTTAAAAAGAGTTTTAAAATAAAAGTTTTGAAAAACTTTCGAAAAATTATTTTCCTAAAAAAAATTAATAAATTTCTTGAAAGGAAAAACGAAACCTTGGAAAGTATCTTTTGAAATATAAAACACAGATTTCTATTAACGGCCTGTTTGAAAATGTTTTTTTTTTTATTTGTTTTTTTTTTTTTTTTTTGTAAAAAAATGTTTTAATAAAAAGCTTTTGGCAATAATTCTTTTAAAACTGCATTTTAAATTAATTTTTCCTTAAAAAAATTATTTTTAAAGTATCTTTGAAGTTTGCCATTCTTAAAATCTTTTTGTTGAAATATTTGGTTCAGGTGGAAAGGTACTTTTTATTGAATGAACTTTTTGCAGTCAGCTAGGGTACTTTTTATTAAACAAGAAATTTATTTATATAAAAATAGCTATAGTTTGAAGAAAAATAAAAACTAAACACCATCTTATTTAAATTATTATTTTTAACAACTGGGTAAATGCGAACTTTTGTAGCTTCATTACACCCGATCGCTTCAGACTGGATCACAACAACACGGTTTTCTGGAGGTTGAGAGTATAATTTGAAACGACGAGGGATAGTGAGTGTTTTCCTTTAAAAAGAATGAAAAGATTCTTGGCCATGGATAAAATTATCACATTATCAAATAGGATATTCAGTAATCGAGAAAATAGTTTTGAAAAATAACTTTAATAAAATTCTTTCGTACAGTTGGCAACCTTTTACCTTTTGCAACGTAAACATCCTTGTAATGACTTCTTTAAACAACTTCTGATTCAGGTACCTTTTAACAGATATCTCCTTAATGAAGTAAAATAAAATTGTAGTAAAGCTTTTCCTTTAAAAATGTTGTCGTTTATTTGAATTTCTTGAAAAGCGAAAAATTATTTACATTTAAAACGTATGAAGTCATAAATATTTTCCATAACTCAGTGACAATAAATAAAACCTTTTTTATTTTTTTTTTAACTTTTTCATTTTTTGTTTATTGAAAATTTAAATAAAAACAAATAATTGTAAACATGCAAAATATGAAGAAAAACAACAAGGAATATAAAACAACAAAAGGTGTGCGATTAAAAAAGCACTAGTTTTTATTTAAAAAGCATTTAGCGAATTTAAAAACAAATTATAAAAACAAAATATTTAAAGTGGCATTTCGTGTTGAAAGTAAAAAGGAATTTGTTTAAAAATTTTAAACAATGTAGTATTTCCTAGGAAAAGTATGTAAATGCTTTAAGTGAAATAAATAAAAACTATTTAAAGGAAATACACTGTTAAATATTTTGTATTATTTCACAAAAAGCCAGCACCTGGCGACAAAGTTAAAAAAAATACAAAATTGTCAAGATAAAGAAAAAGGTCAAATTCCCTTTAAATGTACAGTTAATTCTACATTAAATTATATTTTTAATTATAATATGAGCCAAGTTCACTAAAAACTACTTTTTAATTTCTAATACAGTCTATTCTCCCCTAAGGTATGCTTCGTTTTCTTAACATTGGTTTCAGATATTAAAAAAGAAAATTATTTATTTGCCCTATAATTATCATTCTTTATATAATTTGCACATATTTTTTTATATAGATTTTCATATACCGTTACACATGCTGTTACCCAGATTATTTTTGTTTGCAGTTTTGTTTCAATTTTTTAACATTTTGTCACAAGTGCAGATGACATGAGAGCCTTCGAACTCTTTGCGAGTGAATGCACGTAATTTGCATAGAAAATGTATTCAAATTTTCATTAATGATAAAATACATTTACATACTCATACATTTATTCTAACTAGAAACTAGAAACATACATACACACTGATGCACACACAAATGTACGCTCGTTTTCAATGAGATATGAAAAAAAATTATAATAAAAGCAGCAAAAAGAAAATGAAAATGAATATAGAACGAAGAAAATAAAAAAAGTAAACTGCATAGAAAAAAGAATTAAAAAAAATGTAGTTTAGCAGTTATAATGTTTGCAGATGTTGTCGTTGTAGTTATTTTCCAAAAAAAAAAAAATATTTAAAAGAAATAACTTTTTTAAACAAAAACTAAGCAATAAAAACTATATCAAAGAAAAATGTCATAAGCAATTAAACAAAAGACAAAAATGTATGTGATAAAAATAAAAGCAGTGGAGAATTCGCAAAAAGTGTTGCATGCTTCTTGGTTACTTAATTTCCTGTCCTTGTAAACATAGATTTTAGAGAAAACGAAAAAAACTGGGTTTTAAACAAAGTTACTTTTATAAACTCATCATCAAAAATAAGCTTTTAAAGTCTTTAAAATATACTTTTAAAATACATTTAAAAAAAATTTGTTTTGAGAATGAACGCGTTTTAAAGTTAGAAAATTTTGAAAATAATTTTTTTTATCTCAGCCCAGCACTCAGGGGATGCAATGCTTTGTGCCAAAACTATGAAATTAGGTTATAGAAAAGAGAATAGAGGGAGTAGTGTTGTGGAAATTCGACTTGAACTTTCCAACATTGAAGGTGCCAGGAAAGACCTCGGCCCAGCACCCAGATGATGACCCCTACTCGATCTTAATGAAAAGCGTATTGTACGCAAAAATGTGCGGATATCGGCAACACGTTCCCTAATCTCATTAGAACACATTCTATTGTAGTATCGATAAAACAGCGAAACGCAAACTAAATTGCGTCGATGTTCAAGAGAGTCAATAGAGTTGGACACCCTGCTGTCGCCTATGAGCCTCTTCGCCCTCTTCTGAATGCGGTCAATTAACTCAAAAACTTTAAAGCACCGGCCCATACATGAGAGTTGTTATCCATTCGGATGTAGATGAAGTGAAATATCTTTTACACCGTTTAAAAAAAACCGAAGAACTTGAAAGCTTCTTTTGAGATCTGAAAAATGTATTTAGTACATCGAACTTCACACTGAATTTTCATGCCAAGAATATCGAGAGCTTCTGATTCTTTCATACTTATACCACCCTGTGCGTAAACATGCAACATTGAATCTTACGAGCAATCCGATATTATTATGAAATCCTGATTGAGCGTATCATTCATATTCAGTCGCTTGGCTTCAACCTCCAACAGGCTTGGCCGTTTGCAAATTGAATATGAATGGCAAATGCCGCTGTCATCCGCAAAAAAGTAAAAAGGGTTTTAAGTCTGGAAGAGAAGGACATTTACAAAAACCAGAAACAAAAATAAAAAATTACCTTTTAAAAAAGTACCTTTTAAAAAAGTACCTTTTTTGCAAAAAAAAAAAAAAAACTCTTTTGGTGAAACTTTTTATGTTATGAAACTAAATCGGAAATAACAAAACCATTGATTTGTTAGAACAAGGATTTTTTGTAAAAACCAGGAGCGCTATATTCACGGAAGGAATTGTATTATTGTCTTTTTGAATTATAGTTTTTGGCGGAATATTTCTTTGATATAAAAAAATATTTTTTGGACGTACTTAATTTTTTTTTAATTTTTTTTTTTTTTTTTTTTTTTTTGTGAAATTTTGTTGAAATTTTTATCGTTTAGTAAGAAGCAGTTTCTAAGTATAATATTTTTCTTTTTATATACAATTCACATATTCTGAGTCCTTATGCACAGCGAAGTCGATTGAGCAATGTCCATCGGTCTGTCTGTAGGTGTTAGTGTTGAAATCGACTTTCCCAGGGCACTAGATGTGTTAGAGAAAATTAAAATACGCCAATCGATCAGCCATGTCCCTCGAGGCAGTGGGCTTAATATCACGTCTGCTCTAATTTTTCCATATAATTTTGAACAATAAAGTAAAGAATTTAAAAATAAGAAGAAAAAACATCAGGTGGAAAAATTGGCTCTTGCCCATATTTTCCGAGTTATGGCCCTAGAAATTTTCAAAAAAAAGTTCGATTGGTCAATACGGGTATCATTTAAAAGCTTTTACAGAGATCTTTCAGGAAATAATAAAGATTTGTAAAAATGCTTAACCCATTAGGAGCCAATGACATTTTTATGTAAAATTATATATCGTACTTAATTTTTTTTTTTATTTTTAAATTCTCTGTCATCACAATATTTTTTTTTTATATCAGCTACTAAACTTAAGCCGCTAAAAAGTAGATTTATATACATAGTGGAAGGTATATAAGAGTCGGCATAGTCTTATATAGCACTCTTGCTTGCTATTGAAAGATTTTAATTAAAATGTGATATTTTGGTAAAATTTAAATTCAGCATTTTTTAGCAAGCTTCTGAATATTCGGTTTTTAATAAAAATGAAATTGTTTGATTCCAAAAACTACTTTTAGAACATTTTTTATTCTGCATTTGTTTTTCTCAGATAGCGGTAAAAAATATCATCTTAAAAAATAGAAAAACAGCGCTCGCCAATTTTTGACCATTTATGGCTTGATGTTGCTCAATTTCAATAACAAGTCCTTCGAAAGATTACTCTTTTGGAATCTTGGCAAAACTGATTCAACTCGATAAGAAACAGATAACGCTCAATAATGATAACGATCTAGATTGTTTATTATTTCTGGATTCGGAAATGAATACTGTAGAAATAAAAAATAAAATAACCAACTTATCAGGTGCAGGGTATAACAAAAGTTACCTTAAAACAAGTACTTCTTAAAAAAGATATTAATAATAATTTTCTTTCTAAAATGACCAAATACAAAATTGTGTAATTTTTTATTAACAAAAGAGATTTATTTCCTAAAGCTGTTTAAAATCTAAATACCTATTTTAAATGCAAGTGTAAATATTCAGTCGCTTGCTTTAAAACGAGTCAAGGAGTGACAAAAGTAATCGCTGCAGTAAAACATAAAATGTTACCGTAAGCGATTAAGATTTTTTATTATATGAACAATTTGAGAACGTTTGAATAATGATGATGTATCCATGGTAATTTTCTATTAAAGAAACATAAAACGGAACATAAACGGAACATAAAACGAAAATTACAAAAGAGAAAAGAATTAAAAGAAAAAAAATTATAAGAAATATTAAAAATTCATTCTGTATTCAACGTATGTGTTTATAGTACAAAGACGCATTTATACAGAGTTACTATTAACACAATGAAGACAATGGCAACTAAGGACTCTAAAAAACTCAAATAAAATGTGTGAAAAAAAGAATAAAACTGAAAAAGAAAATAACTTTAAACATGTTTTGACTTCAACGGTATGGTATGTTTTCTTTTGATAATTAAGATGAATAAATGAGAATGTTTGAATGTATGAATGTGAATCCTAAAAATATCCAATGTTTTTCTTTCAAGTTTATATAAATTAAATTATGGCATAATTAACTTGAATTAAACTTAAGTAGGTCCTATTTGAAGTAAAAATATTTAAATAAACAAGAATTAGTTCAACTAAAGTGGGATTTCTAGAATAAATATCAAAATTTTATGTTATTAGCTATTGTGCTGTAACGTTTTCTTTCTACTCATAGGCATTAGGGTTTATAAAAAAGATTTTAACACTTTTTTATATTTTTATTCTTTTATGAAAAATTTCTTTCAAATGTAAAAAAAACTAATTACAACACTCATACTGTCAGCAGTGTTGTGTTGTTGCAGCAGCTACTCTTCCCGCAGTTGCCGCCTGTTGTTGCCAATTGTTGTTTTTGTTTCTATTTATTGATTAATAATTTTCTAAAGCATAATTTTACCATAAAAAAGGTAGTAAAGGTAAAAATAATAATAATTTGAAGCTGATTTATGGAAACTATTCACAAATAAACCAAATAGAGAATAATATTCACAAAACAATGAGAAAATTCTATAGAAAACACACTTTAGTAACCACGTACATTACAAAAAAAATAAATCTGTAATTAATAAAACAGCATTTTTTGAGGTTATGTTTTTAACCTCAAATATGTTATAAAAATTTGAATGATTGAAAAAATGTACAAAGTTATTACAGCTTATTAAATTGCAATAAAAATTTATTTACTTATCCATAACAAATTATTTTTGATAAATATTTAAATATTTTTCAGTGTAATAAATAATAAAAAAGTCAAGACTAGTTTTAGGTATAAAGTTTGTTGCATACTTTCTGGTGAATATTATAATCATTGATGGCCATTTTGAATTACAAGTAAATTTAATTTTTACTGATACTGCAACTTCATTTTCATTACAATAATTTTTTTACTGATTGACATCAATACCCAGTATACTTTACTGATGCTTAAATTTAATTGTTAATGTCAAACAAAAAAGATTATTTCAAAACATATTTTTTATTGCCACAAAGAAAATAATAATAAATTTATTTACAATTATAATTCAATAATTTTAACATGAGTATTTAAAAAATAAACAATATTACGTTTAAAACATTAACATTTGCACATTCTTTATACGAATCAGCATCTGCGTAGTTTGTATGGGAAACTTGAAGATTTAACGGTGTCTAGTAGCGTGAAAACCGTCGAGGAACATTAAGATTTATATTGCTAAGAAGAAATTCTGAAACAACATTACAATTTATTAATTTCAACAAAACGTCACAGTAAGCATTGTCCTTCGACTTTTTAAAGTAGGCAATTTAATAATAGCCAGCCTTGCTGTATACGACGGAAGATTAAATCCAAAACCACGGAATAGAGTTCTTAAACAGAACAAAACGAAATTGTTTTTGGACTGATTGTATACAGTCAATGTGAACGTTATAGTTTGGGTCGCATACAACAGATCTATACTCTAAAATAGGTCTTACAAGAGAAGTATATAATTGTTTCGTGATATTTGAGCCCGTGAACTCTTTTGCCCACTTTTAATAAAGGCCAATACACCACGAGCTTTGTTTACCATCATAGTAATATGCATTCAAAAATCTAACTTACGATCAAGAAGGATACCAAGATCTAAAAATTCAGTAACTGATTCGAATAAACATCCATCAAGTGTATATTGTAGAGTAGAAATAAAATTCCGTGAGAAACGCATGTGCTTACTCTTCTTTAAGTTTAATTCCATTAAGTTGATCTTGCACCTGTTTAAATCTTGTTGCAAGAAGAATCCATCTGCTGACAATTTGATATTAAAAAAAATCTTTACATCATCTGCATACATGAAAACATTTCAAAACTTAATTGCACACGGTAAATCATTTATGAAAAGGGAAAATAACGTAGGGCCAAGATGGCTGCCTTGAGAATGTTTTATTGAAATCAACTCTTTGCGTTCTGCTTATTAAATAAGATTTTATCCAGCTTAAAGTGTCTTGAGTAAAGCCCATTAAGTATGATTCTTAAAAAGAAGGTTGTGGTTAACTTTATCAAAAGCTTTGCTAAAGTCTGTATATATAACATCTGTTGTTTGATCGTCATTAAAATTGTAAAATGTAAAATGTTTGTGACTGTTCAGCAAATTTTTTCCTAAAACCATGCTGAAGCGGTGACAGCAATGACTGTTTTCTAAAGCTAAGAAATTCGGACAGACACTTTTCAAAAAGCTTTGGTATTGCACTTAACTTTGCAATGCCTCTGTAGTTATATATTTTAGCGAGATATTGAACATGATTTATAATGGTGTGAATAAGGCAAGGGCGCAATTGGTTAGGACGCAAGCTGGAATCCCATCAGGTCCGATTTATACGGAGAATTTTGTTAAGAATATTATATTTCGAAGGGATAACAGCATATAAGTAATATTGTTGTGCAGAGCCGGATTTTTCATTTTTCTCTTAGTGCTTTTTTAACATCGATAATTGATTAGAATTCCATGGGGGCCAGTTATTTTACGAACGAAAATTTTCGGAACACATTCATTCAAATAACTTGTCATTACATTGTAAAATCTGTTAACCATTTTATCTATTGAATTTGGTTGACCATTTGGAATAGACAGCAGTTCTAGCCATAAACTTATAAAAATATGTAGTTCCAGTAAAATGCATTAAAACACATAATGAGTGATGTGTGTGAAGATAAATTCGAATTTAAATAGTAGAGACCCCATACAGGTAAAAATTCTAACGGCTGTTAGGTGATTAACAGTGGTCTGTTAACTGCAAAATCAGCTATGTTAAAAAATTTGGCTTAAGTCTCTACTAGTTAAATTCCAATTCATCTTCACACACATTAATGAGTGTTGTAATTGAAAGGTTCATTACTCGTTATTTCTTTGACTGCACGTAATATAAATAAAATCATGAAAAATTTTAACAGCGATGCAAATTAAATTACAGTATCTGTAAAAATTAACTAATCACTGCCTTTTTCTCAGTAATAAGTAAACATGTACTAAATAAACTAAATTTCATTAGACTGTTAGTTAATGCAGTTAAAGTACAATGCAGTGTGCACATGTCTGAATACAACTTTAAAAAAAGAAACATCCAATGATTATATGAACTAAATGCAGAGAGCTCATTTCACCTCTGTAGTTCATTTTCATTCTTGATTCTTTTATTGTTTAATTTTTACATTCTTATAATTTTTAGTTTGAGTTATTATTTTGCTTATTTATTTATTCTTTTAACCTGCGTACTGATTTTGGATGTGCTCAGGCTTGTTTCACAGAGACTGTGCTGATATAAACTACTGAGCAAATGAACTAAAAAAATTTTTAACGCTTAAACCCGCCCTGGTTTAAAAAAGTGATCGCAATTTTTTTTTTACATATCAAAAATAAAATTTGTTTTGTAGCATTGGCTGGCTTAAATTCAGTGTTATTGTTTTGATTTAAATAAAAGTTTTATATTGTATTTCAATCATTATTTCATTATTTAATTATTGTAAAAAAAATTTTAAATTTAATATCATCGTCAGCATTCTTCGCATCTATCGAGTGTTTCTCTTTGTGATCGCGATACCCCGCTAAGGGTCCAGTAAGCAAAAATGATAGATATATCTTAAAGCCGGTAAATTTGCCTTCTTATCATTTTAAAAATAAATAAATTTGAATAAATAAATAAAAAAATTTTATTAAAAGCTAAAATTAATTATTTCAAAAAATTAATTTTTTCGGCAGCTTTTTATTTTTCAAACACTTTTTGGTGTTAATTTTAGGGCTGCGATTTTATTAAAAAAAAATTATATTTTTAAGCATTTTTTTTTACAATTTTAACACTAAAATCACCAGACTGTAAAACATTTTTTAGTAAATAATCTTCAAGGGATTTATTTTAAAATGTAAAACATTTTTTTATTTAGTTTTATCGGAGAGAAAAGCAAAGAACTCACTCGCACACGGGATGAAAACATGGAACGATGATAATGATGTTTATGGTTTTTATGGCCAAACCATTGTTCCATAAAGAAATCTTTGTGAACATAAAAATCGGGAAACATTTTCGATATAAATTATTAGTTTTGATTAACAATATTTTCGGTTACACCTTTAAACGATCGGCAACAATTACCCAAGACACTTAAAATCAAACTGATCATAAAATTAATAGATACGGGACACAAAAGAAAAACTGCATGTGTCTAGAATAAAAATACAACAAGCGGCAGCAGCTGATCATTTTTTTTTTTTATTAAAAAGAAATTAAACTGAAATGAATTAAAAGAAAAAATTATACAAAAATAAAACTGTCATGTTTCAAAAAAGAAAAAAATATCAACGGAAAAATAAACCAAAAGTTAAATCTCTCTTTACATAATTAAGCAAATAAATCACAGCATCTGTAATAATTAAGAAACATGGTAACAGAGGCCAGGAATATGGTTCTTTGCAATTTCTCAATTAAATCAAAATCAAAATAAAAGCAATTATAAATATAAACGAATTTATAAATTAATTAGCAAAACAAAACGCTCAACTTATAATTTTTAACACGGCTGCTGACGAGAGGACACAAAAAGAAACAAATTGTCGAAGCAGAAACGCCAGCATGCAAAATTTTTCTAATTTGTTTGCAAAGTTTAAAGCACACACACTTAGAATCACACACACACACACAAATGCACTTAAATGATTGTAGATATATATAAAATTCTTTACCTTCATACAAAGATTATTAACTGATAAGAATAAATTAGAAAAAAAAACTTTACATTGCCACACTTGAAGCACTTTGAGTTTCTTAAAACTTTTGTTACAGCTTAAACTTATTGTTGTGAAAATAGAATTTGAAAACTTTTTACTTTAAAAGCAAACAATGTGATGTGTCTGAACAGAATAAAGGGAAAAGTTAGCTAATTTATGCTGATGTATCTGGGTGTTTGTTTAATGAAAGTTCAGACTTAAAATTCCAAAAAAAAAAAAAACTTAAAAATATCGAAAAATAATTGTTGAAGAGCAGCTCGGATGAAGGAGTGGTGAAAAGACAAATAAATGGAAAACAGCAGCTCAAACCTGCAACAGTCTCGTTTAAAAAAAGAAATTAATAGTTGTGTGAACACGGTAGCTTTAGTAGTAAAAACAAGCTGGAAAGTATCTACATAAAAATGTGTGGCAGTCGTGGTTGAGTTCGTTTAAAGGGTCTGCTTAGTTGAGGAAGAGATTATTCAATCGTATCTCGTCCAACATCACAACTCATTTGGACACATAAAAAAGTGTTTGCACCTAAAAAATGATTTGTTTGTTTTCATATTGAAATTTTATTAAATTTTTAATTGATTCAATTAACTTTTTTTTATAAGAAAAATTTGTGTTTATTTTTCAATTAAATATAAAATTCAGACAATTAAAAATTTAATTAAATTTTAATCTGAAAACAAACAAAACATTTAATGGTTGCAAAAACGTTTTTCTCTCTGTAGTCTGGATGGTAGCGATAATGAGAGTAACATCGATCTGTTCGAGAATCACCAGAGTTATTTATAGATAATAAATATTTTTTTTAAAAGGCGGCAGCAATTCTAAGGCAAGTTCAACCATATTTTCTTAGTCAGATTTTCTGTTTAAGCACAAAAATCTTTTGTGTTAAACCAGAGAAGAATCTTGTCAAACTTTTGTCTGACTAATATTTCTGCTAAAAAGAATAGTTTTCTAACAAGTATTTCTGTCTATCAAAACCTTGGTCAAACAAACCGGTGATTCTGTTTAAACAAAAAGTCATTAAACCAGCTCTGACCAAACAGTTTTAAAAAGCCGGTTTTTCTTATTAAAAATAAATTATTGTTTGTAGAGAAAAAAATAGAAAATCTTGTAGCTCACATTCCATTTCATTCACCTGACAATTAAAACTGATTTTACGGTATTTTTTCCTGCCATTTATTCCTACTAATTTTTCATTTGGCAAAAATAATTATGCTTATAAATCACTTGGCTGTGTGTGATTGAGTGTACAAGCATGTATGTGTTGTTGTTGTTTTTTTCAGTTTTGCCACAAAATGCAGCAACAAGCATAAAACAACGCCTCACCTCTTATGCTAAAAGAATAGTTTCATTTCATTTTAAGTTGATATTAACAGAAGCATCATGTACAACGTTGTTGTCGTCATCATCATCACCATCGCCATCGTCATCAGCACCATCATCACCACTATCAAGCAAACATGCGTTTGATGTTTAGATTTTTTTTTTTTTTTTTTTTTTTTTTTTTTTTGTTACTATTTGTACTTTTGTCCGTCCTTGTATAATTTGCATTATGTTCTACAGCTGTTGAAAACATTTCAAAGAAGGTACACGACATCATTTAAAGAGTGGAATGTGAGTGAATTAAATTTCTTGCAAATTTGTTTTATTGCTCTTGTTGCAGCAGCAAGAAAAAGAGCATGATTTAATGTTTATGTGCAATGAATTTTATTTTTTCTGATTTTAGTTTACGAAAACAAAAAAATTTGCTTTTCATTTTTTGGCTTTAAATTTTTTGTTCTGCCTAAAAGTAGGCAAACAAAAGTTTTGAAAGTTTGTATAAAAATTTATTTAATACGGCGAAAACCTTTTTGCGAAATTATGTGATATATTTTTAAGTCAACTAAAACTTAAGTAGAGAAGTAGAGAAAATTTTTTAATTTCTAAAAATTTTTTGAGAAAGAAAATTATTTACAAATGTATGCGGACGTTTTCCAAAGTTATTTATTTATCATGTTGAAATTAATTAGTTGTTGAGCTAAAAGTCCTTATAGTTTTGTAGTTATTTATTAAAAACCAAAAAAAAAGTTTTATTTAAATTTATCATTAAAGTTATTAAAGATTTTATACAAAGCAAACAGCACGTTATTAAAGCTGCTTGAAAACAAAACACTGGAAGTCACGTACAAATGTAAAGACTGAAAAACTATAAAATGGAAAATTTTAAATAATATTTGAATTTTAAATATTTTCTGCATTAAGCAAAAAAAAAAACACACACACACAAAAAAAGAGTTGGACAACAAACAAAAATAAACATTAACAACAACAACTACTACAACACTAACTGGGTGATTCTTCTTTGACATACAATACGCGCACTGGTTTATATTCCCAAGTTGTGAAATGTGAATTCTAAGTATCTCCGATTTATGTTGTTTTACTCACGTACAAAAAGTTATCATTGCAACTTATAATGCACACAAGTAAACACAAATGCACACACACACATATATATATATATACACACAAATCAACATAAGCAAACAACAACTGTTAAAGTATCTAAAACCAAAGAGAGTGGGAGTGTAACTGTTATGAAAAAAACAAGTGAAAACTTGAGAATGTGTCTGTGTTAAAGTATGTGCGTGACTTTATGCCATTTTCTAATTTGTAAAGAGGTAAAAAATAACTACAATTTTAAAGAAACAAAAACAACAAACACAATTACATATAAAAAATCTTGTAAAAACAACCACTCCATGTTACATTTATTGCTTTGGCCACTTTTAGCTGTTCCAACACAATTGTTTGCTTTAAGTTTCAAAAGTGTTCTTTTAAAATCTGGACTTACGGTGCTTTAAATTTAAGGCTACTAGTGTATAACTGAAAATGAAGAAAAATTCAGGGTTTGTATTTCTTTTTGTAGAAAAATGATTTTAGGGCTTTAAAAACCAAACTGTTTTTCTTTCAGTTGTATTTTTCTATTTGGTTTTCCCTTGGATCGGCCCTTAAAAGGTGGCACCCAATCGCGCGCTGGAACGAGGAAAACAGGTTGTAGGAAGGAGTACAGAGAAAATAGTTTCTGTAGACGTTTGATTTTATCCTTTTAACGTTGGAAAAGAAATGAAATTCCATTGAGATTTAGGTAAAACTCGTCCATATTTGTTGTTTGCCCCTGTTTGAAGCTCCTGTCAACAGACAAAAGTTGCAAAACATTATCGTTTGAATATTTGTGAAATAACTAGTAGATCACATGGCGCGAATTATTTATTGCATTGATTTAGATAAACAGAAGCATTTAATTGATTCTTTAGGCACTTGAAATACATGCTTTGTCGAAAACTTCTAGAAAAGGGCTGCATTAAGACCATCGCTTGCATACCATCCGGCGCAGTAGACTTTAAGGTGCAATTAATGCATTTTAACTGCACAAGCCTTTCAATTACGGACACGATAACTAAAATAATGTGGTTTTCTATGTTATTTATTAAACTTTCTTGAATTCCTTTTTCATGTTGTTATCTGCTGTTTGAGTTTTAATTTTATTTTTTTTTAATTCTACAGTTGTTTTCGCGTCAGAGTGACAAACAAAATTTTTCAACTTTATAGTGTGAAATAAATAAAAATAAAAGAAAGCCACTAAGTTCGTGAATGAGTTTTATATATTTGAAGAAAATGAGTGATGGCTTGTTTTGTACGCTACAAGAGGTGCATGAATAAAGGAAAGACAGACTTGAACAAGAAAAAAAAACATGTTGAAATAAAATCAAGTATTTTTTTCTTGGATTATTTTTGTATTAATTGTGTGTTATTTATTTTGATATGACGTTTTTCTTTCTTGCCTACAAGTGTTAACTAAAAATATCACAAAACACAATGGGTGAGAGCGAATTAGTTTAGATGGCACCAATTTTGATTGGCAGTGCGAATGAGCAATATTAAAATAAAATTTTTGTTATTTTTGTTAATTATACGTCAAGAACAAAAGCAGTTAAAACGGTTGTTGAATTTTTTTTTCTTTTTAATTAAAAAATCGTCAGAATGTAAAAACTATTTTTTAACTTCTACTTAGGTCGGGCGATATGCGTCACATGGGTTTTATTCCGAATATGTGATCAACCAACTTAAAAAATTAATAATCTTGTTTAAAGGTATGGTCGGATTTGTCAAATATTTGAACTTCATTATGGAAAAAAACCTTGTCATCCTTCTCAAATATTTATTAAGGAATATAGTTCCTGCTGAATAAAAAAAATATAATATGTCACATTTATAACACCATAAATCGTTTAAAAATAGCGATTACTCTCTTTTAAATCAAATATTTGACTAATCTGACCGTAAATTCAGTTTTTTATGAAAATTTTATACTATTAATCCGATATTATTTTTAAACGAAAATCACCAAAAATCAAAATTAATTTCATATTTCGATATTTATTCTAAACAGAAAAAGGTTCGACTTTGGAAAAACCTTTTGATTCATCAAAAAATCTCAAAATCCACAAATATGGAAAATTAAATAAAATATCGAATTTTTAAGTAAAAAAAAACTCATAATTTATGAAAGAAACAAAAACCTTAAAAAACTGTAAAAAAAACCGTAAGCCGTTCGACTAAAAAAACGAATTTTGTCTGTAATGCGTAGTGCGATTCACTGGCCAATCGACCACAAAGAAATGCGCACTTGATGCAGAGCGCGTTGCGCGTATGAAATGTCGGTTTTCAGAAACGAGTTTCCTGATTTCATAAGAGCACATTCCGTTGTAGTAACGATAAAACAGTGAAACACATCCCACATTGCGTCGATGATCCAGTGAATCTATAGAGCTGGATACCCTACTACCACCGATGAGCTTCTCCGCTCTCTCCTGTACGCGGTCGAGTAACTCCAAAATAGACTTTGAAGCACCGGCCCATACATGAGAGTTGTATTCCATTTTCGGTCTGATAAAGGTGACTTAGATAGTAAGGAGATCAGATGGAGTGAAGTATTTCTTATAGCATTTTAGAAAACCCACACACTTGAATGCTTCTTTTGCTCTTTATCATCTATATCATCCATAACTACAATGGGAAAATTTATTAGAGGATATTCATAATTTTTAATTTAATATTACAAATATAACTTAATATTTATTAATAAATTTTTTCTATTATTTTACTTTTACTGATAAAAACTTTTAAATTAAAATTGGTAACGATTTTGTCTATTTATATAAAATTAATAATTTTTAATTAATTTTGTAATTATAATTTTCTTCTCTCACAGTTCTCAAACCAACACATTAATAAAAAAATTAAAAATGTTTTTTACGATCCAACATTAAAAGCAGAATTAATCTGGTGACAAGAGAATTTCTTTTTGCTTTGCTTTGGCTTATGAAAAATAAAATAAAAAATAAATATTGTAACTGTTAAGACACTTTAATGCGATTTCGTTTCTTTTGCAATGAAAAGAAAGTTCTACTACTTATAATAAACGAACAACACTTTTGTATTACATTCACTTTTAAATAAATAACATTCGCGCCCTAAAGTATACTTCTCGAAAAGTGCAATTAATAAGAAAAACATAAAAAACAAATGAGCTGAAGACATTTTGTTGGTCAAACGGTTTGTTAATGCATTAATTAAAGATTTGAAATACAACAACAACAAATATTTGTGTTTACAAAAATGAAATAAATGTTGAATTTATACACTTCGATTCTTATTTTTTACGAAACACTGCAAAACTTATGCCAATGAAAACAGCGATTTATCTTGTTGAATAAAGTATAGAAAATTAGTAATTAAAAAAAATTGCACCTGTTCACGTATCAGCAATGAATGATATTCGTGCCCATTCATAGATTTACAAAGTAAAAACAAAAAAGTTTTTGTTAAAAATAAAAAAAAAATAAAAATTATCTGATAAAAAAAACTTTTTGTGGTAAAATATTTAAAACAAAGCAGCATGAAAGTTCGTGTTTATATGCATTCTTGATAAAGGTTGTGTTTAACGCTTTCAACTCGAAAAAAGGTTTATAATAAATTTTAATTTATTTTTACATAAACTCACTTGCTAAACGCAATTATCTCTGCCACCAACTAATTTGATGCAGTTCCAAAAAAAGTGCACATTTTAAGATGATAAAAAATGCTAAAGATAGTGGTGCCTTTTTTTGCTCGCTAAGGTGTTTTATATAGAGAAACATCTGATTAAAGTTTCTCTTTCAGTACCTTTTACACAGGTTTTGAGGGTTTTTAAGGCTGCCATATAAAAGGTGTTTAAAGGGTTTTCTGTAATGACACAAGTATTCTTACGGAACTCCGGCATGTTCGAAGTTCCAAATGAAATTTTCGCTTTATACATATTTTTCAACGCATTGTTGCTAATAAAATACGAAAGTAAAAATTTCGTTTGAAATTCTGAACATGGCTATTTTTAACGGTACTTTAAACAGGATTTTTTAAGAGAAATTCTCTAAAAATATGTTTGATTCCTTATTTCAAATCAAACTGTTCCTTTTTTAATAAGGTACTTTTTTAACAAGCTGAAGACGTGAAGTACTATTAAAAAAATGTAATTTTACAACTTCTTTTTATACAACATCATTTTTAATATGGTAATTTTTTTCAGAATTCTTTTTATTTAAAGAATTTTTTTTATTAGTTTAAAAGAAATAAGATTTTTAAACTGTTTCTTTAAAATATAATCTTTATGGGAAAAATTTTTTAAATTTTTAAATTAGGTTGTAAGAGCAATTTATAACAATCTTTCTTGCGTTAATCTACGTTAATTGTGCTTGATTTCTTACACATAGAGATTTTTGATACGCTCATGAATTGTTTATTATTCAAAGAACTAAAAATATTTCATCACTGAGGGAAAATCTTATCCATATGATCATTTCGCTTCTGGTCATGTAGCTCATCGGTGGATTTTGCGACAACCCTTAATAAAAAAACTTTTCGACTCTTCAAAGTATTTGGTTAAAGAAAGGAACATTGCGAAAAATGTACGTTTTCTCAAAAAGTACTTTTTTATTATTATATTCCTTGACTTTATCTTACACCAATTTAATTTTGTAACTTATAAAAGAATTAACGGTGAAAAGAATTAAAAATTATTGACAGAGAGTTATTTGAACAAAATTGTAAAATAACAGAAAACAGAATTAAAGGAACGTAGCGAATACATTTTATGAAAAAAAAAATAAATAAACACAATAAATGCAACTTAATGCAACTAAATGCTCGAAAACTTTTGACACGCTATCAAAAAATAAACAAAATAGTTACAAAAACAAGAAAAAAAGTGTTAGTAAAGAATTTTATTAGACAAAAATGAACAAAGCGGATAATTCGTACTTAATTGTTTTTGTTTAAACAGTCGATTAAATAAAATATTTTTAGTTTATTGAATAAATTATACATTCCATTCCGATGGAATTTTATTTGAATGCTGCATGTTGTTAAAAAAAAAAAACTAAAAAATAAATTTGAAAATTTAAGTTTTAAAATTATTTTTCGATGAAATCAGTGCGCAATAAACGCCACCATAGCAGGTGTTATACAAAGCATTTGTTGTAATTGTTGTAAAGAGCATTTCAAATAAATTCTTTTTTAGAAAGTGATTTCTAAATTAATTATTGTTTCTGAAAAGTACCTTTTATAAAAATTGCCTTTCACAAAAAGTATCTTTTACAAAAAGTACCTTTCACAAAAAGTAGATTTTACAAAAAATACCTGTTACAAAAAGTACCTCTTACAAAAAGTACCTTTTACAAGAAGTACCTTTTACAAAAACAGCCTTTTACAAATAGTACATAAAGTACCTTTTACAAAAGTTACCTTTTGTAAAAAATGCTTATTACGGAAAGTATCTTTCTATAAAAGTGCCTTTTACACAGAGAAACTTTTGCAGGAAGTATCAACCGGTTAGTGTTCTTTTTGAAAAGAATCTCGATTAAATATAATTTTTTCAATTATACATCACAAAAAGTATTTACAATGAATGTTTTTGGGGTACTTTTGATAATGTGTTTATTTGCTACAAGGTATTTCTTGTACGTTAATACATTTCCAGAAGGTACATTTAAGGAAAACATTATTTTATAAAAGTACCTTTTGTAAACAGTCTTTATCTAAGAGGTAAAAATTATTGCTTCTGATGAATGTTTTCTTCAACATTCTTGTTTGTAAAGAAGCTTTTTTCTCTTGAGTTTCTTAGTGAAAAGTAAGATATGGTACCTTTTTTAATTTGCATCTTTTTTAATAAATATATAGAAATGACATTTTAAACCGTTTTGTAAAACTGGATTTAAAAAAAATACGTTCATATCAATCGCTGTTTAATAGTACCTTTTGTAAAAAGTCGTTTTGATAGACATAATTTTTTAATAAACAATAACCAAAAAGTACCTTAAGTAAGACTGCCCTCGCTACACATACAAACTTTTTTAGCTTTTAAAAGTAGAAAAGAAGGCAGCTTTTTATTACTTTTGTGAAAATACACTTTTAGTTTAAAGGTACTTTCTCCAAAATTTCCACTTGAGAAAGTAAAAAATTTTAAAGTTAGACTTTTTTTAAATAAAAAAATATGTGAATTAAGCAGCAGATATAAAATTATCTAAAATTTTTTAAAAATCGATTTCCAATTGGATTAACAAGTTCTCTATTCGTTCCAATAATTTTATTTTACATCTGTAGGTATTTGAGGAAAAAATTTCAAGACGTGATAAAATAATTCACAAGTGAACGTTTTATCATAAATTTATAATTTTAAAAAACAAAATGAAAGTAAATAAATTTCTTTGCTAAACCCGCTTAGTAAAATAAAAATTCTTTGAAGACACACAAAACAAATCTTATGTTTTTCTAAAGTGAATAAAAAGAAAAAGTCTCAAAAATATCAAAGTTTTATACTCCACATCATTAAACCCTGCTGAGCAGGGCAGCAGAACTTTTTAAACTGACAATAATATTGTTTTTCAAATTGCTTTTCTGGGAAAGATGTGCACAACAATAGCAAAGTAAATTCATAAGAAATACAACAGTGGGATCCAAACAATAGAGAACCCGCTTGAAAAAAATTATAAACTAAATTTTTTTTGTAGAAAAAAAAACACAAAAAATTCACCAAAGATAATTTATGCAAAATGCTCTGTTTTCCTGTTCATACCTGTTTTCGATGTCTTGAATTTATTATTTGCTCTTGTTTAAGGCAATTTTCAAAGTATGACTTGTTATTATTTATTTCTATTTTAGACATTCAATTCATGTTAAAGAATATAAATTAAACAAAATTGTTGAAAAGAAAATAAATCAAACTAAAGGAAGGACCAGTAGTTTTCTTCAGCATTTGAAATAAAGAAATAAAATAATAGAGCGTGAGAGAGAAAAATGAGTGCAAGAGTGCTTTGCATAAATTCTTTTACATTCATAGCATACATTTAGGCGTTTGTTTTAATACGTTTTCTTTTTTTTATGCATTCGTTATGAACCAAATGCAATAATCACAATGCATTAAATTGCGTGTGTTCATGACTATTTAATTTAATTTGTTTTAAGCTACCGAAGGCATAAAAACAACAATACAAAAATGTACTTGAAAACACATACACAAACTTTCGCTGTTTTTTAAATTAACAAATGGAATTTTTATTCTTTTATACTTGTTTTATAAATTAGTTGGCTTTATTTAGCTTGCTACTGTTTGCTTCGTAAGGTTTTTTAACGAAATTCGAGGCTGTTTTGTAAAAAACTCTTTAAATACAGGGAGGTCCATCTGGCATTTGTAGTATGGCAACTGAAATATCATTCGTGATATTGGAAAAAAAAATTAATAACGTTAACAAAATTGTACCAAAAGGCGCCTGAGCAATGAAAAAAAATTAAATTTATTTTAAAAAAGTGCTGAGTCTTCTAGAAAATGTATTAAAAAAATAATTTTTTTATTTCAGTGGAAACCAAAAAAATATATATGAATTTAACAGAATCTTAATGCAGCGAAAGAAATTTGTGTTCACGTTGTTGCTGCAGCTGTGTTCTTCAAGATATTTTACGAGAGTTTTGGCTAAAGCCTTCGATAAAAAGCCATCAAAGGTTTTTTCTGTGCGTCTCGTTACGATTTGAGATGTGTCTTTAATACTGCACAGCTATAACGATTAGTTAATCTCAACCGAAAAATTACAGAAAAAGTCATGTAAATATATATGTTATGCTAGATACACACGAGGAAACCTTAAAGGAAACATGACCATGCTTCACTTAATGTTACCTCGTGTGTAGCAATGTTTCCTGTTGATTTTCATATTTCCTTTCATGTTGTCTTAAATATTAAAACTCTTTGATATTTTATGTTTTCTACCATGACGTTCCCCCTTCCGTGGTTTAAGGGTTGTTTTATAACTCGCAGAGTTATAAATAAAACTTTTAAAATAAAAATTTGAAATGTTTTTTTTTCGTTATTTTAAGTTTTATCACATCCAAAATCTTGTCATATATTCTTCTTTTTTAAATTTTTTTTTTGTTGCCTCGTATGTACTGAAAAAGAAACATGGTTTCTAAACCATGTCTCATGTGTATTTAACATTATGCTACCACAAGTTGAAAAACAAATCGATTACAGGTGCGCGTTTGATTTTAAATTAAGAACGACTAGATATCAAATTCTTTTTCACAAAAAAAGTCTTTGAAATTGATAAAAAATAAGAACAACAAACAGTCTTCCAACTCCCTTGGTAAACTTTTGAATAATTTCATTACTTTTACTCACTTTAAAATTAAAACATTTGAATTATTTCTCATTAATTTAAAATAAGCATTTGAAAATATTTACCTTTGAATCGATTATGTATTTATCATGCACACACACACTCACTTATCATTGGAAACACACAGGCACACACTCACACCCTTCAAATTAAAATAATCGCTCAAACATGTATCAATTTCACCAAAAATCTCTTTTACACAAATAACACACAAAAATTATTTATTCATTGAACAGCTAATTCATTGAATTTAATTATTATTCGAACTAATTTCGAAATGACAAAATAGCAACAAAACACAAGAAAAAAATAATTAAAATCTTAAACATTTTGCTAAATATATGATTTGCTATGTGTTTTTGTTATTATTTTTTTTTGCGAATTTCGTTCTGGTCATTTTATGTTTAATTTATTGGATTTAACGTTAATGACGAGAAAATAATTGTTTATATTTTAAGAAATTAATAAAACATTCCTAAGCTTTTAAAATTTTGTTAAATTAATGGCGTATTTACTTTAAGGATTATTTTTATTGATTTAAAAAATATGGCAAAACATTTCAATATTTTTCTTTAAAACATTTTTAGGTTAAAAAACTTTTTTTATTTAATAATTAATTAGATCAATATTTATAAAAAAAATTTTAAATAAAATTAAATTTTTATTAAAAATGTTAAAATAAATAAAAATTAGCAAAAAAATAAATAACAATAATAATCACAAATGGGTCACCCTCTAATCATAAAATTTATGTTTTTATTATTTCTTGTTGAACATTTTTTAGTTTAAATTCGACAAGAAAAGGTTTTTCTATTGGAAAACGCTTTTATTGAATATTTTTTATATTTGCTATTATAGAGGGTACACACTCCGTGTAAATTTCAAAAGGTCATATACGTGAAAATAATATCTCTATAGGGACACCCTTTAGTTTTCAGTTTAACTTTTTATTTTTGTTGTTGTAGCGACATCAAAAATAAAATTTTTGGAAAAATTCAAGTTTCTCGCTATTACAATTCCAAAGGTAGAGGCCTGTGACAGAAACTTTGAGCCTCACTGCTGTCTTAAAGACAGCTGAAACAAACACAAAGATATCTAATATTGGATTTAAACAAAAACTATGGTTATTCCTTTTTAATCTCAATTTGATATAAAATGTTGTTGTATTGTCCTTTTTAAAGAAAAAAATTCGACGAATATACAAAATAAAAGTTTTTTGTAATTTACGCTTTTCCAATCCCCACAAGCTCTCTCTCAGTTCTTCTAGCGGTGCAGTTTTGATCTTCACACTTGTAGCAATGCCTGGTTTATTTATGGATCTTAAAAAGTTCTAAGAACGGACAAGATGCCAAGTTGAGGCAGACGATAACGCTATTTTTGGCCTCATAGAATCACAAACTTTCATTAAAGTATACCGCAGTTCGAAATTCGTAGCAGGCTATTGAAAAAATTTGGATGTCTTTTCTTCTTGTGGCTTTACGTACCAGGCAAGAACTCATGGCGCATCACGCCAAATTTATCGAAGCAAACGTTTCAACATCCTTTTAGCCCTTTTATAAACCTCTTTTGCTTAAAATTTAACAAACAGGCTTATAAAAAAGATCTAAGATTATCAATCTGTCTTTACTGTATTTTGCAATCAACAACTAAATCCAACTCATTTTGCAAACAAAAAACAAACAAAAATAATTATTTGAAATGAATAATTAGTCAAAAATTAATAAACAAATAAATAAATTAAATAAACAGTATTTAATTTAAAAACCCTAGAGCTATGATATTTGATTTAGAAGTTCATTAATTCCTAATTAAAAAAAAAATAATTGACAATTTAACCTAAAAGCATTTGAAAAGAAACAAACAGCAACTGCCACAAACAAAAAGCCGGGAAAATATTTATTTAAATTTGTGTGCTGTTAGATAAAAATAATTACTTGAGCAAAAAAAATTATTATAAAATTTATTTTTATTTCTGATATTTATAAACTTTTGCTACTGTCAATTAATCGCATAAATATTTGCAAACACGCCAACTTAGATTGAAAACACACGAAAGCAAATAAATTAACGAGGGCCACAAGAAAATGTATAGAAAAATTCGAAAATGGTTTAATGATGTCATGCAAAGCGACACAAATTTGTTGATTTTTGATTTATTTTATTGTGCAAAACACCATTCAATGAAGAACTTCTAAAATAAATCAAAGTGAATATTTGTTGCTCACGAGAGCAATTCGCGAAATTTTAAAGAGTATCAAGAATTTAAAAATTCCATTTTTATAACGATCGGTTCTCGTTGAAATCAGCTGAGCCATTTTTGTGAAAGGAAAAAATTTTGATGTTGTCAAAAACTTGTTCTTTGAAAACAAAGTATCTTGGGAAATTAAAGATAAGCTAGACCAAGTACGTGATACATCTATATCAGCGCACAGTGGGGACTTTGGTCAAAACATCACTACAAAAAATTGGTTTCAAATGGCTATCCTATTTTTTTAAACTTCACTGAGGGGGTACCTCAGGCTTATAGAAACCTTAAAACCATTCAAATTTTTTATTGAAATAAATTTATTATTATTTGGAATCACCGTTTAAGTGAGTTTGTCTTACGTCGGTACATCTACGCTAAAACACATGCTCCTAAAGATCATGTTAAAAACAAGTCATTTCAAAGGAAACTAAAAGAAAACCTTTTTCGAATTGTTCTGACCAGGCTCAGTGCCTGCTTTAGTAGAGATGTCTGCTTGTTTGTTAAGTGGAAAGCAGACGTTCAAATCTTCCATAATATCGATTAAAAAAGGAAAATTATTTTTGTGAAGCCGTGGCGGATGGAGTTAATAAAGTTGTATGCAAATAAAAAAAATATCGTTTTAAAAGCGCCTGTGTATAACTTATAGATGTGTGTTTAATGCTTAAAACGCCTGATCTTCGACATAGCGTTATTTAAGGCCGAGCACATAGAATCCGTCATACGTTATACCTCTCCTTTTTAACTTTTTTCCAATAAGCCTTATTCCATTCCGTCTCCGTCAACATAAAGTACTAAAGTCAACTTTTAACGTACTTTGAGAAGATTGACAGCAAGAAGACAAAAAATAAATAAATAAAGTTAAGGATATTAAATGGGAAACAGTCTAATAGAGGCTTTACAAATGTTTTCTTGGCTGTTTAACAGGAGTAAGCAGGAGTGCGGGAACAAGCTAGAGAAGAAAAAGACGAGGGCTTCTGTAGCTGCTAAAGCAACAATGTTTTTATACATCAATGAAAAATAAATAAATATCAGTCAACGAAGTATTTATTGTGTCAACTCTCTCCGACCTTACGTAAGATGGATTCTATGTGCCCCGGCCTTTAGAAAGGCGAGAGTAATGCACCATATTAGTGTAACAATAAAACAGTAACGTTTTCCATTTTTTGTTAATTTCTTTTTTTTTTTTTTTTGTATTGAATTTTGTTACCTAATTAATTAATTTTAAAAAATCTTTATATTGAATTTTTATATTTTCAACAAAAGTTTATTTATTAAAATTGCTATAATTTTATTTTAAAATCGTTTAACAAATTTTTTGAAATGTATGCTTATAGAATAAAAGCCTTAAGGCAATCAACATGTTATTAATTTGATTTGGGCTATCATTTTTTTTTCAAGTACCTTTTTAAATGATCAACTTTTTTAAATAGTACCCTTCGAAAATTTCCTTTTAAACGATGCAGCAGCATTTAAATCAAGTATCTCTCAAAAACAAGAGTACTCTCAAAAATAAAAGTACTTCTAACTTTTCATTTGACTAAGGCTATAATTTTTATCGAAAAGTACTTTTTTTAAAAAGTACTTTTTTTAAATCATCAACTTTCATCTCTTTTAAATGATAAAACATCTCTTAAAAAAATCCGTTTAAATCAAGTATCTCTCAAAAATAAAAGTACTTTACAAAAAGGACCCTTTTTAAAAATATATTAAAAGAGCCATTGAAAAAAAAATTAAAGGATGAATTCCAGGAAAATGGTAGGAGATGGGCGGATAAAAATTGATTTTATTTAATTAATTTTTTTTAAATCAATCATTTTTTATATGCCCATCTCCTACTGTTTTCCTGCAGTTCATACTCTGAAAAATTTTCAAATTTAAAAATTTAAAAAACTTTGAAAATTTCTATCAAAATTCCATTTTCTACAGCTATGAAGGATTTCTATAAAATCCCTCAATTTTTATTTACCCATCTTCTACATTGCTCTTGGAATTAAGATTCCTTGCAAAAACAAAAGGAAACAACTTTACATGTGAAAACCTTAAAGATTTCATAAAATATTAACTGCTTTACAATGTTTGTAGAAAAGCAGTAAACCAGGCAGCTCTTTGCATTTTGTTCGGTTCCATTTGATCCAAAAATATATTCATAGTTTCAAATTGAATATATACCCCAGGATTTATATGCCTTACAGCGCTATGTTAACCTGTTAACAGAACTATGTTAACGCAATTGTTTTCTATCTGAGATTTAAATTTCGAAATTTATCTTCACACACATTTAATATCTGCTCGTCTACGAACGGCTATAAGCTTCATTATTATTATGTCCAATACAACAACAAAAAGTTAAGTTAGGAAATTTCTGGTTGTTCCCAAAGAAGAACTGGTGTTGACTTAAACTTAAGATTTTCTTAAAACTATAAAGTTGTCTTTTAAAAATTTCAATTTATATGTCTTTTGCTAGAACTGATAAAATAAGACTTAAGAAAGATATTAGAGAATTCAGGGTTTGTTATTTTTTAGACCTTTAACATCTTGTAGCTTAAGTAAAACAATTTTAAATTTAAAACAAGACAACATTAAAATAAATACATCCGCTAATGAGTTTTTTTTTTTTTTTCATCACAAAACAATTATTTGCAAATGAAAATGGCGCAGTTTAATTTTCTTTTGTAATAAACAAAGAAGTAATTATTAAAATTTTTCATGCCTGGCTTTCTAATTTCTATGAATTTTATTAAAAGGAGTCTTGTCTTTTCGCTCTCAATTTTTTGTTTAGTTGGTCATCTATGTTTCACTTAACAGCAGCAATCACTTGTGCACTTTAGGGGAAAATGGTTTCATATCCTATTAATTTTTAAATTTTCTATTCTGTTCCGCTTTTGTGAGATAAAGTTTAACAATTTAAGGATGAATACAGCAACTAAAAAAAGAAAAAGCAAAAGAACACACACGGAAGTCATTTCTCTTTTTAATTTCATAATAAAAAATTTATGAAGTTGCTCTGTCTGTCTGCCTGTATGTGCCCTCATACGAGGAAGATGATAATTTTTTTAATTTTTTTTAATATTTTTTATGTTATATTATCTCAGACGGACTATTGACCTGAATTGTTAATAAAGCCCCTGCCTGCCCTTAAGTTCCCTGTATTCTTTTAATTTTTGAAAATATGAATCGTTAGATAAATAAATAAACAAAAGAATCTTTGAAGCTAAAAATTCTTTCCACAAATGCAGTAGAAAGAAAGTCTTTGTAGGGGGTTGCATTGTTGGTTAAGATCCTTCTTTATTTTAATATTTAACAACAATTGATTTAAATGTTGGACAATTTAAGCTCAACAAATAATAACTATAACATCACAATAATATTTTTAAATTTCTTTTTAACAACAAAGAATTTAAAATGCAAATCATTGAAAAAAATTAAGCTTTTAACAACCTGAGACTAAAACTTTCTTTTTTAAAAGTTGATCTTTAATAAAATAACATAAAATATAAAAGAAAAAACAACAACAACTGTTAAAAATGTTGGTGTTTCTGTTTGATAACACAAATTTAACAAGGACTAAAAGAAAATATATAAAAATAAAAGCTTTTATACATAAAAGATGCAAGCAACAACACTAGCAAAAAGCTTATGCAAAATCGTTAAAAAGGCATTAATAAAATCAATACAAATCAATTGGTTTGAAGCAAAACAAACTTCTGTTCAAAACCATTGAAAGAAGGCAGCCACCATGGGGTATTCTCCCCTTCTCTTTATCTTTTAAACATTAAAAACGGCTTATAATTTCTGGGTGAAAAATCATAAAGCAGCTTTTAACACTGTACAGAAGAGTAAAAAAGGATTTAACGAAATATTATTTGCACACAATATTATTTTTTCGTCTGCTTTTATCACAAATTATATTTTAATTTTAAATATATAAGAACCTTAAGAAAGTGTGTATTTAAAAAATCTCCTTCAACACTATTTTGAAAAAAAAAGTTCTCTAAAAGACCTCCAAAAATAAATATGTTTTGTTTCAAATAAATACATTATAAAAAAACACACACGTATCTTTAAAGTATAATCTTTAAAGAAATTTAATAAAAAATATTAAAAAATAGTACCTTTTAAAAAGTACTTTTCAAAAAGTACTATTTTATAAAGTCATACAAAATAAAGTACCATTTTAAAGCAAGCCTTTTAAAAAGTTTCGTTTTTATAAAAAAAATCATAATAAACTTAAAAAAATATTTGCATATAATTTCCTTTTAAAAAAGTACCTTTTCGAAAAGGTACTTTTGTACAAATTTATAGTTAAAAAAGTACCTTTCGAAAATGAATAAATATTACAAAAAAAAATTTTTTTGAAAGAAATAACATTTAAGAAAGTGTCTTGTAGCTCTTTGTAAAGTACTTTTGTAGCTTCTCTTTGTAAAGTACTTTGAGAAGTACCTTGAGAAAAGCAATTTTAAAAAATTGTTTGTATAGAATTGTCTTTAAGGAAACAGACTTTAGAAAATGACAGGCTTTAGAAAATGACTTTTGGAGAGTACCGTTAAAGAAGTTGTATGAAGAAAGGACCACTAAAACTTCTGTACCATTTAAAATGTTCTCAAATACCATGCACTCGACTTTTTCCCATTAGTCTCGGTTATTGACTAATTCAAACTGCTTGCTATCACATTAGTGTAGCTTCAATTAAAGCTGCAGTGATAAACAATAAAAAGAAGTATTAAATGAAAAATATAAAATAAAATAAAATAAACAAAAAAAGAATGAGAAAGTAAGAAAGAATAGCAATTTTAATTTTTAAATGATGTGGTGGTGACATTATCGCTAAAAGCATGAGATAATAAAAATAATCAATAAATAAATTTTTAATGGGTTTTTTTTTTAGAAGCCCAAAAGGAGATATTTGTTTTGCATCATAAAATCCCCAGATGATATGACATTTATTAGGAAAAATAAATTTTGAGAGAAAAGAAATTAAAACCATTTTTATAATTTAAATCTATTGACCATATCCTTGGAAATGAACTTAACTAGCGAAATAAAATTTAAATTATCAAGTAATTTTCAACATTAGAAAAACTATGAAAAGATAAAAATGTTTAAATTTACACTGAACATGCAAAATACTTAAAAACACTTTGCTTTATTTTCAGTTTCCGCTGTTCTATATATTTCTGGCCTAATAGTGAAAATGCGAGTATTTATAATCAAAAATGGTTTTATTGTTTATCAAAGTATTCTCCAGCATGATTTATACACTTTTGCATGCGCTCAAACCAGTTGTTGAAGCACTTTTTTTTTTAAAACATGGTTTTTGAACACTTCAACAGCTTCTTCTGGCGACGAAAATCGTTGACTACGCATTTTTTTCTTGATGTGCGAAAACAAGAAGAAGTCATTAGGTGCCAAGTCAGGGCTGTACGGCGGATGACCCATTAATTCGACGTTTTGGCCGGTCAAAAACGCTCTGGTTTGAGCCGATGTGTGAGAGCTCGCATTGTCATGGTGAACAATGATTCGTCTTCTCTTTTTGGTTTTTCGAATTTCTCCGATGACTTCAGGCAAACAAATTGTAGTGTACCACTCAGAAGTGACCGTCCTACGTTGCTCAAGCGGAACAGTCGCCACATGACCAGTTTTGCCGATGAAACAGGCGACCATTTGCTTCGAAGTGCTTCTTCTACGAACAACTTTCGTTGGATTTTGCTCGTCTTTGAAGACCCACACGGTCGGTTGTGGTTTCGTTTTGGGCTCATGCGCATAGATCCATGATTCGTCACCTGTGACGATCTTATAAACGTCTTTTGAAGCACCGCAATCGTATTTTTGCAACATTTCTTTGCACCAATCGACACGAGCCTTTTTTGAGCGACTTTCAAATTGTGCGGGATCTAACGAGAACAAACCTTTTTTACGGCCAGGTGTTCATGCAGTATCGAATGTATGCTGGTGGAAGAAATGTCCAAGAATGTCTCTACCTCTCGGTATGTCGCATGTCGATCTTCCATTATGAGTTCACGCACGGCATCAATGTTCTCTGGCACAAAAGCCGTTTTGGGACGACCTTCACGGAATTCGCCTTTGAGCGAGCTTCGGCCACGATTAAATTCATTATACCAATTTTTCACAGTGCTATAGGATGGTGCTTCATCGCCATATAAAGATTTAAGTTCATCAATGCACTCTTGTCGTGATAATCCACGCCGAAAGTTGTGAAAAATGATGGCACGAAAATGTTCACGAGTTAATTCCATTTTTTTTCTATATTAATTTTTTCAAGTCACTGTAAACAACACAAATAATGGTCGGACGTCAAAACGTTTTGAGTACGATTATGCTTAAAAATGACAAACTTTCTAATGGAAATGTCAGATTGCACTTGGCAGCACTCAGTGTTACAAGGCCAGAAATATATATAGCAGCCCTCGTAAAGTTAATTATTTAGAGCTCCTCCTAGTTATCTCCATCACTAAAAGGAAACAACGAAATTAAATCACAGACGAGCTGGGGGACTAACTTAAAGGTTTTGTAATCAAATGGATTGCTTTACCTATCGCAACTTAATACGAAATATTTAATTATTTAAAAGCCAGAAAGACTGTCAGGGAGAATAAATTCTTCCTGCCCCTTTTAAACGAATTTTTTTTTATTTTTCTCAAGGAGTGTTTATTAACGTGTTGAAGGCGATAACGAATTCATTTTTCGTTCTTTTAGATCAAAAATATTTAAATGTTTTAATTCTGTTATTTTTATAAAATATAATTGTATTGAAAATAAAAAACTTGAATAAATAAGATCAAGATTTTTTTATTTTAATAAAATTTTATTAAATTTAGAATAAAAATTGTATGTAGAAAAGGAGTTGTTTCACCATTTTGATTGCGAATGACTGTCGCTGTATCTGTCTTAAAAGTTTTTCTGTTTTTATTTTTTTTTTTTTTTTTTGTTTTTTTGTGTGACTGCAGTGCGGTGGTAGGGTTTTTCTTAAAGGTGCTTTTTCTTTTTTTTATTTTATTTAGTTTTTCACTATTGTTATTTTTATTTTAAGTTTGTTAGTCTTTTTGTCTAATGCAAATTGCTGTTGTTGTACTAGTTTCAATACATACTCGTCGTATCATGCCTAAACTAGCAAAAACTTGCATACCTTTCTTTCTTTATATTTTTAACCATTTTGTTACAGTTTTTCTTTTCACGTTGTTGTTTTTATTGTTTTTATCAGAGTATATGTCTCTTAAGCTTAAAACACCAATGCAACAACAATAAGAACAAAAACGAACATAATATGAAAAACTATGTTGTAGCAATTTGGCACGTTGCCCAAATCAATAGAATTGTTGTTGAGCTAAAACAGCAGCAACAACAAAAGGGAAACATTTTAAAAAATAAAGTACAAAATTGAAAAACTAAAAAAAATAAAAAAAGGAAAAAAAGAAAGAAAGAATTAAATAAAATCCACAAAACGAATACAATATTATTCGCTTGAGTGCATGGCTTTTATAGTTACGAATTGTAAGTACAGAGTTTCTTCTTTTATTCTTGTGGTTCTTCTGCTTGAAAATCCTCAAAACGAAATATGGATAAATATGAATAGTTGCACAATGAAAATTTTGTATAAAAATTATTTTAAAGGGTGTCTTAAAAATTACTATGAATTCAAAAAAATTCGACAAAAAGAGATGCTTTAAATTTAAAATATAATAAAAAATATTTTGCAGTTGCTTGAAACATTTTATGACTTCCATTAATGCCATAATTGCAGTTTTCGAAAAAGATTAACATTAAAGCTGGACTTGATACACCTCCGCCCGGATGCATGTTGTTTTGGAGATCCCTGCTTAGCCTTAAGCTTGTAAGTTTTTTTAAGCATCAAGTACTTTTGGTTTGTCAAGGGACTAAAATGACCTGGTAGTCATTAATCTTAATAAGTACTAATGAGCACTTTGCGCAAAAGTCGCCGATGATAGGTTTGTTTTTTTTAGTGGTACGTCTACCACTTCAGGTCTAATAGAGCCAGGTACTGGCATAAAGCAAAGCGCTTGTGTTAACCCGGTAGTTGGACCAAAAGCAAGCTGTGTTTTAGTAAACACGACGCAGTGTCCACAAAATATGATCGGTTTCAAGGGAGGATTTTTAAAACATTGGAGATAATTTTTTTCAAATAAAACACAGTTATAGAAAATTTGAGAAATAATTTTTGTTTAAAATTCCTACAAGGGGCTATATTAGGTCATGCGGAATCTGAAATACCCTTCACCATCTAGTTTAGTGAAGTTACTCCAATCAAGAAAAAAAAACACAAATATAGAGGTGACCGAGAAGAACAAAATAAGAAAAAATTTTAAATAATTTTACATTAAAAAGTCATCGGCTCTTAAGGGGTTAAGCATATTTTTTTATTTTAGTATTTCCCTAAATACAGTGGCAAACTAAATTATTGGCACAGAAGGCACTTTTAATTTCGCCATTGATTTAAGGGCGTTGATAAAATAATTTTTTTTGTAGTGATTAAATGATATATTTTCCACTAAACGCGATTCATTTCATTTTAATATTTTTTTAATTTTACTGATTAAAAAAAAAATTTATTTTACTGAAGAAAATTATTGACACACTAAATTAAAAACTAAAAAAAATCCTTTATTTGAGATTATTAATATTTAGTTGCTAATCCTTTCTATTTTATAACTGCCTCCAGTCGATTTGGTATAGATTTCTTTCCATAAATGTTCGATCGGATTGAGGTCTGGGCGTGGTAGAACGAAAATTGAACAGCCCCACACAATCCCACCTCCACCACAATGTTTTACGGTTGTAACAAGATTTCGTTTTTTAAGCTGTGTGTTGGGCTTTCTCCACACCGTTTGGCGACCATTAGAGCGAAATATATTAAATTTATCATCAAAAAATGATGACCATTACAATAATATCATCAAAAATATTGTGCACAATCGTTCTTTTCTATAAAAAGTTCAGAGGCCCATAACTCAGAAAATATG
This sequence comes from Cistogaster globosa, assembly GCA_937654795.1. NCBI lineage: Eukaryota > Metazoa > Arthropoda > Insecta > Diptera > Tachinidae > Cistogaster > Cistogaster globosa. The sequence continues at coordinate 118,756,896 of OW569406.1, read as the reverse complement.
GGCGAGCGTCAGTTTCTTCACTCAATGTTTCTTTCTTATTTTTTAATTTTCTGAAGCCCCATATATATATTTTTTTACTGGAGTTACTTCATTGTACTAAACGACATAGAAAGGTTAGAGGCAAGAGTGTGTTTTGCCCGCTGGCTGGAAGGACATGGTCCGATCTTGCTGATTTTAAACAGCAAAATTTTAAATTTTCTTTTGCATATTTATTACTTTGGCAAAGTTGATTTCAACACTAACACGGACGGATAGACGGAAAGAATGACATGGCTCAATTGACTTCGCTATGATTAAAAGCTCAGAATATATAAACACTTTATGGGGTCAAAAATGGATTTTATAGAAATTAAAAATGAAATTACAAACTTAGATATACCCTTTTTCCGAGGTATAATAAAATATTTTAAGTTTCTTTGAATCCTTAAATTACTGAATCGCAAATATTTTACATATATTCAAAATTTCTGAAAATAATTAAAAAATAATCCTCTCATTTTTACAATTTAGTAATTCACTTCAAGTCAACATTTTTATATTTTCAATAAGAAGTTCAAGGCGAATAAATACCCAGGTAGCAGCGTAGGCGAATTCCGTATTTTTTGCTGGTATACAAGACTGCCAAACTCCATATATAAGAAATTTACCCATATTTTTTATAGATGGAGTTTGACAGTCGTGTATACCAGCAAAAAATACTGAATTCGCCTACGCTGCCACCTGGTAATCTATTCACCTTGAAGAAGTTCAAAGAGAGCACAACGTTGCCAAATTTTTAACAAAAAGTTGTTTACTTAAGCATATGACTTATGAACTCTATTCTGCTTCTGAATTTTAAACAACTAAAATTTATCTAATCCAGAAAGGTTAATAATAATATTCCGCTGAAAATGAATTCCTACATAAAAATTAATTTTTCCGAGGTATAATAAAATATTTTAAGTTTCTTTGAATCTTTAAATTACTGAATCGCAAGTATTTTACATATATTCAAAATTTATGAAATTAATTCATAAATAATCCTCTCATTTTTACAATTTAATAATTCACTTCAAATCAATATTTTTATATTTTCAATAAGAAGTTCAAAGAGAGCACAACGATGCCAGATTTTTAACAAAAAGTTGCTTACTTAAGCATAAGACTGTTACTAACTCTATTCTGCTTCTGAATTTTAAACAACTAAAATTTATCTAATCCAGAAAGATTAATAATAATATTCTGCTGAAAATGAGATCCTACTTAAAAATTTAAAAAAGGTGTTGGTACTTTTTTTTTGTTTTTTTTTTTTTTAATTAGGACCAGCACTCAGGGAATGACCCCTACTTATGCCGTGCATTGTGCCAGAACTAGGAAATTAGGTTGTGGGAAGGGCGATAGAGGGAGTAGTGCTTGTGGACATTTGATTTGAATCTTTGCACATTGAAAGTGACAGAAATTATCTCTGCAGGAAGTTTATTCCACACACAAACTGTTCGGCTAAAAAACGAATTTTGTCTGTAATGCGTAGTGCGATTCACTGACCAATCGACCACAAAGGAATGCGCTCTTGATGCAGAGCGCGTTGCGCGTATGAAATTACGGTTTTCAGAAACGAGTTCCTTGATTTCATAAGAGCACATTCCGTTGTAGTAACGATGAAACTGTGAAACACACCCCACATTGCATCGATGCTTCAGTGAGTCAATAGAGCCGGATACCCTACTGTCACCGATGAGCTTCTTCGCTCTCTCCAAAATAGACTGAAGTACCGCCCCATACATGAAAGTTGTATTCAATTTTTTGTGTGATAAGGGTGACATAGATTGTAAGGAGATCAGATGGGGACGATTTAGGAAGTCTAAGTGTTCAATTTCTGTTCTATTTCCCATTTTTTTTTTTTTTTTGTTTTTAGAAAATTTGTATTTTTTTTAATTCTTCTCTGAAATGATCATTGATCTTTTTTCTTTGTTTTGTTTTATTATGTGTATCGTTTACCTTTTCCTATATACTGATCAAGTACTTTGGCTCTTAGAATTGCTGTATTGCCAATGCAAAAACACAGTGGGCATCATCATCATAATAATTGTAAATTTAAGAAAAGAAAATTTTTATATCGATTATGCCCTGAATTAATAAAGCAGATTGGATATTTATTTTATTCATTTTAGAGCAACATTTCTCATGCTGCGTAGCATGACTGCAAACAAGTTGCCAATAAAATTTATCCACCTCTATAAAGTCACGTTTATTTACGTAACTAATTATTTCGTGATCAGCAATTACTTTTCTACTTTAAAATACTTGTAGGGAACAAACTCTTGCTCATTTTTTTCCCAAGGTCATTTGCCATTTTTTCCCTAAAAAGAACCTGTGAAGAGTGCAATATTACTGAATTATCTATGACTGCTACAACAGCAAGACACCAAGTGTGTGTTATTTTTTTAAATTAAATATTTAACTGCTTTTTACACACGGTATTTCCGACATTTTTATTTCAATAAAATTTCATTTCACCGCCTAATACTCTTTTGAGTGTCACACTGCTGTAAGGAACTGTACGATTTATTTCAATTTAATTGAAATTATTCAATACTATCACTTTGAATTTTCTATTTTAAGTTTTCTGTTTTTTTTTTTTATTTTTTTTTTTAATACCACAAAATGATTATAGTGAATAAATGCAAAAAATGTGTTATTCAATTCAATTCAATCCAATTCGATTTAATTTTTTTCTTTTTGTCAACAAGTTCCTCTTTTTATGTATTTTCTTAATGTTTTCGAAAAAAAAACAACTTGAAATAAAAAATATTTCCATTAAATGATTCATTCATTTAGTGATTTTTTATAGATATTTTTCTTAAAACGCGAATTTTTTTTCCTCAAAAAAAAACATTTAAAAATTTAAAAAAACTAAAACTTCAACATTTGAGGGGAAGTTTTAATTTTTTGTAGAATTTTGTAGAACAAGTTTTTCTTTTTTTTTTAATTAAAGCGATGATAATTTTGAAGCCAGCCAAGCAATCAATTGCTAGATTATCAAAATAATATATTCGATTTGATATTAAATTCTTTTTTTTTCGTGAACTTTTTATTAAAAAAAAATAATATTTTTTTAAGCGAAATAAGTAAAAGAAAAATTGACACTTTTTGTCTAAAACAATAATAGAAAAAAAATCCGAAAGCGTCAATTGAGGCTTAGGTGTTTTTGAATTTTCCTTTAATAATCCAACAATATAAGTTTCTTTACTTAGAAAAACGTAAAGCCGTCCGCTCACTTTCAATTTAAAAAAGCTTAACTTCATTCAACTTAAAATACTTTTAGTATGGAAATGAAATTGATACATCATTTTGTAAGTAACATCATGTGTGTCTATTAAATTAATCAGATAATTAAATTTACCACCACCACCACCGCAATTATGCCAACTAAAATTTGCATTATGTAATTTGAAAAATATCTTTCCAAATGTTTTGGCATCTTAATTACAAATAAATAGAGCAGCCGAAGCAACAACAGCAATTATAACAAGTCTTGAAGATATTAATTGGCAGCTCATATTGTAGGACACATACACACACACACATGCCCCGTAGTTCTGAAAGCCACAATCAGGTATGTGATGAATTTCGATCGATTTGAAATGTGTAAAAACAAATTTTTTAAAACAAAAACAAATTTTAAAACGATTGTTTGTAAATCGATTAATTTCCCTTATAACTGAATGGCTTATTTTTTTCAGTTCATATATATTTTTTTTTTATTATTTATTATTTTGTAAATTTCTCTATAACAAATGGACAATTATTTTTCAAATTGGTTTTTTTTTAATGTGACCTCTTCCAAGTACTACTCCGCACTCATGCACCCAAACCATACCATTGAATATTTCAACCGATTTGCTATTTTATATCATGACTTTGTCTGGTAGTCAATAAATTTCTTTTCAGTTTTTCCAGGTTTTTTATAGCCAAAATGGGTTTTTAACAAACAAAAAAATTTTAAAGGGCTTCATTCAGTTCACTAATTTTTTATTTGTACGAGGGCTGTTATATATATTTCTGGCCTGGCAACACTGAGTGCTGCCAAGTGCAATCTGACATTTCCATTGGAAAGTTTGTCATTTTTAAGCATAATCGTACCCAAAACGTTTTGACGTACGACCATTATTTGTGTTGTTTACAGTGACTTGAAAAAATTAATATAGAAAAAAATGGAATTAACTCGTGAACATTTTCGTGCCATCATTTTTCACAACTTTCGACGTGGATTATCACGACAAGAGTGCATTGATGAACTTAAATCTTTGTATGGCGATGAAGCACCATCCTATAGCACTGTGAAAAATTGGTATTATGAATTTAATCGTGGCTGAAGCTCGCTCAAAGACGAATTCCGTGAAGGTCGTCCAAAAACGGCTGTTGTGCTAGAGAACATTGATGCCGTGCGTGAACTCATAACGCAAAATCGACACGTGACATACCGAGAGATAGAGACATCCTTGGACATTTCTTCCACCAGCATATATTCGATACTGCATGAACACCTGGCCGTAAAAAAGGTTTGTTCTCGTTGGATCCCGCACAATTTGAAATTGGTGCAAAGAAATGTTGCAAAAATACGATTGCGGTGCTTCAAAAGACGTTTATAAGATCGTCACAGGTGACGAATCATGGATCTATGCGTATGAGCAATCGACCGTGTGGGTCTTCAAAGACGAGCAAAATCCAACGAAAGTTGTTCGTGGAAGAAGCACTTCGAAGCAAATGGTCGCCTGTTTCTTCGGCAAAACTGGTCATGTGGCGACTGTGCCGCTTGAGCAACGTAGGACGGTCACTTCTGAGTGGTACACTACAATTTGTTTGCCTGAAGTCATCGGAGAAATTCACCATGACAATGAGAGCTCTCACACATCGGCTCAAACCAGAGCGTTTTTGACCGGCCAAAACGTCGAATTAATGAGTTATCCGCCGTACAGCCCTGACTTGGCACCTAATGACTTCTTCTTGTTTCCGCACATCAAGAAAAAAATGCGTGGTCAATGATTTTCGTCGCCAGAAGAAGCTGTTGAAGTGTTCAAAAACCATGTTTTGGAGGTGTCTCAATCGGAGTGGAAAAAGTGCTTCGACAACTGGCTTGAGCGCATGCAAAAGTGTATAAATCATGCTGGAGAATACTTTGAAAAACAATAAAACCATTTTTGATAATAAATATTCGCATTTTCACTATTAGGCCAGAAATGTATAGAGCAGCCCTCGTAACATAATTAATAAAGACAGATTGTTTTATTTTGATGTGTTAATTTAAAAGAAAGAATGGCTAGATAATCGTGTTTTTAAAGTTTCATAGTTTTAGCATTGAATAACTCGTAAGAACACAATTTATTGAGAATTCTATTCAAAATTAAAATATTTGTCCGTATTAAAAGAAACAATAACTCTTTATTTACAAAAACTTTCTTAAACAAATTTGTTTAAAAATTCGCTTAAATGACCATTTTTAAACAAAAAAGTGTCCCTTTACGATATATGTAAATTTATGTAGTTTAGTGAAGCTCCTATAAGCAAAAAACAAATATGTGGGTGACAGACAATTAAAAAATAAGAAAAAAATTTTAACATAAAAAAGTCATCGGCTTTCAATAGCTTAAACATTTAAAAAAAATGTTTGTAGTTCCTTAAAGATCTCTTGAAACGCTTTTAAATGATACCCATATTGACCATATTGACAACCGAACTGTTTTATGAAAATTTCAGAGGCCCATAACTCGAAAAATGTGGACGAGCGGCAATTTTTTTCACTTGATGTCTTTTTCTTATTTTTTATTTCTCTATCGTCCTATATATTTGTTTTTTGATTGGAGTTACTTCACTGCTCCAAATGATTAGAGGTAGGTATGGTGTTTTGCCCACTGTCTCGAAGGACATGGACCGATCTAGTTGATTTTCAATAGCACCTTTTTCGACACTATGTCTGATCGATTGGTATATTTAAATTTTCTCTAGCTTATTAAGTGTTTCAACAAATTTGATTTCAACACTAAAAGAGACGGACAGACGGACAGACGGACATCGCTCAATCAATACTTTATGGGGACAGAAATGGATATTGCAGAAATTACAAAAGGAATAACAAACGAAATGATAAACTAATTCTTTGCGGGGAAGAATATAATAGGGACCTTAAACAATATAATAACATCTAGAATATTGAATCAATATTTATTGAATTCATTATTATTTCTTGTTCAAAAACTTAAATTTAAATTGATACCAAATGTATTGTTGAAAAAGAAATATTCAGTTAACTTAAATCTGAATTTAATATTTGAAAAATATTTTTTATTGACTTTTATTCTCAAATAGCGAAAATATTTTTAAATGAATTCAACATTTTTTTTATTTATTATTTATTTATTTTTTTTTTTTTTTTTTTTTTTTTGTTGTTGTCACAACAAATATTTTTTATACACTTCACTCCACTGAACTTTGATTTGATTTCAAAATACTAAATGAAAATAGTTTGACAGTTTCGCTTGATATTAACTAGAAAAGAACAGTCAATTTGAAAGGAACTAATCAGTTTTTTAGCTCTTAGACAGGCCCTCGTTTTAAAAGTCATTTTTGTTCAAGATTACGAGAACTCAGATGTTGTATAGACCGCCGACCAAAATTTTAATCCCTATCTTAACGTCTAGTGACATTCGAGTATTCCCTTTGCCCTGCCTAAATAAAACTGATTTTGATGATCAATATATCGGTCCAAACATTATTCTCTGTGTTAGACGTCAAGCACCGTTTTAGTTTTTCTATCTTCAAGCTAAAGCTTACCCTGCAGATGTTTTTCCTGCCACTTTCAATATGCAAAGATTTAAATCAAATGTCCACAAGCACCACTCCCTCTATCGCCCTTCCTCACAACCTAATTTCCTAGTTCTGGCACAATGCATTGCATAAGTAGGGTCATCCCCTGGGTGCTGGTCCTAATTAAAAAAAATATAATAAGAGAGCCTTAAATCATCTTTTCTTTTCCCAGTTTTAATACTGACTTTAGACAGTTCGCTCTAAATGCGAAAAGTCAACCAGCATCCAGTGCATTTAATTCAAAGTCTTCTTGCACTAAAGGTCAAGCGAATGCGTTTTTTACGTTTTCTTCATTTTAATTTTACTTATTTAATCAAAACATTTATTAAAAACGCAATATATTTAGCAAAAGCTTCAATGGCTCTCAGCAACATTTCTCTGCACAAATTTACAATAATAAATCTTACTTTTCCAATTTTTTACACTTTAATATGCATAAAGAAACTAAATCATCATGTCATCGAATGTGATGTTAAATTACAATTAAATTTAGTTACGAAGCCAGCGACAATTAATAATTAAATAAGATTAATGCTTTTGTCATTTTATAAAAACAAAAGAGAAATGAAGAAAGAAGAAAGAAAATCTGTGGTAACACTTTAAAAGTTTTGTTTCTTGTTGAACAAAAAAACTAAAAGAAAAACGTTGTCTTATTTAATTATCGCACAATTTTAAAAAATACAAAAAAAAAACAATACTTTTAATTTGCCAATTCTAACGAGTCATTCATTTTTGTTTTTGCCAAATTAAACCAATAACAGTTGTTTCCACACAAGAAAAATAATCATTAGAAGTTCTACAATTCTTCTAAAGCTGCTTTGAAAAAGTTATTGTAAGAAGAGTAAGAACAAGCCACACTAAAAATAATTGCTTCAAATTCAACATTTTCTTTTGTAACTGTGTTTTACAACAAACACATTGGTAACGATCACTTACAATTTAATTATTCTTAAGATTTATATCGATTAGAGATGGGTATTGCTTACGTGAGTGCCGAAAATTAGGTGCTGTCATGACTAATTTTTTTCAATCATTTAAAAATCAAAATTTGTTTAATTCAAAAAACCCCAACTTAAAAAGCGGACAAACTTTAAATCATATTACTTAAGGACGGTAATTATACATTAATTATATTCTATCATATTCGAGAAAGATTGCGTCAGGATTTTTTATAAGTCGTAGAACAAAATATGAATGCAGATTAAAGAAGAAAATTTAGCAGTTATGTGGTCACCCTTTATTTTTTACACTTTTTATTGCTGACAGAGTAAAACAAAAAAAAAATGTTTTAATTCTAAGCGTTCGTCTATAACTGTTTAAAAGATTGGCCATATACATCAACTTACAACCATTAGGGCACCTTTTAAATTCCAATTTTAAATATTTGCATTTGTTATTACACTTAATATACTAACGGACATTCTGTCTAACTTTCAAGTTTGTCGGTCACGACATATAGGGACACCCTTTAGTTTCTAATTTCAAGTTTTCTATTTGTTATAGCAAACTTAGCAATAAAGGTTCAGTGCAAATTTCAATCAGCTGTCTACAACTGTTCCAACAGTTTGCTCATATACATCAAATAACAGCACCTATTGAAACACCCTATAATTTATAATTTAAGTATTTATACTTCCCAATACAGCAGACAAAGAAGTGGACATTCTGCTTAATTTTTAAGTGTTTGTATACAACGGTTCAAACGATAGGGCCATAAAGGTCAATTTACTTCTAAGATGAGAACACCCTTTAATTTCTAAATTCAAATTTTATTGTTGTTGTTATAGCGGACTCAGCAATACAGGTTTTTTGTAAATTTCAGCTGTCTGTCTATATCGGTTAAAGAGTTTGGACATATACAACAACTTACATTAATTATTGGGACACCCTTTAATTTCTAAATTCAAATTTTATACTTGTTTTTATAGCTTGCTTAGCAAATAAAGGTTTTTTGTAAGTTTCAGCTATCTGTCTATAACGGTTCAAAAGTTTGGCCATATGCATCAAATTACGTTAACTATTGGGACACCCTTTAATTTAAAATTTTGAATGTATATACTTAATATCATAACGGTAATAGTAATCGACATCCTGTATAATTTTCAAGCATTTGTCTATAACGGTCCAAAAGAAAGGATCATTAAAGTCAATTTACTTCACCTAAAGGGACACCCTTTAATTTTAAAAGATATTTTTGTGTTACTTTTTCCTATTGGGAGCTATTAAAATACGCATTTTTTAATTTTACGGTTCATAATACACAAAAACAAGTATGTTGTATGGGGACACCCTTTTATTTTTAAGATTATGAGTTGCTTTAGCGACCAATCTGTACGCATAATCTATTAAATTACAAAAACATTTTCAAAATCGGTTCAGAAATGACTCAGTTCTGCAGGCACAAACATAAAAAAGCAACATTCACTCAAATTGATAACTTCCTTCTTTTTTAAGTCGTTTAAAAACAAAAATATAAAATAGATGCTGTCTGATGTCTTCGTCTGCCAATATATTGCTAACAAAACATAAATTCAGAATAAAGCATCAGCCTTGAATATGCAAAAATTACACCCCGACGAAAGCCAAAGATGGTTTAACTGTCGCAGGTAGAATTGTAGAATTGAATAAAATTTGTATAGGAAAATCTAAAATAAACTCAGGATTTTCCAAAAATTCTAGCCGCAGATTCAACACCCTGTTACTATTTTCTGCTTCCAAATAAAAAATAAAAAAAAAATTGGTTCGACGGTGAAATTTTACAAGTTTCTTCGGCGTGCATGATTTTGAATGAAACTTTACTCACGATCTCATCTCCAATTTCAATTTAAAAATATCATTAACATTTGCAAGAAACATCAGAATAATTCGTAACAAGCAATGACAGCACACGACACAAACGAGCCAATTAAAAATAAAAAACAAATTACAACAAAAAATTGAATTAATACTGACAAACGCACATGGTGGCGATTAAATTGTGTCTACGTTCCGAAGTGGGCAAATTTTATTTGTAAAAAAATTTATTTTATTAGAAATGTTTAATACAAAAAAAACTTTAAAAAATCTTAACTGCGCAATTTAAGATTTTAAATTCAAAAGGTAAATTTAGATTTGTTCAAAAGTATAAAAGAGTTTTTATTTACTCACTGGATTTTTTTAATTGCAAAATATTTTCTTTGATATCAGTTTATTTAGTGACCTCTGTATAATTTTGTTGACAACACCACCACACGCAGTATACAAGTGTCCTTTGTTTGGCTTTTTATTAAATGCTGACAACACGCTTGTAACTAGCTACCATTTCAATTTATAGGCGAGTAAAATCGTCTATATTCGTCTAAAATGGAAAGATCTGGCAGCTTGTTCTAGTTGTTTATCTTACAGTTTCCACTTTTTATTTAGATACAGAAGGTTCACATCACATCCAATCAAGACTTATACAAATCGATAGCGTAGATGCTTTAAGCAAAATTTTATTTTTCATTATAAAAAAGTCTTCGTTTAATTAAAAATTCACAGGTGCATAATATTAGGCAGCTCTACTACAACTGAACATAAACGCACACACACTTACACGCACATTTTAAGCACTTAATGCAAATATTTTGGTTCGAATAAAATTTGTCTATTTAGCAGTTCAATGCAAAAATAAAAATATTTATTCACATCTCTTAAGGTAAACACAAGCGTGTTGTATGTTTGGGTTGCTTTCGTCGTTGAGTGTTGTTCTTGTGATGCTTTTGAGGATTGTGAAAGATTAGCATTTGTGGTAATTTAAGTGAATGATTAACAAAACTACAAGAAAAACAAAACAAGAAGTAATTTATTTTTGTAAAAGTTCTAGCAGAGAAAACTGTGTGCAATTTATGTGAGATCACAAAATTTATATAAAAATTGAGTTAAGAAATTAAGGAAACAAAAAAAGCAGAGTACATAAACAACAACAACAACATCTTGTTTTAAGTGTTTATAAAAGAATTCGCATGTGTTTCTTATTGGTTGTGTCTTAATGTTGCACTTGTCCTGTCCTCTTTGGTTTAATTAAAGACAACTAACCGTGGGCATAGAATTGCAACACAAATAAATATTATTTATAGGGCCAAGATGAGTGGTATAGCATAAAATCTTCAAACATTTTCTAATACAAACAAAATATGTCATCTTGTTTTCTTTGTCGATACTATCGTCGAAGCGCCTTAATTTAATGTAACAACATACACACATATTTTAATTATAATTTTGTAAATCCTTAATAAGTAATTTGGCATAAATTTCATTTTTTACGCCTTAAGATTGCTAAGATCCCAATTTAGAAATACGTAGTCAGTTATTGATAGGTTTGGATGTTTCTAAAGTTATCACTTTTACATTTTTTTACTGATTTTAATTAATTTTAGCTTGCATTATAACGAGCCTTTTCTGTTAAAAAGTCATAAATCAACTTTTTTCATTTCTCAGTTGAGAGTGGAGAAATTGTTTTTTTAACAACAAATTTATCTTCAAATTTGTAAACCCAACTTAGAGTTTTTTTTGAGATATGACACTCTTGCAACAAAGGCTCCTTAAATAATTTTTAGAAACGTTGTTTTGAGTTCTCTGGTATTTTTTTTTTTTTGTGGGTTCTTAACACCTACAAAATTAGCCTTGTGCCATATAGTTCAATTTAATGATCCGCTCTTTTTAGTTCAAAGTTTGAAAATGAACTAGTTCAAATTTCAGCTCAAAGGCTCTCTTTAGTTCAAAATCTCTCTTAGTTTAACATGTTCTATTGACGTATTGTTCGTACTTTTCAACTTTTAGTTTTAAACGCTTTCTTTAGTTCAAAAGTTCTTCTAGTTCTAATCTTCTTTTCAAAATATGATGGCAACCACACTGTTGCATTGCCAAAACGAATGTTTTATAAAATGCGTGGCAACACTAATTTCATATCCGAAATATTCAACAAGGAAACACAGACATGGATTCCACTTCATCTTGTCTGGTAGTTTAAATACAAAGTTCAAAAATGAACAAGTTAAAGTATGAACTAGTTCACTTAGTTCAATCGATGGAATCGGTAAAATGAACTAGTTCGTTTATGAACTACACAAGTCTATACAAAATAAATGAAAACCAATTCGGTCATGTAAAAATCTAAACCTCTGAAGTAAAAACAATTTTATTAAAAAAAAAACAAAAAAAGGCAGGTTATAAAAAGAAATTCTGGAAATTATTTAAATTTCTAACTGGATCGTATAACTTTTGTAAAAACAATAACATAAAATAAATTTTTTCACAACAATTAAAAAAAAAATAATTTCTGCTGGCTGGTCAGCAAAAAAAAAATAAAAGTGAAATAAGCACAAATATTTTGACACGATTACAAAAACACCTGAGGTCATGTGAGTCCTATTTGAAGAGAAACTTTCAACAAAAGAAGACGATTTAAGCAATTAAATAACAATTTTGTTGTTGTTTTGTTTAAAGTTGTTTCAATTGTTTTTTAACTAAACAATTTTTTGCAAAATGATATGAATAAAGTTTTTGCTAAAAGAGGAAATTTGTTATGAAAATTTTTAATTGAGGAGTTTTAAGTGAACAAGACATTTATTTACTGAAATACAAAGGAAAAGTGTTGGCCAAAGCAAATTTTTTCTTTTTGTGAAAAATTCAACTCGATTCTTTTATACACAGATTTTTATTAAAAATTTAACAGCAAAACACAATTGGCATAATAGGAAACATATTAAAGCGTTCAAGGCTTTAATTCACAGGGTTTGGTCAAAGGAAATTTTGGTGGACATTAATTGAGCGATTCCCAGCAGTTGACTTAAGCGATTCTCACTTTAACTCTGAAGTTAGTGGAAAAAGGAGACCCCTTTTATTTTACGCCTTAGGAAATATTAAAAAATTTTATTACATTTAGATGTTCTTTTAACTTTAACTTAAAGTTTATCATTTAAACAAACAAAATACGATTCTAACGAATAGATTAAAAAACATAAAAAAATAAAAAACACAAATTTTTCTTACAGCAGAAATTACGACAAACAATTTTGAATAAAGAAAGTTATGATGTAATTTTATTTATAACGAGGCTGTTATTAATTTAATCTCTTTAAGTAAAATTATATTAAATTTAAGCAGTTTTGCATAATTTCTTAATATACGAGGTGTGTTCTTATATTGTGATGCTTCCCACTTCATTAACACATAATTTTTTTTTATTTTTATCACACAAATTCTGATTTTATTTTTAATTACAGATCTTTTAGAAGTTTAATTTAATTTTAGAATATTAAAATTAATTGTTTAAACTCAATTTGGAGTGCTAGAAGGTCTTTTTTCTATTACAGCTTCATAGGCGTTCATTTAACGTCAACCACCTTAACACCGTAATCTTTAGGCTTTGCAATATTTGATTTATTTTTAGAAGCGATACTCGAAAGAGCCAAAAACTTTGTTTTAATGGTGACACAAGTAATTACTTTGTGTCTTAGCTCGTCATTTAAGTAGTAAAACTAAAGAATAAACCACTTTTAAGTTGTTGTGTAGCTCACTTGCGACTACAGCTTCTTATAAAAACATTAAAAATTATATTTTTGAAAAATTATCCTGCTTTTCAATTAAAATTTAAAATCAGAGGAATATTTACTAATTTAATTTTAAACTTACCGACCGAATTATTAAAATCACCGATATTGAAGAGCTAAGTGAGCGGTAACGAAATGCCATCGAAAAGTGCTTTCACCTTCAATAGTCAATATCGGTGATTTTAAAAATTCGGTCGAAAAAATCAGCACGATTTTTTAAAGTTTAAAATTAAACCAGCTTTATTTATATTTTCCCATGAACCATAAACATGTTGGTCCTTCGAACCGCATCAAATTTATTAAAAAATGAAATATTCGTGATTATGAGTGTAAATCTGGTACTTTCCCGGCAATTATCCAGTAAAAACTGTTTTGCGAGGTATCAAGTGTCTCTAGAATAATAAGTACCTTCATGTGAGAACCTTTAAAATCTTTCTGCGTTACTTAAAGATTCAAATTCGCTAACGAACATGTCAAAATCGACAACAAAAGTTTGGTTTTTTTTTTTTTGGTTTTATAGAAGCACTTGCTGATTTCGGTCGTGCTGCCTGTTTACTACTTATGCCATCCCAATTGGTATCTTTTCCTAGAGCTTAATTAAATAAATTCCATAAGAAACGTTGCAGAGTGGGGCAGAATTATAAATTATTGAATTAACTCAGCCATTTGTAAAGGGCTTGGAAGATTGGTCCAAAATGAGCACAGCAGAGAAATATCTGAGCCTTAGTTTACAAGCTGGATACCAATCAATTTTCAGAGATGGCGCTATTTGGTCTCAAAATTGGGTACCTTGTACCCACAAATTTTTCTAGCGATTGGCATTTCTTTAATTTAAGTCCGATTTCTTCTATGTGGTCTTGAAGGCCTAGTAAATACCTATAAAATGATGCCTTAATCAGCATGTTTATGTTTTAAAATGATCGAGTAAAAGCAATTTAAAATTAAGATGTTGGATTTTTCAGAACCCTGATCAATTTTTTTTAAATATTGACTACAACTTTCAGCAATTTTTTTTCCATTTGACTTCTTTTACACCGGCATTTTGACTTTAGCCCAAATGTTCTCAAAACCAAAAAAGCTGGGATCAAAAAACGAAGACCGCTGCAATAAAGCGAATTGTTACTAAAAGTATTTCAAAAGAAAAAAATTCCAATTTTGGGATTTTTGGTTTTTATTTTGGGAACTGTGGGATTTCTTTATGCCATTTTAATTGCATAGAAATTCTTATTGGATTTGCTAAATTTATTAAAAAAATTATTGCACATTTAAAATTTTTACTTTCCTTAAATAAAACCGTTTTTAAAATAATTTTTCGAAACTTTTCGTGTTCAGCAATAAAAAATCAAAAGTTTTGTCTATTATTTTATTTTATTTTTTATGCATATAAATATAGATGACGCAATTTTCAAACAAACAAAAAATATTTAACTTATTTACGCGCCTGTAATTAAGTTCGTTTACAAAAAAAACAATTATCCCTTAAAAAAAGGGCTTAAAAATGTAGCTGCTTTACTGCTTCTAACATTTATGTTCCAAAACTTTTAATGAACCGAAAACGCATATAAATATTCGCATGAATCCATTAGAAATCATAACTAAAAAAACATCATGCCGATCACATTGAAGTTTAAGATATGGTATTATTTAAGTTATTCAATAAAATGTCAAGAGATGTAGCAATACTAAAAACAAGTAAACTCTCACTGAGTTGAACACTCCTCGTTATTAAATTTCTAAATAATAATAAATAAAATTTGTAATCCAAAGTGCGTGTGGCAGCTAAGCCAATATTATTTATGATTTATTTGAATTTTTATTGCCCTTAATACAAAAAACAGTTCAATTGTCCGTAATGAAAGAAAGCCATACCGCACCAGTGTTTGAAAGTTGTATCTTTTTTTGGTAAAATCTTAAATACAACTTTTTAATAATAAATATTTAAAAACAATAAATAAAATTTTAATAAAACAACAGATGAACTGGCAAAAATTTACCTAAAATATGATTAATTAAAAAAATATTAAAATGTATGAAATTTCAAATTTAATTAAAAAATTAAGAACAAGGATATTCAACTCAAATAGAAGTCAATGGGTTTCGTTTTTGTGTTTTTAAATATTTTAAAAAGTTTTTACAGTATTTTTAAATTTTTTTCACCCAATCAGGGATTGAACCGTGGATTATTATAAATCAATTAAAATTTACTTTTTTGACGTTGGTTCATTTTTTAATATAATTTTTACAAAGGAAAATTATTTATATTTCTGAATAAAAACTTGAGAAAAACACACTAATTTTTTTCCTAACTCCAACAGGTTATACCCGCCGAATGTCAGCTCCGCACAGTGAAGCAGAGTCTACACTTTTTCTAAAAAAAAAATGAAATCGGATGGCCAAGTGATAATAGGAACAGGTGATTGAACTGTTTAAAGAAAAATTATCATTTTAAGAAAATTTTAAATTTAAATACAAATTTTGACAGTGTCTTTTTAGAAATGTTCTTTTTTTCAAATTTTTTTTTTAGCAGAAAATTTTTGTTAAAGAACCTAAAAATTTAGGTGCTCAAAAAAATACTAAACTGTAAATTTTCCCTTTTAAGGGAAATAATAAAAATCCCCCAAGTGTAAAGGTTTCCGTATCATTAATTTTTAATTTTTTATTGCTTGATGTTGAAAATTTGAGGGGTCTACCTGAGAGATCCTTTATCACGACACCATTTAATTTTTAATTTTATTTTGTAAATTTCAAATGTCTGCCTTTAACAGTTTTTAAGATGGGGCCATACAGTATGAGGATTCTCTTTAATTTTTAACTTAATTTTTATACCCTTCACCACAAAAAGTAAAAAAAAATGATGTATCTAAGCTTGTCACTCTGAGTCCTTATGAATAGCGAAGTCCATCTGTCCGTCCGTGTTAGTATTACAATCAACTTTGCCAAGGCACTAGATGAGTTAGAGAAAAAATTAAATACGCCCATCGATCAGACATAGTTTCGAAAGATTTGCTATTGAAAATCAGCAAGATCGGTCCACGTCCTTCAAGGCAGCAGACTAAAGACCACGTCTGTCTCTAATTTTTCCATATTATTCGGAACACTGAAGTAATTCCAATCAAAAAACAAATATATGGAGCGATAGAGAATTCAAAAATAAGAAAAACACATAACGAGAAAAAATCAGCGCTCGACTATATTTTTCGAGTTATGGACGTCTGAAATTTTTATAAAAAAGATTAATTGTCAATATGTTCAATATGGGTATCATTTAAAAGCTTTTAAAGAGAACTTTCTGAAAATACTAAAAATTTAAAAAAATGCTTAACCCATTAAAAGCCGATGTTATTTTAAATAAAACAGGACCCTAAGCTAACTCTCTATATTTCCCATTCATCACAATAAATATATTATTTTTATACTTTTATGCTTTTTGCTCTCGTCACTGTAAAGGCTGTTGTCCTGTTTTTTTTTAAGTAACAGATCATATGAAAATAATTTTACTTTCTTCATAAAACAAATAAATAAACGCACACCTATCTAAAATATCTTTTCGCTTGAAATGTTTTCCCTTTTCCCCAAGTTACAATCGAGAATAATACATATGAACAATTTTTCATGTAAACAGAAATTTCTTTTATCGAAATTTTTTCGCTTTTCCCTTGGATTTGTTCACTTAGAATTAATTAGAATATTAAAATTATTAATACAATATTTAATTCAAAAATTGTTTCTGCAGCGCAGACTGACATTATACCCGAAAAGATGCAAAACAAAGGGATCGACTGCTTGTAAATTTATAAAGATTTTTTTTATTTAAAACATCATTAAATGAAAAACGGAGATATGAAAAAAGTTTAATACAAATTTTTTTTAATGGGTCAACAATGTCTTGGGTAACTTCAATGGGTTATACGCGTCATGCACGTCACGCTTTTGTAATAAAAATTTTACAAATTTTCACTAAGCTTATTCTTCCTTCTAACATTCAATGTGGACTGATAGCTTATTAATTTTGAACAGCTGTTCAATGAAGTGAGCAAATATTTAATGGGAAATTCATCATCGCAATTTTTACTTCGAGGGGAATGAAAATTTCATGGGAACAAAAATTTTACTTCTTATTTACGACAGGGGTGATTAAGGCCTGCCTTTTTTAATATTTAACGTTTTTTAATCGTTGTTTAATTTTAGAAAAGATTTTTGTAAAATCCTGTTTTTTCCTTCCATAAAATATTTGTAATTCTTAAAAAGTGTTTGAGAAACGCTTTCATTAAATATCTTAACATTTTGCTAGTTTAAAGCTAAAAAATTAAAGTTTTCTAAAATAAAAGACCTTGAAAAAAACTCCAAAAAATAAATCATTCCACTTTTTACATTTCATATTATTAAAGAATAATTTTGTGTCACGCCTGCTTAGCGCTTTCTCTACGTAATGACTTTCCTTAATAAAAACGAACGACTGACAATTACTGCTCTGACCAACCCCGTAAGTTAATAACAGCAACAACCCATAAAAATTCACAGAAAAAAAAAATAATTTATACAACAGAAACTAAATATAAACAAAGGGGAAGAACTTAAAATAAATAATTAAATAAGTAACAAAATACTTTAAGAGTCATTAAAAGCAGCGTTGTCAACTTTAGCTGTTGAAAAGGCGTAAAAATTTATTTTCAGAAAAAAAAAAACACAAAAATAATATTTTGGATTTAAAGTATAAAAACCTTAAATGTTAAAATATTATTATTGTTCTTATAATTGTCAATTTCACTTGTGAATTCGCTTTTTTTAAATGCATTGTTCTTTTAAATCCAGACGCAGTCTACATGAAGTTTCAAAGACTACAGACTACAAAGCGAATAAAACTTTTCAGCTTTTGTTTTGCAAAAAGTTCTTCGTGTAAGAAAGGATATTTCTATGGTGAAGAATCTGAGCTTCGTGTCTGGTAGCATGTTCTTCTTTAGGGTTTTGCTATAACACAATTCTTTCTATTTTTATTGCTTCCACATATAATAAACAGGGTAAAAGGTTTGTTTAAATTGTTGTTACTGTGCTAATACGCACATGCACATAAATTCAAGTATTAAACAAAAACCTAGAACGAGTTGCCAGATCTTTCCATAATAGAACAATCTAAGTGATTTTACTCGCCTACAAATAGAAGATGCAGTTGCAAGCGGAATTTGTGTATGCATAAAAGTGACATCAGAAACAATTATAATGGGGGTGGGGGTGCAAGTAAAACAATACAACGAGCCGATGAAATAGAAAACATTCCTTGATTGATCTTGCTATGATAGGGCTGGTTTTATTTACGACTTGTTTTAATAGATTCATAATTCATTGCCCAAAATCATTTTTATAGAGATAAAGCAGCCTTTTCTATATGAAAAATAAATATTCAATTTTCTTCGGTTTCATTTTATGCAGCAGACTATTTGCTTGCTTTTTAAATAAATGCCTGAGTCGAGTTTACTTTAGCCTTTTGTGTTCCTCTCAAAGAACTCACAGGAAGTACATCTCATGTTTCACATGATTATTTCTTGAGCAATACTTCTGATTCTTAATCTTTAATTTATTGTTTTAAGAATTAAACTTTATCTCTGCAACTGTGTTCGCAAGACAGCATGCTGGCAAAGTTCGACAAAAAACCACTAAGTTGACAACACTGTTCTTACTTAATGATATTTGTGTAAACCAGTAAAAACAAAACAAAAATGATTCTTGCAAACATAATTTTGTAAAATAAAACAAAAAGGCGTTAATATTGTTAAAGATAGTATTTTTAAAGCAACAAAAAAAAAACATACACACAAATAAAATAAGCAAAATTTAAACTTTTAAAAAAATTTTACAAAACAAATTGAATAAACTTGCGAACAATAAATAAATTAAAAGCCTTTGATTAATATTTCTAAAAATTTTTTTGTATAAAATAGTGTTTGGTGTTTTTTTTTTTTTTTTGTTGTTTGCAAAAGTAACATTCTTGGATATTGGTGAAAGCTTAATTAATCGTGGTTGTTTCATGATTTGAATAAGAAGTAAAAAGCTGAGATGACATCTCTCATTAATATTTAAAAATATCTAAGGAATACTTACTTTCTTTTGGAAAAGAAAAGAATGCAACATATAGACCGATTGTTAAAAACTTTATAATTTTTATGATACTTTTTGAAAAGATCCCTAAGGTCCGTCATGACAATTTGCGTTTAAAGTTTTTGTTAGTTAAAGTTAACTTTAGCTAAAATGCGAAATAAAGTTGTTCGTTATTACAACTTTAAAATAAAATTAATCTTATTAAAAATATGGTAGCGCCAGAGCCAAATCCGTCTATTTTATACAAACTAAATTAGTTCTTAAAAATACGAGGTACCTTTTTTGTGTTTACTCAAAAACAATACAAAAATCAACCACATTTTGCATTTAAAAAGTGAACTTGTTTAACACTTAGCAAATTTTTTTTGGCGGTCTAAATTTCGGATGATTTTTTTATTCAAAATATGGCAACATCAAATTATCTGTCCTATATCATCCTACCTATTTCGGCAAATTGTTAAAATGGGTAAAAGAATAATTTATTTTTATAAAAACTGCAATTCTGTACTGTTTGACACAAAGTTCTAAAAATTATTTTGAATTAAAGACAGGGATGGCAAACTAAATTTTTTATTTTACTCAAACTCAACTTTACCAACTCAATTGTACAAAAAAAAAGTTCAGATTGAATAAAATTGGTTTTAAACAATTTTAAATATTAATTTTTATTCATTATTTATATTTTTTATTAAAAAATATTTTTATTTCAATAATATTTTTTTTAATAATACACGTGCGACATATTTGTACCAAAAAAAGGAAATTAAATAAAAAGATGCCACACCGATTTTCATTTTGTTACGATTTTTTATTTGCAAACAAAAACATTCGAGACAAGCCGTTAAAGTAAAAAATAATATTTCTGTTATCTTATCACTTAATTTATTGTAAATTCGGATCTAATAATTAAATGCCCCTTTTGTTTAATGACTAAATTTTATAAAATTTTTATTTATTTATTTATTTATATAAGAATAAAAAAGCTTTTAGTAAAATAATAAAGAAGTTAGTTTGGGTTAAAACTACAATTAATTGAAGGATTTTCTACAGTGTTATTTTCTAAGATTTCTAATTTAAGAAAAAATGAAAAACGAAGTTAATAAAGTGAGAGTAAAAAATTACTTTGGAATTTTGTTTAAGAGCAAGAAAAAAAAAAACTACTTACATGCGGCGAATTATTTGTAGCGTTGTTTAACATGATTTGAATTTGGAGGAATTTGTTTTTGAAGTTGACTTTTTTTGTATTTTTTTTTTTTTTTTTTTTTTTGATTCAATTAGATATTTAAAAACTTAAAATTTCTTTCAAAAATACTTTTATGATTTTAACTATAAATCTTTTTTTTTTATTTGAAAATGTAGTATGTGGATATAATATAGAAATCAAAAATGTTTTCATTTACATAAAGATGATGGACAGAATTCAGAATTCAAGCTTAAAAGAAAATGGGAGGAAAAAAAGAAAATAATTAAAAAACAAAATAATAAAATATGATACAATTTTTAATGTTGCGTATTTGATTGATTTGGAACAATTTTTCTTTCTGATTGGTTTTTCAAAGCATAATTTTTTGTTTTCTTTTTAAAACAGCAAATTCATACAAAAAGCAAAAAAATTTTGGTTTTAACAATAAAATTATATATTAATTTTTCTATGCGTGTTTATATGGTAAAATTATCTTAAAAAAGAGTATATTTCAAGGAAGCTGCTTAAATAAATTTAAGAGACTTTAATTTTTAATTAAAAAATCCTGTTTTTGTCTGTAGAACTTGTTTAATAAATTTTACCTAATGACGCAAACCAATGGAATAGCAAAATATAGTAACTAAATTTGATCTCAAACTTAGTTATTTATTTGGTTATTATATTTTATTTAATACATTAATTTAAACTATTTCTGTTTAGTAAGACGCAGCAAAATAAAATTAAAGTTTCATGAATGTCATAAAATTAATTAATTTCATTAAAAGAAGTTTAATTTTGTATTCATTTTGCACTTTAAAATAAATTATTGTAATCAGCTCAGTGTGTGCACAACATACGCGCAACATTAAAAAACCCCACAGCAATGGCATCTCTACAAAAGCGCAGCATAAAAACAATGAAGTGGCAACTATAGTACGACAATTTTAAGGGAATCGTGGAAAAAGAAAAAATCAATAATATAAGAACCGGAGTAAAACAAAAAGAGAAGAAAAATATGAGAAGAAAAATAACATGGATAAAAAAAATTAAGAGGCTGCAGTGCAGCATGTTGGATTTATAGTTTTTTTTTTTTTGTTTTGGACAGAAGAGCACAGGAAAGAAAATAAAAAAAAAACACCGGATTTAATGTTGCCAGATAAAAGATGATTATAATAATAAACACAAGTTTTCGGGATTTCGAAAAGAATTATAAATGAATTAGAAATTAACTTTTGGTAAAACTGAATTAATTTCAATATTGTGACAAATCGTGAATCATGAAAAAATCAAGAAAAGTAATCGCTGCAATCTTCATAACTTTTTGTATTTCTTCAATAAAGTAATAAATTGCATACGTTTCTTTTATTTCAAAAATTATATTTTGTGCATCTTTGAATAATATGTACCCAACTTCGAGAAAAGGTTATGAAATTAATTTTTATGCCCTTGAAATTTTCGGTTTTTGAAGAAAGTGTTACGGTTTTTTTTTTTTCTTCGACATGTTTTAGTTAATTTATTGAATTAAATATTTGAGCTTGGTATATTTCTGTCTCATTGGATAAGATCAGCAGATTTACAAAATATTAATTTAAAAAATAATTTAACTAAGTAGCAAGTAAATAAAACAATGCACAGTGGGGCAGAATCAAAATATTTTGGAAATAATTCAGCCATTTGAAAACGGCTAAGCCGATTGATTCAAAATTTGGCACGAGCATAGTAGAGGAGTACTTAAGCTTAATTTTTGAAGGTGGTTACCCTCCACTTTCCAGGGATGGCGCTATGTGGTCTCAAAGTTGGACACCTCGCTCCTGAAAATTTTTCTAACGCTTGGCATTTCTTCAATTTTTGTATGATTTTTAAATGTTTTACATGGTCTTAAAGCTCCCATAAATACCTACAAAACGGTGCTTTAAACTGCATGTTTATGTTTAAAAATGATTGAGTTATAAGCATTTTAAAATTAAAATTTTTGATTTTTTCCATACCCTGCTCTAGTTTTTTCGAAATATTGGGTACAATTTGCAGCAAGTTTGTTTGAGTTTTTTACCGTAGATAGCAAACAAAATTTAAGATTTTCGAAAAAAAATTTAAAAGTAATATCTTTTCTGGCTTAAAAATTATACGATTTCCAATTTAAAAAATCCAAAATTATTGCATTTTTGTGTATTTTAGCCTAAAATGGGACACTAATCTAATTTTTTAGATAGAAAAAAATTTTCTTAAGGAATATATAAAAATTTTTAATTTTTATTAAAGCTAACTATATGTGTGTACGTTTAAACTAAATTTCGTATAAAACTGATCATTCTTGTAGAAGATGTAAGTCTTTCAACTTGACCTATTTTACATCGAAATTTTGACTTTACCTCATATTTTCTAAAATCCCAAAGCTGGGATCGGAAAAAGAAGAATACTATAAAAAATCTAAATATACTCCAAATTGTTTCAAAAAGTATTTCGTGAGCCCTAGTCCATATGTGGACTTTATGGGCAAAAGAGTAAAAAATTCCAATTTTGGGATTTTTCGTCTTTATTTTGGGAATTATGGGATTTCCTTTAGCTTAATGTTGCAGATTTTTTTACCGTTTGATTTTAGTTAACAAACTACATATGCACAGAAAATTTTATCTGATTTGCTTAATTAATAAAAGTTTTATAGCATATTTAATATTTTTTACTTTTCTCAAATTGGACCGTTTTTACCATCATTTTTCGAAATTTTCGGAGCTCAGCAACGAATATTAAAATTTTGTTCCATTTTTTTATTTTTTTTATGCATGTGAATAAAGATGACGCAATTTCCTATTAAATAAAAAAAGATTCACCTCAATATCATTCTTACGTGCAAAACTATGCGTTCTTAAATATGAGTGTTTCAATATGTATCTCACTTTTATACATTTATGTTACGGAAGTAAAAATTTTCATGCCTGTGTAAAAAATTGTGTAAAAAAATAATTATACCTAAATAGAGGATCACCAAGAGGCATATCTTAAATTAATAATCATTATAAAAAACATCAGATAAAAAATAAAATTTTCTGTTAATTTTTATTTACGAAAAGTCGTTAAAAGTATTTTTTATTTCTCTAAAATTATTTTTTATTTTCTATAAAATAATCTGTCATATCATTATGCATGTCTAAAAGATAAAGTAAATCCTTTAATTCTGTTTTGTTAGAAGGTGAAGAAGCCTCATAATTAATCCAACGTTTTCTCATTGATGAGAGTACAGGATCAGAAGATAACAATAGGCTATAGAAAATGTCTTCGTTTTGTGACTGCCTAGAACATTTTCGAGAACTGAATATTTGAATGTACTTGAAATCGCAGTTTCTTGCTTCTTGGGCTTCTTCTGTTAATTCCCCAAGAGGAAGAATATTCGATTCTATAATTGTTTTACCATGACATAGTATTTTATGTACTGTGGGCGTCATATCCCTCCACGGATATAGGAAAACGAGTAGCTGAGATATTTTTGCTGTATATTCTCCAAATCGAAAAGAATTAATTTGAGTTTTGCTTTTAATTGCCATTAAAACTACGTTAACCATTCTAAGCAACTCTTTGTCAATTCCAGTTATGTTTGAAGTAGTTTCAAAATCCCCAAAAAATTTTCTTGCAGTATTTCCGTCGTTAGTGTTTCCTCCACTACGAAGAGGCTTATCAATTATTAACCCCGTTTGTACTCTAAACTCTTCTTGGATTCTACTTTTCTCAGAAGCTCTTAGAGCTTTTAGTTCATCATTGTTTCTTGTTTTTTTTTGTTATTAAATTTTCTGTCGTACTTCTGTATTTTAAGTCGTATGCAATATGCAGAAAATGCTCCAAAAATCTTATTCTAGCATGAAGAGGGGATATTCCGAAAGATAGAACTTCTTCGTTGACTACGTTGGTTTTTTTTTTATCTGAGAATCCTGACTTCTTCTGATCACATATGGAACACTTCCAATAAGAATATGTGTTAGTTATAGCGTTACTAACTTTTCCATCAATCATTGTTAAACTAAGTTGAAAGGATATGTTAACACAGTATTCTTTTATTTTTATTGATATTGGTTCCAATGATCTTATTTCGTCTTTGATATGCTCGACTAATTTTTTTGTCGTAGTATTTGATTACTTTACATACTCAAAACAAATAGGCCTACAAAAATTTTTGGATCCTGGGGTTGTGTTTTTCCATATATCTTCAAAAGTGTTTGCACGTACTGATGAAGATGCAACCAGTGAGTATGAACGAATTCTTAGTGGTACTAAGGATGCCATGAATATGCTCTTAAAATCTATTGTATGTTTTTGTTTGTACTCAGGAAGGGCTGATATTCCATCACATCCCCACTTACACATTAGTACTACATCGCAGTTTTTAACCTTTTCTAGTTGGTCAGTAGAAAAATCTGAAATAATCCGTGACGCCGTATTTTCTAGCAAAGAAGATAGTCCAATAGAAGCTTTCGTTGCATCAACTGTTATTGGAGATGGCATAATCGCTTTCTTTTTTTCTTGAATAGACTTATATGATGGTAATATTGCATGTCCTTTCTCAAGTAAAGCTTTTCTCAAAATTTGGTACTTATTTCGGCTTACTTTCATTTCCAACATTAGAGCAATAGCTTCTTCCTCCGTAAAATTTGACTGCGATGTCGGAGTAGGTATGCTGTTAACAATTCGTTTCAACCGTTTTGGAGATGCGCTGGGAAGATTTTTTTTTTTTAGCACACATAAGGCTGATTTTCTTTTTTTAGCAATTCTTTGAACGTATCGCAAACTTCATCTTTTGAAACTGAAGAAAGTTTTTCGGTTAACCTTTTTATCTTAGACTTCGAACATAAGTCATCATAAGATTTGCAGGGAGCTCCACATAATGCGATGTAGGTTGAGAATTTCGCAACAGTATCCATCCAAGTAAGATACTTTACTTTAAACTTATTTTTGTTTCCGCGAACTGATTTCACTTTATGATCAAATAATTTAAAAATTTTTTCCAGTTTTGCAGTACCAATGACATCAACTCTGCAGTTGTATGTAGCCTTAATAAATTTTTTCATGGCCTTAATTCTATCAAGTCCTTTTGTAGCATCAGTCCACAAAAAAGAACACAATGTCTCAAACTTCAATGTGATCGGAATGATGTTTTTTTTTTTAAATATGATATCTATTGTATTTATGCAAATATTTGTACGCGTGTTCAGGTCATCGAACAGTTGGGTACCTAAAGAAGCAAAGCAGCTAGCTAAAAATCAAAAAAGGCACTTATGTAAGACATAATTAGTCATAGGTCATCCTAATACGAACATCTGCACCATTATTTTTAACCCTTACATTTTTAACCCTTTTTTCAGGTATAATTGTTTTTTTACACAATTTTTTACACAGGCATGAAAATTTTTACTTCCGTAACATAAATGTATAAAAGTGAGATACATATTGAAACACTCATATTTAAGAACGCATAGTTTTGCACGTAAGAATGATATTGAGGTGAATCTTTTTTTATTTAATAGGAAATTGCGTCATCTTTATTCACATGCATAAAAAAAATAAAAAAATGGAACAAAATTTTAATATTCGTTGCTGAGCTCCGAAAATTTCGAAAAATGATGGTAAAAACGGTCCAATTTGAGAAAAGTAAAAAATATTAAATATGCTATAAAACTTTTATTAATTAAGCAAATCAGATAAAATTTTCTGTGCATATGTAGTTTGTTAACTAAAATCAAACGGTAAAAAAATCTGCAACATTAAGCTAAAGGAAATCCCATAATTCCCAAAATAAAGACGAAAAATCCCAAAATTGGAATTTTTTACTCTTTTGCCCATAAAGTCCACATATGGACTAGGGCTCACGAAATACTTTTTGAAACAATTTGGAGTATATTTAGATTTTTTATAGTATTCTTCTTTTTCCGATCCCAGCTTTGGGATTTTAGAAAATATGAGGTAAAGTCAAAATTTCGATGTAAAATAGGTCAAGTTGAAAGACTTACATCTTCTACAAGAATGATCAGTTTTATACGAAATTTAGTTTAAACGTACACACATATAGTTAGCTTTAATAAAAATTAAAAATTTTTATATATTCCTTAAGAAAATTTTTTTCTATCTAAAAAATTAGATTAGTGTCCCATTTTAGGCTAAAATACACAAAAATGCAATAATTTTGGATTTTTTAAATTGGAAATCGTATAATTTTTAAGCCAGAAAAGATATTACTTTTAAATTTTTTTTCGAAAATCTTAAATTTTGTTTGCTATCTACGGTAAAAAACTCAAACAAACTTGCTGCAAATTGTACCCAATATTTCGAAAAAACTAGAGCAGGGTATGGAAAAAATCAAAAATTTTAATTTTAAAATGCTTATAACTCAATCATTTTTAAACATAAACATGCAGTTTAAAGCACCGTTTTGTAGGTATTTATGGGAGCTTTAAGACCATGTAAAATATTTAAAAATCAGACAAAAAGTGAAGAAATGCCAAGCGTTAGAAAAATTTTCAGGAGCGTTGTGTTCAACTTTGAGACCACATAGCGCCATCCCTGGAAAGTGGAGGGTAACCACCTTCAAAACTTAAGCTCAAGTACTCCTCTACTATGCTCGTGCCAAATTTTGAATCAATCGGCCTAGCCGTTTTCAAATGGCTGAATTATTTCCAAAATATTTTGATTCTGCCCCACTGTGCAATGGTGCATTCGGTTACATCTTCTTATTTTTTTGTGTAAAAACTAGTTTTAAGTGCTTTCAAAAAATTACGCAAATAGTTAACTTCACTAAAACAAAAATATTGACCTGACACTCTGAATAAAAAATATGCACTTGAAATTTATATCTTAAGCAGAAATATAAAACCATGAGGCTAACAAAAAAATTTAAATCGTGCCTTCCTATAATAATGAAAATACGTTTTTTTTTTTTTTTTTTTTTTTTTGTTAACGATAAATAAATTTATAAAAGTATTTCATTTTATAATTTATTTCATTTAAATAAAACAATTTTAGATTTTGGTATTTTAAAATAAAGAAAAATTTTTAAATTATAAGTCTATCGACTTGGGTAGGACTATTTGATAACATCAGTTACTTAATCAAAAATTAAGGTTAAAAATAAATTAAGTGTTGATTAATTATTTAAATTTCATGGATTCTAATCAGTTAGCTAAGAACAGTTCATTTAATATGATAAAACCTTTCTTTATAACTTTCTACCTTGGTATGCAATACCACCATCATAATGAACGATGCCTCCAAATCACTAATCTGCCAGTAAGAAATTAAAGCAATTTTTGTCTGCTTCCTTCCTAGTTTTCTTCAAACAAACGATTGAGAAAATGAACAATAATTGTAGTTCTGTTCTTAAACAACTTATTGGTTAAATAGGTGAAGACTATAACTGACAATGACCGAAAAGATATTTATTGCAAAAACTGGAGAAGCTTCTGATTTGTTGCCTCGAAAAAATTAACTTATAATTTAAACACACTCTCCTAAAAAATTGTAAATACGACAAAATAAAAACTTAAATTTAACTTAAATAGTCCTCCATAGTTAATATTAAAAGTGAGTTAAAATTAAAAGTAATGGTTGCCTATATTTTCGAAAGCTTTAATACTTTATTATATGATAATTGACTTTTTATATATTTTTGTTTTCTTTAATCGCTATAGTAAAATAAACCTTGCTCTAGAATAACTTTTTCTTATATCATAAATAAAAATTGTCCTTTTCTTACTGTTGTTTTACATAACAAAAATGCCGTCGTGGAAAACGCTTTGATATCAAGTGTAAAATCTCTGTAAATTTTAATTAAACCTAACTGTGAATGCACTATATCAGAAGACTTACACACACCGATTTATTAAATTTTTACTAATTTTTTTACAGAATTATAAAAATTTTAATATTTAAACTTTTTACTTATTGCCTGTATTTCAAATTACATTAACTTTTTGCATTAGTAAGACTTTGGGTACCAATTATACATTACATTCGCCAAGATAAATGTAAGGTCTGGTAACACTAAAAATCAATTATTCTTATCAAAATTACTTTTTAAGAGAGAATTTACGCATTTATATGGAATTTAAGAAAAATACATTTTTCAAAAGTATATTTTTTTTTTTTTTGCTTTTTGTATAAATTTTACATAAATTAAATTAAGAAAAATTATTAAAGAAATGTAGAAACAGGGAGAAAAACAAGATTAAGTATTTTGTTGTATGCCTACCTTTCGTTTAATTATTAAATCATAGACTTTGAAAACGTTCTTCGAAAATAGCCCTCTCTTTGGCTTTTTCCAATTTAGTTTATTAACTCAACACAAACGAAACTTGTGAGCGACACTAATTAAATTAGTTAAACAAATAGCAATGAGAGTTTCCAAAAAAAAAATATTTTTGTTTATTACATTTGCCCAGTACTTTTTTCTTAATTCTTCTTAATTTTTATTTAATATATAGTATTTATAAGATACTTCCTTCAAGAGGTCACAATGAAAAAGAAAATAAATCAAATGAATAGTTTAAGAATAAATAGAATTTTACAATACACACAAACACACTTAAACAACAAAAAAGGGTGCAAAAGTTTTAGATTATGTACAAAACTAAAAATTTACTTTTTGCTCTATTTTTGAAGATTTTTTGTTTTATTATTACATATTAAGCAAATTCCCAGTTATGTAAATAAAGTATAGATACAAACACTTTGCCACTTAATGAAATTTGTATTGTTATGGTATGGTTATTTTATATAGTAACAAATATCATCTTCACTTTAATTTATCCAAGTTGGATTTTTTGTTGCTTTTAGCAGACAAAAAAAAACAAACTTATGCACACGCGACTCGCTGAAACATGGCAGTACCGCACAAATGTTGATTTGAGAATGAATGCAAAATGGTGCTCTCAAAATGCATTTAACATTCTGTTTTCTTGCCGTGCTAATTTGCGAATGTCAAACAAAATGAAGACGTCTCAAAATTGCAATAAACAATAAAGAACTAAAAACTAGAACAGAAAAGTACTAAAGCATGATGCCACATCGTTTTTTGGTGGATGTGCTGCCACAGTTTGGATTTTCATTTGACCTTAAAATAATTTTAGGTGTTGACGTTACACTACATGCTTAAACTACTAAGAGAAAATCGAATCAATTACCTGGTGATAGCGATGTCGAATTCATTAGCGTTTGCCAAAACCCTTAATTTCATACACCACCCAAATAATTATGCATTGAGTTTGACAAACAAAGATATCGGCAAAAATGAATAAATTCATCATCACTACCACCCGACAATTGATTCGCCCTGAATAAGAGCAATGAACAATTAAGTGTTTTTCACACTTTCTTATTACTGACTACATAATTAATAGTTATAAACCAATTCCAGGTTGCAAAGGACCCATAAATATATGTAACTATATTCCAAAACCAATCAAGCCGTTTCTCTAATTATTTGTTTTTTATATCTACGCTGGCGATACTCTAAAAATTAAGCTGTTCTGTCGTAAAATCTGGCTTGAAATATATTAAAAATAATATTAAGCACTATCCTGTTTGGACCTTCGTTCAATAATTAAGGTATTTATTTTCCAAATGTAAGATAACTGATGCATGTAAATAACTCACTCATTATAAGTCCGTCAGTAATAGCTATTTCGGAAAATAGATATCAAAATAATAGTAATATCCTCATCCATATACATTTGATCACATATAAATAAGTTACTTGCGCTTAACCTAACCTTATGAGTTATTATGAGTTATTTTGAATAAATCTTAAAAGGTAGGTAGACAAGTAGCGAAGCCTTGCTTTTGTAAACTATGTTTTCCGCTTTATTCAAAAATTAAATTGGACATCATTGCACTATTATTATAAAAAGATAAATGATAACAAACTCATGTACAAAACGGATGTTAAATAGTTGCCAAGTAACCGTTCGAAACTGCCGTCTGGTCCATTTTTTAATTTTTGCACCTAAAAAATAAAGCTTTAAAAAGTCAGGTTTTGAAATTTTTAGTTTAATTAGCCTACGTCTATAACTTCATAACTCAAATCATAGTTTGTAAATACAAAATTGAAGCGAGAACGTTATTAAAGAGAAAATTTGAAATAATTTTTTTTCGTTCGAGTATCGATCTGTAATAAATTTGAAAGATTATAAAACTATGTTTTGTTTTTAATTGCTAAGTGTAGCAACTAAGTAAGTTAACAGAGCAAGCTTTAATCTTGGAAGACCTTTTCTGTATCGAATTGCCTGAGAATTGGATTTATTTTAAGCAAATATTGTACAATAATAGCAATTGTAATTTTTGAAATATTTTTTTACAAAAATGGTGTTGCTTAAACTTACTAATAACAGATTCCTTATGCAAGTAATTTTTTTTTTATATACATTAATATTAAGAACATTTTAATTAATCTAAAGTGGAATAAAATTAAAATAAATTATTTATAAGTTGCTGGTAATTAAAACGCACCTTCTTACGTATTTATTAGCACAGATATAACCTTATTAGTACTTCAAACTATAATCTGCTTTATATTCCATTACGTACTATCTGGCAACTACAGCATTCACGATATAATAACAACTGCGTTTTTACATAAAACCACAAACAGCTGTGAGACAACTGTAAACATATATTTTTTCTAAACCTTTAAACAAATTGCGTGGACAATTTAGGTTTTCTTGATAATTTGGTTCTAATTACGGTTTAAAAGAAAACTTTCAAAATGAAAGAAATACCTCTGCAAGAAGTTCAACAATTTATACACGATATCAAATTGAAGTAAGTTAAGAATTTCAAAATAGTTTTCCTTTCCAAATAAATTGTTTATGTTGTCTTCAGAAAGATAGATGGCTCTTTTAATATAACCACAAAATCATTAGAATTATTTAAAAATTTGATATTGAATACCAAATGGGAACATGCTGAGTGAGTTTTTAATCAATTTTTATTTATATTAAAAAATAATATTTTATTATTTTCAGAGAACTGATGAAACTTATACGTACTCAAGGCCACATTGTGCAGTCGGCATTGCCACAAGAATCGGTGACCGCAAACATGACTCGTAGATTGCTTAAAATTATTAGAGAGGAATTCGATGTCCTACAAGCTAAGGTATGGGAAAAATAATTGAAACTCGAAAATGTAGAAAAAGTATCAACAAATTAGTTATGGGTTTTGTCTTGATAATTTTATCTTTATTTAACTAAAGTTATTTCAAGTGCTTTCTTGATGGCCTCAACTGCAAGCTCATTCAAAAACTGCAAATTGATCGAGTTCTTAATAAATATAAAATTGCCTCTTGCCCTGCAGTGTTACATTGTTCTGGCCATTTCCTCTTGCGTTATAAAAACTTATAGAATTTTGAATGGATATTTCTTTATATTCGTGGGTTCTATAATCGTATTATAACATATATTTCATCTTATTTTGCTCACGATATTCTGTCGGGTTCGGGAATCGTAACTTTACAATAAAGTTGGTCTCCAAAAATGTATAATTTTCGCAAATTGTAAAAAGGCTCATTTTTTATACTGATGCTTACTAAATGAAAATAAAGTTACTAATACTAATAACTACTTCGCGCAAGGCAAATAGGCCATACGCTTATCTCTTACACATAATTCTGAAAAGTTGTTTTGGAACAACTTCAAGTTATAGTGCGTTTCCATTTACGTGATTTTGTCTAAAACACTTGATTTACTCAAATCAACCCTTGTACTACTTGATTTCCTATACATTTTTCATGATACCAAAATCACGATTTATTTCAAATCATGTCGAAAATTTATTTTTTGAACTGATTTTGTCTTTGCAACACTGTGTTGTGCCTGGGATATTCAAGTTTTGCTCCGTGTTTTCTTTTCAGATTGGATGTTTTTATCGAAGAAGTGACATTTAATATTCAATTTATTAAAAAAATAAAATTTTTGGAATAAAAATTGTGTCTAAAAGAAAATAAAATTAAATAAGTGTAAAAGAAAAAACAAACAAAAAGCTCGAACTGATTTTTTTACAAAAATAAAATAGGGCTTGTTTTTCTTGAACGGTGAAAAGTGTCAGTGTTACGTCCCAAATTCGAATATACAAAACAGTTGATCAATGGAAACCCTTCGAAGTGTTTTTCTCAAAACTAGTTGATTTCAAGTCAATAGAAACAGTATAAAAGCCAAACTTTTATAATACTTAAAGTGCGGTCAGATTATTCAAATATTTGACCAAAAAAGCGTAACCACTATTTTTACAGAAGTTTGTTCAATTTTTCCTGACAAGTATCATTACTAATGTCGATTTATAATATAATAAATGTTATATCTTACCTTTTATATTGAGTAGGATTTTATATTTCTTAATAAGTATTTGAGAAGGACAAACATTTTTTCCCATAATTTAGTGGCTACGCCAACAATACCTGAGCATAAAATTCAAAAACAATTTTTAAAATAATAAAAACATAATTTCAATCAGTTTTTTAACACTTAATTGAAAAGTATTATTATTGGCATTTCCAACAGGTTCATCATTTCACTGATGATTCTCAGGCCACTTTATCGCTGCACAAATTGGTAACACAAACTAGTGAATGTGATATAAGTGTTGACTATGCCAAACCCACAGCGGGACTTAAAGATGCTCTTTTAGATCATTTGCAAGAGATTGAAACAGAACTGGAAACAAGCTGTGAAAGTATTTGTGCTCAGGCCGAACAACACATACATTCAACCGAAGTGATATTAACACTGGGTCATTCAAGAAGTGCAGAACATTTCTTAAAAAGAGCCATTAAAAAAAGACAATCCTTGACCATTATTATAGCAGAGTGTGCACCTGCATGTAGGGTAAGTTTGCTTTTAAATTTATTTAATTACAAATGTAAAAGAATTAAGAAAGCAACGTTAATTATTTAATTAGGGTCACAATTTAGCCGCTAGTTTGGCCAGCAATGGCGTGGAAATAATTGTTATACCCGATTCAGCCATTTTTGCCATGATGTCACGTGTAAATAAAGTCATAATTGGTACGCATAGTGTTTTGGCTAATGGTGGTCTTAGGGCTGCCTGTGGTGCCTATACTGTAGCTCTGGCAGCTAAATATTACTCAGTTCCTGTTATTGTTTTGGCACCCATGTATAAATTGGCTCCCGTTCATTTGTGTTCATATGAACAGGACGCTTTTAATTCGTTAGGCTGTGCCGAAGGTGTATTACCCTATGATTCTTCTGCGGCAAGTTGTGCCAAAGTCTACAGTCCCATTTTTGATTATGTGCCTCCAGAGTTAGTGACCTTGTTTATATCGAATACGTAAGTTTATTATAAATATTTTAAAGTCTTTATATTTTTTATTTAAAAAATTTCTTTGTATAATTTTTAGCGGCGGTCATGCTCCTTCTTATGTGTATCGTTTACTCACTGAACTCTACCATCCCGAGGACTATGAAATTTAAAAGAATATTAATTTTTTTTTTAATAAAGTGAACCATATTTTGTACTAAGAATTTTTATTTTGTTTATTTACTTAACTGTTTTCAAGCTTTTGTTATATTATTTCATTTCTAATCGTTATGCATGTTCCATTTATTTTTGTTGATGCCAACATTTTACCATTTTAGTTTTGTTTTGATAATAGAAAATAGTATTTTTTTATTCTTTTTGCTAAATATTAATTACTTTGTTCTTTTTTAATCCAATTAGCTTGTTGTTATTATTCTTTTTGCATTTTCTTTCATAGTTTATTTCAACTGAGTTAGTATTTCCGCGAATTTTACTCAGTCACCCCGTAAAAACAAAAAACTTAAAATTTTTTCTAAAAAAAAAAAAAATTGATTAAACAAGTATTTCTGAAAAAAGATAATTAAAAGTAATAATTAAATCTTAATTATATGCAACATTAAGAACTGAAACGAAATTTTCGAGAAAGAAAATGAGAACTAATTTTTAATTAGTTTTATTAATTTTACATAAATAAATGGCATGATTTTTTTTATAAAAAAATACTATAACAAGAAAGTGAAAGACGCATTAAAAAATAAATTAAACTTCAATTAAATGTTCTGTCAATTACGTAAATTTTAGAAAATTAGAGCGCACTTCGTTAACAATTAATATAAGTCATATTTTATACTTGCATTAACTTCCCGCGACAATTATTTTTTCGCATCGAAATGCCTCCGAGTAAAAAATTGTAAACTTGATGTTCGTGTATTAGGCGCAGTTTTTTTCTCTTCAGGGTACATGCAGACATGTTACAACAACCATATAATATTTATCGATTCTTTACGCTCTCATGTTGCATTTCTTATTTGCGTGTAAATGAAGGAGCCGATTATATTCCCGCTTAAAAATAGTTACGTCACGTTAAAGAAAGTGCGCCCTTACAGAAAAAAGAACTTTGCAACAGTTAACTCGCCTATTGGTTTTATATTATGGAAGCTTTAAGTGCACATGGCTAAGGAATATATGCCATCAGAAGAATAAAATAGTGTTTTGCCCACATTGTTCTGCTTTCGAGCAATACAAATATTGGGTATATTTTTTTTTGAAGTGTTATCTTAAAAGTTAGAGAGTAATAAATATCATTTAAAAAAAGCGGTGAATGAAAAGACAATTTTTAATTTTGAAAATTTATTTAAAATTACACCTGCAGCTTTTTCGTTTATTATTATTCAGATATATTTGCTTTCGCTTCTTGCTAACCATCGGCTTAACGAATGCATCAGGGATCGCAAATAACGATTATTTAACAAATTTGAAAAAAAAAAAAAAATAATGAAAAAGAAATGCTACAATATGAAGAATTACAGTTAAGGAAAAAACACTACATACACCCTCCTATTTTGTGTTTTTAAGATATTCGTAAGGCAAATTAATAAAGCGTTTGCATTAATATTTAAAGTACCAAAAACAAAGCTTACTTACAAAACAAAAAGCTAACTCAAACGCATAACAATAACAGAAATATCAAAAACAATAAAAATTCATGAGAAAAAACTCTACATACAGTCTTAAAAATCGAATACAATATTTAATTTCTTTTAAATAAATAAAAGAAAACAATATATTTTTAATATTTTGTAGGACCACCTTGGGCTTCAATAACCGCCTGAAGACGACGTGGCATAGACATCACCAAATTCTCCGTAATACTGGGCGCAATTTCCGACCATGCGCGAGTTAGGGCAGTTTTCAGGGTTTCACGATTTCTGATATCATGTTTGCGCACAGATTTTTCCAAAACGTCCCAAATATGCTCAATTGGATTGAGGTCTGGTGACTGGGGAGGTGCATTGAGCTGCCTTGGTGCATGATAAAGGAGCCAGTCTCGAACAATATGCGCAGTATGCTTGGGATCATTGTCTTGTTGGAAAATCCATTGGTTTCCCAGGCCCAAGCTTTCCACAGATGGTTTCAGATTTTGTTCTAATATTGTCTTATACTTATATCTGTCCATAACGCCTTCAATAAAGACCAATCGACCAACTCCTGATGCCGCCATAGCTCCCCACACCATAACACTGCCTCCACCATGTTTCACAGTAGGTATAATATTTTTGGGATCAAGTGCAGTGTTCGGTTTTCGCCAAACCTTGTTTCGAACGTCATTCCCGAAAATATTATACTTACTTTCATTGGTAAATATAATTTTTTTCCAAAAATCCAATCCTTTCTGTAAATGTGCCTTAGCAAAGTCCAAACGAAGTTGACGATTCTTGGTTGAAATAAATGGCTTTTTGCGTGCTGTTCTACTTTTAAAGCCGCTATCATGCAAAACGTTTATTACTGTTCTTGATGAAACAGTAATATTCGAACATCTTGCAAGGTGTTCGGCTAATTTTGGGGCACTTATTTTTGGGTCTTTTTGTACTTCTTTAAGGACACTACTAACATCGCGTCTTGAAAGCTTCTTCGGTCTTCCAGAACGTGGCTTTTTTTTCAGTACTGTTGGTGTTTTGATAATTTTTTACAATAGTTTGCACTGTAGAGCGACTTAATTTTACTATGTTAGCAATTTCTCCGTAAGATTTCTTTTCTTTTCGAAGGTTAACCACCAAATTTCGAACTGATTGTTGTATTTCTCTTCTATTAACCATTTTTAAAGTAAACACTTGTTTTACAAATCGCTTTCACAATTTAATTGATTGTAATGTTTGAAAAATATAGCAAGTCAAAAAACTAACGGTTTTTTTCCCTTTATCTTCTTCATTTTAAGAGTTGCCAATACTGTATGTAGACTTTCTTCCCACGGATTTTTATGTTTATCGCCAATAGTTTTTAAATTATCAATATATTCAAACTTTTTTTCTTTCAACATTTTTAAATATTGATGTCGTAAACATTGACATCAAAATTATGTTTAATATTATCACTAGTTCTCTAGAAGTTCAAAATAATAGGGTGTATGTAGAGTTTTTTCCTTAACCAACGTATATATATACCAACGTAATCGTTGCTACCATGACTACCTTTATTTATGTGAGTTTTATTGAAAATAAATAAAATTTAGTTTTATTTTCCAAATTTAATTTTTTACCTAAAAAATAATAGTTATTTATCAAGTTCTATTTTTTACTTAAAAAGTAATAATTATTTTTAAAGTTTTATTTTTTGATTGAAAAACAACAGTTAATTTTTTTAAATTTTATTTTTACCTAAAAAGTAAAAGTTATTAAGTTTTATTTATTTATTTATTTTTTATTTTTTTTTTGGTTTTTTTATTTCTTTTATTTTTGTTTTTTTATTTTTTATTTTTTTTTTTTTTGTAAAATATTATAACTCAAGTTACTGCCGCCCTAAAACTAATATTAACTGACTTTGTCCAAAATTACCTCCAGAGTCCGTACATAAACACATTTTCCAAATTAAATTAAAATATTTTTATTAATTTCTAACTAAAAAATGAAACTTAAAAAAATAACTTTTTTTGAGAAAAAAATAAAACTGGAAAAATAACTTTTTTTCAATCAAAAAATGAAACTCGAAAAATAACTGTTTTTTTTTTTTTTCAATAAAAAAATACAACTTAAAAAATAATTATTGTTCAAACAGAAAATAAAAATTATAAAATAATCATTAAAAAGTACTTTTTTAAAATAAAACTTATAACCGTTAAGATCCTTGATGTCGTTGTTATGCATTTTAAAAACTCTTCCACTGCATCTACTCAACACAAGTTTTTATTTAATACAGTTTAGGATTCAAAGTTAAATTCATGGAGAGACCCCTTTCAGCGTAACCAAAGTGTATGCTCGACATCATAGTACATGAGCAAACCTTACTATTCTATTGAAAAACACCACTCTTTGTTAGTGGTAGATGTTATAACGTAATTATTGTAACAGTTAAATAATTCTCATTGTAAGTCCGTTTGTTTGTTTGCTTGTTTATCGTTACTTATGGCTAAACGGCTGAAGTAGTTTTATTTAAATATTCAACATAGATTTCTACCTAGAAGCTTCATTGGGCTATTGCTATTTTCCAAACTCTGTCCCAGATGAATAAAAAAAAGAACAAAGAGCCGGTTACAAGATTCAGGTGTAAAGTGAAATTTATTTTAATTTCTATTTTTACAAATTTCAGTTAACGATGATTAATTTTGTTCAAAATACCATCGTAATGGGCTTTTTACACTGACTAACATTTCGGCGAAACGCATGGAAGATGTAGAAAATGTGAAACATTAGTTTACATTGACAACATCAAACATCTACCATCAACTCAGCTGTCAAAATTATATAATTAAACGACGCATAGTTTTTAATAACAAAAATAAGATTTAAAAATATTTACTTCGAGCCCATATTAATAATTGGTTTAACTGTGACTTTGAAAGAACAAACTCAGTTATTAATGCGATGGATTGAAATAAATAAAAACCATCCTGAAAGATGATGAAGCAAAGTTTTTAGTGGACATAAGACTGTTTTTAGGTCACAATACACTGGATTATGAACACTTATTTCAAGAAACACTTATATCTTTGAAAGCCGCTATAGAATATTTTGGAGATAGATGTCCAAAATAAATAAATATGAATTAAAAATATTTTTGTTTTTATTATTTGATTTTGAATTCACCGTTTTTATTTCACTAAAAATGTTAAACTTTTCCAAGCTCAATATCACCAAATAATAAATATTTATTTTATTGTTTTTGTTTTTTCAATACATTAAAGTGTGCCATAATTTATTTACATTTAAATTTAAAAATAAAAACTTATGTGTGCCGATCATTTTTGTTAAAAAATATTTATTTATATATTCACCGCCATCTTATCAGTGATGCCACCAGAATATCGAAATTTCTGTAATTTTTCTAGTGATGACACTAATATTATCAAGAGATGTAAGGTGTAACAAAAGTGAGTTAAGAACATCTTTTAAAGATGTTGATTTTTAGCCCTGTGTATTTCTTATGGAAAGATGTTAACATCTTCGCAATTTGATGGTAGATGTTGATCAGTGTAAAAAGGCAATTAAAATCGTTGATGAATGCACTTTACAGTGGACCGACTCGTAGAATTGTTTGTGTTAAATAATTCTAAATTTTAAATTCCTATTTAAAACTTTAAGTCCACTTGAAATTTAAAGCAATAATAAAATAATTCTTCAATAACAAAACTTGAAAGTAATAAAATACATAAAACTAACAACATTTTATTGTAACAATTAAACACATTTTTTTTCTTTTCCATGTTTATAAACCATGTCAGGTCCTTGACTTTGAAAAAATGTAATCAGTTTTTGGTTTTCGGTTTTGTTGTGTTGTTTTTTTTTTTTTTACAACAACGTCTTAATATACAAATGAGTATTAAGGGAGCATTACACATAAATACAAAAGGGTACATATTTTTTTTAATGTAAAAACAGGTGTGAGTAACTGTAAAATATCTACCTCGACAAATGTAAAAAAGAAAAATTGTTTGTTGTTTGTTTCAAATGCGGTCGGTAATTTCCGCTTTAACTTAATAGAATTTCTCCAACACCCATTCAAAGGAATGTCACGAGTTACAACGAGAATGACGATTTTATTTTATATTTTCTTTCACAAACAAAAAGTAAGAAAAATGTGTTTGTTACCACCCAACATTGAAAGTGTTTACAAATTTACGACAGGGAGAATTATAAGTTTTTTTTTTTTTCTTAAAAGTAATTATTGTGATGTCTAGTGAAATATTTTTTAAACAATAGAAAATTATAATGTATTTAAACAGTAGGAGCTTTTAATATCGAAGGAATCAGGCCAAAATTATTCCAACACTTTAACAGATTTTTAGTGTGGCATTCGATGTTGTGTGTAGATCGAAATCTCGATAAAAATGCCGTTATTTCCTTAAATATATAAAACATGCAATAGAGCAATCAGGTTTAGAGTTAATTTCTTCTTTTCCATTAATTAAGTTTTTTCATCTGATTCCAGCTGAAATTAAAATAAGTAGCGAAATTTTTTTTCTGCCAAGTTCTCAAGGCTCTTGTATTATGAAAATTCATTTTTAAGGAATTATGGAATTCGTTAAGTTAATTCGATTTCTGCCATTAATTCAATGTTTTAATTTTTAGTAAATTTTGATTTATTTTTTTCCTTGTAAATTTCGATCATAGTCGTGATTTGAATTTTGTTAAGTTTTGTCAAGTTGCGAAATTTTCGGTTAAATTTTGATTTCTTGCGAATTCTTTATTTTTTCCAAAAATATTTTATATTTGATTTAAATTTTTATTATATGTTATTATTTATTTATTTTTAATTATTTTTTTATTTTTATTTTTATTTTGAATTTTAATTTTTTTAATTAGTTTTGTTTGTTTTCGATTTAATTTTTTAATTTATTTTTTATTTTTTTTTAATGTTTTTTATTCTTAATCAATTTTGATGCGAATCGAATTACAATATTAGGCAAAAGTTAAGGAAAAAAAACAAATTTAAAAGAAATTATATTTAAAATAGTTGTGTCGACCAAATGAGAACTAAGTTTAAGTTAAGAGAAATATTTTTAATTCTATTTGACACGTATAGCGTATTGCCACGGCAAGTTAAACTAAGTCCACATTTACTAAGTCCACATTTACGCCATTTTTCGGTGGATTTTTTGTTCAATACTTTTTTTTTTAATTTGCAGCGATATGCATTATTTTAAACAAAACATACCCAGAAAAACATCCTCTCACAATTCAAGCCATGCTATATTACACTCCTCTTGCTTCACCACCAAACAAAAATTTCATGCAAGTTTCATGAAAAATTGCATAGTGTAAATGCCGTATAAATTTTATTTATTGTTTTGAATTTTATCAAGTTTTTGAGTTTGGTCAAGTAGTAACATTTAATGTATTTGCGGTTAAATTAAATTTAGATTTTTTGGAAATGTTTGCTATTTTCTTTTATCAAAACTATCCGAAATTTGAATGAATGAATGATCAATTATTTTTTTTTATTAAATATTTATTTAATTATTAGTTCAATTACATTTGATTTTATAGCAAATGAATTAAAATTAATTTGGCTTAAGTTCATATTTATTATAATTTCTAGGGATTTTTAAGAAAATGAAATTATTTAAAAATGTGCGTGGACGTTTTCCAAAAAAGAAAAAAAACAGGAAAAAATAAGACTCCAGCATCTATTTACCTTAGGTTATGTACATTGTCAACATTGTTTATTTAACCAAATAATTTTGTAAATAAGAATACGAAGTCTACACACAACCCAACACATTTCTTCGTTGCTCTCTCTATAACTCGCCACGTACATACATTTGCTAATGCTTTGGGTCGACGAAGACTTACTACTAGTAACTGTAATTTTTTATTTTATATAAATTTTTTAATTCGCTAACATTCAAAATTTAAGGAGATTTAAAGGTTTAAAGCAAGTTTTTTAACGCATTTGATATTTGCTAAAGTTAGTTTAAAAAACTTCCGTAAATTTTAAAATATATTAAAACGAATTAAAATTAATTATTTTCTGGCTTAGTTTTATTTATTTATTTAGTTTCTAAAAATCTTTAGAAAAAAACATTTTTAACACATGTATGCAAACGTTTTCCAAAAAAAAAACAAGAAAAATTAGACGCTGGCAGAATGTAACGCCGCGTTTTTCAATATATTAAAACATTGCATCGACCAAATGAGAATAAAGTTAAAGTTAAGACAAAAAAATTTTTAAGCTCAATATTTTAAAACAGATTGCCTGCCTAATTGGCATCTGCAGCATGTTGCCAGGGAAAATTAAACTAAATTATTAAAATCTATTAAAAGAACATTATGGCAACTGAAAAAATTTTAACACTCTTTCTTTTATTAAAAGTTTTCACTGTAATTGTTGAAAGGTGTTTAAATGTCTATGGGAGGTTATTCCATAAATTCCGCCCTTTTTTTCATTGTTTTTGCAAACAAAACCTTAAAAACGACTTCAGTAGTCGGTTGGTAGTCAGAGGCTTAAGGTCGGAATTGGACACTAGAATTGTATTTGATGGTAAAAAATTTTTAAAAATAATTCAAGTTTGTGTTTTGTTTTGTGCTTAAAAATTAAAGGACAAAGACTTAAGCTGGGCAATCAAGTTCAAATAAATAAATATTTTGTTTATAAAATCAATTGCAAATATGTAGACAAATATTATTTTCGGTAAGTTTTTTTTTTGAGAAGAATTTAAACTGCATTTTGAATTAAAATGAATAAAATTGTTTGGGAAATGTTTAATAAAATATTCTATTCATACAAATTTATTTTAGTTAAACTGTTATAATTAAATGTAAGATTTTTTTTATTGAACAGTTTTAATAATCAAAAAGATTGCGTT
This sequence comes from Cistogaster globosa, assembly GCA_937654795.1. Classification (NCBI taxonomy): domain Eukaryota; kingdom Metazoa; phylum Arthropoda; class Insecta; order Diptera; family Tachinidae; genus Cistogaster; species Cistogaster globosa. Next base: position 118,714,401 of record OW569406.1, on the reverse strand, counting down.
GATAACACAGATTTGTTGTATTGAAAATCGATACCCATGAAAGCGCTAATAAGACAGGCTTGTGTCGTTTAAATCTTAAATAAGTTCGTTGCAATTAATTAAAGGAAGTTGTAAATACAATTATTTGAATGCATTATTATGATAAAATAATTTAGATAAACAGACAAGTTTGACTTTGCGGTTTTCATTAAAAGAACACTTTAAAAAATAATTTTAAAAAATCTTTTTGAAATATCTTAAAGGAAAAGGGGAAATTTTTAAATAACAGATTTGAAATTACTATTGTAAGTCGTATGTTGTATCAAAAACCACCAGAAACGTAGTGAACACAATAATCTTAAACAATTACAGTAATCAAAAAGTTTTTAACATTAAAATTTTAATTAAAATCTTTTAAATAAAAATTACCAAAGAGGTGGGAATTTGTTTTTACCCAAATAACTTCATATTTCTTTTACGACATTTATTAACCACTTAAAAAAAGGATTATCAATGTTGTAGCAAGTATTTACGTAAAGATTACACCCATTTGTACAAATATTGTGGAATTTGGCGATTTACGATACTCACAACAGGCTGTGAATTGAACGATTGTATTTAAAAATAAAACAGCCAAGTGTGAATAGGACTCAACCACAAAAGTTTGCCCACCTTTTAAATTAATATTTTAACCTGTGTGCCTCAAACCGTTTAAGAGATAAGCGGCCATATTTGTTAAAATCACGACCTACAACTATTGACAACTAATTAGAAACACTTTTAAACTCAGTGAAACGCTCGATTTTTTTTTCTTGTTCAGTCATTTCTATTTTTTAATTATATAAATTTAAAAATCATAACCAAAAGAGCGAAAAAAAACTAAAAAAATTATTCATTTCTATATATTTTGTCCAAATATTTTTTGATTTTAAGTTTAAATTCTTACTTGTTTTTAAAATTTTGTTGCAAAACCATTTTACTTTAACACAGCTTTATATCGACTGCTCATTAACGTTATAAAGCTTGGACATCGCCCCACTGGTATTGCTTCTGTGCCATCTTTACTTACTCGAAAAGAGTTGTCATATTTTCAATATTTTTCATACTTAAAGCTTTTTTGACATCACCCCACAGGTGTTCGATAGGGTTCAGATTGGACTTGACGATGGGCATTGCGAAACATTGATGGAAATTTCTTCAAAGAACCTTTTTGTAACTTTAGCCGTGTGCTTTGGGTCGTTGTTCTGTTGAAATTTTCAAATAACTGGTAAATTCTCTTCAGCCCAAGGCAACATCACTTTGTTTAATATGTCGACATATTTTTCTTTGTTTAAAATTCCATTAATTTGGTGGATTGGCCCAACTCCGTTTCACAAGAAACTTGCCCACACCATTATAGATCCTCCACCAGGCTTTACTATGCCTGAAACGTAATGGGTCGTCGAACCAATCTCTAACTATTAGGACCAAGGCGATTTATTTTTGTTTCATCGCTCCAAAGCACATATTTCCACTGACTTGCTGTCAAATCCCAATGTGACTTTGGAAACTCTACACGAAGTTTTCTTTGAATTTTACTAAGTGCCTTTTTACGTGCTGCTCTGCCATGTAGCCCGACTTCAACCAAACGTCATTAAATAGTTATCTTGGATATCATTGTTGAATTTTTTTACAAATATCACGCAGGATATCAGCGGGCGACTTTTCCAGATCTGCTTTAGAGATTCGCATTATCATATGGTCGGCGAGTCCTTCTATGTCTTGGAACGTTGGGTATGGTGTTAAATTTTTTCATATGCTGTAGGGCTTTAAAAACTGTCTCTTTTAAACACTGAAGCTGCTCTGATATTTCCCTATATGATTTTCCAGCTTTCTGCAGTACAAAAATGGAGCTCCGTTTTTCAGAAGTGCAACTTTTACATTTTCCCATTATAATTCTTGAAGGAAAGACTAAGCACTAAAGTAAATATAGCGTTTCCAATTAGTTGTCAATAGCTGTATATGGAAACACTCTTTAATTTAAAATTAATTCTTCACGCTTATTTTGATAGCCGGCATATTTATACATACTCTGTGTGAATTACACTTGCAGCCAAAAATCGCTAAATAGATCCCTTAATAAATTTAGCGATTTACAGAATAAAGCTGCAGGCCTTCATTTTAAATATTCTTTTTTATACTCGTTATAATAGATGTCTTCCTATAAGGATTCAAGAGATAAGGCCCCAAACGTAAAAATCACATCTTAATTTTTAACTTTGATTTCTTATTTACTCTTGAAGCTTCCATAAGAACTCAACTTCTAGATAATTTTAAGTGAATACACATTACGATTCCTGAGATAGAGACCAGTGACAGAAGGTCCGGCAGAGAGACTTTATAGCGAAAACATAAGGGATAATTTTTAGCCGTTCGGTACAGACACCTAAAAACGATATATAAAAAAAGAAAATTATATTTCTCATGAAAACCGATTTTTCGACAAAAGTCAGTAATAATATCTCGAAAAAAAGAATAAACAATTTTTTCAAAAAATATATATTTTGTGCAAAAATTTTACAGAAAAACAAAATCTGGGTGATACAAAAAATCTAAATGTATTAAGAACTCTATTAATCAAAAAATTCCAACAAAAAACTCCAGATTTTATAAAAACCAAAATTTTTACATAATGCTAGAAACACAACTGGGACGAACGACGAATTTTTGGTGGCGAATATTCGTCGTCAAAAATAAAACACATTTGTTTATATGAAAATGCACACAATCATGGCGTCGGACGAAATTCGTCATACGCGGCGAACTTTGCAATAGGTTTATTTTTATTTATTACGCCGGCGAACGACGAACAATTCAGTAAAATGTCACCATGTTTGGTTTTAGTTTCGAAGTAATTCAGTAAGCAAAGTTAGTTTACTTAAAAAATTGATTTATTTGTATCTTATAGCATTAAATATAAGTGCACAAGTTAGCAGTTAAATATAAAATTAGTTTTTAGTTGTGTTTTTATTTTAATATTTTATTTTTTTAATATTATTTTTTATATGGTCTCCCTATCAACTCACAAAACGTAAACAAACGTAAAAAAGTAAAAAAAAATTTGTCGTCGTTGTTGTGCTTCATACTACGAACTTACACAACGAAGTTTTAATGACAAGTTCGTCGTGATGGACGAAATTCGTCGTTCGTCCCAGTTGTGTTCCTAGCATAAATCAAAAATAAATATTTCAACAAACCCCTAAAATTTTACTTAAAGATGTAGTGATCCCGAAAATGCAGCATTACATTCTGCTGGCGTCTAACTCTTCTTGTTTTCTTTGGAAAACGTTCCCTTACTTTTGTAAATAATTTTTCTTTCTAAAAATTAAAATAAAAAATGAATTGAAGTCAAAAAAATTAAAATTATTATTTATAAAATACAAACTGATTCGGCAAACGTTGTACCGCCCCCTCAGAGTGCATTAAAAAAAAACGTAAACGTGTTCTACCGTACTCAGATCTCTCTTAGTTTAAAATTAAAATTTACGGAAGAGGCTTAATTGTTCCTTGCGGTGAGCCACCCTTAATATTTAGGAGTACGAAAAATTGTAGTTGATCGGTTCTCAAACGTTTGTTTTTGCACTGGCTGTACAATTGAAGAAATTATGTACAATTTGATAAAAAAATACTAAAAACTATATCAGTGCAAGGACATAATTAAAAAAAGTGGTCATTAAAGTAGGCGTGGTAGGAAACTATCTATAATCATACCACAGAATTTTAGTTATGTTATATGAAAAATTCAATAAGAAGAAGTAGTCTGGTCTGTCTGAGGGGGCGAGAAAAAGGGCGTAACGTTTAGGGGTATAAAAACTGGTGTTGACCAATTCTCAGACCTATCCGATATGCACACAAAATTTCAAGAAAATCGGTCAAGCCATTTCGGAGGAGTTTATTCACAAACACCGCGACGCAAGAATTTTATATTTTAGATAATTTTTTTTATTAAAGTTATTTATTTATTTACACAACTACATAATTTATTATTTGTTAAAATAAAAGGCTAAAAACAAAAAAGATACTTTAACAAATCGTACTATATTTGGCACATTCTATTATGAATAAGTACCTCGACAAATTTAAAAGCTTTAAAAGGTTTTTTGCTAAACATCTATTTTTGCTGACAAGTTTTGTCATGACGTTTACTTTAAATCTAATTTAGCCAAATGCACAAACAAAACTTGTTACTCTCTTTTGATGAGTGAGTAAAGAGCAAAACAAAAAGGAAAAAAATGATTGATTTAATTCATCTCAATTGTGAACCTGTAGAAGAAAGAGCCCTCGATCATTTCACTGATAAAAGACAACCATTCTCAATTAAGTGTCGTTCTTTTCAAGTTTTGACTTATTCAACGTATTAGCTAATTTAAGTTTTGTTTTATTTGTTTCTTTTAAACATTAAAACAATTCTCTGTTGAATAATATTATACGCATTTTTATATACAAAATAAAAAACTCACAAAAAATAAGATTTTTTTTATTTTAATTCACACAATCACACACGAGAAGTATAGAATTAATTTCACTGTCTATAGTTACTTTTCGTACTTTTTGCTTTCAGTTAAGTTTTAAAGTGTTTTATTGATAAGATATAAACAAATTGTTTAACAAAGATATCAACAATAACAACAACTAAATAAAATTAAATTAAAAAAGAGCTCTAACTGCTCGATATTTAGTGTCCGACTATTATCTATCATATTTGAAGTTAACACCTCTTATAATGTTTTAAAAACTTGAACAGTTAACAACATAAAACGGTTTTTTATTTAATTGTTTAACAGTTTAAAAAATAAATAAAACAGAAGAATTTCCCAACAAGAACATTTTTGCACATTTATACTCCAACACACATACACACATATACACTTTCAAAACAAATTGAAAAAAAAAACACTATGAATACAATTGAAGAGAGCACTGAAATCTCCCAAACTCAGGGAGAAGAAATCAAGGGCAAAATTTCAACGATAACAACTAAAAAAATTACCACCAGTTCTTCCAGCTCCCACAATTCAACAACATCAGCAGCCAACGGAGCTGTTTCACCTACAAATGATTCAGCAACCTCTCCAGTTAATGGCTTAAGTACCTCCTCTTCTGAGGATTATTTGGAAGACCTAAAAATCATTGGTCATCTCAAAAATATTGAGAAACTAAATGAAAAGCGCAGAGTCTTCTTATCGAAATCATTAACTTCCGAATATCAAAGTAATGAAAAAACTGAAACGAAAAGTAAAAAGTCCGAAAACGGTGCCGCTACCGTCAATGTTAATGTACAGTATTCAGGATATAACGAAAAGAGAACCGTGGTTCAAGAACAAAAAACCAAAGACGATCAGTTAAATGAGGAAACACCCGTTCTACAAAAATATGCAACTCTTCCGCTAAAGACGCCACGTTCGACTACGTCTCCACCACCTAAGCCTCCCATGCTAAGTCGTGCACGTAGTATTGGTGCAGGTGATAATAATCTATCTAATAATTCTTCCCTCACGTCTTCTCCTACAGCGCCAAAGTTTGTCACATCTTCGACGCCAGCTTCGATCATTACAACAACAAACATTCAAGTACAACCTACTACCAGTACAATTGTAGCGTCAAATAAACTCGCGCCACCTGTTAAGGTAAGCGCCGTTCAACTAAACGATATGAACAAAATTGGTAACACAATGAACATTGACGGTGACACGGTGCTATTAAGATCAAGTCAGCTACAGGATAACACGAATGAATCATCGATTACCTCGTCTCCGAAATCCAAAGAAATATCTGTTAAACATTATGAACGTATAATTGAAGAACTAAAGTGTCCTGGCTGTGCTTATCCAATGAGATCACCGGTGTATTTATGTAAAACTGGCCACAGCATTTGTGAGCAGTGTACAAGGATTTTGATGTTGTGTCCACTGTGCAAGGTGAGTTTTTTTTTTTCTCAATAAATATTTAATCAAATTTTTAAGGCGTTTTTTATACTGAACCAAAAACACAATAAATAAACTAATAACCAATAAAAGAGCCATTTGTTTTAAAAGTGGCATAAGTCACTTATTAAAAAAAAATTAAATGTTAAGAGCTGCTACGGTTATATGATGACCGAAGTTTAAAAAAAAAAACATCCTGAGATAATAAGTGCAAGTTTGTCTTCTCGAGATCTTGCCGCAATAGTCTTTAAATGTGCATCAACTTTAAAGCAAAGTGACTTATACCACTTTCAAAATAACGGCTCAAATAAGGAAAATAATAAAAATTTAAAATAGGAATTACTTCCACATTTGTGGCTTCTGAGCTTAAATAAAAATCTATGAGTGAAAATATTGCTTGAATTCGCACATACCGGTCCTTCATATTTCTTAACTTGGCTTGAGTGGTTGTAAGATTTTTAGAGTCCTTTTAAACTTGCAGATTTTTTAAAAGGGCAACCTCTATTTTTTGGCTAGTTGAAACACTTTCATTATTGTAAACTATTTAAAGTCACTACGACCAATTATGTGACCAAAGGCGTAGGGAGATTAATGTTTATTCGAGGAAGTTTAAAACTCAAAAACTTTTTAAACTTCCCTCGTATTTGATTGAAAATCTACTATGGTCCTGGAAACTACGGTTAATTACCAAAATAATTTTTAATTCCCAATAAATATTTTTCTGCTATAAACACAATTAAAACCAGAACCGGATACTCAAACTATAAAATTTCGCAGTAAAAACATGTTTTATGGAATTCTCTTGTATTCTACCAGAAAATGTAATACCAAACCTTTTGTTTTTATATTTTTAAATTAATAATTAGTCCGGCTTAAGTTCATGCATGCAAAATTAATTTAGTTTTTAACTTTACCTAAGACAGAAGAATTATTAACAAATTAAAAGGTTGTAAAAAATAGAAATAAAAAATAAAGAAGCGGTGACGTAATTGACAGCAAATTAATCTTGATTTTAAAGAAATGTTTTTTCTGTTTAAATTTATTAAAAGACAGTAAAGTTAAAAGCAGATAAGCAGTAAGAAGGAAAATTAATTAATATTGCAAATTATCAAATCAAATTTCATATTTTTCAAGTGTGCAACTAGAATAGTTAAAATACGTGAGTACATATTTAAAGGGTTTGTCTATAGGATCGAATATGATATGCTGTCTCATATTTTTTTTTATTAAAAAAATATAAAAAATTACAATTTAATGGTACCGCCAAAACTTGATGACCTCTTGTACGCAATTTTCAGCTTATCAACAAGCCAAAGTCATAATCTATCAAAAATTATGCCAGTGTCCGTATATATGTACGTAGAAGAAATAACGCGTCTAATTCCTCACCTTTTGCGGCCATCTTAATCAAAGAACATGAACGTAATCCATATCCATAATTTTAAAAAGGCTGCTCTTGCTGCTACTTTGCTATTAGCGCGGGGCGTGGTGATTTAAAGTAGAGGCTGCTGTAGTCAAAGTGGTAAACACGTTGACTACAAACCTGGTTGTCCTCAGGGTTCAAATCCTGTGGCAATCAAAATACAAAAAAAAAAAATTGTTTTTTTCTGTTTAATGGTATAAATACATATTGAGAATAAACAAAAAACGTGCAGTCTCCTTCGTCGGTACTTTCTCATAGCAGATTCGCCGGCGAAGTAAAATAAAATAACTCTCTCTCTCTCTCTCCTTTCACCACCTGTCTTATCTCTCATCTATCCCTTTCCTAAAAGAATGTAGCACGGTTACGAAAAATAACTAAATAGGTTTTAATGCCTGAAGTGCTACTTCTCTTTAAAAAAAAAGCGCACATTATTTTTTTTGAAACAGCTCTGAAAAACGAAACTAAAACACAATTAAGGGATTATAAATTCATTTAAAACTTTTACTTAAAAAATAACAACAAAATTAAATGCAAGTTTACTAGTTTTTAGTTATTTTTAAAATAACTTAATGCAATTTTGATGGGCATTTTCCCATAAGTGCGCTTTAAGAAGTTATACATTTTGACTTTATTAACATTGAGTAGCTGATCCTTTTTTTTTATTACTTCGAAAATACGGTCCGGCATTGATTTTATTATTTTTTTTATAAATCGTTATCGATTTCATTCCAAACTTCTTTAATTCTTAGTTTTAGCTCCGTAACTGTCATTTTATTTTGATTTTGGACATTATTCGAGTATATTTTATATGCCGTGTATCGCCATAGGTTTTCCATCGGGTTTCAATTCGGACTGCAAGCCAGCCAGTCTAACAGAGGAATACTATATTGTTGGAACTACGTTTTGGACTCTTTTGCAAAGTGTATTGCCGCATTGTCGTGCTGAAATATGCAATCTTCATCCATTTTATCATCCATTAATGAGATAAGAGCATCTTCTAAGAGTTCGGTATATGCCGTGCTATTTATCTTTGTTAAAACAAAACAAATACAGTACTTTTCGTTTATAATCCATTCCGCAGGTTTTTTCAAATTTCATACAAATTATTTGTTCTTAAGTCCATTTCGCCTATAGTCCATTTTCGTTTAAAGGCCAAATTTTCTTTGCATACATAGCTAATATTGTATAGAAAAAAACTTTCATATAATTCACCCTGTTTTTTTAATACTTTTTTTTAAACAAACTGGCAACCTTTTTTATTTAGAATTCTGGCAACTTTTACAAATGTCAAAAATGTTTTAAATAAACTTTTATTTTGTTTAAAAAAAGTGGTTTTATTGAAGAAATTGCATACTTTGTATATAGTCCAAATGTGTATTATATCTGGATTCAGTTAAAGTCCATAAAGTGGCTTAAAAAAAATTCGGTTCTAGTCCTAATTCGCTTATAGTCCACAAAAATTGTGCAACTATAGTTGTGGACTATAAGCGAAAACTACTGTAGTTTCTTTTGCAACTGACACTATTGAAATTACTTTTCGACATTCAAATATCGTTTAATCTTAAATCGTACCAATAGCACGAATACGAATCTGGACCGTCCAAATTAAATTTTCTTTCGTCTAACAAAACTACTTTATTCCACTCATCAGTCCACTTCATGTATTTGCGTCCAAATTTCAGACGATTTTCTTTGTGTAGTTTTTTTTTTTTTTTTTTTTTTTTTTTTTTTAAAGAGAAGTAGCACTTCAGGCATTAAAACCTATATAGTTATTTTTCGTAACCGTGCTACATTCTTTAGGAAAGGGATAGATGAGAGATAAGACAGGTGGTGAAAGGAGAGAGTTATTTTACTTCGCCGGCGAATCTGCTATGAGAAAGTACCGACGAAGGAGACTGCACGTTTTTTTGTTCATTCTGATTATGTATTTATACCATTAAACAGAAAAAAACATTTTTTGTATTTTGATTGCCACAGGATTTGAACCCTGAAACAACCAGGTTTGTAGCCAACGTGTTTACCATTACGTTTAAGCATTGGCTTACATTTGGGTTCCTTGCGTTTTATATTATTATCAGTTCGCAATATGTGTTGCACGTGTTTGGAAGTAACAGGACGGTAAAGTTTCGATTTTATTTGTGTGCCACTTAAGTTGTTTCGGGTAGCTTCATGTTTGATCATATTAATTTTTCGTTTTGTTAGTTTTGTGTTTCCCTTTGTGGGCTTTCGAACTACGTATGTCTGTCCTTTCTTTAAAAAGTTATGAATAACGCATTCCGAACGTTTTATTTATCGCGTTATTTACTTATTACAGCATCCTTGATCGCAAAAAAAAATTATTTGAATTTTTTCTTGATGATTTAGAAATGCATAAATATCTTTTGGTACTATAAGATGTTATAAATAAAACAAAAAAATTTGATACAAATAAAATTAATGGCATTGAAAACTTATATTTATTTAAAAGAACCCAACAGTAGGTTATATTTTTATTTTTAAAAATTTTTAAGCCAATTTTTCCTACTGAAGTAAGCACTAATACGAGAGCTGCTCTATATATTTTTGGCCTAATAGTGAAAATGCGAATATTTATAATCAAAAATGATTTTATTGTTTTTCAAAGTATTCTCCAGCATGATTTATACACTTTTGCATGCGCTCAAACCAGTTGTCGAAGCACTTTTTCCACTCCGATTGAGACACCTTAAAAACATGGTTTTTGAACACTTAAACAGCTTCTTCTGGCGACGAAAAACGTTGACAACGCATTTTTTTCTTGATGTGCGGAAACAAGAAGAAGTCATTAGGTGCCAAGTCAGGGCTGTACGGCGGATGACCCATTAATTCGACGTTTTGGCCGGTCAAAAACGCTCTGGTTTGAGCCGATGTGTGAGAGCTCGCATTGTCATTGTGAACAATGATTCGTCTTCTCTTGTTGGTTTTTCGAATTTCTCCGAAGACTTCAGGCAAACAAATTGTAGTGTACCACTCAGAAGTGACCGTCCTACGTTGCTCAAGCGGAACAATCGCCACAATACCAGTTTTGCCGAATAAACAGGCGACCATTTGCTTCGAAGCGCTTCTTCCACGAACAATTTTCGTTGGATTTTGCTCGTCTTTGAAGACTCACACAGTCGATTGTTGTTTCGTTTCGGGCTTATACGCATAGATCCATGATTCGTAACCTGTGACGATCTTATAAACGTCTTTTGAAGCACCGCAGTCGTATTTTTGCAACATTTCTTTGCACCAATCGACACGAGCTTTTTTTTGAGCGACTTTCAAATTGTGCGGGATCCAACGAGAACAAACCTTTTTTACGGCCAGGTGTTCATGCAGTATCGAATGTATGCTGGTGGAAGAAATGTCCATGGATGTCTCTATCTCTCGGTATGTCGCATGTCGATCTTGCATTATGAGTTCACGCACGGCATCAATGTTCTCTGGCACAACAGCCGTTTTTGGACGACCTTCACGGAATTCGTCTTTGAGCGAGCTTCGGCCACGATTAAATTCATTATACCAATTTTTCACAGTGCTATAGGATGGTGCTTCATCGGCATACGTCGAAAGTTGTGAAAAATGATGGCACGAAAATGTTCACGAGTTAATTCCATTTTTTTCTATATTAATTTTTTCAAGACACTGTAAACAACACAAATAATGGTCGTACGTCAAAATGTTTTGAGTACGATTATGCTTAAAAATGACAAACTTTCCAATAGAAATGTCAGATTGTACTTGGCAGCACTCAGTGTTGCCAGGCCAGAAATATATATAGCAGCCCTCGTATTTTATAATTGCTCAAAAAAGCAAACAGTACATTACAAAATAAAAAAACTTACTTGTTTAAAAAAACCTTCCGTTATATCGACTCGTTGCAGTGCGTTAACTTTATTTATGGTTAAAAATGAAAATTATGCAACACAAAGAAAATAAAAAATGCGTGCGCTTATAAGAATACGCACCAGTGTAGACTTATAATTTATTATTAAGGTTATAATAACGGGCTTTAATGCATCTAATCGCTAGGCTCTGCCTGATTTACACACTAAAGTAATGTTTATTTACACATAATGTCATTGATTATCTTACCCTCCGTCTAGATTAGCAATAAATATGTTAAAAATAAGGCAAAAACGTCGGCAAAATAACACGTATTTATGTATGTTAACTCAAAATTTCAAAATAATCAAGCGCGAAGGTTGTAAACAAAGAAAATCATTGAAAACAAAACAATTTTTTTAGAATTCTGGTTACTATATTTCTTTTAAAACTGAAGTCAAATAGAATATAATTGGTATAAGTAAGAACAATTCTGTAAATATTTAGAAATCTAATAAAAATGATAACTGATTTTTTTAGCACTCTTTTACTTTTAAATCAAACCACAAATTATAACCGAATTTGACTTCTTATGTTCGCAATAATTGTTAACGAACATTGATTAACAGTTATTCCCGCTAATAAATTCATATATGTACCTATACAAAAAAGTGTTGTCTACATTAGAGATAACATAATTTTGACATTAACTGCAATTAACATATTTAATGCTAATCTGGATGGGGGGTTACGCACAAACTGCTAAAAGCGATTTTAACATCAATTCGCCACAATTGAAAAACCCTTTATAAATATATTCATGTGCAAATGCTTATATGTATGTAGACTTTGGCAGTGATAAGATTATTTGACTATACTTAAATTAAAATAATTAAAAACTAAAAATTCTTTACCACGCAAACTTTTACAAAAAGTTTTTTATATTTCTGTAGCAAAATTATTCATATGTTTATTTTATTTTACATTTGTTTCTTCTTAATTTTAGGAAGGTTTCACCAATATTAGATCATTAACAGTAGAGGCCTTATGTTCAAAAGTTCATTTTAAGTGTCAAAATGCTGCTGGCGGCTGTACAGTTCGCCTGCAATTGGATCTACTGTCTTGGCATGAGAAACAATGCATTTACAAGCCCATGAAATGTTTCATGGGTCGAGTCTGGGGTGATTGTCAATGGAATGGGAGAGAAGCATTTTGGAAAGATCACTTAGAAGAGGAGCATTCAAGTAAAGTTTTTACTAATGATACGGTGGATCTGTTTTGGGATATGACTGGCAAACAGAAACCCTTGTCAGGCTACTATGTATTTCAGGTGTTTAATGAAATGTTTAATTTCTATGAAGTGTATGACAAAGAGAGAATTCTCTTCACAATGACTTGTACTTCGTCGCAGAGAGAGAAAAAACATCAATTCGCCTTTGAGGTGACTTTGATTAGCGAAGACTTTGAAGCTTTGGCAATAACACAAAAATTTCCCGTGCACAGTGAATATGATAAAGATATTTTAGCAGAAGGCACCTGCATTAGTTTTCTCTTGAGTGATTTGGCTAAATTTTTAGACGAAAACAGGGTAATTTTATTTTCTAATATTTCTTGTAAATTGTTTAAGATTATTTCTCTTTACAGATGCTACATTATCGTGTTCGTGTTGTAGAAGTAAAATCTCCTCGTAGATCTCGTGCTTTACGTGCCGTCAGCCCAAGTAATGGCAACCATCCCATAGATTTTCAATTGACACAAATTCAGGGTGTTAATTTGAAAAATGTCCCTTCAGATATTATAGTGACTAGAAAGATTGATGATATACCCTTTGCCGATAATTCTTCAGCGTTAGCCAGCTCATCTGAAGCCACTTTCGAAGATGAAATGAAACAAGAATACTTTAAATCTTTAAAAGCGAAGAAAAAACGTGACAGTGGCTCTGATACGGATCCAGAATTTGAAGCTTTTATTGCCAAAAAGTGGGGTACACCACAACTACATTTTAATCGTAAATATCTTAAACCAAATGCCACATCGAGTGATTGTTCTTCAAGTGACGAGCATCCATTATCGCCGAAAAGTCCAACCGATGACAAAATCTCTCTAGCAAGTGTGAGTTATAAAAAACGCGTCTCAAACACACTGCGTAAAAGTTTTCGTAATTTAAAAACGGATCTAATAGAAATGAAACCGTTTGGCAAAAAATGTTCACCGGAAAAGAGGTTCAATGATTGATAAAATAGTTTCTCTTTTCAATTTCTTGTTGTTATTATTGTATTTCCAATTGTATATTTTAATTTAATGAATCCAAGTCATGTATTTAAAGCAATATTAAAATAATTTTGAACTTTAAAAACAAAGCAATATATTTTCAATTAACTTACATGCTTAGTCCCCGTCTAGACATGCAATTTTTGTTTCTGCATTTCTTAAATTCTCTTCTAAAATCGCATTAATGTCCACACATTCACATTTTGTTTCTGCAAGGAAATAAAACAGTATTCCCGTTTCTACTCGTCTTTTCTCTCTCACATACAAAGACAAGAGTCGAGCAACAAAAGTTGCAAAGTGTGGACGAAAAAAAAATTTTGTTTTTAGAAAAATCTACATTTCCCAGTTATTGATCATATTCGAGTCTTTTTTGACTCTTTACGCGATAATAATAATCGTTTATCGCTCGTTTTAGATTTGAACTTGATTGGTTTGTTGGTAGAAAGTGGTACCCTAGCCGCCACTTTTCTGAACAAGTTCTTTATAGCTCGCGTTTTTGACTGATACTGTTTGCAATCCCACTTTCATTCAAATGCGAAACTTTTTGAGTTATTCTACTAGCCGTATGCAAGACTTTTTCGAATCATATTATATTTACCACGCTAATTTTATTTTTATTTATTTTTTGCCAAGTTTGAATACAAAAAAACAGTAATATTTCGAGCTTTTAGTTCAACGGTTCTCAAATGGGGGTCCATAGTAAATATCCAAGGGGTCCGCATGAAGAACCGAAAAAACAGTGTTTTCAAAAATAATAAAAAAATTTTTTGAACTTGGGCTTCAGAAGGGTCCGCAAAAAAAAATTAGTTTACTAGGGGTCCGTGAGCACGAATTTGATGAGAACCCCTGCTTTAGATGATCATTTAATGATTGCACACATTCTGTACTTATTGATTTTTTAACAAGTCGCTTATTTGCGTTTGTCGAAATTAAAACAATCTTCCAAATGCTAACTGGGTTATAATTTCTATTCCCCCATTTTAAATGATTACTGTAGTTTTATTCACTATTTTTTAAAACAATTTTTAATTATTGTAAAATCGAAAAGTTTTTTCTTTTACTGAATTTTAAGTTGCACAAGTGCCTATATATCAGCAAATGATTTATCTTATATTACGAACAAATTTAAAAATAATAGACCTTTGGCTTAATGAGTTATAAAACTTGATAAGTTTTATTAAATTCAAATTAAAAAGTCGACCAAAAATGTAAACGGACTTCAAAAGAAAAAGAATAAAAATTAATAAAACATTTATTATCATTGCAACATTTAACTATTTAAGGAACTGATAGTGTAAATCACAGATATAGGTAATCGATGTAGTCGATAATCTATGGTTTAAATCGGCTATATTAAATCTTACGATTCAAAAAGAAATTAAGCCGAAGTTAATTTTTTGCGAGTAATTAAGCTGTTTTAATGTAATTCATAATAGATAAGAAAATATATAAAAATTGATCTGGTAACTCCCATTTATATTTGAAGCAACCCTGTGTGAAAACAAAAGACAGCTGTTGTTTGCATTTGTTTACAAATTTCCTCGAAGTTTTATAATTTTATTAGTATCTTGTATATATTTTAAATGGGAGTAACTATTCTACAACCGTACCAGATACCAGAAGGTAAAACTGGAGCGCAAGCTATAGACCATCTGTCAAAAAGGTTGCTAGCGTTGGGAGCCGTGCATACCGGTCAATTTCTAGTTGATTGTGAAACCTACATATCAACGCCTCAGCATGGACCTTCCAAGGCTGTTCATGTTTTACACGACTCTGAATACCCGGTAACAACATTTTCTATACTAGACACTGGCACCGGCAAACAGATACCATTGGTGGCTGATAATCTTTTTGATTTACTCATGTTGAAAATGACGTCAGTGTATACGTCCAAGAAACAAACAAAAATTGAATCAAAAGGTGCTAGATTTGAATATGGTGATTTTCTTATCAAATTGGGCTCGGTTACTATGATGGAAAATTTTAAAGGAATTTTAATTGAAATAGAATATCGTCCGTGTGTAGTTTTACTTTATTGCTGGGAAATGATACGTGAAGTATTGCAAAGTTTTTTGGGGGTTAATGTGCCCAAAGAATTTCCAGCTTATTTTACGCCACAACCAGTAGTTAATGCAATAGGTCAACAGCAAATGCATGCTAAACAGAATGATATTTATGAGCCAATCGATACAATAAATCAGTATTTGGAACATTTTACCAACTACCGCAAACAGAATATAATTCCACAATCACAGGTGTCAAGTCAACAGTCCAATATACAAATGAATACCGGAATGAGAGTGGGTTGAGGAGATTTTTCAATCAGTTAATATTAAGAGTAATAATAATTAAGTTAAATTAATAAATAAAATTATTTTTTGTAAACTTCTAGATTTTTTTTGCTTGTTTAAATTCAAACCTAAAATTGTAAAATAATATTCGCTGGTCGTCATTATATTCATTTCAAAATCAGGTGTTTATATTATATTTATATATTCAGACATGTTCGTAAAATCATAAGATTTTAATCCAGTTAACGTATGTAGGTATCGTCTGTTTTAAATCACTAAATTAAATTCTGAATACAACCAATATGCAATATGTTAAAAATAACACATTTAAACTTCATATATCCGCAGTACGAAACAAATTCTGAATCAATACCATTCTGAAATCTGCAAAATCACAGATTGCTCTTCATCCTATAGAGTCTAATTCGAGCAAATAAAAATTGCGTTTTGTTTTCCTAATACTTAGTTGAATTTTCAACATTCCTCGTCTACTGTTTTTCCTTTCCCATTTTGGTAAAATTTTATTTTCCCGTTTTTAATTTTTTTCCTTGCTTCCAAATATTTCATTTAATTGAACAATTTGCTATGTTTTTTTTTATTTTTGTAGTAAAATGATACAAGAAGCCATGTTTTTCTTTTTAAATGTCTTCAAAGTGTTTTTGATTTTTTAAAGGAAACTGATGACTAAAAAAAAATAAAATTAGATTTTAACTGGGTTCAAATTTTGTTTTGATGTGATTGTTTATAATTTTTTACATATCAAGATTTTTCGATACATATTTATTGTATGAAAAACAGTTCTTTACATAAAACTAGCAGTGCCCACGATTTCGTCAGCGTGTCTTTTTAATTTTCTTCAAATTCAAATTTAGAAAAATGAAATATTTTTTGTTAAGTCCTGTAAATTATAAAAATTTTCTACCTTGAAAAATAAAATGTACTAACAACTGTTTTATTAGTTCTATTATGTGGGTAAAAGTGGGTGCTTTCATATGTGTGTCTTTATTTTCTCTACCACATGACTTATTTTTACGAAAAAACTATGTTCTATACTTGATCAAGGGTTCCAAAAAGTCTTCTTAAAAAATGTCATTCAAATCCATCCAGCAGCTTTTACGTGATGCAAACACAGACAGACAAAAATTGCAAAAACAGGAGTATTATACTCAAAATCGATTACTATCTATACCAACAACAAAATTAAAAAAAAATATTTTATGTTCAGAAATAAACCTTTCATACGGTTTTATTATATTTAAAGATAAAACCCTGAAACTATGTTCCTTAAAATTTTTTTCACGTTTTAAAAGCAACATGATAAATCAAAATCTTAGATATAAATAAAAAAAAAAGAATGCAAGTATTTCCACATTTTATAAACAATAAGAAGCTACATTATTCAAATTTAGTTATTTAACTGTTTGCAGATTTTGGGTTTTCCTAAATTCTTATGGATTTCATGATTCTTTTTCGGGACTGCATACAGTTGCTCAATAAAAAAAAAAAGTTTGAATTTGAATCGAAAAAATGTTAATTTGAGAATAAAAACCTATATATGAACTCTAGTAGTTCTTGCTGCAAAAAATTTTTCAAAAAATATTTAGATCTTAATTCTAAGAATAAGAATATGTAGTTTTAAAAAATCAAAGAAAATTTTAAAATTAATTTATTTAAACTCAAGTAACAGAACATTATTCACTCATGGCTTTAAGTAAACGCCAATGAAATAGTCGGGCAATCGCAGTTCACTTCTTATTGACTGTTGTAAGGATGACTGAGTATTTTCTAGGTAGGCCTTTATTTTTAGTAACTGCTTCTAATCTTCTTGGCAATGATTCTATCAGGTTTCTGCATATTGTAGGGTAAATTTTCGCCCATTCGTCCGTGATCGCTTTAGTTAGATCACTTTTATTTGAAATGGTATATTTCTTGAGCTGGTTTTATAAATGTGCCCATGTTGCTCTATGACGTTAAAATACATGGACTGTGCAGGCGTTTCTAGTATATAGGGATAATTGTACAGAAGCCACATACGTACTGCATGAGCCTTATGTTTGGGGTCGTTATCCTGCCAAAATTGGAATGTGTCTTTTATACCCAGTTTTTCGACACTCGGCCCTAAATTCTGCTTCAAAATAGAAATATACTTAGTATGGTACATGATACCATCAATGATGCAGAGTTCTCCAACCCCAAATGTCGACATACAGCCCCAAACAAGAACGGAAACCCCACCATGCTTAACAGTAGCTTTTAGTTTTTTTCTCTTAATTCTTTGTTGGGCTTTCGCCATACATAAAACTGTCCATCCGATCGGAATAAATTAAATTTGCTTTCATCTGTGAAAAATACATTATTCCAGAATGAAAAGTCCACATTTTAAAACAAAATTTATCCGTTTCGCTCTATTGGCACTGTTTATAAATAGCGTCCTACGAGCCACTCTGCCGCCGTAACTATTTTTACGGGGCACTAGCTTCACGGTTTCTGCACTGCAGTTCTTATTTATGCGTTGTGAAATTTCTTGTGCCAGTTTTGTGTTACTTATTTTTGAATATTTTTTCACTTGCTGGACAATCCATCGCTCGTCTGAACTTGTCGATAACCTTGATCTTCCAGATTTGCCTTATTTTTTACTGACTGTGTTTCTGAGTAATTTTTAATTACATCACGGACCGTTGATTTAGGTCTTGCAACAACATGTAACCTTTTCAGCATTTTTTAGAACTTCTGTAAAACTGCAGCTATTTTAAGTTGTTTACACAATTAATAAACTACAAATGGTGGCATATAACGGTAATTCCCACAGTTTGTTTAACAAAGAAATTTAAGAGTTACCAATAGTCCGACTTCTTTTTTGGCGTTTAATTTTGTACCTTGAATAATAATTTAACTTAAGACATTAACTTTTAAGACATTAACATAACATAAAAAAGGAAAGCGAAATTTTGTGGTTCACTTGAATTTTGGTATGAAAATTTATAAGCGCAATGTAAATCTTAGGTTTGTCCGACTCTTTTATTGAGCCACTGTAAATTAAAAAAGAATTTGTCACTAAATAGAAAAATAAACCTCCAGTCTTTTTTTATTTTAAAAATACAGTGACATTCTATAGCTGATTGAGTACCATAAAAATTAATAGAAAAACATTTGAAGGTGTTTTCTTTCCTGCCAAGTTGGATTGAACGGCAACATCTTAATATTCAAATAGAAATATCGCAAATGATTCCAACACGCTAGTATTGTCCATTGATAAAAGAAAAACTCATGTACATTTTTTTAATATTTTTATTTTTTTTTTTTTCTAATATATAATAAAATTATTAATTTTAAAATTTTTTAAATTTACGATTTTTGTCTGAAGAGTTTTTTGTTTTCATCTTTTTTTATTCTCGTTAAAGAACTACATTTTTTATGTTAATCGTGGGAATTTATGTATTTTATTTTAGCATATACAGAGGTTTTAAAAAAAAATGATTAAAAAAAGTAATAATTATATATAAATAAAATATAAAAAAATAATAATATAAATTTAAAAAGACAAATCAAAATATTTTTTTCTTTAAATATATTTTATTATAATTAATTTTAAGTGCCAATTTATGTTTAAGAGAGTTTAATCTTAAAAAAAATAATTAAAAAATTCAAAATCGTAATTGCTTGCGTACATTCATTACTTAAGTGGTATTTTTTAATATTTCCATTACTTTGTTTGAAATAATAGTGATTTTCACGCTAATTAGTAAATTTTTGAGGTTATAGGAAAATAATCAAAACAGCTGATATTCATTTCGAAATATGTGAGACGAAAATCTTAGACAAAATGAAACAATTTTTTAAAGTTTATTAGTGGCTGGCTTAGCAGCTAAGTATCTGCAAGCCTTATTCTGTAAATCGCTAAAATCTAAAAAAATCTGTTTAGCGATTTTTGCCTACAAATTTTATTTTGCAACTTTTTGCCACAATTTAATTTTAGCTAGTGATAAAGTTTTAGATTAAGCTACGAGAATTACAGAATAAGGCTGCTGGTCTACACACATCTAGTTTTTTTTTACAGCTAGTCTAAGCGAAATAAGTTCACTACGACGACTTGCTTTAAAAACACATTTGACGTATGTAAAGAGCACGGCTGTTGTGTTATTTTTTTATAGATTGCGTTGCCGATTTTTGGTGATATTTTTACGGTAAATAAAATATCAAAAAGCTCTACCAGGGTATTTTATTACGCAGCGTGAATATCACTGACGAAACACAAAAAACACTCAAGAGATTTAAAAAAAAGGAAAAATTTAAATAAAACAAATTGGAAAATAATGCAAAATTTATAAAATCTGTATTTTCTATTTTTTCTGAATACATAAAAATAAACTTAAAATTATAATTGAAAAAAAAAAATATTTTTGAAATAACTTAAAATTATTATAAAATATTACAATTTCTTTTTGTTTTATTTTGCGATAATTCAAATAAATTTTTGGAAATTTTACGCGTTATTTTTTTGTTTTTTTTTATATTTTTTTGTATTTTTATTATGATGATTTAATGTATGATAGTTTTTTTTTTTAATTATATAGCAGTTGTTAGTTATTATTGTTGGCTTTCAAAGGTAGGAATTGTGTTATTTATTGTTAAATGTTGCTGCTGTTTTTTTTAGTGTTGCACACAAAAAAAAAAAAAAGAATGAAGAAAATTATATATAAAAATTATATAGAGATCAAATTCTTAATGACTGTGTATAAAATGTTTTAAGAATCCTTTTTTTTTATTCACACAGAGTCGTTCGAAAGCTGTTCTTAAAAATGTTGTTGGAAAGTGCTTATAAAAAAGCATAAAAAATTGAATTAAATAACTTGAAAAATTTATTAATGAAGTGCATATTCAATTCAAGAAAAATTGTAATTTTATATATTCGGCAATGATCAGTAGAAGGTGGATTAACCCACTTGCAACAAACAATATTTTTGTTCGGTAAAAAATTTTTTATTGCATTTATAAAAGTTTGAACGAAAAATTAAAACTTGTAAAAAAGGAATATTAAAATGAAAATAAATATCTGCTAAATTATGAATCTGAGTAAAAACTCTTATTTTTCTCTTATTTAAATGAATAAAAAATAATTGCTTCTTTCTGTTAGCAGATAATGAAAAACCTTTAAAGTCTATTTTTCATCAATAGAAGAATTGCTGATAAACCGTTTTTGGAAGGAAAAAAAAAAAAAATAAAAGAAATAAAGGAATGCATCTTAACATTGGATTCGGAAAAGCGTTTAAATGAAATGACGTCATAATTTTTTCACCAACAATTCATTTTTTTATTTTTTAAAATTTTTTCCAACAGAAAACATTTAAGTTGGCTACGATTTCGTTACTTTAACTTTTTTTCGGACAAAAATTAAATTTAATTGAGTTTGAGAAGAGTTGTTCCTAAAAATTATTTCAATCCACTACAGAGACAAAAATTTTTCTCAAAAGAAATAGCTGAAATCCTTTAGCATTCCAAATAATAGGCTATCAGTTTATAGTGAATGTCAATTACACACAAAAGTCAACATTTTAAGGATTTAAAAAATATATTTTTTTTAAATTGTCAACAAAAATGAAAAAGTTTTTCTTGCGCTTTAATAAATTTATGGCTGCTTTGTTGCCTTTGAGATGTTAAATATTGAGCAGCAAAAGTTTTATTTTGCAGAATATGCAAAAGAGCTCAGTGACACGTTGTGAATTAAAACATTTTTGAATTGTCTTTCCAACTTTTTTTTTTCAAGTTTTTCTTTTTTTAATATAATTTCTTTTTATAATTGTTATTGTTTTGTGTTCCGGATTTGGCCTAATTAATAATAGTTTTTTTTTTGGTTTAAAAAAAGTCTGCTTCATATAAATTTTCTAATCTGCATTTGTTTTTAAAAAAGTTTTCTTTTTTTATTTATTCTTATAATTTAAATCCATTTTTTAAATATGTTGTTGTTGTTGTTTTTTATACGTAGTAGTTGTTGTGTTTTGGTAAGTAAATTTTAGTTCCAAGTGGTCAATTAAAAACTGAAGATAATAAGAAGAGTGATAATGATGTTTACGATGATGATGATGATGATTTTCATACAATTTTGTTGTTGTTATTTGAAAAATGCTTCATTTATTAACTTGTTGTAGTTGTTTTACATAAAATAACATCAGCTTACACAAGGAAACAAATGATTTAGTCACGAATTGGAATAGTTGGTGGTTTAATGTGGCCACCATCTCCCTCGGAAACAAAACGTTTACGTCCCCTGTAAAGAAATAAGAATCAACAAATTTATTAATTTTAAAAAGTATTTAACAATTCGATAGCAAATAATATGACAAAAAACTGAATTCACTCAATTTAATAAAATTTAAAAGACCTGTAAATTAACATTTCCGCATCGCCATTTAACGTGCGTTTAAAAAAAAAGAAAATTATTTAAAAAAATGTTTCAAAATTATTTCCAAAGACACATTTATTTATCAGACATTTTGCATTTTACAATTAATTAAACGTTATTAAACCATTATCGCATAAGAAAAGAGTTCCAAAGGAAAAGTTGAATGATTTTTTAGTTCCGGTATTCAAAACTTTTCTTTGGCGCCATTATTGCCGAAATTTTATTTTTTTATCAATTTGCTTACAAGTTTATTAGGTCCTCAGCAAGTCATTTGTGTACTTAAATGTTGGCAACCCTTAAAACTTAAGATTTTTTAAAAACATTTTGAAAATTGCTTTTGCTTGAGCACAAACACTTCTGAACTGAATTGAAAATTTAACCGTTAGCAGTTTTTCTAATCAAAATGGAGCGTCGCACAGTGGTTTGATAACGATTTATTTTTTACAAATTTAGGTATCTCATGAACCAACTAAGCAAAGAGGTGTTGTGTTTAGTGAACCTGCACTTTTTTGAAAGTGCCATTAAAAAAATTTTAAGTTTTTTAAAGATTTTACATTTTTTTAATTTTGGCCGACCTTAACCTAGTAGAATTAATGATCGGATTATTATTTTAAGACGTTTGCTATTAAAATTTACTAGTTTAAAGTTTTGTTCTGATAGCGCTTTTCGTTAAAAAGTTACAATTACAATTCACTGAAACGAAAAAATACTGTTTTTTAAGTATTTTCCCTAAAAGTATTAGCACATTTTGTTAGCTATTTGTCTTTTTCAGTTTAGAACAGACTCGGTTTATGCACATTTTTACATTTTACATATTAAATGAGCAAAACACTATCACGAGAAGGCGTGGTTTGGGAAATTTCCAAATTTGTCGAAAATAAATAAATTTTAGATCACAGTGCGTTTTGAAAATGTAAACAAATTTTGATCAGAGCAGTATTCGCAATACACAAAGAGAAAAATTATCAACTGTGCTATTGGTCCTACGAAGTATTTAATTTGCCTTGGTAACTCTAAAAATATAATCAGACATTTGAGGATTTCTAATCTAAATAATCACCCCTATTCTGCGTTTCGATTAAGTCTCCGCACTCAGTTCCGTTGCGATCGTTAATTGGTATTCTGCGGAAAAACGGAATCGAAAGAAAAAGAAGAAGACAACAATGTTTACAAAATTAGTAGCATCAATGTGGCATGTGGAAATGAAATAGCGAAATAAGCAAGTTTGTTATCATTTTCATAAACAAATGTAAATTTAATACAAAAAGTTGTATGTTTACATATTTTAAAATAATTTCTTGATGAAGTTTAATAAAAAAAATTGTTAAATAAAATAAAAATATATAAAAGAAAATAAAAATAAGTTGTTCATGGCAACTAATTTTTGCGCTGGCATTTTTTGTTAGAGGACCTAGTGCATTGAGGATTCCTGCAACTTCTTCCTTTGATCGCTGGTGGTATCCACATGTAATGTCTGCTTTAGATGCCATTACATCTGCCAGTTGTTGTTTTTGACCCGTAATACATAAAAAACATAAGATTCGGGTACAAAAATTAACAATTTAAAACAAAAGAAAATTTATCTAATTGAATAAATTAGTTAAAAATAATTTTAAGTGTTTTTTTTTAAACCGTTTCTGAACATTTAATCTCATTTTCTTTCTACTTACATTTTTTTCAATTTTTAACTTTTTAACTTAAAAACACAAATAAAGAAAGACCCTTCGTTAACAAAAAAACAACTGAGAAAAACGGAGCTCCGATCGTAATGCAGAATACATACAATCGAAAGAAACTGAGCGGAATCGAAACGCAGAATACCAAAGTTGTCAGACGGAGAAAATTTCATTCGAAACGAAACTCAGAATAGGGGTGAACATATAACACAACAGAGCAACAAACAATGTTGTTACTGAGAGGGTTTTTTTTTAAATGTTTTAAATGGAGAACCAATAAAAGTTGGCTCGCTTAAATATCCTATAGAGAATATTGTATATTGTACAGCTCATTAGTGGATTTCAAATTGGTTTTTTTTGCAAACTTTTAATTTTTAAAAGTCTGTAAATGTCAGGAGGCCTTGATATTTGCGGATAAAATACAAAACAGATACAATTTTTAAGAAGTCTTGATTGGCAGGCATGTCTTCTCTAGTATTACCATTCGCCGACTTTCGGCATTGAGTCATAAAAGTTGTTCACAATATTTGAACCCAGAATATACTCTCTTCGGTGTAGCCGACAGACTTGTAAACTGCTCTACTTATTTTGAATTTACTTTCCTCTAAGGTCTCCTTTGAATGTTATGTTATCAAGCTAAATTCGAATTTCTTCTCTTTAGTAAATCAATAGAAGGACCATCGTACCAAACAAATCACAACCCTAACACTCATTTCTTCCGTTCAGACCATGACTCACTTAGCCATTCTTTCAACTATATTTTCAGTCAGTTGTTAAGAGCAAGTTTAATAAATACCAAGTTCATACACGTCGATTTTTTTGCAGCAATTCTGAATTTTGTGGTGTAGAGTAAACGAGAAATCAAATGATTTTGCACTACTTTCTTTTCCACAAAGTTCAGAATTGCTGCTAGGCAAATAGACGCGTGTGAACTTGGTAAAACTACTGCCTAACTTCGTTAATAGAGTTGGGCTTATTAGCACTTTCACGAGATAGCTCTTTTTAGCTCACCATACTTGAACGAACTAGTTCGTTCACTTAGTTCAAAAGCTCATTGAGCGAATCCAGTTGATCTGTTTAGCTTAAATTGAGCGCGAATAATTCAATTGAACTATGTAGGTCGTTTACGAACTACACATTTCCAATCGTTAAGTTCGTGACTTGTTTCGATCGCAGTCAAAACGCAATTAAAAATCTTTCGTTTTTCGTATTTTAAAATACTATTTGAAAGCAAAAATTACTTTGCTTATTTAATTTTTCCCCGCCTTTTTTTATTTCTTTCTAATTCTTTATAATTTTGATACAAATTATGTGTTTTTGTTTTCAAGTGAAGCAATCAACCAACCAACCACTTCTACATCTTTAAAGGGTAATTTTTTTTCGCAGCAAATCGGATCTGCGTTTAAATATCAAAAATCAGGTCGAAACCTAAAAGCGGTATCTGATTTATCTTGGATGTTTGTTACAATTTGAATTGCTTAAGGATAAATATTTTAAAAATTTCTTAAGCATTAAAGCTCCTTTTCGTGATTATCTTTCCCTCCTTGTTTTTTAATCAATAATAATCCTGCAAACAGAAAGTTTCACTTTTTTCGCTAAAAAGTGAAAGTATTTTCATGGCTGTGAGTATTAATTCTTGTTGGTAAAACGAGAGGACGACAGGCCACAAAAAAGGCTCTTGTGCATTTTAACTGCATTTTTAAATACAAAATCAGCTTCAACGACTGCAACAGCAACAGCAACAACAACAAAAGTAGGTTATGCATTTTTTTCTTTATAAAAGGAATAACTTGACAAGTTTTTTTTTCTATTTTAAAATACACCAACAAAAAACAATCACCAACAAACACACTGCTTGTAGTAAAATTTTCAATTTTAAGTTTTGACCGGTTTACGGTTGGGCTTTTTTTTTTCAAGCGCGTTTCAGTTGTATAAAAATTGCTTGTGTTTGGGCGTTACGAGAAAAAAAGCTTTCTTGCTTTTATCAAAATATAAAGAAAAGAGAGCTTTTTTGCGTTTCTTTAGGTCACTGCAGTTTAACGAACTCAAGAAGGTATTTTTAATTAAGAAAACTGTACCAAAAGTAATTGAGAAAAAAAGTGCAGGAGGTGGTAGGATTTTTGATTATTCCACAATCAAGGATGTGTTTTAAAGCTTTGATTGTGAGTGCAACGAAGCAAACGAAAGTGAAAGGATGCTCTTATTTGTTCTTTGTTTTATGCGGTTATAAGTGACTTCCTTTTTTTAAATTCTATGGGCTGAAGGTCTTATGTTAGTAATAATGAAAATGTCCAGAGGCCAATAGTATGATTATAAATAAAAAAAATTAAATACTTTATATACAGTTGTTGACACATAAATGATCTGGAAATTTTACATTTCAGTGGCCGATTACCGACACTTCTTTTTATCCATAGAAAAATCGAAAAACTTAAACCCAAAAGTGGCAAACTCTCAGAGAGAACAAAATTTTAGTTCACTTATGTACGAGTTGCGGTCCGTGTTCTGGCCACGGGACAGTGCAGTTTGCTATCTATCGCCTGGGAGTTAGATTTAATGAATGTCATTGCTTTAACTTTCATACAATTGTCTGTTGACCACCAGTTGACAGTTCGTAATGTGTGGATCTATCTGTAACGAAAAGAAGTAAGAAATTAATTCAATTTCTTTTTCTGCTTCTTCTACAAAGATGGCAACACTTCTACGTTCGAATAATTTGGAAAGCAACGAGAATTTGCTTCAGAGTTCCTTTCTACCTGGAGTTACTTTTTATTTTACTTCAGGAATCTCGATGCAGATATTAATGAACATTAATCAATCTTGCGCCGTCACACAGTTCTAATGATATTCCTGATCCAATTGGTCTCTCTCACTCCACATTTTTTTGGCGAGTTGCCGTTAGGATCGCCTCTGGTCTTAACTAGATTTCAAAGGTCAAGAAAATGGTGATTTATAATGTTAAAGACAAAAATGAAATTGCGTATCAAACAGAAGAAGAACTAATAGAATTTTTGGTAGTTTCTTAAATTATTGGGGTCTATACAGAATCAAAGAAATTGGAGACCGCTTTCAATCGAACCGATTTATCTTTTCGAAATTGATGTTTGGATGATGATATGAAGGCAGGACATGTTTCGTAGATCGTATGTCATAAAGTCTTAAGAATTTTTTCAATTACCATATGATTTTGTTAAGACATATAATTTAACCCACCCTCGTATGACATTATATTTTTTGTAAAAGATTCAAGTCCATTTGTACGCAGTGGTGATGTGCGCTTGCTTGAAATTATGTAAAAATTGCAGTTTGTCACAAATTGTCATTCCTGCTGTTAAATTAAAATCACAAAGAAAATCTTAAAACACAAACAAAACCCCCACCATCAAATTATTCTCAAGTTTCTTTTGTTTTTTTTTTTTTTTTTTTTTGTATATTTTTATTTGTGCCAACAAATAAATTAATAACAAGAAAGATAAAAGAGACAAACATGTAACGTTACGTTTAATTTGTTACATATCAAACATAAAACAATGACAAAAACAAAAGTTACGAATATTTTTGCTGTCTTGACAAAAGGTTATTCACCCAATGACCTTTTTCTGGTGCAACAAAAGAAAATCAAATAAGATCATTTTCAATGCAGAGAAGATATATCGGGCGGGCGAGGAGGTAAGCATACAGACAGGTTTGCATTTTGTTGTAAAGTTTGTTAAACATGTTTTTTTTGGGCTAAAATTTATTATTTTTATTGGAATTAAACGAGTTTAATTATTTTAAAATGGGGTGTAAGTGTTTTAATGTATTTTTTGTGTGTTTGTTTGTTTTTGTAATAAAAATGTTAATTTTAATCGTAAAAAATTGTACAACCTTCAAGTGATTTTATGCTGAAAACAAAGGAGAGCTATGGAGAATTATGATAATGACCAATAATCTTTAGAGCGATCAAACGTCAAATATATTTAGAAAAATAAATAACTTAACATGGATTTAACTCATAAATAGTAAATTACAATTGAGTTTAATATTCGTTCTTCAATGACAATAATGAATTTAAATACAATTGATCGCTATTTTCAAGGGCCCGCATTACTTTTGTTCACTTAAATTTATTTTGAGCAAATTCAAAAAGAGTTTTTAAAACATTTTAATTTATGCTACTGAAATAAACCAACTAAAATGGCAGCCAAAATTAAATTAATAAGAAACTGTCTTCATCTAAAATTGATATTCTTTTTAAAAAATGAGAAAATTAACGATACCACCGAATTGTTAATACTGAATGTTCGCATGTTTTTAAATTATGAAAAAATATATTAAAAATCTAATCATTTTCATTTTAGATTTGGACTTAAGTTTACGAATATTTTATGCCCTAATTATGAGCTGCATTTGATATTCGATCTTTGCTGGCTAATGAAAATCGAATATCGATTGTCAAATTCGTATTATGAGTTGGTAGCACTGTCAACGAATTTTCAATCGAACACAATTTTGCTTTCGATGGTTTGTGCCAGTTTGAAAAAGTAAGTATTTGAAATGGTGGCCATAAACTGTTTTAATTCCATGTAGGTCTAAGGTTGTAAGTACAAAACAATAAATTAGAAAAGCTCTTTTCTCTAGTAAAACAAAATCCACAGCTGGCAAAAAGGAATATGTACAAAAGTTCTAGCGGCAAAAAATGCCAAGAAATAACACAAGAGCTAAACCATCAAACCATAATTCCGTCGTAGTCATTTTTAACTAATAATTATTTTAATTTTTCGTAACAGCTGATAAACATGAACTATTGTGAATAATCCAATTGAGTACAATTCACAATAGCATTATTTTTTATAGAATCTGCGCAATAATACCAAATGAAAATTCGTTCGATCAGCTCTTTCGACTACAGTCGAAGATCGAAAGTTGCTCATAATAGGCAGTTTAATATCTAAATTTATTAATTAAGAAAAATTACCTACAGAATAAATATTTTATCAGGGCGATTTAAAAATTCTGACCTTTTTAAAAGGTAGCCCACAAGAACTACAGTTTCTGTAGAAGTTATTGAATGGTGAAGCTTTTGGGAAATAACTCAAATTACAGCCGAGAGTATTTTGATATTGTAATTTTAAAATTGAGTTTCTTGTATTTTGTACTTGAATTTCTAACTTTTACTTTTCCAACGAAAATTTGTATAATTTTAACAAAGAAATAAAATTTTATAAATAAATTAAAATGAATTTTTCGACTTTTTTATTTTAATTTCTAAATTTTTTTTAAATGTTTACACAACATTTTTCTTTCTAAAATCAATTTTAATTCATTCTACTGTTCGAATTCCGAGTTTTTAAAAATTTAATTTATAAAATTTGTACAAAACAAAATGAAAAAAAAAGTTGGCAAAGTTAACAACATTCAATTATTCATTTCTACAATAATTTTATATATTTGAAACTTTTATTAATCAAAACGCAATTTTAAATGCAATAAAAAAACTGCAATATATTTGACAATATTTATCGATGTGTGAGGAGAGACAGACAGACGACTGTTGTGCAAATTCGCTATATAAAAATAATACAAAACAATAAAAAAATAACTGAATCAATTGAGTTTTCCTGCTTGAGTCATAAACCCGCATAAAAATCTTTATTTGTAGTTTTAATGACTTTACAAATTAAAAGTCATAATATTTTCTTTTAATTTTTTGGTATTAAATTTTAATACAAAATCAATCGTAAGGAAAAATTCCCAGTATGAAAAAAATTATATAATTATGTATATGTATGTACGTAAAAGTAGAATTTGTTCCGAAACTGTATGCTATTTCATATTTTCAATAATATTTTCCTTTATAAAATCTTGTATAGGTATTTTTAATAATCATACTTTATGCAGATTTACTTTTACCAAGAATAATAATCAGCGATAAAATTTGTTGCAATGTTCTGAGCCGAATAAGTTTTACGCCGGCGGTGGCTTAATAAAAAAACATTTTTTTATATAAAATTCGGCTGTTAATCGTGTTAAATGTCTAAGATTTTGACAAGAACACACATTTTTTTTAGCCAATTATTTCAAACTAAATATTTTTTGGCTGCAGAGATTTCTGAATCAGCTACCTGATTAGCAAGTAATCGGGGGCAATATAAGACCAATATCAAGAAAAGTATCGAACTACCAGTTCATAAGTGAAACTTCCTGAGAAGGTCGTTACTGTCACTTCAGTATGTAAAGATTAAAATCAAATGTCCACAAGCATACCTTCCTTAACACAACTTAATTTCCTAGTTTTAGCAAGATATGTTGCATAAGTAGGTGTCATCCCCTTAAGCATAGTACTCTGTTCATCATTTCGTGCGAAATGTTGAAAAAGTTCATATAAAAAAAAATTACAGCGAAATAAATAAGAAATAATGTTGCTAAAGTAGAACATACTCTGTTTATAGCCTGGTACTCTGTTCGTATTTGTGAAAATTGTTGAGCAACATTTATTATTTCATGTGGAAAATTTTACATTTAAAATGTGGTGTCTATCTAGCGATATAGAAGAATTTAACGTGTAATTGTTTTCGCAATGTGAGCAAAACACATAATATCAGCCGTTGTTTGAAAAATTCCGCACGAAATAATGCCTCTTTGCTTTATTTCACAGCTTTGATAAAATGTTGCCAGAAACATTTCATACATAGCTTTTTCATACAAATTTTTTTTTTATTTATTGACAGCATTCCACATAAAAAACTGAACAGAGTACCAGGCTTATTTGTGAAATAGTCACGAAATGTTTCTCGCAGCATGTTTTCCATCTGAAAGATGTTCTTGGCAACATTTTTTTTCAACTACTATAAATAACATAAGCAGCATTTTTTTTGGACGGAATTTTTCTAAGAACAATTTTTTTTAGACCTTTATTGACGCCTTTAATTTATTGACGCTGAAAAACGTTTGCAATTAAAAAACAAAAACATATACGTATGGGATAAGACCCATAAGTTTGGATGAGGTGAATGAGTAATTATTTCTCTTCGGTTTCAGTAAATTTTTGATTTTGATTTTTTCCAGACAATGTAAATTGAAGGCGATAAAAACGGTAATTATTTTCTAAAACGCTGCGTTGGCACTGTCGAATTTTTCAAGCGAAACAGTGCATGTTGCTCAACATTTTTCGCGAAATCGAACAGAGTACTAGGCTTTATTGCTGATCCTATAAAAAAATTAGACGGCACAGTTGTCATATTTTCGTACCTTCACCAACAGGCCATGATCCTGTGCAGGTCATATAGTTGAAGTAGTTTCAAGAGGTCATGTTAATATAAAATTTTAATTTAAATTTAGCGCGAATATGTGGGGAAAATATGTCTGGTAACATTGTTGGTCACAATCGAAATTAATCGCAATCGTATAAAATACAACTCAAGTCCGGGGCGCATTGAATTATTTTCAACTGAAAAGTAAGTTAAAATACATGTTACGATCAGTACGCCTCTGTCAACGAAAGGTACGATAGTTTGGCAACTTTTAACTTATGAATGCTATCATTTGCTTATACTCTTTTTTTCTTCTTGTTTTTTTTTTACGCTCTTGTTGTGTTTAAATGATTCTTTACCCGTCAACAAAGTAATCATTTTGTCAACCTCATCTGTCATTACTTTGATTTTAGTTGAATATCTAAAAGAATAACGTATGACGGCTGATCCTTTTTATCCATGTTCTACACTGAAAATAAATGACATTACATGCAAAGAGAAAACAAAGTTAAGATTGTGGTCACGCCTCATGGGATATCATTGCATTGATTAAATACTTCGAAGGAGAGAAAAAAATTACTTAATCATAATAAAAGCAAACTGAAGAAGGAAGAGACAATATTGAGTTTTAATTTAATTAAATATGTCGAAATTAGTGTGTAAATTAACGGTTAAAATAAGATATATCGCATTAGAAAAAGACTTTATTGGAAAAATAAAGCAAATAATTATAAACTGAAAACTTAAAAGTTCTAAAATAAAAATATTAAATACTAAATACATTTCTGATACGAGGGCGGGTATATATATTTGTGGCCTGGCAACACTGAGTGCTGCCAAGTGCAATCTGACATTTCCATTGGAAAGTTTACCATTTTTAAGCATAATCGTACTCAAAACGTTTTGACGTACGACCATTATTTGTGTTGTTTACTGTGACTTGAAAAAATTAATATAGAAAAAAATGGAATTAACTCGTGAACATTTTCATGCCATCATTTTTCACAACTTTCGACATGGATTATCACGACAAGAGTGCATTTGTGAACTTAAATCTTTGTATGGCGATGAAGCACCATCCTACAGCACTGTGAAAAATTGGTATAATGAATTTAATCGTGGCCGAAGCTCGCTCAAAGACGAATTCCGTGAAGGTCGTCCAAAAACGGCTGTTGTGCCAGAGAACATTGATGCCGTGCGTGAATTCATAATGCAAGATCAACATGTGACATACCGAGAGAGACATCCTTGGACATTTTTTCCACCAGCATACATTCGATACTGCATGAACACCTGGCCGTAAAAAAGGTTTGTTCTCGTTGGATCCCGCACAATTTGAAAGTCGCTCAAAAAAAGGCTCGTCGATAGGTGCAAAGAAATGTTACAAAAATACGATTGCGGTGCTTCAAAAGACGTTTATAAGATCGTCACAAGTGACGAATCATGGATCTATGTGTATGAGCCCGAAACGAAACAACAATCGACCGTGTAGGTCTTCAAAGACGAGCAAAATCCAACGAAACTTGTTCGTGAAAGAAGCAATTCGAAGCAAATGGTCGCCTGTTTCTTCGGCAAAACTGGTCATGTGGCGACTGTTCCGCTTGAGCAACGTAGGACGGTCACTTCTGAAAGGTACACTACAATTTGTTTGCCTGAAGTCATCGGAGAAATTCGAAAAACCAACAAGAGAAGACGAATCATTGTTCACCATGACAATGCGAGCTCTCATCAAGAAAAAAATGCGTGGTCAACGATTTTCGTCGCTAGAAGAAGCTGTTGAAGTGTTCAAAAACCATGTTTTAGAGGTGTCTCAATCGGAGTTCAAAAAGTGCTTCGACAACTGGTTTGAGCGCATGCAAAAGTGTATAAATCACGCTGGAGAATACTTTGAAAAACAATAAAACCATTTTTAATTATAAATATTCGCATTTTCACTATTAGGCCAGAAATATACAGAGCAGCCCTCGTATAAGAAAAAAGTCACATAAATATTACATATATTTTTATTTGTTAAATTTGTCCTGATGCCCATAGACATTAAAAAAAAAATAACAGTATCACAAAATTACAGATGGTTAGTTAAATTGAAGCTAAAACATTTAATT
Source organism: Cistogaster globosa (assembly GCA_937654795.1). Classification (NCBI taxonomy): domain Eukaryota; kingdom Metazoa; phylum Arthropoda; class Insecta; order Diptera; family Tachinidae; genus Cistogaster; species Cistogaster globosa. Next base: position 118,681,236 of record OW569406.1, on the reverse strand, counting down.
ACAACAAATTTTGCATTGCATTTAACTATATTTGTTGTGTGTGTGTGTGTGTGTGCGTGTGTGTAAGTTTTGCATTAAGTTTATAGATTTTGTTAAGTGCAAAGTGCATTAGCCTTTCTCAAAGCTCAAGGCAATTTTAGTTGCGGTGGGTATGGTTTTTGGATGACTTTTTTAAATCGCTTCTATAAAAAGTAAAATCGTTTAAAAAGCTTTAAATGTTTTATTTTTCTTTTTTTAATTAAGAGGGAGTGTTTCAAATTGCAAAATAAAAAACAACTGCAGTTACATTTAACAACACAACAACAACAAGTCGACTAAAACTATTTCAAATCAGAAAAAATATGAAAAGCTTATTATTGCTTTGTCGTAGTATTTTTGCAAACGATCTTGAACCACATGCAGGTTGTTGCACTTACAAGTTACAAAACGTTCAGTTTTGCATCGGCAGACAGAAAGAAATTAACAACAAAATAAAAAAAGCTTTTTTTCCACATATACCACACTGTATGAGTAGAAAAGAGATAGATAGAAAGGGTCCAACAGCTACATGTTATATAAAAAAAATTGTATAAAAATAAAAAGTATCAATTTGATTATAAACAAATAGTGTTTAGTGCATTTTTAAAACAAATTAATTAGGTAATTCTTATTTAAGTTGTTTAAATAATTAAATGATAATTTAATAAATGTTAATAACGACTTAAACAAAATAAGAGTTACAAGCAAAAATGTATGGGGTGGGAAAAAACAGGGCAACACATGCAACCCAGCACACCTACAAGGTTCGATATTAAATTGAGAATATTTTAAGGTCAAAAACTTTTTTAATTTTTGTTATTTTGAAATTAAGTTTTTTTTTATTATCTGAAGATCATTTTAAAATTTGAATTTGAAAAAAAAAAAATTAAGAAAATATTTAGAAAATAATTTATTACAAATCTATTAAAAATATAATTTTTTTAAATATGTTTTTGATTTTAATCTTTTTTTTTTTGCAAAAACTCTACCAAGTTTAAAGAAGTTTTCATAATTGAAATGAAAAAATATCTTATTTTAACCGATCTATTTTGTTTTTGAACAAACTTTCTGTTAAAAATCTATGCAATAATTATAGCAAAGATACTGTTGGCAGCTGCATGTGATCAATGAGAATATTGTCCCAATAAAGTAGCTGTTTTAAAGGGCATTATCTTCTTGGCGAAATCATATACCAGGTAATATCAGTGGCGATTACATCCATTTTCGCCGTAGATCCAAATGTCAAACTGTCAAATGTAAAAACAGACTTTAGACATTTTAGTCGACGACGAAAGTAAGTGAATTAGCCACTGCTATAACCGGGTATATGATTTCACCATGACATTACCGTAATAATGAAACATACCGGTATTTTATTATTAAGGCGAATCAATTACCAGGTGGCAGCGTGGGCGAATTAAGTATTTTTTGCTGGTACATATAAACGATTGTCAAACTCCATATATAAAAAAAATGTGTAAATTTTTATATATGGAATTTGACAGTCGTGTATACCAGCAAAAAATACTGAATTCGCCTACGCTGAAACCTGGTAATTGATTCGCCTTGTTTATTATTTTAGTTTCCATAATACATGCACACATTTAGTTATGCTTCGAACAAAAACAATAAAGAATGAACACGTGCGAAAAGAATATAAATACTCTTCACACATTGGAACTGCATCCACTCGATATTTCAGAAAGCAGACTCAACAACAAATTGTAGGTTTAAATTTCTTTTGAAAAACATCCAAAGAGGAAAATATTGAACGCTACGCAAACGAAACTGTGAAGCTCTGAGATAGAAATGATATGGATTTAGAGTTCATTCACTGTTCTATGTCCGATTCTTCTATAAGCGATACTTTTTTGGAAGTGGAATAAAAAGAAAATTTATACCGAGATGTAACTGAATGGCTTATATTCGAATGTGTCTAGAGATAGTATTTAACTACAAAGACGAAAAACAATCTCGAAAAAACTGTAAAATCTGAGAAGCATTTGGGGGTTCATGCTATGCTGTTCAGCAGAAAAACTATAATTTTTTGCATCTTCTGCTTGTATTATTCAGATTGACTGAACCTTGTTTGTTTAACGTCGTTTTCACCCCAAACTTACTGTATTTACGAATAATATTTTTTCCGTTTGCCCAGTTTCGTAGCTTCATCGATTTTATGATTTTAAAGACAAAAGATAATGAATTAGTGCAACATTCTTTTTTGCATTTATTGTCATTTTTAATTTATTACAAAAAATTACTAAACATATTTACAGATATAAATTGCACAGGAAAAAAATCATAGAATAATTGTGTGAGTAAAGCAAATCGTTATGTAGACATTACCTTCACAATGTACGTATATAAAAACACAACAACCTTTTTTTCAATTGGATTTTCTATTTAATAAAAAGCAATAGGCTGTTGTCACTCAGACGTTTTATTTAACTTTCAATTAAAAACTTTTTAATTTACGTGCTGAGAATTAATTACATTAAAAATTAATAAGCAGAAAAGCGATATTTGTAAAATAAATAATAAAACGAAACAAAAAAGAGAGATAAAAAGGATAAATACATTTAAAATTTTCTCTTTTTTCATACATTATGTAAAGAATTTTAAATTCTATAAATATAGAAACCAATATCATTAATATATCGCTAGCAAAACTACTTGCAGCAAACACGTTATTAAATCAAAATTTCTTTTGAAAATTGTTTTAAGAACTACAACTCTTTACTTTTCTTGCTGTAAATCACAAATTGATGATGAAATAGCTGTAGTTTAGTTTCAGGTAACTTTTCAAAACGTTCAGGTATTATTTTTTTAAAAGTTTTTCCAGATTTTATTTAGCAAGAAAAAAAATCATTCCATCTTTTCAGAGTGAATGCTTCTTAAGGTTTTAAAAATTAAGGAGTTAACTGGGAGCGTTAATTGATAATTTCAAACATTTTAGGGTTCTTTTCAATTGGAAATCAATTATGCAAATAAAATTTTTGAGTTTGGCAGGGACGCACTTAATTTTTCAAAGACCAAAGCTATTAGATGTTGACGTCACATAAATAAAAATAGACTGTGTGCAAATTGGACTTATACACGAAAAATTTCGTACTCTTTTTTTATCATTTGTTATTGAAAATTTAAAATTGTTCTATATTACGGTTGGAAAGATATGACAAATATTGCTCGAAGTCAGACAGCTTTTAGTTTTTATTTAATTTTTTAAATTTGTTGTTATAGAGGGTACACAAGCAGTGTAAATTTCAAAGATCTGTCTGGAGCTGTGCACCTCTAAATTTTAAGTTTTTTTATATGCTACTATATCGGACATAAGACTACACACTCTGTGTAAATTTTAAGAGCCTTCACGTAACGGTTTTAAAAATAGATAAAAAAGTAGAAATTATTTTTAATTCCTTTCATTTGTTTTAACACATCGCCTATAGGTCATGTCATAACCCTTTTAATACGATTTTTTTTCCAATCTGACGACATGTGTTTTCCTCAACGGAAAAATGTTTTCTAATTCTTGAAGGTGTTTTTGATCGCATGTATGGACGCCCACTTGTGTTACTCTTTTCCATAGGCAAGAAGTTTCCTTCAGACGAGCTATCAGTGTTATTTGAGTAAGTGGGATGCAGAATACTGTCACAATCGAAGTCACTGCCACTTTTAGAGTCGGTGTTTTCCAAAAGACTTCGAATCTCATCTACATCAAGTAACCTCTGGCTCTTCTTCTTTAAATAAAATTCGCTAATTTTTAGTAACAAATAAATCACTTATTATACGGTTACGTACTGTTGGGGCACACCTGGCCGAGTAAAATTTACTGTTGGGAAACATATGACCTACATTCAGTTTTGTGAACATATTTGATATATATTTTTATTTTTAATAAATTATTATCTATTTGTATTGATATTAACGCACCTAATTATTTTTCAGTGAGTTCTAAATCAAAACAACGATAAATTTCCTAAAAAAATACAACTTTTTCACTTATTAAACTAGTAAGTGCCACAATCAACTTAAAAAGAAAAGATTGTTTATGCGCAATTTCAAAAAATAATAGATGTAAAAAACCCGTAAACAATATCTTTGCTCGCAAAAATTAATGGAATGAACAACAACAAATAGTTTAAAAAACTAAACTTTTAATGAAAATCTAATAAATTTGAGTTTTACAAAAGATTGTCAGGATCAAGGCGAATCAACTACTAGATCGTTGCGATGGCGAATTCATTAATTTTCGCCAAAACCCTAAATGTCAAACTCCATATCTCTATACATATAATAATACAACAGTAACGGGGTCACTTCTGTACATGAAATAATTTTTTGAAATTTTTGTCGTCTGTCTGTTTATGTTCGCATCACGTAAAAACTGCTAAATGGATTTGAATAAAATTTTGTGCAGAGATCTGTAAGAAACTTGGTTCAAATATAGAATACTTTTCGTTTCATATAATTAAGTAATTTCGTACAGAAAATAGACATACAAATGTGAAGTCGCCCAACTTTATTGGTATAATGGCACCACTTAAACAGCTGTCAGCACAATTTATTTTTATAGGTGAAAAATTTTAACACTGTTCATAGATCTCTAAAATAAATATTTAAAAACACGATTTTCTTGATTTGACTTTTAAGAAAATTATAAATGAGACGCGGACAAAGTCGTGGGCTGCTGCTAGTTAAAAATATGTATAATTTTTTTGTACAATGTTTGATATTAGGGTTTCGGCGAAAATAAATGAATTCGCGCTGGACAGGATAATAAATGCAATAAATCAGTTTTTTACTAAAAAATAAATTAAATAAATTATAAAATTAATTAAAGGTTTTGCGAGAAGAAGCTATAAAAATGTTTATTTTGCAAAAAATAAAATTTTATATGAATTAGCTTACTAATAAAATACTTTCGATGAATTGCTTATTAATGAAAATTTTCATTTAACCTTGTTAAATAATAATATAAAATTATTTAAAACGAAATTGCAATAAAAACGAATTCATTTCAAAACAATTATTCTGTAATTCGTAAGTACAAGTGCAAAAGCACACACATGAAAACATATATATTTTTCAATTCTTGTTGTACAACAAACAATTAGACTAATTAAAAAAAAAAAAAATAACGCAATTTTGCAATAATAAATTCTGCCGGTTGTCTACTTAAAATAAACAAAATCCAGGCATAATATTAAATTGTATTTTTTTTTTTAAAAGAAAAGTGAAAACAAAAATAATGAAATAATAATTTTATTTGTCGGTGTTTGTAGCAAGTTTTTGCGCACAAATGAAAGTTTTCGACTGAAAGTGTTGCCGCTGCTTTGTTATTTGCTAATAAAATTAAATGGTTTTTAAACAAAGCAAAAATCACTAGTTTGATTTTGTATTTGAACAAATTATCCCTTCCATACAGATCTGCAATTTTTATATAAACCACAAAATAGCGATCAATATTTACATGAAAACTCTACTGTTATTTTGAGCGAATTCGAATAAGGTAACATGAATAACTGTAACAGGGTCATTTCTGTACATGAAATATTTTGTATTGATTTTGATGTTTGTGTAAATAGTAATTGTTTTGGAATACAATAAACCTTTTTTTAAATTTTCGAATGTCTGTCTGTGTTCGCATCACGTAAAAACCGCAGGATAGATTTGAATACAATCTTGTGAAGAGGTTCCTTAGAACCTTGGTTTATATATAAAATTACTTTTTTTCGTAGAGGAACTAAAGAAAAAAATGTAAAAGCACTCAATTTTCTGGTATAATGGTAACTAAGCACTGTTCACAGAACTCTGCAATAAAAAATCAAAAACACATTTTTCTAAATTTGAATTTTAAGAATATTAGAAATGACACGCATTTTATAATTTTGTTAAATGTTTCACAAAAGCCTTAAAAAATTCAAACTTAATATTTTTTATTTTTTTTTTTTTATTTTCAAGCTGTTGTGTTTTTAGTAAAATGCACAACTGTACAGTTTTGTACTGAGAGTGGAACGTATGAGTGAAATTAAAAATAACATAAAAAAATTTTAAAAGAAATTAAAAAACAAACAAACATTGCCGGCATTAGAAATTCTAAAATCAAGAGAAAAAAGATTAACAAAATAATTAAATTTAAATAATTTATCTGCTTGAAAAGAAAGGCAAGTCAACAAAATATATAAAAAACAAATTCACATATTTAGCCATAATTAAAAAATAAAATAAAATAACAACATCATCATGCAATAAAAACAGCAAAATCAAAACAAGTTTGTCGAAATAAAAAATTAATGGGCGAATGTACATAAGATTACACAAAAGCGGGGAAGAAAATAATTTGCTTTATTATAAATAAGTAAAATAATTTGTATATGCATATTATTATTGATTTGAGATTGAAAAAAAATTATTAGGCGAAGGGAAGAAAAACCTGTTCGAAAAATTATTTGAGCTGAATAACTTGTATTTGTCAAATTTAACATTTTTATTAAATTTAATGTTTAAGTCAAAAGGTATCAATTAATTTGAATTTAAAGGGAAAGGGAAAAGAAAATGGCTTTCAATTACGAAGGCCAAAACAAAAGATAATTGCAATTAAACAAACTGTGTCTATCCCTTCGTATTTGCCTTTCCTCTCTCACCAACAAACTAAAGAATCGAGCAAAGTGTGGACGGGGACTAACAAAACTAACTTAACTTTATAAGAGGGCTCTTTTTTTTTTACAAATTTCTGCTAAGTATCCTGGGGCAGCTACACCAGTTTACAAATACAGTAAGAAAAAGGTACGCACCGCTATTTCCACAGCACAGGTGAATGGTGACTTTCATAAAAAATTAGAAATTTAGTACGCGAAACTTGTTTCCTTAATATTTGATGGTAATTTAATTTTTATATTCGATTTTAAATTCTACAACGCAATATGTTTTTGTGTAGTTTTTTTTTCGTCTTTATCTTTTTTCATTTATAAGATGTTATTTGTTTATATTTTTAAATTTCGTTTCGCCGGTTTTCTATCAGTTGTTGTTATTGTTGACATTCTTTTTTTTAACAACTTTGTTATACAAAAAAAAGCTTAATTTTGTTGTGTTAAAAATAAAAAGTCAAATAGATTTAAACATGTATTTTTGATAATTTAAACAAAGTTGTTGTATTAAGGAAAAAAAAAAAAAACAAAGAAAGAAATACAAAACAAATATCTATCTTATAAAATCATTAAAAAAGTATAACGGCCATAAATAAAAAAAAAACTAAAAAAAAGAGCACGCGTGTGTTTTTTGTTTTTATAAAATTTTAAATTTAAATATTTTAAACTCACATGTATGTTTGTGCTTAATTAGGTGAGTTTAGTATGTATGTATATGAGATTAATAATAAAAGTTTTATAGTAATAAAATAAAAAAGTCTTAAACCCAAAAAAAGGGACTCTAAAATTCTAAGACGAAAATCGATTTCGATAACTGCATTTTAAACAAATATTAATTAGTTTCAGTGCGAATAAAGAAAATTCTTTATATTCTTGTTAAATTTTTAAAATTGTTTAGGTATTCGAAACGAAACTTGTATTTCTGGACCAGGATTTAATTAATAGCTGCTGTAAACGAACCATGGTTTTTTCTGACTTATTCCTAATTTCTTAAGGCCTTTAAGTCGAGATATTTAATTTTCTCTTTTTTTTTGTAGTACAAGTTTTCTTAAACAATCAACGATTAAAAAAAGAAACTTCAATTTTCCATTTAAGCTTCAGTGTTTAAGGTTTTCTGTTGCGTTCATAAAAGCATCCAAAAATTTATAACATTTTTCTTAATTTAATCATGTGATCCACATTTGTTTTGATGAAAATGCAAAATGAACAAGACAAAGGAACCTGTATTAAAACATGTTTTAATTTTATTTATTTTATATTTTCAATTATTTTGTCATTCTCATTCAATATAAACATTTACATTATTTCTATATTTTCAATGTTATTTGAGGTGAATGAAATTGCAAGTGTTTTTATTTTCAGTCTTATTGTATCAGTAAAACAAAAAAAAAAAGCGTTTTTGTTTAATTAATTGTATTATTTAAACATTTCTTTTTTTTATTTGTTTTGTTTACTCGTCCATATAATTATTATAAAAATAAATACTGAATTATTGTTTTGCTAAAGACAAGTATGTACATGGGCACATAAAAATTGGGTCATAGTTTTATTATTCTTTACAAGCTGCTGTCAAATAAATAATTTGCAACATTGTAAATACTTAAAGCCCATCAAGCTTTTAGTTGAATGACTTTTATTTAGTGATAATAAAATTGCAACCACCAGGAATCTGAATGTGATAACGGAAAAATATGCAGATGCATTTATTTATACTTGTTGTTTATGTAAAGGGAGAAAAAAATTACAAACAAATATTACAACACTTTTTTTTAAATCATTAAAAATAGTTAATATATTTTATTAAATCGTACGAGGGGCTTAGAAAGTTAATAACTTAAGACTGCTTTTTCTTGTTTATTATTGATATTTGAAATTTTTATCGACAATATTTTTAAAAATTCAAATTCGCATTAAAAAAAAAAATAAATGGTAAATTTCGAAACTTATTTAAATTATTGAATTTTAGTAACATTTAAAATACAAATGGAATTTTATCGCAATTTCGAATTTTCAGCCAAAATTTCGAAATTATACAAAACACGAAATATTATCAAAAATGTAAAAATGTTTAAAGCGAGAAAAGTTTTTTATTTAATCGAAAATTTTCAATTTAATAACAAACCGAATATCTTACTTTTTTCCCATTTCTTTTCTTTATTTGTCGCAACTAATTTCATCCTTAGGATAAAATTCTCTACTTCGTGCCCTTCTGGGCGTAATGAATTTCTTTAATTTCTTATAGTCGACGTTGTATTACATCATGTTTGTGGCGTTGTTTCGCGAGCATTTTCACATTTTATATATTACTTTGAAGACTGGGAGGTGTATTGCGAAAAATGGCTGGTATGCGATTTTGAGAAGAATTTTTTTTTCATTTTGACAAAGTAACAGTGGAAAATACAAAACTCGCTTCGTCATGAAGTTGCTGTAGTCAAGGTGGTAAGCACGTTGACTACAAACCTGGTTGGAAACGGTTCAACCCCTGCGGCAGCCAAAAAATCAAATTTTTTTTCTGTTTAATAGTATAAATACATATTAAGGATTAACATTAAAATATGTAGCCTTCTTCGTCGGTACTTCTTCATAGCATATTCACCGGCGAAGTAAAATAACTAATAAAATAGCTATACTCCACCTGTTCTTTTCTCTCCTCTATTCCTTTCCTAAAGAATGTAGCACGGTAACGGTAACATACTAATTGAAAAGGCATTATTGCCTGAAGTGCTCTTCTCTTAAAAAAAAAGGTAAATTTTATTAACGTTCAAGAGCAAAATTACCGATATGTTTAATAAGTGTAAAAAGAAGCGCTAATCCGGCTTCTGAAATCCCTTCTCAAAAAGCTGTACATGAATTATTCAATAACATTTATAGCTAAAAATTTTCAAATCATACAGTTTTATTAAACGCACAGTTAAAATGATGATAAAAAAGCTGATAGTGTTTTGTATTCACTAACTTCTTTTTAATAAAAATGAGCTTACGCTACTTTCATGGAAAACGGCTTTAATATTAATTTTTTTATTTAACCGAAATAACTTCATTTAATTCCTACGTCGTAATCTCTTTTTAAGCAAAATTGAATCGCCATTTTAACTAAGCAATGATTTTTAAAGCTCTCTTTAAGCCTAATGCTAACGTCTGTTATTCTTAGCGAAGCTTCTTCGAAAGCGTCCAATTTTAACCCATTATTGGCCGCTACTACAAAGAGCAGGAATTTTTTGAAACCCTGGCAGGGTGATGCTTTAGAGACTACAATTAAGGATAATTTTCACAAAATTTTTCTGTAAAACATTCAGTTGTTTAAAAACGGACTGGTCGAAAAATCGACCACTGGCCGAAAGCACTCAAAAAAATTAAAAAAAAAATTTTTTTTTTTTTTTGTAAAAAAGTATTGCCTTAGTTTTTATTTAAATTGATTTAACGACAAAAAAAAATATTTTATAAAAAATATTTTATAATTTTTTTTTTTTGTAGATCTTTATGGTACTCATTAAAGCATTTTGTATGTAAGTATATATTACACTGCTTGCGGGTAAAAATGGTGTGTTTTTTACAGAGTTTGCAGCGGCGATATTTATCTGCAGTACTTCTTATAATCAGATGTTACTTTTCGTTATTCCTGGAATGATTTGGTAATGATTCGGTATCCTTGTTGTTGATCTCCGCATTATATTTTAGCAAATGTGTAGTAACTTCGGACCGAAAATCAATTTGTGCAACAGGTTTTGTCTTTTGGAGCTTTGCCAGTGTATCTTCCATGCATTGACCATTGCGTTACCTAAAGCATAAGTCCATATTGGCCATCACCATTTCTTTTCTTTAATGCAGATGCGATAATTAACCACGGCATTGTCATGAAGGTCAACGCGTCCCATTCCATTGTTATACTCTTGAATCACTTTTGGCTGTGGAATAGTAATAATCTTCTTTTGTTTACGACAAAACCGTTTAGCATTTGTCATTGGTTCAACTGTGGAGTTATTAGTAACAACATTAACAACAGAATTATTGTTTCAACGCACCAACAGTATTTCTTGTTGGTCATCTGATCAACTGATCAAATTCTCCACGCTTGCATTTTTTTTAAACTTTTTAACGGAACTTTTAATTTTCTGTTTTCTCGTAACGTACCAGTAGCATAAAATTTGCGCTCATTCAATAGACACATAAGGTGATAAGATGAAAAAAAAAAATTGTCGAAAAAAACTATATGGCAATCAGGGTCAGGAACGTTTGCCAATAAATCCAGAACAGTTTGAGCCCCAAGACCAATATCCTTATTGTGTGATATTGCTGAACCATCATATAAAATACTGTGAGATAAATATCCACTTTCAGAGCACATGCACCATGATTTAAATCCGAAATGGATTAGTTTCCCCTTAATAAACATTTTGCACGAGTGTCGCCCGAAATAGGGAATCATCTGCTCATCAATTGACAAAATATGACCGAAAATGCCGAATTGTTTCAAATTTTCATTGAGAGCTGCAACAAGTGGGCGAACTTTGGCAAAACAATCTGATGTGTCTAGGATTTCCCTATCCGGGATTCACCTGACTAAAATATACAGTGAACTAGTAAGTAAGAGTAAACTACCGGGTAACACATAAAAAAAAGTATTGCCAGATTCTAAATGAAAATAAAAACCGTAAAATTTAAAAGCTTCTCAACGCGACTGTAGGGCTTTCGGCCAGTGGTCGATTTTTCGACCAATAAAGTTTATGGGAACTTAAAAGCAAGAAACCTTATGATTCACAAACTGATTTCTTTCAATTTTTAAAATATACTATTTAAGCTTCAAAAGAAAGTAAAAATAAAAAAATATATCTTTGAATTTATTAAACATTTTTAGATTGAAAAATTGTGTAGAAAAAGAGCTTTTTTTACCCTTATACCAAATACATTTTTTTAGCCTTCAGAACATCAATTCAACGCAAATATTTTAAACATTATTACCTATTTTATATTTGTGAAAACCGATATAAAAAATAGCAGTCATCTTTGGAGATAAACGATAATAAAGTAAGTGGTCGAAAAATCGACCAGTGGCAAAAAATGGGTTAAAAACGTATCAAATTAAAAAATAATAAATGATTTAAGTTCCACATTGTCTTTGTCATACTATTTTTAAATTTGCATTTAGTTTTCTAGTATAAAAGTTTAAAAAATAAAAAATTAAAAAAAACTTACCGATTGGGCATGTTACTTAAAATCTTATCAGTTATAAAACCAGCACGATTGCAACGTTCCACAAAACGATCTAATATAATATAAGCAAGTGGCACATCCAAGACAATGTCGGCCATGTCATCAAAAACTCGCAAGAAACCCTTAAAAAATAAAAAGGCGAGAGAAAAAGAAATTTTTTTTAAATAAATTTTAAAAGCACAAAATAAAAAATAAACTAAACACTTTTAGGCAAAAGTTGGCGTGCGTTATTACAAACTCTTATCAATGTATTGAAAAATTTTTTTAATTAAAAATAAAGTTATTCTTACCTGTTCCATACCAGCTGGAAGTACCAAACAAGCTTTATCTAATGATGCCAACAATTCACACATTGCCTCCTCAGTAGTTTGTGACAATGATTCGAGAGTCATGACTATAGACTCATACACCAGCTCGTGATGAAAATGAGGAACTTCAAGAGCACGTAGACAGCGATGAGCCTCTTGTATATCACGTGATGACAAATACTCTTTGAGTAGCAAAGTCATCTGTTTAGTTATAGTTTTGACTGGACGCAATGGACCGCCCATGCCCCAGACATTGTCCAAATGTGCCCAACCCTGTTTCATATGCAAAAGGGTGTCAGCACGTCGTATGGCAATCATAGCATGCTCATTCAATTCTCCATGTTCCGAAGGTTTAGTGACAAATTTCGGTGGAATACAGTCATCGGCAACAGCACGGGCTAAAAAGTTGCCTGTCAAGAAGAAGATAATAATTTAACAGAAATCATTAGTAATTATTTTTTATACAATAATTAAATTTTTAGATTTCTTTAAAATTTTTGTATTAAATTTTTTTCTTACCCAATATAGTGGGGGCTTCAGGAGTATCCAATATTAGATCTGGCAAATTCTCCAATAAAATTTCGAAACCCTTTTCAATATCTCTGCCCGTTATGACACGTCCATACAAATCGGATATCAAAACCGATGTCATTTCACGTTGAGAATCTTTGTGGTCCATTGATATTTCGACTAAAACACTTGTAACATAAGGACGCAAGAATCCTGTAAGGATTTCATCTAAATTAACAGCCACCTCATGGGTATCACCGTGTTCGTAGTATTCAAGAATAATGGGCTCAGCCAATTTGAAAAACTCTTCGGGTGTTAGTTCAGGAATGACTTCAGTAAGAACAATGTTCTGATCATTGCTTTCACTGTCATAGTTGGGATCGTTTTCGTCTTCGTACAATTCCTCTAAGGCCTCTGAGCCGGGAAGACCCCAGACACCTTTGCCACCAGCACCACCCTTTTTCGGCAGGCCACGGCCATAGGCGGTGCGTGAACGACGACTATTCTTCCAACGACGATGGGGTACAACATAATCTTTGGCATGACCATTCACAGCAGCTGGAAGTCCAGCGGCGCCATTGTTTTCACCACGGCTATTTTGTCGTTGTATAAGACGTTTAGCTTTGCGCTTAATACGTCCATCATGGGCATCAACTACGCTATGGGGTTTCTTCATCGAGCCATTTTGGCCTTTTGGCGATCCCGAGCTGCCATTAAGCTCCACCGCCTTGATATCGCCATTAAGCTCCCGTTCAACGGAGCTTTCACGCGAACCTTCGCTATTACCGGGGTAACCGTTTTGTTTTCCAGTTTCAACCTCCATTTTTTTTTTGCTGTTCTTGTTTTTTTTTCGTTTGTTTTAATTTAAGGGGGAAGCGAAGTTGTACTTGATATTAAACAGGTGCTTTAGTAAACCAAAGGATTCTTAATTTCTTAATGAGTTTTGTGCCTTCTATAGGAGGAGATATCAATGTATTTTATGTACAAAAGGTAGAACTGTAAAAGTAACGCACGAATTTCTTTAGAAATTAGTTTACTTTGACTTTGTCTAACCTTTTTGTTCAGGGTCTTTTTAAAATTCCAGTTTTAAGGCTACAAAGAGAACGAGATATATATAAATTTACATTTTTTTAATTATTTCATTATATTATTCTGATTGCTAATAAAAAAAAAAACTACAATAAAATTGAAAGTTAACAGACGTAGGATTTGTAAAAAGAAAAGCCAAACGACCTCAAACACAAACCGGTTTTAGAGCCGCATATTCATCATAACAACCCAGAAGCTCTAAAAGTAGGATTTTATTGGTTAAGTGGAATCTTTGTGATTATTGCATGTACAAATGTTATGATTAGAGATTCCAAAAAGCTTTTGCAAAAGCACATGGATGATGCCCACAATCGTGATCTTCTGGCAAACTTCAAATGGAGTCTTGCGAAAAGGGTTCAGTTTAACGCTCGAAAAATCTAGTGTACTTTCGCGTAGGCATAAGACTAAATGTGCTGTCTGTTGTTGGCATGAAAATTCAATACGAAATTCGTTGAAACAATCATATTTTTCAAATTGTAAGAGAATCATTCAAGTGCCTATGTTTTCTGAAACGGTGTAAGAAATCTTTTCCTCCAATTGATCTCCTCGCTATCCATGTTACCGAAAATAATATACTCATGTATGCGCTGATGCTTCAAAGACTATTTTGGAGTTACTAGACCGCTTGCAGAAGAGAGCAAAGAAACTCATCGATGATAATAAGATGTCCAGCTTAATTAACTCACTGGAGCATCAACGCAATGTGTTTTGTGTTTCATTGTTTTATCGCTACTCCCACGAAAAGTGTTCTTATGAAATCAGGGAACTTGTTCCTGAAAATCGTAATTTCATATGCGCAACACGTTCTTCATCAAAACCACATTCCTTTGTGGTCGAATGGCCAGTAAATTACACCACGCGTTAAAGAGATTATTCGTTTTTTTTTTAGCAAAACAGTTCATGTCACAGGGTGCAAAGCTTAAATATCTATAAGCACTTCCTCTACTTTCTCTATCCTCTTTCCCATAACCTAACTTCGTGTTATATAAGTAGGGATCATTCCCAAAGTGCTGGTCCTAATAATGTGACTTTTAGCTTCATAATTAAACAGACAAGACCATTTTTGTAGTTACGACAAATACATGCGTCTTTTCTCCCATTTTTCAAGTCCAATGTTATATTTTACCAAAGTGAACTTTATAAGCGAATGAAATAAAAACGGCCCAAGCACGCAAGTGTTTGTTTTAAAATCAATGGTAAACGTCTCATGAAAACAAACCATCCGGACTAAAACTAAAAGCAAATCTTCGACAAATATGATGATGAATATGTTGATGTCTGCCGCAAGTTGATCCCAAAAGAGAAAACAAATGGTGGATATTATGGTGGACATTTCATATTTATGTACATATCACCGCCTTGAATTCAAAATCTTGTCAAAAGTATAAAATAAGCATTAATTTAGACCGCCTCCCTTTTTTAAGCTCTAAAACCTTCTTAAGGTTTCACTACCAAAACGCTCATTGTGTAAATTAGCCCAACAAATTCTGAAAGCCTTTTAATTGGAAGCATAGACACTATGACGAAAAAAATAGCTAAACTCTAGTTCACACAAAACGACTTTGTTGGCCACTTGTTTACGACATTAAAGTAAAATAAACACACTCGCGTCTACATTTAGAAGGAGAAGAAAATATTTAGTTCATTTTAAATAAACAATAATATATTTAAGTATAAACAAACAACTTTAAAAGAACTAAATAAAATTCATTGCACTTTTAATTGAACACGTCAAGACAAGACAAGACAAGACAAGAAGAAGGTAATTCAACTTGAAAACAAAAACAATAGGTGATGAGAACGACATAAATTATCTACAGTCGATGCATTATTTTATTTATTTTCTTTATTTTTTAACTAAAATGTAAAATTGTAAAATACTGTGGAATATTATACTTGAGAACAAGTACGACATAAACCTTCGAAACGGTCTTTAACTTTTGTTGTTTTAAATAGTCTGACTGACTTTTTTAAGTGACTATAAAATGTCTAATAAGTTGTTAGCCTTACATAACAAAATACATACGTAGTGAGTACTTAACTTTTATTACTATAAAAAAACTCGTGAGCCGTGTTGTAAATAATCTTTATGAAAAAAAAAAAAATTAATAAAAAAAAATAAACATAAAAATAAAAAAATTCTAACTACAAATATTCCAAGGCATAATTTAAAAGGCATTTAAAAAATATTTATTATTCAAAGATTAAATAGTTTAATCTAAAAATACAATTTGAGTGGAAAAAAAAAATTAAGAGTAAAACATTGTTGCACAAAGTAACTCCAATTAAAAAAAATTTAGGTGACAGAGAATTAAAAAACTACAAAAAAAAAGAAAACAAAAAAAAAAAATACATAAAAATGCCATCGGCTCTTAATAGGTTAAGCATTTTATAAAAATTTTAGTATTTCCTTAAAGATCTCTTTAAAAGCTTTAAAATGATACCCATATTGATATTTTTAAAATTTTTAAAAATGTCAGAGGGGTGGCCCATAACTCGGAAAATATGGACGAGCGCCAATTTTTTCACCTGATGTTTTTTCTTATTTTTTAATTCTCTTTCGCTCCATATATATATATATTTTTTTGAAAGGAGTTATTTTATTGTCCCAAATGATACAGAAAATTAGAGGTAGGCGTGGTGTTTTGCCCGCTGCGTCGAAGGACACGGACCGATCTTGCTGATTTCCAATAGCATCTCTTTCGACACTATGTCTGATCGATTGGCGTATTAAAGTTTGTTCTAAGGGTAAAATAAACTTAAAATTTAAAGGGTGAACCCATAGGTGACGTAAATTGGCTTATATGGCCTTATCTTTTGCTACCCATTTAATTTTTACTTCATATTCGATCTCTGCCCGTATGTCTGTCTATTTTAAATCGTTTTTTACAAGATTTATTTGATTACCGTTTTTTGCCGTTTTTTTATTTAGTTTTTATTTCAGAAATATTTTAAAAATAGAAAAGAAAAATTTCAAGATTGTTTAAATCGATTCGAATACATTTTTAGATTTATTTGCAACAGATTACTTAGGAAAAATATTTTCAAAAACTCCAAAATCCTTAAAATTACTCACACTAAAGCCCCTCTTTTCACACTATAATACAGAGTTTTAAGATTTTCATTGGATTTTTTAAAAGGGAATTAAATGAGAATTATTGTGATTGAAGATATCTAACGTAACATTACACTTTGTTTTCACACTGTCACACTTAAAATAAAATGAAAATTACCAAGCTGGTACGAAATTTCAGCAACGCCGACTGAAAAATATTATGTTTGGTGCGGAAGTGCCGCTTCATGACAATTTTTGGCCGTTCAGCTTCTTGGGAAATAAAATTAGAAAATAAAAAAAAGTTATAAAAAATTGCAACTATTTGTACTTTGATGTAAACAAAATCCACATGTAAGCGACAGTTTTAAGCAGTTGCAAGACAAAGAAAAGATAGCGTAGACGACGGCGCACTATCGTCTGCGATGCAGTCAACATGTTTCTCTGCTTAACAGCTGCTTCTGTTATTTTGTTCATTTGCTTTTGAAAAAAAAACAACCCTGATAAAATAAAGTGTTAGCGTTTAGAAAAATTTGTAAAAATGGTTCGGTATTATGGGATGTTAAAATTTTTCCGGATTGTTTCATACTCTAACAAAATATTGCTTTCACACCATCACACTTTCTCATTAGGATTTAAGTTTTTGACAAGTCTCATCAGTATTATAGTGTAAAAGGGGCTTAAGTTAGCCCTCAAAAGAACAATTTTTCTAACATCAGGTATGAATGATGTTTTTCAAACAAGCGAATTTGTCAAAATGGTGTTACGAGACAGGAAACTTTCCGGTAGATGAACCTGAAGCGCATGTTTTTGATGCGGAACCAGCCCAAATGTTCTCCCTGTGAATATTTTACTAAAAAAGGTATTTTTTGTTATTTTATAAACTATTTCTTGATTTCTTTTCTTAGTTAGTTGGGTAGTAAATTGAGATAATTTCTAGCACATCCTTACAACTAAACCCACCCAATTTAAATGTCTATTTTCTTTTAGCCAGCAGCAAATTTCCTTTCTTTCATTATGTATTTTACATTTTCTTTCGAAGCTGATTTTAGCATTTCAAATAAATCAATTTATAATAGGCCAAGCCTCCTTCTGGAGATAAAAGCTATGCGGCAAATGTTGTATAAATGAAGCACCCAAATATGATTTGGCAACATTCTCTCTGGATGAGGTAAAAAGGGTTTATTAAATTCTCGTAAGACGCCGGGTTTTATGTTTTAGCCTGGTAAATTGAAAAATTTTATTTTTCACATTTCACATTTCTAGTGCAAAACAAAAATGATCCAGAGTATTTTGTTATTCACCGAAGTAGTGCGATTATATAATCAATATCTACAATAATTGATTTACTTTTAATTTTTTTTTAATAACATAAAATCGTCTTCTTTACTTATTTGGCGAAACTTTGGTTACCACCAGCTCTTGTTGTTTATTCTTTATTTCACAAATATTTTGTTTTGTTTAGTTAAGTTTGAAAAGAAGAAGAACATTTATAAATTTTTTTGGCTGCGCAATATTTTTATGTTTCTTTAACGTACAAGTCTACACATTAACTAATAAAATATAAAAAAAAAATAATAATAAAAACACTTAAATTGTAAACATATACAAACAATCGCTATTAATAATGCCGGTGGCGGTGTTGTATTTTGTTTATAAATCCAATATCAACAAAAAGTTGTCAAAGGAAACTCCCTGTTGATGGAATTCAAGGTCATGCGCTTTGATTGTATTTTGTTTTACTTTAAAAAGCTTTACTTCTGTTTTTTTTTTTTTTTTACTTGAGGATAAAGACTGGTAAAGGAATGGATTCAATTTTGTAAGGCAGCCAAAAAATTATGCTTTGGTTTTGTAATGACTGCAAGCAAATACGTTAAAGCAGGCAATAAAATATTAAAGATTTTAAATCAATACAAAATTTATAAGCAATATATTTTTACCGTTACTTTACTTTTAGTACTTAATTCCTTTAGAGCTTTAGAAAATAAACGTTTGAATATATTAGCAAACAACTAAATTCGCCCAAGTGTGAGTTTGACTCACACGCGAAAGATTACGTTCCATGTAAAACATACTTTGGGTTAAATAAAAACAAGGTCTTGGAAAAATGACGTTACTATTAGGACACCTTTTAAAACATATTCTGCTTAAATTTTTAGTCTTAGACTGCTACGAGGGCTGCTCTATATATTTCTGGCCTAATAGTGAAAATGCGAATATTTATAATCAGCAATGGTTTTGTTTTTCAAAGTATTCTCCAGCATGATTTATACACTTTTGCATGCACTCAAACCAGTTGTCGAAGCACTTTTTCCACTCTGATTGAGACACCTATAAAACATGGTTTTTGAACACTTCAACAGCTTCTTCTGGCGACGAAAATCGTTGACCACGCATTTTTTTTTTTTTTTTTGATGTGCGGAAACAAGAAGAAGCATTAGGTGCCAAGTCAGGGCTGTATGGCGGATGACCCATTAATTCGACGTTTTGGCCGGTCAAAAACGCTCTGGTTTGAGCCGATGTGTGAGAGCTCGCATTGTCATGGTGAACAATGATTCGTCTTCTCTTGAGGGTTTTTCGAATTTCTCCGATGACTTCAGGCAAACAAATTGTAGTGTACCACTCAGAAGTGACCGTCCTACGTTGCTCAAGCGGAACAGTCGCCACATGACCAGTTTTGCCGAAAACAACACAAATAATGGTCGTACGTCAAAACGTTTTGAGTACGATTATGCTTAAAAATCACAAACTTTCCAATGGAAATGTCAGATTGCACTTGGCAGCACTCAGTGTTGCTAGGCCAGAAATATATATAGCAGCCCTAGTATTATGGTTAAAAAAAACAAGGCAATTTATGTGGAAAAAAACGTTACTCACGGGATACCCTACATATACATAGAACACATCCTCTTTACCAACGACTGCCTGTAACGGTTTAAAAGTAATGGCCAAATTCAACAAATTCACGGTTTTTTGGAAACCCCCTTTAATTTCTAAATTTATTGTTTCTAATTTGTTTTTATAGCAGATATATTTGTATATGCTCTGTGAAAATTCTAAATGTCGGCCAACTATGGTTAAAAAATTAAGTGAAAATTACGTCAATTTTGAGACACCTTTTGCTGACAATGACGCTTTCAAACACCCTTTAATCTTTAGTATTATTTTTATAGTGGCTATAGTAATACATCTTCTACGGGGTAGAGGACTTTGACAGACAAACATTGTGACGAAAGCAATGGGTCACTTTGCTAATGCTTTCTTAACATCTACAGCAAAGTATTAAAAAAATTTGTTTCTAAAGAAATTTCACAACAAAAAAAAAAAAAAAAAAAAAAAAAAAAAAAAAAAAACATTTCCTTAATGGGTTAAATGATTTTTTTTCGAAATATCGGGGGATACTTTCAAATCTTAGTTGGGTCGGCTTGCACAAAGTTCCTTAGATATGCGCTACCGTAAATTAGTTTCTACAGAAATTATCTTCTGTTTAAACTGTTAAATTTTTGCTAAAACTTAATCAGACTTTTTTTTTGTCAAATTTGTGAAAATTACTGACCCCGCTGTAGCCCTTCTGTTTTTTTTTTACTACTTATCAGTTTTTGCTCAGACGCTGTATATTTTTAATTTAGTAAAAACATTCAATAATTATTTTCTTTTTCTGTAAAAAAGCTGCATGAAAATTTTAGAAATTGTCTAATTGGTTTTTAGATTCTAAACAAGACTTACGATTATCTATCATGACTGTAAACGAAAAACATACAAGTCACACTGTAAAATGAAAATAACAAAACAGAAATACAATTAGAAATTCGCTACCGTATTATTTATTTGTTCTCTTGTTGATATTTTATTCTTTTGTGGAGTTTATTCTCTTTATATATTCATGTCTACATTGCTCGAGCAGGGCAAATGCAACATACCACCATACACACACATAATGTTAACAATTGAAGGGCATGGAAACATATGTTTTTGTAAGTATTTGTGCGTTTATGTTTTTAAAGTTTCTCAGTTTTAAAAACATAAGAAAGTTATTTTTTTAACATTATTAATGTTAATTAAGTTTGATTCTTTCAAAACTGCTTTTTTTTCTACCAATAATAAAAAAATATACCTACGGATTCAGGAATTTAACAGCACAAACTGTGGGGATCGATAATACTATTAAGTAATGATGAACAAATTTTTACATATTTTTTACAGCGGACAAAGAGAATTGTATTACAATTTCTGTTAAGATGTCTGGTGTCTCGCTAACACATTTTGTTTTGGTTTTGTTGCCAACGTTGTGGACCGAAGACAACTCCTTCAAATGTGATATAAATGCATATATAAACGTATTTATGCAATTTGAGAAATTATCTTTAGCTTCAAGTAATTCAAGTAATTCCCATCAGCAGTTTTCATTAAAACAAAAATAAAAAGACCAGAGTAAAATAAAATCTGGTACCTCTTTTTTGTGTAAATTATTTCAATATTTACCTACATACTGTATGTGTATCTAATTTTTAACATTCTGTTTATTTTTTGGAACTTTTCTTTACAATATGGGTGTACGTGATAATTTGAAGACCGGTTAAAACGCAATACATTGCCACACACACACACACATACATACATACATATGTATAAAATGAGATACACATGTTTATATGAGTTTATATATACATATGTACGTAGTAAACATAAATAAATGAACTCATAGTCTACGTGTATTTGTGAGTATGAAGTACTGCTACTACTGGTTTTTATTTTTTTTTTTCACGTAAAATAAAATTTTGGGTGAAGCTCTAGTTTGTTTTTGTTTTGGTTATTCTCCACTTACAAGAATATATGTACATATATAAACATTATGTACATACATATTTATCTATATATTATGTATTATATTGTTTTTCTTTTCTACATAGCAGGGTTGGAAAATTTAGTACTACAGGTAGTAGGTATTTTTTTTACCATTTTTAATCAAGCAATACCGGTGGTAGAAAAAAATTATTTCCCTCAATTTTAAATTAGGGATGTAAAGATACGCCATTTCGCCGATCCGATACTCAAAAATAAATATCGTCAATACCGACTCCGATACGCATATTGAAATTGAGCTAAAGTAAAAATTAACAAAACTCAAGTAGAGTAATTCTTCTATTACACAAAACAACAGTGTTTATTAATGAGCCATTTAAATCATCAAAATTTTTAAAACATTTCAGTTTCTAAAATTAAAATTTTTAAACTACAAAACGTCAGCAATAGTTATGATTTTACAAAATAAACTATGGCATTCAGTTTAGATTGGCTCAAGATTTAAAATTGATATTAATAAGATTCAAAAGACAACGAATTGAATTTGAGACTATGTTAAAATTTAATTAAAATTATAAAAACAACATTGCAAAGGACAAATATTTTAAATTGATATTAATAAGATTTTTTGTTAAAAAAAAATGTGTTCTCAGATTAAGCGGAGATAGACGATTTCTCAAGTCCGTTTGAAGCAGACCTGCAGTGGAAAATAGTCTCTCAGATGCGATAGAACTTATTTGAATTTTATGTTCTGCTTTTAATATGTTATTTCTTATAGTTGTCATGCAGAAAAAAGAGTTGAAAATTGAATATTTTGTTAAAAAAAACTGTAAAGAAAAATATAAGAAGTATCGGCGTATCGACCGTAAAATATCGCTGATATCGATATATCGGGAGAGCAGAAGTATCGCCGATATATCGGTTGCATCCCTATTATAAACTTCAAACAAAAAATTTATAAAAGTATGTTAAAGTTAGTCTTAAGATGTTTCTGTATACTTGTAGAACAATCGCACCAGGGGCAAAACCGCTTTTTATGAAACTCAGATCCCAAGTTAATAAATCATTTTTAGGAAATTGTGGTTTAAAATTTTTTCCTAAAATAACACCAGGAACAAACATTAAGGGAAAAAAACCAAATTAATATTGATATTAATACTCCTCGTATTCTTATTTAAAAAATTAGTTGGCTAAATAGATGATGTTTACAAAGTAGGAAGAATGCTGATGAAGAATGTATCGGTCTAGAAAATGCAGCATTACATTCTGCTGGTGTCTAGTTTTTCTTGTTTTCTTTGTAAAACCTCCGCATACATTTGTTAAAATTTTTTTCTTTCTAAAAAAGGGGTTTTTAGAAATTAAAAAAAAACGAACTTAAGCCAAAAATAAATTTTAAATCATTCGAAATAAAAGAATTTCTATAAATTAAGAACACATTTTAATAACTTTACAGGTCTATTAAATATTTTACAATCTACTCACTCTACATTCACTTATAGTAGAGGGTGTAAAAATTCACTTTCTCTAACTTTTTAATAGGTACAGAAATTGAAAACAAAGAAAATAATTTCAACTCGAAAGTATTTTTACGTAAAAGTACTCAATCAATGAGACACCTTTCTGTCTTAATTTTCCATGCCTGGTATACACACATGTACATATGTTTGTGGAATTAATTTTGTTGTTGTTATTTATTTATTGATTGAATGCCAGAGAGGAGGTTTGTACGAATGTTTATGTACATAATTTGTGGGTCTGTGTGTCTGTTTTGGTTTCAAATTTTTATTCTACCGGAGATATGGTGGCGTTGCTGTGTTTTGATGTTGATGTTTTAAAATGCCGTTTGTTGTTGTTGTTGTTTTTTTTTTTGCCTCCCCAATTTCGATTAAAAAAAAGAAAACAAAACAAACAAGTAGGTATTATTTTGTGTTGTATAAATTTTAATATTGCGACGCAGTTTTTCTCCAAAGAAAATTTAAAAAAGACACCATACAAACAAACACAGACTTGAAAGCGAAACGACTACATTTGAAGCTTTATTTTATTAAATATATGTTTGTAGGTATATTAAATGTTTAACAATAAATTTTATAAATTTAACATTAAACCTGTAATAAAAATTTATTTTAAAAATAAACCTTAAAACTGAATAAATAAAAATTTTACACATTTCATTTACAAACGAATTTTTATTACACTTTTTCAAGGTTAAACGGGGCAAAAATCAACTTTAAATGCAAATTTATATAAAAGAATAAACACAAAATAAAGATGATAAGAATTAATAAAAGGAGAATATTATAAAGCAACAAACAAAACAACAAAGTGCTTATAAAAACAAAACTTAACCGGTTACCAATACATTAAAAACAAAAACTTGTAGTGCGGAGAAAGAAGAAAATATAAATTAAAAATAAATAAAAATACATGGTTACACACACACTTACACTTGCTCCAACAGCATTTGTCAACAAAATCAGACTGTAATTCCAGCCATTTTTTAAACCGCTTAACACCCTTTACTTCGATGTCAAACTTGGGATTTGGGTTGAAAATAAAATTTAACAATATTTCGGTATGAAAATTTTGGTCAACACATTTTAAACAATTTTAAATTCCCTAAAATCATTAAACCTGCTTTCGTAAGGCAATTTTCTAACGTATGACTTCTCAGTTATGAAATACATATCGTTACCTAAAATGATTTCTTGATTGCAGGAATGTATCTTCCTTTCATTTTAAACTCGAATCGAAATTCAACAGAAAAACTGTGATTTGGAATTATTGTTACTTGCATTGTTAAGTCGAATTTGTTAATTTGTTGAAAACAGCTGATGTCGGATGCTTTCTCAGATCAAAATAGAACTTTATCATCTGACTTTTGCACAAGCAATGTTTTCATTGTTTACACAGCATTAGTTTTGCAGTGTAAAAATTGGCAACTCATAATGGATAAAAAATGCGACTAAAAGCAATTGTAATTGTGCAATTTCTAAACCGCTTTTGAATTGTTTTTTAAGGTGTTGGCTACAGTTTACATGCCATTTCAAAAAGTGTCATACATATTTTGAAAAATTAAATTTCGAAAAGAACCGTAACAGACACCCAATTAAAATTAAGTTGTTATCACTATAGTTAATTATAACAGAAATTTATATAAAAAAAAAAAAAACTTTAAATTGAAAGTGTGTCCCCAAAGGTGTCAAAATTTGAGCTCTATTTTTTTGAACCGTCAATCACTTAAAAATTGCACAGAATGTGTACTTCTATGCCTGCTACACAAGTATAAATGTTTAAAATTAAAGAGTGTCCTTAAAGCGATAAAATTTGATGTAAATGGGACCTTAAATTGTAAATCAATTTTTATTTCATATTCGACAACAGTTCACTGTCGGAATTGGTGTTTAGTATTCTTTATTGACAACAAAATATTCAAGTACGTACTACAGTGACGGTGACAGTGACAGCCTTGTTGTAGTTTTATTGTATTTATAATTAAAAATAGATAAGATTTATGTAAAAATTTCAAAGATAAAAAAACATTCATCTGTATTCAAGCCTAACAATTTAATAACATTAAAGTGTTTTAATTTTTATATTTGAAATACTCGATTTTTAACATACATTTCCATACGTAGGTATGTATATAGCATATGAAGAGTTAAGCACTGGTGTATATAATGAATTAAACATGTCTATGGAAATGTGTAATTTCTGTAGCAAAACAGCCAGACGTCAATTTCCGTCACAAGCAAACTTGATACAAAAAAAAAAAAAAAAAAAATTTGCTGAAGACACACCAATGCAGGAAAATTTCTTTAGATAATTCTAACGTATGCAAAATATACCTACACGTATATGAAAAGATATCTAGAGTATATACGTTTGCATCTATAAATGATTGTTAATTGATTTTTGTTTTGTAATTTTTGAAATTTTTTGTGATGCAAGAAATATTGTTTTACTTTTATTGTGACGATATAGGCGTAACTACTAATATTTGAATTTAACTTACTTAAATTAAAAAAACCTCAATTATAATCTCGAAACTAATAGTTGGCTCTTTTACTAATGTTTGAATATTATTGTAAAAAGTAAACCGATACAATTTGCAATTGGTAATGATGTGCTCTGAAAATAACTCTGCAGCTACCTAATTCAAACGAAGCATTTTTTTCTTTTTGATTGGAGTTACTTCACTAAACTAGATTAACATACATGATGAAGGATATATAAGATTCGGCATAGCCGAATAAGACTCATTTTCTTTTTTTAATTATTTCATGTATTCATATTTGGTTCCCACAAGATCGATGGTTTTAAAATCGGGCGAATAATGCTATTAATACATAATATACAACCTTGCCTTCAAACAATTTTAGATTTGATATGGACTTGTGTAGCTCATAAGCAAACTAGTTCATTTATATGATTCAATTTATTGAACTAGTTGGCACTTTTAGGTACCTATACCTAGTTCATTTTTGAATAATACTTTGTATTTGAACTAACAGAGAAGATGAACGAGCATCCATGTCTGTGTTGCCTTGTTGAGTATTTCTGATTTGAAAATTAGTTCTACCTCGTATTTTATTAAACATTCGTTTTGGCAAGGCTGCGGTGTTGTTGCCATTATATTTTAAAAAGAACATTTAAACTAAAGAAAGCTTTTGAACTTATGCAAGCCTTTGAACTTAACTTTAAGTTAGTTCATTTCCAAGCTTTGAACTAAAAAGATCGAATAGAATTATTGAACTATTACCACAAGGTCTTTTTAATAAACTGCTGTTTTCGTATTACAAGTGATTAAATTTCAAAGACAAAGTTGTCCCACTACAAAAAACTAATTTACATTTTCAAACATTACTAGTTTACTTTTGTGGTCCATAGTATTGTCAATGACAACTTTTCGTTTTCTCCCCAACTCTTAAGCTGCTACTAGATGCTCAGACTTGGTATGTAAACATATCAACACACTTGTGTAATAGTGCAAAAGGCGTGTCTGTCAACTTGGTTGGATGGTTTTACAAAAATTTTGATATTGAAATCCTATCTCATCAAACCGCTCTCAAATGAAATGTTTGAGCGTCTAATAGCCGCTTTAAAAAACATGTAAGAATTTTTGCTTTTGGTATTTACTTAGCAACAAGTTCTCAAATTTCTGTAAAATAAATATTTAAATTAGCTTCGACTTCATAAATTTGACAAAAATTTTTGATTTGCTATAGAAAAAACAAAAAAAAAAAAAACTCGGTAGTGTTGTTCAAATAAGAAAACATCAATATATGTATATCGAGGCCATCATAACTCCTAAACTAAGGGTCAACCATAAAATTTTTACTTTAATTTTTCTTTTTTTATAATTCATTTAACATCACGTAGACAACTTCTTTCGTTTTGAAGCTGCGTCCGTAAACTAGATTTAAGCCGACATAAATATCTTGGGGCTTCCAGCCAAAGAAATTTGAACTTTTATAAAATTATTTTCAAATAAGAGTTCATTTAACTTTATTTCTTTTGCTTTGGCAACACTTACAACTCAAAAAAAAAAAACGACCAGACTAAACAGCTGACAAGATAAAAATCCAGAATTTTCTATTTTCCTCTCTAAAAAAACAACATTAAATATTGAAAACAAAACAACACTTACCTTTTTTGAATTTTTAAATGATTCAATGAATTTTATAAACGACTTATTTCTCCTTTTACCGGTTCTCAAACTATTGAAAACCGATTTTGTTTTTGAAGTCTTTAATGCACTATATTAATTTTTTCTTTACAGAAAAAAGTGCATTCGTTTATTCTTCGCCACCTCTATGATGCGAGTCTGTTTGTGTGTATGTATTTTAAAACGAAAACACCGAGTACTTTTAAATTCGTTTTTCTGCACTCTTTTTTAAGGACAGTTTTATGTTGTTCTTATTTTTATTTTTGGAAACAAAAAGAACAGGAAAGTAAGATAAATGCACCAAGTATACTATTGCGTTGTAGTTTATATATTGAAGTCTTTTTATTCCCAATGTTTTTTTTTCTGTAATAAATTTATTAACTAAATGAAATTGTCTGCTTGTTAAAAGCTTAAAATTTATTTGTATACTTAAAATTTTGGTGTTCAAACTTTAAATGGTTCTATGCAATTTTTAAACCAAAATTTCTTCAATTTTGATTTTCCGTGTTAAAAATAAATTTAAATTCAGAAACTTGAGCACTTTTTTCTTTTTAATTGTTCTAGAAACTTTGCACTTCTTGCTTTTTTCTTTTATGTTGCACTTCACTTGATGCTTTTTGTAGTTTCTTTTGTTAAATTATGCTTCGCTATACCGCTTTTCACAACTTTTCTGCCTGAAGATAAATCTATTTCTGCTCACCGAAAAATTACAAATGAATTTCATTCGTGTTTTCGTGTCGTAACAAACCTGATTGAAGAATATACGTCATGACGTAAAACACTAGTTCGTACGTTAAAAGACAACTCTGAGATAAAACAAAGATGCCATACCTAAAAATGCATCAAGACGTACATTTTATAAAACGCTATAACTATCTTAAAATATTTTATCTACTTAATATCATAATTATTGTGTACATATTTTAATTTTCCAGTTATTACTTCAGTGACATTATGAAAAAAGTAATTTTTTCTGTTTCGAAATTTACAGGAATATAATTAAATTGTACTTGTAAATTTTATAAAAATATAAAAAAAAAAACTTTTAATTTATTTTTTAAAATTTTGTTATTTAATAATAACAATAACATTTATAACCATCTGTTGTGCATGTAATATTCTTGGTGACTGTTTTTTTTTTTTTTTTTTTTTTTTTTTTTTTTTTTTTGTTTTTGTAAAAACCCAATAAGAATGGAAGCATATGTAATATTATTTCTTTGAAAAATGAGTTGAAGGGCCATTACTAAAAATTCCATTCTTTACTGTTATTAAATATAATATTTAATGGATAGAAAAAATAATAAGTGAAGGTTTAACAATGCTATCGGTCCAACAAAATACTGCTTTCAACTAACGGCGATCTTAAAATAAATAAATAAATATATGCAATTAGTTTTCTAATAATAGAATGCCTAAATTACCTAAATTAGGCAAGCATTCCAAAAAGCTAAAATTATTTGAACTAAGTAATTAAAAAAAAACTTTTTAAAACTCAATGTAAATCACAATAATATCGAAGAACATATTTCTTTATATCGTTTTGGATATAAACAAAAAATTATGTAGGCATAAACTGATACGGCTTTATATGTATATTTACTTATTTTAATTCCGAACGTACTTCTGTTTATATAGCAAATTCTGTTAACGACATATTGAAAATTAAGTTTTACTTTTTGGCGTAATCAATCAAGCTAGCCGCCCATTTCATTGAAATTTTGTTGATACCACGAACTAAAAATCCGCATTAAATTTCCTTTACATGTACATCCAATAATTTAAACAATTTTTTTGTTATTAAAAACAATTTCTTATTTAAAATAATTTGGGAAATAATTCCTTCTCCATTTTTCATAAATAATTCTTTTGAAACGAGTTTTAATTTTAGTGGGAACATTCTTTATATGTACTTTTTTGTAGTACCTGGACAAATTGTTGTTCTTATATTCATTAATGACTACGTGCATTTTGGCACGTAATTATGTTGTGTACTTTTGTATTGGCATTAGCTCAGCTGCTTACATATCTGTACATCAAAACGTCAAAAGCCATATACAAAACGTCTAATTTGTGTATAAAACATTAATCAGATGTGAACTTAAATGTACCTTGTGCTGTTTATCAGTGTTAGATAAGAGATTTTTATTTACCAGGTTCTCTCAGTGAAATATCTGATTATATTTTTTAAATTTCAAGTTCATTAAATTATTAAGTGTTACTAATATTTAAATAAAAATTAAAAATCTTTCACCGTCTTACGTGAAAATAATAATATTGAGTGTTTTATTAGCTTTCGTAATTATTTTTTAATATATTTTTTAACAAATATTAGATGAAATAAAAAAATTGAAAACATTTCAAATGCTGTATGAAAAATTAAAAGCGGTAATTTTTATGTTTATTAAACAATACATCTTAAGTGCTATTTGTGGTGTAAAAAGCTGTTCAATTTTATGACAAAATTTCAAATGAAGGTCAACCTCTCGTACTTAGAAAGATACATTTTACTTAAATTCAATTGACAATTTGAATTCGTGTCTGAAGTTGCAATGAACAAAAAAAAAATTATTTTACGACATCACAAAAAAACAGATGTTTATTAGAATTAGAAGTATAATAAGTAAAAAATAACGTTACTTTTGCGCATTTTTAAAAGTTTTAAATATTATAAAATCTCAGTTGTTTACAATTTATTTGTAAGGATGATGTAATCAGCTTGTTTTGAGAGACCTTTATAGAAAATCTTATTAAAGACAATCTTTTATCTTTCTATGGAAATGAATTGAAAGAAAATTTTAACTGTCTTTAAATAAGTCGTTCTTACTAATTTTTATATAAAATATACGATACAAAATATAGGTGAAATGGCCGGACATATACTTTTATTTGCCCTGGTGACTTTATGGGAAGTAATTATGCCTAATTATTTTGCCCAAAGGATGAACAACATTTATATTTTTAGTAAAAGATGCTTTCCCACTACAACAAGTAACACATTACTTTTAGTGAAAACTGCTTAGGATTATTTTAATAAAAGACACTTATAAAATTAAATGGAAGTGCTTTGGTAAACTTCAAGTTTCAGTTGTAATTATTTATAAAATAAAATATTTTAATTCTTTGCCTTTTTAAAGCTAGGTCGGTCTATTTATGAGAATGTCATTAGAATTTTTGGTCCAGGTTACATGTACAGGAAATGAAGGCGTAACTATTTTTAAATTTATTTTTAAATTATAAAGTAAATTAGTAAATTTCTTTATCTCAAAGAATAATTTGTGTCAGTTCTATTGCTTTGAAAAACTTAATTAAGTTTTTGTTCTTTGCGTTAAAGTGGCTTAATAGTAATATTTGCCATTTAAAATTTAAACTGAGCCCATTCTTGTTTTATTGCGAAAAAAAAAACAATGATATTCATATTAAAAAATTAAGTTAATGCAAATGACTTTAAAACACCAAACAGCTTAAATGATGTTTTAAAGTTTTAAAAAGTGCTAAATAATAAAATGGCTTAAATACATATAAACTGGCAGTTAATATTGATAAACTGGTAACACCGTTTCTGAAACACATTAAAAAAGTATTATTGTTATTTTAATACAAAGAATTACAACTATGAAAGGTAATGCAGTTCAAAACGTTAACTTTTTAAATAGTTGTGCAGTTTACATTTGCGATAGACATAATATTTTCAAAATATTTATCTTTTTTTAAATAATTAAAATGCATCATAGCCAATTAGTGATATTAGGTCAATAAGTGACTTCCAAGCAAAAGTAACTTTTAGAGTAACGTAAATATTTAAGACCTTTTCAGGCTTAGGTCCTCTGTAGCCAAGCCTATTTTATCTAAATTCGTTATACATACTAATAATAATAATATAATTCATATTGAAAGTTTTTATAATGTAAAAAAATAAGAAAAACGAAGTTAAAAGTTGTTATGTACATATGTATTTTACATACCCTTAAAACATTTTTAGCAGTTGGTTTAGCCACCTTCAAAACAGAGCTGTTAAATTTTGATTACGATTAGTAATCAATTACATTACTTTTTAAAAAGAATCGTAATGATTATATAATCCACTATTCAACAATTTCTGATTACTAATTGATTACGATTACAAGTAATCAAAAAATAATCAGGATTACTTGCGATTACTGAAAAATAATCAAAAATAATCAAAAGTAATCAAAAATGAGTTCGACTACTACAAAAGATTACTTTTGATTACTTTTGACTATTTTTGATTACTTTTGATTATTTTTGATTTTTTGTGATTACTTTTGATTATTTTTTAAAGGAATCTTGTACATTACATTTATTGAAAAAAAAAACTATACAAAGTTAAGTTAGGGTGAATATGTAATTGATAATTGAAAATCTGAATTAATCAAGTAACATAAATTAAATTCTGCTACAATAAAATAAATAAATAATGAATAATAATTCTCATTTACATAAAATTTGAATTGGCTTTCATTAAAACTAATTTTTCAAAAGAATAATCCGACAGTGATTGCCGCCTTGGAATGTTTACGATTCCGGCAAACGAAAACAGTCGTTCAACCGGAGCTGAAGATGGTAAGGGTGTGTTAAAATAAATGAATGCTTCCTTGAGCAAATCATAATTTTGCCAAATGTCATCAGCACTTGAGTTATCATTTAAATAACTGAAAAACTGATGTGAAGTGAAAGCTCAGATATAAAATAAAAATCAAAGCGTGTTCATTACGTAATGCAGTATGTCTTCTTGCAAATTAATCTTAAAAACTTACTTTTTGTACGTCTGTGTAAAATTCAGCTTTGAAAATTATTTTTCGTGCATTAGACGAAGTGTGTTTTCTGAGGGCCTCTCCTGCTTCTTTATTTGATAGCCTTATTCTCTTGTTTGTAAAAGGATTAAAGTCCGGATCCTCAGTACTGTCGTCTGCGGAAAAATCGCTTTCGAAAATATTTTGAGACATTTTCACCTATAATTTAATTTTTTAATTTAATTTATATTCAATTGGAATTTGTACTTCCGTTACCTTTCGGTTTTAGCTGGCAAAAGAACGAGAACAGAAAAAATCAAAACTGACATATATTGTAATGTCGAACTTTTGACAAACAGACTACTATGACTCTCGTACCGATTTCGCGAGCTGCCATATTGAAATAATCTTAAGTAATAGTTTGCTTAATTCAGATTTTCAGTTATCAATTATTTAGCGGATTCACCCTAACTTAACTTTGTATAGTTTTTTTTTCAATAAATGTAATGTACAAGATTCCTTTAAAAATAATCAAAAGTAATCACAAAAAATCAAAAATAATCAAAAGTAATCAAAAATAGTCAAAAGTAATCAAAAGTAATCTTTTATAGTAGTCGAACTCATTTTTGATTACTTTTGATTATTTTTGATTATTTTTCAGTAATCGCAAGTAATTCTGATTATTTTTTGATTACTTGTAATCGTAATCAATTACTAATCGTATAAAACTGAATGTAATCGTATTGTAATCATTACTTCTACTTTAAAAAAAAAGTAATCTAATTACTAATGATTACGATTACTAATCATTACTTAACAGCTATGCTTCAAAATAACATTAAGAACAGTGTTATCAATACTGGCATTCAAAATTCTTGTTCTTGTACATAATGTAAATGGAATTACAGCAAATGTTATTTATGTTAACATTTTATATAACAAAAGACTGTTAAACCAGCATATTCACGTCTGTATAAAGAAATTCAATGTTTGATTTATTCCATTAACACAGAAATTAACAGGAATGAACAAAATGAATATGTGTGTGCATAAATAAAAGAAAGTTAAAAAACTTTGATTAATTGTATACCTTTTTGCAAAAAAAAATAATTTTGTAAAAAATAGTAATCAATGTTGACGATACGCATTATTAATTATTTGCAAATATATGAGATTGTGGTTGAAAAGACGGTTTTTTTTTTGGGTAAACATTGTTCATGTTCATATAGATTATATCCCTAAAATCAGTTCATGATTTTATAAGCTTTGTTAACATTCACAAATATGTATACATATGTATTTGAATCTGCCTACGCAACTTTCCACAATATACCTATTTTTAAAATAATAATAAATTGCTTGTAAAATTATTTTAATTTTAGCTTTTAGTTTGAACATAATAAACTTTTCTGATTGCAGTAATAATGTTAATGTTAAAACAAGCGGATATTAAATTTTCTATGAGCTTCGCCTGACAGAAATAATCCATGTTCGGCATACGGTTATATATAAATATAAAATAAAAACTATTCTGGGCAACAGTGATTTGGAATGAACTGTAGGCAAGGGCTTTAGCGACATTTCTTCTAAAATAATTTTTTTACATTAGTGAGATAACATGTATGAAATGTTATGTTAAAGAATGAAAACTAACATAAATAAAATTTAATATGTAATACAGAGTTTACAGTAAGCACAGTTTTTCGTTTTATAGACGAAAAATCACAATTTAAAAAAATGTAAGTAACATTACAGTATCTATCACCTTATGCTTCTTAAATATTCCAACTCATTCAATGACTCAATATAAAATAAAAATTAACAGAGGAAAATAAATTTACTAACATTGAACTGTGTAATAACTTGTTTGGAAGCAGAGTTGCCGTTTTAATTATTTATTTTTTTTTTTTGACAAAATGAATTGTTTTTTCATGTGATGTGTAGATGTTTAATATTTTTTAATTTTTATTCCTTATTTACCCAAAATTTGGATATATTTATATATTCCACTTTTTTATATGTATATTAAAGATTGCAAAGCACTTGTTAAACACTTACAAAAGTAATTCGGCTTAGCCAAAGAACGCAAAAATACACATCTTTAATAAATGGTGATTTTTACCAATTAAAAAAGAACTTAATGTATTTGAGAAATAATAGTGGCACCATGTAGTAACACTGCGAGCATAGCAAAAACCATTTTTGAAGTCAAAAAATTATTTTCGATTTAGGGGGTGAAACTAGTTTTGAGAAAAACACTTCGAAGTGTTTTCATTAAACAAAACAGTTTTGTATATTCGAATTTGGGACGTAACACTGACACTTTTCTCCGTTAATGAAAAGCATTTCCTATTTTATTTTGGTAAAAAATCGAGTTCATGCTTTTGTTTGTTTTTGCTTTTACAAATATTTAATAGTACTTTCTTTTAAACACAATTTTTATACCAAAACGTATATATATATTTTTTAAACTTAAAATTAAAGTCACTTTTTTGATAAAAACATTCAATCTGAATAGGTAACACGGAGCTAAACTTAAATACCCCAGATACAACACAGTGTTCAAAATCAAAATCAGTTAAAAAAAATACATTTTCGACATGATTTGAAATAAATCAAGTCATTTAAGCAGTTTTGGTAGCATGAAAAATGTACGGGAAATTAAGTAGCAAAACGCTTGCTTGCGTTAATTGAAATGCGCTATATGCTAAAATCGTTTGGGCACTTGCGAATAACGTGGACTACTGAAATCAGTTAAAGCTTATTCCACCTTCAAGAAAATGATCTCTTCATGTTGCAAATTTTATTAAAAATTGTTCATCTTATAAAAATGGCCATTTCTCTTTTATTATACCCCAGATCCGGGTTTTCATTAAAATCCGTTATCGATATATTATTAATTTTCTCTATTTCTTTTGGTATTTGGTTACTTTTTAAATAAATTTTGGTTGTAAAATTTCTTTGGTCGTGGCAACACTGAATGGAAGTAACGTTTTTCGAAGATTGCTTTTAACATGAGAAATGTGAATTCTTATCATTTTTTACTTTTGACACCTTTCAATTATGAAAATTCTTTTCAAAAGTCCATAACGAAAGAAGTTTTTTTTTTCTTAAAATGTTTTTAATTACTTTAAATTGTAAAGTAATTAAAAATAGATTAGAGAATTTTCTTTTCCTCTACTGAACCAAATAAACCTATAAATACTCTTTCTACAAATTTTTTAAATATTTTCTAAAACGTTTAATTTGTCAAGTTTATAATAATGTTACAGTTGTTGCTATCTTTTACCTTAATCGGCCTTTCAGTTGGTCAATATGTGCGCCCTCTGATAATTAGCCCATTTCCAGGAAATTACTATCATTTTAATCCTTTCGGAGACAATCATGGCCAACGTGTTCAGAATTTGCAATTGTGCACTTACAGCAACGTTTCATATGAAAAATGCATTCATGCTGTTGGTGTCGCTCAAAACAATTCAATACCTTTCGATTTGGAATGTGTTCGAAAAGAAAGTCGGGAAAATTGCATAAGTTCTGTAGAGAGTGGGACTTCTGACATGGTAGTGTTGAGTGGCCACGGTTACAAAAAGGCAAGAATGGCCGGCTTAAGACCAATAGTTTTTGCCAAAGAGGATGACAAAAGTTTGTATATTGCTGTGGCTCCCCGGAATATAACATTTATTGGTGTTCAACAAGCTCCCATGTAAGTAGAGTCGAGCTTTTTCAACATAAAAATGTTCTCGCTTTTAAAATCGCTACAAAATATTTTCGAAAAAAAAATATTAAAAAAAAATTCCATTTGAGACATTTAAGACTTTTACAAAAAAATATTTATTTTAAGCTTTCGAGCTTTCGAGCTTTTAGTGCTATATTTAGATTTACGACAGGGATGGAAAAATTACTCAGTTATAATAGAAAACAAGTCTTAACTGTTCAGGGCTATTGCTTCCTTTCCACTGAAAGAAATATTGGTTAAACTCTGGTTAAACAATTAAGGAGACAAATTTAATTTAATTTATTTTTAGTCAATTCTTTGTTTTTGCAGCTACTTTAACCATTCCAATCATCGTGCCTTCCATGCTGCCACTTACTTTAATCTTCGCATGGGTCATGATATTTGCAGTTTTCTTAATAAAGCCGCTTTGACATTCTATATCTCTATAGTAGATGCAGCTAATTATGTACCCAGTTCAGAGGAAATTTTAATTTGTCCCGATCGTACGCCTAACGAATTTGAAAACTATAAATATTGCAATGTTGAAGCAGGTTTGCAAAGAGCCGTGTTTGTCAGATCGGATACACCTTCAGAGCAGGAAGTAGCCGTACGTAAAATATTTGAAACAATAACGCAACGTTTTGGTACAAGAAGCGCCAATTTTAAATTCTTTGAAACATTTCAAGGTCAAGATGATGTGATTTTTAAGGTAAGTTGTATTCAATCAATGAAATTGTTATAAAATTTTATTAAAAAAAAAAATGCTAAAGAAAACGCTGAAGAAAGAACCTCCAACCTTAAAAAATTTATATTTGCAAAATTTTATCATTCAATTGTTTTTAATAGACTTTTGAACGAAAATATCAATTTTTTATTAAAATTTTGTTGTTTTAGCTGGATATTCTTATTCTTAAAATATTTTTATTTTAGAAAAACACAATTTCATTCGATTTTGTGCCGACCTATCGCAACGGGGTTGATGAAAATGTCTTTAATGAATTGCACTGCAACCAAGATGATGATTTCCATGATCACCGTGTTTTATTGTAAACAATGTTTGAAAGATGTTTAAGAATTAAATATTTAAAATAAATATTTCTTAAATAATTACATTATTTTTAAATATATAAAAAAATTTAATTTGAATACAATTCGAACAGCAATAATTCTCAACAATTATGAAGCTGCAGAGAATAAAAATTTTGTATTAATTTTTCAAAACATTTTTAAGAGAATCTAAAGCTCCTTTCGCGAGAGAGTCAATATTCATGAAATAACAGAGTTTTTAAATTACCACCATTTAAGGCCGTGTCAGATAGAACTTTTTCGCTTTGCGTGACGTTTCAAACTTTGAAAAAAAAGTGTAAAACGCAAGAGGTATGTCACAATAAAAACTTTGACAGCGCTTAATTATTGTTTGTTTACGTTAAAAGTGCATAGTAGTTTTTATATTTTCATTAAAATAATATTAAAAAATGTTATTGGAGGACATATTGGAATTGGTTCTAATCCTAATCTTAATGAATGAAGCATTTTTATATAACTACATGTATACATAAGAATATTAAAATAAACTATTTCCTATAGTTAAAATAATTTGTTACAAATTAATACTAGAAGCCTTTTTCAAAAATAATAAAGGAATAATATTTAATAAAAAAATTACATTTTAAAATACTTACCTCTTTTACTTTAGATTTTGCAAAAAATAATATACAAATGTATAGCAGCTAATTGTCAAAGCGCGCCAAAAGATGAGTGTTGACCAACTTTGCGCTTTGCTTTGCGTTAAAAGTGCTTTATGTGACATGTTTCATATAAGTTCATACATTTTATCTTAAATGTCAAAGCGAATTTGCAACGCAACGCAAAGCAAAAGTTTTATCTGACACGGCCTTTAGTTTGTTCAACGCATGAAATGTCATCTGTTAGGGATTGACAATTCCGACATCTTCAGCGACAGATTAATGAAATCAATGATATTTTCAATAAATTGTAATTTTTGCTGCACATTTTTGTAGACAACTGTAGAACTTTTTTAGGATTAATTAACTTTAATTTTTTTTAAATTTCTTAAAGCTTTAATGCTGAAAATTTTCATTTTTAAACTTTTATTTTTTAATTCCTCAAGCACTATGTCAGTTTTTAAAATAAAAATATTGTTTATTATTTTTTCAATGTTTCGCCACACCATTTGGTGGCATCTTTAGGAAATAAAAAATAATAAACAATCAGGCATGTTTTGAAATCCGCATGATATTTTGACTTTATATATATTTCGTCTCAAAGATTAATGCCTTTTACAAGACGTCCGCCAAGGAAATCCTCTCGTCCTCCTTGCAGAAGCATTCAAACATTTTATTTAGAAGACCCATTATAAACTGGTCAAGCACGCATGCTTCTAAATGTTTAGCAAATTTACAATCTAGAGCCAACTTTTACACTCTAGAAAACCAACTAGCGATAGACTTATCTTCGCCTTTGTATGAACTGTAAAACAGTTTGCGTTGTTTAAAAATAAT
Organism: Cistogaster globosa; assembly: GCA_937654795.1. Taxonomy (NCBI): domain Eukaryota; kingdom Metazoa; phylum Arthropoda; class Insecta; order Diptera; family Tachinidae; genus Cistogaster; species Cistogaster globosa. Next base: position 118,642,942 of record OW569406.1, on the reverse strand, counting down.
CTTCGGAGGTGTATAGTGTGTCTCTAAAAATTCACATAAGTCCTTATAAGTCTTTTGCATCGGAGACTCTGGGCTGCACAAGCTGTGTAAAATGTCTCGGCCCCAATTAATTTTAACAATATTGCCTTTTTCATATTGTCATCAGCATAAAATTATTTCACACAAATGAATACCCAACCGTTCTTTCCATAAGATTCAGTTATCAGAATTAGGCGAAAACTCGCTAAGACCATGTGATTGCATGAATGTAAACATACTGGCGTTGCTGATACTTGGTGCTGCTTGTGTCATCTTGGAACGTACGATTCGTACACACACTTTATTTAAGCCATAAAATTTTACTTCAACGAGACATGTGGTTATAACAGAACCTTATTAGTTATTGGGTTATTTTTTTTTTCTCTTTGACCTTCATCGCCAATTTGTTGTGTATTGCCGAAGTAAACTCAAACAACGTGCTTTCTTTTTGCTGACAAAAATACCTCTGTCTTTTTATTAAAGGCCGGGGCACATAGAATCCGTCATACGTTAAACTTTGACGAATTCAACTGACAAGTAAGTTAAAATACATGTTTTCCTATGAGCGTTGTCACAATCAATACGTGTCCGTCAACGCAAAGTACGAAAGTTGGTCAACTTTTAACTTTTGACGTACGTTGAATACTTTGACAACTATCAACTGCTTCTTCTTCTCTGTTTTCTTTTAACTCTTGCTGTGTTTCAATTGTGTTTTGTGATTTTAATAAAACAATTTTGGTGGCAAACAATAAAATACAAATTCAATTAATTTAAAAAGTGAATAAAATACAAATTAAATTTAAAAGTGAATAAAAATAGAGAGCAAGCTTTGGTTTAACATCCTTCAGCAAAGTATTCATTGTGCCAACCTCATCCGTCGTTACTTTCACTTTAGTTGAATTTGTCAAAGTTTAACGTATGACGGATTCTATGTGCCCCGGCCTTAATTCATTTTGACAGAATATAAACTAACTACAAGAAGGAGTTGCCAGATTACTTTATTTTTATAAATATCCAACAGTTGCTTTAAAATTATTTTTTTTATAAAAACAATGCCTTGAAAAATACTAAAAAGAAAATTTCTTATGGAATTCAGAACATGACTAAATTTTTTTATTTTAAAAACTGACCAAGTGCTTAAGAAACGGTCAAAAAACATTAATATTTAAATTTAAAATTGTTTTTTTTTCACACATCAAATGATTTTCTTTTAATGCAGATATAGTTTTTGGTTTTCATGCTCAGAAGTCTATGGAACAGTATTTTCCAGCATTATTATTAAAACTCCAGGAAGCTCTGGATCGCAGTACTTAGATCTGCTTAATCTGTCAAGTAGATTAGAAAATTCAAATGCTGTTTTTTACCCTTCTTCACAGGTGGCAAAAGGGTGTTTTTAAGTTTGTCATTCCGTTTGTAATTTCTCAATATCCATATCCAACCCCATAAAGTACTTAAAGTATATATATTCTGACTCCTTATGTATAGCGAAGTCGATAGAGCAATATCCGTCCGCCCGTTCAGCCTTATTCGGGTTGAATTCAATTTTGCGAGAGTAGAGAAAATTTAAATACGTCAATAGATCAGACATAGGTTTGGAAATTTTGCTATTGAAAATCAGCAAAATCAGCCCATGTCCTTCGAAGTAGCGGGCGAAACACCACGCCTGTCTTTAATTTTTTCATAACATTTCGAACAAAGTATAATGAATAACAAAAAAAAAAAAAATACGTGGAGCGATAGAATTTAATAATAAGAAAAAACCTCATGAGCGGGAGAACGGCGAGCGGCAAAGCGACGAGCTTAAGCGGCAAGTGGCTTATTACTGAGCGTCATTTCTGAGCAGTTAGTTTTTAAAATGCCATTGTCAAGAGAGGTTTGTGTAATGTTTATACGCGAAAATCGCATTCATATCTACAAGAATTTAAGACGTTTAAGAAAAAAAGAAGATTTGGTATTCATTCTACAAATCAAGCAAGGCGTCATTACGGCGAATTTAACCATTTATATACAAATCTTCGACAATTTCGAGACAACAGTGGCTTTGATGAAAGTCATCATATCAAAATATTGCCATCTTATTTTGTTTGTATGAGTTCTAGAGCCAGGTGCTACTGGTGGATTTTTTTTGCAAAGTTTTTCGGAATGTGTCTTTTAAATTTTTCTACTTTGCTTTTTCTCCTAGAAATAAAAAATAATATAATTATAATAAATATACATTTATTATTTGAACCTAAATGAAATGTAATAAAAAAATATATAAATTAAATTAAATAAAATCTTACCTGTGCAACCATAAATTTCACCAACTTCACTCCATAATTTATCAGCTATATTTTTATTCTTAAAATCTGGGAATTTATCTTGCCATAATAGAGGTCGGTTTTGATGAAATTATAAGCTTCACATTTACTTTTGCCATGTTTATACTTTGCCGCTCAAAAATCAACTGAAAATTAGAACAAGTCCTATTACTGAGCGGCGCCGCTTAGGCGCTCAGAAATGCCGCTTAGCCCCTCAAAAATGCTGCTCATTGCGTGACCACTTCAGGAGTATTCCATATGTTTTCATTTTTTTCCGCTCTGCCGCTCATTGCGTAGCCTCGCTCTTATGGGCCTCTAATTTTTTATAGAAAAATACGACTGTGCACCATATTTTTTAAAGTATTAATATGGATATCATTTAAAAGCTTTTGAAGAGATTTTTTTTTTAAATTGCCAAAATTTTTTAAAATGCTTAACCCATTAAGAGACGATTAAATTTTTATGTTAAACAATATTCGTACTCAATTTTTTTTATTTATTTTTTAATTTGCTGTCACCCCAATATTTGTTTTTTTGATTGGCATGAACATTTTATTTCGTCCTTATTATTTTTTCCACAAGTGTATATACATACATATACACATATAACACCGTATAGTAATTTATTAATAATTAAATTTAAAACTTTGATCTCCAAAGCTTTTTTTGCAACTCTGCTATTTTGTAAATTTAATAAATTAATTAAATAAAAAATAAATGAACATTTATTGTTCCAATATATAAATTTACATACAGCAAATAAGATTTTTTTTCATAGAACAGATTAACAACACCTTTGGGGGTTTTACCATTTGTACTGAGTTTTTTTTTTCAATTGACAAATGTTTTGATTAATACGAGCAAAGCAAAAAAAAAAATGCGAATGCCCATAAAGGCCAGGATTCACTATCATACACAACCGTACGATTTAATCACACAAAAATCTGACAGAATTCTGTCCTACTTTAAAAATCGTTTCAAAATGGCGTCTTAGGTGCCACACTATTATACAAAAAAGATGCTTTTAAAATTTTGTTGTCGCTTTCTCCTCACCTTCAAAAAAAAATCAATTCTGATCGCATAGAAAAAATCATTTTATGAAATATTTCAAAAGATTATAAAATCGTACAGATCTGTCAAAAAGTCTGTCACACACCTACACTTTTAATCCACACTATCATACTTTTTAAGCACGCATGCAATTTATGACAGGTCGTACGACCGAGTGTGATAGTCAATTCTGGCCTTAATACTAGTCTTCGTCATGATCAAACAAGCTTTCGTCCACAGAGATGCTGCGCGCATAAATAGCTTACGGAAAAATCCGTGGACTCCAGCTGACTTAACGATTTTGAGAAGACTCATACGGAAAAATGAAAAACAAAATAGGCCGTGTTCTACATTATGCATTCATCAGTCGGCAAATAAATATTGAGGCTGGAATTGTATTGAATTGCAGGCAATTTGACTGCCTACTCCAAACAGATATATTTGCAGCCAGAAGAATAACATAAAAACTAACTAAAAAAATGAAAACACTTGGACAATATCATTAATGTAGTCCATGTAAATAGAAAATTCTGAGAAAAAATGAAGATGGATCGGGCATACGAAAAAGAAGATGTAAAAGATATTTCAGTCCATCTGATCTCTTACTATTTATGCCACCTACATCTGGCTGAAAATGGAATAAAACTCTTGTGTATGTTTCCATGCTTCAATGTCTGTTTTGGAGCTAAAGGAGGGCAAAGATACTCATAGGTGACAATAGAATATCAGACTCTATTGACTCTCTTGAACATCAACGCAATGTGGGTTGTGTTTCGCTGTTTTATTGATACTAAAATGGAATGTGTTCTGAGATTAGGGAACTTGATCCCGATATCTTCACGTTTTCTGCGTACAACACGCTTGTCATTAAGAGCTCATCCATTTGTGGTCAATTGGCCAGTAAACAGTTCATCTGTGAAAGCACCACTCCCTTTATTCTCTTTCCTATAACGTAATTTTCTAATTCTGACACAAAGCACTACTGAGTAGGGATTGTCCCCTGAGTACTGGTCTAAGATAAAAAACTTTTTATTTTATTGCTTTGATCATAAAACCGTTATCTCATGCTGTAAATGTTCCTTAATTTTTTGCGAATGACATCAATTTGCTTTGAAATATTTTGTAGACAGATAAGGAATTATTTTTAGTGGCTCATTTTAATAATTAGTTGCCCTTTTAACGCAGCATTAATTTCGTTGTTGTTTTCTTTTAAGCAAAAACCAAGCAAATCTTGAAAGATTATAGTGAAAAAGTTGCCAAATGTTTTTATAAGCAGTAATTTGAAATGACGTAAAACAAGTACAAAATTGCATTTACTTGGAATGATTAGTTTTACATCTGATTTAAATTTAAAATTTCAACAGAAGATAACTTTACTTTTACACCAACTTGTAGATTTTGTTTGTCTTTATTTTAATATTTCTTATCGTGCATAAACAAATTTTTGTTTTTTAATGTTCAGTGAATTCGAATAAATGTTTTCATCATTTAGTCATACATACATGGAAGTCATATGAACATTTATTTATTTAATCCATCATAAAATAATTAATTTATTATTTACATTAATTTATATTCGAGTACAAAATTGATTTTTAAAATTATAACAATAATGACACAATCAAAACAAACAATCAAACAGTAAAGAGATTTTTTTAGTGCAAAAGCAGCAACACATGTATGTATTTGCACTGTTTATAACTGTCATCTTGAATTAAATTTAGATTTGTGAAAAATCTAAGTTACGCTTGTGTCGTTTATCCAAGACGAATCAGTTATAAGGTGGTAGCAATAGCGAATTCGTTGATTTTTGCCGTTAGCCTAAGTGTCACACTCCATATATAAAAAATTTGCATTCTACTTTTTATACCCTTCACCACAAGCGAGAAATATCTATGTTTGTCATTCCATTTGCAATTTTCTTATAAATAGCGAAATCGATTGAGCGATGTCCGTCTGCACGTCCGTGTTAGTGTTGAAATCAACTTTGCCAAGCTGGTGCATTGAGCTAGATAAAATTTAAATGCGCCAATCGATTATACATAGTTTTGAAAAATTTGTGCTATTAAAAATCAGCAAGATCGGTCCATATCTTTCGAGGCAGCGGTCAAAACACCACGGCTGCCTTTGATTTTTCCATATCATTTCGAACAATGAAGTAACTCAAAAAAAAAAACAAATAAATGGAGCGATGGAGAATTAAAAAATAAGAAAAAAACATCAGGTGAAAAAATTGGCGCTCGCCCATTTTTTCCGAGTTATGGGCCTCTGAGCTTTTCATAAAAAAGTACGATTGTGCACCATATTTTCAAAGATATCAATATGGGTATCATTTAAAAGCTTTTAAAGAGATCTTTCAGAAAATACTAAATTTTAAAAACGATTAACCCATTTAGAGCCGATGACATTTTTATGTAATTTTTTTTTTAATTTTTTAATTCTCTTTCACCTCGATTTTTGTTATTTCGATTGGAGTTACTTTCCTCAAGTAGATTTACATATATGATGAAGGGTATATAAGATTCGTCATAACAGAATACAGCAAAATTCCTATTTTGATTGCAAATTATAAAAGCCAAAATTGGAAATTTCTAGTTATAAAATAAAAAGCATTTTTCCTTATGGGGAATGCAGCTCACGAGCTTTTTTTTAAATTTTATTCTCCATCGGAACCATTGTCGAATTATAGGAAATATTTGAAATAAATCATCAAATACCGTTTGTCCTCAAGTTATGCTGATACGTATGATCATCATTTTATTTACAGTGATGCCAGAAATTTTCATAGAAAAATCTTTATTTATCAAAAAAAAAAAATCTTGCAGATGAACAAGAGAAACATATTTATTGCAAACTTCGACAAAGTTGTAAACATTTACTCACTATCCGCTCTAGAAATATTTAACATTGTGTGCGAAAACTCTTCCACTGTAGCATTTTCTAAATTCTTAAAATATCTATTGAATTCATGTGGCGCGGAGTTTCCTAAATCCGTCATCTTAATTTCGTATCTCACTGTCTTAAATTTAGAAAAAAAAACTATTAGACTTGTTAGCGAAGAAACTTTTTTATTAATAACGTTTTCAGGGTCCATATGAGAAAGCTTTTTTTAAGGCTGCGTCGTTAAAGTCGTTAAAGTAGCGTTACCAGTTTATGAGTGTAAATAAGGCAATTTCAAGGCAATTTTCAACCTGTGGCCAATGTGCCAAAAATACAATAATCAAAATCTTTTTATTGGAAAAATTGCACCAGTCAACATCCATTTTTTATATCTTCTAACACCACGCCTTTTTTCACGCTCTCTCAGATAGGCTGGACTGTTGGACCGATCTTCTAGAAATTTTTACATAATATAACTGAGACTCTGGAGTATGATTAATAAGACACTTTTTTTACCACGCCTGTTTTAACGCTTACTTTTTTAATTATGTGCTTGCATCGATATGGCTTGTAGTATTTTCCATCAAACTGTACACAATTTATAGTCCAGCCACTTTTTTACATACTTCTAAATATTAAGGATGACTTATCCCAAGGGACAATTTAAGCCTCTCCTAAATAAAGTAACGACTTCGATGAAATTTTAAACTTAAATAGATCTGCGTACCGTAGAACACATTTACTTTTAAGTTTTGTTTTAATTCTCTTAGAGGCGGCGGTACAACGTTTGCGGGCCAGCTACAGAGTGATTTTTTAGCTACTATCTTTTTGGCAACACTGGTTTAAACAGCTGACGCACGTTTCGTGTTTTGTTTCACTGTTAAACATCTTTAATTTGGTCTAAAATTTAACCATGAATCGTCTTACAAACGAACAACGCTTGCAAATTATTGAATTTTATTATCAAAATGCGTGCTCTGTTAAGAAAGTTCATTTACCGAAAAATTGTGTTTAGCGACGAACCATATTTTTGGCTCAATTGGTACGTAAATAAGCAGAATTGTCGATTTTGGAGTGAATATTAGCCAGAAGCATTGCAAGAGCTACCAATGCATCCAAAAAAGACACAGTTTGGTGCGGTTTATGGGCTGGTGGCATCATTGGACCGTACTTCTTCAAAGATGATGCGAATTGTAACGTAACTAGCGCTACCGAGAGATGATATCCAAGTTTTTTGCCCAAAATGCAAGAGATTGACTTGTATGACGCGCAATAATGGACTTATTGAGAGGCGAGTTTGGTGAACATTTTATTTCACGTTCGGGACCGGTCAATTGGCCGTCGAGATCATGCGATTTAACGCCTTTAGACTATTTTTTGTGGGACTATATTAAAGCTCAAGTCTATACACACAAGCTCGCTTCAATTGACGCATTGGAAGACAACATTGAAGCATTTATTCGTGAGATACCGACCGAAATGTTGGAAAGAGTATGCCAAAACTGGACTAAGCGGATGGACCATTTGAGGCGTAGTCAAGGTCAACATTTGCATAAAATAATCTTCAAACATTAAATTATATGGACCGTACTATCGATTTATATAAAGATTTCATGCTTTTTTCTGAATTTTATGTTTTTTTTTTTTAAAAACTTTTCTATAGCTTTTGAAAAATCACTTTTGAGTTATAACCATAAAAATGGAAGTTTTAACTAACGGCAAGTTGTACTTATGACCTTTGGTCATAAAATCTGTCAGGTCGGAGTTACATTTTGAAATGCATGCACGTTTCTTGTGTGACATTGTGGTACCTGAGACAGAATTTCATCAAATTTTCTTATGAATGAATTGAACGATTGTGTACGATATTCATTTGTGACCTTTAGTCTTTAATAGTCACCGCTATTTTATGTTTAACTTTTATTATTTTACAAGAAAAAAAAAAGATGATGATATTTCTACCAATAACACAAAGGAACCAAATAATGGACCCAAGTGAGCTGTGGCAACATGGCTGCCTGCCTAACCGAACCAAATACAACATTTGTCAAAGCAATCTCAAGTTGCGCCCATTTCATTTAAAACATATTAAGGGCATATTTCGAAAATTATAGCGAATTCAAGAAAATGAAAATGTGGCATTACATTCTGCCAGCGTCTAATTTTTCTTGTTTTCTTTGGAAAACGTATGCATTTGTAAATAATTTTTCTTTTTAAAAAATGTTTAGAAATTAAATTAAAAATGAACTTTAAGCCGAAAAAGTAAAATTCTATTAAATTTAAAAAAATAAAAGTTTAGTCTAAAGGTTAAAATGAAACTGCAAACTTAGGCACGACTAATAAGGAAGAAGGAATAAAAATTATATCCGAAATGTAAAGGTGGATGACATTTTTTGTACCACTGGATTCTTAACACAAAAGTATTTAAATATTAAAATATTAATTTTTTTCAGTATAATTAAGCGACTTTCTATTAAAATTTTAGTACCCTGTATGTAAGTGGATGCACACATATGGCAATTGCATCATCGATACACTTAACAATTTGCTCACTTTATTTGTTGTTAACAATTTATATTTAATTGCTAAATAAATAAATTATTTACTTGCAAATAGAAGCGAGAAGAAATTAACAATTTAATTTCTTTAGAACAAAAAAGAAAGAAAAAATAAAATTAAATTAAAAAAAAAATGTCATCGATTTCTTTTTATTGTTATGATTGTTAATAAATTAAATGTGATCTATGTATTTGCTGACTGCTGTTAAAACTGACTGAGACAGACAATTATCTCTAATTTGGTATTCTTGAGGTGTTTCCGTAGAAGTTCTTTAAATTATAGAAAAATTGCACGTTCTGTTCTGTTTACAATTTATTTTTATTTTTTATTTTAACTTTATTTTTTTTATCAGTTTCTTTTGAATAAACTTTAGATGAACTGTGGCCAGGGTTTCAGTTGGTGAAACATCGCGGTGATTTTCTTGCTCGTTTCGTATTTTATAAAAAATTAACTTTGATTATTTTAATTATATAAAATGAACTATATCGTCGTTGTAGGCGTTTGTTGTTTTAATTATGTTGTTTTTCAGATTTTTTTTTTGCTGAAAATTAACTAGAGGGAAAATGCAATCAGCCAATTAATTTTTTTTAAATTTCTTGTAGAAATTTAATTGACAGTTTTTATAATTAAATATGAACATTAGTTTGTTTAATATAATGATTTTGGCAATTGCAATAATCTGTTGTATAAAAAGTATTTTTTATGGAAATTCTTTAATTTTTTTTATTTACTTGCTGACCCAGCAAACGTTGTAGCGGTCCCTCTAAGTACATAAAAAAACGTAAACCATGTTTGTTCCACGGTACGCAGATCGTGGTTGGCCAGGGTTCAACTTTTGCAGCAAATCAAAAAATTAAAATGTTTTTTTCTGTTTAATGGTATAAATACAAATTCAGAATTAACATTAAACATGCAGCCTCCTTCATCGGTACTTCTTCATAAAATATTCGCCGGCGATGTAAAAGAACTAATAAAATGGCTATATATACCTTTCTCTTTTCACCACCTGTCTTATCTCTCATCTATCCCTTTCATAAAGGAATGTAGCACGGTTACCAAAATAACTAAATAGGCATTATTGCCTGAAGTGCTACTTCTCTTTTAAAAAAAATTTAAAATTTTATTAAAATCGTTACGTTATCTAGGATAGACTTAAATTGTCCCTTGGGATGAGTCATCCTTTATATTTAGGAGTATGAAAAATATTTGTTGACCGATTCTTAAACGTTTATTTCTGCAGTGGCTGGACTATAAATTGTGTATAGTTTGATGAAAATTACCACAAAATATATCGATCGTAATTAAAAAAAGTGAGTGTTAAAGTAGGCGTGGTAAAAAATTATCCTATTAATTATACCGGAGTTTTAGTTATATTAAATTCAAGAAGATCGATCCATCAGTCTGACCTATTTATGAGGGCGTGAAAAAGGCGTGATGTTGAGGGGTATGTAAAACAGATGTTGACCGATCCTCAGACCTACCCGATATGCACACAAAATTTTATGAAAATTGGTCCAGCCATTTCGTAGGAGTTTAATCACAAACATCGCGACAGGATAATTTTATATATTAAGATAAAGAAATAAAATATTAGAAATACAACAACATAAAATTAAAATATTAAAACCAGCGTTTAAAAAGCTACTCTAAAAGTAGTCGTAGCGACAAAAAAAAGCCTACTTTTTAAGACACAAATTTGTTAAAAAATAGTAGCCAATATCCAGCTACTTCTACTTCTGAATTCACATTTAAAGATCAAACCATTACATACAGCTACAGCTCCAACTTTTTTAAATAGAAGTAGCGGTAGACGCTGCTTTTTTCCGAAGCATTAACGTTTTTGAGCTACAGCTACTTAAAAAAAATAAAGCGGTAAGTAGAAGTAGCCTCTTTGCTATTTCAGTTAAAGTATTGGTAGGGGTACAAAAAGCAAAAATATTCTACTCAATATTTTGCTGCAATTTGAAAAGTAGCCAAAAACGAAAACATTATTTCTGGCTACTTTGTGTTGATAATGAACATACTTTTTGGCTACTTTATATAAATACTTTATGCTTGGAGCTACGCAATACAAATATTTGCTTCTGGCTACTTACCGACAATAAGAAGAACGAAGAATTCGTTTCACACTCTCGACAATGGGGCAAAATAAAGTAAATTCGTAAATAATTAAAATAACATGTAATACTATTACAGTTTTTTTTAATTTAAAATAAATAAATTTTTTAATTTAAAACCGACTTCAAAATAGATTTTATCTGTCTGCCTATAACAGTTCAAGTGTATGGCCACATAAATTAGTTTACATTAACTTTTGGAACACCCTTATATCTGCAAACTTTATACTAGTTTAACTGTTCCATAGATTGGCAATATACATCAAATTCCAGCAAGTATAGGGTCACCCTTTAGTTTCCAATTTCAATTTATATACTTGCTGTTGTAGTAGATTTAGCAATCAGGTTCTGTGTAAATTTCAACCGTGCATCTGTAACGGTTCAACAGTTTGCCCATATACATCAGATTATATCAACTATTTAATTTTTAATATAACGTTTTTATACTTTTTATTATACCAACTAAGGTGTTTGTATACAACGATTCAAAAAATACGGCCACCCAGAACAAATTACATTAACTTTGGAAACACCCTTTAATACTTTAACTGAAATAGCAAAGAGGCTACTTCTACTTACCGCTTTATTTTTTTTTTAAGTAGCTGTAGCTTAAAAACTTTAATGCTTCGGAACGATGCAGCGTCTACCTCTACTTCTACTTGAAAAAGTTGGAGCTGTAGCCGTAGCTGTATTTAAAAAAGAGATAAGTAAAGTAGGAATTCAAACACTGATTAAAACTAGTAATATAAGCGCTTGTGTGAGTTTTATTTTGAAATTTTAAGAATTCAAATTTTTGCTTTTCTAACTCCCATCAAAGAGCTAAACATTAAAGTCGTAGGAATTTTCTGTGTTTATCCCTTCACTGTAGCATTAATGAAAGGAATTCTTTAAAAAGGCAAAATAATATTGATAATAATTTCTCTCATTCAAACTTTCTTAGATTTTTGGAAATATAAAAAATTTTAGAAAAGCTTTCCTAGCATTTTTCAACATTTTTATAACCTTCACTATTTAAAGTAAATAAAGGGGTTTATCTTAGCTTGTCATTCTGTTTGTAATTTCTACAATATCCACTTCCGACCCCATTAAGTAACTATATTTTGACTTCTTACGCATAGCGAAGTCGATTGCACAATTTCCATCTGTTCGTCCGTGTTAGTGCTGGCACTAGATGAGCTAGAGAAAATTTAAATACGCCAATCAGACAGAGTGTCGAAAGAGGTGGTATTGAAAATCAGCAGGATCAGGCCATGTCCCTCAAGGCAGTGGGTCAACACCAGGTCTGCCTTTAATTTTTCTATACCATTTGGAACAATGAAGTAAACTTGATCAAAAAAAAAAAACAAAAGTATGGAGCGATAGAGAATTAAAAAGAAGAAAAATACATCAACTAAAGAAATTGGCGCTCGCCCATATTTTCCGAGTTATGGGCCCCTGAACTTTTCATAAAAAAGTACGATTGTGCACCATATTTTTCAAGATATTAAGATGGGTATCATTTAAAAACTATCAAAGAGATCTTTTGAGAAAATACTAAAATTTTTTAAAATGCTTAACCCATTTAGAGCCGATGACATTTTTATGTATTTTTTTTTTAATTTTTCAATTCTCTATCACGCGAACATTTGTTTCTATTTTTGATAGAAGATTTGATAGCAGATATCAATATTTGGCATTTTGATTAAAGTTACTTCATTACACTAGATTAACACACATCGTGAAGGGCATATAAGATTCGATAAAAACAAATGTAGCACTTTTTTTATTTTTTCTTCAACACAGAAATAAATTGAATAACAACTTTTTTCATAAACTTGTTTATTCACAAATTTGTTTGATAATTCTGTTCGCCGGCCGGTAAATGCAGATTGTAGAAAAAACACACACAATGAATTTGCCAAGAAACAAAACAATAACAAACAATAGAATTTTAATGCAATTCTTTAAAACTTAAATATTCTAAAAACAACTTGGAAATTATTTAAGTGCTTAACTGGCAAATAACTGTCGAATGTAATTTACGTTTTCTTTTTTTTTTTTTTTCTTCACAATTATCTCATTAATTTAAAATTTCTAGTTGAAGTACATCGTGTATGATGAATATATGAACTGACTTTTAAAAACCTTCAATACAAATTAGCTAGAAATTGTTTTAATTTAAAATTATATGAAGCAGTTATCAGTCAGTTTAGCGTTTAAAATAAAATCTCAGTAGCTTAAGGCAATAATTTAAATCAGGCTGACTTAAGATTTCAGGTGCTCGAATTAGAATAGAAAAAATATGATTTTTTGCTAAATTTCTTTAAGTTCCTTAGATATGTAATTAATTTGTTTATTTTTTGTTTATATCGTTTATTTAATTGTTTAGTGAGATTTTTGGTTTATTGCGTTTTAAATATTTTTTATTCGAATGTGCAAAATATGCAATAAAATCGTTGTGGAAATAAGAAAAAGATGTTCAACAAATATAAAATGTTTTTTTTTAAATAACTTTTAGTTTTTTTTTTTTTTTTTTGATCACAACTCAAGTTTATTTTCCCAAAATTTCTTTTATTTATTGAGATGTTAAAGTTTCAAGTTTAAGTATTCATAAAAAATATATGTTTTTTTCTAAGACAAACTGCCAAATGTTACTCTTTGTTTTTGCTATAACGTTTGTCCATCTGTCTCAGGCCAATCAAAGTGACAAATGCTGAGGTGACAGAGAATTAAAAAATTAAAAAAAGAAAAAATAAAAAAATCCAAAAAAATTTTTTTTATCAGCTCTTAATGGGTTAAGCATTTTTGAAAAATTTTAGTATTTCCTTAAAGATCTCTTTAAAAGCTTTTAAATGACGCCCATATTGATATCTTAAAAAATATGATGCACAATCGTACTTTTTTTATGAGAAGTTCAGGGGCCCGTAACTCGGAAAACATGGGCAAGCGCCAATTTTATTTACTTGATATTTTTCCATTGTGGCAAAATAAATTTTTATAAAATTTTTATTTTTTTATTTTCATGTACTTCTTTTCAAAAAGAGTTTATTTTGGTAATCGCTTTCTTAAGTTCAGAGTTTGAAAATGAACGAGTTAAAATTTTAGTTCAAAGGCTCTCTTTAGTTTAAAATCTCTCTGAGTTCAAAATGAACTGTTGACGTATTGTTTGTACTTTTCCACTTTTAGTTCAAAAGCTCTTTTAGTTCCAATGTTTTTTTTTTTTTTTTTTTAAGTTTGATGGCAACAACACTGTAGCATTGCCAAAAAGGATGTTTAATATAATGCATGGCAACACTAATTTCATATCCGAAATCAACAAGGAAACACAGACCTGGATTCCATTTCATTTTGTCTGGTAGTTCAAATACAAGGTGTAGTTCAAAAATGAACTAGGTAATGTATGAACTAGTTCACTTAGTTCAATCGATGAAATCGTCTAAATGAACTAGTTCGTTTATGAACTAAACAAGTCCAAATCAAAAGCAATGGATGTTGATTGTAATTTAAACACTTTCTTAAATAATTTTGCATTCGTCTTATACTACCCAGCAAATTTACTACTACAGGCTCTTTTGCCCGCTTACAAGGTCATTTAATTCATGAGATCATTTAAATATATGAAAACATTCAAATGATTTGTTTTTTTCTATTACTTTTTCAACAGCTGATTTCCGTTACGAAGGCATAATTTTGGTGAAAAAGAACTCGAATATTCACTCCCTTAAAGAATTAAGAGGTGCAAAATCTTGTCACACTGGCTTCGGTCGTAATGTTGGATTTAAGATTCCCGTTACCAAATTGAAAAACTCACACATTTTGAAAGTGTCCATGGATCCTGAATTAACAGCTACCGAACGTGAGCTAAAAGCCTTATCGGAATTCTTTTCGCAATCATGTCTGGTGGGCACTTACTCACCATATCCGGAAACTGATCGCTTGTTAAGTAAGTTCCATGACAACATATGTCTGTTTGTCTTATTAAAAAAAACGTTTTTCTGTGTTTTAAATTAAAGAGAAAAAGTACTCGAATTTGTGTGCTCTTTGTAAGAAACCTGACCAGTGTAATTATCCTGATACCTTCTCGGGTTATAATGGTGCCATACGGACGAAGTAGCCTTTACTAAAGTTCAATTTATTAAGAAATACTTTGGCGTTAGTGTTATTTTTTCGTTGCCGAAATAACAATTATTTTGTTTAATTTTATTAAATATTTAATCGTTATTGTTTTCAAAACTTGTAGATGATTCCTGATCTTAAGGCTGCAGGTGATGCCTCGTCTAAATGAACTACACAAGTATAAAAAATAATCATCATATTAAATGTAAAATATTAAATGAAAATTAAAAGTTTTATCCTATTTATACAAGAGCTGCTGTATATATTTCTGGCCTAATAGTGAAAATGCGAATATTTGTAATCAAAAATGGTTTTATTGTTTTTCAAAGTATTCTCCAGCATGATTTACACACTTTTGCATGCGCTCAAACCAGTTGTCGAACCACTTTTTCCACTCCGATTGAGACACCTCTAAAACATGGTTTTTAAACACTTCAACAGCTTCTTCTGGCGACGAAAATCGTTGACCACGCATTTTTTTTCTTGATGTGCGGAAACAAAAAGAAGTCATTAGGTGCCAAGTCAGGGCTGTACGGCGGATGACCCATTAATTCGACGTTTTGGCCGATCAAAAACGCTCTGGTTTGAGCCGATGTGTGAGAGCTCGCATTGTCATGATGAACAATAATTCGTCTTCTCTTGTTGGTTTTTCGAATTTCTCCGATGACTTCAGGCAAGCAAATTTTAGTGTACCACTCAGAAGTGACCGTCCTACATTGCTCAAGCGGAGCAGTCGCCACATGACCAGTTTTGCCAAAGAAACAGGCGACCATTTGCTTCGAAGTGTTTCTTCCACGAACAACTTTCGTTGGATTTTGCTCGTCTTTGAAGACCCACACGGTCGATTGTTGTTTCGTTTCGGGCTCATACGCATAGATCCATGATTCGTCACCTGTGACGATTTTATAAACGTCTTTTGAAGCACCGCAATCGTATTTTTGCAACATTTCTTTGCACCAATCGACACGAGCCTTTTTTTGAGCGGCTTTTAAATTGTGCGGGATCCAACGAAAACAAACCTTTTTTACGGCCAGGTGTTCATGCAGTATCGAATGTATGCTGGTGGAAGAAATGTCCAAGGATGTCTCTATATCTCGGTATATCGCATTTCGATCTTGCATTATGAGTTCACGCACGGCATCAATGTTCTCTGGCATAACAGCCGTTTTTGGACGACCTTCACAGAATTCGTCTTTGAGCGAGCTTCGGCCACGATTAAATTCATTATACCAATTTTTCACAGTGCTATAGGATGGTGCTTCATCGCCATACAAAGATGTAAGTTCATCAATGCACTCTTGTCGTGATAATCCACGTCGAAAGTTGTAAAAAATGATGGCACGAAAATGTTCACGAGTTAATTCCATTTTTTTCTATATTAATTTTTTCAAGTCACTGTAAACAACACAAATAATGGTCGTACGTCAAAACGTTTTGAGTACGATTATGCTTAAAAATGACAAACTTTCCAATGGAAATGTCAGATTGCACTTGGCAGCACTGAGTGTTGCCAAGCCAGAAATATATATAGCAGTTCTCGTAACTGAAATTTAATATCAACAAAATGTTGTGTGGCAATAAAATAATATAACTGATACAATAATACGAAAAGAATGAAAATTCAAGTTCCTCGTAATTCCTTATTTTACATAGAAAAATGTTTTGTTTTTTGAGTTATTCGAATTACAAATTTAGCCTATGAATCTATCGAATAATCGATTAGTTATCTATTTAATAGCACTCTAATAGATCTTGTCATTTTTAATGTCTCAACTCAACACAGCAGTTGCAGTTGTTTAATTTTTAAAGGCTAATGGATCCTTTTCTTAATTCTATGCAATTTTTGCGAACGTCAAGAAAAAACCTGTAATCAATAATTTTAAAAATGGACGGTGTAAATAAAAATAAAAAAAAAAAAAATAAATAAATAAAAAATAAATAAAAAGGAAGAAGACAAAAAAAACTATTTGTGAATACATAAATATAACAAGTAGAAAATATTATTATTGCTTTTCTGGAATAATAATCAGTTTGTACGTATGAAAATGCTTATATTCATAATGAAGTGGGCAGAAAAAGAATACATTGCAATAAATTAAAAAAAAAAAAATAAAAGTTAAACAAACTTAAGTGACTACAAAAAAATAAGAACACAAACTGGTTAGATGAGTCTTTTTTATATATTTAAGAAAACAGTGTTTAAATAAAGTTAAAAACTAAAACTAAATTGTAGTTTCTTGTACCCGGCATTGTTCGGCGTTTTGTATCACATCGGAATGGCCTTAATTTTTTTTGCATTTTTTAAAAAATTACTTAATCTCCGCTATCCTAAATATCTTTTCACTTGAAATGTTTTCTCTTTTCTCAAAATTACAATCGTGAAAAATTCACGTAAACAAAAATTCCCCTTATAGTTATTGATTTTTTTTCTCGAGATTTTTTTATTTTTCCCTTGGATTTGTTCACTTTAATTTAACTGGGGGAACTGCATATATTATGCCAGTTTTTATCACTTATAATTACAATATTCAAATACATTTTTTAATTCAGGATCAGTTTCTGCAGCCCAGACTGACATTTTACTCGACATGATGCAAAACAAAGAGATCTACTGCTTGTAAATTTATAAAGATTTTTTTTTAAGAAATGTCATCAAATGAGAAAGGGAGATATAAAAAATCATTACAAATTTTGTTGTTAAAATGGGTCAGCAATGTCTTGGGTAACTTCAAAGGGTTATACGCGTCTTGCACGTCAAGTTTTTGTAATAAAAATTTTATTTGTTTTTAAACTTCAATTTACAAATTTTCACTAAGCTTATTCTTCCTTCTTACATTCAATGTTGTTTGATAGCTTATTAATTTTGAACAGCTGTTCAATGAATATTTCATGGGAAAACCATGATAGCAATTTTTACTTCGATGGGAATGAAAATTTCATGCGAACAAAAATTTCTCTTCTTATTCATGATATGGGTGAATCATTTTTTGAATATTTAATTTAGGTCTGCTATTATAAGTTATCAATACTTAAGTGGGATTGTGTGAGGTAAATAGTTCGTTACCGGATACATTTTAAACATAAACGTTGCATCAAATCAAGGCCCTAAGCAATAAAGGAACTTAACATAGAAGCACTGTTGTGTTAATTTATTTACCCGGTTGCCAATACTGCAGAAATTTCAATTCAAAACTAAAAGACTTCAATTTTTATAGCAATTTTTTTTTAAATATTTTAGCGCCTTGAAGTTTAGAATATCAATCCAGTTACATCCTGTCCAAGTTCACTTTTCTAGAAATAGGTGAAACTTAATCCAAGTTTCGAGACGAATTTTATTCGCTGATGGGCTTAGCCGCTTTAACTTATATAAAGATTTATAATTCTTCCAAAAAAAAGCCAACTTCGAAAAAGATTTTAGCGGTCACATACATTATTTTACATTAATTATAGGGATACATTTTAATTTAAAATATTAACTATTTATACTTCCTAGACAAAGCAGTGAACATTATATCTAATGTTCCAGTGTTTGTATATAACGGTTTAGAAGATAGATCCATAAAGGTCAAATAACACCAATTATAATAACAACCTTTAATTTATGCATTAAAATTGTACACTTGTTCTTATAGCAGACTTCGCGATATAGGTTCCTTGTAAATTTCAACCGATTCAACAGTTCGATCACATTTACCAAATAACATCAATTATTGGGACTCCCTTTAATTTCCAAATTCAAATTTTATATTTGCTTTTATACCGAATTTTACAATAAAGATTTTTTTAAATTTCAACCGTCTCTCTAAGACTGTTTAACAGTTTGGTTACATACATCTAATTACATCAAACATTGTAACACCCTTTAATTTACAATTTTAAATATATATATTTGTTTTTATAACAGTCATAGTAATCGAAACTCTGTTTAATTTTCAAGCGTTTGTCTATAACGGTTCAAAAGATAGTCACATAAGTTAATTTGTGTCACCTATAGGGACACCGATATATCATTTTACATAAAAATGTCATTGACTAAAAATTAAAAAAAAATAGTATTTCCTGAAAGATCCCTTCAAAAGCTTTTAAATGATACCCATATTGACCATATTGACGAATGAACTTTTTTATGAAAATTTCAGAGACCCATAACTCGAAAAATATGGGCGAGCGCCAATTGTTTAACTTCATGTTTTTTCTTTCTAATTTTTTACTTCTTTATCGCTCCATATAATTGTTTTTTTGATTGGAGTTACTTTATTGTTCCAAATGATATAGAAAAATTAGAGGTAGGCGTGGTGTTTTGCCCGCTGCCTCGAAGGACACTGACCAATCTTACTGGTTTTCTATAGCAACTCTTTCAAAACAATTTTCTCGAGCTTATCTTGTGTCTGATAAAATTGATGTTAACATTAACACGGATGGACAGACGGACATCGCTCAATCGACTTCGCTATGCATAAGGACACAAAATATATATTTTTTGTGGGGGTCAGATATGGATATTGTAGAAATTATATTTTTTGTAATGAAGGGTGTAAAAAAACACATGAATAGATAACATCCTTTTTTTTAAGTCGGTTAATGAGCATGAAACAAACATAGTTTTTCATACATAATTTAATAAAGATAATCCTCCCATATCAGATAAATTTTTTAAAACAGAAAAGAGTGGCAACATTTTTTTATAAAGATCGATGTTTATAATCATATAATAATCCAATATTTATAAGAGGTATTAGAGGAAATTTGGAAAAAAAAATTTTTTTTATGTGCTCTGAAATAACCTGGTCAGCTGCTTTGTCCAGAGTGAATAATATCCAAAGAAACATATTCAAGGATGAAACCAAGTCTATTTGTGTAACAATCTAGCCCGTATATCTTGATTTATAACTAAATTCTCGAAAGGCTTCTACAGAGTTGTTTAAACAGACTCTTTATAAAAACAAACTCAAATTTAAAGAAGCCATTAGCTTAGAGTTTCATAAAATGTCATCTCTGCAGTGAGAATACCCTTGGTGACACGAACTACACTCAAATGATTTCTAAAATATTTTTATCCAACCCTCTACAATTATAAATTTATGTGTCATTACTAGACTTGTGTAGTTCATAAACGAACTAGTTCATTTAAATGATTCCGCCGATTGAACTAATTCATACTTTTAAGTATAACAGGCTCACTTTTGAACTATTCTTTGTATTTGAACTACCAGACAAGATGAAGTGGAATCCAGGTCTGTGTTTCCTTGTTGACTATTTCGGACATGAAATTAGTGCTGCCACGCATTTTATTAAACATTCATATTGGCAATGCTACGGTGTTGTTGCCATCATTTTTAAAAAGAACTTTTGAAGTAAAGAAAGCGTTTGAACTAAAAGCTGAAAAGTACAAACAAAACGTCAACATTTGAACTATTAGAGATTTTGATCTAAAGAGAGCCTTTGAACTAAAATTATTACTTGTTCATTTTCAAATTTTGAACTAAAAAGAGCCATCACTAAATTGAACTATATTGCACAAGTCTAGTCATTACATCAACAAGCAAATCTGTTTCATAGGCTCTTCCCAATATAATTCTCTTGATAACTTTAGGGTACAAAATACTGAAAATCGCAGATCGATTTTTTGCTGTTTTAAAAGAGCTTCTTTCTACGTTTTTGCGGGTCCTGTCTTTAAATGCCCTGTAGACAATTTTCTGGGTTGAAAATTTGTTATGAATTTAATTTTGCCTTCAAACAACTTAAAAATCTTTTTCTATTCTTGATTTTATTATATCACATTCGAAATTATTTTAATTGTCCGTATTTATGTTCATAAATATTCCCATAGCTTTGACAGTTTAAAAGCCGCTTAGAAATCTTGTTTCAAGAAATATGGCACTGCCTTAAATACTTTCAAATATATTTTTAAAGTGAAGCCAAAAAATGTACAACTTACTTGCAAATTTCATCAAAAAGGTTTTCGGAATATTAAAAAAAAAATGGGGGCATAATAGTGAAATCAAGGCGAATCAATTAATATGTCATCGCGAGACCATCTGCAATTGATTCGCCTTGGGGAAATTAATGTACCAATTGGCGGCGCTGGAGAAATTATTCATTTTCACCTTCGCTGGCCGGGCGTCAAACTCCATAAATAAAAAAAATCTACTTCAAATTTATTTTTGTTTAAGAGTTTTAATTTTTATAACTGAGAAAGTTGATGAATAGGCCTCTGCTATCACTTGGTATCATGGCGAAATCAAATACCAGGTGGTGGCAGTGGCGAATTCGTTCATTTTCGCCGTTGCAGAAAATGTCAAACTTCATATGAAGAAAATTTTTGCTTTTTTTATATATTGATTTGACATTTTTTGCAACGGCAAAAATTAATGATTTCGCCACTGCCACCACCTGGTACATAATTTCGCCATGTCATATACGAGATTGTGGCGGTGGCGAATTCATTAATTTTACCTTCGCTGGCTGAGCGGCAAACTCCATACATAAAAAAATCTGCTTCAAATTTATTTTTGTTTGAAATTTTACATTTCTATCACTTGGTGTATTATGACGCCATAGGAGGGCAGCAAAATTTGGTATCCACTACAAATAATTATGAGCTCCTTAACCAAGTGCTCTTTATTTTTCCTACCAAAACACTGTTTGCTAAATAAAATATTATCTAGAACTGCTGCTTTATACTTTTTCTATATTCGTAAGTTATTTTATTTTTTTTTTTTTTATTAAATTGTATGCTAATAGCAGTTTCGTTTAACACTTAAATATCTATAAGTTTACTAAAACACCCTACACTGATGAGAAATTATTTTCACTAAATAATAAATTAATTAATGGATGAGACATTCATTAGTCGCTTACTCTGTCTCATTTTAATGAACAGAATTGTCCGCCACTTACCTCGTGTGATTTAACAAAATCAATACATTTTTGTGATTTTTTGTAGATTCCTGACTTATTAAAAATTAACGTCTCAAAGTTATATTTCTGTTTTTAAATCAATACACATGTTTTCGAAATTATTTGTGCCCGTTTTTAAAATTAATTCTATTTAATTTTATAATTATTTTATTTTAATAAGAAAACACTTTTATTGATAACAAATAAAAAAAAAAACAGAAAAAAAAAATGTTTATAAATAAAAAGAGCTTAAATAGCAATATTTTTTTAAATAATTACATATTGTCGATGAAAATATGGAAATTTATATTACGTCAGTTTTAATGCAATGAAAAATTGTAGATGTTGCGGTTTTTAAATCCAGTCTAAGAAATGTAACAACAAAAGAAAGACAAAGATAATTGAATTTAAGTTAAAGTTGAAATTAACTGCGAAATCGAAAATCAATTTGGAAATGCTTGTTAGTGCGAATAATTAAACGCCCAAGGGGTACACAGGTAAACCCATGGCGAAATAATTTACCAGGTGGCAGCATAGGCGAATTCAGTATTTTTGCTGGCGTACACCACTGTCAAACTCCATACATAAAAAATTTGTGTACATTTTTTATATATGGAGTTTGACAGTCGTGTATACCAGCAAAAAATACTGAATTCGCCTACGCTGCCACCTGGTAATTTATTCGCCTTGGGTAAACCTATTGTTTTTGCTGCAATGTTTGCCCTTCTGTCACAGGGCTGTATCTTTAGAGCTATGTTAACTACACACTTTGTGAAGTCCCCATAAAACCGGTATTTTCGGGTCGTTCCAAAGCAAAAATCGTTAACTGTTGGAAGAAGGTTCTATATTTGTGTATTTCTTTGCTTAAATAAGGCGATGTAAAAATATATTTTTATTTTTAATTTCTAATGAACACGATCCTTAAATAAAAAGGTTTATTTACGGAAAATTAACATCCAGAATCTTAGAGTTTTCAATTTAGTTTTTTTCGTGGGTCAATTATGTTTTGCAAAACAATCGAAAATAGGAGACTTCATTCAACTAAAGGCGTATATAGGTATGCAAGGCGAATTCAGTGTTTCTTGCTGTACTGTGTGTATCAAAAACAGCTGGCTCGACAAATTCGTAAAATGTGGCAGCGCCGCTACATCAATACAACAACAAAAACAGGCACTTAATTGTGTTGTTAACTTTAGAACACAATTAATTACTGCACTTTTTTTCATTACCCTTTTTAAAAAACATTTTTTACTATGATTCGTTTTTTACATTGATTTAAAACTCTTTTTACAGTTATTTTTTAAAGAATAAAAAAAAGAAATTTTGTAATATAAAATGATTCACAGGGTAAAATTAATTCGCCTTGAGCTGGCTAAAAAATGAAACGAAGAGAAACTAAAGCAAAAAAGTTTAAGTCTTTTTAAAAGATTAAAAATTTTTGAATTGAAATAATTTCTAACGTTGGGCCATGCCCAGGTGGTGGCGGTTACGAATTTGTTAATTTTCGCCGCTGCAAGAAATATAAAAATTCATATAAAAAATTTGACGCAGATTCTTTACATAAGTATTTTGACATTTCCACTAAAGGCGAAAATGAATGAATTTGCCACTGCTACTACCTGGTACGTAATTTCTACAATCGCTGGTCCAAGGCGAATTCTTTGTAACTTAAAGTTAGAAGAGTAGAAAAAGAGAGTAAAACAGAGAACAGAGAATTTCTGCTGCTTTTAAACACTATCACTTCAACTGAACTGCAAAGGTCCATAGTCCTTAAGCGAAGAGAAAAATTGTGTCACGTATTAGAAATTCTTTAAAAAAAATTTTTTTTGGAGAAAGGTTGGTGTGAATTTTTTCTGAATATAGCTTAGCCCTATCTAGGCAGGCCTTTTACCAGCCAGAAGCAGTCAGATCTCAAGGGACAAATAGATACATCTGATAGTTTGTGTCCTGCTAATCTGCTTTAAAGCGAACTAACTGGGAATGCCAGTGATCTCGTAAGATTACCTGAAGGATATTGAAGCTTTTATAGCCTCAGGAGGACTGCAAATCTGCTAAGGTCGCTATAAGATACACTTTAAAACAGGTGTCCACGCTAAGAGCTTAATTCTTCCATAAAAACAACTTCTGCAGAAGATACCACCAGAATGAAATCGAGCGAACAATGAAGCAGTAGTTCAGTTACTTCTGGCCATTTTTTTTTTGGCATTCCAAGACTGCAAAATATAGCAGATTTCTCTGTTGTGACAGTAGTAGGATAATTTCAGTTATTCGGGTTTAGAAAAGGCTTGTCACTAGGCCTGATATAGTTTTGGGGGAACCCTAGGAACCTTATTCACGTTCTCTTCTCAGACAACACAACGGAAGCATTAAGACTAAGAGGATTTAATCTCTAACACTTAGAATTGGCAATCGGTGCAACCTGGACGTAATAATTAATTTAAAAAATATAAAGCAAACTTGAGCAATTTCGATGACAAAAATATTCAAATCGTAGAGATTCAAATACATCGAACACAGTCGTTATATTTATTTTCCATTTACTAGAAAGTAATTTTCAATACAAAAAGTATCAGGGACCTCAGCTTGCAATTCTTAAAGAACTAAATAAAATCTACTCAACTGAAGGGAAGTTTTTTAGACATAAACTAGAATAAAAAATAGGTTCTCTATTATTTCGCAAAGATTTTATTCTCCTTTTTCATCTCTTTTGAAATCTCATTAAATCTCAATTCTCGGTGTTAAACTCAGTAAAAGTTTTAAAAGATAATTTTCTCGTAATTGTTTATTTTAGAACTAAAGCAATAAAAAATGTTTCATATACAATTTAAGTGCGATTCTAAATTTAACTTTAGTGCTTAGAAATGTGTTTTATTTTTAATTATATCTTATTTCTTTGAATCACCTAAACAATCTAGAACAACAACAAAAAATTGTATTAAGAATTTTACCTGAATTTCTATAACAGAACCATGGCGAAATCATGTACCAGGTGGTGGCAGTGGCGAATTCATTCTTTTTTTGCCGTTGCAGAAAATGTCAAACTCCATATCATGCCGAAAAAATACTAGATGGTCTCGATCAAAGCGAATCAATTTACCAGGTGGCAGCGTAGGCGAATTCAGTATTTTTTGCTGGTAAACATGACTGTCAAACTCCATATAAAAAAAATGTACACATATTTCTTATATATGAAGTTTGACAGTCGTGTATACCAGCAAAAAATACTGAATTCGTCTACGCTGCCACCTGGTAAATTGATTCGCCTTGGGTCTCGATAGCGAATTCATTGATTTTCACCAAAAAGTGTCAAACAACATATAAAAAAAATTAAACACATATTTTATATATGGCGTTTGACATTTCAGGTTTTGGCGAAAATTATTGAATTCGCCACTGCCACCACTTGGTGCATAATTTCGATTTATTAACAAATTTATTATTGGTTTTAGTAAACAAAATTCATGGAAAAAAATTTAAGTGAATAAAATAAATTTACATAAAAATGTCATCAATGTTGACAGCTCACTTAATGGGTTAAGCATTTTTAAAAATTTTAATATTTCCTGAAAGATCTCTCCAAAAGCTTTTAAATGACATGGATGACATTGATGTCTTAAAAAATATGAAGCAAAATCGTACTTTTCTATGAAAATTTCAGAGGCCCATAAAGCGGAAATAATGGGCGAGCGCCAATTTTTTTACATGATGTTTTTTTCTTATATCTTAATTCTCTATCGGCCCATTTTTTGATTTTTTGATTGGAGTTACTTCAGTGTTGCAAATGATATGGAAAAATTAAAGGCAGGCGTGTTGTTTTGCCCGCTGCTTCGAAGGCCACGGATCGATCTTGCTGATTTTTAATAGCAAAATTTTTGAAAGTATGTCTGATCGTTTGGCGTATTTAAATTTTCTTTAGCTCATCTGGTGCACAGTTGATATCAACACTAACACGGACGGACAGATGGACATCACTAAATGACTTCGTAAAAGAACTCAGAATGTATAAATTTTATAGAGTCGGAAATGGATATTGTAGAAATTACAAATGGAATGAAAAACTTAAATATACCATTTTTCCAGCTGTAGTGAAGGGTATAATAAAAATAAAATGCAAATAACAAAAAAAAAAAAAAATAAAAAATAAGAACACAAATATTGACCAAAACAGACATAAAAAGCATTTTGCATTGCAGATACTTAAAAAAGCATTTAAGCATTTAAACTCATAAGAAAAAAGAAGAAAAAATAAATAATAAAATTGATTATAATAGGTGAATCCCAAAAGCAAACCAAACCAAAGTCAAGCCAAGCAACAGATGTATGGAAGCAGCAGCTTTATATACAAACTCAGTTTACACAAACACTTTTGTATAAAAAAATAAATAAAAAAAAATAATAAAAGTCATCATAGATACACATTTATGTATATTTACACATACAACAAAGAAAATGCAAACAAATTACAAACATCGTATAGATACAGATAGTGAGAAGAACATTTGCTTGTCTGTCAGAAAATCGCATTCAGCTCGAGTTTGAAGTTTTTGCGTATAAAAAGAAACTGGCTGCACTTGAACAACAAGCAGTTTAGCAAGTGATCTCAAATCGAGAAGAGGTTCTTACATTTTAATTTTTTTTTTGTGTTGCACTTCATAAAACAGCGTTAATTGAACTTAATTATGATATTAATTAAATTAATTAAACTAGCAACGGTGCTAGGAATTTTAGCTTTTGCTCAAGCTGAAGAACAAATTTGTAAGAATATTTCAACAAAATTATTATCATTTTAACACACACAATGAATTTTAAATAATTAATAAAATTTTTTTTTAAGATCGTATGTGCGTTCCTGAAAGATATTATAATGATTGCTTAAACTTGCTTAAGGATCCCTCGGAAGCTGGTATTCGTATGGAGTGTGTAGCTGGCAGAGATCGTATCGATTGTTTGGACATGATCAATCAACGTAAAGCAGATGTTTTGGCCTCCGAACCCGAAGATATGTACGTCGCCTATCATACCAAAAATGCCGATTACCGTGTCATTTCAGAAATCAGAACTAAAGATGATAAAGATGGTGAGTACAGAGTGTAAAATTTATAAAAGTTTTAAAAAAAGTTAATTTTTGGTGTTAAAAAAATCAATTTTTTTTTACTTATTTTCAATTTCAAAATGAGAATAGTTTTCAAATTTGTAGTACTTAATAGTAATATTTTAAATGGGAACAATTATTTTCAAAATGAGAATCGTAAATTGTAAAGTGAGAATTTTTAGAAAAAAAAAAAAAAAAATAATTTTTCTACAAAATTTTTAGTGGTTTGAAAAAAGCAAAAATTTAACATTTAATTTTTCAAAGTAAAAATTTTTGCAAAAAATATTCTTCCACACAAATAATTATTTTTAAAAAAATATCAGAATTAAAATATTTTAACAGCAAAAGTGAATAATTTTCTTTTACCACATTAACAACACAAAATTATTGTTCGCTCATTTATAAAATGTTTTAACTTCACATTAAAATTTAAAAAGTAAAGTGTGAAAAATTTAATTTTCTTAAAGAAAATTAAGTGAAATTTTGTTGTTGCTGTTTAAAAAAAAATTTAATTTATAAAGCTTTGTTACATTCGTTTCAAGTCAAGGGGAATTTGGTAACTGACTGATTTCGTAAAATAAATTCTTTTAGGCCCCTTCAATAATTTTGTAAAATGTGCCGAAAAATTTAGGAAAAAAAATTAAAAAATCCCTTACACAAAGTTAAAATAAGACTATTATTTGAAATAATAATTCTAGAATTATATTAATTTTGTATAATTTGTTAACAATTTTTTACTTTATAATCAAAACTTGGCTCGATTTCTCTATAAATTTTTAAAACTTTCAAAAAAATTTTTTCATTTTGTCTTGTTCCATATTTAATATTTTATATTTAAAAACATATTTGATCTCAATATAAAATGTTAAGGTTTAATAATATTAGACTTCAAGGGCAGTCATTTAAAATAAACGCTACCAAAGTAGCAACGTCTCCATTATCCCTGCATTCGTGGTTGCCATATCAGAATTGTTAATTTCAAGAGATAGTTCTTTTGAAAAACTTCAATACAAAAATATGGAAAATTCTCCCTATAACTGGTTTAAAAAAATGCTCGAAACAAAAGTGCCATCAATACTGAACCACCATCAAAACTGGACCCACGGGTTAATACATAAAATAACTGTCAAGAGATAGAAAAACAAATCGCTTTTTAAGCCCTTCAACTCAGGTGAAAAAAGGGCGTTTCAAAGTTCCTCATTCCATTTGTAATTTCTGCAGTTTTTATTTCCCACCCCATAAACTGTACATATTCTAAGTCCTTATGTATAGCCAAGGCGCCATGTCCTTGTGTCCGTCCGTGTTAGTGCTGAAATCAACTTTGCCAAGGCAATAGATGCGCTAAAAAAAATTAAATATGCCAATCAATCAGACATAGTTTCAAAAATTTTGCTATTGAAAATCAGCATGATCGTTCCGTGTCCTTTAAGGCAGCGGACAGAACACCACGGCTGTCCTTCAAGGCAGCGGACAGAACACCACGGCTGTCTCTAAATTTTTCATATCATTTATAACAAATCTTTTTTAGTAAAGTAACTTCAATCAAAAAAAAAAAAAAAAAAAAAAAAATCAAATGTATTGGACGATAGAGAATTAAAAAATATGAAAAAAAATTTAAGTTAAAAAAAATTTGCGCTCGCCCATATTTTCCGAGTTGTGGGCCTCTGAACTTTTCGTAGAAATAACCGATTGTGCGTCATATATTTTAGAACATCAATATGGACATCATTTAAAAACTTTTGAAAAGATCTTTCAGGAAATACTAAAATTTTTTAAAAATGCTTAACCCATTAAGAGCCAATAAAATTTTTGTATCAAAAAATTTTTTTTCTTTTTAAATTTTTCTGTCACCCCAATATTTGCTTTTTGTTTATTGGAGTTACTTCACTAAACTAAATTTACCTAAGTATGTGGTGAAGAGTATATATGAATATAGCCTTCTTACTTGTTATATTTTGTTTAAGTCCTCTTCATTCTTTAGGGTTTATTCGGTCATCAAAAAGTACCCGTAGCAGTCCAACCCTTTTTTCATAATTTTTTAATTATTATTTTTTTGGATGAGACCCTTCTTCACATTCAAATGTTATGTTATATGTTGGCAGATAATCTCAGCCTAATGACTGGGATACAGAACGTGTCTTTCCATCTCAGTCAGACATCTTGTTCCGTTTTTATCTAGGCTGAGTTATTCAGTCAGCGAATTGCATCTAGAAAATTGTTGTGCTTCATACCTTTAAGGTATTTGAAAATAGTTTGAGCTTTTAAAATTATACTAATTAAACTTTTAACATTTAATGCTAATTATCTCGACAAAATTATTCAAATCACCGATATTGATTATTGAAAGGTGAAAGCATGTTTTGATGGCTACCGCTCACTTAGCTCTTCAGGAAACTTCTCACAATTATTTTAAATAAACTAAAGATTTTTAAAGTTTAAGCAAAAAACAACAATAACCAACACTAATTTTATTTTTCTTTATCCACTGTACTCGTATACGGCTGACTGTTTTTTCAGCTCTTTTATACAGTTTAAAGATGATAAAAAATAAAATTTAAAAAATATTACAAAACACTGCGATAATTTATTTTTGTTTTATACACAGACACCTTGCAAATTAATAATTAAATTTAAATCACGGGAATATTATTAATTATAGTTCTTTCCTGTCACTTTTTCAAGTTTTCAAGGCCAAACTGTAGCAAGACTTTGGCACATCTGTTACAAGAGTTAAATATTTTTCTTTCCTAAATTCCAATTTTAAAGTCGACCCCTTATTAAAACTCTTCTTGTAATCAAAATAAACTTGTGCCATATAGTTCGATTTAGTGATAGATCTTTTTAGTTCAAAGTTTGAAAATTAACTAGTTCAAATTTTAGTTCAAGAGATCTACTTAGTTCAAAATCTCTTTAGTTCAAATGTTAAGGTATTGTTCGTACTTTTCAGCTTCTAGTTCAAACGCTTTCTTGAGTTCATTAGCTATTTTAGTTTAAATGTTCTTTTTAAAATATGATGGCAACAACATCGTAGCATTGCCAAAACGAATGTTTAATAAAATGCGTGGCAACACTAATTTCATGCCCGAAATAGTCAACAAGAGAACACAGACATGGATTCTAGTTCATCTTGTCTGGTAGTTCAAATACAAGGTGTAGTTCAAAAATGAACTAGGTAATGTATGAACTAGTTCACTTAGTTCAATCGATAGAATCGTTTAAATGAACTAGTTCGTTTATGAACTAAACAAGTCCAAATCAAAAGCAATGGATGTTGATTGTAATTTAAACACTTTCTTAAATAATTTTGCATTCGTCTTATACTACCCAGCAAATTTACTGCTACAGGCTCTTTTGCCTACTTACAAGGTCATTTCAATTCATGAGATCATTTAAATAAATAAAACCATTCAAATGATTTGTTTTTTCTTTTACTTTTTTAACAGCTGATTTCCGTTACGAAGGCATAATTTTGGTAAAAAAGAACTCGAATATTCACTCCCTTAAGGAATTGAGAGGTGCCAAATCTTGTCACACTGGCTTTGGTCGTAATGTTGGATTTAAGATTCCCGTTACCAAATTGAAGAACTCACACATTTTGAAAGTATCCATGGATCCTGAACTAACAGCTACCGAACGTGAGCTAAAAGCCTTATCGGAATTCTTTTCGCAATCATGTCTGGTGGGCACTTACTCACCATATCCGGAAACTGATCGCTTGTTAAGTAAGTTCCACCACAACATATGTCTGTCTGTTTTAATTAAAAAAAAAACTTTTTTTCTTTGTTTTTAATTAAAGAGAAAAAATACTCGAATTTGTGTGCTCTCTGTGAGAAACCTGACCAGTGTAATTATCCTGATACCTTCTCGGGCTATGATGGTGCCATACGCTGCTTGGACAAGGGCAAGGGCGAAGTAGCCTTTACTAAAGTTCAATTTATTAAGAAATACTTTGGCGTTAGTATTATTTTTTCATTGCTGAAATAACAATTATTTTGTTTAATTGAATGAAATATTTAATCGTTATTGTTTTCAAAACTTGTAGATGATTACTGGTATTAAGGCTGAAGGTGATGCTTCTGAGTTTGAATATTTATGCGAAGATGGTACTAGACGTCCTATTACCGGACCTGCCTGCTCTTGGGCTCAACGTCCCTGGACTGGTTATATTTCCAATGTTGATTCTGTTAGTGGCGATGAAAAACTACACAATTTGCAAAATCGTTTAGAGAAATTCTTCGAAAATGGTCTGCATGCTGAAAACAAAGAAGCTGCCTCCCACCTGCTTATCAATGAAAATGCCGTCTATCACAGCAAACCCAAGGCGATAGAACCTAAAGAATATTTAGAAAAGGCCGGCTATAAAGATGTAATTGAACGTGATGGCTCTGCTATTAGAAAAATGAAGTGAGTGTCAAATATAATCAGCCTTAACAACAACAATTATTTTAAAATTGTAAAATTTAATTTCTTCTCTTTGTAGAATGTGTGTCCAGACCGATGAGGAAATGAAGAAATGTGATACTATGCGTCGTGCTGCTTATTCTCGTGACATTCGTCCCGAAATTGAATGTGTGCAAGAGAAAGACTGTATTATTGCCGTTAAAGAGAACAAAGCCGATATGGTAGCTGTGCATGCCAACAACTACAAAGAAGCCAGAGATGATAAACTTAAGCCGATTGTTTATGAAAGTTATGGTCCCAACAATGTCTACGTTGCGGTTGTAGAATCTTCTTTGACCAAGGACAATATTCAAAATTTGCCCATGTAAGTTGAAAGAAAAATAAAAATTCTCGCTAATAATTGACTTCATTCTGTTGTCATAAAGCAATTACAATGGCCAGGATGCAAGAGCTGAAAAAGCTGCTGCTTATCTTAACAAACTACGTGGCATTAATACCTGTCAGACAACACCCTCCTCCGAAAAGAATATCATGATTGTAAACTCCAAGGAATTGGAACAACACAAGAACAAACAATTGTTGTGCAGCAATTTGGAAAAGAAACCAGTTACCGAATGGCAAAACTGCAATTTGGAAGCCAATCTTCCGGTGGCTGTTTTCATTAGAGACTCAATGACCCCTGTTGAACAAGAAACACTTAAACATTTATTCTTATCGTTGTCGGAGAAATTCGGCAGAACTGGTAAAATACCCGATGTCTTTGCTCTGTTTGGTGAATACAAGAAAAACGAGAAGAATATTTTGTTCGATGACGATGCGGTTGAATTCACCACCGATCTGAAAAATATCAATACAAATGAACAAACTTACAACAGTTTGAAATGTGATACAAATGCTATAAAAAAGAATTAAAATTATTGTGTGACGCGACATACTTTTGCAATAATTTTAAAATTTAGTTTTACACACACACACAAGTGCATAAATATAAAAAATGCATTTTGAATAAAAGCTACAAGAATTAAAAAGCATTAAAATAAATTTTTTTATTTAAAAGCAAGTTTGCCTAAAAGGAAAAATAGAAATAGAAATAAAAAGAAATATAAATTTGTGGTTTGCCTTTAAAAGCCGAATATACGCATGTATTTTAGGCTGAGATATGACAACATACAGTAGTGGACAAAAATGTGGCAAATCTAGCTTTAAAGAGAAAAATTCGTTTTTAATAAATATCTTCAGCAAAAAAAAAAAAAAAAAAAAAAGCCGTGAAGGACATGGACTGATCTTGCTGATTTTCAATAGCAGAATTTTCGAAACTATGTCTGGTCGTCTGGCGTATTTAAATTTTCTCTGGTTGATCTAGTGCCCTCACAAAGGTGATTTCAACACTAACAGGGACGAACAGATGGACATCACTCAATCGACTTCGCTATACATAAGGACTTAGAATTTCTCTCAGAAAGTCTTTTTTCCTCTCGTGCGACAGTTTTAGTTTTTTGCAATGATCTTTAAAAAATTGGTTATAGTTGGATTTAACCCCATCAATAGAGCTAATCAGGGGTCATAACTTTGACTAATAATCAAAACAAAAATCTATTTTATATTGATCTCTTTTCTACTTTAAGTGTGTACAACTGTCCCGTACGACAGTATGGATTTACGCATATACTTTGTGGGGTCTGAAAAGAAAATTGTAGAAATTACAAGCGGAATGACAGACTTAGTTATACTACTTTTCTACTTTTTGTGGTGAAGGATGTAAAAAAGTCCTATAAAAAAAATAAATCCAAGAAAAAAGAAGCCAAACAAAATATTGCAGAACAACATGTTGATCGGGATAATCGCACGATTTCATTTGTTTAGTTGATTTAATTAAATATTACGAAGGATTATTTGTATTTTTTTTTCATCTTCTTTTAACTGCAAAACAGTGAATAAGGAAACGTAAAATTATTTATTGGTTATTGTTGTTTTTGCGTTAATTTTTATTTTTACTTATTGTAAAATTTAAATTTTGTGAGAACTTTCCTGAAGAGCTAAATAGCCAGTAGCGAAATTGCCATTGAGATGTGATTTTACTCTCAATATCAATTTACTATTATTTAGTTTGATTCGGATAATAGTCTGACTTAATAAAAGTTTAATTAATATGCTTTTAGTTTTTTTTTTTTTTAATCCAACATGAATACTTTTGTCAAACAAAAAAGTGTTACATTTTACTTTCTTTAAACAAAAGAGTCAGTAAACATTTGATAACGATTATTAAATTGATATTCATTAATATTTTGCCAAAATTCTCCATAAACTCTTTTGACAAAGTATTGAATAATGGGTGTTGATGACAAAGTATTGAGTGGTGGGTATTAGGTACCGCGTATTTACACTTTTTTCGGGATACTTCATACATAAAAATAGTTACTCGATACTTTCAGCATTTGCCTTAATTGTATTTTATTTTTCAGCTTAAATACAGCTCTGTTAGAAAAACAACTTTACCTGCATGTTAAACAAATAAATAAATCTTTATTTCTAAATGCCATACAAGAAAATAGAAAAAATAATCTTTTTTTTTAACCAATTAAATATTATAATTTTTGAACAGTACCTTACGTATAATGTAGGTAAATACATATATGAACGTCTATTTTAACAACTCATTTAACGAGTCAAATAGTACCGAGTAACCATATAAAAAAACTTTAGTATCGAGTGATTAATTTTGTCATCACTATTGCTGAATGTATCTATCTGGTATAAGATTATTTTATCTCTTAAAATTTTATAAATGTGTTGCCTGCTGTTAGGCGCAAAAATTAAACGACTGGAGAAAGAAAACGGTTGTTGTTAAATTACCGGCCAAGTCATAGGAATAAATTTCGTTTGCAAGTGAAATAAATTTCGTTCCAAATACTTTCTTAATAAGTTTTTATTACGAAAAATAAATTAAATTTTTTGATAAAATACAAAATTTAAAAAAATACAACAAAAAATATATTCAAAGACTAATAATTATAATTACATATTATAAAACAAGAAGAAACAGCTTATTACGGTTACAAAATTAATTTCCATCATTACTCTCATTAGAAATTACAGCTAATCTCCTTTTTTTACTCCAGGTTGGTTGAAACTCCTCTTCACTAGTTATTGCTCCATCATTAAAAAGGTTATCTTGTAATATGTAGTGGCTATAAGATTCTTAGGGAAAAGGATTTTGTCCTGTTATTGCTGAGCGACTAGGACAAGCAAATTTGTTTAGAGGCGAGCGTCTAATATCTTTATATTTATCCGGCGGAGATATGACAAGTGGTCAGCGCCTAACGCAGTCGTTGCGAGCATGGTTTTCCAAAAACTAAAGTTATTTTCAAACTTCTCTCTTTATTTATACAAAACATCTTCAGCTTAAAATTAAAAATTAAAAGTAAATATTGTTAATTTAGCATTTCTTTTCATGGTCAACAATTGCATTCAACTGCAGTGTAATTTAACACCTTTGTTGACAAAAATGCAATGATCGATATGAAAAGTGCGTGCCTGTGTATTATTGCAACGCAAACATAATTTAAATTAAAAAGAACGTTTAAAAGTATTATGTATGCTACATTTTAAATTTAGTATACTTAAATATGTAATATATGCTACAATCTGACGTAGTAGAAACTACCTGACTATTTCGAATTTGTGCAATTCTTTCAGAATTTCTCTATAAGGAGCTAAAGAACTCTTTTAAATTTTCCGCTACGTACAACTGATGGATCTTTTTCAATGAAAAAATTTTCCAATTTTTTAGCTTAAGCTATTCCTTTCTCCAGATCAATTAAATTTTCCGAATCATCGGGGTAATCGAAGTCGGAGGTATTTAGTAGTTCAATTGGTTCTTCCTCATTTAAAGTTTGCTCTTCAAATAGTTCCCAAACATCATCAATGTTCATATCTGAAAATACGTCCCCTTCTAAATTAGAAGCAACCGATATTATTCTGCTAAATTCTGCTTCCTCAAATGGGACACAGCTTCCTTTCTGGACGATTTGCGGTAACAAAGGTTACCAACACGCATAAAGTGTAGACTGTTTTAATTCCTTGCAAGCCACATCTGCAGTTGTAACACAATCTAAAATAGAAAACTCTGTCCAAGCTTGAGTAAGCGTTACATTTTTATCGTTTTCCAGTCTTTCGAAAATTTTTTTGGAATGCTAGTCGCATGTTGTATGCCTTGGTTATTGCAATGATTCCTTAATCTAATGGTTGGATCAATGACGTACAATTTGGAGGAAAAAAATACAATTTTTACGTTAGGATGATTTAACTCTATACTATGGCTGCCTGCATTATCAATAAGCAATAAAACTTTAAAGCTCAAATTTTTCTTCTTCCAAACATTTAGAACATTTAGAATAAAACAATTTTTAAACCAGTCTTCAAACAAATTTTGCGTCATCCAGCTATTTTTATTTGCTCGCCAGAGGACTGGTATATGAGACTTATAAACGATTTTCAATGCTCTGGGATTCAAGGAACGATGTATTATCATTGGTTTTACTACAAAATTTCCTGATAGGTTACTACACATGTGAAGAGTAACATGATCTTTACAAGTTCTATAATCTAGTGATTGCTTCTCATCTTTTGAAATAAAAGTTCGAGACGGCAGTTTCTTGTAATATAAAGCTGTCTCATCGGCGTTGAAAATTTGATATGCTGAATACTCTTCCTCTTTAATAATTCGTGATATATAATTTTTGAGCAGCCTTCACATCTACTGAAGCTTGGCGCAAAGAATTTTTTTTTTATTTTCAAACCACCCTTAACTTACCAAAAATTATAGGTTTGGAAGAAAGTTCATCTTTTCTTAAATGTGTGAAAACTCTGAGGGCTTTTTGCTTAGTAATATTTGTACTCAAAGGGATTTTTCAAAATACGTGTTATATTAATATCTTGTAATATCGAAACCGTGACTTATAAGTACCATATTATACGAGAGACGTCTATACAAAAAACCTACTTTTTTGGAATTTTTTTCTGCCTATCTTTGTTCGCATCACGTAAAAACTGCTGAATGGATTTAAATAAAATTCTATGCAGAGGTTCCTTTAGAATCTTGGTTTATTATAGGAAACTTTTTGTTTCTTGAAAAACTTATTTCATAGAGAAAATAGAGATACAAATGTGAAGTCACTCAATTTTATCGATATAGTGATACTAAAACCTTCTTTAAACCTTTTTATTTTTATAAATTGAAAATGCTTAACATCGTTTACAGATCTTAATTTGAATTTTAAAAATTAATTACACATGACACGTGGACCCACATTTACTCGTGTAGTTTTTTCTTAATTCCATAGTAGCAGCACACTGAAGGTACGAACGGGCTCCAAAAAAAATTATTTTTAAACAAAATCTTAAATCAATTACTTCAGTATTTAAATAAAAGCTTAACGCACCATATTATTTACTCGCTCACTAGAACACAAATATTTTATTGAGCTTTTGTTTTTCAAATCACCCATTTTTTTTTGCTACATCCATTGTTATGTTATATACAATTAATACAATAAAAATATATAGTAATTAAACGCTTTAATGCAACCGAACAGAGCCTATAGAACCAAAGAGTTGTTTCCGTATTACAAGCGATCAACTCATAAGAAAATAATGTATGGAACTGACTCAAAAAACTGAGTTCTTTTTATAAAATTTTTTAACAAGATTTAATTGCTTTTAATGCGAAAACAGCATTAAAAACTATTCCGATGCGAGAAAAATAAACTATGAAATCAGTTCAATTGCGAACGGAATATGTAAGAGAGAAGTGTGTTACTTTTTATATGACAACTTATAATAATAATTTTCCACTTCTAATTTACAGCTTTCAGTTTTTAACTATTAAGTTTGGCTTTTACGAACTTTAAAGTTTTGCTTAGTTCAATTTTTCAAAATAAAAATAATCATCTTTTAACTGTATAAAAAAGCCGAAAAAAGTCAGCCGTATAAAGTGGATAAAGAAAAATCAACTTAATGTTGATTATTGTTGTTTTTTGCTTCAACTTTGATTTTTGTCTTTATTTTATTGTTTGGACAAAAATCTTTAGTTTATTAAAATAATTGTGAGAAGTTTCTTGAAGAGCTAAGTGATCGGTAGGGAAATGACCATCGAAACGTTTTTTCACCTTCAATAATCAATTTCGGCGATTTTTTTAATTTAATCGGGCACGATATATTTTTTTTAAATTAATGATTTTAATACTCCCGTGGTTTAATTTAATTTAAAAATAATTAATTTGTATTAGAAATGCTTTGGCGTCAATGAATATGCCACTGGTTTATGGCAATATTTTTGAATACGAGAAGTCTTAAAACTTTGTACTAGTAACCCCGATATAGTTCCTTCTGAGTATTTAGTACGATGCATATAAAATTCCAAGTAGATACGGCCACTTTCAGACAATTACTTTGACGTCTTATAACACTCACGTTTATTTATTTATTTTTTTTTTTGTAATTTAGATCAAATATATTTTCATTTGTTATTTCTTTTATTAAACTCTACATGAGTAAAAACTATCAACGATTTTCATTTTTATGGAAAGATAAAAAATTAACATAAATTTAATAAAACTACAAAAAGAAAACAAAGTCTAATAAAAAATCATATAGAACTTCATACACACACAACAATAATAAAAATAATAATAAAATCGTTAATAAATTCTTAAAGGTTTTAGAGAAACTCCTCCTAACAAATATTGTAACATAAAGAAATTAATAATTAAATTGTTGGTTTTTTGCTTTTGGAAAATGAATCTGGATCAACCAGTTTAATTTTTTCATCTTGGCCACTTTCACTATCACTCTTGCAACTGGGATCAGATTCTTCTTCTGAATAATCTTCATCGTGGGTATGAGTAACCGTGCGTGGAGTACTTGGGCGGGTATGAGGCACAGTAACGGGCTTAAATAAATAACGAACATTTATTTTTAGAATTTTTTTATTTTTTTAAAGAGAATTTAATATTTACCTTTTCCTCTATTTCGCCTTTCTGGACTGTGTTAGCCGAAGCTTCAAGTTCGCTAATTTTATTTTCAGTCGGGATGCTACTGCTTGAAAATGATGAAGTCGATTCGATTTTGCCTCTGGCTCTCTGTATCATGGGTGATTCTATTTGGAATCTTTGCTCATGAGCCACCGTTGATTCATGAGGCAGCAACATTGCAGGAGCACGAAACATGTATGAGAAGGGATAATAAATTAAATTTAAAAATGTGGCTGCATATAAATCTGCATATCTGACAACTTGGCTGGAGAAAAAGGTTTGTCTTGAACCGGAACGGAAAAGAGAACCCATCATACCGTAAGCCATGTCCATTTTATGGGTAACATCACGTATGGAACCACGTAATTTTGAAATATCAGGTTTTACTTTTGCGCTCGAATCAAGATTTCTAAAAAGAAAAAATTTTATTTCTTTAGTGTTTTTGTGTTGAGTTTCTAATAAAATTCCTATAATTCTATTTTGAAATTAGTAACTCAAGGAAACAGTTTATTATGTGTAAAAAATATTATAAAATAAATAAACATAAAAATTAAGGAAAGTACGCCCGACCGAATTATTAAAGCAATTAAAATTAAACATGACTTTTTTTAAACCAGGGATTTTTACACCCAAGCAGCCGAACATAAAAAATAATACATTTTTCTATATTAATTTTAAGTACGCTGTGCTTAAACTATTTTCGTCTTTAGCAACAAACACTCGAGGTGAATTTAAAACAATTACTTTTCATACTTACTTAAACAGTTCACCTAATTGACAGTCTAATTTCTGCAATTCAGCGAAATATTGACATTTATCAGTCCACACATGTAGTTCCTGGACGAGTTCAGGCACCACCAAAAACGTACGCCAGCCACGAATCTTTTTCGATTTTAAAATGTCACCAAAGATGTGATCACCGATATACAAAACATCTTTACCCTTGGCATTAATGAAATTCGTAAAGACCTCACAAGAACCGCCCGAATAGACTTGGCCCGGTTGTAATGGACCAATATGGGTACCAATTCTTAAGGCACCCGTTTCGGTATCAACTTGACGCAAAATGGTACCCTCTCCAAAAAACAATGGCTTGCGGGCATCCACAACAATAACATCGAAATAAGTTTTCCAATCACGATGTGGTT
Organism: Cistogaster globosa; assembly: GCA_937654795.1. Lineage (NCBI taxonomy): Eukaryota > Metazoa > Arthropoda > Insecta > Diptera > Tachinidae > Cistogaster > Cistogaster globosa. The sequence continues at coordinate 118,603,351 of OW569406.1, read as the reverse complement.
CTTCTGGTTTGGCGCCATGTGGAAAATCGAAAATATAATTCATAATTTTATTTGTGAAATTGTAGTCACTGTTTGTTAGTAAGAAAACTTTGGCGCCAGATTCACGTATGCGAGCCAAGACCATAGGCAATCGTGGATCTTTGTTGACATAATAATCCAGGTTCTAAAAAAAAATAAATTTATTTATAAATCCATAAACAACATTTAACTTCAAATAAATTAAATCAAATTTACCTCTACTGTTCTTTTCTTTAAATCACCCTGTATATGAACCCAGTCCACAGCTCGGCGAACATCTTGAAATATGGAATTGAAAGACATTAGCAATTCACCAGCTTTAATACCAGTGCGATCTCTGTAGAGAAAATAAAATAACAAAATTATTATTTTTCTAATCAATTGAATTATTTTTAAATTTAAAAATAATTATAGGACAGACTTTTTTAGTTTTATAACGTAAAAAATAAATTTTATTCCGGCTAAAGTTCACATATTTTTTTAATTTCAAATGAATTTGAAAGAAAAGTTATTTACAAATTTTTGTGTTAATTTTGTAACGAATTCGGAAGAAATTAGACACTAGCAAAATATCATGCTTCATTTTATAGATCGCTACATCCGACATGATATATTTAACCAACTGATTTAATAAATAAAAATACAAGGAATATTTATATTCAATCAATATTAATTTGGTTTGATGAAGATTACTCAGATATTTTATTCGTTGTTCTCTTTATTAATCGACACATAGAGTTGTTCTTTCTTTCTCATAATGGTCGGTTTAAAAACAAATGAAATTTATTTATTCTTAAAGTTTGTCTTGTTAAGAAATTATAAAGAACTTGAACAGGACTTAAAAATTTTATAAAAATAATTGCTTTCGTAGGAATATTTAGCGCAAAAAAAAAAAATAATTAAAAATATAAATAGAATTCGGAAAAAGAAATTTAAATTTATCATGTTGTTGCGTTAAGCTTTTAAAACACTAAAAGAGCCCAGCATGTAGACAACAAGTTCCAAAATAAAATTATAAAAATATTTAATCGAATCAAAAATCACAAGAAAATTTTTATGAGGCTTTAAAGTTCTTGCAATTAAATGAAATGTTATAAGATCTTTAAACAACTTTAAAAAGAATCAATTAATAAAATAATGTAGTTTGACCGAAATTTTAAAAATATTATTTCCCGCATAAACTCGAAATTCTAAATATGATTTCAAATTATTAATTTACATTTGAAAATAATGCAGTTTTATCGAAAATTTGACAATATTATTTCCTGCATTAACTCGAAATTCTAAGCAGAATTTCGAATCATTAATTTAAATTAGAAAAATAATGCAATTCGACCGAAAATTTAAAAATATTAATTCCTTAATAAACTCGAAATTCTAAGCATAATTTCGAATCATTAATTTAAATTAGAAAAATAATGCAGTTTGACCTAAAATTTAAAACCCGAAATTCTAAGTATAATTTCGAATTATTAATTTAAATTAGAAAATAATGCAGTTTGACCTAAAATTTAAAAAATATTATTTCCTTAATAAGCTCAAATTAATTTCGAATCATTAATTTGAATAAGAAAAATAATGTAGTTTGACCGAAAATTTTAAAATTTTATTTTCTTAATAAACTCGAAATTCTAAATATAATTTCCAATCATTAATTTAAATATAAAAAATAATGCAGTTTGACCGAAAATTTAAAACTCGAAATTCTAAGTATAATTTCGAATTATTAATTTAAATTAGAAAATTTACGTTGGAATATAATGCATTTCGACCGAAAATTTATAATTTCGAATCCAAAAAGTGAAAAATATTCCCTTTATATTAAAAAACAAACTTAATTTTGAGATTTCTGAATAAATTTAATAACCATTTTACTTACTCTGTATATTCCGAACTGTTTGTAAAGAAATCCACCAAACATGCCAAAAGATAAGTTTCAGGTAAATTGAAAAGAGTATTTAAAACATAAACACGCGATTCATCTAATTTCAAAAACTTGTTTGGATACAATTCATAAACTTGAGAACTGCAATTAAAAAAATTTTTAAATAGTTAAAATAATGACAACAAAAAGAAAGAAAGAAAGAAAGAAAGAAAGAAAAAACTCACTGTTTTAAAAATTCAAAACCATGGCAACACACTAAAATATTTCCATAAGCATCAACTTTCAAGAGATTGCCGTACATTGTATCAAACCATAGACCACGTATTGGAAATGAAGGATCATATTCGAATTGCATAATTTCTTTGGGATAACCCATGTTAACCAAACGCTCTTTAACCAAATCGAAACCCAATTGTTCGTATTGTGGAGATTTGTATTCTTAATGAAAAAATAAAAAAAAGATATTAAAAGAAAAGAAAAAAAAATGTTTAATAATAAACTTACCAGCCAAAGTATAGTCCATATCAAAGCCATAGAATTTGATATTTTCCAAATGCAGTGAACGATTAACAAAAATTCTGTTGAAGATAAAAACAAAAATGAATAATTAATTAAAAGTTGAGCATAATTTTAGGCTGTTGAATAATATAAAATACTAATGATAGATTTTAAATATTCTAAAGCATATTTTTAAGAGTTTATTTCATTTTATTCGACTAATCTGTTCAGTGAGTAAAACTTTAATTTTTTTTGTTTGGTGTTAATAAAGTGTTTTTTTTATTCCTTTGTAACGTGCGTTTGTAATCAGTTGTGTCTCTCAAAGGTTCATCGGTTTATCAGTATTAAAAAACAAAAAATAAATAAATAAAATAAAAAGAAAATATTTTTGTAAATATATCTAAAATAAATTCATACCTGTTATATTCTTTGTTTTACTGTGACTAAAACCCCTACTTTAGTACCAGGGCAACATGAATACTCCATTTTGTTTTTTTAATAAAAATTTTTTTCGTCAAAAAGCAGTTCCTCTCTTTTTTTAATAAAAAGTTTACTCAAGATCGAGTGGTGAAATAGAATTTCACCACTTAAGACCTAAAATGAGACCAGACACCACTCACGGGGAAGCAACAATGACGGCTGTTAAGGTAACGACACATTTTTTCTTTTGGATGTTGCAGTCGTATATTTTTGCTTTCAAAACTGCACAATTATTATTTTGGTGGAAGATCATTTTACTTTTGCTTGATTTTTTTTTTTACGTGTATTATGTATGAACCGTAAAGGGCACTACTTTAAAATTAAAAACAAATGCGTATCACTCCCAATGACAAAAAGTAATATAAAAATAAATCTAAAAATTAAAGGGTGTGCCCACAGATGACGTAAATTGACCTATATGCGCCTATTTTTTAAACCGTTAAAGACAAACGTTTGCATATTGGACAGAACATCGATTGCTATGATCGATATAGTAACAAGTGTATTTATATTCAAAATTATAAATTAAAGGGTGCCCCTATAGTTCATTTAATTTATTGTATTTGGCCCTACTTTTGAACAATTGTAGGCATTCGCTTGAAATTTACAACAAACCTGTATTTCTAACTCCGCCATAAAAACATAAATAAAATTTGAATTTAGCCAATAAAGGGTGTCCCAATAGTTGATGTAATTTGATGTATGTGGCCGTATCTTTTGAACATTAGACAGAATATTCAATATTTTGTTTGGTATAACAAGAAGTATAAAAAATGTAAATTATAAATTAAAGGGTGTTAAAATAGTTTATAAAATTTATTTATATGGCCAAACTGTTGAAACGTTAAAGACAGATGGTTAAAATATATAAAAAACCTGCTTGCTAAGTCTCTACAACAGCAAGTATAAAATGTGAAAAAGAAATTAAAGGGTGTCCTAATTGATTTATATTGCCAGGCTCTTGAACTTTTGTAGGCAGACGATTGAAATCAACAAGGGACTGTAGTGTTAAGTGTGCTATAACTAACATAAAGTGTGGAGATGGCATATGAGGGTGTCCCAATAGTTAATGATTTTTGATGTATGTGGCCATACTCTTGAACCGTTATGAACAGACATGTGAAATCTGATTTGAAGTCGCGTCTTTTTGAAAGTATTATTTATTTCCTTGGTAAATTATTGTAAAAACTGTCTTAATATCCAACCGTGTCGTGGCTTCTATCGAATTTTCGATAAATTTTCCAAATAAAAAAAAAATTCTCTGGGGAAAAACCTTTGTTGAAGCCTTTTTAAAACCCTAGTTTCTGAAGACCATAAACAATTTTAAGCATCGTTTGATTATATTTATCAAGTAAAAATTAATAAACAACAAAAAAAATGTATCGCTTATCTTATGCAAAAAGGCCCTAACTCGAATAATTATGATTTTATAGGAGAAGATAATAACATAATAAAATCTTAATTTACTAGAACGTTATATTTAAGATGCAAATGCTAGTATTTTTGATACTATTGCATTTAAATTCGAGTTAGGGCGTTTCTACGTGAGACCAGCGATATGTATCAACGTACTTCACTGGTTGCTAAAGTAAGATCATCAGAAAGACTTTATTCGAAAATTTACAAAATGTAAAAATATTTAAACAGAATGGGAATTTTTTGTTTGTTTTAATTCCCGATATAAAGTATCAAATGTTGAAGCTTAGAAACTGCAAACAAACAACCCTCAGTCTCAAAATTTTAAAACATGTCTTTTCTGAGTCCCTTCAACTCAAAGATTTTAATACATCATACAAATTTGACTGGATTTTATTTAATTAACTTTCATTCGATTTAATGCATTTTAAAAAAGTTACCAAAAACTGTTTAATTTGAAACAAATTTTGTACTTTTACCCCTTTTAGAATGACAGAAGACGGAATGTTGTGTTTTGCATCAAAAATTACTTATTATACCCTTCACCACAGATATGGGTGAAGATAAATTTTCAAATTTAAATCTCAGACACAAACCAATTGCATTAACTTAGTTCTGTTAACAGGTTAACATAGCGCTGTAAGGCATTAAAATTCTGAGGGTATAAATTCAAATTGGAACTGTGGCTACATTTTTGGATTAAACGAAACCAAACAAAATGCAAGGAGCTGCCTGGTTTACTGATTTTCTACAAACATTGTAAAACAGCTGATATGTTAAGAAATTTAAAAGGTTTTCACATATAACGCTTTATCCTTTTTTTTACAAGGAATCTAAATTCCAGAAGCACTGTAGAAGATGGGTGGATAAAAATTGATGGATTTTATAGAAATCATACCCTTTTATGATTCCTAGTACATTCACCAAAGGTGCAAAAAGAGTCATTTCGTTTGTAGTTCCTACAATATCGATTTTCGACCCCAATAAGCAGATATATTCTGAGTTCTTATGCATAGCGAAGTCGATTGAGCGATGTCCGTTTGTCCGTTCGTGTTAAAGTGGAAAAAAAAATTTTGCCAAGGCATTAGATTACCTACAGAAAATTTAAATAAGCCAATCGATCAGACATAATTTCGAAAAAGTTGCTACTGAAAATCAGCAAGATCAGTCCATGTCCTTCGAGGCAGCGGGTAAAACACCACGCCTGTCTCTATGCGATGAAGAACTTAAAAATAAGAAAAAACATCAAGTTAAAAAATTGGCGTTCGCCCATATTTTCCGAGTTATGGACCTCAAAATTTTTTATAGAAAAGTACGATCATTTAAATGCTTTGGAAGAGATTTTCTAGGAAATATTAAAATTTAAAAAATGCTTAACCCATTAGGAGCCGACGACATTTTTAGGATATCAACATGGGTATCATTGAAATTCTTTGGAAAAGATATTCCAGAAAAAACTTTAATTTAAAAAAATGCTTAACCCATTAAGAGCCGATGACATTTCTGTGTAGGTTTTTCTTCTTGATTGGAGTTACTTGACTAAACTAGATTTACATACATGGTGAAGGGTATAGCCGAATGCAGAACTTTTACTTGTTCTAAAATTATTTTGTTTTGTAATTTGTTAATAATTTATTATTTTAAATTATTTAATAAACAAATTAGATTTAAAACTGCCTTTAAAACCTTTAAAAAGTTCTGTTTAAGCCCGTTAATTTTTTTAAAAACGTTAACTTGTATGAGACACTGTATTGCTGGCATATTCCTTTTAAAGATTTCAATCGTATTAAATTTAGAAGATTAGTTGGTGTTTTATTTTCCTTTTTAAAAAGATTTTTGATTGAAGATTGATAACCAAAATGTCAAATCTAGTTAACAACAAGAGTTAAGTTAAAATAAACTCCTCTTGTTAACAATTTTTTTATGTTGACCTCATTATGTTATAAAAATGTCAGCCATAATAAGAACTTTTATTTTGATACAGCAAACAAAACTGGTTTATTATGATGATGACATATTTGTAATCAAAACCCTAATAATCTGTCTCACAAATGTAGGATAAATTACATTGATGCCTTGCAGGACATTTTTCTCATCAACATTAAGTTTTAATGGAGTTGAGGGGAATAAGTTCCGCTGTTGTAATTAGTGGAGTTTTTCTTTCTTATATTTTTTGTATGCCTCGCATTGCTAGAAAACAATTAAATTTAAACGAAATTAGTGCAAATAATAAAAACGGGGGATAACATGAAGCAAGTTTTTGTTTAATGAAAATTAGTTTTTAACGAATTTTGCCAGTTTGTTTACAACGGCTACGAAAATAAAAAAACTTAATGACTCAACTTATTTGAAAATAAAACAGTTGTTTATTATCAAATGGTTGTTAAAAGATTTGTGCTTTATTTTATATCAAATTTTTGTTAAAAGTTAAAAAAAAGTTATGCATATTTATTTTATAATAATCTGTTACTTTTATGAACTCTCTCTCTCTCTCTTAAATTAAAAGAAATTTTGTTAATAAAAGGACTCTTTTTTAAAACTATACAAAATAATTCTGAAAATAATGGAAAACCTTTTTTAATGAAAATTAATTGTCTACAAATTAATTGTCTTAACAAATGTTCAAAGTTATTTTTCTTTCAAATTATTTAAAAGGGTTCGTAGTACTTAACACAAAAGATAAATTTGTTTTAGATGTTGGCATTTATAAATAACATTTATGTTTCTTTAATTTTATTCTTCAAGAAATTAAACACAATTAAAAAACATGATAAGTGAGTTTAAGGAAAGAAAATATATGACTACAAAGTAATTTGCGGAATGTGTCCTTAAAATGTTTAAAAGCAAAAGGAAGGTAGTTTCTTATGTAAAAAAAATTCTAAAAAGGTACAAATATATGGAGCAATAGAAATTAAAAAAATAAGAAAAAAACATCAAGTGAAAAAATTGGCGCTCGCCCATATTTTCTGAGTTATGGGTCTCTGAAGTTTTCATAAAAAAGTTTAATTGTCATAATTTTAAAGCTTTTAAAGAGTTCTTTCAGAAAATGCTTAGATTAAAAAAAATGCTTATTAACCCATTAAGAGCCAATGATATTTTAATGTAATTTTTAAGAAAAATTCCCATTCTCTGTCACCTCAATATTTGTTTTTTGATTGGAGTTAGATTTCCATACATGGGAAGGGTATTTAAGATTTGGCATCGCCGAATATAGCAGCACTTTTACTTGTTTAATTTTAATTTCTTAAAAATTTTAGAAAGAAAAATTATTTTACAAATGAATGCGGACGTTTTTCAAAGTTAACAAGAAAAATTAGACAAGAGCAGAATCTAATGGTGTATTTCTTGATTCGCTTCATCAGTATTCTTCGCATTTATCTACCTGAGGTTGTGTTTCTATAAATTAAAAAGAGATGTCTGTATTCAAAATCATGACTTTATGGGTTCACAGTTTAATATGAATATTTAATTACTCAACAAACAGACAGACATTATAGCGATAGCAATAGGGTGACGTTTGTGCCCACTTGGTAAGGAAGCCTTAAGAAGCACGCATTTTAATTTAACATGAACTTCAAAAAATTTATTAATTTCTTATCAAAGAAAAAGATTTAAAAAAGTTGATTTCCTAGAATTTATTATTTTATGATAAACACATATGACTCATTATGACCAATAAAATATGAAGATAAAATACGGTTTAAACCTGAAATGATTTCGATAATTACAGTAAATAAATTTTGAAAATTAATAAACAATATTTCCAATAATTTGTAAACTTGTGTACAACATAAAGAAAAGGGTTTGCCAAAAAGTTGATATGATTTGAAATACAAAAATTATTTTCTTAGTTCTCAAATTGCAACGAATTACGAGGGCTGCTCCATATATTTCTGGCCTAATAGTGAAAATGCGAATATTTATAATCAAAAATGGTTTTATTGTTTTTCCAAGTATTCTCCAGCATGATTTATACACTTTTGCATGCGCTCAAACTAGTTGTCGAAGCACTTTTTCCACTCCGATTGAGGCACCTCTAAAACATTTTTTGAACACTTCAACAGCTTCTGGCGAAGAAAATCGTTGACCACGCATTTTTTTCTTGATGTGCGGAAACAAGAAGAAGTCATTAGGTGCCAAGTCAGGGCTGTACGGCGGATGACCCATTACTTCGACGTTTTTGCCGGTCAAAAACGCTCTGGTTTGAGCCGCTCGCATTGTCATGGTGAACAATGATTCGTCTTCTCTTCTTGGTTTTTCGAATTTCTCCGATGACTTCAGGCAAACAGATTATAGTGTACCACTCAGAAGTGAACGTCCTACATTGCTCAAGCGGAACAGTCGCCACATGACCAGTTTTGCCGAAGAAACAGGCGACCATTTGCTTCGAAGTGCTTCTTCCACGAACAACTTTCGTTGGATTTTGCTCGTCTTTGAAGACCCAACACGGTCGATTGTTGTTTCGTTTCGGGCTCATACGCATAGATCCATGATTCGTCACCTGTGACGATCTTAAAAACGTCTTTTGAAGCACCGCAATCGTATTTTTGCAACATTTCTTTGCACCAATCGACACGAGCCTTTTTTGAGCGACTTTCAAATTGTGCGGGATCCAACGAGAACAAACCTTTTTTACGGCCAGGTGTTCATGCAGTATCGAATGTATGCTCGTGGAAGAAATGTCCAAGGATGTCTCTATCTCTCGGTATGTCGCATGTCGATCTTGCATTATGAGTTCACGCACGTCATCAATGTTCTCTGGCACAACAGCCGTTTGTGGACGACCTTCACGGAATTCGTCTTTGAGCGAGCTTCGGCCACGATTAAATTCATTATACCCATTTTTCACAGTGCTATAGGATGGTGCTTCATCGCCATACAAAGATTTAAGTTTATCAATGCACTCTTGTCGTGATAATCCACGTCGAAAGTTGTGAAAAATGATGGCACGAAAATGTTCAAGAGTTCATTCCATTTTTTTCTATATTAATTTTTTCAAGTCACTGTAAACAACACAAATAATGGTCGTACGTCAAAACGTTTTGAGTACGATTATGCTTAAAAATGACAATTTTTCCAATGGAAATGTCAGATTGCACTTGGCAGCACTCAGTGTTGCCAGGCCAGAAATATATATAGCAACCCTCGTAGTAAGAATCAAGGAAAAAGGTGCTGCGATGGTTAGATTTTTTTTTTCGAAAAATAAGGTTCAGGATTTGAGCCGTGGATATTTAAATGAATTAAGATTTATTATTTTTTGGCTTAGAAAATAATAAATTTAAACTAAATTTTTTTTTTATTTTTTATTTTTACAAACACCGTAACTTTCAGCTGTCAAATTATTATTTTTCCATGATTGCTAACATTTTACTAAACATAATATTAATTTAATAATTAATTTTGGAATATTCTTTATTTCAAAGCTACTTGTCATCGTCATTAGTTCTTGTATCATCGTTACTTTAATCGCACACTAAAAAGCAAACGACTGGAATTATCTTATCAATTAAATGGGAATCGTAGAAAGAAAAATACAATTAATTTCGCCAATCAAAATAACAAACTGATTTAGTTTTGATAAGATTAAAGGCAAAACAAAAAATTGCCAGCGAATGTATAAAATCAACTAAATATTTATTATCAAATTTAGTATAATTTCAGACTTTGAAAAGAGGAAATTTATATATTTTTCAATATGAATAAATTATTTTATTTATTATTTGCATCCTTGACAGTCTTGTGCTTAGGCGATGAGCTTCAGACAATAAATGTTCCCTTAGCGCCAATGCAACAGCAACAGCAGCAACAAGAACAACGAGGCTTTCACTTAAAGAATGTTGAAATTATTAAAGACATTAAAACATTCATTCAACAACATCCAAATTTACGTTTGATACGTTTAGATAAGAAGACACCAGAAAACCGTTCACAGTCGTCGGTGAAGTATACTTTGGGCAATAGAATAACAGGTAAGAAATTAGCATAAAATTAAAAGTTTTTAAAAACATTAAAAGAAAATTATATCATTAAATTTGCTTTTAAAATCATGCCAGTCTTGAAGAACTTAGATACTTAAATTAAAATATATCAAGCTGTCAAGCAAGTTGCAGAAGTTCACTGCTCAACGGCGAAAAAAAAAAAGCATTAAAATGTTTATTTTTTAATATTAAAAAAAATATTCGAAAACGAAAAAAATATCACGTTTAACATCCTAAAATGCAAAATTTTACCAAAAATTACCGATATTAAAAAAAAAAAAAAAAAAAAAAAAAACGCCTAAAAGTATGCCACAAAAATTAATTTGTCTCTTATGATTTGAAACAATTATCTTTAAGGTGACCGCATGGTGGCACAATATGCTGATACAAGTTTTTATCCTGCACCAAAAGATGTTTCCATACGAGTTACTTATCCCGGTACCAGTATTGTCACTTCCCTCGATATCAGTTGTTTGCAAGACAATACCGATGGCAATGCATATGTCGTGGATGGTGGTATTGGACAACGTTCTATATCGATTATTTTAGAGGCCAAACAAACGGAACGTTTCACTTATAACATTCATGTTTATGGAAAAGATTAAGGATTAAAACACCTGAATCTTTAATTAAAGTCAAATTTCTTAATCATTTTTAAAATATTTTTTACGATAATAAATCAAAATAATTTTGAAACCAAACATTAAAATTATTTAAAAGATTAACGAAAACCTTGACCATGACAGAGCATAAATTTAAACAAAACTATACGACTCAACAACATTTTAATTTATTTAAGCGAACATTTCTAAAGTATTTCAAATTAATTTGCGGTCAATTTTTGCAAAAAAATAAGACATTAAAATTGCAACAAATGAAAAAGAAAAAATGCGACATTAATTCTACTTTGTAAATTATTTCTACTCATTCAATTCTTTAAGAATTGAAATGTTGTAATTAATTTTTAGTCTTTTTTGTTTGGTTTTTCATTTTCATTTTTATTTTAAAATTAAATTTGTCTTTAATTATTTAAACGCCATTAGGTTAATGTTGGCGAGTGCCGGCATTTAGCCAAATGTTGAGAGAAAAAAAAAAAAAAAAAACAAAAAACACAACAACAAGCAAATAAATTCCCTCGTGTTAAAATTTTTTGTATAAAAATTGAGCAATTTATTTTATAAAAATTATGACTTATTTCTATTTTTATTTCAAAGAAATCATTATCTAATTTTAGATACGAAAAAATAAAGAAGAAATATTTATTTATTTATTTAATTGTTTATTAGATGGTCCTTCGAATTTATGATAATTTGTAAGAACTAAGCTACGCAATCGGTTCCGAGAGCTTTTTATTTCCCAACTGTTATTTGCATCGATTTGAATTTAGCTTCTTTAAGTATTAAAAAATATATACTGGGTGTCCCAAAATTGACGAAAAAAATATTTTTTTCACATATTTTTTTAAAGAATCTTTAAGTAAACGGGAGACAATTATATTGGCAAAAGCAGGACGTACAACAGGCCAAAATCGTTTCCCCGATAATTGGTTCTTTGCTCCGGAACGACTCGAGTCTTTCTCGGCCAAAGATTGTCAACCCAGCAACAGCTGTACAAACCGAAAGTTTTTTTCTCAGGAAAGAACTCTCGTCACCAGCTGAGCTGTTATAACAGCAACAAAAGGCCTCAATAGCTTTGCTGGCACACAGGCACTTTTTTTCTTAATTTCAAATTTTTATCTTTAGCTCATGACTGGTTAAAAACTTTTTGCATTTCAAACAAATTATTTTTTATTGATCTTGTTGAAAAAAATATTCTTTAAAAAATAAAATTATAGAAATTTCATTTCCCTACAGGCTCTAAACAGTCATACGGTTGTTAGATCTGGCAACTCAATTATAATTTGAACTCAGGGTATGATATGGGGTATGACCTTTTTTAGTCGTAACAATTCCTCATTCGAGCTGAATGTTTTTATACTGATTATAGTGTTTTTGATAAAACTTATTGGCCGGTCTGTCGTACACTGTGTATCGTAATATCAATTTTGGCTGAAGAGCAGATTAGTGGATATACCAACCTGAGCAAATGTGTCGCGTACGATTTTAAAAGTTAGCTGGTAAAAGAACTGAATTTGAATGAAGTTTTTTTTAACTGTAATTTTCGTCAAGGAACCGAAAATAAAGTGGGCGTAACAGAGAATAAAGCGTTAAAAACGGCAAATTTTGTTTGTCTCAAAATGAAAACATATCTGAGAAAGAAAAGAGTTTAGAGAAGGAACTAAAAATTATTTTTTTTATTTTCTTGCTCAAACCATTTATTACTACAATTAAATCTTAAATAAACTATTTGTAATTATGAAAAATTATGCGATTTATTAATTGCTTGGATGACATTTAAAATGCTGCCAATAAACTACAAAAAAAAAAAAAGAAAAGGAAAAAAAAACACACGTGTGCAATTAGAAATAAAAATATTTAAACATTAATTGTTCTTAAATTATAGCTGATGATTAGTTAAAAAAGAAATACTAATAATAATTATTGAAAATAATTGCTGTTTAAATATTGTCATAATATCAACACCTCGTAATAGTAAGAAAATTATTTTTTGTAAAAAGTGTTCAAACATGTGTAGACGTATTTCGTAAATTGAAGATTAAAGAGTTAATTGAAGGTTAAGAAATAATCTAAGTTAAACAAATACAGAATAAAGATTTTTAAAAAGCAGATCAATAAACATTGATCCAGAAAATTATTGTATTAGAAAATCGATTGTAAAAGAGAAATTTTGGAAATAATTATCATTTAGAAAAATTATCTTTAGAAAAAAGGGTTTTTTTTAAGATTTCCGATGACGCTTGTCTGTGATGATCTATGATTGAAAAAAAAAAAACAAAAGAATGCTAGTTTTCAAAAATATATGATAAAGAAATTGCTAAGATTTAAAAGGCCCAACTCGAAAATTGGTCCTTCGAACCTTGAATTCTTAATTGTAGCTCTCGAAAAAGTCTTGTTAGACTGAACTGGGTTTGCCTGAGTAATTTAAAATGGATACGCTACCAATTTTTGTGGATCTAAAGGCAGGGTTGTTCTGGGCAATGGCTTGGTAAGAGCAAAACCCAAGAAGTGAGGGTATATTTCTACAGGAAGATAGACTCACATGTTGATCAAGAAGCTTTCAAGTGCCTCGTTTTTTCGAAAAGGTGTACAAGATATTTCACTCCATCTGATCTTCTTACTTTTTATCAGGCCGAGAATAGAATACAACTCTCACGTATCGTTCGGTGCTTTGAAGTATGTTTTAGAGTTACTCGACCGCGCACTCGAGAGGGCCAAGCGGCTCATAGGCGACAGTAGGATATCCAACTCTATTGACTCTCTTGAACATCGACGCAATGTGGGTTGTTTTCCACTGTTTTATCAATACTAAAATGGAATGTGTTCTTATGAGATTAGGGAACTTGTTCCCGATAACCGCACGTTTTTATGTACAACACGCTTTTTACTAAGAGCTCATTCATTTGTGGTGGATTGGTCAGGGAACCGAGCTATGCATTACAAAGAGAATTCGTTTTTTAGCTAAACAGTTCGTATGTGAAATCATCTTCCTGCAAAGGTCTTTCCTGTCACTTTTAATGTTGGAAAGTTCAAATCAAATATCCACAAACACTACTCCCTCTATTCTCCTTCTAATAACCTAATTTCCTAGTTCTGGCACAAAGCATTACTTGAGTTGGAGTCACCCCCTGAGAGCTGGTCTGATACAAAAAATGAACCCTGTTAAATGAATACCAAAAGGCGCTTGGCTAAAATCGGGACGCCTCAAGTTAAATAACAGAGTTAGTGAAACTTCATGTAACTTCAGGTATCATTTAGCGACTATTGAGGTCACAGAAGGCGGTATTTGCGGACTGTGTCCGAAAAGAGATCGAGACGTGAATATGCAGCGTTTGCTGGCACTGATTGGGATATGGGACACAGGCCCTTCTGTGGTAATGCAGAAGGTCAATAGTTATCAGCTGATAACTGAAGAATAAAGGTAATTGACAGCAAGATACTTTACGACAGCTTATCTTATATCACCAATGCCGGAAATCATTAAGGAACGAAGAGGTTGAAAAGAGAATTATAGTGTTAGTGAGATGAGATTTTGAGTGTTAGTGAGTGAGATTTAGTGAGATGTCGATTGGTGCAAAGAAATGTTGCGAAAGTACGATTGCGGTGCTTCAAAAGACGTTTAAAAGATCGTCACAGGTGACGAATCATGGATCTATGCGTATGAGCCCGAAACGAAACAACAATCGGCCGTGTGGGTCTTCAAAGGCGAGCAAAATCCAACGAAAGTTGTTCGTGGAAGAAGCACTTCGAAGCAAATGGTCGCCTGTTTCTTCGGCAAAACTGGTCATGTGGCGACTGTTCCGCTTGAGCAACGTAGGACGGTCACTTCTGAGTGGTATGCTACAACTTGTTTGCCTGAAGTCATCGGAGAAATTCGAAAAACCAACAAGAGAAGACGAATCATTGTTCACCATGACAATGCGAGCTCTCACACATCGGCTCAAACCAGAGCGTTTTTGACCGGCCAAAACGTCGAATAATGGGTCATTCGCCGTACAGCCCTGACTTGGCACCTAATGACTTCTTCTTGTTTCCGCACATCAAGAAAAAAATGCGTGGTCAACGATTTTCGTCGCCAGAAGAAGCTGCTGAAGTGTTCAAAAACAATGTTTTAGAGACGTCTCAATCGGAGTGGAAAAAGTGCTTCGACAACTGGTTTGAGCGCATGCAAAAGCGTATAAATCATGCTGGAGAATACTTTGAAAAACAATAAAACCATTTTTGATTATAAATATTCGCATTTTCACTATCAGGCCAAAAATATATAGAGCAGCCCTCGTAATTCTACTTATTTTCACTTTAATTTAAAAAAAAAAAACCTACAGTCCTTCTTTAGCATAAAGAAATTTCAGTTTTTTAAATATCAAACTCTTTCACTTACTCCTTTCTAATGGAAGTGTGTACATCCATCACATAGCAGTCATCGTCAAAACTCGAGACCTGTGTTAAATCACCATCGTCTTCGATATTTTCATCATTCTGATTGTCGGCCTCGTTAAAGTCATTATTGAAATTGTTATTGATATTGCTGCTGCTATTATTGTTGTAATCATCCTGTGAATAAGTGTATTCGGCAATTAAAGAATCTATGAATTCTTCCTCATTTAAATCCTCTTTTAAATTCTCATCACTTTCGAAATGTTGTTGACTGATGTTGGAGGTTGTTGTTACAAGTGTTGCTGTGGCTATTGATGGTTTTCCTAAAGTTGTATTCAAATACTGAGCAGATTGACTACGCTGACGCTGTTTACGACCAGCACTACTAAACAATGAAGGAGGCACTTGATTTTGTTGTGTTAGCGGCGAAGATGATGGCTGCTGCATTTGTGGAAATTGAAATTTAATCGTATCAACCGAATAGCTGCGCTTGTTGTGGTCTCTTCTAGTGTTGACAACAGCAGCTTCATTATTGATAGCAGCAACACAAAGACCATTACCTTTAATTAATGAAATGTCCGTGGTAAATGTACTAAATTCATCTGGAGCATCTGGTGTTACATAAATATCCGTGATAATATCATGAGCAACATTTTGTTGGGATGTCAATGAATTTCTTCGAATATTACCACCACCATTCGAAGATAAATCCATTTTGCATGAAGAAACACAAAACTAAAATTGTTTGTGGCAACGTTTTAGTTTTAAACTATTTTTGGGCCGTACAAACTTTAATTTATTTGCTTGTTTGAGGTTTCGTTATTTTAAAGCAGTATTTGTTCTTGTTGGTTTTTGTTTTTCTTTTTCTAATTAAAATAGTTTTCTAAACGTTTAACAATTGAAGAGTTATTGCTTAACGAAAATTCACTTAAAATTTTTTTGCGTTCTTTGATTTTATGAAATTTTAATATTATTTTATTTGTTAACAATTTATTAATTTCAATTAAAAATTTTTAAAATTCACAATACATTTTTTGAGTTCTTTTTGAGTATTTAATGGGCTTATAAAATTTTAATATTATTTTTCTTTAACAGTTTATTAATTTAAATAAAAATACAACAAATCCGAAAAAATACTTTTAATCTTTAAAGAAATGTCGAAAGTCTCATAAGAAAATCAGCGCACTGAATGCAAAACATGTTAAAGAAGATTTAAAAAATTGCTGGCCACGATGTAGTGTTTTAATTTTTAAGTAACAGGTGCCGTGCCCACTATTCCAATGCAGCTAATTTTTTGCTCGACTATGCACGGGAATAACGGCATAACTAGTCGAAAATTTTAAAGCTCTTCTCTACATATTATGGTTTTCAAGCCATCGTATCCATGTAAGACAAATATTTTTTTTTTGTATGGAAGATATCACAACCAGAGTTTTAACTAACTAATTTTTTGTACTCAAATATTAGCGATATTTTCTAACAAAATTTTAAGAATTAGTAATTAAAAGATTTCATTAAAATTTCGTTACCATTAGTAAAAACAATTATAACTAAAATAAAATCATTACCATTAAATGGTAGTAAAATTTCTTTTATTGCCATTATTTCAAACAATGCCAATGAAATTTCAATGGTAATGAAAAAAACCCAATTATGGTAATTAAAAATTGGTACTGACGTAAGTAACCTTTTATGGAATGTTTAGAAAAACAAAATTGGTTCACGAATTAAAGAGAACATCAGCCACTAACACAATGCGAAATATTTGGGATTATTTAATTACCAGTAACATTGTATTTGCATTATTTAAAATAATTACAATGCCAAAAATTTTAACTATCATTTAATGCTAATGATTTTTTTAAATATTAATTTTTTTAGTAATGGTAATGATATTATAATGAAATCGTTTAATTTCTAATTACAATTGGATAAAAAATAATTTTTTTTCTAGAAACAACAATTAATGACCACAGAAGCTTAAAAAAAACTCTGTATTAAATTGAGAAATCTTTACCATCTTTAGATGATTTATATTTCAAGATTTTAATAATAAAAATTTTTTAAGTGAGATATGTGTGAAGCTTAAAGTGTGAGAGCTGAAGTCACCTAAAACCTAAGCTAGCAGTATTTATTACTTACAGAAAATATATATACATATATATAGGAATATTCGCATTGTACTGCTTCAATCAGTATGGTTTTAAAATTTAAAAAAAGAAAAAAAAAATATTTTTTCTTGGAAAAATTATTAAAAAAAGAAATGGATCTTTAAAATTAGTTTTTTTAAAAAAATATATTATATGAACCGTTTATATTATCTTTTAAAAAAGAAAAAAAATGAAATTAAATTAAAAATTTAAGGTTAAGAGCTGCTACGGTTTTATGTTGACCAAAGATTTTTTAAGGGAAAAAATAAGCATCCTAAAATAGTCAGTGCAAGAATGTCTTTTCGAGATTTAGCCTCAATACTTTAAAAACCTTTGAAACACAATCCTTGATATCTGTACATCAGCTTAAAAACAAAGTGACTTATGCAACATTCAAAATGAACGACTCATGTGTAACAAAATTATGAATTATAAGTAACAAATTATTATTTTTTGAATCGATTATCATCATCAATACCTTCAACCTCCTTCAGGGTATAGGGCTAGTAAATAGGTGCATAGCCTACGTGTGCCTCTATTAGAACGGTTTCAAATAGTACTGCAAAATGGTGATATCAGGTCTTAATAGGTTAAGCATTTTTAAATAATTTTATTATTTTCTTAAAGACCTCTTCAAAAGCTTTAAAATGATACCCATATTGATATTTTAAAAAGTTTGAAAATTTCAGAGCTCCGGAAAACTCGGAAAAAATGGGCGAGCGCCAATTTTTTCATTCGATGTTTTTTTCTTATTTTTTAATTCTCTATCGCCCCATACATTTATTTTTTTGATTGGAGTTACTTAATTGTTTCAAATGACATGAAAAAATTAGAGGTAGGCGTGGTGATTTGCCTACTGCCTCGAAGGACATGGACCGATAATGCTAATTTCCAATATAGCACCTCTTTCGACACTATGTCTGATAGATTAATGTATTTATTTTCTTTTTGTGAAATCAAGTTTTTCTCGGCATAGTTAAAATATTCAAAAATATTTTAAAAATTTTTTGTGATAAGAATAACATTTTAAAGAAATGCTTGACGCGTGTTTGTTAAGTCTACGAAGCAAAAGAATGAAGCTTAATAATAGTAACGCTTTGAAACCACGTTATAATTAGCCAATTACAATTATTTTGTTTTTTAACAAATAATCAATGAAACCTTTTCATTAAAAATCATTGAAAATAATGGTAATGCTAGTAAAGGTTAACATCAATTTTCATTCAATGCTGAACAAATTGGCAATTAATAAGTCTATATAATTAATAACTCCCATCTATGCAATGCTACTTGTTTGATTATATTTACATAGTGTATCACAGTATAGTATAGCACAGTTTGATGAGGTTCATAAATAAACCAGTTTAAAATTTTTCAAAAATTATTATAAGCGTTATGTCCCCCCAAATTTTAAACGAACTTTCCTTTATATTTTGTACAATAGAGTATGCTGAATATTGACACTAGCAGTTGAGGAATTTTTTTAAATTTTCCTTATCAAAATGTTTACAATGTCAGGGCCATTTTTTAATAGTCGTATATTTTATTTTATTTTATTTTTAACACAACTGCCGATTTATCAAAAATGATTAAGTAGAACGTTCTTTTTTCGTCTTTAGTGTGTGTTTAAGTTTACAAGTTTACACTGTGATAAA
Source organism: Cistogaster globosa (assembly GCA_937654795.1). Lineage (NCBI taxonomy): Eukaryota > Metazoa > Arthropoda > Insecta > Diptera > Tachinidae > Cistogaster > Cistogaster globosa. Next base: position 118,584,277 of record OW569406.1, on the reverse strand, counting down.
ATTATTGTAAACAGAAGAAATATTTTGGCATGTGTTGAAAATCAGATAAAATGAAATTATTTATTTATTTGTTGTTGTTTTAAGGTTTGAATGATAAAAAGACAGTTGTATAAATATTGTAATATAAAATTTTAATTTTATTAAGTAAATTGCTAAAACGATGGCTTATCAACTGGTTTTTATTATTTTTTTTTTTTCATAATAAGGCGCTACAAAACCTTGATAAAGACACACAGTATCTCATGAAAGAAGATGTCTTAATGCGAATGATCGCGCCTGTAGGGTAAAAAGAGGCTTTTGGCTAGGCCACCACAGTTGGGTACCTCTTGCATATAATTTTTTAAAAATGTCATAAACATCTGTTAGTTATCTCCTTAAATTTGGGAAAAAATTGTTTTTTATTTTTATAATTTTTACTGACTTTAACTTAGTATCCTTGACGTAGTGCACTTATTAATGATCGGATTATTACTTTAAAACATTTTCTATATTCTTAATAAAATTTAGAATTAATTAAATATTTTTATCAAATGCTTTGTTACCAACCTTTTAATTTGGAATATGTAAAAAAATACCGTTTTTAAGTGGTTCATTTGATACCGAATTGTGTCCAAAATAAATCGTTTCAAATCACTGTGCGACATCATTTTACAAATGTAGACACACCGATCTAAACATTTTTTTAAAAATAAGTTTATTTGGTTCTACAAACAATTTACGTTGTGAAAGTGAAACACGTGCATCTAATTGTACATGATGTTATTGAATTAAAATTACCCTGCGTTTCCCTAAATGTCTCGCTTTCTCTTTCAAACTTTTTTTGTTTCTTATAACTCTAAAAATCCCGATGGAGAATTCGTTAAAAAACAGTGAGTTAAACCGTAGCTGAGAGATTAAAAAAAAGAAACTTTAAACTTTTCCACTTTTTAAGGATGAGCGGATAAGTTCACTAGAAAATTTATCGAATTTGGGTCATCCACAGAAAGTTTCTGTTTGGATAAATTTTAAGTTTTTATTTGTTAATATGTGATAATTAGGGACATTAAAAAAGACGGTACTTCATGCTAATAAACTATTTAAATCGAAACTCCTTAACACCGTAAATTAAGAAAAGAACATTTTATATAAAGGGACTTTTTCAAAAAGGTACTTTTTAAAAAAGTTAAGTAAAATTATATTTTTATCAAATGCTTTTTTAAAAGTGGATTTTTTAATGAATGATTTATTAAAAAGCAGGGTTTTTAAAAGACTTATATTTTTTTTAATTTATTAGAGGTAGAAATACTCTTCTAAATTGGTACTTTTATTAAAGATTTTAATAAATACTTTTTTCAAAAATTTCATACATAAACTTAATTCCTAAAAAAGTATTTCTTTGAACAGAGACTTTATTAAATATATTTTTTTTACAGAGTCCTGCATCGTTTCAAAAAAGGTCTTTGTGCAGAAAAGTACTTTTTTCTAAAAACTCGTTTTTAAAACATTCTTTTGGCAAATGCTAATTTCTAATAATCAAATGAATGTTTTGAAATGTTTATTTTTTTTAATAAATGAAGCACAATTTTTATCTAGATTCTTGGATTTTACTGGACTGAATGAAATTCTCATTTAGTTTGAAGCATATTTTCTATTAAAAATTAAGTTAAAATTTACTTATGGTTTAGCAGTTGTGAAATGGTCTTATGGATTTGCTCACCACGGTAATCTGTTGTATTTTTTGAAAATATATATTTTTTTAAATATTTTTTGTAAAAGTTTAAAAAAAATTAAGCCTAAAAAAGAAAATAAATATATACAAGTTTGGACAAGAGTTTAAAAATTCCTAATGTAACGATTTCAATTAGTTAAATTCAATTCCTCTTTTTTTATTTCGTACTTTTTTTTTGCAAGTCATAATCATGAAAAGGAAAAAATCATAAATTATTTAAAAGCACTTGAAATGTGTAATTTCCGTTTCTAACTTTTCTCACACACAACAATAAAAAGCGACATTATTTAAATAATTGCTACGTGGATAAATTCCCATTTTCACAAGAGCTATGTTCTGGTGGATTAAAAAAAGATTTGTTAATAAAAATAAATTACTGAGCGTAAATGACAATTTTTCCTATTAAATTTTTAAATTTTAATCCAATTTAACACAATGAATTAAGTGGATTTTCGGTACTTAAGTCTTTTGTGCCTTTTGTGACATTTTTGCTTTTTTATTTTAAGATTACTTTGTTGAGATTACTTTGAAAACACTTTGATTATACAGTGGTTTGTTTATATTGTAGAAAAAATACAAAAGGAGGAATTTAAAATATTGTGAGAAATAGAAATTTTGAAAGCATCTATAAAAAAAAAAAAATCCTAAAATGATATGACAACAATGATTACAAATTTGACTTCCAAGTGAATGTTTTAGTTCCTTTAAATTTTTGTTAACTAATTTTACGTGTTATTAGGAATATTTAATATTTCGGAAATTAATATTTAATTTTAGTTAATTAAAGATATTGTCATATTATTTAAACAAATTTATATAAGCTCTGCTTAACAATTGCTTTCATTTAACATTTCGCATTGAGTGTTAATGATGCTTAAATTGCAAGAAGTTTAAAATTAAAATGTGTCAATTACAGAACAATTATTTCTATTGAAACGAAAGTGAAAATTACGAAGGCAAAAATAGTTAAGGTCCTTGTGTGTCAATAAAAAAAAGAGATCTACTAGAAGAGGTATTAATTGTTTTTCTGGTAAATTTAATTTTTTGTGTCATGTAAAGGACTTTTTGAAGGAAGAAAACAAAATTGAGAAAAATTAAAATTTGTTGTAAGAATTAGTTAATGATGTTAAAAAAATAACTTTTTTTTTAAAGAATTAACAAAATATAAACATTTTGATTATAATCAACCAGACTACACACCAACGTACTGCATGAAAAATACAAATATTTTTAATTAATCGCCGTGGTTGACGGTCAAGATAAGCTTAAACCAAGAATCAATGATTAAAACTCGTGGTCATATCACCAAACAGTGCTTTTAGTTCAGATGTACTGCCGTCAAAAATGAACATCCATTTTATCGCGCAAGAATATCATGATGACTTCTTTTTGACAGTGATGCAAACAAAAAAAAAAAAAAAAAAAAAAAAAAAAAAAAAAATTAAAAGAAAAACCATTTATAAACGTCACTCCTAAGAACAGAAACTTTTTAAAATCTTTCAATCGTTTTGTACATGAGCAAAACCGAAACAAATATTTTTTGAATGACAAAGAGCAAAACGAAACAATTTGCATTTCACCTATTGTTTGTTGCGCTAAGAAATAAGTGTTTCTTTTTTTTAACGCTTAGGCTCTCTGTACTATAACAAGCAACTCAATAAGCAAACGTTTGCGAAATTTTGCTCTTATTGTTGTTCCTTCTAGCTGCGTACGTTTAATTTGATGTACAGTACAAAACGAAATGGAACATTATTTCTCATTGTTCTTTTTCCCCACTACCAAAAAAAAAAAATCAAAATTTTCGTTTTGTTTACCTTCGTACTCTACCTTTTTTTACAAGGAACCACGCACAATGGCGTGAAATAAATAAAAAAAAATAAAAGTCTAGAACTTCTTAACTATTTACCCGATGTTCATGATACAAAAAGCGATTTATAGAGGAGGACATAAGCTTTTCGTCTAATGTATTTGGATACACCATGTTTCAGTACAGGAAAGTACCACAGGGCGTTAAAGTAGGTGACCTCAAATTTAAAAAAAATGTTTGTTTCTTGAAAATCGGGTAAATAGTTTAGAAGTTCCAGACTTTATTTCCACTTTTTTTTATTTCACGCCACTATGTAACGTCAGCCGTGTCCAAATAGCCAATTTCATCTACTAACGTCCTTAGTCGAATTTAACTAAGTTGAACTAAAATCTATTCCTTATTTTAGAAATAAAAAGGTAATTTTTTAGTATATTTTTAGTTCAGATAAATAACTGGATTATGACAATTAAAGTTCAAACAAATTTTAAAAATTTAAACAAATGCTCCTTAATTTATTTGTAACACACTTAGTTTCGTCCATTATCTCTATTTTGAGGTTTATTTCGAAAGGATGTCAATAAATGAAGTTCGAGAAACGTGGCAAGAAACGAGTGGGTACCCAGCATTAAGAGTTTTATTAAGTCAATTTGTTTATCAATTACAAAGCCAAATATTGCGTATTCATATGTTTTGTCAGCGTACAAACTCACACACTCACACACTCACAATTTTATTTTTTACAAAAACAAAAGAGAATATGTTTCCGTAATCAAATTAAATTTGAAAATTGTTTACATTTTTATTTTCATTTAAAATTTCATTATTGTGACAATAATCTTTTGTTCTTTGTGTTTTTTAAAGACATTTTTCTTTGTATGTGTGTTCATAGTTAATCTTGCATGCAGTGTGTCCACAAAGTTTTTTTTCTTTAGAATAAACTTGTAATTTTTAAATATGTTTATACACACATACACACACTTACACACACATTTTATACGTCCATTCACATTTTTAACGTATTAAGAGGATGGCTATGATTTCAATGAAAAAAAGTTGCCAAAATTTATTAATAATGAACGCAAGTATAAAATGACTTTTATGGAATTTTTATGCAATTGGTAACAGCTAATTTAAAATGCTGACTCTTAACCCTAAAACAAAAGGGTTGGCCATTTGACCATGCAAGTAAAACAAAAACTATATCGTATTCCCAAAGGAAAAATTAACAAGCAAGAGTGCTATAGTCGATTATGCCGAATCTTATATACCCTTCACCACGTATGTAAGTAGAGTAGCTCCAATAAAAAAAAAAATATTGGGGTGACAGAGAATCAAAAAATAAAAAATAAAATTTTTACATAAAAATGTCACTGGCTCTTAATGGGTAAAGCATTTTTAAAAATTGCATTTCCCAAAAGATATCTTCAAAAGCTTTTAAATGATGCCCATATTGATGTCTTAAAAATACGACGCACAATCGTACTTTTCTATGAAAAGTTCAGAGGGCCTAAACTCGGAAAATATGGGCGAGTGCCAATTTTTTCACTTGATTATTTTTTCTTAGTTGTTAATTCTCTATCGCTTTTTATATTTGTTTTTTTTTTTTATTGGAGTTGCTTTATTGTTTGAAATGATATAGAAAAGTTAAAAGCAGGCGCGATAATTTGCATGCTGCCTAGAAGGACATGGACCGATCCTCCTAATTTTCAATTGCAAAACTTTCAAAACTATATCTGATCGATTGGCGTATATAAATTGTCTCTAGCTCATCTAGTGCCTTTTCAAAGTTGATTCAATACTAACACGGACGGACAGACGGACATCGCTCAATCGACTCGCTATGCATAAGAATTCAGAATATATATTCTTTATGGGATCGGAAATTAATATTGTAGATATAAAAAACGGAATGACAAACTTAGTTATACCCTTTTTACACTTTTTGTGGTGGAGGGTATAAAAACAAATATTAAAACTTTTGTACACGTAAGATGTTCTAAATACCTGCAAAACTGGAACTCAAGTTCAGAACACAAAGAGAAAAAAGTCCAATGTGTGTTTCAGAGCTTAAAAAACCTCTTGGACGAGGACTATTCTTATCTAAGAGTGTAAAAGAGAACGTTTGACAAGGCAGCACATCTTTATTACTGACAAAGCCTAACAAGACCCTTAATTACTGGCGTGATATAGGCCACCATCCAAAATACTATAAAAAGGATAACAAACTTGACTCCCCTTCAAAACATCTTTGAGTCGAAATTGCAACAACAAGGTATTTTATGCTGGAATTACGGAGAGTTATCTGCCCTGGTCCTAAAGAATGGTTAAGAGACAGGCACCAAAACTAGTTATGAGTCCTCTCTGATGACATCGACATTTTTTTTTTATTTTCTTGTTATTTCTTTACTAGTTTCTACCCCCTCTCTACTCCGCCTACATGGCCTGAAAATGTACCTCTAATGAGCTCTAAATTTTTAAAAGTTTTCAAATTTTTTAACTAAAGCATCGTCTTATATTGACTTTAATATATGAAAGTATGCTTGGACTTAGTTTGAACCCATTCTAATTATCTTCCAACAAGGTTATCTTTTTATATCCCGTTACAAAATCGTGTGCCATTGTAAACGTGTGTTTATAACGGCCGGCTAAGCATTAGGAGCGTGAAAATTTAACACTTAATTGACCCACTGTCTTCAATTTAGTTATTATGAAACTGCCTGCGCATTGTTATAATAATATATAATAATATATATAATCGATATTTCTAAAAAAAAAGAAAATAATAATAATAATTGAGTGAACAAGTTTTTTAACAAAATCACACAACCGTGTGTGCTCACGTACTCATTTACAATGAATGCTACCCAACAATTTCAATATGGTTTTTCTAATGTGATATTTTTATTTTACACTTGACATTTATTTAAAAATTGTTTAAAGTATCCTTTTTTCGTATTTTTCGATATTTTTTACAAATTTTTATTAAAATTTATTAAAATTTATTTGTTGTTTATCTTTTTGGCTTTTGACATACGAACACATTTTTACGCATAAAAAACACGCTTTTAAAGTCAGAACTATTTTACAACTTAAGTAGCAAATGGATGAATGAATGGTTCTTTGCACGTTTGATGTTATTTTTTTTCTTTTGTATTTAAATAGTTTTCAAGGTTTTCACGTTTTTATGCCATTTTTAGTGATACAAATTTGGGAAGTATACCTTAGAAATGTATGCCAATGATTCACAAAAAATCTAATCTAATAAAGGAAAAAAGATAGATTAAAAAACTGATCGCAAGTCTATTGAAAAGTGATCTTTATTTTAGGATGTATAAAGTCGAAATTCTCTTTTGTCTGCGGTCTCGACTATGATTTGACACAGTGTTTTTAGCAGATACCACGTGAAATTATTGGTAAAAGTAATTTTTAACTTTTTTATATCTTTCATCACAGGTGGAAAAAGAGTAATATCCGTTTCGATCACAAAAAGTATATAAATTCTGAGTTCTTATACTTAGTGAAGTCGATTGAGCGATGTCCTTCCGTGTTAGTGTGGAAATAACTTTGCCAAGGCACTAGATGAGCTAGAGACAATTTAAATACGCCAATCGATTAGACATAGTGTCTAAAGAGTTGCTATTGAAAATCAGCAAGATCGGTTTATGTACTTCGAGGCAGCGGGCAAAACATTACGCCTGCCTCTAACTTTTTCATACAATTTTAAACCATTAAGTGACTCCAATAAAAAAAAAAAAATAAAAATAAAAAATAAAAAATAAAAAATAAAAAAATACGTGGAGCGATAGAAAATTAAAAAAAATAAGAAAAAATAATCAAGTGGAAAAATTGGCGCTCGCATATATTTTCAGATTTATAGGCCTCTGAAATTTTCATAAAAAAGTTCGACTGTCAGCGATCTTTCAGAAAATGTTAAAATTTTTAATTAAATTTGTTCGAGTCGAAAGTTAAAGTAGCACCTTTTTCTTATATTTTAAACAAAAGCAAGAAAGTTTTAAAAATAAAGCGACCTTATCATTTTGCTTATGCAAAACTTCAGGGGGTATTAAGAAAAACTTCGTGATCAAATCGATATTTTTCTAAAAGGGAGACAAAGAGACTTAAAAACTTAGAAATAAAGTAACTCCAATCAAAAAATCAAATATATGGAGCGATAGAAAATTTTAAAAATAAGAAAAAAGTGAAAAAATTGGTGCTCACTCATATTTTTCGAATTGTGGGCCTCTAAAATTTTTACAGAAAAATACGATTGTGAACCATATTTTTAAAGATATTAATATGGGTATCATTTAAAAGCTTTTAAAGGGACTTTTAGAAAATACTCAAATTTTCTCAAAATGCTTAACCCATTAAGAGCTTGTGACATTTTTATCCTTCACCCCAGTTTTTGTCTTTCCATTGGAATAACTTCACTAAACTAAATTTAAATACATGATGAAGGTTATATAAGATTTGGCATAGCCGAATATATCACTTTCACTCGTTTTATATACAAACACTGCTGTTTGACGTTTTAGGCAAACAGTTTTATTGAAGATTATCATCGCTAAACAAAGTTTGTTATAAATTTAGACAAGTGAAACCAGTTTGTTTAACAAATTTTTTTGTTTAAAAATTAAAAAAAATGTATTTTTTTCGAAAGTATACTTCCCGCAAATCATATTTTTACAGCCCGTTATATTTATATTTTTTAACGTCACAGCTTAAGTTACATTTTAAAGGATTTAACACTGCAATGTCACTGGGTAGCAGACAAAAAGTTAAGTTCATGGAAGTAGAAAGAACCAAAAAAAATTAAAAAAAAACAATAAACTGTTATGTCTTTAACACTATTTGTACTTTTAAGCGCCAAAGATTTATTATTGTTATTATTATTCAAATTTATTTTGTTTTTCTTCGCTTTTTCTTTTATTACACAAGTGAATTGAATCTTTTTTCTATGCAATAACAAACTTAAGGAACATAACGTTCATGGTAAATTGTAATAAAACGTAGTTTTTTTTTGTTTTAATATTTTTATTGAAAAATCTTTGTTTTTTCTTTTTTTATGTAGAAACAATCATAAACGAAAAGTGTTTTTTATTTGTAACATATTTGCAAAAGATTTTCGTGTTGTGTTTGCTATAAAGTCTACCGATAAACTGACAGACTGACACTCGCAGCCGGCTTGTAAAACATGCAAAAACTCATAGTCAAAGAAAAATGAATAAAAAAAAAATGAGCAAAAAATAATAAAATTCAAATAGTTACACAGATACCATTCACTAACACTTGTACATGCTTTATGTAAAGCCCTTAATATTTGCAAAAACGATTTGCTATAATTTTCTAAAACTGTGTATTAAATTTTTTAATAAAATTTTTTGACGGCATGTTCAGTCCGTGGGTTGTTGATATCATTTTTTCGATATGATATTAAGTGTCTTGTTTTTACACCATTTAAAAAATGAGAGAACAAGTTTTCACATTATGAACAATGCAAAATTTATTGCCAAAACTAATTAAAGATTAGGAATATTTTATTTTAATTTAGACAAAAAGGTGTCAAACTTCGGCATTTGATAAGGGTTGTAACTTCAACTTAAATTCTATTAAAATTTCGAACGATATGAATGCCATTATAGTCTAGCAGCAATCATGCGACTGATTTAAAAGCCTGGGTTCAGATCCCAGCATTGTTTTTTTTTTCAAAAAATCATTTTATTTCTCTTTATACGGGTGAGTATGACAAATGAGGACACTTTGCCTGGGACACTTTAAGCCCTGCTTCTTAAGTATTAAATAGAAAAAATAGCTTTGGCAGCCTTAAAACTACAATGCGTCTGTTTAACACAAGAGACACTGCAACACTGCTCTCTGATAAAAGAAATTAATCTTGATTCAAGAGCTTCTTTCTTATTTCATTTCTATTTACATGTTTGCCATCTGAACACCTAATAGCAAAAAGTTTTTAAATAAACGACACATCGATCGAGCCTCTACTACAATAAATGTTCCTAAGAGATAGACCTATATCTCAGTAAAAAGTGGTAAAAATCTAAAAGTTTGAACTAATGATGTAATGATACGCCATTTTGCCGATCCGATACCGATACTCAAAAATATATATCTCCAATACCGATTCCGATACCGATAGGCATATTGAACTTGATCTCAAGTAAGAATTAACAAAACTCAAGTAGAGTTATTCTTCTATTATACAAAATAACAGTGCTTATTAATTAGCCATTCAAATTATCAAATTTTTAATACATTTCATTTTCTAAAATTCAAATTTTCAAACTACAAAACGGCTGCAATATTTATGATTTTACAAAATAAACGATGGCACTCAGTTTAGATTGGCTCAAGATTTAAAATTGATATTAATAAGATTTTTGTTTAAAAAACAAAGTGTTCTCAAATTTTGCAGAGATAGACGATTTTTCAAATCCGTTTGAAACAGACCTGCATTGGAGAAAAGTCTCTCAGATGCGACAGAACTCATTTGAAAACTTAAGTATTTCTGCGCCATTTTGTTTAAGTTTGGATAGGATATGTAATTGCGCCAGTAAGCAAAAGGGTCTGTATCTCTAGGAATATTAGGAGATCTAAGGTATCTTTCGACTTCTTCGTTATCAGAACCACAGATTAGGAGATAAACTTGTGTAGTTCATAAACGAACTAGTTCATTTAAACGATTCCAGCGATTGAACTAAGTGAACTAGTTTATACCTTTAAGTATATCTATTTCATTTTTGAACTAAACTTTGTATTTGAACTACCAGACATGTCTGTGTTTCCTTGTTGACTATTTGCGACATGAAATTAGTGCTGCCACGCGTTTTATTAAACATTCGTTTTGGCAATGCTACGGTGTTGTTGCCATCATATTTTGAAAAGAACACTTGAACTAAAAGAGCTTTTGAACTAAGGAAAGCGTTCGAACTAAAAGTTGAAAGTACGAACAATACGTCAACAGAACATTTAAACTAAGAGAGATTTTGAACTAAAGAGAGCAATTAACTAAATTTTGAACTAGTTCATTTTCAAACTTTGAACTAAAAAGAGCGACCACTAAATTGAACTATATGGCACAAGTCTATTAGGAGGGATAGAGGCTCATCCTCCTCGGATTCTCATATAATATTTTCACATACGCTCCAAATGCGAGTACTTCTCGTAGACTTAACAGACCTTTTACGAGGTGTAGGGAGGACTGTGTCTCCAAACCCTTTTGGAATGTAGAGTCATTTTAAGCAGCTCAATAAGACGTTTTTTCTATAGCATTGAAGTCGATTGTCCTTGAAATATTCGAGCTTTGTATCTAGGGTCAAGAATTGTAGATAAATAATAGGTTTCATTATTCTCTAAACCCTCAAATCTTTCATTCAGAGCTGATGCTAAGTTAGTCGCAAATATTTGGGACTCTGAACTACTCTCCATCTCCGTTGATTCATGTATTATGTTTTCTAATATTATTCGAAGACTGTTAACTAGCAGAATAGCGTCAGACAATTTAGCAGTGGCTTTGCTTATCGATTTTGTAGCCTCTTCAAATTAAGCCAAAATTTTCACCACCTTTTTTCATCATTATCCATTCGTCGGTTGTAAGTTCTACCTACTAACAGTCCACCCTAAATACGGGCGTTAGGCACGACGTAATTTAGCGTCTAGTATTTACGCTGTAATGAGTAACTTTAATAAGAGCGCCAACGTTGTGAAACGAACAAAATTGTTTACTTATCTTATTTGCTAAAAATCACAAAATTAAAATAATTAAGAGAGATAAAATCGCGAAATTGACCTTAAAGTAGCTGTAATGTCATTACTGTTGGAAATACTTTTGTATATACCACAAAAAAAAAAAAAAACAATAACAACACTTCTTTTGCAGCCAACTTCACTTTTTACGCGCAGTCAAAATTGGATTTTTCAATTGTCCAACGTTAGCGTCGCGCTATTTGGGTTGGTCTCATACATTTTGTATGTGCATGAGAATTTTTGACAGTTAAATAACGTCTTACGCTTGTATTTAGGGTGGACTGTAAGTTCTATCTACACATTAAGAGAACATTTCATTACTATGGTGCAAAGCAAAATAGAAGAAACGTTTTCATTATGTATTCTGTTTTGATTTGTGTTCTGCTTTTAATATGTTATTTCTGATAGTTGTCATGCAAAAAAAAAGAGTTGAAAATTTAATATTTTGTTCAAAAAACTCTATAGAAATTTATAACAAATTTCGGCGTATCGACAGTAAAATATCGTCGATATCGATGTAACGGAAAACAAGAAGTATCGCCGATATATCGGTATCGGTTGCATCCCTACTTTAAACTAATTTCCAAGTTTTTATGTACACATGACTCCCTGTTTCTCTTTTAGAAAGAGATCGATTTGATCACGAAGTTTTCCTAAGTTTTGCATAAGCAAAATGATAAGGTCGCTTTATTTTTAAAACTTTCTTGCTTTTGTTTAAAATATAAGAAAAAGGTGCTACTTGAACTTACGACTCGAACAAATTTGATTAAAAATTTTAACATTTTCTGAAAGATCTCTGACAATCGAACTTTTTTATGAAAATTTCAGAGGCCTATAAATCTGAAAATATATGCGAGCGCCAATTTTCTCACTTAATGTTTTTTTTCTTATTATTTGATTCTCTATCGCATCATTTATTTGATTTTTTGATTAGAATTACTTCATTGTTTCAAACAATATTTTTTTTTATATTAAATTAAATTTGTTATAAAAATTGGATTATGTGGACAACATTTTTGATATTTTTATCTTCGAAAATAAGCGCTTGGAATCTGTTTGGAAATGGTATTTTGTTTTATCGCAACACTAACGTTTAAGCATATGGTATGTATACGCATTATAAAATTATAACAGACTGGTTTCTCTTTTATGTTTGATATTCAATGGTGGGCGCTCATAGACTTTGTGACGTCTACCGAGTCGTTTTCAATACTTGGGCAACATTTCTACTTGATAAAAAGAAAGAAAAAAAAACTAAAAACCGTCAGATTCGAGTACAACTACCCGTGCACGTAATTGCAATTGCTGTCTGTCATATTATTTTGATAACACAATTTAAAAAAAAAATTTAATTTTATTTTTCTGTTTTATTCGTTGGCTGCGTTTTATTCGTAACATTGGTAAATTGTTTTCAACAGCAAAAATTATAAATGAATTTCAACTTTCAAATTTTCTGTTAAACTAATAAACACCTATTAATGTCATTCAAATGTTTAATTCAATGATTAAATATTTTGCATGCGAACATGGGATTAATTGAGGACAAATGGTTTTTAGAGGCCTAATTTTAGAGTTTCTATACAATGTATGTTTGTTGTTGTTGTTTTTTTTTAAATAGAGTTTTGTAAAATTCATTGTTTGTCATGTTAGTAGACAATCAGACATGTTCTAAAATCCACACGAAATTTTCACTTCATATTTTTCAAGACAATGTTTTTGTAAAAAAAAAATTTATAGCAAAAACGCTTTGAAAAATATGAACAGAAAATTTCGTGTGTATTTCACAACATGTCTGAATATTTCTAAATATTTTAAAAGTGCTGGTCGACATTTTTTTACTCGAATAATTTTGTGTGTAAAATTAAAATCACGGAAGTTTATGATATGCCTCTCTATGACGAAACTTAAGCTCCTTGGCTGTTTTGTATTATGAATTTAAATATTGATGATCAATTTAATACCACAATGCGAATGGAATGTCCTCAGCAAGATTCTTTAGTAGTCCTAAGTGCTGGCCCAGACGGTCATCAACCTTAAGCGTTTCCATCTTGGATTTCCTTAGGTTTTTAAGTTTCAATTTAAAGTTTGTGATGAGGATACGAAATTTTATTCTGTAGAAAATGTTTTAATATTTCAAGAAATATTCTTCTTGAAATATTAAAACATGTGTAAGAGATTAAATATTGTATGCTAACACACAGATATGGGAAATCAAAAACCAAAGGTTTTTAGTATTCTAATTGTAAACGCAGTAATAAAAAACATTTGCAAGAAAACCTTATTATTTTCTCTGCAACAATATATGGTTGCGGAAAAAGAGATATGATTTTTTTTTAACAATAATTTAGTTACGAAAATAATTATTTTATTTTTAAATATAAAAAGAAAAATTCAAAGTACAAGCAAATGTATTTTTAATTAACATAATAAGATAATTTTATTCTTATGTGAGCAAAGTATGTTTGAAAGAGAACAAATAATGATTGGCTTTAAAAATAATTATGATTTTGCGTTTGACTGAATGCTTTTCTTTTAGTTCAGTTTATTGTTTGTAAGCATAAATACATAAAATAAAATAAACTGTAATAGGATAGTTATTGTATATGCAAGACTTTAAACAAATTTTGTTGTTGGTGTAGATAGTAATCGATATGGAATACAAAACACCTATTTTTTGAATTTTTTTATGCTGTCTGTCCGTCTGTCTGTGTTCGCTTCACGTAAAAACTGCTGAATGGATTTGAATAAAATATTGTTAGGAGGTCCCTGAGAACCTTGTTTCAAATACAGAATACTTTTTTTCATAGAGATACAAATGTTAAAGCACCCAATTTTATCGGTAAAATGGTACTAAAACAGTCGTCATCACATTTTATATTTGTGGATGGAGGATTTTTAACACTGTTTTCTGAACTCTACAATAAATATTTTTGCTTAAACTTTGATTTTTGTCTTTAATTTATTGTTTGGAAAAAAATCTTTAGTTTATTTAAAATATTAGTGAGAAGTTTCCCGAAAAGCCAAGTGAGCGGTAGCAAAATTGCCATCGAGACGTGCTTAAGCCCTCAATATTCAATATTGGAATACAAATAGCACGATTTTTTTTTTTTTTGAAAATTGAAGTTAATTAATATTTTCCCAAATTGAATTTTAAGAAGAATAGAAATGACAGGCTAAGAAGTCGTGGGCACTGCTAGTACGTAAATAAAATTAATCAAAGCAAAATACAAACATCTACATACATTATTACTTTTAATAGTAATATGATTTCGCTACAACCATATAATGCAATCATTATTTTTCACCCACTTTATTTTCTTTGCGTGTATTTATATATAAAATTCAAAATTTTACAGCTAAAAATTTTTAATTATTTAATTAATGTATAAAAATTAATGTATAAAAATAAAAACCTGCCTCAACTTAAAAAAATCTTGAATAAATTATTTTTTATTTAAGTGGAATTGATATGTTTCTTTTATAATTCAATGTGAATCAAGCAAAATGTATTCAAATAAAATATTATTCGCTGTATCAAATAATACAATAATCCAGAAAATTTTGAATGCTTCGTTTAACACCGTCGTCTTACTTATGTTTTCTCGTTAAATTGCAACAAAAAAAAAATTAACAAAAAAAATTTTTTATAAACAAAAGTTAACAAAAGTCAGTCACTTTGATGCCGTTTGAAATTTTTTTCTACTCAACTCACATTTTGGGCCTCACTGTTTCGAATTTCATATGGCGTTTTAAAGCAGACAAGCAGAGTAATGTGGGCAGAGAGGTAAATTTATCTCTTTGTGACATGACAAAGACTGATAATAAAGTAAAATTAGCCGAAAGCGTAGCGTGTGGACGCTGTTCACATGCTGTGACTGTTGTTGATGGAAATGATTACGATGCTGGTGTTTTAGTAACTAGACTAGATAATTTATTAATACGCTTGTTGACTTAAGCGTAAAAATAAAAAATGAAAGTAAATTATAATACTTTGTACAGCAAATATTAATGCAAAAACTTTCCTTTAAGAGTTGTTTAATGTTATTTATTAAAAATATAAATTATTTCTTACCCATTAAATTTAAATTAATAGAATTTTAAATTACCTGAAAAGAAACATAAAAAAATGTTTATTTTAATTAAAAATCCAACAGGTTTATTTTAATATTATAATTTATAAAATGACTTTGTATTTTATATTATTTTTGTGCCGTTTTTTTAAAAGAACATTTTAAAAGTGACATTTTTTAAAGCGATTTCTTAAGTGGATTTTTCAACAAATCACTTTTTACACCCTTTACCTCAGGTGGTTTGTCATTCCGTTTGTAATTTCTAAAATATCCATTTTCGAACCCATAAAGTATTTAAATTCTGAGTCCTTATGCATAGCGAATTCGTTTGAAGGACGTTCGTATGTCCGTCCGTGTTAGTGTTGAAATCAACTTTGCCAAGGCTCTAGATGAGCTACAGAAAATTTAAATACTCAAATCGAACCGACATGGTTTTTGGCTATTGAAAATCACCAAGATCAATCTTTGTCCTTCAAGGCAGCAGCCACAACAACACGCCTGCCTCTAATTTTTTAAAACACTTGGAACAATTAATAAACTCGAATAAAAAAGCAAATATATGGAGCGATAGAGAATTAAAAAATAAGAAAAAATGGCACTTGCCCATATTTCCTCAGTTATAGTCCTCTGAACTTTTTATAGAAAAGTACGATTGTCCACCATATTTTTTAGAACATGAAGATATATTTTGAGGAGAAGGTAAAATTTTTAAAGAATGCTTAACCCATTCAGAGGCGGTGATATTTTTATGTAAAATTATATATCGTACTTAATTAAATTTTTTTTTTTTTTAATTCTCTGTCATCCTAAAATTTGTATTTTTTTTCGATTGGAGTTACTTCCCCAAATAGATTTACATAAATGGTAAAGGGTATATAACATCCGGCAAAGCCGCTTTGAATAGGATCGATGTTAAAAGGAAAATTATTAAAGTCTAAAGGTATTTAATTAATTATTTTATAAGACCTTTTTATTTGGGCTCGGGGCCAAGCAAAAATAAATAAGATCAATGGGTACTTTTTTCAATGTTTGCGTTACTTTAAAATGCACTTTTAAAAAGAACATTTTAAAGTGTTGCACTGTATTAAAAGGGCACTTTTCTTTAATCGTTTAATTATCTGAGCAATAAAATATTTTAATATTTAATTATGAACACTAAAACCGAAGAACATTTTGCAAGTAGCTGCTTTAAAAAGGACACGACTGTCTAAAGGCATGCGGTATTCTAACCAAAGTTGTTCCATACTGCAATTTAGAATGTGTTGAAATGCATAAGCAAGTACAACATAAGTCACAACACTACGTGATAGTTTACGATTGCACGCTTAGGAATTTTTAATGACAGCAAATTTTATTATTTCTATGATGAAAGATTCTTTTCTGAGAAGTTTTTAAAAGATGTGGGGAACAATTGTTCTATTTCATAATGCATTATTTAATATGATTTTATGGTAATAAACAAAATCAAACAAGAAAAAAATGGAGACATGGTTTAAGAGTTGAATTCATGATTTGCAATTATAATTTTTTTTATTTATTAGAATTATTTAATTATACATAAAATTAATTATAAAATGCTATCTAGTAAAAAATCTAATATAATGATTAATTACAAAAACAATTCACATAATAAAAATAAAAATAAAAAATAAGATTTTTTTTCACTAAATAATTAAATTAAAAAATACGAATTATCAGGCATGTCACACATTCTGATTTGAATGGTTTTAATTCCGTCTTAATAATTTCGATCGATTTTGTTTTACCTTCTTTAGATTCAGATCGATTTTGTTTATTTCTGAAAAGTATTGAATTTTCTCTATTTAATTTAAATGTAGCAATATTATTCACATCAAAGTAAACAACAACGCTAATCGAAGTAGGACAGATCATAAAAGTAAATTTTGGAAACGCAAATAACAAAATTTCAAAAAATTAAATTCCACTTTGAAATTTGAAAGTGGTTTCATACCGAAGACATTTTTCGTTTTTAGTTTTCTGAAGAAGCAATTTACGGAATTGAAACCACTTTCGTGTGAGTTCTGTGAAATTCCTTTTGTGTATTACAACTTTAAAATTAAATTCAAGTATAATAAAAACTAATTTAATAAAGTAACTTTTTTATGATGTTGCTCATAATTGTTATGGTCCTGGTTAAAATTTTTTCGACTTGGCATAATTATCTAGTACCAGCAGCATGTAAGACATATTTATTTTTATCAGCTAAAACCATTATCTGTCATTGACATTTGAGCGCAAAAAATAAAAATAATGGTTTTGCCAGATAAATAAGTAAAGAAATGCGCCCTGATCAGTAGTTAAATATATTTAAAACAAAAAAAAAAAAACTTTTTTACCTAACGCTTATCATTTTGTCTTCAATAGCAACAGTGTGACCAGATTAAAAAAAAAAAATAAAAGCTAAATCGATATAAAAAAGTGTTACGAAATCTTTTTCTCAAATTAAATCTTAAATTCGAATTATGCAAATAAGTAATTTTGTTAGATGACGTAAGTTTATATAGTTGCGTTTGTTTTAGAAATTTGCTTCACAACCAAGGGCTGTGAACAACCTAGGCACAGGGGAGGAAAGGTGGTAAGCACGTTTACTACAAACCTGGTTGGTCAGGGTTCAACCCCTGCGGCAACCAAAAAATAAAAAAGTTTTTTCTGTTTAATGGAATAAATACATAATCAGAATTAACATTAAACATGCAGCATTATTGCCTAAAGTGCTACTTCTCTTTATACAAAAAAAAAAAAAAAATATGCAATTTTATCTTTTGCATCTACAAAATAACAGAATTAATCTTCTGCATAATTCCTTCACTAACTTCAGTTTTTAAATACATCTTTAACTTATTGCGGTATTTTCTAACTATTAACTGTATATTAATAAGCCTTTCTATTTCTAATGTTAAAATGAATTTTACTTTATTATAAAAAGTACAACGCAACAGATAATAAAATGTTCTTCGTATATAAGAAAGCATTTATTGCCATCGCAACTCATAAAAAACTAAAATGATAAGAGCTAGACGTTCAAATTTTAAGCGTCAAGCGCGGTGTTTTTCTTACAAAAAAAATATAGTCTCTCTCGTTTTGTTCGCCGAATACAGGCATCTGAATCTTTTTTTGTAACCAAACGTACAAAAGGACATGCTGTTTGAAGATACAAATTTCAACATATTTCACCTCCTTTAAATGTCAAATTTCTTATAAAAGGACCGTTCAAACCCCAACTAAAGTTCTTGCTTACTCTAAATAAACCAAATGAGCATTGAAAAACAAATAAGTTAGTAATGATCTTGAAAGCGTTAAAAAAGGACAGTTTTATTTTCGTACGCAACGATCGAACTTGTGTATCAAATCAAAATTAAAAATTTTTCAGTAAAAGAAAAAAATTTTCATTTTTATGTTTTTTATAAAAAGAAACATTTAAGTGATAAATTCTTTTAAAATAGAGTGGGCAAAAGAACAGTAAATTTTCGCTATAAATTTTTTCTAAAAAGAGAAAACAAAAATTTAAAGTTGAGCGACTACAGGTCGCATGCAGTGTTGCTAATAAAAGACTATGGCGAGTCCTTAATTTGCTTGAACTACTGCTTATATGGCTTATCAGTAGAGTGTACTTAAATTTGAAGTAAAATTTTTAAGTCAATAACAGTTTTAATTAGGGAATCAATGCGCGAAATACCGAATAGCAGAATTTTAAAAAAAATTTTTCTTGATTAAAAATTTGTATAAAAATTAGAATTGTTCAATAAAAATGCAGTAGTAAGAAGATGGCCATTGCCATAATAAATTGTAAATAAAAATAATAATAATAATAATAAAAAGTGATAAAAAAAATTCAATAGAAATCGTGGTCACATTTTATCAAAAAAAATTTCCATTTTTCGTTTCCACATTTTAAGTGAGAAATTTTTCATAAAAAAGTTGTTCAGACGTCTTTTTTATACAGGGTATACTAGAGTTTATCATATATTTTTTAATATAAAATAAAAAATAAAAAAAAAAACATTCATGAAGAACTCTAGCTGACTCTTTTAAAAAAAATAAATGAGCAAAATATTATTTCAGAAGCTAGTTAAAGCTAAAAAAAAAACTTATATTACTTTCACTTACTGTTCTTTTTGTCAAGTGATTTACAAAATTGCGGAATATTCATAAATCAATCACGAAGGGCATCCCTAATTATATTCAATCGAGGAATGAAATAGACGAAAAAAATCTAAATTTTTTACATCTCTGGTTGTTGTTCTTTTAATGTAATTTATTAACAAAATAACAAAAATGAAAATTTTAATTTTAAATATTTACAAACCGTAAAGTTAAAAAAAATACATCATATGAATTATTTAATTAAATAATAATGATTGAAAGTAATAAATATGTTAATTTAAGAAATTATTAATATTTTTTTACGAAACCTCCTTTTTTAATTGTGTGTGAAGATAAATACGTCAAGTTAAATACGTTTTTAAAAAATGTACCATGCGATAAAATTTAGCCCCCCATACATACAGTACAAATTGTATGGTAAATTCAGTGTTTTTTTTTAACAAAAACGATTGTAGCGACAAAACCCTTCGATATCGGCAATTTATTCAAATTGAATTTGTGTATTCAATGAGAAAATTGCACTAAGTCAATTTTCCGCGTCTTATAAAAAAATTCTCAAATTCAATTTGAATAAACTGTGATTACAGTTTAATAGCCTTGATTTCCCAAAAGATTTAATTCACCGAGATCTAAGGGTTTTGGCGCTATAATCGTTTTTGTTAAAAAAACACTGAATTTACCATACATTTTTTACTGTATGTAGGGGTGGAAATTTTTATCGCATGCTACATTTTTTAAAAAACGTATTTAACTTGACGTATTTATCTTCACACACATCTTTTTTAATAAAATAAATTAAAAATAGTTTATATTTTAAATCAACTAAATTCAGAAGCTTACAATGGTGTTTTGATTTTGTTGATGGCCATTAAATTTTCTTTCTCTGATTTTAATTCTTTCGAAAATATCACAAATTAGGCAGCCGTTTAAGACACATAAATACTTTTTCTTTGTTGACCAGTTGTTGCCATCAATTTTATATTCTTATTATCTTTCTACTTTACTGGAAGATTTTAAAATAATTAATTTGACCTGCAACAAGCGATTACATAATTATGAGAAGCTTTAAAGGGAAATTTCCGCATATAATGGGAAAAGCAACGCCTCCAAAAAAAAAAAAAAAAAAAAAAAATATTTAAAAATTTTGTAACAAAATATACACTTTCATGGAAGAGCATTTTTAGTATTCTTGGTATTTTTTGTGTTGTTGCATGTAGAAAATAAAGCATCCTTGTTTTTTTATATTTAAGTTCCATCATCAATTACATGCCGAAATGACCTTGATTAGTGAATTGTAGTGTCTAATAAATTTCACGGTTATAACAGTGGAAACAAAAAAGAAACCAAGTTTTTTTAAACCTTGTAAACATTTTTAATCAAGCGCAGATAAAACATGGTTGATGTAAATATAATCAAAAAACAAATTATTATTCTTGAAGTTGTAACTATATATATTATTGTTATATATAATAATATTGTGACTGAAGCAAGCTTGGTTTTAAGGCTCAGTCATAAGAAAGAAGGCTGGACACAATCAATTGAGAAATGGGAAGAAGAAATTTTAATTATAAATTTTTTTTTGAAAATCATATTTCCAGTTAATATTGCTTTATCCTGAAAAGTACTTTTAGTAATGTACTTTTCTAAAAAGTATACAAAAAATTTTTTACGCAAGCTTCAGCAAAAAAAAAAAAAAAGTTAAACAAACAAGTAAAAAAAAAAAAAATTCCGACGAGTGGGGAAATCGACTCACACACGAAGGGTTCCTCATTATGTATGGGTCACCCTGTTTTTTTTAATATTACTTTTTATACTTGTCACAGCGGACATAGTAAAATATTCTTTGGGTAAATTAAAAATATGTCCTTGAAAAAATCACGTTAATATTGGAACACCTTTTAAATTTTGTTCAATAGTGACTTAGAAATACATAACTTGTGTAAATTATTAGTCTCAGAACATTAAGCTTCTAAAAAAAGGCCATGCATGTGAGAACAACACTTCTATCGGGATACCCTTAATGTCATTTAAAATTTTTTATTTAATTTAACTGCAGACATAGCAGTACACCCTCTGTACAAATTTTAGGCGTCTAACGATAACGGTTTAAGAGTTAAGGGTATATTCGGCAAAGTCACGTCCTTTAGGAAACACCCTTTAATTATTGCTTACAATATATTTTTATAGCAGACATTTTAGTACACACTCTCTAAGAATTCTAAATGTATGCCTACTACTGATGAAAAAATAATGCCTTGTTTGTGAACATCACATTAATATTGGGACACCCTTTAATTTAAGATTTCTTTTTATTTTTTGTTATATCACTCATTATTTTATAGACACGGTTTAATAAGATCTGTCTGTATTTTAATTAATATCACGTCATTTTCGGAACACCCTTTAATCTATAGTTTTTTTTTTTTTGTCATAGTAGATATATAATTTTATTTTCTGTAAAACTTCAAGAGTTTACCCATTAAGGTTCCAGAGATAGAGAGCTATGATAGACGGATACACAGTCGGACGGACAGACATTGTGAAGATAACAATAGGTTCACGTTTTTACACTCTGTGTACGGGAACCATAAAAAGAATCTTATTGAAATTTTTCGAAAAAAAAAACTTTTATTTTTCACTGTTTCTAGTTACTAATTTATTTTTTCTTTAACCTCAGCTCTCAAGGCCACGATGTGAGTGATAGATGTCTTTAAACAATCAGGAAAATATCTCTCTCTCCAATGATAAAATTTATAACTAAACGAGAAGCATTAAAAAAAGCCACCAAAGATTGTGTGTTACGAAACTTTTAAAACAAACAACTGAAAAAAAATGTCTACTTTAACGAGATAAAAGTTTTAAAACTTTAAATTACAAAAACAGAAAGTTAATAAATCCTTTAAGATGTAAAAAAAGACAGAAAGAAAACTAAGTGTTTGGGAAACATTAAATGTTGACAACATAAAAAACATTCTGCACGTTAAATCCTTAAAAAAATAGTTTTTTCCCTTATTAGGGGCCACATATCCATTGGATATTTTACACAATTACAACCTTAATTAAGACAAACGCTTTGTTGGTTTTTGTTTGTTAAGTGTCTTGTAAAACGACAATGACAATGATTTTACAAAAGTGAACTAACAATGTATTGAGTTTCTATACAGAATGCAATCAATAAAAATGTCAAAAGAAGAAAAGTATTGTTTCAAGAATCTTAAAATATTTAACATTTGTAAATGAATTTAAACGTTAAAAAAATTGAAGACACTTTTTGTAGCGACGCGTTCTTGAATTAATTAATTTAAATTTAAAGAATTATGCGAATATTTTAAAAGGTAAAAAACCAATAGAAAGATCAGTTTCGTGAATTTAAAATCTAATAAACGTTTTGAGTTGGCGTCAAAGCCACACTATTGTTTTTGTGTACGTTTTCTTAGGTGAGTATTTGTTCCTTAAACTTTAAATTGTTTTTTTTTTCTAAGCGGAGAGTATAAAATGACCCTTACGATACGCGTCTGGAGCTGCCATTTTGGCGATTTTTTTATTCTCAATAGTGGAATTGCCCTGGTGTTAAATAAATATTGTATTTTACAAAGCGAGCGCCTTAATATTCTGGAAATTCTACATTTTATCTATCGCTCTTTAAAATAAGTACCTTTTATTTAAAAACACATTATCCAAAAAGATGGAAAATTAAAGAAAACAAAAAAAAAAAACAAAAATCAATTAAGAGTGCTATATTCGGTCATGAAATAACTCTTACTATAAGAGAGTGGAGCTGCCAGTTCGGTGATTTTTTTTATTTCAAATAATGGAATTGTTGTGGTTTTAAAAAAATTTTCACACTTATTCTAGTTATCGGCGCCGTCGTTTTAGTATCAATATAACTCCGTTTTAATGTTCGCATCAATTCAATTAAAATTTTGCATTCTATAACATCCCAGGGACGACGTCGACGGTTTATCGATTTTTACAAAATGAAAATGCCCATCCCTAAGTTTTTTGATAAATTGTATTTATTTAAAATTCCTTTTTTTATCATTATTTTAAGCCTTTATTTTTATTTTATTTTTTTTTAATTTTATTTCATTATTTTTATTTTTAACTCGCTTTCTTGTGTCTTTTCCTCTCTTTTTTTCGAGCTCTCTCTATCTCTGCTTTCTCTATCAATAATTTCAGCTTCTTTTCCTCAAACTTCAATAATTGTTTTTGTGTACACGTTTTATTGGGGACATCGAATTTGAAATATCAGAAAGTAGTTTTGCCTGTTTCTAGCTGTGCTTCTGCAGTAAATCAGTTTGATTTTTGCATGGTTTTTTGCTTTCTGTTTAACTACTTTTGACGGAAAAGGCTGAGCAGAACTGGTATCATTCGTAACCGCAGCATTAGATGTGCAAGGAGTTTCTCTTAACTGTTGGTTGACTTCCACTGATTCTTCAACAACAAATTCGACTTCAGCAAGTTTCATGTCATTAACATCGTTTCCCATGTCAACCATTGGAACTCCTTGAACTGCTCCTTCAGGATTCAAATGCTTTTGGAAGTTTAGAAGGTGTGCCACAGCTTCTGAGTGAAAGTTGTTTAAACATTCCGCCTTATTAGCAAACATCTTTTTTTCACTATGAATTTTAAATCTCGCCATACCTTAAAAGTAACTTTTACAAACTTTTTTTTTATAAATCCCTATTCGATTTTTTATTTTGTTATATTTTGCTTTATCTGCTAATATTTTAGGTGGACCAAGAGAATTTAGAATTTTTAAATTTCTTCCCATTTTTTCTTTAAAATTGCATGGAGCAGTATCTCTGCGAAAACCCAGTGCAAGAGAAGGATTTTAAAATTGATTTGCATTAGTAACCTTCACTTTTTCACTTTTTTCTATTTTCAATGTTATGTTTGGTTTAAATTATTTCCAATGCAGGCGTCGACAAAAAACAGTCACGTAATTATAATATCGTCGTCAAATATGTTATAGAATACTCTCTTTGAGCAGTAATCGATAAGTGATAATAACGACAAGTAGAATCGAATGCGCCGACACATATCCACATTGATATGTGACGACGCCGAGAACTCGAATGAGGGTGAATGTATTTCACAAAGCGAGGGACTGAATATTCTTTATATTTTACATTTTATCTATTGCTATTTCAAATTAGTGTCTTAAAAAAAAAACATTTAAAAAGATTGAAAAATTAAAAACAAACAAGTGAGGGTGCTATATTGAGATATTTAAACATTTTTAAAAAATTTTTAGTATTTTTTTTTTCAAGATAATTTCAAAATCTTTTAAATGATACCCATATTGATATCTTAAAAATATGACGCACAATCGTACTTTTCTATAAAGGTTCAAAGGCCCATAATTCGTATAATATGAGCGACCGCAAATTTTTTCACTTGGTGTTTTTTTTTTGTTTGTTATTTTTTAATTCATTATCGCTCCATATGTTTGTTTTTTTGATTGGAGTTAATTTATTGTTTCAAATGATATGAAAAATTGGTGGCAGGTGATGTTTTGTCCGCTGCCTCGAACGTCATGGACCGATCTAACTGATTTTCAATAGCAAAATTTTTAGAAAATACGTCTGATCGATTGGCGCATTTAAATTCTCTCTAGCTCATCTAGTGCCTCGACAAGGTATTAATCAACACGAACGGACAGACGGACATCACTCAATCGATTTCGATATGCATAAGGACTCATAATATATATATACTTGATGGGGTCGGAAATGGATTTGTAGAGATTACAAATGGTATGACAAACTAAAATATACCCTTCTTCCACTTTTTTTGTGAATGTGAATCCTTCATGAATAAATAAAATACGAATTTTAAAATTTTATGAGCTAAAATTTTTGATGATCTGGAACAACACAAACAAACACTACAATGCAAAACGTAGGTTTTAGATTAAATAAGTTGGAACTATAATTTACCAAAACATTTGCAGCACAAGTTGCCAATCCCT
The DNA here is from genome assembly GCA_937654795.1 of Cistogaster globosa. Classification (NCBI taxonomy): domain Eukaryota; kingdom Metazoa; phylum Arthropoda; class Insecta; order Diptera; family Tachinidae; genus Cistogaster; species Cistogaster globosa. The sequence goes on along the minus strand of OW569406.1, from coordinate 118,558,832 downwards.
GTGTACATTTTATAAATTTGTAATATATTTATTAAAAATCTCATGAAAAATAACCAATTAATTTGCTTAAACTGAAAACAAAAAAATTAAAAAATTTTAAGTATCAATTGTTTTAAACATCACTGTATATTTTTTAGTTTCAGTGTTATATTTAATTACAGGTCAATAGCAATTTATTATAGTCTTTAGTAAGTAACACTCTGGATCTAAATTTCACAATCTTTTGAAAACACAAATTGTTATAAAAAAATAAATAATTTTCACAAATTATCTTTAAAATAATTACCTGTGATCTAATACTCTTTTGTAACTGTGGGAAATTGTATCAATAGCTGAGAGTCCATTTATAACCGTTTGTGATTTTTGCTGCGCTTCCTTTGTTATACCATTGGCCGACATTTTATTCGAATTTTTATGAATTTCTTTAATTTTCAAATCAGAATTTTCAATGCAGTCTTTTGTTTGATTTTTTAATGTTTCTTCGGTAAATTTTTTATAAACGACACCTAAAGAGTTGGAACGAGAACGTAAATCAATTGATGAGATGGAAGGCAGACCGGGATTTAAGATTTCAAAATTATCTTGAGAAATTTCTGGCATTTTTGAAAAAATATTTTTTTGTAATTGTTATAAACTTTTTTAATTAAATGTCTGTTAAGCGTGAATGTCTGTTTAACAACTGCCAGTGGATGCAAAAATTTATAAACTTTAATACAAAAACAAAAAAAAAAAAATTCCAAGATGCGTTTAATGATTTTGTTTGTATTTGCAAAAAACAAAAAAATCTATTTAATGTTATTTATTGTTGAATACATTTCTTATCTTATCAGTAAGAAAACAACACTCACACTTTGAAATAAACAAACTTTTAGTTAGAATTTTACCATAAAATAATTCTTATCAATTTTTATTTTTTTTTATTTTATAAATAAATAATTTAATGATTTCACTTGCTCTTGGTTTTCATTGAAAAATTTAAGAGTTCTTTTTTTTTATTTGCTCTCTTTTCATTTTATTTTTGTCATTCCCTTAAATAAACAAACAAAACTCTTGTTTATTTATTTTATTTTTAAGTTGTCATTGTTTAAATCTGAAAACTTTATTTTGCATTTCAAGCTGTCATTCATTCATTCACTCTTTCACTCACTTTTTAGAATAAATAATATTTGTTCTTGTTCTTTTTTCTTGGTCATGTTGTTTTTGTTTATGTTTCTTTTTGATTTTTGTTTGGAAATTTATGAAGACAATATTTACCAAAGCATCAGTTTAAATGCGTTTCAGTTTTTTCTTTTTTTAACGCAAAAAGATTCTAAGAAATTATAATAGATTGACAAATGGTTGTACGTGAACGGGGAAATTACACGACACGTTTATTGTTTGTTCGGTGACATCTGTGCGTTAACACTAACAAATTGCATAATTAAATGAACCTTTAAAAGCTGTTCCTAAAAACTGACTTGTTTATTGTCAACATAATCCTGCGTTAATATCAACTTATTATTTTATAATATACGAGGGTAAATTGATAAGTATTTAAAATGTGTCTTATGATTTCTAAAAAATGTCAAGTTTCATAACGCGAGTGAAAATTCCTTCGCAAATTGTATATAACAATTTCTCAATTTTTTAAAATCGGAAAAGCTTGATTTTCAGCTTTCGTCAAACATGTTTTGAAATTACCATTTTTCAGTTTTTGTTCTTTTGTCAGTTCTGGTAAATCTAGTTTCTTTTAAGTTCATGACCAAGTTCGCTCGCTACAATTCAAAATTTATTTTAAGCAATAAATATTTAGTGGTACTTTATCTGCAAATTTTTGTCAAAAACTTCAAATTTTGTATTCAAACTCAATATTTTTTTTTTATTGTTTCCAATGTTTTGAATCTTAAAAGGACTTCTGGACATAAATTATTTTTAATTTTTTTCCCAACCAGGGATTGAACCGTGGATTATTATAAATCAATTAAAATTTACTTAGACTTCTAGACATTTCAACTTTTGCTTTTGAACAGTGCGTTGGTGTGGGTTTGTTAAAAAAATACTGTTTGAAGTTTTAGTTTAAACGTCTAGCAGCTTTTAAAACAAGCAAATTTGAGAAACAATTTTATGCAAATTCTAAAAAGAATAAGAGAATATTTTTTCACTAAACCTCGTCGTGTGAAAACAGTTACTTGATTCTTTGTAAGATTTAAGATCTAAGGAAATAAAAAGACAAAAGTCTGTGCCCGAAAAGGTATTTGCATAGGGAGTTTAGTTTATTATATTGACTGAGACTAAGGACCGGGGTACAGAGAAACTGTCAGACGTTAAACTTGGACGTATTCAACTGACAAGTCAGTTAAAATACATGTTTTCTTATGAGCGTTGACACAATCAATACGTGTCCGTTAACGCAAAGAAAGAAAGAAAGTTGGTCACCTTTTGAAGTACGTTGAATACTTTAATAGCTATCCATTGCTTCTTCTTTTTTGTTTTATTTTAGCCCTGGCTGTGTTTCAATTGTGTTCTGTGATTTTAATGAAATAATTTTGGTCACAAAAAATAAAACAAAAATTAAATTAAATTATCAAATGAATAAAATACAAAATTAATTTAAAAGCGAATAAAAATAGATAGCAAACTTTAATTTAATATCTGTCAGCAAAGTGCTCATTGTGCCAACCTTATCCGTCGTTACTTTGGCTTCAGTTGAATACGTCAAAGAACAACGTATGACGATTTCTATGTGCTTTGCCTTAAGGCTTAACTATTTGAAGTTTAGTTATTGAAATCAAAACTATTAAAATTTGTATAACGCAAGCGTTGTCCTCATATTTTTAGTTTTAAACCAAACTCTTAAAAATTAACTCTTTATAATGATTGTTATACATTTTGCGTTTATTTTTTTTTTTTATAAAACAAAATTTGCATTCCAAATGTTGTTTATGAGTTGAGTTTTTCTAAAGTTTGTTTTGCTACGAGAATCTTTTTTTTTGTTTTGGTTGTTTATTTGTAAAATTCCTGATGTTCGCCGGAAGGAAGTTATAAAAAAGGAAAAGAAATATCAGCAAATGCGTTTAGAATTATCTTTAAAAAACCCTTAGAGACCAGCAATACAAAACAATTAGAGATTCTGTTGGTTGTATACAGAAATATGTACCGCCTTAAATGGGTTAAAGATTTTACTTTAATACTTCAAGCACGTATTTTTGTATTTTGTATTTTACTAGTTTTTAATAAGATAAAAAATTTAATCTTTTTAATGCTTTTTTTTTCTTTTAAAGAGTGAAAGTTGAATATTGAAGCTTTTAAATTTTAAAAACTTTTATCAAACTCTAATGGATTTAAAATTTTCTTAATTAACAGAATAAAGGAATGATGTCATGAATTGAAAGAATTACGTTCTTTTTTAATGTTTATACATTTAGAACAGTCACAAGCAGATTTTAAAATTTAATTGAATTAATAAAATAATGTTATGTACCAAATGTGCTAAAAAAATCTACAACATAAAATATTAATAAATAAATATAGTGTTTTTTTAAGATTGAAAGTTAAATTTGCAATGAAAGAAATTAATTAAAATTTATTTTTTCATTAAGTTAATTTTTTAATTTCTAAAAACCTTTTTTTTTTAGACTGAAAAATTAATTTACAAATGTATGCGGACGTTTTTCAAAGAAAACACGAAAAACTAGACATCAACAGAATTTATTGCTGCATTCTCTGGACTACTACGTCCTTCATCAGCATTCTTCATATCTAAAGATACGAGAAGATGGAAGTTTATTTTCCTACTTTGTTTGGCATCATTTGCTTTTAAATTATGATGATAGAACATTTCTTCTTATGGGCATTAAATTTTAACCCGTTGGTATGGTCGCATATTCAGAGATTGAGGAAAAGACGGTAATATTATTTTTTCGCCCGCAATAAATTATGCAGAAATTGAAAAACAACTCAAAGCCATACCTTTGTACCTTTGTCTTTAGCTAAAAAAATTATTGTGAAGGTTTACATTAGGGAGAGATCTGATGAGCATTCCAATTATGTCCGATTAATGCGCGCAAAGATTGAAAGTAGGGGAAATAGAATAAGGAGAAGTGAAGAAAATTTAGTGGTACCAGAAATTGAAAGATTAGAGGTATGAGTGGAGTAAAAGACGAAAGAAAGAGGTGCGCAAAAGTAAAGACAACTCTTGCAAGCGGGTTACCCTGTAGTTCCAGCCATCGTGATGTAAAGGTTTAGATCTGACAGAAAAATCTGTTTATACCATACATCCAGAAAAAAGATTAACGCCTTAAAATGAAACCAATTCCACACAATCCTATCTTAAAAATTTCAGGGCAGGTCAGAGGCAGAGGGGGTGTGTAATCGTGGTTTTTTTTCTTGTCATCAAGGCTACTTCTGCAGAAGTCAATATAGGGGATGTCCGATACCTTACTATGGGTTCTCAGTCTTTAGTGCTTAGTGATTGCAGCCACCATGTTTCATACTTGTGTTCTGACAACTACGTCGTCTTTTTACGGTTGAGCCTAGCCCAAGGCATCTGTCCGTGCATTCAGACATGTGGAATAATTAGAACATCTTGAGTAGGTCCCATAAAACGCTGTTAGTTAAACACTCAAAAGCAAAAAGAGAATCGTTATAGTGTCCCTTTCAGAATAAAACTGATTTCACTTTTAAAAAAGTTTCATTATTTGTACGAACGAACGACACCTTTAAATTCATTAATTCAATTGTGCAAATGTGTTTTAAATTTTCGCCTTATTAACAAAAAAGTCATTCCATTCGCTTGTTGACAAAAAGAATTCCAAAATCATTTTTTTTTTAAAGTTTGCCTGTCATCCAAAGTTTTTTACGACCCTACTTTTAAAAAAATTCCAAATGCTCCCTTTACAATTTCGTAATGATACAATGAACTTCGTTTTATTTTCACTTTTGCACAGCTAGATAACGCTCAGCCCTCATGTGTATTATTTTGTCATTATTTAAATTCTTTTTTAGTAAAAGATTTTAAAGTTAAAATATTTTAATAAATTAAAATTTATTATTTTCTGGCTTTGGTTCATTTATTAATTTAATTTCTCGTCTAATCAAATTAATATTGATATGAATATTCTTCATATTCTTAATTTACAAAATTAGTTGGTTAAATAGATGATGTTTACAATATACACAACTTAAAGGTAGATAGATGCGAAGAATTCTGATGATGGATTTGGCGGTCCTGAAAATGCGGCATTCCATTCTGCCAGCGTCTAATTTTTCTTGTTTTCTTTGAAAACGTCCGAATACATTTGTAAATCATTTTTTTTTTCTAAAGCTTTTTAGAAATTAAATTAATAAATGATCCAAAGCCAGAAAATAATAAATTTTAATTTATTTAAATATTCACGGTTCAAATCCTGAATGGGAAAAAACTAAAAAAATAAAAAAATTTACTAATTTAAAGGGAAAATGTTTGCAATGAATTTTTCAAAAAACCTTTTTGCTTGATTGAGTTCTAAAACTTTTCTCACACTCATTAAAATCACAAATTAGTATTATAAATCTTTTAAACGTTAAAAAAAATATAATAAATTGACACGTAACCATTTTACGAGTGTTTAATGTCCAGATTAACGTTTTAATTAAAAAACAAACAAATCATTTATTTAAATTATTATATTTAAAATTAAGTTAAAAACGTCAATATTCGAAATATTACTAAACAAAACAGATTTTAAAATTTTAATAATTTTTCTAACAATTTTGTATGTGAGTTGAAAATACAAATTCCACATTTTTGTACTTAAATCATTAAATGAATACATTTAAATATGACATATTTGACAAGTGGAGCATGTTCTAATTTTATCTGTAACAGAATCTGTTTTTGGCAACACAAGAGTTTTTGAGTGGCAAGTGAAGAAGATATTAAAAAAAAAAAAAAATAAAAAAATAATACCTGTGGGTTTTAACATCACAAACAGAAATAATGTTGAGTACAAATTTACACACAACTTCACAAGTATGAAAAACGTGAAAATAAAATTTGAACGAGGAAAAAAAGAAAAAAAAAAAAAAAACACGCACCTTAATGTTGTACTAAATGAACAACATGCAGATCAAAAGGTTATTAATATTTTTTTGGCCGGCTTATTAACGCCCTAAAAAATAGATAAAATTAGTTATGCTCAAAAAAAAAAAAGAAATAAAATATAATAGAACTTAATCGTAAGTAAATACTTCTTTCTATACACTTAAAAAATATTTTCTAAATAAATAAAAATTTTTTTAGTTGGTTACCAACTCTTTTATTTGCTGCCAAAGACATAAAGAAATTTTATAAAAATCTTTTTCTAAATAATTTTAAGCTACAGTGGGTGAGAATGCAATGAAAACTTTATTTTGAACATTTTAAAGTATTAAATTTAGAAAAAATATAATGTGTCGTCATTTCTCGACAGCTGGACAAATCAAATCACTATTTTACACTTCTGCAAAAATTAAAAAAATATTGATAACAGAAAAGAGAAGATAAGAAAATATAGGAAAATAATAAAATAATCATAAGCAGATTGCCGCTGCTAATATATATATTTTTTATATATACAGTGTGAACTTCGTTCTAACTAAATGTACTCCTTGATTACATTCTTTTGTTCCTGTCCTCTTCAATTGAAATTAAAAAAAGTTTTCTTTCTTAAAAAATAATTTAAAATAGGAACTCAATTGATACTCCATTGAAATTTATTATTATTATTTTATTTTTAAATATTTATTTTATAAATTTTTTTTTTACCAGACAGCAAAAAAGTATTTGCTGTAAATGTTAAATAAAAAAGAAATACCAATTACGAAAATTATTTAATATTTTCGAGACAAAACTATCTTTGGAAAATTTGGCTGGTTGCTAACAATCTGCTTAAACACTTCGTACACTTTGTACAAAATTTTCAATTATAACTTAAGAGCCAGTACTTAATGTAGTTCTGAAAAAGAAAGCAGGGGGGGGGGAAAGGCAAAGTCATCTTGTTACATTGGAAATCAACAAGCCATTTCATTTCACATCTCAATAAATAGCAGTTGGAGCCTTGAAATTTTAAACAACTTCCTTGTTAATGTTCGTAGTTTGGCAAATATGCCGTTGATTTTGATTAGTTGGCGTGGTTTGTGAAAGTAAAATATTGTTATAGTGAAACTAAGAGCGATAACACGTAAAGCCTTAAACCTTAACTGTATAGATTTTGGCAGATTGCGTAATAATTCCCACTTAAATTAAAAAATTATTATCGTTTACCTAGAGAACTGGTAAAATTTGCCCATACAGCTCATGTACGTAGAGAACTACAGTATGTAGCGTCCTAAAATTTCTCACTAGTGACTCCTATATTAATTAACATAGTCAAACAAATAACTAGCTGAATTGAAGCGCAGAGAGTGTTTGGTATCTTCTAAGCAAAGTGGCGCTACCCGCTACAGCTATGAGGGCTGCTATATATATTTCTGGCCTGGCAACACTGAGTGGTGCCAAGTGCAATCTGACATTTCCATTAGAAAGTTTGTAATTTTTAAGCATAATCGTACTCAAAACGTTTTGACGAACGACCATTATTTGTGTTGTTTACAGTGACTTGAAAAAATTAATATAGAAAAAAATGAAATTACCTCGTGAACATTTTCGTGCCATCATTTTTCACAACTTTCGACGTGGATTATCACGACAAGAGTGCATTGATGAACTTTAATCTTTGTATGGCGGTGAAGCACCATCCTATAGCTCTGTGAAAAATTGGTATAATGGCTGTTGTGCCAGAGAACATTGATGCCGTGCGTGAACTCATAATGCAAGATCGACATGCGACATACCGAGAGATAGAGACATCCTTGGACATTTCATTTGATACTGCATGAACACCTGGCCGTAAAAGAGGTTTGTTCTCGTTGGATCCCGCACAATTTGAAAGTCGCTCAAAAAAAGGCTCGTGTCGATTGGTGCAAAGAAATGTTGCAAAAATATGATTGCGGTGCTTCAAAAGACGTTTATAAGATCGTCACAGGTGACGAATCATGGATCTATGCGTATGAGCCCGAAACGAAACAACAATCGACAGTGTGGGCCTTCAAAGACGAGCAAAATCAAACAAAAGTTGTTCGTGGAAGAAGCACTTTGAAGCAAATGGTCGCCTGTTTCTTCGGCAAAACTGGTCATGTGGCGACTGTTCCGCTTGAGCAACGTAGGACGGTCACTTTTGAGTGGTACACTACAATTTGTTTGCCTGAAGTCATCGAAGAAATTCGAAAAACCAACCAGAGAAGACGAATCATTGTTCACCATGACAATGCGAGCTCTCACACATTGGCTCAAACCAGAGCGTTTTTGACCGGCCAAAACGTCGAATTAATGGGTCATCCGCCGTACAGCCCTGACTTGGCACCTAATGAATTTTTGTTTCCGCACATCAAGAAAAAAATGCGTGGTCAACGATTTTCGTCGCCAGAAGAAGCTGTTGAAGTGTTCAAAAACCATGTTTTAGAGGTGTCTCAATCGGAGTGAAAAAGTGCTTCGACAACTGGTTTGAGCGCATGCAAAAGTGTATAAATCATGCTGGAGAATACTTTGAAAAACAATAAAACCATTTTTGATTATAAATATTCGCATTTTCACTATTAGGCCAGAAATATATAGAGCAGCCCTCGTAGTAGTAAAATTTGTCTTTGAACACTTTTTTTTTTAATATGAACATTATGAGTTTAAAAAAGTTTAAAAATTTCTTTAGCAATTGTTGAATTACACAAATAGTTCAAAATTGTATAAATTTAGTTTAGTTATTTTTAAAATATTTTAAAATTTCAATTTTTTTTAATCTGAATAAAAAATAGGAAATCGAACAAAATGATAAAAAAAATTGATGAGGTTTCAGAAACGAAACAAAAAAGTTTTTATTATTATTTTGTTTAAAAAAAATTTTCATGAAATTTAAATTCCAGTAACATCAATTCATTATTTGTTACGAAGCAGACAGCTATTTTGTTTTTAATTATAATTTCATTAACATTCAATGTAAATTTTTATTGCAACCGTAGCAAAAGAATAAAAACAAAAACAACACTCACTTCCAAGTAATTGTAAACAACAACCAACCTTGTTTTTCTAGTCAACAACAATTAAAAAAAAATAATAAAAAAATCGGAAAGTTAAAAATAGACAAAATTAAAATTATTAATTTATAACTAAAAACACAATACGAAAGTTTTGTTTTTTCAAAAGCAAAATTTTTTCGTATGACTTTTTACTGAAAGTTTTCTTTTAACACTTGAACAAACTTTTTTTGTTTAAAAAAAACACGTACACAATTTAATAAAACACAATTATTTAACTCTCATGTATTCAACGATCAATACCGGTCAACGTACTTGTCACAACTGATCGTGAGTCTCTAAAGCGAGCGCTAAAAAATATAAATTTAAACAAAAATATTCTTCACCTTTCGTACCTAAATAAAAAACAAAAGCAAAAAAAAAATAAACAAAAAAATAAAAATAAAATAAACAACAGCAACAACATAAAAAAATTGTTTAAAATATAAACAAGATACTTGTACTTTTTTTTGGGATAAATATGAATGAACCACAATAAAAAAAACACAATCCACAATCAAAAAGAGAGTTCCAGAGACGGCCACTTTAGTACTATTAAATTTTTTAAGACATTAAAAATTCCTTAATCAAAATGAAATTCCAAAGTTCATCTAAAAATTTAAATAATGAAAGTAGCGATTGTTGGTGCTAAATGGGTTGGGCATAAATGAACGAACTGAAAATTCAAGATCTATATTTGTCTTTAGCATGTTTTTTTACTTGTTATGGCCAATAATAAATTGCTTATCGTAATGACAATAAATAAAGTTCTTATTTTACTTTTATAAATTGTTACGAATAAACGGGTTAATTGCTCTGTTCGACTTAAATGTTAAAAGTCCTATCATGTATATAAATGTGTATACGTATACGTTTTTATCTCAAGCAATATTATTGTCATGCTGAAACACTAGTGGATGCCATAATTACTTTTTTGAAATTCCTGAAAATCGCCAAATTATTCAAAAGTTCTTTTATCCCCAAACAAGATCTTTTATCTTCTTTTTTAAAATAAGACTCCAAAGCGCATAATGTAAACAGATGCTAATAAATAAACTTATCAAGTTGTTAGTCATCATTTTAATTAAATTTTTTAAACGAAGAAAAATTTGGCTGCCTGAGTCAATTTTAATTCCCTTTACTGCTCTTTATAACATCTTTATAAATTTGTTTTTCCATTTACACATAACAAATATTTCCAGCGATTCCAGGGAAAAATGTATCTACATCTATTCTTATATAATAAATAAAACTGTTAATTAAGCCCCTTTCACACTATAATACTGGGTATTAAGACTTTTCTATCATTTTCTATCGAAAAAGTCACTACATCGTTACTTCATGGCGTTGAAATGTATCGCAAATAATATCGAATTCTGATCTAATTAGTATCCTCAGTCGGTAAGAAACGTACCACTACAGTAACACAACTAATGGAAAACTATTTAGCATCTTTAAGAAGGATTAAAATTAAGTTTTCTGGTAGTGTCGAATTTGTGTCTGTTAAAAGTCTTTTAACACTTCCTTTAACAGTATTGAGTAAAAAGCTTTCAAAAATAACGTAGTTCTGATTTATCAAAACACAAAATGTAAATTTTAACGTATCGGAAAGGTTTAAATTTAGAAAGCTCGGGATAAAGAAAATTTTGACCTTAAAAAAATGTTGTGTTTAAATAAATAATTTATTAACATAAATTTACTTACAGCTTCATAAATATTTTTATTTTATTTTTATCAATTTTCTGCAATTTTTCTTAACCGAACACTGCACAAGTCAAACTAAATGACATTAATGTTTTTTTTTATCTGTTAGATTAATTAATTCACTCGTAGTACAGTCGAAGTTGTGACCTATAAGTAGGGATGGACACGGTAAAAAAACATCTATGTTTTTTCCATGCGATGTATCGCAAACTTATATCGATGTTGCAAAATACATCGATATTTTTTATACATCGATTGTTTTTTTTTCAAATTATTTGTTTTTGAAGTTTTGATGTTTTTTCATTTATTTTACATCTCCCAATATTTTTTTTTTTTTTTGATACTGTTTAGAAAGAAAAGTTTTACAAGTCTTTCACCTCTCAGTCTGTTTTTTTGTTAAGTCATCTCTTGTGAAAATAGTCTTTCAGACGGAACCGAAGTTCCCACTATTGCCAGATCTTTCCAAATATCTAATGAATTTTCGTTCAGTTTTCCTATAGGAGTCCTCAAATAAACTGAAAGTTCTTCAGACAATAACTTATTAACAACAAATAACAAACTTATTGCTTTTCCGAATTCTGTTAACATGTTTATATATCAATCTACACGTTCTGTATACAATTTGTTATTTCGATGCATCGAAAGGAAACATCGATGTTTTCCGATTTTTTAGGAGCAAAAAAAAAAAAACATCGGATTATATCGATGTTTCGACACAATACATCGAGTGTTTTTAAAACATCGATGTTTTTTGTCCATCTCTACCTATAAGAGATCAATATTCGATGCCTATGCAAGTTGTTTTTGTAAATTTTAGAGCAATCATCTGGTAGTTAAAAAAAGTTACTCTTAACATAATAGATTTAAGCAGAAAGATTTTTGTATTATTATAACGGGTCTTTTTGTCTAATTAACTTCTGGTAGAAACGAAATAGAAAATCTTAATTTGACAATAATGTATTTTGTTTTTGTAAAATTAAGTTTTTAATCTAAAAAGTAACGAAGAAGTGACTTCTATCTAAAACTACTCTGCCAAATGCTGGTAGGGTGAAATTCTATTAGAAAATGTGATGATGTGAAAGCAATATTTTATCAAAGTATAAAACAATACGGGAAAAAATTTGACATTCTATAATACCGAACCATTTTTAGAAATTTTTCTAAACGCTAACACTTTTCATTTTATCAGGGTTGTTTTTTTTCAAAAGCAAATAAACAAAATAACAAAAGCGGCTGCCGATTGCATCGCAGACGATAATGCGCCGTTGTCTACGTTATCTTTTCTTTGTCTTGCAACTACTTAAAATTGCCTCTATAGTTGTTGCTTACATATGGATTTTAATTACAACAAAGCACAAATAGTTGCAATTTTTTTTAACTTTTTTTATTTTGTATTTTTATTTACCAGGAAGCTGACCGGCCAATCGTCAAGAGGCGGCACTTCCACAACACACATAATATTCTTCAGTCGCCAATGCTGAAATTTCGTACCAGCTTGGTAATTTCCACTTTCAAACTATAAAAGTATTATGGTGTGAAAGGGGTTTTAGTAGCATTTAAAAAAACTAAATTTTCCATGCCTGATGACGACTCTTTTTTTCTTTGCAGTGCATAACTCATCCCACATTATTTTATTTATTCAGTTTCTCAATTTCTCATTCTTATGCTCACGGCCAGTTTGCAGTGTGACCAGATCTTGTGTTATCGATATAAATGAAATGGTCGGTGTTTTCACTTGACAACTGCCAATTTTATTTTGTATTTTTTAAATGTTGCTACACAAAATAAGCTTTTAAGAAAAAAAAAAAGATAAAAAGAACTCTATCGTCTTCTAGTTAGTCTTAATAGAGTACTATCGACAATATATAAAGTAATAAAGTATAAAACAAAATGAATGAAATATAATGAGTTACTTTCGGGCTCCGAACTTTCGGTATTTCGTAGTTTTATTTTTTAGGACTGCCATTATTTTTTTGTAGTGAAAAAAAAGTAGGCCAAGAAATTGGCAAACTCGTCAAAACGGCGAACTTTAGGCGGACAAACGACAGCGTGTTCGTGAATTATTATCGCTACCAGCTGTATCAAAAATATCACTACAAAAATAATGATGCGATCTTCGTTGTCACAACTTTATTCACTATCGATATTTTACTATTATTTTCACAGATCTGGTAACACTGTTTTTAGCTAGTGTGTGAGTGTATTTGTTCTCTTTTGTATCTTTAAATTGCATGCAAACAAAAACATATTTTCTACATTTTTTTTCTTCTCTCAATTTTAGTTAATTTTTTAACTGCAGCTACGAATTTGAATTGAGAGATCTTCACAACACTTATTTATGTTTTTTTGTGTTGTTTTCCATTTGTAAAGAAAATTTTAAATCTGACAAAAAAATTTCCATTGCACCTCTTCTATTTAAAATTCGGCTTGATAATTTCCATTTGTTTAGTTTTGATTTTCAGGAATATTCTTGAATACAAAATTTGTGTTTCGTCAATGATATTTTGTTTAGTATTTTTCCACTTGCCACAATTCATTTCGAACTTTAACTTTTTATTAAAGCAATTTTGATAAGAAAAATTTGATCTTTTACTTAAAATTCTGGAGAAATTTAATATTTTCTGTTATCAATTGAAAAACTGGCTTTTGTGTAATTTATTTTTAGCACTGTAATTTAGAATTATTATTTTAGGTTTAAAATTATTACAACTTAATTGTTCGAAGAAATAATTCTTGAAAAAAAACCGACTTCAAAACAGACAAACTTAAAACCATGTCAGAGTTTTAGTGGAAAATCTTAAAATTTTTATTTGTATGACTTTTATTTCTCAGGATATTTTTTAATTCCTTGCGGATTGTATCATGAAACTGTGTGCCTTCATTCGACTCATAGAAAAAACGAGTTTCCTGCTGCTTAACGCACATAAAAACTTTTATTTAAATGCAGATTCGTTGTAAATTTCAACCATCTGTCTACAACTGTTCAAAACTCTGGCCAAATACATTAAATTAAATGAACTATTGGGGCACCATTTAATTTATAATTTTGAATATTAATATTTGTTAATATAACGGTCATAGCAATAGACATTCTGTGCAATATGCAATCGTTTGTCTGTAACGGTTCAAAAGATAGGCCCATATAAGTCAATTAACGTCACTTATGGGGCACCCTTTAATTTTTAGATTTATTTTTTAATACTTTTTGCCTTTGGGAGTGATGCGCATTTTTTTATTTTAAAGTGGTGCCCTTTACGGTTCATAATACACGAAAAAACATGTATGGGGGCACCCTTTAATTTTTTAGATTAAGATCCAAAAACGATTAAGTTATGGAGGCAAAAATACAAAAAAGCAGTCGAATTGATAACCTCCTTCTATTTTTTTGAAGTCGGTTAAAGAGGGATAAAACTAAAAATGAATTAAAATGAGTTTAAAAATTCTTAGAATTTTTCCCCAAAACGTTGAGCATGTTTGACGAAGTACGAGGGCTGCTATATATATTTCTAGCCTGGCAACACTGAGTGCTGCCAAGTGCAATCTAACATTTCCATTGGAAAGTTTGTCATTTTTAAGCATAATCGTACTCAAAACGTTTTGACGTACGACCATTATTTGTGTTGTTTACAGTGACTTGAAAAAATTAATATAGAAAAATATGGAATTAACTCGTGAACATTTTCGTGCCATCATTTTTCACAACTTTCGACGTGGATTATCACGACAAGAGTGCATTGATGAACTTAAATCTTTGTATGGCGATAAAACACCATCCTATAGCACTGTGAAAAATTGGTATAATGAATTTAATCGTGGCCGAAGCTCACTCAAAGACGAATTCCGTGAAGGTCGTCCAAAAACGGCTGTTGTGCCAGAGAACATTGATGCCGTGCGTGAACTCATAATGCAAGATCGACATGCGACATACCGAGAGATAGAGACATCCTTGGACATTTCAGCATACATTCGATACTGCATGAACACCTGGCCGTAAAAAAGGTTTTTTCTCGTTGGATCCCGCACAATTTGAAAGTCGCTCAAAAAAAGGCTCGTGTCGATTGGTGCAAAGAAATGTTGCAAAAATACGATTGCGGTGCTTCAAAAGACGTATATAAGATCGTTATAGGTGACGAATCATGGATCTATGCGTATGAGCCCGAAACGAAACAACAATCGACCATGTGGGTCTTCAAAGACGAGCAAAATCCAACGAAAGTTGTTCGTGAAAGAAGCACTTCGAAGCAAATGGTCGCCTGTTTCTTCGGCAAAACTAGTCATGTGGCGACTGCTCCGCTTGAGCAACGTAGGGCGGTCACTTTTGAGTGGTACACTACAATTTGTTTGCCTGAAGTCATCGGAGAGATTCGACAGATTAACTAGAGAAGACGAATCATTGCTCACCATGACAATGCGAGCTCTCACACATCGGCTCAAAACAGAGCGTTTTTGACCGGCCAAAACGTCGAATTAATGGGTCATCCGCCATACATTCCTGACTTGGCACCTAATGACTTTTTCTTGTTTGCGCACATCAAGAAAAAAATGCGTGGTCAACGATTTTCGTCGCCAGAAGAAGCTGTTGAAGTGTTCAAAACCCATGTTTTAGAGGTGTCTCAATCGGAGTGGAAAAAGTGCTTCGACAACTGGTTTGAGCGCATGCAAAGTGTATAAATCATGGTGGAGAATACTTTGAAAAACAATAAAACCATTTTTGATTATAAATATTCGCATTTTTACTATTAGGCCAGAAATATAATCATTAGAAAAAAGATATATGTAAATATAGAAAACAAATCAAGAACAAAATTTTCAACTTTAAAAATATTTTTTTTTATCGGGACATTAACCCGATATTTTAAAGAGTGATTTTTTGTCCTTCACGATTCTATTTTTCACACTTTGATTTGGATTCAAGTTCATTTTTTATTTTATTCTTGTATCTTCAACTAAAAGGGTAAAGTCTTTTTACCTGTTTAAGGAACCAGCCCAATTTCATTTGTTTTTCTATTTATTTGCCAGGTGGGACCTTTTGTTCCTCCACAGTTTTTAAAGGAAGCGATATTTGCGTAAACATCTTGAGACTTGAATCAGTTCCTATCGCATATTTTTAAGATAAAATATTTTTGTGAATGCTCTATTTTTGTAGGTATTTAGAAATCGTAAGCTGTTAATGTTTTTGGGATGAAAATTTATTGTGATATTTAGCGGAAGATGCACTTTTTTCAAAAGCCCATCTATTTTATCGATGGGCCGATCGATACCCTCAGTAAATTTCACTTAGGTACTCGGTACTACTGATACAATTTTTAGTTTTTTTTTTGGTAAAAATTAAAAACAAATATTTTGTGTTTAAAAATTAAATTTTTACTTCCATAAAAAATAAAAAAAAATTGTCTTAAAATACCTTTCAAATCTATTTTATTATTAAATGAATACGGAATAATTAAATATTTTTTGGGTTTATTAAGAATTTAATTTTGGCAAGAAATTGAGATTTGTATTTCTTTTTATATTGACGTACAAGAAAAGCTAAAGAAGATCAATAAAACAACTCTTAAGGTATCGAGTAACTTCTTTTAGAAATTTAGTGTTTATAAAAAAACTGTAAAAAGTCGGTATCCGCTACACAATCTTTGGCCAGCAATAGTACTGCTATAGTTTTCATCATGATATTCGAGAGAACTAACTTGAACACCATTTTTTGTGAGCCAATTAATACTTTTAAGAGGTTAGAATATCATTTTTCTGTTCTTAAGTCTTCCTACTTTGGAGAAAAAGAAACCAAATATCGGGGGTAAAAGTCACTAATAGATGAATTTAGGAAAATGTAAATACACTTTTATTGCCAATGTTTATTCAAAACAAAATGAGCAACATTAATTCTATTTATAAATAAAATATATCAACAGCCCTTGAGTTTATTTTGATAACAATTTAGATTGTTGTTTTATTTTGCAGAAAATAAAAATATGTTTGGCCCCCAATAATTTAATTTGCTTAAATGAAAAAAAAAATATTTATATTTACTTATCAAGCTGGCTTGTCAAACGTGTTAATTTCTTCGAAAAATATATTAAATTAAAAAAATAATTACTAACTGATAACCGTTAAAATAAATATTAGAATTATAAATGATGAATTTTAATTTTAGTAAATAATAAAACGAATGACTTTTTATTATACGCCTTGTTTGAATAATAAAAAACAACAAAAACAATTATAAAAATATTTATGTTTTCATTTTGCTTTCTTTTGTTAAGGAGGCAAAAGACTGTCAACAATAAAAGAAAGAGATATTCATATTAATATAAATTTATTTATTTCCATTAAAGTAAATAAAATAAATAAAATAGGCGAATTACTTTTTTGGTGTTGTAAACCTTAAGGGATAACCCTATAGCCTCTGCTACAATGTATATCTATCGGTCTGTATTCATACCATGTTATCTGATGACCAAAAGTCGCCCAAATCTCAACAAGTTGTGGTGGTCATTACAGCTGCCATAAAATATTAAAGCATTCACTGGTTGTCTTGTTTACAAACTAAAAGAGAGTTTTAAAATTTCATTTAACCTAATTTTAATTTTGTTTCGCGAACTACATGAATATTTTTTTTTTACAATTTTTTATTAAATAAAATTTTCTACAATTTTAATCGCTTTTTTTAAAGAGTCCTCTAAGTCAAATTTTAATCAGTTGAAACAGTCTATTTTTTTAATAATAATTTATAGCAAACATTCTATTATTTTATAAAAAACAATAATAAAAAACAAAACAGCGATAAGACAAAGAAATTGACGCAATAATTTTGCTTTTTGTGATCATGTCGTAAAAGTCCTACATGACCGTCGAGGTCTTTCACTATAAAATTTGCAAACATTTTGAAATTTTATAAAACGTTGTGATTAAAGGGTGATCCAATATAATAGAAAAATTAAAAAAAAAGTTATTTAGAATTTGGGACAAACTAAGATTCTGAATTTTAATTTAAAGTTTAATTTTTAGTATTTGACAGAGTAATAGAAAATAATATTTTGTTCTAATCAAACCGTAGATGAATATTCGTTGGGGTAGTTCGATTCAATATACGTCATAGTTTTAACTCACTTGAGAGTTTTAGAACACTAATATGTTGAGACAACGGCCATCGAATTCCTGGCCAATGATTTTAGTTTTTCATAAAAAATACCGCGTTGACTTTAAGAAAGAATAAGAGCAATCGTGTGACCAGTGATTTTCATGAAAAACAGGAATAAAGCAACAGAAGCTTTATTTTATTGTGGACGCATTTTTTCATCGAAATTCAACACAAAAAAAAGGTATAGCCGGCTGGAGAACTTATGTCCAAAAGAAATCTGCATTAAATTCTTAGAAAAAAAAAAAACGATAACATTTTTTTTCGATTCAACCGAAGAGCGAAAATATACAAAAAGAGATTGAATTTCGATGAAATAAAATACGCTGTCTGATAAGGAATAAAAATTTGAATTTCATGATTTTATGGCAACTTGGTGAATTCATGAAGATGTTATCTCAAGAAACTTAACTTGGATTAACAACTTTTCACTATTAAACTGAAGTTTTAATTTGAGCAAATTGGTATTAAGTGCTCTGGAGACGATCAAATAAACACGTCAAAAGTTGAATTTTCTGGGTATTAAGTGCTTATTGCTTGCCGTATAACTAAACACATCAATCACTAAGAAGTTTAGCTTGAGTTTATCAATAACAATTGGTAACGATCAAATAACCATTTCACAAATCGAAAATTTTAAAACTTTTCAATTTATCAAATATAATCGACAAATCGTATATGAAGCCGAAAAAGCACGATTATACACAACTACAGCGCGTTAATGAGTTTCTTTGATTGGTTCCAGAGCACTTTTTCATGAACTTTGTGGCAAATATTCCCCTCTTTGCATTCCTTTTAAGGTAAAAATCTACTGTAAAATTTGGCGAACGCTAAGAAATTCATTTGTGACAAAAAGGTGTTTGTGTGCAAAACATGTTCAATAAAAACAATTTCTTCTCAGGATAGATTTCTGTTAAAATATATAGACTCAGATAATTTTCAAATAACATTTTCAAATAACACTAATAACAAAAATATTTTTTTTTAATCTCTGAAAGCAGTTGATTATAGAGAACAAAAAAATTTTTAATCAGACAAAATTTATACATGTCGTTGTTATACGAAGTAGATACCACCCAGCAAGTGTCAAGGAGCAGATGGTTGAACTTGATATAAAAAACAAAAATTTATATTGGACAGACTTATAAGGAACTAAGTCTGTGTGAAGCAAAAGCAAATATAAAAAATATTTATAAAAAAAATATATATACAAAATAAATAAATAAAATGCAAAGGTGTTTCAAATACAAAAAAAAAAAAAAAAAAAATATCTCTGATAAGAATGTATAATTAAAATGGCAAAACTTATGACTTTCAAAAAAATTCTGACATTTCTTTGGGAATCGTGTGCAACAAAAATCTTTATATTTAAAACTGATCTACAATATAATGAACAACAGCATCCGGTTTTGAAAGAAGTCAAAGTTAATGTTTACAATTTTCAAGTAGCTTAACTTATTAACAGGCATCAAATTCCTTAGGGTTCTTTCCCAACACAGAATATAAAACAAATCTTGAATGCCATTTAGACCTTGTTTTTGATGACATAAAAAAGAGCTTTGTTAAAAATAAAATAAATGAAAAAAAAATTAAAAGAAAAAAAATTCTATTCATAGGCGATTTAAAACGTCTAAATTCGTCTTTCATGAACAGATCTGGCAGCTTGTTTTAGTATTTTCTTTTATATTCGTTAGTCATAAAACTAATTTTATTTTATAGCGGCAGACAAATTTTTACCCATCGATATTATTGACAGACTTACGGGTCTATGGCTCGTTTGTACCATATTTCGAAAAAAAATACTTGTCACATGGTCATGAAAAAAAAAAAAAACAGCCTGCACAAAAAACAACCAAAAAACAAATTGTATTCACAGTAATTAATTTAATTTATGAGAAACATATAATAGATGAAAAAAGGCGTGGCCTACTCTGGAAAATATGTCATTTTGTAAGGTTGTGTGTACAGTTGTAATACGTGATCAATAACACACTGATTTTTTCAAAAACTTGTGATCCTTTGACTTGATCTTTGTGACGTATTTGTCACGTACGCATTTTACTTACATTTGCTTGCTTATCTTCTTTCGTGCATACAGTGTCTGTCATAAGTTATTGAAGAAAAAGAAAATTAACGCCAACCAAATGAGAATTATGAAAATATTTTCGAAAAATTTAAGACTGAAAATAATTTAAGACTCACAGTTGACGCTTGAACATGCATGCATTAGTATGACCGCTGTAATTAAAAAAGTCATAAAAAAGTTTAAATATTTAAAGGTTTCTCCAAGACGTTATATTGAGTTACGCGGCTTTATATTTGTTAACTTTTCAAAAGGCTCTTCAGCGGTCTATCTGGTTAGAATTTGGTGTTGGTTTTTTATTTATTAAAAAAATAACCCTGTTTAAGATTTACTTTTGTCCACTTAGAACAAATAACGTTTGGGCAAAATGGATTAATTTTCGGAAAAAAACAATAAAAATCTAAAGAATTAGGAAAAAGTTTAAAAAAAACTCACCTATGGGCTGCTTTACGATAATATTTCTTCACCGGCATATTGCCATTGGCTGAGGAACTGGGAGATAGGAGTTCAAATGATTGTTCCTGCATTGTGCAGTTAAACTAGAAACAGAGATCAGTAATTGAAATTATTTTAAAAATTATAAAAAAAAAACTTTTCGATTTTTCTAGAAACTGTTATTTACGATTCTACTACAAAGGACACACATTTTAACAAATATTTATTTACAAATTGTTTTATGTGGAAAAATACAAATACTTACAATGTTAAAATCATCATGAAAAAAACGATTTTGTGACATGATTTCAATGCAGAAGCTTTTGTTGCTGATGATGCTGATACAAGTTGGTCTAAAGAGAAGCTTGTGTTTTTTAACATTTGCAGCATGAAATAGAGTGCAACATTTAAGCGGAAAATTTGAAAGATAATTAAGATTTTTACAATTATTAACGAGCAGCTTAGCAGGATTACGAAAAGCACAAAGTTTTAAAGCCATTTAAGTTTTTTTGTTTATTAAAATATTAAAAGCATGGAACAAAAGGATGACATGGGGTATGGATTGTTTTCATTGATGAATGATCAGTAGTGGTATTTTAAGGATTTTTGTTGAGTACAGGTATCAATAAGTTAAATGAAAGAAAGAGAACAAACTAAAAGAATTTAAGCGCTTTAAAATAACATAAGAAAAGAATTCATAAAATTAGAAAATTTTACACACTCTCACACAAACACACAAATTTAGAGTAAAACAATGTTAAAGAGCATTTACAAATAGAATCCTTAAATTATATTTATTTAGAAGATAAGAAAATCAATTTTTAATGCTTAAGAAGAAAAAATTAGAAATTAGATTCGCTGTAAAAAAAAACTAAAAAGCTTTACAATTAAAAAACTTTAAAATTTCACAAGTTTTTAAATTTTTACATTGTTCGTAGAAAAGCAGTAAACCAGGCAGTTCTTTGCATTTTGTTTGGTTACATTTGAACCAAAAATGTAGCCACAGTTCCAATTGAATTTACACCCTCAGAATTTTAATGCCTTACAGCGCTATGTTAACCTGTTAACAGAACTATGTTAATGCAATTGGTTTGTATTTTCACAAACATGTCAAATAGGAATAATTACATATTTTAAAATTAATTTTTTTCTTTAAGTTTAAGTGATTTTAAAAACAACGTTTTATATTTAATCACAAAATGATCATTTAAAAAGCAATTATCTTTAAATAAGCGAATACTTCATTTTAAAGTTTTATCTAATACAAAAATTTTAATATAAAGCTTTAGCTTTTTACTGTAAAGGGTATTTTTCCCAGCCTAAAAGTAGGCTTAAAAATTTGAATTTAAAAAATACAAAAACAAGCCTTGAAATATATAAAATACATGAACACAAACTGATAACCTTATTGCTGTGTAACTAAAAAACTATTATTTCAAAACATTATAGATTTAAGTTGACTTTGTAATCCTTTTTTTAATTGTTTACATTGTAATGTCTTTTTGAAGTCTCAAATAAACTTAACATGAACAAAAGTTAAATAATATTTCAATATACACACAACTGATGTAATAAAATTTTTGGTAATGGTATTTTGTTATACAAATACGTGAACATTACAGAATAAAATCATTAATATTTTATTAGAAAACTGTTTGAATATGTTTTTTCCAAAACCCTCATCATTATAGAGACATTTGCTATTTGCTTATTGTAGTGTGCGAACTTGTGTTTTATAAAAAAATGCTAAATTTATTTCATTTCACACCTTGTTTTATTAGGAAAATATTTGATCTGCGTTCCTTCACCACGCATCCATTTCCGATCCCATAAAGTATATATATTCTGGATACTTATGCATAGCGAAGTCGATTGAGCAATGTCCGTCTGTCCAGCCGTGTTAGTGTTGAAATCAACTTTGCCAAGGCACTAACTAGATGAATTAAGACAAATTAAAATACCCCAATCAATCAGAAATAGTTTTTAAAGTTTTGCTATTGAAAATCGGCAAGATCGGTCCATGCTTCTCGAGACAGTGGGCTAATCACCACCACTGCCTTTAATTTATTCATATCAATTGGAACAAGGAAGTAACTTTATTTAAAAAATAAAAAACAAATATATGGGATATGATATAGAGAATTCAAATATGGGAAAAATAAAATCAAGTTAAAATATTGGCGCTCGTCCATATTTTCCGAGTTACGGGCCTCTGAACTTTTTAAAGAAAAGTAATATTGTGCACCATATTTTTTAAGATATCAATATGGGTATCATTTTAAAGCTTTTGAAGAGATAGTTAACAGAGCAGTCACACGCTCAAGTTTTTGTTCAATTCTCTTTCAAGAAACTTACACATATTGCTTGTCAAAATTCACAAAAATTGAAAGCTGTGGAGTAGGCTGCACGCAATTTTAAAGCAAGATGTCAAGATAACACTGAAAGCAGAATTTTTAATACAAATTTGGAGGGAAAAACGCCAATCAGCTGTTTTCTTGAATGTAATTTGAAAGACTCAATTGTACGAAAACTTGAAAGCAAATTCTCAGCAAGTTTTTAAAGTGTGAGTGTATTGGTTAAAAAATGAGAAAAATTTTAAAACTTAAATGAAAACTTGATCGTCTGACACCCTAGTTAGGAAATACTAAAGTTTTAAAAATGCTTAACCCATTAAGAGCCGATGACATTTTTATGTAATTTTTTATTAATTTGTTTAATACTCTGTCACCTCAATATTTTGACTGGAGTTACAACATTAAACTAGATTTACATAAGTGCACGGTGAAGGGTATATAAGATTCGGCATAGCCGAGTACAGCATTCTTACTTGTTAAACCTAATTTTTTATAATTTTTAAAAAGAAAAAGAAGGATCACAATCAAAGTAAAAAATAGGAGAAAAAACTTGGCCACAGGCATTGGAAAAATCATGAAATGGAAGGATGTGTCAAAGGAAAAAGACATAATTAACTACACAAAATATAAAAACATTTAATAAGAACAAAATCTGCAATATAAAAAGAAAATAATCGCAGTTAAGAATGTTTGATTAAAGGCATTACATTTTATTCAGAAGTTCTTAGATATTAAAATTTTGCTAAGAGACTACATCTTTAATGAAAATAGGTATAAGTAATAAGAAAAGTTTGATTCCTGATTCCGTTAACTGTCACTTGATTCGACATTCAAGTCTTTTTTCCAACTTTTGTTTGAACTATATGATTAAGAAAAACTATTGAAATTTTATGCCTTTATAGACAATAACAGAAGCTGTTATACTGTATCAATATTATTTTTTACCTATTTACACTTTTGACACTTGTATTTCAGAAAATAATAAATTTTAAGGCGAATTCACATAAGGTGGCAGCGCGGCTACAACAATACAACAATAAAAAGAAAAACAGGCACTTAAGTGTATGATAAACTTTAGAACACAAATAATTACTACACTTTTTTCTTACCCTTTTCAATAACGTTTTTACTAAGATTCATTTTTTAAATTGATTTAAAACTCTTCTTACAATTCTTTTTTAAAGAATAATAAAAAAAAAGAAATTTTGTGATATAAAATGATTCACTTTTGACAGCTATTTTACACAAAATTTAACAAAAAAATTGTCAGCTGCCGCAACGTTGCCACCTGGTAAAATTAATTCGCCTTGATAATTTCCTATTATTTGTTTTAGTGCAGGTGCCATTTTTTTCGCCGTAAGCAATATTGTCTAACTCCACATATATAAAAATATCTGAATATATATTTTATACATGGACTTTGACAGTAATAGTTACCAGCAAAAAAAAACGTTCCATGGCGCAATAATGATGATGCGCCTGTAATGTTCCCACGACAATTGGATCATCGCTTCGGAACGACACGCGTCTACCTCGACCGAAGATTGTCAACCCAGCAACATCTGTATAAACCGAAAGCAAAAAATAATGAATTCGCCTATGCTGCCATTTGGTAATTGATTCGCCTTAAACTAGTTTTTTACATTTTAGTAGTTCCAACCATTTCTGCATTTAATCAAATTTCCTTTAGTGTTAAATTGAAACAGTGAAAATTAAGAATAAAATAAATTTGTGGGTTGTGAGTGAAGAACGTAAAACACAAAGATTATACACAATAAATCAAGTATGACTTGTACCTTAAGAACTTTTAAAATCCTATTGAAGTATTTTTCTTTTTTTTTTTGTAAAAAAGCTGTCTTCGCGACAAAATAAAAAAATCGATGATGGTGTAAAAGACACAATTTGATAAAACTTTCTTATAGAAATTTAAAGTCACTTATTTCGTTGTTCACTTGCGTTATTTATATAACAAACAAATAGCCAGGAGTTTCCAAAACTATTTAATCCTTAATAAATTATTATTTGAATTGAAATTTATCTTGAGGTTTTATTTATATCACTCACAGGCACCTTAACTTATTTTTTAAATGTATTTTTTAATTTTTCAATTATTAGCGTGTTCTTTCTGCTTCTTAAATTATTTTTTCATGCACAACTTTGACAAGTCTAGCGCAGACGCTTTAGAATTGTTTTTGTATTTTTCGTTCTTGTTTTTGTTTTTCAAAAACAAATAAATATTTTGTGCAAAAAGTTGTCAAAATGCCGGGAAGCGCAAAACAATAAAAAGTGTTAAAAGATGAAAAAGCTTTTTAAATGTTGTATGGTGTGAGGAAAGCTTTTGTGGTGAAATTAAAAGCATTATTTATGCCCATTACAGGCATGGGAGTTGTTTGAAAAGAATATAATTAATACAGTAGTGGTCAAATATCTTTAGAACTAATTTTTCTCTCTATTTCTCGATTAGGTTTATTTTCTTGAAAAGATTCTTTTTTCACAATTTTTTTTGTATCCTGCAGCATCATGTTGTTTTGCTTATGGCCTTAAGGCTGGGTTCTTGTATAAAGTGGAATAAGAATTAAATTCTAAGGTCCACTTGTAATGGTTTTCGCCAGTCGTTTAATTAATGCCCAACGAAGCAATCAGTCAGTCCTAAGTTGTATGCAGTAAAACGTAGACTTGTGCTGAATGAGAGAAAAATATGTAACACAAATACCAGGTTGGCCTTGGGTAAAACTAAGGCGAACCAATTACCCGCACGGCAGTGTAGGCGAATTCATCATTTTTCGCCGGTAACTTAACAGTCAAATTCCATATAAAAAAATTTGTAATAAAGACGCAGGTGTTGTTTATCATACTAGTGACCCTTTTCCGTAAATTGAATGAAAAAATTTCATACAAAACTGTCATAGTCATCCTATTTTATGATGAGTTAAGACCCAACTATAATGTGCATAAGCTAACTTAAGCAAACTTAAACAATTGTGCAAATACAGAGACAAACAGAATTATGAAAGGATTTGTAACCTCACTTTTTTCATGCGCTAAATAATCATTTAAACAATTAAGAATTGTACTGGGAGATATTAAGTGCTTTCTGTAAAAGCATATCGAGGGTACCTCCCAAGGAGAATTAATCAATAGGTAGCACAGGCGAATTCATTAATTTTCGCCGTATAGAAAAAATTTTGTACAGATTCTATATATATGAGGTTTGGCAATAATGTTAACGGTGAAAATGAAAGAATTCGCCTACGCTATCATCCAGTAATTAATTCGCCTTGGTATCCACTTTCTGTACTAACATTTTGGTTAGGGCTAGATGTTCCGAAATGAGAGTTCTACCACTAATAGAATTCTAACAATGGAATTATTTCAAGTTAGAAATTTAAGTCACCAAGTCCACCTCCACCAGTGTATTTTTCTATAAATTATTTTTTTATACTTTGAGGGACTCATTTCAAAATGAATGTTGCCACTGTGTGCAAAATTCACAGTGAATGTTAGATTTCCATTTTACATTATCGGGATTTCCGTTATTACAGGTTTTATTTGTTTAATTTATGAAGAAAAAAAAAAAAAACTGACCATGAAAATAGTGTAGACCTAAAAATGGATGTTGGAAAGAAAAAGTATGGGCACATCCACAACTTGTAACCAGATTTCCATTTATAGAAACTCTTAAAATAAAAATAAATTATTTGCAGACTTACGTATCAAAATTCCCATTTTTAGATGAGTTTCTAATAACAAATCGACTGGACTAAAATAAAATGACTTTCGTTGTTTGCTCATTTGTTAATTTAGAGTCTGCTATCGAATCAAAACAAATATGATATTGAATTAAAGCAGAAAAGTATGTTTGAATGACATGATGCCTAAAAAAGATTTGCTGCTGCAACTTGTGTTGCTACAGACCTCAAACACTATGACGAGGAATTTTAACTTATTTCCTTTAGTTGAAATTTTTTTTTGTGTTTTTGTTGCTTTTTGTTACATCTTGTTGTTGGCTGCCTGTTTGTTGACAGTTCCAAAACATAACGATATCGGTGATGTTGTTTTGTGCGTCTAGTTTAACGTTTATTGCCTTTATTTTCAAAACAGATTCATATTTACAAATACAATACACGCAAAACGTTGTGCTGTTGGCCACAAATCATCATCCATTCAAAAACGTACAGTTCATCCATCTTTCTATCTTTCATTAAAAAAAAAAAAAAACAAAAAATACAATAACACGCAAACAATACCGACTCAAATTGCTAAAATGACAGGAATAATGAATCAAAAGCAAAACCAAACGTCGACAATTATGATGGCAAATTTTTGTAGGAAATTTGTGTTTTTTTGAGTTGCTGGTCAGACTAAATATTTAATAGAATCTCTATTAAACTAACATATTAATTAATAGAAAGCTGCTTCTTTCATTATAAGTAAATTTGTGCACACTGACATGTGACATACATATATACATACATACATACATATATTCTTTAGTATTTGAAATAAAATTATTTGTTTCCTTTAAGTAGCCTTCCGATTTTTAGAGGTCTATCAATATTTTTCCTTTGGATTTGTGGTTGAAAAAAGAGAATAAAAAGAATTTAGCAAAAATGACTCAAACATCATAAACACAGTGCACAGTGGGGCAGAATAAAAATATTTTGGAAATAACTTAGCCATTTGTAAAGGGTAAGGCCGATTAATCCAAAATTTGGCACGAGCATATCAGAGGAGTCTTTGAGCTTAAGTTTTGCAGCTGAGTATTATACACTTCCCAGGGATGGCGCTATGTAGTCTCAAAGTTGGGTACCTCGCAATTAAAAAATTTTATAACGCTTTGCGTTTCTCCAACTTTTGCCTGATGTTTAAAAATTTTACATAGTCCAAAAGGGCTTATCAATACCAATGGTGCTTTAATCTGAAGGTTTATGTTTACAAATGATAGAGTGATAAGCATTTTAAAATTAAGATTTTTTATTTTTTAATACCCTGGTCCAGTATTTTCAAAATACTGAATACAATTTTTAGAAAATTTCATTGAATTTTTTCTCATGGTTAGCTAGCGAAATTCAAAATATTCTGAAAAGAATTTTAAGGTTATATCTTTTTATTATACGATTTTTAATTTAAAAATCCAAAATTATTGCATTTTTGTGTATTTTGGCATAAAAAGGCCACCAATTGAATTTTTTTAATAGCAAACAATTTTTTTAAGGAATATAATTTTTTTTATTTCTGCTTAAGCTAACTATTTATTTGTAAAGAGTCCGCCAAAAAACTTTTGATGACCAAGCGATATCAGCGATATCAGCTTTGTGGCTGATAATGCGATCTTTAAAAACAGGGCGCAAAACATCGAGTGTAGCTTCGGCTGTGTGGCACGTAGCGCCGTGCTGTTGAAACCAAATGTTGCCAATATCCTCCTCTTCAATTTTTGTGAACAAAAATTTGCTCAACATGGCCCGATAGCGATCGCCATTGACTGTAACGGCCTTGCTTTTTTTTAAAGAAATATGGCCCTATTATTCCTTTGGATCAAAATCCGCACCAAACAGTGACTCGTTTTGGGTGCACCGGCTTTTCAATGTATGCGTGCGGGTTTTCTGTGCCCCAAATGCTACAATTTTGCTTGTTTAAATACCCACGAAGATTAAAATGAGCTTCATCTGAAAAGACGATTTTTTTTGGAAAAATCGGCATTTTCTGTAAGTCGATCGCAGGCCCACGTAGAGAAGCGAAAATGCATTGGATGTCGGCTTCAACTCCAGAACCAATTAGACTTTGTATGGCGTCACACCAAGGTCTTAAGGCAAAATTCGTCTCAATGATGTTTCCGAAATGTTTATTTGTTGAGAACAATGGTGAATTGATGTTGATGGTGCTACACGCACAATTTCTGCCGCAGCAGCAATATTCTCGGATGTACGCACTGTTTTTTAGCTTTTCACGCCTTGGTTTATAGATGAGGAAGCCAGTTTCTTTCACTTTTTTCACAAGATAACGAACATACGGAGCTGACGGTGCTTCTCTTCTTCCGAAATCCGTACGCAATTTTCGCACACATTCTGCAACATTACCATGATTTTCAAAGTAATGTCGCAATATTTTCCAGCGTTGTTCAAGCGTATACACAATCATATTCGTTCAGCGGAAGGATAAAACTAATTGTCTGTCAAATCAGACATGAGCTAAGTTTAACCATTCACGAAATAAACGTTTTTTGGATGGCGGACCTGTAGAAGGTAGAGGTCCTTCAATGTGACTAATTTTACATTAAAATTTTGACTTTACCATATGTTTTCTAAAATAATCCCAAAGCTGGGATTGCAAAAAGAAGGCTACTATAGAAAAACTATGTACATTCCGAATTGTTGCGGAAAGTATTTCGTGAGCCCTAGTCCATAAGTTAACTTAATAAAAAGAATAAAAATTCCAATTTTGGGATTTTTGGTCTTTATTTTGGGAATTGTGATACTTAAAATTTTTTTTCTTTTATTTTCAATTCTCTGTCCCTGCAATATTTGTTTTTGAATAAGTACTTCAGTAAACTAGATGGTATGGAAAAATTAGAGGCAGGCATGGTGTTTTGCCTGCTGTCTCTAAAGACATAAACTAATCTTACTGATTTCTTTCGACACTATGTCTGATCGATTGGCGTATTTAAATTTGGTCTAGCTTTGATGATTTCAACACTAACACGGATGGACAGACGGATAGACGGACATCGCTTAATGACAAACTCAGTTAAACGCTTTTTTCACTCTTTGTGGTGAAGGGTATAATAAGGGTGTCCCGATAGTAATGCATTTTTAAAGTATGTTATCTTATATTCTTTGCTTCTTTATTAAAGGGTTCTGAGTGATTCTGCGTTCTGTTTTGCAGAAAATTAAAGCTGATCCCCGTCTGGTTAACGAAACGAAGAAAACAATCGTAAATCTGACTTCAGGCACTCGATTTTGAAAACATGGTAAAATTAACAATAAACAACAAGTTTTACAACAAGTTGGCTTAGAAAAATGACTTGAATAATTGTTTTTGCTATTCATTGAATTTCGTATTAAGTTTCATTATGAAATTCGCATTTAAGTTAATGTCATCATCTACTGGACATTTATACCTTCATTTTCTTCTCAATCAAATGACGTTAAAAGTCAGGCAATTTCGTTTTATCATCTGTCCAGTTCATACATTGTTTCTATATTTCTTATTCGCTTCCCTTCCTAAGTTCTTTTCAAACTTACACACAAATAACTGTCCCTTGTCACCTTTTGTAGTTTAACAGTCCACCCTAAATACGGGCGTTAGGCACGACGTAATTTAGCGTCTAGTTTTTACGCTGTAATGAGTAACTTAAATAAGAGCGCCAAAGTTGTGAAACGAACAGTATTGTTTACTTATCTTATTTGCTAAAAACCACAAAATTAAAATAATTAAGAGAGATAAAATCGCGAAATTGACCTTAAAGTAGCTGTAATGTCATTACTGTTGGAAATACTTTTGTATATACCACAAAAAAAAAAAAAAAAACAATAACAACACTTCTTTTGCAGCCAACTATACTTTTTACGCGCAGTCAAAATTGGATTTTTCAATTGTCCAACGTTAGCGTCGCGCTATTTGGGTTGGTCTCATACATTTTGTATGGGCATGAGAATTTTTGACAGTTAAATAACGTCTTACGCTCGTATTTAGGGTGGACTGTAAATACTAATTTAAAGACCAGCTTACGTCTTGGGTTCAAGTGTCTGTAATGTTCCAATTTCATAGTTGAATTATGATACAAAAGAAATAAAACAATATTTGCTTCAGTGAAATGTTGTTAACACTGCGTGGATTGTTGTCAAGCGCATGTTTTACAACTGCAGTAAATTGAATTGAAATTTTCCTAATTTCATTCTTTTAAATTTAACAAAAATTAAAATTTAATTTTGCCTTTATTTGAATTTCCGCTTTTGTCACATATGAACTGATGACATAACAATAAAAAACTCAATTAAGATTTGAGATGATTTAATTTTTAATGTTTTTCCTCTCGATCGTTGGCAAGTTTGTTTATTTTAGCACAGATCAACAAACCAACCCAGTTGCGGAATATAAGGAATGTTGTTTGGTTTTATCCATCCGTCAACAAACAACAGCTAAAAGTTGTCTTATAAGACGCATGATCATTAATGCGTATTTTTTGTTGTTGTAATTGAGCTGCAAGTCTTTACTTCATTCCATAATTTCATTTTCTATTTTTTTTACAATAGTTATGAGGCAAACAATAACAAACAAATAATAATTTAACCGCCTGTAAGTTAAAATTAAAAAAAAAATGTTTTAAAACAGAAAAAAAAATATGACAAATCAATGACTGGTTGTAACAATGATTGTCAGCATGGGTTGGTCACCATTTTACAGTTTGTTGTTGTACTGTATGTTGGTGTTTTGTATAGCGGCCTGCCAACAAAATTGTTTCTTTGATTTTTTTCCCTTCATCTTTATACGAAAGTGCACAAGTAGACATTCGTGATCATATTTTATTGAAAGTATTGATTTAGTTTGTCCACTTACTCGTAGTTTAAAAAGTGGTCCTGGGATTTTTTGTTAAAATTTAAGTCATTGACTTTTTAACACACATTTTAGTTTAGAGTAAAAGTTGTACAACAAACACTTGCTATTATTTTGTTTTAAGATGTTTTCTTGCCAAATTGGAACAAAGGCAGCACACAGTGTGCCAAACAAAAATTATATAAAATAAAATTTCCTTTGTTATTTTTTTTTTTGGTACATCAGATTCTACTTGTTTCCCGAGATTCCTGTGTTTTGCTTTTTTTAAGTCCTTTTTTAGAAAGGTTAAATACATTAAAATCTTGCATATGCTGAAAGTCAAATGGTATCTTAAGATGCATAATTTTATTGTTTTCGCTTTAATGTCTGTCCGTCTCTATTTCTGGAACCGTGATAGATAGACGCTTTTCGCAGAAATTGTATTGTTTAGGCTGAAATATAAACAACCTATAAAATAAATTAAAAAATTAAACGGCTTCCATATGAATTTAATTTATATTTTGGCTTAAGAAACCCTACGTGTTTTAATATTTATGCAACTCAGTGTAAATCATTATTCTGAAAATTTGTTCTCTTATTTGAAGACTTTTCTTGAATTTTTATAAAACTGTCTTGTATAAGACACAATTTTACGAAACTGATAACAAACAAAACACAAGTACGACTAAAGCATCGCGATGTTTGAAAACCAGGGTACGAAAACAAACAAAACGAACCGTTTGCTTTAATTTTGTTTTGTTCTTTTTAGGGAATAGAACAAAAACAAAGCAGAAATAATCAATTTGAAACAATGATAAATATTGAGCCATTTAGTTTTGTTTGGTTTTTTTGTTCTTGAAAACATACTGCTTAATTAAACATACACAGTCAGCAGAGAAAAGTTTTGGGAAAAACGTTTAGCAAACTTCGCTTATAATAGTAGGGAATACATAAAGGCTTAAGAAGACTTAATCAAAATATTTGTGTTGGCTTTGCTCATGAAAAAAACGTTTGAGAAGTTTTTAAAAGTGTTTGTTTTTTAATTACACGGTTGCTTATTTTAATACGGTTGTTTATTTTAATACACTGATACACAAAAAAAAAATCATAAAGTAAAGCAAACACAAGCAAGAGTCCTATATTCGGCTATGCCGGATCTTATATACCCTATCAACAAAAAAAAATATTGGGGGACAGAGAATTAAAAAATAAGAAAAAATAAAATAAATAAATACGACACATAATTTTTCCTAAAAATGTCATCGGCTCTTAATGGGTTAAGCATTTTTAAAACATTATAATTTTTCGTTAAAGATCTCTTCCAAAGCTTTTAAGTGATACCCATATTGACCATCTTGACAATCGAACTTTTTTATTAAAATTTCTGAGGCCCATAACTCGAAAAGTTTAGGTGATCGCCAATTTTTTTTTACTTGATGTTGTTTTCCTGTTTTTTAATTCCTTATCGCTCCATATATTTGTTTTCTTGCTTGCAGTTACTTCATTATTCAAAATGATATGAAAAAATTGAAGGCAGTCATGATGTTTAGCCTACTGCCTCAAAGGACATGGACCGATCTTGATGATTTTTAAATAAGAAAAATTTTCGAAACTATGTCTGATGGATTGGTGTACTTAAATTTTTTTCTAGGTAATATAATACCTTGGCAAAGTTTATTTCAAAACTAACACGGGCGGGCAGACGAACATCGCTCAATCGACTTCACTTTGCATAAGGACTCAAAATATGGGGACGGAAATGGATATTGTAGGAACTACAAACGGAATGACAAACTTAAATATTCCCCTTTTTCCACCTGTGGTGAAGGGTGCAATAAAGCGGTTTAGGCAGACATTTATGCGTTGCGGCTTGTTTTTAAGACAACCCTAAAAAATACACAATAAACAAAGAGACATGAAAAACGAATTTTGCCGTTTAACAAGAAAATGTAAGAAAAGTTAACATTTTTCTAAAACTGTAACATATTTTTTTTGTTTTTGTTTAAAGTGAAGGCAAAACTAGTTGACCATGTGGCATGTGCGTGAGTTTGTGCAACATTTACGTATGTAAGTGTGTACAATAAAAACCACAGACCTCTACTTTGTAAAACTATGTACGTAACTTAATCGTTCACTCCACCATCAGCTTATATCAGCTTGAATATCCATCGATATGTAAGAACACACGAATACACGAGTTCGATATAAAATTGTAAATTTGGATACTTGCCATGACAATGTTTATTAACTAACGTTGCGTTTATTTGGGAAAATATTTGTGTAAAATTTTGTGGCGTGGTCAGTTTTGTGAATTAGTTTTCATTATTGAATAATAATTAAAATAAATTCCTAAATATGGAATTTATTACTATTTGTTGCTTTTTACCATTCTTAAACATGATTAGAAATAGAAAATGTGTTTGAACAAAATTTATAAAATTAAATGCGTAAAAATTGAAAAGTGCTTTTTCAAGTTTTTGTGGGATATTGTCAACGTAATATTGACCATGCATTAGATTTAATTTTTAGTTTGTAGTTGTTGTTATTATTAATGCATTTAGACAATTTATTGCTTGTGTGGCCAAAATGTTGCCATTCAATAATAAATTGATGGAATTTTGAACAATTGTTGTAATTTAACAGCAAATAACACTTAAAATAACAATTTTAATTGAAAAGTAAAATTAAAACACCGAATAAATAAAACTCAATTTTAAACTGGTACACTTTACTAAACAAAGAAAAAGTACTTTTATGGACTTAAAAGTACTAAAAAGGTTACTTCTTGAAAGTTGTATATATCCGAGAAAAAAAATAAGTTAGTAATTATTTTTAGAAATAAAAAGAAGTCAGTGGTTTTTTGTTTGTCATTGAATGTCTGCTTAAATCAAACTGGACTTCGTACTTAGGGCTGGTTGAACACAGAAGTAATTACTAAAAGTAAAAGTTGGGAGGTAGTTTTAACTTTTAATTAAAGAAGCTGAAATATTTTTATGTTTGTGTCCTCAAATAAGCCGATTTATTCTCAAATTGTTTTTTTAATTTTTTTTTAAATGCAAAAAAAAAATATTTTTTGGGGATTTTTTTTTATGTTTGTATGGATTTTTCAGGTATTTGTATTTAACAATACAAGTAAACTTTATGAATGTTGCTGTTTAAAAGAATAAAAATTAAAATGATTTTAGAGGAAAAAGATTTTTTATATACAGATTCGATTAGAAAAAAAAAATCTGGCAACCCTGATTAAGACTTCAGTTTTAAAAATCCGTAAAAAAAAATAAATAATAAATGGCAAATTCGGACCATTTTTTATTTAAATAAGTAAATTTCCGATCCATAGTTCATTCTTCGATTTTATTTGTAAAATTTTTTCATCGTTCAGACTTTTGTTTGTGCAGTTGTTTCAAAGTCGATTTAAAACTGTTTTTTTTTGAAGAGAGTTTATCTTAAACATTTAAAAAATCAGGGCAAGATTTTCAGTTTGCAAGAAGTTTTGATTTATTTCTATAAATGGTCGGTCTCATTATTTAGTACAAAAAAAAAAAAAAATTAATATCATAACAAATGGGAGAAAATTTCAAGTCCAGATTTACACTAAGAAATATTTTAAGCATTTTTTTCAATTCTCTATTTAAGTAGCAGCAATAAACGTTACTTAAAAATTAACATAAGCAACAGTAATATCCTATTAAAGTTTAATCAATACCATATTGCTTGCCCCTTTTACTTCACCAACAAACAAACATTTTATTCTAGTTTCATGAAAAATTGCTTAGTGTAAATGCCGTAATATTATTTTTTTAATATACCAAATTATTATTTTATTTTTTCAGCGCTTCTTGTTTTTTTCTGCATAAGAATCCCTTCTATATTATCAGTTTTTTCTGTTAAAAAAAGCCTCGGAAAGTTCCTAATTATTCCGGCTTTTTTAAAGCCAAGCCGATTGAGCGATTTCCATCTGTCCGCCCATATTCGTGTTAAAATCGACTCTGCCAAGGCACTAGATGAGCTAGAGAAAATTTAAATACACCAATCGATCAGTTATAGTTTCGAAAATTTTGTTATTGAATTTTAGCAAAATCAGACCATGTTCTTCAAAGCATCGGTCAAAATACAACGCCTATCGCTAATTTTTCCATAAATTCTTTTCAACTTTCTTTTGTATTTCTGCATGTAGTTGTCTTTTTTTTTGTACTTAGTAAAGACTTTCTTGCAAGTAGTTATCCTTACAAAGTACTCAATACTACTAAATAGTGAAGACAGCCACCTGCAGGAATGCAGAGAAAAGTGAATGGGACAAGAACCCTAAAAAAAATTGACAATTTTAAACGCTGCTTTTAAACAGAAAAACCAATGGTAGGAAAAAACAAGTAAGAGCGTTATATGCGGCTATGCCGAATTTTACATACCCTTCAGCGTGTACGTAAAGCTAGTTGAGTGAAATAGCTTCTATTACAAAAGCAAATATTGGGGAGACAGGGAATTAAAAAATAAGAAAAAAAGTACGAAATATAATTTTATATAAAAATGTTATTGGCTCTTAATGGGTTAAAGATTTTTAAAAAATTTTAGTATTTCGTGAAAGATCTCTTCAAAAGCTTTTAAATGATACCCATATTGACCATATTGACAATTGAACTTTTTTTTAACGAAAATTTTAGAGGCCCATAACTCGGAAAATATGGGCGAGCGCCAATTATTTTACTTGACGTTTTTTTCGAATTTTTTAATTCTCCATCCAAAAGGACATGGACTGATCTTGCTTATTTTTAATAGCAACATTTTTGAAACTATGTCTGATCAATTGGGGAATTAAAATTTTTTCTAGACCATCTAGTGCCTTGGCAAAGTTGATTTCAACACTAACACGGAAGGACAGATGGATATCGCTCAGTCGAAGTCAGAATATATTCACTTTATGGGGTCCGAACTGGATATTTTTAAAAATGACAAACGTAGTGGCAAACTTTGATATACCTTTTTCCACTTTTTATGGTGAATGGTATAATTTATTTATGGTGAAGGGTGTATAAGATTCGGCATAGCCAGTGTTTCCTCCACTATTTCTTTTTCTTTCAGTGTCATTTTATTCGTTTCCATTAAAAAAAAAATTCTTACAAAAATACATTTCCCATTTACGTTATCATTCACACTTTATAACTGTTTTTAAGTGGTAAAAGAAACGCCATTTTAGTTAAATTATCACATCATGGTCATGTTTCGGCATTTGTGAGTATTTTAAAACTACTAACGGTATTTTTATGTTGTAAAATTGTTGCATTATGTTATTGTGGATTTTAAATATTTGTACTCATTTCCAAAATGTAAATAATTTTGTCATTTGACGGACATTTATTTATGTAGATGCAAAATGCTTCACCACAACCAACCCATAAACATATGAATGAATGGATTTGATTTCATGTAAATAAATTTGAAAATAGTCAAAATTGGTTTCGTTATCATAATTTGCTGGAAATTGTAACAATAATTAATTAAAAATATAGACATTGAATATCATGTTGCTAAAATGATGGCTTTTGGTTTTAAATGCAGTTTGTTTTGTTTGCAGGGTTGCTGCAACAAAATTCAGGGTTTCTGTTTACGATTATTAAAGGATGCAAAATATCAACACTTCATGCAAGAAAATGGCATGAAAGTGATTAAGAATAAAGGCCAGGATTTACTATCATTCACAACCGTACGATTTAATTACACAAAAATCTGACAGAACTCTGTCCTACTTTAAAATTCGTTTCAAAATGGCGTCGTAGGTGCCACACTATTACACGAAAAAGATGCAAAATCAGATGCTTTTAATATTTTGTTGTTTTTTACTGCTTATCTTCAAAAAAATCAACCCTGATCACATAGAAAAAATCATTTTATGAATTATTTCAAAAGATTATAAAATCGTACAGATCTGCAAAAAGTCTGACACACACATACACTTTTGATCCACAGTATCATACTTTTTGAGCACACATGCAATTTTTGACAGATCGTGAGCCCGAGTATGATAGTGAATCCATAAAATTTGTAAAAAGAGTAAAAAGTAAGAGTGCTATATTCGGCTATGCCGAATCTTATATACCCTTCACCCTCTATGAAAATCCAGTTTAGTAAAATACCTCCAATCAAAAGTGCAAATATTGGGATGACTGAAAATTAAAATATAAGAAAAAAATTTTACATAAAAATGCATTCGGCTGTTAATGGGTTAAGCATTTTTAAAAATTTTGAGTATTTCCTTAAAGGTCTATTCAAAAGCTTTTAAATGATACCCATATTGATATTTTAAAAATTTTGAAAATTTTAGAGGCCCGTTATTCGGAAAATATGGGCGAGCGACAATTTTTTCACTTGATCTTTTTCTCTTATTTTTTTTTTAAATCTCTATGGACCCATTTATTAATTTTTTTGGAGTTACTTTATTGTTCCAAATAATGTAAAAAAATTACAGGTAGAAGTGGTGTGTGTTTTGCCCACTGCCTCGAAGGACATGGACCGCTAGCAAAGTTTTTTGTTCTCATTAAACATTCTTTTTGAAGAACTTTAGTTATGTATTTGTAATTTATTTTTCTAAGTTATTTTTGTGTAAGTTATTTACAATTTACATAAATTGATGATAATTTTTTATTTCATATTTTGGGAAAATGAACCTTCGTCTATCTGCTCTATCTTGGCGTAGGTTGGAATATTACTCTCTTAAACGGAATTACGTTAATGACAATTTTAAAGTGGTTCGTAATAACCAAGCTCGACTGCATTTAATAGAATTATACTGCTGTTAGACTCAGTAGATAAAGCTGTCGTGCCTTTACATGTGAAAAGTTAACATTCAGTCCCAATTTTCTCTACAGATTGAAAATAAAAAATTTACTAATGAAATTAAAATAAATTTTATTTCAATATTTTTTACTAAATTTTTTAACAGTCTGCTGTTAATAAAACCTAACAAGAAATTAAAATAAATCGATTTAAATTAATTGCTTTTTTTTGCTAAAATAAATTCAATTTTGTAAAAAAGCACAATAATTCCTTTGAATAAATAAAATAAGAAAAAAAAAATATCTGTGCACTAAAAAATAAATTTAAATTAGCAGGTAGCGAAAATAATTATCTAGATTTTCTTAAGTGATTTTTAAACACTTAAATTAATGGTTTAATTTTTGGTTGTTGTGGTTGAGTTCGTTTTAAACAAAAGTCAATCCAAGACAACTTTTTTAAATTTTTTGATTCCTTTTTTATGGCCGTATTAAAGAGAAAAAGCCAAACAAGAAATATTTTGTCAAGCGTAGTAATAAAATTAAAAAAAATCATAATTAACAAAGGACACTAATAACAAAAATCATAATAAATTTCGAAGAGTATTAAACAAAAATCGCCTGCCATGAAGACTTTAAATAAACAGCCCAAATAGTTAAAAGGTTTCTATAAAACAAAGGTTTTAGGTGGTCAGGGTATAAGTGGTCAGTTTTTTGTTTAGAATTGATTAATTGAAAACGTTATTGTAGTCTTTTGACATTTAATTAAAATTATATTGAAGAACCATTAAAGCCATAAAACTCATTGTTCTATTTTATGATTTTTTATTGCCTTCTTTCTGAAAGAATGATTATGACCGTTAACAATATAAAAAAAAAATGTTCAAATCATTTCAATAAAAAAGGGATTCATTTATTTATTACAAAGAATTGTTTTTATTTTGGACATGAATTGCTAATTATATTCAATATTTTTATTCGAGGGGTTTAAATTTGTAACTGAAATTGGGCATATGGCTACCCGGCACGTTTTTACATTTTGTATTACTTTAACGATATCTGCTGGCCGATTGCTATGAGGAAATCAAACAAAACTGGCTTCGAAGGCATTAAATATCACTGGTTAATCAGCAGAGGCCAATGAATTCACATGGCCCTACAGGAAATAATCCCACAAACTTGGATGCCAATTGAAAGGTCCTTTACTAGAAATCAATTTATCGCCAATCAATAGCACATAGCGGCATTCTGTTGAAGCCTTATCTCGCTTGAATTAAAGCCATCCACATTTCTAAACAAAAAGTTTTAAATCGCGTTGCGGAAACGATGTCCAATGACCAGACGTTCAACGATGTCAGTTGCGTGTAAACCGCAAAAGACTATATTTTTTTTGGGAATCTGTAGGCTCTGTAGTGGGAAAATAGACGAAAAAACATATAGAAAATGTTTATATTCATTAATAAAATTTCTTCCGTATTTTTCACTTTTTTTTGTCAAACTCTGCGAATAAAAAAACAACTCTCATACCACGGCTGCTTGCAACCAAATAACAAAAAGAAAAAAAAATTGTAGACATCAAAATATCAAAAAATTTTTATATTTTAGGCAACATGACAAAAAAACGTGAGCACCATGAGGTAAGAACTATTTCACATCACGAAATTTTTGTGTGTTGCCTATAGGCGTAGGACGCAAGCGATAGCATGGCTTGAATTTCAAGGGAGTGTTTTTACACATGGTTTGTGTACGCTCGCTGCATACGTTTTATTTTTTTTTTTATTATTTTAAATAACACAAGTAATTACAATAACAAATACCAACTCAAAAGCGAAATGTACAAATTCCGATGCCGTTAAAGGCCAGGATTCACTATCATACTCAATCGTACGACCTGTCATATATTGCATGCGTGTTAAAAAAGTATGATAGTGTGGATTAAAAGTGTGTGAGTGTGGCAGACTTTTTGACAGATCTGTACGATTTTATAACCTTTTGAAATAATTCATAAAATGATTTTTTCTATGCGATCAGAATTGATTTTTTTGAAGATGAGCAGTAAAAAACAACAAAATATTAAAAGCATCTGATTTTGCACCTTTTTCGTACAATAGTGTGGCACCTAAGACGCCATTTTGAAACGATTTTTAAAGTAGGACAGAATTCTGTCAGATTTTTGTGTGATTAAAGTGTACGATTGTGTTGAAGGGACGAGATGAAATTCGCTGCAATTTTAAAAGGAAATTCAAAAATATGGCATGTAATAAATCTGGTCTAAGTGAAACATCCTTTTGTTTTTTTTTTTTTAATGTTTCGTCGTATGGCGAAATCATGTACCAGGTGGTGGCAGTGGCGGATTCATTCATTTTTGCAGGAAATTTCAAACTTCATATAAAAAAAATTTTTACAGATTTTTTATATCTGAAGTTTGGCAACTTCTGCAACGGCGAAAATAAATGAATTCGCCACTGCCACCACCTGGTACATGATTTCTTTTTGGTTTTGTCATGTATGTGAAGCATAATAAAAAAAATTAAAAATAAATAAATAAAAGCGAAATAATTACCAAGTGGTCGCAATGGCGAATTAATTACTTTTCCCCGAAACCTTAAATGTCAAAAACCTTATAAATAAGTTAAAGTGCTATATTTGGCTATGCCAAATCTTATATATCCTTCGCGATGTATGTAAATTTAGTTTAGTGAAGTAAATCCAATAAAAAAAATTGAGGTGATAAAGACAGAAAAAAAAATTAAAAAAAAAGTTTTGCATTAAAACGTCATCGGCTGTTAATAGGTTAAGCATTAAAAAAATTAGTATTTTCTGAAAGATCTCTTCAAAGGCTTTTAAATGATATCCATATTGGTATTTTAAAAAATATGATGCACAATCGTACTTTTATATGAAAAGTTCAGTGGCCCATAACTCGGAAAATATGGGCGAGCGCCAATTTTTTTGCCGAAAATTTTTTTTTTAATTTTTAATTCGCTATCACCCCATGTATTCGTTTTCTTGATTAGAGTTACTTCGTTGTTCCAAATGGTATGGAAAATTTAGAGGTAGGCGTGGTGTTTGCTCGCTGCCTCGAAAGACATGGACCGATCTTGTTGATTTTTAATAGGAAAATTTCAAAACTATGTCTAATTTACAAAATGTTTGCCACAAGAATATTTTTGTTTTAAGAATTTATTTTGTGCATGAAAAATATTCCATGAGAGGCTGAAAATTACAGACAATTTTAACAGATTAAAGTTAAAAATTACACGAGTGTCTGGTGATACTCGTACAATTTGCATTATAAAATTTATAGTGTCACAGATACCGTGACAGCTTCTAAGACTTTTTGTTTCTAATATATTTTTTTAATTTATTTTTTTTTATAAAAATGTCCACTTATAATTTTTTGAATTTATAGACCTTTTTATTTCTAACCGCTGCTTTAAACAGCCTTTTACTTTTTTATTCAGTTTTTATAAATGTGTTGGCATAAATAATAGATAAAAAAATAAAAAATAAATATTTCACAGCCTTAACTTGTTCAAAATAAATTAACAAGATTTTTGTTGTTGGTGTTTTTTTTGTGATTATTTTGTTACAATTAAGATTTTCTTGTTGTTTAATGTTTAGTTCTGAAATGCGTGTTTCGCTGCAGTTTCAATGCATTTCCAACATTAAGAAAAAAAAAAATGTTAAAAATTTAAGGCGTTAACTGGCGTTTTAATCGCAAAAATCTCAAAAAAAAACAATTTTTCAACGCCGTAAAGTATTTCCATGCGAAAATTTGTTAAAGCAACTTAAATCCTTTTGTTTGTGGTGTTAAGATCTTAAGTTTTATTGAAGAATTTTTTTTTTGGCCTTAATTTTATATCTAAATTAATTTTAGTTTGAAGGCGAAAACAATAAAAACCAAAAGTGAGTGAATGGAAAAATTAAGAGAAAATAATGGATAAACGATAAATTTGATTTAGTATTGATAAATGAATTTAGTACTGAATACTGAGTATTTTGTACTAAGTTGATATATTTGTTTGTAAGCCTTCTAATCTAATTCTATGCTGAGTATTTAAATCCGTTTTGAAGTTTATTTAATTAATAACTTGCAATGACCACGACTTCCACTGCGTGACACTTTTAATTTTTTTAAAATTCTAGTTCAGAAAAATTGGCTCTTAAACAATTATTGTAGAGTTTAGTAAACAGTTTTAAAAATTTCCATCTTTAAACATAAAATGTGCTGACGACTGTTTTAGTACCATTATACCGGTGAAAAAGGGTGCTTTCACATTTGTATCTCTAGTTTTTTTACTTCTACCATTAAATGACTTATTTTTGCGAACCAAAGTTCCAAGGGACCTCCTCACAAAAATATATTTATATTTACGTTATGCAAACGCAGGCTGATAGACAGACATACAAGGTCAACAAAGGTGTTTTCTATTCACTTTCAACGCAAACAGCACAATTTTCAAAAAATATTTTATGTCTTAAGGTTATTTTTAGCACACAGTGTCAAGTTTGAGTAAAATAATTATTTTACAAAAAGTACTAAATTTTTTTACTTTACAATATTGGGTAACTACTAATCAGCATAAACGATTTAGTACTGATTTGAAATATATAATAAATTTCACAAATAAATCAATTAAAAAAATACTTTTAAATACTGATTTTGCAATATTATCCACTGTGTACTAAAATGTACTAAATACTTGAAACTAAGCATCTATGGACTAAGTACTCTATTTTGCTTACTAAGTATCAATATTTAGTAACAAATTATAATTTTTATTAAAAATTTATTGCTACGTACAAAGTACTAAATTTTAAGTTTTTTATACAAAGTCTAAATATGAAATAATGACAACTTATTCTGGTACTAATTTTAAGATTTTAGGTACTTAGATTAAACAAAAATAATAATATTAAATGTGTGTTCTAAGTAGCTGGCACAATATTCGTGATAAATGTGTTCTAAATAATAAATACTAATTTTAAAAACTTAGTACTAATATACATATATTTTCTTTACGATAAACGTACAGTACTTGTTATTTGATGTAATCAGAATTTAATAAATAAACCAAGCTTTATATCTTAAACATTGAAATCGATAGGTTAATAACTTGAAATGTGAGTACTAAGTTTGTAGTACTAAGAACTAAATTTATGTTACCGATTATTAGCGATTAGGTATCGAACTCTAAATGGATTTTACTAAGATTAAAGAATACAGTTTTAAGAATTTACTGTGTAGTATTATTTAGTACTGCATTTAGTACTCTATTTAGTACTAAATACAATTGGAATTAACTTAAAAAGAAGTTTTAACATATTTATCCTGAAAATTAATGTATAAGAAAGTATTCACTTTATGATCAAGAAAAACCATAAACAAAAAAGTATTAAAATTTAATTTTATAAAAAATAATTCTTGCAAAAAAAACCGACTTCAAAACAAACAACCTTAAAATCATATTTCTTTAGGACGGTAATTATACATTAATTATATTCTATTATATTCGAGAAAGATTGCGTCAGGATTTTTTACATGTCGTAGAACAAAATATGAATGCAGATTAAACAAGAAAATTTAGCAGTTATGTGGTCACCCTTTATTTTGTACACTTTTTATTGCTGACACAGTAGAAAAAATGTTTTAATTCTAAGCGTTAGTCCATAACTGTTCACAAGAGTTGCCACATACATCAAATTACAACCCATTGGGGTACCCTTTAATTATTTTTTTAAATATTCATACTTGTTATTA
This sequence comes from Cistogaster globosa, assembly GCA_937654795.1. Taxonomy (NCBI): domain Eukaryota; kingdom Metazoa; phylum Arthropoda; class Insecta; order Diptera; family Tachinidae; genus Cistogaster; species Cistogaster globosa. The sequence continues at coordinate 118,514,956 of OW569406.1, read as the reverse complement.
TACTTGAAATAGTACTGGACATTTTATATAATTTTCAGGAGCTTTTCTGTAACGGTTTCAAAGATAGGGCCATATAGGTCAAATTACATCAGTTATAGGGACACCCTTTAATTTCTAATTTCAAGTTTGCTATTTGTTATAGAGGACTTAACAATAGGTTCTTTGAAAATTTTAGCTATTTCTCTATAATGGGTTAAAATTTGGCCAAATATATTAACTATTGGGACACCCTTTTATTTATAAATTTGAAATTTTATGCTTGTTATCAAAACTGTCATAGTAATCGACATCCCGTTCAATTGTCAACCGCTTGTTTATAACGGTCTAAAAGATAGGCGCATATAAGTCAATTTACGTTACCTATGGGGACACCCTTTAATTTATAAATTCAAATTTAATGCTTGTTACAATAGCGGACTTATCAATAAAAGTTCTTTGTAAATTTTAACTATCTGCCTATAACAGCTCAAAAGTTTAACTATCGGGACACCCTTTAATTTATAATTTTGATTATTTATAACGGTATTAGTAACCGACATCCTGTTCAATTTTCAAACTTTTGTTGATAACTGTTCAGAAGTTAGGTGCATATAAGTTAATTCACGTCACCTATGGGTACACCCTTTAATTTTAAAATTTATATTTGTATTACTTTTTGCTGTTGGGAGCTACAGTAAAACGCATTTTAGTAAATTTTAAAGAAGTGCGCTTTACGGTTCATAACACACATAAAAACATGCATAATGTATGGGGACACCCTTTAATTTTTAAAATTATGAACTGTTTTTAAAACGGGACCAATTTAAAGCAAAATCTATCAAATAAGAAAAAATTTCAAAATCGGTTCTGAAATGACTGAGTTCTGCAGGCACAAACATAAAAAAGGAACATTCAGTGGAATTGATAACCTCCTGCTTTGAAGCCGGTTAAAAACAAAGGAAAGAGGGACGGCTGCTTTGGAAAATAACATTTCTTATGTAATCAAAAATTCAAAATGGCAAATAAAACTGAATAAAAAGTTGCCTTATCAATCAGGTGGTCTTTTAATTTTTTTTTAATAAAAAATAAAAATATAAATAAGAATATCGCTTGCTGCCTAACGTTGTAATTATGTTTTCATTAATAGTGCGTAATATGCCATACAATTAATTTAATTTTGACCACAGTATGTTTTGTATAAATTCTTTGAAAAATGCAAAAACTTGGTTTTATTATTCGTTAATGTTTTGGCTTAAAATCATTAAAGAAAACTTTTTATTGGAAACAAGCAAAAGGCGTTTTTGTGTACCAGCGACTAAACAAGAACCAGTTTAAATTTGTTTTTGCCAAAAAAAAATACAAAATTTGGATTAAGAAAAATTTCAAAGTAATAAAAATTTATAATAAAATAAAAAGTCGGTTTTTAATACCAAAGAAAAATAAATATTTCAAGTGCGTATGTATGTGCATGTATGTACATATATGTGTATGTATGTGTATGTATGGATGTAAAAATATTTTTACATTTATAAGAGAATTTTTATGGAAAATTTATTAAATTCAATCGTTGCGAGTTTAAATTGCTGTCAAGTTAATTTCCTTTCATATATTGATTCATTTTTTTTTTTTTGGAGAAGGATTTGTTTGATGATATTTTTTTTTATTATTTACATTTTTTCCTTGATTTTATTAAATTGCCCCATTTCCTTTTAAAGACTTTTTTTAATCTGTTTGTTAATGTTAGAATTACTTTTTATGTTTGTTTTAGATTCACAACTTTTAGCTTTGTTGGTTCAATTAATTTTTTTTTGTTGCAAAAGTTTGCTTTTTAGGAATTTCACAAAGCTTTTAATTATTTCTTTCGGTTTAGCAAAAAATTTCAAGGCGTTTTCTTTTAACTCGTAAATGTAAAAATATGGATTTTAAAAACATTTTAGGCAAAGACGTAAAAAGGAAACTCATTTTTGGTATTTAAAGTTTTTACAGATTTTCAAAGAAAACCATGGTTGAAGTGATCGTAATCCAACAGCAACTAATAATGATTGGATTATGTTGGTATTGCTACACATAATAAAATTTTTGTTGCGGGAACCACATTGTCGAGCTCGTTAGATTTTTTTTAGAATAATATTGCCTCGTCTCTGGTTTCTAGTTTTGAAGCTGGTACAATAATTAAATTTATGAAATTAATTTTTTAAAGAAAGAGCACCTACAAATATCTCACAAAATATTTTATTTTTTTTTTACCAGCATCTGGAATACGAACCTGGCTTTTAAAACTAATCACGTCTAGCAAGATTATTGGGGTGGAAGCTTGCAATTTCATCCGACTTTTTTAAATTATTCTGCAACCCCAAAAGTAGTTCAATTCAACTGAACGTTAAAACATAACACTCCCCTACGTTCACTATGTGATTGAAATTTACACTTCACATGTCTTTTTAACACTTAAATCACCTCCTTCTTTAGTTTGTTAATAATTTAGTTTATTTATTTTCATACATGAATAAATTATTTTTAAAAAAACCTTCAATGTTGATGTAAATGTCTACCAAAAATATCAACACAAATCCAAAGGTGTGTTCTGCTGGTGCGTTTTGGTTTCAAAAATTTTACATTTTCATTAGAGCGTATTGTTTTTCATACGAGTTGAATAATTTTTCCACAAAATTATTGTTATAATTTGAAAATTTTTTATTTTTTTTTATCGATTTTATTATTTATTTTAAGCAGACAATGTAGGCTTTTTGTTTCATAAAAATTTTGTTAGATTTTAAGTTTTATTTTTTAGAGGTGTGTGACACGAAAAAAAGCCATAAATCTTTTAATAGAATTAATTGAAATATTTTATTTATTATTTTAGAATTTATTAAATAAAAAATTATCAAGTTGTTAAACGAATTCTTTTCAAGTAACTGCTTCAAAGTCACAAGTAGGTCCGCTAGGAAATTAAACTTTTAAATGTCGTCATGGGAAACTAGCGAAATCCGTTCTTGGATTAAATTGCTTCTCAACAAAAAAATATTTCTTCAATATTAAACTTTATGACTCGGCATCCCTTCTGGACGATCCTATAATTTTAATATTTTTTCTTTAAAATAAAAATATTTTTAATCTTGATTTTTTTTATTAAAAAAAGTGAATAAAAATTTTCAATAGATTTTGTTGTCTAAGCTGAAATATTGATTATTAATGAAGCAATAACTTTTTTTTAATTAAAAGCTGACAACGCCAACAGGGAGAAATTAGTATTAAAAGTTTACAGCAGCCGTGCAGATGACTTAAATCTAAACACTAAAGAAGTACAGTGGGTCAAAGTGCAAATACAGGAAATTTACGTTGCTGAAATAAACAATCATTAAAAATACAAAATGATTTTATGTTTTTGTTTTCTAAACAAAATATAAAAAGAACTAATTAAAAAAAAGAAATCTTTTTGTTAAGATTAATATAGAGGTCGACTTTGGCCCACTGTGACTTTTAAATATTTTATATTCACAAACAATACTCTTAAAAACTAATTAATCACCAGTTGGCATTTTTGTTTGGTACAATAATAACACTAATGCAAACAGTGTCACTTTAAATTGTAGCGACTTGAAATATTCAAAATATTTTTTTATTGGCCACCAGTTGTATTTATTACAAGATAATCAATTTCTAATTAATCATTCTGTTGCCCCCAAAGAATTAAAATTTTCTTGTGAATTTTTTCATTAAAAAACGTTTTGATATTATGAAATAAATTAGATTTAAAAATTTATTTGCCAACATGTTAGAATTTTTCTTAGAAGGTGAAAAATAATGAAGTTAAAAAATTGAAGGGTATCGCAATGGAAATATAATTTTCATATATGTAGTCAAACAAATCAAATTTACACAGGCTGTTTACATTAAAATGCACAGTCCTGAAAACTAAAGAGTGCGCTATACAAGACATGATTTTCACGTATTTGACTTAACTTTTAAATTAAAGCAAACAGATCTTTAAAAGCATGCGCTCCCTGTAAAAAGTATAAAAAATAAATCTTAAAGGCGACCCTATCAAATACCTGATTTTAAAGAATATGTATTTTCTTATCTTTTAAAGTCATAATAGGCAAATTATTTAAATTTTCAACAATGAAGAACAAAACCATTTAATGAAAAACTAAAGGAAAGGGCCCATACAAAGAATTGAATCTTTCTTGTGTGAGTCCAACTCACAGTTGGCTGACATATATTTTCTTTAATTTCGTTCAAGAATGAAATGAATAAATATTTTTAAAAATGTAGGAATATTATTTTTAATAGGTCTGTTTCTTTACTCTACACGAAAAGCGTTCCCGTACTTAAAAATTGTGTGAATGAGAGCGGTTTTGAGAGAATAAAGTTTTTCTTCTTCTTGCAGGAAACAGTCCAAACTTTTTCTTCGTGCAAGTTATTTATATTTGTGAAACAGCTGTAAAACATAAACAAAATTAAAACAAATTAAAAAAGTCATGAGCAATTTCTAAAAAAGGGTAAAATAGTTAAGAAGAATCAGATTTGTTGGATTTTTTGAAATTTTTGGATGTCAAAGGAGGAACGGCATTTCAAATTTTTTGAATGAAATTGTTCCATCATATACGGACAAAGAATTCAAACAACACTTTCGCATATCAAAAGAATTTTATTTAAATTTATCCGGAAATTTGCAGAAAGTCCCATACGCATATGCTTCTTTGCGAGCTGATAAATGCAACAAATTTGTGACGACGGTTGTTTTCTCTTTGATTTCTTTAGAATATTTTGAAATTGTTTTTTTTTTATTGAAAAAGTCAAAGCAGTTTGACTTTCTATTTTGTGTTTAAGATTTATATTTTGCGTTGCCGTATTTTTTGTCTCTTTATGAGAGAAAATTGTACTTGCTCTCATTTTCACGAACTTTACCCAAAAAGTGAAGAAACAGACCCAATACCTTCAAATCTATTTACATTCAAAATATTAAAATATTCGTACAAATGACTTTTAGAAAAAATTATTTGAGAAAATTTTTTGTAGATATTTGTGCCTTTAAATCTCTGATAGATTAAAGTAGGATTTTAATCAAGAAAAAAAATATTTATGTACGTAACCAATAATTTGTTTTTTTTAGAAAGAAATGGTACCAAAGAGCACTTGCTGTTTTACGTTATTTGTAAAAGTATCTGAAACATCTCTGCCATCACTGTCATTACAAGCTGGCGCTTTATTAAAAAAAATTATTTTCAAGAAAAATCTACAAACGATTTTATTTGCAAATTACACATAAATGCCGGAATTAAAGAAAATAAAAAGGAACAAAAACCTTTAAAATGTTTAAACAAAATTACTAGAGTGTGCTTTCGGTGGAACGCAGTGCGTTCAGTAAGCGTGTGGTATGAAACAATTTTTAGCGTTTGGTTTTGTGATTTGTAGCCTAAAGGCCACGTATTTCAAATCAACTTCATTGCAGCGTTTAAGAAAGACTTAATTTAATTTTTTTGGATAATTGTTGAATTTTTTGTTTCGAAAAGTAATTTAATTTTTAATGGATGATAAAACAAATTTGAGCCATAAAGATTTGCAATATGTTTTTATTATATATCAGTTCAATAAAAGATTAAAAATTAAAAAAAATATTTTGTTATGCGCGATAATAGAAAACAAAAAATACTTTTTATATCCTTCAGCATAAATAGTAGTTTCCACAATATTCATTTCCGACCAAATAAAATAATCTGAGGCCTTCTGCATAGCAAGCTCGATTGAGCGATGTTTGTCTGTCTGTCCGTGTTAGTGTTGAAATCAACTTTACCAAGGCACTAGATGAGCTAGAGCAAATTTAGATACGCCAATTGATCAAACATAGTTTCGAACATTTTATTATTAGCAAGATCGATCCATTTCCCAAGAGGCAGTGGGCTTAACATCACGCCTGTCTTTAATTTTTCCATATCATTTGTAACAATAAAGTGCCTCCAATAATAAAAAAAAAAACAAATATATAGGGCAATAGAGAATAAAAAAAATATGAAAAAACATCAAGGGAAAAAATTGGCGCTCGCCCATATTTTTCCAGTTACGCGCGTCTAAAAATTTCAAAATTTTTAAAATATCAATATGGACGTCATTTAAAAGCTTTTGAAAAGATCTTGCAGAAAATACTCAAATTTTTAAAAAATTTTTAACCCATTAAGAGTCGATGGATGACATTTTTGTGTAAAATTTTTTATTTTATTTTTTTATTCTGTTACCTCGATAATTGTTTTTTTTAGTTGGAGTTACTTCACTAAACTCGGGTATATAAAATTGTGAAAGCTGAATATAGCACTCGTACAAAGACTATACGTCTCTCTCAATCTCTGGAAGACTCTTTAAGGTTTAACAAAAGATGTGTTACTATAGCCTCTATTACAACAAATACTAAAAATAGAAGGGGTGTCCCGAGAGAAATGTGCTGTTCACAAAAATATTATTATTTTTTAATTGTGGTAGCAGAACTGACATAATTGCACAAAGTTTGCAAAAATACGACCGATACAGCAAGAACTAAAAATGGATACTTTAATTTAAAGGGTGTTCCAAAAGCAATGACGCCTTGTTATTAAATCGCAGTAAGCAGGCACTTTAAATTTGTGTTTTTTTATGTCTGCTTAAGAAAAAAGTACAAAAACTTAAAATAAAACTAAAAAAGTATATAAAGAGTGTGCCTATAGTGACTTGTACACCTGTAGGTTTTCAACTATAGTAGACAGACATCCAGAATTTAAATTTTAAAGTGTATAAAAGTATATCCGCTACAAAAATAGGTGAGAATAATAAATTTAAAATCTAAAGGGTGTTCCCATAGGTGCTGTTATTTAAGCGATTATATTCTTATCTTTTAAACAGTTACAGATTACAGAAAATAGAATTTAAATAAAATTAGTATTATTTTTATAAAATGCAGGGTTTCCCGATAGTACGTTACAGTAGTGTTTGTAATAAAACATGACATTTTTTTTCTTAATAGCAAAATAGTGTTCAAATTCTTAAACGTAATTAACTTTTAGAAAATTACACTTAATGAAATAAAAAATATGCGTTTTCAATGAGTTGTTGAAAATCTAAAGTTTGAAACTGAATTCCAAATTTCGAAAAAGCTTCAAAAATAATATTTTGTCTCTTTTTAGAAAATTCTAAATTATTTTAAATTGAAGTGAATTTTCAAACAAAAAGTAAATATTTGAAATTTTATTTTTCTAAAGAATATTTTCTGCCAACTGACAGACCATTAAAACTTTTGCGCTGTTAATACCATTTAAATCAGAACGAAAATTTCCATGCTTGAGGACGTGTTTCAAGGATTATTTTAAGTCTAATTGGCAGCTCGCAAAAGAAAGCGAAGAGGTTCATCATTTGATAAATAGTACTTATGTTTAACAAACTCGCTAAAGATACTTTTCCTGTCACTTCCACTACTTTTGTTTTTTCTAGATCCAGTTTATTCTCTTGTCACTTAAAGGAATTTCGATGTCTGAATATGATCACAATGCTTTATTGAAAATCGTTTAATTTGTGGAAAATTTTTAAGAGATACGTTTTTCATAAGAGACCGTAATAGAACCTAATGTTTTATTTTTGTAAATAATTTTATTTATTTTTAAAGATATTTGTTTTTAAAAAAAATTAAATTTGCATTTTTCTATTTATAATCATCTTTAGAAATGCTAAACAATTACAAAAATATTTATAAAATATAATAAACGCACTACCTACCAACCAGCACTATGCTCGTCTTTTGATTGCAGCCATTTATGAATTTAAAAAAAAAAAAAAACTAAATTAAGTGGAGCACGCATCCACTCTCTTACACACACACAAAGATGAACGTAAAATAAAATTTAAATTGTATTTGTAGAACAGAGAGCTGAGGTACTTGCAATTATTATTGTTACATATTTTCATTTGCAGCACGTTGTTGATGATAACAAGCGAACGTGCTGCAAACAAAAAATTCCCCCAAGACATATAAATTATTCAAATGTGTTGCATTTACATACACTCTCGTTTTGAGTTGAAATTTAATAATTTCCGATACCAAATAGGGAGCTAGCAAATGTTGTACCAATCTTCATATCCTCAGTGTGATGTTTGTTTATGTAAAAGGTATCGAATAATTCATTCGAGATTAATATTTTCTACTATTTATACAGTGACGGTGTAACAACTCTTTTGAAAACAATTTGACAGCTAAAAGTTTATTGTTGAAAAAATGGAGCATGACCAGCGAAAGTGAATGATATTTCAATATAAAAAAGATGGCAGGCACTTTAAAAAAATTTTCTTTAGAGAGACGGGTCATTTGTTAGTTTTTTTTTTATATCAAATGCCAATACCAAGACATTGCATTAGGTTATTGTTGAAAATTCGAAAACATAAAGAAGTTTTCACAGCGATTACTCACTGAAAACCAATGTCTCTATGCTAGTGAAGTGCTGTTCATAATCGAACTTAAGCCTAATGACGATAATGAGCAGTGGAAAAGGTTATTTGAATGGATTATGAAACAGTAAAAGTCAGTAAAAGTGCTGGGTTTTTTAAGAACTAAAATAAAGGCAGTTTATAGGAGTTTATTAATTAAAAGTTCCCTTTTTATTTAAACGTCATTTTTATGTTTTGTTTATTATAAATGAAGGGCTGAAGGCATTATTGGGCCATGTTTCTTTGAAACTAAGTTTGGTCGAGCAGTGAGTGTTTTAGTGCTCAATATCTACTCATGGCAACAGAGCCTTTTACTTTGTAGATTGATGTACACAACATGTGATTTCTACAAGATACTGCACAGTGGGTTGAATATAAAAAAACATCGTTATGAATATAAAACATCTAAACTGCTTCATTGAAACACAAAAAAGTGCACAATTGAGTCTAAGGCAAATTAAATTTTCAAATTCAATCAAATTCTACAACTTTTAATGATGATGAGAATTTTATTAAATAGAATTTTGAAATTATATTTAACTTCAGCTCGAAAATTTCTGCATTCTTTAAAAATTATTATAAAAATAATTTTTACCTAAAAACATTCACACTTATTCTGGTTGTCGGCATCGTTGTCGTCGTCGTTTTGGTATAAATATCACTTCGTATCAATGTCGGCATCAAATCAATAAAAATTTTTGCAATCTATAACATCCCCGTGACGACGTCGACGGCATATCGATTTTTATGAAATGAAAATGCACATCCCTAAGTTTTCTGTTATATTTTATTATTTGAAATTTCAAGTTCCTTTTTTATCATGATTTTAAGTCTTTATTTTTATTATTTTTTTAATTTTTTTATTTTTAACTCGCTTTCGTTTATCTCTTCCTCTCTTTTGTTTTAAGCTCTATCTATCTCTGCCTTCTCTATCAGTAATTTCAGCTTCTTTTCCTCAATAACTGTTTTTGTCGCCTATCAACATCTCTAAGAGTGCGTTTTATTGAGGACATCGGATTTGAAATGTCGGAAAGTAGCTTGGCCTGTTCCTAGCTGTGATTCTGCAGTAAATTGGTTTGACTATTGCATTGTTTGTTAGTCTTTCTGTTTAACTATTTTCGACGGAACGGGCTGAGCAGAACTGGTATCATTGGTAGCAGCAGCATTGGACATGCCGTTGGCTGACGTCCACTGGTTCTTCAACGACAAATTCGACTTCAGTAAATTCCATGTCATTAGTATCGTTTTCCATGTCAACCATTTGAACTACTTGAACTGCTCCTTCAAGATTCAAAGGCTTCTGCTTAGAAGGTTTGCAACAGCTTCTCCCAGCGGGCTGAGTGAAAACTGTTTAAACATTCCAATCAGCTTTTATTTATTTTAAATTTTAAGTCTTGCCAAAGCTTTAAATAATTTGTACGAACTTTTTTACAAATCACTTTTCGATTCTTTATTTTATTACCTTTTGCCATCCGTCTTTTAATCTTCTAGGTGGACCAAGAGAATTTGAAATTATTCCAATTTCCTCCCATTTTTCTTTAAAATTGTATGGAGCAGTGTCTTCGAAAACCCAGTGCAAGAGATGGATTCTTCTACAATTTTTCCATTAACTTTTCAATTGATTTACATTTGTAACCTTCACTTTTTAACATTTTCTATATTTTCAATAAATTAAATCACTTCCAGTTGTTATGCAAAATGGCGTCGCCAAAAAACAGAGTCACGTCAATGCAATATCGTGATCACAATTGTTATAGAATACAAAAAATCTTTGAGCAGTAATTGATAAGTGTCAATAACCACAAGTAGAATAATAAATCGAATGCGTGGACACATATTCATTGATATGTGACTACGCCGACAACTGGAATAAGAATGAAAGAATACCTGTCGATTTTCGAAAATTCGAAATTAAGTTCATAATTTCGAACATTGAGCTTTAATGTATATTTTTTATGAAATTATTCTCCAAGCTTACATACATAAAATAAAACAGTAACGGGGTCATTTCTGTGCATGAAATATTTTTTGAAAATTCTTATGTTGGAGTAGATAGTAATCGATATGAAAAAAAATTCTTTAATAAAGATATAACTATAAAAGTTCCCAATTTTACCGGTGTAATGGAACAGTTTTATGTTTGTAAATGGATAATTGTGAACATTTTTTTTAAATTTAAATTTTAAAAAATTTAAAATTGACACACGGACGAAGTGGTGGGTACTGTCACTTTAAATATAAAATTATGAACTTGCTCGGACTTTAGAAACTTACATCTTTGCTTTACTCAGTGGAACCTTAAAAAAAGATTCTTCAATTTTTAAAACTCACGTCAAATGAACTTTAAATAATAAATTTTATATAAAACAAAAAACTGTTTAATAATGAAACATTTAGTTATTAATATTAATAAAAAAAAAAAAATATGAAAAATAAATCTGCTTAAAATATTTTAATAAATTTAAAAAAAATTACATTTTTTATCTAACTCTAATGTCTCATGACAATTTAAATGTGAAAAAGTCTGCATAATTAAACATTAATTGCTTTTTATTTGATCACAATTTTCTTTTTAAATAAAAAAAATATTTCTCTTATTAAAAATTATAATTTATTGTTAACATTTGCATACTCTAACAGCGTGTCGAAATTTAATTTAACAATCATTAAGATTTATTGTCATTTGTTAAGCTTTTAAGAAAACTCAGGCCCCTCCCTCACTCTTGCTGCTCACCCTAAGGCCCTCAAGCAGCCTAAAGTTCCCTGTTAAGAAATTAACTCAATTTTAATAAAACAACTTTGAAAACATAAATTTTCTTTGCCTCCTTTCAATTGTCTTACTGTTGTGCAGTCGCTCGGTACTCTTTGCAATGACTTGAATTAGTAAAAGAAAAAATTTTTTTTGGCATAAAAACCAAGTTTTAGCAGAGCTTTTTTGTGGGAAACAAGCGAAGCATAAAACTGTTTATGAAAAACAAACATACATTTGCTTTCAGAAAAATATGTCGACTAAAAATTATATAAAATTGTTTTCAAGCAAACGAAAAAAGTTAATAGAGGAAATTTTTTTTAATAAACGGCCTTCGGGTGTTGGCATTATAGTCAAGTACAGTGGGAAAAATTCGTAAAGCCAAATTTTTTTTCATACGATCGTTATTTTAGCATAAAATAATTTATTACTTGGGCTATAAATTTTTAAGCTTAATATAAGGTTAACGGAACTATCGGTTTAGAAAATGGTATTTGACCAGGACTTAAGTACCTTTCTGCACACTGCTTATTTCGGCTCTTCTAAGGGCCATGATACAATGACTTTCTTTTCACATCGAAACATAGAGCAACCCCCAGAGTTGCATTTTTACTGCGTTGTATTTTGAGTAGCATTTTTGATAGCGTGGCACCTAAACACACTTTTATTGCTTCTTTTTTTAAATCGGACTAAATTCAAATAAATTTTCTTATGAATGAACTCTACGATTGTGTAAAATAATCAGTCATGGCTTTAAGTAACTCTTCTTTTGTTGAAGCAACATTTTTCCTCATGAAAATAAGTTCATTTTTACACCATTATCGAAACTTAACTAGCGTACGAAAACATTTATTTTTAACTGTAGCACATTTTAAGTCGAGCATAAGTTAAAAGCATGAAGAGGGCTATGAGGCTAATGTCTTTACTTTGATGTAATGGTAGGCCAGTTGTGGATGCATTGCCAGACTGTTAAGGTATTAAAACATTTAAATGTCAATGAATATTTTTTTTTAATTATGCGTCAGAAGTGATTTAAATTTTAAATATAATAAAAAAATTTTCTGAATATTATAAAGTTTACATACTTGACGATAAAATTCCAGAGAGAAAACAAACAATATTAAAGCTTAAAATTGGACGCTATAAAGTCAGTTCGAAATTTCTAAAGGTGCAAAGGGGCTAAGTCAACATTTTAAAGCCTTCTCTGATTTCCCTTATCGTTCTGTTTTATATATCAAATTTTTGTGGAAATGTCTGCGAAACTTCTTTTTTAAAAATATTGAAAGTTGCTCCCAATAAATATTTTTTTAGCAAAAATATTTTTCTTAAAACTCAACTCAAGGCGAATTAATAACCGATGGCCTTAAAAGCCCAGGTGACTTTGGGATTTTTCCTTCTTCGAATGTCAGTAGTTATAATCTTCTATCGAACTTCTTTTTTTAACAGCCGAAGACGATTTATACAAAAACAAAATGTAAATATTTCTTTCGCAGTGCTGTATTCACTTTCGCCGTGATCTCGCCTTGCAACTCAATAATATTCGATACATTGAAATGCGTAGTTTGTATTACAAACACGTGTTCCTGCTATTGCGTGGCATTGTGGTGGTACAAAGTTATGTATCGATTATGAAAATGTGAAAAAATCAGGGTACGAATATAAGCAAACCGAAACGTTTATTTCGTTCTTTGTAGTAAGTAAAACAAAAATGAAATAATAACAAGTATTGTGCCATTTAGTTTAGTATTGCTTTTGTTCATGATCATAAACTGCACAATAAATGAAAAGTACGTAGCGAGAATAAAAAAAAGTAGTGAGAACAAAAGTGTAACGTTTAAAAAACGTGTTGCAAGCGTTTGTTGATTGATTTGCTCGTTATAGTAAATTGTGTTGGTATGATAAAGAAAGTTGTTGAACAGTAATTTCGTTTGTAAAAAATTATTTATTAACAAATGAAAAATGTTTAAAATTTATATCTGTGCATGAAACGATTTTGAAACGTTTTTGTTCGTTTTCATAGTGCAATAAATCGATTAAAAAATTTTGATACTGACAATACCAGAAATTGTCCCTGTAATCCTATATATGAACTTTATGGCCACTCGGAAACGAAGGAATCTGTTTTACAAGGAAATCGTTCGGATCTAGTATCCCTTACTTTATTAGATGTCTTATGATTTCAGTATCGATAAGTGTAAAACACTCTATATTGCGCCGATACTTTAGTAGGTCGTAAGAGATGGATACCGTATTGATGACTGAAGACCTATTAGAAAAATTTTATTTCCAAACAATATTTTCAGTATTATGTTTGTACAGAGTTGCCATCATATTATAACAGTTGTTAGCACAGATTGCCATCGGCGGTCGTCTTGATGAATTTAGTTGTCATTGGTCTTATCACAGGCTAAAAACAAAATTTTTAACTCAACGTTTTTAGCACCAGTAATCGTTAAATTAATGTTCTAAAACTGTAGCTGTCTCTGGAAAAAAAGGACGAATGTGTAAGCTGCAGTGCAACTCTGATTTCTATTTTTAATATTCGACAGCTATGAGACATTTTTTAACTTAATTTAATTATTTCATCCCCTGGATAGGATCCACCAATTGTTGAATACGTGTAGTGATTTATCGTTTCTTTAGCTACCAAAATTCTAGTCTGGTGTTTTAATTGCAGGATTTTGAATTTAATCTCTTTCTATTTTCAAACCACAACCAAGATTCGCTGCTTATTTTTCAGCTGGTTTTAATTCTATTCCGATCAAATTATTTTTAACTTCTTCAGAATTTGAGCGATTTTGTAAATTCATAAAATATGCTGAATCTCTATGTCTTAATTTTAATATGGCAACATTGGTCACACTACAGTAAGAAACGCGCTAATAAAAGATCATTTAAAAATCACAAAACTTAAAATTTCATATCAAATCAATTCTACTTTGGAGTTTGATAGTGGTTTTATTTTAAAGAAATTTTTCGCTGACTGAAGAACCAATTTGTAAAATTGAAACCTTTTTAGATCGGAATTGAGTTCTGTGACATCCCTGAATATTTTATTCATTTCGCAAGAATATAAATTCAAATTTATTTAAATCATAAATTTTGCTATTTTTAAATGAGAGCTTCAGAGGAGTAGGAGTGTAACAGCACAGCCCTCTTTTTTTTAAAGTAACATATGCCTCTTCAGCTTGTAAGGCAATTTTTTTGGATAAAACCTAAATGACCCATTAAAAATAATTTTAAGCTTCATTCAATACAAATATAAAAAATTTAAATGTTAAATGAAAAATGAATTCATTATTTGAAATTACTGTCTTAATTGAAGTCTACAAATTATGGTACAGAGTACTTGTGTTGCCTCTAAACGTTGTTCATCTGCATGTCTAATGAATTTTACCCACATGTCTGTATCTTTATTAATCCATTCCTAATCCCAAGACTGGGTGGGTGTACAAATGTGTATAAAGTCTGAAGTTTATATTGTCAACATGTCGTTTAAATCTTGTAGACACATGTTTTTTGTTGTTTTTTTTGCAGTATTTTATCGATGCAGTATTTGTTGCTGTTGTTATTCTCTGAAGTTTTTAAATCCTTTGACAGTTATGATATTCAGTGCACTGCAGCGTGGGCAGGCAGGACGTTCAGTAAACATAAATTTAAAATAGTTTTTGTTTTTATGAACAGTAAGTTCGAATGATTGGTATGATTTTAAATTTACTCATTAGTGGAATCAGGCATTCGCACAACTTGTGGCCATTAACAATTTAAAAATGGAAAATAATTTTTTCTTATTTAGATTTCTTTTGCAATCTTTAGTTAGTCCCTTTTAGACCATTTAATTACTAATAATAAAATAAAAGGAGCTCTGAGGTAACGAGTGAGGTCTAGAAATATTCTGACCTGTTCAAGAGAAAATATAAAAAATTCGTTTGGCTTCAGTGCTCCCTCAAACTTCTAAAATTGGACATTCTTCTTTCACTGCCGCTAAGAATGAAAAATTTTCTTTCGAAAATCACTAACCAAATGCAACGTCTTTAGCTTTAAAAATTTATTACAGAAAATTTGTAACAGAAGAGCAGAATGCAAATCAAAACACAATTACAATGTCTGTCACTTTTTGGTTTTTCATGAAATTTCTAAAGTAGAACCAGCACTTTAAAAAGGGTGTTGATGCTTGTATCGCACATTGGTTTATCAGTGCGGAGGTCAACACCGTCATTGATAACCCTGATAAGAAGTTCTTAATCGTATTTTTTTTTATTTTATACATCAGATAATTGAAAATAAAACATTTTCATTAAAAGAAGATGACATGTCATAGTGTCCATGGTCATTATGTCGTTTTGAAAAATGTCATAAAGTCCTTGAAGATTGTGTCACTTATAGAAGTGTCATAATAGCCGCACTTAAAACAACAACGGCTTCGCTTATCAAAGATTTTGTGGATGCCAGTTTATAAAAACGTTTCCATGAACGTTGTGTCACTGTATGGTGCGACATAAAATCTACGGACATTATTTTCTTGGACGTTATAAAAATAATGCTACAGAACAGATTTATAAGCAGCCAAAAAGTACGAACGTAACAAAAACGAACGTTGCCAGAGTTGATTCATGATAAAAAGTATTTGATTGTTTCGCATCCCAGTATTTTCTTAATTGCTAAGGACCTTCATTCCGTACAAATTCATCAAATTTTTGTGTCTTTCGGGAATCATTCATATCATGATTACAGATCAAAAAAATCTTAACGATGTGAAGGTTTGGCCTTTAAAATACTAAAGGCAACGGTGTCACATAACAGTGACCAATTTTTATTATGTTTAAAAATTTGCTTACAGCACTGTAAAGATTCATTAATTTATTATTTATTTATTTCAATGGACTTGATACTGTTTCAACTCCACACTTTGCTTTCGTTTTAATGATATGATAACACAATTCTACATCCTCTCTCGTAACGTCTTACATTTAATTTTTATAAGAAAAAGTTTGTCGTTGCTGCTTTCTATCTCCAAAGTAAATATTTTAATGTAAAAAGTTTTCAAATTGAAGTAAAATTTTGCACACACACACACACACACACACACACACAAGAGTAATTAAACGTTAAAGTAGTTTTTATAATTGAAAAAAAAACACAAAAATATATAAATAATTTTATGATGACAAATGCTTTTTTAACAGCTTCAATTAATGATCGGCATAATTTAATTCCCACCCAAAAATGAAACTTTGTTCAAAATTATTCAATTGACTTCCATTCTTACAGTTGACATTTAACGATACTTTAGTTTTGTCTAATTTAAATCTATTTATCTAAAACTTTTTATTAATAATTTACTTTTTTTAAATTAAAAACTAAAGCAAAAACAAGCAACAAGAAAAAAAAATCGCTAGAGAACAAAGGAACTATTGTGTGTGTAAAAATGTATATAAAACAAAGTTTTAATAGATAAAAAAGCAAAAAAAAAAACAGAAAGAAAAACTTCAAAGAAACCACACCCAGATCAATGATGAAGGTCCATGATGCAGAAAAATTACAAAACACATAAAAGCCAGCGCATTTGCTTTAAAATCTTTCAAGCAACTATCTCAATCTCACAAAAGCCAGCTGAAAATGTATTCATAAATAAATTTATGACACCTTTTGGATTAAGATTATGGGAAAAATATTGGCTCTCAAAGAAATAACAATGGATTTAAGATGTGTGCAGGTGCGTTAAGTGGCACAACGAGGATGAAGGCTATTTTAGCAAGTTTTTCTTTATAAAATTTGGAAAACACGATTTTTAAACAAAACAGACAATTGATAAAATTAAATTATTATACTCGTGATTATATGGCAAGACAAGGCATATTTTAAAATAAGATTAAATATTTAAAATAATAAAAATATTTAAATTAATTTGCAAGAATATTTGTCGCATATTTTCTATTTAGATGCCAATTTTTATATTAATTTCTGCTGTATTTCTTAACAAAAAATTTAAATGAAACTATTTAGCCGATACGACCGAAGAAAATATTCAGTTTCAAATTTTAAAAATCAAATACTATCGATTTTGAAAGGGAATTATTTTTATAGAAATTGGAAATATTTTTTTTTTAATTTTTCCGAACCGATATTTAAACCGTGGATATTACAAATAAATTGAAATTTTCCTTTTTCGGCATGAGGTTCATTTTTTAATTTAAGTTCTAAAAACTTAGAGAAAAAAAAATTATTTACAAATGTATGTGGACGTATTTCAAAGAAACCAAAAAAGATTAGATACTAGAAGAATGAAATGCAGCATTTTCTGGATCGCTACATCCTTCATAATCATTCTTCACATCTATCTACCTTAGGTTGTGTACATTGTGAACATCATCTATTAAACCTACTGATCAGTATTAATCTGATTAGGAAACACGCAACTCAAAGCATTTCTTTGTTGTTCTCTCTGTAACTCTGATTGTTCATTTGTTTTTTTTTTTGCTTTTGTATCACCCATGTATGATCACGAATAATATTTTTTTACATTTGTAAATAATTTTTCTTTTTAAAAAATTTTTAAGAATTAAAATGAAAAAAATAAACCTTAAGACGAAAAAGTAAAATTTTAGTTCATAAAAAACTTCTTAAGTGATTGAAAATTTTAATGCGAGGGCTGCTATATATGTTTCTGGTCTGGCAACACTGAGTGCTGCCAAGTGCAATCTGACATTTCCATTGGAAAGTTTGTCATTTTTAAGCATAATCGGACTCAAAACGTTTTGACGTACGACCATTATTTATGTTGTTTACAGTGACTTGAAAAAATTATTATAGAAAAAAAATGGAATTAACTCGTGAACATTTTCGTGCCATCATTTTTCACAACTTTCGACGTGGATTATCACCACAAGAGTGCATTGATGAACTTAAATCTTTGTATGGCGATGAAGCACCATCCTATAGCACTGTGAAAAATTGGCATAATGAATTTAATCGTGTCCGAAGCTCGCTCAAAGACGAATTCCGTGAAGGTCGTCCAAAAACGGCTGTTCTGCCAGAGAACATTGATGCCGTGCGTGAACTCATAATGCAAGATCGACATGCGACATACCGAGAGATAGAGACATCCTTGGACATTTCTTCCACCAGCATACATTCGATACTGCATGAACACCTGGCCGTAAAAAAGGTTTGTTCTCGTTGGATCCCGCACAATTTGAAAGTCGCTCAAAAAAAGGCTCGTGTCGATTGGTGCAAAGAAATGTTGCAAAAATACGATTGCGGTACTTCAAAAGACGTTTATAAGATCGTCACAGGTGACGAATCATGGATCCATGCGTATGAGCCCGAAACGAAACAACAATCGACCGTGTGGGTCTTCAAAGACGAGCAAAATCCAACGAAACTTGTTCGTGGAAGAAGCACTTCAAAGCAAATGGTCGCTTGTTTCTTCGGCAAAACTGGTCATGTGGCGACTGTTCCGCTTGAGAAACGTAGAACGGTCACTTCTGAGTGGTACACTACAATTTGTTTGCCTGAAGCCATCGAAGAAATTCGAAAAACCAACAAGAGAAGCGAAGCTCTCACACATCGGCTCAAACCAGAGCGTTTTTGACCGGCCAAAACGTCGAATTAATGGGTCATCCGCCGTACAGCCCTGACTTGGCACCTAATGACTTCTTCTTGTTTCCGCACATCAAGAAAAAAAAATGCGTGGTCAACGATTTTCGTCGCCAGAAGAAGCTGTTGAAGTGTTCAAAAACCATGTTTTAGAGGTGTCTCAATCGGAGTGGAAAAAGTGCTTCGACAACTGGTTTGAGCGCATGCAAAAGTGCATAAATCATGCTGGAGAATACTTTGAAAAACAATAAAACCATTTTTGATAATAAATATTCGCATTTTCACTATTAGGCCAGAAATATATAGAGCAGCTCTCGTATTTTAAATAAAAAATCTTTTATAGAATATTAATTTTAATTCTTTTTTTTTTATTTATTATAATTTTTATTTTTAATTCCGTTTAATTTCCCTTGATCAGCCATAACTTAATTTTCCTAAAACTAAAAAATATTAATTAAACATAAAGTAAAATTATACGATAAAATATTAGTAGATTTCAATTTAAAATATTCTTCATTATTTTATCTTACAGTAGATCCTCGGCTTGTAGGTACAAAAAATTACTCGACTGAACCGAGTAACTTTAAGAAGCTCAACTACGACATTATTGCGGTGGCGGCCGTTAACAGGCACCTGCACAGAATTTATCTCAGTTAGAAAGCTGGCTAAATTAGACCCGATTTTGTACCTCGTCGAAACTAAGTCTAAGAAAATGGTTATAATTTTTCTAGCTTCTCTAGGGACGTAACGAAACTGATTTCAATTCGTTTGCGGACACACGGACATCGAAAAATCGACTCTTCTATGTATAGGCGTCGGAATGAATATTGTAGAATTAAATAACAGAGTGACAAACTTTTATATACAATTTCCACCTGTGGTAAATGGTACAAAAATTTAAATAAAGAAGACCAGCAAACACTTTAGTCATCTTTATGTTAAAAAAACATTTAATCTTTAAAAAAAGGAAACCATTTAGTAAAAAACGAAGACGCAAAAAAAAACCTAAAAAATAATTTAGTGTTAGTGAATGGCTAATAGTTTTTTTTTTAGTTCAATTTTGCCATTTACGGCTAAAAAGTGCACAACAAAAGAAAACATATCAAATATCCGCTTGAAAAGAAGAATGAATTAAAACACAAAAATCAGCGAAAATAGCAATTTCACACAGATACATTTTACAATGCAGGCACATGAAAAATAAGGAAATACAAACTCCTATACATGTTCACAACTACAAAAGTAAATACACAATAATAGTTAAAAAATGTATTGTATAAATATTGGCACGTTGCCTAGAACAACCGACACTCAGTTAAACATTAACGCAAAACATGCAACATTCACATAAAACTCACTGGCAAAAATACTGTCTCTGTAAAAAAATTTTTCGGTCAAAAGTTAAAATAGCAACCACAATACTCAGGTCGACACACACACACACACAAATTGAAATTTTAATAAATAAAATAAAACAGGACAAAAGTTCATTTAAATCCGCATTTAAAAAATACAATTTTTATCTCATTTTCCTTTATAGAACAAGAAGACAAGTCAAGACAAGATTAAATTGGTTGAATTTAATTTTAGGTTGTCGGCATTTTCTTTTTACTGTTACACTTTTATTTACCACAGGCGATCGATTGCAAGTTTAAAATTATTTCTTTTAATTTTATTTTTACTCTGCGTGTTGCTTTCAAGCACAGTTATACACACACATATAATAATGTATGCATTTTTTTTATAATGAAGTCTGGTAAGGAAAAGCATGAAGAGAGATAAATACGATGACCTAAAATTTCATTTTTTAAGAAAATTATTTAATGATTTGGGACAATTTAATTGCATTGTGTCTTGTGAGCATTAAATAAGTTAAAGTTTAGACTGTTTAAGCCGCTGGTGAAAGATTGGAATACTTATTAAATTAAAAAGTACAATAAAATACCCATTCGAAAACAGTACCATTTAAATATATTCATTCGTTACAAAATAGCCTTTTGAAAATTGTAACAAACTACAAAGCATTTTTCTTAGAACTATTCGATGAAGAGTACATTTTTACTTTCTATTGAAGATATATTTAAAAAAGTACTTTTTTTTACAAGAACCTTTAAAAAAATTCATGAAAATTACTACTAAAAATCCTAAAAAACCTTTTAACATCAAATAAAAGTTGAAGAAAAGAACATTTAAAAAAATTGTACGTTTTATGATTAATAGACAAATTCTTAAAAAGGTATCTTTATAAAAGTACTTTTAAAAAAGTATCTTTAGAAAAGTACTTTTAAAAAAGTATCTTAAGAAAAGTACTTTTAAAAAAGTGTCGTTAGAAAATTACTTTTAGACAAGTATCTTTAGAAAAGTACTTTTAACAAAGTATCTTTAAAAAAAGTACCTTTAAAAAAGTACTTTAAAAAAGTGCCTAAAAAAGTACTTAAAAAAAGTACCTTTAAATAAATACATTTAGGAAATGGGATATTTAAAGCTTCTTCTTGAAGAATAACCTATTTAATAATTAGTACCTTTTAAAAAAGAATGATGGCTCAAGTAATTTTAAAGAAGCTTTTATAATGCAGTTTTTATAAAAGGCTTTTAAACGTCATTTCTTAAAACCGATCAATTATTAAGTACATAAGTAATTTATTTATTTTTAAAAAATGTTCATTAAATAATGTCTGCAATAAAAAAAACATTTCAAAATATTCATTTTGAAAAGGAAACTTCATTTACACTAATAAAAAGTACTTTTTGAAATAAACAACTGAAGAGTGCCGTAAAGAAAGTACTTTTAGAAACTAAGCATTTGAAAAAAATATACAAAATGAATTTTTTGGTAAATAGAGCTCTAAGCTTTTACAAATTACTTTTAAAAAAAAATCACTGTTAGCGAAAATGGTGTCTTTTTAAGAAACGTGAATGTTAAATAGTACTTTTTAAAAAAGGTTTTTTGTTTTATTTTAATTAAGACAATTGTATGCTAATATTAAATTGTAAATATTGCTTTGGAATATATTTTTAATTCTAAATATTGACCTTGATTTCTATTCTTGACGAATACTTTTATGACCAACTGTTGTAATTAAATGTTTTAAGTATCTTTAAGATAACAATGTAATGAAGGTTTTTACATTTGCATTTAAATTAGCGCGAAGTTGTATGTTTTAAAAGAGAAAGTTTTGTTGTGGTTCTTAAATGTGGAAAATCCGCAATGTAATTTTTGCTGCGATAATTAAGAAATGAATAGATTTACCTGTGTTGTAAGAGAGAACATTTATTGGAGAATTTATATTACAAACTATAAACACAAGGCTACAAACATGTTTTATAAGCGATGTGTTTTAAGAACAAGTTTTAGATTTCAACTATAGATTGCAACAGTTCGTTATTTATACTGGGGACACATTTCATCCAGTAACGAAAGGAATGTTTCATAATAAAGTTTTAGCTTTTCGAAATATTTATGACTCTTTACTGGGCTGATTATTCGTTCCATCTCAGGAAAATATAAATTTAGTACAAACTTTTAATAAAAATAATAAAATAAATGTTGTAGAAAAATAATATCGGCGCGTTATATAAGAAAATCTAGTGTCGTTTTGCGGACGGCTGTTTCAGGTGTATATTCCATGTCTTTTGTTGTTGTTGAAGTTAAACTAAAATTACATTTGTTCTCAAGTGGCAATTTTGCTGCATGTTTTTAATTGTTAAAAGGGACAAAGATGTTAGTTGTGCTTTGCTTTAGAAAAGTTTTTTTTTTTTCTTTGAAAGGCGTGACAAAGATTGCTGGATCATTGATTTGAGTTGGTAAATTTTTAAAATGATATTAAATAAATATTTGCTTATTATACAAACTAAAGTTCGAAGTATAAAGCAGCAAAAAACTTCAAAGCAACATTTTAATTTAAAAGTTATAGTGAGCAAAATTTGATTATTTTTATTGTTGGTTTGTCGAACTACTTAATTTTCTTATACCATATTTTTCACCCATTTAATAAATATGTCTCTTCTTTTCTAGATTAACTCAACGTTGTTCGTATTCATTTAATTATTTTGGGTAAAATTCAAACCTTTACTTTTAACTATTTGATAAATAAATATTATTTAGTTGTTGGCGATCAAATTGATATCAACAGGAAACATATAATGATTGAATTAGAAAGCTGATGTTTAATCGTGTTATTATTAAACATAATAAAAACAATACTTTTGTTACTGCAACCATATATTTTTCTAAAATGACAATAATTTTGTTAAATATTGCCATCAATGTTTGAAGTATATTATAACATTATATGACCATAATATTATCATATCCAAAAAAAAGACAACCAAATATAAAACTAAAAAAAGTAGCATTAAAGAACTGCATCATGTAAATTAGCTCTAGCTCAAAGAACTTTTTATATTCTTGATAAAAAATATATAAATTAAAACAGACTGTACATGAATTAAAAGATTTTTTTATCCACCTCTAGCGTGCTTCGTTACTCCTATTTGAAATAAATTTTAATTTTAATAAATTTTCAATTTTTCCCACTCAGGGATTGCACCGTGGAATATAATAAATAAAGTGAGATTTACTTTTTAGGCATAAGATCATTTTTTTTTACCAGCGTCTAATTTTTCTTATTTTCTATGGAAAACATTCGCATTTATTTGTAAATAAGTTTTCTTTCTAAAATTTTTTACAAACAAAATTAAAAAATGTATTTTTAATTTAATATTTTTGATTTATTTTGACTACGAATTCAGCTATATCATGTTCAGAAACTTCTACTTTTACCGTTCTCAAGATATACAAAAATTATTTTAGTAAAAATAATATGGTTATTGTGACCAAATTGTAGTTAATTTTTTTCTCTACGTGTAAAGGGTTTTTCAACAAAAGCTTTGTTTTCTAAAACTGAATACATGAATGAATTAAAATAGATTTTCGGCTGAAATTTTTTAAATTTAATTTCTAAAAGTTGCGCTTCGTGGCATACCGAAGGTTGGTCCAAAGAAAAAACAAATGTACAAGACGAGCTACAGAGAGAAGAAATGCTTTAGGTCGTATGTAGACTTCGTCTAACCAAATTAATATTGATTAGTTGTTTAAATGGATGTACACAACCTAAGGTAAATGGATGCGAAGAATGCTGATGAAGGATGTAGCGACCAAGAAAATGCAAAATTACATTCTGTTGGTATGAAAATTCTCTTGTTTTCTTTAAAAAACGTCCGCATACATATGTTAATAGTTATTCTTTTTAATATTTTTTAGAAATTAAAATAAAAATGGCTGAAAATTAATTTAAATTCATTTATAAAATTCACAGTTCAAATCCTAAGTGCATAAAAAAATTAAATATTAAAAAAATTTAAATTTAGATGATTCACATTTTTATTGTCTTACGAAGAGATAAGTTCGGCAGTTATGTCTGAAAAATGATATCTGGTAAAATCTTTCATCAAAGTTTAATAACTTTATGGCAACCTCGAAAAAAGCGTCTTCAGTTCACATATAATAATTGAAAAAAAAAAAGCTCACTAAAGCTGGCTAAATTTATTAAACTAATAATAATTGTTATTAATAAAACAAATTGATAGAGTTTATTAAATTTTAATATTCAATAAAAATTTTGTTTTATTTGCTTTCATCTTTCAACATTAAGACACCCACTGTACTTTAACTACTCTACACATCCGTTGTTTAAACAACAACAACAAAAAAATTACGTGTTAAATTAAAAATAATGACTGCAATTATCTGAGCAAGTCATACCAAAGAAGGCATTTATCATTTTTTAAATAACACAGAATTATGTCAGCAAAATTAAGCAAAGCTTTCATTAAATTATTAACAAACAACATATAAAGTTAAGCATTTCAAAGCGTTTCAAAGTGTTCAAAGTGTTAAATCATAAAAACAAACTCACTTCGTAATTTGTCTTTAAGTCATTAAGAAAAAAAAAAATAAAGATAAAAAACTATAAATCTGTGAACTGTTTCAACCAAAAAACCTTGAAATTTTCATGGGTTTTTATGGTTAAAAAGAAATAAGAAAAACAGTTTATGCTTTTAGTATGTGATCAGAATAACCCCGTTTTATTTAGAGCAGAACTGAGAGCAAAGGATAAAGGAGAAGCAAGGATTATTACTTAAATAAATGCGTTTATGCAACACCATTGTCAAAAAAAAAAAAAAAAAAAAAAAATTAAAAAATATAAAAAAAAAATACGGAAAACGAGCGCACATGCCAGCGATAAAGACAATTTCATTAAACTTGTCTGTTGAGGATAAAATATATAAACCATTTATGTTCAATTTTAAAATTTTATGTTCAAAAAAAACTTATCACCATAAAATTAGAGAACAAAAATGAAAAAACAGAAGAGAAGGAGTTAAGATTTTATCAAGAAGAAAAAAAGAATAATTTTTCTTTAAATAAACCGTTTATTTTAAAAGTGGCATAAGTCACTTTGCTGTTATAATGATGCTCATATTTAAAGAATTGTGTTTCAAGGGTTTTAAAAAAGGCTAAATCTCGAGAAGACATACTTGCACCTTTTATCTCAGGATCCATATTTTTTCTCCAATAAAAGCCGCAGCAGCTCTTGTCGTTATTTTTTTTTTTTTTTTTTTTTTTAAGAAAACTGATTTAAGTCACTTTTAAAGTAAACGGCTTAAATAATGCTATTGGGAGAAATAGTATTTTATAGTTATGGATTTTAAACGCTACTACAGATTACTCAAATGATCTCTTTTGTATTTTTAAAGTATCAGTCTCGAAGAAAATTGTGAAAATAATCCATAAGTTTATACATTTTTGCTGTTCAAAACATTAATTGTTTTATTTATTAATTTAATTAAACTTTTAATTGATTTAGTTATTAATTTAATTAATTACTTTTTTTAGTTTTATTTAAATATATAATTGATACAATTAATTTTTTAATTAAACACATAGCATTTATTTTTCAATTAAATATATAATCGAACTAACGAAAATTTTAATTAAAAAAAAAACAGAAAGGAAGGAGTTAAAATTTTATGAAGAAGAGAAAAGAGGTATATTTTTTCAAATGAACCGTTAATTTTGAAAGTGGCATAAGTCACTTTGCTTTTATGCTGATTCACATATTTAAAGAATTGTGTTTCAAAGGCTTTAAAAGCGTTGAGGCTAAATCTCGAGGAGACATTCTTGCACCTTTTATCTCAGGATGAATATTTTTTCCCCAATAAAAACGTCGGTCAATATAAAAACGCAGCAGCTCTTAACATAATGTTTTTTTTTAAAGCTACTCAAGATTGTTCAATAGATCACAGGAAGTTTTTAGAATTCACACTCTCTCTTGTATTTTTTAAATTATCAGTCTTGGAGAAAATTGTAAAAATAATTCATAAATCGACCCCTTCTTTGCTCTCTTTACCGTCACAATCGATCCAATGGTTTCGTAAGCACTCAGCCAACAGCTGCTGTTCTGTTAAAAACAACACCGCCTTTTTGACAATCGATAGGCGAGTGTAAATTTTTAAAGCATATAAAGATTAAAACAGATACGGACATCGAGTTACTTTACTTAGTTTAATCGCAATTCTATACAACACAAGTCAATAAGCGAAAAATGAAGAAGAAAAAAATATTTGCACCTATTAATTTTTTTCTGAAATTAATTCAATTTTTAACTGATTCAGTTATTTATTTAATTAAAATTTCGTTTTTTTTTTATTTTTTTAAAAATATAATTGAATCAATTAATTATTTAATTAAAAAGTATGGCATTTACTTTTCAATTAAATTTATATTCGAGCCAATTAAAATCTTTTTTTAAGGTCATTTTCTGCCATTATTTGACCTGTCGTTCTAGAATATATTTTTTAAAAACTATTTTGGAAAACCTAATAATAATAATAATAATTAAATAAATATTAAATATAATATTAAGATAATTAAAGATTTTTAACTGATTCTAAAGTAGGGGTTCTCATCAAAATCCTTCTCACGGACCTCTAGTAAAGTAATTTTTTTTCGCGGACGCCTCTGAAGACCAAGTTCAAAATAAAACTTTTATTTTTTTTGAAAACACTGTTTTTCGGTTCTTCATGCGGACCCTTGGATGCTCGCTACGGATCCCCAGGGGTCCACGGATCCCCATTTGAGAACCGTTGTTCTAAAGCTTAGAGCCTTTTTGGTGGGGTAATATTTGTAAGGGTTTTAGGCTTTAGTATGAAATGACTAAACCACTGACATCCCTTTGGACTTAAATACAGGGTGGCGTATGATTAATATTATTTAAGCGACTGATGTATAAAACGTCCGTGTAAATTTTTGAAAAATTGAATTTGTAAAATAAAATAATTTTTAACAAATCACAAATTAAACAAATAATATTTAAAATAAGCATCTGCATAAATAAAGCACCAACAAGTTTTAATGAAAAAAAATATTGTGCGTTAACAAGACCTGCTCTAATTGTTATACAATGTTTTATAAAAAAAATATAATTTTAAGTTTCGCCTTAATTAATAATTATTTATTTCTATTTACTTGTGAAATGCTTAATCGACCAATTATTTAGTCAGCCGTTAAGTCACTTTGCTTTTTATGTAAAAAACATAAATTTACATTTTACTTTCAAAAATTCAAAAGTTTAAATCAGCCAAACGAAAGACAACTTTTTTCAATATATTTTTATTTTTTTGTTACAATTATATGAAAAATTATTCTATTTTTCGGAATTTATAATCAAATTTTTCTTGTGCAATATAAATTGCTGCAACAACAACCACCTGAATTTAACGGTCTTAAATCAGTCAACAATTTATTTTTATGCGTCTACAACAAAACGTTTTTAGGTTTTATTTAAAAAAAAATAAAACTTTTTACTTTTAAAATTTGATTTCCAGTTTTATATAGTCAATTTTGTTGTAGTTTTTCGCAAAACAACGAAAATTAAAATTTAAATTGTTAAAAAAAATAATAATAAAAATAAATGTAGAACCGAAAAACATGGCATGAGTGCAGGTTTATGTGCGTATGTGCCAGTGCGACATATTGATAATAGTTCTGGTAAAACTAATAATTTGGGCTGTTGATTGTCGTGTTGTGTTACAACAAAATTTTTCTGAGTAACAGTGGGCAGAAAAAGTGTAACAATTTTTTAAGAATTCACATGATAGCTGTCTTTGAAATACACCAGAGCCCCGACTTGCGTCGTCCCGATTTGCGTCGTTTCGATTTGCGTCCTTGCAATTTTAAGTTGCGTCGTTTTTACCCCGAAGTAAATCCTTCTTTTTTATTTCGATTTGCGTCGCTAAAAACGGTTAAATTTTTTGCGTCGTTTCGATTTGCGTCGCGTTTCTTTGGTCCTATATTAACGATGCAAATCGGGGCTCTAGTGTACTGGTTTTACAATAGAAGCACGTTATTGTAATTTCTCGCTCCTTGAGAACAATATTAATTATTTTAAGCTGTAAAATATTTTTTAATAAATTTTTTTTATATGATTTATTTTTAATAGAACATGATAATCAACCATTTGTTTAAAGTTATAAATATTCCCCAGTCGTCTGGCATTGTAGATTATGGATGGTGAAACAGGCCGACACATAAATGTCTTATAACGTTCATCATTTCATAAGAAATGTTGTCAAAAGTCCATATAAAAAATTTCCTGCGAAATAAATGAGAAATAATGTTGCTGAATTATTACTCTGCATATTTGTGAAAAAGTCACGAAATGTTTCTCGCAGCATGTTATCCAACTAAAAAATGTTTCTGGCAACATTTATTTTTTAACTACGAAATAACAGCAGCACTTTTTTCGTACGGAATTTTCGACAACCATTTTTTTCATATCGTTTGTTTTAATTTAATTTAATTGTTTAAGTGATTAAAAAAAGAAATAGAAAAAGTGTAAAGTTAAAAAGAGAAAAAAAAAATAAAAATTAAGTTAATAATGCAGAAAGCGTTTGATCAGTCAAGATCAATTTCTAAATCGCTGTATTGTCACTAACAGCAAGTTGTCAAATTTTTCGAGCGAAATAATGCATGTTCTCAAAATTTTTCGCAAAAGCGAATTATACTATAACTCTGTCAGTACAGACTTTGAAATCCCCATTCGCGCTTCTACTGAACTATTTTGGCACTCATCTGATACAAGTGAGTAGCCTAATGGTTGAAGATCTTGTGAAATTTTACTGACAACTGCAATTTTTTTAGTAACCGGTTGAAATTTAAAGATTAAAATTTTTGAAAAAAAGACTTATTTGTTGGACCCCAGTAACAAAGTTTCTGTAAAATAGTTTACTTTCTATGAAAATTAAATTAAAGTGCGGTAACATTAATAATTTATTTTTACTGCAATTTCATTGGCATTACAAAATTCCCGTCTATAATTACAAAAGCAAAACATTCATCCGGGAACTACACTTGTTACTAAGCCTTTTTCAAACTTTAGCATTTTCTTCAGTTAACTCAACAATTCTGCATTAAAGTTAAACAGATCTCAATCTCTTTGAAAGCTTAAACTTTATTGACTTCTTATTGTCTATGAAGGCAATCGATCGATGTTGTTGCTTTTATGCTTAAATAATTTTTTCTATTAAAAGTTGCCTTAACTCATGTTTAGACAATGATTGCAATATTTATTTTACTGAAAGTTAAAATTTTTTCATTTTTAATGCACAATTTTGTTATTAAGTGCATTTATAAAATTATAAAATTAAAATAAAAATATTTCGTAATAAACTAAAAGGCCTAAATACGAGGATACGTCACAATGCTTTTTGCAAAAATCATATAAAGGCCAGGATTCACTGTCATACACAATCGTACAATTTAGTCACACAAAAATTTCACAGAATTCTGTCCTACTTTAAAAATCGTTTCAAAATGGCGTCGTACGTGCCACACTATTATACAAAAAAGATGCAAAAACAGATGCCTTTAATATTTTGTTGTCGCTTTCTCCTCATCTTCAAAAAAATCAATTCTGATCGCTGGAAAAAATCATTTTATGAATTATTTCAAAAGATTATAAAATCGTACAGATCTGTCAAATAGTCTGTCAAACACATAAACTTTTAATACACACTATTATAATACTTTTTGAGCCCATATGCAATTTTGGACAGATCGTACGACTGATTATGATAGTCAATCCTGACCTTAAGGGCCATTATGAATCTTAGACGATGTTAATGGCTAAAAAGTTACAGCTTCCAGAATATTAAATATAAGAAAAAAAATAAGCACGGCTCCTAAAGGGTTAAGCATTTCTTATTTTATTATTTTCTTATTTTCTGAAAGATATCTTGAAAAGTTTTTTAAAGACAGCCGAACTTTTTTATGAAAATTTCAGAGGCCCATAGCTGGGAAAATATGGCCGGGCGCCAGTTTTTTTTTCTTAATTTGTTTTTTTTTACTTTTAATTCTCTATCGCCCGATATATTTGTTTGTTTTTTTTTGTGATTGAAGTTACTTTACTAAACTAGATTTGTCTCAAATGATACGGACAAATCTGATGCAGGCGTCGTTTTTTGCCCACTGCTGAAATTTATAATTGGTCGACTATAGCGTATTTAAATTTTCTTTAGCTTTTCTATTGCCTTGGCAAAGTTGTTTTTAACCCGAACACGGACGGACAGACGGACATCGCTTAATTAATTTCGCTATGCATAAGGACTCAGAATAAATATACTTTTGCAATTGTGGTGAAGGCTATAAAAAATTGAAAATTTTTTTAATTTGCCTACACAGCAGTAAAAGTATTTTAGTGGAGCCTAAATTTTTAGGGTCTGGCTCTTACGGCAGTTAACGATTTAAAAGTTTTTGTACTGTCAGTTTTTAAAAAGAATTTTACTTCCCATTTTCTAGATGGTTTTATAAAGAAAGACTACTTTTTTGTCGTGTTTTTTTATGTCAGGGTATTGCAAAACTCCATTCCTAAGTTTCAATATTTTTCGGGTTGTACTGTAGTACACAGAGAGCTGACATCTCACAGGATGTGTAATTTTATAGCTGTGACAAAAAAGGATAAAAAACAGTGTTGAAGAAATAAAAGGCTTATAAATGTTTGAAAGTCTGTTAATCTAAACTGAAGAAGAATAAAACAAAGAAAAAAAAAAAAAAAGAAAAAAGAATGTGTTTTAAAAAAGTCTCATTGACCTACCCTCGTATATATTTCATAATTTAGTTAGTTTTTCTAATTTTAAGGTGGGTCGTTTTAACGTAAATGACTTTTAATTTCGTCTCTGAAAAGAGATAGAGGGTTGTAATTTAAGTTAATAAATTTTTTAATAAATCGATTTGAAAATTATTTATTAGCAAAAAAGGAAAAAAAAACTTGATTAAAGAACATTTTTTGGGCGTTTGGAAAAATGATAATAATAATAATATTTAAGTAGACGACGAAGGCTTTTTGATTTTAGAAATTAAAATTTATAATTAAAATATTAAAATAAAATGGTAGAAAATTCCCACAACATTTAAAATATACCACACCCAAATGTATTTGGACTTTAATACACGCAAAGCAATTTATTATAAATATAAAAATTTTAATTAAATTGAAAATTTATTTATTGCTGTAAAAGAAACCAAAAAAGAGGAAAAAGAAAAGTAATAGACTTTTGCTAATTTTTTTGTAACAGACTTATAACGGCTTAAATCTGTTACCGAAAAATTAGCAAAAGTCTATTATTTTTCTTTTTCCTCTTTTTTGGTTTCTTTCACAGCAATAAATAAATTTACAATTTAATTAAAATTTTTATGTTTACTAATGGCAATTTAATTTTATTTTAAATTCTTGCACTTAGCTCTTAGGAGAAGGTCACTACTTATCGTAAGTTTTTTTCTGAATCTAGAAAATTTGCTTACGAGAAAGAAAAATATCAGGGGAAGGGTTGACTGTTAGTTTGAACTTTTTTAAATCATCTACAGGAAGTTTATTCAATAAGCGAACGTACCGTAAGTGAAAAGCATAAAAGCACGCAAAAATTAGAGGATATTGGAAATAAGTTCTCTGAAAATACAAAAGCATAAAAAGTGTACAAGAAAGAATATGGCACCAGAATGTTTAAAAAATTAAAAAAAAATCTGGCAAAAAAACCAACTTTCAAACAGACATCAGTCATAGGGACACCTTGTAGTTTCTAATTTCTATAGCGGACTTAGCAACAACGGTTCTGTGCAAATTTCAATCAACTGTCTACAACTGTTCAATAGTTTATTCATATACATTAAATAACAGAAACTATTGAAACACCATATAATTTATAATTTTAAATATTTATAATTCTTAATATACCAGATAAAGTAGTGGACATTCTGTTTAATTTTCAAGTGTTTGTACATAACGGTTCAAAAAATAGGACTATATAGGTCAATTTACTATAATAATGGGAACACCCTTTAATTTCTAAATTTAAATTTTGTACTTGTTGTTAGAGCGGACTGAACAATACAAATTCTTTGTACATATCAGCTGTCTGTTCAAGAAAATTGGCCACATACAACATCTTACATCAACTATTGGGATACCCTTTAAAATATAATTTTGAATGTTTATAGTTGTTGTTATAACGATCATAGTAATCGGCATCCTGAACAATTTTCAAGCGTTTGTCTATAACAGCTCAAGAGATAAGCGCCCATAAATCAATTTACATCACGTATGGGGACACCCTTTAATTTTTAGATTTATTAATTAATTTTTTTTTCCTGTTGCGAGCTATAGAAATAGGCATTTTTTTAAATTTTTAATCTGTAAGCATAATCTATCAAATTACAAAAAAAAATTTCAAAATCGGTTCCGAAATGACTGAGTTCTGCAGGCACAAACATAAAAAAGCCACATTCTGTCGAATTGATAACCTTCTTCTTTTGTAAAGTCGGTTAAAAATATATATTTATACTTTTTATGTTATAATTTTTAAAATAAATATGTTTGGATGTTAGCTGCGCAGTCACGCCTTAACGACCAAAGCGATTACGATTAAATTAGAACCAAAGAAAGATCCCTGTGTAGTTTAACTTACAGGTCACAATTTTTAAAGGAAATTTAAACGGATAACACCTTAAATGAGGCATATTTTCAGAAAAAAATGCAAATTAGAAGCTTTGTCGTAACGGGTAATATCTTAAAACTCTTTTAATTTGAAGGACATAAACTTTAAAATTTTTACAAAATAAGAACAACACAGTAGCGGGGAAAATCTATTATATTTAATTTAAGCAATATTTAAAAAATGAAAACTTATTAAAAAATGGATAATTTCTGATAATCGGGTTAAATTAATCGATTAAACAATTAATCGAATAATTGAGTAAAATTAATCGAATAATCGAGTAAAATTAATCGATTAATCGTTAATCGAATAACCGATTATGGCTTAAATAATTTATTTTTATTACCTAATTTAATTTTCTAATTTAAAAATTTACATTACACTTTTAAAACCATATTAATCTAATTAAACAATTCTAATCTGATTAAAAAGAATTAAAAAGAAATGAAATTATTTAATGCCATAATTTAATAAAAATATCTTTAATTCACAAAAATATAATTTGCAACATCAAAAAACTAACCAGCCATAAAATTGAACACTTTTTTGTTTGTAAGTTTAATCTCTTAATTATGGTCAAATTAAAAATACACAAGATAAAAGTATGAAATGAAAATCTGGATTTAATTTTTATGGACAATTTGAATTAAAACAGCCACAGCCACTGATAATAAGCAAAAAGCTGCAATGAGTTATTGACTAAAATGAACTTTAAAAAGAGAAAAAAAAATTATTTTAAAAACTATACGAAACTAAAAAAAAAAACGAAAAATCATTTACAAGAGTTGCTGAGCAGCCAGTATAAGAGAATAAATTTGTAAATTTATGTTTGATTTTATTTTAAGCTGGAAAAACTAAATCATGTTAAAAAAGTATTTTAAATTAAATCAAAAACGAGTTTTCTTTAAGTTTTTATTTTTATTTATTTAACATGATCTTTGTAATGTCTGTGTGTGTGTGTTCAAGTCACTGCTGCATGTTGCAGCAGATAATGTTGCCGCTTGAAATGTATGGTTGGGTCTTAGGACAAGTTAACCAGCCAAAAGTATAAATAAACTGCCAGAATCTCAAATGAAAACAGTTTCTGTAACATACTCCAAATCAAACGGTGCCAATTTAAAGTTTTAAGCTTTTCAAATTTAATTTCCTTTTTTAACATAAAACAAAAAACAACAATAAAATAAAAATGGCCTTCAAGGTGCGTAACGAAGCTGATCAAATATTAAGCAAAAATTTTAAAACGAAAAAGAATTGCAAGACCAATAAAATGAAAAGGATATTTTATAAATGAAGACAAAATATTTTGTGAATGTATATGAAAATGCTTGAATAAGCAAATGTGCTTGAGTGTGTGCGTGTGTTTGTACATTAGATGAAAAAACTTTTCTTTTACCAAAACAATTATAAATTGCAAAAAGGATTTCAATTATTTTTATTTCGTTTTCCTTTTTACTTTAAAATTTGGAAATGTTTGTTTCCAATATTTATGGCTTGAAATTTTTATTTTCAAAAGGAAAAACATTTGGTAAAAAAGACAAAGTGTTTTTCTTCTTGTTTTCTTAAGCTCTTAATAAATTGCATAAATATATCATTCAAGTGTTAACTTAACTAACTTCTTTTGTGAAGAAATACAATAGCAAACGTGCGCTTGCAGTTGTCACATGAATCTAATAAATTTGAATTAAAAAAAAAAACTTTTTGAATTTTTTTCCTTGAATTTGGTTTTTGATGACAGGACTAAGTAGATTTTATAAAAGTATTTCTTTTCTTTTTATACAAAATCCTTGCAGAAGAGATTTTTTTTTAATTTTTTAAATAAAAACGGATATTTTCAAAAGCTTCTTTGAATAAAAACTCGATTGATATAAAATTTAAATTGAAAATTATTAGTTTTCCAAGAAGAATTTTTGTTTTAAAATTTAAAAATTTAAAAACTTTAATTAGTGTGTGTTTGCTTTTATTTTTGTATTGTCCCTACATGTGTCTTCCAAATTCCAATTTTAATTAAATAAAAAAAAAATTCAATTCTTGGAAACTAATTTTTTTTTGCAAACTCAGGGTTTAAATCTTGCAGTACCGTGCTGTATCAAGACAGTAGCAATAGACCAAGCCTTCAAGAAATTGGGGCTATGAGAAAGCACATGTACGGTATCCTCAATTGCGATCTTTTGGTAATTTCCGAATGGGGCCTGGCGAACAGGGTTCAGTTTAAAGCTCATAAAGCCCAGTGCTGTATGCTTTCGTACAGGCGTAATGCTGAACATGCTACCTGATCTATAATTATGGGTGATATTTATGTATTAGGGAATCAGAAGCTTTCGATGTTCTTGGCATGAAAATTCTATGCGATGTTTGTTGGAACAAGCTAATTTTTCATGTCGCAAAAGAAGCATTCAAGTGCCTAAGTTTTCTGAAACGGTGTAAGAAATACTTCACTCCATCTGATCTCCTCGCTATCTATGTCACCTTTATCAGACCGAAAATGGAATACAACTCTCATGTTTAGGCCGGTGCTTCAAAGTCTATTTTGGAGTTACTCGACCGCGTACAGAAGAGAGCGAAGAAACTCATCGGTGACAGTAGGGTATCCAGCTCTATTGACTCACTGGAGCATCGACGCAATGTAGAGTGTGTTTCACTGTTTTATCGTTACTACAACGAAATGTGCTCCTATGAAATCATGGAACTCGTTCCTAAAAATTGTAATTTCATACCCGCAACGCAATCTGCATCAAGGGCGCATTCAGGCCAGTGAATTGCTCTACGCATTACAGAGAAAATTCGTTTTTTAGTAGAAAAGTTTGTATGAGGAATAAGCTCCCTACAGAGGTCTTTCCTGTCCACAAGCACTACTTCCTCTGTCCCCCTTTCCACAAATTAATTTCCTAGTTCTGGCACAACGCATGGCATAACTAGGGGTCATCTCCTGAGTGCTGGTCCTAATTAAAAAATTATAATTATTTTTATTTTTGAAAATTTACACACTTTAGTTCTTATTTTACTCTGCTGCGACACTTAAT
Source organism: Cistogaster globosa (assembly GCA_937654795.1). Taxonomy (NCBI): domain Eukaryota; kingdom Metazoa; phylum Arthropoda; class Insecta; order Diptera; family Tachinidae; genus Cistogaster; species Cistogaster globosa. Next base: position 118,479,112 of record OW569406.1, on the reverse strand, counting down.
TTATTCTCTTTTTCTTATTCTGCAACACTGGCCAGAGGTCGTAGATTTTTTATTTATTAAACATGTTCTTTTCCAAACTTACGCAACCATTTACGCTACAATTCTCCAGCGAGTCTAGAACTAATTGGTGACTTTTTTAGCATTCGACCTACACAGCCAACCCATCCACAATGAGATTTGAACTCAGGATCTTCATATTTCCTTTAAAACAAACCAGGCTCTTAAACAAGCCCAATCATGACTGCCGAATGCTGCTGTTACTTTCCTCCTGCTTTGCTAAAGTTTAGGCAGCGAGTTCATCTTGTTTGTTCTCCTAAAATACAGGAGCCTAAGCCTTCATTCCGAGGCTTGTTTTCCTTTTTGTTATCGAGACTCAAGATGCTTTGAGCTGTTATATTTCACTTTTATAACTTTTCATTGCGGCTACTAAGCAAAAATTTTTTCTCTCTACATTCATGGAGCCAATGGGAGTAGAACACATGACTTCGTGATCTTTTGTTTAAAAAACTTTTTAGTGGAGGTAGTAAAAAATTATTTATCTGTTCTTCTTTCTTAGCTGAGACATAATAACAAATTTTCATTTTCTTTGACTAAATGAGAATTTAGTAAACACAAATAATATTAGTGAGTTAAACGACAAGTTTATCCCATCCACTGTATTAAACAAGCAAGAATAAATTTAAATTTAAATATATTTTCTACTGTAAAGTAATTCTTGATGTTTAATTTTAAAACTATTATTTCGACTGAAAGAACATAAAAGCAAACTGCAACATTCTGCATCTTGAAGAAAATACCAAACGCTATTATTTTTTATTTATATACATTTTTATTTATAATTTAATCTCTTTCTTTTCCATTACTTTATTAACTTTGCTTTAAATGCAAAACATAAACTTAAAAAAAATATTGCAGAGGAGACAAGGAAATAAACTTAATTTACATAAAAATATTCTGCAGCAAAAATATAAAAGTTAAAATTTTTAATTTAAAATAAAATAAATTTTTAATTGATATTGATTTTTTACTCTTTATGAATATTTGAAATTCGGTAGTAAACGTAAAAACATAATTTTAATGCACAGAGAAAAATAAATGGTGAGAACTTTAGAAATTATTTATTGAGGTGTTATTGCGTTAAAAGAGTCGGCATATAACCAACCCAACGCAGAAGGGAATGTTAAAAAAAATAAAAACTTGGTACCAATAAACGAGTAATTTTTTTTAAAGCCTTAACATTTTTGTATGGGCTTCTAAAATAACTCTCATGTTGTTTTTGAAGATTTTATACTTAAAGAAAAATGTTTTTGACTTTTTTAAAAATTTGGATAAAGGTTTCTTGATCCGCTGGCTTAAGCAACTGGCGAGCTACGTATAAGATACCTGTTTTTCCAACCAACAATTAAATTGCATGATTACTTTAAAATCTTAAGGAATATTAGCGTAATATAATAAATGATATAATAAAAATTTTAAAAGAATAAAGTTTGTTAAAGATTTTTCACTTTTTGCTAAGAACACAATTAAGACAGACGACGAATTTTTGATTGCGAATATTCGTTCTCAAAAATAAAATTCACACAATCATGACTTCGAATGAAATTCGTGATACGCGGCAGACTTTGCTATAGATTTATTTCTATTTTTTACGCCGGAAAACGACAAACAAATCAGTACAATGTGACCATGTGTGGTTTTAGTTTCGAAGTAATTCAGTAAATAAAATTATTTTACTTAAATAATTGATTTATTTGTTTCTTATAGCATTGAATATAAGTGCACAAATTAGTAGTTAAATATAAAATAAGTTTTTAGTTGTGTTTTTTTATGTTTCATTTTGAAAATATTATTTTTTATATGGTCACTCTACCATCTTACAAAAAGTAAACAAAAGTAAGCAAATTTTGCCGTCGTTATTGTGCTTCACACAACGAAATTACACAACGAAGTCTTTATGGCGAAGTGGTCGTTTTAGTTTTTTTTTAGTAAATTTAAAATTTTTAATGTCTATAATTTTTTTTTTTGGGAAAATTCTTTTTATGGAAAATTCCATCATCATTTTATACCCCTTTCTTTTAGCTGAAATAATTTTTTTTTTTTTGATTATTTTCAAAATTGGAAATTTAAAACCGATAAAAACTCAAAGAACCACATTTCTCAGAGTTACGAAGCAATTTTTATTTTTGTTTATATGTCATATGATCCTTGTTAGTAGATCGAGTGTCTTCCCTCAGAAAGATTTTTGAACAACGAAAAGCACTGTTTTCCTAAGGCGGTTATCAGAAAAGTAAGAATCTACTCACAAAAAAAGTGGTGTCGAGTTTTTGGTTTTAGTAATTAGCGAAACACATTGTAAGTTTGCCTTACATAGTCTATGGCGCGAGGTGTAAGCTCCAATTTAGGCACCGATTTGTTCATTTGGCGACCTTCAGCTTACGGGTTCTGCTTTCTATTATTTTATGTAGAAGATCATAATTGCGGAATTTTAAAACTTCTTGCAAAGATTTTCCGTACTCTACAAAAGACTTGTATAGTTCATAAACGAACTAGTTCATTTAAACGATTCCATCGATTGAACTAAGTGAACTAGTTCATACTTTATCTAGTTCATTTTTGATTTATACTTTGTATTTGAACTACCAGACAAGATAAACTAGAATCCATGTCCGTGTTTTCTTGTTTACAACAAGAACACGAACATGAAATTAGTGCTGCCACGCATTTTATTAAACATTCGTTTTGGCAATGCTACAGTGTTGTTGCCATCGTTTTTAAAAAGTGATTTTGAACTAAAGAAAGTGTTTAAACTAAAAGTTGATAAGTACGAACAACAGAGATTTTGCACTAAAATGAGCCTTTGAACTGAAATTTGAACTAGTTCATTTCCAAACTTTGAACTATAAAGAGCAATCACTGAATTAAATTATATGGCACAAGTCTACTCCACAAGTTAATTAAGAAATATTTTTATATCAGATAAGAATGCAGTTTGTATCTTTACAGAAACTTTGTAACGTTTAAAAATTATAGTTTTATCCTCAATGTTTTTTTTCTTCTCTTTTTAACAGAGTCTTATATTTTGTTTCTTACACAAATGATTAAAATCTTTATATTAAGTATCACATCTTTAATTTTGATTAATTTTAGTTTTTTCTTTAATGTTTCTTTAATAAGATTTAAAAGCTATTTCTGTTTTTTTTTCGTCTGCCTTATTTTCTGTGGAAAAAAATTGAAAAAATGAAAAAAAATATGGGTTGATTTTCCCAACTAAGGGAATGTAATAAAGAAAATGTAACGAGAGAAAAAAATATTAAAATAAAAAAATATCTACTGCGAAATAAACTAAAGACTTGTTCAACATGATGTTTGTTGTTGTAAGCAAAAACCAACAAAAAGCTAAGAAAGTCTTTTAATAAAATCTGGGCAAGAGGAGAATTGCCACTCCCTTACATTTACTTAAACGTAAATGTAAGGCAGCAGAAATTATTATTTTATTTTTAAATCGCCATAGTGAAGCTCTGACAATTAGTGAAGCAATGCGAATTGAGTGACCACATAATAGAGATATAAGAGATAGACTGCGTTTTAGGCCATTTGTTCTAAATTTCCAGATATTTAAGCCGTTTATCAAATGCTCAAAATTTTTCATGTGCCAAATTTAAAAAAAAAATTTTTTTTGGTTGTTTGGTGCATAATTTGGAATTTTAAGATTTCCTTGTGTAAACCTAAAAAATATATTTTTCTTTTTCAATGTAATTTTTTTTAGAAAATAAAATGATAAAAAAGTGGAAAATGGAAAACCTCACTAAAGGTTCTGGACAGCTGAAATACTTAACTTCTCAAATAATTCTTTGTTGCCGGCATTTAATATTGAGTCTTAATCTGTTCAGTCAATTGCGATTTATTTCCAAAAATATTTTGTTTCGTCTAATTAAGTGCAGTTTCATTTTATTTACTCCAAATGCTTCTTTTTCTTCTGAAACGTGACTTAATAAACTGAAATCACTGTTCATTAAAATTTAAAATGTCAAAATATGTCAAAAAATTTAATAATTTAATTTGCTTCTAATTTGATCTTTAATAGAACCAATTATAGAGTGTTTGTTTCAAAATGGTCTCTTAAACTTTAAACAACAAGTTGTTACAAGAAAAAAGTATTCACTTTAAACGTTTGTTTCTTTTCTATTCTGCATTTTGTTTAGTCTCTATTTAAAATGTTTAACAACATTTTTCTCCACGTTCTCTATTTCCCCATTTAAGCCAACTACTTAACACATTTGAGTTCAGTTTCAGTTTTATTTTTTTGGAAGCAACAGCTACAACATCCAACACTGCATTATGTTTTATTTTATGTAAGAAACACAAAAAAAAAAAAAATATTAGAAAATGAAACTAGTAAATAGAGTTGGTTGCGTGATGTTCTACTTTTTTTCAAGTTGTTTCCTTTTTTTTACAAATTTTTTCTTCTTCATTTTGTCGCCAACATCAAAGATATTTACCAAAGACGATAGCAAAGCAAATCTTTTAGTTAAAGGAAGACAGACGAGTTAAGAATTGTAACATTTTATGAAGATGAATTTAGTTTATTTTTCCCCATTTTTGATTTTGTTTAAAATAGTTAAATTTATTTTGTTGCATCTTTCAATTTATAAGTTTTGTTATAAAAGTCGCAGTTTGTCTTTGTTTAGAGGTCAATTGAAATTTATGTCACACAAAGGAATAAATGCAAATAGAATTTTAAATTAACAAGTGACATTACAAGAAAAGGGTGCGAATGAAAGAACAAATATGAAACAAGGACAAGGGATGTATTTCTTTACAGATGAAGAAAATTCTATGACTTATAAACTTAATTCGATGCAGCTTTGTCATTTAAAAAATTTAAAGCATCGTATCTGACATTATATTACAGACACGTTTAATGCTGCTTTCTAACGGATCGAATTGTTGTCTGAACATGTTTCCTTTAGTCCGACCAAGTTTTAGCAGCTCATATTTAAAAACACGCTGTTAATATTTATAAAAAGAGATTTGACTTCACCCCTTTAACCGCGACTTGAACTATGGAAATAATAATTATTATTTCCTGTTAACAATTATAATCCCTTTCAAAAACCTCTGTCTCTTAAGGCTTTAAGAGAATAACTGTGACAATGCGAAACCGGCACTCAACATGTTGTGGCATCATTTTATGCAACAGCCAGTTTTGTCGCATAAATCCCAATGATTTTAAACGGGGAAAAAAAATGAAAGACTTTTTCAAATATTTCTTATCTTCAGCTTGATAATGACCAGCATAGAATACGAAAAAGACAAGTTGTTTCATAAAGAACATTTTCGTCAAAAACATCAATAAAAATACAAAAATGTACTGCATCATTTTTTATAAGAGATTTTTAAACAGTTAAATTTCCCGTAGAAACATTTCCTTTGGCTCATTTTTCATTTCCAATGCAATTAAACAGCGACAACTTTTCGTAGATACTGTAAATATTTTAGCCAACAAAAGCTAATGTTGTCTGCTAAGCTGGCGGTTTGTGTCTTTGCTTAGGAAAAAATAAAAAAGAATAATTTAATAATTCCATTACTAACAAGAGTGGTGGGTCTGAAAAGAATAAAAGAAAAAGATAAACCACCAAATGCTCAGCAACCGCTGTGGTTGCATTGCCAAAAGGGTCTGTTTATTATGAAACACAAGAAAATATGGTATGAGTTCAACTCCCATCAGAAAGAAATATATGCTTGTTAGCAGCTGTATAAAGATTCTGAAAGTAGAGAATATTAGCTTAGAAATTGAAGGAGAAAAATAATTTCTAAACCACCAGTAGGTGAGTTGGTGAAGATGCAAAAAATAGCGACAAGAGATAATTAAAGGCCCAATTATAATGTGCATAAGCTTGCTTGGGCTTATTTCAAAAACCCAATGAAAAGCCTGTTAAATGCTTAGGTAATCCATTAAAGAATTTTAGGTGACTACAATGTACTTATAAAAACTCAATAACTAATTTACCACAGTTGCACATTTATTCTTCCTTTCACCAAAAAAAATTTTCGTACAATAAAAAAATTTTAAAACAAAAAGTGATTTAAAGGACATATTTTATAAACTTCAAAATATTCCATCCATATTTACGTTTTTTGTTTACGTTCTAAGATAAATTGAATTAAAATATTACAAGTTTTTTCTGTATATATATTTTGGGCCCATCATACTAAAAAAATGCAACTCTGTACATCACTTAAATCATGCCCTCGCAACTAAAAAAAAAATTGTTTTAATTTAATGCTTTTGTAAAAAATTGACAAGAAATAACTCCAATAAAAAAAAAGAAATATAGAGGTGAGAGATTTTAAGAATTAAAAAACAAAAATACATAAAAATGCCATCGGCCCTTAACGGGTTAAGCATTTTTTTTAATTTAGTATTTGCTTAAAGATCTCTTTAAAACCTTTAAAATGATACCCATATTGATATTTTAAAAATTTTAAAAATTTCAGAGGCCCGTAACTCAGAAAATATGGGCGAGCGCCAAGTTTTTTTTTTTTTTTTTTTTAATTTTTAATGCTCTATCGCTCCATATTTTGTTTGTTTTATTGGAGTTACATCATTGTTTTAAATTACATAGAAAAATTAGAGGTAGGCGTAGTTTTTTGCCCGCTGCGTCAAAGGACCTGGACCGATCTTGTTAATTTCCAATAGTAACTCTTTCGAAGCTATTTCTGATCGATTACCGTATTTAAATTTTTTCTAGCTGATCTAGTGCCTCGGCAAAGTTGATTTCAACAATAATACGGACGGACAGACAGACATCGCTCAATCGACTTCCCTATGCATAAGAACTCAGAACATGTGTGAATTTATGGGTTTGGAAATGGATATTGTAGAAATTAAAATTAAAATTAAAATTATTTACAACCTTTTCCACTTTTTGTGGTGAAGGATATACAAATTTAAGCAGTGTAAGTCTTCATTGCAATTTTTATGATTTTATAACACAAATCACAATCAGCTGTTTCCGTAAGAAAAGTGAAATCAGTTTCCTGCTTTGCTTAATGAAATGACATTTAATGAAACTTGATGAAAAGTTTTCTTAAGTATTTTATAGTTTGCCAAATATAAATCAATGTATTTGCACAATTGTTTAAGTTTTCTTAAGTTAGCTTATGCAAATTATACTTGGGCCTTAAGGCGACTTTAAAAAAAGGCTGGTTGGTAAAACAGGGGTTTGTAGAATTGACTTTTGCAGTACTTGTGGAAACAATTTTAAATGACTTAAGTTAAACGAAAGATGCTGATGTCTTAGAAATTATTCAATATTGAACTGAGAAGCGATAGGGAATATCGCTAAAAATACTGCACAATGACTAAACGAGCATGGCTAATTCAAATAAATCTGTCTTATAAATTTTGTTTCTTGTCTCTACAATTAACATTCGAAACTAAAGAAAATTGAACGAAATATTCCTTCGTAATCATTATAAATTGTGACACCCCCTACTGTAGCGTTATATGAATTCATACAAAAGAAGTTGTATGAATTAAACAAAAAAAAAAAAAAAAAAAACTAAAGCATAAAACCAATTTATTTTATTCATTTTAGCTGCTGCTGCTAATATTTTTTTTTTGTTTTTGCATTTTGCATTTTAACATTAAACAAATAAGGTTATGTGTTTTATTTTTATTTTTATTTTTTCTATTCGTTTAAAAGTCTTTGTTGTAAAGTAATCTTGATTGACGTTGTACGCTGTGCACAAATGGCATTTATTGTTAATAGAGTTTATGTGCATCGTCTCAGCTTGAATCATTTAACGTTCGTTTGAACAGGCTCCATTAAGTTAACAATGTTTGATTGAATTGTTAAAAAAATAAACTATGTTATACATATTAAAGCACCCATTAAAGCATTATAACAACAACAAAAAATCAATAATTTAATTGTTAAAGTATTTATTGTTTAAACATGAATAAAATCAAAAGTCAAGTTAAAAATCAAGAGAAAAAAAATACTAATAAATTTAATCAAATTATTGTAATTCTGTTTTTTTTTTGCTAACAATTTTATAATTTGTTAATAAAGTTGCTGGAAAATTTACTCCGAAAAAGAGGTGACCATATGGCAAATGTAAATATAAAAAATATTCTTAAAGTTGGCCCGAATTTTGGTTTTAGAAGCAACTTCTAACTTTCTCGTCTGAAGAGCCTGTTTAGCTCTCTTTTTTCAATACCGTGAGTTTGGCTAACGATCCTTCTCTTTTAGCAACCAGGCTCTTTTAAAAAAACTGAATTACTGCAGTCACAGTAGTTACACACTGTTGTTTTCAAGCTACTTTCTTTGATATCCTCGATTTTCTTGCTTTACTTAATCAACGGCTTGAACGTATCATCCACTATTCAAATACGGTTGCCTTCAGCAGCTCATTAAAAACGGCAAAAAAAACAGTTGTTTCTTAAAAGAGAAGTTAGAACTGCATTTTACTTTTTTCATCCTTTTACCACCTCATTTACCGCGGCCACCTAAGAAATATTTTTGTACTCTATGTTTATAAAGCAAATGGGAGTTGAACTCATGAATTTGTGATCATCTGCTTTACAGCCAGCATACACCTCAACCAACGAACTTGTTAGTGGTGGATGAACAAAAAATCTTAAACTGATGCTTAATTGAAGTTCGAAATTTATGTGAAATTATATTGAAGTTCCCACGACCTTTGGATATTCGCTCCATAACGACCCGAGTCTATCTCGACCAAAGATTGTCAACCCATCAACAGCTGTACAAACCGGAAAAAAACTCTCGACAGCAGCAGAGCTGTTATAACAGTAACAACCAACGAACTTGTTAGTGGTGGAAGAACAAACAATCTTGAAATTTATGTTTCTTTGAAGTTCGAAATTTTTGTTAAATTGTATTGAAATTCTTAGAAGCGTTTTAACGAAACTGTTACATCGAAAATTTTTGTATTTAAATATTGACTTACAAAATTTTAATTTTTTTAACATTAAACAAGATCTAATATGATTTTTGTTAAAATTAAACTAATAATTCCAAACAAACTGCATGAATTATAATTTTATCATTTTTATTAAAGTGTGAATCTTTTAAGCCACTTAGTCCTTAAAATAGCGTAAGTGTTCTTCTTAGATAGTTCAAAATTATATTACAATTTTTAAAAATTATTAGCGTTTGTCTCAAATGATAACTTTGAATATATTTTCTTTCTTAAAACAGAAAATTTTGTGCGAATATCACAAAATTGTGATGAGCATGTTAAATGCAAAAAAATGGCGAAAACTACGAAAATATTGATATAATAAATTTTTAATGAATCCAAATAAATTTTATAATAATTTTAGAAAATGTTTGAAACTAAATAAAATTTTCAAAATTTAATTAAACTATTTTGATTAAAAAGAAAAAAATTCATTTAAATACTTGTTGGGATTTGATCTAAAAATATTTTTATTCTAATGAAATAAAATACTACTGTTTTTAAAATAACAACTTTTATAGCTTTTCTGTGCATCTTACCTTCTCAATGGCAATTTTCTACATTGCAAAGCATTTTTTGTGAATTTCATTAAATTTTTATGCAAATTTGAATTTTTATTTCAACAAAGTCCGGTGTGTTTTAATTTAATTATAACTCAATTCAACATATCAATTAGGCGGAAAAGTTTTTCACGCTTTATTTTATTATTTATTCAAGGCAAATTAAATAGAAATTAAATTTAAGGCAAACTAAAATCATAAAACCAATAAAAACTTATCGGTTTTTAAAAATAAATATAAATAGTTGAATAGTGTTAGAAAAGGTCATCTTTGTAATGAGCTATATTTCTGAATAATAAAATGCTATTAACTGAAGTTAACACTGATGGTTTTCTCTAACGGGCAATTAAAAAAAAATTGTGCACAGAAAGTCCTTTCAGATCAATTATCATTTTCCTGGATGAGCTATAAAAAAATAATAATAATGAATGTAATACAATAAAACAGAACATTTCTCAAACATTCCTTGCAAAGACATAAACTTTTTTAAATATTTCTATCGTTTTGTACATTAGCAATATCATAACAAATACTTTTTGAAGAGCGCAAACAAAACAATTGGCTTTTCGGTCATCTGCAAGCTGTGATATTCCATTACAATCATTCCGTTTTATTGTGCACTTTATAGTTTACTAAACGTGTGCGAAACGTTTTTATCTTCTAGTTGCTAACATTTAATTTGATGTTCATTTTGAACAAATAAACAAAACCGATAAAAAACTAAGTACCACAATTTTTGTATTGTCTTGGTCTTGCGTACTCACTACAAAAAACAAAAGAAAATGGAAGCCAACGTTTCGTTTTATTTACTTTCGTACCCTGACTTTTATTTTTTACTTTTGAATTGGTGTTTTTAAAAATTTTAGCCAGCTTGCTTTCTAATCTAAATATTCATTAAATAATATATTTTGTAGTACTTCTTGAAATGGCACAGCTTTCCTTAGTTTTTCCCATAAACATTTTTGTTTTTATTGCACTCTGATTCTGTTGGAGTGACAATATCATTCAATATGTTTCTTTTTCCAGTCTTTAATTTCAATTTCAATAATATGCACTTAAAATAAGTGGCAGTTTAGATTGTGTTTCCTAAGCACACACACACACACACACATTCTTACATTTATACGAGTACTGAAAACTGAACTGAAACCAAAGAAATACACTTTAGCAGAGTTGGTATAAAAAACATAAAAAAACTTGAGAAATCAACTGGTGTTTGAATGAAAAAGAAAAGACAGTAGTAGATGTGAAAACAATTTACCTTCAATGCTAAGGCAGATGCCGCAATTACAAATTTAAACACTTGTTCACTTTGTATCCTTTTGATGTCAATTGCAGCTCGTTTCTGTTTAAATATCTGGTCTAAATTAGTTTTGTCAATTGCATATTAAATTGAAAACAGCTCGTAAATGCTATTGGTCTTTAACCATACAAACAAAAAAAGAATTAATTAACTTAAAGCAGTATTTAATTAAATGGTTATTAAACTCTTTATAGGCAACACATGTACATATTCTTCAACATAATTAACCAAACAAATTTCACGTGTTCGATTTAATAAAATGTCTCATATTTGTAAGCGAAAAAAAGAACTTTTTCACTACTTATCGATTGCAATAATCCCTTGACAAATCGGCAGCAACCAAACATATGTTGGCCATAAAAAGTTATTTTTGTAGTCATAAAACAACAATAAAATACAATGCAATTGTTTTCAATTTGTATATTTTTTCATTTTTTCATCGCAAATTTGATGCTAACGACAGATTGCCCATGTATGGAGATGAATAAATTTTAATGTGTTGCTTTATTAACAACATTGAAATTATTGTTTTATGTTATTTTTTAAAGGCCGTGTTAAGCAAAATGGATTTTAATAAGCAAACTTTAAATAATTTTTTTTAATTAAAGTAAATTTTTAAAGACACATCTTTAATTAAATTAATTGCTATTCTCAAAATGTTATTTTTTCAAGAGTTTTATAAAAATTTCTTTTTCTTTTTAAAATCGAAAGCCAAGTACTTTATGTAATGTATTAAAAAAAGTACCTTTTAAATAAGAAATATTTAAGAAAAAATTTTTCACTGTAAAAAGTGGATTTTAAAAGTATAATTTTTTAAAAGGAAAACATAATAAAATTTTTTTCTAAAGGTACCTGCTAAAAAATTCGTTTTAGTACCTCAGTACCCTTTTCAGTACCTCAGTAACTATAAAACTTAAAAAAGTACGTTTACAAAATTAATTTCTTAAAGAAAAATGGAACCATTTAATAAAATAGTTTTAAGAAATTTCTTTAAAAATTAAGAATTTTTCTAATTTTTTTTAAGGTCCATTTTAAAAAGAGAAAAGATTTATTAAAAGTAGATCGTAAAGTAAAAGCTCGGTTAAAAAATATGTTTTTAAATTATAACGTTTGAAAATTTATGCATAGAAAAGACTCAATTTTTGCAAATATCTTCATTAAATATTTTGCCAAAAAAAAATTTTTTTTAATAGAACCTTTTTTAAAAAAGTACCTTTTTTATCAATACCTTAAAAGTACCTCTTAAACAAATATAAAATTTTGTTACACATGAAGTAATTAGCTTTTATTAAACAATTTTAATGTTTAAGTGACTTCAAGGTTAAAATTAGTACCTTTTCAAAAAGTACCTAAAAAAGTACCCATAAGAATTTTGTGATGAGTGCCCCAGATTATCTGATTAATTTTTAAAATTTTTAAAATAGCTGAGGCCATGTTATATCAAAAAGTAATTTGTTTTCAGGTTAACGACCAAAAAATGTCTACTTTTGTCCCCATATTGATCTTTAACCAGGACAACAATCGAGTGTTCAGTGACTGTTCTCTTTTCCGAAATATTTTCATATGTAATTTTATTCTAAGACCGTAATAGGAAAGCTAAAAGGTTGCTGCATGAAAAGTATCTTTTTTTAGGATGTCGAGCAGAAGGTACAAAACTTCAATCCAACTAAACTAAATTGAATTTTCTTACAATTTTATAGAGAAATAAAATTCCAAAATTTTAGCAACTGCAAGAAACCTTAAATAACAAAAAGGGATTTCTAAGTAAATGTTTTATTGAAACGCTATAATATGTTAATTACTTTTTATTTCAAATGATGATAAGCAGCTTTTATTTTACCTTGTCTGGCCTGACTTAGACATCGTACATGCGTAGTAAATTTTTCTTTGGAAATTTTTAGCCAAATGTAAACAAATAAGCTGATTATAAAGAATAAGCTAAATGTAACAAAGGTATATTGTAATACGTAATACCTTAAGTAATTTTTATTTTTGTTTGAAAATAAATGGATCCAGATAATTAATTAATTTAGAGTTTATTTCCTGGTTTTTGAATAATTTTATTTCTGATGGAAAAGTTATGTTGGTTTGAAAATTTTATTTTTAAATAAAACAAACTCATTTCATTTTATTTTTTTGGCTTTTAGTATTATGGAATAATTTAATTTTATAAAATAATCTTTTTAAATGAATCAACATAAATGTATTATTACTCTTATTATTATTATAGCTGAGCCTTAAAGTATGCTATAAAATAATGTGAGGTTTTTCCTTAAAGTATGCTTCACAAAATTTGTTTATAACAACAACACAATATGTGTAAGAATAAGCCTAAAATTATGCTTTACTACTTGTAAGTTTTTTGTTTTTGTGTTTAAATTAAATCCACCCAAACTTATGGCTGTCGTTATTACTGTTGGTTTTTAAATACCCAACTGACAAAAAACAAAAAGTAGCATAAAGCAAAACTTTATATCTTTGCCATAATCCTTTATTTGTTTTGTGTCTTCCTTGCAATCTCATGTATTGTCGGTTTCTCACGTTTCTTCCGACACTAAACGGAAATTAAGCATTTTTATTTGCTGTGTTTTTTCAGCCAAAAATAAGTATTTTTTTTATTGGCTTTAGTTGTTGATACCATGTGCTTTGCAGTTGTCTGCTGCAGTTTTGTTTTTCTTTCATTTAAACTGTTAAAGTTTTATTGTATAAATATTTGTGTAGACGTATATGTGTAGCTGCGCCCAACAACAGACTACAATTAGTTGAAGATTTATAACTCAGTATAGAACTTACTTGGCTTAAGATTTTGTTTCATAAAAATAGTAGGAGTAACGAAAAAAGAGATTATTTTATAATAATGTCTGAACAATAAATTTTCCTCAGACAACTGCTTTTAACATTATAAAAATATTATTTAGCTGCCGCCTAAGAGCTTCAACATTTAGATTTTATACCTGTCTGTTGCTACAACATTTAAATGTATGTTTGTTTTAAGCAAAAACCGTCTCGAAGGCAGCTTTTTATTTAAGAAGTCTTAAGTCACTTAAAAGTACTTAAATAAATAAATATTTTTTTTTATTCAACACTACTTTATTGTAGCCTGCATTCCTGGCTAATTTTTTGGTATTAAAAAAATATATTTATCTGCTTTAGTCTCAGCCCATTCTAGGTTTTTTTTTTCCTGTTGTATGATTCTTATCGATAATAGCATTTAAAATGCAGTTCAAGTTAGAGTAACAAAAATACAAACCTAAAAACTTTTGCCGTAGGATTTTGCTACTTTGAGAAGTTATTTTTTTGGTGCTTAAAAATATGAAATATATTTTATTTATAAATTCTCCTAAATGTATGCTACATTAAAATTTAAGCTAAATATAATTTACCTAGAAGTTATATTTATTTTTTTAATTTTTCTTCTCATATTTTTAATTGTAGATTGTATTTGTTTTGGCTGCTTTCCTTGCCTGTGCCTACGCTAAACCTGGTGGCCCAGCTGCTTACTCAATTTCGGCTCCTAGTGCAGATCATGCTTCGGTTGGTCAATCACAAGAGCACACCGTCAAGGGTCATTATGGACAATCGTCACAATCCGATTATTCAAGTGCAGTACAAACAGCTCATTCACAATCTCATGTACAGCGTTCCAGTATTAGCAATGATGCTGGTATCGCTCCCGGTAAGTATTTACTGAAAATAATAATAAACTTCCATCAAGTATTTGAAACTTAAAATTAAACACAGCACAATAAATGTTATTATCACTCAAGCACAAGTCATTCTATATTAAGAAAAAAATGAGAAAATTATTGCACAGTAAATTTTGTTATAAATTCACTATAAAAATCATTGAAATAAGAAACTTTAACCCACTAAACACCTCAACATTTGCGCACAATAAAGTCATACATTTAATCAAAGTATAAATAAAATTAACCATTTGTGTAAATCTAACCTTGTACATAAAAAAATATATAAAAATGAAGGTCATGTAGTTGCTGCTGCTCCTGTAGCTCATGCCATAGCTGCACCTGCTGTCTATGCTCATTCTGCACCAGCCATCTCTCATGGAATTTCTTATGCTGCCGCGGCTCCAGCCATCTCTCATGGAATTTCTTATGCTGCCGCGGCTCCAGCCATCTCTCACGGCATTTCGTATGCTGCACCTGCCATCTCTCATGGCATTTCGTATGCCGCACCCGCCATCTCACATAGTATTTCTTATGCCGCACCTTCTTATAGTTCTTATGGTCATGGATTGTATTCGCATGGTATTAGTGGTTATGCCGCACCTGCAGCCATCAAATATGCTGCAGCTCCCGCTATTGGTAGGTTCTAAGACCAAAACAGGTATTTTAGTTCTTAAATGCTTTTAACGCTTTTTCTTAGAATTCGCACCGATTTATTGTGTAGCAAAATATTTATGCACCTTTTTTTTATTTAGACTATTAACAATTATTTAAGAATATTATTTTTAGTTGTTAAGTTTTATGCATGAAGGATTTTGAATTTTTTTTTTGAAAACTTTAAAAAATTTTATTTGTTACAAAATGTTATTTTATATATTTAAATAATACGTTTTGAATAACACGTTATCTACTTCTATTTGCAAAATAGAATATGACAGGATATATTTTCTGTATAATTATGTTACAAACAGCATAAGCTTTACTGCGATATGAAAACATGTTTTCTTTTCTGATGTTCTGTTTTAATACAATTATATCCCTGAACCATTGCGATGCTAAATTTTTTTGGCGAGTAAAAACGTCTAAATTAAACTACTATGAAACGATCTGGCATCTGGTTTTATAATAAAATTTATGTATGTGTGGGTATTAGTCTATCAAAAAAATGCTTGAACATCAACTCAGAGAAACTTATTGCTTTGGTTGTTAATATATCGCTCATTTACTGGAAGAACGTCATAACTCAAAAAAATTGATTTCGAGAAAAACGAGTTAAAATGTTTTAATTCATATGTAGCTCCTATGCACGACATGTCAGTATTTTCGTTCATATGTGAAAATTATAAGAGATATTAATCTGAATTTTTACACAATATGAATTACTGTATAGCGAGAAATTATGCATGGTTCTCTCAAAAATTGTATTTTTGAGTTATGACGTTGTTCTGGTAAATGGGCGATATGTTGATGAGCCACTATGACCACATTTTTTAATAACTTCCACTGAAGCTAATCAAAATACTGCTTTAGCAAGTCATTTAGAACAAAATAATTTGCAGCTTTGCCGAGAACATCTCAACCACGACTGGACATAGAAACTGTTGTTGTGTTGTTTCTTTACCCACTAATTTGTGCAAATGTGGTTACGAATCCACTTTCCGTTATACAGCCGCAACCAAGAGTCTTCATTAGATTGATTATTGTTAACAAAATAATTTAGCGTAACGACAAATTTGTTTGTCGCAAAAAGCCTTACTCCATTGTTCCTTGTTTTAAATGCTTGAAATTGAATCAGAATAAATTTTCAATAGACACACAAACAACAAAAATATGCAAATGAGGTCTTGCATGTGATTTAATTATCAATTTAATCAATTACCGAAAACTATGACTATTTTGCAAAATACGAATAAATATTTTATTTAAAGTAGAACATATTTACGCACTTTTAATTGATTTACAGTGGGAAGAAATAACAATATTAAAAGAATTAAAATATGTTGATGGTTTATCTGACTGGAACTCAAAGTTAAGTTTGATTTAATTTGGATTTCTTTGTTTGGTCATTAAAGAAAAAGTTTTAACTTTTACTCTACTTTAAATATTTTTAAAATACTTTTAATTTTAGCCCACTATGCGCCCTCACATTTAAACAAAATTTTTCCTTGAATTAAAATCTGAAAACACAACAGGAGTGTTTGTTTTTGAGTGCGCAATAACAATTTTGATGTTGCACTTAAGCAAGTAGTCTGATTTCACTAAAATTTCATATGATAACTTTTTTATGAGTGGACAGTACAAACGATTTATTTGTGAATTAAAATTTTAAATCACGGGAATATTTATTAATTTAATTTTAAACTTTAAAAAATCGTACTGATTATCCCGACCGAATTATTAAAAATAGCGATATTGACTATCGAAGGTGAAAGCACGTTTCGATGGCCCTTTCGCTACCGCTCACTTAGCTCTTCAGGAAACTTCTCACTTACATTTTAAATAAACTAAAGATCTTTGTCCAAAAAATAAAGTAAAGACAAAAATTAAAGTTTAAGCAAAAACAACAATAATCAACATTGATTTTAATTTTCTTTAATTTTGATTTGATTTTAAGTATTTTAGTCGACATTTAATTTTCGATTTTTTATTTGGTATTTTGATATGTAGACCATTTAAAAATCTATTTAATGTTGTTTTAACCGGAAAAACACTCCAGTTCCTGTATGCCCGATAAACTTTGGCATTAAAATTTATTGTGAAGGGTATATAAGATTCGGCACCTTTACTTGTTTTTATGGAAAAATCGCCCACTGTGCATTATAGCTATTGTTTCAAGCTTCATTGTTAATAATTAGCATGCATTAGTGTCAGTTGAGTCACATTGAAAGAAAATGTATGCACAGGAATTAAAATAATTGTGCTCCTGTGATTGATGTCCTTTACTTTTGTTCTCTATAAATTCTCGATATGACAGCGATTCGTTTCAAATAAAACTATTTTTACTTTTTGTTGTTATTAAAAACAAGGCTCGAGACATGAGTTATTTGTTTTTCTTTTTCAAATGATTGATTACTATTTGGTTATTGTGGGGCATAATGTTGCTTGCAAAACAGCAGGCAATAAACAATTGTTGATAGTTGATATTTTTAAAATTGTTTTTGCAGTTTTATTAAAGCTAAAGAACTTGGATATGAATGTCAATGAAATTCGTTTTAAAAAGATAAAAAATTCCAAAATATTGTGAATTTAATATGACTGATTAAAATCAATTTTACTTATTTCTTAAAATTCCTTCCAACTTTATTTTTATTTATTAGAAGTTAAAATTCCCAATGCTGTTCCTACATAGAAATCAACTGAAGTATATATAAAGATAATTTTGTTGAAGTGCTTAAGTTAACATTGTTGGTTGTTGTTTTGTATGCCACTAATTGCTAAAGACATGAAATTTTGTTTTTTATATTTAATTTTATTGCTGATTTTTTATTTTGGCAAATGTTATAAATTTATTTCGTTCCTTGTAGTCATTTATATCAATTTAAGTTCCATGAATAACAACTCGAAATGTTTTGCAGGAAAATTATGCAGGGCTTAAAAGCAAACAAAAATCAAATGGAATAATAAAAAACGTTTTAGTTTTATTCTTATTGTTTTCTGTTCTTTTTTTATGTGAAGCGTGTGTTTATGATCAAAAAACTATGTAACAAAGCAAAGCAAACGTTTCGTTTTGTTTATTTTCATACCCTGCATTATTTTTATGTGAAGCGTGTGTTTATGATCAAAAAACTATGTGACACAAGGCTTCTCAAAAGGCTTTTAACAAAAAAAAAAAAAAAAAAAAAGAGAAAAAATAGAAGCCAACGTTTTGTTTTGTTTGTTTTCGTACCCTGGATTATGCGGAAATACATACATATGTTAACGTTTCAGCCTTTATCATGCAGAAGTGTGTGAATTATACGTGTTTTTAGCTCTTCTACTTATTCTATTTGTTTTTCTGCCTTAATAATCCTTTAAAACAAGTTGAGGATATTGTTGCCCTGTTCCATCTTTTTAGAATTGGAAAAGGTCATAACCCATAAGGCTATCTTTTTCGCATGGCAAAAATTTTTTTCTTAGTTGAAACAAGCCACAGTTCGCCATTCCGTCACCTTAAAATCACTTTTCCAAATCCCACTTTTTGATTTTGATGGGCCACTCCTGGGTTTCTTTACTGATCCGGTTATTTTCACCTCCTGCACATTTTTTCAAGGGGTATCCTTCTGATTTTATAAGACTTTGTAGCGTGTCTGTCCGACTTTATTATGTAAATAAAATCCCACCTGTGTGTAGCTTTGTAGCTTTACATTATATATTACACATGAATTAAAATCATTTTTCAAAGAAATTGCTTTTGCACGCACAAAAGTGTTGTCCTACTGAAAACGTTCTTCGAAAAAAATCCATATGAAAGTTAAATTATTGAAGACATGTGACAGCAATTCAAAATAACATTCCACTTTGTGCGATTAAAAAAAATTTAATTTAAATACCCCCAAGAATTGTTCATGATTTCAATTAAAATAATAATTTTAGAAATTTATTTTTACTTTTGGCTGCAGGATACTTTAAAATATTTTTCATACAATCTAAAGATATTCAAAAGAACTTTTTTTAATTCTATTACGTAATAATTTCCATTAACTTATTGCTAACAAGCAGAGAAATTTAGCAGTGACTTATTTGTATTAAAGATTTTAAAAGGGGAACAATATTCAAAAATACATTTCATTTTTAAAGCTGCAATTTTGTTTAAAAGCTGAACTGATAAGTATGCTCTTGAAAAGTGAAATGTGTTTTATTATAATGCATACTTTCAGGGATACAAAATTAATGATATTTATAGCAGAATGGTTTTTAATTGAAAAGGGCACGAATTAAATTTGATATTTCCTTTAAAATATATTTGTAAGGGAAATTTGAGAAAATCTTTATTTATAGAATTACTTTTAATGAATAGACAAAAAACAACAACAACAGACAACAACCTGTCAAAAGGTTTTTGTTTTTTGAAGTATATCTTTGGGGGTTTTTGTAATTATTTGAAGCATATCTTAGGGGGTTAATCAAACGTTTGTAATATAATTATTAATTTAAACATGAAACTTAAAAAAGTTGAGGTTTTATATATTTTTTGTGTTTTATTCAAATGAGGGCCTTCATTTCTAAAGTGCAAGACCTCGTTTGAATTTATATGAAACCAAATTTCAATGTTTTATATTTTTTTAAATTATTGAAATTATGAGAAATTACAAGATCATAAAAGAATATTTTTTTTTTAATTTTCTACATTTTTCTAATAACATAAACTTTGAATTTGTGAAAATAAATATTTTTATTGTTATAAACTTTGCGACATTTTTCTAGCTCATGGTGCTGTCTTAGGTCATGGTGCTCTCTTGGGTCATGGTGCTGTTTTGGGACATGGTGCCGTTTTGGGTCATGGCTTAGGTTTGGCTCCCGCTCATTTGGCTGGTCCAGCAATTGTTAAGTAAGTAAAGAAAACTTTATAATTATCTGTTAATCCCTTCAGTCTCTCTATATTTTTTTAAACACATTTGAAAGTATTTTTTCTGCATGATGCTGCCATAATAATTTCTAAACATTTGTTTTATATTTCTTTTTGTCTATTTTTGCTAACTAACAGAGCTGCTCCAGCTTTAGTGCATACATCCGTTGCTGGTCATGGTGTGCATTACGGTTACTAAGAATTTCAAGCCCTCACATTAAGAGAAAAGTTATGGAGAAATAAGAGCAAACAAAAACAAACCAACAACAATAACAATGCTTTTAAAGAACTTCTAAGTAACTTGTCTCTAACCAAAACCAACTGAAGCCAACCTTAATCAACCGGCCATTTTATTTTATCTATTAAAAACATTTCTTTCTATGAATTATGTTCTTCTTCTTTTTTTTTTAACCTAAAACATTTAAACATAAAGAGAGAAAAAAAAGGAAAAGTTGAAAATATTTTTCTGTAAATATTTAAATTTACTTTTGTTGCTTTAATGTAAAAAATATCACATGTTTTTAAACGATTTATGTGCACCAGGGGAGAAGAGAGCAAAAAAATTCTATTAAAATTTTAATTTTTATGATTCCCTTTTTTTCCTGAAAATTTTGTTAATAATATTTTCAAATAATTCTTAATCAATTTATCGCGGTTAGATTTTACTATGTAAATAAAACAAACAACAATTATGAATGATTAGTCGAAATAAAAGAAAAATAAAAAAATAAAAAAGTGTTTTATTTTATTTTTAACCGACGTCAAAAAAAAAAGAAGGAGGTGATCAATTCGAGTGAATGCTGCTTTTTTATTATTTGCGCCTGCAGAACTCCGTCATTTCAGAACCGATTTTGAAATTTTTTTGTAATTTGATAGATTTTGCTTACAGCTTGGTTTCGTTTTAAAAAAGTTTATAATCTTAAAAATTAACGGGTGTCCCCATACAACATACATGTTTTTTAAGCGCACTTTTTTAAAATTAAAAAAATTAAAATAGAAAAAAGTAATACAAAAATATATCTTAAAATTAAAGGGTGTCCCCACAGGTGACTTACATTGACTCATATACGCCTATCTATTGAATCGTTATAGACAAACGCTTGTAAATTGGACAGGATGTCGATTAAAAGTATAAACATTCAAAATTAAATTAAAGGGTGTACCATAAGTTGATGTAAGTTGATATATGTGGCCAAACTTTTGATCTGTTATAGGCAGACAGCTGAAATTTACAAAGAACGTGTAGTGCCTAGTCCGCTATAAAAACAAGTATAAAATTTGTATTTAGAATTTAAAGGGTGTTTCCACATTTGAAATAAATTGACCTATATGGCCCTATCGTTTAAACCGTTATATACAAACACTTGCAAATTAAATAGAATATCAACTACTTTGTCTGAAATATTAAGAAGTATAAATATTAAAAATTATAAATTATAGGGTGTTACAATGGTTGCTGTTATTTGATATATACGACTAAACTGTTGAATAGTTGCAGACAGTTAATTGAAATTTATACAGAACCTTTATTGCTAAGTCCCCTATAACAAGTACCACACTTGAATTTAAAAATTAAAGGGTGTAACTATATGGCCCTATCTTTGAAACCGTTACAGACAAACTCGTGAAAATTAGATAGAATGTCAAGTATAAAAACAAATATAAATATTAAAAATAAGAAATTAAAGGGTGCCCCAATTTGTTCTAGTTTGATGTATATGGCTAATCTTTTGAATAGTTATAGACAAACGCTTAGAATACAAACAAATTTAGTTTTACTGTGTCAGCAATAAAAAGTGTAAAAAATAAAGGGTGACCACATAACTGCTAAATTTTCTTGTTTAATCTGCATTCATATTTCGCTCTACGACTTATAAAAAATTTAGACGCAATCTTTCTCGAATATATAATAGAATATAATTAATGTTTAATTGCCGTCCTAAAGATATGTGATTTTAAGTTTGTCTGTTTAGAAGACGGTTTTTTTGCAAGAATTTAAATGGCTTGTAAAAGGAGAAGGCTACATATGGTGGCTTCTCATTACTTAATTTCACTCCTACACAGGCAGATAAAAATTTAGACAGTTAGACGCATAAAAGTAAAATAAGAAAGTCGTTCGAGCATTAAGTGGGTGTACTGTCGGTTGGTGCTAAAGTTGCACTGAAAAAATGTCTAGAAACCAATGATAGTCGTTTGATATTTAAATAGTTATAATATTTGTTGTAAAGTATAGATAAGCAACTTTCTCTTTGAACTTATTTTGGAAATAAGAAGTTAAGATATTTAAGTTTTTAAACTTAATGAAATTATTTTAAAAGAAAATTAAAATGTATTAAAAAATCATAACAGCAGCGTTGCGAATAAAAAACCGAAATTTGAAACTAAAAATATTTTAAAAAATGATTCTTAGAAAGATTTTTCAGTCAGAAAAAAATTAAGCAATTAAAAGATAAATAAGAAAAAATTTTAGCACTTTAAGTTCGTGAAACATTTATGCTGACGTTGTTACTTAAAAAATTACCAAAATAAAAATTTTTATAAAGTTTTGAGTAACTGAATGATAAGATGCAGGAAAAATAATTGAGGCTATTGGGAGATCAAGTCATATAATTCAGTGTCTTTAATATGCTCACAAAAGAGAGAAAAACAAGTGCTCAAGAAGCGTGTCTTCGTTGTGAACCAGAAAAATTTTGTATTAATCATGGATTCGTTTTAAAAAGCTAAAAATTAAACAACTATTCAAAAATTTTTACCCATGAAAAAAATTTGTAAGTGTTGTAGGAAACATTTTGTTTTTTTTTCTTTCATAGATTCATCAAATGTTTTTCAACTTTTGTACGTTATTTTAACCTTAAACTTTAAAAAATCATGTTAATTAACCCGACCAAATTATTAAAATCACCGATATTGACTATTGAAGGTAAAAGCACGTTTCGATGGCCATTTCGCTACTGCTCACTTAGCTCTTCAGGAAACTTCTCACAAACATTCTAAATAAACTAAAGATTTTTGTCCAAACAATAAAGTAAAGACAAAAACCAAAGTTTAAGCAAAAACAACAATAATCAATATTGATTTTATTTTGCCTTATCCACTCTTTCTTCGTTATGATTTTTAGAGAGTGTTTTATGTTGTTGTTTTATATCTTCGTTCGAATACAAGAAAAAAAATATCATATTTTTCTTGGTTATGTTTTGTTACCTGTCACTGCTTTAGAGCCGGCCACCATAAATAAATAAGTTTTAAATATGTTTGTGGGCTGCAGTTGGCCCTTGGCCGCGGGCTGCTCAAACCTGACATCGATATTACCAACACGACCTAAAACACTTGCGACATGTTGTAATTTAAACAAATGCACTCGTTAGCATTTTAGTTTTGAACTTATTTGTTTTTAAATTTTGAACAAATTTTGAACGAAATTAAAATAAAACAAAACATTTCTCATCCTCTTCATAGTTTTGTATTTTAATCTGTATTTATTGCCCTCACACTCACTGTAACTTCAAGTTTATTTTGGTTCGTTATTAAATCTATGAGAGTTTGATCTCTTTGGAATTAGAATGTCACAATTTATGACAAAAACTTAATACACAAACACAACATGTCAAAGTTATTTATGTCTGCACAAATATTAAGGTGGCCTTATCTTTTGCGGTTTTTCGAAATTGATGTGATTTTATAAAAAAAATAATATAAATTTAAAATCCCTTTTAATTAATATTTATATTCTTATATATTTTCGTAACATATATTTATTATTTGGAACAAAATAAAAAAAGCAGTACAGCAAAGTAACCTTGAAACGAAGGCATAAATAATTCTTCATTGATTTACTGTAAATAAATAAAACCAAAAATATTTTTTGAGTTTAAATTATTGAACAAAACTAAACGGAAGACTGGCTTGCAAAACGGAAGTGCTGGAATAAATTGGCGAACGGACAGAATTGTAAATAAATAAATGAAAACAATTTGTTTCACAACTCACACACATACGATTGGGTGTTCTACGCTTAAGGATTCGTGTTAAAAAAAATATATGAAAAAATAATAAATTTATACAGGAAATTGTTAAAATAAAATCCGCTGGCAAATGAAATATAAAATGCAAATAAAAGAAAAAATTTTTCAAGTTGTTATTGACTAATTTGCGACAAAAATAAAACATGTCTTGCTGCAGGCATCATTTGTTAAGATAATTACACATTTCATTGACATTATTCGTAATTCAAGTAGAAAATTTTATTTGTGTGACGTTCTTTCATTCTTTTAAAAATTTTTTTCCTGTAGAGCTGTAAATTAATAATTTTTTTTTTTTGATTTTAATTTGTTACAAATTAGCTAAATTTTGAATTAATTAATTTCACCACAAAAAAAAAAAAAAAAAAATAAATGAAACGAAATTTAAATCAATTCAAACAAATTAGGGGGAAATTAATTTCAATTCGTTTTTATTTCAAATGAATTTTAAAAATGAAATGCAAATTTCTAATTCAAATTAATTTGTCAAAGTGAATAGTAAATCATTTCCATTTCATTTCATTTCATTTGAATTGAATTGATTTTGAATTTATTCAAATGAGTAAGAACAACGAATTGCAATTCAACTCAATAAAATCTTAAATGAATTCCAATCAATTAAATTCAAGAGCCGATTTAGGGCAAATAAAAAAATGTAAAATTTAACTAAACAAATTTGAATTAAATAAAAGAATAATAAATCAATTAAAATTTACTTTTTCGGCTTTGGTTCATTTTTTAATTAAGTTTTACAAAGAAAACTTATTTTTCAAATGTATGCGGACGTTTTCCAAAGAAAACGAAAACTAGAAGCTGGCAGAATGTTATGTTGCATTTTTGGGACCGTCAAGTCCCCCATCAGTATTCTTCGCATCTCTCTACCTTAAGTTGTATACATTGTAAATATCATCTATTTAACCAAGTAATCAATATTAATTTGGTTGGACGAAATTCACACCAAAGCCGAAAAAGTACATTTTTATTGATTTATGAAAATCCATGGTTCAATCCCTGGCCGGGAAAAGATAAAAAGTTATATAAAAGAAAACAATTGTAATTGAGAAAAAAATTAATTGAAAAATATGACGCACAATCGTACTTTTCTATCAAAAATTCAGAGGCCCATAATTGGGAAAATATGGGCGAGCGCCAATTTTTTCACTTGATGTTTTTTTCTTACTTTCCATTTCTCTGTAGCTCCATTTTTTTTTTTTTTCATTTAGGTCACTTCATTGTTCCAAATGATATTGAAAAATTAGAGGCAGGCTTGATGTTTTGCCCGCTACCTCAAAGGACATGGACTGATCTTGCTGATTTTCAATAGCACCTCTTTCGACACTTTGTCTGATCGATTGGCATATTTACATTTTCTCTAGCTTATCTAGTGCCTTGGCAAAGTGTATTTCAACGCTAACACGGACGGACAGACGAACATTGCTCAATCGACTTCGCTGTGCATAAGAAGTCCGAATATATTTTCTTAATGGGATCGGAAATGGATATTGTAGAAATTACAAACGGAATGACAAAATTAGTTATGCCCTCTTTCAACTTTTTGTGCTGAAGGGCATAAAAATAATTTTGACAACAATTGTAATTAAATTTATAATTTTTAGTATTTCCATATTTAAAATTTATTTTTAAATATAAATTTTTCAACGCCAAAATGAGTGAATAGCAAGCAATGATTTTATTCATAAAAAAGATTTATATAACAATAGTGAGAATTAATTTTGTGGTATTTTCAGAAGTATTTTAAAATAAAAAATAATTAATTACTTGACTAGACTTTCTAATTATTAATATATTTTTCCAACTATTTATCAATCAATAAGTTCATTTTATATACGTTGTTTTTGTGCCGCCACATACATTTTCAGGATGACTATTTTCGTTTCCTGGAAGTGCATAGAAAACAGTTTTTAACCTTAAAAAGTTTTATTTGCTTTTTAATGAAATTTCAATTCAAGTTTTCATTGATTCAATTGTTTATATATTTAGAAAAACTATTTTCTTCTATTTAATTATATATATCATTGATGTAATTATTATTTAATAAGAAAATTTTATGCATATTTCTTAATGAAAAATATAATTGAGAGAATTAAAAAATTTAATTAAATTTCAACCTAAAAACACATCAAAATTTTATTAAAGCAAAAAGTTTTTTCGATAAGGATTCAAAAAATTCATTAAATACGAATAATTTCTAGTGAATTCAATTATTTTGCATTTTATAAAATGTCTTTATTGTGGCAGAATAAAACATGAAATATTTGTTGATTAATTTTTGCTCCTGATTTTCGTCTATTGCGTTGGAACTATTTATTGTTAAAATTTTTATAGATTCATTTTCGTTAAATGTGTTGGTGATGTACGTCATTAAATAAAATGTGCAGCCTCACATACGGATGAGTGAAAAAAAAAATACAAAATAAATAAAAAATGTCAATGCATCAAGGAGAATGTGAAGGTTGAGTATTGATTTCGTTAAAAGTGGATGATTTGTTACATTTTCATGAAATAAAAAATGGAAAAAAAAGAAAATCATATTAAATAAAAATGTGTTAACAATGTCATTTTTATTCCTTTTTTAAATTTAAGTTCTGAGAAGAATTTTCTTGGATTTTTTAAATTTTTATAAATTTCAAACTAAAGAAAAGAGAAGCATAATTTTACCTAAATTGTTAAGAAGCTTCTTTAAAGTTTTTTTTTAATGTTTTCTTTGTTGATGACGTATATTTTAATTTTACAATAGAAAAACACATTCCGACGTAGGACGATTAAATTTTAATAGAATTAAATAAGTTTATTGCAAAATGTTAAATAGAAGGAATTTATAAAAAATTCCTTTAAATTGATTCCATTGCCTTTTGTGAAAGAAATGCAATAAAATGCATAATTTTAACACAAGCCAACTTAACAATAAAAAAATATAATTCAAGCAAAAAAAAAAAAAAAAACAAAAAAAAACATGATATTTATGCATCAAATAATGTCACCTATGACGTCACCCTATAATTTTCACGTCCTATGTAATTTTCAGATGTCTATAATTTTTAAAAAGATAATCCCAAACAAATCAAATTACATCACCTATAGGGACGCCCTTTAATTTCTAATTGTTGCTATGATCGACACATAATTACGCATTCTGCATGATTTTTAGTTTTTAACTAAAACATTTCAAAAGGTGGAGCCATAAAAGTCAAATTACACCATCGGTGGGAACACCCTTTGATATTTACATTTGTTTTTATAACTGTCTCTTGCTGTGAATTGGGAAGATACTAACATCGCAAAGAATTTTATGGGTGTCCGTTAGCGTTCAATAGACATGTAAAAATCACGTGTTTTAAAAGGGCACACCCTCTAAATTCTTAAACTATGAATCTTTTTTAAAAACGAGACTAATTTGCAACAATTAAAATAAATCACATTTAGTTCAGTAACGACTAACTTTTGCGGCGACAGGGATAAACAATAAACTTCTCCATTTCAAAGGTCGGCTAAAAATACTTCAAACTAAAAAAAAGAAAATTAATTTGTTTGTATTATGAAAAAAGTAAAAAAGTAAAATTATTTAAAAGAAAATAGAACGATAGGAAAATATTTAAGTTTTTCCAAGGCGAATAAATTACTAGGTGATCGCCATGGCGAATTCATTAGTTTTCGACGTTGTAGAGCACCATGTCGATGTTAAAAATAGCTGACTTAACATAAGGAAGCCAAATTTAATTTTTCCTTCTATCATTATTAGGTACTTTAAATAAAGTTGTACACAGTTGGTTTCTTTCTCCTGTAAATGCAAAAATGCCTCACATTTCATTTTTTTGGTGTTGAAATTTAATTTTATAAAATTTACAATTTTTTACATTTTCAAATTTTTTATTTTTGAAATTATTTTAAAAATTTGACAACAAAGTCGCACATAAATAAAAATCAGCTGGGCTATTAAGACCACCTGGTAAATTAATTCGCCTTGAGTTTTTCCATGTTATAATTTTAATACACTAAACAACAGAAGTATAGCAGTTGCTATCATATTTAAGCTGCTCCATTTTTTTTTATAGATCAAGAGGTGAAAAATTTTTTAAATAAATAATCACGTTCAAAAAAATTATGTCAAATTAGAGACGGAATGATTAAAATGCAAATGGAGTTGTTATTTTCTCTTTTTTTAACCTTCACCACAAGTGGAAAAAGGGCATATCTGAGTTTGTCATTCTGTTTGTAATTTCTAAAATATCAATTTTCGACTCCATATTCTGAATTTATATGCATAGCAAAGTCGATTGTGCAATGTCTGTCTGTTCGTCCATGCCATGTTAGTGTTGAAATCAACTTTACCAAGGCACTAGTTGAGCTAGAAAAAAATTAAATATGCCAATCTTTCAGACAGTGTCGAAAGAAGTGCTGTTGAAAATCAGCAAGATCAGTCCATGTCCTTCGAGGTAGCGGGCGAAATAGCACGCCTGCTTCTAATTTTTCATTTATCATAAAGTAACTCCAATCAAAAAAATAAATAAATGGGGCGATAGAGAATTAAAAAATAAGAAAAAACATCAAGTGAAATAATTTGCGCTCGCTCATATTTTCTGAGTTATAGGTGTCTGAACTTTTCATAGAAAAGTACGAATGTGCGTCATTTTTAATAAAATCAATATAAGTATTATTTAAAAGCTTTTGAAGAGATCTTTCAAAAAATACTAAATTAAAAAGAAATGCTTAACCCATTAATAGCCGACTACATTTTTATGTAAAAAATTCTTTTTTTTTTTAATTCTCTGTTTCTGAAGGGTATTTAAGATACGGCAAAGCCAAATATAGCAATCTTACTTGTTTTCTTTTTAATTTTAATTTCTTTCAGATTTAAACCGTTTTTCTAGGCTGTCTTAAGCACAAGTTCGATTTGAACAATGCAAAAATTAAAAAAAAAAAATCTAAAAAAAATCTGCTCTGTTGGTTGCTGGCATGGGCTGGCAATTCGATGTCGTTACTATCAAATATTTGTTATACAAAAAGTAACAGAAATATAATTTTTTTTTTGTTTAGGACATTCACATTATCAAAAGAAAAAAAAAATAATTTAAACAAAAGTGTTTAAGGAGAGATACTATTTCCAACACAATGGCAGTCAGAAAACAATTCACAGCAGCCAACAAAATATGATTTTTTTATTTATTTATTTATTTGTCACCGGTCCAAATGATGACTTCAATTTCTTTCAACAGTTGCCAAAAGATTTGTTAACCTTTTTGGGTGTCTTCTCGTTTTACTTACAATTTAACATGCAAACAATTTGGACAAACTATAAAAATATGAAATTTTGAAAATGTAGAGAAGTATAAAGAATATTTTGTTGACATGCAAATATTTGTATGTATGTAGTTGTGTAAATATGTATATGCGACAAAGATGTCATTGATTTATTTAGATATTTATTTTTAGTTTTAGTTTAAAAGACTTTTCAAAATAAAACTATTTTTAAAGGAAGTCTTAACAAATTTTTAAAAGCTGTTTGAAAGTATAAATTGCAATCAAAGTTAAAAATATTAAAATAATAAAAAATTCTATTTATTAACAAAATGCAAATGAGTTTATTAGAAATTTAAAAATTGTTTTTATTATAAAGTAATTAAATTTCAATTTATACTTTTATTAAACAATATGAAATTCTAGGAATTTAAAAATTAATAAAACATTTTAATTAAGTCAATATTTTTTATTTTAAATTAAATTATTTGACATTATTGAAGTTACTTGTATTTTTAATTTAAAACTTTTAGATTTTATAGCCCGTTTCCTTCTAGAATGAATAGTTATTGAGATAAATGGGTTTAAAGTTTTTTTCTACCTACAAAATTCTACATTTTTTGTGATCAACCATGCATAGCTATCGTGATGGTTGTGTTAAAAAAAATTGAATATTTTATTTAAAAAAAAAAAAAAACAATTTATTTTTTAGTGATCACAAATTTAAGCCCGTTTTCTCTTACGACGCGTAGTTATAGAGATGAATGTGTTTAAAGTTTTTTATATAGAAAATTAAATTTTGTGGTTAAAAATATAATTTTTTGCTTAAAAAAACATTTTTTTTTTGTGATCACAAATTCAAGACCGTTGGCTTCTAGGACACACAGTTATCGACATAATTAGGTTTTAAGTTTTTTGGATTAAAAATTGAATTTTGGGGACAAAAATTAAATTTTTCAGTCAAAAAACATCGTTTTTCTTAAGGATCAAAGATTTTTTAGTAGATCACAAATTAAAGCCTGATTCCTTCTAGAACGCATAGTTATCGAGATGTAAGAGTTGAAAGTTTTTAAGAAAATTTTTATATTTTAGAGCCTAAAATTTAATTTTTTGGTCAAATATCTACTTATGATCACAGTGATCACAGATTTAACTTAATTTTTTTTTGAAAGTTTCAAACTAATTTTGTTAAAGTGGTAAATATATCGAAATAACTTTTTTATAATCAATGAATTAAAATTTATTATTTACATTTATTAACTTAATTTCTAAGAATCTTTAGGAAAAAAAATTATTTACAAATGTATGCGGACGTTTCCCAAAGAAAACAAGAAAATGAACCTAAGCCAGAAAATAATAAAATTTTTTTATTATCTTAAAAAATATTTCTCAATAAAATTGTTTCGCATTGTTCGTATATTTTAACAGCCGACAAAATATTGTAATTATCATAGTTGTGTGAAATGATGCTCTGTTTCCGATAGATTTCGAAGCAAAACTGTGGCATGTCATGGTATCCAAGGGCAAATGAACATTATGTCGCATTCAAAAATGTTGAAAAACGTCGTTTTGTTTTAGTATGGACATAATGTCACTAATGAAAGTGTCCTAATATCCGCATTTAAAACAATGAAGGCTTCGCTTACTAAAGATTTTTTGTATAGCCTTTGGCCAAGATCCCAAGAATTTTTTCCCCTTTAATAAAATCAACACCGGCTTCGCTTACCAAGGATTTTCTGCAAGAAGGTTTATAAAAACGTTGCATATTTCTCACAAGAAATACCATAAAATATATTTGTAATATCCATGGTCGTTATGACTCTTTGTTGATGGACATAAGGTCCTTGAACGTTATGACTTGCCACTTAGCAAAACGAAAACAAGACAAAACACCCAAATATCGCTCAATTACATTTCTTATTAGAGTTTGTGACTTGTTATCTAATTTATCTTTTTCAGGCTAATAGCATGTTCACACATTACTCAATATTCAGGTTTTTTCAATAAAAGCCATTATTGAGCTCAATATTCCATACAAAATCTCAATAATTTATTGCGCAATAAGCACGAAATTGTTATAATATTGAATAGAGATTAAAATACAACACCGTTCAAAAACCTCAGACACAAACCAATGCCGTCTAAACCAAACTAATTTTGTCAATACACAAAATTTTGACTCAATAAAAGTACTTGTATGAACACACTATAAGGACCGCTCAATAATTAAGCATCGTAGCCTCCATAGTGTAAGAGAATATAGGAGCAAAACTCGCTACTTTTAAATTTATCTTTGATACAACTGGAACAATATGGCTGTTGTGAGATGATCCAGGCAATCTAGGCACTCTGTCTTTTAATTCTACATTTGCATTGCAAACGGCATTTAAATAGTTAATAAAGACTGTTGATTTTTACAAATTTAATAATTAAAAAACTTAAGTGAAAAATCAGGTATGTGATGGAAATCGATCGATTTGAAAACGATTCGTTTTGGGATACGATATCAAGGGTCAAATTACGCTACTGAATATCGATCGAATATCTCATCAACAAATCTTGATATTTTCTTTAGGAAACTGTGTAGCTGTCTTTATCATACCCTTTTGAAAATATGGCCTGAATATAAATTCCCGGCAAAAATGTTAAACTTTTTTTATACTTTTTTATAGCGCAATAGACAATTTGCAATAATGGGATATATAGATCAGAAATTTGAAAGTCAGCAAGAGATTTGGTTGGGAGATGTGGCTTAATAATAGCTTTAATTTAAGGCTGCTGTAGTCATAGTGGTAAGCACGTCGACTACAAACCAGGTTGGCCAGGTTTCAATATATTCAGAATTTAACAATGCAGCACTCAGCCTCCTTCGTCGATACTTCTACGTAGAACATTCGCCTGCGAAGTAAAATAACTAATAAAATGGCTTTACTCTCTCCACCTGTTCTTTTCTCTCCTCTATCCCTCTACTATAGAATGAAGCGTGGTTACACTACTACTTCTCCTTAAAAAAAAGTAATTGAATTGCACTTCCTTTTGTTTAGTGAGTTATTTTTAACATCAACGTGGTGCTCTGCAACAACAAAATTACATAAAATGCAGCATTGCGGCCACCTTATATTTAATTTGCCTTAAAATTGTATTTAGTAATTCCCCTTGAAAAGTTTGTATTTTGTTTTAATTAAAATTAAAAGTTTCATTTTTGTACTTTTTTTTTGTTGTAATTAAGAAATATAACACAATTTGCTTTTGAAATATTTATTTTTTTTTTCAGATTTCCGTTTGAGTTGTAGAATTTTGACCACTTAAATGCTGTTTAATTTTTTGGGCCACATCGTTCATTGAATTCATAAAGTTTTGCCAAACTTGACTCAATTTCTCAGCAATTTGCTGAGCATGCTGCGAGAATATATTACCGCTGTTTGCATTATTCTGATTTAAATCATCCAATTCAGTCTGACGCTTGCGACGACGACTTAAAGCCTGATTTATATTGTCATCAGCGTTTATCAATTTTCTCTTACGGCTGACATTAGTTTTCTTGTTTGTTGTTGACTTTTTTCTAGCCGCCATTTTAGCTCTGCGGGCATAAGCACGACGGCGTCTTTCTACTACATCTAAGTCATCTGTGTTAGTTGGTAATCCCTTGCCTCCTCCACCACCTCCTGTACCGGCACCACCATGATGGCAAGGAGAACGTTTGCCTCCATAGTTTACAAATGATAGAAGGGCAGTGCTAAAAAAAAAAAAATATATTTCTAACAGATTTTATGTTACTGTCAACAAGATTAACAAAATATTTGTTTACCTTAACTTTTATCTGGATTCTATTTCAAGCAAAGACAAGCCAATATATTATTTAGTTTTTTGTGTTAAATTAAAAATAATGTAATTAAATTAATCATATTTTTTATACCCCTCACAACAGGTGGAAAGTATTTATACGTTTGCCATTCCGCTTATGATATATACAACATTCATTTCGATCGGTTTGAAATACGGAGTAACCCGCCAGCTTTTCCAAAGTTCAAAATAATTTACATGCTTTGAATCTCCACTCTCCCCTTTATCCACTCTCTTTTAGACATTTTCTAATGATAATAAAATCCCAAGTATTTAACATTTTTTAAGCCTGTTTTTATTATGAAAAGTTAATTTCCAATTGAAAACATTTCAAAATTTTGTTTCAAAATCTAGGATAAAAAAAAATTCCAGATAAATAATTTAAAAATAAGTTTTACAAAGAAAAATTAAAATTAAAATTTGGAAAAATAAAATTACACCAAAATAAAACAACAGTGGAACACCTCAACGAAAACCAGGATGAATGATTACATCATCTTTTAAAACGTGCCACAAAGGAACTTAGAAATTGTAGGCCAAGTTACCACTTTGGAATTTAACATGTGACACTTGATCGGCCGAAGAGTATTGCAAGCCGTTGCGTGGGCCAGTTGTTGTCGTTGCACCAGGTGAGGATGTGGTGGAGAAATTATTCGTATGTGAAGCTTCTGTGGGTGTTGCGTAGTATTGTTGTTGTTCAGCAAAAGCTTGCTGCTGTTGTTGTTGCTGTTGATGTTGTCCGTGCAAATAACCGGCATACTCTTCGGCCGTCAAGAATTGATTGTTCTGTTGATGTTGGCTACTCATGGTAGCGGGAAGAGAGGTAGCAGGGTGATCTAAATACAGTTGTTTCAAAAGTTGATCTTGCTGTTGTTGGGCATATAAATTTTGTTGTTGCTGCTGCTGCTGTTGCTGCTGGGCATAGAAAGATCTTAACTGATCAGAATATTGCGGTTGGCCTTGTTGTTGTGGTTGGCGTTGCAAAGACTGCAATTGCTGCAACGTTTGAGCGTATTGGGCAGCAGCTGCTTGATAAGTAGTTTCTTGTGGTACAGCAGCAGAAGCAGCAGGACTGTACTGGTTTTGTTGGGCATATGGCATCTGCTGTGGTTGGAACTGTTGGTACTGAGGACTATTTCCCATGGGTGCGTACTGTAAGAAAAAAAAAAAGAGTGAAAATTATAAAATTTTGCAAAAAATTTATTTGCATCATAAAAATATTCTTTCATTTTGTTGGTGTTGCGTGATTGTAGTTATTGCTCACCATCGATGTCTTCATGTTCATGGCGTTGATTTATTGCTTTCCACGTTTAATTTTTGTTTTAAATTTTTATTAAATTTTTATTTATTTTAAATTTATCGTTGTTCTTTTTCAATTAAAATTTAATTTTAAAGATTTTTAAATATTTTTCTTTTGAAAATAATGATTTTTTTTATTGACTAAAAATTCCAAGAAGAGTTTTTTCAAAAATTTCTCTGGCATTGTACAGTGAAGCTTATTTGAAACCAATAAAACATTTTGGTTATTTCTGAAAGTGTTGAAATGTGTTTCAAAGTGGACTCATTAAGGCATGAGGAAGATTCTTATGGAGAGAAACAACATAAATTAAGTCAATTATCTAAAGTTGTTAAACATTTGACGTCAATCAAAATAAAGGCGTGTTAGGATTATCCTTGTTATACCTCAATAAGGGTGTATAAATATTAAATTATGGCTGTCTATAATAAAAATTGTGTTTGTTTTATCTGCTAAGTTTCTACTTCGACTTGAAAAATTGTTTCTTCTGTATTGGCATTGAGGGTAAAGTCACAAGGAGGGTAAAGTCACAAGGAGGACAAAGAATGCTTGAAAAGTCTCAGTAAAGGCACGTTAAAGACTTGAACAAAGTTTGAAGTTTTAGAAATAATAACACACAGCTGCATCTGGCCTGATGATTATTCTATTGAATTTAGAATTTTTTTTTTCGTTTTTTTTCTCTTTCTGTCTTTCTCTGTCGTAATATTTTAAAATAAATTTAAGGTCTGTTTAAGCTGCTTTTAGGTGACATGTTCTTTACATATGACCAAGGCGAGTCAATTACTAGTTGGTCGCAATGGCAAACTCGTTAGTTTTCGCCGTTGTATAGCACCTCGTTGATGTCAAAAATGCCTGTCTGAACAAAAATAATACGAATTTAATTTATCATTCTATCATCATTTGGTACTTTAAATGAAGTTGTACCCAGTTGGTTTCTTTCTCCTGTAAATGCAGCAATACCTCACATTTCATTATTTCGCTTTTGAAATTTAGTTTTATAAAATTTACAATTCAAATTTCAAATTATTTTGTTTTTAAAATTATTTTTAAAATTTGACAACAACGTCGAACATAAACAAAAATCAGGTGGGCTTTTAAGGCCACGTGTAAATTAATTCGCCTTGCATATGACTTAGACAGTTTAAAAATACGTGTGTAATTTCACATGTCAGTCAATATTTTTAATTCAGAGACGACTCTTAATTTCTGTGTTTTTTTTTTTTTTTTGGTTTGAAATACAGCTGATGTCAGATATTTTGTCAAACCGAATCAGAACGCTTTTACACAAGAGAGGTTTTAATTTGATCACACACCAAGATCGTATTTTGCAGTGTAAAATTTGACAGCTCGTATGTAAGAATCATGACTGTCATATGACTGAAATTTTGATCACAAAAAATTTTCTAACTGCCCATTTCTTTTTAGATGCTTCAAAATCAGAAATGTATGAATATATATTTATTATAAATATTATTAATAAACTTGAAACAAAAGCTATTAAAAATATTTCAATTTTAAAAACATCATTGATTAAATCAGACCGCTTTATTTTACTGAAGCAACAATGTGGCCTTTATAATTAATTGCACAGATGCATGCAAAACTCAATTAATTGAAAAAATAAAAAAATTATAATACAAAATACAAAAACGTGTTCAAATGTGTTAAATAAAATCGCCCAGTGTAAAACAACAAGTTATAAATAAATGCATTTGCTTGCAGAGCGATGCCACAACAAGCAACAGTGCGTTTAATAAAATGATAAAAATTTAAATAAAAACGAAAACAAAAAGCATTTGGATTTGACAAGCTACAAGATGTTGCTACCGCTACGGAAAGTCCACATTTTATTTAAGAGAACAATCTTCTTATTGATGATGATCATACAAAATGGTTTCAGCAAACCGCAGGTAATTATGAGAACTTATTTGGCATAAAACAATTTTACAGGATTTTGTTGTTATAATTTTAAGGATACCAGCATGTCTGAGAAAGTGGCCAGCCAGACTCTAACGTTGGCTGGCAATATAGCCGAAATGGTTGGCAATGCTGGCATGATAAGTGAAAATAAAAGTTTTGATTTACCTTTTGCCAGTGCGAATTCAGAAACTTTAGTAGGCACTGGGGCAGCTATAAGAAATAATGATCGCGATGAAGATTCCTCAGAAGAGGAGCGACTAAAACGTTCTTTAGATTCCCAAATACTTAAGAACTCATTAGTAGGTGAAGAGTTCTTGTTAGCATTGCCTTTCTATCATTTAAAATTACATAGAGGCAAACGTTCTCCATGTCATCATGGTGGTGCCGGTACGGGAGCTGGTGGAGGAGGCATGGGATTACCAACTAACACAGATGACTTAGATGTAGTAGAAAGACGCCGTCGTGCTTATGCCCGCAGAGCTAAAATGGCGGCTAGAAAAAAGTCAACAACAAACAAGAAAACTAATGTCAGCCGTAAGAGAAAATTGATTAACGCTGATGACAATATTAATCAGGCTTTAACTCGTCGTCGCAAGCGTCAGACTGAATTGGATGATTTAAATCAGAATAATGCAAACAGTGGTAATATATTCTCGCAGCATGCTCAGCAAATTGCTGAGAAATTGAGTCAAGTTTGGCAAAACTTTATGAATTCAATGAACGATGTGGCCCAAAAAATTAAACAGCATTTAAGTGGTCAAAATTCTACAACTCAAACGGAAATCTGAAAAAAAAAATAAATAAATATTTCAAAAGCAAATTGTTTTATATTTCTTAAATACAAAAAAAAAGGGTAAAAAAATGAAACTTTCAATTTTTAATGAAACAAAGTACAAACTTTTTAAGAGGAATTACTAAATACAATTTCAAGTCAAATTAATTATAAGGTGGCCGCAATGCCACATTTTATGTAATTGTGTTGTTGCAGAGCACCACGTTGATGTTAAAAATAAATCACTAGACAAAAGGAAGCCCAATTCAATTTTTTTTAAAGAGAAGAAGCACTTCAGGCGACAATGCCACCACGCGTCATTCTTTAGGAAAGGGATAGAAGAGAGAAAAGAACAGGTGGAAAGAGTAAAGCCGTTTTATTAGTTATTTTACTTCGCCGGCGAATGTTCTACGCAGAAGTACCGACGAAGGAGGCTGCGTGCTGTATTGTTCAATTCTGATTATGCATTAAGACCATTCAAAAGAAAAGAACATATTTTTAATTTGTTGGTTGCCGCAGGGATTGAACCGTGAATCAATCAATTCAAACCCGAATCGTGACCAACCTTATTTATAGTCAACGTTCTCACTACCTTGACTACAGCTACCTCGTTTATTTTTATCATTTTATTTATTCTTCTTTTATCATTTGGTACTTTAAATGAACTTGTACTAGTTGTTTCCTTGTTTCACACGGCAGTTTTTGATGTTGAAAATTAATTTAAAAAAATTTTTTACTTTTTCAAATATTTTGAATTTTTATTTTTTTTTTTTTTATTTTAATATTTTGTCAACAGCGTTAAAAACGAAACTTAAGCAATTTAAAAAAGTCTGCAAAGAAAGGTGTTAGAAGAAGATTTGAAGGTTTGAATGATTCCGAAAGATGATTGGTTCTTTCTTAAATTTTGTTTTTATAAAGCAGACACTTTTTAAGTTTAAATTTATTTCTTATACTTCTTAGCGTTGTCTCTCACTCTGTGTAAATGTAAAGAGTCTGTCAGTTGCTCTTCAAAAGATCGTGAAAATGACGTCTCTGAGAGGCCACTAATTAACTCCTATTTTCATATCTTCTGTTAACATATCGAGTTTCTAACTATTAGGGCTTTAGATGTAGAGGCCTGTGATAGAAATACAAACAGACATTGTAGCGAAGTTTAATAGTTATGTTTTCCTCTTGGGAACGAAACCCTAACAAGGACTCTTTTTTCATACTTAAATTTTAAAATTAAAATGTTTTGATTGTTTCCACTTTGTGGCCAAAGAATGAGAAGAGAATTTAAAAAAATATGAATTAAAAATATTCCATGTTCCAAAACTGGATTTTTTTCCTATTTTTTTAAAGGAAGCGGAAAGGGTTCTGAACAGATCTCAAATTTAAAAAAATGTTTAAGATGGTAAAAATCGTGACACTTTTATTCAATGTTATAGCTTAGAACACGAAGAATGAATTAGTTGTTTGCAGCTTGCCTCTAACTGTCAGTTAAAACCGTCATTAAACTCTGCAACAAGGCGAATAAATTACCAGGTGGCAGCGTAGGCGAATTTAGTATTTTTTGCTGGTATACACGACTGTCAAACTCCATATATAAAAAATATACACAAATTTTTTATATATGGAGTTTGACAGTGGTGTACGCCAGCAAAAAATACTGAATTCGCCTACGGTGCCACCTGGTAATCGATTTGCCTTGCTCTGCAATTTCGTATTTCTTAGATTTGATGTAAATCAAAATTTCGTTTAACAAAAACAAAAGAGAAATTGAAAAGAGATACCTAAACTAAAAGTGTTTTAAAATTCTAACAATTATTCAACATGCCAGCGGATATGTACAACAACAAAAAATGTTATAAACAAAAAAAAAATTGTACACGAAGATACAAAACAAAAATTCTGATAAAACAATGAAAGCATTTCCGTTATGCTTACAAAGACCATAATCATTGTCATCTTCTCCATAACCAAAATTATAAAATGTAATTATAATTGTTATTGTAGCGGTAGCTGTTATTAAAAACAACAACATTAATAACTAACCGTGATTTCGGTGTTTATTCAAAAACTTGAAAACAATTGATAATAAAACCTGTAATTAAACCAATTAAAAAGACCATTAAAAGGGAACTCAAACAAAAGAATCCAATTTAGTCATTAACAGAGCATTATAGCCGCCATTAGAGACAATAATTAATAATTCCATATTAATACAGTAAGAGCCATTAAAAATTGGTTTTAAGGAAAAAAAAATCTTTAATTTTTTTTTTTAATCTTTAAGCAGCTTTAACAGGTTAAAAGACCTAAACTGGCAAAAATTTGAAAAATGAATTATAAGAATTCCATGAGAAGATTTGGTTTTGATACCAAGAGAGTTTATCGCCTGGCAATGCTGGTATTGGTGGTGGTTACTCTACAAAACTTTCATAAGAATGTGCAGGGAAAAGCTATTTCTTATGGTCAGGTAAAATAAAAATCATTTAGTAGAAATAATTTTAGCGAGCATCTATCCGAATTTTATTCGAATAATATTTTAAAAAGCATTAAAACATATTTTGAATTTTTCCTGTTTTATCACTAGAAATTTATTCGAATAAAATCAAACTTTATTCGAATATAAACATTATTCGAATATTATCATTATTCGAATATTATTTTTATTTTATTTAAAATTTTATTCGTTTATTTAATCAACGAAAACGAATGAAAATTAAATCGATTACATTTTGGTAAAATTTTTTTTAATTAAAGTATTCGATTAAATGAAATCCTATTATAATAAAATTCGAATAATTAGTAACCCTGCCCAAAGACAGCTGGGACAACTATTAAACGTGCACAATTAGTTATAGAGTCCTTAATATTATTAATAATTTTTTATCCTAAACGAGTTCCTATACGAATTTTATTCGAATAATATTTTAGAAGGCATAAAAACACATTTTGAATTTTTTCTATTTTATCACTCGAAATTTATTCGAATATTAATCGAAAAATATTCTAAAATTATTCTAAAATTATTCGAATATTATTTGTACTTTTTTAAATTTTTATTCGTTTATTTATTCAAAGGAAATTAATGAAAATTAACTCGATTACGTTTTGTTAAAAAAAATTGTTAAAGTATTCGATTAAAATTGAAATAAAATTCGAATAATTACTAACACTGACCAAAGTCAGCTGTTACCATCATTAAACGTACATAATAAGTTACAGAGTCCTTAATAATATTAATAATTTTAATCCTCTTTTGTTTTTTTCAACATTTAACACCACAACCATTGAAATGTGTAAAAACGAAATATAAAAAAAAACAAAAACAATAACAATTAGAAAACAACAACCCTAAAATTCTTACAGAGACCTTCGTCTCTAATACAACTGCGTCAGAAACGTGATAATTTTGCTAATAAACAACAACATCAGCAGAAGCGTGACGGAAGTACTGATGACTATTATTACGATGATAATTATGATGTTTTACCTGGTTTATCGGCCAGTTCCCCAACTCCTACTTTGGAAGATCAAATTGCTGAAAAGGCAAAACAAATTGCACAAAGTTTTACAAATATGTGGCAGTCATTAAGTGATTCAGTACGACATTGTTTCGATGCCTTGCAAGCTATGTTCGGTGATGATGAGGTTGACAAAGCAGAACTAACTCCAGAACAAGAGCAAGAGTTACTTGAGAATATGAAGCGGCAATACCGCACAAAACAGGACTACGATAATGAAGTTTTTTAGAATGTTTTTTTTAAATGATTATGAAGAATAACTAAAGAAATAAATAGACTTTGTTTATACCAACAAAAGCGTTTACAAAAAGGCACAAATTGTTGTTTTTCATTAAAAAGGATAAAAGCAGGTAGCGGCAAATAATTAAGTAATTTAAATAATTTTGTTGTGGAATTACTTGTTTATAATTTCTAGCGTGTGTTTAGCATTAAATTTCTGGGTGGTTTTTAAGGAGTTTTACTAAAGAAATTAACAACAAAAAATTGTTGAGGACATTTCTTCAAGTTTAAACAAATAAAGGTATAAAAGGAACGAGGATCAGATAGGAAATTTTAACGAAAAAATATAAATTTAGTTTTTTTCAGTTGATTTTGTCTTTGTTTTTTAGATGAGTTTTATTATTCTTTTTTATTATTTCTTTTATTAAACTTTTTAAAAAAGTACTTTTTTAAAAGTGTACTTTTTTAAAAGTGTACTTTTCATAAAAGCGTACTTTTTATGTACGCAATTTTTCTCAAGGGGTTGTTTAAACAAATTAATATTTTAACGAGGTATCTCTTTCAAAAAATGCTGTTTAAGAATTTTTTCTTTTTCCCCTTTATTTGAAACTCCAATTTAAACACCTTTACGGCATTTACACTATGCAATTTTTCATGAAATTTAGCATGAAATTTGTGTTTGGTAGAGAAGCAATATAGCATTGCTTGAGTTTTGAGAGGATGTTTTTGTTGGTTGTTTTGTTAAAAATAACAAAATCGCAGCAGCTTACAAGGAGAATTGATAAAAATTACTTTAAAAAATGGCTTAGTGTAAATGTTAACTTTTTCTGAAAGGCAATTTTTAATACGTTTCCTTATATTTTCAAACTTTTTTTTCTAAGGTTCTCATAAATTTTTTCCTCATATATCTTTTAAGACACTATTAAAAAAGTATCCGGCTACTTCAGGTCTTATATACCCTTCACCATGTTTGTATTACCCCATGCTTCATAGTGCAAATTTCCTATTTAATAATTTAAATAAAAAGCGACATAAGAATTTTTTTCTACCATAACGTTTCCCTGAAACATTTTTTTTTCAAAACTTGTAAATTTTGCTAAGGGTTGTTGTCCTAGCTTAGAAAATGAAAAGGTTGTTTTTATAAATTTAAAAAAGTACTAAATAAAAATTTATATTAAAAAGGGCTCTTAATAGGTTAAGCATTTTTAAAATTTTTTGAGTGATTTTTAAAAGATCTTTTCAAAAGTTGTTCATTCCGTTTATAATTTCTACAATCTCAATTTCCGACCCCATAAAGTATACGAGACGTTCGGAATTCTTATGCATAACGTATTCGATTGACTGATGTACGTCTGTCCATCAGTGTTAGTATTGAAATCAATTTGTCAAGTCACTGGATGAGCTAGAAAAAAATTTTAATAAGCCAATTGATCAGACATAGCTTTGAAAATTTCGCTGTTGAACATCAACAAAATCCGTCCACGTCCTTCGAGGAAGCGGAAAAAATCCCACACAAGACTCTAATTTTTCGAAATCATTTTAAACAATGAAGTAACCTCAATTAAAAAAAATAAATATATAAGGCGATAAAGAATTAAAAAAATAAGAAAATTAAAAAAATAAGAAAATTAAAAGAAGTGAAAAAATTTGCGCTCGCCCATATTTTCCAAGTTATGGGCCTCAGAACTTTTCATAGAAAAGTACGATTGTGCGTAATATTTTTTAAGGTTTCATTATGGGTATCATTAAAAAGCTTTTGAAAAGAGATTTCAGAAAATACTAAAATTTCTTGAAAATGCTTAACCCATTAAGAGCTGGTGACATTTTTTTGTTAAATTTTTTTTTTTATTTTTTAATTCTCTGTCACCTCAATATTTGTGTTTTTGATTGGCGTTACTTTAATAAACTAGATTTACATACATGGTGAAGCGTATATAAGATTCGGCATAGCCAAATACAGCACTCTTACTTGTTTTTCAATATTTTTAAATTCTCAATTTCCTCATGTTTTTTTTTATTGATTTGTTAAAAAAAAAAATAAAATGGAAAAATTAGAGGCAGTGGTTATGTTTTAGACATTGAGCGGTCTGGTTTTTGGAAACTATATCTGATCGATTAGCGTTTTTAAATTTTCTCTAGCTCATCTAGTCTCTTGGCCAAGTTGATTTAACATGGGCCGACAGACGGACATAGCTCAATCGACTTCGCTATGCATAAGAACTCAGATAATTTTGTGGAGTTTGGAAATGGAAATTTTAAACGGAACGACAAGGTAAGATATACCGTTTTTCCAGCTCTGGTGTTTTACGTAACTCAAATCATTTTAAATTCTCCGGTACTGTTTTTAGAAAAAAAAA
The DNA here is from genome assembly GCA_937654795.1 of Cistogaster globosa. Lineage (NCBI taxonomy): Eukaryota > Metazoa > Arthropoda > Insecta > Diptera > Tachinidae > Cistogaster > Cistogaster globosa. Next base: position 118,435,838 of record OW569406.1, on the reverse strand, counting down.
TATATTTTAAAACACCCATTTTTAAATATTAAAAACTGTAATAAATAAAACATGCGATGGGATTGAAAAAAAACTCTAGATGAAACAGGAAATTGTTTGTTTTTTATCAAATCACTGCATGCAATAATGTGTTAAGTAAAGTTAAAATCTTTACATCTTAAATAGAAAATAAAAATACTTTTTTATTAATTGTTGTTATTAAATTCAAAACAAAATTGAATTAAATTAATTAAAATATGAAATAAATAGAAACAAGCATTTCAGCGAAATAAAATAAAATCTATAAATTAAAGTCAGCTTTCGACCAGTTAAAGTTTAAAAATTTGACAGTGAAATAAATTAAAACGCAACCATGATTGCAGGTGTTAAGATTATGATGGTCTTGTTGAGCTTAATAATTTTGAATGAAAACGTGCAAGGAAAACCGCAGGTTTGTAAAAATATCTAAAATTAAAAAAATAATTTGTTTGTTGTAAAATTTTTATTTTCTTTCACCGAAACTTTTCTGCAGGATATACAAGAGGCTGCCCTATTGGCTGCTGCCCAAGTCAAGGATACCATTGACAATGGTGCCGTTGCTAAAGATAAAAAAGAATTTGAATTTTTTGGAGCTAAAATAAAAAATGATATGGAAGTAGGATTTGGTGATGCAGTGCGATCAAAGCGCAGCAATCACGAGTCAATAGCTTTTGAGAATAATAAGAGGACTGCGCTTTTTAATGATAATATAATTAATTCCCATGAAAATATAATAACTAAGCGAGATACTAACAATAATGATGATTCTTCTTCCTCTTCCTCCTCTTCTTCTTCTTCTTCTTCATCTTCCTCTTCATCCTCCTCAGAATCTGAGGAAAATTAAAGAAAAAAAAAATATAATTATTTTTGCTTTCTTAGTGTAATTAAATGAATAAAACTTAATTTTTGCAAACAAAAAAAAATTGACTTCAAAACAGACAAAATTAAAATCATATTTCTTTAGGACGGTAATTAAACATTAATTATATTCCATTATATTCGAGAAAGATTGCGTCAGGATTTTTTATATGACGTAGAACGAAATATGAATGCAGATTAAACAAGAAAATTTAGCAGTTACATATGTGGTCACCCTTTATTATGTACGCTTTTTACTGCTGACACAGTAAAACAAAGTTTGTTTGAATTCTAAACGTTTGTCTATAACTGTTCAAAATATTGGTCACATACATCAAATAACAAATAATTGGGGCACCCTTTAATTTCTAATTTTAAATATTTATACTTGTTTTTATATTTGATATAGTAATGGACATTCTGTCTAATTTTCAAGAGTTTGTCTATAACGGTTTCAAAGATAAGGCCATATAGGGACACCCTTTAATTTTTAGTTTCAAGTGTGGTACTTGTTATAGGGGACTTAGCAATTTAGGTTCCGTGCAAATTTCAATCAACTGTCTGCAACTGTTCAACAGTTTGGTCGTATACATCAAATAACAGAAACTATTGTAACACCCTATAATTTATAATTTTAAATATTTGAACTTCCAAAGTAGCGGGCATTCTGTTTAATTTTCAAGAGTTTGTATATAACGGTTGAACATATAGGACCATATAGGTCAATTTACATTAAATATAGGAACACCTTTTAATATCTAAATTTAAATTTTATACTTGTTGTTGTAGCGAACTTAGCAACACATGTCTTTATAAATTTCAGCTGTCTGTCTGTAGCGGTTCCAAGGTTTGGTTACATACATCAAATTACATCAACTATTGGTATACCCTTTAATTTATAATTTTGAATGTTTATACTTTTTTATATAACGTTCATAGTAATTGACATCCTGTCCAATATGCGGTTCAAAAGATAGGCGCATACTAGACAATTAATGTCACCTATGGGGACACCCTTTATTTTTAGATATATTTTTGTACTGTTTTTTGCTATTGGGAGCTAAATTTTATGAAGTGCACTTTACGCATCATAATACACTTAAAAAACATGTTTGTTGTATGGGGACACCCTTTAATTTTTGAGATTAGCATAATCAATCAAATTAAAAAAAAATTACAAAATCGGATGACGTGAAAAAATTATATTTCCACAAAAATTGATTTGGTCAATGTTAATTTTAGTAGAAAAATAAAACACAAATACATTTGCTACACTGGAAAAACAAATAATTTTTTTAATATTTACGATTTATTAGGTGGCCAGTATATTTAATAGATCGCTACAACCATCTTTAGAATTCTTTGTATACGATTATTTGTGACATAAGCAAATGGTAATTGATAAACCAAGGAGGAGCAAAATAAGAAAAGCGAGTTTTCAGTAAAAATTATTTCTCTTATCTTACAATCATTTGATATGGCAATGTTGGACAGACTTTGTGTGAATGCTCTATACCATTTTTAGTTTCAAAGGCGGAAAATAAATAATGGCTTGAAAAAGTTTCGCATTTGAATATAAGTACGACTGAAAACAGTATCGAGTTTGAGTCAAGAGCGTAAGTCATAAAATTTTCGTTCAGAAAAGTCATGGCTAGAGTACCATTTGCTTTCAATCTTTTCGATTTTAAAACGAGCGCATTACCAATTATTATAATCGTGTAGAAGAGGCAAAAAGTCTAAAAAGAATACTAACTGGGATTGTGATATTATTATTTTACAGAAAGACTTAAGTATTGCTTAATCTTCTAAAATTAATTTGAGGAAGAACAGATTTACTTAGATATTATAAATCTATGAAATAAATAATAGTTGTTTGAATTAATCCAACGCTCTAAAAATTTAAATATTTACGATTCATGGCAGTATCAACGACGGCAAAAGTATATTAGAAAATATAAAAGATACCAATGGTCCTTGTTTTAGGGTTAAATAAATACAATACAATTTTAAAAATTTATCAAGATAAAGATTTTCGTTTAAATTCATAATTTCAATAGTAATGTGGCTAAAGTAGCGACTTTTGTAAAACTAAGTGTATAGAAAATAACAAATATATGAAATTAGTTTTTAGTTCAGACTTCTATTTTAATTTCAGAATATTTCTTATTTATAAAGCAGTTTGGTTAAATAGATAATGTTTACAATGTTTAGGTAGATGGATGTGAAAAATGCTGATGACCGATGTAGTGATCAAATGAATGCTGCTGCCTAATTTTCATGGTTCTGTTGTTTTTAGAAAACAACCGCATATATTTGTTAGTTATCTTTGCTAAATTAAAATAATAAAGTAAGAACATGAACTTAAGCCAAGGTACTTTATAATAATAATTTCAAAAAATTAATTATAAATTTTTAATAACGGAATTCATTTTCAATAGAGAAAAAATTTTACGTTTGGGTCTACGAAAAAATTTCAATGTGAAATTAATCCTGAAGTTGAAAACAGTTTTAACAATATAAGAAATTAATTAATTTAAAAAAATATCGTGCTATTTTTTATCCCGATTAAATGAATAAATTACCGGTATTGATTATTGAGGGTAAAAGCACGTCTCGATGGCCATTTCGCTACTGCTCACTTGCTCTTCAGGAAACTTCTCACTAACAATTTAAATAAGATTAAGATTTTTGTCCAAACAATAAAGTAAAGACAAAAATCAAAGTTTTAGCAAAAAACAACAATAATTCACAATGATTTTATTTTTCTTTATTCACTCTATACGGCTGACAGTTAAAAGAATATGAAAAATAAAAATATCACAGCACCACTGCGATAATTTATCTTTGTTTTATCCGCAGGCACTCGAAAATTATTAAATTAAATTAAACCACGAGAATTTTCAATTATATTAATTTATTTAAAAAAATATATTGTCCCCATTAAATTAAAAAATCACCGATATTGATTATTGATTGATTAATTTAATTTAAAAATAGAAAGCGTTTCGTGTTGTAATGATTTATACTTAAAAAAATTAATTCCTAACACTCAGTTACAAATATTTTAAAGCTAATAATTTTATTTGTTATTTTAAACATAGAGAACTGCCTTACTGACTGAGACAGGGAATTGAAAATGAAGTGAGAGAATTAATCAATCCAAATATAAACAAAAATTCCATGCGCGTTTTTTCAATTTTCTTCTATTTTAAATTTGTTCCCCTTTTTTACAGACTGCGGAAAGTTAAAAAAATAAATCGGGAGAAAAAAAGTAGATCACTTGATAAAAATGATATAAAAATACAGAAAACAGCTCCTTTCAAATTATGATGATGCCACTTTCTAATTATTATGTTCCCACGGAATTCATAACTGGAGGAATCTTTTATCGAGAAAATATTTTTCCGTGAGAATTTTCATAATTGGGTTGAATATTTTTAAGTTTTAGGGAATATTTTTTCGCTTTCAATGTTTTCTGTAACTTTGTAAATCACAAAATGGTTTAACCAAATTCTTCATTTAAAGTTTTAAATTCATGGTCACGTGTTTTTAGAAATAAAAAAATAATTCTTGAAAATATTTTAATATGAACGTAATGAAAAGTTTAATTAAAAAAGCCTGAAAGAAATTATGTTTTAGGGTTACAATAAACCTCAAATTTAATGTCAATAGTGCGTACATATTGTTACGAACATAAGATCTGGCAACCCCTGTTGTTTTTTTGGGTGGTAAAAACAGAAGGTGAATAAGTTACTTTCCCCACCATTGGGTGTGTGTATAGAATAATAGGAAAATTAGCCGACGCAATTTGAGCTTCCTCAATGGCTGCGTTGTTAGAGGTGCGTGCTGTAAAACAGAAGATCGTGAGTTCGAGCGCATTTTCGAACATTCGTAAAAAGGAAGAATAATAATTGTGTGTAAGACAATTTAAAATGAAGAAAATGCACTACAAGCCCCCCGGATGGAGGAAGTTAATTATTGTGTGAAGTAATGGCGAGAATATCAGATAATTGTTCTCGCTGTTAGCGGAAGGACGTAACAAAATGATTACAGTGTACGGCAGAATGTTAAGTTGTGGCTATTGGATTAATAGGGATGACTGGTTTGGGTTGTAAAGCAAGGTACAGAGATCTGTGTATAATTTAGGTTACTAAACAAGGCACCGATTAGTTCATATCTCGCCAGAGTAACATGGTAGTGTAGCGTGAATGGCTGCGTTTGTAATAACGCATGTTTAGTAAATACGACACCATAGGATACTAAAAGACGAGTAGGATCAAGTATGCAGCCAGATAGAGCAATAAGAAGTTAAGAAAGTAACGCATTTAAAATGTGCCACAGTGGTATTTGTATTCAAAAGAATCCGTACGTTTGCTCTAAAAGGGAAAAACGTAACAATATTATTAAATTAAATGGACCATTATTATACATATTTCAACAAACGAAACATATCAAAATGTTGATAATTTTCGAAAGTTTCTAAAGATGATTTTTTTTTGCCGATTTTTTTATATAAAAGTCTAACACCCCTGATTGAGCCGTAAAAATACACTGGAACCTCAAGCATAAAATACTTTACAGAAGTAATCTATTGGCTTTGAGAAGAAAACTGACAGTAGTGGTAGTGAATTTAAAATTATTCTAGAAACGCCAAGATGAGTCACTTTCATATTCTTGAATGTAGCGTAAGCATCCAAGTATAATATTTTTACAATCGTCCAGACTATTTTCCCATTAATTTTGGGCGAAAAAGTTAAAACTGCTACGATTTTGTTGATACGTTCTGCAGAGGCACGGAAGTCTCCGAAGTCTTTAGTGAAAAAAAGGGATCAAAACCAAACAGCTGTATTATTAATGCAGCGATGCTGTAGAGGCAGAGCGAACGGTGTAAAATGAAGCAGAAGAAAAAAATAGTGATCCTTGCTCATGAAAAAAAATTTCTGGAAGGATTAACTTAATAAACACGATCACGTATCCAATCATATTAAACACTTTTTGTTGCTCTCGATTTATTTTTGTCTGCGACACGAAATGTACAAACAAAAACATTTTTTGTTTACGTAAAATAAACTGAAGTCACCTGATTGTCAACGTACGTTAGTCTTATAAAATTAAAAGTATCGTTATCCTTGCAGCGTTTTTCATATTTAAAAGCAAAATTTACAAAAAAAACGTGTCTGTATTCAAGGGCACTTATTCATGTCCTTTTTTTATACCTTAAACAATTTGTGTGAAGACTTACTTGAACTGGTTGAGCTGTTTGTTGTTGCAAACGTTGCAATGGTTGTTGGACTTGTTGTTGTTGCTGTTGTTGTTGTTGTTGCCGCTGTTGTACACCTCCATAGTAACGTGTAAAACTCTGTTGTAAACTGGGTGTTTTTAAGCTGAACGAATTTGTATTGGCATCAGTGTGATACGTCAATTGAGCCGGGCATGAATTAATTAAACAGATAATGGCCAACAAACCGAAAGCCGATTTTTTCACTTTGCACACAAACATTTTTAAATTTATTGTTTTATAGTTGTGTAAGTGTATTTCTTAGATCCTTTAAAAGTGAACAAAACAAAAAAAATTAAACGGATTTAATTTTAACTGGCCGTTCGTTGTTCTTTAACACAGTTGTTTTAAGTTCCAATTGATTTTGGCAACTGTTTTGTTTATATATTCTGTTTAACAATTTTATTGTTTTCAAAATATTTCAGGTAATAAACGCTTACGTTGTATGTGACAAATTAAATTTTAAAGAAATTGTTGTTTCTTTTAAATTGCATTTGCAGTTTAAAACCTTCAATAGCAAATAACAGAGAGTAAATAATAGTGATAGTTGGTTAGTATGCCAGGTCAGTCATCATAGCGATAAAACTCAATTGCACATACATACTTACACACACGCATTCATTCAAAATTATTATTCTACTCACAATTAATGCAGAAGACTTTTAACACAAGACACAAATAATTTTATTTAAAATTTTGATACATTTAAATGCCAGTCATACATTTTGTTTGAAAATAGATTTCAATTACTTTAGTAACTGGATTTTTAAGTTTTTAAATTAAAGTTTTTATTATACAAATTTTAATTAATTATTTTGTTTTAATACTAATTTGCAATTTATAAATAATTCAACTTTCTTTTAATTAAGAAAAAAAAAAGTATTTAAATGTGTGAATATTTTTTATTAAATGTTTGAAAATTTAAATTGTTTTTTTAATTCTTTAATGTGTTTAAAAATAAAATAAAAATTTTCATTAATTTTAATATATTCAAATATAAAATAAATTAATCTCTTTGTTATAATATTATCACATTGTATAGAGAACAAATCGGTTAAACTGCATTATGTGACACTGGCGAAACTTATACTTTCCTGATCAGAGTTAAACAACCGAGTTTTGGTTATAAATAAGTATTTCCTTTGAGAATACATTACATAATTGTGTTAAAAAACTTAAATTGTTATTTGTTTTATTTATTAATATTTTTTCTTATTTTCAGTTAATTATTTGGCTACTGGCTCAATTTTTGATTTCAGTTTAAAAATTTGCTTCTTGTTAAATTTAATTTTTTGCATGTTTTAAATTCTTAGAGAATTTATAATATTTAAACTAAATATATTTATTTTTAATTTTTTTAAAACCCCTGTTTCATTATGAAAATCTAAATTGGGGAAATTTCGATTATTCAGTCAGCTTAAGATATTTTTCACAGTTAAGTTTTTCTGAAAAATATCACTTTATTGTTGATACAACTGCTTTCTAATTTATACATTTTCGATTTATTAGTTATAATCCCGTGTAATTTTTTTATTTTTTTATTTTTTCCTGTCATTATTTGGGAACAAATTCTTGACTGTGAAAAGTGAAAAAAATTTGAGGGAAAAAGTTACTTACTTATGAATTGATAAAGGCAAGTTTCAAGTAAATAATCAAATTAGTGTGATGCCACGTTTTTATTTTTTTTATTTTTGTTCCTACGGAATTTATAATTGGAGGAATCTTCTCTTAAAAAAAATTTTTTTCGTAACAAAGAAATTCTGTGAGAATATTCATGATTAAGCTGATTTTAAATTGTTTCTCTTTTTTCTGGACTGTGGAAAGTGAAAAAAATTCAGGGAAAGAAAGTAGGTATCATGAATTATTACAGAAAATTGAATGTGAATAAACAAAATGGCTCCCTTCAAATTACGGTGATGCAACATTTTTATTTCTTTGTTCTCACGGAATTCATATTTGGAGAAATCTTTTCTCGAGAAAAATTTTTCCAAGAAAAAAATTCCATGAAAGTATTTATGAATGGGTTGCTAGATTAGTTTTTAGAAAATATATGTTTTCGTAACTCAATTAAAATTTACATTTTTGGCTTTGGTTAATTTTTTAATTTAATTTTTACAAAGAAAAATTATTTTTCAAAAAATTAAATTAAAAAATGAAAAAAAGCCGAAAAAGTTAATTTTAATCGATTTCTAGTAATCCCCAGTTCAATCCCTGATTGGAAAAAAAATTAAAAAAAATTAATTTTAATTTTAAAATATACATTTCTCTTAGAATAATAACCTTGCTTAAGGAAATATGGATTTTGGTGTGAAATAGAGATTTTAAATGGAAAGTCGAATATTTTTTTCCCGGCGCTTTGGGCAATTTTTTTTTTTTTTAGAGTTTTCTACCATTCTAATTTAAGTAAATATCTTGTTCTTAATGAATTATCGACTTTTTAAAATAATGGCTGATTTTTTGAATCATCAGTCAATTGAGTTAATTTTAATTGTTGACTAGTTTTTATAATTTTACTGCCATATTCATAACATATTAAAATATATTTCAAATGTATTTTAAGACAATTATGGTGTTTCGCAATATCTACATTTTTTCTGTAAATATACACATATTCGCTTAAATATATATATTTTTTTGGTGTAGGATGCAATATTTTTGGGAGAAATGTCGATTGTTGGTGAAACATCAATTGTTGATGAGATATTAACTTTTTCTGCATCGAATTCTTAGCGAAGTATCGAATATTTATTTTTTTTTTGTAATTTTTTTTCTTTTATTTCATCCTTAATCATTTTGCGAATTTTTTATACTCGAAATTTCGAGTTTTCTGCCAAAACTATATTTTGCAGTAAATATTTGATTTATCACTAATTATTTGAAAAATTATCCTCAATTGAAAGAATATGAAAATTTGTAAAAAAAAAAAACGGTGAAAAATAGTTTCCGAAAAAAATTCCCATTCTTAGTTAGTACTTAAATTTTTAATGTCACACTCAGGGGATGACCCGTACTCGAGCAATGCTTCGTGGGAAAAGAGATAGAGGGAATAGTGCTTGTAAACATTCGATTTAAATATTCCAACATTGAAAGTTACAAAAAAGACTACTGCAGAAAGATGATTTTACTTAGAAACTGTTTGGGTATAAAAATAAATCTCTCTGTAATGCATAGTGCGGTTCTCGTGCGGATATGGAGAACCAATTCTCTTATCTCAATAGAAAACATTCCATTGTAGTATCGATAAAACAGCGAAACACAACCCACATTGCGTCGTTGTTCAAGAGAGTCAATAGATTTGGATGCCTCCTGCGGCCTATAGTTTCCTCACCCTCTCCTGTACGCAGTTGAGAACTTCAAAAAAGACTTTAAAGCACCGGCCCATACATGAGAGTTGTATTCTAATCTCGACCGCATAGAGGTGGCATAAATAGTGAGGAGATCAGTGGAGCGAAAAAGTTTTTACATCGTATCAAAGAACCGAGACACTTGAAAGCTTCTTTTGCGACTTGAAAATGTGTTTAGTCCATGGAACATCACACTGAATTTTCATGCCAAGAGTATCGAGCGCTTCTGATTCCTTAATACTTATATCGCATACACTTACAGATAAAGCACTACTTTCAGTCGTACGTCTGTGGGTAAGCATACAACATTGAGTTTTACAAGCACTTAAATCAACTCTATTCGCACGGCCCCATTTAGATATTGTTGAGAGAACATATTTTGATATTTTAATAAAATAAAATTTTTCACTGAATTTGAGACATTTCGCTTGATTCTCATTTTTGTTTTTCTTTTTTGTGAATGTATTTTTTTTCGAGTTTTTAAAATCTTTATTTTTTATGAAAAATGTCTCATATTTTGTGAGTTTTAAAAAAATCAATATAAAAACTTTACATCCTGCGCACTCACGTTAATGTAGGATGTAAAACAAAATTTAAAATCACCTTTAATTTTAAATGCAGTTTTACATATAACAAAATATTATATAATAAAAATGAAAATAAAAGTTATACAATTTACTCCATATGAGGAGAAAACAAGCAACATAATAATTTTTTCCCTTAAATGCAAATTAAGTGAATGAACGAATGGCTGAAGAAGATAAAAGTAAAGCATATTTTAGTGAGTGCTCGTGTGTGTGTGTGTTAAATATATTTAAAATATTTTTGATTTGAAATCTATGTTTACGCGTTATGTTAGTGCAGGTTGTCTCAAACTCGTGTTATAAAGTTTATTTAACAATACCCAATAAGCACAAATTTTTTGAGAATTCCAATGTTGGAATTCCAGTGTGAATTCAAGCTTGAATAACATTTAAATTCCATTCTCTTTCCAGTCTGTTTGAAGTTTGTTAAAAAACAACAAATTTGTTTAAAGCATATTTTATCTGATGTGAAAAAATTGTTTTTCTTTATATTGAATTATATTTACATTACATACATTATTCCGGCGATTGGATACGAAATACTGCCACCTAAAGAACGTTGCTGAAAAACAACGTCGGCATCAAATTGAGTCAGTTATGTACTCTAAATGTCAATCATAAAATATTAATGGTGAACAATTTTACAACGCGAAAGTCCCAAAGTTTTAAAAGTGAAAATAAAGAAATATAAGTGAAAATAATAATCAAAAAGAAAATAAAGAATAGAATATAAAGCAATATAAAGAAATTTTAAATAAATAAATATAAAGGTATGTATTTAAAGGCAAAAGCAGATGCTCGTAAAATTTTTGCACTGCTTACCCAGAATCAGCATGGGAATGGCTTCCAATGGGAATGGCTTCCAACGATGTCCACGATCTCCACGTCGCTTTGAACGATGAACCGTCTGTCTGTGCGGACGCAATTATAAAAGACGATGGTATATCTGATACTAAAATTAAGTCTGTGGGAGACAGGGGCAGATAATAGTTTGAAAATTATTGTTAAAATAATGTTATAACACTATTTATATACTGTTGTAACATTGCTTGAATAACACTGAAATTCCTTGCTTGAATTCAATGGTAAAAACAGGTTCAGTTCGACTTGAATTCCACTGCAATACCATGTTTGACTTCAAGTGTAAAAACAGGTTCGGTTCAACTTGAATCACACTGTTATTCAAGGCTGGAATTACACTGTAATGGTACTGTTTTGTTCGACTGTAATTCAATGGTTAATTTTGCTGGATTCGCTATTGATATCAACTGTATTTCAACTGTAATTCAACACTGGAAATTGGAAATTGTAACTGGATTTCAAATGTAATTCCACTTGAATTCCAACCAAAATGCTTATTGGGTAAATTTAATCATTTTTCTTTAAATAATCAATAAGTTATACACACACGCACACACACACACACACACACACATACGCCGATAATTCCAAATTTATTTCTGGCTTGTAAATTTTTTACGTGCGTTGTTACATACATCGACATATTACAACATTAATTTGCCAACAATACTCGAGTAGAGACAGACACACTGCTATTAATTCCGAATTTCTATCGATAAAATGCGAGTTATAAAAAAAAAAAACAAGACAAATGGTTGAAATTAAAATTTATCCAAAGACACAGAAACACATTTATTGCGATATTTACAAGGGGTTTTTACGAAAAATGTTATTTATATTATTTTGGTTTTATTGTTTCATAATAAAAAAAAACACTAAATTAAAATTAAAGTTGTTCTCCATAAATAACGTGATTTTAAGAAATATTGGTTTAGCATTTGAACCATCAGAGAGGGAGGCAGTTGGTTGCGAGAGTGTATTACTATGACCGATAAGACCTGGGGCGGCTTCCTTACTTAAAAAATTAAAAGAACAACTTTTAAAGTTAATATCAGTTGCACCTGTCCTAAAAGACCTGAGTAGACAGTTTAAGTTTGTAATGATGCAACTTTGTAAAATATAAAATAAATATCTTGGCCATCTTTAAAAAAATACCCAATCAAAAAATGAGTTTTAATCTAAAAATATGTGAGCGTGAAGATTGTTGTTTGTGTTTGCACTTTGTCGCAGAGTAATTGACATTGATCGGGTAGTTAAATAAATTGATGGGCAGTGTACATAACCTGACCTAAGTATATGCAACGATTCCTAATTACGATTGTAATGATGCAGAAAATGCTGCTTTGCTTTCTGACAGTGTCTACTTTTCACTGTTTTCTTTAAAAATTAATACAAAAATTTTGTAAATTAATAAAAATAAATTTTTTATTTTTTTGTCTTAAGGTTCATTTTATAATTTAATTTCTAAGGATTTTTAGAAACAAAAATAATTACAATGTACACAACCTAACGTAGATAGATACGAAGAATGCCGATGAAGGATATAGCGATCCAGAAAATGTTGCTTTTCATTCTTCTAGTGTCTAATTTTTCTTGGTTTCTTTGGAAAACTTCCACATACATTTGTTATAATATCCACGGTTTAAGTCCTGGTTGAGGAAAAAAATACAAAACTTAAAAAACGTGAACTTAAGCTGAACTAAAATTATTAATTTTAAATAATTTTATTATCATTAATTATGACTGCCATTGTATGTATTTCCTTTTTTCTTAAACACTCACGCTTTTATGAATTCTCACGTGCGTTGAACGCAAAAAAAAAATGCAACAAAAAATTTTTTTTGAGATAAAAGAAAACTTAACCATTTAATCAATTTTAAAGTTACACAAAACATTTCAGTGACATTTTTCTCCCTTTTTTCTGCAAATTAACAAAACCATCCCTAACAACGTAATTTTCAAAGCTCTTTTATCACGGTCGTGTTTAAATTAACAAATAAAAAGTAAAAAAAATAAATATTTACCAACAAAACAACATAAAAAGTGAATTTAAAATCCATCCGTTAAACAGGGTACGTACGCGCTTGTTGTTCAACAGCGAAACAAAACTGTGTACGAGTTTCTTTGTGTGTGTATCTTAATGTGTGCGTGAGTAAATTAATAATCATATAAATTATCTTGTGTTGTTGCTGTTTTATTTTTTTTTTTTTTGCTTAATGTGCCTCTTGAAAAACAAAAACATAAATTTTCATTTCAGTTCAAATGGGTATTTTCTTAATGAGCTGTTTTTATTGTAACACAGTGTCAGTGGGAAAAACCCTGTAGAGGCTTGAAAAGCAAATTTCTTTTTTAAAGCAAAAACTTATTTTTACGTTAATTTTTTTTAAATTGGTTTCTAGCTACATTTTCCACTTAACCTTCAAACTTGTCACTTTCCTCTCTTAAATTGGTTGTTTTGTGACAGTTTTGACATAAACCAATCTATAACCAATTTTGTCGAATTAAAAAGAATATGAACGCTCACTATTACTCCCTGAAATATGTATTTTATTGTAAGCTATGATTCTACTTTAGCTAACGAGCCTCGAGGCAGAAGGATAAAGACCTTCTAAACGGATTTCAATTACTTTTAATAGTGAATTACTAGATGCTTCTTTTTGTGGACTTTTGAAAAAACCGACTACCGAAACCTTTGAAGGTGATTTTTGTTGGATGTTTTTAAGTTCTGATAGGACTTACAAAACATGAATCAAAATTAGATTTTGACATTTATTATCTGTAATTTTGGCAAAATAATCATTCATAATCATGAAAATGCCACCAAATCGAACAGATTTGCTTAGAAAATCAGTTATCAATTTAATTTATCTCTTTTTTCGATAATCAGCACTTAAGGCTCGCTTTTCACTTAACGAGCTTGTTCAAACAAAAATATTGCCTCATATAGAGTGAAACCAACCCACAAAAGAGACTTCATTACATTCAGAAAAATGAGCCGTTTGGTACGATTTACATCCTAGTGGCCTCATTGGGCTTTATTCTCTTCTCTTGTCTTCTATCGAGCTTTCTCAGGGATCACACTATACGAGTTGTTATTGAAGCTAAATTCAAGGTTCCATCCTTTCTCCTACCCTATTTCTTTTTTTTAAAGAACTTCTACTTGTGACTTCCAATTATATCTGTTTTTTCACACAGTAGCAATAGGCCATGCCTTCCGGAAATAAGGGCTAAAACGCACATGGACGATACCCCTTATTGCAACCTTTTGGTAATCTCCGAGTGGGTCCTTGCGAACAGGGTTTAATTTAACGCTTGTAAAACCCAATGCTGTGTGCATTCGCACAGGAATATGCAACTTCATCTGTGATTATAGGTGATATAGATATTAAGAAATCAAAAGCTCTCAATGTTCTTGGTATAAAAATTCATTACGATGTTCGTTGAAACAGGCATATTTTTTACGTCGCAAAAGAAGCATTCAAGTGCCTAAGTTTTCTGAAACGGTGTAAGAAATACTTCACTTCATCTGATCTCCCTGCTATCTATGTCACCTTTATCAGACCGAAAATTGAATATAGTCTCATAAATGGGCCGGTTCTTCAAGATCTATTTTAAAGTTACTTGAACGCGTGTAGGAAAGAGCAAAAAAGATTATCGGTGACAGTAGGGTATCCAATTCTATTGATACACTAGAGTATCGACGCAATGTGGGGCTTGTTTCACTTTTTTATCGTAAATACAACAGTACAACATCAAGAGTGCATTCCTTTGTTGTCGATTAGCCAGTGAATCGCACTATGAATTAAAGAGAAAATTCGTTTTTTAGCCGAACAGTTCGTATGTGAAATAAACTCCCTGCAGAGGTCTTTCCTTCCACTTTCGATAAATGAAAATTCAAATCGAATGTCCACAAGCACTACTCCCTCTGTCCCCTTCTCACAATCTAATTTCCTAGTTCTGACACAATGCATTGCATAAATAGAGGTCATTCCCTGATTGCTGGCCCTAAAAAAAAACAAAAATGGCGGTTTTTTTAATCAATAATTTTTTGTTTGAAAGAATGGATGACATTAAACTGGGCGAGAATTGTTATCAATAGTATTGCGATAATAAATATATGTCGACTGCAATCAACGACTTATTGAAATCAAAACTTGACGATATATTATTCTGCAAACTTGCCGTGTGATTTGAGCCCTCTTGATTATTTCTTGTGAGGCCACATCAAGTCAATGGTTTATGTCCGCATTGTTGGTGACTTCCGTGACATACGACCAGCAAAAGTGGCCAATAATTTAATGTACAAAATGCTTTTCATCAATAACGGATGAGGTGGCCGTAAGCCCGAAAGCATTTTAAAATTTTAAAGCCAAATAAAAAATTATTTTTGAAATTTTTTTTGTTATTTTTATAAATTCAAAGATTTGTTTGATTATAAAAGAAAACACCCTTTAAAAAAATTTTTTAAATGCGTCTAAATGAAATTTGTGTCTGCAAATTCAGGGCCCTTCAAAAACTCCCTAACTAATCTTGTTTCTTCCGTTAATGTATTTGTTAACTTTGAAAATCGTCTAACAATTATTTCAGTGTTGTTGTTGTTGTTTTAGTTTTAATTCCTTTCATTTTTTTTTCGTACGATAACACGACCAGTTATAATAAAAATAATGATTATGCTCTCAATAATAAACGTAAATGTGTTGTACATACATTCATATGTATGTGTGAAAGTTGTGTGTTTGAATGTTTATTGTTATTGTTAAATTTCATGAACGTATGTTTTGTTGTTGTAACGGTTGTACAGTCTATAAGAAAGTGAATGGGTGGGTGGAAGGAATAACAACCGAACTGCTAACACTCACAAAAAATATATAAATTTATATTCTCCTATTCATAACACGTCGCATACTTAAGCCAATAAACTTAACATTTAACTTTGACACACTAACGATGACATGTAAACATATACGAGGTGTGCTCAAAAATTTGTAAAAATATTAAATGTTCTTTAAAATTCTTTGTTTTTCTTTTATAATTATTTTTATATTTGATTTCTGATCATATTAATTCGTCAGGTTAATGTCTGAACAAAACTTTTTGCCACACCTCGTACACACGCACACCTCCACTCTTTAAGATTAAACATTTTTCTGACACATCCTTAATTTTGATAGCAAAAAATTGAACTTTTTACGAGGTTTAAAATTTCTTATAGGAAAACAATTTTTTTTTTTTTTTGTTTTGTAAATATTTCGTGTCTTTAAGTTGGCAAATTAGTTTTCTGTCACAACATTTAAGACAGTTTTCATTTATTTAAGGATTAGTTTGGTTAGACAATTTCTATTAGAAATAAACTCACGTCGAAGCAATGTTAGCAAAGTAATTAAAGTGTAGTAACAAGAAATAGTGCACATCTCTGGATTTTCTTACAAAAAATGGAAATTATTTTTTTGTTTCCAAAACAGTGATCACCAACAAGTGAGTGTGTTTTAAATAAAAATGTATTGGAGATTTTAAATCGAAAAAAAAATCTGCCTTACGATTACAATAATTTATTGTTTTAGAGTGTCATATGCTTTTAAATTCGATTGCTTGCAACTTATTTATGATTTCATTCATTTGAATAATTTCAATCAATTCTTTTTTTGTTGTAAAAAACATTAATTCAAAATTTAGTAACGAATTAAAATCAAAGAAGAATGATTCTTTTACAGCTCTACTAAACGCTTGTTTTTATGATTATAAAAGTTAAAAATCCATAAATAGTAAGAAATGTATATTTTCTGCTTGTTTTATAATATTGAAATTTTTTTGAAAAAATTTCTTTCTTGTTTAAATCTAATGTGTGTGTGCGTGATATGTTTTGATTTCTTTCCCATCTCCGATCATTTTACGATTCTTATTTTTAATCGTTCAGGCGATTGTACAATAAAATTTATATTTTGTTTTTCCAATTCATGCTTTTGCGAGCCTCTTTGAAGATTAAAAAAAAATGAATCGTTTAATACGCATTTTCTGGAGCGTTAGAAGATTTTTAGCAGTCAAAGATTGAATGTTATTCTTGTAAATAAATTTTTTACAGGTCATTTTATTAGTTGTTGCACGATTATTTTTTATGGAATTTAACAATCAAAATGTAATTTTTCTGGCGATAGTTAAGCAAACTTTGCTATTTATTATTTTTTTGTATTATATTTTTTTATTCTAATACTTTGATTTTTTTAAAACGTTTATTCGGTTTTTATCAGCTTTAAAAATATGTCGCGGTCTTTATTAATTTAAACAAAGTGGTAAAAAAAATTTTTTATCAGAAATTCATTTTTGTGAACTATTCTAATTTTTTAATTTTTATAGAAACGTTCCATTCAAAATTCTCCGAAATTGGCGACGCTGTTGGTAACAAACTTAAAAAAGGTGACAGCTGAAACCTAATTCTAACTTTTGAAAATTTTTTCCCCTTATGATCCTTTCATTTTTTAAATAATAATAATAATAATAATAATAATAATAATAATAATAATAATAATAATAATAATAATAGCACAAAAGCCATATGAATACGTCATACGTTAAACTTTAACGTATTCAACTGACAAATTAAAATACATGTTTTCTTATGAGCGAAGTCACAATCAGTACGTGTCCGTCAGCTTAAAGTACGAAAGTTCAACAACTTTCAATTTTTAACTTTTGACGTACGTTAAATACTTTGACAGCTATTGATTGCTTTTGTTTTTCTTTGTTTTCTTTTAACTCTTGCTCTGTTTCAAGTGAGCTAATTTTTGTGTCAAAAAATAAAATACAAATTAAATTAAATTAACAAATGAATAAAATACGATTTAAATTTAAAAGTGAATAAAAATAGAGAGCAACTTATTTATTGTGCCAACCTCATCCGGCGTTACTTTGCCTTTAGTCTAATACGTCAAAGTACAACGTTTGACGGATTCTATGTAACCCGGCCTTAACACTCCCAAAAATCACCTTTATTTTGCAGCATATTTAAGGACTCATAATGAGCTCATTTTAAACACATAAACGCTATTGTTTCATGACTCGCTTAAAATAAGAATTAAAGAGATTTACACTTTTGTTTTCGGAGCATCGTAGATGACTGTTACGGAAGAGTAATTTTCAGGACACAGTTTCATCCGTTAAACTGAGCTTGCGCGATCGAAGTACGATACCCCAGGCAATTAATTAATTTATCGCCTGCTCCGATCGTGGAAGAGTCTTTAACGATAAAAAATGCTGGTTGGGTTGGGTTGTTGAAAGTTTTTTGTAGTTGTATTGTTAACATGAGCCTGTGCTGACTTATTTGGCGATCATTCCCTGCCAGGATTTTATAGAGCATTTTAAGATAGAAGTCACTTCTTTGTTACTTTTTTAGATTAAAAACTCAATTTTACAAAAACAAAATACATTGTAGTCAAATGAAGATCTTCTAAGAATCACTATTTCGTTTCTACCAGAAGTTAATTGCGAGAAGGTTATAAAACAACTGAAATTTTTGCACAAAAAGGCAACCGGCAGCAATTATAGAAGAGGCAAAACCTGTCTGAAAAACAAGTTAATTAGATGGCAAGAAAGCTGAAGAAGGGTGTAGCGGTCCAGAAAATGCATCTAATTTTTCTTGTTTTCTTTGGAAAACGTCTGCATAAATTTTTCTTTCCAAAATTTTATTTTCGAAATTAAATTAAAAAATTAATTTTAAGCGAAAAAAGTAAATTTTAACTAATTTATTATATCTGAAAATTATTTCAAGGAGCCTGACGAGTTACAGTTATAGCGCGCTTTTAAATATGACAAACTCTTTTGTTAAAAGATTTTTTAAAACTTTTCTTACTCTATTTGCCAGAATACAAATCAACAGTTGAACAAAAAATGGCACAACACAACAATTGTTTTACAATTTTTCTTTACAATTTTATAACTGACATCAACAAATATTTTCATTTTTTTTACATTTTATAATTTATTATGTAGTTAATTTCTGTGATATACAACAGCATGTCGTTAACACATGCACAAACACATACACACACACACACACAAACACACATTTATATAACACTAATTGTTTAATTATTAACAAAAAAGTGAAACTACGTTGAAGCAAACGTCTGTCCATTCTTTTATAAAATGTTGTGTAAGGAACGTGTGTTAAATGAACTTATGGTCGGTTGTCATGACATTAAATTACGATTTACGTCGAATACTTTTGTTATAAAATCTTTTCTTTGTTTTATTTTATTTTCGGTAACAATTACACATTCAGTGATTATGACCAGTCAAAATAAATTAATATAAATTATTTTTTATTTGCTGTGACGTGATGGCTTGTTTTACGTTCATTTTACGGGGCAAAGGTTGAGTATATTAATGGCCACCTCTTTGTGCACAAAGATTTATGGATTTTGTATTATCAAAAATTTTTCAAATAAATTTAATTTTTTTTTTTAATTATAATTGAGGCCCTGTATAAATCACGTTACTATTGGGACACCTTTTAGGTAAAATTTTTTACCCATTCATTTATAGCGAACTATCAATACATACTTATTCTCAGTCCATCATGGTCCAGGAAGTAAGGTCATATACGTGACAATCATGATACTATCGGGACACCCTTTATTAATTTTTTTTATATGACAGACATAGGAATTTATATTCTGTGCAAATTTAACGTGCCTGCTCATAATGGGTTAGAAACTAAAGCCATATTTTTGAAATTAATGGCCTGCATGGGCACACCCTTTAAATTTACTAATCACAATAAATTTTATAGTGCATATATTTTTACATACTCTCTGTTAATTTGAAATATTAAACTACTATGGATGAAAAATTAAGGCTCTTGCGTCACTATGGGAACACCCTTTATGTCATTATTATAATTTTATTTTTAATTGCTTTTACTTTTTTTTATAGCGGAGTTATGCTTAAACTTACAGTGTCTATTGCAATTTAAAAAGTATTCCACTTGCAAAAATATAACATCACTAATGGAACACCCTTTAATTTAAGTTTAATTTTCTCGGTGCAAATAGAACGTGTGTGCCTGTCACAGTAAAAAAAATAACAATATTATTGTGGATATCTCGTCACTTTTGGAACACCCTTTAATTTTTTAATTTATTATAATTATTTTTATAGTGCACTTCATTCCTCATATTCTGTGTTATTTTAAATATGTAATCACTACGGCTGAAAAACTAAGGCCCTTGCATCACTTTAGGAACACCCTTTATTTTAATATTTTTATTTAATTTTTAATTGTTTGTACTTGTTTTCATAGCGGTCTTAAGAATGCCTAAACTTAAAGTATTTGCCTGTTGCGATACTTGCATAAAAATTACATCACTAATGGAACACTCTTTAATTTAAATTTTTATTGTTTTTCTGCGCAAATTAAACCTGTCTGAATATCACAGTAAAAATTACAATATTGTTATGAATAGCTCGTCACTTTTGGAACACCCTTTAATTTTTTGGGTACTCGTTATTACAGCCACTTTTGTTGTTTTTTAATAAAAAAATAATAATAAAATAAAATAAAATAAGTTCCTGCTTTCAAAATAAGTAAGTTTAATGTCACACACTCGTGGTCGTCTATTATTCTATTCATTGCAAGTATTTTTTAAACGTTTCAAACAAGTGTTTCCTTGTTTGTGTTGCCTAATTAATGTGAATATTTCAAAATATAACAAAAAGCAAAATAAACAAAAAAAATTGATAAATGTTTTTAAAAATAACTCCAATTATTTGCATACGCAACATGCTGCTTTAGACAATTTTTATTTTGAATTTCATAAGCGTTTGAAGGTTAAAAACTAGATTCATAAATAATCTAATCATTAGTTTAAATAAAAAAAAATTAAACAAATTTTTAAAAATTTCTAAGCGTAACTTAAATTCAATCCTTTGCAGACACTTTTTCACTTACTTTTAGTTCATATTATTTTCCTAAGCCGTTTTGTGGATGTAAATACTTCTTTCAGTTAAAAGTTGTCATTTCATAGTCAGACAATAGATAATATTTTTTACCTTCTTTACTTAGTTTCGTGCTTCTTAAACAAAAACAATATTCAAAACTCTGCCTTTGTTATTAATTTAAAAAACTTTATTTCAAAATAATTTTAAACTTTAAATACGATGACAATTTTTCAAAGTCATAACAATCAATTATTTTTTGTCCAAAAAATATTTTTAGTTTTAATACTTGCACATATATACACACATACACGCATAAATGCATACATATGCATATTAGTTTTGAACATTTTAGAAAATCTTCAATCTTGTTGCTCACATGGACAACATTTTTAATTTCCGCATCAGTTAAAAAATTTTTTTTTTTAAAAAGCAGAACCAAATAAAAAAGGCATTGGATGCATAAGAAAAAAAATCTGGGGGACTACAGTTTCTTCGATGGTCACAGCTCTGCATTCAGTTAAAAAAATTTGAAAACTTTTAGTTAAAAGTTAAAGGTTTAAGGGCTCATTTTGCGAAAAATTTCAAAGTTCTTAAAAAATTTGCAGTATTTTTTATACGAATTTTAATCGCTTAAAAAAGTTTAAAATATCAAGGAAATAAATAAAATTAGCGACAACTTTTTATTTTAAAATATTTAAAGCTTATTTGGAGCAGATTTTATTTATCTTTAACTTAAAAGGATACAAATTCGACGTTGCCAACTTCAGGAACAGACTTTTTTTACCATCTAAATGAAACTCCACGTACGAGTAAGATTTTGGTAGATTTTGGCTTATGCTGTCCAATTATTAATAAAACCTTTTAAAGAGAATTCTGAAGATCATATTTTTTCACTGTTTATCTGGGAAAATATCTCCGAAAATTTTCTTTAAAAAATATTTTTTTAAGAACAACTTTTTCTTCTTTGGAAGTCTTTAAAAAAATTTGTTTGGTTCTGTAGACTAGTTTTACATAAAAAATTCTGCATTCCAATTTTTAATTTCTGTCTTGTAAAATTTTGCTTATTAAAGACGATGTTTCCTGTAAAACAAATTGCAACTAAATTAAATTAAAGCACGGGAATATTAAATTAAATTAATAAATTAAAAAAACGCTCTATTTATATGCCGATTAAATTCATTAATCACCGATATTGATAATTGGGGATGAAAGCACGTTTAGATGGCCATTTTGCTACCGCTCACTTAACTCTTCAGAAAACTTCTCACAATTATTTCAAATAAACTAAAGATTTTTGTTCAAACAATAAAGTAAAGACAAAAATCAAAGTTTAAGCAAAAAACAACAATAATCAACTTTTTTCGGCTTTTTTTATACAGTTAAAATATATTAAATATTGCAATAGCTTTCTTTTCGACTAGTTTTCGATACAAATAATTTTGTCGTTTTTTTACACAAATATTAACTGCAAATATTTTTACAGAATATATTTTGTCATCAATTTTCCTAAAAATATCTCTGCAATTAAATTTTTATAAGCCATCCATTAGACATTTTTAATAAAAAAATTTCGACAAGTTTTGTATACAAAAAAATTTATTGGTTAGATTTTTTGACATCATTTTCACCAACTACTGAATTTTCTTTTAATAAGTTTTCTTTGAACAACTTGTCGAATTTTTTTTCTATAGAGATTTTTAGACTAGTTTTTTTTTACATTCTTGATAATTATTTTGTTACAAAATTTATGCGCAAAATTATAATAGGAAATTTTTAGCAGCATTTTAAATAACTTTTATAATAACTTTTATTATAAATAACAATTTGCAATAAGTTTTATATAAAAACCCTTTTTTATAGGAACTGGTCGAAAGGAGTTCTTTTTTTTTTCCTTCCTTCTTTGTTCTCCATGCAAATTTTTTTAACCTCTTTTTTTGAAAAAGGTGCCATTAATGTGCCTTAAATCAGTTTTCTTTAAACATTTTGGTAAGAATTTTTCTATATAAATATTTTCGACTAGTTTTAAATTATTTAAAAGTCTTCTACAGAGAATTTCTCAATTAATTTTTTCTAAAAACTTTCCTTTTTCTTGCATTGTGTTTTCTACATTTTACTACAGAAAACTTTTTGATTAGTTTTTTCATAACAACTTCTTTATTAATATATTCGAAAAAAAATCTCTACCAGTTTTTTTTAACATGAAGACATTCAAAAAACAGAAAATAAATTCAAAATTTAATTTTATCTTTTTATAAGAAATTTTTAATAAAATTATTTCAAATGAAAGAATTTGTATTAAAAACAAAAATATTTAAATGTTAGAAATTTTTTTTTATTTTCTGCCAGTCCCACGATATCGCAATCAATCGTTCGTTCGCATAATTACATTCAAAACAAAAACAATTTGTCTCCTACTATTCTGATTATTCAAAAGTTTTTGATCAGTTGTCTACACGAGACTTATCGATGGGAATTTTTAAAAAACTCATCCATTCAATTTTCTTTTAACATCCAGTTTCCTATACAAAAGTTAAAAAAAAACAATAGCATTTTTCTAAACAAATTCAAATGATAACTATCAACGACTAAAACAATTTCTTTATTTATTGTTAAAATTTAATTTCAATTCCGAGTTTTAGTAAAATTTTCAGTGTTAAAATACAATGCTACGTTTGTTTTTCTCAGACTGCACTGTACATACGGAAATACTACTAGAACTCTTTTAGAAAAAAAGAAAGTTTTCGTAGTTGACAGCTCCTGGGTCAAATATTTACGTTATTTACGAATACAGATGTTTAACATGAAGATGCCTGCAACACCTTTTTGTTTTATGAATTCAAGTGCGGACAAAAATAAAACAGAATGTTTATCGAAATATTTATGGCTATCGAACGTGAGACATTTCTTTTGTTTGTTTTATCTCTGAAAGGATCATAAAAACGAGAATTCAGCACGAGGAATGATGTATTGAAGTTCTATAAAAAAGTAAAACTATTAAATAAAACGGATGTGCACATTTACATTTTAAAAGGATATAAAAAGAATTAAAAAAAAAGCATTTTTTTCTCGTATGTTTGAATGAATTTTAACAGGTTTCTCTTAAAAGTTTTTTTTAACGTTAGCTTTGCAAATATGTAAATGATTTTGGTAGCGATTGCAGCAAAGAAAATACATATTTTAAATTGTAAATTGTTTAAAAAAATGTTTCTTTTTCTTTCTTTTTCATTGCTACGTTTATGCGTACGTCTTGTTTACAAGTAAAAGAAATAAAAAATATAGAATTTTGGTAAAAGATGAGTGAATATTTATTTTTTTGCACTCTTTAATTTTTTAAATGTGTCAAAGGATTTTGATATGTAAGTGAAACATTGGCCCCCCAGTTTACGATACGTATATTAATCAAAATTTATACTGTTAAATAAAACACGTAGACCCCTTGTAAATTATAATCCACGTGCAGTTTCTTTAATCAAATAATTGATGCCTGAATTAATAGTTTCTGTTTGTCGTAAACGGCTCCCAGGATACTTAACGAACACAATAAACAACAACAAGTAAAGAACCTCTTCATTAAAAATTTTATTTTTAATTTTTAACGATTTTGCAATTAATCACACATGTTGGCCGGACTGACTAGAGTTGCATTCTTTTTTGTTTGTCTGTTCAATGAAAGTGTCACAAACACAAATACATTCAAATCTGCATGTACACCTTAACGTTTTATGATAATGTGTGTTTGTGTTGTTTGTTTGTTTGCTTGTTAAAAGGCAGTAATTGCATCATTGGCAACATATTGCAACTTCGAGATACGAGTACGTGCTAAATGGCTGTTGAAATAAAAGAGAATGAAGCATAATGCGAGCACTCAACTGAATGGCTGTAGAGGTGCATTGCGCTGTTTATTCAATTAATAAATAAAAAAAAATTAAGTGCCATATTGTCGAGGTGTTTATCAATAATTTATTTTTTATTTTGTTAATTCATATTAAAAAATGAAAGAAAATAACAGGTTTAAATTAATTTTTTTTTTAATTTTAAATTAATAATAGTTTTTAAATATTGCCTTAATTCGCCTAAAAAATCCAGTAAATATAAATAAAGGCTGAATTAAGGCAAATTAATTACTAGGTGGTCGCAATGGCAAATTCGTTAATTTTCGCTGTTATAGAGCACCACGTTGATGTCAAAAATGGCTGAATCAACAAAAGAATGCCGAATTTAGTAATTTAAATAAAGTTGTACCCAGTGGGTTCTTTTTCCTGTATTTGCAGCAATACTTCACTTATCATTTTTTTGGTTTTGAAATTTAATATTAGAAAATTTACAATTTCTTACATTTTCGAATTATTTGCAATTTTTTTTATTTTTAAAATTATTTTAAAATTTTGACAACAAAGTCGAACATGAACACAAATCAGCTGGGCTATTAAGGCCACCTGTAAATTAATTCGCCTTGGGCTGAACTAATTAAAACCGAAGCTTCAAATGTCAGTAAAAGAGGATCCCAAATAAAAGCTCTTTTAAATTTGAAATTTGACATTTATTGTTTTATATTTATTTTAATTTTTTATTTTTTTTTTATTTTTTTTTTTTATTTTTTTATTTCACATTTTTTCTTGTATTTAAAAAAACCTAGGCTAAGAACTCAAAAATTCCAATTTTTTATTTTTAAACACAAATAACTAGTTAACCAGTTAACTATTTGATGGTCCATGCCTTTTTAACGACCTCGTCAAGGGTTTTTTAAATTTAACACAATTAAATGTGATTAAAAAAAAAAAACAAAATAAAATTGGAAAAAAAATTGCAGAACAATTATTTTGTGTTTCTACTACTAATTCTCTGTTTAATAATAAAAGCGCTTTTAATGCAGGATAACAACAGGATATGATTTGTTCCCTCACCAAGACTAAAAACCATTGTGTGCTTTTTCAAAAAAGCTTTGCCTTCAAATGTCATTTTCAAGTTTAGACTTTTAAAAAGAACAAGTAAAAACACTAAAAAAACAACAACAAAGGATATCAATGGCAACGTAAGATTAAGAGCAGCTGAATCAAAAACACGTATTCCTCACGCTGTCCATTATTTATTCAATAACACTGTTCAACAATGAAATTCTTCGTAGAAGAAAATAGGGAAAAGTACGTAGAGTCTAAAGTGCGCAACAAAATTTAATTGTCATTTAGTATTCTATTACGTACAGATTCTTTAAGGGTTTAATATATCTCTCTCTGACTGGAGAACAACTTCTCTAGTAGATGATAAATAAAATTACTTTTAACATCAGCAAAAAATCTTCCATTTTATCAAAAGGTTTTCGGTAGAACCACAATTACTTTATGGGAAATAATTTTTTTATTATTAAAAAAAATTAATTTAAAAATAGTAATGACGCAAAAGAGTCACACAAATTCATTCTAGGTAAATTTTGAAAATCTTCAATCGTCTAATACTTCGTTAATTCTTTCAAAAGTGCAGCATTATCTGGTTCGCTACATCCTTCATCAGCATTTTTAGCATATATCTACCTTCAGTAAATGATGTTTACAATGTACACAACCTAAGGTAAATAGCTACAAAGAATGCTGATAAAGGATGTAGCGATCCAGAAAATGCTGCAGTTCATTGTGCTAGTTTCCATTTCCACAAACTATTTGTAATTTATTTTGATCTTCTTATAAAAAGTCTGTCAAAAAGAATTTTTTGTAGGGCAGTGTAAAATATTTTTATGCAAACGAAACAATAGAAAGTCTAGACTAAAAGTCCAATATATTTTCAATATCATCGGTAGAAATATAAATAAAAATACACACAATAAAGAATTTGTGTCATTAAGAAAAGTGTAACTAAAGTGATTTGAAAAGTAAAAGATAAGCGAACTCTTTAAAAACATGCTTCCTGTCAGAGATGGGCTGTACGCTGGACTTTTGTATGTAAACACGAATTTTAAAAGAGACTCATCTTAACAGTGGAGTGTTGAGCGCCGAAAAAGGCTGTTAACAAGGCCACGTAGGTGGCGGACAGGTGGTAAAAAGGGAAGATAGCCATTTTATTAGTTATTTTACTTCGCCGGCGAATATTCTATGAAGAAGTACCGATGAAGGAGGCTGCAAGCTTAATAATAATTCTGAATGTGTATTTATACCATAAAACAGGAAAAAACATTTATATTTTTTGGTTGCCGCAGGGGTTGAACCCTGGCCAACCAGGTTTACCACTTTGACTACAGCAGCCTCAAATTGCAAAAGATACCTCGATCGAATATGGAAAAGGAATGAAAGAGAAATATCTCGAACATCAAAATTAAAGATTGGGAAAAATTTTAAGTCTAAAAAACATTTACAGAAAAAAGCAATTTTTAAATGAAATAAATAATTGAATTAATTAAAATTATAAGAATTTTTCAATATGAAAACAAACGAGGCTGTGACGCACATTGTTTGAGGTTCATAGAACGAGCGGCCAAAAATAGAAGAAGTTGTCGAAGGACATTGAAACTTAGCACATAAGCACTCTTTGTTTGAATTAAGAAAAAAATGGATATATCAAAATGATCCGCCTACTTTTACGTCCACCTCCCATACAAAGTGAAATTTAAATTTTGTCCTACGGCATTGTTTTTAGGCACAACGCATTTTAAAATACTCAGAATTATTTGTGTTAAAATTTAAAAAATATCCGCCCACTTTTACGCCCACTTCCCATATAGCTTGTATTGAAAAAGTGGCATAACTTCCTTCATTTTTAATGCATTAACTCAATTCTTACAAACAATAAATATTATAATTGTGGAATGGGCTCCTGAAAATATATACCTGATCTGCCCACTTTAACGCCCATCTCCCATAGCAAAAACATAAAAAAGTATTTAAGCATGATTTTTACATAATTTTTAACATCATTATCGTACTTTAATTTTCTGATTTGCTGCCTTAAGCGAAATCTATTTTTAAATGGGTCTGAAGACAATAAAGGATCATGCATTACGTCTTTCTTTGTAGCTATACGTCCAATTCTTTGCGAACGATGTAATCTATAGGCTCTATAGCCTTCATTCCTCGCTTCCCGAGCTTCCTAGGATAGCATACCTGATACAAGTAATTAATTAAAATATAAAAAAAAATTAAATCATTGAATAAACCCCTATTGGCAAAATAGCTTCTGCTATAATTTTGCTTCCATTCACCAGAATCTTATGCACAGTTACAGGCCATAGAGATCAAAAAGCAACTTGCCAGTATTCATGCAATATATATGAAATTTGTTAGTGTCGATCGCTGCATTAGAATTTATTGCGGCCAAAATAATTTTTAATTCTTGTATCAACTCTTCTTTTATGCCAATAACGTCTGCACTTTTGGCCGGATTTACGAAAAACCTTCTTTCCTTATTGCCATCGTTTGTAGTGTCCATACCTTGCTTCAATGCGTCCATATTTATGCCCAGTGTCAACTTTAATCTCTTCTAAATGAACACCTTTAATTAGTTTGTATATTCAATTATTTAAAGATTTTTGACAGCAAAGAATTTTTTGCAACAAGAACATCCATGAACGAAAATTACTTTACTTTATCACTTTGAAGTTTTTACTATTTTTTTGGAAAGGAGCAGGTAGGAGCAGCTGAATTTTATTTTAACTTTTAGCTGAGACTTCAAGCTGTAATTTGAAATCTTTCGTTAAACAGCGCTCTACAACGGTAAAAAAATGCAGTCTAATGAAGTTAATGAACATTGAAATTTTGATGTTGTTTATATTTTGTTCTACGAAATTTTTTATATGGCAATTTTTCCAACTTTTTTTGATGCAAGTCCCATCTCTGACACTGGTCATTTACGAAAATATACAATAAAGTCTAACGATAAGTTTACTATGATTGTACCAAAAGATTAAATATACAGTAAACTTGCATGCTGTTTTAAACAAGCGAACATATATGAACTTCGAGCGTGTCTGTCCAATCTAATAAAAAATATATCAGCCTAATATTTCTGAATCATAATATTCATATATCTGACAACAAAACACCAAAAAAATATTCAAATCGGCGAACATGAAAAAAATGAATTTCGGCCACTCTTCAACCAATTTGTGCCGTATCTTATATAACCTTCACCAGTATGCAAATCTAGTTTAGTGAAGTAACTCCAATCAAAAAAGAAATATTGGGATGACAGTGTTTTAAAAAATAAGAAAAAATTAAGCAGGATATATAACTTTACATAAAAATGTCACCGGTTCTTAATGGGTTAAGCATTTTTTAATTTTCGTATTTCCTAAAAGATATTTTTAAGAGTTTTTAATTGATACCCGTATTGAAATCTTAAAAAATATGATGCACAATCGTACTTTTCTATAAAATGTTAAGAGGCCCATAACGGGCGGCCGATATTTTGTTACGCGATTTTTTTTTTCTTATTTTTTAATTCGCTATCGGTCAATAAATTTTTTTTTTACTGGAGTTGCTTAATTGCTCCAAAAGATATGGACAAATTAGATGCAGGCGTGGTGTTTTTTCCCTCTGCCTCGAAGGACATGGACCGCTCTTGATGATTTTCACCGAAACTATGTCTGACCGAGGGGCGTATTAAAATTTTCTTTAGTTCATCCAGTGTGTTGGCAAAGTTGATTACGACACTCACATGGGTGGACAGACGGACATCGCTCAATCGACTTCGCTTTGCATAAGAACTTAGAATTTATACACTTTATGGGGTCGGAAATGGATATTCTAGAAATTGCAAGCGGACTGACAAAGTTAGATATACCTGACGGTTTGCTGTGATCTCCTGCTGTGTTGAAAAAATTAATTATTTTTGTTGTTATTGTCGAAAGCTTATGTGGGTTCCAGGAGGCTCTGTGCCGACAATAAGTGTACCACTGAGAGGCAAATCGAGGCTCTTTTGATATACTGGAAAATGTTGTGAGTGAATTTTCAACCAAGCACAAGCCAAGTTGTTTGTGAAACAGAACGAATACTGCCACACAGTTGCTAAAAATTGCTAAAAATAATTTTAATTTCGGATTTAATCTGTGTGAATAAAGTGATTTAACAACTTTTTTGATCTTTAATTTTTGGTTATGAAAATATTATATTTGTTCTAAAAATAAAACTACGAGGGCTGCTCTATATATTTCTGGCCTAATAGTGAAAATACGAATATTTATAATCAAAAATGGTTTTATTGTTTTTCGAAGTATTCTCCAGCATAATTTATACACTTTTGCGTGCGCTCAAACAAGTTGTCGAAGCACTTTTTCCACTCCGATTGAGACACCTCTAAAACATGGTTTTTGAACACTTCAACAGCTTCTTTTGGCGACGAAAGTCGTTGACCACGCATTTTTTTCTTGATGTGCGGAAACAAGAAGAAGTCATTGGGTGCCAAGTCAGGGCTGTACGGCTGATGACCCATTA
Organism: Cistogaster globosa; assembly: GCA_937654795.1. Taxonomy (NCBI): domain Eukaryota; kingdom Metazoa; phylum Arthropoda; class Insecta; order Diptera; family Tachinidae; genus Cistogaster; species Cistogaster globosa. Next base: position 118,405,546 of record OW569406.1, on the reverse strand, counting down.
AATCGTATTTTTGCAACATTTCTTTGCACTAATCGACACGAGCCTTTTTTGAGCGATTTTCAAATTGTGCGGGATGCAACGAGAACAAACCTTTTTTACGGCCAGGTGTTCATGCAGTATCGAATGTATGCTGGTGGAAAAAATGTCCAAGGATGTCTCTATCTCTCGGTATGTCGCATGTCGATCTTGCATTATGAGTTCACGCACGCCATCAATGTTCTCTGGCACAACAGCCGTTTTTGGACGACCTTCACGGAATTCGTCTTTGAGTGAGCTTCGGCCACGATTAAATTCATTATACCAATTTTTCACAGTGCTATAGGATGGTGCTTCATCGCCATACAAAGATTTAAGTTCATCAATGCACTCTTGTCGTGATAATCTACGTCGAAAGTTGTGAAAAATGATGGCACGAAAATGTTCACGAGTTAATTTCATTTTTTTCTATATTAATTTTTTTAAGTCACTGTAAACAACACAAATAATGGTCGTATGTCAAAACGTTTTGAGTACGATTATGCTTAAAAATGACAAACTTTCCAATGGAAATATCAGTTGCACTTGGCAGCATTCAGTGTTGCCAGCAGCCCTCGTATAAAATTTTTTATTAGTAAATTACTATTTTTAAAGTTTAAGCGAACGCTCACACACTAGTGTAATTTTAATTGCATATTTTTTTAACTCACCTCCAGTTGATTGTTTTTTTTGCAATAATTTAATCCCTGTTTTATTTTTTTTAACAATAATTTTTATTAAATATTTTAATACGATAATTAAATATTTTCCTGCTGACTTTTATCTTATTTTAAACAAAAATTTTTTTTTGATTTTGTTTTGATTCTTCAACTGTATGTTCGTGTGTGTGTTGTGTTTTTTATATTTTATAATAAAAAGCTATTTTTTTATTTGTTGATATTTTTTTAATATTTAATAAGTGTAACAACATTTTATTTATAAATTCTATATTTAAGTTTTGTAGACAGTTTAATGAAAGTTATTTCATTTTTAAAAAGCTTTTGAAGATTGAGTTTTTAGTTGTTTTAATAAAAGTTTAGTATTTTGTGTTTTTTTAAGAAGATTTGATTTTTAAAGTGTTACTATTAGTATGAATTTATTTCAAACAAAATTTATTATATTTCTTGCTTAAGCTTGTAACAGTTTTTCGGGGCTCAAGTAAAAAAACGAAACAAGCTTAATTTTGAAATGTACTATTTTGAAAATATTTTTCTTTTAATCATCTTAAATGTGGTTCTTTGATTTGTTTATATTTGTAAATGTTGAATCTTGTTGAATTTTAAATCTAAGTTTTTTCTATACTATGAGTTTTTTTAAAAAAAATATTGGCACATTATGATTTTAGTAAAGATTTTTGCTGTTTTCATTTTTGTTGTGAATTATGTTTTATTTCATTTTATTTTTTTTAATACTTTAGTAGAGTTGTATAAAATATTAGTAAATTATAAAGAGTAGTTTTATTTAATCTTGTAGTTTATAATAAAAACACACATTAAGTACTCAAGTAACACATGCACACAAAATATTTTAAATACAACACTTACACATATTTAACTTTATAATTTAAAACTTATTTTAACCAAAAACAGTAGGAAACTCTTTTCTTTCCCTATGACCTTCTTAAGCATTTATTCTAAGCAAAGCTTTTTAATGTTTTCAGGAGTTCTTGTGAAAACTAATAGAAATTGAGTTAAAAAGGTACCAGTACTTTTGATTTTTTTAGAATATAGTTTTTTCAAAAAGTACTTTTCAAGAAATTTTCTTAAGTATAGAGATATTAAAAAAGTAACTTTGCACCTCAGAAGAGTATACATATTATAAAGTACTTTTTGAGAAAGTACCTTTTTAGAATATTTTTTTAAAATTAAGGACCACATACATCCATTTAAAAATATTTAAAAGTATTTTTTTAAGTCAAATAGTACCTTTTATTTTATACATATTACTTTTTAAGGATTCTTTTTGAATTAAGATCTCTTGATATAGAGGTATATATGTAGGTCTTTAACAAGTACCTTATATAGAGTACTTTTATTTCAAATTACCCATTTATCAAAAGTGACATTTACAATATCAAATTTTTTTTAATTTGCTTTCAAAACAAAAAAAGTTAATAAAGAAAATAATTGGATAAAAAAGTACGTTTTAAAAAATAATTTAAAAGGTTAAACTGACAAGGTAGGTTTGCAGCAATGTCCTGAAAAATGTATGTATTGTTTAAACAACTTTAATATTCAAAATCATTTCAAAAAGTGCTTTGAACATAACTTTCTTTAAATTTCTATTCAAGAGAGTACTTTCAGACAAATAACAAATGAAAGCGGTGCAATTTAAAAAACGTGATTAAGAAAGTACGTTGTGAAAAGTACCTCATTTAAAAAGTACATTTGTAAAAAAGTACCTTTGCGAAAAAGTAACTTTGCAAAAAAGTACCTTTGCAAAAAAGTACCTTTGAAAAAAAGTACCGTTACATAAAAGTACCTTTGCAAAAAATTACCTTTTCTAAAAAGTACCTTTGAAAAAAAGAACTTTTGCAAGAAAGTGCATCTGCAAAAAAAAGTACCTTTGCAAAAAAGCACTTTTGCAAAAAAAATGCATGTGTAAAATAGTACATTTGCAAAAAAGTACTTTTGCAAAAAAGTAAATTTGCAAAAAAAAAACCTTTGCAAAAAAAGTGCATTTGCAAAAAAGTATATTTGCAAAAAAAAGTACCTTTGACAAAAAAGTACCTTCGCAAAAAAGTACCTTCGAAAAAAGTGCATTTGAAAAAAAGTACATTTGAAAAAAGTACCTTTGCAAAAAAGTACCCTTGCAAAAAAGTACCTTTGCAAAAAAGTGCATTTGCGAAAAAGGACATTTGCAAAACGTACCTTTGCAAAAAAGAACCTTTGCAAAAAAGTGCATCTGCAAAAAAGTACCATTGCACAAAAGTACCCTTAAAAATTTACCTTTGCAAAAAAAGTACCTTTACAAAAAAAATACTTGTGCAAAAAAGTACCATATACACAGCACATTTATTTAAAATTACCTGTTTATCAAAATTTCATTTTAATCGACAATATTTTTAGATTCGCAACAAATAAAATTTAATAAAAAAAAGGTAACTTCTAAAAAATTATTTTAAAAAGTTTAACTTACAATGTTACTCAGATAAAAGAAGGTACGTTTGTTATAGTGCCTAGAAAAAAGTGGGCCTGAAAAATTATATATTTCCTCAAGCCTTTTAAAAATCGTTGTTCTGCTATCTTACTAAAGAAAATTTATAGATTTGAGCAACTTTTATACCCAAATAGATTTAAAAGATTTAGACTTCACCAGTAGGTCTGCAATCAATTCCATGCTTTATTTTTGAGTTTTAAAACGATTTTTGTAGTGGAAAAATCCCTTTAATTGTTACCAAGGCCAAGATTAATAAGTTTTCCTATTATTTTTTATTTAACAATATTTTATAAATTTAAAATGTAACAAAATTTTAATTTTATAGATTTTCTTATATTAAAAATTTTTTATATTGTTAATAGCAATTAGAAAAGTTAAGAAAACTTAAACTAGTTTTTTACAAAAGTTTTTTGTATCCTTAGTAATTAAATGATTAATTTATTTATATTTATAATTCAAATTATCTTTTTTTTTTTTGATATTTTTTTACTGATTTTTAAACTGTTTTTAACTTTAGTGAAAAGTACAAAAATATATTTTTATGCTTTATTTGTTTTGAGTTAAAAAAATATTTCTCATTTTAATATTTTTAAGTTGTGGTCATTTCAAGTGAATAGAAGACAGAATGATAAAATATTTTCTAAGAAACATTTTTGCAACCTTTTGAAAAGTTAATAAATTTTAATAATCCTGGGATCTAAATAAAGCATTCGTTATCTATCAATTCCTATAGCATTTAAAGTTTTGTCAGCTTTGACTTAAATGATTTATTACAACAATAAATTAAATTAAATAGACAAATTGTAGAATTGACTTAAGAACAAATTCCTAAAATTAATTATTGGCTTCTAAACGGACACAACTATTACTTTTCTTATGTCGCCTTTAGTTTTTCCCAGATAATTTTTAGCTGTTCTTATTATTTTAAAACCGACAAGAACATTGAGTTTTTCTTCTGTCAATATTCCTATGAAGCAACCACAACTTTCAAACATTTTGTATTTTTATTATATTTTTAATTTTAATTTCTTGTTATTCTATTTTACTGTTTGCAAGTTTTAGTTTATTTTGTATTTGATTTTTTATTCCATTATATTCTATTACATTTTTAAAGTTATTTGTGTGTGTGTCTTTAAAGCTTTTAAATTATTTCATTTGTTTGTTTCCATTTTGTTTATTGAAGCTTTTCGTTGCGTTTAATATTGAACTTTTGTTTGCGAACAAAGCCACTCAATTTGCATTATTTCTGTTAATATTTAGTTTAAATATAAATATTTTTTTTCCTGTTTAAATTCATTTTTACTAACCCGTTAATGTATTTTTTTTTTTATTTGTAAGAGTTTTTTTTATGTTGACAAATATATAGAAAATAAAAAAAAATATTTTTAATATTTTTAATTGAGTAAAAGATTTGTTTGAAAATTGTTAGAAACTTTACTCAGCGTAGTGAAAGCAAATGTATGTTGATATTAAAAATATATATGCTGTTTTGAGACTCCTCCTTCCAAGCGGCATTTTATCACACCAAAATGTCCCTCCCTTTGTATTTATAGTGGATTGACCCACTGGCTAAAACATCATGTACTGCTTTTACTAGGACCTTTCTATTTCTAAAATTTTGAAGCTGGTTTTTGTTATAAAAAAAAAAAATACATTCGCCTAAAAGTGATAATATATAAAGAGCTTTTTCTAAGACGAAAAAAATTCTTGCTGGAAAAGGCTAGAGAAGCACAAAAAAGATTAACTCCGTCACTTTACGGAATTGTTTCCTTCTGAACAAGTTTCTAAAACATGACATTATCTTCCATTTAGTTAAGGGAGTTACTTCCTTTAACACATGAATCTTGAATATTTTAAGATATAAACTTTCTCTTATAAACTGTTTTTTGGAAAAAAGCAAATTTCGAATCATTTTATTATTTTATTTTTATTTTTCATATACTTAATTGCTGTCATGTGTTTTGTTCAGAAAAATACAAAAAAAAAAGTCGTCTTATTTAATTATTCATATCCAAGGTATGAAAATCATTTAAACGAACCGTTTGCTTTTACGAAGGCTGCTATATATATTTCTGGCCTGGCAACACTGAGTGCTGCCAAGTGCAATCTGACATTTCCATTGGAAAGTTTGTCATTTTTAAGCATAATCGTACTCAAAACGTTTTGACGTACGACCAATATTTGTGTTGTTTACAGTGACTTGAAAAAATTAATATAGAAAAAAATGGAATTAACTCGTGAACATTTTCGTGCCATCATTTTTCACAACTTTCGACGTGGATTATCACGATAAGAGTGCATTGATGAACTTAAATCCTTGTATGGTGATGAAGCATCATCCTATAGCACTGTGAAAAATTGGTATAATGAATTTAATCGTGGCCGAAGCTCGCTCAAAGACGAATTCCGTGAAGGTCGTCCAAAAACGGCTATTGTGCCAGAGATCATTGATGCCGTGCGTGAACTCATAATGCAAGATCGACATGCGACATACCGAGAGATAGAGACATCCTTGGACATTTCTTCCACCAGCATACATTCGATGCTGCATGAACACCTGGCCGTAAAAAAGGTTTGTTCTCGTTGGATCCCGCACAATTTAAAAGTCGCTCAAAAAAAGGCTCGTGTCGATTGGTGCAAAGAAATGTTGCAAAAATACGATTGCGGTGCTTCAAAAGACGTTTATAAGATCGTCACAGGTGACGAATTATGGATCTATGCGTATGAGCCCGAAACGAAACAACAATCGACAGTGTGGGTCTTCAAAGACGAGCAAAATCCAACGAAAGTTGTTCGTGGAAGAAGCACTTCGAAGCAAATGGTCGCCTGTTTCTTCGGCAAAACTGGTCATGTGGCGACTGTTCCGCTTGAGCAACGTAGGACGGTCACTTCTGAGTGGTACACTACAATTTGTTTGCCTGAAGTCATCGGAGAAATTCGAAAAACCAACAAGAGAAGACGAATCATTGTTCACCATGACAATGCGAGCTCTCACACATCGGCTCAAACCAGAGCGTTTTTGACCGGCTAAAACGTCGAATTAATGGGTCATCCGCCGTACAGCCCTGACTTGGCACATAATGACTTCTTCTTGTTTCCGCACATCAAGAAAAAAATGCGTGGTCAACGATTTTCGTCGCTAGAAGAAGCTGTTGAAGTGTTCAAAAACCATGTTTTGGAGGTGTCTCAATCGGAGTGGAAAAAGTGCTTCGACAACTGGTTTGAGCGCATGCAAAAGTGTATAAATCATGCTGGAGAATACTTTGAAAAACAATAAAACCACTTTTAATTATAAATATTCGCATTTTCACTATTAGGCCAGAAATATATAGAGCAGCCCTCGTATTTTGTTCTTTGTAGTGGGTAAAACACAAAATAAAACAGGAAAAATAAGAAGGGTTGTGCCGTTTAAAATTGTATTGTTTTTCATCTTAAATACAAATTATTTTTTTTTAATTAAATGAACGCAGTCTGAAGAGAGAACAATAAGAACAAAATTGAAACCTTTTTAAAAGTAACGTCACGTAGAGAATGCATAACCCTTTACCAAACCATAATTTTTTAGCGCACAACACAAAACAATTGGGATGGTATATAAAAGCTCTGTTTGTCAATTAAAAAGTATTTGTTTTTGTTTTGCTCATATAAAAAACGGTGGCATGTCATAGTACCCACGGACATAATTTCAATGGATTTTATACCGCACTCAAACGGGACATAATCACCCCTATTCTGCATTTCGATTCGAATTGAAATTTTTTTCGCCTGACAACTTTGGTATTCTGCGTTTCGATTCCGCTCAGTTTCTTTCGATTGTATGTATTCTGTCTTACGATCAGAGCTCCGTTTTTCTAAGTTTTTTTTTTTTTTTTTGTTTTCTTTATTTGTGTTTTTTAGTTAAAAATTGAAAAAAATGTAAGTAGAAAATGAGATAAAATGTTCAGAAGCGGTTAAAAACTTATAATCATTTTTAATTAATTTATTTAATTGAATTAAATTAATAGTTTTTTAAATTTTTAATTTTTGTACTCGAATCTGATGTGTTCTTTTTGTATTACGGGTCAAAAACAACAACACCCCAGCAGTCTGAAAAACTGCCAAATTTAATGGCATCTTAAGCAGACATTGGACAGGTGGATATCACCAGCGATCAGAGGGAAAATAGCAACGTTCTGGGAGAAAGTTTTTGGAATCCTCAATGCTTTATGTCCTCTAACAAAAAATGCCAGCGCAAAAAATGCCATGAACAACTAATTATTATTTTTTTCATATATTTTTATTTTATTTAAAATTTTTTTATTAAACTTCATCAAGAATTTATTTTTAATAATGTAAAAATACAACAGTATACGCAAATCAAGGTTTTGGATGCAAAGAATGCTGAAGATGGATTTGGCGGTCCTGGAAATGCAGCATTACATTCTGCCAGCGTCTAATTTTTCTTGTTTTTTTTGGAAAATGTCCGCGTACATTTGAAAAATAATTTTTCTTAATAAAAGTTAAATTAAAAATGAACCAAAGCCGAAAAAGTAAAATCTAAATTGATTTATGAAGATCACTGGTTCAACCCCTGGATGGGACTAAAATTAAAAAATAATTAAAAATACACCTATTTGTATTAAATTTGACATTTGTTTATGAAAATGATGACAAACTTGCTTATTTTGCTGTTTCATTCCCACATTCCACAGTGATGCTATTAATTTTGTAAACATTGTTGTCTTCTTCTTTTTCTTTCGATTCCAATTTTCTTCAGGCTACTGATTTTCGATCCTAGCGAAATTGAATGCGGTGACTTAATCGAAAGGTAGAAAAGTTGTGAATATCTATGGACACTATGTCGCTTTAAAAAACGTCAGAATGTCCATGGACATTGTGTCGTTTTTATTATGGACACAGTGTCACCATGTCTGCATTTAAAACAACAACGGCTTTGCTTGCCGAAAAATTTCTGCGAGCCTGTTGAGAAATACGTTACATGTTTCTAACATAGAATATCATAAAATATTCTAACATTATACACAGACATCATGTCCCTGGACGTTATGACATGCCACCCAAAACCATTGAAAATTTTTTAAAAACTTTATATCTTTGGATTTCTAGGAATTCCAAATTTGAATATATGAGACGTCATTTTAATTTTAGAAACCCTGACTAATAATATTTTTGGCTTAAACTGTCCTGTTAAAGATAGAAAACCAAACTGCTGATTTTGTCCTGCACAGCAAACGTCACCTTTTCTAATTTTAACTCATGATGGGTGGCCATCTCTCGCTATTTGTCTGAACAAAACTTAAGGGAAAACATCCGATATTTAAAGTCTCCAGCTCCAGCTTGTATTAATAGTAGAGTTTTGTTTATAATTTCAAGTTTCTCAAAACAATTATCAACCAAATCTTCTAACTTATAACTACTTTGCAAGGATTTAGATAAAAATGACTTACGGTAAAAATTTTGTTTTTAATAACAAAATACTCAAATTTATTTCACTTTTAAATTTTTTTCTAAAATCCTTGACTTCTTAAATTTAATTTAACTAAAACTAAAGGTTTTTGTTTATCTTAATTTAAGTACTTCTATGAAAAAAGATGTTCTTTAATAAAAAACTGTCTTTAATAAAAAACTAAGCCAAGCACCCTTTTAGCTTCAGTTTGACATACCTGAGAACTCCTTACAAATCGGCCAAAAAATTCTCCCTAAAATCCAACTCCGGATGTGTGGAATGTGCTGAACCATGGCCAAAATCACGCGATTTCATTGAACTGCGAGCTGATGAAGAAAATGAAGATGTGCGTCCACTGGTACTGCGTCTCACTACCCGATTCTCAATCACAGACATTTTCGTTAGAGGTTGCGTTGGATCCAGTTCACCAAAAGCGCCCGCTATTAAATCGCTGCTGTGTAAGGAATTAAAACTATCACGTTTGGACATTCGATGATTGGGATGATGATGATGTGATGCTGTGGAGGCCGATGTGTGATGAGGAATTTTACGACTTAAGCGGCGTGAATACTGATACTGGACTGCATTACTAACGGCTGGAGCCGAGGATGGTAGTATGGCGTTACTGTCACCAGGAGTATAACTATCAAAAAAATCCGAGGGAACCTCCTCATCAAAACTACTTTTTTGGGGAGTTTTTGAAGAGTTAATGTCTTCCTTGTCGTAGGGTAGACTTATGGTAACATCATCGTCATTTAAATGGGAGGAAAAACTAAAGGTATCTGTTGTTCTTAAAGGATCTGTAGAGGTGGGCACTTTGGCCGACAGCGATGTTATAGATGTGTTAGTGGAAACTTCATATGCATAAGGATCGATTTTGTTTTTCGGACATCTCTGACATATCTTTTCTATATCCGGTAATTTACGACGTTCGCCTTCACGTCTTTTAATCGATTCATTGTTTTTGTCTCTTTGTAGTAGTTCCTGCATATCCAAGTTTGATCGTTCACGTTCCAACAAATCCATTATTTCTATTTCACGTGCTAAAGTACTGGCAGAGTCCATGCGAGAAATTGAGCTGCAATCATCAAAAGACATATCGTGAGCACGCAAACCACTATTTGCATTATGACTCAAGCCGTGTAATTTCTTTTCATAGTAGGGAGGTAAACCCGTGCTGCTGCCATTGCCCGAAGTTTGCACAATCATGCCACTTACAATTGAAGAGTCCTCGCCATCACCAAAATTACTAATGTCACCATCATCTACCAGGCTGCTGTTGCCATTGCAGTACGTTGATGACGTTAAATTGGAGAATGAACGATTATCCAACGATTCTAATGTTAATTTTCGTTGACCTCCTCCCAAACAAGATGGTCGTCCAATGCCAGCATCTAGAGAATTGATTCGTCTTTGTGTCGAGGTTTTAGTTTTGCCATCGGAAATAATATTAATGCGTACATCATTTTGTTGTTGTGAAGTAGCTGTGGGAATTGTTGTAACTCCTCCTCCTCCTTCTCCTCTCATTGAATCTTTGTTACGTTTATAACTCTTGACATCCTGTCCATTGTCATTAGTGACACCAGCTGTAGTATCATTACGTGTAAACATTTTTCCATTATCTTTGCCACGTCTTGGTGGTGGCACTCTAGTGTTGCTGTCTCTTGCATTTTCTTTACACATTGAAAGCTGTTGATATTTCTCAAGTTTATTATTTTCAAGTTTAGATGTCATTGTATTATTAACACCAACTCTACTTCCACTTTCGCCATTTAATAAAACAGATGTTGCTTGTTTAGTGTTTGTGTTTTCATCTTTTTCTATTGAATCTTCTCTTGAACTGGGTGTATTACCATCACTGCTGCCTAATCCACCTGTACCTCTACGGCCATCTTTACAACCTTTTGTTTCCTTCTTATTTGATTTATTGGACAAACGTCTTGAGCTTAAACGAAAATAACCACGAAGACGTTCTTGTTCCTCTCTACATTTCAGTTGTTGTTGTTGTTATTGTTTTATATTAGTTTGGTTATGTGTCATCACAATAATAAGAAGAAGCATATTTAAATAAAAAAGAAGAAAGAGGTTAAAAAATAATTGAGAAAAAAATTTAAACATTTAGAAAATTGTAACAAATTAACAACACAAAAAAAACTCTGATAACACTGTGCTACGAAATAAATTAAATTGAAAATTTTTTTTTAATGGTTTTAAATTTGTGTTTCAAATTTCGTAGGTTACAGGCTCTAATCCCTTCTACGAAAAATCCAATTTGTAAATTACAGCGATTAATTATTTAAATGCATATGTGTAACTACACTAACCATGGCACACCCTTTAATAATAATTTGTATTTTTGCTGTTATAGTGAGCTCAGTTTTTTACATAATCTATGCAAATTTGAAGTGTTTTTCTTTAAAGCGCGATAACGTTTCAAGAGATAATCTTGTATAACCTTTATTAACACCACATTTAAGAGCACCCTTTAAGTATTGAATTATTTTTTTTTATAATCTTTTTTTATTTAAAGCTATAGCACTATAATTTTCGTGTGAAATTTTTGAAATTCCTGCTCCATTCCACCCAAAGCAATCTTCGCCTGTCAAGTAACATAAAAATTCAAAATCCGCTCAAATATGACAAAGTCCTCAGGTAAATTATATTCAACAAAAAAAAAAAACAGATGCGATGAGAAGGTTATAAATTTTTAAAATCGGTTAATAAAAGCATTGTGTGACACTGCCACTCGCTAACTAAATCTCCGTTTTGTTTCATCATGTATTCGCTCTGACCATGTCTAATATAAAGTCACCTTCGCTAATTCATAAACTGAGGCTACGAAATAATTATTTTTTTATTCATTATCCTTGCGCCTTTAGCATCTCATTACTATTCACTAACTACAGGCTCTTTAACGATTTCAGTTGTTGTTGTAACGTTTGATAGGCGCCTTCACCAACTACTTCAGCTTATTTGAGGTTAGTAAAGCTACTTTTCTTCTTATTTGCCTTTTTTTAAACAATTTTATTAAATTATAATTTTATATTTAATTCTTCGATGGGAGTTGAACTCATGATATGTTGTTTATTAATATCTATAACGCAACCCTCGCGATTACTGCACATTTTTTAGCCAACTTTTCCTCTAACTCTAATAAAACGCACACACATTTTTTTGGAATATTATTATCCTGTAAGCTGATTTCGAACTTTTGTTAAAGTGTCCTAAAGTCAGGTCAAAGGTCTTAAAAACTTGTATTAATTTTTTTTTCAGGAAGTCGAGATTTTCTTTCCTTCTTTTAAAACAGGCAATAAAGAGTCGCTTATTCCAGAATCGACACTCAGATCTTGTATTTCTGCCACTGAAAACGTACAAAAACACGTTCGCGCCTTAACTAAATAGTTGTTTTGCCCCATCATAATGAACCCTTTTTAGAATTTATTGTTTTACTTCTTCAAATGTTGTCAGTGAAGACATACTTACGAATAAATGACTTTAGTTCCGAATCTATGTTTCAGCAAGAATAATTTTCAGCAAAGCAATTAACAAGGATCTGCTTTAAACGATTTCTAAACAATCTATTGAAATAAAAAGCGAATATTTGAATGGAAGTAAGGATTACACCCACCCTGAAAGTATAAATACAACCTCACGGTTGCGGATGCGGTTGTTTTTTTATATGAAGTTTTGATAACATAAAACGTTCAACGAATCCGCACGAAATTAGAATCTATTTTAATTTCTATGCGTTTTCTCTCAAACTCTCAAACTCTCAATTTTTATTTTTTTCTCTTTTATCATGTTGCCACGGTTTTATTGTTTTTAGTACGAAAATTCATATGTGTTAATATTTTTTGTGAATGACTAGAAGAAAGAAGAAGAAAGAAACAAAAGGAGGTTATCAGTTCGAATGAATGTTGCTTTTTTATTTTTGTGTTGTAAAACTCAGTCAGTTCTGAACCAATTTTGAAAGTTTTTTCTAATTTAATAGATTATGCTTACAGATTGTTCCCGTTTTAAAAACAGTTCATAATTTTAAAAATTAAAGGGTGTCCCCATTATGTATAATGCATGTTTTTTAAGCGCACTTTTTTTAAAAATAAAAAAAATGCGTTTTACTGTAGCTCCCAATAGAAAAAAGTTATACAAAAATAAATCTGAAAATTAAAGGGTGTCCCTATAGGTGACATAAATTAACTTATATGCGACTAACTTCTGAACAGTTATCAACAAAAGCTTGAAAATTAGACAGGATGTCATTTACTATTACCAGTATATTCAAAATTATTAATTAAAGGGTGTCCCAATAGTGAAACTTTTGAGCTGTTAGGGGCAGAGAACTTTAAATGATAAGTCTGCAATTATAACAAGTATTAAGTTTGAATTTAGAAATTAAAGGGTGTCCCCATAGGTGATGTAAATTGACTTATATGCGCCTATCTTTTGAATCGTTATAAACAAGCGGTTGACAATTAGACAGGATGTCGATTACTATGACCGTTATAAAAACAATAAAAACATTTAAAATTGTAAACTACAGGGTGTCCTATAGTTAACGTAAATTGATTTATGTGGAGAAACTTTTGAACAGTTATAGACTAACGCTTAGAATTAAAACAAATTTTGTCAGCAATAAAAAGTGTAAAAAATAAAGGGTGACCACATATGTAACTGCTGAATTTTCTTGTTTAATCTGCATACATATTTTTTTTAATACATGTAAAAAATCCTGACGCTTTCCTTTTCGAATATAATACACGTAGATTAAAATAATGTATAATTTCCATCCTAAAGAAATATGATTTTCAGTTTGTCTGTTTTTAAGCCTTTTATTTTTGCAAGAATTATACAAACACTAATTTAGCTGAGAAAGGATAATCTTAAACTAATGCATGGCTTGGCCACAAAAGTTTACTTGGTTCCTCTAAAAGTTTTGCTTTTTCAACTTGACATTTTTGATAACTACAGTTTGTTGTTGTATTAGTTAAGATTTCTTTGTTTGATTTTGTACGAAGAAACACATCGACTTAATTTAGCACTTCCATATTTTATTTAAAGGTTTTTGATATTTTAACATGCTTTTGTTATATTTTATTTTATTTTGTTTTCCCTTTTTTCTTATTCACAGATATTTGAGTCAAGCATATCGAATTTGTTTGTTATTGTTGTTACAATTTAATCTTATTTGCTGTAAATTTGTTTGTTTATTTTTAATATGAAATGACACCACAATCGTTAACAAAAAAAACTTATTCCCCTGACACCTCAGTGTCTAATATATTTTTTAACGAATTCATTCGCAACTAATTTACACATTGTTGATTTCAAAGGACAAGACAGACATTTCATCCTTCTTAATTTAAAAGTTGAAGAAGGAAATTGAATGTGTTAAGATTTCGCACAAATTAAAAATTGAAAATGAGAAGCTTTATTGAAAAACTGTCGAAATGTATTAAAATCTATATAAAGATATATTCACACAAACATACAAACATATTTACAAATAAACGTCCAAGTAAGAAAAGAGTCCGTTTTAATAGATTTTCGTAATATTCCTTTTGAATTAGGAAGCAGTCAATAATACTGTAGTTGACTTGTTTATATTACAACTGAATACTCCCTTAACGATAACAAACAGAATGTGTTTTGATCCTTAAAAATTTAAGAAGGTTGGATAAATATCCTCTGTATTTGATTTGGACATTTGTAGCTTCAATATAAATAATTTGATATAGATTTGGAAAAACTAAAAAAAACACAGTCTCTAGTGTTTAAAATCAATAACTTTTAAAATGAGTAACACGGGTGCTCAACTTCAATTTCAATTAAATAACACAGAAGCGAAGACTTTTAAGATCAAATTATTGTACTTCGATGCTTAAGTTTTCTCATGTTACAAGTCAAACACGCTGAAAATAAATACAAGAGGTGTGACAAACTATTTTATGAAAGATTTAAATTTTCTACCATTTACGCTAGAGTTTGTGTAGGATTTGTTAATGGTGCTGGGTGTAGCGGCATGATAACAGAGTTCTTTTTACCTAAATTTGATAAATCTTACAATCTTATATTCAGAGCAGATCTTAGGGAAATAATATTTCCTAGTTTGGCGCAGTATAAGCGTACGTGAACTTGTGCATAAAAACATTGGATTTTCTTATAGGCTCATTTGAGGTGAATGATCACTGATAACAGGGCCAAAATCTTGCTTAAGTTCTGCAGGCCATTCATTAATTATTAAGTTATTTTTTAAACGTTTTTTTATGTTTCTCACTCTGTAACTCTGGTTATATTTATACTCAAAATACTCTGTGACAATTATAAGACTGACTGTGACTGTGACTGTGACAGACTATTGTTGTCTTGTCACTTTTCTCTTTAACTAAAGTTTGAAAATCTCATCTGCTATTTTAATATATAGTCGCATTTACCAGCTCATCTAACCCAGACATACAATTGTCTTGCTGTTTTAGCCGAGGTTTGAAATATTGTTATCCATTTATTCTTCTTAAAAACGAAACTTTTCTCTCTATCACGGTTCTGTTGGGATTTCCACTCATGACCTTCTGTTTAAAAACACTCAAACAGCTCCTTCAATGCAGCAACTGCTACTGCTCTACATGTATTTAATTTTCTTTTTACACACACCACACTGATTGGTGGTAACAATTTATTCAGCTCTCTATACCACACACAATTCATCATTCTGAATGGACAACAAAATATAATCTTTCCAGTACTAATTAAAAAGCGTCATGAAAATTATGTTCTCACATTGAAAGCGCTCACTAAACGTACGTACAGCCAGTGACTTCGGTCTTCACCGAAAGGTATGACAACAAAAATATAATCGTTTAACTTTGTTTCACAGACATAAAAAGGATTTTAAATATTTTTTTTCGTTACAATATGAAAAGGATATTTTTGCGTCCATTCTTATTCTTGGAAGAGATCCTGCACAGAATTGAAAATAGCTACATGCAATAAGGTCTTGACGGCAATTGTTATATCATAAAATAACTTGTGTTTTCTGATTACTATGGTGCTTAATATTCTAAAAGTACCAAATTTTCCATAATTTTTTTTATTGAACCGACTTGAATTTTTTTTATTTGTAAATACAACTTTATTTAAATCTTATGTTTGAATATAAAATTACAATTTTCGAGATTTTATCTGTAGATATTACAACGAATTTTACTGATGATCACACATCTTGATTATTCATTTTTTAATTATAACATTGTGCAAAGGAAAAGAAGAGAAAAACCTTTATGTGTGGACTTGAAAACAGATATAAAACTAAAGGCAAAATTGCAGCGAAATCTAAATTTAACAAAATTAAAATCAGTTGAACACTTTTCAATTTATGTAAACTCTAATTGCCACGTACAGTTTCCGTATGATTTGAGTCACTAAAAAACCTGATCTTTTTTTGCAAGGAATAATACTCGTCAAGCCAAATTGCCGTCGTTATGCGAAAAAGCAAATCGTAATGAGGATAATACTAATCTACGTACTATTTTCGAGAACCATATTTAAAGAAAAATATCTACCGCAAATATCCAGAGTCATGAGTTCAACTCCCAACATTACCTCACATATTAAAAAAAATAATTGTTCTTGAGTAGCCGAAAAAAACAAATAAATAAAAAGGACTTTCAGTTTTGGTAAAAAAAAAAAATAAAAATAATTACTTTGTAGCCAAGGAGACCAGCTGGTGAAGGTGCAGGTGTATTAAATAGAAAGAATAAATACCCACAAAATTAAAGTGCAGACATTTACAGTCTAAAGAATTCCATTTTTTTTTTTTTTTGAAAAGGGAAAAATGTAACAATAACAAAAACATTTAATTCAAATTCAAGGAGATGTGAAATAAAATTTTTAAATTAATTTTCATTATGAATAAAAATTTCCTTTTGTTATGACTTCTGTTTTGTTTGTTGACAAGAAAAAAAAAGAAAATCTAAATAAAATTCTTGAAGTCTTTATATCTTGAAAATAATACGAAATATTTTCTTATCTTTTGTGTTTCTTATTTTTTAATAACAAAAGAACTGATTTTTATCTTTTTAATTTAATTTTGTGATGAACAACAAAAAAAAATTAACATTTTAAAACAACAATTCAACATTTGAGTTTCTTTTAAAGGGAGTTTTCTCCCAGTATAATTTTATTAAAATAATTAAGAAAATACTCCTCAGCTTCATTACAATTTATCAAGCAAAATTAAAAACAAAAGAAAAATGAATAAAACTAAAAATAAAAATTAATTCAAATTATAAGTCTGTTTGCTTTCAAGCACTTACCTCGGCAATATTTGTGAAGCGTAAATACAGGGGAATATAACGGTGGGCAAAAAGGCAATCCATACAAACATCAAATAGGTGAAATCAAAATGTTTTTGATTTTCATAAGTTTCCTCGATGGAGAGGCGAGCGAAACGTAAAATCATTAGGGGGCACAAACACACAACCTGAGCAGCAGCCATGCTGCCAAAATTACGCTGATTACGTTTCTCACGATTAACATCCCATTCGGCACTGTATAAGTCATATGACCTTGTTGCAGTGCCAGTCGAATAAGGTGTCATACTGTTTAGCAGACCACTGCCAGTTCCTCCTATTGTAGCAGTAGTGGCACCACTATACGAACGATCCACTGAAGAAGCTGATGAGTTGCTGCAATAATTTTTCAAATAAATAAAGATAAAAAATTCTGTTTGTACTTTTAATTCATTTATGACTTTATCATGTTCATATTTTTAAAAAGTATACTGAATTAAGTTCAATTGGAACCTTAATTTTGATCCTTATTCGTCAGTCATTTAAATTGTTTGTTTTCAGTGTGGTTTAAAAAACAGATTTTCTTTAAAGGAAATAAAAACTTATGAAAGTAAATACGAGGGCTGCTCTATATATTTCTGGCCTAATAGTGAAAATGCGAATATTTATAATCAAAAATGGTTTTATTGTTTTTCAAAGTATTCTCCAGCATGATTTATACACTTTTGCATGCGCTCAAATCAGTTGTCGAAGCACTTTTTCCACTCCGATTGAGACACCTCTAAAACATGGTTCTTGAACACTTCAACAACTTTTTCTGGCGACGAAAATCGTTGACCACGCATTTTTTTCTTGATGTGCGGAAACAAGAAGAAGTCACTAGGTGCCAAGTCAGGGCTGTTCGGCGGATGACCCATTAATTCGACGTTTTAGCCGGTCAAAAATGCTCTGATTTGAGCCGATGTGTGAGAGCTCGCATTGTCATGGTGAACAATGATTCGTCTTCTCTTGTTGGTTTTTCGAATTTCTCCGATGTCTTCAGGCAAACAAATTGTAGTGTACCACTCAGAAGTGACCGCCCTACGTTGCTCAAGCGGAACAGTCACCACATGACCAGTTTTGCCGAAGGAACAGGCGACCATTTGCTTCGAAGTGCTTCTTCCACGAACAATTTTCCTTGGATTTTGCTCGTCTTTGAAGACCCACACTGTCGATTGTTGTTTCGTTTCGGGCTCATACGCATAGATCCATGATTCGTCACCTGTGACGATCTTATAAACGTCTTTTGAAGCACCGCAATCGTATTTTTGCAACATTTCTTTGCACCAATCGACACGAGCCTTTTTTTGAGCGACTTTCAAATTGTGCGGGATCCAACGAGAACAAACCTTTTTTACGGCCAGGTGTTCATGCAGTATCGAATGAATGCTGGTGAAAGAAATGTCCGAGGATGTCTCTATCTCTCGGTATGTCGCATGTCGATCTTGCATTATGAGTTCACGCACGGCATCAATGTTCTCTGGCACAACAGCCGTTTTTGGACGGACTACGTCTTTGAGCGAGCTTCGGCCACGATTAAATTCATTATACCAATTTTTCACAGTGCTATTGGATGGTGCTTCATCGCCATACAAAGATTTATGTTCATCAATGCACTCTTGTCGTGATAATCCACGTCGAAAGTTGTGAAAAATGATGGCACGAAAATGTTCACGAGTTAATTCCATTTTTTCTATATTAATTTTTTTCAAATCACTGTAAAGACCACAAATAATGGTCGTACGTCAAAACGTTTTGAGTACGATTATGCTTAAAAATGACAAACTTTCCAATGGAAATATCAGATTGCACTTGGCAGCACTCAGTGTTGCCAGGCCAGAAATATATATAGCAGCCCTCGTATTTATTATGAATATAAAATAAGATTATATCTTAATGTACGAGGGCAGTCTGTAAACTATTCTTGATCTGGTATTGGGAAAAATTTTTTATTGATTTTTAATGTCGATTGCACGTTTTTTTTTTTTTGGAAAAGCAAAACACCACGACTGCCAATGAAGTAACTCCAATCAAAAAAAAAAACAAATATATGGAATGACACAGAATTAAAAAATAAGAAAAAAAAACATCACGTAAAACTTTTGGTGCTCGTCCATATTTTCCGAGTTATAGACCTCTGAACTTTTCACAGAAATGTGCGATTTGGCACTATATTTCTTAAGACATCATTTAAAAGCTTTTAAAGAGGTCTTTAAGGAAACACTAAAATTTTTTAAAAATGTATAACCCATTAAGAGCCGATTAAATTTTCGTGAAAAAAATTTGTTTTTTCATTTTTTATTCTCTGTCACCTCAATATTTGTTTGTTGTTTACACACATGGTGAAGGATATATTATATTCGGCAGAGTCAAATATAGAAGTTTTACTTGTTGTTGTTGGTTTTTTTTTTTTTTTTTGTAAAATTAGGATCCGTATTTTTTTTTTTTTAAGTTTTTTTTGGAATCATCGGTGCTGTAGAAGTTTTTGTGACAAAAAACACAGTTTATGCAATTTTAAATAGAATTGTGTTTAATTAAAAATTAATTTTGTATTTCTGTAAAATAAATTCTGTGTCAAATATAAAATTTTTAAAAAAATTTTTAAATTTTGATTTTTTGAAATTTTTACTTTTTGTGAATTTTTTATTTTTTATGTCCAACTCTGAACTATTTTAATAAAATTACAATTTCCTGGTCGAATGTCATTCATATATTTTTAATAAACAGGCCACATTATTACATTTCAATCAATTACTACGTCTTTAATTAAATGTATAATTGATTTTATTCAAATATTTTGAAGGCCGCATTAAAAGCCTTAAGTGCTCTTAAGGGCAAAATGGATAATATTCCTAAGAAAGTATTCATTACTTTAGTTTTTTACTTCCATAATTTTGCTTCAAGTTCAAACTAAATGTCTACCAAATCTATTTAAATTTACTTTTTTAAACACAGAACCTGACGACATAAAAGAAATTCTATTTATTTTATTTGCTGCTTAAATGTAAAACTATCTTTGGCTTATAGTTCAATTACTTTTATTTTATTATTTTCTTATGCTTATCTCGTCTTTAATTCCATCATAGTAATAATGGCTCATGCTTTTGAAAAAAAAATATGATTTACTTTATTTAGCTTTTTGTGACACGATAATTTCATTTCTGCTCTTATTTTAATCACACTGTCTGTTGTCACTTTAACTTACTCTTGTTTACAATTTTTCTAACTTAAATTACAAACATAAAATAAGAAGGAAAAAAAAATACTTACCGTTGTCGCATTCTGATGTCAACACGATGTTCATAAAGCATTACGGCTAATGGCGCTTCTGGTGGCCGCAATTCTTGTGAGGTGCGTATGTATAAATATGCCAGCAGTACTGTGGGAGCACAATACCTGATATTTAGAGGAAGTAGAAAATAATTTTGTTAAATAAATAAAGAAAAAACGATAGACAAGAATAGTTTACATTTTGAAAACTTCAAGTAAAATTTACTTACATCAATAGAAATAGCCCTCGCACATATTCATGCATATCATCCATTAGATTTACCACACACAAGCCCATGCCATTAAGTCGCGGTATAAAATCCTGAAAATAAAACAAAAAGAAGTAAAAACTTTATTAATTATTCTTGGTTGAATAAGAGCTTTTTTGAAAATCAATAAAAATACAATTTAATGACAGTTAAGAATTGACTGCAAATTGATTTTTATTGAACATTTTAAATCAAACAACTGCACGGTGGAGTGAAATCAAAACTTTTTTTATGCCGAATCTTATATACCCTTCACCATGTATGTTATTCTAGTTTAGCGAATCAAAATAAATATTGAGATAACAGAGAATTAAAAAAAATCCTAAAAATGACATTGGCTCTTAATGGGTTAAACATTTATTTTATTACTTTTTTCGGGAAGATCTCTTCAAAAGCTTTTAATTGATACCCATATTGACTATCAAACTTTTTAATGAAAATTTCAGAGGCCCATAACTCGAAAATTTGGGCGAGCGCCAATTTTTTCACTTGATGTTTTTTTTTTCTTATTTTTTAATTCTCCAACGCTCCATATATTCGTTTTTTTATTGGAGTTACTTCCTTGTTCCAAATGATGAGAAAAATTAGCGGCAGGCGTGGTGTTAAGCCCATCGTTTCAAGGGACATGGACCGATCATGCTGATTTTTTAATAGCACCTCTTTCAATTGGCGTATTTAAATTCGGTTGGGAATGGATATTGTAAAAATTACAAACGGAATGACAAACTTAGTTATGTCCTTTTTCCACTTTCTGTGGTCAAGGGTGTAAAAATCAAACGCATTTTTGTTTCGCTTTTTGCAAAAAATAAGATGAAGGCTGCTTTAAAGCCGAATATGTGATGTGTTTTGTGGGACTTAAACAGAGTTATCCTTCGATTACTGTACTTTAAAGAAATTTTGAGTAGCCCTCCGAGCGCTGTGAATCCAAACTTAATATTTAAGATCGACTACACGTCAATTATAGCCCAGAGAATTTTGAATTTTTCGAAATTGCTAAAAGAAAAATCCTTCCAGGATTCAGTTTAAACTTTAGAGTCGAATTTTACTTGCTACAGAAAAATTTCATTTTGCTGCATAAAAGTTTTAACCTGGAGCAAAATTACAGTATTCAACATCAATGGATATTTCAAAAAAATTTAAATGTAAACTTCCAAGGAATTCAAATATAAATTTCAATCAATTTTGAATGCCATAATTTCTCCCCCAGGCATTAAAATTGTACTCATGTTCGTGTAAAAAAAAATAGCAATTGAATTATTTTGAAATATAAAATAAATATTGATGGTAAAAAATGTGAAAACATAAAAATATAAATCCATAAAAATTTATTTGTTTGCATAATATTTAATAATAATTAAATCATGTGGTGAGTTTTGAATGCGACTGATTTATATTCTTAAAAACTATTTCTACTATCACCTTTCATTAGATTTAAAACGTGATAGTCTCTCCTTTTTAATTTTTAAATTATTAAAATCAATTGCTAGATGAGTATCCCTCCCTGTCCATTTTGCTGGCATTTAAAATACTCATTTCCCAAAAAAAAACATTACAAAAATTATTTGAGCAAGAGAACAGGCCCAAACAAAATGATTTTAAAATCATGCACATAAAAAGTGTGGCAAAATCAAGAAGTTTAAATTGATTGATTTTACTGTAAAAAAAAATAAAAATCGTGACGAAAGTCCTATTATTTTATTTAAAAGAAAAAAGCTTTTTTCTCATTATTTATTTTCATATAAAAAGTTGTCACAAAATCAAACGTAATTCATCAAATTAAAGATTAATTGAGACATGTTGATGATATAAAGAATTTTTATTACTGCTTTACTTTTCATGCTGCTCTTCTGTTTATTTAAGAGTCTTTTAAATGACAATTAAAAAGTAACTGGTGGAAAGGTGACTTTAATGCGTTCATTTGCTGATTAAGTTCTCTTTGTGATGCAGAGAAATTTTTTTGTAAATTACGGTAAAGAAATTAAAGATTAACAAGATTTAGTAATTCATCTAGACGAATCGTTGAGTATGACAGGGGGGGCTTAGTGCTGTCATTACAAGTTGAAAATAATATTAAATAGTTTCTAAAGTTCAAAAGAACAAAATTTCTGAACCATGAAGGTGAAATACACTACTGTTTTAGAACAATAGAATGGTACAGAAATTAAATTTAAAAAAAATAATAATAAAACAATTTTTTTATTAAGAAGAAATTTATCTTTTTCCAAAACAGTTTAATAAAAATTCAAAATATTATTTTATTTTAATTGTGCCTAAATTCCTTTAAATATTAAAAACTACAAAATGAAATGTACTACTGCGTGGAAAGCATGGCCATTTCTCTACTGCTCGTGTAGTTCATTAGTGGATTCAACCCAAATCTTGCCAAACTGAATAAATGGGAACTACATTGAACCCACAAAGCAAAAAGATAATAAAAATAAATTAAAATAAAAATGATTCCAAATAAACAATTTTAATATAAAAAATTTAAATAAAAAAAAACAGAAACTATAATTTTAGAAATATTAAATAACACGCTAAGCACCACGCACTCATACTGCCTTTCCAGCAATCAGGCTGATAATATAACAGCATCTACTGTGATATGAAACAAAAAGCATGAAATTGTATTTATTACTAAACCGACGATTAGCAAAAAGCAAGAACAATTATAAGTGACGAATTATAAAGGGAACAACGAAAAAGACCTTTGAGTTGAGTGTACGGAATTCGTCTAACCAAAATTATTTACTTCTGATTCTCATTTATCAAATCAGTTTGTTAAATAAATAATGTTTATGATATACACAACTTAGGGTGCATAAATACAAAGAATTGTGAGAAAACAGTGATCTAGATCCTTAAAAAACCCACATCTTTCAATATAATTTCTCATTCTTAATAAATAAATATAGAAATTTAAATCTATGTGAACTTAAACATACCTAAAATTTTTTCATTTCATTTTTTTTTTTTTATAAAAAACAAATCATCAATATTCTTTAACACTATTTTTATTTTCAAAAAAATTTTTTTTTAATTTTTCTACCTTTAGTTTTATTTCCCACTGTTGCTCCATTTCAAAATGTCTCTTTGTATGTGTGTCTGTACATTAAAAGCTTTTGAACCAATTATACCTTTTGTTAGTGATTTGACAGGTTAAAATGTTTAACAGTTTAAATGTTTTTTTTTTCAAAAATGTACTCTGATTAGGAGTGAGTGCATGTGTAAATAATCTCGTCAATTTTTAATAATACAAAAGTCATTGAAAATAATTGTTTTTTTAATTCTTTTGTGTTTTTTTTTTTATTCGAACAAGTATTTTTTATTGATTTTCTGCGCAAAACATTTTTTTAAATGTTTTTCATTTATTTATTTGAGATATTATGGCGTATGACGGTAAATATTTCTTTTTGATATTGAGTTAGTAAAGTGAGGTTAAGAATAAATAATAGAAATTTTCTTAGACATGATTTTGATTTTAAGATTCGTTTTTAGTACCTTTTTATAAAATCCTAAAAAATATATTTTATTTGCTGTTCATTATTTCTTACATTTTAAAGGAAATTGTTAATGTCATGTTTATTTTTTAAGAATAAATTTTATAAACATCATCGTGTAAAAAGGAAAGAATAATACTTTACTTCCCTTAACTAAAGGGTGTGGCAATCACTTTGTATGAATTAAGTTTTACATCGATCTATAAATATTGACTGCCTGGAAAAAAAGACAAACAATAAAGAAGCCATTTATTTTGAAAATGGTTTAAGTCGCTTTGCTCTTCTTTAAATAATTGTGTTTTAGCAGTTTTTAAAGTATTGAGGTTATACCTCATTTGCTTCGAAGTGCTTGTTCCACGAACAACCTTCGTTGGATTTTGCTCGTCTTTGAAGACCCACACGGTCGATTGTTGTTTCGTTTCGGGCTCATACGTATAGATCCATGATTCGTCACCTGTGACGATCTTATAAACGTTGTTTGAAGCACCGCAATCGTATTTTTTCAACATTTCT
Organism: Cistogaster globosa; assembly: GCA_937654795.1. Classification (NCBI taxonomy): domain Eukaryota; kingdom Metazoa; phylum Arthropoda; class Insecta; order Diptera; family Tachinidae; genus Cistogaster; species Cistogaster globosa. The sequence goes on along the minus strand of OW569406.1, from coordinate 118,381,050 downwards.
TTGCACCAATCGACACGAGCCTTTTTTTGAGCGACTTTCAAATTGTGCGGGATCCAACGAGAACAAACCTTTTTTACGGCCAGGTGTTCCTGCAGTATCGAATGTATGCTGGTGGAAGAAATGTCCAAGGATGTCTCTATCTCTCGGTATGTCGCATGTCGATCTTGCATTATGAGTTCACGCACGGCATCAATGTTCTCTGACACAACAGCCGTTTTTGGACAACCTTCACGGAATTCGTCTTTGAGCGAGCTTCGGCCACGATTAAATTCATTATACCAATTTCTCACAGTGCTATAGGATGGTGCTTCATCGCCATACAAAGATTTAAGTTTATCAATGCACTCTTGTCGTGATAATCCACGTCGAAAGTTGTGAAAAATGATGGCACGAAAGTGTTCACGAATTAATTCCATTTTTTTCTATATTAATTTTTTCAAGTCACTGTAAACAACACAAATAATGGTCGTACGTCAAAACGTTTTGAGAACGATTATGCTTAAAAATGACAAACTTTCCAATGGAAATGTCAGATTGCACTTGGCAGCACTCAGTGTTGCCAAGCCAGAAATATATATAGCAGCCCTCGTATTATTTTGTTTAAAAATAGCAAATGTTTTTATATTTTTGTTACATAGAAGCATAAAATTAATTTTAAAAATGAGCGAGAACCAATAATAACATGGTTCTTTCTATTTTCATAGATGTATGATCGTACTTAACCTCAATTAATATAAACTGCATAAGGTATGTTCCTGTCAAGTTCATAGTTTCTACAGTACTCACATTAATACAGCGTCTATTTCAGCTCTTAATTTCAATGCATAAGTCTAAATTTTTCACCCGTCTTAAGCTTGAAAAAAAATGTTTGCTTAAAGATTACAATCATTAGACCTTGGCCGGATAACTAAACAGCCTGATATAAAAGTCCTTCGTTGCCGTCGTCTTCTGCATTCCAAATATAAAGAACTTCTCGTATTGTTTAGGGCAAAATTTTAAGATCTTTAACGGAATAGATTTTGTGTTCTGGGGTCTTTATCCTTAAATGACCATCTAGTGACTCTGGGTAAATAAAAAAATTTTTATTTAAAAAGAACAGTCCTATTAGGAATTTAAAATGACGACTGTTAATTAACTCGAAATGTTAAAATTGCTTTTTTGTGTTTTGGTTCTCTGCTGTACCTTTCGTGTCTTAATAAATGCGTTTTAATTTCTAAATATTTATTCCAGAATTATTACACCGATTAAGAATTATCTGAAAGCATATGTTATCTGCTCGAAAGACGGGAAAGACTTAACTGAATTACTTGATTTCTATAGTTGTTTTTATAGAAATATAAAATATGAAATTATTTTAGCATTAAACCGCACACTGTGCTTTTCCATAAAAGATTTTTAAATTTCTTATCTTTATTGTTGGTTTAATCTTGAATTTTCTATACAATTTTATCACAACCTTAAAGTCTATCATCACGTATTTAAAAAAAGAAAATTAAACGGATTAACAAAAACGTTTATTTTCGAAGCAGTTTAGAAAATCTTAAACTACAGTGACTTTCACAAAATTAAGTACGTGTATCAATAAAAACTACAACAACAATGCATAAAAAGCTATTTGTCAAAATTTCTTTTTAAAATAACTTTGTCAACGTACGCTACCATTTACATCACACTGGCAGCTAATCCTGTTATAAAGTCAATATGTGTTCCCAACTGGCTTTAATCCTGCTGTTATTTAACAAGGTTATTTAATTAGCTTTTGAGGCACAAAAGAAACCTAAAAATCTATTATTTCTTTTAACAAATATTGAATTTCCTAGACTTAAAAGGTTCCCTGTCAATTTCCCAAAAAAATGTTTGCTGTATCGTAATTTTTTTTCTCTTTTATTCTTTGGAAAAATGAAAGCAATGTTCCTGTTCGAAGTCTAAAATATTTTCAAGAAGACAATTAATCAAAGTCTTGACACAAACATGCGGAGAACAACACAGTCAATAATAGAACATGCTAAAACAACACTTTGCCACCAACAGCTGTTGTTTAAAAGCTTTTTTTTCCTTTGTAGATAAATTTTTTGTTTAACTTTGTAATGGATCATAGCAGCAGGAATTCACGTATCACTAAATAAGTTGATTGTTGTTTCTATAGTCCGATGGCTACACCAGCGCAGGCAAAGGGAGGATATAAAATATTTTATAATACAGTCGAAATGAAAGATTTTATTTTTTTCAGAAAATAGTTTCTAATCTCTGTTTAGCGTCTTTGTCAGTGGAAATACAAAACTTTTGAATTTAATAATTTACAAGACCAAAACAAAAAAGCTACAAGAAATCAATATCGATGGAAAAAAGACATGGAATCAAGAGACTTGGGATCAAGATTGTAATGTTTAGAATTTAGAAAATATCAGATATTTAAATTGAAGAGATCTGTCAAGTTTATGCTCTTTTTTAATTTTGAAACAAAACGTTAGCAAAAAATTACACGCATAAAACTTAAGATTAGAAAATTAAAAAAAAAAAAAAATACCAAAAACAAATAAAATAACAAAATTATTTCCCAAAAAATAAAAAAAAGCGAACAAATAAAAAACCGAAAATTCGACTGATTGCTGCTCTTTTTATGTTTTTGCCTGCAGTACTCAGTCATTTCTAATTTTAAAAATTAAAGGGTGTCCCCATACAACATATATGTTTTTAAGTGTATTATGGTCCGTAACCACTTCTTAAAAATTAAAAAAAAAATGTTTATTTCTATAGCTCCCAATTAAAAAAAATGCAAACATAAATCTAAAATTTAAAGAGTGTTCTCACAGGTGACGTAAATTGACTTAAATGTGGCTATCTTTTGAACTGTTATAGGCAAGCGCTTGAAAATTAAACAGAATGTCCACTACTTTGTCTAGTGTAATAAGAAGTACAAATATTTAAAATTTTAAATAATAGGGTGTTACAATAATTACTGTTATTTGATGTGTATGACCAAACCGTTGAACAGTTGATTGAAACTTGCAGAATTTCATGTGTCAAATTCTGTACATGAAATATTTTTAAAAAATTTTGATGTTGGTGTAGATAGTAATCGATATGGAATACAAAACGTTCGGCTGTCTATGTTCGCATCACTTTAAAACTGCTGAATGGATTTAAATAAAATTTTAGAAAGAGGTCCTTTAGAATCATGGTTTAAATATAGAATACTTTTTCGCAAAAATAAGTTATTTCACAGAGAACGTAGAGGCTTAATTTCACCGGTACTAGAGCAGCTGTCGGCACAATTTCTTTTTGTAGATGAAAAGTTTTAAACACCGTTTTTAGAAGTCTACAAATTTTTCTAAATTTGATTATCAAGAATATTAAAAATCATACGCGGACGAAGTCATGGGCTCTGCTAGTAATTAATAAATAATTCCAAATCGGCTTAAGTTCAAAAAGAATTTAATTTCTTCATTTTTACTCCCATGTTTTTTTTTTTGCAATATTCCAATAAATTGCAATATTTTACAAAAAAATAAAAAAAATTTCAAGCAAAAGAAAAACAGCAAAATTTAATTTAAATTAAAAATATCTTGATTTTTTTTCTGAAATAGAAATTAAATAAATAAATGAATAATTATAATTTTAAAAAAATAATAAATAATTTTAAAAAATAATTCTTTAATTTTTGCTTTTATTTTTAATTTTTTATTTTTTTATTTTATTTAAATTTTTTTTACTCGAACATTGTTAAATTTATTCTTTGCTTTAAATTCTTGTTGAGCTTTTCTTGACTTGAAACTGGGTTGTTTTTGTGGAGAATTTATATTTTTATTAAAATTCCATTTAGTTTTTGAAGTTTTGCAAAAAATTAAATTTTTTATTAAATTTAAAATTTTTATTTTTTTAAATATTTTAAAAGAAAATTTATTTAAAAAAATAGAAGGACGAAGGAAAACCTTGATTATCAAAATAAGAAATAATCTTCATCATATCCACAGCCATACAATGGTCAGACCAATAGCAAATGAATCCACAACAAACTATCAGGATGAAAGCATCATTTGATCACACTTTACAAAGGAACGGAAGTCGTTTTCGCAAATTGCGCTCACTAATGATCAATTTAAATAAATAATTCTTTGCTTGAATCTACTGATATGAGCGTGGGCGGTGTAAGGTTACTGAATGGCGATGCTAACGGGGCAATCGCTGCCTTGTACATTGTGAATGCCAGATTTGAAGCCTGTTATCCTTTCGTAAGTAAAATCTCAGAAAAATCACGGCCTTTCTTAAGCTACATGCGGAGGCCATGACTTAAATTCAGCTGGATCTTTGTGACGGAGGTATTGAGTTTTAGTATACTCGTACCCCAGCTTGCTGGTAAAACCAGGATGAGAAATTTTCTATACCCAAACAGTTAGTGCTCGTAGTACTTTAATAACCTTTAATAATTCTTTATTTCTAAGTTCTTCATTAAATAAAAAAGAATGAAAATTAAATAATAAAAATTTGTTTTTAAATTTTTAAATTTAGACAAAATAACAAATGAACTTTTTCTATAAATTTTTACATTAAAAAAAAATTTTTATTGTTCACAATTTTTATTCTGCCTTTAAGGTTTTTCAAATTAATAAACGAATATTTCTGTTGCATACAAAATTGCTATAAATTAAAATATTTTCATATTAAAAAAAAAGTTCTTTTAAAAATATCTTCCCCATTGTGCAGCATAGAGGAGCCGGGGAAAAAAACAAAGCTGTAGATATTTTCAAAGACATATGCACAAGCCGTCACACAATATGTGGTCATAATTTTACTACATTTTTTTACGACTTGCACGTTTGTTTCCTGTTTGTCTTTCTCTTGAATGTTTTATGGTTTCTTCGCTCAATTTGATTTTAAGTTTTTTGGTGCTAAAAAAAAAACGTTTTAAAATTGTTTTGCTGTATTTTTACTGTTGGTTTCTTGTTGTTACTGGCTTCCTTTTTCTCATTTTTATTCTTTCTTTTAATATCCTGTATGGTTTCTTTATTTTGTTATTGCATTTTTATGGGTTGATGGAAAGTTGTTCTTTTATCGGAAAGAAGTTTTCTGACAAATTTATTGCAAAAATAACACCAGAACGTGCATTTGAATTATTTTGAATGTATTTTGTCGGTTTCTGAGAAGCATTGTGGCCAAAAAAATGATTGTAACTACTTTGAGTAAAATAATTTTAAGCGTTCAAGCATATTTTCGTCTTAAAGAATTTGATTTCTCAAAATTTTCGCCAGCGTTTTTTACACTTATTTTTATAGTGGAATAATAAAAGATAGAAATTGTACATTTATTTACTTAAAATTTTCCGTTTAAATTATTGCACAGCTTTCTGTTAATCGTAGAAATTTTTTAGATAAAATTTTAGTGCTAAAACTAGTTTTCTGTTTGTGCTACCACAAAAGCTCACCCTTTAAAAAATATTTTATTTTTTTTAAATGCAACTTTAAGGTAAATAAAATGGTTACACCACGCCTGTCACTTTCTGTGTCGCCATTTAAAAAATTTTTATCACTCAAAATTATTTTCTTTCACTTTACCCAAGAATTAGTTCTAATGCTTAATTGTGAATATGTGTGCGTGTATTGCAACAGTTGCCATAAAACTTAAATCAGTAAAAATTATCTTGTCCATGTTCTTATAGCAGACATATCAAGACATATTCTGTGAACAGTTCTAGCTTCTGCATGTCACGGTTTAAAAGATAAGAACACATTCATGTAAATCACCGCCTCCATGGAAACACACTTTAAGTTTAAAATATGTAATTTACACTTCTGTTTGTTTACTCTGTGTAATTTCCGATTGGGTTTTTGCTGCGGTTAAAAAAATTAAGACATTTACGCTTTGATCACGACACTATAGGTACACCCTTTATTTTTTAGTTTTATTTTAAATTAATTGTACTTGTAGACGATAAAAAATTTTTTAAATTAAATTGTAACTTTTTTGCGGAGCCATTGAAGTAAAAAATACGTCACAATTGGGACACCCTTTATTTTTTAAATTCATTTTAAATCATTCTTATTTGTAGCGGACTAAAAATTATTAAAATTAAATGGTCACCGTTTGGTGATTCTAATCAAGGCCATGAAAATAAACAATGCGTCACAGTTGGGACACCCTTTATTTTCTTTTTTTATTTTAAATTGTTTTCATTTGTAGCGGACAAAAAATTATTAAAATTAAAGGGTCACCTCTTGGTACTCAAAATCAAGGCCATGAAAATAAAAAATAAGTTACAATTGGGACACCCTTTTATTTTTTAAATTTATCTTAAAATATTTTCATTTGTAGTGGATAAAAAATTATTAAAATTAAAGGGTCACCTCTTGGTACTCAAAATCAAGGCCATGAAAATAAAAAATACATTACAATTGGGGCACCCTTTAATATTTTAAATTTATTTAAAAATATTTTCATTTGTAGTGGATAAAAAATTATTAAAATTAAAGGGTAACCTCTTAGTGCTCAAAATCAAGGCTTTGAAAATAAGAAAAAAATTTCACAATCGGGACACCCTTTTAATTTTTTTTTTATTTTAAATTGTTTTCATTTGTAGTGGATAAAAAATTATTAAAATTAAAGGGTCACCTCTTGGTGATCAAAATCAAGGCCATGAAAATAAAAAAATACGTCACAATTGGGACACCCTTTTATTTTTTTATTTTATTTAAAATTATTTTCATTTGTAGCGGATAAAAAATTAAAAAAAATTAAAATGTCTTATTGTTGGGGATCAAACGCAAAGCCATGTAGATGAAAATCCCATCACTATTGGGACACCGTTAATTTAAGTTTAACGAACATAGTTTTAGAGAACCTAATTTTGCATACACTGTGCAAATTTTCAGAGTTTGCTTGTCACAATATTTTTATGAATATCCTGTAACTTTTGTAACACCCCTTATTTTTTCTAGGAAATTTTCAGAAGTCTACCAGATACAGTTCGAGAGATAGAGAGTTATAACAGATGGACAGACATTGTAGCAAAAACAGTGGAGCTACTAATTTATCCTTTAAGTACGGAATCCCAAAAATTGTGATTAACTTTGGCTTTTAATTTTTGTATACTTTTTTACTTTTGTCAACTAACACGTGTGCAAAAAATTGCTATAAATAATTAAATAAAATCAAATAATAGAACTTCAGTTAAAAAGCTAAAAAAAATTAACCCCAAAGGAAATAACAAACTGAGCGGGGTCGGTCTATTTTTAGCTACAGCTTATCTTTCAATATTTACTTCTATTAATAATTATTTTGCTTTAGAGAGTAATTTAATTTTCCCTTTTTTTGTGCTGATTATGATCATGAATACTTGAACGCAGCACCAATGACGCATATAAATAATTGTTTTTTTTTTCTAAAAAAATTTTTTCACAGAATAAGAGTTTTTATGAAATAATTATATTCGTATATTTTTCATTTCAATGAATATGTCACTCCCATTTATTGTTATTTATGCTTCAGCAAACGCACGAAATGAAAGCAACAAAAATAAAATTAAAGAAACGTTAACAGGTTTATTAAGATTTCATGTCAACATCCTCATTCTTCTTCTGCTTAGTTTCTAAGGGAGAAGTTATTGTTGTTTTTATAACAAACCGTTACAACAATAACAATATCGTGGTAACTTATTAAAGGGGATTTATTTTCTGTTGTACTTGAATATCAAACATCTTTTTTTTTTTTTTTTGTTAAGAAGAATTAATACGAGTAAACATGTCTAAACGAAATATTTTAATAACTTTAGTCAGAACGAAGAATGTTACTTGATAACAACAACAATTACTGTCCAATTCTTGTTTACACTTGTTATACCCTTCACCACAAAAAGTAAAATAAAGGATTTATCTAAGATTTTCATTTCGTTTGTAACTTCTACAGGATCAATTACTGACCCAATAAAGTAAAGTTTGCGCTCGCCCATATTTTGCGAGTTATAGGCCTCTAAACTTTTCATATAAAAGATCGATTGTGCGTCATATTTTTTAAGATCTCAATATGGGTTTCATGTAAAAGCTCTGTAAGAGATATTTCCGAATAATTGAAGATTTGAAAAAATTCTTAACCCATTAAGAGCCGATGACATTTTTATGTAAAACAAATTTTTTTTTTATTTTTTAATCTCTGTCACCCCAATATTTATTTTGATTCACTAAAGTAGATTTAAATAAATGGTGAAGGGTATATAAGATTTGGCATAGCCGAATATAGGCACTCTTACTTGTTTCGTATTTAATTTGAATTTTTTTTACAAAAATGTTGCATACTTTTAGACTTATTTTGCCTGGTTAGAATTCTGATCAAGTAGCAACAGCGAATATAAGTTTTGCTATTGTTACAATGTAATTTAGTTTTAGAAAATTTTTAAATTAATAAACAAAATCAATTTTTTTTAATTTATTAAAAATAGTCGTCTTCGGTTTGTATGATTTTACTCACATTTATTTTATAATTCTAAAAGCGAAATTGTAAATCAAATATGTAGAAACACATAAACTCTTTATTTTTGATTTAGTTCCTTAAACAAATGTTTTAAATTGAAATTCTTTTTTTTAATTCAAAGCAGTGTCATTTTAATTTAAAATAAAACGCACATTTCAAAACCAACGTACATCTTGAATGTGTTTAAATACGATTTCAGCAGCATATATTTACCGAGACACCAACATACCCGCCAATATTGTTTTTTATGCCTGTAAGTGGGCGTGAATGTTAAACATGAATACATTAATAACATACAAGAAATAGAGAACTTTATAATCAGTCATAAATAATTTGGTAAAATATTTTAATCACATTTATTCACATACGCTAAGAATTCTTTTAACAAAAACACTCACAAAATCAAAAACACAAAAACTTTGTGATTTGATTTTTATCTACTCCTATTTTTTCCTCAGAGATTAAAAAATGTCAACACTCAAAGAAATTTTTTTAAAAATTATTTTAAAAAATTTTCCAAATTTTTTATATTTTTTTTTTTTATTATTAAGACATCGATATTATATTATTTTAATATTATTGTGCAGACATTTAGACGTTTTAGAAAAGTATTTAAAATCATAAAAGTTATTTAACATAACGGTTCATTAAATAACAGAATTATATGTTTTTTTTGATGACACGATAAAAAACTTCAAAATATTGATTGTTTGGTTGTTTGTGTTGTTATTAGAAATCATGATGAAATTTTGATAATTTAGCCATTCAAATAAAATTCGCTAATTCTGATATCATACTTAAGTCGAAAGAAAACTAAAATTGTATCAAGTTAATACAATTTAGAAATTATTTTATTTTATTCACTTGCAATAATCAAACCATTTAAAGATCGTAATTTTTTAAAAGTCCATCCAGCCAAAAAAAATCAGTCTGTCATTGAATATTTTTTTTTGTTCAGCGAGCTCTTCTGTTAAATACACTTTTTAGATAATGTTTCGAGGAAGGAATTCTTACTATTTCTTATTTTTTAATGTTGTTGTGTGGGAACTTAAATAAAAAAAATTAAAATCCACTAAAGTAAATAATTAGAAAAAATCAATGTATTTCAATAAATGAATTTTTTTCCTAAAAAAATTAAAACGAAAATTTAAAGTTTTTAAGAAAATGCAAATTTAAGGAAATTATAAAAAACATATATCTTGTTTATACAATTGAAGGATCGCCGCGAATAACGTTGCAAATGACAAAATAATAATTTTTCAGAAGAGCAAAAAAACGTATTTCGTTCGTAGCATTTTGTTTATAACTTACAACGTTCTTCCACTGACTGACTCATTGTAATTGCGTTTTGACGGTGATAAAATGCATAATTTTAATGTTTTGTTGTTTGAACAAATGTAAAAGATTAAATTTAACAGTAATCTGCAAAAAAAACAGGTTTTGCAAAATATGTCTTTTGCAACGTTATTCGCGGCTTTGCTTCAATTGTGGAATATTTTATAAAAGTTAATAAATAACATTAAAATTTTAATTCTTCAGTTTAATCAGTTTTAATCACTCAATTTTGAAGCAAGTTGCGGTTCAATAGGCAAATTTTGAATTAATTCTTTTCATACCAAAACACGAGTTGAATCAAATTAAAGTTACTCCAAATGAGTTTTGTAAAAATGAGTTGCAATTCGTTTCCAATTTTAATAAATTTTTTAAAGTAAATTTCAACTCATTACCACTTCATTTGAAATGAATTAATTTTAAATAAATTATAACCAATAATTAAATTAAAAATTAATTGCAATTTACTTTAACAAATTCATTTGAATCGTAACTCATTCTTAAAATTCATTTGAATTGGAAATGATTTGATATTTATTCCTATGTAATTCCATTGAATTGATAAAAATTTTATTTAATATTTTTTTGCCGTGAAAAGAATTAATTCAAAATTGAGTTCATTTGTAACAGATCAAAATCAAAAATGAATAATCTATTTACAGCTTTTTTAATTTGATCAGGATATTGACATATTTGAATAAAATTAAAATTTTATTTATAGAAATTTTAAAATGTAAAACAATAATAAATCAAATTTCTAGTTGAAATAAATAAATTTACTAAAATCATACAAAATGCACCCTGCAATTTCATTTAGAAGTGAAATATTCGCTCAATCGAAATATAAATTAAGCAATAAATTTATTAAGAAACTTAGATTTCCCAAAAGTAGGAATGTTTATTTAAAGAAAGAAGAAATGAAAAGAAATTAAATTAAAATATAAATAAAAAATATTTTATTTTGAGATTGCATAAAAATAAATAGACCATTAAAAACAAAGATATAATAACCAAGGGTCCTGTAAAATTGGCCAGCGCACTAAAAATATAACACAATTGCGATTTAGAAGAAAATTAAAATTTTTATAAAATAAATTTTAAAAATTGCCTTTAATATTTAATTAAGACTTTTAATGAATAGATATTTAAAAAAATATATATTTGAGAGCAGTGAAGGAATTACAAAATATATTTTTTATCACGACACGTTACCTGAATTAAATATAAAAAATCTAAACAATTCAGGCATAAATTATGGGGACTAAGAAAATAATGATTTTTATTTTAAAAGGTTTTTTGTTTTTCTATGAGGGGTGCTATATATATTTCTGGCCTGGCAACACTGAGTGCTGCCAAGTGTAATCTGACATTTCCATTGGAAAGTTTGTCATTTTTAAGCATAATCGTACTCAAAACGTTTTGACGTACGACCATTATTTGTGTTGTTTACAGTGACTTGAAAAAATTATTATAGAAAAAAAATGGAATTAACTCGTGAACATTTTCGTGCCATCATTTTTTTACAACTTTCGACGTGTATTATCACGACAAGAGTTCATTGATGAACTTAAATCTTTGTATGGCGATGAAGCACCATCCTATAGCACTGTGAAAAATTGGTATAATGAATTTAATCGTGGCCGAAGGTCGCTCAAAGACGAATTCCGTGAAGGTCGTCCAAAAACGGCTGTTGTGTCAGAGAACATTGATGCGGTGCGTGAACTCATAATGCAAGATCGATATGCGACATACCGAGAGATAGGGACATCCTTGGACATTTCTTCCACATGAACACCTGGCCGTAGAAAAGGTTTGTTTTCGTTGGATCCCGCACAACTTGAAATTCGCTCAAAAAAAGGCTCGTGTCGATTGGTGCAAAGAAATGTTGCAAAAATACGATTGCGGTGCTTCAAAAGACGTTTATAAGATCGTCACAGGTGACGAATCATGGATCTATGCGTATGAGCCCGAAACGAAAAAACAATCGACCGTGTGGGTCTTCAAAGACGAGCAAAATCCAACGAAAGTTGTTCGTGGAAGAAGCACTTCGAATCAAATGGTCGCCTGTTTCTTCGGCAAAACTGGTCATGTGGCGACTGTTCCGCTTGAGCAACGTAGGGCGGTCACTTCTGAGTGGTACACTACAATTTGTTTGCCTGAAGTCATCGGAGAAATTCGAAAAATTAACTAGAGAAGACGAATCATTGTTCACCATGACAATGCGAGCCCTCACACATCGGCTCAAACCAGAGCGTTTTTTACCGGCCAAAACGTCGAATTAATGGGTCATCCGCCGTACAGCCCTGACTTGGCACCTAATGACTTCTTCTTGTTTCCGCACATCAAGAAAAAAATGCGTGGTCAATGATTTTCGTCGCCAGAAGAAGCTGTTGAAGTGTTCAAAAACCATGTTTTAGAGGTGTCTCCATCGGAGTGGAAAAAGTGCTTCGACAACTGGTTTGAGCGCATGCAAAAGTGTATAAATCATGCTGGAGAATACTTTGAAAAACAATAAAATCATTTTTGATTATAAATATTCGCATTTTCACTATTAGGCCAGAAATATATAGAGCAGCCCTCGTACCCTTCAATTCTAAATAAAATAAAAAAGTATATATTTGAAATTGTAGTACAAAAATGTTCAATTTTAGCTGAGCATCTTTTTATTAAAAACATGACTGACATCTCTTTAACAAATTCCACATTTGAAAGCCAAACAATTAAAAAAATTGTCTTTTAAAACAAAATTTGCAAAAGAAAAAATACTTTTCTACCATATGCTGGAAAATATCAAAAAAAAAAAAAAAAAAAGACTGGTTAATTAGTTTGTTTATTATTCAGATTAATCCTTTGCAAGTATGAGCAATATTCTTAATATTAATTAATTATCACTCATACGTCTCGTATAACAACCAAATTCTAGTGTGTCATCTGTTGCGGTTAACAAGTTTGCTGTTTTGCCACGAGTATCTTTATTAATTAACTTTTAATTAAAAATGATATGAAAGTACTTAAGATTGGTGAACGTAAATTATGTTTTTAATAAACTAATAAAAAAGAAAATAAATGAAGTATTTTCTAATTTTATGTATAATAATTCTATGCTTATGCAAGTGATGTCAGATCATAATTTTGCTCAATAAAATTTTCTTTTTTCCCTATAAATAAAAATATTTTTTTACCACCAAAATTTTTTTCCTACACTATTGATTTGAATAATTGAAAAAAAAAAACAACAATAATCTTTTTAAAATCAAATTTTTTCATGTTAACAGACATAAATATAAATAGATGTTAAAAATAACAAATATGTATTTCCTATGTTTAGCATAAATTAAAAAAATAAACTCTTAGAAAAGTAATTTGCAAATATAAATCACAAAAACAGAATAAATTAAATAAATAAAAAAAATGGTAAAAATTTGATTGTAGGGGTTCTTGGTTAATAAGTTGGGAATGTTTAATATTTTGAACCTTAACTGTTTTTAAATAGACTGTAGAGTATTTAAACAAAAAAACAAAAATTTTAAAAATTCCTTACATTTTGCTTGAAATTAAAAATCTGTCCTATTTTTTCTACGCTTTAAAATTTTGAAGAAAAAAAATCTCTATAAAAAGGAAAAATTCATCTGATAAAAATACATCTGATATCACTGTGCTTATGATTATTCTCTTGTGAAAAGCTAACCATGCTGACATGATATTGAGTGATTAGAATGAATGAATGAATAAATGATGAGGAAAAATTGCCAAGTACGTTTACCTCTGCCTTTAATAAAACTGTATCGGTGTAATTTCTGTACATGAAATATTTTTGGAAAATTTTATTGTTGGTGTAGATCGTAATCGATATGAATTGTCTTTTTTTCGAATTTTTTCCGTCTGTCTGTCTGTGTTTGTATTACGTAAAAACTGTTGGATAAATGGATATGAATAATATATTGTGAGAAGGTCCTTAAGAATCTTTTTTTCTATAAAAATATGTCATTTCATAGAGAAATTAGAGATAGAAATATGAAAACACTCATTTTATCGTTATAATGGTACTAGAACAGTGAGTAACTTTTATTTTTGTAGATGGAATATTTTAAACACTGTTTACAGAACTCTAAAACAAATGTTTAGAAGCATATTTTTCTAAATTTTAATTTTAAGAAAATTAGAAATGATATGCGAGCAAAGTCACCGGCACTGCTAGTTTTGAAATCTAATTTAATATTTCAATGTGAAAGAAAGCATAATTTTTTTTTCTTTTTTTTTTATATAATTTCCCGACGTAAAAGTTTAAAACACTTCTTGCAATAATTTTTTAGTTTTTTTTTTTCCTTCAATTTATCTTTCACGCTAACGTCACTTTGAGACTATAGAGAATACAAAAGGGTGTTTATTGAGATCCGATAGAAATTAAAATTGTAAAAACAAAAGTTTTAATCAAAAATATTTTTTTTAAAACATCAATGAATGAATGGCATTAACATCTGAAAATGATTTCAGGGAGAATACGGACACCATGACTGCTCTTAACGGAAAGCATTCTGGATGTTAAATTTTGTTACATTTTATCGAGCATTGTTGGCTGCATGTCTTCAAAAGGCATCAATAATATTGTCCTCTAAATCATTAAGCATGGCTGGTTGATGTGCATTATTTAGCAACTTCATATGGACTTAGAAAAAAAATTATCGAGAAGACGCAAATCGCACCACCTAAAAGACCAATTGAGACGTTCATTTTTTAAAACCAAAATATCGCCAAACTTTTATTTTAATTAATCGAACGATGTGGTCGCATTATTACACGTAGCGACTTTCCGCTGAAATAATATCTCACCCGTAGGAATGTTGTCTATATTTTCAAATGAAAAATCATTGATCCGTAACAAGAGTTCTGTCTTTATTTTTAAATAAATGGAGTCCTGTGTTGCCACCAGGGTGTAAACTGCACCAAAATTTGAATTTGTTTTAGATGCAATGAAGTCTGCAGGGTCTATTATGGATTAGTTTCACACTTTTCTCTCTCATTTTGTTTAATTGACAAATCCGAAAGGTGAAATGTAAGCCCCATAGTTGATCACAATTTTGTGATAAAACATCGGGCCAGTTTTAATTTAAGTCGTAGGACTTATACAATGATTAAGTGATTTTATTCATGCACCAGCTAAATCGCATATCGGTGTAGAAATGTATGTTTGCGCAAAAATTTTCACATAAAGGACAGACAGAGCCGCAGTTCCGTCCGGCATATTGGGGCTATTTTTTGCACTTCCTGCGACTTTTTATTGTTATTGCACCATTTAAATAATATGTGATATGAAATCTATAAACAGCTTATTGCTTTGCTTGCTCTTTATATGCGCCATGAAAATAACGTCGTCCATAAGCGTGAATTAGTGACGAATTTTCCAAAAAAAAAAAATGGAAAATTGTTTAGCATTACTCAAGCGTCAATCTATTCATGATGATTTTCTAGAGAATAATGATCATGAATGTCATAATATAAGCATATTAGCCCTTTCATAAGCTCTAAAGAATTAGAAAAGGCAACTGCTAATTAATGGCTTACAAATATAATTTCACAGAGAGCATAGAGGATGGGTGGAAAAAATAATAAAAATAAATCTATTAAATAAAATAATGCAAGCTTTTCATCGTGATAAAACAGCTTAAGCAGGCCTTTTGTTGCTTAAAACTTTACTGCCTGCTGCTTACACCTGGACTTATTCACTTTTAGTCAGATTGATCAAATATTGTGACAAAATTATTATTAATTTGCCTTTATCTTAAATTATTTAGCAGATAATAGGATTTACTTCTGCAATCATTTCAATATATTTTTTAGGTTAACGAAAATATTCTTTATTTAAAAACTGAATTCATAAAATTATTAATTTATTTTGATACAGAAAATAAAATGATGAATATTTCTTTTATATCCTTAAGCTGCTTACAGGTTAATAATGGCCGTTTCAATATGAATTTGTGAGATATATTTTCACTAAACAAAAAACATATTTTGTTGCACATTTATTTTATTTTATAATATTTACCTTCAAAAAATTTGAAATTTTGAAATATTTTTTTTATTTTTCTTAAATATTTTATTAACTTTTATATCATTTTGCTTAAAGCCAACATATTTGAAAAGTTATTTCTCTATTTATTATCAACAAAATATTTTCAATGAAAAACATTGTTTGAATTATTTTTTGCTGTTAGAAGAAAATGAAAAATTTGTTAACAAATTCTTTGTGTAACACGTGTACACTCTTACACTCTCCACTCACCGCTCGTTAAAATAAATGAAAAACACACGCAACCACTTAAAGTTTCATTATTGATCCAAAAATTATAAACTTTAAATTAACTTTATATTTATAGATTCTGACCGCTATTTGTTTTTAAATGTGTTGTACAATAAAAACAAAAAAGATTCATTTTAACTTGTATTTCAACATCTGCACGAGCAATTTTTTATGGAAAACAAAAAAAAAACAAATAAAAAAATTCATAAAAAGAAATAACAAACTTTTGAATCACATTTAAGCCTGAAATTATTGTTTTTTTTTTTTTTTCTTTTATTGAATAAATTATGTAAAATATCAAGTTATTTATTTTATTCAATGTCCATTAAGGGTTTTGTTTATTCATTATTATTATTATTTTTAAAAATAAGTAAAAACAAAAATACTTTGAGTATTAAGGTAATTTTATGAAACGTAATTAATGAAAACAGAAAGAAAATTAAAACGGAAAAAATTCTAAAATAATAAATAAAATAAATTAAAAATTGAAAAAATTCTAAAGAAGGATATTTATATTTTTCCTGTCAAAATTTACAGAAGAAAAATTAATCTCTAATCAGTTTCATTTAATTACAAAATCCACACGCAAACTTTGCTATCGTTTATCACTTAAGTTTTACACGCACTCCACGTTTTTTTTTTTTTTTTTTTTTTTTTTTTTTTTGTTGGAAAGTATTAAAATCAATTCGTTTATATTTCAAAATCACAATTTAAGCTGAACTGCTGAACTGCTGAACTGCTGGAAGCTACTAGAACTTTCTAGTTAAGTACAGAGGTTAATTTAAAAATGTTTTAGAGCTGATAATCTTGCTGTATGACGTTCATCAGTGTTGCCAATTTTTTTTCGAGATTTCTCGCCAAATTATTTGACGAATATCGCCAACATATACGAATAATTAATTTTAAAATCATTTTTATTAAATTTTATTTTTTATCACAAAACATACAAACTATTTTTGTCTATTGGATTCTTGCTGCGGTACATTTTATTTGTATATCTGTGCCCACAATAACAGCTTAACTCATTTTTGAACGTTTTTAACGACTTCAGCTGTTTAGATTTTAAGGTAAAAGATACTCAGTTTTTAAGCTACAAAGATGAAACTTGACTTGCCCTACAGATTCGAATGTTAGAATTATAACATTAGCAATAACTCAATTTTTTTTTTTTTTTTTTTTAATTAGGACCAGCACTCAGGGGATGACCCCTACTTATGCAATGCATTGTGCCAGAACTAGGAAATTAGGTTTTGGGATGGGGGATAGAGGGAGTAGTGCTTGTGGACATTTGATTTGAATCTTTGCACACTGAAAGTGGCAGGAAAGACCTCTGCAGGGAGTTTATTCCACATACGAACTGTTCGGCCAAAAAACGAATTCTCTCTGTAATGCGTTGTGCGATTCACTGGCCAATCGACCACAAAGGAATGCGCTCTTGATGCAGATCGCGTTGCGCGTATGAAATTACGGTTTTCAGGAACAAGTTCCCTGATTTCATAAGAGCACATTCCGTTGTAGTAACGATAAAACAGTGAAACACACCCCACATTGCGTCGATGCTCCAGTGAGTCAATAGAGCTGGATACCCTACTGTCACCGATGAGTTTCTTCGCTCTCTCCTGTACGCGGTCGAGTAACTCCAAAATAGACTTTTAAGCACCGGCCCATACATGAGAGTTGTATTCCATTTTCGGTCTGATATAGGTGACATAGATAGTAAGGAGATCAGATGGAGTGAAGTATTTCTTACACCGTTTCAGAAATCTAAGGCACTTGAATGCTTCTTTTGCAATATGAAAAATGTGCTTGTTCCAACGAACATCGCATTGAATTTTCATGCCAAGAACATCGAGAGCTTCTGATTCCTTAATATATGTATCACCCATAATTACAGATGACGTAGCATGCTCAGCAGTACGCCTGTGCGAAAGCACACAGCACTGGGTTTTATTAGCGTTAAACTGAACCCTGTTCGCCAGGCCCCATTCAGAGATTACCAAAAGGTCGCGATTAAGGGTATCGTCCCCATGTGGTTTCTTATAGCCCCAATTTCCTGAAGGCTTGGTCTACTGCGAAACGAAAATGAATGGCATATGCTACTGTCATCTGCAAAAGAATAGATAGGGTTGGAAGTCTGACGTAGAAGGTCATTAAGAAAAATAAGAAATAGGGTAGGGGAAAGGACGGAACCTTGCGGTACCCCTGAATTTAACTTGAACTCGTTTGATGAGATCCCATCTATAACAACTCGTATAGTGCGATCCCTGAGAAAGCTCGATATAAGTCGAGTGAAGCTATTACCGATTTGTTCCAAAGTCGACTTAAGCTGTGCACACAGATATATGTGGATGTTATTTACATTCATATATGATCTTTTTATCGGTAAAGAACTGATAGTACAAATTGTATTTTATTTCCAATTTGGTTTTCATAGAGTTTTTTATAGAAAAAAATCTTTCGACACAACCATAACTTGTGGGAACAATCAACATTTTAAAAACGGCCATCTTTAACTCCAATTTATGAAAGGAAGTTCTCCCTACTGTGTTTCATAAATGCCAAGTGCGTAATTAGGTTTCTCAAACCTTTTAGAAACTTCTCGAACTAAAAATAATTTAAGTTGGGATACAAAATGACAGCATCTTTAATATTGCATTTTAACTTCAGAAATAGACCTTCGTTTTTCTTGAAGCGCCTCTACCACTTGACAATTTATTCAAAAACTAATATACAATTGTATAAAAAAGGCAGATTGAAAGAAAAAATTATAAAAAATAACCAAAAATTTTGCCAAGTATTTTAAATAACGCCACATATCTCGCCCCTCGCTATTTTAAAATTTGCACCTTCAAATATCATTTTTATCGACCCGTTTGGCGATTCGTGTCACAGCATAATTTAAGGCGGAAATAATTAAACTTATTGTCGAGCGTACCACAGACAAAACAAAGTAAGTTAAGCTGACATCGTATTTTTTTTTACACCCTTCACTACAAAAAGTAAAAGTAGGGTATAACTAATTTTATCATTTGGTTTGTAATTTCTACAATATCCATTTCCGACCCCATAAAGATTATCTGACTTGAAGTCGATTAGTCGATTAGCGATGCTAAGGTACTAGATCAGCTATGAAAAATTAAAATACGCTAATCGATCGGACATAGTGTCGAAAGAGTTGCTATTGGAAATCAACAAGATCGGTTAATGTTCTTTGATGCAGCGGACAAAACACCACGCCTACCTCTAATTTTTCTATATCATTTGGAACAATGAATGAATGATGCCAATCAAAGAAAAACATGGGCGATAGAGAATTTTAAAATGAGAGAAAAAACATCAAATAAAAAAATTGGCGCTCGCCCATATTTTCCGAGTTACGGGCATCTAAAATTTTCAAAATTCTTAAAGTATCAATATGGGTATCATTTTAAAGCTTTTGAAGAGATCTTTCAGCAAATAGTGAAATTTCTTAAAAATGCTTAACCCATTGAGAGCCAATGGCATTTTTATATAAATTTTTATTTTTTATTTTTAAATTCTGTCACCTCTATATTTGATGTTTTTTTTTTTTTTTTTTTTTTTTTTTTTTTTTGATTGAAGTTACTTTACTAAAGTAAGTTTAGATAAATGGTGAAGGTTATATAAGACATAGCCGAATATAGAACTCTTACTTGTTTCACTCTAAATGATTTTAAACCTTTCCTGACTATAGAAGTTGTATTTGATACTTAAAGCTTTCAGAAGCAATGCACTGAAATCGTTAAAAATTCACTTGAAAATAATTTGGAAATTTTTTATTTCTGGCGCTTTTCCCATGGCTCAAACAGCGTAACTCTGAAATTAATAACCTTTAAATTATGATTAAAAAAAAAGTGATAAAACAGTCTACCAGTCAGTTGTGTGATAAAAATCGATCAAAAATCAAAATATATTTTTCAAATTTTTTTAACTTTTTTTGTTTGATTTGGTTTTAAAGTTACTCCACTAACAGCACTAAAACCACTAGTGAAGAATTATTTGGCCACGAAATATTCATATCGCTATTACATATATCGGCAACAGCCCTTTAAGTAAATAATTTTTTTTTTTCAAATTGACATACTATTTTTTTTTTTTAATAAATATATTGATACGAAACTCTTTACTAACTAAGAACACATCCGCACAATTCGAATGCCAGAAAGGCACTCCTGTTTTTTTATTTTGGTATTTTTGCTAAAAAAAAACATTGGCATTGTTTATCAACCAATGTTAACTAATTACTTCCCTTTATGACACAAACAATTAACTGATATATTAAAATTAATAATCTTAAATATTAATAATAATAAAAAAACTAATAAAAATATTAAAATTAATAAAATTGTATTTAAAAAGAAATTCTATTTTTAAAAACTTCTCCGTAATTTGTCAACCAGCTTAAATCAGTTTAAAATTTTTTCTTTTTTTTAATATGGTTGCGAAATTCTAATTCCTTAAGTTGTAGAAATTAATGAAAAATGCGAAAATTTTTTTCAAATTTTTTTTTTGGAATTTTTTTTTAAAAAATTCAACAAAAAAATTTAATTTAAATTTTATTACTTATTTTTATTTTATTTCATACAGGCAGATATCTAAACCTTTTGTTTTTTAAAAGAAGCAGATAGTTAATATATCGTTAAAAACATTCAAGATAATTAAAGTAAAACTTCAAAGCCTTTTTGTTCTTGTAATCCTTACAAATATATTTTTTTCAAACCTGTAGTTTTGAAGCTATAAAAAACTTAAAAATTATAAACTACAAACCCTTATAAAAAAAATAAAACTTTTTATTCGTTTGTTGAAAAGCTAAGTTTTTAGAAAATTTTTTAAAATATTTATGAGAATTTTCCTGAAGAGCTAAGTGAGCGGTAGCGAAATGGCCATGGAGACGTGCTTTCCCCTCAATAATCAATATTGGTGATTTATTAATTTAATCGGGATAAAAATGGAACGATTTAAAAAAAATTTATAATTTAAAACATATATCTCACACAAAATTTGTTTTTTATTAAATTTCAATTTTCAAGCATTTTTTTTTTCAATACGGCAGTTAATATTTAAATTTTTTTTAAATTACGTTCGCAACTGAGTGTAAATCATTTCACTAAGCTTCACGTCATTTCAAAGGTCTGGCTAAAGTTCTACTTTAAAAACGAGCAACAATTTTTTCTTTACATTTATAATTAACATTAATTAACTTTATCATCCATATGCTCTATAAATAAATTAAAAGTTTTAAGTGTTTTTTTTTTATATTTTTTCAAAGTTAAATAATTTTTTCATATACATTTTTCCTAACACGCTTCGTTTTGTTAAAGTACTCGAAAAAAATATCCCTCCTGAATGTGTGTGCGTTTTTTGAAAATGTTCTGCAGTTGTACATAATAAAATACTAGAATCCTACATACAAATGAATACCGTTACAAACCCACATTTATCTTTTTTTCTTATTTTTTTTATTCTTTTTCATACAGTAAATTCTCGTTAACTATTCGTTTGCTATAAATACATATTTGTGTGTAAGTGTGTGTGTGTGTGTGTGTATGTTGTAATTCTCTTTATAACTGTACTTATTTTTATTTTATTTTTTATTTTTCATATTCATGAATAAATTTTATTTATAAACATTTTATTTTATTTTATTTCTTTTCTTTTTTTTTAGTTAGATTTTCTGTATTTATTTTTAAATTTTTCTGTTGGTTTCTCTTTTTCTTTTTTTTTTTCAATGTGCGTTTGTGCAAGGGAAAACTTACCCCAATTTCCACATAAATTGTATAGATGGGATAAGGTAGCGCAATAACCATGCCAGTTAACCAGGTTGCACAGCAACATACAAAGGCGGGAAATCTTCCTTTCAAAGGATCACTCAGCCAACGCATACGATCCCATGCTATTAAAATGTGTGTTATTATGGCAACGTGTAGTGGAATGTCCTGAAATAAAATGAAATAAAATGAAATGAATACAAATTATGAATTATTACAAAAATAATGTTTTTTTGTTTGTTTATCTTGTTGTTGTTTTTAAATAAATGCTGAGGGAAGAAATTGTGTGAATGTTATTTACATGAAGTTTGTGCTTCTTTTTTTTAATTTTTTGTTTTTTAAATAGATTTTTTATGAAAGTTTTCTTTGATAAAGGGAGACAGCAGACACGTATTTTTTTTGAGTCTAAATTTAGATTTTTGGATTTCTTTCTTCAATTTGCAAGTGAAAACAGATAAAAGTTAAAATTGTAAAGAAGTAAAATAATTTTATACTCCATTATTTACGTTTTCTGGGATTGATATCAAAGAATTGATGCTTTTATCACGATCAAATTTAAAGTCTGTGACGAAAAATAATTTTTCCAAAACATTATTTTTTTAATGTTTAATAAAGAGTTTTAATTTTCGATTTTAATTAGAAAAATGAATTCATGAGATTAATATTTAGGTTTACGTATTAAGAGAAAAACTTGAAATTTTCTTACAATATCAGCATAAAAGTGTGATACAAGCCTGTTTTTGATTGTTTTAAACAAAAACTATTATTTTGCAGACATATCAATTTTTATACCCTTCACCACAAAAAAGCGGAAAAAGGGTAAAACTAATTTTGTCATTCCGTTTTTAGTTTCTACAATATTCATTTCCGAAC
Organism: Cistogaster globosa; assembly: GCA_937654795.1. Lineage (NCBI taxonomy): Eukaryota > Metazoa > Arthropoda > Insecta > Diptera > Tachinidae > Cistogaster > Cistogaster globosa. Next base: position 118,358,298 of record OW569406.1, on the reverse strand, counting down.
CCAGAAGTACAAAAATTCTCAGTTCTTATTCATATCAAAGTCGATTGAGCCATGTCCATTTGACCGTCCTGGTTAGTGTTGAAATCAAGTTTGCCGAGGCACTAGATCAGCTAGAAAAATTTTAAATACGCCAATCGATCAGACATAGTGTCGAAAGAGGTGCTATTGGTAATCAGCAAGATCGGTCCATATTCTTCGACACAGCGGACAAAATAGCACGTCTACCTCTAATTTTTCTATATCAATTGGAACAATGAAGTAATTCCATTAAAAAAAAAAATTTATATGAGGCGATAGGGAATTAAAAAATAAGAAAAAAATTTTCAGCTGAAAAAATTGGCGCTCGCCTATATTTTCCGAGTTACGGTCCTCTGAAATTTTCAAAAATTTTTATAATAACAATATGGGTATCATTTTAAGGCTTTTGAAGCTTTGAAAATGCTTAACCCATTAAGAGCCGATGGCATTTTTATGTATTTTTTGATTCTCCGTCACCTCTATATTTGTTTTGGATTTCAGGTCCTTTCGAAACAAGTTGTATTATTATTTAATCGAAATATAGTTTTTCCGTAGGATATTAAAATTAAAAAAAAAAAGTTCACAAGGCTACAAAGGAGTCTGGTACAGCTATCATTTTAATAAATTCTCAAAGTAACCACTTCATGAAAATACTGTCACTTTTTAAAGCGTCATAATGTCCCCACTTAAGACAACAACGGCTTAGATTACCAAAGATTTCCTGCATAACCTCTAGAGTCTAGACGGTAAGCTTCGCTTACCAGTTTAAAAAAAAACCTTGATCTCTCTTTGATAAAGTACTATAAAATATCCATGGAAGTTATAACACTACGTTCATGGTTATAAGGTCTTTGGAAGTTATGACACGCCACCTATTTCGCTTAACAATCAGCTATAGAATTTTAAAATAAAAGACACTTAATAAAAATCCTCGAAATAAAAAACGTAGTCACAATGAAAAGTAAAAGCCATTAAATTGTTACATGTTTATAAATAAATGAAAATGATTAAAAAAATCTTTTTTTTTTTTTGTTTTCACTTCCAAGCTACCCCCAAAAATATGCAATAAATTTAATTTAACTTTTTGTTTTTGTTTTTAAGTTGTCAAATTTAATATTTTTATTCTGTCATTTTATTGTTAAAAAACACATTTTTTTATATTCCAAAACACATTTGGACTTTTTAAACAATTGGTGCTGCCTTTGTCCTATTTAATAAGTAGCAATGCTTTTTTCTTTTGTTTGATGCCTAAAGTTATGCTTCAGTATTTGTAGGTATCACTAATGTTGTGTTTCATTGTGTCTTAAAAATATTTAAAAAGAGAGTAAAACACAAATTATCATATTTGTTTTTGGTTAATGGCTGCAGGCTTCTGTGTCGCAGATCTAGCTTGGTTTTTTTTTTGGTTTTAAATTTTGGAAATGCTAAAAGACTTAATTTTTTGTGCATATAAAGTTATTTTTAATGTTATGCAAAAAAAATCATTATTTTAAGGTTTGAGAATTTTTTTTTTTCAATTTGACTACAAAAAAACATATCATCGGTAACAGGTTGTCAACTCTTTACTCGCAAAAAAATCGAATCGGGTTTTTTTATTTAAATTTAATTTTTTTAATGCAAAATAATTTCAATAGCTTTATTTTCTTGATATCATCCAAAAATAATTATCCCTACTAATTATGTTTTTTAATTTTTAATTTACTTCTAACACGGTTTGGCAACGGAGTAAAAACGCTTGTTCTTTTGTCTTCTGAAAAGTACAAAAAATATGTTAAAAGTTGCAAACTTATGACCGACGATATTCTTAATTCGGAAAGTTTTTGTTCCGAGTAACATGTAGAGGTAAGCCAATTTTTCAATTTTCTTTTTTTTTTTGTGATGTAAAAGTTTTAGTCCTTGAAGGCTAAAATGGCCCAAAAAAGCCTACACCTTTCTAAGTGTTTTGATTACAAAAGGAAAAAATATCCTTCAAACTATTTCCACAGATTAACATATTTAAAAGTAAGAGAACTGCAAAATTTTATTTTTGTTTATAAACTTCTTCTTTTCTCATTTTCCTACTCGCCTGCGATAGAAAACAGTCTATTTAAACTTTTCAATAATCAATTGTTTATACGAAAGGTACTGCGACTGTACACAGAGAAAAAAAATGAAATTTTTTAATCACGAGAATATTTATTAATTTAACTTTTAACTTTAAAAAATCGTGCCAATTCACCCGAACGAATTATTAAAATCTCCGATATTGGCTATTGAAAGTAAAAGCACGTTTCGATGGCCATTTCGCTACCGCTCACTTAGCTCTTCAGGAAACTTCTCACAAATATTTTAAATAAACTAAGGATTTTTGTCCAAGCAATAAAGTAAAGACAAAAATCAAAGTTTAAGCAAAAAACAACAATAATCAACAATGATTTTATATTTCTTTATCCACTGTACACGGCTGACTTTTTTTTGGCTCTTTTATACAGCTAAAAAAAAATTCGCTGCGACAACCAAATTTGTTGCCAATCGAATTTTATCGGTTGTGAGTATAATTTGAATTTTTAAAAATGATTTAAGAAAGAGCGCCGCCAATAGAAAATATGGTAATTAAATAAAATATCTTTATATTTTGGTACAAAAATTTATTTAACACATAATTTCAATTAATATTAGGGTATAAGAAATAACATAGCATTTCTTCTTCGTATTTCCTCTTGATTTCTTCTTTCTCCAAACTTTTTCCTTTTTTTTCCATACAAAAGTATTATAGGTTTTGCCAATATGAACTAAATAAAACGATTTAAAATTATTATTATTTGATATAATTTTTTGACTCAAGTTGGAACTAGCTTTAAGCAAACTTGATTATTTTTGTTGCCAGTTTCATCAGTTCCTTAAGTTTTTTTTTTTTTTAATTAATATGGCATTTACACCATCCAATGTTTGTTTGTTGGTGAAGCAAGAGGGGTACGCCATATTGTTTTGCTTGAATTTTGAGGGGATGTTATTGTTGCTTGTATTTTTTTTAACTACTATATCGCTACAACTAAAATAGAGAATAGTTGAATCAAAAAATTGCATAGTGTAAATCTGGACTATAACATTGTTTTATTGTCTTGTGTGTTAATATCTTTTTATTTTTATTTATATTAAAAACAAAAAGCTTTTGTTTTCAAAAGTTATTTAATGGATTATTTGGTTCTACCTTTTTACATTTGAATACCCGTATGAATGTTCAGAAATAAATTTGTTGCATTTTCCAATTAACAGAAATGATAACAGTAAAGACATAATTCGATCGAGTTAACTTTTTTAGCGGTTTTTGCGACAGACTATTAATTGTTTTTGTTCTTAAAATATAAAAAATGCCAGGATTATAGATTTTTAAGAATAAAAATTAAATTATAATATAAGTGATGCAATTTTTAATAATTTCAAATGATTTTTCTGTTTTCTGTGTAAATATTATTGCATCAGTTAATGTGCAAACGGGCAAAATTTCATAGCCAAGAATAGAAAAGGAAAACAAAAGCTTATTAACATTGTTTAGAAATCAAGCGGAATTTACTACCACAAATACTTGCCTTTTATTCTCAAATAACTCTTCATTTTCTGAACGTGAACGTTAATTTTATTTATACATCGTCAGCTAAAAAGACAAATTATGTAACAAACAAAAAAAAATTTATTTGATGCGAAAGATACATTCAAATGCATTTAAAACACGAATTTCAACTAAAAAACCGGTTTTAATTTTTTAGGCTTTTTCATTTTAGCTGACGATATGTATGTATGTAAGAAAACATAAAAACGCTTTTCTCAGCAATTTTAGTAATTTTTGTAAGCAATTTAATATTTTTGTATGGCCTTTAGCAATTTTTATGGAAATCAAAAAAAAAAACAATAAGTGAGAGAAAATTCGGAAGGGTTTGCTCTCTGCTATGAATAAAAAGATAGACGAATGTATGATTTTAAAAAAAGTTTTTAATATTTTATAATAAAATATATTGCAGTAAGATAAAGCTTGACAAGGGCTGAATGAAGTGTTGCTACAATAGGACTAGTACAGAATAATTTTCTTTTTTACAAAATTCCCCCTCTAAAAATCTATTTCAGCGTTTTGCAAGTAGGTTTTCACAAATTTAATACCTGGCAATCAATATTAAAAAATATATTTTTTCTTCAAAACCCAAAGCATCTGTAGCCGTCAAAATTTTTGTTATTTTTTGGTAGAATGGCCAACTTGTCGCCTTAAAAAATTATTGAAAATTAAAACAGTCGAATTTATTTTGTAACGACAGAACAAAATTATATAATTTTTAACACAAGTTAATGATGCGTGAAAGTTTATAAATACGACAGGTATTTTTCTCACCAAATATCTAATTTGCTACTTTTATAAACAACGATAGGGTTTGATTTTCTAGTTTACAATCTAAGAATCACAGTTTGGCAGAGGCATATTTACAGAAACACAACGATTTGTATTTATTTAAAAAAAAGTGGTTTACAAAATAATTTATAGAAATTAAAAATTTTATAATTAAAAAATTTTTACAATAATTGAAATACTCAAAAGTTAATTTTAAGGATTCAACCGAATCAAAAAAAAAATAGTTCTGTCGTCTTAAAATTGATGTTTGACTGACAAAACAATATTTAATAAATTAACTGAAACTTACTCTTTCGGCTTAAGGTTCATTTTTTAATTTCATTTCTAAAAACTTTAAGAAAGAAATATTATTTACAAAAGTATGCGAACGTTTTCTAGAGAAAACAAGAAAAATTACACAAGCAGTTTCTAGATCGCTACACCCTTCATCAGCATTCTTTGCATCAATCAACCTTAGATTATGTACATTGTCAACATCATCTATTAAACCAACTAATTTAATCAATTTTAATTTGATTAAACGAAATCCACCCACAACTCAAAGCTTTTCTTCATTGTTCTCTCTGTAACTCATCCTTTACATTTGTTTTTGCTTCATACCAACCTTCCGTATGGCCACGAAATTTTAATTCATTTATAATATCCACGTTTTAAATACTGATTAGGAAAAAAATAAAAATTTATAATATTAAATGTCATACTGAAATCGTATACTTTCGTCATTAGTTTCACATGTGACAATTGCAATATTTTTTACACTTAAAAGAACAGGAGCCATGAGTATTTGACAGGTGAGATAATTGGTTTTTTTCTTTCTAAGAATCCATTTACGTTTAAAAATTAAACTTTATCATTTCATCTTTGTAGAAAAAAAATAGTTTTCGCTTTAGTATTTTCTACTTCTAACAAAATTGTGTAAATGCATTGTCGTTTTGTGTTTTGGTTTTTTTTTTTTAGAATTAACAACTGTAAATTCTTTATTGTGTGACATTTATTTAGTTGTGGATCATTGGGCTATAATTGATACAAATGAAATAAACGAATAAACGTCTGTGTACGGAGAAGGGAATGTGTGCTTCTTAAAATATTTCAAAACCGCCTCCAGATATTTTTATTGATAATCCTACGATACTTTGAAGGGCACTTAGATTATTCGCTGAACAGCTAGCTGAAGCATGGTCTCCTAATAGGCACTGGCCCATAACATCAGAAATGTTTAAAGGTCTTCATAAATAAATATGAGTAAAACTTCACCTTTCTCACAGGTACGTTGAACGCTACTGTCATCCTCACATCCACGTTCACCTAACTACCCACCCACTGAATTTGTTTTTGAATTACTTACCCTTCTTTTCATTACACACGTCATTGTGATAAATTAAGCCATCTAAAAGAGTTGAATCGGAGTTTTCTAATCGTTTGGTTAATTTTAAAAAAGTTTTTTTTTCAATCTAAGTGATCATCAGTTCATTGCAGCCAAGTGATATGGTTTTGTGAATTTGTCATGGCTGTAGAAATAGTTTCACTATAGTATTGCCGAAGTGTCTACACGTTAAACTACTCTACTTTAAAATTTTAAAAAATTAATATTTTATGATATCGCTCAGACCGAATGATTAAATAAATCCTCTTGCCGATACATGAGACCTGATCAAGACCGCTCTAAGAATTTGTTGGTATTTCAAATAAAAATGTTTAACCAGCAAGAAAGTAAGATTAATATGTCGGCGAATGTTTAATGCAGAACTGTCATAACTGGGAGAGAGTAACAGTTATTTTGCTTTATAGGAATGGCAACTCCTCTCCTTAATAGAGTCTCTAGAGTGTCAAAAGCGGAGCTTATAAATCTGCATAACTCTCGCTTTCACAACCTCTATCTTTGTCTCTGCATCTCTGCCTTCAGGTACCACAAAAGGACCGTCTATAACACATAAAAAATCAACGTTGTTGTTAATCAGAAGCAAAAAAAAAATGCTTGTCAAGCCGTTTTATTTAGTTTTAGGAAATCAGCTTCCCAGAATACCTCATTCCTTTATCTAGATGCCATGTCATTTTATACATCAGGACTGACTACTTTAGAATCTTAAGAGTATTTCCGTGTTTTAACATTTTGCTACAACCCTAAAGAAAATTGCTGTTTTACCTACAAAAATCATGATGTAAAATTATCACCGTCAATTGAACACAGTTCATGTATTTAATCATATTTTTACTCGCACTTGAAGAAAAACCTTCACATCCAAAATGATTTCTTATATTTCTGTAATGATTTTTTCATAGCTTTTTAGTCCACCAAACGCTTTATGCCTTCTATGAAATATAATTCATTAACTGTATAATTCTTTTTAATTAAATGAATTAATGTCATTAATAAAATTAAATATAATTCTCTATTCAATGTAATTTTACATAACTGCAATTCAATAAATGAAAATATTTTGGTGCTAAAATGAAAGAGTTTAACTGATTGAATCATGTTTTTGATAATTACAATTAATAGTTTACATTATTTTGATGGCAGAATTTATTATTTAAACACAAATTTTAATTTTAGATTAAATAACGTAAATAAAACAATTCTTCGTTTGCGCAGTAAAATATATAATTTACTAAACATAGAATGACATTCCTTTGTTAAAGTTTTGAAAAAGAGCTGTGTCATGGAATTAATGATTCATATTTATAGATAATATGCCACTCATTTATAATATTAACAGGGAACCTCTACTAAACTAATGCGTCAATTTCTCTTAATAAGTTCGTTAAAGCAGTTAATAATATTTATAACCATTAATTTGTTTCCTGTTTACTTAAGGGGTACCTTCCCTTTAAATCTAAATTTATACAGTTTTACTTTTTTTCATCAAACATTAACTAAAACCTCTCACTCTACAGAGCGTAAAACTTAATTTATAGACTTCATTTTTTATTTTCTTTTGCATTTATATTGATCTGTACTCATTGGCTTCATATCTTTGTGTTTGTGTTTGTGGGTTTCTTGGCTGTCAATACAAAAAGTGTTTTCTCTGCGAGTGATTAAATGAATATAAATTTTAAAGAATTCCCGAATGCGAATCTGTAGTATTTCGTTAAAAGTTTAGCATCATTTTTCTGTTGTCCAATTTTTCTTAGCTTCATTGTAGTGCAGTGTGAGTCATTTTATCGTCCAAGTAAAATTGAGTTGATTCGAAAATAGCTGATTGGGAAAATGTTTACCATTAAATTTCACTTTTAAACTAAATGGAGACGCTAAAGACTTACAATAATTTTTTAAATGAGTCCCTAAATTAATAAAGTATTTAATATTAAAATCTCATTTTATTTGAGGTAGAATTTGATTTGCGATCAATCAATGAATAAATTCTGCAGGATTTGCAGCAATTAAATTCTCAAAAAGTAAGCAATAGAAAATCGTAAAAATTCATTCGAAATTCAAATAAAACTCAACTTTCTTTAATACAAAAGGATAAAAAAATCCCATTTAATACAAAAGGATAAAAAATCCTATTTTTATTTTTTTTTTTTTAACAACAGATGGCTTCTCTTGTGACATAATAAATAACAACATGACATTTTTTCGATCAGAAAATATTAAAATTATTTAACAAGTTGTATTACAAAACCAAGGCATATGAACTTGATCTTTCAGAGACCTGCTTCGGGTTTTAAAACATGGTCACCTTGGTGTTAAAGAAAATGAGAAACAAGCAGAATGATTCCATAGGCGACAATAGTTTGAATACGAATTCCATAAATAACCCTTTCATATATGAAAAAAATGAACAAAGAAACACAACACGTTATTTCTTTCTGTTTTGATGATCTCAATGCGCTCGCCCATATTTTCCAATCATAATTTTCATAAAAAAGTCACGAATTGTCATTGACGATTAAAAAAAAAATTGATCTGTCACCAAGACAAATCAGCATAAGAGAACAGGACTCATAGCAAATAAAATGTCAGAAGACTAGAGCGTTCAAAATTCAGTTGATAGTGAACTCAAATTAAAAATGATATTTTGCTCTTAACTTCTGAAACAATTTTTTTTTATTTAATCGAATAAATTTAATTCGATTGTCATCTCTATAACAAAACTAGAAATCTCTTCGTATATGAATTATAAACAAAAACATATAAACATTTAAATTAATTCCTTGTATTAGATTGACACTTTATTAGTTTCAAATGAAAACAAACCACTTGATATGAAAAAAGAAACTAAAAGCAACAAAAAACAACAAGACATAAATCTGTGATGCATTTGGTGTCACATAAAATGTCTTTTCTCTAAAAAAAATATTGGCATAAATTTATGAATGTGTTAGTGTTTCAATTGGCAAATATGTCTAAATGTGTCTCTTATCCATAACAAATATTGGTAAAGCAATTTTTATCATAAAAAAACTCTCGAAAACATTTCAAAAATATTTCCTTTTTATCCAAACAAAGTGTTAGCAACGATGTCAGTGTTAAATGTCTTTTCATACAAGTGCAGTTATGTTTGTGTGCGTGTGTGTGTATGTGTGTAATCTTCAAATTATTATGAATAAAACATGTGCTTTCCTTCATTACTTTGTTTTCGAACATCAAACAAAATAAATGAAATATTTCTTTCTTTTAAATTTATTCTTTTTAAGCGGAGAAAAATAAGAAGTTGTGAAGTTCGCAAAAAAAATACATTTTTGAAGAATGAGAACACAAATAAAGTATTTAAGTTTTGGCCTAAAACCATAAAGAGGTTAAGGATTAAAGAAAAAAACATGGAGAAATAAATGAAGAAGAACTAAAAGTTTTATAGCAAATTATAACGTAAATAAATGTCTGGTAATTTAGGAAAAACAAACAGAGTTAGGAACTAACAAGTATTTGAAGAATTTATTGTAACTGACTTTAATTTAAATAAAGCAAGTGACCTTTCCAAGTAAATAATTCTTATGCGAAGAAAAGATTCTCTATTTCGGAGTTTTGCAAACTAGAAAGTTCATGAAATTCTCTTCAGACTTCAAACTGATTTTGACAAAATAACTGAAGATTCATAGACATTCAAGAAACTTTTTTATTTTGCTAATAGATATTTGTACAATCCAAACTGGGACAGACGGACATTCTTAAGCCAGAGGGTGAAACACATTTACAAGGGCTGCTATATATATTCCTGGCCTGGCAACACTGAGTGCTGCCAAGTGCAATCTGACATTTCCATTGGAAAGTTTGTCATTTTTAAGCATAATCGTACTCAAAACGTTTTGACGTACGACCATTATTTGTGTTGTTTACAGTGACTTGAAAAAATTAATATAGAAAAAAATGGAATTAACTCGTGAACATTTTCGTGCCATCATTTTTCACAACTTTCGACGTGGATTATCACGAAAAGAATGCATTGATGAACTTAAATCTTTGTATGGCGATGAAGCACCATCCTATAGCACTGTGAAAAATTGGTATAATGAATTTAATCGTGGCCGAAGCTCGCTCAAAGACGAATTCCGTGAAGGTCGTCCAAAAACGGCTGTTGTGCTAGAGAACATTGATGCCGTGCGTGAACTCATAATGCAAGATCGACATGCGACATACCGAGAGATAGAGACATCCTTGGACATTTCTTCCACCAGCATACATTCGATACTGCATGAACACCTGGTTTGTTCTCGTTGGATCCCGCACAATTTGAAAGTCGCTCAAAAAAATGCTCGTGTCGATTGGTGCAAAGAAATGTTGCAAAAATACGATTGCGGTTCTTCAAAAGACGTTTATAAGATCGTCACAGGTGACGAATCATGGATCTAAACGTATGAGCCCGAAACGAAACAACAATCGACCGTGTGGGTCTCCAAAGACGAGCAAAATCCAATGAAAGTTGTTCATGGAAGAAGCACTTCGAAGCAAATGGTCGCCTGTTTCTTCGGCAAACTTCGGTACACTATAATTTGTTTTCCTGAAGTCATCGGAGAATTTCGAAAAACCAACAAGAGAAGACGAATCATTGTTCACCATGACAATGCGAGTTCTCACACATCGGCTCAAACCAGAGCGTTTTTGACCGGCTAAAACGTCGAATTAATGGGTCATCCGCCGTACAGCCCTGACTTGGCACATAATGACTTCTTCTTGTTTCCGCACATCAAGAAAAATGTGCACGGTCAACGATTTTCGTCGCCAGAAGAAGCTGTTGAAGTGTTCAAAAACCATGTTTTAGAGGTGTCTCAATCGGAGTAGAAAAAGTGCTTCGACACCTGGTTTGAGCGCATGCAAAAGTGTATAAATCATGCTGGAGAATACTTTGAAAAAACAATAAAACCATTTTTGATTATAAATATTCGCATTTTCACTATTAGGTCAGAAATATATAGAGCAGCCCTCGTATATAATATAAACACAACTGTGTCGAACTACGAATTTCGTCCAACACGGTTAATTCGTTGTTAAAACTTCGTTGTATAAGTCCGTCGTATGAGGAACAATAACGACGACAAAATTTGTTTACATTTTTTACTTTTCTTAACATTTTGAGAGCTAATAGGGTAGGGTGACCATATTAAAAAGTAATTTTTAAAAAATGAAACATTAAAAACAAAAACACAACTAAAAACTATTTTCATAATAAACTAATAATTTGTGCACTCATATTCAATGCCATTAGATACAAATAAATCAATTATTCAAGAAAAATAACTCTATTCACTTAAATACTTCGAAACAGGGTCACATTAAACTGATTTGTTTTTCGGTCGTACGAAATAGAAACAAACCTATTGCAAAGTTTGTCGCGTATGGCGGAATTCGCCCGACGTCATGATTGTGTTCATCTTCATATACATAAACGTGTTTTAATTTTTGACGGCGAATATTCCAAAAATTCGTCGCTCGTCCCAGTTGTGCTCCTAGCAATACGCGTGACTGCGGAAACTTTACTACAGAACTAAGAATACATAATCTATCTTATCGTGGTCGATGTGGTAGAGGTAGCCATCTGACTAAAAGAGCAAAAAAGAACACGATCTTTGAAGTTTTCCTTTTTTGGATTCGATTGCAATTGAGATTAACCGCTACAAGCATTTCCAACAAAACTCTGCGGCACAAGCTCTCACACTGAGATACAGGAACTAATTTTTTTATCTAAAAAATTATCTTCGCCTTTTTTACGGTATTAAGAAACAATTATATAAATTAAACAAATCAGTAAAGAGATTCAATTGGTTTTAATAGGTTGGTTAAAACATTTCTTTGCAATATTTACTTAAGTTAAGATGTAATTCCACATCCTCCTTCTTCATTAGGTCAAATCACTTATTAAGAGTTGGACTTTTGGGCGCTACAAAAATCATCGATAAGTTCCCCGAAAGAGTGTTGAGTATTTTACGAATAAAATTTGTACATTTGTTCAGGCTACCAACTAATCACACGGATTTATATTTGGCATAAAAAATTGATCACAAAAAAGCTGTCGGTAAGATGAGTTAACAGTTGAGAGAAAATGTAGTTGAATGACTGAATCTATAAATTATTTAAAAATTTGCTCTGATAAATTTATTTGTTGGAATAAAATATTTCATCAAATACAGATTAAGCGGCTTTTACCATAAAACCAATCAATACTATCGAAGAAGAAAGGACGAGTAAAATTTTCATATTTGTGACTATTTGAAAGCTTGAAAATGAAAAACTAGGATTTTCTGTCACGATTAGTAATGCTTCCAGTAACTTTTTTCCTCCATCCAATCCACACAAAACATATTTTTAGCGAAAATGGAATCAACAGCTTATTTTAAGGACCTTCTGAGATGTTACTTTCTAAAGACCCTATAAAATAAAAAAATCGAAGCACAAAATGTATTAAATTAAAAAGAGTCTTTCCAAATGAGCTGCAGTTCTGAAATGTAATTTTGAGGAATTAAATTTTTAAGCTTCTCTCGCAAGCGTTAGACAAGGTGCCACTAAATCTTTAATAACTATTCTAAGATTTTTACTCTGCTGCTTTTGATTTTAGGTTTAAATGATAACGGAGAAAATTTAAATCTAACCTGACACAACAAAACTATTAAAACAAAACTAAAATTTGCATTGGAATTAAGATAAAATTGTGCACTAAGTATTTTTAATCAAATCCCTTAAAACTTAACTTCAACCGCCATCAAACGTTACACTTTAAATTTAAACAAAAAAAAAAAACATTTCTTGTTTACTGTCATATGAATATTAAATTCATGTCTTCCTCTACACTTCCCACAACAACAACAACAATTTTTTTAATTTTGCCAAACGAGAAAAGAAATAAATATTTTAATTACACAACCAGATTCCTGATTCATTGTGCAAATTTATAATTACAACTTACCTGCAGCATTGGCAAAAAGAAACATAAAAATTGTCCAAAAATCCAATTCTGTATCAGCATGACCATTAACGAAATCGGCAAAACCACTGCACACTGTACAAAATGGCAAAATGCCAAGTTCACAATGAAGGCATGTGTCACATCTTTATACAAACGATGGTACATAACATACGCAATTATGGTGACATTCATTGCAATGCCAGTCATCGCCAAAATTGCATACTGTATCAAAAATATCCAGTAGACATTTTTTATGCTGGCTATCAAAACGGGACCATTGTAACGATCGATGGCATTCGTGTCATTAATATGGCCATCTAGAAATTGTGCTATAATCAGCAGATATTTGTCGGGAGCATCTTTATCAGCTGTGTTCATTTTTTGATTATTTTCATCAGCGCTGGTACTGGCTGCCATATGAAATTCTAAGGTTCCGTTAAAGCCATTTAAATGGAATGGATCTGGAGAAGCCACCTGTAGCGGGATACTTTCCCTTGTCATGCTTTAATTCATTAAAATAGAGTGATGTAGGTTGTCGCTGATTTTTAAAGGAGAATAGAGCTGAAATAAGAAAAGGATCATTTAAAATATATTTATTTTTTTATAAAAATTTCCAAGTAGGGAATTAGAAAATATGGTACATCAACACAAAATAATATATTTGAATGTGAGTTTGTTTGTTTGTTACTCCTTCACGCTCTTACAACTTAACTGAAATTAATGAAAATTTTTTTCTCTGGTTGTCAGTGGTGTAGAAAAAAACAAAGAGTATTTTTGTCTGATAAAAAAGTACGATTTTAAAGATATGAAAAAATACTTTTTATAAGATCATGTAACAGGCGACGAGATTTATATGTAAAAATTAATAATAAAGTTAAAGGGGTCTTTATCAATCACATTAAAACGGCTAAACAGCTAAATTCATCCCATGTTTTTAATCCAGAAGGGCACAAAAGCGGAAAAAAATTCTAAATTAAAATAAACCATGGGAAGATTGAGTTAAATTAATAAATTTAAAAAATTATCGTGCTATTTTTTGTCCTGATTAAAATCACCGATATTGATTATTGAAGGTGGAAGCACGTCTCGATGGCCATTTCGCTACCGCTCTTCAAAAGTTCTTATCTCGTTCTAGTTCTTGACGGTAGCGAATTTTTTTTTTTAATTCATCTGTTGTTTTTATTTTTGTTCTCACAGAACTTGATCATTTTTGAACGTATTTTTTTCTTCTTCTTTTTTGTTAAGAAAATGCTTACCGATTAGTCCAGTTTCAAAGAAGATCGTAATTTTAGACATTAAAGGATGTCCTTATACCACAGACATAATTTTAACAAATTTATTGGACCACAACGGAAACACATACAAAAACAAATACAAAAAAAGGCTAGAAAGAGTTTCCCTAGAGCTGACGCAATAATAACACGTTTAATTTTGAAAGATAAATAATTAAAGGGTGTCTCCATGGATGAAGTGATTTAATGCATTTGGAAAATTTTTTAAACCATTATTAGCAGACAATAGAAACTTAAACAAAATACGTTTTACATTTTTTTTTTCATATTAATATTTTTCACCTGTCACCTGTTGACGTGGGATTTTAGGAGAAAATAAATTAAAAATTTTTTTTATTTTTTCCCCAACCAGGAATTGAATTAAAATTTTACTTTTTCATCTTAAGGTTTATTTTTTTGTTTTTTGTAATTTAATTGCTAAATATTTTTAAAAATGCGGACGTGATCAACCGATGGTTGATGCAATAGCAAAAACAAATGTACAACGCAAATTACACAGACTTCGTCTAACGAAATTAATATTGATATGAATACACCTCGTATTCTTATTTACAAAATTAGTTGGTTTAGTAGATGAAGTTTACATTGTACACAACCTAAGGTAGATAGATGTGAAGAATGCTGATAAAGGTTGTAGCGATTAAGAAAATGCTGCATTTTATTCTAATAGTGTCTAATTTTTCCTGTTTTCTTTGGAAAACGTTCGCATACATTTGTAGATAATTTTTCTTTCTAAAAAAGTTTAAAAATTAAATTTAAAAAAATTAACCTTAAGCCGAAAATAAAAGTTTTAATTCATTTGAAAAATGTTCCAGTTATTCATGTCACTTTCATAAAAAGTCAGAAATTAATAACAGTGACTGCACAAATATTTATTATTTATACAACTTCACTCTATGGAGATAAGTAGAGATACCACTTCAAGCAATTTTTACTGCCTTTTGAACAGTAAATATCAAAAGCAAGCAAATCTTTTGTGCACTACAAATAATTTACTCATGTTCTTTCGAAAACTTTTTTAAGACTGTGTGGAAGCAAAATTATGCAACTTTTTCTTTGGTTGTTGCAATTGCAGGCTTTTTGATGCAACAGCACTGTGCCACTAGTCAGACAATAAATATCGAACGTGCTCTGAAGAAGTAAACCGGGAAAAAGCCTGATAGAAAATCTCGTTTTAAATAAAAGCTCAGATGGTTCTTAGCAACTGCTGAGGGCAAATTACGGCATTCAATGTCGAATGAAGTTTCCATTTAAATCCTATTGAAATTTCGATCGATATCGAATGCTATAATTTTGCTCCAGTTCTATTTTTTCATCAAGACTTATTATTTAAATCATTTCATATTTTTCGTAACAATGCGAAACTATAAAATTAAACACTGACTCTTATAAAACATTGTGACCGAACCTAAAATTAACCTGTACAAAATAACAAACGAAACTACGATAACGTCAATTAAATTTAAACTGTAATTACACATGTTTTCAATGGTGTTCTACATATGAAATTATTTCAGCAATTAAAGGTTTTTTGAAACTTTTAATTTCTTTTTCAAAAAAAAACATGGCCATTGTAACACATCTGCTCATTCAAAAGTTTCATGTGGATATAAAATATTTTTTAAGCAGAAAAACCACACAAACTCTGTGTCCTTTGTGAATTGAAATTTTATTAAATACTTTTATGATATTTCGGTTTAATTTCACTTTAATTAATCAACGTACTGAAAGATTTTAATTACTGCTCTTTGACACTTAAGTGCAACATTTTCTTATTTTAATTATTTTTTTAAGAGTTGTTAATCACAATAGAAGAATGTTTTTGATGGATTTTCGTATTAAATAAAAATAATGATAATTAAAAAAAAAAAACTTTATAAAAAATAAATAGTTGAATGGTGTTTAACACAACTATGACTAATAATAATATTTTATTTATTTTTTTTATTTTTTATTTATTTATTTATTTATTTTTTTTTTTTTTTTTTTTTTTTTTTTTTGTTAAATAATTTTTTAAGTCCAGATTCGAGTTATAAAAAAAATATTTATAAAAATTAATATATAAAATAATGTTCTAAGTACAACAAATTTAAAACACATCTTGTTAAACATCATGATTAACAGAAAAAGTCGTGGTGCACATATCAGCCATTTATTTTAAAAGTGGCATAAGTCAGTCACTTTTTTTAAAAAAAGCGTCCTGAGATAATGAGTGCAAATATGTCTTCCCGATACTTAGCCTCAATACTTTTATGACCTTTGAAAAACAGCCCTTTAAATATATGCATCAGCTTAAAAGCAAAGTGACTTATGACACTTTGAACATAAACGGCTCATATGCAAAAATGATACAATCATAAGTAGCTCATCAAATATCATCACAGCACTGCCAGGTATAATGGCCAGCGTAATAAATACACTGGAAAAAATTTTTTTTTAATAACAAAATTCTTTTTCAAGATTTTTAGTCTGAAAACATCTTAGAAATCCAGCATTATGAATAAGACTGGATTGAAACTAAAGATAAAATTGTTCTTGCAGAATGTTGCTGTTTCCTTTACATGACAGCTTGTTACGCACAAGATATAATCAGTTTGTAAAGTGTATTCAGATAATGCAAGCAATCCAGGTATATTGAATGGTAAAAAGAATAAATGAGTCCTTTCTCCTTGCGTTTAAATATCGATTTATGTTTTATTAAGACTGGCTTCTAATGACTCGATTGAAACAAACTCTTGTCAAGTTAATGTCAGCTAAGCAGAATTAAGCTGATACTACGCGATAATTTTCCTGCTTCAGCAATTACTAAAACGTTGAAGATGTTCAAGTCTGTCAGATAATTTGATGACCCAGCAAGTATAACACAACCTCTCGTAGGCCAACTGGAATTTTAGAAGTAGTGTATAACGTAGCAACAAAAAATACCGATCATCCTTCTAACCTTCATATGAAACTCCACACGGCCTACGAATAGCTTAAATTTTAACTTGAAGTTCGTTTGTATCATCACGAAGATTCTAGAAGAATCGAAAACTAATGCCATATTTAATGCTGTACTCGTATCCGTTAAGTTAAAGACTAAAGAGCAACAACACCTTAAAAAGTATTAGCAAAGCTCAATTGAGACAACATATCGTCGAAAGTTACCCTTCACCAAAAAGATGCAGTGACGTAACTACCACCACTAACTGAAGTTCTACTAAAAGTAGGTACAATAAGCCAATCAAAACCTTTGAAAAATTATGCTGTAAATAAATATAAAATAAATAAAATGCCAACATAAGCGGCTTCTTAAACCTTGTTGTATAGATCTACTATCGGTAGATTTATAAATTTGTGTATTTAAGACTCTATGACGACTTTTTGTGTTAATCACTTGAAAAAATGTCAAAATGATGATGATTAATGTAGAAAAATCAAAACAATTTTTAAAGTTAATTAGTTTAAAAAAATCGTTCTATTTTCTATCCCGATTAAATTAACAAATCACCGATATTGATTATTTTGGGTGAAAGCCGTTCTTCAGGAAACTTTTCCGGAATATATTTTCAATAAACTAAAGATTTTTGTCCAAAGAATAAAGTATAAACAAAAATCAAATTTTTTTAACTCACTTAATTTCATTTAATATTCCCGTGGCTTAATTTAATTTTTAAAATTCTTTTCTTTATCAAATTTTTAATTTTTTTTTAATTTTTTTTTATTTTTTTTTTTACATGAGCAAATCGAAAAATCATTTATTAAAAAAAGACAAAGAAACCAAATCAAC
This sequence comes from Cistogaster globosa, assembly GCA_937654795.1. Taxonomy (NCBI): domain Eukaryota; kingdom Metazoa; phylum Arthropoda; class Insecta; order Diptera; family Tachinidae; genus Cistogaster; species Cistogaster globosa. The sequence goes on along the minus strand of OW569406.1, from coordinate 118,340,502 downwards.
AACTCGAAATTAACTAATTTTCTCGATTTTATGTACCAATAAAATCATACGATGACGTTGAAACTAAGGCCAATGCATTACAGCAAGGAAAATTGCCAATATTTTGAATAAAGTTCTTGAAAAATTCAGAACTTTAAATGTTAAAATGCAAATAACTGTTTAACTACAGACACCATTAGGAAGACCTTATCAATAGATGTAGAAAATTGAAACAGCTGAATAGACATTGCTAATTTTTGTTTAAAATATAACTCCTTTCTGCCCCACTGTGCACTGCATTATAGAATAAAAATACTTTAAATACAATCATCAATTTTACTTCGCAGGCCTCTCAGAGACTTCTTTATGGTTTCTTTTTATACCCTTCACAAAACAATGCCCATTTCCGGCCCCATTGCGACTTCTAATGCATAGCGAATTCGATGAGCGATGTCCGTCTGTCTGTCCATGTAAGTGTTGAAATCAAGTTTGCCGAGGCACTAGATCGGCTAGAAAAAATTTAAACACGCCAATCGATCAGACATAGTGTCGAAAGAGATCCCATTGAAAATCAGCAAGATGGGTGCATGTACTTCGACGCAGCGGGCAAAATGCCACGCCTACCTCTAATATTTCTATATCATTTGGAACAATAAAGTAACTCCAATCAAAAAAATAAATGTTTGGGGGCGATAGAGATAAAAAATAAGAAAAAAACATCAAGTGAAAAAAATTGGCACTCGCCCATATTTTCCGAATTACGGGCTTCTGATATTTTCAAATTTTTTAAATATCAACATGGATATCATTTAAAAGCTTTTGAAGAGATATTTAAGGAAATACTAAAATTTTTGAAAAATGCTTAACCCATTAAGAGCCAATGGCATATTTATGTATTTTTTTTTTTTTTAATTTTTAAATCTCTGTCACTCCAATATTTATTTTTTATTATTTGTTTTTATCACTTCACTAAAGTGGTGAAGGGTATATTACATTTGTCATAGCCGAATATAGCATTTTTACTTGCTTAAGCTTCCAAAACATCCATTATCTTGGTGATGTTTACAAATTTTTTCTCTAATTTCTCTTAGTGTTTTATTATTTTCAGTATAAAATTTTTATGTTCACATGAGCTGCTTCCTGGGAATCCCATCTGTCTAACAGATGAATCTAATAAAAAAAATTATGTAAAAAACTAAAAAGAATAGAATTAGATACATAAAAACTGCAAACAGCAAACAGAAATAACATAAATGTTGATGGGCAACATAAAAACTAAATTCGCAACATGGCAAATAACTATTTCTTCAAACAGAGATGAACAAGAACCCATTAAAAAAAATAAACAATAAAAAAAACCAAGGCCACAAGGGAAAGAATCAAATAAACCACAAACGAACTCAGTGCAAGTCAAGTCATAACCAAAACTCCGACCAAAAATGAAACCATCAAGTTTAATGCAATTTTTGCTTATTGCGGCCAAAGGGGGAGTGTAATGGATAAAACGGAATATTAAAAAAAATACTTTACTTCATTCTTATTTGGTGTAGTTTTCTAATCATTTACAAGTGGGAAACTAAAATAAGTGAAATGTGCACAGAGGTGGGAAAAAACATAAATGAGAAGAAAAAAACGTGTGAAGAAGAATTCTTTTTCCAATTCACAATTGTGTTAATAATAAAACTAACTACAAATAATGATATGATGATAATGATAATGGTTATAATGATAATGATGATGATGATGCTGCCTGCTATTGTTGATGATGACTCTGAGAGTGTTAAATGTATCGTATAAATGTAATTTTATGAATGCGAATACGTGTGCGTTAGGGAGAATTTTTTTTTTTTTTTTGCTATTTTGTTTTTGCTTCATATTTCACCAAGTTTTAATATCTTTCATAAATCAAATTCCTACAAAGAAATAAATCTATGTGAACAATAATAAATTTACTCATACAAGTGTATTTATGTATGAAGTGAAGTGAATTTATGACGGATGGTTGAAATCTAATAAAATGCATTTTACTTTTCTTTTATGTCCCCTAAATATGAGATTCCATGTAAAAGTATAAATCTATAATTTTTACACTAGATTATGGGGATGAAAGCACGGAAACATTTCAATAAGTACAGTAAAATGACACTTTGAAAAGAAAATAACATTAGACATGATTTGATTTAAAGTCTTGTGAGAAGAATTAGCGCAGTTGGCAGACCGTAATTAATTTAGGCGCCCGCAAAATTTTTTTTAATTATACAAAATTTTAAATAATTTAATCAAGAGAACAGAACAGGGCGCTGTGAAATAAATAATTTTTAAAATTAGAGACTCCCGATTTTAAACTCAGATTATTTTTTAGTAAAATAAGCAATTTATTTCTCGGCAGTCTCTCTCTCTCTCTCTGTATTTTGTCTGAGTATTTGGTTTTATGTGAGTTCAAATTGGCTATAAAAAAGAAGATAAGTATTAAGAAAGAAAACAGCAACTTGAGATTTAAAAGTCTCCATTAAAAAAGGAAAATATTATTTGTAGATGAATAATCCAGTAGATAGTTGATGCGACTGTAAAGCTAAACAAAAGACTAATAGAGCCACAGTTAGAGAAGAAAATCCAGCCAAAAGCACAGAGTAAGAAATACAAGACAAAAAAATATATGAAAAAATTTGACACGATGCTATTTGAAAATAAAGGAACCCCTTTACTTAAAAATGATACAGTATGCACGTGGAGTTACCGAAATCTTTAACTTTCTTGATCACCCCTCTGTCAGGTTACTTGCCATGAATACATGAATATTTTTAAAACCAAGGAATATTTTTAAATCAAGGAGAAGACTTAAATTAAATTTATCCTTCTTTTGTCTTCAAAATTGCAATACTTTATCTAAATCTCAAAAATATGTTTTTATACCCTTCACCAAAAATTGCGGAAAAAGGTTGTAACTAAGTTTTTTCATTCCGTTAGTAATTTCTCCATATTAATAGCGAAGTCGTTTGTACGATGTCCATCTGTCAGTCTGTGTTCGGGTTGAAATCAACTTATCCAAGGCACTAGATGAGCTACAGAATATATAAAAACGCCAATCGTTCAGGCATAGTTTCAAAAATTTTCTATTGAAAATCAGCTAGATCGGTCCATGCCCCCCGAGGCAGTGGGCAAAACACCATGCCTGCCTCTAAATTTTCCATATCATTTAGAACAAATCAAGTTAAGTAAAGTAACTCCATTCAAAAAAACAAATGTATGGGGCGATAGATAATTGAAAAATACAACAAACAAAAATGAAGTGAAAATATTGGCGTTCGCCCATATTTTTCGAGTTAAGGGCATCTAAAATTTTCATTAAAAAAGTTCGACTGCCAATATGGTCAATAGGGGTATCATTTAAAAGCTTTTGAAGAGATCGTTTAGAAAATCCAAAAAAATTGTAAAAGATGCTTAACCCATTAAGAGCCGATGAGCCTGTCGCCTCAATATTTTTTTTTTGTCGATTAAAATTACTTTACTAAACTAGATTTACAAACGTGGAAAAGGGTATATAAGACACAAATATAGCAATTTAATTTTTCTTACATTTTATTTGGTCATCAACATGTTTCTTTAATACGCTTTAAAATAATTTATTAATTTTATAAAACACATAACAAATTTATGCTCTAGAGAGGCCACAAAATACCATTTGATCCTGTTAAATTATCAACTAGAAATGAAAGACTTTTGCCAACCTAATAATTTCACATTACGTGAGTCCTCTGATAATTCGACTATAAACCCTCAATGCACTTTCCAAATGATGTTCAAATAAACATTTGAGACAAACAGCCAAGGAAAAATTTATAAGGAATGTGAAAAATGAGAAAAAAATTAAAATCTCTTTTTTTTCGTCAAAAAACAAAACAACAAATTTTAAGTTTTGCTTTTTAGTTTTTTTAAGTTGTTAAATTTCTTGAAAATCAAACAAATTATAAAAAATATTGTATTTTGCTTGATTAAATCTAACAGTTGGTGTTTAACATAAACACACACACACACACACTCACATACACACCCTGATAGCTAATGATTATTGTGGTTGTTCCCTTCTTGTCTGCCTAATTAGAAATAAACCACAACACTTGTTTGTGTGATTGTTTTTTTACATGCAAACTACAGAACTTTATATGTTTTAAATTTTTATATCTCAAAAACCACAATATACTTTTCCAAAAGCTGAAGGTTCATTAAACTTTGACCAAAACTACTGGTTTTCCAGCACAAAAACAAAAAACAAAAAAAAACATATTAAACCAGCTCCCCAGACACACATGCAGTTTTGTCTATTTTTTGCTTTTATTTTTTTTTGCCATTTAAAAGTCTCTGGAAATTATTTTACATAAATTTATAAAAATGTATGTTTTCTGAAAACAGACAACAGGCATATGAATGCTAAAATATATTTTAGTTTCCACATCTGTGTTCGTGTTTAAAAGTGGGTGCATATTGTTTATATAAGTAAATATGTTGCATGCAACAAACACATATTATTAGGCATGCATTCACACAGGAATATATTGGTTGGAAATAATAAATTTGTACTTTATTTCGCCTTAATAATGTTAGGTAGGAGAGGAAATTTCTTTTCTGATTTAAGGAAAAACACCAAATTGAATTGTTTCCCAAAAAATTTTAATAAAATAAATTCCTTTAGTGTGAGTGTGACCAACATATGAAATGTTCCATACCACGTTGGGACACTCTTTATTTTATATATTAAACTGGTACCAAAATTAGAAAAAAATTTATTTTGATTAAAATTATATAGGGCCCTGTAAAAATCATGTAACTATTAGGACACCTTTTAATTTTATTTATTTATATTAATTTTTATGGCGTCTTAGCAATACCCTGCTTAAATTGTTAGTTTCAGCCTATTATGATTTAAGAAATATAACGCCATACATGTAGAAAATCCCGTTACTCTTGGCATACCCTTTCCTTCATATAATATTTTTAAATTCATTTTTATTACAGATATAGTAGTACATCCGCTGTACAAAGTTTAAACGTAGGATATATTTCTAAAACTCACGGTATTTTGGGAACACCCTCTAATTTCTTAATTTAATGTTTACAATTTATTTTTATAGCAAACAAATTTGTGCATAATCTGCGTAAATTTTAAATGTCTGCCAACTATTGTTGAGTAACTAAAACCATATAAGTGAAAATCACATCAATATTGAAACACCCTTTAATTTATAAATGAATTTTTTTCACTTGTTACTATGACGCATAAAATTTTACAGACACTGTACAAATTTGATGTGTCTTCTTATCACAGATTACCAATTTTTAATATTACGTCAACATTGAGACACCCTTTAGTTTATAAAGTAATTTTTTTATTACTTGTTGCTATAGAGCATATAATCTTACAGACAACAAATTTGGCGTGTCTCTATCACAGAACACAAAATATGAATATTATGTCACTTTTAGAACACCCTTTAATTTATTGCAACTATAGAAGTACATCTTCTGTTACAATTTCGAAAGCCTATACGAGTAAATTACGGTTCCAGAGATAGAGAGATTGTGGCAAAAACAGTAGGCTAACGTTTTTATACTTTGTATAACAAAAAAAAAAATTTTGTCAAATTATAATGGAGGAATTTATTTCGTATATAGAAATAATTTGTCAGATAACTTTTATATTGGTCTTATTTTAATCCAACTTCTTGTAACTTAACATATCGTAGTAATAAGTCTATAGGTTGCTGATAAAAAAAATTTTAGACATAAAGAATTTTATATATAACTGTAACCATAATTTGAAGAATAACTTTAAAAATAAAATAAAGAATTATTTTAGGTAAAATATAAAATATAACTTTAAGTACAATTTCAAATATTAATTTAGGTGCAATTTTAATTATAATTTTAGATATAATTTAAAGTATACTTGTAAGTATATTTAAAAATTTCAAGCATAGTTTCAAGCAAAACTTTAAGTATAATTTAAAATATAATTTTAAGTAGGATTTTAGGAAGGATTTTAGGTATAATGTGAGGTATATTTTAAGTATAATTTTAGATTTAATTTAAAATGCAATATTAAGTATAATTTAAAAAATATTTTAGAGTAAAATTGAATTATAACTTTTAAAATTATATAAGGCATAATTTCAAGTAAAATTAAAAGTATAACGTTTAGCACATATTCAAGTATTATTTGAGGTATAATTTTAACTAGGATTTAAGACATAATTTTAAGTATAATATCAAGTGTAATTTTAAGAACAATATAAAATAAAACTTTAAGTATAATTTAAATATAATTTTAAATACGTTTAAGGCATAATTTCAAGTATAATTTAAAGTATAATTTAGTATAATTTGAGATTTAATTTTAAATATAATTTAAGTATAAATCTATATATAATTTAAGGTATATTTCTGAATATAAATTTGAGTATTATTTGAAGTATAACTTTAAAAATTATATAAAGCAAAATTTTAAGTAAAATTTTAAATATGGGTTAAGCACAATTTCAAGTACTATTTAAGGTATAATTTTAAGTAGAATTTTAGATATAATTTTAAGTACCTTTTAAAGTAGAATTTTAAGTATAATTTAAAGTATAATGTAGTATAATTTGAGATTTAATTTAAAATACAATTTTAAGTATAATTCTTAATATAATTTAGTTTTATTTATAAATTACAGTATAATTTAAAGTTTAAATTTATAAATTTCTATTTTGCAAATATTTATAATAATAATCGTGTTAAAGTCTAATATAAAATAAGCCAAGCATGGCTGGGATTATTATCATCTTAAAAATATACAATTTTACACTCGTTTGCTGTTGATACAGGAGAACTTCAATGAATCATTGCCAAAACCCAAAGTTATGAGTCTGATATGAGCCTGACATAAGTCCGACTAATATATCTCTCCCTCAAAATTAAGCTTCAGAAAAACTTCCATTTATTGAAATAAAGGCACAAAGACTATGCAAACTTAATGCGTTTTGGAATTTTTTTTTTTTTAAGTGGACGCTTTTTTGTTTGCATATTTTATTGTGTACATTTTTATAAACTTGTCGTATTATTAAATGTTTATTAATTAATTTCTTTTAATTTTTTGCACAAATCACAAGTATTACAGTCACATGTTTATCATTATTTTCGGATGATGTCATTTTATGCTTTCGGTAACGTAGGCTTTATTATTTTGATGATTTGTACTGCACTTTTGTCAGTTCAATACAGTTTAACATATTTTTTTAAGGAAACCCAGATAAATTTTTTTTTAATCAAGTTCCAAAAAAGTATGTTTTTTTTACTTGAACTTCAGCAACACAAAACAACTAAAGCCTTATATTTTTTCTACGCTGGCTTGAATAGTATTTCAATAATTTCAAAAAATTTAATTTTTTTAATTTTACCCCTGAATTATTTTAAAATTATCTGCAGAGACAAATAATAAAAGTACTTTTTCTCGTGTCTTGTAAAACGAAGACAAAGAAAAAAAATCCGAAAAACAAGAACAAAAAATAAGGTAAATTGAACGGAAACGAACGCTTGAGGTAAATATCAAGTAAAATTTTTCGACCTAAAAACAAATAAAACATTTTACTACAATATTTTTCGGGCACATTTATGCCATTTTGTTGTACAATAAAGCAGCAGTGCAATTTAAACACGGTAAGAGTAACAAAACAAGACATTGTAACACATGCCAATAAAAGAAATTGTTATTCATGCAACATGCAACACATTCCAGAGCTTGACTACAACAAGTCACCAAATATCATTATCCAACGTCATTATGTCTGACAAATGTGTTGTTATAGTTTTTCTTTGTTTCTATTATTTTGTAATTCTTGTCTGTGAAAAACAAAACCTTTTATGTTTGAGATAAAATAAAATTGGCTCTCTGGCCAAATAAATATTGTTTTGTCTAAAACTAAAGTCAATAGGCTGATTTCTTTTAAACAAAAGCAAAGTTATTTCAAAATTTAGCATTTTAAATTATTATTTGAAGCCAAAAAAATGGTTGTCTCCTTGTAATTCTATTTTTTTTTTTTGTAGGACTTAAGCTGACATTGTGTAAAAAAAAACTCTAATGAATATAAAAATCGGAGGAGGACAGGAAAATAAAATTGTTTTTTTATCTTCAAATATATTGGCAATCAATTGACAGGTAAGAAAAAAAATTTAAAAGTTTAGACGATTTTGTTTTGCCAGAAATATTTTTGTCTCTGATTTTGGCACATGCGACGATTGTTGAAGGGACAACATGACAAAGTCGCCGAATCATTACGTCCTCAATGTCCGCTCGTTTAAATTCGAGTGATTATTCAATCTAGAAATGGAGCACATTTTTTAACCCAATAGAACTTTAAATGAAAAAAAACAAACACAAACAATTATTCAATGTCCAATTTTAGGAAACTTTTTTGAGTATTTTTGGCCATATGCCATGAATAACATAAACAGTGTTGACCTTTTTACTGGCTATGGTTAATTTACCTCAAGCATACTCTTCTTTGAGTGAATACCACCAGTGTTGTCAAATTATCAAAGCGTAAGCGGCTAAAATTTCAAGTTAATTCAAATATTTAATTTTTTTATCCTCCTTTCTCGTAGATTTGAAAAAATAAATATCGGTTAAAAAATTTTCGGAGTTTTAAAACAATAACAAAGTAACTCGGCTCTTAAGGTTCTTGGCAAAATCTGCTTAAAACTTTATCACTTTGGTTCAACAGCTGACTATTACTTTTTCAACTTTATTTGCTCTCTTTACATGTCAAAGGCTTTTTTTTTACAAATTTTGTTCCTTATTGTTGTATTTTTATGTAGAACCTCTCGTAACTAGTGAAATTAAATTGCCTTAGTGTGTATGTGCTATGATTACATAAAAATCAAAGTTGCATTTGTTATTCTTATATAAAGAAACTCACAATTTACGCTTCATATTATTAAAAATACTAAAAGCGACTTTAAAAAAATAGTATACGAATTTTTGCCTGAAATCATGCAAATAGTTTTTATTCTAAACATAATATTCGTTCCCAAAAATTTTTTTATTCGAATATTCGATAAAAATCATTCGAATAAATTTTTATTCTACATTTAAATACGAGGGCTGCTTTATATATTTCTGGCTTAATAGTGAAAATGCGAATATTTATAATCAAAAATGGTTTTATTGTTTTTCAAAGTATTCTCCAGCATGATTTATACACTTTTGCATGCGCTCAAACCAGTTGTCGAAGCACTTTTTCCACTCCCATTGAGACAACTCTAAAACATGGTTTTTGAACACTTCAACAGCTTCTTCTGGCGACGAAAATCGTTGTCCACCCTTTTTTTCTTGATGTGCGGAAACAAGAAGAAGCCATTAGGTGCCAAGTCAGGGCTGTACGGCGGATGACCCATTAATTCGACGTTATGGCCGTTCAAAAACGTTCTGGTTTGAGCCGATGTGTGAGAGCTCGCATTGTCATGGTGAACAATGATTCGTCTTCTCTTGTTGGTTTTTCGAATTTCTCCGATGACTTCAGGCAAACAAATTGTAGTGTACCACTCAGAAGTGACCGTCCTATGTTGCTCAAGCGGAAACGTCGCCACATGACCAGTTTTGCCGAAGAAACAGGCGACCATTTGCTTCGAAGTGCTTCTTCCACGAACAACTTTCGTTGGATTTTGCTCGTCTTCGAAGACCCACACGGTCGATTGTTGTTTCGTTTCGGGCTCATACGCATAGATCCATGATTCGTCACCTGTGACGATCTTAAAAACGTCTTTTGAAGCACCGCAATCGTATTTTTGCAACATTTCTTTGCACCAATCGACACGAGCCTTTTTTTGAGCGACTTTCAAATTGTGCGGGATCCAACGACAACAAACCTTTTTTACGGGCAGGTGTTCATGCAGTATCGAATGTATGCTGGTGAAAGAAATGTCCAACAGCACTGTGCCACTAGTCAGACAATAAATATCGAACGTGCTCTGAAGAAGTAAACCGGGAAAAAGCCTGATAGAAAATCTCGTTTTAAATAAAAGCTCAGATGGTTCTTAGCAACTGCTGAGGGCAAATTACGGCATTCAATGTCGAATGAAGTTTCCATTTAAATCCTATTGAAATTTCGATCGATATCGAATGCTATAATTTTGCTCCAGTTCTATTTTTTCATCAAGACTTATTATTTAAATCATTTCATATTTTTCGTAACAATGCGAAACTATAAAATTAAACACTGACTCTTATAAAACATTGTGACCGAACCTAAAATTAACCTGTACAAAATAACAAACGAAACTACGATAACGTCAATTAAATTTAAACTGTAATTACACATGTTTTCAATGGTGTTCTACATATGAAATTATTTCAGCAATTAAAGGTTTTTTGAAACTTTTAATTTCTTTTTCAAAAAAAAACATGGCCATTGTAACACATCTGCTCATTCAAAAGTTTCATGTGGATATAAAATATTTTTTAAGCAGAAAAACCACACAAACTCTGTGTCCTTTGTGAATTGAAATTTTATTAAATACTTTTATGATATTTCGGTTTAATTTCACTTTAATTAATCAACGTACTGAAAGATTTTAATTACTGCTCTTTGACACTTAAGTGCAACATTTTCTTATTTTAATTATTTTTTTAAGAGTTGTTAATCACAATAGAAGAATGTTTTTGATGGATTTTCGTATTAAATAAAAATAATGATAATTAAAAAAAAAAAACTTTATAAAAAATAAATAGTTGAATGGTGTTTAACACAACTATGACTAATAATAATATTTTATTTATTTTTTTTATTTTTTATTTATTTATTTATTTATTTTTTTTTTTTTTTTTTTTTTTTTTTTTGTTAAATAATTTTTTAAGTCCAGATTCGAGTTATAAAAAAAATATTTATAAAAATTAATATATAAAATAATGTTCTAAGTACAACAAATTTAAAACACATCTTGTTAAACATCATGATTAACAGAAAAAGTCGTGGTGCACATATCAGCCATTTATTTTAAAAGTGGCATAAGTCAGTCACTTTTTTTAAAAAAAGCGTCCTGAGATAATGAGTGCAAATATGTCTTCCCGATACTTAGCCTCAATACTTTTATGACCTTTGAAAAACAGCCCTTTAAATATATGCATCAGCTTAAAAGCAAAGTGACTTATGACACTTTGAACATAAACGGCTCATATGCAAAAATGATACAATCATAAGTAGCTCATCAAATATCATCACAGCACTGCCAGGTATAATGGCCAGCGTAATAAATACACTGGAAAAAATTTTTTTTTAATAACAAAATTCTTTTTCAAGATTTTTAGTCTGAAAACATCTTAGAAATCCAGCATTATGAATAAGACTGGATTGAAACTAAAGATAAAATTGTTCTTGCAGAATGTTGCTGTTTCCTTTACATGACAGCTTGTTACGCACAAGATATAATCAGTTTGTAAAGTGTATTCAGATAATGCAAGCAATCCAGGTATATTGAATGGTAAAAAGAATAAATGAGTCCTTTCTCCTTGCGTTTAAATATCGATTTATGTTTTATTAAGACTGGCTTCTAATGACTCGATTGAAACAAACTCTTGTCAAGTTAATGTCAGCTAAGCAGAATTAAGCTGATACTACGCGATAATTTTCCTGCTTCAGCAATTACTAAAACGTTGAAGATGTTCAAGTCTGTCAGATAATTTGATGACCCAGCAAGTATAACACAACCTCTCGTAGGCCAACTGGAATTTTAGAAGTAGTGTATAACGTAGCAACAAAAAATACCGATCATCCTTCTAACCTTCATATGAAACTCCACACGGCCTACGAATAGCTTAAATTTTAACTTGAAGTTCGTTTGTATCATCACGAAGATTCTAGAAGAATCGAAAACTAATGCCATATTTAATGCTGTACTCGTATCCGTTAAGTTAAAGACTAAAGAGCAACAACACCTTAAAAAGTATTAGCAAAGCTCAATTGAGACAACATATCGTCGAAAGTTACCCTTCACCAAAAAGATGCAGTGACGTAACTACCACCACTAACTGAAGTTCTACTAAAAGTAGGTACAATAAGCCAATCAAAACCTTTGAAAAATTATGCTGTAAATAAATATAAAATAAATAAAATGCCAACATAAGCGGCTTCTTAAACCTTGTTGTATAGATCTACTATCGGTAGATTTATAAATTTGTGTATTTAAGACTCTATGACGACTTTTTGTGTTAATCACTTGAAAAAATGTCAAAATGATGATGATTAATGTAGAAAAATCAAAACAATTTTTAAAGTTAATTAGTTTAAAAAAATCGTTCTATTTTCTATCCCGATTAAATTAACAAATCACCGATATTGATTATTTTGGGTGAAAGCCGTTCTTCAGGAAACTTCTCCGGAATATATTTTCAATAAACTAAAGATTTTTGTCCAAAGAATAAAGTATAAACAAAAATCAAATTTTTTTAACTCACTTAATTTCATTTAATATTCCCGTGGCTTAATTTAATTTTTAAAATTCTTTTCTTTATCAAATTTTTAATTTTTTTTTAATTTTTTTTTATTTTTTTTTTTACATGAGCAAATCGAAAAATCATTTATTAAAAAAAGACAAAGAAACCAAATCAACAACTCGAAATTAACTAATTTTCTCGATTTTATGTACCAATAAAATCATACGATGACGTTGAAACTAAGGCCAATGCATTACAGCAAGGAAAATTGCCAATATTTTGAATAAAGTTCTTGAAAAATTCAGAACTTTAAATGTTAAAATGCAAATAACTGTTTAACTACAGACACCATTAGGAAGACCTTATCAATAGATGTAGAAAATTGAAACAGCTGAATAGACATTGCTAATTTTTGTTTAAAATATAACTCCTTTCTGCCCCACTGTGCACTGCATTATAGAATAAAAATACTTTAAATACAATCATCAATTTTACTTCGCAGGCCTCTCAGAGACTTCTTTATGGTTTCTTTTTATACCCTTCACAAAACAATGCCCATTTCCGGCCCCATTGCGACTTCTAATGCATAGCGAATTCGATGAGCGATGTCCGTCTGTCTGTCCATGTAAGTGTTGAAATCAAGTTTGCCGAGGCACTAGATCGGCTAGAAAAAATTTAAACACGCCAATCGATCAGACATAGTGTCGAAAGAGATCCCATTGAAAATCAGCAAGATGGGTGCATGTACTTCGACGCAGCGGGCAAAATGCCACGCCTACCTCTAATATTTCTATATCATTTGGAACAATAAAGTAACTCCAATCAAAAAAATAAATGTTTGGGGGCGATAGAGATAAAAAATAAGAAAAAAACATCAAGTGAAAAAAATTGGCACTCGCCCATATTTTCCGAATTACGGGCTTCTGATATTTTCAAATTTTTTAAATATCAACATGGATATCATTTAAAAGCTTTTGAAGAGATATTTAAGGAAATACTAAAATTTTTGAAAAATGCTTAACCCATTAAGAGCCAATGGCATATTTATGTATTTTTTTTTTTTTTAATTTTTAAATCTCTGTCACTCCAATATTTATTTTTTATTATTTGTTTTTATCACTTCACTAAAGTGGTGAAGGGTATATTACATTTGTCATAGCCGAATATAGCATTTTTACTTGCTTAAGCTTCCAAAACATCCATTATCTTGGTGATGTTTACAAATTTTTTCTCTAATTTCTCTTAGTGTTTTATTATTTTCAGTATAAAATTTTTATGTTCACATGAGCTGCTTCCTGGGAATCCCATCTGTCTAACAGATGAATCTAATAAAAAAAATTATGTAAAAAACTAAAAAGAATAGAATTAGATACATAAAAACTGCAAACAGCAAACAGAAATAACATAAATGTTGATGGGCAACATAAAAACTAAATTCGCAACATGGCAAATAACTATTTCTTCAAACAGAGATGAACAAGAACCCATTAAAAAAAATAAACAATAAAAAAAACCAAGGCCACAAGGGAAAGAATCAAATAAACCACAAACGAACTCAGTGCAAGTCAAGTCATAACCAAAACTCCGACCAAAAATGAAACCATCAAGTTTAATGCAATTTTTGCTTATTGCGGCCAAAGGGGGAGTGTAATGGATAAAACGGAATATTAAAAAAAATACTTTACTTCATTCTTATTTGGTGTAGTTTTCTAATCATTTACAAGTGGGAAACTAAAATAAGTGAAATGTGCACAGAGGTGGGAAAAAACATAAATGAGAAGAAAAAAACGTGTGAAGAAGAATTCTTTTTCCAATTCACAATTGTGTTAATAATAAAACTAACTACAAATAATGATATGATGATAATGATAATGGTTATAATGATAATGATGATGATGATGCTGCCTGCTATTGTTGATGATGACTCTGAGAGTGTTAAATGTATCGTATAAATGTAATTTTATGAATGCGAATACGTGTGCGTTAGGGAGAATTTTTTTTTTTTTTTTGCTATTTTGTTTTTGCTTCATATTTCACCAAGTTTTAATATCTTTCATAAATCAAATTCCTACAAAGAAATAAATCTATGTGAACAATAATAAATTTACTCATACAAGTGTATTTATGTATGAAGTGAAGTGAATTTATGACGGATGGTTGAAATCTAATAAAATGCATTTTACTTTTCTTTTATGTCCCCTAAATATGAGATTCCATGTAAAAGTATAAATCTATAATTTTTACACTAGATTATGGGGATGAAAGCACGGAAACATTTCAATAAGTACAGTAAAATGACACTTTGAAAAGAAAATAACATTAGACATGATTTGATTTAAAGTCTTGTGAGAAGAATTAGCGCAGTTGGCAGACCGTAATTAATTTAGGCGCCCGCAAAATTTTTTTTAATTATACAAAATTTTAAATAATTTAATCAAGAGAACAGAACAGGGCGCTGTGAAATAAATAATTTTTAAAATTAGAGACTCCCGATTTTAAACTCAGATTATTTTTTAGTAAAATAAGCAATTTATTTCTCGGCAGTCTCTCTCTCTCTCTCTGTATTTTGTCTGAGTATTTGGTTTTATGTGAGTTCAAATTGGCTATAAAAAAGAAGATAAGTATTAAGAAAGAAAACAGCAACTTGAGATTTAAAAGTCTCCATTAAAAAAGGAAAATATTATTTGTAGATGAATAATCCAGTAGATAGTTGATGCGACTGTAAAGCTAAACAAAAGACTAATAGAGCCACAGTTAGAGAAGAAAATCCAGCCAAAAGCACAGAGTAAGAAATACAAGACAAAAAAATATATGAAAAAATTTGACACGATGCTATTTGAAAATAAAGGAACCCCTTTACTTAAAAATGATACAGTATGCACGTGGAGTTACCGAAATCTTTAACTTTCTTGATCACCCCTCTGTCAGGTTACTTGCCATGAATACATGAATATTTTTAAAACCAAGGAATATTTTTAAATCAAGGAGAAGACTTAAATTAAATTTATCCTTCTTTTGTCTTCAAAATTGCAATACTTTATCTAAATCTCAAAAATATGTTTTTATACCCTTCACCAAAAATTGCGGAAAAAGGTTGTAACTAAGTTT
Organism: Cistogaster globosa; assembly: GCA_937654795.1. Taxonomy (NCBI): domain Eukaryota; kingdom Metazoa; phylum Arthropoda; class Insecta; order Diptera; family Tachinidae; genus Cistogaster; species Cistogaster globosa. The sequence continues at coordinate 118,324,952 of OW569406.1, read as the reverse complement.
TTTCATTCCGTTAGTAATTTCTCCATATTAATAGCGAAGTCGTTTGTACGATGTCCATCTGTCAGTCTGTGTTCGGGTTGAAATCAACTTATCCAAGGCACTAGATGAGCTACAGAATATATAAAAACGCCAATCGTTCAGGCATAGTTTCAAAAATTTTCTATTGAAAATCAGCTAGATCGGTCCATGCCCCCCGAGGCAGTGGGCAAAACACCATGCCTGCCTCTAAATTTTCCATATCATTTAGAACAAATCAAGTTAAGTAAAGTAACTCCATTCAAAAAAACAAATGTATGGGGCGATAGATAATTGAAAAATACAACAAACAAAAATGAAGTGAAAATATTGGCGTTCGCCCATATTTTTCGAGTTAAGGGCATCTAAAATTTTCATTAAAAAAGTTCGACTGCCAATATGGTCAATAGGGGTATCATTTAAAAGCTTTTGAAGAGATCGTTTAGAAAATCCAAAAAAATTGTAAAAGATGCTTAACCCATTAAGAGCCGATGAGCCTGTCGCCTCAATATTTTTTTTTTTGTCGATTAAAATTACTTTACTAAACTAGATTTACAAACGTGGAAAAGGGTATATAAGACACAAATATAGCAATTTAATTTTTCTTACATTTTATTTGGTCATCAACATGTTTCTTTAATACGCTTTAAAATAATTTATTAATTTTATAAAACACATAACAAATTTATGCTCTAGAGAGGCCACAAAATACCATTTGATCCTGTTAAATTATCAACTAGAAATGAAAGACTTTTGCCAACCTAATAATTTCACATTACGTGAGTCCTCTGATAATTCGACTATAAACCCTCAATGCACTTTCCAAATGATGTTCAAATAAACATTTGAGACAAACAGCCAAGGAAAAATTTATAAGGAATGTGAAAAATGAGAAAAAAATTAAAATCTCTTTTTTTTCGTCAAAAAACAAAACAACAAATTTTAAGTTTTGCTTTTTAGTTTTTTTAAGTTGTTAAATTTCTTGAAAATCAAACAAATTATAAAAAATATTGTATTTTGCTTGATTAAATCTAACAGTTGGTGTTTAACATAAACACACACACACACACACTCACATACACACCCTGATAGCTAATGATTATTGTGGTTGTTCCCTTCTTGTCTGCCTAATTAGAAATAAACCACAACACTTGTTTGTGTGATTGTTTTTTTACATGCAAACTACAGAACTTTATATGTTTTAAATTTTTATATCTCAAAAACCACAATATACTTTTCCAAAAGCTGAAGGTTCATTAAACTTTGACCAAAACTACTGGTTTTCCAGCACAAAAACAAAAAACAAAAAAAAACATATTAAACCAGCTCCCCAGACACACATGCAGTTTTGTCTATTTTTTGCTTTTATTTTTTTTTGCCATTTAAAAGTCTCTGGAAATTATTTTACATAAATTTATAAAAATGTATGTTTTCTGAAAACAGACAACAGGCATATGAATGCTAAAATATATTTTAGTTTCCACATCTGTGTTCGTGTTTAAAAGTGGGTGCATATTGTTTATATAAGTAAATATGTTGCATGCAACAAACACATATTATTAGGCATGCATTCACACAGGAATATATTGGTTGGAAATAATAAATTTGTACTTTATTTCGCCTTAATAATGTTAGGTAGGAGAGGAAATTTCTTTTCTGATTTAAGGAAAAACACCAAATTGAATTGTTTCCCAAAAAATTTTAATAAAATAAATTCCTTTAGTGTGAGTGTGACCAACATATGAAATGTTCCATACCACGTTGGGACACTCTTTATTTTATATATTAAACTGGTACCAAAATTAGAAAAAAATTTATTTTGATTAAAATTATATAGGGCCCTGTAAAAATCATGTAACTATTAGGACACCTTTTAATTTTATTTATTTATATTAATTTTTATGGCGTCTTAGCAATACCCTGCTTAAATTGTTAGTTTCAGCCTATTATGATTTAAGAAATATAACGCCATACATGTAGAAAATCCCGTTACTCTTGGCATACCCTTTCCTTCATATAATATTTTTAAATTCATTTTTATTACAGATATAGTAGTACATCCGCTGTACAAAGTTTAAACGTAGGATATATTTCTAAAACTCACGGTATTTTGGGAACACCCTCTAATTTCTTAATTTAATGTTTACAATTTATTTTTATAGCAAACAAATTTGTGCATAATCTGCGTAAATTTTAAATGTCTGCCAACTATTGTTGAGTAACTAAAACCATATAAGTGAAAATCACATCAATATTGAAACACCCTTTAATTTATAAATGAATTTTTTTCACTTGTTACTATGACGCATAAAATTTTACAGACACTGTACAAATTTGATGTATCGTCTTATCACAGATTACAAAATTTGAATATTACGTCAATATTGAAACACCCTTTAGTTTATAAAGTATTTTATTTTTACTTGTTGATATAGTGCATATAATTTTACAGACAGCAAATTTGACGTGTCTCCATCACAGAACACAAAATATGAATATTATGTCACTTTTGGAACACCCTTTAGTTTATAGCAGCTATAGAAGTACATCTTCTGTAACAATTTCGAAAGCCTATACGAGTAAATTACGGTTCCAGAGATAGAGAGATTGTGGCAAAAACAGTAGGCTCACGTTTTTATACTTTGTATAACAAAAAAAAATTTTTTGTATCAAATTATAATGGAGGAATTTATTTCGTATATAGAAATAATTTGTCAGATAACTTTTATATTGGTCTTATTTGAATTAAACTTTTTAGTACTTAACATATCGTAATAATAAGTCTACAGGTTGCTGATAAAAGGTTTTTAGACATAAGGAATTTTATGTATAATTGTAATCATAATTTGGAAAATAACTTTAAAAATAAAATAAAGACTAAGTTTAGGTAAAATATGAAATATAACTTTAAGTACAATTTCAAATATAATTTAAGGTATAATTTTAAGTGTAATTTTAGATATAATTTTAAGTATACTTTCAAGTATAATTAAAAATTTCAAGTATAATTTTAAACAAAACTTTAAGTATAATTTAAAATATAATTTTAAGTAGGATTTTAGGTAGAATTTTAGGTATAATTTTAAGTATATTTAAAGTATAATTTTAGATTTAATTTAAAATACAATATTAAATATAATTCTAAAAATATTTTGGGTATAATTCTACATATAAATTAAAGTAAAATTAAAGTATAACTTTAAAAATTATATAAGGCATAATTTCAAGTAAAATTAAAAGTATAACGTCAAGCGCATATTTAAGTATTATTTGAGGTATAATTTTTAATAGGATTTAAGACATATTTTTAAGTATAATTTCAAGTGTAATTTTAAGTACAATATAAAATAAAACTTTAAGTATAATTTAAATATAATTTTAAATACGTTTAGGGTATAATTTCAAGTATAATTTAAAGTATAATTTAGTAAAATTTGAGATTTAATTTAAAATATAATTTAAATATAAATCTATATATAATTTAAGGTATAATTCTGAATATAAATTGGAGTATAATTTAAAGTAAAACTTTAAAAATTTTATAAAGTATAATTTCAAGTAAAATTTTAAGTTTAACGTAAAGCACATTTTCAAGTATTATTTAAGCTATGATTTTAAGTACAATTTAAGATATAATTTTAAGTGCCTTTTAAGGTAGAATTTTAAGTATAATTTAAAGTATAATTTAGTATAATTTGAGATTTAATTTAAAATACAATTTAAAGTATAATTCTTAATATAATTTAAAGTATAATTCTGAATATAAATTTGAGTATAGTTTTATATATAAATTAATTAAAGTATAATTTAAATTATAAATTTTTATTTTGCAAATATTTATATTACATAATAATAATCGTGTTAAAGTCTAATATAAGATAAGCCAAGCATGTTTGGGATTAGTATCATCTTAAAAATATACAATTTTACACTTGTTTGCTGTTGATACAAAAGAACTTCAATGAATCCGTGCCAAAACCCAAAGTTATGAGGCTGTTATAAGCCTGACATAAGTCCGACTATAATACCTCTCCCTTAAAATGAAGCTTCAGAAGAACTTCCATTTATTGAAATAAAGGAACGAAGACTATGCAAACTTACTGTGTTTCGGCATTTTTTTTTTTTGTCAAACGTTGATGCCTTTTTGTTTGCATATTTTATTATGCACATTTTTATAAACTTGTCGTATTATAAAAATTTTATTAATTAATTTCTTTTAATTTTTTGCGCAAATCACGAGTATTAGAGTTACATGTTTACCATTTTTTCGTAAGTTCGGCTGATGCCATACTATGCTTTCAGTGACGTAGATTTTACTGTTTTGATGATTTTTAAAGTATTTTTGCCAGTTTAACATATTTCAACATATTTTGTAAAAAACAATAAAATAATTTTGTTTTCATGTTTCAAAAAATCAAATTTTGTTTACTTGAACAAATAAGAAAAGTACTTTTTCTTCTGTCTTGTAAAACAAAGACAAAGAAAAAAAAATCTGAAAAAACAGGAACATAAAGTATCGTAAATTGGACGGAAATGAACGCTTGAGGTAAATATCAAGTAAAATTTGTTGACCTAAAAACAAACAAAATAATTTACTACAACATTTTTCGGGCACATTTATGCCATTTTGTTGTACAATAAAGCAGCAGTGCAACTTAAACACAGTAACAGTAACAAAACAAGACATTGTAACACATGCCAACAAAAGAAATTGTTATTCATGCAACATGCAACACATACCGGAGCTTGACTATAACAAGTCACCAAATATCATTATCCAACGTCGTTATGTCTGACAAATGTGTTGTTATAATTTTTTTTTGTTTCTATTATTTTGTAATTTTTGTCTGTGAAAAACAGAACCTTTTAAGTTTGAGATAAAATAAAATTGGCTCTCTGGCCAAAAAAATATTGTTTTGTCTAAAACTAAACTAAATAGGCTGATTTCTTTTAAACAACAACAAAGTTATTTTAAAATTTTGTATTATAAATTATTATTTGAAGCCAAAAGCAATTATGGTCTCCTTTTAATTCTATTTTTTTTTTGTAGGACTTAAGCTGACATTGTGTAAAAAAAACTCTAATGAATATAAAAGTTGAAGGAGGACAGAAGAATAAAATTGTTTTTTTTATCTTCAAATATATTGGCAGTCAATCGACAGGTAAGAAAAAAAATTTAAAAGTTTAGACGATGTTGTTTTGCCAGAAAAGTTGTTGTCTCTGATTCTGGCATATGCGACGATTGTTGGAGGAACAACATTACAAAGTCGCCGTTTAAATTCAAGTGATTTTGTAATCTAGAAATGGAGCGCCTTTTTTTTAACACAATACAAATCATATTTTTTTAAATACAAACTTTTCAATAAAAACAATTTTTTTCTGTAAGCGACTAAAATTTCAAGTTAATTCCAATATTCCAGTTTTTAATCCTCCTTTCTCGTAGATTTGAAAAAATAAATATCGGTTAAAAATATTTTCAGAGTTTTAAAACAATAACAAAGTAACTCGGCTCTTAAGGTTCCTGGCAAAATCTGCTTAAAACTTTATCACTTTGGCTCAACAGCTGACTATTTCTTTTTTAACTTTATTTACTCGCTTCACATGTCAAAGGCTTTTTTTACAAGTTTTGTTGTATTCTTATGTAGAACCTCTCGTAACTAGTAAAGTTAAAAGTTGCATTTATTATTCTTACGAGTATGTAAAGGGACTCACAATTTACGCTTCATATTATTAAAAATACTTAAAGCGATTTAAAAAAAAGTTATACGAATTTTTGTCTAAAATCATGCGAATAATTTTTTATTCTAAATATATTATTTGTTTACCAAAAAATTTTTTTTGTCGAATATTCGATTAAAATCACTCGAATTTTTATTCTACATTAAAATATATTATTCGTTTGCAACAAAAAATTAAAATACTTAATCAACAAAAAATAAATAACCTCTTATGCTCTTTCTACGCTGACTTGAATAATTTATTCATTCATTTCCAACAATTTTATTCTATTAATTTTATTTTATCTTTAAAAAGTATGAATGGCTCTGATTTTAATTATATATTAAAAGCAACCTTTAAACAGTTATTCGGATATTCGCCTGAAATTATTCTAAAAATTTTAATTTTTTATTATTCGTTTGCAAAAAAAAAATTAATTATTCGAATATTCGAATAAAATCATTCGATTAATGTTTTATTCCTAATTAAAATATATTCTTCATTTGCAAGAAATTTAAAAATATACATTCGAAATATTCTTTTAAATATGATTAATATCTATTCAAGTTGAGAATAAGGACTGATATAAAAAGTTGATTTGAATAACATTTAATATCGAACATGTTATTAAGCCTCCGGTATTTCCTTTAAAAAGCAGAAATATAATTAATAAATAATATTATCCATTTTATAAATTTCAAATCGAACTAAATGTCATCCTAAAAAAATCTAAAATTATTTGAATATTCGATTAAAATCATTCGAATAAAATTATATTCTTAATTTAAATATATTATTCTTGATCAAAACAAAATAAATAACCCCTTATACTCTTTCTACACTGACTTGAAGAATTTATTCATTAAGTTTCAACAATTTTATTCTTTTAATTTTATTTTTATCCTTAAAAAGCATGAATGGCTCTGATTTCAATTATATAGTAAAAGCAACTTTTAAATAATTATTCGAATATTCACCTGAAATCATTCAAGTAATTTTTTATTTTTTAATCTAAACATACTATTTGTTCGCAACTAATTTTAAATTACTCAAATATTCGAATAAAATTAGTCTGATTTCATTTATATAATAAAAGCAACTTTTAAATAATTATTCGAATATTCACCTGAAATTATTCATTAATTGTAAACATATTATTTGTTCGCAATTTATTTTAAATTATTCGAATATTCGAATAAAATTATTCGATTATTTTTTTATTCAAATTAAATTATATTATTCGTTTGCAAGAAAATTATTTAAATTATTCTTCTAAATGACCCTTTCTCAATTTCTGGCTCCCCTTAGTATAAATATGAATAATTCCTAATCAGGTTGAAAATAAGGACTGATATAAAAAGTTAATTGGGATAAAATTTAATATCAAACATATCAGTTATTTAAGGTCTAATTGAGCCTCCAGTAGCTGCTTTAAAAAAGGAGATATGTAACACAAAAAATGTTCATCACTTCTGACCAAATACAATGGCAAATTTTTTTATGCCGCAATAAGCCGTATGTGATTTTATTCTGCTAAAACTTTATATAAAAGGAATCACAGGGTGGTTAAAAACTCAAATCGAAATAAATGTCATCCTACTCCGAAGACTTTTTGAAATCTTATTTTTCTAAAAAAAGATACGTAACATAATTTTATTTCAATTCTCTTGTTTTTTTTTTTTTCTTTATTTTTAGCTGTGTGATAGAAAAGGTGATTTGAAAAGCTCTAGATTTCTGATAAGATAAAAGAATGAAAAACCACAAGAAACTTTAATCGTAAAATTGAAATCTCCAATAAAAATGGCATGGACTATTTAAATGAAAAGAACACCATGATTTATTGAAATTTAAGCTGAATAGACATTGACAAAGTTATTTGATAAATTGTTTTTGGTTTACGGCTCTTAAAATTATTCATGAGCAAAACGAACAGGTCAAATAGTTTTACATTACGGTCAAGACTTATAAAACATATGTTGCGAATGGCACATCCTCTTGTATTTTCTGAGATGAAAACCTATAGGGATTTTAAATAAAAGACATCATAAGTATTAAAATCTGTTCCCGAAAGTTTGTACGTAACGCAAACGTTAAAGGTGTGTGAATACAAGTGTTCGTCTACGTTTAAGTATTTTTTTTTTTATTGGAATTCCACGTGATTTATGATGATTTCTTTTTATTGTATTTTTTATATTTATTTTTATTTACAATTGATGTATCTTGATATGTGTACGTACTTAAGGTGTATATGTGTAAGTGTGTTTATATGCTATGTATGTGTTTAAACACATAAATAGCACATTTATAAGAAACTTTTGATGGATGGATTAAAAGCAACTTAAATTTTAACGATGTTTTCTCTGACGTAAATTTTGAAATGATTTTCAGAATGAAAATAAAAACCATTTTAATTTAGTGAAAGCACTTTTCCTTTTTATCAATAACTCTGAGTTTTATTTGTCTCCTTTTTGAAAAATTAATTTTACAAATAAAATACGAATTTCTTTTCGACTTTTTTTTCTGAAGAACGCTTATTAGTTCTCCATTTCGTTTGGTGTCTCTTTGTTTTTAAAGAAGAGCTCACTTCAAATCAGGATTCATATCTAAATGCTACAAATGTAAGATCATTTTACATTCTCCTCTTTGGTTTTTCTAACCGTTAATTTAAAAATACTTTTTGTAATCAAAATTAAAAAATTTTCTGAAAATCGAAATTCAAAGCATGAAAAGAAAACTTCATTCATCACAAGTGCATGGTGACTGAAGTGTCTCATTAAATCCTAAAGTTCAGTTTAATGATTTCGCATGAAAAAGGGTTTTGTTTGAGCAAAATACGCTTCGCGTTTTAGTTGCCTCAACATATTGGATTTGCTATAGCAACATGTTACTTCAACCAGATGTTACCTGAATCCTAATTTTGCTCAAATCTCATTTTAATTTAGAAAGTTAAAAGTGAAAATTTGACTCCTGAAAAGTTGAATTTTTAGAATTAAAACGTTATTACAACAACATAAGCGATATCTTTTTGTAATTGTTTGTAATGAACATTTATTGTGAAATGTATAAGAGGCAGTGTGTGTGTGTGTGTGATTCTGTGTCGTTAGTTAATAAAATAGATTGGCAGTCTTCACTGCCAACATATAGACGATTCTTTTTGTCCCTCTTATTTTCAATCTGTTAAAAATTTTCAATATATTTTTTTATTCATGCATTTGTGTTAATATATTTTACTTCTTGTACTTTAACAAAAGTTAATAAAAGTCATAAATGAAGGCAAAAAAGAGTTTGTTTATATTAAAAATTCAAACGGATATTATTACTTGATAAAAAATCAACCAAAAAACTTAACTAAAGTTTACTTATATTCTTTCACTTGTTATAATAACATTCATGTTGCAAAAAAGAATTTATAATCTGTTTTCTTAATATTAAAATGACTTAATATCTTCCTTTCTTCCCAGACATTTTGTGGATACAATATCGAAATTGATTTCTAAAAGGTTTTTTCCTGGATGTAACCATTAAATATAACCATTAAATAAATGGTTTGAGATTTTGGCGAAGGTACAAAATCTTTTAATTTATGTTAAATTTAATATGGAAAAATTTACATGTTCAAAAAAATTTACAGATCACAAAAATATAAAAATTTCAAAACATAGATCAGAAAATCTTTAAAAAAATTCAACAAAAATTAAGAAGAGTAACAAATGAAAGATTTATTTTAAAAGTAAAAATCATCAAGTAGTCGGTAGCCTTACATCGTCTAAAACATTAAATTTTTGACGACGTATATTTTAAGAGGATAAAAAAATTTGTACACAAGCAAGCATAATTAATACCAGTAATGAAAGCCCAATATAGCAAAAATCTAAATGTTGCAGAGAAATAATGAAATGAATTGAAAATTAATAATTTTCAAAATAACAATATAATTTTCATCAATAGTCGATAGATTTGGCAGCCAGTGCTAACCTTTAGGGTTAAGTATTATTAATTTTATATTTACATAATCTTAATATTAAGTAAATAAATAAATATATACTTTTATTAAAATTAAACAGATATAAAAAATGGACAAGAAAATGAAAAACACACAAGAAACAATTTTATCAAAAATTTAAAATTTTCCTAAAATAAAAATTTCAATAAATTCTTTAATAAATTGCTTTATTGAAAGAAATCAAAAATTTTATTTAATTTAACTATTTTAAAAAATAAATTAATTAAAATTAAAATTTTTTTTCTTCGACTTACGGTTCATTTTTTAGTTTAATTTCTCACATTTTTTTCATTTATAAAGACTTTAGCATTACCTTGTCATTCGTCAGCATAGGTTTACATTAACAGAAGGCTTTAGCATTGAAATGAATGCTAAGAACCCGTGAAAATTCGATGATTAGGATGCCTTTGTTAATTTTTTTATTTATTTATTTTTTTTTTTAAATAAAATTTAATTTTTAGCTCAGTTTTTATACCATTCTTAACAAAAACTGGAAAAAGGATATATCTAAGTTTGTCATTCTGTTTGTAATTTCAACAACATTTATTTTCGACCCCATAAAGCATATATATATATTCTGTCTTCTTATTTACAGCGATGTCGATTGAGCAATGTCCGTCTATCCAAACGTGTTAGTGTTGAAATAAACTTTGCCAAGGCACTAGATGAGCAAGAGAAGACTTAAAACCGCAAATCGATAAGACGTTTTGCTACTGAAAATCAGCTGATTGGTTCATGTCCTTCGAGACAGCGGGCACAACAATAAGCCTGCCTACAATTTTTCTATATCATTTGAAACAATGAAGTAAATCCAATTAAATAAATAAATATTTGGGAAGAAAGAGCATAAAAAAATAAGAAAAAGATATCAGGTAAAAAAATTTTCGCTTGCCCATATTTTCCTAGTTATCGGCCTCCTCTGAACTTTTCAAAGAAAAGTACGATTAGAACATATTTTTTAAGATATCAATATGGGTATCAATTAAAAGCTTTTGAAAACATATTTTAGAAGGTACTAATATTTTTAAAAATGCTTAACCCATTTAGAACCGATGACTTTTTATGTATTTTTTTTTTCTTAATTTTTAATTTCTCTCCCACTCCAATATTTTTTTATTTTTTTTTTTTTTTGAATTGCTTCATTATACTTGATTTATATGCTATGTAAGATTTGGCAGTCCTGAATGTAGCATTCTTGCTTCTTAATTCCAGAATTTTCATGAATTTTTACGAGTTTTTCATGAGTTCAAAATTTTAACTTTACTAGAATAAAAAAATTTATTTAAAACGGACTATAGAAAATAAACACCAGAGAATTAATGACAACTTTCATGATTCTTAAACTACTTTTATTTTTTTTTCTGTGTTAGGAATTCTTAACAAAAAAAAAAAAAAATAAATAGGAAAATTTACACTGAAAATTTTTGTTTAAAAAACCTAAACGTGCGAAACAATCAAACTTGGATCACAAAATAATTCCCTAAAAATTATTATTATTTGAAAATTGAGCAGTAATACGAGTATAACATATGAACAAAATTTAATTTAACAAAAATAAAAAAAAAATTTAAATATTAAAACTAAATTAAATTAAAATGAGGAAAAAGCTAAAAAAAATTACACAAATAAAATATTAATACCGCAAGTAACAAAAGCTAATTATTAAAAATGTCACCTTTAAGCCTAAACACGAAAATTTCAAAATAGAAAATCATATAAGAGACCATAATTCATAAAAAGATCTAAAGCTTTTAGTAAAATTTACAGCTACTCAGAGGAAAAATTGGTTGCTGGATTTATTTAAGCTGACACGGTGCTCCTTATTTTACATATTCTTTTTCTATAATATAAAGTGCATAAAATACATTAAAAATGTGATCAGAAAATATCGGTTTTAAGGCTCTAGGACTTATAGTTTACGAGATATTTGAGTTTTAAAGTTTTCAATAGTAAAAAGCACTTTTTAGGCACAAAAAATTTTTTTTAATTTTTTCTTTTTCTATAATATATAGGCATGTCACAGAACTCAATTCCGATCGAAAGTGGTTTCAATTCCGTAAATTGCTTCTTCAGAAAACTAAAAACGAAAAATTTCTTCGGAATGAAACCACTTTCAAATTTTAAAGTGGAATTTGGTTTCTTTGAAATTCTGTTATTTGCGTTTTCTAAATTTACTTTTATGATGTGTACTACTTAGATTAGCCTCGTTGTTAACTTTGGTGTGCAAAATTTAAATAAAATAGCGGAGATTCAATACTTTTCAAGAATAAACAAAATTGATCGAATTCTGAAGAAGGTAAAACAAAATCGATCGGAATTGTTAATACGAAATACAAACCATTCCGATCGGGATGTGTGACATGCCTGATAATTTCAACTTTATTAATTTTATTCAGTTATAAGAATCATTCTTAACAAAAGTTTAATTTCAATAATTTTTTCATTTTCATTAATAAATCAATGTGACATCTATGAAACGAATTTTAAAGCTTTTATCACTTTATTTTATACTTCTTATAAAAAAGTTTTTATAACAACTTCTACACATTTCTGGAAGTTTTGTTGTTGCTCTAACTTCTTGCCGAAATTGTGGTTGAGCAGTTTCCTAATTAACGCACATATTAATTAATTAAATATTCTAAAATATTTCTCTAAATTTCTTTTTGGAAGTTCTTGAATACAAATTATGAGAAAATAGAAAACGTATGCTAAGTTTTGTATATTAAAACTTAAGCACCAACATACGCCATAATAACAAATTAAATTTATTAACTTTATTTATTTTTCGATCTCTAACCCATTTCTTGATGTGGCTTCAGTTGGAAGTCATAAGATGCTACTATTTAATAAAAAAAAAAATTAAATCGTTTTGTATATGTGTGTCTTAAGATTTTAGTTCACTTGAATTAATATTCCCCCCCTCTATGGCGTATGAGTGATATTTATTATTTTATTAAATAAAATCACTCATACGTAACATATGTTTCATTTCAATACTTCTGTTTAAAATAATAACTCACACGTACAACTTGTAGCATTGCTTTTTTATTTAATCCAAATTAACTTCATATTTTAATGGGTTCATATGGTTCATTAAAGTTTTATATTTTTTAACACAAAATAAATGTACTGAAGCACATTGCACAATTGTACAAGTGATACAATTAATGGAAATAAATTAAATTAAAGACACTCTGTGGCATATTATAAAATTATATTTGTATGTATTCAAATTTCTACATTTTCATTTATTTTTACTCATTTATTATTTATTTATTATTTTGTTTCTTATTATTGTGTTGTATACAATGAACTAATTTAAAATTTTATACAATAAAGCCTTCGCAAACACAGCAGTTAATTGAAAGTTAATCTCTTGGCTAAAAAATTCTTTAGAAATAAATTAAATTTAATATTTTCAATTGCTACAAATGGTAGCGGTGAATAAATAATAAATCATTTTTAAAGCATGAAAATTATAATGAAAATAAAATATTTTAAGTTAATCTATTTAAGTTATTCAAATATAAATATTTGAAAATATTCTTAGAAATACAAAATTAAGCTCAACTGAATATTTTAAAATAATTTTCAAATATTTCATTTAAAGGTAAAATTCCCAAAAAAAATCACAGCCTCCTTGACTTTTAACTTTACATTTCGAATTGCGTCTTAATAAAACTGAAAGATATTTGCTATTAACATTTCATTTATTTTAATTTTATTCTCATCATTTACATTTATATTTCCCTTTTCAAAAGTATGCTATAGCAATCATTGGCATACGTGTTGTATTGTTATATTAAAAAAAAAGGTTTCTTTGTTATTTAAAAATCTATTAAATCTGTTACACAAAGAAAACTCCCTTGAAATCATTTAAATGGTAAAAAAAGGGGTAATAATTTGCATACAATTTCCATTTAGATTTTGGGCAGTCCATTTTAACATCTTTTTTAAAATTGTTTCTTTTGCAATTTTTGTTAAATGAAAAACTATGCAGGAAATAATAGTCCAGTAAATAGTTTTCAATTTACTTAACTTTCAAAAGGGTTTATTTTTATTTTTACAAACTTATTTTCGGTGCCTTCTAGCGAAACTGATATAAAATATATAGAAATTATTTATTTAAAATTTTTTTATTTACTATTTTTCTAAACCAATAATTTAGTTGTAGTTAAAATTCCTGGATTTAAAATAAAAACTATAAAACAAAATAAACTATTATTCGCAAACAACTTCTTTGTTTGGCATTTAAGTTAATACTGTCATATCGCTTGCACTTGTTGTTTATATTTTTAGGCGATTTTAAACGTCAAGACTTTTATAATATGTAAACATCTGGCAGGCCTGTTTAAGTTACATTTATACACCAATAAAGGAGATTAAGAGCACAAAATTTGAGTTATTAAATCTACTTTTGTAACAATAATTTATCCCAAACAATAAAAAATTTACTTTATTTTTATCCTAAATTTATTAAAAGCTGTAGCAGAATCTTTAACATCACTCTGTGATGTTGCTGTAAGTCTATCAGTATTTTTTTTTATAATCTTTATGTCAATAATTTTTATAACTTAAAATGAATGACATAACAGATTTTAAAATTATTTTCTACTTGATTGACACATTCAGGTTAAAAAACAATCAACACAACAACAAAAATCAATAAATAGTAAAAATACGCAGAATTTTGTTTTTCCATGTAATTTAAAGCAATTTACAATAATAACAAAATTATTATAATAATAACATGTTATTAACAGCAAGAATATTCAAACATTTGTATGCAGTAAATTAAAAATGAACAGTAAAAAATAAATAATATTTATTAATGGTGATTAAATATAAATTACAAAAGCATAATTTTTTAAAAAAGAATTTTAAAAATACTGTATTTATTCAGTGCTTTTATAATTTTCAAAGATGTGAAACTGCACAATAATTAATTTAATTAAAAACATGTGGCACTTGCTTTTTGATTATGTTATTGTGGCCAAAAAAATAAATAAATAAATAAAAAGTGTTGCAGAACATGAATATTTATTTATATATATTTCTCGTTAATGTGATTAAAGAATTTATTTTTAAAAGGCCCATCAACACACCCTTGAATATGATATTTTTAGGAAATCGCATTAACTCGCATGACCATTAAAGAACTCCCGATATCTTTAAAACAATAATTTCAAGTAATATTAAATGTTAATAAATTAAAATCTCTCATACGTGCCGATGTGCAAGGTAACTATTTTAATTGTTCATTTTATTTCTCCTTAAAAACATATTAAACTTATGAATTTTGATTTTTATGTAAGAAATTTTATAATTAAGAATTTTAATGCTTTTAGACAACCAACAAAACTAAACACAACTAAGTTAAACTAAAAATATAATTAAAATTTTAAAATTTGTATTTTATACTGTTTGTGTTTTGTTGCAAATAATAAGAAATTAAATAAAATGCAAACATTATGGAAATAATGAAAATAACTGCAAACTTTATGAAAATTAAATAAAATAGATTTATTGCAAATATTCTTTCAATTCGAAATTATACAAGCACTTGTAGTAGATTTAAAAATATCTTAAATATATGAGAATAAACAAAAATACTTCAATTTAAAAAGGAAATAAAAACAAACAAACTAAGCTCCTGCAATAATTTTAAGATTTAAGAAAAACAAAACAATTAACAATAAACTTATTTTTTTAATTGAAATTTACCTTTTCGGCTTAATTTAAAATAAAAATTATTAGAAACAAAAATTATTGACATATGAATGCGAACGTTTTCAAAAAAAAAAAAAAAAAAAACAGAAAAACCAATACATTTATTAACATTCACGATTCAAATCCTGATTGGATAAAAATTAAAAAACTGATAAATTTGTATTATTTTTTTATTTATTTTCTTTTTTTTTTTTTTTTTGTCTAAAAATTTTTTATTAATTTTTGCTTTCAAGTCTATAAGTCTCATCAAGATGCAGCACGCATCACACATATTCCAATAAAATTAATTTATTAAGTAGCCCCAGAAAAGCCCATTGCACAGTGGGGTAATAAATTTATATTTTATAATAGTAAAAGAGCTTAAGTTTAGATCAGGCGCTAAATAACTTTGCAAAATTGACCGTAAATGAAGCATCACAGACTATACATTTTTTAAAGGATTGTAGTTTTATAGTTTACAAGTTGTTGAGATCGCCTTTAAAAATAGCCGATTTATAGGCAACTAGTTGTTTGCATTCAAAAACAGAGCAAGTTCGACAATCCAGAAACATAAATTTTTAGAATCGGTCGTAATAACAAGTTTTTCAGACCGTAGTAGGTCACAATATCAAAATAATCAATTTAATTAATTTTTGTGTCCTACAAGTCATAAAAACAAAATAAATTGTTATAGTTATTTATTATATTAAATTATTAAAATATTTAATCTAATAGCGTAGACAGCGACAGTGGTAATTTGCAATAGCAGTCTTAATTCAAATTAACTTTGGAATTATCCCCATTCTAATTAGAGATTAGCGATATTTCAGTGCCTGTAATTAAATCACTGTGAGTTAAAAATCAATTACCAGTTGCAGTAAGAACGTTCTTTTATGTTTGTACACATACAAATTTAAATGTGATTTTACTCTGTGCAGAGAAAAATTAGTACTTTTGACCCTTTTACTCTTTCTTGAGTCACTTTTCATAAGCGGTTTCATTCTTGCTTCTACTTATTAACAGCAGTTATTCTCTTTTCCAAGCCGTACACACATTTACATATGAAACAAGAAACCAAAAAGTTTTGTGTGCTTTTTTATTTAAACCAAATTTAATTACAACTGCCTTGAACGTAGATATTAAAATAATTTTTCAATACGACAACTGTTTGCTTAAAAAATTATTTTAAAAAAATTTCAAACAGTGATCACGGTAACGGTACGGTAAAATCACTTTCACTACTTACGACGTTTCTTAAAAATCACGGGAGCGCTCATTCCTAACTCTAATGTGAATTAGATTTATCGTTAATGCACTAAATCAAAATGAATTTATGCTGAGTTTAGCTATTTCAATATGGCAACACCGTCGATAATCAACTAGCGGTTGTGGAATTATCTACTTTTGGAAAGTAAAATAGATTTAAAGGCAGAAAAGGTACGTTATTTTTAATATTTTTAGTAAAATAAGAAATAAATATTAAAATCAGCAGAGCTTCAAACCGTACTTTCTGTCTTCTACCCATTTTATTGTCATGTAAATAATTTCTAAATACAAAAACTGTCGTCTGTTAGGGTAAAATTTTAATTCAAAATAACTCTGTCGTCTGTCTATGCTTTAAGTCTTTTTACTATAGTCTCCTCAACAAATAGAATATCTCACATATCCAAATTATTCTTCTCACACCACTGACTACAAACTGAAAATAATTTATTTGCAGCAGGATTAGAGATCTTCCATAGGCATTACCGACAATTCATTTCGTTTAACATGTTGGATATTTTCTTCATCGGAAAAACAAAGTCGTAACTGAAGTAATAATAGTGCAAAATATAAATCAAAGTATAAATAACAAAACATGCGAATATAAAACGGAAAACCACCGAATTTAAATATTTAATTTTGCACAAAAAAAATACCGGATTGTAGAGGTAAATATTTTAAATTGGTCGAAATGTAGAAGCGTCCGGACTGGCGTATATCTGCACTGTCGAAGTAGTGTTAAATTTCAAAAAATTTTCAAGCCCTTAGAACAGTTTCTTTTTGAAAATTTATGAAACTTTTAGAAATGTAAAATTTTCTATAAATATAAAAAATTATAATCATTTTTTAAATCAAGTTTTTGCAAACAATAAATTTAAATATTAAAAGTTTTTTCCTATTTGCAGCCGTACTTATTTTTCTATCCCATTACTGTAAAGCCCATTGTGCTACAATTTAATCATCCAACATTAAACTCATGTTAAACAATTTTTTAACTTGGACAAAATAATTGGTTGCAATACAAATAGGTCGAGGTCGTTGCCATTATTATTGACATTATTTCTTCTTGTTGTTCTTGTTGTTCCTCTTTTATATGACTTAGAAAATTTTCCAGTACACACACACACACACATACTCCCTCTTACTTATGCATAATCATACACCCATTAACAGACACAAATGTGTTTAAGTAGTTAATTTTCTTTTTACTTGTACTGGGAGAGTAATAGGAGGGTTCCATGTCTTCTGTAATAAATAATAATTTAAAATGGAATGGAATTAAAAAACTTAAGTTAGTCCAGATTGACACTATGCAATTCTCTCATCAAATTCCTGCTCACGGACCCCTAATAAACTAATTATTATTCGCAGATCCCTCTGAAGCCCAAGTTCAAAATAAAACTTTTATTATTTTTGAAAACACTGTTTTTTCGGTTCTTATTACCGACCCTTTGGATGGTTACTACGGATCCCCAGGGGTACACGGACCTCCATTTGAGAACCGTTGCTCTAGTTAAATTACAGCGATAAGCGTTATCTAAATATAAACATAAGCAACACTACCATGCCCTCAAATTTCAGGCAGTACGATCTTGCTTAGCCCTCTTACTTTACCAACAAACAAAAATTGCATGCTAGTTTCATGAAAAATTGCATAGTGTAAATGCCATATAACTTTCATTATGTTCTAAATTTTCATTAAAATTTTAAGAAATTTAAAGATTTTTATTTTATTTCCTATTTTAAAGTAATTGTTAACTTTTAATGTTAAACTTTTCAGAAATAAAGTTTTTAACCAGCTGAAATTGCAACAACAGTAACGTCAGTATTGTAACAGCAAAGTCTTTGCAACCATCTTAATACACAGAAGTTTAAGACTTGTGGAGTAAAATATTTTACATAAATAATTAACTAACGTTCATTTTGCCTTTGAAATGGTTGTGTGTAAAACAGTCTTTGTTAAAGCTTTATACACTTTTTAATATTTCAATACGATCTAATTCCCCCAGGTTAAAGTTTTAATATTTGCTGACAGTTGTTGATGTTTTCCTTGGTTTCTTTATCAGTTATTTTTCTAGTTTAAATATAAATTTTCTTTTTTTTCACTTAAAACGCCTTTTTATTGATTAAGAGTATCTGAGGAAATATGTAAGTTCGTGTGTGTAAAATTTATTTTATAGCCATTTGGTTTGATGTTTGTCTTTTATTATATTTCTTTCTTTCTTTTTTTGGGTTTTTCCTATTTCTCTTTTTTTTTTTTCTCCATCAAGCAAATATGGGCAACAGACAACAAGTTTAAAAATCAATAAAATTCCATAAGTGTTGAAGTGTAATATAAAGTGGCTGTTATATACTGCAATCCAACTTAACAAGACACTAACAGTATTGCACCAGACACTGAACTAAATGACTGTCAGATAGTCACAAAGCAATCAGTCATAAGCACACATAAGTTGTTAGGACATTGACTTTTATATGGAAGAATAGGAAATCATATGACGAAATATATATTTTCAAAATAGAAAAGAAGAATTATTGAAATCAGAGCACAAATCAAATAAAATAAAATTTCCTTAAAGGCATTTCAAACATGAAAAGTTAAGAAGAGAATTTCAAAATATCTTTCTTATTACTGGAAATCAAGTTTTTTAAACTTTTTAAAAGTCTTTGTGGTATAAGAACATTTTAGGTCAATTAAATTTCTTTATATAATTTTCATCCTAAGGAACAAATCGAATACACATGCCTGGACTTGCATATTGTTTCTTTTTGAGCAGTAATTACTATCCCTGCAACTCTTGCACAATCTATTCTAAATATATGAAACAAATAATTGCAAATCCATGATTAAGTCTTATATATCCTTTAAATTTATTGTAAAGTTTTATTTATGCGACCGATTTTTTGAACATACAAAACTCGCCAAGACTTATTTCTCTTGTAACTACATTTTTCCGGCTCTATTTAATTTTCATCGTAATACTGCTTTACTACTGCACCAATTACTATGTTTTTTATAACGTCTTCATACGCCTCGCAATTGCGATTTATACATATAGGCGATTAAAAACGTCTAAATTTATCTAATATGGAAAGGTCTGGCAGCCTTTTTTTTCTAACTTGTATTTATTTACATGTGCGTATAAGCCAATCGAAAAACCCTAATATTAACAACAAAAAAAACTATCTAAAATTTCCATGTGTGAAGCGTAACGCCGCACATTGGTTGAAAAGTGTCCGAAATTCATTTTTTCATGTTCGCCGATTTGAATAATTTTTTGATAGTTTGTTGTCAGATATCTGAATATTATAATACCGAAATATTAGGCTGATATATTTTTTATTAGATTTGACAGACACGCTTGAAGTTCATATATGTTCGCTTGTTTAAAACAGCATGAAAATTTACTGTATATTCAGTCTTTCGGTACAATCACAGTAAACTTATTATTAGACTTTGTTTTATATTTTCGTAAATGACAAGTGTCAGAGACGGGACTTGCATTTAAAAAAGTTTGAAAAAGAGCCATAGAAAAAAATTCGTAGAACAAAATATAAACAACATCAAAATTTCAATGTTTATCAGCTTCAATGGACTGCATCTTTTTAGTACTGTAGAGCGCTGTTTAATAAAACATGTCAAATTACAGCTTGAAGTCTCTGCTAAAATTTGAAATAAAATTCAGTTGCTCCTACCTGCTCCTTTCCAATAAAGTAGTAAAAACTTCAAAGTGATAAAGTAAAGTAATTTTCGTTCATGAATGTTCCTGTTGCAAAAAATTCTTTGCTGTTAAAAATCTTTACATAATTGAATATACAAACTAATTAAAGGTGTTCATTTAGAAGAGATTAAAGTTGACACTGGACATAAATATGGACGCAGTGAAGCGAGGTATGGACACTACAAACGATGGCAATATAGCAACAAGGTTTTTCAAAAATCCGGCCAAAAGTGCAGACGTATTTGACATAAAGGAGAGTTGATACAAGAATTTAAAATTATTTTGGCCGAAATAAATTTAAATGCAGTGATCGACACTAACAAATATCATATATATTGCATGGATACTGGCAAGTTGTTTGTTGATCTCTATGGCCTGTAACTGTTCATAAGATTCTGGTGAATGGAAGCAAAATTATAGCAGAAGCTATTTTGCCAATAGATATGACTCTATCAAAAGGCTCTTATTCAATGATTTAGTTTTTATTTTTTACATTTTAATTAATTATTTGTCTCAAGTATGCTGTCCGAGGAAGCTCAGGAAGCGAGGATGAAGGCTATAGAGTCTATAAATTACATCATTCGCGAAGAATTGGACGTGTAGCTACTAATGAAGACTTAATGCATGATCCTTTAATGTCTTCAGACCCATTTAAAAATAGATTTCGCTTAAGGCAGCAAATCAAAAAATTAGAGTACGACAATGATGTTAAAAAATTTTCAAAAAATTATGCTAAAATTACTTATTCACGATCTTTATATGGGAGATGGGCGTTAAAATGGGCGGATCAGGTGTATATTTTTTAGAAGCCCATTCTACAATTAAAATATATTTTTATGTTGATGCATTAAAAATCAAGAGAGTTATAACAACTTTTCAATACAAATCGCATTTAAAGTGGGCGTAAAAGTGGGCGAAAATTTTTCAAATTTCACAAAAATAATTCGGAGTATTTTAAAATGCTTTGTACTAAAAAACAATGCCGTTGGACAAAATTTAAATTTTACTTTGTATTGGAGGTGGGCGCAAAAGTGAGCGGATCATTTTGATTTATCCTTTTTTTTTTGGTGTCAAGTTTTATTGTCCTTCGCCAAATTCCTTTATTTTTGGCCGCTTGTTCTATGAACCTCAACCAATGTGCGCCGTGCCATTAGTTTAACTTCATTGCTTTCTCTATGTTATGTCTGATATTGTCGAACGTTCATCAAATAAGGCAGTTAAAACGTTGTGGAGCTGTCTTAAAAGGGAATCTTATTTGAAAGGACGCAGTGTATATGTCTGGTCTCAAGAGATCCTCCACTTTGAGCATAAACCTTAAATATTTTTCGTTTTTAAAAAATTTTTAAAAAACCTAAAATTAACAAAAATTCAATTTAAAATGACCTCAATATCGATTGAATGCCCTTTTGAGCGACAGCTGGCACTGACCATTTAATGCTGAAACAAATGCATTCGAATTGAATGTTTCTAACAATTTATAATTCATTTCAGTTTTTGTTTTCATGTTTTTCTCTTTTATATTTCTTTAAATAAATATTTTATATTTTTATTTTTTATTCCATTTGCAATCAGTGTAGATTTTCCCCAAGAGAACAACAAATAAAAATAAACGACGTGTTATTTTGAGTGCCGAATATCTGTATCTATAACAACAACACATTTCCATGCATTGGTATGAGCAGTAAGACAGGGTGTAACAAAATTCATGCAAATTTTTAATAGTTCCACCAGAGCTAATAAGTAAAAATGAAGAATTTCAGAAAATAATTATCCAGATAATTAAAATTGATGCTGATTTCAGCAGCAACATCATCCTAAGCGATAAAGAAAGATTTTAATTGAAGAAACGGCATGTGACTTCAACAAGATTGTGTCATATGCTGAATACTGTTCTTCAACTATATCTGTGACTTCTGCTATCAGAATCAGTTTCTGAAGGTCTCTTTCAATATTTACGCCTTGACAAAACCCACCCAAATGATCATGGATATTTTTTTTCAAAACACTACATTAATTCCAGCAAAGTTTTAAGCATCTTAGGCTTGATGTATTCAATGATTCATTAAATGAAAGAACAGTTTAGCTAAAAATATATCTCTAATTAGTTTAGAAATCTTGCGTTAATTTCGTAATACCTTTTATGAGTGTGATGAAGGACTGTAACTGATATGACATGAAAAGTAATCATGACTGCATAACGAAACATTTAATATGCGAGTGCAGTATTAAATTGCAATTACCAACTCCATTAAATTGGAATGTTCACATTATTAAATCACAATTTATAAGTGATATGAACGAACCAGTTCATTGTTATGACACAAGTAATTATTTGGAATTTTTGTCCGCTAAAGTATTAAAGGAAGTGATTTTTCTTCTTGTATACAAAATGAGTTCAAACAAGTCAAATCGTTAAAAATACTTTTATAATTTAAATTTTTTTATTTATTTCCAATGAAGTGTCAGAGATTTAATCAGTGTTGCCATTTTAGTAATATAAATTTTCCATATGAAAAATACAAATAATTTTTGACTCAAAAATATTTTCAACTGTTTTATTTGTTTTATAAAACTTTTTGGAATTTAATTTTTTTATTATTATAAAATATTTCACACTTGCCAGGAAATCACATGACTTCAAAGAACACGGATATAATAAATGTTTTTGTCCTTTGTAAGCCTGTTACATTAACCTTTAATGATAACAGCATAAGAAATTTTTATCTAAAATTCCCATCTGTGCTCTAAACCGCAGCACGCCCATGCATGTGATATTTTTTGAAAGTCCTTATAAAACTTTAAATAGATACGTTAGACCTTTCATGACAGCAGCTTTCACCTTTTCCGTTCTAAGCCAAAGTTCTAGATTTAGAAAGTTCTAGTGAATCGCATTAACCTTTTAAATAGTCCAAATATCTTTTTAACAATTATTTAAGTGTTTTTATCTTCCAAACAATAAATTTTTTATACTGAACGTATGCGCAATATTTCAATTTAATAAATTAAAATCACTCATACGTGCCGATGTTCAAGGAAACTTTTTAATTGTTAATTTCATTTCTCATTAAAAACGTATTAAACATAGAAATTTTGATTTTTATTTGCAAAATTTTATAATTAACAATTTCAGTGCTTTAAGCCAACCAACCAAACAAAACACAACTAAAATAAACAAAATTAAACCGATAATAATAATTTTTAAAATATTTCATTTTATATTGGTTTTGTTTTGTTGCAACTAATAAAGTATCAAATGGAAATGACTGCAAATTATATGAAAATTTAAATTAAACATAAATATAAATATAAAAAGTATGAAGAAGTACTTGTGCAGGATGATGCAACAAAGATAATGTCTTTAATGTGGGGAAATAAACAAAAATATTTAAACATTAAAATAATAATGAACAAAATAAATTCTAGTAATAATTTTGGGATATAAGAAAGGCAAACTTTTAAAATAAATTTAAGTCTTCATTTAAATTTTCAAGATCAAGATTTGAGATTTACACTCTCAAAGGAAAACATGCATTTTTAAAGTTTAAGATATTTCTCAACTAATTTAAACAGGCCAACTTATAATTGGTAATAAATTTTTTTCTCACATTTTTACCGATAATTCATTAACTAAATCATCGAGTTAATGGCAGTATAAATGCTTTTTTTTCTACAAAATTGTCTTACTTTCCTTTGTCACCTTTCCAACAAACTGATTGTGTTTTTTTGCGCTTTCTATTTTCTTATGCAACAAACATTTTATTAACAAGCTTTCAGTTGCTAATTTATGACTTGAATAACCTTCTGAAAAGCATCAATCCTGCAATATGAAACCCAACATCAAGAGTCTGTGTTAAATAGCTGGAAGAAAAATGAGTAAAACAAATTGAAAAGAAGAAGGATATTTTAGCACCATTATTTCTTTCTTCCTTTAATGTTGCTATAAAACTTAAAGAGGTTTAGTCTATTTTGTAAATTGTCGCCAAAGAATCCTAAATAAATAAGTAATAAAAAATGAACAATTGTAGGCTTTTGTAGTAAAATCCTGACAAATGCCACAATTAAATGTATTTCTCTACTTCCCTTTAGTTCGTCACATTTCTTTTATTTTTGTAAAAGTATTTACAATAACAACTGAGTTGTCAAATATTCAAGAGCATAAATTTTATGACTGGAACAAATATTCTTAACATCCTGCCATAAAAAGAGGCAGCAGTCTGTGGTGTAAATTTAAGCCATAAATAAAAAGATATTTCATTTAATAAAAAATATAATTTTGGTTTTTATAGGTGAAGTACATTAATGAACGTGGGAGGACAAAAAGGTATTAATTTTATCATTTACTTTTTTATTTCGAAATATTTAAGGGAAATTATGAATTACAGCCTATAACTCAAATACCAAAAATATACGCTAATTAAGCCAAATCCGAATTATAAAAATTTTATATTGTGAATGTTCCTTTAGCCATTAAGTCGCTATGGATTATACGACTGTAGTAAAATGAGTCATTCTGACTTTCAATATAATACGGCAAATACTCATATCGTCTCTTTTGGTTCCTTGCAAAGGCACGTAAAAAAAGGAAAACTTAAAGTTATTTGTACAAAATGTTACCATCAAACAACAACAACGAGCACGTGAGAAACCAGCTGCTTTTAAATTTAACTGAAGTAGTGACAGGGAAAGAGAAGACGTCTAACGATTTTCTTCTACGTGAAAATTATAAAGTAGTCGAAATCCCATCCAATTGGTACAAGAGACCTCAAATTAACGTTGTTCAATGTCCATAGCTGTCAAGTCACGTGTAATTTAAGTGACATAGTTAGTTAGTTAGTTATGAGTGGCAGCCTCTCGCGACGAAGCTCACTTGAGCACAAACGAATGTACCGTTGTGATACCACAAAGAAGGCGGCATGACTTTCTTTACCCAGCCGAGAACCATGAGGATTCACGGACGATCTTCGCTATGTCCCTTATAGAGTGAGATGATAGCTTCGTAAGAGTTCCAAAGAAAGGAGAGCCCAGAATTCTTAGTCTTCTTCGAGCCAGGGATGGGCAGTGGCACAGAAGGTGCAGTACGGTCTCTTCCTCTTCCTCCGAGCCACAGCTGCGGCAGAAATCATTAAAAGGCAGACCAAGTCTTTCAGCATGCCTGCCGATTAGACAGTGTCTAGTAAGTACCGAGACGGTGATACTTATGGATGTTCTGTCCAGTCTGAGCAGCTGCCTGGTCCGCTTGAGGTCCAGTGTAGTCCACAGTTGTCTGGAGACACAGCAGGAACTTTCATCTACCCATAATTTGCGAGCCAAATTTAGGTAGTGGTTCTTTATGGCCATTTTCATTAGGAAGCAATGTGCACCGTTTAGCAAGATCATCGGCCTCACAGTTACCCTGGATATCCCTGTGATCAGGGACCCAAAACAGTTCAATCTGTGAACGCTCCGATGCAGTGTTTAGTAATGAGCGACAACTCAGGACTAGCTTAGATGTACTATATGCACCAGCAAGCGCCCTGATTGCCGCCTTACTGTCCGAAAATATCCGAATAGCATGACCAGAAAGATCGTCACTGAGCGCTATTTCGGATGTTTTCAGAATGGCCATTACCTCGGCTTAAAAGACACTGCAGTAGTCAGGGAGTCTAAGGGAGAGTCTTAGACCAAGATTATTGAAGAAGATTCCGCAACCGACTCTGTCGTCCAGTTTCGAGCCATCGGTGTAGATGTCAACAGTACCACCCACAACCACTTCGTTACGGACTCATGTCTCCCTATTTGGAATATGGATCTGAAACCCGTGATCCAGAGCGGGAGTAGAAGAGATATAGTCCACCATTGATGGCAGTGGCACATCCCGATCGATAATCTTAGAGTCCCCTATATCCAGCCTGAGCCAGCGTGAGAGGACATTAAGTCTGGCTGCACAGCATTTAGCCTGTTTCAATACCAGAAGTTTGGTGGGTAACCAGTGGAGAAGAGTATACAGAGCCTTTGTCAAAGTGGTTCGGAGAGCCCCAGTAATCCAAATGGCGGCTGTTCTCCTGTCTTTATCAAGAGGCTTTTGGTTGACCAATCTCTCAAGAGCGGCCACCAAAACACAGCGAGCTAGAAATAAGCGCGGGTGACATAGTCCACCTTATCTGTAACAGATTTCTGAAAGCACTTCTAGTAGAGAGAGAGAAATGTATTAATTATCTCACTATGAAGTGTTTTCTCCATTATTGCAAACGCGAATGAGATCAATTCAAAATTCAATTCAAATTTATTAAAGAGAATTAAATTTAATTAATTAATTTTAAAGTAGGAATAATCGATTCCTTCAGGTTGTTTTAAGGAGAAAAGTTTGAACAAAAAAAACTTGAATTCCTAACCACGGGACCACGTTATCCCTTAATGAATCAGTGATTCCGAGGATGTTATTTTGAGAAATTTTTTTTCAGATTTCCGTACCAGCGGATAAAAACAATACCCTTTTGGTTTCGCAAAAATGTCTATTACAGCCTGCTAAGGAGACTTTTAAAATTTTCATGGAAAGTGTATTACTATAGGCTCTACAACAACTAATACAAACAGTTAAAGGGTGTTTCGAAAGTGACTTGATAATCCGAAAAAATATTTTTATTGCTTAAACTTTGATAGGCAGGCACGTATAATTTTATTGTCCACTATAGCAGCAGTAAAAAAATTAAAGGGTGTTCCAATAGTGCCATGATTTTTATGTAGGTGGCATAATTCTTCATGCAGACACTTTAAGTTTAAGTATTTTTAAATCCTCTGCAAGAAGTATAAGAAATTTAAAATTAAACTAAAATATAAAGGGTGTTCCTATAGTGATGTGATTTTAAAATATATAAATTTTTCAAACAGACATTTAGAATTAACACAAATTATCCATAAATAAGTGTGTTAGATAAAGTTAAATTAAATTTAAAGGGTGCTACCATAAAGACTGTGAATGTGACTTTGGTTTTTCAACCGTGATAGGCATTTACTTGAAATTTTCATGGATTATGTAGCTCTAAACCTTTTTTTTAATTAGGACCAGCACTCAGAGGTTAACCCCTACTTATGCAATGCATTGTGCCAGAACAAGGAAATTAGGTTGTGGGAAGGGGATAGAGGGAGTAGTGCTTGTGGACATTTGATTATAATTTTTTCACATTGAAAGTGATAGGAAAGACCTCTGCAGAGAGTTTATTTCACATACGAACTATTCCGCTAAAAAACGAATTTTCTCTGTAATGCGTAGTGCGATTCACTGGCCAATCGACCACAAAGGAATTTGCTCTTGATGCAGAGCGCGTTGCGCGTATAAAATTACGATTTTCAGGAAAAAGTTTTCTGATTTCATAGGAGCACATTCCTTTGTAGTAACGATAAAACAGTCAAACACACCCCACACTGCGTCGATGCTCCAGTGATTCAATAGAGCTGGATACCCTACTGTCACCGATGAGCTTCTTCGCTCTCTCCTGCACGCTGTCGAATTACTCCGAATTAGACTTTGAAGCACCGGCCCACACATGAGAGTTGTATTTCATTTTCGTTCTGATAAAGGTGATATAGATATTAAGGAGATTAGATGGAGTAAAGTATTTCTTACACCGTTTCAGAAAACTTAGGCACTTGAATGCTTCTTTTGCAACATGAAAAATGTGCTTGTTCTAACGAAAATCGCATTGAATTTTCATGCCAAGAACATCGAGAGCTTCTGATTCCTTAATATGTATATCACCTCTTTTAAAGACAAATACAAATAATAAAAATTATAGGCTGTCCCCATAGACATGTGTTTTTTAATTTTTATAAATTTGTAATTTTTGATAAGAAATATAAAAATGTAGAGTGACCTCATAGAAACGGGCCTTAAATCGCTATAGACAAGCACTTGAAACTGTCGATAGTAAATATAATAAAATTATAGGGTGGCCCATACATAGTACGATAACCTTTATATGTAAATTCAACTCACACTTAACGTATTTATTTTAAATTATCTAACTAATTTAAATTAACTCTCATTCTAAGTGGAACATCATTAAGAACCTTTAGTTCGCCAGCAAACCGCTACTCTGAATTATGCTTAAAGAAATAGAACAAAAATAAATATTCAAAACAGTTTTATAAAAAAAGTTTCATTTTTTAATTTATTTTGATTTAACAAAATAAATTACGAAAAAATTTTAAATTTTAACTTATGAAACTTCTTAGAAAGACTTTCGGCCACCCAACCTTTTTAAAGTTCCATCACTCCTAAATTTTATTCTGAAGAACAAAGAACAAAATCATAATTTAAAAAATCTAGCTAAAGCCGCTGTTAACAGACATCATTTTGTCTTTATTACACCCAGACTTAAATTTGAGAAAAATCTAAAATAAAAATAAATTCTCTTAGATGTAACAGTATTTTACACGATAAAGCAAAATTGTTAAACTAAAGAGAATTTCTTATCTTTTGTTGTTGTAATATCTAAATAATGGGAAAACATTACAAGAAAATGTACTGAATCAAATACAAAAGTCTTAAAAGGGATAAAATTGTAAACACTGAGAAAAATAAAAGCGACATTAAAGTCAACAAATTACTTAAACTTTACACACACACACATACAAACTCTTACAAAATATAACACTTAATCCAATATAGTACCAGTATAAAGAAATGGAGTTGGTGTAAATGTTCTTCTTCTTTATATTTCATAAAGACAAAATTCCGCCAACACTTTCACACACTAACACTGACACACACATTCCAATCTGTTTATATTTTTATTCAGTTTTTTTTTTTTTTTTTTTTTTTTGGTTTAATATTCGTTTGACATCAGCAAGTAAATATACGTACAAAAGAAGTTTCCTTTTATTTAGGATTTCTTGAGTAATAAATTTAAATTTCATTTCTTTGCAAGAAAAATCCTC
This sequence comes from Cistogaster globosa, assembly GCA_937654795.1. Taxonomy (NCBI): domain Eukaryota; kingdom Metazoa; phylum Arthropoda; class Insecta; order Diptera; family Tachinidae; genus Cistogaster; species Cistogaster globosa. The sequence continues at coordinate 118,295,606 of OW569406.1, read as the reverse complement.
TTAAGGAAACACTTCATTTGATTGTAAATAATATTTTAGTGACAACATTCTTTTTTAATGTTGTCATTTACATATTTATTATTTGAAATAGACATGTCTTGTCATGTTCAAAAAGATTACTTTATGTAACAATTTCTTAATTTAAAAAAAAATATTTCTTAGCAATAAATTTTTATTTATTTAATTTAATTTTGACGCTATTTTTAATCAAAATCCAAATTATGACACTGGCAACAAATATTGTATCTGAATTAATTCCCATCATTTTACACTTGATTACGTTCGTAGCATATTTTTTCCAGCCATTCAATATCCACAACTTGTCACATATGAATTCTGTCACTAGAATAACTTATTTTATGGCATTCATTTTATTGAAAATCACAAATATTAGTGTCAAACGAAAGAAGGATCATTAAGAGTAAGTCCCGCTTTATAATTACCTCGATTCATTCAAAGGCACTGAGATAAAGTACAACATAAACTGAGTTCAAAAGACGTTTAAAGATAAATTTTGCTGCCTGAAAATACTATTTCAGCGCCTTAAAATTAAGACGTTTCCTCTCGAAGTCATACGAGTAAAAAATCATAATTCATAGATAAAATGTAATGCTTCTTATTTGGTGGTATTAGAGTGGTGCTATCTATTAGAAGCTGTTTATATCCGGTGATACTCTCATGGGACATGCATTCCAAGCACAATTGAACTATTTTATTTAAATTCAAGAAATTAGTCGGAATTGTTGGGACCGATCAGTTAATAATTATTGAAAAATAAGGAGATGAAGAGCTTTATTCCCACCACCTTTCTATTCGGTCTTCGTGCATTCCAAATAATTCTTGCAAAAAAAACTGACTTCGAAACAGATAAACTTAAAGTCAGAATTTTTTAGGACGTCAATTTTTTTGTTTTCTTTGGAAAACGTCCGCATACATTTAAAAAATAATTTTTCTTTGTAAAAATTAAATTAAAAAATGAACCAAAGCCGAAAAAGTAAATTTTATTTTATTTTATTTATTTATTTACAAAATATGCAATATAAAGCCTCAAAGGCCAATTAAAAATATATTACATAAAGGTAGCTATAGTACCTGAGTACAATAAGATAGCTTAAATTCAACTAATAATAAAAATAATATCGAACATAGACACCAGCTCCCCAGCTGAAGGAAAAAAATCAAAAGATAACTGACGCACAGAGGTCCCATTCAGAGAAACAAGCAATTGCATATTAAGGAGTGTTTAAAAACATAAAAAGTTTTCGCCTAAAAACGTTATTAGAGTGTGAAAAAATACGTAAGAAAAAAGGCAAATGATTCCACCAACGAGCAATCCTCACGCAAAAAGATCGTTCAAAAAAAGAGGATGTAATTCTCGATATAAGTAGCTGCGGATTTCTAGTGGACCGCGAAAACGTGAATAATCTGTACACCGCAAGCGGAGATCAAATCTTGATAATCTTATGGAATAGAATCAAGTTGCGATACATAAGAATTTTGTCAAAAGTACAACCAAAAAAACGTTGAAAAATCGGCGAAATATGTTCACGATAGCGAATACCATAAACAAAACGTACAATCATATTAAACAAGCGATGAATTCTACTCAAATGTATAGAGCATGTTCCCTAAAATACTTCAAACCCATATAACATATGTGGCATCAAAAGAGCCCAAGATATCTGAGTCTTAATACGAAGGGGCAAATAAAGATTAAAAGAATAAATTCTACGTAATGTGCCGTAAAGTTTTCCATATAACATATCAATATGGTTAGAAAAAGAGAGTTTAGAATCAAGTATAATACCCAGACACTTAAGGCAACTTACAAAGTCAATCCGTACTCCATCCAAAAAAATATTAAGATCAAAAATAAAACGATTAGTTGGTCCAAGCATAATGGCTTTAGTCTTAGAAGGATTTAAAGTCAAGGAGTTAGAAGAGGTCCACTCAGAAACTCGTCTTAAGCAAAAGTTAATATTATTGACAAACACATCTAAAAATTCGAAAGAGCCTTTAAACAGCAAGAAAACGTCATCCGCAAATAAAAAGGTATCACACATATTCGAGTTAATGAACTCGGGCAGGCAGTTAACGTATAACATGTAAAAAAGGGGACCCAAAACAGAGCCCTGAGGAACTCCAGATGAAACAGTGCGCAATTCTGAGCAAACACCGTTTAGAACAGTGAACTGTGACCTAGAAGTCAAATATGAGAAAACCAATTTGCAAGCGGACTTAGACCAGTTAAATTTAGTAGCAAGCCTAGAAATCATGATATTATGGTTAATAGAGTTAAAAGCTTTCGAGAGATCCAGAGAGATAAGGGCATTCAAATTACCATCATTAATATTTCGTCTAATACTATCAGTCAACGCAATAAGTAAGCTAGTAGTATTATAGTTTTTACGGAATGCAAACTGTTTATCATAAATAACATTAGAGACAGATTCAATTATTTGGGTTTTAATAACATGTTCGACATCCTTGGATAGAGCCGGGAGTATAGAAATGGGCCGAAGATCATATGGATTAAGTACTACCCTCGATTTAGGAATCAGAATGATTCTAGCAGTTTTCCAAAAGAATGGAAATTGACACGTAGTTAAAATTGTGTTTACCAAAGAAAGAACATATTCAGAGACAAACGGATAAATGATTTTAACAAATCTTATTGGTATGTCATCGACACCAACAGATCTAGACTTTACTTTACATAATGCATCAAGGAATTCTAGATCATTAATGCAACGAAACGAAAAAGAGCCAACACTATTACTAATACTCTCAAAATCAAAAGGATCAAGATTTAAACTGGATCCACAAGATGCAAAGAAATCATTTAAATGATCAACATCCCCTTCATAGGACATATGATCGTCCCCTAATCCTCCAGAACCCTTCAAAATCTTCCATATTCCCGCAGTGTCCAGTCCATGAAACAAACTATTAAAATGTTTTCTTTTGGCCCTACGAATGACAGTCTTTGCCCTATTACGGAGTCTACAAAAAATTAACGAGTTTTCAGCAGAGCGGTGTAGTAGAAATGTACGGTAAGACAAGTCACTAAGGGACCGAGCAAATTCAATTTCCCTTGAATTCATCCAACAACAATTTTTGTACGAAATTTTTTTCCTGATTATGGGAACGAAAGCAAAAAGGGAGCTAAAAACAGAAATTAGAAATGTACATTTGAAGTCAGCATCACCATTGTAAAACTGTGTAAAATCAAAATCAGACAAACAGGAAAGTAGCCCATCCCAGTTAATGGAGTTAAAGTCACGATATTCAAAATATTTAGGGAAATGGTCAACTATAAAGCAAAAAGATGAAAAAATCATAATATGGTGAGAAATCAAGGGGCATTGCACCTGATCCAAAAACTGAATAGCGGAGAAATCACTAACTAACCAAAAATCAATAAGGGAAGAAGATCCATGAGCTACATCAAAATGTGTAGGTCGAGAATTATGCGCAATGGATAAATTACATCTCAAGCACATAGAACGTATACAACTAGATTTACCAACATCGAACAAGTTACAATTAAAGTCTCCAACAACAATGATTTACTACAGCGAGAGAAAAGTTCAAGATGTAAATTTTCAAACGACGAAACATCACCACGAGGCAAATAAACCAAAAAATTCCAAAAAGAATCGAAGAGTTGTTGAAGCAAAGCTCAATAAAAAGTGACTCACAATGGTCCAATACGGAAACATGAAATACTTTTTTGTACTTAATATTATTAGCAACATAAATGCCAACACCTCCACCCCTAGCGCTCAAGCGGTCATTCCTGCAAAATTTGAAGCCAGGAATTTCAACAGACCGGCTAGTAACATAAGGCTTCAACCAGGTTTCAGAAACAGCTAACGCCTTTAGAGTAGAGCCACACATAATAGACCTTAATTCATCAATCTTAGAAAAATTGGCTGACGGTCTAATGCTTTGGCAATTTAAGTGAGCTACATTGAAGTTCTGAGAACGTTGCTGCAATGAATCTTGAAGAAACTTATAACTACTGAAAGAAGGACCAACATTAACGTCAGAAACAATTCGAGACAATTAAAAATACATAGCGGGGAACTGGCGAAAACAAATCAAAAAAATATATAGAATACATCATTAATAAAATTAAAAAATTATTATAATGGTAATACATCGAAATACATCTGATCAAGGAAAAATAAGAAAACAAAGTAAAAATAAGTTAATTCATACTAAAATTATGAGCAGTTAACATAACATTAATCAACTCAAAACATAAACATAACAAGCACATGCAGGAGAACAGCCGCAAACTTTTATGTGTGATGACCATATTTAATGTGAAAATGTTATTCATTTATATTTAATATCATAATCCAAGGCATATTAATACACTAGATAGTAGCATTAGATCACGTGATGTTTTTTGTCAGATTTTGTTTTTCATTTTGTTTTTTATTATTGTAGTTGTTTGGGAACTGCTATTACCAAGACGAATTAATCTACAAGTGGTCTTAATAGCCCAGCGGATTTTTATTTATGATTATTGTTGTTGTCAAAGTTTTAAAATAAAAAAATTTTCAGAAAAAAAAAAAAATTTGAGAAAGAGAAAAAAAATACTTAAGTTTTATAAAATTAAATTTCAGAAACTAAAAAATTAATATAAGGTATTGCTGCATATGTAGGAGAAAGCAACCAACTAGTACAACATCATCTAGAGTACAAAATGATGATAAATTGATAAATTAAATACGTAAACCCACACAAGAAAATTCCAGCTATTACTAAAAAGTTATGCTTGCTATAGACCTGCATGTACCTAACGTAAATATACCCTAAACACAGTATCTGTCAATATAAACAAAATTGAAAAAAAAACAAAAGCAGCAACCAACACACTTAGACTTTGTCCAGCAGGGCAGCACACTCACCAGCATTGCAAATAGAAGCATTTCCATCAGGCATAGTCAATTTAACCTTGAGTTTATCACCATTGAGAATTTTGAATTTGATAATGGCTTTCTTTTGCAGCAGCTTCCTACAAATAGCGTTTAATTTACCAGCCGCTGGTCCATAGTGATCATTTAAATAAACTCTTAAGTCAATATTGCCATCAAAAAAGTCACAGAGTTTTAAGGAACGAGTCTTCAAATATGCATTCATAATAGCATCACGAGTTAATACACAATTAAATTTAACAAGCACCGATTTCTTATTGTTAATATAACAAACATGGTGAACATCCTTAGCAGATAAATGTAGACCATAGTACGACCCAATTTTTAGTATTGGATCACAAAGATTTTCAATACCAACAGGCAAACCATTAATAACAATATCAGCCCGGTTTAGACGGCGGTGCAAAATATAATTTTCTTCCTCTAGTGCAGAGATTTTAGTATTAGTAGAAGCTTCCGAAACTGCAATATCAGTTCTTAGACTCGTAACCGACTCAGTTAAAGCCAATTTCATGGAACTCAAGTCACTATCCATTTTTGAAAGGAGAGAATCCATTTTGGTATTGAGACTATTTAGTTCGTCCCTGGTCTTGGCATGTGATGTTTCTACTCCTTGCATAAAAGTTTCAACAAGGCTTCTAAACTCAGCAATATCCTTCATGGAGGAACGAGAAACATCGACGCAAGAAGAACATGTATACGAAATAAACTTATTACTTTTCAACATAGATTTCTCTTTCTCTGAGACACCAGAACAAGTAGCATGAACCCATGAGGCACAAGAGCAGCACTGCAAACTAGCTTGAGTCTTGGAAATATTATCACCACAATCCGGGCACTTAAAAGCTTTCGTAATTGGCATAATAAAGTGTGTCTTTTGTTGAGTATGCAGACGTGGTAAAAATTTAAATATGGCAAATGGCGGCCAAAGTAGAAATATGTACACATACACAGATACCGAAACAAATATTCAGGCAGTTAACAAAATATTGCTAAATTTGTGAAGAAACGTCCATAAACAGCGAAAATTCCGGCAGCAGTTTATTTTATTTGATGTTTAAGGTAATTTAATTTGTATCATCTATGATATAATTATCAAATTAAAGAAATGATCAGATGTATAATAAAAAGCGTGACTACTCAGGCATGGCGTTGCCAGAGTAGTTTATAAATTTATTCTATTATATTCGAGAAAGATTGCGTCACTATTTTTGATAGGACGTAAAGCAGATTAAAAAAAAATTTTTTGGGAATAACAGTAACTATTGTGACACACTATAATATATAATTTTAAATATTTATGCCTCTTGATAAACCAGATGTTTTATTCAATTTTCAAGTGTTTGTATATAACCGTTCAAACGATAGGGCCATATAGGTCAATTTACTTGCAATATGGGAACACCCTTTAATTTCTAAATTCAAATTATATACTTGTTATTATACCAGACTGTTCAGCTGTCTGTCTATAACGGTTGAAAAGTAGGGCCATATAAATCAACTTACATCAACTATCGAGACACCCTTTGATTTCCAAACTATAATAAATTTAATACTTTTTATTATAGCGGACTTATCGGTAAAGGTTCTCTGTAAATTTCAGCTGCCTTTCTATAATGGTTCAAAAGTTTGGCCACAATCATCAACTCTTAGGACACCCTTTAATTTTCAAATTATTATTTTATACTTGTTGTTATAGCGGACTTAACAATAAAGGTTCTTTGTAAGTTTCAAATTTTTGATTGTAACAGTTCAAAAATTTGACCACATACTTCAAGTTACATTAACTGTTGGAACACCCTTTAATTTATAATTTTGAATATTAATACTTGTTATTATAAAGGTCAAAGTAGTACAATTTTCAAGAGTTTGTGTATAACATTTCAAAATATAGGCGCGATTAGTCAATTTGCATAACCTATGGGGACACCCTTTAATTTTTAGATTCATTTTAAGATTACCTTTTGCTAACGTAACTATAGTTATACGCCTTTTTTTATATTAAAGAAGTGCGCTTTTCGGTTCATAATACACTTAAGAAACATGTTGTATGGAGACACCCTTTAATTTTTAAGATTATGAACTGTTCTTAAAATGGGCCCAATCTGTAATATCTATTAAATTACAAAAAAATTTCAAAATCGGTTTAGAAATGACTGAGTTCTGTAGGCACAAACATAAAAAAGCAACATTTAGTCGAATTGATAACCTCCATCTTTTTTGAAGTCTGGAAATCAGTTTCAACAAAAGACATCAACATTTTTCTTTCAATGAAAAAAAAAATTTAAGTAAAAGGCATAAATAACAAAGAGCAGAATATAACGGTATTTGTATTAAATCATTTGCTGTCCTTATAAATTAATTGTTGTTGTAGTTGTTTATTTCTTATTTGGCTACACAAGAGTTTTAGAAAAGATTTTATTTACCTTTAATTAATTCACTAACAAGCGTAAATAATTTAACATCTTGAATAAAAATTCTTTTTCAAAAAAAAAAAAAAAACAAAAAAACAAAACATAAATCTTAACGCATTTGTTTAGAAATGTGTAGCATACTTATTTGGTATTTTGTTGGAATGTTTGTTTATTTATTTTATTGCATACTTTTAGATAAAAATATAATTGCTTAAGCCACACATGCTCATGCTATTTTATTTATATGTGAAAATTTATTAAACTGATTACAAAAATACCTAAAAAAGTCAAAGTATTTTCACATAAATAATTTCTGGTCTAGTGATCTTTGTTAAGCAGCCCTTAATTACTTGAAAAGTGTGTTTGTGTGTAGTTTGTTCAAAGTCTACAAACAAAATTAATTATTTTATTTATTAAAGCTTAGAATTAAAATAAGTATATATTAAAACCTAAAAAGAAATATTATCATAAATAAAAAAAGGTGTAATAAGTAGAAAGGTATACAATGAAATATATTTTAAAGCTAATCCTCAGTGCACGAGGACAAGCAACAATGTTATTCCCTTCAAAGTAGTTCCCTAGGGCAGCGGAGTCGTCGTTCCCACTCTTGGTAGCAGAGCTGGAAGTCTTAAATTGGTATGGCTTTTAGCTGGTCGGTCACAGTCTTTTGAATGTTCGCAAGAGTTCCAAAATGACGTCCATTTAGGACATGTATCAATTTCGAGAAGAGGAAAACGTCACAAGGACTTTAATCAGGTAAATAGGGGGTTAAGGAACAATAGTTATGCGTTTAGAGGTCAAAAATTTACGGATGGAAATGGCCATGTGACACGGAGGATTGTCATGATGAAGCATCCACTTGTCTGCAATTTCTGGTCTCACACGGATCACTCTTTTCCTTAACTTTTCAAGGACACTTTTATAAAACACTTGGTTGACAGTTTGTCCTGGTGGAACAAATTCTTTGTGCGCGATACACTTCCTGTCTTGATCTTTGATTTGCTCATTCGACATTTTTTCAGCCGAGAAGATAACGGAGGGTGCCATTCTTTACTTTGCTGCTTTGTTTCAGGATCGCACTCTTATATCCAGGATTCATCACTGGTTATCACACAATTGAAGAATTCTCGGTCATTAGCAATCCTCTCAAAAAGAACAACGCACATGTTTTTCTGTGACGCACAATGAAAACACAACTTTACTAATGGCGCTGTCAAAACTAATGTGTTTGTTGTACGGAGTTTAACTCGGACTGAGGAAGTAGAAGGGACCAACAATCAGATTTAGCATCGGCCAAAACGTTGCCAGATCTTTCGCAGTGTTGCCTATCTCATTACTTTCCTCACACACCTCGTATGCAACAAAATAAATTTAATTTTTTTTCAACTTTATTTAAACAAAAGTAAGATACTAATTTAATTATATTTGCATTACAATAAATCTTTTAATTCTGTATTGCAAATCCACATAATTAAAATTGAAATATAATTCTTTTTCATTAACCAAACTCATGCTCACACACTTTAACGTATGATGATTTATATCCTCCGCCCACGTCAAGGAATTTTTAAATTTTAGATTTAATTAAAGAAATTAAGAAGTAAAATTAGATTTATATTTCAAAAATATAAAAATAAAATTCGTAAATAAATTTGTATAAAAATTCTTTTAATTTCTTTTCCCCTTTTTGAAACTTGATATTTAGTCAGGTGCACTCTTCATCTCCTTGTTTTGTTCTTCTCTCTTAAGAAATCTGAAGCATGTGACAAACAACTTGTTCAAATGTACTTAAATTAATTTTTCCTAAATCTAAATATTACTTTTTATTGTAATAAAATAGAACAAACTATTTAATGAAAAAATTTTTCAAGTAATAATCAATATCTGTAGGCAGATTATAATTCTTCGCCTTTAGTTTAAGTTAAATTTAGATAATTATAAGGCAAGATGATTCTTTGCTTTCCTTTTTACGCCCACAATCTAAAGCTGATTTTTACTTTTATTTAATAACACATTGATATAAAAAGTTTTTCCATCAGTTAATCAATCATGGAAAGGAGAGCAACAGCACAAAGAAGTATGTTTTCTTTGATTTTGGAAAACGCAAAATCAAAAGAAAATTAAATTCACTAAAATAAATTCCCTTCACCACAGGTACAAAAATAATTTTTAATCTCTACAATATACATTTCCGACTCCATAAAGTATATTAATTCTGGGTTTAATGCAAAGCGTAGTCAATTGAGGGATGTTCGTCTCCCTATCCGTGTTCATGTTGAAATCAACTTTGCCAAGGCACAGACATAATCTCGAAAATATTGTTATTGAAATTCAGCAAAAAAAATATATGAGGCCATAGAGATTAAAGAAATAGGAAAAAAATCTAGTAAAATATTTTGGCGTTTGCCCAGCCCATATTTTCCGAGTTCTAGGCTTCTGAACTTTTCATAGAAAAAAATTATTTTGCATCATATTTTTTAAGATATTAATACAGGTATCATCTAAAAGCATTTAAAGAGATCTTTTAGAAAATATTAAAATTTTTTAAAAATGCTTAACCCATTAAGAGCCGATAACATTTTTGTGTAAAATTTTATATAATTTATTTTTTATTTATTTATTTATTTATTTATTTATTTATTTATTAAAATTATTATTATTATTATTATTATTATTATTATTATTATTTCTTGATTTTTAATTCTCTATCACCCCAATATTTTATTTTTATTAAATTTTTTATTGATTTGCCTTATAACAAGAAGATTTTTTTTGAATTATTATTCATTGATATCTGAATAATATTTTATGCTGGCATAAATGTAAAATTTTAATACTGCAGACAATTAAATAATTCATTTATTCGTAACAACTTATATGCAAAATTAAAAATAAAATAATAAAAATAAAAAATTATTATTCTCCTTTGGATTATTATTATAAATATTTTTATTTTTTATTTAAAAAAGAAAAATCGATTTCAACTTTTTACTAGAGATTTTTAATATTCAAAGTATTTGATAAGTATAAGAATTTATCGTACACTTATTTTAAGATTTTTGTGTGTCTTTTTATTATTTATTCTTAATAAAAAAAAACACTAATTAACTTTTGATTCATCTTCAGTAGTTGTTTGATATTTTGAACTTTTATTTAAATTTCGCTTTACCTTGCGACACAATAAACTTTTGTCTTTATTTTCATACAGAAGTTCATTAACCTCAAGTTCTTTTCAAATGAACCACCTTAAATGTCGCCTTAAGTACTTAATTCCCAGTATTTGGTTACAACAAAAATAAAAAAAGTTATTTTGTCTTCGTGTAGGTGTTTTAAATAAAAAAAAATTTTCTTTGTTGTAGACGACACTTGTACAGCATTAATCGTTTCTATTCTTTCTTCTTAACACAAAAATTGCAAAAAAAAAAAAGAAGAAATATTTTGTTAACATTGTTGTTATATTTATTTGTGAATAGAAATCTATTCAAAACATTTTATAATTATTTATGGTTTCACTTATTGCTGCCAGAAATATGTTGGTTTCTATTATAGTTTTCCACATGGTTTGCCAAATTGTATGGTTTAACGTTCTATGACTTCTTCACAGTTGTGGCCGTTTACATTAATTGATAATTTTTTACATCAAATGTTAGAAATATTCAATCTAGCTTTAATTTTGGGTCACTCTTGAAATAACGTCAAATAAAGAACTTAATTTTTGCTGCTTTTTTCATGGCATTTTGAAAGGTTGGCAAAAATAATAATTCAGTTGTGTATTTTTCAGACACATGTCACATTATTTTAAAAAATGAATTATGTACAAATGTTTGTATGTATGTATGTAAATACATACACATATGTTTTCTTTATAAACAACAACAAATAATTAGAAGATTTAAACCGTACATTGCGATGTTCAGCCTATTCAGTTTCTTGTTATTTTTGCCTTTTGTAAAAGTAAAAAAAGCTCGGGAGAAATAATAGAAGTCGGGTAAAAGAGGTGACTCTTTTGACCCGGAACAATTTTCGCTCCATATTTCTTGAATATTTGACCTCTTAAAATAATGTTATATTATAGTACTTCACTGCTTAATGCCAGTGACACACGAGTGACTAATTAAATGTTTTTTTTTGCCGGAGTACATAGCAAAACCAGGATTGAACTGTCAGTATTCAGAGGCAAAGATCAAAGATAAAGCATCCTCTGATGGGCCATAATTAATTCAGTCTAAATCACTATAAAGTGTGGTGATGTGAAGGTAGTCTTTATTTAGCTTTTGACCAGAAGACAGACACACAGTCCCAATAATTTGAGAGACACAAAGGAACTAAGCCTATAACAGAACTGTTATCCTATTATTATCAGTCTATTAACTGTCAGTTTATCTTCCTGTCAAAGGCTTCAAAAATAAAAAGTAAAAAATTGTAGAAAACCATTTATAAACTTTTTTTAAAATTAGACTTTTTCACTGATAATTAAAATAGAATTTTATTTAAAAATTAACTAAATGAACTACGGTTGGAACATTTAGTTTACGAATTTTCTTTAAAAAAAACATCTAAAAATTTATACAATTTAAAAAAACCAAACAATTAATTGTCGTCTACTCTTCAGATCATGGCCACACTATATTTTCTAGACATTTTCTTTTATTTTCACAATAGAAATAAGGAGATTGATTTTACGCCTTGAACAAGTTTTAGCTCTTCATTATCAGCTTAAATTGTCGCAGAATTCAATAGATTAAAATCTTAAAATTTACAAATACTGAGATCAGTAAAGATTTTCAAATCATCTCTGACATTTTCAGATTCCCGCAAGCACTTTTATTTTGTTGCAAAAATTTTTTGCTCAATATTCTTATTAAATTTAAATTTTCAAAACAAAACTAAGGGGGCATTATTCGACTCAGCCGAATCTTATATACCCTTCACTGTATATGTAAATCTAGTTTAGTGAAGTTACTCCAACAAAAAAAAAAAAGGAAAACTAATTTTGGGGTGACAGTGAATTAAAAAATAAAAAACAAAAATTTTACCTAAAAATGTCATCGGCTCTTAATAGGTTAAGCATTCCAAAAACTTTTAGTGATTTCTGAAAGATCTCTTCAAAGGCTTTTAAATGATACCCATATTGATATCTTAAAAAACATGTCGCACATTATCGTTCTTTTCTATGAAAAGTTCAGAGACTCATAACTCAAAAATATGGGCGAGCGCTTTTTCACTTGAGGTTTTTTTCTTATTTTTTAATTCTGTATCATGTTATATATTTGTTTTGTTTTTTTTTTTTTTTTATTGGAGTTATCTCATTGTTCCATATGAAATGGAAAATTTAGAAACAGACGTGGTGTCTTGCCCGCTGCCTCAAAGGACATGGACTGAACTTGCTGATTTTTTAAAGCATAAACCCTCAGAATATATCTACTTCGTTTACAACATCCATTTCGGGGTTCGGAAATGGATATTACAGACATAACAAACGGAATAACAAACCACTTTTTGTGGTAAATAAATATATTAGCGTAAAGCAAGTTTTCTTTATAATTTCTAAGAGTTAACTTCTTATTCAAATAATTTCTATAATGACAACTTGAAAAACATCTTTCTTTGAGTATTTCAATTTAAATAAGTAAAAAAGCACATAGAAATTTTTTAAGCCCAATAATTAAACTTTTAATCACAAAACTTAAATATAAAATGCCAAAAACAAAATATATTTCAAATGACCAAAAAAGATTAAGGGACTTAAAACAAACACACAAGTTTATGACAAAAATAAACATGTAAATTTAAAGAAAAATAAAAAAGAACTCCCCATGTATTTATTAAAGCATACTTCAAGGGGTTTAAAAAACATTTACCAGAAGTTTATTGAAAAATTTGATTTTAACGATGATAAACATAAAAAAATAAACAAAAACTTATAAAAGTTAATTAAACAGTTGTAATAAATAAACAAAAGGAATTCTTGGGCTTTTTAATTAATTTAATCATTTCAGTCCAGGTAAAATGTTGTATCCCCCCTCAATTATAGCTTTAAAAGAAAGAAATATTTCTTATTTCAATTCACATCAGTCACCCACCCACATTTAAAATTATTTTAATATTTTGTCATACCTCTTGACTTCAAATAATATTACAAACCGTTTTTAGATTTCGATATCCAAAGACTAAAAACGTAAGCCAATGTCTGTATGTCGGTAAATCTCTCTGTACGTCTGTCACATCCCTTATTTCTGGTACCCTAAAAAATGGACCTTTAAAATGTTCACAGAAGTTGTATTACCTTAACCACTATAACAGCAAATACTAAAAATTAAAGGGTGTTACGAAAGTGATGTGACATTCATTAAATTATTGTTATCTTTTAAACTGTGGAACGCGGAAACGTTAAATTTGCTATAACAACCAGTCAAAAAATTTAACTTTAAACCATAGGGTGTCCCAATAGTGAAGCATATGACCTTGTTTTTAAACCGCAATAAAAATACTTCAAGTTTAAATATATTTTTGTCGGCTATAAATACAAAAAATAAAGCTAAAAAATAAAGAATAAAGGGTGTGCCTAAAGTGACCGGATTTTAGCTTAAGATTTACTACCGTAGAAGGCAGATAAAATCTGAAAGGCAGAGACGTTAAATTTACTAAACAACCAGTCAAAAATTTAACTTTAAATCAAAGGGTGTCCCAAAAGTGACGTATGCAATCTTGTTTTTTAAACACAGTAGTAAACACATTTTATTTAAATATTTATATATCAGCTATAAATACAAAAAAATAAAATTTAATATGAAATATAAAGGGTATGCCTATAGTGACATAATTTAAGCATAAACACGGCTGTAGATTTTCAACCGTAGTATGCCGATATTAAGAATTTACACAGATTATGTCCGCTAAAAAAGCAAGTCTGAACAATAAATTTCATAATTAAAGGGTGCTTCCAGAAAGACTTTAATTTTGATCAACAGCGCCTCAACTTTTAACTGTTTATAGGCAGACACTTAAAATTCTCGCTGAGTATGTTTTGGACAAAAAATAAATTTTATATGGGGTATCCCGATAGTAACTTGATTTTAATATATTTTGTCTTTTTTAAATAGTAAGAGGTGGACACTTTAAAATTAAAAATCGAAATGTAGCTTACGTACGAATGGTTTCGAACTCTCTCTGTGCGACTCCAACTCGCACTTGGCGGATTTTTTAAACATCTTTTTATTTTTAATATTTTATTAATATTGACTTCATGTAAAATATTTATAATGCACTAGTAGTAGTAAGTAATTCTCATTGAGTTTATAAATATGATTTCCAGCTGCCCCTTCAATACAAAATACTTTGATCCCCATAATAATTTACAAATACCGATCTAAAGTGCAACCAGAAAATAAATTTACATAAAAAAATCATCGACTCTTAATGGGTTAAACATTTTTTTAATTTTTTTATTTTCTTAAAGATCTCTTCAAAAGCTTTTAAATGATATCCATATTGATATCTTAAAAAATATGTTGCACATTCGTACATTTTTCTGCGAAAAGTTCAGAGACCCATAACTTGGAAAATATGGGCGAGAAACAATTTTTCCACTTAATGTTTTTTTTGTTTTTTAATTCTCGATCGCTTTTTTTGTGTTATTGGAGTTACTTCATTGTTCCAAATGAAAGCGAAGAGTTAGAGGCAGGCGTGGTGTTTAGCCCTGCTAAAATTTTCCGGTTAGACAATATTCTGTGAATTTTTACATTAATTTTAAAATCCTTTTTTTTAAACTTTAAATCATATTTTAATATTCGTAGATCTAGAAGGTAATAAGACTGTGTAAATTGCAGCCAGTTTATTAAAGTTCAAAACATAAGAACTTAAAAATCTCTTTTTTTGTGACAAAGGCGATATGGTCTCTGTTAAAATTTACTTTACTTTACTGCTTACACTTCAAACAAAATTGGATCCCAAGCCGATTTGATATCCTTCTTCTCTTTGTGGCTTCAAGTGGCTTTAAGTTTCCCTTGCATACCCTCCTTAAAGGGAACTTTCAGTTTAATGTCAATTAAAATCTTTTCTTTTTGTGTAAAAAAAAATTAACAACTTTTTTCCTTTTTCTATAACTGCTACTGATACAATTTGTTTAAGCAACAATAACAACAACAACTTTCCTTTAACAAATTTATTTCATTACACTACCACATCCTTCTTCTCTTTCGAATTTTATTTTCTTTCCCGACACTAATTAGCAAACATGAAATTTTTATTTTTTCCAAACAACAACCGGACGTTAAAAAATTGTGTAGTCACAATTGTTGTTACTGTCTCTACAAGAATTCTCTTGATAATTGTATTGCAGCTAATTACTTTTTTCATTTTATTTTGTGTTTTCAAGTTTATTGATTAAAAGCAAAACGAAAGAGAATTAACAAACAAAAATAAAACTGACAAATAAAATGCAAATATCCACAGTGAAGATAATTAATGATGAAAAGACAAAATAAGTTTGTGGGTTCAACCGTTCTTTGTGTTTTAATTTGAAGAAATATTTTTATGACAGGCAAGTTAACAAACACAAAGAAAACATTTATTTTATGTGACATTTTTTGTGTAACAATTGTAAACAGTAACAATAAAATTAAAGCAAACAGTTGCTTGTTTAAGGTTGTAGTGGTCATCACCTGGTAGGTAGCGATGCTTGGCAGTGAGACATTTAATGACTGTTGTAACTAAAAAGGCAACATTCTTATATTATATAACGTTGAATATGTTAATGGATATTTTAGTTGCCAATTTAATCATTAATTAAAAACGCACAACACATGGCTCTGAAACAAACAAACACTTCAAAATCATGTACTCGTAAACAACAAAAAAAAAATGTCATAAAACTAAGAAAAAAAAAAACAGACCTTAACTCATGACACTGTTTTGAAGAACTAGTGACCCCAACATCTGTACATAAATTCTCATATATTGTTATTTAATGTATGTATGTATGTGTTGGTGTGTTTTTTATAACCTGCAGAAGTGCATTGATATGAGGAAAATTATGGTTTACTTTTAATGCATGAACGTTATATTGCAAAAAGAAAATAAAACAAAACGAAAATAAAAACAACGAAAGATTATCGAAATATACACATACACACACACACATACGTACGTTTATATGTGTTAAGATATTCTTATTTATATTTATGATGTTGGTGGTTGTGTGTAAAAGGTTACAAATGTCATAATTTGTATGCAAAATATGCAGCATCAACAAGAAAAAAAATATTAACAAAAACCAGAATAAATGCTTGAAGATTTTGTGTTGTTTTTTAACAACTACAATAACAACAAAAACAACAAAGGAAAATAGAATAAACGACAGCGTTAAGTATAATACCCAGATTAAACAACCTTGAACCTTTTTTTCTTTTTGTTTTTCTTGTTACAATACTTCTCTTTTTCTTCTTCTTTTTTTTAATGGCAGAACAAGTAGCTGTCGTTGTTTGTATGTAATTCTTTTTTTCTTATTAAAAAAAAAACGGTTTATGTATGTAAATGATTTGTGTGTGTGTTTGTTTTTTTCACTACTTTCTAAAGAAGAATAACAATGTGTTTATTTTATTAATGGGTTTGATGTATTCGCACACATACACACATACATATATACGTATATTTATAAACACTGTCAGCCTGAAATGTATGCCAGAGTTTATACTTGAACTTTTACCTGAAAATCTAATATTTTTTATACGAGAAGTCTAATATTTTTATTTTGAAATATTTAAGATTCTAAACTGGTCTTTTTATTGAAAATCACATGAATGAAACAAAATAACAAAAAATGCTATAACTAAACACTTTAAAAATATATTTATACAAAAAAAACCTAACAACTGAAGCTGGAACGACAATTTTTTATGTCAATGGTTTCCTTGATTTAAAATATTTTTTTTCTGTTGCACTCAAAAATTTCTTAAAATGTGAAGGAGTTTGAAATAAAATGTTTTTGACAAAAACCCTTCCCAATTAAAATCATTCGAACGTATTAATTACATCAATAAAAATAATTCTCAAAACTCAGTCATTTCTAAGCCGATTTTAAAATATCTTTTTACTAATTGAAATTTACGAATTAAAGTTAGGCTAAGGTTCAGTTTTTAATTTAATTTCTAAAAAATGTCATGTCTACAGAATAGTTCCACATTAAATAAACTTTTAAAAATTAAAGAATCTTCTCCTACAATATGCATGATTTTACTTGTCTCTTGAACCATAAAGGAAACCTAAACCTAAATTGTAACAAAGCTGATGTCACTATAAAGAAATTTTAAGTCTCGACCCCTTTTTTAAAATTAAGTCAACAAAAATAACTTTTAAATCTTAATTTTTCTTTAATGTAACTCCTTAGCTCAATTTTTTTTGTTGCCTAAGCTTGAACACAGACAGGGCAACCGTTGAAGCAACATGTTCAGCAAGTTTGTTCTGCTAGTTATGTACACACAAAAATGTAGAGCTAAAACTGCAACATAAAATATCGAAATATTTTATAAACCTGAAAACGGTTTTGACAAAAAGTTAAACACAAGGCAAATGCCGAAGCCATATGCTTCAGCGGTCGCTTTATCTGTAATTAATTAACATTTTAAGTTTTTTACTTTTTTCCTTAATAAAAAATTTTGAAAATTATCTAAATTTATGTTATTCGTTTAATCAATTATTAAAAAAAATTATAAAAGTACAGACATATCACAGAACTCAATTCCGATCGATAGTGGTGTTAAATCCGCGAATTTTTTCTTCAGAAAACGAAAAACGAAAATTTTTTTCGGAATGAAAACAGTATTAAATTACAAAACGGAATTGATTTCCTTTAAAAAATTTTATATTTTACGTTGTTCAAATTTACTTTTGTTTTGTATCCGTATTTAAATTAGCGTGTTTGTTACTTTGGTGCGTCCAATGTTGCCATTTTAAATTTTAAAAGTAGAGACTTAGCATTTTTTTTTTTTTTTTTTTTTTTTTTTTTTTTGGAAAATGCAAATTCGGTCGGATATTAAAGATGGTAATACAATTTTTTCGGAATTGTTAATACGGAATTAAAACCATTCTGATTTGAATGTATAACATGCCTGTGTTTTTTGTTTTGTTTTTTTTTTAATAAAATTTTCTTTAATTTTTTTCTGATTTAATAAAAATTAATAAATCTATTTATAAAAATCATTCAATTATTAAACACTTGTTGAAAGCATCATTTCATATTCCGCTAAAATTTTTCTTTTCCCTTTAATTACCTTAAATTGCAACCATCGCCATCGATAAAACAAAAAGAAATATGGTAATTACTTTTAAATATTCTTTTGTTTTACTTGTTCAACATCATCAACAACAACAACAACAACCTGAAAAGAAAAACAATAAATTCTATTAACAAGAGGGCACTTGAAAATGAAATTTAAATTGGGTTTTAAATAAATTGTTCTATTTAATTTTAACAAGAAGAATTTCTTTGTTGAATTTTTAAAAGCTTTCACTGATTTGAAAATACTTTAAAGCTTCTAGGCACTTTTTAAGTCTCTGTAAAATTGGGATTCAGTTAAGAAAAAATTTTTTTTCAATTATTTTTATATCTGATATAAAACTAAATTAAATAGATTGTATGAGAATTATTAAGCAATAATTGTATGAATCTTAATATTTATTTAAATATTTAATATCAACACAAAAAAAGCTCAAAAGGCTTTGTAAATTTTATATATTAAATAAGAATTCATGCGATAATATATTGAAAATGACGAAGCTGTCAAAAATAAAATAATAAAAACTAATTTTTAAACATAAAATATAAATCCTATAGCGTAGATAATAATTGGAAAAACGCACCGAAAATATTATATAAATGAAGGATAGTCATTTATAGGGATGAATTGATAGAGAAGTTTGAGAGAATTTGAAAGTTTATTCCAAGAATGGTAAATTCTTTTTATAAAACATCGATCAAAAATATGAGTAGAATTTGTTTTATAATAGACTTCCAGGCAATAGTTAATGCAATTGGCTATGCCGAATTTTATGTACCCTTCGTCATGTATTAGATTAGATTTACTACTTTAGTGAAGCCACATCACTAAAAAAAACAAGTATTGGGGTGAGAGAGAATTAAGAAATAAAAAAATTTACATAAAAATATCACTGGCTCTTAATGGGTTAAACATTTAAAAAAATTTAAGTATTTCCTAAAAGATCTCTTTAAAAGCTTTTAAATGATACCCCTATTAAGATCTAAAAAATTATATTGCACAATCGTACTTTTTTCTAAAAAGTTCAGAAACCCATAACTCGGAAAATATGGGCGAGTGAAAATTTTTTTACTTGATGCCTTTTTCTTAGTTTTTAACACTCTATCGCTCCATATATTTGTGTTTTTAATGGAGTTACTTCACTAAACTAGATTTGTTCGAAATGATATGGAAAAATTAAAAGCGGTCGTAGTGTTCCGCACGCTGCCTTGAAAGACAACAACCGATCTTGCTGATTTTCAATAACAAAATTCTTGAAACTATGTCTGATCGAATGGCTTATTAAAATTTTCTCTAGCTCATCCAGTGCCTTGGCAAAGTTGATTTCAACACGAACACGGACGGACAGACGAACAACGCTCAATCGACTTCGCTATGTATAAGGACTCAGAATATATACACCATGGGTTTGGAAATGGATATTGCAAAAACTACAAACGGAAGAGTAAACTTAAAAATAACTTCCTTCCACCTGTGGTGAAGGATATAATAAAATGTCATGTAAATTTTTAATATTTTATATTTTTGCCTAAATCAGAAAGCTAATAAAATTTAGCAACATCAAGCCAGGGATACCCTAATATCTTTTATCAATGGAATAATTTTTTATGAAGATCCCTAGTAACATTGCTTAAATACGCTACAATTTCAAATAATGCTCGCTGCAAAAAATTACGAATATGCAGTGGAGAAAACTTCCTCCCCATCGGCATTAAGGGCTGTGGTAAAGTAATCAGCTCAATCATGAATATTCTCACGGAAAAAAATTTTCTCGAAGAAAAACTCCTCCAATTATGAATTCCGTGGAAACAAAAAAAAAGTGGCATCACCATAATTTGAGATACTCCGTTTTGATTTTTTACATATAATTTCTCTCTCATAATTCATAATCAGCCCAATCATGAATATTCCCACGGAATTTCTTTCTCAAGAAAAAAAAATTTCTCGAGAGAAAAAAAAACCTCCAATTATGAATTCCGTGAAAACAAAAAAATTAAAAAGTGGCATCACCGTAATTTGAAGGAGCCATTTTGCTTTTTAACAAATTTATTTTTTATAATTCATAATACCTAGTTTTTTCCCCGAATTTTTTTTCACTTTCCGCAGGCAATGAAAAGAGGAACAAATTTATAATAGGAGAAAAGGGACAAGTGAGAAAACTCGCACGGAATTTCTTTTTATAATTAGACAGAATAACAATTCACAACAAGCCTCACTACTGCTAAACAGTGCTTAAATTTACTACACTGACCTCAAGTCTTTTGTTTTATTTTATTTATTTTTTGTGGCTTTTTATGTTAGCCCTTAGCTCTGTGGCTTTATGCAAGTGAAAAATAATTTATAAAATATATGGCTTCTTAAAAAAAAACTCATTTATTTCATAGAAATTTCAATACATGTTGAATATTAATTTTATATAAATTTTAGTTTTTTAAATCAAAGTTCTTTACATTATAAAAATTCTTTAAAAAAAATAATTGTTAAAAAGACATCAATTTTTAAATTTGCAACTGCCCTCTTTAAAATACGACCACGAAATGGTAAAAATGTTTTAGTCCAGCTTTTAGTGCTGTCGAAAAAAATATTTAACGACTTGGAAAATTTAATAAAAACAAAGAGAGCGGCCAACTTGTTTAAATCTAGAAGTAATTGAATTAAATATAATTGCCGATGAGATGCAAGGAAAAGTTGTGCAGAGATAAGTAAAAAGATAATGAAAAGAGTTCTGCAGTTTAAATATGGAGTTCCTTGAGAAGAAAGAAAAAGGATTCTATAGCTTCAATGTAAAGCTCCTTGACAAGAGAGAAAAAGGGTAATGCAGCTCAAATATTAGGCTTCTTCAACAGTATATGTGACTGCTTTTAAAGCCAGTTTTTCAAATAACAGCTGCTGCCAATTTAAATTTGAAAATTTACTTATATGTTCCAGCAAAAGAATTGCTTCCCTTATAGAAGTTTCGAATACCTGCGTTACATGCAAATACAGTGCTGCCCTGGTTTGAACAGCTGTTATTTAGTTATGGTTGCTTTAAAAAATTACGGCGAAATTCCTAAATAAATCTAACTGTAATTTGTTAAGTCCATTGCGTAATTAATCGTTAATCGGTATTAATTAAAAATTTTTTACGTTTAAATAATGCACAGTGGGGCGAAACAAAATAGTTTAGAAATAACAGCCATTTAATAAGAACTAAGCCGATTGAACAAAAATTTGACATGAGCAAAGGAGTACTAAGCTAAAGTTTTGAAAGTGGATATCATTTACTTTCCATGGGTGGAGCTATGTAGTCTTAAAGTTGTGTAGCTCGCACCAGCAAATGTGTCTAATACTTGGCATTTTTTTAAATGTTTGTCAGTATTTATTTGTCAAACTTTTTCAGTTTTTCATTACGGCATTTAATAATAATTGCTACGTTCTCTCTTTGACGGAGTAAAAAATTCCGTTTTGTTTGGTTGTTTATCAGAAATCGCTTTTTTTTCTACGCGCCTACTTAACACAGGAGGCGCTTCAATTACAGAGATGTTAAAAAATATTTTTTTCTTATTTTCTTCACATCGTGTGGCTTTTATGCCCATCTAATTTTAAAGAAGATATTAAAATTTGTTACTACAAATTATTAGCTGAGACGGATGAATTTTGAACAATTGTCCTTTTATTCCATACAAAATCCAAAAACTTTATAGCTTAATATAAAAATGAATAAAAATTTATTATCATATTAATCAATAATTCTTGCAAAAAACCCGACTTCAAAACAGACAAACTTAAAATCTTATTCTTTTAGAACAATAATTTTACATCAATTTTATTCGAGAAAGATTGCGTGAGGATTTTTTATTTGTCGTAGAACAAAATATGAATGCAGATTAAACAAGAAAATTTAGCAGTTATGTGGTCGCCCTTTATTTTGTACACTTTTCATTGCTGAAAAAGCAAAACAAAATTTATTTAAATTCTAAGCGTTAGTCTATAACTGTTCAAAAATTGGCTATATACACCAAAATACAACCATAAGGGCACCCTTTAATTTTTAATTTTAAATATTTGTACTTGTTTTTATAATTGACAGGACATTGTGTTTAATTTTCAAAAGTTTTTCTCTAACGGTTTTAAAGATAGGACCATTTAGGTCAAATAACATCAGTTATAGGGACACCCTTTAAATTCAAATTTCAAGTTTGCTACTTGTTATAGCAGACTTAGCAATTAAGGTTCTGTTTAAATTTCAATTAACTGTCTACAACTGTTTAACAGTTTGGTCATACAAATCAAATAAAACCAACTATTGTAACACCCTTTAATTTATAATTTTAAATATTTATACTTCTTATTATACCAGATAAAGTAGCTGACATTCTGTTTAATTTTCAAGTGTTTGCATAAAATGGTTCAAACGATGGGAACACCCTTTAACTTCTAAATCAAAATTTTATAGCAATAAAGGTTCTTTTTAAATTTCAGCTATCTGGTGATAACAGTTCAAAAGTTTGCCCACATACATTAAAATACATTAACTATTGGGACACCCTTTAATTTTTTTAATTGAATGTTTGTACTTGTTATAGTGATCGACATGCTGTCTAATTTTCAAGCGTTTGTCTATATTGGTTCAATAGATAGGCGCACATAAGTCAATTTACGTCACTTATAGGGACACCCTTTAACATTTATATTTATTTTTGCATTACTCTTTGCTATTGGGAGTTAAAAAAATACGCATTTTTTTAATTTTTTAGAAGTGCGCTTTACGGTTCATAATACACTTAAAAAACATGTCTAATGTATGGGGACACCCTTTTATTTTTAAGATTATTTACTGTTCTTAAAACGAAAACAATCTGTAAGCATTATCTATCAAAATACAAAAAATTTTCAAAATCGGTTTAGAAATAACTAAGTTCTGCACTCACAAACATAAAACAAGCAACATTCAGTGGAATTGATAACCTTCTTCTTCTTTTTAAATCGGTTAAATATATAATAAATTTTTGAGAAATGATTATTTTAATGGAACCATTAATGGAAGGGTTAAATTTTCCAACTCTTTAGCAAAATATTATTAACACAACAAACATATGTTCACCTCTCAAGTGACTTTAAAACTCTTATCAATCATTTTAAAATGTCTTTTTCAAATATCACAAAAATTTAATATTTTTAAAAAGTTTATAACGTTGAAAGCACTTGCCATTTTTGCTTTTATTTTTATTGTTTATCGAGCTCTTCTTACCCCACCAATTTCAAATACATATGAATATTTACAAACACATACTCCCATGAGCAAATAAATATTTGTTTGCTTGTTTATTTTAATATTCCCAAGTGAAAAGAAAGGATGACGGCAACAAGCTGTTGTTGTTTTGAAAATATTTGTTTAAATATTAAATATTTCTTTTAATAAAATGGTCAATATTGTTATTAAATGAACTGCAAAGCTGTTGACTATTCTTCTATTTTGGCAGAATATTTTAAAAAGGGGTGCCGCACAAGTACGAGTTATGTAAACAGTGAAATTTGCTATAAATAAAAGTTTAGTGAATATTTGAAAATGAAACCAAAAAAAAATATATAATAAATATTTACGTTAGAGGAAACAAAATAAAATAGTAGAGATGTATTAATTTTCAAGTTTCAAATATTTTGTAAACATTCGAGAGTTTTTTTAACTTTAAAATGCGTCCTTACTTAACGATTGAAAATAGACTTCCTAATGGAAGGTCAAGTTAAGTTTTATATAAAATACAATTCATTCTTAAAACACAACGGATTTAAAGATTTTAATTCTAAGCAAAGATTGGATTTAGAATGTATAACTTTGAAAATGTGAATCCCCCACCAGCCAACAATTTTGTTTTTTATCCCTTTTCCTTTCTGATCAAACATATTTTTTACATGTAAATAAAAAAATTTAGTTCGGCTTAAGTTCACGTATATTCGTTAATTTTGAATTAATAAAAAACGAATATTTTTTGTATTTTTCTTATTTATTTTTTTTTTAATATCAGATCCCCTTGTTTTTATAAGACTCAGTTACCTTTGTGTAGAATTATCCTTCAATAACGCATATGAACTTATAAATTTTTTTTTTGGGAAAATAAATCTTTGCAAAAAAACTTTTCTCGATTTTTGTCCCATTGTGCATTCAACAGTTGAGAATTTGTAATTAAACACAATAAAATATGGATATTTGTTATTTATAAAAGTTGGGTAAAGTATGGAATAGTTTTCATTGATAAATAGTTTTTGTGCGTGTGTGTGTGTTTGCTCACGTCTGCTTGTGTATTTTGACAGCAATAAATGGATGTTGCGTTTACACGCTATGGAATGCCACTTACAAGTACCGGTTTAATAGAAAACGTTAAGGAATGTTTAAGAACTACAACTGAAAGAATCCACGTACACATGTATGTATTAGTTTGTTCTATTATGTATGTATTGGTTTAATGTTTTAGTATTTTTTATTTTAAATTTTTTTTTTTTTTGTAATTTATTTCACACTTTGCTCTTCTTTTTTTATATGTTTTTATATGACTTCAACCAAGTTATTGCTGTAAATGTTGGTGGTTATTAAAGAAAGAAAAGCAAACAAATGGGTTTTAACACAGACATTAACAAGAAATAAGATAATTTATGAACTTCGTAAAACAACCGTTAAATAGGAGAGTTCTTAATTAATTTTTGCGGTGTTCTTTTTTATTATTATTTTTTTAATTTTTTTTTTTTTTTTTTTGTTAATTAAAAGTATGAATTTGCAAAGTTTGTCTAAAAAATTTGCGTGTAGTAATAAAAAATAATAATTTCAAGGCTGTAAAAAATTAAAAGGTTGTTGATGGCTTTGGGTTTAAAGCAGGAGAACCACGTTAGAAGAAATATGTTTTTTAATTATTTTACATAATCACGCAAACAGAAGAATCGTCGTTATTTTTAATTGAAGAAAAAAATATAAAAACTGACCAAAAGAGCTTTTACTAATTTAACTTCGAAGCAAACGAAAGCTAATTTATTATTAAATAGATATTTAACAGAATAAAGGAAACGATAAATAGAATAAAGGAAACAATAGAAAAATATTAAAAAAAAATAAAAAAAAAATTAATAAATTTGAAATTCTACCAAAAATTTATATTTTAATATTCTTTTTTAAAAGCATGCAAACACGAACTCAAGCCTAACTAAACAAATCATAATTTTAATAATAAATAAACTAAAATTTTGAAAAGTGAACAATTAGTAAGAACATTTTTTAAATCATAAATATATTTATTTTATTTCATTTGGTACAAAAATTAGGACCAACAAATAGGAAAAGAATTTTTTTTTAATTTTTTCTTGAACTTTTTTTTTTTTTAATTTCTGTTGAAAACATCAAAAAAGAATCAAGAAAATTAGACTTGTGCCATATAGTTCAATTTAGTGATCACTCTTTTTAGTTCAAAGTTTGAAAATGAACTAGTTCAAAATTTAGCTCAAAGGCTCTTTTTAGTTAAAAATTCCTCTTAGTTCAAATGTTCTGTTGATGTGCTGTTCCTACTTTCAGCTTTTAGTTCCAATGCTTTCTTTATTTTAAAAGCTCTTTTAGTTCAAATATTCTTTTCAAAATATGATGGCAACAACACCGTAGCATTGACATAACGTATGTAAAATAAAATGCGTGGCAGCACTAGTTTCATGTCCGAAATAGTCAATAAGGAAACACAGTCATGGATTCTAGTTTATCTTGTCTGGCAGTTCAAATACAATGCATAGTTCATAAAAGTGTGCACTAGTTCCCTAAGTTGAATCAGTGGAATCGTTTAAATGATTTAGTTCGTTTATGAACTACAAAAATCTAAGGAAAATCTAAAGAAATTTTGTATTTAAACAATTTTCAAAGTCATTTTATTTAAATTTTTATTTAAATTATGGCAGCAACTTTAAATATTATAATAAAAAAAAAACTGAAACAAAAGTTCTTCATTTTACCCAACTTTTAAATTTTAATTAAAAACAATTTTACAACAAAATTTAAATTTATTATTTTTATAAAAACTTAGATATTTTACTATAAACCCATAAATTAACAAAAAAAATTTACAAAAAATTCTAAATTTTCAAGAATGATTCGAAATTTTATAAAAAAAAATCCAAAACTTTAATAATATAAAAAATGTTTTATCACAAAATGCTAGTTTCATAATATTTTAAATATTTCTGCTATTTCGAAAGTTCTAAATTTTATTGAAAATACAAAACTTTTTAAAACCAAAAATTACTGTTAGTAAAAATGTTTTTTTCCAAAGTGTGGCAACGAATCAGAAATTAACAAATTTTTTAAAATTCGCTTCATTAGTATAAAACTCACTAAAATTGTTAAAACTAGGAATAAAGAACATTGAAAAGAAAATTCTTATTAATTTTTAAATATTCAGTTAAAGATTTATTGACTGTTTTTCTTTTATTTTTTCTGTTATTATTTTTTTTACAAATATTTTAAAATTATTTTCTTTCCTGAAAAGTAAGATTTTCTTTTAAATTTAATTATATTAAATTCTTTCTGTATCTAAATTTCGATTGAATCAACATTATTGTTTTTTGCAGCCTTTAAACTTTTTTTGTATGAAAATTTATAGTGAAAAGTTATAATTTTTTTATAAAAAGCAAAAATACATGATGTTTGATTTTAATCGCAGAGTTAAAAAAAGGAAATTTTATACTTAAAAAGACATCAGCTACCAAAAAATCATATTTACATTCAATTATACTTTATTAAGTTCTGTATAAAAAAATCTATAAAAAACAGGAAATAAACAAATAAATAATACAATACTTGAGTTTAAAAACAAAAATAAAAAAATGGCGTCGTATAAAATGTGACTTCTTCACAAAATATAAATAAAGTTTATGTGTGTGTATCTCCACTGTGTGTAACGATAAATGGTGTGTCAAAAATCATACAAGATTAGAAATTACCACCCTTTAAGGTGTAATATTCCTTAATGTAAAGAAAAAGTTTCATTTTCAGAGTTGAACCCATAAAATCACAAGTACATTTTCACCTTGATGACTGTGTAAAGGTTAAAGAGATTCTGAAAAAACTCAGGGTACGTAGGCAAACAAAACGAAACGTTTGCTTTTATTTGGTTCTTTCTAGTGATTGAAACAAAAACAAAACATATATTATGAGGAGGTTCATTTCACTGAGTTTTGTCTTGTGTTTGCTTATGAGCACAAACTTTAAATAAAATTAAACGTATGCAGCCAACAAAGAAAACAAAGAAATAAATTTAAACGTTTTGAGAAAAAATTACACGTTTCACCACTTCACTTTCGGTACACCCGGTAACTTTTAGGACTAATTTTTATAATAGTTATAAAAAAACACATTTTGTGAACATTTTAAGAGTCTGTCTATTGCGATTCAAAGACACAGTCTGTGATAGATTGACAGATATTTTACCAACAATTAAATCGTGAATCGATTTTAACGCTTGACTTCAGCATCTGAAATTATGTAGTAAAAGAAGGAAACTTAATTAATAATTTTTTATATGTTACACAAAATTTGCAAACTGTTGCAGCCAAACTTTAATTATTTTTGAAGACTTCATCAACAATTCAAACGCGTTGTTGAGGCGTGTAAGGCTAAATTCCAACAAACCCAACTGACTGCGGTTAAAAGATTTTTCAAGAACACACTCTGTTAATATTTTAATACATCAACATGTATAAAAGCCAAAGTTTAATGAAACGTAAATATTGTTTCTAATTATATTTACTTTTTGCATACACGAGCATTAAAAAGTTCCTTCAGTATCGTTAGTCACATTAAACAAAATTAAAGTTCACCGTCTACATGCTAACGGTAAATGCTTATGAAGCTCATTAAATTATTAACTAAAGCTCTCATTATTTTATCTACTAAATACGTACAAATGTATTAATATTTTGGTTGAAAATGTTTCTTTAATTAAAAGCAAACTCACGCCCCAAAGTATGCAGCGAATTATTAATTTTGATGTGAAATTGATTTCAATTAAACAGTTGTTGGTTTGTCAAACACAACTGTCGTTTTAGCACAATTTTCCCTTAAATATCAAAAGAGTAAAATAAATGAAATAGATAACAAAAATTATTGCTTGCAAAGAAATTAAAATAAATATCATAATTATTGGGTTTTATTAATTTTTTTCGGAATAACTAATTGAAATAATTTAACTTCTAAAATCATTCACATTTGATGAGTTACAACTAAATTGCTCAACAATAGTTGTGTAAGCAATTATTTGATTTTTTCTCAGCTTTTGGTTAATAAATTAAAATTGCCTACAAGTGAGGGAAAGAATGTACAGGTGGAGCAACAAGTTTACCAACAAAATAATTAAAACTTAAAAATATGTTTTTTTGTTTTGCCAAATAGAATTTCTTTACTCTTCTAAAACTTTTAATATGCAAATTAAAATTCTGATGCATTACTTAGATGACGAAAAAGATTTGTGTAGCAATTTAATTTGTTGGAATACTTTCACTCAAGACTGTTTGAACATGAGATACATGGCCGATTTTTGCGGATTTTTTTTTTTTTTTTTTTTTTTTTGTTATTAATAAAATTGTCTTATTTTGAAACATTAAGCTATTTAGTTTTATTAAAAGCAGCTGTTTTATTTCACTCAGTATCTAAATATTAGAGTACTTAGAAAAAAAAATCGCAAAAAAATCAATATGGCGCTATCAAATAAATTTATACTAAAACTTTTACGTTGAATGATTTATTTTGTTTATTTATTATTTCACAAAGTGAATTTTAAATGTTAAACTGTTTATTGTTTCGGTTATTCTGGACAATATTTTTGAAACGCTTATTTTTTATAGAAAATTTTTTCTCACAAAATTTTTTATCAAAAATTTTTTCTCACATAATTTTTTTGTAGAAAATTTTTCTCACAAAATTTTTATAGAAAATTTTTCTCACAAAATTTTTATAGAAAATTTTTCTCACAAAATTTTTTTATAAAAAATTTTTCTCACAAAATTTGTTTATAGAAAATTGTTCTCACAAATTTTTGTTTATAGAAATTTTTTTCTCACAAAAATTTTTTATAGAAAATTTTTTCTCACAAAAATTTTTTATAGAAAATTTTTTCTCACAAAAATTTTTTATAGAAAATTTTTTCTCACAAAAATTTTTTATAGAAAATTTTTTCTCACAAAAATTTTTTAAGGAAAATTTTTTCTCACAAACATTTTTTATAGAAAATTTTTTCTCACAAAAATTTTTTATAGAAAATTTTTCTCACAAAATTTTTTATAGAAAATTTTTCTCACAAAAAATTTTTTATAGAAAATTTTCTCATAAAATGTTTTATAGAAAATTTTCTCATAAAATGTTTTATAGAAAGTCGTCAAAAAATTTTTTAGGAAATGTTATCAAAAATAATTTTTTTCATCTACAAAACAATATTAAAGAGCCCTCATTTTATAAAGGGAAAACGCAATAGACTGTTTAAAAATGCATGTACATAAATTAATTAAATAAATTACTTCTTGGTTTTTCCCTGTGTTCGATTCTATTTTTGTTTATTAAGTAACACATGTAAATAAATATAAAATTCGTTTTATTTTCTTCTCCTCTTGACCTTGAAATTAATAACAAATAAATTAAGTGAATATTCATGTAAATATATTTTTATATTATTTACAATGTAAAAAAGGGGTTTGCTAAATAGAATATTTGATATAAAAATATTCATTCATAAATACTGTTATTGTTGCTTTAAGTAAAACAAAAACATAAAAAATGTATTCAAGGAGATTCGCCTACAATTACACAATATTTATTGATGTTTATTTGTACAGTATTAACTAGAAAGATTAACTGCCTAAAAGCATGTTTTCCTAAATACAAAAATTTCTTAAGTGTGTGGGTGTGACTTATTTTCCCAACTCATTATAAAAAATATATCAAGATGTCAAGTGGTTGAGTGAAATAAACCTACAGGTAGAAAAAATTATGTTAAGTATTTTGGTTTATATCCAATTTAAGGATACAACTATGAAAATAAGGTTTGTAAAACTCTTACAAACTCCTACACATCTATTTATATATAAATATTTTTTTTGTTTCGTAACAATAGAAATGTTTATTTGTTTTTGTTCGTTGCGTGCGTATGAGGACTTGTTTAAGGTTGTATGTTTTTCTTTTGTTTTGTTTAATTGAATCTATGAATCCGGAACATGTCACAAAGAATTTTTAAACATTTAATGTAGATTCACTAGAATTTTTTTTAATTTTGGGTTTGAAGTCTTGCAAATGCTAATATTTGTTGTTTTCAGTGTAACATTTGATAAATCAAACAAGTTTTCAAACCTCAAAAGGCGCACTTGAATTAATTACTTGAATAAGTTACTTGAAATAAATTAATTATGGAACTTGTTCTCGAGAACTTTTCTTTATATCGGTCCGAAATAATTCGTTCATAATTGGAATAAGCTCCACACTTAATTATTATTATTAGAGTTAAATGAGTTTAAAGTTTGTGTTTTATAAAAATTCAGCCGTTCAAATCGAATTTTTATAATAAAAATTAACAATGAAAATAAATTTTTTTAGGTCAAAATTTTATAAATTTTTTTTAGTTTTTTTTTTTTTTTTTTTTTTTTTTTTTTGGTTGACGTTATCATTTTTATTTTACATATTTTTCATCTGCCTGAACCGCGATCGTCCATACTGCTCCTATAAAAAAAAACCAAAATGTTGCCATTTAATAAAATAATTTTTTAACATTGTTTTTTTAAAGAATTTGATTCCTGGAGTTTGATTTTGAAAATTGAACGTAGCAGACGTGTTTGTTAAAAAAAATATATATATAAAAAACTGTTTTTTTCCTGTCAAAAAAAAAATTAATATTTTAATTGTTTGAATAAATTTTTCAAAAAAGAATTTTGAAATTTTGAAATTGTGAAAACATATCGGCAAGAAATGGACATAAATCCATTACTTATACAGTCTGGAGGGCGTCCTCCTAGTAACGCTGAAAAATCTCTGAAGCAAAGAGAAATGGATTCGAGTTTTGTTAAGGACCGAAATTTATCAATGAAAAATGGATTGAGCCAAATATCCATTGAAAATAAAGCAAAAGGTGAAGTTAGTCGCCAGAAGTCACAGCTTGGAACCGAATTATTGAGGGTAGTGTTGGATCAACCACCTGCAAGGAATCAAACGAGTGTTAGAAATGCCTTGAGAGAGACGAGTGCTGAATCTTTTAAAATTTCGGAAGGTGTTGAAATTAATGATGCAGAAATGGAAGCAGAAAGCACACATAACATAGAGCAAGATGCGTGGTCCCTTTCCTCGGTGGATAGTCAGTTCAAGATGGTTAAGAACAAGAAAAGAAGGTTCCAAGGTGATGTAGTTTTTAGTCTAGTTGATGAAAAGAAAAAACAAGGCGAGAAAGTTGACCGTAGCAATAGATTTAATCTACTAGGAGACTTGAATATAGTGACGGATACGCCGATTAATAGGACTTCTTTAAATAATAGGGAAAGTAATGTAACACAAAACGCACATTCACAGTTTAATTCTAAGAATTCTTATTGCCCTCCAATATTTCTTGAGAATGTTGATGTTAAGGCACTTATTGACCAACTTAAATCTAAAAACGTTGAATTTAAAATCAGAAACATATCTCGAAATAAGAGCAAATTGTACTTTAGGGAACTGTCAGCTCATTTAGAAATGGTAGATTTGCTTAAAGAAAAAGAAGTCTCTGCACATACCTTTACTCCTAGGGAGTTGAAACGTCAAAGCGTTATTTGCAGGGGCTTATACTTTAAGTCAGATTTGAACGAAATTAAAATGGAGCTAGATAATCTTATTCCGGATACAATTGAGTCGGTTTCAAAGTTTTCGACAGAATTTTCGAAGAAAAAACAAATAGATACGGGTTTGTTTCTAGTGGTACTTAAGCCAGGTCGAAAGGTGAGCGAGTTGTTAGGTTTCAAATTTATTTTGAATCAGGTAGTGTCATGGGAGAGGCCAAAGTCTAGCGCGAAACTTCCGCAATGCTGGAGGTGCCAACAGTGGGGTCACTACTCGCGAAACTGCAGTCGACCACCTGCTTGCCTGAAGTGTGATCAAAAACATGAGCCTGGTAAATGCTCCCTGGTGACAGATGGTTCTGTATTACCTTTTTGTGTGAATTGCTGTGAAAGGGGACATACTTCCAATTACAGGGGTTGTCCAGCCTATAAGAAATATTTAACATTCAGGAAAAAGGCACAACTTCAGGCTGCAAAAAGGAGTACTCTCGCTGCTGCCAATGTTGAAATTGCATTGCAAAAGTCCAGAGTTGTTGAAAACAAGTCGTTTGCTGATTGTTTCAATAATAATGCAAAACTTAAAAGTATAGAAAAACCTGTATTAGTTCAGAAATTTATGAAAGTAGCGAAGATGCTATGTGCTTCTGATTCACCTTCGTTAGAAGATAGAATTAGAAACTTTTTGGAAAACTATCAATCGTTAGCAAAAGAGCAGGCAAGGAAAGAGTGCTTGAATTTAATGAGAGATGTTCAAGATGCATATGGGCCGTAATTCTTTATATATTGTAACTTTTAATGTTGGTTCTCTTGTCCGATTAGAGAGGAGAACCGAACTTAATATTATTTTAGATCAATTTAAAATTGATATTGCTTTTTTGCAGGAATTGCATTTGCCCTCTGGTATAAATATATATCTTGATAATTTTGTTGTTGTTAGGGATAAGAGTGCTGTAGGCGTCGGTATTGCCATAAGGAAATCGGTAGATTATTCAGTTGTTACAATTCCTGGTCTTAGTTTTCCTAATTTATTTGTTGAAATTAAAATTTTATTAAATAGCACTGTACGAAAAATTCTTTGTGGGTCTATTTATTTTCCTAGTAACTATCATCGCCAAGATATTACCAATGGCTTATCTTCAATTTTAAATGTTTCAAGTAACTACAATGGCCTTATATTAGGTGGTGATCTTAATGCAAAAAATACTTCCTGGGGTGATTCAGTTAATAATTTTAATGGTGAGGTACTTTCTTCATGGCTGCAAAATGAAGCTTTTTCTGTCACTAGAATTTGTGATATATATCCTTCTTATCCTGGCGGCTCCTCACACCTGGATCATTTTATTGTAAGTAATGATATGTTGGATAATTCTTTGTTCAACTATAGGACGAAAACACTGCCAACATTTTCAGATCACAATCCTTTAGCCTTGACCCTATCATTATCGGACTTAAACTTTGTTTTAAGAATTCCCGACCATTACATTTCTTATAAAGATACCGCTTGGAGTTCATTTAAAAGTGATTTAGTAAATGCAATTCTGAATCATTATCCTCCAAACAATAGGAACTTATCCAATGATGAGATAGACATGTTTTTAGACAGTTTTAGTTCTTCCGTCAATTTTGTAACAAGATTACATTCTTCTAGGGTTGAATGTAAGAACAGAAAGTTTATTGCATCAGATAAATTGAAAAAGATGTTAAAAATAAAATATAATTGGCAGAAAGATTTAAAATCAATATTCTCTAGAACATTCAATAGGCAACATCCTCAATATTTGTTAATTTCTAGACAAATTGCTTTGTTAAAGATTTTAATAAAAGAGCAAATTGAGCTGGAACAGGCAAAATTTTTTAATACTAGATTGGAAAATATATGTCCAGGAGCCAGAGCTTTTAAGGAAGTTTTCAAAATTATTGGTAGCAAAAATCGATCAGGTAGCAAAGATATTTTTGTCAATGGCATTGCAATTTCTGATAATGAGGCTAAATTACGGGTTTTGAAAGATTATTTTGCGAATTTATTTCAAAATGCACCACCGAGTAGGGATGTTTCCGGCATTAATGAAAGTATCAAGGATGTAGTCCTTCAGGCTTCTTGTGTTTCGTTTAATGAAAGCAATACATCATTGAATGAGTTGAACAACTTGAAATTTACAGATTTGAACTATCTTTTAAACATATCTAAATCTTTAAACAGCAAAAAATCTTGTGGTTTGGATGACATATCTAATTTCCTTATAAAAAGGTTTCCTGTTAAGGCATTCGAATACTTGACAATATTATTTAACAACTGCATTAATAATTGCTACTTTCCATCTGCTTGGAAAATTGCAAAAGTCGTTCCGATTAACAAAGTGAAAGGTAACCATGATAT
The DNA here is from genome assembly GCA_937654795.1 of Cistogaster globosa. Taxonomy (NCBI): domain Eukaryota; kingdom Metazoa; phylum Arthropoda; class Insecta; order Diptera; family Tachinidae; genus Cistogaster; species Cistogaster globosa. Next base: position 118,260,796 of record OW569406.1, on the reverse strand, counting down.
TAATAATTTGCGACCAATATCGCTGCTTTCTAATTTAGGAAAAATGTTTGAGAAGGTTGTTTGGAACAAAATGAATATTGATATCAGTCGTGAATATATTCCAGAAAGACAATTCGGATTTAAAAAAGGAAACTCTACTGTTCATGCTCTGTTAAAGTTTCACACGGATGTAATTCAAAATTTAAGAGAACGCCGTTGCAGTGTAGCGGTATCCCTTGACATTGAAAAAGCTTTTGACAAAGCATATCACGATGGGATTTTATTTAAAATGATAAATGTTGGATTTAGTCCTTCAATTGTGAAACTTTTTCAAAGTTATTTCAATGGTAGAAAGTTTTGTGTTCAGAGTTCTGGTAGATTATCAAGTTACGGAGAAGTTTCATGTGGAGTACCGCAAGGTTCTGTGTTGGCACCCCACCTGTATAATATTTTTATAAGCGATTTCCCTCATGTTTTTGGTCTCTCCCAAAGTATACTATATGCTGATGATTCACTTTTATATGCGCACCATGAGTCTCCTAAAGTGGCACTTCAACGAGTATCTTTGCACCTTAAAAAAGTTGACGAGTTTTATTCCCATTGGGGAATAAAAATAAACATTGCAAAGAGCTTTGCTATATGTTTGCGTAATGCCTCCGGTAAGTGTAAATATACAGTTGTACCGGAAAGTAAGAATCTAAAGTTAACGCTGAATGGAAATGAGATTCATTTTAAGGATAGCATTAAGTACCTTGGAGTCCATTTTAGTAAGCTCATGAAATTTAATAAACACGTTAATAATAATTTGCAGAAGGCGAATCGGGTTAAAGGAGCCTTTGGTCGTTTATTTAATAGTAAGGCTTTGCCAGTTAAAACGAAGCTGCTATTATACAAAGTGTGCATTAGGCCTATTCTTCTTTATGCATTTCCAATATGGTTTAGCATTTCGAAAACTGTTATGAATAGAATGGAGATTTTTGAACGACATATAGTACGGAAATGCATAGGGAAAAATTATGAATCTTTAACTAAGAGATTTTCTAATAAATACGTTTATGAATGTTCTAAACTATCTGCCATATCTAAGTATGCTTTCGAGTTGATGAATAGGTTTGTGAGAAAATTGTCTTATTTTGAAGGTAATATAATTCAGGATATTTTATCCAGCGAACAAGATTTTAGTTGGTCAAATACGCAATATATTTCTTGTATTGGGATATTACAAGAAGAAGCCAATAGTTTTGCTAGTCAAAGCTTTTATACACATTATACTCCCGGCATTCATAGGGGGTAATAATTGTATTTTTTATATTATTTTTTTTATTTTATTTTATTTTTTTTTTTTTATTAATAATATTTTTTTTTTTGTTTAGTTTAAGTAGGTTTTGTAAGGCTTAGATTTAGTTTTTTATGTTAATATTAAGTTCATAATGGTAAACATAGCGTTACTAGTATTGTCTAATGCCGGGAGCAAGCATTGTAATTAAAAAAAAAACTAATGTTAAAATTTCTATAATTTGTTTAACTTTTAACTTAATAAGCGTGTTGCAGTTTCAAAAAAAAAAAAGTTATGTCATTAAAATAATACTTAATAGTTTTAAGTTTTCATTAAATTTATGTTGGGTAATCCTGTATTATGAAAGAAATAGAGTCTCAATAAAAATCAAATCAAATCAAATCAAAAAAAGAATTTGATTCCTATTGAGTTTGTTCTACTGTTGAGCATAAACATCCAAAAAAATTAATTGCATACTTTTAGGAGTGTTTTCTTACACGTAAGGAAATGGCTTTAATTACACACACACCCAAACATTTCAAAGAAAGGGCGAATGTATGTTAGTGAAACTTGATATTTATTTTATAAAACTTTAAACTTAAAAGTGAAGTGTTATTTGAATTTATTTATTTTATTATTGAACTGCAGCTTCAAGTTACAAGAGAACAAAACTTTGAAATAAGGCTTTTTGCTGGTGCTAAGGCGTATAATTATTTCTATTTTATAAAAAAAATGTTAAGTGCAAAAGTTTATTAAAGTATTAAGTACTTTTTAAATTCCAACAAATTTTTCACAACATTAATTTTTATAGCATACTTTAAGAATAGGTTTTTTGTGCTCTTAATAAAAGCAGGAAAATCTAGCATATGTTATGGAGGTTTGACTACCAATTTTTTATAGTCTATCATTTCCGTTTGGAAAGAATTTACAAATACTAAATGTGTTTTCTTTGCAAAACGTATATTATTATCTTAAATAAAAAAATTCAAACACCTTATTTTATAACCAAGTTGTTTTGCAACATTCGTAAGACTCTTCCTTTGAACTGAGTTGAGAAAAGAAAAGTATTTCCGTTGTAAATAAAAAGGTTTACTTTATGGGACTTTGTTTGATGTTTATAAAGGTATTTATAGTACATAAAAACTTCTTGTGATAATATTAAGATTCTAGAATGTCTTAAAGAAGAAACAACAAGAAAATTTTCAAAATATTTTAAAAAGTAGAAAAAACAATTTAAATTTTTAGCAAACTTGACACATTTTCTTAAGAAACTTTTAAATCACTTTAAAGTTAATTTGTTGTTATTGTACAAAAAATAATTATTGTGATAATGGTAACTGCTGTTGTAATGAAATTAAAACATTTTTTATATCCTTTTTGCAAAATTTCATTTTAAATTAATTGCTTTCTGTTCAGCATATTTATAGGAGACAAGTTTAGAATGCTGTTTGTGATTATTGAGGAGTATAAAGAAAGATTTAAACAGAAAAGTTAACAAAAATTATATATTTTTTATAGATTTGCATACTTTTAGGATAAAACAGATTCCAATTTTTTAATCAAAAAAATTATTTTAATATTTTTAAAAAGCAAAAAATTAAAAAAATAATTAATAAAATTAAATAAATAAATAAAACAGACAAGTAGTTTCAATTTTTTGAGAACTAAAGTAAATTAAGTTGGCAAAAGTTTTCTTTAAAGTCCTAAGCGATGCTTCTGAAAGATCCAGCGAATTTTAAATAGAAAAATATTTTTTACATCATTTTAAAATAAGAAATTACTTTAAACTCTGTATGTATGTCACCCAAATGAAAACATTTATCAGACAAAGTAACTCATTTCTCTAAGTTGTTGTCGCAATGGTTTATTTTAAAAGTATAAAATAAGCCACAAGACCAAGCTGCCAGATTTTTTCGTATTAGCAATATCTAGGCGTTTTAACTCGCCTATAAAAAAAAGCCAACATGTGGTGTGTTGTCTGCAATATATTAAAGAGCTGAGTAATTAAAATGATATCAAAGAAAATAATTATAAGAAATGCTTCTTTAACAGTTATAAGAATCTTAAAGGAACACTTAAGGTGGCATCATATTTTTAAAGACTTCACAGACCTATGTTATCCACAGACCCATATGTCCATTTAGGATTTTCAATAATTTTGTTTAATTTGTTTTACTAGACTCTTTTAATAAATTTAAGCAAACTACCTCAACTTTTGTCCAGCAGCTGTCCATCTAAACTTAACGGAATTCCTTTAAAGCTTATCCTAGTGCACATTAAGGGTAGTGCTTTCAAGGTACAGTAGGTAGGGATTTTAAAGGACACTTCTTTGCTACACAAAATTTTTAAAAAGATAAATTATTTTTTAAAGTGGCTTTCTACTTTTATTACAGCAAAAATTCCTAAAATTTTATTGTTTACATTTTGTTCAAATTTGTATAATTAGCTGTCAAATTAAAGTATATAAACATGTATTGATTTAGCAAACAAAATTGATCTGGCAACTCATTTGCAGTTAAGCAAATCCACTATTTAATTTTCTATTGCAAAAAAATTAATTGTTGCCATTTTTAAAATTTGATGAACAATTCCCTGGTACAACAAAAAATTCCTTAAACAATTTTCGTTTTAAAAACTAAACATTTAAAAATAAAATTATAATATTTTAAAGATAAAAAGAATTCACTTAATATTTCAAATTCATATTCTTGATAAATCATAATTTTCATGACTTGTTCATTTTGTTAAAATATCGTTATCTCATTCAAAATTCTGTTTATGTTTAAAATAGGTTAACAATAGACAATATTTACAAACCAGTATGTTACATGATGAGTTAGAAAACATATACACACATTTGTGTGTGCAAAAATGTCAAGCACACACATATGAAAACTTTTATGAGTTAAAAGTAAAGCATACTTTTAGCATGCCTTTGTGCCGCAATATTGTAGTGTGCTTAACAGACTTTATGGAATAAAGAAATTGGCTTATTTTGTAAATTTCGTTAACAATTTTACAAAACAAACTTTAGACATGCGAAAATTTGCATATTTTAGGTTTAATTTTATTTCATGACAAAAAAAGACTAGAAATGTATTTTGCTTTAAAAACATTGATAAAATTTAATTTAAATTTTTAATAAAAATTTTTTTGTTAAAAAACAGAAAATAGAAAACTGATTTAAAAATGTGTCTTGCATAACTTAAGGAGGCTTTTAAATTGTATAGTTAAATATATTGTCTATATTAAGAATCATTATTCTTGTTTGTGGCGCTAAACAATTGTCGTACATTTTTGCAAGTGAATCTGGTTGATATTTATCTGGTTCATATTTATTATCATTTATTCATACTTCTATTTCGCTACTTCTGATACAGCTAATTAGTGGATTGCACCCAAATTATTTAAAGAAAATTTAAGTCTCATATCTCAAGCTAAATTTATAAATTGAGAACTATAATATGATTAATTATTATTAAGACAGAATACGAAGCGACACAGCCCACATTTTAGAGATTTCTGCATTTAAAAAGTACATTTACGCTTTTTGTTACACACCTTAAGACTATCCTCAGTTTACGTATATTTTTATTATAGCATACTTTGAGGCATCTATTTTATACATTCAAGATAATTTACATTAATATGCTAATCTATTCATAGAACATTATAATTTTATCTCCCTAGACAAGTAATAAAATAATAAAAACCTGACAACCAGTGTTTGAAAATAAAATGATCAAAGGAATACTATTTAAAGTTAATAAAAATTTTGGTGCATACATTTAGGGTTAATACTTTTTGCACTTAAACAAGAGTTTATATATCTAAAGTAAAACTGCATCTGTAATTTTAAATGTATTTTTGGAACAGGAGTGAAGATACTTGGACAAGAAAAAAAATTAATTATTAACTCTTTCTGTTCTTACTCTCTCTTACTCTTCCTTTTGTTACATATATGAGAATTTTTTTAAACGTATTTAGAAGCAAATAGATTTTGTACCACTTCCAAAAACATGTATATCTGTAGCCCCGTCCACAGAATTTTTTATATCCTGCCAAGGATGTGGCTATTAATTATTTATATATTTTTTTGACTACAAGTCTGGTCACTTTCTAAAGTCTTTTAAATTTTAGTTATAAAAGTAAAACTTGCCGAAAAATAAAATTTGTCACTACTGCTATTAAAATCCTTTAGAATAAACCTTCTTTTAAGAACGCAGCCGATTTAATTGATTACTATTGCGTATTGACTAAAGGGTCACCAACCATTTTGAAAGGATGAAAGCTTTGCTTTAAAGCAAATACCAGCTTGGACCTTTGATACTCAGTTGAATAAAAAGTCAAGAAAATATTATTATCTTCGTTTTTAAAAAAAATTGTTTTGTTTCCTTAAAATCTACGGAATGAAAATACAAATTTTTCTTCAGTATTTTTACAATTTAAATTTCTTAAACATTTTATAAATTTAAATTTACTGTATAAAATAAAATATTTATAATTAAAATCAATAATTTTATGTTTATAATTTTATTTATAAATTTATTTCGAATGTTAAAGTCTTCTTGAGGATTTAGTTTGTGAACATCACTGTTGATATCTGTTAGATTTGACACAACTCAATAGCTTTTTTAAATACATATATAAATAATCATAAAGTTTACATGCATTGCAAAACAAAATTTATCTGAAGTTTTTAAAGGGCAGGTAGACACTAATTCTTGAATCGACTCAGTATCAAATCCGAAAAATTTAAGGATGTATTAAGTGAACATTCATGAATAGAAGAACAAAATTTATTTAGAATAACACAGTTCGAATAAAAAATATTATAAGAATTTAAAAAAAATATTCGAATAAATAAATATTATTCGAATAAAAAAATACTATTCGAATAAAACACAGTTCGAATTAAAAATATTAAAGGAATTTAAAAAAAAAATATTCGAATAAAAAAATATTATTCGAATAAAAAAATATTATTCGAATAAAACATATTATTCGCATAAACTAACTCCTATTTTTGATCATTAAAGCTTAAAAGCAAACAAAAAAAAACAACATGAAAAACATATATATTTAACTCACAAAAAGTAGTCATAATTAGGAAAGTTAATGTTGAAGTGAAATTATTGCAGTCAACAAAAAAAAAACAAAATAAATGAAAACAAACATGAATAAACTCACCTTTTAGTTGTAGGGAGTTAATTAAAATAATGTGTAAATATTCCAATTTTATACAGGTGAATATAATTATAATCCAATTTACAATGTGATGCAAGAATTTTTAATCCACAAAAAATTTTCTTTTTATTTTATTATTTTCTTTTAACAAATTTTTATTAAAAATAATTTTTTAAATTTTATAAATTTTTTAATTTTAATTTAATACTTAAATTTAAGAACAATATATTTTATTTAAATATTATTTAAGCTTAAACTTTATAACACTAAAGGTAAACTATTGAAGAAAAAATATTATAAACATGGTTTTTACTACATGTTCACATATGTTGTTAATTTAAATGGTTTTATTTAAATTAAAGTTTTATTAAAATATTAATTTTTAATTTATTAAAATATTTAGTTAATTTTATTCTTTTATTTTTTATTTATTTTTTTTTTTTTATTAAAACAATTTGTATTTATTCGAAAATTTAAATTTTTTTTAAACTATTTCTTTAATTTTAGTAAAACCGTTAACAAGTGTTTGGCGTTTTTTAACTGTGCCACTTCAACCATTTATTATGCTTTGAAATTTCGCGTACAACTAAAGGTAAATTAAGGCGTGCATTTATTTATGTATTGAAAAAAAAGGAAAATATATCTTAAGCAAAAGCTTTGGCACTAACAGATGTTTATAAAACTTTAAAACAACTTTAGGCATATGGTCACCTTAAAGCTTTCGTGAGAGTATTTTGCTCTTTTTCTGCTTCCAACAAACAAAACTGAAGCATGCGTTAAGGCTTTGTATACAAATAAAATTCCGGTGTCTTTTGTTTACAAATTGTATCGTAAATTTTAATTCACTATACACTATACATTGACACATTAATGTGTATGTGTTAATATATTTATTTAGCTTGCATACTTTTAGGAGACTAAATAGTTAAAATGTGCCAAAAACACACATGTTGCTTTTGATGTCAGTTATAGCGATTAAAATTTATTTTTTCTGCAGAAATTGCATGAATCTTCTTACGTCAAAGTAAAAACAAAAAGAAATATTTTATTTAAACATTTATTTTATAATTAATGGCAAAATATAAAGATTGAAATACTTCTAGAAAATAGGGAAGAAAAACTTTATTGAAACATTATCACACATAATAATTTCATTCTTTATTTAATTCTTTGTTCTTTGCTTCATTTAATTGCCTTCTCATTAACTTTGTTGTAAAAGTAGTATTAAAATAAAAGTCAATCTCCTCCATTAGGCCATACAACTTTCTCTATAAAATCCAAGAAAGCTGCCACTCTCGTATACAAGCCAGGAGTTGATGAGGCACAACCAAAGCCAGATGAAACCACACCCACCAGCCGGTAATTTTTATAGGATTCTTAAGGAAAAAGTGAAAGTCACTTAAAAGTCACTAGAAATTTATATAAAACTTTAATTGTTACCATCTACTATCAGGTTTAAAGGTCCTCCCGAGTCACCTTGACAAGCGTCTTTTATTTGATCCTTATCTTCGGCACAAAACTGTGTGCGTCTTATACCCTCTGGTATTCGTCTATTAAGGCCATAATCCGTAAAACTTTTGTTACAATGATCCAGGGGTGAAGTATGCAGTGGTGCTTTTAATAAAATATCAGAAAAGCTGCGTGCTAAAATTGAAACTTGTGGTAAACAAAATAAAAACTTCTTGAGAAAACGATAACTTACTGGTTGTATTAACGGTGCCCCAACCGGTTACCCAAAGTTTAATCTTTGTATCCGGATCTTTTTCATTTGTATACAGACAGACTGGATAAATGTATTCGCTAAATTCTACTTCACGCTCCAATTCCAATATGGCAATGTCATTGTAGGTCAAGCGAGTTGAATAATCGTCATGAATGTAAGTTTCCTTAAATAAATAATTAATGATTATTAAATTTTCCAAAAAATTTTAAGGAAACAGGCAATCTTTAACAAATAAAAATCGCTTGAAAATATTCATTGAACTGAAAAAATATTTTTTCCAAATTTTTAATATTTTTTAAAATAATAAAATGCATCACTGAAGGCACTTGACTAAAAAACTCACAAAACAGATTTTTTAAACCTTATTTTTTTAGCCGATTAAACAACAATTTTTTAGCTGAGCTGTTCGTTTTTGCCATAAACTCCAGCAGAGTTGCCACTTTCTATATAAAATATTTAAATGAAATGTCCACAAACACTAAACTTTCGTAGTCCCAGCTATAAAGATGCTACCAAAATAAATTGGACGGAAAGAACGTCTCTTTGAAATTATTTTTGAAATTTTCTATTTTAAAGTTAAAAATCCATAGGGCGTAATAGTCAAAACTCTAGTTATCTGAATGTAATCATACCGAAATATTGTGGAGCAGACGAAACAGCCTTTTCACTCTTTTAGATTGGAGAAAAACATTTGAAATGAATAATTAAAACTAGACTTTAGGCGGAGATGCCAATTTATAAAAAAAGTCCACTGGAAAGCTGATGTTTGTTAGCAGAACGAAATGAAAAGGAATGGAATGAAACGGAATGAAATGGAGTGGAAAACAAGGCAAGAAAGAAAATAACAGCATATGCAAATGAATTAAGTCCAAGTATGCAGAGTATCTGTGTTTCAGTAACTTGCAGGTGGGAACACCATTGCGGCAAATTCACAGCAAAAGGTATTTCGTGTCTAGCGTTGTAAGCCGCTTATTATGCGATCGGCGGTGTTTTTTCTTGGCTCTATATACAGGCTGTTGCAGAACCCAGCCAGACATCCATCAGAATTCAACCAGTCTTCCACCAGGTAACATAACATTTTGGTCCTTTGAGCTGGATTTGAACTAGCGACAAAATGTTGTGGAGTTTAACTTTGTGTTCTTTTAAAATTTCTTTTATTTTGTTTCGTTTTTCGTTTCTCAACTTTTTATCTTGTGTTCTTTGAAAATTTAAGCTGAAAGAGCTTAAGTAGCAGTTAATCGGCTCTGATCCTCCATGTTAAGAAATATGTTAAGTAATGACATAAACTACAATCTGGTAACACTCATGAATTATATGGTAAATAGAATGTAAAAAAAGCAGAAAATAAAAGGCAACTGAATTCTGACTTCGTGCAAAACATGACAGTGAAATAGGGCCAGGTAAGAGATATTTGTAGATAAGTCCAAAGAGTCGTCGCGAAGCTCTTGGCAGAAAATATACAGTTAAAGTACCATAAGTTAATAACTGCTTCGTTAGGAAAACACCTCTACCACATCTCAGCGAGGAAGATTGAAAGAAGCTAAAGATCTACTTTGCATGTGATTAGAACATGAATAAAGTTAAAAGATAAAATTTATGAGTCCAAGGGGTGCTTGTCTTAGTGTTGATATCAGTAACTACCAGTTAACAGGTGAAACTCGCTGTTAATAGGAGGTGTGTTAGCAAGCACTCAAACCCCTAAAGAAAATTTTAAGAGTTTCTCTCCTAAAATACGATATTCTTTAAACTTTCTGTTCATTAATTTTGTAATTTCAATATTTCATAATAATTCTCGAATAATAATTATTTGGGTCTTATTGCAATGTTTATCACTTATCGTAAATTCTAATATTAAAAAAGAGTTTTGATCACTTAATTTACAACAATTATTTCCTTCCAACAACTAACCTTTATCCTCAGTTCAAGGGCTGCTTTCATTTGATCTGCATCTGTAAAATTCACCACACCCAAACGTACAATTGAGGGAACATTTTCACGTTCTGAAACACAATGAGCTGCTGTCAAGACAAAACGTTTATCAATTAAAGTACCACCACATCGTATATCATAGGGTGGTCTATCATCGCCGCCAATCCGACTGTATCCAATGGCAGCCATATGAGGAAATTCTCCCAACTCGGCGGGTGTACCACCCAAAATGTGCGGTGACAGGGAGGCTTTAAGACCCCTTTCAATGCGGCGACAAGCTGGAATTTTAATAATTAAAAGTTTTATGAGCAACAAATTCCTTTCATCTTAAATGGCCACTAACCTCTTACAGCTGGTCTATCTGCAGTTGTCTTTGTATCTGGCCTCGTGGAAGATGAAGAAGGACTGGTACTGGAAAGCGAAAAAAAAACGGGAAATATTTAATCAAATCAAATAATTAGAAATAAATATTTTATATTAAAAATGTTAATGTAAATGGTGTTGTTTGATGTCTTAATATCAAAATGCGTATAAAAATTAGCAACACAATGATTTCATAAGCACCTTAATGAATTATTATTGTCATCGAAGAAATTTTTTTCATCTTCTGGCGGTTGACGAAATTCAAAAGGTTTAAATGGATCCAATACGTTCGAGGGCGGTGATTGTACATTTATAGCTGATCCACTATTGATTTGTTGTACAAATTGCTGAAGCTGTGAGGTAGATCGTGGTTCTTTTCCAGTTGCTTGCAATTGTTGAGGCTGTTGGACTATCTGTTGCCCAAATGTTTGCAAGGATAGAGGTTGGGGGTAAAAAAATTGAGATGGTTGATTATGATGTTGCGGTTGGGTAACAAAAACTTGTTCAGGTAATTGATGAAACTGTTGTTGTTGTTGTTGCTGCTGTGGTTGTGGTTGTTGCTTAAAAGCATGTTCAGCCTGACTATTTTGAGCTGGAACAATATTCATGCCCGAGTTGACTAAATTCTCATAAACCACTTGCGCAGGATTGAAGTCTGGCCTATGAACAAAATTATTGGACCAAGTCTCTATTACCACAGGTTGTTGTATGAAACTTGTAGATGGTGCCACATCTAAATCATTTCCGCTTATTTGATGCTCTACAGCAGGTATTATTTCAAACTGTCCTGGTACTTGGAGATTTGTCAAACCCATTTGTTGATGTGGTGTATGAAGTCCAGCATATTCCAATTCAGGATTGTTATTATTTTCTTGAGTTGATAACCACACAACCGGTTGCGGAATATTTATTTGGGAAGCAGAAGGATTGCCTTGATTAATAGAAGGATTTTGTGGTTTATTAACATTAAATACATTTGCTATAGACTCATCGAGAGTTATATCGTTTGGTTTTTCTGGTTTAATAACAGCTGAGGGCTCCGCGTGAACATTGACTGTTGTGGAGGTGTCAAACACATTTTTAATAAGATCATCTATATTCTTATCGTTATCATTATTGTTTTTAATTTTGTTATTGTTACTAGTGGAATCACTTGCATGTAAATTGTTTGGATTTTGATCCTGCATATTGTTAACAGGTCTACCAGGTCTACGATTTTGTGTGTCATCTTCAACCACAAAATTATGAGGTTTCATATTGTTTTCAAGAAAAACAAAACCTTGATTTTGATTTCCCATCCCAAAGCCATTTCGAAATCTGCCATTATTATGTGAACCACGACCGTTATTATTGCCACGACCTGGATTATTAGGTGGACCTCTGCCCATATTGAATCCTCTATTAAAATTTTGCTGCTCATTAAATAAATCCCTTCCATTATTTGGCTGACCCCAACCAAAATTTCCATTACCATTTCCATGGAAACTATTGCGACCGTTATTGTGACCTCTAGCGTGCTCAGGGTTAATATTATTTCCACTTTGTTCGAAATTCAATTGATTTAAATTGACTGGTGCGTTATTGAAATTATCCTGACTGTTACCATTCGCTGTATTAAACGCCTGATTAGTTGGATTATTATTTGGTCTTGTTGTCTCCGAATTTGTATGACGTTCTTGTTTGCCGCCACCATTTTGATTTCCGCCCAGCAAAGCATTAAAATCAAAAAAATCCGAACTTGCATTCAATCTCTGCTCTCCTACAATTAAAGGTTTGATGGTGGTAGTTGTTGTTGTTGTTGTGCTTAACAAGTCCAACCAGAAATCTGGCACGGCTGTTGTCGAACTGGTGCGATTTTCCAATAAATCTAACCAAAAATCTTTTACAGAAACCGGAGTTGTTCTTGTTGTTCGGAACTTTAGTTTGTTAAATTTTTGTCGTTTAGTGAAGGGAGGAATGAGGAGAGAAGATTAAAAAGAAGCAAAAGTTATTAAATGGCAGAAACCAGTAACCAATTTATTAAAGAGAGAGAGAGAGAGAGAGTGAGAAAGGAGAGAGAAAGAATTGCTACAAGGAAATACGGGATTAGTGGGATAATGAGGGAAATGTTAATAAATATACACTGAGAAAAAAATCACATTAGCAGAGGCATTTTTTTTTCTTTAATTTAATTGGTTAAAAAGCGTTATCATGAACTTAATAAGTTATAGTAGAGTTTTTTTAACAAATTTGGTCACAATAACAGTTTGAGATCGAAAAAAAAATTTTTGTTTTGTTGTGCAAATTTATTATTTGACACGCGACTCTCAAAATATTCTGAAAAATATTTAATTCAATTATTACTTTGATTCCTTTAAATAAGAATACTTCATGCGTTTTTCATAAAATATTTATTATTTGAAACTAGAAATGACATAACTCATCAATGGAGATAGAAGACTTTTATCTTTTCCAATCCAAATATTGGGTAGAATCATTTAATAGAAAGTATCATCAGAGTAACATTTCATACATTTCTACGTCGACTTTTATATATCAAATCAAAAGAATAAAATCAAATCTGTTTCACAATTTAATTTCGAATTTATTATTTTCAGTGTTTATTTAATTTACACATTATGAAAAATGAACGTTTGTACAGAGTGGCATTATGCGTCTACTTACTCAGTGAAACGATCTTCTTTTTCAACAGTGGTCGTTTCGTTCCTTCTTATTACTGGACAGCAAATTAATTCTTCTCTAATGCCAAAACCACAACTCACTACCTCGCGAATTGTATACTCTCCGCTGTCAATTAAAGTCTTAATAATGGGACACTCATCCCACTCTTTACAAATGCCAGGCTGTCTTTTGCTAACACAGCTATCGCCTTCTAAAACAAAACACACATTGAAATATTCAAAGCAGCTTGAAAAGAGATATTTATTAACATACAACACACTCACATTTAAGAGAACAACTAAACTCTCTTAAATAAACAATAATGAACTCACAAATACATGTAAGAATTTACAATTTTTGTATGAAAATATTTCAACTTAAATGAAGTTAAAAAATCTCACTTACTAAATTTGGCAGCATTTGTTGTTTTTATTTGTTGTAACAGCATAATGAACACTAGTAACCAGAGCATCATCATCAACACTATTTTTTGCACAGAGTGACTGAAATCATTTCTATTTGTTATATTTCCTTGTGGCATTTTCTTTGGTTTTTTTAAGGTCTTTTCGTTTAGATTTTTTTATTATTTACAATTTTTATTAAAGTTTTTAATTATTTAATCGATTTTCAAAAAAATGTATTTTCCTTAAAATCATTGAACAGCGTAAATATTTTTTTTAGAAAAAATAACTTTTTCTATTTTAAAACGTTTAAAGAGAATAAAGTTTATTAAAGTAGTGGGAGATTTAGTTTTATATTAATTTCTTCAAGTGTTTATTTAAAATATTTTTATTTATTGTCAAATTTAAATTTTTTTTTAATCGACTTTTGCAAACTTGAAAATAAAAATTTCAATGTCAAATGGTTGTAATAATTAAAATAATCAGACGCTTCGGAAAGCATCATCAATCAATGTAATAAACTATCCACTTTGAATTGTTTCCTTATAAGAACAAGGTGATATCTTAAGAGGTGTTAATTAACATTAAAACTGCTGCTTGCACACACATGCAGTAAGACAATTAACTTAAATAATTTTAATCAAAAAATCTAAAATTCCCATAGAAATTATTCTTATCGGCGTTTTAAAAAATATTAAAATTAAAAAATAATATTTATGGAATTTTAACTTTAAAAGTAACTTAAATTTTGAGATCTTATCAAACCGAACAATTTTTTAATAAACAAATTTTTTTTTGTGTTTAGAAATGTAGAAATATTTTTTCGATATCTGAAAAATGCCCATCATTTAGAGAAAATCAAAAAAAATCAAACAAAATGCTTAAATAGAAAAATCTATATTCAAATAATTTTATCGAATTCCGCCTTCAAACTGAGAAAGAAATGAAATTACAAAGTTTCCATTAAAAAAAAATTGTGATCACCTATAAAATGTATAAAAGTGAATTTTTATAATAAAAAAATTTATAAAAACTTAGTTTTAATCCCAAAAAAATTAATTTTTCTATTAAAAACTTTAAAACTTGATTTTGTTGCAAACTGTGCATCTTAGAGCTTAAATAAACAGAATTTGTGATCACCTATAAAAAATACAAAACTTAATTTTTATAATAAAAAAAATTATAAAATTTAGTTTTAAACAAAAAAAAATAGTTTTTCTAATAAAAACTTTGAAACTTGATTTTGTTTCATGCTATGTGTCTTAGAGCTTAAAAATCAATATCTGTGATCACCTATAAAATGTATTAAAGTGAATTTTTATAACAAAAAATAAAATAAATTATAAAAATTCAGTTTTGAACTTAAAAAAATTAATTTTTCTATTAAAAACTTTTAAACTTGATTTTGTAGCAAACTATGCGTCTTAGAGCTTAAATAAAGAGAATTTGTGATCACCTATAAAATGTATAAAAGTGAATTTTCATAATAAAGAAACTAAAAAAAAATTATAAAAGTTCAGTTTTAAACCAAAAAATAATAATAATAATAATAATAATAATAAACATTTTTATATTAAAAACTTTTAAACTCTATTTTCTTGTAATTTATGCATTCTAGAGCTTAAATAAACAAAATCTGTGATCACCTATAAAATGCTCCCAAAAATAAACAAAAACTTAAGCAAACTTAGTGAAAATTTTAAAAACAGTTTTGGTTAAATTTTTAAATAAAATTAGGCCAACGTGTTCGGCATGTAAAAAAATCTTAAAACTTATTTATTTCAGCTGTCTAATTTGGAAATAAGATTTTGAAAATTAATTTTTTTGCTAATTTACTATTTTGATTTTTGAAAAAAAACAACATGAAAAAAATCACAGGTAACAACATATGTATGTGTTTTGTGCATTCGGTTATGCCGAATATTTTATACCCTTCATCATATTTTTATTCATAGTTTAGTAAAGTAACTCTAATAAAAAAAAGCAAATATTGCAGTGACAGGGGATTAAAAATAATTTTACATAAAAATATCACCGACTCTTAATAGGTTAAGCATTAAAAAAAAACTTTAGTATTTCCTGCAAAATCTGTTCAAAAGCTTTTAAATAATATCTATATTGATATCTTAAAAAATATGTTGCAAAATCGTACTTTTCTTTGAAAAGTCCAGAGGCCCATAACTCGGAAAATATGGGCGAGCACCACTTTTTTTACTTAATATTTTTTTCTTATTTTTTTAATTCTCTATTGCACCATATGTTTGTTTTTTTGATTGGGGTTCCTTTACTGTTCCAAATGAAATGGCGTAGTGTCTTGCCCGCTGCCTCAAAAGGCATGAACCGATCTTGTTGATTTTTAATAGCAACATTTTTGAAACTATGTCTGATCGATTGGCGTATTAAAATTTTCTTTAGCTCATATAATGTTGGCAAAATTGATTTAATCACTAACATTGACGGACTTACGAGCAGACATACATCGTTCAATCGACTTCGGTATGCAAAAGAACTCAGAATAAATATGCTTTATGGGGTCAGAAATGGATATTGTAGAAAATACAAACGAAATAACGAACTTTGATAAAATTTCTTATTTTAGTTTCTGAATTATTTTGTACAATTTTTTTTTTTTTTTTAATTTTTAAAAGATTTTTTTTTAACAAAACAAACGTTTTATCAATTTTGAAAGACCTAAACCCACTCCAAAAATATTTATAATTCATTTTTATTTATTTAGTTATTTAATTTTTACACATTTTTTATTTATTTCCCCTTTATTCTTAATTGACACATTTTACGATGGTTATAATCAAATTGAACATTCATTTCAAGTGCATTTTGGCGACTTCGTTGCTGTGGCCAGTCAACTGCGTTAAATGTTCTTTTAAAGTTAAAAATAAAAATAAAAAATTAAACCAGTTTTGAACCGGCTTCATTATTGTTTTCTTATGTTAATTTTTGTTTACAAAAGAACAAAATTGTAATTTTGTTACGAATTTCAATAGTATTATTCATCAAAAATATTACATTACATTCTGCCTTTTTTTATAATTTTATTGAATTTATTTAATTTGAATTTAAATTTAAATTATTGTTTTTTTTTTGTTTATTTATTTATGTAAATCACCTTAAAGGAAAGAAAAAAAATTAAAAAAATTGGGTAATTCTTTCTAATCAAATTACTAAATAATGGGTTTTTTTACATTGAAGTATACATACATACAAACATACATACATACGTACGTACGTACGTACATACATATATGTGTGTGTATGTATGAGTTTAATTAAAATATTTTGTTTTGTTATTTAAAAAAAGGCAAAAAAATCTCTTTAATAATTATTTGTAAATAATAAATTGTTTTTAGGACATATAAATTAAATTGTCTTTTTTATATGTAAAAATATGTATGTATGTATGTATGTATGTATGTATGTGTATGTGCTTATATTATTTTCAATTGATAACAATTTAAATTTTTTGTTAAAACGTGTTGCCAGACTTGAAAAATTCTTGTCATTCTGACGATTTCTTAAGAATCTTTTAAATTTAATTAAATTAAATTTAAAACCAGCAAAATATAATGCAACATTTTTTATTCAACCAACTAATTTTTTATAAATAGGGACACAAGTCAAGGCGAATTTATAACTCTCACGGCGAAAATGAATACAACACTGCGAAAGAAAGATGTATATTTTGGTTTTGTAAAAATCGTCGGAGATTATAAATTTTCACAATCGAAGAAGGAAAAATCATAAATGAATTAATTTTAAAAAATCGTGCTATTTTTTATATCGATTAAATTAATAAATCACCGATATTAATTATTGAGGTGAAAGCACGTCTCGATGGCCATTTCGTTACTGCTCACTTAAATTATCGTAGTGTTGTTGTGATATTTTAATTTTCATATTTTTTTGAGCTGTATAAAAGAGCCGAAAAATAGTCAGACGTGTGCAGTGAATAAAGAAAAATAATATTATTGTTGGTTATTGTTGTTTTTGCTTAAACTTTGGTTTTTGTCTTTACTTTATTGTTTGGAAGTTTCCTGAAGAGCTAAGTGAGCGGTAGCAAAATGGCCATCGAGACGTGTTTTCATCCTCAATAATCAATATCGGTGATTTATTATTTATTCGGGATAAAAAATAGCACGGTTTTTTAAAATTAATTAATTTAATTTAATATTCCCGGAGTTTAATTTAATGAAAAATCTTAAAGTTACCTGGGGTATAAAGGCCACCTGTTTTTAATATTTGAAGTCAATACTGATTGATATACCGCGCTTCCGTGTTATTTTGATAAAAATCAAGCTGATACTGAAACAGCATCTACTAAATTGTAATTTTAAAACTATTTTCTTCGACAATGATTACCGTACATAGTAACTGTTTTTTATTAAATTTTTTTGTTTTGAGTTTTTGCCATTATAAATGTTTTAGTGATTTCACTACGAGTCATACACATTTTTAATGAGCAAAATAATAAATCCAAATTCAAAACTCCAAAAATATTTAACATTTTTGTTTTAGTTTCATGTCTTAACTGTCAATAATACAAAACTTTATTTAAAAACCTTACAATTCAAAAAAATAGTAATACATAACATATAATATAATATAATATAATATAATATAATATAATATAATATAATATAATATAATATAATATAATATAATATAATATATAATAATATTTCTTCGTTGATTTCTTTGACGATTTTCTATGCAAACTTTAGTGATATTATATCAATTTAATCTGGCAACATCGGATACAAATATTAAATTCACAACAGCCTTTGTTCTTTTAAAATAATAAAATTAATAACAAATATCAAGAATCAAGAATCAAAGGATTCATTTTAAAGATTTTGTAAGGAAGTTGTCTGAAACCTTGCAACATTTGCAAAAACAGCCTTTTTAAGTTTAGCATGAATAAAATAAATAAGGTCGTTATAAAATATATCCCAGCGTCCCTTTTATGTTTATAATCCATTACCTTTAAATTCAAAACAAGAAAAAATCGCAGTTGTAAAACACAATAGAACGACAAGGATATAAAAACGAAGTCGTTCACTTTTGCCACTGAAAGTACAAAATTTAATATCTGAGTATGAAAAAGCTTTACTCTTTATGGTTGTATAGCCGCATTCAATTCTTTCTTTGCATATGAACTCAAGATCTGGTGCCGATGTGTCATAAACTTTGTCTAACTTATGTATTATTTTCGAATTTCAGTTAGATTTTATTGATATGGAAACGCATTTTAAATATTTTTCATTCCGTTTGTAATTTTCACAATATCCATTTCAGACTCCATAAATTCTAAGCCCTTATGCAGAGCGAAATCGATTAAGCGATGTCCGTCTGTTTGTCCGTGTTAGTGTTGAAATCAACTTTGCCAAGACACTAGATGAACTAGAAAAAAATTCAAACACGCCAATTAATCAAACACAGAGTCGAAGATTTCGCTATTAAAAAAAGCAAGATCGGTGTATGCTTTTTGGGGCAGCGGGCAAGACACTACGCCTGCCTCTAATTTTTCATTTGGATCAGTAAAGTAGCCCCTATCAAAAAAAACAAAAATATGGTGCGATAGAAAATTAAAAAATAAGAAAAAAATATTAAGTGAAAAAAGTGGCGCTCGCCCATATTTTCCGAGTTATGGGCCTCTGAACTTTTCATTGAAAACTACAATTGTGCGTTAATTTTTTAAGACATCAATATGGGTATCGTTTAAAAGCTTTTGTAGAGATCCTTCAGAAACTACAGAATCTTTAAAAAAATACTTAACCCATAAAGAGCCGATGACATTTTTATATAAAATTATGTATCGTTCTTAATTTTTTATTTTTCTTCTCTGCCTCCTAAGCATTTTTTTTATTGGAGTTACTTCACTAAACTAGATTTACACAAATGGTGAAGGATGTACTAATCGAATTGTGTAGAGACAAGACAAGATATGACACTGACCCTCAAAAGTATTGCAGTAATGTAGATGCTGTAATCAAGGTGGTAATCACGTAGACGATAAACCTGGTTGGCCAGGGTTCGTCCCCTGCGGCAACCAAAAAATAAAAGTGTTTATTATAAAGATACATATTCAGAATTAACACTAAGCATGCAGCCTCATTCGTCGGTACTTCTTCATAGCATATTCGCCGGCGAAGTAAAATAACTCTCTATCTTTCACCACCTGCCTTATCTCTCATCTATACCTTTTCTAAAAGAATGTAGCACGATTACGAAAATAATTACGATATTTTAGTTTTATGAAATGAAACCTGCTTTAAAACAGGTACTACGAGCGGTAAATAAAAATAAATTGTTCTTAAGACAAGAGAGAGGATCTATGAATTGAGGTCACTTTATTTGAATTTTGATGGACAAACTAACGAAATATCGTTTACAAAATAATGCCATTCTCTAAAAAACTATTAGAATAACAAAAACAGTATAACAGTGAATACAGTTTTGTAAATCGTCAATAAAGAAAACTCTTATTCAAATCCCTTTTCTTTATGAACTTGAATTATTTGTAGAATAAAATTTATTTTTTTATAACTTTTAAAGATGCAGCTCTAAACAAAATTTATTTATTTTTATTTTTTTTTTCTTTATATTAACGCACACAAACACACACTCTTAAATACGGAGATAAAATCAGTCATTGATCGTTTAATTTAATTTTTTTGCCAACTTTTTTTTTCATTTTATAAGACAAATTATCAATAAATTCTTAAATAAAATGATGCTGCATGTATACACTTTTCAATTCATTTTGTTTTATTTATTTTTTATTATTTTTAATTGTTTTTAATTATTTATTTATATTTAATTTTTTTTAATTCTTTTTCGTGTTATGATGCACTCAACTCACTTTATTATCGATTAAATTTAAATATACAATCAGTCGTTTGATCATTCCAATGAACGTTTGTTGACCGGACAATAACAAACACAACCGTTTCAAAACTTGCTTCGCCAAAAACTGAGCTGACAAGTGAATTCAGTGATCTTGTCATCACACAGCAAAGATCCGCTTAAACTTGTACTCAGTCGCTGAGTCTAAAAATTATTATGAAAAATGAAAACAGAAAAAAAAACAAACAACTAAAATCAATTCATTTAATGAAAAATTAAAGAGAAGTCAGTTTAAGTCTCTATTGAAATGAGTTTTTGTGGTCAGTTGTTATTTTCGAACGTGCAAAATATATTGAAACCTAAACACATGTGTATGTTTGTATGTTCATATGTATGTTGTGTGTCTATGGCTGTATTAGAGTATCTTCCAGTTGGTCTACATTTATAAACTTTAAATACAAAATAATTCTTTACATAATTTTTACATACACACATACACACATAAACATATATATGTATGTAATACATATACAAATACACAACTCTTAATCATCTATACATGTGCAAAATTTATTAAATAATATTGAATGCTGTAAAGTTTTTATAGAATTCTCTACCAACACACTGTTCGAATTATATTTTGTATAGAAAAAACAAAAAAAAAACCGGCCAATGAATCATTGATTTATTCAAAAAATATTAAAGTTCCCACAACCACAACAATCGTCAGACGTCATATTTAAAATGTGTTTGAACTATTGTTGACATTGATGGACAATTCTAAAGTTGTTAACTCGTCTTGCTGTTTATGTTTATAAATTATACGAGAAGCGTTCAAAATGCCGCGAGCGTTTTAAAATTTATTATTTATCAATGTATATTTTGTCCTCAACTTCTTTGTATAACAAGAGTTATGTTTTGTGTTTCAATCGCATACAAAACAAACAAAAAAACATGGTTGTAGCATGGTCACAAAAATCATATTATTATTACAGAGAACAATATTTAGTTGCAGTAAATATATGATAATTGATATTCTTCAAATTTAATCATAAAATGGCTCCTACATACAAAAAGCTTAACTAAATAATTTTCGCTTAAACTCTAACCATAACTAGACTTGTGTAGTTCATAAGCGTACTAGTTCATTTAAACAATTCCATAAATTGAACTAAGTTAACTAGTTTATACTTTTAAGTGTATCTAGTTCATTTTTAACTAAACTTTGTAATTAAACTACCAGACAAGATCAACTAGAATCCATGACTGTGTTTCCTGGTTGACTATTTTGAATATGAAATTAGTGCTGCCATGCATTTTATTTTACATACGTTATGGCAATGCTACGATGTTGTTGCCATCATATTTTGAAAAGAACATTTAAACTCAAAGAGCTTTTTAACTGAAGAAAGCGTTTAAACTTAAAGTTGATAAGTACGAACAATGCGTCAACAGAACATTTGAACTAAAAGAGATTTTGAACTAAAAAGAGGCTTTGAACTAAAATTTGAACTAGTTCATTTTTAAACTTTGAACTAAAAAAAGCGATCACTAAATTGAACTATATGAAACAAGTCTAGCCATTTTAAAAATATTAAGATTTTTTCATCATCTAAAAGCTTTTCTATTATTACTATTTCGGTGATTTGCTTGTCATTCCGTTTGTAATTTCTACAATATCCATTTCCGACCCCATAAAGTATATTTGTTCTGTGTTCTTATGCATTGCGAAGTGGATTGAGTTATTTCCGTCTGTCCGTCTATGTTAGTATTGAAATCAACTTTGCTAGGGCTAGAGAAAAATTTAAATACGCCAATCTATCAGACATAGTATCGAAATAAGTGCTATTGGAGCAAGATCGGCCATTTCCCTCGAGGCAGTTGCCTTAAAACCACTCTTGCCTCTAATTTTTCATTTGGAACAATGAAGTAACTTCAATCGAATAAAACAAAAATATGGGACGATAGAGAATTAAAAACGTAAAAAAAACATCCAGTGAAAAAATTCGCGCTCTCCCATATTTACCGAATTAAGGGCCTCTGAAATTTTTAGAAAAAAGTTCGATTGTGCATCATATTTTTTAAGATATCAAGAGCTGGTGAAAAGTTATATATCGTACACAAAATTTGATCACAAAAATATGGTTGTGTGGCATTTGTTCTAGAATTTTCGAATTTTATGACAAATTTAGGTGAAGCAAATTTTATATAATTTGTTTTCTAAAAGACAAATTGTAAGTCAAAATAATACCGAGATATTTATATTCTTTTAAATTTGAGCTTTATTTTCTCTATATTTCCAAGAGTGACCAAGATTCGCGTACCAGTTCTGAAAACTTAAACATGTTTAAATTTACTTTTAATAGAAATTTCTTGTCAAAAATAAATAAATAAATTATAAAAAAATATAAAGATTAAGAATGAATTAAATGTTAATATTTTTTGACCTTTTTTTATAATTAATTTTTTTTTTCTAATTTAACAAGAATTAATTCAATTTTTAAATATTGGCCCATATTCATAGTTAAAATAAAGTCTACTTTTAGGGAGCTAAAGTCGGTTTTACTTTAGAGTAGACTCTAACTCATTCAAAGACAATTTAAAATATATTTTTGGCGTTGAAGTCAACACTAAATTTAAAAATAGCTAAAGCTGTTTTTAACTCATTTTTCCATAATTATTTTATTTGGTTTAAGAACACAATACTCTTTATCTGATTTTTGAACCAAAGTGAACAAAATAACAACAGGGTTACTTTTTTCTAATGTTTGATTAGAAATTGTATGAAAACATTTATCAAACTTAAGTTGACACCCAGTTAAAGTCTATTCGACTTAAAGTATGCTTTATTTTCGACTATGAAAGCAAAAAAGATAATAAGAGCTTTTTAATTTAGAGTATACTTTAGCACGAGTCGACTTCAGTATATGACTGTGAATATGGGCGACGCTGCCGCCTTATATGAATTCGCCGTGATACTAATCATTAATTTTTTTTTTTTTTTTTTTTTGAAAGAGAAGTAGCACTTCAGGCAATAATGCCTATTTAGTTATTTTTGTAACCGTGCTACATTCTTTAGGAAAGGGATAGATGAGAGATAAGACAGGTGGTGAAAAGAGAAAGATAGATATAGCCAATTTATTAGTTATTTTACTTCGCCGGCGAATATGCTATTAAGAAGTACCGACAAAATTACAAAAAGTAGGCGTAGTATGACAGTTCGTTTGAAAAACGTAAGCCAAAACGTCTCCAAATTGGTTTGAGAATTTTTTTTACTCGTAAAGTCATATTATAATATAATTATGGTTACATTTAACAATGTTAATGCTGGACGACAATACTTTAATCATGTTTTTTTTGCCTGTGTCTTCATCTGTGTTATAGACATAAAGCCTGGAAGAAAGCTTTTGTTTAATAGTTGGATTTTTTTTTTTTCCTTTTGTGAAATTTCTTTTTACTTATTTATTACCATAGGAAAGATAGTTATTCAAATGCTTGGCAGCTATAAATATCATGTAAGCAAAAAAAACACTTTATGAAGTTCTTTCTCAAAAAATTCTCACAAGTTTTACCGCCTTTAAAATACTCCTATGATTCAAAATATTATCTCTGAGGCATATGATTGAAAGAAAATTTAAAATTTACAAGAAGTAAAATCCTCTTTTTCTCTCCGTGTATCCAAATCAACCGCACTTAGCACAGTAATGCGTTAAATTTCCGAAACTGTTAGAAATGTTTGGATTGTTCTGAAAATGGCAAATATTAGAAGAGTAAAATCCTATTTTAGCTCCAGAACAGATATGTATATGAGGCCGTAGATTTGCTCGGATGCACCTGAACTCCCCATCATGTGTCTCACAGACAATTGGATACTGAGGTTTTCCAATACCTGTATCCTGTTTAAGGCAAAATTCAGCGATATAATAAAGGCTGCCTAAAGAATTAAGGATGTGGAGATAGTAGCCAGGATCATCAAAATTCAATACATGGACTTGTCTCCATCTTATCTTGACTTAATGCTCGAAATGGCTCAAACTTCTACGAAGCAAGAACAATTAGGCAGGGTTGCTGCTGAACAGAATCTGTGAAAGAGAGGTTAAGAAGGTGGCACTCAAATGGTCAATGATTGTTACTTGTAAAATTTTCAGGGTTTAAACAAATAATTAAAAACTGCCAATTTATGTTTAATTCTTGATTTATTTATTTTATTTTATTCTATTTTACGATTTCTGTTAATCAAGCCATTTTTGTTTCAATTTTAGTTTTTACCCGATCATTTTAAATTTAATAATTGATTGTTTTTATTGCTTTTTTGAAATTACGATTTTTGGCAAATTTATGATTTTTAAATTAGTTGAAGTTTGCAATTTAAGATTTTTTTTTTTTAATTATTGATTTATTTTTTTATTTTGTGCTGTTTCAACTTTTGACATAATTTTTTGTGAATCTATGAGTTGTTAGTAAAATTTGTTTTTCTTTTATATCTTAATATCGAATATTGCAAGAAATTATAAACGAAATAATAATCTTACGTGTCCTCACCATTTCAGCTGCTTGTTTGGATACGAAATTAAAATTAAATAAAATAAAATAAATGAAATTAAAATTAAAATCAAAATCAAAATCGAAATTGATAGCGTTAGCGTTAGTGATATTTTCTTACTCAACATAATCAAATCAATTTTATTTCGATCAGTACTATTGTTCGACGTCTTTTCTATAACAACGCTTCAAACACTTACTTTGAGATTAATAATGTCATGCTGTCGACAAGAAATTTTTGACTATCTTTTTCGCCTCTAACTTAACGTTATAGTTAGCTTTTGTGGAAATAATCTCCATGACATCCACATTGATTATATGTCTTCCTGGGACACGTTCCTCTTTGATTTACATCCCAAAAAAGCATAATTTTTATATCGATTAGATTACTTTCGGAGTTTCTGTCACCTGCTTCAAGCCTTCCTCTCACCATTCAAGCATAACCATATCTGCTGTCAGTTTTTCCTATTGTAGCATCGAAAACAAATAATATTAATTAACCTCCTTTTGTTATCAGTTTCTGTTATTTATTTTGAATTTTATTTTTGCAATTCGCACAAGTGTATTTTTCGTTTTATAATTTTTTTTATTAAAACATTTTAATTTAAATAAATAAGAACGAATAAAAAATATTTCTTAATGGGTCAAGTTCTTGAATCAATTCATTTTAATTATTTTCATACGAGGGTGTGTCCATCAATTTTATTGGCAACAATAAGGGTTTTCAAAAATTTTTTTTCAGCTGCAAAAGATTGCTGTTTTTGTGGGTTGGATCATCTGCTAAGAGCATTTCTACAAAAAAAATAGTTTCTCAGCATCATCTTAAAATTGTAAAAATTTAAAATTCTGCGTTAATACTTTTTATAATACACGTGCCCTTAAGTGACTGGCAAGTTAAAATGCCGAAAATGATAAAGGTCACGGTCCTAAATAAACCAAGCTGTTGACAAGAATAACACAAAATTAGGTTGCTCTCAAGCCTAAGACCAATAAGGTGGCTGATTCAGTAACTTCTTTAGAATTTTGCATTTTTAATCTTAATAATTAATTTTCTTTGACAGCTCAAGAAGATTTTACAAAAACAAAATACACGTAAAACCTTATGCAGTCACCTGGCATCAATTCGCCGTGTATCTATTAATCGTTGAAATCCATTTTTTGCTGCTGCCTTTAAAATACGCTCACGTTACAATTAAGGGGGTTTGGTACAATTTCTTAATACAAATATTGTGATATTGTGCATCGGCTGCGACATATTTAAAACTTTTAAGGATTGTTTGGCCCCAATCGTCATTACTAACTTGAGCAATTTCTGAAACACTATTTTTCATAACTTTCGCAGACTACAAACATTATTTCGGTCACATGAACGAGTCTGCTTTTGGTCAGATAAAAACTCTGCTGTTATGTCAGTAGTACAAAAAAATAATGATTCTTGAATGAGAACGTTGGACGTGCAGGTCGCAGTTGTACTTGAGAAGTCGTGTTATCGCTTCCCCAAGTAAATCTGTAGCAATTAACTTCTCATTATGTTATCGTTTTTGAAACACAGCATGAACCACTATCGATTATAATTTATTCATTTTTTTATTTTTTTAAGCATTTTACGGGGGGAAAGTTAGAACATAAATTGTAGGAAATTTTCTCTACAATTGTTTCGTATATTTTTCTATATATTTTTCCTCTAAAATTCCTCGAAAAGATGTTATTAACAAAAAACTACTTTAAGGTGACTTTTCCAATATGGTTGCGTGAGATGGCCAAGTTGAAATATAGAAACAGCACATTAAAATCTATAAAATTGTCAATGAATGGGCTAAAAAATATTATTTGTTTTAAAATCTAAATATTTATTAACAGAAAAAAAATTATTTATTTGTTAAATATTTTTTTTTAATTGGCAAAAAACAAGGAGTCCACAAAATTAAGATTAAAGACTGCATTTTCAAACAAAAAATGAAAATAAACACGCGTGTTACGTGCCTCAATTGGCACAACAGCTGTGATGCCAGCTAGCTCGTCAGCACCACCAGGGCAGGTCCCAACCCACAGCTGCAGCCCAGAGACAAATAACCAATAAATAAAACACAAAGTTACAAAAAAAAACTACTAACTAAAAAAAAAAACACAGGGAAACACTTAAGAGGGAGAACAAGATGATGGTGTTCCCCACTGGCCCACCCGACCTAGGACTCCTGCTCCAACTAAACGTTTTCTGGGCCCCCTAGTCCACACACACACACACTTACTTAGGCAACTTACCTCACATCAGGCCGAACCTCACCCTGAAACAAAAAAAATTAGCACGAACACATAATGGTTCAACACACAAAACAAATTACATATTTATTATTAAAAAAAACTTAAAACTAATAAAAATACGAAATTAATGCAAAAAAAATTAAAATAAAAAAAAAAATGTTTATATAAAAGAAATTTGTTTAAAAAAAATGGTTAAAATATAAATAAAATATTAATTAGAAAAAATAAAAAAAAAACTAAACAAATGCCTGAGTGCAAAATTCGGTTTTCTTTGTACCCGGAAACTCTAAAAAAAACTAATTAATGCTTAATAAAGCCAGACACAATTCGTCATCCCGGAAAACACCGGGAAACAATAAGGAACAAATATGGTCACTTTATACTCCTACCTAAACGAGCTCTTTTAGGGGGTTGGCAACACTTCCGAACTTTCAAACTTATTGTTCCCTAATCTCTTCCGGTTTTACCGAACCGGGTCTATTGTGCACCGAAAAACTTTAGAACCGTACAACAACAAAAAAAACACTCACGATTATTTTGGACTTAAGGCACTGTTTTTACAAAAAAAAAATTACTTACAAAAAAAAAACGATATATACTTTTAATCACAAAAATTATAAAAAAAAAACAGATTCTAATATTAATTGTTAATAAAAAACACAATTTAATTTTATCTTTTCATAAAAAAAACACGAACATGAGACGAAATATTTGTCGGTGTCCCACCGAATAATCGTTGGTGTTCGGCCAAATAACTGTTGGTGTCCGGCCGAATATTTGAAAAAAATGGCAATGCTGAAGGAGGCGCTTATTACGGAGGCCTCAGCGCACGGGTTGTTTATATAAACTACGAAGACAATAATGGCCGACTTATCTCTTAAGGACCGTAAGTTTTCTGTGCCACAAAATAAAACATGGCTACAACCACTTCCTCACACCAATATAAAATAAATTATCTTTGTTACCTGTGATCTCTCCCAGTTTTCTACCCTTACAGAGCGCCAACACAATCCCGCACAAATCCCCACCGTAAGTTGATGGAGGACGCTTGATGCACAGCCTCGCTCCTGCCAAGACTCGGACTCTTATCCTGATACACCAAAAAAAAACACCTGCACACGATCACCACAACACAAAAAAAACACCAACATATAAGGATCATTCATTCATTGTTTGAATAATTTATCTAACTCACTTAATTTACTGCACTTATTTTCACAAAATTTTTGTTTGAACAAATAAAAAAAATTTGACAAAAATTTATTTTTATTTAATAAAAATTTTTGAAAGAAAATTAGCTATTAAAAAAAACTTGTCTTTCAATAAGACGGCAAAAAAACACCTTTCACTTGAGAAACACTTTTTACTCTACTTATTGCTGTCACAATGGCGAATTTTTCCTTGCATCACATCTATTTATAACTCTCTCCTTTATTCGAAACTACCGCTTACTTAACGAATATTCTATTCTTAATCCCCTATTCATAGCTCTTTTCTCACATTTTTACTCGTTCCTAGATATAACATCCCTGCACTTAAATTTATGATCCACCATCGTTTTTACACAACAAAACAGCTGTACACACGGACTAACACAGACTACCCGCCCCACGCTAACCATCCGCCAAAAGTAAACCAACCACCAACACAACAAGTTCATTAAAACAAAACAATCAAACAAAATAACTAATTAAACAACCAAAACTAACAATCATAAACTAAAATTAACAAATAAATTTCAACAAGCACAAAACAAACAAACAAAAGGTAACAAACAACATAATACTTTCAAAAAATATTACATAAAGAAAACATCAAGCAAAACAAAAGAAACAGAAAACAAGAAAATACAAAGTTAAAACAAACAAAACACAAAAAAAAAACGTTCTCACTCATCCTTACAAAAAAAAACAGTATCAACAAAACAACATCTACAGTGAAAAATAATCACTGTCCATCCGCCGGCAACACAACCAACCCCAAGTGGCCAGTCTCCAGGTAAGTAAATCTCAACCATTTTCCCTTACCCCTTCCTCAAACTGCCTCTTTTTCTCTCTTTTGCAGCTGGACTATCATAACCCGCAACAACGCACCGGGGCTACCAAGTCGACGCCAGTAGGACCGGTGTGCGGGATAAAAGAAACACATAAGCCTCTGAGACACTCTTCAAAAACCAACGTGGGGAACTCCCACGCCCTGTCGAGTCTCAAGCCGGGCACTAAGGTAAGTCAACATTATAATTACCTATTAAACCCCCTTATAATAGTGCTGAAAGTCGCAAAAAAAAAAAAAAAAAACAGTTCACTTAAAAATTGCGCGAGTCGTGTCCCCTTACCTATGTACACTACTGTATGCGCATACATATATAAGTATTCACCCAGTAAACCTCCAGCCTGATTACTATTCACCACGCGAATCAAAACAAAACATCATAATCCCCATGTTGGCGTTTTTCTGTTCGCTGGGTTTAATAAAAAAAAACATTGAAATTACCCCAGAGATGGGACTAACTAATTAATAACATCCTGTCCCATTAATAAAAAAAAACATTCGACAATTTTATGCCATTTATCCCTGCAAACATTTTGGGTTAATCTTGGCTTTTTACCTATCCGTTGATGGTACAACCCTTTTTTTTTAATTTAAGTTAATTCGATTTAATATTGAACTATACAAGATGGACTAAAAACAAAAAAAAAACTTCAATCACAAAAACAATAATTAAATAAATGAATAAAATCAGTAAAAATTAAAAACTATATAAATAAATAAAAATGGTTGTATAATCACAGATAGTATAATAAAAATAATAGTCATAATAAATGGGACGAGCACGAACACAAATCTAAATCTATATTGCACTCTACTCCCTATATTATTATAGCCTTGTATTGCGTTAACCCAAAAATATCACAGACTTTATATTGCACTTATTTTCAGAATTTCAAATCCTTCGCATGGTAGATACCAATGGGCTTCCCCTGAAGAGACTCCAGCTCATACATATTATTGCCGATTGGTTTTACTATTCGACACTTCAGGTACTTTCGACAAAATTTAGCATTTAAGTTATTTTTAAAATCGGACAGAACAAAATTCTTCCTATACACCTCCTGACCTGGACTAAACTTGACTACCCTTGCCTTTTTGTTATACCTTTGCGCACTTCGTTGGTATGCGTTCGCGAGATTACTCCTAACCTTTTCTCTAATTATCTCCAATCTGTCTTCACGCTCCAAATTCGCTATCTCGTGGTCAGACATAGATTGCAATTTTCGCGCCAGTTTGTAGTCCGTACCACTCGAAAACAGATGATAGCCGAAGAGTGCGAAAAAAGGTGTAACGCCGGTGGCAGCGTGAACCGAATTTCGTAGCGCACACTCTATCTCGGTCAAATATAGATCCCAGTCACGGTGATCCTTTTCCAGATACGCCCTAATGGCTGCTAATACGGACTGATTAACGCGCTCAGCCGCATTTGACTGTGGCGAATAAAAAGCAGTCTTCATATGCGTAATACCATATGTGTCAATCATTTCCCTAAACAATGTTGAAACAAATTGTTGACCATTGTCACTATGTATAGTTTCAGGAACCCCAAACTTCTGAAATACCTCCTGAACAAGAAATTGCACTACATTTTTCGCTGTGGCCTCTTTCATGGCCTTGAGAAAAACAAATTTCGAGAAGTGATCTACAACAATAAAGATGTAAGCATTACCCTTTTTAGATCTGGGGTACTTCCCCAGAAAATCAATATAGATTTTCTGAAATGGCCTTTCTGTTTGGACTTCATCCCCTATGGTCGGCATCGTATTCTGATTACATGGCTTTGTTTCCTTACACGTGCGGCAGTTTCGAATATACTGCTGCACTTGTATGGCCATTTTTGGCCAGTAATAGAGACGTTTCAGTCTTTCCAAGGTCTTCCGTATGCCGCCATGTGCAGAAGTAACATCGTCGTGAGCCTTTTCTATTAAAATATGGGTAATATCTTGGGGAATCCATAACCTCCAACCTACATCACTACCGTCTTCTAAACCCGTGTACGACGTTCTTTTATAAATTTTCCCATCCTCTACTCTCAAATCTGGTAATTTTTGTTGGTTTTCTTGAATATTCTGGGCTAGTTGCGTATAGTCCTCAGAATCAAAAGCTACTGTCTCAAAATCGAAATAATTCTCATCTTTTATCTCCGATACTTCTATTGGCAATCGCGACAACATGTCAGCTACAACATTCTCGGCTCCCTTCCGATGTTCTATTGAGAAATCATATGCTTGCAGCTGCAGCGACCACCTGGCCAACCGTCCACTCAAGTCCTTCAGTGACATCAGCCACTTCAGGCTTGCGTGATCCGTGATGACTGTGAATTTCATCATTTCCACGTAGGGCCTGAACCGCTTTACAGCTAACACCGCCGCAAGACATTCTTTCTCGGTAACCGAGTAATTTTTCTGACATGCCGTTAGTTTTTGGGAGTAAAATGCTAT
Organism: Cistogaster globosa; assembly: GCA_937654795.1. NCBI lineage: Eukaryota > Metazoa > Arthropoda > Insecta > Diptera > Tachinidae > Cistogaster > Cistogaster globosa. The sequence goes on along the minus strand of OW569406.1, from coordinate 118,229,116 downwards.
CGGGTTCTCTCCACCTACATCATTCTTCTGAAACAATACCGCTCCTATTCCGAATTCTGAAGCATCGCACTGGATAAAAAACGGTTTCGAAAAATCCGGGTGGCGAAGTACAGGGGCAGAAGTAAGCAAAACTTTCAATGTTTCAAAAGCCTCGATAGCCTCAGGAGTCATTGCAAACTTTTTCCCCTTTTTCAGCGTATCGGTAAGAGGCGACGAGATGGTGGCGAAATCCCTTATAAACCGCCTATACCATCCCGCGGTACCCAAAAAGCTTCGAACGTCCCTTGGACTCCTCGGCAAAGCAATCCTCTGAATGGCAGCAACCTTCTCCGGATCCGTTTTGAGCATACCACCTCCAACTATAAAACCTAAATACCTGAGCTCCTTGAAACAAAACCTAGACTTCTGTAAACCTATCGTCAAATTAGCGTTTTTCAGACACTCCGCAACCTGCTCCAGAATTTTCAAATGAGATGTAAACGTGTCCGAAATGATGAGAAGATCATCTAGATATACGAACACGTTCGGTTTTAATCTGGCCGGTATCACCTTATCCATCAGACGGCACAAACGTTGGGCAGCGTTACATAGACCAAACGGCATTACTCTAAACTGGTACAGCGGCCGACCTGGAACCGTGAAAGCTGTATATGGCTTAGCGGTTTCTTCCAATTCTATTTGCCAAAAGGCGTATTTAAGGTCGACGCTGCTTATATAATGCGTTTGATCTATGCGGCTCAAAATACCGTCGATGTTTTGGAGGGGATAGGCGTCTTTAATCGTAACCGCGTTCAATTTCCGCGCGTCTAAGCAAAACCGGTTTTTCCCCGGCTTACGTACTACCGTAGTCCGATTCGACCAAGGGCTATCACTCTCCTCTATCACATTTAAATCAATCATCTTATCTAACTCGGCATAAACTATCTCTTGCACCGCAGGAGAAATGGGGTAATGCTTATCCTTAATTGGATTTGTTCCCTCAACGAGTTTTATCTCGTGCTTTTCAAGTGTCGTGCACCCTAAACCTTTTTCCTCAAACGACGGAAAACTTCCGATCGCTTTTTGTAACTGCTGTTGCTGTATCTCATCTAAATCGTGCATCTTCATTTCAACCGTATTATGTTCCTCGTGCATTTTACGTATCATTTTGATATTTATTTCTGCCGATGGAAAAATTTCAGGTGCAATATTAAAAATCCGCCAAAAATCGATACCAAGGTACAGTTCTTGGTCCAAATCAGGACATAAATAAAAAGTAATTTTATGCTTTTCGCCTTTATAATCTACCTCCAACTCGCTTTTCCCTAACACCCTGTGGCGCTGGCCTGTGGCCGTACTTACAAAACTAAATGCTCCCCTAAGTTCGGCACCTAACTCTTCTAAAATTTCACGACAATTTTTGCCCAAAAGGCTAACCGACGCGCCTGAATCCAAAAGTCCCTTGTACTTTTTCCCATTAAGCAAAATTTCAGCATAGGGCCTATGATCAGCTCTATAGCAAAAAAGGTTTACTGATTCCGCTATGAGCTTACGCTGTCGTTTTCTCCTAATAAAGTCATTCCTTATTTTTACAATGTGCTTACGCTTTCGTGTTTTTAACTTAAATTTACCTGTACTAAATAGACTTTTCTCAGTCTCCGGCACCATTTTGTCTGTTGTTGTTTCTAAAGCTGACGACATTTTACTGGGTTGTTTTTCTGGCGACTTTAAGTTACCTATTTCTGAACAATCGAACTCATTAAAAATCCTTTCTTTAACTATATTATAGTTCCGTTCGCGTACTTCTACTGGTAAATAGTGGCGATATTTTGAAAAATCAGGGTTTGAAATAATATTATTTACAGTTTCTTCGGGGCACCCTCGTTTGAACGCGACTCCCCCGGTAAGCTCACGTTCCTCCTCGAGTTTTCCCGAGCTTTTAGGCATATTGGGCAGTTTGGAGTTATCGTATTTGGTCTGCCACACTTGTAGCAGAACAAAGACCGTTGTTGCGACAGACATTCTTTAAATAAATGTCCTTGTTGTTGACAATTCCAGCATATCGGTGCGCTGTTTACTGCTGCTACTTCACATATTTCTTGATCTTTGTCTTCACTAATATCTAACACTGCCTCGCTAACGTACCGTTGTGGTCTCACAGATGATGGTGGCACATTTCGAGCGTCTTTGCGGGAAAAGGTTCGTTCAGCCTCGAGACACTCCATGCGTAGATGATCAACAGATGATACCGTCATAGGGTAGACGATTCGAGCGATACTTTCCTTCAGATTCCTTTTTGCGATTCGAATCATCTCGCCCTCGGCTACCGGTATTTCTAGCTTTGCCCTTAACAGATTCAAACTATGGAAATAATCATCTGTTGATTCTCCCGGCATTTGCTTCCTCTCGACCAACTCCTGCATCAGTTCCCAGTTTGACCTAACCGTTCTGTATCTATTTAATAAGGCTAGGCGTAGGGTGTTCCAGTCTGAAATAACAGTCGTTTGCACCAGAGCCCAGTACCACTGCTTGACCGTACCAGTTACCAATAGATGGAAATCCCTTAAAATTTCCAGCCACGGGATTTGGTACTGCCTCTGCATATGTTCCAAACGAAATACGAACTCTTCTACCGACAACTGATCCCTACCGCCTTTACCTCCGTTAAATTCTAACCCGAATTTGTCCACCCTAATCTTCCATCCATCATTATTCAAATTGGAACCTGGTGGTGGATAATTAAACCTATTATCCGGGTGGAAATGCACCTGTCTGGCACTATAATCAGCCGAAGCGTTGCTTCGCTGTTCACTAACTCGGTTGTTATCACGCAATGTTAAGCTTCTAATGGCCTCAGCTAATTGACCTATACTTTCGTGAACTTTTGTCAATTCCCTATTCAATTTTTCGTTTATAATGGCATTTATTGAGTGATCTAAACTAGACTTCATATTTTCGACACTTTCGGCTACCATACCCCTCACAGCAGGAGAAATTTCTTCATGATTAGGGTTATTCCGGTTATTACCATTCCTGTGCCCCCTTTCTTTAGGTATTGCCCCTTTGTTTCCCGTCTGATTGGTAATCGTCCCTGACAGATCGTCTATTTGCGGTGGTCTAGTCGCCATTCTAAGAGATTGATTATCCCTTGAATACTTTTCCTTAACTTGAGGAGACGAACGATTAAGATCAAAAGAAAGATTCCTGTCTTTACGCCTTTTCAAACTATCTTTTTTTAAGCGATCTTCTTTCTCTGACACACTTTGTGATTCTGCCATAAATCACCCCAAAAATTAAAATAAAAAAAAAAATAATACAAAAAGCAAAATTACTATAATAAAAATAAATATATAAAAAAAACTTTCATAACACTTAATACAACACATAAACTAAATAAACTCTACTCAAAAATTAAGCATGCAATAATCAATAAATAAAATATAATGTAAAAAAAAAAATATATAAATGAACAATAAATAAAAAAAATGATCAATAAATAAATAAATAAATAAAATAAAAAAAACAAATAAAATAAAAACAAAAAATTAATAAATAATAAATAATAAATAAATAAATAAATAACAAAATAATAACATAAATTAAAGACAATATTTAACTTCTACAGCTACCAGTAAATTTGTTTTAAAAAAATAATTTACTAGCACTACACTCAAGGACAAAACTTTCAATTTCAACAATGATTAGTAATCAAAACCAACAAAAAAAAAATATAGTAACAAATAATAATAAAAAAATTGATAAAAATACAAATAGACACTTTTTATAAAATAAATTATTTTCAAAACGGGTTCGGTTCTCATGATGTGAGAATCATGGTGACATGTGTGGAAAAAAAACAGAAATTTAAAATAATTATGTAACTAGTGCCATTTACGGCCTCTTAAAAAAAAGTTCCCCATAAATCAAATTCTACTCTAAAAAAAATGTATTTGCTGACGAGTAATCGCTTCGCTAATGGTACAGCAGAACCTCTGTGTAATAAGCCAGAGCGGCTACCACTATCTCAGCTTTTCACTCATAGCTGTCCCAATTTTCTCCACGACACTTCAGGCCTCTGATACTACGATCAGAGCGGTTATCGCCAGAGAATTCAGTACCCAAAAAGTTTCCTGTGCTAAGTCATGGATTCGAAATACTACAGACCTCTTGCATTTAATTCAGAGCGGCTACCTCGATCCCATAGCTTCACTCAACAAACTTCAACAGAAACTACAAAAACTACCAAAAAAAAAACATAAATATCTAAACTTCTCCAATGAGATGTTTCTCACAAACTCTCACGCTACCAGCTTAAGATATAATTTGAAAAATTGTGGATGAAAATCTGGTCCTGAATCTGCCATGACCATTTCAAAACCGACAACAAATCCTACAGCAATGCTGAGTTTTGTGGCCTATAGGTTTGGATTCCTATAGGTTACAGTCTAAAAAATATCATGACTTTTCCAAATCCACACATTCATCACTTGGTCTATTGCGAAAATCTATTAGTCTATTATTTGGTATATTTAGATGACCTATACACCATAACGTACTCAAAAAAATTCCATTTAGTTTGGGCGCCATATTGTTACGTGCCTCAATTGGCACAACAGCTGTGATGCCAGCTAGCTCGTCAGCACCACCAGGGCAGGTCCCAACCCACAGCTGCAGCCCAGAGACAAATAACCAATAAATAAAACACAAAGTTACAAAAAAAAACTACTAACTAAAAAAAAAACACAGGGAAACACTTAAGAGGGAGAACAAGATGATGGTGTTCCCCACTGGCCCACCCGACCTAGGACTCCTGCTCCAACTAAACGTTTTCTGGGCCCCCTAGTCCACACACACACACACTTACTTAGGCAACTTACCTCACATCAGGCCGAACCTCACCCTGAAACAAAAAAAATTAGCACGAACACATAATGGTTCAACACACAAAACAAATTACATATTTATTATTAAGAAAAACTTAAAACTAATAAAAATACGAAATTAATGCAAAAAAAATTAAAATAAAAAAAAAAATGTTTATATAAAAGAAATTTGTTTAAAAAAAAATGGTTAAAATATAAATAAAATATTAATTAGAAAAAATAAAAAAAAAACTAAACAAATGCCTGAGTGCAAAATTCGGTTTTCTTTGTACCCGGAAACTCTAAAAAAAACTAATTAATGCTTAATAAAGCCAGACACAATTCGTCATCCCGGAAAACACCGGGAAACAATAAGGAACAAATATGGTCACTTTATACTCCTACCTAAACGAGCTCTTTTAGGGGGTTGGCAACACTTCCGAACTTTCAAACTTATTGTTCCCTAATCTCTTCCGGTTTTACCGAACCGGGTCTATTGTGCACCGAAAAACTTTAGAACCGTACAACAACAAAAAAAACACTCACGATTATTTTGGACTTAAGGCACTGTTTTTACAAAAAAAAAATTACTTACAAAAAAAAAACGATATATACTTTTAATCACAAAAATTATAAAAAAAAAACAGATTCTAATATTAATTGTTAATAAAAAACACAATTTAATTTTATCTTTTCATAAAAAAAACACGAACATGAGACGAAATATTTGTCGGTGTCCCACCGAATAATCGTTGGTGTTCGGCCAAATAACTGTTGGTGTCCGGCCGAATATTTGAAAAAAATGGCAATGCTGAAGGAGGCGCTTATTACGGAGGCCTCAGCGCACGGGTTGTTTATATAAACTACGAAGACAATAATGGCCGACTTATCTCTTAAGGACCGTAAGTTTTCTGTGCCACAAAATAAAACATGGCTACAACCACTTCCTCACACCAATATAAAATAAATTATCTTTGTTACCTGTGATCTCTCCCAGTTTTCTACCCTTACAGAGCGCCAACACAATCCCGCACAAATCCCCACCGTAAGTTGATGGAGGACGCTTGATGCACAGCCTCGCTCCTGCCAAGACTCGGACTCTTATCCTGATACACCAAAAAAAAACACCTGCACACGATCACCACAACACAAAAAAAACACCAACATATAAGGATCATTCATTCATTGTTTGAATAATTTATCTAACTCACTTAATTTACTGCACTTATTTTCACAAAATTTTTGTTTGAACAAATAAAAAAAATTTGACAAAAATTTATTTTTATTTAATAAAAATTTTTGAAAGAAAATTAGCTATTAAAAAAAACTTGTCTTTCAATAAGACGGCAAAAAAACACCTTTCACTTGAGAAACACTTTTTACTCTACTTATTGCTGTCACAATGGCGAATTTTTCCTTGCATCACATCTATTTATAACTCTCTCCTTTATTCGAAACTACCGCTTACTTAACGAATATTCTATTCTTAATCCCCTATTCATAGCTCTTTTCTCACATTTTTACTCGTTCCTAGATATAACATCCCTGCACTTAAATTTATGATCCACCATCGTTTTTACACAACAAAACAGCTGTACACACGGACTAACACAGACTACCCGCCCCACGCTAACCATCCGCCAAAAGTAAACCAACCACCAACACAACAAGTTCATTAAAACAAAACAATCAAACAAAATAACTAATTAAACAACCAAAACTAACAATCATAAACTAAAATTAACAAATAAATTTCAACAAGCACAAAACAAACAAAAGGTAACAAACAACATAATACTTTCAAAAAATATTACATAAAGAAAACATCAAGCAAAACAAAAGAAACAGAAAACAAGAAAATACAAAGTTAAAACAAACAAAACACAAAAAAAAACGTTCTCACTCATCCTTACAAAAAAAAACAGTATCAACAAAACAACATCTACAGTGAAAAATAATCACTGTCCATCCGCCGGCAACACAACCAACCCCAAGTGGCCAGTCTCCAGGTAAGTAAATCTCAACCATTTTCCCTTACCCCTTCCTCAAACTGCCTCTTTTTCTCTCTTTTGCAGCTGGACTATCATAACCCGCAACACGCGATACTAAAATAATTAAAAAAAAAACAAAACAAAAAATGTTATGACACGCTACTGATATGATTTTAACACACAATTTTAAAATTAGAACGGGTAAAATTTAAATTAATTATATTTACATGTATTTCATTTTTAGTGTTCTTCTTTTTTGCAGTTCGTGTTAATGAAACAAAGTTCATCAGTTCGGCAGTAAAATAAATTTTACGAAAAAAAGTCCTTATTTTCAAGTGACAATTTTCACACACGTAATTCAGTACTTTTGCTAACCTTTTATACTAAAAATCATGGCATCTATTCTAAATACGCTTTTTATGTAAATCAGGGGTTCTCATCAAATACCTGCTCACGGACCCCTAGTAAACAAATTTTTTTTCGCGGACCCCTTTGAAGCGCAAATTCATAATAAAATTTTTATTATTTTTGAAAACACTGTTTTCTTGGTTCTTCATGCGGACCCCTTGGATGGTTGCCACGGACCCCCATTTGAGAACCGTTGATGTAAATAATAACAAGCACGATAATGTTGACGCCACAATATTAAAATTTTATAACGCTGCATCTCTGCAAATATAAACTTTTCAAAGAAACTAAACTTGATTTGTGATCAAAAACATTTCCAAAACAATCTATTTTTATATTAAAATTGATTTTTTTTCTCCGTAATATTGAGAGCGAAATAAAGCTGTGTTGATGTCAAGCAATGACTTGATATTGTTATTAAGCTTCTAAGAGAATTCTCATTCAGTTTTAAGAAATTTTTATATTAATAACATATTTTTGTAATAAAATTTTTATTATATCGTAGTATGACTCGGCTTGTGCCATATAGTTCAATTTAGTGATCGCTGTTTCTAGTTCAAAGTTTGAAAATGAACTAGTTCAAAATTTAGTTCAAAGTTTGAAAATGAACTAGTTCAAAATTTAGTTCAAAGGCTCTCTTTAATTCAAATGTTCTGTTGACGTATTGTTCGTACTTTTCAACTTTTAGTTCAAACGCTTTCTTTAGTTCAAAAGCTCTTTGAGTTCAAATATTCTTTTCAAAATATGATGGCAAGAACACCGTAGCATTGCCATAACGAATGTTAAATATAATGCATGGCATCACTAATTTCATGTCCGAAATAGTCAACCAGAAAACACAGTCATGGATTCTAGTTGATCTTGTCTGGTATAGTATAGTTCAAAAATGAACTAGATATAGTTAAAAGTATTAACTAGTTCACTTAGTTCAATCAATAAAACTATGAACTACACAAGTCTAAAGGCCAAGGCACAAAGAATCCGTCTTACGTCAAACTTTGACGTATTCAACTAAAGTCAAAGTATTGACGGAGGAGGTTGCACAATGAATACTTTGCTGACGGATGTTAAATCAAAGTTTGCTCTCTATTTTTATTCACTTTTAAATTTAATTTGTATTTAATTCAATTGTTAATTTAATTAAATTTGTATTTTATTGTTTGCCACCAAAAGTGTTTTATTAAAATCACAAAACACAATCGAAACACAGCAAGAAGAAGCAGTTGATAGTTGTCAAAGTATTCAACGTACGTCAAAAGTTAAAAGTTGACCATCTTTCGTACTTTGCGTTGACGGACGCGTATTGATTGTGACAACGCTCATAAGAAAACATGTTTTTAACTGACTCGTCAATTGAATACGTCATAATTTAACGTATGACAGATTCTATGTGCCCCGGAATCAGAAACTAGGTGAAAGCATAGGCAAATTCATAAATATTTGCTGGTAGTCAGATTCTTTATATATGGAGTTTGACAGTATCATTTGCGGCGAAAATGAATGAGTTCGCCTACGCTGCCACCCGGTAATTAATTTGCCTTGTAATGAGCTGTGTGGGTTGGAATGTTATCCTTTAAGCCGATTGTTAACCAGCTAGTTATCACAACCAATTAAAACTATTTATCGAATGATTTGCCTACGCAAAGTTTGAACAAAAATCACTGTTTACTGAATGGCAATAAAAATGTCTTTTAATAAGTTTCACAAAAAATTGTTACCTAAAGTAAAAATTAACACACACTATTTTAATTGAGTAATAAGATAAATTTGTAACATAAAACATTTTTATCACTTAAAGGTTGTTAAACAAATTTGTAGTGAAAAAATTTCAAACACATATTTTTAATCAATTAAGCAAAAATGCCACTATAAACAATTAATTGCAAAACAGGCAACACAAATTATTTATTTGTTTTCTGATAAGAAAAAAAAAAAACTATAAATAAATATTTTATAAACTTCTTTTGCTTTAAAAACAAAGCAGCTTCGAAAAACAGTTGCTGTTTTATTGGCACCAACAAAAGGCTTTGAAATGTTTCACTTTGAAAGTTCAAATTTTAAGTTTTTACTCTGGAGTTTAATCCTGCAGGCCGTAATGGCTTTTGAGTTACAAGTACCACCAGCTAACAATTCTGAAAAAATTCTCGCACGAATGCAAGTTGCAACAGACAGTTTGTATGAACAATATACTTTGGGACAAATAGAAGATGGTGAGATTTAAGACAACAAAACAAAAATAATATTTATTTTTCTTTCTACACATATTTTGCAACATACTTTCAGGCGCTAAAATATTTACACTCATCAACAAACTCAAACGTACGATGAGGTGCAAGAAGAAATTTCTCTTGATTTTAATTACCCTGATTCTAACGATGGAGATTTGAATGAAATTGAAAGTTCGACAATTATTACTCAAGTTCAATTGTTTGTTAAAGTTAAAGATGGAAGCAATACTCAGGCTTACGTCCTTGATGGAGGAATTGGAAAGAAAAATATTTCTTTGCAAATAATGGCTTCAAACAGCGATTTGTTAAATTGCATGTTGGTAGTTTATGGAAAATCAGCGTTAAAATGACTTTACAATTGTGAAATATTATAATTTGACAGAAATTAAAGAAAAAATTTTATATATCATGCAAAAAATTAAGTCGATTGAACGATGTCCGTCCGTCCGTGTTAGTGTTGGAATCAAGTTTGTCAAGGAACTAGATCAGCTAGAAAGAGGAGACACTAGACTGCATACACGCGTACACCTGCAAAAATTTGAACAAATATTCCTTATAAAGAACGAAATGTGACCTTGAAACATTAGAGGGTTTTGCCGCCCTCCCCCAGAATTTTTGCATCCACTTTTTCGAGCTTTGCTAACTGTCTGTCACGAATAATACAAAACATAGGCATCCAAAGCATCAGTTATTATTGAATTATGAGCATTAAACTGAAACCTTACGCGACCCTACAGGAATAATTCGAGAGGTGCCAACTCACAAGACTTATTAGGCCGATTGACCGTTCCATTTCTCAAAATCAACTTTTCGCCAAATTTTTATTTTAATGAGTCGATGATTATGGTCTCCGTTAGAATTAAGTGCCATCCAGTTGAAACTATATTGCTGCCAGATCAATGTCATCCACATTTTCAACCATTCTCCGGTAATGATCTTCAAACTGTGCTTTTAATAGATGAAATAAAGTCTATAGGATCTGTAGCGGATTGTTTTCACTCAATTTGCAGCAATTTTCAATAAATTTAAAAAAAAAAATATCGTGCTATATTTTATACCGGATAAATTAATAAATCTCCGATATTGAATTATGAGAGTGAAAGCACATCTCGATGGCCATTTCGCTATCGCTCACTTAGCTCTTCAGGAAACTTTTCACAAACATTTTAAATAAATTAAAGATTTTTGTCCAAACAATGAAGTAAAAACAAAAATCAAAATTTAAGCAAAAACAACAATGATTTTATTTTTCTCTCTCCACTGTATACAGCTGACTTTTTTCGGCTCTTTTATACAGCCAAAAAAAAATGAAAAATAAAATATCAAAACCACTGTGAAATATATGGAGTGTTTGACCAACTAAAACTCTCTCTAGATAAAATATCTTGTATTTCTTTGCCTTCAATATTTGACAACCTTTTTTATTAGAGATAGTTTTGCCTTTTCGTAAAAATATTAATTTAAAAAACCTTTTATTAAAAGATTTGTAATTCTTTTCTATGCATTTTCGAACAATAAGACGTTCGAAAATTTCTAAGTCTTTCATCATTTTTTTTTTTTTTTTTTTTTTTTTTTTCTAATAGTGAACCATATTGGAAATGCATAAAAGAAAGTTTGTTTTTCACTGGTAAAAATTTAGTATTAAACAATTTGGAGAAAGCTCCTTTTACTATGTTAGCCTTCTCTAAATTATAGGAAATGTGTTTATTGAATTTCAAAAGTTTATTAAAATTAACTCCGAGATATTTGATACCGTCCTTAAATTTGATTCCATAACCATTTAGCAATAACTTTAAATTTTCGCTTTCCGTAAAAACAGTATATTTACACTTTTCGGAATTATTTCGTAAACATATCTCCCTACTCTTTGACACATTTATCTTTATCCCCCAATGTTTATAATATCTGCCGACAATATTTTGCTGTGTCGAAACACGTTGGAGCGAGTCATCAGCATATTTGCCTGCTACTAGGGAAATTTTTAGCCCTAATAAAAACTTTCACGCTTTCAGCTTTTCTCAATAAAAGCCATTATTGAGCTTAATATTCCATACAAAATCTCAATAATTTATTGTGTAATAAGCGCAAAATTGTTATAATATTGAGTAGAAATTAAAATACAACACTGTTCAGAAGATGTGTGTGAAACAAATTTTCGATATTTAAACCTCAGACACAAGCCAATTGCGTCTAAACCAAACTAATTTTGTCAACACACAGAATATTGACTCAATAAAAGTGCATGTATTCAATAAAATTCTAAAATAATTTTTTTTATGTTTTTACGGTTCAGTCTGTTTATAATTTATGGTTTTTGTCCTCGATAACAAAAAGATCCACAAAGCTGAAAATTTTTAATAAAATTTTGGATTGAATTATTTATTTATTTCTTTAATCTCTTTATGAGGTCTAAAAATAAAAAAGTTCGTCAAAAGTGGAGATCTGTTAAGCCATCTCATCAAAATCCTGCACACGGACCCCTAGTAAACTAATTTTTTTTCGCGGACCCCTCTGAAGCCCAAGTTCAAAATAAAACTTTTATTATTTTTGAAAACACTGTTTTTTCGGTTCTTCATGCGGACCCCTTGGATGGTTGCTACGGACCCCAGAGGTCCACGGATCCCCATTTGAGAACCGTTGCTATAGTGTATTATAGTTGACCATGAATTATAATAATTTATAAGAATTTATGTCACCTTTCCTGACTTTTTCCGTATGGAAACATCAATTATTTTCAAATAAAAAAAACGTATTCTTGGTTGTTGTTTTTGTTGTTGTAAAACAACAAACAGTTGATACAACTGTTGTTGAGTTGAGAATCCTTAGGCGAGTGTGGCTTAGGTCACTTCAGAGTGAAGAGCTTTGTGAAAACTTTGCGCGTTAATAATTTTAAAATGTTTCAGTTTTTTCTTCTTCTTGTCAGTAATAACATCACAGTAAAGCTCGAATTGTTTCACGATAAGAATCAGCACTTTTTTGCAGGTCTCTATCTTTGAACAGTGAAAATTTTAAAGTTTTTGTATTTTTTGTTAAGTCTGCACAATTTTCGAGTGTTGCTCTGTGTCAGAAAAATTAGCGGGAGTGAAGAATATTTCTGGTAGGCGGCTGTAGCCCTTTAGAAAGAAGGAGAATTAAAAAAATTACATAAGAAGCTGACAGTTCTAGAGAGGGACTATATTAATTCGGAATGGTCAAAAGTAACAAGTTAAATATATTTTCAATTAAACTGTCAAATACACAAAAGGGACTTCAATCAACAATCTATAAATCGTATTAAAATATCAAAAATGAAAAGTCAAAATCATAAATTCACAAATAAAGTTTTTATTTACGCAAATGAATTAAACTGATTAATAATATTATTTTTTTAAATTTGTTTTCGTTATTTTTATTGTTACGATTATAAAAACTATTGTTATAAAATAAGAAAACTCACCTTTTTATCGTCACAATTAAAGAACGCATTTTGCGATTTTCTTAGGCCCATAAAATGCCGGCAATAAATTAAAAGAACTTTCTGCTTTATAATCACATTTAATTAAGGTTTTAATAGTAAAAAAAGAAATTATAAAATCAAAAGGAATAGATAAGTTAAAGACGTTATCAGCGTAACATTTGTATTGTGTGTGTGACAAGTTGTATAAATAAATAAAAATAATTTTTTAATTTAAATTTGTAAAAAACAAATTTGCACGCATTTATGTTTTGTACTGAACATTGATTTTAAAAAGAGAAGTTTTTCATTATTGTAAAATGTAAATGTAAATCGTAAACTTATAAGTTGGAAATTTATAATAAAATTCGAGACTGTTGTTTACTTTGCTTTGATGATCACAGTCAGCTCTTTAATCGATCTTGCCGTATGCGTATCTTTTATGTCGGTATGTGTTCAAAGCCTATCTCGATAATAAAATAAATAAATAAAATTTTATTATCCAAATGGGTGTAAAAGTGGATGTTCTTTGATGTTGCCCCATAACTATCACTAGTTATTTGTTTTTATTGTCTTTAAGTGAAAGTCTTTAAAATTGAAAATATATTAAACCTTTTTCCTTAAATGGAAACAAAGTTACTAGTCCACTGCAATAAAAAAAAAATACTAAAAACAACAAAATGTTAAAGGCTACACAATTCTATGGTATCTACAAAAAGCATAAACATACAGCTCAATCATGAATATTCTCACGGAATTTCTTTCTTACAGAAAAAAATTTTCTCGAGAAAAAATTCCTTCAATTATGAATTCCGTGGAAACAAAAAAAATTGAAAAAAGTGGCATCACCGTAGGGAGCTATTTTGCTTCTTTACAAGCAATTTATTTTTCATAATTCATAATACCTACTTTTTTCCCCCTGAATTTTTTTCATTTTCCGCAGGCATTAAAAAGGGGTAACAAATTTATAATAGAAGAAAAGGGGGAAGTGAGAAAACTCGCACGTAATTTCTGTTTATAATTGGGCTGATAGAAAAATTAAAATTATCATAAGGAAAAAGTAAATACAAATCCAACTAAATGATGTCCACACAAAATAATCCTTTGAAATGTTTAGAGTTATTCTTCGTATATTTTCGCCATCACGATTGAAGTATTTTTTTATTAACTTATATAGCCTTCAATAATAAAATGAATAATCTAAATCTTTAAATAAATAAATAATTCTTTTAATAAATACCACTAGATTATTTTAAGTTTTTATTGCTTAGTTTTTTTCTTTTTTCAAAATAAGAGGTTTTTAAGCACTTATTTGTTTACATGACTTTTAGTACTGACATCACTCAACTGTTTGTTGTCGCCAACAAAAATGAAATTAGTTTAATTTGGCGATAGTCACAGTTGTTGTCTAGTAGTCATGTAGCTGAAATGCCTCCAAAAAATCGCATTCATATTAACGTGTGTTTTTAACTTTTGACAGATTGTAGTCTGTAGCTCGCTGTGGTCTGTGAGTTTAGAGCATGAAGCGCGTAGTTTTACTTAAAGTTTTTGTAGCGTAAATAAATAAAATATAAAAATTGACGCTTTAAAAGCGTGATGTATAATTTTACCTTCAGTTATTAAACAGAAGTAGGTCCTAAATTTTGTTTCCGTAACATTTAACATAGAAAATCATTGTTAAAAAAGAGTGTCGTGAGATAAATTCTTTTTTATTTTGACTATGTTTACACTTATACGGCATTTACACTATGCAATATGTCATGAAACAATATGGTTTTGCTTGAAATTTGAGGGAATGTTACTGTAGCTTATGATTATTTTTAAATAACGCATATTTTCGCCATACCTAAATCGTTACATAAGAAGCAAGCCGAATTCATAAGAATAAATTTAATTTAAGGCGAATCAATTTTAAGGTGATAGCGATGGCGAATTCGTTAATTTTCGCCCCGAGTGGCAAACTACATATAAACCTGTAAGAGTGCTATATTTGGCTATGCCGAATCTTGTATACCCTACCCCATTTATCTAAATCTAGCTAAGTGAAGTAACTCCAATAAAAAAACAAATATAGAAGTGACAGAGAAAAAAAATAAATAAATAAAAATGTCATCGGCTCCTAATGGGTTAAGTATTTTTTTAAAATTTTGGTATTTCATAAGAGATCTCTTCAAAAGCTTTTAAATGATACCCATATTGATATTTTAAAAATTTTGAAAATTTCAGAGGGTCGTCATTTGGAAAATATGGGCGAGCGTACGATTTTGCGCCATTTTTTTATGATGTCAATATGGGTATCATTTAAAAGCTTTTGAAGAGAAATCTAATGAAATACCAAAATTTTTTTAAATACTTAACCCATTAAGAGCCGATGACGTTTTTATGTAATTTTTTATTTATTTTTATTTTTTAATTCTGTCTTTTTAATTCTCTGTCACCTCTATATTTGATTATTTTTTTGATTGGAGTTACTTCACTAAGATTCGGTATAGCCAAATATACCACTCATAGCAAAATCATGTACCAGTTGGCGGCAGTGGCGAATTTGTTCATTTTCGCCGTTGCAGTAAATGTCAAACTTCATACAAAAAAATTTTCGCTGATTTTTTATACATGGAATTTGACATTTTCTGCAACGGCGAAAATAAATGAATTCGCCACTACCACCACCTGGTACATAATTTCGCCATGATATCAATCTTACTTATTTTATATTGTGTTTAATAACTGATTTGGATTTTTCTAAATGCTTTAAGAAGTTAATGCAGTCACCTTGAGAGGAAGATGTGATTTGAATACCTCACTAAATGTTTTTGCAAGAAAATGATATATTTAGCTAAATAAATCGTTGGTTAAATCTCTGTTACTTGCATCTCTTTCTTTACCTTGTTTAGTTACTCCCATACATATGTATTTATTATCAATTTTTTTTATTTAATAGCCAAATAGATACATTTGATAACCGAAATACTCTGTGCCATTTGCGAGCATTAAAATTTCAAAAGAGGTTTGGCCAATGCCAGTTTTGTTTACAAAATATGTTTCAGCATTTGTCGTTGATAAGTGGGTTACAAATTCAACATAGCTAATGATTTTACCCTCCTGACCTTCGGCTGGATACTCCAGAGACACTTCAATATCATTAGAAATAGAGTATTGAGCTTCCTCATTGAACGTTAAAAGCAAACGATCGCCTTAAAGAATATAGAAAATATTTAAATTAATTAATGGCAACAAATGCATAAACTAATAAATAATGTAACTATCAGAGAAACAAGTCGTGATAAAAACTCGGCGGCGGCGGCTGAGCAAAAAATTGTCGGCGGCGGCTGTAAGTCGGCTAAAGCCGACAATCAAGGAGTTCTTGTGTATTGTATTAGGAAGAAGAAGAACAACAAAAATAAACAAACTTAAGATGAAGTAAATATTACAAATAAAGACGCAAGATTTTAAAAATTAAATAAATTATTTTATTTACATACATTTAATAAGTTATGCATTGTTTTCTATAGAAATATATTTCTATTTCAATCAATTTAAAATAACAGCTTCAAATTTTAATTTATATTTCTTTACAGAAAGTAATTTAAATACACAAAATTTTAAGTATGAAAATTGCCGGCTAACATTTTTAAGTCGTGACAAGCCGCACCACTCGGCGGCGGCTCGACTATTAAGAACAAATCGGCGGCGGCTTTCAGCCGGCTGTGAGCCGCGCGACTTGTTTCTCTGGTAACTATTATTGGTGGGTAATAAATAATTCGTTAGCTTTAAGCTTTTGAAAACTTTAAGTTTAGAAGATAGAATTATAAGCTTACGAGGGCTGCTATATATATTTCTGGCCTGGCAACACTGAGTATTTGTCATTTTTAAGCATAATCGTACTCAAAACGTTTTGACGTACGACCATTATTTGTGTTGTTTACAGTGACTTGAAAAAATTAATATAGAAAAAAATGGAATTAACTCGTGAACATTTTCGTGCCATCATTTTTCACAACTTTCGACGTGGATTATCACGACAAGAGTGCATTGATGAACTTAAATCTTTGTATGGCGATAAAGCACCATCCTATAGCACTGTGAAAAATTGGTATAATGAATTTAATCGTGGCCGAAGCTCGCTCAAAGACGAATTCAATGAAGGTCCTCCAAAAACTGCTTTTGTGCCAGAGAACATTGATGCCGTGCGTGAACTCATAATGCAAGATCGACATGCGACATACCGAGAGATAGAGACATGCTTGGACATTTCTTCCACCAGCATACATTCGATACTGCATGAACACCTGGCCGTAAAAAAGGTTTGTTCTCGTTGGATCCCGCACAATTTGAAAGTCGTTAAAAAAAAAGGCTGGTGTCGATTGGTGCAAAGAAATGTTGCCAAAATACGATTGCGGTGCTTCAAAAGACGTTTATAAGATCGTCACAGGTGACGAATCATGAATCTATGCGTATGAGCCCGAAACGAAACAACAATCGACCGTGTGGGTCTTCAAAGACGAGCAAAATCCAACGAAAGTTGTTCGTGGAAGAAGCACTTCAAAGCAAATGGTCGTCTGTTTCTTCGGCAAAACTGGTCATGTGGCGACTGTTCCGCTTGAGCAACGTAGGACGGTCACTTCTGAGTGGTACACTACAATTTGTTTGCCTAAAGTTATCGGAAAAATTCGAAAAACCAACAAGAGAAGTCGAATCATTGTTCACCATGACAATGTGAGCTCTCACACATCGGCTCAAACCAGAGCGTTTTTGACCGGCCAAAACGTCGAATTAATGGGTCATTCGCTGTACAGCACCTAATGACTTCTTCTTGTTTCCGCACATCAAGAAAAAATGCGTGGTCAACGATTTTCGTCGCCAGAAGAAGCTGTTGAAGTGTTCAAAAACCATGTTTTAGAGGTGTCTCAATCGGAGTGGAAAAAGTGCTTCAACAACTGGTTTGAGCGCATGCAAAATTGCATAAATAATGCTGGAGAATACTTTGAAAAACAATAAAACCATTTTTGATTATAAATATTCGCATTTTCACTATTAGGCCAGATATATATAGAGCAGCCCTCGTAATAGAGGATGTTTTTTAGTGTCAATAAAATTTGCTTCATTGAAATATTTAGTTTAGATCAAAAAATTGTCAGCTGCCGCTACGATGCCACCTGGTAAAATTAATTCGCCTTGGAATCAACAATGCAAAATGACTAGAAAAACTCAAAAATCTTTTATACAAAAAAACAGTAACCATTGAGAACTATTTTTATTTTTTCTTTCATTTTTTACAAGTTGTAATAATAAATATGTTATAAAAATATCATGAAATTTTTATATTTGAAGCAATCAAGCACAATTAAAATAGATTCACACAAGGCAAATTAAATACTGGGTAGTCGCATGAGGACAAAAACAAAAAAACGCATGTGTTTCGTTTGTGTAAATTTACGTGTACCAGTCAATAAACAGTGATGAATAATATAAAAAAACAGAGAAGAAAAAGAAATTTATTGCACAAATGCTTCTGCAATTCATTTTTCCTTTAGTCTCCTTCGGCATATCGAACACATTTTCACTTCCGTACTCGTACTTTTTTTGCAAACCGCACAAATACTTTTTCATAAATATTCAAATATCTTTTATAAACATAAAATTTTTTTAAACATGTTTCTCAAAGAAACGTTTTCTTTTTTAATAAATGTTGTTTTTTGTTTTGTTTTATATTTTAACTGCACTCCTTGGACACACGAGCTCTTTTCACTTTTCGCTCAACGGTTTGTTCGCACTTTCGCTATTTTATCTACAAAAATAATTATTTAAACACATTTTTTAAAAATTTGAAATTAAAATTTTTTCATTTTTTTTAAAAGGCTCGTCAAGAAAATGTAAACAAATATTGACGTTGGTTCTGAAAAATTTTTAAAGCGAATTCGATCACCTGAGCTGTTAATTTTACTTAGTATTCAATTTGCCTTGAATTCACATAAAAAGAGATTCCAAATAATAAATTTTCATATTTTACCTCAACATTTACTCCGTTTTTTTTTATAAAACTGAATAAAAATTAATTTTATTTAATTAATTTATAAAGCTTAACATTC
This sequence comes from Cistogaster globosa, assembly GCA_937654795.1. Lineage (NCBI taxonomy): Eukaryota > Metazoa > Arthropoda > Insecta > Diptera > Tachinidae > Cistogaster > Cistogaster globosa. The sequence goes on along the minus strand of OW569406.1, from coordinate 118,210,126 downwards.
AATATTTTCAATCAATTTTTAACAAACATTTTTGTACAAAGTTCAATTGTGAATAAATAACAATATTAAAATTTTCTCTCTTCGAGCAGTTGAAAATGGAAATACATCGATCGCTTAGAATGATAATGTTCAACAATGAAACCTCTTTTTATACCATTTTTACATACCATAATCTGTCAACCGCAAAATAAACTTTTTTCTAAAGATTGCAAAAACTTTTAAGTGCATAAATAGCGACAAATTCAAAACTTGGTGAATTTCAGAACACTCTTTGTTTCAAAAATTATTTGAAAAAAATAAACACAACTTTAAACAACAGCTTAAGTAATAGAAAAAGTTGGACTTTCTAAATTGTATGAGATTTAAAAAACAGTAGGGAGGTGCATGTAAACCAGCAACAGTTACAATTTACAAAAATTATTTTTCTTTTTTTTTTGTTTTTTATATCTATTGTATCCAATAACAAAGGAATGTTTTTTATTCTCTATACAGTATTAAGTGATAGTTTTTTATTTATTTAAACGTCAATTCAAAACTCACCATCGATACGTCCACCAGAATAAAACACAATATTTCCCTTTGCGTTCTTATCTTTCTCAAATGGTATATAAGATGCATTTGGATTTCGAGTAAAATAACGATTTACATCAGTTACAACTGTTATATCTGTCTTTTTTATATCCACGCCAAACACTCGGTTCATAAAAAAACACAGTAACACCATTAAACTCAGAGTTATCCGAGCGGCCATATTTATGTTTGAATTAAATTTGAAATATTTCTGCACCAACGTTTGTTAAGAAATGTTTTCTCTTGTAGGGATCCAAAACAATTAAACTCTTTGTTTATAATTTTTAACATTTTTTTTTTTTTTATTTCGTTATCGCAAAAAAGTAAAATTTTTTGTTTTTGTGAAAAAAGCTAAAGAGCTTTTTAATACAAAAATACATAAAATGATTTTTTTTAACGAAAATTATACAAAATCAATATCTTTGACAAAAATTCATTTGCTTTATTTTCTATGGGAGTTTGTTTTATTGCTTCTGTTGGTGATAAGATTGTAAACCGTTTCAATAAATAGTGGGGGTAAACGAGGGTGGTCACATAATTGCAAAACCAATTAACAAAAGTTAAATCTTTAAAAATAAAAATTAATCTTTAATTTTGTACCAATCAGTAGTTGAACCTTGGTTATCATAAATAAATTAAAATTTACTTTTTTCGGCTTAGGTTCGTTTTTTTTTTTTTAATTTAATAGATTAAGTATTTTTTAAAAAATTAAAGTATTTCCTTAAAGATCCCTTCAAAAGCTTTTAAATGATACCCATATTGATGTCCTAAAATATATAGGGAACAATCATACTTTTATATGAAAAGTTTAGAGGCCCATAGCTCGGAAAATATGGGCGCCAATATTTTCACTCTATTTTTTTTTTTTTTCTTATTTTTGTTTTTTCTCTATCACCCCATATATTTGTTTTTTGATTGGAGCTACTTCATTGTTTCAAATGTTATGAAAAAATTAGACGCAGGCGTAATGTTTTGCCCGCTGCCCCGAAGGACATGAACCGATCTTGTTGATTTTCAATAGCAATTTTTTCAAGATTATGGCTGATCGATTGAGGTATTTAGACTTTCTCTAGCTCACCTAGAGCTTTGGCAAACTTGATTTCAACACTAACACGAACGGACAGACGGACAATCGACAATCGCTCAATCGACTTTGCTATGCATTAGACTCAGAATATATAAACTTTGTGGGGTCACCTGTGGTGAAGTTTACTTCGTTCTTAGTAATTTTTATTAAAAAAATTAAGAACCTGTATTTGTATCTGAAATCAACTCATAATAGATTTCACCCCGAAAGACTGCTTTACTTAATATTTTTCATTTTTTTATGAAATTAAAATTAAATCTTTTAAATCAAAAGCTAAATACGTCCCAATTTTAAAAGAAAAGTTTTGTACCAAGTTTAATTATAAATGATTGATCTTGAAAATAATAAATCTTCGGTGATGTAGTTTAAGTCTAGTAACTGTCAAGGCAAATTGAATACTCGGTAAAATTAATAGCTCAGGTGATCGAATTCGCTTTACAAATTTTTTAAAAACAACGTGAAAAATGTTTACATTTTTTTGACGCGCTATTTAAAAATATGAAAAATGTTTAATTTTAAAATTAAATTAATATTTTTAAAGAATTAATTTGTTGATAAAATAGTGAATGTGTGAATAAACCGTTGTGTGAAAAGTGAAAAGGGTGCGTGTGCCAAAGAAGTGCAGTTAAAATATAAAACAAAACAAATAAAAAAACAACATTTATTAAAAAAGAAAACGTTTCTTTGAGAAACATGTTTAAAAAATTTTATGTTTATAAAAGATATTTGAATATTTATGAAAAAGTATTTGTGCGGTTTGCAAAAAAAGTACGAGTACGGAAGTGAAAATGTGTTCGATATGCCGAAGGAGACTAAAGGAAAAATGAATTGCAGTAGCATTTGTTCAATAAATTTCTTTTTCTTCTCTGTTTTTATATTATTCATCACTGCTTAGTCCCAATTCGCACGAAGCAAGAAAATAAGACTGCTTATTTTCTTTTCTTCTTTGAACTTTCATTATTGTTCGCACAGTACAAGTCTTATTACTTAAATTGTCAAATTTTTGCATGAATGTACACACACATCTGTGTTTTTTGTTTTACGAATATGGAAGCAAAGCGAATTGCATGTACAAGCAAGTCTGTACTCATTTAATTTTACCTCACTCCGTTGCCTACAACCTAATCAGCTCAGCTTAAATACTTGCATCGTGCGAATTGGGACTTATTGACTGGTACACGTAAATTTACACAAACAAAATACAGGCGTTTTTTGTTTTTGTCCTCATGCGACTACCTAGTATTCAACACAGACATCCATAAGGCAATTGGATTTAAGCATGGCATTTTTAATTCTTAAAAGAACATTTTATACCTATTTTGAAAAAAATACATACATACATGTCATCAAATGTTCTCATATTTCCAGACGGAAAAACAATTCTATTTCATTAAAACTGCACACAAATTAATATAATTGAAATGAACTTACCTAGTCGGATCCTTCGGAAACCAGTGAATTGTCTCCAGCCCAGGACATCCCATAATGCACTTGCGACTTCTAAGGAATAAATATTTACATTTTTTTAGCTTTTTACTAATGCTGCACACATATGTATACGTATATTGAGCCTTTAACATAAAGATTGGCGAAAAAATGGAAAATTGCGCCAGAAAATGCAAATTTTCTTATTTCTTGCGCCAATTTGTAGTAAGTTGTCTAAAAAACGCAAACAAAATAAAACGTCTTTAACTTCATAAAAGAAACGGGACAGAACCATACAAAATAAAAACTTTCTGTCTTGTAAAAACGAAGCGGTTAACTAAGTGATACCACCTATCTTTCCGTGTCTTATCTAATGCATTATCTATGGTATTCAATTTGGTAACTGCATAAAAGTAAAACTTGTGTTAAAATTCATGCATAATGATAATTTGCCACCAATTATATAGTAAATTATTGACAGCTGACAGTTTAATAAAATTAAATCATTTTTGACAGAACTCAACGAAAATTTAACGAGATACGTAATTAATAAAATCGGCACATTATCATAACTGTCTAAAAATCCCTTAGAAATTTCTTTAAATTTCGACATGACTCTGTTAAAAAATTTGAATAGACTTGAAAATTTTCTTAGAAATTGTTGATGACATGACATCATGACATCAACGAGACACAAAAAATGCAGCTACTGCACCAATTTTATTACTTCAAAAAATATGTATTTTCGCGTATGAAGCAGCATGTATATGATGTTTCTTATGGAATCATCTTAATTAAATTTGTGTGCCAAGCAATATTTCGTACCAATTCACCAATGTGCTGATCAATATTCACATATACATATAGAGTTAACTTCTGGACACCCTCTATTAAAATTACCAATTAAAACGTATAATAAATTAAATTCGCACGAGCGTGTTATCAAACATATTGTTTACCTCTATTCGAGCTATGATTTAATCCATAAATTTAATTTTGCTACCAAATAAATATTGATAACAAGTTTGTTATCTTGTAATTTAACTGTCTTTTTTGTAATTTTAGGCTTATTTACGTCAGACAACTGTCGTAAGACCTTTCAATAATAAAAAAAAAAATCATAATCAAATATAATTTTATTTGACAGAAAATAAAAACCCTTTGAGTACTTATATATGTCCATATTTACATATGTATTTATCTACTTGGTAAATTAAAAAAAAATAATTTTATAAACAAAAAATAAATTATGATATCTAAAAGCATTAATAAAAAAAAGAAGAACAAGGTATCATCAGATATTTTTATCTATTTAATAAACAAAAATAAATACATACATACGCATGTACATACCCACATACATATGGATGGATAAATGCACGAATATTTGTAAAACACGCATGTTTTGAAAATTTCAAATTTAAATGGATTCATTTCAACTTAAAAACACAACAAAAGTTGTTTGATTTTAAGGAACTTTTTATCTCTATTATCATTGAAAAGAATTAAATTGTTATAAATTTACATGTAGAGGAAGAATAAATTTTTTTGTTTACAATTCTAATTATCAATATTATTTTTTTTTTAGTTTTGTTGTTTTACTTGCAATAACGATAAATTTAGAGGTTATGTTTGCTTATTAAGCACTTGTTCGTTTAAATTTCAGAACCAATAAAATTTAATTAGCTTTTGTTTGGAATTATAATTTTTTACATAACAAACAAAACAATTTTTATATAACTACGTTTTAAATTGTTAGAAAGTATTAAAATAAAAATTAAAAATATTTTTTTCATTTCAAGGGAATTTTCTGGCTTTTTCTTTAAGCTTCAAAAAAAAACCGTTACTTTAGAACAACGGTTCTCAAATGGGGGTCCATGGACCCCTGGGGGTCCGTAGCAACCATCCGAGGGGTCCGCATGAAGAACCGAAAAAACAGTGTTTTCAAAAAAATTAAAAGTTTTGTTATGAATTTGGGCTTCAGAGGGTCCGCGAAAAAAACTTGGTTTACTAGGGGTCCGCGAGCAGGAATTTGATGAGAACCGCTGCCTTAGAACCAAGGCGAATAAGTATAAGGTGGGAGCGATGGCGAATTCGTTAATGTTCTTATTTTTTAATTTTTTATTGTCCGATAAATTTCTTTTTTTTTAATTGGAGTGACTTCAATATGATATGGAAAAATTAGGGGCAGGCGTGGTGTTTAGCCCACTGCCTCGAAGGAAACAGACCAATCTTGCTAATTTTCAATAGCAACAATTTCGTCTGACCAATTGGCGCATTTAAATTTTTGTTAGCTCGTCTAGTGCCTAGGCAAAACTGATGTCAACACAAACGCGGACGGACAGACGAACCGATGACATTTTTATACCCTTCACACACAAAAAGTGGAAAAAGGGTAAAACTAATTTTGTCATTCCGTTTGTAATTTCTACAATATCCTTATCCTTCTTATGCATGTCTTTCTTTGCGATGCCCGTCCGCATTAATGTTGAAATCAAATTTGCCGAGACATTAGATCACAAAAAACTTCAATACGCCAATCGATCGATCTTAGTGTCGACAGAGGTGCTATTGGAAGTCAGCAAGATCGGTCCATGACCTTCGACGCAGCGGGCAAAACACCACTCCTACCTCTCACTTTTCTCTATCATTTGGAACAATGAAGTAACTCAATAAAAAAAAAACAAATATATGGGGCGAGGGAAAATTAAAAATTACAAAAAAAAAAAACAACAAGTGAAAGAATTGGCGCTCGCCCATATTTTCCGAGTGACGGGCCTCTGAAATTTTCAAAATTTTTAATATATCAATATGGGTATCATTTTAAAGCTTTTTTAAAAATCTTTAAGAAAATTCTAAAAAATTTTAAAAATTAAATCTGTAACAAATATCGCGCTTAATTTTTATAAAATTGAACAAAAATTATAGTAATTTTCTTTATTTCATCTTTGAGAATGTGAGAGAAATTTTGTTTTATGCAATGACCTGTATTTCGATTAACAATGACAAACAAATGACCGTCACTTAGCATGTTTATCTACTTGAATTAGTTCAAGTTGGTCTTAACTCATTTTGTTTTAAATGTCTCGGTCATGTGCAGAATTTTAATTAGTTTAGCGGAATTTTTGAACGGGCATTATTTTCCTTTTGTTTTATACTGATTATTTCAGCTCTTCGGGATTTTAATAGAACCCAACAAGTGTTCTATAAAAGTACTTATGTTAGTTTACTTTGGAATAGAGTAGGAAGCGATGGAGATTTTCATTTGTATTGCATTTATTGCCGTAAACGAGAATATTTCAAAGAAATATATTTTTTTTAATTTTAATTAAATAAATAGTTTGAGGTTAAATTTTTTTTTTTCCAAAATTTATATCCAATATTTTTCTATTCTACTGAATAACATCATACTTACCATTTGTTTCTTATTAATAAATAGATTCCTTATTCCAGAAAGTTAAATATAAGATTCCAGGTTACTCTACAAAGACTATATAACTTTAATTAATTTGGCTTAAATGTTTTCCAAAACCCAAAACAAAGTAAAGGCACTTTATTTTATTTTATAGAAAAACACAAAATAATAATATGTGTTGGTTAACTAACTATTTAATTTTCAAAAAAATCAGACAACTTGATTGAAAATAATAAAAATATTTTTAATCTCAAATTGTCGTGATTATTTGTAATCGCAAATCAGCAGCTATGATTTTAAGGTAAATACAACTGACTTACGTTTCGTATGGTTTTTCGAAATCTCCTGTTTTAAAGATCATTTAAATTGGCACCTGAAAAACAACTTTGCTCTTCATTAGAATAAATTAAAATTTGTAAATTTTAAAATTTGTTTTTTTTTACTTTTAAATTTTTTAATGAAATACACTAAACTTTGTATTTTTTAAATAAATTATTCTTTTTTATTTTACCTAATTTTTTCAAATTTCAGACTTATAGCATTTATAAATAATTGTTTTTCGAAAAACTCAAATAAACATAATTAAGTAAATGCTCAGAAAATATTAAAAAAAAAAGAAATTTTCATTTGTTAAAAGAAGGTATAAAATTACATAGTTAAAAAAATAGAATTATCACAAATTGAAAAATTGATTAAAATATTTCAAAAAGATAAAACGAAAATCTTATTTAATAAATTATAAAAAGTAAAAATTTAGTTTGTTAATTTTAAAATAAATAATTAAATAGTTAAAAAACACTTCTAAGAAAGAAGTTGGCAATGTTGACGAACGATTAATTTGTTAAAAATAAAAATACAATTTTCAAATACAACATCAAAAACAGTTAAAGTACTTAAGAAAGTACGTAAATATGCTTGTTAAATTTAAATTAAAAATTGTTAGTAACTAAGAAAGAATATAATCAATATATTTTTATCATAAATATAGATTTTGATTGATTGTTTACAAATCCTTATTGTTATAAATTTTGTAATAAATTTTCAATAAGAAAGCTTATTTAACAATCTAATAATTTTTATTTTTTCGATAAAATAAAACCTACAAAATAATTTTTAATTCCATATTAATTTTTGAAACCCACACTGTTTTCCATTTTATATTAACACATCCAGTTAAAAACATTCAATATTTTTTAATCTCTTTCTAGCTTAATTTTAAAGTTTTAAATTTCCTAACAAATACAAATATCTATATTTTTATTTATTGCTTACAATTGTTTTAAGTTTTTTGTTTTTAGGTCTCCTTTATGTTGCACACCATCATCATTCACTCAGTTTTCAATTCATTTGTTTAGTTTGTTGTTCACAACTGATTGTCTAATATTTTGGTTTAATCGGTTTGAAATACCACTGCTGATAGGCATCGTTGGCATCACAGTTGGCAGAATAAAGTTGTAAATTGGAGGGATGTAAGGCCATACATTTCTTAAGGGCACGATGCAGCAAATGTTTTGTCTGTTCGTTATAAATCCAAGGCCCATCGACGGTACCCAAACGGCAGACACCCAATTTGATGCTATCGCGATCAGCTTCAACACAACGTTCACCAACACCCAATTGGCCGGCAGCATTAAGTCTTATTAATTGATTATTGCCACCACCATGACAATGAGATATGCCCATCATTGCAGGCGGTTGATTGCCCATAGAGTCAAGACAATTATCGGTGGCTACAGATCGTAATTCACCCCAGTGCAAATTGGCTGGCAAGGCAGGGAACTTGTCGTAAACATCATAGGCAATATTGTCCATATACCATTGAAAGGATTTGCAATTTAATCGTTTTTTCAAAGCCAACTGGTCCGAAATATCGCCCATATCCAAAAATCTAGCTAAAGGTTCTCTCGTGTAGAAATATTCCTTGTGAGTTTCATCGAACCAAGTCTCTATTACACGTTTGTAGTTAATTGTTATTAAGGGTCCCTTCTTTTTTTGGGCCAATTTACCGAAATTATAAGGCATAAAACCTCGATATACATGACCTACATGAGAACAGGGCACCCATTCAATGCTGCCTCCACACTGCCAGATTTTAAAACTCAATTCAAAATTTTCACCACCCCACACAAGTAGACCAGGATCATAGGCTCCCAGTTCTAAGAAATATTCGCGATTGATGGCAAACAGACCACCGGCATGTGTGGGACTACGATAGGGTTCAGAATTATGTTGTCTGCGACGTTGTTCACGTTTTGGTACTTCATTCTCCTTGTACAGCATGCCCCACTCAAATATGCCACGGAAATGATTTTCACTGCCATACACTGATCGATATTCAAATGTTTTATAGTCAATGCCATCAATAATGGGAACTGTCATTACTGTGCGATCCCTATAAATGGGAGCCAATAGCGGCGGCAACCAGTTAATGTTGACTTCACAATGAGCATCCAAGAAGACAATAACTTCACCTAAAATGACAAGTTTTAAGCGAAATTAAATTAAACGTCTATTAAAATATGAAGGTTTGGAATCTTTTTTTTTTAATTGTGATTGATTCCTTTAAATATAAATATCACATGATATTCTCATGAATTTTCTTCATGATTTTTTTGCGCTCCTTTTTTCAAATGACATTTATCTCAAAAACTAAAAAAATCACTTTGAGGTGGTTTTATAAGAAATAAAATATAGAATTTAAATTGTCACAAAATCAAAAAGCATCGAGATATTTTTACATTTTAAAATTGTATTGTTGAAAGAGATTTTGATCAAATGGTGAAATAAAACTGGAACTTCAATTTTCCTTTAACTTTGCATGAGCAAAAAATTGCACATTTAGAAAATAAACTTACCAGTAGCCACTGACGCTCCTCTAGATCTAGTACGTATTAATCCTTCTCTCTCTTTATTTCGAACTAGTTTGACTAATCCATTAAATTGTTTAATATATTCATCTAATTTTTCTTTAAGATCATTCTTATCTGAAAAATCATCGACCAAAACAATTTCATGCAGAATGTGTTTGGGAGAACGATCTACTACCGAATGGACGGTACGCATGAGTACGGAAAACCCCTCATTGTGAAAAACAATAATAATACTAGTCTTGGGCAAATCATATGGATAATTCCAATGTCTGCATTCTTCTAAACGTGTATCACGAACACTTCGATGCATGGAGATTTCATCGGAACAAGCAATATTCATGCCATATTCCATTTCCGATTCATCGGCTTTATTTTTCTTGTAGCCAGGCAAGTGGTAAGCCTCGCCATTTTCACCCGGCCCCACTCTATCTTCAATGTGCTTTGGCTCAAAGTTACCCAAATCTATTAAAAATATTCAAACACAAAAGAAGCTTTTATAAAAACGTCTGTGAATGTAAAATTAGTAAAGTAAACACAGGTGTTTCCTTTTTGTTTAAAGTAGTTAAAAGCAAACAATAATACAACTCACAACGTTTACATACCTTCAACCAAAACTGGTACCTCTTTAGGTCTACCTTCTAAATGTTGATAATTACGACGACCGGTTCCAAACTTAGCTTCAAATACCGATTGCACCCGCTTGTGGCTATCACTCCAAGTAGTGAGTAAATACAACAATGGTAAAATAACCAAGCATACAAGTGCCAAACGGCACATACGTCCGCTGCGTATATTACTGATACGCATTCCGCAGCACCCACTCTAATGCGGTTTTACAATAAATACAAATATTTTTAAACACTTCCAATCAAGGTTTCGCTTTCAATAACAATACAATTCAAGACCTTTTCACCCCACAAACAAATTGTTGTTTATTTTCATAAAGATTCTTGTCGACGTGTCTCTGTCAGCTTTTCTTTAACCATGCGACGTTTGCAGCTGCTTTCACTAGCAGTAACAGAAATAAAACAAAAACAGATTTTCTACACTACGGTTAGTCGGGCTTAATCGTTGACTTAATTTATTCTTCATACGCTGAAATACATATAACAACTATATGCCTTCAACACAAAGCATACCTTCAATCCACTACTAAGCCAGCTCGTAGTAGCCCCCAACAATACCAAAGAATGTGAACAACAAAAATGCCGCAAGACAAAACTACAAACAAAACAAGTAATAAATGGGTAAAGGTGCAATAAAAACACGGAATGTTAAATGTCACAATGACGAAAAAGTTTTTTTTACTAATGTTACCAGATCGCACAAAAAGAACGCAGCTAAATAAAACTAAATAAAAGTTTTAATTACCTGAAATAAATATTTCTGTCCTTAACGTTTTGATAAAATTAATTGAAACATTTGTTGTTTACTCTTAATTTTTAATTAAATTAAACGTTATCCTCTTTGGTATGCCTTAAAAAAAGTTCTTTGTATTTTAATTAATTATTTATCTGTTAACTTAAGGCTTAAATCTAGTTTACGGGCACCGCTCCCAAATAAGAAAAGTTACCTATAGGGTGCAAAATGCAATTATAAGCAAAAAATGTTAAGTGAAAAACTTAACGGCAACCCTTAGTTTCGGAGTTACGGCCCTCCGAAGTTTTTGTATCTAATAGGGCATATATCGACTAGTCGATGGCAGAATGGGACAATGTGGGTATCATTGGAAAGGGAATTTAAGAGCCTATTTATTAAGGCAGGAAAAATTAAAAAAAAATTGAAAAATCTGGTAAGGAAAAATATTTTTTTTTACAAAATAAATTAAGTTATTCGGAATACTTCATTAAAAAAGTTTTATAAGGGTGTAAAATGTAATTTTAAGTAAAAAAATGTCAACAGGTAATATCTGGGGAAACCCTTTGTTTCCTAGTTATGAACCTCGAAAGTTTTTATGAATAATCTGGTCTAAAACGAGTATTTTAAGGTGGAATGAGACAATATGGGTAGCATTGAAGAGGTGATTAGAATTATTTTTAGAATGCTATGGTGTTTCGCCATGATTTTAATATATTTGCTACGCAGGAAACCTTTAGAAAGCGAAGCCGCTGTTGGTTATACCATAGAGGAGAAAATCTTTGCGCCCGGCCAAAGGCCAGCTACGCAGGAAATCTTTAGCAAGCGAAGCCGCTGTTGGTTATACCATAGAGGAGATATTTTCTATATATATTTTCCTATTAAATTAAAGATTTTAAGCAAAGTTATTTTCATATAGAAAAAATCGTTTTTGAGCCTTCCCTGATTTTTTAATTTATTTTTACATTTTTCCTTTTTAATTGAAAAGGCCCTTGAATTCCCTTTCAAATGATACCCATATTGTCTTATTTTACCATCGAGTGCTCGATATATGCCCTATTAGGTACAAAAACTTCGGAGGTCTGTAACTCCGAAGCTAAGGATTGCCGCCAATTTTTTCACTTAACATTTTTTGCTTAAAATTGCATTTTACACCCCGTAGGCAACTTTTTTTATTTTGGAGCAGTACCCGTAAACTAGATTTGTTCCGTAAGGCCTAATATAATATTAATGTTTATTTAACCGTAATAATTAAATTTTCTTTTCTAATTTAATTTTGGTAGCTTACTATTTTAACTTTTTCTCACTGAATGGGGCTAGTGTTATGAATGATTTAATCTGTTGTTTCTCTTCTTATTATGGCTGGGGAGCCAATTTTGTGCGAGTGCAACCATATTAACTGGAGTTGTATTTTTTTTTTATGAAATAGTGTTTTATTATTATTAAGTTCTTTTACTGATCTCAGGTAAATTTAAGCTGTATGTAACATTGTTATTTGGCCATGAAGGCTTTATGTTATTAATAAATGGAATAAATAAATAAATAAATTTATTAAACACTAATCCAGTTTTTTTAAACTTTAAAAAACTTAATTTACGCATTTTTGTTTCCTTAAGATGCCACCCATTAAAAGAAAATAAATAAACAATATTCTTATTTAAAAAAACAGGCCTAGTGCTTAATAAATTCAAAAAGAAAATGTAAGGCGTAATATTTTATTTAAATATTTAAATCGAAAAAGTTCGTTTTTAAAAAAAATTCGGCCGTAGAATTGCACTCGCTTGATAAATTATAATGCCATGATTGAAGTCAAGTAATCCTACGTTTTTCATTTTCTAAAATGTGACAGCACTTTGCAGCCAAAATGTTGATATGGCAATACCATTGCTAGTTTTGTTTACAACAAACAAAAACTATAAATTTTTGGGTTTTGTTTTTTTTTTATAGGGATGTTTTCCTATTGTTCCTATTGCCTGCATATTTGATTTTCTCACGCGGGTTCCGAACATAATTTTATACATCTGCATTTATGAAACACGGTTGTTAATTTTCACACTGATCTTATTTGCATTTATTTGAATCCCTGCAAACTATGGACAATACATCGCAATGTTCAAAGCGTGCCTTACCAAACACTCCGCGCGTTAATGCAAAAATAAAAGAATATTATCAGAAATTCGGTCAAGATCGTGATTTAGAAAAGTTTATGCGTTTGTATTCATCCGCAAGCAGTCAAGATAGTGATAAGACTCCAAGTGATGATTGCGTTGTCGCGTTAGATTCTTGTTACAAACGAATAAAAGCCCGTGAAACAAAGATGCCACAAAGATCATTAAGATGTAGTGGTGGGACCAGTAGTAAAAGTCTGCCAAACATTGATGTTCAAGGACAATCCTCAAGTAAAAAGGCCGAAAATGTAAACGTTGATTTAAACGTTGAAGCAGAGGAAAATGAAAAGGTAAATTGTGTTATTTTTATTTAAAAAAATTTAATTTTGTAAAACTCTCGCCCTTTTATGTAAAAAATTAAAAATATATATTTTTGAATAAATAAATTTTATTACTTTTAACAGTTCTTCAGCAAATCAACAGAAAATATAAAAACTCCTCAAAAAATTTGCAATAATTCAAAAACCCAAACTCCTGAATCGGTTGCCAAAAGCCATAAACGCTTAGAATGGGATTCACTAGGTGATGTTGGCTACAAAAAGTCCATGTCTACTAGTAATATTAGTACTTTAGAAAGATCATTGCTTAGGGACTTCCTGAAAGAAAAAAGTGTACTCTCTGAACCAGGTAGTTCATCTCCAACTAAGGAAAAACAAAGTAAAATCAAACATAAAACTCTTCACAAAATTAAACCAGTAAACAACGAACATAGTACTCCACCCTTAGCCTGTAGCACTTTAATATTAAAAACTGATATCGGGACAAAACCTAAAATGATATCGCAATACACCTCATCAACCTCTCTTAATGAAAAATTTGAAAAATATGCTCAAACCTCTGCAATAAAACCATTTTCAGTGCGATCCCAAGAAATACAATGTAACATGTCTTCCTCAAGCTCAATAATCGAAGGTACAGCCACCCCTTCCAGTTTTGAATATTACGCCTCAAAATCATCGAAATCATCCGATGTCTTACACAATACCAATACACAGTTCAGGCAATTAGAACACCCCTTTATTAATAACATTAGAGATTTACTAAAAAAAAGAAAAGCTTTAGTTGAGAAAAACCAACAAAAGCATCATCAATTAAATAGCATGTGTGAATTGCAAACAAAATTTCAAACTGCCTTAGATGAAAATAAGGAAAACGAATCACTTTCTACAACAGACTCAGCAACTGTCACATCGATTTCTTTAAGTAAAAGAACACCTGAATTGGATTTAGGCATTCAGCTAATTTGTTCACTTGTAGAGGCAAATAGTATTAATGCTAAACAAAAACGACAATTAATACGTGATATTATTAGTCGCATGACACGTTCTGAAGGTGCTGGTCAAACTACTAATTCTTCTACAGTAAATAGTGGTGAAGGCACAACTACCAATTCCAGTGACTATCATCATCTTCACGTCTATGATTCAGTACATTCAAATATAAATAATAGAAACGAAAAACAAACTTTAACCAAATCAAGAGATGTATCAGAATTAGGAGTGTTACCCATAACAATGGAACAAGTCAACACACAAGAAAAATCCTTAACACCTAGCACCAACACAAGTGGAAGCTTCAATGGTACTTTAGGTAATTTTAAATCTATTTTATTTATAAAATATTTCACACTTAAAAAAATTATTTTGTGTAAAAATGTAAATAATTTTTGTAAAAATGTATTTTTTTTTTAAATTAATTTTATGTTTTTATTTCAATACATAAGAAACCTGTTCGGCCAGGGATACATGTGTCGTTGGATTGTTTCGTTTTAGTTAATTATAATTTAAAAATATGAGCTTTAAGTACAATTTTCTTTTCCAGTTTTTTATTGAATATTTTGCTTAAACAAAAAGATTTAAAAATTGTGCAATTGTAATAATAGTTTAGTTTTCTATTTTTCATATAAAAATTGCAGCTTTAAAACAACCTAAAAATAATAAAAAATCAACGGCATTACACTTACCGGAATCAAATCGACAGCCAGATAAAAAATTTCTTGACGAAGATTCTAAAAACAAAAATAACACAAAAGTGTCAAATGCAGCTGCTATAATTAACAAAGAAACTGAAAGTGAAATAATTATTATACACCGGAAAAAAGATAAAAGTAAACAAACAGCAGCTAATAATAAACTCAACCCAGAAGACAAGTACTCAAATAAATCGAAGGAAAAGAAAATAAATCGTTGCACACAAACATCAACAACTTCTGCAACGTCCAGCTCTAGAACAGCAACACCAGAATTGACAACCCAAAAATGTGCAGTCGATTCGAATAACGAAATAAACAATTCCAATACCGATGGAGAGCAGCCTTCAATGCGAGAATGGTTAAATCCTTTGACTCAATCCGAATTTGAGTACGAAGAGAAAAAACAATTAGAAATGAAGAAAAAACTTGCAGCCCAACAACAAAAACTAATGAAAAAAGCCAAACACGATTGTGGACGTACACAGCAACTAAATTGGATTGAAAATGAAATCAAAAGGCTGGAATGTTTAAAACATCTTCTTCTAAAAGACGAAACTTCCAGCAAAAGTTCAGCGAGCTTATCAAGCCAAGACACCTCAGTTCATAAAGACATATCGAAGAACTCTACACATACAGATAAATTGTACGACACCGTCTATTCGGACAAATCTTCAGTTCTAACCACAAGTGCCGAACAATTGGTACAAGAGATAGAATTCATATTGGAAGAATCACATGAAGATTTTATCAATTTCAAAGATAATATTAAACGTACTAAAGACAGAAAAAAAGAAACACAAATAGTTTTTGAGAAGAAGGAAGAAGATCCACTAAAGAAAAATAAAACAGAAACAAAACCAAAGGCAAAGGCAAAGCTACGCATAATAAATGAGAACATTAATTTTCACGAAGAGCAGGTATTAAGTGACAAAAAGACAGAGGAAAACAGCAAGCAACGCCAACAAAGAGAAAAAATTGATACTCCTAGTACGGATAAAAGTCAAGAAACAGAAAGTCTAAAAGATTTAGTGCAACAACGAAAACGTGAATTCATTGAAGCCTATAAATCAAAAAAACAGCACCACTACGAAGCTCTCAAGCAGCAGCACAAGGAAGATTTTAAATATTTAAATACACAACGTCCAACAATAGAAAAAACAACAACATCTACAGATTCTGAACACTATTCTGTGCCTCATACACTGACAAGAAATTATGTTTCCAATGATCCATCTTATTACACGCAACATCCACTACCTTTGACTTCACTAGAACGAGAAGCTAGACCGAAAACTCAAGATCATTTGCGTGAAAATACTTCTGCTAGTACAACATCATCAAATCAACAACAAAGTTCTACAACTACCGTCTCTTCCAATAGTAGCAATACTAGCAATACCACAACTACAACAACCTCTTCAAGGTTTTGTGTATCCTCCGATGTATCCGTGCCAATGGGTTCACAAGGTAGCTCTTCAACACTCACAACTACACATCAGTATGATGATGTACCCGCTGCAGCTGTCGTAGCTGGAGTTGCTGTACAAACTTCTGATTCCATATTGCGTTCTAAGCCAATATATGGACCTCAACCCTCATTTCCTTCGATTGTACCCTACAGTACCACCACTTCGAATACCACCGCCTGTATTCAAGTCAAACCTAAAGGAATTGCATATGTTATAGAATTCAATGACAATAAACATCATCGAATTTCTAAAACTGATATAAATTCAAACGAAAAGCGCACAAATTCAAATACAAATTCTCTTCATTCGACTACTTCTTCAACGGACACAAATATTTTAAGGCCTTTTTTGCCATCTGAACCGACTCTGACGCTACAGGATCATTTAGAAAGACGCAAACCAAAATTCTTACAACATTCTAAAGAACGCAGAGCGATACTTAAACAATTACAAGCGATGCGGCAGGAACGCAGTCGTCAATTAAGAGAAATTATTGGCAATACCAGCCTCAATTCACTGGACAAACGTTTAAAACATTTACCACCACCACCTATACGTAAGATTTCTTAAGCATCCTGTTAACAATAACCTGTCATTTAAAAATAATTTCTTTTTTCTTTCTTAGAAAAAGTTCGTATTTTAAAGACCAAGGAAATGAAAGCATTAACCAATAAGCGCTTCGCTAAGTTACCCGAAGTTGTGGCAAAAAAAGAACGTGAAATTGAAGAGAGGAAACGTCGTAGCAATCGTATTTTAACAGAGGTTTTCAACAGGGTAAATAATAAATTTTTTAAATAAATAAACAATCAAATATTTAAAAAATAATCTTTTTTATTTTCCAGCGTCTACAAAAGCGAGTACGCAGTGGCCTGCTGTCCTTGAATCACAGTAAAACTGTAATTTAAATAAAGATAATTAACTCTAAAATACAGACAATACAATTGAAGTAAATGTTTTTTGTAGCCGCCTAAATGTTCATTTTTCTATTTTATAGACTTTGTAAAACATATACTTTCGAAATAATAATATTGTTGTCGAATAATTTATTTTTTATAGAAATATTTTTTTAGAAAATTGTTAATCATTCCAGTTTTTAAATAAAAAGGAAATCAAAGAAATTTCTATAAAAATAAAATTTCTTCACTTAAGTCACTTACATTCATAAAAGCAAGTGCCTAAAAATTTCAAATAAACCATTTATGATCGATCAATTTTAGTTATAATAAATTAATCAGCCAAATGCATGTCAGGGGTTACA
This sequence comes from Cistogaster globosa, assembly GCA_937654795.1. Classification (NCBI taxonomy): domain Eukaryota; kingdom Metazoa; phylum Arthropoda; class Insecta; order Diptera; family Tachinidae; genus Cistogaster; species Cistogaster globosa. Next base: position 118,192,536 of record OW569406.1, on the reverse strand, counting down.
GTATCATGTATAAGTCCACCTCTATATTAATTTTATTATTATTATATTTTTAATTATTGTTAAATAGGACACACACATAAAATATAAGGCCAAATACATGCCAATCACATATCCTCTCTCTCTCTCTCTCTCTATAACGGTTTAGAGAGATTAGGGTCTTTGAAGACAATTTTTAATTTATAAAAACTTCTTTTTATTGTTGTAAATGCATCTTTATTGAAATGTACTTTAATATTTTGATTTTGTTGGCCTATTTGGGAAATTAATAAATATAAATGTTTGAAAATTAAATTCGAATTTGAAAAATATACAAAATAAAAAATTAATAATATTTTTTAGTTTTAGAATTTTTTTTTTATTTATTGCAACCCAAAATATGGCTTAAAAAAATTCCTAAGCGAAAAAAACTTAAGAAAGTCGTGAAAGTCGTGAAAGGCAACTTTCTTCTGTAAATAATTCTTGCAAGAAAAAGCAACTTTAAAAGAGCAGGCGGTCATCGAATATAAATAAAAAAAATTGTAATATATACCTATTTGTTGTCATATTAAATGTTCTACGTTTATACGCACGTCTTATTCACAAACAAAAATATTGTGAATAGAAAATTTTTCCACATAACGATAAATACATTTTTTATTTGTGAATAGCTTACTCACAAAATCAATTCCTTATAAGGTGTAAAATGATGCCATATTTTTTTTCTGTTTAAGCGTTTTTGCCTGTTATGACGCACGTTTATTTTTTTTAAATTAAAATTTTAAAGGAAAAAATTTATTGCTTATGTGCTGTTTTTATATAACAGACGATCAACTCGTCTGAAAAATTTATATTAAAATAACTTAAAAAACTGAGTGCGTTTCAAACAAATTTTCCAGACGAGTAAATCGCCTGTAATACAGAAACAGCACATTAAAAACAAAAAAATTAAATTTATAAAAAAAAATTGGTCATTATTTAATTTTGAAAACAAAAAATTGAGTGAAAACTTTTTGGAGGGTATAACTACAAGATGCTCAAATTTACCAATAAAATGTTAAGAATATTCTTGCCGTATAAGCATTGAGTTAAATATATAATACATATATACCATGGCAAAATAATATACGGTGGGAGCGAATAATATACGGTATGGCGAATTCATTGATTTTCGCCGGTAGCCTAACTGTCAAACTTCATATATAAAAAATCTGTATACTATTTATAACTAGAAATAATTTATCAGGCATATCACTGAACTCAATTCCGATCGAAAGTGATTTAAATTCCGTAAATTGATTCTTCAGAAAACTAAAAACGGAAAATTTCTTTGGAATGAAACTACTTTCAAATTTGAGATTTTGTAATTTGGGTTTCTTAAATTTACTTTTATGATGTGACTTACTTAGATTAGTCTTGTTTTTTACTTTGGTGTGCAAAATGTTGCACATTTATATTAAAAAGGCTGCTGTAGTCAAGGTGGTAAGCACGTTGACTACAAACCTGGTTGGCCACGGTTCAACCCCTGCGGCAACCAAAATATAAAAGTGTTTTTTATGTTTAATGGCATTAATACATTATTAGAATTAACATTAAAACATGCAGCCTCCTTCGTCGGTACTTCTTCATAGCATATTCGCCGGTGAAGTAAAATAACTAATAAAATGGCTATACTTTCACCACCTGTTCTTTTCTCTCCCACATCCCTTGCCTAAAGAATGTAGCACGGTTATGTACTAATTAAATAGGCATTATTGCCTGAAGTGATACTTTTCTTTAAAAAAATATAAGCAAAATCGATCGATAATACGGAATTAAAACCATTCCGATCGGAATGTGTGACATGCCTGTAAATTTGCAAATAGATTACGTATAAACGTGGTATATGTAGACACGCTTTAATTTCCAATTTTATAACCTAGATAAAATTTAAATACGCCAAACGATATGGCATAGTGTCGAAAATTTTGCTATTGAAAATCAGCAAGATTCGTCCATGTTCTTCGAGGCAGCGGAACAATTCTAGTTTTGTAAAGTTACTACAATCAAAAAACTAAATTATTGAGGCAATGCAGAATTAAAAAATAAGAAAAATATGAAGTAAAAAAGGTGGCGCTGGCTTATATTTTCCTAGTTATGGGTCTCTAAACTTTTCATAGAAAAGTAAGATTTTGGGCCATATTTTTTTTAAAACAAGGAGTTTTTTTTTCCATTGTAAACATCAATATGGGTATCATTTAAAAGCTTTTGAAGAGATCTTTCAGGAAATGCTAAAATTTTTAAAAAGTGCTTAACCTATTAAGGGCCTTGGAAATTTTTATGTAAAATTTTATATCGTACTTAATTTTTTTTTTTTTTATTTTTTAATTCCCTATTACCCCAATATTTTTTTATTGGAGTTGCTTGATTTACAGTTATAATGAAGGGTATATAAGATTCGGCATAGCGATTATAGCACTCTTACTTGATTTTTTTTAAGTCACTGGCACGTTGTTTGCTGCAGATATCACATGTATACAAAAGTTTCCATAATTTACCCCATTTTGCCATCAAAAATGCTTGTTAATTGGTCGATCAAATGACTGTCGCAGGGGAAAATTTTCTAAACACCAACTTAATTAAAATTTTATATGGGTGTCAGTAACGGTTCAATAAATATGTCCAAACCTCATGTGTTTTATTGGGACAGCATCTAATTATTTAAATTATGAACTGTTTTAAAATGGGGACCAATCTGTAAGGCATCAGCTATTGATTAAAAAAAATCAAAATCGGTTAAATAATAATTGAAATCTGTGGGAAAAAAATTGTTTAATAGGCAAATGGCCACAATATCCATTGCTAAATTTTTTTGCTAAAATTCTTTCTTTTGATTTTAATAAAAACATTTATTTTTATGTTTATTTTTTTATTTTATTTAAACATTATTAGACGATATATCGCGTTCATTTTTTTTTGTAATTGTTATTGTATATTTATTAAGTAATTTTGTGTAATATTTATTTGTTTAATTATTAAAGAATTTAAAAACATACACAAAGATTTTTGTTTTTCATAACATTTGCAAACAACCATTCAAAATTTATTTAATTAATTTAAAATATTTAATGCAGAAGCTATAATTTTCATACTGTTTGAATGATTTTTTAACATTTTTTTTTACTTGAATTAAATGTAAATTTCAACAATGTTTTACAGTTAAACATAGGTGTTTGGTGTTGTTGTTGTTTTTTTTAATTTATTTTAAGATCAGGTGTTTCATTTTTTTCAAAACTTAAAGTGTGTGGACAAAGAATGTAGACAAAAAATATTTTTTTATATAATAAAACAGTTTATTTTTGTTTGTCGTTGAATTAAATTGTGTCATACTTTAAAGTTATTAATATTATTAAACTTATAAACAATTGATTGAAAATTCTAAAACATTCCACATAAAAAAAAAAAACAAAATGCAATCTTAATGCAACAATAAATTATAAAGAATATTTTAAAGAAGTAATTATGGAATGTCTAAACAAGTTTTGCTCTTCATGAGAAAACGACCCAAAAATAACTGATTTGACTTTGAAATAAATTTATTTAAGAAAAATTTTTGTGAGAGTTTTCTAAATATGAAAACACAATATAAAGCGAAAATTTAATAAATAAAACTACAAGTAGAAATTCCTTTTAATAAATTCCGATTTATAATTTGAAGCACATCCTAGAGGTTTTTAGTTTTAACCCTCCATGTTTTTTTTCTTTTTTTTTATAGGCTCAACTAAATTTATTTGGAATATTTTTCTTTGCTGTTTTTGTTTTTGTATTTAGTTTATATCTTATAGTTTTTATAGTTTTGAAGCTATTTGCATTTATTTTTGTAATAATAATTATTTTTTTTTTTCTTATTTTTTCGATTAATTATTTATGTAACGTTTTTAATAAATTTGTTGTCTTTTAACTTACAATACGACTATTGCCATTTGTGTATATGGATGTGTTTTATTTAAATTTAGAAAACCACGTTGAGCTCAACAATGGACATGTTCAAACTATTGCGAAGTAGTTAGTGTTTGCCGCTCACCATATCCAAACCACCTTCTTCTTCCATTTTTGAAAGGAATTTGATAGCTCGATGTTGAGGTTCTGTTTGACGTGCCATGTCAATGAGAGCCAGTAATTTCTTAATACCAATGAAGACACTGCAAATATAAAGGAAATTTAATGAGACAAAAGAAATTTGGAATCTTTTTTACTTTAAATTTTGGTTTAAAAAAAATGAAAACAGATTTTTTGTATTCGCTTTTGAAAAAACTGTAATTTAAGAAATTGTTTGTCATTCCCCATAAAGTATATAAGTTATGAGTCCTTATGCATAGCGAAGTTAATTAAGCGATGTCCGTCTGTCCCTCCGAGTTCGGGTTAAAATCAAATTTGCCAAGTCACTAGATGAGTTTCGAAAATTTTCACCGAAATCAGTCCATGTTCTTCAAGCCATTGGGCAAAACACCAGCCTTGCCCCTAATTTTTCCATATTATTTGCAACAATAAAAAAACAAATATATGGAGCGATAGCAAATTAAAAAATAAGAAAAACAAAAACATTAAATAAAAAAATTGGCGCTCGCCCATATTTTTCGAGTTATGGGCCCTCTGAACATAGAAGAGTATCGTACTCTTTGCAGCATATTTTTTTGAGATATCAACATGGGTTTCATTTAAAAGCTTTTGGAGAGATCTTTTAGGAAGTACTTAAATTTTTTGAAAATGCTTAACCCATCAAGAGCCAATGACATTTTTATATAAATTTTTTTTTGTTTTCTTATATTTAATTCTCTGTCTTTTTTTGTTTGATTTACTTTACTAAACTAAATTTACCTTTAAGCTGAAGAGTACATAAGTTCCGGCATAGCCGAATGTAGCACTCCTACTTGTTTTTTTATAACATGTGTTTAAAGTTTTTGATTTTCTGACATTTTCGGTTTTAGTCTTACTGTTTTCGATTTGTTTTGGAACATAAGAAAAGCTCGATGAAACACATAGTGATCGGTCGAAAAATCGATTTATATTTAATTATTAATAATCCTTGATTTTTTGAGTATTTTTTTTTTTTAAATTAAGATTTTTTGTTCCGATAAAAATATTAAGTAAAATTGTGTTTTTCTTTTTTTACATGCAACGAATTCTCCTGTGCTTCCTCACAAGGCTATTATTTTTTTTCTTTTTTTTAATTGAGCTGAAAATATTTCCATTTAATACTGAAATCAAACTTACCGCTTTCCAGACATTTTCTTGCCAATGGCTTGTAATTCGCCCTTACTAAAGATGTCAGCATCTTCTAATACAGCTAAAACATGTTCCGGATGAGAGAGATTAGGTACATGAAGAACAGATGTAAAAGCTGACAACATTTCCATTTCCTCCAAAACCTCACTATAAATTCAAAAACATATCGAAATTAAAGCTACAAAATAAATTAGAAGTCATAAAAAAAACAAAATTACCGTCTGCTGGAAGTAACCAAAATTAATAATTTGCGACCTTTAGGTGGTTGTTTCTTGAGAAGCACTAATAAAGCTTGTAAAGTTAAATTGGAATAGCGTGGACCAATTGGACCATAATCCAACAAACGTTCAACATTATCAACAACAATACAACTTAACATCGAACGATAAGCATCATCGAAAATCTAATAGATTCAAAAGGATTTAAAAAGTTATTCAAAATTATAAGAGGCATATTCTTACCTTACGAATGTGTAAGCATTTAGCCGATTCAGTATATCCCACCATATCTTCTGGAGAACATACTTTAACAAATGGAAAATCTGACATTTTAGCCAATTTTGCAGCTAAAGCAGATTTGCCCGAGTTAGGGGAGCCCTCAATCAATACGGAAACTAAGCCAGAACTTTCAGTGGCTCGGGCTTGTTGCACATACAACATACCGTCCTCCAAAATATTGGCCACTGGTTGGCCCCAATTGATAATGCCTCTGGATAGCATATTTTCTAAAATTTCCATGGCCGTACCAAAAGCTGGTTTAATATCATTTTCCAAGGCATGCAGGAAGTCAGAACGTGTAACCTTTAATTTTTCCATGGCCTCGGGATCAACAGTCACCTTTGCATCAGCCTTGATTAGACGATTCATGGCCGTAGACTGAGCAGCACGTACCAAACCTTCCAGTTCAGCACCACTAAAGTTTTTAGTAAGCGCAGCTATTTCCTTGGAATCGACATCGGGAGCTATTTTATTAAATTCGCGCATACGTTTTGTATGAATATTTAAAATTTGCACACGACCCTGTTCATTGGGCAAACTTATTTCCATTTGTACTTCCAAACGACCGGGACGCAACAAAGCATCGTCAATCATATCGCGACGATTTGTCATACCAATAACTAAAATGTTATTTAATTGCTCAACACCATCGATTTTGGCTAACAACTGATTTACCACAGTATCGTGGACGCCGCTATTGCCAGCCACAGAACCACGCTGTTTGCAAATGGCATCAATTTCGTCAAAGATTATTATATGGAGACCACTGTTAGGACCCAACTAAGAAATAGAATTTGTAATAGTGTTTTTTTTTTTTTTTTTTTTTGTATTGGAATTTTAATAAAATTAACTACCAACCCTTTTTTCCTCCTCTTCTGCTTCGGCAAATAAACGTCTAATATTGGCTTCGGATTCACCCACATATTTATCCAAAATTTGTGGACCATTAACAATTTTCGGCTCTCTGGCATTTAACATGTTGCCAATTTGGCGAGCCATCAATGTTTTACCGGTACCGGGTGGACCGTATAACAAAATACCCTTAACGTGTTTGCATCCCAACTGTTCAACTAACTCGGGTGGAAAGACTCGAGAAGCAAATGCTCTTCTAAAAATGGCATTGAACTCTTTGTCTAAACCTCCAATGCCCATTTTACCGAAATCCCAATCAGGATTTATAATCGATTGACGCACTATTTTGCCTTTAGATTTGCCTTGTAAATTCAAAGCTGAGTTTTCAGCCTTTTCAAATTGCACTATAGTATTGCCCGTGATCTTGCCAAATCGAACGTTTCTAGTGGCTGCCTCCTTGCCTTCGCTTATAGCTTTAGGGTCAACAGCTGTAATTAAATAACAATTTTAATAATTTGTTTTATATTTTAGTTTATTTAGTTAAGATTTCTTTTACCCTCTAAAGTTTTTACGGCCAAGCCCAAAAGCTTTTTATCCTGGAAGCTAAACACTAAAGTCTGTCCCACAGTTAAAGCCATTCCGGCGAACTGCATTAAAAATTCTTTAGCCATTAAATCAGAATCATAAGGCTCTTGAGAAGTTCTGAAAATTATTATTTAGTTATTTTTAAGAATTAATTAAATTAATTAAAAATTATAGTTAAAATAATAATAATGGGAAACTTTATTGTCTGTACAGTGTTGTAAGAATATTTTTCAGATGTGAAAGATAAATTTGGTTGATGGACTATTTATTCTGGGTAATAAACAGCAAGAAAAAATGCAAAACTCTTAGAAATTTGTGAAAAAATGTAGTTTAGTGAAGTAACTACAATAAAAAACAAATATTGGGTTCACAGAAAAAATATATAAAAAAAAATATAAAACAAAAATAAAAAAAAAAAATTTACATAAAAATGTCATGGGCTCTTAATGGGTTAAGCAATTTTTTAAATTTAAGTATTTTCTGAAAGATTTCTACAAAAGCTTTTAAATGATACCCACATTAATTTTTTTTAAATACGGTGCACAATTTCAGAGGCCCATAACTCGGAAAATATGGGCGAGCGCCATTTTTTTCACTTGTTTGTGATGTTTTTTTCTCTATCGCCGTTTTTTTTTTTTTAGTGATTTTTAAAATCTTCTATACTTCTAGCCTTGTTTAAAGTAGTTGAACACATTATGAAAGACCAGATACTTGACATTGTTCCCAGTCAATTATATGAGCAACAGTTTGCCTTTCGTAGAGGTTTTAATAGCATTTCTTTGCTCCTTTCTATGACTGACTGCATTCGACAGAACGTTAATAACGAAAACTTTAGCACGCTTGTCTCCCTCGATCTATCGAAAGCCTCCAACACCATTAATTATAACATATTGATTGAAAAGCTTAGTAATTAATTCGAATTTTTCAGATCGACTTGCAAACTGATTTATTCATATTCGACTGGTAGGTCGCAATTTACAGTGTTAAATGGCATTAGTTCTGGGCTGCAGACTCTGTCTTCGGGTGTTTCCCAGGGTTCTGTTTTGGGTCCCCTCTTGTTTACTATGTTTAGAAATAGTTTGCCCCGTTTTATTAACTGTACAATATGCGATACCTATTTATTTGCGTACAATGTCTTGTTGCTGTTTTACGTTTCCCTTGACTTTCTAGATGTTTTGCAGAATAATGTTAATTTTAGCCTGCGGCTTGTACATGAATGGATGTCGAGTAATTTCTCAAGCATTAATACTACTAACTCAAAGGCTTAAATATTTGGACGTAGTAATCGGTTTCTTCTTGACCTTAACCCTTTAGCACCAAAATTTTTTTCTGGATAAAAAATTATTTTTGAAAAATGTTTGGGAATAATCCTTGATACCAATCTTTCCTTTTCTTACCACATTGATATGCTCTGTGACAAACTTTTCAGCATTTTTCGAAAAATCTACTCGGCTGATCTTTTTCTTCCCTTCGTGTTAGGTCACAACTTGCGTGGTTTTTATTAATGTCACAGATCTTATACGCTTTCGAAGTTTTTTCTGGCACTAGCTGTATGTTCTTCAACAGAATTCGCTAATTTTTTAAATAAGGTTGTCCGTTCTGCTTACAATGTTTACCTTCGTGAGCATATCTCGCCTTTTTTTAGCGTTTCCTGGGCTGTGATTTTGCTAATCTATTGACATATTTAAATTTCCTTTAGCTCATCTAGTGCCTTGACAGTTATTGCAACCCCTACACGAAAGGGCAGACGAGCATCGCTCAAACGACTTCGCTATGCATAAGAACTCAGAATATATAAATTGCATGGGGTCAAAAATGGATATTGTAAAAATTACTAACGGAGTGAAAAACTGTGGTGAAGGTTATAAAAAAACAAAATAATACAGGCATATATACATGTACATATGTATGTATGTACGCAAATTAACAATGTATCCACACATCCTTGTTTTTGTTACTCTTACAGCTTAAAAAAGATTAATTTGATAAAATGCAAAAAGTTATAAAACGATGCATTATAACCTTTGAGATTCTTGGCAAAATATCAAAAAATAAATCTACAGTGGTTAATGCCCCCCATTATATCGATTTTCGAAGAGTACATAATTTGTGCAAGAAGAGTACATGTCTATGTAAACTAAGTGTAAGCGACGTAACGTACATGGCAATCACTAAAGTATTCTTAGAAATATTTAATTGCCTCCTTATGTTATGTTGACCTTGATATGGCTGTTGCAACTTGCAGACTAAACATTAAAATTATTGTATGATGAAGAAGCCAATTACTAACATCTGCAATGCGGAAACGTAATTTTTTCTATGCGATTTAAGATAACATTTAAAGTCCTTAAAAAATATTTATAAAAAAACTATCTGTTTTAACATAAAAAAATATAACACTTTCTTCCCCTTTGTTTTTTTAATTATTTTAATATTTAAAATTGTATTTAGTCATGTTATTTCCTGGTTTATGTTGTCTTCTTTCAATGTCTTATTAAAATTGTAACTTACGTTTTCTTTTGCAAGAAATCAGTTTCAAATGAAACCAAAGTAATAATGTCGGAGTTTCCATCGAAACGATAAGGTCTGATATCAATTTCCTGATTAATAGAGAGAGTGGCCCATTTGCGCTGAACTAAAGAAAAGCCAACATGACCTCGTGGCACTTCAGCAGTGCGTTCCAAGGCAAAAATATAATGCTGACCTGGTCCGGGTGAAATATCTGCATACCTAAAAGCCAACAAAAAAGTATTATTTCTTAACATACAAACATATTTTACATACTTGATATCTTCTGGAAAATCATTAATGTTAACAATGGCCTTGTTAGTTAACGACAATTCGTCCGTGGGACATTTAGTGGCTCTCATTCGCTGAAAATTACAAGATTGGTTTTTATCTTGTTTGTATATGGAAGCTATACTTCTTTTATACTTACGTAGGACATTTTTGGAAGAAATTTAATTCCCTTCGATTATTTATAATCAAAACTGTATCGATGTATGCAGGTTTATTGACACAGAAACAAAAACACTAAACAGCTGTTTGAACAAATGTTCTCTCTGTTTACTATTTCCTAAAAGTAGCTTTAGTTCTCTTTTGCTTTAGGGGTTGTTTTTTTTTTCTTTCTGTCGTGGAGAGGGAGGCTGCAAAAAATATCGATTCATTACAAAATTTTTCCTAATTTTTTTTCCAATTTAAATATTGTTTAATTTATTATTCATTAACAAATATAATTTTGGATTGATGCGCTGTTAGTAATTTTACCTTTGTCAAGCTAATTTTGCTAAATATGTACACACTTTCTATAAATATTCACATTTAATTTTATACTACACACTTTTAAAATAATTATTCAACAACACAACTTTACATTAGGAGAACCAGCTCAGTAATGATAAAATTAATCTGGGGAATTGCATATAGTTGCTTAAAATGAGAAGCAAAATATAGTTAGTAGGAGTGAACACAAGTCACACTGAACAAGGTAAGTGCATATGGACAGTAAACAACAGTCACCTTGTTACATTCCAAGTGTCATAACGCTATCAATTTACGCTACTTGCCATACCAATTTATTATGCTCGATTAAGAGCAGTTGATTATTTTCTAAGATTTTTAACTTTGTATGTTTATTTATACTTTATATATTTAAGACTTTTGTTTTTGTGCTTTAAAGGAATATTTTATGTTGTATGAATCATCTTGACTGTCTTATAATTTAATTGTGCCGAGACTACACATTAAAATATTTCTTTTTACTGGCAACATTGATAAATAAGTATACAATTTTTAAAGCTGGAAACACTTTTTAATACAACCCTATCTATATAATTATAGCGGCAGGGTACGCATTCTACATTTTTATTACAACTAAATAATACAATATTGTGAATCATATTTCAATTGAAAATTATTTTATCACAGTGTTGTAAATAAATAATCTTTTTTTCTTAGAGAAGTATTTTTCTTAATACATTTGTTTTTCTTTTAATTAAATTTTTTAACCCTTAATTCATCATCAGTGCTTTTAATTAGCAAATTAAAGACTGATATTATTCAAAATTCGCCTGGAACACCACTTTGTGAAACGAATCAAGACATATTTAACAACGTGTATGCATGGCGAATTCACCATTTCTTGCTGATTTGATTATGTAAAAATGCAGAATGTAACGTAAGATAAATTAAAATTTTCACAAAACCTTAACAAATGTTGACACTTTCAGACCCGAAAAAAAGGTAAACGAAGTACCATGTAAATGAATTCATTTATTTTCGATTTTATATGAAGTTTGCCCGTCATAGTAAGTTACTCGTCTTAAAAACACCTTTAATAATTTCGCTGTGAAAAGAATTTTTTATTTATTTTATATTAATTTATTTTAATGCAAAAGGCCTTATCATTCAATTACATTATCTTGTTTGCATAAATCTAATTATTAACATATGTACATTTATAAGTAAAGTTTAGTTTTATGAACAATAATATAAAACATTTAATAAAGAAAGAAAGAAGAATATAAAAAATATATAAGAATTTGTCATAGTTATATTAATTTAAGGCGAATAAATATACAGTGGGAGCGATGGCGAATTCGCTAATTTTTGCCGCTAGCCTTAATGTAAAACTACATATAAAAAATAGTATACAGATTTTTTACAAGGCGAATCAATACCAGGTGGTCGCAATCGCGAATTCATTAATTTTGCTCAAAACCTGAAATGTCAAACTCCATATATAAAAAATTTAGTATAATTTTTTTTATATGGTGTCTGACACTTGACATTTCGACGAAAATCAATGAATTCGCTATCGATACCACCTAATATTATTTCGCCATGGAGTTTTATATATATAGATTGACAGTTAGGCTACCGACGAAAATCAATAAATTCGCCTTTGCTCCCACCGTATATTTATTCGCCTTGTGTTAAACTCTATATCAAGGCAAATTGGAATACTAGCAGTGCAGTCAGACGGTCAAGTTTTTGTTCAATTCTCTTTCAAGAAATTTACACATACTGCTTGTCAAAATTAACAAAAATTGAAAGCTGTGACGTAGGCTGCACGCAAATTCAAAGCAAGTTTTTAAGCAAGATGTCAAGAAAACACTGACAGCAGAATTTTTAATTCATATTTGGAGGAAAAAACGTCAATCAGCTGTTTTCTTGAATGTAATTTGAAAGACTCAATTGAACGAAAACTTGAAAGCAAATTCTCAGCAATTTTTTAAAGTGTGAGTGTATTGGTTAAAAAATGAGAGAAATTTTAAAACTTAAATGAAACTTGAATGAAAACTTGATCGTTTGACACCCTAGTAAGTAGTCGCATGGGGACATAAACGCGTGTATTTTGTTTGTGTAATTTAATTATTCGTAAACTGGTAACTGTTTACGAATCAAGGTACATTTATAATACTAGGTAGTGTCGTCCGCCCAGCTGGTTTGTAGTTGGACATGTCAAAAGTTGTTTATATATTCCTACTTTTATTTACGAATTTCAAAAAACACTAACAACAAGCATATGTAGAACAAAGAGAGCGTTTGTTTTTAGACCAATTTTCTTTTATTTTCTGTTTCTATTTTTGACATTTCCACTCACAAAGCAACAATAAAATGCCATGTTGTTTTTACAAATGTTGTATTTGTTGTAGAACCGCTTTTACCTAGTAAAATAAATGTACCTTGTTACGAATAATAAAAAACAAAAGAAAATTATAGTATATAAAATAAGTAAAAAAAATTTTAAACATATTTTTCAAAGAAACGTTTTCCTTTTAAATAAATGTTGTTTTTCGTTTCTTTTGTTTTATATTTTAACTGCACTTCTTAGGCCACGCACTCTTTTCACTTTTCACACGACGGTTTATTCGCACATTCACTATTTTATCTACAAATTAATTATTTTAACATATTTTTTCAATTTTAAAATTGAAAATTTTTTTAATGGCGCGTCAACAAACAAACAAATTTTGACGTTGGTTTTAAAAAGTTCGTAAAGCGAATTCGATCAGTTATTTTTTATAATTGGAGTTTGACAGTCGTGCATACCAGCAAAAACACTGAATTCGTCTACGCTGCCACCTGGTAATTCATTCGTCTTGGTTTATATGGTGTTTTATATTTAGCGTTTCGGCGAAAACTATGGAATTCGCCATTGCGACTACCTAGTATAGTTTCGTGCCCTGATTAAAATTATCAATTGTTTTTAAACTATCTTTACACGATTGTTTTTCGTTATAGATTTTAATGCATAGTTTCAGTCCGATCTTAAATTGTATAAAATAACAAAAAAGTAACCTTGAAATACTTATATTACATACTTACGTCTCATTTTACCATACAAGTGCCAATTCGCTGCGAACGTTTGAAAATACACATTAAAATAATACTTATGTCAATATTATAAAAATTTTGATGATTCCAATCCCTGTCGTGATGTTCAAGTTGTTGGTTGATTTTTTTTAAATATGTTTGCTGTATGTGGAGTTTACCCGTTTTATTTTCCCCAAAAAAAATAATTCAAGTTTTTTATTCATCTTTTTATTGATATTTTTCGTTAAAACTAAATCTTTATTAAACTTTAATTAACTTTTTTTAATACGTTTGTCATACTATTTCAAAAAATGATTAAGTTTTCTTTTATCGACAGAGTAAAATATGCTGTTTTATTTAATTTTTTACTGTTCATCTGTTTTGTTCTTTAAATATAAAAATTGTTATCTATTGTTTTGCCTTTTTATATCGAGTGTACATAATTCGTTTGTTTTTTTCTTTTTTTTTTTTAATAAGTAACATTTAAAAATCCTTTTCTTTTCCTTTTATTATAAGTTTATATTAATATATGTAAATGTGTATGAATAATTATTTTTTAACCATTATCATGTTTCTAAATTCGATAAAATATTTTTGTTACAAATTTAAAGTATTTCAATTTTGTTTTTAAACTGTCTAGTTTAATTACGTTTTTTTTTTTTTTTTTGTTTGTTTAATTACGAATTAAATGTTGTGTAAAATACATATTAAAAAAAAATTATAATATGAAAAATAATATTGTTTTTGTTACTCTAAATAAAGCAACATGCATGTAAGTTTTGCATAAAAAATAAAAATCTCTTGATTTTTAATTATCGGAATTCGTTTTTGAGCCATTTTCAATTTCAAACATTAGGTCATCTCTGGAAAAAGTGTTCTTTGCTAAAGACATAAAGGCATCAATTGCTTTGTATTTGAACAATGTATTGTGTTTCATAATGCCGTGGTACTAAATGTTTACAATGCATACCATTCCAAAATGTCGCAGACAAGTATTAAAAACGTTGCAACTGAGCAACTAGCGCTTCAACTTCTAAACTGATGCTTTGTTTCGCAACTTTGTATATATGCAAGTTCTTAATACCGCAGCAAAACTGTATATATTATTTGTATTAATACATTTTGGAAGTCAGCCAAACTCTGATAAAACGATTGGTCTGCAATTGTAACCATTAAAAAAAGGGATCGCCTTACAATTATTTCAGAAAGCAACTAATTAAGTAGAAACATGTGTCAGAAAATTCATTTTTTCAACTTGTGATTTTTTTCGAGTCACCGTTTGCAAAAAGAAAAATGAAGAGCCAAATTAAATTTGAGACATTTGAATAGGGAACAGAAAATAAAACGTGACGATTCATTTTTGACTGAACAAGTCACCATTGAAAAATATTCATAAATACGGAGATGATACTTTATCCATATTGTTTAGCTTTTTGGGAAATTTCCCATTTGTTTGCAGGAGAGTTATTTTTTATTTCAATCATTTGCAAAATAAAAAAATATGTTTGATTAAAAAAAATATATTTTGAGAATTACAGTATGTAATCTTGAAACCCATAATATTTTATAAAAGCTGGCAATTTCACTTATTTGTTAACACACTGAAAAGTGCATCACTTTGAAAATAATCAGCCCAATCATAAACGAAAATTCCGTGCGAGTTTTTCCACTTTGATCCCTTTTTTTATTGATTGCGAAAAGTGAAAAAAATTCGAGAAAATAATAAAATTGCTCTCTTCAAATTACAGTGATGTTCCCACGGAATTCAATATTGAAGGAATTTTTTCTTGAGAAAATTTTTTCCCGTGGGAAATAAATTCCGCGAGAATATTCATGATCAGGCTGAATAAATAATAAGTTAAAAAACTCGTTTTTATCCGAACAATTCGTATGTGGAATAAACTCCCTGCAGAGATGTTTTCTGTCACTTTCACTGTGCAAAGATTCAAATCAAATGTCCACAAGCACTGCTACCTCTATCCCCCTTCCCTCAACCTAATTTCCTAGTTCTGGCACAATGCATTGCATAAGTACAGGTGGTTGTGGGTACTAGAGACTTAATTCTCTGTTAAATATAAGATATTCTAAACTAACGGTAAATGTAGGCGAAGTTTTTTTTAAGAATCAAATTTCAGTGAATTAATTTTTAAATATTACTTTCCGCATTCAAATTCATTGAAATAAAAACTCTTTCTTTTATATAATAAATAGATAAAAGCTGCAAGAAACTCGTGTGCATTCTTATTATTTAAGACATGTTTTTTTATAAAAATTGGTTACCGGGTATAACGTTTTTTTAAATAAATTAAAATTTCAGAAATATAATTCCAATTGTTTTATCTAATAAAAAAAAGAGTTTTGGAATTATTTGTTATATTTATAAACCTGTTGAGTTCGGATCCCATCGAGCGTGTTTTTTTAACTCTGTATTTCCTGTATAATATTATCAACTTAAAATAAATCAGAAAAAAAGAAAACATTATTATTTCCGTAATAAAAATAAAATGCATACGGATGTTTTTTTATTTTCAAATATTACAAGTTAAATGAATTTTTTGTGTTGTAATTAATGATTTTCATAAAAAGATGCTAAAAAATAAAATATAATGCTCTTAAAAAATTTACTTAATTAAACAAAAAGTAAAAAAAGAAATAATTTTAAAAACATAAAAATGTGTTGCCAATGATATCGTATATTAAGTGTTAATAATTATAATTAGAATAATTCGTAGAAATTATTATTTTTTCATTATGTTTATGTATGCTAAATATTATTAAAATTGTTTTTGCTTTTTTTCTTAAATCAATCAGCAGCTGCAACAGCCCTTAGAAGACGTTATTTATTTATTTATTTTTTCGTTTTTGTTGTTGTTTTAGTATAGATGATTTTGATTTTTCAAATGCAGTTTTCTTGTGTTTTGTTTTTCGCTACACATTTAAATTCTTCGTGTCATTTTTGTTGTTGTTTGTTGCTTAACAATCTGTATCATACCAAGCAGCTAAATTATTGTTGTCATTGGGTGGTGTTGGCATTGCGTCCAAATCAAAATTCAAAGCGCCAGCATCAATTTCACCAACATCCATGTCCATGGAATACGGTGAAGTTGGTGCAGCACTTGGTGGGGCACCACCACCACCGCCGCCTCCTACGGGACTGCTGATTTCAAGACCCTGCATAGAGTCTATTGGTAGAGTATCATATCCTGCTTGAATAGTACAAAAACAATAAACATTTACAAGTTAGTATGCTTCACAAGTCAATATTTTGTTTCGATTTGATTTGATATTTTTAAATAATAAATTTTATTATTTTAATAACTTTGGCATTAACAAATTCATAACAAACATTATTTATAAAATATTATTGTATATAAATATTATTATTATATTTTAACTAATATCATGCTTTAAATGCTTTAATAAATGCTCTGCTTTAGAAAATTAAAATTTACTTTTTGAGTCATATGATTGAGATTTCACAAAAATATTTTGCCAAAACAAAGACTTTTATTTACAGCAAAATTGAAAATAAATTGAAAAAAAAAGATTTCTATTAAAACAATTGCAGACAAAATAATAAAATTATTGATCAAGATTGAGTTTTTAGAGAAAACAATAATTTTTAAAAAAGTAGCAGACTTTTATTAGATCTTTTACCGTTGGGTGGTTTAGGCAGCTAGCTGTCGTAAACTTTAACGCCTAAACGCCGAGGTACTGCCAAGGCGAATTAATTCTAGGGTGGTAAGCATGACGAAATCATGTACCAGGTTGTGGCAGTGGCAAATTCATTAATTTTTGCCGTTGCAGTAAATGTCAAACTTCATATAAAAAAATTTCATTTCCTGCAACGGCGAAAAATAATGAATTCGCCACTGCCACCACCAAATACATGACTTCGCCATGATGGTAGCGTTGGTGATTTTGCTAATTTTTGCGTTAGCCCGAATTTCAGAGTAACATCAAGGCGAATCAATTACTAGGTGGTCGCAATGGCGAATTCATTAATTTTCGCCGATAATCTTAAGGTCAAACTCAATACATAAAAAATGTGTATAATTTTTTTTTATATGGTGTTTGACACTTAACGTTTCAGCGAAAATCAATAAATTCGCTATCGAGACCACCTAGTATTATTTCGCCATTATAAAGATTTTTTATATATGGAGTTTGACAGTTAGGCTTCCGGAAAAATCGCTGAATTTGCCATCGCTTCCACCGTATATTTATTCGCCTTGATATATACAGTATACAGATCGTGGCGAAATCATTTTTGGTTTATCTTTGTTATGCGTTCGTTCGTTCGTTTTTTAGTATTCAAAAAAAATTTTAAAATATATTAAGAAAAAACTTACAAAAAACTGCACAAAGAAATTTTTTTGGCGCTTACCATACGCCTTATCACAAACAAAGTTGCCTGTTTTTCCTTCAATTGTCATACTCAAGGCGCATTGAACAGGTGACTGCATCAGATCATGCGGTCAATAAATGTTTTAGCTTTTACGTGGATTTTGTTTTTGTAAAAACTTTTGAGCTGTCAAGAACGTCTGGCAATATGTGTGCATGTACTTCAATATATTTTCAGTGGCTTTCTTATTTTTCACAAATACATACACACATATTGCCACACGTTTTTGACAGCTCAAAAATTTTCACCTGGTATCAATGCGCCTGGGTCATACTTTTGTAGCATCTCTGCGACCTCTTATAAATTCGCCTTGTTTGAGTTCGAATACTCTCGTGCAAATTTCAGAGATCATTTACAAATCTTCCAATTTGAATGGAATTATTTTTTTTTTTAATTATTTTAGCAGATGTATTTCTTTTATTTAGATTGTAATTTAATCATGCAAAAATATTTACTTTTTATTAAACAAAACGTGTTAAACATGCACAACAAAACAAAAAAGAATTGTATTTGTCAATTAAAAATGAAAATGTACAATGTAAAAAAAAATTATTAACAAAAATTAAGAGCATGAGTTTCTATAAAAATTCTGTTTTTGAAATATCCATATTTTAAATAAAACGCCAAATGAAACGAAACATTAACAATTTTTAAACAAATCAATTTAGAAAAAAAAAAAAAAGTTGAAAAATAACACTTCATGTTGAGAGAAATCAATAACAAGACTTTTCTTCTAAATAGGTAAAGTGACAGACAAATAGTAGCTGAGACAAATTTTCAAAAGTGCGTGCAGATTTATTTATTTAAAAATTTTTCACATTTTTAAGCTAGAAAAAGTCTCTCTCTAATATTCAACTTTCCAAAGTCTTCGATGTGTTTTTTATATTGAATAAGATTTTGTTTATTGGCTTTAAATGTTCCGTAAAACATTTCTCTTTTTTATTGTGGAAAGTTGTATAAATGCAATATTTTTACAAAATAATAATCACCCTTATCGTGGTTGGCGTTTTCGAAGCAAAAACTCGGCGTTTTTTAAAAGTTTTGTAATAAATTAAAGATAGCTCGCAACAGTTTTCATTAATCTATTACAAAATTGTCGTAGTCGAAATACGCCTACGCCAAATACGATTGGAGTGAATAGCAAAAGAGCATTGAGAAAACATTTGAACTGGATTAGAAAAAAAAAGAAAACAAACAAAAAGCTTTTCTCCACAATCTTATTCACTTATTAATATTCTACGAGTATTCCATTTCCACTGCACACAAAATATTCAAGATATAATATTAAGCCTTCCTTGAGAGACAAGCAAACACTGTAGGGATATTTTTAATATTTTAACTTTTGTGACTTTTAAATTTTAAAAGCAAAAGCACTTTCATTAAAAAACCAAAACTTAAGCGAATCTACTAACAGGTGATAGCAAGACGATAGCAGTGGCGAGTTTATTAATTTTCTACATAATTTTTTTTTTTTAAGTTTCAAATTTCGAGAAACATCGAAAAAAAAAATGTAGTCGTCATTGTTATCAACTGGTAAAATATTTTAAAGGCTGACTTCCAAAATGTATTAATACAAAGTTTGTATACAGTTTTGCTGCGGTATTTAGATCTTGTATATATACAAAGTTGCGAAACAAATTAGAAAATGATGCGCTAGTTGTTCGGTTGCAACGTTTCTAATACTTGTCTGCGACATTTTGGAATGGTATGCATTGTAAACATTTAGCACCACGGCATTATGGCTGAGGTTTTGAAAGTCAGTCATTACTATCAAAATCCATAATACAAAAAATATTATACAAATTTTTTATAAACGAAATTTGACGGTCATGTTAACAGCCACTGGGTAACTGTTTTGCCTTAATATGTAGTTTTACATTCGGGGCATCAGCAAAAATGAATAAATTCGCCATAACTAGCACTTGGTAACTGATTCGCCTTAATTTTATCAGATAAAAATATTGGTTAATAAAGAAAGCCTTGATTTTAATGTAAAAGCGACAAAAAACTTTTGACAATTACATTTAATTAAAAAAATTATAAAATTTCAAGTAAATGGATTTTAACTTTAATAAAAAAATAATTATTGTGGTTACAGAGAATTTAATAATAAGAGAAGAAAATTAAGCCCCATATATACAGCCCCAAAAAATTTTTCTCGAGAATAGATTCCATCAATTATGAATTTCGTGGAAACGAAAAACTTAAAAAGTGGCATCACCGTAATTTGAAGGGAGCTATTTTAATTATTTACATTAAATTTCTCCTCTTATTAATTTAAAATACCTACTTTTTTTCTCCGAATTTGTGTTTACTTTTCACAGTCAATAAATTAGGAAACAAATTTGTAATAGGAGAAAGAGAAAAAAGAATTTTTGTTTACTATTGGGCTGATAGTTAAAAATGTCATCGGCTCCTAATGGGTTAAGCATTAAAAAACAAAATTTTTTTAAAGCTTTCAAATGATACCCACATATCGACCATATTGACAATCTAAATTTTTATGAACATTTTAGAGGCCCATTTTTCCACTTTTTGTAGTAAACGGTATAAAAATGAAACCCACTGTCCTAATTGTAAATTTATAATAGAAAAAAAAAATGAACAACTTATTTGTAGAGGAACGTTAACTTCTAAGAAAGTTGACTTGTTTTAAATTTTTGTATCTTAAAAAATTTTTTAAGGTGAAAATTTGTGCCAGATACTTTTTAAGTAAATGTAAATTTTGATTTAATTATTCGGGAATATGGTGCATGAAAGATTTAAAAATTACCAAAAAATTTAGGCTACATTTACTTTTGCCCCTCCCTATATTTGCGATTAAGATTTCTCTCAACAAAATTACAAAATAATAACAAAAAAATGTTTTTATTTAAAATCAAAGACAATCACCTACAAAAATTTTCGGAGCACAAATTGGTTGAAATGTTTTTTTTTTTTTTTTTTTTTTTTGTTTTTTGCAGTGTTTAATAATAACTTTCTTTTATTATAAATATTTTTTTTGTATGTTTTACGCTGTAATTTAATTTGTTAGTAAAAATTTCTGTCTTTTGCAGTCTCTATTTTAAAACTACTACACTGTTGTTGATCGAATTTGTTTTAGAAAGCGCCAACAATTTGATATTTTACGGTTAAAGTTGTTAAATTCTTGTTTTTTTCTGCTTTAATTATGTTTTTTTTTTTATTTTTTATTCGATTTTCACATTATTTCGAAGCTTAAATTTTGATTCAATGATGATATATGTTAGGCTGGCTCAACTGTTAAAAAGCGATTTCAAAGCAGTATTTTTGTTTATAAAAATTGATTTTTTTGTTTTTTATTTTTTCAATTTAAATTCATATTCCAAAATAGCACGCAGGAGCGTTAAAATAATGCGTACATGAGAGAGCATTTTTTGATTTGTTGTTGTTGTCAAGTAAAAAAGAAACAAAAATACGTTATTAGATTTTTTGAAAAACTCATCGATTAAAAATTAACAAGTGATGTCAACAAACTGTTTCTATGTGGCTGATATTTGTGATTAAATAATAAAAATACTAAGAAATTTTAAGGTGTTAACACACTATTGTTGTTTAGTTATTATTTATATATTATGACGTTATTTCGTACTGACAAATAACTAAAAACAAAAAAAAGTTATAAAAGAAATTAATGAAATGTGATGAGAATTTGCTGGAGTGTTGATAGAAAAAATGGTGGGTGCACTAGATTAATTTTTTAATAACATTACGGTGGTGGCAGCTAAACTGGTCCGTCCGTTTTTTTTCTATATTTTTGCAATGATTATAAGAAAGGGTCGACATTCTTGGTTTCCTGCTATTTAAAAAATTGTAATTTTATCATTTCGTTATGAAAAACTGTGTTTACAATTTATTTTAATGCATTGCAAAACACAAACTAAATACGAAAAAAAACACCAAAACATCAAACATCTTCATTTGAAGATTAAGGCCATTATTACAGCTTGCCGTCCGCCAAAAACCTGTCTTTAACCATTAAGGATATAAAAAAGTCTAAATTGATGCTGCTGATGTTTAATTTTAATTGATTACCCAATGGCGAATTATTTAGTGGTCCCAATGGCGAATTCGTTCATTTTCGCCGTTATAGAGCAGCATGTTGATGCGAAAAATAGCTGACTAAACAAAATGAAGCCGAATTTAATTTATTCTTTTATTGTTTAAAAGAAGTTGTACCATTTGTTTTCTTTCTTCTGTATATGCAGTAATACTATGAGGTATTTTTATTTATAATTTTTTTTTTAATTTATTTTTATAAACTTTAAAATTTCCTACTTTTTCAAATTGTTAAAAAAATTTTTTTATTTTTAAATTATTTTAAAATTTTGACATCAACGTCCAACATAAACAAAAATCAGCTGGGCTATTAAGACCACCTGTATATAAATTCGCTTTGGGTTACACATAATCTTTTTCGAATTTAATCCAGTCCATCGAAAAGCCTTACCTGCAGGCCACACGATCAAACTTTGCCTTTCAAGTTTTAATACATTCACACTTTTTTACTAATACACTCATACTTTTAAAAATTGAAACAAACTTGAATTAATTTTTCTTTCAAGTTGAGTGTTTTAAATTACGTTCAAGAAAACAGCTGATCACAATTCTTTTAAACTATTTTTCGCTTTTGTTTCTACAAATACAAGGCGCATCAAACAGGTGCCTGCATCCGAACATGTGTTCATCATATGTTTAAGCTTTTGCGTGTATTTTGTTTTTGTAAAAACTAATTCGAGCTGTCAAAAACGTCTAGTAATGTGTGTATGCATTTGTGAAAAATAAGAAAGCCACTAAAAATATATTAGAATACATACACACATATTGCCAGACGTTTTTGACAGCTTGAATTAGTTTTTACAAAAACAAAATACACGTAAAAGGTTTTGCATTCACCTGGTATTATTGCGCCATGTACAAATATTTTGCCGCTATAAGTGTTTTATTTTTGGACTTCTAAGAATTTTAATAATTTAATGGAATTATAAATAAACAATTGCGAAGTGTAATATGTTTGCCGATAAATGCAGTAAATACAAAGATGTTTTGCAATTCATAGAGCTTTACAGAAGCCACGAAGTCCTTTGGAATATGAATCTTTCATCATATGGGCACAACGATTTAAAACAAAAATGCTGTGGAAGATGTTAAGAGGAAAATAATGTCCCTTCATCCATTACCTTCTAACTATTTTTCGTTTTTTTTTTCCTCTTTAACCAACTTGTTTACTTCTTTTAAAACTTTCAGAGACAAAAGCATTTTTGTTTTCTTGACAAGTTGACAAATTGCATGCAGCCTACGTTACAGCTGCCAATTTTTTTAATTTCAACAAGCAGTATGTGTGAAAAACTGGAAAAGAAAACTTGACCGTGTGGCCTTAGGCAAGTTTTTAGTATTTCAAGTGTAACTTAGCTCATGTTTATCTTCTTCTTTAATAAAAATAAAATTATTTATATATTTTATTTGAAAACACCCAATTTTACTTGCAAAAAATCCTGTTTGGCAAACCATATCACAAATTTGCTTCCTTCACACGTTTTTATTACCCGCGCAACACAGAACAGGTGGCAATGTCAATTATTCCAAAATAAATGGTTTTGATATGTAGAATATGACATGTTGTCATAAATAAATCAATACAAGGACTTTGACTAAAAATCCACTATTAAACAGTTTTTCGCCCTTTCGATTTATTTACAATGAGGAAGAAGAGAAGCTTCAGCTTTGCAAAGTGGCCACACTGGTTAATAAAAAATAGCAAAATTACACTTTCAAATGTCAAATTATTTTACCAATAAATCTCTACAGTTCATACAGAAGTAGAAGAAGTTACTCTTTTTTTTTTATTATGAATGTCCTTCTAAAAATAAAAATTGGGCTCAAAGAGTTGTTCTGTAGCAAAGTGTTTGTGTTAAATTAATAATTATTTTAAAAAAAGAAAGCAATGTATTCTGAAATCTTAGAACCTTTGCTTTAATTTTGTGCCATTGTAAAAGTAAAAGTGATTCGAGTTTTTATTGTGTTTGTCCTACTTATAATTGTTTTATTTATGATTTCATACATTTCAGAATCGTCGAAGAAAATCTTTCAAATAATCAGTAAAAATTTGCTTCTAATGCAAACTAAACTTCAATTCCAAATTTAAATTTACTGGTTATTGCAATTTTTAATGCATTTAAAATAAACTGCAGTTTGCTTAATTATAACTTGCAAGTAAATTTAAACTATCAAAGTTGGCCGCTTGCAGGAAAATATTTGAAGTGCAAATTAGTTCTGTCTGTTTTCAATAGATGGCTCTGGCTGTTATAAATGTTAAACAGTAACATCTGATATCTGTGGTATCAGAGAGGTTATACATCAGTAAATAATATTCAGTTTATATAGCTTTGAATTTCACACAAAAACCTTGTTTTTTACTGTGTTCAATATGTCAAATTTTGTGTTAACTAAGCAGCATGTGCGGGAGGTTTTAGTTTTCTGTTTTAGTTGGAAGAAAAATACAGCTGAAGCGCATCGAATGCTTGTGGAAGTTTTTGGTGACAATGTTCCAACTGATTAATTATGTAGGGAATGGCCATCGACCCCAACATCAATACCGAAGCACAATATTCATGGTTCGAAGGTCATGCTGTGTATCTGGTGGTACCAAAAGGGTGTTGTACACTATGAGTTGCTGCAACCTGGCGATTCCATTACGGGACATCTGTATAGGCTACAATTGATGCGTTTTAGCCGTGCTTTACGGGAAAAGACATGACAAAGTTATTCTTTTGCATGACAACGCTCGGTCTCACGTCGCAAAAGTTGTCAAAAAATATTTAGAAACACTCAAGTGGGATATTTTACCACACCTGCCATATTTTCCAGACATTGCTCCTTCAGACTACTGGTTGTTCAGACAGATGCAGCGCAATTTGGCAGGTCACCGATACACTTCTTTCGAATAAATTGAAAATTGGCTTTCTACTTGGACCGCCTCAAAAAAAGAAACCTTTTTTCGAGACGAAATTCGTCAATTGCCGGAGAGATGGAAAAAAAGTAGTAGCCAGCGATGACCAATACTTTAAATAATCAGGGTCAGAAAGGCATTTATTTCAGAATAAAATTAATTACCTGGGGGGTTACTCTGTATTTCGATTCGAAAAGAAAATCATGCGAATTTCTATGGCTTATACATTGTGTTTCGAAAGCGTTTTCTTTTAAATCGAAATACAGAGTAACCCCCCAGGTAATTAATTTTATTCTGAAATAAATGCCTTTCTGACCAAAGAAAAACGGACCAAATTAATTTGTACTCTTATAAGAACTAGAAACAAAAATAAAAGATGACTAAATCTCTGATCCGCTCTAAGAATATTCAAGCAAAGCTTACTTTTGAACAGATTTCGAAGAAAAATAAAAAACAGTGAATCTTCCTTATGAAAATAATTGAATTTTCGCTAGGCAACTGTCGTCGTTTATCTAATAAATATTTAATAAAATTGAAAAAATGTTGTTATATAATTCGCTTTGTTAACTATCGGTGTTTAAGTTTCTAAAAAAATTAACTTTAAACAAAAACAAGTAAATATCGTCTATTAATAAAAAAATTAATAAAAAATAATTTGTTAAGAAAGATGTAAAAACTTATATGTCAATCGATTGAAATGTGATAAAACAGGACACAGGGGCAACAAAAAAAAATATATGGGGGGTTTAATATCTGCACAAACGATTTGGAGGTGGTGGAGGTAGTAGGGGTAGTTGATGGTAGTGGCAGTGAAGGGTATTAGAAATCGATATATTGATGAAAGAAAGAACCAACAAACATTTGAACAAGTAGGGGGGGAAAACTGTTTTATATTGTGAACGAATGTTGCGCGTGTGACAAGAATTTTGTCTGGTTGGTTGGTTGGTATGTTTTACTTTTTTTTTATTTATTTTTTAATCAATTTGACTTTTACAAATGTTGTTCTTTTTTGTCTTGTTTCAATATGATGAATAACTTTCGACATGCTTTGTTGTTATGTTTTTTGTTATTGTTATTTACTGATAGAGGGGGGTGTCGATCGGGGGGCATGGGTAAGGGGTTTTTGATTGATTTGGTTAAGAACAGTTATTAATTAATTGAAACACATATAATTATTGGAGAAATACGTACCTTGTTGGAATGCACGACCGCCATGGGAGCTGTGTACGCTCGGTGGCCCCTGACCATATAGGCCTTCATATGCTTGCTCTGGACCAAGCATATCCTGTGTATATACCGAGGTTTGATTTTTTGTTTGTTTGTTTATTTATGTTAACATTTAACATTGGGATGATTTTTAAATGATTCGATTTCGTAATTCAAATCAATATTAACATTGTATGTTGTTGTTAAAAATGGTAACAGAAAAATGTCACATTGTAAATAGTAATGGTTGAAAGGTTGAATTTTTTTTAATGTAATTTGTTCGCATTTTTTTTTTTTTTTTTTGGGGAAACGGGAAATTTTCAATACGAAGGGCCACCAAAACACAATTTTTTTTTTGTTACGTTAAAAAAAATTAGCCAAATTTGAAGATTTTTTCAACAGGTGCAGAGGGTATTATCAATTTGAAGTGTTGGTAAGGTGGTTGAGATTGCGATAAGTGTTGGTGGTAGTTGTAGTAGTAGCGGTGTTGGTAGTTGTAGTAAATTGCAATAAATGAAAATCATAAATAAAATAAAAAAACACAAAAAAAGAAAATAAAGTTAATAAAAAATAAATAAAAAAAAATTAATTAAACAAATACAACATTTAAAGCTAAAAACATAAAAAATATTATGGTATACAAACTAACAATTTTGCTGTCTAATAAAATTATTTGATATGAAAATAAGAATAACGTTTTTGAATTTCCATTAACTACGTTCTTACAAAAATTTAAAAAAAATCATGAAAAAAAAAATAAATGAATATTTTTAAAATAAAATAAAAAATGCAAAATATACGATGTTTTCTTATAGAAATATTCAAATATTAATTACTATTTTTACGTTAAATCAAAAATATAATTTCTTTCATATATACAATACGCTATTGATAAATTTAATTTGTTTTATGATCTTCTTAATTTTTACAAGTGTGTGTTTGTGTGTTTTTTTAAGTATTATTAAATATTTATGTTACTGTAATAATTTTTAGGTAGAATATCATTAAACATAACGAACCTGTAAATCTGGACCCATGCCTAGATCGGCATTGCCCCATATATTGTTGTCTTCACGTAAAAGTGAGTTGGTCAGCTCAATAGAGAGACGTTTCTTGTAATCTTGCGGCTTATCCTCACTCATACGGAATAGAACTGCTGCCGCATAAGTAGCTACACCTTCATTACGCGAATGCAATAAATCAGTTAATGGCCCAGTGGCCCCCTCTTGCTCTATTATTTCAGCCCCTTCCTTGTCAGCGGCTAATTCACAAAGAACACCAGCAGCAACACGCTGAAAATTTTATTTAAAAAAATATAAGCTCAAGCAAAGATCAATAAATTATTTCATGCATACAAACTCACCTGTATATTTTCTATTTCGTTGAATAGCAAACGTACAAATATCGGAATAACCGATTGCTGACGAATCAAAGCTCTATTGTGTGACTCTCGAGCTAAAATATGTAAAGCACCCACCGTGCCCTCAACAATCTCCTCCATACGAACACCATCTGCATAAGCCGAAGGCTGTTGCGACCCGGTAGTAGCCACTGATGAACGTTGCTAATGAAAGTGTACAAAAGCGGTATGATTTCACTTAAGAAAAAATCCGGGTTTTGGAAGAAAAACAAAACAATAACTTACGCGTTCGGTGTCTTGGAAAGCACGCATAAGTAGACGTACTAAATGATGTATAGCGCCATGTTCACGTAAAGGTGCAGCATTAGCTGGACATAGAGCTAAATTGCGTACCAGGCCAATGGCGGCCTTAATTAATGGCCAACGGGATGGAGGATGTAACAATTTTACAATAACCGAAAGGCCATAATTTAAACGTACAGCATTTTGAGCCATTTCCGAATCAGCATGACGAGTTGTCAAATGACGAAGAGCACAAACAGCTGGCTCAGTTATTTCTTCACGATCGCCAGCATTTATAATCGTACGTACCAAAGCATCAACACCACCGACTTGACAAACCGTGGCCTTATTACGTTGATTATTGCAAGTCAAATTCGAGAGTATACCGGCAGCACAAGTAACAACATTAACATCTGTTGAGGCCAATACTTGGACCAAAGACTGCAAAAGTGCTTCCATGCCATCAACTTTTGTGGCAGCATCCGATAAATTACGCAATGTCCATAAACAATTCTGAACCAAACGTGGCGATGGATTGCCCAAGTGCATGGCCAGAGCCTGCATACCGCCAGCATCTACAATAGCTGGCTTATTGCTTGAACATACAGAGAGAACTTTTAAAACACGTGAAGTGGTCCACAACAACTTCTCGTAATCGTATGAACGCATAATGCGTACCAATTCATTTGGGCCACCGGATGCCAAAATGATCAGTTTACTCTCTTGATTGCCGTAAGCAAGAATTTGTAGGCAGTCTGTAACGATGGCCAAAAATTTGACATTATTACGCTGCAACAAGGTGACCATTTTCTGGAGACCACCAGCCAAGCGAACTGCCATTTTAGAACCATCCTGATGCAAAAGCAAATTGTGTAAGGTGGTGATGGCATAAAATAAAACACTCTCAACCGGAGAAGATAATAGTTTCACCAAAGCTGGTATACCACCGCTCTTGAATATGGCCAAGAGACCTTGTCGATGATGTGACAAATTATGAAGAGTGCCAACAGCAGCTTTAGTACTTTCCAAATCGTTACTATTCGAAATGGCACGCACAAGAGCTGCCACCATTTGTGGACTATTCATAATTGCATGCCGCGAAGCTTCTTTTTTCGACAACTGGTGTACCATCATGGCGGCTTGGGAAACAACAACTTGATCTTCATCATTGAGTAATTTTATCAATTCTGGTATTGCTCGTGTTGCCAATTCAGCGTCGTCTTGATAATTAATCAGATTGACAACGGCATGTTTTAACATTTGTGATGGTTCGGCCAAACGTTGCACAGCTGTTGGCTGTTGTGGATCAAATTGGGTCGAAGGTATTTCTATACCCTCTTCCAATGTTTCGGGAAACATGGCGGCTCGAACACGTTGTGAACGTGTCTGACTCAACTGGCTATTCATATCATCCACCTGATCTTGGGTGAAATTTTGTGGAAAACCCGTATCTAAATCAAACATTAATGGATTGTCATCCATTTCCTCATCTTCCTTGCCGGAAAGAGATGGTGCCTGTGTGACGGCACCCGAATGAATACCAGAATCCACTAAATAAGAATTTTGCTGCCACATAAGTGTTTGCTCCTTAGAAGAAACCATCGGAGGCAAATCCGGTGGATTATATTGATTATTATGAGATACTAAAAGTACAAAAAAAAAGGAAAAAACCATATTATTTTTTTTCTTTTAATATTCAATCTACTGATGATATCCATTCAAACTCTCCCCCTAAAAATCTAAATGAAAATCACAAGTCATCCCCCAAATAACGAGACACTGATTTACATTAAATGTGATTAAAAATGAAAACTCCTGAGATGGGCAATTTAAGAAAGAAGCGAAAATAAAAATAAATAAATATTGTATTTAAGCGCATAAAGAAAGCGAATGCATTAACGATATTAAAAGAAAGGAATAAAATATTTCACAATTGAAATAAAAAGTCATAATATCAGAGTAAAACACGAATTTAAAAAAATATCAAAGTATTTTTAAATCAACTCCAACTCTAAATGTTATAAAGATATAAAAAAAATCAATAGAAATTGTATCTGCAAACAAATATTCGCACAGTCAAGTAAAAAAGTCAACATACACCCTCGAAGTAAAAAAAAAAATAAGTTAAGAGAGTCCGGTAAGCTATCGGACAGACAATCTTTCCTTCAGCTTTTTAGAGAACAAAAAATCAGAGCTTAGAAAAGAGATAAGGAATTAGGAACAGAGAAAGAAAGAGCTGTTGGCGTTAAGAATGCCGAGAAAACCCCGCCGGATAAGGCCCGTTGGCCAAGGAGTGCGCTCAATCCATTGACTGCGTCACAATGTCCGGTTGTGGGCCAGTGAACCACCCACAGCGCCTGGTCATAGTAACGATATGCCAGATAGGCTCCCGTAGTAAAAATATTCAGCCTAATTATAAACAGAAATTTCGCGCGAGTTTTCTCACTTTTCCCTTTTTTTCTATTATAAATTTGTTTCCCTTTTTATTGCATGCGGAAAGGAAAAAAAATCGGGGAAAAAAAGTAGGTATTATGAATTATGAAAAATATATTTGTAAAAAAAGCAAAATAGCTCCCCTCATATTACGGTGATGCCATTTTTTAATTTTTTTGTTCCCACAGAATTCACAATTGGGCTGATTATGCATTATGAAGGAGAAATTATATGTGCAAAAGCAAAATGACACCTTTCATATTACGGTGATGCCACTTTTTAATTTTTTTGTTTCCACGGAATTCATAATTGGAGGAATTTTTTGTCGAGAAAATTTTTTTCGTCAGAAAGAAATTCCGTGAAAATATTTATGATTGGGCTGATTATGCATTATGAAAGGGAAATGATATGTAAAAAAGCAAAATGGCTCCTTTCAAATTACGGAGATGCCATTTTTAATTTTTTTTCTACGGAATTCATAATTGGAGGAATTTTTTCTCGAGAAAATTTTTTTCCGTCAGAAAGAAATTCCGTAAGAACATTCATGATTGGGCCGATTATGAATTATGAAAGAGAAATTATATGTAAAAAAGCAAAATGGCTTCCTTCATATTACGGTGATGCCACTTTTTAATTTTTTTGTTTCCACGGAATTCATAATTGGAGGAATTTTTTGTCGAGAAAATTTTTTTCTGTAAGAAATTCCGTGAAAATATTTATGATTGGGCTGATTATGCATTATAAAAGAGAAATTATATGTAAAAAAGCAAAATGGCTCCTTTCAAATTACGGTGATGCCACTTTTCAATTTTTTTTTTTGTTTCCATGGAATTCATAATTGGAGGAATTTTTTCCGTGAAAATATTCATGATTAGGCTGATTTAGTTTAAATAATGACAAGCACACAACGTATTTTTTTACATAAAAAGCTTCGTGACCTTTGTCTCTTGGAATAAAAATGAACATGTGCAAAAAGAGCTGTTAAAATAAAATATTTTCTCTAAAACTTAAGTGAACTTTATAGGCAGGTAACTTAAGTAGTTCTTGGTAGGTCCAACTTCAAATTTCCAAAGTCGTATGAAGGTCCCAACCCTTCATCACTCTTGTATATTTTTGAGAGTTTTATGTTTTTATTTTCGCACAAATTTTTCTTCAAAACTTAATGTGTGCTCAACTTGTGTTTACATGTGGTGAGCGGGTTTGCATAATCCGATGTCTTCTAGCATGATAACGAAACAAGCTTGAAACAACATGTGTCGGTCGATCTCCTTGCAAAAACCTCTATAATTCCTTACAAAACAAAATAATAATATATTTGATCATTGGAGTTTAATAAAGACACTAATAGAAATATTCTCCAAAATAATTTTTTTTCTATCCACTTTAAATTATATTTAAATATCGTCCGGAAACTCTTATATTAAATTTTTAATATTAACATTGGTTATGTTAAGTGGTTAACAGAGCTCTGTTATCGTAACAGAATGTGGTTCTAAATTTTTAAATTTAACTTAACACACATGTTTCGTCGTGGGTCCAAGTTTTGAAAAGAAAACAAAGTCTGAGGTCCGAATTTTGAAAACATAGCCAATTGAACCTCACGAGGGATCTATCTATGACATTTCATTAAAATCGTTGCACCAATTCTCTTAAACTTTAAAGTCGTAGAGTTTATGCAGTGTTTTTTTTCCTTGACTGTATACAAAGAAGACAGTATAATAACTACAAAAAAAAAAAAAAACATATTGAAATTAAAAATAAAATAAATTTAGAAGAAGCCGTAAAAAAACTACATTTACATATTGCAATGCGATATTAAAAAAATAAAGATAAAAAAATGAAATGAATAGCAAAATAATTAAAGTATATTGCCAAGGGCCCAGTAATGTAAAGGGACCGACTGGACTTATCATTACAGCCACAAAATAAGTCAACATTTATGTCTGTATGTACGTACATATGTATTCCATCCACGTTCTACTGCATGAACTACATAAAACTCAAGATGAACAAATTTGAAAATAACGGCGAATACAAAAAAAAACTAATTCTATGGCAGAAAAGAAACAGCAGAATTGAAAATTGCAAAAAAGTGAAATATAAAACACCACTCAACAAACCATCAAAGTTATACTTCACACACACACACACACACACACACATGCACACACAAGAAGTTCTAACATTTTCATTATAGTAATTTGAAATATATATTTATATATAGGGCTTTTCAAAATTAACGCAATTTCATTTGATTTTTATGAGTGTTTGTTTTTTTATTAAAATAAAAACTAAGTTTTTGTTCGTTATATACCCTTCACCACGTATTTAGGTCTTGTTAAGTAGAGTGACTATAATCAAAAAAACAAATATTGAGGTGGCAGAGAAAAAAATGAAAAAAAAAAAATACACAAAAATGTCATCGGCTCTTAATGGGTTAATCATTTTTTTTAAATTGTAGTATTTATTAAACGAGCTCTTTAATTTTTTTACTTGTTATTTTTTTTACTTTTTTAATTCTCTATCGCACCATATTTTTTTTTTTTTTTGATTGGATTTACTTCATTGTTTCAATTTATATGAAAAAATTAGAAGCAGGCGTGTTGTTTTGCCCGCTGCCTCGAAGGACATCATCCGATCGTGCTGATTTTCACTAGTGGAATTTTTTAAGCTTTGTCTGATTGGTTAACGTATTTAAATTTTCTCTAGCTCATCTAGTGCCTTGGCAAAGTTAATTTTAATACTAACACGAACGGACAGACGGACATCGCTCAATCGACTTCTCTATGTATAAGATTTCAGAATATATTTACTTTATGGGGTCGGACATAGATATTGTAAAAATAACAAACGGCATGACAAATTTACATCTACCACTTTTTTCCACTTTTTTTGGTGAAGGGTATAACAAAGTTGTTCTACAGGAATTTTACAAACCAATTTTACAAAGGAATCTTTTGCAAATTTTGTTACACCTTTTATCTACTTAAACAAAGATTTGCAAATTTTTTCTTTCGTGCATTCGTATGTTTGTACATAACGTTTGAAGAAAATGTCAAAAACAACTACGATTCAACATTCAAAACACCACGGAATCATGGATAGTACATTCGTTTGTCAGCCATGCGTCAAGAAAATGGAATTAAATTCATAGTCTATTATTAAGGAAACAGCTTGTGAAAAAGAGGCCCATTTTAAAAAAAGGGGGATTCATTTAGTTACTATTAAAAAAATAAATTAAAGTAAAATGTTTAAATTTTTCAAATAAAGTCAAATTTAGATAAGAAAAAATTTTTAATTAATATACAACCCTGTTTTATTGTTGTATCGTTTGTATTTTTGTATTATAATACAAAACTTTAAACTTGTTGCTAATTTTCATTGAAAATGTAATAGAACTATACAACTGCATTTTGTGTATTCTTGAACAATTGTATTAAAGCCACAGCTGAGAATAACCTAAATCTTTAATAAATAAAACAAGTTGAACATGTACTATCACATACATACATATAAAGGGTCATCCAAAAAACGCGCCTACATGTTTCTTTGAAATAAAACACAAACTATTTGCAATTTTCTCAAGCTGTTTTTTTTATTAAAAGTATGATCCATTATAATTATAAGTGGAATAGAATATCATTCAAATGTCCACCACGACTGCGTCTGCAGACATCAATTCGAATATCGAAATTTTCAATGACTTTCCGACATGTTGCTGGTGTTATTTCACGAATTGCAACTTGAATGTTGTTCTTTAGATCATTAATTGTTTGTAGCTTGTTAGCATACACACACTCGAATTTTCAAAAAACCCCACAAAAAAAATCTAATGGTGTTAGATCACATGACCTTGGAGGCCAATTGAAAACTGCATTACGTAAAATTACACGTTGAGGAAATTTTAATCGCAAAATCGTAATGTTTTCTCGAGTTGTGTGACGTGTAGCACCGTCTTGCTGGAAATAGACGTCAGACACATCAATATGATTCAACTGTGTCCATAAAAGGTCTCTCAACATTGATTGGTATCGCTCAGCATTCACAGTAACACCATTTGCAGCATCATCTTCGAAAAAAAATGGCCCAATGATTCCATTTGCCCAAAATGCACACCAAACAGTATTTTTTTGTGGGTGTAGAGATTTTTCATGAATAACACGAGGATTTTCATCACCCCAGATACGACAATTTTGCTTATTGACGAATCCATCCATTCTGAAATGAGCTTCGTTACTAAACAAAATTTTGCTTGAAAACAATGGATCTCTTGTTCGTTGTGCAATAATCCAACTTGCGAAATTACGACGTTGTTGCAATGTGTACCTGTCCATGGTTAAAACAAAATGGCTTATGTCATTTGAAAAGATGTCACGTGTAAAAATTATATAGTGCTGACATCACATTTGGATGACCCTTTATATGCACATCGGTAACAATTTTAGTTATAAATCTTAAAAAAATGTTTTTAAATACCTCACTTGGGATTTTTTTTCATTACCATTGAAATTTCATTGGCATTGCTTAAAATAATGACAGACAATGAAAGAAATTTAACTATCATTTAATGCTAATGAATTTATTTTAATTATAATTGTTTTTACTTATGGTAACGAAATTTAAATGAAATCGTTTAAATACTAATTAAAATTTAATCAAAAATAATTTTGTTTTTTTTTTTTTTTTGTTTTTTGAAACACAAATTTTTGATCGCAGAAGTTAAAAAAAAACTATGCATAAAATAAATATATCTAACACTCTTGTAGATAGATATACATTTGTAAATTTTAATAATTTATCATTTTTAACAGAGATAGGTGTACAACTTGATGTCTGGAATCTAAATTCATCTAACACTCCAGCTAGTTTATCTTATTACTAGAAAACAAAAATCACCCGTTTTCTGCATTTCGATTCGAATTGAAATTTTCTCCGTCTGGCAACTTTGGTATTCTGTGTTTCGATTCCGCTCAGTTTCTTTCGATTGTATGTATTCTGCCTTACGATCGGAGTTCCGTTTTTCTTATTTGTTTTTTTGTTTACGGAGGAGCTTTATTTATTTTTTTTTTTTTTGTTAAAAATTGAAAAAATGTAAGTAGAAAATGAGATAAAATGTTCAGAAACGGTTAAAAAAAACACTTAAAATATTTTTAATTAATTTTTTTAATTAAATAAATTTTCTTTTGTTTTAAGTTGTTAATTTTTGTACCCGAATCTGATGTGTTT
Source organism: Cistogaster globosa (assembly GCA_937654795.1). Taxonomy (NCBI): domain Eukaryota; kingdom Metazoa; phylum Arthropoda; class Insecta; order Diptera; family Tachinidae; genus Cistogaster; species Cistogaster globosa. The sequence continues at coordinate 118,157,164 of OW569406.1, read as the reverse complement.
TTAATGTATTACATGTGGATACCACCAGCGACCAAAGTAAGAAGTAGCAGCGTTCTAAAAGGAAGTTCCAAGAATCCTCAATGCACTAGGTGCTCCAACAAAAAATGCCAGCGCAAAAATTAGTTGCCATGAACAACTAATTTTTATTTTCTTTTTATATTTTTTTATTTTATTCAACAATTTTTTTATTAAACTTTATCAAGAAATCATTTTTAATTATGTAAACATACAACTTTTTGTATTAAATTTGACATTTGTTTATGAAAATGATAAAAAACTTGCTTATTTTGCTATTTCGTTTCCACATTCCACAATCAAGCTATTAATTTTGTAAACATTGTCGTCTTCTTTTTTTGATTCCGTTTTTCTACAGAATACCAATCTACGTTCGCAACAGAACTGAATGTGGAGACTTAATCGAAACGCAGAATAGGGGTGAATATGTTTTTATAGTGTCTTATTTTTCCTGAGAAAATGAAAACATATTTGACCAAATTTGTTGTGACCAAAATGCCATTTTAAAATTATGCTTTACTATAATTTAAGATGGGTATTTAGTGTAGAAAGACACAAAAAAATTCATTCATTAATTATCGAATATGATTTAAAACCATTTAATCATTAGTCAATGAGAATGATTTTGTTTTTTAAACTAATTATCAATGAAAATAATGATAATGCTTAAAAACCATTCGCATTATTTTTCATTCAATGCTAATGAAATCGTCTATTAATTAGAGACCATCTAAATAATTACTCTCACGTATGTTAAAAATATATAAAATCCAAATTATTTTTTACAAATACAACCATTATAAGAATTTAACTTTGGTCGCAATGGGTATGTAAATATTAGATCACTTGAATTAAATCTATAACACAAACTAGTTATACCCGATGCGCTACGCTACCCCAATGGGAATATTCATACCACGACCACTATTCTAATCCAGTAATTTTTTTATTAGATTTTGCACACTTGTATGGAAATTACTTGCACGAAATTTCGCCTTGACGTTCACCAGGTAAACGATAACTTTCCACTTTGTACAGAAGTTACCACGCCTACTGTCCCAATTCATCCAGTATTTCGCTAAAGTATGCATATTATTAAGGAAATTTCTAGTACAAAAATTTAGGGGATCTACATGTTATAATTCTCTAGATACACAGTGATAATTTTACACTTAGGGAGGCACCACGCCTACTGTTTCAATTTAGACAATTTTTTTGCTCCAGCTATACACATTAACAGCAGAATTACTATTACAAAATAATTATATAAACAAAAGATAGATTTATCATGTCTTCTTTTAAACAGCTTAACTTAAAATTAAAATCAAAGGTGGAATATAATATGCCTGATTTCGAAATTCAAATTTAAAGGATGAAAAGGCGAAAAGGAGAAACCTTTTAATTTTTTTTTATTTAAAAAAATCACATGTTTCTGTTATGTTATTCTCCACAAGTGCCCATCCGATTTCATTGGAACTTTTATCCTTGTATACATTTGGTCATACACGTTTAGATTGGCGTTGTTTCTAAGAACAAAAATTTTTATTTCTAAAATTATTATTTCGATTTCTGTTGTACTTGAAATAGCACCCGCAAGTAAAACAAAGGCTATAAAACGTAATCGACTTCACATTTTCATAAAAAAAACTCTGATAAAGGCAGACCCACCCATGCAATACTAGGAACAAGAAGCTAATTAATAAACACATTGTTGACCGGCAATTTTACTGAAAATTTATCTCATGTCATCGGCTATTTTGTAATTGGATGTGAAAGTAAAACAATAAAAATAAACTTTAATTACTTTATTAAACTTTTAATATTTCTTTTTCGTATGATAAGCAGTATAACAATCACATCGCATCACGAGTTTACTCGTGGCCGGTCAGCAACGTTCGGCCATAAAAACACGAGTTAACTCGTGACCGGTCAACAATGTGTTAAGTATAATTGCAGTACAACTATTCTACAAATTTACCAAGTTGTAATTAAATAAAATTGACTGGCTACAACCGTACAAGAAAAATTGCAAAATCATATTTTTTGAAAATAAAGTTTAAAGAACTTTACATCTCGGACTAGCAGCGTCAGGCATTATTTCCTATTAAGTTATTTTCGTAACCGTGAAGGGAGAAAGACAGAGAGTTAGTTATTTCATTTCGACGGCGAAAATGCTATTTTTTGATTAACGCAGGGGTTGAACCCTGGCCAACCCGGTTTGTAGTCATCGTGTTTACCACTTTGACTACAGCATCCTACAATTATAACATTTTAATTATAACATTTGAACTACAAAACAAAAAATCAAATTTATTGCCATATTGAGTAAAATTTTCTATTAATTTAACAATTTTGCACATTTATTCTGTTGTTGCTTTGTGTGACACAGAATCAATGAATCCTTGTTTTTGAAATGCTGATTAATTTCAATCGTATTCAATGTCAACAACAAATCATCTACAGAATTCATGTCCATGAATTAATTTAAAGAAACAACCACCACTAAACAAAAGCCACCATCAATCAAACGTTTACCGCCCCCGTCATTAAAAAAAAAATAAAAAATAAAGTAATTTATGTTTTAAAATACAGAATTATGAACAAATTCGTACAAGTTTAAAGATGTTTTTTTTTTTTTTTTTTTTTTTTTAATAAACAATTTTTTGGGCGCACAATGTTTACTATTATCTTAAAAAAAAAAAAGAAACAAACGGACATCCTTTAATAAAACGAACTAAGCAGTGCTTGTAAAAAAGACATTGAAGTTGCTATGACAGCAAACCATGAAGCCACTTCTTACTTTATCCCTATTGTATTTGCTTCAGTACAACTCTTATTAGCAAATTTTTTAAATAAAAAAATAACTGAATTTAACTAGTCATTCTAAAAAGTAAATGAATTAGTTCATTCGCGCTTATTCATAATAACGCATTGCAAATCAAAGTTGACATTATCCATAATAAAACCTTGAAGGTTTTTTTAGTTCAGTGTGAGATTTTTTTTAGACGCATTTAAAGTCTTTGATTTCGAAAAGCAGTTTAACAAGGAAAGATCATTGAAAATTTTTTAGTTTTTATTAATTGATAGTGTAGCAAATAATATATTATTTCACCGAGAACGGATTATCCGATACTATTAAATAAAACAACATCTCTAAATAATTATGAAACTAACTAGCGCTACTAGAACAAAACTTTAATCTTGTTTACTTTAAATTTCATTAAGAATATAGCAAATGTCTCAAGTAATAATCCGATCATTAATTTGTACACTACGCCAAAAATACGAAATTAAAAAAATATATATTTTCAAGGTGGTGGTCTACCTAGAAGCACCTCTTTACCCTAATGAGCCGACTGTTCACAGTTTCACTTAGAAACACCTCTACTTTGCATTTGTGAAATTTTATTAAGATATCTTAAGTGGTTCATGAGATTGTCCAAAATAAAATCGTTTTCAAACTACGGTGCTGCTCTTTAATAAATTTTTACAAGTTAACCGTTCATTGATCCTAGTTTTCTTTAAATAAGACAAACTAATTTTGTTTTTGCAAATTAGTGCTATTTTTTTGAAATAAAAGAAAACTGACACCATTGTCAAATGTAGTCAGACACACATAAGTTTCAATAAAACATTTAAATTATTAAATTCAGTCTTTTCTGACTTGTATAATTACGAATGACGATTTAGATTATAATAAATGTAATATTTTACCTTTTATATATTGAGTAGGATCATATACTTCTTAATAAGTATTTTAGAAGGACTAAAAACTTTTTTCATAATTTAGTAGTTACGTCTTTTTGGTCAAATATTTGACTACTAATCTGACCCTACCTAAACTATAATAAAAACGTTTGAGAAATTATGTTTTTATCATTTTACTCGTATCAAGCCCGAAAACAAAAAACATGTTCTGACCCTCGCATGTGATTTCAAAAACGCAAACTTTTCTTTAACATGTTTTGAAACTCAGGCGTTTCGCTTGCGATTTACTTTTTTCAAATTTATGTTTGAAAAACAATAACACATGATTTTGAAGTTAAAACAAAATGACAGCAGCTTTCTTGCTTAGTTTAATTACTATGCCGCACAGTGGGTTTTTTTACACAATGTTTGACACAAAATATAAGGAGTGCTCGTAGAATGTTGAAATTTTGCTCTGAGCCTTTAGTTAGCTTATTTAAGAAAAATATAAAGTTTCATGCAAATTGGCCACGCCTAATACACACCGCCAATAGAACCTAAAATGCCTTAAAAGCTAGTAATTCCTATTTAATTGAGGAATTTCTTTTATTGCTGAAACTCTAGTTTACAGCAGGAAAGAATTTAAATTTTACTCAGTTACTTTTTCTTTGCTTTAATTTTTCAAAATACCTGTATTTATATATTAACAAAAAAAGGAGATATGTTAAGGCCAACGACCGGCAACGAGGTATAAATTATAATTTAAACCATTTAAATGCAGTGGAAATGGTAATTTCCCAAACATTACTCCGATTAACTTTTAGTTTCACGACACATAACCTGGTGTGTATCAGATGCATTACTTTTTAAACAGTGTAAATATTTATTAATATTTACCAAGAGCTTTGTAACATGGAAATCTTTAAATTTCCCTACACCGATCACAATATGGATAAATATACCGATCTGAAGTAGAGGGTGGGAAAACAAACAAAAAATTGTCGGAAAAAAGCGGACATAGCTGCTGTTCAAACAAATTAGTAACATGGAAATTTAAAATTTTTGGTATTTTATTTTTGTTGGGATAGAAAAGTTAGAAATAATTATTGGCTGCCAAGAAGGCCCAAGACAGGGTTATTAGAATACAAATTTTTACTTTATTGAAATGTCTGATTCCCTCTTCAACTAAATCGGTTGTAGTTTAATTTTCTGTTGTACTGTTGGCAACATGTACGCGACAACTGCTGCCAAGTTCATCTTAATTGTTTAATAAGTTTTTTTTGTTGTAGTTTTAACTGAACTGAGAAGATCTGTTCATATTGTGTGAGTTGTAATATGACACCATGCAACCTAACCTTTAATTTTCTCCCAAGCAGAAATGCGAAAGAAACACAAACACAGAATAGAAAACGTGTTGTTGCAAAAACAAATTCAAATGAAATTTCTAAATTTCAAAGTTGCAATATTATCTCATATTATTTTAAAAATGTAAATTTTTACAACTAATATTTTCAACTACACTCCCCCACATAAAAATTCTCTTTTTTCTTTAAAATTAAAAAATAAAATTTTAATATTAAAAAAATGTTTAATTTTGCTTTTATCAGATAATATGTCTTTTAGCGTGTTTCTAAGAATGCATTAATTTCATTTGAAGTGGCAAATTCGTACATATGTACGATTAAAGAAATAATGCTAAAAATGCTAAAACAGCAATTTTAATATCCCTTTTTTGATTTTGTGCTGAGTATGACGATGTTCATCGACAACAAAATTAAAATGCACTTCAATAAACTCGCCTGCACACAAACACACATTTATAGATGGATACACACACACACACATACACATATATAAAATTGCTTACAGGACCAAATACATATTACAAAAGCATAGGAAATGAATTATAATGGGTTTTATTCAAATGGTGGTGTTTTAGGTTTTTTATAAAATTTTAAATTCTGGAAATATTTGATAGAAAAAATAATAATTTAAAAAATAACTATTTTTCATTAATTGCTGCAGAAGATTTCCGATCTTATTACATGTGCTTTGCAAGAACTCATATTTTAATTGTACTTAGGCGATCAACGTAGTTAAAAAAAATCAAATATTATCTGACTAAATTTGACCGGCCACAATTCTGTTTTAATTTCAAAACTTAAAATTTGTTCTCTAAAAAATCACAATTTCTGAATTACAACGACGTTGCAGCAAGTAAGTGATTAAATTTATATGATGAGAAATTTTTAAATTACATATTTTTTCAAGTTGCAGCAAATTTCACCGTGCGTGTTAACGATGCCATTTTTGATGCAATCGGCTTAAATTTGTTTTTATAAAGGGTCATCCAAAAAACGCGCCTACATGTTTCTTTGAAATAAAACACAAACTATTTGCAATTTTTTCAAGCTGTTTTTTTTATTAAAAGTATGATCCATTACAATTATAAGTGGAATAGAATATCATTCAAATGTCCAACATGACTGCGTCTGCAGAAATCAATTGGAATATCGAAATTTTCAATGACTTTCCGACATGTTGCTGGTGTTATTTCACGAATTGCAACTTGAATGTTGTTCTTTAGATCATTAATTGTTTGTGGCTTGTTAGCATACACTCGACTTTTCAAAAAACCCCACAAAAAAAATCTAATGGTGTTAAATCACATGACCTTGGAGGCCAATTGAAATCTGCATTTCGTCAAATTACACGTTGAGGAAATTTTGATCGCAAAAGCGTAATGTTTTCTCGAGTTGTGTGACATGTAGCACCGTCTTGCTGGAAATAGACGTCAGACACATCAATATGATTCAACTGTGTCCATAAAAAGTCTCTCAACATTGATTGGTATCGCTCAGCATTCACAATAACAGCATTTCCAGCATCATCTTCGATGAAAAATGGCCAAATGAGACCATTTGCCCAAAATGCACACCAAACAGTAACTTATTGTGGGTGTAGAGATTTTTCATGAATAACACGAGGATTTTCATCACCCCAGATACGACAATTTTGCTTATTGACGTATCCATTCATTCTGAAATGAGCTCCGTCAATAAACAAAATTTTGCTTGAAAACAATGGATCTGTTGTTCGTTGTTCAATAATCCAACTAGCGAAATAACGACGTTGTTGCAATGTGTACCTGTCCATGGTTAAAACTGTACTACCTTCTAATAAAACAAAATGGCTTATGTCATTTGAAGAGATGTCACGTGTAAAAATTGTATAGTGCTGACATCTAGGCGTCACATTTGGATGACCCTTCATTTCACTTTCAATTTGATATGGGGTTTTGCAGTATAAATCTCTAAATAACGAAATCTGCGCAAAACAAATGTCAAAAAATCCTTTCAAAAATGCATGTCATGCTATTTTACTTACATCGTCTGCTGCTGCACTTCTTTAAAAAAAATCATGCAACTAATTTCATGAATAATATTACAGTAAAAGTTGGCTCTTAGTTTGATATCTCTACTTCGAAATAAGCAACCGTGCAAACAATCTTTGCTGGTAACACAACCCTAATAAGAAATGAAAATGTTGTTGGGACAGAGCACAATCATACAAGAACATAAACCAATTATTCTGTTATACCGGATTAAAAAACGTCAAGTTTTTTTTTCAAGAGTTTTAGGCGCAAGTAATAGTTAAGTTTTAATTATAATTCCCACTTTGTCTATGTTAGAAAACTTTAAAAATAGTTGTGATTTATGCCAATTTTTTAATATTATTTTCTGATCACTTTAACTCCTATTACGTGAAATTCATCTGATCATGATTCCTATTAAATTTATAAAAATTAAGAAGATATTTTCTTCATATTTTCTCATTTCACTTTTTTATGTAAAATGTTGTTCGAGTTATGAATATGAAAATGAAAGGAATTCACTTGCTTTGTATACAATTCTTGATAATATAACGCAGATGGTAATTTTATTATCAACATCTTTTAATCCATCCAAGTCTATACACATTCGAACGGAATCTAAGAGTTATACCTCCACTCCTGTCCTCAACCAAGTCGTGAAAAAAACATGTGTAAACGCAAATTGGAAACTTAAATTTAACTTGATCTTATAAATTCATTAAAAAACACATTAATTTTTCTATGTCCGTCTGGCTGAGTTTTCTAAGGGAAAAAATATAATAACGTTTACTTCTTAGCTGATTTTTTTCTCCAATCTATGTTAATAACTGTGTTTCTTCCTTTTTTAAAAAATAATTTTCACAAAGTTTTTACTTGATAACGATATCGTTGTAGATCCCTGTACATCTCTTGCACTTTAAGTTGTGCAATTTTCACAAGAAAAAGAGAAGAAAGGTATGTACGAAGACTTGCGTGTGATTACATTATTTTTTTGTTAATTTATTTACCCCAGTTATTTTTTTTTTTTATTATTAATCATGTTTGGGACTTTTTTTAATTCATATACGAGATTAAAATAATCGTTTATGCGCTCGTTTTAGAGTCGAAAATGATTGTTTTGTCGGGAGAAAATGGTACTCAGCCGCGACTCTTTTGAACAAGTCAATTTTAACTAATTTTCAATACTGTTTTCAAACGTATTTAGAATCAAATACGAAACTTTTTCGAGCCATTTTTTTAATAATATTACTAGCCGTATGCCGTATGTATTTTTAAATATTTGTTGTTGCAGAGTTCTATTGACAGTGTAAAAAATTTTCCATATAAAAATATAAAATGTGTTGACAATTGTTTTAGTGGCAATATAGCGGTAAAATCGGGTGCTTTTACATTTGTATTTCAATTTTCTCTACGAAATTACATTTTTTTACGAAGAATAAAAAAAATATTTAAATTATTTTTTATTGTTAGGCTGCGCTAAATGTGACTCTGAAATAAAGCTAAAAACGGTTACATTTCGAGCATCTGCTTTCTGTATCTCTTGTTAAACAAATTGCTTTCTTTGCGCTTGTTCGAGTAACAAACGAGTATCTTTTTTAACGCATCACTGATTAATAAATTTTAAGTCATCTTGAATAGTCTTAAAAGGCTCACTTTGGTGATTTTTGTTAAAACAATCCTTAAAATGCTAAATAGCACAGAGAATTTATGGAAATTTTAAAAACAAAAATCGCTTGTATTGAATAATACAAATTACTCAATTGAGAACTTATCGTGCATGTATGATAAATCGTCTGAGGTTTTTGTTCATTTCAATGTTAAAAATTGCTTCAATAAGAACAACATTTTTTTATATGTTCATTGAATATCGCCAGGAGACCAATGCAAACAAAACAAATTGAAATCAGATTACATATAAAGGGTCATCCAAATGTGACGCCTAGATGTCAGCACTATATAATTTTTACACGTGACATCTTTTCAAATGACATAAGCCGTTTTGTTTTATTAGAAGGTAGTAGAGTTTTAACCATGGACAGGTACACATTGCAGTTGGATTATTGAACTACGAACAACAGATCCATTGTTTAAAGCAAAATTTTGTTTAGTGACGAAGCTCATTTCAGAATGGATGGATTCGTCAATAAGCAAAATTGTCGTATCTGGGGTGATGAAAATCCTCGCGTTATTCATGAAAAATCTCTACACCCACAAAAAGTTACTGTTTGGTGTGCATTTTGGGCAAATGGAATCATTGGGCCATTTTTCTTCGAAGATGATGCTGGAAATGCTGTTACTGTGAATGCTGAGTGATACAAATCAATGTTGAGAGACTTTTTATGGACACAGTTGAATCATATTGATGTGTCTGACGTCTATTTCCAGCAAGACGGTGCTACATGTCACACAACTCAAGAAAACATTACGATTTTGCGATCAAAATTTCCTCAACGTGTAATTTCATGAAATGCAGATTTCAATTGGCTTCCAAGGTCATTAGATTTTTTGTGGGGTTTTTTGAAAAGTCGAATGTATGCTAACAAGCCACAAACAATTAATGATCTAAAGAACAACATTCAAGTTGCAATTCGTGAAATAACACCAGCAACATGTCGGAAAGTCATTAAAAATTTCGATATTCGGATTGATGTCTGCAGACGCAGTCATGGTGGACATTTGAATGATATTCTATTCCACTTATAATTGTAATGGATCATACTTTTAATAAAAAAAACAGCTTGAAAAAATTGCAAACAGTTTGTTTTATTTTAAAGAAACATGTATACGCGTTTTTTGGATGACCGTTTACAATATACTTCCCACTCGTTTCTTCATTTGTATAACTCTCCGCTTTCTAAACGGACCCAATAGAACTAAAGCCAGTAGCAGAATTTTGTACTGAAAAAAGTTTTTTCATTAACACTTTTTTTCACAAAAAAGAAAAAACTGCATAAATGTTTGAAATTTAAAAACACCAATAAAATGAAAACTTCTTGGTCAATATCTTAAACTTAAAAAACGTTACACAAAAATCAAATTAAAAAAATAAAAAAAATACTGCATCTACTCGTTTGTCAGACTTTGAAATTACATTTCTTTGAACGCAGTATCAGCATCGTATGCATTTTTTAAGGAAGAGAACACAAACACATCACACATCAACAATCAAGAATTGTGTATTTTTTTGTTCACCCTTTAATACTGGTGGTGGTTGTTTCAAGTGGTGGGAGTTAAATTATTGCCCATATGGTGGCGCGTGTTAAATCTCAGCAACAACAATAACAACAAATATATGTTGCGCATATTATTGCATTTGAATATAATTTTCTTTAAAGCAGTGGGCATATGTTTGCCCTAATGTTGCATCAGCTTTAAAATGACTACAAGTGCACTTCAATCTGGCTTCAATCCCAGCCATTAAAAAAAAGCCAGCCTTTTTGCACATTTCTTTTTTGTTGTTATTTTGTTTTTTTTACTTCTTCTGAATTTTAAGTAGTTCAAACATTTTTTTTTTACTTTTGTTAGCAAAAAGAAATTAGTTTGAAATATGCAATCAACCATTCATTGGATGTTCTACAAAAAAAAAAAAAAAAAAAAAAAAAAAAGAAAACATTTTATTGGAAAAGTTTTTTCTCATACTTGCACAAGTACATGTACAAACATACATATAAACATATGTACCTGTATATTTAAGGTTTGTCTATATCTTTTATTTTATGTACCACACTGTGTTTTAATCACTCAGTGTTAAAAAAGGCTTTAAGTGAACAGTCCTTTTTTGAAAACGTTACTAGACTTTTTAATGGATCCCAGAGAGACCTTCAAAAAAGACTCCATACACAATTTGAAAATATCGTAAACATTTTCAATTTCTTCAATATGTATGTATTTTAAAAACAAACAAAAAAAGGAAATAACAGTAAACAATTTTTTTTTTTTTTGAAAACTATTTGAATGATTGTTGTATCGAAGTTCCGTTTGTTCAGTTTACTATAAAAACATTTTTGATGAAAATCTAAAGGAATAGTGTATAAAAAGTGAACGTTTGAAACAAAATTCAAAATTTACTTTGTTAAAAAATACTGAGCACAATCTTACTGATTTAAATTTCAAAAACAATTAAGACAATTTTGCAATCAAATCTGACAAAAATGTAACGGCTTTCACGCAAAATATTCAAAAAGGTTTCGAAAAATATGCATGTAAAGGTAACTAATAGATAAACATATTCTTCCAATTTCAAGAAAATCTTTACAATTTGCTTTACGCTCTCTAAAGTAATGGAGAGTGTGGTGTTTTTTTATCTTCTGAATTATCTGCAGCAGTGTTGCCAGAAAAATTCTGTCTCTTGGCCCCAATTTGGCTCATGATGTCCTCAAAAATCCCCAACTTTAAAACGAAAATCCCCAATTTCGTCCTCAAAAAAAAAAAAAAAAAATAATAATAAACTGTCACTAATTTTAATATTTTGAACTTTATGATAAAAGAGTCTATACGAGGGCTGCTCTATATATTTTTGGCCTAATAGTAAAAATGCGAATATTTATAATCAAAAATGGTTTTATTGTTTTTCAGAGTATTCTCCAGCATGATTTATACACTTTTGCATTCGCTCAAACCAGTTGTCGAAGCACTTTTTCCACTCCGATTGAGACACCTCTTAAACATGGTTTTTAAACACTTCAACAGCTTCTTCTGGCGACGAAAATCGTTGCCCACGCATTTTTTTCTTGATGTGCGGAAACAAGAAGTCATTAGGTGCCAAGTCAGGGCTGTACGGCGGATGACCCATTAATTCGACGTTTTGGCCGGTCAAAAACGCTCTGGTTTGAGCCGATGTGTAAGAGCTCGCATTGTCATGGTGAACAATGATTCGTCTTCTCTTGTTGGTTTTTCGAATTTCTCCGATGACTTCAGGCAAACAAATTGTAGTGTACCACTCAGAAGTGACCGTCCTACGTTGCTCAAGCGGAACAGTCGCCACATGACCAGTTTTGCCGAAGAAACAGGCGACCATTTGCTTCGAAGTGCTTCTTCCACGAACAACTTTCGTTGGATTTTGCTCGTCTTTGAAGACCCACACGGTCGATTGTTGTTTCGTTTCGGGCTCGTACGCATAGATCCATGATTCGTTACCTGTAACGATCTTATAAACGTCTTTTGAAGCACCGCAATCGTATTTTTGCAACATTTCTTTGCACCAATCGACACGAGCCTTTTTTTGAGCGACTTTCAAATTGTGCGGGATCCAACGAGAACAAACCTTTTTTACGGCCAGGTGTTCATGCAGTATCGAATGTATGCTGGTGGAAGAAATGTCCAAGGATGTCTCTATCTCTCGGTATGTCGCATGTCGATCTTGCACTATGAGTTCACGCACGGCATCAATGTTCTCTGGCACAACAGCCGTTTTTGGACGACCTTCACGGAATTCGTCTTTGAGCGAGCTTTGGCCACGATTAAATTCATTATACCAATTTTTCACAGTGCTATAGGATGGTGCTTCATCGCCATAAAAAGATTTAAGTTCATCAATGCACTCTTGTCGTGATAAACCACGTCGAAAGTTGTGAAAAATGATGGCGCGAAAATGTTCACGAGTTAATTCCATTTTTTTCTATATTAATTTTTTTCAAGTCACTGTAAACAACACAAATAATGGTCGTACGTAAAAACGTTTTGAGTACGATTATGCTTAAAATGACAAACTTTCCAATGGAAATGTCAGATTGCACTTGGCAGCACTCAGTGTTGTTTTTTTTTTTTTTTTTTTTTTTTTTTTTTGTTTAGGAACATACATTTTCATTTAAAGCATATAATTCAATAGAAAAACAAATTTTGAATGGTTTTGTAACATAATTTTTTATTTTAGCTGACCACATGCGTGTATAATACAAATTAAGTCGGTAAACATACAAATAAATTGTTTATAAACATTGATTTTAGTTGTAAAGTACAATTCAGTACATAAACGGACAAATTCGTTTAGCAAAATTTATTTCTTCAAGAAATTGATTTTTCGATTCGATTTTCATAATAGTTTTTCTGAATTAGAATTTAAGGCTAAGAATTCGTACGTTTTGTTCAACTCTTTTTTTACATATTTTTAGATTTAGAACTTGTTATCGTTGCTTCAGGGTAATCTTTTAAGCCATTCTTTTGTTAGTACGATTAAGTGTTTTAAACAATTTTCATTAAAATCAATTTGGTAACCATTGCAATTCTTTAGAACATTGTATGCCAATATCTATGTCGGTGTTTGCTTTATCAATATCCGATTAAATAGAGAGTGCAAGAAGTAGTTATACGATTCCTTAACAAGAAATTCGACAGAGTTGGGGATTGATTGTGCCGGTTCTAAGATGCAAAAGTTTAGTGCATGGCAAACGTATTTAACTAATTTAAAAGAACTATTTTTCATATTAATTTACTTTAATTGTGCTTGATTCCTTCCTTGCTGTGGCAACACGGCCGCCTGTCTGATCTAACCTGACCTACCTCTGCTTCTACTTAAATGCCCAAAAAAAACTCTGTGATTATTTTCACCTTTTTTTTTTTGGTAAAAATACCGAATGCAAACTGCCATCCATTTAACTCGATACATCCGATTACTCGTCAATCAAGAGAATTTACAGGCATTTCATTAACATTAAGTTTTAACTGTTTTAATAAATAACATTTTGTTCCAAGCATTTTTAGCGTTATGGCTTTATTACTTTGTACACTTTTTTTTTAATAAATCACACAGATGATACTAGAATGTGTAATTTTAATTTACGTACAAAAATATTTCAACCACTATCAAGTGTCTATAAGTTTATATCGTGATGCTTTTAATGTGTTAACTCGACTAGGCAGTAGTGAAAGTAAAAAAAAAATAGTCAAAATATTAAACTTAATGCCTGTAAATCAAACAAGTGTCGATAATGAAAAAAGCAAGGAATGAAAAATCCCCAAATCCCTCTCCCCGAATTTCTGCCCACTAAATTATGTTGTAATCCCCAATTTGGGGAAAAATCAACTGATCTGGCTACACTGATCTGGAGTCCAACAGTATACTAAAAATATGGATTCCCTAGAGGCGCTCTACAGCTTTACTTTTGGAAAAATGGTGTCACTCCATTCACCGCTTCGGCGAAAGTAAGTTGGTAACTCTAGATATTTCCAAGGCGTTTGATAGAGTGAGGCATGATGCGATTCTGTACAAATTTATGCTTTTGGTGTCGGTGATAAGTTTTCTCGATTTATAACGATCTTTCTTAAGTATGACATTTACGAGTTGTTATAGATTAGATCTCATTAAACCAGTTCAAGACAAATTCAGGGGTATCACAAGGCTCTGTTCCTTCTTTGTCAGATTTTAAATTCTATTTACTCGTCATATCAGTTTAAAAAGCGCCACATTTGGCGAAAAACCGCCATATATGACATCTCTGGCCGTGTTATTTTGAGCCAGAGAGTAACAGCCAAACCTTAGCCAGCGAGTAAATCGCAATTAAATAAGCGCAACAACTTTTTGTCTTAAACAGTAAACTCATTTTATTTTATAAAACCCACTGTATAGAAATAAAAAGGGATTAAACTGCTTGATTGCCCTGAAAATAACTAAATTGTCATGACTTTTCAACAATAAAAAGAAAAAAAATTAGGTTTGGCTGTAAGAAACAACGCAAGAGTTTAAAGATAAAAAAATTGGCTTGTACTTAATTATGATTTTTTTTGGCAATAGGCAGCAAGAGTAAATAGTATGAAAAGTTGTAGTGGAACTAGCAGTTCTTGTGTTTGCTAATCGAGGCTATAGAATTTCTCTTTTAATTTTTTTCAGGTGGGTTTAAATGAATATCTTTTTTTACACAATTGAAACATTTATTAGGTTTTTTATACTTCTATATTTTACTTAATTTTTTACTTACTTGTACGATTTTGTGCTGGCATATAACTCATTTTGGTGATTTAGGCGCTGTACACCACACCTATAAAAAAAAAGAAAAAATAAAAAAACTTAGTTTATTAAAGTAACAATTTTTTTTACTCTTTTTTTATTAATAAATTAACTAATTTTTTAGCTTAGAGTCCTTTATTAATTTAAAAAAAATGCAAATATTTTTTATTTATTTTTCAATATTTCGGTACTCCTCTGTGTACCATCTTCAGAAATTAAAACATGGTACACAGAGGAGTACCGAAATATTGAAAAATAAATAAAAAAAAAATATTTGCAAATTTTTTTTTTTTAATTAATAAAGGACTCTCTAAGCTAAAAAATTAGTTAATTTACTTTTAATTTATGTAAATAATGTAAAAAAAATATATGTTTGTATTCAAAATATGGCCGCTTTTTCATGACCATTTTAAATACATATTTTTTTTAATTCTCTTTTGATAATTATATGTGCAGTTTTAGGATGATTTTTTGCTCGACATACTCATGAAAGTTATCTTTAGTTGTTCATTTGTTAAGCGGTCTATCCACGATCAAAATACTGGCCGTCAAATTCGTGTAAGTGTCAGTCAAAATTCATTTTTAATTTTATTTTGTGCTGTCAACATCGCGCTTTCAGTATTTTTTTTTCTGTGGAATTCTAACAAAATTGTATACCTATTGTTATTCTTTTAAATTAAGATCACTATACTCTTCACTTCTTATGTCTAGGGTTTGGAAAACGGGAATTCCCAAGAAAAGCTATCCACAATATCCTGGGAAATTTTTGGCTATGTTACCGGGAGACGGGAAGTTTAAAATCATTAGCACTTTCAAAAAATACACTGATTTTTTTGAAATATTTTGGTTGGGACATTTAACGGTTTTCAAATATCTCGTTTCGTGTGAATTCTACTACACGAGATATAAAACAAAAGGTCAACAATTTGTTTGAAAAGCAGTTTGGATAATCTTTATAACGCATTGTTGACAACAAAAACTACTTCAGCAAAATGTGAAAGGGTTTTTTCTCTTGCTAGAAATTTTTTAACGAAAAAAAGAAGCAGAATGTCTAGGGAATTGTGAAACGCACTAACAGTTTTAAATTTAAAAAATTAATAAAATAAATAATAAATTAATAAAATACTTTTTTCAGTTTTTTAATCTTTATTTTTCGGTATGTAGTACAAATTGACAAACGTATGTTTCGTAAATTTTGACATATACAGAAAACCAACCACAACAGACATAACTATCCACAGTTCCTCAAACCATCCCACCCAACATAAACTCGCAGCATTTAGACAAATGATTCACAGACTTAAGATAGTTCCAGTTTCTCCAGACAAATATAACAAAGAACTCGACACAATTTACACTATAGCTAAAAATAACGGTTACAACTGCACTACTATCGACAAACTACTTAGACAATACAAAACTAAAAACAAGAAGAAAGAAGACAAGGATATAATCGGTACAACACGACGACACATTTTTACTTACACAGGACCAGAAATATATAGATTAACTAACCTTTTTCAGAAAGAAGGTTTACAGGCAGCACTAAAGACGAGCAACACTCTACGAAACAATCTCAAGACATCAACAGAAATAACCGATCAATTTAACACCAGCGGAGTATACAGACTTATTGGCACCTGCAACCATACATACATAGGACAAACTGGACGAACATTAAAAACAAGGTTCACAGAACACATACGATCATATAAACGGAAAAGAGAAGACTCTAACTTCGCAATACACCTTAACACACATGAACACGAGCCAAGGGAAATAGATGAATGTATGACGTTAATACATCCTAGTAAAACGATGTCTGGACATTCTTGAAAACATGGAAATATACAAAACACGAACGTTTAATGGAGATATTATTAACGAACAGGTAAATACAACCTCCGACACAATTTTTACACCACTAAAACTATTAAGACAAACTTACAAACGCAAAACACCCACAGATGGTCACACTTACCTACCCAATAATAAAAGACTGAAATATTAAAATTATATACCTTCAATAAACATGACAGATATCAGGCAAACTACCTGCATAATACCATTTTTAAATAGACACCATCCTAACGGACAAAACTATCTGAACCCACCACTAGTAAGAAACACCTTCTCACTATCTAACCAGTACTAATCAAAACGCGGCTTGAAAATGATGTCTTTACATCGAAAACGCTCGCCAATCGTACCAAATAAACAGCCAGTGACGACGGTCTTTACCGAAAGGTATGACAACAGAATTATTTTTATTGCTTGTTTATCTTTTAATAAAACTATGAATTTTTTAATTTTATTTCATTTAAAAAAACTTGTTTTCTTCAAGAATTACTTTTTTGCGATATTTTTTCCATTTCCCGGGAAATGAAAATTCCGGGAAAAACCAAAGTGCAGGCAATGTCTAGCAAATTTGGATAAATTCCAAGATTTCTTTTCTTTCTTCTGACATTTTTTGAAAACCGCAGAATCACACAACTGAAAATCCCGTTTAAAATGAAAATTTTGTATATGCTTGAAAAACAAGCACAATACACATATCAAAGTGTGACATCCAGCATGCCAAATTTCTTTTTTTTTATCCATCATCATCTGTGTAACATATACTAATACATTTTCGCAAATACTACCATAATGCTGGACGAATATTTTGATTGTGGATAGACCGCTTTACAATCATAAACTTAAACGCACTTTTATGTTTTTCTGACACTGTTTTTTTAACGGACGATACAAACAATGTTCTCATCTAAGCTTTACGAGCTGACCGCATGCTAATTCTATTTTGACAATTCTTTTTTAATTCCCCTGTCAGAAGGCAACCATCATAACCATTTGATAATCTTGGGTATACTTTATTATTCTTAGCCTCTTCGCTACAATGACTATGCGTTTGATATTTTGTTATTAAACTACTTGCGGACTGACAGTTTTGATATATTGCATTCTTTCATATTTTTATTATTAAGACTTTCAATTCAAATTATCTTTATATGTTTACTTGCAACTAAATGTGGCAAATAATCTTTTGCCAAAAAAGCAACAAAATAAGTTAAAAAAATAACAGAAAACTTTTGATCACTATTCATGTTTTCAATTGATATTTTTTATGCTAAAGAAAAAAATGCAAAGCTGAGTCTTACAAAGTTTATTAAAAATTGTGTGCTTGTTAAATTATTTAAAGTTGTTAAAAAAACTTTGTTTTAAGCTGATTAAGAAATATATTATTAAAATTTCATAAAATTTGGTTTAAGATTGCAATCGATTATACTCCCTACTGTAGATGTATGTGTGTATTTAAATTTTTTTAAATTAAAATAAATAAAATGATGTTTATAAACTTCAGGGAATGTAAAAGAATTGACTTTCAATAGTAGCTAGCATTAGATAAAGCTGCTTTCAGACGACATGTTTTTCACATATGGCTTGTCATGTCTGTCAAAATATTTAATTTACGAACGAATTATAATTTTTTATGTTTAAATGTAAATGTGTAATTCAACCTGATAACGTTTTTATGTTTTTTTTTTTTTGTGAAATCAGCTGATGTCAAATGCTTTATAGGTTAAAATAAAGGGCGCTCTAATAATTATTATAGGTGATAAATTTGCTATCCGATTTTTACACAAGCATTGTTTTTCTTGTTTACACGGCATGCATGTGTTATGCAGTGTGCAATTTGACAAGTAATATGTAAAAAACATGTCGTCTATAAAAGGCTTAAATAATTTTAGCCATTACATTGCAATATACAAATGTTTGTTCTCTAATAAACACAAAATAAAGTTCAAAATTTTATTTAAACCTTTGTTTAACTATTGAAAAACGTTAAACAATGATGCTAAGTATCACAAATATTTTCAACGTTTCCATATCTTCAAGCAGTTTTAATGATACAAAGATATAATCAGGCAATAGTATTTACTTATTTTTAATAAACACAGGTAAAAACGACAAAAAAATTAATACATAAGAAAAACAAACACACAAACACAAGCACGCAATTAAACAAACAAATCATCAGTCATAACCAACATTTTTTCGGGAATGGAGAGAAACAAAACAACAAAAATTTTAAACAGCAGAAAATTTTGTGGCATTAACACACATACTTTGTAAGTGTGTGTGTTGATATAAAGAAAAACAAGTATTAAACTAATGATGAAAAATCCATTTAACAAAATTTACAAGAAATTTTTTAACTATCACTTTATGTTTAAATATTCCTTTTCTTTATTTATCACCTTTTTAATTATTAATTAACACAATTGTTTTTTATTGATTTATTTGAAAAAGAACAACTTTAAAAGATGTCTACAAATTTAATTATGCTTTATGCTTAACAAAAAATATCTTTTCGACAAGAAAGCGTAACCATCACACGATGAAACTTGAAACGTTACAGTGAAGGTATACAGAATTTAAACTAAGTATATAGTGCTCTTACCTCAATTTTATTTTTCTCAAACTGCTGCCGCAGTGCAGCTGGATTTGTTGAAATCAAACATCAACAACTCGTTGCAGAATGTTTAAGTTTGAACTATTGCAGTCAAACATAAATTGCGTTGCAGAATGTTTGAGTTTGAACGGTTGCAGGCAAGCATAAATTGTCCACCCTAAATACGGGCGTTAGGCACGACGTAATTTAGCGTCTAGTTTTTACGCTGTAATGAGTAACTTAAATAAGAGCGCCAACGTTGTGAAACGAACAGTATTGTTTACTTATCTTATTTGCTAAAAACCACAAAACTAAAATAATTAAGAGAGATAAAATCGCGAAATTGACCTTAAAGTAGCTGTAATGTCATTACTGTTGGAAATACTTTTGTATATACCACAAAAAAAAGCAATAACAACACTTCTTTTGCAGCCAACTTCACTTTTTACGCGCAGTCAAAATTGTATTTTTCAATTGTCCAACGTTAGCGTCGCGCTATTTGGGTTGGTCTCATACATTTTGTATGGGCATGAGAATTTTTGACAGTTAGATAACGTCTTACGCTCGTATTTAGGGTGGACTGTAAAGCATAATCTATCTGTCAAAAATTCTAATGAACAAACAAAATTTTCGAAGCAAACATAATAGCGCGACGTAAACGCTTAACAACTAGAAAATCCGTTTTTGACAGTGCGTTTGGTAGTGAAGTTGGCTGCTTTTTTGTTTTGTTTGTTTATAATTGAAAAGTATTAACAATTTAGTTATTTTCAGGACAATCTAGCAGTTTTATCCCTTTTTGTCTTTTATACAGTGGGATTTATAAAATAATATGGGTAAACAAATATGTTCTAGACAAAAAGTTGACGTTATTATTTAGGTATGGCATTATAGCGCAAAAACTACGAGCCAAATTGTGCTGCATTTTACGCGCTAATTTGCTGCCCATTTTTCTACATGCGAACGAACATTTAATATGTTTGAAAGAATATCAGAAGAATAAATAAATAAAAATAAACTTCATATCCATCAAAAAAATTTATAATAAAATAGAGAATCGCCCTACAGGTGCAGCCTCTTAAGGTTTTTGATTAGTGTCCTTTGGTATTCGATTACATTTTTTTATTGACGCACATGTTGTGTTCATTACATTAGTTCGAACATATTTGTTGTATCAAACATAATAAACAGGCAAAGACAGAAACAACTTTGCCTTCAAGTCTGCAGAAGACAAATCCAGCAGTAATTTAAAATGTTAATTTTGTTCCTGTTCGAAATGTTTTTCATTTTGTGTTTGCTGTCTTAAATTTAGGCTTGTTAGCAAGGCAGACACCAGTGTGGGAGTTATTTTCTATGCATTTCTTTTTATCATCTCTAAACCCTTTAACATGAAAGTTATAAATAACGATGCGCATAGCTCACGTTAATAACTCATTACCATTACTCGTGAATGCAGTGTAAACGTAACTAAAACCGACAAGAATAAATCTTAAATTTTACCTGTAGATTACATTACATTGGTGTTACAATGCAGATTGGATGTTTTTTTTAACGTTACACACACAAAAATAACTATTCGCATTGATCTTGTATAAGAACTTGGATTAAAAATATCACACACATACATTTTTATTTATTTTTATTTGTTTTTTTAAAATGCAAGAAAATACCTACATTAACATATCTAATATCAAGAGCTTTTTAAATATTGTGAATGCAATGGTCCCACTGTTTCATACTTCCAACAACTTTTTCTCAAGATGCAAAAGCAAGTTTCTCTAAGAATCGAAAAATGCACAAATATGCTGCGTTCAAAACTATTAACATAGAATTTTTAAAACTACTTTAAAATATGGAATACTTACAAATACATTAATTCTTAATATTCAAATTTAAAATAATTGTTTATTAAAAATTATAATAAACATATACTCAATGTGTATAGAGAGAATGTAAAATAATTCACCACACCCCTAGAAAACAATTCAAAACAACAAAAAAAAACACATATTCAACAACCACACAGCAGATTTACAATTTATTTTTCAGTGATGGATCAAAACTTTTTAGAAAACTTCAATTACTTACCACTTAGAACCAATAAAATAACAATTTTCTATTAAAATTTGTATTTCTACACCACTTTTAACTTAAAAAATTCTGTTTTCCGTAGACTAAAATGCAAAAAGACAACAACGAGTCACGACGAACACAAACGAATGCAATAAAGTGGAATTAAAACTAAGATGGCTGCTTATAGAAAAGTACAGAGTTGCTAAATTTATTTAAAGAGATGCCAGAAGGCTTTTAAAAAATTTAATTTCCTTGTAATTGCTGCTCCTACATTTTAGTTTATAGAATAAATCAATTTTTATCTCAGGTGATATTAGTTTAATTTAAAATATATGTTATGTTAGCACACTTAGTTTATTACTGTTTTATCATGAATTTTCGCTTCTGTCTAGACAAATTTTATCAGATCCGTTAAAATAGCTGTTTTTTTGATTGGAGTTACTTCACTGTTTCGAATGATATGGAAAAATTAGAGGCAGGCATGTTGTTTGGCCCGCTGCCTCAAAGCACATATGTCTATGTCTGATCGATCGGCGTATTGCCTAGGCACCTGTAGTAAAGTGGTGTGTTGGCCTTTATTATGTGGTCAGCTTCTTATACATACATATTTATAGCACATTGAGCTCAATTATATGTGAAGAACAAAATAAAAATGAATTTTTTTTTAATTTTCGTTATTTCATTTATTAATCAAGCCCATAGGACCATATAAGATTAATACATATTTAAAACCAAAAAAATGTTTCATATTCTGGGCTCTTCTCAAAACATTTTCATAAAAATATTTTTTTTCCGAAAATTGATTAATACAAAATTAAAAAAAATCCACATATCAAATTAAAAATACCTACATGCTAAACATAGTTTAATACTTTGCCTACATAAAAAAACAAATTTTTTTATTCATTTATTATTTCATATATTTTTATTCATTTCTTGAAAAAAATAAACAATTTTTTAAATATGTCACACTTGCCGAACAAGTGTATTTACTCAAACTGGTATTTTAGGGAAAAAATTTGAGATTTATTCTTTCGTTTTTAGAAAAAAAATCGGCATTATATATTTATATCTAAATACTGTAAATTGAGACACTCGTTTTTAATTATCATTAATATTTTCACTTACGTAAAATCAAAAATGATTTTGCTTAAAATTTTTAGTTAATGCCTAATAGTTGCTCATATAAAATTCATGGAAAAAAGCAAAAAGGGTGAAAATATTTTAAATAAATATTTTTCAAAGAAAACAATGTACATCACAATATAAGTGTTCGTAAATTTTAACTGAAATAAAAATTCAAAGACAATAGGTAATAAGCTATGTATAATAACAATATACAATCATATATTATTCATAAGAAATGTTTTAATTGTTTGTACACTTTCTTTTGAGGACTTTTTAATTTCCATTTTCGTCCTGTACATTTTGAAATGAGCCTGCTGTTGCTATAACTGCAGCGTTTGAATTTTGATTATTTCTTTTTATTAAGTTTCTTAAGTTTTGAATTTCTGTACAGCCGTAAACATGGGACAATCCAAGATATGTTGCTAATCCTACTAGTCCAAAAAATAGTAGCACTATTCCCAATGCTCCCAACAGACCAAACATTATCATTGTTAATATAGTCAAAATAGTTCCTTGAAAAATAGCAATAGGTATTATGTTTATCAATAAGTAAATTAAATTATTTACCTTCTAGTACTAAAAATCCAGTAAATGTCATAGCAATTGTAGTTAGAGCAAATGCGATAAAAAGTAGAACAGGGATAAATGTAACTAGTCCAGCAGCAAGCAAACAAATTGCTATTTGAGGATGCTGTACACACCACTGTACAAAGCGATCTATTACTTCGTTTCCTCCCAAATCGTTTAAAACAAAATAAAAGATCCGTTTTATTTGTTGACCTATTGATAACAAATTTTTGTAGATATGTATGTAATAAATACATATATAAAACATAATTATATGAATAGTGGTTTAAAACGAAACATTACCTATTTTGTTGGAGACCTGCCTTAACTGCAGTAAAAGCTCTGCGTTGTCTTCCGCTTTTAAGTCTGAACTTGAATTTTTGGACTTCTGTTCTTGTTGTCTTTGCTCGTCACCCTTGTAAATATTTCTATGATGGGATTTGTCTTGGTTATTTTTTGTGCCACCAGCTTCATCACCATACGAGTAGCTATTGATTCCATCGTTAACTAGCACCTTTTGGGTATTTGTTTTCTTTATTAAAATATAAACCAAATCCATATTTTATATCTTACCATTATTATGTTTTAATTTTAATAAATTTACTAAATGAACAAGAAGCGAATTTTTTCAATGCATTCATGTAAACAAATGCATACATTAGAGCTGCAAAACTATCGATGGCACTATCGATAGTATCGATAGTTTTATTTTAAGCGGACTATTGATATTTTTTTTCGATAGTGATACTATCGACAAAAAACGATACTAAAAACAAAGTCAATAAAAACGGTATGACGGCGGCTATGAAATACAAAATGCACCATCCAAATTTCGCCGCCTGTAAACCTTTTATAATAATGGCTATTATAACATATGCACTTTTGTATATAAATGTGAAAATATTAATTAGTTTTAATTTGTTTCAATATAAGGTGTCAGTAGTTAACTGCTAAAAGCAATTGTATAAAATATACAATTATTATGTACCAATGTTTTTTACACATAAATAAATTTGCCGGCGGTTAAATTTGACGACTACTCGACTGACGTAGTTTTTAAATTTTTTTTTGTTAAGACGCTTTTCCAGCAATTTAGCAACATAGCTATTCGAGCTTAAAGTGGGACACAGAGAAAATTTTTATGTTGTCATGTTTGTAAGGCAAAATAAAGGCCTTAGTTTATTTTTGAGAACTTAGGTTTAACATAGGTACTATTACTACTATGCTACTAATAACAAAACAAAAAAATAATGCAGTCATTACTATAAACTATTGCAAAATTTACGATTTTGTATTGCAATTCCTTAAATCGATGGTCACACCCAAAAGGAGGTTTTCTCCAAGGGAATCTTTTTCAGAGGTGTATTTTTGTTTCGTCTGTAAAAATAATCTAGGAAGATAATAATAAAAGCATCGAAAAAATCGGAAAAACTTACAACAATAGCACCTTTCACCAGATATGACGCAGCTTTATTTGCATGTTCTTGAGCAAAAGCGTATTTCAGTTTTTTTATTTTTCTCTGATATTAATGGGCTTTTAAGGTAAGACCTTCATTGTAAATTATTTCTTCTAAAGATTCGACGGACTGTTTCAGCAATAACATTAACATTTTTTATTTTATATAATTTGTTTTTTTTGTGTCAATTGCTGGCAAAAGTGGATCGTTCCTGATTAGCTTCAAACAATACCGCTTATCACGGTCGGACAATTTGCTCCTGTTTGCGTAATTTCGTTTTATTTTGGACACCATTAGTAGCTTTATGTCTTTTTATAATATCAAACACTGTATTTTTGTTTCTGTTTACTTTTTGTGCAATTTCTCTAATAGTTTTGTGGGTTTTATAATTGTTAATGACAAATGCCTTTCTTTAATTGTAGTTTGATCCTTTTGTACCATTTTTAAGAAAATAAAATTTTAAACAATATAAAATTTTATTAAACATGATTGTATGTGCCAAAGCGTTAACTAAAAAAAAATTAAACTGTTCCACTTTGAATGTGAACATTGTGTTGCAATATAAATTAACAAAAATGCAAATATTTTCATATTCGCGCTATAAAAAAACTAGTGCTTCCGATCTTAGAACCGCTTTGTTATAATTTATAAAGTAAAAGAAAATTGAATTGTGTTTTTTGTATATATTAAAAATATTATTTGTAAAAGAATTAAATCAAATCAGATCTTCTTTTGTTAAATCAATTCTTTTTAGGTAACTACAATAGTTGAAAGATTTTTTGTACTTTTAATTCCTTTTTAATTTATTTTTCATTAATCTGCATATTTGTTTCGCTCTTCTGTTTATTTACTATGTTATTTTCCATTAAATTATAAATAATGTATATATGTACATGTATGTATATTAAAAACATTGATATACATAAAAGTTAAGTTTAAAAATAATTAGCTTTATTTTTACTTTAAGAAATGATTTAAGATTTATATTCGAAAAATACACAATTGATATTTTTCCAAGAATCAAAAACTATCGATAGTATCGATGGCATCAAAAAATACTATCGAAACTATCGAATGGCGCCACTATCGATACTTTTGCAGCTCTAGCATACATACATACGTATTTATTATTTCATAAAGTTGCCAGACATAACAAAATAAAAAAAAATTAAAATGAAAATTTTATAATATATTGTATATATATATTTATAATTATTAATTCTTTTTGTTGAATAAAAAATAATGCTTTAGTCAGGAAACAATGATAGAAATTTTAAAGATAACAGTTATTGAAAATTTTACTCAAAAGTAACTCAAGCAACTTTTTTGTCAAAATGGCAAAATATTATGGCGGCAAAATATTTGTAAAAACTTAAACAAGAAATTTTCAAAAAGAATTGTAATCAGCTGTTTTATTGAACATAAATTAAAACACTTTACTTGAAAGTAAAGGCCGAGCACATAGAATCCGTCATACGTTAAACTTTGCCGTATTCAATAGACGAGTCAGTTAAAATACATGTTTTCTTATGAGCGTTGTCACAATCAATACGTGTCCGTCAACGGAAAGTGCGAAAGTTGGTCAACTTTTAGCTTTTGACGTACGTTGAATCCTTCTTCTTCTTCGTCTTCTTTGTTTTCTTTTAACTCTCGCTGTGTTTCAATTGTATTGTGATTTTAATAAAATTTTGGTGGCAAAAAAAAAAAAAATACAACCTAAATTTAATTAACAAGTGCATAAAATACAAATTTAAATTTAAAAGTGAAATAAAATAGATAGCAAACTTTGATTTAGCATCCGTCAGCAAATTATTCATGTGTCTACCTCATCCGTCGTTACTTTGAATACGTCAAAGTACAACGTATGAGGGATTCTGTTTCGGCGTAGATCCGAGTAAATAGTTCCAAATAAATAAATAAAAACACAAGAATTAATTGTAATTTTTGTAAAATGGAGAAAAAGTTCTCTTTCTTTATTTAAATTAAAGATTTTATAATTACCTTGTAAAAGGCTTGCACGTAATGCTCTGCTTGAAATATTCCAAACGAATGAATTTTATGTACATTAAAATAAGAAAATAGCCAACAACATTTAAATACCGTTAGCGGTTTACTCGTTGAAAACAAAAGGTTTACCAACAAGGATGTAAAAAAGGTATCAAATAGACACTTAAAGAAAACTTTCTAAAACCGAAAATTAAACGGAATTTATACTTAAACATTGCCGGCCACCTTGCAACATTTAAAGATGTTGCAATAAATTTAAAGTACATAAAACGGATGGAAATCAAGTAAATATGTATAAATAATAAATATTAAAAGTATAAAGAATGAATAAATTTTTTTTTTTTTTTTTTTTTTTTTTTTTTTTATATTTGAGTCATGAAGGACTCCTGTGGACTGTATTTTAAAATATGTACACGTTTGTTTTGGTGGATCATGAAGGACCCCTGGTGAGCCATGATGGGCTCCTGTTGCGGCCATGATGGGCCAATGTTTAGTACGGCGATAAGCCCGAGATAACCCATCCAAAAATGGTATATTGGGCAAGTGGAAGCCCAAGACTCGCCTGTATTCGACCCTTCATGATAAGCGGTATGACTTCAGGGCCTAAAACCATCGCAACATTTCCCGAATGATTAAAATGCGGATCTGCTAACTGTAGGCCATGGAACGATTCTAATATCGCATCCGTAACCGTCGCAGTTGGCGTTTTGATTCCACGCATCTCGTGTACCCGAGCGGTAATCAAAATGCGTTGCGACGGATCATGGATGGATTCAATCTCAATCTTGCAGTACCGATCGGACCCCACTTTCGTCAAGGGCAATTTTAATTTGTCCACAAGTTGAGAGCAAATATAGCTGTTCTGGCAACAAGCATCTAACACCGCTCTTATTGGAATTTTAAAACGATTAAGACACACCTTAAGTCGAAGTGTCGGTGAAAAAGAGACAGCCTGGCGAAATGCCATATTGACTGAAACCGACGCGGGTTTAACGCGAGTCTTTGACACCTTTTTTCCGGCGGTCTTGTGGTCGTGAAGCCAGGTGTTGTGCTTTTGCTTGCAATGTTTGCAAGTGGCCGTACTCGTGCAGTTCCTTTCAACATGATCACTGCACAAACACCGACCACAAAGACGGTGTTCGACAACCATACGCAACTTCCGCTCAATGCTCATGTTTCGGAATTTAAAACAAAAACGGACCGGATGATTTTTTCCGCAAATTTTGCACTTCGGACGTTTCACAGCATTCGTGGCGGGAGTGACCGAACTAGCTTCGCGATCATGTGCCAGAACAACCGCAGTCAAAGAGAGGGCTTCCACTTTCCCAGTGGTTGGGTTATCCGACGATACCATTACGGTCGATTCCGTAATACTGTCCGCTAAAGGCGGAACAGGTTGTGGATCAACAATTGCCACTGTTTCTCCGATTGATTTTGATGTTACATCACTAACAACCTCGGTTATATCCATGGCCTCTTCATAGTCTAATAAACCATCGTCGAACAAGTCTGTCGCGGCTTGAGTGGCTTTAGTTTGAGGGTCCATGATTCTAGGAAAAATATAGATTAGCATTGAAAGGTTGAAAAAAGTGACATGAAATTATTATTCAAGTAAAACAACAAGTTTGGTTATTGGACGATTTATAATCCCGTTCTGTGTGCGAATATCAGCGACGCGAACGTGGCCGTCACTACCAGTATAAATCTTTACGACTATTCCTAGCTTCCACGATGTTGCAGGCAACTGTTCATTTTTTACTACAACTAGATCATTAATTGCTACTTCTCTTTGAGGATATTGCTATTTGTAGCGTTTGTGTAAGCCAACAAGATATTCCTCTTTCCACCTCTTACAAAATTCATGGATCAAAGCCCTGACCTTGCGGTATCGATTTACTATACTTATTGGACTTTCATAAATTGTCGGTTCCGGCGGTGCTAATATAGCCGATCCAATCAAGAAATGTCCTGGTGTTAGAGCGATCGGTTCACCTGGGTTATCAGGCATAGGACATAAAGGACGAGAATTCAAACATGCCTCTATTCTATCTAAAATAGTAGTCAATTCTTCAAATGTATATCGACACGATTGAACCTCTTTTCTAAAATGAAGTTTAAAACTTTTGACCCCAGCTTCCCAAAGACCTCCCATATGAGGAGCTCCAGCTGGTATAAATCGCCATGTTAAACCCCTGTGCCCGAAGGTGGAACACATTCTTGCCTGACACTCTTTCAAAAATGTTTGAAAGTCTCTTGCAATATCATTTGAAGCACCCACAAAATTTGTACCATTGTCCGAAAACATGGTTTTAGGGCAACCTCTTCTTGAAATAAATCGATTAAAGGCTGCCAAAAACGTGTCAGTCGATAAGTCAGATGCAGCTTCTAAGTGTATAGCTTTCGTAGAAAAGCATACAAAGATACAAACATAACCTTTTGTAATTCGACACGATTTGCCATTATGATTTTTTACATCAAAGGGTCCAGCAAAATCAACCCCAGTTGTTGTAAATGGTCTATCAACAGTAGTGCGTTCAGGGGGAAGAGCGGCCATTATCTGAGTGCAAGAACGTTGTCTATCAACTATGCAACGTTTACATCGACGGATTACAGCGCGAACCAATGTTCGCAGTCGAGGTACCCAATACTCACAACGGTAGATTCGACACATTAATTGGTTTCCACCATGAATAGAGAGCAGGTGTATGAATTCCGCCAAAAGCTTAGTGAATCGACAGTTATATGGTAAAATAATCGGATACTGTTCACGATATGATAGTGAAGGTGATTTTGTTAGTCGACCATTTAGCCTCATCACTCCCTGTTCATCTAGAAAGGGATTTAGGGGTATTAGCGAACTCTTTGATGGCAAGGGCATTTTCTCTACAAGACATTTATACTCGTCAGCATAAAAGACCTTCTGTGCTACCACAGCCAATCGTACCTTTACCATGTTGAGTTCATCAGCAGACACTACATAAGTTTCATATCTGAAGCGCCCTTTATGAGCTAAATGCGTGGAGTGATAAAAACGAAATATGTAGGCAATAACCCTCATGGCTCTGTCCAAAGAAGAAAATCTATCCAAAATGTCTTCAAACTTTGAAAAAAAGGAAGCGTGGACTACCACTTTTCGACACTCCATATCTGTACCGACATTTGCCAAAGTGTTCATATGCCAATGTTCCTTTTGCTGCTTCAACCAAGTTGGGCCGTGCCACCACAGTTCACTTTTCGATAAAGTGAGCGGGTCCACCCCCCGGCTGCCCAGATCAGCAGGATTGTCTTCTGAGCAAACGTGAAACCAATTATGATTTCCAGTATTTTCCTGAACACGACAAACTCTATTCGCAACAAAAGTAGTCCACGAACAAGGTGGTTTCCTTAGCCAAGCCAATACAATTGTTGAATCTGTCCAACAATAAACACGTTCGATCCCAATTCCAATCTCACCAATGACATTCTTCAACAATTCGGATGCTAAAACCGCTCCGCACAACTCTAGACGCGGTAAAGACACTGATTTAAGGGGTGCGACCTTTGTCTTAGAGGATAACAAATGAACATTTATACCCCCACCTGGTGTTTCACTTCTAATATAAATTACCCCCGAATATGCTTTTTCAGAGGCATCTGAGAAAACATGCAGTTCAACAGACGAAGATCCGTAATAATTTACCCATCTTGGCACTTGAATAAAGTTTACCTGATGAAAAACTTCAATGAAGTTTAGCCATTCCTTTACTGTAGAAGATGGGAGTAAATCATCCCAACCGATATTATCCAGCCAAACACGCTGCATTATTAGTTTAGCTGTAATAATTACTGGGCTCAACCAGCCAACCGGATCAAAAAATTTCGATATAATGGACAATACTTCCCTTTTAGTATATTCAGGTTATATCTTAAGCGGACTGACTCTGAAAAAAAATGAATCTAACTGGGCATTCCAAAAAATCCCCAACGTTTTCGAACAACTAGTTTCCTCAAACAACAAAACTTTCGCATCCACCAAATGATCTGGAGGCAAGTCATTCAAAATCGATTTTTTATTTGATGACCATTTTCTTAATTCGAAACCAGCTGATAACAACGCATCCTTTAATTGATCTCTGGCCGACAAAGCACTACAAATATCATATGCCCCAGCCAACACATCATCAACATACATATTTGTCCTCAAAATCTTTGAAGCCAAGGGAAATTCCTCTTCGCAGTCATCAGCCAATTGCAATAAAGTTCTAATGGCCAAATAAGGGGCACAATTCAGCCCAAACGTTACCGTTTGCAATTCATAATCATTTACCTGATCGTCAGTTGACGATCTATACAGAATCCTCTGAAATGGCGTATGACATGAATGAACACGAATCTGCCTATACATTTTCCAAATATCACAATTAAATACAAATTCGTAAATACGCCAGCGTAAAATCAAATTTACCAAATCAGCCTGCAGTGTAGGCCCTACAAAAAGACAATCATTTAAACTGTTGCCATTAGATGTTTTATTTGATGCATTGAAAACGACTCTTAATTTTGTCGTTTTTCTCTCCAGCTTAATTATTGGATGATGTGGCAAATAGCACGAATCCGTGACAGCTTCGTTACTAACTTTAATCTGTCTTAGGTGGCCTAATTCTAAATAATCGTTCAAGACATCACCATACATGATTTTTATTTCCGGCTTACGAGAAAGTGAAGCTTCTATTCTCATGAATTGTTTCATAGCGCTAGACCTTGATATCCCCAAATTAATTTCCTGAGGAAATTCTGGTTTAAAAGGTAATGAAACAATATATCTACCTGTAGAATCCCGGCTAGTGGTGTTCCTATAAATTTCCTCACAAAATTTGTCCGACGGAGACATAATTCTTCTCTTCTGTGTTTCCTCCATTTCCCAAAATCTCAAAAGATTTTGGTTCAAATTATCTTCATCAGTAAAGGTAACAGCAGTTGAAAAACGTTAATATTATCCCTAACTGAAACATTAATGGGGCCTGTCAGAATCCATCCAAAGACAGTTTCCTGAGCCATAAGAGACCCAAAAATGTTCCTGCGAACCTCACCAAGAATTATCCTTGGGTATAAATCGGCACCAAGCAAAATATCAACTGGCCTACTCTGGTAAAAATTCATATCCGCCAACCGCATACCAGGTATTTCACCCCTAATAGTCGAAGGACAAACAAACGAAGGTAAATTACCCGAAATTGACGGCAACACAAGTGCCAGAGTTTCCAATTCAATCTGTTCGTTCAATGGAGATCCTATTCGAATCGTACAAATTTTTCTAGAGGTTGAAAAAGCTTCTTTATTCACGCCGGAAATCTTAACATTCGTAGAATGTGACGTAAGTCGCAATTGATTTCGCAAACGTTCTGAAATAAATGAAGCTTCTGATGCAGGGTCAATTAAGGCTCTAGCTGGATACGTAGTATCATGGCAAATAATGGAGACCATTGCAGTCCCTAATAAAACAGACGAATTCCGTGAAATGTGAAAAACCTGTCGATTTGAGCTAACACGAGCGGCGGCCGATGTCGATGGCATCTCCTGTTCTACATTCGCAGTGTTCACCATTGACCTTGAATTCAAATTATTATTCACCGTATTCTCAGTAGGCGAATTGCGATGAAGTAATGTGTGATGTCTCTGATTACAAATGAAGCAATTGTGTTCACTTTTGCAATCTTTGACCTCGTGGGATTTCATTAGGCAGTTAACGCAACAATGAAATTTTTTTACGGTAGAAAAACGCTCAGATACGGACAATTGTTTAAACCGACGACAAAATCGAAGCAAATGCGATTGTTTTGGACATAAAACACAGTAATTTGATGAAACTGTATTAGACAGATGGGACTTAACTTTCCGTTCAACAATTTTTCTTTCTGTGTCCAAACCTGTGAGATCGCGTATACAATCTAAAGTTTGAATTCGCTCCGTTAAGAAGATGTCCAAGTCCTTCCAAAGCGACAAAGCAGTTTTGTCCTTTATACTTTGCTCCCAAAATGTGACCGTTTGATTTGGCAATCGTTGAAGGCAAATAAAAACAATAATTGGATCCCAGTTATGAGTATCTATTTCATAAACCGACATAGCAGATAAAAAACTATTGATACCCCTTTGTAAAGTTTTTAAAGCTGCACTAGTTTCTTTTGAGACCGACTCCAAATTAAATAAACATTTTAATTGGTTATTTACCAACATACGCGGATTCTCATAGGTATCCCTAAGTAACTTCCACGCCACATCAAAACCAGCGTTCGTAAGCGGACACTTTAATACAATTTCCTTAGCCTCCTTGCCGGTTCTCTTAATTAAATAACATAGTCGTTCAATATTACTCAAACGTGTATTATTTATATACAACGCCGTAAAAAGATCCCTAAACGTAGGCCAGGAAATATAATCACCATTAAAGATATCCGTATCGCATGGTGGCAGTGGCAGGTTGTGACAAAATTTATCCGATGCCGGATCGTTGTTGTCACGAACCAGAGCTTTCGGTTTCGAACTAGCCTCCAACTCATCACATTTCAATCTCATTGTCTTTATACAGCGAGCGTAAGTAGTGAGAGTGCTCTGGTATTTTCCCTCAGTTACTTCAAGAACCTCTGATTTCACTTTCGTTGACGACTCGAAGTATTCGACACACTCCTCATATGAACTTTTGACTTTTGCCCACAAGGATTTCAATTCATCACTCAAAACTTCTATAGTATAAACGTGATGATCTTCGTCACGAATTTTGTTAAAATTCGCTTCAAATTTAAAAATGGCATCCGAAGCGCGAGCAAAATTTTCAATAGTGTTTGACATTTTCCTATCAAATCAAACAACAAAGGCACAAGCGAATATATTATCAAAAGCCAAATATTTAAATTAAAACGAAACGACTAAACTTATACGGGTTGAATCGACCGAGCGTAGAGTGATCACTTATGATATAATAAATATGTATAAAGCAAAACAAAACTGTTAATGTAAAAATGTTATATTTATTATAAATAAACAAATAAATTCCTGCAATAAATAAAGCACTATACAAATATCAATTGTGCACCTGTTGTACAAACTAACACACTTGCACAATCTATTAATTATATCGATCAGTTCTTCAAAACCGCACAAAATTTATCCGAAAACATATCACGCGGCAATAAGTAAATTTATTTTAATACTTCTGTTCTGTTTTATTTAATTACACAAAATTTAATTATAGGATTAAAATTTTTATTTTGTAGCCGTCCGTCCGCGTAAACAAACTCAGCCTTGACAAAATTAGTACTTATGAAAATGCAAAGTACTGTATCAAACAAAACGCACACCGGGATGGAATACAAGGGCGAATTTAAATAATTCCCAATATCTATTTTTTTCCAATAACCACTTGTTTTACTTCTTTTTGTTATTACACACACACATAAGTATAATAACTGTTTGTTTTCTTTAATAATTCCACTTTTAAATATACCACTTTCAAATCAACCACTAACCTTATTTTTTTGATGATGATATTAAACAAGCAGATGATAATCCAATGTATATCCTTGTAAAAGGTATCCGGTTCGAATGGACCAATGTTTCGGCGTAGATCCGAGTAAATAGTTCCAAATAAATAAATAAAAACACAAGAATTAATTGTAATTTTTGTAAAATGGAGAAAAAGTTCTCTCTCTTTTTTTATTAAAATTAAAGATTTTATAATTACCTTGTAAAAGGCTTGCACGTAATGCTCTGCTTGAAATATTCCAAACGAATGAATTTTATGTACATTAAAATAAGAAAATAGCCAACAACATTTAAATACCGTTAGCGGTTTACTCGTTGAAAACAAAAGGTTTACCAACAAGGATGTAAAAAAGGTATCAAATAGACACTTAAAGAAAACTTTCTAAAACCGAAAATTAAACGGAATTTATACTTAAACAGATTCTATGTACATTAGATCATGCGGTCAATCTATGTTTTAGCTTTTACGTGTTTTTTGTTTTTGTAAAAACTTTTGAGCTGTCAAAAACGTCTGGCAATATGTGTGTGTGTATTTTTGAAAAGCAAGAAAGCCACTAAAAATATATTGAAATACATACGCACATAATGCAACACGTTTTTGACAGCTCAAAAGTTTTTACAAAAATAAAATACACGTAAGAGCTTATGCATTCACCTGGTATTATTGCTCCATGGTAACTTCGTTTTAATTTTAAAAGGTATGAATGTAGTGGTAAAAAAGTTTGAGTGTATTGCTTTGGGCATTCTTTTCCGAACGTTGCAGTCATGGCACATAATCATGGCGCAATAATACCAGGTGAATGCAATACCTTTTACGTGTATTTTGTTTTTGTTAAAACTAATTCGAGCTGTCAAAAACGTCTGGCAATATGTGTGTATGTATTCTAATATATTTTTAGTTGCTTTCTTATTTTTCACAAATACATACACACATTACTAGACGTTTTTGACAGCTCGAATTAGTTTTTACAAAAACAAAATACACGCAAAAGCTAAAACATATGATGAACATATGTTCGGATGCAGTCACCTGTTTGATGCGCCTTGGCACATAATCAGGTATCTGCAGTTGCTACTTTTAAAATTGCAGTCACTTGTTGAAATTTGCGCTATAACTGCAGTATTATCTCTTCTTAAAAAAATATTTTTAATTGCTTCTTGGGAATACGTCTGGCAACCCTTTCGCTTATCAAGGAAATAAAGTTCATAATTGTCAGGACTGGAAAACTTTATATTTATGAAAGCAAATATTTTCTTGAAAAGTTAAGCACACCTATATACGTTTTAAATTTTCTTATAATTTGAATCCAAAAGCTCCATATAAATTACTCTTATATATTTAAGACCAAAACAAAAATACTACAAGGTAAAAAATTTTTAGATTGGAATCTAGCAATTAAAAATTGACAATATTTGAAAAATTTAACAGTCCATACGTCTATCGGCAGTAAATTAAAACGAATACATAAGATCTGTTTAAATAAAAAGTAAAAATAAACAGAAAAATAACATCAAGTTTCAAAGTCATTATTCGGATAGAGAACTTGCGATATAAGAATATACTTTGATATAATTATCTATATACTAAGAATATAAATTCTGTTCAAAATAAAACACAAACGCATATTTAAGTTTAAAAATTAGCTCTTACAAATTCTTTAGGTTAAATTTGATAGTTTCGTTATTATTCTTGTTTTATTTAACAAAAGGCAGAAGTCTTAAAAAATGTAAAGAGTAAATAATTTTAAAGGTAAAATTACTGTTGGTTAAAAAAAAGATCGAAAGAAAGATCGAAGAAATTATTGTTTTTAAAAACAAAATGAAGAAATTTTTCTTTTTAATAGTTAAAAACCCAGTATTAAATATAATTGTATATATTTTAATACTTAAATCAATGTTCAAGAATGCAATATTATAAAACTGAAATTTTCCATGTCTGGTGATTAATTTAACTACCGGCTAATTTTCACACAGAAATAACCTTTTGACTGGTAAGAACACGAAAAGTTTTAAATTGTAGATAAGAAATCAATATTTTACCTTTTTTTTAAACTTTATAAAATGTTTGTGAGGAATGTTAAGATAAGTTTTTAAAAGGAGTGGCCTTATAGGTTGAGTCGCCCCAACTTATGGAGCACATGTGTATTCATACATAGTGTACTTGCATATGGTCGTATGTATGGATATGTTTGTGTCAGTGTGTGTGCATGAATAAATCATTTTTAATAAATAATTATCAATAATGATTTTAGTATAAAATGAAACATTAATCTATTCACAGATTAACTACGCACAAAGTTAGATAACACAGGAAACATTAAAAAGAATGGCGTCTCAAGAGGTAAAGTTTTTTTTTATTAAATTATAAAATTGAAATGAATTATTTTGTTTTAAATTAAATTACTGTAAATGTTATTTTTTTAAAGGAATTTAACAAAGCCGCTGAAGATGTAAAAAATTTAAACTCAACTCCCTCCGATAGTGATTTGTTAGAATTATATAGTTTGTATAAGCAAGCTACTGTAGGCGATTGCAACACAGGTATGTACATAAAAAAGTATCCAACGTATCTGAATACAATACACATATCTATAAGTAGATATATCTTAAGGATTAACAGAAATAAAAATGTAATATAAAATGCTAGCAGAACTAAAAATTATTGATTCGGTGTGCTTTCGATCATACACTGTTTTTAGTAGACTAATTTTCTATAAAACTAAAATTATCCAACAAAAAAGAGAATTTTCATCGAAAACGTAAAATTTATGTTAACTTTTGAGCTTCGATTTGATTAAGAAAAAATGTTGCAATAAATTTAGAATAGGCTATTTGCACTAGGTCTCCAATTGAAGGTTGCCGAATCAAAGAGCATTACCTTCGTTGTTTCAATCCGTTTAAAATTATATTGTATCTTAAAATTGTCTTTTTATTACTTGTTTATTTAAAAAAGTTTATAATTAATTAATTTTAGACAAACCTGGATTTTTGGACTTTAAAGGAAAGGCCAAGTGGGAAGCATGGAATAATCGTAAGGGTATGTCAAATACTGATGCTACTAACGCTTATGTAGAAAAAGTAAAAGCATTAATTGCATCTGTTGGTCTTAAAGCTTAAAATGATCAATAAACAATTTCAACGAAACATAAATTTTTAAATCAAATTGATATTTATGGCATTTATTATAAAAAAAAAATGATTAAATAAATATAAGAGTAAATTTTATATTGTAAACATACAATCTAATTGCACATTTGCACTGAATACATTAAAAAAAAGTAATAAAGTTTGTAAAAGTCTTAACTTAAACAATTAAAAAACGTTTTATTTGAAATAGTCACAGTTTTTAATATTTCTATTCAATAATAAACTGTAATTTGATTATTACAAAAACAAAAATTAATTCTTTAGAAAATGTTTTAATGCCCATTTAACTTTAGATAAGAAATAAATAAAATTTATTTAAGTCTTAGAGAAGGCACAAAAGGGAGTTTTATAATAAAAAAAATTCCTTTTAAACATTTGAGAAAAAAAAAACACCGTTTCAATACATTACATTGCAAAGCCTTTTGAAGAAGCTATGCAACAGAAACAATCGATAGATTAATTCTCGAAACACTTTTTTTTATTTTTGAAGGTAATAAGTTTTTAATTTCTTTGGTAAAAATTCTAACTTTGTTTTGTGTGCAAAGTGCAAAATTTAATGTTGCTGAGTAATACACATACACTTTTACCTGTTTAAAAGTTTTATTGTTGTTTTATTATGGACTTTACACAGGAAATTAATGAAGCTAAGTGGAAGTACGGATACTTCTTTTAATTGAATATTTATAAAATTTTCATACTTGATTGTTGATTAAGCAAAAAACGAAAATTTTTTCATTGCTGTTAATAATGTCATACAAAATTGTAATTGATACAATAAAAATAAATCTCATACATCATGGAAATGTTAAATTATTGTTATGTTTAAAACACGTACTTAAGTGTTTTGTTTATTATTTCAATTCAAAATTACTCGTAGGCCAAGTATCTAGTCTTCAGTTTATTATTAAAATAAAATAAAGTAGGCGCCTTTACAACAAAAGCAAGAAAATTGTTACATTTCTATTTAAGGAATGTGATTAGTTAAATTATAACTTATTTCTCATATTGATTTGCTTTAGATGTTTCCTTATTTGGTTGTGTAAAACTATTCTTGTCTACAGCACTTAAAGATCGTTGACGTTCATAAAATTCTTTTTGTAATTCTCTTAAATTTATTTCCAGCGTCTCGACAACATCAAAGTTCATATCCTGACGCGCTTGCTTAATGTAACCTTTAATAATATTTATTTGTTCCACTAGAGGATCATCACTTTGCATTAACCCAGCTGTATTAGTTTGATGAGCAGTCCAATTGTCCAAGGAGCGTAAATCTGACTGGAAATATTAAAAAAAACAAGTTTTAATAAATTTAAAAACTCATTTTGAAACAAATAATTGACTTACTCCATGGGCATAATCACCACTTCTTAAGCTTGTATCATCTGAATTGTTGGCAGCTGACAAACCATAACGTTCATATGCCTCCATAGCTTGTCTGCGTTCAGTAGCTATACGTAGTTCAGTTTCCATACGTTTACGTTCTTGTATTTTTCGTATTTCGTCTTCTTTTGGAAGCGGTGGCAGAGAAAGCATTTTTTCCTTAATCATTTGTATACAAGATAAACGTATGGCTTTCTGTAGACTCTCTTCCCGTGTGCCCGGTTCACATTTTATAGCCAATATACGTTTACTAAGCAAATCAATTGCCTCTGCTACTTGACCAATTTTGCCACGCAATACACTGGCATCATTTAAAGTGAATATGGATTCTCCTTCATAAAGACTGCCAATAATTTTCAAATACGTTTCTATGTCTGGCGAAACGTTTTTTCGCAACTTCTGAATGTCTGCATAGATATGAGTTATAGGTGGACGACATGTCCGACTTTCGTGCATTTCTTGCCTTGTCTCCAAAAGTCGCAGGCAATGATCACAGGAACGTATTCCACTTTGTTGGGGATTTGAGGAATTTGAACTGATTTTAGAAGAGTCCGTGATACTTTTAAGGGGCTCACTGTGTGCCATTGTGAGACTAGCTAATTCTACTATAAATATTGAGGAAATTTTGAAATTTAAACACATTGATTTTTAAAGGGATTAAATATACTGCAGTTTATTTATAATTAAAAGTGGACTTCGATTTATCGAAATTCAACTGTTCTTTTCGTTTATAATTAATAGTGCATTTAATAAAAAGAAAATGTAACTAAAATTGCAAAATGAAAAAAACAAAACTGGGGGGTAACTCTGTATTTCGATTCGAAAGAAAAGACGAACATAAGATAAAACTAACAAAACTGAACTTAATATCCAACAAGGTGCTTATAATAAGTGTTAAGACTAATAAAAATTTGTTTTTTGTTAATCAACAAAATCAAAAAAAAAAACTTTATTTTTCATCTTAAAGTTAAAAACAACTTATATTTATTTGAAAGCGATTTAAAACCTGCTAGTAACTTCTAAAAAAGTGAAATTTATCTTTTGAGAAGTTCTACACGAAAATGAAAAAGCATAATTAAAAATTCTGAAAGTCTAACATAAAACAACGGACAGACAGAAATCCTCCGATTTTTATAAATAACCGTATATGTCGATTTAATACGATCTTTTTTATAATGGTTTGCTCAATCATAAAAATCTATTTGTAAAATTGAGTGTTTGTAAAGAAAAATGTTGTTCAAATTGCACACACTTTATTTAAGATTAAGTAATAAATTGTTTACTAATTTAATTTTTTTAATTAAAAAAGCATACACTACAAGTAAAAATTTTATCTTGTCTTTGCTTTATTTTTAGAATAATATACATGTATATAATGTATACAATTCACAAAGAAATTATTATGCTAATTATTATAAAAAATTAGCAACTTATTTCTTATAAAAGAACACGGGTTTATATTTTATATAACATGTTGAGAAAATAATTTTTAACAAAAAACAACCAATCAATCTAAAAAAGGTTAAAAAATATAATTATCAAAACATTTTGAAAGCGAATAAAACCTTTTTTTAATGGGCTTAAAAATAGATAATACACAACATGATTTCAGTATTACGTCAAAATGTACATTTATTGTATTTACAACTGCAAATGTATCTTAATGGTGATGTCCAAACGTAATTAATAACGGTAATAATGCACCAAATATCATTATAATAAGTTCACTAAAACTCAATCCATTCGATACATTTAATGTTTGAAGATCAGGATCCTCTTCTACTAGACGATATTGGGAAGAATGCGACGTTGCATGTGAGTGGCTTCCTTGTGTAAGTTCGGGTAAAACGTGAACTGTTGCCACATATAAAAAGGTGCCAGCTGAAAAAAGCATAGCAATGCCAGTGGCATTTACAGAGTTTAATGTTTCCTTTTGTTCTTGTCCGATACCGAAATATGTTACTAGTGTTAAAAGAGGAGCTGATAAGGAAAATATTGCTAAATGTTTGCGTATTTGTTGCCGTTCTGTTTTTTCGTGTAACAAGAAACTAACCAGACCAAACGCAGCTGGTGCCTTGTGAAGCATAATTGCCAGGAATACAATCATTTCAACATCTTTATGACTAGTTGTAGCAGCAGCACCTAATGCAACGCCATCAGCTGCAGCGTGAACAACAAGACCCAGTGTAGCTGTTATATTTTTGTCTTTAGGGGACAATTCCTTGTGTCGTTTTTGCGATATTTGATCAACTAACATCATAAATACGAAACCCAACACTAAAGATAAGCCAATAGTACGGGAGTGATCCTTTTCTTCATTGTGCGTTTGTAGAATTGGAGTTTCAGCAGTGTTGGCAGTAGTTTTAGTCAGAACAGGTTTTGCGATCTCAGTATACAGAGATCTTATGCCTTCTGGTATTATAACTGTTAACGCAGTACCCACTAACAGCCCAGCACCCAAAACAGTAATTAGTTTAAGTTTCTTTTCACTCAGCTTCATTACCAAAGGTATACTGCCGGCCATATATGAACCTATTAACATCACCATAACCAACATTACTAACACGAAAGTTTCTTCAGTCATATTTTCTGCCTTGTATTGTTTGGGCCGTATTTGAGATGTATGTTTTGTATTAGGCTGAGATTCTTATTAAAAATTTATTTT
Organism: Cistogaster globosa; assembly: GCA_937654795.1. Taxonomy (NCBI): domain Eukaryota; kingdom Metazoa; phylum Arthropoda; class Insecta; order Diptera; family Tachinidae; genus Cistogaster; species Cistogaster globosa. The sequence continues at coordinate 118,115,755 of OW569406.1, read as the reverse complement.
GATAATCGTTCCATTTATTTAAAATATAATTACTTTCGTCTCACTGGTGCAGGTTATTATAAGCCTTGTTTTGTATTATGCCACGTTAACTTTTGTTCACTTAAAAATATCTTCTTTATCGTTGTTCCCTTATCAACATGATTATTGTTTATCTTCTGGTTTGTGTAAGGACTGCCTCCTGTTCAAGACTCATCAATTAGGTGCAATAAAATTTGTAAATAATTCCTTTTTTACAAGTTTTAAAATTTTTTATTTTCTCTTTTGTTATTTTTGCTGTTTTTTATATTGCACAGTTGAGTTTTTTAGTAGTAGAAAAATGCAGTTCTGTTTTGCAGTTTAACTAACGGTTTTATATTCATATACATATCTGGATGGTTTAAAGAATCGTTGATGCCTTTTACAATTTATGTTTATTAAGCCAAATAATATAAAAAATCTAGCGATAGTGAATCTAGCGATAGTAAAAAATTGAATAAAGACGCAAAAGAAGAACGATTATAAAGTCGTATGCGAACGAACAGGAACTTATTATATATAATGCATACCGCTTAAAACTGACGATTATGATTTGAAATAACAAAAAGGTGTCTGTAAATCGCAACCGCTGATAAGCTGGCGTCTTTAAACCGAAAGTATATGCTGGGACGGACTGATATATGTATCTTGTTAAAATTTAACTTTAAGGCGAAAATCTTCGAGAACATGCCCAAATAAGTTTGGCCTTTTTCTGATTTGGAAACTATAGTTTGTCAGATAATGGACGATACTTTTCATGTTGCTGTTGTTATGATTAACAAATTTCTGAAACAAAGTTTATGAGTACAACTTAAACATCAGTTTTTAAGTTAACATCTGTACAAGGAAATGGCTTTATTTTAAGAATTTAATATGCGCTCGTATTCGTTTTCTCTTTTCTTGGACAATTCAAAATAATAATACTTTTTATTTCTATAAATATTCAAATCTGAAACAATACCCAAAAGTCTGGTATATACTTAAATCCAGTAACGTGTTAAGAGTTAATACTTTCTATAAGAAGGATATCCTAACAATATAAATACACAAAATAACTTTTAAATTAAAAAAAAAAAAAAACAAAACCTCGGAAGAATATTCTCAATTCATTCAATATGACCAACAATAAATAGGTGCTTGTGTTAAATTTATCGTGTTTTTTTAAATTTGTGGTTGTAATTATTTTAATATACTTACATGCCGTGTCGAGTGGTAAAAACTTTGAACAGTCATGACACATTATACTGCCGCACAAACGGCAATGGTGTTGGCGTCTGGCAATATGAAAGCTTTTGGCACAGTTAGGACACAATTTAACTAAGCTGCCATCCAACCATGTAACAATCTGAAGTTTTTTTTTTTAATTTTATATACATTATTTCGATTTATTTACTTTAACTTGAAAAATATGTTTTTAAAGCCAAGAAATAAATATTTATACTCACATTTTGTTCGTGTTGTTTTCTTAATACTGCATCCAAAGGCATATCTTTTAAAAGCTTATGAAGTCTTATTATTAGTTTATTTGTTTCACTAGCGTAACGTTCCAATCGTGGATTTCTTATAGACTGGAAATATTCTGTTTGCGACCTAACCACACCAATCTCTTGATGATCCATTAAATTGAAGACATTCATGCTTGAGTGTGCATTGCTAGCTTTCCGTATAGCCTGTTCTTCACCGCTGCGTGGGGTGGATATAGTGGCATTTTTCTCTAAACTTCTTGATAAATCAAAGTTGATTTTCTTTTTAGCTTTGCTAAATATCTCCTTAAACAACGTTTTGAGATCGTCATCCTCTGCGTGAGACTTGTCGAAATGGTCGGTAAGGAATTCTAGAGATTTTAAATCCTCACGACAAATAGGGCAAATGAAACCTTCGAGTATTTCGCCATCAAGATCGTTTTCATCAGGTTCTCCAAAGGGATTCGACATGATTGTATTTAATAAAAAATTCCGTGCCTAAAAACAAATGATACCTCCTTTTTTATTTATAATCTGCCTTTGTACTACAGTTTTTTTTACAACAGCTGACTTTGACGTTTCTTGTTATTTAAAGTTGGACTACTAAGATGTAGATGGTGCTTGTACAATACAAATAAAAATAAACAATAGTTAGAACACACCTGTTTTAATTTATCAGTTGTCAAAATGCTGTCAACTGCTTTATTGTGAATTTACATTATATTGTCTTTACTTTCTTTTCTGTGTGTTGTTCTCTGTTAAATTTTCTGCAATGCTATTTTTTAATTTATTGTAAAAAAATTGTTTTAATATAAGTAAAATGTAATTAAAGTGATATTTTAACAGTGCTTTATAAAAGTTTTTAATTTGTTTTTTAATAAAAGTGAACAACTCGAATGTTTATTTTGTGGGCTGAGGAAGTTGAACAACTACAACAACGTAATACATATATAAATTAAAATCGTACTAAAACAAAAAAAGAAAAAAAAAAAAATACAGAGATAGTGTGCACAAAAAAAAAATCATTTCGAGTCAATTTAGTTTACTACTAAAATTAAAAAATAAATTATTTTTGTCTCTTATTTGTTCTATTAAATTTGAGCTAAAATTTGTGTGTGCGTGAGTGTCGAAATATTGCTTCTAAACAAAATTGGTGACAAATTTTACAATAATTATTTGTAATAAGGCCATAAGTGTTAGAATTTGTTCATATGACTTTTATTTATAGTTTAATGTAGTTGTTACAGACACTTTTTATAAAGTAGATAAGTGTGTGTTTTTGTATTTCACATGGTTTTTATTATTGTTCATTCGTTTATATTTGTTTTGCCAGACTACTGGTTATCAGCAGCAGTTGAATGCATCATCATCAACTATACAAAAGTATAAGTTTGAGAATAAATACTTCCAGCATTTGTTTTAATTGATAATTGGCGGCAAATACAATTTTCCGTGCACATATTTTCTTACTCTTAATTTAATATCTGAGAACAAGATATTTATTATAATAATTAAAAACACAAAGCCCTTAAGTTATGCCTTGTTTACCTTGACAAACGTATGAGTAGTAAAGAGTTTTAAAGCGAGTATTCAAAATACAAAAGTAATTTTATTTTTTTCTTGATAAAAAATAATTTTGTTTTATATTGTTTTTTATTTGACCTTTTAATTAATTGTATTTTTAAATTATTTTTTAAACACACAGGAAATATTTTTCCCGATGATGCTACACAAAGGAGTAGCGAAATGTTGAAAAAATAAAATAAAAGTTAAAGACCTTGGCCCATATTCATAGTCATATACTAAAGTCGACTCTTGCTAAAGTATACTCTAAACTAAAAAGCTCTTTTTTTGCTTTCATAGTCGAAAATAAAGCATACTTTAAGTCGAATAGACTTTAACTGGGTGTCAACTCCAGTTTGATAATTGTTTTCATACAATTTCTAAACAAACATTAGAAAAAATAACCCTGTTGTTAGTTTGTTCACTTTGGTATAAAAATCAGATAAAGAGTATTGTGTTCTTAAACCAAACAAAATAGTTATGAAAAAATGAGTTAAAAACAGCTTTAGCTATTTTTAAATTTAGAGTTAACTTCAACGGCAAAAATATATTTTAATTTAAAAATATATTTTAATGAATGAGTTAGAGTCGACTCTAAAGTAAAACCGACTTTAGCTCCCTAAAAGTAGACTATATTTTAACTATAAATATGGGCCCTTGTGTTTAAAAATAAGTTAAAAATATAATTTTGTTTTAGTAAAAACTTGTTTGTACCGATATTTTTAAGATTACAAAGTATTTGTAAAATATATCCTGATTTGAAGCCACATTTATATTAAGTAGGAGTGGCCGACAAAGTATTTCTAACTTTTAGCTTTGCATATAAAATTTTAATTGTGTAATTTAAACCAATTATATGTTTTTTTTAGAAAAATCTTAATTTATGCAAAATTTTCGATTTTTTAGTAATGGATTGGAAGTTCGCTATTTTGTGCATTTAAATTTTTACACCCTTTAGTACAGTTAGAAAAGAGGAAGCATAATCTTACTTTATCATTCCGTTTGTAATTTGTGCAATATCCATTTCCCAAGCCCCATAAGGTAGGTAGGTATATAAATTTATTTATTTTATTAACGAAACCGGCGAAGTAAAATAACTAACTCTCTATCTCTCTCTTTCACCACCTGTCTTATCTCTTATCTATCCCTTTCCTAAAGAATGTAGCACGGTTACCAAAATAACTTAGTAGGTATAATTGCCTGAAGTGCTACTTCTCTTTAAAAAAAAAAAAAAATAAAAGTAAATTTTAATTCATTTTAATATCCACGGTTCAAATCAAATGAAAACATACTAAAATACTAATAAAAATTGTGCAACTTTTTCTGGCGTTATTTTTGCAAACCGTTAAAATTAGAAAAGAATGTTGATAATACATTTTCTGATTACAAAAGGAATTTTTGCTTAATTTGTAACAAAAAAGGTCTAAGGTTTCACTATGTTTTAATTTAACACATTGCGTACGGCGCTCTGCGCCTTCAACACGCCCTCAAGGCCCGCACATTTTCGAACGCTCCAAAAACATGCTTGGCAAGTAATAGGAAGCGGATACGCACATTTCTAATTTGCACTTGGTATTATATTCGCATAAATTATTCTTAAATAATACTATATATATACATATTTGTTGCTGGTTGCTTAAATTGCCGATTGAATAAAAAAAAACATGAAAACGAGATATCTCGTGACCCGGCCGCAACGTTCGATTTGCTAAAAACGAGATATCTCGTGATCCGTACGCAATGTGTTAATATTTGTTTTAATATTAATAATGATTAACTAGCAAAGGTGCTAAGTAATAAGTGGGCTCCAAATGATTCAATTGAGCAAATAGTTCAACTAAATTAGGTAGTTCACGAACAACACAACTCTAAATTTTATGCGTTACATTTAATGAATTTATTTTAATTTCATTAAACATGGACGAAATCCCTTGAAAAAGGCAACAAAAAATTTACGAAACGTCGGGATAAAAAAATGTAATGAATTTTCTCACATTTATTCTCACTAGGCCCAATTAGCTTAATACAACACTAAAACATATATTTATATATAATTTTCGTAATTTTTTTTATAATACAAGCGCATATAGTCTTGTCACCGGCGGCCTTTTTCCTAAGTATCTTTTATCAATTAAATTTGTTAAATATTTTAGAAACAAATATTTTTTTTACTAAATACAAAGTGCTAAATTTACTTTTTATTTACTAAATCTGTTTACATTATATGTGTCTGCCTTGAAATTAATTTTGTATTTATTTCTTGCAACACTTTTATTTCTTCTGTTTGTTACTGAAACATTTTTAAAATTGGGATAGTGATTTAATCTAACACAATAAAAACTCCTCTACAGTGTTGCCAGTTTTTTTTTTTTAGCTTTCCCGCCAAATGATTGTCCAACAACGCAAAATAACGCAAATATAGAAAATTGTGTAGTATCAGTTATAAAGTATTTTTTATTTAATTTGCTTCTTTTATCATAAAATATCAAATTGCTTATAAAAAAATAAAAAATGTTTTTTTAAAAAAGATATCATTTGTTAAATGTAGATTGATAAACAAATACTTGAAAATAAATGTATAAGAAATACTTTTGTGATTTTTTTAATTTTAAAGAGAAAATTTTTAAAATATTAACAAAGACTGACGAATCACCACCACTAGCTAGCCCTCAATCTTTTAAATGATAGCTATAAAATAAAAAGACTGAAGAGATATCACGTACTTGATCTTCCTTTTAGAAAATAAAGGCTGCTTAATCTATGTTTTTTAAGTAAAATCATACAAATAATTTTTTTTATTGGTGTTCTGTGTTCTAGTGTTCTGTTCGTTTTTAAATTCAAAAGATTTGCTTAATGTTTCTGTAGAAAATAGATCGCAAATAAAGAAAATTAATAAAAAGATATTTATTGTAAAAATTATTAATTAAGATATTTATGTAAATGTTTTAAAACTTAAATTTTTGAACGCGAAAGTAATTAACATTCGACCGATCATCTTCACTTATAGAGATACTTTGCGACGCCAATAAAGCCATTTCATCGCGAGCACATGAACAACCACAATCTTAAGTCGATTTTATTTTTAAGTATCAAGAAAATAAATGTATGACTTGCAAATATTTGGTTAAACACTTTTTATATGCACCCAGGCTTACCATTCGTCCTACGAAAATCTCAATTTGACACTTTTAGCGGCCTGCGACTTTTTTTGTCACCGACTTTTGCAACTTTTTTAATATTTGGTTCTTTCTATCCTTTTTTTGTGAAGTTTCTCACAACAAATATTTTATTTCCAGAAAGTTATAAATTATAATTAGCATACGACAACCAAATTTAATAAACTTGAGTAACGCTGTTAGTATAAATGAAAATATGTATAGATGCATGTGTATATGTATTATGCAACTGTACATCTTATGATGCATGATAAAAATGTATTCTGTAATGAGCTTTTTGTTTTTCTTTAATTGCTTTTTTTGTGTTATGATTTTAATTAACAAAAATGCTAAAAAAAAGATGTGCTATTTTTTTTCTCAAACGACTTTTTTGTACGAATATAATTTTATAAAGCGACCTTTTGCGCCACTTTTCAAAAATTTCTAGCGGTAACACTGTATGCACCAACAAACGGGGTGAATAGAAACAGTGGGACGAGACAGACTTAATGATTGATATTGAAAATATGCCAAAACCTACCACATTTTTTTATAAATAAAAAAATATTTCTCTTCAAGTATAGAAATTTAATCAACAAAACGAGAATCTTTTGAAGACAAAAAGGAAAATGTTAAAAAATAACATGTAATTTTTTTTTTGCATACATTTCTTTCATAATTTTTACCTAATCTCTTAATTAACCTAAATAATCATTTAATTTCAGGATTGGTATTTAGAAATTCAGTTATTATGTGAATATAAAGTTTTGTTCCTCTTCACCCCACTGTTTCCTTTTACTTTATTTGCCGGTATGTGTATGTGCATCCCCCCTGTTGTAAAACGTTTCAGGTCCTTGTAAAGAGTTTTTAAATGTCAAAAAACCAGTTAATTAGATTTAAAAAGCTAAAAAAAAATATTTTGAGTTAAGAAAAAATAATGAAATTAAAATAACAATTAAGGAAAATTGAATAAAATTTTCTTATCATTTTTATTTTAGAATCGCTTAAAATTTGCATCACGTCATCATTATTATCACACCAAAAAAGTAAAATCAAAACATAAAAGAAACAAAACATCGAACAAACAAACAAACAAAAAGAATTTAAAGACAAAACTATAGTCAATTGTTTTATGTCCCTCATTTGCAGTAAAACGTCGCCAAAATGTAGATGTTGATCAACTATAAAAAAAAAGTAAACTAAAATGAAATAAAATAAAAAAAGCTTAACGTATCTACATAAATTGAAATATGCTTAACACACATACACACACACATACGAGCACAATAATGCAGTTCACACTTGCTCTTAATTACTTACATACATGTATATATGTATAAAGACCATGAGATGCGAGAAAAAAGTAAAAACAATAATTCCTCGAACGTAAATGCATTTTACAATAACATAACAAATTTATCTACAACAACAACAATTAAAAAAAGTGGAATAAAAAAAGCAATTCAATCCAAACTTTGAAAAGATAAAATATCAAAGAACGTTAAATATGAGTTGGTTACGTTCAAGTCCTTTGAGGCAAAGTTTAACTCGTACAAGTACAAACAGCAGTGTCACTGGTTCAACAAGTTCTTTTTTTACTTCGCCCAATAGCTCGGGATCATCAGTGCATCCTGTGCTAAAACAAAGACCAATAGACACAGCTACAAATTGTGATCCACGTGCCTGCTATGATAGTTTTTGTAAACATTGGCAACAAGCCTATGAGATTATCCAAAGAGCTGATGGCCCTAATCGAACACCAACACACGACGACGTCTTGACTGTTGTCTCACATTTAGACTTTATGGTAACACTTTTGTTAGTGGAACTACATCATTGTAATAAAATTGCCTTACCTGATTCAACGAATACACCACCTGCGCCTTGTTTAGAGTTTATGTTAAGTGAAAATCTTCTGGACAAATTATACGAATGGGGTTGTTTGACGGGACGTTATTCCAATGCTGTGCGTTTGGAACAATTAAAATTATATGAATTGTTGGTTAGTCATTCAAAGCATCAGCTTTTATGTCATGAACCATTTTTAAGGCCTTTATTAAAAATACTGGCATCAAGTCAGGGAGAAATATTTCCACCAGATCTTGAAAAACGTTTGGTCATATTGTTAAATCAACTCTGTGTTGTTCTAATGCAAAATGTACATCTTTTGGATTTGTTTTTCTTTTCGTCGGCACAAGAAACCCAAAGCCCCAGCAAGTAAGTATAAAATATGTAAATAAAACATTACAAAATTTATTTATCCGTGAGGAAGGTGAATTAGTGGCCTTTACAAAAGTATAGAATAAGAAACAAATTTTATGGTAGATAATTTCCGTTTATTTCTTTATTTATTTCTTTTAACCAGTTGTTTAAATGGACAAATTTACAATTGATTATAACTACCTTTTAGATAGGTACGAAGAATGCTGAAGAAGGTGGTAGCAAACTACAAAGTCCATTTAATTATGCTGGTATTTAAATTATACTGTTCTCTTTACAGTTATTCACAATTATTAACAAACTTATGCCCAACTGAAAAATTATAACTCATTAGTAATAAAAGATAGAAAAACATTTTTGTGTTTCCACAAACGAATTTGTGACCATCGCAATGCAATAGTTCTAAAAAGCTTTTAAATCAGTTTCGTTTTTTTTTTTTAGAAAATTTAAATTTTTATCTAAACGATATACACTGCCTGGCTTTAGTTTTCTTAAGCAATAAAAAAATATACATATTTTTATTATACTAAAATTATGCATTTATTAAAAGTCATGTAATTTTGTGGTAATTTTTTTGTAGAGAAAAAATATAGGATGGGTTTCCTTTTTCCACTCCTTTCACTTTCTCAAAAATCAGACCTGCTTGAAAAAATCTTGATCTGTGTATGTACGTACCATGTTAGTGTACAAGTACAAAATTAAAATAAAAACAGGTTTTTTTTTGTTTGTGCAAAATCATTGTAGGCACTATCCACAACTGGGATTAAGTTTGCTATTACATTTGAGAGAACGCTGGTAGAACAACGGAACAGATAGATTTAAATTTTTATTAATCCCGGGTAACAAAGGAAACACGTTCTCAGAATTTACTTATGTAATGTAATTATTATTTGCCAGTCGTGCAATAAATTTATCCAATTTTTTCCGTTCTCTTAAAGTGAATTTCTAGAATTTTTTTTACTAATCATAAGAAATTTTATTTTGTTTTTAATACATGTTTTTGTATAGTGAATTATTCACAACTTATGCACGTTCAAAAATAAAATTTAATTGTTAATTCCGGTTATTTGTTATTGTGTGCGTCATTTCATTTCATGAAATTGTTTTTATGAGATATTTCCTGAAAATGTCCTCACCATGAATATCATGGCATTGCATTAAGACAAATTTTAGGTCTACACGTATCCAAATATTCTTATTCATCAAATTAGTTACAAAGATGTTGTTTACAATAACCGATGTAACGACTCAGAAAATGCTGCATTACATTCTGCCTTATTTTTCCTGTATTTTTTTTTTTAATTAACATAAAAATTGTAAATAATATTTTTTCTTAATAAATTTAAAAATTAAAATATAAATGGACTTAAGCCGAATTTTAAATAAGGCGAATAAAATTTAAAGCAAAACTTAACTTGCTGCCGCCATCGACTAAGTAACATTCAATACGCCTTGAAAAAAATTATTAATTTGTATTTCAATTAATGGCAAGAGTAAGTAAAGTAAGTAAGTTTGTCTGTAATTAATACAATAAGCACAAAGTAAAACTTTTTATTAAAATTTTCGCAACATGTTGATAAAAGAATGTTTATTAAATAATTCTTACGAAAAAACCGACTTCAAATGTTATACTTGCTGTTGTAGTGTAAATTTTAACCGTTCAACAGTTTGTAACAACTAGGGATCTGCATGAGTGCATTCGTTTTTCAACTCACACTAAATCATTTTACTAACATCAAGTACTCTCTTCTTAAAATGTGAAACAAAGAGAATCGAACAAGAAATATAAACATGTTGAATGAATCAAAACATTGCCTGTTTTAAAGAGAATCATAACATTATTTAATTTGTGTTTTTTAAACCAAATCAAATAAAAAAACAACGGTTGATTGTCAACATTGTTATTATGTCAACAAAAGAGACACGAATCACAGTTGTGTTTCATCCGTCATTGTAATGAGGCAAATTATTTGGAATATGTAAGTTATAAACCAAATATATGCATGTTTGTATGCATTTTGAATAACAAAATACCTTTTTTGTATATTTAAATTATTTTCTTTTTTTATTCTAAAAATATTTACAAAAAGCCTTATATGTTTGACCTCGTAGACTAAAATTTAGATTTCTTAATATTACTGTTAGTAAGCACAGGTATAAGTTTTCATGCGACGGTCAATCAAAAGTATTTGAAAAGTAACTTATGCAACTGCCCTCGTATTTAGTGAAAATATCGTAATGTCTCAGTGTTACGGGAACACAACACATGTACGAAGTTTTCCAAGAATCGGTTATCTAAAATAATTACAAAAAGCCTTATATGTCTGACCTCGTAGACTAAAAGATAGATTACTACTTAATATTACAGTAAGTAAGCAAAAGTAAAGTTTTCATGCGCCTGTCAATTAAAAGTAGTTGAAAAGTAACTTATGCAACTGCCCTCGTATTTAGTGAAAATATCGTAATGTCTCAGTGCTACGGGAACATATCACATGTACGAAGTTTCGGTAGAATTGGTTATATAAAATAATTACAAAAGATTGATTACTACTTAATATTACAGTAAGTAAGCAAAAGTAAAGTTTTCATGCGTCCGTCAATTAAAAGTAGTTAAAAAGTAACTTATGTATGAAAAAGAAAAAATTAAAACTATATTTTTTTAAATGCAAAATGAAAGGGTTAGATCCTTATAGAAGCTTTAAAAAACATATTTTAATGTAATAACTAATAATTTTTTACCCAAAACGCAATAGTATAAAAATTAAAAAATGGCAATATTGCGATGTTCTTTTTAAGCTGATTAAAATCAACTCAGAATTGAAAATGATTCGTTGTTTTTTAGTGTAAAACTGATTCTACACATTTGATTCATGTTATATTTTTATTTGAATCGTAACTCATTTTTGTAATGCGTGATTTGTTTCGTTCGTTTCGAAAACTTTGGCACAAAACAAATCGTCACATGAAAAAAAAATGAATAATTCAAAATGCTTTTTGAATGCATTCATGCAGATCTCTATTAACAACATTTAATTAAAAATTTTAATTATTTATTATACCAGACAAAAAAAGTCGGCATTCTGTCTAATTTTGGAGGTCAATTTACATAAATAATTGAACACTCTTTAGTTTCTAGACTCAAAGCGTATACTTTTGGTTATAGCGGACTTAGCAAAACAGGTTTTTTTTAATATTTCAGCTATCTGTCTACAACTGTTTAAATCAGGGGTTCTCTTCAAAATCCTGCTCACGGACCCCTAGTAAACCTTTTTTTTTCGCGGACCCCTCTGAAGCCCAAGTTCAAGATAAAATTTTAATTATTTTTAAAAACACTGTTTCTTCGGTTCTTCATGCGGACCCCTTTGATGGTTGCTACGGGCCATATACATACAATTGCATCAAACATAGGGACACCCTTTAATTTCCAAATCCAAATTCTATAGTTCTTATAGCGGACTTAGCAATACAGATTCCTTGTAAATCTCAACCGTCTGTCTTCAAAAGTATGGCCATTTACAAATATTTAAATGAACTATTGAGATACCCTTTAATTTATAATTTTGAATATTTATACTTGTTTTATAGTAATTGACATTCTGTACCAGTTTCGAACATTGGTCTATAACGGTTTAAAGGATGGGCCCATATAGTTTAATTTACGTCGCCTATGGGGACACTCTTTAATTCATAGATATATTTTTGTATTACTTTTTTCTATTTTGAGTTTTAGTATAATGGAATATTTTTTTTTTTTAATTTTAAAGTAGTGCCCTTTACGGTTTATAATCCACGTAAAAAACATGTATGTTAAATGGGGACACCCTTTAGACATCATAGCCTTTTAAATAAAAAAAATTAAAAATCGGCTCTGAAATGACTTAGTTCTGTGGACACAAAAATAAAAAAGCAACATCCAGACGAATTGATAACCTACTTTTCTAGAAGTCTGTTAAAAAAGAAAACAATGACGCTATAAAAAAACTGTAAACAAACTTTGAGATTTGCAATGATAAAAAACAGAAAAAAAAATGATAGCTCTCTTTCTGCTTCTACTTGATATAAATCATACTTTGGTCTTAAATAATCGACTTTTAAACAATTTTTTTTTAAATTCCTATTTTTCTTTTAAAATTTGAGTTGAATAACTGAAGTTGCTCTCAATCCCTTTTTTATTTAATTAGCAATTGAGTAAATTAAGTCCAATATTTTCAATCAATTTTTTTATTTGTTTACTTTTTAGTTTTTTATTCAAACTATTATACAAAAGCTTTCCATCCAGGCCAAAAAACTTATAGCCTTTTAAAAAAAAGGAAAATATATTTTCAAATTTACTAAATATTAAAAAAATAAACAGAACGAATAATATTTTAATTAAAGTGATGATAAGGAAAATTACAGTTTTTCACCTTCCAGAGAAATATTTACTAAAAAAATTTATATTATTTTCTTTTTTTGATTTTAAATTTTATGTTAAAATAATAATTTTTTTCAATTGCAGTTTTATAATATTCTCCCTACTCATACCGTATGTACATCGTGAAGGAAGTTTGGGTCATCAGGCTCGAGATGCTCTTCTACTTTGTATGGCTTTATCACAAAAAAATTCCAATATCGGTACTTATATTGCACAATATTCTTCCATGTGTCCTTTGCTGGTTACAGGACTGGGTGGTCTGTATTCACGTCTGCCTAATTCAATTGAAATTAATTCTATTGATTGGCATCGCATTACACCGGACGACGTTACTGAAATTCCCGAGTTGACACTTTTTATGAATGCCCTGGAATTTTGTAATGCTGTAGTTCAGGTGGCTCATGAAAAGATTAAAAATCAATTGCTTGATTTTATGTATCAGGGATTTATTGTACCCGTTTTAGGTCCTGCACTATTACAGGTATGTGAGAAAAACGTCCACAGACGTTACATACACAAGCTAACACTTGAAATACAGCTGTTGTTGTTCATGTTGTTCAGTTTTGTATGTCTTCTTATTTTGTATGTTAAAAAAAATTGTCTTCGATTTTTATGTGGTGTTGGTTTTTGCAAGATTTATCGCTTTTCATATTTTGTAACTACTTATGTATGTATGTTTATTGTTTGGTGACTTATTTAGAAAAATGTTTGCCATTTTATATTCAAAAAAAAAACAAGTAAAAGTTACAATTTCATGTTATTTATTTCTTTTTTTTTTGAGATTTAATTTAAAAGGCTGTCCCTTAATAAAAACAAAATACAAAAAATTGTAAATTAAAACTATAAATCCCATTCAGAAAATTTTTGATTAATTTTGAATAAAAATATATCGTTACCATAATATAGAAGGGCTCGTTTTTTCTTAAATTTAAGTTTTATTTATATGTATTTCGATAAAAGATTCTCTAATGCACCACTAAAAGATTAAAAAAGTTGTAACATTATTAAATTGCTTACTTTTTATTAAGTTTTTTACTTTTCCTTAAAAAAGGGCAAACGTTAGTCAGGGCCTTTCTATATTAAAGTAACGATATTCTCTGATAAGATGAATTTATGTACAACAGCGTCTTTTCAGCCTTGCCTCTTCTGTCACATACTTAGATACTTATTTTATACAAATATTAACATAATTATACGCATGGCGAAATAATACTAGGTGGTCTCGATGGTAAATTCATTGATTTTCGCCTAAACGCTAAATGTCAAACACGATAAAAAAATAAAAAAAATTGTACATATTTTTTATATATGGAATTTGACATTTCAGGCTTTGACGAAAATTAATGAATTCACATTTGCGACCACCTGATGTTTGTTCGCCTTATATCTTATACGGTATTATAGCAAGGCTTATTGGTGGTAAAAATTCAAGGCGAATCAATTATAAAGTTAAACTACAGAGATGAACAAAAGTTTTCTTATTTACGCACGCAATCGATTTTATAATTTCATTTTCATTCAATGCATTTTATTTGATGCAAAGCTATTGAATTTTGCTCTGGTTGAAGTTACTTTTTTCAAACCAACAACTAATTACGTATGAACAAAAGTATACGTCTTTTCAACGAATCCTTTTAATAAATTACACAATATCTGGCAACACCATAAAATATGGTTATTTTTTTTTTCAAAATGCCGTTAGATTTTATGTATTCCGTACAGAATCCACTTGTTTTTTATTTTCTTAAGTCCATATTTAAACTTATTTTTTTTATTTTTATTCAAATTAAAATGGGAAGAAGAGTAAAGAAACAACAGTAAAAGAGCGAAAAATAATCCTAGATTTGCATAAATCAAATAAATCTGTAAAAGAAATATCAGAAATTATAAAACGAAGAAAATCTACCATAAAAAGAAAAATAGTGCGATTAATTTAAAAACAAAACCCAAAACAAGTTCATCTAAAATTGCAACAATGCTAAAAAGCGAGAGCGGACCAGATGATCACACACTAACTGTTTGAAAAACTATACACAATATCGGTTACAATGCAAGATTGTGTGGTAAAAAACAATGCAAATCCAAAACAAAAGCAAAAGGCTTGAGGATCTAGTAATTTTCTCGAGAGAAAGCAAATTCAGTATTTACAAATCAGATGGACGAGTTTTAGTTTGGCGAAAAAAGGCACAGAAGAGTTAAACACGGGGGAGGTTCGGTTCTGGTATGGGGATGCATGTCCTCAATGTGTGTTGGGGAGTTAGTTTTTATGACGGGATAATGAAAAAAGAAAATTACTTAACATTTAAAAAAAAATATATACGAACAAGTGCTGATAAGCTTAACATCAGTCATCGTCATTACTCTCAATAGGATAACGAAGTAGTTCGTCTCTGGATACTATATAATACTCCCCAATCCCCTGATTTGAACCCTATAGAGCATTTATTGGAAGAACTGGATCGACGTGTAAGAGAACACCACATAACCTGTACAAGTTAAAAGAGTGCTTTTGAAAGAATCACTTGTTTTTAACATAATTTGCCTTGTAAAATTCGCTTTGAATAAAATTTTCGCATGGTAATCCGCAGAGTTTTGTTAGGTCGGCTGGAACAGATCGCTAGTAATGGTTTCTTTGTCATACCTAAAGAGTAGCCTTAGTTCATCCTCAGATTCATGCAGATCTGGCTTCAGTCGTATATTGAACCAGTCCGATGCCAGAATAACTAAATAGATGCTAACTACGCCGCGGTTTGAAAAGTTTAAAATGTTTGCGCAAAAAGTCCAAGGAAATGTCGATGAGAACTTCTACATACGGAAGTAAACTAAGGGTATATTTAGTTTCTAGCCACGTGCACAAGGGCGTCAAGTTCTCTTCAAACCAATTTGGGTCAAAGAAGACCTTGGAGTCTTTTCTACGCTTAAATTTGAACTTGCTGCGACACTCAGTGGTATAGTGATATAAGTCCTAATCTTGCAATTAGGTTTCTGATCTAGCTAGTACGCCCATTTCTCTTGTCAGGCCCCTGGACTTTTTTATCTTAAGGACCCATAACAAAAGCTATAGCCATCATGATTTACGAAATTAAAAAAAAAGAATTATAGAATGAGACATAGAAGCAAAATCGTTCTTACTATGTCAGGAAGATCATGATGTGGTGTGTTTAAAAAAATCCTGCTTAGTTTAGCTTTTTCAAAAGTAAAATGCACAATTGAAAAGTTATCGGTGGTTCCAAAGGCTGTTTCTCCTGTTTAAAACACTAGCGAACAAGTTGGTGTTGTTTTATATGTTGGAAGGCTTATGAAGAAGGCAATTTGAAGGCAAACAGTCACTTTTCAAACGATTATTAAAAAGAAAAAGAAGAGTCGGCATGTAACCTACTTATTGCAGAAGGGAATGCAAGAAAAGATAAAAACGTGGTTTGTTAGTCGTTTTTGTTAAAGCGTTAACATTTTTGTATTGGCTTCTAAAATAACTCTCATGTTGTTTTTGAAGCTTTTATGCTTAAAAGAAATGTTTTTGGCGTTTCTAAAAATTGGATAAAGGTTTTCTGATGAGCTGGCTTAAACCTATAGTACCCAAATTTTTTTCTGGATAAAAAAATATTTTTGTGATCTGAATTTTTCTTAAAGTAAAAGTATAAAAAAAATTATTTAATGAAAAGCAATTTTTAGACTTCCCCGAATTAGACAAAATGCAAAAAAAAAAGTAAAACGGTATTTGGAAAGCAAATAAGTAAGTAACGAATTTATCCCGTCTACAAGCGGTTTTGGGTACTAGAGAGTAGACTTGTGCCATAAAGTTCAATTAAGTGATCGCTCTTTTTAGTTCAAAGTTTGAAAAGGAACTAGTTCAAAATTTAATTCAAAGGCTCTCTTTAGTTCAAAATCACTCCTAGTTCAAATGTTCTGTTGACGTATTGTTCGTACTTTTAACTTTTAGTTCAAACGCTATTTGAGTTCAACTATTCCCTTCAAAATATGATGGCAACAATACCGTAGCATTGCCATAATGAATTTTAAAATGCGTGGCAGCACTAATTTCATGTCGGAAATAGTTAACAAGAAAACAATGACATGGATTCTAGTTTATCTTGTTTGTTAGTTCAAATACAAAGTATAGTTCAAATATGAACTAGGTGTACTTAAAAGTTTGAACTAGTTCACTTAGTTTAATTGATAAATTCGTTTAAATGAACTAGTTCGTTTATAAACTACACAAGTCTACTAGAGAGTTAATTTAGGCAATGACAGCAAAAAGTATGTTTTATCCGAAATTGGGTTCTTTTACTTTTTGTGGAATTAAATTAGTATTTGTCCATAGATTTTCATGGATCATGGTTTGTTTTATTTGTATTATATGTACCTTAGAGCACATGTAATAAGAGTGGAAAATATTTGAGGCTTTCTAATTTTTGCGAATTTTTAGAAATCGAAAATTTTGACATTTTTAGGAAAAACAAAAATTTTTTTTCTACTTCTGTACCAATAACTGCGAATGGTTATACTAAAAAATTATCTGAGAACCGTTTAATGCGGAAATGTACTGCCCAACAAAATCGAATGCGTGGTTTCAAAGTTATGATAATATGTGCAACGCCCTCTTTAAAAATCTGCAATTTAAACAATAAAATGTATCCATAGAATTTGAAATACTGATGATTTTTGCAGTTAGGCAACCATAACGCATCAAAAAAATATAGTGGTCGTTCAATGTTTTAAATTTTTTTTCCATTTGTTGCGTAGTGTAATTAGTCTTGAGTTCGTTTTTTTTTTATTTTAAGGTACAATGATTTTTTTCCGAATACATAATCGGTTTTAAGGGGAATAGGAAATTCGTTGAATTTTTTGTTTAATTTTTAGTCAAATGGTGCAAATATTTTAATAATTTTTCTTTCTCGTCTTTTCGTAACTTTTAGTCTGATAAGTAGGAAAAATTGGAATGCATCTTATCAATTTTCTAGGAGTGTATATTCATTTCTAAATAAAATCATTTAATATGTGAATAATGAATTAAAAAAAAACATTTAGCTCTGTTTAAGTGCACTGTCCTTAAAACTATAATATTTGTGTAGCCTCACATTAAATGCTTAAAAATTTATTTAAAATGAAAATATTCCTGTGTAATTTTTTGTCTATTATTCGTGTAAGTTTTATAATATTCGGTTTTAAGACAGCACCAATCATGAAAAAAAATCGAAACAATTTTTTTTATTTTGGAAATTTTCACAGACATTTAAAGGCAAACATTTGCAGACAAATGTGGATTCTCAAATTTCGGCCATGTCCTATTTTGATCTAATACTACGCTCGGTAACCGAACCAGAACTTATGAAATTATTTGTAAAGTTTTTATTGGATAATGAAAAATTTGATGGTAAGCGAATATTGGACACATTGGTCGATCGTTTAAGTGCTACAGATCCATATTTATGTATGGTAACGTTGGCATTATTCGACACCTTATTGGGTTTGCATTGTGAGGACTTAATGTTGGAATTATTATTGAAATATTTACTGCCGGGTAAACATGTACCCATATCCCATCGTCACAAAATCAACAAAATCGATCCGTACACAAATGCAGCAGAATTTTTTTTGGATCTAACGCCTGAAGTAATGAAAAGAGCTAGAGAATTGACGAAACATAAACATGTGGGTGATACGGCTCATCATACACATCCAACCATGCCCTCGCCTACATCAACATTAAGCAAAACTATTGGCGCAAATTGGAATTATTATGGTCTACACACAGGCGATAGTTTGTATGCCAATTATCACGCCTATCTATTTGAAGCCCATTTTCGTATAATGCAATGTTTAACGGCTTGTTCTACATGGTCGCATGATTACAAATACGAAAAATGGCAACAAAAAACTGCCAAAGCGAACAATCAAACTTTGGAAATGGTTAAACAGTTTTTCAATGAGCTGAACAGCAACAGTCCCTTAACAGAGCAATCAAATTTAATTCCTTCCAGTACAACATTTTATGAGGAAAAAAAGCAACTGGATAGTTTACAGTCTATAGGCGAGTCTAGTGGCTATGAATCGTTCAAATGGAGACCTGCAGACGAAGAAGCAGCTGCAGAGGATTTACCACAATCGACAAATATGTCGGCAACTGCAGTTGATATTGATTCGGATTCTGGCGCTTGTAGCAGCAAACAAAATACAGTTTCACTGAAGAAGGAAACTTGGAGAATTTCAAAAAATCTCAATGAATTACATTTAACGGATTTGGATTTTTCTGAAGATTTATTTACACAAGGGACCGTATCATTGGGTAGGATTTTGTTTTTTATTTTAATTTGTTAAAATATAAAATATTTTTCAATTGTTTTGTTTCGTTTAGGTCCCTTTGTAAATGCAATTTGTGGAAAATTACAAACTTTTACCAGTAACACTCTGTACGTTAATTTACATCTGACGGGGCTCATAACACGCCTGGCCTGGTATCCGTTACCTTTAATACACTCCATATTGCTGCGTCCCGATATTGTTATAACTTCAGACACTCCCTCATTTCATCAAGTTTTAGGCATTCTTAAGCAACAAATCGATGCTGAACTTCCAGTCGTTGAGGATTCTCTCGAAATAATTGATGTAGCACGATCGTTTCTTATAGATCGTGAATTTCGTTTGATAAATGCCCGCAAGGCATCAGAAAATTCTCCCTTGCATGTCGCCAAATCTGCAACATCTCAGCATTCTGCATATGCTGCCATATCGGCCTCTTCTCCCGTCCAAGTGACACCTTCATCATCATATGATCCCTTCAAACGTACTGACACAAAGAGAATGAGCATTAGTAAATCTATTACTAGCATGTTTAGCCGCAAGCCAAACGGTATGTTAAAACTGTTTCTTTTTTTTATAATATTAAAACATTACAACTACAACAATCATACATTTAATACAGTTTTTTTTAAACACTGCTTTGTTTGGGTTAAAAAAGGTGGAAACTATTTTAATCAAAGAAAAAAAAATAATTTTAATTGGGATTTAAGTATTTATTTCTGTTTGTTATTTTCTTTATTTACAACATTTTTATTCACACACACAATTTATTTGCTATAACAAATAACAGTACAACAACAAATAAAACAATTATACATGTTCTCATATTTTAATATATTTTGAATTTTGAATTTTGATTTTTATTTTTTATCTTTTCTTACGATATTTCCTTAGCTACATCTGGCTTATCACAAATTTATGCATTCTTCACCGGTAAATATTTCACTTTACTTGGTATCATTTGTTTGTTTTGATTTTACATTCTTCTTTTTTTATAATAGCGTAAACAGTAGTGGCCATAACTATAGAAACATTCGGTTAATTTTTGCCCAATAATAACTATAAATATTTTTTTAATCAGTTTAATTAATTTAAATTATGGTTTTTAATATTAAAAGTGGTACTTGTTAGGAAAAGTATCTTAAAATTGATAACATATTTGAACGCTTAAATCGAAAGTTGTTTAATAATAACATCCCTGTATAGTATTTTTAAAATTTAAACCTCAAACGCTTGTCCAATTTTCGAGAGAAAAGAATTTAAGGAAGGCGTAGTAGATTTAGTAAAAACATATTTAATTCGCCGATCATTTTTTTCAAGGACAGTTTCGAGTAAAAAATCCTGTTATAAAAATTTTTTGGTCGAAGAAACACCCAAAAAAATTAATAAATAACCATAAAAACTGTACTCAACTAACGAATGACCCGAATGAGAGCAGAGATATTAAGTTACCAATCAGAAAAAAATTATTTTATATCAGCAATGAGCTGCAAAGCTAGACTCGACGCCCACGAAAATTTAAGATAGGACAATTGACGCAAAACACAAATTACTGGTACATGTTATATGCCATTGGTGTGATTTCACAATTCCACAACATCTTATAATTTGTTAGTTGACGTTTGTTGGCAGATTTCTATTCATTGCTTGTTGAGTGATTCTCATTTCGGATTCAGAAATGGTAGAAGTGCGTCTTCTCTATTATTAAGTCTAACTGATAAGATACGCCAGAATATGAATATTGGTAAAATCTCCACCATGGTTTCATTGGACTATTGCATTTTAATTGATAAATTAGCGAATGAATTTAACTTCTCTAACTTTGCCTTTAAGTTATTGTATTCATACATAAGTGGATGGAAACAATTCGTTGAAAATAATATAGTTAGTTCAAATTGTGTTAGCGGGGTACCAAAGGAAACGATTTTGGGCCCATTTTAATTTTTAATATATTTCAATGATTTTGAGGAAATGGTTGGTTCATCTTTCTGTAAATGTTTTCAATTCGCAGATGACATAAATTTATTGTTTTCTTGTGAATACCAGTTCCTGGATACTCATGAAGCAACTATTAATTCCACGTTACAACTAGCTTGTGATTAGGCTACACAGAATAAACTAGTTTTTAATCCTAATAAATCTAAAGCGATTGCATTTAAGTCAAGGAATCACTTGGATGGTGTTATCAGTATTATAATAGGAGGCGTACACATACCGTTCGTTGACTCGCTTAACTGTCTAGGTTTTATAGTTGACAAAAATCTGCTTTTTGAGAATTACATTATAAGAATTAGCTTTAGAATAAATTTCCTTTTAAAAACTTTATACAGTTCCAGCTGTTATTTACCTAGAAATATCAAACATTTGCCTGCACATGCCCTCCTCATGTCTCATATTCGCTACTGTATGGTTGTTTATAGTGGTACTACAGCAAAGAATTTTAAGCGGGTAAATTTTGTCGTTAACCGTATTGCCAGATTCATTATTAATCTTAACATAAATATGCACGTAATTCGCCATGTTTAAACGATCTTAAATTGCTCATTCCTCGATTTTTTTAAGAAAGAAAACATGGAGATGCTTACTGCGTATTTACTTCAAAAATCAATTCAAATTTGAATCAATGAGTTGGAAATAAATTGCTAATTGCCTTTTAAAATTTATTTGAGTTAATTTAAGGTCAATTCAATTCAAATGAATTGCAATTTATTTTATAAATTCATTTGAATTAGAAACGATTTGCAATTAATTTTTATCAAATTTATTTGAATTGATTCCAATTTCATTCAATTCACTTTTTGTGTGAAAAGAATTAATTCAACAATTGTTAACTCAGCGCATGAATGACTGGCGAATTAATTAAAAAATGAATGATTCATTTACAGCTCTGGTTAGCGGGGTGTTTTTAATATCAGCATAAATTGAAAAAATAAGTTGATTGCATTTAATTATAATTGAACTTTATATCCTAAATGATGAGATGAGAGATGCATTAAATACAAAACAATACAAGTATTTTCATTAAAAAAAGTAATGATTTTTGAAAATTCTACGACGTATGTTTCAAGTTATAGCCAAAACTGTATTTTAATTCGCTGCATATTTTAGTTGTCTATTGTAGTATATTTTTTATTCTATAATGTTTCTTAGTCTCCGTTCATATTGGGCAAATTTTCTTGCGGCAAATCTTAGTATATTTTGCAAAACAATATTTCAGAGCTTCTTATAATTTTAAGTTTGGTTAGTTATGGGTGGATGACCCCTTCTACCGTAAAACCACTTCTAGCTGAGTCCTAGTTCATATTCATGGACATAAGATAGATCATAAAAAACAAGTGAACCGTTAGCTTGTTAGTTCAATGTTCTTTTTTTAATATCTTGACAATTGAACCGTTTATTTTGAAAGTGGCATAAGTTACTTTGCTTTTAAGTTGATGCAAATATTTAAAGGATTGTGTTTTAAAAGGTTTTAATGTATTGCGACTAAGTCTCGAGAAGACATACTTGCACTTCTTATCTCAGGAGGCTTATTTTTTTTCCCAAGAAACTTCGTTCAACATATTATAACCGTACATTAACATAACATTAATTATTATTATTATTATTTTTTTTTTTTTTTTTGGAAAAAAAGTGACTTATACCACTTTCAAAATAACCGGCTCAATAATGACCAAACCTTGTTTACAATGTTTCAACCCTAAGCCTATGATTTCTACCCAAAGATACAGTGTCTGTAAAAAACAGCCATCATTACTGGGATGTTTTTTCTGCGTCCCATGCCGCACGTTTAACTAAGGCTACAGTTACGTGGAAAATACGATTTGCTTCCTTTTCAGTCTTGCCATGTACTCGTAGTTTTAAAGTAAAAGCAAAACGTATTTAAAAAAAGAAAACTTGCGCTGTGTGAACGGAGACTTAGTTTTTGTAAATATATTTTTATTTCAATGAAAAAAAGTAAAAAATACTAGATTTTTTATAAATTTTTTAAAGTAGTTACTATCCATATTATTTAAAATTTATTATGAATGACGCTTACATTTTTTAGTTGATTTTTAAATATTTTTAGCTAAAATAAATCTTTGACTGTTAATATTTATTGCTTGGCAGCTACTTTAAATAAGAGTTTTTTTTTATTAATTGAAACAGGACTATTTTAATTTTATTCTATGTTTATAAAAAAATGTTCGAGTTAATTTAATAAATACTTTATTAAAACAATTGTTAGTTATTTTAGACTCAACCATTATTTTTATATCCTTCACCACAAGTGGAAAACTGGTATATGAAAGTTTGTCATTTCATTTGTAATTTGTTTAATGCCCATTTCCGAGCCCATAAAGTTTATATTTTCTAAGTTCTTATCCATAGCGAAGTCGATTGAGCAATGTCCGTCTGTCCATCCGTGTTAGTGTTGAAACCAACTCTGCCAAGGTACTTGATGAGCTAGAAAAAATGTAAATACGGCAATCGATCAGACACCACCCCTACCTCTAATTTTTCCATATCATTTAGAATAAAGTAGCTTCAATAATAAAAAAAAAACAAACACATAAATGGAGCGATAAAGAATTAAGAAAAAAAATTGTGCAGTCACACAGTCAAGTTTTTGTTTAATTCTCTTTCAAGAAATTTACACATACTGCTTGTCAAAATTCACAAAAATTGTAAGCTGTGACGTAGGCTGCACGCAATTTCAAAGCCAGGTTTTTAAGCAAGATGTCAAGAAAACACTGACAGCGGAATTTTTAATACAAATTTGAAGGGAAAAACGTCAGTCAGCTGTTTTCTTGAATGTAATTTAAAAGACTCAATTGAACGAAAACTTGAAAGCAAATTCTCAGCAAATTTTTAAAGTGTGAGTGTATTGGTTAAAAAATGAGTGAAATTTTAAAACTTGAATGAAAACTTGATCGTCTGACACCCTAGTTACTCATATTTTATGAGTTATGAGCCTCTGAAATTTTCATAAATAATTGTCAATATGAGTATCACTTAAAAAAATATTTAACCCATTAAGAGCCGATGATATTTTTATATAAAATTATATATCGAATTTAATTTTTTCTTAATTTTTAACTTTCTTTCACCCCAATATTTGTTTTTTTGATTGAAGTTTCTTTACTACATTTATATACATGGTGAAGGGTATATAAGATTCGGCATAGCCGAATACAGACAGCACTCTTGTTATTTTTATTTTTTGTTTACCTTTTTAAGAAGTTGTCAAGTGCGTAAAGAAAGGTTTAAAGCATGTTTTTGTTTACTGTCCAGTTTGAGTTTTTGCAAATATGTGCATGATTTAATGTTTTAATTCGAATATGAAAACTATTCGTTCGGACTAAATTTTAAAAAATTTTGTGTTATAATTTTCAGGAATTATATTTATAATATAGAATAGGACTTTTTACAAAAATTATTTAAATACTCGCGAATAAAAATTTTTAAACAAACAAATAAAATATAATTGTTGGCTCAAAAGGAATTTTTCCTTTCATAGTTTAATCTTAAAGCCAATTAAAATCTTTAACTTGTTTTCGAATTTCGCACATAAATAATTGTTAATTGTGTGATTAGGACGATAGGCAAATTTTGCAAAATTATTGCAGTCTTGGAAATTTTAAATCATTCTAATGTCGAGGGAAAAACAAACTACTCATAATATACATAAACACATACATATACACAAATAAATACAAACACATATTCATACTCGTACACTGCCATAACCTGCAAGCACTTTCTATGGAAAAAGTCACTACATCGTTACTTCATGGCATTTAAATGTATCGCAAATAATATCGAGTTCGGATTTAAATAGTATCCCCAGCCGGGAAGGAAAGTGCAACTACAGTGATACAACTAATTAGAAACTATTTAGCATCTCTAAAAATGATTGAGTACTCTGGTACTGTCATTTATGTGTCTGTTAAAAGTGTAAAAGGGTGTCTTTAAACAGTACCGAATACTTAACTTCTAAAAGTAACGGAGATCTGCTTTATCAAAATAGAAAATGTAAATTTTAACATAAAAGAAATGTTTAAAGTTTTAAGAAATTGTACGACTAGATTGCGAAATGCGATATAGAGTTTAAATAAATTCTGACCAAAAAATATTTTGTTTTTAAATTTATAAATTAATAATTTGCTAACATATCTTTTTATTTTATTTTTATAAATTTATATTTTGTATTTTTTTAACATTTTTCACATGCATTTACCATAACTAAACACTGCAAAAGTCAAACTAAATGACATTAGTGTTTTTGTTTTCTGTTACATTAATTAATTCAGTCTTAGTAGAGTCGGAAGTTGTGACCTATAAGAGATCAATATGCGATGCCCATGCAATTTGTTTTTGTAAATTTTTGAGCACTCAACTTATTAGCATCTAGTAGTCAGGGGTGCCAGATAATTTTGATAGGAAATCCGCATATTTGGCCAAATTATTGGCAATTTAATTTAGAAAAATCGCTAAATTAAAAATACCAATTTTAAATACAATTAAAAATATTTTTATTAGCAAAAGGTAACAAAATAGAACAATTCTGTATAAAATAATATAAGACATGTAAGATAATACAAAATGAACAAACAAATTGCTTTCGTTATCGGTCTATTGGTCGTATTAGTAGAAATTATCCAATACAGAAATACCTCACTGCTTCGATCCGCACGGTTAGTACGGTTTTGAAATGATCGAAAAATTGTTTTAAAGTAATAATTAAATTAAATTTTCAAAACATTTTTTCAAGTATAATTGTTTTAATACAATTTTAAGTTTTTTCACTTTATTATAAAAACATGTGGTTTTCGGTTTTTTCAATCGATTATGAAAACATACAATTTTTGTTGTTTTCCTTTTATAATGAAAATGTTATCCAGCCCCATCATGAATATTCTCACGGAATTTCTTTCTCACGGAAAAATTTTTCTCGAGAAAAAATTCCTCCAATTATGAATTCCGTAACTTTTTTTACATATAATTTCTCTTTCATAATTGATAATACCTACTTTTTTCCCCTGAATTTTTTTTTTACTTTCCGCAGGCAATAAAAAGTGAACCAAATTTATATTAGGAGAAAAGGGAAAAGTCAGACAACTCGCACAGAATTTGTTTTATAATTGGGCTGATTAGGAAAACGTACGGCACGCGCTCGTTAATGTATCCAATACGTTTAACATGTTGCTTGTAGTTTATGCAGCTAGTTAAAGAAAAAACAACAATTTTGTGAAGAGGAGCATAGGGCCCGAGTGCCTGAAGTAGTCCGGTATGCAATTGTACGATAAAATGGTGAAACCGATTAACCTTACTACGCGAGGTTATCCCGTATTTCTGTTTATTTTGGTCATTAGAGGCATTTAGAGTAGGTTTATACAACATCTTATAATGTTCATTTCTATGGAATCAATTTCATAGGATTTGAAGAGCAACTCACCGCCGTATTTGTGATTCTTTTTTTCATTGAATTTATTGTTGGAATAAAATTCTGTTGCTAGATTCGTTGTACAAAAAGAATGTTTTTTTATTTTAAATGGTTTATTTTTCATAATATCGTGAAGAAAAAATTTTTTATTATGAAAAACACTATTTTTTATTTTGAATTATATCATTTCCGTTATTAAAGATACAATTTTCCAGGGAACAATGAACTTAGCGAAATTTTTTCAATGTACAAAGTGTTCTAGTGATACCCACTGTAATATTTTTTACTAAAACTTACAAAATCACCGTGTTTTAAAAGTGTATCGAAAAAACGCCATTTTTAAAGCAAAAATCGGCAAATCTTCAAAAAGCAGATTTGCCGATTTTTTTGTGGCAAGAAATCGGCAAATATGGCAGGCCTGCCGATAGTTGAGAAGAAGTTACTCTTAATATAACAGATTTAAGGGGAAGTGTTTTTGATTTTTCGTTAAATTAAGTTTTTTATCTAAAAAAAGTAACGAAGAAGTGACTTTTATTTTAAACTGCTCTGTAAAATGCTGGCAGGGTAGTAACACTTGCAAGAAAAACTAAAACAAATAAATAGTGTGACGTTTAATTTTTCAACTTTAATAAAAAGCTAAGAAGTAATGTAGTCAAGTTAATTTTTTTACAATAATTAAATAAAATAACAGCATGCTTAAAATTACTTTAATATAATTTTTTTTCTACTGCCTCTATGTTTAACTGCTTGCTTAGTGTCGTTTTATCTTTCTATTGCCAATATAATCTAAATATTCTAGAGCATAATTAATACGTTGAAAATGTTTTAGAATATGTCGACTTAAATAACCCTTGAAATTATAGGCTCTACACAATCACCATTTACAGGTGGCTCGAATACTTCACTAAATAACAATCAAAATCAAGCAACAAGCACTACTGGAAATACTAGTTCCATAACAAGAGAGACAAGTTTAACAAATCTACCGCCACCATCAGGAGCAAAATCATCAACTACATCCTTCCTAGCTACAACAAATGAACGCACAAATGAACGTAGTGGCAGTGTTAGCAGTACAGGTACGCTACAGTCGCATAACTCCTCGACAGCTGGAGCTTATCCAAATTTCCCGCAATATAATTTATCAGCTGGAACTTTGTCTTCCCTGGGCGAAAGAACAAGTTCAACATCAACTTTAACAGCATCATCTTCAATGGGAAATGCTTATGTTGTTGGTGGCGGCGGTAATGGGTCCGAACCAGCTTCTTTAGATTCAATATCTTCAACAATGGGAGCCATCACAAGCGGAGGAACTGAACGCACTAAGGATTTAGCATTGTGTGCTGTATTATTAGATGAATGGTTGAAAGAGTTAGCTGCAATAGCTCAAGAGCAGAGTGTTGTTATGCTGGCAAAGGATTACTGACATCAGAGCATTTTCATTAATTATGTCAACTGCTTTATGCCAATTAATTGTACACGATTTTAATATTATTTTAAGAGAAAAGTTTAAATTTTGTATCTATTTTAGAGATGTAAGAAAAATTAGTCGCTTAGGTTTGTTTTATCAATTTGTATATTTTTTTAAAGTAAAAGAGAAATTGTTTTGTAAAAAAAAAAAAAACTCTGAAATACAAAATAGCAATATTTATTTATAACATAAATTCATTTAGAATATTAAAATTAATCGGTAATAATTTTAAAATTTGAAAATATATTTGTACACTGTATATACCTACATAATTATATTTATATACATATGTACATACCTAAATATGTACCTAGATATTTATATAATTTGCTTTGATGATTACGAATTCGATTTGTACACGTGTAATTGTATACATTTTTACTTTATTGAACAAAACTTTTATAAGCTTTTTTTTAAACATATTTTTTGTGAATTATTTAAAACAATTTTGCATGATTCCCAATTAAAGTTATGATTTTATTATGTCATAAAAAATTATTATGTCATAAAAAAGGATAAAAAGGATTTTTATTTGACAAAAAGTTGAAAGATGGTAAAAATTAATTTTTCTCAGTAGCCCTAAAGGCCAGGATTGACTATCATACTCAGTCGTACGTTCTGTCAAAAATTGCATATGGGCTCAAAAAGTATGATAGTGTGGATTAAAAGTGTTGTGTGACAGACTTTTTGACAGATCTGTACGGTTTTATAATCTTATGAAATAATTTATAAAGTGATTTGTTCCATGCGATCAGAGTTGATTTTTTTTTTTTTTTTTTTTTTTGAAGTTGAGGAGAAAGCAACAACAAAATATTAAAGCATCTGTTTGTTACATCTTTTTTGTATAATAGTGTGGCACGTACGACGCCATTTTGAAACGATTTTTAAAGTAGGACAGAATTCTGTCAGATTTTTTTGTGATAAAATCGTAAGATTTGCATAAGATTTTCTCAGGCATGTTCTGACACTAGCACGCACACATGCGATTTAAAAACCGGCAACTTTTGTTATACATGCGATTTGCTTATTTTTCAAACTTATCTTCAAAAAACATATGATTTGACGGTGCAAAACATAAAAAAAGAAAGTTTAAAAAAGAACGAATTAAAAAACCGATCCATTGGTATAATTTCAATTCATTGGGTATTCCAATTCAATAAATATTATTATTCATTAGCAACGCTTTTTTGTGCCCACTCAGGATGAATCCACTTTTCTCGAAAACGGCTCGGCGGAATTGTAGCACGGTTGGCAAATTTTATTCATTAAAGCGTCTACTTTAATAATGTATGGTCCTTTGGGCCGAGAGTATATACTTTTCATAAAAAAAATCATATTTTTTTGTGATCAGTAAAAACGCACTTTTATAATTAATACACAAATGTTTTGTTTATTTATTTATAATTTACAAAAATTTTATTTCTTCTAGATTCCAAAATTTATTCTAATTTAACTTTAAATTGAAAATTACCAATCCCGGGGAATTTTTACTTCCCGGTTTTTGAATTCCCAAAATCGACGCTATCTTGGCGCTCGTCAAAAAATTCATGCACGCAAGCACACGCAAGTGTTTACCTAACACTTTTATCACAAAAGTATAATAAAATAAACGTAAGAACATACAAAATATTTGTGTTTTTATGTCTACTTTGAAGAACTGCATGTTTATTTTGTTTGACATCTTGTTTTAGGATAGAAATTTGGTTTTTTGTGTTCTTCCGTACTTTTGGGCATTTTTGTTTTCAATTGAGAATTTATGTTTACTCTCAATTAACCGAACTTTACCCAAAAAGTACGGGAACGAAGCTAATAATAGAAGGTAGCATTATTACTATTGAATTTACATGAAAAGCAGAATCGTAAGAAAGGTGAAGTGCATGTAGATGACAATTTTATTTGCGCATGTCAGGCAAAATTAAGGTGTAGTAACACTTATTACAATGATCTTGTAATTGAAAGAATAATAAGAATAATGCATAGCCATTAAACTTTAAGCCTAAATCGGGCTTTATTGTACCCTTCACCACGACTGGAAAAAGGGTATATCTAAGTTTGTCATTCCGTTTGTAATTTCTACAATATTCACTTCCGACCCCATAAATTATATATATTCTGAGTTCTTATGAGGAGCGAAGTCGATTAAGCGATGTCCATCTGTCCTTCCGTATTTGGGTTTTAATCAACTTTGTCCAGGCACTGGATGAGCTAGAAAAAATTTAAAAACGCCAGTTTTGAAAGTCAGCAAGATTGGACATTGTCCTCATTGGTAGTGGGCAAAACACCATGTCTGCCTCTAATTTGTCCATATCATTTCGAAGTAACTCTAATAAAAAAAATATTAACAAATACATATATGGAGCGATAGAGAATTAAAAATTAAGAAAATAACAGCAAATGAAAAGAATTGGCGCTCGCCCATATTTTCCGAGTTGTGGTCCTCCAAACGTTTTATAGAAAAGTACGATTATGCACCACATTTTCTTAAAATATCAAAATGGGTATCATTTAAAAGCTTTTAAGAGATCTTTTAGAAAATACTATA
The DNA here is from genome assembly GCA_937654795.1 of Cistogaster globosa. Taxonomy (NCBI): domain Eukaryota; kingdom Metazoa; phylum Arthropoda; class Insecta; order Diptera; family Tachinidae; genus Cistogaster; species Cistogaster globosa. The sequence goes on along the minus strand of OW569406.1, from coordinate 118,085,189 downwards.
GTTTTAAAAACCTATTAAAAACCAATGATATTTTTATGTAAAATAATCAGCCCAATAATGAATATTCTCACGGAAAAAAAATTCCGATAGATTTTGTTTTACCTTCTTCAGATTCCGATCGATTTTGTTTATTCCTCAAAAGTATTGAATCTCCTCTATTTAATTTAAATGTGGCAATATTTTGCACACCGAAGTAAACAACACGGCTGATATAAGTAAGACACATCATAAAAGTAAACTTAAGAAACGCAAATAAAAAAATTTCAAAGAAACTAAATTCCACTTTAAAATTTGAAAACGATTTCATTCCGAAAAAATTTTTCGTTTTTAGGTTTCTGAAGAAGCAATTTACGGAATTGAAACCACTTTCGATCGGAATTCAGTTCTGTGACATGGCTAATTTATTCAAAACTTATTTGTATTATAAAGTTTTTATTGGTGAAACAGTATAACAAATAAATTAAAAAAAGAAGTATATTTATAAATAAAGTCACGAATTCAGTAAGCAAAAAAATATCAATAATAAGACCAATTTTTTTTAATTTAATTATAAAAAAACAGAGTTTCGTTTTTTTTAACGAATACGATAAATGCGTTTAAAGGATAAAGTTAACATAAGAATGTATTACTTCTTGATTTTATCTTCATTACGAGGACGTTTAGGTATGGCGCCAGTAGACGGATTTGAAACTTTAGGTGCATCTTCAGAATTGTTAGGATTATTTTTCTTTTGCTTTCTAAAAAAAAATGTAAAAGAAAAAAACTCAAGTCAACTTAATAAAAAAAAGAATAATAATAAATTACCTAAATTTGCTTGCTGCATAAAAGGCTCCTTCTGCAGATGTTAACCTTTCTAGAAAATTAGATTTTATAAAAGAATTTCCACCATCTGTCGCCTCATCTTCCAGCGAGAAATGCACTAAAGCATTGGGCACAAAATCCAATTCCAATAAAGATTTATCCAAATCCAGTTTGGTTTTAGGTGGTATAGTAACTTTAAATAAAATGTAAAAAAGAACTTGAGCAATCAAAAGCTTTTAAATTGCATAATGACATACACAAATAAAAAGGTTTTTCCGGCTCTTGCAAGTAAGTTTTTGTAAATTCTTTAACATCAGATATTTTATCGATTGGTTTGAACATTCCTTGTAAAACATGACGATCCGGAAATTGAATACGTATAACACAATTTTTAAATTGAGCAAATTTTCTCAACATTGTGTTATTGCCTTCCAGTTCTCTCAGCTTTTCAGTCAGGAGAGGTGCATCTTCATTGCCAGAAGCTACTTTTTTCAGATCACGCAAGACTAATTTCAAATCGTTAACTGTTAAGTCATAAAAAGAATCTGGTAAATCTTCTATTTTACTTTGAGCCGAGTCTAACGAATAAATTAAGGCATTACGTTCACCAAGCTACAATGGGAAATCGAAATGCATTTTAGTCTTTGTGTCTTTATAGTATTTACTTACAATATGATATTCGGGTTCATTTTCTGGTTCTATGTTTTCATTTTCATCTATTTCCATTTGCGCTTCAGATGTGCGCATAGAACGGCCCGGTGCAGAGCCCCAGTCGTATTTTGGTTTTTCAGGTTGAGAAGCTTCATCTATTTTGTGCGAACAACTAGCTTCTTCGTCATTTTCAACTGCTTCAATGTTAGAGGAGTCTTTTGTTTGGATCGAATGCGATTTCTTTAGCGATTGTACCAAATCTTTGGTAATTGCAAATCCAATTCCTCCTGGCGTTGTACTTTTTTTGGGCCTCTCTTTTTCTGCTTCTTTAGTTGTTGAAGGAATATTAGAAGTTGAAATGTTGTACACCATTGCTTGTCTTTAAGTAAATAAAATTATTTATTTATTTATTTATTTATTTATTTTTAAATTAAATGTAATATAAAAAGCCACTTTTGGCCAATTTTACATATATTACAAAGTAGCTTGCCTGGTTACAGTTTAAATATATCTACGTAAAATAAAGCAAAAAATACTTAAGAGCAATAAAGACAATATTAAAAATTAATCATAAAATAAAATTAAACATAAAAAAAAGAATCAATGGTTCCCAGCCCTAAACGAAAATAGTAAAATATTAAGAAAAAAAAAAATTACAAATCCCAGCAGTGATGTTCATGAGCAACAAAGAAGCTTATATATTCTTGAATTATAAATTACTAAAGTAATACAATAAAGGCAGAAATTGCACATTATATATTAGATGTGATTGGAAAACAAATTTATTAGTTTTAGACGAAAAGCATTATTAGAGTGCGAAAAAAGTCTAAGTTCCAATGGCAATTGATTCCAATTTCGGGCAACTCTAACAACAAATGATTTTTCATACATAACATTGGTTATTCGAGATATCAAAATTTGAGGGTTTCTTATAGAACGAGTGAAAGAAAACTTCGAGCAAAGCGCAAAAGGCAATCCATATTTAACAATTTTGTAAAAAAAAAAACCAAGCTACGAAGACGCAAGAAATCATTAAAAGAACAGCCAAGAAATTTATTAACATAAACAGATGTATGTTCATGCCTACGAATATTGTAAACATATCTAACAATCATATTAAGAATTCTGTTAAGTTTAGAAGTAATATAAGTAAACGTCCCAGAAATCACTTCAATGCCATAAAGGATATTCGTCATCAAAAGAGCATGAGCAAGACGGTATTTAATACGAAAAGGCAAGTAAATGTTTATCGAGTAGAGCTTACGCAGGATTCCAGCGATCTTACAGTGTAAATTGTGCATATGGATGTCAAAAGTCAAATGATTATCAAGAAAGATACCTAAACATTTCATCTGATCAACAAGTTCGACGTTATTTCCACCAACAAGTATATTTAAATCTTCTTTACAACGACGAGAAAATCCAAAGGTAAGTGCTTTCGACTTAGCAGAATTTAAGGCCATTGAATTCATTGATAACCAAGATAAGAACCTTTGAAGAGTGCAGTTAATTTCATTATTTAAAGCTCTTATATCAGTTTGAGAACCACTAAACAAAAGCATAGTGTCATCCGCAAATAAAAAGGTTCTACAACTAGTAGAATCAATGTGAGTGGATAAATCATTTATGTATAAAATAAAGAGTAGCGGTCCCAAGACTGAGCCCTGTGGAACTCCAGAATTAAGGGGAAGAAAGTTGGAGCACTGACCATTTTGCTCAACAAATTGAAATCGACCAGAAAGATAAGAGTAAATCAACTTGCAAGCGATATTTGAAAAGTTAAATAATTCCTTTAGCTTGACCATCATAGTGTAATGGTTTATGGACGAAAATGCTTTTGCCAAATCAAGTGATAGTAGAACAGATACTTTACCATTATTTGAATGTCGTCGAATATCATCAGTCATATCAAGAAGAAGAGAGGTTGTGTTGTGATAACGGCGAAATGCATATTGAGAGGGAATGATTAGCTTTTGAACGTAGTATAGTATTTGGTCTTTTAATATATGTTCAACAGCCTTAGACAGCGAGGGAAGAATCGAAATGGGCCTTAAATCATCTAAACTACCAATATGTTTTGATTTCGGAATTGGAACAACGCGGGCGACCTTCCAAGCTGAAGGAAACGTAGATGTGGTCAAAATAGTATTAACATGATAAATGAGAATATGAGAAATATATGGGTAGACAGCTTTAAGAAAGCGAATAGGAATAGCATCAATACCAACAGACCTTGATTTAGTTTTAGAGATTGCATCAAAAAGTTCACCGACACTAACACACCTAAACGTAAAAGAGCCAGTAGCATCACTATGAAATGAAAAGTCAAAATAATCATTATCAACTGGAGCAGTATCGCTTACGAAATGTTCATTTATTTCGTTAATATTAAACCCACTTAAGAAAGTATCTACACTACTAACCCCAGACTTCTTTAAGATTTTCCAAATACCCGAAGAATTAAGGCCATAAAATAATTTACAATAAAAATTTCGTTTTTCCTTACGAATAACATTTTTTGCCCTGTTCCGATACCTGCAATATGTTTTCCAAGTAGAAACACTTTTGTTTAAACGGAAAGCCGAGTAAGCCAAATCTCTCATAGAAGTAGCCATTAAAATGCTTTTAGATTTCATCCATTTGTTATCATCAACTCTTACTCTCTTTCTTATGTTTGGCACAAACGTGAAGTTTATCAAAAAATAAGTAAAGTTTTTCTTTAAAAAAAAAATAACGAATTAACTGCTACATCTGTTGATAAGCGAATCAGCTATGTCGAATCTTATATACCCTTCACTATTTATATATAACAGGGGCTCTCATCATACTCCTGCTCACGGACCCCTAGTAAACTAATTTTTTTCGCTGACCCTTTTGAAGCCCAAGTTCGAAATAAAACTTGTGTTATTTTTGAAAAAGCTGTTTTTTCGGTTCTACATGCGGGCACATTGGATGGTTGCTATGGACCCCCAGGGGTCCACGGACCCCCATTTGAGAACCGTTGATATATAACAACATGTACCATACTGTAGATTTCCCATTGAATAGTTTAAATAAAAATCGGCATAAAAAATTCTTTTCTACCATAAATTTTTTCTGTTCAATAAAAGGTTTATTCCCAAAATTGAAGTTTTGCTTAGGGTTGTTGTCCTAAATTGAATGTCATTAATTTTTATTTTTATTATAAACAACAACCACCTGCAGGAATACAAACGAAAAATGAAACCATTTTATTAAGTGCTACCAAGTTTTCTTAAATTTTATCATAAAAAATAACCACCTGCAGAAATACAAAAGAAAGTTGAAAAGATATAGAAAAAGTAGAGGCAGGCGTAGTGTTTCGCCCGCTGCTTTGAAGGATATGAACATGATTTTGTTGATTTTCAGTAGCAAAATTTTCGAAAGTATGTCTGATCGATTGCTGTATTTAAATTTCTCTTGGTCATCTAGTGCTTTGGCAAAGTTTATTTCATCACTAAAACATTGACGGATGGACGGACGGATGATCGACTTCGTTATGCATAAGAACTCAGAATATACACAATTTATGGGGTCGGAAAAAGTTTAAACGGATTGGAAAACTTAGATATATCCTCTTCCACCTGTCATGATATTTTATTGAAAAGTTTGTAATAAAAAGCCTTAATTAAACTTTGATTAATTTTCGTCAGAGGTGATGTGCTTAATGAGTTTAAGTCCTAAAAGGTTGTTTTTTATTTAAATACATTTCACTTACGTTTTTAGTTCTTCCGGCTGTTTGTCCAACAGTCGCAACAATGCTCTTCCTTGTATAATGCCCAAAGATTTTAAAGTAGTTTTTGACAACTGCTCCGCTCCCAAAATCTCTTGACGCATATAAAGCACAACTGGACTTTCAAATTTCTGCAACTCAACATCGCCTTGCAACTGTTGAAGTACGTGCCATAAATTATCGTCTGGAATAAACTGAGCTTGTTTACGAGCGCCGTCTTCAGTTTGCACGCATATGTCAACTGGCTGAGCTGTACGTTTCTTGTCCGTTTGATACATTTCCAATAGGCAATTGTTTGGTAAGCCACTGAAACGAAACATTTGGGATAAAGTGACCACTTTGTTGTGATGCCTTAAGCAATATTCATCGCTAGAGAATCCATGTTTTAAACAGGCCTCTTCCAATATTTGCAATATTGTTGTATTAGGAGTGACTTTAATATTTTGTCTTCTGCCATTTGGTGTTAGAACGGTAACTTTAGATTCCATGATTCTAAATTTATTGCTTTCGTTTTTATTTACTTTATTTTTCAAAGTTGCCAAAAAGCAATTGTCATTGCAGAGCCTTAAAATAATTTAAACAATTTAGTGTTTTCACAAATTCAAAAATGCACACATATATACTACGTTTGTACGTACCCTATTTTCAAATAAAAATTATTTCTATTATTTAGATATTTTAGTGGCACCGGATACCAAATTTATATTTAACTGTTAAAATTTTGCCAAAAAAACATCTGAGCATTTTATAATTCTGCACGCCAAAATATTTTTCGCAAAATTTTTTATATTCAAAAATTAATTATGAACAATTTCTTATGTTTAAACAAATTTTTATGAGGCCTAATAGGCAAAAACACAGTATTTTACATCTTGTTTGCAAATAATGTAGAAAATATTTTTTTTTTTTTTTTAGTAAGCTATTCGCAAATAGCAACTTAATTCAGTAATAATTTTTTTTTTTTTTTTTTTTTTTGTTAAAATGTTACTTTATAAAATTTTTGTAAGGTCTAATGGCAAATACACTTAAACAGGAAGAAAAAATGGCAGCATTTACACCTTATTTGAATTAGGGTAGTTAATCAGGAATTATTTTTGTGAGTAAGTTCCTTACAAATAAATCTTAATTTGCCGTTTATGCAGGAAATTTTTGTATTCACAACTTTTTTATTTGCGAATATATGCGTATAAACGGAGTTTTTGGCGTTTTCAATGGCAATGGCCATATGGATATGCTTTCCCCGCAGTAATATATTTAAGTTTGTTATTTTACATAATAAATATTTCATGAGAATATCATGAAATATTTATATTTGCAAGAATCAAGCACAATTAATGTAGATTAACATAAATTAATTCCAAACAATAAATTTTCATATTAATTATTTTATTTATTTATTCGCAATACGTAGAATGCCTACAAGACAAATAATACATTACTCTTTTTTCTGTTTTCTATAAAATTAAACACTTACATAATTTTTCTTTAAATTTAGAAATTAAAATAATACAAGTTACAAAGCTATACATTTATTATAATACTAAAGTAGTTTGACTTATAATTATAAAAATTAAACCTTAGCTTAACTATTAAAATAATACGGTTTAATTTAAACCAGTTTTGTTCTAAAAAAAAAAATTGATAAATAAATCTTTGTCAGCTCTGTGTACATTTAGACGTCAATTTAGTTTACAAAAAAAAAAATAATAATAATGTAAACAAACAGAGGACAACCACAACAGGCAAACCCAAATTAATTTTTAACTCACAAACGTAAATTAGCGCGTAAGATACGACGCAATTTAACGAATTTCTTTTAAGTTGAAATGATAACCTAAATAAAAGCGCAACGTTCTATTATGAACAGTAATGTTATCCTATCATGTTTAATAAAACCCTATAAAATGAAATGCAAGTCTACGATTAAAATATCGAAAAACATTTGTCAGTTTTGCAGCTTTCTAATCTGTGGTTTAAGATAAAATGCCTTGTTTTGGGCGATGACCTTGTTATATGTGATCATACCGTCTACACATGGGATGATATCTGAGATATTTATCTTAACAAGTGTCAAATTTAATTCCAAAGTTAATTTTGTTTATTACCTGTAGATTTCAATGATATTTTCTTTTGGCTTTTCATTTAAAGTTTTTTATTCTAGAAATACGGCAAATTTTTCAACATTTTGGAAAAAAAATCATAAAGAAATAATTCCAAACAATAAATTAAAAAAAAAAAAAAACTTGACCTGGAGAGCCTAACTACAGGAAGCTTTAGAGATAAAAAACATTTAAATATTTATTATAAATACCGCATTAAGAATTATCAAATTTAGTCTGTAAAATTTGTGATAAAGTACATAAATAAAAAAACTAAGAACTAGATTTGCTGGACATAAGTCTGATAGAGAATATAAGAATATTAATTCACAAAAAACTGAATCATCATATCATTGTGCTGGATTAAATCACTATTCCAATTTAGAAAATGTTTCGGTAAAATCAATTATAAACGACGTTATAAGTTAGAAATGTTACAGGTAATTATTACACCAATAGCACAGAAAATTAATTTTAAGCCAGCTACAGATACAAGAAACCATTGGTACGTTGTTTGAACACTAAATATTTTTTATATGACAAAATAAGTTTTTGTTTTTTGAATGTTAAATTGGAAAAAACTTTTTATTAAATTTTTTGTCGCTATTTTATTTTATGTCGAAATAAATATTTGATTTTTCTGATGATCTGATGAACATTTAACTTTTTTGTCCTACACTGTAAATAAAAACATAAACAAACAGCTGACAACAGTTTTAGAACAAGAACATTATTTGTAGTTGACAAAGGTTTTTTGTTGTCTGTAAACATTTTGTTATAAAAGAAAAAAAAAAAGAAAAACGGAAAAATTAAAGTTATTGCAAATTTCTTTGCTAAGTATTATTCTTTTTAGAACTGCAATGGCTTGGCGTTCGGTAGGAGCAAACAATACGGATCTGATAAGGCAACTAAAAGGTAATATGTTGGTAAAATTTCTAAATTAAATGTTTTAAATAAATAAAAAAATAGATTATAGAGTAATTGCGTCTGATGCTGTAGCAGAGGCTATGACGGCTACAGATAGAAAATTTTACTCACCTCGCAATCCTTACATGGATGCTCCACAGAGTATTGGACATGGTGTTACTATAAGTGCACCACATATGGTATTTAAATAAATTTAATATGTTGGTGGTCAAATAATAATCTATTGCATAGCACGCTTTTGCTCTGGAATATTTAAGAGACCACATGAAACCTGGCGCTCATGTTCTTGATGTTGGATCAGGTTCTGGTTATTTGACGGCATGTTTTTATCGCTATATCCAAGCTCAAGGAGAAAACAATAACACAAAAATTGTTGGCATTGAGCATCAACCCGAATTGGTTAGTCTCAGCAAAAAGAACCTTGACAACGATGATCCCCAAATGTTACAATCTGGAAAAATTGTTATTGTAGGCAAGTAAAACATACATTTCAAACTTGTAGACCGTATTGTTTTTTATTTAAAATATTTAGAGGGCGATGGCCGTAAGGGCTATTCAAAACATGCCCCATATGATGCAATACATGTGGGCGCTGCTGCTCCTGAAACACCAGAAGCTTTAATTCAACAGATGGCTAAAGGTGGAAGGTTAATAGTACCCGTTGGTCCCGAAGGAGGGGAACAATATATGATGCAGGTGAGCTTTGATTTATTTAAGTCAACATTTAGTAATACCAATTACAATTTTATTAGTACGACAAAGACGATAGTGGAAAAGTAAACAATACACGTTTAATGGGTGTTATGTACGTCCCGCTGACCGATTTACGACGTTCGTGACTTGTTTTGGCTTTCAAAGCACTTATTGTTTTTGTTTTTCTTGGATTTATATTATATCGATTCTATGTTTGGCTGCTTATGTCACTTAAATAAAATCATTGATTCCTTAAAGCATATTAAATTTTGTTTATTTAATTAATGTATTAAAAGTGGCAAAACTGTAAACATTAAATAATGTTTAACCTCAAAACAGTTAAGATAAAGTATCAAATCAATTTGTTCGATAAAAAATAAATGTTAAATTTTTCCAAAACTTGGTTCACGAAAGATAAACCATTTCTAAAAATTACAAATTTTTCTCAGAATTTATCTCATTGGAAAAACATATTGATCCTTTAATGTATCATTGTCGCAACTAAATTTTGGAGTTATTTATCTGTAAAAAAATCGTTGGAATAATCTAAAACAAACCCAATTTAAAAATATAACTTTGAAAGTTTAGTTGCTTTTTTATGTTTTTTTTTATATGACCATTAAAACACTGTATGTTAATGTCGGATCAAAAACGAATTATTTCATAAATTTTAGAAATATCGATTAAGAAATTAACTTGCACTTTTTAAAAGTTGGTATCACTTTTTAAAAAAAAGTTTACTACTACTAAGTAGTACAACCGCGCTCATTCAATGAAGTAGAAGAAGAAAAAATTGACAAAAAGTTAATGGAAAGTAGCATTTTTCTGCATTTTTTTAATTGTTAGACAAAAATTACTTATTTTAAATTAAAAAATGGTATAATAAGACCAAGAAATAAATTGTTACTGAGTTTGACCACCTTTTGTATTGAAACGGCCTCAAAGTAATGAAAATTATATATCTTGTTATTGTTAACTGTGTGTGTGCTGGCCTAAGCCAAGGTTTTTGAACAAAGTGAAGGAGGAAAAGCAAAAATAAATTAAAGAACTAATTAATATTAAATACTAGATTACAGTATGACAACAGTTAATATAAATACACGCAAAAGTCCCAATGTTTTCAAAAAACAGGGCACAGACCAGTGGATTAAATTAAATGTGGGTGGTCAATATTTTCTTACCACAAAGACGACACTTTCGCGTGATCCAAATTCATTTTTATCACGATTAATACAGGAGGACTGTGATTTAATATCTGATCGGGTAAGTTTTACTTAGGGTTTATCATTATTCGTGTTGCTTATTACAAAAGCTTAACACAAAAAACAGCAGAATAATGAAAACTATAATGCAATAGCACATACACACATACACACGATACTTAATTTGTATCAAGTGTATTACTTGCACTGATAATATTGTTAAACGGTTAATTTATTGTCAGTAAACTGTCAATTATAATCTAATCAGTTGTCATTAGTTTTTTTTTCCTTTTCTTACTGTGAACCAAAAACTCGTTTCTATTTATGTTAATTATATCATGATAATTCAGAAAGACTTCTTTTTATCACATTTTATTTTATGTCGTAGATAAATCTATGTACATTCTCAGTCAGATGATTGGTGCCATTTAACATTAATTATTTTACAACTCGACCAATTATTATAAGAACATTATCCTGTTGCAGAATCCATGGAATTAGTCCAAAGCTGCACTTACTTTAGAATCCATCATACAAAATAAAAATTGTTTATTTTTTTCAATCTGCAAAGTAAATCTTGACATACTTATTGTATGTATGTAAGTATGTTTGTTTTTATTATTTTTTTTTTTCTTTTTCTTTTCATGCAACTTCAAGGATGAAACCGGTGCATACCTAATAGACAGAGATCCAAAATATTTTGCTCCAGTTTTGAATTATTTACGACACGGCAAATTAGTACTGGATGGCGTTTCAGAGGAGGGAGTTCTTGAAGAGGCTGAATTTTATAATGTTACACAGCTAATAGCTTTGCTCAAAGAATGCATTCATCATAGAGATCAAGTAAGTTTATATATAAAAACCTAATTTAAAAATTACGCCGGTTGAAAAATATTATTTATATATTCTCTACTTACGTTTTGATACGTACATAGTCGGTCTTATTGTTCTGCCCTATCTACCTACAATATAAAAAAAAAACAGTTTCAGCATAAACATTTTAATTGTGATAGAACGGCCAAGCCTTCTTATCCTTTATTATATTTTTCTTCTTGTTATCCGAAATACCTGCAAAATTTATCTTATTTAATTCTGTAATTTATGTGTTGTGGGTGAAAAATTAAGCAACTGGCCAATTTAAATAATCAATGGCTGCATTGCTTCGACAAATATTTAAATCCTTCAGTAATTAACACAACAGCAAAACACTGCACCACGTTTAAAAATTATTCATCATTATAGGACTAATTAATCGAAAAAAACAGGGAAATATTAGGAGACACGTTTTTACGGCTTCAAAAATTAAACTATGACAGTAAAAAAAAAAACGGTTCAGGGGAAGAAGCCCCTTGTCGAATGAGAACATTATTTAGGGGCATAAGAATTTAAATAACGCTAACAAAATAAGTTCCAGTTCTTTAGTAATTATTTTCAACTGATAATAAATCCTAAATTTTTAATTTCATTGGAACTTTTGGTGTTTTATGTACCAACAAAAAGAGTACCTTTTTTCAAAACCTTTATTTTCTATTTAAACTAAAGAATATTTAAATCATTTACACTTCCATTTTGCAGAGACCTCAAACGGACAAGAAACGTGTATATCGTGTTCTACAATGTCGTGAACAAGAATTGACACAGGTACGTGGAATAATAACAATTAAAATTTTCTTTAAAAACAACATTTTTTTAACATTTAACAGATGATCTCAACACTCTCTGATGGTTGGAGATTCGAGCAACTGATCAGTGTTGGCACACAATATCATTCAAATTATGGTGCATTTGATAACAATGAATATCTTTGTGTTGTTTCCAAGGAATGTGGCACATCAAGTGTTCGTGAGCTCGAACTAAATGATAGAGCAAAAGTATTGCAACAAAAAGGGTCTCGCATGTAAGATTTTTCATTTATTATTTTTTCTGACCAGCTAAATGAAATTCAATCGAGATTATTATTTGATTTTTAAATATGTACATTTCATTATTTTTTTACTTTTTGTTTTTTTTTACTTTCTATCACTGTATATTTTCATCATTTAATAATTAGATTTGTAAAAGCAAACTAATCTAAACTGTAATAAGTAGATACAAAGTATTGCATAAATTATTCATTACTTAATTACTTTTATACCAATTGATATGTAAAAAAATACAAAAACATTAAATACATTAAAATAAATAAAAAATAATGTTTTTCCTTTTTTCTTCTATTTTCTTTTTTTTAATTTCAGTCTTGGAATTTAAACAATAAATGTAAAACAAAATCAAAGCTTTTAAAATCTAAAAAAAACCCTTCTGAGTTAGTAACAAAAACTAAACCAAAAACAAAAAATCACACATTTCAGTAAGTTGTATTATCACCCAAGTTCACAACACCACCTTTGGCAGTTTACAGTTTCTGTAACAATAATGTTATTCAAGACACATTTTAATACACTGTAAACATTTGCATATAAACATATGTATAGATACTTTATTGCCATTTTTTGTATACTATGTATGATTGTATGCACGTGTTATAAACTTTAATTTTAAATATTTGAAATATATTTATTTTTAATATATTTAAAAATGGTTTAGATTCTCATACCTTGTACGGCATGTAGTACGTGGCGACTTTAAGCCAATAAATGGCATTTTTATAAGTCTGGCCCAACTCATATTTTGTCAGAAGCTACAACATACTTATCATGTATTATTTTTTTTAAATATTTTTAAATTTTCATTTTATATATAATAAGTAAATTGGAGTGCATTAATAAAAAATTTAAATTTAATATACTTTCCTTGTATACAACATTAAAAAAGAAAACAGTTTTTAATTAACGTTATACGACAGCTTGTTTAGACAAGTTAAAAGTATTTGGTTAACCTAAAAAATATTAAGACATTTTGCAGACTTAAATGTCAAGATTCATTACTTTCTGAGACTAAAAGACATATTGTAAAAACTTCTTTTAAAGGAATATTATCTTGAGTATTTTAATTTTATTTTCAGTGCGTAGTTTTATAAAAACCGACAGTCAGAAATATGTAAAACAAGAACAAATAAACTAAAATCTTGTTTTTTATTTAAAATTTTTAAAGCACAACAGTCTAGTACTTGTATACAATAATTTGCTTTGCCTCCATGAATTATCACCCAATTATTAAATCGTATACTGTGTTAAAACGCCAACCTTAATTGCGTTTTATATTTTCGCATAATTGGATTCTAAGTTAAAAAAACGGGCGATCAAAATGTCACTAGATCTGTTTCTTTACTTTCGTTGGATCCCAACTTGCACGAAAAGGATTTTCGTACTTCAAAACTAAGTAAGTGAGAGCCGGTTTGAGAGAATAAAGTTCTTCTTCTTGCACGAAACAACCTAAATTTTTTCTTTGAGCAAGTTAGAGCCATTTCAAGTGCCGTTGCATTTTTTTCATGTCTATTTTTTTAATTCTCCTTAAAAGTTTAGCGAATTTTATCGCGTCCATACACTATATGATTTTTAATAACATCGGAATTTGTATGTTTCGCTTTTATTTTGCATTCGTTATTGTGGTTGTTCGTGTTATTTCCAATAATGCACAAAAAAACATGCAGCGAACGTACACAAGGAAAGTGTAAAAAACATCCCCTCATAATTCAAGCGAATCCATTTTATCTACCCCGTTTGCGTCGCTACAGCTTTTGCCTACAAACAAAAATTTCAGGAAAATTTCGTCGTGTGAAATGGCTCTTAGTCTTATTTGTTAAACAACTGTCAAACACAAGCAAAATAAAACAAATAAAAAAATTAAAGCTAAAGCTAAAAAATAGCAAAATAGTAAAATGCTATTATAAAAGGCAATGTCTTTTGCTGCAGATTTGGCGGCAAAAAACTGTGCATAAAAAGTTAAATGTAAAAAAAGTTCTTGCCAACACTATTACTGTACAGTGTACAACCTTTTTAAATTACAAAGTAACGGAATTTTTTTTCACTCATGACTCTTTTTGCACTCATGACTCAGTCCAAGGCGAATCGATTATCAGGTGGCATCGTAGGCGAATTCAGTATTTTTTGCTGGCGTACACCACTGTCAAACCCCATATATAAAAAATTTGTGTATATTTTTTATATATGGAGTTTGGCAGTCGTGTATACCAGCAAAAAATACTGAATTCGTCTACGCTGCCACCTGGTAATTTATTCGCCTTGACTCAGTCTTAATGAAAGTATAATTAAATTTCAATTTTATACTACTTATAAAAAAGAAAATTAAATTAATTAGTTATTAAAGAAACTTTAATTTGGACTATTTTGAAATACTATTCTACTTTTATTTTTATGTTTAAAAACTTTTGTCAAATGACGCTATAAGTCATTTCCGCAAATTGCTAAGTTATGGCAATGAAAAAAATTTGAAATTTTAAAAATGACTTTCATTTCTTGTTTTTGAAATAAACAAAAAAAGAAAAACTATGCACAAACGAAAAAATATAAATAGTTTTTAATAAAATGCAGTTTTTATAAAAAAATAACTTAAATCAAATATGAATGTAATGCAGAAAGACAAAAAATGGTTAAGTAATATGACTTGTTTTGAAAATGCAATAGATATAAAATATTTTATAATCAATAAAAACAATATAAAAATAAATATACTATTGATTGTTGTAGCAGTAAAATTAAAACAAAAGTATCACAATTGTGAGGTAAAATCTTAAAATGACAAATAAGAAATAATAAATATTAGTGCGATAATTCTATAAAAACAACTTTATACTTTAAATTGCAATATTATACTCAATTAACTTCAACTATTTATTATTTTTAAATATTAATTTTAATAAAATTATTATTGACTGATTCAAAATTTTACTGTTTCGTAGATGTTTTTAATTAACAATAGATTTATGAATAAATAAACATAATTTTATAATTAATGACAATTTTATGCAAAGGCAAACAAACAAACATTAATAACAACAAGTAGTTTATATAACGTGTTCAATTTTTTTAAATTTTTAGTGCAATGTTTGTAAACAAAAAATTGTTATTAATTATAAATTAAAAAAAAAATACAAAAAACAAATTACAGAAAATACTTAAAAATTGTTAAAAACCTTACTGGCTATTTTTCATTAAAAGAAAAATCCCTTAAAATACGGAATTAAAACATTTTTAATTTAAAAAAATATTAAGTGCTTGTAAAAAAATGAAAATAAAATATATGAGTAATCTATAATGTAAACAATTTTAAGTTAAAATAAAAATCAATCCTTTTTCTAAAAAAAATCACTTTTTTCATTTTAAATCTAGTTTGACATCTGAAAACAAAAAATAATCAGCTGGCCAGTGCATTGTGCACATCAAATTTGTATCTTTAACATATACAAAAGATTATAAATCAAGCAACAGTTACATATCAACGAACATAGTCAATTAGAATAGGGTGTTCGCACATGCACAATTAATTTTGTTGTGCTTTTGTAAAGTGGTTAATTTTCACAACACAAAAAGTGGAGAAAGGGTATAACTAAGTTTGTGATTCCGTTTTTGATTTCCACAATATACATTTCTGACCCCATAGATATTATATATTCTGGTTATTTATGCATAGCGAAGTCGATTAAGCGATGTCCGTCCGTGTTAGTGTTGAAATAAAATTTACCGAGGCACTAGATTAGCTAGAGAAAATTTAAATACGCCAATCGATCAGACATAGTGTCGAAAGAGGTGCTATTGGAATTCAGCATGATCGGTCCATGTCCTTCGAGGCAGTGGGCAAGGCACTACACCTGCCTCTAATTTTTTCACATCATTTGGAACAATGGAGTAACTCCAATCAAAAAAGAAAACATATAAAACGATAGAGAATTAAATAAATAAGAAAAAAAAAACATCAAGTGAAAAAATTTTCAAGTTCATTTTTATTTTAATTGATGAAAGTTTTTAGGAACAAAAAGTTATTTACAAATGAAAGTGGATGTTTTCCAAAGAAAACAGGAAAAGTTAGACAGCAGAAGAAAGCATATTGGAATAGTTTATTGCACGAAAGCCGGTTATTTATGAAATTTCATTAGATTATTATAAGATTATTGCTGGCGTGTTCTCACATATACCAAGACTTATTCCAGTTGTAGACAACTTTTAATCAAACCAGTGATGGAAAACAAAATTATTTTAATATGTTTTTTAACTTTAAATTGTACTTTTAGCGTCAAACTGTAGTTTTGTATGTTTTTATTTAAATCATAAGTTATTATATTTGGTCCTATATTTTACACTTATTTTGTTACTGACAAATTTTAAATGATCTCGTTCGTTTTGGTTCAAAATTGATTATTTTTATTTATTTTTTTAATATATGCACATTAATAAGTAGTGTTGTATTTTCAACTAGCAAAATTATTTCATATTTGTATGGTACGGATTAGTGCTGTATTATTTTATACGAAAAAAGTTATATATTTTTTATTTAAAACACTTATATTACCACCTTCGATATGGTAAATAATATTTTTGTGTTAATTTGCAATTGCTTATTTTTGTTTTGTAATTGTTTGACAGCTGAATTGAATTTTGATACTTTTTTCTTTTGGTACTTTTTTTAATACGTATACTCATGAAAGTTCATTTTAAAATTTGAGTTTTCCATGTCCGGTAAGCACGACATCACTTTGTTTATTATTAAAATCCACAAAGTTATAATCAAAACAATAACAAATAGTGAAATTTTTATACACATATTTACAAAAATCAATAAATAATATTGTTCTTTGGAAATATCATTATAAATTATAAACAATGCAAAACTTTGCCATGAATATGGATTTTTTGTTTGCACTTTTGCCACCATCAAATTGTAAGTATTTTACATGCTGCACGGAACAAAAAAGAAATTTAAAATTTTAATTTAATTAATTATACAATTTATACCTTGTAAAGACAAATGTATATTTATAAGTATATTATTTTTCAGTTCAAATGACCGATGAACAATTAGTATTGTGGCAACACAATGCCATTTTCGAGTGTGAATGTGATAATTTTATAAATCGACGCATCGAGGCAGATCGTCAAGAACGGGCTGATTATTTAAGTAACTACGCGATAAATACTGCCATACAACAGCATGGTCTACAAAGAAGACGCAGAAGGAGTGAGGGAAATGAAAACGAATTAAGTAATGTGTTTGTCGTACACCCACCAACGAGACGTCCACGTTTAGGGCCACATTCTTATAAAGTGTATGAAGATGCTGTTGCTGAAGCCATACGAGAAAAAGGTTTAGTATTAAGAGGAAGACCTTAAAATATTAATTTGTAAAGAAACAACCATATATAACGAGAACATTTTGTAACCTAAACTGCAATTTTCTATTGAATGGAATAGAAATTTTAAACTAGAAACTTGTATGGAAATATCGATAGTAATACACATGTATTTAAAACAGAAGTAAATGTGATGCTATAAATTTTTTGATGGAATTTTAAAAAGAAAAAAAAACATCTTTTGTGCAGTCTTTTGTTATAATATAATAAGGTTTAATATCTATTATCTTTAATTTTTAGTTATGAATGAATATAACATATTCGATTATATAAGATTATTTTAAAATTGACGAAAAGTAACTATACGTATGTATGTATGTGTTAGTTATGAGAAAAAAATTAAAAATATTTGTGTGAATTTTTAATTAAATGCGAATTTTTTATAATAAAATTATTAATATATAACATATACTTAATTGATGTATAAAAATATATACAAATATTTTTCTAAAAGGAAGTTATTTTATATCAAATGTTTAATCAATTGTTTAAACAGCAGAAAAGATTGTGTTCAATTTTATAGTTAAATTTTTTTAAATAATTTTTTTTAGGACGGTAATTATAATTTAATTATATTATATTCGAGAAAGATTGCGTAAGGAAATTCTGTCTAATTTTCAAGAGTTTGTCTGAAATGGTTTCAAAGATAGGGCCATATAGGTCATACATAAAATTACATTAACTTTTGGGACACCCTTTAATATATAATTTTAAATATTAATACTTGTTATTATAAATGACAGTAATCGACATCCTGTCCAATTTTCAAGCGTTTGATTATAACGATTCAAAAGATAGGCATATGTAAGTCAATTTAAAAATTTAAAGGGTGTCCCCTCCCCCTTTAATTTTTATATTCATTTCATTTTTCTTTTTGCTATTGGGAGTTATGGTAATACGCATTTTTTAATTTAAAAGAAGTGCGCTTTACAGTTCATAATACTCTTAAGGACATGTATGCTGTATGGAGACACCCTTTAATTTTTAAGATTATGAACTGTGTAAGACGGAACCAATCCGTAAGCATAATCTGTAATATTACAAAAAGTTTTCAAAATCGGTTCAGAAATGATTGAGTTCTGCAGGCACAAACATAAAAAAGCCACATTCAGTCGAATTGATAACCCCCTTAGAAATAATCCTTAACCATACAAATTAATATTATGGTAGGAATGGCCGGAATCACCAAGCCTAATGGCGCTTAAGCTTCGGTCTGTAACCAAGTGAACGCTTTCTAGACAGGCTCAAGTCCGTATTTTTGCAAAGAAAGTTATTTTTTAATGAATTAATTTTTAAAGAAAAAGTGAAATTCTTAATTTTTTTGAAACGTGGTTATTATAAATGAATTAAAAATTCATTATTTTTGGCTTAGGTTCATTTTTAAATTTGATTTCTAAAAATTTTTAGAAAGAAAAATTATTTACAAATCTATGCGGACGTTTTACAAAGAAAACAAGAAAAATTAGACACTAGCAGAATAAAATGCAACGATTTCTGAATCGCTATATCGTTCATCAGCATTTTTGCTTCTATCTACGTGAAATGTTTATTTTAATATTAGCAGGTTATTTATTTTATGAATCGCTGATTCATTTTTTACCGAAGAAGTTGGGTAACGCATGTAATGATTTTTAACATTGCTGCCGTATGTCTGCTATTTGCTGTTGCAAAAATACCTCTTAGGCGCTCAAAAACTCTGATCCTAACATCACAACTTTAAAAGTATTCACTTTTATTTGGTTACAGCTCTGCCGTTCATTGCTTGTCCAAAGTCTTACGTTCTTAGCACTGCTTTGCCTGTTTAATTTATTCCGTCCTTTAGTTAGATGCTGTTGTTCGAATTTATTTTGATTTTAAGAATACTAATAGTGCGTTTCCATTTACGTGATTTAGTCTAAAACACTTGATTTGCTTAAATCAACCGTTTTGCTACTTGATTTCCCATACATTTTTAATGCCATTGAAACCACTTAAATAACTTGATTTATTTCAAATCATGTCAAAATGTATTTTTTCGAACTAATTTTGTCTTTTCAACGCTGTAATGCGTTTGGGGTATTCAAGTTTAACTCCGTGCTATCTATTCAGATTGAATGTTTTTATTGAAAAAGTGACATTTAATTTTAAGGTTAAAAGAAAATAAATAAACTTTTTGGTATAAAATTTGTGTTTAAAAGAAAATATAATTAAATATGTGTTAAAGCAAAAACAAACAAATGCAGAAGCTCGATCTTTTACAAAAATAATAGGGATTGTTTTTCTTTAGCGGAGAAAAGTGTCAGTGTTACGTCATAAATTCAAATTTTTAAAACTGTTTTGCTTAACGGAAACACTTCGAATTGTTTTCCTTAAAACTAGTTGATTTCAAGTCAGTGTGGAACATAGTAAAAAAGCACAGCTGTTCGTTCAATACTACCTGAATTTATTCGCCTTCATTAAATTATTACTTTTTAATGAGTGTCAAATGTGTAAAAAGAAGCAATAAGTTGACAAACTTTTTTTTTTATTTTTTATATAGTCTACATGTGGCAAATTGTGCATGTAATAAAATAATAAGATGTCTAGTTTAAAGCATGAAATTAACACATTACATGAATTAGTAAGAATTTCCGTTATTCTTTGACGACCAATTCAATCATGATTAACTTTTCTAGGAACAACTGACGGCTGATTTACGTGCACAAGTCGAGGATACAAATAATCATGTAGGCCTAGAAGATCACGATGAGAGCCTTTTAAAGTTACAAATGGAAAATACTAAGCTAAAACATCGTTTGGCTATATTAAATAAAGTAAGATTTTGTTTTTAATAAGAATTGAGGTGGATATTTGTATGAGCCTACGAAATTTTTTGTAAGGTTATAATGCCGGTTACTCTTATCGAATTAGTGAAATCTTTAATCAGCAGCAGGCGTTTTTCTAAACACTTAAATTTAATGTTTACTACACCGAAAATGCATTGATGAATTTTAGATTTAAGCCCTTGTAATTTATGGAATAGAAGTTTGAAACATATATTGAGATTTCAGCTTTTTTATTATATTAATAATAAAAATACATTTTTAACTCGTTTATTTTTTGTTTTTTTAAAGGCTTTAGAAGTTGAAAAAAAGTCTCAAGGTGGTGGTGCTAAACATTATGCTCCTGCCGTTATACCAGATGTTATAAATGAAATGGTTTCTATAACAGAACATTTGTCGGATTTGTTTACTAACGCCATTGCGGAAGCTTACCCAACACTAGCTGGAACAACAGCTATTATTTCGCCCGTTAATGCAAATGCTGCTAAATTTGGCGATTATCAATGTAACAGTGCACTGTCTTTAGTTAAAACACTTAAACTAAGTGGTATTACTAAGTCTCCACGAGATATTGCCCAAGAAATTTTAAAACGGTGTCAAGTTTCGCCATTGGTAGAGAAAATGGAAATAGCTGGTGCTGGTTACATTAACGTGTTTTTAAAGAAGTAAGTATTTTCCTATTAAATGCAAAGTATTGTAAATAATATATTTATGTTAACATTATTATTTTATGACTTATACGGCATTTACACTATGCAATTGTTCATGAAACTGGCATGAAATTTTTGTTTGCTGAAACAAGAGGGGTAAGCAATATGTTGTTGCTTGTTTTTTTTTTTTTTTAATAACGCCTATTGCTGCAACTTAAATAGAGAATAAAAAAAAAATTCCCTATAAAAATGGCATAGTGTAAATCTGGCCTAAGTATTATTATTTTTTTTTTTTATCAATTAAATTGATAAATAAATTCATAAATTCAATAGTAAATAGTTGTTGCTATATTTACTAGAACTTATGCAGTTGAGGCTTTAACTAATATGTTGCGCGTCGGAGTAAAAGGTCCTCATGTAAAGCGCCAACGTATACTTGTCGATTTTTCCTCGCCAAATATTGCCAAACAAATGCATGTGGGACATTTGCGATCTACCATTATTGGTGAATCGATATCTCGACTTTTGGAATTTATGGGTCACGATGTGTTGCGTGTTAATCATGTAGGCGATTGGGGAACACAGTTTGGTATGTTGATTGCCCACCTTGAGGACATATTTCCAAATTTTCTTAATGAAAGTCCACCTATAAGCGATTTACAAGCTTTTTATAAAGAATCCAAAAAAAGGTAATGAGTTATTTTGAAAATTTAGAAAAAAATTTTAGTAATAATTTTGAAAAGGTTTGACGAAGATGAAGATTTCAAGAAGCGTGCATACAATCGTGTGGTGCAGTTACAAAATGGTGAACCAAATTCAACTAAAGCCTGGAAGTTAATTTGCGATGTCTCACGCCGTGAATTTCAGAAGATTTACGATCGCTTAGATGTTCGTTTGACTGAAAAAGGAGAATCTTTTTATCAATCTCGCATGGTTGAGGTGGTAAAATTTTTGGAATCAAAAAATCTTTTAGAAATAGATGAGGGCCGTAAAATTATGTGGCCAACAGAAAAAAAGGATTCTATACCATTGACTATTGTAAAGTCGGACGGAGGCTTTACTTACGACACCTCAGATATGGCGGCTATACGCTATAGAATCGAAGAAGAGAAGGCCGAATGGATAATATATGTAGTAGATGCTGGACAACATACGCATTTTAATAATATTTTTGCAGCTGCCGAAAGATGTGGTATTTTAGATCCACAAAAACACCGTGCCGATCATGTTCAGTTTGGTGTGGTACTGGGCGAAGATGGCAAGAAATTTAAGACACGTTCTGGTGACACGGTAAAATTATCCGACCTATTAGATGAAGGCCTTAAAAGATCTTTAGAAAAACTTGTGGAAAAGGAACGTGACAAGGTATTAACCCCTGAAGAACTAAAGGCTGCTCAGGAATCTGTGGCCTATGGTTGCATTAAATACGCTGATTTATGTCACAATCGTACTAATGAATATTTGTTCTCATTTGATAAAATGTTAGAAGATCGCGGCAATACAGCTGTTTATCTTCTATATGCTTACACTCGCATTTGTTCTATATCACGCAATAGCGGTGAAGATTTCTCTGATTTAAATAAAGTTTTAAAAACTTGTAAATTGGAACTAGAACATGATAAAGAATGGAAATTGGCGAAAACTTTACTCAAATTTCCTGATGTTTTACTAAAAATTTCTAAGGATCTGTTGCTGCACATTCTATGTGAATATTGCTATGAAGTTTGCACTGTGTTCTCAGAATTTTATGATAATTGTTATTGTATTGAAAAGAACAAGGAAGGGCAAATTGTCAAAGTCAATCGCAGTCGTATTTTGTTGTGTGAGGCTACAGCTGCAATATTAAAAAGTTGTTTCTATATATTAGGCTTGAAACCAGTAAGTAAGATTTAACATCGTTTTTTAAATAATTAGTTTTCAGTTTTCAGTTTTTTTTATTAATATTTTATAAAAATAAAGAACACTTGATGTTTTCTATTAAAAATAAAATTATTCTTTCTTTTTATCAAAAAGTTAAGTTTAAAAACTGTTTATTAGTATCGGAAGGTTTGCTGCTTTTTCGCCAAATATCTTTTGAACAAAATATTAAATTTTTAGATTTAAATGTTTTTTTAATATATATATATATTTACTTAAAAATTGCTTGAATGCAAATATTCTCCTACTTTCTCTATTTAATTTACTTAGTTAAAAGATCTGAGCATAACTGATAAGATAAAATTTGTATAAATGACAATTTGAATTTTTGAAGACAGTTTGCGATAATGTGCCTCAGTGAAAGAAAGCAAAAATAAAATTATAAAGTGAGTTTAATAAAAAACAAATAGGAAAATAAAATTACGTAGGATTTACAAGTTTAAAAATAAATTGGATACACTTAAAAAAATTATTTACAGAAAAACTGTAAGCAAAAAATAACTCAAATAATTAACGAACGTTTCGAATTTTTCTTTTTAGCAAAATTCAAGCATTTTAATATTTCTGTGCTTGTTATTATATTTTACTAAATTAGTTATCAAAAAATTTTTTAATACATATATAAATG
Source organism: Cistogaster globosa (assembly GCA_937654795.1). Classification (NCBI taxonomy): domain Eukaryota; kingdom Metazoa; phylum Arthropoda; class Insecta; order Diptera; family Tachinidae; genus Cistogaster; species Cistogaster globosa. The sequence continues at coordinate 118,061,766 of OW569406.1, read as the reverse complement.
AAAATAAAAATGAATAAATACTCGGGCGATTTAAAGTAAAAAAAAAGTAGTTGCAAGGTTTACGCGGTTATATGAATTTTACAATTAATCACATGCAATAACGAATTAAAAATAAACTCAAATCCACTTACAATTTTCGGTCTTTTAGCTCAACTTAAAATTCATTTAATAAGACATTTGTATCAAGTAAAATATTTAAGAGATAAACAGTTTTGTGGTAAGATAACTTTTATAGTTTTAACTGATTTATTGTTTAAACTATTTTTTCTTCAAATAGGAATGTTTAAAGTTTTTAAAGAAATGATTTTATTGATATTTAATTTTTACTGTTTTTCTTGGAATATAAAAATATGCTTTTGAAAACTGTGGATTAATTTAAATATGAATAAAGCAAAATAAAAAAACGAAAAATGAAGTTAAATTTACAATCGAAATATAATAAAATAGATATGGCTAAAATAAGCTACAGAATAATTTATCTGAAAAGTGAAACTATTAAGCAGTTCTTTGGTTTGACGATATTTTTTAATTAAACTTTTGCTTGAATGCGTAAAAATCAAACAATTTGCAAGTTTTTCATATATTCGTAGGTAATAAATACAACTTTCATGTGTAAAAGCAACAGTTTTAATATTATTTATTACACCCTGTTTAAAAGGTTTGGGTTACAACAAGGTACATTTATTTTACTAGGTAGTGTCGTCCGCCCAGCTGGTTTGTAGTTGGACATGTCAAAAGTTGTTTATATTTTCCTACTTTTGTTTACGAATTTCAAAAAACACTAACAACAAGCATATGTAGAACAAAGAGAGCGTTTGTTTTTCGACCAATTTTCTTTTATTTTCTTTTTTTGACATTTCCACTCACAAAGCAACAATAAAATGCCATGTTGTTTTTACTAATGTTGTATTTGTTATAGAACCGCTTTTACTTAGTAAAATAAATGTACCTTGGTACATATCAAGGCGCATCGAACAGGTGACTGCATCCGATCATGTGTTTATCATCTGTTTTAGCTTTTGCGTCTATTTTGTTTTTGTACAAACAAATTCGAGCTGTCAAAAACGTCTAGTAATGTGTGTATGTATTTGTGAAAAATAAGAAAGCCGCTAAAAATACATTGGAATACATACACACATATTGCCAGACGTTTTTGACAGCTCGAATTAGTTTTTACAAAAACAAAATACACGTAAGAGGTATTGCATTCACCTGGTATTATTGCGCCATGGTACATATATTTTACTAGGTAATACCGGCTCTACAACTACAACATTGTAAAAAAACATGGCATTTGCCACTGCCACCACCTGGTACATGATTCCGCCATAATTGTTGCTTTGTGTGTGAAAATGTTAAAAATAGTAAGAGAAATAAGAGCAAATAAAATATAAATACTCTAAAAACAAACGCTTGTTTTGTTTCGCATATGGTAATTGTTGGTGTTTTTTTAAATTCGTAAACAAACGTAGAAATATATAAACCAACGTGAATTCATGTAAGGTGGCAGCGCCGCTACAACAATACAACATTAAAAAGAAAAACTGGCAGGTATAGTAAACTTTAAAACGCAATTAATTATTGCATTTTTTTCTAACCCTTTTTAATAGCGTTTTTACTAAGATTCGTTTTTTTAATTAATTTAAAACTCTTCTTTTTTAAAAGAACATTAAAAAAAAGAAAATTCATATTATAAAATGATTCACTTTTGACAGCTATTCTACACATTGCAAAATTTATCCAAAAAATTGTCAGCTGCCGCAACGATGTCACCTGTTAAAATTAATTCGCCTTAATATAAACAACTTTTGGTATGTCCAACTACAAACCAGCTGGGCGAACGAGACTACCTAGTAAAATAAATGTACCGTTGGTTACATCTTGTTAGGCGAATGACACTTTAATTCAACAGCTGTTTCTTTGTTTAGTTCATTTTTCGTTCTTTCTTGATACGTTTACATTATTCTGTGTTTTTTTTAGAGTAACATCATTTGTTTACGGAAAATTTATAAAATTTTCCTATTTAAAATGCGTGCCTTTATATAATTCAATAAAAGGAAATTCGTTTTTAATTATTAAGCGTTAAAGTGATATTTTGTTAATTTTGTACTTAAAAACAAATAAAAAAGACAACAAAAAATAAAGGAACCAAATGATGATTTTAAGAATGAATACTAAAAACAACAACTAACTATTAACGTGAAAATAGTGTGTTTGTAGTTGCTGTGTATTTTGTTGATTGTTTTGTTACGATAACAACAACAATAAAAAATATCCTACTAATAAAATATCTAAATGTTTACAAACTGTATTTATTATCTTTATTAAACCCTTTGATTGAAAGAAATTAAAAAGATTGAGTTAAGAAATCAAACACACGACTAAATAAGGTAATCGTCATCAGTTATTGTTAAATTATATGAAACTATGTATTTATTAAGATTCTTAGGGCTTTTAATTAAATAAATGAATATGAAGTTACGTTTAAAAAAATTCTTATCTTAAGAAATAAAATAATCTTTTTTTAATAAACAAAGTGGTTTGTTGGCTGAAATGTCTGATTGGCAGGATTACTCGGCTAAAAGAAGTTCGTCGTCTTGCAATTAAAGAATTGAAGGCTTTTGGTTAAATATGTGTGATGTTAAATTTTAAAATTTATATCACATTCTGTTAGGATAACATAGCTATGTTAATAACTTAACATAACCAATTTAAAACAGAAAAAAAGTATTGAAGAAGACTTCTAGTAGTGTCTTTATTTAACTCCAATTGTCAAATATTGGAGTTTTATAAAAACACTGCTAAAAGCCTGCTCCAATAATTTTTTTCGCCCACTTTCTTTAATTTTCGAGAAAAGGACTAAAGTAGGTACTTTTTTAGTTTTAAAAGTGAGGTTTTTAGAAAAAACTATATAATTTCTTAAAAAACGTGTTCTTAATATATTTCACCTTTGAAGTTTAATAAAGACTACTAGAATTCTTCGAACATTTTTTTCTACCCAGTTTAATTTTACTTACATATCGTCTGGAAACTCTAGTAATAGATGTTTTTTGTATTAACATTGGTTATGTTAAGTGATTAACATAGCTCTGTTATCGTAACAGAATGTGGCTAGGGTTATAAATTTAAAAATGTAACTTTACACTCATTCTGATTAACAGTTGTTCTTGCAGATTTAATTAACCCAAATGACATAAGGAAATTTCTATAATTAACTAGTTGCATTAATTAATTTTTTAGTCCTTATTTTTTTAGTTCTTTAATAAAGTAGCTCCTATCAAAAAACAAATATTGCGGTGACAGAAAATTACAAAATAAAAAATAAGTACGATATAGGTATAATTTTACATAAAAATGTCATCGGCTCTTAAAGGCCGGTGCACGTTATACGTTAAACTTTGACAAATTCAACTGACAAGTGAGTTAAAATACATGTTTTCTTATGAGCGTTGTTACAATCAATACGTGTCCGTCAACGCAAAGTACGAAAGTTGGTCAACTTTTAACTTTTGACGTATGTTGAATACTTTGACAACTATCAAATGCTTCTTCTTCTTCTTTTCTGTTTTCTTTTGACTCTTGCTGTGTTTTAATTGTGGTTTGTGATTTTAATAAAACAATTTTGGTAACAAACAATAAAATACAAATTTAATTAAATTAACAAATGAATAAAATAATAATTTAATTTAAAAGCGAATAGAAATAGAGAAAACATTGTTTTAACATCCGTCAAGAAAATACTCATTGTGCCAACCTCATCCGTCAATACTTTGACTTTAGTTGAATATGTCAAAGTTTGACGTATGACGGATTCTATATGCCCCGGCCTTTAATGGCTTAAGGATTTAAAACAAATTTCTGAAAGATCTTTTTAAAAGTTTTTAAATAATACCCATATTCAAAGGCCTTAATATGGGTGAGCACCAATTGTTTCAAAATCTCTATCATATAACACTCCGCTAAAGGGCACAAAAACCGGCATTAAGGCTATACAAATTGTAGAAGCATCGATAAGGGCTTATGTGAACAGAAACATCTCATTTTTGGCAAAAAATTATTGGCGATTGAGCTGATTTATTCTTTATCAGCCTAAAACTTTGTAAATTTCTGTTTCAAAAGTATATAATGATCTGTACCCTATAGTGCACAAGACTTGTAAAAGGGTTAATGAATAATAGGGAAAAATTTACTAATATTTAAAAAATTATTAAAAGATTTTATCCAAAAAATAGTAAATTTTATTCAGGTTTATGAAAGTTCAAATACAAACTAATTGGAAACAATTATAAATCATTTGAAATTTCGAAATAAAAATGTTTGCAGGCAAATGTTTGAATAAACAATCAAGGTTTTCCATCTTTGTTTGAATTCGATAACCTATTAATTCATTTTTGTTTGATTAAACTGTTAACACAAAAGTGTAAAAATATGGCGCTGTAAGTTTCAATAGAGATGGAATAATATAAAATAATATTTTTGTTCTATTTAGTGATTAGATGATAAAATAATTCGAATAGTATTTGATTATAATATGACGAAACTTTTTTATATCTTATCTGATATATTAATTAATTAAGAGATAATAAAGCAGTTAGACGTAATTATAGACTTTTAACAAAATACGTTTTTTTTTAATCTGTACAAATTTAGCAATAAATATTAACTTGTCATGAGTTTAAAAAAATCAAACTTTGAATAACTTGCCAATATGTTTCCAATATGCAAATGACTGAAACACAAATAACATGTCGTCGGTCACAGGTTGAGAACTCTTAACATGTTTTTTGTTTTTTCAGAAGACAAAATAAAAAAACGTTATTACTCCGTTGCTAAACCTTTTTAGAAATAAATAAAAAAATTAGTTGAAAATATTTACTGTGGGCTGATGTACAGAAAACAAAGCTATTGAAATTATTTTTCATAAAAATCAAAATTGAATAAATAATAACCTGATTCGATTTTTTTGCGAGTTAAGAGTTGTCAACCTGTGACGGACGTTATGTACTTCACTTCAGTTCAAATCAGGGCAATGGCGAAAGAACTATTAATCCATTAAACAATGCGGCACACAGTGTTTTTTTTTCTTATAAAGCGGATTGGCAAAACCAGAAAAATTTAATTTAAGCTACAGTTCTCATAATCTAGCAAATTTTGTTACTTAATATTGTATAATTTAGCTTCCATGTTGAATCTTATCTTATTCGATGCAAGAACATGAAGCCGCCCATGCAGCTCTAAATTTAAATGTTTAATTTTATCTAGAAAATAAATCAGAAGAGAGCGAAAGTTATAAATCAGCACAAAATTATGCCTGTCTGCATCTTATAAAATCTACAATGCCTTAACTTTCGCCCCCTGTAGTCCGCTAAGCCGAACCTTTTAATTTTTGACCCATTTTTGGCCATTTGATAAATGCCTGTGTTAAGAAAGAAAAAAAGCATGAGTTAGTTCTTCGACCTGATTTCAAAATTTTTATATTTTGACTTTTTATGTTTTGCTATAAATAAATAAAATTAAATTGTTAATAAATTTACACTTTAAATAATTTTTTTAATTTTCACAAGAAAATGTTAAAATAATTCAATTCTGTTAACTTAACATTTTTTGAGTGAGAGGTATGTACCCTATAACAGGGTTGTCAAAAACGAAGCTAACTGACGGAGCTATCTTCACACCCTTAATAAGATGTTAAATTTAAAATTTTTTTTTAGTTTTTAAATTTTTTTCATACATTTTATTAATGTTTTCTCTCAAGCCTGGTTGGTATTCATGTGAAATGCTGTAAAGCTACAAAAGTATACACAAAACTTGCATGAAAAATTCATGCAAAATGTGGCAGAACTTATATTTTGTTTTTAAATGTAAACCAACATATGAAATGTACCTGGCAACATTTTCTCAGGAAGTGTGGCGTGCACACTCTTTAAATATAAGTTTTTGTAAAGAACTAAAACCCGTTTTTTGTTTTCTTAAAACTGCGTCCTCTGTTGTTTATAAAAAAAAGAAATGAACAAATTGTTGTCTAAAGCCTGGTACTCTGTTCATGTTTGTGAAAATTGTTGATCAACATTATTTATATCATGTGGAAAATTTGACATTTAAAATGTGGTGTCTACCTTGCGATTTGAAAAAATTTTAAGTTTTATTGTTTTTACGTTTACTACATTGTTTTAGAAATGTAAGTAAAATACACATGATCAGCAATTGTTTGAAAAATTTCGCATGAAATAATGCCTCTTTGCCTTATTTCATAGCTTTGATAAAATGTTGCCAGAAACATTTCATATGTTTTTCTACAGTAAAAACAGTGCACTACTTCTGCAACATTTTTTCATGATTTTTTTATAAAAATATTTTATGTATGTAGTTTGACAGCATTCCGCATGAAAAGCTGAACAGATTACTAGGCTTAATACATAATAAGATGTTTAAGCTATTAACATATGCGACAATTCGTTTTCGTTAAATTTAATCTATGAAACAAACCACTGTGCGCTTAAGGCATTGTCCGAACATTTAAAGTTGTTCTTTATTAAAGTTGACTTTAATTCGAAAAAAATAAGTTTTGATTGTTTTGAAAAACAAATGCTTTTTATAAAGTTTAATATAACAGATAAAATTTGATTAACATTTCTATCTTAACCTTTCGGCAACATATTTTTCGAAAAAAAAATGTATATTTGAGACAAAGTTTTAAAGGACATCTCCCTCGTAATTTTATTCAAATCCATCCAACAGTTTTCACATAATGCGAACACAGACAGACAGACCGACAGACAAACCGAAAAAAATTCCATAAACAGATGTTTTAAATTTCATATCGATAACTATCTGCACAGAATTCTATGGCAGAATTCTTTTGATTGGCTCATACTTAAACGCATATAAATGCAAGTAAAAAAGTAATAACTAAAACAAGTTGCCAGATCTTATCATATTAAAAAAAAAAAATTGTGGCTTTATACGCCGGTAAATAGAAATTGCAGTTGCGAATGGCATGGCGGTATTAAGAAAAACGTCAAGCAGAGATATTGCGTGTTTATGTCTTTGGAATTTTGTCAAACACAATTTTTGGCATATTTCATTGTTCAATTAAAAGAATCTATTGAGTAAAATGAAAGGTTGAGTTTTTTTTCAAATATTCATTTAATTCAATATCTTTTGAAGAATATTTAAGTATAAGTTTTGTAGTATTAAAAAAAAAAAAAAAATAAAGGAAAATAACTTCTAATTATTATTTTGAATTTGTTTAGTGGTTTTAATATTTGTTATCGCTCATGTTTTTGGGGTTATTTAGTATAATTTATCTTTTCTTGTTTAACAAATGCGTTTTTTTCAATTGTTGTCTTTCCTCAGAAAAGTACATAAAAGATTATTTTACTAACAGTTGATAAGATTTCAAAATATATGTTTTTGGTTATCTAGAAGGTATGAACTCTAAGAACTGCAGCTATATCAAGATCTTTAAAATAATTGGGGAAAAGTACGTTTTTTATCACCTGTGAACTAAGTTTATAGTTAAACAAACAAAACATGTGTGTGAAGATAATCATAAAAGGTTACAATTTGTATAAAATCCAATAATTTTTATCCGCCCATCTTATATCGTGTCTGGATTTCATACTCTAAAGGAATTTTAAAATTTATTAAACTTTAAAAATTTCTATAAAAATTCCTTTTTCTTTAGTTTTAAAGTACTAGAATCGTAGGATATAATTTCTTAAAAATTCATCAATTTTTATCCACCCATCTTCTACAGTGCTTCATGAATTCTGATTCCTTGTAAACAGAATGAGAAAGGCTTAAATGTAAAAACCTGTTAAATTTCACAACATATTAAACTGTTTTACAATGTTCGTAAAAAAGCATTTTGCATTTTGTTTGGTTCCATTTGATCGAAAAAATGTGGCCACAGTTCCAATTCCCCCAGAATTTATATGCCTTACAGGGCTATGTTAACCTGTTAACAGAACTATGTTAATGCAATTGGCTTGTGATGAGATTTCAATTTCGAAATTTATCTTTACACACAAATAATTTAAGGCGTTCTTTGTACAAAATGAATTCGTTTGGAGTTGAATTTCTTTAACAAAGAAATAAATTTTAATTATTATCATTTTTAGAAATAAAGTAAAAAAATGAACCTAAGCCATTGGTGTTTTTAAATTTTCTTTTTCATCTTCGAGAATAATTTTGCTGCGTTCCCGGGAACTCGGTACTTTGACTAAATTTCCAACAGCACACTAAATTAGCTGTATTATTTTTCTGCCCGTTGCTTCAAATATTGAACATTCTTACGTTCAAATTTTATTGCTCTATTTATTTTATACGATTAAAAAAATTGTTTTTTATTTTTTATTATTTTTTTTTGGCAAATTCACAGATTTCAAAGTTCTTTGACAAATTATTGAAAACGATTAATTTTGGTCGATATTTCTTCTTTTTAGACAAAAACCATTAAGATGTGTCATTTATAAATTATAAATAAACATGTAGTTAATGATGAAAATTTCATTTTCAAATATGGACAGATTAAACTAAAAAAACGAATATTACACATACACAAACACACATTTGTATTTGTATTTACACTACTGTTCAATTGATAAGATCCATGTATTTTTTTGTTTAAGTTTTCAGTAAAATTTTTATGGTCAACATTTTTGTAGAGCATTTTATAACCAAACGCCCTTCCCCTTTTTTCGGGGTGTTTTTTACGATTTTTTAGATTAAAGCCAAAAAATGCCATTTGTGGGGGAGTTAGAGGGTTAATATCTCATACAAAAATATTTGCCATAAAAAGTTCTATAAAGATACTAAACATACCCTACACCTAAAATATAAAGAAAACATAGTTTTATATACCGATATGCTGCAAGAATAGGTCAGAGATGGGAAATTTTAACCGTAATGAATATAAAATTTTGATGTGATCTTTTAAAACGTTTATTTTTTGTATCCCCCAGAATCAATGGTTGGTCTCTGTAGTTTCTTCCTGTTAAAATATGTGATCAAAAATTGGAAAATATCTCCTTATTTTTTAACTTTTACGGCATTTACACTGTGCAATTTTTCATGAAACTAGAATGAAATTTTTGATTGCTGGTGAAGCATAAGGGGTAAGCAATATGGTATTGCTTGAATTTTGAGGGGATTTTACTGCTCCATATGTTGCTTTTTCTTTGTTTTTCTTTAACTCTTACTGTGTTTCAATTGTGTTTTGTGATTTTAATAAAACAATTTTGGTGGCAAACAATAAAATACAAATTTAATTAAATTAACAAGTGAATAAATTACAAATTAAATTTAAACGTGAATAAAAATAGAGAGCAAACTTTGATTTAATATCCGTCAGCAAAGTACTCATTGTGCCAACCTCATCCGTCAATACTTTGACTTAAGTTAAGGTATGAAAACGGAGTCGGGAAAAGCGTTGAGGCTTATCAAGTCATTATACGGATTGAAACAAAGTCCTAGATGTTGGAATCAAAAAATTAATACAGTTCTTGAGGATCTGGGCTTTAAAAGATCACAACATGATTATTGTCTTTATTTCAAGTTTATTAGGGATAAATTAATATTGCTACTACTTTATGTAGATGATGTCTTAATTGGTGGTAATGATTTTTGTGAAGTTGAACGTGTTAAGAAAAAACTCTCTGAAGTTTTTGAAATGTCTGACTGTGGGAAACTTCATTATTTCCTTGGTATAAAATTGATTACGAAATTCAGGATGGAAATATGTATCTTAGTCAAGTTTCGAGTATTGACAAAATTCTATCAAAATTTGAAATGACAGAATGTAACTCCATTGAAACTCCCATGGAAAAAGGGCTTTAACTGCCACGTATTGAAAATGAATCTTGCAATAAACCATACCGAGAACTGTTGGGGCGTTTGATGTACTTGATGTTATGTGTTCGACCTGATATTTGTTATGCCATTGGATATATGGGTCGGTATCAAGAGAATTTTGGTGAAGTACATTGGTCAGCTCTAAAGAGAATCCTGAGATATCTTAAGGGAACTAAGTCACTTAAATTTCAGTTTGGAAACTTTAAAGAAAGCGATGATATTCTAGCTGGTTACGTAGATGCTGAATGGGCTTCCAACATAGACGATCGGAAATCCACTAGTGGGTTCATATATTACGTATATGGATGTCCAGTGTCTTGGTGTAGTAAAAAACAAACAACAGTAGCTACTTCATCAAGCGAGGCTGAATATGTTGCTCTAAGTTTGGCTACCTCAGAAGGCTTATGCTGGAAAGGCATCTTAGATGACATCAAGGTAACAACATCTGAACAATCTTTTCTATTGTATGAAGAAAATGCTGGTTGTATTGCTATGGCGAAAAATTCTGAATGCAAAAGATCGACATTAAACACCATTTTATTAAAGATGATGTATTAAAGGGCCATCTGAAGATTCAAAAGATTTCAACAAAGAATCAAATTGCTGATGTGTTTACAAAAGTATTAGATAAATGTAATTTTGTTGCAATTAGAAATTTTTTAAATTTATGTAATTGTGTTGTGAGACATGATATGTTATTCACTGTTAATATACTTTTGTTAAATAAATTAAAATGAAATATATATAAAGGATATGTTCTGATTATAGATCAGGAGGAACAAATATATTAAAACGATTGAACGTTTTAATAAAATATATAAATATATTACTTTTATAAAAACTGTTTTTTTGTTGTTGTTGATTTCTCAAGAAAAAACAAGAACATCAAATAATGATGTATGACGGATTCTATGTGCCCCGGCCTTTAAATGGAGAATAAATAAAAAAAAACGCCTCAAAAAATTGCACTGCGTAAATCTGGACTTGGAAAATAAGTGAAAATAAGCCAGAAACATCATGTTTTTTAAAAGCATATCTCACCATATTACTTTCATTTTTTTGCCATGATGACTTCTTTTTTAAAAAAAAGCTATAAATTTTTAAACTAAAATATTTTTGAAATTTTTTCAATATCGCATTAAATAATTAAAATCAGTTAAAATCGACTCTAAGAGTTATGGTTACGAAGTGTTAATTAAAAAAAAAACTTTTTGAAAAAAATTATTATTTTATAAACAAGCTAACTCTCAGCGTTATAATAAATGAAAACTTATTACACCCTAGATCACAGGTGAAAGAGCGATTTATTTAAGTATGTCATTCCGTTTGTAATTTCTACAATATCCATTTCCGACCCCATAAAGTAAATATATTCTGAGTCCTTATGCCTAGCGAAGTCGACTGAGGGATGTTCGTCTATCTGTCCGTGTTAGTGCTGAAATTAGCTTTGCCAAGGCACTAGATGAGGTAAATAAAATACGCTAATCGATCAAACTTAGTTTCGAAAATTTTGCTATTGAAAATCAACAAGATCGGTCCATGTCCCATTTGGGCAAAACACCACGCCTACCTCTAATTTTTCCATACCATTTGGAACAAATCTAATTTAGGGAAGTAACTGCACTTAGAAAAACGAATATATGGGGCCATAGAGAATTAAAAAATAAGAAAAAACATAAAGTACAAAAAAAATTTGAGGCCCATATTTTCCGAGTTGTGAACTTTTCATAGAAAAGTACGATTGTGTATGTTTAAGAACATTAATATGAGTATCGCTTAAAAGCTTTTGAAGAGATCTTTCATGAAATACTTTTTTTAAACTGCTTAACCCATTAAAAGCCGATGACATTTTTGTGTAAAATTATATATGGTACCCAACTCCACTTATCAGAGCACGTTTTAACCGAACTAAAGCTGCCTTAATATTTAAAAATTTAATTGACCAAATGAGAAGCAAACAAGGAAATTGAGAAAAACAAACAATAAAATTTAGACAAAGTGCCAAATAGTAACTGTAAGCAAAAATATAATTTGTTTTTAATTTATTAATTTCATTATAATACAAAAAACTTCCTCGTTATAAGGCCTATTACAGCACTTTATCTTTTGAACCGTAATATTAAAACAAATATTTATCAAAATACTTTTTTTTGTCTTAACAAATTTGCCAAAACGCAATAAGTGATGCTGGCGGCAAGATGCAAAAGCTTATTTCTCGATGTCTTTCAATTCAATTAAAAATTGTTATGCTGCGTTTAAACAGCAGTAAACAAATATGCGAAAAGAAAACAATAATAAGAGAACAAAATGTTGGTTAACAATAACTTATTGCTAAATTATTTTGTTATGTTTAAATCCCAGCGAACATTTTTATGCTGACATGTCTGATATTAGAAATATTCTGAAAATAATCTGATATTTTGCCATTTAATCGTTCAAATTGTTGAAAATTTATTTTAACATTTTACAAAATAGTTGTCACTGTTACTTCTAAACAGCCATTTCACATTGCCTGATGGTGATTTTATAATCCTTGGATTCTTTCTTAAATTACAAAAAAAAAAAAAAAAAAAAAAAACAATAATAATAATCAGAAAATTCTCAAAACATTGTAGAAAACTCTTTAAGAATAATTCAAAAATGTTCTTTAAAATTCGTACAGACAGCCTGAAAAGACTTAAGAATTTTCTTAGAAATTACGTTACGCATTCTTGTCACCCACTTATAAGATTTTGTGGACAAAATCGGATTCGAATTTGACAACATGTACAGGCTGCCTTAACGAGTTCTGAACGAATTCGATTATAAGTGTTCATGGGGATATTACAGTGTGCAAAGTGATGTTTGCTTTTTTAAGTTGTGTGTAGTGAAAATAAGTTTTCTTCATTACGCAAAAGAGATTTAAAAGAATATTTTTTATAATTCTCCAGTGAAAACAAGAGCGGTGTGCTCTTGTGTAATAAATATATAACGTTGTTGGCAACTCTCAACTCGTAAAAAATCGAATCGGGTTATTATTTATTTTAATTTTTTTAATGAAAAATAATTTCAATACATTTGTTTTCTTAACATCATCCCACAATAAATATCTCCTACTAATTTTGGTTTTTTTGTTTACTTTTAACACGGTTTAGCAACGGAGTAACAATGTTTTTGCTTTTGTCTTCTGAAAAGTACAAAAAACATGTTAAGAGTTGCCAACCTGTGAAAAACGATAATAATTATTAATTATTTACCAATTGTTTATTTATAGCAATCGTCAATAATTTTCAAAAAATGAATGAAAGAAACTTATATTTCTGACAACAATAACTGAATCAAGTCCAACTTATACATGGCCAATTTTTAAAGAAATGTTAATGTCAGAATAAAAAAACAACAACAATGTTTGTAAAGATCTCAAATTCAAAATAAAATAAAGCGTAGCTGATTAGTTATGACAGCGATTTTTTGCTTTTAATATTAGCAAAAAATCGTTTAACAAAATTCAATGGTGAAAACATGCGATTTGTGTTTTAATTTTTCTGATACATTAAAATTATCTAAAAATTAAGCTTTAAGCAATTTTTCTTGTTTGGAAAAAATATTTTTCTTCAAATAAAAATCATCTATCGAATCTTGCTTTTCAGAAGCCATATTAAGATTAAAGAGAATAGAGAACCATTATCAGGGTTAAAGAATACCATCATATAAAAAAGAAGTAAGAGTGCTATAAACGGCTATGACGAATCTCTTGTACCCTCTACCATCTATGTAAATCTAGTTTAGTGAAGTAACTCCAATAAAAAAAAAACAAATATTGGGGTAACAGATAATTAAAAAGTAAGAAAAAAATTTTTACATTAAAATGTCGTTGGCTCTTAATTGGTTAAGAATTTTTAAAAATTTAAGTATTTCCTGAAAGATCTCTTTCAACGTTTTAAAAGATATCATATTGCTATCTTACAGAATGTGGTGCAAAATCGTACTATTTTATACAAAGTTCAGAGGCCAACAACTCGGAAAATATGGGCGAGCGCCAATTTTTTCACTTGATGTTTTTTTTCTTATTTTTTAATTATCTATCGCTTTATATATTTGCTTTGTTGACTGGAGTTACTTCCCACTTTGTTCCAAATGATATGGAAAAATTAGAGGCAGACGGGCTGTTTTGCCCGCTGCCTCGAAAGACCTGAATCGATCTTGCTAATTTTTATTAGCAAAATTTTTAAAACTATGACTGATCGACTGGCGTATTTGCTATAACTTATTCAGTGCCTTGGCAAAGTTGATTTCAATACTTACACGGACGGACAGACAGAAATCACTCAACCGACTTTGCTTTGCTTAAGAAGTCAGAATATTTATACTTTATGGGGTTGGAAATAGATTTTGTAGAAATTACAAATGGAATGATGAACTTAGGTACCCTTTTTCCACTTTTTGTGATGAAGGGTGCAATAATCATCGATCTAAAATTCATTATTTTCCTATTTTTAAATTAATTTAAATTATGCAAAATAAATTAACAAAAACAATTTAGGTCTAATTAACTGAACGGTCTTTGCATTCATAATTAAGTACATTTACATTTTACGTAATTATTAATGGAAAACGAAGAAAATTTATAATTCTTGTGATCCAAAAAGTAAAGTTTGTGTGTTATTTTTATCTTTAACATAAACTTTAAATTTTTTTTACTATTCTAAATTTTCTATTGCAATACAATTGATTTTAATTTTTGCTTTCTTTTCAGGTTTGAATAAGGTGCCATTATGAAGTTTGCAGAACATTTAACGGCTCACATAACGCCGGAATGGCGTAAGCAGTACATAAATTATGAGGTAACACAGTTTAAAATAAAAAAAACTCATAAAACAGGGTTTACAAGAATTAACATTTTTTAATTTTTTTTTTACTTGTAGGAAATGAAGGCCATGCTCTATATGGCTGTAGAAGAAGCACCTTCTGTCGACAGTGTAGAAGATGAAGTTTTAAAGCGTCATTTTGCCAATTTCGATGAAAATTTCTTCCATTATTGTGATAAGGAACTGAAAAAGATAAATACATTTTATTCGGAAAAATTAGCTGAAGCCACACGTAAATTTGCCACGCTAAAAGCTGAACTAAAAACTTGTATCGAAGAGTCTGAACGTAGTGCTAAAAAATCGAAAGCTTTAAAAAAAGCCGGCCTGCCACATCGCAAGGCTCAAGAACTAAAATTAGCATTTAGTGAATTCTATTTAAGTTTAATTCTATTACAAAATTATCAAAATCTTAATCACACTGGATTTCGTAAGATACTTAAGAAACATGATAAATTGTTGCGTGTCGATACTGGCGCTAAGTGGCGGCAAGATCATGTTGAAGCTTCACATTTCTTTATTAACAAGGATATCGATAATATTATTAATGAAACAGAGACTACAGTAACTACAGAATTGGAAGGTGGTGATCGTCAGCGTGCTATGAAACGTTTGCGTGTTCCGCCGCTTGGTGAACAACAGAGTCCGTGGACAACATTTAAAGTGGGCTTGTTTTCCGGTTCGTTTATTGTTTTGGGTATTGTGGTGGTACTATCGGGTAAGTAGTAAAATGCATTAAGTTTCTTCATGTCTCATTGATGACTATGTTAAGCTTATTAAAAGTAACTATTTTACGAAAAAAATCGCCTAAATCAGAAAAATTCGACCGATTTCTATCAAAATTTTTACACTGATGAGTGTGAAGAATAATTTTGAAATTTTTTAGCTTTGCCACAAACCATTTTATTTAACGAGCTCTGTTAAAGATAGTAAGATAACATAGCCCTGTTAAGAGAATAAAAATTCAGTTTATGCATCCAAACTATAATTTTCATGGAAAAAACGTAAGATGGCAAAACAAAAATGAATGGGATTTTTTTTGCGAGGTATTCCTCTATAGTTATCCCTTTTTATTATTAAACATTTTATTCATTCATTTTGTTAAAAGTGTGAAGCCTCTGCCTCATCCCTTTGAGAAACTCAAATTTAAAAATGTTAAAATGCCCAAAAACCCGTTCCAACTCGCACTGTCAAAAATTCCAAATATGGAAAACTATAAAGGGATACCTCGCAAACAAATCCCTTTCATTTTTGTTTTGCCATCTTTCGTTGTTTTCATGAAAATTATAGTTTGGATCCCTTAACAGGGCTATGTTATCTTTCTAACAGAGCTCTGTTAAGCAAAAAGTTTTGTGGCAAAGCTAAGAAATTTTAAAATTTATTTTCACACACACATGTTTCATCCCGACGGATATATAAACGAACAAAATTGTCGCATCTAGAGGTTAGAAAACCGTATGTTATTGCGTGCCAAAGCATCCACTGATTGATGGACGGGGTAATTTTTTTTTAAAGAAAAATATGAACTTGGAAAAATTGTTGGTTTGATCAGGATGGCACAACATGTCCAAAATATCTTTAAGTAATCGATCTCCTGCACACTAAGTCCAGTAATCGTGTTAAAAGCCGTCTTGGCGATGATTGGCTGCCTTGGAGTTGCAATTTTCTTGTTGAGTGCCGTTCAAGCTTTTTGTGATGCGAATATTCTAGAAATGATTCACACTTTTAAGACTAATTTTGTCTGAGCCATTCGTCAATTTTTGCCCATTTTTTTTCTTTTATTCACATTTTCCTTAGGTTGCCTTTAAAATGGTTAAAATTTTAATTACATAAGCAAAAAATGAATACCACCTTTTTGGGGAGAATCTCAAATTAGAGAGTTGTAACTTTTTAACGATAAACGCTCTCAGAACAAAAGGTTGAACAAGTTTATTTTAAACTTAATTAGGAATAAAACAAATGTCTTAAAGTAAAAATCCGATAATTAATAAGTGCACTACACCAAAAATACTATGTTAAGGTCGGCGAAAATTTACAAAATTTACAGTCAGCCAAAAGAGGCTTACAAATTTTCATAGAAATTACGTTACGCTTTCTTGTCAGCCACTTATAAGATTGTCTAGACAAAATCGTTTACGAATTTGACAACATGTACTGGCTGCCTATACGAGTTCTACGCCAGAAATATCTTGTAAAGGTCGGCCGAAATTTCCAAAAAAAAAAAAAAAAAATAAATAAAAAATTGTAAGCCAATTTTTTCAAAACTTAAAGAGATAACATAACCTTACACATGTAAGCATATTTTTGAGTAAAATATAAACTGATATATTTTCAAAAAATGATATGCCCTAATACCCAAAATAGTTGGCCTTTCCAGAAGCCCCTTTCACTATAGGCGACCGAACGTTCGCAGATTCACTGAGAAATACCTCTGCTTTGCCTCTGAGAAATTTAATTGAGATATCTCAGTCGATTCATGAGATACCGAATTTTTTCCAAAATAAATCGTTTTTAAAACCACTGTGTGGTGCGGAAACTAATTTCATAAGATATTTTTTTCTTGGGCAAAAATAAAAATAACAATTTTTTATTTCATTTTAAATCAATATCTTGTTATTTACTGTAGTAATCCGCCCATTAAAAAGGAAACAAGGCGAATAAATTACCAGGTGGCAGTGTAGGCGATTTCAGTATTTTTTTGCTGGTATACACGACTGTCAAACTCCATATATAAAAAATATGGGTAAATTTTTTATATATGGAGTTTGACAGTGGTGTATACCAGCAAAAAATACTGAAATCGCCTACGCTGCCACCTGGTAATTTATTCGTCTTGATTTGAAACTTTGATGTTGAAAGGCTAAAAAAAAATGCAATCAGAATTACAAAGACATTTGCCGTAATGGCGTAAAGTAAATGATGCCAGATTTGCTGATAAAAGCGCGATTTTTAACAGAAACATTTAAACTTACGAAAAATATTGAATAACCGTTTAAAGTGGCGTGGCTATGATTTTTAAATTCAACAATTTTTATACTTTAAAATAATTTTTGTAATCCATCTGTTACAAAATTTTAAATAACTTTTTATTTGTTTCTCTTTTGCAGCAATTTTTCACGATATAAGCGGAGAAAATCTTAAAGTCACATTTCGTCTTTATCGAGGTCCTTTATTAATAATCGAGTTTATTTTTCTTATTGGTGTCAACATCTATGGTTGGCGTTCATCAGGCGTTAATCACGTACTTATTTTTGAATTAGATCCGCGTAATCATTTGTCGGAACAACATCTAATGGAATTGGCAGCAATTTTTGGTGTTATTTGGACCTTAAGTATGTTAAGTTTCTTATACTCGACCAGCTTGAGTATACCGGCGTTTATAAATCCTCTAACTTTAGCAATAATTATGGTGGCATTTTTAATAAATCCATTTCATGTTCTGCATCATGATGCCCGATTTTGGTTACTAAGAATATCGGTGAGTTACTAAATCTGGTTTTAATTAATACAAACAACCATTTAACAAAATTTATTTTTCGCCTAAAAACAGGGCCGAATGGTGGCAGCTCCATTTTTTCATGTTGGCTTTGCTGATTTCTGGCTGGGTGATCAATTGAATTCTTTGGTTACAGCTTTATTAGATTTTGAGTATTTAATATGTTTCTATTTTACAAATGGCAATTGGTTTGAGGCACGTGATGCTTCCATTTGTATGGAAAAGGACTTTGTAATACGACCAATATTTCTTTGTCTGCCAGCTTGGTTTCGTTTCGCCCAGTGTCTAAGACGTTATCGAGATTCACGTGAAGCTTTTCCCCATTTGGTTAATGCCGGAAAATATTCTTCGACATTTTTGGTGGTAATATTTGCCACTTTAAAAAGTTTCAATAGTCGTAAGTTCAGGTAACTTCCCCAATAGAAATTATTGTATTTAAAAAAGAGTTTATCTTCTATTTAAGGTTATTACTCAAATACTTTTGATAATCCATACACATGGTTGTGGATTGTGGCTTCAATAATATCATCATGTTATTCCTATACCTGGGATATAAAAATGGATTGGGGTTTGTTCGATAAAAATGCTGGCGAAAACACTTTCTTAAGAGAAGAAATTGTTTATTCTTCAACTGTGAGTAAATTTTATTTCGTTGCAATAAAATCAAAAGTCATTTCATTTTTTAATATCTCTTTAGGGCTTCTATTACTTTGCTATAGTGGAAGACTTGCTGCTGCGTTTTAGTTGGGCTTTATCACTTTACATAACTGAAATGAAGTATTTAAGTGTCGATATAATGACATCTGTAACTGGTATTTTGGAAGTTTTCCGGTGTGTATTTTTTTTAAGTTCCCTATTTTAAAACGTTTTTTATGTATTTTTTGTTTCTTATATTTTTTAGTCGTTTTGTTTGGAACTTCTTTCGTTTAGAGAATGAACACTTGAATAATTGTGGCAAGTTTCGTGCAGTGCGCGATATTTCTATAGCTCCCATAGATTCGTCCGACCAAACTCAAATACTGCGAATGATGGATGAAGCGGATGGTGTTATTAATCGTTATACAAAAACCAACCGTCCAAAGCCCAAAAAGTCTAAAGATCCTGAAAAAAGAAGTCTTTTACCAACACGTGGCTCTTTGCAGGACCTTACAATCGACATAGATGGCACCAAAAAACTTTAAAATATAAACATTTAGTTAAGCTCAAGTCGATAAAGTTAATCAATCAACCCACTTAATAATTTTACTTTATTTAAGTTCAAATAACCATAATTTTGCCGTTTATATTTATTTGTGTTTAGTTTAATTTAAATGTAGAAAGTATTTTTGTCCACTTACATATTTTCTTTATTATTGTCATCGCGTACTTAAATCTTTAAGAAAAAAAAAAGAAACAAAACAAAAAGACCATTTAAAATGTCATAATCTTAAGTCTTATTATATTTTTTTAAGGCAGTATTACTTAAAATCCAAACCTTAAAATTTTATCCTTCTTCTGCTTCCAAATAATAATAATAGTTCAACATAACATTCCTAACATTAATAAAAAGAATTTTAAACTTTATCATTTATGGTTTTACCAATGTGTGTGTATGTATGCGTGTATGTAAATATATCTCCATTCTAGTGTATGGATTTTGGAAAAAGCTTATAATAGGTCTGTTCAGTAACTTTACTAGTAAAAAATAACAATAGCAGAAATTTTCAAAATTAATATTTTAAATGTAAAAAAGTAAATGAACGCTTTACTAGCCAAAATTTGCAAGGAAAATTGTTGCGGCTTTGGGAGTGATATGTAAGACTTAAAATCTGTACGTTATGATCATTAAATAGCACCATTTTTAAAGTAAATGTACTTGAATTCAAAAATATATAAAACAATGGACCTGATAACCAAAAGGAAAAATTGAAAATACTACTCTTAGTAACCAAATAAAAAAAAGTAATACATAAAATGTTTTACATTTTTTTAATTATTTAGTTATTTTCAAAAGCGTTAAAAATTTTACTATTTTTTCTCTCTCACATTTTTACGCTCTTTTGTCGAGTACGTGAACACGTTCTAGTCAGGGATGCCAGATGATTTTGATAAAAAATCGGCAATTTAGTTTTATAAAATCGGAATAAAATCACCAGATTAAAAATACCTATTTTTAATATAAATAAAATTATTTTTATTAACAAAATGACAGCAAAACAGAACAACTCAGTATTAAATAATGTTAAAAAGATAAAATAACACAAAATCTATAAAAAATAACCGTTTACAAATGATTATCTTCGCTTTTGATAATAAATAGTGGAAATAATCCAATATTTGTATATAAAGGGTCATCCAAGTGTGACGCCTAGATGTCAGCACTATATAATTTTTACACGTGTCATCTTTTCAAATGACATAAGCCATTTTATTTTATTAGAAGGTATTACAGTTTTAACCATGGACATCTACACATTGCAGTTGGATTATTGAACAACGAACAACAGATCCATTGTTTTCAAGCAAAATTTTGTTTAGTGACGAAGCTCATTTCAGAATGGATGGATTCGTCAATAAGCAAAATTGTCGTATCTGGGGTGATGAAAATCCTCGTGTTGTTCATGAAAATTCTCTACACCCACAAAAAGTTACTGTTTGGTGTGCATTTTGGGCAAATGGAATCATTGGGCCATTTTTCTTCGAAGATGATGCTGGAAATGCTGTTACTGTGAGTGCTGAGCGATACCAATCAATGTTGAGAGACTTTATGGACACAGTTGAATCATATTGATGTGTCTGATGCCTATTTCCAGCAAGACGGTGCTACATGTCACACAACTCGAGAAAACATTACGCTTTTGCGATCAAAATTTCCTCAACGTGTAATTTCACGAAATGTAGATTTTAAATGTGATCTAACACCATTAGATTTTTTTGTTGTGGGGTTTTTTGAAAAGTCGAGTGTATGCTAACTAGCCACAAACAATTAATGACCTAAAGAACAACATTCAAGTTGCAATTCGTGAAATAACACCAGCAACATGTCGGAAAGTCATTGAAAATTTCGATATTCGGATTGATGTCTGCAAACGCAGTCATGGTGGACATTTGAATGATATTCTATTCCACTTATAATTGTAATGGATCATACTTTTAATAAAAAAAAAAACAGGTTGAAAAAAATGCAAATAGTTTGTGTTTTATTTCAAAGAAACATGTAGGCGCGTTTTTTGTATGACCGTTTATTTTTGGTGTCTAAAGGCACCTCAAGCATTTTTCTAAGACATTTAAAAAGCTTCTTTTTTCTGGAATCATTTCTTTTGGACTTGGATAAATTTACCAGCGGTTATTTCACTTTTCTGGTAATTGATTCTTTCGTTGATATAAAATACTGCTAAGATATTCGTTTAATGAAAAAATATTTCTTTCGCTGCACTGTTTAATCCATTCATCGCATAAGTAATTCTTCTTTTCTCATTATCATTTCTATCAATTCAAAATCACGTTCATTTGGTAGAAAGTAATGACTAGATATCAAAAATATATTTTATCATTTTGATATTTTTTAATTTAATTTTCATTTTATTTATTCATTAAGTTTTTACATAAATTGTTAATTTTTATTAATATAATGAAAATCGCATTTAAATAATTTAGTTTAAAGGAAATGGTTAGCTTTTTTATATTTGACTTACATCACTTTTATATTAAGGATATAATTTTTCAGTGAAGAACGAATTTATTAACGATCTTTCCTTAATGTAACAAGTTATGCCCAAAAGTAATGTAAACAAACAAGTAACCGCGTTTAAGAGTTAAACAAAAAATCGGCAAATCGGCGCTTTGATAATTTTGAGGCTAAGAATCGGCAAATATGGCAAGCCTGGTTCTAGTAACAATGAGTAAGAATTTATAGTTACTGAACGAACCTAATATTGAGCTTGCATTAGTGATGTTGAAAATTAAAAGTGTAGTATTGGCGAAAACAATCAAATTGCACTTAGAGAAAAGTTGTGTAATTTGAAAGAATTTCTCTTTGTTTTGCTGGTTTTCATAATTTGTTGCAAAACAAAATGATTGCGTTATAAAATTGATGCAAAAATTGTTAATCAAAATAAATTTTGGAATAACTTTAATGGAAAAAAAGTCTTATATACCCTCCACTATATATGAAAATCTACTTCAAGTAACTCCAATAAAAAAAAAAATTGAGGTGACAAAGAAAAGCAAGTAGGTGCTTTTAAATGATATCCATATTGATATCTTAAAAAATAAAGTATTTTTATATGAAAAGTTCGGAAAATGTGGGCTAGATCCAATTTTTTCACTAGATTCACTTTTTAACGTTCTAATAACCCAAATTTTATTTTTAAATAAAATCACTAATGATCATTATTAGTGGTAGAGCTAGTTCCTATGGCTATTTTGGTAATTGCTAAACTCAACTTATCAGGGAACCTTTAAACATATTTTATTTTATGTTTTTTTTTCTTATTTTTTATTCCCTATCGCCCCATTTGTTTTTTTTTTATTTGAATTACTTCACTAAACTAGATTTGTTCCAAATGATATGGAAAAATTAGAGTCAGGCATGGTGTTTTGCCCACTGCCTCGAAGGGCATAGAGCGATTTTGCTGATTTTTAAATACAAAATTTTTAAAACTATTTCTGATCGATTGGCGTTTTTAAATATTCTCTAGCTCATCTGCTGCCAGGGAAAATTTAAATTCAACGCTAACACGGACGGACAGTCGGACATCGCTATGCATATGAACTCAGAATTTATATACTTTATGGGATCAGAAATGGATATTGTAAAAATTACAGCTGAGGTGAAGGGTATAAAAGAGTTTTTAGTTGCAACTAAGGCACTTAAGTGTATGATAAACTTTAGAACACAATTAAATACTGCACTTTTTTCTTACCCTTTTCAATAACGTTTTTACTAAGATTCGTTTTTTAAATTGATTTAAAACTCTTCTTCCAATTCTGTTTTTAAAGAATAATAAAAAAAAGAAATTTCGTAATATAAAATAATTTCCTTTTGACAACTATTCTACACATTAAAGAAAAAATTGTCAGCTGCCGCAACGATGCCACCTAGTAAAATAAATTCGCCTTGGTTGCAACAAATGAATTAAATTACTTTGTTTAATTTCATGTTTATTTTAGTTTCAAAATTTTTATTAAGAATTCGTTTCCGTATAACCCAGCAAGGTGGAATAATGTCCTATACACACTTCTTCGATTTGTTGCGATGGTGCACTTAAATGATGGCTTCCAGCCAATCCTGGCCATAAGTAAGTAATTAATGTACTAAAGACCTTTAACAATTGTTTTATTCGCTTAAATAATTTAAAATTTATTTTTTGTTAATAATATTTCCAATTAAATAAAAAAAAAGAAATAAATATTTTGTAATTTATCCTGCTGGGTCACATAATCGTAACTTTACAGGAGAAAGCGAAAACATAACAGAAATGTTATTTATTACAGTGTAATGTTAACAAAGTAAATGCTTTTAAAACCGTTATTTTTGATATTATCAAATGCAACTTTTATGGCGAGGAATTTAATTTCGTTAAAATTCGATTTAGAGCCTTTCTACAAGAACAACGAACAACGACAGATGGATGCACTTTGACCTGGATGTTTAAAATGGACATTATTTTTATTTTGAGAATTCGGTTTTTTTAAGGATTCAGTAGCTATAAAATTTGTTCTTTCTAATCGTTACCTTAATAATAAAAGGCCGTAACTAACGTTTGCCCTTCTTCACAGGAAAAGGAAAAAACTTGATTAAAAGTACAGTTTTGTAGTTGAAATTTTTTATTAACGCATTGTGTTATTAAATTCTCTAAGCAATTTAATACTGTTATAACTTTTTTAAACTTTTAGAGATGCATAAGACATACTTTAAGCGAAACATGTATAGAACTTGAATTAAAAAAAAAAAAAAAACATTGAGAGCCTTTCTACGTTAAGGTAACGATATGTGATTTTATTTTTTGACACAAGATTAAAGAACATTTGTACATAGAAATGTTTTTCTTTTTCTTAAGCTTTCCTATTTTTTATTTATTTTATTTTTCATTAAACACAAATAATAAACATGAAGTTTACGCAGAGATTAAGTGCTCATTTGACTCCTGAATGGCGCCGGCAATATATTTCTTATGCAGTGAGTAACGATTATTTTCATTTTACAATTTAATTTTCCTAACATTTGCAAATATAAATAAAACTAAAGGATTTGAAAAGCATGATTTTAGAAGCTGTAGAAAAGGCACCACTTTTAGAAATTTCTACCAAACGCATGATTGACAACTATTATGCCAACTTTGAAGAAGATTTTTTTTATGAGTGCGATAAAGAATTAAAGAAAATTAATAATTTTTATGCGGAAAAAATAGCAGAAGCCACAAGACATTATGATGGTCTTTCTTTAACATTGAGTCAATTAATGGATGATTTTCATGTTCGTTCAACAAGTCGTCAGACTCTACATCAACAGGTGGTTAAAAAACTTTTAACAAAAAAGAAAATCAAATTGGTTGATTTGAAAAATGGTTTTAGTGAATTGTACTTAAGTTTGGTGCTGTTGCAAAACTATAAAGTGCTAAATCATACCGGATTTAAAAAGATATTGAAAAAACATGACAAGGTATTTATAAAGAAAAGATGAGTACAGTATCGAGCATACACGATGCAACACTGGGCCATCTGTTTTAATATAACGGTATAACATATAATAGCTTCGTTCCCGTACTTTTTGGGTAGAGTTCGGTAAATGAGAGTAAACATAAATTATTCTCAATTTAAGACAAAAATGCCCAAAATTACGGGAACACAAAAAACCAAACTTCTATCCCAAAACAAGATGCCAAAGAAAATAAAAATGCAGTTCCTCAAAGTAAACATAAAAATTCAAATATTTTGCATATTCTTTTGTTTATTTGATTATTTTTTTGGGATAAAACTTTTAAATAACACTTTTGGTAGACATTTGTGTGCATGAAAAATAGAATTTTTATTATTTTCTACTGTTCACATTTTAATCAGCTGATTGTTTTTTAGTTAACACCATCTACCCAAAGAAAAAGTTTGGACTGTTTCGTGCAGAAAGAAGAATTTTATTCTCTCAAAAGCTCTCTCTCGTACCCAAACTTGTAGTAGGGGAACAGTTTTTGGTAACATTGGGATCCCGCGGGTTCCCAAAGTTGAGTACGGGAACGCACCTAACATAACTCTTCCTTCGGTTGAGTGCTATATTCGGCTATGCCGAATCTTATATACCCTTCACCATCTATGTAAATATAGTTTAGTAAAATAACTCCAATCAAAAAAGCAAATATTAGGGTGGCAGGAGAATTAAAAAATAAAAAAAAAATTTTGTTGCTGCATACATATAATTTTACATAAAAGTGGCTCTTAATGGGTTGAGTATTTTTAAGAAATTTTAGTATTTCCTTAAAAACCTCTTCAAAAGCTTTAAAATGATACCCATATTGATATTTTTAAAAACTTGAAAATTTCAGAGCCCCGTAACTCGGAAAATATGGGCGAGCGCCAAGTTTTTCACTTAATGTGTTTTATATTTTTTAATTCTCTATCGCCTACTACATTTATTTTTTTTGATCGGAGTTACTAAATTGTTCCAAATGACATGAACAAATTAGAGGTAGGCGTGGTGATTTGCCTGCTGCCTCAGAGGACATACACCGATAATGCTGATTTCCAATAGCACCTCTTTCGAAACAATATCTTATCGATTGGCGTTTTTAATTATTTTCGGCTGATTTAGTGCCTCGGCAAACTTGGTTTAAACACTAACACGGACGGACAGACGGACATCGTTCAATCGATTTCGCTTGTGGTCGAAAATGGATATTGTAGAAATTACAAACGGAATGACAAATTTAGATATATGAAGCTTTTTTTCTACTTTTTTGTGGTGAAGCGTATTTAAACGCAGTGAACTAAAAATTCTATAACTCAGTGTTGCATTTTTGCGTACAACAATTTTTATTTTATTTTTTAAAATTGTTAACATATTTTTTTGTTGTTGTTGCAGTTTTTAAACAATACGAAGGGCAATAAATGGTTTGAAGAAAAGATTTCATCTGCTTATTTCTATAAGGACACTAATTTGAATGCGCTTATGCACGATGTAGAAAGTAATTTTACAAAATATTTGGAAAATGGTGATCGTGCCGAGGCTATGAAACGTTTAAGAGTGCCACCTTTAGAAGAAATTCAAGAAGCTGGAAGAGTACTTCGAGTGGGAATTTTTTTAGGTGCATTTATTGTACTCTTAGGGTTTATTATAATATTATGTATGTATGCGTTTCTCTATTTCTATATTTACCTTTTACCGAAAAAAATACAAGGTAGCATACGTGTTTGAGTGTAAAATTCTTTGTACGTCATAGAAGGACTCCCGAGCATTGTTTAGTTAAGGTCAGGATTGACTATTATACTCAGTCATACGACCTGTCAAAACTTTAATGCGTGTTCAAAAAGTATGAAAGTGTGGATTAAAAGTGTATGTGTGTGAATGATTTTTTTTTCAAGATCTGTACGATTTTATAATCTTTTGAAATAATTCATAATCTTATTCTCTATTTGAACAGAGTTGATTTTATTGAAGATGGAAAAAAAACAAAATATAAGAAGCACCTATTTTTTACATTTTCTTTATAGCCTTCACCACAAAAAGTGGAAAAAGGGCACTAGATCAGCTAGAAAAAAATTAAATTCGCTAATCGATCAGTAGTATCGAAAGAGGTGCTATTGGAAATCAGCATTATCGGTCCATGTCCTTTGAGGCAGCAGGCAAATCACCACGCCTACCTCTATTTTTTCTATATCATTTGGAACAATGAAGCAACTCCAATAAAAACAAAAACATATATGTGAAACAATGGAGAATTAAAAAATAAGAAAAAAAATATGCAGTGAAAAAATTGGCGCTCGCCCTAAAATTTTCAAAAAATTTAAAATATCAATATGGGTATCACTTTAAAGCTTTTAAAGAAATTTTTAAGGAAAAATTAAAATTAAAAAAAAAAATACTTAACCCATTAAAAGCCGATGCCATCTTCATGTATTTTTTTTTTAATTTTTCGTCTTCTCATATTTGTTTTTTTTTTTTTTTTTTTTTTTTTTTTTGATTGGAGTTATTTCACTAAACTATATTTAGATAAATAGTGAAGGGTATATAAGAATCGGTATAGCCGAATATACCACTTTTACTTGTTGTACCTATAATAGTAGTGCACCTATGGGACAGAATTCTATTAGATTTTTTATGATTAAATCGTACGATTGTGTGTGATATTGAATCCTGGCCTTTAAAAATATGTTAAATTATGTCATATTAATTTTTAATTAATTTTATACAGCTGGTTTAGATAAACTTGCGATTAAAATTAGAGAAGACAGAAATTTTTCATGCTTCGCAAGTAGATTCAAACTAATTCGTTTCAAAAGAACGTGCTTCGCTCTCAATATTTTGTATGGCGAAGCACGTTGATTTACACATGATTGGGCTGTGAATCAAGAATAAGAGAGCGAAGCAAGAATATTGGCCTCCGTGGAAACATAGTATAACGTTGATAATATAAGTTGACTTTGAACTCTATTTAGTGACACTAAAAACATTCTTCATCTAACGCGTTCGAGAATCACAAAGATCCAACAAATGACAATCACTGATGATGGAAATATCGATCACTGCATAGAACATAGTTTCTATCGCATTCCTAATGGGAAAATGAAAAATATGATGTAAACATTTGTATATTTGTGATGTCTGTAGAAAATACCGTTACCAGTGACTTTTTTACAAAAAATATAATCAAAATCTTGCCTGATTTTTGAAACAGATTAATTACAAAACTTTTTATAAGCTACATTTTGAACTTTTCTAATCAAGTTTGAATAAAAACAAGTAAAAACTAAGATGTAATTAACAAACAAAAAAAACTCATTTAAATTTAATACGAAAATCCGTACAATGGCAACGCTGTTTCAGTATAAAATTATTGGAAATGTGTTAGTAGATAATTGTGTATGATAAGTCCCTCACACATTTCTTGCTGGAAAGTTTACCCTACAAGAATCACAAAGATCTAATAAATGACAATCAGTGATGATGGAAATATCCATCACTGGGTAGAACAAAGTTTCTATCACATTCTTAATGTAAAAATGAAAAAAATGATGGTAAACATTTGTATAATTGCGATTTTTTTCATTTTCCTTTTAGGAATGTGACAGAAACTTTGTTCTACGCAGTGATGAATATTTCCATCATCAGTGGTTGTCATTTAATGGATTAAATGATGGGTCACTGTTCTTGCAAGGTTACGCTTCTTTAAATGTTAATGGATAAGAAACATTTCACTAGAATTTAAAGAATCACTATTTTTTAAGTATTCGCTTTTAAATACGAGTAGCGCACATTTCGCCTTAAGAAAAATAATTTCAACAAAATCGATTTTTAAAAACTGAGACATAATAATTTTTTTTATATTTGAAAACTGATAGCTTTCGGTAAAAGGTATTTAAAGAGTTCTTTTCTCTATTTGATTTAATTTTTATATGTTTTAATTTCGTTTAGCATATTTTGGAAATTTAAAATCAAACTCTCAGTCGGTCAATATTCATAATCTTATTCTATTTCGTGGTCCGTTTTATGTGATAATGTATCTCTTTCTTTTGGGTATAAATGTATTTAGTTGGCGTCGTGCTGGTGTTAATCACATTTTAATATTTGAAATAAATCCACGTAAACATCTTACTTTTACGCATCTAATGGAATTGCATGCTGCTTTTGGTTTTCTGTGGAGTTTGTGTGTGCTGGGTTATTTTTATAATGATGAACTAAATATACCAAAATTGTTATTTCCATTGCTTTTCGTTGGAATTATGTTGGCGTTTCTTTTGAATCCGTTTCCAATTTTATACAGAAATTCTCGATACTGGCTGTTGAAAGTTATTGTAAGTTTATTTGCTTTTTTAAATTAAAGTGAATGATATCAATTTTCTTTTCGTTGATTTTTAAGGGTCGCGTAGTAATGGCGCCTATTTTTAATGTTACCTTTGCTGAGTTTTGGTTGGGTGATCAATTAAACTCTATGGTTGCCTGCCTTTTGGACTTTAAATATCTTTTGTGCTTCTATATGTCCAATAAAAGTTGGAATGAAGAATTTCAATCGAGTCAATGTTTGGAAAATGATTATATTGGCAATGCAATTGTTCGTTGCCTTCCCTCATGGTTTCGATTTGCTCAGTGCCTAAGACGTTACAGTGATACTGGTCAAGCTTTTCCATTTTTGGTGAATGCCGGAAAGTATGCAACAACATTTCCTATGGTGATATTTTTAACATTGACTTTAAAATATAATGGTAAATATCTCTCTCTCTCTCTCTCTCTCTCTTACTCTCTTTAAAAGTATTTTTAATAAAGAAAATAATTTCTTTTTAGATAATTTCGAATATGTATTTCAAAATCATTTTTTATGGTTTTATTTGGGCTCGGCCATTTTTAATGCCTGCTATTGCTGCTGTTATGACATTTTGCGTGATTTTCGTTTGTTTCAAACATTTAGTGGAAAAAATATTTTTCTTCGAGCTCATATTGTTTATCATCCTCGATTTTACTATTTCGCTATAGTGGAAAACATAATTCTTCGTTTCTTTTGGGCAATATCTTTTTATGTCGTAACTCATAATTATGTTAACAAAATTAATATGGAAACTTTGGCAGGATGTTTAGAAATGTTCAGGTAAATAATTATTTTCTTAAAAAAAAGCGGAAACCAAAAATTTTTTTTGCCTTTTATAGACGTTATATTTGGAATTATATACGTTTAGAAAACGAGCATTTATTTAACGAAGGCCAATTTCGTGCTGTGCGTGATATTTTCATAACACCAATTGAAACCTTTAATACAATCGAAATACAAAAAATGATGGATGAAGAGGACGGTGTTGTCAATCGTGCCAGTTATAACTTTCAAAATTTATCAGTAACAGATGAAGAGGAAGATTTTGTAAAGGAGTAAATAAGAGTAGGAATTTAAACAAGATATGATGTTTAATAAAAAAACAAACATTTAAAATACATAAAATAACAAACGAGAATTATTTATGAAACATTTTCTGCTACGCCAGAAACTAAAGCAGTTCCTCTTAAAATCCAAAAATCAGGTGGCAAGGAACTTTCCAACAGAATGGATAATATAAAATTGGAAGAATGTCCCGTTGTGGATAAGACTCCTGATCTGGATTGGGTTTTATATAGAGGCGCCTCATATCTATCAGCGACATTTAATTTCAAACACGGTATAAAACTTATAGCGGGTAATCTTGAATACAGAACACCAATTTTAGCATCGCATAATCCTCCTTCAGATGCTCGCCATTCTGCCGCCTCAGCAAAAATGCCATGAACATTAACGCTGGCCTCTGTGGATGGTGGCAAATTGCCATACAAATCATCGACCTTGATTTAATAAAATAATTTTATCTTAATGTAAACAATCGCATACTGATTTAACTTACAGATTTATTACTCATTCTTCTCTCAAAGAAATTCTGTTGGATTAAAAAATTTTCTGTAACTTTAAAATCGATTTTTAATTCATCTATGGGCAGCACCCGTTTGCGTGCGTGTGTTTGCAGCACTCCGGTTAAAAACGATTGGGGAAAATAAAAACCGCTGATCCAAAAAGATCTTGGATTGCCAAAATGAACCCAATTTTGTATAAAATCAATGCGCCTCTCAAAATCTATAATAAAACTAGGTAGAGGCTTGATAGAGAGAAAAGTTTTTTTCTCCCACATTTTCGGCACTAAATTTGCTAACAAAGATTGAAAAACTTCTTCTAGCTCTTCAGACATAACAACCAAACCTTTAATGGCTTTTTCTAAATTCACCATGCTGGAGTGCAATACACGCAAAGAATTGTTGTAACGATCCACTTCTTGAATCAATACAGTTGTAAGGGAGGGCAATTGACCTTTAGCATCGACCTGATGGAAAAAATATGTTTCTTTTTAATACAACTTTAATTGTGCGTGTAATTTACCTTTAAAAGACTTGGAAACATTTCTTCTTTGCTAATTTTTTGTGCTAAAGCTTCTTGTATTTTGCCTATAACATCCAAACACAGTTCATTCTCCTGAGCTTGACCTTCGTCGGCAGCTGATCTTGGTTGCCCAACAAGCAGAGTATTTATGAAAAAGAGGGTTTCTTTTGTTTGAAATACCAAATTGGCATTTTCATTCATGCCAAATATTTCTGGATCCTCTAAAGTGGGAAAATTTTGTACGTACTCTTTATATTCTTGTAAGGTATTCTTTCGGGGATCACGATAGTAAGGATCCCCACGACAGTATTTGTAATTGGGATCTAGAATTTTATCAAAAGTAAACGTTTTTAAAATTGTTCTCAGGCAACGAAGATCCCAATAGTCAGTTACACGACCGCCCCAAGTTATTTCACCGTTAATGTAGTAAATAGCTTGCCAGGGAATTTTTTTGGCTTCTTCACGACTAATGAAAAAGTCCAAGGTCTTGAGACCACAATCACGATCACTCTCATTAAATTCGTAGGTAATATTCCAACCCAATGCACCGAACTTACGTCGTTCTAAAAGTACAGCATGAAACACACATAAGCCAAATACTATGGCCCGCCATTTTTCCTGGAGCACATGCTTTTCAAAGTAGTCCACATTAATGTCGGCTAAAGCTCCCAGGATGTTTGCCTTTATGCCTTTCGGTGGCTCGTTGGTTACTTTAACAGAGTTTTGCAAAACACTTATGGGAAAGCTTTTTTGTGGCATTGAGGACAAGAAAAGGCGAAAGTTTTCATGGGGCTTAACAATGCCCAAAGTTATGTTACGTACGATAGTTTCCATTTGACCCATCCAAGAAGTGGCCAAATGGCAATTTTGTAAAAATACCCAGTGACCTAAACGCACGCTTTTATCTATTAAACTTTCAGCTAGCGGGCCTTGTCCCTGACCCAAGGATATAGAATAAAATTTATCAAGATATTTCATTTCCTCGGCAAATCTCAAGAAAGCTGCCATTGGATCGGAACCAGTTGAAAGTACAAAGATCATGGGTGTTACACAAGAAGTATCTAAAAATCTGAAACATAAATAAAACATGAGCATATAAAGACATTAGAAAAAAAACACCCCTATTGTGAATAGGAGGTAAAATTTTTATTCCCCTGAAATGTTCGTTTCCCTCCAAGTGAAAATTGCTATCATGGATTTTCCATGAAATATTTGTTCACTTCATTGAACAGCTGCACAAAATTAATAAGCTATCAGTGCACAGTGAATGTAAGAAAGACGAAAAATCTTAGTGAAAATTTGTAAATTAAAGTTCAAAAGTATAATAATAAAAGTTTTATTACAAAAACGTGACGTGCAAGACGCGTTTAAGCCCTCAAAGTTACCCGAGACATTGTTGACCCATTTCAACAAAAAAAATTTGTATTAAATTTTTTATATCTCCTGTAGATCTCTTCGTTTTGCATCCTGTCGAGTAAAATGTCAGTTTGCGCTACAGAAACTGATCTTGAATTAAAAAATGTA
Source organism: Cistogaster globosa (assembly GCA_937654795.1). Classification (NCBI taxonomy): domain Eukaryota; kingdom Metazoa; phylum Arthropoda; class Insecta; order Diptera; family Tachinidae; genus Cistogaster; species Cistogaster globosa. The sequence continues at coordinate 118,028,971 of OW569406.1, read as the reverse complement.
TTAATAATTTTAATATTCTAATTAAAACTAATAAAAACTTGTAAAATAAATGCAGTTCAACAGTAAAATTGAAGTGAACAAATCCATAAGAAAAGTGAAAAAACTTCGAGGAAAAAAATCAGTCATGATTAGAAGAATTTTTGTTTATATGAAAAATTGTTCATGTAAATTATCCACGATGTCAATTTGGGGAAAAGGGAAAACATTTCAAGTAAAAAGGTGTGAAAATTTACTTACACAACTTTGAGTTGACTTCCGGCTGCCGAAACTTCCGTAAAGTAGCGCCCGACAGTTTCTCTTAAATAACCAACAACGTTTAATAGGAATCTTTCTTTTCTAAACGTTTTGACAAACATAAGTTTTTGGAAATTCGTAAGTTTTTTATTCCAGTAATCGGAAGGTTCTGCTTTATTATCGGAAAAGCGATAAATCTGTAATTTGTATTTATATTTATAAATTCATTTATATGTACTTATGTATGTGTGTATGTGTAGATACAAACCTCCCGATTATCATCAATTTGTAAATAAAAAGGTAAATGTAACCTCTCGGGAAATCCTTCAAATACAGAAAAATTCTCTTCCAAGTATAAACTTGCCTCCCACTCAAGATCACTCAACTTTATGTTTTTCGGCTTGGGTATATCCCTAACAGTACCAACAACTCCGCGTGTTAGAAAATTGTACTCTTGCTGTGTAACGCGATCTTCTTGTCTCTCGATGGCGAGTGCTAAGAGAAAACTAAAAATAATTTTGTGATTTTCAAATAAACCTCTGGACACGTTATCATAGATCGCCTTTAACTCGTCCACTTTCAATTGTGCTATCCGCTCATTAGTACTCTGTTTAGGATGTTCTATACGTATGACGGCACCAAAGACTTGTGAGAAATATTTTAAACTGTATTGATACATTGGATCTATATCGGAAAGCATAGCAACAACAAAATAAAGTATGGCACCACGAGAAGCTAAATTACGATATTCTTCTCTGGTTGCAGTAATGACCTTTTCGGTTTCTTCTGTATCCACTAAGCGTGTGGCAATTATCAGGGAGGTTTCCTAAAAAAGCAAAAGCATTGTAAATACGAACAAATTTGGAATTTTGTTTTTCTATAAAAACTTACTTTGGCATCATTAAGGGTTTCCACCAGCTCCTCATCATCCAAAATATTGCCTTTGGAATTGAATAAAAGCTTAAGAACCTTATCTTCCAAAGCCAACAGTTGTTGTTTATCGCTATTGATTTTAACAATCAAGTCATTTCGTTGTATTTCTAAAGCAGGCAGCTCAATGGCCACAATATCTCTGTATAATTAATATTTCAATTCAATAAATTTCTTTTGCATGATATAAATTTTGTTTACTTACGATAACAATTGATCTTCCAAGCCACTTTCTGTAACCAAAAAATTAACCAACGTTACATTTATACATATTTCGGGTAAATAATGTGGATTGGCCATTTTTGTGGTCATGTACAATTTGAAATTATCGTCATAATCAATAACACTATCGCCCAACTTCAAATAGGTTCTTCCCTCAAATACATAAGTTTCACGCTGCAAAACTGGCCTTATAGATGGATCAATAGTTTCGCTTATGTCTTCCAATAGTACGGGATAACCTTGACGTATGCAGTTTTCCATGATTCGCAACAAGTGTCCGTCATTCATTTTCAAAACGTGTAAATTATTTTTCTTCTCCATATTTCTAATCCAACGATTGGCCTGTTCCTGGGGATCAATCATTAAGGGCCAGCGTAAGGCTCTTGTGGCATAAAGGCCATTTTCTACAGAGATTTCATCTTTGGGCAGACCATCAACAGTCCATTGCCGTATTTCATAAGCATCTCCTAGGATTTTAAGTAAATGAAATTCGCTGCTGGAATTTATTTTTTGTTCTCTACACTTTAGAACCCATTGAGAGCAAAGATTATCGCGATATTCCGTGGAGAAAGCACCCAAATAGGCGACGCAAGCAGAAGCAACTAAAACATCGCCTGGTACACTAACCAAATCCATTGTTAATGACTGTAATTATTTGTTTAAATAATTAACATTTCAATGGTTATTAAAAAAAATAAATCTTACCTCAACAGTTTCTTTCCAGCGCACTTCTTCATCTGACAGGGCCGAGGTTAAACGTCCTGCTCTGTTAATACGCCCATAAGTTAAATCAACGGCATCTTGTACAATTTTAAATTCGTTGCGCTTCTGTTCCAGATTATCTCTGAGAGCCTGAATTTTTGCCTCAACAGCAGCCAATTCCTTTTGTTTAGTCTTTAGTACCGCCATGACTTGTTTCAATTCACTTTCGGCTAATTCTTTGCGTTTGATTTTTGGCTCAACCACCTTGTAAACTTTTGCAAATTTATCCATCGCTATTACCCACAAACTTACTGATTTGGCCACTTTTGAAACTTTTTCAAATTTCTAGGGAAGTGTGAAAAATTATTTACTTTAAGTAGAAATGAAAAAAGAAAAACATAATTTAACTTACAGCGGGAACAAAATCTTTATGGTTGATATATTTGCCGACTTTTTTCAAGGTGTCCTCCTTCATATGCTCCTTATCGAATTCAAAAAGTCTCTTAATAAAATTCACATCAGCCATAATTGCCTTGGCAGAAGCCCAGGTGGGTCTAAAAATATGAATTTAAAAAGCTTTCGCAATCTAAAAAAAGTAATTATGTAGCTCACTTGGCTCCCAGCAGAATGCAAACAGCTTCCATACAAAATTGCACCAAGGCGGGAGGTGTTGTAAATGATTTCAATTCATTTATATCAGCCTTGGTAAGACCCTTGAGAGCATCTTCAGCTTCTCTTAAGGCCGGCATAGCTATTTCTAAATCTTTATTTGCATCATCAGACATGGCTTGACAGGCAGCGGCCTTTTCTTTTGCATTGGCCTCATCAATCATAACACTCTCCTTCACTTGATCTGCCTGTTTGGTATCAATAGCTAATTTTTCTAATAACGACTTCATGGTGGCCGATTTTTCATCCAATTGAGGCACCATAACCTCCAATTCTTTTTGCATTACCCCTATCTTTTACAGCAATTAAATTATTTTAGTATTTTGGTCATGTTGCTTAAAACTTACAATATCATTGGTCTCCAAAATCTTATTCAAGCCATTTGCAATTCTTTTACGTTTGTTTTTAATTTCATCGTTTTTCTTCTTCAATAGACTTTGGTACAATTTTAAAAGTTCCAAATAGCTGCTGGGTGTTGTGTAATAATGGCGTTTCATTTCTTTATAAAATAGTTCAGAGGCATCCTCTACAGTCTTCAATGACATTAAAAAAAGAAAGAAAAGAAATTAATAATTAAAAAAAAAAAAATCAAAGGAGAATTAAAAAAACCCACTTTATGCATAAACACGGTTGTTTTCGCTAAAGCCACACATTCTTCTTTTGAGGAGGTAATTTTTGCCAACAGTCCCAATGCTACGGAATATAATGCTTCGGTTGGCCAATTCGAGAACCAATCTATTGTGGTGCAATTAACCAGCGAAGGAAACATGCGACACCTTCTTCTAAAGGCATCACCAACCGGTGACATTGACAACACCACGTGCAAATTATTGCGCACCCGATTTATAAAGAACTTGTAGATATCATCACGACTACATCCCTTCATAAGAAAAGAAATTTATTTAAATTTTTTACCAATAAAAAGTGGTTGTTGTTCATTTTACATCTTTCATAGCGGTATTGCAGGGTTCACGAGCATCAAGTATAACCTTCTCAAAATCATCGCCTTCAAACAAATTGGGTACTTCACCCGAATTCAATATATTGTTAATGTCTTCCAAAAACTCCTCTTCTACAATTTGAGTATCGATCATTAGAAACACAACTGGAACATTGTCAATCTAAAGTTGAAATAACAAACACAAAGAAGTGAGTGATCAAAACAGAAGAAAAAATAAATATTAATTTTGCAAAATACATTTTTGTTAACGCTACTTACCCCAGCTTCTCGATAAATAACTCTCAAGTCTTCGTGAAAGATATTAATATCGTAATTACGTTTAAGCTCAATTTGCATACATTTATATTCATTAACATGAGCTGCTAGTTTTGTTAGCGACTGTTTACCCATACCAGCCACACCCACCAACAAACCATTTCCACGATCGCTTCTTAACAGTCGAGCCAATCGAACTGTATGCTCTAGAGCATCTTGAAAAAGTATTAACTCCATTCTCTTTCCCGTCATGGAATTAAAGTCCTCAATATAATCTAACAAAATACTTTCCAATTTAGAAATTTCTTTAATTTCTTCATAGACACGATCAGCTTTAGCTTTTCCAAATACCATAAAATCTCCAAATAATATGGGAGGCTCTTCATCTTTATACACTTCTTTCTTAAATTGTTTGAGACACACTTCGTGCATGATTTTATTAAAAGAACTTTTATCTTCATCATTTATCAAGCGATCGTGAAAAACTCGTGTAGTTTCGTGATAAAATAAACGCAACATTTGCATCTCCATGTTGTAGTGCAAATTACTGGCCTGCAAAATGCCCTGAATGCATTTAGAAAGATCTCTCAAATTGAATATGTAATGGGATTTGTCAGGTGTGGGTAACATTTCTTTTGCTATGCGCATATAAACCTCTACACAGGCATTGACAATGGGTATAGATAAAGCTCGTATGGCCGAGGAGAAATCGTTTAAGAATCTACAAAAATAAAAAGAATTATTTTATATTTAATTGTAGTAAAATTTCTTTCTTTTACCCTGTTAAAATGCCATTGAAAATGGTGGTTAAAATCTCATCATTCGGTTTCGGCAGCGCTAATAAAGCAAAATGTCTAACAAAACGTGGTGTTAGGGGATTTCTTCCACCACCAGGTGGTGCACAACCGCAGCCCAAAACTACATCAATTATTTCCTTCCAAAATAATTTCTCACGATCATAAAAGCCCTTAAAGTCTAAAAATTGTCTAAAGAAATCGCAATTAATAGAAAATGAGTGGGAGTTTCACATAAAAAGAAGTTTAAAAAAAAGCTAAAAACCTTAATAATTCAATTGCTGGTTGACTGCCGTAAGTGTCCAATTTAGGCATGTTAACATCATCTATAAACACAATGACAGTTTTTCCGATGGGTGCACCCAATTGATTGCGTTTACGCTTTTCTAACGGACCCTCTATCATTTCTTGGGTTCGTGTGCTGCTGGTTTGGGCAGAAAAATTGATTTGCACCGGTACCACTGACTTTTTCATTAGTTTTTTCAAAGTGGACACCGCTAAAACAGTTTTGCCCACACCAGTTTCACCTGTAAACATGACTGGATAACTGCGCTGAAATAATAATTCACTAACATATCTGCCAAACAAGAAAAGAAAATAATTATTTTAAATAAATTCTCTCCTTTCCTTTCATTCTTTGACTAACTGTCGTAATACCCACCCATATTTAGTGGTATCAAGTGTAGGAACTTGCATATCAAAATATTTATCCTCTGGATTAAACTCAAAGGTTTCCAGAATCATAGACCACGATTCCCAATTGCGTGTATTCATATTAATTCTGTAATCCCAAAGTGAACCTTCCTGAGGAAAACTGAAACAAAATCAAATGTTTGAATTTCAAAATGGGATGTTGTCTTTTCACCTACAGCATGTTTCCAAAAACTTACCTTACATGAGGTTTTGTAGCCATTTGATTTTTCAATAGCTCTTCAAAAACAATTTTTTTACTGTCCAGAAAATTGGAAGATAGTGACCAGAGAACACACCATACAAACATTTTATTAAGCAAATTTTTGTATTCTGTTGGCTGAATGTCATGCCAACTTATTTGTTCTATTAGCGAAGTCAGCAACTGTAGACACAGTAGCACTTTGGAACTGGTAACCTGGGCTATCAGAAAAGAGCCATGTTTATTTACCAAGTCCAGAATTGTTTCAAAGTTCTTCTCAAATATTCCATATAAATATTTCAACTGTGCATCCGGTATTTTTTTGGCAATGGGACCATTTGTCCAAGAGTCTAACAAAGGTAACCAGCCGAGATCATCGGGATCTACAAATACCATACCGCAACGTGAAACGGTAGCCGGAGAGGCTTGCACCAGATCTTGTACTTCGAAAACCATGTGTACCCAGGCAGTTAGTTTGATACGCTCCGAATTAGCCAAACACAGCATTTTATTATCATCCAGCACAGTATTTAAATTTTCAATCCACACAGCATCTACTGGTCCATCATTTACTATCCATTGATGTATTTCATCTAAGAGCAAGAGAGTTTATTTGTCAATTTAACAAAAATTAAGATAAACTTTTCACTTGAATGTTACCTTCTACATTCACTGCTACTCTAACAGCCAAACCCAGTAACCCATCTTGCCATTCCAGGGTTTTCGGATTAACATAACCATATAATTCATTCATTGTTACGGCCTTAGGATTCATGCACTGAATAGTAACTGGTCTAAAGTTGGGACCGGGCACTTCAATTTCATGTAAATGTCCCAGAGCAAACTCCAAGGCATGCAAGACAACTGATTTGCCACCACCAGTAGGACCCACTAACATTACACCCCATCTTACACACATGGTCTCATAGAGCTGTATAACCTTTCGCAGCATGGTCTTTTTAGGCTGTAAATTCTTTTGTTGTAGGCCTAAAATAATACTTTCTTCTAAATCAGGATGTGAAGAGTCAGGTAATTCGACGCCAGGGAATAAATCGCTTAGTATGCCCAAGAAGAGCATTGCATCGTCTGCTAAGAACTTGGGAATATTTGAATCTTTTAAGGCAGCAATCAACGTTATGTCCTCCCTTTGATCGGGCGAAGCTCTTTTAAGGGAGCCTGCCATAACAAGCACTGATTTCACAGCACGCATTCCAAAGTCATAATGATTCTGCTGGCTAAGTTGTTCGGAACAAAGTTTGTACATTTGTACCATTTTTCGGGCCAAATTTTTTGGTTCCTCAAAGCCCTCCGAGTAGAGAATTACCTCCGCAATAAGAGCATAATCCGGTACCATCATTGAAATGGGCCGAAACAGGGCTTTTAAATTATCTGGAAGTTCGGTACGGCCTGCATATCCAGGATTCATTGTTATAAATACGGCACACGATTTGTTTAGTTTTATTTCACGACCCTCAAAAATAAATCTAAAAAAAATTTAACACGCTTTTACTGTCTCAAAATAATACTTTTTTTTCAAAATAAAAAAACAAATTGATCAAACGTAAATTAAAAAAAAAAAGATTAAAAATTAAAGTGCTATAAATTCTGCCCTTATTTTACGTCCATAACCTTAAGGACTTTAATATTAGCTATTTAATTTAACTTGAAGTGAGTTTTAAATTTTTTGTTAAATAAAATTTAAAAAAAATTTATAAAATAATTATTTCCCAATCAGGATTTGAACCGTGGATATTATAAATGAATTGAAATTTTATTATTTGTAGCTTAAGGTTTTTGTTTATTTAATTTCTAAAAAATTTTAGAAAGAATAATTCTTGAAAAAAAACCGACCTCAAAATAGAAAAACTTAAAATCATATTTCGTTAGGACAGTACAACCATTAGGGCACCCTTTAATTTCTAACTTTAAGTTTGCTACTTGTTGACTCAACTGTCTACAACTGTTCAACAGTTTGATCATACACATAAAAAAACAGCAACTATTGTAACACCCTATAATTTATAATCTAAATATTTATGCTGTTTAATTTTCAAGTGTTTGTATATAGCGGCTCAAGCGATAGGGTCATATAGGTCAAGTTACTTTAAATATTGGAACACCCTTTAATTTCCAAATACAAATTTTATTCTTGTTGTTATAGTGGACTTAGCAATAAAGGTTCTTTGTAAAATTCAGCTATCTGTCTATAACGGTTCAAAAGTTTTGCCACATACATCAACTATTGGGACACCCTTTTATTTGTAAATATTAATTTTATACTTGTTATCATAGTGGACTTAGCAATAAAGGTTCTTTGTAAATTTTAACTATCTGGCTATAACAGAAAAAAGCTGGTCACATACATCAATTTACATTAACTATTGGGAGACCCTTTAATTTATAATTTTGAATGTTTTTACTTGTAATTATAACGGTCATAGTAATCGACATTCTGTCCAATTTTCAAGCATTTGTCTACAACGGTTTAAAAGATAGGCCTATACGGGCCAAGTTATGTCACTTTTAGGGACACCCTTTACCTTTTAGATTTATTCTCGTATTATTTTTTGCTACTGGGAGCTATGGTAATTCGCATTTTTTTTGTAAAGTTCGCTTTACGGTTTATAACACACTTAAATTGTTTTATGGGGACACCCTTTAATTTTTAAGAATTATAAATTATGTTTTTAAAACGGGACCAATCTGTAAGCATAATCTATCAAATCACATAAAATTTCCAAAATCGGGTCAAAAATGACTGAGTTCTGCAGTCACAACCATAAAAAACCAACATTCACTCGAATTGATAATCTCCTTCTTTTTTTTTGAAGTCGTTTAAAAATAATTTACAAACGTATGCGGTGTCTAAATTTTCTTGTTTTCTGCATACATTTGTAAATAATTTTTCTTTCTAAAATTTATAGAAATTAAATTAAAAAATGAACCTTAAGCTGAAAAAAGTAAAAATTTTGATTTAAATTATAAAATATTTGATGGTGTAGATATGAATCTAGTTTTACCATATTCCAAAGTTCCTTGTATTAAAATATTTTTAATTGGCTTAGTGATATTTCAATTTTTCGGTATTCTGAATTTTCGGTTTTAAATAAAATTTTCCTGGGAAGACTAAATTTTTTGGGTGAAAACTTGATAAAAATGTGATTATTTTTTTGTGATCTAAAATATTTTTCAGGATTTCCGACTCTCAATAAAACAAAGCAAAACACACAACCCAGACCGTTCAGGCGTAGGGATCCAAAATATATATATTTATATCCCTGGTCAGAAGTATTTGTACAACGGAACTTTGTTTACTAGGGTGTCAGACGATCAAGTTTTCATTCAAGTTTCATTCAAGTTTTAAAATTTCTCTCATTTTTTAACTAATACACTCACACTTTAAGAACTTGCTGAGAATTTGCTTTCATGTTTTCGTTCAATTGAATCTTTCAAATTACATTCAAGAAAACAGCTGATTGACGTTTTTCCCTCCAAATTTGTATTAAAAATTCTGCTGTCAGTGTTTTCTTGACATCTTGCTTAAAAACTTGCTTTGAAATTGCATGCAGCCTACGTCACAGCTTTCAATTTTTTGTGAATTTTGACAAGCAGTATGTGTAAATTTCTTGAAAGAGAATTGAACAAAAACTTGACCGTGTGACTGCACCGTTAGGTACTTTGCATAAGTAAATCTTAAAACTTCAATTAGACGTGCCATACCATAACGCAATAGGCGTAACCGTGGCCATAACTGTAATTATATTTACTACCAGTGAATAGTGGTGTCATAGCCAAAGGCAATCCTTATTTGTGTTGCCGTTTGACTTATCAATACAATGAACGTGAAAAATAAGAAAAAAAAAAAAACAGTTGGTACCTAAATTCAATAGTGAACTGAATATGATTATGATAAAAAAGCAAAATATAATTGATATCTGTGGTAACGGTTATGGCTATGGCGTTGGGTCATGTCACCAATTATAAAATAAAGTGTTTATAATAAGGTTGGCTTGAAGAGCTCTTTTATATGGTTATAGTTATGGCACGCTTGATCGAACCTTAAGGCCGAGCCATATAGAATCCGTCATACCTTTTAATTTTTTATATTTCAACTGAAAAGTAAGTTAAAAAACATGTTTTCTTATGAGTGTTGTCACAATCAGTACGTCTCCGTCAGCGTAACGTACGAATTATGTGCTTCTTCTTGTTTTGTTTTCGCCCTTGCTAAGTTTTAACGATTTTTTCTTCGTCAACAAAGTACTCATTGAATCAACCTCATTCGTCGTTACCTTGTTTTAAGTTAAAAAGGTTAAAGTATGTGCCCTGGCCGTTAATGGAGAAAAAAGAGGGAAGAGTATGGCTTTTTTGTACTTTTTCTTTAATTAACGACCAGGAATTACTTACTTGTGTGATGAACGTAAAAAAAGAGCATTGTGTAATGAATAATAATTATAAAAATAATATAGGCCACGTATAAAATTTATCAAATAATTGTAATACTCCATGACAATACTCACCTTTTGGCATTTATAACTTTGGCATTTCGAATAGTAATCAGCTGTTGAGCAATTACCGACAAAACTTCAATATCGATACGATTAAATTCATCAAAACAACACCACGCTCCACACTGCGCTAAGCCAGAGAAGAAGCGACCCATCATCTTGTAATCTAAACCGTCCGAACAATTGAATACCACACATTGTTTTGCTACTGCTTTGGCCATATCTTTTGTTGTTTCTGTTTTACCAGTACCTGCTGGACCAGCCGGTGCACCACCCAAATCCATTTGTATAGCGCCCATTAGACACAAATAACAACGATCAGTTAATGGAGTTAGAACTAAAACACCACCAGCACCTAAATATTCGTAATAATAAGGTATTGTTGCCGAAGTCATACAGGAAAACACAGTATCCGTTTCAACTTCCCAATAGAAGCGTAACATTTTTAACCAATCAAAATCGGAGCTACAAAATTTAAATTGAATTTGTGTTAGTATAAATGTAAATATTAAAAAAAAAAACAAATAAAAGTGCTATATTCGACTATGCCGTAAACTAGATTCTTTCCAAATGATATGGAAAATTCGAGGCAGACGTAGTGTTTGGCTCGTTGCCTGGAAGGACATGGACCGATCCAATAGCAAAATTTTCGAAACTATATCTCATCGATTGGAGTATTTAAATTTTCTCTAGCTCATCTAGTGCCTTGGCAAAGCTGATTGCAAAACGAACACGGACGAACAGAGAGACATCGCTTAATCGACTGCGCTATGCGCTATGAGTTCGGTAATGGATGTTGTAGAAATTAAAGATTTTGTAGCGCCATAAAATAAAACTCCAAGATGAATTAAAATTTTGAAAATTAGAAATTGTTGCAAAAAGTAAAAGTGTTTAAAAAAGGAAATAAAGTTTTGGAAAATTTAGTGTTTTCTATAAAAATCTTAACCGTTCATGATTTGATATAATTAAACTCGTTGTTAAAAATTAAAGTTATACAACCATATCACACGTTCCGATCAGAATGATTTTAATTCCGTGTTAACGATTCCGTTCGAATTTATTAAACCTTCTTCAGATTCCGATCATTTTGTTTATTTATAAAAAACGCTTTTAAATTTTAATATGGCAACACTATTCACACAAAAATAAGAAACAGTTTAATTTAGATAAAGAAGCAAAATAAAAGCAATTTCAAAAGCTGCAAAAAAAATTTGAAAGAAGATCAATTCCACTTTGAAATTTTATAGTGATTTAATTACGACAAAATTTTTCGACTTTCGTTTTCTGAAGAACCAATTTGCGGAATTAAGACCACTTTCTATCGGAATTAAGCTCTGTAACATGCCTGAAAAATTTTACTTAGGAATCGGTTATTGTCTATAGAAAAGTATCATCAAAAAGTGGAAGTTATTTACAATCTTCATTTAGAATGAAAATTATTGATAAAACAGTTAAAATTGTTGATACATTGTTTCTTCAAATCATTCTGACTGTCCCACAAGGTCCCAAGAATTCGATTGTTCGTACAATTACATTTAAAACAAACTCTTCTAGACGATAACGTTTATAAAGTGACGTTATTATTTTCCTTTGAATTAAAAAACTTACGATTTTACAACATTGTTGTCGATTAGCATTCTAACGGAATCCTTAGCATGCACATCTATGGTAATCAAGGCTGTTAAAATTTTTCTCACTAAACTTGTTATATTCTGTCGTGTCAAGGCCGCCAAAGCAGCTAGATTTTTCAAACACTTTGTTTCGAATTGTTTTATTAGAGCGGATTTTTGCTCATCATCATTTTTTGGATTGTCCAAAATCAAATGAATATCGTTGGCCCATTGCTGCTGAGCAATAGTCAAAGCTACTTGATTGGGATGATCTTGGAACCAAACATCACGCTCCTTATTCGGATAACATTGGAAACCAAAACGCATGGCTCTTTTTACCGATGCAAACATTCCGTCTTCGACTTTACTTAACCATTCCTCTACAGCTCCTCTGGCCTTGAGACCTTTTTGGAAGAACAGTTTTTCTCCTTCGGGTGAAATGAATGCTAAAATATCATTAGTGGGTATCATGTGGCCAGTGCCATCATCTTTTTGTCCAAATTCTAGACGATAAATGGCATCAAAACATTTACGTAAATGTGGTTGAACAGCTTGTGGCACACGAGTCTGTGCCAATATTTCCAGCAATTCTCCATTTGATAGAAAATAAAATCTGAAAAATTTTACACACTTTTGTTATAAATAATTCTAAGTTGAAGATCAGGAAAATATTTAATGGTTACCTGGGAAAGACAACTCTTTTAACTTCTAGATAAGCCTCTAGGCCGCGGGTTATTAAGTCCAGCAGTCGGTTATTTTCTACTAAAAGGTCATAATTGTCTTTGGAAGACATAACCGGCAGAGCCAAGGATATTTTTTTCGATGTACGCAATAATTCCTTGAAGCTTTTATCCACTGCAAAGAACATTCTAGCTTCTTGCGGCAGTTGCCTTTGAATATCGGGCGAGGCAAAGATGGCCTCCAAATACATCCATGACGTTTGACAATCCATCCAGACCTCTAAATTACACAAAACATGCAAATCGATATTAAATTATGTTTGAAGAAAAGAATTGTCACAGAACATAATTACGATCAAAAGTGATTTCAATTCCAGAAATTGGTTCCTCAGAAAATAAAAAACAATTTTTTTTTGGAATGAAATCACTGTTAAATGTCAAAGTCGAATTGTTTTTTTTTTTCAAATTTTATTTTTTTGTGTTTAAATTTGATACATTTAGGCATGTCACAGAACTCAATTACAATCAAAAGTGGTTTCAATTCCACGAATTGTTTCTTAAAAAAAAGAATTTTTTTTGGAATGAAACCACTGTTAAATGCCAAAGTGGAATTGGTTTTCTTGAAAAATTATTTTGAGGTCTTTAAATTTAGCGTTGTTTTGTATTCTAATTTAGATTAGCCTGCTTGTTACTTTGGTGTGACCAGTGTTGCCATATTAAATGTTAAATATATTTTTTTGTTGGATTTTTAAGAATATAAAAATCGATTGGAATTAAAATCATTTCGATAGGAATGTGTGATATGCCTGAATGTATTATTTATTTTTGTTGTTGTTAAACATTTTTAAAGCCTTTTGAGAAATATTTTCGTGCAACATACCTAAAGTTTTTCCAAATTGTTCCAATGCCCATATCCATTCATCAACTTTATGCTTAATCGGCGCTACATATTTCGAAGCTGCTATAGTATTTATATTGACACATGAATCATCCAAAATGGTTTGTAATTCTTCTGTGCCCGCCAATATAAACACATCCTTTTGATCACGATAAATAACAATGGAAAGATCCTGTTCCTTCCAAACGCCATCAATAGCTTTAAGCATATTCTCAAGTTGAGCTTCGCCGGTAGCTTGCGAAGATATTTCCATTAAAGAATTAGCAATATCCTCATCAAAAGCATTTTGTTCTTCGTATGTTGATAAAAAGATGTTTTCTTCTTGAAACAATTTTCGACCCAAAACTGTTTCAATTTCACTCCAATGACGCTGCAATAAATATTTTTATTTTTTTTTCTTGGGCATAAAAATAATAATTAAAATAAATTTTTCATTTACCGCTCTAAAGTTATTATTTCTTAAGTAACCAATAACTGGTAATTTCATTTTAAATGATTCTGCTGCTTGTTTTAAGACGGGCAATATATTGTTGGCTGGTAAATATTTTTCAAATTGTAAACAATTTTTAATAGTTTTTACAGTCAATTCCACCAAGTCGTTGACAACCAACTTGTTGAATTCGGTAGAAGTCCATACTTTATAGGCTTCTTCCCACTCTTCTACAGAGCTGTGAAGATTTTGACGTAAACGTATCTCGCTAAAAGCTTGAGTCATTTCATTAAACATTGTAATATCGATCTAAGAATCATTGAATGTTAAAAGTTTTCCTTTTCATTTTTTTGAAAGGCGATTGTTTACCTTAAACTCTTTTTGATAGCCCACATATTCGTTTGCTTGTTCTTGTAAATCTTGTAGACGTTCCAATAACGTTTTTAATTTTGTTTTCACATATTCTCTATCCGTGTTTTTCTATGATAATAAAACTTTTAAAAACCTTCAAATAAATCGTTACAACTTGTTAACTTACATCTAAAAGATTTGGATTTTGTGTTTCTGCATAAATTTCACGAGTTCCTTGGAAAACCTTTTCTATATCTTTGTTCAGGCTCTCCTCTAATTGACTTACAAATTCAGTTCTTTTAGCTTTTATCTCATCTAAGTTTTCACTAGTTCGATTAACGAAATCTTCACAATCCATATAATCTTCCTTCTTTTCGTCATCAATCGGTATTGCAAAGTCTTTAATGATAATAAAGAGATCATGGGCATAATCAACTTGTTCAAAAATAGTTTCCATTTCCAAATGTACAACATCAAGAAATCTTATATGGGCCACTATGTCCAATGATGTTTCTGGTTCAGTTAAAATGCGCGATGAAAGATTGTGAGTTTGTTCGGATATGTGTTCGATTTGTTCGGCTGCCAATCTTCATATCAGGAGGTTTAAAGAGTGAAATAATTTTTAACAAAAGTCAATTAAAAATATTTGTTTTTATGTATTTTACTTTGGTAAATAGGTGGCCAAGACATTTTGTAATTTAACACAGACTGGCGTTACGGCCTCCTTAAAGCTGGTTTGTGTTAGTTTTAATAAGCCCAGGTTAACGTGCGATAAAATGCCATCTAATGCTTTCACATTATTGCAATAGCGTTCACAATAGGCTCGTAATTTATCCAAATCTAAATTCAACAAATAAATAATAATTAATTTACTTTCAGAACTCTTTTAATATTCGAACATACCTTTTTCATTTTTAATCGTATTGGGATCAGTGTGTGTATCCACTTCATAATTGGTGCGTATTGTTTCAAATCTCAGGGTATAAGTTTTAGCCTTTTCATAAGCCAATCTTATAAATGTGAAAATTATTTTACTAAAAAGAAAAACATCAAATATTTCAAAAGCACATCATAAACGTAACGAAGTTTATTGTAGTGAAAAAAAAACTTACCGATTAAATTGAAATTCTCGATCGGTTCTTAGTAGAAAACTTACGTCAGGTGCCACACCAGCCAATCTTTCTTCCTGCCGTCCCATTATAGAGGGTCTTTAGATATAATTAAATATTATTTAAGATTAAGAAAAATTATGATTTGTTAACAACGAACTTATTTATTATTTACTTACTCCGTAAATTGAAGATACGTTTTGTCATCAGTAAAATTTTCGATATCTGTTATGGACTCTAATATAAGAGTCGATATACGATTAAAAATATGTTTCATTATTTCCCTAAATAAAAATAAAAAAGACACAAAATTAATGAAAGCTGAAATGAAAACCGCCCTAATATCGGCTCTATGCACGAATCGTAAACAAATTGAGTCTGTGAATCAAGATGACAAAATCTCCCCCAAAAGAAGTTTAAGCAACAGCAAAAGCGAATAACGTTGGGCTCAGTCTTTGGACTGGTTGACTTTCCAACGAAATAGTTTTGAATCAGTGATATATGAAGTGTTGCCCTGTTAGCTAAACAGTCAACAAACAAGTTTCTAGCTGGTGTAGTGGCTCTCATGTAATTTTAGGCTGTGGCTATCATCAGCTTAAACTAGAGATTTAGTGCAGTTTGTGACTACATTCGATAGCTGTTTGACTAAGTGAAATCTATCTACCTGGACTAAAGTGGAGTATTTTCCCATGGGCAAAAGCTTTTAAGAACTTATTACAAAAACCCCGACTCCGGTGTAACCATTTTTGTTTGGAGGCGTTATTTAACTAAAAAGTTGCGTTTAATCGGAATTTTTTTAATGCGGGATTGAATCCTAAAGACCTCTTATGATTTGTTTTGGGTCTTCACGGAAATAGATATTATTAAATAGATATTATTAGCAAACCTATCCAATCTTTGGCCCCTACTTTGCTACCTTGTAGGTCATTGTTGGTTCATTGGTTGTGTCGGATTTTCATTAAAACATTGTTTTTAAATATTTAGCTTAAGAGAGAAACGCTAACCAATCGTTGAAAAAAAGAATTAGGAAATATGTTGAAATATTTTTTAGTACGAGGGTAATTTGAAAGTGAGAAAAAATTTTTAGGAAATATTTTTTTTGTTATTTTATGAAACAGCTCCTGTCGACACAGTGTATCCAGCGATTAACAAGTGTTTTAAATCGATGGCGAATATTTATTTTTTCGGGAGAAAGCAAATAAGCTTTTTTTGTAGAGATGACCTTCTGTGTCGATTTAAATTGAAAAGATCATGTGGATTTAAATCTGGCCAATATTTCGATTTTAAATCAGATGTTTATCGTCAAAACTTCATAGGCATCTAAATAGAACGCAATTTTTTGGGCTAAACGGTATCTTTTTGAGAGCTCTATATCTAAAGGGTGAAAAGGAAACTTTTGTAGACATTCAGGCATGTCGATTTTGTTTTACCTTCTTCAGATTCCGATCGATTTTGTTTATTCCTGAAAAGTATTGAATCTCCACTATTTAATTTAAATGTAACAATATTTTGCACGCCAAAGTAAACAACAAGGCAAATCTAAGTAAAAGTAAATTTAAGAAATGCAAATAACAAAATTTCAAAGAAACTAAAT
Source organism: Cistogaster globosa (assembly GCA_937654795.1). Taxonomy (NCBI): domain Eukaryota; kingdom Metazoa; phylum Arthropoda; class Insecta; order Diptera; family Tachinidae; genus Cistogaster; species Cistogaster globosa. The sequence goes on along the minus strand of OW569406.1, from coordinate 118,012,135 downwards.
TCCACTTTGAAATTTGAAAGTGGTTTCATTTCGAAGAAATTTTTTGTTTTTAGTTTTCTGAAGAAGCAATTTGCGTAATTGAAACCACTTTCGATCGCAACTGAGTTCTGTGACATGCCTGATTATTAAAGCCGATACAACAAAAACTAATAAAAGAGACGTTGTATGCCTATTTCTTGAAACGTAATAAACAGAGTTTTGAAATTCACACAGAGCCTTCTATAGTTGCAATTAAAAAAAAAGAAGTAAATTTTTTTATCAAAGGGTGTTCCAATAAAAACGTTATTTTAACAAAAATAGTCTTATCTTTTAAATTTTTATAGAGGCACGCTTGAAATTTATACAGAAAATTATTGTCACATTGAGACACCCTTTGAATTATTTAGTGGATTTTTGAATTTAATAAAATTTCAATTTCTTTTTTATTGATAGAACATAAAATAATTTTTTTTTTCGGATTTCTTAGCGAACTTTTTAATTAATTATATGGTTTTAAGTTTATATGTTTTGATTTTTTAAAATTTAAAAAAAAATTAAATTCTTTGATTGAATGTACAATTTTTTGTTAAAAATAAGTGATTTGAGATATTTTAGTAAAAGTGTGATGATATTTTAAGGAATGCAAACGATACCGATATATCGGCGATACTTCTGGTTTTCCGATATATCGATATCGTAATATTTTACTGTCGATACGCTGATACTTCTTATACTTTTCTTTAGAGTTTTTTGAACAAAATATTTAATTTTAAACTCTTTTTTCTTTTGCATTAAAGCTATGAGAAAGAACATTTTAAAAGCAGAATATAAATTTCAAATGAGTTCTGTCGCATCTGAGAGACTATTTTCCACTGCAGGTCTGATACAAACGGATTTGAGAAATCGTCTATCTACGCAAAATTTGAGAAAACTTTGTTTTCTAAACAAAAATCTTATTGATATCAATTTTAAATATTAATCTTCTGCAATGTTGTTTTTATAAGTTTAATTTAATTTTGACATGATTTCAAATTCAATTCGTTGTCTTTTAAATCTTATTAATATCAATTTTAAATCTTGAGCCCATCTAAACTGAATGTCATCGTTTATTTTGTAAAATCATAAATATCGAAGGCGTTTTGTAGTTTGAAAATTTGAAGTTCATAAGCTGAAATCTATTGAAAATTTTGATGATTTGAATGACTCATTAAAAACCACTGTTTTTTTTTTTTTTGTATAATTGAAGAATTACTCTACTTGAGTTTTGTTAATTTTTACTTGAGCTCAATTTCAATAAGCGTATCGGTATCGGAATCGGTATCGGCGATATTTATTTTTGAGTGTCGGTATCGCATCGGCGAAATGGCGTATTGTTACATCTCTAGATATTTTAGTGAAATATCGACTTTGTAGTAAAATATATATTTTTTTAGTCTAGAGATTTTCACCCTATGTTCGGTTTTTAAATTGATTAAAATCTTTAGTTTGCAAGTACTATTTCTTAATGTTGGTGAAAATGACATCCATTTTTTGGTAATAATTTTTTATTTCTATTTCATTTATGGGCTTTAATTATTAAACTCACAAACCGTTGCTTCACTACATTTTTGTTAATAAGGAAGTCTGTATTTTTTAATTATACGAGACTGTTTCACAACTACCCTAGTTTCCAAATTGAGACGATATAAATATAAAACGATTTTTAGCTCAAATAATCTTAGGACTTTGTATATTACAAAAAAAAAAAAAAAAAAATTTATAAAGTTTTCATTTTTTTGAACTTTTAGCTTAAAACTTACTCAGAGGGTTCAACTTCAATGCGATCTGGTAGTAAACGAAAATCCGCGACAAAAAATGGACTCTGAAATTAAATGAAATAGCAAATTTAGTATAAAAATTATTGTTGTATCACTTTTCCCCAAACGGCATTACCTGTGGAGAACCTTCAGGCCGAGGTGGCTCCAGTTGCTCATGTAGTGTCAAGTTTTCTTTTACAATATTTATTGATGGACCCAAGATATCATGAACTTTCATTGCCTCAACTAAATCGGTAAAACTGTTGGAAGTTATTTTATGGAGGGCATGATACATCATATGATCACAATAGCTAAGAAAGCTAAATATACGGAATAAGATAATTGAATTTATATATAAAAGTTCATATTTCACATTTACTTTGATAGAATTCTGCAAAAGTTTCGCTTTCTGGCACGATCCATGAAACTCATAGCGTCGCGCATTTTCTTAATCGAAGGAAAATGATTAATTTCATCAGTGGGAAAGAAACCATTATCCACTATGGCCTTATAACAGGCATCGTCTTAAATGAAATTAAAAATACAAATAAAAAAATAACAAAAGGTTCAGAATTAAATTTTAAAATTCTAGAGATTAAGGATTTTTTTGTTGAGATTTACAAGAGAGAAAAAGAATGGCTGTCTAGAAAGACAGCGGGCACAAAAATATAAAAAAAAATAACATAGACATATTGATAATCTTATTTTAAGTCGGTTAAAAATCTCGGATATAAAAAACCTTTAGACATAACTCTTTCAAAAAAAACCAAATGAAAATTTAACGCATAAGATAATCGAGATTTAAAAAACTTTTTAATCTGACTCGTAAATTTTTTTCTGATTCCAATATAAATATGCGAAAGAAAAATTCGTTCGCATTAAAATAAACAACTTACACAGAACATATTTCATTCTATCGCGAAAATCTCTTAGCGCTGCCTTCAATCTTTCATAAAGTTTCATTTGTAATTCCAAGAAATAAAATGGATGCCACTCTTCAATAACTATAACGACAAAAAAAGGACAAAAAACGCACATCTTTATCTTATTTAAAAAAAATAGTCGATATTGTTAACACTTACCTGCCACATTTATAAAATTATTTTTTTCCATGTAAACAATATCACTGCGTAGCTTTAGTATGGCTCTGGCTAAATGCGGAATGGCTATAAAGAGATGCTCTTGTAGAAACAGGCGGGCTGAGTTTTGTTTTTTCCATTTAACCGTTTTTTCCCACACCTTAAAGCCTTTCCATAATCGAAAAACTGCAAATGTTCGAATTTTAATGATGCTTAAGAATTGCTGAAACTCCTGTTGCCATTGCAACAGTGGTGTAAAAAAGTTCTCAGACAAATGCCAGTAGGTCACACCATGACGACTCATTGTAAAGTATAACAATTTATTAGGTAATTCGTCCCATGTATACTCCTTCAAACTGTACGGAGTGAAATATTCGCTGGTTTTTGGCAACATATATGTCAAATAAATGAAACTATCATCAGGCATATTTCTCATACGTTCCACTAGTACATTCAGATCTGGTATTAGGGAAGCACCTGTCTTAATACCATCGCTATGACTTACACGTTTTACCTTCTTCTTCTCACTTTCGCCATTTTGGGTTAAGCTACTTCTCTTGGGTCTATCTGTAAGACGATGTGCTGTAGAACGACCAGATGGATTAATGATATCCAAAATTTTCGCTCGAGAATAAAGTTTGTCATTTGTGAAGCGAAAAGACATTTTTATGTTTTTTTTATGAATTAAAAAATGAAGTTTTTTTATTTTTTGATTTTTCTATAGCAACGAAGTTGTAATCAATTTTACTAATTTAAAGCTTTCATTATTGAAAGTAGGTGAAAAAAAGGAAAAAAAAAATAACTAAACAAGTGGTTGTTTTGGTAGCTTTCGTTTTGTTTTTGAAACAAACCTGTTGATAACATTTATTCATGATATTTTTTTATGACATTCATTTATACTTATTTTATGAATGCCCTTCTTAAACCAGAATTTTATTTACATAAAGTTACCAAGTCTTTAATAAAAGTTCTGTTTGTTTCACTATTATAACCCTTCACCACCACAAAAAGTGGAAAAAGAGTAAAACTTATTTTGTCATTCCGTTTGTTATTTTTACAATATCCATTTCCGATTCCATAAAGTATATATATTCTAAGTTCTTATGCATAGCGAAGTCCAATGTGCGATTTCCGTCTGTCCGTCCGTATTAGTATTAAAATCAACTTTGCCAAGGCACTATATGAGCCAGTGCAAATTTAAATACGCCAATCGATTAGACAAATTCTGCTATTGAAAATCAGCAAGATCGATTCCGATGCAGCTGGCAAAACAGCACACCTGCCTCGAATTTTCAATGGCATTTGGAACAATAAAGTAACTCCAATCAACAAATAAAAAAAAAAGAATATATTGGGCGATAAAGAATTAAAAAATAAGAAAACAACATCAACTAAAAAAATTTGCGCTCGCCCATATCTTTCGAGTTATGGACCTCTGAACTTTTCATAGAAAAGTACGGTTATGCGTCATGTCTTTTAAAAAGATGTCTCAAAAATTTTTAAAAATTCTTAATCTATAAAGAGCCGATGACATTTTATGTATTTTTTTTTAATTTGCCGGGAATTCTCTCTCGCTTTCCAAACCCCAGTTTTTATGCATTCCGAAGTCGATTGATCGATGTCCGTCTGTCCATCCGTGTTCGGGTTGTAATCAACTCCTCCAAGGCACTAGATAAGCTAGAGAAAATTAAAAAACGCCACTAGCCATTGAAAATCAGCAAAATCGGTCCATGCCCTTTGACGCAGTTTGCAAAACAACACGACTGCCTCAATCCAAAAAACAAATATATAGCGCGATAGAGAATTAACAAATAAAGAAAAAAACATCAAGTGAAGAAATAGGCCATATTTTTCGAGTTACGGACCTTTAAACTTTTCACAGAATATTTATTTAAATATCAATATGGGTATTATTTAAAAGCTTTTAAGAGTTTATTTTAGGAAATCATGATGCGCCTTGCAGAAAATACTAGAATTTTTTAAAAATGCCTAACCCATTAAGAACCGATGACATTTTTTTGTAAAATTTTATAAGTACTTAATTTTTTTCTTATTTTTAAATTCTCTGTCACCCTAATATTTCATTTTTTTATTGGCGTTACTTCACTAAACTAGATTTACATAAGTACATGGTGAAGGGTATATAAATTCGGCATAGCCGAATATAGCACTCTTGTTTGTGATACATCAAACAATTTAGTAAAATTAAAAAGCATATAAAGATATACATATATCAGGATGTGCTAAAATTTCCAAAGTTTGTTAACCGATTGAGTACCTACACATTTTTTTAGTATTTTTATTAAAATACACTACTTAAGTAAAGTGTTAAAAAGTAACAACATATTTGAACTATACAGGAAATCCTTACAAAGCAAAGCTGATGTTAGTTATGACATAAAGCAGAAATTCCTAGATTAATGAGTTACCATATTTTCGACAATATTTACTCTTCCCATTATTAAAAGTTTTTTAAACAATATGTATTAATATTGATCTGATACGTTAAAAAATGTGGTGAACAATGACACTTCTCTATAAGAAAATCGAAAGCCCATAACTCAGACAAAATAGACAACCGCTACTTTATGTCCTTTACATTGTTTTCATTTTTCCAAATCTCAATCACTTTAGCTTCGCTAAACCAGATTGTCTCATTATTCGATGAAACAATATTCGAAGTTAAGCCACAAATTATAATTTGTAATAGTATGTTTCCACGGCACCTGCTTCGCTCTCTATTCTTGCTTCACACTCCAATCGTGAGCGAATTAACTTGTTTCGCCATACAAAATTATGAGAGCGAAGCTGGTAGATTCATATTGAATTTTCTTGCAAATTCATATTGAATCTACTTGTCTTCTCTAATTTTTATCGCAAGTTTATATGAACTAGCTGTATAAAATGTAAACAAAAAGAGAAAAACAATGTTTAAAGCGGTGTGTGGATATGTGTTATATAAAAACAATTAATTTCATTAAAATTTTAAATGTAATAAATTACAAACAAACAAAATTAAAACGAAAAATAAAGATTTTGAATAAATTTTTTGAAAGTTGTATCAGTTTTGTGCAGACGTCAAATCGAAGCATGTAGCACGTGTAGTGTAAACGTCATACTTCGCAATCATGATTCGAAGAGTGAAGCAAGTGCTTCATTTTTCCGTGAAAATATACTGTACTGCTTTATGTTTTAAACAAAATCCCTATCATACCATCTCTGGGTTGCCATTTTCTAGTGAATTAAAAGTAAGAACACGACTGTTTTCACTCAGCTGTAATCTGACAAAACATCTGTTTCGTCTTTTTATTATTTTTAATGTCAAATAGCTTTTGCCACAGATCACTATAAATAAATTTTGATTTGCAATAAAAATCATGGATCAAGATATAACTTTCTCAGAACTATTGGAAAAGGCCGAAGAAAAAATTATTTTGGGTAATGAGCTAATGAAAAAATTGGATGTCTTTAGCAAAATACCAGGAGTACAAAAAGTGCAAAGAAAAATTTACCAGGAAATAAAATTCTTACAAAAGGTATTTAAAGCATCATCATAGAATTAAATTTATGACAGTTTCATTTTTTTCAAAAGGTTATTAAGAATAAAACTTTAAAAATAAATCATGTCCAATGCAGTAACTTAACTCACTATGAATTCTTGGTGAAAATTTTGAGCCTTCAACATGATGTTGTCCATGTGGACTGTGGTTTCCCTGTAGATTATCGAGAAAATCCTTTAAGAGTTGATATTGTTTGTGAGAATGGCTTAAAGTGGATTAAAGCCATTGCCCGTAATTCAAAGTCATTGACTGATGCTGCCCGCGGTGAAGCTAGTTATGGTGCTAGAAGTATAATAGATCAGGCAGAAGAGTTCGTAGAAGCAGCTAGCCAAAATTTATGTATGTTTAAGTGTCCAAAGGTAAAATAAATTATTAAAGACTTTTTTATATATTTTGTAAAAATTAATTTTTAATATGATTTCATTACAGGTTGTTTTTTATTTTAGCCAAACAATTGAAAATGAATTATTAATAACTTTGCAAGATAAAGGTGTGGAAATCGCTTCATTGCAACAACCTTCTGAAGTTGCAAACAGTTCAGATCTCACAGGCGTTAGTACTTTAAATTTGGATATAACTACAATGTTGGCGTATATAAGCAATGTTTGTAATGGCGCATGTCATTGGAAATTCCAGGAACCTATTTTAACCGAACAGGCGGAAAAGGAAAGAGAGTGCCCACTTAAACCTATATTAGATAAACTTTTTATGGGTAAGTTTTCTGATACGTAGACATACGATCGCTTAAATTTAAATCAAAATTACACATTTGGTTAAACACAAAAAAAAAAAAAAAAATGGACACCTGGTTGAGCAGCAGGCTGTTTTTATTTAAATCTTTCAGTCTTGCAGTTTAAAGAAACAGGTCTCTGTAGTACCTTAAGTTCTTGGACCTTTAATAAATATTCTTTACTATTTTATTTTATGGAAGAGAATGAAATAAATAAATTCATACATAGTTTGTTTTTATTTAAGATAAGCGCCTGGTTTGCTGTGAAACTGCATATAAATCTTTTGAAGATATTGTTTCCTTACTCGGTGGACCACAAGAAAAACAACGTGCCCAGGAGCTTAGAAAACGTATAGAAATATTGCCAGATGTTTCAACTATACCAGACGAATTAGCAACCATTAAATTTAGTGGTAAAATTAATGAAAGAAGTTTATTAATATTCTCATTTGGAATGCATATGAAAGCAGTGACTGTGACCTCAAATAAAGCCTTTGTACGTTCAGCTAAAATGCAGGTAGGCAACCATAACACATAATATTGTTGAACATAAATTAATAAAAAATATTAAAGGGTATCAATGTGCCCGTTTTTACACATCAAGCACGAGCCTTAACAGAAGTTAAAATGGAAACTGCCGTACCTTTATAACATACACAATAAGTTTGTATATTGACAACTGACTAAAATCAAAGGAAATTGAACTGTGAAATTTTATTATTAAAATATTATTATTATTGTGTTTTTAACTACTAAAAAAATAAATAAGAGTTTAGTTTCTTTTTAAAGCTTAACGGGACAATTTCTCTTTGTTTTCATTGTAAACCGTTTGCAAAAGTGTAAAATAACTCATTGAAGTGCTCAGTATGGCGGTAAAAGATTGCAGTGATAAAGTGGAAAATTTAAAGGCTGTTATTTTAACCGGTCTTTGGCTGCACATAAGCATCATTTCTAAGTTTTGCCGAAACTGTTTATTGGCTGGTAAATATTTCATGCTGCGAAAATTTCTCCACCTGGCTTGACTTGGTAAAATTCGGCATAAATTCTGTCCAGCATTTCTAAAGGTTTGTTTACACTTTTGATATTTATTAAAATCGGATGTTAAATGAAAATCTCCACCTTCCCAATTGCAGCCATATAAATGTTGAGCAGTTTCTGAAAACTATTAAAACATACTGGATCTTAATTTCCATAATTTATTAATAAAAAAAAAAAAATACTTACGTGTTGTATTAAAGAATCACCATTCCAACATAAAATATGAAGCTGTGAAAGACTGGAGGAAATGTAAACCACAAACTTGACATAGTCTCCTATAAACATATATTTTCCAGTTACCAACTGAAAGCCCACCATACAGATTAATATTGAGGATATTGTAAAATTGACCAATAATATGGGATTGAAAAAATTTTCCAAACGATTTGCAAATCTATGAGTTAAAAAACAAAATACATTTTATAAAGGAAAATAGTTTTCTCTTTCCGCACATGAACATACTAGTGGTGCTATACCTACTCTATTAACTTATTATGATCGTAAGCTATTTTATTTACCAGCTGGATGTAAGTTTCTTGAATTTCCTCTTCATCTTGTCTATTTCTTACCAATTGATATGCATCTTTTACTAGATTGTCAATACGTTCATGAAGTATTTTAATTTTTCCACATGTATAAGTTATAAAAAAGCCAAAAATTGAATCTTCAGCAAAGAGTGTGGTCACCACACATATTCCTGCGTACGAGGTAAAAATGTAGGTGGCCACATAACGCCAACCATGATGAGCATTATAGGGAAATAGCATTTTATATGGAAATGGTTTCTCTTCCGCACTAAGGTCTGTGTCAAAAAATAATATAACAAGTGGAAGGAAGCAATACATCAAAATCAAACAACTTAATAGGACAGTCATTACGCGAAATGTTCGCATTTTTCTTGAACACTCATCAGCAATAGAGGGATGATGTTTTCTGCAAAAGAAAACATTTAATGACGTTAAGGCTTTCTCTCAAAAAAAAAAAAAAAAAAAAAAAAAAAAAAAAAACATTTTGATATTAAATTATTTAAGAAGAAAAACTTAATTTTTTATCAAAAAGTATAAATATCCCTAATGGAGCCGAGTTTTATACAGCCAGTGACGACGGTCTTCACCGTATGACAACAGCTTATGAAATACGTAACGATTAAAGTGAAATTAAATAAAGCGGAAAAAAAGAGAATAATTAGCGAAGGCTGATACAATTTTCCTTTAGGGTAACTAGTTGCCATAGTTTCTAAAGAAGCAGAAAAGGCAGAGAATAACCGAAAAATCATCTGCTTCTGGAGCTCGTAAATGTATCATTTTCTTATTTTTTTTTTAAACTCTCATTTAGATTTTTTATCTGAAAATTTTAGTGCCGCCTGATATAAACATGGGGAATGGGTTTGCACCAAGAAATATCGGATACAAAAAATTATTTATTTATAAAAGTATTTGTTCATTTTTGTTCTAATAGCAAAAACAAATATTTTACTATTTTTAATTTATTAAAAATATTGAAGAGCAAAAAATGTGTTTTTTTGCATGATTAGATTCTAGTGTTTTATTTATTCAAATACAATAAACCGCTTTTAAAAAACGTATATCTTTTTATACCGTTCTTTAATGGTGAAAAAAGGGTACATCTAAGTATGTAATTTCTACATTATCCATTTCCGATCCCATAAACTCTGCCCGTCTGTCCGTCCGTGTTAGTTGAAATCCACTTTGCCAAGACACTAGATGAGCTAGGGAAAATTTAAATACACCAATTAATCAGACATAGAAAATTTTAGTAATGAAAATCAGCAAGATCGATCTATGACGTTTGAGGCAGCGGCCAAATTACCACAACTTCCTGTTGTTTTCTCATATTTGGAACAAATCTAGTGAAGTAACTCAAAAAAAAAAAAAAAAACATCAGGCGATAGAGAATTAAAAAAAAGCAGGTGAAAAGATTGGCGCTCGCCAATATTTTGCGAGTTATAGGCCTCTGAACTTTTCATAGAAAAGTACGATTGTGCCTCTTTATTTTTTAAGATATCAATATGGGTATCGTTTTAAAGCTTTTGAAGAGATATTTGAGAAAATAACATTTTTTTTAGATTCGGTGAAATTTTTATATAAAATTTTTTATAGCACCTTAATTTTTTCTTATTTTTTAATTCTCTATCACCCCAACATTTGTTATTATTTTTTGAGTGGAATTACTTTATTAAACTAGATTTATTTTGCATGAAAATACACATAGAAACTGCTTGTTGGGATTTTTATTTATATTTTTAGAATTAAACAAAAATTGTTTTCCTTTCTCCCAACAATTGTATACATTTCTATATCGCAGGCTATTTTATAAGAAAACGATCGTAAAAAGACAAATATGAAAGGGCATCTGATATGCTTCAGGTAAAGAGCTGTGTGTAGCTAAATCAACTTTTCAAGATTTAAGTTGTCAAAATAGATCATTTTATAAACTGTTTTTCTTTTCGAAAACTTACTTGGAAAATCTGTATACATTAACCCTTAACGATCCAATCACGCCATAGAAGCGACATATCACTTTTACTTACCAGGTCTACTGCCGCGTATATGGCGACAAAAATCTTCTTATTATTTTCATCACTGTTATTTTCGTTATATTTACGATTAGTGGATTTCTGTAAACTTCTGAACACTTCTGTGAATATACTTGCACAGACATGGGTGGTGTTTATAAAGCAACTAGTTGATCAGTTAGTAGATGACTTTAGTTTGTTGAAACACTTCGAGTACGCGATAATGCTGAACAAGGTCTTCAGCGACTCAATGGAAAGCTCCACATCATTCTCAGTGGGATTAAAAAAGACTGCATTGTCTGCTCAAACCGGTAGCAGGCGGAAGACGATTTTATTGTGGCACTTGCACCCGTAAACCGGGAATACATGTTGGAGATTGCTTCACAAAGTACCACACCCTAAAACAATTAGCCCAATCATGAATATTCTTACGGAAAAAAATTTTCTCAAGAAAAATACCTCCAATAATAAATTTCGTGAGAAACAAAAAATTTAAAAAAGTGGCATCATCGTATTTTGAAAGGAGTTATTTTGATTATTTAAATTCAATTTCACCTTATTAATTCAAAAAACCTACTTTTTTCCCTCGAATTTTTTTCACTTTCCGCAGTCAATAAATAAGGGAACAAATTTATAATAAAAGAAAAGGGAAAAGTGAAAAAACTCGCACGGAATTTTTGTTTATGATTGGGGTGAATATCAAATTTAAATCATTTTTCGATATGTCTTAACACATTAACGACCTACTGAAATATAAATATTTTTCTTCTCTTTAATTGTTTTAAACATGTTAAGCCCGCATTTCTTCTTGCTATAGAAAATAGTTTGGACCTGGCGGAAAGTTAACTTGAAATACCTCTGGACCGTTAAGGGTTAAACTTAGCAAAATGGAAATTAATTTCCCTTACAGCTAAAGATAAACTCGTGTTAGTTACTTCTAAAGCTTTTTGAGCTTAAAATGAAATTAAAAATTTTTTGTAAATTTTTTAAAACTGCTCCACGGTGGCTAGTCTATTTGCCTAATATTTACATCCATAAAAACTTTGGTGATTTAGAATTTTTTTTATCGATATTGAGTGCCATAATTTGTCCCCTGTTTTTTTTTTTTTTTGCATTTTCAAAGCGGAAAGACAAAGCATTAATTTTTCAAATATAATTCGATCTCAGCCAATTAACTGGATATTAACTGTTATAAGATTGCAAAATTTAGCCCAGTTTTACTTTATGTAGTAAATTATTAAATAAATTGAAGACAAAGTCATGAATATTAAATTTTCTATAACTGTAAAATACGAAAGTTAAATGTTTCTTTGACCAAGTTTAAAAAAAAATTATATCAAAATCAGTTGGCACCTGTAAAGATCATATTACACATTATTCAACTTACTTAACGATCCATATATCATCCACAAATTGTTGTATAACCTCCCTAAAAGACCGCTGATTTAGACGCATATGAAGCAAGCGAACAAAATTCAATGCTCCCATGAATGTCGTGCAGCAATTTTCCGTTGTCATCATAATATCTCCAAGATTATTGATTAAAAAAGCCGTCTGAAAAGCAATTGTTATGCCAACAGAGCAAATAACATACCAAGACCAAATTGAATACAGTCTGCCATAAAAAGCATTTGAATTAGTGGAACCCAGTTTTGCTTTATATTCAAAAGGCCAAGAGCCATTTAGTTTAAGCCAAACACATTGGCCTGGTATTTGATAATTAAAATCATTTTTTGGTTTTGGATTAAACATTTACTACTGTCGCTTCATTCACTTCCGTGTTTTGAAATCCAATATTTGAATTTTGTTTGCGATACCTCATTTTTATATCAATTTGTTTTCTGGTTGTCAATTTAACTAATAAAACAGAGTGCGATTATTAAGGATAAACATTATTAAAAATTCCTTTTTAACTTGAATTGCTAAACATAAAAATTGTTTGTTTTACCAACAATAATTGCTCGCTAAAGGTAAAAAGGGGAATAAAAACTTGAAAGAAAGGGAATTCTTAATTAAAAAGAGAGTTTTTTTTTCTTTCTGTAAATTAATTAAAGGTTTTAAATGTTTGTTGTTGTTTTTTTTATATCAAACAACAATTTTCTTTGTGTTTCACTAGAGCTAATTTAAGTTAAGGCGCCTTTGCGGGAACACTTTTGTTTATTTAAAATATTTAGACATAATAAACATTTAAACGTGTATTTAACTCGATAAATAAATTATAAAATAAGAAAAATCATCATCATATGATGTTCCATTTTAGTTGTCAGTATTAGAGTTACGCACAGTGGTGTGAAAATGATTTATTTTGGATTCAATTTGGTATCTCATGAACCAGTTAAGATAACTTAATGAAAATTAAATCAAATTAATTTTTTATTTTAAATTATAATTTTCTGGAACGGGGTAAAATGTCCCAAACAAAATTTTATTTTATTTTACAAAATAATAAAAATCACGGGGCTGTCAAAACCTCCCGGGGCTGTTAAAATCCCATTAACACTTTTTTATTCGGTGTTTTGCACTCCGAGGAATTTTACAAAAATTTATGGATTCATCGGTTTACATAAAAATCCTTGATGAAATTTGACTGCCCTTTGCTTCCTACGAAATATTACTGACGTCAAACACACCAAAAAAATGGCAAAAAAAATGCTACAACGACAATTCTATCAATGTAGTGGAGTAGCCTGCACAGTACTCAGATTTGAACCCTATCAAAAATCTGTAGACGGAAATAAAGAGGGGTATATCTACAGTAAAACCAACAAGCGTTGAAGGGTTCTGGGAGGCAGTGCAAAATAATTGGAGTTCCGTCAAAGTTGAAAGATGCCAGCATTTAGTGGATTCCACGAGAACACGCGACAAAGTATTGAAACCATACAAGATATTCTGAGTGAAATTTTTTATTTATTTTTAGAAAGATCACTAATTTTTGTTAAAAATGAGCTGAAGTGCTATTATTTGAAGTGTGTAGTTTTTAAGTTTTTTGTTTATATTAATCAGCGTATTGTAAAATGTTAAAAAAAAAAACAGTTAAACAAATCTAAACGGAGTCATTATAAATTTGTGCTCGGTGCTTTTATATTCATCGCAGCTGTATATATAAGTCGTTTTCTTCGTAAGTGGTACAAGTCCATTTTAAAATAAACGGAGATACTTAAGGGTTTCTTAAATATTAAATTGAATTATAGGTGTCTTCAATATAAAGGGATTTCGGGGTAACGGGGTGTAAAATAAAAACTAAGAACGGAGAGGCTTTTCAAAAATAAAAAGCCAAAATTTTTTTTTACTTAATAAAATACATACATTTTTGGTATTAAGTTAATTGGATTTATTCCGCCAGTAAATAAAATACGTCATTTTCAAGCCGCGTTTTGATTAGTACTGGTTAGATAGTGTAAGGTGTTTGTTGCATAGATAGTGCATAGTAGGATAGTGCACCATATTTTTTTTAAATATCAACATGGGTATTATTTAAAAGCTTTTGAAAGATTTTTCAGTAAACGCCTAAATTTAAAAAAAATGCTTAAGCCATTAAGAGCCAATGACATTTTTATGTAAAAAATTTTTTCCCTTTTTTTTTAATTTTCCGTCACCCCAATATTTAAAATTTAAAAAAAAAAAAAAATGAAAAAATTTTAAATAATATTTAAATTCTTATTGAAGCGAAAAGAGGAATAGTTTAAAAAAATGTTAAATTGAATTGTATTTTACTGTTTTGTAGGAGTAAGTTTTTCAATAAAAGTTAATCATTTTAAATATGGGGTAACTGGGCGGTCATTTTGCCAATTTTATTTTCCATTTGCAGATGAATTTTTTAAATCTGTTCATTCACCTTTGTTTTACCACAAAATCTTAATTTACTACAAATTAATTTGTACTCACTTTTCTTTACACAAATTTTTGAAATTGCTAATATCTCTCAAAATATTTTTTTAAAGTCAAAGGCCATGTATGAATTTTTGATTTTTTTTTTTAATATTTATTTATTAAATATTTATATATTTTAAATATTTAGTTTAGATAATAATTAAAATATAGTTTAACAAACTAATATAATTAAATTTTAACTAATCGTTTATATTATTAAATATTTATAAATAAATTTATAATCGAATTTATAATACATTTATTTTATTGATTATTAAATTCTCAATTAAATATTTAATAAAATAGAAAAGATTATAGACAGACCCGGATTAGATACTACAAATTTACATTAAAGAAATAATAAAATAATTTTAAAATAAATTCTTAGTGCCTGCCAATAACTTTACTTCCACCGATATCTTTTGACATTAATTTTATTTCGATATAAATTTATCATTCACAGATGCCATTAGCTGTAGACGATTCGTGTCTGCCTCTTAATGCCTTTCTTCAGTAAAAAAGTCAATTTATTTGGCGATATTGATACTAGAATAACGCCTAGAATTATGGCAAATGGAGAACTATTGTGCTTCGTATCGTATATGAAAGTATTAGGAATTTACATTGATAACAGATTAAGTTTCGATAACCATATACATTATCTTATATCTAAAGTAATATTTACCTTGAGAAGATTGTATGGAACTTGTCATCATTTCCCTCTTAAAATAAAGAAAAAAATCGCACATGCATTGCTAATGCCCTTGATACTGTATGGTATTGAAGTATATTCATTAACAAATGATTATAATTTTAGCAGGGTAAAGAAATGTTTTAATAGTATAATAAGATATGTGTACCATCTGAGGTATTATGATTATGTAACAGCTTACGTTATTGATTTTTTAAATTGCACATTTGACGATTATGTGAATGTTAAATTACTTACAATGTTCTACAGAACGGTTAAGTATAACTCTCCTACATATTTAGCTTCTAGATTTAACTTTTTAAATTCCATGAGAACAAGCTCACTTAGAGTTCCTACCTTTAATTTGTTGATTATGAAAAGATCTTTTCATTTGAGAGTTGTCCGATTATGGAATTCAGTAATCCCATACAATGAAAGGCATTTTTCTAAATCAACTAAACAATTTGCTAATTTAGTGTTGAAAAACATTTAGATCAGAGGTTTCATTGCTTAACTTTCATCTTAATTTAAAAATTTTCCCATATTTGTGTTAGGAAGAATCATAGGAAAAATCATGGCCATATACATCTACAGATATACATATATATATATATGTGTATGTATATGTATATATATATATATATATATATATATATATATATATATATATATATATATATATATATATATATATATATATATATATATATATATATGTATGTATATATATATATATATATAAATTGTACTAATTGTAATTTCACCTTGTAATCAGTTCTTTGGCCTATAAAATGGCTTTTTGATTGCATTAAATAAATGAATAAATGAATAAATAAAAATGAAATAAATGCGGACTTAAAGGCTCTACTTTCCTGATAGTGAAAAAAAATTAACAATCAATTTTGAGGACACGTGAATGGTTCGAAAAAAAAAAGAAATTTCGCTGCTGCTTCAGTTGAAACAAAGAGATTAACTTACAAGCAAGAAAGCTATATTAAGCTATGCCAAATCTTATACATGAGTACCCTTCACCATTTATCTAAATCTAGTTTAGTGAAGTAGTTCCAAAAAAAAAAAAAAAAAAAAATATATATTGAGGTGACAGAATGAAAAAAGTTAAAAAAAAACAATAATTTATTTTATATATAAATGTCATCGCCTCATCTTTAAAAAAATTTTGCATTTTATAAAATATCTCCTCAAAAGCTTTTAAATGATACCCATATTGACAATTTAACTTTTTTATGAAAATTTTAGAGCTCCATAAGTCGGTAAATATCGGCGAGCGCCTATTTTTCACTTGATGTTTTTTTTTCTTAATTTTTAATTCACTATCGTCCCATATATTTGTTTTTTTTATTGGAGTTACTTCATTGTTCCAAATTATATGGAAAAATTAGAGGCAGACGTAGTATTTTGCCCGCTGCTTCGAAGGACATGGACCTATCTTGCTGATTTTTAAAATATAAATATGGATATCATTTAAAAGCTTTTGAAAAGATCTTTTAAAAAATGTTAAACATTTTTAGAAATGTTTAACCCATTAAAAGCCAATGACATTTTTATTAGGGATGTATCGATACGCCATTTCCCCGATCCGATACTCAAAAATAAGTATCGCCGATACCGATATGCATATTGAAATTAAGTAAATATTAACAAAACTCAAGAAGAGTAATTCTTCTCTTATACAAGTTTTTATTAATGAGCCATTCAAATCATTAAAATTTTTTAATACATTTCAGTTTCTAAAATTCAAATTTTCAAACCACAAAACGTCTGCAATATTTATGATTTTACAAAATAAACGATGGCATTCAGTTTAGATGGGCTCAAGATTTAAAATTGATATTAATAAGATTTAAAAGGCAACGAATTAAATTTGAGATCATGTTAAAATTAAAGTCAAATTATAAAAACAACATTGCAAAAGATAAATATTTAAAATTGATATCAATAAGATTTTTGTTTAAAAAACAAAGTGTTCTAAAATTTTGCGGAGATAGACGATTTCTCAAATCTGTTTGAAGCAGACCTGCAGTGGAAAATAGTCTCTCAGATGCGACAGAACTCACTTGAAATTTATATTCTGCTTTTAAAATGTTCTTTCTCTTAGTTGTCATGCAAAAAAAAAAAGAGTGGAAAACTGAATATTTTGTTCAAAAAACTCTAAAGAAAGTTATAAGATGTATCGGCGTATCGATAGTAAGATATATCGGAAAACCAAAAGTATCGCCGATATATCGGTATCGGTTGCATCCCTAATTTTTATATAATTTTTTTTTTAATTTTTAAATTCTCTGTCACCTCAATATTTGTTTTTTGATGAGAGTTATTTCACTAAACTAGAGTTACATACGTGGTGAAGGGTACCTAAGATTAGACACAGCCGAATATAAAACTCTTACTTGTTTTTGCCCAAAATTAATATATTTGGTCGGTTTTTTGAAAGATACCGCAGAAAGGGACGATACATGAGTCTACTAGTACAGCGTGGAAAGACTGCATGAAAAGAATATCTTCGGATGATCAAGAGTAGTATTTGTAAGAAGTAAGTTGGGGTTTGTTATTAATTTAATGACTTTGAAACTATTTTCAAGTCTTTGTTTGAAAGGTGGTAGCAGTTCCACAATAATTGCTAAAGCAACACTTTTTTTAATTTAGTGTAAAATACACGAAAATCAAATATGTATTTGTTGTTTTTGTTACTGCTGTATAGAGTTGTTGTTGTAACAGCTCTGTTGCTGTCCAGATTATTTTTCCTAAGGAAAAAACTATCGTTTTGCACATTTGTTGCTGAGTTGACAAACTTTGGCCGAGATAGACTCGCGTAGTACCAGAGTAAAGACCTAATTATCGTGGAAACGCTGCAGTATAGTTTTAACCACCTATTTAACATTAGAGTTGAAACTCAATAACACATTGTCTCAAAAATTTGTTATTTGGTCAGGCCAACAACAAAAAGTGGTTGGCAAAAATCTCACCCAGTTTACTTTTTCAGTTTTTTGCATTAAAACAGCTGTTGTGTATAAAGCTTTTTAGGAGCATAAAAGCGTTAAATAACAACTATGGCACTAAGCCAAAGGCAGCTAAAACAGCTTATTTTCTAGCATTTGAACTTCTTGAAATGTGGACAAAAAAGAAACTTAAAATTTTCGCTAGGAAGTCTGTCCTATGCAAATGTTTTGATCTTAATGCCAGACTAATTGTAACAGCTGACAAATTTAGTATTAAACATTCATCGATCATAAGAATTAATGGTTAAAATAAATAATAAGCTCCATCTGGATTTCAGTATCTGCATGTAAAGAATTTTTTTTTTCGTAAGTTGGTTGAAACCATGGCGAAATCATGTACCAGGTGGTGGCAGTGGCGGATTCATTCATTTTCGCCGTTGCAGAATTTTTTTTTTTTGTATGTGAAGTTTGACATTTTCTATAACGACAAAAATTAATGAATTCGCCACTGCCACTACCTGGTATATGATTTCGCCATGTTTAAAACTTTGCAGGAATGAAAAATAATTTAAGCTTAGGAAGTTAAACAAATTACAATTATAAAGTCATGGCTTTACGTTACAGTGGAGTCACACTGTCAAGTTTTTTTTGTCAATTCTCTTGCAAGAAATTTACACTTACTGCTTGCCGAAATTCACTAAAAACTGATAGCTGTGACGTAGGCTGCATGCAATTTCAAGGCAAGTTTTTCAGCAAAACAACACTGGCAGCAGAATTTTTTTTAAATAAGAAAGCAAATTTGCGGGAAAAACTTCAATCAGCTGTTTTCTTGACTGTAATTTTAAACACTCAATTGAACGAAAATTTGAAAGCAAGTTTTAAAAGTGTGAATTTTTTATTAAAAAAAAAAAAAATAAGAGAATTTTTAAAATTTGAATGAAAACTTGATCATCTGACACCCAAGTTGGATGGGAGGGGCACGGTGTAGCTAAAAATTCGCCTAACAAGTGACAGATAAAACGTAAAAGCAGAGTGTTTTTTTTTGTTTTTTGCGTGATACAGAAATTTACCAAGATGTGAAAGTGATTGAGACATTGAACTGTAGCAGCCTTCTCTGTGGCCTAAGCGCTCTCTTAAAATTTCTTAATAAATATTTGCGTTTAAAATAAAACATAAACAAGATGGCTGGTAACAGGTTGACAACCCATAATGCGCAAAAAAATTAATTCGGATTAAGGTTTATTTAATTTTTTTTTAAGAAATATAATTTCAAGAGCTTTGTTTTCTTTACATCAGCCTACAATAAATATCTTCTACTAATTTTGTTTCTTTTTTAATTACTTCTAACACGGTTTAGCATTCCGTGTTTTATTTTGTCTTTTGAAAAGTACAAAAAACATTTTAAGAGTTGTCAACCTGTGACTGACGAAATATTAAACAGTGAAATAATTTCTTCTAAATTTTGCAAAAAAATGGCAGAGGGAAAGTTGTACCAAAAAAGAAAAGTTAAAAATTTTCCAAATTACTGATTTTAAAGAAATTTTGTTTTGAAATAGATTGAAATTAAAAACTTGTATTTCTTAATAATTTTTTATTTATTTTTTTTTGTAATTATTTTTATTATTCGTTTTTATTGTTAATTAATTTAATAATTATTGATAATAATTTTATGAGTTTCGTTTGTCTTGTTTTATTTTTAAGAATTTTTACGAAAAAGTTTCCTATTTCTGTTTCTGTTTTTATTTTTATTTTGAATGGATGTGTTTTAATTTTTTTATTTTACAATTTTCTTATTTTCCATTGACCTTTGCTTTTGGTTTTGCTTTTTCTTTTCAGTTTTTATGATTCGTTTAAGCAAACTGTTTTTTGTTGTTGTTGTTGCTATTATTGTAAATATTTTATTATTTTTTTTAAAGCAAATTTTTATCTTAATTTTATCAATTACTTGTTATTATTATTATTGTTGTTGTTGTTTTTTTACAATTATTATTCTTATTGCTAATTAAATCATATTAACTGTACTTTTTTATTTCAAGTGGCTAGTATTTTCTTGTGGTATTTTCAATTCTTTTTCATTAATAATTATTTTAAAATTTTTGTTTATTTTCTTTTTATTTAAAAAAACACAAAAATCTTTTAGTTAAAAAAGATTAAAGTTTTCTTTTTTTATTTTGATTTCCATAGTTTTTGAATATAATAGATTTTCTTTGTTTGTTTTTTTTTTTTTTTTTGTTTTTTTGTAACTTCATTTGTTTAACTGGTTTTAACAAAATTTTACTAATAAAATACATTTTTTTTACTTTATTTTTTTAATTTTTTTTATTTATTTTATTTTTTGTCTTATAGGCAGATGATAAAGTTTTAATTCAAATCTCTTTCAATTATCCATTTCAATATTGTTTTTTTTGGAAACTGCAAACTTTTCTTGCAGTTGAAACTATTCAACATGCAACGCTGTCGATTTGTTCAGCCTTGAAACAATTTAATCGAACCTGTATTTGACTTAAGACAGGCATCGCTGCCGATGATTGAATATAAAGCTGCCAGAACATTTTTCTTTGTACAACCACGTATGTATAATTTTTGATTTTATAATTTCAATTTAAAAAAAAAATGCCATCCATTGCTCCACTGTACGTATATTTTCATCTTGAATTAAATCATCGAAATATTCACAAGGACAAACAGAAAATTATTTTTAAACAGAACAACGAAATTAGTCTATGAGAAGAAAATCATGAGCAAAAAAAATGGCGGTAGTGAAATGTATAAATTTTTTGTCAAATGCCACGCCTTTTTCTTTGTTAAAAAAAATTAAATAAAAAATAATTTTTCTAGCAGAAGGGTGATGCTTTTTAAGCCCTACAAAACTTTGAATGAAAAGAAAGACAAACAATTTAATTTTAATATTAAAAAAAAAAAATTTTTTTTTAATTATTTTTAATTTTTTCCCAATCAGGGATTGAATCGAGGAATATCATAAATCAATTAAAATTTACTTTTTCGGCTTTAGTTCTTTTTTTAATTTAACTATTAGAAAGAAAAATTAATTTTTAAATGCATGCGAACGTTTTAGAAAGAAAGCAATAAAATTAGACGCTGGCAGAATGTAATGATGCATTTTCAGGACCGCCAAATTCCTCATCAGCATTTTTTCTTTCTAAAAGTTAATTTAAAAAATGAACCAAAACCAAAAAAAATAAATCTTAATTGATTTATTTTTTTTTAATTCAAAAGACATTAACATTTGTGAATTATGTCGGACATATATCCAACGTGACTATTCTAGACGAAGTGCATTCTGGACGTTCAATTTTAGACCACTATTTCGAACACTGTCATGGGTAACATCCAAGGCCTTAATTATTGGTGGTTTATGAGTACAAACATGGCCTCACAGGAAATAATGGAATGGTTGACAGTTCAATTCCTTGAAATAAATTTTTTGCTAAATTTAAATTCGAACAAGGCGATGATTGCAGACGGCTTATCGCACCAAGCGTCATGTTACACAAATTATTAAACAAAAAATACTGATCCTGATTCGCAAACGATCTTCATCAGTAGTAACGCAAGTTCCGGCGTCATTTTAAAGGAAATTTGGTCCAATAACGGTATCAGTGCGTAAAACGCATTAGTGGACGTAATGGTTTTTGTAGGCTCTGTGAAAATCGGTTCAACTTCATATGCGTCTCATCGCTAAACACAATTTTGCTATCAATGAATTGAATTGATAACCGATTTCCAAAGTATATGTGGATGACTTGGTAGCACTGTTTAAGCTTTTAACTATTCATGATGAATTGATAGATTCTACTTGACATAAGCTTGCAGAGCCTAAGACTTCGTCCGCGTGTCATTTATATATTTTTTTTTAAATTCAAATTTAGAAAAATGTGTTTTTAAATATTTATTTAAGAGTTTTGTACACAATGTTTAAAATTTTTCATCTATAAAAATGAAATGAGCTGATAACTGTTTTAATACCATTATAACGGTGAAATTTGGTGCTTTCACATTGGTACCTCTAATTTCTCTACGAAATTACATATTTTTATGAAATAAAAAGTATTCTTTATTTAAACAAAAGTTAAGGAGGTCCTTTAAAATTTTATTCAAATCCATCCCGCGGTTTTTACGTGATGCGATCACAGACAAACAGACTAAAATTCCAAAAATAGCTTTTTTGTATTCGATATCATTACTATCTACAGCAACACCAAAATTTATTTTTATTTTTTTTTTTAAATACAAAATTCTTTTTCAGTAAAGAAATTTCAAGTTCAATTATCATTTAAACCCCGACTATTAGTTACAACATAGAAAAGTTGGGCATTTCAATTTTAAATAAAAAACTGTTGAGGTAATTAAACTTTAAAAGCAATAAATAAAAAAAACCTGAAAGCTCGGCAGTAACATTTCTATAACACAAGAGTGTATGTACTAGAAGTATAATGTTTGTAGGACGGCAAATTAAGGGTTTTTTTCACGGACCATCACTCAAGGGATTACCCCTATTTAAGCCACGCTTTGTGCCAGATCTAGAAAATTAGATTATGGGAAGGAAGATAGATAGATATTTGTTTTTGGGCATTCGATTTGAATTTTCCTACATTGAAGGTGGCAGGAAAGACATCAGCAGGCTAAAAAACTAATTTCTCTAGAGTGCATAGTGCGATTCACTTGCCAATTGACCTTAACTGGAAGAGCTCTTAATGAAAAGCGTGTTGTACGCTAAAACGTGTGGATATCTCGTTAGAACACATTCCATTTAGTATAAAATAGCAAGTCACAACCTACATTGTGTCGACGAGTCGTTAGAGTTGGATATCCTACTGAAACCTGTAAGCCTCTTCGCCCTCCTTTGTACGCGATCGAGTAACTGCAAAATAGACTTTGAACCACCGGACCATACATGAATGTTGTAATCAATTCTCGGCAGGATGTACGTGATATAAATAGTAAGATCACATCGAGTGAAATATCTTTCACGCCGCTTTTTTTGAATCATGAAAAGTGTGTTTAGCCCATTGAACATCACACTGGATTTTTATACCAAGAACATCAGTGTCACATTCCTTAATATTTATGCCACCCAAACTTACAGTTGAAGCACCATTTTCGGTCGAACTTTTGTGTGTAATTTCGACTCAATTTGGATGCAACAAACATTGTCATAACTTTGGAGCTGCTATTGCGCTTCGACTTTTAAGTTAAAGACCGATAGAAAAACTTGTTCAATTAGCAAAAAGGCAATAAACACCTAAAGAACATGGAAAGCAAGAGAAAAACAAAGGAAATCTAGAGACATCCGAGTACGCAGATTGGGATTCACCAGAACTAACTATTATTACATATTCCCTTCAACATTTATCTTGCGAAGCTTTCTACCACCACCTCAAGATTTAAAGTGCCAAAATCTCACAATACTTGGCCACCATCTTAGAATTTTTGCAAGAACGTGGACTTTCATCTATCACCTTCAAAGTCCTCGGTATCCTTTATTATTTAATGGACTAAAGAAGGACGGAATTGAACATCTCTGTCAAGAGCCGACAGAATTCAGAATTCAAAAATCTTAGGCGCAGTTTTTAACAGTCTCCTTTAGTTCTCATCTCACGCCACATATATCGACCACAAAGTGAAAATTTGGAACAAGGCCATTAAAGTACTCTCTGGCTGCTCTTTGCAAATGAATAAAGGGATCGTTGTGACAACATACAAGGAAATTAGTTGCTCTCTTCTTAATAATGCTGCCCCGATATGAATCCCATTCCTTAGCGTCACCAAATGGCTTTACAAACTGCACAAAATAGTACATTAAGAATCTCTACCGGATGTTTTAAGATGACAATTGCGGATCATCTACATGAGGAGACCAGAAAGCTGCCTAGTCAGACTGCACAATAAATTACTGATCAAGCAATTCCTAATGGCATTTCACCTGCCCAGCAACCTCAACTACGAGGTTATAAGTCGAGATCGCCCCACTTCGGCACATCTGGCAGAACTTTAGGCGATGACATGCGGATTATTATTTCAGCTACAATAAACCGAATGACAATTGCAGATACCCAAAAACGATTGCATCAAAAGCCGGTCTTAGAAGCTATAAATGGCTATAGATGCAAAAAAGTCCTAAATGAACCTCCCCCCACAATTTAGGAGAGGCTTTTGCCCAGGCAAACGATATCAGTTGTAGCACAATTAAAAGCCGGTTGTTGCAGTATCCTCAAGTGTTACCATAAACGAACAGTTCCCGGCACTTTAAATTGTTGTTGTTGTAACAGCTATGCTGCTGACGAGAGTTCTTTCCTAAGAAAAAAACTTTCGGTTTGTAAAGCTGTTGCTGGGTTTACAATATTTGGCCGAGAAAGAATCGGGTCGTTTCTGTGGGTGCAGTAACCTCAACTGTTATCGTGAACGAAAAGTTTCTGGCACTTTAATTTGTTGCCCTACCTGCCTCCAAAGCCTTCATGACACAGTGTATTTATTTAATTGTCCCAATAGGTCAACGAATTTGCGAGCGATTGAAGTTGCACAGTTTCTCTAACTCCCTGTGCCACTTAATGACACATACACACATAATTTAGTTCTTTTTATATCTTTTACAAACTCTCGACAGCAGCAGAGCTAGTAAAACAACAACTATAAGCGATCGAAATAAGTGGCTTAAATACTCTACTCAAATCAGTGGGGAACTGAAAGAAACATGCGAAATAAGTGACACTCTTCAAATCTGCGATACTAAAAGTAAAAATGGAAAATATAAAAATTAGAAATATAAATCGATTTTTTTTTCTTTTTTAAAGAGAAGTAGCACTTCAGAAAATAATAACTATTTAATTAGTGTGTAACCGTGCTATATTCTTTAGGAAATGGATAGAGGAGAAAAAAGAACAGGTGGTGAAAGTAAATCCGTTTTATTAGTTATTTTACTTCGACGGCGAATGTAGAAGTACCGACAAAGGAGGCTGCATGTTGTATTGTTAAATTCTGATTATGTATTTATACCATTAAACAGAAAAAAATATTTAAGAATAATTAAGGAATTTAAGGGATGTCTGATAGTTTTCTGTTTGGCCATTTTGTTTCTGTCATTAAAGTGTAGAATTTATAAAATATTCGGCTGAATCGCATTAATTTCCATCATTTGCTTTCTTTTTATTTTTACTTTTCATTTTATTAAATATTTTTTTTCGTATATAAATATTTATTTTGTTTTTGTTTATAATTTTACTAATTATTTTAAATTTTAAAAGGCTTAAAACATTTAAAAATAAATTTCAACAGAATTATCTACATAAAAAATCTTTCTTTTTCTTTCTTTCATTTTAAATATATTTATATATGTTTTGTTTTTTGTTTCCATTTTTAAATATTACACATTTTTTTTTTAACATTTTAATAATTATTTAGTTTGTATTGTTTTTTTTTTTAACCAGAAAAAATTTTATTTAAATTAAAACAAAAAAACTTTTACATAAATATTTATTTAGTTTGTATAGTAATAATAATAATATTAATATTTTTATATTTATATAGTACACACAATGAAATATATATTTAAAACTATAATTATTATTATATATATAATTTATTTATAAAGTGCGCACCAAAATTAAAGGGTGACTTACTTATTTTTTGGTTTGTGCAGGCAAAAGTATTTCGATCTAAAAAATTAATGTTGCTTGAAAGGTGTTTTATTTTATGTTTCTTAAACTATGGCCAACATTATTCTACTCTTAATTTTCGTTAGGCCAATAATATAAAATTTAGGGTTCCCAAAGGCGCCTTAAATTTTTCATATTTATTTTTTTATGATTGCTTTGCACATAAAGTGGGAAATAACATTCAAGAATTAAATTTATGATTTAATGATTTTCTTTAAAGACTTTTTTTTAAAGAATATTAATTTAAAATAAATGGTACATTTTTAATTTAGAAGTGTTTTCTGTGTTAATATGGAACTTAAATGCTTAGAAAGCCAAGTTGCATGTGCAACAAGTTTGTGCCGAAAACCAATCAACATCAGTACATAAACGGGTGAGAGTTAATGATATAATTTTTTAAAGAAGAAATTTGGCTAATTTTATTTACAAAATAAACAAAAAAAAAAAAAAATAAATTAAAAAAAGATAATGTTGAAAAAATGAGCCGTTTGTTTTAAAAGTGGCATAAGTCACTTTGCTTTTAAGCTGAGGCTTATTTTTAAAGGTTTGTGTTTCACAAGTTTTAAATAAATTCAGAAATCTCGAGAAGACATACTCGCACTTATTATCTCAGGATGCTTATAATTTTCCCGATAAAAACTTCGGTAAACATAAAATAATAGCAGCTCTTAACATTTAATTGTTTCTTTAGAAAAAGTGACTAATACCACTTTCCAATAAAAAATTCGGTCAACATAAAATCATAGCAGCAAGTACCTCCAAAAAGGCAAGATGTCGGCGGCGGATGGAGAGCTGTTGGCGGACAAGAAAAGCGGTGAGAGGCTGGGACGAGCTAGAAGGACCGTGGTCAGTATGTGGGCGGCAAAGGATGTAGGCCGTGTGGTAGAGGGAATGAAGGAAGACGTGAAGTCTGTGGAGCGTGAGATAGACTTGCAAGCTGATGAAGAGGCACAACGTGTCGCGGTAGCAAGAGCTATCGTGAGCACCGGCATTGTGGCAGCTTCTCATCAGCGTGGGGTCTGTCCCCATTGCTTCATGGGCGCTACCGAATGCCCCCTCCCTCTTGAGGAAGGAAGATTTGCCGCACAATCAATGGACGAACTGAGGGCGATTGATTTAATGCGCCTGCTTAAGAGAGACAGTGCAGGGTTCTTGCAGGCATGAGTTGCAATCCATAACCGTGAGCAGCACTCGACCAAAGGCAACATCGAGTTTACAGTTCTGGGTGATAGACAGAGGGATGAGACGGCTTCGCTTGCTGTTGCCCGGGCATGGGGGATACACCCGGTGAGGACTACATCAATCGTACGTTGTTGCACTTTTTAAATTTTTTGATTTTTTTTAAAGCATTTGAAAAATTCTTTAATAAAGAAAATTAATATCTGTCTTTTAAGCAGCAGTAAAAAATTGCTAAAATACTTTTGCTTAAAAACACAAAAGAAATAAGTATGGGACCTTATCATTTTGTTGCGCACCTCGTTTAATATTTTTTTTTTTCAATTTCTTTATTTAAATATTTTAAACATTAAAGCAAAAATTGGCTTTATTTATGCAAATTAATTTTAATTTTAATTTCAATTACTTTTGTTTTGTTGTTAACAGTTTTTTTATTTAATAAATTTGCATTGTTTTTTTTTCTTTTATATTTTAAAATTCTTTGTTTTCTGTAAAATTTTCATATTTATTTTTGTTTGTGATTTGAATTGAAAAAAAAAAAGAAAATATTTCAAGTGGTTTTGATTGTGTCTGTATGGGGTATTTGCAATTTTTTTTTATTATTATTAATATGTTTGTTTGTTTGTTGGTATTGGTATTTAGTTTGTTGGTATTTGTAGACAAAACAAATAATGAAGGTTTTTTTTTTATTGTTATTGTAATTTTTTCTAAATTTGATTTGTTTTTTTTTTTTAATTTATTTTAATATTTTCACATATTTTCTCTGTTTTATTATTTTATTTTAATTAAAATTATTTAATAATTTATTTATTTATATATATTTTTTTAAAATTAAATTAATTATTTCAAGCTAAATTCTAATGTCTATAATTTAGTTACAAAATACAGCAAGTCGTTGAACAGCATCTACTAGAACCTCCTTTACTTTTTTGTCTTTGATCTGGAAATTGTAAAATTAAATTTAAATTGAAATTTTTGAATCTTTTATGTTTTAATTCTTTCAAATTTCTGAAAAAAAAATTTATAAACAAAAATACCTTGCGAATTGGGTTCTGGCAAATTATCACGCGGTACTAAATGCATAACAGTCGTTTTGCCCAAAGGTAGTCCCAGTGCACCCAAGGTAACGTTACAATGTAAAAATCGACCTTGATAAATGAGACGCAATATTTCAGCTTTAGAAACAGCTTCACGCTCCCAGTCTGTAATTAATAAAAAATAAATTGATAAATTTATTTAAAGTTTCATTTTGGTATTTGTTTTTTATTTGTTTTTAATTTTTTTTTTTTTTTGACAAATTATCTTTAAAATACCTCAACATAAATTCAATTAAAATAATTGTATTTCGTTTGAAATATAAAATAAATTAAAAACTCCAGCGAATTAAAGGTATGAAAAAATCGTAACGATTTAGTCTTTTAACAAATCATTAAGCTTAAAGCGAAAATCGAAACAGGATTTTTCTGGCCCAAAAAAAAAATCGTCAAAATGACCATAAAATCTTGTGAAATATGTGGAGTCCAACAGCTCACTTAGTGACCTTTATTCGGCTTGGGTAGGATGCGCTCTACGGGTGACTTATGCTGTCAGTCCGTTTACCATTTCAGCAAAAGTGAGGTGGTGGCTTTAAATATTTTCAAGGCATTTGATAAAGTGTGGTATGGTGCACTCAGATCAAAATTTATTGCTTTTGGTGTCGGTGATAGTTGCTCTCGACTAATATCGAGCTTTCTCATCAAACGAGTTCAAGCTAAATTTAGGGGTACCGCAAGGTTCCGTCCTTTCCCCTACCCTATTTCTTATTTTTCTTAATGACCTCCTACGTGAGACTTCTAGCACTATTTATTCTTTTGCAGATGACAGTAGCATATGCCATACATTTTCGTTTCGCAATAGACCAAGCCTTTAGGAAATTGTGGCTATAAGAAACCGCATGGGGACGATACCCTTAATCGCGACATTTTGGTAATCTCTGAATGGGGCCTAGCGAACAGGGTTAAATTTAATGCTCATAAAACCTAATATTTCATCTGTAATTATGGGTGACATATAGATTAAGGCATCAGAAGCTCCTGATGTTCTTAACATGAAAATTCAATGCGATGTTCGTTGGAACAAGCATATTTTTCATGTCGCAAAAGAAGCATTCAAGTGCCTGGGTTTCCTGAAACGCCATTTGATCTCCTTGCTATCTATATGTCACCTTTATCAAACCGAAAATGCAATACCACTCTCATGTATGGGTCGGTGCTTCAAAGTCTATTTTGGAGTTATTCGACCGCATGCAGGAGAGAGCGAAGAAACTCATCGGTAGCAGTAAGGTATCCCGCTTTATTGATTCACTGGAACATCGACACAATGTGGAATGTGTTTCACTGTTTTATCGTTACTACAACGGAATGTGCGTTTATGAAATCACAGAACTTTTTCCTTAAAACCGTAATTTGGTACGCGCAACGCACTCTGCATCAAGAGTGCAGTCCTTTGTGGTCGATTGGCCAGTGAATCGCAGTATGCATTACAGAGAAAGTTAATTTTTCAGCCAAACAGTTCCTATGTGGAATAAACTCCCTGCAGAGGTCTTTCCTGCCACTTTCAATGTGCAAGGATTCAACTTAAATGTTCACAAGCATTACTTCCTCTATCTCTCATCCCACAACCTAATTTCCTAGTTATCGCAGAATGCATTGCATAAGTAGGGGTCATCCTCTGAGAGCTGGTCCTAAAAAAGTGTTAAAACATTAAATTGACTAAATTTGTCCTCTGGCTTTTTTCTTACTATTTTTCTTACTTTTTGTTAAGTGAAATTTACATAATTTTTTTGTGATGAAATATTTTTTTTTAGAATAATAAAACGAAGCAAAAGAAAATTATATTCAACCGAATGACCTATTAAATTCGTGTGGAATTAATCGACCATGTTTCAAGAGACGTCCCACGACAATAATACGCTAAAGTTCAAACATTTATTGTTGCAAGTATGAAAAGGACATGATGTTTTTGAGCGTTAGTAGAGCAAAAATACAATTTAGAAGTATTTCATTGCATTTTTATGTGGCTGCATATATTTTTAGTTTCATCGTTTATGAAAAAAAAAGGTTGGTGGATATTTGTACTCGACTGTCTTTTGAATTAACTAATGCTTTTACAGTCTTTTTGTGGACCTTCAAACCATGACAGTTGACTTCTTGTTTGTGGTTTAAATAAGAATACATTTATTCGAGAAAGAATTCAACTAAAATATCAATACTTGTGTGTGTGTGTGTATGTGAGTGCGTAAAAAGTATGAAATATGAAGTTATTTTACAGACAAATATCAAGAAATCATAAAAGCAATTGAAACATAAGGTTTATCCACTAATAAAATAAGAATCCTTTAAATAAACCATTTAATCAGTTTACTTAACATCCATTCCAAACAAAAACAAAAGCTTTTACCTTCGCCCTCATTTACACTGATGTATTTGCGCAGACAAATTAAATAAATGGAGTAGAAAAGCATTGTTACACTAATGTTGACACACAAGCAGCCAGGCAGAAATAGAAGGGGGAAGAGATGAATAAGATCACATAAATATTAATTCAATCACATAAATGTCAGACATAAAAATGTATTATTTGAAAATTGAATTCACACCGTTTGTTGAGATTGTGATCTTGAGAATTTTAACTGCAGAAACAAAACTGATGAACTGTTGAACGAAGCAACATTCGATCTGCTGTCAAAAACAGCCTAGAAAAAAAGTCGAAGGCTACGGATATGTCTAACGTTTTTTTTTTGTTGATATTTATGGAATTTTGTCTACATTGATTCCTTAAAAAGCTCTAATGTAAAATATTATAGAGATAACTAAAATATCTATCCACCTCCAAAAATAAGTGACCTTGAATAAGGATAATCCTCGCTTCAGACTAGAATGCAGCTTTGATGACAAAACTTAAGGATTATAGTTTCGAATCGATTAACCTTGGGCTTTGGCAAATCTGTTCCTGTTACGAACTTAAAGAAATGTCTCGAACGGAAAAAGATACAATTCTTATGTGGAATGCGTCACAGCAGTAAAGGCCTACGCAAACTATTTTTACGAAAAGCTTTAAGCCTCATGACTAAGTGAATAAAGGGGAATAATGAAAACAAGTAAGAGTGCTGGCCAAATCTTTTATACCCTTTCCCATCAGAGTTATAAAAATAAAAAAATGTTTTTAATTTTTTAAGTTTTTTCCATTCAGGATTTAGTTAGTTAGTTAGTTAGGAGTGGCAGCCTCTCACGACGAAGCCATTTGAGCACAATCGAATGGCCCGTTGTGATACCACAAGGAAGACGGCGCGACTCCCCTTACCCAATTGAGAACCATGAAGATTCCCGGATGAACGTCGCTATAGAGTGAGATGATAGCTTCGTAAGAGTCTTGTAGAAAGGAGAGCACAGAATTCTAAATCTTCTTTGAGCCAGGGATGGGCAGTGGCACAGGAGGTGCAGTACGGTCTCCTCCTCATCCTCCGAGCCACAGCTGCGACAGAAATCATTAGAGGGCAGAGCCAGTCTTTCAGCATGCCTGCCGATTTGACAGTGACCAGTAACTAACAAAACCGTGATACTTATGGATTTCCTGTCCCGTCCGAGCAGCTGCCTGGTCCGCTTGAGGTCCAGTGTAGTCCACAGTTGCCTGGAGATACAACAGGAGCTTTCCTCCACCCATAATTTGCGAGCCAAATTAAGGTTGTTCTTTATCGCCATTTAACCGCTGCCAGAGGAATTTCAACGTCGGGTAGCGAGTAGACGCTAGGAAGCAATATGCCCCGTTCGGCAACAGCCAGGAATTTCTTGTGAACCGTGAATTAAAATTTATTATTTTCTGGCTTAGGTTCATTTATTAATTTAGTTTCTAAAAATCTTTAGAAAAAAAATTATTAACAAATGTATGCGGACGTTTTTCAAAGAAAACAAGAAAAAGTAGATGCTGCCAGAAAATAAAAAATTTTAATTCATTTAAAAAATATTTTTTTTTTACATAAAAATATCATCGGCTTTTAATGGGTTAGGGATTTTTAAAAAATTTTAGTATTTCCTAGAAGATCTCTCAAAAAGCTTTTGAATGATACCCATATTGACAATCCAGCTTTTGATTGAAAATTTCGGAGGCCCATAACTCGGAAAATATGGGCGAGCGCCAATTTTTTCACTTGTTATTTTTTTTTATTTTTTAATTCTCTGTCGCTTTGTATATTTTTTAAGTTTTTTGATTGGAATTACTTTACTAATTTATATTTTTTCAAATCATATGGACAAATAAGAGGAAGGCGTGGTTTTTTGCCTTCTGGCCTCAAAAACATGGTCCGATCTTGCTGATTTTTAAAGGCAAAATTTTCGAAACTATGTCTGATCGATTGGAGTATTTAAATTTTCTCTAGCTCATCTAGTGCCTTTTCACAGTTGATTTCAACACTAACAAGGAGGGACAAACGGACATTGCTTAATCGACTTTGCTCTCCTTGAGAACTCGACTTTGCTCTCTTTGAGGACTCGCAAATGGATGTTGTAGAAATTACAACATTCGTAACAAACAAGACGTTACCCAGACCCAGTCAAAAGTCAATCTGTCAATTCGAGCCATGCTATATTGCTCAACCCCTCAAACAAGACAAAAATTTCATGGTAGTTTCATGATAAATTGCATAGTGTAAATGCCGTATATGATTTTTTAATTTCATTTTATTTTGTTTTATTTAAATTAAATGTTGAAACATAATTTATATAACAATTCTAATGTTTAATTAGCATTTGTTGTTGTTGCTTTTTGTAGTTTAATTTCAGTACAAATGCCTGTTTAAGTTCACAATTTAAAGCAGATTTGCAACAGCAATTTGCTGTCTCCGCTTCCTTTTTTTCTGTTTTACTTTTTAATTTCTGCTTTTAGTGCAAAAGTGAGTGAGTATCCGTTAATGGCTGGAGTAAAATAAATCGTGCCAGTTAATAGAACGTGGGACACACGTACACACTTTTTTTTTTGTTGCTACTTCTTGATAAATCTGTTTTAGTTTCTCGGGGTGTGTAAGTATGCGTGTGTTAGTATGTTTGTGTGGGAGTATATCTCTGCAAGCATAATTTTTGCTAGTTTGTTTTAACAAGAAGTAATGGTGTTTCATTTGTTAAATTGACCAGTTAGTTATTGTAGTTGTAGTTGTTGTTTCTGTTTCTTTTTCTGTTACTGTTACTGTTGTTGTTGCCTTTTTTCCTATAAATTTTTTGTGTAAAAATATTTTTGTGTAAAATTGCTTCTGGCCCTTTTTCTATTTTATGCTAAAACATTTCTGTAAAAAAAATCATGAACACTTAAATGGATTCGTAGAAATTTTGCAGGAAACATGTCATCAATTAAATGTTGTTTTAGTATTAAAATTAAAAAAAAAAATTTAAGGGCTTTGAAATAATGGACATGAAAAGTAATTTTAACTGATACAAGAAACGGAACTGGAGTTTTTTTTTTCCGACCGAGCGGTTCTGTAATTTAAAATTACATTTTAATATCATCTGACTGTAGATAAATTCAATACATTTTATATACTTTTTAAGGCAGCTTACACTACTAAAATTATTAAAAAGTTTAATAAATTTAAATTAAATTGGAATATTTGTAAAATATAAAAGGCTTCTTACCAAAAAATAACAAAGAAACCAAATGGGCGTATGTGTAATATTGAAATGAAATTATTAATTAATCATACGTTTTGCTTTTCTAAAAGCCACGCACTGTGGGCCACCATATTGAAACTCATTATTGCCAGATTTGTAATGATTCCTTTTGTTATTTCTAAAATATCCATTTCCGACCTCATAAAGTACAAATATTCTCAGTTCTTAAATACAGCGAATTCGATTGAGCGATGTCTATCTGTCCGTTCGTATTAGTGTTAAAATCAACTTTACCAGGGCACTAGATGAGCTAAGGAAAATTAAAATACGCAAATAGTTCAGACTTAGTTTCAAAAATTTTACTATTGAAAATCATCAAGATCAGTTTATTTCATTCGAAGCAGCGTGCAAAACACCACGTCCGGCTCTAATTTTTCATCATTTGCGCTATTAAAATGATGAGAAAGTTTAATAAGTTTAAATAAAATTTTCTTAACATAAAAGTAGTCATGTTCAATTGCCTTAAATTAATTTGAATGTTTGTAAAAAATAAATGGCTTCTTAAAAAAAAATAACTGAAGAACCAAATGGGCGTATGTGGAATATTGAAATTTAATTATTTAATAATTTTACGTTTTGAATTGCTAAAGCCACTGTGGGCCACGATATTAAAATTATGGCAACAATTCGTCATAATTTTTATTTGTAGATGTTGGTTTAAAAACAATTTTTTTTTAATTTCAAAGAAATATGATTAAATAAAATAAATTATTTAAAAAAATGAAAATATTTAAACATTTTGTAATCATTTTTTTGTGGATTAATTGATCTTTATAAAATTCCGTTTACGACAATCCTATTTTGGAAAATTTTAATTTTGATTACTTTTTAGACGCATAGCAAAGTCGATTGAGCGATGTCCGTCAGTGTTAGTGTTGAAATCAACTTTGCCAAGGCGCTAGATGAGCTAGAGAAAATGAAAATACGCAAATCGATTTGAAATAGTTTTAAAAATTCTGCTATTAAAAATCAGCGAGATTGGTCCATGTTCTTCGATGCAGCGGGTAAAAAACCACGCCTACAATCAACAAGGTGGTAAGCACGTTGACTACAAACTTGGTTGGCCGAGGTTCAACCCTTGTGGCAACAAAAAAATAAATTTTTTTTCTGTTTAATGGTAAAAACTCATATTCAGAAATAACATTAAAACATGCAGCCTCCTTCTTTGGTATTTCTACACAGCACATTCGCCGCCGATGTAAAATAAATAATAAAATGGCTATACTTTCACCACCTGTTCTTTTCTCTTCTCTATCCCCCTCCTAAAGAATGTAGCACGGTTATACACTAATTAAATAGGCATTATTTGCTATAGTGCTACTTTTCTTTCTTTATATATATGGGGCAATAGCAAATTCAAAAATAAGAAAAAAACTTCGAGGGTAAAAATTATCGCTCGCCTATATTTGCCGAGTTATGGGTCTCTGAACTTGACATTGTGAAACATTTTTTTTTCAGCTGTCAATATGGGTGTCATTTAGAAGCTTTTGAAGAGATTTTTCAGAAAATACTAAAAAATTAAAACAATGCTTAACCCATTAAGAGCCGATGACAATTTTTTATTATAGTACTTAATTTTCTTCTTCTTATTTTTTTTTTCTTATCTGTCACCCAATATTGATTTTTTTGATTGTAACTCCAAAGGAAGAAAATACTATGAAGAAAAACAATATTTAAAAAATTGACAAAAAAAAAAAAATCGGCTTCATTTTAATTTATAAAATAAAACCAACAAAATTTTCCTTAAAAAAAAATTAATATAAAACACAAGATATTTTGAATTGAATTGAGTGGGCACTTCGATTATTAATTCCAATAACAGCAGCTATTAGAATTCTATGTTTCTAGAACAGTGCTGCCGTTTGGTTACATTTTTTGTAACTTTTGAAGGCTCCACCTAACATGTATTATTTTTGTTTCATTATTTGAGGTTAGAATCTCTCTCGACATTTTAATAACATGTAAAAAATAACGTTGTAAAAAATAACGTTGCAGTAGTTTTACTCTGTTCAATTCGTATGAAATGTTTCTTGCTTCATGATTAGAAACAGCAAAATGTTTCTGGCAACAATTCTTTCCAACTGTAAAATAATAATAATATTTAGTGTACGAGGGCTGCTCTATATATTTCTAGCTTAATGGTGAAAATGCGAATATTTATAATCAAAAATGGTTTTATTGTTCTTCAGAGTCTTCTCCAGCATGATTTATACACTTTTGCATGCGCTCAAACCAGTTGTCGAAGCACTTTTTCCACTCCGATTGAGACACCTCTCTGGTTTTTGAACACTTCAACAGCTTCTTCTGGCGACGAAAATCGTTGACCACGCATTTTTTTCTTGATGTGCGAAAACAAGAAGAAGTCATTAGGTGCCAAGTCAGGGCTGTACGCGGATGACCCATTAATTCGATGTTTTGGCCGGTCAAAAACGCTCTGGTTTGAGCCGATGTGTGAGAGCTCGCATTGTCATGGTGAACAATGATTCGTCTTCTCTTGTTGGTTTTTCGAATTTCTCCGATGACTTCAGGCAAACAAATTGTAGTTTACCACTCAGAAGTGACCGTCCTACGTTGGTCAAGCGGAACAGTCGCCACATGACCAGTTTTGCCGAAGAAACAGGCGACCATTTGCTTCGAAGTGCTTCTTCCACGAACAGCTTTCGTTAGATTTTGCTCGTCTTTGAAGACCCACACGGTCGATCGTTGTTTCGTTTCGGGCTCATACGCATAGATCCATTTTTCGTCACCTGTGACGATCTTATAAACGTCTTTTGAAGCACCGCAATCGTATTTTTGGAACATTTCTTTGAACCAATCGACACGAGGCTTTTTTTGAGCGACTTTCAAATTGTGCGGGATCCAACGAGAAAAAACCTTTTTTAAGGCCAGGTGTTCATGCAGTATCGAATGTATGCTGGTGGAAGAAATGTCCAAGGATGTCTCTATTTCTCGGTATGTCGCATGTCGATCTTGCATTATAAGTTCACGCACGGCATCAATGTTCTCTGGTACAACAGCCGTTTTTGTACGACCTTCACGGAATTCGTCTTTGAGCGAGCTTCGGCCACGATTAAATTCATTATACCAATTTTTCACAGTGCTATAGGATGGTGCTTCATCGCCCGCCATACAAAGATTTAAGTTCATCAATGCACTCTTGTCGTGATAATCCACGTCGAAAGTTGTGAAAAATTATGGCACGAAAATGTTCACGAGTTAATTCCATTTTTTTTCTATATTAATTTTTTCAAGTCACTGTAAACAACACAAATAATGGTCGTACGTGAAAACGTTTTGAGTACGATTATGCTTAAAAATGACAAACTTTCCAATGGAAATGTCAGATTGCAGCAATCAGTGTTACCAGGCCAGAAATATATATAGCAGCCCTCGTAGTAAATACTATCGAAGCTCAATCTTAAAAAAAAAAAAAAAAACAAAAAAAAAAAAAAGGATTTATTAAGAGGGAGGAAAATCCTACTTTAACTAACTTTATTGAATGGCGGGAGCATACACTTTTCCATGCCGAATTTTAGGAGTTGAGTCCCAATTTAAATCCTCATGGGTATCATCGGTATAAATTTTTTTATATGTTTTCCTTATTTAATTTAATTTAATTTTATTTTCGTTTTGTTTGTTTTTAGTATTTTCCCTGGAGTATGGAATAAAACTTTTTACACTATTTTATAAAGATTACATTAAATTACCATTTATTTAAAGAAATTTCGATATGTAACTTTTAATGAAAAAAATGTAATCTTTTTTCCTGTCTCTCACTGGCAACACTGGCTTTTGTTGTGCTAAAATGAACTTTTCATGTGATTTGAACCTTTGTTCACCGATTCATTTTTATAAAGGAAGCATTAGTAGTTATGACAAAAATAAAAAAGCTTTAATTAAATAAAACTAAATCAACAATAAAAATAAAGTAAAATAAAATAAATAAAAGATCAATGAAATTGTAAATATTGCGCATCGATACCTTAAAGGTTGAAGGTAAACATGTGTTTTTACAATTGTCATTAATCGAACAAAAGTTGTTACAATTGACACAATGATTCGCACATCATTGTTCTCAAAATTGATTTATATTTATAAATATTTTTTAAATTCATTACAATTTGTTTAACGTCTTGCAATCATGATGTAAAAATTCATTGATCTTTTTTTGAATTTTATTCAAACATTCAAATTATTTTGTTTATAAAAATGGATGTTTGTTGAAGATTTATAAAGAGGTTCTCTTCAAAAAAAAATATATTTAAAGGTTAAATTTAATACCGACTGCAATAATAACAAAATGTCAATAAAACAGCCATAAATTTGTTATAAAACAAAAACAACAACAATTATATGAAACGTATGCATGGTTTTGGTCGTTGGTCGTTTATATTGTTCAGTCGTCTATTTATATGCCGTTTGTCATCATCGCTGACATCGTCAACATTATAAACATTAACATTGCTAGCAACAACAATGACAATAACATCTTTATAACATGCAATTACGCATACGATAATGAAAACGATGAAAACAATAGCTAAAACAACAACAACTACTCGTGCCATAATTTTTTTTTTATTCATGCAGTTTACTACAAACGACCACTGCAAACGCTGTGTAAGTATTAGTAGAAGAAAGTAATAGTAGTAGTGATTATATACCCAGCAAACACAAAATCAAAAGTTAATTTTTTTTTGTGAATATTCAAATTCGAATTAAAAACAAACATTTAATAAATTCTTTCTTCTAATTTCGATATCCAATTTTACTTTAAGCTGTTCTTTTACATAAACAAAATATTATTTTAACAAAAAATATTTAAAGTGGTGTTTTTATAATTTTTTGCTGCAAGAAGATTTATTTTAGTGACATAAAAATTATTTTATTTTCTTAACTCGATATCAAAATTTATAGTTGTTAATCATGCTAAAACTAGCAAATCTATAAATATATTTCTGTAGATAAAATATTTTTTGAAATATTTGGTGTTGGTGTAAATAGTGATCGATTTGGAATACGAAACACCTAGTTTTGGAATTTTCGTTTGTCTGTCTGTTTGTGTTCGCATCACCTAGAAACAGCTGGAGGGATTTGAATACAATTTTGTGGAAAGATCCCTTAGAACCTCGATACAAATATAAAATACTTTTTTTGTAAAAATATGTCATTTCGTAGAGAAAATAGACATACAAATGTGAAAATTCTTAATTATGCCGTTAATATTGGTACTAAAACAGTTCTCCACACATTTTATTTTTGTAAGTAAAA
This sequence comes from Cistogaster globosa, assembly GCA_937654795.1. NCBI lineage: Eukaryota > Metazoa > Arthropoda > Insecta > Diptera > Tachinidae > Cistogaster > Cistogaster globosa. Next base: position 117,973,084 of record OW569406.1, on the reverse strand, counting down.
TGTTTTTATACTGTCTACAGAACTCTATAATAAATATTTAAAAACACATTTTTATAAATTTAAATTTTAAGAAAATTTTCAATAACAAGAGGACGAAGTCGTGGGCACTGTGAATTAATGTATGAAATTTTTTACATTTTATTAATTACATTTTTATTTACTTCTGTACATATAAATTTGTTTAATGCACATCCTATTGCATATTGTGAAATATTTTTAATACAACTTTTAAAAAATATAAAAATTTTCTAATAAAATTTGTTTTTAAAATCACCAAAATGGGCATAGAAATGTGGGTTTATGATTTCCTCTTACCACATTTACAAACATATGAAAAAATTGTGTTGACACACAACAGGTTTAAAATTGGAATACTAGTTTTTAAGCAAATTTCTAAATAAATAAATTTTAATTTAATTTTTATGAAATTAGAAGTTGAACTCTGAATGAATTAAAATTTATTTTTAGCTTAAGTTCAAGAACAAAAGCAAAAATAAAAAAATGTACAAGACAAGTCACAAAGAGAACAATGAAAAAATACTTTAGTTTGTGTGTCGACTTCGTCTAACCAAATTAACCCTTAACGGTCCAATGGAGTCACAAAAGCGGCATAGTACTTTTACTTGCCAGGTGCAATGCCGCGTATATAGCGGCAAAAATCTTTTTATTATTTTCATCACTGTTATTGTCGTTATATTTATGATAAGCGCATTTCTAAACACTTATGTGAATATACTTGCAAAGACATGGCTGGTGTTGATAGGGGTGATCACTATGTTGCAAATTATTTTTACCTAAATAAATCCATTAAATGGTGGCGAAAATTCTTCTTCTGGGGACTTGAAGTATGTTCTACTAATTTCTACATTCTATATAAATCCGTTCGAAAAGAAAAAAAGGAAACTTTAGTTTCACATAACGCATTTCTAAAGCAACTAATTGATCAGATAGTTGATGACACCTCGAGGACGCGCTAATGCTGAAAAAGGTGTTCAGCGACTCGATGGAAAGCTACACATCATTTTTAGTGGGACTAACAAAGACTGCATTGTCTGCTCAAATCGAAAGGTAGCAGGCGGAAGAAGAGAAACAAAATTTTATTGTGACACTTGCACCCGTAAACTCGGATCACCTATGGCACTTTCCACTTTTGCCATGGGACCCAACGTTAAATATTCTTTTAGGACCTCATCATACTGAGCTTTTCTCTCCGAATTACGCATTAATGATTTTTCATTCCTCAAAAATTGACTAACCGCGATATGTCTATTGGGACCTAGAGCAGACGAGTTATTCTTAAAGGGCAGACTAACTGTATATCTCCTTTCGGAATTTCCTACGGTAGTAGAGCGATATATGTCCTCACATTTTTTTATCCTCTTCTGATAAAATTTGCTTTCGAGACACCTCTTCTAACTCCCAGAATTTTCTCAGCTGGTCATCAATAGAAACTTTTGTCATATGAGACATTCTTACATGACGTGGAGACACACCATTGGTTGGGCCAGTCACAATCCAGCCAAATACTGTCTCCTGGTCACAAGGGATTCAAAAATATCATGTTGAACGCCTCCACGCAGAATTAACGGGTACAAATCGCCTCCTTACAACAAATCTAAAACAATATAAAATTTCAATAATTTTTGGATATGTCTTAACACATTACCGACCTTCTGAAATATAAATCTTTTCTTCTCTTTAACTGTTTTAAACATGTTAAGCCCGCATTTTCATTTTCACTTGCTATAGAAAATAGCTTGGACCTGGCGGAAAGTAAACTTGAAATACTTCTGGACCGTTAAGGGTTAATATTGATATGATTATTCCTTGTATTATTATTTACAAAATAAGTTGGTTAAATAGATGGTGTTTATAATGTACAAAAATGAAGTGAAATGTTGCACTTCATTCTGCTGGTGTCTAATTTTTTTGTTTTCTTCGGAAAACGTCCGCAAACATTTGTTTAATAATTTTTTATTTTTTTTAAATATTTTTTTTAGAAATTAAAAAAAAAGAACTTTAGCTAAAAATAAATTTTAATTTATAAATAAATTTTATAATAAAAATTTTTTATTATAAATAAATAATATCTCATTTGACTTCTAAACTAATATGTTATCTAAGTACCTTTGGAAAAAAAAATATTCACAAATTATTAAAATTCTTTTCGAACTGATATAACTCTTTTATGTTCACTGGGTATTAAACAAAATGCAGCTCTGGTCATTGTCATAAACAACAATAATAACAGCTTTAGCAGAACAAAAAAACTTGTTCGAAAAAAAAACATGGTGTTTATGTTCTATATTCATAGTTTCATTACTTGAAAGTGGTCAGGGATGGTAAAATGAATACCATGCAAACATATTTTATTACATACGTTTGAAGTAAAAAGTGTAATACATATAATTGTCTTTACCTTTCCTGAGAGATTCAAATCATCTATCGATATGTATTCATACAACATAATACGCGACATGACTTTCTTTACGATTTTAAGTCGTCAACCAGATACTTGTCGTTTCTGGAAGCAGTGGTTGTCATCATGCAAGCAAATGGGACTGAGAATATTCTATAAGCTTCATACCTCTAACAGGAACCAGTAACAATTATTTTTCCAAAAAATCTATGACTGCTCATTTAGCTAAGAAGCCTCCTCAATGTCAATTTAAAGAATTTTCTTTCAAAATTGACCAAAAAATAAATTTTGAAAATTCAAAAGTATAAAATACAATTGGTGGTCAGTTAACAAGTTCGTGATGCCATTGGATACTCTTGAGGAGAAATTTGTAGTTTTAATTTTAAGTGTCATTGTGACTTTGGTGACAGAGTTTAAATTTTTGTTTTCAATTAATAAAAAAAGAAAAAATGAATAAATTTTATTAAAAAAAAACCTCACAGCATTTTAAGTCAAATTGATAAATAAATAATTTGTTAAATAAAAAGCACATCCACTAACATTACAATAGTAAATCATCTTAAGACTTTCAGATAACAATCATAGATTAAATGAAGTTAAGTAGGAGCAACCACGCCTTGCGACTAAATTTCACGTTTAACTTTAACTTTACTTTTATATTTTACGATTTTTTTCGTTTCAATTATTTAAATAAAATTTAATTTAATACAAAATTATTTTTATTTCATCATCAATTTAAATGAATAACAAATAAGATTTGTGGCACATTCTTATCTCTTGACCAAACATTGTATGCATCTCTTGAGATTTGTTCACAAACATTGAATTTGTAAAGAAGAAATTAACAAACAAATTTAATTTACAACAATAATGTTGTTCGGTTAGCCACATTTGTATACGATTTATGTTCTAAACAACATACATGCAAAAATTTCAATTATTTATTAATTAATACATAAAAGAAAAGAACAAACAAACAAACAAACAAATAAAGAAATAAGCCACAAACAAAACAAGAAAATATATAATTTAATCATATGGTTTGAAGAGAAGACAAGCAAATGGTCAGTCTTTAAAGTAATCTGTCTTTAGAGATTCAAGAATAAAAAAATGCCAAGAACACGCAACACTCAGGCAAACGAACAAAAGACATAGAAGAAAACAAACCGCAAGAATACAAGAAGACCACAAAAATTTAACAAACAAATGAAATGTAATACAAATAACTAATTACACACTTTGTATCTATTTCTTGTTTTAGATATAAATTTACTTTTATTCTAATTAAGGGTTTCACTAAGCGTTTAGAGTGTCCATCATGTTACCAGCAGACTTTGCTACGTGAATGTCTAAGAAAAATTATTATTAACAAAATGAAATAAAAATCTTAACAAAAACATTTGTAAATTCAATTTAAACAGTAATAAGATTTGAGGTTAAGGTTCTGTGCAGCTGACTTCTCTGTGTAACTTTTGCTGCAAAAGCAAAAGCGGAATATCTGCACAAAAAAAAAACAACAATTTTGCATCTATGTAAGCTATTGTTAACCTTCAGATTGAAATTTAACCAAGTATTTCTTTCATTAAATTATTAATTTAATTTGAAAATTGCTAATTTTTTAATTAAATTTATAATTGAATCAATGAAAAACTTAATTCAGCTTCAGTCTGAAAACCAATGAAACTTTTAATAGGTGCAAAAAAAGCATTTTGATAGGTATAAAGCAACAAATATCTTAGACGCCTGGAGGCAATTATGAATCATTGCAAAGTTCGACTACACCGCAAAAATCAGGGTTTCATTGAGTTTCAACTGAAGATATTCAAAAAATAATTTTTAATTTATCCAACACAGCAAATTAAAGATTATGCCAGGTACCGCTTAAATCAAGCGTATAATGAAATTAGTTATGCCACCGATTAGACAATATCACAGAGAGCTCAAAAAGTTTATTAAGATTAGTGCTAGGAGAGGTAGAGGGGGCTGTAGTGTTTCAGGGGACCAGACTGGGGGTAGAAAACATTAATATACTTTTAAAAGTGGATGAAAAAAATTAGAAAAAATTATATGATCAATCTACGAGGGCTGCTGTATATATTTCTAGCCTAATAGTGAAAATGCGAATATTTATTGTTTTTCAAAGTATTCTCCGGCATGATTTATACACTTTTGCATGGGCTCAAACCAGTTGTCGAAGCACTTTTTCCACTTCGATTGAGACACCTCTAAAATATGGTTTTTGAACACTTCAACAGCTTCTTCTGGCGACGAAAATCGTTGACCACGCATTTTTTTCTTGATGTGCGGAAACAAAAAGAAGTCATTAGGTGCCAAGTCAGGGCTGTACGGCGGATGACCCATTCATTCGACGTTTTGGCCGGTCAAAAACGTCTGGTTTGAGCCGATGTGTGAGAGCTCGCAATGTCATGGTGAACAATGATTCGTCTTCTCTTGTTGGTTTTTCGAGTTTCTCCGATGACTTCAGGCAAACAAATTGTAGTGTACCACTCAGAAGTGACCGTCCTACGTTGCTCAAGCAGAACAGTCGTCACATGACCAGCTTTGCCGAAGAAACAGGCGACCATTTGCTTCGAAGTGCTTCTTACACGATCAACTTTCATTGGATTTTGCTCGTCTTTGAAGACCTAACGGTCGATTGTTGTTTCGTTTCGGGCTTATACGCATAGATCCATGATTCGTCACCTGTGACGATCTTATAAACGTCTTTTGAAGCACCGCAATCGTATTTTTGCAACATTTCTTTGCACCAATCGACACGAGCCTTTTTTTGAGCGACTTTCAAATTGAGCGGGATCCAACGAGAACAAACCTTTTTTACGGCCAGGTGTTCATGCAGTATCGAATGTATGCTGGTGAAAAAATGTCCAAGGATGTCTCTATCTCTCGGTATGTCGCATGTCGATCTTGCATTATGAGTTCACGCACGGCATCAATGTTCTCTGGCACAACAGCCGTTTTTGGACGACCTTCACGGAATTCGTCTTTGAGCGAGCTTCGGCCACGATTAAATTCATTATACCAATTTTTCACAGTGCTATAGGATGGTGCTTCATCGCCCGCCATACAAAGATTTAAGTTCATCAATGCACTCTTGTCGTGATAATCCACGTCGAAAGTTGTTAAAAATGATGGCACGAAAATGTTCACGAGTTAATTCCACTTCTTTCTATATTAATTTTTTCAAGTCACTGTAAACAACACAAATAATGGTCGTAAGTCAAAACGTTTTGAGTACGATTATGCTTAAAAATGATATACTTTCTAATGGAAATGTCAGATTGCACTTGGCAGCACTCAGTGTTGGCAGGCCAGAAATATATATAGCAGCCCTCGTATTGTTCAGTTTAAGCAGGGAATCGTTTATCACATTGAGAAATAAAAATTTTTAATAATGATAAAAAATAACGTCCAAAGCATCTGCAATTTTTGTTGTTGCTTATTCTCGATTTTATGACAGAAATGTCGACCAACTGATTAATCGACATAAGAAGCAAAGAATTTTAAAGAGAGTCAAAAAAACGAACGTCAAGTTGAATTATAAAACAAGTCCAGTCCTACGACTCTGCATATTAAATTATTCTTCTTTTAAAAACCAGATTTTTTACCAGCATAGACGTGGCAATCGCATAAGAAACATCAGTTCTGTGTGCATTTTATGCGCTAAGCACATTTGCAGTAGCAAAGGAAATTAAAACAAGTAAAAATGCTTTATTCGGCTATGACGAATTTCATACACCCTTCACCATATATGTAAATCAAGTTAAGTGAAGTTACTCCAATCAAAAAAACAAATATTGAGATGACAGGAAATTTAAAAATTAACAAAAAAATCATAAAAATGTCATCGGTTCTTAATGGGTTAAGCATTTTTACAATATTTTAGTATTTCCTGAAAAAACTCTTCAAAAGCTTTTAAATGATACCCATATTGATATCTTAAAAAATATGACACACAGTCGTATTTTTCTATAAAAATTTCAGAGGCCCATAACTTGGAAAATAAGGGCGAGCGCAAATTTTTTCACTTGAATTTTTTTCTTATTTTTTAATTCTCTATTGCCCTCATATATTCGTTTTTTGATTGGAAATATGTACTTCATTGTTCCAAATGATATGAAAAAATTAAAGGCAGGCGTGGTGTCTTGCCCGCTGCCTTGAAGGACATGGACCGATCTTGCTGATTTTCAATAGCAAAATTTTCGCAACTGTGTCTAATCAATTGGGGGGTATTTAAAATTTCTTTAGCTCATTTATTGCTCTGACAAAGTTGATTTTATCACTATCATGGACAGACAGACGGAAATTGCTTATTCGATTTCGCTATGCATAAGGACTCAGAATATATATACTTTATGGGGTCGGAGATGGATATTGTCGAAATTACAAACGGAATGAAAAACTAAGTTTTATCCTCTTTCTACCTTTTGTAGTGGAGGATATAATGAATGACCAGTGAATAAATAACACAAGAACAACGGTCAACATCGATACAAACGAGGCAACATGGTAAGGCAACATAAACAGAAACATAACAAATTGAATATTTCAGGCAACTTGAAAGGAAATGAGAATTTTAACAAGGAAAATTGGTACGCACGAGGAAACATTAAGTGGAATTTGCTTTTTTTTCCTTCAGTGTTGTACACAAATGTATAATGTAAACCTGATCTGTGTGATGGCAGAATAACATTTTGAACTTTTGAAGACTATTACAGGATGAAGAGATGGAAACTTTGCAGCACCGTTTTGCTAAGAAAACATTTTACGATGGGTCAGACGAAATCGTAAGCTGCCGGTTTAAGAATACGATCAGATTGTTTCTAGGAATCACAGGGATTACTACTTCCTAGTGAAGCTGCTTTTCAGAAAAATAGGATACGCTAAGGTTTTTTCGAGTGGAAACAGAAAGTAATCACGACCCAGTCTTTAAAAGATACCTTCTCTGTCATTTTATTTGCTTTTTAGCAGCACCCAACTCTCTTGATACTTCTTTGTAAATTTAACACATTTATTACATTTAAAAGAAATGTAACGATTTTTCTTTTATTTGATTGAGAATTTTCTGTGTTAAATTCATTTAAAGTTATTTGCTGAAACAATATGCTGGTGTATTTCAAAGAAATATTTTTCAGTTTGATTTGCAAAAGAATTTTTTTTATTCAATTAAAAGTTAAAGTAACAAATTCGAAAAACTCATCTTTAGCCTTCGTACATTAATCAAGTGCGTGTGTAAATATAAAAAATAAATAAAATGAATGGTTCCCAATTTTACGCACTTGTAATCGAGATACTATCAAACGAAGCAACCAACCATTCATCCATCCATAATTCCAAACATTTTTCCTTTCATCCATTCATTCGTTTATTAAATTTAACAAATAAACCAATCGCACAAATAAAAAGAAGGACGGACATCCCATTCCATATTTGTGCAATAAACAAAACAAAGTGATGTTTTTATTTTTTTTAATTTTTTTGTTTTTGTGCTTAAAAAAAATTATTTCTTGAAAAGAGATACTTTTACTTTTTGATATAAAATAAAATATTCGTTGTCTGTCTGTATGTCTGTTTGTTTATTTGTTTGTTGTGTTACGAGTATTTTTTTTTTTTTTTTTGGTAACCATAAAATTTAATTAACATGCGTTGCATGAAACATAATTTTATTTTATATTTGCTTTTATTCAATTTTTGGCATCAAGTGAATGTGAGTGTGAGTTTGTGTTCACTTTTTACACACGCTGACTGACAAATGCAAACAAACTAACGGATCAGTGGTTTAACAAATGAAAGTATTTTGAGAAAAATATTGCAAGTTGACTGTCAAATTTACAAACAAGTTTTTTTTTTTTGTTAAAGAAAATATCAACAACTCATGATAATTTGATTTTTTTTTAAGTGTTAAAGAGTTGAAAGTTTAAGTTTAAATGGCGCTGAAATTGGTTTTTTAAATCTGATGAAAATGTAAAATTAAGAAATTTTTTTAATTTGAATGTTTGAGAATGATTTCATGGCGACGAGGTAAGCGTCGCAACAGCAATTAAAGCAACGTTTTAAGGCAACCTGTTTGTTTGTTGCCACAACTTTTCAACAATTTTATATATTTCAGGCAGCATTTAAGGTTACAATAAGCAAGGCGATATAAGAGACATTATTCGAAGCAGTCAGTTTTTTAAGTAAAAAATTTTTATTACAAGTTTTTGCATTTCATTTGTAATTATAAATATTTTAAATATTTCTCTTATAAAATTTTTGAATTTTTAAAGTTGCAATTTAATTTAAATTATTCTTTACACAACCATGCAAGCAAGACTCAAAATTTACACAAAATATTTTTTTGAAAAGCATCTAGTGGTTAGAGTGGTCAATAACAATAATAACAAAAGGCCGCACATCTCTAATTGAAAAAACTAATCGGGTGAAGAACTAACTCGGAAGTATTGGTAGAATATAAAAAATTATTTTCAAGCTCAAGGGTCCTTTAGATTTCAAATACCAAAAATTTTTTTTTAATTAATTTTATCTCTGTTTAAATACCCTTCACCACAAAAAGTGGAAAAAAGGTAGAACTAATTTTGTCATTTACAAACAGAATTTCTACAATATCTATTTCCGATCTCATAAAGTATTTATATTCTGACTTCTTATGCATAGCGAAGTCGGTTTAGCGATGTCCATCTGTCCGTCCATGTTAAGTGCTGAAATCAAGTTTGTCGAGGCACTAGATGAGGTAAGTTTTAATGCGCCAATCGATTAGACATAGTGTGGAAAGAGATGGTATTGGAAATCAGTATGACCGGTCTATGTTCTTCGAGGCAGCGGACAAAACACCACGCCTACCTCTAATTTTCCCACATCATTTGGAACAATGAAGTAACTCCAAACAAAAAAACAAATATATGGGGCGATAGAGAATTAAAAAATAAAAAAAGACATTAAGTGAAAAAATTGGCGCCCGCCCATATTTTCCGAGTTACGGGCCTCTGAAATTTTCAAATTTTCAAAAATATCAATATGGGTATCATTTAAAAGCTTTTGAAGAGATCTTTAAGGAAATAATAAAATTTTAAAAAAATGCTTATCCCATTAAGAGCCGATGGTATTTTTTTTTTAATTTAACTAAATTTAGATGAATGATGAAGGGAATGTAAGATTTGGCAAAGCCGAAATAAGCACTCTTGCTTGTTTTTTCTTTTTTTGTGGATCGAGCTGTGTTTTTCCCATGTTCTGCTGATTACTAAACATGTCCAGGAGAGAGACTCGCAGTACTCGATGCCTTGCTAAGTAAACATGCCCCTTTAACCTGCGCAGCCAACCAAACTACTGCTGCTATTTTACTCGAATAGGTCGCCCTTTTACTTTGTTTACTCTAAGAAATTTATGCTGATCCTTAAAAATGGACCTGGAAGCAATGACAATGCCTTTTGCAGGTAAATAAAGCCTTTGGCATGTATATTTTGATCGCCCAAAAACCACCTAAATACATCCTGCCTGTTTTTTAGCTGGCAACGAAAAAAGGAGGTTATCAATTCGTGTGAATGTTGGTTTTTTATGGTTGTGCCTGCAGAATTTTTTTATTTGAAAAGCGATAATTATAGATTGGTTCCGTTTTAAAGCTAGTTCATAATTTTAAAAATTAAAGGGTGTCCCCATTTAACAAACATTTATTTACGTTTATTTTAAACCGTAAAGGGCGTCACTTTAAAACTTAAAACAAAACCTATGCATCACGATGGTTGTAAAAAGCAAAAATCAATACAAAAATAATTTTAAAAATTAAAGGGCGCCCCAATAGTTTATTTAATTTGATGTATATGTTCATGCCTTTGAACAGGTGTAGACAGACGGTTGAACTTTACAAAGAACCTGTGCTGCTGAGTCCGCTATAACAAACAACAAGTATAAAATTTGGATTTAGAATATAAAGGGTGTCCCAATAGTTGATGTAATTTAATGTACGTAATCAAACTTTAAAACCATTATGGACAGACAGCTGAGCTTTACACGGAACCTGTATTGCTAAGACCGCCATAAGAAAAAGTGTACTATTTAAATTTGAAATTAAAGGGTGTTCCCATATGATCCGATATTTTAAACCGATGCAAAAAAAATAATAATTGAAAATTAGACATAATGTCCACTTCTTTGTCTGGTATTACAAAAAAAATCAAATTCTGCAATAAAATAGAAATTCAGTTAAATACAATTTTACAAACAAAGAAAGAAGTCGTTGAATCAAATGAAATTTATTCGATATCCTGTTTTTTTTTTGAGTTCAAAACCTCAACAAACACAAACCACAAAAAGTCACTTTTCCTTTGTAAAACCTTTTGTGAATGCAAAAGTAAACAGGTGTTGGTTTTCTTAGTAAATGAAACGCAATCTCAAATACAAACTTTAAAAATTTATTTACAAAAAACAATTGGGCTGCTTGTTGCCTTTAAGTGGGGTTTCCAAAAAACAAAACGAAATTCTATTGAAAAATATGCAACTGACAAGAATATATATTTTTTTTAAACTAAATTTTTTTTGGAAATAAATTTGTTTGAAAATCTCCTCTATTTCAACATGGATGCTGTTTAACCATAAACTAGTGGATATCAAATGGTTTACCTCTGGTCAGCAACTGCTCGGTGAATCATTTGTGCTGCAGTTCTTTTTCTGTTGTTCTGCAGTTCTTTTTTTTTGTTGGTAAGCTGTCCATGCGTTTGTATGTAAAACAATTTAATGGTTTTAAAAAAAAGAAAAAAAAAAATGAAAAATAAACCTAAACAAAATAAATGAAAATAATTCATAGGGAAATAAAAGACGATTTGTTAAAACACTTTTGAATTTAGGTAGGAATATAGGACAGACATATAGCCAGCCAACCAGTCAATCATGTCAAAATTGTTCTTTAATTTAAAGTGTGAAATACTTTTGCATGACATTTTTAATTTGATTTTTTTACATAATTTTGCTGCAATATTTCATTTCAAAAAAAAATGTCTAAAATTGAAAAATTAAAGATATAAATAAAATAAATAAAATACGTTAATGAAAGAATATTTATAAAAATTAAAAAATATATATATATTAAATGCAATGATATACGCAAGTAAATAAATTAAATTAATAAAAACCTAAAACTTCTTAATGTTCAAAAGTACCGTATTACACTCCTGACTAATTTAAAACAGTTAACAAAATTTAATTTTTTCCTCTTTAATGTCCCAAATAATGGATATAATTTGTAGTGCTTCTGTTGTGGAGCACAGCATTCTGTTTCTGTTTACGTTGCTGTCAAAAGTAAAGAAAATGGTAAAAAAAACAAAAAAACAGAAATAACTATTGAACAAAAGACAACAGGATTGACATTAACAAGTACTATTAAAAATATTTTTAATATAGAAAAAAGTTTACATTTTCCAGCCCTGGCAACTATAGGTAGGAGATGGGCGGATAAAAAATTATTAATTTTTTAGAAGTTATGCCCTTTTATGATTCCTAGTACTTCATAACTATAGAAAATGGAATTTTGATAGAAATTTCTGAAATTTTTTTAATTTTCAAATTTGAAATTTCTTTAGAGGATGAATTTCAGGAAAACGGTAGGAGATGGGCGAATAAAAATTGATTATGAAGTACTAGGAATCATAAAAGGGCATAATTTCTATAAAATCAATCAATTTTTATTCGCCCATCTCCTACTGTTTTCCTGGAGTTCATCCTCTAAAGAAATTTCAAATTTGAAATTTTAAAAAATTTCAGAAATTTCTTTCAAAATTCCATTTTCTATAGTTTTGAAGTACTAGGAATCATAAAAGGGCATAATTTCTATCAAATCTATCAATTTCTATCCGCCCATCTTCTACAGTGCTCCTGGAACTTACATTCCTTGTTTAAAAAAAAAAGAAAAAACTTTACATGTGAAAACCTTAATAATTTCATAAAATATAGGCTGTTTTACATTGTTCGCTGAAAAGCAGTAACCCAGGCAGCTCTTTGCTTTTGGTTCGGTTCCATTTGATCCAAAAATGTGGTCACAGGTCCAACTTGAATATATAACCTCCAGGATTTATATGCTTTACAGCGCTATGTTAACCTGTTAACATAGCTATGTTAACGCAATTGGTTTGTGTCTGAGAAATAAATTTCGAAATTTATCTTCACACACATCTTAAGTTTTATTGTAATAAAAAATGTATATTTATACTTTTTCTTGCAAAGAGATGTTTTTTGTTGGCAAAAACACATAAAATTATTTTTTGGACTATCTTCTTTATAAGGGCTTTCTTCTACGTCGTGTTTTTGGCTCTTTTTATAAAAAAAACAAATAATATTTAGTGAAATCTTCTATTTAAAATAATATTGAAAAATGCGTTTCTTATTAAAATAAAAATGGTCGTTTTACTAAAAAAAGGGTTCCTGGGATAAAAATTAATATCATTTTTAACAGGTAGTATTTTATTAATAAATTTATGCTGTCAAAGAAAAGGGTAAAAAGTACTTTTTGATAAATATTGAAAAGTAAAATTTTTAGAGAGGGAACTGTTTCAAAAACATGCGTTTTATAAAAATAATTTCTCCAATTATGAGTTCCATGGTAACAAAAAAAAAAGGTGGCATCACCGTAATTTGATTTTGCTTTTTCACATTTAATTTCTCTTTCATAATTCATAATTAATTTTTTCATTTTCCGTCGTAAATAAACAGGGGAACCAATTTATAATACAACAAAAGGGAAAGTGAAAAAAACTCGCATGGGATAAAATATAATAAATAAACATAAAAAATGTAACATGAAAGTCTTTTGTTTGAAAAAAATAATTTGTTTAAATATTACATTGCTTAAAGTTCACAAAAAAAAAAAAAAAAAAAAAAAATAAATAAAAAAAAAAATAAAAAATATTTCGAAAATATTTGGATTAGTTGTAATTCAAATTAATTAATCTAAAATATTCATTTAACATTACAAAATATTTATTTTTTTCATTTGTTGACGACAACTTCCTTCCTAAATTGCTATTGCACACAATGTTAAATTTAATTATTATGTTTCTTTCCAATAAGCGAATGCGCCTTGCCATCAATATAAGCGCCTTGAGTTTCGTGTTAAAGTCATTTAATATTATTTTTATTTTTTAACTCATGCTCATTCTTAGCAACAACAAAAATCCAATGACCGAGAAAAATATTTAAAAAAACCAGTAGGTAGGCGGGTCTAATATTCGCATATTTTTACGTTTACACGGTCATTGCAATTATTAAATTAGAGCGTTTATATATATATTTTTTAGTTTTGTTTTATTTTTAGTTTTTTTTTTCCTACTTTAATTTGAATTTTATAGTTTGTTTTTTGTCTGTAAATACAATAATTCATTTAATAAAATATTTCTAACACGTTCTGAGCAACGCAAATAGCAACGAATAATAATATGAAATTTTAATTACACTTCAAATGCGAGTTTATATAAGACAGAGATGGATAATTCAATTTTTTTTTAATTATTGTAAGTTGTGTTGTAATTTGCTTTAAAAAAATCTAGAATTAGTTTTTTTTTAATTTATCAGCTTTTTATACATTTCGCTGAGATAGTATTATCATACAAAAGGAATAGTTCTATTTTAGATGGGTTTCGCTTATGGTTATGCTTCCCGTCATGTGCTAAATATGCTAAAAGGCATTTTTCTGCCATCAAAAGACAAACATCATGAAATGCACAAAATATTTCCATAATTTCTCGATTCGGTCTGACTGGGTGAATTGCTCTGAACCAATCTAATCCCTAAACAATTTGCAAATGTTTTGTAAATTTCAAGTTCTAAATTTCTAAACTAAACTTTTAATGAACTTTCAATAGTATTGAACTTACCATCCCTGGTATAAATCATTAAGCAATTAACTAATGCTTCACACACTTACATATATTTTTTATTATACTATTGCAACCATTTGAGTCAAGTTCAAAGCTGCATTTGTTTTGGCAAAAAAAAAATTTCAAACGAAAAAATGAACAAATATTTAAACAATTTATCTTCATTACGTCACACACATACTCGTACATACAAGTAATTAATTTTTATTAAGGGGAAGTTTATATGTTTTGGGCTTTTTTGAAAAATAAAATAAATACAATTTAGTAAATTTTTTGAATAAAAACATGTTTTTCTAATTGCAAATTGTGTTGTAAAATTAAACACAAAAACATTTTTAAATTTTTGCTACATAAAAATTAAAGACGGGTCCAAATTGTGATATTGTCATCCCTTTTAATGGCCAATTCCTGCGATAGCCAATCAACCTCTGAACGGCAACGAAAAGTTAGACAGGATGTTGGCTACAGGCAGGTACTGCAGTCCACCTTAAATAATATTTTCATTGAAATGAAAAATTGTTTTAGAAATTTCAATAAAATAAATCATTTCTTAACTTAAAAATCTGCAGAATTTAACAACAGCATGTGACACATTTATTTTACATCTTCACTAAAAAACAAGTCATAAATAAGGACATTTACACACACACACACACAACCACAAAGAAAATAAAAAGCTTTTCATTCGCTGTTGTTATTGTAGTTGCAATGTTTCTATTATTGTGTCGTTGATGTCACTGTTGTGTACACATCAATTAGCCAACAC
The DNA here is from genome assembly GCA_937654795.1 of Cistogaster globosa. Taxonomy (NCBI): domain Eukaryota; kingdom Metazoa; phylum Arthropoda; class Insecta; order Diptera; family Tachinidae; genus Cistogaster; species Cistogaster globosa. The sequence continues at coordinate 117,958,023 of OW569406.1, read as the reverse complement.
ACAAAGAACAAAAGAGGTACCGAAATAAATACAGCGACCGACAGCTTAAAACCATCAACAAAAAATGTCCATTAACAATGAGACAAATAATCAACATTAAAAAGGATACGAATAAATGACACAAAGGAAACAAAGTGACCAGCAGGATTGAAATACAAAGTCAAACATTCCAACATTCAAATAATGCAACAAACATACAAACTGATGTTAAATAATAATAATGTGCGTTTGTCTCAATGTGTGCAACTCTTTGCAGGAGGCGCAGGAGTTTATTTTAAAAATTGAGGTTGTATAAAATGTTGCTCAGTCGGTATTTTGTTTAACGACCATATGTCAAATAACCGTCACATTGACAGAAAATGCAACCACCGACTGACTGAAGACCAAACGAATTCAAACCATCATCATTACCGTCATCACTGCCAGTTTTCGTTAAAGGGTTTTATTGAGTTTGTACTCCTTTCTTTTGCCTTTCACATGCAGCAACATCAACGTTGCAACAAAATATTCACGTGAACTTTATACTCCTCTTCTGCTGCATGTAAATTCCTTTAGAATTTACACAGCAGTGAAGTAAATAAGTGCATTCTTTTGAGTACTCAAGTTTTTTTTAATTAAAAAAAATTATTGGGAGTAAAAATGAGTTTGGTCCGTTTTTCATATATGGCTCTGGCTGTTATAAATGTTTAATAGTAACAGCTGATATCTGTGGTATCAGAGAGGTTATACATCAGTCAGTAATATTCAGTTTATATCGCTTTGAATTTCATGCAAAAACCTTGTTTCTTACTGTCTTCAATATGTAAAATTTTGTGTTAATTAAGCAGCATGTGCAGAAGGTTTTAGTTTTCTGTTTTAGTTGGAAGAAAAGTGCAGCTGAAGCGCATCAAATGCTTGTGGAAGTTTATGATGACAATGCTCCAACTGATAAATCATGCAGGGAATGGCCATCGACCCAAACAACATCAACACCGAACCGCAATATTCATGGTTCGAAAGTCACACTGTGTATCTGGTGGAACCAAAGGGGTGTTGTATACTATGACTTGCTGCAACATGGCGATTCTATTACGGGCCATCTGTATAGGCTAAAATTTATGCGTTTGAGCCGTGCATTACGAGAAAAGACATGACAAAGTTATTCTTTTGCATGACAACGCTTGGCCTGACGAAAATTTGTCAAAAAACTATTTAGAAACACTCAAGTGGGATATTTAACCAAACCCGCCGTATTCTCCAGGCATTGCTCCTTCAGACTACTGGTTGTTCAGACGGATGCAGCACGATTTGGATCCACTTGGATCGCCTCAAAAGAAGAAAAATATTTTCGAGACGGAATCCGTAAATTACCGGAGATATGGGAAAAAGGAGTAGCCAACAATGGCAAATACATTGAATAATCAGTTAATTAATTTTATTCTGAAATAAATGCATTTCTGATCAAACAAAAATGGACCGAATTAATTTGTACTCCCAATAAAATAAAATTTTTAACAACAAATTTGTTTGCATTACCAAGATTTGTGAATTATTTCGGACATATGACCACCGTGACTGTTTTTCACGAAGATCTATCTGGTTATTAAATTTTAGATCACTTATTCAAGTAGTGCTGGCCAAATGTTACGAATAACAAGAACAATGTTCGCCTTCAGCACTTCAATTATTGCTGGTTTAACAGCAAAAACCCAATGAATTCAAGTGGTCGACAGGAAATAAGAAAGAAGATTAAAATCTCACGGGCCTAAAGACCATTTTAATGGCCGGTTTTCAGAAGTCAACTTATTGCCTAATTTTGGCACGTAGCGCCGTCCTATTAAAACTAAAACTCGCCTGCATCAATGCCATTCATATACCCAAACAAAAAAATCATTTATTATGATGCAGAAGCAATATCCATTGACTGAAACGCGATCTCTGGCTTTTTTATTTTGGGAGAAATAAGTAGGGTCTATTGAGAATTAATTTTGCTCCATATGCGGCAAGTTTTGTTTGTTAATTAACCGGACAAAAAACGAGCCTCATCGTTGCATTAAATTAATGATTGATATTCAAAATAAATACGGATAATCTATTAGCGTTATTCGAGCGTCAAAATAAACTGAACACAAATGTCAAAAAAGAGCGCAGTATAACAGTTGCTAGTTCTATCGATCTTAAAATAAAACTCAATACATGTTGAACAGCTGCAGTGGCTGCGTTGTTACAGCTGTTTGCTTGTTTGTTAAACAGAAGAACAGGAGGCATGAGTTCGAATCCCAGTATTGGCTTAAGTGTAAAAAAAAAAATAATTCGTGTTAAATAGCTGCGGTGGAAAAGTTGTTTAAAAGAGGCAAATAAAAGGAAAAACCTCTTGGAGTCCTGATTAGTAAACGAAAACAATTGCTGGGCAGTTGCAGTATCTAAATTGCTGCAAGAACCTGAAAAGCAGTAACAAATCTGGGCAGAGCTACAGAGTAAGAAAAACACGATAAGAATTAAGTTTTTTAATATACCAGTTGGTCTTTTCTACCTTTAATTTTCCAAATACATTTTTTTTTTAATTTTACTTACGTATTTGTTTATTTTTTTTTTAAAAAAAGTACCTCAGGTTAACGAGCACTTTTAAAAACTTTTCCAAAAGTTTTATTTTTGTTTGTTGAAAGCACTTTTGTTTTAAAAGTAGCATTTTTGTATTTATTGATTTTAAAAAACCTTTCTTGAATTTAAAAAAGTACCTTTTAAAAAAGTACTTTTTAAAAAGTACCTTTTAAAAAAAGTACTTTTTAAACCTTTCTCCTTAAAATTTATTTTGAATAGAATATAACTTTTTATATTAAGATTTATTCTCTCATAAAGATTTATTTTTCAACACTTTTTCAAAAAAAAAAATGTTTCAATTGTTTTAAAGACACTCTTTTTGTTGTTGTAAATATAAAGTTTTTTTTTCACCGCTTAGAAGAAAAAATGACTTTTGATGTATTAATTTCTAAAATGTTTATTATGAAATTTTAACGGAAAAATTAGTAAAAAAATATCCAGAATTTTATTATTATTTAATACAAGAAAATATCATATCTCTAAAGAAGACACTCTTTTTAACTCTGTGCCATAATCTCATTAGTAAAAATAAAACAAAAGTTTGGCAACATATTTTGCTAAGACTGACATTGTGTTCTAGATGTCGACAACGTGTCGATATCAATTGTTTCGTTGAATTGTATGCAAATGTAATCGAGTGTCAATAACTCGATTTAAAAGTGTTGAAAAGTGTTGTAATACGCGACGTAATCGTAGTGAAATATAAAATGATTACAATGTTAATGAAAAAAAAAGAAAAGAAAAACTGGACAAAAGTGACTCACTAAGCGCGTGAATGATTGAAAAAGTATAAAAAAAAACAACAAAAACAAAACATTGCCTGACCTCTGCTAATATGTTTTATATTGTGCATTACATTTTTTTTATACTATAAAATATAAAAAAACAGGGTTAACTTAAAGTTATTACAAACAGTTTATATTTTTATTTCATTTATTTTCACGCTACATCACGGGTGGCATTATTTATTTATTAGTTTTTTTCCTTTTGTTTGTAACTTTTAAAAATATTTATTTGCTTCTCTATTAGGAAATAACATAAATATTAGATCCATGAAATTAGAAAATTTTTTGAAGGTTTTTTATTTATTCTGTGAAATCTTGAATTGCTGACGGATCTACATGTAAGGCCTGTATTTTCTAGATTTTTGTTTTGAAAATTGGCCAAATATTAGTATGTTGTTGTTTACTGTATTTCTTTGACCAACATAACGTCCTATGCCTGCCCATGGTCGTTACCATTACCGTTTGTTAAATGAAAAAAAAATAAAAGTTTTTAAAAAGTTATTTCCATCCATGGATCAACGTGATAATTATTCAATAGAAATAAAGATTACACTCACAGAAAATATTTTTTGTTCTTACTAAATTTTTAATCTCGATTTAAAAATACTTTCTAATTTTTTAATAAAACAAATAATTGAAACGATTACACATTTAATTAAACTTCAATATGAAATCAAGTAAAATATTCAATTGATGTCAACAACTTTTTCTTAAACGTAATGCTTTAAAACTATGAATTTTTTCTCAAAGGGGTTGAGAAATAGTGAAATCAAAGACTGATATATACGGAACTGACTAACCTTCGCAAAATGAAGTTGACGAGCGTTGATAAGCTGCTGAAGTAAATGGATTAGAAAAATAATATTAATGTTCGTATCGAGTTGGAACAGCATTTGATCTCTTGTTGAACTCACTAAAAGAGGTGATAGCAGGCACTTAATGTTCCGTAATTTCGAACTAAGGATCACCGCAGATACAAACATTCTAAATCTGGGAGAGAAGACGTACCTTAAGCCTAGAAAATATGAGGAATGAGTGAGAAGTTTCAGTAATAATAATCAGTCTGTTTAAGGAAAAATATTCCGGCACGAACCATTTACATTTGTTTAACTGTTGGGCAGATTCAACTCAAAACAGAATAATTAATTCTCTGATGTTAATGGTTTATTATCATAAGAAAATTGTTTGGGTTTTTTCAACAGTTTATAATACGCAATTCAATGAACACTTCAGCTCATTTTTAACAAAAATTAGTGATCTTTCTTAAAATAAATAAAAAATTTCACTCAGATATCTTGTACATAAATTAATTGTATGGTTTCAATACTTTGCCGCGTGTCCACTAAATGCTGGCATCTTTCATCTTTTATGGAACTCCAAATTTTTTGCACTGCCTCCCAGAGCCCTTCAACGCTTGTTGGTTTTATTTTAGATACACCCTTCTTTATGTCTCTCTACAGATTTCCGATAGGGTTCAAATATGAGGACTATGCAGGCTACTCCACTACATTGATAGAGTTATAGTTGAACCATTTTTTGGCCATTTTGCTATGTGTGTGAAGTTAAATTTTAAAATTTATAACTCTGGCCACATTCAGTTACGATAACAGAGCTCTGTTAATCACTTAACATAACCACTGTTATTCACTTAACATAAACCAAAGTTAATATAAAAAATTTAATATAAGAGTTGCCAGACGATATTTTAATATAATTTAAAGTGGATAGAAAAAAAAACTATTGTAGAACACTTCAAGTAGTGTCTTTATTAAACTCAAATAGTCAAATTTAAAGGATGATTTTTTAGCTATTATCTTTTTGGCAACACTGGTTTAAACAGCTGACGCACGTTTCCTGTTTTGTTTCACTGTCAAACATCTTCAATTTGGTCTATAATTTAATCATGAATCGTCTTACAAACGAATAACGTTTGCAAATTATTGAATTTTATTATCGAAATGCGTGCTCTGTTAAGAAAGTTCATCACGCGCTTCTTCCATTTTATGGTCAGTTTAATCGACCCACTGAAGCGGGTATTCGGGTTATTGTGAGTAAATTTTGCATCAAATTTACATTATTGGACATTAAACCACCAACTCGCTTATGTAGAGTGCGAACTGAAGAAAATATCGCAGCTGTATCGGCCAGTGTTAATGATGACCATCAATTATCGATTCATCGCCGTTCGCAGCAATGGGAACTCTGTTACTCAATAACGTAGACAATTTTGCAGAAGGATTAAGGTATGATGCCTTTCGAAATACAGCTGGTGCAAAAATTGAAGCCGAACGATCTACCGCAATGTAAAATTTTTGGTGAATGGGCTCTTGGAAAATTGGCCGAAAATCCGCTTTTTTTACCGAAAAATTGTGAAGCTCATTTTGGGCTCAATTGGTACGTAAATAAGCAGAATTGTCGATTTTGGAGTGAATATCAGCCAGAAGCATTGCAAGAGCTATCAATGCGTCCAGAAAACGTGACAGTTTGGTGCGGTTTATGGGGTGGTGGCATCATTGGAATATACTTCTTCAAAGATAATGCGAATCGTAACGTAACTGTGAATGGTGAGCGCTACCGTGAGATGATATCAAACTTTTTTTGCCCAAAATGCAAGAGCTTGAAGGTGCCACATGCCACACAGCACGCGCAACAATACTTATTGAGAGGCGAGTTCGGTGAACAATTTATTTCACGTTCGGGACCGGTTAATTGACCGCCTAGATCATGCGATTTAACGCCTTTAGACTATTTTTTGTACGGCTATGTTAAAGATCATGTCTATACAGACAAGCCCGCTTCAATTGACGCATTAAAAGACAACCTTGAAGCATATATTCGTGAGATACCGGCCGAAATTTTGTGGGTAAGAGTTATGCCAAAATTGGATTAAACGGATGGACCATTTGAGGCGCAGTCAAGGTAAACATTTGCATGAAATAATCTTCGATTCAAATAAAGATTTCATGCATTTTTCTGAATTTCATGTGTTTTTTTCAGTTTTTTTTTATATTTTATTTAATGAGAAAAGACTGGAAATATTTGTAATTAAATTTTAATTAAGAGTTAATTTTACGGAAACATTAAAAAAAGGTTTTACTACTTTATTTGCAACAAATTAACATAAATTACTGTCATGTTGTGTTTTGTTTTTTCATTTGTTTTCTAATAATTTGTAACCTTATAATACTGAAATGTTAGTTTTCATCTTCATTATGTTTCAGTTTGTGAGTTTCGTGTGTGTTTTAGTATTTAGTTTGTTGTTGATTTTGTTAATTGATCACGTTTGTTTATTTCAGATGAATATGTATTTTTTAAAAAGCTTTGTTTGGGTTTCTGAACAACACAGTTTTTTTTAAGTAAAACTTCGTCACTTGAGTTGTCTTTAATGTTTGGCAGTGAACAAAGCAATTTCGTTATGGGGTGTGACTGTTTTTTATTACAATAATAAAAATGTTATGCAATCGTTATGGATTGAAGTAAAATGGAATTAAAAATTTTATTGAAACACATTTTGAAATTTTTATTTTCTTTAAACTAATCTCGCTGAAATGCAACTCAATGACAGAGCAGTGGTCGCCACAAAGAGAACAGCTTGAAGCTATAAACATTATTAAATTAAATTATATACAGTTTAAACTAAAAACACTGGCGCATTTTGGACAACTAAAGCAAACATATGATTATCGTGAAGATGACTTTGAAAATTGATTTAATTTCTAGCATCTAAAATATTTTCCTATTGACATTTTTTTCTTCGCCTTTAAATTTTTTAAAATGTCTTTATTAAGCAACTTAATTAAAATATGTCACACAAGATGAAGATTATTGAAAAAATTCAAAAGGCAGGGTCAGTGTTGGTCACCCAAGCCGATTTAATTCCCCCCGGCGGTACCAGAAGAAGTCTGGCTGATTCTAACCTAGGCATAGACATAGTGCACTCGGGGTGTAGGAACTAGTCGTCCGGTGTGCAGGCACTAAATCTGGATGGACAAGTCGGGTAATTGTCGAGAGGGGCTTACCAGTGCCCTTTAAGAGACTGGCACCACGGGAACTGGTGGCCCATACAGAGAGCCGCCCATTTCTGTAGCCTATTATTGGTGAGGTACCTTCGGGTACACGTGGTGGCTGTCGGTTAAAGTTTGGTGTCCGCAGGGAAGGTGCGGTGCTAAACGAATTTGCTGTTGGAAAGTCTCCAACTCTCAAACAAGGGGAAGGACAGGGTCCTGCAAGCCATGTTCTTGAGATTGCAACTCTGTTAGCTTCGCCTAGCAGGGGGCGCTAGTTGACGCTTTGTGTTTCTCTCAGTGGTAAGACCACAGTCAGGTTAGGGCCTCCAGCCAAGTACTGACTCAAATCTTGATCACAAACCCATTTAATTTTATGTGTTAAAAATTTCACTTCAGGCAAACTTCATTCTACTACCTGCTGCTTTAATAGCCACATAATTAGCAGATTTCTTCTACTGAATATGAAACTTAATACGTTGTACCCAGTATTTTACGCTTGAACGCTATTTTGATGTAAAAAATTTGTTACAAAAATAAATACAAACAGGAATCAATAATATTTAATTAACAAATAAATAAACAAACTGGCAGGCAGTTGGCTCTGCTACAATTTCTGTTTACTGTTAACATGCAGGGATTGACGTTAAAAAGAACATACACACACACACACACCTGGACCTAATAATACATAAAACACTGTTGATTTAATTTAACAAACATTTACACTTTCAGTTAACAGTGGAGTGATACTTGGAGTCAAATTGCTGCTCGTTAAACAAAAAAAGCTTAAGCGGCCAATTAAAAGGGAAATAAAAATTCAATCTAAATGTCAAAACAGCCAGTTGTATTGGCTCCCACACACAACCGCATACTCACAGGCAAACACACAAGCACACACACATACATACTAAAAAATAGAGAAGCACATTGAAACAAGTTGTAAGTTGAGGCTTGTGGTTTAGTGTCAGTTTTATGTGGCGTCTTATTTTTCATGTTTTATTTTTGCTTTTAAAATAAACAAATTTATTATTTTCAGAACTGTGTCATTTAGATCAATTTCGTGGATTTAATTCATTATGAGTGATTTGTGGGAAAGTTAAAATTAAAAATTCTTTAGCTTACATTTTTCGTTTTTAAAACGAAAAAAATTCAAACAAAATAATTAAAAATAAATTAATACGAGGGCTGCTCTATATATTTCTGGCCTAATAGTGAAAATGCGAATATTTATAATCCAAAATGGTTTTATTGTTTTTCAAAGTATTCTCCAGCATGATTTATACACTTTTGCATGCGCTCAAACCAGTTGTCGAAGCACTTTTTCCACTCCGATTGAGACACCTCTAAAATATGGTTTTTGAACACATCAACAGCTTCTTCTGGCGACGAAAATCGTTGACCACGCATTTTTTTCTAAATGTGCGGAAACAAGAAGTCATTAGGTGCCAAGTCAGGGCTGTACGGCGGATGACCCATTAATTCGACGTTTTGGCCGGTCAAAAATGCTCTGGTTTAAGCCGATGTGTGAGAGCTCGCATTGTCATGGTGAACAATGATTCGTCTTCTCTTGTTGGTTTTTTCGAATTTCTCCGATGACTTCAGGCTAACAAATTGTAGTGTACCACTCAGAAGTGACCTTCTTATGTTGCTCAAGCGGAACAGTCGCCACATGATCAGTTTTGATGAAGAAACAGGCGACCATTTGCTTCGAAGTGCTTCTTTCACGAACAACTTTCGTTGGATTTTGCTCGTCTTTGAAGACCCACACGGTCGATTGTTGTTTCGTTTCGGGCTCATACGCATAGATCCATGATTCGTCACCTGTGACGATCATATAAACGTCTTTTGAAGCACCGCAATCGTATTTTTGCAACATTTCTTTGCACCAATCGACACGAGCTTTTTTTGAGCGTCTTTCAAATTGTGCGGGATCCAACGAGAACAAACCTTTTTTACGGCCAGGTGTTCATGCAGTATCGAATGTATGCTGATGGAAGAAATGTCCAAGGATATCTCTATCTCTCGGTATGTCGCATGTCGATCTTGCATTATGAGTTCACGCACGGCATCAATGTTCTCTGGCACAACAGCCGTTTTTGGACGACCTTCACGGAATTCGTCTTTGAGCGAGCTTCGGCCACGATTAAATTCATTATACCGATTTTTCACAGTGCTATAGGATGGTGCTTCAGCGCCATACAAAGATTTAAGTTCATCAATGCACTCTTGTCGTGATAATCCACGTCGAAAGTTGTGAAAAATGATGGCACGAAAATGTTCACGAGTTAATTCCATTTTTTTCTATATTAATTTTTTCAAGTCCCTGTAAACAACACAAATAATGTTCGTACGTCAAAACGTTTTGAGTACGATTATGCTTAAAAATGACAAACTTTCCAATGGAAATGTCTGATTGCACTTGGCAGCACTCAGTGTCGGCAGGCCAGAAATATATATAGCAGCCCTCGTAATAATAAATAATAAATTTATTTCTTACCTTCGGGCCAATTATCAAATACTGTTTGTGCAATATCACCAGCTGAATCTGTTGGATTAAATAGGAATTCTTTTGTTTTGCCACTAACAAGTATTAAACGTAAATTAATCTGAAAATAAGAAAAGAAAAAAAAAATGCAACTAAAATTTAATAAATTGTTTTAATTCCGTGTAAAAAAGTATTAAGTTAAAAATAAATATCTAAATTTACACAAGGAAATCAATAATTATTAAAAAAATTTTATTTATAAACAATTTTCCGTAATAAGGAAGTAAAAAAAAAACTAAAAAAAAACTCTTAATTGAGATATTTATTAAAATAATTATTTTTATTATTAAAACAAGTTGTAATATGTGAATGTGCATGACGCAGCAAAAATAATAACTTCACACTTTTCAATTAAACGTTTTTAAGGGAATTTTAAGAGCATTTTGTTGAAATTATTTCCGCAATTGATTCAACTAATTATCTTCACCAATTTGTATTTTTAAACAGTTTTACAACTTCATTGTTTAATATAAAATATTTATTTATTTATATTTTTTTAATAAATAATTGCGTATCATATAAAATGTTTTTCATGCTTGAGTTGGTTCTGAAATTAAAAATGAATTATTTATTTATACATAAATAATTTAAAAAAATTTTGTATTAAATTATTAAAATATCTCGGGGTGATGACGTAACATGAACATTTCCCTACATTCAGTAAAGTGAACATGTTACGAAAGAGTCCATTAAGAAAAAACGAATTTAAAAAACAAATTTAAATTAAAAAAATCATTATCTCCTCTTTATAAAACTGTAATTAAATAAAAAATAACTATGACGAGTTAAATATGCAATGACGTAATACTTTACGTAATGAAGTAATGCATATTTAGTTTTGGATAAAAATATAACCCTATTGTTTTCGCTAAAATGTCAATCAGTCTCTTACAGCTCTCTATCTCTTGAGCTGTAAGAAGTTATAGAAGGTTTAAAAAAATTAAAAAGAGTTTTGAAAGTGACGTAAAATGTAAAGTTCGCAAAGTGTTAGTCAAACTATGCCCGCTATATGAAAAAGAAACCTTCAAATTTCTTTTAACACCATTTATATTATCTATTCAACAGTTTTCGAAATATTATTTAATTATTTAAAAACAAAGAACAATTTAAGTGAAATATCATGGCTGATTTGAATCGTTATAAATCTGCCTTTACGATCGATCACCAAATTCTTGCAGTTTCTAAATTTTTATAGAATTAAAAAAATAAGTTTCGAATTCTTTTCTCATCACTACTTTCTGATTTTTTTCCGGTTTTAGCTGATTTTGTCCGGTATCGTAATATAAATTCGATATATTCTTCTCGAGATACAATGAAATATACCAACGAGAATTTAGTTATCATCTGTCAAGAAAAGAAAAAAAAATTACTTGTGATGAGTAGGAAGACGTTAATTATTGGTAAAAGACTCAATGATAAGGAAGAAAAAGTGGTAAAAAAAAAATGACTCGGACTATTTTACTTTCACTCCTCTACCATTTACATTGCTTTCTTTTTTAGTCTTTTAATGCACTGATGTCAAATTATACGAGGGCTGCTATATATATTTCTGACCTGACAACACTGAGTGCTGCCAAGTGCAATCAGACATTTCCATTGAAAAGTTTGTCATTTTTAAGCATAATCGTACTCAAAACGTTTTGACGTACGACCATTATTTGTGTTGTTTACAGTGACTTGAAAAAATTAATATAGAAAAAAATGGAATTAACTCGTGAACATTTTCGTGCCATCATTTTTCACAACTTTCGACGTGGATTATCACGACAAGAGTGCATTGATGAACTTAAATCTTTGTATGGCGCTGAAGCACCATCCTATAGCACTGTGAAAAATCGGTATAATGAATTTAATCGTGGCCGAAGCTCGCTCAAAGACGAATTCCGTGATGGTCGTCCAAAAACGGCTGTTGTGCCAGAGAACATTGATGCCGTGCGTGAAGTCATAATGCAAGATCGACATGCGACATACCGAGAGATAGATACATCCTTGGACATTTCTTCCACCAGCATACATACGATACTGCATGAACACCTGGCCGTAAAAAAGGTTTGTTCTCGTTGGATCCCGCACAGTTTGAAAAAAGGCTCGTGTCGATTGGTGCAAAGAAATGTTGAAAAAATACGATTGCGGTGCTTCAAAAGAAGTTTATAAGATCGTCACAGGTGACGAATCATGGATCTATTCGCAACAACAATCGACCGTGTGGGTCTTCAAAGACGAGCAAAATCGAACAAAAGTTGTTCGTGAAAGAAGCACTTCGAAGCAAATGGTCGCCTGTTTCTTCAGCAAAACTGGTCATGTGGCGACTGTTCCGCTTGAGCAACGTAGGACGGTCCCTTCGGAGTGGTACACTACAATTTGTTTACCTGAAGTCATCGGAGAAATTCGAAAAACCAACAAGAGAAGACGAATCATTGTTCACCATGACAATGCGTGCTCTCACACATCGGCTCAAACCAGAGCGTTTTTGACGGGCCAAAACGTCGAATTAATGGGGCATCCGCCGTACAGCCCTGACTTGGCACCTAATGACTTCTTCTTGTTTCCGCACATCAAGAAAAAAATGCATGGTCAACGATTTTCGTCGCCAGAAGAAGCTGTTGAAGTGTTCAAAAACCATGTTTTAGAGGTGTCTCAATCGGAGTGGAAAAAGTGCTTCGACAACTGGTTTGAGCGCATGCAAAAGGTTATAAATCATGCTGGAGAATACTTTGAAAAACAATAAAACCATTTTTGATTATAAATATTCGCATTATGACTATTAGGCCAAAAATATATATAACAGCCCTCGTATTTAAAAGAAAAAATGCTAAATAATCTCTGTAAGTGTTCAAAGCATTAAACTTTAATTGCTGCTGGTGAAAACTTTATTAAGAAAAATATCTGCAAAAATTAACAACAAAAAAAATTTAAATTTCTCTTGATTAATTTTTTTTATTTTTCCCTCCTGACAAACCAATTAGTTTTTGTATGTCTCCACTTCTTGTATTCGGTATCTTGCTGTTACATAATTTGTAAGTTAAACACGTTCACCAAAAATGGAAACAAAAGATTTTTCCAAAACATTTATAGCAGACAACTCTGATTTTGCAAATTTAAAATTCAATTTAATTTTGCTTTCTAGTCAAACAAAAAGAACATAAGAGAAACACCAATGGCCAGATTAAACTTTTAAAAGAAAATTCAAGGTGGGAGTATTAAAAGCTACACAAGTTGACATTTAAAAGGGCCAGTCATTTGGTTTAAGCAAAAAGAATGATGCCAAAACCCAAAATTTTGTCAAGCAGCTCACGTTTTGAACAGGCATTAAATTATAAATTAATTTCTGTACAGAAACGTTTTTATGTTTTAAATATTTTCGAAGCAAAAAAAAAAAGATCGAATAAAGAAAATCAAAAATCAAAAAAGAAAGTAAAAAAAAAAAACTGGATAAAAATATTTACGTCATGCAGAGAAAATTGTGTTTTTAATTGCCCTCATAAAATCTGTAGCACTTGTTAGTTAAATAAAAATAAAAAAGGGAACATTAAAAAAGGTTTCAAATATTGTTAAGAGACCGACTGACATTACACTGACATTAAACATGTTAATGTCATCATTATATTTAAACTTTTACAAGGAAATTAGAGACCGGCCGGCCGACTTTATTATTTTTTTGTTTTTTTTTTTCAACAGTAAAAAGAAATTACGCAATAACTTTTTAATTGCTACAATGTAGTCTTTATCAGTATTAAGGGTATTCAGGTCGATATGTAAAAGAAAGAAAAAAAAAAAACATTTTCTTGAAAATTTCGATACAAGGAAATTTTTTTAAATTACAAATTTGAACCTACTAAAGATAAAGTTTATGATAAATTAAAGCCTGGAAAAGTCGTTTATATTTAAACATGAAGGACTTTTCCTTAGAAGATAATGTTTTTAAGCCAATCAAAGTGAATATTAAAATTATTTGCCATTTACTATTTGAAGGCCGTTGAAAGCAGGTTTTGTATTTCAGCATGTGCTTTGACCAAAATGGTATTTGGCATTCAATTGGTAAAGGTGGCGCTGTTAGCATGGAAGATTTATCAATAGATGCCAGAGTCTTCAGCAGGTCTCTTCTTGTGTCTTGCTTTTGTTACAGCTGAGGTTTTCAGAGGTGAGATTTTAAATCGTCGGTGTTTGAACTTGTTTAGCTTTATTTGTCATTTCTTAGTTAAAAAACTCATCAAATCCAACCAAAGTAGAAGGGGTTGCAAAAAACAATTTAAAGAACTGATGTTCTCAGATCGAAAGCGCTCGCCAAACGTACTAAATAAACAGCCAGTGACGACGGTATTCAACGAAAGGTTTACGAGGGCTGCTCTATATATTTCTGGCTTAATAGTGAAAATGCGAATATTTATAATCAAAAATGGTTTTATTGTTTTTCAAAGTATTCTCCAGCATGATTTATACACTTTTGCATGCGCTCAAACCAGTTGTCGAAGCACTTTTTCCACTGCGATTTAGACACCTCTAAAATATGGTTTTTGAACACTTCAACGACGAAAATCGTTGACCACGCATTTTTTTCTTGATGTGCGGAAACAAGAAGAAGTCATTAGGTGCCAAGTCAGGGCTGTGTGGCGGATGCCCCATTAGTTCGACGTTTTGGCCGGTCAAAAACGCTCTAATTTGAGCCGATGTGTGAGAGCTCGCATTGTCATGGTGAACAATGATTCGTCTTCTCTTGCTGGTTTTTCAAATTTTTCCGATAACTTCAGGCTAACAAATTGTAGTGTACCACTAAGAAGTGACCGTCCTACGTTGCTCAAGCGGAACAGTCGCCACATGACCAGTTTTGATGAAGAAACAGGCGACCATTTGCTTCGAAGTGCTTCTTCCACGAAAAACTTTCGTTGGATTTTGCTCGTCTTTGAAGACCCACACGGTCGATTGTTGTTTCGTTTCGGGCTCATACGCACAGATCCATGATTCGTCACCTGTTACGATCTTATAAACGTCTTTTAAAGCACCGCAATCGTATTTTTGCAACATTTCTTTGCACCAATCGACACGAGCCTTTTTTTGAGCGACTTTCAAATTGTGCGGGATCCAACGAGAACAAACCTTTTTTACGGCCAGGTGTTCATGCAGTATCGAATGTATGCTGTTGGAAGATATCTCCAAGGGTGTCTCTATCTGTCGGTATGTCGCATGTCGATCTTGCATTATGAGTTCACGCTCGGCATCAATGTTCTCTTGCACAACAGCCGTTTTTGGACGACCTTCACGGAATTCGTCTTTGAACGAGCTTCGGCCACGATTAAATTCATTATACCAATTTTTCACAGTGCTAGAGGAGGGTGCTTCATCGCCATACAAAGATTTAAGTTCATCAATGCACTCTTGTCGTGATAATCCACGTCGAAAGTTGTGAAAAATGATGGCACGAAAATGTTTACGAGTTAATTCCATTTTTTTCTATATTAATTTTTTCAAGTCACTGTAAACAACACAAATAATGGTCGTACGTCAAAACGTTTTGAGTACGATTATGCTTAAAAATGACAAACTTTCCAATGGAAATGTCAGATTGCACTTGGCAGCACTCAGTGTTGCCAGGCCAGAAATATATATAGCAGCACTCGTTTTAAATTATTAAATATTTCCTTTACTTAGTCAATTAAAAATACAGCCGCTGTAGATGTCTGATGACTCAAAAATAAACATTTGAACAAATTAATCTGTATGTTTGTCGTATGATTGTTGTTTGCCTTTTAAATAATATTTTTTTATGCCAAAAATCATAAAAAAATGACAAATATTTTACATATTTTATGCTTTAATTGGAATTTTACATTTCAGTTGTATTTTGTAGTGGCTTTTGGTTTTTAAAACAGACTCAAAGTATGAGCAAGAAAGCAATTAAAAATATTAATAATTATAAAATAAACAAATATTTAAAATTTTAAATTTCAAACCAACGGACAGTGGGAGACTACTGTGTAATCAATTCGTCTAGAAAATGTTTATAGAAATAATTCTCGTACAATTGAAGCATTCGAGATTATAAACAACGAATATTTGTTCTAGAATTAAGCACAATTGTGTCTGCTGTAATTTTTTATAAAAAGGTTTTATGAACCTTAAAAGGATGCGCTAACTAAACGAGAGAATATTTATCGGAAAAAAAAGTTATTAGGAAATTTTAATTGAATTGTCAGTGGGTATTAAATTAAAAAAATCAGTGTTATGAAAGTAAATTTAATAATTTCCCGCAGGTAAAAAAAAGTTTTTCAACAAGACGAAAATTCCGGCTAGATTTTCTATTCTATTTACATACATCAAAAAAGTCATTTAGAACGGGTGGCAAAGCCGTCATTTAAAATTTAACTGCAGCATTAACAAATTACGTTTAACGAATAAAAAAAATGTTTCTTTTTGTTGTTGTTTCATAGTGATCTTATTTACCTCTTATTTACCATACTCCCACGCACGTAAATGCTTGTATAAGAAAAACATCAAATATGAGATGCCAGATCTTTCTGTATTAGAAAAATCTAGACGTTTTTACTCGTCTATAAGGTGTTTGAGAAAATTATGCAAAATGGCGAAAAGCTGTGTATGCACAGAAGTAAAGTACATGTTGTTTTACGGAGTAAATAAATAAAGTGACATTAAAGAGAACAATTAGAAGCGAGTTTAGTTTGCAACGGCTAAATTAAACAAAACAATTAGTGAAGAAATGATATTGTTTTTGCTCAACCAAGTAACTGTTACGTCAGCATTTGACTTACAATGCCGTAACAGTTGGAAAAATATTTTGATTAAGAAATATAGATTAAGAATGTTTACGAAGATTTTATTTTAATAATTATAAATATTTTTTTTAAATAAATTAAAATTTTACTTTCTCGGCTTAAGGTTTATTTTTTAATTTAATTTCTAAAGAATTAGAAATTAGGAAAAAGATTATTTACAAACGTATGCGGAAATTTTCTTTCTGAAAATGTTTAAAATTCAAATTAATATTTTTTAAAGATAATTCTCAATTAAATAAAAAAATATATAGATAATTAAAAAAAATATTGATAATAATAATAAACAAATAAATTAATGCCTTCTTTAAAAACTTTTTTCACGACTTTGGGGTTTTTTAGAAATGGGAAAGTGTCGATTTTCCACCAAATCTTTTTTTTTTTTCAGATATTTAAAAAATTATAGACAGCTTATTTTAATTGTTTGTTGTTGTTTAATTTTTTGTAACATCATTGTTTACCTTTTTAATTTTTTTGTAATAATTTGTACACTTTAAGCACAAATATTGTTTTTCTGAAAATAGAAAGTCAAGATGGATTTTTTCTTTTTATTATGAAAAGTTTCCATTAAATTAAAATTTAATTATTTTATTTATGTTTAATTACTGTTTCTTTGACACAGTTTGATTTAAAGTTTGATTTAAAGTATTACCACAACAAAAAAGTGGTTAAAGTTAAATTACATCTTTTTTCTCTGCGTGATAAATAAATATTTACATTTCCTGTTGATGTGGTGACATGATTAAAATATTAAAACAAATATTTGCTAAATAAAAAAATCAAATTAAACATTAGCCCCGAGATGGAGGTAGAAATATTAAATTTCAATTAATAAATAATTGCTGGGAAAGAAAAGACGTCTCCAGGTGTGTGAGAAAATTTTTATTTATTTCTCGCAATTCACACATTTTCTTGGAAATTTGAGAAAGTTTTATTTTTCCAATTGTTTTCATTGGAAAACATAATTGTCGAAAGCCTTTAAGTATTTTATTTTTTATAGAAACATATGTGTATGTGTTTGTGCAATTGGATAGGCGATTGTTTGCCATAAAATAAATTGGATAATTTTTAACATTTATTAATTGATTTATGTTCGCACTTATAGTTTTAATTGGCATTAAACTGTAAATTACAGTTTAACTGTAAATCTGTGCGGCGTTTGTTCCTATCTGTTAATTAAATATTGAAATATTTATTAATATTTTTTATTATTCAATTTAAATGTTAAAAGATAAATAATTTAAAAGTCATTCATTAGTTTTAGTAATTGAAATAATTTGTATTAGTGGCGATAAATAATGAATTGGAAACTGTTCATAATTTAATTAAATTGACATAAATTATTTTCTATTTTCTTATTTATTTTGATCTATTTAATATATGAAAGGAAAACTGGATTAATAGTTGGTGTGTTAAACTTTTAAATTTCAAATTCAAATTTTTATATTTGAAAATTAAATCAAAGTTAAGAAAAAAAAATTTTTTATTTATATTTTGTAGTAAAAATTTCAAGTAAAATATTTGCAAAATTTTATAAAGAGTAACCAAATCCGATGCGTTTTGTTGTTGGTATTTAGAAGGTCAAATATATAAATCTTATTTAGTATGTTTGTGCATCAATCACGGCTAAATGGAATAACCGATTTTAATTTCATTTGGAACGTAGACAGACCCCTATTTGTGAGGTGGAACAGGAATATTTTTTTACGAAGCTAAAACTAAGAGCAACGGTGAAAGAAAAGAGAAGGTGATAGCATATTTAGACGCCTATAAGAATTTTTTTAAGAGAGATATAGCGCTTCAGTCCTATTTTATAAGTGTAACCTTGCTACATTCTTTAGAAAAGGTATAGAGGAGAGAAAATAACAGGTAGTGAAAGCGTAGACATTTTATTAGTTATTTTACTTCGCCGGTGAATGTGCTAAGTAGAAGTACCGACGAAGGAGGCTGCGTGCTGTATTGTTAAATTCTAAATATGTGTTTGTACCAGCCATTAAATAGAAAAAAAAAACATATTTTAATTTTTTGTTTGCCGCAGGGGTTGAACCCTGGCTAACCGAATTTGTAGTCAACGTGCCTTCAACCGAGACTACAGCAGCCTCAGCCTTCCCTGTAACTGGATTGTTCACAGCCCTTAATTGTGGAGATAACTTCTAAATCAAAGGAAACTTCCTAAATTTTATTGGAAATTTAATCACAGTTGGAACATTATGTATGCAAATCCCTCTTCGATTACGCCTGATTTAAAACTCGGATAAAATAGTGAGAAAAAAGGAAAAAAATAAATAAAAAAGGAGAAAATAAAGAAATATAAAATAGAGGGTGTAACGTGTTGAAGTAACAACTGATTCAGTTTTTTTTTATTTTTTTAGTGGGCGTGGCAAAAATTTAGTTATGAGAATGGTTTACCGATTTGTTATTTTAACTCTCGATTGTTTAGTAAAAATTTCATGATGTTTAATTTTGAACAAGCCGAATCCATTGCAGTGTAGACGAAAACTGATGAATTCGCCTAAGCTGCCACACGTGTAATTGATTCGTCTTTGTTTCAAAAATTGCGACTTTTTGTATAAAAAAATTTATTAAAAACTTTGAATTTTTTTAGGTGTAGTTTCGGTTTTTAATACGTTTTCTTCCTTGGGGATTTCCGATTTTTTTTTTTCGAAAAATTACAATTTTTTCGCTGAAAACCGTTTATTTTTGCGGTCTTTGTTACCTACCACACATTGTATTTGTATTAGCGGTTGGCAATTACATTAATTTAAACCACTTATTTATTAATTAACAAAAAGAAATGATAAAATTGAAAATTTCTTAATGCTGTTTTAAAAATTTGAACGAACACATTTTTATTTATAGATTATTCTTCTTGCAAAAACAGTTCTTAAGTTTCAAACTGCGTGTAAAAAAAATGTTTTCCATCTTAAGTAAAAATAAAACAAACAGCATTTGCGTAACAACCAGAATGACGTCTTTTACAATGTGGCAACATTTCAACGCCAGCTTAAAGATTTACATATTTTGTTTTATTTGTTTAAAATGCAAACGTCACAACTGACACAGCATGCAAATTAATTATATTTGAATCAAGTAAAAATTAAACAAAAAATCACACTACAGAAATAAATCCTGTTATCTTTAGCAACCACATTCTATACATTTTTAAAAGTTCAGAAATATTCTTTAAATTATTTTGATTTTTTTGGGGGCTTTAAATTACGCTGTTTTAAAATTTTAAATTATAAAAATTATTTTTTATGCCATTAGACTTTAATATGAAGACATTTAAAAAAATAATATATTTTTAGTTAGGCTAGAGTTCGTTGTTTAGCAACTACAAACAATTTTGTGATTTTCTTACTGAGTGTTATTGGCTGTTAAAGCTGTAAATGAATCATTCATTTTTGATTTTAGTTCGTTACGAATTAACTTAATTTTGAATTAATTCTTTTTACAATAAAAAAACAAAAGAATTGAATGAAATTTGAATCAATTTAAAAAAATTAGGCAGAAATGAATTTCAGTTCGATTCCAATTCAAATAAATTTACCAAATTGAATTGCAATTCATTTCCAATTCATTTGAAATGAATCGATTTTGAATTCAAATGAATAAAATCTTATGTGAGTTCCAATCAATCAAATTCAAGAGCAGATATAGGAGTAATGAAAAATTAAAAGTTCTTCAATTCTTGCAATTCATTTTTACCAAATTCATTCGAATTAATTCAAACTTCGTGCAATTCATTGTTTTGTGTGAAAAGAATAAATTTAAAAATTGTTAATTCAGTGCTTGAATGATTCGAGAAATAACTAAAAAATGAATGAATTATTTACAGCTCTGTTGGCTGAGAAAGAAGATTTATTTCAAAAATATGTTTTATTGTTTTTTAAAATTTTTAAAAACTGAATGAGCCTTGTTCTCGTTTTTTGTTTACTCTTAACTGCTTTACTTTGACACTTAAATCTTGTACGTTTTATCTCCCAAATTAACCTTCTCGGTTTAAATACACATCGCCGGTATTTAAAATTTGACGGATTTTCATTTATGGGGTCTTTGTTTAAGGATTTTTAAAAACTCGTTTCAAAATTTTGAAATGTCCCAATGACGTAAAAATAATTCCTAGAAAAAAACTTAATGGCGTTTATTAGAATTGAACAGTTGCCTTCTTTTGAATCCTAGATCATCTACTGGGACAGCCCATATTTATCACCATAATTGTTTTCTGGGTTATTGAAAAAGTATAAATTCAATTCAATTTATTTTAACGGTAAATTTTACTTTTAAAACTTCATGCAATTTGATTAAATCTGCCTGCTACGTTTTTGCGGTTGATATTTTTCTTATTCATTCATTCTTTTGTTTGTTTCCCTTTTTAAATAAAAGAAATCAAATTATATTCACACTTACACAACGCCTATCGATGACGAAATCACAGCATGAAAACACTTCTTCTCTATGAAGACGGATTGAGAACAAAACGGCAGGAAACGCGTAATAGATTCGATTTTATTTATTTATTTTCTTAGTTATTTTAATTTACATTTAACGTTTAACCTGGTATTGATTTTTATTTGCATCATTGTTTTTGTAATTGTTTTTTGAAGAAAACTTTTTTGAAATGAAAAAAAAAAAAAGAAAACAGACACACACTCTACATTAAATTGAAGACAAAATACTAAATTATTTAATTATTTGAATAAAAAAAAAATCCACACGATCTCATTCACAGAGTGCAACAACTGTAACATCTTAGGGTCTAATAAAAGCGATCGGTATTATGCAACAACGGCTCCGAAGACTTCGCTATTTTGTTAAGGAGATGGCTGCCCTTTCTATTCCGCCCACTTTGTTCAGTTGTACAGGCAGCCTTTATCGTCTCACTTGGGTACGCATGACGAGCCCTTTCTGCCCCCATCAAAAAAAAAAAAAAAAAAAAAGAGAAAGAAAGAAAAGTAAAATAAGCAGAGAAGAGAGAGTGACAATCAACGACAAATCGCCAGGGTATAGTACGCAGCCCGGTTGTATTATGCGGAAATGGAACTAAAACGTCATTCACCCACAGCTTCGTATAAAAAAGTAGAGCTGTCCGAGTTTCTAATCGACACTTTACTCAAGTTGAAAACGAAATATTCAAACAGTCTGACGGTTTCTGGTTTCAATAGGCGATTAATTAAATAAGAACGTAAAGTGTAATAATCATGAAATATTTATTTTAACTGCGACCAGCCCTAATGTCTCATTTTTGTTTAGCTTTTTCAGTAATTTTTTTTTTACTAATTTAAATTTTGGTCAATAATTTTCATGCACTCACTTGCTTTAAGTGCAGACAGTTTTATTAAGTGACATAATATTCAATTAAAAAAATTGTTTTTATTATTAATTGATTTTTATTGATAAATAGCAAAGTGCTACACAGTTGAATATGTATTTTGTTTTGTTTTTATTGAAAAATACGAGGGTAGAATCAAATATTTGTGGTTTCATTAAAGTGTTTAAAAAGTTTTTCGTCATTAAATTAAAAATTCATTCTTCAATTGATACACTAAACCAAAAATAATGTTGTTTCAATTTTATAAAATTGTGAATTTCAAAAAAAAAATTATCCTTCATCATGCAAGAAAAGTATTGGATCAATAAAAAAAGTAAAAGAAAATCGACTGCAGGTAAATGTCTCCGCGTGAGATGTACGCGAAATAATATTTTATTTTCTAAAATTATTCACGAGAAATAAGAGATGATAATCGCGATTGACTTTTAAAATTCTGAGAATTTAAAATTTTTTTAACACAAATTTCTAAATTCCGATATATTTGGAGATCCCGAGGTTTTTGTTTTTTTGTTTTAGTGTATAATACTTTTGACTTGTGGAAAAATAATAAATAATTGACTGTTAAATGATCTACAAATCAATCGATTTAAA
Source organism: Cistogaster globosa (assembly GCA_937654795.1). Taxonomy (NCBI): domain Eukaryota; kingdom Metazoa; phylum Arthropoda; class Insecta; order Diptera; family Tachinidae; genus Cistogaster; species Cistogaster globosa. The sequence continues at coordinate 117,935,398 of OW569406.1, read as the reverse complement.
GTATTAGAAATGTATTTATTATTAAAAAAAAGTTAAAACCTGTCAACTCCTTACGTATCATCCATAATCATATTATTCATATTGATTCCTTTGAAAGTCATTTTTAACAGATATTTTTCCTCACAGACATTTGTGCTCGCAGTTTATGTTTTTTTTTCTATTATTATTTTTTTGTTGTAATTTTTTACACTAAAAATTATCACAGCCTCTCAGAGAAAAAAGCTTAAAACAATTTTTATTTTAACAAATATTTGTTTAGACTTGATTCACAGTCTCATTAATGTTTTAATTGTTTTAATAAATGTTTTTGTTAAGTTCATTATTTCATTTTGTGTTCATGATGAAAATTATTTTGTTTCAATTAAATATTAAGGAATTTGTGTATTCAACTTTACTAATTGCGTATTATGTCCTATTTCAATAATGAAAAAAACTATTTGATTTAATGAATTAAGTAACCGAAGACGATTTTTAATTTCTCAAAAAATTTTATTATTGAGTTTTAGTTTCTAAAAAGTTTTTTTTTTATTTTTAGAGAAGCAGGGCTTAAATTTCAGTATAAAAATTATATAACAATTTTGAAAAACAACTTCCATTTGAATTAAAACCATTGAGAGGTTTTTTTTAAATTAAAAAAAAATATCTTAAGACCCATTTTTAATTTATTGTTATCTAAATATTTTACTAAAGACAGGAGTTCGGAGAAGGTATTTTCGTATTTATGAATCTAAAAAACATTATTATGTTTAAGTTAGAAATATCAGATATTTGAATTATTCTTCTCCCATTACAAAAAAAAAAAAAAAAAAAAAACAAAAGAAAAAAAAAAAACACACAAGATCCAGTCACCAGTTTTTAACAACGAAGAATTTATTTCATTTTTGATTGCTTTATGAATCATCATAGTCAATTTTAAAATTTTTTTCTCAAAATTTGTATTATGATCTCCTCAGTTAATAAATAAACCATTCTAGAATTTCTTTTTTTCTGTGTTTAGTTCAACTAAAATTGAAACACAAATACAAACCCTAGAAAGTGTTGTTTTATTTTAAACATATTTACATTTTGTAGAAAATATATTTTTTTCATCATGAACATTTTTAATTTAGGCTTTAAAAAAGATCTATTAAAGATAAAATTTCAATTTGTGAACATTTTGGTTTTTTTTTATAAATTTTTGACAAATGTTCTGTTTTTAACAACGTCATCAGTCAAAGCAACATTCACACAAGAACGTGTGTGTCATCGTTATTTTGTTTAAGTGTAAGTGCAAGAGCTCGTTTTGTTTTATTTATTTAAATATTTTTGTTGTTTTTGTTGTTGTATTTAATTCCATAATTGTGCAAAGCCTTGACCTATAAAATAAAACTTGAAGCTTAAACAGTGTGCAGTTTTTTTGTTGTTGCAGATTCTTGACAATGACAATAAAATATAAATTAATAGCATATATTTTGGGTAAATAAAATATTGCATACTTTTTGGCGCATTGAAGCAATGTTTCATTTTTAGCAGTTTTTTCTTTTTTTTTTTCTTTTTTGTTTGACTCTCTAAATCGTTTTTTCTTCTTAAATAAAATTTTGTTTGTGTGTTCGACTTGGTCCTTTCTGAGTGTGTGAATAAAAAATTTAAAAATATTCTATAATAATGATTTATTTATTTATTTTGTTCGTTTGTGTGTATATTTTTATATTTTTAACAAGGATTTGAAAGGATATTTAAGTCAATATTTATGACTCTTTTAAAATTCACATCAAAAGCTTATGTCGTCATAAAAAATGGGTAAAAGGATTCAATGTTTTTGGGATACAAAATGAATTTTTAATACAGAAGAAAATTAGTATAACGAAATTTCGATACTCTGTTGAAAGAGTTTTTTTTCAATATTATTTTCGGTGATTTATAGCATTTTTTAAATTCGAGATTTTTTAACAAAAAATGTGTAGAGGAAAAAGTAAATTTCTATTAAAAAATTGAAGACAAAAGAAAAATTTCGAAAATTTAAAAAAACACTTGTGAATGCAGCCGGGATATAACCAATCGAAAAGTACAGCTTTCGAAGAGTTTAGATTTGAAATAAGACCGATTATTGTTTATAGCCGCGGGCTGCTATATATATTTATATATAACACTGAGTGCTGCCAAGTGCAATCTGACATTTCCATTGGAAAGTTTGTCATTTTTAAATATAATCGTACTCAAAACGTTTTGACGTACGACCAATATTTGTGTTGTTTACAGTGACTTGAAAAAATTAATATAGAAAAAAAAATGGAATTAACTCGTGAACATTTTCGTGCCATCATTTTTCACAACTTTCGACGCGGATTATCACGACAAGAGTACATTGATGAACTTAAATTTTTGTATGGCGATGAAGCACCATCCTATAGCACTGTGAAAAATTGGTATAATGAATTTAATCGTGGCCGAAGCTCGCTCTAAGACGAGTTCCGTGAAGGTCGTCGAAAAACGGCTGTTGTGCCAGAGAACATTGATGCCGTGCGTGAACTCATAATGCAAGATCGACATGCGACATACCGAGAGATAGAGACATCCTTGGACATTTCTTCCACCAGCATACATTCGATACTGCATGAACACCTGGCCGTAAAAAAGGTTTGTTCTCGTTGGATCCCGCACAATTTGAAAGTCGCTCAAAAAAAGGCTCGTGTCGATTGGTGCAAAGAAATGTTGCAAAAATACGATTGCGGTGCTTCAAAAGAATTTTATAAGATCGTCACAGGTGACGAATCATGGATCTATGCGTATGAGCCCGAAACGAAACAACAATCGACCGTATGGATCTTCAAAGTCGAGCAAAATTCAACGAAAGTTGTTCGTGAAAGAAGCACTTCGAAGCAAATGGTCGCTTGTTTCTTCGGCAAAACTGGTCATGTGGCGACTGTTCCGCTTGAGCAACATAGGACGTTCACTTCTGAGTGGTACTCTACAATTTGTTTGCCTGAAGTCATCGGAGAAATTCGAAAAACGAACAAGAGAAGACAAATCATTGTTCACCATGACAATGCGAGCTCTCACACATCGGCTCAAACCAGAGCGTTTTTGACTGGCCAAAACGTTTTCACATTTGATTTTAACACACTTTCATTAATTATCTTTCCATAAAACACCAGATTTTGCAATACCCGTTCTTAAAGCATTAACAGCTTTAGTGTGAGGAAAGCTCCTAAAGCTATTTACCATTTTATAAGTCTGTTGAAAAATTTAAATATTTTTTGAAAACAAAAAAAAAAAAAAAAATATTCATGTTTTTCTACGGCATGCACAAGGATCAACATTAAATCCTTTATACACTCCCGCTGTTATACATACAGCAGTACTTGCGTCTTCTTCTATCGAAAATGCTAGAGAAGCTAAAAGTATTACACAACAATATTTAGGAATTTTTAAATGGTTGACATAAATACCCAACTTAAGCAGTGAAATAAAAACTGATTTTTTCGTACTGGCTTCAGCTTTAATAAAACGCCAAGGGGAGTCTATTGTACAGTAAGAGATAAACACACATACACACAAACGCACAGTAATACTGGTAGAGGTGATAAATGTTTTTGCCACTCAATGCTAACGACGCAGGAAGTTGATGTAGACAAATCGTTAAGTAAAGCTCAACTTAAAGCGGAATTTTAAAATTTAAATTCATCGTAACTTTGCTGTGAAAAGAAGAAAAAATTAAGTTTTTATTTGATGTTTAAATTTTTACTTTACAGTTGGTTACATTTTGACTTTTTTGGTGTCATTTGGCTCCGCTCTGTGTTTCTGGAAAGCAAAAAGATGATTTTTTTAAATCATTTTTTTGAATAGAAAATAAAAGTGTTCTAGTCGGAATGAAGATGTAGCAGTTGCTTTGAAGTTAAGCTTGTCGAAGGAAGTTTTCTTTTTTACTAAATCGATACGGTGAGAGAAGGGGATAGGAAGAGGTTTTAAACCTAAAAAATATTGCCATATTGGCGTTTTTTGCAGAACGTAAAGTTCTTTAATTTTTTGGCGACGACTGCAGCAATCCTGTCGAAAGAAGTAACTCTGATAAAAAAGAGTCAATTTTAAAACCCGTGCGATTTATCCGTTGTCAAGAAACTGAATGAGAGGGAGGATAAACTACGACTATTTTCGTAGTTCTAGAAGAAACACTAAAGTGCTAAAGCTGCTAAAGTTTTCTCCTTATTTTGTACACAAAATACAGAGAAGGTCTAGAAAACGCAAATAATAATTGTAAGAAATATTTAAAAATAATTGCTTTTCAATAACTTTCCGGAATATTATCTTCTGGAACAAGAATATCACTAAAGTAATGTCATTTTATTTCTTGTCATGACGACCTGATAAATTTATATAATTTGTATATAGTGCTTACGTCATTAATTTAATAGTAATTTTTTTTACGTAACTACTTACGTCATGGCACATTAAAAAAATATCTGAAACATTACTAAATTTATTTTGCGATACAAGTAATTTGAACTTTTGTTATTTCTGTGTTAAACATCTAAGGACGTAATGGCTAACGTCATTCCATAAATAGCAAAAATGCGTAACGTAATTTTTTACGTCATGACATATATATTTTTTTTAATTTTCCTCCAATCAGGATTTAAACAGTGGATATTATAAATGAATTTAAATTGATTTTTTTCAGCCTGGGTTTATTTTTTAATTTAATTTTTAAAAAAATTTTTAAAGAAAAAATTTGTAAAAAATGTATGCTGACGTTTTCCATAACAAATAAATAAATAATTTTTTTTTCTAAAAAATTTTTAGAAAAAAAATTAGAAAATGAACCTAAGCCGAAAAAGATAATTCTAATAATTTTTTTATTATTATAATTTTTTTGTTATAATTTTGAATTATTAAAATTTTTTAAAAAAAATTTTTTTACGTCTTTCGCTCATTTCGTTTTTTCTTAAAGCTTGACTTGAAACAATGAAAAAATTATAGTGGGAGACATCTTAAATTAAAATAATTGATGCTGATTCAAAATCTTTAATTTTTCTTTATTTTTTTTAAATAAAAATACCGATTTAACGCTGTAAATAAAAACATATTTTTTTATTAATTTTCATACAAAAAAAGTGTTCTGTTTTCAACCACTGCCATTGTCAATGCCATTAGCCATTAGCAGCTAACAGCACACATATGTTTGTTTCATGAAAAACTAAATGATGCATCATTTGGATTTTAAAACAAATGACTTTTTAATTCATAGATTTATGATGATTTAGCGTTTTAAAACATTTGGGGAAGCAAAACACATGTTTCACAGCAAAAAAAACATAAAAGTGATGCTACACTGCTTTGAAGTTACTCACTCATCACTGACAATACAACTCTAATCATGCATTTTAATACAGACACACACACGCACGCACACACATACAAACTGAGAAAACGTAAGTATAAAAGTATTTAGAAAATTCTAAGTGAACTTGAATGCAGGGGGTCCCATCATTATTTTTATATTTCAACAAACTGTAGATACAAAATTTTTAAAATTTCTCAACTTTTGATTTTCCCTCTACTTCTGCCGCACACTTTTTCTTTTGTAGACTTTTAAACAGACTTAATATTTTAAGTGGCCTTTATAGAAATCAATTTAAATTGAAAAATCTATTTTTAGGAAATTCTTAATTTGATTTTATAATATGAGTATTTCAACTGTTTGTATACGAAATTTATTCAATGAGGTGTGCGTTATTAAAATAATAATTTTTTTATTTGCTATTTATGCTCTAGAATTTATTTTAATTTCTTAGAAATCCTTATTTGATTTTTATTCTAGTGAAAAATAATACATGCAAATTTTACAATAAAAGAAATGAACGATAACTTTAATTTGTAAAATTGCTTAAAAAATATGCAAATTTTACAGATCGCTGGTTGTCAATTCTGGGAAAATGGTTCGGTGCGCCCACAACTCTTTTTTATATCTTCCACTTTGCAATTTAATTGCTAAAAATGTGGATTGAATGCCTTTATACAACTGAAATAAAAATTCTTCTTATAAAATTAAAAAAAAATCTGCTTCAATTCTTAATGCTATCCACACACCTAAAAGTAAAATTTAGCACAAAGCAACAAAATTCCCTTGGTTTTTGATTCAGCTTTCTGTTGAGGTACATAAATACATTTCTAAAATAATTTACTATAAAGTGTTGCCAGATTGTTAATTATTAAAACAATTTAAACGATTTAACTCGCCAGTTAATAGAAATTACAGTCGCAACAAATATGACAGATTAACAGAAAACTGTTATGTTATTAACAGTATTGTTTAACAGTGTTGCCTAATATGTTAAAAAGACGTGCGTTAATAAATTGACATAAATGAAAATAATTAGTAATGTTTTGTATCCTGCAGTTACAAAAGACCAACGAATAAACGTAGAAGTACTTTTTTCTTTGGCAAATATTAAATGTATATAATATCATATCCCTCATATGGCAATAACTTTTCTTGCTTCTGCTACCTTCATAGAAATTATTAACGATTATTATGAAGAAGCCATAAGCAAACTTCTGATTATATTACGCGGTTGACTTTCTCAATATTTTTCTGGATGATAAGGTTAATAAGACATAACATGGTCTGAATTGGATATTCTAAAATTGATCTAACATAGGAGAGATGTACGGCTACATTTATACCCCTTTACCTAACTGCGACCGCCTCACTTTAAAAAAATTAAACAAATTGATCTACCCTCGTAATTAGCCTCTTTTACAATAATCTTCAAAAAGAAGTAGAGCTTTAAGACATCATGTTTGCAAACGTTGCTATTATTCATTCCCGCATTGTTGCCCTTTCGGAAGGTTATAATCTTCTGTTTAAAAACCCATAGTGTAACTGCCCATTAGTCACACCTTGTACTACCATTCAACTTTTTCATCTTACAAACAACCGAACATTTTTAGAACAAGTTTATGTTGTGCCAATTTTGTTGTTGCTTTTAAAGTTTGTTTACCAAGAGAATAAAAAAAAAACAAAAACAAGATGTTGATAACATAACTGTTCTACTTTAAATAGTTGGTTATAACAATTTGACCCTTTTAACACCATTAAATGAATTGATTAGAAATTTCGCAAAAAATGTTTATAAATAAAAAATTATCGCACATGTGGGCTCATATTTCTTTAACAAGTTATTTCCAAGAAGTACTTTTGTACTCATGGTACTTTAAGTTTTTCAAAGTTCTACAGGGCGAGTCAAAATGTATGTAAGTTGACAGTTATTTTTAAAAAAACGTTTGACTTTAAAGATAAATTATGGTGAAGGAGTTTAACATGATAACGTTACAAGGACATGTCTACGATATTTTGTAACATTTAAATCGTTGGGCCGTCAATAATAAATTTATTAAAAAACAAAGGTTGCCAGATCTTCCCGTAGTGAAATAATCTTGACGTTTTAACTCGTCTATAAACGAGAATGGCAGAACAAGTAAAAAGACATTTACTGGAAAAGGTTGCCAGATCTTCTCATAGTGGAATAATCTTGACATTTCAACTCGTCTATAAATTTAAAATCGCAGATGTGATCGAAATTGGAGAACACGTATAAAGACATTAACTGGAAAAGGTTGCTAGTTCTTCCCATAGTGGAATAATCTTGACGTTTTAACTAGTCTAACAATATAAATTGCAGGCGTGATTAGAATGGCAGAACAAGTATAAAAGCATTAACTGAAAAAGGTTGCCAGATCTTTCCATAGTAGAAAAATCTTGGCGTTTTAACTCGTCTATAAATTTAAATCGTAGATGCGAGCAGTATGGAAAAACGGCGAAAAAGAGTTTCAGTTTTGTAGAAGGAAAGGGTGTTACTTAAAAGTCCTGCTAACACCAGAACCAAGTAAATCAAAGAAAATAATTTCAAATATGCACGAGGCAATAAAACGTTACAATATTCACAAAAAAGTAACAGCCAAAACTGAATGTAATTGAAAAAAATGAAATAAGAACCCGAGTTATCCTCAAGATTAATGTAAACTATTCAATGTCACATTTCAGTGACAGTTTGTATTAAAAACAGTACACCTGGTAAAATATCAAACCGACATTGAATCATGACCAAAACAACATAAAACAACTTAATGAGGATAAAATGCAATTGGATACAAACACATAAAATTATTAACAACAACACAAATGCTACAACAAACAACAAACACAACTGAAATTTAAGACGAAAAATACCTTCTCTTTTTATTTTGTATTTCAAAAAAGAAAGAAGCAGGAGTGTAAGCGCCAGCCACCTTTAGAAACAACACAACACATTTAAACCCTTTAAAATCATGAAGGTAAAAAAGTTTTCTTTTTATACAAAACAATTCAGCACACAAGCAGCAGAAGAGAAGGCTTGTAACTACTAGAATATTTTTTGTTTTTATATAAAAAACCGAAAGCAGTACAAGGGAAAAATAAAATAAACTTAAAAATAATTACTTCAGTAGAGTTCATTATATAAAATTGAGAGAAAACAACACACTGAAGCATGTTTGTAACAAGTTTGTTTGTTTCACTGCATGCCAAAACGTGTTCTGGCATGTTACAACAAAAAGTAGCATTGAAAAATAAAATATCTTATTTTATAAGAAATTTTTATTAAAACTTAGCAAACAACCCTCGAATTACTGAAGCAAACACATTCTGCCTGCCTGCCTGACTATTCATAAACCATTAAAGTCATAAATATGAGAACCAAAACAAAACCAGACGCAAAAGGGCGCACTTTGTATGCCTAACTGGTTGGTTGGATACATTTATGGATGGAAATAAAAAATAAAAGAATATTGGATTTTTTTCCTAAATAAATATTCTTTTTTTTAAAGCTGTCGGCAGTTTAATACGTAAAACAAATAATAAATATGAAAAACAAAAAAATGTTAAAGTAAAATAAAAAATAAAATATTCTGATAAACAGAAAAAATTTTAAGACTGAAAAATATGTTCAAGTATCTTCTCCTGCTGTAGACGCAATCAAATTTATTTTTTTAGAGGTCATTACACACGTTTGGCCTTTTTTAAGGTCGATATTTACTAAATTAGTTTCGATTAAGTGTGAATTTACTTTAAGTGAGACAAAACTTAGCTCTTGACTACATAAAATAATAACAGACAAAAAAGTGCTCTGTACCACCAAGCCTTTGGCTGGGTGGTGAGTAAAGGAATCCATTAACAAATAGACAGATTGATACGACATACATAGCTTCGATTTTAACTAGACATAGAAGACATGAATCCAATAAACAAGCCATACGCATCATAAACTTGACATAAACAAGACAAATATTAGTCTGGATAAGGCCTTAGTATTCATAGAAAAGACAAAGAAATAAAAATGAAGATGAAAAATTCAGACACTAGACAGGAATAAAAAATGGCTAGAAAGTCATTATTATGCATACACGAGAGTAATTAATTAGATGGACTAATTAATTGCTAATTTCATTGGCATTAATTGATAAACAATGGTAATGATTTTGTTGCATTACCATTAATTTCACTTACGGTAATGCTTTTTAATGAAATGGTTTCATTGATAATTAATTAAAAACTCAAGTTATTACCATTGATACGATAAATTAATTTTTTATGGAAACAATGATTTTTTCCCAATTGTAATTAGGAATTAAATATTTTCACTAAATTGCATTACCATTAGTAAAAACAATTATATTGAAAATAAAATCATTAGCATTATCATTAAATGGTAACTAAGGTGTTTTTCATTGTCATTATTTCAATTAATGCTAATGAAAATTCAATGGTAATGAAAAAATATCAATTATGATTAAAATAAATAAAGACAGATTTGACCTACAGACATATAGTAAATATTACCAAGAAAGTTAGATTTGCATTAAGCATCACACGCAGTACAAATACTTTAGACATGAACTCACTGCAGTGGATGGTTTATTGGCCCACAGCCGGACATTGCATCTCAATTAATTGTATGAGCACACTTTTTGGCCAGCTGGCCCTACCCCAGCTGGATCCTTCTCTACCACTAACATGAATCTTCTCTGGATCTTTCACACCCGCAATTTTTTTCTTTCTCTTATCTTCCATTACTTTCTCTTGTCTTGCCTGATTCTACTTTTCTGGTTTTCTTTTTCTCCTTTTTCTCTCTTCTACAAATTGACATTTCATAGACCTGGGATAGACGAGATATAAGAGGCATGAGACAAAATGATGACATAAAATCATCTTTGACATGACATAGAAGAGACATAATGTAGACACGAATAAGAAAACGGCTAATTATTAATTAATCATTGATAAAACTTAAACTAGACTTTAGCTAAAAATAGTGTGACTTTAGACTAAATAGACATAGAGAATAAAGGGTTTCTCAAACAGAACATTGTTTTCTAAAACGAAATAAAACAAAAAATTTGGATGATCAGGATTTAAATATTTATTGTATAACAAGGAAAAAAGTTCGACAGCTATGTATGAAAAATGATATCTGGCAAATGTCTACCATAACCAGGCTGGTAAATGTAGATTCCTCCAATAACTTTTAATCTTTCGTAATTTTTTTTGCAGCTTCGAAAAAAACGCCCCAATCACGACTCCAGACCACTAGCGCATTATACAGTGACAGTTGATTATGCAAAGACTTCTCAATAATTCGTCTAGGATTATCAGAAGTCCAAATGCGGCAATTTTGCCGTAGTCCAAATTTACACTATGCAATTTTTTGAGGGTCTTTTTTTCAATTCTCTACTTAATTTGCAACGACATGCGTTCTTAAAAAAAAAAAAAAAAAAACATAAGCAACAGTAACACCCCCTTAAAAATTAAGCAACAGCGTATTGCTTACCCCTCTTGCTTTACCAACAAACAAATATTTCATGTTTGTTTCTTGAAAAATTGCATAGTGTAAATGCCGTCATACCCTGATAAGTGAAAACAAGCTTCACTAAGCTTTTCAGAAAAACCTGCGGGTTGTTGCTGAATAAATTTTTATAACGGATTTCAATTATTTGAATGCATAATGAATCCAATTTAGCGATTAGCAATGCATCTACTACGAATAAGTCAAAAAACTTTTAAGTTGTCAGTGTTGCCACAATTAAAAAACAAAGTTCTTATTGAGAATGACATGTGCTAGACATAGCGAAGACAGAAGTCAGAGAAAGAATAAATAGATCTAAGATAAGCAATAGATATCTGTGAAAACATATAAAGCTCAAACTATTGATATCTACTGCATGCACCTGCATGTCTGTTTTGCTTCACATTTATACTTCAGTTAAGAATTTAAAGAAACTTGACTGAATATTTATCTTTCTTTCATATTAAAAAAAAACCTGTTAGACTTTTTTTAATTAGGACCAGCACTCAGGGGATGACCCCTACTTATGCAATGCATTGTGCCAGAACTAGAAAATTAGGTTGTGGGAAATGGGATAGACAGAGTAGTACTTGTGGACATTTGATTTAAATCTTTGCATATTAAAAGTGGCAGGAAAGAACTCTGCTGGGAGTTTATTCCACATACGAACTGTTCGGCTAAGAAACGAATTTTCTCTGTAAAGCGGTGTGCGATTCACTGGCCAATCGACCACAAAGGTATGCGCTCTTGATGCAGATCGCGTTGCGTGTACGAAATTACGGTTTTCAGGAACAAGTTCCCTGATTTCATAAGAGCACATTCCGTTGTAGTAACGATAAAGCAATGAAACACACCCCACATTGCGGCGATGCTCCGGTGAGCTTCTTTGCTCTCTCCTGCACGCAGTCGAATAACTCCAAAATAGACTTTGAAGCACCGGCCCATACATGAGAGTGGTATTCCATTTTCGGTCTGATAAGGGTGACATCGATAGCAAGGAGATCAAATTGAGTTTTAGAAAACCCAGGCACTTGAATGCTTCTTTTGCGACATGAAAAATATGCTTGTTCAAACAAACATCGCATTGAATATGTAAATTCAGGATCATCGAGAGCTTCTGATTTCTTAATATTTATATCATCCATAATTACAGATAAAGTAGCATGTTCAGAAGCACGCCTGTGCAAAAGCACACAGCATAGAATAGATGTTATCGATAAATAAATGGTAGATACGTTGGCTAGATATAGACTAGACAAATATTATGTAGACTAAATGTAGAGAAGACTAGACACATACTAGATATTGGCTAGAGAAATAGGCTAAATCTATACTAGACCATGATCAACAACAAAGAAGACAGATCGAGTAAGGACTTGATATTCTGGCAGATGACAGGATAGAGTTGATCACATGAATACTGCCGTTTTTTAATAAATATTTAAAAAATTGTTGAATAATTGAAATACAAACGCTTAACGATATGGAAAAAATTTCATGTTTTTTTATTTTTATAAAATTTTCATGTGAAGCCATTTAATCTTAAAAATGTTTTTAAATTTTCATATTTTTTTTAATTATCAAAATCAGTATTTTTGTGAGTATTTTGCAGTTATTTTTCACAAAGAGAAAATAAAAAAGAACTCGCCAAAGAATCAAGAATCTGGTGGTTAAATGACAAGAAAAGTGGGAGTGTGTGGATTTTTAAATGATTGCGAACACAAGTATCACTATCTGTACCTGTAACTGGTGAACAAATGTGAAAAAAAACAGAAAATTCAAACAGCATGAAACGAGTGAGTGAATGCACGTATTTGTCTTTAATTACAACTGAACTACACCAGCAGACATTAAAGTAAAATAAAGAAAAAATGGAAAAAAAGAAAAACTGAAATGAAAAATCATAAAGGAATTCAACTCTGGAAAAGTAGAAAAAGCAAACAAATTAAAGAAAAAAAAAAAAAAAAGAAAACAAGACGCGACAATTCAAGGAGATGACGACAATTGTTTTTGTACAGATTTGAACACGAAGTATAAAAGAGAAGAGTTTTCTTTTTGGAACTAAGAGGACGAGTACGAGTATGAGTGCAGTTGACTCAAGTGCGAGTTTAGAAGAACAACAGACAGACTGACAGAATGACAAAAACACAAAACTTAGACAGACTGGCAACACAACAAAACACAAAGCATTCTTAGTTGCAACATGCACGCACGCAGCAACAACCAAAAATAAATTGATTCACAATTTCACAAACAAGTCACAGTCACCAGTAAGCAAAAAAATAAAAAATAAAACACAAAACGAATGAACCGACTTGTCACATCTTATTGCACAACTTTCAAGTTACAGATTCATTTTTGTTGTGTTTTCTTCTGCTGTCTGTGGTTGCCGTTGTTGCTTTGCTTTTTTCACAACTAAAAAAAACCTTTTGATGACAAAATTCATTAATTTTCTCTGTCGTGTGTACATTAAGAAGATTTTTTTCAGTTTCATAAATCGCGATGAAATCAATTTAATTGTAAAAGAAATATCTGTGAAATAAATTAAAGTTCAAATTATTGATATCTCATGCACATGCATGCATGACAGTCTTGTTGTTATTTATGTTTTAGTTCAGAGACAAATTTTGAAGCTTGACTGAATATTTTTCTTTCATATTTAAAATTTATTCTGTTCTTCTCATCATGAGAATCAACCGGTTAAGAAAAAGTCCATAGTTACTTGATGGTTTGTATAATCCCACATGAAAAAATCCTGCGGTTAAAATGTGAAACTACACATTCTTGTCTTGAACTTCAGACAAAACAAGAGATAAAATTAAGGGGCTGTAGCGACCAAAATTTTAAAAGCCTTTTATTTTTTTAAAAAATAGTTCGGTTCAGTTAAAGCTCTGAACGTCCCAGCAGCTTTTTGTGCAGGCAACGGAACTTATTTTTTGACAGTCCATTGTGAGTTGTCACTGCTCACTTCATTTGAAAGAATTTTGCTTGTTGACTCACCATCCGAAAAGCAAAAATTTAAGTCTGCAGACATTTTGTTTAGAAGTCCTTCAATTTTAATTTTTTTTTTCAATTTTTTTATGAACTAATGCCTGTGTGTGTGTGTGTTCACTCACTTTAATCATTTACTTTATTACCAAGAGCTTGTGCGTGTGTGTGTGTGTAGGTGCGATTTCGAATTGTTGTGAAATGTGCGTCTCCAGAATGTCAAGGATTTTTTGCCCATTAAAAATCCATTGGATTTTTTTTCGGTCCTCTTTTTTAAATACTTCATCGCAGTTGTCATTGAACACAATGATAAAAGTTTGAACTTGGAAGTAAATAAAAGCAACGTCTTTAAAAATTAATTTAATTTTCTGGTTCAAATAGCAAAAACAAAAAAAAAAGCAAACGATAGATACACCTTGAAAAAAGTTTGAAACCTGTCATATTAAGTTTTTTAGAAATAAATGGTTAATTGACACTTGACATTTTGGCCTTTTTATATTTTCTTTTATAAAAGAGGATCATTGGAGCTTCAAACTTTTCAAAAGATTTCTAAAAATATTGTTGTGTTTAAATAAAATTTACTTTTTTACGAATCAAATTTTTCATTGCTTCTGTTTTTTATGTGTTCAAAAACTTTGTAGAATTTTAGCAAAATATGTTTAACATGTGAGGAAGGCACTTCGTATTGTATGATGACAGTGTTTGATATCAAAAAAGTATTAATTTTTATAATTATAAAAGTAATACTTTTCTTGAAATTGAATAAATTTTAAAATTCCTCTAATATGGTTTTGAAAATAATTCTAAAAATTATTTGTAAAAATAAAAACAATTTTTTTTTTAACTAAGCCGTTTATTTTGAAAATTGCATAAGTCACTCTTTAAAAAAAGGTAATTATTATTTTTTTTAAATTTTTCCCATCCAGGGGTTGAACCGTGGATTTTCATAAATCAATTCAAATTTTACTTTTTCGGCTTTGATTCATTTTTAATTTATTTTTTTCAAAGAACAATTATTTTTCAAATGTATGCGGACGTTTTCCGAAAAAAAAACAAAAAAAAAATTAGACGCTGACGGAATGTAATGATGCATTTTTAGGATCGCCAAATCCCTCATCAGCATTCTTTGCATCTATCTACCTTAAGTTGTGTACATTGTAAACATCATCTATTTAACCAATTGATCAATATAAATTTGGTTGGACAAAATTTACATACAACTCAAAGCATTTTTTGTTGTTTTCTCTACAACACGTCTTGTACACAATTAATTAATATTGACCGAAGTTTTTATTGGGAAAAAATAAACAACCTGAGATAAGAAGTGCAGGTAAGTTTTCTTGAGAGGTTTCCTCAATACTTTTAAAACGTGTGCATCAGTTTAAAAGCACAGTGACTTATGCCACTTTTAAAATAAACGTCTCAATTATAGGTAGAAGTACTTTGATACCATACACAGAATTCAGCTTAAGTTCAGCGAAGAATGCCGATGATGGATGTAGGGATCCAGAAAATGCTGCTTTACCATCTCTTGTGTCTAATTTTTCCCATTTTCTTTAAAAAATAACAAAAAAATTAGAACGTGAATTTTCTCTCATTGTAAATTTAGAAATTAATATATCAGCGAACTTAAGCCGACTTTAAATTATTCATGGTCGAATACACAAAAAAATACTCCCTTAATTTAACTCACCTAATTTTAAATTAATTTACACAAACTTGTCACTATCTCAAATGTAAAAATTTTGTCATAGTCACCAAAAAGCCACAAAGGGGGTAACCCTTGAAGCTTTTAACTCCCTTAGAAATCTATTTAATCCATTCGATTGCAGTATTAAGCATTAAATTCATTTAGCTTCAAATAGTTTGTGTGGGAATTTAGCTGAGGGAATTGTGCTAAACTGTCATGTGTAGGAGAAGTATAATGACATAATAAAATATCTATCTTAAATACATTTAATTTACATAAATATTTTTGCAGCAAAGTCATAATGGTAACATATAAAAATTTATCTCTAAAAAAAAATCAAGTTGAATAAAAAATATTAGAAAATGTGAAGGGTAAATTCTTTTAATAAATTTTCTGTCTGCAGCACCCTCCAAGAAGAACAGCAATGTACAACAACAAGCAACTCATTGTAAGAGTATTTATATTGCTTACATTTGTTGTTGTTGTTGTTTTGGTTTGAAAATGTTGTCGTATAGTCTGCTGGGTGTTGTAAGCGATGACGACGCAGCTTTTTCTTATTCACTTACAATAACAATATGTCTTCATTTAAATAATTATTTGGTAAAAGAATTGTTGTTTTTTCTGCTTTCCCCTGATTCAGTATGTAGGATTAATTAGAGCATACGATAGTTTTGAAATCTGCACATAAGCTATTCTAATGGGATACAAAACAGCTTTTAAAAGTATGAATAGAAAATTTTATGTTTTGTAAAACAAATTTAAAGCAAGACTTACAACAATAGACATTTAATTTATTAATTAAAAATGTTATTTAATAAGAATTTTATTTATATTAAAAATTTATTTAAATTTATGTCATGCCTTTGTCATGACATCTAATCTATATGAATGTCAAGACACATGGTTTTATAAATATCAAATTTAATCAGAATTTTCATATGAATGTTGCAGTATTATTGTCTGTACTCTTTTAATTTTTTTGTCAATATTGATATGACTCTAACTTCTATGTTCATGTCAATATGTGTATCGCTATCAGTACATTTGCAGTTAATTTTGTCAATATCATATCAGCATTTATGTGCTTATAAACAACGGTAGCAATATAGCTAATGTTTTTAATACTAATGTTTGTATTAATGTTAATGTTTATGTCAAAGTCCATGTCTGTGTCAACATTAATGTCAATGTCAATAAAATGTTATTTCATTTTCAATGTTCGTGCTAATACTAATAATTATAAATTTAAGTCAATATCCATGTTATAGCACATGTCAGCGTGTATTTATGCATGACTATATCAATATCGATGTCAACGAAAATACAAGCACATATGTCAGTTTTAATATCAACCACAGTATGTTAAAGTGAATGTTACATTCGCTGTTAATGTTATTGTTATGTTATATCAGTTTCAATGCCAAAGTCGATAAAAGTAGCTTTGACAAAATTCATGTCTTTGCCAATGTCTTTATATTTCTCACTGTTAACATTAATATTCATGTCAATTACTTAATTACTGCATAGATTTGACAGTATTTACATTTATAAAAATGTTTTTGAAGCTTTCTATGTCAATGAATATGTTCAAGACATTATCCTATTAAGTATATGTCAATAGCGATATCTTTTTAAATTTTTATTTAACGAAAGTTTAATGAGGATATTCATGCTTAAATCAAAGTAGTTTAATTTTATAATTTTTATGTTTGTTATTTTTAATGTCAGTAGTCATAACAATTCTATGTCTATGTCAATATCAATGTCAATGTCAATATCATGTTATTTTATTTTTAATGTCGATACCAATACTAATATTTTAGTCTCTTAAAATGTCGATTTTTGATTTGAAAATTTATGTCAATGTCTTTATTTAAGTCGATGTCCCCATTAACATCAGCACATGTGTCAGTATCAACATCAACTATGTTAAAGAAAATGTGATATATGCAGCTGATGCTATTGTTGTGTTTTTTTTTATCAGTTTTTATGTCGAAGTCGATAATAGTAGATTAAAATATTTTCATGTCATTGCCAATGTCTATATATATGTCACTGTTACTTAATTACTGCATTCATTTGACTGTATCTACATTTTTTAAAATATTTTTGTAGCTTTCTATGTCAGTGAATATGTTCAAGTAAATGTCAATAGCGATAGCTATTTTCATTTTTATTTAAGGTATTTTTCAATGAAGATATTAATCTGCGTTTATATTTATTTTATGTTATGTTATTGTCAATTCTAATAGTCATAACAAGTCTATGTCTATATCAATCAGTTTATTAGGGACAATTAAGGATAAAGGTGTCAGTTGCACGTTTATGCCAATGTCTATGTTAATGTCTCTGTCCATGTCATTAAACGTTTTCATGTCTATGCTACTACTACTGTTACTGTTGTATGTTAAATATCTCTGTCTGTCTGTCTTTATTCTAAATGAAGATTATTAATTGTTTATTTCTTTAGCGACTTTATTATTGAGCTTATGTAGGAGCTTATGACCTGGTCAACATCAGTCGGTCTATTCGTTCCCTCTTTATATCCTGTACACATACACACACAAACACACATTTAACTTTAATGCAATAGATGTTTCTGTATATATGCATCTTAACAATTATTAATTATGGTTACACACACATATGCAGAAGAAAATTCTCCCACATGCAATGATACACGTACACACATACATACATACATACATACATACATACATACATACATACATAGTTAATACATACATACATTCATAAATACAAATAAAAGTTATTCAACAATAGTATTCATAATTGTATTACGTGTGCAAACATTGCTGCAAGACATAATGAGATCATTGTGGCTTTATTTAATCTTTTTCTATACTTCTATCTGTCATCATGACAGTTGTTGTAACATGAATTTGTATTAACACTTACACACACGCAGGCATTTAATACATCTTAAAATTCCTTCTGGCTTTGAATTTTGGTTTAATTGTTATAAAATTTCATGCAATTAAATTTATCTGTCAATAAATGTTTTAAGGTTTTTTGTTGAAGTTTTTGTACAATTTCAAACAATGAGAAAATTAATTAGACAAATGAGTGTTGTTTTAGGGTCCTATGGGATGAGTGGTTGGTTTTCTTTTTTTATTTTAATTTATAAATTTAAAAAAGTGAAGGAATTGTAAATTGTACATTACAAATGCATTGCATTACAAATCTTTTGAAGGATATAAAAGCTGATGTAACTACGCTCAAAATTATGTGATACGTTTTTTTCTCATGATCTTGAAATTATTTTTGTTAATTTTTTTTTTAATTTTTTGAAAATAAAAAATTATTTAAAACTTATTTGATATTTAACGGAAATAAACAAATTGTTTAAAATGCTATAAAATGTCTGCTTTAAGTTTTTCGAAATTTTAAACGGACGCCCGCATGCCGAGAAAAATATGGTTAAGTTATGGTCGCAATAAACATATTATGTTCTCTTCATCGAAAAATGATTGGCGTTAGAAAAATTTATAATATTATTATAAGAAATTGCTCAGCCTTGGCTGGATTTTCATATTCTTTAAATGATTTATTTGTAAGACATTAAAATTTAATTTCTTGTTTAAAACAAAAAAAAAAAATAAAAAGCAAATAAATATTTAAAGTTCGGCTTAGGATCACGTTCATTTTTATTTCAAACTCAATTAAAAAAGAAAAGTTAATTTTAAAATACAGTAAAAAATATTAGACACTAGCAGAAAGTAAAACAGAATTTATTATCTCGCTATATCCGCCATAAGCGTGCTTTGCATTTACTTACATAACATAATATACGTTGTAAACATCATCTATTTAAGCAAATAATTTGAGGAACATTTATAATCAATCAATATAAATTTGGCTGGGCCAAATTCCATACACAGCCCCAAGCTTTTTTCGTTGTTCTCTTTATTAGTCATCACACATTTATTTGCTTTTGCTTTCTGTTAATCATTGGTCATACGAATGCAATTTTATTTTTGATTTTTTCATACTTTTCGAATACATCTCAGTAGATGCTTTTCAAGTATCTTGCCGATTGTTGTAAAGGCAGTATGAATGCACGGTGCTTTGGGTGTAATTCGAAATTTATAATTTTTTTGAAATTATTAACCCCAAAATCACTTTTGATATTTTGTAACAATATTTTTATGCTTTTTATTTATAAAAAATAATTTGTCTATAATCAGTTTATGGTTACCTCAACCATGTTTTTGGCGTTTGGTAGATTAAATTTTCAAAGCCTCATTAATTTTTTTGGAAAAAGGTCGAACCTTAAGATATCAGTGTTGAAGATTGTCTACAATTTTCTAAAAGAATTTATTAAATGATAAACCTCGCTTAGGATGTTTGTGTAAAACATTTTTTCTTGAGAAACCAACATTCTATTGACATAAAAAAATTGGCTCCCTAAAAAAAATCGGCCAGTAAGATTGTGACCACAGTATTTTTGAAATGCGCCTAGACTTGTCCATATTGACAATTTGATAAAAGAGGGAAAAGTATTTTAGACATCCTTAAGAATTCATTAACCATCGTTACGATTAAAGTAGAAAAAATATCTTTCACCCGGAGAATGTTCAGGCGCTTGTACAGTTATGACGGCATCTGTTTTATTTTTTAGACATGACTGTTCTCAAAATTTCTCAGAGAGAAAAAATAAAGAATACGAGTTAAAGAGATACTATATGTCAGACAAGTTCTGATATCACTTTTTGTAAATGGAATTTTAAATCACAAAATAGGGGTTCTGAAAACAATTTTTTAACTTCTCGAATTTAAGCCTGTTGATTCTTTGTAAACCTTATAATCGTTCAATTGCTTTTATGAAGTACTTCATTTATTTTTAATTAATTTTTTAAGTGAAGTTATGTACGAGGGCTGCTATATATATTTCTGGCCTGGCAACACTCAGTGACTTGAAAAAATTAATATAGAAAAAAATGGAATTAACTCGTGAACATTTTCGTGCCATCATTCTGCACAACTTTCGGCGTGGATTATCACGACAAGAGTGCATTGATGAACTTAAATCTTTGCACGGCGATAAAGCACCATCCTATAGCACTGTGAAAAGTTGGTATAATGAATTTAACCGTGGCCGAAGCTCGCTCAAAGACGAATTCTGTGAAGGTCGTCAAAAAACGGCTGTTGTGCCAGAGAACATTGATGCCGTGCGTGAACTCATAATGCAAGATCGACATGCGACATACCGAGAGATAAAGACATCCTTGGACATTTCTTCCCACAGCATACATTCCATACTGCATGAACAACGTAAAAAAGGCCGTAAAAAAGGTTTGTTCTCGTTGGATCCCGCAAAGTTTGAAAGTCGCTCAAAAAAAGGCTCGTGTCGATTGGTGCAAAGAAATGTTGCAAAAATACGATTGCGGTGCTTCAAAAGACGTTTATAAGATCGTCACAGGTGACGAAACATGGATCTATGCGTATGAGCCCGAAAGGAAACAACAATCGACCGTGTGGGTCTTCAAAGACGAGAAGATCCAACGAAAGTTTTTCGAGGAAGAAGCACTTCGAAGCAAATGGTCACCTGTTTCTTCGGCAAAACTGGTCATGTGGCGACTGTTCCGCTTGAGCAACGTAGGACGGTCACTTCTGAGTGGTACACTACAATTTGTATGCCTGAAGTCATCGGAGAAATTCGAAAAACCAACAAGAGAAGACGAATCATTGTTCACCATGACAATGCGAGCTCTCACACATCGGCTAAACCAGAGCGTTTTTGACCGGCCAAAACGTCGAATTAATGGGTCATCCGCCGTACAGCCCTGACTTGGCACCTAATGACTTCTTCTTGTTTTCGCACATCAAGAAAAAAATGCGTGGTCAACGATTTTCGTCACCAGAAGAAGCTGTTGAAGTGTTCAAACACCATGTTTTAGAGGTGTCTCAATCGGAGTGGAAAAAAGTGCTTCGACAACTGGTTTGAGCGCATGCAAAAGTGTATAAATCATGCTGGAGAATGCATTGAAAAACAATAAAACCATTTTTGATTATAAATATTCGCATTTTGACTATTAGGCCAGAAATATATAGAGCAGACCTTGTATTTTATACAAAATAAGAACTGAAATTTTTCTTTAAAAAAAAATTATTATTTTTTAACGATTTAAGTTTTTTAAGTTTCAATGGGCGAAGCAAATACGTTAATTATTGTTTTATGATTTTCAATACTTAAAATCACACCGACTTAGATGACTTGTAGAAGAGCAACAAATTACCGTGTTATTTAAAAACATTAAGTTGATTTTTTTTTAAAACCACACAGATGATTATTTTCCACTTTTTAAAAATAATTACTTTTAACGCTTAAAATGAAAACTAAATTAAAAAAAAAACAGTTTTGTTTTTAAATTAAAATAAAACAAAAAATGAGTAGAAAACTTAAACAAAAAAATCTATTTTGTGATATAAAACTTCAAAACTTAAACAGACATTCGAATTGTTTTTCGTTGCAGATTAAGATTTTTACTTCATGAATTTTAATTTTGCGTGTCAAATCCATTCAAGGCTTTTTTATGCGTGTTCGCAGCATTAACAACACAACACAAAATAAAATCCAAAAACAAATGTAAACATGGCCACCACTGCCACAACAAGTACCCGAGATGATCTCAAAAAAAGTTTACATAAATTTTACACACAAAGAAAAAAACGAGTTCGTTTCTTTAAAAAAAAAATGCAGATAAAAACAAAAGTCTTTTTTATTTTAATCTAAAGGATACCAAATTTATAAGTCTCTAGTGTGCTGTACAATACTCAGAAAAAAGAATACATAATTTGATTTTAACAATAAAAGGGTCTTCTCCTCCATAATGTTCAATACGGTTTTTGAATTCGACAGGCTGAAGGAGAATACACAGCCAGCCACATCATTAGATGTGTAAAGAATAGTTTTTTCCTCGTTATTTGTATTTTGAAAGAAAAAAAATTTTTGAGGGTCTAAGGAATATTTTGGTTTTCATTTTAATCCTTAAAGATTTAAGATGTTTTTATAAGTTGATGAGGCGTCGTCATAATAAGTTGTCGTCTTAACATTTAAAAATAATGTCGCCATCAATATTTTTTCATATGCTTTCCGCCCCTTGTTATTTTGGCAGCAAAATTTTTTTTCAAATTTAATTTATTTATTAAAAAGTTGTTTTTGTTTTTGTTAAGATTGAAATTTATTTATTTGAAGGATATCGTGTTTACTTTTTGTTGTTATGAAAATAAACTTTAAAAATCCTTTAAATATTTAGAACCACGAAAAGCTAATTTTGTTGTTGTCCGTGTGCCCTATGAGCAGTGGTAAAGAATTTGTTAGATTCACCACTAACCAAGGGTGGTGTATGTATGAATAGAGTAATATCAAAGAAAAGTTAACTAAAGCATATTGATCAGCCCTGTTGGCTCGCTTCGTAAAGTATAATATCATGAGTTCAAGCCCCAACAGCATCCAAAGTGTAAAGAAAACGAAAAATAATATTTGTAAAGAGTTGCAGTAGAGGAATTATTTGAAGCGAATTAATGGGATAAATCAGTTTAATCCTCGCTGACTCCCAGGTAGAAAAGGAAAGCATTTATTCTGTACTCGCTGCAGATGAGTTGTTGAATGTTTATGTTTTCTTTACGCAACACAAAGTAATTGTTTGTATAAACAGCCTGATAGATATGGCAGGAGATCGTGTGTTTGAGTATTACTAAAATTTGGTCTGCATGAGACCTAAAATATACTTTTTTATTCCCTTAGAAAACCATTAAGAGCATCCATGTTCAACTTTTCCATCCAGGCTTAAAAAAAAGAAAATAACACGCTGCTAAGGCTGCACCTTAAGGAGGTTTTGTTTTAAATATTATTATTAACAAACGGTGAAACGGTAAAAGATTTGTAAGTACCTTTTTTCGTAATTTTTTAAAGTACTTTTTGTGAATATAAGTACATTTTTATAAACCAACTAAAAATATTTTTCTTTTTTAATTGCACATTATCTGTTGTTGAGTTAAGTATGAATTTACATGATTACAATGTACACAACCTAAGGTAGAGAGATGCGAAGAATGCTGATGAAGGATGTAGCGACCCAGAAAATGAGGCATTACATTCATCTAGTGTTTAATTTTTCTTGTTTTCTTTGAAAAACGTCCGCATACATTTGAAAAAAAATTTTTCTTTCAAAAATTTTTTTAGAAATTAAATTAAAAAACGAACCTAAGCCGGAAAAAGTAAATTTTAATTTATTTATAATATCCACAATTCAAATCCTAATTGGGAAAATATTAAAAAAAATTTTAAATGTTTTTTTTTTTAAACTCTTTACTTATTTTTTGTTAGTTTCATTTAAAGACAGGAAATTGTTGCAAACCCTGTTTAAAAAAAAGTACTTTTTAATATCATTTTTAAAAATTAATAGAAATGTGTAACTTTATAAACTGTGACCTCAAGTTCGAACAATTAAATCACTCCCCTTAGAAGCTCTTTTTTTAAAATAAATCATTTTAGTTCATTTTTTTCAAAGGTACCCTCATCTTTCACCTTTATTCGTTTTATTTTACAGAAGTACTTTTTACCAAGAAATACCTTTTAAATAAGCTAGATTTTGAAAAAGGTACCTTTTGAAATAATAATTTATCACAAAAATGATATTTGCTTTTTGAAAAGCTACTTTTTTAAAAGGAATTTCGGAAAAGTACTTTTTCATAGAAAGTTTTTTATAAGATTTTCTTGTTAAAAATGTTATTTGCTTTTTGAAAAGGTACTTTTTCAAAAGAATTTTCGGAAAAGTACTTTTTCATAGAAAGTTGTTTATAAAATTTTCTTGTTAAAAATATTATTTGCTTTTTGAAAAGGTTCTTTTTCAAAAGATTTTTCAGAAAAGTACTTCTTCATAAAAAGTTGTTTATAAGATTTTCTTGTTTAAAATGTTATTTGCTTTTTGAAAAGGTACTTTTTTAAAAGAATTTTCAGAAAGGTACTTTTTCATAGAAAGTTGTTTATAAGATTTTCCTGTAACAAATGTTATTTGCTTTTTGAAAAGGTACTTTTTCAAAAGAATTTTCGGAAAAGTACTTTTTCATAGAAAGTTGTTTATAAGATTTTCTTGTTAAAAATATTATTTGCTTTTTGAAAAGGTTCTTTTTCAAAAGATTTTTCAGAAAAGTACTTCTTCATAAAAAGTTGTTTATAAGATTTTCTTGTTTAAAATGTTATTTGCTTTTTGAAAAGGTACTTTTTTTAAAAGAATTTATAGAAAAGTACTTTTTCATAGAAAGTTAATTTTGGTAAACTTAACTTTGAGGATAGTGGTTTTTTATTAAGCTTTTTTTCAAATGCAACTATTTTAAAATGGTACTTTTTTTAAGGTACTTTTAATATTTTTCCAAGACTTTTTTTTGAATAAATTTCTTAAACTGCCTTAAAATATGTTTGTATTTTCTTAAGGCAAAAGTTAAAGAGTTTTTCGTCATACACAACATAAATCTAATTGAAAGAATTTTTAATTACAGCATAAAAAATAAAATAAAATTTTACTTTTTGCACACGCTAGCGAATCCCATAAAAAGTCTTTTCAAAAAACGAAGTCAACGATAAAAAGAAAAATATTTCAAGGTTTTTTAAATAAGAATAAAAACAAAAACTTAAAATCATTCCAAGACAATTACAACTCCTTCGTTTTAAGTACAAAAGCGTATAAAAATTAAAATATAAGAAAAACATCTTTTAAGATGAAACTTTGTGTTTTAACTTTTCGCAGACAAGTTGGAGTGAAGGAAAACGTGAGATGTTAAAGAATTTTTTGCATTTAAAAAATTGTTTTACGGTTCGTTAACAACAGCCAGCGATTCTTAATGCTGAAAATATGAAAAATATAAATATTTTGTTGTTGTTGTTTCGATATTTTTTTTCTTTTCTTTTCTTCCTTTTATTTACTACGCCAGAGGATTAAAGTACTTATGAACTCTTTGAAAATGTACAAAATAACAACAACAAAATACTTGAATATTTCCTCCCCTTTTTCTGTGTGCGTACGCTTGTGTGTGTGAGTATTTGTGTCTCAGAATAATACAAATTATTTTTAAGCTTGTCTGCACCTACACGTACAATATTTAATTTAATTTTTAAAGCTTTAAGGAAATTGAAAATAAAAAGATTCCTTTTTCTTAATTTAAAGTCATCATTTTATGCAACAACAACTTGTTTGTCTCCAATAACAAATCCACTGACTAAATTAAGTCTCTGGAATTATTTTTTTCTTCGTAAAATTTAAGAAGCTTTTGTACTCAATTGTTGCCAAAATGTCTCATCTGCATAAATATTTTTTTGTTTTTGCTCAAAGGAAACCACAGAACTGATATTCGGTGCAGTCAAACAGTGCGTGTGCGGATGCATTAATTTAAGGCTGCAGTAGAAGAAGTTCTCTTTAGAAAAAGTTTCAAAATTTTAACAAATTTTATAGTTTAAACAGAAAAGAATGTTTTAGAGTTTAAATACGAAGAAATAATTATTTTTCATTACCTTTTTTATTTTATTTTAGATTGAAAACTAAATAAATTTTTAATTGATTTTATTTTTTTTAACAAAAATCATTTTTCTTTAATTAAATATTTAATTAGTTTAATTAATTTTTTAATTAGAAACTTTTGTATTTATTTTTCAAATAATTAAGTCAATAAAAATTTAACTGAATTTTATTCTGAAAGCAAGT
The DNA here is from genome assembly GCA_937654795.1 of Cistogaster globosa. Taxonomy (NCBI): domain Eukaryota; kingdom Metazoa; phylum Arthropoda; class Insecta; order Diptera; family Tachinidae; genus Cistogaster; species Cistogaster globosa. Next base: position 117,909,137 of record OW569406.1, on the reverse strand, counting down.
AAAACTATTAAGAAGTGAAAAAACTTTCTTGTGTAAAGATTTTCTCAAATGATTTAATTAAAGAGATATGGATGCCAACTTATTCAACAACTTATTCATAAATATTTTTTTTTTTAATTTTCTTTTCACACAAAACTCACTTTGATTTGTTGGCGACCAAACGCGATGGGCTTAGCCCAAAAATCTGCTTTTAATGCCCTTGTGGCTACTCAAAATGCCTTAGAAACTGTTCGTTGCCTTAGAAAATTGGTAAAAGGGGGTTTGTGGTCATAGACTTGTTTTCATGTAGGGCTTCATCTGCCAGACACTGTTACGTGTATTTTGCCGGATTCATTCTTTTGTTAGAAAATTTCACACCTGCATAACTTACGGAACTAAAAGGACCTGTGCAGAACCGATAAGATGTTTGTAAGGGGTTTTCTATATGGACCTACATCTACCCCTTTCAGGAAAAATAGCTGCCATTAAATCTCTTCTCTTCTTATATGTTCACCCCTATCGTGAATATGAAGTGGAATTTTCGTTCCCATGAGATTTTTGTTCCCTTAGAAGTGAAAATTGCTATCATGAATTTCCCATGATATATTTGTTCACTTCACTGAACAGCTGTTCAAAATAATAAGGTATCAGTGCACAGTGAATGCAAGTAAAAAGAAGAAGCTTAGTGAAAATTTGTAAATTGATTTTCAAAAATAAAATTTTTATTACAAAAACGTGACGTGAAAGACGTGCTGAACCATTTCAACAAAAAAAAAAAAAAAAAAAAAAAAAAAAAAAAAAACTTCTACTAAATTTTCTTATATCTCAATTTTATGGAATTAAAAATTATTAATATTTTAATTATAAGTGATTAAAACTTGTATAATTTATGCAGTTCCCCAGTAAAATTTAAGTGAACAAATCCCAAGGAAAAGTGAAAAAATTTCGTGAGAAAAAATCAATCACGATAAGGGGAATTTTTGTTTACGTAAAAAATTGTTCATGTGAATTATTCGCGATTTCGATTTGGGGAAAAGGGAAAACATTTCAAGTGAAAAGATATTCATGATAGGGATGGTTGTCTGTACTAGCCATCAACCTAATATAAACATCATGTCGCACATGATGTCGGCTAGTGTAGATCACTCATGATCATGTTTACTCTATGTTTGCGGCTGCTCTAGTCGAAGTGGAAAACACGTTGACTACAAACGTGGTTGGCCAGCGTTCAACCCCGGCGGAATAAAAAAAAACAAAAATGTTTTTTTCTATTTAATGGTATAAACACATAATCAGAATTATAATGAAAACGTGCAGGCATCCTTCGTCGGTAGTTCTTCATAGCATATTCGCCGGCGAAAAAAATAACTAACTCTCTATCTTTCTCCTTTCACCACCTGTCTTATCGCTCGGTTACGAAAATAATAATGCCTGAAGTGCTACTTCTCTTTACAAAAAAAAAAAAAAAAAAAAAAATGTGCTGCCATAAACCAGCAAGTTCGCCACGATATTTGCCATCACTTCTATCTTAAGATGTTATTTCAAAATAAAGCAGTCTCTTGGTTAATTGTCGTAAATCTATTAATGAGTTGAATGAACAGTTTAATAGTCGCTTGCAAGTCTAATAACTAACAAACACGTTCTAGGAGAACTACAGTTTCCGAAGAAAAATTTAAAGATTCTCATATTGTGATGTGTTTGAATGAATTTTGGAATTTATTAAAAAAATATATTCCTTTAACAAAACTTGTATTTCTTTTGTTTATTTTCTAATTGTCCTGCTTTTTGCAATTAAAATATGGTAACTCTAATATATTTAATATCACTACAATGATAAGGATTCGTAGGGATGTTCCCAAGTACAAGTATGATTGCGTAGACTTTATGCTTTTCTTACTTTAACTTACTTCAAGGTATTTCTTGCCTTTCAAAAACCACTGTACAGCAACAACGACAGTAGGAATAAAAAATTTCCGTCCAACATATTTATTATCGAGTCCAACAAAATATCTGCTATTTTTTTTTCTGTTTTGGCAATATTATGCCAATTGGTGGGTTTGTTCTTAATTCCATAATTTAAAAAAGACAGTTGATTCAGAGACATGAAATCAACCTCATTCTAAAAATAAGCAACAGCACGAAAACATAAGACCACAAGCAATAAAAAAAATGAAAATGAAGGTGTTTCTTTTTTTTTTAATACGACAACTAAATCTGGAAGAGTTTTTATCATATTCACTGAGTTAAATGCAAAAAATGTGAATTTGATTATAATTGATTATGATGTTTAAGAAATTAGAGAAGAAAGAAAAAAAGAAAGGAATCTTTTTTTTATTTACGCAAATCTATTTTAAAAAAAACTAACAGATATTGAACAATAGATTTTGAATAGAAATGTTCGAATATAAATAACTTTGTGAAAATAAAGTAAACTTTTGAAAAGTAAACCGAGGTCGATTAGACTTTCCATTTCCATTTCTAAGAATGAATTTAGGCGTTGATGTGTTTTGTTTTTGAACAGCTCTTAATTACTCTGTGACTCTGTATTTGACATACAGGATCAAGGCTTCAGAATTTCTTACGGGCCCTTCTTTTATTATTACCCATGATGCAGAAATTTGGAGTTTTAAAATTTAGCTGACCTCTTGTAGGGGTGTTAACTTTACATCCCCTGAGAATCTAATTTCCTCCACCAGCAGGTTAATTTTAAATACAAAATCATAATGTGGTCTTATCCTTAATTATTAAAAATTTTTTAAAACTTTAGTCATATAAAATATCGTTTTATAACGTTTTATTAATTTTTGTTCGCAAATTTTGTGTTCGATTAACACTGTCATACTGTTCGCCACTGCTGTTTCTAGTTATAGGCGATTTAAAACGTTCAGATTCATTTAATAGGAAAAGATCTGGCAACTTTTTTAACTCGATGTTTTTATAATTGTTTTTATTTTCACATTATGGACTCAGTTAAAGATATTACGACCACTTTCGTAACATTACTTTCTTTAAATCGCCAGACGTTTTAAGTTATTCTGTGTCTTGATGAGTCTATTTTGATAACTTCAAGGGGGTCTGAAAGTCTTGGAATAATATTTTTTATACACTTCAACTAACGATTCCTCCGCCTCATTAGACAGAAATTTTTTCACCTAAAAGTCGATGCGCGTCGAAAGCGGATTTCAAGGCGAACTCAAAAAAATCTTGAGATCAAAATTAAAATTTTTTCACAAAATTTAGAGCACTGCTTCTTGGTAGAGGATAAAATATTTTATTATTTTATTGCGAACATTGTTTAAAGGAGGATTTATTTAGTAATTTTTGCTTTATTTTTTCGGTTTGAGAGATGTATGGAAATGAATGCGTGTTTTGTCAAGCGACGAACTTCAATCGGATTCAAAGGGAAAAGCTTTAAACGAGTAGTCGAATCAGCCATATGAAACGTGGCAAACACGACTCTAATTGTAGTACTTTTTGACGCTTAACCACTCCTCTTGCTTACTCTAATAAACTGGTTACTCAAAACTTTATCGTCCTTTTTGCTGCTTCAACTTCAAATCCATTATTGGCTTCATCATTAGTGGCCGTACGGTTACGTTTAAACTAATTTAATCAACTCTTGACAATTAGTTCTTGATTTCTTCAGGTCTTTGGCCTTTTGAGTCAAGTTTTTTCTCTTTTTTAAAAGATTTGACAAAAAACAAATCTACTCTAATCAAAAGCCAAAACCAAAAACAGTTTTTTTCTGACTTCTAAGGTGTTTCTCATTTTACTTTTTTAATAAGCACTTGCCGACTTACCCTCGTATTTGCTATTACAGCCGTCTTTTTAAACAAACCTGTTTCTCAATTATTTGCAACATCACAAACTTAACAACTAAAATCACAGTTTGATGTCAAATCTTACCTGAAAATAGAAAAGGCATTGGGAAATAAGTTAATCAAATATAAAACTAATTTTAAAGTTTATATGGGGCTTTCCACAAGTTATATTAAGAAATAGAAATTAACTTTTGAAAATTAACTTTTTGTGGTTATTTAATTAAAACGTATTTCATTAATTAAGAAGAAGAAAATTGTAAGCGAAGAAACTATTTTAAAATAAAACTCTTCTACACTAAAGACATTTTTTTTACACGACAAGATGGAATAAATTGCCACCCACCCAACAAAAAAAAAAAAAAAGAAAGAAAAACATAAAAATGTGCTGCCTGCTGTTGGAAACACACTTCTTGTTTGCATGATCTAAAATAATGATGCTGCATAAAAATGACAAAGATTGTGTGATATCGGGATAAGGACTCTTTAAAACAGAAAGCACGTACAGACTCGTTGTAAATTATTGTTGGGGTGTAGACAGAAATCACCAGGCACAAACGACAAGAACTAAAAATATATAAAGAAACGTTTTAAAACCAAAAGAGAGAAAAAAAAAGGAGAAAAAGAAATAAAAAAGGATGCATATAAATGGAATTGAAATGATTGCGAAAATGGCACAGGCACATTTACAATGATTGCAGAGCTCAGCAGATTAAAATTGTAGTTAATGGAAAAATAGAAAATTTACGGATAGGAGGATGAAATGAAAAATAGTTTTATTTAAAAAAACTAGGTTAAGTTATGCAAAAAGTACTTTTTTTTAATTATCTACTTAAAAAAATTTTAACAAAAAAAAAAAAAGTAATTTTGTACAAAGTGAGTAAAAATTATAAATTGTAATTTTTTTTAAACATTTCCTAATATAACTTACCAAAAGGTACTAATTTGGCTTAATTTCAAAAAGTACTTTTATAGTACTATTTTAAGCAGTAGAATTTGTACTTAATTCTAATACATTTCTATTAAGTACCTCTTGAAAAAAATATTTTTAAACTTTTATTTAAAGTATTAGCGCAATTTTTAAGGAATGAAATTCTGCTGCAACCCTCGTATATAAAACACTATTACTTTGTTAAATGGTCAAGTGTGAAATGGATTGGTTAGATAAAGTGCATTTCTATTAAGTTCTTTTTACTTAGTTTATTGAACACAATCAACCAACGAATGAAACACACAAATTAACTTGACTGGCAGGAAGACAGGGCCACTAATCACTAAACCAAGCGTAAAAGCAATTGCAGTAACAAAAACCAGAATTGAAATATAATTTTTTTACACGCTTAAGGCATTCCTTGTTTCCTTTTTGCTGCCTCTAAACGTTAAACGATGCGCATCATAATTTTTTAAAGAATTCTTCAATAGGGGCTGGTCGGTTTTCAAAGTTCAATGTGTAAACACCTTTTTAATTTAGGTGGATTTTTGATTTTCAGTTAGTGTCTAGAAGCAAGCACTGACATGCTCGGTAATAGCTCTGGCAGAGCTTAAACTTCTGAATGTGTGTGTGGATAAAAACGTCAAGTTAAATACTTTTTTTAAAAACGTAGCATGCGATAAATCCCCCCCTACATACAGCACAAATTAAATGGTAAATTCAGGGTTTTTTTAACAAGTACGACTACAGCGACAAAACCCTTCAATCTCGGAGAATCAAGCCTATTGGGAAATCAAGGGCACATACAGAGTAAGTTGCACTAAGTCAATTTTCTGCGTCTTATGAAAAAATTCTCAAATTCAATTTGAATAAACTGTGTTTACAGTTTAAAAGCTCCGTGGGGTCGAAGAGTTTTGTCGCTGTAATCGTACTTGTTATAAAAAAAAACCCTGAATTTGCCATACAGTTTGTACTGTATGTATGGGGGAATTTATCGCATGCTACACTTTTTAAAAACGTATTTAACTTGACGTGTTTATCTTTGCTGGTTTATAAAGAATTCTAGACCTTTATGTTCTAGAGTTTACTCGTCGTTTTTGCAAATACCGGCTGTTGTCTCGCCTATTGATTTGATCCTGCACAGACCTCTAAGGAAGCCAGTAAAAGTTCTAGGGGTGTACTCTTCTTATACATCTCCTAAGAGCTTTAAATCGAATTTGCTCACATGGAGCAAACTTCTGATTAAACGTTTCAAACGTTAATTATTCGAGTTCGCTTTAAGATGATTTTCGTTAGTGGATCGGATATCCTTATCGATAATATTGTGATGAATTAGTCTCAGATGAAAGCAATCCGAGAGGCATGTGCGCTACAATATATGACAGCAATACTTTTAGGACTTTTGGCATTTTTGCAATACCAGCAAGTTGACGAAGGCCTTTCCACAAAAATTCACTGTCGAAATATGAAAGGACCAAAATAAAAAGTTTTGCATTCTCTTTGCGAATGTCCGGCCTTTTATGCAGGGAAATATATACAGTGGTCTTCGATAAAATAGAGCCACCTTGATCTAGTATTTTTCTATTAATTTTTTACGAGTCACCAGGTCCTGCTTGTGCATAAAAATAGAGCCAGCAATTTTTTTTTATCTAAAATATTATTTTTTTGTTTACTGACTGGATTTTTTCTCATTAATTATTATTTCTTTACCTCAGTACTTTGTGGAATAAGCCATATTTTTTATAACGTCTGAACATCGTTTTGGCATTGAGTCTACAAGTTTTTGGCAAGTTTCTACAGGAATATTTATCCACGCCTCCTGAATCAAAGTCCAGAGTTCGTCTTTGTTGGATGGATTTGTTCCTCGAAGACACATTTTGACTATTTGCCATAAATTCTCGATAGGATTTAAGTCTGGGGACTGTGCCGGCCAGTTTAAAACCTTGACGTTCTTTATACCAGTCTTTTGCATTTCCAGTTCGGCATAAGGCATCATAGAGTCATTAATAATATTTGTATAATAAGCGGCGTCCATTCTACGCTCAATCCGCCTCCATGTTTAATAGTTTTTGTGGTGCATCGTGGACGGAATTCGGTGTTGGGAGGTCTTCGTACAGTAAACTTGCTTCTACGAGGGCTGCTCTATATATTTCTGGCCTAATAGTGAAAATGCGAATATTTATAATCAAAAATGGTTTTATTGTTTTTCAAAGTATTCTCCAGCATGATCTATACACTTTTGCATGCGCTCAAACCAGTTGTCGAAGCACTTTTTCCACTCCGATTCAGACACCTCTAAAACATGGTTTTTGAACACTTCAACACCTTCTTCTGGCGACGAAAATCGTTGACCACTCATTTTTTTCTTGATGTGCGGAAACAAGAAGAAGTCATTAGGTGCCAAATCAGGGCTGTACGGCGGATGACCCATTAATTCGACGTTTTTGCCGGTCAAAAACGCTCTGGTTTGAGCCGATGTGTGAGAGCTCGCATTGTCATGGTGAACAATGATTCGTCTTCTCTTGTTGGTTTTTCGAATTTCTCCGATGACTTCAGGCAAACAAATTGCAGTGTACCACTCAGAAGTGACCGTCCTACGTTGCTTAAGGGGAACAGTCGCCACATGACCAGTTTTGCCGAAGAAACAGGCGACCATTTGCCTCGAAGTGCTACTTCCACGAACAACTTTCGTTGGATTTTGCTCGTTTTTGAAGACCCACACGGTCGATTGTTGTTTCATTTCGGGCTCATACGCATAGATCCATGATTCGTCACCTGTGACGATCTTATAAACGTATTTTGAAGCACCGCAATCGTATTTTTGCAACATTTCTTTGCACCAATCGACACGAGCCTTTTTTTTGAGCGACGTTTAAATTATGTGGGATCCAACGAGAACAAAACTTTTTTACGGCCAGGTGTTCATGCAGTATCGAATGTATGCTGGTGAAAGAAATGCCCATGGATGTCTCTATCTCTCGATATGTCGCATGGTGATCTTGCATTATAAGTTCACGCACGGCATCAATGTTCTCTGGCACAACAGCCGTTTTTGGACGACCTTCACGGAATTTGAATTTGGTGCTTCATCGCCATACAAAGATTTAAGTCCATCAATGCACTCTTGTCGTAATAATTCACGTCGAAAGTTGTGAAAAATGATGGCACGAAAATGTTCACGAGTTAATTCCATTTTTTTCTATATTAATTTTTTCAAGTCACTGTAAACAACACAAATAATGGTCGTACGTCAAAACGTTTTAAGTACGATTGTGCTTAAAAATGACAAACTTTGGAAATGTCAGATTGCACTTGGCAGCACTCAGTGTTGCCAGGCCAGAAATAAATATAGCAGCCCTCATATCTGAATTCAACAAATTGACTTTCGTTTCGTCAGACCATATAATATTTCTCCATTTACTTGCAGGCCAATCTACATGATTTTGGACAAATTCTAATCTTTTCTTAAGGCGCTTTTTACTTAGGTATGAGACCTTTCTAATACTTCTAGCCTTCAAATTATTTCTAATAAGAAGCTTTCTTATGGTTGAGGTAGAAACATCTAGATTATTCCCGTTTTTAAGGATGGAAGAGGTGACAAAAGGATCTTTTTTTTATATGACGCAAAATTTTTCGCTCTACTAGAGGTGTAATTTTATGACGGTCTTCCTCTATTCTTTGCCTTGCTTTTATATTTGACGGCGTTTTTCCACCATTTTTTTATTAGAGCATCCAATTATTTCCGCAATTTGTTTATAACTTTTTCCTTTATTATGGAGTTTTTTTTACTGTCTCCCGGCTCTCAAAGTTACAATGTTTTCCTCTGCCCATTGTTAATACTATTTTATAAAAATGTTGCGAGATTCCTTTCGAATTTTACTTAAAAAACACTGAGCTTATGTTTTTATACACTTTTAATTAAACAAAAAGAATTTAATTAGTAAAAGTTAAAGGATTATCAATGTTGATTATTGTTGTTTTTGCTTAAATTTTGATTTTTGTCTTTACTTTATTGTTTGGACAAAAATCTTTAGTTTATTTAAAATGAAAGTGAGAAGTTTCCTGAAGAACTAAGTGAGCGGTAATGAAATGACCATCGAGACCTGCTTTCACCTTCAATAGTCAATATCCGTGATTTTAATAGTTCGGTCGGGATAATCAGCACGATATTTTCAAGTTTAAAATTATAATGGGATAACATTTGTAAGAGATGTGTAAAATTAGTGCAACTTTTTTGTGTGAGGGATTTATAAGGATTCATTGAGGATCAGGTGGCTCCATTTTATCGAACTCCACTGAATATTCTTTCTGATCTGCCTCAATATTTTTGAACTGTTGAACAGGTCCAGTACTCTAATGATTTAGTAACCTGATTTCTGATCATTAGTGTCATTCTGTAAGAGCAAAGCGTAACGGGCCACCACGTAAAGGGTCCAACAATAATATTTTTTTATGTCATTACAATTTAACATGATTAAGTTGACCTCCCAGGATATAATCGATTTATAACATAAACATTTGTTTTTTAAATTTGAAATTCGTTTAATAAATCTTTTGTTGTGATAAAAAGTACCATTTAAAAAGAACTTTTTTGTAAATCTTTAATTTTTAAGTTCTTTCAAAAAAATGCATTTTTTTTATTTTTTACTTTAACAGTTCATTAATAATTCATTTACCCTTCAACATTAAAAAAGCACTACCTGGAATAAACGATTTTGTTTAAAAAAAAACTTGCATATTCAGACTTTTTTATTTTATTGCAACTCTGTGAGGGAACTATAGATGGCAAAAGTAACTAATTAATAAAGGACACTTGACATTTTTCCTCAAAAAATTAAAGTAAAAACATTAATTTGAAAGTACTTTTTTAGTACGGTTTGAAAAAGTGCCACACGTATGGTAAAGTACTTTAGTTCGTACACTAAGTACTTTAATTTGTATGAATTACAAAAGCAACTAATTTGTAAAGGTTTTATTTTGTAAAATTTAAAAAAAAGTATTAATAAAAATTAAAAAAAAAATTTTAATTATGGTTGAACAAATTACATTCCAAAGGGGCAGAATGTTTTACGTGATAAAATACATCCTTCTGCTGTTACGAATGAATGCACAAATTCAATTTTAGTTATTAATGACTTTGACCTCTGACTGTGAATTAAATTCAATTTTTTTGCTTCTCTGTGTTATAATTTTCTTGCTCGATTTTTAAGCTCCAAGGGAGCTTGGGATTTTTCTATTTTATTGTTTTCTTTATACTCTTTAGAATTCCTTTTTTTTCATGTCTTCATTTAGTTTTTAGTTTTATTTCCCCAGTGCAGTTTGATTCAACAACAATTGTTTGTACGTGTTTCAATGCAAATTCCTTTGCAAAGAAAGATCTATTTCATTTAATGTGCGTTGAATATTGAAATGTTTAAATATCTACATCAAATGCAATTTTTCACTTAATTAAGAATAATTAAAATAAAATATAGCTGCTAAGTTTTGTGTATGTATGTGTGTATGTGTGTTTTATTGTTGTCATTAAATGAACTGAATTTTCATGAACAAGTTGCCAACAACAAGGTACAGCAAAGAAAAAACTTGTTTGACGAGGGAAAGAAATATTCGTTAAGATATTCCCCGTAATTAAAAATGATTTAAAACATTGAATCGAGTGTTGTGTGTGTTAAACACGCCTCTATAATCACAAATTCTCAACAACCAAATCAGCAGCATAAAAAAAACGAAATCCCGCCAATCTTCCAATTAATGGTTTAACTATCTAACGGAAAGTATCTTGACGTCATGCAACTTTGTATTTCTGTATTTTATTAATTTGAATGCGCCAAGGATCTCTTCATTTAAATTTATTCTCTTCTTAAGGCATTTAACGATTTTACAAAGTTGCAAACATGAAAAGATAAATGCTAAGCAAATTATGCTTTAACATTTATTTACTGAAAGATACTCAGATACGTGTTAATTAAGATCAATTTTTTCTGTGTTTAAAGAGTGCATTATGCGTGTGTGTATAAGTGCGTGTGTATGTGTATATACACTTGACATTTGTGTTTGAAACTGAATATTAACAAGATAAAAATCTTATCCATTAATGAATATATTTCTTATGGTCAATTAAACTTGAATACAAAAAGTTTTTTTTTTTTGCAGAATTTGTAAATGTAATTTGAAAGTGGGAACTGTAACAATAATTCTAGCTGCTAAAAATTACTTCAAAAAATACATATTCCCTTTAAAGATTTTTCAGTTTTAAAATGAAATACTTAAGGACAAAATAAATTTTAACTAAAAATAGATTATAACATTTTTTAATGCAACTGTTTATTAAATCAACGCAACTAGACGTAAATTTAAAATTCATTAAAAATAAAATAAAAACTTTATTAAAAATTTTTGTGCAACAAAATAAATAAACAGGACTAAAATAAAAGAAAGAAAGGAGCCAAAAATTGAATGCTCTGACACACTTTATTAAAAAAAAAAACTACATGAGAAAACATTTTACATGTCCCAATAAAAATACAATGACTGAAAAATGGTTTAAAAATCAAATAAAAATGTATAATAACAACAATAAAAAAATTCAAGTAAATTTTCATATCGTTGTCAATTGTAACAGTAAAGAGTTATTATAAAAAACTTACACATACATATTTTGCTTATAGCACAATGGGGGTAAATATTTATTGCAACAAAGTACTTTTGTTTGAAAAGTACTTTTTAATACAAAGTACTTTTTATGAAAAGTACTTTTTAATAAAAAGTACTTTTTATGAAAAGTACTTTTTAATGAAAAGTAAATTTTTGAGATTGATTGGAATAAATTGTAAATTTTTAAAAGTAAACGAATAATTTTTATTTTCAGTTGATCTTTTATAATTTGTGCTTTCAAAAAAAATTTTTTTTTTGCTGGAAAAAATTTCTATGATGAAATGTATTTTTCTAGTAACAAAAAGGCTCTTCCTTTAATTAAATAATTTATTAACAACAGCGTTAAAAAAATTAAAATATTAGTAATAAGGTACTTCTTAAAGACAAGTTTGAGAGTAACAAAGGGTACCTGAAACAGCCTAAAGCTTTCTAACGATAACTTTTGTTAATAAAACAAGCTTTTGTAAAAGATAAGGGGATTTTTTTTTTAAGGGGAGATTTTGGTAATATTATTTTTTTTTTTATAAAAAAGGGCCTTTAGTGTTCAAAAGGAACTTCTTTCGAAAGACTATTTTTTGTTACAAAAAGTTTATTTTTTATTAAATAAACAGTTTTTTACAAAATTTATGCTGTGTTAAAAAAAGTACTTGGTACTTTTTGGCAACCAAAGGTACTCTTCGTAAGAAAATTATTTTTTGCTAAGAAGCGATTTTTGTTAAATAAGTTGTTTTAGAAAAAAATTAATACTTTTTTTATAAAAAGCATTTTTTATTTTATTTATTTTTATTCATTTTATTTCTAATTTCTTTTATAAAAAAAATCCCCTTCTAATGAGTGCGCATTAAAAAAAGTTTACTTGATTAAAAAATATAATTTTAAAGATTAAAGAACACAAAAAAATGCTTACTCTTTATTTAACGAAAACAAAATTTTTTAATCTCTTTTGAAATAAACAAAATTTTAAAGAAACATTAAAATTTTTTTTTTTTTTAATTTAAAAAAATTTTTTTTGATACGGTAATTTTTAGTAAATGTACTTTTAACATAGTTTTTTCTTATTATATCTTCAAAAAAGAGGAAAATTTAATTTTTTCGAACAAGTGCTATAAAAATCGCTTTTAAAGCTAAGAGTTTACAACATTTAAATTTTTTCTTAGAAGTTATTACTACATTTGTTAAAATAAATAATAATAAAAGAAGCCACCAAGAATACGTGTGCCAGTTTACGGACAATTGAGAAAAAATCAAACAAAAAACAACTAAAAATTCAAGCAAAAAATTTTATGAAAATAATTTATGAAAAAAAAACTGCCTTAAAATGTACACAATGAACAAATCAGCTACAGAACATTTTGGCTACACAGTCATTTAAATGACGAACAAGCTTAACACACACTGAAACATAATTTATATCTTGTATCTTCTTTATAAGTGCATATAAAATTACAATATATGCACTTGAACACACACACGCACACACTGATGTACTTTAAAATGATACACAATGCTAACCACTCACACACATGCCGCCCACTTCCAAGGATGACTTTGAGAGCTTGAGTGCATTATTTGTTTATTTTTATAGGTCAAGGACTTGATTGTTGATTATTTATACTGCAACAGTAAAAAGCAACAAAATTTAACGAAAGAAAGAAAAACAAACAACAAAAGTAGCATCATAAACGTCAACGACAACAACAACTGCACTGCAATAGCAGAAGTAGAAGCAGCAGCAGTAGCAGCTGTAGCAATTTTAGTCTGAACCAAAATCGAAAGAAACAAAAACAGAAAATCGTTTAAAACACGAGAAGCACAAAACACGAAACGAAATAAAATTTTTCTTTATGCACGTTATAGCGGGTGGAGAAATTATTTCAAGGAAAGATGAAGTCGACATTTGTAAAATTCTTTTCTAAAATTTTCGTTATAATTTTGATTTTCTTTTAATTGTAGAAATTCCATAACAAAATGTATTTTTAATGCGCTCTTATTACTGTGAAAAATATCCAATCAAATTGCAAAATCTTCAAGTCATAGACTGTCGCGGCAATTAAATCGCTTTATGGAAGTAAACAGGGAACGATAAGGAAGATGTTTTGAATGTCTATTCCATTATTCTCTTTAACCGAACTATTTAAACAGATCCCACGATATAAAGGAATCAATATCTTAAATGTGTGAAGATCAATACGTCTGTTTAACAAAATGTAGCATGTGATAAATTTCCCCCCACTAGATACAGTACAGTGTATGGCAAATTAATTGCCTTTTTTAACAAATAAAATTACAGCGACAAAACCCTTCGACTTCGGAAAATCAAACCTATTGGGAAATAAAGGGCACATACGAGCTATTTAACTGTGAATAAAGTTTATTCTCATACACAGTAAGTTTAGTAGCTCTGCGTATGCTTCGCAATAGGTTTGATTCTTCGATATCGAAGGGTTTTGTCGCTGTAATTGTATTTGTTAAAAAAGGCAATTAATTTGCCATACAGCTTGTACTGTAGCTAGTGGGGGAAAAATTTATCGCGTGCTACATTTTTTAAGTATTTAGCTTGTATTTATCTTCACACACATATGTATCTCTTAGCATGTGCACGTTTCATTTAGAGGATTGAAAGAGGTCCCTAATAAATTGTAGCTCTGTGTCTACAAATGCCGTTTCAAAAATTGGACGTGTTAACAATGTTTTGACGTGAAACTGTATGTTGTTTCACGTTGTAGCTTCTAAGTACTACTACATTTAGCCAGGTCATTTTAAATATTATTTTCCAAAAATAAAAATATCATGACATTTGTCATGCTATTAATGGCTGGTTCTGCAAAAAGCTGCTGTTTATGTATTAATTTTTTGAATTTTAAACAAAAAACTGTGACTCTGTTGTTTTAAAGTACTGTAAAAAAAAATTTATAGTCATCCCGTTTTACAAAGGATGGGCTCAAGTTAATGATGTAATGATGACATATTTGTATGAGAAAAAGTATTCTTTATTCGAATCAAGGTTCTAAGGGACCTCTTCACAAAATTCTATTTAAATCCATCCAGCAGTTTTTACGTGATGTGAACACAAACAGACAAAAAAAAAATCAAAAAATAGGTGTTTTGTATTCCATATCGATTACTATTTATTTTTACTATATAATTTTTCAAAATATGTTTTACCTACAGGAATTAACCTGTTACTGTTTTATTATATGTATCGACGATGGGTGTAGCGTCCCGTACAGTGTGGTGCTACTTTAATTATATTTTTTAAAGTTTAATACAGAAAACTCTATTCACTATAATTTCGTTTTATTTTGAAAATATTTGCTCAAAACGAATGGAGTATTCTTTTTTTATTTAAAAGTCTTTTAATGATTTCGAGCTGCTATTTTTTAAATTTTAGAAAAATAAATTTTTTCTTATACTGAAATTATTTTCAACACATTTTTCCTACTAAAACTAAAATTAGCAGCCAATTAAACAGAATTATTTACTTTGTTTTTTATATCTGTTTTTGGGAACTTGCACGTAAATCTTTTGTACACAATAATTAGAGAAAATTGGTAGTAACACATGTTTTATCAAATAACATTTTTATTGCCACTTATTATTTTATTTTATTTTATTTTATTTTTTCAAATGCTACTTATTTTATACTTTGTATTTTTAGCACAGGTACAAAAGAAAATCACAACGACATGACTGAAATGATGATAAGAAAAATACTCTACATATGGGTGCAGCATAAGGTGATCTACAGTTATAGTGGTTGTAATAAACTTAAGTAATTTTAACTAGAAAAATAAACAATTTGGCCCTTAGAGCAGAGCAGTAAAAATGTTTTGGATCCTTTGATTAAGCGAATACGAGGGCTGCTCTATATATTTCTGGCTTAATAGTGAAAATGCGAATATTTATAATCAAAAATGGTTTTATTGTTCTTCAAAGTATTCTCCAGCACGATTTGTACACTTTTGCATGCGCTCAAACCAGTTGTCGAAGCACTTTTTCTACTCCGATTGAGACACCTCTCTGGTTTTTGAACACTTCAACAGCTTCTTCTGGCGACGAAAATCGTTGACCACGCATTTTTTTCTTGATGTGCGGAAACAAGAAGAAGTCATTAGGTGCCAAGTCAGGGCTGTACGGCGGATGACCCATTAATTCGGGTCAAAAACCTCTGGTTTGAGCCGATGTGTGAGAGCTCGCGTTGTCATGGTGAACAATGATTCGTCTTCTCTTGCTGGTTTTTCGAATTTCTCCGATGACTTCAGGCTAACAAATTGTAGTGTACCACTCCGAAGTGGCCGTCCTACTTTGCTCAAGCGGAACAGTCGCCACATTACCAGTTTTGCCGAAGAAACAGGCGACCATCTGCTTCGAAGTGCTTCTTCCACGAACAACTTCCGTTGGATTTTGCTCGTCTTTGAAGACCGATTGTTGTTTCGTTTCGGGCTCATACGCATAGATCCATGATTCGTCACCTGTGACGATCATATAAACGTCTTTTGAAGCACCGCAATTGTATTTTTGCAACATTTCTTTGCACCAATCGACACGAGCCTTTTTTCGAGCGTCTTTCAAATTGTGCGGGATCCAACGAGAACAAACCTTTTTTACGGCCAGGTGTTCATGCAGTGTCAAATGTATGCTGGTGAAAGAAATGTCCAAGGATGTCTCTATCTCTCGGTATGTCGCATGTCGATCTTGCATTATGAGTTCACGCACGGCATCAATGTTCTCTGGCACAACAGCCGTTTTTGGACGACCTTCACGGAATTCGTCTTTGAGCGAGCTTCGGCCACGATTAAATTCATTATACCAATTTTTCACAGTGCTATAGGATGGTGCTTCATCGCCATACAAAAATTTAAGTTCATCAATGCACTCTTGTCGTGATAATCCACGTCGAAAGTTTTGAAAAATGATGGCACGAAAATGTTCACGAGTTAATTCCATTTTTTTCAAGTCACTGCAAACAACACAAATAATGGTCGTACGTCGAAACGTTTTGAGTACGATTATGCTTAAAAATGACAAAATTTCCAATGGAAATGTCAGATTGCACTTGGCAGCACTCAGCGTTGCCAGGCCAGAAATATATATAGCAGCCCTCGTAAATACTGTGCATTCTAAAAGTACTTTAAGAACCTTTTTCGTTGATTGCTGGGCTAAGTTCAACATACTTTTTATTACTAAAGTCTACTCTTAATAGATAAAAATGTTGACTCGTGTATTTAAAGTAAGTTTGAATTTCTTATTAGCAACTCTTGCTGTGACTTTGGGTTGTCATGTGTAGTGTGTGAAGTAGCGCACCGAGAGATTAAATAAATGATTAAAATCACGACATAATTCTTGGTTGGCAAAATTGACAGAGAAAAAGAAAGAAACGCTCACCGCCGGTAGGAAAGTCACTTTAGTGATGTTTGTTTGTCTGCAATTAAATGAAACCAGCTTTACTAAGGTTCCAGAAGAGCTACATAAAATTTTTTATTAAATTTTACTAACATCGGTTTTAAAAAACAGAATAGTGGCGCTGTGTTGCTGCATTTTTAAGCTGTTTTTTTTTTTTTTTTGGTTGTCCTTTTTTATATTGAAAACCGAAAGAAAAACTCTAGTTGAAAAAAAATTATCTTCAATCAACCGACATCGTGCACGTACAGATTTTCAGATAGCAATAGAAAATCAAACATTGCGTTGATGCTTGAGCAAATTAGCCGAGTTTAATATCCCGCCAACGCCGTCAGGAAGTTCTTATATAAAAAATTGCAATAAAAATGAAAAGGAAAATAATGAAAGAAAAAACAACGAATCCTGGCAGAAATGTATAAAAAAGCTTTCGGTTATCGAAAGCTTCATATTCTTTCATTTCAAGTAAAAAAAAATAACATTTTTGATGGTCCTATTTAATATTAAAAAGAAAAGATCGAAAAATCTTTTAAGTGTCTCCAAAGAAAAAAAAAATTAGTCTTCTGCTTCCACCAATTTTTGAATTGCCATTTTCAAACATTCCATCCTGTTTACGATGCAGTTCTGGTTTTTATTTTCTTACTCCTTATTTTCAGTTGGTCTGCTTTCAGTTCATAGTTTATTTATATATCTTTTTTATTATTATTTTTTTTTCGTTTATAATGTCTGTGTAAATTGAGTTCATACAGCAAATGTATCTTTTTCCTGCCCAAAACAATATTTTCTAGCCCTACGTAGGGCTACAAAAATACAATGTTTAAATTTGTAAATGTGTGTGAAGCAGCACTTAAAAATAAGACCTGCTTTTTGCTCCTTTTTTTTGCTGAAATTCAATATCATCTTGTAAATGGAGCTGTTTTTTTTAATAAAGAAAATTGTGGTGTAAAACAAGGTTAAGGATAAAATTATTACTTGAGTAATTGTATGTGTGCATGTATGTGAGTATGTAAAGCCAACCATTGTTAACACGTACACATGCTCTGATATTTTAAGCCTTGAAAATGTCGTAAATTGTTAACTCTTATTTTAGATTTTTAACGTAAATGAAAATAATATTGAAATACTTAAAATGTTCAGTTGTTGTTAAACTGTATATCTATTTATGCTAATGGCTAGCAAAGAGTAAATTTACAATGAAATTTAAGAGCAGTCACTAGACACTGTATGTTATCACTGTGACAAAAGCAGAATTTTATTTTCAAGGAAAAATAGGCTGACAATATAAAAACCACCTTTAATTGTAGAGAAAACTCTTCAAGTCACACAGCACAATTAAAACTGTATACCTTTGTTGATTACACTATTTAAAGATATTTGATTAGATTCTGCCTTGAATAAGTTGTTATTCTGTTTTCTTTACTTTTACTAAGAATTAAAAATTTGCGTTTTAATAAAAACGAACTTAACATTGTTTTCCTGTCTTCTAAAAATATTCTCTCTTGAATTAAATCTGAAAAAATCATACATATTTTTGTTTTATACAAAAATTATGGCTTCGAAAGTTCGAAATGAATTGCAATATAAAACAAAGTTGACATTTTTAAAATATTTCGTAAGTTCTTTAAACAGAATATTGTCATTTTCCTTTCAAATTTAGTAAAATATTATAATACGGCAGCTAATTTGTACTTAAAAATGGATATTCTGCATTACTTCGAAATTCGAAATGAAATTCGAAAATTCGAAATTTAGTTCGAAAATTCGAAATTACTTTTAAAACATTTATTTCAGATATCCATAGAAAAACACTACCTTTTCCACCTCAAAATAAAGAAAATGTTGCATTTAAATGCATTTGTTCCAACCGAATTATTAAATATTCGTTCACTACGTAACGTAAAATTGAAGTACGTAAGCAGATAATAGAGTTGACTAGAAGGTCCTGCAACTTCTATTTTTAAGATTGAATGTTATTTGCTGCTGGAGGAGTACCATTTGAGCTGCCCCATGCCAACGTTTCAGGTTTAGGCTGAAGTTACATCGCGCCCCTTAACATTTTGCTGTTCGTGTGGTTTTTTTTTTTTGTGCAGTTTTCTTTTCAGATTCATCTACGTCGCAGTCAGTATTTCAACAGGATTATTTTAAAAGATAATATTATTTCCTAGCCAAATGAAATGTCTGGATTTTTCATGTTTGGAGTGGGTCTGAAATTCATTCAGAAATTAATTTACCCAACCTTTTTCTCGCCTTTTTTTTTTTATTGTCCTTCTCGTTGGGTTTAATCCTGTCTGTTTTAATATTTACCTCCTGCGGTAGTCAGATTTCTCCTGCCGTAGTCAGGATATGTTTGAGGTTCTTAATTTTTAAATCCTTAAACTTCTCTCACAATCTTGACGATTTCGGAAAGTTTATTTAGTATCGGAGCATTTATCGTCGCTCTTAGTCCAAACGAAATGTTTCAACATTTTTCACTCCTAAAACTTCCAAATCAAAATACTCTGGAGTCCTCTGCTGGCAAGTCTTTATTCTCTTTGTACAATTCCTTTTCTATATCGTTCAGTTATCTGCAGTCCAACGTGAACATGAAAGCAATTTAATCTGAACAAAACTTTTCACTGCGAAAAGTTTTCTAAATTACACTTTCAGTTTTGTCACATTATTGAATTTCAGAGAACACGTGTAGTCTAGTCAAAAATAATGTCAGTTGTTTTTTTTTTAAGAATTTATTTAATATTCAAAACCTCAAGTTCTCCTTTGATCTAAATTATTTATTTTATTCGTCAACATAAGCGAAAGCCTTTAATGTTCTCATTTAGAAATTGCATTTTAAATTTCTTAATATTTTTCAATTTTTTTTTTGTTTGTTTTATTTAACGCAAAATTTAATAAAAAATTGGCAACATGGTTGAATTGCATGATGCCAAGAAAAAAAAAAAACAGAAAAAGTGAAAAAGAAAAACATTAAATGAAAATAATAACCTTGACAACAGATAATAAATAAAATTAAATTAAATGAAAATATTTTTATACTCAAACTGCAGACATGTACAAGTGTGACTACGAATATTGATTGCCAATAGATACAACATTTCATTATAATTCCTACTTTTTTTATTTTAATTTTTAATTGTGTTGAAGTGAATAATGTTTCTAAAAATAAAAACAGCAATAAATTTTACGATAATAAAAAAAAACAAAACATTTATTGCGTGATTTTGTTGTAAACAAACGAAGACATAATGACTCCTTAGAGTTAAATAAAATTCTAAAGGATGGGAAAGATTCTTAAAAGAAATTAATTATTGACACTTAAATTTTTTCTTTAATTATTTTGAAGAAAAACAAGTGCCGATCAAAATTAACGAGCTGAATGATCGACTTCATAACCATCAGCTCAGTTCAGTAAGTGTTTTTTAAGGATCCTTTCACGTAGATTTACTGGTGTCTGTAAGAACGTTTTAACATTGAAATGGGTTTCCAAGGACCCTAGATTGCTTGTGTAAATTCATTGCGTTCTAATTTATTAGTTGTAGCTTCTAAATGCTATTGAAAATCTTATAAACTGATACACATAGAAAAAACACAAGTGCCTTTATTTAAAGGTGAGTTCATCTAACAGTCACTTAATAGACATTTAACCACTCTCTAACGCCATTCGAATATACCCTTCATCATTAATGTAAGCCTAGTTTAGTAAAGTAACTTTAATTTAAAAAAAAAACAAATATTGAGGTGACAGAGAATTAAAAAATAAGAAAAAAGAAGAATTACATAAAAATGTCATCGGCTTTTAATGGGTTAAGCATTTTTCAAAAATGCCGTATTTTCTGAAAGATCTCTACAAAAGCTTTTAAACGATACCCATATTGACATTTAAACTTTTTTATGAAAATTTCACAGGCCCAGATATGTGCGAACGCAAATTTTTTTATTTGATATTTTTTGATGAAACGATCGTTTAAAACGTATAACAAGAATCTTAACGAATAGGTCCGATATACTCTCCTTAATTGACCGAAGGTAAGAGAAAAATTCCTGCTTGTTCAGCATTGACTGCAACTGCGCCTTGGCCGATTTGCTTTGTTGCATCATAAAATCTACTAATCTACTACTGCTTTCTTGGCGTCTGCTTAAAAACTATCGCAAGATAATTGTCTTTTTCAGATAAATTTGAAAGACGCTTTCGCATTACAGAGTAGGGTGCAGTCAAATTTGCGAATAGAAAAAAATGGATGCGAAAGACAAGTGTGAAAATGCATTCAAGAGTACAAATCGTTCGATTTCGTACTGTTTTCCTTTCGCATCGCAATAGAAATTATGCCGTCAGAATATCGATTCACAAAAATCATCACAAATCATGTGTGTGAAGATAAATTCGAATTTAACTAGTAGAGACCTAAACCCAATTTTTTAACATAGCTGATTTTGCAGTTAACAGACTACTGTTAATCACTTAACAGTCGTTAGAATTTTGACCTTTAATAATTAAAATGCATATCCCGGAAATTTGGGCCCTGGTCCATGTTTTGTACGATATGGAGAAATTGTGCTAGAGTGCACTTAGTAAAATTATAAAAGTTAAATGTGCAAAATAATTTTAAAAGAACAATAATTACAGAGTATTTTAACATGGTCATTTTTGAAAATTTCTTGAGAAGATTTGTGGCCGGTATGGAAAATGGAGAAAAATAAAATCAATGTTGATTATTGCTGTTTTTGCTTAAACTTTGATTTTTGCCTTTACTTTATCGTTTGGACAAAAATCTTTAGTTGATTTAAAATGTAAGTGAGAAGTTTCCTGAAGAGCTAAGTGAGCGGTAGCGAAATGGCCATCGAAACGTGCTTTCACCTTTAATAGTCAATATCGGTGATTTTAATAATTCGGTCGGGATAATCAGCACGATTTTTAAAGTTTAAAGTTAAATTAAAAAATGTTCCCGTGATTTAAAAAGTTTTAAAATGGAGTAATTTAACAAAGCATTTGTAATTGATAGATTTACATTTCGAAAATATTTCCTTGTCGGTAAATTTTCTATTAGAAAATCTTTAGTTATAAATAAATTTTCTTTTAAAACGGTTTTGTTGAATTGATAAATTTTTATTTCGAAAGTCTTTCTTTCCTTTGCTATAAATTTTCTTTTAGAAAATCGTTTGTTATCGATAAATTTTAATTTAAAAAATTTTTGCAATCGATATCTTTTTGGTAAAGAGTTTTTTTTTAATTTTTTAGTAGAAAACTTTCCTTATTAATATATATTCTTTTAAAATTTAACTTTGCCAGGGCAATAGATGAGCTAGAGAAAATTTAAGCACGTCAATCGATCACACATAGTGTCGAAAACTTTAGTATTGATAATCAGCGGATCGGTCCATCTTCCTCGAGGCAGTGCTCCCAACTCCACGCCTGCCTCTAATTTTTCCATATCATTTGGAAAAAAAATATATAGAGCGACAGAGGTAAAAAATAAGAAAAAAAAAACATCCAGTAAAAATTGGCGCTCGCCCATATTTACCGATGCCGATGACATTTTTGTGTAAAATTATTTATGGCACCTAGTTTTTTTCTTATTTTTTAACTCTTTGTCACCACAATATTTGTTCGGCATAGCCGAACCTAGCACTGTCACTTGTTTTATATTAAAATTGTTCAAATGATGCCAGAAAACATAAAAGTAAAATCTTATCTGATATCATAAATCACTGCGTTGAATA
Organism: Cistogaster globosa; assembly: GCA_937654795.1. NCBI lineage: Eukaryota > Metazoa > Arthropoda > Insecta > Diptera > Tachinidae > Cistogaster > Cistogaster globosa. The sequence goes on along the minus strand of OW569406.1, from coordinate 117,886,646 downwards.
AAGAGTAAATAAGATTTAAGAACTTGGAATATAATTGAATGTATAACTTTGTAAGTGGCACAATGTTTTTTAGGGGTGATTAAAAAATAAATGTTTTATAATCCTTTAAAGTTTTTAGTTGAAGCATAATAAAATTAAGTAATAATTTTTTTTTTTCATTGTTTTTTTTAAAATTAAGAACTTTTTTTTTTTCAAGTTATAAAAATGAAAATAATGATAATCATATTCCATGTAAAATTTTCGCAAGTTTTATTTGAAAGAAATAAGAAAATACAAACAGCTTAAAAAAACATTAAATGTATGTTTTTAATGGTCAACTTAAAATTATATTTATTTCAGTTTTATAATAAATATATGACATCATCATAATAAAACACTTCAAATAAATTGTATTCAAATGTACACCGAGAGAAATTTTAATACTAATTATTTATAGCCTTAAGTCATGATTTAATAACATTTAATCGAGGAGCAGAGTAATCACGATATAATTTATGTAAAAAAAAATATAAATTGCAAAAATTAAAGTGTCATTAATTAAGCGCAGTGTAAAATGGAGCGATAAAATAATAAGAAAAATAATAAAATGCATAAAAAATTAAATGAATTAAAAATAAAATGAATTAAAAATAAAGTAAATAAAAATAAAATGAATAAAGATCATCATTAGTTATGTAAATTAAAATACGCTTTAAGTCTTTGTTATGTATGTTTCAATGTAAATTATTTGTTAGTTTTTATTAGAAGTGTTATTTCTTCCAGTAAATATTTGTGTCAAAAATGCAAAAAGAAAACATAAAAAAGTTTTTTAAATAAATATGTCGCCATCTAAAAAAACGTATTAAATGACGTAAGCTGTTGCGTTGATACATGTATTTAAAGATATTTCCTTCCACATATAATAATAACTTATTTCAAGGCAATTTAATTTTTAAGAAAAAATGAATGAAAGACTTAAAAAAATTTTTTATTTCAAAACATGACGTAATTAACGCAACTGTTTAATTAACTCCTACGTTACGTAATAAATGATATTAAGTATATAAACTTTGTTTTTTTAATTTATAAGCCACTAGCAATATGCAATGATTTTCTATGCCGCTATGAGCTTCATCAGTCTCCTTGAGTGGCGGGGTAAAAAGCAAAAAAAATGGCTGATTGGTTAACGCGGTAGCTCAAACAAGTAGAGTATGAGCGATATTATTTTTGGTAAGAACACACTATTCGATGTAGATGACTCTTGACTGAGATTATCCAAGATTTTTCAAAACTCCTGCAAGCAGAATTTCGTACTTGCCAATTTATTATTACGAGCGGACGAAGGCGAATCAATAAGCCCTTGACTTTTTTAATTTAATTTATTTGTTTTCTAAACGAAATTTTACTAAGTTTTTAACTGTTTCAATATTAAATTTCCAAAAAAAAATTTTATCAAATAATCAATAGAATCAATTAAATCTTTAATTAAAAAAATCATTTTTTAATCAATAAAAAAAGGTGAAAAAACTTTTTTTGTATAAATATTTACTTAAAGTTTAAGCTTGAATAGTTACTTGTAAATTATAAAACAAGCGGAAAGAAATTTAAAATTATATTGAACAAATTTATATTTTTTTCCATATAAAAATTATAAAAATTTTAATCAGTTTTTTTATACCAAAAATATTTTTCTTTCAGTGTTTTCCTCTTAAATGTTTTTAACTTAAAAATATATTTTTGTCATAATAAATGGTTGACAATTTTTTTTTTGTCACTTGTGAATTTCCATTCTGACCCAAATATTTAAATACAAGAAAAAAAAATATGCAACAATTTTACAATAAAATAAAATATTCATTCACACAAACAGTTCAAGTTGCAAGACATTGCAACTTGTATAAAATTAAAAATTTAAAAATAACAAAACAGAGAAAAAAACATAAATATAATAAAAACAGGAAAAACAAACATTTCCCCAGAGTTGTAATATTTTGTTTATTTTCAAAAGAGACTTTTTGATATGAAAGCAAAAAAAGTGTAAAAACTTGTGTTTCCCACAGACTCAAAAATTATATTTGTAGTCACAAAATATTTAAGGGACGACAAGAAAATTTTTACAAAATCTTAAATTAAAGTAAATTTTTGAAAAATTATATTTAATAAAAGTAATTGTAAAATTTTGAAAAAATTTAATTTTGAAAAACAGCAAACCATTTTAATTTGAAGCAGAAAATATCGTTAGAAATCACAGAAAAGCAGGGTCAAGTCCATGTGATGTGTTCACCTGCGATTATCATTGACTTTATAAACTTAAACATGGCCGCATATTCCCTGAAAATAAGCCACGTCCAGAGCAACCAGTTACTGTTGTTACTTCAGAAATTGATTAAAGTATTTTTGAGTAAAAGACGATTGAAATTTAAGTCACGACACGAGAACATTAGTCATGTCAGGGTCTTCGATATCAATTCTCCATGACAAAGTTGTTATAAAAAAGGTGTTGGCAACATTTGTGCCAATGTTGGGTCATCTCGAAACACAAATCATGCTGAGTCCACTTCCAGCTCTTATTATCAACTTTTTACCATTTGTACAGCAACAGAGAACTCAGATTAAACTCTCAACCTTTCAATGAAAATACTCTCTTAAAAGAAACGCTTAGAGTTCAGTGTTTCGATAACACATTCATTGAGTTAATGATCTACGATTTATGATAACATGCCTTGCCACCATTGTAGATTCTAGTTCACCGGCACCCAGCCGAGCATAACGAATCCAATTATCAAAACAACCAAAATATTTTAAACTCTCTCTCTCGCTCTCTCTGCAAAGGCGGAAGTTACAAAGGAAATTAAGGGCTTTTTACAATACAGACAGATACTCAGAACAATTCTTAGTTCCATTAGAATAAATGAGTCTTAGAAATTTTAAATTAGCAAAAATCAATAACAAATTTATGAGTGATGATTAATAAGGAGAACAACGACAAAAAAATTCTGGCTTGTGAGTGGACTTTTGGTCAGCCACATTAATATAGACTGATTATTAATATCTCTCGTATTCTAATTTATAAAATCAGTCGGTTAAATAGATGATGTTCATAAAGTACACAACCTAAAGCAGACAGATGCCAAGAACGATAATTATTGTCGCTGGCGTCTAGTTTATTTTAACTGACAATATTTTATTTATTTTTTTTTTTTAATCAGAAAATTTCCTTAAGGGACAGCAAATGTAAATAAAATTAAATTTTCGTAACGCAAACAAGCAGTGTTAATTACAATTTTTATACTTCATTTTTTTCTTAATTTTCCTTTAAAAAAAGAAAAAATTAAAAGCAAAACTTTCAACAAAAACCACTGCAAATCATTAAAAAATAAAAAGTTATAAAACTTTCAAGGTTCAGTTTGAAAAGAGAAAAAGAGTTCTTAAGAATGTAATTTTTTTTCTCTGTCTAAAATCGTTTAAATTTTGCAGCTGCTAGGATTTTTTAACTTTTTTATTATTGAACATGTACAAAAACCGTTCTGAACTTTCGTTTTATTTTAAATCCGCTATTAACGAAAAAAAAGTTTTCTCAAAAACTTTTATTTAAAAATGTAAAGGAAAAATATCGATAAACTTTTTCGAGTTTTTCTTTTTTACAAACAGCACTCACACACACACACACACATGAACTTGTCAGGTACTTTTTTTTGGAAATTTAAAACTCCAAAGAAAGAAAACTCATTTGAAAATTTCTTAAAGGATTTACACACTAGAGAAAAGTAATAAATCAAAGAAGAGAAAAAAAGTTACAGCATGTGGGTTGAAAGAAAAGTATTTTGTTTTCAATTCAAAAGGATTATTAAATATTTAAAATGTTTTTTTTTTTTTACAAAGAAAAGAAAAAAAAACGAGTACATACAAGGAATAAAATGAATAACAAAAAATATTTACATGATAAATTTCGATTTAGTTTATAACCAAATAAAATAAAAATTTATTTTTTTTTTCATAAAAATTGGTTTAAATAACAGGGCGACCTCGATCAATAGTCTTCGATTCATTTTCAATTTATACGGCATTTACACTATGCAATTTTTCATGAAACTAGCATGCCATTTTTGTTTGTAGGTTAAACAAGAAGGGTAAGCGATATGGAATTGCTTGAATTTCGAGGGGCTACGAGGGCTGTTCTATATTTTTCTGGCCTAATAGTGAAAATGCGAATATTTGTAATCAAAAATGGTTTTATTGTTTTTCAGAGTATTCTCCACTTTTGCATGCGCTCAAGCCAGTTGTCGAAGCACTTTTTCCACTCCGATTGAGACACCTCTAAAACATGGTTTTTGAACACTTCAACAGCTTCTTCTGGCGACGAAAATCGTTGACCACGCATTTTTTTCTTGATGTGCGGAAACAAGAAGAAGTCATTAGGTGCCAAGTCAGGGCTATACGGCGGATGACCCATTAATTCGACGTTTTGGCCGGTCAAAAATGCTCTGGTTTGAGCCGATGTGTGAGAGCTCGCATTTTCATGGTGAACAATGATTCGTCTTCTCTTGTTGGTTTTTCGAATTTCTCCGATGACTTCAGGCAAACAAATTGTAGTGTACCACTCAGAAGTGACCGTCCTACGTTGCTCAAGCGGAACAGTCGCCACATGACCAGTTTTGCCGAAGAAACAGGCGACCATTTGTTTCGAAGTGCTTCTTCAACGAACAACTTTCGTTGGATTTTGCTCGTCTTTGAAGACCCACACGGTCGATTGTTGTTTCGTTTCGGGCTCATACGCATAAATCCATGATTCGTCACCTGTGACGATCTTATAAACATCTTTTGAAGCACCGCAATCGTATTTTTGCAACATTTATTTGCACCAATCGACACGAGCCTTTCAATGTTCTCTCGCACAACAGCCGTTTTTGGACGACCTTCACGGAATTCGTCTTTGAGCGAGCTTCGGCCACGATTAAATTCATCATAACATTTTTCACAGTGCTACAGGATGGTGCTTTATCGCCATACAAAGATTTAAGTTCATCAATGCACTCTTGTCACGTCGAAAGTTGTGAAAAATGATGGCACGAAAATGTTCACGAGTTAATTCCATTTTTTTTCTATATTAATTTTTTCAAGTCACTGTAAACAACACAAATAATGGTCGCACGTCAAAACGTTTTGAATACGATTATGCTTAAAAATGACAAACTTTCCAATGGAAATGTCAGATTGCACTTGGCAGCACTCAGTGTTGCCAGGCCAGAAATATATACAGCATCCCTCGTATTACTGTTGCTTTTTTAAATAATGCATATCGTTGCAACTTAAATAGAGAATGAAAAAAATGCCTCAAAAAATTGCCTCAAAAAATTGCATAGTGTAAGCCTAATTTGAGACACCCAAGATAATGGAACTTGCAAAAATACCAAAAGCCTCTACTAGATAAAAAAAGTAAACTTCTAGGTAACACCTTACGTCACTAGATATTTACGAATAAATTTTAAGTGTTAATTACGTATTTTTCAAATATCAAGTAAAAACTATTTCAGTTTGTAATCTTAAAAAATCAAAGTGTATCAAGGATCTAAAAACAAATATTGTAAACATTTATTAAAAACGTAACCAATGACGTAACATGTTACGTTAAAACACAAGAATTTACATGTTTGCTAGACACATAATCATTATTATTTCCAAGACAATTTGTCTAAAATATGTCTAAAATATTTTTTTTTAATATGACGTAACCAACACCAACTTATTTACGTAATAAGAAAAAATATGCGCTATTAATTTATGAGCGTTTGTTAATTAAAATTTAATAGGAGTTTCTTGTTTTTTGTCATTATTGTTTCAAGAAAGATAAAATTAGGCCACGGATGAATAAGTCGTTGTTAAGCTGATTCTGTTACGTAGCGTATAAAATGTATTTAGAAGTCACCTTTGGACACTTCTAAATACATTTTGCAGCATGCCAAAGTTTTAGGACTGCAAATATCGTTGAACCAATTTAAAAATAAAGAAAGATGATGCACCTTCGTAGCGTCAGCTTGAGGCTGAAATGGATGTGCGTTAAGAGCTCGACTATTAACGATCGTTCTTCTGACTTATTATTGGTAGTAAAGAGTGTTCAAAAAGGACCCAAAAATGTAGAAGATCGCTTTCGTCCCATCCTAAAATATTATTTTTATAGATTTATTTTTTTGATATTGTGATTTTACACTTTCTGTCTTGAGGTTATTTAAATGGTTAAATGGTTGATTGCTATCCGATAGTTAGAAGAAAAGCAGAAGGAAAATATTTTGAATGGTAACGGGAATAAGTTTTTTTAACTTCATGTTAAAAGAACTTGCAATTTAAAAATAAAAAGATTTGAAAAAATATTTCGTTCTTTAAGATGACGACAAAATATTAAGGAAAACCACAAAAATTTCAAACCAAAAATAAAAACCGTAATTTCTTGGTTGCATTTGATTTCGAAATTAAAAGAAAAAATCACAAAACTTATGCTGACATACGATCACACTTTTACTTGAAAGGTAAAACACCAAAAAAAAAAAAAAAAAATTAATAAATAAAAAATATATCGACGATGTCTGCAAAAGGATGTCTTGAATTTTGAGTAAACGAACCCTGACCGTACGTACCACTTCCTTTTTTAATGCTATTAGATTCTTAAGTAGTAGTCTATTTTATTTACAATCAAAAAAATAAAGCAAACGACAATATGAACAATTTTTCTTTAACCGCAAGGAATTAAAGTTCACCTTAAAATGCTTATGGTTTCTTTTCTTCCTTTCTTTTTGCACTCCGCTGCTTAATGCTGATACAATTTTAAGTCTCTTTGTTGTATTTAAAGTTTGGTTGTTTTTTTAAATTCACTAAGGGCGACTTCTTTATTTTGTGTCTTTAAACGCTGTATAACAACATGCAAAGATAAATAGTTGTATCCTATTTTGCTCCTGGTGAGAGTAATATTGTGTTATTAAAGTTAAGTATGCAAATTTGCATGACTTTAAATAAAAACAAAAAAAAAACTTACTGAGAAGTTTTATATTTATGCTTTTGAATACATGTAGGAGTACAATATTGCATAAGGGATCAAGTACAAGCACTCTGAAAAACAACAACATGTGCCCAATTGTCGTCTTCTGTGGTTAATTTTTGTAAAAGTTTACTACCTTTTATTTCATGCACTCATGCACACTCAAACTAATGTTTACCTACACACATGTAACCAACTAAAATATTGCGGTTAAAGGTTGTTATAACAACGTAAACAGTATTTCTTCTTACGAAAACATGTCCTGTGAGTGATTGCATTGATTGTCTTTTAAAGCAAACAAAAATTTGAGGGTTGTAAAATAACTGTAAAAATTAAAAAATAAATAAATTTGAAAGGTAATTGTTGAGAATTAGTTAAATATATGCCTCGACGTTAAATATATTTCTTTTCTTTAATCATATTCTTGACGTAAAATATATATTTTGACGTAAAATATATATTTTGACATAAAATATAATAAAAATATAAATAAAATATATTTTGTGGCGTAAAATATATTTTTATACAAAATATACGATTTGACGTAATGTACATGCTCTGACGTAAAATACATACTTGGACGTAAAGAATATTAATTGACGTAAAAAATATTCATTGACGATAAATATATGCTCTGATGTAAAACATATGCTTTTAAATAAAAAATATGTATGATTTGACGTAAATTAAATGCTATGACGTAAGATATATGAATAGACGTAAAATATATTTTTCGACGTAAAATATAGGCCTCGACGTGAAATATAGTTCGACGTAAAATACATTTTTTACGATTAAAATATAAAATATATTCTTTGACGTAAAACTTCTTTATTGACGATATATGTATGATCAGACGTAAAATATATATTTTTACGTAATATATATGCTTTGAAGTAAAATATATGCTTGGAAGTAAAATATATGCTTGAAAGTAAAACTTATTAATTGACAAAAAAACGTATGACTTAATGTAAATTTTATACTTTGGCGTAAAATATATGTGTGATTTGACATAAAATATTTTGTTTTCGAATTACACATGCTTTGGCGTAAAAAGTTGTTACGAACGAAAGATCTGGCAACCCCTGTTGTTGTTGTCCGTATGTGCGTGGTAAAAATAGAAGGTGAATAAGTTACTTCCACCACCATTGGGTGTGTGTATAGAATAATACGAAAATCAGCTAACACAAGTCGAGCAACCTCAATGGCTGCGTTGGTAGAGGAGCTTGCTGTAAAACAGAAGATATTGAGTTCTGCCAGGAAAGAGGAAAGAGGAAGACAATTATTGTGTGAAGAAATGGCCAGATAAATAAATAAATGAAGACATCTATTTAATACAAAAGTAGAAGATAATTGTCAAGGCGCCCTTATAAAAAAGTGAAAGAGCTCTAGCTGTTAGCGGAAAGAAGTAACATAATGAGTTTACGACAGATGTTAAGTTGTGGATATTGGATTAAAAGGAATAACTGGCTTGGATATAAAGCAAGATGGAGGAGAAATCTGTTTATGGTTTAGGTTACTAAACAAAGGCATCGAGTAATTCATGTCTCGCCGGAGTAACACAAGAGTGTAGCGTGAATGGATGCATTTGCAATAACGCATGTTTAGTAAATACGCCAACATAGGATCCTAAAGACAGACAAGTAGGATCAAGTATGTAGCCAGCTAGAGCCACAAGTTAAGAAAAAAACGAATTTATAATGTGCCACAGTGGTATCCAAAAAAGGGAAAAACGTAACAATATATTTTCTATGTTAGCGAATTACATATGATTTGACGTAAAATACATTCTTTGTCGTAAAATAAATGCTTTGATGTAAGATAAATTTTTTGAATTAAATATTAACGTTATAATGACTCACAAATACGATTCTGGTGTTTTATAAATACAAGTGTTTAAAAAATTTACATTTTTTTGTCTTTATATAATTTTTGGTTAGGAACTTGGCCAGAAGGCACCACTAGTAATTGCGTTCTTTTGCAAGCTCTTGGCGATAATTTTATTGAAACCATATTTTATTCATCCTTCAATTACATGTGGTGTCTATAAACCTCAATTTTTTTTATTAATATCAGTTAAGGGTTGTCTACAACGTAAATACAATTACATATTCTGAATTGTAATACATATGTTTTTTGGCAACAAAGGACTTTTCATATTACGTGATGGTAATAAACAGTATGTGTGTGAAGATAAATACGTCAAGTTATATACTTTTTTTAAATGAAGCATGCGATAAAGTTTCTCTTTACATACAAAATACCTCACAGAACTCATTGTATATGAGAAAATTGCACTAAGTCAATTTTCCGCGTCTTATAAAAAAATACTCAAATTCAATTTGAATAAACTGTGATTACAGTTTAATAGCTCTATATGTGCCCTTGATTTCTCAAAAGATTTAATTCACCGAGATCGAAGCGTTTTGGCGATGTATGTAATCGTATTTGTTAAAAAAAGCCCTGAATTTACTGTATGTAGGGAGACAAAATTTATCGCATGCTATATTTTTTTAAAAATATATTTAACCTGACGTATTTATCTTCACACACATATAACTAATCTATTCAACAAAATCTCATGGCTTTGTATGGTGATCAGATTTAAGTTCCAATGTCAGTTTATCTTTGTAGAGAGCGTCTTGAAATTGCAGTTTATGTGCACGAATACAGCAGCGAAAATGTCTAAATTAATGTAGCGTTAATTTGGAGGATGCTTTCCATTTATTACTCTTTAATTGAAGTTTTTCTTACCTAAGTTTTTTAACGCTCTAGTTACAAATTACAATAATTAGAAAAAAATTTTGGATCCTTACTTATTTGTGTATTAAAAAAAATCAAACTATTCAAGTCGTAAACTTAAAACAAAATAAATTAAACACACACAAACAAAAACGAAAACTTTTCTCTCAAACTCAGCTAAATTTTTTTCAACTCTGATAAAACTTGAAATTTGTCCGTACTTTGTGTTTTAAAAAATTTATAAATTTTAGAAAGATATAAACTTTGAAAGTAATTAACAGCAAAATAAAACAATAAGTTTTTTTTTATTTTTTAAGAATTCCAAAGGAAGCAACAACATAAACAAAATCAAGAGTTAATAATCGCAAAGCAAACATCCGAACTTACATTTACCTAGAGCTTAGTTTTTCCGAACAAAACAAAAGCTACAAAAAAGACCTTTATAGTTGTTGTTTGTTCCTTTTACTTTTACTCTGGTGATAGGATTTGTTCAGAATTATTTATTTTGCTGTAGAACAGCGGTTGGCAAAAGGAGAGCATTATAAAAATGGGAAACCATGTAACTTGAGATATATCTAAATCTGCTTTTAGTTCGTTATTAAATTTCCATTCCGAAATGAAAATTAAAAAAAAAATATGTGTTGAATGAGTGAGAAAATGAACGAATGAGTACGAGTAAACAAATGAAGGGATTTTGAAAACTGAAATGAACAACAGATAAAGATGAGTAATTATAGATCATTGAGGAATATCTAAAACTATTCCATTACAAAAGTGCTCAATGCATTATCATGTATCAACTGTATAATTTCTTCACTCTCATGTTTCAAGGAAATGCTTCGTAATCTGTACTCCTTAATTGACGACCACTGTTTTAGATTTTATTCAGTAGTTACTTTTTCTCAGTTAATATTTAAGTTACTTTTATTTTTATTATTGTGTTGCTCGTAAGCAAACATACATTTTCTTATACAAGTTTAAACAAAAGCTTCATGTTGTTGCAAAAAATAAGAAAAGAAAAATATTAAAACTTTTAAAAAGGTGTTGATTTATTTCTTGAAGAAAAACTTAAGATTTTACACAAAGGTGCTATTGTGCAGTTATAATTAACTAAAACTAAATACCCTTTTAAAAATACGGTTGAACGAAGAAAGAATGTTTGCAATAAAAATTTAAATTTATTCCAAAAAATTTTATATTTTTTAAATAATTTTTTCTGATAAATTGTATAAACAAGCAGCATTTAGAGAAAGCTATTACTTTTGTGAAAAAAGTTTTTTTTATTGTAAAAAAAATGCAGCGTGTTTGTTAAAATATCTGTTTTTGTACTTTTTTTTAATTTTTTTGTGGACTAAAAAATTGAATAACCAAATTTTTTTATAAAAAATAATCTGCAAATAAAATAATTTTTAAAGAAAAAAATTTCTGCGAAAATGGCGGTTTACACTATGCAATTTTTTTTCAATTATCTATTTAAGTTGCAAAAATATGCGTTATTTAGAAATAAACATAAGCAACAGTAACATCCCCTCGAAGTACAAGCGATATGTTGTTACATTGTTTACCCCTCTTGCTTCACCAACAAATAAAAATTTCATGCTTGTTTCATGAAAAATTGCATGGTGTAAATGCCGTATAAGTGACTAAATTTATCAGTAAAAAATTTTTGACATTTTTTGGGAGAAAGAGTGACCGACTGTCTAGATTTTCCTTCAGAAAAATGTTACAGCTTTTGTGAAAAAATGAACGGTTTTTGTGACAAAAAAACTTTTTTTCTCAAAAAAATTTAATTGTAAAGAAAGTGATCTTTTGGGGAAAAGTGGTTTTTGGAATATTTTGAAAACTTTTTTGTAAAAGAAATTTTGTTTCTTCAAGTGCTTTTTTAAAAAAAGTGATAAATATTTTTGAAAAAATTTACTTTTGTGACACAAATTGTATTTTGTAGAAAAAAAAAAAGGAATTTTTTGCGGAAAAATTTACTTTTTGTGGATATTTTTACCTTTTCTAAAAATTTTTGAATAAATTTGGTGAAATAATCGCTTAAAACTTAAAACCGGTAACAGTTTAATACTTTGTGACTCTGCATATGAAATGTTAAAAATATCAATTTACCATTAAAGTAAAAATTTATGTTTCTTTATAATTATTTTATGTTTTAAGATTTGCATTCAAATGCTTAAATATTAGCAAACTGTAGTTGTCAATTTAAATCTTTTAATAATCTTCAAGCTAAATATGACCTTCTCGTCAATTTACTTAAGAAAAAACAAAATAATATTTTTCAAGCCAAAGAAGCCATAAATTAATTTGCATAAAAATTTGCAACACAAAACAAACAAAAGTAGGTTTTTAGATCAAAATTGTTTAATTAAATATTAAAAAATTACGGTTAAAATATGGTTTCTAAACGAATGCAAAATTTATTTATTTAAAAATAAATGAAAATATTCATTTTCAAATGCAAATATTTTTTGAGGTTAGAAAATTTTTTTCCAAATTTGAGCAATTTATTTATGGCTTCATATGTAAGAATTAATAAAGATTTTTGATGTCTATTGTTTAAAATCTTTTTAAGTTCTAAATGTAACCTTTATTGTTTTAAAATTGTTTTAAACTTGAGAGGACTTATTTTTCTGATCTTAAAATGACGACATAATTTTTATTAAAATTCTAAATAATTTCATTTGGGCGTATTATCTTAAATATGTCTGAAGAATACTGGAATACTAAATACTTCCACTAAAAGTTTGACTGATTTTATCATTCTGTTTGTAATTTCTTCAATATCTATTTCCGACCCCATAAAGTATATAAATTCTGACTTCTTATACACAGCGAAGTCGATTGAGCGATGTCTGTCTGTCTTTTCGTGTTAGCGTTGAAATCAAGTTTGACGTTGCCGAGGCACTAAATCAGCTAGAAGAAATTTAAATACGCCAATCGATCAGACATAGTGTCGAAAGAGGTGCTATTGAAAATCACCAAGTTCGGTCAATGTCCTTGAAGGCAGCGGGCAAAATACCACGTCTTTGCCTCAAGTTTTTCCAAAGCATTTGGAACAGTTAAGTTACTCCAATTAAGAAAAAAAAAACAAAAACATGGAGCGATAGAGAATTAAAAAATAAGAAAAAACATCGAGTTAAAAAATTGGAGCTCGCCCATAATTTTCGAGTTACAGGCCTCTGAAATTTTTAAAATTTTCAAAATATCAATATGGGTATCATTTTAAGGCTTTTGAAGAGATCTTTAAGGAAATACTATAACTTTTAAAAAAATACTTAACCCATTATGAGCCGATAGCATTTTATATCAACACTGCAAATAAATGTTCTACTGCCTGTGCTTTTGCCTGTTTCTAATCAAAAAATATTCCATGCTCAGAATGTCTCTCTCGGTAAGCAAAGTTTTTCGCGAGTTTTTGAAACCTGTCCGCTAATATTTTTTTCCTATTCTTACTTGAAACACTATTCATTGGCAAATTCCCTAAAACCGCGCAAAACTTTAAGGTGACAGAGAATTAAAAAATAAAAAACAAAAATTTCCATTAAAGTGTCATCACCTCTTAATGCGTTAAGTATTAAAAAAAAATTTACCGTTTCCTGAAAGATCTCTTCAAAACCTTTGAAATGATACCCATATTGACATCTTAAAAAATTTGAAAATTTCAGAGGGCCGTAACTCGGAAAAATGGGCGACTGCCAAGTTTTGTACTTGATGTTTTTTTTCTTATTTTTTTAATTCTTTATCTCCCTATATATTTGATTTTTTTTCTTTTTTGTTGTGATTGGAGTTACTTAATTGTTCCAAATGATGTGGATAAATTAGAGGCAGGCGTGTTGTTTTGTCCGCTGCCTCGAAGGACATGGACCGATCTTGCGGATTTTCAATAGCTAAATTTTCGAAACTATGTCTGATCGATTGGCGTAGTTAAATTTTCTCTAGCTTATCTAGTGCCTTGGCAAAGATAATTTCAACCCTAATACGGACGGACAGACGGGCATCGCTTAATCGACTTCGTTATGCATAAGAATTTAGAATATGGGGTGAAGGGTATAAAAACAACGATGATCTGTAGTTCGTTTTTAACGAAAGAAATGACAAAACTTTTAAAGAACTTACTTGAACATCTCTGGATATCTCTATCTTATGATAGAGAGCGATTGATAATATAACGAGTCACTTACCTAAAACAAAATAAAAAAAGAAAAATATTAAATTAAAATAAAATTTTAATGTTTTTTAGTTTTTATTAGTAAAGAAAATGAATACAAAATTAATTAAAAAAAAATGTTTTTTAAAAAGAATTACGAATTAATTTTTTATTCCACAGAATGATTTAATTCAACTAAAACCTTGATAAAAAAGGATATAAAAATCGATGATTTTCAAATGCACACATTCAAGTACGATATTCAAGGACATTACATGACAACAGCATCCTTTTGCCATGAAATTAAGAAAAAAAAGGAACCAATAACTAAAACAAGTAGAATGTAAAAAAAAACAACAAATATTACTGAAATCCTAAAAATGCTCAACGAAATTATTTATTTATAAAAAAAAAACACCTGAAAACTACTACCTGTGTAACTAACTGAACATGTGCAAAGTAGTGAATCTGAAAGAGTGAAAGGAAAACCTACGAAATAGAAACTTATACAACCAACCTTGGATGTTAATTATTTATTTGCAAATATGTACACACACACACACACACACACACACACATGAATATACAGCCAAACATACGATAGTAACAGCAAATGGAAACTCTTTTTCTTAAAACAAATAAATAGTTTCGAGTTTATTAAGGGCTGACAGACAGACAGACAGACACTTAATATTTAAAACAAAATTTTTGAAACAAATTATTTTGCAAATCCTTGGCCCAATTTCACCACAAAAAAAAAAGCTTAAAGGGCAGGCAAGAAGCTTTAAATAAAATAAATGTAAAATATAAAATTCGTTTTAAATTCTTAAAATTATTGACACCATAAAATTTAGAAATCAGCAGTTCAAATTAAAATTGACTAAAATAAAACACAATTTGTTCAAATGGTCTAAAACTAAACGTCTAAATAACCAAATTTAAATTCTAACCAACTGAATAAAATACACAGTGTGCGTACATAAATATCATACAGTGAGTGCGAAAAGTAACAACACAATTTATGTAAAAATATTTTTTTTTTGCAGCTGTAACTTTTTGTAAACAAAACTATCTCATCTATTAAATTTTTCAAGTTCATTTTATTGTTTTTAACAAATGACACACAACAAGATGTTTTGTGACAGAAGTGACATTTCGTCACCAAAAGTCACTTTTCGTGAAAATAAGTAAAATACTAAAAACATCACCTTTTCGTAGCAAAGAGTGAACTCTCTGTGGGAAAAGCTTTTCGACGACAAAATGATTATTTAAAAAAAAGTATTTTTTTTTTTTGTTTTTAAAAAAGGGGCATTTTTTATATAAAAATTTTTTTTTTTGGCAAAAGTAACATTTTTAGCGATTTTTATGTTTGGTGACTTTTTTTATTGAATATGAAAGAAAAAATTTTACTTTTTATAGAAATCAATGATTGGTAGATAACAGTCACTTTCTTTTCTAAAAGTATTTTGTTTTGTTTTTTTTTTTTAAGAAAACTGCGTTTTTTTTCAAATAAGAGACTTTTTTCAAAAGAGCGTTTTTTTTGTTGAAAACTTGACTTTTTGTCAAAAGAAAAAATTTGTTTCGAAAGGGCGACTCTTTATTGAAAACGATACCTTTTGCCAAATAAATGACTTTCGTAAATAGAGTTTTTTTTTTGTGAAAAAAAAATTAATTTTTAACGAAAAATTAAATTTGTTAAAAAAAAAATAGCGAAAAAAAAGCGATTTTTTTTCAGAATCGACTTTTTTGTGGAAAAAGCTATTTTTGCCGACAAGGAAATAATTTTACGAAAATTATATTTTTTTCCGAAAAAAGTGACTATTGTCGCCAACGAACAAGCGATTTTTTTCAAAAATGAAATCTGTGGCAAAAGTTTTCTCTTTTTCAAAAAAAAAAAAAAAAAAAAAAAAAAATGGGCAGCAAATGCGACTTTTACTGAAAAATCGTCTTTTTGTCGAAAAAGGTATTTTGTTCTTTTTTGTAGAGAAAACAAAGGTTTGTCGAAAACGATACCTTCTATCGGAAAAGTGACTTTTGCAAAAAGGATTTTTTTTATTTAAAATCATGGAATATATAATAGTTAACCTTAAAACTTTAAAATATCGTGTTGATTATCCCAACCGAATTATTAAAATCACCGATATTAACTATTGAGGGTGAAAACACGTTTCGATGGCCATTTCGCTACCGCTCACTCAGCTCTTCAGGAAACTTCTCACTTACATTTTACTAATATTTTAGAGTTCAAAGGATTTTTTTTAAGTTTTTGTCGAAAATGCAATTTTTATTGAAAAACAGATATTTTGTTTAAAAAATTGAATTGAGTTATAAAAATATTTTTTGAAAAAATAAAATAGAAAAATATTTTTTTTCAGATTTTGTAAGCTCTGTACACATTATTTTTTTTCTGTGTAAAATCTGTTAATGAAAAATATAAAAGTACAGTGCAGATAAATATTTCTTGTGGAAGAAATGAAAACGCCATTGGGTTTTGAATTCAAATAAACGTTTTTGTGATTTTAGTTTTTAGTCAAAATAGAGTTACAAACTTTTATTGTTGTTGTGGGTATTAAATATTTGTTGTTATCGTTTTTAGTGCCATAGTTATTGGCTGTTGTACTCAATAGTGTAGAATTTGGGAAATAAATGTTAATATTTGTTGAAGTAAGTTTTATGCAGACGTGTGTTCTGGTTTCAGTATTTTTTGTTTTTGTTCTCATTTTTATTTTGTTATTTTCGTTGAAGCCAAAATAAACATATTTTTGCAATTTACTGCAACTTGCTATTGGTAAAAATGTAAACTTGCTTTTTTTTATTTTTGTTTTTGGTTGGAAGGATCTACATAAATGGTTTAATTTTTGTACAGCAACAGCAACAACAAAAACAAAATGAAACACATTGTAAAATGAACCAAAAAGATTGCGGTTGCAAAACTGTTATACAAATCAATATTGATACGTTTTTACATGTAAAACATTTTTAATTTGGTTTGTAATGGAAACAGATTCTAGTTAAAATAACGAATGCATTCTTCTATTTGTATGTGTAAGTATTGAGTGTAATACGTGCATTTATGTTTCATCATTTCGTTTTATTATGCTTCTGTTTTTTTTTTCTTTTCGTAAAAATTTTGTTTTAAGAAAAAAATGTATTTAGAGGTTCTGTGAGCTTTTCTTTAATTTTTTTTTTACAAAAGTCACTTGAAAAATTTGATATTTTAATTTAAATTCTTGATATTCAAATCTAATAATCGTTTATAATATTTGTATTCATTTAATGCAAAACAAAATTTAATTAAAATACAAAAGACAAGCATTCGGACTTCCTACATAAAATGTTATTTGCCAACATCTTTTATCTAAAAGTCTTTCTTATTAAGAGTTCAGCTGCCTTAAAACAAATAATCTTTTAGGAGGTCAAACAAACTAAATAAAAATACAACCTTCAATGAAATGGTTTTAATTTTACTAACAAGATTTTCAAATGAAAGGAATGCAGGAAACATTTTATTGCAAACAACAAACAGGATGTTCTAGTATTTCTCAACATTAATTGAAAATAAAATAATAGATTTTAACAACTTAAAAACAAACAACAAAGGGAATAAAATACAATTCACAAAATCACAGGCATATTTTAAGGAGGTAAAGATTAGCGAAGGATTTTTTATAGATTTGAAACTATCAAGATGAGGTCCAAAATCGAGTGTAAGGTCTTGTAAAGTTTAGTGAAGATCAAAAAACTTGCTAGAATAGTTTTTAATTTTAGACATTTGAACCTCCCTCAAAACGTCTTAGTATTAAATATTCGGTTCTTCAGCTGATCACTCACAATATAATCTTAGAAAGCTTCAAATTGATAGAGGATTTTATTTTGTTCTGATTGGAGGTAATAAAAGGCTCTGTGCTAAATTTTAAAAACTTGGGGCCAAAAATAAATTTTGTGTTCTATAGGCGGTGGTTAGTGGGCGTGGCCAGTTTTAATGAAACTTTATTTTATTCTGAATTGAGGTAATAAAAGGCTCTGTGCCAAATTTTTAACTCTTGGGGCCAAAAATAAATTTTGTGTTCTATGGGCGGTCGATAGTGGGCGTGGCCAATCTTGATGAAACTTTATATTTTTCTTAATTGATAACCAAAGGCTCAGAGAAAATTTTCAACATTCTACGAGCCCTCCATATATTTTTTGCCAAACATTGTATGAACAAATCCCACTGTGCGCCATAGCCAAACCGTGAACAGCTGGACCAAACCTATTTCACAATAAATAAACTTAAATGATGCGTTAGGCCGAAAAATTGTATCAAAGTAAAGAGGTGTGTATAACCGAAATTACAAAACAGACAACCAAAGCATTAAAACTGATACGAGGGCTGCTATATATATTTCTGGCCTGGCAACACTGAGTGCTGCTAAGTGCAATCTGACATTTCCATTGGAAAGTTTGTCATTTTTAAGCATAATCGTACTCAAAACGTTTTAACGTACGACCATTATTTGTGCTGTTTACAGTGACTTGAAAAAATTAATTTAGAAAAAAATGGAATTAACTCGTGAACATTTTCGTGCCATCATTTTTCACAACTTTCGACGTGGATTATCACGACAAGAGTGCATTGATGAACTTAAATCTTTGTATGGCGATGAAGCACCATCCTATAGCACTGTAAAAAATTGGTATAGTGAATTTAATCGTGGCCGAAGCTCGCTCAAAGACTAATTCCGTGAAGGTCGTCCAAAAACGGCTGTTGTGCCAGAGAACATTGATGCGTGAATTCATAATGTAAGATGTCGATCTTGCGACATACCGAGAGATAGAGAAATCCTTGGACAATTCTTCCACCAGCATACAATCGATACTGCATGAACACCTGGCCATAAAAAAGGTTTGTTCTCGTTGGATCCCGCACAATTTGAAAGACGCTCAAAAAAAGGCTCGTGTCGATTGGTGCAAAGAAATGTTGCAAAAATACGATTGCGGTGCTTCAAAAGACGTTTATAAGATCGTAACAGGTGACGAATCATGGATCTATGCGTATGAGCCCGAAACAAAACAACAATCGACCGTGTGGGTCTTCAAAGACGAGCAAAATCCAACGAAAGTTGTTCGTGGAAGAAGCACTTCAAAGCAAATGGTCGCCTGTTTCTTCGGCAAAACTGGCCATGTGGCGATTGTTCTGCTTGAGCACCGTAGGACGGTCACTTCTGAGTGGTACACTACAATTTGTTTGCCTGAAGTCATCGGAGAAATTCGAAAAAAAACACAAGAGAAGACGAATCATTGTTCACCATGACAATGCGAGCTCTCATACATCGGCTCAAACCAGAGCGTTTTTGACCGGCCAAAAAGTCGAATTAATGGGTCATCTGCAGTACAGCCCTGACTTGGCACCTAATGACTTCTTCTTGTTTCCGCACATCAAGGAAAAATGCGTGGTCAATGATTTTCGTCGCCAGAAGAAGCTGTTGAAGTGTTCAAAATCCATGTTTTAGAGGTGTCTCAATCGGAGTGGAAAAAGTGCTTCGACAACTTGTTTGAGCGCATGCAAAAGTGCATAAATCATGCTGGAGAATACTTTGAAAAACAATAAAACCATTTTTGATTATAAATATTCGCATTTTCACTATTAGGCCAGAAATATATAGAGCAGCTCTCGTACACTGTTTAGGGTGGCAACCAAAACAACGCCAAATACCTATAATTTGTATTAATTTTAATAATTCATGTCCCAAAAAGCATTAAAATACAGAAAAACGTATCAAAAGTTTTTATAAACTAAATGAGAATTACTTGTTTGTAGGTTATAATAATTTGCAAAATTTGTGATGTCGGTTAAACGGCAATTCTGCTGTAGAATATTAAAAGCAGTATCTTCAGACACTTGCTCCGAAAGAATCAAAGCACGTGGCGTTATATAAACACATAAAAGGTTGCCAGATTAACGTGACAGGATATTTCGGTTCGCAATACTGACGAGTCACTGAAGGGTTGGAAAACATGAATGTCTTGTCGGGATTTTTTAGCAACCTCACTGCCTTCTCTGCCACAAGACACAGTTTTTTTGCGACTACATGACTGTTGACCTTAATAAGACTTTTAGAGTCAGGTTTAGTGATCTTCAAACACATCTCTCGGCAACAAGGTGGATTTAACACCCAAGTTACGTATTTTATCTGACCAGTAGTGTTATTTTGCCAAAGAGAGGTCCTTGAGACTCTTCTTTTGGCCATTTAAGTTCGAAATTTTTGCCATGTTCGTGCTGTTCTTAAGATTTGCCTTCCAGGGCCGGGAAACTGAAACAATGGCTTCTAAAATAAAATAATGAACTCGAGAATAAAGGACTCGAGTCGACTGAGCAGATCATCATGTTAACCAAAACTAATTAAGTTTGGAATTTTCGCCTGTTTAACTTTAATTTAAAGATTTGATTTCAGAGCCGGAAAACTGTAATAAATCTTTTTTTAAGTAAAAAATAGACTCGAGTAAAAAGAATTCGGGTTTAGTTTCAGAGCCGGAAAACTGGAACAATTTTTTTAAGTAAAAGAATAGACTCGAGTAAAAAAGATTCTGGTTGACAGAGTGGATCGTCACGTTAACCAACAGAATTGAAGCCTGGTTTATTTTACTGTCAAGATTTGGCTTTCAGAGCCGGAAAACTGAAACATTTTTTCTTCAGTAGAAGATAGGACTTGAGAAAAAATAATTCGAATTGACTAAGCCAATCATCTACGCAAGAGATGATTATGACTTTAAAGTGCCACCCTACTATTTTTATAATTCCTTTCTACAAGGAGAACATTTATAATGCCAGACCAGTTCAAGTTTATAAGCAAAATGTTATTCAAATTATTGAATGAAGCTGTAAAATTTGTGTTGGTTTCAAAGGCGCAAATTCAAAAACAAGTAAAAAGTCTTTAACAAAAAGGCAGACAGACAGACGTTCAGAAAATGAATCGTAACAATTAAGAGTCAGACACACAAACAAGAATAGACAATTGGGTCTAAATGCAACCAAGCAATGATCACATTTTAGAAAAAGTCATGTCATCATTAACAACAAACAACAGTCGTCGTCAACTATCAAATTATACAAACACAACTGGAGTGCTCTATGGTCCATATGAATCTAATGAAACAAGTTTGAATTTGCAACAACAATAACAAAAAACAAAAAAACACAAAGTGACTATATTTGTTGTTTGATTGTGTGGGGTGTGGTGTTTGGTTTGTTGTGCGTGTTGTGTTACCCGCCAACATGGGATTAATAAATACAAGACGACAGTGTTAAAAACCAATGAACAGGAACAAAAAGGAGGCTGTAGAAAATCGGCCAACACAACTCATAAACAAACATTGACTGCCAACAAGAAAAGTTTAGTTTAGTTTTTTCAAACCAACGTTTGTTTGCTCAATAAACAAGTTAATGTTCGTTTACAATTCGAATGGTAAAAGTTTGGGACACGAAATTTTCTTTTCAGAGTTTATTTGTGCATAAAATGTCTGACAACAACAAAATAAAAAAAAACAATTTTATTTCAATGTCTAATTTAAATTGAGTCGGCAGCATTTGCATAAGTATACGTGCGTGTGTGTGTGTGTGTGTTTGTGTTTGTGTGAGCGAGTGTGCATGTGTGTTGGAAAAACATTGCTAAAGTGTGTCAAAAAGTCTAATAATTTTACAATTTAACTGTAAAATGTATGCGTGCGATTATGAATAAAAAATAGTAATTTTGTTGTTGGATAAACATAAACAAACGGACAGACAGGCCAGACACACAGGTTAACAAATTTGAAATTTTGACATCAAGTCAAATCACACATTTATGTTAACAACTATTTGTTTTTGTATATCGTACAAACAGTTAAAGTTTCAACTTTTCTTTAGATTAAACAAATGTCTGTCATGTTGTCGCATAAAAAAAAAAATCATAACAAATAATGTGTCAAAACTAACGGGAAATTTTAATTAAATTAAAAAAGCAAATAAAAGACTCAAGGTGCAACAACTACTTGCTTTAAATAAAAACTTACACCAGAATTATTGATTGTTTTATAGCGCTCATAAATTATCATGTTTAAGATTTCAAGAGGAGTTTGAATGTGTTTAACTCAACAGATTTACTTCCAAGGCCTCAAGAGACACACAATTCATTAAAAAGTTCCTGATAAAAAATTAATGAATGAATTGTATCTTAACAGACTTAACGATGCGTAAAAAGTTATTTTTCTCAAGTGAGAGAAAACTTTATTCATGAACTTTGGAGATGCCATAGAAACACTCGCACCTCAAGTGAATAAGATTTCAACATTAAAATGAATAAATGACTAAAGTTGTAAAATGAGAAACAATTTCCTTAAGTCTTTATAAAATATTAAATAATTTTGGAAACTTGCACGAAGCTGCACTAAGAAATCTAAATGAATAAACGTTAGCAACCAGTAAATATTTCTTTTAAATTGGAAAACGTAAAATTTAAATAAAATTTAATAAAGACGAATACAAACCATAACTTAATCAAGTAAAACATCCTTGAGCCCAACCCCAGTTACTCTGGAAAAGTCGTCAAGGAAAAGAAAACAATAACAACAACAAAAAAACAGTCAGTCAACCCAGATACATTTTAAATGAAATGAAGATGAAGACAAAGTAAATTGAATTACGTTGTAACGTAACTAAAATGTCTCAGCAGAACTGAATTGGAAAAGTACATAAAACATTAAGTGATGAAACTTTACAAAGAAATGAATGTAATTTTTCGGTGCAAATTATGTTGATAAGTTTTCCTTTGCTTCACCCAAAACAAAGTGAAGATGTTTGTAGTCAAAGTTTTCTTTAAGAAAAACTTTATACTTTACAGCCACTTAAGCATTGAGAAAGAAACATCAAAAGATATTTAGCTATCAAAAGATATTTAAAAGAATTATTTGCTTGTGTTTTCTTTTTTATCTGCTACAAAGAAAATGTAAAAAAAGTAAATATTTTTTATAAAAATATAAAAGAGTGCAAAAAAAAACACAAGAATTTTGCAGATAAAATTTTGACTTTTACTAAGTTTAACTTTTATTTGTAAAGGACTTTTTATTTAAATAATGTTAAAAAACTTTTAATATAACAGTATAACAGTTAGTTAAAAATTTATAACAGTTAATTAAATTTTTATAATACTTAGTTTTAAAACTATCATATAGCCGTTAAATTGCTTTCTAAAGAATATTTTAAAAATTTTATGTCTTAATTTTTATCTCTGGAGTATAACACTTTTTAAATTATAAAAATACACACTATTTTTGGAATTTTGATAAAATAAATAAATTTAAATAATTTTGAATAAGAGCGAAATTAATAAAATCGCAGATGCAAAAGTAAAAATTTTAACAATTATGTTTATAACACTTAATATAAAAAATATAAAAGAAAATAATTTAACTCATATAACAAACAATATAATATCTTTCTTAAAACTTTAATTTTCCATTTGAACTTATCTTAAATAACAACAAACAATTGCTAAGCTTAAAAAAAAGTAATGGTACAAATTTTGGTACCTTAATTAAAACAAAACTGCTCTAGGAAAATTTACTGTCTGTATATAACAGTTTATTTTTAAAAATTTATTTTCTATTTCAATAAAAATTATAGTAACAACTAAAATCATTTCAAAGTATACTAAAACTTTTTTTGCTGAAACTGTTATACAATTATAACAGTTGATGATTAAGTATATTTTGGAGTAATTTCTTCTACTTACTTATTTCAAGAATAAAACTTATTCAATTATAGTGAATGAATATAATTGGCATTCGATTGATTAAAGTATAACAGTTTTATGGAAAGTCGTGCAAAATTTAAAAATAATGTTAAATTTTATACTTTTCCTTTCTTTCTTGTCTCAACTGCATCTTATTTGAAGTAATCAAATTAATTTAATAATTAAACACAAAGAAAGCAAACTGTTATAACAAACCCTGTCCCTGCTGCTTTTTAAATATAACTAAATTTTAGATTATTTCTATACCTTTTGATCTTTGATATTACAAAATGTTATGATTTCTTTAATATTTTCGCGCGGAATCCATCTAGAGCTTGAAAACTGTGTTTTTTGAGTATAACAAAAAAAAAATTCGATTTGAAATTTGATTTAATTAAAACAGTTTCGAAAAATTACTACGTATTTCTTAAAAAATAAATCATAAAAATTTATTTATTATAACAGTATTAGCTTAAACTGAACTGTTATAATAAATTTTTTTTAAACTTTTCAATAATTTGCAGTTCTGAACTGAGGGCATACGGTCTAAAAGTGGCATATTTAATAATTTAATTTTTTCATATTAAAGGGTGTCCCCACAGAGACATTATTTTTACGAACAAAAGGTATTTGGGTAAAATTAAAAATTACATGACGTCCCAATAGAAAAGCTTACTTTACCTTAATTGTCCATTTTTTCAACAACAAATAATTACAAAAAAACAGATATTAAAGAGTGGCCCATAATTGCTACGTAATATTTCGGTTATTAACTCAACTCTATTTAGATAGATTTCATTTATTTGAAAACATTCTGTAATTGCTTGTGTTTAAATAAAAATTTTTTCAGTAAAAGATTTTTCCATTTTATAACTGACAACAAGAAATCTTGCCGCTGTCGCCTTAGTTGTGTTTACATTCCATTACTTAAATAAATTAGAAAACTTTTAAACAGATACGTTCCTCTTTTTTTGTAGAATTTTTCTATTTTTTTATTGTTTCACCTTTCGTTTATAACCTCCAGTTGTTTTATTGAAGCGAGAGAGAGAGAGAGAGAAGAGTAAAACGGGAAACGCATTTATTGTTTTTAAACAGAATTAAAACAGAATGACTTCTTGAAGTTAAATTTAAACGAAACGAAATAAAATATTTTTCAATTTACGAGTACTTTATGTTTTCGTTTTATTGTTGTTTTTTTTTATGAAGTTACTGCTGCTACCAAATAGTGGCACTGTTGCAGATTATTATTATTATTATGTTGCAGTAGTAGCTGTTGTTACTGTTGTTTTGTACTCAACAACAAACAGCTTTAAATACCCAGTGTACATTTTGGTTTAATCAAACAACCACCAGTAGCTTTTCTTAATGTATTTTTATTGTTCAGTCACGTCAAACTGTCAGACATTTTATTATACAAAAAGTTGGTCACTTGGCTTGTTAGTGCCGATACTTTATATTGCTTTGCTCTATTTCATTACCCCACTGCGCTTTTTGTCCTGTCTGTTACTTCCCTTTTATGTGACAGCAGCATTGAAACATGAATTGTGACATTTTATCATGTCATAAGAAGAAGAAAAAGAAGAAGAATAACATTTATTAAGGGGGTAGAGAAAAAGAAGGCATTCTGTGTGCATATAAAACGAGTTGGGGGGCAGCAAGTGTTCAGAATATTCATCTTGTTCTACTTTTTTTTTCTATTTTATTTGCTGCCCTCTTTCCAATTTAATAAAATACCTGAGGGCATGTGGCGTATTACTTCAATTCATTTATTACAATTGAAATAAATATATATTTTATCATTTATATGCTCTTTAACCCCGTCCATCGCTTAACAGTGTTTGTTGTAAGAAGAATAAATATTTGAAAGGATATTTCATAACAAGGAAATATTTAAAGGAATTTAATTAAAATAAATAGAGATTTTTTTAATGGAATAATAAATTTTAGTACTCCCCTTCCATTATAAAAAAATGAAAAGTTCTTCAAAAAGGAAAGATTGAGTTTTGGTGATTTATTTAGAGGAAGAAAAAGACAAATCTTGCAGGTAACTTTTAACATTTAGCGAAAGAAAATGTTCAAAAAAATATTCTTTTATGGAAATTGTGCACCCATTCTTTTTCCATGCACCCATCATTTTTCCCTGTAACCAACATTTACTGGTAAAATAAGCGTCGACTGATTAAGAGAAAGAATCTCAATGAGGCAGATATTAGCACTGTCAAAAGCATTCCCTCTTCCATCCCAGTGATAACTAAAATATTTTTAAAACATTTTTGGAATAAAATATTTCAAGTTACAACAGGTTTTTCATTAAATTAAATGCAATTGATTAGTGATTTAGAGTTTGTTTCACCACAATTTAACCAAACAGGGAAATCCCCTTAAAACAAAGCGAGGTTTGCTGCAAGCGTTATGACGCCAGTATGTGCATGAAGTGGACTTCACTTAGAAAAAGAAAGAGACTTGAACACACACGACTTCAACACTGTAGGTTCCCTGTCTTACATCTGTAGGTTCCCTACTCCCGACCTCGAGCTGGTGCGTAATTTAGATCGACTAATCATCGAACATCTGTATGACAACAATTCATTTACACGTGACTTAACGCTACTCTAAGAACACTTAAATTTTATATTTGAAATATTTCTAAGGTTTATAATGACGAAATATATACATTGTTATCTTAGAGGACAGGAGGAGAGTTGAACCCATAGTAAGATCGATAATTTGAGAAGAATCAGATAAGGACTTAGTGAACAATCTAACCAGAGGTTTGTTTACAGTAGGCTTTCTTATTTATTAAGCATTAACATTTGCTGTTGTTGATGTGTCAACGCATTGACGCTAAGCTTCTGGCGGTATATGGCGGCCTGTGTCCTAAAACTGGTAGATAAGAAACTTCAAAGTCCGATCAGTGGTCTGACTAGTGGTAACACAGCAGCCGGAAGCTCCCACAGGGATAGTGATTCCTGTATAGTTTATTGTTAAGGCGCTTTGGGAGAAACGAGATGGCTGCACTTTATGTGCTGTTCAATTCTTAACAAAATACCGCCATGATCAAGATAACGTCAGTACCTAGACGTGTGGCCATAACTTGACGGTGTTCCTACCACTGATTAAAATATAAAGTGTCGACTAGCATGGCTTGCAGGACCATGTTCTACCCCTTGCTTGAGGGTTGGAAATTATCCAACGCCGTCTGTTGAATGCAACAGCATATTCGGAACGGCACGGCACCTTCCCTACGAACATCGACCTTAACAAACAGCCACTAAGTGTACGCCGAAGAGACCTCAACAAAAACCGGCTACAGAGATGGGCAGCTCTCTGTATGGGCTACCGGTTCCCGTGACCCCAGTCTCTTTAAGGACACTGGTCAGTCCTTCGACAAGTACCTAACTTTTCTATCTAGATTTTGTGACTGCAAACCGGGGGAGTGAAGCACTTGTGTCCAAGCCTAAGTTAGCTCGATTAGACTTGTAGTACCACCCCCCCCCCCCCCCCCGGGGGAAAGCAAGGAGTGATAGCAGTGTTATTGAAGTTGGAACTTTGAATGTTGCTATTCGTCGCTAGGGCGCTGGTAGACGCATTCTATTCGCCTAGTGGTACCACTACCGCGGTAAACCGTCAGGGCTTATGGATTATGGCTTACAACTGACGTTACTCTGGATCACTCTCTATAAGAGGATGAGTCATGTCTTCTTGCTCTGCATGTTACGAATTGGATGTACTGCGAACGATAGGAAAGATTCTTAGTATCTGCGATTTAGAACGAAAATGCTTGGAGAATGTAAAATGGATGTGGATTTGAATTAATACCGAGCGCAGTGGCATAAATATCAGAACGTGTGTGAAGGCACAATTTCGCACTGGTACTTATGTTGTCGTATAGTGGCGTTGAAAGAAGCAAACAGGTGATCACAATAATCTTTACCACATGTATAGATTAACGAAATGAAAGATGTGTTTGAAATCGTTACTTTGTAAGGATTCAAAAAGTTTTTCCTTTTCCTACAAGGGCCACGAAACACAATTTGATATAATGAGAATTCTCTTTTTCCAAATCAATTTTTGTGACAGCATTCTTTCCGACTTCGGATAGTTATTGTTTCATAAACGTAAGTTTTAATGTGTACCAGGCCTCTTATTCATCTACCAATTATTTTAAAGGCTTTTGTAAAGATTTTTGATTTTTTTAATCAAAAATAGAAAAGAGACAATAATTAAATTTAATTTGTTTTAAGGACTACAGGAAATTGGTCGTATGCAACAAAGTAGCACGTCATTGTCGTTTTCATTGTGTAACCATAGTGACTCCACACAAATTTCATTTTAAACCAAAATAGAAGAGTTTTTTATTATCACAAAATCATGTTTTAACTTTAACATATTTTTTTCTTTCATAATTTAACGCTCTCATTCCCAATAAATGAACAACAAAAAAATTCTTAGAAAAAAATATCAAATTTTGTTTTCATCATATAAAAATGCCACTCAATGCAAATTCTCTTTTTTTTAATATTTTTATTTGTTAAATCAGGCAAGAAAAAATCGATAAATATCTTCAGGCGTTTATTGAATTTATAAATTCTTTTTCTAATAACAAAAAAGTGTGCACATGAAGAGATAAGAAGGAAATAAATATGAAAAAAGAAAAATATTTTTTTATTGACAAAGCGGGACCGGTAGAGAAACATCCTGATAAAAATATAAAAATTGAGTTTTTTGCATGTTATGCAAGGAAAACAATACGTAAACATAAAATGATATAAAGCACACATGTTCTATTATGAAACTCTGGCTCATGGTAAAGTATTGCTGTTCTTTTAAAATCTAGATGAATGGTGCTTCTAGTGTGCAACAAAAATAAAATGGTTCAAACTATTTTTTCTTCGTTTTAATAAGACGACAAAAAACATGTTTGGAGGCTCTTCTAAATTTGCACAGTGGGGCAGAAGTAAAGTTTTTTAGCTAGTGCGATTGAAACAAAATTTCACATGGTATTAAATGGGGGAGAGATCGCTAGATTATTTTCATCTTCCGATATTAAACATTTTCTTTTTATGAAGGAAAGAAGAATCAAAACAAGTTTATCAAAAAAAAATTTTTTTTTTAAATTTCATATTAAAAAGTGGTTTAAATATTTATAAGTTTCTAAGAGACGTTTTTATAACTTTCCTTTAATTTTTTAAAGAAAATATATTAAAAATTTATTTTAAAAACAGTTTTTCTCCCACTGTGAATGTTATTTTTTAGTTTTTTTTTTACTTTCTCCTGGATTGAAGAAAGTCAATTTTTATTTTATCAGTCAAAATGATTGTGAATAATTCTAATGAAATCATTGTTTATGATCTCAATATTCACTTTCAAGAAGTGCTTGCTAATAGAAAGAAATTTTTTTCTATTTTCAAATAAAGGGAAAATTTTCTTTAACCTGTCCTTTAAGTTTGCCATCATCTTTAGATTAAAGAAATATTAAAAATTGTATTTAAATATTTGCAAATTATATTTTAATGCAACCATACTTTAAATGAACAATTTTTTAACACAACAGCATGTAGCAGTTTTGTGAAGGCTCCTTAAAATATGCAACATTTTATAAATTAAAAGTAATAAAAAAAATTGCTTACTTTTTTGCTATTCAAACGTTTAAACTGAGTTTTGATATTTAAATAAATTGTATAAGAAAAGAAAAAAACAAACCACAAACGGAAATTTCCGTTTCTTAGGTCTCCCTTTTTCTCTCACACTCTTTGTTTATGTTTAACAATTCCAAATCACAAATACTTTATTTATTACAAGTCAATACATTAAAACATTCTATACATACGTACATCATGTAAAAGAAACAGTTTCCGCAATTTTATGTTTTTACTTTTCATCTCTCCCTTTCTCTTTCTCTCAATCGCAATCGTTTACTCGCCTTGGTATTTTTATTGATGAAGTTTAAGAAGTCCAAAATGTGGTTGGTTTGAGTGTTATAAATAATCAGTGATTTATATACAAAATGTCTGTTGTTGTTTTTGTTTGCAAGTACATATTCCGATTTAGGCAATAGATATCAATAAAACTAAAGTTTTTGGCATTTATTGGAATTTTCTCTAAAAAATTTTCTTATTCTAAAACAAAAGGCAGTGAAAACTTTAATATTGTCTTAAATTAGATATTTTGTATTGACAAATTGTGAGTTGATATATCTACACTCGGTTTTGGTTTTGTTTACTGCAAAAAAAAAAAAAAAAAAAAAAAAAAAAAAAAAGTGTAGTATATTTTTAGGCCTTTTTCTACTTATATTTTCAAAGCATAGTTTTAGGAGAAGTTAAAATTTATACACATAACGTATTAATTATTAACTCTAGGACATCAATATAAAATAATTTTAAAAATAAAAAAACTTGAACAAACGTAGCTCTTCAAGAAACTGTTCATTGAGATTTATGCAAATCCTTAAACTTTGTTTACAAGAAAGAAATATTAGTGTGACAGTGTGGCTTAACACTCATCATTGATCGGATTGACAGCATCATCTGGCCGCGTGAAGTTATTCGTGGGAAAACGAAATGGCCCAATTTTACTTTATAGTCCTTGCGTTATAAATTACCAAAGGGCCTTTTTTAAGTACTTTAATAATTAATTTATTTTAAAGGGACCTTTTTAAAAAATAAAAGCAATTAAAAGTAATTTTTAATCATACTTTTTTAAGTAATTTTTTAAGAAAAAAGTACTATTTAGAAAATTTTTTTTTGAAAAAAACTATTTCTTGAAGAAAATTACTATTAAAAAAGGTACTTTTTAAAGGTACTTTTTACAGTTACTTCCGTTTAAATTAAATTCAGTTTATTGCAAGTTGATTTTTTATATATATTTTCCAAGTACTTTTTAACTGAATTTTTATGTTAAAAAGTACTTTTCTCAAAAATTACTCTCTTAAAAATGTTCCATTTTCTTAATATATAAAATATTATTTATATTGCACATGTTACTGCCTCCAACAATCCTTTTGTTTAAGAAATTCAAGCAATAAATCTTTAAATTTTAAAGAAAAAGCGATGGCATCAGCGACGATTTGAATTTGTTTCAAGAAAACACAAAATTTATTTTATTTAAAAATATGAAACCTCTAGATTAACCTGTATTAAAGCCAGATGTTTAATTTCCCAGAAAATTTTTAAAGAAAAATTCTTTTCAATTACTTTGTTGTCACACAAAAAAAAATTAAACAACAAAATTTTAGTAGAAGAAAATAACAGGTTTTTAATTCTATCAGTTTTGTTTTTCTCTCTTTATTATGTGCTACTTTTCCTAGATCGTTGACGCACCAAGGATAGTGATTTTGTATGTTTTAAAATATGGGTTACATTAATCTAGACGAGATGCTGTTTCAACAGGATGGCGCTTCGTTCCATACATCAACAGCAATTAACCATTAAAAATCAAAATTTGACTTTAAGTTAGTTTCGCCTTCAAGTTCGTACGATTTAAGACCACTCGATTATTTCTTTTGGAGGAAAAAATAACGCTTTTCAACATTTCGTTCGTGTTATTTGTGAAAAACGGCAAAGCACCGAAAAAAGTCCAAAAAGGGACGTCCTGAATGCACTCAGGAATATGAGTTGATCTTTAATTTTTTTAAATTCAAAATTCTATTGGGCTAAAAAGACATCCGTTCGCTAAACGCTAAACGCCTACTAAATATTTTGACACGTATATGTTCGTCGGTTTCTTTGACAGCTGCTAAAACATAACAAGTAGAAATCTAATTAAGGCTCTCAAATAAATAAAATAAAATAGAAATATTCATATTTTAATTTATATCTCAATTAAAAAAGCAATTTAATTTAGTTTCTAACTGAAGAAAGGTTTGTTTTTTTTTTTTCTTTCATCAAAAAAAGTATACAAACAACTAACAATATTTTGTTATGACTTTAAAAATAAAAATCATTTCAAATAAATGAATAGTAAAATAACAAATAATAAAACATCAAATGAAATATTTTACAATTGCAAATGGATTGAAAAATTGTATCAAAAATGTTCACACTTACACACGTTGGTCACTGGGGATGTGAACATAAATACACACATACAAACATATGCCAACACAAACATTCATAAATCATTTATAAATGCAGTGGCATACAATTAAAATATTTTCGCATAAATATACAAAGTTGCATAAATATTGTGTAAATTGTTGTTAAAAAATATAAAAATTAAATTGAAATTGAAAATTGCATTAAAATAATAACAACAACAAAAAATAATAACAAGAAATATCCAATAAATTAGCATATACAGTTATAAACATACACGTACACACATATATATTACACAAATATTAAAGCAAATGTGTAAATATACGAGTGCAAATACAATGAGATAATAAAGCAGTTTATACACAAACACACACATACTTACTTAAATACTTTCAGTTATGTAAATATGTACACATTCACACATGTGTGTATAAATTTTTAAAAGGTTTACTTAATGCATAATTACGACGACAAACCCATAATTAAATATGTGTGTAAAGATAAATTTAAAAATTTTTGGCTTTGTCACAAATCTTTTTATTTAACAGAGCTCTGTTAGAAAGATAACATAGCCCTGTTAAGGAAATAAAAATTCGGTTTGTGCATTCAAACTATAATTTTCAAGAAAACAACAAAAGATGACAAAACCACAATGAATGGGATTCGTATGTGAGATATCCCTCTATAGTTCTCCATATTTGGAGTTTTTAACAGCGCGAATTGAAACGGGTTTTTATGTCATTTTAAAATTTTTAAAATTTGAGATTCTCCTTTTTTTACTTCCCTGAAAAGCAGTATCACAGAGATAATTGCTGTAGAAAAATGTTAGTAAAATGGCTGACTTAGTAACCTGTGAACCTCCACAAACTAAATGTATATTATTTGCAAAACTTTAAGTGCAAATGAAAATAAGTTGATGTTGAAACTTAACCGTTTTTCACCCATATGTCCACCACTAATTGATTTAAACTTTTTATGCCTTAAAATGTGCAAAAATATTTTTGTGAAATTCGTGTGCGCAACTGTGTAGAAATTGTTTGTATTGTTGTTACAAAGAAAAAAAATCTAATCCATTTGCAAATATAATAAAATCTTTTGATTGAAGTCATTTTAAGGCTTTTATAAAATTGTGGCATACTTGTAGGCAAATTTAAAAACAGTAATTTATTGTCTACTTTAAGGATTAGTTAATATATAAAAAAGAAGTAATTACTGATTTTATAGCTTTAATTCCTAAAGTTATAATAAATTATTAATATTTACATGTAGAAATTATAGAAAAATAATATTGTTATGTTCTCTACTGCTTAAACGTCAAAATTTTTATTTTAAACTTAAAACTTTTTTATTTTGAAGCTACTTGTTCTACTTCTAACTAAATGGCTCTAGATTATTTTCCTTTATCACTTGATTATTATACATGATTCTTAGAAAACTCACGCAATCATCCCCACTGCAATATTTTATGACTCTGGTAGACTCGAACTACGGGATATCTGTTTTGGCAAACATGTGCCTTCAACCCGAACAGCAGAGACCTGAGCTCATTATCAGCTGCTTTATCAATCAGGTCTTTAATTAGCTTAGCCATGACTGTCACATGCATTTGTTAAGTTGTTAGCCTGGGCTGCTCTTTGTTTAGTTATACAACAGGTGTCTTCACCATCTCATCATTTTGTATAAAAATACCTTTAACTCATTTATCACAGCTGCAAAACATATTCTTCATTTTTCTTTCTGGATGTCTGAACTGCTTTTCTTCATTTATTCACCTTTTGAAAACGTCGCTCTTTGCGACTACTTAACAAAATATTATGTTTCTTAGAACACTGCTGGGATTTAAACTCATGACTTATGTATTTAAGAAAGATACACCAGGCTTAAGTAATTTTCTTTTTATTATATTTACATACACCACACTGTTTAAGTGGTGAAAGTAAATACGTCTTGGCTTTGTTTACTACATTCGCACGAACAATCACAACATTTAAGTCGTTGGAAAATCTTTTTTTCGTAAGAAGCGAAAATCTAATAAAATTATTATTTGGTTTATCTGGTGAGAATATTGTTTTGCTTTGAGTTTGCCAGTGTCAGATAGCATTGTGTAATCTGGCTTAAAAAAATGCAGTTATCTTTTACCCTCTCTACAATTAAATTTGCTCTAATGAAATCTGAAAATTCGTACCCGAAACCCAAGTTTTTTGCTTACACCATGTTTTTCGTTAAGAGTTTATTTATTTGTGGTCGTTTGGCCGGTAAATGGGAGTTACGTACTTAATGGATTTAAGCAGTACATTCGGGCTTTATTTTAAAAGAAATTTTCCTTCCTTTCCTTACCTAAAAACCTGTAACTTGATGACGACCTGGCATATTAAATCTTCCTTAAATACCTCGAATACCCGAACAATATCGGATACAAGAATCTAGTGTTAAAAACAGGTGTACACTCTTTGAAAACATCGTCTCGTTATAAAAGAATGCAGGATGTTTTCATTTATATATTTTTTATAAAACACTTTAAAGTTTTTAAGTCTTCTAGTGTTGTTTTTTCTTCCTATCATATATTTTGTAGCTCTTTCTGCTTTTAATATTTTTTTTTTTCTAAATGAAAAATTTATTATAAATTATGCCAAGTGTTAGCAGTAAGAAAATCTTACAAAAACAAACAACAAATCTTTTACTTGGCAAATAAATTCATTGTTTGATATCCCCTAAAGTATACTACTAATTTATATTTATTTTATTTTGTTGAAATGCGAAATAAGAAATTTCTTTTAAACTTCTAAAATCATCTAATTTTCCCTAAATACTTTTATCTTTAAAACTCTGCTCAAAATGTAATGGCAAAGATGATGATGATGATGAGCATGAGTAAGATTTTTAGGCATTTTTCTGTTTATCTCATTCCTTCACTTCCCTTCAACGATGTAAATGAAATAAAAATTCCTTTTAAAAGGACTACGTTTTATCTCGAAGCAGTTTTTATTTTATTTTGGCCTCTTAAAAATGATTTCATTTGTTTATTAGTCACGTGTGTTATAATTCTTAATTACAACTTCTCCCATCTGTAGATTATCTACGAATAAATTATTGTTTATAGCAACGTCTGTATTTAATGAAACATCTTTAGCATAAAATTTTTAATTATTTGCTTTTCATTTTGGCGTGGGTGTATTATAATTTCTAAACACCTCGATTTGATATTTCATTGATTCATCAAGTTGTTTTGAACGAAAATATTTCATCACTTGAATTAAATACTTTTTATAAGAAAAACAAAAAACAAAACAAAAAAAAAAAACGTTTAAACTCTTAAGGTTAAAGTGATGTAAATAAACATTCTGTATTTAAAATATAAAAACGAAAACATTAGTATAAAATTAAAATAAAATTAAAATTATTTGGAATCATTGCTGAAATAACTTTAACTTTTCCACCAAAAAAAAAAAAAAAACATTTCGTAATTTCCTAAAAAAAATTTAGTTCAAACTAAAACTGATTTATTATTTTTCCAAAAAATTATTACAAAAAAGAAACTTAAACTAACAGTAGATACAAAAAATTCCTTACATACTAGAGTATTTTTCAACGACTGTTATATTAAAACAATTAAAAAAATTCTGTACATTTTGATGCAACAATTAACAATTTTAACAAAGATTTTAAGAAATTCCCCAAAAAAGGAATAAAAGTGAGGCAATTAAATCAACAAAAAAAAAAAAAATAAACTTAAATCTACTTACACACTAATAAAACAAAACGAAACGAAAAACAAGAATAAAATTTATGAAGTCACTGTGCAGTGTTATACACTTTATCAATAATATTTAAAGTATTTACTCTTCTATGATAAAATAGCAGGTCTGCACCCTCGTAAAGAAGACCAGCTCCCCTAAGGGTCAACAAGTTCCACAGGAGAAAGATACTTTGCTCCTTGAACGGTCTCTAGGCTCACGGCTCGAGAGAAACATTCTCTCACTAAGCTATTTTCCATGGATCGCGCACCTTCCATGAACTTCAAAACTTTCTCGATCATAAACGAGTCTATTCGACTAAAATCGACTGCACTGTATATAGAGCTACAAGAGGGTCTACGGAACTCTCCGTTGCGCCCTATATATGGTCTAAGACCAAGGCACGCATTTCAAACTTAAATATTTGTTTTTGTTTATTTCTTAAAATAAATTAACTAAATGAGAATTATATTTAATTAACAATGCAAACAAAGAAAACCTAAAATTTAATAAAAAAAGAATAAAAAAACAGTAACTACTGAAAAATAATTTGAATACTTCCTTCATATTTCTACATCAGAGTTGCCATTAGGAGCCAAAAAATTTAAATGAAAAATATTAATACAAACACAAAAAATACGAACAAACTACGAAAAATTCTTCTTATGCGCGATAACTGATGACAATTATTTTTTATTGTCAGGTGAGTAATAGCAAATTTTATTACGGTCGTAAATCATTGCCTTTTTGGACATTGTTATGTCTAGAGTGTCCATCTCTTGTTACAATCGAATTAACTGTTGACATTGTACACTTTTTTGTTCCCAGAATTTTACTTCCTTGAAAATTGTGTTCTTCCAAAACTTAAGAAATTTTTTATTAAGACTTGATTTTGGAATCAATTAAAATAAAATAAATTGATTGTAGACTTGGGTATTTTAAATTCTCTAAGATTTTGAAATTCAAGTAAAAGTGTTTTCTTGTATTTGAAAAATATCACATTTTAAAATTATTCTCCAAATTACTTAGTCTTCATAATTATTGTTTATGGTACAAAAAAAATATGAGTGAAGCCAGAAAAACGTCAAAATGCCAATAAACGTTTTTAAAACAAAAATCGTCAATATGTGAAATAAATCCAAAAAAAATTGACAAAATGGAGAAAAATCATCACAGCAAACATCTCTGAGCAAAATTGACGAATCTGGAATGTGCTAATCCAGAAATAACCTTTGTTAACCATATGAATATCTAAAGGAATGCATTTCTTTATTACGAGGACCCGCCCCAAACTGTCAAACAAGATTACTGCAATCAAATGATTGGTAAACTTTGTTGTTTTACTGGACGCTATGCCGACTTGGCTGGAAATTTCAAAAATTATTTCTGAAGCTTTTGACGAAGTAAATTTTGTACTTATGAGTTACGAAGAATTATTCGTAAGGTTGCTGACGAAACAGTGTCCATTTTCAAAAGACAAATTGTAGAATAGGACCATTAACGGCTGCAGTGATTTGAAACTCTCCGAAGTAAAATAATACGAAAATAAAAATAATGAAACTAAAAATTTCTTCAACAAAAAAAAAATTAATCCAAATCTAATTTGATTGTACCTCCTCTTTATCTAAATTTACTTTTAATTCACCACATAATACATAATCCTATTCATATGCAAACAAATATTTCACTAAATTGTAGTCTACTTTAAGGAGCTTCAGTTAATTTAAAATAATTAAAATTCCCTAATTTGCAATTTAAACCGCAACTCTTGGTTTTGTTCAAAAAAAACTTTAAAATATAAACTATGAAAAAAATTAAACCACAAAATTCATGACATGCTCTACTTAGGATGAGATTGTGCAGGGGCAAGGGAAGGACAAAAATAATCAAAACTTAATCAATTCAAATGTCGTAACCATTGAACAAGAACTCCATTAACACAAATAAACAAAGGCAACTAAAAAAAGGAAACGAATGTGACCAATAAATCATCAATTTACTCATTCACATGGAAATTTCAAACACACAAACGTTTCATACACAATTTGCCAGAATACAAAATCCAGTTTAACTCAATCATTTAGTTATAAAGGTTACGAGAATGTGTGGAAATGATTTCCTTTTTTAATAAAGCGTCACAAAAAGGATTAAAGAAAGACATGAACATGAAGAAAAAAAGAAAAAAGGAAAAAGATTTGAAATAAATAAATGACTGTGAGTTAAAGGAATTTTATTTGTGAGTGACAAAGAACTTTAAACAAATTTTTTTTTTTTATACAACACATACTTTCATAAGTAAACTTCTTCATCTATAGAAAACCTTGCGTTTATGGTCGCGAATTATATTTTTAATTAGTATTTTTTAAAGAAATGTTTTTGAAGCAGCATAAAATAATGAAAAACTTTATCAGTCAAAGCAAAATTATTTTCAGTTGTTGATATTTTTTCAAACAACTTTAATCAAATGAAATACGATGTCAACAAGTTATATGTCGTGTATTATTTGCATGTTTTATTAAAACAACAGCAGCTAAATGAGTTCAACTCAGACATCACCCAAACACTGAAACATGAACTTATGAATACAAATATCAAACAAATTTGGACTACTCCGCCCAAAACTAAATTACAAAAAATTAATTTTTTTAATAGAAATTTTATACGTCAAGGTAAAACATGCAATAAAAATAAAATCAGAAATGGCGGCAGCACAAACTGTTACTTAATTTTGCAAAATAATTCCCAACCACCAATTTCAATGAAATCATTTTTATATTGCATACTTTAAAGGCATTCGAAAAAAATGAAAAACATTGCATACTTTAGAGGGTTTTCTTTTATTTTAATAATTTGTGTAAACTTTCTGGGTTTCAATCAATTAAAGAAAGAGTACAAAAGTTATTACACAGAAACACACAGACATAACTTTGTACGAACACAAGCACACAGATATTATGTTGCTGATTGCAAAGCACGAATTCACCTTGTGGTTGCACATGCTGCTCTTTGCTTTTTTTTTGTTCTTAAAATCAACAACAACTCTTTTATTGTTTTATTTTCTTTTGATATATTTTTTGCTTTTCACAATTTCAAAGAGTAACGAAAGAAAATAATTGAGAAAATTTATGCAAATGCGATTATGTGGCAGCAGCGGTAGCACAGAGGTACACACACACATACACATCTTTACACCAAAATATTATTAAAACATCATCGTAAACAAAACTATTCGAAAGGGAGGGAATTAAATTTTAAAAAATAAAAAATTATATCAAAAGAAATAATTAAAAAAAAAATAATTTTGGAATTAATTTTCATTTTTATCGTGTTAGTTTTTTAAGTTGGTTGTGTTTATTAATTTAATTTAAAAATTTATAACAATAAAAATCATTAAATATTAAAATATGACTAAACTAAATGAGTTTTATCTCTTAGATAAAAGGCTTTTGAGAAGAGCAGTTACATAAACGTAATCATAATCATCGTCGTAAGCTACGTAACAAAAATCCTACAAATAAAAGATAATTTTTAATAAAATCCAAAAGAGACCGAAATCAAAGAACGTGGCAATTGTTGACAGTATCTGTCAAAATTATAGATAGCACTGCTAATTAAGTGTAGCGGACATTTGACAAGTTCTTTAGGCAAATACATACTGAATATAAATTACACGAGCGAAATTAGTCCAAAGGTAAGCAATGACAAGGGCTAAGCAAAAGCCAAAATTTTAAGGTACTTTATTGAAGTTTTTTAAATGCTTTTTTTAAAAGGTACTTGTTTTTAACAAGTGCGTTTTGTAATGCAACTGTTTTCAGAAGAATCCCTATAAAATTAATTAAATTTGTAAAAGATACTTTATTTTAAAACTTAGTTTCATTAAAAAGTACTTTTGGTAAAAGGTACTTTTTTGAAGAAATTATTTATCAAGTAGTTTTTAAAGATAATTTTACTAAAAAACATTTTTAAAAAGGTACTTTTCTCATATTATTTTTTAAAAGTACTTTTTATGCAACGTAACAAGTTTGTAAAGGTCCTCTTGTAAAAAGTATTTTTTAAAAATTAATAACCAACTATTTTAAAATTCCTCTTCATAAATGTTCCAAATTAAGAAAAAAATAAAGTACTTTTTTATAAAATTTGCTTTTTTGTTTGAATAGAAGTTTTATTAAAGTACTTAAAGTTATAAAGGTACTTAAAAAGGTTATGATCAGAAGTTCTTTTTTATAAATTATTAAAAAGAATTTTATTCAAATACATCTTTTTTTAAGTAGGTACTTTTTATTAAAAAGGTACTTTTTATTAAAAAGGTACTTTTTAATAAAAGTACTTTTTAATACTTTTATTAAAAAGTACCTTTAAATAAAAATTACCTTTTAATAAAAAGTACCTTTTTGACCAGTAATTTTTAGAGGTAGGTACTTTTTATTAAAAAAAAGTACTTTATAATAAAAGTACTTTTTAAAAAAAAGTACCTTTTTGACCAGTAATTTTAGAGCATAAGTACCTTTTAAAAATGTACTTTTTGTTGCATATTAATAATTTAAGGTAATTTTTCTAGCGATTTTTGAAATGGTACTTTTTGTAAATTTGTACCAGCAGTTTTTATAGGTACTTTTTTAAAAACTTTTTTTTAAATTTTTTTTTAAAGAATTTTAGTTTGAATACTAAATCTTACTAAACGGAACTTGACAATAAAAAAACAATCTATGCAGCTTTAATCCTTAAATGGCGAAATGGAAAAGGAAAAAGAAAATGCATAGTTAAACTTGAATTATAAATCTAAAAACAAAAGCTTTTTTTCTCATATTTTTTCTTCCGAAAAGAAGGAAATTTAAACTGTTAAACAATACAAAATTGCATTAAGACAATTCTTTATATTTGCATTTCCTGCAAATCCTTTGACATTTAATTATTTAAAAATTTCTTTATAATTTTCTTACCACCCATAATTTGTTTTTTTCTCTTTTTTTGTTTCATCTTGCCTCTTTTGAGTTTTCGTTTTGTACAGTTTAAAGTTTCCTTTTAAAAGCAAAGAGTGTAAAGAAATTCTTTTAAGAAAAAGAAAACAAAAAGTCATTTCATTTTGTTTGTTAAAATGAATCAGTGAGTTCCCTGCAATTGTGTTTGATGAAAAAAGTTTATTTTGCATGAAACTTAAATTTTCTTCTTTTAACTTCCTCTTTTCTCTCTGTAATAAAAAAGTTTTTTTTTTTTTTTTGGTTTTCACGTTAGAAACAATGGTGAACAAAAAAACTGGGTTAAGCTTTTTGATTCAATTTTTATTCGATTTAAAGAAACAAACAATTGATAAAACGATTTGTCTTGTCTTTCATTGAAAAGTTAAAAATATATAAAACAAATGTTTGAGATTTTCTGTAGATTAAAAATATTATTTAATTTACGCCTAAATCTAGGCAACATATTTTTTATTTAAATACTGCACATAAGTAGAAAGTAGAAATTGAAACTGATAGTTTTTATTGCGATGTTATTGCCATGAAAAAGAATAGAAAATTAACAATGAATATAAAAATGAATATAAATTTATTTCGTTGGGTATTTTTACTTTTACTTTTATTTTCACAATTTGCAAGGTGCTTTCCTGGAAGGGAGAAAGTGGAAAGTTTATTATAAAAAACATTTAATTTCTCTTTTCGCAAGGTGGACGAGAACAAACAGTTTTTCTTAAAATTTAAAATTTTATTAGAAACAATCCATATTTGACTATGCCGAATTTTATATACCCTTCACCACATACGTAAATCAAAATCAATTTCAATGAAGTGTCACTCCAATAAAAAAGTTTTTAGGGTGACAGAGAATTAAAAAATTAAAAAAAATGTCATTGGCTCTTAATGGGTTAAGCATTTTTTAAAAAGTTTGGTTTTTTCTGAGAGATCTCATCAAAAGCTTTAAAATGATACCCATATTGAAATCTTAAAAATATTGTGCACAATCGTACTTTCTGTGAAGAATTCAGAGGCCGGCCCATAACTCGGAAAATTTGGAAAAGCGCCAATTTTTTCACTTAATGTTTTTTGTTTTTCTACTGCCTCACATATTTATTTTTTGATTAGAATTAATTTACTAAACAAGATGTGTTCCAAATGCTTTAGAAAAATTAGAGGCAGTCGTGGTGCTTTGCCCGCTACTCCCAAAGACATAAACCGATCTTGTTGTTCTTTAATAGCAAGATTTTCGAAACTATGTCTCATCTAGTGCCTTGGCAAAGATGACTCCAACCCTACAAGGACGGACATCGCTCAATCAACTTCGCAGTACATAAGGACTCAGAATATATAAACTAATGGGGTCGGAATTGAATATTGTAGAAATTACAAACGGAATGCCAAACTTAGATTTTCCATTTTTTGTGAAGATCGACTACTTTTACATAAACGAAACACCTTTAACTTTAAAAATGATGATGAGTGTAAACTAGTTGCGGCCGTGCGCAAATCATATGGTTATGCGACTTAAAGTTTGCAGATAGAAACAAATTTTTTATTAGGAGCCGTCATCGGGTGATGACCTTTAATGCGTTGCATGCAGACATTCGATTTAAAAATTTTTTACTGAATAATGGACCACACAAAGATGGGCTCTCAATGAAGAAAGTTGGACTTTTGGGACGAAATATCAGTGTTAATTAGAGCAAGTTACGTTGATGCTCCTTTAGATCAATAGAGTTGAGAAACTTTCTTTTTTCTTGTCACCAATGAGCTTTTTCATCATCTCCTGTATGCGATCATTTACTGTTGTGTTCCGCTGCAGTCCTGTTGCCCTTCTTTAGCACTGCAAGACCACGGAATAAAAGATACTTTATTAAGAGTAGCGTTTTTCTTAAAATAATTTTTTTGTACTTTTTTCTTAAAAATAAATTGTTATTCTCAAGTTGGGCTTAAGTTCGTTATAGATTATGATTAATTAGATATCAGCAGAATGAAATACCCATTTTTTTAGCAATTACTTAAATAATGGACTTAAACCTAACTTAAGGACCCATCTCCAAAAAAAAGAATACTTCAAATAAAATGTTTTTATAAGTTTAAAGAAAAGTTGTTTTATTCAAATAAGTGACCATTAAACGTACTAAAAAATATATTTTTTTTAATTTTAAATTTCTTAGAACTACAAAAAAAACCTCAATATTTGTTTTTGCGGACTTAAAATATAATCTTTTCCAATTAATTTTGCTTTCATTTCTTTCTTTGCTTACGACCTTGAATACAAAATTAAATGTGTCAGTCACTTTCAATCAAATCACAACCAACTGTGTCCAATTAAGCTCTTTTAATTACTTTTTTCGTTTGACTAACTTTGGGTTTTTAATTCGCAATAATTTTACAAAAAACTAATTTGTTTGTGTTCTTAAATTTAAAAACCGCACATATATTTTTCAGGGTTTACCATAAGGCTAAATAAAAAGTTGAAATATGTTGCATATTTTAAGGGCTTAAAAAAATAATAATAGCTTGGATTTAATAAGCAGAAACATTTTTTTAATAAAATTTTTAAGCCTCAATAAGCTTTTTTAAACGAACACATATTTATGAACAAAAAATATTGGGAGTGCAAATTAGTTCAGTCCGTTTTTAAAAGATGGCTCTGGCTGTTATAAATGTTGAATAGTAGCAGGTGATATCCGTGGCATCAGAGAGGTTTTACATTAGTCAATAATATCCAGTTTATATCGCTTTGAATTTCATACCAAAACCTTGTTTTTTACTCTGTTCAATATGTAAAATTTTGTGTTAACTAAGCAGCACGTGCAGGAGGTTTTAGTTTTCTGTTTTAATTGGAAGAAAAGTTCAGCTGAAGCGCATCGAATGCTTGTGGAAGTTTATGATGACAACGCCCCAACTGATAAATCATGTAGGGAATGGTTTCGACGGTTCAAAAATGGTGATTTCAGCGTTAGGACCAAAGGGGTGGAACCAAAAGGTTGTTGTATACTATGAGTTGCTGCAACCTGGCGATTCCATTACGGGCCATCTGTATAGGCACAATTGAT
This sequence comes from Cistogaster globosa, assembly GCA_937654795.1. Lineage (NCBI taxonomy): Eukaryota > Metazoa > Arthropoda > Insecta > Diptera > Tachinidae > Cistogaster > Cistogaster globosa. The sequence goes on along the minus strand of OW569406.1, from coordinate 117,843,209 downwards.
GCGTCTAAAAAGAGCTTTACGAAAAAAAAACGGCCGAAATACGAAAAAAGACATGACAAAGTTATTCTTTTGCATGAAAACGCTCGGCCTCGCGTGGGAAAATTTTTCAAAAAATATCTAGAAACACTCAAGTGGGATGTTCTACCATACCCGCCGTATTTTCTAGACATTGGTCCTTCAGACTACCTGTTGTACAGACGGATGCAGCACGATTTGGCAGGTCACAGACACATCTTTTCGAGGCGGAATTCGTAAATTGCCGGAGAGATGGGAAAAAGGAGTAGCCAGCGGTGGTCAATGCTTTGAATAATCAGGTAATTAATTTTGATCCGAAATAAATGCATTTCTGACCAAACAAAAATGGACCGAATTAAATTTGTACTCCCACTAAAAAAATATTTAACTAAAAAATGAACAGAGAGAAATAGAGAGATCTGATTAAACAAAAGCGACAAATATTAATTTGCAGAAAATACTTCATATTTTTATATTCTAACAATAATAATTTTAAACGAATTGTCCAAAATTTTTTGTTTTTTGTCATAAGAAAAAAAATTTTTATTACCAAAAATAAATATTTTTCTAAAAAAATTAAATTAAATATTTTTTTAAATTATATCATGTTGTAAATTTCTTAAATATTTTCAAAATTTGGACACATTGATATTTTTCATTTAATAATTATCCTATCTGCCACCTTTGCCTGAAAATATACCTTAAAAATAAGTTTTAATATCATTATCTTCATTTTAATTTTAAATATTTCACTTTATTTTTGTCACATTTGTAGGCGTTAATTTTTATAGTTTCATTTTAAGCCGGTTAATTTAATTTGTTTTTTTTTTTACGTTAAATGTTCAGCCTTTTTTATAATCCTCTTTGTTTGTTTTGGAATTTTGTGTTTGCATGAGTTATTTTATCAGCCTGAATGTATGCTAGAATTTTCTGCATAAATTTCTGCCTCAAGTACTGTCTGATGTTTTTTTTAAGCTAAAAAGTCAGATAAATAATGTGACCTTTTATATAAATTTTTAGTACATTATTTTGTATTTTACACCCTTAAAAAAGGAACGCAAGCAGCTGTATGTGTGTGTGGGAGTGGGTAACTGAGCCCCTTAGTTCTGTTTTCTAGCAGGTTTAATAAATAATAATGTTACGTTTTTTCCTTTTCAGGTTCTCTTGATTGCAAATACTAGCGCGGATGTTTTAATTTTTTAATTTTCCGCGGCTGATTATGAATTCTTTATTTCTTAATCTGTGGCTCTGTGTTATTTCGTCGGGGCAGGAACTATTCGATTCTTTATTTTAGTAAAGTAAGCCATCCTGGGGGCAAATTATTGCACGAAATTTACATTTAAATTCTATAGAAATTTCGATCGATATCGAATGCCGTAATTTGCCCCTGAACTTTTAATTTATATCCACATCTACCATACAATGTTGTCACTTCCCTTCTTCTCTTTATTATAAGGTCGCCTTGACTCTTATTTGACATGGCTTTGCACATTAAATGTCTTTTTTAATTTTGGCTCCAGGAGTTTTTTACTGCTATTTTCCATTTTCCATTTAATTCCTTTGCATGAAAGCCTGACGTTGAGGCTTGAACTCATGAACTTCGCGATCTTCCGTTTTACGCCTCTACTAATGTAGCCGCCGGGGTCGCTCAACTTTTGTTTGCTGATTTTCGTATTGTTCTATTCACTCACACACACCATTTTGCTCCTCGTGGAAGTAACTTTATTCACCTCCGATTTTTACTACACCCACATAAACAACGACAACAACAATACTAATATGTTGGAGTTGCCAGATCTACTTCTGTTGGAATATCACTCTCTCCGTTTACTACAACAGAAAAAATTAAAGTCATTTCTTTTCTCTTTAGCTCCAAATAGTGCTGGGATAGAAACTTGTACAGTTGTGAATCATCTCCGTACTACTCATCTGATTTATTATTAAGATTAAGAGCTTTGCGGCTTTTTTCTTTCTCATAATTAAGGAAAATTATTAAATTCCCGTCCAGCTTTCAAATGCTGTATCTCTATTTTTAAATATAAATGTGGCAATATTGTGCACCCATTAAATTTAAAAACTGCAACAAAAAAACACAAATTTTGAAGAAAATTAAATTGCACTTTGAAGTATTAAAGAGGATTCATTTCGAAAAAATTTTCGGTTTTTGAAGACCCAATTTGCGAAGCTTTAACTTATTATGATGTGACATGCCTTATTGTAAGGCTCGTATCAGAACTACCGGTTGTTTGCACAAGTGTTCCTTACTTTATGACTGTAAATATGAAGTATATTTTTATGTGTTCTTTTATTAAGCCTTTGCGTGCGTGTTTGTTTGACGATTATTTTATTATACTGCTGCTGAGGAGTATGATGACGGCAAAGATTCTGACATTAAAATCCCAATGTTTGTTGTTATACATTTAATTATTCGAGAATGAGACATGGCAACAACCTTAACCGATGGCGGACCCCTTCTTCACAAACAATAACTCCAACGCAGCCAAACAACGCACACTCCTTTTAATATGCGTGTTGTTTAGCGTTTCTGCGACAAATTTGTTATTAAATGTTTTTAATATTTTTTGCTCTCTTTTTTCTTTTTGTTTTTTTTTTTTTTCTTCTTTTCTTTATGGTCGAGAAGATTTTTTACTTTAACTATGAATGTTGTTGCATTTTTATTAGGAACTTTTTAGAAAGGAAATTCTCTTCCTCTTTTTATTGTAATGTTTTCACTACTTTGCTCTATTTCTCTCTCTCTTCCTTGCTCCCTGCAAGTTTGTTTTTTTTTTTTTTTTTGCATAACTGTTTAATTTATAGTTGTCGTTATTGTGTTGTTGCTATTGCTATTGCTGTTGCTGTGGGTATTTTTACACACTTTTATGCCCTGTCGTGTACGTGTTATAATGAATAAATGATTTAAATGCAGAAAAAAAGGCGTTGATGTTTAATTTATTATACCATTATGGTTTATTATGTTGGTTGTTTGTTGGAGGCTTTACGACGACTCCTTATTCATAAAAATGTTTACACATACATCTGCTTTTAAAGTTTTCATAGCATACTTTTAGGAAATGTTTTTAAATCAGTTATTTTTTCATTAAATAAACAAACGTATGTCGCATGTTTGATAATGGTCAACATTTTGTTTTAATTATAATTTGCCGCTCGAATTAACTTTAAAATAACAGACTTGGGAACATTTTCATAGCATAGCAATAGTTAAAAGTGGAATTTAATTGGAGAGATTAGTTATCCTACAAATGGCTTTTAATTTATTTATTTTTTTTTTTGAGTTGTCATATTTTCCCTTTAATGAAGATAATGAAAGCCATATAACTCAAACTAAATAGTTGTAATGGAAACCACCAATTCTTTAGATAACTAAGCTAAGGAATGTTTTTAAAAGTCCTCAGCCACAAAATAATTTTAATTCGGCTTGAGTTCGCATATATTTTAATTTTAAAATTTATTAAGAAGAAAGATAAATACGGAATGCTGATGAAGGACGTAGTGATCCAGAAATAGCAGAATTACATTCTGTTAGTGTTCAATTTTTTCTGTTTCCTTTAAAAAGAAACAACAAAATTTGTAAATAATTTTTTTCTTTATAAATTTAAAATATACGTGAACTTAAGCCGAATTCAAATTGCTCATTTAGTTATAATACTAAATTTGTTTCACTTATTATTTTTAAAATTCGGTTAAATGAAAAATATTTAAACTTTGATGTGTGTGAAGATAACACGTTAAATTAAATACGTTTAAAAAAAATGTAGCATGCGATAAATTCCCCCCCCCCCCTACATATAGTATAAATTGTATGGTAAATTCAGTGTGTTTTTAACAAATACGATTACAGCGACAAAACCCTTCGATCTCGGCGAATAAAATCTATTAGGAAATCAAGGACACATATAGAGCTATAAAACCGTAAACACAGTTTATTCAAACTGAATTTTAGAAATTTTATATAAAACCCGGAAAATTGACTTAGTGCAATTTTTTCGCATACATGGAGTTCTGTGAGGGATTTTGTATGTAAGGAGAAAATCTATCGCATGCTACATTAAAAAAAAGGAATATAACTTCACGTATTTATCTTAATACATATTAAAATTTGTAGTTTAATTTGGTTAAAGAGTAAAGCATACTCTTAGGAGGATAGAAAATATAAAAAGTTTTCAACTAAACCTTTTGATCACTAATAATACGTTTCCATTTACGTGATTTTGTCTAAAACACTTGATTTGCTCAAATCAAGCGTTTTGCTACTTGATTTCCCATACATTTTTCATGCTACCAAAACCACTTAAATCACTTGATTTCTTTCAAATCATGTCGAAAATGTATTTTTTCGAACTGATTTTGTCTTTGCAACACTGTGTTGTGTCTGGGATATTCAAGTCTAGCTCCGTGTTATCTATTCAGATTGGATGTTTTTATCGAAAAAGTGACATTTATTTTAAAGTTTCTTAAAATAATATACTTCTTAGTACAAGAACTGTGTTTAAAAGAACATATAATTAAATATTTGTAAAAGCAAAAACAAACAAAAGCACGAACTGGATTTTTTACAAAAATAAAATAAGGGATGTTTTTCAATAACGGAGAAAAGTGTCAGTGTTGTGTCACTAATTCGAATATACAAAACAGTTTTGCTCAATGGAAACACTTCGAAGTGTTTTCCTCAAAACTTGTTGAAATCAAGTCAATGGAAACATAGTATAAGAAAGATTGGCAGCAAAATAAAAATTCTGGCAATCAAATTTTATTTATTTTTTTTGATGCATGAAATCAAAATATTGAAACCCGAATTAAAGGTTAAATATTTTAAATTTGTTTGCTGTCATTACTAAAAAAATTCTAAAAATAAAAAAATATATATTAAAAAACCGTTAATAATAAACAAAACTGCTATAAAAGCTTTAAAGCTGTAATGCGTCTACTTATTCATCCAGGTGCTGCAACAGTTTTGTAATGTAAAGGGTAAAGTTCCCTCCCATTTTTCAGTCTTTATTTTTAAGTTAATCCCTTTTCAAAAAAGTTATTGCAATTCGTAAGTAGGCATCATTATGTTGTGTATATTTTATAATAAGAAAAAAGAAAAGTAAAATTGATCGGTTGCTTCTTGCTTGTGCAGTTTATTTGTAAGGAAAAATACATTATTTAAATTAAGGACTGCTGTCGCAATCATTTTATTCTCCAGATTAAATTTCCAGCGCTTAAACCGATTCCAAGTTTCGATGAAAAAGATTTAAGTCATGTCTGCAGTAAAAGAATTTTTTTATAAATAGCTATCGAAATCTTAATTTACAGCACTTTGTATTAAAAAAATTGAAGGTTGTCATAGTAAAAAGTGTCGTTCTAAAAATAGGAAACTATGAAATTTTTGCTGCCCATGTTTTTGCTAAAAGCTATTGACTTCTCTTCATTAACAGTATTTTTGATTTGCTTTTTTTATTATTATAATCAAAAAGTATATTCAAACAAAATAAGATTAAAATATAAAAAACACTGCACGAAGTTTCTTTTTTTTAATTTTTTTTTTTTCAAATACAAACAAGAAACATGTTGTCTTGAACATGCAATTTTTTATTCAATTTACTAACAAAATGTAATGAAAGGTAAAATTTAAGTTATAAAATAAAATACATTTTTTTCTCACATGCTTCAAAGCACGAACAGTTTTCAAATTAAATTGACGCAAGGAATTTTTAAAATTTATTTCTATACACACTCGCAGTGACTGTATAAATGTATGTATGCGTGTATGTATGTATAACAGTATAACTGACTAAACTCATCTATAAAAAAAGTTAAATGCAAAAAGTAATAGTTCTATTATCTCAGAAAACTTCAGAGGCCCGTAACTCGGAAAATATAGGCGAGTGCCAATTTCTTCACTTGATGTTTTTTTCATATTTTCTTATTCTGTGTCGCTCTATATGTTTTTGTGTTTTTGATTGAAGTTACGTTATTGTTGCAAATGATATAATAAAAAATTTGAGGCAGGCTCTCCGCCTCGAAGGACATGCTGAAAGTTTCAAAATATAAATCTATTAAACTGTAATCACAGTTTATTTAAATTGAATTTGAGAATTGTTTTACAGGACAAGGAAAATTGACTTAGTGCAATTTTCTCATATTTCTCAATTTTCTCCGTGAGGGATTTTTTTACTGTGACCAAACCCTATTTGTGCCCTTGATTTCTCAATAGGTTTGATTCTCCGAAATCTATGGGTTTTGTCGCTGTAATCGTATTTGTTAAAAAAAAAGCCCTGAATTTACAATACAATTTGTTCCGTATATAGAAGGGAGAAATTTATCGCATGCTACATTTTTTTAAAATCGTATTTTAACTTGACGTATTTACCTTCGCACACACAGTTTAAAGTTTAGTTAGAAACAAAAAACTTCAAACTCGATTATAGAAATTTAATTGCTTCCAATATAAATTTGAAGTGTAAAAGAGTTTTTTTTTCTAATATGCGCAGAAGTTTCAAATAAAAACTGTTAATTTCAATTATTTGAAAATTTTAAATCAGAAATAAAATTTTTTGAAAAATAATTGTATTAACATTTTTTTCAGTGTATAAAAAGGTACGTGTAACAGTGAATGCACTCATCAAGATGAGCTTTTTATAAAACTTTAATAGCTTTTTTTTAATTTTTGCCTTCAAAATATTTGTATCAGGGATGGAAAAGTTGTTGTAATTGAAGTTTTGTTGGTACATTTCAAAACTGTGTAACACCGCGATTTATTTGGTACAATTTGAAAATTTTAAGTCTTAATAGTTTGTATTATTTATAACAAATAAAAATGCTCTAACTACCAGAAGAATAATTTTAAATGCAGAATACATTTTAGTTAATTTTCATGAAATAAATGAGCAAGGTGAGAGAGAATTGGAGTGTTACTTTGATTTTGAATTTATTTATTTATTTTTTTAAGCTAAAGTATCTGCTAAATACGGGTTTAAAAATATGATAATCTACTTTAAAAGCAGAACAGCTATGGGGACACCCTTAAAGATTTGTGTAAAAAAAATTCGTTTGCCAGCCCTGGCAGAATACGTATTTCAGTTTCAAAAATGCATCAGTCATTAAAAGCGTTACCAAATATATAAAAGGCTAAAATAAAGAAAAAAATATTTTAGCTGGCAAATTGGAATTAGAAATTGGGGAACATTTTTAAATAAAAACCTCTGTTTAAAAGAAATTATTAAATATGTCTCGCTCTATTTAATATACAATTTCCCACCAAAAAAAAATGAATATAAATGATAAAAGTATGATGTGACTGGCATTTATGTTTTAAAAGAAAATAACAACAGCAACAAATGACAATTTTTACGCGTACTCATCTAATAGTTTTCGAAATATGGGGGAAAATAAATGAAACGTGATATATTTGAAATTCTATTTTCATCGTCAAGTTGAGTGTTGAATAATATTCATTGTTTGAATTTAAAAGGAAAATCATCACTTTTTATTGTGTTGTAATTTTGTTAGTAAATCGTAGAAATTGTATCAAGTTTTAATTGAAGACAGAAATGTTTAAAAAAGCAGTTTTAAATTTAAGCTTTTACTTAATGAAATTATTATTTTAATAAGTTACAGACAAAATATTGATTATTTTTATTAAATGGCATTTTCTAAATTTTTTATCAAGGATTAAAAAAAATGTTTAAAGTACTTTTTTTAAAGGTACTTTTTTATATGTACTTTTTTAAAGGTACTTTTTTGAAAGGTACTTCTTTGAAAGGTACTTTTTTGAAAGGTACTTTTTTGAAAGGTACTTTTTTGAAAGGTACTTTTTTTAAAGGTACTTTTTTTAAAGGTACTTTTACGAAAATTAATTTAAAGCAATATCAAATAAAACCAAAATATTCTTTCCAAAAAAAACTCATTTCTTACAGTATTTTTTTAAGTTATATTTTATAATTAAAGGTACTTTTTTTGAAAAGTTCTCTTGTTTTAGGTACTTTTTACTAAAAAAAAGCTTAATGCGAAATAGGGTTTAAATAAGAGCAAATGGTTTTTTTCATTAAAGTTTTTAAAGGTTCTATTTTAAGGTACTTATCTCAAAAGTACTTTTTGTAAAAAGTTTTTTTAAGTATTTTTTGCGAACAAATTTTTAGGAAAAAGTCTTTTTTGCAATTAGTATTTTTCAAATAAATCTTTTATTGCAAGATGATTTTTTAAGGAAATTCTCTTTTTTAGTGTCTGTTTAACAAGTATTTATTTGAAAGGAACAATTTTCAAAATAGATATTTTCTTGTGTACAAAATACTATTTTAAAAATTACCTTTTTAAGTAAAGTACCTTTGTAGAAAAATTATTTGCTAGCCATCTTTGTTAAAACATGCCTTTTTAAAAATGTTTAAAAATGTGACATTAGAATATATTAAACAAATAGTTTCCTTAAGAAAGAAAAGAAGCGAAGCCAAAAACGAGTTAAAACCGATTTTTATACAATCGACTGAAGAGAATCCTATTCAACAAAAGTCATAGTGAGACTGCATAAATTATGTGCCTTAAGGCAGGTGAAGTTGGAACTAGAAATGCAACCGATACCGATATATCGGCAATACTTCTGGTTTTCCGATATATCGAAATCGGCGATATTTTACTGTCGATACGCCGATATTTCTTTTATTTTTCTTTAGAGTTTTTTGAACAAAATATTTATTTTTCAACTTTGCTTTTTGCATGACAACTATAAGAAATAACATATTAAAAGCAGATTATAAAATTCAAGTGAGACTATTTTCCACTGCAGGTCTGCTTCAAACGGATTTGAGAAATCGTCTATCTCCGCAAAATTTGAGAAAACTTCGTTTTTTAAACAAAAATCTTATTGATCTCAATTTTAGTTCTTGAGCCAATTTAAACTGAATGCCATCGTTTATTTTGTAAAATCATTAATATCGCAGACGTTTTGTAGTTTGAAAATTTAAATGTTAGAAACTGAAATCTACTGAAAATTTGGATGTTTTAAATGGCTCATTAATAAACACTGTAATTTTGTTTAATTGAAGAATTACTCTACTTGAGGTTTGTTAATTTTTACTTTAGCTCAATTTCATTAAGCGTATCGGTATCTGAATCGGTATCGGCGATATTTATTTTTGAGTATTGTTATCGGTATCGGATCGGCGAAATGGCGTATCATTACATCCCTGGTTGAAAGCAACTATTGACTGCTTTACGAATAGATTTGTAACGATGGATATAAAAAGCATCGCACTACAAGGCATTGGCGAAGTCGCTTTGGTGTTGATTTTGTTCGTCGGCCCTGCCTAGAAAGAATAGTTATGCGCTGAGAATTGTCGCGAAAGATTTATATTCTTGTATTGATTCCAAATCGATAAACTATTGTTAAAGCACTGAACATCATTTGTTATATAGAAAATTCTACCCTGGATCTCATTGACATGAACTAAATTCATAAAAATTTCAAGTATTACAAAAATAAAAACAAGACTTTTAAATGAGATTTTAATTTTAAAAAAAGACTGCGAAGAAAAAAAACAAAAAGAAAAGAAGACAAGAAAAAAAAATAATTATGTTGTTGTATTTGTCGATTGTAAGTCTTAATGATACAAAAATAAGCTTTTTGTTGTCGTCTGCTGTTTTACAAATAAAAAAAAAAATAAATAAATTATCAAAGAAAATATAAAGAGCGACTTGATTCGCATTAGAACAAAATAAAGCAACAACAACAAAGTTTGTACATAAGATTCCTTAACATCATTATTAACAATATCAGATAATGTGAATACACAGGCACACAAACACAAGTAATTCTTCTAACGCAACTAAAAATGGTAATAACAGAATTTCTTTAACTGTTTTCTCTTTGTTTCTTAATGTGCTTTTTTGATTAATACACTTCTACCTCGATTATATAAATTATTGGTTCCAAAAATCGGCGATCTAAGATTTTTTGCTTAAATTTATTGAAATTTAAGTTCAGTTCTAAAGAATGAGACAGATTTTACAGAATATACCACGTAGGATCTATAAGCAAGACAGGGAAACCAAATAGATTTTTTTTATTTTTGTAGCTTTAAGTCTGCAAGAATGCATTTTTGTAACGAAATATTTTTTTAGGGTTTCGTACCCAAAGGCAGGGAACGTAACCCTTAATCTCATAAAAAAAAGTCGCAGTTACTGTAGCATGAGCACCATTCTTTAATTTGCCGGTCGCGAAAGCAGCGAATAACCTCCATTTTAACATTCAGATTTAAAAATTTTACTTTCCTTCGGTAAGTGATGAAAATCACGACAATGGAGGTATTACTGTATTTTGCTAAATGCAAAAAAAAATACAGCAAGTTGTCAGAAGGAAAAATTGTAATGCAAAGGTGAGTGAGTGACTATAGCAAAAAATAAAAAAAAATAATTCTTGATAGCGCAGACAGCAGAAGAATGAGAGCGAAACAGAAGGTTTAATTTCTAAAAAAAAAACAAACATTAGCGTAATTAGAGAATAAGTCTTTAAAGGGGAGGCTTTCTATACAAAAAGAAAAACTTATGTGCTGTTTCTATATTACAGTCGATCACTCGTCTAAAAAACTTGTATGAAAAGCACTGTTTTTTGAGTTATTTTCACATAAATTTTTCAGACGAGTTGATCGCCAGTAATACAGAAACAGCACATTAGTCATGTGTAAATCAGTTCTGGGCAGGTCTTATTTGGTCTAGTAGTAGTTTATGTGTGTGAAGGTAAATTTTAAAATTTATAACCCCAGCCACATTCTGTTACGATAACAGAGCTCTGTTAATCACACACATTAGTATATTACCTTTCCCAAGCAGACAGGCCTTTCTACGTCAATATATTATTGCGAATTGATTTCTTAACGACATATTAGACACAATTAATATAAGACGACATAACTTCTAATGGAAAGTACAGATATATATGTGAAAATAAATTACGCCTATCTACCATTTTCCTGGAGTTCATCCTCTAAGGAAATTAAAAATTTTAAAAACTTCAAACATTTTTATCAAAATTCAATTTTCTTTAACTACGAAGTACTTAGAATCATTAGAGAGTAAAATTTCTATAAGTCATCAATTTTTAATTGCCCATTTTTTAGAGTGCTTCTGGAATTTAGATTTCTTGTAAAAAAAAGGAAAAAGTTTTACATGTGAAAGCCTTAAAAATTTCATTAAAATATTAGCTGTTTAACAATGTTCGCTGAAAAGCAGTAAACCAGGCAGCTCTTTGCATTTTGTTTGGTTCCATTTGATCCAAAAATGTGGTCACAGTTCCAATTTGAATATATAACCCCAGGGTTTATATGTCTTACAGCGCAATGTTAACCTGTTAACAGAACTATGTTAACGCAATTGGTTTGTGTCTGAGATTAAAGTTTCGAATTTTATCGTCACACACATAATACAGATTTGTTCAATATTTACAAGCATATGTATGTAAGTATGTATAAATGTATAAGGACAAAACAAGGAAAGTGCTCGAATTAAATTTGGTTGCGAATGCATCAATTTTAAACCACACTTTGCTTGCGTGTCTAAGAAGAAAATAGAGAAGAATGTTTTTTTTTTTTTTTTTTTTTTTTTTTTTTGTTAAAAGAACAAAATAAGACTCTCGAAAAAATACAAAAATTCGAATTGCGAATCGAGTTAAACTTCGTTTATAGAAGTTTCACATTTTTGTGAATAAATTTTTCAAGTAAAAAAATTTAAAAGAAAAATTTTCAACTAAACAAAAAAAAAACAAACAAAATAATACACACTGAATGTTATCAAGCGCTTCAGCTTCAGCATAAAGTTTAGAATGCATGGTCCATAATTTTACATTGTATGTAACGGCTGCTCTCTCAAAAGACTACTTTTAAGGTGTTTAAACGTTTCTGTCTTCTTATCTAAAAAGCACTGATTCGACTGCTTACAGATGGCCAGATGCCTTGTGGGTAGATAATCTCATACTTAATTGTGATAAAAATCTTGTATGTGAAGTATTGTTTAAAATCTAATTGTCAAATTTAACTTTACACATGTTCTCTGTCATAAAGAGTTTGAAAAGCCATTTAAAAACAATCTTAAGCCAAATTGAGAAACAATCATAAAATAAATTTACCACCTACGCAGATATTCAGATTTACGATTAGTTAAATCTATAATAAAAATAACAAATTTATTACGAACAAAAAAAAAAAAAAAAAACAAAAAAAATATTTTAGTTATAAAAACTTTGTAAACCCAAACACTTTAAATGTTTTTATGGCTGTAATTTTTCTTTGTATTCGTTTCTAACGAAAATGAAAATATTACAAACTTTTTCATTCATTCATTCAATCATTTATTTTTGTTTGTTAACGGATTTGTTAGTAACGGTTTTAAAAGATATTAGCCCATCTAGCAAACCAACCAACCATTTAACCAACAGCCGTATTCTGCTTTTAAAACATAATAGAAAAACACACATGCGCACACAAGCCAAATAGTAGTGGGGTTCATTGTCTTAAAATCCAAAAGTCAGTGTTTTAAATTTTATTTTTAGGCCGAAAAATCATCTGTTTTTCTTCTAAAGGTTTTAAATGGATTTCAGTAGTCAATAATGGCGAATTATGTGTGTGAAGATAAATACGTCAAATTAAATACGTTCTTTAAAAAATGTATCATGCTATAAATTTCCCCCCCTACATACAGTACAAATTGTATGCTAAATTCAGAACTTTTTTAACTTGCTCTTGATTTCCCAATAGGAATCACACAGATCGAAGGGTTTGGACACAGTAACAAAATCCCCCACAGAATTTATTTTATATCAGAAAAACGCACAAAGTCAATTTTCCACGTTTTATAAAAAAATTCTTAAATTCAATTTCAATAAACCGTGATGGCAGTTTAATAGCTCTATGTGTAGCCTTAATTTCCCGATAGGTTTGATTCTCCAATATCGAAGGGTTTTGTCGATCTAATGGTATTTGTTAAAAAAAAGCCCTGTACCGCATGCAAGGAGAAAAATGTATCGCATGTTATATTTTTTTTAAACGTATTTAACTTGCCGTAACTATCTTTACACTCATTGGCGAATTCACCGCCAGCAATACGATGTAGCAATACATGATCAAACTATAAGACTTAGCTATCAAAATTAATGTTAGTGAAAAGTTATAAATGAGAAACCATTTTTATAGATGTAAATATATTAAAATTAATACGTGGAGGTAAATATATCTTTAAATATAGCATGCGATAAATTTCCACCCCACAAGCAGACACATGACAATTTTCTTTATTGAACTTCTTTCTGGTCCTTTTTAAAATACAGTCACCATGTTTAAACCCTTTCAACTTGTTGAATCACACCATCTTGAAGTAGAAGACAAGTAGTATGAAACCGTAAATACATTTTACGAAAATGTTTTTCAATTTTTAAAAACCCTAAAATGCATTAAATTTTTGACATAAATTTTTGTGTGAAATTTAGTTGCGCTGTTTCTAGTTCTGAAAACTTTTTTGACACACACTTATAACAAAAAGGTCTTCTTTATATTTTCATTATATAAAAGAAGCAACTCACAAAGAATAAGCGGGGTTGCCAGAAAATTTTTAAAATTTGCTATTAAAAGAAAATTATTAAAGAGGTGTTACTGTTGTCAGATTTTGAAACAAAAGCACTAAACCTCATAACCTCAATATTTCAGTGAAATGTTCAATCGCTCTTTTATTTATGGTCATCTGGTAACCCTACTGAGGTATGATGGCTTTATATTTGGCAAAAACAAACAAAAAAGAAGCAGACAAGAAATAACATGTTAGCAAGCAAATTGATGTATTGAAATATCTATGACTGGTTTTTAACACAGGTCCAGGCCACACTTCCAGATGCCGATCAATTACACAAAAATACTTCTGGCATGACTACTTCAAGAAATGTCTACTGCAATGCTTATCTCTACAGAAAGCGAAGAACTAAGCTGCTATAAAATTACTTCGATGTAACAATTAATCGCCGTCGAAGAACAATTAGACAACACAAGGTTGCCACACTTTCTTTTTACCTTAAACTTTATAATGTTGCCATTTTACGAAGCTACAATTTTTACGGATATTCACACGTTGGGTAAAACAGTTTTGCAATCACCATCGTAAAAAACTGCATTAATGTCTTCTTAATTTGATTTTAAACTGCATAAATACTTTAAAATATTTTCTTGCTTTCCAAGACACAGATTCAAGTACAACGTAGAAGAAAAGATTTTAACAATTGGGTCATAAAGAATTTTTTTTATATCTAAAGTTGAAAGCTTATTTTCTATTGCCTTAAAACAAGTCATTAGGATGCGTTAGCAATGCGTTTTCATGCAACTACACAACCGTATGACTAAAACTGTGTAAATTCTTTGCTGCGTTTCTTCAAAACCAACTTGAATACAACAACAACTTTTGCATTTTGTTGTTGTTTTATAATTTTATATATTTATTTTTTTGTTGTTGTTGTAATATTTGATATCCCAAGCATACAAAAAGTAAAAAAACAAAATGTGTGTTAATAATGATGCTTTGCTTCGTTTACGATTTGTTTTTTTTTCACTAATTTGTCTTTAAAGTGCTAAAAGCATTATGAGAAGAAGACGAAGAAGAAGAAAAATCAAAATAAATAAACCGTTCAAATAAACCAGTTATGTCTGACAACTCCATAAGAAGCTCATTTGCTTTTCTTAATACTTTATAAGTCATTAAAAAGAATTTCCATTGAAATGGGGAAACGTTAAAAACAATTTTCTTTATAAGGAAATTCTTTTTATTTATGTGTGGAAAAACATAAATGGAATTATTTTGTATTTAACATTTAAGGAAACGAAAGAAATATTTTTTAATAAAACGTTTTTGTGACTAAATAAACATGTTGGCAAAGTCCAATCAATTAAAAATTAGAAACTAAGAAATTAAAATTAAAGGTGAATTATTTTTAGTAGAAACTGATTGGCTTTCAGGCTTTTTTGTTTATGAAATTATTTTAGTTTCCATTTTTCGATCAGGGATAGAACTGTTATACAGATATGGCATCTCTGTTATTACATGTGGTCAATTCAGTTTTTTTATTTTTTAAAGCCAAAACGATTTTTGTTTTTCAAAACTCGTTATTCTGTTTTGCAATGTTACTGTGCGCTACTAATTCGTTCAACCATACGCTGTGTTGCCAGATAATAATACTTGACCCCAAAATCCCGAATTTTTTAAAGGGCACAAAGAATGTTTTTTGGGAATGGGGATTTTTTTTTTAGAAGATTTTCATTATTTTGAGGATTTCGGAAGGAATTTTAATTTCCATTTTTTTCAATATAATTGCAATTTGATGACACATTTCTAAGGATAAAATTCCCCCTACCCTTCCTTCGCATAAAAAGAAGATAAACATGGATATTTTAAAGCGCTTCATAAAATTCCGCTTTCGGTTCTTTCTATCTCTTGCAGCTTTTTTAAAGGACGTGGTAAATAGTAAAACGGTGATTGTTATAAAAAACTAAATGGAAAATATAATTTTTAAAAGGTTGCCATTGATTTTTGGTGGGATTATTCGAATTCAAAGGTCTTTATGTGTGTGAGGTTAAATTCGAATTTAACTAATACAGATTTAAACCAAATTTTTTCAACAGACCACTAGTAATCACTTAACAGTCCTTTGAGTTTTGATCTTTATTATTTAAGATGCATAACCCGAGAATTTGGGGCCAGGTCCATATTAAGTGCAATATTTAAAAATTGAGCTAGAGTGTACTTAGTGAGATTATAAAAGTTAAATGTGCAAAATAATTATTAAATGTATTATTTGTTCTTTAAATTTTATTTTGTACATTTAACTTTTTAAATTTCATTAATTACACTTTAGCATAATTTTTACATATCGCACTTAACATAGACCTGGCCCGAAATTCCCGGGTTATAAATTTTAGTTAATAAAACTTAAAAATTCTAACGTCTGTTAAGTGATTAACAGTGGTCTGCAAACTGCAACATCAACTATGTAAAAGAGTTTATGTGTATAAAGTTAAATTTTAAAATTTGTAACCGTAGCCACATTCTGTTACGATAACAGAGCTCTGTTAATCACTTAACATAACCAATAATAATATTAAAAATTTAATGTAAATTTAACATAAGACGATATTTATATATAATTTAAGGCGGATAGAAAAAAAACTATTTTAGAACACTTCTAGTAGTGTCTTTATGATGCTCCAATAGTCAAATATATTAATATTTTGTTTTTAACGAAATTATAGAGGTTTTTCCAAAATTAAAACTTTTGAAATTTAAGAAAAATTAATCCATAACTTCAAAAAACTGAAACAATAAATGATGTCATAATCATGTCATAATGCTAATTATTTATTCTTGTTTTATTAAAATAAAAACACGTATAACAGAAATTTATTTTATGTTTTTATTTTTTAAATTTTAAATACCTTTATAATTTCTTAAAAAACAAAATGTTAATATATTTGGCTATTGGAGTTTGACAAAGACACTACAAGAAGTTTTCTACAATAGTTTTTTTTCTATCTACTTCAAATATCGTCTGGAAACTCTTATATTAAATTTTGTAATATTAACATTGGTTATATTAAGTGATTAACGGAGCTCTGTTATCGTAACAGAATGTGGCTAGGGTTGTAAATTTTAAAATTTAACTTTATACACATAAAAAATTTGGTTGAAGTCTCTACTAGTTAAATTTAAATATATAATCACACACATAAGGTCCATGCCAAGAAGTCTACAGTTACCCATTAATTAAAGAAGAATATTAATGGCAGCATTAACATAGGAAATAGCAATGGAAAATATACGCTAAGCGGTTTGTATATAACAGCAGAGCCTCGGAATTAATTGATGTGCTATACTTGAAATAAAAATATCGCATGCTATACTTTTTAAATATTTAACTCACATATTTATCTCCACATCAATTTTTTATTCATTATGCAACTAATGCAACTATAAAAAAAATATTCTTTCTACATACTTGTTTTAATCCAATTCATTTGATTAAATAAAATTTAATCATATTTACGTACCTGCAACGAAAAAATAAAAATAAAAAACATTTAATTAATTTATTTATAAAGAATCTTTTTATGTGACAGCAATTTTTTTCTTAATATTTCTCAACTTAATTATGTTTAATTCAGAAAAAAGTAATTACATTAACGTCTAACAGAAATTCTAACAGCTCTGTCATTTAAAATATCAGAATAAGAAATCTTTTTTTAATTATTATTATTATGTTTTTTGTTTTTGTTTTGAAAGCCTTTTTAAGACTTCAAAAAGTTTTTGTCTTGTTTTCATTCTTATTAAAAGCAAAAATACTTAGAATGATAAATGTTAACTTTTGAATTTAATTTCAAAGTAAAAAAACTTTGACAGTAAAACTTTTGTTCACTGAATGGTAATGTTGCTGTGAGTTGGCTAAACGTGTCTGCATTTCTTTAATTCCTTTTTCTGTGTAAAATTGAAGCTCAAGGTTTAAAAAATAAATTGTTTTCTCTTTTAAGAATTAAATTTAATTAATTTACTTGTTGTTTATTTGTTAATGCACTGATTTCTTATTGGCTCTTTATGAAAAAAATCACTTAAATTTATTAGCTGGGGAATTTTGTTTTTAAAAATCAAATAATTTAGAGATTTTAAAAACTCTCATTGAGTTCGAAGAAGCTGTAATTATAAAACATTTGCGACCAAACCCAGGCTGTCTAAAAGCTGTGTATTTATCCCGGATGCTGCTGGTGTATCTCGGACACTCCCACACCCTTATCAGCATACGATACCAAAAGGTTGACTAAATAAGTGTGCACAATTGCTTTTCTCTCTTTGGTTAACATTAACACATTAAATATGCGTTCCAATTTAAAATATTAAAAAAAAATTGCAAATAAAATAGTAACCGCACTTTTCTATTTTTATACCCTTCACGCCAAGAAGTGGAAAAAGAGAATAACTAATTTTTTTCATTCCGTTTGTAATTCCTACAATATCCGTATCTGACCCCATAAAGTATATATTTTCTGACTTCTTATGCATAGTGAAGTCGATTGAACAATGCCCGCCTGTCTGTCCGTCCGTGTTAGTTTTGATATCAATTTTTCCAGGACACGAGATCACCTAGAAAAAATTTAAATGCGCCCATCGAACAGACATAGTGTTGAAAGAAGTGCTTTTGGCAATTAGCAAGATCGGTCCATGTCCGTTGACGCAGCGGGCAAAACACCAAGACAACCTCAAATTTTTCCATATCATTTGGAACAATGAAGCAACTCAAATTAAAAAACGAATATATGGAACAATAGTTAAAAAAATAAGAAAAAAACATTAAGTGAAAAAAATTGGTACTCGCCCATATTTTCCGAGTTACGGGCCTCTGAAATTTTCCAAATTTTTAAAATATCAATATGGGTATCATTTTAAAGCTTTTGAAGAGATCTTTAAGAAAATATCAAATTTTTTTAGAAATGCTTAGCTCGTTAAGAGCCGATGGCATTTTTATGTAAATTTTTTATTTTCATTTTTTTTTTTTAATTTTTTAATTCTCTGTTACCTCAATATTTGTTTTTTTTTAGATCTAGATAAATGATGAAGGGTATATAAGATTTGGCATATCCGAATATAGCACCCTTACTTTTTCTTTATTTAGTTTAATGAAGATTTTCATGTCGCAAAAAAAATTTTTTTTGTGCATACTTTAGTCTTTTTCTTTTCGTAAGGCAAACTAAATTAGTTTAAACCTTGGTTAGCTAATCTTTAGTAGTTAGAGGCCCTGTTATCTTATAAAGCTTTATTTAAACTACGTTTAGTAGAACTACAGTTAGCTAATCTTGCTTTCTGTATTTTAAATAATTATTTTGTTTAAAAAAAATTTGCAAATTTCAACTGTTTGTTAACTAAAATAATATAATTTAATCTTAATCTACGATAAGCTAATCTAGCAAGTTAATAAAACATTTAACTAGGATTACTTAAACTTTGACTTGTTACTTTTTTAATAAGAAAATAATTAAAAAAATTAAACAAATTATAAAAATAACTTTTTAATTTCTATTCTAAATCGTGTAAGACTTGCGATGAATCAATCATAGTTAAAAAGAAAATCCATCATTTTAAGCTGACACATCAATTTTGTTACGAATTTTTCTTTTTTTTTAGTGTTAGAATTCGTATTTGCGAATTTATTTTTTTTTTTTTCAATTTTCAACATTTCAGTTCAGTGATTCGATACGAAATAATTGTGATTTGTGTTTTTGTTTGGTGGTGCTTTCGTTACTTGCTGCACGTATAAAATTATGAAATTGTGTTTGTTAGTATTTCGATATGTATTTTTTTCTTTCTCTTTTGAGAAAAGCAACAGCTACGAATTTATTTAATTTACTTTTTTGAAGCAAAATCACAATAACTGTTGTCTTGGTCAGTCAATGAATTAAAGTTCAAAATAAGATGGTGAAAGAGAGTTTAACCAAAAGCAGCCTTAAAGCCAGATTTAAAATTAAAAAGAAACAAAAACAAAATTAAGCCTGCTCGCATGTTGGTGATTGCAAAAATCCAGTTAAAGCAATTTGAAACCAGTTTAGCAGTTGAAAAAATTTATGAAATTAAAGAAGCTACAAATTAATAAATGCTTTAAGAAGATTAAGTTGTATTTTAAATAAAAAATTAGCATTACTAACCGGATCCTTGAAGAACGTGAAATTGTTAAAACAAAAACAAATCTAATGAAATCATGGGCTGAAAGATAAGCTTATAAATATAAATTACGTCGCCTATGGTGTGTTTGTAACGGTTCAAAAGACAGTGCCAAATAGTTTTAAAAATTAAAGGGTGAACCCATGCAGCACACACGTCTATTAAATTGTAACGAATATCCATAGAAAATTTAAACAAAGTTGGTATCACTTAAGTCCCTAATAACAGAATGTAATATAAAAAATTAACTAAAAATTAAAGGCTGTTCCAAAAGTGACGTGATATTAATAACAATACTGTTAAGCAGACACGTCAAACATACACAGTATGTTTTACATACAATCCGCTATAGCATCAAGTGAAAAAAAAATAAAACTATATATTAGAGGGTGTCCCAATTTTGACGTGATTTAAAAGTATATGGCTTAAGTTTTTAAAGAGATACCTCGCAAGCAAATCCCAATCATTTCGGTTTTGGCATCTTTTGTTGTTTCCATAGAGATGGCCTCATCCCTGAGGGAATTTCAAATTTTAAAATGTTAAAAATCCCGAAAACCCGTTCCAACTCGTGCTATTAAAAATTCCAAGTATGGAGAACTATAGAGGGATACCTTGCAAACAAATACCATTCATTTTGGTTTTGCCATATTTTTCCTGGAAAATTATAATTTGGATGGATAAGCCGATTTTTTTCATTTAACAGGGCTATGTTATCTTTCTAACAGAGCTCTGTTAAATAAAAAGGTTTGTGGCAAAGTTGCAAATTTTAAAATTTATTTTCACACACATAATATTAAACATTTCGAATGCATTTCCGCTTTAAAAACATGTGCATACAATAAATTTGAAAATGAAAGGGTGTTTCCATACGGACTATGATGTTGATGAATATGGCCTGATCTTTTAAATCATAATATGCAGACGATTCAAATTTGCTTAGAGTATTATTTGTTGTGTCTACTATAAGGACAAGTACAAATGAAAAAATTAAAGGGTGTCCTTAAAGAAACATTTAAATCATCTCTTAAACGGTGATAAAAGAATAACATTAAACATTTAAAGGTAATCCATACATGGTACGGAACCTTTTATGTATGAGTCCAGTATACACTTGACTATTTTTTTTGAAGCTGCTACACTTTTTTAAATAAAAAAAACTCTGAATCTTGTAGCATTATACAGAAGCCAAAGTCGAACGACCTCCGAGGTAGGCTTTGGGTCGTTATCTTGTTGGAACCAAAACGCTTGAGTTCAAGTTGACCCACACCCGAAGCCGCTATACATCCCCATGCCATAACTCTACCACCACCGTGTTTTGGTGTACAAACTAGATTTTATTTATCGAGCTCGGTTCCTGACTTTCGCCACACAATTTGACAACCTTTTATTCCTAATATGCAAAACTTACTTTCGTCTGAAAATAAAACCTGTCTCCAGAACTCTGCTGGCTTATTTATGTAATTGTGAGCGAATTCAAAGTGCTTCCTTCTGTTAACAACAGATATGAATGGCTTTCGTCTTGCAACTCTGCGATGATAGCCAGCTTTTCGTAAAACTTTTCTATCAGTTTCAGCGCAAATACTCTTTTGGAATGACTGGCTTACATTTTCCACAAGGAAGGATTTACCTTCGCCGTATCAATAACCTTGCGCTCTTCCCATGCTGATAAAATTTTTGGTGTTAAAGCCCCTGTTTCTTTGAAGTTGTTTACCACTCGCTGGACAGACGAATAGGTTCTCCCAACAGTTTGGCCAATTTTTTGAAAGCTTCCTTTCTTTCACAATTTAATAATTATTTTTCAATGTTGTGAAATTTCTCTCACTTTTAAATAATAATGTGCAAGTCAGCTCATTAGAAGATTTATTGTAACAAAAAAGAAGAAAAGAGGAGCAAAAACAAGAAAAAAGCTTAAAAATGTAACGGTATTGTTAAAACGTAACAAGTGAGCGCAGACGGTTTGGTTGCGTTCACTTGTCAAGCGTTGCAAGACTCAAGTCTCGTTATAAAACAAGAGAAGGAAACAATCTGGGATTTGATTCCCATTTTTTATCTGAAAGTTAGTAAGAAATGTTACCGTTTTGGTATTTTCTTTAAACACTTTGTGATCATCTATAAATAACTTTAGACGAAAAATTAATTTAAACTTTAAGACTTCCGTAATTCCATAGTTGAGTTTTTCAGAGAAATTTAGCGTGATTTGTCATTATCTAGAAATAATTTTAAAAATATATTTTTGTAGAAAAAACTTTGGTAACTCCGTGACCTATCACAGCGTATCTAAACAGTGTCAAAGTCATGAAGCAGATATTCATATTATAAAAGCCATTCCCTTTTTTATTAAACAATTTTTATGATTTAACATTTTTAACACTTTGCATGAATGTGTGTTTATGTTTTTTTTCTAATTCATACTCAAATAAAAGGCGTGGCATTTTCAATATAAAAAATAAGATTTTTTTTCAACCTAAAACAAGCGATTCAAACTGAATTTATCTTGTTGCGGATAAATATGTCATGGATATTCATATTGTGATGATTTTTTTTTCTCTTCAACGAAACCATTTCGTACACATGTGCACCTCAAAAGTTATTTTGCTTATAGTGGCTCTTATTTTAGTTAATGCTAAAAGTTTGTTTTCATTATTTGAAGAATGACTACAAATCAGAAAAACCAGTAAAACCACTTTAGTTTATTTGCTTTTTTTTTCTTTTTCTTCTGTTGTTTCTTTTGTTTTTTGTCTAAATTTAGTTTTAGTTTCATATCATGCGGAAGATAACAGAGAAATACACTTAAAACATATAAACATGAATACATACATACATATCTACACATTTATATTAAAAACATATGCATTACTTGCATATCACATACATAAGTGTAAACGAAGAGCATAAATACAGTACTGTGCATAACAAAAAAAAATTAAATTAAAGTTTAAATGGCACAAAAATGGTCTGCTTAAATAACAGATACAATGGCAGGGTGATCTGCATGCATCACTTTATATCAACGGTTCTCAAATGGGGGTCCGTGGACGCCTGGGGGTCAGTAGCAATCATCCAAGGGGTCCGCATGAAGAACCGATAAAACAGTGTTTTCAGAAATAATAAAAGTTTTATTATGAATTTGGTCTTCAGAGGGGTCCGCGAAAAAAATTAGTTTACTAGGGGTCCGTGAGCAGGAATTTGATGAGAACCCCTGCTTTACATGTTCAAATCCTTGTACGCCGAACATTATCATCAACTAAACTATTTATTAATTATTAACTGTAAAATGGCGAAGTTGACCCATTCTGATTTAACTGTTGGAGCTATTTATTTTGATATGTATTTTTTAAGAAACTAAATTCGAATTTTCACGCGGCTATCATAGAATTTAATGCGGATTGGCGATTTGGTGAAAGATCCTTCGTAGTGGCATATTTCCATTTATGAGAGTTACTATTTCGATCGTACATTAATCACTTACTGTGATAAAGTAGATCAACTTACAGCTCAAATTTTAATTAGTTTTCTGTGTTATTTTACAGTTGTCAAATGTTTAAATGTTTAATAAGTTAAAAATATTTCTGAAATCATATTTTTTATCTTCATGTCTCATACGACTGGAAAAAAATCATTTGTGAGATGGCCTCATATACAACTAAACGGCTTCTAGTGATTTAATATCATGGCTATATGATATATAAAAATTGTTCTAACACAAAATTAAAAAAAGGCCTATAATCTTTCTATTAAAGAGATAAACATAAAAATTTAGGATATTAAAACTGATCAAATACGGTAACTTCTTCCTATTTTAATTAAAACCAAATAAAAGTGCTGTATTCGGCTATGCTGAATTTTATATACCCTTCACCATGTACTCTTATGTAAATCTAGATTAGTGAAGTAGCTCCTATTAAAAAAAACAAATATCGCGGTGACAGAGAATTAAAAGAATATGAAAAAAAATAAGTACGATATAAATTTTCCATAAACATGTCATTAGCTCTCAATGGGTTAAGCGTTTTAAAAAAATTTTAGTATTTTTTGAAAGATCTTTTCAAAAGCTTTTAAATGATATCCATATTGACCATATTGACAATCGAACTTTTTTATGAAAATTTCAGAGGCCCATAACTCGAGAAATATGGGCGAGCGCATAATTTTTCACTTAATGTTTTTTATTTATCTTTTAATTCTCGATCGCCCCATTTATTTGATTTTTTATATTAGAGAAATATTTAAAGCAAACTACCATATCTTTCAATATTTGAATAATTTAGACGTTTTAACTCGCCTATAAATAGAAATGACAGTTGTGATGAGTACATCAGTATTAAACAAACCAAAGGGAAACAAAATGAAAAAAAAGATATTGCTATATAGTAGACGATTCTTGACGTTTTTTTGTGTAGCAATAAAAGACTCCAACGAGATAATAAAATTTTAAAAATATCGAGCCTTTGCTGCAGGAGGGTCATTACTGAAAATATTATGTATAAAACAGCTGTCCAGTGATAAATTTCTTACAAAAAAAACTTGACGTTTTTTTACGTGCTAAGTCTCTAGATAAAAGCGTGTAATAGGCTCCAGAAAATTGAAACAAAATTTAAAACTTTAAACACAATTTTATTCCGTTAGAATTTTTTTAAATATTTGTCCCATGCAACAAAGGCTTTATATATTTACAAGTATGACTTTGCGTGTTTTTTTTTAAGAGAAGTATCAGTTCCAATAATGCCTATTTAGTTATTTTCGTAACCGTGCTACATTCTTTAGGAAAGGGACAGATGAGAGATAAGGCAGGTGGTGAAAGGAGAAAGATAGATATAGCCATTTTATTAGTTATTTTACTTCGCTGGCGAATATGCTGCACATTTTCATGTTAATTCGGAATATGTATTTATACCATTAAACAGAAAAAACATTTTTATTTTTTTAATGCCGCAGGAATTGAACCTTGGCCAACCAGGTTTGTAGTCAACGTGCTTCCCACCTTGATTACAGCAGTCACAAAACTTTAAAAACTACGTGTAAACTTTGTAAGATGTCACGTATGCAATTGAAGAGTTTTGTTTTTTTTTTTTGGCCTCTAAAAGTTCTAAATCTCAATCAATAGTATGTTTATAAATACGACTCGATTTACAGAACAGAGCCAGAATAATTTCTTTTCTCCTAGACAATAACAATTTAATGCAGCGACATCGTGCTTTGTCTCCTACTGTGTTAAAAAGAAATTTTTCTCACTCAATTTAATGCAAAATATTAGTTCCAATACAATTAACAGTTTTTTTGTCTTTTTACAATAAAAAAAATTCGATAAAAATTGTTATGGTTTCTATTTTGTTGCTTATGTTTTGCACAGTACTGTATGTATTTTAATTGTATTATTTTACACTGCAACGAAAGAAAGTACCAATTAAACAGACATTTACTTTTTATGAGTAAAAATAAATTATATTTCCATATTGTTGTTGTTGTTGCTGTTGTTTTTTCTCCTTAGTTTTATGGACTTTTATGTTGTAATTATTGTTATTTTTCAAATTTCATTCATATTTTATATAACATGTTTTTATTATGTGTTTCATTATTAATGCAAATTTGTTATGCAAGTAATGTATGAATGTTTGTGTGTGTTGCGTAATAATATAAAATGAAATGTATTTTTTTTCTCAAGGAAATAATTATTTTTTTAAAACAAAAAATTAATTATTTCAAAATATTTCTCTACAAAGTTTTCTAGGAAAAAGAAAACAAACTTCTGATTTAACAAGTAGGAGAGCTTAATTCGGCTATGCCAAATCTTATATACCCTTCAAAGATTATGTAAATCTAGTGTAGTGAAATAACTCCAATAAAAAAAAAACAAATATTGGGGGTGACAGAGAATTAAAAGTTTAAAAAAAAAGTTTACATAAAAATGTCATCGGCTCTTAGTGGGGTAATTATTTTTTTAAAAATTAGTATTTCTTAGGAGATTTCTTTAAGAGCTTTAAATGATACTCATATTGATGTAAAAGAAAAAAATATGGTGCAAAATTGTACTTCTCTATAAAAAGTTCAGAGGCCCATAGCTCGGAAAATATGAGCGAGCGCCAATTTTTTCACTTGATGTTTTTTTTTCTTATTTTTATTAATTCTCTATTGCCCAATAAATTCTTTTATTGAAATTACTTCAATTAATCAGATTTATTTCAAACAATGAGGAACAATTGGAGGATTAGAGGCAGGCGTGGTGTTTGGCCCACTGCCTCGAAGGACATGGACCGATCTTGCTGATTTCCAGTAGCACCTCTTTCGACACTATCTCTGATCGATTGGCGTATTTAAATTTTTTCTAGCTTATTTACTGCTTTGAAAAAGTTGATTTATACCCGAACACGGCGGTCATCGCTCAATGGACTTCGCTACGAGGGCTGCTATATATATTTCTGGCCTGGCAACACTGAGTGCTGCCAAGTGCAATCTGACATTTCCATTGGAAAGTTTGTCATTTTTAAGCATAATTGTACTCAAAACGTTTTGACGTACGACCATCACTTGTGTTGTTTACAGTGACTTGAAAAAATTAATATAGAAAAAAATGGAATTAACTCGTGAACATTTTCGTGCCATCATTTTTCACAACTTTCGACGTGGATTATCACGGCAAGAGTGCACTGTGAAAAATTTGTATACTGAACTGAATCGTGGCCGATGCTCGCTCAAAGACGAATTCCGTGAAAGTCGTCCAAAAACTGCTGTTGTGCCAGAGAACATTGATACCGTGCGTGAACTCATAACGCAAGATCGGCATGCGACATACCGAGAGATAGAGACATCCTTGGACATTTCTTCCACCAGCATACATTCGATACTGCATGAACACCTGGCTGTAAAAAAGGTTTGTTCTCGTTGGATCCCGCACAATTTGAAAGTCGCTCAAAAAAAGGCTCGTGTCGATTGGTGCAAAGAAATGTTGCAAAAATACGATTGCGGTGCTTTAAAAGACGTTTATAAGATCGTCACAGATGACGAAACATGGATCTATGCGTATGAGCCCAAAACGAAACAACAATCGACCGTGTGGGTCTTCAAATACGAGCAAAATCCAACGAAAGTTGTTCGTGGAAGAAGCACTTCGAAGCAAATGGTCGCCTGTTTCTTCGGCAAAACTGGTCATGTCGCGACTGTTCCGCTTAAACAACGTAGGACGGTCACTTCTGAGTGGTAAACTACAATTTGTTTGCCTGAAGTCATCGGAGAAATTCGAAAAACCAACAAGAGAAGACGAATCATTGTTCACCATGATAATGCGAGCTCTCACACATCGGCTCAAACCAGAGCGTTATTGACCGGCCAAAACGTCAAATTAATGGTTCATCCGCTGTACAGTCCTGACTTGGCACCTAATGACTTCTTCTTGTTTCCGCACATTAAGAAAAAATGCGTGGTCAACGATTTTCGTCGCCAGAAGAAGCTGTTGAAGTGTTCAAAAACCATGTTTTAGAGGTGTCTCAATCGGAGTGGAAAAAGTACTTCGACAACTGGTTTAAGCGCATGCAAAAGTGTATAAATCATGCTGGAGAATACTTTGAAAAAACAATAAAACCATTTTACATTATAAATATTCGCATTTTCACTATTAGGCCAGAAATATATAGAGCAACCCTCGTAAGCATAAGAATTCAGAATATAAATACTTTATGGGGGTCGGAAGTGAACACTGTAGAAATTACAAACAGATTGACAAACTTAAAAACACCCTTTTTCCACATGTGATGAAGGATATAAAAATATATTTTAATTATCAAACAGGAGAGTAATTAAGTAGATGAACTAATTAATTGTTTATATCATTAGCATTGAATGATAAACAGTGCTATTGAGTTTTTAGCATTTCCATTATTTTCACTTAGAGTAATGCTTTTTAATGAAGAGGTTCTTTTGATAATTAGTTAAAAAAACTAAGTCATTATCATTGATTAATGATTTAATGGTTTCAAAGCATTAGCATTAATAAACGTCACTCCTTGTCTTTTGTACACTAAATAAACACCTTAAAGTATAATAGAACATTTTTTTTTAATAGCTTTTTATTCACAAAAATTTGGTGAACCCTGTGTGTTTTAATCTTCTTTGGAAAAATGGGACAACACTTGCTAGCTCAGGTGTTAGCTATCTCTCTTAAGATTGATAGATTACTTAAATTTTCAAATGTAAGTCCATCATTTGTTTAATGCATAATTCTTTTTAGGCCTCTGTGATCATACATTTATGCTTCATAAATTATTTATTATTCTTTCTTTAAAATTTTTTTTAGAAATTAAAATAAAAAAAATAATTTTAATTTATTTTATATTTAAAAGTTTTCAAAACTATTAAACAAAAATAAATATAAGAGATCTATCTAGTCAACAAGTGTTGTGGCTATTTAAGTGTTTCAAGTGTCTTAATTAATGTTTAAGTGCAAACATCCACTGCCTCTCTAGTGGAAAGTGGAAAATATCAACAGCCAGACATTTGTACTTCGTTACATAAATAATTAACCGGAAATAAAAAATAAAAAAAAATACAATTATCGCATTTGTGTGTTAAAGAAATATATGCAGCTAAAAATAAAACAAAAACAAGAAGCATGATATAACAAATAATAATAATAATGACTCAGCAACAACAACAACAAAAAAAAACATGATAAATAAAAATAAAAAAAAAATATTACAAAAAAATCTAAAAAACTATTTTATATTAAATTTTAAAATAAAAAAAAAAAATAAACATTTACACAGACACACACATCTACCTTCAAAATAATTTGCTAAGTTTAAAAGGGAAATTTAAAGAATTGTGTTAAAAACAAAAAATCAATGAATTTGAAAATTTGCTTAAACAGAAGGAAATCTTAGACACGAGTTAACTAAACAAAAAGAAATGATTTTTAGAATTGAAATTAATTGAAAACTTCAATATGATTTGGATTTCTTTGTATTTCTGGTGTTTTTTTTTTTTTTCTTATCTTTGGCAGCGTAATCCATACAAACATATATAAATTTCCTTTAGTTTATTTTTCCATTTTTTTATTTTTGTTTGTGAAAGTGTTGATATAAATGTTTCTTATAAAATTGTTCGCTCATAGAATTTCGTATTAAAATAAATATTTATCAAACGTATTATATTATGAGGTTTATAATAACACACAAACACACACACATATGTACATATATATAAAAAAGATAATATGATCGTAAAATATAGAATATCAAAAGAAGCAGACATGTGAAAATATAAAAAACAGCTTTTGAGACAGTTGTCGACCTAAAAGTTTGTTTTGAAATTTTTATAATTCCTACAAAACAAAACATTAAACAAATAGACGAGTGAGCTGCATATTTAGCAGATCATGAGTAGTTGCGAATATGTTTTGATTTTATATAACAAAAAAGTGAGAAATTTTTGTTAGTGGGGAATAAGATTTGAGAATTTATTGCGAAAATTTAAATGTTTTTTTTTTTATTTAAATTTTTTTGGGAGAAACTTTTGTTGAATGGTGTGAAAGAACACCAGGAGATCGTAAGTATTATAGTATGAACGGAAGAACGTGCTTAAGGCGTATGTTTATTAAAACAAGACATCAAGTAGTTCGAGTCTTACCAAAGTCACAAAATATTGTGGTGGGACGACTGCTTGAGTTTATCAAAGCCCATGTTTAGTAAAAAACGATCTAGCAAACAAATCTAGTCAGAGCCACAGAGTTAGAAAAACATCAATCAAGTTTTAGAGAAGAATAAAATGAAAATGTTGGTATTTGCAATCAAAAAGAAACTGAAAATTTGAGAAAAAAAACTGCGAATGTAACGAATTTATAAAAATTTTCCTAAATTCGTTTGCATACGATAACGTGACGATCCCAAATATTTGGCTTTAAATTAACTCAAATTAAAATAAAAAAACACAAATATTGGAGTGATATAGATTTAAAAAATAATTCAAAAAAATAAGTCCATATACATATAATTATACATTGTCATTGGCTCTAAATAAGTTAAGCGCTAATAAAAATTTTAGTAATTCCTGAAAGTTCTCTTCAAAAGCTTTTAAATGATACCCATATTGACCAAAGTTCCATTGTAAATTTTTTAAGAAAATTTCAGAGGCCCATAACTCGGAAAATATGGGCGAGCGCCAATTTTTGTACTTGATGTTTTTTTCTTATTTTTTAAGATTCTCTAACCCCATACATTTGCTTTTTGATTGGAGTTACTTTATTGTTCCAAATGATATGGAAAAATTAGAGGCAGTCGTGGTGTTTTGTCCACGGTTTCGAACTGACCGATCTTGCGGATTTTCAATATATTCAAAATATTCGAAACTATGTCTGATCGATTGGCGTATTTAGATTTTCTCTAGCTCGTCTAGTGCTTTGGCAAAGTTGATCTCAACCCCAACACGAACGGACAGACGGACATCGTTCAATCGAATTCGCTACGCATAAGGACTCAGAATATATATACTTCCTGGGGTCGGAAATGGATATTGTAGAAATTACAAATGGAATTACAAACTTAGATATGACATTTTTCCAAAAAATTTGAAACTCATTTAACTGATTGCATTTTAAAAAAATATCGCATGCTATATTTTTCAAAACTGTATTCAAGTTAACATTTTTATCAGCAGACTTGTAACTAGAATATTAAAAAAGAACTATTATTATTTTTCACTTTATTGACACCAAATTACTATAATTTATTGCATGCTATATTTTTTTCAAATGCATTCAAGTTAACAATTTTATCAGCATACTTGTAACTAGAAAATTAATATATTATAATTTATCGCATGCTATATTTTTCACAATTGTATTCAAGTCAACATTTTTATTAGCAGACTTGTAACTTAAAAATTAAAAAAAAAACTTAAAATATTTGCCTTTAAAACTTTGGAAACCTTTTTCAATACATTTAGTCACTTGGAATTCGTTCACTTTATTGACAATAAATTACTATAATTTATCGCATGCTATATTTTTCAAAAATGTATTGAAGTCAACATTTTTATCAACCGACTTGTAACTGGAAAACTAAAAAAAACTATTAAATTGGTTGTCATTTAAAACTTTGAAAAACTCTTTTAATACATTTAGCTACTTATAATTTTTTTTTTTACTTTATTGACAATAAATTACTCTAATTTTGTATTTTCGCTGAAAAGTAGGTCATTAGAAAACCTGCAACATTTTACTTTTACATTCGTTAGATAAGAAATAGAATTTTCATTTAAAATGAAGCAACCAATAAAAGCAGTGAGTGCAGCAAATCCCATAAGGCAAACATTTTTAAGCAGATTTAATTTATGTTCTAAAGTAGTCTTTCTTGTACATCGAAATGCCTGCCTCAACTCTATTTTTCTTTTATATTTTTTTTTATTCTTATTTTTTCTTTATGACAATTTCAACACTTGTAAGAATTCCACAAGAAGTTAAAATAGAAGTAAAAACTTTAAATAACGAGGAAATAAATAAGAAATTTGTGCTCGTTAGGAAAATAAAAAGAAAAGGGGAAAATATCTTAAACCCCAATACTAAGTTTTGTGTTTTTTTTTCTTTCTGCTCTAAAAATAGGCAAAAATGTTTCCTTTAATTTAACAACAACAAAAAAATCTGGAAGAAAAAATATGAAATTGTATTAAAAACATTTATTTTTAAGCAATGGAATTGCTGCAGTGAACCATAACAACCATTTGCGAAACCAAAGACTTAACCAAGATTATGCTTAAGGTCTGCCGTCCATTATATATTTTTTTCTTTTTCTTTATTTTATATTTTCTTATACTTAATAAAAGTTCTTGTACAATTTTCGTCCAAAAAAATACAAAAAAAAAATATATAAATTCATTCCTGATAGTTGTCATGTAATGATGGAGTTCACAAGAAACTAAATGAAAAAAAAAATTGTTAAGGAAATTAACAACTTCCTTGAGTTAAAGAGTTGGCACAAAAAGCAAACAATATAAAAAGGGTTGACATAAAAGTCATAACAAAGTGTTCTGTAATCTCAGATAGTGTATGCTAAATCGGGCGATTTTCTTGTGGGTTCAGGCCAGAAGGAAACAAAAAACATAATAAAAATAATAAAAATAAACGCAGTGATAATATTAAAGTAATAAGAAATGTATTTTATGAAACCCCTTAAGATATGCTTTAAATTGCTTATAATAACACTGCCCTATTTTATGCTAAAAACTAAATAATTTTTTTTTGCAAAAATTTAAATTGGTAAAAATCGCACAGTACTAGTCGTTTTTACCCCAAGTGTCAAAAGCGAAAACCCTCAAATCTGCATGCCTTGAAACTCACATTAAAATTTTTTCACCGAAGTACAATTTTATGGCAACTGCAATAATGAACAATTATAAAATGAAGTTAAAATTAAATGGTGTCTCCATAAAAACATGATTTTTACGTAAATGATCATTAAACTGTTAGAAAATTAACTTAAAGAGTGTGCCCATAGAAGTCCTAATTTTATCGTATAATATTCTATCCCTTGAAATGTTACAGAAAGAAACTTTTAATTTTGAACATTAAATAAAAAAAGGGAATTTTTCAAAATTAAAGGGTGGTCCCAAATTAGTCCAAAACCCTTTGTGTGTGAGTACGAGTTTCACTAAGTGGACTAAGTGCTTCACCCAATGAGAGAAGGTCTTTTAAGCTTAAAATTGGAAATTTGCTTTTCTTAGTCGAGATTTACACCATGCAATTTTTTAGGCAATTTTTTTTTCAATTCTCTATTTCTATTTCTTGCTTCACCAATAAAAATTTCGTGCTAGTAGCTTGAAAAATTGCATAGTGTAAATGCCGAATTTAAGAAAAAACTGCCTTAAGGCAAAATTAACTAACAAGACTTTAAACCACACACAAACACATTACAAAATCAATAAAAAAAGCAATTTTTAAAATACATAAAAAACTTAAACATAATTATCATTTTGTATTTGTCAAAGCAGAAATAAGAGCTTAAAAGAGGTCGTTATGAAGGCAAAAAATAGGCAAAACAGAAAAAAAAAATCCACAAAAATTATAGAGGTCAGGTGGACAATTTTCTTTTATCGCCTTAAACAACCCATCGGCCACAAACATTGAAAATCTAAAATAAATCTAACGGCCAAACACACACACATACATCCACATTGAAAGCCTACTGTAGCCACATGTACATTCCCCTACATAAAAGAAATTATGTTTACATTAAAAAAGATAGATTAGAATGTGTCTCTTTTATGTCGCAAGTTTATCGAAGGTGATTACTAACAGTTTAAGGCTAAATATACACAGCCAGTTTTTATAATTTGTCAATGGCTTTAAATTTAAACCCAAAAGCAGCACTAATAGCGGCAATGAAGCTTACAGCAAACAAAATAAATACCGATTCAATGAACAATCGACACATTTGGCATTTGAAAAGCAAGAAGAAAAAAAAAAAATAAGTGAAAAATGTGTGGATGAATGACTTTAGGTCATTGAAAAGCAAACAAATTGGAACATAAATAGAATGACTTCAACCGATATTATAGACATTAGAAAATAGTGGGAGAGAAAGCGAAGGGGTGGAGGGGGGAACGTGACACAGAAACGCATTTCTTTTACCAGAAATGGGGATAGAAATATTTATTATTTAAATTGGTTTAAGAGCCCTTAAAATTATAAAGAAAAGAAAAAACAAAATCACAAATATAAATTAATATTTTTATGCTTTTATTAAGACTGGGAATATGTTACTTGAATAAGTCATAGCCGAGTTATAACTCAGATACAGACTATTTGTTATATATCCATAACAAAATCGTATCAAAAGAACGAAACTAAGGTCATAGTCTAATCATAGCGAAATCATAGTGTTACCATAATGCGGTCATGGTTTAGTCACAGTTGTATAAAAATGTACATAAATTCTTGTCATAGTCTGGTAAAAGTCTGATTATGGTTGATTATAACACAAATCATCTTTATAGATTGGCCCCACTTATAAGAAGTTTCCCTACCTGGCTTTTTTTTTAAAGATTAATTAAATATAATCAACTCAATTATATTCATGGTCCTTCAAGCCGCATTTGATTGTTTTATCTTAAGTATTTAAAATTCAGAATTTAATTTAATTTTCTCGGGTAAGATTTAAACCTAACTTCACGAGGTTACAAAGGTAAGTAAATTTACATTTATTTCAAAGTCTTGATTAAGCTTTGCTTCAGCTTTTGACAAAACATGACTTAAAAAATATCCCTTTTTTTGGGTGTTCTAAATTTAGTGCTGCCATATGATTCAAGTAGGTCTTAAAACTGTAACAGTAGTCATGATAAACGTTAATTGACGTTGTAAGCTGACATTAAAATGTTGTGTCCAAAGCTGTTTTGGACAATAGTCTGTAGTCATACAGCACAGCCGCAATTTTTAATATCAAATAATAATAATAATCAAAAGTTTACTTAAAGTCTAGTTAAGTTAAGCCCTTACTGGTCAAAGGCAAATCATAGTCGAGTCGTATTCTAGTCAACATTATAGATCACAGTCTAGTCTCAGCAAGGTCATAGTCTAACCATAGCGCGGTGATCATAGTCTGGTCATAGTCTGTAAACAGTTTGATCACGGAGTAATTCTTGTTAAGTTATTACACAGTCATAATCTAGTCAAAGTCTTAATACATCCTATTAAAAGCACAGGCGTGCGTAATCATAGCAAATCAGGAAGGCAGTTGAAATTAAGTCGTTATGTACCTTGTCGTAAGTCATAGTTTCATTCATCTATAGTCTGGTTCCCTGCAAACATTTTCAGAAAAAGTAATCGAATGTGGAATTAAGCATTTTTGGCGGAAGGACATTCCAAATAGATTACCAACGTAATGATTTTAACAAGACATGAGACTTTTATAATCAGTTAGAGAGAATTTATTAAGGTGTTCTTTTTTAACTTAAAGAACTGATTCAATTATTAACTGCTTTATTTACGAAATAGTGTAATGTGTTTTGTAAGCAAGTAACAAAATTTGCGTAATCTTTTGCTGGGTTATAGTCGAGTTATAGTCTGCTTGGTTCGGTAATCATAGTATTGTCATAGTATTGTGATAATCTAGTTACAGCTTCTTAGCATTATAGTCATAGTCTGGTCGTAGTTTAGTCGTATTCCATACCTTTTGTAGTCTTTGTCTAGTCGAAGACTAGTCTCAGTCTGTTTATAGTCTTGGTTTTATCCAGTCATAAACTGATCACTCTTGCCATATCCTAGTCATATTTTTGTTAAAGTCGAATCATAGTTTAGTCATAGTTTAATCATATTCTTCGCATGAGTTACACTCAACGTATAATCCGATCATAGTCGTAGTTTCATTTCGTCAACTCCACATAGATTAGTCATGTAATGTCATAGTCCAGTCGTAGCCAAAATTACAAATGAAGTTGAGAACATTCCAAATGAAATTGGGAATTTTATTTTGAAATTGAGAAAATTCCAAATAAAATTGCCAATTTTGTATAAGAAAATTAAAATGATACATAATGAGGTCATTGTATAGTGATTGTCTTGACACATATTATTCTAATCATATTCATCATCGTAGTCATTGTCCTTGTCTAATCCAGTCATACATAGTCTAATCATAATCTAGATATTTATATTACTCATAGTCTAGTTCTAGTTCAGTTAAACTTTGGTCAAGTCATGTCATATTCTTGTCAGTGTTTAGTCGCAATTCCGTCATAGTTGTGTTATAATTTAGTGAAAACATTGCCATACGATAATAATAAGTCAAAGTCCCATAGTTCAATCACAGTGATATTGATACGATTTTGCTGATCTCCTTACTATCTATGTCACCTTTATCAGACCGAAAATGGAATACAACTCTCATGTATGGGCCGGTGCTTCAAAGTCTAATTTGGAGTTACGAACAGTAAGGTATCCAGCTCTATTGACTCACTAGAGCATCAACGCAATTTGGGGTGAGTTTCACTGTTTTATCGTTACTACAACGGAATGGGCTCTTATGAAATCAGGGAATTTGTTCCTGAAAACCGTAATTTCTACGCGCAACGCGCTCTGCATCAAGAGCGCATTCCTTTGTGGTCGATTGCCCAGTGAATCGCACTAAGAATTACAGAGAAAATTCGTTTTCTAGCCGAACAGTTTGTATGTGAAATAAACTCCCTGCAAAGTTCTTTCCTGCCACTTTCAATGTGCAAAGATTTAAATCAAATGTCCACAAGCACTACTCCCTCTATCTCCCTTCCCACAACCTAATTTCCTAGTACTGGCACAATGCATTGCATAAGTTGGGGTCAATTCCTGAGTGCTGGTCCGAATTAAAAAAAAGTCTGTAACTAAGTTATAACTCAGCTATGACTTCTTTAAGTAAGATATTCCCAGTCTTGAAAAAAGCATAAAATACTAATTTGTATTTGTGATTTTGTTTTTTCTTTTCTTTATACTTTTAAGGGCTCTTAAATCAATTTAAATTTTAAATATTTTCATCCTCTTTTCTGGTAGAAAAAAATGCGTTTTTAGCCATTTTTTCTTTCAGCCCTTTAAAGGTTTTTAAAATAATTGCTACATGCAAAAAGTCAAGGTCAAAATGATACATTTTTTTAATGTTTTTCATACAACATTTATTTCGCTTGACATTCAAATAAAAACGAGGAGACAAATACAACTAATAAGTGGTCGAAATGCAGACGCAGAAGCATCACAAGGCAAAATGAACAACAAAGAAGTTGGAGCCTGGCGCTTAGTCGACCATTTAAAGTGTCTGGGCAACATTTAGATGACGCGACTTTTGTTGCCTTTTAAAATTTGTTGTTATTGCTGTTGTTTGCTTGTTTAATTGTTTGCTGTTATTTCTGCTTAAATTCTTCAAACATATAAATTTTGTGTGTGTGTGTGTATGTATTTGTTTCTTGTTGTTGCTGTTCTTGCTGTTCATTTGACAACACCCATTTGACTTTGCATTAATTTTGCTTGACCTTTAAATATTATTTTTTTTTGTTCTTTTGTCTCCTTAAACTTTCTGTAAGTTTTCATTGGTTCTCATTATTTTTCAAGGATAAAAGTTTAATATTTTATTTTATTTTATTTTCATTTAATTAGATTTTTTTCGAATTTTTTTTTTTTTTTTTTTTTTTTTGTATTTTTCATCACACTTTGCTGCTGATATGAAGAAAATACGTGGCTGTCAGGGTTGTTATGTGGGTGTCACGTGTGTTAAGTTGTAGGTTATTGTAATTTACTTTAAATTGCTGAGTTGTTAAGAAAATAAGACTTTCGAATATTAAAGATTTTCTGTAAACACCATGTTTTTTTTGTTTTCTTTTTTAATGGTTTTAAAGGAGGTTTAATATTTTCAACAAAATTGGGAGAAAAAAAAAGTTATTTGAGAAGACATACCATTTTTTTCTTTTTAGGGTTTCGCGCCTAAAAAAACATACGAATGGTTGCGTACCATGTTAGGGCCACCCTTTAATTTTTATTTTTTTATTTAATATTTATTGCTGAAAATTTAAAGTGTCTGGCTTTAATGGTGCAAAATATAATGAAGGTTATGTCAAAGTCAGGTCTTCTATGGGGACACCCTTTAAATTTAAATTTTTTTTTTAATTTTTTTTGTGTAACAGGTTTAAAAGATAATTCAAAGTCACTTTTTGTATGAAACACCCTTTGTTTTTTAATGTTATGTTTTTAAACTCTGTATAAATAATAAGTGACTGCTTATAATGATATAAATATTTCAATCCCAAAAATAGAGGCCTGCAACAGGGGGACACACAGCTATTTAGCGATTTCCCTCTGGGAACAGAACCCGACTAATATTTTAACCCAAATTTTCTATCTTCACTTAAGGCAGAATCACCAGTTTAAACTAATTAAATAGACTGTTGTTTCACTTGTGGCGTTGTTGAATCGATTTATCAGGAACAAAAACTTCATAAAGAACGGCCACAACCAAGTTTATTTTGAAACTAAAATTTGTGGTCAGTGTTTTTGAAAGTTTCTAAAGAATTTGCCTTAGCAGGATGGCCCGAATAAGTTTTATCATTTATACATGATCCCAATAATCGTTGCGTTGTTCTGTCAAAAATTCCAAACACTTTTCCTAAGATTTTGTTACATCATATTGAGTTGCCCTCGCAACTCAGTATAGGCACTATTCCCAAAAATAAATTTTTTTAATATAAAAATACTAAGAACAATTAACGAGATTCTAACAACAGAGTCATCACCATGTTCGTAACTAATGCCCATAATTATTGACACAGAAATCCTGCAAAATCCTTACCAAAGTGCAGGTGCCACAATATTTGTTTCAACAAGAAAACAATAAATTTCATTTCATACTCTCACATTGCTCCAAGCAAATAAAAGAGTACTGTAGCACTTTATAAAGATTTCATCAGGAAAAAAAAATTTTGTATATTATATCGTTAACTACCACAAATCGAAATCTCAGCATTATGTTCAAGTTGAAAAAAATTGAGAAGAAAAGTTCAAAAAAAAAATAATGAAATCCTAAGCAAGTGAATGAATGCTACATGAAGGCACATCATCAATAAAATCTAACCAGTACTTGTTTGCATTATGAACCCTTCAAATTTACACAAAATTTGCGAAAAAAAAGGGTGTATGTATGTATGTTGTTTAACTTTCACAGTGGGGCCAAATACCACAACTTTAGAAAAAATCAAAAAATTAAAATTGATTTTTTTAATTTAATTTTGCATCGTGGAAGAATATTTTGAAGTTAAGTGATTTTTGGAAAAACTAATTCTCATATCTCTGGAATTAACACAGGTAAAGGCAAAAATCAAAACATATGTTTCTTATTGTTCCCAACGAAGTTAGAGATTTTTGGTACCTTTTGTTATTTATTAAGGCCGTGAAAATGGGTAAGAACTAGATTCCTGCACTTTAGTTTTTTTTCTTCAAAAGGTATATAGTCTAAAAGTAAGCGGCCAAATTTTTATAAAATTTTAAACACTTGTTTTTTAACATAAAATTAAAATAACATTGTGTAACTAAAGACTTTATCTAGGTCGGATATTCCGTTTAAATTCTTACCTTTTCGATTAGATTTTTTTGCTTGCAAAAATTATGTGTTTTTAATATAAATACTCGACAAAGAAAATATTTCAAAGATTATAACCCTTTAGAGAAGAAAGGGTAAAAAAGGAATAGTTGGTACTTTTTTGTCCCTTTTCTGTAATTTAATGTTGTTTCTTTAGCGTTTTTTTAAACCAAAAAAGCAATAATTATGAAATAAAAGACAACACATAATAAAAGGGATAAAACTGTATTTTTTTCAGTGGTACTTTTTTTCGCTATTTGATAAACTAAGTAAAAACTGCTTGAGAAACACAAAAACGATTCTGGTCGACTTTAGAAATTACAAAAGAAACAAAATATAATTTATTTAAGAGACACTGGCACTTTAATAATTTTCAGAAATGATTCTGAGCGAAGGAATGAATCAAAAAGAAAAGAAGGCAAAATAGTACTTTTTATTTTAATTATACACAAGTGAGCGAAATCTTTGTGTTTCTTTTTTATTATTACAAAAAAATAGAGATCTCTGCAATAAAAACAAAAAAAAATCTGGACAAATTGGTCACTTATTAAGAGGGTACTCTTTTTTTAACGCGCAGTACTTTTTTTATTTTAATTGAAAATAGCACGAATTTTACAAATTATTCTGGGAGTAAAGGAAAATAAAAAGAGCAAAAGTTGTACCTTCTGTATTTAATTGGTAATTTTTCATTTATATATTTGAATACCATTAGCACGAAAACTGCCCCACTGTGCAAAGCAAATCTTCAGTAGAAGATAAGTTACAAATTCTGCTAAATAAAGAATAATTGAGATAATTTTTGCAAATAAAAAATAAACAAAATCTTAACTTTTGCGAAAGGAAAATCTTTAAAAATTCTCAAATTTCCGTTTAAAAAAAATCTTAATAAAATTCTTAATTTAGGTCGCATTTGAAGCGGCGTTTTTTAAAGAAGAAAAAGCTAAATTAAAACATGAGGCAGATGCATTCGACATTTTTTCTTTGAGTTTTTAAGATCTCAGCTTTGAGAGTTGTGAAAAAAAATTATTTTCAGGAGAACCTGGATTAAATTCTTAAATTTTAAATTAAAAAATAAATTTAAAATCATTAGGGACAAAAACAAAACAAAAAATATGTTATCCAATGTTTTAAAAAAAATCCGCTCGAAATAATTAGCAATCGTAAACATGTTTTCTGTAGGACGTAACAATTTAATGCAAAATTTCTTTAATTGAATATAACAGAAAGAAACTATACTTTCTTGGGCAGAATGTTCCACTATGAGAAATTATAGCGCCACTCCTAAAACGTCTAGCGAGTTTCACATCAAAACACCAACTTCAATTTACATTTACTATAACCCTGGTAAATTTATCATTCATCTGTTTAAAAAATCGCAAATTTATTTTTACAATATTTTTACTTTGTCTCATTGTGCAAATTTGATAAAAGTTAACATTGAAATGCTGATGGTTTTTCTCGTTTTTATTATTTCCAGCACATAAAGGAAGCAACAACAAAAAATAAAAATCAATAAAAATATAAAAAGTTTTGCAAGGCCTTCCTTGTTAAAAACCGAACAAAAGATTTACAAAAACGAAATATAAAATGCAACAACCACCCGCATTTAAACAAAGCCCCAGATGAAATAACAGAAATACATACATACATACATACATACATACATACATACATACATACACACACACATACACATACACAAAATGCATTCCAGTGCAAGGAGAAAACTGGTAGAACTAAAAAAGAAAAAAAGAAATTCACTTAAGCAGAATTTACAAATTGTTTGTGTATCTAAAAATATGCTACCGAAAAACAAACAAGTGTATTTAAAGCCTAAACATATGCTACTAAATATAGTTTGCACAAGTCTGACTGTAATTTTATTAAAAAAAAAAAACGAAGAAAACATTTTTTTTATTTGGCTTTTGTAACAAATTAAATTTGTTTT
The DNA here is from genome assembly GCA_937654795.1 of Cistogaster globosa. Classification (NCBI taxonomy): domain Eukaryota; kingdom Metazoa; phylum Arthropoda; class Insecta; order Diptera; family Tachinidae; genus Cistogaster; species Cistogaster globosa. Next base: position 117,802,454 of record OW569406.1, on the reverse strand, counting down.
AGGATTTAAAACAAAAATAAAACGCAGAAATAAAGAAAAAATCACTTACCTTGTCCGAGGGTATAGTACGCGATTTTTGCGAAATCACGGCCGGAGTAACTATATTGGCATTTCCTTGGCCTACAACACCTGCTGAGCCAACACCAACACCACCAACACCAGCAACACCACCAACGCCACTACCACTTTTGCCGCCTACCGCTGATACCGAATTAGAACTTGCCGATGAACAGCAGGAGGAGGAGGAGGATGCCGAGCAAACAGAAACATCTGTAGTATGACGTTTGATGCTGCATGGTGTGCACGAGTTATTTTGCGACACAGTGGCGGCTGTACAAGGAGCTGACATTGACGTCGATGGCCTTGCAAATTGCAAATGATGATTCTGTTGCTGTTGTGGTAATTTTTGTTGTTGTTCTTGATGATGATGATGATGATGATGTTGTTGTTGTTGTTGCTGGTATTGTGAATGTGAATGATTATGTTGATGTGCATGCGAAGATGTAGAAGAACTATTGTGATGATGTTGTTGTTGCTGAGCTGAATATGAATTAGTTGAATTATTATTATTGTTATTATTGTTGTTGTGAGAGTATTGTGGTTGATGTACAGCCACAGCCGCAGCTGTTGAAGCACCAGCCGATGCCGAGGGTGAGGAAGCGTTAGACGATGAGGGTGTTAGTAGTGAATGAGTCGAAGATTGATACTGTTGATTGTGACTGACTGTTGAAATCATAGTGTTGGCAATTGCATTAGAGGAGTACCCGTTGGCGGAAGACCCGTTCGATGACGATGAAATGGAATGAGAACGTTTATAAATTTGTTGTTGTGGCCCGTTATTGGTTGTAGTTGTAGCCACAGCAGTAGTGGTTGTTGTTGTTTGTGTATAGGGATTATTATGTGGACCAGCGCCAGCGCTGACTACAATCGCCTTCGTAGTATGCTGATGCGATGCTGTATGATAGCTGTGACTACGATTGTGTTGTAATGGCTGATGCTGTAGTGGACCCGTTGGTGAAGTTGGCGTTTCAATGGACGAAGTTGTCGACATGCTGCACGTAGCACGTTTAGTTATTTTTTAGTACTCGAATTTTTATTTAGCACGGGCTGTTCTGGCTGGATATTTAATTTTTCAAACCTGCAAAAGAAACAGAATTGTTTTGTAATAAATTATAAAAAAAAGTTAAAATGAAAAAGAAATTTTAATATAAAAAGAAAAAAATCGATTGTATTGTTTGAAAATGTAAAGCATTTACTAAGTCGCCGTAACCACGATCAGTTAATTAGAAACAATTAAAAAGTACAAAAAAAAAACAAGAAAAAAGTTTAATCTTTTTGTGACCTTATTCTTTGATCATGATCTGCCATTTTCATTTTGTTTTTGTATTTTCCTCTTTAAACATTAACACATCATTTGTATCCATATTTTCTTTCTAAAAACACATAAATTAAAAATCCGAACCTTAGCCCAATTAGAAAATTTGGGAAGATTTTTAAAAAAATATAAGAAATATGGCCATTTTCTACTGACAAAATTGCAATTGAATTAAAGAACTTAATCCTCTCAAACATCGCTTGTTTGGTTCGATATAGAAAAAACTTTTTTAGACTAAAATTATATCAAATTTTTGATGATTTAATTATTTATTTATTTGAAAAAAAAAAAAATCTTACTAAATTAATAATTGATTTAAATACTTTTTTAGTTAAAAAAAGTTTTGTGTTTATTTTTAATTAAATATTTAATTGAAAAATTTTCAATTAAAAGTTTAATTAAATTTTTGTTGAAGGCGAAAATGATGCCAAAAGGTTTTTCTGTGTTCGTCCATTAAATTCCATTTTAATAAAAATCTCAAGTCGGTATCTATTCCAAACAAACAAAAAAATAATAAAAATAAAAAAATGATTAAAACAAAGACTCAGTAATTAAGGCAATTCCAAACCCTATTCCCTTTAACTACAGAATTACTAAAAATTATTTACTTCTGCTAGTTTGGCCTGAAAATTTTTATCCAGTAAATTTAAATCACTATTAATCGATTACGGATATAAAGACTTTTGTGAATTACTGTTGTGCCAGACGGTGTTATTACTTAATTTAAAAACCTAAAACAACAATTTAAAATTAAAAACCACACAGGTATCCAATTTGTGTTTTAATTTCATTTTACACACTCTTAAGAGACTTCCGGTTTTTTTTATTTATTATTCAAATTTTCCTAATTACATATGGGAAGGTACTTTTACCTGGTAACTTTGAAATCAAATACCTACTTTTTTGCACATATACATATTTGCACTTGTATTCGTGTTTACATACAAATGTAACAGTGATATATTTTAATTATTATTGTTACTCCTGTGTGAATATCTACTCTCACTATGGGAATACACAGTTATCTATCTCTCCCTCTCACACTATCTCTCTTTTATAGTTTTAAAAAAGTGATGTATTCTTTTTAGTGTTGCTGTTGCTCAAGGTACATTTATTTTACTAGGTAGTGTCGTCCGCCCAGCTGGTTTGTAGTTGGAGATGTTAAAAGATGTTTATATTTTCCTACTTTTGTTTACGAATTTCAAAAAACACTAACAACAAGCATATGTAGAACAAAGAGAGCTTCTGTTTTTAGAGCAATTGTCTTTTAATTTCTTTTTCTATTTTTGACATTTCCACTCACAAAGCAACAATAAAATGCCATGTTGTTTTTACAAATGTTGTTTTTGTTGTAGAGCCGCTGTTACCTAGTAAAATAAATGTACCTTGCTGTTGCTGTTGCTGTTTTTACACCATTTAAAATTTTCAAAGTGTTGTCATGTGCTGTGAATTATTATGCTACTTCTTTCCTATTACTTTTTGTTATTAAATTTTCTTTTTTATTTTATGAAATTGCTGCTAATATGTAAAAACAAAATGTTATAAATAAATGTATTGAAAAACAAGAGCATCAACAAAAAAAGGAAAAAGAGTACTAAAAAATGCATTTTTGTTTACTTTGTAAACTTGTATTTGTGAGAGCATTTTTTATACCTTTAAAAATTAAATTCTTAATTTCAAAAATTTGTTTTAGCAAATAAAAAAAATATATATAATCATGTTTCACACACGTGTATGCGTTTTTGTGCACTTGTGACTTTTAATGTCATCTTTTGTTTTTTCAGTTCAGTTGTTGTTGTTGCTGATTTAATGCACTTATTCTCTTATCCTATTTGTTTATATCTACGTCATTTTTAGCAACCCTCAAAAATATGATTTTGATGTTTATGCCAATAATGTGCAAAAGAAACTGCCAAACAATAACAAAATAAACATGGAAAAAAATTTTACACTCGAAAAAATATTTCAGTTTCGACGAAAGTTGAAAATGTTAAACATTTTGTGAGAGTTTTGCTTAATGCGTTTGACTTTCAATAAACTCATTTAGTGATCTTTTTTCCGTAGATGACTTTATATTTATATTGATGGCATTTATTTATTTATTTTTATTTAAGATTTCAAATAGCGTCACTGGTTTTATTGTGATTTGGATCCTTTTATTTTAACAAGAGATTTCTTTGTTTAAATTTTTTACCCACAAATGAAACGGTGATCAGATTGAGGAAAGTTATTTAATTAATAAGCAGGAAATCGTAAATTTTAAAGAAAAATATTTTATAATTTTTTTTTTTTGATATTAAAATAATTTCCTTTTATCTTATCCGGCAATTTTGTAATTTTCTAAGCTCCCTAAAAAGTAACATTCTGAAAGGTTCTTTAAACAATATGGTGTGAGAAGAAAGCTTTTTTTGATAAGTTATTTTTAATTTTTTTATCAGGATAAAATGCGAAATTAATCATAGAAATATTTCACTGAGATTTTTTTTAATTTGCACCGCCATCTTTTTGAACTTGATTTCTATTTAGGAACGCTATTTAATTCATTCAAATTGACTTCCACTTGTAACTTAAGAATTCAAAAACATCACAAAATATTTTAGTTTTAAAAAATTTATTTAATTTATTTTAATTAAACTGACTTTTTGCTATTCAGCCTTTAGAATCCTTTTTTGAAACTTATTTGTAATTTATTACTATAAATCGCAGTTTTTCTTTAACTTCTGCTGTATTCTTTTAGCTGTTTTAGAATGATTAGCGAATAATATTTTAAAACCTTAATAAGCTCCGATTCTTAAACTCACAATATAAAATTATTGTGAATAAGTGTATTTTAGTTTCAATTTCCAAATTATGAAATTCAAGATATGTTTAGTTTGTAACAAATACAACATGAAATAAATGTATGATCACTTACAATTAAACAAAAGTAATCAGCAGAGATATATATAAAAAAATAATGTGGTTTGTTTTCCTTGTAATGATAATAAAGTATTAAGGCTAATTCAAAGAAAGCCAAAAACAGCAATTTTGTATCTGAAAAAATAAACTTTTTTTTGTCCATTTTATTTAAAAAATTATTAACAACATTTTTATTGACAGGAAATATATTTTCAAAATATTTAAAGTAGTAAACTGGTTAAAATTTGCATTTTATTTATATCAAAAATATAATAAACAAAAACTTTAATTCTATTTTTTTAACTGCTTATATTAAATATTATCGAACAATAAATAATTTTTATAAAATTAAGACTGTAAGAATTTATTGTGCTTTAAAATTAAATAAATATAAAAAATAAAATTCTTCATTGCTTTAATTTTCCCTACTCGGTAGAACATTATGTTGCACGTTCCTTCCAAAATTACTACAGATCAAGCTACTTAGATTACCTCATCACTTTTCAACGACCTTTTTAGACTTCTAGGATCTCATAAAATGCATACAGACATGTATTATCTACAGGCTAAAAAACAAGTTGACTGATTTACAGGCAACATAAATCTTCCTTCACCTCTTTTCTTCAATTAATTTAAATGAATGGAAATTTTTTTTAATTAAGCTGGACTAATAGTTGAAAAAATATTCTGTTGGTGTAAATATTAATCGATATGAAATACAAAGCATCCATTTTCGGAATTTTTTTTTTCTGTCTGTTTATGTTCACATCACGTAAAAACTGCTGCATTGATTAAAATAAAATTTTGTGTGGAGGTCCCTTTGAACCTTGGTTAAGATATAGAATACTCTTTTTAAGAATAATTTATTTCGTAGTTGTCATCACATTTTATTTTTGTAGATGTAAAACTTTTTACACTGTTTAAAGAGCTCCACAAGAAATATTTAGTTACAAATTTTTCTAAATTTGAATTTTAAGATAATTAGAAATGGCACGCTAGTAAACAAATAAATTTTTATGAAGAACATTTTTGTGTAAATTAAATAAATTAAAAGAAAGGGAATTTTATTAAAGATTGTTATATTTATAACGTTGAACCAGCTCTTTCTTCAAACGATGCTTCTGAAAATATAACGCTTACAAGCAAGAAACCAAAGAATCCGTCATCTTTTAAATTAGTTAAGAGAAGTTACGTGTCTACTTTTTAAGACATATTAAACATAAATATAAAAGACATTTAATATTTTTTTTCTAGACTGCTTATTTCAAATTTTTGAAATTAAAAATTTCTGTTATACCCTTCTCCACAGATGGAAAAAGGTAAATTTAAGTTTGTCATTCAGTTTGTAATTTCCACAATATCCATTTTCGGCCTCATAAGGTATATATATTCAAGTTGAAATCAACTTTGCCAAGGCACTTAATGAGCAAAAAAAAAAAATAAATAAATCAAACGATCAGACATATTTTTAAAAATTTTGATATTGAAAACTAATAAGACGGTCCACGTTTTTCGAGGCAGCAAGCAAAACAACACGCTTGCCTGTACTATTTATCACTTTTTTTAAGTAACTCCAATAACAAAAAATACAAATATATGGGGCGATAAAAAATTAAAAAATTAGAAAAAGCATCCAGAAAAAAAATTAGCGTTCGCCCATATTTTCCCAAGTTAACTTTAAGCTTTTTATAGAAAAATACGATTTTGCACCATATTTTTTTGTCATCAATATGGGCATCATTTAAAAGGTTTTAAAGAGATCGTTCAGGAAATACTAAAATTAAAAACAAAATGCTTAACCCATTACGAGCCGATGACATTTGTATGTAAAATTATTTACAGTGCTTCTTTTTTTAATTCTCTGTCACCCCAATATTTGTATTTTTGGTTAACAAAATTTAAATAATTTTTGACGTTTTTAGATTTAAAAAAAAAATCTAAGCTGCTGGTCGGTTGGTTACACCTGTTATAAATTCGGCTTGCACAGTGCTTTGTTTTAATTTGAACACACATAATTTTTTTAGTGTAATTGAATATATTTTGCGCACACTTATTCAAACACAAAGTTACTTGAATAAAATTTGAAAAGTCAAAGGTGGGGCGTTAAATTATGATGATTTTACTCCTTAGATTTGCAACATAAGCAATGAAAAACACAAACACACACAAAATCAAGTCAAAAATCATATAAGAATAATTTAATTAAATTGATTTACTTCTTGATTTTCTGGTTAAACCCACAATGCAATCGATTTTGGTAAGAAAACATAAGAAAATAAAGAAATTAACACACATACACTTTGTAAATAAATATAAAAGAGAATAATATCAATAAGATAAAATAAAATAAAAATTAAAAGAAAGGAAGAAAAATATAGATAAACATACACGAACAATATAATTTTGATGAAATTTGTGATAAATTTTAAAAATTGGGCCAAAATTTTTGTAGGTTTTAATTTAAAAATTATTATTTTTGACGATATTTTTTATTTATTTATTTCACTTCATTTTTTTAAGAATTTTTTTATATTTCTAAATTTGATTAATCATTTTAATTTTTTTTTCTTGTTGAAAATTTTGATTTTCTTTAATTTGAAATTTATTGTGCAAGAATTTTTTTCTTTTCATTTATTTTTAAGCAATTTTTTATTTATTTCTCATTTGTTTTGGTTGATAAACAAACACACACGCACACATATATATCCAGAAAAACACACTGTAGAGAACAGCAATGAAAACCAGTTAACTTGCATTTGTTTTTATATTGATTTTTTTTTAGCTTTTTGTTTGCTTGTTAACATTTATTTTTATCACTCCCTTAAGCCACAATCAACTCAAACTTTTTCGCTTCCTTTTTAACAACAAATTAAAATAATTAATGTTTTTTCAAGTTTTAAGTCACAAAGCTTAACACTTTTTTTTATTGATTTTTTCACATTCACCTTTAAAACTTTTTGTAAATATATATTTTATTGGCCCGTACCCGTCATAAGTACATCGACAAAACTTGTACATAAACACGCTCACCCGTCTATCACCAGAGCAAAACACAAACTAAATTTTCTCATTAAACAAATAAATGGAAATAAATTTTCTTTTAACCACACAGTTGCCTTAAAAGGTATTTAAAAATATTTTATCCATTTACATCTTTAAATATTTTGATTTAAGAAATCATGATCGATCAACACTAAAAATATTTTGTTTAATATCTTAATTCCTATTTAAGTTGTATTCTATTTTTTTACAGTCACATTACATTAAGCTTAATATTTTGTTGCAGTAAGAAAACATTTTTTTTTGTATTAAGCCAAATAGTACATATAAGCCAACCGTGTTTTCTGTATTTCCTTTTTATCTATAATGTAAGGTTGCCGTATTGTATGATTAGTTGTCAAACTGGCGATTTTAAGACAAAATTTGACTTGGGTATTTAACAAATCTTAATTCCCAATAATGTAGTGTGAAAAACGCTTACGTTTTAAAAATTCGTATTACAGAGGGCTAACATAAAGTATTACAGCTTTAACAAAAACTCCAAAATAAAACGACGTTATTACTCAACCCTTATGTAAGCAAATTACGGTCAAAATTCTTTGCACTTTCCCGAAGTGCATGCATTTATTATTTATTTAATTTTTCCGACATTTTTGACAATCATGGAACTTACAACATTGCTTAAAATGAAAAATTTTTACGTGCTTAAAAACAAGCACAAAACACACACTGAATTGTGATATCCAGCATGCCAAAAATTGGAGTTTTCTTCTTTCTCATCCAGCATAGTTTACAAAAGATATATTAATACATATTCATAGATGCTACCATAATGATGATTGAGATTTTTATTTATTTTTTTTTTTTTTTTTTGGATGACAGTGTACGTTGAATTTCCGCAAAACTTAAGAATATTTCATAAAACTTACAATGATGGATAAAGCTCAACTTCTCGTGAAATACTATCAACCATTGTGCCGTTTAAAATTTTTTAATAATTCATTTTGGTAAGTAATATTGAAAACAGAAACGCGTTTAAACCGTTTGTCAAATAGTTTTCTAGGCTGGATAACAAAGAGTAAGTCTGCATTAAACTTTTTGGAAAATTTTATATTTATTTTTATTGGTCAAATTATTTTATGAAAAAAAACTACAACCACTGGTTAAAGTGTTAAAGGCCATGCCCAAGGTATTATTTTTTCTAACTTTATGCATCAGACGCGTTATCAAGTTTTCAATGTATCTTGTACTCTGAAAAAAAAAGAATCTATTTTTCATGAATGTGCAGAACACGAGTTATGTACCTTCACCTTAGATGTGGATAAGAATATAACTTACATATGCCTAACTTCGTCGGCTTAATGAACGAAAAGCGTCTGGGTTACTATATCGTAAAACAAAGGATGTGTTTATAATATTTATATAAAATCATATGATTTTTTGCTCTACTAAAAATATATATAATTCGTTAATTAAATTTTATCATTATTTTATTATTTTTTATCTAAAATCCAAAGAGAACATTTTTGAAATCAGTATTGCTAATGGTTAAATGAAAAAATGATTTATATCACGTAGAACTTTAAATATATTTGATTAATAACAAAAAACATATTGTTTCATTACATTAAGTTTTTTAGATTTTTGTTCGATATTTTACTGATCTGGTAATTATATAAAAAATAAAGCCGTGAATACACTATAATAAGTGCTGACAACTAAATGCCATTATTTCAACAATATTCAACACGGAAAATGATCCATATTATAGAGGTATATTATTTATACTAAATTTTGGTAGATAAACTATTTGGTTACTTGCAAAAATGTTCACAAAACACACTAATAAAAAATAGGCTTCGACTTGATTTTAGGCTATTGTATTTGGAAGACGTATAAAACCACGCATGCCTAACAAGATACTTAAAACTATTTTTTACGGGTTAACTGTTTTTTAAATATTACATATCTTCTGCGTACGTTTGCTTGAATAAATAATTGTTGTGTCCTTGGTTTATCAGGCGAATTGGAGAAAATTAAAAATGTACAGTATATTCAATTTAAACTTATTAGAAACACCCTGTCACGGATTCATTCAGAGCCGCATTAAGTCTACATATTAATTTTGTTTGCATAATGCAACTCTGAAACTGTAAGTCTCCGACGAATAATGTCGAAAATGGAAACGACGACCAAATATGAAATAACGCAGTACTGTGAAAAACTCTAATGAAAAAAGTCCTTTGAATATTTGCTTTGCAATTTTCAATGGGAAATTTTACAATTTTATTCATTTTATTGAGTGAAAAAATATTTAGTTGAATATTGTGATAAATTATTCGTAAATTATTAAATTCATAGAGTGCAACAATCCGTATAAAGATAAAACAAAAAGACCCATTTTAAAAACTTCTTTTGGTAAGGAAATCAATAAACGTAAAAGAACAATGTAAAAGTAAATGGTGGACTAAAAAAATTACGGCGGACAAAATATTCAATTAAATTTTTTCGAAACACAAATGCCAAAAAAATAATATACAATAAATCATGTAAATAAAAATAATCCTCAAAGAAACAATGCAATAAAATTGTTTAAAAAATAATTTGTCAAAGTTTTAAACAGTGTAAATTTAAAAATAAACAAAGAAAATTTCTTCGAAAATGGAAGATAATAAAACTTGTTCATTCTTTATTATTTTTTTCCCCGAATTGTGATTTTTCATTCTTGTTCTGTGCCTTTTGTTGAGTTTTATGCCGCATCCTCTTTGCCCTTCAATCATACTCGTTAAAATTTTTTGTTTGCGGCATTCATTGAAATTCAACCCCAAAAAAAAGTCAGAAAAAAGCTATTTGAATAGAATTGCCTACCACCCCGCGGAGCTCCAACTTTAAAAATTAAGCAGATTTAGTTCTTCATTATGTTTGCATGTGCATATGCATGTAAGAGTAAGCGTGAGATAACGAGTGTGTAAAAGAGATGCCCAAAGTTGTTTGGCTAGTGGTAAATGGAAACAAAATTATAAAAGCGAAAATGAGATTAAAACATACGCCGAAAAACAAAGAAGAAAACAAAAATAAAAAGGAATGATTGTGTGATGTAAGGAAAAATACTAAACTAAAAGAACTGTTGGATAAAAATAAACCATGAAAGAATACAGGTGAAAAATTACAAATGAATAATGAAAAAAACACACGCTTGCAATTTTTAGTAGTCTGAGAATGATTTCATATATTGGCTAAAATTATTACTATTTTCTTAAACTTTTTGCATTATATTTATAATTTTTTGTGTAATACCGAAGATTTGAGTAATATAATGTAAATTATAAAGACTTTCATCCGGTTTACTAAAAATGCTAAATATAAATAAAATAAATTAAAATTGATATATTAATACAAATATTCAATATTTCAATATAAGAAAAAATAAAACAAGCAAAAATAAATAAATTTTATTTTATAGAAGCAAATTCTAACTCTGTTAAAGCACGTTAGTTGTCTTAAGGATATTAAGAAATTTTTATTCTTAAAGCAATCAAAATTATTACATACACTATAACGAAAAAAATCACAAGTAAAAATAAAAAAAATAAAAAAAAAACAAAAAAACAAAAAAGAAAAAACAATTTCAGTCTTAAAAGAATACCTGATTTAATGCATTTGGAGTTCACTTTTGCACTCAATGTCTTTTTAAATGAGGTAAAATTTAGTACTTTGTGAAGCCACCTCGACTTTTTTAAACCGCCGCACCACATTGAGGAATGCGTTTGACATGCCTATTGGTATACCGTCCCAAATGTCCTGCATTCTGATCCAAAGGTCTTAAATGCTAGTTGCAGGTGATTCATAACTTCCCAGTCGTCTTTTCAAATTGACCATAAGTTTTCGAATTTATTGAGATCTGGGCTTTGTGCTGGCCGTACTATTGTGGTAAATTTTTCATTTGAAAGCCAATTCTTCACTAATTTTGATAAATGCTTTGGGTCACAATCCTGTTAAAAGACGATATCCTCTTCAAAAAACTCTATTTGATCTATCGCAACTAGTAAATTTTTATGTAGCGTGTTAAAGTATATTTATTTATTATTCCTTCACCAAAACCAAGAAACCAACAGCATTTTCCGAGAAACACCTCCAAACCTTTAGAGACCGCGTATCATGTTTAATTAGTTCTATAAACTTCTTGCTTTTCCAGTATTAGACCCAAAAAAGACTAATGCCATCTAAGTTGAAACGATTTATTTTTCATTCGTCTGACAATAGAACGCGTTTCCAGTCGTCAATGATTTGATGAGGATTCTTTGGCTTTTTTGCAGGAAAGCAACCAACACTTCTAAATGCACGCCGCACAGTCCGTACATTAGCTACACAATCAATACTTTTACTTGGCTCTTTCGGTGTTTTTGCTTTTCCGGCCATATAACTCGCATCAGCAATAGTGCTAACATCTTCTGGCGGCTAATTCTGTCATGTTGACTGGGTATATTCTTATTTTTCTTAATTTTCAGTACTAATGATTGTGAAATTTCGAGCTCTTCTAACTTCTGGTGTAGATTTTCCTATTAGAAGCAATCTTTCAACCTCTAAGTTAATTTTGTTGTTGCGCTATTGCTTGCTTAAAACAATTAAAGAATTATGTAGTCAACACGGCAAACGAAATCAAATAAGTAACTTTAACTATTTATACTGGAATATACCGTTACACTTTTTCCATTTTTATATTTCTCACCCTAAATTGTAAAATTGCAATGAGAGCAAAAGTGAAGACTATAGTTTATCTAAAAAAATCTCCAAAAATTTTTGGAATAGGTTTTATTGTTGTTGCTTATCAATTAATTTGTTTTCCAAAAATAACAGTAACAGTACTTATTATCATACAGATTTGTAAGCCAATAGAAGAACACTAATTTTAAAAATTTAGGCAGTTTACAGTCGATTCCTTTAAGGTTGGTTTAGGTCAGCTGAGGAATACAAAAGATTTCTAGACCACAAATATAAAAATACTGGAACTTATATATTTAAATACAATTAGTTTTGAATTTGTTCGGTTTTAAAAATTTGTTTTCATACGTGTTCAAAATTTTTTTAGTACTTTTTTATTTTATTATTTTTAAATTAGATGCTTTAACATTTGTATCTTTTGTTTCACTACGAAATGACATAGTTTTACGAAAAAAATGTATTCTATATGAACAAAGGTATTGAGGGACCCACAAAATTTTGTTCAAATCCATTTAGTAGTTTTTTCAACATCAAAATTTAAAAAAAAATCATGTACGGAAATGATCCCGTTACAGTTTATTATATGTATAGATCATTGTTTAGTTGACAACGAATAATATACAAGAACTACTCAAAACTAAACTAACATTATTTTATAACTTTGGCCAGTAATGAAATACTTTTTATAACCTCCCAGTCGAGTCTTTGAGCTAAACTAATTGCTAATTTGTAATAATTTTTTGGCTTTAAATCTTTTTTATACATAAGTATGCACTAGTAGTGTTTTTCTTAACACAAAAGTTATTCTGGTGTCATACCTTTCGGTGAAGACCGTCGGCCCAAACGTACCAAATAAACAGCCAGTGACGACGGAACAAATCCGATTAACTTAATACAAAAGTTATTCTTAATAATTTTAATTGCTCTTTCAGATGACATTACCAGATACTTTTATTTTATTTGGGAATTTTAAAATAGATTTATGAATAAATTTTATTTAAAATTTATAGGCTTAAGTGTGTGAATATTTAGCATAATTTAGCTCTAGATTATTTATGCTTTTTAATAGCTTGACAATGGTAAAAAATATTACATCTTGCCTGCTAGACTATTTTATCTTCTTTTGTATACATTTTATTAAACTCTTAATATATTATTGCTGTTTAGTTTAGGCTAATAGGGTATAAACTTTTTAATTTCTAAAACTGAACAAATTAAAAAAATAAAGATTATCTTTGCTAATAAATAAATTTTATTTTTATTATAAAGTGTTATAAGTTATTCCCATACGTTTATTTTTTCATTTAAAAGAGTAATATAAAATCCTTCAGAGTCCAATTAATCTATATTACAAAGAAAATAATCCCTGAATATAACAAAAGAACTACCTTTTTGTGTTATTCAAAAAAAAAAAAACACGCCAAATAAATGTTATTATACTTATATACTAAATGCTTGTACTTCAATTATATACATATATAATAAATAACCTGATTATAATAAATAACTTATTTTAAAAGATCACCATACGAACTTCTATGCCCAATTTCTAAGTACTAAACAAAACAGCTCTGAGTTTTTTTGACAATCGCATTGCAACCCTATTCTATAGTGCAAATTTTGTTTATGAACAAAAATGTAAAACAAACATTGAAACAAAGAAAAACCAAGTAAAGACGAAAAGTAAAAAGAACGAGTAAAAAGTTTTCCATTTTCAAAGAAAATTTATTTCAATCATTGACGTTTTTCATGGAAAAAGAGTTTAACTGCTTAAACAAATGTGAACGAGTATGTGTGTGTTTGAAAGGTGAACTTTGAAAACTATTAAGTGAAAAAGAAAAATGAAGAAAAAGAAAATCGAGTAAAATATGCGTAGTAAAAAAAATTCCTAATTATTTCTATTTATAACAATATAAATTTAAATTCGAATAAATAAAATATTTTGAAAAACGTAAAATCATTCACCAGAAAAATAATTAAAGAAGAAACAACTTTTAAGTGATAAACTAGAAAATAAAATGGATATAAATCAGTACAAAACAGAAATGGAAAACATTAATTTAAATGAATGTGAATTAATGAATTAAATAAGAGAAGGAAAAAAAACTCTAAACACGCTTCATTTTTTACCGTAAATTAAAAAATTTTCGTATGAAAATTATTTTGCAAAACAACAAATAGAAAAACAAAAAACCAAATGCTACAATTAAATCATTAAAATATTTTTTAAATAAAAAACAAAATCGCAGAAAATAAAAATATGGATGGCTCTAATGATACAAGTGGAGGTTTATCTTCGCGCAGTCTTCCCTCATTATTTTCAATAAGCAATGGTTCCTCAATGGCTTCTAAGGACTTAGAAGGCCTAATGGCCATGAATGACAGTGCATTGTCTCAACAAATCGAATTTATCTTACAGGATGCTCCCATGGAGCATGACGATGACGACGACGATGAACATCATCATCATCCAAGCAATCATCAAGTAATTTATCAACACCAAGTGACTCCCAAGTCTGCCAGTGAAGTGGGTCATCAACAAATGGATACAGAAACCAGCAATTCTCAGGGGGCCATATCATCGACTGCAGCTTCAGATAAAACGATAGCAGCTGCCATTTATAAAATACAGACCCCACCGAATTCAAATACACCAATAACGAGCGCTTCCGATTTAAGTCAAACCAGTCAAGATGCCGAACAGTCCATAATTGGAACCACAAAGGCAACACATCATACAACTTCTGTTCAACAGCAGCAGCAACAACAACAACAACAACAACAGCAGCGTCGTACGCAACATCATTTCCTTAACGGCCGTGGTATCATCGTACGTTCGTCAGATTTAAACAATTATAATTCTCTGCCATTGTCTGCAGCCGCCTCAATGGATCATCATTCATTGGAAACTGAGGACGATGAAGAAGATCCGGAATTAAACGACGAAAATTTGCAGGACATCGAAGAGGAAGCCAAGGCAGCAGAAGCAGATGAGGAGCCTCCGCACTTAGATACCTCACAGATCAAAGTTGAAGCCATGGAGGTGCAGCCTAATGACATTACTCCTCGACTGGCCTATACTAGTGCTGCCACTACTGTAACCACTACCGATGCCGATGGTCAGCCTACGCAATTGGTTCTACCTGCTGGTTCATTGGTTAGCACCGGCACACGAACCGTCACAGTGCCAGTTTCAGAAGCATTAGCTCATCTTCAAAGGCGTTCCGTATTTATTAGCAATGGACTAGCTAATGTAGGTGGCACTACTTTAGTACGCATGCCTGCAGTGCTGAGTCGTAACGGCTCTATGGCTGTCCTGAATGTGGTTCAACAACAAGTTGGTTCAAATGGCCAAACAACACAACTAATCTTACAGACAGCACCAATGGGAAGCAGTTCTAGTGCTACAGGAACTCCTATAATGGTAACTACAACACAGCAACCGCAACAACAACAGCAACAACATCAACAGCTTTTAACAGATAATACAGGGAACTCTTCTCCAATTTCCACATTAACGCCAACTTCAAATGGCCATCAAATATTAGCAAATGCTTTAATGACCAATCAACAAGCACAAATTCAACAAGCACACCACCAACAGCAACAAACATCTACAATAATGACTCCTAATAACGGCTCAACTACGCCCAACTCATCATCATCATCCACATCTTCGTCGGCGTCCTCTGCAACAAATGCTGGCCTATCAACAGCAGCAACGACAACAGCTAGATCAACTCCTCCCCGACCGTCATCAGCATCGTTAAATCCGAACCAACAGCACCCTGTCGCATCAACTTCAGCTCAAGCTCAAGCTGCTTATATTCGCAATACAGCTTCAACCTCGCCACCGTCATCCTCTTCATCCGCTTCACCATCTTCCACCTCGACGCCAACAGGTCCTGGTGCAGGTGCTGGAACAATTTACCAGTGCATGGAATGTGTTGAGAAATTCGACAACAAAGAACTTTTCGAAATTCATCGTTCTGGTCATGCCAACAACATGAAATGCGCTATTTGCAACATGGTTTTGAAATCTTTGAAAAATTACGAGAAACACTGTCTTCGCTGCAAACCGTACGAATGCCAAATCTGCGGTCGTGTCGTTCGTTTTCGTCCCAACTTTATCAAACATATGCGAGTCCATACCGGACAACAGTCCGAACGCCATAAGTACAAGTGCGAAGTATGCCACAAGGAATTTATGAGTTTTGAATATTTTAAAGTCCACAAAAAGATTCACAATGAAAATGTTAACCTGACTTGTGAAATATGCGGCAAACAGTTTAGTGCTTTGGCATCATTGCGGGGACACTCAAAATTGCATTCAGGCGTTAAGTTGCATAAGTGAGTAAAAATTGTTATAATTACTGTTTAATTATTTTGCTCATTAATGTTTTTAACAATTTCTTTTCTAAATAAATTTCTTTTTATGTTTATTTATATAATTTTTTTTAATATTATTGCAGATGTGAAGTTTGCGGTAAAGGTTTTGGCCAACGTTACAATCTTAAAATTCATGCCCGTACTCACACTGGCGATTTTCCATTCGAGTGCAAAATTTGTAAAAAGAAATTGCACACTCAATCATCGTTGCAAACCCACATGCAGGTCCATCAACGTGTTCAAACGTCTCAAGCAACCTCGACTATAAAGTCAACAGCAACAAGCACCACTACGAGTGGCAACACTAGTTCCAGTAGCAGCGCAAGCAGTGCTCACAATTCGCCTACTTCGACCATCATTAAAATGGAACCCCAACTTTCAGTATCTAGCCCACTTGAAAGGCCCAGCACAAGCAGCAATTTATTACTAAGCCAACACTCACTACATGATGATTTAGACGAAAACTCTGCCATGAGTGATGGACCTAATTCTTTGAATGGTCAACAATATGTAAATACTAGTTGTGTTAAAAACACAATTGAATCAGCCACCGGCGATGATTCATCCGAATCATCGAATACATCTCAAGAACAATTGCGACAGACTAGACAACTTTTATTAAATGGGGCCACACCAACACGAGCCATTGTGATTAATAACTATTTGCATAATAATGATAATAAAGGTGTCGACACTCTCTTGTCGCAAACTTCACAGCCGCAACATCATCAGCAACATCATGCTCAAGTTATACGCCACAATAATAGCAGCAATAGCAATCACATTACAAGCAGTAGCACCAGCAACAGTGCATTACAACAGCAGTTGATGCGTAAAACTCCTATTATACATTCGACTGGTGGCGCAACATCATTAACAAGTTCAGTATTTGCCAGTGCCATTCAGCATAGAGGTAAGAAAGTAAAAATATGGTTTAGTCTTTTCGTTTTTATTTTCAAATACAAATTATTACAAATAAGAAATTTATAACAGCAAAATTTGTTTTAAAAAAAGTAGTCAAAGTAAAATTAGAAAAATAAATAATTTTTGTGTTTTCTTTAAGGCACTTCACCGTCTCCATCGCCCTCTTCTTCATCGACATCATGTTCCTCTTCAGTTGTGGTCTCCAAGTCTGGGGTACCCCTATCACTGGCTTCGGCTGCCCTAGGTTCCTCATCGATAATACGCAGCACACGTGATCATGATGCGAGCCTCAATGGTCATCATAATCAACATCATCACAATCACCACCAACGCAATAACCACCGAAATCACCACCGGCGCCGTCATCTGGCCGATATGGATGATGACGATGATGATACGAATTTACATCATCCGAATGTCAATAATGGCCGTCACTTCGATGACGACGATGATATCTTAGATGAGAAATCTTCCCCGTCCCTGGCTACTACAGCCATTAAAACCGAACCGAATTTCTATGTCTCTGGTGATAATTCCAATGAAATGTTGATCAAAGAAGAGGTCGTATTCGATGATGCCTCTGCCAATTCGCCTCACTCGCCACCCAGTTCGAAATTTGGCATGTCCAATTTCGATAATGATCTCGATCATCATGTTGACTTATCGCATTCGTTACCCACCTATGGGTATCTATTGGACCAGCACTCAATACCCGACACAATACCAACTCAACTATACGCCGACGATGATGACTTTCGATTAGATCACAATTCACTAGGAGCTTTACACAATAATTCCTCATCGACTACGGACGGCGATTATATCAAGAAGGAGTGGAGTTATGGCACAAGTTCGAATTACACAATAAATGGCAAATTTGATGATGATAGCAATGCCCTGTGCGACGCTGCCAATTTCATTTACAATTGATTCGAAGATAAGCAACCACCGTCATCGGTATTAGTTGATGCAACCGCCACACGATAACAGAATAACAAGGTGAAGTTTTAATGTAATAAATAATATTGAATCCTGGAATCCTTGTGCTGGTTAGAAAAATAATCTCTTCTTTTTTTTTTTTGTTTTTGTTTTTTTTTCATCCAACCACACACTGATTCCTTTTGTTAGAGATAAAACATGAACATGTTTTTTTTTTTTTGTAACGAAAAATATAAACGTGTAAAAATATAAAAAAAAAACAAAAAACAAATGCCAACAAATTTACTAAGTATTGAAAACAAAAACATTAAATGAAACAAACCACAAGCACATTTAATTATAAAAATAATTTTAATTATTAATCTTAAACAAAATCATTATTTAAAAACAAAACAAAAGCTCTAAATGGATTTTATACTAAAAAGTGAGAAATGAAAATTGAAAACTAAAAACAAAACGACTCAAGTCCAAACGTTTTTATTTTGGATTTTGATTAAGTTAAAGGATTTTAAACTCCTCCTCGCATACAAAAAAATCAGAAATAAAATAAACGAGCAACTGACTTTTCTCTTTTACGTTAAGTAACAACAGTCCTACATTAAACCAAACTTGTCTGGACTTTTTTCAAAACAACACAAAAACAAGAACAAAATATGAAAGAGGTTGGTTCTGCTAAATGACTTTTTTTCTGTTAAAATTCTTATGATTTAAAAGTAGTTGTTTAAGATTTATTTTTGCTTTCTTTAAATTATAATATACAAACGCATATACTTACGTTTATATAAAAGTACGTATATAAATTATTTTTTTTTAATTTAAAAATTGTTTAATGATATTTAAACATACATTTTTATTACTAGAATATGTAAACAAATTTAATTCTTTTGTGTATGTGTGTGTGTGTGTGTCTCTGTGTATGTGTAATTAATTAATTGTTTAATTTGATGTTTTAATTTGTGTAATTTTTAAGCGTCATAAATGTGAAATTATTTTGTAGTTTTATTATTTAAAAATAAAAAGTTATTTTCTCTTCTTCACTTTTTTCTTAAAAAAAAAAAAAAAAACTCAACAGTGTCTCTTGTCCCCCCACCTAAGCCAATCTCCCTTCTTTTTGTTTTCTAACTTTAAGGAGACAACAGCAGAAACAGCATTGATTAATTTTTAAGGTTTAATAAATAATTTTTAAGTTTTCTTTACTATAAATATTATTATTATTATTTAGAATTTATTTTTATTTTTAATTTAAATTGTATATACATATATTTAATTGTGTGTATGTTAATGTCTTAGAATTTTCAATATACACATTCATTTAAAAATTAACTCGAAATAATTTTTTTTCTTTTGGTGTGTTAAAATATAAAAAAAAAACTTAAAGCAAAGAAAAAAAAAAATATTGTTGCCCGATGAATGCATGTTAAATTTAAATATAATTATTTATATTAAAAAAAAAAATTAAACAAAAACGAATCATATTATATTCTAGAGTAGTTTAAAATTATAAAAAGTAGGATGTTAATATAATTATCATCATCATGCTCATCATTATCATCATCATTAAAATACATAAATAAAATTTTCATTTCATTTAAAAAATAAGTTAATAGAGAGAAAAAAAAGGAAATAATTTCTTTTAACTTTTAAATATTTAATTTTATTGTTATAAATTCCCTCAACAAAAGTTTTGTTTATTAAAGGATTTACCAAGGCAAATAAATATACAGAGGAAGCGATGGCGAATTCATTGATTCTCGCCGTCAGCCTGAATGTCAAACTACATATAAAAAAATAGTATAAAGATTTTTTATATATGGAGTTTGACATCGCTTCCACCAAGGCGAATCGATTACCAGGTGGCAGCGTAGGCGAATTCAGTATTTTTGCTGGCGTACACCACTGTCAAACTCCATATATAAAAAAATTTGTGTATATTTTTTATATATGGAGTTTGACAGTCGTGTATACCAGCAAAAAATACTGAATTCGCCTACGCTGCCACCTGGTAATTTATTCGCCTTGGCTCCCACCGTATATTATTTCGCCATGATATTCACAGTATAAATTTAAAAAATCCCAGTGCAATATTTATATTTTAATTTTCTTGCCTAAAACATTTAAATCAAAGTTTTCCTTTTGAAATAAATTTAACTTTTAATAATTTTTTCTATAGCACTTTAACATAAAATCACCAACTTAATGTGATTATTTTTTACAATTTGTATTGATTTCTTTTTTCTTTATTTCAAGAAGTGCAATCTTAAGTTTGCTTTTCTTTATCTTTCTATAAAATAGAAAATATATTTTTGGCATCATTTATGTAATTTTGTTTTTAATTACATCTTTCTCTCAATCGTTTTTTTTTTCTTTTTAACAAATAGTTATGGACAGAAATTAGCGCTCACTTTTAAATATTTTAAACTAATTGCAAGAATTTTTGAACCTTTTTTCTTTTGCTTTTTTTCTAGCAAATTACGAAATTATAAGAAACACCTTGACAGACAGTCGTATTCTGAAATCCACACGAAGGTTTGTTTCACTTTCGTATTTGCAAGTCATTTTTTATATATAAAAAAAAATTATAGCAAAAATGCTTTGAAAAATATATTTGATTTTTTTTAATAGCTCTGGTACTGTTGTCATACCTTTCGCTGAAGACCGTCGTCATTGCCAGTTTATTTGGTACGTTTGACAAGAGCTTGCGATGTGAGAGCCGCGTTTTGCTAAGTACTCGTCAAACGTACCAAATAAAAGCCAGTGACGACGGTGTTCACCGAAAGAACTTAATAGCTCTAATACCCCAAATTGTAATTGTAGTGGGAACGTAGTTCCTTCTTCTCAGCATTACTTTTCGAATATAAAGCCTTCTTTAATAAAATAACAAGCATTTTTCCTAATGCCATTTTTGAAAAACTTATCGCATCGAAAAAGTGTCTCACAGCTCTTGTTTAAATTTTAACTTGGAGTTTGGCTTTAAAAACGATAGCAAGAGATCTGAAAAGCTCCAAGTTTGATTATAATTTAATGATGGGATCATCATTCTAAGCACACGTCTTTTGCGGCCTACCTACTTTAAAATTAATATTCAAATTTAATCTCGACAAAATGAAACTTTAGATGTGAAACAAAAATGAAATTTCAAACTTTTCAGTCTTGTTAATCTTGAAACACAAAATTGTAAAATCATTCCTTGGTTTTAGGCAACCAAAGTAGAATTTTGCTTTTGTCTCTTCCCCTTCTTATTTGACTTCGTACATTTCTTGTATTTTATATTATGTGAATTTAAGAAAAAATATTTTCAGTTTTTGTTATTAACTTTCTTTTGGCGACTAAAAACCTTTCATAATTTCAAAGGATTTTCAATATCATTTTTTTTTTAATCTTTATTTAAATTTTCTTTTCTAATTTATTAAGTACAAGGTTAGTTTTATTGAATAAGAATATTGTTTAAATTTTTTGTTTTCAATATTTCGCCACACCGTTGGGTGGCATCTTTTTAACAGAAAACAAAATTATTTTAATAGTTTTTTTTTTTTTTTTTAATATATTCAAATGAAAAAAAACAACTAAAATAATTTTGTTTCCTGTTTCCTAAAGGTGCCACCCAAAAGTGTGGCGAAGTTTAAAAAAAAAAAAAATAAAAATATAAACAACATTTTTTGCTTTTGAAAAAACTGACCCTTTGCTTAATAAATTATAAAATTTAAAAGATTGTGGTAAATTATTTTTTTCGAATATTTGGTTAAATTAAAAATTATTTCTTAAAAAGTATTTTTTTATGAATACGTACTTTTTACAAGCAGGTGTCATGACATTAAAGCAACTGGTGCTAACGACGAATTGCGCAAGGCACTACGATTTTGTCATCAAAGATTCTTGTGTAAATTCGACAACTGAAACTTAATTAGGATAAAATTCGGCATTCGATATCGAACGAAATTTTTATTTAGAATTTATGGGAAATTCTTTCTGATATCGAATGCCGTAATTTGCTGCCTGAATCCAATCAAAAGGTTTTAAAAAATCAAATAGAATACAATAAAAAATATTAGCATTTGAATTAAACACTGTCATTCCAGAAAAATAGCTTTTCAAAACGTTTTGCTATTTTCTCTCTCACAACACGATTTGTAGTTCAGAGGAATTTGTATTTTTAAAATAATATTTAACATGTCTGGCTTTTATAATTTTTATAATCACATAAACTTTTGTAAAGAAGCATTTAAAATAATATTTTTTTCTAAGTTTCCAAAGTTTCCAAAGATTTCAGTCATTTTGTGTTATTTCGATTTTTCCGAGAGAAGATATATAAAAATGTATAAAAATATTTTGCTTAAACTGAATGATGCTTGACTTAATATTAAATTGAATTGCTTTCATCAGAATATATTCTCGTTAGCTGCTTTTATTTTCTTTTTTGGAAAAATTTACATCATCATTTAATTTTATCTAAAGTAAATTAAATTTTATTATTTAATAAATTTATAAATAAATGTTTATACTCGTATTTATATATTTAGGCATGGTAGTGTAGTGAACATAAAACATATTTATTGCAATCATTTGTTGTCCACATTATTTAGCGATTTATAATTATTTGCTTAAACACTTAACAAAAGCACGTAATTAATTTTTTCTCGTTTGTAAAAAGTAGAAAAAAATAGAGAAGTAAAACATTTAATAAACAATTGAACAAAATAAATATAAAAATTAGAAAGAAAAACACAATAAGAAATAAATTAATTGAACATTAAAATTAAGCATTTTAGTAAAATTGAAATTTGTCTTAATGAAAAGAAATTTTAAATAAATATTTATTAAATAAATAACATGAGATTAAAAACAATATTAATAGTTATTAGTAGTAGTGAATAAAAAGTTAGTAGTCAAATATAGAATTTAAGAATTATGAAAAAAGTATCTCAAGTCAAAGATTTTAGAAAAAATTTTAAGTTCGTTTTTTTTTATAAATTTCTCATTTTTTTTTTAAATTTTTTTCTAACTTTTTGGCAGCTTGAATAGTGTGCAGTTTGTTGATTTTCTTATAATAATTGTATATAATTATTTAATTAAGTTAAAATTAATGATTATTGAAATATAAACAACATCCATCTTTCATTATCATATTCCAATTGTAACATGCAAATTTATTATTTATTTTTAAATTTTGTTTTCTAAAGGGTTGTGAAGAAAGAAAACTTTTTCAGATATTTAGTCATGTTCTGAATTCCACACGTAATTTTCACTTTGTATTTTTCAACGAATTGTTTTTGTAAACAAATTTTATTTTATAGCGACTATGTTTTGGAAAATGTGAAGTGAAAATTTCGTGTGGAGTTCAGAAAATGTCTGGATAAATGTTGTTTTTTTTTTCAGTTTCAATCTTTCAAACAATTAAAACCAAACTTGGAATCGTTTAAAAGTACAATTTTCGATTTTATGATGTTTGTCATGTTATAATCTTCATATCGAACATTGTTTTCATTATTGGCAATTTGCCAGTGAAGTTTAAAAATGAGATACAAAATCCAAAAAGAAGAAGAAGCCTTTAACAAGACTGCATTCAGACACGCAAATTATATTTCGACAAAGTTTTGTTAATTTTCTTTTAAACTTTGTTTGGTGGTTCAGACCCAAAAACTTTCCTTTTACAAATTTTGTTACCGTTTGTTTGGTCGCTTTTAATTTTGTATAAGCGACGAAAGAAAAACAAAGCAACCTTAGGAGTACATCAAAGTCAAAACTTTGCAAAGTAAAATTTAAATCTCTAAATGGGCTCCAAAGAAATGAAAAAGGCGCATTATCAACCTTAAAAATTCGACTTAAAATCTCAAATCAAAGATTATAAAAATTAAAAAAAAAAACGATTTCATTCACGGAGTGTTAGACTGCAACCAAACAACCATTAGTCCTCGTCCACACCTTGCAACTTCTGTTGCGCAATTCTTACGTTTGTAGGTGAGAGAGAATAATCAAATAGAGACGGGTAAATTGTTTCATATATTTGCAATTCTCTTTTGTTTTCTCATTCGTCTAAGAAATCAAGAACGAAATTGCAGAAACAAAATTTGATTGTGTGAACACAAATTAAAATTTTAAAAGAGAATTTAAAAAAATTAAGAAACAAAAATTGCATGTCTGGACGGGGATTTATTAAACATTTTTTTAATATTCCTATAATAATCACAGGTCCTCTGACATGTAAAATATGTTTACGTGGCACATAAAGCTCTTGTGCTATGTTTTCCACAACACGATCCCCCCGCTCTTAAATGGAAAATTTTTATTTCTTATAAATCCTAAAATTTTATAAGGAATATATGTAACTAACCTATGAAAAATTGTGTGTTTTATTAATTAAAACCAGGGGGCAAATTATCGATCGAAATTAATATTTTAATTCTATTTAAATTTCGATCGATATCGAGTGCCGTGATTTGCCCCCAGGGTAGTTGAGAACATGCTGTTGCTGGCCTAAAAGGAATTAACTCTAGATTAAATGGAATACAAAATTTAAAAGTAAATTTTCCAGAAATAAAAATGTGTACTGTTTTGTACTTGAAAAGTACTTTTTCAAAAAATCTCATTTCAAATAGAACATTTTTAAACAGGATTGAATTTACTATTTACAATGTTTTCAAAATATTTTTTAAGGTAACTTTCCAAAAACTTTTATCTTAAAGGTACGTACCCTTCCCCGGCATTTTTTTTGAAAGGGTACTTTTACTTTTTGTTTAAAGGGTACTATTTATTAAAAGGTACTTTTAATAAAAAATCACATTTTTTTCATTAAAATAACTTTTAGTCACGTATAATTTCATAACTAAAATTTCTTAAAAGTACTTTTTTGAAAAAGGCTCATTTCGAATTAGGTACTATTTAAAAAAAAATACTTTTTAATAATATTTTTTAATTGTAAGGTATTTTTTTCAAGGCTATTTAAAATTATTTAGGTACCATAAAAATAGTACTATTTTCAAATGGTTTTTTTTCGGAATATTTATGCAGAAAAAATTTAGTACTTTCTTTTTTGGTTAAAGTGTGTTATAATTATAACACAATTTAAATTTATGTCAATAACATTTAACTTTTTATTATTTTTAAGATTCAACTAAAAATTGGTTGGGGTAAAAAATTTAAAAAATCAAAATTGTTTTTAAATTAATGAACAAAAAGTATTAATTTCTTTTGAAAAGTAAAACTCAAATTATATTAAAAATTTTCCATTAATCTTTTCAAATCAGAAAATAGCTTGCATTTATTATTTATTTATCTTGACTTTTATATCACTCTCCTAAAAATCATTCATGTTTAATTAGAGGTAGAGGGAACAAAAGAGAATATTACAGATCTTTGAAATTTTTAATTGTCCTTCTTCCCTTTTTGCCACAAAATTGTTTAATAAAAAACTAAAATTTTTTTCTCTTAACAATATAATTGATAACATTTTATTTTTTTTTTTTTACACATTTTCTTTTAATTATTGTATCAAAACTTTTAAAAAATCTAACAGGTCCTTTCTTTTCTCACCGTTCGTTCATCTGGCAACAATATTTTTTATATTTAAACAATTTAATACAAAAAAGATGACCAACTTTTGAACAAAAAATGTTTAAGCAAATCATACGCACAGATTAAAAAAAAAAATAATAAAAATAAGAAATAAAAATTAAATCAAGATCAAACAATAAAAAGAAAAATAGGCTGCTACGAATTTTATAAAAAATTATTTGTTTTAATTTTATATACACATTTACTTTTAAATATATAAATTTCCTTTTAAAATTAATTAATTTAAGAACTAAAAATGAAACATAATCTCTGAAAAAAAAAATATTGTATTTATTTTAAACTTAAACTACTTAAAAACAAAATAGAAATATAAAAATAACAACTGTGAAATACTTTTTCTACTTTTACTTATATTTTAACTAAAACTACTCATAATATTTTTTCCTTTTACTTTTACTTTTTCTTTTATTTTTTTTCCTTTTTATACCAAAGATACGAATTGTATTCGTAGTAAAAATTTTATTTTAAGCTAAAAAACCAGAACTGTTTTATTTTGATCTTTTAAAAATTTTTTTTAAAGAAATTAAAGCTGCAGTTATGATCAAATTTATAAAAACCCAGGAACTTAGTTCCACAATAAGTTGCAGCAGAGATGTAAAGAGTCAGTCAAGAATTGTTCTTATTTTCAACAGCGTTAATTTTTATTTTTTCAAATTGCCTCATTTAAACTAAATTTTAAGGGGAGGTTGGAGAGTAAGAAGTTTATTTTTTAAAATGGATGCTTATTTTTTGATTGTTTTTATTCAATGATTTTTTTTTTGGACTTTGCTGTAGGTCGCTAAAAGGTTTTTATTTATCATTGAGGACTGATGAAGGTGATTAAAGAAAAGGGCTTTGAAATTGATTTTTTTTTGTCAACATTTTTAACCAAATGATTTTCGCGCATTTTGCAGAAAATTTACTTTCAAACTTTTGAAAATTTAAATATTAAATTTACACTGATAGAAAACAAATGTGAAAAAATTGTATAAAAATGGGAAAAAACGGCAAGTGCTATCAGATAAGTTTCGTAGGCTTCCGATTATTTACATTAATAATTGATTTTTTTACTACCTAAAATTATTTTAAATCCATTATAGATGATTTCTTGTTTTTGTAAGATTTTTCTGAGCTTTTCAAATTGTTTCCTCTTTGCAATATTTCAAAATATAACAGAAAACTTTTATTAAGCCTTCAGGACGCGCTCAAGAAAGGAGATTTTTTTATTTGATAGACCACATCGTACGCAAGCCTGTTTCAGTCTCCTTGAGCAGGAAGATGTCAAGACTACCTTGGACACCTAATAACTGCTAGTATTTTAAAAGTATAAATCTCTTTTTTATACCAAACGATTTTCCTTCAAACTGTTGTCATTGACAGGGGCCTGTCTGGGAAGAGCTCGGCCACCTCAAAAAAAAAAAAAAAAAAAAAAAATAAGCCTTTCTAGAATTTTCTTTTAATGCAATTTTTCTTTTCATTAAAGGACCTTTGGCATCTTTTAGAGAAAAAATTCTTGTAACGCTCATGACTGGCCTACTGACAACAAATTTTGTTGAAGACATTTTAAAATCATTTTAATATAAAATCGAAGAAGTTGTTATTTATTTCAAGAGGATAGAAATTATTTTCGAATATGTGAGTTGCTGCAAACTCTAATAAATTTCTCTTTATTATTATTTTTTTTTTTTTTTTGTTCCAACAAAAAGAAACAAGTTTTTTCATTTCGTGAAAAAGTATTTTAAATTGGATCAGGGATAAGTAAAGTTTTTTTAAACAAAGTGAAGATCTACCAATAAATTCGAATACAGCTCTTTAATTGTTTTTATATAAATTTTCCAAAGATCTGTTAAATAAGTCATTTTGAAGTGTATTTTTAACGACGTTTACAAATATCTCAACTACTTTATATTGCATCCAATCTCGAGTTAGTCAGTCCAATCATAAGCAAAAATTACGTGTGAGTTTTTTCACTTTTCCCTATTTTTTTCTTTTATAAATTTATTACCCTCTTTATCGATTGCGGAAAGTGAAAAGAATTCTAGCGAAAAAATAAATATGAATCAATAAAGAGAAATTTAATGTAAATAAATAAAAATTCTCCCTTCAAATTACGGTGATGCCACCTTTTTTTATTTGTTTTCTCGGATTTTAAAATTGCAGGAATATTTTTAGGAAAAAAAATTTTTCGTGAGAAGGTTCACGATTGGGCTGAGTATTTTGATGACAAATTGTTTACAATTTCCTGGGAATAATTTATTTTATATTTTTATTTCTTTTTGTTTACTTATAGAAATTAATAAAAAAAAATATTGTGATTTGAAAACTATTTCTAATACAAAAAAAGAACTTTATTGATAAAATGATTTTTTTATGTATTAAAAAAAAACGACTGCGCACACATTAAAAAACCATCAAAAATTATATAAATAAAGAATAAAAAGAATTTACAAGGATATTAAAATAAAACAAAAGAAAAAAAATTAAATTTTAACTTTTTTTAAACAAAATTTATTGTATAATTTTTTCTCGAACTGCACAAAAATTAAAAGAAGAAAATAATTTATTAAAGAAAATAAAAATAAAACAAGTTCAAATTATTATCATACTCTCAATTCTTATCTCAACTAATAACTATCTACTCTGTCTGTCTACACTTTCTGTAAAAAAAAAATCTAAAACATAAATATTTAATTATTTTCTTTTTTTTTTACAAATATATTTTAACTTTATTGTACTTGTACTTGTAATAATTAATAATTTATAATTTTTTTTTACAACATTTATATTTTTAAATATTTTTGTATTTATTTTTTACTAAATAAAAATTTTATTATATAAAAAAAAAACGAAATGAAAAATTAAAAAAAAATAAAATAAAAATTATATTAATGTTAGAACTAAGGTGTGCATCAAAATGATAAGGACAGTTACACTGTTTTACACAAGAAATAATAAATGATAAAGTTGACTAAATTACTTCTTGCCAAAATGTTCTTTTCATAATCTACAAACACTTACAAATTACAAAATATCAAAAAGAGTTAAATTTCCTTAAGTTAAAATGTTAATAAAATAACTTATCTCTCAAATTAACAGTAGTGGCCAAATAAAGTTTACAAATGGCATTTACTTACAATTTTGAAATTATTTTATTTCTCTCTTGAAAAAATAATTAATTTGAAGCAAAGAAAATTATTTAATAAAAATTCGTTATTTATTTTTAATTAGGATTGCCAAACGGTTAATCCAAAATATCGCGATTGTACGATTTAAAATTTATCAACTTTCAATCTATAAAAAATTGTATATCGAATAAAATTTTTAACATCTTGACACACTATGGCAACGGTTCTCAAATGGGGTCCGTGGACCCCTGGGGGTCCGTAGCAACCATCTAAGGGGTCCGCATGAAGAACCGAAAAAACAGTGTTTTCAAAAATAATAAAACTTTTATTTTGAACTTGGGCTTCAGAGGGGTCCGCTAAAAAAAATTAGTTTTCTAGGAGTCCGTGAGCAGGAAATTGATGAGAACCCCTGCACTATGGCATTTAATACTTTGATCTGTCAAAAATGGCGTTTGTGACCAAAAAGTAGAGTGTATAAAAATAAAGGTGCCTATTATGAGCAATTTACGATCTTCGACTGTAATCGGAAGAGCTGATCGAACAAAGTTTCATTTGGTATTATGGCACACATTCGATAAAAACAGTGCTATTGTGAATTTTATCAGCTGTCATTCTAAAGAAATATTGTTTACAAATTTATAAACGAAAAATGAAAATTTTACTAATTAAAATGACTACGAAGAAATTATGGTTCGATGACTTAGCTCCTGTGTAATTTCTTCCTAATTTTTTGTGCTTGAACTTTTTTGCACATTACTTTTGCCAGCTGTGAATGTTGTTTCATTAGAGAAACGAGGTTTTCCAATGCTTGTTTTGTACTTACAACCTTAAAACTGCATCGAATTAAAATAATGTGTTGTAAATAATGTGTTTGTAAAAAAAATTCACAAATACTGAAATTTTCAATCAGTTTTACAAACTGACACAAACCATAGAAAGCAAAATTGTGTTCGATTGTACAACGAAATTTTCGACAGTGCTACCAACTCATAATAAGAATTTGGCAATCGATATTCGATTTTCGTTAGCCAGCGAAGATCGAAATCGAATGCAAAAATCTGTCCGTTTTTTATGCTAATATTTTCTATACAATCAGAGTTGCATTTTGAGATTCATTCATCTTGTTTGACAGTGTAGCACCTCGTCACTTAAACGAATTTGACTATCAGCCATCAATTTACATGATTTTAGACAAGTGGTTTTATTCGCTTCACTCAGCTGACGAAGTTGTTTGAGATTTTGTTTATTCTCTTTGTTAAAAATAAATTCTAACAAAAAGATACCGATATTGCTTTTGTAACTCCTGGAAAGCCAGGGGGCAAATTACGGCATTCGATATCGATCGAAATTTCTAAAAAATTTTAATGAATTTGGAATTTAAAGAAGCGACTTTTTTAACAAAATGTGAAGACATTATAATGAATTAACAACACGTGCAAATTTATCATAAAAAACTTATGTTCCGCTTTCATCGTGGCAAACGGCAGCCATAATTACAACAACAGAAAAATGTGCGTGAAGTAAACATTTCGTTCAGTAGATTATTGTTTTCACCAAAATGGGATCACATCGGTGGTTTTTATGCTTTTAAAATTTTTATTAAGATTTTTTCTGTTTTGTATGTTTTTCTTTGTTAAAGACCACTGCTTTGGAACATTTTTAAACATTTTTCGTTGACTTTAATTTTATAATCCCGCCCTGTTGGTTCTTTAGCAAAAAAATAATTTTCCTAAATAGTAAAAGGTTTCCTAAGATGACCCTTGAAGTTCGTTAAATGTAAAGATTTCGCTTGAACTTTTTTGATTCTTCATGAATTTGAAAGCTCTACAAAAATCTTAAAATTATTGCGATAAAAAAAAGTAAAAAAAGTCCAGTGAATTGGAGCAATCAGTTCACACTCCGTTGTTTGATTTTTGGCTTAAAACAAAGCCGTTCTCTTCAAAGGTCCCAGCCAAGGCGAATCAGTACTAGCTGATCGCGAAGGCGAATTCATTAATTTTTGCCGTAACGTAAAATGTCAAATATCTTATAAAAAATTATGCATACTTTTTTTAAATCAAGTTTGAAATTTAAGATTTCGGCGAAAATTATTGAATTTGTCATCGCGACCGCCTAGTATTGATTTGCCTTGGTCCCAGCGATTTTTTTTTCTTTTTTTCCAGAATGTCTAATTTAATATTTAATAAAATCTGTGTTAAATTTTTTAACCTGCTGTTAAATAATTTGAACAACAGCGGAAATATTATCAACTGATAATTAATTCGCCTTGGTTGCTCTTAATCAAAGAAAGTTTTGATGAAAATTTCTAAAAAATTGTTTATTCTCGTTTGTTTTTGCCATTACTGTAAAGTAGTTTTAAAAGCTAATTTATCACCATATTTTGAAAACCTGTTTTGCATTTGCTCTAAAAGTAACAGGATACAAGAGATAATTTAAAAGTTTATAAACCAACTAAATTAATAACCAGGGGGTAACTCTGCATTTCGAAAGAAAACACTATCGAAACACAATGTTTAAGCCACAGAAATTCGAATCATTTTCGAGGCAGCGGCATGTTGTGTAATTTTGTAGCTAAATCTAAATTTTGATCGCTAAAAGCGATAAAAAGTGTTACAGAAAAGCATTTGTCGTTAAAAATCGCTAAATAGATTTCTTAGATTTTTACCGATGGAGATTTAGCTTTAGCGATTTACTCCATTATTAAAATTAAAAGAATATTAATCTTGAAATAAGAGAGTAATATAAGAATTTTGTATGATACGATGTCCGAAATAATTTTTAAATTATTTTCATTAATCGCAAAAACCCCGTTTAATATTTTTTACGTACAAAGGATTTGTATTATTCATTCCAAAATTTGCATATTGAAGGTTTTTGTTGATTTATGTATATATTACAACAACAACATTCAGAGTTTTTGGTAGCAGTTATCTTACAACAAAAAAAAATAAGTAATTGAGTATCTTGTTCCTATCATTTTGTCGCGCACTTATTGTAAAATATTATTTTCATTTAATTAAAAACAACAATAACATCATTAATATTTAAAATAAAATAAATTATATATCAATAAATGTATGTGTAATTAAAAAACAACAACAATAAAATATAACAAAAATTAAAAAAAAAAATTCTTTATTATTTATTTATTTTTTTTTGTTAAAAACAATCAGATTTGACTTTTTTTTATTTAATTAAAAAAAATATATTTTAAAAATGTACCTTAAACATAAATAAATAAAATATAATTATATTCTAATACACAAAAAAAATTAGCTTAATTTTTATGTTTATAACAAATTTTAATATAAAAAAATAGTAATTTTTATAAATTATTAAAAAAAATACCATTAAAGTAAAAATCTGTAATTCTGAAAGCTGACACAAAACAAAAACAATAATTTTTATTATAAATCTAGTGATAATATTTTGCTTTATTTTACTTTATTTTATTTATTTTTACTTTTTTTGTAATTATAATTATATTTTTATTTTAATAATATTTTTGTTAATTTAAGTCAAGACTGCGTTTACACTTAGCAACTTTTTTTTACTGCAATTCCCACTTTGTATGAAAGAGAAGAGAAAACGAAAAAAAGAGATAGAAAAAGATACAGATTTTAGTCTGTATTTGAAATACTATTTCTTTTCTTTTTCTTCATTTTAAAGAAATACGATTTTTTTTTTTAACATTGAACCGACTCTATTACAAGTGACGAAATCACGTCATATTTTATATAAAGTATGACATTTTCTGAAACGGCGAAAATGAGCAAATTCGCCACTTGCATCACTTGGTACATAATTACATCCATGGCGAAATCATATACCAGGTGGTAGCAGTAGCGAATTTCACTCATTTTCGCCGTTGCAGAAAATGTCAAACTCCATATTTAAAAAAATCAGCAAAAAATTTTTTATATAAAGTTTGACATTTTCTGCAACGGCGAAAATGTGTGAAATTCGCTACAGCCCCCACCTGGTATATGATTTCGCCATGATTACATCATACCATGATTACATCATACCATGGCGAAAAATTTCAAACTTCATATAAAAAAAAATTTTCGCTGATTTTTTATATATGGAGTTTGACATTTTCTGCAACGGCGAAAATGAATAAATTCGCCACTGCCACCACCTGGTAAATTATTTCGCCATGCATCATACTATTACAGGTAGTTGAAATGGCGAATTTATTATTCGCTTTTTTCTAAAATGTCAAACTCTATATACATAAATAAAAAATCCATGGTATCATCCATTTTCTAACAAGCGCACTTTTTCAAATCACAAAACGGGAATTTTATCATGTTCTCGAAGATTTTCTTCTTAAAGAATAATTTTTAAAAGCCGCCAGGTTTCCAGTGATTGTGATTTACAGACGCCTTTTTTGCCAATTTTGAGTGCTATAGGTTTGTTAGATTATAGTTTTTCATATATGGAGTTTGACGTTTAAGGTTTCAGCGAAAATAAATGAATTCGCAATTGCGACCACCCAGTACTGATTCGCCTTGGTTGGTATTTTCTTTTCTTTCTTGTTTTTTTTTTTAATTTTAGTCTGTTTTTTAACATTTAGTACAGCCATGGCGAAATCATGTACCAGGTGGTGGCAGTGGCGAATTCATTCATTTTCTTCGTTGCTAGAAATGTCAAACTTCATACATAAAACATCAGCGTCAAATTTTTCTTATATGAAGATTGACATTTCCTGCAACGACGAAAAATAATGTATTCGTCGCTGCCACCACCTGGTTCATGATTTCGCCATGAGTCCAGCAAGAAATAATTTATTCGTCTTGCCCATGGCGAAATAATACTAGGTGGTCTCGATAGCGAATTCATTGATTTTCGCCGAAACGTTAAGTGTCAGACACCATATAAAAAAAAAATTATTATCAATTTTTTTTATATAGAGTTTGACTTTTCAGGTTTTGAGCATAATTAATGAATTCGCCATATCGACCACCTGGTATTGATTTGCCTGGGTCTTGCCTATACCTTTTTAAATTTGCCTTTATGTAAACTGACTGTGAATTTGTTGCTTAATTTAATATTTTATTATTTGTAAACGCTTTTTTTTAACTTCAATTTAAGGTGAAGAAAATTTGCATTTTCTTTTGTTGTTAAAAGTAAACTTAAGCTCTTCTAAAACAAATTTTGTCAAGCATAGTTTCGGATTTGCTATCGCTAATTGAAAATGTTTAGAATGTGACATACAGCGTTCAAAAATAATAAAGTTAAAACTTTAATTTTTTTTCCATTCCATTCTACTGCGTGTTAAAAATATTTAAAAAGTGATGCCATCTCAGTGGTAACATTTTTTTACTTTTAAAAGGGAACCCCTTAATTGATTGATTAAATATAAAAAAATGTTCGGTATATATTACCTCGGTTTAAGCAGGGGTTTATTCTTTATCGGAAAATAATTCGCAAAAGGGCTGTCAAGGGAATTTCATTTGTTGTCCTGGCTTATAAATCGTTTTTGTTATGAATGTAGTTGCCGTAATCGAACGACAGCGACAGTATAAATCATATGGGAATTTATTTCTATTTTAGTCGCTTTCCACAAGCGCTTGGCTAGATAATTTTAAAGTGATTCGACGTTTCACCAGATATTCTTACAAACAGCACAATCATAAGCAAAAACTTTTGTCACTTGTCTCCCTTTTCAAGGTGAATCGATTACCAGGTGGCAGTGGTGTTTAACTCCATATTTAAAAAAATATACAGACAGTATTGATTACCAGCAAAAAATAATGAACTCGCCAACGCTGCCACCTTATATTTGATTCGCCTTGTCCATTTTCTTCGCAGAATTCATTAATTTTCGCCGAAACCCTAAATGTCAAACACCATGTAAAAAAACTTATTTTTATATAGGGAGTTTGACATTTAGGCTTTCGGCGAAAATTAATGAATTCGTAATCGCGACCACCTAGTTATTGATTATAAATTTTTTTTAAATGAATAGAGATAAGTAAAACACCTCTTTCTTTAAATGATGATGCCACATTTTCATTTTTTTTTTTTGCTTCCCACAGAATTCATAATTTGAGAAATCATTTCTTTAGAAAATTTTTTCCAAAAGTTATAATCTTCTATTATACTTCCCTTTTTTGACAGCCAAAGACGATTTGTACAAAAACAAAATGTATATATTTCTTTCATAGTTTTGCATTCATTTTCGCCGTGAGTTTATCTGTTTTGAATTCGCGTTGAGCATATTAACGATTGAGTTAAATATTTTACATCCAATTTAAATTACAAATTAGACTCGAGACTTTATTATTCCATATTCACTTGAAAACAGAAAATAGTTACTTACTGAACGTATAAAACTCATTGTATTGTGACTCTTGAAAAAAAACACTTTTCCCACATAAAAATGACTTGTAAAAAATTATTCTCAGAATTTGGTTTAAAATTTATTATTGATTAGTTGCACTGGATGAATTAAATTGACAGGATTAGAAAAATTGATCAAGGAATATTTGTTGTAATTTTATTAGATTCGTTACATTGGAATTACTTTCAATTTCTTACGGTGTAGAATAGCGCTTGTTAAAACTTTTTTCTTTTTTTTCTTTTTTGTAACACTTTCAACTCATTTTATAAAACCCTTAAAAATACAGTTTAATTTCTATCTTTTAGGAAATTAATCTCAATAATACACAGAAAAACTCATTGATGACACCGGAATAAAAGTCACGCAATTGCTAAAAGTTCTTTTTAATTGTGATAAATTTTAATCCACTAAAATAAAATTTCAATTCAGTCTTGACTCTCGTCGGAAAAATTTTTAAACAGTAGGCTTCACAATATATTTAAGCTTGATTTTAGGACAAATTGTTAACCCGGCTAATAAAATATACGAAATTATTTTCAATTGTTGCAAACACTGATTTCATGGAAAATGTAAAAAATTTCTCTAAATATCGAAGGCAATTAATAATGACTGTCTTACGTCTTTGATTTTACAAATAAAAGCAGCAATATTTTGATGAAATCGTTGCATTTATATTGACCATTGTAAATTTAGTGAAGGTCTGTTTTCAGTTGTGATAAAAATCGGAATCTTAATGTACCACTGGCGATTTACACAGAGTGATTGCAAAAGGTGTTCGCAAATATTAAAAAAGAATTAATTTTTTTTTTTTATAATTAAGAATCGTTTATCTTTTTGATAAACAAGCGTTTTTAAATTACAAAACGCTAAACTTATTTAAGTACGCAGTCTTATTCTGTAATTCCCGTAGCTAAATCCGAATCTTGATCGTTAAAGAGCTAAAAAAGATACGACAAAAAGTGTTAAAAAATAGCATTTGTAGTCAAAAATCCCAAAGAGATTTTTTTAGATTTTTAGCGATGGAGATTAAGGGTATGGCTGATGATCTAGAAGGTTTTCGGCTTAAAGTTCAGTTGTAACAAGTTGCATCTGTTCCTCTTAGTTTATATTTTAAGGCCATTGTATTTCCAGCGAATGCAATTTCTAGACACCCATTTTGCCATTTGAATTCATAAAGCGTTTGTCAGAACATTGGCGTATATTTTGTAATAATAGTTATTTTCAACAATATTATTTCAAGGTTATGTCTCTCATCTTTAACGTGTGAGTGTGGCAACATTAAGAAAAAAGTTTCAGATTATTAAGCTAAACATGAATATTTTAAAGCTTTACTGCTGTATTCATAAAATATTAAAATATATTTGAAATTTATTTTATGACAGTTAATATTTATTTTAAACATTTCGTATGTTTATGTTTTTATAAAAAGAGAAAATTAAATTTTAAGTTCGTTCCGAAAACCGATTTTAATTGTACTGATCCCAAGTCACATAAATAGCTGGGGTTCTCAAATGCAAAACTTTTAAATTAATACATTTTCAAAGACCATCTTTTGTTATTTTTGACATTCCTTTGTTTTTCTTCAGTTGCGAGCTGACAATATTATATCGAAAATACTTGTAAGGTTACCAGATTATTTTATTTTTGTTTCTTCTTTTTTCTTTAAAAGATCAATTTAATTGTTAACATATTTTTGAAAATTTGACTTGGAATAAAACAAATCTACTGTTTTAAAGTGATTAAGAAAATTTAAAAAATTGTGTTGATTTCAGAAAAGCAATAAAGCAAACAAAAACATACCTTATGAACCTTGTTGGTTCTTATGCAATACAAATTTTATTCACCCCTATCGTGAATAAGAAGTGAAATTTTTGTTTTCATAAAATTTTTATTTCCCTCGAAGTGAAAATTACTATCATGAATTTCCCATGAAATATTTGTTCACTTCATTGAACAGCTGTTCAAAATTTATAAGCTATCAGTGCACATTGAATGTAAGAAAAAAGAAGAAGCTAAGTAAAAATTTGTAAATTAAAGTTCAAAAATAAGTAAATAAAATTTTTATTACAAAAACGTGACATGCAAGACGCTTATAACCCCTTGAAGTCACCCGAGACATTGTTGACCAATTTTAGCAAAAAATTACATTTTTAATAAAAAAATCATTATAAATTTACAAGCAGTAGATCTCTTTGTTTTTGCATCTTGTCGAGTAAAATGTCAGTCTGCGCTACAGAAACTGATCTTGAATTAAAAAATTTATTAATAATTTTAATATTTTAATTAAAACTGATAAAAACTTGTAAAATAAATGCAGTTCACCAGTAAAATTTAAGTGAACAAATCCAAGAGAAAAGTGAACAAATTTCAAGGGAAAAAATCAATCACGTTAAGGGGAACTTTTGTTTACGTGAAAAAATTGTTTACGTGAATCATTCACGATTGTAATTCGGGGAAAAGGGAAAAAGGGTGATTGATTATCTTTCTTCGTTTACAATTTTAGTGTTATTTTTATGCCTTCTACCCAAAAGTCGAGGTTTCCTCGGCACAACTGGGTTATTAAAATTCACAACTTTTTTTGTTTTACAGATGAAATTTTATTTCTTTAATTATAATTTAAAATAATTAAACTTTTTTAAACCGTTAAATTTATGATTGTAGTGTTTTTAAATTAAAAAAAACTGTAGCATATTTTTAGGATATTAAAAAAAATTATGAATTAATTTTATTTACAACTAGAAATTGTTAAACCTCAAATTTATGCTACAAAAGCTTTGATGGCATTATATTATTATCAGACATTTAGTTGTAAATCATTTATAATTTTTATTCAAAGTGTAGAAAAAATTAGACTTTTAAAACAGGATAATTTAGGAACTGAACTTTTAAGAAATATTAAAAAAATAAAAAAATCATAAAAAATATAATCGCATAAACAAAATTTGGAAGAGATTCTTGATAACAAAATTTAATTGGAAAACATTATAGTAAAAAAAATTATTATATTGAAAAATGTTTTTAATTAGATGAATATTGATGGCTCCATTATAATTATGCAGTTTTTTATTTTTTATCAACAAAAAAAAAAACTTAAGAAACATAAAAAAAATTTATTGTTTTTAACTTATTTTTTTCTTTTCAAGATTCAATGCAATAATTAATATTTAAATAGAAAAATACATATACATAAGAATAAAGGATTTTTTATCAACAAAGATTTAAGATTTAAAATGATGTGAAATTAAACCCCAACGGTAAAATTAAATAAAATTGAGACAAGTTAAAAAAATAATAATAATAATAAATAAATTAAATAAAAAATCGTATATATATTTATATAAATGTCTAGTCGCATTTTCAGTATTATTTAAAATAATAACAACAAAAATTAAACAAAAAAAAAAAAAATAACTAAAATTATCAATAAATATTAAAACTTAACAACAACTACTCGATATTTTGCAGTCTATTTTAAACTGTAAAAAAAAACTTTAAATAACAACAATTTATTACAAAAAAAAAAGTAAATAAATTTAAAAATATACTAAAACAAATAAACAATAAATAATCCCAAACCAACCAAAATTTTTAGAAACATTTTTTAACTTAAAAACAATAAAAAACAAATACAAAAAAATATATTACAGCAAAAAACTAAAAACAAATTATTTGTTTTTGTTTTTCTTTTTCATAAATGTTTACAAAAAAATCTACAAAAAAAAAAGTTTAAAAAAAGGAAAAAATTTTAATAATAAAAATTAAAAAAAAAATCAAATAAAAAAAGATCTTATAAATGTGTCTGTTTTTTTTAGCCCATAAGTTTACAAATACATACATACATACATATAATAGCTCTATATTATATTATTATAACTATAATAAAAATATATATATTAATAATTAATTATTATTATTATTATAATTATTATATTGTATCCTTAAATGTGTATGTATGCATAAAAATTATAAATGTGTAAAACTAAAAAAATACAAAAAAAATATTAAAAAAAAAAAACACAAAAAACTCACATAAAAGGAAAATCTTTAATAAAAATCATTTAAAATTATTAAAAAAAAAAACAAATTTTTTGAATGAAATTTATTTATTTAAGGCACCACTAATTATTTTTATTCTTTTTAAAATTTTAAAATTTATAACATTTTTTTTTATTTTTTATTAATTTTTTTTTGGAAATGAAGATTATTTTAGAAATATATTTATTTATTTTTAAAAGAAAAAAATCTTTTTTATTTAATATTTAGTCATACCCGGGGTAATAAAATTGTTAACGTTCATACATAATTGTTGTACGACCCTTGTTTTAAGACTTGTAATCAGTGTTGCCGTTTTAGCAATTTTTAACTAAAACTGTTTACCTTTTACACCCTTCACCACAAAAGTGGAAAAAAGTATGTATAAGTTAGTCGTTCCAAACCCCATAAAGTATATAAATTCTGACTTTATGCATAGCGAAGTCGATTGAGAGATGAACGTCTGTCCGTCCGTGTTAGTGTTGAAAACAAGCTTGCCAAGGCACTAAATCAGCAAGAAAAAAAATTAATATGTCAATCGATCAGACAGATCTTTAAGGAAATACTAAAATTTTTAAAAAATGCTTAACCCATTAAGAACCAATTGCATTTTTATGTCTGTCCGCCCATGTTAGTGTTTTGCCAAGACACTTGATCAGCTAGAAAAAAATTAATATGTCAGTCGATCAGACATAGTGTTGAAAGAGGTGCTATTGGAAATCAGCAAGATCGGTCTATGTCCTTCGATGCAGCGAGCAAAACACCACGACTACCTCTAGTTTTTTCATGTAATTTGGAACAATAAAGTAACTCAAATCAAAAAGCAAATATATATATATAAGGTGCGTTAGAGAATTAAAAAATAAGAAAAAACATTGAGTAAAAAAATTGGCGCTCGCCCAAATTTTCCGACTTACGGGGCTCTGAAATTTCCAATATTTTTAAAATGTCAATATGGGTATCATTTTAATGCTTTTGAAGAGATCTTTTAGAAAATACTAAAACTTTTTAAAAATGCTTAACCCATTAAGAGCCGATAACATTTTTATGTAAAATTTTATTTAGAACTTTTCACCAAAAATATTAAACTTTGCTAAAAAAAAATTTGTTTTGAAATAAAAAATTGGAATTTTCACTAAAAACTGAAAATTCAACTAAAAAAGCTTTAGATTACCAAAAAAATTGGAAATTCACTAAACGATTAAAATTTTACCAAAATATTAATTTTTACGAAAATTTCTTTAAAAAGTTTACATTTTTTTACTTGCAATAAAAAATTTGAAATTTCATTTAAAACTGAAAATAAAAAAAAAAAAAATTAAAAACCACTATCAACAATTTCAAAGTTTTCTAAAAAACCCCATATTTGCAAAAAACACACACATTTACGCTATTGAGTCATTTTTTATATTATAATTGTACAAGTCAAGCCAGAATATCTCTTTCAGCGAACGTTCAGCTTACTAAGAGCCTTGCCTTTCGCGCTTATATATCAATAGATTCTTTAATGAAGAAGAGTACAGAGCAGACGCCAGGGTGATACATAAGTAACTCAACTTCAAAGGTGTTCCCATACAATAAAAGTACTTTAAGTTGAATAATTGCGTTAATGACAGCTCATGGAAGTTTCAAAAATTATCTGGCCTGGCTGAGGATCGAAAAAGATGATACTTGTAGTCGAAGAAGGTATTGCATATAGTGCGTGAATTGCCAGCACTGGCTGGCAGAAGATTTTAAAATTTGGATGCAATGGAGGATCTAACCCTTGGACTACTACTAGCAATTACTAGGGATTCCTGGATAAGAAATAGGTTGACAGTTAAAAATCAATGAGGTAAAGAATGAAGGCTGATAATAACACGTGACTCAATGAGATTAGGGTTACCCTAAATTATCGTTTTGTAATCAAGTAAATGAAATGTATTCAATAAAAATAATGTTTCACAGGGAGCAAGAAAAAACTTGAAAAAAGGCGAAATAGCTTTTTTTCATGACAAGGGACGTGAAAAATCTAGTAAAATATTTCTATGTTGCCACTTAGTTCTTTGCTACACCACTAAAAAATAAATCAGTAGGAGAAATTATGAAAAACTGAAAGTAGATTTTTATATTCATTTTATTTGGGCTTCAAGAAGATTCCTCTTCAGACTTAACGGTAAAAAATTCTTTTGGAAAGGAAATGGGCAATGGAAAAGTATGACACGAGTTATTATTAATTTTTGCATAATTTAAGAAAAAATAAAAAAATACAAAATGACCTAGAGCTCGACTAGACTTTTCTTCATCCTGTATCCTTTGCTGACGGCCCATTTGAAAAAAATTTCTTTTAAGTTTTACCTGGGTTACTAGTGTCTCCTTAAAAAAAAATCTGAAATGACTCAAAATTTTTACAAATCCATTTCAAAATTATGTTTGTGATAAAAAAAATTTAAAAAACCTTTTTTTGTGCTACTTTTTATTATCCCGATTTTATAATTAAATCACCGATGTTGGTTATTGAAGGAAAGCACGTCTCGATGGCCATTTCGCTACCGCTCACTTAGCTCTTCGGGATACTTCTCACAAACATTTTAAATAAATTAAAGATTTTTGTCCAAATAATAAAGTCAAGACTACAATAAAAAAAAAAAAAAAAGAAAAACAACAATTACCAACAACGATTCTATTTTTTCTTTCTCTACTGTATACGTCTGACTTTTTTTCGACCCTTTTATACAGTTAAAAGCTGATGAAAAAAAAATTATGATGAAAAAAAAAATATTTTGATCGGCCACAAGAAAATCGAACAGAACGATTGTTCATTTTTTATACTCAAAAATTTATTTAAGTTAAATATATACAATTGTTGTTGTTGTTTTTTTTTTATTGCAAATACACAGATACAATTTTTAATTTTTATGTTGTTTTTTTTTTTAATTTAATAAGATTATTGTATAAATATTTATGGCTTAAAAATAAAAAAAATTAATAATAATAAAAATTTATAATTACAATAAGAAATTGAACGAAAACATATAAAATTTTTAAGTTTTGTTACAGGGGTAAAGAAAATTAATTGATTTTGGTTTAAATTTTAATATTTAAAATTTTTGTTTTTTAATTTTAAAAATAATCCTCTGCCTGTTTTTTTAACCATTTAACTTTTAGAACTTTTTATTTACTTTTCTTTATTATTATTTTTTTTTTTCATTATTTATTTA
This sequence comes from Cistogaster globosa, assembly GCA_937654795.1. NCBI lineage: Eukaryota > Metazoa > Arthropoda > Insecta > Diptera > Tachinidae > Cistogaster > Cistogaster globosa. Next base: position 117,759,953 of record OW569406.1, on the reverse strand, counting down.
ATTTGTTATAATTTTCTTTATAAGCAACCATTAATTTTTATTTTATTTATTTTTTAATTTACAAAATTAAGAAAAAAAAATTTTTTTTAAGAAAAGCGTTAAAATAATTATTTTTATAGTTAAACAAATTTAATAATTAAATTAAGAAATATATTATTATTATTATTTACATTTTTAAACTTAATTACAATTTTGTGTAACTTTTCTTAATTAAAAATAAAATAAAAAAGAAAAAAATCTATAAATATAAATTTACAAGCAAATTGATTTTTTATTTTTTTATTGCTTTCTTCCTTTTTTGTTAAAATGGCCACTAATTTATTTTTTATTTTAATTATTTAAATTTATTTTTGTTGTTTTTGTAATGCATTAGATTAAAATTTAAATTAAAATATTTTAGCTAAACTAGGCGTACGTCGAAATGGATTCCAGGAACTGGATGAAACGCTGCCAGCTCGTGTTTTTGACGTAGACTTGCAACGAATTATAGGTTTGCTGGTAGTACCAGTGGGACTGGATGAACCCGATGAAACACCTGATGAACTTGCTGCAGATAAAGTGGATATTGAGCCCTTTGATGATAAAGGCTGGAAAATAAAAAAAATGATGAGGAACATTTAATAAAAAAGATGTTTTTTATTAATAAACTATTGATAAATAAATAATCTTAAAATATTTATCATGCGTTTATTTAGTTTAAAATTTTTGTAGTTAAAAAGTGTTGACTCTAAAAAAAATATTAAATATTTTTAATTCTCATTTTTCAGTTGTTGAAAAAATATTTAAAAAAGCTGGCTTTGAGAGCTCCTAGAGCTTCTGTAAAGTGTGCGCAACTCAAAAAAATAAATAAACAGTTTGACAGCTGATAATTTAGACTGAAATTTGTTGAGAAAAAGTATTTACTTCGTTAAAAAGATTTGACAATTAGCTAGCGCTACCAATGTTTTTTATTGCCTTTAAGTATGCAACATTGTTTACTGTTAGTAACTGTTTCGTGCAAAATAAGTGCAGCTCATATTATTTCTTAGTTGTAAAAAAATTTTGCCAGAAACATTTTGCAGTTAGGACTGTTACTCTGTTCAGTTTTTCATGCGGAATGCTGTCAAATTACATCCGTAAGAAATTTGTATGAAAAATTAATCATAAAAAATGTGTCAGAAGTAGTACTCTGTTTTTACTGTAGAACAACATATGAAATGTTGCTGGCAACATTTTATCAAAGCTTACATTTTGCTTACATATCTCAAACAATGCAAACAATAAAACGTTAAATTTTCTCAAATCGCGAGATAGACATCACATTTACATAAATGTAAAATTTTCCAAATGAAATAATAAATGTTGCCAGAAAAGTTTTCAAGTTGAAAAACAAAATGTTGCCAGAGACATTTTGTGAATTTTCACAACAGAAAACAACTTTAGCAACATTATTTTTTATTAAATTCACACAATTTTTTTTTTGTACGTTTTTATACGGTGTGATTTTGTTCATCATTTAAACAGTCTTCTTCTGGGTACAGAGAACGTAAATGTTGAAAAAAATAAGTCTGCGACGTTCTCCTCATTTTTTTCGAAAATGAGCAATGAGGGTCCGTTACAGTCAATGGCGATCGTTATTGGGCCATGTTGAACGAATTTTTGTAAACAGCAATTGAATAGGAGGATATTGGCAACATTTGGTTTCAACAGGGTGGCGCTATATGCCACACAGCCGAAGCTACACTCGATGTTTTGCGTCCTGTTTTTAAAGATCGCATTATTAGCCGCAGAGCTGATGTCGTTTGGCCACCTCGGAGCTGCGATTTGACACCGTTGGACTATTATTTGTAGGGTGCCGTCAAAGATAAGTGTTACGCCGACAAGCTAGAGACAATTGACGCTTTAAAGGACAATACTCGTGAAGCCATTGGCAAAATACAGCTGCACACAATCGATAATGTGCTTAAAAATGGATCGATCGTGTTGGCTACTGCATGGCCAGCCGAGGCAACCATTTGAATAAAATTATTTTCCATTATTTACCGGAAGGATTGTACTTTCAAATAAAATATAAAAAAAATTGAGAAAATATGCAGTAGTTTTTTTTATAGCATTTTCCAAAAAAAAAAGTTATTCGGAGGACCCTTTATTATTCGCAAACCAAAAAAATGATTAAAAAAAATTGAAATAAATTTTTCAATTTACTAACACAATTTTTAAAACGAACAAATAAAGTAAAATTGTGTTCGTGAGAACTTTACGAAATAACAATCACTGATCAGGGAAATATCCATCACTGGGTAGAAAAAAGTTTCTATCGCATTCTCAATGGGAAAATGAAAAAAAATGTATACGTGTGATGTCTGTAGCAAACAGCGTTGCCAGTGACTTTTTTTACAAAAAATAAAATGCAAATTTTTTCTGATCTTTGGAACAGATTTAATTAAAAAACTGCATTTTGAACTTTGAAGATTAAATTTATACAAATACAAGTTAAAACTTAGATTTAAATAACAAAAAAAAAAATCTGTCAAATTTAATACCAAAAGCAGTACAACGGCAACGCCGTTTCAGTATAAAATTGTTGCAAATGTGTTAATAGATAAGTGTGAATGTATAATTTTCGGTTACTCATTGCTGGGTCGGTTTCTATAAAACCACAAAAGCACACACAAACACTCTTCTCTTCATGCACACAAATATAGGCCGTGTGTATGTTAATTTTTCTGGCCCACAGTTTTCTCAAAAATAATAAAGCCTTAAAATGTTGCATGCAATATTTATTATTTTTTTTTTTTTTGTTATTTGATTCGTTTGTTGACGAACATAAAAAAATTGTTGCAAAAAGTATTCATTCGCGAAGAGAATAAAAAATAAAATTCTCTTCCGAAAAACTACCTTTAAAAGGAATGATTAAAAAAGATTTGTTCTCTTTACCCTGCTTTAAATCAAATCTGTGTGTTTGATTTATGAGATAAAAATTATTTGTAGAATTTACCTTTAAATAATTCCTATCCATGGGCGTTATAACTTTCAGTTCCAATGTTGAACCGCATGATTGTATTAAACGAACAACTTGTTGATGCAAATACCATTTCACATCGATGCCGGCAATTTCAACTATAAAATCACCCTCCTTAATGCCACCCATCTACAAAAAAATAAAAATTAAAAATTGTTTTTGAAAGCTATCAACCGGCTGAGAATTATTTGAATACTTACATCAGCTAAAGAATTTATTTCTACGTGGGCTATCATAACGGGTGCATCACCTTGTACATGAAAACCAAAACTTTCTATTTCTGCTTTGTACAAACTACAGCCAACTTCATGACCATCGGCTGGCGACGGACAATGACAGTGATAGTGGGTGCCATCATGATAAATTGAAGAGCCCTTTTGCAAACGAACACAACGTGGGGCGGTCCAATGACGTCTGGCCGAAAATATTGCAATGGGACCTAAACGCTTAAAGAGATCTTCAATTTTGTACGATGTAAAATCCGGACCCGTCAAAGATAATGTAAATTTAGAGCAGGCTGTTAAATGGCAAGAAATATATAAATTTAATTTTAATTTTTTAATTTTTTTTATAATTTAACACTTTAAATTTACCTTCCACTTGACTAATTTCGTACAGTTCTTCAATTTCATTTTCGGGCATTTCTTCATATAATTTTTCCAATTCGTCGTGTGTCTTATACTGCGCTTCCTTAATGACTTGTGTTAAAGACATTTTATTCTAAAAAGTAAAAAGACACAAAGAATAATAAAAATGAAAGAGAAAAACAAAAAAAAAAAATGCAAAGTAAATAAATCATGATGAGATGGCACAAGGCGTTTAAAGTGCAGTCAATTATACGCCAAGCTTTCAAATAGTAAATAAAATTTAAGAACAAAGAAAAAAAAATCTAACAACATTTTAAAATGGGTATTCCACCATCGTCAGTCACTATCACTTCCAAGATGTACCAGCAACACTAGACTGTTAGTCATTGATTTCTTAGTCAGCCAAATAATGTATTGGAACACCCAGTGCTATTAAATCAAATTGCAGCTGCACTCATGTTTTGAGATGAATAGAAATTAACAAACCACCACGCAAAAACAGCAACAACTTTAGCAAATATTTTATTAAAAAAAAATAGAAAAATATAGAAGAATATATGGCAATGAAACTGCCGTACATGGTGTGGCAAGCATAACTAAACAATTGCCTTCATAAACTATCATCATCATCTGCATCATCATCATCTTTATTTCTATGTTTGGAATATGTTTATACTTCTTCCACAAATATGTATAGAATGTGGGTAAAAAAATACAACAACTACAACAACTTTTAAACACAAAGTGATAGGAAAAGATTTTATCTAAATATGAATATAAATCTAATATCGAATATAACGGGTGATCCAAATACAGGTTTCATTTTAAGTCACATCTTATTATGATACCAAAGGACTTTTTATTTTATTATTTTTGGCAAAATCTTTCTTTAAAGGTACTTTTTCAAAAAGTACTATGTTAAAAAAGTACTATTTCAAAAACTTTATTTCTTTTTAAAAACTAAATACAATAATATTACAATTGAATTTTTGTTTTAAAATTTTTTTGAACAAAAAATTGTAAGAGAAAAAATATTTGTAAAAGGTACTTTTTTAAATAGTGATTTGAAAAAGTACTTTTCTTAACATTGTACCTTTTCAAATATTATTGTTTTAATTAAAACAAGTATTTTTGAAAAATTTTTTTAAAAGGTACTTTTTCAAAAAGTACTACAACAACTATTAAACACAAAGTGATAAGAAAAGATTTTATCTAAATATGAATATAAATCTAATATCGAATATGACGGGTGATTTAAAAACAGGTATCATTTTAATTCACATTTTATTTTGATACTAAAAGACTTTTTTTCTGGCCGATTTTGTTTTACGTCAGTCAGTATCAATTCTCCGCAGTTAAGACAAAATGAAGCAAAGTGACTGTTTTACGCAAGTTTCACTTACAGTCCTCGTCATTGTACTGAATGTAAGGATGAAAACGTGTCACGCTGTGATCTTAACTGTGCAACTCCAAGAACGTCAATTTCTTCATTGATTAGAAAAACGCCGGTGTTTCGGATACCAGCATGATGACAGGTTGGCTCAAAGATCTCGTGTTTAATTGGCTTTACAACTGAAGACATAAAACCATCCAGCTCCTTATGGCTTTTCAATTTAGCTTTTACCGAAAATCTAATTGGATACCGAATTTAGCCAGGCGCATATTCCTCTAGACAAAGAAAACAAAACAAAATTTCTGTATTTGGCGATCAGAAAACCTGCACGTCATTGTTGTGAAGCTGATGCATTCGCAGAGAGTGACAGCTTTATGCAGATTTTGTAATGGTGGCATCATTGTCCTTCCTTCGATAGTTTTGTTGGCAACGCCTGAAATAAAAAAATATGACAGACAGCCCTTCAAGCAACCGACTTTTTGTGCACCAAGTTCGTTGATCATTCTATCAGACGCCTTTTTGATATCAATTGACCGTCAGGGAGCTGTAATTTGACCCCTTAAGGCTTTTATGTTGTGGAGTACCCTTAGGGTTTGGTGCTGTGCAATTATTTAAAAAACGATCCAGGGGGCAAATTACGGCATTCGATATCGATCGAAATTTCTATAGAATTTAAATGTAAATTTCGTTCGATATCGAATGCCGTAATTTGCCCTCAGGTCTTTAAGGTCAGCATTGTGAGAGCCATGCATTAGTTTACAACTACAAATCGTCAAAAAAGTTTTAGGAAATAAGTCGAAATTGATGCGAAGACAGTCACAGCAGTCACACATATTTAAATATTTATTATTTAAAAAAAAAGACTATAAAATGATCATAAAAAGAAAAAAAATCTTTTTGCTGATTTTATTTATTTTTAGAAATTAAAAATAAATTAAATATTAAAAAAAAAATAATAAAATTTCAGAAAAATCTATTCATTCAAATTCAGCTTTTAAAAACAAACTTTTAAATTTAACACACACACAAACACAAATATTATGTTTTACTGTAGTTTCTCTCCATATTTTTTTATTATTTAAATTTTTATTTTTTTATTATTTAAATTTTTTATAGTTTTTTTTTTACTCACCTTTAAATAACGACACATGCGCTGTAAACGTTGGGTTTCTTCATGACTAGCCAATGCTTCTTTCAGATGTGCCCGTTTTAGGGCTGCAAAACTTGTGCATTCCTCATCGCTGTCATTGATAGCACAGCGCATTGCCTCCCGCGCATTGCCAATAAACGATTCATTTGAGGTGGTTTGACTTTTTTTGGTACTCAAGGAAGCTTTGTCAGCGTTCACGTCTATGCTGCGAGCTTCATAATGATGGGCCAGAGCTAAAAAAAATAACAAAAATAATGATTATGAAATATATGAAGATTAAAAAAAAATTATTTCTCATCTTTATTTTCTTAAAAAAAATTTTTATGTGTTTTTATTTTCAAAAGAAATATTTTTCTAAGGTTTTTAGAGTTTGTGACCAAAAAACAAAAGGATGATGCTGTTGCTATTAAAGCAAGGTAAGCAAGTTTTGTTAAGTTAAGTCAGTCAGTCAATCAGCCAGTCAGTCATTTAGTTTTGCTGCAGTACTGCTGTACTCTTGTTTAAGTTGCTTATTTCAGACAAAAACTAAAATTGAATTCTTGTCTGCGGCCTAAAATAACAATTGTTCACAGGCAGATTTTAAGAGGCAACAAAAACAAATTAACAAAATCATAATGCTGATTTTTAAGCCCTAAAGTTAAAACACTATAAAACAAACCAAAACAAATTAAGAAGCTGTTTGAATTTTTTTCTTTTTTTTTGTCAAATCTCTTTTTGCAAACTTTTGTTCTCTTTTTTATTTCTTCTTATTTCTTCAAATTTTCATAATTTTGTTGCTTTTATCATAAAACTCACCTTTATAATATTCCGCTTTGAGTGGCACTAGGCCAGCCCAGCATTCGGGCAAATATGTGTGGGTATCATTCATTTGTATATTTTTGTGCATTTCATTGTACTCTTGCGTTAATTGTGCTGCTTCGCCAGCTAAATCTTTGAAAAGCTTGAATGAAAAGATATAAAAAATATTAAATGATTAGATTAAAATATGTAGTTGAATTATTTCAAGAATTTTATTTGAAATTAAAAAAAAAAAATTAATTGTTACAATCGCGATATTAAATCATTAAAATTTTTAAAGTGTAAAAAAATTTGATTGAGAATTAAAAGACTTAAGACGCGAACTTTAGGAGATCCCGTATTTAACAAAAAAGCTTAAGACACAAACCTTTTTTGCTTGAAAATAACAACGACCCAATAGAGATTGTGAAAAAGACTGCTTGCTATATGCGGCTATGCCAAATCGTATATACCCTTCACTATTTATCTAAATCTAGTTTAATGAAGTAACTCCAATAAAAAAAAAAAAAAAAAAAAAAAAACACAAATACAGAGGTGACAGAGAATTAAAATTAAAAAAAAAATTTACTTAAAAATGCCATCAGCTCTTAATAGGTTAAGCATTTTTTAAAAATTTTTGTATTTCCTTATAGATCTCTTCAAAAGCTTTAAAACGATACCCATATTGATATTTTAAAAATTTTTGAAAATTTCAGAGGCCCGTAACTCTGAAAACATGGGCGAGCGCCAATTTTTTCACTTGATGTTTTTTTCTTGTTTTTTAATTCTCTATAGCCCCATATATTTGTTTTTTTTTTTTTTTTTTTGATTGGGGTAACTGCATTATTCCAAATGATATAGAAAATTTAGAGGTAGGCGGGGTGTTTTGCCCGTTGCGTCGAAGGACATGGACCGATCTTGCTGATTTCCAGTAGCACCTCTTTCGACACTATTTCTAATCGATTGGCTTATTTAAATTTTTTCTAGCGGATCAAGTGCCTCGACAAACTTGATTTCAGCACTAACACGGACGGACAGACAGACATCGCTCAATCGACTGCGCTAAGCATAAGAAGTCAGAATATTTGTATATACTTTATGGGGTCGGAAAAGGATATTGTAGAAACGGAAAGACAAAATTAGTTATACCCTTTTTCCTCTTTTTGGGGTGAAGCGTACAAAAAAACAAAAAGAAATATTAAAGAAAAATGTTACAAAAAAAAAAAAATTGAAAAATTTAACATACAAAACTGAGTTTTGGTTACCAAAAAAATTGTTTGAACAATTTTTTTAAATTCTACATTTTGGAGATGCAGCTAAGATTATTTGGATGTTGTAGGTTCGGAATTTTCACCGTTTTTTTTTTCTTTCAATATTGAAAAAAATTAGTTTTATAAAAATACCAATTCGTGTATTTTTGTAATTAACAACGCGAAGTTATTTTTAACAGTGATCTGTGAGTCTCTCACCCTACCAGGAATCATTTATGAATTAAAGCAATAAAAGAATAAAAACACATCGGCGAACGGTGGCGTGTTAAAAAATGAAATATCGACTAAATATTGTTCATTTAATTAAATTTTGTTAGACAAATTTTCAACAAAATTACCAAAATCTACCTTCATCTACTCTCAATTTTTTATTTAGGTTTTACCTTAAAACAGTGAACACTTTGTCTTTCGTCGCTCTTGCTTAATTTGAGACCTTCAAATTCTTTACACTTACATGACTCGATTCCGTTAAACCCAATGACTCGATTTGTAATTGCAACTTTTCAAACAAACATTCACGGGCCTGCGACAACATGCACGACACCAAAACGTCTAACACCTGGGGTTTTAAATCCATTGACGGGGCATTCGTGAATGTATCGTAGATGTGACGAAAAATACCAGCAGCACGTAAAAAGCTATCGACAGCAGCATCGAGTCCTTTTTCAGTGGTACGATCATGACGGGCACCAATTTGTGTATAAATGGCACCCAAATTAAAAAGAGTACATGCCTTTTCAAAGGCAATCGTGCGTTGGCAAGAGGGAACGCCTAAATTTGAAAAAATTTATATTTTTTATTATTTTAAATACATTTTCTTTTAAGTTAAACAAAACTTACCGGTTAATGAGTCATACCACTCAAAATAGACGCCCAAATTTCGATCTGGTGGAAAGAAACGTCTTTCAACATAATACAATAAATTGTAATAGCGAAAGAGTAAAGCAACACCTTGACTGTCACGGGATGGTGTTTTGGAGGCCTGAAATAAATATTTCATTAAATATTTGCATCAAATTTTTTTTCATGTTTTTAAAGTCATAAAATATAAGTACTTTTTGAATATTTTTTTTAAGAAATAGTTTTAAAAAAATCAAATCCCTAAGAATTCATTTGATTATTAAAAGAAAAATGTAGAGATAAATTTTCAATTGTAACTGTATTTTTAATTAAATATATTTGATTTTATTTTTTATTTGTTTTTTTTAATGAAATTAATTCTCAATTTTTTTTTTCTCAATTTTTTAAGAAAAGTACTTTTTTCCAAAAAAATAATTAAAAAAAGGACCTTTTACTTAAAATTTATTCTTGCATTTATTTATTTAGTTTTTAAAAAGAACTAAAGAAAATAAATAAATAAATAAATAAAAGAAATAAAGTTTTTGAAAAAGTACCTTTTTAACATAGTACTTTTTGATAAAGTACCTTTTAAAAATATTTTTTTGAATAAAACAATAATATTTGAAAAGATACAATTTTAAGAAAAGTACTTTTTCAATTCACTATTTAAAAAGTACCTTTTACAAATGTTTTTTCTCTTACAATTTTTTTGCTATAAAAAGTTTTAAAACAAAATTTCAATTGTTTTAAAAAGAAACAAAGTTTTTGAAATAGTACCTTTTTAACATAGTGCTTTTTGAAAAAGTGCCTTTAAAAAAATATTTTGCCAAAAATAATTTTTTGAATAAAACAATAAGATTTGTAAAAGTACAGTTTTAAGAAAAGTACTTTTTCTAAAAACTAATTAAAAAATTACATTTTACAAAAACTTTTTCTCTTACAATTTTTTTGTTCCAAAAAATGTTAAAACAAAATTTCAATTGTAATATTATTGTATTTAGTTTTCAAAAAGAAATACCATTTTTGAAAAAGTACCTTTTAAATATAGTACTTTTTGAAAAAGTACCTTTTAAAAAATACTTTGTCAAAAATACTTTTTTGAATAAAGCAATAATTTTTGAAATAGTAAAAATTTAAAAAAAGTACTTTTTTCAAAAACTAATTTTAAAAAGTACCCTTTACAAAAATTATTTTTCTTACGATTTTTTGTTGAAAAACAACTTTTTTAAACAAAAATTCAATTGTTATATTTACCTGTCTTGTATCTGTTATATCGGCTATAGCATCAGTGTACATGGATGGTTCTTCACTATAGTGTTCGAGTATAAAATCAGAAAATGGTTCCATAAAATCAATTTCTTTTGTTTCCTTTAATCCTAATGGTATCATTGGCATAACTCCATCTTGACTGCAATAAGAAAATATGTAAAATAATTAATAAGTTATTTTTTTGTTATTGCATAGAAATATTTGAAATTTAAAGGGGTGTTGTCATACAGAGACGTGATTTTCATTTATATAAAATCGTCTTTCGAGCGATAATAGCCAGACACTTGAAATTTATACGGATATTGTAATAATGCTACAGCATCAATTAATAATATAAAAATAAAGTTTTGAATGTGTTTCATGCAGAATGATGTTTTGAACTGTTACAGGCAGAAGCTTGATATTTACACAGACTCTTATCATAACCTTCACCACAAAAAGTGGAAAAAAAGGTTTAACTTATTTTGTCATTCCACTTGTAATTTCTTTAATATCCATTTTCGACCCCATAAATTCTATATATTCTGACTTTTTATGCACAGCAAAGTCGATTAAGCGATGTCCGTCAGTCCGTCCGTGTTAGTGTTTAAATCAAGTTTGCCGAGGTACTAGATCAGCTAGAAAAAATTTAAATACGCCGATCGATCAGACATAGTGCTGTCGTTCGACGCGGCGGGCAAAACACCACGCTTCTAATTTATTAGAATGAATCAAAAAACAACTATATGGGGCGATAGAAAATTAAGAAATAAGAAAAAAAATCCAGTGAAAAAATTGGCACTCGCCTATATTTTCCGAGTTACAGGCCTCTAAAATTTTCAAATTTTTTTTAAATATCAATATGGGTAGCATTTTAAAGCTTTTGAAGAGATTTTTAAGAAAGTTCTAAAATTTTTTAAATATAATTAATCCATTAAGAGCCGATGACATTTTTATATACATTTTTTTTTTTTACTTTTTTAATTCTCTGTCACCTCTATATTTGTTTTTTCGACTAGAGTTATTTCACTAAGCTAGATTTGGATAAATGAAGAAGGGTATAGAAGATTTGGCATAGCCGAATATAGCACTCTTACTTTTTTATTTTCACTTCTATTTTTTTTTAGAAAAAAATTGTTTTTAAAGATAAACACCGATGGTTGTTACATTTAAAACTGTCTTAACAACGAAGCCGTTACAAGATTTTGAAAATTTCTAAATTTAATGTAGTGTCCTTAAGAAATAAATACATTTTCAAATAGAAGCCTGTTGTATAAAATTCTGAGTTATTAATAATTTTACTCTGTGTTTTGAGAATTACAATATTAAATTTCCAAATTTTATGAGGGTTACTTTAAAGATGAATTTTCCATTATCTTGCAAACTTTCATAGTTGATAGTCGTCAAATATGGTGTAAGTCACATTTAAATAAAATTTAATGGTCGAAAAAAAAACTTGTGGAATCAGAGCAAGAATAGACGTACTTTTTCCAACAAAATATTTTTTAATAATCGTTAATATGAGGACCAGTAATATTAATAGTTTCTAAATTTCGTCTGTAACTTTTTTATTAAAATTAATTTATATATTTTTTTATGAATCCTACAGCGTGTAACTAAATCTCTGAAAATTGTAATATTTTAGTTTTTTACTTTTACATTTCTAAAACAATAAGAATACACTTCAGCTAGAAAATCTCTTTTTTTCTTGATTTTAACCTCATTACACAAATCCATTTTTTTTTTTACAAATTTTTTCTTTAAGAAAATATGAACAACAGCTTCACGTTAATATTAAAATTGCGTTATGAAAGTAAATTAATAAACAAAACAAAAAAAAAATGATTTATAACATTCTCTGCACTCAACAAAAAATGATAAGATAATGAACCTGCAAAAAATATAAAAAATATGTAAAAACGATACAAAAAAAAAAAAATAAATAAATAAAATAATTATAAGAAGAATAAAAGAAAAAGTGAAACTCCCCAAGTAAAAAGAACAAATAACAACAACAACAAAAATATAATGTCAACCAAACGAAGAAAAACATGAATTTAAAATCCTGAAAAAAAAAAATAAAAAATAAAAGACTCATCTGAAACTCATTATTACAAAAGTAAGCAAAAGTCCCTTTATGTTGATGCAAAATAGGACATTCTTTCAATAATTTTAATTTGTATGGTTTTTATAAAAAATCTTAAGCTATTGACACCAAATCCTGGTTTATTTACATTCAATTTATAGTGTCAGTCTGCTTTCAATAAGTAAATGGAAAGGAATGTTTTCGTAAAGGAATTAATAAATTTTTTTTCTTTATTTCAAATTAAAGTAATATAATAAGCATTTTAGGCCATTAAACTTATATTACAAAGGGAAAATCCTGAATAATATATTCTTAAAATTGTAAATATTCATGCATACAAATATGAACTACAACAATTGGCTCCCCAGCCGAAGAAAAATTTAAAATAATAATAATAATAATAAATGTCCCATAAGTAGTAAGAAATGCAAAGAAAAATGTCGATATCATAAAATAAATCTTCATTGCCAACATAGACACGTACTTAACTTTCCGAACTGTCAGCGTATACATACACATAATCACCTATGTTATGTCAAACACATATCGCTGAAGATTTGAAAGAGTTAAAAATGTACCAGCCTTAAACCGGAACTATATACTGAGGCAAACGAACGACTTACACCAGGTTCGATTAAAATATAAGGCTCAAATCTTCACGAACATGCCCAAATAAGTTTAGCAGAACATAGACGAATATAATTTTTAAAGTTAAAGTTAACGGTAACTAAAACATTTTTTGTTTAAAGTTATTGTACCATGTTCAAGGAAGAGACAACAAAAAAAAAAACAAAAATCGTTCATTGAAAAAAAAGAAGAAAAAAATGTTTAATGATACATCAATTAGCAGAAGAAAAATTAGTTAAGAGTTTCAGACGAAATGCATTATTGGAGTGGGAAAAAATACGCAGTTCCAAAGGCAAATAGTTCCAAATCCTTGCAACACGAACAATAAATGAACGTCTATAGAAAAGCAGTAAACAACGGACTTTTATAAAATTTCGGAAATAACATCCTAGAAACGTCCTTACGTACTCAGAAATATGCATTCTTCTAGGTACATTATAAACATAGCGCACAATAATATTAGTCACACGATTCAACTTAGTGACTATACGAGCGAAAGTCCCAGATATCACCTCCAGTCCATACAATATATGTGGCATCAAGAGTGCGTAAGCCAATCTATACCTAATAAAACAAGGTAAATAAATATTATTATAATAAATTGTACGCAATATTCCAAAGACACTGGAGTAGATATGATTCACATGAACACCAAAATTAAGTTTATTGTCAATATATATACCCAAACATTTGAAGTTATCAACCAAGGCAATAGTCTGACCATCAACAGAGATATTCAGCGTGGATCAAAAAGAACGGCTTTAGTCTTATTAAAGTTAATGAACAAGGAATTAATAGAAGACCATTTTTGCCATTTTACTAAATTAAGGAAATAGATATTATTTTTGCCATTTAATAAACTTAAACATAAATAAATGTGAAAAAGGGTTCTTCCTGAAACCAGATGAAAACCATTTAAATTTTGCTTCTTACAAATGTATTTTTTTTTTCAGAGAATGCAAGAGAATCGACTGCACAAATAAAGACTTTTTAAATTGAGTTTTTTTTTAACAGGATTAACGATTAAGATGAATTAATAATTTACTTTAATTGTGCCTGTTATTCTCATCAAATATTTATTATTAAAAAATAAAAATAAATAAAAATAGTAACTGAATGCTTGCTGTGTTTTTGTATAAAAAACCTGTTGAATTTTTATTTTGTATTTTTTTTTGCTTTGTTGAATTAATGTAGTTCTCATTTAATCAACTTGGCAATAGATATAAGACTTTCTAGTTTTAAATACAAAATTTGGGTAAAATCCATTATTCCGAATAATAAATTTTCATATTGATTGAGATTAATTTTTAAAAGTCACTTAGTGGCCTCTGTTTCTGGAGCCGTAATGGAAAGAGACTCGAGGTTACAAATTAATGGCAGATATTTAAAATGCATAAGAAATATGTAGCATATGAATTAAATACACAATTAACAAGTAAGAGTGCTGTATTTGGCCACGCCGAATCTTATATACCCTTCACCTTGTATGTAAATTTAATTTAGTGGAGTAACTCCAATCAGAAAAAAACAATATTAAGGTGACAAAGAACTAAAAAATTAGAATAAAAAAATTAAGTACATATATAATTTACAATGTCATTAGATCTTAATAGGTTAAGCATTTTTACAAAAGCTTTTAAATGATACCCATATTGATTTCATAAAAAATATGCTGCACAATCGTACTTTTTTATGAAAAGTTCGGACTCCCATAATTCGAAAAATATGGGAAAGCGCCAATTTTTTCACTTAATGTTTTTTCAATTTATTAATTCTCAATCGCTCCATATATTTTTTTAATTAGAGTTACCTTATTGTTTAAAATGATATGGAAAAATTAGAGGCAGTCGTGGTATTTTGCGCGCTGCCTCGAAGGAAATGGACCGATCTTGCTGATTTTCAATGGCTAAATTTTTGAGCTCATGTTAAGCCTTGGCAAAGTTGATTTCAACAATAACACGGACGGACAGACAAACGGACATCGCTCAATCGACTTCGTAATGCATAAAGAATCATAATAAACGTTCTTTATGGGGTCAGAAATAAATATTGTGGAAATTACAAACGGAAAGGCAAATTTAAATTGGCCCTTTTTCACCTGCGGTGAAGAGTATAAAAATTATAGAATGTGTCACAGAATCTGATTTGGACGAAAATAATCTGGGGCCAAATTACGGCATTCGATATCGAACGGAGTTTCCATTTAAATTCTATTAAAATTTCGATCGATATCGAATGCCGTAATTTGGCCTCTGGTTTGTTGAACAATAACAGGCAGACCCTCAAAATGTTTTGCAGTAAATAATTAAAAGAATAACTGAAACAATTTAAAACGAAAGTTATTAAAAACTATTTTGTTAATAAATCTTTCGAAAAATAAATTTCAAGGTCCTGATGTTGAATTGAATCTTCTAAAAATTCCTTCTTAAAATTTTGTACCTTTAAAAAGTACATTTAAAAGGTACTCTTGGATAGAGGCATATATTAATAAGCCTTTTTAACTATTTGAAAAAAAAAATATTTATTAAAGTTAAATTTCTCAAAAGGTACTTTTTAATGGTTTTTATATTAAACCTTTTTGTATTTGTTAAAGCCGTCAATATTTATGACGTACTTTCTCGATTTCTTAAAGTGAAGTTTTAAAATATTTAAGAAAAAAGTACTTATTTAAGCGGTACCTTTTTACAATCTTTTTTGAATGCCCTTTTTGTACAGAAAGTTTCTTTGTAAACCCGTTTACATAAATTTATAAATGTACCTTTTACAGAGGTACCTTGATGGAAATGTTTGCAAAGTTATTAAAAAAATTATTAAAAAAAAAACATTCTTAAAAAGTACCTTTTGAGATTTTTTTATTTTAAAGGATTTCCTTGTTAAAGAAATATCTTTAACAAGAAACATTATTAAAAAGCATATTTTTTGTTCAATAATTTGAAAAGGAATTTTTGAGAAAGAATTTTTTAATATTTTTATTTTCCTTTAAAACGAGTGCTTTTAAAAGGGAATGGAACTTTTTTTTAAGCTGTAATAAAATCCTATTAGAAAATATTTTTTTGAATTAAAAGCACACATTTCATTTAAATTTTTTGAAGGTATTTTGAAAATAAGTTTAAAAGTAATTTTTAAAAGAAATTTTAAAAGTACTTTTTTGGTACTTTTTGTAACCAAAATAGTGGCAAAGGATTTAAAGATATTTCTTAGGGATAAGGATACTTTTAGCTTCTTTGAAAGGTATTGGATTTTAAAGTTTTTTTCATAAAAAATACGCATTTTTATTTTATTTTTTTTTTTTTTTTTTGAAGGCTCTTTATTAAAAGCACACATATTTAAAAATTATTGTCTTAAAATTTTTGAAGGTAATTTTTAAAATAAATTTGAAAGTACTATTTTAAAAAAATTTATAAATGTACTTTTTTGGTACTTTTTGTAACCATAGTAGTAGCAAAGGATTTAAAATATTTCTTAGGGATAAAGATCCTTTTAAAGTACTAATAATAATTTTTTTGATTTTTTTAAGGTTTTTTTTTAAAGAGTGGTCTTTTTTAAAAAGGTAATTTTTAAGCATTTAAATTTATAGTATTTTTTTTAAAAAAGTACCTTTTGTAGATGAAAAACATTTTTCTTAAAAAGGTTAGTTTTTAGAAAACATTTTTAATGCATATTTTTATTTTTATTTTTTATATTTTTTAATGCATATAATTTTCTTGCAGACAAAAACCTACGAGTTAATTATAGGAAAATAAGAAAAGAATGTGATCATCATCATGTCTTATTTAAACTTTTGATATCCAAATTACACTCTTCACTTCAAATGCACAATTAATCAAAAAACAGATAAAAATCATTATTTATTTGAATTACAATTTTTTAAAAAGCGTAGTTGGCTTAAAAATGAGTCAAAACTGTCATCTGACTATTTTAACAAAAAAAAAAAAAAAAAAAAATGTAAAAATGGTTTTTGTTGCTGTTTTTATACTGTATTTTTATTGAAGGCGGCTTTTGTTTGTTGTTAAATTTAACTAAAAGTTTAAAACTTTTTTATGAGATTAAAAAACAACCTCTGATAAATTTATCTTCTTTTATTGAGTGTAAAATATAAACGAGACACAGATTTAAATTGTTATTGGGATGACTGAGCCAAGCCTTTTCCTATTAAAAATAACAAAGAAAGATTTGTTTTCTAATGTTTATCACAACAAATGCGTTTTTTTTTTGTTGTAGAAAAAATTTTGTTTTGAAGTTCTGGTCAAGTGATTTTTAAATTCATCGAACCGTTTTGTTTTGTTTAAATTGTTAAAAAAAAAACACATGTGAAATTTTTTGTTAAAATTTTATTAAAAAATAAAATTATGGGAGAAATTTTACTTTTCATTTGGTGATGCATGATTTGTTTTTAGGTTTTTCAATGTTTTAGAAATATTATTCAATTCTATTTATTTAGAAATTGCAACAAAAACTAATTAATCCAAATCTTTAGAAAATAATAGAACAGACACTTTTCATTTTCTGTAAGGTCGACCTCAAACTAACTTCAACTCCATTAGACCGTAAGATAAAATAAATGAAGAGAAAAAGTCAGAGAATTAGTTGGATTTGACAGGTAATTAAAATTCAAATCAAATTCAAATCCTTACTAATGTGCACCCGAGTTATTTATTAAAGAAACGAGTTCGTCTAATCTTACTTTTCATTTAAGAAACTTTTCAAGTTTTACTAAATTGCGACAAAAAATTAAAAAAAAAAACGAAAAGGTTCTTTCAGCTTTTAAAGCCTAAAACTTGGAAAGATTTCTGGAACTGATTTATAATTTTAAAAAGTAGACTTTAGGAATATCTTCTTAAGCACATGGCAAACAATAAAGATAATTTTTCGAATAAAACCCACAACAATTTGTCCTTTTCTTATTAAAATTCGAAAACTATTAGTTTTTTCTTTCAATCTTACAAGACAGAGTTATTTATTCTATTGCTGAAGTTGTTATAAGTTTGTGTGAAGTTATAAAATTTTTCTGGCAACATGTTTATAATCATAAAAAATGTTTCGTGCAACATTTTTTCCAACTGCATAACAACATGATAATTATCATTTTTTGCATGGACTAAAGCCTGGTACTCTTTCCGAATTTGTAAAAATTGTTAAGCAACATTGATTATTTCACGTGAAAAATTTGACATGTAAAATGTGATGTCTATTTCGCGATTTGGAAGAACTTAACGTTTTATTTTTTTCACGTGTACTACAGTTTTCGAAAAGTAAGCAATAAACATATGATCAGCTGTTGCCTGAAAAATTCAGCATGAAATAATGCCTGTTTGCTTTATTTCAAAGCTTTGATAAAATGTTGCCAGAAACATTTCATATGTTCTTCTACAGTAAAAACAAATTACTACCTCTGCAACATTTTTTTGGTGACTTTTTTTATAAAAATTTTTTATGGATGTAGTTTAACAGCGTTCCGCTGAAGAGAGTACCAGGCTTAATAGCAAACAATGTGTTGCAAACAGCAGGGTAATAAAAAAACAAATTTCTTCAAAGCCGTGGTATTGCCAACAAATTTTAGAAGCAAAATAAGTAATGTTGCTAAACATTTTTGTTGAAGAAACATAATGCAAAGTAAATGTAAATTTTTTTTAGAAACATTAAACGTTTTTTGTTCCATTAGCAAAAAGGCAATTGAATGTGTGAGCTTTATTTTAATTGGGAGATATTAAGATCTTATTGATGGATTATAACATCAAAGTTTATAAAAATCTTGATTGTATTAAGAAAATATCACAATTTAATTTTTATGAAATTGGGAGTTGAACTGTGGACATAAATGAATTAAAAGTTATTTTTGGCTTAAGTTTATTTTTTAATTTCTAAAAATCTTTTTTAGAAAAAAAATTATTTAAAAATGTATGCGGACGTTTTTCCAACAAAACAAGCAAAGTTAGAAGAATGCTGATGAAGGATGTAGCGGTCCAGAAAATCCAGCATTATAATCAGCTGGTGTCTAATTTTCCTTTGTTTTTTTTTAAACGTCCGCATACATTTGTAAATTAATTTTTTTGCTTAAAAAGAGTTTTTAAAAAAAATAAACTTAAGAATAAATTTTAATTTAAAATATCACAATTTTCATTTTTATTATAAAGTGTTTACTCTTCGTTATTTTAGTTAATTAAATTTAAAAAAATATTTTTTTTTTGTTCTCAACATCATCGTCTATTTAAAACAATTACAAGCTGCATAAATTTACAGTGTTTGGGAATAAGATTGCATGTCTCCAAGCAATACTTTAGAAAAACAGCCAACAGTCAATGGCATCAGCAGCAGTAGCAGTCAGAGTAAGAAGAAAACACTTCTATTTGAAGTTAACTTGAAATCGATATAAGAACAGAATATTCCAAAGAAACATTATTTGCAGTATTTTCCATAAAAACAATCACAACAGGAAAACAAAGGCAGGCAGGCACGTAGGTAATGACTTAAATCAATCGGTAACTTAAAATCTTAATGGTTTACAGGAAGAAACCAAAAATAATGTTTTAAACAAAAGAAAGATGCAGCAAACATGCATAATGTTTGGATAAAGAAAAAAAAAAGAAACAAAACTTAATCCAGGCTTTTGAAACCACACACATGGATTTTTTCTTCAACTAAAAAAAATCCAAAGATGTTGCATAAATTTGATATTGAAAGTATGAAAAATTGGACATTGGTTAGAAATATAATAAATTTCTTTATACTTTTTTATATGAATTTTAAGAATTCCATGTAGAATTATTAAAAAAAAAACTTGAAATTAAATAAAAATTTATGTGAATTGTAATTTGAAACATTTAAGAGTATTTCCTTATGTCTGTTCAAATGTCAAGACTTCAACAAAATGTTGCTAAACATTTTATTATAAGATATGAGTCATGATTTATGTTGCATCATTTTATTATTATTATTATGTTTCTTTGTTATTTACCTATTGTTTTGATAAATTTCCACTGATGAATTAAGTTCCGCCAATTGTTCTTTCAATAGTTGTAAATTAGAATTGACAAAACTCAATTCCAGTGCTACGGTGTCACGTAATTTACGATTTGTGGTTGCCTAAAGGAAAAAGAATTAAAAAATAATTTATTTTTATAACTTAAAGTTACTTTATTCAGGTTAATAATCACCTTAAAAAGATTTTCAGCACCGGCTCTTAATCGTAACTCTTTATTTATTTCCTGATTTAATTTACAGCGTCGGCTTTGTAATTTTCCGCGACAAGTGGCAGCCCGTGGATCAGAGCCCTGTAAATACATAAAAATACAAATAAAAATTCAAAAGTGAATCTACAAATTCTTTATAAATTTTAAAAATTTCTATTTTCAAGCAAGCGACTAACTTTAAAATTTTACTTTACTGATTTATAAAAATATTATTTTTATGTTTTTATCCCATCTATTTCTTAATGAGTCCGTATCGTATACAAATTTAGTTTTAACTCAAACAAAATTACTAGACTCTTCCATACAACATGAGTTGTCGTCTCAACTACTTAAAAGAGTACTGCACGATATATTTTTGAATTAAAGCATCAATTTCGAAATGGCCGTATCAGCCTTTTTGTATCGAATTTTTCATTTAAAAAATTTTAAACATAAAAGATTTCATTGTAACCTAACGAAGACCTATTTCGACCACTAAATCATGAATCTAAATATTTTGCTTAAATTTGCTTATTTCGCTTGCAACATTTAAAATTTGCTGATGTTCCTAATCTTACGATTAATGCAAAAATTTTCATATTTGTTGTCTTTTTATTTGCTGTTGGCCACAATTCCCCGTAAAATATTATTGTGTAGTCGAAAAAATTGCTGCAAATAACATTTGATGTTGAGAAACATGCTGCCAGAAATATTTACAAGATGGACATTTTTTTTTCTTATTGCAACTATTTTTAAATGACTTTTGATAGCATTTCGAAGAAAATGAGAAGCAGAATGCAATGGGACACTTTCAAGGCTACAATTCCCCGCAAAATATTATTTTGTTGTCGAAAAAAGTGCTGCAAATAACATTTGATGTTGAGAAATATGTTGCCAAAAACATTTACAAGATGGACATTTTTATTTGCTTGCAAATTTTTTTTAATTGACTTTTGATGGCAATTCGAAAAAAATGAGACACAGAGTGCAAAGCGATATTTGCAATGAAACATTTAAAATTTGCTAAAAATGCTTATACTACGATTAAGACCGACATTTTTATTTTTGTTGTCTTAAAGCATGCGACGTTATTTGCTGTTGGCTACAATTACCCGCATAATATTATTTTGTAATCGAAAAAAGTGCTGCAAATAACATTTGCTGTTGTGAAACAAGTTGCCAGAAACATTTGCAAGATGGACATTTTTATTTTTTTTTTTAATTTTTTTTAATTGACGTTTGATAGCATTTTGAAGGAAATGAGGAACACAATGTAATGCTTTAGCTTTGTTTTTACAATTTAATAGAATAAATAATTTTAGAAAATAAAAATTGATATCTAAATTTCATAATCTTATAATTTCCTACAAATATTTTTTTTATTAAATATTTATTTGTGTTATTTTCTTCAAATCCTTTCTTTCTTCCCCGTTTCAACTATTTGTCATAATGTTTAAAAATCTGCATTTTCATCCACTCATCGCCTGTCAAGTCCATCTGTCATAACATTCAATTATACACACGACTTAAACGTTTAATTTTCTTCATTTCAGTTGAAATAATATTTCACAGTTAAGAAGATTAATAACGTGACCACATAAGAACGACAGATTACGAATGGTCAAATTATAAAAAATCTGGTAAATAAATAAAAATAACTTTTAAGAAAAAAAAGAACGTGAAACTAATTCATTTTCTATGCCAGCATACACTGTGCAAAGTGAAGTGAAGAAAAAAGTGTCTCAACTGGTTTGATTGTGATGAAAATAATATAATTTTAGCATTCTTCATGACAAGATTAAAGTAGCACGCTTTACAAAAATAACAACAAAAAAAGTTACGCCTGCTACTATTCATACTTTTGACTACAACTGGTGTGTTACCTCTAGCGCTCTACTCTAGATAGAAAATTTCTAAGTAACGCATCTGCCTTTTAAGTAGAGTATCTTAGTTTTTTAGAGCAATTAACTGAAAGTCTTAAAACCAAAAACAAAAGCGCACGCATACAAAATCAAGAAACTTGTTGCTTGAGATGTTGTTCCACAAGAGCTTAAACTTGTTGTTGCTGTTGCTTAAAAACTAGAGACTTTTAAAAAATGCTATTTGATTTTTTACTTTTGTTTATTTATTTTTAGTTCTTTTTGCACAAAGAAAGTATTAAACTTTCATCATTTCCGTTTTAAGTCATCCATTTATTTAAGAAGAAGTTGCTCAGAAATTTTCAGCAACATTTTTTTCTTAAAAAAAAAAAATAAAATAAAAATAAAAAAGAGAAACACTTTCGTTAAGGCGCTTTGCTTAATTAAACATCATCATTTAGATTGCGTTTTTAAGATTCAAGATTATGTTTGATAAGCAAAAGAACGCCTCAAATTGCCACAAGGTGATTGCGAATAAAAAGAACAAATTGCTCCTTTGCAGTGATGAGCAAAAATAAAAAGAAAAAATGCAAAATTCTTGTTTAAGATAAAGATTTTGTTAAAAGAGTTAAAACTTTTGTTAGAAAATATTAAATCTTCAAAATTTAATTTAACTCTTTTTTGTTAGAAAAACAAAATCCAAAATGGTTCTATCAATTGGCCTCTAATTTTATGCGATTTCATAAATCTTTTGTAACCTTTGTGGGACTATGTAAAGCGATTCATATTTATGCTGAGAAATCATCAGCGACTTTTTTCTTGGAAGCCAAAATTTTTCGTGTTAAGCCTGGCACTCTGTTCGAATTTGTGAAAAATGTTGCGCAACATTGATTATTTCATGTGGAAAATTTGACATTTTAAATGTGATGTCTATCTCGCGATTTGGAAGAATTAAACGTTTTAATGTTTTCAGTTACAAGATTCCGCATGAAAAAAATGCCTATTTGCTTTATTTCATGGCTTTGGTAAAATGTTGCTAGAAACATTTTATATGTTTTTCTTTAGTAAAACAGAGTACTACTTCTGCAACATTTTTTTCTTGAATTTTTCATACAAATTTCTTATGTATGTAGTTTGATAATATTTCACATGAAAAGCTGAACAGAGTACAGGCTTTCTTCAAGACATATGGCCAACAAAATTCTCAAATATTGATGCCATGTATTGATTTTTTTGAATAAAAAAAATTTTAAATTAAAATTTTATTTTATTTTATTTTTAACGATTTTAAGTTCTATCGTGATAAAAAAAAGCTCTTTAACAATATTTATCTGAAAACTAGTGGTTGCTATGAATGTAGTTAGAAATGTGACCTGTTTCTGCTTGTGATAAAAAATTACTCTCTCAGTAATATTAACAGAAGAAATACAAAAAGATGCCCCGACAGTAGTAGAACAAGGACGAGGACCTTTAAAACTTAGAAAAGAAAAGAATTCTGGTTTAAAATAAAAAGAGGAACTAAATGAACTGATCCTTGCAAAGTAGATATTTGTGGTAGCTCTAGATAAATAAGCGAGAAGACTTCCTGAGAAAATTGCAGAATAGAGATAGAGGTTAAGGGGTACAAAGTCTCAAAAATATTTCGACCCAGTCTAATTTAGGAAAAGCAAAAGTTCTTACATTTTTAACTCAAAGGAGTACATTGTTGTATTTCTGAAGCGGGAAGAAGACTGGGTAATCGTATGTAGGGAGCATTATTACCATGAAAAGCTAGAAGTGGGTTAAAATGATTCTAAAGCATCATTAGGGTAGAAAATCCATTGAGGTGTTTAAAAAACAAGGATCATGATTTTTGATCTTCTCACTCATCACTCATTACTGAGCAGTGAAAAATATTATTAGATGGCCATTAAACAGTTGCGTACTGGAGTCTTAAGTTCAGAGAGTCATCATATTTTATGTTTTATGTGCTGTTTCTACGAGGGCTGCACTATATATTTTTGGCCTAATAGTGAAAATGCGAATATTTATAATCAAAAATGGTTTTAATGTTTTTCAAAGTATTCTCCTGCATGATTTATACACTTTTGCATGCGCTCAAAACAGTTGTCGAAGTACTTTTTCCACTCCGATTGAGACACCTCTAAAACATGGTTTTTGAAAACTTCAACAGCTTCTTCTGGCGACGAAAATCGTTGACACGCATTTTTTTCTTGATGTGCGGAAACAAGAAGAAGTCTTTACATGCCAAGTCAGGGCTGTACGGCGGATGACCCATTAATTCGACGTTTTGGCCGGTGAAAAAGGCTCTGGTTTGAGCCGATGTGTGAGAGCTCGCATTGTCATGGTGAACAATGATTCGCCTTCTCTTGTTGGTTTTTCGAATTTCTCCGATGACTTCAGGCAAACAAATTGTAGTGTAGCACTCAGAAGTGACCGTCCTACGTTGCTCAAGCGGAACAGTCGCCACATGACCAGTTTTGCCGAAGAAACAGGCGACCATTTGCTTCGAAGTGCTTCTTCCACGAACAACTTTCGTTGGATTTTGCTCGTCGTTGAAGACCCACACGGTCGATTGTTGTTTCGTTTCGGGCTCATAAGCATAGATCCATGATTCGTCACCTGTGACGATCTTATAAACGTCTTTTGAAGCACCGAAATCGTATTTTTTTAACATTTCTTTGCACCAATCGACACGAGCCTTTTTTTGAGCGACTTTCAAATTGTGCGGGATCCAACGAGAACAAACCTTTTTTACGGCCAGGTGTTCATGCAGTATCGAATGTATGCTGGTGGAAGAAATGTCCAAGAATGTCTCTATCTCTCGGTATGCCGCATGTCGATCTTGCAGTATGAGTTCACGCACGACATCAATGTTCTCTGGCACAACAGCCGTTTTTGGACGACCTTCACGGAATTCGTCTTTGAGCGAGCTTCGGCCACGATTAAATTCATTATACCAATTTTTCACAGTGCTCTAAGATGGTGCTTCATCGCCATACCAAGATTTAAGTTCATGAATGCACTCTTGTCGTGATAATCCACGCCGAAAGTTGTGAAAAATGATGGCACGAAAATGTTCACGAGTTAATTCCATTTTTTTTCTATATTAATTTTTTCAAGTCACTGTAAACAACACAAATAATGGTCGTACGTCAAAACGTTTTGAGTACGATTATGCTTAAAAATGACAAACTTTCCAATGGAAATGTCAGATTGCACTTGGCAGCACTCAGTGTTGCCAGGCCAGAAATATATATAGCAGCCCTCGTATATTACAGTCGATCAACTCGTCTGAAAAATTTGTATGAAAAGCACTCAGTTTTTTGAGTTATTTTCATATAAATTTTTTAGACGAGTTGATCGCCTGTAATACAGAAACAGCACATTAATGTTTATAACTCAGTTATTTTTTATAGTTGGAAGGACCAATACTGCCTTCGTTCAGAATTCACTTAAAACATTTGTAGTTTCAACTCGACATGCAAAAGTTGTTGAAAAGAATGGCATAAATATAAGCAGAGACGGATAATCCTTCGCATAAAAATTTAATTCCTGGGTGTCAGACAAAATTTTTCAATTAATCCCCTTAAAAGTAAATTTTGTAATAAAAATTTAAAAGAAATATTTATTCATTTATTTGTTGATTGGTCTCCCAGAATGTAGAATATAAAGATTTCAAAAAAGTTAATACGTTCAACAATTTTACAAAATTTATAGAAAAAAAAAAGATAAAGAAAATTTGTCGATAGTTAGCATGTCACTGAATATTAAAATCAGCCAGTTAGCCTGACAGACTTAAGCAGTAAATGCTGTCGCTAAGGACATTTTATATATTTTTTTTTATAAAATCTTTTGTATATGATTTCAGCTTGTGTTTCTTTTTTATTTTTTTTTTTTTTTATTGTATTTTTCAACTTAAGTGGAGTTTGAAATGAAGGTAATATAATATTGGTTGGTGGTCTTGCTTTTGATTTTATTTTCCAACTCATCACCAGCATCATGGTCGTTGTCATCTCTCAACAATATCTTTTGTGCGAATATGAAAATAATTCTTGGGACTGACTCGTGTTCTATTATGGTTTCATTTAAGTTTTTAGCCAGATCTATTTTCTTATAAAGGAAAAAGGGAAAAAATTTAAATAAAAATCTAAAGAAAAACACTGTGGATAAATTTGATATCATGAACGAAAACATTCACAACAAACAAAAGCCCTTTAAGTAATAATTGCTTTTAAACATCAACTTGTTCATTTTTCTACTTTTTTTCTGGCTTTTTTTCATTCTTTTGAATTAATCTTGTTTGTGGTTGTGTTATTTTTATTTATTTTTTCTTCTTGTAATTTGTTGCTTCTTGTTCTCTATAAATAAAGTTTTTACACGCGAGAATGACAAGCGTAAACCACTTTTGCTCTTTATTAATTTATTTCATGGAATAATAATAAGAATAATAATAGAATATAAACAATATTCGCTTGATAGAGCAGAAAATTAGTTTTTATAAAAAATAAAAAAAAATAGACTGTTCACTAAGCCAGCCCGCAAGAGAAAAGAGAAATTAAATGAAAATTTGTATTACAAATTTCAAAAAGGACGACTGATTGCACAAGTAACTTTAAACAAAATGACGGCAGAATAAAAGTTTAGCTTAAAGTTAGATCAAATAAATATTAAATTAAAATAAATCAAGTGCTGATGAACCAATATTTAACAAAAAAAATGTTTTTTTCGTTTTAGGGTTTCGTACCAAAAGGGTAAAAATATTACTCTCTATCTTTGGAACTGTTATAGTTAGTAATTTGAAATTTTCTCAAAAGTTGTATTTTTATTTCTGCTGCAACAAAACTGATTTGAGGCTGCGCAGGTTACCTGCTGGTCTCTATATGCAAGTCCGAATCTCTTGGGCCTGAAAGTGGAAGATTTGAATTGATTCTTCTAGTGAATAAATTGACAACTTTAAACTTATTAAGTAAATAAATTGGGGTTTTTCGTGATAAAATATTTTGTGCCTTTAAAATAGCAGTCACACATGAATATGGATACTTAAAAAATTTGCATTTAAATAAAGAAGACAATAAAAGTCAAAATTAAAAATATAATTCGATTACAGAACTTTTTCGAAAAATAAAGTTCGAATAAAAAATATTATTTGAATACATGCGCTGGCATGTATATTTTTGTTTAACATAAAATAAAGTCGAATAATAAAAATTGTAGTTTTCAACTTTCCATTCTTTATTTAAAATTTTAAAATTTTTATTAAACAAAAATCTATTAACAAAACCTGCATAATTAATTCTCGCTTAGAATATAAATTTATTGACATTTAACTAAAATTCATTAGAAATTGTATTTGCTGCAACACCATTTATGTTTACAATTTTAATTTACTGTTATTTAACCGCAAATAATGTCAGTTATAAACTAGTGACCCATTTCTCAACAATGTTTATAAACTTATTTTAAACTTTAACAAAAGTTCAGTTTGGAAGTCAAAAATATTAACACACAAACAAGCAAACAAATTATGTAAAAGTATTGTTTAAGTTCATGTAGAAAGAATACGTCACAATAAGCGATATATTGAAATTCCATAAATGACATTCTAAAGCACGAAACTGACAACCCCAACAACAATAACATTTCAAAGCAAGCAAGACAAAACAGTTTAAAAACGCCTGGCAATTGTAGCCATCACAAAAAAAAAAATACAAAAAGAAAAATAAAATAAATAACAGAAATAAGTAACAAATATTTGTAATAAAAACAATAAAAATAGTAATGCATATGGTAACCAGTTAAAAAGACGCCAACAACAAAACTAAAACTACAACCAAAGAGGTTATTGACATTGTGAAAAACTTGCCAAAAAAAAAATAAACAAAAAGAAAAAAAAACACACCAAGAAACAAAAGCATAAGAAAAAAACCTTAACAGTCATAAGAATTTAAAAGAAATACTACAACAAAAGCAATAATAATAGCAGAAAACCATTCAAATAAATATAAGGAAAAATAATTTATTTAAACCTTTCGTTACACTAAGAAAATAGCGTCATTCATAGACAATTTTGATAAACATTAGCAACACTTTTTATAAAAATACTTTATGAAATGGTGACATAGAAAATCAGTTAAATCGATCCCTAAATTGTGGAGATATGGGCAAAAATGGTGGGAATCCTAAGTTGAAACAGTTGCTAAATGCGTCATAAAAAATAAATAAAAATTAAACATCTGTCATCATGAAACGATTATTACTCTTCGTTTGTTCAAAGAAATTTTTTATTAAAATTGATTTCTTCAAACCAAAAAAATTTATAATTTTCATAGACACAAGCCTTTGCACTTATTAAAGGTTTTATTTGTTTTTAAATTTATGTTTTATTAAATTTTTAGTTAAATAAATTGTTTATTTAATTATTTATTTTTTATTTATTTAAGTCATTTAAAAAAAATTTCATTTAAATTAATATCCATAGAAACAACTAAAACCAAAAAAAGCAAAAAACTTCTTTTCTGCGTTATTTTTTAACGTGGATAATTGTTCACATAAAGTCTGGTACTCTGTTCATCTTTTCATGCGGAATGCTCTTAAACTACACACATAAAAAATTTGTATAAAAAAGTTATGAAAAAATGTTGCAGAAGTAGTACTTTGTTTTTACTGTAGAAAAACATATGAAATGTTTCTGGCAACATTTTACCAAAGCTGTGAAATAAGCAAAGAGGCATTATTTCATGCGGAATTTTGTAAGCAACAGCTGATCATATGTCATTTGTTTACATTTCTAAAACAATTTAAATTACGTAAAAATAATAAAACTTTAAATTCTTTCAAATTGCGAGATAGACACCACATTTTAAAAGTCAAATTTTCTACATGAAATAATCAAAGTTGCTCAACAATTTTCATAAATTCGAACAGAGTACCAGGCATAAGACAGAAAACCAACAACAATATAAGAAAATATAAATGTTGCTAGCAACATGTCTTTAAACAAGAAAACTGCTGCGGTGTGTAGCTTAGTTGGATTACGGACAAAAAAATGCTTACATTCTGTAAAGTTTTTAAATATTTTAGAATACAATTTGTTGCGGGATTACTTATATTTATTAAAATTCAAGCAAACAATTTTTAAACGACACAAATAACAAGCAACATGTTGAAAAAAATAACACAAGGTTTTTATCAATAGAATAAGCAGATAGAAAAAAAATTAAAAAAAACATTTTAAACATAGTATACGCATAAACATTTAGAAACATGTTGCTGATACATTTTGCAAGAAATTTATTGCATAACAATTTTACATTTAATATTCACTTTAGCATTTAATGTAAAAGTAAAAAAATAAAATTATCTCATAAACCCTTTACAGCAGAGATTTTGAATATCATTATGGAAAAAACTGTACCGTACAACTGTAGAGGTATAAAAACTAAGCTTTTCATTACTAATTACCTTTCTACCAAGCTGTCTTATTTAATCTTCCCAACTTTAAGCAAAATACTAATTTTAATTTAGAATGAAATTGCTGGGATGTTAAATCTCTTTAAAATGTGTTCATAAAATTTTTGTTGCAGCAACATGTTGCTACAAATTGTTTCGATACCAAAATATATTAAAAAATTTACAAAAAATTGCTTTAGTACTAAAATTTTAACTGCAATTTGTTTAAAAATTTTTTAAAAAAATTCTGAATTTCTGACATGCAAATATAAAATGTTGCTGCCAAATTTTCGAAAAAATATAAATTTTTATAAGTAATTGTGTAACAACATGTTGCAAAATACTTTATCTTTCAATAACTTAAATTATTATTGTCAAGAAAATGACAAGCTTCACAATTTTTCAAAAACTGATTACAGACAGTATGATAATTTTTTTCTTTTTTATTATCATGTTGTTGTTTTAAGATTTTAGTTTTCTTATTTCGCTCAGTGCATTTTTTTCCAAGAACTTAGAAAAACAAAAATTCTACTCCTATTTGACACTTAAGGCTTTGACTGCCTTTTGCTGACCAAATTAAATGAGTTGACTATTTTATGCAGAAGACCACATGAGAGACATTTCATACTTGTAAACGCTGTACTATTGAAGGCACCCATGAACGTAGTCGCACTTTGTGTACATTGTACATTGTATTTTATTTTTTAAAAATTTTTAATACGTGTTTAAAACCTTTGTCACGTTTCTAAATATAAAAGCTAAACGTCTTTGACTGTAAACTAAAAAGCAACGACAAAATATTTAAACTCATGAAAGAACTACGCGCCAAGAATGATTTTGCTTTGCTCTACGCTAAAGCCAACTTGTTTTTCAAATGAACCTTATGAAATGAAAATAGTTGGAGTCTTATTAGTAAAGCCAACGTTTAATTTAGTAAAAGAGTGTGTGACAGTATTTCATGTTTCGTTTTTTTTTTAGAATCGTGCTGAGTCGATAGAATTTTATTTAAATCGGAAACCCGTAAAAGTTATTCAAAAGGGTGTTGGGTAATAATGAGTATTTTTTTTTTTTGAAAGTTTTTAATTCTTATCTTTATTTTTCTTTATTGCTTTCGTGGCTCCTGGTAGTTAAAGTGCCAGAATAAAGTTTAGCTTGAGCGCATCGTTAAAAAGTGTTTTCATTTTAATTGCGGAAATGTTAAATTTAATGTTGTTGATTTTTTATTCGTAAATTAACCTTTAAGTTTTTTTTTTTTGTTTTTGTCTACAGCCCCTAAATAAATAAATAAATAGACGTTTTAATTTAATTAAATAATTAAACAAATGATCATCACTATTTCCAGTTTTAAATTTTATTTGTATTCAGCTGGATGCAACTTGTATGTTTGTATGCAAAAGTTTATAGCAACATTGATATTTATTGAAAAGTATTTTTTTCACGATTTTTATGGTTTCTATGACATTTAAAGAATATTGAAAAGTTGTTGTTTTGCAATGACTGGTTTTGTATCTTCCCTTGAATAGATTGGAGAAGTGTTTACTTCTAATTTATAAAAATTATGTTGCCAGCTTTATGTAGAATATTTAGCTTAACATTTAATATAAAATTTTTAAAGATCTGCAAATTAATAGAATATTGAAGTATTTGATTTCTTATTTTTACATTGAAAAGTTTATTGGCTTACCTTCCCTTGAACTTGTTTTGATTTTGCTTTACATTTTTTTAAAGAGGAATTTTAAAACTTTTTTATGCTGCCTTAATTAAAATATAAAATTAAAAAAGAAATAATAACAATATAAAATGATATACTTTCTTTTATGTTGCTAGCAACATGATGCCAATATTTTTCAGTTTATAAAAAGTTTATATTTTGTTAAATTGTTTTAAATATTTCATAACAAACCTTAATGTCTTCAAAATTGATTAAAAATTAATTAAACTTTTTTCTATAACATTTTCCACTTCACTTTTCATGGCATTTTTATTATAAATAATTTGTTTTAATAACTATAATTATATAAAATTGTGTTGTTGTATTATGTACGAACATTAATGGATTTAAAAAATTCGCTGGTGTCTGTACGTATGACCATCATCAACCGCAAAAAAATTTACTTAATTTATTTTACTAAAAGTTATTAACAACATTTTGTTTATATTGAACTAAAACCTCTGATCTAATACAAGATGGAGTAGATATAAATTATAAAATGACAGAGAAAGAGAGAGGAGGTTGGTTGAAAAAAAAAAAAAACATATTTGAAAAATAGCTGTTGTTAGTTAATTAAGCAAAATGTTATTTTTAAAAGTTAAATAAATGGAGTAATTATTTTATATTAAAATAATTTCAACAGGAAGATATTATTAATGAATATTATTTTAACATTTGCTGCTTGATTTTTTATTTTCTAAAGCCTGATACTCTACTCGAATGTGAGAAAATTGTTGAGCAACATTGATTATTTCATTTGGAAATTTTGAGATTTAAAATTTTGTGTCCATTTCGCGATTTGGAAGAATTTAACGTTTTATTGTTTTCACGTATATTAAATTGTTTTAAAAATGTAAGCAAAATAAATATGATCAGCTGTTGTTTATTTGACACCTTTGATAACATGTTGCCAGAAACATTTCATATGTTTTTCTATAGTAAAAACAGAGTACTACTTTTGCAACATTTTTTCATGACTTTTTCATACAAATTGTTTATGTGTTTGACAGCATTTCGCATTAAAAGCTGAATGAAGTACCAGGCTTAAATTATTAAATTATTTTACCATTTTTAAAAAATTTTTTTTATTTGTTGAGAGAAAATTATTTTACCGGCCGCTTAAACCAGTAATAAAAATATAAGGAAACCAAATTTTCTTTTCAGTAAATAAATTTCAATGAGAAATTAAAAATTCTGTATGAAGTCCAATGCAATATTGTATTTTTATTACAAAATGTAGAAGATTATTGTCAAAATATATTTTAGTTACATTTATAGCTATACATATAGTATAACAGTTTAGTTTAGTATAACAGTTTTTATAAAACATTTTTATGTGTCTAGCAACTGTTATTCACAACGAATGGTGTTCAATACAAGGCTTTGCCTACTTTTTTTTTCTTTTGAAATTTATATTTTTAGCAACAATTTGTTTAATAGATCTTTTAATAACAAATGTTGCGGCAACCAAAAAAATCATTAAGAATTATTTGGTTTTATAATTTTTTATTACATGTTTGACAGTAAGAACTATGTATATTCTAAAAATTTTAATTTGAAAACATGTTGCCTGAATGTTGCTTAGAAAGCTTATTAAGAAATTTCAGACTTCAAAGTTAAGTTTTTGATGATGAGAAAAAATTGATTTAATTTCTGTTCATTACTGGCCAAAGCTAACAATTCCTTTTTATATTTTAAATTTTAGTTTACTTACGTATAATCCCAGCAGCATGTTGATATGCGAAAAATGTTGCTAGTAATTTTATGAAAAATTATAATTTGATAAAAAAGGAGCTACTGTTTAACTGATAACTACTAAAAGCCTTTAAGGAAACTGAGATATTTAAAAAATTATACGTTGGTCGCTTATTAGTATTATAAAATAGTTATCTTTGTTGCCTTAGTGTAATGGAGTGCAAAACTTGATTTCTTATTTTAATATTTTTTTTTCGATCAAAATAGCATGCACTCACTTTCAGTTACTATTGAAATAAGTCAAAATACTCCGACAAAGTCCTACGATTTAAAGAAAAAAGTTGCATATAATTTTCTTTAATAAATACATTGCCAAACGAGGTAACTTTGGCAACATTTTTATTTAAAAATTTAGTCTAAAGGAACTAAGTTGTCTGTGGTTGAGTTTAAATTTTCGTAAAAACAAAAATTTTCTCATACATAAACAACATGTTGCAAGTATAAAACTAAATAACCTTTTGTTTCAGCAACATGTTGATAATTTTTTTTTTTCAATTTTGAATTTATTTGCCATTAAAATAAACTTTTAGAAAATAATTATTTTAAATATTTACAACATATATTGCAACATGTATATTTTCAAATGTTGCTTAACATATTATTTACGTTTAGTTGAATTTGTAAGTTTTTTAAAGCAGTTTTTTTATTATGCTCTTTTTAACGCTTGAAAAAAACATTTTATTTACAAAATTTATATGTTGCTAAGCAAATCTTTATTTTTTTTTCCAATAATTTTGCCTTCAATTTGATGTTTTTCAACTTTTTGTAAAATGAAAAATTATCATGTTTAAAAAAATCCTCACGTAATAGAAAAAAATATATTGATCAAAGTAATTTAAATTCCTAAACTTTGAATATAAATACAGACACTTGTTTACACTGGCATTGAAAGTTTATTTATTAAACTGTTCACAATGTTTGCATTCGTTAAAAATCTACAAAAAAAAAATTTAAATTAAAAATAAAAATAAACGATTTAAATTATCAACAAATTTGTTTATGAAGCAAAAACAATATAAAAAAAACAACTTTAAAAAAATAATTTGTTGAATGCTTAATTATTTTGTTGTTGTTGTATTTATAAGAAAATGAAATCTTTGTCAATTTAATTACAAGATTTTTTTTTTAATATTTGCGCCAAGTTCAATGAATGTTGTATTTTGTTGTTGTTGTAAAGTCAAATTATTAATATTTTTAATGTTGCTAATTGTTTAAACATTTTGTTAACAATTTTTATAAAATTATTATTTAAACTGTAAAGTTTTGCTTGAATTAACCATCTAAATGAGCGATAATTAAATTTATAACAATTTTTGTAATTACTTTTTATAAAAAATTATAATTATGGTCTTTAATTGTAAATGTGGGGGTAATTGGAGTTTATTAATCTGTTTATTAAAAACAGGAAGTGTTGAAAAAAATAAATAAATGTCTTAGGTATCACAGAAATAGCAATGGATATGCTCCAGTAGTCAGCCTGTAATTATTTGTCTACAAAAAGTTCTAACGTCATGAAGTCTGAAGTCATGAAATGTGTCTGGCAACATATTTTTCAATAGCAACATTTTTGGGAAACATATATTTTCCCACTCAGCTGCCAAAAAACATGAGCTGCACTTATTTCAATCACAATAAGCAAAGTTGCTAAACAATTTTTACAAATTTAATTTAAGAATTTCACCTGCTGTCACAGTAAAATTTGGGAGAAAAAACACTGTTTTCATTGTTGCTTTATTTTAATTGTGTAGTAGTAATTAGAGATAATATTTATTTATAATAAAATAGATTATTTTATAAATATTGTTTTTGGTAAAACACTTTGGTGTCTGGATTTGAATTTAGAATTATTCTTTCTTTTACTGATTTGTCTAACAAAAATGTGGTTCTGTTTTCAAATTTTAAAGAAAGAAATAACTCGGCGGAAAAGTATTCAATTCGAAGTCTCACTAAGATAAACAAATCAATTAACAAGACTTATTAACTGCCTCCATCCTCATAAAGATTATTTCAAAAAAATTTGTTAATTGTTTTATTTCTTAATTTTCAAGCGATAGCTCCACTGTCTCGCTGTGTTAATAATACAATGTTGCAAATGATAAAGATTTTTCTCATTTAATGCCACAAGAAAAATAGTTTTATTAATCAATAACTTTTTTCACGCAACATCGTGGTTGGTTAATCAAAAGTTACCAGCAAAAGAAAAATAAAACAAAAGCTTTTAAAGAAATATTTGCTTTGTTGCATATTAAAATTCTTAATTTCATCTAAAGTAACTACTGACAGTCTAAAAGAAACTATAATTATTTTATTTATTTTTAGAATTTAAATTTTATTTGTCTGTAGGTCTCTTTTTGTTTTGCTTGCGTACATCAAGAGTTGTGATGAGTTGATATTTAGTTTTATTTATTAATTTCAACGAACAGCCTCAAACAATAACAAAAAGGCTAAACATGAAAAATGAAAACAGAACATAAACTATAACGACAATAATAGATACATAGAAGTGAACAAGCTTCTTGCAACATTGTTGCAAGACTTTGGTATGACCACTGAATAGTATTTAATGATTTAAATACACGTGTATATTTTGTCTTCACGACTAAAGAATCTTGCAAAACTATTTCAATTATTTTTATAGGGAATTACTGTGTTTTTTTTTAAATTTTTTCAAGTACCTGCTGATACATGAAAGATCAGGAGCAAAACAAATAAGTAATTTTAGTTTAAGCAAATTGTTTTTTTTTTTCTTTCAATAAAGGGGTTTATTAAGAAGTGCAACCAATAACAAGTTTAGTTCTTCTCAGAAATTGTGATTATTTTTTTAACGACTGGTTTGTATCTGGACTGAACATTTTAATTAAATCATTTCAACTCTGTTTATTTTGCATTATCTTCTTTTTTCTTTTTTCCTTTTCCCTTTACGCCCTGGGGTAGTAAATAAAAAACATTGACAAATTATCCAAAAGCTTTGAATATTTTTTTAAATTTCCTAATCTCTTTTTCATGCGACAGAAAAAGCGAAACGTTTTTTCTTAACTCAAAAATATTTTTTGAGCCAACATTTTGCGGGAAAAATAATATTTTAATTAAAAGACATTGTCCAAACGGATCTCTTTACTTTTCAACGAATCAACGTGGCCAAACACGTACTTGCTTTTGAAGTTGTAATTTTTTTTGTTTCAATAAATTAAGAAATCCAACAGCGATTTACGGCTGAATATAAATTTCTATGAAAGAAAAAAATTGTTATTTTTACCCTGTGGACACATCAAATTTACACAGGCAAAAGGCTAGAGAAAACTGATTTTAATTTAAAGCTTTAAACACTTGAAGGCAGTGCACGATGTGTTTTCAAATGGACAATTTAAATTTTTTTATTAAAAAAAAAGAAAATAAATAAATATTTTCATTTTTATAATTATAAAAATTTTACAATTTTTTAAAAAAAATTTAATGACAAAAAAGTTAAATAAATAGATAAAATAATCAAAATAAATTTTCTTACAATAACAAAAATAATTGAAAATATTTAAATAAGGAAAATAAAAAATTCATAAAATAAATTGAATATTAAAGGAAAATACAAAAGGAAAATTTATGTTCAGAAGAATTGGCATCTACGATGGAAAAACATTTATTTGTATACACCCCACATCACGATTCCAAATACCATTATTAATTAAAATATTTATGGTCAACTTGTGTCCGTTTATTTGTACTGAACGTCTGTCAGATATAATTTTTTTTTTTTAAATTTGCTATAAAATCCGAAAAAAATTAGCAAATATTAAAAAAAATATTTTTAATTTTCTCCTCTTGTGTTCTTTTTTTTTTTGTAATATTGGAATTTTTCGCTTTGTTGTTTTAAAAATCGAAACTTCAAAAAAAAAAAAATCAAAAATCGAATAAATAATATTTCAAAAATATTTGATATAAAAAAATCATTTCACTTATTAGACTTTTGAATAGTTTCAGAAAGGAGTTTTATTAAAATTTTAATTGATTCAATTATTTATTTAATTAAATTTCTTTGATTATTTTTTTAATGAAATAAGTAATTGATTTAATTAAATTTTTTATTAGTAAACATTGTATTCATTTTCCATTTATATTTTAAAATAAAATTTAATTCAGTTTCAGTTTGAAAACAAATAATTATTTCTTTCTGTGCACAAGAAAAAGATTGATAAATTCGTATAAAACGCAAAACACATTTTTTGTCAAAATTTAACCGAAAATTCTAAATTTAATTAAAAAAAAATTTCCTAGATAACAAAGATTTGGCAAAACTAAAAATTTCATAAAAACTTAAAATCACTTAAAATTAATAAAAAATCGGAAAAATAAAAAAAAAACAAAAAATTTAATAAAAATTTAATTTATGTAAAAAAAATAATTTTACTGAAATAAAAAAAAAATAGTTTCAGCTTAAAAATAAAAATTTTATGAAAAACTTAAAACTTAATAAAAAAAATCTCAAAGTCGCCCTTAAATCGATGATTTTCTAAAAATTAAAAATTAAAAAAAA
The DNA here is from genome assembly GCA_937654795.1 of Cistogaster globosa. Classification (NCBI taxonomy): domain Eukaryota; kingdom Metazoa; phylum Arthropoda; class Insecta; order Diptera; family Tachinidae; genus Cistogaster; species Cistogaster globosa. Next base: position 117,722,499 of record OW569406.1, on the reverse strand, counting down.
AAATAATAAAAATTAAAATAAAAAATAAAAATACAGAATTAAATTTTTAATGTGTGAAAACTAATGCATATTTATATTATAAATAATTTTTCATTTTTATATTATAAAGCACACTTTCTTTAAGCTTCATTGCTTCCTCCTTTTTGGATCATCAAAACACTATTTCCGGCTTCAGGGAATTCGCCTTTTTTAACAGCTTAACTCAAGGCTTGAATATTTAAAAAAAAAAATTTTTATTTTTTATTTCATTTTTTAAGTCATTTCGTTTTAAAATAATGACTTCTCTTATATTAAAAGAGTTATGAAAAACAAATAAGAAGAAAGAAATTTTGTGAGTGATATTTGTTTTATTCGGTTTAGATTTTTTGTTTTTAGTTTCTTAATTGGAAAAAACTCTGAAGAAGTTTCTATTCAAAATTAGCAAACAACAAGTGAGGGTGCTATATTTGGCTAAACTGAATCTTATATACCCTTTATCATTTATCTAAATCTAGTTAAGTAAAGTAACTCCTATCAAAAAAAAAAAAAAAAAAAAAAAAAAACAAATGACAAAATTAAAAAATAAAACAAAAAAAAAAATAAATAAAATTTTACATAAAAATGTCATCGGCTCTTAATGGGTTAAGCATTTTTAAGATCTCTTCAACAGCTTTTAAAGCAACGGTTCTCAAATGGGGGTCCGTACCAACTATCCAAGGGGTCCGCATGAAGAACTTGGGCTTCAGAGGGGTCCGCGAAAAAAAATTAGTTGACTGGCGGTCCGTGAGCGGGAATTTGGTTTTAAAGGATACCCACATTAAGCTCTTAAAAATTAAATGCGCAATCGTATTTTTCTATGAAAAGTTTTCTTGTCCTTTAATTCTCTTTCTCTCCATATTTTTTTATTGGAGTTACTTCACGAAACTAGATTTTTTCCAAATGATATGGAAAATTAAGAGGCAGGCGTGTAGTTTTGCTTGCTGCCTCGAGGGAGATGGACCGATTTTGTTGATTTTCAATAGCAAAATTTTCGAAACTATGTCGATCAATTAGGGCATTTAAATTTTCTCTAGATCTTCTAGTGCCTTGGCAAAGTTGATTTCAATGCAAATACAGACGACCGGACATCACTCAATAGACTTTGCTATTACAGACGAGTGAAAAACTTAAATTATCCTTTTTCCACCTGTGATGGGATGGATACACTTTATCAAGATGCATATTTAAATATAATTTTCTTATATGTTTTGATCTACTATCGACTTTCCAAAAATTGTGTGTTTAACTCTTAAAAAAATATTAAAACCAATTAAATTTTTATAAATACGGGCAGCAGTTGTTATAAAATATTTTTAAGGAAATAAGCACAAGGAGAGTAAATAAATTTCAGCATTTTTTTTATTAGTTTATGTAACTCTTACACCAAGTGAGTATGAACTAGAAACTTTAATTAGTAATTTACGGCAATATCTTTTACATATTTTCAAATTGATTTTTAAAGAGTGACCCAAGTCGCAAGTAAAACAAATTTATCTTTAGTTGTTTGGAACACTTCATTTGACACGTGTCATTAAACTGATTTTTGCCTCTTCTTCGTGATTATTTTATTTTTTGCTGGTTTTATTTTTTTTTTAAATAAATCATAATGATAATTAATATTCATTATGAGCTTGTGAGTGTTTACTTGGTTTAAACATCTGTTAAAAATTACAAAAAAAAAAAATTACAGAAGAAGTAAAAATAGTAATAAAAATAAAACGTGCCCATCTTAGCATTTTAATTTTTAGCAATCTTTATTTTTTTAACGACGCTTTGTCACTTGTTTTTTACATTTTTTTATTTAATTTTAATTGCATTCGATTTCTTTATGGTCCACTGTTCAATTTCCCAGTCAAGCAGGCATTTCTCTTACTTATGTTTTTATGTTTTCTTCACCATTTGTTTCAAGAATCGTTTTTTTTAAAATAAGTATAACAAGGGGAGCGGCTTTTTGTGGCCCCATCAAATAAAAATAAAGGCAAATAAATCTATTAAAATCGTTTTCGGTCTTTGGTTACACTTGTTGTGTAATAAACTGTAATAAATTTAAATGGTTTTTTTTTCACTTTTAAACATTTTTGTGTGTTTAGCATAAAATATATGTTTTTAGACAGACGCATAGTAATTTCGTTTAATTTTAAGTCAAACTTTGAAAAGCTGAAATTTTGTTAAATTGCAGATATTTTTGTTTTTTAAATGACTAACTTTGGTGCGTGTGATTTTTTTTTTCTTAAACAAAATTTGTGTTGAATTTTAATTTGCCTAAACTCAACCAAATCAGTTTCACTTTCTTTGAAATTGTCATTTTTAAAAGTGAAGTTGAAGGAATAAATGTTACACTAATTTAAATTCAACATTTGTTTATTGTTTTGTGAAAAATTTAAAAAAGAAACGTTTTTATAAAAAATATTTTTCATATGCTAATATTTTGCTATTAAATTAGCATGCTAATAGCTATAGGAAAATATATGCATTTAAATATATAAAAAATTAAACAATTAAAATAATTTAAAAAAAAATTATTTGAGTTCCAATTTTTATAAAATAATAAACTCAACAGTTTTCTTATAAAACTAAAAAATTAGCATCGAATAGTTTGAGGAAATTTTTAGCCAATAATTTTATTATTATTGACTAAGAACGAGTTTTAACATTCACAGTCATAATCAACATAAATAATAACGATGGAAAAAAGAGTCCCAAGAAAGTTCCGTGCCCATTTTATTGCTCTTGAGCGTGTTTCATAGAAGATCTGATTTTACATTTATATAAAATTGTAACAGACACTTGAAATTTTTAGCACTGAACCAAAAAAAAAAATAAATAAAAAATAAATAAAATTAAATTAAAAACTAAAAGATAACAGGCGAAGGAATCCTGTGAGTGTGACAACAACTTTAACTTGACCAAATTATTTAATGAAACGATTGCTTTTCTCCACAAAAAAAAAAAAACAAAAAAACAAAAATAAAGGAATTTCATGTTTTCAGCCAACATTTCAACTGTAAGGACTATTGACCAAAGAAATCACAGATATTTTTATTTTATAAAATTAAATGTGGCTGTAATTCCATAAACGAAAAAGACCAGTGCCTTTGTCAATCATCACTTATATCAACCGTATGAGAGTTATATATATTTTAGCAAACAATTTTCAGATTAAACCAACTAAATTGCAATTTTTGTGTGTAATTTATTGATCAAATTTTAAACAAAAACTTGTCTATCGTGACAAATGTATTGTCATAAGCAACTATAAATTGGTCAGCACAAAGCTTAAGCGAAAATAATATGGTTACTGTGTCTATGTCAAAATCATATTTATTTTATATTAATTTTGTTATATTTAATTTACTTAAATCGTGCTTGATTTCTACAAATATAAATATTTTATTATATTTTCATGAGATCATAGGCGGTCTCATGTAAATTAACATAAAAAAGACTCCGAGTAATAAATTTTCATATTGATTTTTTTATTTATTTATTTGTTATATTTATTTTCGTTTGTGCAAATACTTTCAGAGCAGAGTTTATTGAGCTAAAATGTATTAAATTAAATAAATCAGATTAAAAGATATTATCTACCGATTTTATTTTTAATTTATTCACCTTTTTTTTTGTAACTATTTTTATTGAATTTTAGGCTTAAGACTTTATGGAAGTTGGATGAAATCTATTAAAGACTGAACGTCATATGTTTCGATTGAAACATATTTGGGAAAAAGGCTCATAAAATGGTCTAAACGTTCGGCAGGATGAGTAAAACCAATTATGTGCTGGTTAAAAAAAATGTTGTTAAAAATATCGTAAAAATTGGTCCATCTATAACTCGCCATAGTTCGACTATAAATCAAATTGCTTTTAATAATTTTACATCGCTAGAAATCGCTCTAGAAAACCCAACCCAAATAGTCTTCAAATCAAGATATCACTCGAATAGAACTTGATTTAATAAATTAATTCTTGTTCTACAAACCCAAGGTCGATTTTATCGGTTGCTCAAAGCGAAAATGAACAGCCATTTGTCAGGCCTGAAATTGCCACTGAAGTTTGCAACTGTAAACGTTGCCAGCAGCATAATGTTAGGGGCAAGAACATAAATGGCATGAAATTATAATAATACAAACGACATGATACTGCAAAGTTATATAATCATCATGTTAAGATGACAATGTTTATTTTCAGAACCTTTAAGACTTAAGTAAAATGAATCAATTAAAATAATTAAAAAATCTAATATTTTTCGATAGAATTTCTTCGATGTCATGAATAGATTTTAAGTTTTCAGGAATGAAAGAAACAATTTCCTTAAAATGCTTTGATAACTATCAAACACTTTTTTAAAGTGCAAGCATTCCGTAATGGTCTGAATGTCGCGAACGATTTCTAGTATTAAAAATGTGTTCTAATTTTTTTTTCTTTGTCATAAATCGAAATTCTCATGAATATCACGTCTACCTGTCACACTCCTTCTTGATTCTTATTTAATTATAAATTTTGGACATGTTTATTCTAAATAGAACTTTTCAGAATTTGCAACTTTAGTGTGTTAAATTTAAATGAGCATAGAATCATTTGTTAAAAAAAATATTGCTGGAAAAAAAATATACTGTTACACACTGAAAAATATATAAGCAAACACAAGCGGCACTGAAAAAAAAATAAGAAAATTTCGCAAATTAAACGTTTTTCTTACAAGTGTTTGTATGGAAAATATAAAAAACAGGTCTCACACTTAAACTACAACTTTTAGCAAACAATCTTAGCAAAACACGAGACTTATTTAAACACAACTCGCAGTGTAATTTATTTCTTAGTTTTGCAGTTAATCATTTTTTTTTTACTGCATAAAAAATAAATAGCAACACACTTGCGTTAAAATTTCTAGCTGCAACAGTTCTAGCTGCAACAGTTTGTTTTTAAATTCAAAGTTTCTTGCAGAAATTCATAGATTTAGACTTCTAGAGGTACGAGTATTTGTTTCAAAAAAGTATTTAAGAAAGTACTTTTTTCAAGGCTGTCAAAATTTTATGATTACGAGTATTTTTGCCAAAAATAACAAAATTGTTTTGCTTAAATATTTTAAGGTTTTTTTTGTCAAAAGGTACTTTTAAAAATTTTTATTTTAAAAATAATTTTTACAAGCTCTGCACCTTTTTTAAATATCATTTTAAAACATATATTTTTAAAGTAAAAGGTACTCTTTTTTAATGAACTTTTTTATGAAGTACTTTTTCATAAAGTACTTTTTAAGTACAATTTTTTAAAGATAGTGCGTAAAAATTTACTTTTGTTAATATTTAGTTTTTTAGATTCTTTTAAAAAAAAAAATTTAAAATTTTTTTGCAGGTACTTTTATTCATAAGGTACTTTTTTAAAACTTTTTTTAAACATTAAATTTGTAGCAAAACAATTTTTTTAGGGGAAAATTACAAAAACTTTTAATTAAGTACTTTTTTGATAATGCGTTACTTTAAAAGGTACTTTTTTACTAAAAACTTTCGTCAAAAATACTTTTTAAGAGCAGTTTTTTAAAGATATGGGCCTAAAAATTTACTTTTGTTGATAATTAGTTTTTTAGATTTTTTTAAAATCAAAATGTACTTTTTTAGTGTAATTTTTTTAAGCATTTTCTTTGTAGCAAGATACTTTTTAATTTAATTTTTAGAGATAATTTCAAAAAATTTTAAACAAGTACTATTTTGACTATGCGTTACTTTAAAAGGTACTTTTTATAACGTACTTTTTTATATAAAGTACTTTTGAAGGGTAGTTTTTTAAAGGTATGTGCTTAAAAATTTACTTTTGTTGTTATTTAGTTTTTAGATTCTTTTAAAAATGATATTTATACGTTTTTTCAGAAGGTACTTTTTTTCAAAAGGTACTTTTTAGTGGGTATTTTTTTTGACCTTTAATTTGGTAGCAAATTACTTTTTAAGAGATGGATCAAATATATTTAATATATTACTTTTTTTATAATGCATTACTTTCAAAAGTACTTTTTTTAAGGTACTTTTTTCAAACATACATACAAAGTTGCTTTCTTGAAAAATAAACCTTTTTTAAAAGACGCTATTCTAAAAAATATTTTTTTTACAGTTACTTTTCAGGCTTAAAAATAATTTTATATAATTACTTCTTTAAAGTACTTTTGTAGAAAGTACTTTTTAAGGGCAGTTTTTTAAAAATATGTGCCTAGAAATTTACTTTTGTTAATATTTAGTTTTTTAGATTTCTTTAAAAATGATATTTATTCGTTTTGTCTGAAGGTACTTTTGTTAAAAGGTTCTTTTTTTTTAGTGGGTACTTCTTTTTAAACATTAATTTTGTAGCAAATCACATTTTAAGATTTTCTTAAGAGATAGTTTCAAAAATATTTAATTATGTACTTTTTTGATTACGGACTACTTTAAAAGGTACTTTTTTAAAGGTACTTTTTTCAAAGGTACTTTTTTCAAGCATACGTTTTCAAAAGTTACTTTCTTTAAAAATAAATCTTTTTTAAAAGATGCTATTTTGTAAAAGTATTTTTTTACAGTTACTTTTATAAAAAGTACTTTTTAAGGGCAGTATTTTTAAGATATGGGCCTAAATATTTACTTTTGTTGTCATTTAGTTCTTAGATTCTTTTAAAATTATATTTATACGTTTTTTCTAAAGGTACTTTTCTTCAAAAGGTACTTTTTTAATGGGTATTTTTTAAGCATTAATTTTGTAGCAAATTACTTTTAAAGTTTTTCTAGGAGATATTTTCAAAAATATTCAATTGAGTACTTTTTTGGCAATGCAATACTTTAAAAGGTACTTTTTCAAAGGTACTTTTTTTCAAAAATACGTTTTCGAGAGTTTATTTTTTTTAAATAAATCTTTTTTAAAAGATGCTGTTTTATCAAAATATTTTATTTTTCACAAGTACTTTCTAGGCCTTAAAAAAATATTATTTATATGATTTCTATTTCTTCAATTCGAATTGTGTTAACTCTTAATGAAACTGTGTTCATCTGTGTGTTGGATAAATTATATTTTAAGAAAAAAACAATTGTTGAGACTGCTTTATAGCACTCGCATAGAAACATGTGTTAATGTAAAAACGTTATCGTTTTTATGCATCTTAAGTTTAAGAAAAATAAAGAAACAAAAAAATCACACAAAAATAAATAGAGAAAAATATATAACAAAAAATCACAATTACAATGTCGTAGTGTAGATAAATTCTGCTGTACGCTACCACTTCCACGACTTTAGCAAAAAGCCAACAAGAGTCAACTCTACTTACTATTCATACTACTGACCTACATAAAAATTTCTTAAAATATGTTCACATATAATTTAATGTATGCATATGTAACTTAGACATGTGTGTATGTGTGTTTGTATGGATATCTAAGTATTTAAAAAAATTTGTTTGTAGTAGCAGCAAAGTTGCAGCAAAATATTTTTCTAGATTTAAGATTTTGTGTGTTTCTCTCAAATATTTTGGCAACAATTATCAGGTATAAAAAATGCACTATAACTCAGTCTAAAGCAGGAATATTTATTTAAAACAAATATGCTGGTTCAAGTGGCTGGTTTTAAAAGAAATAAAAGAAAAAATAATAAATAACAATAAAAATAAAAATCCTTTTTTTTGACAAGCACTTTTAAGTTTGTTGGTTTTGTAAAAGCACATTTAATGACTTTGCCAAAAAAAATTTCAACAATTTTCTATTGAAGATTTTGCAATGAAGCAGAAAACAAAACAAACAAAAAAAGTGTTGTTTTCTTATTGTTTTTTTTTTCTTGCACTTTTTTTGTTGCAGTCAAATTGTCAATCGCAATTTGATTTTAAGTTTGTTGCTTAAGTCTTTTGATTTGTTTACAACAACAGAATGATTGAGCATTTTACGCTTAAATGTTTAAATGTAATTGCATTCGTATGTGTGTGAGTGTGTGTGTGTGTTGATTACTTGAGTTGCAATTACTTCAATAAACCGTAAACTTGTCTTTAGCATTTTTGTGTTTCTGACCGATTTGTTGTGAGAACAAGTTCCATTAAATGTTGATTTGTTTGTTTTTTTTTATGAAATCTCCATTTTCATGGAAGTCTCAATAGAACGTTAGTAATTTAGGTCACTCAGTTAGTGTGTTAACAATACATATTTAAAAATATTTTTTTAAATAAAAAGCTTGTTTGTTTTTCAAACATAAAGAAACCAGACCTGTTGTTTAAATCAATTTTTAAGCTTCTGCAGAAAAAAAAAGCCAAAAAGTTAAATCTAAACTGTTTTAAGACATTTTTAGATATTTTTTTTTACAATTTGTTGTTGTTTTTTTATTGGTTGGCTGGCCATCTAATCAAGTTTATAAAAAAAAATTCTTCTCTTAAAAGTATGTTAAATATTTTTAAACTTGTTGTTGTGTAAATTGCTGCGCTGCTGTTGCAATCAAATCGAGTTATTTGTTGAATTATTGGGTTGCACAGTTTATTAAAGTTGAATAAATGAATGAATGAATGCATGAATGAGTGAACAAATGGAAGCATCAAGACAATTTGACATTTATGAGTTTTTCTTTTTTTATATTGTTAATAGAACGAACAGTTATCTGCTGATGCTACGAATTGTGTAGTTAACATATTTAAATCATATTAAAATTGATTGTTTAAGACTTCTTTTTTACATTTTAAAATTTATAAAAGTAGAACACAAATTTTTATCTTTCCAAATAATAAATAAAAATTTCTTTAATTTTTAAATCAAACTGATTATGCAAACTTTAATTTTGTTTTAATGAAAATTTGAATGTTTTATATTATTAGAGGAGTGCCCTCTCCTCAAAAACTTACGGCAGATTAAAATTAAATTAAAAAATACCCGTTTTAGGTTGTTTCTTGAAACGTAAAGTTAATAGAATCCAGTTACTTGTTGAACGTCAATTAGGAAAAATAAATTTCGCGATCCGTCTTTCTTGCTTCAATGTGTGAATGTTTCAGTGGCTTTGACCTCTGACAATTACGCGAAAGGAAGTCAATAGAGTTTAAACACACAATCTAGGAACCAGCTGTTATAGCTCAGGCGAGAGAGTTTAAGAAAATAACACGAGCTGTAGGTAGCCCCGTCTTTTTGAAGCGCAAACAAATTTTACACTACAAAAGTAACTTCATCATAAAAAAATATTTAAGGCAAAGTAAAAATTTCCACAGGCAAAGAAAAACATGTTAATATCTTTTATAATTTGTATATTAAAAACTGACCGAAAGTTAAAAAAATTAGAAAAGAAAAAAAAACATGTTTGTGACATGATCACAAGAACCATATTATGTTCTCTGTAACCACATATAGTTACGATGAACAAATTATGGTTATTTTTTAACAATAATTTAGTCACTCAAAATAAGTGTTAACTATCATTTGATCGTTAAGTGATTTTTAGTAACAAAAAGTGCAACATCGTTGATTCGAACAAAATAATTTTTGCTAAAATTATAACAAGCCCAAATTTTTATGACTTTTAACAGGCTTCGAAATTATTAAAAAAGAAATTCTTTTGACTAAAAAGTATATTGAACACTTATATTTTGAAGGCTTTAAAAAACTTTTTTTTTAATTTTTAATTGTGAAATTTAAATTCAATGTAAAAAGTGGATTCCTAATCGTCAATCAAAATCAAACATGGAACTGAGTGCGAAAAGTGGCATGAACCTGATATAAATTGCAACACTGTTATGAAATTATTATTTGGTTTAACGGGTTTCTATTCCAAATTAAATTATTTTTTTCAAATCCCATCATAATTTCAAAAAACATCGTTTTGGATTAAAGTGTTGATAAATACATTTCAACATCAATAATTAAATACTTTAAGTATACGAAATTTATACAAACTACGAAATTTAAAATCAAAACTTAAAAAAAGGTTAACGACAAAATCAAAAAATAAATATTTAGGGTAACAAAATATGATCAACTAAAATTTGGACTGTTGTCATCATAAAACTTGAATAAAAAAAATAAAAATAAATTTAAATAAAATTATTAAACAAATTCCATGAACCTCACAAAAACAAATAAAGGGTGTTAAGAAAATAATAAATTATAAAAATATGCAAAAATAATTCATGTAAATATTTTGATTAAAAAACAACAAAAAAATAACACAAATTAATTTTAAAAAATCTCAAGAAATTGATGTCAAAATAGTTGTTAAGAAAAAGTTTGGAGAAAGTAAATTAAAATGATAATAAAAATACCAGTTAAAACAAATTCTATTTAAAAACTAGAATTTCATTTTCTTTTATACAAAATTCGAATCAAATAATTTAGCACAAAAATTAAATATTTAACAAACAACATAGCAGCTATTTGAAAGATGTTGTCTAGTTAACAATTAAAAATTTATGTGTTAATTTTAAAATTAAACATACTGTTCTTCTTCTTCTTTATCTTCTACTTCTCATAATATAATTTAATTTAAAATAAATTATAAAATATTTTTACAGATCATTATTTTCTTTATTTCAAGTTTCTAAAAAAAATTTTAAACTGTTAAAATAAATTTATTTGGGAAAGAAAAAAATTAACGAAAGTGAAGAAAGTTTAAGAATAAAATAATAATTGTTTATCCGACTGTTAATTATAAAATTATTTATAATTGAAATATTGAACAAAAATTAAAAAAACAATCATTAAAGTCAGTATCTGTAATTTTCATTTGGAAAGAAAAATATGATCGAAGCATTTTCTGTAGCCCTCCTTCTTAAGGACACATTAGGAAAAAAGAAGAAGAAAAAAAATCCAGGAAAGTAAAAATGAATTTCTCATCATTTTAAGTAGGTTTGTGGCCAAAGAAGAGGAATTTAACCTGAAGCTTCACACTTTTTCTTGTCTAATAATTAAAGGCTTTTTAGAAATAATTCTTGCAAAAAAACCGACTTCAAAACAGACAAACTCAAAATCATATTTCTTTAGGACGTTAATTATACATTAATTATTTTATATTCGAGAAAGATTGCGTCAGGATATTTTATATGTCGTAGAACAAAATATGAATGCAGATTAAACAAGAAAATTCAGTAGTTATGTGGCCACTCTTTATTTTTTACACCTTTTATTGCTGACACAGTAAAACAAAATTTGTTTAAATTCTAAGCGTTAGTCTATAACTGTTTAAAAGCTTGGCCCATTGGGGCACCCTTTTATTTCTAATTCTAAATGTCTATTTTATTATACTTGATAAAGTAATTGACATTCTGTCTAATTTTCAAGAGTTTGTCTGTAACGGTTTTAAATATAGGGCCATATAAGTCAAATTACCTCAGTTATAGGGACACCCTTTAATTTCTAATTTCAAGTTTGCTACTTGTTACAGCCGACTTAGCAATAAAGGTTTTGTGCAAATTTTAAGCAACTGTCTACAACTGTTTAACAGTTTGGTCACATACTTCAAATAACAGCAACAATTGTAACACCCTATGATTTTTAATTTTAAATATTTATACTTCTTAATATACCACACAAAGTATTGCACCTTTTGTTTAATTTTTAAGTATTTATATATAACAGTTTAAGCGATAGAGCCAATTTACTTTAAAAATGGGAACACCCTTTAATTTTTAAATTCAAATTTTATATTTGTTGTTATAGCGGACTTAGCAATACAAGTTCTTTGTAAATTTAAGCTGTCTGTCTATAGCGGTTCAAGAGTTTAGCCACATACATCAACTATTGGGACACCCTTTAATTTCCCAATACAAATTTTAAACTTGTAATTATAGCGGATTTAGCAATAACGGTTCTTTGTAAATTTAAGCTATCTGTCCATAACAGTTTAACACACATCAAATTACATTAACTATTGGTACACCCTTTAATTTATATTTTTTAATATTTATACTTGTTATTATAACGATCATAGTAATCGATATCCTGTCTAATTTTGAAGTGCTTGTCAATAACAGTTTAAGAGATAGGCGCCTTTAAGTAAATTTACGTCACCTGTGGACACACCCTTTAACTTTTAGATTTATTTTTGTATTAAATTTTGCTTTTGGGAGGTAGACAGGGAACCATCTGTAAGCATAATCTATCAAATTACGAAAATTATTTCAGAATCGGTTCAGAAATAACTGAGTTCTCTGCAGGGACAAACATAAAAAACAACATTCAGTCGAATTGATAACCTCCTTCTTTTTTTGAAGTCGGTTAAAAAATATTCGGCGATGGAGGCACTGTTGGAATTAATTACCCTGTTGGGCTTTTTTATAAGGAAAAGGTATATCACTAGGTTCAAAGGACAGACTGGACAGGACAGAATATTGCAGATCTTTAAAGAAGAAAGACATAAGGAAAAATCCAATTACGATGCAACAAAAGAGCAGAATAGGTGCATTCGAGAGATGACAAAAAATCCTCAATTCGAATGGCCATGTACAGGAAAGACTGATCAAACGCATACGAACTAATGGAACGGAAAAGTGGCTGCGAATTTGGTAGAAAAGTTGTCGATCGTACGTTGGATAATTTTTTTCATAACCAGATGCAATGGAATAATGATGCTAAATGCATGTGGAAGGCAAATATGGATTTTAAATCAATAAGGGAATATGTCTTGATTCTAAATAACTGAACCTTAATTAACTGAGGTTGGACTGATGAAGATTTATTGCCATTATGAAAAACAAAGTAACAGATAAAACAAAAGATACGTTTCCACGACAATTGGATCTTCGCTCCGGAACGACCCAAGTCTTTCTCGGCCAAAGATTGTTAACCCAGCAACAGCTGTACAAACCGAAAGAACTCCCGTCAGCAGCAGAGCTGTTACAACAACAACAGCTTTGGAAATTGTTGTAGAGCTGGCGTGATTGAATTCTATTCGAAATATTGTGGGAGACAAATACACACAGGCAGACATTATTGATGCTCTTAAAGATCTCTGCGACTAAAATATTTGCATACAAAAAAATATGGTTGTGATAACCATAATCTAAGGGCAACATGTTAAAATTAAATTCTATAGTTGTGATGAATTTATATTCTTGTTAGATGTTATGACAATATTGTTGTTATTCGAAACATGTTCGACAATAATGTAATAATAACATTGTTAAATATAACCATAACTATGCTTAAAGTATAAAAATACTGTGCTAAGATATAATAAAAATTATTAAACTTATTTTGAGATTTTTAAATTCAACATTTAATTTGTTATGATTTTTTTTATCAAAAGTTATAAATAATTTTTATTAATTTATTTTTTAATTTTATTTATTTTCATTTTAAAGAGTTGGAATAACATGCAGTCAAAATATTTTAAAAAACAAATAATATTTTTTCGTTTGTAATCATAATTTGGTTATATAAGAACCAACTTAACATATTATGTTTATTATTAGTATATTATGATTATAAACACCATGTTTTTATAAGCATTTGATTTTGATTGAGATTATAATTTAAGCAAAAAAAATATTTAATTGAAAACAACCACGCGTCATTTTTTTGTGCGTTAACCATGAAATTCTAACAAAAACTATGTTTATTGTGATAAAAGTATTTTTTAAATAACTATAATTTGTTCACCGCAATCATAGTATAGTTTTTTCAACCATATCACAACCATATTTTTTATGCGTATGGCTATAATTGAAGGTGCCTGAGTCGGATAATGCCTTAGTGGTTAAGGAAAAAGGGAAATGTTTAAAGGCCGTTGCTGAAGTATTTTGAGATCACATTTAATACAAAGCCTTAGCATTGCCTGCCATTACAATGGTTATTAAATGCAGGGGCATATTAGATGTAAAAGAAGTGACTGTGTGAAATACAAAGCAAATGCTAGCAATTAGGCTGGACTATAAGAAAGGCAAATTAAAAATTATCGTTCTACAGCTAGGAAGCACAAGTCTAGAACAAAAGGTTTGTTGGAAGGCGCAAAATAGTTTTGAACTTTTTGTTTATTGCTTTAGTTTTTGCCTTATGTAAGAAGATTTAATAAATATTAACAGAGAAAGTCTACATAAAATATTAAGAGAAGATAATGTCACTTTTTTAGTTCTCTACAAAAAAATTATTAATTTAAAATTGCTCTTTATGGATGAAAATTAATAATTCGAAACAATTTTATATTACTTTTATTTAAAAATTTAATTTTATTTTAAAATTTTTAATAACTATAATTTGTTCACCGCAATCATAGTATAGTTCTTCCAACTTTATCACACCCATGTTTTATTTTCTACACGTATGGCTATAATCGAAGTTACCTGAACTGGATAATAGCCTTGGTGACATACCAGCTGTTGTTGGAGGATTTTGAGGGTCTACAGCTAGAAATCACTAGTCTAGAATAAAATTTTGTTGGAAGGCGCAGACTATTGTTGAACATTTTAATAATTTGAAAATTAATAATTTGAAACAGTTTAATATTTATTTTAGTTTAAAATTTTCTATAGTTTTTTTAGGTTAAAAACTGTTAAATTAAATCGCAGATATTTTTTTTTGAGCCGCCTACATTTGTGTTGGTGTTTTTAATCAAACGAGTGCATAGAGAACAAAACACCTGAACCAGAAATTACAACATGTAAAATAAGAAAAAAATTCTTATTAAACGGTTTACTGTTTATAATGACAGCATTTTTAAATTATTTTTAAATTGAAAAAAAAATGCGGTGAAGGTTAAATAAGTTGTAATGAAAAATAAAAAAAATTAAATAAAATAAAAAACTAAATAAACAAATAAATAATTATGTCATAAGTAAATTAAAAACAATAAAAACTATTCCTCTCTTTTTGAGTATTTTATTTCACTTACCAGCAGCTCCAATTTTGCTAAATAATTCATGGTTTTCTTTTTGTAAAAAATAAATTTTAGTTCGTATTAAATTTCATTTTAATATTTTTGTAAAGTCTATAAATTTTTAATATTTTAAATAAATTAAAAAATTCTTTGCATTTAAAAGAAATAAACCGTTTTCTTACAGGAATTTTTATTTAGAAATTTTTATATTTTTGTTTTTGTTTGACAGCTCACATGCCAACACTCACAACTTCTTTCTATTTTTTTTTCCAATTTTTATGATTTCAAAATTTTTTTATTAATTTTATTCAAATAAAATAAAAAATATATTTAATACTATTTCACACATTTGATGTTTATGTTAATTTCTATTGTTCAAAAAATGGTTTAAAAATTCAAAGAAAAATAAATTTATGGTTGAAAATTTTTTTTATAATTTTTCTTTGTTTTTTTTAATTCTAAAACCACCACATCGCGATTGACCAAAGAAATGGCGAACGACGACTACGTTTGTTACGTTTGAAAGTTGAAAACGTTCTCATATTAGAATCTTGAAAGGAAAGTAATCAATGGACTGTTTTTCTTGTGGTTTAATGTCATCTCATCATCTTCTATTATCTGCTTGTTGCTGTTGTTGTTGTTGTTGTTTAGTGTTTGGTGTTTTTGGCTTAAAATAAGAAAACTACAAAAAATAACACGGCTTAGAAAACAAGTTTATTTATTGAAAAGCAAATAGAAAGAGTTTAAAAGAATGAAAGAAAAGAGGTGCCTTAACGTTTGTTTTTTATTTCGATTGAAATTTATTATTTACTGGGGGCTTTTTTTGTTGTTGCTGGTTTCCTTTCTTTTTTTCTTCTTTCTTTTCTTGTTTTTCTATTAGGCTTAACAATATTATTATTGTTTATTATTATAAACTAAATCTTGCTATTTTCTTTTTTATTTTTTCTTTTTGTTGTGCTGTTTAAGGCGGTGTGCGCTTTTCATTTATTTGTTTCCTTTGATCAAGTGGAAAAGCTTTATTATTTATTACTATTTTAATGCACGTACGGTAAAACGATAAATTGAAGCAGAGACTTAAAGGTATGTTAACCTGAATGAATTTTAATTCGGCTTAAGTTCACATAAATTTTAATTTCTCAATTTATTATTCTTTTTTACAAAATTTTTAAGCTTAAGTCGACTTAAGCAGTTTTGCCTTGTGGGCACAGAATTATTCAACAAATAAATTAAACTAAGCATTCTAAATAAAAAGTGATAAAAATCACATATTTTAAATAAAAATGGAAAAGAAATAGTTGCAAAATTGTTACAGAAACCATATTATGTACTCTGTAGCAATATATGATTACGGTAAATAAATTATAGTTGTCTTAGGTGCTGTTTCAGATTTACAAGCCAACATATGGATAATTTGTAAATAAAAAGCACTTAAAGTGTTCCCTATACCAATTTTCTAGACGAGTCGTTCACTTTTTATACAAAAGCTGTAAACTAAAGAACACTTCAGTCACATAATCAAGTTTTCTGTAATCACCTGATCATTAAATTGTTATAAAGCATAAAAAATATGGTTTGATTTAATTTTTTTTTTTTTTTGCAATAATTCTATTCTCAACCAAATTATTATAATTTTACCAAAATAATATAATTTGCAGAACCATAATATATTTCTAGTAACTATAAATAATATTTCTAGTAACTGTAATTTGTTTAGTTTAGTTTTTAACGAACAAATAATGTCTTGGTTTTAAAGATATTTTTTTATTTCAGACATTTGTTTACCAGCCATCGGTATAACTGAAAACGTTAATAATAATATGATTTGATTTTAACCATAATATTAGATAATTGTTACATCAACCACAAATTTCACATTTTTGTTGTGTCTAATGAGTTTTTCTAGTGCTTAAAAATTATTTGTAGTTACAAAAATTGTAAAACCAACAATAAACAAGTTTCAAAGATACTAAACTGACTTAAAAAGTTATGCTTAAGTTCGCTTTTTAATTATTAAAAACAAAAAAAAAATATTTATATAATAATTTTGACAGAATGAATTTTTTTGAGACATAAGCAGAGTTAAATCCATTAAATAAATAGTAAAATGTTCGTCAACCTTATTTTTGTAATTATCATTTATTTGCTACAAGAAGAGGCTACAAGGGAGTGGCTAGCAACCCTGAATATTACCGTCCATTCGCAATGTGCTCTGCACTTTCCAAAGTAATGGAAAGTATGCTTAATTTTCATCTTGTGAAATATCTGGAGTCCAACAGTTTACTTTGTGAACGGCAGTACGGCTTCCGTAGGGGACGCTCTACGGGTGACTTATTGGCCTTCCTTTCGGAAAAATGGTGTCAATCCATTAACCATTTCGGCGAAAGTAAGGTGGTGGCTTTAGATATTCCCAAGACGTTTGATAAAGTGTGGCATTGTGCACACACATCAAAACCTATTGCTTTTGGTGTCGGTAATAGCTTCACTCGACTTATATTGAGCTTTCTTAGGGATCGCACTATACGATTTGTTATAAATGGAATCTTATCAAACATGTTCAAAGTAAATTCAGGGGTACCTTCTACGTCAGACTTTCAATCCTATCTCTTCTTTTGCAGATGACAGTAGCATATGCCATTCATTTTCGTTTCGCAATAGACCAAGCCTTCAGGAAATTGGGGCTATGAGAAAGCACATGGACGATACCCTTAATCGCGACCTATTGATAATTTCCGAATAAAAACCTAGTGCTGTATGCTTTCACACAGGCGTACTGCTGAACATGCTACCTCATCTGTAATTATGGGTGATACATATATTAAGGAATCAGAAGCTCTCGATGTTCTTGGCATGAAAATTTTATGCAATGTTCGTTGGAACAATCATATTTTTCATGTTGCAAAAGAAGCATTCAAGTGCCTAGGTTTTCCGAAACGCCATTTGATCTCTTTGCTATCTATATGATAACTTTATCAGACCGAAAATGGAATACAACTTTCATGTACGGGCCGGTGCTTCAAAGTCTATTTCCGAGTTTCTCGACCGTGTACAGGAGAGAGCGGAGAAGCTCATCGGTGACAGTAGGGTATCCAGCTATATTCATTCACAGGAGCATCGACGCAATGTGGGGTGTGTTTCACTGTTTTATCGTTACTACAACGGAATGTGCTCTTTCGAAATCAAAAAACTTTTTCCTGAAAATCGTAATTTCGTACGCTTAACATGCTTTGCATCAAGCGTGCATTGTAAAAAAATAACATTAAATAACCGATACAAATCTGTACCTACCTCTTGAAATACCTTCATATGTAAAGCAAAAACATGATTGGGATAACCATACTTTGGTTACATAAGAACCAACACAGCATACTATGTTTGTTAATAGTATATTATGGTTACTCATATTAAATTATTTTTAGTTTAAATTAAGTAACAGCATTTTTTTAATTAAATTAATTATGTTTGAAATGGCCATCGAGACGAGCTTTCACTCTCAATAACCAGTAAATAGTACCTGCATATAAGCTGGCTAAACACCTCACCATATTATTAAAAGAGAAAATAAATTTGCAGAAAAATATACATGTTGAAGAATACACATGACCTTATTAATAAACTTAAGGACAACAAAATTACCGAAAATACGAGGCTCGTTTCCTTCATAACAAAATCACGTACAAAATGGAAAAAGAGCAAGACAGAACTTTACATTATCTTGACATAACAATAGCACAAGGAATTGACTCCTTAAACTTTGACATTTATAGAAAATCACAACAGACACAACTATCCACAGTTCCTCAAACCATCCCACCTAACATAAACTCGCAGCATTTACACATATGATTCACAGACTTAAGACAATCCCACTTTCTCCAAACAAATATAACAAAGAACTCGACACAATTTACTCTATAGCGAAAAAATAACGGTTACAACTGCACTACTAGCGACAAACTACTTAGACAATACAACACTGAAAACAAGGAGACAATCGATACAACAAAACGACACATTTTTACTTATACAGCACCAGAAATATATAGTTTTACAAACCTTTTTCAGAAGACAAACTGGACGAACATTAAAAACATAGTTCACAGAACACATACGATCATATAAACGGAAAAGAGAAGACTCCAACTTCGCAATACACCTTAACATACATGAACACGAGCCAAGGGAAAAAGATGAATGTATGACGTTAATACATCCTAGTAAAAAAAGGACGAAGACTGGATATTCTTGACAACATGAAATTATACAAAACAAGAACGTTTAACGAAGATCTTATTAACGAACAGGTAAATACAACCTCCGACACAATTTTTACACCACTGAAATTATTAAAACAATCTCACAAACGGAAAACACCCACTAATGGTCACACTGAACTACCCATTAATAAAAGACTGAAATATTAAAATTATATACCTTCAATAAACATTACAGATATCAGGCAATCTATCTGCATAATACCATTTTAATAAACACCATCCCAGCGGACAAAACTACCTGAACCTACCACTATTTATGCAACAAACACTTAACACTATCTCTCCAGTACTAATTAAAACGCGGCTTGAAAATAATGTTTTTACATCGAAAGCTCTGGCCAAACGTACCAACTAAACAGCCAGTGATGACAGTCTTTACCGAAAAGTATGACAACTGTATAATATTTACTGGCGGAACAAATCCCATTAACTTAATAACAAATTATTTAATTCAAACAAACCAAATTGCACTTTTTGTTATCGAATTTTTATGGAAACATGTTTACCGCGACATAAGTATGTTTTAAAAACAACTATAATATGGTCACCACAACCATATATTGTTTTAAAAATCATTATAACACCACCATTTTCTCTAAACATTTAACGGTTTGCTTTTCTTATAACAAGCGATTAATATGGAAAACTGCCTTTAGAGGTTGAAGAGTTTTTTTCTGTATTTTCTTAAACGCCTTTATTCTTCATTCTAGGTGCTCTGAATTTTTAAGTTATCTGTAATCAGTTTGACTCAGCTGCTCTTGCTGAAGACCTTTAACAATTTTTTTATGGAGTTTGCCCTTTCCCAGCTGGCACTCAGAAACTGCTTTAAAATTTTTTTTAAAGAGAATTCACTTATTTCAAAAACATTTTTCTATTTTAGTTATTTCGATTCTTACATCCGTATTATTTTTTAAGTGATGTGATGGTATGTGTTATTTAAGCTTTCTTGTTATAGTTGTTTTAAAAACATTTTCTTGTTGTTTGTTTTATTTGTTTGTAACTCATTTAGTTGCTAAGAATGTTGTTGCATCACCATCATAACGTTTTAAAAATTTTGCTTTATTGTTGTCAATTTTCTTTTCATCATTTTCTGTTTTTTTTCCAATAATTCTAACAGATTTAAAAGCAATTTGTAAAATGTCATTCAATTACATTGATTGTCAAAGGGGGAATAGAAATAATAACGCCTGACATTCTCTCTAAAATAATTACGCAGTTCTATTTAAGTCGAATGAAGTGATTGCGATGAGTGTAAATGTTAAATTAAATTTATTTAATGCGATTAAAATTGTTAAAGTAAAAGTAAGAATGATAATGGATTAAGTGAAGCTAAAGTCTTAATTTAAAATGTTAAAGGTTTAGATTTAATAGAGGAATTATTGGAATTAAATTAATTGTTTTACATTTCTCATGTTTTTGTGATAAAAATCAATTGTTTGTAAAGGCTGTGAGAGTGTAAGATTTTCAATGGCAAAATTCTCAACTTAACATTTTGGAATTGAAAACACGCTATGCTTAAAAAAATTCATTTAATTTTATGAACAAAAGACTTTACTAATCTATGGCATTTACGAGGTAAGACAACTGAATTAGTTGCTGTGTTTACCACTAATAGAAGTGGTGTATGTGAGCAGCATAGAACGAAAGGCTTGTCAATATCTTATGAACATTTTAGTGGAGAGCATGGGTTAAAGCAATCTTTTAATTTGTTAAACAGAAAATCAAGAGTCATGAGTTCATATCCCATTAATGTCAGGAATATGCATAAAAAGTAATTTTGCTAAGAAGCCGCGATGGATAAAGCGAATGAATGGAAGACAGCAGTAGAAACCTAATCGAGTCTCGATAAGAAAAAGAAAAATAAGCAAATCATGTACAAATCCAGTCGTGGCTGAGTTGATTGGAAAATAAAGAAATTTTACTGCCTTCTAGAAGGCTGCCAAGTTTAAAGGCGTGTGTTTCCTAAGCATTTTGCGTATCCTCGTAGTAGCTTAATATCTTTGTATAAATGCCTGCACAAGTTTATTAAAGCTTTTGTTTAGAAAACGAAAGATCGTGGAACCAAACCCCAACACAGCCTTGAATATAAAATATTAATTAAGAGCCACAGAAAACCAAAATAAAAATTAAAGTGCTCATATTTGCAGTCAAAAGAACTATGTTTTTGTAAAAAAGGACAAAAGTAACGGTATATTTAATGTTTTAAGGGAGGAGGAGGGGAGGGTTGACATTAACAGAAGTTGTTAAAAAAATCGATTGATACAAAAAACTAACGAATGACTAACTTTCCTTAAATCGTTTGATGGCCCTTAAAATCTTTCTGTTTATTTTTAAAAATATTTTATTTAATTTTTTATGACCTTTTCTTCTTCTTCTTGATGTTGTATTACAACATTTGTATTTTTGTATAAAAAAAAATACCAAAAAAAAAAAATATTTAAATGGAAAATTTAAATCAAAATTTTTCAAATACAATAAAATTATATGCTCTAATTAATTTTTACCTGTTTTAACACATTTACAACATATAAAAAAATATGTTAAGTTTAAATGAATTATAATTAATGATTAAGAAAAAAATGTGTAAAAAAGAAAATTTAAAAAAAAAGTTTAAATTTTTGTTACATAATTTCTTTATGAAAAAACCTAAACCCTGCTAAACAAAGACTTTGTAAGTCTGGTAACATTTTGCAATCTTGAACATCCGGGGACTAGAAAAACAATTTATTTGTTTTTAAGTTTTGCTAAATCATAATAATGAAGAGCATAAAATTTCTTTACAACACAAATTAATGTTAAATTTAAATTAAAAAAAATTTAAATGATTTATTAAAGTCAGAACTAATCAAAAATAAAAAGCCGCATTAACTAACATTAAATTATTTATTAAATTAAATTTATAATTTATTATTTAAGACTAAAAGGTTTTGGGCTTCAAAGAAAATTCTTACATAAAAGAAAACTACATGACTGACTAACGGCTTGACTGGCGGACTATTTGTTTGTCTTAGAGAAACTGTTAACCAACCATAACTGTTGATTTAAAAAAAAACGTCTAATAAAAAGTTTTAAAACACAATTTAACAAAGTTGCTGATTTTCTTCAATACGATTATGATTCAATGAGTCCATAATTATATGAGAGCGTGTGGCGTTATGACGTTTTCTTAATACATTTTTCAATTTCTAACACTATTTTTTATTTTTCCTCTATTTTGTTATTAGTTTTGTTGCAGACGTTTGTAAATGAGCACATAACTTCCTGAGTAAAATGTTTTATGGGAAATATTTAACAAGAGATTTGAAAAAAATGCATAAGAAATCAATAAATTTTCTAACGCAAAAAAAAACAAAATAACAGTTTAACAGTTAAGGACAGTTCGAAACAGGGTTTTCTACCTTTAAATAAAAATTGTAAAAATTAAAATAAAATTTATGTGACTGAATAACGTCGTCATACATTTTTCATAATTTTTCTATTTTTTGCTTCAAATAATTTTTTTTTCGTATTTATTTATTTATTTTTTTTCATTTTACTTCGCTTTAAGATTTTGTAGGAAGAAGAAAAGCAATCAACAAAATCTTTGTCACATATTGTGGTTGCTGCTATTTTAATTCAAAATGTATGTTTAAGTTTTATTTTAAAAATATTCTTTTCGAATACAAAAATTATAATAACCAAACTAATAAAAACATTTTTGTTTTTAATAAAACATATCTCCAAGAAAACTTAATAAATTTAAAATTAAACAAGTATTTAAATTACAAAGTACACATATTATAAAGTATCTACACATATGATTTTAATTATCGTATCACTAAATCTGTAACTTTTTTAAATTGCAGAATAAACATTAAAAAAAATACTAATCGACGGGTAAGATCATGGACGCAGTGTGTGAAAAAATTAAAAAGAATTTTTTTCGTATTTAATTGAAAGAAATTAACTTCTTTTAGGATAATGTTTGGTTGCACGCTAAAGCCGGTTTGTTGCGAAAATTGAGGGTTTGAGTTTTACGAGTAAATTAATATTTTTTTTAAATCGTTTTCTTTGCAGATATGGCTTTTAATGTTTTCATATTTTGAAATGAAAAAAAAAAAATCAATCTCTAAAATAAAGCGAGTTTATCCAAGATCTTATCTATAAATAAAGAGATCAAATATATTCAACAGAATTTCTAAAGGAATTTTATTCGGCAAGAAATAGAAAAGACACCCTACGTTACTTTTAAGGAGTCCTCGGAAGCTGACCCCTCTAGTCTTCGAGGTCGCTTCAGTGAGGAATAGACGAACCTGCCGATTGGTGTAAAAAAGTCTGTTCAAGCAGCAAATACTCTCGTTGGTAGTCATGGCGTGAACACACGCTTAGCAGACGTAGGTGACAGAAGCAAAAGCAGGTGAGAAAACTACTGCGAAGGTGCTCATTCAACTTGATAGATTAATAAAAGAATGGTCACTTTGCTTGAATTTTTTATTAATCCGTGTAATAACTGCTTAAAGGAATGAATATGAGGTCAACCGGGAAACAGTAGTTACTACTTCAGCAAACTGACACTTGTTCTATTCTGGAGTCATCCCATGCAAAACAAAATTTATGAGGGTGAGTAAACAGATGAAGTGTTTTCAGAGTTCCTAACCTGAGATAACGAATTCATTTTATGTCATGCATTCAGATACACACTCAAAACACTAGGCCAACTAGGAAACAATTGTACAAATTAATAGAGACTCTACTACGAGGATCATCTGTGTTGAATGGATGCAAGCGAAGGTCTCATTAATATTAAATTCCATTAATCTAAAAGAATGACGAGACTCAACTAAATGAAGTTAGGCTTCAATGAGACCACAGGACACATCTTATGCAGTATTTAGTAGAGGCCACATGACAACAAAGATCACCATAATCAGCAGATTAGATATCGATGAAATGAATGACCTCAGTTTTAAGCAAATGCGGGCAGTTACGCAGATCAGTTTAATAAAGAAAAGAATTAACAAATAATAAGTTGATGACCAAAAATTATTAGAGGCTGAAACTTGGTAAATAGAAAAAATATGATTATGCTTTTGCGATATTTTTGTTTATTATAGAGAAACAAAACCGTATTAAATAAAAAAAAATACGAAAAGTTATTGGTTTGATTCAGTTTGGTTTCAATGTAGTCGATCAAATCTCTATATTTTTTTTTCTTACACTTTAATCGGCTCTGTCTCTGTCTCAAAAACTAATGAGAAAATTAAACAATAGAAATTCTTATTAAATCTTAAAAATAAAATAAATATTTTGTAAAAGATCTTAAAAGTTTTTATTCCCAAACTTTTCAAACATTGTCTGTCGTAAATGTCAGAGGATTTAATAAATAAGAAAAACAACATAAAAGTTCAAGTTCATAAATTATAACATTGTTCGATTTAATAGTTGGTGTCCCTTAAAGTAAAATATTTACACATAAACTCACATAAACGCTCCCAAACATAAAAAATAATTTATAACAAAACAAAAGATTTAAGACACGAACTTCCTTTTTTCTTTCTTTTTCATGTTTTTACACTCTGGCGATAGTTTTTCTCTTTATTTCTTATTTACTATTTTTATCATTTGTTTATGTTGGCAAAACAATTTCACGTTTTTGTTCTAATAAGATATTTTCATAATGATTATAGTTATTAGTTTGTAGAGTGTTTTTTTACTTTTTTTTTTAATATTTCTGTAGAATTCTTTTTTAAGAAAATGAGGCCTGGCATTTGATTGTTTGGTTTGGGGGCTTTAACAAAATGTTATAATAAATTTTAAAGAAATTTTGATGCCAGTAGGTTAAATTTTACAACTTTTATTATTGCAGTGTTAACTCTAATGTTACAGTTTAAGTTGGATGTTTAAAAATTTTATTTTTAACTATTTTTTTTTGTGAGGGAAAATTACTTTAAATCACTGTAAATTAAACCAATTGCTAGCAATTTTATTAATTTTCCTTAATTTATTTTTTTTCATCATGAGCGTTTAATTTAAATTAACTTTTTATTGACATGAATTTAAAACACGCATGTTTTCTTTTTTGAAATTTGATATAAAAAGACAGCTGAGATTTGAATAAAAATTTAGAATTATTTTAAAAGTTGTAGTGAATATTTAAAATTAATAAATAAAATTTAATAAAAAAATGTTTTCTTTAATATGGTGTGGAATATTGATAAATTTATTAAATTTAAAACAGGCGTTAGCATATCCGACTGTCACCACTTCAGCTCCTGTGAAACAAACTTATGACAATAAATTCGATAACATTAATATAGATGAAATTTTAGGCCAGGAACGTTTGCTTAACAATTACATCAAATGCCTAGAAGGTTTGGGTCCCTGTACTCCTGATGCTAAAATGTTGAAAGGTGGATTTAATTTTATTGCTATTGTTGTTTATCAAAAATTATTTTAATGTTAAAGAATTTCTAAATTTTAGAGACTCTACCCGACGCCATAGCAACCAATTGCGCCAAATGCACAGAACGCCAGAAATATGGTTCGGACAAGGTGACTCATCATCTTATAGACAATCGAGCCGAAGATTGGGCTCGCTTGGAGAAAATCTACGATCCCGAGGGCTCTTATCGTAAAGCCTATTTGCTAAAGAAAGAAAATACAACTAAAAATCCTAATGACTCTTAAGAATTTATTTTGTAAAATCCTGGCTTATGGTTTTCTTAAAAATATAAATTATTTCATTTTTGTTTTTTTTTTTGTTTTAATACAAGAATTTTTCAATTTATTAATCTTTTATTAGAAAACTTGCCTTGTCACCTCATGTCATGTTTAAGCAAGTAATTGTTGTCATAAATCATATTAAATAATTGTTTTCTTGTTCAAAAAAAAATTTTTTTTAACTTTCAAACTGATGTGTTAAAGAACAAATAAAAGTTTCTTAAGGCAAAAATTATAAATTTAACTTTTTATTTAGCAATTATGTCATAGATCACATCCTAAACGTCAAAATTTTTTTAAGAATAAATTTAATTTTATGCTGTGCAAAAGTGTTGACTGCGCGTGTATGTTAATTGTCTATAAATCATTAAAAAAAACTAAATACAAAAATAAATTATTAAGAAATTAAGCACATAATAAAATATCTAGAAATGCGTAAAAAATGCACAGTGGCATGAAAGTAAAAAAAATGATAAAAAAAATAAAAAAAAAATTAAAACAGTAAAACAGAAAATGTTTTTTAAAAATTTAAAGCTTATGACCACTGTGCGACTTGAACTAGAACACCTACTTAAATCTACATGTATTTAAAATATGAATTACATGCATTTTTTTAAACACTCAGGAAACATATTTTATGTTTGTCTTAAAATAAGAAAAAAAACGGGTTGAAATATTTTTTTATTTTTGCTAAATTACCTAAATTAAGAAAAACAAGACATTACAAAATAAAAACTAAATACAAAATTGCGTAAATGGCTTTTTGTGATATAATATTACAGAAAAAAAATGCTTAAAGAAGAAAAAAAACTCAAACAAAATTTGATTTAAATGGGCAGCTAAAGAAACCAATCAAACAGGTATTTTATACCCTACAGAAAGTTACATAAATTAGTTGAGTTAAAAGGAAAATTTTTAATAAATTTGGATTGATTGGCTGTTGGAATGCTTTCGAAGTGAGTGAATCTGATTCAATACTTTGTGAGTTCTCTTTTTTCATTTTAAAATAGTCACGTTCATTGGAAATAAAATTTAATGAAAATGAGTTTCAAAAAATGTCACGTTTCAAATAAATAAAAATGCTTTTAAAATTTAGGAAAATGTAAAAGTTTCTTTCACTTTAACATAGAAGACAAAACACTTAAAAGATGTCAATGACATCAAAGATTAGTTGGTTGGATAACAGGGTTAAAGATAAATATCAATTGGTTAAGAAATGTACATTGATAAATCATAAACCTCGATCAGTTAAAACTCACGTATGACTAACAAGTTAAATTTCTTTCTAAAGAGAAGGAACATGTTTGCAAAAAGAAATCACAAAAATAGGTGATGAAATTAACACTTTTGTTTGTCAACATATAACAGCTGATTAAATGGAGATTAACCATCACAAACAAAGAGAATACTTGGTTAAAGTTAAAAAAAAATTGATAGCATCATTATTTGAAGAAATTATATTTATGATTATGATTGAATCACACATTTTAATCATATTATTGTTATTGCAATCATATTGTTGTTAAGCATAATAATAACATGGTTAAATACAATCATTATTTTTTTTTTATTATAAACATATTATAATATAATATGATTATGCTATTGTATTTTTAACTTATTTATCAAACACAAGGTCTTTATCTTTTATTTTTATTTTTTTCAATATTTCGCTACTCCTTTGTGTAGCATCATCAGGAAAAATGTGAATGATTATTATTTATTATTTTTATTTGTTTTTATTTTTTTATTTAAATGAAACTCAAGGCATTATAATGTCTGTTAAAAGTTTTTCCCTTCTCCCCAAATCACAATTGTGAATAAATCACATGAAAATTTTTTCACGTAAACAAAAATTCCCCTTATCGTGATTGATATTTTTTCTTGAAATTTTTTCACTTTTCTCTTGAATTTGTTCACTTAAATTTTACTGGGGAACTACATACATTATGCAAGTGTTTATCACTTTTAATTAGAATATTAAAATTATTAATAAATTTTTTAATTCAAGATCAGGGCAGACTGACATTATACACGACAAGATGAAAAACAAAGAGATCTACCGCTTGTAAATTTATAAAAATTTTTAATTAAAAATGTCATTAAATGAAAAATGGTGACATAAAAAAATTTAATACAATTTTTTGTTTTGTTTCGGGCTACTTCCAGGGGTTATACGCGTCTTGCACGTCACGTTTTGGTAATAAAAATTTAATTTTTTATGTTTGAACTTTAATTTACAAATTTTCATTAAGCTTCTTCTTCTTACTTACATTCAAAGTGCACTGATAGCTTATTAATTTTGTACACTTCGAGGGGAATGAAAATTTTATGGGAACAAAAATTGCACTTCTTATTCACGATAGGGGTGATTATGTTTATTAACAAAAATACTATGATTATAAAAACCACGTTTACCATTATTGTGATAAAAATTTGATTGTTTGACCATCCATGCTGAATGATTATACATAAAAAAAAACATTTTTTGGTGTGACTACAGTATTGATGATAATGGTAATTTAGTCAACACAACTATGTTTATTGTTACAGAGAACATAATATGATAATAGTGACCATATTGCTTCTATGCAGGTATAAGCAAAATATAAAACGACAGCAAATTCTAAAGGTTTTACCATTTAAGTCCAACAAAAAACCAATTTAGTAAAATAATTGATGGCTACTAAGATTATGGCCCTGGTTTTCTTAAATTTGAATAGAAATATCAATATTAAAATTTGGATCAATAAAACAAAAATTTCAAATATCAAGAAAAATAAAACGCTTCCTTTAAGCCAGAAAAGTTATTTTCCATATGAATAATGCTTGAGAGGACATTTTGTACCACAATTACATTTGACTCACAGTATGTTTGGTCTGTCATCGCGATTTGCTACAACAAAAATATGTTTAAGGGAACCAAATCTTTAAAGAAAATTAATCAAAGCTGGATAAAGCTTCCAAAGGACTTTCGTTTAAAAATAAATTTACTTAAAAAAAATTTTTTAATGAGAGAAAAATAACATAAATTAATTTCTAAGTCTCCGACGAAACATTAAAATTTTGTTTCTGCAATTTCGGTCTTAATTGCTTAGACGAATGAGACAACAAAAGAAAATTGCAAGTACAAAAACAGTGTAATCCTTTCCACTCGTATTCTCTCTCTCACCTACGAATTCAAGAGTTGCGCAACAAAAGTTGCACAGGGTGGACGAGGACTAACTAAAATAAATTATTTTATTAGAAAAAGAGTTTGTAAAGCTTTTTAAGAAAGCTTTTTAAATATAGCACTTTTGGTGGCGCCATCTATATGCAATATAAAGTCTATGCTTTGATAAATGAGAAAAAAGTTGTAAAGACGAATGTTAAACATTAACGAAAAATTTTTTAAATACACCGACGTTTTGCGGTTTATAGAACTAAACAGAGGTCGTGAGGTCCTGTGGAATATAAATATTCCTTCATATAAACGGAATGGCTTGAAAGTTAAGGCCTTTAACTCTATTGCCGCCGAAGTAGAACTGTCGGTGAAAGAAGTTAAAGAAAATTAAATCATTTGAACGTCGTACTGTGCCGAAAAAGCCAAAATTGAAAGCAGCAAAAAATCTGGATGCGCCACTGAAAATGTATACAATTCTGGTGTATTTTAGTTCAATGAAATGTAGTTGCTTGACGCATCTCTGATTCGTCGGAAAACTGTGGACATCTTTTAGCAAATGAAAATTCTAACAGTTATTTCTTCAGTTTCTATTGTTTTTTTATTTCTTTCAAAAATTTGAAGGAAGCAATAAATTTTATTTGTTTTCTTGATGACATCTTGTTGAAAAACTTGCTTTGAAATCGCGTGCAGCCTACGTCACAGCTTAAAAAAAAAACAAAACTTGACAGTGTGCCTGCACTGTTAGTATCGAAAATTAACACGACTCATTGGAAATGTTTCGCAACAAATCTCTTTAGAAAATTTTTATTTTATCACGAATCAAATAATTTATTAAAACAGTGACGAGTTTACGTTGAATTGTACCCATTTATAAGTTAATCTGTTTACCAATCAGGGATTGAACTATGGAATTTTTAATCTTTTTCCCAATCAGGGATTGAACTGTGGAATATTATAAATAAATTAAAATTTTTTTCTTCTGGCTTAGGTTCATTTTTTAATTAAATTTCTAAAAATGCGGCGTTACATTCTGCTGGTGTCTAATTTTTCTTGTTTTCTTTGGAAAACGTCCGCTTACATTTGTAATTTTTCTTTCTAAAAATTTTTGGAAATAAAATTAAAAAGCCAGAAAAAGTTAATTTTAATTTATTTATAAGTAAAAATTTTTAACTCGGGTCCTTAAATTAACGCGGAGTGTAGCCTACTCTGTTAGTCGTTGTATACTTTAAAATATGTTTCTTAATTGCTATAAATTCTTTACAAAATCTTTTTCTTTAATTTTCAAAATATTTCATTTAAGTTTTCAAAATGTAATTGAAAAATATCAACAAATAAATTTGCAGCAAACGTTTCTGCTCGTTAAAGTTTTAAATTTTTATCGCTAAAAATTTTAAATTTAAAAGGCATTTGTAGTCTGCAGCAAAATCCAGCAGAGTTGTTATATTTTAAGTGAATTGAACTGCACTTGTGGTGGGCTTGAGTTTGACTTGACTTGACGATTGCAAGTATGTCGCGAGCCACTTGTACAAAAGTAAAAAAAATTAAATAAATTCCAAAATCTTTTATTGCAATCAAAATTCCAAAAATATTTTTTTCTTCATGAATTTGTAGTTTTTATATAAAGTTTATATATATTTTTTTTAATTTATGTATAACCAGTTTTTTGTTTTAGTAAATTATTTATTCATTTATTTCAACGACTAAATGCAACAAAATATGAAACATATAAATAAATAAATAAACGTTCGACTACTTACGTGTAGTAATTTATACAAACAACTGGTCTGACATGAAACTTATATAATTTACAAGAAGATATAACAAAAACAACTAAAAAAAATAAATATTATAATTTTAAAAAATTAAAACAAAAACCACAGACTGACTGGAATCATTAAAATAAATTTAGTTTTTAAAAAACTTAAATATTTTCGTTTAATAACTCGTTTGCCGTTTGTTCGAAATAAATTTCAAATTATTTGTCAAAATTTATCTTTTATGTAAAAAATAAAAAAAATACATTTTGTCAACACATAAACAAAAATGTCAAGAAACTAAGTAAAAAAAATACTAAAAGTCAAATAAATGTTTATTATTCAAAGTAAAATATTAAAAATGTAATAATAATTATAGTGAGACAGACAGACAGACAGACAGACAGACAGACAAGTTGGGTGATGTAACCACAGATCAGGCTTTAATTTAACACTCAAAATAAATGGATGCTGGTCTAGTTTTAATATTTTTATATGTTTTATTTACACAATATTTTTAATTTAAAATGTAAAACAAAAATAATTTTTTTAATGACCCTCTTTTTAAAAAAGTACTAAAAGTACTTTAAAAAAGGTTCAAGTTTTTAAGAGAATAATTTTATATTTTATACCCTTCACCACAAAAAATGGAAAAAGGGTGTATCCAAGTTTATCATTTCGTTCGTAATTTCTACAATATCCATTTCCGACCCCATAAAATATATATTTTTTGACTTCTTATGCTTAGCGAAGTCGATTGTGCGATGTCCGTCAGTCTGTAAGTATTGAAAGCAAGTTTTCCAAGGCACTAGATCAGCTAGAAAAAATGTAAAAATAAAAACAAATATATATATATATATATATATATATATATCGATCAAATATAGTTTCGAAAGAGGTGCTTTTGGAAATTAGCAAGGTCGTTCGAGTCAGTGGGCAAAACACCACGCCTACCTCTAATTTTTCTATATCATTTGGAGCAATAAAGTAACTCCAATAAAAAACAAATATATGGGTTTATAGAGAATTAAAAAATAAGAAAAAAACATCATGTAAAAAAATTGGCGCTCGCCCATATTTTCCGAGTTACGGGCCTCTGAAATTTTCAAAATTTTTAAAATATCAATATGGGTATCATTTTAAAGCTTTTGATGAGAACTTTAAGAACATTCTAAAAATTTTTTTATATGCTTAACCTATTAAGAGCCGATGGCATTTTTATGTAATTTTTTTTGTAATTTTTTATTCTGTCACCTCTTTATTTGTTTTTTTGATTGAAGTCACTTCACTAATTTAGATTTAAATAAATGGTGAAGGGTATATAAAATTAGGCATAGCCGAAAATAGCACTTTTACTTGTTTATTTTAATTTAATTTCAGTTTTTATTTTTTATTTAGGACGTTCATTTTTTGCGGAAAGAACTTTTCTCTTAAGATGAAATACTACTCTTCATGTTTTTTTTAAATATTTTTACGATTTTTTAAATAATAAACTTTCAAAAATATTATTATGATTTCATATTTTTTTAAGGAACTTTAGGAGAATTTATTAAAATGTACTTTTATAATTATTTTTTTCAATTTTAATTTTTTTATTTTTCTTCTTTTATTTTTCGTAGGGCATGTGTTAATCGCCATTACTTTTAGGAAACTCTAATACAAATATTTCTGTTTGAAAATACAATTTTTTTAATCATTGAATTTTAAAACGTACTTTTTATTTTTATATAAAAGTACTTTTTATACTTATGCCTTTTAAATATCATTTTAGTTTAAATAAAATATTTCCTCTGAAGTTGCTTTTATTTAAAATTAATAATATAAAAATGTTTTTTTAAGTTAATTTAAAAAATGTCTTTTTTTAAATAAATATGCACAGAAACTTTAAATTAATGCTTTTATAAAGGCAAGTTTTTCGAGGTACTTTATGTAAAGATATTTTATTTTTAGTATCTTTTTAGAAATAATTATTGTTACGTATTTTAAAGTTTATCTTCTTCCATAGTGTCTTGCTCTTAAGAATTTTTTTGAAACGTTTTTAAGAAATTGTAAGTTTCGTTACAAAGTACTTTTCATAAGAATTTTGTTATAAAGGTACTTTGTTGGTTTTTTAAAACATGAACAAATCGGTTTTGAAAGTATACTATTTAAAGTTTCATTTTAACTTTTCATCTCTGGGATGACCTTTTTTTAACAAGGTCCTTTTTTTATACTTTTAAATAGTCCTATTTTAAGTACTTTTGATGTTGTGCTTATTTTTTTTTAAATTTTTTATTGAGTGTTTATTTTAAAATACTTAACAAAAATTATTCTTTTAATATTTTAAGCTTTAAAGACATTTTTGATATTTTTTGTTGTTTAGTGCAACATTTTTCTTTTTCTTGCATTAAAAATTTATGAACACTTAAGTTTTCTTTTAATATTGTAAATAGTTTTTGGTTTCAAGTTGCTAATGTATCTTATTTGAAAAAATTTAAAAATACTTTAAGTGTTTTGGAATATTTAAAGCAACTACTGTTGAACCTGTAGCCTTTTAATTTTTTAGTTGAAAAATCATGTCTAAGAAAATTCCCTTAATACTTACAAATACAAATGTATTTAGATTTATACATTTACGTATTTTTTGTTGAGAAATATGAAGTTTTATCTTACCTAAAAAGAGAAAAAAATAAGACAAATAAACATAAATATTTATTGGTAGTAAAATCAAAACAAAATAAATAATCTAAAAGCAAAATTTAAATTACGCATTTTAGTTTTTATTAAAAATATAAAAAACAATTTAAATAATTGTATTTTTTAAAACGTAGAAATACTACGATAATTTCTACTACACACACACACTACAGCGATAATACCCAATTTTTAGTATTTTATTTAAACAGTTTATATACTGACCCCACATCGTTCCTTCATGTCGTTGAAATGTGTGGCAAAAAATATCAAATTCTAATTAAATTAGTATCCAGAGTCAGGAAGAAACGTATCACTACAATTATACAACTAATGGAAAACTATTTAGCATCTTTAAAAAGAATTAAAATTTAGTATTCTGGTAGTGTCAAATATGTGTCTGTTAAAAGTGTTAAAAGGGTTTCTTTAACAGAATTGAGTCTAACAGTTTTAAAAGTAACAGAGTTTTGCTTTATCAAAACAGAAAATATAATTTTAACATAATAGAAAGGTTTAAATTTAAAAAGCTCGAGAATAAGAAAATTCCGACCTTAAAAATATTTTGTGTTTAAAAAAAAATAATTAATTTGTTAACATAAATTTACCTTACAGCTTCGTATATCTTTTTATTTAATTTTTATCAATTAATTTTTTGCAATTTTTCTTAACATTTTTTCACACGCATTTAACATAACCGGACACTGCACAAGTCAAATTAAATGACTTTAATGTTTTTGTTTGTTACATTAATTAATTTACTCTTAGTAGAGTCGAAGTTGTGACCTATAAGAGATCAACATGCGATGCCTATGCAAGTTGCTTTTGTAAATTTTTGAACAATCAACTTATCATCTGGTAGTTGAAAAAAAGTTACTCTTATTCAGATTAATATAACGGGTCTTTTTTTCCAATTAACTTCTGGTAGAGTCGAAATAGTGATTTTTAGAAGATCTTATTTCTACAGTAATGTTGTTTGTTGTTGTAAAATTGAGATTTTAATTTATGGAAGTAACGAAGAAGTGACTTCTATCTAAAAATACTCTACCAAATGCTCGCATGGAATTTTAATTTTTTTTTAACAGGTTGCATAAACATATACACAATTAAGGTTTTAAATCATTAAAATTTGAAGGTACTGACACTTAAATATTTATTAAAATTCATATAATTTTGTGTATATAAATTATATACGATTTTTTGTTGTTGTTGCTACAGGTACAAAAACAATTTCTATTTTGTAAATATTTACAAATTTTAGTAATTTCACTTTGTAAAACATTCGTTTCCAAACGTTTAACAAACGGGTCAAAAGCTCTTTTTTCGCAGATCAATTTTTGTCTCCATAACTAAAATAGTGAGACTCGCTAAATTTTGAGCGGACAGCTCTTACAACAAATAGAAAGCTTTAGCAAAATCTTTCATGTTTAAAAGTGGGCGGACGGACGGGTAGACCTTTATAAAGTAATTTTTAATTTTTCTTTATTTACAGAGTCCCACTAAATTTTACTTGAATTTTGGTGGGCAGTTCTTGGAACAAGCTGCATCTATCAAAATTAACTTAGATCTACAAATAGCGGCAGAAAACCGAGTTCGGATATGAGTTATAAAATACTTATGGTGAGTGCCTGATACGCAAATTGAAAAGTCATGCATATTATTATTTTATTTCTTCTTTGAATTTATAGACAATCACGATCACGTGTGTGTTTTGCGTGAGTCGTTACAACATTTGCACATAAAACAATGGCAGCTGGAATAAAGCTGTTAAATTAATACTTGACGGACGTACGGCTAAATTTATTACTTTTTCAAAATTACTAAAGGTATATAGGATTTAAGCACAAAAGGCTTTTAGCCCTTTTCTGTCCATTTTTTCTCTTGCTTTTCTCTCGCAATTTTTAATTCAAACGAATCATTACAAAAGCACCGTTACTTATTAAAATATAATTTTTTATCTTTAGATGTAGAAGTTTATGCCCTTTAAGAAAGCATTTTAGCTTCTACGGTACTTGAAGGTTTTTTTTATAAATTAATCCGTGAAATGGCCACCTTTAAGCTCCTTGTGGCCGTTTTAAAAATTATATTGGAAATAATAAAACTCCATTTTTTATTGTGCTTTTAAATTTTAATTCCCAACTGTGTGTTCACCTCATTGTAGTTTTTGTTTATGTTGAAGTTCATTTTTTTTTTAGCAAAAGGGTTCCATTAATTTAATGACTGAAACTAAAACTGAATATAATTTTTTTAACTTTGTACTTAGAAAACAACTTCAACATAAAAATAACCAAAAGTCATTACTCAATGACACAAAACTTTTAAGGTGTTGCAATTATTTATATCTTTAATTTCAATTTTTTTTAACCATCTATGTACAATAGTCCGTCCGATCAGCTAAATTTTTTATATTTGCAAATTAATTTTTTGGGCGTTTTTTATTCCACTGTTACTGCTCGCATTTTTATAAGAAAATTTTGTTTTAATTTTTAAATTTATGTTCTTCAATAAGTTTTTGCTTGACCGTGGAGTCCACCAATGTTACGTTGTTTAGAGAGTTGATGAATTTTTATTTAAAAAAGTTTATTTATATTGTCCTCATTGATTCCGCTTTTTTTCTAAAAATGTTGCCATATTTCCCATCTATAGATTGTGAGGATGACGTATAATTTATAAAAACACTTCCACCACAGTCTACAACTTAAGATTTTATATTTTGTAGCTCAGGGAGATTTCAATCCCCCATAAGCATTTCAGTTAGTTTTCGGTTGCTACTGGTAGCTTTGCTCTCGATGTAAATAATTTCTTTAACTTAAAAGGTGTCTTCATAAAACGTGTACAGTCTAACATTTTAAATTTTGATATGCAAATGCATAAAATCTTTAAAAGAGAAAGAAAATACAAAATTTAAGGGTCGTCCATTGTTGGCAGAAAACTAGGATTTGGGAAAATTTTGGCTAAATTCTCGGGAAACGAGAAATTTTAAATCATTAGCACTTTAAAAAATGCACTGATTTTGTTTCAAATGTTGTGGTTGTGACAATAAAAAATTTTCAAATACCTCGTTTCGTGTGAGTTCTACTACATCTGCACTTCTGTACATGAAATATTTTTTTGGAAAATTTTGATGTTGGTGTAGATAGTAATCGATCTGAAATATAAAACACCTATTTTTAGAATTTTTGTCTGTCTGTGTGTCTGTGTTCGCATCACATAAAAACTGCTGAATGGATTTGAATAAAATTTTGTGAGAAGGTCCCTTAACATCTTGGTTTAAATATAGAATACTTTTTACTTTAATAAAAACATGTCATTTCGTAGAGAAATTGGAGATTCCAACGTGAAGTCATCCAATTTTATTGGTATAATGGTACTAAAACAGTTGTCAGTACATTTTATTTCTGAAGATGGAAAGCTTTTAACACTGTTTACAGAACTCTAAAACAGATGTTTAAAAACATATTTTTCTAAATTTTAATTTTAAGATAATCATAAATGAGACGCGAAGGAAGTCGTGAGCACTGCTAGTCAGATATAAAACAGAACTAAAGGTTACTAATTTGTTTAAAAAGGAATTTGAGTTATTCGAAGCCACTAACATTTGAAGCACAAACATGGATAATCTTTAAAACGCATTGTTGACAAAAGCAAAAATCTACCCCAGTAGAAAGTGAAAGGGTTTTTTCTATTGTTGAAAACTTTGCAACGAAAACCAGCAACAGTATGTCTAGTGAATTGTTAAAAGCAGTTCTAAAATCTGATATTTTAAAAAAAAATTAATAAAATACTTTTTCAGTATTTTTTATATTTTTTATCTCTCGTTATGTTAAGCAAATGTTCATTTGCAGGTCTTGTCACCTGAATTGTTTTCAAGTTTTATAAACTTTTCACACTATTTTTTAACAATTATTTTTATTGTTTGTTTATGTTTTATAGTTATAGTTTTATATGATTTTTTTAATTTATTTCATTAAATAAACTTGTTTTCTGCAAGAGTTGCTAATTTTTCCCGGGAATACCAGGAAGTTCCCGGGAATGCGAGAATTTTTCTCATGTTTCCCGGGAAATCCGAAACCCTTCACAAAACCCTTTTTGTACGTGAGTCCAACTGGCATTTGATTAATTTTACTCGTTAGAAGTTCTTTCTGTAACAAAATTCTTCTTTTAATTTAAGTTGCTTTGTAAAAAAAAATATTCTTGTGCTGTGTTTTATTCTTTTTATTTGTTTTTGTTGTTGTTGCTTTAATCTCGAACAATCGTGACATCAACATAATTTGTAAAGAAGTTTTGTAATGGCTTGATTTTTATTTTGGTAAGAGTTTGTTATTATTGCTAAATAACTATTTTTTTTATCAATCTGGTTAATTTTAATTTAAGAAAAAAACACAAACTCGCACACATACAACTGTAAGATTGACTGCCTGTCTTTCGTTGTATTTTATCAAGAACGTGCAATTACAGTATTGATGTCCATACTTTGTATAAATTTATAACAAGATTGTAATTAATTTTTTTTAGAGCTTTTTCTTTTTTCTTTTATCTTTATTTTTCCTTTTTGTTAAACAAAAAATTACATAAAACTTTAGATCTTTTAAAAAGAGGAAGAAGAGAAAGGAGAAGGTTTACAGTGTTCGAGTTTTAAAGAACATTGCTGCTGCAACTAAGATGAGAAACCTTATAAAATCAATTTGTTATTTTGAAAGTAAACAAGTAAAATGTAATAATACACTTAAAGAAATTTTTGGTTTGTTAAAGTATATTTTTGTAAAGGATGATTCGAAAATTGTTAACATTTACGCTTAAAATGTCTTCATGTTTAAAAATATTACTGAGCCAAATGGAATTGAACACAAAGAAATTAAAAACATAAACAAGTAAGAGTGCTCCTGGGCGGGACTAAATATGTTCGTTATTGACTTGGCCCTCCTGAGACTAAACCAACGTATAATAATATAAAAGAAAATTATTATTTATTAGAAAAAATTATGTTGTTATATGGCTGCGGCTGGGATATAAACTCAGGCCATTGAACCAGTCAGCTGCTTGGTAATCAAGATGCAGTTAAATTAACAAATAAATTTAACCTGGAATTAAACCAGCGTACCAACTAAATAACTCTGAGGAAAGCAAAAATCCCTAGCGGCAAAGTAAAAATAATTATAGCACCCTGGAAATTATTTTTCTATTCCTTCTCGAATTCCCCTTGGGGGTACTAAAAGTCTTGCTGAGCTAATCTAAGTTCATACAAAATGCTCTCAAGATATAGGGGTACGCGAAATAAACCGAAGTGTGCTGTTGCACCCTCAGATAATGTTGGATAGTTTCCAACCCTCAAGCAAGCGGAAGTTTTTCGTTCTGACAGCCATGTTTTTGAAATTGCTACTCTGTTGGCTACGCCGATTGAGAGCGCTCGACGCTTTGTGTTTCACCCAGGGGTAAGACTACCATCAGGTTAGGGCCTCACGGCGAGATAATAATGATTACGTATTCCTGCTCGAATCTCACTGAATTTAAATAAAACGAAATTTTGTCAAATCAAATGAAAGTAAAACTAAAAAGAAATATTTGTTTCTAAGCATTGAAAAATAAATCTAAAAAATTGATCTTTCAGAGTTTATAACAAAATCTACGTGAGTATTTCTTTCTTTCTTTTTTTTTTTTTTTCTTTGTTAATGTTGTTTTTTATTAAAACATTTTTTTTTACAAAATGTCTACCGTCAATAAATATTCACATTTTTAACATAATTTGCATTCTTTTTAAAAAAAAATAAAACTATTAAAAAAAATTCTTGTTCAATAAACTTTTGTTATGAATCTACTCGTATTAAATGTGACAGGTGTGAATTAAGGTTTTGACTCGTAAGTGGAAAAAAATAATAATAAAAAATAAAATTTTTTTAACATGACTGACACTTGTATTTGTAATCGTGTGTTTTTGAATTTTTGTTTCAAACTATTTTGCCATTTAATATTTTATATATTTTTTTTATAATTATTTTTTTTATATTTTAGCTTAAGAATGCAAAAATTCTAAACTACTTGACAAGGTGCTTTATTTATTTATTTAATTATTATTGAGTTTTTAAGTATTTTGTAAACATACAAAAATATAAAAAAAAACATTATAATGAATAAACAAAGTTAAATAAATAGAGGAGAAAAATTAACAAGAATAACAACAACAATGACAACGACAACGACAACGACAATATAATTAACAGCAAATTAAGTGGGTCAAGTATTATTAAGCATAAAAATTGTAGGGCTGTTGACATTTTGTTAATTTTATAACTCAAGTAAAACATTCAACGATACAATTAATTTAAGACGTCTATTTAGTTAAAAAGAACATGATTTTGGGAAACTGTTGATTTAGAAAAAGGAACGCGTTAATAATTTTAAAATTCATTTATTTCAGCCATAATCAGTTAGAGCCATATTTAAAAAGCGTTTATAAAACTAAAGAAATTTTCTGAAAAATGACAAGTTTCAAAATACAACAGAAAAATCTTTCATTCAGTTTGTTTTATCAGCCGATTGCTTTAGATAACTTTTGCAAGTTGAAGGAAAAAAATTTAAAGAATTAATTTTGTTATTCTTAAAAAATAATCTTAAGAAATCAGTGGTAATCAGTTCCACATCTCAACAGCTTAATGAAATGTCAATAATAAGATAAACGACAATTATAACAGTTAATTGAATTTATCTACATATAAAATTCTCATAAGAGTTTTGAATGAAAGAATCATTAAACCACGATAATAAGTCACGGTTGTAGGCAGAATCACAATTTTGAAAATATTAAAAAGCATCATTCATGAGCAACGAAATACGTCCGAATTAAGGCTGCTGTGCGTCGAAGATTTAAGGGCTTTTTAGGCTTTAGAAAATCTCTTAATTTTTTAGACTACCGAGATAATTTAAATTTACTTTTAAAATCAAAAGCAAGATATTTCCCTAAATATAAAAATTAAAAAAAAATCCACAAAACAAAAAATTAATTTTCAACAGTTGAACTTGTTTTTCTAAGACCAGGCAAATTTGCATCAAAGATAAATGAATTAAGATTTTGAAATCGCCAGATCCAGTGCACCAATCACTTGAAGCAAATAGAATATGAGAGAGATATCACAACAGCCGCGATAAAATTAATTACAACAGCTAAAGCATCCACTGTGACGATGAAAAACAATAATTGCTATTAGCTATTGTTAAAATATAACTGGTTTCATAACAAATGAACTAATTAATTCGGCTTAAGTTCACATTTTTAATTTCTATATTTTTATTTTAAAAAAATATTTTTAATTTTTACTTATCAAAACGCGGCTAGAAAATGAGGTTCTCACATCGAAAGTGCTCGCCAAACGTATCAAATAAACAGCCAGTGACGACGGTCTTCAGCGAAAGGTATGAGAACAGTATAAATTACACACCATTTAAAATTTATTTGTTAATTAAATGAACACAAGCCTGACTAAATATCTGACATATCTAAATTTCCTAAAGCAAATGTTTCGACAAAAGGTTTAGGTTAAACAAAAAAAAAAAAAAAAAAAAAAAAACGATGTTTCAAAAATTGTGAAAATTTAACAAAAAAATATAGATTTTATAAATAACAGATTTTTACAAAAATAAAATTAATGTTGATTATTGTTGTTTTTTCTTAAACTTTGATTTTTGCTTTTAGTTTATTGTTTGGACTAAAATCTTTAATTTATTTAAAATGTAAGTGAGAAGTTTCCTGAAGATCTAAGTGAGCGGTAGCGGAATGGCCATCGAAACGTGCTTTTACCTTCAATAGTCAATATCGGTGATTTTAATAATTCGGTGGAATAATCAGCACGATTTTTTAAGGCTTAAAGTTAAAATAAAAAATTTTTATTTTAAACAACAACAAAAATGTAAAAAAAATTTAGTGCTCAAGTTTTACGCAACGTAATTTTTGAAAAATTTTAAATCTGTTTTATTTGACATAAATGTACGCAAAACAGAAATTTAGAGGACTTCAAATATATTTTTTGTTTATTAGTCAGTCACAACTTGTGTTAACGATGCAATTTACTATTCCAGTTACAACAAAAAACAGTCAAATTTATTAGAAAAAATATTGTTCTGTTACTGCGCATATTTTTTGCTTTAAAGCTGTTCCAATACGTTTTAGAGGTAATAAACAAGATATTTAAGAAAAGAAAAAACTCGTTATCAACACAAGTCATTTAAAAAGGGTTACAATTCGTAATCATTTATGCCCCATATAAATGTTGACGCAATGACTAATTGCTGTTGAATGGGTTGGTAATTAAAACAATTGCAAAAAAGTGAAACAATAAAATAAATAAACACAGCGCACTTCTAAAAAGTTAAAATATAATTAAATATTGAAGGTCAGATAAGACTTTAAAGGCGACCTGCTTAAATAAAAAAAAAGATTAAGAAAAAAAGGGTAGTGAAGGCAAATATTATTCATTATTTTTATTAAATATTTAAAAAAAACAAAGACTACAGCATTAAGTTTAAGATTGTCGACATAAAATGTATTTTTATTGTAAAGCTGGAGTTGAATGGTAATAAATAGGGTTTGGGATTTCCCGAAATTTTTAATTATCCAGTAAGCGGGGAAAAAATTATCCTGGGATTTTCGGTATTCCCGGGAAATAAAGTAATTCTTGATGAAAACTAGTTTATTTAATGAAATAAATTAAAATAATACAAATTATTAAAACATAAATAAACAATAAAAATACTGTAATTGTAGGTTCTTGATAAAATATAATGAAAGACAGGCAGTCAATCTCACATTTGTATGTGTATGTAAGTTTGTGTTTTATTTTTTAAATAAAAATTACCAAATTGATAAAAAAAAATATTTATTTAGCAATAATAACAAACTCTTACCGAAATAAAAATCAAGACATTACAAAACTTCTTTACAAATTATGCTGCTGTCACGATTGTTCGAGATTAAAGCAACAACAACAAAAAATAAATAAAAAGAATAAAACAAAGCACAAGAATATTTTTTTTACAAAGCAACTTAAATTAAAAGAAGAATTTGGTTACAAAGAGAACTTCTAACGAATAAAATTAATAAAATTCCTGGCCTCACGTACAGAAAGGGTTTTGTGAAGGTTTTCGGATTTTCCGGGAAACATGAGAAAATTTCTTGTATTCCCAGAATTTCCCGGTATTTCTCTTGAAGAAAATTATTTAATGAAATAAATTAAAAAAATTCATAGTTTATTAAAACATAAACAAACAATCAAAATAATTGTAAAAAAATAGGTGACAAGACATACATATGAACATTTGCACAGCATAACAAAAGATAACAAAGATAAAAATACTAAAAAAGTATTTTATTAATTATTTTTTTAAATATAAGATTTTAAAACTGCATTTAACAATTTACTAGACAAACTGTTGTTTGATTTCGTTACAAAATTTCCAACAATAGAAAAAACCCTTTCACTTTCCACTGGGGCAGGTTTTGTTCTCAACAATGCGTTTTAAAGATTATCCATGTTGATGCTTTAAATGTTAGTGGCTTCGAATAACTCAGATTTTTTTTTAACAAATTAGTAACCTTTAGTTCTGCTTTATATCTGACTAGCAGTGCTCACGACTTCTTTCTCATCTCATTTCTAATTATCTTAAAATTAAAATTTAGAAAAATATGTTTTTAAACATCTGTTTTAGAGTTCTGTAAACAGTGTTAAAAGCTTTCCATCTACAAAAATAAAATATGCTGACAACTGCTTCAGTACCATTATACCAATAAAATTGGGTGACTTCACAATGGTATCTCTAGTTTCTCTACGAAATGACATATTTTTATGAAATAAAAAGTATTCTATATTTGAACCAAGATTCTCAGGGACCTCCTCACAAAATTTTATTCAAATCCATTCAGCAGTTTTTACGTGATGCGAACACAGACAGACAAAAATTCTAAAAATAGTTGTTTTGTATTTCATATCGATTACTACCTACACCAACATCAAAAACTAAAAAAAAAAATATATTTCATGTACAGAAGTGCAGATGTAGTAGAATTCACACGAAACGAGGTATTTGAAAATTTTTTATTGTCACAACCAAAACATTTGAAACAAAATCAGTGCATTTTTAAAAGTGCTAATGATTTAAAATTTCTCGTTTCTCGAGAATTTTGCCAAAATTTTCATGGGAAATTGTAGATTGTTTTTCCCACGAATTCCCAAACCAAATATTAAAGCTTATTCAAAAAATTTTAAGGTAAAGATTTTTTTAAATACAATATTTCTTAACAAATCTTTTAAAAAAAAATCAAAATTAAAATTTTTTCTCTTTAAAAAAAGTATTTATTTGACTATTTTCACTTAAAAGTTTTTTTTCCAAAAGCTTTCAAAAAAGTTTTTATTTAAAATCTTTAACTAAAAAAGTTACTTCACATAAAGCTGCTCAACTACTGAAACTTATTTATAAAAAGCTTAAATGAGAATTTCGGTGAAACCTTTTTAGAAGAGCTTTTCTTGCGCAAAGCTTAAAGAATATTTGATCTAAAATACTTAGCAGTGGCTTCAAAAATATTGCATTGATATGAAAAGTAAATAAGCTGACCAGGAAAGGGTGGTGCTTAACGCCGGACTTGACAATTATAACAATTCTTACAACCTGTTTGGCAAGAATAGTGAAAAAATCGTTGAAATTCGATGGGAGCCACAATCTCTTAAAGATGAAAAAGAAAAAGATACATGCAGCTACTGCTATAAAGCTGCAGAGAGCAACTGTCATAACTTATGTCTTGCCTAATTTTATAAAACTAACAATTTATTAAGAAAGCCAGATAATAAAAATCAAAAGATTTTATTACTTTCATTTTGTGAGTTAAAGAAAATGGGAAGGAATAAGAAGAAATATAAAAAAATCATGCGCCATAAATATCCATGAGCCTTGGATAGCACTAGCAACATTCGTAAAACTTAATCGTCTTGTTTTTTTAAACAAATTATTTTTCGTGAAAAGCTTTAAAAAAATGGCTTTTCCTTTTTTAAAGCTTTTTTTTCAAAATCAAATCCTACAAAAATAAGTTCTCTCACAAGCTTTTACATTAATGTTCATAATTTTAAGAATTTTCTTACAATAAAAATCTGAATAAAATATTTATTTTTTCACATCAAAGAATTCTTAAAAAAGCTTCTTTAATAAGCTTTTTCGGTAAACACATCTTAAGACTGAAAAAAAAAATTTTTTAATTTTCCATAAACTTTTTAAAGTTTTAAAACTAAAAAAAAAAAAAATAAAAAAAAATTGTAAAAAATTTTTTAAAAAATTTAAAAAAAAAAATTAAGTAAAAAAATTTATTTAGAAAAATTACCGATAATAATTTTATTATAAAATAATTTTTGGAATAAAACAAGGGATGTCCCAAAATTAACACATAATTTAAATCAAATTTAAAATCCATTTTTTTAAATAATTTTTTTTTAATATTTTAAGACTAAAAAATTTTTTTTT
The DNA here is from genome assembly GCA_937654795.1 of Cistogaster globosa. Classification (NCBI taxonomy): domain Eukaryota; kingdom Metazoa; phylum Arthropoda; class Insecta; order Diptera; family Tachinidae; genus Cistogaster; species Cistogaster globosa. Next base: position 117,677,647 of record OW569406.1, on the reverse strand, counting down.
TAATTTTCAATAAACTTTGTTGTTAAAAAGTCTTAAAAATAAAAAAATTATAAAATTTTTTTTAAAAAATTTAAAAAAAAATTTTTTAAAATTTCAGTAAAAAAATTTGTTAAGAAAAATTACCGATAATAAGATTTTTTTGCTCAAAATTATTTTTGGAATAAACAAGGGGTGTCCCAAAATTAACACATAATTTAAATCAAATTTAAAATCCATTTTTTTAAATAATTTTTTTAATGTTTTAATACTAATAAATTTTTTTTTTCATAAACTTTTATGTTAAAAAAATTTAAAACTAAAAAAATTAAAAAAAATATTAAAAAATTTTTAAAAAACTTTTTAAAAAAAATTTAAAAAAAATTTTAAGTAAAAAAATTATTTTAATTTTTTTTTAATAAAAGACTTAAAAAAAATTAGAAGTTAAAAAATTTATTTAGAAAAATTACCGATAATATGATTTTTTTGCTAAAAATTATTTTTGGAATAAAACAAGGGGTGTCACAAATTAACACATAATTTAAATCAAATTTAAAATTCATTTTTTTAATATTTTTTTCATAAGACTGGATTGTTGGTGGAATAGTAGACAAATCATGACTGCTGGCATGTACATATTCCCTTATTGGCAGATTTCTTTTTAAAATTGTCTCAAGCTTTTGGTTAATCAAAAAGAACTGACTGATTTTTATACAAAATTTGGCGGTCGTCTTTGAAAGCTGGTGGGCACTTTACAAACACATAATTTGTGTTTAATTCTTTCAAAGACATCTTAATTTGCCCTTGCTATTACAAAGTAACATTTCAACTAAATTATGTCATTTATGTTTTAAAAAAAAAATAATTTTATATCGAAAAAAAAAAATAGCTTTTTCCCTTTAAATTATCCAAATATGTAGTAAAGCCGCAAAAACAACTTCCGGCTAAAATAATGTTCTTTCTAATGCTTCTAGTGTTGGTGTTGGTATTTATAATTAATTAACAATTTGGTTGATGCACAACAATAAATTTTAAAGTGCACAGCTAGTTAATCGTCTCTTTCTCTTTCCCCGCTTCTTAAAATTATTCTTACGGCTGGTTAAATTGCGGTTGAAAAACAAAATATTTTGAAAAATAAATAAACAATTAAAATGGACAAGTATGAACGATAGACAGACAGACAGATAGAAATACTACAGAGAGCTTAATAAACGATTAAAGTTGTATTACTACAGTATTAATGTCTTTTAAAAAAAGTTGTTGGCTGCTTAAAGCATGAATGAGTGAATGAATGAATGAACGACTAAAAGAATGAATGGAGGAATTATAAAACTGTTTGATTGATAATCCGCTTAGAGGAAAAAAAGAAGTTGTGTTCTTTTCAAAATCTACTTTAACAGGAAAAGGGAAATTGTTTATTTTTATACTTCAAGTTTCTTTTTATAAAAAAAAAATCAACTTAAACTTGTGCAAAGTAATTGTGTGGTGCTTTTAGGTGATTTGTAATAATAAGCGGAAGCTTGAGAAAAATTTATTTTTTTTTCAGAAAAAAAGGCTTAAAGTTAATTTTTTCTTGAAGAATAAAATTTCTATCTATGATTTTTAATTTAAAAGAAATTTCTTTGTTAACATTTTATAAGAAAATAAATATTTTAATTTGTTTCATTCGTTTGTTTAATATGTATTATGAGTTGGTAGCACTTTCGAAAATTTCGTTGTGCAACGAATTTTCAATCGAACACAATTTTGCTTTCGATTGTTTATGTCAGTTTATAAAACTTATTGAAAATGTAAAGATTTGGGAATTTTTTTTACAAATAATGGCAATTAATTATTTTAATTCCAGGCAGGTCTAAGGTTGTAAGTACAAAAAAAAAAAAAAAATTAGAAAAGCTCGTTTCCCTAATGGAACAGAATCCACAACTGGCAAAAGGAATATATACAAAGGTTTAAGCGGCAAAAAAAATGGGAAGAAATTACACAGGAGCTAAATCATCAAACCATAATTTCTTCGACAGTTGGCAGTTATAGAACTTGCAAAATGTTGCTGGAGAAATTTCTGCTTGCAAGATTTTGCAACTAGTTTGAACAGCAGTTTTTATTTACTTTTTTAATGAAATAATTTTTGTGAAAAAATAAAAATTGAAATTTAACAATGGCAGAGGTAAGTAGTAAGAATTGTGTTGATTTTTAATGTTTATAATAAATAATAATAAACAAAACATTTTATTTTATGCTAGAAACGTCCAAATACACAGTGCGACTGTAATGTTAGTGAATTGGAGATGGCAGAACCGTGTAATAAAAAAAAAAATTTTTTTTGATTTACAACACTTCTTAGGCGCACTTTAATTAATAATTTTTTAAATTACCGCAAAAATTCACTTTTGCGCATTTCTTTTGTTTTGTTATTTTAATTGTTACACACCGATCAGCTGTTTTCTTGCAAGATTTTACTGGATACTGTCTGTGTACTTTTTGATATATTTTCAGCTGACAGAGTAAAATTGGTCTTACTCTCCCAAAAAAAAAATTACTGAGTATTAGCTACTGGAAAAGTACCCAGACAGACCTAATATTTCTTTAAAATGACAGCTGATAAAAATGTACTATTGTGAATAATTCAATTGAGTAAAATTCACAATAGCACTATTTTTATCGAATGTGAGCCATAATACCAAAGGAAAATTCATCGATCAGCACTTTCGACTACAGCCGAAGATCACAAGTTGCTCATAATAGGCACCATTGTGCGGAAAAAGGTTCTATTGGGAATCGGCAAAATAGTTTATGTCCCCAAACGCAGCGGGCTTAATACCACCCCTGCCTCTAAATTTTTCCATATCATTTAGAACAATGAAGCAACTCCAATCAAAAACACAAAAATATAGAGCAATAGCGAATTAAGAAAAAAGAAAAAGAACATTAAGTGCAAAAAATGGCGCTCGCTCATATTTACTGAGTTATAGGCCTTTGAAATTTTCATAAAAAAGTTCGATTGCCAATATGGTCAATATGGGTATCATTTAAAAGCTTTTAAAGGGATTTTTAAGGAAATAATAAACATTCGGTTAAGCCGAACATAGCTCTTTTATTTGTTTCAAATTAAAATGATTTTAAAATTTAAGATTCTATATATTTTTTTCTGGTACGATTTCAATTTTGTGCAGGACTCAAATTTGGTGATTGTTTTGTATTGATTTTTCGGAAAATGTGATTTTTTTAGCAGACTTTCGAACTTTGTGTTTTAATAAAGATATTCAGATTTTTACTAAAATAGAAAATCTTGGATAAGTTTATAATATATTTTTTTGTGCAAATTCGCGACTTTTGATGTTATCTTCCAGAATTGTATTTTTTTTTATTTGTTCTTTATAATTTTTATTACAATTATCTAGTCAAATATTGATATCACAAACATCAAAGCAAATAAGCAACAACAGAAACAAAGTAAGGAATAAATTGGGTAACTTTCATAAGTCTCTTATCTCAGATTTATGTGGATGAATTTCACTGATTTTTAAAGACATCGAGAAGTTTAATATCATTTCACTCAATTTACAACCTAAAATTAAATAAACAAATTTTAATTACAGGCTTCATGGAAAGAATCGTTTTTAAGAAATCAGTTTTCAGGCCGTTTGCAAAAAATTTTAAAATGTTTTCAAAATTCCTTTATTATTTTTGCAAAAAGCTTTTAAGCAATCGCCTTTAAAAATAGTATTTTCAGTTGATTTAAATTTAAAGCTTGAAACGATTATAAGAAGCTTATTTAAAAAGATTTTTTTCACAAAAAGCTTTTATTAAAATGACTTGTTTAAAACAAGCTTTTATATAGAAAGCTTTTTCTTATATTGATTATAAAAGTTGTAAATTATTATTTATATTTACGCCTCTGATCCTTTTCAATACGATTATCTTACAGAAAAAAGAAAATTTTAATTTAATAAATACAAACAGAGAGAGAGAGAGAGAGAGAGAGAGAAAGAGAGAGGGGTGCTCACATTTCTTTAGCGCAATTTTCGGTATCTAAACATTTCAATATTTTTCCAGATATTTTCAATTAAGCCTGGTACTCTGTTCGAATTTGTGAAAATTGTTACGCAACATTGATTATTTCATATAGAAAATTTGACATTTAAAATGTGATGTCTATCTCGCGATTTAAGAGAATTTAAAATGTAAGCAAAATACATATGATCAGCTGTTATTTGAAAAATTCCGAATGAAATATTATCTCTTTGCTTTATTTCATAGCTTTGATAAAATGTTGCCAGAAACATTTCATATGTTGTTCTACAGTTAAAACAGAGTACTACTTCTGCAACATTTTTTCATGACTTTTTCATACAAATTTTTTATGTATGTATTTTGACAGCATTCCGTACGAAAAGCTGAACAGAGTACCAGGCTTTAGGGTCGATATATTTGATTAATATTTTATTATTTAAACACTGTATAAAATGTTACTCGTATGTTGCTTACACAACATTAGAAAAAAAATTTTAACATCAAAAAGCAAAAAAAAAAAAAAAAAAACGAATAAACAACAAAAACTTAAACGAAGTTACATAATTTTTTAACGCAGTTTTTTTTCTAATCATGAAAAACGTGTTAAGTTGACATTGCAATTAATGGCAACAGCAAAATGTAAATAGAAAAATTAAGGAATTTTTACACTAAAAACGACTGGTTTTTTATTATGTTTTCATAAAATGTTTAAACACCAATGACAAGTGTTTAGTAAATATTTATTTTCTGTTGTATTGAAGCTTCTTCTTCTTTTCGTATTTTTCAAACAAAACATAATCATTTAGCCTTCTGATTGATTCTCCAATGCTCAAGGTTGATTAATGCTAAACATTCCACAGATATTTCGTATCTTTTCATTTCTATAAATGTCAAATTAGTTAATTAATTTATATTCTATTAATTTTAATTCTTTAAACACGTTTTTGAATAAAATATTTATAAATAAGCAAGATGATATTCGTGATTCTTTTTTTTATAAAAAAGAAGCTTTAGAAAAATATTGATAATATAAAATGAGTTAAAAAAAAAAAGAATAAAAAAACATTTTTGATTATAAATCATGAGTAAAACGAAATTAATTATAATTTAAAAAAATTATATTAAAAGGAAATTAAAAGGTACTTTTTAAAAAAAGTCATTTTTAAAAGTACTTTTTTAAAACTCCTTTTTTTAAGAAGTACCCGATTTGCTTGCAGACTACCAAGAGGCAGCCATGGTGTTTTGCCCGCTTTCTCGAAGGGCACAGACCGATCTGGCTGATTTTCAATAGCAAATTCTTTGAAAATATGTCTGATCGCTTGACTTATTTAAATTTTCTCTAGCTCGTCTAGAGTCTTGGCAAAGTTGATTTCAACACCAACACGAACAGACAGACGGACATCGCTCAATCGACTTCTTAATGCATAAGAAGGATATAAAAAATAAATAAAAGAATCAATTCAAAACAAAGTACTTAAAAACCCTTTCTACAAGAAAGACCTTTTAAAAAAGTACAGTATTTTCTCAAACATAACATTTTTCTCAAAAATACATATTTGAAAATTTGCATTGTTAAGAAGAAATTTCTTACAAAAAAGTTTCCGCTTTAGCAACTTTTTTTTTGTGCAAAATAAAGTACTAAAACAACTTCGCACAATAATAACTTTTCAAAAAGTATCTGTTGTTCTATTGGCAAAAGTATCTTTTTAAATTGGTACTTTTTTGAAAAAGTACCCTTTGAATTGGTACTTTTTGTTTGAAAAAGTACCTTTTTTAATTGGCATTTATTTTTAAAGTAACGCCTGGTTAAAAATCATTTGTAAATAAAAAGCCATTCGGAATAATTTTTTAATGGAGACAACTTTAATGGAAATCCGAGAAATATTAAGGGATTTACTAAACCTGTCAAATTACTCCAAGAATGAATTCTAAAGTGCAAGGAGAGGAAAATAAGATTGAGATGTTGATTCTTTATTATATTTTTATGTGGGAGAAGCTGAAATAATGGCAGACGACAACTACTTTTGCTTTAACTCAACTTTTGCTTGAAAAGCACGACGGTGCAAAGGCTAAAGAGTAAAAAAATCATAAAGCATGTTGTACGCGAATTAATGTTGAAATTTCTCTTATCTTTCAATAAGAAATAATAACGTCATAACTCAGACTCAGTGATGAGTGATTATCTAAAAACATTGGGAAACGAAGGAGGATAAAAAATTAAATTTTTAGTAATCTGCTGCTCTTTAAAAAATATAATTAAGTACCTTTAAAAAAAATGTACCTTTTAAATTGACTTTTAAAAAAGGTACTATAAAAAGTGGTTAAAAATAAAAATTTATGGAAAAAGTGACTTTTTAAAATTAAAAGGCTTCTGTTAGACCGACTTTTCCAAAAATGTACATTGAAAAGTACTTGAATAATGTACGTTAAAAAGTACTTTTTAAAACCAAGTATTTTTATTTTAAAAATTTAATTAAAAACGTTTCCAATAAAATATCTGCTTCGAAGAGGCACTTTAAAAATCACCTGGATAAAGTACTTTAAAAAGTACTTTTTTAAAAGAAAAGTTTTTTCATTAAAAGAGCTGTTCCTTTAATACCTTTATTTTTCAACTTAAAAAGAAAATGAAAATTTTTTTTCTTATTTAAAAAACTTTACACAATTTCGCTGTACAATAACAATAAATAATACGAACATAAAGACTAAAAAAAATTAAGAAGAAAGCAAAAAAACTGCAACAATAAACAATGAAAATATGTATTTATACAGTCCGTCATATCTGTTTATATTTATATTTATGATTTCAGTATTTTGTATTAAAAAAGCTTCTCAGGCGTAAAAAAAACATGAAATTACGTGTGGAAAAATGTTTTTAATGTTTAAAATTATTTTGCTTTTTTTTAATTTCTCTTATGAGTTCTATTGAAAGAGACAAGTATTTCAAACACTTGCGTTAAAAAAGGAAAAGAAAAAACTTTTTTTTTCGAAAGTACTTACAACATAATACTTTTGCCTCAATGACTTGACTTTGACCGTTTCATTAACTTTTGTGGCCATGGCGAAATATTTGTAGCATTTTTATTTAATTTAATTTTTTTTTTTTTTTTTTTTTTTTTTTTTTTTTTTGGGAGGACAGGGGATATTGAAAATCATGCAGAAATAACTGAAGTTGAAAGAAATAATTGCAGGATGAGATAAAAGATAAAAGTTAAAAAGAAAGAGAAAAATAAAAATAAAAAAAGGGAATGAAAATAAAAAAGTTTTAAATTTTTTATTTATTTCTTTTTGAATATAAAGTTGTTGTTTTAAAGGGACAAGAAAATTGTTTAAAATTACAGTCTGTCTTACAGCTGCTTGTGCTAAAATTGCATAACTTAATCTATTGATTGTTGTTAAATTTATTGCGCTAACAACTACAAAGCTGTTTTTTAACTTTGCTTTAACATTCATCAATTTATTTTTTAAAACATTTTTCCAGTGATTTTTCTTTTTTGTAATTTTGGTTGTATAAATCTTTAACACTTTGTTAAACACAACGCAAATATAGGGAGATTATGTAACATAAACCGGCTTTAAAAAAATATAAAAACATTTAATAGGCCTGAAAATGTTGTAAAACTTGAAAGAAATTTTTAAAATTTTCCTTAAATAAAAAAAATTTCCTCATATGTCCAGATGTAAAAAGAGCAAAATAAAAAATTTAATAAAAAAAAAACAAAAAAAATTTTAAAAATTTGATAGGCAGTTTTAAATGTAAAATATTTACACAATTAAAAACCGGTATGAATTTCATTTAAACAAAAAATTATGAAATGTTTTACGAGGGCTGCTATATATATTTCTGGCCTGGCAACACTGAGTGCTGCCAAGTGCAATCTGACATTTCCATTGGAAAGTTTGTCATTTTTAAGCATAATCGTACTCAAAACGTTTTGACGTACGGCCATTATTTGTGTTGTTTACAGTGACTTGAAAAAATTAATATAGAAAAAAATGGAATTAACTCGTGAACATTTTCGTGCCATCATTCTGCACAACTTTCGACGTGGATTATCACGACAAGAGTGCATTGATGAACTTAAATCTTTGCACGGCGATAAAGCACCATCCTATAGCACTGTGAAAAATTGGTGTAATGAATTTAATCGTGGCCGAAGCTCGCTCAAAGACGAATTCCGTGAAGGTCGTCCAAAAACGATTGTTGTGCCAGAGAACATTGATGCCGTGCGTGAACTCATAACGCAAGATCAACATGCGACATACCGAGAGATAGAGACATCCTTGGACATTTCTTCCACCAACATACATTCGATACTGCATGAACACCTGGCCGTAAAATAGGTTTGTTCTCGTTGGATCCCGCACAATTTGAAAGTCGCTCAAAAAAAGGCTCGTGTCGATTGGTGCAAAGAAATGTTGCAAAAATACGATTGCGGTGCTTCAAAAGACGTTTATAAGATCGTCACAGGTGACGAATCATGGATCTATGCGTATGAGCCCGAAATGAAACAACAATCGACCGTGTGGGTTTGCAACGACGAGCAAAATCCAACGAAAGTTGTTCGTGGAAGAAGCACTTCGAAGCAAATGGTCGCCTGTTTCTTCGGCAAACCTGGTCATGTGGCAACTGTTCAGCTTAAGAAACGTAGGGACGGTCACTTCTGAAAGGTAGACTACAATTTGTTTGCCTAAAGTCATCGGAGAAATTAGAAAAACCAACAAGAGAAGACGAATCATTGTTCACCATGACAATGCGAGCTCTCACACATCGGCTTAAACCAGAGCGTTTTTGACCGGCCAAAACGTCGAATTAATAGGTCATCCGCCGTACAGCCCTGACTTGGCACCTAATGACTTCTTCTTGTTTCCGCACATCAAGAAAAAAATGCGTGGTCAACGATTTTCGTCGCCAGAAGAAGCTGCTGAAGTGTTCAAAAACTTTGTTTTAGATGTGTCTCAATCGGAGTGGAAAAAGTGCTTCGACAACTGGTTTGAGCGCATGCAAAAGTGTATAAATCATGCTGGAGAATACTTTAAAAAACAATAAAACCATTTTTGATTATAAATATTCGCATTTTTACTATTAAGCCAGAAATATATAGAGCACCCCTCGTATGGAATTTATTTTACATGTTTAGTTTGATTTAACTGTATGAATTTAATAAAAATCTAGGAGCGCTTTTCAATACTTCACACTCATGTAATTAAAGTCATATTTTAAAAAACCAACATTTTTAATTACTGGTGTTAATATTTTTTTTCTGGAAAACCGCTTTCTGTACTTAGGAGGCCTAGTTAAATGGCAAATGGATTTAAGAGCTTTACTGTTACAAAATGAAATTTAATCAGTTAAACTCAGCCTATAACTGCTTGTTAATTCAAGCTTAATATATTCAACCTTTTATTTATTTTTTTATTTTAAAAATTGTTTTTAAAACAACTTACTTATTTGTAATATCAATTTGTAATACGTTAAAAAAAATAAACAAACACACTATCGGAAAGTTGGTTAATCAAAGCTACTGTAAATGGCTTTAAGTTGGTAACACACCTGATATTAAACAACGCAAACAATATGGCAAAAAAATGCCCACTAACTGTAACAGGCCATGTAAAGATACAAATTTACAACAGCAATAACAACAACAAAACTGAGCTGTTGTAATTAACAAGTAGTGTAATTAAAAAACGATGTTAAAAAAATATTTTGTTTTGCTAATCAATAAAATGCTGCAAAAGCTTTTATAGTAATAAAAAATAAAAACAAAAATTTATCAAAAAAATTTTATTTTTTAATTTGACATTGACACTATTTATGTTTGTTAAAACTTTAATCGTCTGCTTACCTTTTCCGCATAATTACTCACTGCATTGTCACAATTCCACTATAAAATTAAAAATTTTTAATTTTTTTATCGCATGATAAACAAATGGAAGGAAGGTCTTTTAGAACTCGACAAGAAAATATTTGAAGACGGAATAAAAAATTAAATTTTATTAATGATACAACATTATAAAACGTTATTTTTTATAAAAAGAAGTATTTCTTAAAATACAATCAATAGTTAAGAACTTCCAAAACAAATACACACATGTTGATGACGCCAACATATAAGACTTTTCGACAATTACCCGTCGATTTTGTTTTTTTTTTTGTTTTTTATTTTTATACTTTAAGTCATTTAAAAAACTTTTATACAATTTTGATTTCTCTAACTTTTTTTAAAAGACATGTTTATTTTCTTTATACGACTTGTTAATCTTAATTGTTACAAATTTGTAAGGTGTCGTTTTAAATTTGAGTGGCTTAACATTTTTTGTAAATTTCTACATGCTCTCTTTTTTGGTCGCTTATGAAATTACATGTTGTTGGAAACACTTTTAGGTCATATGGCAGACAGACAGATCGTGTAGAAGTGGTTTTAGATTGTTCTTATAATTTGTGATTTTTCAAGAAAAGAATTTTTAATAAATTTTTTTAATTAATTTTTTTTAGTTCGCTTTCTATCGCGTATTTGTACTTAAGACTTTCTCGTTTGAAGTTTGACAGATTATTTATGATCAATAGTCTAATTAAAATAAAAACATTTTTAGGCAAAAAAAAAAAAAAAAAAAAAAATGTGCCCAGCATCGTCGATTTAAGTAGCACTCGTTCAGAAATATCACTAGATTTTAGAGAAAATTCCTATAAAAATTAATTGTGTGCACTATTTTTATTTCGTATTTGATAAAAATTAATTTTATAAATCTGCACTGCTTTAACGTCAAAAAAAAAAAAAAACTATTAAGAAACAACACAAAACAACCATGAGCGGCAACAAACATTTACGAGGGCTGCTCTATATATTTCTGGCCTAATAGTGAAAATGCGAATATTTATAATCAAAAATGGTTTTATTGTTTTTCAAAGTATTCTCCAGCATGATTTATATACTTTTGCATGCGCTTAAACCAGTTGTCGCAGCACATTTTCCACTCCGATTGAGACACCTCTAAAACAAAGTTTTTGAACACTTCAACAGCTTCTTCTGGCGACGAAAATCGTTGACCACGCATTTTTTTCTTGATGTGCGGAAACAAGAAGAAGTCATTAGGTGCCAAGTCAGGGCTGTACAGCGGATGACCCATTAATTCGACGTTTTGGCCGGTCAAAAACGCTCTGGTTTGAGCCGATGTGTGAGAGCTCGCATTGTCATGGTGAACAATGATTCGTCTTCTCTTGTTGGTTTTTCGAATTTATCCGATGACTTCAGGCAAACAAATTGTAGTGTATCACTCAGAAGTGACCGTCCTACGTTGCTCAAGCCGAAGATACAGGCGACCATTTGCTTCGAAGTGCTTCTTCCACGAACAACTTTCGTTGGATTTTTCTCGTCTTTGAAGACCCACACGATCGATTTTTGTTTCGTTTCGGGCTCATTCGCATAGATCCATGATTCGTCACCTGTGACGATCTTATAAACGTCTTTTGAAGCACCGCAATCGTATTTTTGCAACATTTCTTTGCACCAATCGACACGAGCCTTTTTTTGAGCGACTTTCAAATTGTGCGGGATCCAACGAGAATAAACCTTTTTTACGGCCAGGTGTTCATGCAGTATCGAATGTATGTTGGTGGAAGAAATGTCCAAGGATGTCTCTATCTCTCGGTATGTCGCATGTTGATCTTGCGTTATGAGTTCACGCACGGCATCAATGTTCTCTGGCACAACAATCGTTTTTGGACGACCTTCACGGAATTCGTCTTTGAGCGAGCTTCGGCCACGATTAAATTCATTACACCAATTTTTCACAGTGCTATAGGATGGTGCTTTATCGCCGTGCAAAGATTTAAGTTCATCAATGCACTCTTGTCGTGATAATCCACGTCGAAAGTTGTGCAGAATGATGGCACGAAAATGTTCACGAGTTAATTCCATTTTTTTCTATATTAATTTTTTCAAGTCACTGTAAACAACACAAATAATGGCCGTACGTCAAAACGTTTTGAGTACGATTATGCTTAAAAATGACAAACTTTCCAATGGAAATGTCAGATTGCACTTGGCAGCACTCAGTGTTGCCAGGCCAGAAATATATATAGCAGCCCTCGTAGTAAATGCAGTTTTAGAAATTATAAAAAATTTTGTAAATATTTTATTTATTGATTATTTCTATTCAACATACATATTTTTTTAACCATGATACAACTCATATCCCATAATTTTTTAACTTGTTTAACCCTTGAAAAAGAATACTTTCGTAGGATCTAAAAACTGTACACATGTTGCCCTCTCAGTCGATGAGCTCCCTTTTTTTCAAACCATTTCTTTTTAAATTAGTAAACACACAAAACGATAGCCGTTGCCTTCATGACATAAATGTTGACAACTAACTGATTGGTTTAAAGGCCCCTGGTTCACATCCCAGCTGTGCAATTTTAGTATAAGTCAAAACGCCCACCTTCTACAGAATTTATTTGTTAGTTGAATTAAATAATTAATAAAATGATTTCATAATCTTTTCAAAAAACTTCAACGTGTCTTTTTTACAATAGAGATGCTGTAGCACTGTTCTAAAATAAAAGTAACGTGCAGTTGAAAGATAATAAAAAAATTAAACTTCAACTTTATTGCTCTCTTCGACTATCTGCCTTGCCTCTCTTTACAAAGAAAGTAACAGTATTATTTTTCCTTTAAATTATGCATATTTGTCTTTAAAATTACTTATCGCTCATGTTTTTGTTTTTATAAGAATTTAATTTTTTTTAACTTAACCGAATTAATTCAGGTCTAAAAAGATAAAAAGCCAAAACAAATTCGCATTTAAAACCAGATTTTTTAATTGCAAATAAATTAAAAACAAATTAAGAATACAAATTTAAATAAAATTAATGCAGATTCAAGAAATATATTTTGCAATCAGTCATAATTTAAAAAAACAAACAACAACAAACAACAACAACAACTCAAAAACTCCAACTTTTTCCGGATAAATTTCAAAAATTTTATTCATTTTTATTTTCTAATTTTTTTTGTGTCTCAGTAGTATTTAGCAATGCTAAAGAGAAAAAATTATTTACAGTTGAAACCCTATTTTTATATTGTTTATCTCACTAATAATTGTTGGATAAACGACCCACGCTGAATGTTTTTTTAAACACTTGTCAACTTGCGGTTTTTTCTTTTTTTTTTGTTAAAATGACGTTAATCTTGCGAAAAAAAAGGTTAAGTCAATAAACTTAAGCACAACCAAAAAAAAAAAAAAAAAATTAAACATAAATAAATAAATAAAAAACTGCAAATATATATGTAGTTTCTTTTAAAGGTCTTAACATTTAGCCAACAGTTTGTTTAGTTGAAAACAGCAAGAAGCTAACATTTACAAGGTAACAGAAAATAAATAAAACAAATGTTGCTTGCATTATTTAAAGCAACATTTTATTTATTTGGTTTTATTAGGTAAATAATAATAAATATTTCAATTTTTAATTGAAGCAACATGTTGCTAAACATCGTGCAACATTTGTAACAGCTAATAGTGTTTCGATTTTTTTGGTAGAACTTCGTTCTTTAGAAAGGTTGTGGTGGAATTTAAATTCTTCCTGACACTTTGATTTTTTTGTTGTGTTTTTATGATTAAGACTTTTTAGGAAATTTTCGATTTTTTTCAAAAAAAATTTGTTTTTTGTTTTTGTTAACTTCTTATCTCTTTAGTGAACTTTAGATTTTTTGAAAAATATTTAATATTTCAGGCACATGTTTTAGCAACATGTTTTAGCAACATGTTTCATCAACATATTATGTGTAACTTTGTTGTGTGCAGTTTTAGAAATTTAAATTTACCATCAATGAAAAAAGGAATAAATATTTTATTAATCAACATATTGCTTATCATTAAAAATATTAAAACTTCTTATTAAATTATAATTCTAATTTTAGTTGTAACAAATAATAGGCAACATGTTGCTTAAAATGTCTGCTTATTTTTAAGCACTTTTAATAACATTAAGTGCATGTTTTCTCTAAATGTTGCTTCAATAAACAACTGCAATCTGCGATATATACAGGCTCAACTTGTTGAATTTATTTCAAAAACTTTGAAAAACACTTCGCTTATGGGATAAATATTTCGTATCATTTATTTTTATTAACGCTGTAATAAGTATTTATTTAAGTAGACATTGACAGTAGATATTTATTGTTATTAGACAAAAATGTTGCTTATTTTTACAATAGTTCGTCTATTCAAAAAGGTGTGAAATATTTTTGTGGTTTTTACTAACCGGACACTCTTTAAGGCAAAATAATAAAAAAAAAAACGACAAAATGAAAAAAATATGTATTTATTTTTGGCTGCTGACCACAGTTACAAGCTTTAACAGAGATTAGTTTAAAAGTTTAAAAACATGTTGAGATTTTAGTTGATTATTCCTACCTGCAACATCTTTTAGGTGGCAGAGAAGAAAAATTTGTTTTGTTTTTTGATTTTATCGTTTCAAGTTAATAAATACAAGTGAAACAAATCTTATGTATTGGCCATATTTAATATTATACGTCTATTTGTTGTCTTTATTTTTTTTTTAAACCACAAACTTTCTCTTTAATACAAATATAAGTTTAAAAAAATTACAAGCAAATCAACAAATAAGTCTGTTAGCGTTTTTTATAGTTTTCTTTTTTTACAATATTTTTTGTTTTTAACGTTATCTTACAAGTAAAACAAGTTATTTAAGATAAATCATAGAGCGATTACTAGTTTTAAAGTTTGTGGAAAACAACAAACAGCAACAAAACGTAAAATATATAAAAATGTTTAAAGAAATATTTATAAAAGTTGAGAAACGTATTACAAGTATGATTTATAAAAATATTTTTTTATTCATAAAAACATTTAATTTATGATGATAGTTTTTATTTAAAAAAAAAAGTTTTAAAAATTAACATTCTATATAAATGTTGCAGCAACATGCTGTAGAAACATGTTGCAGCAATATGTTGCAGGAATTAGTTTCAGACATATAATGCAAACTTAAATAATGTATATAAAAAAATTAAAATTGCGATTATATTAGTTAAGTAATCATTTTGTGAAAAAGTGTTGAGCAACATTGTTCGCTGCTCGGTACAATTCACACTACTTCATGTTTCAGCAACAAATTTATTTATTAAATGTTTCAATAAGAAATAAAATTTTTCTTGCTTATGTTACTATTAACTAATAATTATAACAGTCATCATATATGGTTAGAGAGATCATAATATGGTTATTAAGACCATAGTATAATCATGTTTTTTTTTCAGAAATTCTACTTTACAAAGAGCTTAGAAAAATTAGAATTTTGCTAGATAATATCTACCGAGCTCTAGAAAGACTTAATTTTAATCAAATTTGAATGATAAATTTTAGTTGGTTTTTTCAAGATTTTTTTATTAATTTTTTTTTTGTTTCTGGCAGCGCTGTACGTGTTAAATTAAAGAACTTTAAACTTTCTTTTTAATCACACCTACCATTAAATTTATAAATTAAACTTACTAATTTAAATTGCTTTACTTTTTCTCTATGATTTTACCAAACCAGTGAACAAAAGTAGAAAACTAAAAAAAATCATGTCCCCTAAAGAAAGAATCTTTCAAATGGAACTGAATTTGACTGGCTGTAACAAAATTACTGTGATCATTATCCGAAGAAAATAAATACAAAACAAAACCGTCAACCTTTAAGTTAAGACTTAATTTATTTTAGAACATTAAGAAACTCTTGTTTTACACTTTTACAACTCCCTTCATCATTCGTCATCATGCAAAACAATTGTTAGTTGTAACAGTTTTATTCTCTGCTGCAACAGCAACTAAATGGTGATGGTATGGCGACTTAAACATGGACATGTTTTATAGTATTGTTGTTGTTATTATTTTTTTATTTTTTCTTAATTTGATTGTTTTGTTTTTAAGACCACAAAATTTGTAAAAATAAAAAGTTCAAAATCCAAAGAATGAGCAATTTAAGTTTAAAGCAACCAGCCGTGACTTTAGGAAACCAGCCGAGAATACAAAAACAAACAAACAAACACATAAAAAATAATAAATTAAACTAAAATTATATAATTACAGGCTTCTTATTTGTTGTAGTTTAAAAAGTATTTTTCTCTTTATTTCTTTAACAACAAGGTGCCATCTTTGCTGGGTTGTTGTAAAGCAAAGATCATTTACTCACTCATGATTATTTTCAAATTTCTTTTGCCTTTTCTTTTAATTGTTAAACAAACAGGTAGAATAATGAAAGAAATGAAATGCAGTAGCAGCAACAAAAACCACCAGTAACTTATATAATTATTTTTTTTGTTAAATTAAAATCAAAACAAGACTACAAATTGAAAGAATTAAACAAAGAAAGGTTTTAATTTTTTACGCCTTAAAGTATCTGCGGGTGTTTATTAATTTCATTTTAATAATGATGGCTGCCAGAAAACAAAATTAATTGAAAGAAAAAAAATCATTCTTTTTTTTATAATTTTTCTTTACTGCAAAGGGTTCCTTCTTAATGTACAAACAAATCAAAGAAGCGTGTAAAAATGAAATCTTCTTATTGGTAACACGAGAAGAAAAGAAGCTAAAGAAAATAATTATTTTCTTTTTATGTTTTACATTTTGAAACGCACAAGTGTTAAAACTAAAGTTGTTAAAAAAAAATAAATACAATGACCCTTAATTTCCTATTTGGAAAATTATAAAACAATAAATATAAGAAAACAAAGCAACAACAATAAAACAGCTCTTAAAATAAAAATAAGGGGAAAACACCGGTTCCAGTAGCATGATTTATTTAAAAATGGCATTCAGCAGGGGTCAGTGCTTTAAAACCTGTGTTGGAGCTACTCGACCGAGCCTAAGAGACAGCTAGAAAGTTTCTCGGTAGACTTGTGCCATATAGTTCAATTGAGTGATTGCTCTTTTTAGTTTAGAATTTGAAACTGAACTAGTTTAGATTTTAGCTCTCTTTAGTTCAAAATCTCTCTTAATTCAAATGTTCTGTTGACGTATTGTTTGTACGTTTCAACTTTTAGTTAAAACGATTTCCTTAGTTTAAAATCTCTTTTAATTCTTTTAGTTCTTTTCAAAATATGATGGCAACAAAGCCGTAGCATTGCCAAAATGAATGTTTATTAAAATGCGTGACCGAAATAGTCAACGAGGAAATACAGTTCAAAAATGAACTAGATATTCCCAAAAGTATGAACTAGTTCAATCGATGGAATCATTTAAATGAACTAGTTCGTTTATGAACTACATAAGTCTACTTCTCGGCGACATTAAAATATTTAACTCTATTGACTCACTGTAACTTCGAAGCAATGTGTTCAAATACAAAGTTTAGCTCAAAAATGAACTAAATATACTCAAAAGTATGAACTAGTTCAATCGATGGAATCATTTAAATGAACTAGTTCATTTATGAACTACATAAGTCTACTTCTCGGTGACATTAAAATATTTAACTCTATTGACTCACTGTAACTTCGAAGCAATGTGGAAATTATTTCACTTTTCTATCTTTACTGCACTTGAGTTCAAAGGAAATGCGGATACTTTTTTCGGATAACCGCCCTTGTTTTTTTTTTTTTTTTTTTTGTTTTCCACGTGTCTATTTAAAAGCCTTTTTATTTGTGGGCAGCTAATTAATAGCACTTATTTGCATAATTATTGATTCAACTTAAATCAATCAGCCAGATCTTTCTATATTAAAATAATCTAGGCGTTTTTAATCGCCTAAAAATTTTAAATAGCTATCGCAAAGATTATAACATTATAACATTATTAAGCAAACGATCGAACAAGAAGCATAATAAGCTAAGCATATAAAGTGACACCAAAGAAAATAATTCTTAGCGTATTTCATTTTACACTAAAAAGCCCCAACAAGTATCACAGTCTTCTACGAGTTACTGCAAGAGTCTTTAATAGACTTCTCATCAAGAGATATAAATTTTAGGCCACAAAGTTAGGGAATTCAAAAGATCTTAATTTCAATGATGAGAATAGAATAGAAAGGGTGTTAAAAATTAATAACAGCAGCGGCAAGCCCCAAGGAGTGCAAAATTCTTCAGAAAACTGTTCGAAAAATTATTTAAAGTTAAAAAACTTTTGCTGTTCTCTGTTAAAATGTTATTTGTCATTTAAAATCACTTTAGTTTCAAAAATAGGAAATTAAGACTTTAAAACTTTTCAATGCATTTTTTGAAATATAAAAAATGCTTTCCATTCCTGCAAGACAAAAAACAACTCTAAATTTTAAATCAACAGTTAATTAAAGCTGAATTGCTGCCTTTAGTTCTCGACTTCATTACCACTTAAAGAACTTTCATATTCACTTAATTAACGATAAAAAATGTAAAGCTTAATTTATTGTGTCTCTTTAATCGCTTTAATGTCAAACGTGCATTTTCTCAACAATAAAATTTAAAATTCTTAAAAATATTTTTTCAAATAAATTGTTATTAGTCTTGTTCTTGCCCAAAGATTCTTGCACTTCGGTTATTGACACTAACTTGTGTTCACTTATGTCTTTTGTTGTGGTTATTTTTAAAAATAATTTGTTTTTCTTAAAGTCTTGTTTTTTGTAGTTTTTTTTTATAAAATTTTGTTTTGAGGTGCATTTTATCACAATGTTCACCTTTAAAATGAACTTTAGTAACGAATTAATTTTTAGCCATAATTATGGGAAAAACCCCAAAATGATGTTGATTGAACGAAAGACTCTCTATTGAAGTTTAAAACAACAAAAAAAAAAAACACTTATTTGACAAGATAATGCGTTTGTAACATTTTATTATGTCAGTGAACTTTAAGGAAGTAAAATGTGATTATATTTCAGGGTATTTCATTTCATTTTAACACAAATATTACTTTTATCAAAAATTTTATTTTAAAGTATAAAATAAGAATTGTGAGTGTTGTGAAAAAAAAACAAACTTAAATCAAATTAAATGACTTGTGGAATGGACCCATTAAAGTACAAACTTTAAAAAAGTACCCTCTTATGAAGATCATTTAATAAAAAAGTATATAAAAAAGTACTTTTAAAACGGTTAAAATATTACCTTCTAAGAAAGTACCTTTTTGCTATACGTACGGCAACCCGAAATGGACAACCAACTTGTTCAGTGGAAAACCTATAATTCCGTTGAAAACAGTAAATTTCAAAAAAGGACTTTCTCATGAAGATAATAAAAAAGGGAAATTTAAACTAAAAATAAATAAATTAATTAAAAAGTACCTTTTTATAAACTACATTTTAACTCGTACCTTTTATTTGTCATTCATAATCATTGGATTGAATTCGCTTAATAAGACACTAAAAAAAATACTGACTTTAATAAGAGGTCTCCAGTGCAGAGAAAACTCCGACTCATCAACTCTTTTACCACTTTCTTTAAAGCGATAAATCTGCCTTTCTCAGCTCTGACGAGTAGTGCATTCTTATTAAAATCAAAAAGGCTTTAAAAAGTCTTTAATCAACATGAAACTTTTTATGTTGATATGAGGATCATTCATTTGCATAAAAACAAAACAATGGATTTCTTTTTTGGCGGTTTAAGTAAATGATGAATGAGATAAAAAAAACATAAAATGCCATAAATAAAATATTCTCTCTATCGTTTCGTAAGAAATTATTCAAAAATAATGTTGCTCAAGTTGTATTCTGTTCCTTGCCATGAAATGTACTTGGCAGCATGTCTATTAAATGCAAAATGTTTATGGCAACTTAGTTTTTTTTAACTGTTTAATAATATGAGCTGCTGCACTTATTCGTGGCAAAATTTTCTTTTAAATATTGATTATGGCAACACTAGCGAGTTTTCAATATTTTAAAGTAAAATAAAAAAAATTTACTACCCGAAAATTTTGAATAATGGCTTAAAAGTTATCAACATGTTGCTTTATTTTATAGTGTTAATATTAGCATGCTGCCTTAAGCCTGGTACACTTTTCAGCTTTTCATACGGATCGCTGTCAAACTACATACATAAAAAATTTTTATGAAAAATCATGAAAAAATGTTGCAGTATTGGTACTCCGTTTTTGCTATAGAAAAACATATGAAATGTTTCTGGCAACATTTTATCAAAGCTATGGAATAAAGTAAAGAGACATTATTTCATGCGGAATTTTTCAAACAACAGCTCATCATACGCACTTTGCTTACATTTCCAAAACAATGTAGTATACGTGTACCAGGCTTTAGTCTGAATATTGTTATCAACATGATGTTTTACTTTTTTATATCCATATCAACATGTTGCTTCACTGTTCCTTATTGTTAGCAACATTCTGTTTATATATTTTAAATTTTACCACTTATGCTATTTTGCATAATTATTTCTTCAAATTTTTCAAATGCTTTTGTTGCCAAAATAAACAAAATTTCGAATAAAGAAGTTGGCTTAAAAGATATCAACATGTTGCTTTACTTTTTAGTATCAATAACAACATGTTGCCTTAGGCTTAGTATTGTTATCAACATGTTGCCATCCTTTTTAATGTTTATATTAACATTTTGTTTTAGTTTTTACTAATGTTATCAACGTGTTGCTTTACTTTTTAATATTTTTAACAACATCTTGATTTACTTTTTTTCGTTGTTAGCAACATTCTGTTTATATATTTTTAATTTTACCACTTACGGTACTTTACATAATTTTTTAATCAAATTTTTTAAATGCTATTGTTGCCAAAATAAAAAAATTTTAAATAAAGTAGTTGGCTAAAAAGTTATTAACATGTTGCTTTATTTTTTGCGTTAATATCAACATGTTGCCTTAGGCTTAATATTGTTATCAATATGTTGCCTTGCTTTTTAATGTTAATATCAACATGTTGTTTTAGTTTTTAGTATTCTTATCAACATGTTGCTTTACTTTTTAATATTCATAACAATATGTTGATTTACTGTTTTTGTTGTTAGCAACATTCTGTTTTTATATTTTTAATTTGTTTACTTACGTTATTTTTCATAATTATTTAGTCAAATTTTTTAAATGATATTGTTGCCAAAATAAACAAAATTTCGAATAAAGTAGTTGGCTTAAAAGTTGTCAACATGTTGCTTTACTTTTTGGTGTAAAAATCAACATGTTGCCGAAAACTTAATATTGTTATCAACATGTTGCTTAACTTTTTAGTGTTAATATCAACATGTTGTTTTAGTTTTTGTTATCGACATGTTGCTTTTCTTTTAATATTTTTAGCAACATGTTGCTTACTGTTTTTTTACTGTTAGCAATATTCTGTTTTTATATTTTTAATTTTATTACCTGTGCTATTTTGCAAAATTATTTAATCAAATTCTTGAAATGCTTTTGTTGACAAAATTAAACTTTAAAATATAAATAAAAAACATTGTAAATTATTTTGTCAGTTTTCAACTTAAATGTCTGGGGTTTTTAACTTAAACAAAAGAGTAAAATAATAAAAACTTAAATGAAAATGTTGTGTATTTAAAACTGGTTTGAAAAAAGTTCATTTTTGATTAAGACCTACACTCAAAGCAATTTAGTTATTTATTTATTTATTTATTTTTTTATTTTTTTTTTTTTTTTGAAACTTACTGTCTACCCGTTCATTATATTGTCCACTTGCAGCCATTAACAAACTATGAAATGGGGAATTTGGAAACAAAAAACAAACAAAAATTCAACAGGTGTTGCAAATAACGAAATTTTTTACTTTTTTATCTTTAAAATACACCAGCATTTTTTCCTTTCTTGCAATTGCAAAACAAAATAAAAATTCTTCAAATTGTTAGCAAATTTTCCTTTGAAAAATGATGTAGAGGGTGCGGCTGAAATTTATTTAAATAGTTTTTTTTATGTTTTCTTAAACCTAAAAATACAGAAAATTAAAAAATATTTTATTAACCCAACTCAACTGAAATGAAAATTGATTGATTGTTAAGAAAACTAAATTTGATTTTTGGGATTTATTCGTGTGTTCAGTAAAATGAAAGGAGAAAAAAAATTAAGAATCAATAAAAAAATGCTATTAAAAAGATATTAAATATTTTTGATGACTTTATTTTATATCAGTTTGAAGTTGCAGGAAAAAAATTAAAAACCTTGAAAATGTAGACGGCGCACTTAAAGGACATTTAAAATTTAAGTGTTTTAAAGTTAACAATAAAATCAAAGAAATCCATTTATGAGAGTTGCTTGCTTTTCAAAACATTTTTTAACAAACACAGTGATGGCTATTTGCCTGTCAACATTTCTGTCTGTCTCTTTGTCTGTCTGCCTATTTGACTTACGTTTTTACATTTTTAATATTCTTTTAACGAGAATAAAAAAAAAAATAAAATTATACCTTTTCGTTTTTATGGTCTGCAAATAATCGTTTGAATTCTACTTTAGTTTCACTCTATATTTAAGTCTGTCGTCTATCCGTATTTAGTGTATCTGTCCATCTATTGGTCTTATATTTTTAGCTGTCTACTTTGCAGTCTCGTTTTAACAACTTGACGCGGTTGCAAAATGCATTTTTAATGGCTTCATTGCCACTCGATAACTGTTGGCATACGAAAAGAAAAAGATACAAAAATGCATTTTTAGAGAAAATAGAACAAGAAATAGAGTTCTTTTTTTTTGACATTTATCCTTGAGTTTTGAAAGTCTAAAATAAGAAAATAATATTGTACTGATAATGTGTTAAATTGAACTTCAATAATGACGCAAAGAACATGAAGCCATTTCTTAAATTAAAATATAAATAAAATGTTTTTTAAGAAAAGGAAATTATTTATTTTCTTAGAAATAAAAAAATTATATTTAAAGAAATTGTGGCTTCAATCTTATTTATTTATTGAGTACTAATAATTTGGTTTAAATAAATAAAATAAAACCTCGTCTTCATCTGTACGAATTTTAAATGATGTTGTCAAGACTTTCAGACAAAACGGTATGTCTGCTTCAAATATTTTAAAAAGCAGTTTACTATGTTCATCATCTAAAGCAAAATGCTGTCAAAGGTTCATATAAAACAATAACTGCGAAATTAACAAAAAATTATGTTGCTAAAGTTGTTTAAAAAAAAAGTTTAAAAAATGTTTCTGGCATCGTGCAAAATTTTTCCGGCAACATTTTTTTCAACTGCGAAATAATATAAACTGCACTAAATATTCTTCATATTTCAATCAGTAGCAAACAATGTTGTTTACTAAAAGGTAATAAAAATGATAATTTTGCTCTAAATCTTGAAACTTTCAAACTGTTAAAGCATTAAACGTAAAGTAAATAAACAATTTTCGCTATTACGAATGACGTAATTAGCTGAACTGGCAGTTTTATGACTTTTTTAAAAAGAACCAAGTAGAACATGTTGCTAAGACGGACCACAAGCAAAATTAACATTTTATTATTAGTATCTTAGAAAAGGATAATAAAGAAAGGTGTTGTAATTATTAGACTTTGCAAGAAAAAGCAGGCACTTAAAACGTCATTCGACTGAAATGAAAACTAAACTGAAGGTGGATTGTTGTAAACATAGCGTGTTAAAGGCCACATTAATACATACTAAATTTAAAGTTGTAAGCTGCAGTTTAAGAGAAAGGCTATATGGAATGTTTTGCTTAGCAACATGTTGCTAACATAAATATCATTTTTTTTTTATTTTTTATGGAATAAATATAATTTTTATTCTTATGCTGCTTAAGATTCGACAAATAAGAAGCACTGCGAAATAAAGATTTAGTCCAATTATTTTGTAAAAATCTCAAAATGTTTCAGCAACATATTTAACAATATTTCTGGCAACATTTTTTTCTAACTTCAATATAGTTAAGATGATTTTATTTTAGATAAGGCTGCGCATTTTATGGCTTCAATAGCTAGTTGTCATATTTTTCAAGCAAATTAAGAAAAGTTACTCAACATTTTTCGCATAGCTGAATCTAGCTTTAGTTAGCAACATTTTTAATAACTTCAGCAAATAAAGTTCTAGGCAAATAAGAAAAAGTGTATTATTTTTATTAACAATTTTATTTAAACACTTATTCTTTAATTTGGATCAGTTTAATAAATTATAATGATTTGCCTGCTGACAAACATAAAAAATGTGTATAAAAAATTGATTAAAAATATTGATCAAGAAAATATCAAAAAAAAATTTCGAAAAATTATAAAATAATCAATTTGCTTTTTTAAAACATTATTAGAAACATTTTTAATATGAAAATTTTAATCAAAACATTTTGCAGAACATTTTCTTCTAAACTCTCCAGGAAGCTGCAATATCATTAGCAACATGTTGCTTGTAAAGGCTTTGATAATTTTATTTTATTTTAATTCTCTAAGATTCTTTTATTTATTTAAATATTTAAGATTGTCTTAATCGTGGATTTTATCAACTGGCAACATTATTTAATATGAAAAGATTAATAATCAATAAAATTTTACTGCAAATGATATTTTTTTTTTTGTAATTGCAGTATGTTGTTTTAGAAAAGACAATCTTATCTGCAAATTGCAAGAAATCTTTATTCACTTTCGTAATTGCTTTTCCTAATCAGTACTTCCTGTATGTTGCAGGCAGACAAGCAAATGCATACAATGGCAAAGGTACCTGTTACAGACAATTTAACTACTGTTGATTGTGTTGTTGGCAGCCACATAAAGGGTCCACAAAGCAATTTGAAAGAATACTAACAGAAATAAGAGAAAAACAAAGCAACAACAACAACAACCTGTCTAATTTACATCTTGAACAAAACATTATTTAGTTGAATTTTTTTATTTTTTTTTTTCTAAGTTTTCATGCCGCAAAATCTTCTCCATCTCATTTTAATAATGCGTTTTTGTTATAGCGCTCAATAAAAATAATTGGTAATTTAAAAGCAATTTATGAGCCGCGTCATTTGCAATTACAAAGCCATACGTACAATTTGCAAACGGAGACCAACGCTTGATGCTGTTTGCTGCGCGAGGTTTTTAAAGAGCCAACAAAGTCAAGTAGAGTTTGTTTTCTCCATGGTTTTGTTTGTATTTCAGTGGTTGTTTTTTGTTTTTCTATTTAGCGACAAGAGTCTGAGAGGAAATTTTACAACCACGCCAATAAAACTACTACTTGCAACTTGTTGCATACTTTTTATTAGCAGCAAGTTTATTTGTTTAGTTGCTTGTGTGTTTTGTGAAAGCTAACATGTTTTAAATGTTGTAGATGTTTGTCCATCTATCTGCCAGTTTGTTAGCTGCTTGTTCACTTGTTGTAACAGCTTCTTGTTGATTTGCTTTTTTTTTTTTCTTTTTTTAAATTTATAATCAACAAATGCTTTCATAAATGCATTTTTGTTAGTATTCAAAATAAATTTTCTTGTTGTTCATTTTTTTTCTACAAATAAATTAAAATGCAAAAAAAAGTTAATTTAAACACTATTTTCTCACTTGCGTTTTTTTTTTCTTTTGCTTGACAAATGTTTGAATAAATTTGTCTTGGCAAACAGTTCAGTTTTTCACTTGATTTCGTTTTTTTTTTTTTTGCTGTTTTTATTTCTCAATTTCATTTTTTGCTCATTATCGTTTTAATGCAGCCAACACTTTACGCTAATATTTATAATTAAGAGCTTACAAATGTTTGTTAATATTTATGTGAAATTTCCAAATGGCTTGAATTTCTTTATTGCAACAAATGCAATTTGGCAAATGATTAGGCAGTTTAACAGGCGGATGGAAAAAGGTTGCAAAGTAAAAAGTTTTTAATTATTAGGGAAATTTGTTGGCGTCTAAAGATAAATGTCTTTATGTAAAAATTGAGTTTATTGTAATTAAATCTTTTAAATTTTCTAAAACGATAAAAAATTACATTAATAAAAAACTGAATAAATGAAAAAAAATTAAATAAAACAGGCGATTTAAACATTTTTATTTTAAAAGCAACATTTTTCTAAGGATTAGCAACATTTTAAAAAATTTCTGTATTTAATATTTAAGGCATAAAAACAAATTACTTAACGCGCAACATGTTGCTAAACTTGGAAACAATGATAAAATAGCTTTTGCGAGCCATCATTAAAAATATCATAAAATTTCAAAAGAACTCTTGTTATTTAGAGAAATTTAAAGACTGGCAACATGTTGCTCTAGATAAGAAACATTAGGAAAACTGTTCAACAACATATTTCACAATAAAAATTTGTTTATTTCTTTTAATTTTATTTTTTATTTCATCTTAATCATGCAATGTTTCAAACTAAAGTGCAGAGTTTTAAATTTATTTTTACTAAAGTCTGGTACTCTGTTTAAATTTGTGAAAATTGTTGAGCAACATTGATTATTTCATGTGGAAAATTTGACATTTACAATATGGTGTCTATCTCGCGATTTAAAAAAAATGTAACATTTTATTGTTTTCACGTACACTACATTCTTTTAGAAATGTGAGCAAAAAGCATATCCTCAGCTGTTGTTTGAAAAATTCCGCATGAAATAATGCCTCTTTGCTTTATTTCACAGCTTTGATAAAATGTTGCCAGAAACATTTCATATGTTTTTCTACAGTAAAAACAAAGTACTACTTCTGCAACATTTTTCATGACTTTTTCATACAAATTTTTTATGTATGTAGTATCCGGCTTAAAATAAAAATTTTTTTAACTGCAACAATGTTGACAAGTATTTTAATTTGCATCTATTCTTATTTCACACTATGAGTAGTTTGATTACTCTGTTAATTTAGAGATTATCGTACATAAAAAAGTAAAATTATGTTTATCTTTTGCAATCGATAGCAAATTGGAAAAAATACAAATTGCGTATGAAATGAAAAAAAAAAAAAAATATTAATGCATACAGTGACTAACAAAATATAAAATTACTTATGGTAATTATGTTAAAAATAATTTAAAGTTGAATTTTTTTCGAAAAACATAATTTATAAAATATTTTATGCTTTAATCTTACTAATTGTTTTTTTTAGCAACATGTTGCTGATAAAATTGTGTCAATGTAAAATTCATTTTTTTTAATATTTTTCTTAAGATTAGTATTGAAAAGAACTTTATAACGACTGCAAAATATTTAGAAAAATTCGTTACTTGACTTTTCTTTACCAATCGATAAGTTGGGACGATTTAGCACTTTTTTAAACGTAAAAAAGTATTCATGACTTTACCAATCACTTTCTTTTACACAATCTTCAATTGCGTAAATAAAATTAAGCATTTAATGGGCATGGCTTAGGACGTCTAGTTAAGGCAGTTTCTCTAGAAATCATCTATAAAACTCATAATGTAGGTTTAAGTGACTGATAAGTTGGAAATAATAATAATTTGTAAGATCGTTACCACAAGGTTTTTTCACAATCTAGAATAAAACAAATCATAAGTGTAACTAAGCAACTTGTTTCGAAACGATAAATAACTGTGAAACACCAGAAAAAATAATAAATATCTTTAACCAGATGAATTTACTCCCAAGAAAAACACCAAATGAAAAACATTGTTCATTACTACCGGCCTAATATAATCAAAGAAATAAGAAATCATATCTCTGTTTAAACTACAAAAAGCGAATTTTCATCAACATAGCTCTCGTGCGTAATGTAAGTTTTAAAGAGTTGTATCATCAACGCTATCTCTAGATTAAAGTCTCATTTAAACTGAAAGATAGTAGAAAAGCATAAAAAAGTATATTTTGATGATTTTCCAAAACCAAACTACGAAGAATCGTTTAATGAAATTTAAAAATTTAAACTTTTTTTACATATTCAGTCTGCAACATATCACTAGCAACATTTTATTTTAACATGTTGCTAAAGATTTTTTAAAGGTATTTTTATCAAAATTTTTTTGTAACTCACGGGCTAGCTTTTCACTAAAGAAATTTAAAATTTGATAAATTAAATAATAAAATTACTTTTGATGCACAACAAAAGAGAAAATTAGTATACAATTTTGTGCAACATTTACAAATTAAGAAGTTTTTGCAAAGAGTCCAACAGTTAATACAGATAATAAACGTAATATCGTTACTGCGACTTTCTATTTAAAATAAAGGATTTTAAATTTTTGTTTTTTTACTTAATAAAATTCTCATTGATTCAATTAAAATTAACACATCTTAATCAATATTTTTTTATACAAAACTATGCAAGTATGTATCTACTGATGAACTATAACTGTTCAAATATTTGCATGTTTTTAGTCTTAGCAACATGTTGCTGATATAAAGATGTATTAAGCATGAAGTTTCTGCATTAAAATTAATTTTTAAAGTGTGCAACTTTTAACATTTGAATTTTTACATTAAGTTTTCCATAGTTAAAATTTTTTATCAAAAAAATTTTTTACATTATGGTTAAATTTTTTTAAAAGTTTAAGTTTGGCTTATCCATGAAAAAGCTTAATGTTGTCAAAATATAATAACAATATATTTAGGCGACATATTTTGAATACATGTGTAAACAAATTTTAGAAAAACATTTAATTTAAAATTATTTTAGTAAATAATTTTAAGCAACATGTTGCTAAGATTTTTTCTTTAATAATTAATCTTAGTTAATCTAAAGTGAACAGGGTAAATAATCTTAACCAAGCAAAAGCTAAAAAAAGTAAAAATAAATTATTATGTGTAAAAAAAATTTTAATTTAAAATTATTTTAGTGAATAATTCCAAGCAACATGTTGCTAAGTTTTTTTTTTTTTTTTAATAATTACTTTTGCTTGCTTTGAAGCTTAAAGAAGTAAAAGTAAATTAACAATAAATCGAAGCAATATATTTTGAATACATTTGTAAGCCAATTTAAAAAAAAATTAATTTAAAATTATTTTAGTGAATAATTCCAAGCAACATGTTGCCCAGTTTTAAACTTTGATTTAAAAATTTTGCTAAAACTAAAACGAACAGATTAAATATTCTTAAAGTAATTTAAGCAAAAATATATTTTTAAAATTTCTATAAAGAAAGCACTGCCTGTCAACATTTAAAATTTGTGACAGCTGCAAATAATTAAAAACTATTCAGGGAGAATCACCTGGAGTTCAAATTTGCAAAATGACACGAATGTAAATAATTGTAAATATTATGTTGCTGATCTTTTTGGGGAGAAAATATGTTTCTGCAACAAGCTGCCTTGTATTTTTTCATGCTGGTTTTATTATGCAACATGTTTTTTTAAAGTTAAATATATTAAATATGTTGCTAGCAACTTATTCCTTAACAAATAAGTAATTTTTATTTTTATTTCTACCCCAGTCGATTTTGAACATTTTTTTTTTAAATATTTGAAGCCTGAAATCTGTAAATATATTTTAAAAACAAATATTGAAAACAGTAAGGTTTCAACGAAAGTTTATAGTATTTGTGTGACATAAAATTACTTTTTGTTTTTTGATTTTCAAATGTGAACAGAGAAATTTATTTGGCAACATTTAATGCACTTAAGAAATTAGTTTACATTTGAACATTTTTCAAACGCATTAATATCAACTAATTTAAAAAGAGATAAGTAGACTTTCGCTACTGGTATTTTATATATCAATGACAGCTGTCAAAGTGACATGTAGCGATACTTGTATTGATCAAAAATAATACATTTACGTTAATGTAAGTCATATCTGGATTTAAAAAAATAATTTTTTTTTTTTTAGTTTAAAATTTCTTTTTCTAATGGTATCGATAAGACAAGTTTATCTTTAAAATGTTTTCATGATATTTTTTTATAATATTTGAAATTTTAGTTTTACTTACCCGTACAAAACAAAACGGCAAACCATCTGTGGTATCTGTTGCATTTGTATTAATGTTACTGCTGCCGCTGCTGTTATTGCTGCTCAATGTGCTCAGGCCACTGCTATTGGCCGTATCAATACTTGAAGTGGTTGTATCCATTTTTATTCGTTTGTATTTCTACGTTTTGTTGCAAGTTGTTTGTAAAACAAAATAAGAAAAAGTTAAGAGGTGACTTGTTGCAAGAGTAAAAGTTTATTGCAAGAAATAATTTAATTAACAAAATTGTGAAACCAAAAGAAGCAAATTAAAATATTAATTTCGCTTTTTAACTTCCAAAATCATTAAAAATGTTCTATAAAAATATTAATATTTTTCTTTTGATTTTTATATTTCCTTTTATTCTTTGTTTGTTTTTTTTAGCAACACTCAGTTGTTTATATACAAATTGCACTTGTTCAATTCTTAATCTTGTTTAAACACGGAAATTGTTAAACACAATAATTTTTTTCTACCACATTTTTCTTTGAATCAGTTTTTTTTTTCTTTCTTCTTTTTTAATTTTGGTGCATTTTACCTGTAAACACTTGTTTTTTATTTTAAATTTCTTGTTTAAATTCACTTATTTTTGGTTTAAAAAAATTGTTGTTTATTTTTTTGTATTTTTTTTTATTTATTAATTTAATAATGGAAAAGAAAGTCGATGGTGCTTTGTGGTCTGACGCAGCAGTTAGAGAAGAAGAAAACACTCCTCCTCAACATTTTTTTTGTTTTGTTTTTTTGTTTGTGATTATTTTCTTTTTTGGGTATTTTTACTTAAGTCGTGTTTTTTATAGGTTTTTTATGTTGATTTATTTTTATTTTTTTTTCGATGATATAATTCTGTAACGATAAAGCAAAAAATGCAAATTAATCTTGAGCCTCGGAAAAAAAATATTTTTTTAATTTATTTTAAAGTCAGATTAAAATATAAATTAGTTACATTTGAAAGAAGAAAAGAAGGAGAGAATGAAAGAAGAAAAACAAGAAAATAAAATCCTACGGTTTTTTATTTTAATGCAAATTCCATATAAATTCAGTGATTAATTAATAATTAGCTGACAGGGAGGCCTCTTTTATATAACCGCCTGATTTAAGTTGTTGCTGCTTTTAATTTCTTAATATTTTTAGAATTTAATATTTTTTTAATAATAATTTATTGCTAAAGGTAAAATAATTAGATAAACTTATTTTCTAATTTTTTCCTAATTTATAAGAAGGCTGTGTTAGAATTGCCCGGCCTAAAATCAAACACTAAAACTGGCAACATTTTGTAGCTTAAGCATGATATTTTGTTTATTATTATTTAATGCAAAAAGCTGTCAAAACTTTAAATACAAAATAATAATAAAAAAAAATAATGCAGCTGTTGTACTGTGTTAATTTTATGAAAAGTTACGAAATGTTTCTGGCAACATGTTGCTGTCAGAGGCAAATGTTGCTGGCAACACATAATTTAAATGCATAAGCTTTACTTTTTTCACTAATTTGGCTTATTAAAGTGAATCTAAAAATAATCTGTGTTAAATAAGAAAATAAATATTCCATCATCTTTTTTTTTAAGTGTTAATTCCCTGTTTAGAGTTTAATTTTTAAATTCCTATTTTTTTATTTTCTTTTTAAAGTTAATTACAAATCTGTAGGCTTTTAATGAACGTAACCTTTTTTTATTTATCCCACACAAACCTTGAAGAGAAATGAAATACAAATGTACAAATAATGAAAATAAATAAGCGTGTGAAAATGGAAACCTGTTTGAGAGAAAATAAAATATCTACCTACGATCCTAAAGTATTTATTACCTTTTCTCAAAAAAACCACAAGATAGTAATTGTATTGATACAAAAGTCTTGGCTTTTAAACAGAAAAAAAGAAATTTTCAACTATTTACAAAACAAACAAAAAAAACAACAACAACGATAGCGATAGCGACAGGGACAGGGACAGCGAAAGCAATAGCAACAACAACAACAAAAAAGCAATCTATTGGATTAAGAGTTAAATAAGAAACACCACAAAACAAAAAACCATTTAACAGATCGAAAAAGAAAAATTATAAAATCCAAAAATTTATAAAATTGTTGAACCAAAATGTTTGTAATGAAAAATTTACTGAGAGCGAAAAATATTAGATTTATAAAAAGAACATAAAATTAATAAAATCATGTCTCATTTACTTTTAACAAGCTGCTGTTCAATTTTAAGAATTATTAAATTCTTAAGGTGGCTTATCAACATGTTGCTAGCAACATTTGTTAATTTACTTTTCCAACAATATTTGATTTTTTACTCAATGTAATTTTAAACAATTTTCAATGTTTACTAAAAACATTCCTTTTCAAATTTTATATCAACAAAGTTGAACTAAATAATTTATTTGCTTTTGAACATTCCTTAGACCAGATTTACAAAAAAAAAGAAAAGGTCTGCTTGCTAGTAACATTAATGACTATCATTAAATGAATATTAAGGTTTTTCGTTGATAAAGAACACAAGATAAACTGTTGTTTATTTACTTGAATTAAATATACTCGTAACAATAAAATGATAAAATTGTTTTTTTATTTCTTCGCCAGATTTGAGTCATTAAAAAAATGTTTTCAAAAATTTTTTTTACTTAGAAAAAATATGAAATCATTTGAAAATTAATTTTTAATTTCACATTTCAACAAAACCTAAAATATCTGTTTTTAATTACCTGCTTAAGAGTCGAAATTATCTTGAACAGAAAATCTTCACATACAAAAAAAAAATAAAAAAAATTATGATGTTTTTTGTTTAAATATTTCGCACATTTTTTACTTAAACTGATTATCGAAAAAAAGAAATAAAATCTTTAGGAATTTATGAAGATACTTTATATTATTTGATCAGGTATAAAATCCGCTGTTATTATTATAAATAAAATAAAATCTGAAATATTTCCCAGGAATCCAAGGGACAGCAGAGTATTTTATTAATAAAGTATTGACGCTGTCAAGATTCAAATAGTTTTTTATTGGTTAAATAAATTATGTTGGTGACTTATTATCATAAAAATAAATAACAGTCTTTTAGTGCCTAAAATGAGCATAACTTTCTGCTCTCTGTAAAAAAATAAAAAATATGGTTGAGGTGACCATAATCCAAGTTTAATTCAAAGATTGTAATTTAGTTTCATAGTTGTGTTGAAATCACATTATAATTAAAAATAATAAAAATATTGTTGTTTTTATTTTAACCATATTTTTGTTACACATAAAAATAATATTATAAAATATAACCATAATTATGTTTAGAGCACAAAAATTTTACAATATAAAATATTAATAATGAATTAAAAGCAAAATTACTTTTTTTGTTCTTTAATTTATTTTTTTTTTTTTATTTATTTAATATATTTAATTTTAACAAATGAATTATTTTAAATCGGCTTAAGTTCAAATTTATTTAAATTTCTAAATTTATTAAGAAAGAAAAATTATTTACAAATGTTTGTGTAAATTTCTACAGAAAACAGGACATTAAATAGTAGCAAAATATAATGCAGCATTTTTTTACTCGCTACATCCATCATCAGCATTTTTCGCATCTATCTACTTAAGGTTGTGTTCATCTATTTAAGCAACTAGTTTTGTAACTAAAAACATGAGCAATAATAATCATCAATCAATATTAATTTGGCTAAGACAAAGTCTACACACAGCTCAAAGCTTCTTTCGTTGTTTACTTTATTACTCGTCACACATATTTGTACTTGCTTGCTGCTTACCTTCGATTTAGCAAAGAATAAAATTTTTATTTTTGTTTTTATTTTTCTTCTTATTTTTGTAAAAATAAAATTTCCATTTAATATTATTGCTTAAAAAAAGTTTTGAAATAAATTAATCGCTTAAAAACAAATCACTCAAGTGAAAAAAAAGATTTCAGTCAAGAATGAAAATATTTTAAAAAACAAACCTAATTTTACATAATTTTTTTATATAAGAACAGCCTCAGCTAAATATATATAAAACAGAAACTGTTGTAAACAACTACAATATGTTTACCACAGCCATAAATTGCTTAAGCAAACATAATATGGATCTCAAAGCCATACCATCAACTTGTTTTTTCTCTGTATGAATAATTAGAAAATTCGAACTCTAGCCTAATATAAACTGTCTAATTAATTACGATGAAATAGTTTATGATGTTACCAGATTTTTGTAATTATTTTGGCCTTAAACTTATCAAACTGGCTTTTTGTCAAAAATGTAATGCGTTTCTTTTAAGTGAAAAAAGAAGAGGCTTAAGATAAAGTTTTTGACACAGATCTCTACAAATTAGAAACATACTTTAAAGGGTGTTTAGAATGCTTAAGAAAAAAAAAAAGGAGACAAAGAAAAATTGATTTCAACTCTGAATAGAAAACCCCAGAACGAAAGGCAAGCAGATGCCTCAAAATACCTGTTTAGAATGGAGAAGAAATTAAGTTGAAAAATACAATTTTATTCTTAATCACTTGAATAAAGTTTTTGTTTCCCAAAATTAATGGACTGAGTTGCCACCTGTCGATGTTGCAGCAGCATTTTCCTACGACATACTGAACAGGAAACTGAAATTAATGAAATAATTAGGAGCTGTCACATTTATCATCTAAAGTAATTATTTTTACTCATATTGACATCTTGCGCCTTCAATACTGTCCTCCAAAATAAAAATTTTTTTTTGTTATTGTGACACCTGAACTAGGAGAGGATCATGATGACCTAGAGGCCTTTTATGAAGTCAAAGTTCTATGCCAAGCAGCCCACAAACATCCTTCCATTACAAGGGGAATGTTAATTCTCAAACACGAAATTTAAGAACATTTATGCAGCGGTTTAATTAAAAAATTTCGTCAAAATAATGCGTATGTGCCAGCAAAGCCGTGAAGGGCATTTACACGATGTGTTATTCCCTAAATAATTCTGTCCTTTGTACTTTTATTTCGATGAAAAGACTTGAAACTGTGTTTTTTCATTTAAGTAAACGGGTGTCTCTAGAAGCCAACTTGAGACTGATAAAATTTAAAAGCAAAAGAAATAAACTGTCATGTTGCCTAAAGGGTTGTTCTAAGCTGGACTTAAGGGCTTATGATTTTACCCTGCGATTCTAAAACTATTTTTTTTTGCGTCTAAGGCCTAGTAGTCTATTAGTCTGTTCGAATTTGTGAAAATTGTTGAGCAACATTGATTATTTCATGTGGAAAATTTGACATTTAAAATGTTTAACGTTTTATTGTTTTCACGTTTACTACATCATTTAAAAAACGTAAGCAAAATAAATATAAATTCCGCATGAAACAATGCCTCTTTGCTTTATTTCACAGCTTTGATAAAATGTTGCCAGAAACATTTCATATGTTTTTCTACAGTAAAAACAGAGTACTGCTCCTGCAACATTATTTCATGACTTTTTCATACAAATTTATTTATTACAACTAAAGGCAATGTTTGCAAGACAGTTTGAAATTAATATGGATCTCTAATGAAGCTTCAAATTTGCACACACACACACACACACACACATACATTCGAACAGTAGTATTTGTAGTAGCATTTACATAATTTTTTTTTACAAAACAAACTTCCCTTAAACTGCTTTAGTTTTTTACTTCTGTTAAATTTTATTTGCCAAAAAAATATTTAACCAAATTTAGCAAACAAATCTGAAAATGGTGCCAACAATATTTGTTTCCTGATTACATTTTTTTAATAATTTTTTTAATTTTTCAATACTCTTCTTCAAGCAGTTTAAAAGCTGAAATTTTTTAAAGTAAAAACGATTACGAGCGAGTAAATATTTATGAATGTACAATAACAACAGCAACAAGTAGGAGTGTAAATGAAAAAATAAAATTATTGTTAATATCTTATCTACATATAAAAAAACATATTGCAATTTGTATAAACAACATTAGCAACAACAGCAACAAATAAATAAACAAGCAACCTGTTCATTTTGGAATTTTATTATATAAAAAACTTACAGACTTTTTTTTTTAATCGAACAAGCAAATATTTTTTTGGTTTTTATAATTAAATATTATTTATTGAAATAAATAATAATGATGAGATCTTAGGCTGAGTTATTTAAATATTTGATTAGATACGCCCATACAGTTTTTTATTCAACTTAAAAATTGCATAAATTTTTAAGCCGTCGTCACACAGTGGGCAGTTTGATGAAGATAGAAATAATTTTATAGTTTCTAAGCGACAGGCCCAGCTTTTTTCTTAATAGCAGGAAATTTGTTAACAAAAAAAACAACAACAACAACAACAACAACAACAACAAAAATATTTGATAGCAGTTGAGGCTTTTGGTTCCACTGGGAGAAAAATTCATATGTTAAACAAGTTTTCTGAAAGCTGTCGCCAGAATTAAAAATTTTTAGTAGAATTAAAAATAGACATATGAAATTGTCATCGTTTTAAATTGTTTATACTCCTGAGATATGCTAATTTAAAGCAAAGCGACGCCGTCTTCCAAAGCGCCAAGACGAGCAAATTTAAAAGCTTAACTAGACTACGCCTCTACCACGGCCGTGTGCAACAGGCCACTTTTTTAATAAAAAATCGTCTACTGTGTAACGTGCAGAGGACACGAAAAACACAAACACCTTTCACTAAAACCTTTCAGTATATTAATGTGCCTGCAATAATTAAATATTTTTTGGATCTTGGGAAAAAAGGCTTTTAAGAGAATTCGTGACTCAATGCGATTTCACTTACACCATGACTTTTTAATTTATTTCCTGACTTTTCTCTTTGTCTTTGCATCATTCTTGACTAGATTGATTATTTTTGGGTTCTTTTAAATAAAATATTAAACTACAACTCTGCAAAAAAAGATTAACAAACAAAGTTTTAAAAAATCCCCAGAAAACTTGTCCTGAATCAGATTTATATGATGCAATTTTTCATGCTATTTTTATAACCACACAACAGACAAACTGAAAAAAGGTTATAACTAATTTTGTCATTCCATTTGTAAGTTTTACAATATCCATTTCCGACCCCATAAAATATATAAATTCTGACTTTTAATGCATAGCGAAGTCGATTGAGCGATTGTCCGTCTGTACATCTGTACATCCGCCCGTGTTATTGTTGAAATCAAGTTTGCTGAGACACTAGATCA
Source organism: Cistogaster globosa (assembly GCA_937654795.1). Classification (NCBI taxonomy): domain Eukaryota; kingdom Metazoa; phylum Arthropoda; class Insecta; order Diptera; family Tachinidae; genus Cistogaster; species Cistogaster globosa. Next base: position 117,640,785 of record OW569406.1, on the reverse strand, counting down.
GCTAGAGAAAATTTAAATTTATCAATCGATCAGACATAGTGTTGAAAGAGGAGCTATTGGAAATCAGCAAGATCGGTCCATGCCCTTCGACGCAGCGGGCAAAACATCACGACCCCTCTAATTTTTCTACATCATTTGGAACAATGAAGTAATTGAAATACAAAAAACAAATATATAAGGCGATAAAGACTTAAAAAATAAGAAAAAAACAACAGGTGAAAAAATTGACGCTCGCCCATATTTTCCGAGTTACGGGCCACTGAAATTTCTGAAATTTTTGAAATAATCAGTATGGGTATCATTTTAAAGCTTATGAAGAGACGTTTAAGAAAATACTAAAATTTTGTAAAAATTCTTAACCCATTAAGAGCCGATGGCATTTTTATATAATTTTTTTTTTTTAATTTTTTAATTCTGTGTCACCTCGATATTTGTTTGTTTTTAATTGAGTTACTTCACTAAACTAGATTATAGAGATAAATGGTGTAGGGCATTTAAGATTTAGCAAAGCCGAATAAAACACTCTTACTTATTTACGTAAAAATATCATTTGCAAAATTCTACTCGAAAGAGTTTGGTCTCTATTGAGTGCCATCTGGATACCATTTGAAGCCTCTTTTAAACACAGGCTTTCTTTTGAAATATCAAGGCTAAGGATAAGAAAAAGCTATGACAAGAAGAAATTGCTGAAGAGGTAGATCTTTGAGGTAGCTTCAGTGCGTAACTTTTTTCAAGGGGGTTAAAAAGGTCAGGAAACGTCCCCAGGAATAATAATAGACAGAAAGAGGTTTTAAAGTGGCAACTTCAATCCAGTTAAAATGCTGAGAATAAGGAAGCAAATCCTCATGCATCTTCTGTTGAAAAAAAAAATATCAGTCCCTGCTCAAATTAATTTTGAATCACTGTCGAAAGTACGATATTTTCGATCCATCTTAAATCAAGTATAAAGTTTGTAACTCAAAAACGAACCCATCGAACTCCTGTAGCTCGTTTTTATGATTAATGTGAGAAATTTCTCACTCAAATATATTGTAGTCATACTGCTTTATACAGGGTGAACCAGAAATAATTATAAAATAATTAAAACTTTCACGAATTATTTTTACCAAAAATGTTCCCACGTGAGAAATTTCTCACTTAAGTTATAGAAACCAGGCACTTTTTACTAATTTTAAGAATTTTATTCTTGAGCATCAAACTAAAATTTTTAGTACGATTCCGGCTAAAAGTAAAAAAAATTTACTTTAATTTAGCATGAGATTTTTCTTCCTGTGTAAAAGTCTACAAATGTGATGAAGGTTAAGTTCGAATGCTTTAAATGATAACAAGCGTGTTAAGTTAAGATTGTAGCCATCAAGGGCATATCATCTGACCGAAATAAAAATTGAGGGGAAAACCATTTAAAGACACTGATAAGGCAGGGCTTAACGATGGTTTATTAATGGGCAAGAAAGTTCCAAAATAAAAATCGACAGCCATAAAACACTAAAGTCGAATGTTCATTTAAAGGACAAGTAAAATTTTTGACAAAAACAGAAAAACAATTTACAACTAGAAATCGTTTAGAAGCCAAAATGAATTAAAAAGAAAATAAAATTTTTAAGCAACGAAAGCAAAAAAAACCCTCTTAATTTTTTAATACAGAACTAGTTTTCAAAATATTTGAGAAAAAATTCTGTAAGCTTTTGCACAATGGGTACGATCAAAAATATGTGAAAGATAAATTGAAGGCAAAATCATTAATTTCAATACAAAAATCTATATTAATTTTTTATTTTTAATTATTTTGATTAATGCCTTTTAGAAATCACTCATCAGTCAAGAAAACAAAAAATATTTTAATGTTTGATAAAAAATTCAATTTGTTAAATATCGTCTATGAAGACTTATTATTATTTTTTCTTTCTTTTTTGTTTTTTCTCTTTTTTTTCTTTTTTAATTTTTTTTTTTTTTTTGTTCGTTTAAAAAATTGATAACTGCGCAAATAAAGTAAGTGTTTTTTTAATTAACTTTGTTAAAATAATTTAATAATTTTAGCAAAACAAGCTGTGTGTTTGTCTTGTAAAAAATTGTTAACCCCAAATAATTCCACTCATCACTTTTTTTTTTTTTCTTAAAAAACCATTTTTTTATTAAATAAAACTTATTAAACAAATTCTGAATGTTCGAAAAAAAAATAAGCAGAAGAAAAAATAGTTGTTCCTTTAACATTCTATTGTAAGTTGTATATTGTATCAAATACAAGCAGATCAGTTGTGAACTCGATGTTGTAGCTGTTGCTAAGCTGCCAAAATCGTCAGTATTTTAAAAATAAAATTATCAAAAAAATATGTACTAAAAAATTGAAATATTTTTTTTCCCCAAAGAACTTCTTCCTACGGCATTTGGTAAATATTAAAAAAAAATGTTGTAGTTGTTGTAACAAACACATTTTTACGCAAGAATTACGTACAACATTTGAACAACTGTTAAGGAATCTGACAACTTATCACACTTACAACAGGTAATGAATTGAGCCATTGTTCTTGTTGGTGAAAAACTGAATGTTGTTTCTTTTAAAACTCTCATAAAGTTTAGAAGTTAAAAATATTTTAAACACATCGAGAAGCCTTATAAAATTTTTCTAGATGCCATACACTTTGGTAACTGTTACTTAAAAGCTTTTAATTGCTGAGATTTTGAAAAAATAAAAAACATTTCGAGAATTTGGGAAATGAAACGTTGTATGAATCGCCGGAAATTGTGTTCAGAGAAGTATATGCGATAATTTAAATGTGTTTGTATTGGAGTACTGATTTTAATTTAATTTAATTTTTTTTTTAATTTCTAATAATATTTTCAAACCAGTGGTCACCTTGTTACATTTGCTAATCCTGATATGATATTGATTTCTATAATTATTTGCCTGATAAAAAATGTTTGCAATACTAATTCGTCGCCTTCTGAACACGCAATACAAAACTTTATTGAAGTTATAAAAAAATCATAACAACATTCATGTGCTGTTACTCACCCTGTATGTAAATCTAATTTAGTTAAATTACTCCAATCAAAAAAAAAATATTGCGGTGACAGAGAATTAAAAACTAAGAAAAAAATTTTTTGCATAAAAATGTCATTGGCTCTTAGTGGGTTAAACATTTTAAAAAAATTTAAGTATTTCCTCAAAAATCTCTTCAAAAGCTTTTAAATGATACCCATATTGATATTTGAAAAATTTTGAAAATTTTAGAGGTCCGTAACTCGGAAAATATGGGCGAGTGCCAATTTCTTTCACTTGCTGTGTTTCTTTTATTTGTTAATTCTCTAGCGCCCCATATATTTGTTTTTTTTTTTATTGTTGTAACTTCATTGGTTTAAATCATATGGAAAAATTACAGGCAGGCATGGTATCTTGCCCACTGCTTGAAGTACATGGACCGATCTTACTGAATTTCTACATCAATATTTATAAAACTATGTCTAGTCGATTGGCTTGTTTAAATTTTCTCTAGGTCATCTAGTGTTTTGCCAAAGTTAATTTTAGCACCAACACGGATGGGCAGACGGACATCGCTCAATTGACTTCGGAACTGGAACTGGAGTCGGAACTGGATATTGTAGAAATTACAAACGGAATGACAAACTTATATTTACCATTTTTCCACTTTTTGTGATGAAGGGTATAAAAAAATGTTCTGGATAGATTTTTGGGTTAAAAATTACCTACACACCCACACACACACATACACACATATACACAAGGCAACTTAATAAAATGGTTAACAATGATCATGATTATAATAATTCTTTTTGTTGTTATTGTATTGTAATATTGTGGGACTCAGCAGCAGCAGCAGCAAAGTTTAATGTTTTTGGTTATAAAAGAAGCAACAACAAAATAAAGCCAGCAACAACTAAAGCGAAACTACATACCTTCCGGTTAATAGCAAAGAATAAAAGGAGATGAAAACAAAAGAACAATAACAATAATAACAATAAATAGCTTGGCTTTGTAACAAGTACCTACATATTTAAAAACCTATGGAATATTCATATATACATACATACATGCACACAATTAATACATATGCACTAAATTTAGTCTCTAGTGTGTGTATTTTTTTTAACATGTTTTTACTTATTTTTATTTTATTGTTGTCTTTTTTGTAAACATTTTTCATCCAATTTGTTTTGTTATTTTTTTTTTTTTAGTTTAACTTTTTCTTTTAGAATTATGCAGCTTTATATCTCATATTTATTTAACTTCCACTGCATTAAAACAGCAATAACAAAAATTTTACAGACATATTTTTACAAAAAAAAATCAAACACATTCATAGGTACATATGCACTCACATTTTGGTTGTAAGTTTGTGGGGTAGGGTTACATTCCCATAGACATCCTATTCATGTATTGAATGAATAAAAACTGATTTAAATGGAAAACCAACAAGAAGCTACGAACACTATTTTACCCACTAAAATGTTAGACAACTAACGAACAATTCTTTTTTTTTTTTTTGTTTTTGTAAATGTCGTAGGTATTTTTTACACAATTTTATAACAATAATGTTGTTGTTTAAATTGCTTCGCTTAATTTATTCTCTTTGTGACCAGTTTTTTTTCTATTTAACTGATTTGTTTTACATGAATTGTTTTTTCTTAAATTTTTTCCGTTTCCCGTTACTAAATGAACCGCACGTGTCGAAAGTCGTTTATTAACTGAAATGGCTGACTAAAGTTAAAGGTAAATATGGCTTAAAAAGCCAGAATAAAATTTTGTTAAGAGCTGTTTCTCACTTTGTTTTGCTCTCTGAAATTAAAAGCAAATTTAAGGTTGCCTGATTTGAAGCCTTAACAGCATTTTGACGATTTATTAATTTGACGGATTTTTCTATATTTTGCAAAATAAAATTTAAGTTCATTAGAATTATCCGTTTGATTTAATTATTTGCAATACATGTTAAGTGAAAGATATAAAAAAATTTAATTTCAAGACATTAAAAAATTTCCGCAAAACATTTTTTTAAATAAAATAAAGCGTATCAATTCACATTAAAAAATTTCCGCGTAATTTTTTTTTAATAAATTAACCAGAAATGACTCAGACTTTTTTCTACTAGCACAACTATGGCTACCTGTATATTATTCGACTGTTAATATTGATTTTTAATACTAATGAAAATCGCCAACACATAAAAACTAAGGCTTATCCATCAGGGCGATAGTTATTAAAGCTATTAATTCATTTCTTGAATTTGTATATATTTTTATAACCTTCAACACAGATTGAAGAGGATCTATCTATCAAAGTTTGTCATTCCTTTTATAATTTCTACAATATCCATTACCGACCCAAAAAAAAAAAAGATTGTATTTTCTGAGTTCTTATGCATAGCGAAGGCGATTGAGAGATGTCCGTCTGTCCGTCTGTCTGTACATGTTCGAGTTGAAATCAAAATTTGCCAAGGCACGAGATGAGCTTGAAAAATTTAAAAACGCTGTTAAAAATCAGACGTAGTTTCAAAAACTGCTCTTAAAAATCAGCACGATCGGTCTTTGTCCCTCGAGGCAGTGCGCTAAACACCACTCCTGCCTCTAGTTTTCCCATATCATTTGGAACCATTAAGCTACTTCAATCAATATGGAGCAATACAAAATTAAAAAATGAGAAAAAAACACCAAATGAAAAAACTGGCGCTCGTCCATTTTTAACGAGCTATGGGCCTCTGAAATTTTCATAAAAATATCAATATGTCAATATGGTCAATATGGGTATCATTTAAAAGCTTTTGAAGGGATCTTTCAGGAAATAATAAATTTTTTTTTAAAAATGCTTAACCCATTAAGATCTAATTACATTTTTATGTTACGTTATAAATCGTACTTAATTTTTCTTATTTTGTAATTCTCTGTCACCGCAATATTTATTACTTCACTAAAGTAGATTTACATACATGGTGAAGGGTACGTAAGATTCGGCATAGCCGAATTTAGCACTCTTATTAATCTTCATTTTAACGATTTTTACAGAGCATATGCCTCTCATTTACATTTAATTTGCACTGACAGCTTATTTTATTTTAAACAGCTGTTTAATGAAGGAGACAAATATTTTACATAAAATTCATGATACCAATAATCGCAGCGAGAAGAAGAAATATTTTATTGGAACATAAATTTCATTATCTCCTCTTGATAGAAATGATGGTGTATTTTCAAGTTGACGATTTTTTACGATATCGTCTAAATATTTGTGACGATTTTTTATCGCCACTTTTTATGTGGCAACTATAGGTGAAGTGTAATGACAAAACAAAACACAGGGTTTGGTTTTAACTCACACTTGTTGATATTACAAATAGCTTAGCTGGAAATTAGACTGGCAACTCTCAAAATAATTTAATTAACTGTTAAAAAATATTTGAAATAATATTTCTTTCTAAAAAAGTATTTATAAAATTAAAAAATGAACTTAAGCCAAAAATAAATTTTAATTTTTTTTAAAGAAACTTTTAAAATCATTTAAAGAAAATATGGCCATAAGCCCTGCTTGCGTTTATATGGCTCATTAGTGGCCTAAAAAAATTTAGTAAAAAAAATAAAATAGTTTTTTTTTGTTAAATCATTTATTTTGAAACCATTTATTTGTTTGTATTCCTTGTACATTTAAATTCAAATACATAAATTGTTTATATTCTTATTTATTTAAAATATATTTTTTTTTAATTGTATAATAATAGTTACGTGTAGAAAAGTAACTAAATACAATAAAATATTGTATAAAAAAGATACTTTTAGCCTTTTTAATCATTTCATTCTCTTATAATTATAATAAAGAGTGTAAACATTTAAAAACACAGGTATTTAATAACATTCAAGTTTTCAACACAGTCATATTTTTTTTTATAAAAAATTTGATTTTGTTTTACAAAATCCAACACCACACGATAATAAATTTTTAAGGTTTTAATTTAATAATTTGACTTGTTTTTTTATTTTAGTTTTCTTATTTTATATTCAGAAGAGGGAGGTATAAATATTTGTAGAAAATTAAGAAAAAAAAATTAATTACTGATAGCAAGTGAAGTATTTTTCAAGCAAATAATTTAAATATTCTTTTAATTTTAAACAAATCTTGTAAAACTGTCTCTTAAATTTTTTGCGACAATTGTTAAGAATAAATATTTTGAAAGGAACAAAAATGTTGTAGTTTTTTAACTTTAGTTCAAATTTACTTTCAAAACATCGAAATGTCTTGTAAATTCGTTAAAAGCGTGTTTAACATTTTTTAAATCTTTTATAATTTATTAATTTTCTGTGTTTTAATTTCATCTTTTTTTTCAACCAAGTTTATTTTTGTTTTTTATTACATCCTTAAATTATGCAACATTTTTTAGATTTTATGAATTTGATTGTTTAAAAATACAAACTAAAATAATTTAATATGAATTATTTAAGTCACACACCTCTAAACGGCAAATCAGAACCGATTTAGTCTGATCAAACCTGCGTTGGAATGAAATTAAACTTTGCGCAATAGATCGAGAATATTGGAAAAACCTTGTGGCTGTCCTATGCTCCTTGCAGGAGTAAGATAATCAATTATATATTTAATTTAATAAATTTTCTTTTGTTGAGCATTTAAAATCAAAAAATTGTATTTTTACGCCAACATGTGAATTTGACCAAACAGTCCTTAGTTACATAAAAATTCCCTAGTGAAATTTAAGTGAACAAATCCAAGGAAAAAGTGAAAAAATATCTAAGGAAAAAATCAATCACTATAAAGGGATTTTTTTTACTTGTTCATGTGAATTATTTACGATTGTCATTCGGAGAAAAGGGAAAACATTTCAAGTGAAAAGACATTCATGATACGAGTGATTGTGTTGCGTAAATGTTTTCTTTCGAAACGATATGCCGAATTAACCGCCAGCTCTTCAAGATTTTAAGGCCATCTATGAAAAAGCTGCAAAAACAAATGTTTAATAATTCGCTTTTAATATTAAAAAAATATTAACAAATATTTAGAAAAACTTTATACAAAATTAAATATTTTTTTGTTTTTTTTTTTTTAAGTTTTTACACAATAAAATATTACTTTTCTTTATTAATAAAATCTTAAATTTAAAAAAGAAAATGAAAGAAGATAAAAATTACGTATGAAGACTTAGCAAAATAACATGACTAATTTAATACTTATTTTAAATTTAAAATTAATAATAAAAATAACAAAACAAAATTTAGAAATAAACTAAAAGTCTTTTAAACATTTTTTTCTCTCTGCCAATGCATTCCTCCTCTTCACATGTTTTTTTTTTCTTATTTATAGGTAAATTTTTTTATATTAAATTTACTCTAGTTAGCAGGCTTTTAAGTTAATTTATAAATATACAAAAAAATTATTGGGAACAAATAGTAAAATAATTATTAAAATAAAAATAATAAAATAACAAAATTCAGACTTAACATTTCCAAATATAAAGAAATAAATAAAATATGTTTTTAACAGGTATGGACTGGAATACGATAGGAATAGAAAGAAACTATAATTTTTAAATATGTTTTCGTATTGTGTTTGAATTTTGTTTTAATATCAATCAAAATTCATTACATCCTTTAAAAAAATATTCGATTTCCCTCACATACCTGTATGTAATTTAAATTAAATATAAATGTATGTAAATATGTGTGTAGGTGTGTTAAACATATGCAAAAAATTATAAAAGAATATTCATTAGTTGAGGAAACAAAAAAATCTATAGCATAATTTAAGGCTCAAAATATTTAACATTCAACAGTTAACAAACAAATAGTGCTTTCTTTTCTTTTTTTTTCAAACTATAAAAATATAAATAATTTTTCAATTGTTTTTTTTTTATTTGATTAAATTACCAGTGCTTTTTAAGCCTTTTGTATCTGTTTCAGTTTCCATTTTTATGTGTTTTAATTTATTTAAGTTCAATTTAAAAATGAATATTTATAAAACTTAATTAAAAATTCAAAATTGACATTTTTTGTTTCTGACGATTTCGTTTAAAAAAATATATAGTGTTTTCATATGGCAGTCATAAATTTTTTTTAACTCATACAAATATTTAGTTTAAATATAAATTTGTTTTTAAAATAAAATCAGATAAATAAAAAATAAAAGAACTTAAATATTATTAAAAAATATTATATTGACTTGATATTTGATAATGAAATAAAATATATAAAATATATTTTAATGTTACAACGCCTATAAATGTATAAATATTTAATAAATGGTGTAAAAATTTAAAACAACAATTGTATAACACTGACTTTAAACTTATTTTTTTTTTTCTTAAAAATTTTTTTCCCATTTGTTAAATTTAGTAACGTAAATCTTTTTTTTTAAATATTTTTCTTCCCTTTTGTTGTTGGTCCATTATGTTATCAGTTTTATTGGTTGTTGTAAAAAATCCCTGTGCTATTTTCTTCTCTTAAACTGCAATTAAAAAAAGAAACTATTGAAAAAAACAAATAAACGTAAAGAATTATAATGACAAAAGCTTGGTTTTCACCAACCATTAGTTTTTTCCGCCTACGTACCTTGATCAAATGTACTGGGATTAATGTAGGTTAATAGATCCTGATCTGACATAGTGGTCAATTCTTGGGGTATGGGAGCCAAAGGAGCCACTGCTGCTGCTGCAGCGGCTGCTACAGCTCCTACCGCAGCCGCAGCTGCTGGATGTAAATTGGTTGTGGGAGGCGCAGATGTTTCCTGGGTAACAACTGATCCATTTGAGGTTATGGCTGCCGCAGCCACCGACTTTTGTAGGACATTTTCCGTGGCTAAAGCAACAATCAGAGATTCTTGTGGGGGTGTTGTTCTAAAAAGAAACAAAATTAAATTATTTAAATTGTTTATTTTATTTTGTTAACATTGTTTTGATGTTGGAGAAGAATGAAACACCTTCAGCGAAACATTAAGGCGATAACGAAGCAGGTTAATCTTAACTTTAATAATACGAGGGCTGCTATATATATATTTCTGGCCTGGCAACACTGAGTGCTGTCAAGTGCAATCTGACATTTCCATTGGAAAGTTTGTCATTTTTAAGCATAATCGTACTCAAAACATTTTGACGTACGACCATTATTTGTGTTGTTTACAGTGACTTGAAAAAATTAATATAAAAAAAAAATGGAATTAACCCGTGAACATTTTCGTGCCATCATTTTTCACAACTTTCGGCGTGGATTATCACGACAAGAGTGCATTGATGAACTTAAATCTTTGTATGGCGATGAAGCACCATCCTATAGCACTGTGGAAAATTGGTATAATGAATTTAATCGTGGCCGAAACTCGCTCAAAGACGAATTCCGTGAACGTCGTCCAAAAACGGCTGTTGTGCCAGAGAACATCGATGCCGTGCGTGAACTCATAACGCAAGATCAACATGCGACATACCGAGAGATAGAGACATCCTTGGACATTTCTTCCACCAGCATACATTCGATACTGCATGAACACCTGGCCGTAAAAAAGGTTTGTTCTCGTTGGATCCCGCACAATTTGAAAGTCGCTCAAAAAAAGGCTCGTGTCGATTGGGGCAAAGAAATGTTGCAAAAATACGATTGCGGTGCTTCAAAAGACGTTTATAAGATCGTCACAGGTGACGAATCATGGATCTATGGGTATGAGCCCGAAACGAAACAACAATCGACCGTGTGGGTCTTCAAAAACGAGCAAAATCCAACGAAAGTTGTTCGTGGAAGAAGCACTTCGAAGCAAATGGTCGCCTGTTTCTTCGGCAAAACTGGTCATGTGGCGACTGTTCCGCTTGAGCAACGTAGGACGGTCAGTTCTGAGTGGTACACTACAATTTGTTTGCCTGTTCACCATGACAGTGCAAGCTCTCACACATCGGCTCAAACCAGAGCGTTTTTGACCGGCCAAAACGTCGAATTAATGGGTTATCCGCCGTACAGCCCTGACTTGGCACCTAATGACTTCTTCTTGTTTCCGCACATCAAGAAAAAAATGCGTGGTCAACGATTTTCGTCGTCAGAAGAAGCTGTTGAAGTGTTCAAAAACCATGTTTTAGAGTTGTCTCAATCGAAATGGAAAAAGTGCTTCGACAACTGGTTTGAGCACATGCAAAAGTGTATAAATCATGCTGGAGAATACTTTGAAAAGCAATAAAACCATTTTTGATTATAAATATTCGCATTTTCACTATTAGGCCAGAAATATATAAAGCAGCCCTCGTAATCCCTCTAAGTTTCATAAATTCCATTATTCTTTTAATTTTTCTAATTTGGTCATTAACACGACCTCAGTAGTAAATTTCCTTTTCAATTTACATAATTGTTGAAAACAGCTGATCATCATTCAGTCGCCATTTTAGATGTCTGCTTAAATGAGGTTAAAACAGCCAGGTTAAATTAACGCCATCTATTGAACAAGAAAGAAATGCTCATTACGCTGGCCGAACAACGGTAGTAATTAGTTCATGCTCTTGTATGTGGCGAAAACGTGTCGATGTTCATGTTCTGTTTGAACATATTTTTCTGCTTGTCGTCAGGGTTGTTTTAATGCTTTTGAAAAGAAAGACAGTGTTCGCATTGTTGATCAATAAATGGCGTTAATTCGAAATAGAGAAATCATACTAAAAGTCATATTTGATGGCGAACATCATTGCTCAGATAAATGTTCGGCCAACGATGGTTGCACATGAAGGAAACATGAACATTGAGTGTCTATATTAGCCGAATTGATTTGCATAATGATGTTCATACCAAGTTGATGGCTCGTGGAGAAATGGGTTTAAGAACGACAACGTTGTGAGCTGAACAGTAATGCTAACTTGTATTATTTAATAAAACCCATAGAATAGAAATAAAATCGCTAGATTCGCATTAGGAGATCGAAATTGCAATTGCTTTGAAACAATAAAAAAAACCCACCTCTTTAACGGACAAAAAAAATCGAAATTTCAAATCGTTAATGGTGCGCTTTTTCGGTTCGCTTTATACATTTTGTTTGAGCATGGGAATTCTCGGAAGACGTTTTAATTGTTGAACAACATTAAACAAACAAACAAAGAAAAAAATGCAAGTCATGCGAAATTTTCGAAGAAGCATATTTTGATGGTTTTGTTAACAACAACAGCAACAACAACAAATATCGTTTGTAGGGTTCAGATACCCCGCACGTGATTGGTAAATAATGACTCTTAGTGAAACGAGGTATCGCGGCATGAAAGCAGAAGTTTTGTAGTTTCGAAATTAAAAGGGATGTCAGGTGTTTTTCCAAAAGAATCTAACGTATAACGCTTATCCCGTAGAAAGATTCAATTGACGCGCTAGACTTTTCTGAATTTTAAACTATATCGTTTCGATGATCAGATTTGGCCCTCTAACGTCGTGTGATGAAGCATGTTTGGATTTTCTTTAGTTTGGGAATACAAGAATACATGCCTCCATTTAGCAATGAAACAAAAAAGGGCAATAAAAAAGGAAAATAGAATAAGAAAGCATAATTTCTCTTGTGCAAAATTTAAAAAAGTTTGGGTATCCAACTAAAACAAGACTCTACTAAATGGCAAAAGAAAAGACGCAACTCAAAATATGTTTTTGCGAACATAAAATCTGGCAACCTGTGTTGTTGCTATCCGTATGTGCGTAGTAAAAACTGAGGTGAATAAGTTACTTCCACCACCACTGAGTGTGTGTATAGAATAATACGACAACTACACAAGTCGAGCAACTTCAAAAGCTGCGTTGGTAGAGGTGCAAACTGTAAAACAAGATCATGAGCTTAAGCCCACCTTCGGACGTGCATACGAAGGAAAATTAATAATTGCAAAAAGCAATTAAAAATTGAAAACAGCAGTATAAACCTCCCGGAATAATAAGAAAAGCAGATGATTATCAAGGCGACCTTTATAAGACAGAGAGAGAGAGAGAAAGAGTTCTAGCTGTTAGCTGAAGAAAGTAACAGCATAACACACAGTGTACGGCAGAGATGTAAGTAGTGGCTATTGGATTTAAAGGGAATGACTGGCTTGGTGTAAAGTGAGGTGGAGTGGTCTTGGATGGTTTAGGTTAGTAACCATGACATGGAGTAGTCATGTCTCGCCGGAGTAACACAGTAGCTTAGCGAGGATGGCTGAGTTTGTAATAACGCATTTAGTAAATACGAGACCATAGGAACCTAAACACCGGTAGGATCAAGTATATAGCCAGATAGAGCCATAAGGAGTAAAGAAAATAGCGAATTAATAATGTGCCCCACAGTGGTATTTGCAATCAAAAGAATTCGTACGTTTGTTCTAAAAGGGAAAAAACGTAACAAATATGTTTCCCCGTTTTTTCTTTTCTTAAGAGTATTAAATTATGAAAAGCAGCTAATTTTCCACAATACGATCCTGCTCTTATCTAAATACTTACATGCCCAACGAAGGAAACTGAGTCGAGACCGTGTCATTAACAACAACATTTGTGGCTGCACCGGCGGCTTTTGTTGTCGGCACCACATCCGTATGATTTAATAACAAATTCAAGGGGTTACACGACAAAGGATCTGAGGTGACATTTTGTGATGCCATTATCTGCTGTTGTGACGCATGCGTGGTGTGACAATGATGATTATGTTGGGTCTGTTGTTCTTGATTTGAAATGAAATCGGCGGCAGCTTTAATGATCATGTTACTAACAGCCGTTGAGGTGGCGGTTGTAACCTCAGGTTGCATAGATGCTGGTGTGGGCGGCACCGTAGCCGTTGAATCATTAGGAGGTGTCATTATAATGTTGCTTAAGGCCAAAGCAGCCACGGCTGCATCCTGTTGTGTGGGCTGGGCCTGCATAGCGATATCGTTGAGTATGGAATTGGCCATGGTAACCTGATGGGGTGCCATTATGTTGGGCACCACTGCCGTAGCTGCTCCATTGTCTGAACATAATATGGTAGAGGGTGAGACGGAAGGGTTCATTATGATTTCAGTAGAAAGACCAGCTGCCTGATTTACTTCTGTATTAACGCTTTCTGAGGCTGCAGACGCTGTCGGCAATAATTGTTGCAGCGATAACGATGGTGTCAATTGTACGGAAGGTTCTGAATTCAATATTATATCCTGTGTTATGGGTGAGTTATGATTGGTGAGTGTGCTGGAAGGAGAACTTCCCGATAGAGGGGAACCCGATGTTGCTGAAGAACTGACCGAAGAATTGGATAGACTGCGTTCGAGTACTACGGCTGCTGCAGCTGCAGCCGCCACAGCTGTGGTTTGCGGTGTAGTCAAAATATTAGTAAGAGCTTGATCAATGCCAGCGTTGGTTGTGACACCAAACAATGAAGGTTCCTGAACAGGATCTGTGGCATCATCGGCTACATTTGCCGACTTGGCCAAATCAGTAATAAATTTATCAACTTTTGCCACCGAAACTGCCTTGGCAATTTCGTTCTTAACCGCCATTTCAACAGCCGCTGCAACAGCTACTTCCATGGGTGTAGTAGTGGTGGCAGCCGGAGTCACAGGAAATGCTTGCATACTATTATTATCGTACATCATGGCCTCCATGCTGGCTTTGCGGGCATAACGTGAATGATACTGTAAAGCTGTGGGACTTTGTGGTCCAGCGACGCCACAACCAGCCACCACTGCTTCGGGTGAATGCATAGCATCAGCCATAGAATTTTGCGACGATTCATCTAACATTTCAGTTTTTAAAGCTTCCGCTGTTACCACTGCATTCAGATGCACCAATTGTTGATCCGAAATCAAGGGTTGTGAGGTACTCAACGATGGTCGTCTTACTATCATGGGCATTTGAGTGGTGATTGGTGGTGGCATCATATCAGCATCAATCTCGTGTTTAGTTTCTGTATTTGTAGGCCATAGAGCAGTGGAGGCCGCTGCCACTGCTGCAGTGGATGTGTCCATAAAAGTGTCATCTACAAAGACACATAAAAAACTAATTAATAACGTCCAGAGGTAGGAAATGGTAAAGTTTCTTATTTTTTATGGGTATTTTTTTTTAAGGAAAAATATTTTGCTTAAATGAAAAAAAATATTTTTTTTTGCAATTTTTTGTAGAAAATCTTTGTGTTTTTTGGTAAGAAAAAAAAGACTTAAAATCTAAGGATTTTTTAAACAGTAAAATTTTTAATGGACTTAAGAAAAAAAGGTTTTTTAATGACTAAAATGAATTGCTTAAACAATAATTATGAAATAAATATTTAAAAAAATATATTTAAATTAAAATATTTAAATTTTTAAAAAATCGAAATTTAATTAATTTAATAATTAAAACTAAATTTGTTTAAAACTAAATTAAAAATAATTATTTATTATTTGCTAGTGGTCAAAACGAAAAGGACTTGGCAAACAAATAAATATTAAAAGAAAATTCTAAGTATAAAATATAATTAAAAATGAATTGACATTTACCACCTGTCCCAAAAGGTCTCAATAATTCGTTCGTTCCAACCATAACAAATTCTAGGAAATTATTTTTATTTGAAATTTATTTGTGCAAAAGAACGAATTATTGTCACCATCGTTGGACAGGTAGTTATTGTTTAGAAATAAAAAAATTTTATTAAATTTTATTTGTTTGCTGAGTAAAAAGAAATTATCCTTAGAACCACATTAACTCTTAAATAAAAAAATTAAAATCAAATAAATAAAATACAATCGAAAGAAAAATGCAATCAACTTTGTCAGCCCTTTTGAAAAAAATAACTGTGCTGAGGAAGTTTTTTACCTTTTGTTAATGGGCGGGAGAAATGTAAGTATGTGTGGGCGGGCTAGAATAAATCATGAGGTTTATTTTACAATCAAAAAAGTTTATTTAACCCTGCTCAAATTGCACAGGATTTCTATAATTCTTTCGAATTGAAAGTTTCTCACTAAATTAAATTTATGACATTCACCAAAAAATATAAAAATAAACAGAAAACAAGTAAAACTGCTATATTCGCCTATGCCGAATTTTATATACCCTTCACCGTGTAAATAAATTCAGTTTAGTGAAACAACTCCAATAAAAATTAAAAAGAAAATCAAATAATGACAGAGAATTAAAAAATAAAAAAAAAATACATAAAAATGTCACCGGCTCTTAATGGGTTAAGCATTTTTTTTAATTTTAGTATTTCCTGAAAGATCTTTTCAAAAGCTTTTAAATGATACCCATATTGATATCTCCAAAAATATGGTGCACGATCGCACTTTTCTATGAAAAGTTCAGAGGCTCATGACTCGGAAAAAATGGGTTTAGCGCCAATTTTTTCACTTGATGTTTTCTCTTATTTTTTAATTTTCTATCGCCCCATAAACTTGTTTTTTTTTTTTTGATTGGAGGTACTTCATTGTTCTAAATGATATGGAAAAATTAGGGAAATGCGTGGTGATTTGCTCATTGCCTCGAAGGACATGGACCTAATCTTGATAATTTTCAATAACACCTTTTTCGACACTATGTTATTCGATTGGCGTTTTTAAATTTTTTTTAGGTCATGTAGTGCCTTAGCAAAGTTGATTTAAAGCCGAACACGGCGGACAGACGGACATCGCTCAATCAACTTCGCTATGCATAAGAAGTCAGAATATATATACTTTATTGGGTTAGAAATAGATATTGTAGATATATCAAACGCAGCAAGTTGAATTAATAGCTGGTATCTGCGATAGCAAGGCGAATTGATAACAGGTAAACTCACGGCGAAAATGAGTAAAGCACTGCGAAAAAATATGTACATTTTATTTTTGTACAATTTGTTTTTGTACAAGAGATTAAAATTTTTGACATTCGAAGAATGTGGCCTAAATGTTTAGGCCACTTCTTTTTAATTCGCCTTGTGCGATAGTTTCAAAAATAGAAATATAAGCAATTTGACATTTGGAAAATGAAAGAGAAGTCCTTTGTAGGTCGCATGATCTAACGTTCACCTCAATTCTCTAGAACCAATTATTTCGCAATAGACAAAAAAGTTATGTATGCTCGTTTGCTGAACCACGGCGAATTCATAAAAGGTAAAAGCAATAGTTTCGAAAGCTTTTACAAAATTCAGTTCAACAGTCAAAGAGTTACAGAAGAAAACTCAGTAGTTTTAAAATTTGCGAATTAAACCAAGGCAATTATGAGCCAATTTACTAATCCAAAACGAATTCAATGTTTTTTGAACGTAACATAACTGCCAAACTTTATGCATAAAAAATGTAAAGATTTTGACAGTAACGTTACTATTGAAAATGGAAGAATTCGCCTACGCTACCACCTGGTAATTAATTCGCCTAGCACTCACTTGCTATCAATTCGCTCTGAGCTAAATGCATTTTTAATTACTCTGTTTTCAATTTATACAAACTTCAACACAGAAGCAAACATTCATAAACTCAAGCACTCTTCTCACTCTTAAGAAATAATTTCATAACCTTTTCGTTTTGTTTGACTAAAAATAAGTTTTTAAATCTAAACTTGTACTCGTATTC
The DNA here is from genome assembly GCA_937654795.1 of Cistogaster globosa. Taxonomy (NCBI): domain Eukaryota; kingdom Metazoa; phylum Arthropoda; class Insecta; order Diptera; family Tachinidae; genus Cistogaster; species Cistogaster globosa. The sequence goes on along the minus strand of OW569406.1, from coordinate 117,623,326 downwards.
GTAAGTAAAAACCGCATCCTTTTTTATAATTCTTTTTTAAATGCTTAAAATTAAAAATTAGACGTAAGTTTGTTGTGGGACGGCTGATTTTGAGGATTATAAGTCTGTGTGTATGTGTGTATATTTATAATTTTATTATTATTGTGTATTTATTTTTTTAAATTTTATTAAAGTTAAATTGAAATGTATTTAAATGATTATAAATTTGTGTACATGGAAATGATAGCACAGTTAAGTGTTATAAATTCATTTGAGAATTTTAAAGAGAGCGTGTTACAAATGCAAAAAGTTATCGCAGAAGAGCTAATAAAATGAAACAAACGATGTTTAGAAGTATTTTATTCTGCATTTAGATAAGACGTTTGTCCAAAACAAGCGTCATTTTCTCCTTCTTCTAATGTCCATTTCTTAGCTTACATCTCTTTCTTCTTTTTAAGCCATACTGACATTATTTTTAATAAATATTTAAATAACTCTTTACGGATTATGTGATTATAAATGAAGACAAGTGATAATGAATGAAATATTGTTAATATGAATGATATCTAAGAAAGAAAACAGCACGGGAGGGCAAATATTTATTAAATAAATATATATAAATAAAAATATATTATTTTTCTAAAAGTGTTACTTTACCAAAATTATGTAGAGTATACAAACGTAGCAAAGTTTTAGTTGGTTTCTTGGTAGATGGAAGAGGAAGAGCACATGACACATCGCATTTTCGCTTTGCTTTTCGGAATTTATTTTGAAGAATGCTTAGTGAAGACTACTCCTAGAAGCTGGGAAATTAAAGTTTTGCAACAAAATACAATATAAAATATTTAAATATGAACAGAAATAAAAAATCAAGAGAAAAATTTACAAAAGAAATGATTAAAAATTAAAAATTGTTAAATTAAAAGTGAAGAAAGATAAAAGCAAAATTATGTTTTTATTATGTTTAAAAATTGAATATATAAGCAAGCATTTCAGGACTATTGAAATCACAGAAATATACAATACATATAAGGAAAATGTAGTTATCTATTTAATAAATTGTTGTTCGCTTTCGCTAGATAAAGGTTCCGATTATGGCCAAATCATAAACAAGGTGGTAGCAATGTTATTTGTTTTTGCCAAAGCTAGAAATGTCAACTATCTTATATACCCTTCACCATATATATAAATCAAAAAGAACAATATTGGGGCGACAGAAACTTAAAAATTATGAAAAAAAAAAAATTGAGTACTAAATATAATTTCACATAAAAATGCCATCGGCTCTTAATGGGTTAAGAATTTTTTAAAAATTTTAGTATTTTCTTAAAGAACTCTTTCAAAGCTTTAAAATGATGCACATATTGATATTTTAAAAAATTTGAAAAGTTCAGAGGCCCGCAACTCAGGAAATATTAGCGAGCTCCAATTTCTTCACTTGATATTTTTTTTTTAAATTTTCAATCGCCCTATATATTTGGTTCTGTGATGGCATTTACTTTATTGCTCCAAATTATAAAGAAAAATTAGAGGCAGGCGTGGAGTTTGACACACTGCCTCGAAGGATATAGACCGATCTTGCTGATTTCCAATAGCACCTCTTTCGACACTATGTCTGATCGATTGGCGTATTTAAACAAAACTCAGCTGGGCTATTAAGACCACCTGTAAAATAATTCGCCTTGAACTAATATAAGAAAAAGTGTTTAGTTTTATAAATCCTCTTTTTTAAAAAATAGGCATTCACTGAATTGATAGCATTAAATTAAACATGAAATAGAAATAAAATTACAGACAACAAGTTTAGAACCAAGGCAAATTAATTTAGATGTGGCCTTAATAGCCCAGCTGATTTTTGTTTATGTTCGACGTTGTTGTCAAAATTTTAAATTTTATAAAATTTAGTTTTAAAACCTAAAAATGAAATGTTAGTTACCGCTGCATATACAGGAGAGAGAAACCAACTGGGTAGAACTTCATTTAAAGTACCAAATGATAACAAAAGGATACATTAAATTCGGCTTACTTTTGTTTAGTCGGCCATTTTTGAAATTAACGTGGTGCTCCACTACGGCGAAAATTACCGAATTCACCATTGCGACCACCTAGTAATTCATTCGCCTTGATTTTAATATCATTTTAAAATTTTGACAACACCGTTGAACATATGAAAAAATCATCTGGGCTATTAATCCCACCTTTAAATTAATTCGCCTTGGCATTCACTGAATTGATAGCATTAAATTAAATCCAATGTGTGTAAAACATGAAATAGAAATAAAATTACAGACAAAAAGGGCAGAACAACCAAAACCACAATTTTCTACAGATTCTACGGGGAATATGAAAAAAAAATTGTTGATATCTATGTATCTTGTCAACAACTAAAATTCGTTTTATTTACTTTCGAAATCAAATGGAAAGGTACATTTATTTTACTAGGTAGTGTCGCCCGCGCACCTGTTTTTATTTCCTTGATATTTTAGTAATTGAAAATGTAAAAAATTTTTTTACAGTGGAAAATAGAAAACGCACTTTTCTGACATTTCGAGCTACTTAGGCAACAATGTTTCAATTTTATATTTGTTATAGAGACGCCATTTTTACCTTACGCACTGTGGAAGTTGTTTATGAAAAATTATGAAATCTATAGATTTAAATGTCTTGTTTCAAAACGGGAATCCGAAACAATGGCCCTTATTAAGAGTTGCATTCGATTATCGATCTTTGCAGGCTAACGAAAATCGAATATCGATTGTAAAGTTCGTATTATGAGTTGGTAGCACTGTCAAAAATTTCAACACTTATTAAAAATGTAAGTATTTATGAATTTTTTGTTTTTTTTTTAATTCCTATTAATGGTGGCAATAAATTATTTTAATTCTAAAACACAATTGGAAAAGCTCGTTTCTTTACTGGAACAAAATCCACAGCTGGCAAAAGGAATAGGAGCTAAATCATCGAGCCATAATTCCATCGTAATTATTTTAATTAATAATTATTTAATTTTTCGTTTATGAATTAAGAAAACAATGTTTCTTTAGAATGACAGCTGATAAACATGTACTATTGTGAATAATCCAATTGAGTAAAATTCACAATAGCACTATTTTAAACGAATGTGCGCCATAAAACCAAATAAAAATTCGTTCGATCAGCTCTTGCGAACACCGAAAGTCGAAGATCGAAAGATGCTCATAATAGTCACCAAAATTCAGAACATTTGTGACAACTTTTTATAACTATAACAATTTGTTTTAATTATCTTTCAGGTGTAAAGTGTTAGTTGCAAGTGTTAAATATGAATTAAATTAAAGAAAAGGAAACAAATTAAGTTAGAAATAAAAACAGTAATTTGTTTAAATTTTGCAGGAACAAACAATTTGTAAAGGAGTTAAAATGTTTTTAAGGGTAAAAGGAGCATTAGTTGTAAAACTACCACAACATCTAGATAAATTTAGTAATGCTAATACGAGTACTAAGATTGATATTAATATGTTTGTATAATATATTTTTGCCTCAAATGTTTTAATATTAAATATGTATGTAATTTAGTTGTATGACTACTTAAGATTGTAATTTATTTTACTTAAATATAATGTGAGGTTATGTTTGAATTTTTCACTTTAAAAGATATTATTTAATATTATATGTATGTGTGTGTATATATATGTATGCATGGATGTGTAAAAATGTATAAAGGTAATTTTTCATTTTATCTTTATTAATTTTTTTTAAGCAGTACCCTAATGTACAGTTGCAGCCGATGATGAACAGCGCCAAAGCAGCTAAACAGTGGATGTTGTAAGTGTTGTTATGTTGCTAGTTAGTGGCTAGTGAAAGTAGTAGATTACACACACAAATACAAACAGCAGCTGGAGAAGGGGAAAGGAAGAATGATGAGTTCAAGATGAAGGTGAATAAAGTTCGCATCATCATTTTTTATTTTAACAAACAGCCTGTTGTTGGTTGTTATTCCATTTTTTTGTTTTGTTTTCCTTTTTGTTTTTGTCTTCCATTTTTGTTCTTAATACTTTTTAATAAAGCAAATCTATTATTCCATTAGAATTTTTCCTTTCTATTAAAGCGTTTAAGCGCTGTATTTTGTTTATTCCATTTTCATTCAAGTTTTGTGTGTTTTCCTTGCAATAGTTCAAAATAGTTTGTTTCTGTTAAGTATTTTTCGGTATTTTTTTATGTTATTCGGTGGAATTTTATTGATTTATGTTTTTAAAGTTTTATTTTTTATTAAAGTTTTATTTATATATTTTTTAGTAAATCGCTTTTCACGAACCTAAATTGCTAAGAGAGGGGGAATAAAGTAAAAATAACATTTTCAGATTAATGCTGTTTAAAAATCCTGTTTTTATTTTTTATTCTGCGTTTTTTTTTTTTTTGTTTTTAGAGGAGAAATTCCAATTAAAGTCGTTGGCATTGTTAGTTTAATAATGATTGAAAACCTTTTCAATGAATAGATCTTTGTTTCCTCTTAAAAGTATTTTTTTTAGTTGCTTTTGAAAAAAAATCTCTTGTTTTTGTTCCTTTCACCTTAACTTGATTTGTAACTTCAAAATTTATTGAAATAAAAATTTCTAACAAATTGTATCCAATTGTCATTTATTTGTTTGTTGGGTTGATTGGCTTTGTGATGTTTTTTTTTTTTTTTTTTTGCTAAAGATGAATTTTTGTCTTGATGCTATAAAAATTTGTAGTTAAATCTATTTAAATCAAAAAAATTTGCTAATTGGTTGAAATTCAAGATTGTAATCAAGAAAACTCTGCCAAAGAACTCGCTTACACAAGGAAAAAACATGATCTCAAAATAAAAATAAAAGGAAAAGCAAAATTCTGAAAAAATAATCACTCTTACAAAGGCGAATTAGTACCAGGTGTAACAAATAATCCAGCAGTTAAGTTTATTTAGGACTGGAATCATGGCGAAATAATTTACTAGGTGGCAGCATAGGCGAATTCAGTATTTTTTGCTTGCGTACACCACTGTCAAAGTCCATATATAAAAAATTTGTGTATATTTTTTTTTAAATGGAGTTTGACAGTCGTGTATACCAGCAAAAAATACTGAATTCGCCTACGATGCCACCTGGTAATTTATTCGCTTTGAACTGGTACACGATTTTGCCATGATATGGTATTTGACATTGAGCGTTTCGGCAAAAATTAATGAATTCGCCATTGCGGCCTTGGTTAAACCTTTTTTTCAATATTATTTCACAATTTGAATAAAAACTTAGGCGAGAAAAAAAAACAATAAATGCGCCCTAAATATGCCCTCATACATATATTCAAGGCGAATTCGGAGCAACAGCAAATTTATTGCTTTCAAGGTGAATCAATTATAGGGTGGTAGCATGGCGAAATAATTTACCAGGTGGTGGCAGTGGCGAATTTATTCATTTTTGCCGTTGCAGAAAATGTCAAACTCCATATATAAAAAATCAGCGAAAATTTTTTTTATATGAAGTTTGAAATTTTCTGCAACGGCGAAAATGAATGAAATTCGCTACTGCCACCACCTGGTAAATTTTTTCGCCATGGGTGGTAGCGATAGTGAATTCATTGATTTTTGCCGCTGCAGAAAATTGATTCATTCATACTGAGCAGAGTTGTTTTGATTAAATTTGAATTTTCTACCTCCTGATGACAGGTTATAGCAATAAGGAATTCAGTAATTCTCGCCGTTGCGCTAAATGTGAAGCTCTTTATGAAGAAAAAAAATCCATACCTATTTTCATATCGATAAATTTTGGCATTTAGTGAAACGGCGAAAATGAACAAACACACCATTGCTACCACGTTGTTATTAGCTCGTTCTGTTTTATAACTTATTCTTTATTTATTTTATTACGCTGCTTAAAAATTATGCCAAATTTAAATTTCTAAAGCTTAAAATTAGAAAATCGCTAAATTTTTGATATCGTGTTGTGTTTCCCAAACATTTTCTGTAATATTAAATCAATATTTTTCTTATAAATGTTGCCAGAAGGGCGTTGTGAATCATATAGTTTTAGGACAAGACAAAAAAGAATAAAAAAAAAACTGATAGATGAATTGATTTTTGTATTTTAAATAAAAGCCGGACCACATCACAATTTTATTGATCAGCGAATGTATCTAGTTTACGTAAATACCTCCTACTAATTCAACGCATTAGAGCAGCATTAAAAACTTTTGCAATTTGCCAACTCTGATTTAATTCACAGTGAAATGATAAAACGTTTGAATGTTCGATACCTATTCATGATTCATTACAAAACAGTACAAAACTCTAATAATTATGTCGCGACCGCTGTTTAAATATTTGCAAACAGTTAAATTGCTTACGTGGTCTCACTCGCCTTCAAATGAAATGGTTATCGGCTATAGACGGGAATCAATGAAAGATGACATTTAACTGACTGCCTGCTTTTTGGATGAACATTTGCAAATTTGAATATACGCTTAAATATGTAAATAATTTTTTTTTTAATCTCGTTTAGAGGTGCAGAAAGTCATTGATTTGTAATACAAAACGCAAAATTTTGGAATTTAGATCAATTTTCAAGGATACCGTTTACCCAAATTTTCTCTTCCAGGGAAAAATAGAATAGAAATTACAACCAATTAAAATAAAACCTAAGACTTGGCAGCACCTTTTTCATAATAGAAATTTGTAAAAAAAAATTTTTTTGCTTTGTAGCTTCATGAACGTTTAATGCAGACAAAGTCGTGGAGTTAATTTATTTATAAAATTATATCAGATAATAAATTATGGCCTGTGGAAATTTTACAAAATATTGACGTTTTAAACAATAAGAATTATAAGAAATATATTGATTTAACATTAATTCCCTTTATTATTATTTTAAACGCATCAACGTGTTATTATTATGAATAAATTAAAATATATTATTTTATTTTTAGCTTTTGTAAAATGATGATAAGAAAAGATGTAAATTTAAAAAAAATATAAATAAAAAGACTTTCTGGCTCCTTAGCAAAAGTAACTAAAAAAAAAGATGTTGAATAATTTTTAACGTGGCACACAACAACTGAAATCAATTAGAACACATTAAATAAATATATTTTTGTTGAATAATAAACTATAAATTATTGAAAAAAAAATAGCATCAATCTATTTGTTGTCTTAAAGAGATGATTGTTTTTATATAAAATAAGAAAAAATTTAATTTAAACTGTTTAAAAAAAGATTAAGTTTTTCTTATTATGTTTGTTATTCTTGCATCTACATTATCTTGAATTCGTTTAAAAAATAAATAAATAAATAAATAAAGTTTGCTTTAATCACACACAAATACTGTAAAATAAACGAGTTGTATCTGGTTGTATGTTAAAACAATGAGACACTCATTAAGAACGTGTCAATATTTGACGTAGTTTTTAATTGATTTTAAACGTTTTAATATGAAATAATTTTTTTTTATAACTTCTTCATTCGTATAATTGTTGTTGTTTCGTTGAATGTTAATATATTTACATTTAATAAGCATTTACTAGTGCAATAAACAATTAATATAATTATTGTTTAGTTAAACAAAATTTAGAGGATTTTTAATAAACGTTTAACTAGAATTTATATAGATTGACGTAGATTTTATGTAATTTTTCATTAATATTTATAACTTTACTGTTGAGATTATTTTTTAATTTGGGTTTTGTTTTTTGTTTACTTCATTTTATTTATTAGTTTGAAAAGTTATTCGAAAGTTTTCGAATTAATTTACATGACTAACAAAATACAGCGGTTGCTTTTAGGTAATTTTTTTTTTCCAATTTTAGTCTAAAATCGGCTAAACCGAATCTTATATACCCTTCACTATATATGTAAAAATAGTTTAAAGAAGTAACTCCATGAAAAAAAAACAGAGAATTAAAAAATAAGAAAAAATATTTTTTTACATAAAAATGTCACTGGCTCTTAAAGGGTTAAACATCAAAGTATTTTCTGAAAGATCTCTTCGAGATCTGTTAATGATACCCCTATTGACATCTTAAAAAATATGTTGCACAAACGTACTTTTCTATGAAAAGTTTAGGGGCCCGTAACTCGGAAAATATGGACGAGCGCCAATTTTTTCACTTGATTTTTTTTTCTAATTTTGCATCGCCTTTTCTGCTTTTTTGATTGGTGTTTTATCACTAAACTCGATTTGTTTTAAATGATATGGAAAAGCTAGAGGCAGGCGTGGTGTTTTTCTCGCTGCCTTGAAGGACATGCACCAATCTTGCTGATTTTCAATTGCAAAATTTTAAAAACTATGTCTGATCGAATGGCGTATTTAAATTTTCTCTTGCTTATCTTAAGCCTTGGCAAAGTTGAATTTAACCCGAGAGATTAATTAGTTGTTGTTGTTGTAACAGCTTTATTGCTGACAAGAGTTCTCTACTGAGAAAAAAACTTTCGGTTTGTACAGCTGTTGCTGGCTTGAAAATCTTTAGACGAGAAAGACTCGGGTCGTTCCGGATCGAAGATCTATTTATCTATTTGTGGGAACGACAGATTAATTAGTAAAAAACATTGCTGGCAACATTTTTTTCAACTGTAAAATGAACTGCACTTATTTCTTGGGGAAAACTAATTACTCTGACTAAACTTGCGAAAATTGTTAGCAGCTTTAATTATTCGGCTTAAAAAAATTCACAACTAGGATAGTGGTCCCCTACTAATAACTCGATTTAGGAGAAAGTTATAAATTTTTTTTATTGCCTTAAATTATGCAACATTTGGACTTTTTACTCTTTTATCCAGGGAATTAAGTCATGATTTAAATACTCATGAAAATCATCTCAGCAAGAGAAGAGTGATAGAAACTTGTACATACACAATTATCTACTAACACATTTGCAATAATTTTAAACTGAAACAGCGTTGCCGTTGTACTGCTTTTCTTATTAAATGAATTTTTTTTTTTTTTTTTTTTTTGGTAATGAAATCTAAGGTTTTATTTGTGTTTAATTAAATTTGATTAAAAAAAAATTGTAATTAACTCTGTTTCCGAAAATCAGGCAAAATTTCTATTATATTTAAAAAAAACGTCACTGGTAACGCTGTTTGCTACAGACATCAGACGTATAATATTTACATCATTTTTTTTTTTTTTTGTTTTCCCTTTAAGAACGTGATAGAAACTTTGTTCTACGCAGTGATGGATATTTCTATCATCAGGGATTGTCATGTGATGAATCTAATGATGGTCACGGTCACTGTTCTTGTAGAGATCGGACTGAAATTTATTATTTGTAAATTTACATTTTAAAACGTTTTTCTAATTTTTTATTTTAGTTTTGTTTTTGTTTAGTAAATAAAAGTGTTGCCGTCTTATGTTGCCTAAAATATGAAATAAAACCATTTAATATATTTTATAGAATTTACATTAAATTTTTATTTATTTAAAAACAATTCTTAAATGTAACCCTTAACGGAAAACCTAACTTTTTTGAAGGAGAAGCATAACTTGTTCTTGTCTTTCTCTGGCAACACTGGTTAGAACACAGGTTTTGTGAAAATACTTTTGTTTAATTTTTTTAGCTGGCAATAACATAATTTAACCAGAAAAAATCACCTGGATATTTTGATTTCATTAGTTCTTGTTGCAGCTTTAAAAAAAATAAAAATTTAATAACAACCGCAATATCAACTAAAATCGTTTAAATCATTAGAGATAGAAAGGATTGCTGGCAACGAAAGCAACAAAAATATGTATGAACAAGACATTTTCTAAATATTTGTTTGTCATGCGATTGATTGAGAAATGATCGGTACGTGATTGTGTAAATAGAGAAAAATAAAAACAATTTGTAAAACAAATTTGAAAAGTAAATCTCACAATTTTAACGAAACAATAATCAATTTTCTATTGAATGCAAAATGAGAATTTCAGTATTCAGTTATTTATTTAAAATTTAATTGTAATTAAATTTGTTTGTTTACACACAACGTTTTACTAACGTTTAAATTTACAAAAAGCAATGCAACAGTTTGGCAAGAATATTATTTATTTATTATTGAAATAGAAAACGTAGTACAGCTACAAATTCGTTATTATATTTTAATTGTTTCATGTCTACGCAGTGGGAGTAGAACGAGAACGTGTTATAAAATATAAAAAAAAAATAAATTTAAACAAAAAATAAATACCTTGGGCAGATGATAAGCTACTGTGTATTGTATTTGTACTACTAAGCGTAGTTGCAGCCGCTAATGGTGTATAGGTACCCTTTGGCGTATAAACAAATGTATGGGGTTCACTTTTTTTGCCGCTCGAAATAATCGCCACTTGTACGGTGACAGGTTTCATTATATTTTGATGTATATACGGTGGCACAGTGCATATTAAATGAGTCTATAAGAAAAGTAAAAAGAAATTAGTTTTTGAATTTTTTTTACTATTTTTAAAAAGAAAACTTGCTTGTTGTAAATATTCTTTATCTGGCAACACTGTCTGTTCCCACAATGCTCCTCCAATAATTGAAATATCATTTGCTGTGGCTACTGCCGCCTTGAGATCATCATCATTATTACCATTAAGACTTTCATAGGTTTCTTGAAATATCACGTGCGTATCTTTGAGAAAATTTTTACCGATTATAAATAATTCGAGGCCACCATCAACTGGGCAAGAGTTAAGAGATTTTTTGCATATTTCTGGTACACCCGGTGGTTGAGCTGTAACCAAACAATTATTATTGATATTTAATTCAAATATTTAATAAAGTTTGAAACACTTACTGCATATAATGGGATTTGAACAGACTTGTAGGGTTTCAACAGTGCCGTCATCATGTGTTAGTTGTGTGCGAAATACCATGCGACATCGTGTTGATTTCTTTTTATTCTTTTGTGCAAGATGTTCGGGAAAACGGTGTTCCACGTCTACATTGCGTTCCTAGAATCATTAAGAGAAATTATTTATTGAATCTTGATTTTGACATAATTAAATTTTGATTTCCTGAAAATTAAATTATTTAAATCTTTTCTCTGATCCCTACCGGGTAGAGCGTGTAGTTTATAAACGAACGAGTTCATTTAAACTATTCCATCGATTGAACTAAATGAACTAGTTCATACTTTTAAGTATACCTAGCTCATTTTTGAACTGTACTTTGTTTTTGAACTATCAGACAAGATGAACTAGAATCCATGTCTGCGTTTCCTTGTTAACATACCGACATGGTATTTCACTTATTAGTGCTGCCAAGCATTTTTTTTAACATTCGTTTTGGCAATGCTACAGTGTTGTTGCCATTACATTTTGAAAAGAACATTTAAACCAAAGGCCAGGATTCTCTATCATACACAAGCGTGCGATTTAATCACAAAAAAATCTGACAATATTCCGTTCTACTTTTAAAATCGTTTCAAAATGGCGTCGTACGTGCCACACTATTATGCAAAAAAGATGCAAAAAACAGATGCTTTTAATATTTTGTTGTTGCCTTCTCCTCATCTTAAAAAAATCAACTCTGATCGCATAGAAAAAATTCATTTTATGAATTATTTAAAAAGATTTTAAAATCGTACAGATCTGTCAAAAAATCTGTCACACACATACACTTTTAATCCACACAGATAGTACAACTGAGTATGACAGTCAATCCTGGCCTTTAAGAGATCTTTTAAACTAAAATTTTTACTAGTTTATTTTCAAATTTTTAACTAAAAAGAGCGATCACCAAATTGAACTATATGGCACAAGTCTAGTATTCAAATTGTTAAGTTTTAATTTAATCCATAGCAATAGTTATTGCGATTTTTATTTATAGGCGATTTAAAACGTCTAGGTTTTTTGAATTAAAAAAAATCTGGCAGCTTTTTCTATTTGTTTTTTTTATACTTGTATTCGTGTTCCAAACATTCTTTTTGACGATTTTTTAAAGTAAATGCAATAAAAATGGTCTTATTTTAAGGCACTTTAGATTAAAAATACTTCTTCCGTGTTTAGGTGTTTGCTAGCGGCAAACGATTAAGTAAGCTAAGTAAACTAAATATTAACTTACCTTAAGAATACCCACGCAATCACATGTTATGGTCATATCTTGCTCGGGCTTGAAATCAATTTCAATGACAACAGTGCCATCGACTTTCTTTTCATTACACTGTGTTGAATTTTTGCCTGCTACCTTGCAGGCTTGATAAAACATATGAGGAGCAACACGACCAATATCGGTGCCAATAAATACTTGTAGAGTAGTGGCCTTGTTGTAGCCAACCAATCTAACTATAGGAAAACCATTTCCACTACGATCTTTAACAGCCCCACGGCTACCTTCGGTTTGGTATCTTTAAATAAAACAACATTTTACTAAACACTTTCAGGTTAAGGCGTTTTCTTTTCTTGACAAATTACCTGGCTCTGTGCTGCTGTTCTGGTTGTGAAACAATTTCTAATTGTATGCGACCATTTGATGAGGTGGCCACACTATTTGGCGGAGTTGTCGGTTGCCTTTTATGTGCTACTCTGGTCATTCCTCTAGCACTAGCAGCAATAAATCTAAAACATAAATAAAATTAAGTTATTTTAGCATTTAAAAAATTATATTTTTAATTTAAAATATATAAATGACTTGTGAATGATTTAATGGCCATGATTTTGTTTAGGAAACATTTGAAAAAAAAATTAGAAACAAAGATTTGCGTTTAAAAATAGCCAAAAGTTTATTAGGTTATGTACATAACGATGTTAAAAATTAAGATTAATTTTTAACACATTTTTGATTTGGTAGACAGATATATGTACAATTATTGGGAAAATACAATTATAGGGTGCCCTAATAATTTTGAATTTTAAAACATCATTGTTTACAAAAAAAATTATAGACACAAATAGAAGAATCAGAATAAAATAATTAGAACACAATTTGAAACAAAATATTCTTACTTTGTGGTAATTAACTGAGCTACTGGCGAGCTGTGGGGATGTGCCTGTGGCTGTACCTGTAGCTGTGTAGCGGATCGTGTGCTGTCAACAATCATATTTGCCGTTGCTGTTGGCGTTATATTTTCAGCCGATACATTAGTACTGGCAACACTGGCTATTTTGCGTATGAATGCATCTTCACTACAGGCATCATCATTATCCAAATCAACCGGTATTGTTTCAATCTTTTTACGCTTTATACCGTAACCCATGTGATGGTGGTGGTGATGATTGTGACTTTGATTATTGTGGTGCTTATCAGAATGGGGTGACGTTGCCGACGAGCATGAAGAAGACGATGACGAAGAGGATGATGAAGATGATATTTGTTGATTTGATGTTTTAAGATTTTTACGATGTCTTCCGCCATAATTATCGTCAGAGTCATCGGTACAGAAATCTTCGTCTTCTGATTCTGTATTTTCAGTATCATCATTTAAGAAGGGTAATTTTTTAGCTGGTCTAGATCTATGATAAGGTTTGTTAATGTTTAATTTTAATTCTGAAGTAAATTTAGAAAAACTGATTTAAAATAAACTTTTTATATTTAAAATTTAAAAAAAAAACTTTTTTACTTGAGGTTTTATTTAATCAAATTTAGAGAAAAAATTTGCTGAAAATTTTAGGCAAATAGTCTTCTTGTTATTTATTAATAGTAATTTTATGCTTCATTGCTAAAAGTTTTAAGACGTAAATTCTAGCCTCTGCTTTTTACATTATTATCCTAAACCAGGTCTTGACTAGCAATTTTTTGTTTGTCATCTATCTCGCCAAGATAGCATATCGACGGTCTAAGCGAGAGAATTATTTTGTCTTAATAATAATCATGACAAAAAAAATTGCTAGTCAAGACGTAGTGTTAAAATGGCGCGACAAGAACACAGCAGTGAATAGCCTACAAATCAAGAGACTTGTGTCCAGAGAAACAAGTCGTGCGGCTCACAGCCGGCTGAAAGCCGACGCCGATTTTTTCTTAATAGTCGAACCGCCGCCGAGTAGTGGGGCTTGTCACGACTTGAAAATGTTAGCCGGCAATTTTAATTCTTTAAATTTTGTATATTTAAATTACTTTCAGCAAAGAAATATAATTTAAAATTTGAAGCTGTTATTTTAAATTGATTGAAATAGAATTTTATTTCTACAGAAAACAATGCATAACTTATTAAATGTATGTAAATAAAATAATTTAAATAATTTTTAAAATCTTGCGTCTTTATTTGTAACCTTTACTTCATCTAAAGTTTGTTTATTTTTGTTGTTCTTCTTCTTCCTAACACAATACACAAGAACTCCTTGATAGTCCGTTTTAGCCGACTTACAGCCGCCGCCGACAATTTTTTGCTTAGCCGTCGCCGCCGAGTTTTTATCACGACTTGTTTCTCTGCTTGTGTCAGATCGTTCAATTTAGTGAACGATGACTTTTATTTTGTACCTTTTTTAAACGAACTGTGAACGGAATAGCAGCATAAATGAGCTAAACAAAATATTGTAAACAAGATATTTTGTTTTTTAAACAGTTAAATATTTTTGGTTTAAATCATTTTTACATAAATAAATTTGAGTGTAAAAGCAACAACAAAATTTGTAATTTTATTATTCATCTACGTAGTACGTGTCGATGTGCGTGTTGTTTTTTTACTTCATTAGAGCGAAAATACATCTCTAAATACACTGAGGCGAAACAGCTTGAACTATAAAATAATTTTATTAAGTAAACAATTTTAAACGATGCACTACGGATCCAAAAACATTACGAAAAACGAATCAAATGATAATTCACTGTCATACACAATCCTAGGACTTAATCACTCAAAAATCTGACAGAATTCTTCCTGCTTTAAAAATCGTTTCAAATTAGCGTCGTGGGTTATGCAGAAAACAGATGATTTTTATGTTTTGTTATTTTTTCTTCTCATCAACTCTAATTGCATAGAGATTAAACGATTATAAAATCGCACAGATCTGTCAAAAAGTTTGCTCTCTGTTAATCAAGGCGATTTTATACAAGGTGGCAGCGCCGCTACAACAATATTTTAATAAAAAAGAAAAATAAATGAGCTTTTTAGTTACTTTGTTAGTATGCTTTTTTATCTAATTGATTGCAAAATTATTATGATTCCATTTTAAAGAATATCTAAAAACAAAACTTTTCTAATATAAAATTTACACTTTTGACAGCTGCTCTACACATAAAAAATCAAGTCGAATTAATTATAAGGTGATAGCGAAGGCGAATTAATTTTCGCCGCTAGCCCGAATGTCGAGCTGCATATAAGGAGTTTGATATTTAGGCTACCGGCGAAAATTAAATAAATTCGCTATCGGTGGCTGTGCCGAATTCTTTCATTTTCGCCGTTAATGGAAATGATAAACTTCATATAAAATTTGCGAACATGATTTTTTAGATATGGATTTTAACATTTCTAGGAACGGGGAAAAAGAATGAATTCGCTATTGCCACCACCTGGTAAATGATTTGGCCATCGCTACCACCTTATAATCGATTCGCCTTGTAACAAAGTTAAGTAAGAACAAGTAGTCAGCTGCCGCAGCAATGCCACCTGATAAAATTAATTCGGCTTGGTGTTACAGTGTTGATAACTTTGTTACTGGAAAAATAACAAAAAGAAATTTAAAGTTGTTTGCACAAAGACTTTTTCTAATCAGTGTTTGCATCTTCTTAATTATGCAGTTAAAAAAAAAACAAAAAACAATCTTAAAAAAAAAACCCAAAAACATTTAAAGATGCAGAAATAAAACGTTTATAAGTATGTGGCACGCTTATTAATTTTTATTTTTTTTTTCGTCACATGCGGACTTAGAAATGTTTCGTGGCATTTTAGTACACACACCCATATGTATATACAAACAAATACAAAAATTTTTTATATACGCATACATACCCACATTAATAAATATGAATATACATTAACATATCAATTTATTTTCAAACAGATTAATGAAAAATATATTTTATGAACTCTTAGAAAGAAATGTTCTCAATTATGTTGTACATACATTTGTAAATGTATGTGTGTATGAAAAAAAAACATTTAATTTATTGTAGGTCATGGTTAGATTAAAGCAAGTAAACAAACAAAAAAGCAACAACAAAATAAAAATTTTTGCAAAACAAAATCATTTAGTCGAGTTAAATTCATTTAATTCTAAATAAATTTGTTTGTAACAAAACGACGCGTCGTTGTCTATACGATGTGTGTATGTATGTACGCATGGTAGTATTATCTTATCAGTATGAATTGAGTTTTTTTCTGCTTTTTTTAATTTTAAAAATCAAACAAATTATCAACTATAATTTTACATGATAATTTTTGTAGTAGCAAAAACAGGCTTTACAAATATTTTTTTATTTTTTAAATGTTGTAGAAGTATTTGTGGTTAGAATTTTGAAAACATAAACACCAATGATAAGAAAATAAATTATTGTAGTTGTTTGTTTGTTTTTAAAAGAAGAGTTGTCAAAACAGTTTCATAAACCGGTTGTATAATATTTTGCTAAGTCCGTTTTCTTGCCTCGATTTATTTGATTTTCATTCACATCGCTGTATTCTATCGTCGGTCATAGGTTGACAACACTTAAAATGTTTTTTGTACTTTTCAGAAGACAGAAACAAAAACGTTATTACTCCGTTGCTAAACCGTGGTAGAAGTAAATAAAAAAACCTCAATTAGTAAAAGATATTTATTCTGGGATGATGTAAAGAAAACAAAATTATTAAAACTATTTTTCATTTAAAAAAATTAAAATAAAAAATAACCCGATTCGATTTTTTTTGCGAGTTAAGAGTTGTCAATCCAACCGACGATATGTTCTTAAAGGATTCTTAAATAATACAGTTTAATAGTTGTGTCAAAATTGTGTATTAGTTCGATTTCAAGTCTTCTATGACTTTAGAATTCTCGCCATAAAAATCTATAAATAAAATTTACATTATTTTATCACCCACTTCAGGTATTTTGTATCGTTTGCAAGTGGATTATTAAACGAAGTCTCCTAGTGTACTGCACTTTGAAACATGTTTTTAATAAAACTTGACTTGCATAATAATAATTTAAAAAACTTTAAACAAAACTTAATTATTAAATGAAATCGGCACTCAGTCTCCAGAATGTTTTTAATTGCCGCTGCAAAACAGCAAAAAAAATAAAGTAAATAATTCATTTATGACATAAACACAGAAGTATCAACAAATTATAACAAAATTAACTTTATAAAAAATAATAATATTTATAAATGTAATTAAAAGCAGACACCAAAATCTTTTGCTCTTTTTCTCTCGCTCAGCAAAATAATAATAATAATTTAATTTAATTGCTAGCATTTCGTGTGTTTAAAAATGTCAACTGTAAATTAGTATTGAAAACATCAACTTTTAATTTGAGTTTATTTTAAAATTGCTTTAGCTTTAAGCACTTTCGTCATGGCGAAATAATACTTGATCAAGGCGAATCGATTACCAGGTGGCAGCGTAGGCGAATTCATACCATATAAAAAAATTATACACATTTTTTATTTATAGAATTTGAAATTTCACGTTTTGGCGAAAGTAAAATTCTACAAATTTACAAAGTTTTGGCGGAAGTATTGATTCGCCTTATTATCAAATTTGAAATTCAGCGTTTCGGTGATAATTAATGAATTCGCCTTCGAGACCACCTAGTAGTGGCTCCTAACATGTCGAAATAATATACGGTGGGAGCGATGGCGAATTCGCTAATTTTCGCCGTTAGCCCGATGTCAAACTACATATGAAAAATAGCATACAGGTTTTTTATATATGGAGTTTGACAGTTAGGCTACCGGCGAAAATCAATGAATTCGCCATCACTTTCACTGTATATTTATTGTTAGGAGCGATTGCGAATTTATTGAATTTCGCCGGTAGCCTAACTGTCAAACACCATATATAAAAAATCCATTATAAAATCATGTACCAGTAGTGGCAGTGGCGAATTCATTCATCAAAATCAGCGAATATTTTTTTATATGAAGTTTGATATTTTCTGCAACGGCGAAAATGAATGAATTCGCCACCGCCACTACTGGTACATGATTTCGCCATGTGATAATCATTACAATAAAAATACGAAGTTTCATGGCAAACTCCATGTATAAAAAATCTGTAAATATTTTTTGTACATGGAGTTTGGCAGTTATGGTACCATGAAAAAAAAAATAATTCGCCGACGCTGCCACCTGGTAATTAAATCGTCTTGTATATAAATATAAAAAGGACTTTCTGGCAGTTATGTTACCAGAAAAAAAAATATTTTAATTCGCCTATGCTATTATTTGGTAATTGATTCGCCTTGTTAATGTATGTACGAGGGCTGCTCTATATATTTCTGGCCTAATAGTGAAAATGCGAATGTTTATAATCAAAAATGGTTTTATTGTTTTTCAAAGTATTCTCCAGCATGATTTATACTCTTTTGCATGCGCTCAAACCAGTTGTCGAAGCAATTTTTCCACTCCGATTGAGACACCTCTAAAACATGGTTTTTGAACACTTCAACAGATTCTTCTGGCGACGAAAATCGTTGACCACGCATTTTTTTCTTGCTGTGCGGAAACAAGAAGAAGTCATTAGGTGCCAAGTCAGGGCTGTACGGCGGATGACCCATTAATTCGACGTTTTGGCCGGTCAAAAACGCTGTGGTTTGAACCGATGTGTGAGAGCTCGCATTGTCACGGCGAACAATGGTTCGTCTTCTCTTGTTGGTTTTTCGAATTTCTCCGATGACTTCAGGCAAACGAATTGTAGTGTACCACACAGAAGTGACCGTCCTACGTTGCTCAAGCGGAACAGTCGCCACATGACCAGTTTTGCCGAAGAAACAGACGACCATTTGCTTTGAAGTGCTTCTTCCACGAACAACTTTCTTTGGATTTTGCTCGTCTTTGAAGACCCACACGGTCGATTGTTGTTTCGTTTTGGGCTCATACGCATAGATCCATGATTCGTCACCTGTGACGATCTTATAAACGTCTTTTGAAGCACCGCAATCGTATTTTTGCAACATTTCTTTGCACTAATCGACACGAGCCTTTTTTTGAGCGACTTTCAAATTGTGCGGGATCCAACCAGGTGTTCATGCAGTATCGAATGTATGCCGGTGGAAGAAATGTCCAAAGATGTCTCTATCTCTCGGTATGTCGCATGTCGATCTTGCATTATGAGTTCACGCACGGCATCAACGTTCTCTGGCACAACAGCCGTTTTTGGACGACCTTCACGGAATTCGTCTGTGAGCGAGCTTCGGCCACGATTAAATTCATTATACCAATTTTTCACAGTGCTATAGGATGGTGCTTCATCGCCATACAAAGATTTAAGTTCATCAATGCACTCTTGTCGTGATAATCCACGTCGAAAGTTGTGAAAAATGATGGCACGAAAATGTTCACGAGTTAATTCCATTTTTTTCTGTATTAATTTTTTCAAGTCACTGTAAACAACACAAATGATGGTCGTATGTCAAAACGTTTTGAGTACGATTATACTTAAAAATGACAAACTTTCCAATAGAAATGTCAGATTGCACTTGGCAGCACTCAGTATTGCCAGGCCAGAAATATATATAGCAGCCCTCGTATATGGCAACTCCTGCTTAACGTAAAGTACGCAAAAAATATTAACAAACAACACAAAATTTACAAGAGCTTTTTTTCTAAATAATTAAACGCTAATTATTTATTATTTGAAAAAAAAAAATCAAATAACAAGAGAAATTTAAAATAAATAAAAAACTACATTTAAGAGAATAAATCATTTATGCAAGCATTTACATACATACATCCATACATACATACATATTTCTTAATGTTATTTTCTTTTCAATTACAACAAAAAAGTCATTATGTTAATTTAATTCCCAAGCTATTGGATTCTTTATAATTGTTTTTCTGTTTTTTTTTATTACTTTTCATCCTAATTTATAAGAAAATTGTATTGATTCTTTGTGTTTTCTATACTTGCGTATTTAAATTATTTTTTTTTTTTTTTTTTTTGTTTTGTTGGTTTGCTAAAACATGCTTGTTTTCAACTTGTTTTTTATTTAGATTATTTGTTTTCTTTTTATTTACATATATTCAATTATACATATATAATTCAGTCAACATAATTGTTTTTTTTTTTTTGCTTATTTTTTATCGTCTCTCCTATATTTACTTTATAGTTTAGTACTTTTAAATTTAAAATAAATTCTTAAACTAAACTGCAATTTCGTTGTGGCTTTTCCTTTTTCTTAATATTTTTCTTATGAATTTTGAGACAAGATCTTTTATCTGGCCAAAATAATTATATTTTCATATATTTATGAGCAGATAATTAGCAATAAAATCCACAACTAAATTTTGATTTATCAAGCCAGATGGGGCCAGTGCAATTCACATTGTGATTTTAATTTTGCCTAGAAAATGATTATATAAAAGCTTTCGGTAAGTTGTCAGTAAGGTAGTTGTCGGCGGAAGAGATAGTCAACTGTGTGGTAAATATAAGTGACCGACGAGTTTCTTTACCCCTTCACCTAAATTCGCCACTGTTTACCGGTTAAGAAACAACAATCAATTGACTAATTAAAAATAAAAAAACATCCAAAAACCAAACCGAAAAAGTGAGAAAGATATAAAATATGGTGGCAAGCCTGTAGCATATTCCGATCGTTATACTTTTGATTTCGTATTCACGATTTTTTTAACCTCGTATTATTCATTTCCAAATGTTGTACAATGTACATATTTTAATTGAGGCTATGATAGTTCAAAGTGGAAATATAAATGACAAAAAACATTTCATCAACCATGTCATCAAGAAGTAAACATTAAGATAACAATTATCGCGCCTTTGCTTTTTTAACTCACTAAACTTCATTTTGTATGTTGCGTTTGCATCACTCTTTTTTTTAAACAAGAACAAACAATGACAAAACAAAAACAGTTGTGTGCAGTGTTACCAGATCTTACAAATTTTATAATACAAAATACTTTTTAAGAAATAAAAATTTCATTCTTGGAAAATTCATTCAAAATTCTTAACATTAAATAATATAAAGATTTAATAAAGTTAAATACTGATTTTAAAAACGTAGCGAAAATTGTCTAATTTTAAATTTGATAAATAAGCGTTTAAACTCGGGAATTTTAATTACGATTTTTAAAATTATTTATTAAGTACGAGGAAAAGTCAATTAACCTGTAGTAATCTTAGTGCCTGCCACCTTTAATAATTTAATACAACATGCAAATCCAAAAAAAATTAAAAATTTTAATTTTTGTTTCTTTAAGTCTCAACAATTCTAGAATTCGTTAAAATAAAGCAAACATTAAGTATCCAAATAAAACTCAAAATTATTTACAAAGTTGTTTTGTAAAAAAATTATAACAAAAAAAAAAAAACTATTTACAATGTGCGAAAAGTTAAAGTAGTTGAACAACAACGACAACAACACTAAATAAAATTTTATAATAATTTCTATATTTTTCAACTTGTAGTTAATAAAAAACAAACATATTTATTTTAATCATAAACTTTAATTTCGCCACAATAAAAGCAAATGAAAAAAAAAATTGATTTTATTTTGAAAATAAAAAACAAATTAACAATGAGCGTGAATAATTTTAACAAGAGAAATGAAAGAAACGATCACTTAAACTTAAAAACAGAAAATAATTCTTAACTACACAAAAATTTCAATTGAAATAGAAAAAATTCTGGGCTTTAATAACAACTATAGTTCTAGTTGAGTGTTGCCAACAAAGATTTTTTTGATTGAGTTACTCAACTTTGCATTAAAAAAACGCAATTAGCATAAAAATATTCACAACTTTGTCAGAAAAAAAAGCGCAGCTTCTGGAAATTCGTTTTGAATTTTTAATATATAATATTTTCATTAGCGCTTAAGAAATAGCTGAGAATCAAATTATTTTATTAATTTAACTAAACCTATACATCCGAAATCTGTTACAGTGTATCAAAAGCTTTGAATTTAATTCGATGTTACCAGATTCGGTATCCAGAAATTGGGAACGTACAAAGGAGCAGAAAGAAGAAGTTTTCCAAAAAATGTTAAACGCGATAAGACGGATAATAAACAAGGATGAATAAGAGAACTCTGGTTTATATAATTTCTTCGATCGGATAAAGTTGTGGCAGGAACTTGTCCTAAACCTTTTCATGGCCATCCTGATGTCATTATTCGCCAATGATTTAAGTAGTCATTGAAGAAGAAGCAAGAAATGGAGAATATTTTTCAAATTTTATGAGCCAGTTAATCAACAAAAAACCCTGCCTGCGACTTATTACACATTTCAAACTTTAAGAAATGTCTTGAAGGAAAAATATTTAAAGCGTATGGGGGTCTTCAATATTTTTTTCATTTTATTCCATTTCAGTTTGGGATTTTTCAAATTAAATGTAAATCTCAAAATCAATTGAAATTATATGTGCAGTTAAATGGAATTGAAAATAAAATTTATAATAAAACTTAATTTCGATGTGATTGCATGAAATGTAACTCACCTGGAGGCTGGTATCGCTCTGATCAAATGTTGTTGAGGTGAATGTTGAAGACCTGATGATGACGACGAGGAAGATGTTGATGTTAAACCATTTTGTGATAGAAGATGACTACTTTGATGATTATTTAATGAAGAGGAGGAGTTTGATATATTTGTACTTAAATTGGGTCTACTGGTTTGTTGCAGTTGTTGTTGCTGCTGTTGTTGACCAACCTGCTGTTGTTGTTGTTGTTGTTGTTGTTGAATTTCAACATGTTGATCGAAACCAAAACCACTATCGTTTGAATTATCACAGGGTGGTGGATGTGGTCGTATCGGAAAACGTTTACCGGGCACCATTTTGCCAGGACCAATCTAAAGTCGATAAAGTATTCATATTAGTTTTCAAAATCTATTCTGATTAAGTCTTGCAATTAAATTTAATTCTAAAACGGATTATATGCAAAACCTTTTGACCATTTAAATATTTTTATTATTTTTTAAATTTTTTCTCATTAACTTAACATTTAAAGGGTAAAAAGGCATTTCCTTATTAAACTGTTCGCATGTAATTATAATAACTCTGCTACATTAATTTTTAGTGCAGTTAATAACATGAATTTTATAGCAATTTTAATTTAGTTATAACATTTAAAACAATTTAATTGGAGGCGATATTAACCATTCAACTTAAACAATTTTAAAATTAAAGTAACAGTCAAGTCTAGTAAATGACGACATTAATATTTACTTTTTAACAAGAGAAAAAAAGTACAACTATTTGTTACCATTTAATGCAACTGTGAGAAAACTTTTATTTACGTAACGGGGTTTCAAGGTTAATGTCAGACATAAAATATTGTTACGTAAATTACTTCCGTAAGAATTGACTCAATTGTTTGTCTTTGTATCTGTGTTTTTTATGAAACCTAAGAAATTAAGAAGTAAACAAAAAGGATTGAAAAACAACATCAAGTTTCGTGGTTCATAACCTCTGCTTCGTTTAGAACAAAAAAAAAAGCTGTTATATGCTACTAAAAGCATAACCGAAGTTTGTTATCTCTGAACATAATACAAGAGCAAGTCAATATTAGCCATCTCTTTTGTTTGGCGTGCTGTCAATATAAAAAATGTTTATAGTTCATACAAAATTAAGATATGGCAATGCTAAAAAACGGAAATTCGCTCAGTTATGTTGATTTATTTTTTTATACACTTTAAGAAATTTT
This sequence comes from Cistogaster globosa, assembly GCA_937654795.1. Taxonomy (NCBI): domain Eukaryota; kingdom Metazoa; phylum Arthropoda; class Insecta; order Diptera; family Tachinidae; genus Cistogaster; species Cistogaster globosa. The sequence goes on along the minus strand of OW569406.1, from coordinate 117,599,663 downwards.
CACAATAAATTTAAAAAGTTAAATAATTGTAAACCAAATTTAAATAATAAATAAATAAAAACGTCATTTCTTATCAAAAAAGTGGTTCCAAATAATGTTTTACGGATGGAGAAAACGGTAATTCCGTCCACGAAATTAAAATTGGTTTCATTTCATTTTTTTTGAAGCAACGAAATATAAATCGAATTCTCTTAGCAATAATAAAAATAAAAAACCAATTAAAGGGAGACAAATTATCGTAAGGCCTTACCCCACGTCTCCACTAGCCCTCAAATTGAACAAGACATGCACAAAACGCCGGCAGAACAACAATATTGACTTGTTCATGCTCTTGTATGTGGCGAAAACGTGTCGATGTTCATGTTCTGTATGAATATATTTTTCTCTTTGTCGTCTGGGTTGTTTCAATGTTTTTAAAAAGAGAATGTTCGCATTGTTGATCAATAGATGGCGTTAATTCGAACTAGAGAAATCATACTAAAAGTCATATTTGATGGCGAACATCATTGCTCAGACAAATGTTCGGCCAACGATGGTTGCACATGAACGAAACATTAACATTGGGTGTCCACATTAGCCCAATTCATGTGCGGTATGATGTCCACAATGAGTTGATGGCTCGTGGAGACGTAGGGTTAAATGCGTCATGTCTTACAATCTTATGGCTTTAAGCCAACTACTAGACAGTGACTAAAAAGAAATGAAGAAAACGTAGCCGGCGTTGTGGCCGGCAAGAATGGTCGCCAAATGAAAGAAATTTAGCGGCGGCATCGTTTCACGAAACTCGGTAATTCTCAATCATATTTTTAGGAGCTACACGTTTTTAATTAACGTTAACACTCGAGATGACATTGCGGAGTATTGGACCGCCGTGTCAAGTTAAACCGTGGCGATCATTTCATTAAATAAAGCCTGTTGGTTTTTAATGACGTCTACGAAGTTTTTAAAAAAAAGATCTCATTCAGATTGACTAAATACTTTCTAAACTTAATTTAATAAATTGCTGTTGTTTCCTCACCTCAAATCAGCCGTGTTTAATTTCTATCTAAAAAAATAAACTTATAATCGTGCGTAATGATCAAAAATGCACTAAAACTTAATTTTTAATATACGCTGTTAAATAAACCTGTTACCGATATAATTAAACAATTCCTGAGTCAATTAACTAAAAAGTATTAAGTTAAAATTTTTACTTACCCTTGAAACTGAATGCAATTTACCGGGGAAAGCTTTGCCCGGATGTCTTTTTGATGGTGTTCGAAAACCTTTACGATGTATACGCGGACTCATTGTGGACATGGTAGACATGGTGGTACGCATACCTGCAAATAATTACAACAAAAAACAAACAAATTAATTTAAAAAAATTATGACTTTAAGGTATATTTCACCATTAATTAATTAATAAATAAATAGTTGAAGAAACAAAAATTTTAAAACTACGATAATGTTCGAGGACATTTATGTATTTTGAAATATTTTCTTAATTAAATGCATTAAGAATGCATTTCAACGCTTTTGTTACATTTTGTTGTATTCTTTTACATTTTGATTTGAAGCGTGATTTAAATTGCCCTCAACAAAAAATAAAATAAACTTTTGTATTCAATAGCTGAAGCTGCTGATAAAGCCAAAAGTCCAATGCCCTCTTCTCATACAACATGCATACAATACAATAACAGCAACAGTTTAAGGCAGACAATATTAAATTGACAGCAACAACAACAAGAGCAGCAATATTTTAATTCTCTTACGATAATACGAATGCAGCTACAGTAGCGGACAAAAAAATTTATAGATTAAAATTATTTTTGTGCCATTTGACATATGAAACTAAAAATATTCAAGCCAGATTGAAACGTGGTTGCGAGGTGCGCTGCAGCGTGCAGATTGCACCATCTAAGCGCCAGCAGCAGAAAATAATTTTCGCTTTTCATTTTAATTATAAAGTTTAAACATTCCCAATAAATCTACTTTACAAATTGTGGAAATAATCAAAAAAAAAAAATATTTAATTCCGAACAGTTTTCACTTTATTTAAACTTTCATTTTTTATTCTCATATAAATTAAAAACTAAATGAACTGATTCAAATTTAAACTTTCCATTGTCAATGTAGTGTTGCCATTTCAACACATATTTTAATACATTTGTATTAAAAAATCATTATGGCAATACTGCAGTTGTTGTCATCATATTTGCGGACATTTAAATATTGGTTCGCAGAGCTGAACTAGTTCATTTATGAATTAAAATATTCGCAAGCAAACAATCTCAGAGATGCCAGACAGTTCATGATAAAACAAATATCGACTAACTCAGTTTTTAAGCATGTTTTCATAAAAAATATGTTGCTTTTACGAAACATTATTTTATAATATTTGTATGGCATTTCTTCGTTTAGCATCAATAAATTTCGTTAAATTTGATTTTATTTTAAGAAAAGCATTCCCATTTCATCTATATTTTTCAGTAAGGGCCTCAAATATTTGAAGTCTACAAATTATAAATTTACATACAAAAACTTCTCGGGTCCGCTACTTCAAAAATATTAGTTGGTGCCAACTCTTAAGTTTAAATTAAAAATAATACCTGTCTTGTTGGAATTTAATGTTTAAACATTCAATTGTTTTAAGCAATTTTTATCCACGAAAAACAAACTTCTTATCAATTTGTTTATGGTGGCATCACAATCGCACCATTTATCAGTTAAAAGTTTACGGCAACAATAATTTAATAAAACTTATTAACAAACAAAAACAGTCTGTTTGTCTAAAGGTGCGGTCAGATTAGTCAAATATTTGAATCAGAAAAGCGTAACCACTATTAATTTTTAAATGATTATTAAATCTTTTCTGACACTTTACTCACCCATTACGAATGAGAATTAATAGTATAATAAATGTGATATCTTATCCGTTTATTGAGTAGGATCCTATATTTCTTAATAAGTATTTAAGAAGAACAAAAATGTTTTTTCATTATTTAGTAGTTACGTCTTTTTTGCTCAAATATTTGACTAAGCTGAACGCACATAAAGGCAGTTAATTTTTTTTTTAATTTCATCTTATCTATAGTAGTTAGCGACATAATAATGTGGACTAACTAATTTTATAGCAGAATCCACTCCCGGATACTCAGATATTATTTTGATTACTTTTATTTTAAATTTACATATAATTATTTCTTCGATATTTAACTCACAGAAATTTAAACTTTTGAACTTTACCCTACAAAACATAATGTTTCTCTTAAACACTCGTAAATCATAAATCATCTATTTTTTAGCTGGGATATACGCGATCTTTTGATTAAAACTTTCACCAAAATTTTGAAAAGCTCTTCTAAATTGTGTTGAGCGGAATTGAACTTTTACTTAGAAAAAATGATCTGAAAAAAAATACCAAGAAATAACCTATTCAGAAATTGAGTTTTTTACGTTCTGTATGACAAGTGGCAACGTCTTTTCCGCATCAATATCGTAAGAAAGATCTCTTTTATCGTGCCACGATATCGAGCTCCAGTTACTATAGCAATTCGAGAGCTTTCAAGAATTATGGTGAAATAACTTTAGCCCAAAATCGGGACAAATGAAAACATCCACCACAATTTTAAAGTTGTACTAAATTTCGTTGAGCCGGATTGAGCTTCGACTTGATCCTAAGATCTGAAGAAAATATAGACTACACGATTAAGAAATATCCCATGCAGGAATGGAGTGTTTTCACGTTCTGTATGACAAGTGGCAACGTCTTTTCCGCATCAATATCATTTAATTTAGTCAGAAAAATCCCTTTCGTTCCACGATATCGAGTTCCAGTTACTATAGCAATTTGAGAGTTTTCAAGAATTATGGTGAAATAACTTCAGCCCAAAATCGGGACAAATCAGTGATACGTTGTAAATGAATCTGTTTTTCAATAACGAAATTATGTATGAATTCTGTGATTTTTGGTTGGCTTCGAAAAAGAAACACAGAACAATTTGGTTACAGGAAAGGAACAATGGTTATGTATCAGCATGACTAAATATAAAAAATCCATGTGACAACGATAACATAATAAAGTATACGGCACCATATTATCCAACCCTGCAGATTTTTTTAACTTGTGTTTAATCTGGTAACTGCAATTACAGTTTTATGCAACAACACCACCAAACTCTCTAAAGCTATTCACAGTAAAATGTTAGTTTTGATTGTTTGGCCGCCAATATTAAGCAAAAGAATGGAAATTTATTACACAAAAAAAATAAATAAATAAATAAAAAATTAAAGTATTTCTTGCAAAATAAAAATAAAAATTTGCTTTTTTATTATATTTTAAACAAGGACAATTGGTGAAGTATAGTTGTTTATTAAAAATGTCTCCATTTAATATTCGTCGTCTAAATTATGAATTATCAACGTTATTATTTACTTAAACTTATTTTGAAATTATAATTATTTCTAAGAAAACAAGCCCACAATTAACTAAACTTTATTATTATTTTATTTGCAAAAAAATATATTTATTTTAAAAATAATTAAAATAATTTATGAACTAAATCCTTTAACGTTTATCAATGTTTAAACAATATTATTTTATTGTCACACGACACGTGCTACTTATAAAAATCATTTCATAAAAATCCAAATGTGCTAAATTGTTAAAGAAATAATAAAGAAAATAGCAACAAAAAAACAGAAATCATAACATTTAACTTTAATTTATTTAACAGTTCTAGCAGTTAAAGCAATAAAATGTTGATAAAATCACACTGTAGACACAATTAAAAGAATTATTTTAAAGATTTATGTTTGAAAGAGAAATAAATTAAGAATAATTTACTGAAAACATAAAAGTAAGCAAATAAGTGAATTTGCATTTTTTCTTCTTCATTATTGTTGTTGTTTTTAACCTCTGACAACTTTTTTGTATAAAAGCTATTTGAATCATTTTATGATTTCCTTATTAACCAACAACATTAAAATAATCATAATCTTTGTTTATTAAAATGTTTTTGTTAAATATTTTATTTAATTAAAATCTGTTTGAGATAAATTTACAAATGCGGATGAAAATTTGTATAAATTTTTTTAAGAAAATAATCTTTTACAATGCAGTTTAACCAATGGGGTTTTTTTTATTTATTTTCGTCGTTCCGGACATTTAGAATTGGCATGTGTTTTCTTGATTTTTTTTTTTGTTGCTGCAAACAGTGTTTCCGCATAGACATTTCAGGACAGAAAGTTTGGACATGCATTATAAACGCCAAAAATTTTAAGAACATTTAAATACTGCCGTTTTGAAATAAACTTTTCGTTGTTAAAAACAAATTGAAACTAAGCAATTAAACGTTATTATTGCTTTTGGTGAGAAGAGAAATTGGTTTAAAAAAAACATTATTTTTATATTTCTCCAAGTGACGTCAAAAATTTTTAAAAAGATTTTCTTTAATTATTGTAAAAAAAACACACTCATTTTGTGTTTAAAAATTATTTTAGCAACGTGATTCACACAATTTCAAATAATAAATTACCTACGAAAAATTCATAGGAAAGTTAAAAAACTAAAAACGTTGCTATCTTCTAGTCCGGAACGACTTAGTTCCGTTGAATGAACCCCTAAAAGGAACGGTTCAGACTTTTACTAAGTCCACATTCAAACAGGCAAATTTTACTTTGACAATGTTTTGTTAATTTTTTTTTTAAACTTTGTTTTGTGTTCAGAAACACAAAGTTTTCCTTTACAAATTTTGTTTCCTTCTGTGTGATCGTTGTTAATTTTTGGACTTTTTGCATTTGATGCTTAAGCACAAAAATATATGTGTATACATATACACAACTGTGTACAATCAACGAACGAAAAACAAAGCAACTTTGCGAGTACATCAAAGTCTATACTGCTTATCATTCTTTCTCCCTCTCTCCCACATAAAATCAAAACTTTGCAAAGTAAACCTTCCTTTTGTATATGGGGTGTAAGTTTGCTTATGATTTTTTATTGTGCTATTTAAATCTTGCAAATCTGCTACATAAATCCGTTATTTCTTATTTGAATATTGTTTTTGCAAGAAACAAAAATATTTAAAGCATTTCTTTAACAAATCCAAATCGCTCATTTAGGTTTCAATATAAAAACAGTTATTGTACTCTTTTTGTCATGTCGAAAAGGTTTTGCTCAACTCTACTTTTTATTTCTGCAATGTGTGCTATCAACTTTAGATGGATGAATTTGTCAGTTAGAAGAGATGCCAACTATTGAATAAATAATAAAAAAAAGTTACCAGAGCATACAAATTTTTTTAAGCTAAATGAGCGTTGAAAATTTTATTTAAAGTGTTAGAAGTTATTAAGTGCCAGTTCTTTAGCATTAAATAATATGAAAGTATTGAAAATACTTCCATGTGCATGCATGGACTTTCAATCATGCTTAATGTGCAAGATATACGTTTTAATAAACTTTTTAATATGATGATCTATAATAAAAATCTAAATATTTAAAAAATCAATATCAAGGTCTTTATTTTCACACTTTTTTTTAGTCAAAATTAAAGAAATGATAATTAAACGTTTTACCTTGAATAGATTCTAGTGGTGTTAATTTATTAAGAAAAACATAAACAAGATATAAAAATTTCATGTTAACGTAGCAATGATATTATCAAAAATTTTTAAAATGCCCATAAAAATACATTTAGATATTTAGCCACTTCGCGATCCCTTTGTAATGTTGTTGTATGAGTTTTATTATTTTGTAATAAAAAAAAATCGAGCTGTTTGTTATGTTTTTTAATAACAAAGATTTTTCTAATAGTCATTATATTTTTTTATAAATGCTATCGATAAAATACAATAAGTATTGTAAGGTAACAACTTTATATATTATGTTATATCTATCAATAATCGTAATAGTATTTTGTGAATTTTTTAATAGACTCCATTATTACCATTCCGAAAAAAATTTTTTCGGATATAGAATTTTTTTATTTAACAAAAGTAAACAAAAAAATATATTTAAATAAATTTTGCTCTGACCTCTTTTCGCCCATTTAAATTAAAGTATAAAAACCATAAAAAATCTTTTGCGATTTTATTTTCTTTAACATTATTTCTTTTTATCGATTTTTATTTATTTATTTCTCATTGTTTTTGTATTATCAGATATACGAAATTATGGGCGTTTTTTTTTTACTTAAATAAATAAAAAAAAAATAAATATTTATTAACAAATTTTTTATATAAAATTTTATGGGACTATTTACTGCTGTTGTTTATTGCCGCATTTATCGAAAAATGATCAAAAGAAATTGTTTATCCCTACCATTTACAAAGAAAAAAAAAGTGCAAAGTTAATTTGTTGAAAACTGTTTAAATTTAAGAGAAAATTGTTAAAACAAATGAACAACCTCAAATAATTAAAAGCAAATATTGCCGGGATTAAAATAAGTGCGACAAAAAAATATTAAAATGTTACAATTATAACGTACTATTGATTTTAATAATACAAATTTATTAAAGAGAAAAAATTTAAAAGCAAATTAGGGTTTCCTTTTTAATATATACTACAGTTAGCCTTGTGGTCAAAATTCGAATAAGTTTTTTATTGAACGCTTTTTAAACTTTGTTTATTTTATTTACACACTCATAATTTAAATGTGTATTTTTTGAATGTGTCGTAGTAGCAATTTAAGAAGTAATTTATTTCTTAAATAATAAGCCGATATAAAGCTCGACAATATCTACAAACATGTGAAAGAATAAACAAAATCGTTTGACAAGCAGAGGAAAAAAAGGATGCCGAAGTTTTGTGTTTATCTATTAGTGTACAAAAAATATATCATTTGGTTTTCGTTACCTTTTTAAGCAACCCTGCAAAAAAACAATTGTGTGTAATCTATTCGCGATGAATGATAGTAATAAAGAGCAAGATTTGTCAGGGATGTTTAAAGAAAATTGAGACAGAGTATGAATGTGTATCAAATAAGTTAGAATTGGCCTGTAACGGTTGATTTTTTTTTTTTTTTTTTTTTTTTTTTTTGTTAAAAACTCTCTTGATCTCTTTTTGCTTTGTTTAATAATGTAGGGTGAAAATATATTTCATTCTTACATTTTTACATGACCTTGATACGCAAAACGAAAAGAAGACAAGGGAGGCATAAACAACAACAATATGCGTGTGTTACGATCCATTACAGTACTTTCGGCTAACTAGGCCCAAGAATCAACGCCCATGTAAATAATATATATATATATATATATATATTTTTATTATTTTCTTACTTTTCTCTTTTCAATAAAAAATTATTTTTTATCTTTTTTAAAGTAATAACGAAACAAATAATATAAACGGATAATAAAGATATAAAAAAGCAGATAATGACATAAGGTTAAAAAACCTATAAATACAAACAATAACTGAAATGATTTTTTTTTAACTGTAACTGCTAACTATTCAAAATACATATAAGGGGTCCGCCAAATATATTTTTTTTTTGAAAACGCTATAAAAAACGCATTGGATCAGGTGGCTTCATCTCCTGAACCAACTGGACTTTATATGGCGTCAATGTCTTCGAATTGCTCAATTGTTAAGAACGACGGTGAATTGATGTTGATGGCGCTTCACGCTTTCACTTTCTGCCACAGCAGCAATATTCACCGTAGTACGCACTGTTTTTGGCTTTTCACGCTTTGGTTTATCGATGAGGATGCCAGTTTATTTCACTTTTTTTACAAGATAACGAACATACGGAGCTGACGGTACTTCTCTTCTTCCAAAATCCGTAAGCAATTTTCACACAAATTCTACATCATGATTTTCAAAGTAACGTCGCAATATTTTCCAGAGTTGTTCAAGCGTACTCACAACCACATTCATTCAGCGGAAGGATAAAACCAATTATTAGCAGTAAAAAGTTTTTCTGAAATGTATAACTCTTCAACCGACTTAAAAAAAAGAAGGATGTTATCAATTCTTGTGAATGTTGCTTTTTATAATGTTTGTGCCCACAGAATTCAGTCATTTCTGAACTAATTTTGAAAATTTTTTCTTTATTTGAAAAGTGATGTTAACATATTGGTCTTGTTTTAAAAACAGTTCATAAAATTAAAAATTAAAGGGTGTTCCCATGCAACATACATGTTTTTTACGTCCAATATGAACCGCAAGGGGCTCCACTTATAATAAAAATAAACTGAGTATCACTTTAGCTTCCAATGGCAAAAAAGTACAAAAATAAAACTAAAAATTAAAGGGTGTCCTTATAGGTAACATAAATGGAACTATATGAGCCCACCTTTTAAACCTTAATAGCGACGCAGGCAGAATGTCGATTGCTATGATCGCTATAGTTACAAGAATCAAAATTAAAAATTAAAGGGTTTCCCAATAGTTTATTTAATTTGATGTATACGGCTATACTTTTCAACAGTTGTAGACAGAGGATTAAAATTTACAAAGAAGCTGTATGGTTAACTCCGCTAGAGAGCGCCCCTGTAATTAAAAATTAACAAGGAGCTGTAGTACTAAGTCCGCTATTAGAAGCAGATGGTACATACAGGTGTTCTAATGGTTAATCTCATTTGATCTATTATGTGACATAAAAATAGAAATTTTTGGAATAAAATCAGAAAATACAAAAAATGAACTTCTCAAAAATTGTTTTTATCTGATTTTTTTTATATATAAATTATAAGCGTTACTAAATTTTGTGTGCTGCCGAACACATATAAATGTTTGTGTTATTTATATTTATTTGTTACACGAACACGTGTTCGGCAAGAAAGAACATGTGTTGTGTACTCAAAAAACATTCATGTACATATTTGATTGATGTACGATTTTTGATATACGGATACTAGAATTGTATAGTTCATAAACGAACTAGTTCATTTAAACGACTAAAGGAACTAGTTAATACAAATAGTTCATTTTTAAACTATACTTTGTTTTTAAACTATAGACAAGATGAACTAGAATTCATGTCTGTGTTTTCTTGTTGACTATTACCGACATGAAATCAGTGCTGCCACGCCCTTAATTCAACATTCATTATGGCAATGCTACGGTGTTGTTGCCATCATATTTTGAAAAGAACATTTAAACTAAAAGAGCTTTTGAACTAAGGAAATCGTTTAAACTGAAAGTTGAAAAGTACGAACAATACGTCAACAGAACATTTGAACTAAGAGAGTTTTTGAACTAAAGATAGCCTTTGAACTAAATTTTGAACTAGTTCATTTTCAAACTCTGAACTAAAAAAAACTATAACTAAATTGAACTATATGACACAAGTCACACACATATTTTGACAGTGCGTTAGAAAGTGAGTTTTCTGCTTCTTATTATTTTTGTTTTTTTTGTTGCTAAAAAGTAATGACAATTAAATTATTTCGGAGTGATCTGGCAGCTTTACCTCCTTTATATTTCTATATAGTGGGTTTTCTTAAATAACATAATTTAAAATAACTATATAAGACACAAAGCAAACGGTTTGTCTGCAACTATTTTAAACAATCGAACGATTCACTTGCAATACAATCTGATGGAGTTCTATCGTATATGTTTTAAAGTGGCACACAATGCCACAAAAAAGGGATGCCATTCAAAATGCAATTCGAAAAAAAAAACCTATTCATTTCTGTAAATTGTTAATCGGTTATTTTTGTTATAAATTCTAAATCTCCATTAACGAAGATAAAAAAATACAAAAATTTGATTTTGGATTATTTTTGGTTTTATTGTTTTTTGTCTGTGGAAATTTTAAAACAGTTGAAATGAAAGAAATAATATACAGCCCAATTATAAACAAAAATTCTTGCGAGTTTTCTTACTTTTCCGTTTTCTCATTTTATAAATTTGTTCCCCTATTTATTGCCGGCGGAAAGTAAAAAAAAAAAATACGGGGAAAAAGTAGGTATTATGAAAGAGAAATAATCTGTTAAACAGCAAATTGCTCCCTTTAAATTATGGTGATGCCACGCTTTTATTTTTTTGTTTCCACGGAATTCATAATTGAAGGAATTTTTTCTCGAAAAAATGATTTGACTGATAATGATCTGGAAAAATGAAAAGTAGCACAAATATTTAAACTTCTTATTCGTTTTGCAATTCTTACTAATGTTTTGCACAGTACTGTTACATTATGTTTAATTTTTAAAATTTTTGTTATTTCAATCAAATTTACTGTTTAAAGTTCAGTGGCAGCAGAAAACGCTATAAATACGATAATCTGAACTGTAATTGTTATATGATAATTAAATCACACAAAATTAATTATCAGGAAAAAAATGTTTTTGTTTTTAAAGTATTTTTCTCTTTTATAACTCATTACGTTTATTTTGAATGATAGATAATACTGATGATGGGTGTCAGTTTAAGTTCTTTTGAAAGTGATGATGAAAAAACAAAAAACTATATAAACTCCAGACATTTATTTAATAGCATTTGCAAATAATGAAACAAATAATAGAAATAAATAAATAAATAAAAGTACAAATCTATTAACACAATCCCGTGTACATTTTATTTCAATTGTAAATATTTACTTTCAAATATTATTTTATTCATTTTAAACTCTTTGTTTAAATTAGAGGTCTGCATCGAGTAAGTTTTTGTTGTACATGTGAAGCGTTTTCCTTTTCCGAATACAGTACATACAAACATAGCTGAGTACCGAAATATATCATACAATTTTGAGTTTGCGAAGTGTTCTTACACGAACGCAGCCGATTAACTAGTAAATTTTCAGTTAATTTTTTAAGTGTAGGTAGCTACCGCCACATTTAAAACATGCAATTTTTCATTTTCGATTGTAATTAAAATGTAGTGCACTGCCCACCTCCTTAGGCGTTTTTTAATCTTTTGGGCAATCTGGCTCCCCTACTCACATACGTTTTCATTTGTTTTCTACAGCAGTGTTACCAATTGATTATTTTTCCATCCGGTACTAACTAACTAACTGTGGAATATATTTTTATTTGCATTTTACCGTATTAACAGAGAGATATACTACGTTTATACGCACTTCTCATTCGCAAATAAAAATATTGTGAATAGAAAATTTTGCGGCATAAACGGTGAATTAATTTCTTATTTACGAATAGCATACTCACAAAAACAATTCCTGATTAACGGCACTGTGTATTTGCAAAAAAGGTATTAAATGCTGCCATACTTTTTTTTGTTTAAGTGGTTTTGCCTATTAGGCCTTATACAAGTTGAAAAAAGTTACATTTCGAGGATTAAAAATTATGGTTTAAAAAGAAACAAAAATTGTTAATAAATAATTTTAGAATATAAAAAATTGAGCGAAAAGTATTTTGGCGAGTATAATTATAAGATTCTCAAATGTTTTCTATCGACATTTTACCAGTAAAATATAAAATTGCTATCAGGTACCTATAAAATGTCAAAAATATTCTTCCCGTCCCGTATAAACAGTGAGTTAAATAATGAGAAATAATTTTTATTTGCTAAAAGGGTACGTATAAACGTAGTGAGATAGTCAATTGCCAGTAATTTGTAAGTAGTATTAGTAGGAGTTGAGTTGGTGACCAGGCTTGCCATATTTTCCGACTTTTTTACCTCAAAATTATTAAAGTGCCGATTTGTCAGTTTTTGCCTCAAAAATGCCGATTTGTTCGAAAAAACTCTTAAAACTCGGTAGCTTTGTTTTGGTATAACTTATTATTTATTTTGTTAATAAATTAGCACTGCTACTAAGGGGAAAAAATTCGAAGTTTCTTGGAAAATAAATCTTTACAAGGAATTATTGATTCTAAGGATTATTTTAAATTTAATAATTCGAACTGCTTTAATGCTGATATAAAAAATGATTAAAAACAATTTTAAAAACAATTATCTAATACTGTTACCTTTTTTATTTATTTATTTTTTTTTATAAAAAACATTTTTTTTTTGTTTAAAATTGGTGTTTCAATTTTACAATTTCTGTTCATTTAAAAAATTTTTTTTTTCAAATACATAAATTTCTTATGAAAACCATCTGGCACCCCTGATGGTGACATGTTCTCTACTCTCTCCTTCATGATACCTTAAAGCAGAAGGTCACATACTTAAAGCAGGCAAAAAGGAGTAATCACAAATACTAATCCACCAGCTTTGCTGTTGTAAAAAAAACTGTTCTTTATATGTGTTGCCACACTTCGAAGAAGTGTTCAATCATACTTTGTCACTACACGAGTACTACTTTATGCAAACAAATGTACGCAATTGTGCAGACGTGTATTTTAAAAATGTTTTGTTTTTTTTCTAAAAAAAATTGCTCTGTTTTCTTTAATTGTAGAATTTAAAGGCAGGTATACTTTTAAACAGTAATTTTGTTTAAATAAAAAATTTTGCTTAAAAATACTAAGCAGCTGAGTAAATGTTGACAGCAAAAAAGGGAACATTTGAGACAACACACTTTAAGAAGTTTGAAACTATTTTTATTATTGAAATTTGTTTTGTTATTAGACGACTTCGTAAACTTGTTTGAGTTTTAAACACGTGGAGATAATAAATATTAAAACAAAAAGCGAAAACACCTAGGAAACTTTTCTCTGTTTAAGCTAATAAATTAATATTCACCTAAAACTTTGAACAAGCACGTAAACGTTGAGATGATTTTCTACAACATTCTGGTTTTCTGTTTTTATTGAGTTATTGACAAAATTAAAAAAAAAAAAATATTACAAATTCAAGGGAAAAAAAGAATATAGAAAATGACTCATAATATTTTAAGGAAAATTTGTGCTTTCAAATTTATAATTTATAAGTTCTGAATTTTTATGCATAGCGAAGACGATTAATGATGTCTGTCTGTCCGTTCGTGTTAGTGTTGCAATCAACTGTGCCAAGGCAATAGATGAGCTAGAAAAATTTATATACGCCAATCGATGAGACATTAGGTCGAAAGAGGTGGTACTGAAAATCAGCAAGATCAGTCCATGTCATTCGAGGCTGCGAGCAAAACACCACGCCTGCCTCTAATTTTCCCATGTCATTTGGAACAATGAAGTAACTCCAATCAAAAACACAAAAATATGGAGCAATAGAGAATTCAAAAGTAAAAAAAAAAAACATATCAAGAGAAAAAATTGGCGCTCGCCCATATTTTCCGAGTTATAGGCCTCTAAAATTTTCATAAAAAATTTCGATTGTCAATATGGTCAATATGGGTGTCACCTCAAAGCTTTTGAAGAGATCTTGCAGGAAGTACAAACATTTTGTTAAATGCTTAACCCATTAAGAGCCGATGTAAAATTATTATTATTTTTTTTTTAATTTTTTTAATTCTCTGTCACCCAAATATTTTTTTGGACTTATTTCACTAAACTAGATTTACATACATGGTGTAGGGTATATAAGATTTGGCATAGCCGAACATCAGACTCTTACTTGTTAAGCCTTAGTTTTGTAGTTTTTTTTTTTTTTTTTCTTTAAATAATAATTGTAATTAAAACAATAAATTATAAAACAAAAGCTGCAGACCTTGGTGAAACATATTTTAGTTACAGATCTATATAAATATATTGTATTTTTATACATATTTTCAATAAAAACAAGAGATTATATTTTAATAGAAATAATAAAGAAAAACACACACACAGGGGACAACATATCAAAACTTTACAGATTTTTTTCCAGGTTGCTGCCTCAAAACTAAAATATAACGGGTTAAAGTGTCCTAAAAAAATATTACTTGTAAAATTCTAACTCGAGACTCTGAATACACGAAAAAACTCTCATTTTAATCTGAATAAAAAAATTAATTGAAAGCTGACGGAAGTTTATTACATTTTACTTTTATATAGAAATTTTCAATTTATTTTGTATTTAAGATTTCTGTAAATTATGTTGAAGTTTCATAACTGAATAAACAAAAACAGAAACGTTTTTCAGTAAACACTTAATTGACAAACGATCCTGTTCCATTGTTTGGAACTATAAAATTTTTGTTCCTTAGCAGGGCATACGAGTATAATTCAAAATATAAAAAAAAATATCACAACCGGTTAAAAAAGTTAAAGTTTCGAAAGCTTTTAGAAAGTCTTCAAAAAAATTAAAAAGCTTTAAAGAATATGATTTTCAGTTTTAATTTTTTCCTCCTTTAACTAGACCGAGCAATGTTGCACTTGTTATTTTTTTCTTTAAACAGAAAGAATTGACTTTTTAGGTAAAGTTAAGCGATAAAAAATTTTTCTATCTTTAGCAAAAGCAGGGACGATTTCCAAAGCTTTCGACATCAAAAGTCAGGCCAAAAGAGGGCATAAAACCAACCCAACAGAGCTGGAAGCTTTCACAGCATTCTCCTTTTTTGGTATTACTGCAACATTAAATTTTTCGCAATAGACCAGGCCTTCAGGAAATTGGGGCTATGAGAAAGCACATGGACGATACTCTTATTCGCGAACTTTTGGTTATCTCCGAATGGGGCCTAGCGAACAGAGTTCAATTCAACACGCTCATAAAACCCAGTGCTGTGTACTTTCGCACAGGCGTACGGCTGAATATGCTACCTCATCTGTGATTATGGGTGATATAAAAAGGAATCAGAAGCTCTTGATGTTCTTGTCATGAAAATTCAATGCGATGTTCGTTGCAACAAGTATATTTTTCATGTCGCAAAAGAAGGATTTAAGTGCCAAGGTTTTTTTAAACGCCATTTGATCTCCTTGCTATCTATGGCACCTTTATTAGACCGAAAATGGAATACAATTCTCATGTATGGGCCGGTGCTTTAAAGTCTATTTTGGAGTTACTTGACCGCGTGCACGAGAGAGCGAAGAAGCTCATCGGTGACAGTAGGATATCCAGCTCTACTGATTCACTGGAGCATCCGAAGCGCAGTGGGGTGTATTTCGTTGTTTTATCGTTACTACAATGGAATGTGCTCTCAAGAAATCACGGAACTTGTTCCTGAAAACCGGTATTTCCTTTGTGGTCGATTGGCCAGTGTATCGCACTACCCATTACAGAGAAAATTCGTTTTTTAGCCAAACAGTTCGTGTGTGGAATAAACTCCCTGCAGAGGTCTTTTCCGTCACTTTCAATGTACAAAGATTCAAATCAAATGTCCACAAGCACTACTCACTCTATCCCCCTTCCCACAACCTAATTTCCTAGTTCTGGCACAAAACACTGCATAAGTAGGGGTCATCCCCTGAGTGCTGGTCCTAAATAAAAATAAAAAAACTGAAGCTTTCTATCCTCCTCCTCTTTACCACTTTTCCTTTCTATGTAGATACGCAGTAATAAAATAAGACCTCATCGGATTACAAACTCGAGCAAAATCTATTTAAAATTGTCATATAAATCATATAAATTAAAGCGCTTACCCATGAACTTATTTCCATGATTAAAAAGATTTTTACTTTTTTAATGAAAATTAGCGATTGATTGAATGATTGGTTACTGTTGGTTGGTCGTTTTATGTCAACACTCAAGCAATTTGAGCAACTGCTGTTCTAACATGACCACAATACTTTACAGAATAGAGGTTACCAGATCAATTGCTAGATGCAAGATGTTAAGACAGCAGTGCTACCATCCTGTGGCATTGTGATATCGAGCCAGATAATTTAGTTTAACTTTATCAATTTACCGTAATACTTAGGGCACAGAGAAGATAAAAATCTGTTTTCGCAGTTTGGAAAAAAATATTGTGTGGAAGCCCGAGTTTAGTTGCTCATTTTTACACCAGACCCATTTGATTACAATTCATTATGTTCCACGTTATACACGAGATCCTGAATATGTTTAACTTTCGCCGTCTTTGGTCAGAAAATTAAAGAAAATACCCAAAGATTCTGTTTTTTTTTAAATATTTTAGCGTTTATTTGGCTCTGGCTATCAATCTGCCAGTTGATTAAAGTAGTGCAGGGACGTAAATATAGCCCAACCTAGAAAGCACAATTTAGCACTGACTGCCTACTAAATATAAAATGGTATGTAACTGGAGTTACAAGAGAGTCACGCGGCTGTTCATAAAATGGCATTCTGCGGCGATTCTTTCTGTGAACTAAATGGCTCACTGTACGATAGTATCTTTGCTTAAAATACGTACATTTATGAGGAAGAGTCATATCTAATGGTGTAACTGTTTACGACTCCTCAGTGTTACCAAATTTTTTTAAGTCAAATTCCCAAATTAAAAGCTTTCATAATTAAGAATCCCTAGAAAAAAATTTTTTACCCGAAAAATACTTTTTTAGCCGATACAATCATTCGTACTCAGTTTACATTTCCATATAACGGTTTTTAAGATTTATTTTTTGTTTTTTGCGGCGGCCCTAAAAACACAACTTAAGTAAAAATTTTAAGTTTTATTTTTCTTATAAAAAATGACCGCATAGTGGAAAAAGGGTTAACCTTTCTAGAAAAAGCCTATTTTGAGTACCTTTCAAAATTTTATCTTAAAGAAGGCGCAAAATAGTTTGAACTTATCCGAGTTAAAACGGTATTTTAATAGCAAATAAAACAGATTCAACAGAAATAAAATAAAATTTGTTAACCAGATTTCTAAAAAGATTCAAAGTTTTTCAAAGTTTACAAACGAAGTTGTCTCAAGCTTTTTCCAAAATATAGTTTTTTATTTGAAAAGGTGTTTGTCTAATTATTTGCTGCGTAAGGTAAATAATTGAATAAAATGTAAATAATGTTTTTGATAACAACACTCTTACCAAAGTTACTTTTATAATGATGGGGATGATAGACATTGGATGTTGAATTACTGGAATTATAGCTGAGATTATGACTGTTGTTACTGATGCTGTTGTTGCTGTTGTTGTTGTTATTGTTATTACTGTAGCCATTGCTGTGATGCATTTTTGATGGAATCCGATAACCGGATTCATAATAATTGTATTGATTATAAGTGAAACGCATTTTTTTTTTCTTTTTAAACACTCTCACAATGTTGAAATAAAATGTACAGTAGTTGTTGATGTTGTTGGATTTTTCTTTTTATGTTATAATAATTTTTATGTAAAATGAACAAAACATAATATCTTTGGTTGTGTTTATATTTTTATTGTTATTTAAAAGTCTTTTAAAAATACTACAAAAAAAAGAACACTTTTTTATAAAAATAAGAAAAATGTTTTTTTAACCCGTGTCTGTCTATCTCGTGAGGTTGTCAAGATCAGTATAAATATTTGTAAAAATATATTTCTTATATTTGATAATTATAATAACAAAACAACAAAATTGTATTTTAGTAAAAATCAAGTAACAATTTTTCATTATTAACAAATAGTTTTGTTTTTTATTTTCATGAATAAAATTTTATTAAATTGTATTCTTTAGAATTTTCGCGTTTAATATCGACAAGCTTCGACTTTATATTCGACCAGAAAATCGTGTAAACAAACAATAAAAACTCTTAAATAGTAAAAAAAATTTAGTCAAATTCAATTTCATTTCATATTCTCTCTTTTTAGTTAAGCGTTAAAAAGAAATTTATTTATTTACAACAGAGGTATCACGCCCTCTATCATGAATGCGTTCTTTTATTGTTTTAGCAAAATGAAACTTGGTATTCGTATTGTTAACAGTGCTTCCAAGTTTGCCAAAGACCATGAAACACTATGTATAAGATTTAGTCCAAAATAGCGTGTGTGTCAGAAAGGTAAGACAGTTTTTATCATAGTAAAATATGTGAGAGCTTTTTCGACAGATCTTTGCATTTTGCTAATCTTTTAAAAAATGACATAAAATATTTTCTGTACAATCAGAGTTGAATTTTGATTTGCATCTTTCTTGTCTGATATAAATTTTTGCTTGTGACAGATTTTTATTAGATTTTCTTAAGAAAGAATCATACGATTGCTTAGGTCGTGACCTTAAAGGCTTTAGTACACTATGAGATCCTGTCGCTAGATTTGTCAAAAACGGCATCTGTGTCCATAAATATTTGTTTTAGTGTGATCAAAATTGACAGTCACACAGTATTGCATTTAAACAAAAAAATTTCATGCGATTTTTATAGGTACAACAGAATGCTTCAGGTTTTCTCTTGCACAAATTGTACAATTTTGTAGGACTGTCAGTAGTAGTAGCCTTGAGGAATCCTGTTTTATTTTTCAAAAATATTAAATACTACTAAATGCTTTAGTTTATTTACTTAATTTATATAAAACAAAATAATATTAATAATAATTATAAAATCTGTAATATTTTCTGTAATTTTTGTTTGTTGTTTTTAAAAAAATAAATCATAAATTTCAACAGAGTTTAACTTTCAAAAATTATGTTTAAACTTTCCCCGTTTATACTATTGACACAAAAAGTACGAGTAGTAGCTGTTTGTTAATGCATTACTCTTTTCCAGTTTAGTAACATTTTAGTACAACTGTGTTAAGTAAGTCTTTCCTCTTCTTTCAATCATTTAAAAGAAATATAACAGTAAATTTTTATAAGGAATGTAAACAAACATGTACTTTGACACAGCTGCATTGAGGACATTATGAATTTATATTTATTGTTCCGTTGTTGTTGTATTTTCTTATTTAATAAAATATAAAAAAAACACAACAACAGCTCTTAATATTTCTGACAATATAAACATTTTAAATTTTATTTTAATTTATATAAATATAAAATATTATACATATATTTATGAATGTGTGTATGTGTAAATATACGCACATATCAAATAAAGACTTCATCAAGTTAAGGAAGAAGGCAACAATATTATTAAAAAAGTTTGTTGTTATTGTTTTACATATAAAATATATATAAAAATAACAACAACCTAAAATAAGAGGACGATAACAAAAACAACGATCATAATGTTCATTTTACATCGTTTCAATATCAACAATAACGACAACTAAATGAACAACCAGAAATGAGAAATCAGAGCAAAAATGTATTTTTATTTTGTTTGTTTTCTGGTTGATTTTTATTAAATGTAATTGTTGTTTTAATTTAATTTTTTTTTTTTTTTGCTAGCATCAGTGATACGAGTTACTTTAAATTTAAAACGAATGGTAGTTACAACATGCAATATGTACATACATAGATAAATATGTATGTTTATATGTACATGTATACTTATGAATGTAGACTCAAATTAACTTAAGTAAAATATGTAGCTATCAATAAAGGAAGAAAAAAAATGGAAATAAAATAAGGATGAATACCTTGAAAAGTTTAACAATCGCCAACAACTTTTATTTTTGCACTTAAATTGTTAAGGCATTACAAAATTAACTAAAAAAAGAAATTTTTTTTAATGGTTTCAAGGAACATTTTCTAGAAGCCAAATAAAGAAAAAATAAACATCAAAACCAGATTTCTTTTAATATTTAAAAAAAATGAAAGGAAGTTTAATTTTAAAGTTAACCAAAATGTTAAAATTTCGTTTAATTGGCACATAATTATGACAAGTGTGTTCTTTAATAATTCAAAATTGATCTTTTAAACTAGAAAGCATTGAGAATATTTAACATTTAATTTCTTAAATAAAAAAATAAAATTCTATTTTAATTAAAACAATTTTATTGTTCATGAATCTTAAAGTTTACCAAAATGATAAAAATTTTGAAAAATTAAATAAATAAAAATCTGACTTAAAAACAACAAATACAGCATTTACACTATGCAATTTTTCATGAAACTAGCATTAAATTTTTGTTTGTTGGTGACACAAGAGGAGTAAGCAATATGGTATTGCTTGCAATTTGAGGAGATGTTACTGTTGCTTATGTTTCTTTTTAAATAATGTATATCGCTGCCACTTAGAGAATTGAGGGAAAAATGCATTAAAAAATTGCATAGTGTAAATGTGGACAAACGCAAAATTTTAAAATACAAAAATTTAATTGTACTAAAGTGTCGTTATAAAAAGGGAAACAAGCGAGTCCGAGCTTGTGAATTTAGATACTACTACTTAAGTTTAGCTCGATACAAGACCATTTTTTCATGCCAATTTTTTCTATTTCTTTTTTAAAGTTTTATTGAGTTTAACACGTTCACGCCGGCGCGTACCACCGGTGGCTCGCACATGTCTGCCCCATCGGGCGGCGAGTACCACCGGTGGCTCGCACATGTCTGCCCCATCGGGCGGCGCGTACCACCGGTGGATCGCACAGAATTATCTCATCAGGCGGCGCGTACCATTGGTGTGGCTAAATAAAAAATAAATAAATAACGTATACACTAAACACATAACCCCAATAGCTTTAAAAGAATAATGCATGAAAACGGTATCCCGTGTGACAATCTTTAGTTAAAACATTTTGTTCGGGCCCGTCCAATAGAGCGAAAAGCTTTCAGCGCAGCCGCCTCTAGGCGAGAAACATGAATTACAGCGCCGGCGTGAACGTGTTAATCGTGTCCCTTAACGATGACATTTTTCATGCCATCCGAATTTGTAAATTTCGCTTTTAATTTTATATTCGTTATTGTATTTGAATTATTTAACACACAACTTACATAAAGCAAGTGTAAAAGCATTCCCTTCTACCAACAAATAAAAATTTCATACAAAATGTCATGGTGTAAATTGGCTTTTTTTTCTCTGAAGAAATAAATATTTGCAAAACAAAGACCATTAATTTTAAAACAATTAAAAGACCAGTTCAAACTAAATTATTTTATTTAAAAAATAAATCACTAAGTTAATTGCGTGAAATAATTTATGCAAAATTTTTTTTATAGAAGATTTTCCTTTATAACCAATCGAGGATTATCAAACTCCTGTGAATATTACTTCCCTTATTGCTCTTAACTAAATTCTTCATAGTACGGTTTATTTACAAATAAATCTAACGGGAATTTTTTTCTACTCAGAGAAAGTGTAAAAAAGTAATTGTAAAAAGAAAGTAAGAGTTAAGTGTTAAACTGTTATACTATCACACAACATGCAACTCTGAACGCAGAAAAAATAACTGTTTTACACACGTCAAGTTTGCGGTTCTCTTCTACTAAAACAGAGTTGCTGCAAGAAAATTTGACGAGTATAAAGTCGGTAAAATTACTTTTTTTTAATTTTGCAATGGAATAGACTTTTTAAGAAATCTTTGCCATATTTTATTTTACTGCATGTAAACCATCCCACTTTTTTAACACAGTAGCCATTTTTTGACAGTTCTAACGACCGAATCTAAAAATGTGTAATGCATGGTTTTTAGCGTTTATTCTTGCTGATGAGTTAATTTTTTTGATGCACCCATCATAGTGTCAGCAAGTTTGTGTACGTTGAATATTCAAACATTGAATATTTGCGGAGATAACTGTTTAAGGGGACATCTCTTGAATCAAGATTTAAGTTTTGAATGAACCTTAAAATTATTTATTTCTTTAGGAGCTTTTCTTAAAAAAAATTTTCGATGCCAGCATTAAACGCATATTTTTCTTTTGTTTTTTTTTTTTTTTTTGTTTTTTAAGCCACAAAAGACTTATGACCTTTTTTTCCTAAAATCGCCTTTATTGTGATATTTTTAAACCGCTTCAGAAACCGTGTTAACTTTATATTTTACGTGCTCCTTAAAAGTTGTTTTAAGGACATATTCATTGGGTCATGTAAATTCATGTTCTTAATTTATTTTAATAAAAAATTAAATCTAATGAAACGCGAGTTTTGTTAGATTCTTTGTTTTTAAATTTTTTTTTAATTTCTTTATTTAAATTAAATATTATTTTTTTAAATTATCATTTGTTTTGTTTACCTTTCTGTAGATTCTGTAGATAATTTAAATTGTATTTTTTCTATTTAAAAATGACTATTTTACACTTTTTTTTAACAAATGAAAAATGCAAATTTTTCTTTTAAACAAAATTCATATTTTTTTATAACTTTTGTTTAAAAGTCTATTTTCGTTAAGCTTTGATTTAATCGTTTAATTATTTTTTTTATATTTAAATTAAATTATGATATTTTTGATTTTAATAAATTTTTTATTGATATTTCTCTTAAGTTTTTGTTCACATTAAATTGAATTTTATTTAATTTATAGTTTGGAGTTGAAGTTATAATTGATGTAGTAGAAGGCATGTAGTATGTAATTGACACTGTAAATAAAATTCTTACTACTGCTTCTTTAATACCGACAGATTAATTTTTATAATTGAAGTTTTTTTTATATTTTTATTATTTTATAAATTTAATTGTATTTGTTTTGTTATTTATTTTATACTCGTACAGATGATCACACAGAGTTGTAGCAGCTGTCAGATTGTTGATGGTTGTGTTATCGTAATTGTTTGTTGTAGTTGTATTTAGCAGATGAGTTAAGAAAACAAAAGTACGAATTTTGAAACATTTTATTTTCAACTACATTTAATAATAAGATTTTAGATTAAATAAACATCACAACAGGCACTCAAACGAGATCCCAACCAACTGAATGCGGAGTAAAATTGAATAATTGAAAAACACTTTTAAATTACAACAAAAACTAAAACGAGAAAATAAAATCTTAACGCTCATCAGTTTGTTGTTTTTATTATAATTTTCTTTCTTCTTCTACTCTGTCAAAATGAGTACGTACGTACATACAAACACACGTACTTAGGGTACGTCGCTCATATTGTGTTAAACTATAAATTAAAAATGAATTAAAGTGTTGAAATAAGATTTGAGCATAGCGACGTATACGTTTCCTTTTTTTAAATTAGCAAATTAATAACAATAACAAACAAAACAAGCTCACGGATAATACGAGAATTTATATATTCGACCACGAAAGTGTTCATGAACGAACTGCGGCACTTTCAGATAACGACTATTTTTAAGTTTAACTCCGATATTTCACAACAAGGTACCAAGCAGCTAAAGACAAGACGAAAGTAACGATCGTTACAAACACTAGACTGGAACTGGGAGAGTAATAAGAACGCGTATTGCGAACGCAGCAGCAGCATGCGATAAGATAAACTTCCTCAGTGACAAAATAAAAACACAAAAATATAAAAAGGGAATTTTGTATTTGTTGTATGTAGTAACAAATAACAACAACAACAAACAATAAAAAAACCACAAAAAGTTAAATAAAAACGGCAACCATTAAGCTGATGCTTAAAAATTACCGTAATACGTAGTAGTCAGGGATGGCAAGCGAAATTTTTATATTTAAGTGGAAAAAGGGTAAATTTAATTTTGTCATTCGGTTTGTAATTTCTACAATAGCCATCTGCGATCCCATAAAATATATATATTCTGACTTCTGGTTTTAGTTATGAAACCAAGTTTGGGGATGCACTAGATCAGCTAAAATAAATTTAAATACGCCAATCGATCAGACATAGTGTCGAAAGAGGTGATATTGGAAATCAGCCTACTCTAAATCAAGCCCATCTCTAGTCATTTGGAACAAAGAAGTAACTCCAATCAAAAAAAATAAAAATTTGGGGCGATAGAGAATTGAAAAATAGGAAGAAAAAAACATCAAGTAAAAAAAAACGGAGGTCGCCAATATTTTTCAAATTACGGGCCTCTAAAATTTAAAAAATTTTTAAAATATCAATATGGGTATCATTTTAAAGATTTTGAAGAGATCTTTAAGAAATTACTTAAATTTTTGTAAAATGCTTAACCCATTAAGAGCCGATGGCATTTTTATGTACTTTTTTTTAAGATTTGGGGCGATAGAGAATTGAAAAATAAGAAGAAAAAAACATCAAGTAAAAAAATAGGCGCTCGCCCATATTTTCCAAATTACGGGCCTCTAAAATTTTCAAAATTTTTAAAATATCAATATGGGTATCATTTTTAAGATTTAAAAGAGATCTTTAAGAAAATACTAAAATTTTTGAAAAATGCTTAACCCATTAAAAGCCGATGGCATTTTTATGTAATTTTTTAAAATTTTTTTTTTTACCTCTATATTTGTAAATTGTAAAGGGTATATAAGATTTGGCATAGCCGAATATTGCACTCTATATTTTTTAAAACGACGGCATTTTGCATGAAACTGGTTTCATGAAGAAACGCAAGCAGAATTTTTTTTACACAAACAACTACAGTAAAGAATATGAAATCTATATCTAAAATATCTGATGTCATGAAAAATTTCATATATAAAAACGCAAGATTTTATCATTACCTTGTCATCGGCGAGCATGGGTTCACATTAACAAAACAGCTTAGAATTGAAATGAATGCTTTAAATCAATGAAAATTTCATGTTTAGGATACGTTTTTTCAAAAATTTTTGTTTCTTTTTTCATGAACTTTCATGAGCTATTCATGAGTTCAAAAGTTATAACTTAACTAGAATGAACGAACTTATCAAAAGTGTATTGCAGAAAAAAAGTTTAGGAGAGGCAATAAAATTACTCATGATTTTTGAACTACTTCATTTTTTTGCTTGGAATTGTTATATTTTGGTTGTAGTAAAACTGCTTTCATATTGTTCATAAAACAAACAGTAATCACATTCACTGTTTCAAAGAACAATGATTAAAAAATCACATTCACTGACAACGACGTTTCTCAAAAATCACGATATTGTTCGTCTCTAATGTCAGTTTTTATTCCAATAAATCAAATTAAAGTTTTTCTCTTTTAAGGAGTTGCAATGCTGGTTCTGCCATTCCGCTCAAATATTTGCTTAAATATTAGTTTAAATCACTAGTACAAACAAATTATAATCTAAGTTTTAGCTAAGATTTTTAAATATTTTAAAATTTTACGATTATATTTTTTTCCAATTCGTATTATACCAAAAAAAAATAATAATAATAAAACACAGTTACAATAACTTTTCCGTCCCTGGTTTGTCCTAATTGGTTTACGATTAAAATTTTCAATTTTGTATTGTGTCAAAAAAAAAATAAATAAAACACAATTGCAATAACTTTCCCGTCCCTGGTACCAATCGGTTGTGTCGAACAAATATTAACGAGAACATATCATGACGATAATGATGATGATGTTAACGATCGGTCAATTGTTTTTATTTGTAAACAAATAAACAATAACAAAAATGAGAGAAAAAGGTTTGATATGAGAGAAATTTGCGGTAAATGAATAATGAATGAAGTCTATTAAACTAGTGTCGACAATAAGCGTTCTTACACATACGATTTATATGCAACGCATAATATCGTCTAGATTGCTGAAAACAATTTCAAGTAAAATGCATTTAGTTTTTCTGCTCTTTGTTGATTCACACTTTTTGCAGATATTATCATTAAAAAGCGTTGCCATATGTTTTATTTTTATTATTAAATAAACAAAACAAAAAGCTTAGTTTTTGGTAATATGTATTTTAACTCATATTTTATTAAAAAAAAAGAAGTCGAGCAATCATATTTACTTATAGTTTTAAATGTTTTTTAATTAAACCAAAGTTTATTAATAATTTTTTTATTGCATATTTTGATTTATTTATTGTTTTTTTTTATAATTCAGTTTTAATAAATTAAATTTGTTATTTTTAATTTGATGTTAAGTATTGCAAAATCGTGTTTTTAGGAATCATTGCCACCTTTTTGTAATTTTTCCATTTTCTTGCTCTATAGTTCGCTCACAAATTTATGTTTTCTTTATACCCTTCACCACAACTGAAAAAGGTATAATTAAGTTTGTCATTCCGTTTGTAATTTCTAGAATATCTATCTCCGACCACATAATATGTATATATTCCGATCAATCGATCAGAAAGTTTCGAAAATTTTGTTATTGAAAATCAGCAAGATTTGTCCATGTGCTTTGAGACAGTGGGCAAAAACCACGCCTGCATCTAATTTTTCCATATCATTTCGAACAATGAAGTAACTCGCATCAAAAAGTAAATATATGGGACGACAGAGCATTAAAAAAGAAAAAAAAACATCAAGTGAAACAATTCGCGCCCACCCATATTTTCCAAATTATGAGCCTCTGAAATTTTTATAGAAAAGTACGATTGTGATTTATTTAAAAGCTTTTGAAGAGATCTTTTAGATCTCAAAAATTTCATTGGATGAATGCTTTTATAACTCATAACGGCTCCCGCACAAAACATTAAATTTACACGTCTCCTTTTAGTGTCAATAAAATAACACACCCTGTTAAAAATCTTAAACAGTTTAAAAAAAATTCTGTCGAGCTGTAGAGCAATTTGTCAAAGCACGTGTGTATGTATTTGTTTTTTAACCTAATTTTATAATCTTTTAAAACTCCTGGGTGCAAAACACTATCACAATGTCTGTCAACATGTCTGCACAAAATTATACAGACGATAACAAAAATTAAAAACAAGGTATGTAGGTTTTTCAAAAACGTTAAGTTATAAAAGACATTAAAAGGAAAATAAATTGTTTAACTCTTTTGCAGTCATTTGGATGAGAAATCTTTTGCTGTTGTCAAGTAAAAAAATTTACTTATAAGGCCGAATTTCTTAAATATAAGAGATAAAACGCACAAAGATAAGAGTGACGTCTGGTTAAATGAACTTAAATGTGGCCGAATATTCACGAACGATGGCAAGTCCAGTATATTTAGAAAAACTAACATTTTTATTGTTATTGTTACTTATCTTACTTATTTTCTGATTATAGATATTTTTCTTATTTTAACTGGAAGTATGTTTGTGTATATGTTCTTCAAAATATGAAGAAACCATGTACATTTTGTGTTTGTTAGTATTTCGAAAATTGTTGCTTATCAAAACATAAAAACATTACTAGTTGAATGTTAACATATTTAAAATAGAGGAACATAGATAAAATAAATTTGTTTACCCTACCCGCTCATTTAAACAATTTGTTTGAAACAAACAGATAACAACGCGGCGTAAACACGACACCAGTTTTCTTATCGCATGCAAGGATTATTTACTTCTAGCTTAAGCTGAGTTTAATGGCACTTAACTGATGCTTATTTTTTTACTGAGGGTTCGTGATGACCCTTTAGATCCCAAGGAAATAGTGCTAAGCGAACTGAATCATCTGAGTCTATCAAACGATTGCTTTACATATCAGATCAATTTTGTATTCAGCCCAATCATGAATATTCTCACGGAATTTCTTCTTCACGTGAAAATGTTCTCCAATTATGAATTCCGTGGGAATAAAACAATAAAAAGTGGCATCACCGTAATTTGAAGCGAGCTATTTTGCCTTTTTACATATAATTTCTCTTTCATAATTCATAATACCTACTTTTTTTCCCCGAATTTTTTTCACTTTAATTTTAATTTTTTCCCCAAAAGATAGTAAATTTATGGAATGTGAATTGAAAATTTTTTAACACTAAATAAAAAAAACTTTCAAAATTAATGTACAAAGTCCATACCGAAAAAAAAAGAAAAACACAACTATTAATTTAATAAAAATAACGCAGTAGTGGCGTTATTGATTTGACGATTATATAACAATTTTATCTGGCAACTTTGTATGCAGCGCTCTCAATATTTTTTACTTGTTTTTTTAAATAAACACACTTGTTCCTTTATTTAATTGCTTGTGCTTGAATAAATTAATAAAATACATAAAAAAGAACAAAAGAAGTATAACAATTTAAGGATTAATACTCCTCCTGCTCTTGGTAAATCTATTAGTTTTTTTTTCGTTTTTTTTTTTTATTCTATTATGAGGGGTGATCATGGTTCAAGAAGAATCGTAACAGATACTACGTTTATACGCACGTCTTATTCGCAAATAAAAATATTGCGAATAAAAAATTTTGTCGCATCAACGTGAATTAATTTTTTATATGCGAATAGCTTACTCACAAAAACAATGCCTGATTAACGGCACTATTTGCAAATAAGGTGTTAAGTGCTGCCAAATTTTTTTTTCTTTTAAGTTGTTTTGCATGTTAGACATTATACAAATTTTAAAAAGTAACATTTTGAGAGAAAAAATTTATTGTTTAGAAACAAAACAATTGTTCATAATTAATTTATGAATATAACAAATTGAGCGAAAAGTATTTTGGCGGGTATAATTATAAAATACTCAAATGTTTTCTGTCGATATTTTACCAGTTAAATATGAAATTGCTATCCGGTACCTCTAAAATGTCGAAAATATTCTTGCCGTATAAACAGTGAGTTAAATACTTAAAAATAATTTTTATTTGCAAATAGGGTACATATGAACGTAGTAAGAGTTGGCTGGTAAAGCATGATATGGTGAGTTGGAGTCTCTGCCAGCATCGTGTAGTTCCAGTTTCGCCGAAGTAGCACAGTGTTAAGTAAGCAAGAGACCGGGAAAGCACAAAACCCACAGAGTACAAAATATAGAATAAAGTGCCTTAGAATAATAAAAGTTTACGTGCTGCTATTTGCTGTGTACTCCAAATTAAGGCCATTTTAAATACCTATAAATTATGAACTTGAATAAGTAAAATAATTTTAGACGGCAAAAGCAAAATATTTTAAACGTTCTAAAGGCACAAATCGTTTTGCTAAAACGCTGACAGTAAAAAGCGATTAATCCACAAGTAAATCTAATAAAATTGTGTCTTATTGAAAAAAAAAAGGTTCAAAAAAATTTTCTAAAATTTTTTATTAAGGGATTTATAAATTGCTATTAAGCTCTAAAACGTAAAATAAATATTATTCTATTAAGTACCTACGTAAACATTTTTAAGTGTTTAGAAACTTAAATTGGTTACTTAAATTAAACAGAAATTTTATATCTTTATTGTATTTCCAAGAAGAATTGAAAAAAGAGAAATGGAAAAGATATGAACAGTTTTCTATTCCACTGTAACTCTTTCGTTAAAATTACAAACAGTTATTTTTAGAATATTATATGTTTATTTGTAAAACAGGTGTTTTCAGAGGTTTCACATTTCTCAACAAAAATAATAATAATAAATAAATAAAAAAAGAAAAACGATACAGATTAATTTTGCATTTTTCAAACCGATATGTTAACAACTTATTTTAAGAAATTATTGTTTATTTTAATACAGCATTTGTTAATATATATATATATATATATATATATATTTTTTTTTTAATTTACCGTTAACTAACTTGGTACCTATAGGTACCTCCAATCTGTCTTATTTATCTGTCACTTGTTACGTTGTTGCATTATTAAAAATTAATGAATTCGCAAGTATTTTTGAATCCGCCCTTTAGCTCTTTACTACTTACGGTTTCATTTATTTATTTACGTTCTGCTGGAGGTAGGTAATTGCTAAACAACCTAGAAATTTTTGACCTTATTGTGGTTTCGGAATACCGATCACATCCAACAATTTGCTTTTAATTTTTAATAATTTTTTGACGCCTTAATAATCATTTATTACATTCAATTTAAATCAATATTGCATTAAAATAATTTTGTAAACAAACATCTTTTCCAATTAAAGAAATAATTAAAAAATTAATATCCAGATATAAAAAACACACTGTCCAAATAAAAACGTTAATAACCAATGACAATGGAGTTACCAGATGCCTCCTCCTTTATGAGTAATAAATAGGAAATATTTATTGTAAAAAAAAAACAACAATTCTTACTTAAAATTGAAGTAAGAGCAATGTTGCATCAAGAGTCACAGCCAGGGATGGTAAAGTTGGTAGAGTTTTAACACCTTTTTTGTACAACTGAAAAAAGTATTATTTATAACAATTAAAAAAAAACTGTTCTTAGCTTTATATTAGTGATAATTGCGGCTATTAGAGCAAGGGATGAGCGATCCGGTGATTTTTAAGGAACTTCGTTAGCAGTGAAGGCGATTTTCAAATCATTATTATTATTCTGAATACAGGTTAAAATAAAGAAGCACACAACATTTTTAGTTTTCTTGTCACATATTTGTGAAGTTAAAAATAAAAAACAAATAGCTGCTGTTAATAAGTAGGAGCAAGAAAAAGCTACACAGCAATCAAGCCGCATATTTTTCTACTCTTCAATATGACAACTTATGCAATAGTTTTGCTTTTTTCTTTTATGAGTAACAGTCAAGAGATCCTTCAAATACTTTCGTTGTAATCTCAAGAGATTTCTGTTGCACGCAAACTTTGTGCAGTCTTTACCAGATCAGACGTGCTGTTTTTACTGTCTGTTGTCTTGAAATCTGGACTTCATAGAACTTATAAACTTCAAATGATGTCTTACATCGTTGAACTGGAATAGATATTGTATATATTGACTATTAAGCATGTTATGATTGCTGTGCTCTAGATTTTTATCTCATCTTAATTTCTTTTTTTTAATGTATGAAGGCATTAAATCTTTTACTTAAAAATAGGAACATGCACCTATTACCACGTTTATAGGTGCCCTATTTGCAAATAAAAATTATTTCTAATTATTTAACTCACTGTTCATACGGCAAGAATATTATCGACATTTTAGTGGCACCGAATAGCAATTTTATATTTAACTGGTAAAATGTCGACA
The DNA here is from genome assembly GCA_937654795.1 of Cistogaster globosa. Lineage (NCBI taxonomy): Eukaryota > Metazoa > Arthropoda > Insecta > Diptera > Tachinidae > Cistogaster > Cistogaster globosa. The sequence continues at coordinate 117,568,381 of OW569406.1, read as the reverse complement.
GAAAACATTTGAGCATTTATAATTATACCCCCCAAAATACTTTTCGCTTAATTTTTTTATATTAAAAAATTAATTATAAATTTTTTGTTTGTTTTTAAACCAATTTTTTTTTTCTTCAAAATGTAACTTTTTAAAACTTGTATAAGGCCTAATAGGCAAAACCACATAAACAGAAAAAAATGTGGCAGCATTTAATACTTTATTCGCAAATAGTGCCGTTAATCAGGAATTGTTTTTGTGAGTAAGCTATTCGCATATAAAAAATTAATTCACGTTTATGCGGCAAAATTTTCTATTCACAATATTTTCATTTGCGAATAAGATGTGCGTATAAGCGTAGTATATGTAACACCAAAGGCGCTTTAACACTTTTAAAAAATAAAGAAAGTGCAACAGCATGGTTGTGGAAAATGAAGCTTTCTATCTTCAATTTTTTTTTTTTTTTTTTTTTTGCTATTTAATTTGAATTAAATATCAGGCATGATTTCCTTACTTTACTGGAAAAAATTTAATAGTAATTTTACTTTAAACTTTGGCAGTGTTGTCTTTTTAAAACAAACATTTTTATTTTCTTCCTTAATTATTATTTTTTATGTATATAAAAGAATCAAAAATTTTAAAACAATAGAGGAAATATGTTCATTTAAAACAGTTTTGTGCAAATTATGGCGAATTATATTAAAAAAATTATAACAAATAATTCAAATTCAATATTAATTGAAAAAAGCAAGAATAGAATGCCAAACATTTTCAACTTAAATAAAATTTCATTTACCATCCCTGACAGCAACAGAACTGTCTCTCTCTCAACAGTCATAATTTTTGCAACTTAATCTTGATTGGCTAATGGCCAAAAGAAAAGAGAAATTTGTAAATTTTTTAGACTGAGCATTTTTTATGATCAAGAGAATATTTTATTTTTGTTAAATTGAATTGTAATAAATATTTGTTAGTTTTATTTAATCTTAATCAATATTTGTGTTATTTTTGAGTTTTTTGTATTTAAAATTCAGATTTTGGTCATATAAAATTATACCTTCAGCCGGCCAAAGCTGCTGCCAATGGTCAAACGCCGTTCATTGTTTTCATACGACATGGGTTTTTGGCAGCTGATGCCAGATGGTTTGTCAGATCAAGTAGAACAAGTTCTAAACGAAATTTTGTCAGATGGCATTTTACATGTTTTTTACAGAAGCAATTTTTAACAGCCCTACACGATATGTAGGTCTTTTACAGTAGGAAATTTGACATGTCCCACCTTAATTATGTCTTTCATTGGTAAGCAATTTCGCTCTTCTGCTCTTTTACTGCAATTTGTTCATTATATTCCTATTATAAAGGGTCATCCAAATGTGACGCCTAGATGTCAGCACTATATAATTTTTACACGTGACATCTTTTCAAATGACATAAGCCATTTTGTTTTATTAGAAGGTAGTACAGTTTTAATCATGGACAGGTGCACATTGCAACAACGCGTTTACATCATTCAAAGTTATTATGAAAATGAGTATTCTTTGAAAAATACCCATCGCAAAATTTTGTTTAGTGACGAAGCTCATTTCAGAATGGATGGATTCGTCAATAAGCAAAATTGTCGTATCTGGGGTGATGAAAATCCTCGCGTTATTCATGAAAAATCTCTACACCCACAAAAAGTTACTGTTTGGTGTGCATTTTGGGCAAATGGAATCATTGGGCCATTTTTCTTCGAAGATGATGCTGGAAATGCTGTTACTGTGAATGCTAAGCGATATCAATCAATGTTGAGAGACTTTTTATGGACACAGTTGAATCATATTGATGTGTGTGACGTCTATTTCCAGCAAGACGGTGCTACATGTCACACAACTCGAGAAAACATTACGCTTTTGCGATCAAAATTTCCTCAACGTGTAATTTCACGAAATGCAGATTTCAATTGGCCTCCAAGGTCATGTGATCTAACATCATTAAATTTTTTTTGTGGGGTTTTTTGAAAAGTCGAGTGTATGCTAACAAGCCACAAACAATTAATGATCTAAAGAACAACATTCAAGTTGCAATTCGTGAAATAACACCAGCAACATGTCGGAAAGTCATTGAAAATTTCGATATTTGGATTGATGTCTGCAGACGCAGTCATGGTGGACATTTGAATAATATTCTATTCCACTTATAATTGTAATGGATCATACTTTTAATAATAAAAAAAAAACAGCTTGAAAAAATTGCAAATAGAATGTGTTTTATTTCAAAGAAACATGTAGGCGCGTTTTTTGGATGACCCTTTATATTAGTTAAGGCAGGTACTGCTTCGGAACATATTTCCGTTATTAAAAATCCCCTTCCCTTTAAAGTTTCCTAAAAGTTCTCATACCCGCCACTTAACTCTTCTTGGCCATGTACCTCTCTGACGTTTCGTGTTCCTCACTAAAACTTTTAAATCGAACTTATGACAAAATGCAGTGAATTTGTATCCATCAGCTGACAAGTCATTGGTAGAAGGCTTATACAACCTTCGAACCGTGAAATACAACCTTCAAGTGAAGACACTGAAAAAAAATTTGTGTTTAATAATTTATTTGCATCACGTTTCGTCTTCTAACGAACTGAAGCTTTCAACGAAGGAGCTGGAAGACTTCTAAAGTTATATCTTCAACTGTGTAAACTAGGCTGTCCGTCATTGAAAACACTTGACGATTTCAATGCATTAAAACTTCTTCTTCTTCTTCTTCAGTCGCAGTTCGGCGACAAAAGGCACATCTCCGTTTCTAATAATTTAAGACACTTAGATCGATAATGGAAAATAATTAATTAGGAAAATTTTTGATAATTCCCTTCCACAAGTAATTTTTTTTTTTTTTACTTTTAATCTTTTACTAGTTTTTGTTGCATTTTTTAATTTTAAATTTTAATTAAATCGAGACAACATTGTATGTCATTTTATTTGATCATGCGCCTTTTTTTCTCTCCGTTGTTTTTATGTATAATTTATAACATTTTTTTGTGAAGGATTACAACAGCTACAACTTAATAGCAGCAAAAAAAAAAAACAAACAATAATTAATTGAGTTTTTTTTATTTTTAAAACTATTACGAACGTAGTATATTATACCCTTCTCGAAATGATTGTTTGTTGTAAGCAAAAAAAAAAATCAAGTAGAAAGAAAAAAATGCAATCGTCGTAATTAAATGAACTAAAAACACAGACCCACTCTACTTCTATAAATTTGTTAAATTTTTAAAATAACAAGATGAGTCTGCTGCCTGTTTAACTGTCTGTCTATTGTTGAAAAGAAAAATACACGCATACACGCATACACAAAAACTGGTTCAAGGTTACAACCCTAAAAGTGTTAACTCGGTTTATTGTACTTTAAAATCCATCGTCAAGCATAACAGTCATTAATCGATGCGAAATATTGGGTCTGCAAGAAAGCTTAAGCCGTAATGAAATTCTTATTTTTCTCTTTTATAGAAATATGACTCCAAGGCGAACAAAATATTTATGTGTTAAGGCTTTATATATATGAGATTCGCCTACCAGCATTTGGCAGAGTGTTTTTAAATAGAATTCACTACTTCATTACTTTTTTAGATTAAAAACTCAATTTTATAAAAACACAATACATTATTGTCAAACTAAGATCTTCTGACAGTCACTATTTCGTCTCTACCAGAAGTTAATTAGAAAAAAAGACCCGTTATATTAATCCAAATACACTTTCCCTTAAATTTGTTGTGTTAAGAGTAACTTCTTCTCAACAACCAGATGATAATAAGTTGATTGCTCAAAAATTTACAAGAACAACTTGCATAGCCATCGCATATTGATCTCTTATAGGTCACACCTTCGACTCTACTAAGAGTAAATTAATTAATGTAACAGATAAACAAAAACATTAAAGTCATTTAATTTGACTTATGCAGTGTTCGTTTATGTTAAATAAGTGTGAAAAATGTTAAGAAAAATAGCAATAAATTAATTGTTAAAAATAAAATAAAAAGGTATATGAAACTGTAAGTAAATTTATGTTAACAAATTAATTATTTTTTTTAAACACAAAATATTTTGAAGGTCAGAGCTTTTTAAATTTAAACCTTTCTATTATGTTAAAATTAACATTTTCTGTTTTGATCAAGCAGAACTCTGTTACTTTTAAAACTGTTAGACTCAATACTGTTAAAGAAACCCTTTTAAAACTTTTAACAGACACATATTCGACACTAGCAGAATACTTAATTTTAATCCTTCTTAGAGATGCTAAATAGTTTCCTATTAATTGTAGGACTGTAGTGATACGTTTCTTCCCGACAGGGGATTCTAATTACATCAAAATTTGGTATTATTTGCGATACATTTTAACGCCATGAAGTAACGATATAGTGACTTTTTCAATAGAAAATGCTTGTTGCATGGGTAGAGGTGTCAACATGTTTTTTTAATAACAAAAGTTCATGAGTTCAACCCCCATTGGAGGCATAAGTGTAGAAACAAACAATTTTGTAGCATGAATCTAGTACCGGAGCTTAGATTAAACAAGATTAGAGTGACTTGTTTAAAAGTTCGGCCTGGGTAATAAAAGGAGAGGAGATTGTGAGTCCATGTATGAATTTCAATTAATATTGGTGCACTCATCCATAATTTTCAAAACTTTCTAGTATTTAGCGATTATGTCGGGAACTTGTTCAAGCAGTTTCAATCGTTAATCGTTGACAAAATAAAATCGTGGAATTGAAAGAATATTTTTATCATTTGTGAATGCCAAAAAATATATGATTGACGATTCTCTTTGGAAAGTTATAGAATGTGTTGTATGGAAAACTTTTGCTCGATGCCTAATTGTTTTCACATAAGCACGTTCTTTTCTTAAAGTTTTTTTATTTGTTTGTGGTTGCGGTCGAAAATTTAATTATAGAATACCGTGTGCTCCAAGTAAAAATATCTTGGACTTACAGCCGTCATACAGTCATAAGACTGTCTTCGTGTTCCAAATTAATAGGAATATTTTTTTTATTTTTTAAAAGCCATTATCTTCTCCAATAACTTTGGACTGAGACTCTCCTTTAGACTCCCTGACTACTGCAGCATCTTCCAAGTCGAGGTAATGGCTATTCTGAAAACATCCGAAATAGTGCTTAAGGGCGAACCCCTTGGCCTTGCCAATCAGATTTTTTCGACAGTCAGGCGGCAATCAAGGCGCTTGCTGGTGCATATTGTACATCTAAGCTGGTCCTGAAATGTCACTCCTTACTAAACACACTAACGGTGCGATCATAGATTGACCTGATTTCGGTCCCTGGTCACAGGGATATCCTGGGAAACTGTGAGACCGATAATCTCGCCAAACGAGGCACATTGCTTCCTAGCGTCTCCTCATAACCCGACGTTGGAATTCCTTTGGCAACGGTTAAAATGGCGATAAAGAACCACTACCTCAATTTGGCTCGCAAACTATGGGTGGAGGAAAGTTTCTGCTGTATCTCTAGACAACTGTGGACTACACTAGACCTCAGGCGAACCAGGCAACTGCTCAGACTGGACAGGAAATCCATAAACATTACGGTCTCGGTACTTACTGGTCACTGTCTAGTAGGCAGGCATGCTGAAAAACTGGGTTTGCCCTATAATGATTTCTGTCGCAGCTGTGGCTCAGAAGATGAGGTAGGGACCGTTCTGCACCTCCTGTGCCATTGCCCATCCCTAGCTCGAAGAAGGTTTAGAATTCTGGGCTCTCCTTTCTACAAAAATCTCACTCTATTGGGGAAATAGCGAAGTTCATCCGGGAATCTTCATGGTTCTCAATTGAGTAGGGGAAGTCGCGCCGCCTTCCTTGTGGTATCACAATGGGCCTTACATTTGTGCTCAAGTGAGCTTTGTCGTGAGAGGCTCCCACTCCTAACTAACTAAAAGCCCTTATAAACCAAAAGAAATTAATTTATTTAAAAAGACACTTTTTACTCCATCATGATGAATGGAAGTGTCTTCCGCCCTAAGTTTATTTGGATCGACCGACATTTTAAAAAAATATAAAATTAGTTTTTACTTAAGATTTACATCCAGTCAATTTAACATGAAAACAGTTTTGAGGATAATATATATATTTTTTTTTTTTTTTTTTTTTTTTTTTGCTTAAAAATAAACTGAAAAATATTTTTTCATACCCCTAATATATTTGATAAGGAAAAAAACTATTATTATAAGAAATGCACATGCAGTTAATTGTTACTTTATTTTTAATATTTTATTATGATCACAATAACAATTATTTTCTTTTTTTTTGTTGTTGTTGTTGTTGTTTTTATTCATGTTAAATTTTTTGCTCATACGATGTGTGTAATATACTACATTGGATTTAGTTAGTGATTTTTTATTTAGCTGATGATTGTAATGATGTTTTGTATTCTGTTAACAAATTGTCAAATGTCGCGTGAATCCTTATTTTGGAATGATCATGTTTTTGCAATGAGTTTTTTATTATTTAACCCTTTTTGCCTTATTTAGTTGTTTGCAATTATTTATACGATGTTTCATTTGTTTTTGGGATTTTTCCACATGTGAAAGAAAAAATAATATTAAATTGTTAAAGGCAACAAAAAAAAAAAAACAAAAGGTACAAAAATAAAGTTGAGGTTAAGTTGAGAAATAATAATTATTTTTAAAAAGTCTTTTTATTTGTTAACATGTTATTGTAATAAGGGATATTTTGAGTAATAATTGTAATTAATTATAACTTTATTCGAATATTTTAAATAGTTCTGACCAAAAAAAAAATAATAAATAAATAAATAAAAATAAAAAAAATAAAAAAATTATTAAATTAATTACAACTTTAATTAAAACAATATTTGAGGATTAAAACATAAGTAAATTCCCTTGCTAAGTTATATAAAGCGAAGATAATGAATTTTCACTGGAAAATATCACTGAAACCCAAATGTGGGCGTGGCAATAAGCATAACCTTAAAAAATCATTATTCAAGAATTCTTATTTTTTTTATTCTTTACGCAAAGAATGCCCACTGTAAATCATTTAAACGTTACTCTTTTAATATCGTTACAAAAAATGTCTGCTAAAGCCTCTACAGGATGTCTCCAAGCAGACTATGAGGGCTGCTCTATATATTTCTGGCCTAATAGTGAAATGCGAATATTTATAATCAAAAATGGTTTTATTGTTTTTCAAAGTATTCTCCAGCATGATTTATACACTTTTGCATGCGCTCAAACCAGTTGTCGCAGCACTTTTTCCACTCCGATTGAGACACCTCTAAAACATGGTTTTTGAACACTTCAACAGCTTCTTCTGGCGACGAAAATCGTTGACCACGCATTTTTTTCTTGATGTGCGGAAACAAGAAGAAGTCACTAGGTGCCAAGTCAGGGCTGTACGGCGGATGACCCATTAATTCGACGTTTTGGCCGGTCAAAAACGCTCTGGTTTGAGCCGATGTGTGAGAGCTCGCATTGTCATGGTGAACGATGATTCGTCTTCTCTTGTTGGTTTTTCGAATATCTCTGAAGACTTCAGGCAAAAAAATTGAGGTGTACCACTCAGAAGTGACCGTCCTACGTTGCTCAAGTGGAACAGTCGCCGCATGACCAGTTTTGCCGAAGAAACAGGCGACCATTTGCTTCGAAGTGCTTCTTCCACGAACAACTTTCGTTGGATTTTGCTCGTCTTTGAAGACCCACACGGTCGATTGTTGTTTCGTTTCGGGCTCATACCCATAGATCCATGATTCGTCACCTGTGACGATCTTATAAACGTCTTTTGAAGCACCGCAATCGTATTTTTGCAACATTTCTTTGCCCCAATCGACACGAGCCTTTTTTTGAGCGACTTTCAAATTGTGCGGGATCCAACGAGAACAAACCTTTTTTACGGCCAGGTGTTCATGCAGTATCGAATGTATGCTGGTGGAAGAAGTGTCCAAGGATGTCTCTATTTGTCGGTATGTCGCATGTCGATCTTGCGTTATGAGTTCACGCACGGCATCAATGTTCTCTGGCACAACAGCCGTTTTTGGACGACCTTCACGGAATTGGTCTTTGAGCGATCTTCGGCCACGATTAAATTCATTATACAAATTTTTCACATTGCTATAGGATGGTGCTTCATCGCCATACAAAAATTTAAGTTCATCAATGCACTCTTGTCGTGATAATCCACGTCGAAAGTTGTGAAAAATGATGGCACGAAAATGTTCACGAGTTAATTCCATTTTTTTCTATATTAATTTTTTCAAGTCACTGTAAACAACACAAATAATGGTCGTACGTCAAAACGTTTTGAGTACGATTATGCTTAAAAATGACAAACTTTCCAATGGAAATGTCAGATTGCACTTGGCAGCACTCAGTGTGGCCAGACCAGAAATATATATAGCAGCCCTCGTATAACAAGAAGTACTCGTGTAAAAAATAAACTTAAAGGGTGTCCCTATAGAAGATATATTTTTGGCGTATATTTTATTAAATTTTGAATCATAACAAGCAGGCAACAGCAAATTATAAAACACTTCGTGTATTAGTCCATTTGAGTCCATATAAAATAATAAATAACAAAACACGGTGCAAGCAACCATCGCACATGTGATTTTCGACATACAAAATGTCAAAGTTCTTTAACAAGAGTTCAGCCTTAAAAAACGCCGTCATGAACTCCTTTGGATCGCACATTTACATATAACGCAAGGCGAATAAATATACGGTGGGAGCGATGGCGAATTCGTTAATTTTCGCCGCTAGCCCGAATATCAAACTACATAAAATTATAGTATACAGATTTTTTGTATATAGAGTTTAACAGTTAGGCTACCGACGAAAATCAATGAATTCGCCATCGCTTCGACCGTATATATATTCGCTTTGATATAACGTAAATTTTGAGAAACCATTTTTAAATTCATTAAATAATTTATAAAAAGTAATTGCTTTATTTCTCAATAAGAAAATTATAACAATAATTTTTTGAAGTTACACGATTCCTATTGCGTATTTCAGTTAATGACGTAGGGATATTTGCTTTTTAAACGGTTTCTTTTTCAATTAATTATTTAAATATTTAATTAGAATAATAACCGGTGTAAAAAAAATAACTGCATTCAAATTTATTTATATCCTTAATATTATAAGACATTTATCGTCATTTGAAAGATCAAATGACGCAACCACAAATTAAAAAAGAACAACAGGGTGAACAATAAAGTTTAATCTTGAAGAAAAATGTCTCTTATGACAGCTAACAGCTACAAACATAAAAACAATAACATAAAACTACCAACACCAAATATTTTAGAGATTTTAAAACACCAAGCAGTCAGTGTTTCAATTAGCGAGGAACTTTTTTTTAAACGTTTTTTCTATCACTGTTTAACTGATGTGCAAACGTAAATGTCTAGACAATTATAAAAATTTATAGCAAAAAAAGCATTTGCTTTTTTTCTTCTTCTACTTGATCTATTTATTTTGATTTTGAAGCGTGATTTTTTAATTAACATTTGATATGTTTATCGAATTTGTTTATTATCACATAAAGAAGAAAATATAAATAAAATAATAATAAAACGTTAATTCCAAATAAAATTTTTTTCTTTTTACTGAGTTAAAATAAAATAAAAAATTTGTTTTCTCAAAATATCCTACCTTGCACAATGGGGCCAAATAAAAATATTTTCATAAACAAGTTTCTTAATGCTGAACTGTCAACTGGTTTTATTAACATTCATGGAAAACATTTCAGATCTCTTTGCAGCGGAGCTTTAATTTCTTAAATTAAGATGTCTTTAGGCGAAATGTTTTTTATATATGACTTGTCGGTTTGAAAGTCCTCATGTAATTAATTCCTTATGGATGTCAATTGAAATTTTCGGTTTAAACGTACATGCAAATTACGTCTGACATAACCTACAAAGTAAATCATTTTTTACAACAGTTGTTTTGTTGAGCGGCTCTGTTAATGCTAATAAAGTTGTCAATTCTATTCTGCTTTCATCGATTTTCGTGCTTTTTTTTTGTCATTTAAAAGCGGCGTAAGTAATGAAAGAAAAAGTTGCATTACTAAAAGTCATATGCTTTGTCATATTAAAATAAAACACGCTGTAAATGAAATTTTTATATTTCACATGTTTTTAACACAAGGAATATTTTAAATCGTTTACACGACACACACATATTTTGTTGTGGAAACTCTGACAAGTCTTATGAAAAAAACATTTCGTCGAACGATATCTTTAGCGGCCTATTAACCTAAAAGTTTTAATGTGTGTGAATTGATAACCTTAGCCACCTTCTGTTACGATAACAGAGCTCTGTTAATCACTTAACATAACCACTATTAATCACTTAACGTAATCAATGTTAATATTAAAAATTTAATGTAAGAGTTTCCAGACGATAGTTAAATAAAATTAAAGTGGATAGAAAAAAACTATTCGAAAAGACTTCTAGTAGTGTCTTTATTTTATTAACATATTTTTGTAAAAGAAATTATAGAAGCTTTTCCACAAACACCACTTTTGAAATTTGAAAAGGACTTTCTCGTAAATGAAGGAGAGTGGGCGAAAAAATGTTATTGACTATTGGAGTTTAATAAAGACAGTACTATAAGTCTTCTCCAATAATTTTTTTGTTTTCGCCCATTTACGAGAAAGGGACCAAAGTCCTTTTTCAAATTTCAAAAGTGGTGTTTTTGGAAAAAACTCGATAATTTCTTTAAAAACAAAATAAATAAATTTGATTAAATATATTTGATTATTGGAGTTTAATAAAGATACTAGTAGAAGTCTTCTCCAATAATTTGTTTTTCGCCCCCTCTCTTTCATTTACGAGAAAAGGGCCAAAGTCCTTTTTCAAATTTCCAAAGTGGTGTTTTTAGAAAAACCTCTATAATTTCTTAAAAAAGAAAATGTTAATATATTTGAATATTGGAGTTTAATAAAGACCCTACTAGAAGTGTTCTACAATAGTTTTTTTTCTATCCACTTTAAATTATATTTAACTATCGTCCGGAAGCTTTTATATTTAATATTAACATTGATTATGTTAAGTGATTAACAGAGCTCTGTTATCGTAACAGAATGTGGCTGTGGTTATAAATTTTAAAATTTAACTTCACATACATAAATTTTCATACCGTTTTCGAGTTAAAAAAATCCCGTTAAAAATGTTTTTAGGCTTTTAATTAATTCATTTGTTCTATTTTTATAGCCTGGCAACTCCATAAGTTGGGAAAATTTGGCACTAAATGCATTGACACAAGCTTTGTAAGTTTGGGAATTTTTTTTAAATATGCTTTTTTAAAAAAAAATTAACATAAACGAGCTTGACATTTGTTTTCGTTATATCAACAAATCTAGATTTTCACAGAAGAATACCAGAGCTCAGGCGATTATTTCCTACTTTTTGCTAAAAAAAACCTTCTGGCCAAGTTAAGCTCTATAAAAATGTTCGTCTAATTAAAGCACGATTTAGCAAAATTTCTAGGTAAATTAGAGAAATTTTGTAAATTATATTTCAGGGTGAATCTATAATTTACTAATTTTTATTGCGATTTTAATGTTTAAATCTGAATCTTAGGAAATCATTAGAGAAATACGTTAAAAATAATGTCAGATAATTGAAAAAAAAAAATAGAGAATGGTTTAAAGATTTTGATATTTTATTTTTGGCCACTGAACAGCTGTTTTTAATTATAAACACAAATGTTGAGAGATCCTATAGTAAAACTTAAATAAAGACTGCTACGTAAACACGTTAAATAATTAAAAATCTTTAATGTATTTTAACATGTGAGCCCACTGTTTATTGCACTAAATTTTCTTTATTTTTAAATTTATAAATTTTTATTTTATTTTACAAGACATTAATTTGTTTCTTTTATTTTTGTTCAAAGTTCATTGTCCTCTAAACTGTTTGAATGCTTAAACAAAATAAATAAAATAAAAAGCATTAATTTAATGCAAATGACGTTGATACGCTTTTTAAAATTGTTTTTATATTCTGAAGAAACAAAAAAAAATAAATAAATAAAAATTAACGATTTTAATAACAACAATAAAATTGTTGGCAAAATGGCCACCTTTTAATTGGCAGCAAGTCAGTCTCATGCAAAAGTCATTTTAAATTTACAGACTCATTAAATTAAAAACATTTAATAATTGTTTAAATTTAATTTTATCTTTAGGAGAGTAAAAAATGGTTAAAGTTAAACAAACAAATAAATAATTCTTGCAAAAAAATCCGACTTAAAAGCAGACAAATTTAAAAAAATAAAAATAGAATTAAAAAAAATTAAAATAAAATTAAAAAAATTAAATTTAAAATAAAAAAATATTCGATAAGAGCTCACTGCAGTGTTGACATTTCCTTAGATATCTCTTAATCTCACTAGAGGCGAATGAATGGGTTCAAACATGTCACATGATTACAGGACTCAAAAATCGATTAGTTTTTTAACGTATCTCACTGTCATCATTTAAGGAAGGAGTTTACATTGCCATTTTCCTCATAAAATCTAAATAATAGGTAACACAAGATCAAGGAGATTTTGGATCTCCAGCAATAAAATAAGTCCATGAATAAGAGTCCTTCATTTCGATAAGCGGCGAATTTAAATTATTTTTCGCAATATGAGAGAAATAAATTCGGAGAGATAAATTCAGGGGTACCCTTTTTCTTGTATTTTTTACATGACCTTTATCGAACTTTAAAGAACCCTATTAACTCTTTTGCAGATGACAACAGCATTTGCCGCTCATATTCATAAGGCAAGCGGCCAATCACTATAGTTACTACAATGTAGTGGTAGAGGCCAAAGCGATTTAATACGAATGACACGGTCAATCTGGATCTCATGACAATTTTTGATTGGGACCGGGCGAATGGAATTAAATTAAATGCTCTTAAGACTCAATTTTGTACGCTTGCTTATAGACGTTCGACTGAAAATGGTGCTTTCTATGAAACTATGGGGGTATAAACATTAAAGAATCAGAAGCTCATGATGTTCTCGGTAGGAAAATCCAGTATTATGTTCGATGGACTTCATACCTCAAAAGAAGCCTCGTCTTTTTGAAGCGGCGTAAAAGATATTTCACTCCAACTGATCTTCTTACTTTTTGTACCACTTACATTCGGCCGAAAATGGAATATAACTCCCATGTATGGACCGGTGCTTCAAAGTTTGTTTTGGAGTTACTTGCTCGGGTACAGGAGGGCGAAGAGGTCTATAGGTGAAAGTAACGTATCTAACTCTATTGACTCTCTGGAACATCGACTTAATGTGAGTTGTGTTTCGCTCTTTTATCGATACTTTAATGGAATGTGCTATAATGAGATAAGATTACTCCTTTCTGATGCCCACACATTTTTGCGTACAATATGCTGTTTATTAAGAGCTCATCCATTTGTGGTCAATTGGTCGATTGCTTTAAAGAGAGAATTTGCTTTTCAGAAAAATTCAAATTGTATGTCAACGAATACCATTCCCTTTATCCTCCTTCCCATAACCTAATTTCCTAGTTCTGGCACAAAGCATTGCTTGAGTAGGGTAGGGTACGAGGGCTGCTTTATATATGTCTGGCCTAATAATGAAAATGCGAATATTTATCATCAAAAATGGTTTTATTGTTTTTCAAAATATTCTTCAGCATGACTTTTACACTCTAGCATGCCCTGGAACCAATTGTGGTAGAACTTTTTCCACTCCGATTGAGACACCTCTAAAACATGGTTTTTGAACACTTCAACAGCTTCTTCTGGCGACGAAAATCGTTGACCACGCATTTTTTTCTTGATGTGCGGAAACAAGAAGAAGTCATTAGGTGCCAAGTCAGGCACGTTTTGACCGGTCAAAAACGCTCTGGTTTGAGCCGATGTGTGAGAGCTCGCATTGTCATGATGAACAATGATTCGTCTTCTCTTGGTGTACCAGTCACAATTGAACGTCCTACGTTGCTCAAGCGGAACAGTCGCCACATGACCAGTTTTGCCGAAAAAACAGGCGACCATTTGCTTCGAAATGCTTCTTCCACGAACAACTTTCGTTGGATTTTGCTCGTCGTTGAAGGCCCACACGTTCGATTGTTGTTTCGTTTCGGGCTCATACGCATAGATCCATGATTCGTCACCTGTGACGATCTTATAAACGTCTTTTGAAGCACCGCAATCGTATTTTTGCAACATTTCTTTGCACCAATCGACACGAGCTTTTTTTTGAGCGACTTTCAAATTGTGCGGGATCCAACGAGAACAAACCTTTTTTACAGCCAGGTGTTCATGCAGTATCGAATGTATGCTGGTGGAAGAAATGTCCAAGGATGTCTCTAACTCTCAGTATGTCGCATGTCGATCTTGCATTATGAGTTCACGCACGGCATCAATGTTCTCTGGCACAATAGCCGTTTTTGGACGACCTTCACGAAATTCGTCTTTGAGCGAGCTTCGGCCACGATTAAATTCATTATACCAATTTTTCACAGTGCTATAAGATGGTGCTTCATCGCCATACAAAGATTTAAGTTCATCAATGCACTCTTGTCGTGATAATTCACGTCGAAAGTTGTGAAAAATGATGGCACGAAAATGTTCACGAGTTAATTCCATTTTTTCTATATTAATTTTTTCAAGTCACTGTAAACAACACAAATAATGGTCGTACGTCAAAACGTTTTAAGTACGATTATGCTTAAAAATGACAAACTTTCCAATGGAAATGTCAGATTGCACTTGGCAGCACTCAGTGTTGCCAGGCCAGAAATATATATAGCAGCCCTCGTAATGCCCTGGCACAAAAATAACTTTCTTTCGTCTTCCTAAAAGTATACATCAATTTTTATACCATCCTGAAAATAAAAGTATATTTTTAAGTTATTGCTTTTTTCTTCTGGTTCAAACTTTTCTATAAAAAAATTCTGAGAAAATATTTTATTTTTATTTTATACGGATTTTTACATTTATTACATAAAAGCGATAGAGTGATATCAAGTGCGGCAAAAGAACAAAAGAAGTAAAAATTTTACACTTAAAAAAATTAAAAAAAAACACATAAAAACCAAAACAACTATAGTAAACTAAAATATTTAAAAACATTAATGTCATGACATTAATTTATTAAATAAAATTTATTATTATTATTATATTTCTATACAAAACAAATCATTTAATTTGCAAACAGCGTTCCATCAATAAACAAAGAATTCTTATTTATTTAAAACAATTAATGTTTATTCGTATATTCCTTCACTTGAACAAAACAGAATTGTTGTGGAATGGAGTTTATTCATTTTACAACAACATAAAGATATTCGTTCAAACATTTTGATGTCTTCTTCTTTCGCTTTTATTTTAAGAAATATTTATTTCTCATTTATTTGCTTTGAAATAAATTCAAGATATTTTATATAATTTAAAGACTCAATACATTTTTGTTTCTGCTCTGTATGCGATGATTTCAACATGTATTATGAATGTCACGTGATTTATAAAAATAAGCGCTTTTGAGCATTTATTGCCGCCTGTCGTAATTTTAATTGTTATTGTTTATTTACTTCATGTTATACATTTAAAATTGCCTTTTAGTGTTCTTTTTTGCATATTAATGTTTGTTTATTTTATCGTTTATCGTTTTGTTGTTTTTGTTGCTTTTTGCTTTATTTTAAGTAGTTTGAAAGGGAAGTTTCATTAGCTTTAAGAGTATTTTCGTACCTGAAGGTTTAAAGCGAAGCCCTATTTTAATCGGCGCCAGGATTGTTCGTTATCTAAGGCCTCTTTCTTTAGAACCATAAGAGCTACATATTTCAGGATGTATAATTAACATCACTACAACAACAACTACTCAAATGAAATTAGAAATTAAAGGGTGTCCCCATAGAGTAGTGGTTTTCATGTTTATGTCCTTTTCTTTTCTCTTTTAATTCGTTATAGAGAGTTTTAAGCATTAAGTCCGCTATACCAGAAATATATAAAAAAACTAAAGGGTGTCCCAACAGAGATGTTATTTTAAAGTACAGACACTTAAAATTTACAAAGAGTGTGTATTCATTCACTGTAAGTATAGGAAATAAAATTACAAGTTAAAAGATATTTCTACAGAAAACCGAGCTTTGAGGTTTTGAACCTGAATAGGCAGACACTTTAAACTAAATTTAATCAGGAATTAAATGGTGACTTATACACGGAACGAAACCTTTCATGTGTGAATCTTACTCGCTCCTGGCTGATTTATTTTAATAAACCGCTAACAGTTGATTTTTTTTAATGATAAAAACAAACAGTGTTGCCATCTTTTGACTGAGTAGAAGCAGCGTAGGCTAAAAATCACAAAAAAACATGAAAAAATGCGGGTAGAAAAGCACTAAGCGAAAATTTTCTAAATTTTAAATTTAAATTTAAATATCTGAATTTTTTTAAATATTATTACAATAAATAAAATTTCATTAATTAAAAAATCGAAAACAACAAAAGAAATACTCGATTTATTTATTTATTTCTTTATTTTTTTGTAAAAACAAAGTTATATAATTTAAAATTTGTGATTATTATTTTGCAAACAATTCTTTTTCAATATTTTTATGTTTTTATTTTATTCAGTTCAGTTGCAAATTGACCATTCTCAAAATCGATAGTTATTTCATATTTATTTTATTTTTAAAAAATCAGAATCATCTTCGCTATCGTTAGATCACAAAACAATTTATAGGAAAATTTTAAATAATTTTAAGAAATTTCATTGAATTTTTTATCACAAAAATCCAGCCGGTTTTCAATTTAATTTTATACAAGTTTTAATAACGTTATAGAAACTTCGGAAACCATCTAGCAAAAAATGATGTGAAAAAAAGCGCTTAAACAAAAACACTGCACGTATGTAAATAAACGCGCATTACACAATCTGCCGCTATTTTGAAGAGATCAAATGCACCGAAATAGCAGCAACGCTGAAAACAAATAGAAATAATCGAAATAGAAGCAGACCTGCCAGATTTGCCGGTTTATCGGCATTTTGCTGATTTCAGCATTAAAATTATCAAGGTGCCGATTTGACGATTTTTTCGTTCAACTTTTAACGTTGATTATTTTAGTATAAGAAATTAATTTTTTGCATCACTTGTCACATTAAAAAAGACCGTTAAAAAGAATGTTGTTTCCTAAAAAATAAAAGTCGAAATAACAATAAGCTAATCAATTCCTTTAAACTTAATTAATTTATTTAATAAAATGCTTTAAGCAAAGAAATTTTAAAATTCATCGAATAATAATAAAAAAATAGATCACAAATTTTTGGTACCTAGTCATTTCTTTCTGCCTCTCTACGTGATTTTAAATTAATAGAAATGAAAATGAAAGAAAAATATTTTTATGTATAACAAATGTCGCAACAGTATTTTATTTTAACGAAACAATAAATAAAACAAAGAGTGAAATATACCACTGGTAAGTTTGTCTCTAAGTTTAATGGAAAAGATTCCAGAGTTATGAACCTTATTAGATGTCTTGTAAAAATGCTTTAAGTGCTTCTAGTGACCAAAAATGTATAGAAATATTGGGTTATTTCCAGTATAAAAGACCAATAGATTAATAACGAAAACAATTTTTTTGTAAAATGATTTTTATTTTTTTTTTTTATTTTGTGTTATTGTTTGTGTTTTAAAGATTACTTAATACTAAATTGCTCTGTTTTTTATTTTTTTGGTGTTTTTCATTTGCCGATTTTATGCCGCTTTCTTAAAACTAAATTGTCGATAATGCCGATTGTTCGTGTGGAAATATGCCGATTTCTTATCAAAATTATCTGGCATCCCTGAATAAAAACATGCAAAGAAAGAAGAAGAAATGTGCTAAAACAGAAATTAAATGTGAAATGATTACATTCTAAAAGCCGAAAATAGTTTAGAAATTATTATTTCTGCGTTCAATTATTTATCAAAGGAATATTTTACGACTCTATTGAAATTTATTTTTTGATTTTAGTTGAATAATAATACAATGTGTTTATGTTTATGTCATATTGTATTATTATAATGTTTATACTTTAAATATATTTTATTATTGTCTAACTGCCATCCCTAAATTAGCGCGTAAGACGCGACGCAAAATAACGCATGGCTTTTACGCTGAAGGTGCATACCTAAATAAAAGCGCAACGTTTTGTTGTGAACAGTAATGTTAACCTATCACTTTTAATAAAACCCTATAAAATGAAATGCAAAACAGTGATAAAAACGCTATATAAGCCCGAAAAAAGCAAAAATGTCATTACTGTTTTGTAACGTTCTCTAAATACTACAACAAAATATGTAAACAACAGTAGCTTGCAGGCAACTGCATTATCTTACGCGCTGTCAAAATTGGATTTTCCAATTGCTAAGCGTTGACGCTGTGCTATTTAGGGATGCTTCATACATTTTGTATGTACATGAGAAATTTTGACAGATATCTTGCGCTTTACGTCGTAATTTAGGGATGGCAGTAAGACAACAATATATCTCCAATAACAATAATACTATGACTCCATTGTAGTGAGTAAATAAATGTAAATAGCTCTAACATCGTTTCCAAACAAAATAAAACAAACAAGTAAAAGTACTATTTTCGCTTATGCCGAATCTTATATACCCTTCACCATGAATGTAGATCTAGATATTAAAGTAAGTCCAATCATTAAGAAACAAATATTGGAGTAACAGAGATTTAAAATGTAAAAAAAAAATAAGTACTTTAAAAAATTTTACAAAAAAATGTCATCGGCTCTTAATGGGTTAAGGATTTTTTTTTTTAATTTTAGCATTTCCAGAAAGATCTGTTTAAAAGTTCTTAAATGATTCCCGTGGTATTGTTATCTTAAAGGATATGGTGCACAATCGTATTTTTCTAGGAAAAGTTCAGAGGCCCATATCTCGAAAAAATGGGCGGCGCCAATTTTTTTCACTTTCTGTATCGCTCCATATATTGTTTTTTTTTTTTTTTTTTGAGTGGAGTTATTTCACTAAACTGGATTTTTTTTCAGAACGATTACAAAAATTAGAGGCAGGCGCGGTGTTGTAATCGCTGTCTCAAAAGACATGAAAAGCTGCTGCTGATTTTCAAAATCAAAATTTACAAAACTATGTCTGATCCATTAAAGTATTTAAATTTTCTTTAGCTCATTAAAAAATGTGTTCGTCACGTCAAACACTAAATTTTTACACCGAGATCATGGAGAGTTTTCGGTTCCTCATTGATTTTATTTTTATTTAACAAATTTTATTCTTTTAATATTTTCATTTTTTAAACGTAAAATTTAATCATTTTATAAATTTTAACATTCCCATCAGGTTATTGTCGAGTCATATAAGAGTCGATTATTTTTTTTTTTCAAAAACAAACATAAAAATTTAAACAAACAAAAACATAATAATAACAAATACGTACAAAAAGAATTTATTTCAGGCTGTAAACTTAGAAGAAATAAAATTAAAACGTAAAAAAATAAATAATTTTTATTGGAATTATTTGTTAACAAACATCACAATATTTCAATAAAGTTTTATATTTCATTAATAATAATAATAATAATAATAATAATATTTACTAAGTTGGGACAACAACCCTTAGCAAAACTTACAATTTTCGAAAAAAAAATAAAATTTTTTTAACAAAATAAACTTAATAGAAGGAAGGTGACAGCAAAGCACTTTTACTTGTTTTTTTATTATTATTTCAATTTGTCTTCAGTTATTTATTGATTGTGATAAATTGTTGAGAGAATAGTAAAATTAAGACACCAGCAGAATAAATTTGTAACTACTTTGTAGTTACATGAATCAAGAAAACAAGATAACGCATTGTGCAGGTCCGTTAGTTTGTTGCTCTCTTTTGTGTGACGTAGACATAAAATATATTTCGTAAACAAAGTAACGTTTGTGTGAATGTATACAACACTTGACGCCAATGAAAAGAAAAATATTTTTGTTCACTTGGCAGCACTTTTTCTTTTAAGTTGCTTTTTCTGTCTATTCACCGTAACATAACAAAATAATTCTTTTAAAAAAATTGTTTTAGTATTTAGTAATTATTTTAATAAATAAATATTTTATTTTTCTCAAGGACATCCTACGACTTACCTCCAGGTCTATCTGTTCTAATGCAGATTATAGCGGCATTTGTCATAAACAAATTAAAAAGACATAAAAGTTCTTTATGGTCATGAGGTCAAAAATAAAAGTTATATTTTGTAATATCTTTAAAAATACATATAATACAACTTACAGTGTGACAAAAATATTTGCATACAAAACTTAGTGTAGAACTTACCTGAAAAGATAAAAAGAAAACAAAACATTTTAATTAAATGTGACACAAAGCTCATAAAATATTTAATTATAATAAATAAAATTTAATAAAATTTATAAAAAGATTATAATAAACAAAATTTAATTGTGTACAGTATTCTCAAGTGTAACATAAATATTTGGTGTCTACTGATTACCATTTGATACATTTTAATTTCACCTTTGTCAGTTTTTTTATATTTATTGAAAAATAGTTATATGAAAATTTCAAAGTTTATAAAAAATTTGATTTAAAAAAGAAAACAAATTTTCCATCAATATTTTACGTTAATGCGGCTTAAGTTTGTTGATGCAGTATTGAGTTTTATTCTCTAATTGAACTGTGAAAGTAGGTTGTGTAACTTTAAATTTGCTCAATAGAAGAAATTGAATGTTATTATATCACATGATCCACGATTTTGATTCTGATCACTAAAACGAAAGCGTTGGCAACCAGGAATTGTCTAATGCATGGCCTCGAAAAAAAAAACACTGCAATCATTTGTAAATTTCATTTTTCTTTCTGTTGCGGTACAAAAGAAACCTTTTCCCATTCATAATCTTGTTTTGCATGGGGCACCCTGTAAATATTTTGATTTTAGTGCTTGCTGCTTCTGCGGGCATATAAGAATATGTAGTACTGCTCTGTTCAAAAAAAAAAAATCGATGAGCTTCAAAATCCCGCCTGTTTGGGAACACCCTTTAAATATTAACATTCTTTTTGGTACTTGATGTTGTAGCAGATATAGTGACACAAATTTTGTAAAAACTTTTACTATCTGTCTATTGCTATTTAAACACTTAAGGAAGAAACGTCAAAGTCAAGTATCTGTGGGCACACCCTTTAGTTTTTTATAGCGTTTTGTTTTTTGGAGCCCTTAGTTTCTAACTTTTACGCTTCAAAACTTATGTACGTATGTTGTTTGGGGACACCCTTTAATCTTCAACATTTTTGCGTTTTACAGTAGGACCAATTACAGATAACCTTTTGAACAGAAACACATTTTTTTTAACTCGGTCCAAAAATGACAGAGTTCTGGGAAAAAACGAAGTTTCAAACAAACTTTCTTCTTATGCAAGCCATATACGTTGCGACCTGTTGTACAACTTAAGAAGGTTGTACAACATATTACAATGTTTGTGGTGTAGTTATATGAAGTTGCGTATTGGTTGTACGAAAGATCAAAATGTTTTAATTTTTTGGCAAGTTGTACAACTGAAGTATTCAAATGAAATGCGGCCATTTATAGAATTTTACAATTGGATGCCTGAATGGCAGGTATTGCATTTCTCATTATTATATCTTCTTTTTTTATATAAATTGAAACTTTTAACAAAAGGTAATTAAATATGTCGTCTGTCATACACATATAACTATTGTAATCTTTTGGTTTACTTTCTTTTAAGGTTTTCAAAAGTCTGTTGTTAGACTGTTGTTTGCGTTATTTTTCTTCTTGATCGAACACTTCATCGATTACAACATACGCAACAATTTCGAAAAACATCTTTACTGTGAAGGCTCTTATATAAAATAAAGTTGTGCTGTGCGATTGCACGCAAGTTGTATAACTTGTAGACAAAACTCCCAACTTGATTACTGGCAAAGTTGTACAACAAGTCGCAACGTGTATGGCTTGCATTAAGGTGCGGTCAGACTAGTCAAAACAGCCTAACCACCATTTATTTAATCTTTTCTAACACGTATCATAACGAATGACGATTTATAATATTATAAATTTAATATTGAGTAGGATATTATATTTCTTAATATGTATTTGAGAAGGACAAAAAATTTGTTTCCGTAATTTAGTGGTTACGTCTTTTTAGCCAAGTGTTTGTAAAATCGGACCGTACTTTTAGGAAACATATATAAACCAATTTGATACTCTTGATTTAGTATAAGAAATATTGCAAAAATATCTACACATTTCAATTATGCAATCGTTTGGGAAAATGATAATAATTTCTATTTATAGATTAATAATCTACAAATCAATTTCGAATATCAATTTCAAATATATTTTTAGATTACAAATTATCAAAATCATTATATTGTTAGAAACAGAAATAGTAACAACACATATTGATTATTTTTTTTAACCCACAATAAATTTAAAAAAAATCACACGATTTACAAATGCATTTATTTAAGTTGCATTAAAACAAAATCGAAATGTGTGTGAAATTAAATTTTAAAATTTAAACCCACAGTCACATTCTGTTAAAATAACAGAGCTATGTTAATCACTTAACATAACCAATGTTAATACATATAAAAAATTTAATATAAGAGATTCCGGACGATATTTAAATAAAATTAAAGTGGGTAGAAAAAAACTATTGTAGAACACTTCTAGTAGTGTCTTTGTTAAACTCCAAAAGTCAAATATATTAACATATGCCAGTGAAAACAACACAAAAGTATTAGTCTGAAGGTGGATTTAATATAAATTTATTTGACTATAATTTCTTAAAAACCGTAATTTTAATATATTTGACTATTGGAGTTTAATAAAGACACTACTAGATGTCTTCTGCAATAGTTATTTTACATCCTCTTTAATTTTATTTAAAAGTCGTTCAGAAACTCTTTTATTAGATTTTTTTATATTAACATTGGTTATGTTAGGTGCTTAACATAGCTCTGTTATCGTAGCAGAATGTGGCTAAAATTTTAATTTTAAAATTTAACTTCACACACACAATTCGAAACCATTTTCGCCAATGTGTGTAAAGATAAATACGTATTTCAATAGCAGAGGCACAAACCATTTTTTTAACATTGCCGTTTTTACAGTTAACAGTGTTCTGTTAACCACTAAACAGACGTTATGTTTTTGGCTTCCTTTATTCAGAAGGATAATTTTAGTAAAAAAAACACAAGTCCGAATAAATATAATTTACGGAAATGTTGCTCCAAGGGATATATATCCCTTGTAATATTACAGAACTATAAAAGTTTGATATCTAAGAATTGCTTAGAAAAGCATTTAAATTGAGTTAAATTAAAACACTCATTTTGCAACATTTCTTGCGAAGATAAATGACTATTTTGGACAAAAATGGAATAGCACATATACTGTTAAAACGGCAATGTTAAAAAAATGGTTTGTGCCTCTGCTATTTAAATATGTATCTATCTTCAGACACATTTTTCGCCGTTATCTACCAGAACAAAAATTAACACTCTTGTAAAATGTATAAACTTCTAATTATGTCGCACAATGAGAGAGTTTTCCAAAAAGAAGAAAAAAGTTGTATTAAATCTGTGTAGTTTTGAGTGATGGGGTGCAACCGAAGCTGTGATTAAGACCTTATAGCTTGCAAGCCCCTTCCCTGGTTCGCCACAACTTTTTTAAAAGATTTAAAGAAAGAAGTACAACTTTTTAAAGAAATAAATGCAACTTTGACCTCTTTATAATTTTTTCTGGTTCCTTTGTCTTACTAAATAATTCTAAGCACTTAAATATAGAAAAAATACAAAAAAAGCATGAATTTTCCGTTTCCGCCCTTTTTGACACCTAAACGATATTTTTATATTTAAAAATAAACATTTTTCAAAAAAGTATTAAAATTTACTCGACTGCCCTTTTCAAATGTCCATTTCGTAAAAAATATTTTAATAGTTTTGGAAAAAAAGAATTTTTTTCTAATTAACTTTGGTACTTTAGTACTTTCTTGGTACTTTTTTCTTTTGTACTTTATTTCTTGTCTTTTATTCATTAGAGATGAAGCCTGCAGAAAAGATAAAACAAGTATGCTTAATCAAAGACCTTAAAAAAATATTTGTACATAAAAAGTACCACACATTGGTACCATCATATATTTAAATTTTCAAAAAAAAAACTTGATAATTTTTTTTAAACAGAAAATATATTTTTAAAGAACAGAAAATATTTAGAAATAATTTTTATGTTTATTTTTTGAATGATTAATAGGCTATAAAAAAGTACCAAAATTCTGTTTTTCGTATTAAAAGGTACCAAACAATAATTTTTTTAGATTTAGAAGTACAACTACATGCCTATAGTCGCTTGTAAGTATGTCACGATGAGAACCTTGGTATCGAGCATAAAGTCTCTAATTTCTTGTCTCTAATTTCTGGTCGAGGCAGACTAAATTATTATTATTTCTAAAAATGTCAACGTGTAAATGCAAAACTGAAATTTATAACGCCTCTTCAATAATATTGGACAACCCATTAACAGACTGTTCATACATTTTCATTATTGAAAACAATTTTTATTAACTCCCCCATTGTGAGTCAGCTGATCATTAAAGCGATGACAGTTAACATCTTGAAACTATTCAGAAATGACTATTAAATGTTAAAAAGAGCAAAACACACAAATGTGGGTAATTAAATATATAAAAAAAGATTAAATAAAGTGAAGGGAGTCATAAATAGAAGAACCAAAACAGAACACTAAAGATTAACTACAATTCACTGAAAAAATAAAAATAAAATAAAAAATTATGGCAACAAAGAAACTAAAGAAATTAAAGTTACCGCTGGTTGCTAAGAGATGATAAAAAAAAGTTTTGCTCCAATTTTTATTATTTTTTTTTTATTTTTCTACAAACAAACTATTATTTTTTGTTTATAATACAAATATGATAAAAAAATAAAAAAAATATTAAATGATCATTAAAAAAACTAATGAAAACACGTGCAGGAAACAATGGCTCTTGAAAGAGTTTTATTGACGTCTATAAATTTCTCAAAGGTTGTTGTTGTGCAATTTAAAAATGAGTTTATAAATTAATTTGCCGAAATATTATAGCAAATACAACAACATCAACAACAATAACTAATTCCAAAAAAAAATTTAAACGACAATCAATACGCCTTTTGAAGTGAATAATTAAAAGAGTATTTCCTCCCTCCTCCACCAGACAGGTGTTATAAATTTTGTGTTTATTTTGGCAATAAATTTTAAATCAAATGAAAAATGTACTTGAAAACAAAAAAAAGTCACTTTTAAAAAACAATTTGTTGATATAATCACTATAATAATTTATTTTTTATTATAAAGAAAAATTAAATTTCAGCTCACACAGGCTTTCGATTCTTAACTGAAGTCTAAATAAAACGTAAAGTGAGATTTATTAAATTCATTCTGTATTTATTGCAATAAAACTATAATTTCTGTTTTGATGATATTTATAAAATAATTACAATAAAAAATGTTAAAAATAAATCTAAAATACGTAAATAAAAAGTAGACAAAAAAGTCCATGAATGGCACGAAAAAGTGGAGACTCGTGATGCCGATAACAAAACTAAAATAACGAAACCAAAGTTTACGAAAAAAAAACTTTTACCAATGCTGGCGAAAAAAGAGATTGGCATCAGAAAGCCAGTGGTGTTCTTAGGATCAGGTTAAGCTGTAAACGTTCAAGCTGATATTGAAGATTGTTTTCCTTTTAATAATTCCTGCAGAAAAAAAACCGACTTCAAAACAAATTTCATCTGTTCGTCTATAACAGTTCGAGAGTGTGGTCACATACATTAAATTTTATTAACTTTTGGGACACCCTTATGTTCCCTCTTAAATTTTTAACAGTTTTGCAATAAACATCAAATTCCAGCAACTATAGGGGCACCCTATAATTTATAAATTCAAATTATTTACTAGCTGTTGCAGTAAACTAAACAAGCAGGTTCTTTGTAAATTTCAATTGTCTGCTTATAACGGTTTAGCAGTTTAGCCATATACATCAGATTACATCAACAATTGTAACACCCTTTAATTTATAATTTAAGATATTTAACTTCTTACTATACCAAACGAAATAGTGGACATTGCGCCTAATTTTTAACCATTTTTATATAACGGTTCAAAAGCTACGGTTATATACGACAAATAACCTTAATTTTCGGAACACCCTTTTTCTTAATTTAAATTATAATTTTGTTGTTTTAGCGGACTTAGAAATACAGGTCCCTTTTAAGTTTCAGCGTTTAGTCTATAACGGTTCAAAAGTTCGGCTACATATTTAAAATTACATCAACTATTGGGACACCCTTTAATTTCCAAATCTAAATTTAATACTTGTTGTTATAGTGGAGTTAGAAATGCAGATTCGTTATAAATTTCAACAGTCTTTCAACAACTGTTCAAAATTATGGCCATATATGTATATAAATTCAAATAAACTTTTGGGACACCCTTTATAATTCATAATTTATATTTATTTATGTTACTATCACGGTCATAGCAATCGACATTCTGTTCAAAATGAAAGCATTTATTTATTTCAAAAGATAGATGGATATAGGTGAATTTACGTCGCCTATAGGGACACCCTATAATTTTTAGATTTATTTTTGTATTACTTTTTGCTATTGGGAGCTAAAGTGATACGCAGTTTTTTTTTTATTTTAAATACTCATAAAAAACATGTATGTTGGATGGGACACCCTCTAATTTTTAAGATTAAGAACTGTTTTTAAAACGAGAGCAATCTGTAAGCATAACCTTTCAAAGAAAAAAATTTAAATCGATCAA
This sequence comes from Cistogaster globosa, assembly GCA_937654795.1. Classification (NCBI taxonomy): domain Eukaryota; kingdom Metazoa; phylum Arthropoda; class Insecta; order Diptera; family Tachinidae; genus Cistogaster; species Cistogaster globosa. The sequence continues at coordinate 117,541,574 of OW569406.1, read as the reverse complement.
GAAATGACTGAGTTATGAAGGCACATATATAAAAAAGCAACATTCAGTCGAATTGATAGCCTTTTTCTTTTTAGAAGTCTGTTAAAAAACTATCGATAAATATACGTGGTCTGCTTTATATATTTCTCGCCTAATAATAAAAATGCGAATATTTAGCAACAAAAATGGTTTTATTGTTTTTCACAGTACTCTCCAGCATGATTTATACACTTTTGCATGCGCTCAAACCATTTGTTGAATTACTTTTTCTACTCCGATTAAGACACCTCTAAAACAGGGTTTTTGAACACATCAACAGCTTCTTCTGGCGACGAAAATCGATGACCACGCATTTTTCTTGATGTGCGGAAACAAAAAGAAGTCACTAAGTGCCAAGTCAGGGCTGTACGGCAGACCCATTAATTCAACGTTTTGGCCGGTCAAAAAGGCTCTGGTTTGAGCCGATGTGTGAGAGCTCGCATTGTCATGGTGAAAAATGATTCGTCTTCTCTTGTTCGTTTTTCGAAACTCTCAGAATTTACCGTCGTACGTTGCTCAAACGGAACAGTCGCCACATGACCAGTTTTGCCAAAGAAACAGGCGACCATTTGCTTTCGTTGGGTTTTGCTCGTCTTCGAAGACCCACACGGTCGATTGTTGTTCTGTTTCGGGCTCATACACATAGACCCATGATTCGTGACGATCTTATAAACGTCTTTTGAAGCACCGCGATCGTATTTTTGCAACATTTCTTTGCACCAATCGACACGAGTCTTTTTTTGAGCGACTTTCAAATTGTGCGGGATCCAACGAGAACAAACCTTTTTTACGGTCAGGTGTTTATGCAATACCGAATGTATGCTGGTGGAAGAAATGTCCACGGATGTCTCTATCTCACGGAATGTCACAAGACAATCTTGCATAATGAGTTCACGCACGGCATCAATGTTCTCTGGCACAACGGCCGTTTTTGGACGACCTTCACGGAATTCGTCTTTGAGCGAGCTTCGGCCACGATTAAATTCATTATACCAATTTTTCACAATGCTATAGGATGGTGCTTCATCGCCATACGAAGATTTAAGTTCATCAGTGCACTCTTGTCGTGATAATCCACGTCGAAAGTTGTGAAAAATATTCGCAAGAAAATATTAAAGAGTTAATTCCATTTTTTTTTTTTTTTTGCCATATTAGTTTTTTCAAGTCACTGTAAACGTGCGTCAAAATATTTTGAGTACGATTTTGCTAAAAAATGTCAAAGTTTCTAATGGAAATGTCAGATTGCAGCCCAGAAATATATATAGCAGCCCTCGTTCCAAAACTGAGGCCATTCAAAATTGTTTGTGTTCAAATTTTAAAAGAAATAACTTTGAAACGGGATACAAAACACAAAACCTGCACTGCCTTTTAAATAAAATTAAAATGGAGCTAAAAGGAAGATGGACAACATCTTTTTTGCATTTCTCTCAGAGAGTGAGATAAGTGTGAGAGAAGTGATTTCGTTCAGACAACTTGAGTTGGTTTCATTTTAATTTTTTCCCAGACAAAATTAAACAGTGTTGCCACTAAAAAAAATTTTTCCAAAATAAGCTAATTTGAGTTGCCACATCATATAGTGTTTGCATGGAGTTCAATGAAGCAGTTGCCCTTAATCTTATAATGAAAATGAAAAAGCCCAGAAGAGAACGCATTTACGACATGATCAATAGCTCATATAAAAATAATTATAAAAAGCAAAGCATTTGGACGACGAGTAACTATTATTGACGGCTTGCAGTCTTATTTATGAAATTGTGTTATATTTATTGAAGGAAGCGAATGCCAATTTATTTTTAATGACTTGTTGCTATGTTGCCACGTGAAAAAATTAATTTGACTTGTTTACTTCCGTATTCACATGGCAGCTTTGTTTGTCCGGGAAAATTTTTTGAAATGAGTAAACCGTGCTGCAGAAAACTTTCAGTAAATAAAATTTTTTGAATGGGTGAATCCAGCTTTAGACCATAAAAAATCTCATTACTGTGGATATGATGTTTTTTTGTGTGAAATACTTTTAAAAAAAGTATTTGAACACGGGAATACAAAAGTTGCTGTTACTGTTAATGTGTCAGTCCATATTTCATTCCGTAAAAGTTACTTTAGTTGTATTTGCTACAACATACAATTTACAATAGATTGTGAATTAAGCAATTGTCAATAAAATGTCATTAATAAATAAATAAATGCCGATCATTATCTCCCTTTTTTTTCTTACTGACCTGCATTAAAAATTTTTTTTTCGAGCTTCAATTTATATTTGCTGGTTTTTTATTCTCTTTCTTTTTTTTCAAGAAATGTGTAAAGAAGGATGCTTTCTTTTTTGTATTAAATTAAAAAATATTTTTTTATTATTTAAATTAAATGAACCAAAGCTAATAATTAAAATAAATATAAACAATAAAATGTAAATAATTAAATTAAATATGAGAATGAACATGTCTTTTAAGCGAATATTTGCAAATGAAGAATAATTTATAAAAATTAGTAATAGTTGAACGACTTATTAACAGACTGATGTGAAAATTATTTTAATATTTTTCACAAATTTTTCTTTAAATAAAAATCAAATTAATGGTTGAACTTTAATGTGTGTGAAGTTAAATTTTTAAATTTTTAAAACCTCAGCTACATTCTGTTACCATAACAGAGCTCTGTTAATCACTTAACATAACCAATGTTAATATAAAAAATTTAATAAAAGAGTTTCCGGACGATATTTAAATATAATTTAAAGCGGATAGAAAAAAAAAACTATTGGAGAAGACTCTCGTAGTGTCTTTATTAAGCTTCAATAGTCAAAAATATTAACATTTTGTTTTATAAGAAATTGTAGAGGTTGTATAACAGAGCTCTGTTACCGTAACAGGGTTATAAATTTTAAAATTTAATTTCCACACATAAAAATTAAAGGGTATTCTATACAACACTCCGTTTTTTAAGTGTGTTATGAAGCGTAAAGGGCACTACTCAAATATTTAAAAAATCACTCCCAATAGCAAAAAGTAATAGGACAACAAATCTAAAAATTAAAGAGTCTAATTTTTTAACCGTTATAGACAAAAGCTTAAAAATTGGACATAATTCCGATTACTGTGACCGTTTAGTAACAAGTATTAATATTATAAATTAAAGGATGCCCCAATAGTTAATTTAATTTTATGTAAATGGCCGTACTTTTTAACAGTTGTAGACTGACGCTTGAAATTTACAAAGAACCTGTAATCCCTTGAAGAAACATGTGAAAATTCTCACACATAATTTTAGTTTACCCGCATTTTATATTTCAAGAAGATATTAACAGCAATCTGGCAACCACAACAACAGCTGTTAGTTGCTTGTTGTACGTTTTTTCCTTTTTTGATTGCAAATACCAATGTGGCACATTTATAAATTCGCTGTTTTAAATAACTTCTTATGGCTCTCTATCTGGCTACATACTGATGCTACCCGTCTTTAGGATCCTATGGTCTCGTATTTACTAAACATAAGTTATTACAAACGCAGCCGTCCACGCTACACTACTGTGTTACTCCAGCGAGACATGAACTACTCGAAGCCTTGTTTAGTAACCTAAACCATACACAGATTTCTCCACCCAGCTTTACAATCAAGCCAGTCATTCCTATTAATCCAAAAGCTCCTACTTAACATCTGCCGTACACTGTAATGATTTTGTTACTTCCTCCCGCTAACACAACTAGAGCACTTTCTTATCAAAGGCGTCTCGACAATTATCTGTTATTCTCATATTAAACAGACGTCTCACTTTATTATCTGGCCATTGCTTTACACGATAGTTGTGTCTTCCTCTTTCCGGGGAGGTTTGTACTTGAAGTTTCTTAATTTTAAATTGCTTTGTACAATTATTTTCTTCCTTCGTACGCATGTCCGAATGTGGGCTCGAACTCATGATCTTCTGTTTTAAAGTGCGCCCTTCTACCAACGCAGCCCTTGAGGTTGTTCAACTTGTGTTAGCTAATTTTCGTATTAATCTATACACACACTCAATGGTGTTGGAAGTAACATATTCACCTTTTTTACCACGCACATACGGACAACAACATCAGGGGTTGCCAGATCTTATGTTCGTAACATGGCAATAAAGTTCCACATTACTTCATAATGATTATTAACATTAAAAGAACGTAAAACTTATGTCAAGACAAATTTTAAACAATTTCTGGCTAAAAAAATTAAATTGTAGGCGACAAATTAATTGGTAAGAAACTAAATAATTTAATGACATTTTATGGATATTTTTTATATCTTCTTTTCTATAAATATTTTATTCATATTTAAATTAGCACAATCACGATTTTAGCAATAGAGTGAGGACCTAAATTCCAAATAAATCATTCTGATTAAACGTAAAAAAATTTCCCAGGGTTTTGTAATATTTCCGTTTGCAAGACATTAGCAACACATTTCTTGTTTACAATTCAAAGAAAATCTATGAATAACAAACGTAACAAACAATTTGTGTCGGCAGTGCAACGACTTAAAAGCGAACATTTCACAAAATTTGTAAAAAGAGAATGACAAGCAAGAGAAATATTAAGAGAGAACAGGTGGATGCTGACGTATTAAGAGAATAATTAATATTTGTTTAGTAATTAATTTTTAAGAGCAGGCAAATAATCTAATGATTTATTCAGTTTCAATTACAACAACCTTTTACACACCCTTCACCAAAGTTAAAAAGATTATTTACATTTAAATTTAACATTTTATTTGTAATTTTTACAATATTCAATTGCATCCCACACATAAAGTTTAAAGGTTCTGGATGCTAAAATTTACAACGAAAAACCCGAAAATTTACCAAAAACCTTTAATTTGTAACAAAATAAAAAATTTGTCTAAAATAAAAAAAATCGGAAGAAAAAATTCCACCAAAAACTGTGAAATTCTTTAAAAAGTTCTTTTTTACCACAAACCAAACTCGTTTATCATTTTCATTGAAACAAGTTTTATATTTAAATTTCTAACCTCAAATTACTTTGATGAAGGATGCACGTGATTTGTCAGGGATGGATGCAGCGTTGTTTAAATTAATATTTAATTAAAAATATTAATAAAAAATATTATAACAATTGAATTTGTTTCTTTTAATTTCTTAATTTTTCAGGACAGATAAATTAGTCACTAGTCCTTCAACAGCATTCTTCCCATTTATCTACCTTAGGTATCGTACATTGTAAGCATTTCTATTTAAACAAATAATTTTGTAACTATGAATACGAGGAATATTCATAATCCATCAATATTACTTTGGTTACATACGAGGGCTGCTCTATATATTTCTGGCCTAATAGTGAAAATGCGAATATTTATAATCAAAAATGGTTTTATTGTTTTTCAAAGTATTTTCCAGCATGATTTATACACTTTTGCATGCGCTCAAACCAGTTGTCGAAGCACTTTTTCCACTCCGATTAAGACGCCTCTAAAACATGGTTTTTGAACACTTCAACAGCTTCTTCTGGCGACGAAAATCGTTGACCACGCATTTTTTTCTTGATGTGCGGAAACAAGAAGAAGTCATTAGGTGCCAAGTCAGGGCTGTACGGCGGATGACCCACTAATTCGACATTTTGGCCGGTCAAAAACGCTGTGGTTTGAACCGATGTGTGAGAGCTCGCATTGTCACGGCGAACAATGGTTCGTCTTCTCTTGTTGGTTTTTCGAATTTCTCCGATGACTTCAGGCAAACAAATTTTAGTGTACCACACAGAAGTGACCGTCCTACGTTGCTAAAGCGGAACAGTCGCCACATGACCAGTTTTGCCGAAGAAACAGACGACCATTTGCTTTGAACTGCTTCTTCCACGAACAACTTTCTTTGGATTTTGCTCATCTTTGAAGACCCACACGGTCGATTGTTGTTTCGTTTTGGGCTCATACGCATAGATCCATGATTCGTCACCTGTGACGATCTTATAAACGTCTTTTGAAGCACCGCAATCGTATTTTTGCAACATTTCTTTGCACCAATCGATACGAGCCTTTTTTTGAGCGACTTTCAAATTGTGCGGGATCCAACGAGAACAAACCTTTTTTACAGGCAGGTGTTCATGCAGTATCGAATGTATGCTGGTGGAAGAAATGTCCAAGGATGTCTCTATCTCTCGGTATGTCGCATGTCGATCTTGCATTATGAGTTCACGCACGGCATCAATGTTCTCTGGCACAACAGCCGTTTTTGGACGACCTTCACGGAATTCGTCTTTGAGCGAGCTTCGGCCACGATTAAATTCATTATACCAATTTTTCACAGTGCTATAGGATGGTGCTTCATCGCCATACAAAGATTTAAGATTTAAAAAAAAAAAATAAATAAATAAAATTTTTTCAAGTCACTGTAAACAACACAAATAATGGTCGTACGTCAAAACGTTTTAAGTACGATTGTGCTTAAAAATGACCAACTTTCCAATGGAAATGTCAGATTGCACTTGGCAGCACTCAGTGTTGCCAGGCCAGAAATATATATAGCAGCCCACGTAATAAATAAGTGAAATTTTTACATCTTTCAAATCAGAATATTGCAACTGGTGCTATTATATTGAGCGACACTGTATATATTTGTACATACTCTGTTTAAATTCTAAATCTCTGTCTACTACGGTTGAAAAACAAAAGCGATATAAGTAAAAATTACATCAATATTGGGATACTCTTTAATTTTGCAATTTAATTTTTTTACTTGTTGCTATATAGCGCACATAACTTTACTAACACTGTGCAAAATTTGATGTGTGTGCTTCCTAGCACCGTTCAAAAAATATTTAAATTTTTATAAATATCACATTACTTTCGGAAGACCCTTTAATTTTTAATATTTTTGTTTATATCGGTAACAGTATACATCTTCTGTAAAAATATTTAGAGTCTACCTGTTGCGGTTTCAGAGACAGAGGGCTGTGACAGACGGATGAATGGGCGGACATTGCGACGAAAACAGAGGGGTTACATTTTTACGCTTTGTATACCGAACACTATCGATTATAGTGAACGATAAAAGTAGATTTTATTCTGTCGCTTATATTCCAGTTTTTAGAAAATAAAAATAGAATTCTTGCCAGCAAACTTTTTGTCATGAAACAAATTGGAATAAATTTCAGACACTAATTATAAATTATCTGTGTTTATTAAATCTTAAAAAAAGATATTATTGTCGCTGTTACCTGTTTGTTTATTCTACCTTTTTTCTTTTTACCTGACGTATTAAATCGTTTTTACATAAGAATGGAAAAACCAAAATGTAATCATTTTGTTTTTGCTTTTTTCTTACTGAACTTATTTTTATTTTATATTCATATTTTTTTATAATTATCGTATTAATCTATTGTTTGGTTTATGATTATAACTGAAGCCAGCAAAAAAGAGTAACAACCAAAAACTCGACAAAACAATATATTTAATACGGGTGACTAACTGTCTGAGCATCTTACAGAGAATGTTCCAAAAATGTATGCAAAATTTAAATCTTTTGCAGGTTTTAAATTGTTTCAAGGCCAGTACAACATGTGGCGGCAAATGACTTAATCATCAACATCATCTATTAACAGTTACAGCCTTATTTTCATAGGAAACTTGTGAAATGATACAAATTTTGGACAATCGCATGTGAGTTTTTGGAATGAGCTGGTTTGAAGGAATAAGAATTATGCAAAAAAAAATATATAAAGCCATTTGGAAATATTATTTAACAATAAAAAGGCAACTGTCAAATTGTTTTCTTACTAAACATGAGACGGCAATTTTAGTACATGCGTGGATTTTGGTACACCGTTTAAAATATCGCGTGCAAATGACACTCAATTGACAATTTTTGTAATAAAACCAAGTTAAAATTTATTGCAACTCTTTGCTTTCAAATACAGTAGTGTTATCAGTTTAAAGATTAAAGAAGCCATTAATTCGACTCGGAAAGAGTCACTTGAATTTTGTTATTGATTTAAATTTATGTGTGTGAAGATAAATACGTCAAGTTAAATACGTTTTTTTATAAATGTAGCATGCGATAAAATTTTTCCCCCCTACATACAGTACAAATTGTATGGTAAATTCAGTGTTTTTTTTTACAAATACAATTACAGCGACAAAACCCTTCGATCTCGGCGAATCGAAACTATTGGGAAATCAAGGGCACATATAGAGCTATTAAACTATAATTACAGTTTATTCAAATTGTATTTGAGAATTTTTTTATTAGACGCGATCGAAGGGTTTGATCACAGTAACAAAATCCCTCACAGAACTCATTGTATATGAGAAAATTGCACTGTCAATTTTCCGCGTCTTATAAAAAAAATCCCAAATACAATTTGAATAAACTGTAATTATAGTTTAATAGCTCTATATGTGCCCTTGATTTCCAAAAACATTTGATTCGCCGAGATCGAGAGTTTTGTCGCTATAATCGTTTTTGTTAAAAATAACACTGAATTTACCATACAATTTGTACTGTATGTAGGGGGGGCGGAAATTTTATCGCATGCTACATTTTTTAAAAAAAGTATTGAACTTGACGTATTTATCTTCACACACATTTTAAATTTTAAGGTTTTCTATTAGAAGATTAAAACGAAATAAATTAATTATAAAGTAAAATAATATATTCCTAACAATTCAGTTTAAAAATTTTGTCGTAAAAAATTTAATTTAACTTCGATATTCGTTTTATTTGATTTTGTAAATATTAAAAAGTTGGAGGCAATTAATTCGATGTTTCTTTTACTCGTTTTTAAACGAGGGCCTATTTAAGAATATAATAATATTCTACATATAACTCCCAATAAAATGTTTTCCTTTTTTCAATTAAATTTGGCATCACCAATGACGAAAAAACAATTTTGTAAATAAATTTCAAAAATTTGTCAGCACTGATTTGGTAGAGATAAAACAAGGTTACCATATTAGTGATTAAAAGAGCTTTGACGACTTATTATTGTTTTAAGAAAATATATTTACACGTACATTTTTTCTACTTCCAATGGATAACTTTATGTATGTATATACTTCCGACTCCATTAATATACAACACAATATTATAATTTCATGTCTACTGTTTCTTAAAAATCAATTTTTAAATGATTTTTAATTCACTCCTTTCGTGAATAAACAATTAGGTTTATGTTCCCATAAAATTATCATTTCCCTCGAATGGAAAATTGTTATCATAAATTTACCATGGAATGTTTGTTACTTTCATTAAACAGCTGCTTAAAATTAAATAAGCTATCAGTGCATATTGAATGTAGTAAAAAGAAAAGGCTCTGTAATAATTTTTATAATGAAACTTAAAAAAAATATTAAAATAATAAGTTTATTACAAGAAAAAGTAGCAACATCTAACTGCCGATCAAGCCTTAGAAAACGCACCTGACTATTTGGAGTTACCAAAGTCATTGCTACTGACCAATTTTATTAAAAATTAAATTTTGTTTTAAAACTCATTTTTAATTAAGAATGTACTTTCCCAAGAAAATTAAAGCAAACAAATCAAAGGGAGAAGTGAAAAGATTATGAGAAGAAAATACATTCATGATAAGAGGAGTTTTTTTGACATTAACACTTTTTTTAAAGAGGAGACGAAATTTTTTAAATAACTTTAAACCGTAAAGTGACCAGAAATAATGAAGAAAAGTTAATATTTTTCCTTTAAAGCGGCTTTATCATAGTTGATCATTAAATTTTAACATTTTTACAAACGACATTAATGTAGATGTTTTTGCAACAATAAAAAGTGTTGCCAAGTTTCAGCACCATTTAACAGATAAAATTGGTTTTAACTTCTACTTTGACTTTTATTTATAATTTGACAACCAGAATGAATTGTTTTTTTAAAATTTTTATGATTTTTTAAACAAAGTTTGACGATTTTATGTAAATTTTATCTGGCAACTACGAATCGCTGTCAAAATGATAAAAAATATTATTTAGTTTAATCCGCTTGTTTGACAACACTTCTAGCCAACAACTAAAAATTTCTTAGTTTAAGTTGGCTCTGAAGCACAAATTTGAACGGAATAAGAGGCATTGAAAAAGGGTTTAAAAAAGTTATATTTTCATTCTACGTACTACTACCAAATGTAGAGTGCACGAATTAGTTAAGAGATAAATAAATACACAACAATTTATATATTCAGCATTAATGGATGTTTAACATTTTTTTATTTGCAAAAACGAGCGTAATTTATGCAATTAATGAGCTATCGCTTGCTCATATAATAAAGGGAGGAGTAAATCATTAATTGAGAACACGCAAGGTTCAAGTTAAATAGTGTATTTTAGTAATAGCGAATTTTATATAAAAAATATAAGTGAATATGTAGTTGTTGTTGTACGGTATTGTACATGTAATGTGATTCTAAAATCTTTCCACTACCTTAGCATTTACCATAATTCTTCTTAAATGCAGCTCTGACTAACGGTAAGTCAGTGTTAATGACGTCAATACGTAAAACAACTACAAAAACTACCTTTCAATAGATGTTATCTATTTTCTGTGTAAATGATTTTTACATGATTCATTTTAGGGCACTAGCAGCATGTGACTTGTTGCAATATTTTAAGCTTAAAGGATTTTTTATTGTTACTAGAGCTAAATTTTGTTTTGAACGTAAAACCTTTTAGCGAATTTATCGCCCCCATCGTGAATAAAAAGTGAAATTTTTGTTTCCATGAAATTTTCATTCCCCTCGAAGTGAGAATCGCTATCATGGATTTCCCATAAAATATTTGTTCACTTTATGGAACAGCTGTTCAAAATTATTAAGCTATCAGTGCACATTGAATGTAAGAAAGAAGAATAAGCTTCGTGAAAATTTGTAAATTGAAGTTAAAAAATAAAAAAATTTTATTACAAAAACGTAACGTGCAAGACGCGTATAACCCCCTGAAGTTACCCGATATAAACAAAACAAACAAAATTTTAATACATTTTTTTATAACTCTATGTTTCATTTAATAACATTTTTAGTAAAAAATTTTATAAATTTACCGGCAGTGGGATCTCTTTGTTTTGCATCTTTTCGAGTAAAATGTCAGTCTGCGGTACAGAATATGGTCTTGAATTAAAAAATGTATTAAAAATTTTAATATTCTAATTATAAGTGATAGAAACTTGCATTATGTATGCAGTTCCCCAGTAAAAAAATTTCAAGGGACAAAATCAATCACGATAAGGGGAATTTTTGTTTACGTGAAAAATTGCTCATGTGAATTATTCGCGATTGCAATTTGGGGAAAAGGGAAAATATTTTTTGTACCCATCGGAATTTTTCTCGAATATCATTTCAAAACTGGTATCCAAAAACTACAAACGATTTTAGAATGCCTTAGTTATTTTTATAAAAACATATCTTGGTACTAAGGCCAAACGCAAAATTTGTGTGCAAAAGTACTAAACGTCAGAATTTTGGGATTGATAATGCGTTATTTGGGAATTACGATTTTACTTTGCATATCTTAAGGTGAGGTCAGATTAGTCAAATATTTGAAGAAAACAGCATAACCACTATTTATACAAATGTTTATTAAATTTTTCCTAACACGTACCATAACGATTGACGATTTAAAATATAATTAATGTGATATCTTGCCTTTTGTATAGCGTAGGATCCTATATTTCTTAATGAGTATTTGAAGAGGACAAAAAGTTTTTTCCATAATTTAGCAGTTAAGTATTGTTGGTCAAATATTTGACTCATCTGACTGAACCTTTAATCCATAATTTTTATTTACTTGTTAACTCTACTTGTTATTACAAATTTTTCTGTTTTATCTGTTTGATATAAATTCTAAAAATCGCGATAAATTTTTTTCTAAACTCGCCTAAATATTTCTTTTGTCTTCAATTTTTTCATTTCATTCTTAAAGGTGCCTATAGGCTTTTTACACTGATTAACAGCTCAGCGAAACGCATGGAAGATGTAGAGAACTTGAAACATTCGTTTATATTGACAACATTTAACATCAACTCAGCTGTCAAAAATATTTAGTTCAACGACGCATAATTTTTACTAGTAAAAATATATTTTAAAAAATTAATATCGAAGACACGTTAATAATTGGATTAATTGTGACTTAGAAAGAACATACCCAGTTATTAATGCAATGGATTAAAGAAAGAAAGAAGAAGAAGAAGAAAAGTTTTTAGTGGACATAACATTTTGGGAGAAAGATTTCGAAAATAAATAAAAAAAAATAAAAAATGCCAATTTTTTCCAAGCTCAAAATCACCAAATAATAAAAACTACTTTTATTGTTTTTGTTTTTTCAATACTTCAAAATGTACCAAAATTTATTTATATTTAAATTTAAAAACAAAAACCTATGTGTGCAGCTAATTTTCGTTTAAAAATAATTATTAATATTTTCAACGCCATTTTATTAGTGATGCCACTAGAATATCGAAATTACTGTTAATTTATTAGTAATGACAATAAAATTATCAACAGATGTAAGGTGGAACAAAATGAAATAGGAACATCTTTTAAAGATGTTGAAAGATGTTGATTTTTAGCGCTGTGTATTTCTTATGGGAAGATGTTAACATCTTCGCAAATTGATGGTAGATGTTGATTAGTGTAAAAAGGCTTTTAAGACGAAATGTTTCAATTACGTTGACATAACCTACAAAGTAAATCATTGTTTAAAACAGTTGTTTTGTTGAGTGGCTCAGTTAATACTAATAAAGTTGCCAGCTCTATTGTGCTTTCGTCGATTTTATCGCTTTTTTTGTCATTTATAAACGGATACGTAAAAAAAGAAAAAGTTGCACCACTGGAAGTCAAATGCTTCGTCATATAAAAATAAAACACGCTGTAAATGAAATTTTCATATTGCATATGTTTTTTACACAAGAAATGTTTTAAATCGTTTACACGATATATATGTATTTTGTTATGGAAAATCTGACATGTCATATGTAAAAAACGTTTCGTCTAAATGCACCATAACAAATGTTACCTAAACCAACTTTTAAAGAGGGATTTCCCTTAAGAATTGGAATAAAAAATGAGATTAATTCAAGTTCCTATTTATTTTAAGTTTCTTTTTTTTTTTTTTTGTATTCTTATTGCAACTACAAAAGATGATAATATAAAACAATGATTATTGAAAATAAAATATTTCCCTACAATTAAATAATGAATAATAAAAACAATACCCGTTTTACAAAGGTAAACACACTATCCAACAGACATTTACAGATATATGCAATCAGACAAGCAAATAAATTTATATGCAAATATTATCGTCAGTAATAACGACAGGTTTGTTTATTAATTATGAGAATGATTTTAAAATTAATTTTTAATAGAATTTATTTATGAAATAAAATTATTACATTCTGTAGAAATTAACAACTAAATGTTTTATATTTGTAATTTAATTTGATTTAAAACATTTGTTTCAAAAATAATTTGTTTTTTATTACAAATTAATCTTACTAAAGAAATATTTAAATGTAACTTTTTTTCTAAAAGCCTTTTTGCACTGATCAACATCTAACATCTGCAATCAATTTGCGAAGATGTTAACATCTTTCCATTAGAAATACACAGGGCTTAAAATCAACATCTTTAAAAGATGTTCCTATCTCATTTCGTTCCACTTTACATGTGTCGATTATTTTAGTGTTATCACTAGAAAAATGACTGTAATCACGCTATTCTGGTGGCATCACTGATAAAATAACATTGAAAATATAAATATTTTTAAATGAAAAGAAGCGGCACACGTGAGATTTTGTTTTAAAATTTGAATATAAATAATTTTTAATTTGAATATAAATAATTTTGTGTTTTGAGTAAAGGAAAAATCCAGCCTCCACTTCGGAAGGTGGTGTTTTTTCAATATTTTGGTAGAAAAAAGAAAAAGGACATTGTTTGTAATAAAATAGTTTTGAAAATTATAAATACTATTTTGAAAAAAAAAATTATAAAAACAATACATTTTTCTATACAAAGATATACTAAAGTATTGAGAAAGCAAAAGCAATAAAAAAATATTTATTATTTGGTGACCTTGAGCTTGGAAAAATTTTCTTTATTTATAATTAACACGGTGAATTAAAAATCAAATAATAAAAAAAAATGTATGTTGTTTTTTATTAATTATTTTTATTTATTTTGGACATCTTTTTACCAAAATGTTCCATAGCGCTCTTAAAAAAAAGTAAAAATTCTTCTTCATCTGCTTCTTTCAGGATGGTCTTCCTTTATTTAAATCTATTGTATTAACAACTGGGTTTATTCTTTTAAAGTCACAATTAGTCCAATTATTAATGTGTCCTCGAAAGAAATTTTCTTAAATCTATTTTTACCACTAAAACTTATTTGTCGTTTAATTAAATGTTTTTGACAGACGACTTGATGTTAAATGTTGTCAATGTAAGCGAATGTTTCAAGTTCTTTACATCTTTCATGCGTTTTGGTGAAATGTTAGTCAGTGTAAAAACTCTATAAAAGTAATGCATAGATTTAATGTTTGCTGGGTAAAGTCCTTCATTACATTTTTACAAAAAAAAAAAAAGAAAAAAAAAACATGTGATTTAATATATTTACACTTAGATTTTGCACGTTTATTAAAGATAAATCGCCCAGGTGACACAAATTTTGAAAAACCATTTTTATTAATTTGAAAAGTGTTAGAAAAGTAAGTGGGATTCTTTAGATATCTACAACAACACAAGGAAAAATAAATAAAAAATATTTTTCAAAGAAAGCTCGTAAATAATAACAATATTTTGGAGTAACATTGCGTCTTAAACTGCGATTAATTGTGATATGACATTTAAACTTAGACAGAATATCGGAACTGATTTATTGAATAACAAAATAATCTAAAAATAAACTTTTCAATTCTTTTTAGTTTTGTAGCAATAATTATCAAAAAAGACTTAAAATGAAGACTACAAACTTCATTCATAAAATGAAAAGGAGAGAAGCATCAGAATACCTTGAAGAACAATTATTAAATGTGAGAGACGTTCAACCGTACCATCTTAGAAATAAGGATTTTTTCAGACTAGAAAGATTATCAACAACAGCAATGTGATCGCTTTTTTACCAAGACATTCAACTTTACAAATCCTGCCAAACAATGAAAATTTGATATTAATTTAAATTTATTTAAAAAAGCTTATTGATCAGTTTTGTAAAATATAATATTTAAAATGGAGGATAAAATAACATAACATATTTTACACTTTTTCCTGCAACATATTTTCAAAAGAAAATAACTTTTAGTTTACACTCTAGAATTTTTTTTTTAGAAAAAAAAAAAAAAAACACAAAAGTGTAAAATGTGTTGAACATATGCAAAATTGTTGTCAGAAAAGAACACGCCATAAATCCCAGACACAAATCAATTGCGATAACATAGTTCTGCTAACATGTTCACATAGCACTGTAAATCCTAGGGGTAGACATATATTCAAGTTTGAACTGTGGCCACATTGGTGATCAAATGGGACCGAACTAAATGCAAAGAGCTGCCTGGCTTACTGCATTTCTAAGAACATTGTAAAACAGCTAATATCTATGTTATGAAATTTTTAAGATTTGTGCATGTAAAGCTTTTTTACAAGGAATAAAAATTAAAAATTTATTTATGTAAGTTTGTTATAAAACTAACACATTTTTTGTTGAATATTTTCAAACTATTGTTTTTATTTATATCTGTGGCAACGCGAATTTTGTTGTTTACGAAAAATATATTTCAAGCTATCTTTTATTATTATATCACGATATAAACTTTATTTTTAGCTTCTTAAATGTGGCAACTCTTTTTGTTTTTGCAAACAGAATCAATTACAAACAAGTGTTGAGACGAAAATGGAATAACTTTTTATTTCCAAGTGATTATAACATTCTAAATAAACGCTTTGCTGATAGATTATCTTATTTTGTAGGTAGCATAATGCAAGACATTTTAGTTAATGAATTAGAATTTATTTGGCTTTCATAGGGGGTAAGTAAATTTGTTATAATGTATTTTGTTTTTATTTTTTTATTTATTTTTTTTATTAGGTATTTAACTTTTTTGTTTTTCTTTCCGTGGTTTTTCTTTTTAGTTTAAGTTATAAATAGTTTTAAATTTAGTTTAGTATTAATTATAGATAAAGTAGATTCTACTCTGCCGTTACAGTAAATGTCGATAGCAAGCATTGTGTTGTATATTTTCAATACTACTAATTTGTTAAATTTGTTTAATAGGTGAATTGATAAGCAATTTGAATACTCAAAAACTAAATATGCTATTAAAATAATAATACGATATAGTTTTAAGTTTTTCTGTAACACTTAATGTTAGTATTAATCATTGGATAAAAAAAAGCAAAGAAATTTCAATAAAACATAATTCAGTTCATTATAACATTTACATTAGTTTTTCATGTTTTGTTTTGTTTTTGGTTTTTGTTTTATTATATTTTAATTTCAATAATCCTAATCCTAATAGATGTTTATCAATATACTTTTACTAATAAAAATAAAAGGTTAAAACCCAAATGTTAATACATACATATGTACGTATTTATATACCTACACACATACACATATACAAGTAGAATGCACTGCATGCATAAATATGCATGCATACATGTATTTTAATGTAAAGTAAATGTAGACAACCAAAAGTATTGGTAAAAACAACAAAATAAATCATACTGTTATTGAAGAAATACACATCTGCAAACAAACCTGTTCCACGAGCAATGTAAGTCCCAGCCATGGCAGATGATGATGTGGAAGAACTGGAACCAGCCCCAGTTCCACTTGTTTTTGTAAATTTTAAAAGCATTTTGAATACACACACTATTAATTAAATTTGTTATACATTTAATTATTGTAAAAAACTGTTTTTAGTAAAATAATTTTTCACATGTAAATTTAAGAAATATTACTTTTGATTGCTTCTTAGCAATAGGTTAAACATCTTTTTTATTACTTTAATTGAAAAAACCGGGGGTACTAAATTTTTTGCTATTTTTAGATAGAAAAAAAACCTAAACTAAATGTCATTTAGGATACATGTATTTGTTTTTGCTTTTCACAGTAGCATGCATACACAGCCAATGTTTGTAAGTATGACAAACTATTTTTTTTTATTTAAAAACATATAAGTAAATAAAATAAAAACAAGAATTTGCAGAATATACAGCTTTAAATGTTTTCTGATAATTAATTTACTACACTGTCAGGTATCTTCTTCTTGAGTTTTCCTTTTGACTTCCTTATTTCTTTTTTATTTTGTTTTTTCTTTTTGTGTATGTTTGTATACACATATTAAAGTATTACAAAAATAGCCACACAAACACTAAACGTCACTACGTTAATATTTCTGGATTATTAAATCAATTTGTTTTCGTATTTTTATATTCTTGCCCACAATTATTTATCAAATCACTCTACAGTTTTTACTTCTTCTATTTTCTTTTTTGCTTACGTTTGTTTTTTATAAGTGACAAACAGGAGTGACTTTTTTATTTTGTTTTTCATTATAGAAACATTACATATTTCATTATTTTTATTTAAATACGCAAAATTAATTAAATGTTTATAAAAAAGCACAATTATTTATGAGTTTTATTTGTTTTAAATAAAAGTTTCATAATTCTTTTATGCCTGTTCTTTTAAAATCACGTTTATCTTCCAAATTTCGACATTCAACTGGTTTTTTTTTTCTCTTTTTTTATACAGTTTGCCAGTGTTGACAACTTAAAAATTCGTAGTAAAATAACACACAATTATTGTTATGCTTGGTCTAAATTGTTCTCTGTGTACTAAATACACTTAATAAACTTAAATGAATAAAAGATATCAAAATTATTTATTTTTTATTCTTTAAAGTAACAAAATTATACAATACTAATATTCTATCAGAAAAAAGCTATTTTAAATAAAAAGAGAACTGTTGTATTTCTTATGAAGTTGGAAATTATTGTTGTTTTATAGTTATTTGTCTTAACAGGACCTGATCAATTTTTAACACTATGTCCACACGAGACGAATTTTCATCATAATGCCTAATAAAACGCCGGCAGAACAATCGTCAAATTTATATTAATATCAGTTCAAAGGGGTAGACGTTGATGATTTAATATTATGATGAATAATTCTTTATTGGTCATTCTGAAGGCAATAGGTCCACACAATTCTGTCTAAATGTTATTTTTTGAACTTTCGGTTGGTTTTGATAATAATAATATAAAAAAACAATGCCTAAGCTATAATAATTAAAAATTTTATTAAAAAAATTATACGTCAAAAATATAATTACATATAAAATGACTTTTCATATCATGATGAATTTATTAGTCTATGAGCTCTGATGATTATATCATAACGATGATATAATACTAATAAATGAAGTCTACACAGGATGAATTTTCATCATGATATAAATTTGACTTTCATCAAGATATAAATTCATCAGGTGTGGACTCCCTGTAAGCATTTATTAAATGAAATTTAAAATTATATGGCGGTCGTGCTAAACAAATCCAGTTCGCTTCTGTTGCAACGAATTTCCAATATTATTAATATTATATATAATATAAACGTTTATATTTATCTATTTACTAACTTTTTTTGTACTACAGAGCTTTCAAGGCCAAAATATATATAAGTATTACTAACTTATGAAATTCGTATATCCATAAATCTAATTTTATATAAACCAAATTCCGAAACAGATTTTTAATTAAAATTAGCTCCCCAGCCCAAATATATACAGTAAGAATAGTGAAGAGCGAAATTAAAACAAATATGATACCAATTGGCATAAATAGTTATAAATGTGGTATAATAAATCTTGTACAAGTTTCTACTTTAAAAAGCAAAACAAGCATCTATTTGTTATTGTTAGAGTTTATGTGACAGATCTCCCATGAAAACGCTCGCAACATTTAGCACTGCAATGAGACTAATTTGGAGTCTACAAGTACGAAATTTATTTCTTTATAAATATTCCAGAACTAAAGTGACGATTGTATGCAAACTAGCACACAAATATGTCAAAAAGTTTATGAATCGCTGTTTAGTAGAACAGCTTTTGTTATACTATTAATCCGAATTATTTTATGATGTATTTACCATTATAAAAGAATTTAACAAGCAAAATAAAACAACATTATACCTTAAAATATAGTATTGAATTTTGGATTTTCGATTCGAATTTGATTTATTTTATTCAGTATTGTTGTAACTTATTTAATTAAAAGCGAAACTTCTTGAAATTATAGGCATTAAATAAAGTTTTATGCCTTTTTCAATATCGTTTTAGAAAATTTTATATATACAAAGATCAGATATACAACATTGAATTGAAAATAAAGCAAAAGTTTTCGAATATTTTTTTTTTTTTTTGTATGAGATAAATTGAAATTACTTACTTACAAGATTAAAGTTGTCACCACTTATTTATTTGCCTTGTCTGTATCAACCTGTATACCTCGGGGGTGTGTTGTCAAATTATTGTAAAACAGGGATGTTAACGATTTGTTGACATACAAATGGTAAATGTCATTTTGCGATTGGTGTGTGTTTTATTACTGAATTAAGCACGTGTTTTGCTTGTTTTTATTGGTCTTAAAAAATATTCCAAAAAAAATGGGAAAATTTCGCTCGAAATTAAAGCGTCATGTAAAGGGTAAGACGTGGAGTAAAGGCCACTCGTCTACATCAAATCCTGAACAGATGAAACATCGCAATAAAGCAAAATCAAGATTTTTTCAAGCCAACATCAGTTTAGGTGAGGTAAAGCAAAAGTAAAGAAATCTGAGAAATAAATTAAGATGCATAAGTTTTTCTGCAGCTCCTCCAGAAGTAGAACCGAGTCGCAACTCGCTGACATTGGCGGCTGTGATGAAACATGACCAAAGGCAGGCTTTTAATGCAGAAACAACAACGGTCAATGATGTGGCTGGTAGCTTAAAGTCATTTAGCCTGCATGATAACGATGAAGATGAGCCAATGTCCGAATCGCAAAGAGGAACATTCAACACCTTTAAAACATTCGCCTCAAACTATAGCACCTGTAGTAACCTGAGCTTTAATAAGCTCTTAGTAGGTTTTCGAGCTTCTTCTGATCTTCACAAAGAAATGTTGGCTATTCTTACGGCTTTAACTGAAATTATAAAAGAGAAAGGTGGCACTGAATCTTCTACAGAATATTTCATTTTGCTAATGAAGCAAATTGAGGCCAGTACAGAAGACAATGATATTATTGCTGGTGTATCACTCTTATCGATGGGTATTAAATCTGTGCCCACAGCAGTATTGAGAAAAAGTTTTAGTGAGACTGCTGAAACTTTAATGTCATGTCTGCGCAGATTTGTTGAGTCAAATAATCTTTCGTTTATCAAATATGTTAGTTGGGATTTTATTCAATTGCATTTTAAAATATTCTGTTGCTAATTTCTTATAAAATTATTACAGATAATTGGATGTTTATCGGTTTTATTAAGAGCTCAAGAATATATTACCTGGACATACTCATCAACTTGGCAGTATATAGATGCTTTATTATCATTTACTATACATTCAAAGCCGAAGGTAACAACTCGGACTTGTTTTTTTTTAATTATAGTTTTAAATATAAATTCTTTTTATAGATTCGCAAAGCAGCCCAACATGCTGTAGTCTCCATTATTCATGGCAGTTCCTTTATGTTGCCTTCAAAATCCTCCAACCAGGAAGTCATTAATGATAGTAATGAAATTTCTATAAACTCGAGTAGTCAACAGCAACAAATCAAGTTTCATCCTGCCAGCAGTCGTGTCACCAAGTTCTGTTTAAATCAATTCAAGCCAGAAGTTTTAGCACAACAACAAACTACTGTCCTACATACTTTAGCCTTGTTAAAGGATACTATCAGTGGTTTTAAAACCGACGACATAAGAACCGTCTGTGAACATTTGTTGTCTATAATGACGGCCGCAAATGTTTTGGTAAGAACAAATTGTTTGCAAACTTTGCATCAGCTCTTCTTATCGCGCACTACAAATTTAAATGGTTTATTGTGTGCCAAGCTATTGACCGCTATACATGAGTATCGGCCGGATCGTTCGGATTATCGCCAAACACTGGCTTGGTTAACGGTTCTAAAAGAAGGCCATATCCATTTGATGCAATTGGACACAGGTTTGTGCATTAATGCTTTGCCCAGTTTTGTAGAAATTTGTTGCAATGATTTGTGGCTTTCGGATAGAAATGACATTATAATTGGTGTCTCAAATGCTCTTAAGGAACTGTTGTATGAGTGTGTTAAGCCAGCATGTGCAACAGAAGCATTAGCCAACGTATACCGTGTGCAGATTTGTAAAATGTTGACCTCAGTGCACAAAGTTTTAAGTGCTCCTTTTGGTGAAGTTGCCAAATATGTGGTTTTAACTTTCTCCATAATCTTTGAAGTCTGTGGCCTTTATTTTGGCAGTGAATTGTCTGCTTCTTTATTGGAACTGGCCAAACGTTATGACACTCAGTCGGCTTTGCGCATACAAATCGAACATGCCATTATAGCTGCTATTAAATCTATGGGTCCCGAAGTTGTATTAAAATCCATACCCTTGACAAATGCCAAGGGAGAAGTGTTATTGGAAAAATCATGGCTGTTGCCTTTGCTAAGAGAAGGTGCAGCTGGTGCCAGCTTTAAGTTCTTTAAGGATGTTATTCTAGCCTTGGCATTAGATTGCAATAAGAAATGGCACAAGTACGCAGATGAAAAACAACTTTCCATGTCTCATACTTATGAGCTGTTATGCTGTCAATTGTGGGGTCTATTTCCCGGTTTCTGTAGATCTCCAAAAGATCCTGAAAACTTTAAACTTATAGCACCTACATTGGGTAATGCTTTAGATAATAATCCCGAATTTAGAGCTCCTATATTTGATGGCCTCATGGAATTAATTCAAAATGAAGAGCAGACTGTAATTCATGAATCACTGGCCAACTACGCTAAAAACTTTTTACCCAGATTATTTAATATTTATACACAAAAGCCCAATGGCACCTATGAGCAGGGCTTACGCAAAAAATCTTTAGAAGTTATAAAGGTACGAAAAAAAATTATTTTTTATTTTTTTGTGAAAATTAAATATTTCTTTCTTTTTCATTCTTTCAGTTATATTTGACAAAAACTACTCAAACAATGTTAAAAGAACTGTTCGATACTGCCTACAAACAATTGGAAGCTACTGCTGTGGGCTCATTTGAGTACGATTCGATTTTTGATATAACTGCCGCATTGGTTTTGTTTCAAACATGTGAAGTTATACGTGGCTTTTTCGATGCCTTCATTGTTCCCGTCCTAATGAAAAACGAAAAATCGCCACTAGTTTCCAAAGATGAGCAGAAATTAAAGAAACAACAGCGTAAAACATATGAGTAAGTTTTTTTTTAACTTTGCAAGGAAAGAGGATTTACACATGTGTTTTTTAATTCCCTTTTGCTTTTAACACAAAAAAATCATGTAAATTTATATGATGATTTTTTGCTGGATTTATTTTTAATTTTTTTTAGTTCGTTACGATAATATTAATACAAATGAAACGTCTTAATTGAAGGATATACTTGAGTGTACGATTACAAATTCTAAAATACTAAAAAAAATTAGAGAATTCCTATTTAATCCACATTTATACCAAGCGATTTTCTAATGCATTTTCTTTTAATTCTCTTTTTAAGTTGCAGTGATATGCGTTATTTTAAACAAAATATAAGCAAGAATAACATCCCCTTAAAATTCAAGCCATATTGCCTATTCCCCTCTTTTTTCACCGCTAAACAAAAATTTCATGTTGGTTTCATGAAAAATTTCATAGTTTAAATTGACTTTTAAACGCAACATTAAAGAAATTCAGGTTAAATTAATTTTTTCGTTTTTTTTTTTTTTAATTTATAACCCTAGCCACATTCTGTTACGATAACAGAGCTCTGTTAATCACTTAACATAACCACTGTTAATCACTTAACATAATCAATGTTAATATTAGAAATTTAATATAAGTTTCCGGAAGATATTTAAATATAATTTCAAGTGGATAGAAACAAAAAACTATTGTAGAATACTTCTAGTGGGGTCTTTATTTAACTCCAATATTCAAATATATTGACATTTTCTTTTTTAAGAAATTACAGAGGTTTTTCCAAAAACACCACTTTTCAAGTTTGAAAAAGGACTTTGGGCCTTTTCTCGTAAAAGGAAGGGAGTGGGCGAAAAACAAATTATTGGAGAAGACTTCTAGTAGTGTCTATTAAACTCCAATAGTCAAATATATTAACATATTGTTTTTTAGAAATTATAAAGGTTTTTCGAAAATTATAACTAGTGAAACTTTAAAAAGGACTGTGGTCCTTTTCTCGTAAATGAAAGAGAGAAAAAAAAAATTATTGGAGAAGGGACCATAGTCTTTTTCAAATTTCAAGTGGTGTTTTTGAAAAAACCTCTAAAATTTCCTTTAAAAAAAAAAAAACAAAATATTAATATATTTGAATATTGGAGTTAAATAAAGACACTACTAGAAGTGTTCTACAATAGTTTTTTTCTATCCACTTTAAATTATATTTAAATATCGTCTGGAAATTATTATATTAAATTTTTAATATTAACATTGCTTATGTTAAGTGATTAACAGTAGTTATGTTAAGTGATCAACAGAGCTCTGTTATCGTAACAGAATGTGGATAGGGTTATAAATTTTAAGATGTAAGAATTTTTAAATATATTTTTTAATTCCTCCAATGTTATTTCGTGGAATAAAAATTAAAAGTCTATCACAGATATATTATCGACATTTTGCACATTGTTTGTCTACTGTCTTATAGATATAATACTATCGTCAAAATAATTATTAAACTTATCGGCTATTTTAAAATTTTCTTTATATTCTGTTTGGTTAAATATCACAGATTCAATTGTACATGTTTGTTTCTTTAGAATATGGTTCTGTATTTGTCTCCACATTTCTTTCTAATCTTTGGCTTCCTTTATTATTTTTATTTTTTTTTATTTTTTTTTTTTTATTTTTTGCGTTCTCCATATGAATATTATTTAAAAGCTTTTGAAGAGATCTTTCAGGAAAATACTTGAATTTTTAAAAAACGTTTCACCCATTAAGAGTCAATGACATTTTTATATAAAAATTTTTTTCTTATCTTTTAATTCTCTGTCAGTCCCAATTTTTTTTTTTTTTTTTTTATGGGAGTTACTTTACTAAACTAGATTTTCTCTTACTTGTTCAAAGCTCATTTTTAATTATTAACTATTGAAATTGTTTGTTTCTGTGTAGATAATTTTAATATTTCATAAAACCAAGCGAAAGGCTCAGGCGCCTGACACAACAAACTGTATAATTTTATTCAACGTGACCCTTTAAAAAAAGTTATAAAAAGATGTTTGTCTTTTCTCACCCTCCTTACTTCCCTAACCCTTTCCTCTAAATGATTTTGTAAATTCTTTTTATGAAACACTTGTTCAATACTGATTTATTTATTAGATTATTACGTGATATTCTGACTTCGGAGGCTGCTTCGTGTAAAAAGTTCACACGCACAAACTTGAGCGCATTGCAAAAATTATTATTGGAAGCCTTCTCTTCAAGTTGTGCAGTATGTCAAGCTGCACGTTTAAGGTAAAAAATATAAAAATAAAAACTTTTTTCAATTATTTAAAAGCCAACCGTTTTTTTTTTTTCAATTTTAGATGCTTGAAAATTCTCATCGAGACACGCAAAAATCTCACAATAAATGACAAAATAATTATAAAAAGTTTACCAGAAGCAGTTATAAATTACAAAGAATTTTCAACACGTAAAGAAAATATTTCCGAAGAATTATTAAAATTAATTTTGGAAATGTATCAAGCAGCAGAAAAGCTAAATGATTTCGTAGACATTTTAACTGCTGGCTTTGCTGGCGATGAAACATTGATAACGAACACAATTCTGGCTTTTCGTACAGTGCTACAGAGTCAAGGAAAAAATCTAACAGTCAGTACATTGGAATTTATAATGGAACAAATAGCTGTGTTTTTAGTGCAAAAATCTAGGGCCCAAGCAGAGGCCTCGGTGGCATTTTTGATAACATTTATCAAAGTAATGCCCACACCTTTAGTAGCCAATCATTTAGAAACTATAGTGAGTTTAGTTCGTTTGTAGACTTTTCATTATTAAAACGATTTCTACTTTTCTAGATGAAATCTTTATCGGCCATGGTAAAGGATACGAAACGTTATTGTCGCATACAAATTGGTTATTTGCTAAAGAAACTTTGCAAACGTTTTACCGCCGAGGAATTAATTAAATTTGTACCTGGTGATGATGAAGTCACACATCGTAGATTAAAAAAAATACGCAAACAATTAAGGCGGGATAATCGCAAAAAACAATCGGCTAATAATGCCAAGGATAGTGATGATGAGGATTCAGTTGAAGAGTTTGTGGGTGGCTTGGAAAAGAAAAGTGTTACGTAAGTTGAGTTGTTGCAAAAAAATAAAATAAAAACTTTGCAAACTTTAAAACTTCTTTTTTAGGATCGATGATATTTTGGCTGATTCTGATTCTGATTTACCCGAAGACATGGAAGATGATAATGAAAATGGTGATAATGCTGCTAATAAATCAAAAACCAAAAAACAACGCAATACATTTATACGTGAAGATCCTGAAGATATTGTAGATTTAGCCGATATTAAATCAATAGGAAATGTTTTAAGTAGGTTGCCGCTTAAATGAAAAATTATTTTTCTTTCTCTTTTTATTTTCATTTTAATTTTTATTTTATAGCCAACCGTCCGAATTTAGAATCTTCAAAGAATGGCTTGAAAACAAAATCTAGTGATCCTAATCGTGGTTTTAAGACGGCTGAGGATGGTCGTCTTATTATAAGTGATAAAACTTTTCACAAAGC
Source organism: Cistogaster globosa (assembly GCA_937654795.1). Classification (NCBI taxonomy): domain Eukaryota; kingdom Metazoa; phylum Arthropoda; class Insecta; order Diptera; family Tachinidae; genus Cistogaster; species Cistogaster globosa. The sequence goes on along the minus strand of OW569406.1, from coordinate 117,515,634 downwards.
TAATGAAAGCAGCAGTGAGGACGATGATGATGATGAAGGTGAAAATACCGAAATTATTGAGAAAAAGGCTGTGAAACGTGGCATGGAAGATGACTCTAGTGATGGTAAGACAAGCTTCACCTTTAAAAGCGGAAAAAAGTTATAACTAAGTTTGTCATTCCGTTTGGAATTTCTACAACATCCATAAAGTCTATATATTCTGAGTCCTTATGCCTGGCGAAGTCAACTGAGCGATGGCCGTCTGTCCGTACGTGTCAGTGTTAAAATCAACTTTGCCAAAGCACTAAATGAGCTAGAAAAAATTAAATACGCTAATCGATTAGACATAGTTTCGAAAAAAATTTCTATTGAAAATCAGCTAGATCAGTCCATGCCCTTTTATTTAGCGGGCAAATTACCACTCCTGCCTCTAATTTTTCCATATCATTTGAAACAAATTTAATTTAATGAAGTTAAGTCAATCAAAAAGTGTAGTATTAAAAAATATGAAAAAAAAGCATCAAATGAAAAAAATGGCGCTCGCCCATATTTACCGAGTTATGGGCCTCAGAAATTTTCGATTGTTAATGTGGTCATTATGGGTATCATTTTAAAGCTTTTAAAGAGATCTTTCAGGAAATGCTAAAATTCTTAACCCATTAAGAGCCAATGATATTATATGTAAACATTTTTTAATTTGTTTTTTTAATTCTGTGCCAACCCCAATAGGAAGATGTGAATATTTATCATCAAAAAAGGTTTTATTGTTTTTCAAAGTATTCTCCAGCATGACTTTTATACTTCTGCATGCGCTCAAACCAGTTGTCAAAGCACTTTTTTCACTCCGATTGGGACACCTCCAAAACATGGTTTTTGAACACTTCAATAGCATCTTCTGGCGAGAAAAATCGTTGATGTGCGGGAATAAAAAGAAGTCATTAGATGCGAAGACGGATGACCCATTAATTCGACGTTTTGGCGGATCAAAAAGGCTCTGGTTTGAGCCGCTGTGTGAGAGCTCGCATTGTCATGGTGAACAATGATTCGTCTTCTCTTGTTCGTTTTTCGAATTTTTCCCATGACTTCAGGCAAACAAATTGTAGTGAACCACTTAGAAGTGACCGTCCTAAGTTGCTCAAGCGGAACAGTCGCCACATGACCAGTTTTGCCGAAAAAACAGGCGACCATTTGCTTCGAAGTGCTTCTTCCACGAACAACTTTTATTGGATTTTGCTCGTTTCGAAGACCCACACGGTTGATTGTTGTTTTGTTTTTGGCTCATACGCAAAAATCCATGATTCGTCACCTGTGACGATCTTATTAACGTCTTTTGAAGCAACGTGATCGTATTTTTGCAACATTTCTTTGCACCAATCGACACGAGCCTTTTTTTGAGGGACTGTCAAATTGTGCGAGATCCAACAAGAACAAACATTTTTTACGGCCAGGTGTTCATGCAGTATCGAATGTATGCAGGTGGAAGAAATGTCCAAGGATGTCTCTATCTCTCGGTATGTCGCATGTCGATCTTGCGTTATGAGTTCACGCACGGCATCAATGTTCTCTGGCACAACAGCCGTTTTTGGACGACCTTCACGGAATTCGTCTTTGAGCGAGCTTCGGCCACGATTAAATTCATTATACCAATTTTTCACAGTGCTATAGGATGGTGCTTCATCGCCATACAAAGATTTAAGTTCATCAATGCACTCTTGTCGTGATAATTTACGTCGAAAGTTGTGAAAAATGATGGCACGAAAATGTCCACGAGTTATTTCCATTTTTGGCCATATTAATTTTTTCAAGTCACTGTAAACAACACAAATGATGGTTGTACGTCAAAATGTTTTAAGTACGATTATGCTAAAAATGGAAATGTCAGATTTCATCTGGCAACACTTAGTGTTGCAAGGCCAGAAATATATATAGCAGCCCTCGTATTTATTTTTTGATTGAAGTTACATCACTAAGTCCCAATTCGCACGATGCAAGTATTTAAGCTGAGCTGATTAGGTTGTAGGCAACGGGGTGAGGTAAAATTAAATGAGTACAGACTTGCTTGTACATGCAATTCGCTTTGCTTTCATATTCGTAAAACAAAAAACACAGATGTGTGTGTGTACATTCACGCAAAAATCTGAACAATTTAAGCAATAAGACTTGCACTGTGCGAACAATAATGAAAGTTCAAAGAAGAAAATGAAAATAAGCAGTCTTATTTTCTTGCATCGTGCGAATTGGGACTAATTTAGATTTACATACATGGTGAAGGGTATATAAGATTCGGCATAGCCGAATATAGCTCTCTTATTTGTTCTTTTTATTTTTTTGTTTCTCTTTTTGTAGAAGAGGAGGTGGCAGCAATGGCTTCAAATCGCAAACGTAAGGCCTCTGATGTTTTGAGTATGCGTTCAGGTAAAACTTCTGCTTCGCGTTACACTACTGGCGGTAAAGGTATCCATAGAAATGTTGGGGCTGCTTCAGATGCACTCTCTATGAAATCTGGTAAATCTGGTTATTCGACTAAAACGAATCATGCTGGCACAGAATATTCCTCCAAAAAAGCAAAGGGTGATATGAAAAAGAAAGGAAAATTAGATCCGTACGCTTACATACCCTTAAGCAGAAACACTTTAAACAAAAGGTAAATTGCCTTGATTATTTTTTGTTTACAAAATTTTAATTTTTAAATTCGATTGGATTTTTCTTTCTTCCAGAAAACGTGCTAAACATTCTACTGTGTTTAAAAATATTATTAAAGGGGCCCGCAAAGGGGCATTAAAAGGTGTAAAAAGTAAATTGTCTAAATCCTATAAAAAGTAACAAGATTGCGTTTTATTTTTTTTTTTTTTTTAGTTTAAAAACTAAAGTAATAATTATAAAAAAAAAGTAATTTAAAGGTTTTAAAATACATAAATGTATTTTGCATATTAAAAATCCAACAAATTTATGTAAAAATTAATTGGTGAATTATACAACCCGTTGACAAAAAACTTTAAAACAATTTCAAAGGCACCTCAGAAGAACAAAAATTATTTCACAAAAAAATAAAAATTTTATACTTTTTTTAAAAAATATTTTCAATATGATTTTGTGACCATTCGCCTTCAGGATTTTCACTGAGCATCGTTTCTTCAATGAAATCCATTTTGTTATTGGCATCCACTAGTATCACAGTATGCGTACGACTGCCATAACCAGCATCCGGTATTGAAACATTTATTGCACTTAAATATTCACCATAAAGCGGCGCTCGACGTTTAAGTTCTGCATCTGGCCAAAATTTCTTTTTACACTTCAGCAAATCCATTAATTTAGCAATTAAATCAGTTTTTGCTGGCTTAATTTCTTGTTGAAGAAAATCATCGACGATATTTTGAAAAGTGTTACGTCCATAGCACACCTTTTCAAAGGGTGATGTTGGCAAGCTATTGCCAAAACCATAACAATTTTTTTCCTGATAGTGTTCCAAGCCAACTGGTAAATTACTGCAAAGTGTTATAGCGGCTGGTGATGTTGTGGAACTGTAAAAAAGAAGCTTTAGTTAGGCTTAAGTTCGTTATGTTATTTGATTAAATTTAATTCTGGTTTGCTACAACCATTGTCAGCGTTCATCGTAGATATCTACGTGATAGTATTCAATTCAAAATTTTTCTATATAAAAAAAACTATTTCGAATAGGAAATGAGAATTTTTGGCATCTACTTGTCTACAATTATAATTTTGTATTTTGGCTAATTTTGTGTGATAAAATTTTTTGATGAATTGGCGAATCCTTCTTACTGAGTTTAGAAATATAAATTAAGTTTAGCTTTTTTGAGAAATTGTCGTTTTCATGAAATTGAAATTTGCCATTTTTTGATAAATTTTTATTTAAAAATCTTTTTTGTTTTTTTTTTTACACCCTTCACTACAAATCTTTAATCTTAGTTTGTCATTCTATTTGTAATTTCTGTAATAGCCATTTCCGAACCCAAAAAGTATATACAGTGTTGGAAAATATAATAGAAACGACATTTACTTTCACATTTCATACGAGGGCTGCTATATATATTTCTGGCCTGGCAACACTGAGAGCTGCCAAGTGCAATCTGACATTTCCATTGGAAAGTTTGACATTTTTAAGCATAATCGCACTCAAAACGTTTTGACGTACGACCATTATTTGTGTTGTTTACAGTGACTTGAAAAAAATAATATAGAAAAAAATAAAATTAACTCGTGAACATTTTCGTGCCATCATTTTTCACAACTTTCGACGTGAATTATCACGACAAGAGTGCATTGATGAACTTAAATCTTTGTATGGCGATGAAGCACCATCCTATAGCACTGTGAAAAATTGGTAAAATGAATCTAATCGTGGCCGAAGCTCGCTCAAAGACGAATTCCGTGAAGATCGTCCAAAAACGGCTGTTGTGCCAGAGACTATTGATGCCGTGCGTGAACTCTTAATGCAAGATCGACATGCGACATACCAAGAGATAGAGACATCCTTGGACACTTCTTCCACCAGCATACATTCGACACTGCATGAACACCTGCCCGTAAAAAAGGTTTGTTCTCGTTGGATCCCGCACAATTTGAAAGTCGCTCAAAAAATGGCTCGTGTCGATTGGTGCAAAGAAATGTTGCAAAAATACGATTGTGGTGCTTCAAAAGACGTTTATAAGATCGTCACAGGTGACGAATCATGGATCTATGCGTATGGGCCCGAAACGAAACAACAATCGACCGTGTGGGTCTTCAAAGACGAGCAAAATCCAACGAAAGTTGTTCGTGGAAGAAGCACTTCGAAGCAAATGGTCGCCTGTTTCTTTGGCAAAACTGGTCATGTGGCGACTGTTCCGCTTGAGCAACGTAGGACGGTCACTTCAGAGCTCAAACCAGAGCGTTTTTGACCGGCCAAAACGTCGAATTAATGGGTCATCCGCCGTACAGCCTTGACTTGGCACCCAATGACTTCTTCTTGTTTCCGCACATCAAGAAAAAAATGCGTGGTCAACGATTTCGCCGCCAGAAGAAGCTGTTAAAGTCTTCAAAAACCATGTTTTAGAGGTGTCTCAATCGGAGTGGAAAAAGTGCTTTGACAACTGGTTTGAGCGCATGCAAAAGTGTATAAATCATGCTGGAGAATACTTTGAAAAACAATAAAACCATTTTTGATTATAAATATTCGCATTTTCACTATTAGGCCAGAAATATATAGAGCAGCCCTCGTATCATATTTTTAGCCTGTAATGTAATCATTTCACCAGACACATACTGTATTAGACTCTTTGATAACGGTACTTTCTTTTGAGTTTGCTTTTGGGTACGTAGTCGCAAAAAATTTTTAGTTTAGTATTCGTTAAGTGCAGTGACCACGTGTTTTGGTTGCTATAAAAATAGAAACGCTTCGGAAACTGTTAATAATTCCGCTTCAAATAAATGAAATATTATTATTAAAAAGTGTTTGACACTTTGTGGCAAAGGTACGTGTAAATCTTTTCATATTTTATTTATATCTCATTTAAGACAGGTCGTGGTACAAAATGTACAGTTCAAGACAGGGAAATTATGAACATATTAAAAAGTGCTGGCCTTTCCATGCCTCAGATTGCCGAATTCATGAGCTGCTCGAAAAAAAGTTGTTTTCTACGGTTCATTTTAAACCTACGGAGGAAAAACGAGGAGGAAAGCGCGGAACATCAAAAAAGTTTGACCAATTGCTCATACGAGTGTAAAAAATCCATTTTTATCCTCAGAAGACCTAAAAAATGCCTGAAAAGCATCAGTCAGCAGTCAAACAATCCGAAATAGATTGGTATCTGCAAGTTTGAAGGCATATAGTGCAAGGAAAGTACCATACCTTAGTCAAAACAACATAAACTTCAGGTTATCGTTTGCAAGGAAACACGTATTGCATAGAAATTGGAAAAACGTATTGTGGTCTGACGAGATAAAGGTTAATTTATTTGGGTCTGATGGCAAGCTGCATGTAAGGCGCCCTAAAAACACTCTCTAGGATCCAAAGCACACGTTAAAGACTGTTAAGCATGGGGTGGGATTATAATGCTTTGGGGGATGCTTTTCATCTTCAGGCATTGGTCCGTTATTCTGGGTAAAGGATAAGATGTACGCTGTCGACTACATAAACATTTTACAGAAAGTCATGCTTCCATACGCTGAGGAAGAAATGACTTTGAAGTGGGAGTTTCAGCAGGACAACGACCCCAAACACTCATCTAAGCTGGCAAAAAAATGGTTCCTAGACAACAATGTCCACCTGTTATAATGACCGTCACAGTCCTCAACCTTAAACCCTATTGAGCATTTTGAAAAGGAAAATTGGTGGGTATAAGCCATTTTTTAATTCTCTCGCACGCAAATATTTGTTTTTTTTTTATGGGAGTTATTTCACTAAACTAGATTTACGAAAATGATTTTTCGTTAAATTTGATGTTTATTGCCAGCTTTTAAATTTCTTTGATAAAATCCTTTTTTCAATCTATAGAATTTTTTTCGACACTACTAATTATTTTACCTATAAAATATACAATCTTCAGTATTCAATGGCGAAATTTAAAGTATAAAATTACAAAAATATAAAAACTTAAAACACATTTTTCAACATTAGTGAATGAAACATAAAGTATCTCGATTTCGAAAATGATCATTACACTCTTAAAACTTTTAAATGATAATTTTAATTTATATTTAAGTAAATAAATTACAGCATACTTACTTAATTTCGATGGATACAAAATTAAATGCATTGTATTTGCTGCAATCATCCACCAGCTGCTGATTATAGTTGACATTATCAAAGTCTCGGCTATAATTACGAACATAGTCAGTAACAATCATGCCCCTTCCTAATAAAGAATTATTATTGTGTTGTGGAATTGGGGTATTAAAGTTAGAAATCTTAGTAGAATAATTAGATGTCATACAACCATTTAAAGTGGATTTTAACAGGGAAGGTTTATTGTTGCAACTTTGGCGTTGATGGTTAGGCTGAGTATGATTCATAACTTGAATTGTTTGTAATGGGAAAAGTGCATATTGTTTTAAAGTTAAAAGAAAATTTATTAAACGTGACCACATATATGAAAATAATAAAAATTATAATGTGGATGGCTCTATTATGAACAAATACGTGATTTTAGGTTTGAATATTTTTGCATTATATAATAAATAATAGATGTTATTTATGTACAAACATACTTATAAAATATATATTCTTACCCAAAGCGTTTTTAGCTTTTGGCTCGCCTGTTAAATTTAATAAAGCTCCTATTTTAAATATTCCATTTCTACTAGAAATGGCTAACCAGGTACCTCCTTCACGACCAGCTTCTAAATCAATACCGCCATAAACATGTTCAGCATTTAACCATTTATCTGCCTGCATTGTTTTGCGTGAATAAAACTCATCCCGATTAGAAGCCAATATCAATTTGTAGCCGTCTTTTTCAGGATTAGAATCCACATAAAAAAATATCACACACATTTTTTAACAAATTGGTCTTAAAAATGTTATACGTTTACTGGAATAAATATTTTATTGTAAATGAACTAGAAACAGCCTTCGTCTGTTAAAAAAATATACATGCAGTTTATCTCCTAGCCTTATCTTTATTACAATTACAATCCAAAATAACCAGTAAAAAGTATTTATTTAAATTTATAATATGCGTTAATTAACTTCACATTTGTAACTGTCACTTAAAAAATGTAATACTTTGCTTAACATTCTCATAGAGGAATATTCATTGTAAGCAATTTTGTTATTGTTTACTCAAAAAGTTATGTCTGTGTTCAAAACACAATGAAAATTGTTTTTGTTTGAGGGCAACATCTGTTATCAGAGGGAATAAATAGTGATACCAAGTCTATTGTCAAATTTGTAATATAAATCAGACCATAGAGAACGTGTTTAATATTTTTTTTTTGATTTTTTTTATAGAAATATTTACTACACATATATTTTTTATATTAATTTTATTTATTTAATTATTTTTTAATTGTTTACTTGCTGCTTGTTAATAAGATGGAACTGTGTAAAATTTTTTTTGTTTTCAAAAGCTCAAAAGAATTAAATTAAAAGCAAACCATTTATTATTGGTGATTTGCCTAGAAATAAATTAATACAAAACATCGGTGTGATGATGTCAAAAAAATGTGTTTGGAAAAAAATCATTTATTAAGTTAAATTTTTATTTTCGTTGCTATAAATTTCTATTAAATTCCTTTTATTTTCATAATTATTGTTATGTGTCGAAATACATATATTCAAACATATTATTTTAATCGATTATGGAAGAGGATAGTTTTTTTAATATAAAACTAAGAAAAGAAAATATATATTTATTGAGTTTTGGGAATTTGTTAAACAAGTCTGATAACCCAGACAACATCATCAAAGGCTATCATTGGCTAAAAATATTTCTGAGTTCTGGCGATTTATTTCAGCAAAAAAAAAAAAAAAAATATATGGGATAAAAATTTAAAAATTTTGAAGTGCAGCAGTGCGTCAGGTATAAATCTTTGTTTTGAATGTTCCGAACTTAAACCATCAACAAGCACATGAAGTATTATTAAACACAAAAAATAAAGTCAAACTAATTGTATCCACATATAAAAGCAATAACTGTCAAATAACTTAAATTAGAAAAAACAGCACGGTTAAAAACATTAAAAAAATAATTAAAAAACTAAAAAAAATACAATAAATAATTAAGAATGACATAAAATTATTTATAGACAATTTAATTTTTAACTGATGTAGATATTTAACACATATTTTACTTTGATATTAAAATGAATGTAAGACATATCCTATCACATTGGAAGTAATCGTTTAAGACTCATCGAGAGAACTTCCAAGCGTTGGCAAATTTTAATTTTTGTAAATTTTTTAAAAGAATCCGTAAAAAATAATCAGGCAACACTGTTTTAGTTTTTTTTTTTTTTTGCATTTTTGCTTCCGTCAGTTGTTTTTATTGCAGATTTCATGAAATCCATAGCAATACACTAAAATTGACAGGTGTAGTGGTGATTAAGTTTGCGCTTTCAAGCTTTAACAAAAAAATTTCATTTTTTTTAACAATAAAAATCAAACAAGTTGTCAAATTTATATTACAAATAAAATTAATTTAGAAATACAAAAGTAAATACAATAAAATAAAAGCTAAAACTTAACAACCAATAGAGAAGAATAGTGTTAAAGTAAATAAAAAATTTACATTTGTATAAATGTAAAGTTAAATAAATCTAAAATAGAAAAAAGGGAGGGATTGTAACCATCGTTATTCTTAAAACTTTAAACGATAAAAGAAAACAGAACAAAAAAACTAAAAACAACAAAAACATTAATGGAATTTTGTAAAATTTCCTAACAAAAGACATAAACAAAGGAAACACAAATAAACCGGGTTTAATTTAGCCAACTTAACGATTTCTTTTTTTTTTTTTTTTGTAACATGGTGCTTTTGGCAAATAAAACATAAAGCAAAAAAAGTTTTCATTTGATGAATACACCGCATTAACATAAACTATATTCTAGAAAAGTAAAATAGGAGAATCACAAAAAGTGTCTTCCTTTAAATATGGATTTTGTACAAAAAATTACTGAAAGTGTGCAAGAATTTTTGTGTAAGTTCGACAAAAAAAATTTTAAGCGAAAACATTAAAGAAAAATCGATTTGTAAGCATTAAGTTGAATTTCTTTGAAATAATTTTTTATTTATTTTTCAGCCATATATATTGACTTGGATTATTCATTATGGGTTTATCGTTTGTTAACCCCCTTAATTGCAACATTCCTATTGCCATTGGTTTTCGTTGCATTAATATACATATCATTTTTAGTTCTATTCATCTATAAATTGCACAGGTAAATCTTAAAAAAAATATAAAAGTATTATTTTTTTTTAACACACATTGCAAGTTTGGAGTAACAGGTCAAATGAAATTACAAAAAATAAATTAACAAAAAAATAATTTTAAATTAAATTTGAATAAACGTTACTAATTAGGAAAACAAATTTGGAAATTAGAGGATTAATATTTAAAGAATGCATATTAAGTATCTACTTGTATTATTAGCCATTTACTTCATATATTTTATCAGGTTCTATTGAAAAATAATATATTTTAACTGGGTATATTACGAACTCGGGTATTAAAACTTCACTTTTATGACTTTATAACTCACGAACGTTCAAACCGAATTCAATTAAATTTTTAGGGTTTGTTCGTATAATAGATGGTTTACCTAAAGTTTACACGAAATCATTGGACGCGTTCATGAGTTATGACTTCATGACATTGTGGAATTTTGTCCATATAAAAATGCAACAAATACGCAAGCGCACAACGCATAGAAAGGCTTTAAAATTAGACCCAGGCAACGCTGGGTACAATAAGCTCTAGTAAGATAATAAGCAAGAGTGCCCTTCACCACGTGTGTGAATCTAGTTTAGGGAAGCAACTTCAATAAAAAAAAAAACAAATATTGGGGTGACAGAGAATTAAAAAATATAAAGAAATTATGTTCTATATTAAAATAATTTTACATAAAAATGTCATCGGCTCTTAATGGGTTAAGCATCTGTTTAAAAAAATTTGTATTTTATGAAAGATCTTTTCCATAGCTTTTGAATGATACTCATATTGATTATATTTACAATTGAAAATTTTTATGAAAATTTCAGGGGCCCATAACTCGGAAAATTAGGGCTAGAGCCAATTTTTTTTCCCGGTGTTTTTTTCCTTATTTTTAAAACTAATATAAACTAAGATTAAATAGATATAATATTCTTTAAGGCAAAGTTATTGTTATTTAATAATTATTTATTTCTACACGTGTTCAACGTTAAATTAACACATTAAAACAAATTTGTTGTTCAGTTTTTATAACTTGACATTGGCGTGAGTTCACTGTTCATATTTTATTCATTAATTTAATTTGTAAATTAATCATTAAATTTTTCTAATCGTCTTCCTTTTTTAATGCAATTTAATTCATGAAAAAAAAGAGAAAATAATAAAAATAATAATAAAAACCTTGAACTAACTTTTGAAATAAAATAAGTTTATAACATCTGTATCATATTCATTAAAGTTTTTTTCTAGTGCAATAAAATGAAATTAATCGTCAAATGATCTAAACTTTATCAAGCAAAGACATAAAAGGTCAAGTTAAGACACTAAAATAATTCATTTGAATTATATTTTTGTTAAAATGTTTAATTAAAAGGTGATATTTTATCTCTAGGTTATCACTAGGTAATTTCCTTATTTCCTTTTAGCAGATAATGAATATTATTTTAAGCATTAGTTAAGAATATGAAAATCCCTAAGTAATCGATTCTAGACTTTTTTCGTTAGCAATTATATCGAATTTGCAAAAGCCATATGCGAAAAAGGGTACAAACGAATTAAATGAAATAAATAAATTATAAAGGCTCCCAAGAAAAACTAGTTTTCTTTATATAACCTTCACCACAAAAAGTAAAAAAAAGAGGGTGTACGTCATTCTGTTTCTAATTATTACAATATCCATTTTCGATCCCGTGAAGTATGTTTATTTTGAATTCTTATGCATAGCAAAGGCGATTGAGTGATGTCCGTCCGTGTTCGAGTTGAAATCAACTTTGCCAAGGCTAGAGAAAATTTTAAGACTCCAATAGATCAGATATAGTTTCGAAAATTTTGCTTTTTAAAATCAGCAATGTCGGTCTTTATGACCTTTCAGAGGGTAAAACATCACATCTGCCTCCAATTTTTACATATCATTTGGAACAATGAACTAACTCCAATAAAAAAAAAAGCAAATTTATGGCGCGATGGAGATTAAAAAAATAAAAATTTATATTAAAATGCATCGGCTCTTAGTGGGCTAAGCATTTTTAAAAAAAGTTAGTATTTCCTTAAAGATCTCTCCAAGAGCTTTACTATGATACCCATATTGATATTTTAAAAATTTTGAAAATTTCAGAGGCCCATAATTCGGAAAATATGTGCGAGCACCAATTGTTCCAAATGATACAGAAAAATCATGGACCGATCTTGCTGCTTGCCAATAGCACCTCTTTCGACACTATGTCTGATCGATTAGCGTATTTTTTTTTCTAGCTGATCTAATACCTCGGCAAACTTGATTTCAACACTAACACGGACGGACAGACGGACAACGCTCAAACGACTCGGTCGGAAATGGATATTGTAGAAATTACAATGGGAATAACAAAATTAGTTTTACCCTTTTTCCACTTTTTGCGGTGAAGGGTATAAAAAAAATGCTTGACCCATTAAGAGCAGGTGACATTTTTATATAAAAATATATATTGTATTGAATATCGAATATTTGGTTTTTTGATTAAAGTTACTTTACTAAAGTAGATTTACATATTCGGCATAGCCAAATATAGATAGCACTTTTAGCACTTGTTTTTGAATTTAGATTTCCAGAAGAAAAAATAATACAGAAATAAAACTGCAATGAAAAATACCCATTAACGCCCAAAATCAAACTGGAGTTAAACAAATATTTTTATTGTCATTTATTTATTCATTGTCGACTGAATAAATAGAACAAAAAATAAAAAAAGATTAAAAATGTGTATTAGCTTTTTAGAAAAACGGGTATCCCCACTTAGGAGACAATGGGCGTATTAAGTATGAATTTTCTTAAAACGATTTGTTTTAACGCAGTGTTTTTGTACGTCATGCACATCTCTAGCGACATTTATAATGGCTAAGAACACATCTTCATTCATTTACTATCCGTTCCGGAGTATTTTTGCGATCAGGACTAACTATTATGGATGAAGCTTGACGCCGCTTTGATGATGTGGGCTGCAAATAGGAATATATCTATTTACTATCTGTCAAGTCCAAAAGATATGGAAATATTAAACGCATAACAATATCCATCTGAACTTGTTACTGTCTAATTCTTGTAGCCAAATCTCACTGGCTTGCCCATAAGAAATTGTTTCGCTGAGTGGCAACCAAAATATTTTATCATAGATTAATCTATTATTAAAGTATTTCCTATTGACAAGAATTTTTTTTAATGGGATTGCAGATGGGTCTCATTAGGCATTTTATAGGTTAAACTATTGGCAAGGTTATTGTCGACAAAATGCTAGGTTTGTTTTATGTCTTGGAATATATTTCTACTCATTGTTCTTACAACCAATAAAACCCCTAAATTGCAATATGCACATTCCGAAGGTAATGTATATAGTCACCGAAAAAATATTGTAAATCTTTACTGTCAAGACTGGAGTTATGTCTGTCGTTTCGGTTAGCGTGTAACATGCAAATAAATAATACGGGTATCAAATACCTTTTCAAACAAAACTTATGGGCTGTTACCGTTTATATTTTCAATGAAATAATTAACTCGTTTTTTCTAACTGCATCATTCATGTTATGTTATTATTATATATGGGCTATATGTTGGTACTTCAAGCTTCTTCTTAGTATTTTCTAGGTTATCTTGATTTTTCTTAATAAAGGTGACTTAAGAATAGGGCTGACTTCCAAAATGTATAAATACAAAGTTTGTATACAGTTTTGCTGCGGTATTTAGCTCTTGTATATAAACAAAGTTGCGAAACAAAGCATCAATTTAAACACTGATGCGCTAATTGGTCGGTTGCAACGTTTCTAATACTTTGTCTGTAAGTATTTAGTACCATGGCGTTATTAAAAAATACAATACATTGTTCGAATATAAAGCAACTGACGGTTTGGAAGTCAGCCTGGCTCATTATCACTGTCATTCCAATCGAATGTTTGCTGTGTAGACACAACTTCCATTTTTCCCGGTACATCATTTGGCATATTTGTACAAATGAATCTTCTTAATTACCTTCATCGAGGTCACTTACAAAAGCAGGATCTTGTGGCATGACTATATTATCACACGTTTTGTCATTATCATTTTCCGTTATGTAACTAACAGCTTCCTCTCAGTTCTAAAAAAGCTGTTCTGACCTCTAAAAAGATTTCTGTTTGTCAAAATAAAGACGATCTAGAAACCTGTGAAATTGTAAATCTTATTACTACTTCCGCCCATTGTCCCCGATTGGGGACAGCCGAAGAAACCCATACCTTCCAAATAACTTATTCACTTTTTTGCTAAACAAATGGAATTGTAACCTTGCTAACGCTCTAAGAAAAAAATGTATCGATAAAAGAAAAAAATACTTAAACCGTTAGTATTAAAAAAAAAAATACTGAAAGATGTTTCAAAAAGCACACCCGAAAAAAAATAAAAAATTAAAAACACTATAATTGCAACTGCTTTTTATTTTATAACATGTGTCTCTGAATATAAACTCAACCAGAGAAACAAGTCGTGCGGCTCACAGCCGGCTGAAAGCCGCCGCCGAGTAGTGCGGCTTGTCACGACTCGAAAAATTACTTTCAGTAAAGAAATATAATTTAAAATTTGAAGCTGTTATTTTAAATTGATTGAAATAGAATTATATTTCTACAGAAAACAATGCATAACTTATTAAATGTATGTAAATAAAATAATTTTTAAAATTTTGCGTCTTTATTTGTAACCTCTACTTCATCTAAAGTTTGCTTATTTTCGTTGTTCTTCTTCTTCCTAACACAATACACAAGAACTCCTTGATAGACTTACAGCCGCCGCCGACAATTTTTTGCTTAGCCGCCGCCGCCGCCGAGTTTTTATCACGACTTGTTTCTCTGAACTCAACTAAGCCTAAAGCCATGGTACATATGCTTACATTAAGAATTATAACGGTTTAAGTAAGTGTTGGCCGCCTTTAAACATGTGCACTCATATGGGGACAGTGGGCGGTAATGGGTTAGAACAATGAATTGCAATTGAAATAAATGAAATCAAAAACAAATTGCTCTCAATCAAATTCAATAGCAGATCTATTGAAAGTGAAAAAATAAAATTTCTTCTTCAAACTGTAAATTTTCAATGATTAAAGAAAATATGGAGATGTTTACAAACAAAATCAATTTTAATTTCAATCAATGGATGGCTAATTATTTTTTTTCATTATTTTTAATTATTTTAAAATTATGAAAATGAATTGCAATTCACTTTGACGAATTCATTTGAATTGGAAACGAATTGAAATTCATTCTAAAAATTCATTTGAATTAGAAACGAATTAAAATTCATTTTGGCTAAATTCATTTGAATTGACCCAAACTTCATTGAATTCATTTTTTTATGTGGAAAGAATTAATTGAAAATTTTGCATGAATGAATCATTTACAGCTCTCTAATGCCTTCTAATTATTTTATTAGTTTCTTTGGAAGGGTGAAGTAGTTGTTATTAAAATACTTTGCATTTGTTTCGAGTTTGTCTACTGACACCTACAACAATTACTTATCACAAGTTTTTCATTTAATTAAAAATATAATGATACTTAAAATTCAATAATAATAATTTTTACGTTCATTTCAGAGAAGTCATTTTGCGTTCAGTGCGTACTGATCGTGGTTTTTGGAAGGTTGGTCGCAAACTAGTTGCTGCTATATGGGATGCTCATGCTCGCATTTATCATGGCTATGAAGTTGTTGGTATGGAAAATATACCCTTAGAAGGTCCGGCGTTAATTGTTTACTATCATGGTGCCATACCAATCGACATGTATTATTTAAATTCTCGTTTGCTTTTGCAAAGAGATCAACTGTTTTATTCGATAGGAGATCGTTTTCTATTCAAACTACCCGGTTGGGGTACGATATCAGAAGCATTCCATATAAGTCCCGGTACGGTACAGTCATGTGTTAATATTTTAAAAGATGGCAATCTTTTGGCTATTTCGCCAGGTGGTGTTTATGAGGCTCAATTTGGTGATAATTATTATGAGCTGTTGTGGCGTAATCGTGTCGGTTTTGCCAAAGTTGCATTGGAGGCAAAGGTGCCTATAATACCATGTTTTACACAAAATCTACGTGAAGGTTTTCGGCAATTGGGAATATTTCGTAGATTTTTCTTAAAACTTTATAATGCTGTAAGGATACCAGTCTATCCGATATATGGAGGATTTCCAGTTAAATTTCGTACCTATTTGGGTACTCCCATCGAATATGATAGTTCTTTGACACCACAACAGTTGCAGGTTAAGGTGAGCAAATTATAACTTTTTATTTTGAAAGAGAAAAATAACAAATTAAAATGATTTTAATTATAAAATAAAATTTTAGGTTGCACAAGCCTTAGAAGTTTTAATTAATAAACATCAACGTATTCCAGGCAGCATATTTCACGCTTTATTGGATCGTTTTCCTCCTTTTCGAATTAAGAAACATTAAAATTATTTAGCTTTCAAATTATTTTTATAACTATAATTTATTTCTCTTTAGCTTTAAAACGTTTTAAACTAAGTTAACTCATAATCATTTTTCTATTGATATTTTCTTTTTATACTTTTTCCATTTATTTTGTTTTTTTTTTTTACTTTTGTAAGTAGAAAATTTTATTTAATTTTTAGGTTATAAATTTGACATCAAGAGAACATGTCGACAGAGGATTTTATTTTTATCTTCTATTACTTAATACAATTTAATTGTACTTAATATTTGGTAATAGTTTGGGTATTTCATTTTAATAATAAAATATTCTAACGAATTATTTTTGTCTCAGAGAGCAAAAAGATTTAAATTTTAAATGTAAAAAAATCAAAATTCTCATGGTAAAGATATTTATTAAGTTTAAATAATTGTAATGTAAATATTAATGTATAAATTGAAATAAAATATTTTAAGAACAAATTAAATTAAAATATGATTAATTTTATTAACTTACACTTGTTGATGAACGTAATGCCATTTGATCTATTTGTAAAAGTTTGTAATGGCTGCTTTCGAAAAATGTTGAATTTCTGATTTTATAAAATAATTAAATTATTTTAATAATTTTATTTTTTGAATTATGCAACAAAAAAATAACGTTTGGTGAGTGAGATCCGAACAAACGTAATAGTAACAAAATATTTTGTAGTATAATTTATTTTAATTTAAGTTTAATTTGTTTTTATTATAATTTAAGTTTAGAAAATTTATTTTAAAAAAAATTGGGTCCGAGGCGGTTAGCTTTCCTAACTTTCTTTAATAGTGTTCTCATTGACATATGAATTCCTTTTATGTTAATGGTTTTTAACTCCTTTTTAATTTTTAAGATTAAGGAATCATCATTTTTTGGCTCTGTATCCGTTTTCGCGTATTCTTCTTTTCGAATCAGCCCAAAATGTTTCAATAGGCTGCAATTGTGGAACGTGTAACGGAGTATATATTTCCTTTGGCACAAATTCAATTTATTTGCTTTTCAAGTTCTCTAATGTTATCTTCGCCTAATGTGAGGATCCTTAATCTGTTCAAAAAATTTTCTTAAATTTTTGATATTTTTTGATAAAATTGCTAAGAGCTGACACATATTTTTCATTATAAACTTGAGCATTTACAGCTAAACCATCTTTAAAAAAAAAACTGGCTTACTGATGTTGCGTTCGCTTGTGGCTAGGTAAGGCAGACAGCTGTGTTGCCACAGCCCACTTGGGTCCATTATTTGGCCCCTTTGTGTTACCTGGTGTCAGAAGGGAAGGAGAAAAAGAAATGAAAGATAAGAGAAAGAGAGAACTGCGGGTATACAGAGTCTAGAGAAGGTCCGTGAAAAAGCAAAGAAGGACCTCGATGGGTAAGGCCAGCTGGCCAAAGAGTTCGCTTATCCCATTGACTAAGAAGCAATGTCCGGCAGTGAGCCGCCCATTGCACCTGCTGCTTGGACGCAATGATGATATACCAGACAGGACCCCGTAGTACCGCTGACCGAGATATCTCAGCAGTATATGCCCCAGCACCGGGCAAATGCAAAAAAGGTGTTCCACAGTCTCCTGCTCCTCCTCGTCCTGACAACTTTTACAGAAATTATTAAATGGAAGACCCATTCTACTAGCATGGGCTCCAGTGCCCAGTAACCACAGCCACCAAGTCGCGCAATCGACTCCTCGGTAACTTTAGTAGCGCAACCGCCCTGCCCCGGTCTAATGAGAACCACATTGATCTAGCTGGCGAGCATGTCCACTCGTTAGACCATCTGAACTGGGCCAGATTATTGAGAGCAGCCACAGAAGGTGTCAATGGCACCTTCTTCAAGCGTTTTTCCCTTTCTTTGCAGTTCATCGCTTGTGGCTAACCACAACAAAACTTTTCCTGGAAACATTTTCTTTCGGATAAACTGTAATTTTTCGGGTGCTTTGTGACTGGAAGACTCAAAAGACGGCAAAATATGACTCGTAATCCATCAAGCATTTGTGCTTTGATCAGAAGGAAAAATATCTTTTGGAGAGTTTGTTGTTGTATCAGCTCTGCTGCTGTCGAGAGTTTTTCCCTGAAAAAATATAAAATAAAAAGCAAAAAAAAAATACTCAATTACGTGCACGTGTGTCATCAGATGGTACTGGGAGGTCGAGAAAAACCTCAATCGATCGTAAATGAATGGGCCTATTGGGACAATTAAATAAGTGCACTGTGTCGTGAGGGCTTTAGAGACAGGCTGGGCAACGGTTCAAAGTGTCAGGAACTATTCGTTCACGGTAGCAGTTGAGGATGCTGCACTAACCGTTTCTTAATTGTATCAGAACTGATCTTGTTTGTCTGGGCGAAAGCCTCTCATCTTCTAAAATCACGGTTGGTTGTTCATTTAGGACTTTAATACATCTGTAGCCATTTTCGGTGTCCGAAACCCCCCTGTCGATGCAATATTTTTTAGGTATCTGCAATAGACATCCAGTTTATTTCAGATAGACTATCCCGGATGTCATTGCAATAATGCCTTAAGCCCGGCCGCATGTGTCGGGGCGGCGGATCTCGCAATATCACCTTGTGATTAGAGTGACTGGGCAGGTGTTAAGCCACTAGGAATTGTTTGGTCAGTAGTTCATTGTGTTGTCTGAGCGGAAGAATCCTAGTGTCCTCATGGAAATGATCTATATTCTATCGCGATTCTGAGTGCATTATTTTGGAGAATTCTTTTACTTTTGATATTTAATTTATTATTTTTAGGTAGAAACTCAATCAACAAATCTTATGAACATTTGGTGATCACATATCTAAAAAAGTACAATCAAAATTAAATTAACTAAACAAAATATATAAAAATAGTCACGCACAACCATAGCATTCATACTGTGTTTCAATTTTCGGTTAAAGTATAAATGTTCACTTCTAACTGGTCTAACCATTTGGATATGAGTGACATTCACTGCACCAATTACGCCAGGAATATCACATGTGTGGTAAAAGGCTCTTTTTGAATCCTGCTCTTTTTCCGCGAACATATCAAAACTTATATGCTTTTCACAGAGTTGTTTCTCAATCGCCGACTTCTATTAGGCAACGAGACATTGATTATTGAAATAACCATAAAAAATGTTTTTGCCCAATTTGGTGTTGGTATCCGCCTTGTCCCGGTAATTTTAATGTAGCGCCTAATTTTATCATATTCGGAATCGATGTCGATCGCCTTGCAACTTTCAGCTCATGTTGTATACTATTTAAAACATAAACAAACGCGTCTTTATTAAGACGAAAATATTGCACAAAACTAAAAAAAAAAAAACAAATTCTTTACAACATTTTTCACAACAAATTATTTGATTCTTACGGTCACCTAATGAAAGTCTATCGCAACCACAACTTCTTAAGATTCTTCTTGTAATTCGTGCAACAGGTTCGTTGTCGTCTGCCATCCACATCGCTACGAAATCCATCACAGTTTTATTTTGCACTAATAATATTTATAAAATATTAATAAAATAATATTATAATAATAATATTTATAAAATTACTCACAAAAGCTTTAAGTTTGTTTTGAAATGTAATTTATTTTTTCTTATTTTGACAGTTCATAATAACGATGTTAGTCAGTGTTGCATACATTAAAACAAAAATCGCAAACGTGTTTGCGAAAGAGTTACAGAGTACCAAATTATACTCTTAACGCATTTACCTTTCGCATCACAATACAGAGTAACCCCCCTGGTGCTTTTTTTCTTCCGTTTTTGAACTCCCATAGAATGCAAATATCTTCTAATGGTGTTTTTGTCACAATTATATTTTTTATTCAATTGACGAAATCATTTGCCTCTGCAACCTGCAGTTTATAAATTATTAAAATATATTTTTTTTAAATTTTACTTTTTTTTTTCTTTAAATCTGAATTTTTAATGGCAGGGGTACAAAACCACAGCGCCAGTTTTTAGATATATGTAACTTCTCTCCAGGAACTGCACATCGACCTATACCTTCGTATAGGAAGTGAGGAATCCTGAACAGGATATTTGTGTAGAAAATTATTTTAAATTGGTTAACGGTGGACACTATTAAGTGCCAGTTGAAAAAACACGTGCGCGCTGCGTCTTTTATTATAACCTTACTTTTTTAAAGATGGAAAATCTGCTCGCACACAGATGTTCCTCCTTCGAGATAAAGTAGCAAACTGTTTTAATTTTACTTTTGTTTTTGTCTTAAAATTCTTCAAAAAATTTAGAAATTAATTTTCGACGACTCAACCCGTTAAGTGACATTTTCAAAACTAAATTTGAATGACCAGCACTTTCGAAGTTTTTTTTTTTATAGTTACACAGTACAGTTAAACTTGGCGTATATATTTTTGTTGTAAGCATCATGTGTATTTTTTAAAAAACAGTTTTAAAATAAAAAAAATATAAAATATTTTCTCAAGTTTTTATTGAACAATTTATCTACAAAGAACATTTTACAAATTATGATTGTTTAATTATAAATAATTAAATCAATTGACTAAAGAACGAACGTTGAATAAGTACCTGTTGTTGTTGTTGTTATTTATTTTTTTTTTTTGCAGCAATATTAATTAATTAAAATTATCCTATTTTTTAATTCAATATTGTTCAGACATTATTAATACAACCAAAGAACTCCAGCCAGTAAAGGGATAACAACCTTTGCCTTGACCGCTAACATCATCATATTGCTCCCACAAATAACCCGTGCGTTGGAATTCTTTAAATATGTTGTTGATTAAATTTTCCCTTAACTCTGCATAAATATCTCTTGCCAAGGCAGCGTACGGACCTTCAATCATGCCATAGTGGCGCAAAGCTTTAACCGCCAAATAATTAATATTTATCCAAATTGGGCCCCTCCAATAGGGGGGATCATGTTCGGTATTACGTTTTAAATACAAAGGTGATGATTTCGATAGAGAACGCAAACCATAAGGCGTCCATAATTTCTGAGGATCCCTTAGATCGTTTAGAAGTTTGCCCAAAAAGGGTGATTCATGATTGAGAATTTCCAGCAGAAATGGAAAGATGTTTACATAACCAAATGTCGAATCTACAAACTTATAGTCGGGCTGTTTTAAAACTACTCTCATCATCTCCGAGTCCTGTTGTTTGTGATGACCACGTTGTATAGTTTTTTGGCTTAATTGAGGTCTTTTGAGCACCACAGAATCCGTATGTAGACCCCAATCTGCATACGTCTCTGTGTAGGGACTTAAATGTTGTTCGTTTAATACATCATTATCCTTTAAGAATGCAGCCGTTTGATAATATTTGTGATCTTCTTTATTCAAGATCGTTGACAGTTCATACATAACACTCGAAGCAAACGCCATCCAACATCTTATATCAACATGACGTTCCTTTTTCGTGGGATGAGAGGCTCTGGGAAAATCATCCAAGCCAGAGGTAAGTGTTTTAGGATTTAATTCACGTTCTGTGGTAGCATCGCGTCCACGCCATTGATATGTACCTGGAAGTTCACCCCTTTGTGTTGTGTTGTACCACGAGAACCAGGCTTGTAAACGTGGATATATACGCTCTAACACATCTAACCTGCCTTTGAGGGATAATTCCTGTTTGTGGTGTTTTAGTATCTTCTTTAGTGTTAGCAAGAATGTGGGTGGATTTGCATTGGTATTGTGTTGAATAACGAACTCTGGGGGCACTTTCTCTAAAGCTTCAACACCTAGTATTTGTTCTCTGGGTATCCAACCCTCAATATTTAACAAATCAAACCAATGACTGATAATATCTAATTCAATATCAATATCCCATGATGATATCAACAGGCCATGAAAACCTTCATCCCAAAGAAATCCTCTAGGAAAGAAAGAACGTGAAGGCACTGCCGTATACAAAGCAGACTTCCAATATGGAACAGGATTGGTAGTGTAAACTGATTGTACCTAAAACATTGTGACAAAGTAAATATAATAAATCGATATTATCCTTGATCAAGAATTTATTTAGCGCTAACAATAAAAGCAAAAAATGAGTGCAAAGAAAATCGGGTAAATCAGAATCAATCAATCTCAATAACTGAGAGCAAAATAAAGAATTAAATAACAAAAAAATTTAGTTAAGGGGAACATAGACTCACCTTACTTGATCCATAAAAATATCCAATGCCACCCAACATATTGCTCAAGGCGTATTTGGCAAACTTGATTTCATCATTTGAAAATCCCTTCTCTTTTAAGTGAAAAGTATCTTCGAATCGTTTATCGAACGTAGCTAAGTGAAGTTGCAATGAATCGGTATATTCTCGACCTCGTGGTGGATTAGGTATCAATTCACCAACTGAAAAGCCTGAAGTTGACTGATATGTAATATCCATTGTAAAATCAACATCTGCAGTGATTTGTATGGCTATAAAATTTGGATCTAAAGCTAAATTTCCATTATGCGATACCATTTCTCCTGGCAGGCCTATATAGCGATGGCCTCGCTTATCGGTGAAAGCTCTAAAATGAGTGAATACGGTTTCTTTAAGTTTGCTAAGTGACGGAGCAACTGTACTTAAATAGGATTTATGTAGAACTCTGCCTTTAACGGGATAAAATCTAAGCTGGAATTCTCCTAATCCCAATGTTTCACCGTAGACACCCGGCTCAGGACTTTTTTCATCCGAGACATATTTTATATGGCCATTCGTACGCTCATCTAATGCCACATACCATATTAACGATATCGTTTTATCCCAAGCTCTCGTAGTATTCCTTACAGAAATTCTTGCAGTCCAATCACCTCCAAATTGCTTGCCGGTGGGATATTTGACAAACGAGGTCTTAAGTTCAAAAGGCAAGTCATGAATTTCTTGGACACCAAAGTTGCGACCATCATGATGACTCCAGCCATACTTGTCTAGTTTATCACCCATATCACACCAATGACGTATACCCTTTCCACCATGGCCCAAATTGGAGGGTGTATACCACATTAGGCCCATCACTAAAGAATGTGGATCCCGGGTTTTCATGCCAAAATAGTTAAGTGGCCTGTAGGAGCCCCAATAACGTTCCGGTTCGTCTAAACCAGCCCGGATAACCATTTTTTGATTATCGAATGGTGTATTAACTCTAGTCTCTAAATAGCCCTGATAACCAAAATATGCAGCCACTGCCATACAAATGCAACCAGCTAAAGTTTTCCATTTGTTTAATACTAATTTTGATTTTGCCTCTTCAAATGTGGCTTTTTTCGGGTGAGCTGAATGTTTGGTTTTGAGTTTATCAGTACCAGCATTCGATGACGTGGTGCTGGTTGTGGTAGTACTTGCCCTACTACCTGAGCTATTGCTAGATTTTGTTGAATCAGCATTTTCATTTGTTTGTTTATTGATTTTTTGTTTTGCAGCTTTATCTGCAGAGCTGCTGCCACCTTTATTTTCGCGTTGACGAGCCATTATTTCCTACCAGCCAGTTATGCATACATTTAGAATTATTTAAAGATTAGAGCTACTTCTTGTAGAATTCGCGATAAGCCAACAAAATGCCGGCTACGTCTTTACACACTAAACTAATTTAAATTATTTTCTAATTAAAATGCACCAAACAGTGATAAATTACTGAGCTGTTCTTCTTCTTGCGTAGTTTTAATTAAGTTATATTTTTGAAAATTTTTGCCAAATATGCTTTCTTAGCCATCCAGAAGCTTAAAACAAAACCATAGATAAACAACAAAACCACGTATAAACAAAACTTTTGCTCACAAACCACCACAAAAAACAATGTTGTTAACAAAAACACTCATAACAGATGTGTATGCTACTTCTTCCACAGAGTTCGAAGTCGATAAGAAATAACAGACGACGGTAGCAGATTTTTTATAAATAAAAGTTTTTGCAAGTAACTAAACTATTAAAAAATAAATGCTTTGCTTAAATCAATAAATTCGCAGTTGCAGTTGATTCTCACTGTCAAGGCATATTAAATGAAGTGTATACAAGGCAATTCATAATAATAACAATAGTTAGAAATAATAATTTGCTCTGCACAAATATAAACGCCGTATCATTTACTTACCTTGGACAGCTAATTATAAAAAACTATTTGCATGTTAATTTTTTTTTTAATTTAGATGTTAAACAATAAAATATTTATAATGCTATAGATGATGATTCTTTGCTTAGAACTTTTAGCGGAAATTATTCTCGAAATCGACAGCACAAGGACAAAATTTTTTTAAAAGGATGTTCGACTTCGCTCGCTTATAAATGGTAGTAGCGCCGCTACAACAATGAAAACTCAAGGCGAATCAATTACGCAACGGCGAAAATGAATAAATTCGCCACTGACACCACCTGGTATATAATTTCGCCATGGTATGTAATTCGACATTTCCGGCAACGATGAAAATGAATGAATTCGCCGCTACCACTTGGAACATGGTTTCGCCATGGGTATAATGAACGAATTCGCCTAAGATTCCAACTGGTAATTGATTCGCCCTGAACAGGCATTAATGCCCATTCATAATCATACTAATAAATATATTAAGAAATTATTTTTAATTTTAGTCCCAGCCAGGGGTTGAACCGGTGATTATCATAAATCAATTAAAATTTTCAAGAAATTAAAGATAAATTAAATTTTTTGTTTAAGTTTTATTGAAATAAATTTTCATCAATTCAATTTATTAAATATTTATGAATATGATTTTATAAGTTACTGGTTTCTTTCACTAAACTTCACTTAAAAATTAGTAGATATTTATTTTTTTCATTTTCTATATACTTTTTTTATTTTATCATTTATAGCTATGATGAAATAGTTTTTTTTCAGCTTGTTGCTCTTCAGGCTTAATGAAAATAATTTATAATTAAGAACATTCTATTCTTACACTACAAATAGTTTTCGATTTTTGTGTATATATTAATGAATGAATCGATGCAATAACTGTATTAAATGTTTAAAACATAAATCAAACTATAGTCTTTAAAAGAAAAATTAAAAAAAAAAATAAAGTTCTTAGAATTAAATTTTCGTGTAGGAAAAAAATTTATATAATTTTTATTATGAGGCAAAACGATGTTATAAATTATAGATTGCACAGTTATATGTTCAAATAATAACGATAATAAAAAATTACTATATAATGTCAAGAATAAACAAAAAAAATTGAGAAAAAAAAATGTTGAAATAAAAAAATAATAAAAGAAAATCCATACAGTGTAAAGGGAGTTTTTTTTTAGTGTTTTAAAATAAATTTAAGAAATTAATAAACATTATTTGTTTGCTTTAAAATACAAAATTATTTTGTAACTTATCAATTTAAACATATTTGTTGTAGTTTTAATTAAAAATTGATCTTTGATATTATGTATAACATAATTTTAGATCTAGTGTTCTTAAACATCATTTATAAATATCATTTATTTATATTCTTAAATAGGAAAAATAGTTGTTTATAAATTAAACTAAATTTTAAATAAGTTTGTATGATGGATGTGTGGACAATTTTAAATTGTTATTCAAAATATTTAAAACTATTTCTTTCAACTTGAATGACAGGAAAACCACCAAGGATTAGGATTAAAGTGTTCTTCTAAAATAATAAAAATAGATTTCAATATCAAAAGTTTTTTGATAAAAAAAATTATAGTTAAATAAATATGTTTGTTGGTTATTCAGACATATTCATTGAAATTGTTGGTTGGCAACTTGTGTTATTTATATTTTTTGATTAAGATATATTCAACAAGATAACAAACAATACTAGCGAGAAAGCTATTTATTTTTACCCATGGAGTTTCAAAGTGGGAAAAAATCTCACCTTGAAAATCCATTTAAAAACTAATATTCTTTTTTAACTTGATGAATTTAACTTGAAACTAGTTCTGTTAACATGTAGGTTTTTCTTTTTCAATTCTATGAATCACTCACTATCTATGAGAACAAAAGTAAATGTTGCAATAAATATTAATAACACAACGAATCCTTAATGATGTATTATTTTTGGGTGTATGGGTTTAGGGTGGTAAAGAAAAAGTGTTTTTTTAATGTAATTTTGGGGTGGGCTTTTTGTTTTTTTTTTTTTTTTAAGTTTTTAAAACCTTTTTTTTCCTTCTTGTTGTCCACGAGTTTAGAAAACATAGTTTTCATCAGCCATATGAATTGCCCATAAAAATTTGGTTCTTTGAGTTTTGTTGAAAATCTTTTCAATTGGTACATTATGTTTTTTGCACCTGTTAATAATAAAATAAATATAATAAACATTTATTTTATTTTATTTTATTTTAGCGTTAAATTAAAAAGAAAAAAGAAAAATTACCAGGCCACTGAAATACGTGGATCTAAATAATTAAGTTTAGAGGTGCCCAAAGCAATAGTTTTGTTTTCATCTCTATCAGTCTCTTGTAGTTCCAGTTTTTTTAGTTGTTCCTTCAAACGCTCCAATTGTTTTCCCTTTTTATCGGCATTGATACGTTCTTTAACAGAACCACGCTTTGCTTGCCTTTTCAGGTCCTTAAAGTAAAAGCAGACGGTAATAAAAACAAAGAAAGCAACTTAAAACAAAAAATCACTCAAGTTACATTATATTCAGCTTCACAATCATCGATTGCTTCACGTTTTTGTCGTATTTTTTCCTTTAGATTTTCCATTGACTTTTCATGACTTTTGGGTACTGAACGTTGATGGTTACAAAGAATAGCAACCGCACGATTAGCTCTATTGTAAGCTAAAAGTTTTTCTGGCAAAGTCATATCATCCTTGGTTAAAAGATTCAATTGATTTTGTAGTGTAATTGAAGCGTTGTATGTACGAAACACTTTAGCAGTGAGACCTTTTAAACAAAGCAAATAGATCATGTTATTTATAAGATATTTTATAAAAATTAAATAAATAAAAAAATACAAACCTTCCATCAGTTCTTTTAAATGTTCGTTAAGAACTTGTGTATTCAAACGATCAAATAAATCGTCACCGGTCTTTTTGTTTTCCATAAACAATTCCAAGTTCTTAAAAACGCGCTTTTCCACCTCAACTTCGTTGTAATAACGTATGGAATCTTTACCCAGAAAATCAAAGACAACAACGTTCTCTTTACCGTTCAACTCTTTGTGCAGACTAACGTGTTCGACACGCAACGAACAACAGCCAACAGTATCGGCTTGATCTTCATCTTTTTCATTGCCAGCTCTCAGAGCCAATTTATCTATAAAGTATAGAGCAACTGCACGCTGACGAACACGCATTTCTTTTGATTTCCATTCGTAGCGATATGTTTCACGAATTTTGTCGATAGATTTAGCCAATTTACGGGCAGTTTCATATTTAACATGATCCTTTTCACCCTTTAGTTTGGAAGATGGATTTAACATGATGTATTTTACCTGACCTTGAACGTTTTCAACCCAAGAGGCCAACCAGGTGACAGTGTTATTATGAATAACTTCTTTCCAACGATGTCCAGGAGGAGGTTGGGGTATTTTTGAATCCTTGCCACAATTAATGGATACATCTTCAGCACGTATCCGTCTCTTAATCATACCCATTTTAGGATGTTCGCCACGACCCCTAAAAAGCCCTGGAGGTTCTAAACGGAAATTGCCAATTTTTTCTTTATGGCCATCAATTATACAGGTGCCATATTCTTTAATCAACGCTTCGTTTTCCAATTTTTTTGCAAGCTTTTCTTCTTTCGTAGCGTTCTTACGCTTTTCCGATTCGGCCTGGAAGTATTGATGCATTTCTTCAAAATTACACTTCTTGAAATCCTTAATGATTTCTTTTTCTTCTTTTGTCATTGTCTTTCGGAAATCTTTGAAGAAATTATCGTTGAATATCTGCTTAGTGCAATATTCATGATTCAACATTTTCGCATAAAATGTTGCACATTCTTCAGTTTCCTCCGATAGCTGCATGGGTTTACCATCGTAAAAAAATCGTACATTTTTAGGTAAGCGCTCATATGGAGGCGCAAAAACTGGTCCTTTGTGCTCCAATGTATTCCATTTTACACCATCATCACGCTTCTCTTCTTCCCACCTAAAATATTGAGCGGAACGTTTAGATATTAGTGTTTTTTGTTTATATGTGGATACGGTCACTTTTCTCGATTTCGATACAAAAGAAACTAATCCAATTTTTGTAGCAAAATTGTGAAATATAAAGAAGAGTTGTGATGGCGGTTGCAACAGCAATCTACTTGAAGAACTTTTCAAATATAAAACCAGAATTTTATTTTGAAGTGTCAATTTGTTTTCGTATGTACATCTTGAAATTATTGCAGCAGCAATAGCTTTTGCCATTAGATAAAAAAATATGCATTACGCAAAGTTTTATAGAACAACAAACACACTAACAGACATAACCTCAAATTGAAATGACAACTATACAATTAATACAGCTGTTTAAACAATTGGGTTTTGGTGTTGTCAATAGATTAAATGATTTAGCGATTTAATAGTGAATATTTGAAAATACAATTTTTAAGGGGACTAGACAACATAACTACGTTGATACATAAGTGTTATTTGTTAATAGAGAATTTTAACGCAGATTTAAGGAATTTATGTGAAAAAAAAACATTTTTTTTCTACAACTGAATTCGACATTGGCAAAGATAAAAATATCTTAATGTTACCAATTAGCTACACCTGACTTTTTATACTCTTCACCACATAAAGTGTAAAAAGGGTATTTATAATTTAGTCATGCCGTTTGTAATTTCTACAATATCTATTTTCGACCCCATATAGTATATTTATTGTGAGTCCTTATGCATAGCGAAGTCGATTGAGCGATATCCGTCTGACCGTCCGTGTCAGCATTGAAATCAATTTTGCCAAGGCACTAGATAAGCTAGAGAAAATTTAAATACGCCAATCGATTAGACATAGTTGAAAATTTTTCTATTGAAAGCCAGCAAGATCGGTCTATGGCCCTAGGATTAACACCACGCCTGCCTCTAATTTTTCCATATCATTTAAAACAATGAAGTACCTCCAATAAAAAAATATGGAGGGAAAAAGTATTAAAAATATGGAGCGAAAAAGTATTAAAAAATAGGACAAAAATGGCGATCGCCCATATTTGCCGAGTTTGGGCCTCTTGAAATTTTCATACAAAAATTTCGATTCTTAATATGGTCAATATGGTTGTCATTTAAAAGCTTCTGAAAAGATCTTTTAGGAAATACAGAATTTTTTTAAAAATGCTTAACCCAATAAAAGCTGATGACATTTTTTTCTTATTTCTAAATTCTGTTTTTTTTTTTTTTTTTTTTTTTTTTTTTTTTTTTTGTTGATAGGAGCTACTTCTCTAAACTAGATTTACACACATGATGAAGGGTATATAAGATTCTGCATAGCCAAATATAGTACTCTTACTCGTTTGGTATCATTTGGAATAAAACTAAAATTAATTCTAAATGTGGTTTTTAGGGAAGAAGTGCTCTAACAAAATATCTTCTATTTAAACTTGAAATCACAACAAGATTTTCATATCATCTCCCTGTTAATAATTGTGTTTTTTTACTTTGTTATACTTACCATCTCCAAACTTCTTCTTCCTCTTCATTCTTCTTTTCCTTTTTAATTCGTTTCGCCGGGGATGAAGTTTCCTGTTTTGTAGTGGCGTGATTTTCTTTCTTTACTTTTTTAATAGGCTTCTCGTCTTCGTACTCATCATATTCTTCCTTGATACGTTTCTTCTTTTTATCTTTTGATTTTGTTTTGGCTTCTTTTTTGGGTTTCTTACGAGCCAATAATGGTACATCGTCGTCTTCCTCATCTTCTACCTTCATTTTACGTTTGGCTAAGGGAACATCTTCTTCGTCTTCAGGAGGTCCACGAGATTTCGTTTTACGCATAGCAAGTGGCATATCTTCGTCTTCTTCCTCTTCTTCGTCTTCATCTTCGGGTTTATAATCTTCTTCTGGGGTCTCTTCATCTTCATATTTGATATTTTTACTTTCATCCGGATCGCTGGCTTCTTCCTTGGCTACAAATGGTGGTTCATCCTCCCGGAATTGCGACATTGAATAGTCACAAGAACTAGCTTGCGATACATCAAAATTTCTATAATCTTCTTGTTTGATATTATTATCTTCAATTGCCTGACTAAAGCCGTTGCTTTCATTAGTATCCAGAGGGTCTTGTATAAACTTCTCCTGTTTAATATCTTGCGATATCATATCGCCGTTAAAACCATTTTCGTGGGAGAGCATAAATGGTTGGGATATAGGTTCGGGTTTAATAAATTCGCCATCTTTTCGGGATGATTTTTCGCGTGAAGATGATTTCGAAGAACTGGAATGTTTATGTTTCGAAGACGATGATGATGACGACGAACGATGGCGATCCTTGTCACGATCTTTGTCGCGAGAACTCGATGAACTCGACTTGTGGTGGCGATCTTTTTCTTTGTCTCTGTCACTGCGATCCCTATCTTTACTAGAACTTTCTTTATGATCTTTATCACGTCGTTCCTTGTCCTTCGAAGAACTTTTGTGACTTGACGAGGATGACGAAGATTTATGTTTGTCTTTGTCTCTTCGCTCCTTGTCTTTGTCACGGTGGCTACTCGAACTGCTCGATGAAGAGCTTTTATGTTTATCGTCACGATCTTTATCACGATGTTTGTCCTTGCTACTGGACAAAGAAGAGCTATGCTTTTCTTTGTCGCTTTAATTAAAAAAAAAAATCAAATGAAATATGAAATAAAATTTGTTGTTATTGAATTTTTGTTGAGAGAAACTTACCGGCTGCTACTCTTATGAATGCTTGACGAAGAACTCTTATGTTCTCTGTCCTTGTCCCTGTGCTTATCCTTGCTGGAGGATTTATGTAATTTGCTACTGCTACTTGTATGGCCATTGCTCATACCATTAACGTGTACCTCTGTAGTGCCCCCGTTCGACACTGATGGTGGCTAAAATAACATAAAATATAAAATTAAAAAATAAAGAACTCGAAGTTGTGCGCACAAAAACTAATAAAGAAGGATTCATATATTTGCTGTTTTTCAAGATCGCAAAGCCAATTCAAATCGCATTGTATTTTTAACTAGAAGTGTTTTTTTTTTAATGACTATTAAATGAGAACAAACAAACGTCAAAGGTTTATTAACCTACTGCTGATTATAAAAAATTTTTATGAAGCAAAACTAGTACGACGACTAGTTTGTCATAATTTGCAAGTTTGCGTATCAAAAGTTATGAAGGGTAGTTAATATTACCAGGAAAAACAACAATTGTATGGTTTTTAAGATGCCTGCTATTTAAATAGAATGCAACCCTTACAATGATGAATCTCAATTAAAAAGAATAAAAGAAAAATTACTCTAAAAACCTTTAATGTGAATATTTAGTCATTTTGGCGCTTTTTAGGGGGCAAATAATATTAAAAAATAACGGTAAATTATATTTGTAAAGCATCTTTTTTGTCAACATTGAAATAGCAGTGCTAAGCGACTGAGGTAGTTTTCTATTAATTTTAATTTAAAATTATAAATTTTTGAATAATGAAGTAAAAGAAAATTAAAAAATATTTAATTACTGTGTGTTTAATGTTAAATATATTTCTTTGCAACAATAGTTGGCTTTAGGGGGTCGCGCTAAATATTGCACTATTGAGCAGCGAAAATTAATTATACAACAAAGGAAAGAGGAAAAATCTGATTAAGATATCTAAAAGCTTCTCTCATGCTCTGCAAAAATGATATAGAGATAAAGCAAAA
The DNA here is from genome assembly GCA_937654795.1 of Cistogaster globosa. Classification (NCBI taxonomy): domain Eukaryota; kingdom Metazoa; phylum Arthropoda; class Insecta; order Diptera; family Tachinidae; genus Cistogaster; species Cistogaster globosa. The sequence continues at coordinate 117,483,646 of OW569406.1, read as the reverse complement.
AATAGAGACGATAAAAGAAAAAATTTACCCCAGGACGATCAAAATATCGTAAGGACTGCCAAATTTAATCTCTTTTTAAATCAGCCAAGCAAATAAAAAAACGAATTAAATTTAAAAGTTAGCAAAATGTGGGTCAGATGACGACATCTAGATGCAAATATGTCTGGGTAAAATCCAAGAAAAAAAGCCACTGCTTAAGAAAACACAGAGGTAAACGTTTGAAGTTGGCCAGAAATCACGTCGGGTGGCCTGCAAGCATGTGGCGAAACATTTTGTGAACAGATGAGTCTTAAATTGTTCTGTATGAAATTTCTGGGTGTAGACAATATGTTTGCCGTCAACATATTTTCTATTTTAATGAGAACTAAAAATAAAAACTTTGTTCTCATGTATAACTTTAGAAATATTCGAAAATGTAGTCCATAAAAAACATTGGCAAGCGCCAATTTTTTATACTTTAACTTCCTTTATTCAATTTTTAATTTTTTATCCACCGTGTACTTTCTTTTTTATTTAAATAAAATTAAATGAATAGCTTTTTAGGGCGTCAATTTAGGTTTGGCGTTTGGGACTTCCGGAATTTTTTATTTTCCGGGAAACGAGGAAAAAATTATCGCATTCCCGGGAAAAAACAATTCTTGAAGAAATCAAGTTTATTTATTAAATAATAATAACAATTCAGGTGACAAGACCTACATTTGAGCCGTTTATTTTGAAAGTGGCGTAAGTCACTTTGCTTTTAAGCTGATAAACATATTTTAAAGATTATGTTTCAAAGGATTTATAAGTGTAGTGACGACACTGGTGTTAAATCTGGCATCACCGCGGTTGTAACATTAACTTTCATCAGACATTGACTGAGTTTAAAATTAACAGTGTGTACAGGAACTTTCATGATAATAAAACTCTTAATTGATTACATTTATAAGAACATTTTTATTCAACACACTAAATAAGTATTGAGGCTAAGTCTCAGGATGAATTACCTGCACTTCTATCTTAGGATAATGATTCCGTAATAAAAACTTCGGTCAACATAAAATCGTAGTAGCTCCTAACTTTTAAATTTTTTTCCAAAAATATTTTTTTTTTTTTTTTTTTTTTTTTGAAAAAGTGACTTATGCCACTTTCAAAATAAACGGCTCATATGTACAATTGTACTTCATAGCGAGAAATAACAAAGAAAACAATACTAAAAAGTATTTTAATAATTAATTTTTAAAATAGAACTGTTAGTGCGTTTAACAATTCATTAGACATACTGTTGCTTGTTTTCTTTGCAAAATTTCCAACAATAGAAAAAACCCATTCAATTTCCACTGAGGTAGGTTTTGTTGTCAAGAATGCATTTATAAAGAATATCCATGTTTGTGTTTCAAATGTTAGTGGCTTCGAATAACTCAAATTCCTTTTTAAACAAATTAGAAACCTTTTGTTCTGTTTTATAAGTGCCCACGACTTCGTCCGCGTATCATTTCTATTTTTCTTAAAATTGAAATTTAGAAAAATGTGTTTTTAACCATTTGTTGTAGAGTTCTGCAATAAGTGTTGAAGAAAATTGTCCATCTACAAAAATTAAATGTACTGTCAGCTGTTTTAGTACCATTATACCGATAAAATTAAGTCGCTTCACACTTGGATCTCTAGTTTCTCTACGAAATGACACATTTTTATGAAGTAAAAAATATTCTATATTAGAACAAAAGTTTTTAGGGACCTACTCAAATCCACCCTCTCTCTTACGTGATGTGAACAAAATAGGTATTTTGTATTACATACCGATTACTATTTACACCAACATCACACGAGAGATAATTGAAAATTTTTAAATGTCACAACTAAAATATTAGAAAAACAATCAGTGTATTTTTTTAAAGTGCTAATGATTTTAAACTTCCCGTTGCCCGGCAGTTTAGCCGAAATTTTCCCGGGAAATTATGGATAGCTTCCTTCCCCTAAAATTTGGTTATATTCCTAATGAATACTGTAAGAGCGATGTATTTAACTTAAGCTAAGATCACACGATTGCCGTAATGCACCAATTTTTACCATTTTTTGTATGCCAATCGTGTGATTGCACAATAAATTGGTTCATGCGGCAATCGCGGTCAATATTGTGCTTGTTTTTACCAACCAAATGCAACCCTGATGCGGCAATCGTGTGACTATTTGATATGCAACTGTGCGGCAATAAAACTTCCAAAAATGTACCAATATTTATTGTGATTTTTTGCGGCAATCAAAGTATCCAATACGCGTCAATATTTTCATTTTGTTGAGTGCCTTCAAGTTTTTTGTATACATTTATATATATATTTTTTTTCAGCGTGCCCGTTTATATATATATATATATATATATATATATATATATATATATATATATAACATATATCTGTACAACTTTAAATAGTTTTTGTTTTATTTACATATATTTAGGTATATACGGTGACACTAGTTCCAACAACTCATTGAACGTTTCATCATTCGAATAAAGATTTTTAGCAAAAAAAAACTTGGTTGTCTACTTCTTGGAACTCTTTTAGAGTCTTCTGGAATGCACCATCAATAGCCCGCTTTTTCAGCCAATCTCGGACCCATACTGTTTGTTTTTTAAAAATTCTTTTATTTTTTATATTTTTTGTATTTTAAGTATATAAAAAACACTAAAAGCAGCCGCTAGCTTTTTTTAAATAACATTTTAAATACAACAAACAAAATACAAAGTTTGCAAATAATATTATGTATATTTGCCCGAAACTACAACAGCTGATTCTTGGTGTTGCCGCATTGTTTAACAATCGTATGAACGACAGGCACAATTTATTGCCACAAAATTACTATTCACCAACTTGTACCAATAAAATTTTAATAAAATGGGGCAATCGTGTGACTGCAGAAAATTTGATTGGAACAATTTTAGTATTGTGCACAATATCTACACAATAAAAATTGGGTCAATTTGGTGCATTACGGCAATCGTGTGATCTTAGCTTTAGACACTATCAGTGATAGATGCTTTTTCCCATAACACTTATTCTCAAAATTCTCAGACACATACATACATACGTGATGCGATGAAAAACTAAAAGCAAGAACTTAAAGGCGTAGTTTTTCAATTAAATTTTTTTTTCATATTTATGTTGTTATTTTTCTTAGTCATTCACAGCGATGCCAGAGTGAAGGCATTCCTACAAGTTGATTTCGAGCTCCAGATGAATACGAGCCCCACACTTGGTCAAAGATTCTCTACTCGTTAACGAAGGAAACAAATTTTTTTCCTTGAGAAGGTCAAGCAACAGTGCTGTTACAACAGCAAAAAATATTTACATTTAGTAGGTATTAAAATTTGTATGTTCTACCTTTAATATTCTATGCTGATAAGACTGATAAGACTTAACAAAAGATTATAAAATATTTAAAACATTATAGGTACAAAATATATGTATCTAGATACATACATACGTTCAGATATATATGTATAGCATCATTAGCTTAAACATAATCTAGTAATAAGTATTTAACAATGAAAATAAATGCATTAAAAAATATATTCATTTCTTTATTGTGAACAGAGTTGTCAACATACGTTTTTAAAAGCGCCAAGGCGTCTATCTACGGTTATATTCCAAGGCGCTTTAAAATTTAATAGGAAAGTCTATTGGAAGATTCAATTATATTTAGCACTCAATTAGTTAGGATAATTTTGCTATTTTAAAAAACTAAAGCAAAAGTAAAAACAGGTAAAGAAGGAAGCAATGAGGATAAATTATGATTAAACAGTTACAGTCACGATTTTTTGAAATGTCTTTAGTAATTTTTTAAAGAATAAAAAACAACAAACTGCAATACCTGTTTTTTAATTACTCTTTTTGGTTCGAAATATAGATTTTCAACTTTCGTTTGTATTCCAGGTGTTTGTGTTTTATTATAAAAAATTTATAACTTTTACCTGAAACAGCAACTATTTCATTTACTTTGCTGGGACAACAACCCTAAGCAATTCGTAAAAAAAGTTTTTTGAATATTAAAACCATGGCGAAATAATTTACCAGGTGGCAGCGTAGGCGAATTCAGTATTTTTTGCTGGTATACACGACTGTCTAAGTCCATATATAAAAAATATGTGTACATTTTTTATATATGGAGTTTGACAGTCGTGTATACCAGCAAAAAATACTGAATTCGCCTACGCTGCCACCTGGTAAATTATTTCGCCATGATTGAAACTTTATGATAGGAATCATGGCGAAATCATGTACCACTGGCAAATTCATTCATTTGACGCTGATTTTTTTTTATGTATGAAGTTTGACATTTCCTGCAATGGCGAATGGTACATGGTTTCGCCATGTGTAGAAATGAACTTATATCGATTTTTATGTAAAATATTTAATTGAAAGTTTGCAGTATGGTGAATGTATCTTTAATGCTCAGAGTGCTTATATAAAAATTATTCGAACTGAACTATAAAGCAACAATTAAACAGCAGTGTTGTTTTTGCAATAATAGCAATGAAAAAAATATCAGCTGTGCAGGCGACACTACCTAAAAATATAAATGCACCTTGGGTGTGGTATTCATTTAAGTCCATAACTCTACATATTCACAATCCATTGAACATTACTCTGATGTTTCCTTATCATAATTCAGTTGACATTCATTGGGTAACGATGGACGCTCCAATGTTAATCTAATGTATCACATAACAGTTGTAAGCCACGGATGGCACAATAAAAAACATATCGTGTAAATTAACTTTTACACATATGTAAGTATGTATGTATACATACATATGTACATATATTTTGATAGAAATACGAGAAATCAATGCAAGACGGTTTGTGAGTTGTCATACAAAGTATATTTTACATAAGACAAACTGCATACAATACATATATTAAAAAGAACTTTTCATCTAAAGATTGGAAGTATTATTAATAGGAAAATATGATTAAGATATTGAGAGGCTAAATTAATTTAAGTTTGGAGGATTCTTTCGTACAGACCAAGTGTTTTATAGCATTTGCTACATAAAAACCCATTGACTTTTCGTTTTTAATGCATGAACAGGCGATTAAAAATCACAACTTTACACCACCGACTGATTGTCTTATGTGTAGTGGACTTGTCGCCATTTTTATGAATTTTTCAAAGACTACATACATAACATTGAAAATTTTTCTTAATTTACAACTCATTAAATTGACACATAATCTAGAATTAACATTTTTACAGGAAACTACACAAAAATTATATAAAAAAATACTTACATTTTCTCCCGAAACATCGACGCTCATCCTTTTTTTTTAAGGAAAATTAAACAATTTACCTTATGCCAAATATCTGTATATAAAAAACTGCACCAACAGCACAATTGAAAATTAAAGTCGATTAAAACTTTTTATTTATATTACTAGTTTGCAGCCAACACAGTAGAAAAAATTATGTGTACTTTTTTCTATTTTTGCTAATGTGGATTAAAATCATAAAATACTCGCCAACCAATCAGCTAAAAACGAATGAACAGAAAAAATAAAATTTTTACAAGTCGAAACAACGAGGCAGCCAACAAACGACCAAACTACTAAGTTGAAAAATTTATGTATGTTGGTGGTGATAGAGAAAATTTTCTAAGTCCCAATATTTTAAGGAACTTAGAAAATTTTTGTAAAATATTTATTTCTGTAGAAAATCCAAGGAAAAAATTTATTTCTTTCTTTTTTGTAATAGCGAACGAAACACACTTTAACTTCAACAATTCTACCTGGTAACTAAATAAATATACTTATAAAATTTCACGTCCGTACTTTACAAATAACAAAATCAGACAAAAAGACAAAGTCGATGGCTGACAGCAACGCTGCTATAAACCTTCGTATACGAATCGACTTATGAAACGAGTGAATAAAAACGCAAGTCCCAACAAATGCGTTGCTTGACGTCGTAGTCGTTGTAGAATAAAAACAATGTTGAAATATGCGTCGAAAACGACAAAGAACATGCGTCAGTGTACTTCAACGCATACTTCATGATGTATTCAGGAGAAAGATTCTAATAGATTTTTGTTTTAAGACTAAAAAGCTAATCACTATTACAAACTTGGTCTCTTTTTAACATTTTTATTGCTTTCATACATAGAGTTTAGAGGTTGAAAAAATCTTGTGAAGACATAGTGATCTCGCAAAATTTTTGTGTTTGTAATAACAGAAATACATAGTTTAACATAAAAATGAATTGCAATAAAAAAAATAAAGATGATATCAAAACAAAAAAATAAAATAAACAGAAAATCTTCTAAAATGTATAAAGAAATAAAACTTCGAGATTCCGAAGTTAAACTTGATTAACTGCTTTTTAACTATCATTACTCACAGTACCGGTGGTTGTGTTATTTTTAGCCAAAATTAAGATTGTTGGTTAAACTTGTAAATTTATTTTTACATTCAAGTTTTTAAACTCAATATCTTATTATTGGGGGAATATTAAGAAATTGTTATTACAAAATAAACATTTTCAAGAAATTAAGCAGCATTTACATATTTAATGTTAAATGATTCCTAATAAATTTCTTTTTCGTCTTAGATACAGGCATGTTCTGAAATCCACACTAAATTTTCACTTTATATTTTTCAAAGCGGATTGTTGCTATAAAATTATTTTTTATAAAAACAATGCTTTGAAAAATACAAAGTGAAAATTTCTTGTGGAATTTAGCACATGCCTGATATTTTTTAAATTATATGCAAAATTAATTTTTTAACATATAAAGGATAAAACTAATATTAAATATGTTTTGATAATATTCCACTTTCAGATAGCAAATAACATATATCACAGCATGAACAAAATATTAAAACATTGAAACACATTTCGCACTTTATGTTGATTTGGATTTTGCTATGGCAGCACTTTTTCTTTGTTGATAATAAAATTTCTCATTTGGAGATTTCATACTTAGAATGTCAAACCAAAATAAGAAAGAGAAATTTGACATTTCGCTTGCTTTGTTTTTTTCTCTGTTTGCATTTCTGGGTGTTTTTCTGCTTTTAATAGGAAATATAAAATTTTATTGGTTTAATTTTGGGTATTTCCAATTAAAAGATTAAAAAGCAAAAGCAGATGCATGTATTAAATAACAATTTTAAACAAAATAATGGAATCAAAAGTAAAAGAAAAATTAGAACTGGTGCAAAAAGACGAAATAAGGCGTCGTGAATTAATAAAAAAATTCAATAAATCTTTATACTTATGGTTTATATATGGAACAGATGGCAATGCGACTTTACAAGAAGTGTTTAATTCATGTGTGGAAATAATATTACATGGCCTTAAAAACGAATTTGAAAAGGTAGTATTTGGAGAAAGTAAAAGAAAAGTAACAATAAAATATAAAATAAATAAAGCGAAAGTTGTTATTGTACTCTATATTTACATTTCATGGTGTACGGTTTTCAAGAAACTGCTTTTTATACCCTTCAACACAGGTGGAAAAACGGAATTTAATAATTTGTCATTTCGCTTATAATTTCTACAATATCCATTTCCGACTTCACAAAGTATATATATTCTCAGTCCATATGCATAGTGAAGTTGATGTGTTAGTGTTAAAATCAACTTCGCCAAGGCAATAGATGAGCTATAGCAAATTTAAATACGCCAATCGATCAGACATAGTTTTATTGAAAATCACCTAGATTGGTCCATGTTCTTCGAGGTAGGCAAAACACCATTTTTTTCTTTTTCAAATTATTTGGAACAATGAATTAAAAAAAAAAACTTAAAACAAATATATGGGACGATAGAGAATTAAAAAAAAAAAAACTGGAAAAAACAGCTAGTGAAAAAACTCTTGCTGGCCAATATTTTCTGAGTTATAGGCCTCTGAACGTTTCATAGGAAAGTATGATTTTGCACTATAATTTTAAGATATCAATAGGAGTATCATTTAAAAGCCTTTGAATAGACCTTTCAGGAAACACTATAATTTTTAAAAAGTTCTTAACCCATTAAGAGCCATTGATATATTTATATAAAATCATATAAAGTACTTAATTTTTTTTTCTTATTTTTATACCGATTTATTTTTTTATAGAAGTTACTTCACTTAAGTAGATGTAAGCCTGTCTTTCGTTTGAATTCCTGGAGATGGTTGTTGGTTATTAGAAAAATCCTATTGTTGTTTGTGTTAGATTTTTTCTATATTGATTTAAATTTATAATTATGTAATGAATTCATTTAATTATTTTTCGATTAATTTTAGCAACAAATTAAAGCAAATACAAATGCATTAAATTATGATTCATCGCCGACAACATCAATTGAATCTACGAATGCAAATAAAAAAAGTGCCAACAGCGACCGAAACTTAAATGAACTTGTCGATGATTTTGAGTGGGTGCGCAATGCAGTAAGACGTAATTCTGCCGACACTTTAACCAGAAATGTGTTAACAGAGGGAGGAGTTTTGTCATCACCAAAAGGATCACATGTAGCACAATGGTTAAAACAAAATCTAAACGAACACAATTTATGTGCCTTCTTGCAGTATTTAATTAATGATAAGGAACTACTAGAAGAGCATTACAAAGAAGAAGCCTTACTAAGACAAGAAAAGTATAGGTCAATTTTAGTTATAGGCCTGACAGCGTTTGAAACACAACAATTTGAATTATTGTGCCGAATAGATACAGCACTAAATGACGATATTAAAAATACATACCAATGTAAAAGATACATCTCGCAGCCAAATATAACTCTAGCACACAAGACTAAATCGAGTGATTCGAGTAATTCACAAAATACAGCTTTATTTTCGAAAACACTTTGCAAAACAAAAAGTCTACCTGATTTTAAAAACAATATATTTAATTTACAAGATTTCTCAAGTGGCGATTGCTTGAAACGTCCTAGATGTAAAACCATAAGTACAATTAAACACAGAACAAGTCCTCAAAATATACCACAAAAAATACAAAAATCTGCAAATGGTGACATAAAACCGAGTGGCTCACATGTAGATACCTCGTATTCTGGTTCCTTTTTATATGATTTCGATGATAGCCAACCCACAACATCCCAAGCCAGCTCTAATAGAAGTAAAAGTCCTCTCTCAAATTATACTTTAAATTCTAATAAGTCGGCAACATCAAGTTTAATGTCAACGTCAATGTCTTCCTTTAATTCGAATAATACAACAAAGTGTATAGAATTAATAAATACCGATGATATTAAAATCTGGACTGATCATTCTTGGGAATTGAAACAGAAAAGCAAACAACAAACACAACAACAACAGGCAACTGCTTCTTGTGCTATACCCACATCTTTGAGCGCAACCCCAAAGCCATGCAAGAGTCTTAGTCCCTTGAATAGTTTTTTCTCCTCCTTGTTCAGTACTCCGCCTTCATACACTTCGTGGTTTATAGATCATGATACACAAACCGAACACAATACAACTGAAACCGCCATCGAATCCATAATACCGGACAATAACAATTTTCAAAACTGTCATTCTGTTTCGTCTTTACAGCAGCAATCGTCTTCTGTATCGCTGGGCTCTACAGTCTTCGACAAATTCTTACCCATTGACGGTAAGAAGGTAAGATCTCGTAAATCTCAAAATCTTTTCGATGATGTAAACACCACATTGGATTGTTCAGGAACTAATATTTTAGTGTCTTCGGGCACGTACAGCACCGAATCGCCTGCATTAACTATGTCGCCTGGACCAACGTCGGACACTACTAAGAATTCTCAAAGTTTAACTAGATTTTTGCAAATGTCTCATTTATCCCGCAACATTACAGATTTGGAAAAAGAAAATGCTCATTTTCGGATATCTGAGGCAATAATTTCAGCTATAGAACATATTAAATGGAATAAATTAGAAACACATAAATCCTGTCGTGAAGGTAAGTTCAATTCTTCTATCCAATATTTTTAACTTTAATTCTATTCGAACATTTCAATTACTGTGCAAAGCAATAAAAAATTAAAACAAAGCAAGCAAGAGAAAGATACAAAGAATGATGAGTGAGAACTTTTAATTCGTTTATAATAGCTTTAGTCTTCGACTTCGTCTACACTGAATATAATGTTTTAAAAATGTCGAAAAAGTTCTATTATTCATACTTAATGCAGATTTTTTACATACAGAGTTTGACATTTTCAGTAACAGTGGCAAATGTTTCATACGGCTACCATCTGTTAAATGATTTCACCATGTAAACTTCTTTACATATTTTCTGAAATTGTCTGTTAAAAAAAAGATGCTGCCAAGTTTCTACCACGGATTAACATGTTAACTTTTACGTTTGTGTTAATAAAAAGGAACATCTCAATATGAAATGTATTATTTGGAATCGATAAATTATATTTAAATAAAACGAACACCTGATTCACTTAAGGGAAATCTCAAAAAAAAAAAAGTTAAAATAAAATGAATTAATTAATATCGGCTTAAGTTAATTTTTAATTTTAAAAAATTTGGACAGAGAACCACAGATAAAAGCATTGGATTATCTAACCAAATTATTATTAAATTATTATAAATATTCCTCGTATTCTTACTTGCAAATCTTGGGTTATTAAATGATGTTAAATCACTATGTACCCAGAAAATACTGCTCCTGGTTTATATAGAAAATGTCCTTTACATTTGTAAAAAAATTTTTATAAATTTTTTTAAAACTAAAATAAAAATGAACTTAAGCCGAAATAATTGAACTTATTTGTTTGATATTAAACAGTTCAACTGATGATTTTATAAAAATTTAAAAGCAAATACCTATAGGATATAAATAAATTCAGTAAATATAAAACAAAGAAAAGCTAAAAGCAGATGTTAGTGTGTTAATAAAAATATGAAAAAAAAAATCCGAAGTAAAGCTTATGGATCTTGGTAGCTTGTAAAAAAATATTCGTCTTTTGATAAAAAGCAACATAAAAAACAACATAAACATAAAAAAATTACATTTTCTTGTGTCTCATTTCTCCGAAATAGTTGATTAAATAGACGTTTACAGATGGAAACTGCTTTCTTCATGGATTCGAAGATTTCTGGAGAAGTTGTAGCTATTCACAAAATTCATTAAATTCTGATAGTATCTGGATTTCTCCGTTCTTTTTACAACTAACCCTTATATGATAAGGAATAACGAATAAAAATATTATTTCACTTAGAATCAGTACAAGGATCAAAATAACAAAAATGCTTTCGATCAAACTTTAAAACTATTTTCAAGTCTTACATTATATTGCAACTTTTTTCACAAGAATTCTTAATTAAAATTTGTTTTCTTTTTATGTACTCTTTTTTTTTTTTCAATATGAATTTTAAAAATATGTCAGCAGTTTATTTTTAAAATTTGTTTTTTTTTTTTTTTCTTAAATGTTATATGAATTTTTTGATTGAAGAAATAATTTCATTTTAGCTTTGAAATTATATTTTTCAGGTATGTGATGGAAGTCAATCGATTTAATAACTATCGTTTTTAATCTGTTTTTCGATTTTAAAAATTTGTTTGCATACGTCAAAGTATATTTATTTATATGAAATACTTGCGGTAGTTCGTTCAGCTGAAAGTTTTGGGCAAGACGAATCAATACTACGTGGTCGCAATGGCGAATTCAATCATTTTCGCCAAAACCTGAAAGGTCAAACTCCATATATAAAAAATTTGAATAATTTTTTTTATATGGTGTCTGAAACTTTCGGCGAAAATCAATGAATTCGCTATCGAGACCACCTAGTATTATTTCGCCATGTTTTTGGGCTTTGTGTTTTTATCATGATATACATACGTTAAAATTTTTCAATGTAAATATTTCCAAGGCGAATAAATGTACGGTAGGAGCGATGGCGAATTCATTGATTTTCGCCGGTAGCCTAAATGTCAAACTCCATATATAAAAAATCTGTATTCTATTTTTTACATGTAGTTTGACATTCGGGCTAACGGCAAAAATTTACGAATTCGCCATCGCTCCCACCGTATATAATTTCGCCATGAATATTTTAATGGCGAATTCATGTACCAGGTGAAATATACATGGCGAAATCATGTACCAGGTGGTGGCAGTGGCGAATTCATTTATTTTCGCCGTTGCAAAAAATGTAAATTTTCATACATAAAAAATCAGCGAAAATTTAAAAAATATATAATTTCCATGAATTCTTGTATAATTATTATAATTTAAGTTGATTTTAATAAAATAGGTCAATAATGATCAAAATTAGGCTCAATATTTATGTTAACAGAAATAGAAATATACCCACTTTACCATCCTTGAATTGCCAATTGCCTGTTGTTGTTTTAATGATATTCTTGTTGTAGACTTGCATGTACTTGATAATAGATACGATACACTTTGGCACACGTTTTCAAAAATAAAATAATAATTATTTATTTAATAATAATTATTATTTAAAAATAATAATTTTCAAATCGACCTCTTTTTTATTACATACACATACATGTACATATCAATAACTCTTATAAATTTTACATATAAACAGTTTGACTGACAGTAACAGGAGTTTGAGAATGACATTTCAAATAAATAAATTTTTTAATAAAAAAACGAGACCATTAAGAAATTAAAGATACATCTAAACAGAAATCAATAAAAGAAAAAAATGATAAAATGATTCTTTAAAATAAAAGTTAAATTTTTTTTACTGGTTAGAAAAGCAGGGGGTTACTCTGTATTTGGATTTGAAAAGAAAATCATTTGAATTGCCGTGGCTTATACCAAGGTGAATAAATTTCACCAGGTGGCATCGTTGCGGAGCCAACGGTTTTTTGCTTAATTTTGTTATGTGTAGAGAGTAGCTGTCAAAAGTGTATCATTTTAAGGCCAGGATTCACTATCCTACACAATTGTACGATTTAATCACAGAAAAATCTGACAGAATTCTGTCCTACTTTAAAAATCGTTTCAAAATGGCATCGTAGGTGCCACACTATTATACAAAAAAGATGCAAAAACAGATGCTTTTAATATTTTGTTGTTGCTTTCTCCTCATCTTCAAAAAAAAAAAAAAAAAAAATCAACTCTGATCGCATAGAAAGTATTATTTTATGAATTATTTCAAAAGATTATAAAATCGTACAGATCTGTCAAAAAGTCTGTCACACACATACACTTTTAATCCACACTATCATACTTTTTGAGCACACATGCAATTTTTGACAGATCGTACGACTGAGTATGATAGTGAATCCCGGCCTTTATATAACAAAAGTTATTTTTTAATATTTTTTAAAATATAATAGCAACAATTTAAAAAACAAAGCTTTCTGAAAACGCCAATAAAAAGGGTAAGAAAAAATTGCAGTAATAAATTGTGTTTTTCTTTTTATTGTAATATTGTTGTAATGGCGCTACCATCTTATATGAATTCGCCTTGGCTTTTATATTAAGTTTCGAAAGTGTTTTTTTTTTTTCAAATCAAAATATCACTGCGTATCGAATAATATTTCGACACGTGTCGAGTAAAGGCCCAAATATAATGTGCTTATACAAGCTTATGCCAACTTATACAACTGTGCAAATACATATAAATCAAATGTGGTAAACTATAATGTACTTGAGAGAACTTTTCGTCAAATGTCATTTGCTTAAGCAATGTACGAAGCTGATCGTACATTCCGTACAGAAACAGCTGATTGCGCTTGGTTTATACATACATAAATCAATAAAGAAAAAATTGCAGTGGAGAGCGACGTTGAAAAAGATTTTTTTAATTTAATAGAAAATGTAAAAAAAAGAAGGGTTTGTATGGGAGAAAATGATGCGTTTTTATTATAACAATTCGCTATAATTTTTTTTAATTGCTTTCAAATTAAATCAGTGACACCGTTTCATCTTTTGTTACTTTTGACCAAAAATACATAAAAAACATGCCATTTTTTATCGAATTTAATTGAAAAGTAGTAAAAGAAAGTACATTTATTTAAATCAATGTTATTAAATATATATAATATATTTTTTTGATGCCTTTTTCTTTACAAGTTTTATTTATTTAAAAATATATATATTTTTGGGAAGTACGATTTAAACATAATTGTGCAACTGTGGCAAATTATTTTTTAAATTTATGTAAGTACATTGTAGCCACATAAAAATCTTTAAAGAATTACCTAAGCATTTGACAGGCTATTTGTTGGGTTTTTGACATAAGCTCAAGCTAGCTTATGCACATTATATTTGGGCCTTAAGCTATTTATCGCATACAATATAAATCGAATGGTAATTTTTAAGAAAATAGAAAAGATTTGAAACACATATTTAAAAAAAACAACAAGCGATAATAATAACAAAAGCAGAAAATAACTAAAAACTTGATTCCTCGGTATCAAATGTTATTATCCCAAATAATGATACTTTCTTTTTCGATATCAAGTGTCATGATACCAAAGTAAAAAACTACAAGAAAGCGAAAGCGATGGTTAGACCCAAATTATGTCGCCGGTTGCTTGGGCCATCTCATCTGGCAACCTTTATGTAAGTTTTAAGAAAAGCCAAAAACAATTTTCTTTAAGTATAAAAACTTCAAAAACAACATGACAGTTATTTTTGAAGTCAATACAAAAATGTTAAGGCCTTAACAAAAATTACCATAAAAAACAACGTTTTTATTTTTTCTTACCAACAAATTGCATTTTTATTTTAAAATAATATGGGACATTAGCATTTTATAATAAATAATTCTATAAAAAATTCCCCAAATAATTTTATATAAAAACAAAGAAATCAGAAATCAAACTTTGACTTTTTCTTCAGCAACGCCCTTGGCCACCGACTGTTTGGCAGCGCCAGTTTCCTCACAAAGTTCAGCCGTACTAACAACAGGCAGTGATGTTATTGCAGAAGAGCACCTACCTTATGCGGAATTAGAAGAAGTAAACTATGATATGCTCTCGGCTGAAGTTGTAGGTCTATCTCTGATATCAAAATTTGATGAGAAACAGCTACCAAAAGTTTCTGAACTTAAATGGCTGGTATCGGATGATGATACGCCACAAAAATTATTACCAATGCCCGATCTAACAAGTTCAGCCAATCCAGATGAACATGTTATACGATCGGCAACACGCGGTACTAGATATTGGGCTCCACCAAGGCAACAAATAATTTTCACTGACCATCCACCACCAAAGTAAGTAATTTCTCCAAAAACTATAAACAATTTCAACTTATGTATTTCCCTTCCCCCTGTAGCCGCAAAGAGTTGTTAAAGAAACAAAACTATCGCTGTGCTGGTTGTGGAATGCGCGTGTCATCACAATATATGCAAAGTTTTCGTTACTGTACCTATTTGGGTAAATACCACTGTACTGGCTGTCACCGAAATCAAATTTCTGCAACACCAGCTAAGATATTGCAAGCGTAAGTTTTTTGCTGTTTAAGTTTCTCATTCCTCAAATGTAAAAAAAAAAAATATTTTTTTTTTCCAGTTGGGATTTCAAATGTTATCCGGTTAGTGTTTTTGCTTATCGACTGTTGGAACAAATGTATGCCTATCCTTTATTCTATGTGCCCGACTTAAATCCTGCCTTATATATTCGTTGTAAATCTTTGCTCACCGCTCGCAATAAGCGTTTAAAATTGAAATATGTTAAACACTTTATACGCATGTGTCGTTTTGCCTTGCGTGAACATAATTATTTTGAATCGGTACCCGATTATATAACCGCTGACATTGATAATTGGTCTATGTCGGATTTTATTGATGCACGCACGAAATGCTTGCACCGTTCCATAGATGAACTCATTAAAAAATGTGAATCTCATATATTTAATTGTGTGGTAAGTTTTAAAAAGTATGAATCTGAATAAGTCCAGGATTTCATCGCATCCCATTACAGCTTTGTACGGCTCGAGGTTTTATTTGTGAATATTGTCGCGTTGATGTTATAATATACCCTTGGGGCTCACGTGTTGAACGTTGTGACCGTTGTGGTACTTGTTTTCATCGCAGTTGCTGGAAATCTATGAGTGAAAAATGCTGCCGTTGCCAAAGGTTCGATAAACGCCAAGATGAAATCAATGACGTTATTTAGAAACATTTTGTTTTTTTTTCATAAGTTGTTGAACTTTAATGGAAATATGAACATTTTGATATGTATCCCGTTGATTTTGTTTTTTTTCTGTTAATTAGTTACGATTTAAGAAAGATGCTCGAACAAATTTTTGTATATTGATTTAAAAAGTGATAATAGCACATAAATTAGTTTTATAAAAACAAATTCTTTTGGTAATATTAATTTATTGTTTATTTTATTTTAGTTCTGCTTTGCATTGTTATTGTTTGTCTACCGAACAGGTATTCAATTGGAAATAAAAAAAACTACGTTTAATAAAAAATTATATATACATTTTTTTAATTTTTCTATGATGGATCCTTTTCCTATTTTTGTTGTTAAATATAATTCTTAAATATTTTTAACTCAATCACGCGCTTACTAAATGTTTCTCAGTCGTAAGGAATATTTTTAAGCCAGATTTTTTGATGACAGCTATACTTACATGACAATACCATCAAACTAATAATCTATTTGCATATAAGGTGCGAAATTCCCATTTGGCTGTGATTTTCCACAGGAAATTTGTTTTTCTTAATTTTGATGACGATTTTTTTTTTTTTAAGAAAATCATAAAATAATAGATTAACAAAATAAAATTTGCACCCCTGGTAAAACTAATCGATAACAGGTGATTTAGCCTACAGATGATTGCCTTTTTTTCATTTGCAAATGTCAAAATTGCTAAGTTTTTATTTCATTTATTCATTATAATCGAGCCCATAGGGCCATATATGATTATAAAGATTTTACAATAGTAATAAAAAGTGAAAAAATAGTTCAAGTAAACAATTTGTGAAGATTAATCTTTTGTCTGATAATGAAACTGTGAAAACAAAAGGCAGTTTGCTTTTTGTAAAGGCGAATTACTTTTAATATTAAAAAGTCCGAATTCCCTTCGAAAATAAACATGAAATTTAATTGTTGTCGCTTGTGTTTGCACCTAAATATTCCAGTTTGTAATCGAAATTAATCGGAAATTAATATTTTCCGAAACCTGTGTTGTTTATAACTTCTTTATTATATTTTTTTAAATCACAGTAAATTGATAACATTCCATATTAATGTACATGTGCCAGGTTAAAAAATAACAAAGTCCTGTGCATCTTGTTAGCGATTTCGTCTTATTTCTAATTTATATGATTTGGAAACTATTAAGAAAAATGATAGTTGATAAATCCCGACGATTAGATTATAAAAATAAAATAATTTTAGCTCCCATGGTTAGAATAGGCACACTGCCAACCAGATTGTTGGCCCTGGAGATGGGAGCTGATATAGTTTACACTGAAGAATTAATTGATTTTAGACTAATAAAATGCAAAAGGATAGTAAATGGTAAGGCGAAGGACACTAACACTTAAATTGATAAAAAGTTAATATACCATTTGAATTATTAGAAGCATTAGGCACTGTCGATTTCATTGATCCTTCTGATGGGACGGTCACATTTCGTACCTGTGATATTGAAAAGCCTCGTGTAGTACTTCAAATTGGCACTAGCAATGCTGAAAGAGCTCTGGCTGTTGGTTTAAAAGTTCAGCATGATATATCTGGTATTGACATCAATATGGGATGTCCTAAAGAGTTTTCCATTAAGGGTGGCATGGGTGCTGCTCTTTTGGCTCAGCCTGACAAAGCCATGCATATACTTAAGACACTAGTGGATGGCCTGCAAATACCAGTTACATGTAAAATAAGAATTTTACCCAATTTGCAAGAAACTATCGAACTGGTTAAAAATTTAGTTAGCACCGGTATATCGGCTATTGGCATACATTGTCGTACCCGAGATGAACGTCCACAGCATGAACCACACCCCGAAGTAATTAGAGAAATAGTTAAACATATTAACGTGCCGGTAATTTGTAATGGTGGCTCACGTGACATACAGAAGTATGAGGATATTTTGAAATTTCGTGAGCTTTGCGGGGCTTCCAGTATAATGGTAGCTAGGGCAGCTCAAATAAATGTGTCCATATTTAGAAAGGAAGGTAACAAATGAAATATATATGTTTTTTACAAAAATGTAGCGATTTTCTTTCAAGGTCCTTTGCCAATGGATGATCTAATTTGTAAATATTTAAAATTAAGTGTAGACTATGACAATCCTCCTCACAACACTAAATATGGAGTGCAGAGTATTTTAAGGGAACAGCAGGAGACACCTAGAGGTAAACAATTTTTGCAAGCGCAAACTATGCAACAAATATGGTAAGTTAAGCGAATATTTTAAAATATCAAATGAATTATAATTTTGTGATTAAGTGTGAAGAGAACAAGAATTTTACGATTTCCAAAAGATCTCTTTAAAATTAAAAATTTACTTAATTTCAGTGAAATATGGGGCTTGGGAGATTACTGTCACCAAAAGGAATTGGAATTGCACAGCAAAAGCAAATACGGAAGAAGAAAAGTTGTGCCTGGACAAGTGGAAGACTCGGATATTTTAGAGAACGTGGCGAAAAAAGCGAAAACCGAAGATATTATAGAGCAAAATGTAGCCTTTTTACGAAACAATTACAATATGAGTAAGTCGAAAGGATTTTTTTTTTTTAATTTAAACAAATCGAAAAATTGTTTTTTCCAATCTTTTAGATGTAGACAAATTTCCTAAAACATTGTTATATGAACATTCAAATCAAAACGATATAGATCAGCCAGTTTATGAGACGGAAGGCAAAGACAAACTATTTCGTTCGATTTGTTTTTACAACCGCAAGAGGTATAGAAGTACATTTTGGCAAAAAAACAAGAAACAAGCTGAACAAGCAGCTGCGTTAGTATGTCTGAAAAATATAGGTTTAGTAACAGAGGAGGAACTTATTAAAAATGGTAGCATTTTAAGATGATCTTAATAAAAAAAAAAATTGAAACATTTTATTAAAATCTCAATAAAACAAAAGGACTGTTCAGAAAATCATCAATACTCTCTGCATTTAATGGAGACTACGTTTGTGCAGGCTAAAAATTAATTGTATTACTACGAATTGATAAATAAATAAATATGAAAGAGCTTAGCAACACACATGATAGACATTGATGCTTTTCCGAAAACAGGTCCAAGATTTTAAATTTTTTTTTTAATTTGTTTGCTTTGCCAAACATAAACGAAAGAAGAACTGAGTGATGATATTTATCTCACTTATCTAAGTTAAGTATTTATTAAATTACAAAAATTATTTTTATAACACGTTAAAATTTTTGACTGTCGGTCTGGTTGCTTTGAATGAGACACAATTAGATTAGAATTTGTATCTTCACTTAATGAGAAGGTGGTCTAAACTGTTGCTGTTGATGATGATCAGGCTGTTGTTGCACCTGTTGGTGATTATTACGTTGTGGTGGCGGCATCATATCCTCATCATTGCGATAACCATACTTTGCAATATAATCCAAAAGAATTTCTTTTGTTATTGGCTTACTTATACTCTTAACGACAGCTTTAATGGAAGATTGTTTAAAACACATCAGAGAATGATTATTCATTGTTTTAACTTACATTTGGCGGTATTAAAGCTGTTGGGTAAAGTTTTATCCGTTCTTTCACGCATAAATTCCCATTTGCCTTTGCTATTAACTGCACACTCTACAATTTTATTGTCTAATTCCTTAAGGGAGCTTGAGTACTCCATTTGAGCAAAAGGATGATCCATTTCTCCCACATACAGATGGCATACTTTGGCTTTTAAAATACTAAAACGTAAAAATTTATAAAATCAAACAAATTAATTGAAGGTTCGGAAAGTAAAAAATGTTTATGCACTAAAAATTTTCTAACACTGTCTATCTGATCTGGTTTAGTGAAGTAACTCCAATCAAAAAAAAAAAAAAAAAAAAGAATATTGGGGTGAGAAAACAAAAAAAAAAAGAAAAAAAAATACTTGAAAAAATGTCATCGGCTCTGAATGGGTTAAACATTAAAAAAAAAAAGATCTCTTCAAAAGCTTTTTAATGATACCCATATTGATATCTTCAAAAAATATGGTTCACATTCGTATTTCTCTATAAAAAGTTTAGAGGCCCATAACTCGGAAAATATGGGCGAGCGCCAATATCTTTTGATGTTTTTTTTCTTATTTTTTAATTCTATATCGCCCCCATATTGGTTGGAATTATTTCATTATTCCAAGTGATATGGAAGAATTAGAGGTAGGCGTGGTGTTAAGCCCAGGGTCATGGACCGATGTTGCTGATTTTCAATAGCAAATTTTTCAAAACCATGTCTGATCGATTGAAGTATTTCAATTTTTCTCTAGCTCATCTAGTGCCTTTGCAAAGTTGATTTCAACCCAAACACAGACGGACAAAGGGATAACGCTCAATCGACTTCGCTATACATAAGGACGATGAGGTCAGAAATGGATATTGTAGAAATTACAAACGAAATGAAAAATTTAAATATATTTATATTTATTAAAACTCACCCAAGCCCTTCTTCCGTATGTATTTTCAAGCGAAAATCAACTGAATTCATGTTTAAAGGTTTCCATTTTAAGACATCCGGACATACACCAGCAGTATAAGGTTGCTCTGCCGGCTGAAATATCAAGCCGTCAGGTTCATGTAGCAAAGATTTTGCAAATTTTTCGCCCAACAATGATGCCGATTGTCTTATGTCCCAAAAGTCTTTGTTTCGTATGCTAAATGGCTCCGATGGTCGATGAATGATGCCTTTTTCGATGGCCTTGATGCGTGGCTCAACGAGTTCTCTCTTGATGCATTTTAGTCGTTTTGGAAAGATCTCTTTACCAATATCATAATTAGATATTTTTATAATGTCATAAATGAGGTAACGTGGCATTATTTCTCCTTTATATTTATCCAACACCATTTCCTACAAAATAAAAAAAAAATGATATAAAAGATTATTAAGAAAAACAAAAGATCACTTACTCCATCGATAAGAGTATCCTCTAAGTGTTCATTTAGATTAGAAGACTTAACGAAGCTTAAATTTTCTACTTGGAAGCAGGAATTGTTACGATCGAAGAAATAAATTTCATCACGTTTATTTATTAACATCATGTATCTAAAATAAAGGAAGGAAATATTAAAAAAAATAGTCACTCATAATACTTAAAGTACTGATCAGACTTTTAAATAATTTTAAAGGTATTTATATCGTTGAAAGGCCACTTACATAAAGATCTTCTACCTGATTAGAATTTTTATAATTTTATTCTTTGAGTATAAACTTTGGGGACATAAAAGTCAAACAGTCTTCTTATCGCATTGAAATATATAAATCAATAAATACCTTGTGCCATCAGCTTTCCATGACACACGATATGGAATTTCGTGTAGCCGTTTTATATTATTGCAATCCATAGAAACAGGCTGGCAACCCGGAAATCCGCTCTTTTTCCATCCACACATGTTCTGTACTTTTTGTTGTAATTCACTAAGCCTGGGTTGATCCTGTACCCAAATAACACCCGGCACACCTTCCATAAATGTAGCGTTTTTTACTACCAACTCTCGCCGCCGTTTTTTTCGCGGTTTGTCCTCAGCATTGCCATCCGTTTGACCAGTTTTGCCTGCTTCTACATTTTCCTCATATTCGTTGTCTTGATCATCTTTATCGACGGAATCTATAAGACCTAAGCTACCATTGGAATGTTGTTGGCGAGCAGCTAAAGCTTGTTGAGAATTTGAGGAGTGAGCTAGTTCCTCATAATTACGTTTTTGTGCACGTACGTTTATTTCTCCATGACCGCTACGACCTGAGTCATCGAATTCCATACACCATTCGGGTAGTTCGGGTGCCGGCATAGCATCTTCTTCATCAGCATAACGTCTATACAGTTCAACGATATAATCCTGTTTATATATTCCTGGATTTCTGGCACTGGCAAATATGGACAAGGCAGCTTCAACTGAACAGTCCAAACGTTCGACTAAATAGGATACAATCAAAAAACCAGTTCGATTAAATCCATGTGTGCAATGTACGCCAATAATATCAAAAGGTCTTTCGTTTATGAAATTATTAACTATTTCTATAAAGGATTGTGTTTGTTCTAGTGATGGAGTTTCGCCGTGCCCTCTGCAACGCAATTTAATATATTTTGCACCCTGGGCTTCGATTACAGCCCGATCATAAAATCGTTCCGTATTAGTCAAATCGATCCAAAGGCCCAGTTTTAATTTTAATGTCTTACAATAATCAAATAACATCTCTGGCAGAAATGTACATTCAATGGGCATTTGGTTTCTGTAGGCATTACTTAATGGGGTTTTAAAAGCTAAAAATTTTTCTGCTATAATTTTTTCACTTTTGCGCGGACAATAAAGCCAACGATTTGGTATAGCACCAGGGCTCCGATTGTCATTTGACATAATTATTAATGAGTTTTTCTTTTTTCAATTTGATTTCTTTCGAAGAAGTTATGTTAGTAGTAGGCAACAGCTATTTTCGAACAGCTGTGTGTTGGTTAAAATTCGCTGGTTGTGGCTAACAGCAGCACATCCAAATGCTGCTGATTCCTTTAAGTATTGTGAACTTTTTTACTTTGTTCTTTTAGGACACTACGTTAATTTATTAAAGTACATTGTATTCACTTATTAACAAAAATACTTTCATATGTATTATTTTTTGCTTGTGGTCAATACTTTTCAGTCAATTTGTGAAAAAAAGTTTGCAAGAAACGTCAAAAAACTATTTTATAAAAGTAATCACGTAGGAGAAGAAAACAAACTCTGAGAAACGGCAAACTTTTTTAACAGAGTTGTAAAAAAAGGAGTATTTTTGTTATTATTTACCAAAATGTAAACAAAATTTGACAAAAAATAAGTGATTTTAGAAACGGTCACAATTCGTCAATTTTTAATGGATTGAAAAAAAAGAAATGAAATGAAAAGCTCTAAGGTTGCAGAATCAGATTTTCCAGTTGTCACATGCGCCATTTTTAAAAATGAAGGAGCTACACCTAAAATATGTAGTCACTAATTGTGATGGTTTTTTACTTATAAAATCCAAACTAAAAGCCGTGCATCATAGCGACCAACGCCAATCGATAGAGGCCAAAAATACGAATCGATCATGGTATAGCTCGTTTCTTGAAAGACTGTACGAAAAAAGTTATTAAGGGGAAAACTTTTAAAATGTTAAAAAATCGCTCACAAAATATATATTTTTAGTTTGTCGCTTATATCTCGAAAACTATTCCGCGTGCACACATATGGCTATATACGATCGAAAGAGGATAAAAATACGAATCGATCGTGATATAACTCATTTCTTGAAAGACTGTAAGAAAAAAGTTATTAGGCGGCAAACTTTGAAAATATAAAAAAAAACGCTCAAAAATATATTTTTAGTTTTTCGCTTATATCTCGAAAACTATTCCGCGTGCACATATATGGCTATATACGATCGAAAGAGGACAAAAAAACAAATCGATCGTGATATAGCTCGTTTCTTGAAAGACTGTACGAAAAAAGTTATTAAGCGGCAAACTTTGAAAATATAAAAAAAATCGCTCAAAAATATATTTTTAGTTTTTCGCTTATATCTCGAAAACTATTCCGCGTGCACATATATGGCTATATACGATCGAAAGAGGACAAAAATACGAATCGATCGTGATATAGCTCGTTTCTTGAAAGACTGTACGAAAAAAGTTATTAGGTGGCAAACTTTGAAAATATAAAAAAAATCGCTCGAAAATATATTTTTAGTTTTTCGCTTATATCTCGAAAACTATTCCGCGTGCACATATATGGCTATATACGATCGAAAGAGGACAAAAATACGAATCGATCGTGATATAGCTCGTTTCTTGAAAGACTGTACGAAAAAAGTTATTAGGCGGCAAACTTTGAAAATATAAAAAAAAATCGCTCAAAAATATATTTTTAGTTTTTCGCTTATATCTCGAAAACTATTCCGCGTGCACATATATGGCTATATACGATCGAAAGAGGACAAAAATACGAATCGATCGTGATATAGCTCGTTTCTTGAAAGACTGTACGAAAAAAGTTATTAGGCGGCAAACTTTGAAAATATAAAAAAAATCGCTTAAAAATATATTTTTAGTTTTTCGCTTATATCTCGAAAACTATTCCGCGTGCAATTATATGGCTATATACGATCGAAAGAGGACAAAAATACGAATCGATCGTGATATAACTCATTTCTTGAAAGACTGTACGAAAAAAGTTATTAGGCGGCAAACTTTGAAAATATAAAAAAAATCGCTCAAAAATATATTTTTAGTTTTTCGCTTATATCTCGAAAACTATTCCGCGTGCACATATATGGCTATATACGATCGAAAGAGGACAAAAATACAAATCGATCGTGATATAGCTCGTTTCTTGAAAGACTGTACGAAAAAAGTTATTAAGCGGCAAACTTTGAAAATATAAAAAAAATCGCTCAAAAATATATTTTTAGTTTTTCGCTTATATCTCGAAAACTATTCCGCGTGCACATATATGGCTATATACGATCGAAAGAGGACAAAAATACGAATCGATCGTGATATAGCTCGTTTCTTGAAAGACTGTACGAAAAAAGTTATTAGGCGGCAAACTTTGAAAATATAAAAAAAATCGCTACGGTAATAGGATAAGTGGAATTGAAACAAAATATTTCACCATACCCTGAAAATAAATTTCTATAAACATTTAAACAAATATTGTATTTATATTTTTTAGAAATGACTAATTTTTCAATGCTAAAACTATTAATATGCATTTTATAATTTATATTAACATTTGGTTTCTTATATAATTTAATATGTAGTCTATAATTAATACATATAATGTTAAGATGTGCGAATATGCCCATAATTTAATTTGTTAATTACTATCAAAAACTAAATATATACTGCTTTATGTACACAAATTAATTTGGATTTCAAATTTTACTATCAAAAACTAAATATATACTGTCTAAGCATACAAATTAATTTTTGATTTCAAATTTATTTTAAAATGAATTGTGTATGAAAAATTTGGTATAAAAAACATAAAAAACTAAAAATATATTTTTGAGCGATTTTTTTTATATTTTCAAAGTTTGCCGCTTAATAACTTTTTTCGTACAGTCTTTTAAGAAACGAGCTATATCACGATCGATTCGTATTTTTGTCCTCTTTCGATCGTATATAGCCATATATGTGCACGCGGAATAGTTTTCGAGATATAAGCGAAAAACTAAAAATATATTTTTGAGCGATTTTTTTTATATTTTCAAAGTTTGCCGCCTAATAACTTTTTTCATACAGTCTTTCAAGAAACGAGCTATATCACGATCGATTCGTATTTTTGTCCTCTTTCGATCGTATATAGCCATATATGTGCACGCGGAATAGTTTTCGAGATATAAGCGAAAAACTAAAAATATATTTTTGAGCGATTTTTTTTATATTTTCAAAGTTTGCCGCTTAATAACTTTTTTCGTACAGTCTTTCAAGAAACGAGCTATATCACGATCGATTTGTATTTTTGTCCTCTTTCGATCGTATATAGCCATATATGTGCACGCGGAATAGTTTTCGAGATATAAGCGAAAAACTAAAAATATATTTTTGAGCGATTTTTTTTATATTTTCAAAGTTTGCCGCCTAATAACTTTTTTGGTACAGTCTTTCAAGAAATGAGTTATATCACGATCGATTCGTATTTTTGTCCTCTTTCGATCGTATATAGCCATATAATTGCACGCAGAATAGTTTTCGAGATATAAGCGAAAAACTAAAAATATATTTTTGAGCGATTTTTTTATATATTCAAAGTTTGCCGCTTAATAACTTTTTTCGTACAGTCTTTCAAGAAACGAGCTATATTACGATCGATTCGTATTTTTATCCTCTTTCGATCGTATATAGCAGTATGTGTGCACGCGGAATAGTTTTCGAGATATAAGCGAAAAACTAAAATTATTAATTTCAGCGATTTTTTTAATTTTGAAAAGTTTGCCGCTTAATAACTTTTTTCGTACAGTCTTTCAGAAAACAAACTATACCACGATCGATTCGTATTTTTATCCTCTTTCGATCGTATATAGCAGTATGTGTGCACGCGGAATAGTTTTCGAGTTATGAATGAAAAACTACTCTAAATAGCTGGATGTGCACCACCTTTATTTCTTAATTATCAAAAGTGACAGTTGCAAAATTTGATTCTATGATCTGTAGGCTTTTAATTTTGTTTTTTTGTATTAAAATTAATAATAAATTAAGGAATTGCGATCGAGTTGAAAAATGCTATTTTTTGTCTTAGTTTGTTTACATTTTTTTTTATGTATAACATGAAAGCACGTGGCACTTATACACCTACAAAAAAACAACAACATGTTCACACGCATAGGAAATAGTACTTTCCATGCAACTCTGAAAAAAGTTTGCCAAAACAAAAAAAAAGTTTGCCAAAAAGTTTGTTTTCTTCTCCTCGACAAAGTAATCAGTATCGAAACAACATTTACACAGGGTTGTAACTTTTTCAAAGGCGAATCAATTTACAGGTGGCAGCGTAGGCGAATTCATTCCTTTTCGTCAAATGCATTACTGTTATAATATATGTATTTAATTTATTTGTTATATATAATATTTATTTATTAGATCTAAAATAATCAAAAATCAATCATTTATTTTTTTAGCCTTTGCCACAGGTGAAAAAAGGGTATATCTAAATTTATAATTTCGACACCAATAAAAAAAAATTATGCTCTTGAAAATCAGTAAAATCGGTTCGTGTAATTCCACGAATGCCTCTAATTTTTCCATATCATTTGGAACAATGAAGTAACTTCTTAAAAAAAAAAACAAATATATGTGGCGATGGGGAATCAAGTGACAAAATTGACACTTGCCCATATTTTCCAAGTTATGAGCATTTGAACTTAAGAGATCTTTGAGGAACTACTAAATATTTTTTAAATGCTTAATGTTTTTGTGTAAGAGTATATTAGTACTTTATTTTTTCTTCATTTTTAATTCTCCGTTACCTCTGTTATTTGGTTTTTTGATTGGAGTTACTTCACTAAACTAGATTTACACTCTTGTTTTTTATATTATTTGAACAATAAACAAGTAATCTTATTGATAATAAAACATTCAATACTTTTAATTGCATGTCAGATTTGTAATTACCAGTAAAATCGGCTCCTCTCACATTATTCGACCTAATAAAAGAATCATTACCTCTTGTGCTCAATGACAATGTACATTAAGATTTGTATTTTACCACAGAACTACGATGTATTTTATCAATTCTTTAATGTCCTTGAAACTTTACTTTCCAAAAAGAAAATTTATTGACTTCTCATATAAAAAATGATATTATGTTATAAAAAATAAGACAGTTGGAAAGAAAGGATATAAAGAAAAAATATCAATCGATTATGGATCTAAACGCATTAGATAAATGAGATAATAATTCTTGGAAAATAAACCGATTTAAAACAAATTTTAGCTGTTTGTCTATAACGGTTCAAAAGTCTGGCATCATACACATTTTACATCTACTATTGGGATACTTTATATTTACAAATCCAATTACTAAACGTGTTGTTATTGCGAACTTAGTAAATTTCAACCGTCTGCCTCAAACAGTTCAACAATTTAATCATATACATCAAATAACATCAACTATTGTAACACCCTTTAATTTATAATTTTGTATATTTATACTTGTTATTAAAACGATTATTGTTATCGACATTCTGTTCAATTTTTAAGCGCAAAAAAGTAACATTCAGACGAATTGATAACCTCCTTCTTCTTAGGAAGTCAGTTAAAAATGAAAGCTTCCTTGTTTGCTTAATGTTTTTCTTTTTTATTTGCATTTTTTACAGCTCATAAAAAACTTTTGTAAATATTTTACGTTCATTAAAAAATATCAATCAAAACAAAATTTTTTCGGTATGTTTCTTCTTCTTCATATAAATTTAGTGCAGATCAATTGTTGATGTGAAAAAAAAGATTTTATTACCGTTAAGCAAATAAACAATTTTTTCTGTTTTTTAAAAAAAATGTAAAAATTGACTATGGAAATTCATTGAAAGCGTATTTAATAGCCAGACAACTTGTGTGTGTATTCTGCTAACAACAACAACAATCTCTCATATCAGTTTCCGCTAAATAAATTTATGTTTATAGAGTTTGTGTTTGTGCATACAAACAATCATTTGTACTTATATACGATACATTTTTAAAGAATCTGGAATAAACATGCAACACTAGGGTTTTCAATAGTTTTGCCGTTAATTAGTTAAGTAAATAATTCAAAATTTATTATTTTTAATAAACAAAGAGGCTGACTTTCAAAATGTATAATTACAAAGTATTTAGATCTTGTATATATACCAAGTTGGGAAACAAAGCATCAATTTAGAAACTGGTGCACTAGTTGCCCAGTTTCAACGTTTCTAATACTTGTCTGACATTTTGGAATGGTATGCATTGTTAACATTTAGTACCATGGCATTATGAAACAATACATTGTTCAAGAACAAAGCAACTGAATTTTTTTTGCTGTAATTCAAATTTGTTGCCGAAAGCGACTATTTAAAATCTAGTTTTTTTACAATTACTTTTGAAAGACAAATATTTTTCTCTGTTATTTTTAGGTATTTATAGTTTTTTGAGAACTCGTAAAGGCCCTACACAATCATACGATACATTTACAAGAAATTCTGATGGAACACTGTTCTCCCTATAAAAATCGCAAAAAAATTTATCACACTGTCACTAATAAAATCAATTGAAAGTGCAACTCTGATCTGACTTAGATAATGTTACTTTATTATTATTATTAACAGTCCACCCTAAATACGAGCGTAAGACGTTATTTAACTGTCAAAAATTCTCATGCCCATACAAAATGTATGGGACCAACCCAAATAGCGCGACGCTAACGTTGGACAATTGAAAAATCCAATTTTGACTGCACGTAAAAAGTGAAGTTGGCTGCAAAAGAAGTGTTGTTATTGTTTTTTTTTGTGGTATATACAAAAGTATTTCCAACAGTAATGACATTACAGCTACTTTAAGGTCAATTTCGCGATTTTATCTCTCTTAATTATTTTAATTTTGTGGTTTTTTAGCAAATAAGATAAGTAAACAATACTGTTCGTTTCACAACGTTGGCGCTCTTATTTAAGTTACTCATTGCAGCGTAAAAACTAGACGCTAAATTACGTCGTGCCTAACGCCCGTATTTAGGGTGGAGTGTAATATTTTTAAAGATTAATAAATCGGGCGGACAACAACAAGTACCATTTTTAACATGTCCAATGACTAAATCATATCGTGTAAATACTCTTCCCTGGAAACAAGTGATTAAATTCAAAATTTTAGTTAATCGATTAACATAATCACATAATATAAATAGAATACCATTTAAGTCCTTTTCACACAATAATACGAGTACTGCGCATTAAATCATATGATGTATGTTTAACTTTTTTTTTTATATGGTGAAAATTAATGAATTCGCCATCACGACCACCTAATATTATTTCGCCATGCTGTTTCTCAAGGCGAATCAATACTAGATGGTCGCAATGGCGAATTCAATAATTTTCGCTAAAACCTGAAATGTCATAACCAGATATAAAAAATGTGAATAATTTTTATAACGTTTCGGTGAAAATTAATGAATTCGCCATCACGACCAACTAGCATTATTTCGCCATGCTATTTTTTATATGCAGTTTGACATTCGGGCTAGCGTCGAAAACAAACGAATTCGCCATCGCGAACAACTTATAATTGATTCGTTTTGGATATAATCTTTAAAATAAAATGTTTAATAATAAATTCCACATTGGTCAAGGCTTGGAAGAAAACTACTTTTTATATTTAAATTCTAAAAACTAAGCCATAGGGTCTAGAGGTTATACTTACAGCAAAAATAAGCAATATTCAAAAGTTCAGATTTTGATATTTTTCTTGAAAAATCTGTTAAAAACTGTGTACGATATTTTAGCGTTTTCTTAAGTTTTTAATAAAATGGCCAGCCAGACTTTTAAAGTTGAACATGTATGGAATACCCTTATTTGTAAAATCATGTCGGCGCTCTTTTAAGCAGTTCCACATTTAAATTAAAAGTTTTATTTATTTGAATCTATCGATTAGCACTTCTTTGAAGGTAAACAATGTTAATAACAAATTTAAAATTTTGTTTATATAACATAATTTTAGAATGCGCAGTAACACTTTTGCTCTCCACTGCGCGAACAAAAAAAAAAAAATACTATAGACAATTTCACTCTTTAGTTGTTAATAAATTGCTCTTTTTACTAAAATGAACAGAAATAACAATTAATAATGGGGAACTAATAATTTAAGGTGCCACAATCTTTGGGCAATACAGAATATTCTATACTCTTTTAAGATTGGCATGTAATCATTTGTTGGCAGAAAACTTTTGTTTTTAAAACGAATATCTTTTACTTAATGATTATCAGTTATTGAATGTACGTTGTTGGGATGCTTACACATCGAGTCCTAACCGGTAAAATATCTTAACTTGCAAGAAACAAAATATAAAAAGTTCAAGGCGAATTATTAAGAAGTGGCAGCGTCGCTACAACAATAAAATAAGAAGAAAAACAGACAGTTAAGTGTATGGGAAACGTATCAGCACAAATACGTTAGTTACGTTTTAGTAAGCTTATTTTAAATTAATTTAAAACTTATTATTTATATTTTAAAGAATACAAAAACTAACAATTCTTATATAAAAAATGATACAGATGCTCTACACCAAGGCGAATCAATTACCAGGTGGCAGCGTAGGCGAATTCAGTATTTTCTGATGGTATACACCACTGTCAAACTCCATATATAAAAAAGATGTGTAAATTTTTTATATATGGAGTTTGACAGTCGTGTATACCAGCAAAAAATACTGAATTCGCCTACGCTGCCACCTAGTAATTAATTCGACTTGCTCTACACTTAACAAACTTATGCAAAAAATAGTTGGCGAACTGATGCCACTTGGTAAAATTAATTCGCCTTGAAGAAGTTTTTTGTATTTATTTTAAAAATTTAAACAAAGCCGCCTTCTAACGATTTTATTCATGTTATAGATACGGTTAACGTTGATTCTTCGTGTAGAAAATGATTTCGTTTTTTTAGTTACGCTATTTTTATTATTTACTAGACTGAAATGTAACAGCAAATCTCACATAGCGCACAGAAAACGATAATTACAGGAGAAATTTTTTTAAATGTTTTTCTTTTTTCTTCGAAATTTTTAATGAAATTTAGTTGTAGCCTAGAAAAACCCCTTATCCAATTTATAAATTAAATTTTTGTCTTTTTTTCACAATAGAAAATAACCTGAAATTAAAATTAACCTCAAAATTTAAACAAAACAAAGTCATAAACACATAGTTGATTATGTATATTCCGATGATTGTGAATACAGAAAAAAGATCGGTACTCATTTAGGTTATGGAGAATATTGAAACTTACATAGTAAATTTTAAATTTACTTATATATTTAAGAAATGGTTTGACTTAAAAAATAGTAATTTTTGGTATTACAGATGGATGACGTTTTGGAGGCCGTCAAGCAACTCTGCATCAAAAAGTAAATATCGATAAATATGCCAGTTAAGTTATTTTTTGGCGGTTAAACCTGGATACAGCTGAGTTACTGGTTCTTACTGTTTATTTAAGGCTAAAGGGATTTCTTGCTAGTAGTTATTAGTTCTAAACCCCTTTTCGTCCAATTAGTGATAAATAGTAACTTTCTTTTATAAATATTTTTAACTGTCAATTGGTTATTATCAACCTTTCATCCTATAGGCTTAAATTCGCCCGGACGTTCGAATTGAAGTGTGTTTATTTGTATTTATCTCTCTAATAGAATAACAAACCTAATTAATCTAATTTACAGTGTAGGGTATAAGCAATGTTTACATTGTTAAAACAGAAAAACGATAAAATTTTTAAAATCGAAGAGTTTTTCTCGAGTAGTATTTCAACATATTTTATTTTATTATTGATTTAGTTGCTTAAACGAACAAAGAAGGAAAACTTGCCTTATAACGGAGAGAAAAATATAAGCTTTTATATAACAACAAAAAAAAATAAATAAAAAATATATTAATTAAACAAGTAATTATGTGAAATAAAAAATATCTTAAAAATTAGAAAAAAAAAAGAAAACAAATTACTTAGAAATTATAATGGTTGTAACAAATGAAAAGAAATTTACATTGAACAATGGCGATCCAAAGAATTTTAAAAACGCTTCAGCATCATCAATCAGCTCCGTTACAAGTAAGGCGATAACGGTAACAAAAGCACTAAGTGATGAAAATGAGATTCAGATTAATCGTCTTGAGTCAATGACAGATGAAGAATTTATACAAAAAAATTTGAAAGAATTAATGGATAAAAAGCATCAAGTAAGTTTAAGTAAAAAAAAGTACCAAAACGGTAACATATTTAAAAAGATCAAAGTGCAAAAATAATGCGCATTGGTAGTAATAAAGATTTTTGCTTATATAAATAAAATAAATTTAATTTTATGAGATGCTATTTTCATGAGCATTTTGATAGTCAACTAATCGCAAATAGCGATTAAATGGAAACATTAAAAAAAATAATAATAATAAATATAGAATTAAAACATAAGTAAAATAATAATGACCTTTCTGCGGCTTTTTATATGTTTTACGTGTCGTGAAACATACGAAAGACTCGTCCCTGCAAACATTTTCTATCGAAAAAGTCACTACATCGTTACTTCATGGCGTTGAAATGTGTCGCAAATAATATCGAATTCTGGTCTAAACGTTATCTCCAATTGGGAACAAACGTACAATAATACATACGGGACACTATTTAGCCTCTCTAAAAAAGATTAAGATTGACTATAAAAAGGGCTTCTTGAACAATATCGAATATTTAACTTTAAAAATAACAGAGTTCCTCTTTATTAAAACGGAATTGTAAATTTTAACATAATAGAAAGGTTTAAAGTTTTAAGAATTTGTAAAACTAGAATGCGAAATAAGAAATAGAGATTAAGCAAATTCTGATTTTAAAAATATTTTTTATCAAAATTTATAAATAATTAATTCACGAACATAAATTTACTTATTACACATACCTTTTCAATTTACTATTATTAATTTTTTTTTAATTTGTCTTAACATTTTTCACACGCATTTAACATAACCGAACACTGCACAAATCAAACTAAATGACATTCATGTTTTTGTTTATCTGTTACATTTATTAATTAACTGTTAGTAGAGCCGAAGTTGTGACCTATAAGAGATCAATATGCGATGCCCATACAATTTGTTTTTGTAAATTTTTGAGCAATCAACTTATTATCATCTGGTAGTTGAGAAAAAGTTACTCTTAATGTAACAAGTTGAAGGGGAAGTGCTTTTGTATTAATATAACGGGCAGCGATGCCAGAATTAATTTTTTACCTTAATTGTTAAGATTTTTCAATCAAAACAAGATTTGAAGATCTTTTTCCCAACATTATGAATTTTTTGATTAAGTTCTTTCACACCTTATATTGCATATTCTTGTTAAAATTTATTAAACATATTTATCTATGTGAAACCGGTTTGTTTTAATTAATACTCTAAAACAAAAAATTGTATTACTGTCGCTAATGGATACGAGTAAATATGTATATAATGATGACGCTGGACGTCATAGACATAGATCTAAACACTAATATTTCCGATACAATTATCAATGAGGTAAATTAATTAATTGATAATTGCAGTGCCTTTTACATTGAGGTCTTTAAAAAAATAACAAAACAATTTGACTTTAACGTCGCAACCTTAAAAAAGGTTTTTTATATTGATTCTTTTTCCAAATTTATTTCAAGAGATTTGAGATACAAAATTTAGATGACGAATTTTTGGAACTTCGCCACATGATTTTAATAAATATTTTAAGAATTAAAAAAAATATTTCTTAAATGAATAGTGAATTAATGTTTCCAACTTTGTCGAAGTTTGCAACAATTGATTGTTTTCCTTGTTCATCATTGAGCAGATATTTTCAAAAGTAAACAAAAATAAAAAATGTTCAAGATTTTTTTTCCTAAATCAAGATTTTTTTCGATAAATGAAGATTTTTCTATGAAAATTTCTGATAATGGGTCTTCTTGTAGAGGCGAAATAGTGATTGTTAAAAGATCTTAATTCGACAGTAATGTATTTTGTTTTTGTAAAGTTGAGTTTTTATTCCAAAGAAGTAACGAAGAAGAGACTTCTATCTAAAAATGCTCTGTAGAATGCTGGTAGGGGTATTTCTTATTTTCAAAATTAGAGCCACAGCGTCTTCTATGTAACTCATATATGTATTATAATTTTATGTTTAACTTTTAATAGTATACTTGGGTTTTTATCCATTTTAATCGCCTTCGACCGATTGTCTAAAAATTTTTTTACACCGTTTTTTTTTTTTCGAAAAAATATTTCACAAATAATCGATTAAGAATTTAGGGAGTGAAGAGCGCAACAACTGGCCAAAAAACTTAGATTGAATTTATTTTTTAACAATAATGACAAGAGACCTTTTAAATAGAAATATGGTTTATGAAAAGAAATTATCACAGTTGGGCAGAAATGAAATATTATAAAGAAAAATCATCACTTTTTAAACTCCTAGATCGATTGAAACAATAGGTGCGTTCCCATATTTTTTTTTGTTTTTGTTAAAGTCGTTAAATTAAAAAAAAAAAAATTTCTCATTATAGACATTTGCGTGCATGAAACATAAAATTATTTGTATTTTCTCTTTTTACTTTTCAACTAGCTGACTGTTTTTCAGTTTACACAATCTACTTGAAGAACATGTGTGGGCTGTTTCGTGCAATAAGAAGAAGAATGTTATTCTCTTAAAAGCTCTCTCTTTTAACCAACCTTGCAGTACGGGAACAGATTTCGGTAACATTAAGATCAAGCCTGATCTCAAAGTTGAGTACGGCAATGCACCTAATATTTCTTATGCTATTAGCAAAGGATATATTGAGTTTAAGCGTTACAGAGCTTTTTTTCGTTTCCTAAAGCAATTCTAAAAATGTAAAACATTCAGTCAGTATGCAGTTGTTTTTTATAAAATAAATTTAATTTTTTTCCTTTCTTATCAATCATACAATGAAGACAATGAGTTCTGGGAACGCTTACAAGTTATACAGCAAGCATGGTATTGCAATTGAAAGGGGAGTGGTGATAAAAACAGGCTTTTTCACGAAAATAAGAGAAACCTTCTGAATTTCTCCACCACTGTAGGTTTAGTTAACGACAACACTCATAAATAAAATATTTCAAAAACAAAATTATTAGTTTTTAATAAAACAATAAATATAAAAGGCGGCATAAAAAATAAACCAAAAAAAACTTAAGAATAAACAAGTAAACAATACTGTGTAATAAGTGCAAGGTGGCCATCAAGATGCAAAATGAATGAAATCGTTTCAATGCATGTTTGTTGTAATATTTTTTCAGTTTATATTTGTTTTTGCTTAAATATTTGTTTTTATGTTATGTGTGCTCTATGACCTAATTCCTTCATTTTTTGGTTTTTTAATTTTTTTCTTGTTAAATTTCTTTTAGGAAGAACGCAAAGCCAATGGTCGCTTGGTTGCAGTTATTTTGGCTTTCTTAGTAATATTTTTGGCTATTTATCATGCCTGGATACGAAACTCTCGAATGTTAACTGGCATTTTAGTACCGGCCGTTATAATGTTGTCATTTGCTGCATGGGTTGTTGTCTTGGCTAAACGCGATAAAGCTAAGAGACAAATATTTGTAAGTAACATACTCTTTTCCACCTGGGGTGAAGGGTATAAAAAGTAAAATTCAAATTATTTTTATGTTTATTCAATTAAAATTTACACTTTTTTTCAAAATTCAAAGCGAATTCTCTTAAACGTTTAAAGCTTCTTTTAATTGGTGTCTTTTAAATTAATAGGTGCGTTTCCGTGCTTACTGGCTAGAGTTCGCCAAAATGAAAGTGAACAAAAAAAGATATTTTCAATTATAAGCGAAATGCCGAAAAGTATGGCAATACTAATAAGCAACTTTCTACTCCAAAACAAAATGTCAAACACAAGTAAACTCACAGTTGTTTTTAGTAAAAATAAAAAACACAAAATTTCGTATTCTTTTAAACATTGAAAGTTTACGTTATTGGTTTTTAGTAAAATATAAAAACATATACAGCCTAATAATGAATATTCTCATGGAATTTCTTTCTCACGAAAAAAATTTTTCTCAACAAAAGCTTGCTCCAATTTTGAATTCCGTGGAAACAAAACAATTACTCTGGCATCACCGTAATTTAAAGGAAGCTATTTTGTTTGTTTACATTTAATTTTGCTTTCTTAATTCGTAATACCTTACGTAAGGATTTTTTTAAAAGGGAATTTTTTAAAAGGTATCTTAAACGGTACTTTTCCTAAGATACTTTTTTCTGTAAAAGGTGTATAATGTTTAAATCAAACTTAATGTGTGCCTTGCAAAACATAAAATAGTTTATAATTATGCCCTTTTCCATGTCTTTTGCCTGTGAATTTTTTAATTTTAAATATTACTCACAACCTTATGTACGAACTTAAAATGGTATGTTGTTGAAATCATACAAAAAACAAAATTTTTTTTCTTTTAAGGAAAAATATTTACAGGAAGTGGCCTTAAAAAATAAACAAGAATTAATGAAAGCAAAATCGAAATCTAAAAATTCTAAGCACAAAAGATCATCAAACAATGTTTTATTGCACTATGAAAATGAGATCAATAACGAGCAAATACCCTTGACCGATTTTAGCGCCAACGGAAAAGAAACAAAAACTACAACATCAATACTTAAAAGCAAAGATCATCGTAAGCATCGTAAACACAGAAACTCTTCGAACAGCGACGGCTACAGTACAACGTCATCATCTTCCAGTTCTAAGCAATCATCACATTATGCAACGAAAGATTTACGCGTCAAAAGACCCAGCATAAGACAAAAACTCTTTCGACAAACTTGCTTTTATCATATGCCAGCCTCGTCACCAAAAGCAACGCACACGTTAGTGCAGGCCGTTATAAATACACCAGTTCCACAATGCATGCCACCAACGATTAATGAAAAAGCAATCCATAATGCAGCAACCTTAACATTATTAGAAACGAAAAGAAAACGCTTACAAAAATTAAATTCCTTACAGTTGCCAACAATGGTGCGTATGAGTTCTGCACCTTAAATAAATTATCATACGCCGTATTCATACAAACATTCAAACAAACAAACGAAACTAATAAAAAGAAAATGTGTCAATTGTTTGTACTCGTATAGCAGCACCCTTTTACTGAATGGAAACAATAACAGGAAATTAAGAAAACAATAATAGAATAAAAAAGATGTTATTTATAAAATGATTTTTGTTTATATTTTTTATGTTTTCTTCTTATTTACATGTACTAGTATATGTATGTATGTATGTATGTATTTATGTATAAGATATATGATACACACGATCATACACACATTTTTTCAGCCATAATAAAAAAGGAATTTAGTAATAGTTTTTAAAATTAAAAAGTATTATTTTAGTGATTCTATGTATAGAGCACGTTTAATATTTCTATGCTCGGGATTGTGAATTTACGAAAGTGATCGGATATCCAAGCAAATATTGCTGTAAACAACAATGGCAGCAGAGATTAGTTGCCAGACTGTTATGTTTTTCAGCGATTTAAATTAATTTAAAATATTAAGGATAACTTTAAATAAATAATAAAACGTAAAAAAATAGTAAACAATAGTAAAAATGGAGGCGCTTAAGGGATTATAGAAAAATTTTCGTTAATCAAAAACCAGGAATGTGGAGATTAAACATTTTAAACAAGTTTGTTCAACATTTTAAATTTAAATTTTGAACATAAGGAAATTAAATCAATAAGTTAATTTTTAAACATACAAAAATGTTATTTGAACTAATTTTACAAATTTAATTCATTGCATTAATTCGTCTCAGTGTATACATGCAGATTAGAGCCGAAATATTTTCATCGATTGCGACTTACAAACACTCATTCTGCCATTTAAAGTTTTAAACGCCAAATTTGAGCAATATGCGTTTATCAGTAAATAGTAAAAACAAAGTGGAATATTGACAATTAAAAAAACAACAAAATTGAAAAAACGCGTTTGGATATAAAAAAAATTCAGCAAACAGTTAAAAAAGACCGAAGTCGATTCAAGTAACCGAAATTAATATCTTGTTGTTTACAAAGCAAAGATCGAATAAATCAACTCCGTCACAAAATTGCAACAAAACTATTTAAGAACTGCTACTTTTTGGGCGATTTCAAAATTTGTTTATTACTTAAGTTAAAGAATCGTATTTAAATACGCTATAAAAGTAAAATTAAATTGACTTAATTGCATGAAAAAGTTATAGAGCAGAAATTGAAAAACTCATTTACGCAACATTAAATAGAAAATAGGAAAATCTTAATCTCTTAAATTATAAACAATAAACGTAAAAATTTTTTAATACCCAAACCGGTTTATTTACCAAAGTGTTGTTTGCCATAAGCAAAATGCTACTGATAAGAGCTTTATATTGCTAAGAAATTGTAGTGAAAAAATTTATTTTAAGTGTTTAAATTGCAAAAACGCAGGTAATTCACGCAGATAAATACCTGATCTATCTTCATAAATGTATCAGTTTTTAATAAAAACGAATAAAATTAATAATAAATGAAAATAAATAAGGAAATCGCCAAAGTGCAAAGACCGTCTATATGGCAGCACTGTCTATAAAAGGAAACATGTTGCTTTCAATCAATTATAACAGGGAGTCCACACCTGATGAATTTATATCTTGATGAAAGTCAAATTTATATCATGATGAAAATTCATCCTGTGTAGACTTCAGTTATTAGTATTATATCATCGTTATGATATAATCATCAGAGCTCATAGACTAATAAATTCATCATGATATGAAAAGTCATTTTATATGTAATTTTATTTTTGACGTATAGTTTTATTAATAAAATTTTTAATTATTATAGCTTTGGTATTTTTTTAATTGTATTTTTATAATGAAAACCAACCGAAAGTTCAAAAAACAACATCTAGACAAAATTATTTGGACATATTGCCTTAACAATGACCAATAAATAATTATTCATCATAATATTAAATCATCAACGTCTACCCCTTTGAACTGATGTTAATATAAATTTGACAATTGTTCTG
Organism: Cistogaster globosa; assembly: GCA_937654795.1. Taxonomy (NCBI): domain Eukaryota; kingdom Metazoa; phylum Arthropoda; class Insecta; order Diptera; family Tachinidae; genus Cistogaster; species Cistogaster globosa. The sequence continues at coordinate 117,444,345 of OW569406.1, read as the reverse complement.
CCGGCGTTTTATTAGGCATTATGATGAAAATTCGTCTCGTGTGGACATAGTGTAAAATAGGGTGAAGAGGAAATAGTGTGTAGAAAAATGCTTTTCTCCACTGGATCATTTTAATTATGTCTAAATTTCAAAGTTTTGAGAACAAATGTATATCCAACGTTACATATGTATATAAAATAAAATGTAATATGTAAAAATAATATATTTGTGAATACAGCAGCTTATACACATGCTAAAACAAGAATCTATATAATGTTTTGTAGAATTACCTTAAACTATTGATTTAAATTATTTGTGAGTTTTACTTTATTACAAATTTATTTATTTATTTTTTAATCGAGTAGGTATAAAATCTGTTTTTTTTTTTGCAGATATTCAAAATGTGAGTGTGTACATAAAATAAACAAAGAAATAAGTGCTCAATAATAAACTTTTGACGAAGACGAACTCTAATTTCGAAATTTATTACTAGGTGGTCGCAATGGCGAATTCGTTTATTTTCGCCGAAGCGTTAAGTGCCAAGCGCCATATAAAAAAAATTATCCACATTTTTTACATATGGAGTTTGACATTTCAGGTTTTGGCGAAAATTATTGAATTCGCTATTGCGACCACCTAGTATTGATTCGCCTTGATTCATAGGCATATTGCATGGCGTATTCATCATTTTCGCCGTTACCACTTCCTCCACCTGGTACATGATTTCGCCATGGTTGTTAACATCATTTAATAGCGGTATGGCAATATAACTGTTATAAAGTAGTTAAGAACCTGACATATTTTGTTTGAAAATCTTATTTCCATAAAAAAATGCAAATTCTGCAAAATTTCAAATAACACCTAAAAATTTTAAAACTTTTAAAATCGCCAAAATCATTAAACAATCAGATTAATTAACAAAACCGAAAAAAAAAATAATAAAAAACAAAAAACTCCTCTCTAAAAAACAACTGAAAATAAAAATTTAAATTTAAACAGTGTATAATGCCCAAGCTAAAATAAGGTGATAAAAGGTTTTTCGGACAAACTAAATAGCCTTGGAAAATTATTTTTTTTTCTAAAATAACTATTTTAGATTTTTAATTTTTTTGTAAAATTTTCATTTTGAATAAAACTTGAATTTTTTATGAAATTGTGGAATTTCGTTTTGTGAAATTAGAATTTTATATCCATTTCTTTGAAACGCAATTGGACATTTAAACTAATTAACCTGCCGTTGAAAAAAAAGTACAGTTTTAATATCAATATGTGTAAGTAATGCAGATGTACTAAAAATATAAATTTAAGTAAATGAATTTACTTATTTATTACCAACAAAAAAATATATATTTCACTTTTGTAGGTGTTTTGAACAAACGATTGCTGTGTTAAGCAAATTAATATTTATTAAATTTCTCTTTTCCGTGTCTCCCCACAAACTTCTTCTTGGCTAGATACCAAGTCAGAAAGATTACAAGTTCTAATGTAAACACATTTTGTTTTTCTTTGTTATTATTTCATTATTAAGTTTGCCACTTTTATTTTGTTACAAAAAGCTTTTGAAATAAAACATGTGCCTAAAAATTGTGTTGGCGGGTTTTTTTTTTTAGTTTTACCGTCTTTAATGGAGCAAAACGGTTTTGTTCTCATATTTGTTGCATGTGGGTAATAAAACTATTATGAAGTGAAAACTTAATTGATCAGAGGTATTAACAAGTATGAGTGCTATATTTGGCTATGTCGAATCTTATATACCCTTCACCATGCATGTTAATCTATTTTAGTGAAGTAGCTCCTTTCCAAAAGAAAAAAAAGAAAAACAAATATTACGGTGACAGAGAATTAAAAAAACAAGAAAAAAATCAAGTACGATGTATAATTTTATATAAAAATGACTTCGGCTATTAATAGGTTAAGCATTTTTTTTAAATTAGTATCTTCTGAAAGATCTCTTCAAAATATTTTAAAGGATACCCACATTGACAATTGAACTTTTTTTATGAAAATTTCAGAGGTCCATAACTCGGTAAATATGGGCGAGCCCCAATTTTTCCACATGATTTTTTTCTAATTCTTTTAATTCGCTATTGCTCCATATTTTTTATTTTTTTAAAGTTACTTCATTGTTCCAAATGGTATGAAACAAATAGAGGCAAGCGTGGTGTTAAGCCCAATGTCTCGAGGGACATAGACCGTTCTTGCTGATTTTCAATAGCACCTTTTTCGACACTATGTCTGATCGATTGGCGTATTTAAATTTTCTCTAGCTCATCTAGTGTCCTGACCAAGTTGATTTAAACACTAACACGGTTTACCAGACAGATATCCAATGGCCGTTATGAGTTCATCTTCTTGTTCTATCTAACTGGAAAATAACTTGCTTATATAAAATTTATTTCCGTATTTTTTTTTTCTTTTTTTAATACTGTTTTTGATTTTGTTCACTTTTGTTTGAACAGCAGTTTCGCCAAAAAAAAAAAAAAATAAATTTGTTCATAATTTAAAACGCAATTCGCTCTAAAAGCCTTGTATGGTGAGTTGCAAGGGAAATCCATCACCAAAAGTTAGTGATGACGAATAATGAATGGGAGACAAAATCACGTTAAACGTTCCAACTTTAGAATACGTTAAACTCACCACTAGAACATGATCTTCTTGTTCGTTTTAAAATTTTTAAAATTTCTTTTTGCTTCATTAATAAATTTAATGAAAGACTGATGCAGTACTTTATGCATTTTGAACTTTTTAAGTATGTAGCATGCATTTACTATGGTAACAGAGTCTTCAACTCTTAAGATATTTCTTGATTTTACGCTTGCACCCTTATGTCATGGTTACACAGGAATATACCTTCTTAACACGCCGTCTTGACGAGACATTGATTTGTTCAACCATTGAACAATTTCATGTGCGCACATTAAAATGCCTTGTGTAGACCATCGTTGTCGATGTCATTTACTTTTTCAAACAGCGTTGTCAGAACATTTGCTCGAACAACGATTTCTGCCATCAAACGTCACTTTCATTTTAAAAATTTTAAAGAAGAATAAATTGAGGCAATATTTAAACCAAAAAGACTGTAAATTTTCTATTAATGTGATTTAACAAAAAAAGCAATAATCGATGACTATCAGCTGGAAGAAGTTGATAAAATATTAGATCTTGACTCCAAACTCAATTTTATTTCACATTTAAATTTGACAGCAAACAAAGCTAGAGGTGTACTGGGATTTGTAAAACGTTGGGCTAAAGAGTTTGATGATCCATACGTTACTAAAAGCTTTTATATGTCGCTTGTCAGGCCTATTCTGGAATATGGATCCATAATTTGGGACCCTATATATAAAAAATATTCAGATATTCTCGAATCTGTTCAAAAACAGTTCTTGCTTTTTTGTCTCCGTGGACTGAACTTTAACCCATTGGACTTACCTGCCTATTCAGCCAGACTTTCTCTTATTAAGCTACCAACTCTAAGGAGTCGCAGAACAGTTCTAAATATTTCGTTCATTTTCGGCGTGATTAATGGCGATATTTTTTCTCATTTACTTATTAATAGAATTAATTTTAATGTTCCACAACGCCCTACACGACATTTTATCCCTTTAACAGTAGAATTCTTTCGGGCTTATTATGCTAATGCGGATCCATTTAGAAGAATTTGTGCTGACTTTAATAAATATTATAAGTTTATTGATTTTAATTTGTCATTAAACTTAATTAGAAATAATATATTAGTTATTATTAAATGTCCGTAGACAATTAAATAAATAAATAAATAAAAAATAAATAAATAAATAAAAATATACTAAAAACTGAGAAAAAATAATACATGAACATCGCCACGTTTTCTCCACATAGACAAACATAAACAAATATTTGTTCTCTATTATGCCGACGTTTGTTTATTTCAGAGCAAATCAATGGCTCGTCAAGATGTAGTGTAAATAAGTATAAGGACTTTAGTTCAATTCCAAAAAATCGCTAAATGTACCGGTAATCCAAACACGTTTTATTAAATAAATCGGTCTTAAATCGCGCAACTAAGTTAGAAAATCGCCAAACTGACATCACTTTGTGTGTTGTGAACTGTCATTTGCAAATGTACATCTGGTGAAAATTTAAGAATTGCAAAAAGTTAATTATTTTCAAAAACCAAGACCAATGAAATATTAAACAAGCAAAATGAATACCATAAAATTGTTAACGAATTCCTTGAAAATTAATAACACTGGTCTTATCAGATGTAACAATCAATTGAATCAGAAACGATTATGGTGTTTGAATCGTGGAGCCAACTATTCCTCAGCTATGTTTATACGTAACACCGGCCGCTCAGGTTGTTCTACAACAATTGACAGCAACAAGTATTGTTTTAAGCGACATAGCCTGTTACCGCCACAGATCCAAACAAATTTCTCAGCAAATGTTTTTAATTCATGCTGTTTATTTGGAACGAACCAATCACCAGACAGAGCAAACAAATCTGATACCAAAGCTGCAGCTGTCGCAGAGGCTGACATATTTGGTGAAGCCTCAAAACTAGGTTTGTTTGCTAAATTTAAACTTATGTATAAGAAATACTGGTATGTCTTGATACCAGTGCATGTAGTGACATCCGCGGGATGGATGTGTGGTTTTTATTATTTATCCAAAAGGTAAGCGGAATTGTCAATTAACATTAAACAGTTTTTGTTAAAAAAAAATTTTTTTAGCGGTGTAGATATTCCATCCCTCTTGCAATATTTACATTTAAGTGAATCAATTATTGAAAAAATAAAAACTTCAAACTTGGGTCACTGGGCTGTAGCATATTTATGCTTCAAAGTAGCCACACCTCTGCGCTATGCAGTCACCTTAGGTACGTACTTAAATTAAATCAGTTAATTAAATTTATATTTGTGTTAATATTATAGGCGGCACCACCATATCAATAAAGTACTTTGTTCAAAAGGGTCAAATTAAGCCGATACCCACTAAAGAGGAATTTGTTCGTATGTATGCACAGCAAAAAGCACACAGGGCATCTATTAAGGCCGAAAAAGAACAACAGCAGCAAGATCCACAAAATAAATGATTTTATGATAAACACTGCAAGTTTAAATCTAACCCAACTTAAAACTGTGCTACAAACGATTTGCAGTGAGATCTATCACAGTTAGTTTATCCCACAAAGACTTACTAAAATGTAAATTTCCAAAGTTCGGACTGCTTTTACCCCAAACGCATGATATTAATTTCTTACAGCGGATAATTCTAATTTAATTGGCTTTCGGTATGAAATAGTGGTCATTGAATAATTTTTCCCTTTAAAAAGAAATTTATATTTTATTAGCAACTTGTATGTAATTTTGTTAAGCTTTCTAGTTTTATTTTGAACAAAAAATAATATAATATTTTGTAAAGCTTTAAAAAAAATCAAGCGGAGGGCAATAATATTTACAAAATTATTAAATGTTTCATTTTTAACTTTGTTACATTGTTTTCTAGGCTTTGCAAATTCCTGGACAACCGTTGTACTCTAATTTTCTTTATATAAGAAGTTTGACATATGCGTAGGAATGTGTCAGGTGGGCACTTATTTTTCAACAAAACATATATTAATGAAATCATTAAAAATTATGTTAATTAAGAAAAAGATTTTTAACTTTGATATAAAAAAGTATGAAATAGAAAAACGACAAAAGAAACTGTACCTAGGCATTAAAAAAATTCACACAAATTTTTGCAAATCGCGATTTTCTGTTCTAAATAAAAACAAGAATATCAAACCTACAATATAAACATTCAAAAGAAATACAAATCTGCAAATAAAGGTTGACTTCCAAAACTTCAGTTGCTTTGAATTCAAACAATGTAGGTATTGTGTTTTATAATGCCGTGGTACTAAATGTTTACAATTCGTGCCATTCCAAAATGTTGCAGACAAGTACTAGAAACATTGCAACCGAGCAACTAGTGCATCTGTTTCTAAATTGATGTTTTGTTTCGCAACTTTGTATATATACATGATCTAAATACCGCAGCAAAACTGTATACAAACATTGTATTAATACATTTTGGAAGTCAGAAAAAATTACTTTAAAAAAATACTTGCTCCCGTCTGCTCTTACAGTCCACCCTAAAAACGAGCGTAAGACGTTATTTAACTGTCAAAAATTCTCATGCCCATACAAAATGTATGAGACCAACCCAAATAGCGCGACGCTAACGTTGAACAATTGAAAAACCAATTTTGACGCGCGTAAAAAGTGAAGTTGGCTGCAAAAGAAGTGTTGTTATTGTTTTTTTTTTTTGTGGTATATACAAAAGTATTTCCAACAGTAATGACATTACAGCTACTTTAAGGTCAATTTCGCGATTTTATCTCTCTTAATTATTTTAATTTTGTGGTTTTTAGCAAATAAGACAAGTAAACAATACTGTTCGTTTCACAACGTTGGCGCTCTCATTTAAGTTACTCATTACAGCGTAAAAACTAGACGCTAAATTACGTCGTGCCTAACGCCCGTATTTAGGGTGGACTGTTAGTATTTCTCGCATTCAGTTGTTTGCATACAAAAATCTTTGTAGTAACGGAGGTAAAAAATAATTATATTTATTTATTTTAATTATATACATGTAATACAAAAAAGCCATGGAACGGACATGAAATTTATTTAAACACTGAAATTTGAACGATAGCATTCCAAACCACTTCTACTAAATTAACTATACATGGGTGTATCTCCTCTATCACCCATTTCATGCAAGGGCTTTGTTATTAAAATATCAAGGTCCAAGTGTTGTAGACGGCCCTCTTTTTTAAGGCGATAGTCTAACATAAGATTCTTAAAAATTTGAAAATTACTAAACGAATACAACAATTCAAAAATTTCCGATTCGATTAAGCCTAAAGATTTTTGTGAAGATTCGTGAGTACTGTAATAAAGCAAAATAAATAAAAATAAACATAAGTTATTCACATGTATTTAAACGTTTCTTACCTTAGTTCGTCTGCAAATTTCTGCATGTCAAAACTCTCCATGCGTTTATTTAATTCCTCCATAAAGAATGTTTCAAATGTTGTATTATACTCTTCAAATATATCCGTGTACTCTAATTTATTTTCTTCGTTATCCTCAAATTTTGACCAATATTTCTCTAAAAATTGTGTATGCATATTTTGGAATTCATCGCTCATTACAATATCTTCAATGTGACCAATTATTTCATCAAAATATTCGTTCGTTGACGTTTGACAAACAATATCAATATTATTATCTTCGTTGTCGCTGTGATCCATGGTAAAAATATATACGTGTTTTTTAAGATTTCTTAAAATTTTTTAAAACTTTTCTAATCTGACTATAAAATATTTTACTTTTAAAAGTCATTTACTTGAAAGAGGTTTCCAAGGCAACGTCGAAGAAACAGGTGCGCAGGTATTAGAAAAGTTTTAACCCATGGCGAAATAATTTACCAGGTGGCAGCATAGGCGAATTCAGTATTTTTTGCTGGCGTACACCACTGTCAAACTCCATATATAAAAAATTTGTGTACATTTTTTATACATGGAGTTTGACAGTCGTGTATACCAGCAAAAAATACTGAATTCGCCTACGCTGCCACCTGGTAATTTATTCGCCTTGTTTTAACCCCTCAAAGTACTGTAGAACAGAGAAAATAAAAAAATTATTAAAGTCAAATCGGAACTAGAATTTTCTTGTTTTAATGCAGATTTTAATATACGCAAATATTATTTGTTTTTATTTAAAAAAATAATTAAAATAAAAAAACAATGAAAATGTTTTTCAAAATATTGTTTTAGTAAAACCGAAAACAAAAGAAATTCACATAAGGTGGCAGCGCCGGTACAATACAACAATAAAAAGAAAAACGGGCACATGGCGAAATAATTTACCAGGTGGCAGCATAGGCGAATTCAGTATTTTTTGCTGGCGTACACCACTGTCAAACTCCATATATAAAAAATTTGTGTACATTTTTTATATATGGAGTTTGACAGTCGTGTATACCAGCAAAAAATACTGAATTCGCCTACGCTGCCACCTGGTAATTTATTCGCCTTGAACGGGCACTTAATATATGGTAAACTTCAAAACACATATAATTAATGCACTTTTTTCTTACCCTTTTTAATTACGCTTTCAGTTAGCTTTGTTTTTTAAATCATTTAAAACTCTTGCTGCTAAAGAATTTTGTTAAATGATGCACTTTTGACAGCTACACATAACAAAATTGAGCAAAATATAGTCAGCTGCCGCAACGATGCCACCTGATAAAATTAATTCGCCTTGACCGAAAATTAGAAATAACTAAAGGCTGGCATATTTAAAATTGAATGAAAATATTGCAGCAGTAATACGTTTCATATTTTAGTTTTAAATAATAAATATTTGATGAGAATATAATGAAATGTTTGTATTTAGAAGAATCAAGAATATATACATATTTTACAAATAAATACGTTAGAGTGCTATATTCGGCTTTACCGAATCTTATATAAACTTTATCTGTAGATTAATCTAGATTAGTGAAGTAGCTCCTATAAAAAAATTAATATTGCGGTGATAGAGAATTTAAAACTAAAAATAAAAAATACAAAAAAAAATCACTGACTCTTAATAGGTTAAGCATTTTTAAAAAAATTTTAGTATTTTCTGAAACATCTCTTCAAAAGCTTTTAAATGATACCCATATTGGCAATCGAACTTTTTTATGCAAATTTCAGAGGCCCATAACTCGGCGAGCGCCTTGTTTTTCACTTGATGTTTATTTTTTATTTCTCTATCACTTCATATTTTTTTTCATTAGAGTTACTTCATTGTTCCAAATGATATGAAAAATTTAAAGGCATGCATGGTGTTAAGCCTACTGCCTCGAGGGACAGGGACCGATCTTGCTGATCTTTCAATAGCAACTCTTTCAAAACTATGTGTGATCGATTGGCGTACTTAAATTTTCTCTAGCCTATCTTGTGCCTTGGCAAAGTTGATTTCAACTTTAATAGAACGGACAGACGTACATCGCTTAATCGACTTCGCTATGCATGAGGACTCAGAATATAATCTATGGGGTAGAAAATGGACATTGTAGAAATTACAAACAGAATGACTAACTTAGATATACCCTTTTTTTCACTTTCTGCTAGTAAGAAATTGGATTACATTTTTAACCGACTTAAAAAAAACGGAGGCTATCAATTCGACTGAATGTTGCTTTTTTATGTTTGTTCCTGCAGATCTCAGTAATTTCTCAACCGTTTTTGAAAATTTTTTGTAATTTGATAGACCATGCTTGCAGATTGGTCCCGTTTTAAAAACAGTTCATAATCTTAAAAAATAAAGGGTGTCCCCATACAACATACATGTTTTTTAAGTGTATTATGAACCGTAAAGCGCACTCAATATAAAAACATTCTTAAAACTATAACTCCCAATAGTATAAAGTAAAACAAAAATAAATCTAAAAATTAAAGGGTGTCCCCACAGGTGACATAAATTAACTTATATATGCCTATCTTTTGACCGTTATAGGCAAACGCTTGAAAATTGGGACAGGATGTCGATTACTATGACCGTTATAATAACAACAAACATTAAAAACAAAAGGGTGTCCCAATAATTATTGTAATTTGATGTATGTGGCCAAACTTTTGAACTGTTATACGCAGAAAGCTGAAATTTACAAAGAACTGTTATTGCTAAGTCCGCTATAACAACGAGTATACAATTAGAATTTAGAAATTAAAGGGTGTTCCCATATTTGAAGTAAATTGAACTATATCGTTTAAACCGTTATATACAAGCACTTGAAAATTAAGCAGAATGTCCACTACTTTGTCTGGTGTATTAAGAAGTTTAAATATTTAAAAATAAGAAATTAAAGGGTGTTACAATAGTTGCTGTTATTTGTTGATTATGACCAAACTGTTAAACAGTTGATTGAAATTTTCACAGAACCTTCATTTCCAAGCCCGCATTAACAAGTAGCAAACTTGAAAATATAAATTCAAGGGTGTCGATATAACTGATAAAAAGTGACCACATAACTGCTGAATTTTCTTATCTGCATTCATATTATGTTTTACAATCTTCTCGAATATAATATAACAAATGTATAATTACCGTCCTAAATAAATATGATTTAAAGTTTGTCCGTTTTGAATTCGTTTTTTTTGCAAGAATTTTTACGCTTTTTTTCACACTCTTCATGCAAAATCTTCGAGTACGTGAACCCGGTTCTAGTTCTTCAACAGAACTATAGCCATAAGGAAAAAAATTTTCGTTCATTTTTAAAATATATAACAACTTTATTGCAAACGTTTAAGTAAAATATATCACATGTCAATTATTAAATGCATAAATTTGTAAGCCGCAGCCATACAACAAACAAATGTCATCATTCACTAAAGCTACTCCCTTAACATCGGACACGCAAGAATAAAAACTATCGATAATTTGACCGGTTCTTAAATCTAATTTATGAAGAACTTGATCTACACTACTGGTGAAGCCATACAGTCCGTTTGAACTTAAGGCACAAGCACTTACCTGGGAAGTATGTAAATAAGGCAGGTGGAATTGCCTTAAAACTTGAAAATCTAAGTCTTTAATGGATAATTCTGTAAACGAAACAACCTGATCATCACCACCACTTAAAATTTGTAGACATTTATTTGAAATATTATATAAAATAGATAAACCATTAATGCCACTAGAATGGTGTTGTAATTGATACAAGCAATTCGAGAGAGAGCTATCAAAAAATTTCAAATAACCATCAGTGGCGGCCGCTACAATTAAATCTTTTTCGTTTACATATCTTATCTTTAAAACGCATTTATTATAGAAATGTTGGGCTTGTAAGAATATTTCTAGACTTTCCAAATTAAGTTTTAAACATTTAATAAAACCATCTGAACAGCCTACATAGATTTCATACTCTTCCTTATTTAAAACTTTAACATCCAAAGACATTAAACGTGTTTCAGGATCAAAATTATATGATTTACTATTAAATTTATGATATCCCTGTTTAAAAGTATAACTTATTAATTCGTTTATATGAAAAGTACTAGAATTTACTTTAGAGACGCATAATTGAGCTCGGCCGCCACCGGAAAATATTAAGAATTCATTTTCATTTATTAACAAAACTTTTAAGCATCTAATGTTCGAAATGTGATTGTGTAAATCTTTTATAGTTTTGAAACCTGTCTGTGTATTGAAAGTGTGTATTTTTAAAAGATTATCATCACCCGCAGAAACTGCTATAAAAGAGCAGGAAGAAATTTGTGTTAAGATTTGCATTGTATTACAAGCAGCAACATGCCAACCCTTAGCCACAGGTAATGAAGTTAACTCTTTGTTAAATAGAGGCATTTTATAAAAGCGCACTCTCTTATTTTTAATAAAAACAATGGAAATTGTTTCAGTTTTGTAGTTTATGGCGAAATGCCAGCATCGGTGACCACCGCCGCAGGGTATATTTAGCAAAAAGTCATATTCTTTGCACCAAGTCACAAAGTGATTGTCATTAAATCCTAAAAATAATTCCAAGCCCTTTTGGTATTTTACAACACGTTCCACCCATGCCACGGGTACTATCTGACGCGAACAGCTTTGAATTGTATTTTTTATAAAATCAATTGAAAAAATATTGATTGCTCCATCATGACCAGTTGACTGTATTGAAGCTAATTTATTCTCTTTCTCAGCACAGTTGAGATAAGTGGCTCCTAAATTACCATGAGGATGTTTAATTGTATCTTTTAATTCATAGTTATTGGTTTCTTTGTGATGCTGATACAGCAATAGGTTACCCTGTCTATTGCTGACCACTAAATGCTGCTGCTGATTGATTGATAAAGCTGTTGTTAACCATGGTTCCTTACATTTTGGCAATTGCAAATATCGCTTATTATTAAATGAATTCATAAATAACACACAACTTCCCTGGTCATCACATATTAAGTATTGTTGTTTGGTGAAAAATACAAAAGTTCTTATCACACCTTCAAGCACGTCTTCGTCAATTAATATGGCAAAGGTTTCAAGAGTTTCCTCATATTTCAATAACATTAAACGTTTATAACCACAAATAGCTATAATATTTTGATAAACCTCCATTACAGTACATTTAAAATCCACTTTTATAGATAACCTTTCCCAGCTAAGCCATTCATTCGCCTTAAACGTTGAAGTCATTAAATTATTTTCATTAGTCATCCCTATTAAAAGCTTTTCATTCAAAAATTTCACTTTTGCTATAAATTCAGTAGATCGTTCATTAGTTAGTGCTGGAAGTAGAATATAATTTGTAGGATTTTGAGTTTCTTTTAGAACTTGATTCAATCCATAGGCAACCAAATTTCCTGTTGAGCCAACAGTATAAATCGTTTTAGTGTCACAATCATAGACAAAATTCCAAATTATCGCACCATATTGTTGACGTCTTTTAAAAAGAAGAAGACCATTTTTATCCCAAAGGCAAAAGTATGAATCTTCACCGCCGCTGAGAGCATAAACATGAGGACCTGAAAAAAATTAACGGTACATTAAACTTTTCTTTATTCGATCGATTCTTCTTTTCAAAGAATTTTTTTTAAATCTACAACAAATATATTTTTAAATAGTTGCTCACCATCACTAATAATAAGTCCTTTAAATACTCTAGCGACGTGACCATAACCACTTGACAAGGCTTGAAGAGTTGCTTCATTCCACTTTGATTTAGTTGTAAATTCAATTTTCCACCACTTGATTGCACGATCATCACTGGTTGTAACAAGACATTTTGAATCGTCATCATAATCAATGGAAAATATAACACCATTATGAGCTGATATCCGATGTAGTAAGGGAGACACCTTAGGCTTTAATGGCTCCGCTTCATTTTCTTTATTATTCGAGGGTTGCCAAATGAGTAGCTCACCAAAGGCGTTGCCAGCAAACACCACTACTTCATTCCATTTATTTCCAAACAACTGGGCACAATATAATGTTGACTTGTCAATGCAAGAAATACGTTGTTTAAGATAACACTCCTGGCCAGCAACATTATAGGAAAATCGTAGTAAAATACTATGAGCTGTGAGAAGCAAAAATTCTTTAGATTCGTCTAAAAACAAACCACAACTTATCCAATCACTCAATTTAGCTCTATAGAATTCATAAAATCTAAAGTTTTCTTTGTATTCTAGCAATATAAATTCCTTTTCACCATAAACTAGAAAAACATCACACGAGTTTTGTGTCTTTTTTATACCGTGGATTTTGTTTTCGAGCTTTATGGGCAATACTTTTGAATCAAACACGCTTTCATTTGTGGAATTTCTTTTATACAAATGCAATTCATTGCCTTTTCCTTTAAAAAGAGTTAATTTACTAAAATTAAATTTGTGAATTTAAATGAACATTAAATTGCTTACCAATTAAAATTGTGTTTTTATTAATAATTTCAATGGCAATTGAATCAGCCACCGTTTCTATCACTTTTCCCATATTATCAGCAGCAAATGTTTATAAATAAATATTAACATGTTTTTATTGTTTTTAATGCGTGATACATTTTTAATCAACGCTGAGATTTATTTACTTTAACAGCAACATAGTGATGACAAACTTTTTATTGTCGTTTCGATAAGTAATCGTATTTTTTTAATTCCAAGAATATGTATACGAAAGCGAACCTGTTTTAGAGGATACTACACGACTTACGCCTATAATACCGGCTTGAAAAAACTGTTGGCATTTCGAGTTAAAGTTTTGCCTTTTTCAGCTTACGCGCCATTTATATAGACTAAATGCAAAAAACACAAGTCCTAAAACGATATGGTATTGGGAATCAAAGTGAGGTTTTACGCTAAAAATGCTTAAATTGTTTAACTTGGCCAAATGCCCAAAGTGAGGAACATTCATCCCTGAGACAGTTTCAGTAATAGTAACTTTGAATGTCATAAATCTTTTTTATGTATAACAAAAATTCGTTTTAGTGCTGCTTTCTCTAGCCGGAAACCCTACATACATTCAAAGTTTCTCTAGCCGGAAAGCATACATACATTCAAAGCAAGGACCAACATATGAATTTTCTCAGAAAGAGTATCAAAGTGGCAAGTTATAATAAAAGATCAATTATCTGAGTCAATTTTCGTGTAATTTTACCCTTCACCCCAAAAAGAGAAAAAAAGATATCTAAGTTTTTCATTCCGTTTGTAATTTCTGAGTCCTTATGCGTCGTCTGTCCGTCCGTTTTAATGTTAAAAATTTAAATATGCCAAGAGTTGCTATTGAAAATCAGCAAGATAGGTCCAAGTGCTTCCATGAAGTGGGCTAAACACAACGCCTGCTTCTAATTTTTTTATATCATTTGGAACATTGAAGTAACTGCAATCAAAAAAAAAAAAAAAAAAAAAAAAAAACATAAATATGAGGCGATAGAGAAATAAGAAAAAAACATCAAGAGAAAAAATTGGCGCTCGCCCATATTTCCCGAGTTATGGGCCTCTGAAGTTTTTTTTTATATTTCGATTGTCAATTTGTTATTGCTTACATTTTGTGACACCCTTTATAGTTTAAAAGAACCGTAATTATGTTCAAATTAAACAAAAATTAACCTTTAAAAGACTGATAACAAGTGTGTGATTTTTTTAAGAAGAAGAAGAAACAGAATTTAACTTTAGCTTTAATTTCTGTTTCTTGTTATACACCAGTTAAAACTGCCTGCTTCAAGTGAACATATTATATTTCGTCTTGTGCTAGCTCATTGTCACCGGTTTGTTTTGATTGAAATAAATATAAAAAATATCGCAATTGATTTAAATTAATTTAAAAAAGATTTAGACTTTTTATTTTCAAACAGTTAAGAAAATTTAAAATAATTTTTTTTTAATTTTTGAAACAAAAAATATATAATTTTTTTTTAAATTTAGTTTTGATTTTAATATTTTTTAGTATTTTTGTGAAAGAAGCAAAGATTTTTTTTCGTTTCGTTTCATTTTAAACTGTTCCTTAAAAATCAGTCTTTTAGCGTTATTACCTTAATACTCACGTGCTTGATGTTTTGTTTTCCAGTTAATGTTGTATTCCTCTTTAAATAGGAATAATAATTTTCAATGTATAAAAATAATAACTGAACTTTTCAATATTTTTTTTTTTTGGTAAGGTCGAAATTTTTCTTTAGGTAAGTTCGGACTAGAATTAAATTATCAGCTGTTTTTTATTTACATTTTAAAATCAAACAATTTTTAAATAAATACATTTAGTTGTTACTTAAAAGCAAAATGGAAGAGTTTTTAAATAAATTTGAAGTTGTAAGTACTTGTGCATATATTTGTGAATATTTATCACTTTCTTTAATAAAATATGCTTTTATAGATCATTAAAGAAGTCATGGGTACAACAAGTGAGTCTGATCAAAACGACATTTTGGACTTGGTTGCTGAAGATTCTGATGAGGAAGAAATTCTTGTTGAAATTCTTACTGCTTTCGAAATAGAAAAAAGAAACAGCATTAATAAATATTTAGAAGATGTAGTGTCTCAATACACAGAGGACGAACATTTTAGAGTTTCAAAAGAGTTGTATTTGGATTTGTGTAAAAGATTTAAAGAAAGTGAAGAATTTAATTCCTCTCCACTGCATCTTAAGCCCGAAAAGTCTTTAGCTATTTTCTTGTGGTTTGCCGGCCATGAAGCTTGTAGTTTTCGTGACTTATCAGACCGGTTCAATGTGTCAATTTCAAGCGTAAGCCGAACTGTTGAAAAAGTAATCAGATTCATTAGTGACTTAAGCAACTTAACTTAAATTACAGCTGTTGGCAATGCTGCAAATGCTTTGTTTTTAAAATATTTTAAGCCTCTAAAATCACTAAAATAAAATTTATTTAATTAAGTTAGCACCATTAGCATTTTAGGATCTTCAATTGTGGTTTTTTGGGTTCCAGCAATTTCGGACTACTTTGTCACATTCAGAGAATAATTTTCTTTTTACTCTCAAAAGTCCGGACTATTTTGTTATGCATCTAGAACAGATCTATTCTAAAATGCACCTTTTTTGATGTTTATTAATTTTACTTTGTTTTTTTTTCAAAGCTTTAAATAAGAGGCCCTTAGTGAGCAAGTAAATAATTTTTACTTTATCCATTTTTAATGTTTAAGCGTTTAAGCAACGCAAACTAATCAGACATGCGCATCAGCCCATTAGGTGAAATGAAAAGCACATTTTTATTGCAAATAGTAAATTAATCCATGAGTTATAGATGATTGTTTTTCCCACTTTTATTAGATAAATATGCTTATTTATATCACTCGTTAATGTACATACATATTTACACATATACCTACATACATATCTACGTACACAAAATATTTTTATATTGTCTTGTAGAGTTCGTTTAATGATCTAAAAGGAAGACCTTCTGTATGCCATTTCTGAGGTTACTTGAACTTGGTACAGAGTAAATAAAAATTCACACTTGTGAATTGGAATACATACATACATTTTTATATTAACATGTATGGGTAAATGTAACACCTACGTACAGTTCAAACTGTAATACATGAAAAATATATGGAAATTATTTTTATTAAAAATAAATTAAATCAAACATACATACATATGTACTTACATACATATGTATGTGCATACAATAGTATTCCAAAGACATTTTGAATTTATAAATAAATAAATATTTAAATCGTTTTGGCAAAATATCAAAGAGGAAAATACGTAAATTTTGTTTTAAATTTCGGAGGAAAATGGTCACATGAATAGACACAGCGCTGCCTGTATGTGTGTGTAGTATTATGACGATACTGGTATGACACCTCTTAGTCCACATATTAATTTATTTTACGCCTTTTTTTTTTTGACATGAAATTTATCACGTGAAGGTTTGTTTATATTTCATACAGGTATTTTCTTTTTTAAATGAAACGTATTGTTAAAAAAAATGAAAGCGTCAATTAATAATAAATGCAGCAAGAATACGAGTTTGTTAATACAGATATAAACAAGAAGGGAAAGAGCTTTGATTTATTAGTAACTCACTTTGCAAAGTACGTGTATGTATATGTGTTTAAAAGAGCTTTTGTAAGTCATTTCAGTTTCATTTGCTAAGTAGGTAAAACCAGTTTCGAACTACTTGTAATGAGGTGAAAAACAAACAATGTTTACTACATAAACAGCCAAAACGTACATACATACATACCTACATTAAATTAATTTTTAATGCTTAACTGGCAAGAAAATTGTTCCCTTGCACGTTAAGGCGCTAATTCATTTATCATGCGTTAAACTATTGATTCGGAAAAAGTCTCTCGTCATAATGTCGAAACCAAGCTTTCTCTATGTCTTGTGGGCAAAAAAATTAATTTCTTATGTCACAAACACAAAAATTTACAACTAATAACTATCTGCGCTGAATGCTGACGAAGGTTGTAGTGGAACAGAAAGTGCATTCTGTTGGCATCTAAGTTTTAATAATCTCTTTATCATTAATCATAGTTGATAACAAACTTAAAAATTACTACTAATAATTACTCAGTTGCAAAAGTACCTACACGCAATAGAATAAAATAAAATAAATCAGATAACAAATTAATTTTATTGGCCGTATCCTCTCCCTCGGCCCTTTCAAATAAACAGCCAATTTTAATTTTAGGGCCGTCAATAGGCCAGGTCTCAAATTTCATAATAATCAGTCTTACAGTTTGGCTTTACCTACATACATATGTACAAACACAAATTCATTTTTATTTTACATTTTACAGAGCATTTTTAGATAGAAGTATCTTCTTCGTTACTTTTTTAGATCAAAAACTCAATTTACAAAAACAAAATACATTATTGTCGAATTAAGATCCTCGTCCCTATTAGAAGTTAATTTAAAAAAAAAACCGTTATATTAACACAAAAACACTTCTCCTTAAATCTGTTATATTAAGAATAACTTCTTTTGAACTCTCAGGTGATAATAAGTTGATTGCTCAAAAATTTACAAAAACAAATTGCATGGGCTTCGAATATTAATCTCTTATAGGTCACAACTTCGACACTACTAAGAGTGAATAAATTATTGTAACAGATAAACAAAAACACTAATGTCATTTAGTTTGACTTGTTCAGTGTTTGGTTATGTTAAATGCGCGTGAGAAATGTTAATAAAAATTACAAAAAATGAGTTAATAAAAATAAAATAAATAAGTAATGAAATAAAAAGATATATGTAGCTGTAAGTAGATTTAATTAATATCTATGTATATCGTATTTTGCATTCTAGTTTTAGAAATTTTTAAAATTTTAATTTTAGCTTTCTACTTTAACTATTATTATGTTAAAATTTACATTTTCTGTTTTGATAAAGCAGATCTCTGTTATATCCAATGCTGTTAAAGACAACCTTTTTACACTTCTAACAGAAATATTCGACAACACCAGAATAGTTGTATTACTTTACGTTTATTCCCGACTGGGGATACTAATTAGTTAAGATTTCGATATTATTTGGATACATTTCAACGTCATGAAGTAGCGATGTAGTGACTTTTTCGATAAAAAATGCTTGCAGGGTAAATACATTAATATTTACAAGAATATTGATATTTACAAAAAGTGATTTGCTAATTATTAAAATAGGTATTAATCTAAAATCTTTTATAAAAACCTGGATAGAACAATATTATTTAATTATTCTATAAAACCATCTTAATAAAATGAAATAAATATTTTGACATAGGTATCTTGACAAAAAAAAAATCAGGTGTATAAATAAATTGTTTTACTTTGAATAAATGCTTTATAAAATATACCTAACATTTAGCGATTTAATAAATATATTCGAGTTTTTATGCATCTTTACTAACAAAACCCTTACATCTAAAAAACATACTAGATATGGCAACTCTAAAGTGGATGTGTTAATAGTAAGTAAAGAAGGCTTTTAAATAACGTGAAAATACACAAAATGTGACGTCAATGTATTTTAACTACTTTTATGCTTTTTTTTAGCAATGCAGGCCTACATAAGCATATCTACTTCCACAAATATGTTTATACATACATAAGTATATTGCGTACTTTCATATATATTTATCTATGTTTTTATATACTACTCAGCATATTTTATCAAAAAGTCCAAAGTCAATTTTTTTTTTAATTTTTACTATGGAGTTTTTTAAAGAACAGACAGTGAGAGCACCATATTCAGGATAAGAGAAAACTGAGTAATAAACTTGTTAAAAACTCGAAAAAGAGTGATAAAAAGATGAAAAAATCAATTTTTAGACAAGGCAAAAAATTCCATTCTAAGTTCACTTTTGCATGTGTGCTATTTTGATGTACACACACACACATAACACACATATAAAAATGAGACGAGCCCCCTTTCTAAAACTGGTTAGTGCTGTTTTATAACAAAAACAAAACTATTGAGTTGGCAAAGGCTGCCTTCAACAATAGTAAGTAAGTATGATATACACATACTCATACATACATACACATTTACATATATATGTATGCATGAATTTAATTCATCAATACATAGATTTTTATTTTCCTAAAAATTTATTTATTATTGAGATCATAAATATTTCCAAATGTTACGAAATTTTACTACTAATTCGACTTTAAAAGAGGTTGGAATAATATTCTGTCTAGCTCCATTTATAAAAGATATTAAACAGAGCAACACAAATCAATTACCAGTAGGCCACAGGGTATCAGTTGGCAGCGATGGCGAAGACATTAGTTTTTGCCGAAACCTAAATGTCAAATACCATATAAAAAACTTATAGATATTTTTTATGTATGGAATTCGACAGTAAAGATATCGGCAAAAATGAATCTATTCGCCATCGCAACCACCTGCTAATTGATTCGCCTTGATATAGAAGTTTTGTATATCGCTGGTCTTATGTAGAGAGGCCCTAACACGCATATTTGTGACCTTACAAGGGAGATAAAAACGCAACAGAAACTGTTATCAAAATGTAATCCTTGCAAGCATTTTCTATCGAAAAAGGTATTACAGGGTTACTTCGTGGCGTTAAAATGTGTCGAATTCTGATCTAAATAGTGTCCCCAGTGATACAACTTATAGTAAACTATTAAGCATCTCTTAAAAGGATTAAAATTGAGCATTCTGGTAGTGTCGAACATGTGTCTGTGTTAGAAGTGTAAAAAACTTGTCTTTTACAGTATCGAATACATAAATTCTAAAAGTAATGGAGTTCTGCTATATCAAAGCGGAAAATGTAAATTTTAACCTAATAAAAAGGTTTAAAGGCAGAAAGCTAATAGAGATTAAGAAAATTCTGACCTTTTAAATATTTTGTGTTTAAATCTTTTTATTTTTATTTTATTTTTATCAATTTATTTTTCGCAATTTTTCTTAACATTTTTCACACGCATTTAACATAACCGAACGCTGCACAAGTCAAACTAAATATTAGTATTTTTGTTTATCTGTTACATTAATTAATTCACTCTTAGTAGAGTCGAAATTGTGACCTTTAAGAGATCAATATGCCTTGCCCATGCAATTTGTTTTGTAAACTTTTGAGCAATCAACTTATTATCATCTGGTAGTTGACAAAAAATTTATTTTAATATAACAAATTTAAGGTGAAGTTTTTTTGTACTAATATAGAGGTGAGCGATCCCGTGTTTTTTTTTTAACATCGTTACCAGTGAACTTGATTTTTAAATACTCGTTCTTTTTAATAGTAACCGTGATCATTTTTTGCATTTCTTTTTTTTTTATTTAAGCATTCATGTTTATATAGAGGGTACATAGTACATATAATGCAAAAGGTAATTTGATTTCAAAGCAGCTGTAATTAATTAATTAATTAATATAAAATTCGGTGACACTGAATAAAAAAGCACCAAACATTGTTTTTTTTTTACTTAGGAATGGATGTGTGAAGTTTGAAAAAAAAGAATAGCTGTTGTTAATAAGAGAAAGCTACACAGTAATATAGCCGCGCTTTGACATATGAAAGAATGAAAGGGTAAAAAGTACTAATATTTCTCTCCATAAATTAAAATGAAATTTAAGGTTTATGTACCTATGTACCTAAATGTAGAAGAACGTTCTTTTGCGGAACTGTTTCAGTCACTGTAGTGACCAGGTATTGAAATATAGCTCATCTCTATTCCCAATACTTATATTCACATACATACAGAGCCGGACAAAAATATTCACACAGTAACTTATTTTGTTTGCAACCTTCAATATTATTGAAATAAATAGATGTAATAATCTGGTTTTCTACAAAATTATTTATTCACTTGTTAGTTAACTAAGTATAAATACTAGGACTAAATTCAACAAAAAGTGTAAATAAAAAACATAAGTATTTCATACTAAGGTACTAATAGAGGCGGACAAAAGTATTCACACATTATATGAAGCTTGCATAAATATTCAAATTGAAATTAATTTAATACTTTGTAGAGTATCCTTTATTTTTGATAACTTCTTTTAAACGTTTTGGGATGGAATGCACAAGTTTTTTCGTGACGGCGCTACCAATATTACTCCATTCTTCCATTAGGATATCCTTAAGTTGGCTTTTGCTCGTTATGTTGCGCTTTTCTACCCGTCTGCCCAATTCATCCCAAACATGCTCAATAGGATTCATGTCCGGAGATTGCGGTGGAGTGGCTAGGATATGGGGAACATTATAAGCAATCCACATACAAACATCAGACGCAGTATGTTTCGGATCATTGTCCTGTTGAAAATAGAAATTTTCCCTTATGCCAAGCTTTTCGGCGCTTTGCAGCAAATTATCTTTTAATATATTTAAATAAACGGTCTTGTCCATTGTACCGTCGATAAAAAATAGGTTTCCGATCCCATTTGCAGACATACAACCCCACACCATAACCCCTCCACCGCCGTATTTTACAGTAGAAACAAGGTTGTTTTTTTTCCAATTCGGTATTCGGCTTTCTCCAAACTCGTGTTCTTCCGTCGGATTGAAAAGTGTTAAATTTGCTTTCGTCAGAAAACACCACATTATCCCAGAAGCTTTCATTTTTGTTTTCGTACTCCTTCGCGAAGTTTAAACGTTTTCTTTTATTCACTGTACTAATCGCTGGTTTTTTTCTGGCGACTCTAGAGCTGTAACCGGCACGGTGCAGGGTTCGTCGCACAGTTTTTGAATGAATTTGTTTTCCTGTTTCTTCTAAACATTCCGCAGCCAATTCAGTTGATGTAAGTTTAGAATTTTTTTTAATTTTTCTAACCATTTTCATTTCTTCTCTTGCTGTAAGCTTCCATGGCCGGCCAATACGATTCATATTCTTGAAGTTAGAAGATTCCTTAAACCTTTTTACTATGCTGGCTACAGTAAATCGGCTTCTTTTTACTATTTGGCCGATTTCTGCATACGATTTGTTGTCCCTATATAGCTCTAATATAATTTTTCTTTCAGATTCTGTTGTTTCCTTTTGCTTACGGGCCATTGTATACAAAAAATTCTTAAATAAAAACCAACAAGCAAATATTTTGACAGCAAATATTTTGTAACGGCACTTTTACATATTCCATTGCAAAAAGTATTGCCAGCACAAAAAAATTTGCTATATTAGTAGATTAAACACCAAGATATGTAACTGTGTTAATACTTTTGTCCACCTAAAAAAACACTTTAAATTAAAAATTAATTTATTTTTTTTAATTAACATGGTAAGCAACCCCTTTTTTTCTACGTATAAATAGGGAAGAAATAAACAAATAAGTTTGTTGAAAACTATACCATTTTACTCCTTTATTAAAAAAATATAGAAGATTAAAAAAGAAAGTGGACTGCTGTGTGAATATTTTTGTCCGGCTCTGTATGTTTATTTTCCGTTGCTTTATTTCAATTAAAAGTTCTCTGACCCTAAGAAAACACCCTATATTTATATTTACTTGTTTATTTATTTTTTTTATTTATATACATACAAAGTCATTTTTCATGAATCAGTCTGGTTTATTACTAGAAAATCAAAAATAACTTAAAATACTTGGGCACATCTACGTATATATAAATAGATACATACATATATTTATTTGGGAGAGCATTATATTCATACGGCGAGCAACTTATTCCATATATATGTATGTATATTGCTTTAAACGAAGAGAAAAGAGGTGTGTATGGTTGCTGAGAGTAATATGTCACAACACATCATCACCAACACTAATAGGTTTTGCTGCTGGAAATAGAATTTAATACACATATGCATACATACCTAAATATATGCAAGCATTCGGTTAATGTATTTATTGTTAAAGGGAGGGCGTGTGGAGCTTAAAAGTGCCAATATTAAACACACACATTTCCAAAAAAAATATCTGAGAGTATTTTAGTGTGTTAGTACAGTCGAGGTCTTTTTTTAAATGTTGTGTTGTTCGTTGTTTAACAACATTCGTACGCAAATAGTGGAAGTGTTAAAACACTTTTTGAGAAGAAAGTTAAAATTAAAAATAAAGAATTGCCCTAAAGAATTTTAAATTTACAATAAAAGAGACTTAAGTGTAAATTACCATTCAGAACAAATCAATTGTGAGTAAAAAATAATGCAAGTGTAATTTTAAATTGCGGATAATTTAACTCGTAAAAGTCAATTGTTTTTAAGTTAAAAAAAAAAAAACAATATAATCTTGATTAAACAAAAAAGTTTAAAACAAGTTGAAACTAAATTTTCTTGAAATGTATATTAAATACACGTGTCTTCTTTTTTTGTTTATATAAATGTGGCGATTAAAATGTTGTTTTGGTTTTAATTAAAAATTTTGTCTTTGTGAACACCCGTCACGAGAATCATCATAATTTACATTTTTATTGCCCCTGTTTTTTTTTTCAAAACATCTTCAAAGAGAATAACAGCCGATCAGTTTTTTTTTTTTGTATTAAATAGATATTTTTTTTAATTATTAAATTTAATTGTCTTTACAGTTTCCGTTGAAGAAAAAAATATTTGTTGATAAGAGCAACAGTAAATAAATCAACTTGTTTATACATATGTATGTACATATGTACATATATTAGATAAGAAACTAAAAGGTTGATTATAAGGGCATAAAAATGATGTTAAAAAATATGTACAATAGGTTTTTTTTTTATTTTTAAAAATATTCTAAAAAATGCCAACAAAGCAAATTTTCTTGAGGCAGCTTTTTAGTGTGGACAAATGCCTAAACTCCCGTAGTTGTCAACACTTTTAAAAAATTTAATATAATCTGGAAAATATTCACTTTTAAATATCAATTAATTTAATTTTATGAAAACGTACCCTCCACCTAAAAATATTTTAATTAAATATAATGGCTTTCAATTGCTCTTGTATTAAAATCCTAATTTATTTTATTAAATAAATATATTATTATTAAGTTCAAAAAGTTCCAATGAACGCTCTTAATCTTTAAACAAAAAACAAAAAATATTAATTAAAAGCGCACGACTAATGTACTTAACATTTCTAAATAAAAGAAATCAAATGACAAAATAACTGATAACATTTGAAAGCAGTTAAAACTGAAGATAAGAGGAAATTAATCACTTGGAAATATATATATGTATATATTTTTAATAATATTATCAGTAGATTTTTTATTGGTTTATAATAGGTAAATATATAGGGATGTGTATGTGTGTACATAGGTTGATACCTCTCATCTCTGTAAGCATTTTGTCACTACATCGTTCATACTTCATGACGTTGAAATGTATTGCAAATAATTTTGAATTCTGATCTAAATGGTATCCCCAGTCGGGAAGAAATGTTCAACTATAGAAGTAAAACTAATGGGAAACTAATTAGCCTCTCTTAAAATGATTAAAATTGTTAAAAGGGTGTCTTTAACAGTATCGAATACCTATTTTACTTCTAAAAATAACAGAGTTCTGCTTTATTAAAACGGAAAATGTTAATTTTAACATAATGGAAAGATTTAAAGTTTTAAGAACTTGTAAAACAAGAATACGAAATACGATATAGAGATTAAGAAAATTCTGACCTTAAAAATATTTGTGTTGAAATTTAAAAACAACTAATTCGCTAAACTAAATCTACTTACTGCAACATATATCGTTTATTTTTATCAATTAATTTTTTGTAATTTGTTTTAACATTTTTCATACGCATTTAACATAACCGTACACTACACAAGTCAAACTAAATGACATTAATATTTTTGTTTATCTGTTACATTAATTAATTCACTGTTAGTAGAGTCGAAGTTGTGACCTATAAGAGATCAATGTGCAATGTTTATGCAATTTGTTTTTGTAAATTTTTGAGCAATCAACTTATTATCATCTAATAGTTGAAAAGAAGTTACTCTTAATACCTATAACAAATTTATATTAAGAGTAACGGGACTTTTTGTTCAATTAACTTCTGGAGGCGAAATAGTGAATGTTAGAAGATTTTGTAATATTAAGTTTTTAGTTCAAAGAAGTAACGAAGAAGTGACTTCTATCTAACTATGCTCTGTAAAATGCTGGCAGCGACGTCTTACAAATATAAAAATAGATCTGGCACTGTCGAGTAGGCAAGAGTGCTAAATTCGGCTATACCGAATCTGATATACACTTCTCCATGTATCTCAATCTAGTTTAAATTAAAACAAGAGAAAAAGCTGTGTAGGAAAAAATCATCGTTTGAAACAGTTTTTGCAGTTTATTCCACTTCCCTTTAACTAATACATTTTCTACATCTACTGAACAGCCCAAATCGGTAGGCATCCGCCGATTTTTTGTATTATCTTTCCCGTTTTTATCTTGAAATAACTGTTTACAAGCAAACAGGATTAAAAAAATCTTTAATTCATGGTTGTATTTTGGAGTTTTATAAGTTTTTAAGGAAGGGGGAAAATTTTTTGGTAGCAAAAAAAAACTTTACTAATAAAATTTCTTCCTTTTGTCTTTTCACAAAAATATATAAAATAAAAATAAAATAGGTAGGTAAATAAAAAAAAATAAAATCTTGTTGGGACAACCTAAAAGATTATTGAATTTTCTATTTTAATAATAAATCAGATGACACACATACATACATACATACATACATACATATGTACATCCATACAGGCCACCTGATGATGTTTTTTTTTAATAGCTTGAATTAAAAATAACTAAACGTTTAGGAAAACAGTAGGTATTTGGGCATTAACACTTCTAAGATAGACGCTTAATGAAGAGTTGACATCATTTTTTCTAATGAATAGAAATACCTACCTATAAATGACATTTATATTTATACCTACTTGCATCTGGGTATGCGATATAAAGAAATATTTATTTATAAACTGTTTTTTTTATTTCAGATAAAGCGGCTAATTCAAACCAGGTAGATAGATGTAAGCGGTAAACATCAAGCGTTATTGAACATTAAAAAAAAATATTTTTTTTTGGAAAAACATTCCAAGAAACATTTAAACACAAAAATTCCACCAATGAACGTTACAAAAACTATCAAGACTGCAAGAGAAGCTAATAAAAAAGTGTGATTTAAAGCACGTAGAACTAACAAGTGGTGATTTATCTTTAAATTATGTCTTGTAAAGAATATTGAAAAATATGCAAACAATAATTTTTTGAATGCAATATTTATGATATCGTTTTGTACACATGCATACACGCAAAGTAAGAGACGAGCCCCGTTCTTTATTCTGCAAACAAAAAACCTGAAAAAAAAAATTACAAAACGTGTCGGTGTGTTTGTTAATCAATTCCAACACACCCCTCTATAAATACTGTAAATTCATTAAAGAGGAACAAACAACGCAAAGAGTAAAACACATTCCAGATACAAAACTTAATTCACAAGCAGCAGACGAAACTGTTATACAGTCATACGATTCATACGAAGGCAGGTTAGTATACACAAAAATTTTAATAAACACGCAACAATGTACATATATATACATATGTGTGCATATATACGTTATATTTATAATGTCTGAAAATGTACAAACGGGCACTGATTATACAGTTGGGTTTGCAAACATGTGTGCAAGATTTTTTAAATAACTTCCAATGTAAAAAAAAATTTGCTTATTCTGTTACTGGAATGATTAATGGCATTCAAAAAAAAGAGAGAGAGAAAGATTTCATGAGTTGCCACTTTTTAAATTATTATTTTTTGCTTTAAAAATGTCAAGTTTACAAACGAGTTAATTTTTACAGGATTAATCACGTTTTCTTGAAAACAAGCTAATTTAATAAAATTTATAACATATTAAAATATGTTATTTTTAGAGTGGTAAGCACTATTAAAAATCAATTTTTCGATCAAGTATAATTAAGACTTGTTTTAATTTACATACCTACTTAAATTATGCTGAAATATAATAAATTGTTTTCAACGAGCACCTATAGAACAAAACGATCTTATATTTTTAATAATTTAAACAACATAGGTAATTTGTGTTAGGTATGTTATTTGCTTTTGTAAAAAAAACATTTTTAAGTAAAAGTTATTAAAAACACTGATAAAATAAAAAAGATTAGCCCTTTATCTTATATTAAGCATAATTAGTATGTGCTCTTTATAAGTAAAAACAGTTTCTAGCCAGACTCATTTTCAAAATGTATTTTTATTTCTTTTTTTTGAAAAAAACGTCTCAAAAAAACTCAGTTTTTCTAAGAACAAGGTGTTTTGATCAAGCATTTGGCAACACTCTGTTTTTCCCTAATTTATCTCCTCATTAATTGCTCTTTCTCTCTTACAACTCGCTAAATAAAAAGTTATACAAAAATTGTTTACACACGCTCACTTCAATTATTCACATGCCCCCAACTAACGTTTAACTAGCAAGTACTCGTACTCTATCTCATACATCTACATATGTATGTATTTACATTTGCAGACATTCATGCATACATATAAAGAAATGTGTACGTATGAAAACAAATAACAACTTTCCAGTATTTTACTAATAAATTGTCAATTTTGACCTTCAAGGTTCCTTCAAAAGTACAACAAAGTCAAGTCACACAGAAGCTCTGAACCAGAGCAGTCATACAATATTGCGGCTACAGCAACGAAAAACGTAGTGAAAGGTTTTTTTTATTTATTTCTTTGGAGAAATACATGAACATTTTTCTCCATCATAAAAACCGATTGATTATAAACTTTTATACTGCGAGATAAATATTAATTAAAAAGAGAAACAGCTGAAACCTTAAACAGAGTTTATAAAATTGATTCCGTTGTTGGCATTTAAACGAAACGGTTGATTTTAAATTTAATAGCGGAAAAATATTTTATTTGAATAGTGCTGTGCAAAAGCCAAGCAGAAAAATAGACAAAAAACAATTTAACTCAAACGAAAACTATTAAGAAGAACATTACAAAAATATAAAAAAGCAAACAGCAACTAATAAAAGCAAAAAGTAAAACAACAGAAAATCTACCAACAACAAACTAAATTAAAAGAAAGCAACAACAAAAGCTAAAATCAAAAACAAAATGGATAAAGATATAAATGTGGCCATGCAAAATGCATCTATAAATAAAGAATGTTGTTCAACAAAAACAGAATCTACATCGACATCATCTAATGACTGCTGCAGTTCTGTGTGCAATAAACAGACGTCAACATCAACCTGCCTCCCCGCATCAACGCCAATCTCATCCCCCTCATCAGTCCAAGCATGCTGCATGAGATCGGCGTCTCTTGCCAACGGGGTAGTGAACAATTATAGTGAAACAAATTGCCAGAAAACCTCACAAACTAATGGCTCATCGCAGACGTTTTCTTGTCACTGCAGCAAATCGTTAGACGAAACAGACAGAGCTGGCGTTGCTAGCGCTGCCATGCACTCGTTCATGTCGACCGCCAATGTGGTTGGAGAGCGCGACAATATTGCATCAATGTTATACCACAAAACCACAAATACGCCACCAACGACAGCACCGTATAGCAATGCAAGTGTCGCGGAAAAACGCAAGATGGTGCACGAGTTATGTCAGCAATTGATACTCACGGACGAACAAATCGAAGAGCTAAACTATCGTATCCTCCACGAAATCAAAAAAGGTCTAAAGAAGGACACTCATCAGAAGGCGAATGTCAAATGTTTTGTCACCTACGTACAAGATTTGCCCAATGGCAATGAACGTGGAAAATTCTTAGCACTTGACCTTGGTGGCACAAACTTTCGAGTCTTGCTGATTCATCTAAAGGAGGAACATGATTTCCAAATGGAATCTCGCATCTACGCTATTCCCCAACACATTATGTTGGGCTCGGGCACACAACTATTTGATCATATTGCCGAATGCTTGGCCAACTTTATGAACGAACACGACGTTTATAAGGAACGTTTACCATTGGGTTTCACATTCTCCTTCCCCTTGACACAACTGGGCCTCACCAAGGGTCTTTTGGTGACTTGGACTAAAGGTTTCAACTGTGCTGGCGTGGTTAACGAGGATGTAGTCCAGTTGTTGAAAGATGCAATTGCTAGAAGAGGTGATGTCCAGATTGATGTGTGTGCTATTTTAAATGATACAACTGGTACTCTAATGTCCTGTGCGTGGAAAAATCATAATTGCAAAATTGGTTTGATTGTGGGCACTGGTTCGAATGCCTGCTACGTGGAACGTGTGGAAGAGGCCGAAATGTTTGAGAGCGCACACAACGGTAAGCCACATGTACTCATCAACACCGAATGGGGAGCCTTTGGCGACAATGGTGCTTTGGACTTTGTGCGCACTGAATTTGACGAGGAGGTCGATAGTCATTCTATTAATCCCGGCAAGCAAGTCTTCGAGAAGATGATTTCTGGCATGTACATGGGTGAATTGGTACGTCTAGTCATAGTGAAAATGGTCAAGGCTGGTGTTCTCTTTAGAGGTCAAGATTCCGATGTTCTCATGACCAGAGGACAATTCTTTACGAAGTATGTATCTGAAATTGAAGCCGACGAACCGGGTGTTTTTACCAATTGTCGATTAGTTTTGGAGGAATTGGGCTTATACGATGCCATTGACGAAGATTGTGCCAATGTTCGTTACATCTGTGAATGCGTTTCCAAGAGAGCTGCCCATTTGGTTTCCTGTGGCATTGCCACGCTCATCAACAAAATGAACGAACCTCAGGTAACAGTCGGTGTGGATGGCAGCGTCTATCGTTTTCATCCCAAATTCCATAATTTAATGGTAGAAAAAATCACACAGCTAATCAAGCCAGGCATCAGTTTTGATTTAATGCTGTCTGAGGATGGTTCTGGACGTGGAGCTGCTCTAGTAGCTGCTGTAGCCTGCCGGGAGGACAATGTGTCGAAGAAAAAACAATAGATCTACTAAAACGCAATAGAATTTTACATATAAAAAATAATAAAAATTAAAAAAAAAAACAAGGTATTAAGATGATATACTAAATAACTTTAAAAAATGTGAAAGAATTATTACGAAAAGATGCGCTTTATTTTAATAAAAAAAATAATAATAATAATGACAACACGTAGAGAAAGTTTTTCAACATTACATAAGCAAAAACGTCATTACAGTGTGATTATGCATAAAGAACAGAAGAAGAATACAAATAATAAAACAGAAACAAAACATCTGATTTTATTTTTTTACTTTTTTTTTTAATTTTTGATTTAAATAATTAAATTGTACCTGAAGAATTAAAACAAAACAAAAGATTTAACACCATAAATATTTAAACTAAAGGCTTAATTACGTGATAATTCCAAACAATAAAAAACTAAAGGTAAAACAACAAATGTAAATTAAATAACTGTTGTCAAACGAATATGTATAGGTATGTTTGTGTGTAGTTAGTACCTTTTTGTAATTAAGCCTATGCGCAATATAAACAATAGTTTAAAAAAAAGTAAATAAGTGACCAAAAATAATAAAAACAAATAACGAATATAAATAGATTAAAATACTAAAAAAAATAAATCAAAGAAGCCATTTGAAACTCTCCTCCACAAATACAAATACTTTCTTTCATCTCTCAATAACTGGGATTTGCAAAGAAAAAAAGAAAGAAAAACAAAAACAACTAAAATGGAGGGAAAGCAAAGCCTGCTAATAAACGGTTGTTTAATGTTGCGAAAAAAAATTATTAAAACAAAAACTCTCAATTCCCAGACTTATTAATATAAATAAACTGTATAAAGCAAACCTTCTCTTCTTTCTGTGACTTAAATTCTTTACTAAAAAACGAGTTGATAATTTATGGTGCATTGATTTTTTTTTTACAAAAGTTCATTGTTTATAAAAATTGGTACTTCAAATAAAACAAAAACAACAAAAGCTCAAAAAAGACAGAAACGTTATCAAAAAGAGAACCTTTTTTTAAAAAATAAGCGCATTCTTTGTCTAAAATGTAATTTTTGTTTTAAATCAGCAGAAAAATAATTTTAATTTTCATAAAAAAATATTGTTTTTACTATTATTTTTTTAGGTAAAATTTTAAAATTAAATATATATTTTTTGGAATTTCAATCATATACATATTTCTAAACATTATTATCATTTATTATTTCTTAGTAGTATTTAAATTTTAATTAAGTTTAATTAAATAAAATTATACAAAATATATATATTTTTGTTATTTTTAGAAATAAAGATCTTAAATTTAAATTGGCTTTAAATAATTTATAAAAAAAAAAACACACACACAAACAAATTGTTTTGTTTTTTATTATTATAAGTTGTTTTAATTGGCCTTAATTTTTGTATTGTTTATTTCTTTAACAAAGAAAATCAAACCTTAAATTGTATTTCGATTATGTATCAAGGATAGTAAATAAAAAATAAATATATAATTAAAACACAATTCTATTAAATGTTGTTGTGTAATTGGAATGATATAGTGGCAAAAATAGAGATTTAAGGTTTATTTAAAGTTAATTATGAAAATATATAAAGCTTAAGCTTTTTTAAACATCCTTTAAGATCCTAATATAAATAATATCGTTAGATAAATTAAAAAAAAAAAATGCAGCCACTTTAAAATACGAATTATAATAAATAAATAATAAAAACCCACAAACACTAATTGTTGAATAGCACATTTATATTAAACGAAATAAAAATCAAGAAAAAAAAAAAATAAATAAAATTATTAAAATAAAAAAAGCAATTTGTTTTTTTTTATCGCAAAAATATTCTTTTAAAAAATACAGTTATTTTCGACTTTTTTTCTGTTTTCATTGAAATTCTTTCTAACAAGAGGTCTGCCGTATGTAAATATTAGGTCTGTTCACTAACTTTACTAGCAATAAGAAATTAAAACATAAATTTTCAAATATATTCTCTTTATTAACAAAAATTAGCAAAGAAGATATAAAAATAATATTTTTATATTTTTTTAATTTCCATATACTTGCATTTTCTTTAATGTTGCAAAAATTCTTTTTATTAGACATTTTTAAAGCATTTTATTTTGTAAACAAAATGAAGAACAGCTATTTCCCTAATTCTTGCCAGTAATAATTTTACTAGCCAAAACTTGCAAAAAATCTTTCTCTCTCACATTTTTATGCTCTTTTTTAGCTCTCTCCTGCAAGTTTTTTGAGTACGCGAACACGTTTTAGTAAAAATTAGCAACAATTAGTAAAAAATTTTAGTTGCTAAACAGACCTATTTTTACAGTTGGTAAACAAGCGAGTATTTTTTTCTCAAAATTGGAGCTTTTGAATGACTAGCTAGCGGTCTATATACATTCTGATGATGATGAATGCTATTAAAGTTAAACGAGTTAACGAACTACGTAGCCTAAATATCAGCCTAATCATGAATATTCTTACGGAAAAAAATTCTCTCGAAAAAAGATTCCTTCAGTTATGAATTCCGTGAGAACAAAAAAATAAAATAGTGGCATCTCCGTAAATTGAAGGAAATTATTTTGCTTATTGAGGGTTTTCACATTAGACTAATTGTGCTGGCATAAAATCGCAGTTTGTAGGCTTTTTCGGTGAGGAGAGTGGTTTTTGGTTGGCACAATTTTTCAACCAGCTTCCACCCCGCACAAGCAGAACAAAACTAACACATACACACTTATGAAAACACAGGTTCTTCGTTTTTTTGCAGACCGATTTTTAGTGTTTAGTCGTCCATCGACGCGTAACCATGAATACATCAGTGATGAATTTTATTATGATTGAATTTAATTTTCTTATAATATTTTATCAAGGGAAATTAAGTTTAAAGTTAATTTAAGTTAATTTTTATATGTATTTTACAGGAAAAAAATTGAAAACGAACTTTTTGTCAAATATGAATCAATTCATCTTCTTCTTATGAATAAAATATTAATTGAAATCTTCAGCTTCTAGGAGGGATGATGCAGCTTGCAAATTACAGCCACTAGAAATTCCTCCTAAAATTATTGCCAATTCATCATCAATTATTTCATCCATATTTCCGCATTTTATGTATGTGTTTAACGAACGAAAGGCAAACGTGAAATAAACATAGAAATTACTAACACACACAAAGCTGTGTATACGTGCACAATTTTATGCCAGCATAATTAAGGCTCAACTATAATGTGCATATACAAGCTTATGCCAACTTATACAACTGTGCAAATACATATAAATCAAATGTGGTAAACTATGATGTACTTGAGAGAACTTTTCGTCAAGTTTCGTCAAATTTCATTTGCTTAAGCAATGTACCAAGCTGATCGTACATTCCGTACAGAAACAGCTGATTGCGCTTGGTGTATACATACATAAATCAATAAAGAAAAAATTGCAGTGGAGAGCGACATTGAACAAGATTTTCTTGTTTTAATTTAATAGAAAATGTAGAAAAAAGAAGGGTTTATATAACAATTCGCTATAATTTTTTTTAATTGCTTTCAAATTAAGTCAGTGACACCGTTGCATCTTTTGGTAATTTTGGCCAAAAATACATAAAAAACATGCCATCTTTTATCGAACTTTATTGAAAATAAGTAAAAGAAAGTACATTTATTTAAATCAATGTTATTAAATATATATAATATATTTTTTCGATGCCTTTTTCTTTACAAGTTTTATTTATTTAAAAATATATATATTTTTGGGAAGGTACGAATTAAACATAAATGTGCAACTGTGGCAAATAAGTTTTTAAATTAATGTAAGTACATTGTAGCCACATAAAAATCTTTAAAGAATTACCTAAGCATTTGACAGGCTTTTCGTTGGGTTTTTGACATAAGCTCAAGCTAGTTTATGCACATTATAGTTGGGCCTTTAGTCTGGTGTGAATACGAAAGAACAAAAGTTGTGCGGATTAAAAATTAGTCGTGTATAAAAACCCTCATTTACATTAAACTTCTCTTCATGAATTCATAATATTAACTTTTTTCCAAAATTTTTTTTCTCACTTTTCGCAATTAATAAAAAGGAGAACAAAGAGAAAAAATTCGCACGGAAAATTTTTTTATAATAGGGCAGTTTGTTTTTTTTTCTTATGCAGATTGTGAATGTATATGAACGAGTTCTGAAAAACGGATATCGTTTAAAATCGTCTCTAAATCGCAACCGCTGGAAATCTGGCGCCTTCAAAACCGCTGGTTTACACAGAGACAAATTGATGCGACTTGTAACAATTGACATTAAAAGAAAATTTTACAAAATGGTGCTTAAATAAGTTTAATTTTTAGCGATTTGAAATTGCGTAAATTTTTACAAAAGTTTAGTGTCATAATTATAATAATTATAAAAACATAAAAAAAGATTAATTTATACACAAAAAAACAAAAAAATAATTGGAGCATGCTGAAGGTCAAGCAAAGACATAAACCTACTCGGCAACGCCGGTTACAAAAAGGAAAAATTTATTTTTAAAATATAAAGCGGCTATTAGACGGTCAAACTTGGCATGTGAGAACGGCTTGATGACATAATATACTCGTGTCAGCGGCGCTGGATGGACTTCAAAATTTTTTGACATTAGAACTCTCTCTTAACTAACCACAAAGTTTGACCGTCTAATAGCGGTATTAATAGTTCACTTCAAAAACAAAATAAACAAAAAAAAAAAAAAAAATGAATAATAAAGTAAATCACTAAAAGGAACACAAAAAGAATATTTCGTTAAAATATTCAAAAATATAAGAAACCCAATAATACATTTTTTTTGTTATTAATTATTAATTCTTTATTCAATAAACGAGTTTTATGTTTTTTTTCTATTTTTTTCTTAAAATAGCTTTTATTTAACAAGATTATTTTAACTGAAACTCCATTAATACAGACGAGTATTAATGGAGTTTATGGTCTGTAGGTTTTGTTAAGTTGAATTTGCGTCAGTATCACCAATACCAACACGTTAACGAACACCACAATCATTTTAGCAACATTTTGTATTTAAACATCAACCAGTTTAATTTAAAAGTCAAAGTACGTTACTTTGAACTGCCTCAGGTTTTTATTTAATGACTTTGTGGTTGATTAACAAATAATATATTTATTTATGACATTGTGGTTGTAGATAATAGATGAGTTATTGATTTATTTAAAAAACGCAAATAAAACCCGTGAATAATGTAAAACTTTTTCTTCCGAATATGATTTTTTTTGTCATTAAATAAAAAATGATTAAATCAAATTTCTTATCTCTCGACCTACTGCACGATTAATAAAAAAATCAAGATCTCGTTAAAAAAAATCTAGTGACCGTGATATTAACACAATATTAAAAAAAAAGTAATGTCACCAAACATAATGTGAAAATTAAAACGACTGATTAAAAATATTATTAGGAACTTTGGACGTCTTTTCCTTCGAATCGAAATACAGAGTACAGCCCTTTTGTTTTTTTTTAGAATATCATGAACTCTTCTTCTTCTTCTTAAACTTTGTCTCATTGCACCAAGTGCTCTGTATTTGCCTTTAGTCTGCTGTTTCTTTTTCGCTGCAAATTGCAAATTTTGTATCACATGACCATTTCTTTCGAACGGAGAAATAAAATATGCACCTAAACATTTGCCACTCGTAACAGCCATACCTAAATCAGCGCATAACAGTCCACCCTAAATACGAGCGTAAGACGTTATTTAACTGTCAAAAATTCTCATGCCCATACAAAATGTATGAGACCAACCCAAATAGCGCGACGCTAACGTTGGACAATTGAAAAATCCAATTTTGACTGCGCGTAAAAAGTGAAGTTGGCTGCAAAAGAAGTGTTGTTATTGTTTTTTTTGTTGTGGTATATACAAAATCATTTCCAACAGTAATGACATTACAGCTACTTTAAGGTCAATTTCGCGATTTTATCTCTCTTAATTATTTTAATTTTGTGGTTTTTAGCAAATAAGATAAGTAAACAATACTGTTCGTTTCACAACGTTGGCGCTCTTATTTAAGTTACTCATTACAGCGTAAAAACTAGACGCTAAATTACGTCGTGCCTAACGCCCGTATTTAGGGTGGACTGTAAGACTCGACGCAAAATAACGCATGACTTTTACGCTGATATGACATACCTAAATAAAAGCGCAACGTTTTGTTGTGAACAGTAATGTTAACTTATCATTTTTAATAAAACCCTATAAAATGGAATGCAAAACAGTGATAAAAACGCTAGATAACCCCGAATAAAGCTAAAATGTCATTACTGTTTTATAACGTTCTCTAAATACAACAAAAAATTATGTAAACAACCGTAGCTTGCAGGCAACTGCATTATCTTACGCGCTGTCAAAATTGGATTTTCCAATTGCTAAGCGTTGACGCCGTGCTATTTAGGGATGCTTCATACATTTTGTATGTACATGAGAAATTTTGACAGATATCTTGCGCTTTACGCGCTAATTTAGGGACGGCAGTAACACAAGAATTAAAATTTTTATTTGGTTTTCTTTCGGCCGGCCAGTTTTAAACACTTTAGGCCAAGATTCACTGTCATAAACACGATTTATTCACACAAAAATCTGACAGAATTTTGTCATACTTTAAAAGTCTCTTAAAAATGGCGTCGTAGTTGCCACACTATTATACAAAGAATATGCAAGAAACATATGGTTTTAATATTAAGTTTTTTTCTCCTCGTCTTAAAAAAATCAACTCTAATCGCATAGAGAAAAACATTTTATGAATTATTTAAAAAAAATTATAAAGTCATACAGATCTGTCACACGCATGCATTTTTAATCCACGCCATCATACTTTTTGATCACACATGCAATTTTTGTCAGATCTTACGACTGAGTATGATAGTCAATCCCGTCCTTTAATAGCGTTTGCTAAGATTCTTAACATTTGCGTAGATAAGAATGTAGTCTTAAGTCATATTTGCAACACAGCCTTTTATGAGGCTTCTAATTAAGACTAAAAACTTTACACGGCCGGATGGTTAATTTAAATAATTCTTAGATACGTTAGGAATAAAACGGCTTTCAACCGCCACCTGATTAATTCGATTAGTCAGGCAAATGTCGTTCGCCGCTTGACTCTATATTTGATAGCTGGTGTGTAAAGAATCAAACAAGAAAACAAATTTTGCAACAAAAATTTTATAAAAAAAAGTAACCGAATGGGGTTTTCACACTAGACTAATTGTGCTGGCATAAAATTGCAGTTTGTAGGCTTTTTCGGTGAAGAGAGTGGTTTTTGGTTGGCACAATTTTTCAACCAGCTTCAACCCCGCACAAGAGGAACAAAACTAACACACACACACTTATGAAAACACAGATTCTGCGTTTTTTTTGCAAAGCAATTTTTAGTGTTTAGTCGTAGAGCTGTGCCCGGTCGTTCATTTCACTGACCGGTCTTTTTCGTTCATTTATCAGAGACTGAACCGTTCGTTCAATTCGTTCAATCGGTCAATTCGAACGAATGAACGAATTTGAACAACAATCCCTATCGTATTTGATTTTCTTCTCTTTTTATCAGAACCACAAGTATACAGAAGTGAACCCTTGGCACTTAGAAAACAGTGTATGTAATCAAGTTTTCTGTAGAGATTTATTCGTGAAAATAAAAAATAAAAATAATTATTAACTTGCATATACAAAAGAAAACTTCTTTGAATCAGTCTTTTTTGAACGCAGAAATTGTGATCTGTGGCAGAAATGTTCTATCATTGTTTGTACCTATAACCTAGCCTGGAGTTGGCTAAACAGACCTATCCAGACGAATCCAAATGCACAATTGCTTCTCTTATTTGCAGGCAACACATTGAAACGACAGAGAAGTAAGTGAGTAGCAACAAGGTGTCTTTATGGTGCGTTCGGCAACAGCTCATTTGCACAGTGTCGCCAGTAAAGTTTTCGTCGCTAAGACTGTCTGATTCTGTATCTATCAGCCCTGATGTAACAAAATAATAGATTTCATAAAAAATTCGTATACTGAAATAAATATAAACCAATTTTTCTTTATTTTCCACAGACTTCGGCCGCAGTGCAGCAAACTAAAAATGTATGGAAAGAAACACCTGATTGTGCAACATGTTTGCTTGCAATGGCCTTTTCTATACCCTTAATTATGCGACGGAAAAGGTTATTTATTTATATATTTTGTGTAGATTGTTTTCCTTGATTTTAATGATTAAAATCACTTTTTTATTAATTAAAATCACTTTTTTATTAATTAAAGTATTAAATCTTTTCCAGTATAAAAGAAACACTATATCAAAAAACTTATTTTTTTTAAAAAGACTGTTAATTCAAATAAAAACAATAATAGCAACGCCACACTGATGCTCAAAGAAAATATGTACTTACATTCGAAATGTACAGCAACTCTTTTTAATACACAAAAAATCAACTGAAATAAAAGAACATGACATATCAAACAAGAACAAATACCTGAACGAAAGTGAACCGTATAGTAATCCGTACACTATTGAACGAAAGGAGGCGGTTATATGTTTGGCTCATTCCGGTCACTTGGGTCTTTCGGTCACTTCGGTCTTTTAGGTCTTTCGTTCACTTAGGTCTTCCGTTCAATTTAACCCGTACACTATTGAACGAAAAAACCTCAGTTAAATGACCGGATCATTCCGTTCACTTAAGTGATCCGGTCAATTTAACCCGTTCGTTCACGAACGACACAGCTCTATTTAGTCGTCCATCGACGCGTAAACATGAATGATGAATTTTATTATGATTGAATTCAATTTTCTTATAATGTTTTATCGAGGGAAATTAAGTTTAAAGTTAATTTGAGTTGATTTTTATATGTATTTTACAGGGAAAAAAGTTGAAAACGAACTTTTTGCCAAATATGAATAAAATATTAATTGAAATCTTCAGCTTCTAGGAGTAATGATGCAGCTTGTAAGTTACAGCCACTAGAAATTCCTCCTAAAATTATTGCCAATTCAACATCAATTATTTCAGCCATATTTCCGCAATTTATGTTTGTGTTTAACGAACAAAAGGCAAACGTTAAATAAACAAAGAAAATACTAACACACACAAAGTCTAGTGCAGGGGTTCTCATCAAATACCTGCTCACGGACCCCTAGTAAACTAATTTTTTTCGCGGACCCCTCTGAAGCCCAAATTCAAAATAAAACTTTTATTGTTTTTGAAAACTTGGATGGTTGTTATGGACCCCCATTTGAGAACCGTTGGTCTAGTGTAAATACGAAAGAACAAAAGTTGTGCGGATTAAAAATTAGTCTTGTGTGAAAACCCTCAATAATATAAAGTAAAGAAAATTAAAATTTATCAATAACAGATTTCAACGAAACATAAAAATATTTTCCCAGAGAGTAGATAAAGGGAAAAAGGACATTGTTATGCGGCTAAGCCGATTTTAGTTAAATTTATTTTATAGATAGATTTTTATAAGTTATAAAATAGTTGTGTGCGTTTTTATATAGCGAATCCTTGCATACAGTCTTGCCAGATTTGGCGATTTATCGATATTTTGTTAAATTTTATCCTCAAAACTATCAAACTGCGGCTTTGCCGATTTTGCTCTAAAAATGTTGATTTTTCGAAAAACTCTTAAACATGGCAACTTTGTTTATTTGTTTATTAGTATAATATATTACTTTTGGGCATCACTTGTTACATTAAAAAAAACACCTCTAATGAGAATATTGTTTCATGAAAAATTGTATCCTTAATATAAAAGTGATGTAAATAAGTCAAAATAAAAAAATGAGCAAATCAATTCTTGCAGACCAAATTAATTTAATTTGATTTCCAATTTATAATAACAATAAACCATTTATAAAAATGCTTTAAGTTAAGAAAATTTAAAAATTCGGAATTGAGTTACTATTAGATTATTCAAATATTTGACCAAAAAAACGTAACCACTACTTTTAGAAACATTTGTTCAATTTTTCCTGGTTCTTATCTTTACGAATGAAAAGGCAAGATACCTTTTACATTGCGTAGGACGCTACAAAAAGTATTTGTGAGGGAAAAAATATGTTTTCCATAATTAAATGGTTTTGTGTTTTTGATCAACTATTTGGCTAATCTGACCGTACCTTAATAATATTAAAATGATAGATCACAAATTTTTGGTATCTAGTTATTCCTTTCTATCAAATGAGAAAAGTAGAATTATTTATGCATCCCTCAACATTATTATGAATGGATTAAACAGTGCAGCGAAAGAAATACTTTTCCGTATAGCGAATGCAGCAGCAGTATTTCATGCCAACGATAGCGCCGGGCCTGTTCGTAAATACATCACTGCACTGCATATAATGCGCATTGCGTTTGTAAATGCAAAAAGTGGCAGCACTGCAAATGTCATCTGCTTGTAAATGCATCACTAAAGTATATTATGCGCAAATAAAAGCGAAAAACTAATCATAAAAATGGCTGATGCAATGAACGTGTAAGTATAAATTTTGTTTAGTTGTTGTTATTTCTTTCCTTTTGTTTAATATTTTTTATTGTTATTATTTTTACATAAATTTTTATTATTTTTTGTATCATGTAGTTAACAAATCGAGTTTATTATTAATTTTTCCATTTTCACAGTATTCTTCTTCTTCGTTCTTAAATGCAAACTAAAATGAGAAAAACAAAGCATACGCAACAGCTGATTGGCCCGTCAATAACAAGTAGAATGAAAAATACCGCTAGTGAGTTACTCTTCAAGTCCAATGGAAAAGAATTTATACAAATGAACCTTACTACATATTTTATAATACTGCTTTAAGTGTTTCTAGCGACCAATAACGAACACAATTTGTAAATCGGTTATTTTTTGTATCAATTTTGTGTTATTTTATATGTTGTGACCATTTTTTTTTTTGACACGGAATCAATCTGTTTTGTTGTTTTTTGGCAATAAAAATTATTTTATTTCTATTTTAATTTTACGTTTTTTTAAACTAAATTGCCGATAATGCCGATTTTCGTGTGCAAATATACCGTTTTTTTAATCAAAATCATCTGGCACCCCTGCTTGCATAAAGAAAGAAGCAGAAAGACAAGCTATCAATGCAAATAAATCATGTGTTACGTTTTATTTTATGCGAATGTGTAACCGATTTCAATAATAATTTGTAATTTGGAAATTTCTAAACATTTAAAAAGTACACATCAGATGAAAAAGTAACCCAGTTGAAAAAAAGTAACCAAAATGGCACCGCTTATCAAAATCATACACAAAAGGAGCAATAAAAATTAATCAATAATAAGTTTATAACTGTTTTTTATTTTTTTTAAATTAATTTCTTTATGCTTAAGAGCTTTGTTGTCATAGTTTTCTATTCTTCTTTTATACCCTTCACCACAAAAAGTGGAAAAAGTTTGTCATTCCGTTTGTAATTTTTACAGTATTCATTATCGACCCCATAAAGTGTATATAATCGAAGTCCTTATGGATATCGAAGTCGATTGAGCGATGTCCGTCTGTCCATTTGTCCGTCCGTGTTGGTGTTGAAATCAAGTTCGCCAAGGCACTACATGAGCTAGACAAAATTTAAATGTGCCAATCGATCAGACATAGTGTCGAAAGAGGTGTTATTGGAAATTAGCCTGATCGGTCCATGTCCTTCGAGGCAGCAGGCAAAACACCACGCCTGCCTCAAATTTTTTCATATCGCTTTTAACAATGAAGTAACTCAATTCAAATAAACAGAATAAGAGAATAGAGAATTAAGAAAATAAGAAAAAAAAACATCAAGTGAAAAAATGGTCGCTCGCCCATACTTTTCGAGTTATGGGCCTCTGTAATTTTTATAAAAAAGTTCGATTGGCAATATAGTGAATATGGGCATCATTTAAAAGCTTTTAAAGAGATTTTTCAGGAGATACTTAATTTTTAAAAGGTTTACCCATTAAGAGCCAATGACATTTATGTGTAACTTTTTTTAATTTTTTTTTTTGATTGGAGTCACAACGGGTCATTCGTTTGTGCTCAAGTGAGCTTCGTCACGAGAGGCTGCCACTCCTAACTAACTACTTCACTAAACTAGATTAAAACTTAATTGCAAGTATAATTTATAAACAGTTATTATTTATCTAAAAAAAGTAAAATCAACTTAAATAAAATTTTTATTTTATTATTTGTTTTTTTTTTTAATTACTAATTTTTGCTGTTTTCTAATACCATAGAAGATTTATATCCCAGAGGCTTTTAACATGTCAATTACGTGGAAAAAAAAACTGAAAATAAAAAACAAAACCTAAAAAGTATTTGACACGAATGTGTAATTACTAATTTTTTAATAATATAAATCTTAACTAATTATTATTGTATTAATTACTAACAATTTTTGTTTTTATTTTAATCACAAAAAAATTTTAATAATTTATTTGTTTAATTTGTATTTTTCAACTTTTATTTCCAACATCGATTAATTACATCAATTTAAAAAATACACTCTTACAAATATAAAAAATAACTACGTCGATTAGAAGTATAATTTTATTATAAAAATTTAAAATTAATTATACCTTAAAATCTATAATTTTAAGATGAATCATTCATAAATAAAAATAGTGAGTTTTGAAAGATAAAAACGTCTGTATAATCCTTTTTGCTCAGAATAAGAGGCCTTAAAGTGTCTGGTGGTTACTTACATATTTAAATGAAATCCTTCTTATCTGAAAATATAGAAAATAATTTAAAGTTTTTATAACTTAACAAAATTAATAAATTTTTAAGTTTTTTAAATTAACAGTCGCTCT
The DNA here is from genome assembly GCA_937654795.1 of Cistogaster globosa. Taxonomy (NCBI): domain Eukaryota; kingdom Metazoa; phylum Arthropoda; class Insecta; order Diptera; family Tachinidae; genus Cistogaster; species Cistogaster globosa. Next base: position 117,401,283 of record OW569406.1, on the reverse strand, counting down.
ATTTTAGTATTATAAAAAGTCAGTAATTTTAATTCGGCTTAAGTTCACCTATACATATTTTAATTTCCAAATGTATTAGAAAGATTAATTATTTGCAAAATTTTCAGGTTAATATTTGAAGAAGAAGTTAAATTGGCAACAATTGCAATTTTTTATACTTTTTTTCCACTAATACAAACACAATTTTGCAATAACACATTTGCAACAAATTTATTATTAAAGTTAAAATTTAGTTTTGAGATTAGGAATGCAAGTTATAAAAAGTTCTGTAATTAAATCTGTTCCAAAGATCAGGCGAAATCTGCATTCAATTTTTTTAATTCGCTGGCAACACTGTTTGCTACAGACATCACATGCATACAAAAGTATCCCTCATTCTCATAAACTTTAGTTCTACGTAATGATGGGTATTTCTATAATCAATGATTGTCAAACAATCGATTTACTAACTGCCATCCCTAAATTACGACATAAAGCGCAAGATATCTGTCAAAATTTCTCATGTACATGCAAAATGTATGAAGCATCCCTAAATAGCACGGCGTCAACGCTTAGCAATTGGAAAATCCAATTTTGACAGCGCGTAAGATAATGCAGTTGCCTGCAAGCTACTGTTGTTTACATATTTTGTTGTAGTATTTAGAGAACGTTACAAAACAGTAATGACATTTTTGCTTTTTTCGGGCTTATATAGCGTTTTTATCACTGTTTTGCATTTCATTTTATAGGGTTTTATTAAAAGTGATAGGTTAACATTACTGTTCACAACAAAACGTTGCGCTTTTATTTAGGTATGCACCTTCAGCGTAAAAGCCATGCGTTATTTTGCGTCGCGTCTTACGCGCTAATTTAGGGATGGCAGTAACTGTAACTGTTCGTGTAGGGTATTGTTCCAGCATCATACATTGCTAATCCGACGGATAATAGAAACCAAAAACAAACATAAATCATGAATATTCTTACGGAAAAAATTTTTTTCAAAAAAAAAAATTCCTTCAATCATAAATTTCCTTGAAACAATAAAAAGCAATAAAAAAGTGGCATCTTCGTAATTTTAGGGGAGCAACATGTTGCTTGTTTACATTAAATTTCTCTTTATTAATTATTAATACCTACTTTTTCCCTTCGATTTTTTTACGTTCCACAGTCATTAAAAAAGGTAAAAAATTTCTAATAGGAGAAAAGGGAAAAGTGAAAAAACCCGTACGGTATTTTTGTTCATGAATAGGCAGTATATACATAAGTATGTATGTACGTTAATTAAAGGCCGGTCTAGACGGTACGACTTTACGTACCTAAAATCCAAGAGAAAATAATATGAAATTCTATCCGTGTCTTAAAAATGAGAGTAAAAATGTTACGATAGATTTGCTTTTACACAATTGGTATACTTTGGTTTTAGGACGGTTTGCAGAAAAATGCATCCCTGATCTAATGATTCGTAATTATTTTTTGAAATTTTTTAAAAAACATAGAGAGCCATACGACTGTCAAATGTTTACCCGTAATTGTTCTTAGTTTGTGCAGTTTCATTACATATTTGGTTTAGATTATAAAAATTCCTCGTGTTATTATTTACAAGTTTAGTTGGTTAAATGATGATGCATTATAACATTCTGCTTATGTCTAATATTTCCTGTTTTTTAATTTTATTTATAAATTTATTTTCTTTGTAAAAAGGCAGTACCTATCATTACCATTAAATTTTTAACATCACATAATATTAAGAGAAAGAGAAAAACCTTATTTTGTTCAAATAAAGAGAAAAAAATATTATTTATTAAATTAATTTCCAATTTAAGTTTTAACTTTTATAAAATTTATTTTATTTAATGTCGACCATCAACACAATTTTAAAATTTTTTATTGCTCTTCTTCTCAAAAATTGGCATTCACCAAAATGATAACATAAATGAAATTAAATAGAGCATTAACATAACAGCATATGTAAATAAATATCGTTGTTCGGATGTAGGAAGGCTGTAATACAGTTAATTGTCTCTTTAAAGTACAAGGTAAAAATATAATAATAATAATAAATACCGTTAATACAGTTATTATTATATTATTACTATCAAACGCTGTTGCGTAAAATAAATTAGAATCACAAAAAAAATCAATTTTGTAAAAATTCAATTAGAGGCTTTTCTACATGAGACGACCAACAAATGAATTTCTTATTTATTTCTTTTAGTATTGAACATAAAGAAATGTTTATAAAATACAATATATTTTAATGTAAATACACACTGCACATTTTACTTTTTAAGTTCAGCATTATTTATGGTCCAATAACCCCAAATCCATTTAATTGTCCATTTCTTTAGATTCTCAAGATACGTGCACATTTATGTGTATCTGTTTCGATATTTTTAATAGCGCCATAACAACTTAATTTTTAATATGACGAACGAAAGTATTATTATTCGAAAATAAGTTAAATCGAGATAAATTTTGCTAATTACAAAAAAAAAAAAAAAAAAACTAATCGACAGCTTTAATAATACAAAACAGATCTTTAATTAAAAATGTAATTATTAACAACAGGCACAAACAAGCATACAACTGTGCTTAAATAAATAGAAGTCCCCCAAAACGTTTTATAACAAATTATTGCAAAGAAAAAAAAAAAAAAACAATAGTGTACGGCACATCATCCTTAAAGCATTTTGAAAAAAGTATAGCCGAGAAAGAAGCTAGACTAACAGCTTGTTCAACTATAATGAACCAGAGCTAAAATCAACGAAACTTAGTCGGTTACTTTCGCTTGAGCGAATTTACCCAGGCCAATTCGTAACAGCTGATTAGATTATCTTCAACAAACACTTTGTTTTTGTAAAACCCACATCTGTGTCAAAGACTTACAATACAAAAGAAGCAATTTCGACGTCTTGAAATTAAAAACCAGACCTTGATCCCCCTTTCCCGATTTAACTTTAAAAATAAGTGTTCGCCTATTACTGTGTTGTCAAGTCAACAGTTTCCATTGTGTGTTTTATACTTTTCACAAACGTTCTTATATAATTTTGTTAAGTCGTATCGATTTGCGATCTTACAAATATATTTTTTTTAACACAACTGTACTTTTATTTTTAATTTCTCTGAAAAAATCCCCAGGTTCTGTTTAAAAAATTCCAAATTGTTTGTTATAAATAATATTTTATTACTTTTAATTTATTATTTAACTTTTTTGTAATGTTCAATTTTTGTAAACTCGTGTTAAAAATACAAAACGAAATGTTTTCATAAATATTATTTAGTTGACTTATAGTAGATTGAAAATAATTTTAAAATATAATTAACTTTCAGAACAGAGAAATTTAATTAAAAAAACAATGACTACATTGTTGATACTGTGACGATTAGTAATTACGAATTTAATTAACTGGCTAAGATGCATTTACATGAGCAGTTAAAGCAAATAAATTGTATAAAGTGTGGGATTTTAAATTAAAAAAAAAAAAACTTTAATATTGAACTGGAAGTTGTATACGAGGGCTGCTATATATATTTCTGGCCTGGTAACACTGAGTGCTGCCAAGTGCAATCTGACATCTCCATTGGAAAGTTTGTCATTTTTAAGCATAATCGTACTCAAAACGTTTTGACGTACGACCATTATTTGTGTTGTTTACAGTAAATTGAAAAAATTAATATAGAAAAAAATGGAATTAACTCGTGAACATTTTCGTGCCATCATTTTTCACAACTTTCGACGTGGATTATCACGACAAGAGTGCATTGGTGAACTTAAATCTTTGTATGGCGATGAAGCACCATCCTATAGCACTGTGAAAAATTGGTATAATGAATTTAATCGTGGCCGAAGCTCGCTCAAAGACGAATTCCGTGAAGGTCGTCCAAAAACGGCTTTTGTGCCAGAGAACATTGATGCCGTGCGTGAACTCATACTGCAAGATCGACATGCGACATACCGAGAGATAGAGACATCCTTGGACATTTCTTCCACGAACATACATTCGATACTGCATGAACACCTGGCCGTAAAAAAGGTTTGTTCTTGTTGGATCCCGCACAATTTGAAAGTCGCTCAAAAAAAGGCTCGTGTCGATTGGTGCAAAGAAATGTTGCAAAAATACGATTGCGGTGCTTTAAAAGACGTTTATAAGATCGTCACAGGTGACGAATCATGGATCTATGCGTATGAGCCCGAAACGAAACAACAATCGACCGTGTGGGTCTTCAAAGACGAGCAAAATCCAACGAATGTTGTTCGTGGAAGAAGCACTTCGAAGCAAATGGTCGCCTGTTTCTTCGGCAAAACTGGTCATGTGGCGACTGTTCCGCTTGAGCAACGTAGGACGGTCACTTCTGAGTGGTACACTACAATTCGTTTGCCTGAAGTCATCGGAGAAATTCGAAAAAGCAACAAGAGAAGACGAATAATTGTTCACCATGACAATGAGAGCTCTCACACATCGACTCAAACCAGATCGTTTTTGACCGGCCAAAACGTCGAATTAATGGGTCATCCGCCGTACAGCCCTGACTTGGCACCTAATGACTTCTTCTTGTTTCCGCACATCAAGAAAAAATGCGTGGTCAACGATTTTCGTCGCCAGAAGAAGCTGTTAAAGTGTTCAAAAAACATGTTTTAGAGGTGTCTCAATCGGAGTGGAAAAAGTGCTTCGACAACTGGTTTGAGCGCATGCAAAAGTGTATAAATCATGCTGGAGAATAATTTGAAAAACAATAAAACCATTTTTGATTATAAATATTCGCATTTTCACTATTAGGCCAGATATATATAGAACAGCCCTCGTATCTTTTTAAAGATTTTAACAGATTCACATTTTTCCTGATGAAAACGCTAGTCAATTTTGAAAATGTTTCCAAAAAGCTAAGTTTTTGAAACTTGGCGTTCGGTCTCTTACCAGTCACTTAAAACAGAATTAAAACAACAAACGACAGCCATAGGGAAATAAGTTCTTGCCTGCGATTATTTGTTGAACGTGGCCACTGTGCTGTTAAATATAAACGGAATCTGTCATTTTGGCGCTGAAATTTCGCCTGTTTCAAAATCCTCAGAAAGAGGTACATTTATCACATAAGAATGATGAGAGAGCGACTGCACTCGTACAGTTTTCCGAAAGCTGCGAATTAACATTTGGCAAATATATAAGGCCATCTTGACTAAATCTTCTCTCTGAGCTAGTGAACTCCTATTCGTTTACCAAATACATTTAATAGTCGATAGGGAACAAAGCAATGCGGCTACGAGTGTCGTAAGAGAAGCCCAAACAATTAGAGAAGCATCCCGTCTGATGACATATGTATGCTTTATGAGTTCTACATTTTGCTTCACTTTGCAACTTATTATGACGAATAAATTTTATTGCTTTAAAAATTCAATTAACAAAACTGTTAGCGACATAACCCAAAGGCAAAATCTTGTATTTTTGTATTTTCTGAATTCAACTCGTTTTTGACCAAAAAAAAAATAATAATTTTCAAATATTTTTTCCATCTCACTCTCTCGAATGAAAATTTCAATAATTAAAAGACATGACCAAAGTGCCCTATCTAAAGACTCTATTGCGCCGCTCCTAAAAGCTTAAACTCTACATCTAAACTCGAATACTCTTCTAGAGCGGGCATTTGATCAGCTGATTTGTTTACAAAATACTGTTTATTTTCTGCCCCACTGTACGCTGTGGTAAGGCATGGTGATGTAGGATTTGAAAGATCTCATTTTTATTGACTCTGCCAAAATATAAGTTAAGCTTAATTTAAGCTGAACTGTTTGGTTTATGTTGGCTTTGAGATTTTCATTCGATTATGGCCCATTAAAAAAACCTTTGAAATCCTTACCCCACGTCTCCACTAGTTATCAACTTGATGTGAACATCTTGTCTCACACGAATTCGGCTAATGTGGACTCTCAATATTAATGTTTCGTTCATGTGCAACCATCGTTGGCCGAACGTTTGTCTGAGCTATGATGTTCGCCATCAAATATGACTTTTGGTATGATTTCTCCATTTCGAATTAACGCCATCTCTTCCTTGTTAAGGCCAGGAATGATAGTGTGAATTAAATGTGTAAGAGTGTGTGACAGACATTTTGACAGATCTGTAAGATTTTATAATCTTTTAAAATAATTCATAGAATAATTTTCTCTATGCAATCAGAGTTGATTTTTTAAGATGAGTTTTTTGCATCCTTTTTGTATTATAGTGTGGCACCTACGACGGCAATTTTTAAAGTACAATTGTGTATGATAGTGAATCCTGGCCTTTTAAAACATTAAAACAATCCTGACGACAAACAAAAAATTTTGCTCAAGGAGAACCAAAGCGAATCAATTACCAGGTGACAGCGCAGGCGAATTCACGATTTTTTGCTGCTAAAGGGCGGTTTAAACGGTACGGCTTTACGTTCGTAAAATCCAAGAGAAAATAATATGAAAATCCATCCGTATTTTAAAAAATGAGAGTAAAAATCTTACGACAGATTTTTTCGCGTTTACACAATTGGTATACTTTGGTTTTAGGACGGTTTGCAGAAAAATGCATCCCTGATCTAATGATTCGTAATTGTCTTTTAAAAATTTTCAGAAAACATAGAGAGCCATACGACTGTCAAATTTGCATCCGTAATTTCTATCAATTTCTATTCTGCACAAAAATTTGACATGTCGTAAGACTTCTATGATCATGTAAACCGCCCTTAAGCATTACCGTTAAACCTCGTATATGAAATATATAAACAGATTTTTTTATATGTAGACTTTGAGAGTAATGATTAACAGCAAAAAAAATTGAATTCGCCTGCGCTGCCACCTGCTAATTAATTCGACGTGAACAGAACATTGACAGAAAAACACCTTTTCGCTACATACAAGAACATGAACAAATTAATACCGTTATTCTGCCGGCGTTACATGCATGTCTTGTTCAATTTGATGGCTTGTAAATACGTAGGGTGGGTTCAAACAGCACGATATTGGTGTTAAATTTACAGCACTTTCAAACCTCTTTTACGATATACAAAGAAATTTGATATTTTTAAACACTATTTATTTTATTTGCCTTCCAGTTAACCTCTTGAAAATTCGCGTCATTCAATGAATGGTAATTTTGCTTGTTGACATAAATACATCTGTACACACTTACATTTATTGTTGTTCATCCAAAATTGCGTGTCATCACAAAATACAATTTTTCGCACACCACGTTTGTAGCTACAGACACTCAATTTCAATAAAAGACTTAGAATTTAATTATTTAGAGGTGACCGGTTAATTGTATCACTTTTCGTGGTGATTTGACATCACTGACTGGGTTAACAACAAATTTGACAGATGCCGCCAAAACAATATGGACGCCCTGCTAAAAAGGTGATATTTTTGCCACTAATTAAGTCTTTAATTTGACTACCGAAATAAACAAATTTAAAACATCTGCAAACGTGACACGAACAAACTCATTAAATAATTATGGAAATAAATTTCAAGTTTGCTTCCTTTATTGTGGACCAGTGATTACGTAAATGTATTAATCGTTAATAAATGCAATCAAAAGCCGCTCATTGTTTAATAAATTTTTAAAGTAAAAAAAAACTGTATTCCAGGAATGGAAACACATACACACACATACACACAAGTAAAGAAACATTTTAATTTTATAATAAATTTGTTTTAACATTCAAACAACTTGTTTATTATACACTTCATTTATCCACTTAAAATGTAATTTGTTTCTTTAAATTTTCAAGTCAGTCTTAATTTTAATTTTTATTTACATATGTATGTGTGTATATAAAAGTATGTTGTGTTTATGCCAGTGTATGTGTGTACATTTATACATATCAAATCAAATTGAAATTTGAGAATTGAAAACTTACGAGCCGCAAGCAAATTTTAAGTTGCATCAGTCCAGTCGAACAAACATATACACAACACACATTACAAACATGTACAGTGCCGGTCAGTATAATAGCACCAGTTCCAATGTTCTGATTCGAAGGATGTAAAAATTTTACTTTTTTATTATATTTTTTTTTTAGTGTAAAAAACAGTTATATTTTTATGCTATCTCAGAGTGTGTGCATTCATTGTCAAATTTCGTAACTGTTAATCAGTTATAAAAGATCGTTTGTCAACACTTATCATTTCGTGCAATTATTAAAATAGCACCAGTAGGCTTTTTTTATTTGTTTTGCAAAATTTTGTGAAAAATAAGTAAAAACGGAAAGTAATAAATTTTTTTAATACTCTCTATAAAATCTTGTAATAATTTTATAAAAATTGTATATTTATGGGTCTCAGAAAGCATTGTTCGCCGAAAAAAAACGTGAACTAATAAAAAATAAAGGAATTGCTAGGCTGTTCAAATAAAATGATAATAAATGCTCTAAAATACGAGCAAAAAGTTAGATCCCTTAGTAGGAAGCGAACTTTGTCAACCTTAGTAGTAAAACGGATAGTACGGATAACTGAAGCAAAACCCTTTATGACAGCTACGGAGCTCAGAAAATAATTGGATGTGCCGGCAAGCGTGGAAACTAATCGCCGCAAACTTCCAGACAACAGCCTTAATGTCTGAAGTCCTCGAAAAGTGCCGCTCCTTTCCTCTAAGCATGTTACAAAACAGATAACTTGCTAAAGCATATCTAAATTGGGTAAAGAAAGAGTGGAGAGAAAAGTGCTATTAACTAACGAATCCAAAGTTGATAGAATGGGCTCCAGATGTTTTGTCCTTAGGCCACCTAACAGCGAATACATGCCACAATTCACATCAAAAACTATCAAACATGGAGATCATAGTTTTACGGTATGGGGTTGCTTCTCGTATCAAGGTGTGGGTCCTATATATTGGATCAAAACCGTTATAGATTCATCGGTTTACGTAAAAATCCATGATAAAATTATGCTGCCGTATGCTTCTTAGGAACCTAAACACACCAGCAAAATGGCAAAAAAAAAAACGGTTTAACAATAATTCTATCAACGTAGTGAAGCGGCCTGCACAGTCCCCAGACTTGAAACCTATCGATAATCCGTGGATGGACATAAAGAAGGGTGTATCTACAATAAAACCAACAAGCGTTGAAGGGCTCTGGGATGCTGTGCATAAAACTTGGAGTTCCATCAAAGTTGAAAGATGCCAGCATTTAGTGGATTTCATGGGAAGACGTTGTGCCGCGGTAAAAGAAAACAATACAAATAATTTATCTATAAGATATCTGAGTGAAAGTTTTGATTTATTTTAAGAAAGACTACTAATTTTTGTTAAAAATGAACTGAAGTGCTATTATTTTGACTGTGTGGTTTCAGAGTTTTTTGTTTATATTAATAAGCGTGTTGTAAACTGTTGAAAAACCCAAATAAATATTTTATGATAATAAACCATTAACATCAAGGAGTTTATTATTTCGTTTTGAGTTGAATCTGCTCAACAGTTAAATAGATGTAGGTAAACGGAGTCATTATAAATTTGTATGTGGTGCTATTATATTGACCGCAGCTGTATATGTAAAAGATTGTCTACATGCTTCTATTGACACCCTCCTTTACTTTTAAGTTTTTTTTTTTTTTAATTAAATTTGTTGCAAAGTGTTTTTGATTTAATTCTAATCAATCAATGACACGAGCAAGAACAAACAAAAAAAAACAAACCTCCAGAACCAATTGAATAAAAATCGAAACAGCACATCGTCGATCATCAATTTTTATTAAAGCTGATATTAAAGGCGTCGATGATTGGGGAATCTGAGGAGGGCTAAGCCAGCTCCAGAATAAATTTAGTCCTTCGCCCTAAAATTTTTTCCTTCCTATGGAATTTCTAATACATAAAACAATATTTCTTTTCGTTTAAGGGCAGTAGCACCCTCCAGAAAAATTCAGCGATTACGCTAATGGCTGCAACTAAATATTGCAATGTCAAACTTTTAATTTTCTTTGCCAATTTACAAATAACATGACAATTTACAAAATAAAAATTTAATTGAATGATCGAAGTTGCCTCTGAATGGAATACAATTAACACATTAAAAAATTTGTAGTGTTGATGTATTAATTGAAGAAAATATAAAAACATAGATACAGCGATGAATACATAATACATATGTACATACATATACATACATATTTATACAAACACCAAGCATGAATTAATAGAAAAGAGCTACTTTTTAAAAGATTTTTTTATTCCAAAAGAGATTAAGCTGTCATAAGGTTGTCAGATCTGGCATCTCTATTATCATTTGAACCCATTTTAGTTTTATCACAAATAAACTAACGTGCGAAAACAATGCTTGCAAATTGTATAAATTTTTTTCGGAAATTCTACTGATTATAAAACGCGAAAAATTATGCCGAAAACAACCACCTGAGTCAAGTCGTCACTACGCGCAGCAACTGAAGTTGTATCCATACACTTGGCGGAGAGAGAAGTCTACGTAAAGTCTTTGCCAATGACCTTTTATGATCCAACTCGTGCAAGAATTTGAGGAGCATGTTCAACCTTTGCGTCGTACTCTTACTGCACGCACATATGCCGTTAAGGTTAAAGTGAAAAAAATTTTTTTTCTTTCTAATTCTGCAATAATGAGGCCGACGTAAACACTGCTAGCCTCCTTATACACTTTGCAACTTTTGTAGCGCAACTTTTGAGTTTGTAGGTGAGAGAGAAAAGACGAATAGAAACAGGTACACTATTTCATGTATTTCCAATTTTCTTTCGTTTTCTCATTCGTTTAAGCAATGAAGCCCGAAATTGCAGTAACAAAAATTGCATGTCTGGACGGGGAATAACCCAATGTTTGAAATTTCAATTGATTGGGATGATTTTTAGAGATGATTTGCCAATAGCATGGCCTCATTGAATCAAAACTCTTCGGAAAGCATCATTCCCAAAATGGTTTAATCACTCGTTTACCAAAATAGAAAAAAAAAAAAAAACAGGGAATACCAAAAAAAGCATCCCTACGTAAATTTCGTGAGACAAAACAAAACAAGAGTTATCAAAAGTTGAACAAAATATCCATCGCTATCTCAAATAAGTAGTGAAATTTATATTGCCATAAAATTTTCATTACCTTTGAAGTGGATATTAGTATCATGAATTTCCTGTTAAATAACTGTTCTCCTTAATTAATTATTTTTACTGAAAAATTCCTTGAAATATGAAACATAAACTTTCAACCTTTTCTTTTCTCTTTCAGCACCTACGAATATAAATTATTTTTCATTGTTCATTTGTTTTATTTTATTTATAATTGTTGTTTGTGTGGCATTTATTGACAATAAAAAACATTATCGTAATTAAAAAAGAAAATTTATCAACACCTCGCCCACATTGATTTTTTAGCGTAATTCCGTTTTTGTGTATTTTATTACTGAGCAATGGTTTTTGTATTTTTTTTTTAATTTTTTTCTTTTTTTAATCTAAATTTTATTTCGTCTTATTTTAAAATAAACGTAAAGTTTTCAACAATAAAATCATAAAGTTAAATTGTAGTAAAAAAAGCAAAAATTTTATTGCAATAAATTCACTTGCTTATCAAAAAAAAAAAATATTTATATACAACCATCGAAAACTTTTTCCATAATCTCATGATAACATTTTATTTGCAGCTGGCCCCCCTACATTTATTTGCCATTTGTTTGAAGTTTAGATTATCAATCCATAGTCACTTAAATTGTTATGCACAGGAAAATGACAACAAAACTCGCACAATAGTTTTTGCTAGCTAACGCTTTATTAAACTTAAGCTGGATTCAACCATTTTGTCCATTTTGTTGAGACAAAAATTTTTTTACTGAGAGTTTTCTGCAGCACGATTCACCCATTTCAAAAAATTTGCCCGGACAAACATAGCTGCCATATAATTACATAGGTAAACAAGTCAAATTAATTTTCCCACGTGGCAAGCAGCACAGAAGCAAGTCATAAAAATAAATTCCCACCGATTGGCATTCGCTTCCTTCAATTCCATTGGCGTTAGCTATTGTCGTCCAAATGCTTTACTTTGTATGATTATTTTTAAATGAGATATTGCTCATGTCGTACATGCATTTTCTTCCGGGCTTTTATATTTTTATTATAAGCTTGAGAGCAACTGTTTCATTGAACTTCATTTCGTGAAAATAATATTTTATTGAAAATTTATTCTTTATTGACACTCAACACAAACAAATGCCCTTATTTGATATTATCAAATCCCCTGGGGTTCCCATTAGAATGACAACTCTCTTATAATCGTCCTGGGGCAAGAGCGGCTGCAAAGTGATTAGGGGTTTTGATCCATAATGAACGAAAGCATTTGAAATTACATAATTAATAGAATAAAAACATTTTGATAGAAAGAAAACTGCATAAAATGTAATTTTTTTTAATATAAACAATAAAATATAAAAATCATTCCTAATTAGCTGTCAACAGCTAAACAAAATTTATTTCTGTTTTAGACAACAACAAAAAATTTCATAAAAAATTTTAAATTTTCTAGAATCAAATCTTTAAAACAAATAACATGAAAACTAGTTATTCTATCTATTTCACTTAAAATGTTGGAATGCAAGTCAGTTGTGAGAACCTAATATTTGTCTCTTCCATTTAATTTAAATTGAACAAATTAGAAACAGAGACAATTTTTTTAAATAAATTACGACACTTCTTAATTATTCTTTATCATTTTGTAACGTTTCGTTTCGTTGAAAGAATTTGAAAAAAATATTTTTTAAATCCAATTCGATCTTAAATATTTACAGTTGTATGTGGCAAATATTTTATGGCTGATGAAGTAAATTAGCAATTAAATTATTAAGAATATGAATTTCAGAACGTCACAGACATTATAATTCCATCGAGATGCTTATGGTTTTCATAATCTCTCGCAATTTTAACTCTAAACCAAACCGTGCATTATTTTATTTGTTTCGGCTGTAGAGACCGCTACTGTTAGTTCAGAACTTTTTGAGTTTTCTGTTCTTTTGTTGCCATAACGAAATTCAGTGAACCACATGCTTCATAAAATGCCCATATTTTCCGCCCATGTTAAGACAAACGGAACGTTTTAAAATCGATGTTCTGTAAATCGCAACCGCTTGAAATATGGAGGTTTTAAGCCGCAGGTGTTTACTGAAGCGAACTTAACTATTTTGTTTACGGCGAAATTTTTAAAAATATAGCCAAAGAGGTTAAGCGTTTTGCGATTGTAAGATATCGAAATTTTGTATCGCTTTCGCATAACATTTCGCTTTTTACAAAAATTTGGCAACACTTAATAAAAAGTATGTAAACAAACATTTTAAAAAGGAAAGTTAAGCTTGTTGTTTGTGTTTTTAACCGGCTTCAAAAAAAAGAGGAGGTTATTAATTCGTGTGAATGTTGCTTTTTATGTTTGTGCCTGCAGAACTCAGTCATTTCTAAACCTATTTAAATTCTTTTTTGTAATTTGATAAATAATGCTTACAGATTGGTCCCGTTTTAAAAACAGTTAATAATATTAAAAATTAAAGGGTGTCCGCATACAACATACATGTTACTTAAGTATATTATGAACTGCAAAGGGCACCAGTTTACAATTAAAACAAAACTGCTTATTACTATAGCTGCCAATAGCAAAAAGTAATAAAAAACCCTAAAAATTAAAGGGTGTCCCCATAGGTGACGTAAATGGATTTATGTGTGCCTATCTTTTGAAACGTTTTAGACTATTACCGTTATAACGAAAAGCGTAAACATCCAAATTTAAAAATTAAAGGGTGTCATCATTGTTAATGTAATTTAATGTGGCCAAACTTTTGAAGTGTTATAGACAGCTGAAATTTAAAAACAAGCTGTAATGCTTAGTCTGCTATAACAACGACTTAAAAATTTGAATTTAGAAATTAAAGGGTGTCCCATATTTAAATTTAATTGACCTATGGGGCCCTGTCGTTTGAACCGTTATATAGAAACTTTTAAAAATTAAACAGAATGTCCACTAACTTGTCTGGTATATTAAAAGTATAAATATTTAAAATTATAAATTATAGGGTGTTACAATAGTTGCTGTTATTTGATGTATATAACCAAACTGTTCAAGAGTTGTAGACAGTTGATTGAAGTTTTGAAAGAACCTTTAGTGCTAAGTCCGCTGTAACAAGTAGCAAACTTGAAACTAGGTTTAAAGGGTGTCCCTATATCTGATATAATTTGAGCTATATGGTCCTATCTTTAAAACCGTTACAGACAAACTCTTGAAAATTAGACAGAATGTCCATTATCATATCAAATATTAGCACAAGTATAAATATTTATAATTAGAAATTAAAGGGTTCCCTAATGGTGGTAATTTGATGTATATGGTCAATCTTTAGAACAGTTATAGTAATAACGCTTAGAATTTAAACAAATTTTGTTTTACTGTGTCAGCAATAAAAAGTGTAAAAAAAAAGGGTGACCACATAATTGCTGCATTTTCTTGTTTAATCTGCATTCATATTTTATTCTACAACATGTAAAAAACCTGACGCAATCTTTCTCGAATATAATATAAATAATATCCTTAATAAATATGATTTTAAGTTTATCTGTTTTGAAGTAAGTTTTTTCTTTTTATTGCAAGAATTAGCATTGACTGCATCTGGACGGAGGTAAGAAAAAAAATATCGTTTATGGATATTTTTTTATTTCCGGCTTGTTTATCATTGGCTGAAACTGTCCCTTGGTCGATTTGCTATGTTGCATCATAAAATCTAATAAAATTTCAAACTGTCGTTGCCTTGTTTATAATTTGTTGGCTTTCATTTCCCTGAAAATAATAAAAAAATATAAAATTGCTTATAAGTACTTAAATGTTTTTTTTCCTTTGCGTTTACTCTTTCACTATCGCAAGATAATTGTGTTTTTCGAAGGAATTTGAAAGACGCTTTCACATTACAGAGTGGGGTGCTGCCAAATTTGAGAAATAAATAAGTGCTAAAACGCAATTAAAAGTACTTATCATTCGATTTCATACTATTTTTCTTTCGCATTGCATTAGACAGTAATCGCCCAAGTCTAGACTTAATGGATATCTTAAGGCTACAGAGTGGATCTACTACCCTCCTTACTTTTCATAATCTTTTGAGTAGTTGTGGTAATTTCTTCAAAAGGTTCTTTTCGACTCTATTTCACCGTTTAAAACGAACAGTTTCTTAGCTTCATTTTTTGTATATAAATAACAAACCTAAAGATAAACTTGAATGCTTTTTCGTCTGTTTATTTGTGTAATTTTCATTCACAAAAAAAAAAAAAAAAAAAAAAAAAAAACAATAATAATTATAATTTACGAAATTAAAAAAGCTAAAAACTTATAATTTAATGGGTCTTTAAAAAAGAATGAGCTTTAGAAAAATCTAAATTAAATTAAAAACCAATAAGAATGCTATATTCAGCCATGTCAAACCTGATATACCCTTCACCATTTATCTAAATCTAGTTTAGAGAATTAAAAAAGTAAAAAAAATATTATAAATAAATATTATAAAAATGCCATCGGCTATTAATGGGTTAAGCATTTTTAAAAATTTTTAGTATTTCCTTGAAGATCTCTTCAAAAGCTTTAAAATGATACCCATAATGTATTTTAAAATTTTTGAAAATTTCAGAGGCCCGTAACTTGAAAAAATATGGGCGAGTGCCAATTTTTTCACTTGATATTTTTTTTCTTATATTTTAACTCTCTATTGCTACATATATTTGATTGGAATTGCTTCATTGTTTCATATGATATAGAAAAGTTAGAGGTGGGCGTGGTGTTTTGCCCGCTGCGTCGAAGGACATGGACCGATCTTGCTAATTTTAACCGAAATAAATTTCTAGCTGATCTAGTGACTCGGCAAACTTGATTTCAACACTAACACGGACGGACAGACGGATAGACGGACATCGCCGAAAATGGATATTGTAGAAATTACAAACGGAATGACAAAATTAGTTATAACCCTTTTCCATTTTTTGTGATGAAGGGTATGAAACAAATAAATTAAAATAAACACAGATTAAAACATGTCACATTATTTTACACTTTTGTTGCAACTTAAATTGTTACACGTTTAAAAATGTTCTTAGATAACTGTAAATATGAACAAAACATCTAAATCTGAATTTTATCTGTAAATAAATTAAACGTCTATTTTGCTCATCTACATATTTACATACATACATATCTATATGTTTACATATTTATTTATTTATTTAGTTTAATACAATTTTAAAATAAATTTTCGTTCCTTTAATTTTTGTTATTATTATTGTTGTTGTTTTTGTCTTGACACTATTTATTTTGTAACTTTTTCGTTTGTTGCACTTGAAATTATTTTAAGTAGTTTTGTGTCGGTCGCGTGTAACTATTCTGTGTGAATCTATAAATGTAGTTGTGCAATTGAAAAATTTTTATTTTTGTCTGCTTTGTATTTTTGCATTTGTTGTTTTTAATTTGTTGTACTCAAACAATTTGAAAATATAAATAATAATAAAAATAAGAAACAATAAAAACAACAATAATAAATTTAAAAAACAACAACAAGTGCAAAATGTCAATTTGATGTCGGCCTCTTTTTAGGTGTGATCATGAAAATAGACAGACCCCAAAATGAAATAAAGCAGAGAAAAGAGGGCCATATTCGGCAGTGCCGTTCTTTTATCGCTGTGTTTTATTTGTCTTATTTTATTTTTATATAAAAATGGATTTCAATACAAATTAAAATTAGATTTTGTCATGAGAATGTTAGATTTTCTGGTAAATTTTGATTTCTTAGTCTCATTTTTTCCCTTTTATAAATTTAATTTTTTTTTTTTTTTTGTGTAAAATTTGGCTGCACTTTCGATTTTTACGAGGTTTAAAATAGAATTATTCCGTTTAATTTAACTAAAAATTACAGAAATATTTACAGAAAGATTTATTATTTTTTACCCAAATAACTTTATTTTTATTCTTCAGGATTCAATTAAGATATGAAATTTGTTTAAGTAACTGTTTAGTCCACGTCCACACTTTGCAACTTTTGATGCGCAACTCTTGAGTTTGTAGGTGAGAGAGAAAAGATGAATAGAAACGCTACACTGTTTCAAGTATTTGCAATTCTCTTTTGTTTTCTCATTCGTCTAAGTAATCAAGCACGAAATTGTAGAAACAAAATTTGAATGTCTGGACGGGGACTTACAGAAGTTTACCAAGAACTATTGTGTCACCTTAACACATATACAATTAGGTTGTGAACTGAACAGCTGTTAAACTATTTAAGAAATTTTTTACGTGTCTCAATACTATTGTTTTAAAACTGTTATACGTGATGGAAAGTGACTGTACGTGATAAAAAAGTTTATTCGTTAGAGTAAATGATAAACAAAATTTTATGACCATAAAAGGGAGTTATCTTAAAGGTAAACACATTTTAAGCTTTGCAAGGAAATTGTTTTAAAATGATCATGCGTGGCCGAGAGAGGGCGTAAGTGTGAATGACCAAAAAATCTTTGTATTTAAGTAAGTAACGAAAAATATTTCAGGGTATTAAGTGAAAGTTTTCTAAGAGATACCCACATTTTAAATGTTTTTAAAGGATTCTTATAAAAATGTCATGCGTGACAGAGCGTAAAAGTGCATGATCAAATAATTTTTTTTTTTTTTGAGAATAATAAAAAATAATTTAGCACCTTAAGAGGGAGTTTTCTAAAAGATAAAACATTTTAAGCATTTCTTAAAATAATTGATTTAAAATTAAAATGCGTGACAGAGAGGAGGACAGGCATGATCAAATAATCTGTTTGTGAAAGTGATTGATTAAAAATATTTTAGGACCTAAAGATAAAGTTTTCTAAAATATAAACACATTTTAATAGTTCCGAAAGAATTGTTCTAAAACTGTCATTTATGACACAGCATGGAAGTGCATGATGAAAAAAATTATTTGTGAGAGTGAGCAATAAAAAATAATTTAGCACCTTAAGAGGGAATTTTTCAAAATATAAAACATTTTAAGCATTTCTTAAAATAATTGATTTAAGATTAACATGCGTGACAGAGAGAGGACAGGCATGATCAAACAATCTGTTTGTGAAAGTGATTGATTAAAAATATTTTAGGACCTAAAGAGAAAGTTTTCTAAAATATAAACACATTTTAATAGTTCCGAAAGAATTGTTCTAAAACTGTCATGCATGACACAGCATTGAAGTGCATGATGAAATAATTTATTTGTGAATGTGAGTAATAAAAAATAATTTAGCACCTTAAAAGGGAAATTTTTAAAACATCAAACATTTTAAGCTTTTCTTAAAATAATTGATTTGGGATTAACATGCGTGACAGAGAGACGGCAGGCATGATCAAACAATCTGTTTGTGAAAGTGATTGATTAAAAATATTTTAGGACCTAAAGAGAAAGTTTTCTAAAATATAAACACATTTTAATAGTTCCGAAAGAATTGTTCTAAAACTGTCATGCATGACACAGCATTGAAGTCCATGATGAAATAATTTATTTGTGAATGTGAGTAATAAAAAATAATTTAGCACCTTAAGAGGGAAATTTTTAAAACATCAAACATTTTAAGCTTTTCTTAAAATAATTGATTTAGGATTAACATGCGTGACAGAGAGAGGGCAGGCATGATCAAATAATTTACTTTAGAAAGTAATTGATGTAAAGAATTTTAAGACCTTAAAAGGTAGTTTTTTTTTTTAAATATAAACACATTTTAATAGTTTCGAGAGAATTGTTCTAAAACTGTCATGCGTGACAGAGTGTGGGCGTGCATAAATAGAAAAAATCATTTGTGAAAGTGACTAATGAAACATTTTTTTGAAACCTTTAAAAGCAGTCAGACTAAATTTGAATCAGTCCAATAAATCGGCACAGCTGTTTGCCAAATAAATTTTGACCACAAAATAAAATTACTGGCACAAAATGCCTCTGTGGCGTCTAACGATTTTGAAGAAATATTTATATTCTTTATTTTATATAATAAATGAATTAAAATTTACTTTTTTTCGGCTTAGGTTCATTTTTTATTTTAATTTCTAAAAACTTTTTTCCAAAGAAAACAACAAAACGCCCGCATACATTTGTAAATAATTTTTCTTGTTAAAAATTTTTAGAAATTAAAAAATGAACCTAAGCCGAAAAAAGTAAATTTTAATTTAGAAATATTTATTTTTGAAAGCCATTTTTTTAGCTCGAATTCTGTTGAGATAAATATGACTTTTTTGCAGCAACAACTTGATACAATTTCCTCATTCTATTTCCACATTTTTTAAAATCTCTAAAATCAGCAAAAGTTCATATGAAATTCAAAACAACTGTTTAATTAAAATTAAAAAAAAATACGTATTTTGTTTTTAATGCAAAGAAAAAAAATGTGTTTTTGTTATTAAAAGCAACAGCAAAAAAAAAAACTTGTTTGTTTTGTAAACAAAACTGTAAATGTGTTTATTTTTGTTTTTAAAGAAAATTCTTTATAAAACTATTTAACAAAACGTGTTTAAACGTGTAACCTGAGACAGACAATCATTTTTAATTTTCTGCAGTATCAGTTGCAGTTGTTGTTGTTGATTTCTTGCTTTAAATAATTTAGCAATTATTACTTTTCTAGAAAAATAAAAATGAAACGACAAAATAAAGCAAATCAAAATCAAGACAAACTTTCGTTTGTTTTTTCTACGTCGTTTAAAGTAGTTTTCACCTGTAAAACCTTAAAGATTGAGGTAGCACGTTAAAGGCAATTAAATAATGAAATATATACACAACTTTCCGTAAATAATATAAATATATATATATAAGTATGTTTATACATATATCTGTATGTACATATTTAAAAATAAATTCAAGGCAGACTGAAAAGTTGTTTAGAAGCAAAAATATATTAAACTTAAGGAAAACTTCGAAACTTGTCAATTAATCGTATAAATCATAGACTTGTGTAGTTCATACACGAACTAGTTCATTTAAAGGATTCCATAGATTGAACTAAGTGAACTAGTTCATACTTTTATGTACATCTAGTTATTTTTAACTGTATTTAAACTACTAGAAAAGATGAACTAGAATCCATATCTGTGTTTCCCTGTTGAATTTTTCGGACATGGAGTTAGTACTGACACGCGTTTAAGTTTATTCGGTTTGGCAATGCTACGGTGTTGTTGCCAACATATTTTGAAAAGAACATTTGAACTAAAAGAGCTTGAAATAAAGAAAGCGTTTGAACTAAAAGTTGAAAATTTCGAACAACACGTCAACACAACATTTGAGCCAAAAGAAATTTGAACTAAAGAGAGCGTTTGAACTAAGATTTAAACTAGTTTATTTTCAAACTTTTAACTAAAGACAGCGATAACTTAATTGAAGTACACCAGAGCCCTGACTAGCGTCGTCCCGATTTGCCTCGTTTCGATTTTTGTGGCTTTTTAAAAACTAGAAAAAATCAATTTGCGTCGTTGCAATTTCAAGTTGCGTCGTTTTTACCCCGATGTACATGCTTTTTATTTCGATTTGTGTCGTTTTGCTTCCGATTTGCGTGGATAAAAACGGTTAAATTTTTTTGCGTCTTTTCGATTTGCGTCGCGTTTCTTTGGTCCCTATTAACGACTCATGTCGGGGCTCTAGTGTATATGGCACAAGTCTAGTATAAACCATAGACTATTGTGCGATTGCATTTCAACTATTTTGACAATATTTATTGAATTATTTTTCTATACATACGTATTTCGCTTAAGCCAGCTCATCAGGAAACTATCCAAATTTTTAGAAAAAGCCAGAAACATTTCCTTTAAGTATGAAAACTTCTAAAACTAAATGAGAGTTATTTTAGAAGCCCATACTAAAATGCTACCAATAAACAAACCTCGTTTTTATTTTTTCTTACATTCTCTTCTTAGGTTAGGTTGATTACATGCCGATTCTTAAGGCCGTGTCAGATAGAACTTTTTCGCTTTGCGTGACATTTCAAACTTTGAAAAAAAAGTGTAAAACGCAAGAGGTATGTCACAATAAAAACTTTGACAGCGCTTAATTATTGTTTGTTTACGTTAAAAGTGCATAGTAGTTTTTATATTTTCATTAAAATAATATTAAAAAATGTTATTGGAGGACATATTGGAATTGGTTCTAATCCTAATCTTAATGAATGAAGCATTTTTATATAACTACATGTATACATAAGAATATTAAAATAAACTATTTCCTATAGTTAAAATAATTTGTTACAAATTAATACTAGAAGCCTTTTTCAAAAATAATAAAGGAATAATATTTAATAAAAAAATTACATTTTAAAATACTTACCTCTTTTACTTTAGATTTTGCAAAAAATAATATACAAATGTATAGCAGCTAATTGTCAAAGCGCGCCAAAAGATGAGTGTTGACCAACTTTGCGCTTTGCTTTGCGTTAAAAGTGCTTTATGTGACATGTTTCATATAAGTTCATACATTTTATCTTAAATGTCAAAGCGAATTTGCAACGCAACGCAAAGCAAAAGTTTTATCTGACACGGCCTTTAAGGCAGACGTAAGACGTATTTAAAATAAAAACAACAGTTTGTTTTTTTTATTTCTCAAAAGAAAGAAAAAAAAATAGTTTGAATAAAAATCGGCATAAGAAATTATTATCATCTATCATTAAGCTTTTCTGTTCAAAAAAAGCTTTTTTTTCGATATTGTAAGTCTTGTTTAGCGTTATTGTCCCAACTTAATTTCATTATTTTTTTTATCATAATCATTAACTAACCAGCTTATTAAGTGCTACCAAGTCTTAGTAATTTTTATCACAAAAAACAGCCACCTGCAGAAATACAAACAAGAGTTGAAAAAAATGATATGGAAAAATTAGAGACAGGCGTGGTGTTTTGCGCTTTAGCTCGAAGGACATGGAACGATCTTGCTGATTTTCAATAGCTAAATTTTCAAAACTATGTGTGGCGTCTTTTACCAGTCAGATGATATATCTCTAATTAGAGATTTCTTAACATCTCATCTGTATTTATAAAATACAGGCCATTTCACCAACTCATCTGCCACAGCTAAACACAACAATTGTTTTCCTTTTTTAATCTAGTTTTCGAGAATGTATTCAACATTCAAAACTAATTATTTTGTGTTTATACTAATGTGGATGGTGAGAATTAAACCTATGATTCAAGGCAAATTCATAGCAAGTCTTTGCCTTAGCTTTAAAAGCAAACCACTCTTACAAAAGTCGTTTAAATTGTCAAACAGTTACAATAAAAATAAATTCAAGTTGACTCACACACGATGGCGGCTTTCCCATACCAGAACTCCACCACCACCGTGTTTTACTGTACCAACCAGATTTTGTTTATCGAGCTTGATTCCTGACTTCCGCCACACAATTTGACGACCTTTTATTCCAAATATGCAGAACTTACTTTCGTCTGAAAATAAAACCCATCTCCAAAACTGTGGTGGCTTATTTATGTAATTGTGAGCGAATTCAACGCGCTTCCTTCTGTTAACAACAGATATGAATGGCTTTCGTCTTGCAACTCTGCCATGATAGCCAGCTTTTTGTAGAACTCGCAGTTTCAGCGCAAATACTCTTTTAGAATGACTGGCTTACATTTTCCAAAAATCGATTAATTGCAAAGATGTAGTTCGAGGATTTACCTTCGCCATATTAATAACCTTGCGCTCTTGTCCTGCTGATAAAATTTTTGGACGACCAGACCGCGATTTTGGTGTTTAAACCTCTGTTTCTTTGAAGTTGTTTATCGCCCCCTGGACAGACGAATATGTTCTCCCAACAATTTGGCCAATTTTTCGAAAGCTTTTTTCGTTCTTTCCACCATTTAATAATTATTTTTCTCTCTGAAACTCTAATTTCTTTATTTTTGTTTTCCATGTTTTAAAATTTCTCTCACTTTTAAATAATAATATGCAAATTATCTCATTAAAACAATGAATTGTAACAAAAAAGAAGAGAAGCTGAACTAAAACAAGAATAAATCTTAAAAAAGTAACGGTACAGTTAAAACGAAACAAGTGAACGCAGACTTTTTGGTTGTTATACTCAAGCGTTGCCAGACTCAAGTTTCGTTATAAAACAAGAGAAGGGTACAATCTGGGAATTGACTCCCATTTTTAAGTTAAAATTTATTCGTTTTAATCTCATATTTATTGTAGTATTTTGTGTTAGTAAGAAATGTTGATGTTGTGAAAGCAGACTTTATTGGCTACGAGGGCTGCTCTATATATTTTTGGCCTAATGGTATTAATGCGAATATTTATAATCAAAAATGGTTTTATTGTTTTCCAAAGTATTCTCCTGCATGATTTATACACTTTTGCATGCGCTCAAACCAGTTGTCGAAGCACTTTTTCCACTCCGATTGAGACACCTCTAAAACATGGTTTTTGAACACTTCAACAGCTTCTTCTGGCGACGAAAATCGTTGACCACGCATTTTTTTCTTGATGTGCGGAAACAAGGGGAAGTCATTAGGAGCCAAGTCAGGACTGTACGGCGGATGACCCATTAGTTCGACGTTTTGGCCGGTCAAAAACGCTCTGGTTTGAGCCGAATTTCTCCGATGACTTCAGGCAAACAAATTGTATTGTACCAATCAGAAGTGACCGTCCTACATTGCTCAAGCGGAACAGTCGCCACATGACCAGTTTTGCCGAAGAAACAGGCGACCATTTGCTTCGAAGTGCTTCTTCCACGAACAACTTTTTTGCAACATTTCTTTGCACCAATCGACACGAGCCTTTTTTTGAGCGACTTTCAAATTGTGCGGGATCCAACGAGAACAAACCTTTTTTACGGCCAGGTGTTCATGCAGTATCGAATGTATCCTGGTGGAAGAAATGTCCAATGATGTCTCTATCTCTCGGTATGTCGCACAGCATCAATGTTCTCTGGCACAACAGCCGTCTTTGGACGACCTTCACGGAATTCGTCTTTGAGCGAGCTTCGCCATACAAAGATTTAAGTTCATCAATGCACTCTTGTCGTGATAATCCACGTCGAAAGTTGTGAAAAATGATGGCACGAAAATGTTCACGAGTTAATTCCATTTTTTGCTATATTAATTTTTTCAATTCACTGTAAACAACACAAATAATGGTCGTACGTCAAAACGTTTTGAGTACGATTATGCTTAAAAATGACAAACTTTCCAATGGAAATGTCAGATTGCACTTGGCAGCACTCAGTGTTGCTAGGCCAGAAATATATATATAGCAGACCTCGTAAGTGCGTACTTTATGGGGTCGGAAATGAATATTGTAGAAATTTCAAACGGAATGAAGCTGTTTCACCTTTGAAATTAAATAATTTAGAATTATATATTTACGAAAGCTACAAGATGGCAAAAAGTCTACAATAGCAAATCGTGAATTCCGCCATTATTTAATAATTTTTTAGTTCCAAATGTAATTGTGTAAATAAAGAAAATTTCCCCAGGGACATTTACAACCAGATAATTAATTGTGTATTTAGGAATAATGCAGCTGCATTCAGAATTAGGTTTCGTAGCTCGAATTCAAAATTTTAAATTCATTTTCAGACTGCTTTCTTAATTTTTTTTAGCAAATCGATTAATTTCAATAAATTGATTCTAGGTTTATACAGTTCTGTACGTAAATATGTTTAATAGCAAATTACTACATATATATTATTTATATATGTAAGTATGTATGTAATTGATGTAAGTATATGACGGATAGCTGATTGTATTAATGAACTTTTAACTTGGCAATTTCCAGATTATTATATTTTGTACGTTTTGGCGTTTGTATATACTTAAATATAAAAACAATAAGTAAATATGTATGCATGTATATATGTAAGTATGTATGAACACGAGAAAAAATTTAAAACGTAAATTGCACTTTTTCTTGTAACAATGCAGTTAACAAATTATTTACTTAAGATAAATTAAGACGAAAACAAAAGAAAGAATAAATTAAACTAAATATTTGTGTAAAAAGATTTTTATACACATACATTCAGATCTAATATGTATGTATGGATGTGTGTAAATAGATATGGCACATGTAGGGTTTTTTATATTAGTAATTTCATTTAATATTTCCCGACCCGGGACATTTTTAGCAAACTGTCAAAAACTATTGCTGAACAGAATGACAAAACTCACTTTGTTGTCGTTGTAAAATATGTTGCTCCAAGTTCAAATAAGTGCTCGTAAACTAAATAATGAGAAACGTCATAAGGACCAAAAAAACTATCGAGGAGGATTGTCCAACCAAATAAATAGATTAATAAGGATCATGGTAAGTAACCCTAAAAACTCATAACAGTTGCCACCATGAAAGGAAAGATTTATTCGTATCACTGACGTGCAGTTTGAATACCCAGTCTATGAAGTGAAACATGCGAGTAACAGTTAAGGCCATGATTTACTATTATAATCCATTAATTGTTTTTCTCCATTCAATAAGAGATAATTTTTTGAAATGAGAAGAAAAAAAAAACAATAAAATATCAAAATCATATGTTTTCAATCGACTTCAAAAAAAAAACGAGGTTATCAATTCGTGTGAATGTTGCTTTTTTAGGTTTTAACTTGCAGAAAACTCTGTCATTTCTGAACCGATTTGGAAATTTTTTTTGTAATTTGATAGATTATGCTTACAAATTGATCATCGTTTTAAAAGCAGTTTATAATTTAAAAAATTAAAGGGTGTCCCCATACAACATACTTGTTTTTTAAGTGTATTATGAGCCGTAAAGCGCACTTCTTTAAAATTAAAAGAAATGCGTATTACTATAGCACCCAATAGCAAAAAATAATACAAAAATAAATCTAAAAAATAAAGGGTGTCCCCATAGGTGACGTAAATTGACTTTCATGCGCCTATCTTCTGAATCGTTGTAAGCGAACGCTTGAAAAATAGACAGAATGTCCATAACTATATCAAGTATCATAACAAATATAAATATTTAAACTGAGAAATTAAAGGGTGTCCCAATACTTAATGTAATTTGATGAATGTGTCTAAACTTTTTAACTGTTATAGCCAGATAATTGAAATTTACATAGAACCTTTATTGCTAAGTCTGCCATAACAGCAAAAATAAAATTTGTATTTGGAAATTAAAGGGTGTCCCAATAGTTGATGTATGTGTTCAAACTTATGAAGCGTTACAGACATACAGCTGAAATTTACAAAGAACCTGTAATGCTAAGTCCACTATAACAAGTATAAAATTTAAATTTAGAAATTAAAGGGTGTTCCCACAATTAAAGTAAATTGACTATATGGCCCTATCGTTCGAACCGTTATATGCAAACAGTTGAAAATTAAACAGAATGTCCACTACTTTGCTGGTTTATTAAGAAGTATAAATATTTAAAATAAGAAATTAAAGGGTGTTACAATAGTTGCTGTTATTTGAGTATATGACCAAACTGTTGAATAGTTGATTGAAATTTTCACAAAACCTTTAGTGCTAAGTCTGCTATATCGTAACAAGTAGCAAACTTGAAACCAGAAATTAAAGGGTGTCCCTATAACTGATGTAATTTGACCTATATGGCCCTATCTTTGAAACCGTTACAGACAAACTCTTGAAAATTAGACAGATTATCCATTATCATATCAAGTCTAATAACAAGTAAAATTATTTAAAATTAGAAAATAAAGGGTGCCAGCAATAAAAAGTATAAACAATAAAGGATGACTACATAACTGCTAAATTTCCTTGTTTATTCTGCAATAATATTTTGTTCACGACATATAAAAAAACTTGACGCAATCTTTCTCGAATGTAATTAATGTACAATTACCGTCCTAGAGAAATATGATTTTAAATTTGTCTGTTTTGAAAGAATTATTAGCATTTTTTAAATCATTTTTTTAAAGCTTAACTTTACAAAGAAACATTTATATGGTCAGTTAAACACTATTTTTTACTTACATGATTACTAAATTGTCCTTCATATCTTAATAAATCCAACAAATTACCGTTATAGCAAAACCCCTACACATTTATAGTGACAAGAAAGTTTTGAGTGCAAATAAATATAAAAAAAATGACAGCAGAAAAAATTGATTTATTTACGTATTTATGAATGTATGTGTTAGATTTTGTTTAAACGTAAATAAAAAAGGGGAAAATGCAAATTTTGCATTTATATTTGATGTCTTGACTAGAAATATAAAAAAAACGAAAGTTAAAAGACAATGAAATTGCGTCTTAAAAATTTCACTGGGCAAATATTGATTCTGAGGCAAAGATTTATGTGAATTGTAAAATTTACGATTATTTTTAATATTTATTGAACTTAAAAACGCTGTAAAAATTATAATATAAAAAAACAAAAAACTTATTTGTGTAGATTCATTTAGAAAAAATATTAAAATTTAAAGAAGCGACAAATGTTTAATAAGAAATTAAGATTTATAATCTAATAAAAAAATTACGATACCAGGAAAACTTAAAATGTAAAATTCTAATTGTGTCGAAAATACCATCCCTGGTACAATAAATTGAGCCTGATACTCTGTTCAGTTTTTCATGCGGAATGCTGTCAAACTACATGCATAACAAAATTTGTATAAAAAAGTCATGAAATAATGTTGCAGAATTGGTACTCTGTTTTTACTGATGAAAAACATATGAAATGTTTCTGTTTTTCTTTCATAAATTATTTTTGCGGATTGTATTTTTTTCAGTGACAGTTTTTGTTTGTTTTTATTTTATATTTTAAAGCTATTGTAAAATAGTGCTTTTCTACTAATGAACTTTTTGTTTTTAATTAAGTATTTCATTTTTACTGAAACAAAAAAATTAATTGATAATTTTTACTGCACCGAAAATCAGTATTTTTGTCGTTTGTTTTTCTAACAGTAAAAAACACACATGCAATTTTTCACAGATTGTACGACTGAGTATGATAGTTAATCATGGCCTTAAACGTATCGAAAAGAATTTATAACAAATTATTAATAATATAATTTACAGTGTTGTGCGAAACAAAAGCAACAAAGTTTATAAATGTAAAAAAAAAACAAATTTATTTGGTATCAAAATGGTTTTACAAAAAAACAAAAAATCATAAGTACTTCACAATTATTTTTGCTTAAAACTAGATAAAAAATAAATTAATTTAATTTACGTCTTTACTAAAAAATCAAATTAAACTATTCAGATCTCTAAAAAAAAGATGTGCAAAACAAAAGCAACAAATTATTATTTTGTATACGATCCTTTTTTTCTAATGACTTCTGCACATCTGCGTGGCATAGATTCAATTAGATTATCGAGTACATTCTGTGGAATACGCTTCCACTCATCTTCTAGATATTGGAAGAGTTCGCTACGATTTTTAGATCGTTTTTCGAAAATACTCTTTCTTAGTATCCCAAAAAGGTTTTCAATGGGATTCTAGTCGGGCAATTGTGCCGGCCAATCGAGGACTTGAATCCCACTCGCTTCAATGAACTCCCTGACCAACCTCGATGTGTCTTCGGATCATTATCATGTTGAAACACCCATCGAAGAGGTATATTCCACTCAGCATAAGGAATCATGTTCGTTTCAAAAATTTCTTTATACATAAAACGGTCCATTGTACCATCAATTTTGTGAAACGGTCCAATTCCAATTGCTTAGAAGCATGTCCACACCATCACGCTGCCACCCCGTACTTAAAATTAATCTTACAATTCTGGGGTTCAAGCCGTTTGCTAGGCAATTGTCGTACTGTGGACATACCATCTGAGTTCATTAAGTTAAATTTTGATTCGTCGCTGAAAAGTACGGTTTCCAGTTTTTTAATGGCCCAGTTGAGGTGCCTTCTAGCAAAATTTAATCTTAATAAATAAAAGCACACAAAAGTATTAGTACTAATTCAAATAACAACAAATAAAATCAAGTAATTAGCTTAGTACCTTTTCTGAATATGTTTCCTGGTTAGCAATGGCCTTTTTGCTGGTCTGTAACTTTTTAAATGTTTTTCAATGACATGTCTACGAATTGTACTATCGTGCACTTTAAACTTATGAATTTTTACAACTTTATTAAAAGTGGCAAACGTTTTTTTTTTAATACGACATATACGAGGGCTGCTCTATATATTTCTGCCCTAATAGTGCAAGTGCGATTTTTTATAATCAAAAATGGTTTTATTGTTTTTCAAATTATTCTCCAGCATGATTTATACACTTTTGCATGCGCTCAAACCAGTTGTCGAAGCACTTTTTCCACTTCGATTAAGACACCTCTAAAACATGGTTTTTGAACACTTCAACAGCTTCTTCTGGCGACGAAAATCGTTGACCACTCATTTTTTTCTTGATGTGTGGAAACAAGAAATCATTAAGTGCCAAGTCAGGGCTGTACGGCGGATAACCCATTAATTCGACGTTTTGGCCGGTCAAAAACGCTCTGGTTTGAGCCGATGTGTGAGAGCTCGCATTGTCATGGTGAACAATAATTCGTCTTCTCTTTCTGGTTTTTCGAATTTCTCCGATGACTTCAGGCAAGCAAATTGTAGTGTACCCTTCAGAAGTGACCGTTCTACGTTGCTCAAGCGGAACAGTCGCCACATGACCAGTTTTGCCGAAGAAACAGGCGACCATTTGCTTTGAAGTGCTTCTTCCACGAACAACTTTCGTTGGATTTTGCTCGTCTTTGAAGACCCACACGGTCGATTGTTGTTTCGTTTCGGGCTCATACGCATAGATCCATGATTCGTCACCTGTGACGATCTTATAAACGTCTTTTAAAGCACCGCAATCGTATTTTTGCAACATTTCTTTGCACCAATCGACACGAGCCTTTTTTTGAGCGACTTTCAAATTGTGCGGGATCCAACGAGAACAAACCTTTTTTACGGCCAGGTGTTCATGGAGTATCGAATGTATGCTGGTTGAAGAAATGTCCAAGGATGTCTCTATCTCTCGGTATGTCGCATGTCGATCTTGCATTATGAGTTCACGAACGGCATCAATGTTCTCTGGTACAACAGCCGTTTTTGGACGACCTTCACGGAATTCGTCTTTGCGCGAGCTTCGGCCACGATTAAATTCATTATACCAATTTTTCACAGTGCTATAGGATGGTGCTTCATCGCCATACAAAGATTTAAGTTCATCAATGCACTCTTGTCGTGATAATCCACGTGGAAAGTTGTGAAAAATGATGGCACGAAAATGTTCCATTTTTTTCTATATTAATTTTTTCAAGTCACTGTAAACAACACAAATAATGGTCGTACGTCAAAACGTTTTGAGTACGATTATGCTTAAAAATGACATACTTTCCAATGGAAATGTCGGATTGCACTTGGCAGCACTCAGTGTTGCTAGGCCACAAATATATATAGCAGCCCTCGTATCTCTATCATCTCGCTCGGAAGTTTTTCGTGGTACCCTCCTAAATGAGTCACAGTAAGCTTTCTTGTCGATTTATATATTTTAAACAATCTGCAAATAATAGATCTATTAATGTTATACTTCCTAGCAACCGAAGCTTGCTTTTCTCCTTTTTCAAGATCTGTATTTATTTGAGATTTTAAGGTTTGGCAATATTTATCTCTGGCCATTCTAATAAGTTACACCAGTGCAATAAACGTAGAGAAACTAATTTAAAAATGATTTATAAAATATTTTAACCTCTAAGAACTAGTTTACATAAATATGTTTCGTAATTTTTGAAAAAAGAAATGTTTCGAAATGATTTTACAATTTGTTGCTTTTGCGTTTGAATGTTTTTGGTGGATTTTTTAAGATAGTTGCAAGTTTTGGACTACTAAAATTCTCTTTCATTACTCATCATGATAGTACACAAAAATATACAAACACTTATTTTTTTTTAATGAAAATTTGTATGAAATATTTCTGTTTTAAACTCAAATAAGAAGTTTGTTGCTTTTGTTTTGCACGACACTGTATGTAGATATTTTCAATAACGACCTTCCACTAGCTCCTTTTTTTTTTTTTTTTTGTTATTCTTTTTCGGTCAATAAAAAAACTTTCAATCCATGTTACTGTTTATATCGTTTAAGTTGCAATGACCTCTGTTCAATGTGTCTGAAAAGTATTGAAAAAAAATTGTAAACAAACCCAAAAAATTTGGGTTAACATCTTGCACACATATCAAGCAACTTATTGTAAAATAATAAATCATGAACATCATGAAAAAAAAAAATATACAAAAATCGTTTTAGATAATTTTGTGCCTCATAATTCAGTCAATTTGTTACAATACTTTAATGTTTAATGGATTTTGTTTTAATAATTTTAGCAAATTACAACAACAACAAATTATAGCAACAACAATAACCGGAATGGGCGAAGAAGCTAAAATCTATTTTTGTGGTTAATTGTAATACAAACATTTGGTAAATTTTATTTTTAAAATTGAAAAAACAAAGAAACTAGAAATATTAATGCTGCACAGTGGTTAGGACACTTTTTATTATGAAACTAATTCCATTAAAGATATTCAAATGAAAACTGATACTAAGACATTTGATGTGTTTTTGCATTGATATAAGAACTTCTGCTTTACTCTACTGTGTCTTTATAAAATCGCTAGAACTGTATTTATAAATAAATTTCAATGAATTTTTACTTTTATATGTATGTCTGACTATAAAAGAGGGATCATACGAATAGATCAAACGAGGCACCTAATGAAAACTAAAGGAGTGGTCCACAAAAGCCAAAGTTATACAATAAACCTCCAGTAGGGTCAGAAGAATTAAGGGCATTAATAAAGTCCCAAAAGGGACAAAGATTATCCTGCGTGTTATCTTTAGTTTGTTAAAGGTTCTTTTGCTTTGAGGGCGTTAAGAACGTTCAAATGCCTTGGGGTATCTAACAGACTTAAAGTTATCAGAAATAAGTCTATAAATACTACAATTTCTTATGTGATGAAATCAAAAATATTTAAATTAAACGAATAAGAAATCAAGTCTATTTTGATAGTACCAAATGAGAAATAAAATTCATAAATTATGGTTTTTGGTTCCGGTTTTATTGATTGTTTCTTTTAATGAATATTAAATTAAAATATTTTCGGTCACAGATTGACAACTCTTAAAATGTTTTTTGTACTTTTCAGAAGACAAAAACAAAAACGTTATTTCTCCGTTGCTAAAACGTGTTAGAAGTAAATAAAAAAAACCAAAATTAGCTGGTGATATTTATTGTGGGATGATGTAAAGAAAACAAAGCTTTTGAAATTATTTTTCATTCAATTAAAAAATTTAAATAAATAATAACCCGATTTGATCTTTTTGTTAGTTAAGTGTTGTCAACTTGTGACCGACGATATGTATGTAATATTAAGCCACTGTTCTCCTTAGCAGCAAGAGATGACGTTTCTAAACAGACTAAAATTATTTTCCAATCGACTTAAACTGATATAATCCATTGTAAATTACAGATTTTTTAGTTTTTTTACATTCAGTTGTGCAGGTAATTAACTGCAGTTTTTTGTTTTTTATTTGCAATAAAATATTATTTTGTTCGTAACTACTTGTTTTTTTTTTTTTGCAAATATTAAATACAATTTAAAACTTACAAATGTGCAATTTTGTATTTCTGAAAATTATCTGACGATTACGTGAAAAAATTATTATCTTGTATAGAAAAATATATACAAAATCTGAAATGACCTATGACTCACATTTACAGTCGAGCAGACACAAAAAAAGAAACTTCTAGTCGCAATATCTACGTTGTGAAGAAAGAAAAGAAAGTCAGATACCTTTTTTCTATTTTATCACAAAAATTCTTTAATCTTAAAATAACAAAAGAATATATTCGAAATCCTTTCACATTTTAGTATCACAGAGGCTGCTGTAGTTGAACTGGTGTAAGCACGTTGACTACAAACCTGGTTGCCCAGGGTTCAACCCCTGCGGTGTAAATACATATTCAGAATTTACATGAAAACTTGCAGTCTTCTTCGTCGGTACTTCATATAGCATATTCGCCGGCGAAGTAAAATAACTAACTCTCTATCTGTCTCCTTTCACCACCTGTATCATCTCTCATCTATCCCTTTCCTAAAAGAATGTAGCACGGTTACCAAAAAATAACTAAATAGGTAATAATGCCTGAAGTGCATTGTGACGCCTAGACGTCAGCACTATATAATTTTTACACGTGACATCTTTTCAAATGACATGAGCCATTTTGTTTTATTAGAAGGTAGTTCACTTTTAACCATGGACAGGTAGACATTGCAACAACGTCGCAATTTCGCTAGTTGGATTATTGAACAACGAACAAAAGATCCATTGTTTTCAAGCAAAATTTTGTTTAGTGACAAAGCTCATTTCAGAATGGATGGATTCGTCAATAAGGAAAACTGTCGTATCTGGGATGATGAAAATCCTCGTGTTATTCATGAAAAATCTCTACACCCACAAAAAGTTACTGTTTGGTGTGCATTTTGGGCAAATGGAATCATTGGGCCATTTTTCTTCGAAGATGATGCTGGAAATGCTGTTACTGTGAATGCTGAGGGATACCAATCAATGTTGAGAGACTTTTTATGGACACACTTGAATCATATTGATGTGTGTGACGTCTTTTTTCAGCAAGACGGTGCTACATGTCACACAACTCGAGAAAACATTACGCTTTTGCGATCAAATTTCCTGAACGTGTAATTTCACGAAATGCAGATTTCAATTGGCCTCCAAGGTCATGGGATCTAACACCATTAGATTTTTTGTGGGGTTTTTTGAAAAGTCGAGTGTATGCTAACAAGCCACAAACAATTAATGATCTAAAGAACAACATTCAAGTTGCAATTCGTGAAATAACGCCAGCAACATGTCGAAAAGTCATTGAAAATTTCGATATTCGGATTGATGTCTGCAGACGCAGTCATAGTGGACATTTGAATGATATTCTATTCCACTTATAATTGTAATGGATCATACTTTTAATAAAAACAAAAAAAAAACAGCTTGAAAAAATTGCAAATAGTTTGTGTTTTATTTCAAAGAAACATGTAGGCGCGTTTTTATGAGGACCCTTTATATTTGAATACAATACAAAGTTAGTACTTTGTTGCACTTCCTTTTTGATTTTCAACAGCCTTTAACTGGCTCGGCATGGATTCAACTAATATTTTGCAAACATCAGGCCTTATATTATTCCACTCTTTCTGCAGAGCAATTTTCAAGAGTTGGATTGATGTGTGTCCTGCATTCGTCCCACAAATACTCAATGACATTGAGGTCGGGGCTTTCTGCAGGGGTTTTGATCGCCCTCGAAAAGTTATACAACAACCAATTCTTTACATCATACGCTGAAAGCTTGGAATCATTGTCCTGGTAGAATTGGAGGTTACTTTCATTGCCTAGTTTTTTTTACGTTTTCAAACTGCCGGCTCCCGAAGCCGACTCCAAACCATTACCGAATCGCCGCCGTGTTTAACCGTTTTTCTTAAATTTTTTCTTTCATTCTCTTTATTTTGTTTGCGCCACACTTTTCATCACACCCAAATAAGTTTAATTTACTTTCGTCAGTAAACAATACCTAGATGCAGATAATTAAAACCATCAAATTGTTATTGTATTCCTACGTAAAGTGCTCCAAGAATCGGTTTTTCTTGCTTATTAGGTTCTTCTTCTGTGCAACTTGGTCATGAAAATTACTTTTTCGGAGAAGTCTTATGGTTTCAGGGTTCACCTTCGTCCTAGAAGCTTCTTAGACCATTGCAGTTAATTTTGGCGCAGAAATAAAGGAAACCACGCTCTCATCTTTGGAAGAAAGCTTCTCTGACCGGGCTCCACGTTCCTTATTTGCAGTTAAACTGTTTTCTTTATATCGATTGATAATATCATGAACTGTTGGCTTGGTTTTCTTGTCAAATTCGCTATTTCTCGTTCAGATTTTCTTTCTAAATGCAGATCAATTACTATTTTGAGTTCTTGCAAGCTGGACTGTTTAATATTACGCGGCATTTCACAAATAACTTTTATTGACTGTACGGACTGAATGATAAGGCAATAATAAACCATTATTTGAAAACAATTGGATAAAATAAAAAAATAACGGTATATTTAACGTTTTCATTGTGCAAAACATTTTTTGCTCGACTTTCAATGTGAGACAGAAAAGTTATTTGTCTCAGTTTTTTATTCACATACATTTTATAACGGATCTTTTTTATTATGTTTTTTTTTCTTGTGTTTTTAAAAAAAGAGAGTTTTTGTGATAAAATAATAAAAGTTAAATCTATTTTCTTTCATTAAAATATAAATAATGCTATCAGAAGTTTTCATCATGCGTCTGCCTATTCGAATGGAAATAATAATTTTTTGCGGTTTTCGGTGTCAAGTGCACATGGCGAAATAAATTATTAGGTAGTGGCAGTGGCGAATTTATTCATTTGTCCTTCATTCAGAAAATGTCAAACTTTAGTTAAAAAAATTTTCGCTAATTTTTTATATATGAAGTTTGACATTTTCTGCAACGGCGAAAATGAATGAAGTTCGCCACTGCCACCACCTGGTAAATTATTTCGCCATGGCACTACCCCTACCTCTTGACGATTATGACCAAAAACCATACAGCTCCTCACCTCCGTATACCTGTAGTAAGTTCACAAAAATAGTGACATACACACCCACCCATTCACAAATATTATTACGAAAATCGTAAAAAAATTTCAGAATTGAAATCTCCTAAAAAAATTCATTGAAATCAATTTTTTCACAATTAAGCAAAAAGATATAAATTCGCCGCTATTTGTTGATTTTCTCTAATATTAAAAAAAATAAAACCAATAATCAATAACTTGGCATGCATTTAGACACTCTTTGTTTGGTTAAACGTTACAAGCAGCACGTTGCACATTACGTCAGACAAGTAGTGAGTGAGTGCCAGCTGAAACCAAACCGAAAACAAAAAATATTTTTATTTTACACATCGGCCATTGCACAGAAAAACAACACGCGCTTAAGAAAACACAAATACATGTGTATGGATGGGTAAGTAAATATGTACGTATGTATGTATAAAGATATTGAAATAGTCAGTTGTATTCTGTAAACAAATCATATGTAAGTTTGCCCTTGACGATGTCCTTTTTGTTCTTAATATATTTGAAAAAATCTTTAGCGGACATATAAAAGCCGTTTGCAGACACAAAACGCAAATGTACAGAAATGAGTAAATGAGTTCATATTTGTTGAAATATTAAAAAAAAGAGAGAGAGAAGGATATTTTATATTATTTCCAACGTAGGAAGGAAGAAAACAAGAGTAAAAAATGTTTCTTCCATTTTTTTATATAATAACGTTGTATAACAGTATTATAACAGTTTTCCAGTATAAATTTAAAACAACTAAAAGTGGGCTCGTCTGCAATAACAACAATATATATTGATAAACATACATACATATAAAACCACTGTACCGGGTATAGTCATACATAATTACACACATACTTACATGCATTGATGACATATTAAGAAGCAAAAACGAAATGAATGTTAATAACAGTTTATTTATGGAAACAAGTTTAAAGGAATTCTACGTTAATGTAGAAGAGCAAATGTATGTATGTTTGTGTACTCAAATAGTAGATAGGCAAGTCATTCTCTTCATTCAGACAGCTGTGTGTAGGTGTGTCTTTTAATTGACCATGTATGTGTGGCTTGGTGTTTAATGAGTAAACTTGTTTGTTTTTTTTTCTTCTTCTTATTTATTTGCATTCTTGTTTTTGGAGGTAAAGTAAGGGGGCAAATCAGTCAATGTGACCCTGTCAGAATTCGAGGAGAAAACAAGTGATGCAAGATTTTGGAATTATTGTGAATCTGTTTATTTTGTTTTGTTTTTGTTCGCTTATTGTTGCTGTTATTAAAACACATGACTTTTAGTTGTTTTTCTTTTATTTGATTTTCTTTATTTTTCTTAATTTTTAATAAATAAATAGCTGATGTTAAAATATATATGTACATATGTATGTATGTAAGTATTTATGTATGTTTTATTTCATTAAATGGTATAAACTTTGGTCAGATTTATTTATTTATTTTTTTTTTTTTTGGCAAGACGGAGCTAAAGAGTATTATAACTCTGGGGTAAATATACATATAAAATTGTATGCATGTATATATTTAAGAAACGTACACATGCATACGTACATAAGCATGTACATGTGCATGGCCTTATGCACGTACGCAACGCTACCCACCTTAAAACACGGATTTATGAGTGTTGTAATTTAAGTCACAACAAAGTTTTTAGTTTTTAAAAATATGTAGGTATCTACTTTTAAATGATGAAATGATATGATGAAAAAAATTGTTAATACCCACCGTTGAAGCATAAAGGTATTTTCGTTATGTTAAAAGACTTAATGCATTAAAAAAAATTTATTAGAGGGTTTTAGTTATAATCGGATTTTTGATACCCTTCACCTTACAAGGAAGAAAAAGGGTAGATCGTAGTTCATCATTCCGTTTGATTTTTCTACAAATGTCCATTTCTGACCCCATAAAGTATATTTTTTTGATTTCTTATGCATAACAGAGGCGATTAAGCGATTTTCATCTGTTCGTCTTTGTTACTGTTGAAAACTACTTTGCCAAGGCAATAGATCAGCTAGAAAAAAAATACACCAGTCGATTAGATACAGTTTCCGAAGAGTTGCTTTTGAAAAGCAGTAAGATCGGTTTACGTCCCTCAAAGCAGTGGGCGGCTAAACACAAACATATCATTTGGAACAATAAAGTAACTCCTATTAAAAAAAAAAAAGCAAATTCCTATATGGAGCTTTAGAGAATTAAAAAATAAGAAAAAACACATCAAGTGAACAAATTGGCACTCGAGCATATTTTCCTCTGAAATTTTTATAAAAAAGTTCGATTGTCAATATGGGTATCATTTAAAAGCTTTTGAAATGATCTTTCAGGAAATACTAAAATTTTAAAAAATGCTTAACCCATTCAGAGCCAATGATATTTTTTTTTTTTTTTGTAAAATTATATTTCGTACCTAATTTTTTTTCTTCTTCACTCAACTACATTTACATATATGGTGAAGGGTATATAAGATTCGGCATAGTCATATACATATAGCACTCTTACTTGTTTAAAATTGAGATTAATTTTAAACTAAAATCAGTTAGAATAATTTTTATTTAGTACCATGGCGAAATAATACCAGGTGGTCTCGATAGCGAGTTCACTGATTTTCGCCGAAACGTTAAGTGTCAGACACCATATAAAAAAAATTGTACACAATTTTTTATGTATGGAGTTTGACATTTCAGGTTTTGGGCAAAATTAATGAATTCGCCATTGCGACCACCTGGTATTGATTCGCCTTGTTTAGTACTTTGTTTACCGTTTTTATTTAGTACTTTGTTTACCGTTTTTATATAGAAACTCAAACTTCGCAAAAATTGTCATACTTATTAATTAAAAATGGCAACAAATGGCAAACTAATGGTGCGTTTGAGCACTGTATTCTGTTTAGTATTTCGTGTTATCAAAATCCCATATAAAAAATTTGGAAAAAATAATTATGTGTGTGAAGATAAATTTCGAAATTTATTTCTCAGACACAAACCAATTGCGTTAACATAGCTATGCTAACAGGTTAACATAGCGCTGTAAAGCATATAAATCCTGGGGGTTATATATTCAAATTGGACCTGTGGCCACATTTTTGGATCAAATGGAACCGAACCAAAAGCAAAGAGCTGCCTGGGTAACTGCTTTTTAGCAAACAATGTAAAACAGCCTATATTTTATGAAATTATTAAGCTTTTCACATGTATAGTTTTTTCCTTTTTTTTTTTAAACAAGAAATGTATGTTCCAGGAGAACTGTAGGAGATGGGCGGATAAAAATTGATTGATTTTATAGAAATTATGCCCTTTCATGGTTCCTAGTACTTCATAACTATAGGAAATGGAATTTTGATAGAAATTTCTGAAATTTTTTAAAATTTCAAATTTGAAATTTCTTTAGAGGATGAACTCCAGGAAAACGGTAGGAGATGGGCGGATAAAAATTGATTGATTTTATAGAAATTATGCCCTTTTATGATTCCCAGTACTTCATAACTATAGGAAATTGAATTTTGATAGAAATTTCTGAAATTTTTTAAAATTTCAAATTTGAAATTTCTTTAGAGGATGAACTCCAGGAAAACGGTACGAGATGGGCGGATAAAAATTGATTGATTTTATAAAAATTATGCCCTTTTATGATTCCTAGTACTTCATAACTATAGAAAATGGAATTTTGATTTAATGCACATAGAAAAATCACAAAATCACCCCATAAAACTTGAAGAAGATTTTTGGAAGAAAACTACAGCAAAAGATAAAAAAAAAAAATTAGTCCAATGATAGCTTTTGAAAAAGTTTTAAGCCAATACACGTCTTGGCCTAGGATACTAAAAGAAAGCAGATACATACTTTTATTATTTCATAGTTTCTACCAAAATAAAAGTGTGCGCTACCCTCCAACTATTGATTTGTCAGAGTACAAAAGTTTAAACCGAGGCAAATGTATTTACAATAATGTCATAGATATATACTTGACTATTTTAGTTGGCCAAAGTAAAAAATTAGCTTACTCACTTTCCTCTGAAGAAGGCAAAATATTTTTTCATTCTAGTAATCGGATTTCGCTTCCATTAGAAATTATTAATAATTTTTCAGAAATTTCTATCAAAATTCAATTTTCTATAGTTACGAAGTACTAGGAATCATAAAAGGGCATAATTTCTATAAAATTAATCAATTTTTATCCGCCCATCTCCTACCGTTTTCCTGAAATTCATCCTCTAAAGAAATTTCAAATTTGAAATTTTAAAAAATTTCAGAAATTTCTATCAAAATTCCATTTCCTATAGTTATGAAGTACTAGGAACCACAAAAGGGCATAATTTCTATCAAATATATCAATTTTTATCCGCCCATCTCCTACAGTTCTCCTGGAACATACATTTCTTGTTTAAAAAAAAAAGGAAAAAACTTTACATGTGAAAAGCTTAATAATTTAATAAAATATAGGCTGTTTTACATTGTTCGCTGAAAAGCAGTAACCCAGGCAGCTCTTTGCTTTTTGTTCGGTTCCATTTGATCAAAAAATGTGGCCACAGGTCCAATTTGAATATATAACCCCCAGGATTTATATGCTTTACAGCGCTATGTTAACCTGTTAGCATAGCTATGTTAACGCAATTGGTTTGTGTCTGAGAAATAAATTTCGAAATTTATCTTCACACACATAAAATAAATAATAAAAAAAAAAAAAACAAGTAGGAGTGTTATATTTGTCTATGCCGAATCTTACATACCCTTTTTCATAACTATATTTACCATACTGCAGATTTTCCAATGAATAGTTTTAAATAAAGATGACATAAGAAATTCTTTCCTAGGGTTAGTGTTTTTGTCTCAACTTAGTAAATGAAAAGGTTTTTTTCTGTATCAGGTGAAACAAAAGTTGAATAAAAGATGCGCTTAAAACGAGTTTAGTAAGTAAAGCAACTCCAATATAAAAAAAATAAAAAAAGCAAATGATAGTCATATTGACAATCCAACTTTTTTCTGAAAATTTCAGAGGCCATTAACTCGAAAAATATGGGCGAGCATCATTATTTTCACTTGATGATTTTTTTCTTATTTTTTAAATCCCCATCGCCCCATATGTTTGCATTTTTTGATTGAAGTAACTTCATTGCTTCAAATGGTATGGAAAAATCAGAGGCAGGCGTGATGTTTTGCCCACTGCCTCGAAGGACGTGGACCGATCTCGCTGATTTTCAATAGTAAAACTTTCGAAACTTTGACCGATTGACGTATTTTAATTTTCTCCAGCTGGGGACGAAAATGGATATTACAGAAAGACAAACGTATTCATAATAACAAACCCAGGGGTGGTGAATCTGTAAAGTGCTCTGAAAGGCCCAAATTAAGTTGATGCATTGAAAATTTGTTTTGGTACTGCAAACAATATCTTTAATTCAGTATGAACAAGCTAAGCTGTGTTCGCAGTTCAGCACCACAATAAGCTAACTTGTTTTCTCAATAGATTTGATTCTTTGAGACCGGACGGATGGTAATTTTTAAAAGAATCACCCACAAAACTTATTATGAGAAAACCGCAAATGCTCAACTTTCCACATTTTATAAACCATTTCAATTTAAATTAACTGTTTTTGTTGTTTAATTGTACAATATTTGACCTTGAAATTCTAATA
Organism: Cistogaster globosa; assembly: GCA_937654795.1. NCBI lineage: Eukaryota > Metazoa > Arthropoda > Insecta > Diptera > Tachinidae > Cistogaster > Cistogaster globosa. Next base: position 117,360,111 of record OW569406.1, on the reverse strand, counting down.
GTTACGATTCTTCGAGATTGCATGGTTTTATTGCGTATTTGCAAGAAAAGATCCTAGAATTCATTTATTGTATTGAGAAAAAAATCTCGCATGCTATATTTTTATAGACAGCTGTAAGTCCATCCAAGCATTATTTGTAAATATGTAAGAAAAACAAGAATTTTTTTTGAATGTTCATAGATAAATCTTTTAAAAATTTAAGCCAAATTTTGGATCAAACTAAATGTGGGCATACTTGCATTTAAAAATAACGCACCTTCTTAAAAATTTTAGATGAAGAAGTTCCTTTGAAAAAGAGTGAGATACACGTTTTGTATATTTTGCATAAAAACTTGGTTATGAAAAGCATATTGGCAATTTTATTGGTAAAATAGTTTGCTTTTGTCAAAATGTTCCAAGTGTAGCTTGGTGGCCTTAAGTTATAGCCATAGCTCATTGGAAAGTGTAACGAAAGTTTGGGTGAAAGGCCTCCGGGATTATTCGACTGTTTCTTTTTTGGTTGAATACATATTCAACTTATATGTTGTTTAATGTTTAAATCTTTAAAATTAAATTCACATTAAAGAATAAAATATTGTGATCATACATTTACTTTCTCATCATTGGCCTCATATAAAGTTAATTCAACTCAAAAAATTTTTACCTTTTTCTAATTTTCTTTATTTTCCTCTGCCTTATCATTGTCTTGTTCTTCAGAAAAGCTTTCACTTCCCACGGGACATGTTTCTGTGGCCTGAGACTTATCGTTAACAACCAAATCATTTAACAACTTATCGAGTTGTAAACACTTCTGACGCGCTTTGTCAATTAATGAACGAACATTTTTCACATTGTTAATATATTCTTGTCCTTCTTTAAGAGAATCTTTAAGTATGTCTTCAATATTTTGGATAATTTCATGTTCATTGTTTTTGTGATGATAATCATAGTTATTTACACAAAATTTTGTGTCACGCTGAAGATCTTCCAATTTTTCCTGTAATGATTTCAAGTTTTCACTTACGAACGACATTATAACTTTAATTTTTAAAAATTATACAAATAAAAAAACAAATTAAATACAAAAACATAAAATATTAAAAGTTCCAAAATCCCTCCAAATTCCAAATAGTTTAAAAAGTACTGCCAAGTTTAATAAAAATAATGTTTTTTGTATTTACACTTGGCAACTGGAAAACTAAAACAGTGCTGATAACTACTACAAAACATTTTTTTTGGTTTAAAAATATTTTATACGTTTGACTGTTATCTTCCGAAATATCTTATTATATTTTGACAGCAATTATTTACTTCAAATAATATAAATATAAAAATTTTAGTTATCTGTGATTAAGATATCAGTTTCCTTACGGAGTCAGCAGTACTCTTGTAGTTTGCAATAACCCATTTATATGAGAAGTTCTTAAGCTAGTTTAAAGTTTTAATCTTGCTTTTAACCGCATTTCGTATATTATTATTTATAAACATCATGTTTATGTTCATTGAAATCAAATGAGGTAAAGTAAATCAAAAGCTGATAAATTTTTGCTTATAATTTTTCTTAGCTGTTATATGCACTTGATATTATTTGGCGTGCATTGAAAGGCAAATGAATCAAAACCGATTAAATTTGTCGTTTTTTATATGGACAAAACCACATGTTGCCATTAAAAGTCATAACTCACGAATGCGTAGACCGACTTTGCGTTAAATTCAAATAAATCTTCTACGCGACTATACGATTAAACCCTAAAAAAATGAATTGAATTCGTTTTGACCACTCAACAACAATTTTAAATATATATAGATTGTATAAGATTAAAAATAATTGTTTGAGAAATCTCATACGAACTAAAAACGATCGCTGATAGAGTGGTTTCATATTTATTCTCGTTTTGAAACTAGAAATGAAGAAAACAAAATGTATCCTTTTTTCAACTGCTATTCAATTATATCAAATTATACCTCCTTCGTGTTGAAACGCTTAAGAATTTGTTGTGTTATATTTCATTAAATGATTTTAATTCTCATTCAATCAATTTTGTATCAATAAGAATGTGTCTACAGTTTATAAGCAAAATTTATATAAAAACGTCTGATAAGCAATGTAAGCTGTATGGAAAGTTCGATATTGATACGATATGATAAAATAAATTGTTTGGAGGGTCTCAATGACATTTAAAGTTAATTTTTAAGATTCTGTAATATAAAAATATATAAATTTTATTTACTTGTACATGACCAATAGCTTAGACAATTCTCGTATTAAATTCTTGTAATATCAATGAACTTTATAATAAGTATAATAGTGCTTAAAGTTTATAATAAATCTTTGTGTAAACCGACTAATCCTGCAGCTACACGTTCAAGTTTTACTTCCAAATTTTTACACATACTGCTTGTTAAAATTCATTTGATTTGACAGCTGTGACGTAAGCTGCATGGAACTTGAAAGCAATTTTATTATCAAAGTGGCAAAAACTTGTGTCAGCAAAATATTTGTTAAGGTAAACAAGAAGAATGGTTTAAAAGAATTGTAATCAAATGATTTCTTAATGTAAATTGAAACACTCAACTTGAAAGAAAAATTTAAAGGCAGTTTAATTAAATTTTTAAAAGTAGGAGTATATTGGTAAAAAAGTGTGAATGCATTAAAACTTGAAAGGCCAAACTTGATCGTGTAACCTCCAAGTAATAAAACTATGGAAAATTTCAAAATCGCTGGAATAGCTACATGATTTAACATTTTCAATAACAAATTTGGCATTACACAACACTTAGAATTCCAATCAATAGCGGAAGAAAATGCATTAGAACATCAAAGAGAAGACTCTGGAATTTGTTCGATTAGCTCGCAATAATTTAAAAAAATTGTGAATTTCACCAACCTAAACGCTTTAAATACATAGTGGAATTTCTTGAAAGAAAATTTTAATAAAAATAATCAACGAAAAATTACTTTAGTATTATTAAGTAAACATATTCTATATATTTCTTTGAAAAAGCAACATGGCTGCTCCGTTTAATTTAGAGGATTTGGCTAAATTGAAATCGTTTGTGGACTTTGTTGCTGCAAATCCTGCAATTTTAAATATGCCACAATTAGGTTTCTTTAAAAAACTCATTGAACAGTTTGGCGGTACAGTCCCTGAGGGTACTTTCCAAATGCCGGCCGGAGCGTAAGTTTTACATTTGCTTGACATTTTAAGGCCTTCTTTTTTCCAGTTGACATGTTGATGGGTGTGTGTTATATTAATTGATTTTATTTTTTTTTTATTTAGAAAATGCCCATTTGGTGGTGACGTAAAATCTGAAAGTAAGTCTACACCTTCTCCTGCTGCCGCCGAGGAAGATGACGAAATACCTGAAATGGAAGCTGAATCAGAGGAGTCTGAAATTGAATTAGACATGGAAGGTAAGTTGTAATTAATTTTTAATTAAACTTGTGGATATTTGAAGCAAATCTAGTTAAGTAAAACTACCCGAACCTACAAAAATTGTATAAAGAGTGATCGAAAACTAAAAAATCAGAAAAAGGAAAGTACATAAATTGGCAGTCGCTTATTCTTTCAGATTGTTTGTTGGCCTCTTATCTTTATATAGAAGACAAAGATTGTGCACTATTTTTTTTTTAACCTTCAATATTGATATCTTTCCGAAGCTTTTGGAGTTATTTTTCATGATGTGTTAAAATTTGCTAAGAATTTGTTAACCCATTGAGAGTCGACACATTAAAATTTTTTTTAATTTTTGTCCAGATTTTTCTTTCTTTTTCTTTTTACCTTCGGCCTGGTCAGTGATTTTCACCTTTATGGTGTCGGCTCTCAATGGGTTAACAAATATTAGAAAAAATTTACTAGTTGGAAGATATCTTTTAATTGACTCCAATATTGACTTAACACGTTCAAAAATGTATTGCACAATCTCAGTTATCTATGAAAGTTTAGTTCATAGGCCGGCAACTTGAAAATGCAGGCGACAGCAAATTTTTATTCTTTACAATAATTTTATATTTTTCAATTTTCTATCACCCTGAATACTTGTTTTCTGATTGGAACAGTTTTGCTAATTTAAATTTTATCTAAAAATTCCTTTACTGACATTGTTTTAGCCATAAAAGTTCTATTTTTATTGTAAATTTATAACTCTTAAGAAAATTTATTTGTCATAATCGAAGACATTATTACTTATTCATTTCACTGATAACTTATTCGATTCGTTTAAAGCAGCAGGCAACAATGCGGGGTTTAAACGAAAGTTTTAAAACCCTATTTGCCCAAGTTAGACCTTTGAATGTTAGTCTAAGTTTGTTGATTTAATGTGGCGATATAGGTATCTGCTTCAATCAGTTTATTGTTATTGTACGTCTTCAAATTTAGGATTGCACGGTTCTTAGCAATTAAATAGAGTCTGGACCACCCAGTTCACTTGGAAATATTTTCCTGTTAAAATTTGTTGGATCTTTATTTTAAATAACTTTAGAAATTTTGTTATTGTAGAATTTTAATTACTCATTTGTATTCTGGCATCAAATTTTTTCTGCAAATTAATGTGAAAACACAAAAAAAAAAAGAAAAAAAATTGAGAACCAAAAGCAAATTTTATACTCATGTGAAATCCAGAATCCATGTGCTTTCAAATTATTGCAGACGCCAGAATACGTACGATCATCTTATTTGTTAACTTTTCAATTATATTTCCGAATTCTTAAATTTTCTTCAGAGTTTTATAGTTTTTAGATTTTCATTTGTTTCAATAACTTTGAACAGAATTGAAAAATTAAATTAAAAGTCCTAATACACATTCTGCTGCATGAATTATTGTAAGATCTAAATGATTACAAGTTTTAGTAACTTGAACAGCAGCTTTGAGTTGATTTGAGAGCATGTTTTTTCAGTTTTTAAAAATTTTCTATCACCTGAAAATTTTTTTTGAGGTTCTTAGTTATTTAATTTTAGTAGAAACCTTTTTAAATAAAATAAAATAAAATCACTTATTTATTTGATGAAAAAAAAAATTGTGTGTTGAATTTATATAATAAAATTGTAACAAAAATCGCCATTTAGTCGTTTACACGCCTCTAAACAATTTTACAAGTTTTTACTCACGTAATCGAAAAATAAACCTTTAACGATTTATCATAAATATTCCTTTTGCATGATGTAAATTGTGAAATTAGTTTGCTCGGGCAAGTATTATCCTGCCACACATAAATTTGGGTTGTATTATTTTCTTTTGAATTTGTATAACGTAAGCAACACTCCTACGAATTTTCCTCTAAATAATTTAGTAGACGTATTAACGATATTTTACTATTAATGTAATTGTGAAAAAGAAAAAAAAATATTTTCAATAGCAAAATTTACTTTAAATCTAAATAAAGAATTAAATATTTTTCTTTAATTAATTTTTTTTATAAAAAATTTCATAAGAAAGTGTCTCTTCCATGATCAGTTTAATGATGTCAAACGAAGTAAAAAAAAAAAAAAACAAACAGTTTACCAAGATTACGTAACACTATTTTATAAACATAATAAAAATAAAAACAAATTAAAACTTGCAAATGTAAATATCTCCGAAATTTTGATAATGTGCTTTTTGCCATATGATTGCAGCCAACAACACGATTGTATTAGAACCAAACATTCTATATCTGGATGAGAAGCCGCCAAAAATTGCTAAAATAAAAAAAGTTACCAACATTAATGATAGAACAAATAAAAAGGCTGGAAGTAAAATAAAAACTAAAGAAAAATTATCCAGAAAACGAACTGCCAAATTAAAGCAAAATTTTATAATTAAAAATGAATTGAATTTAACCGAGGAGAAGAGCGAAGATAAAACTGAAAATAATGATCCCGATGATCCTCTATACACAGCAAAATTGGAAATTAAATGTGAACTCGAGGATGAGATTCAAAATGAAGGAGAATTTGATGAACAAGAAAAGAATGAACATGAGCCAGACCATGATTACAGTTATGAATGTAAAATGATGGTGGAGAGTAAATTAGAAAAAGTTATTGATGATAAAAACAATAATCTTGAGGATGATGATGATGATGACGTGGATGAGGATGAGGATGATGAATTTGAGGATAATGATGAAAGTGAATACGAAGAAGATGAACCTTTAATTTTGCTCACACGTCGCAAAGGAAGACCACGAAAAAAATTACTGCCAGAGCTAGATGATGAAAAGATAAAAAGTCCACGTAATGTTGTATGTCGGCAAATATGTAAGCAAAGGTGCACTGAAAAATTTAGCGAAGAACAGCGCACGAGTATTTGTGACTATTTCTGGAACCTAAGTAAAGACGATAGATTGGCTTTTATACGAAAGCATACAAGAGCAAGACGTTTAACACGCATGAAACGGGTAAATGCCAGCAGAAGTCGTGGCAATAACTGTTGTTATTATCTTAAAAATTATAAAATTGGAATTGATGAAAAGATTCCAACACTTAGTAGCGATCTGATAAGAGTTTGTCGCAAATTCTTTGAGGCTACACTTTGTACTACAAATCATTATATCAAAAAAGCCAATGATGGTTCCATAATGGAAATCGAAAAGGATTTACTTTTGCTGCATGAAATAAAATTGGCAAAAGAAAAGGAAAAATGCAAAGAGCCAAGACAAATTTTAGATCCAGAGACGGGCAATTTAATCACATTGGATCCGAAAATAAAACAAAATCAAAAACCTAAAACGTCTCAAGATAAAAATACAGCCAAGAAACGGGTACGCCGTAAACCTGGAGATCCGGAGCCAGAACACTTTCCAAAGCCCATCAAATGTGCTCAGCGTTGCATACACAAGTGTCATACAAAATTCACCGAAGAAGAACGAAAACAAATTTGTGACTTTTTCTGGTCGATGGATTACAAAAGGCGCAAAGATTTCATTTTGGCCAACTTGGAAATAAAAGACATTGAAACAGAAACGACACCAGATTTTCGTAAAACAAATCGCCCGCCCAGAGCATATCAATCCCGGTTTTATATGCGCTCAGGTGGAGCACGTGGCGTAAAATTAAGAGTTTGTAAAGACTTTTATGCCAAAACTCTTTGCATAAATCGTTATTTCATTAAAAACGCCATTGAGTTTGCCGACAAAACAACCGGCTACTACACCGGAACCGATAGGCGAGGCGTTCATGGTGCTCCCAATAAAATATCAGATGAACGCAAACAGACTGTATTAGATCACATCGAATCGTATCCATATTGGATACCAAACAAGAAAAGCAAAACAAAATATTTGCATCATTCACTGACCATTAAGAAAATGTATGAAGCGTACAAAGAGAAATGTTTGGCCGAAAAAATCGATTATGTTTCTACTCACTATTATTATAAAGTGTTTCATGCTCATTTCCATGTCTTTTTCCTCGCCAATCCAAATCCGAAAAAAGGTGGAGGCTTTCTAAAAGCAAATCCTAACATCTCACATTATACGGGTGAGGAAGCTGGAGGATGTTGGATTGATAGCAAAGGAAATAAGCTTGACTTGCGTGCAATTAATCCGGCATTCACTTTGGATGCCCAACAAAAAAACTTATTGTCCAGTAATTCAAGAAATTCATCTTTGGTACCCAATCCTTTTGCATCTGGATCTGCTGCACAAGCATTAAATGTGGCTCATTCTACTTCTGTTTTACCTTTAAAATCTATTGTCAATCAGCAACCATCTCTGGTCAGATCTGATTTAAATCCTATCGCTTACGGAAATGTTCCTCCGGACAGTGTAAATGTATTTAGAATGCTATAGCTTTAATTTGTTTCTTTGTAAAATAATAAAACACAAGAAGGAAACATTTCTAGCTTTAGAATTTTATGAATGTAAGGAAATTCTATATTTTTACAGGGGGAAAACTTAAAAAATTGAGGTTAAGTTTTTTTCTTTTTTAATTCAAACACAATGTTCGGATTTCAGTGGCGTCTCTTGCAAAATAAATCGGCAATCAGTTTTAAATAATTTTTATAAGAAAAGGCAAAAACAAAAAACTGTCACTCAGTCACCATTTTGGAATTTTGATAATAAACTCTTTAACTGCCATGTGCTTGCAACCAATAACAGACAACTAATCTTGAAAATAATTAACTATCTCTCGAGCAAATGCCAGTTGAAAATGTTTTAAAACGAAAGTCAATAAGAAGAAAATTATAAAACCAAAAAGGAATTAAAAAAAATTATTTCGAAGGCACAAAAATATTTCGGACAAGAAAAAAAGTTCACGATTACAAGAAATGCGTACCACTCCAATATTTGGCTGACAAATATCAGAAACATTGTAGCCGAGCAACTAGTGCATCAGTTTCAAAATTGATGCTTTATTTTGCAACTTTGTATAGATACAAGATCTAAACACCGCAGCTAAACTGTATACAAACTTTGTATTAATACATTTTGCAAGTCAGCCAATTTGTAATGCCAGAATTTTATAAAACTAATAGCCCAACTCGTACCTATCAATCAAAATTCTACCTACGATCAGATCTTGTAGCAAAAAAAAAAAATTGCAAACATTTCATGGTGGTTGCATTGGGTTTGGATGCCTGTCAAAATAACAGGTGCTCACACAGGCACCGATAAACGAACAACTTATTCCGTTCACAATGAAATTTTTGAGGAACGTAGACAAATCATAATGGCTGAGATTAACCCTCTAGAACCCAAAAGGAAAAAAATTTGGGTACTAGAGGGTTAAATAGTATCCCTGCTGTAAACTAAATGAACAAAGTTAAATCATACCTGCACTATGAACTCTCTTTGATGAAGATGTACTTGGCCGATGGGAAAAACTTCTTTAATGTCCATTAGTGATGCAACTGAAAATTTAACCATCCTGTCCTGTAAAATCAACCACTATCGCTAGCTTGCGTTGTATTCAGATGTAAGTATCAAACTGAATACAACGCAAGCTAGCGATAGTCAACCATGATACTGCTTTAACATCGGTAATTGGCCATGTTGGCCCACAGAATAACAACTTTTAGCATCATTGATTGGCGGTACTGTGCTCTTTCTCTTTGGTGGAGACTAATCTGAAACCGCGCGATTAGGCTTAAACCGCATTAAAATAGTCATTTCTCGAAGGGCCCGACTTCAGGGGAGTTACTCTAAATTTCGATTCAAAGCGAAAATCATTTTAATTTCTATAGCTTATACATTGTGTTTCGAAAGTGTTTCCAAACTTCGAAAGTTCATAACATGCACTTTCTTGTACCTGCCAAACCCTGGCGACTGGTGCTAAAACGTTCTGAAAAAAGACATGTAAAAATTAGCTTGAGGTGTTGGTGTGCAAGTTTAATAATTAAATAAATCGGATTTGTTCCGCCAGTAAATATTATAAAACAGCCAGTGACGACGGTCTTCACCGAAAGGTTTAACAACAAATTTAATTATATTTAACACTACCTGTGGTAGATTAATACTAAGAATGCCGAAGACTGATGTAGCGACTCCTGTCATAAACTCATATCATAAAAATTATTTTTTTCTCTACAAAATTAAAAATAAATGAATTTTAAAATCTAGTTTAAAATTGCCTATTTGGTTCTATTAAAAAATTTTTAATTCAAAATTAGTTTTCATCGCGTGGAAAGATCTTAAACAAAAAGGTACGAGGGCTGCTCTATATGTTTCTGGCCTAATAGTGAAAATGCGAATATTTATAATAAAAAATGGTTTTATTGTTTTTCGAAGTATTCTCCAGCATGATTTATACACTTTTGCATGCGCTCAAACCAGTTGTCGACGCACTTTTTCCACTCCGATTGAGACACCTCTAAAACATGGTTTTCGAACACGTCAACAGCTTCTTCTGGCGACGAAAATCGTTGACCACGCATTTTTTTCTTGATGTGCGGAAACAAGAAGAAGTCATTAGGTGCCAAGTCAGGGCTGTACGGCGGATGATCTATTAATTCGACGTTTTGGCCGGTCAAAAACGCTCTGGTTTGAGCCGATGTGTGAGAGCTCGCATTGTAATGGTGAACAATGATTCGTCTTGCTGGTTTTTCAAATTTCTCCGATGACTTCAGGCAAACAAATTGTAGTGTACCACTCAGAAGTGACCGTCCTACGTTGCTCAAGCGGAACAGAGTCGCCACATGACCAGTTTTGCCTAAGAAACAGGCGACCATTTGATTCGAAGTGCTTCTTCCACGAACATCTTTCGTTGGATTTTGCTCGTCTTTGAAGACCCACATGGTCGATTGTTGTTTCGTTTCGGGCTCATACGCATAGATCCATGATTCGTCACCTGTGACGATCTTATAAACGTCTTTTGAAGCACCGCAATCGTATTTTTGCAACATTTCTTTGCACCAATCGACACGAGCCTTTTTTTGAGCGACTTTCAAATTGTGCGGGATCCAACGAGAACAAACCTTTTTTACGGCCAGGTGTTCATGCAGTATCGAATGTATGCTGGTGAAAGAAATGTCCAATGATGTCTCTATCTCTCGGTATGTCGCGTGTCGATCTTGCATCAATGTCGCACGGCATCAATGTTCTCTAGACGATCTTCACGGAATTCGTCTTTGCGCGAGCTTCGGCCACGATTAAATTCATTATACCAATTTTTCACAGTGCTATAGGATGGTGCTTCATCGCCATACAAAGATTTAAGTTCATCAATGCACTCTTGTCGTGATAATCCACGTCGAATGTTGTGAAAAATGATGGCACGAAAATGTTCACGAGTTAATTCCATTTTTTCTACATTAATTTTTTCAAGTCACTGTAAACAACAAAAATAATGGTCGTACGTCAAAACGTTTTGAGTACGATTTTGCTTAAAAATGACAAACTTTCCAATGGAAATGTCAGATTGCACTTGGCAGCACTCAGTGTTGCCAGGCCAGAAATATATATAGCAGCCCTCGTATTTTTTAAGATTTTCTTTGTGAACATTTGACCTTCCGATTCAAATCGAATAAATCTTTGCTGAACCATTTTTAGAAATATCTCTAGAGAAGTTGTGTAAAGGTAAAAAAACTCAACAGGAAGTTTTTCTATCGTTTATTGTCCGCTAATTTATCCCTTCATTGTTCTGATGCAAAATTTCATCTGTAGTAATTTTTTGTTTTCGTTTAATTGATCCATAAAATACGAATTTTATATACGAACTGAAGTTCTTTTTTTTCCAACCCAACAATACTTTTTCATGTGTTCCAACAATAAATACTGTCACATGTTGAAAAAAAAAAATAAATAAAAATAAAAAAAAAACAATATGACTAAACTAAGAAAAATGCAATTAGCCGAATTTTGATAATGTGCTTTTTGCTTGCCATATGTTTGCAGCGAACAACAGCCAACCGCTTTTAGAACCCAATGTTTTTTATATTGAAGATAAACCACCGAAGATTGTCGTCAATAAACAAACGTCAACGAAAAGAAAAAAGTCAATTAGAAAAGGCGTTAAAAAAAGTATCATTTCAAGGACAAGAACAAGTGATGGAATAAAACTAAATAAGAAACAAATAAAATGCAATATTAAAAAGGAAAAGCAAATCGCTTTAAGTAAACATGAGAAGCATGAAAAAATAGAAACAACAGATCCAAATGATCCTCTTTTCACACCTCAAATGGTTGTCAAATGTGAATTGAATGAAGAAAGAATTGAAGAGAAAACGCAAGTTTTTTACGAATCAGATGATATCGATAACGATGATTATTGCTTGGAGGAAAAACATAAACAAACCGAGAATGATGATGATGATGATGATTATGAAGAATACAAACCGACAAGTGAAAAGGAGGTGATGCACGTTAAAAATCACTCAGAATTTGAAGGATCATCCCATGAAGAATACGAAAATGATGAGGATGAAGATGACGAACCGCTTATATTATTAACCCAAACGTCAGCTGGTGAAAAAACTAAGAAGAAGAAGAAGAAATATCCTCGTTTACATAATTGTCTGGAGACTTGCAAACACAAATGCACTACAAAGTATGCCAAACGGCAAAGAATTGACATTTTTGAATACTACTGGCATCTGAGCAGAGAGGATAAAGTGACTTTTATACGAAAACACATACGCAAGCCGGTCTTAACACGAATACGCAATAAAAAACGTGGCAATAATTGTTGCTATTTCTTAAAATACTATAAAATGGATGAAGCTGCTGCCAGCAAAAATACAGACAATGAAGATTTAACAAAAGTATGTCGTAAGTTTTTCGAGGGCACATTGGGTATTTCGAATCGAGAAATCAAAGAAGCCATTGAGGGCTACGAATTGCAACAGGAGAAATTCGTACGCCCTTTGAGAGAAACAGTCAAGGAAGAACAAGATAGAAGACTGGCAGACAAGAGCCAAAATAAACCACAACAAAGACCTCAACAATTTCTCGATCCAGAAACTGGAAATCTAACAGATACTAAACCTAAGAAAAGAACTAAACGGCGAAAGCCTGGAGAACCAGAACCTGAACGTTTTCCACGACCCATTAATTGTGCCATACGATGTACATTTAAGTGCCATCAGAATTTCAGCGAAAATGAACGAAAACAAATCTGTGATATATTTTGGTCATTGGATTTCAAGAGACGCAAGGACTTTATATTGGCACGCATAGAAACGAAGGATGTAGAGACACCAACAACACCCGAGTTTCGTAAAACGAATCGTCCGACGCGTGCATATCAGACAAGATTCTATTTACGTTCAGGTCTCAATAGCGAAAATAAAAGAGTGTGTAAACATTTCATGATGAACACGCTGTGTATTAATCGCAAGTTCATTGAAAATGCCATTAAATATGCAGATAAAACTACCGGCAATTATACAGGCGTAGATGGCAGAGGCAAACATTTAATACACAAAATTTCACCCGAACGTAAACAGGCCATTTTAGATCACATTAATTCTTATCCTGTTTGGGTGCCCAGTAAAAAATCCAAACTACGTTGCCTTCATCATTCACTTTCGATTAAGCGTATGTACAAAGAGTATCGTGAGAAATGCTGCGAAACTCACATAAAACCGGTCTCGGCATTTTACTACTACAAAGTATTTCATGACGATTTCCGTTTAATGTTTTTAAGCAATAGAGACTCAAAGAAAGGTCGCGGTTTCTTGAATATTAATCCCAATATATCTCACTATACTGGTGAAGAGCCTGGAGGCTGTTGGTTAGACTCTACAGGCAATCAGTTAGATTTAAGATTGTTTAATCCAAGTGAAAGTTTTAAATCGTCTCAATCACATCAATCAAAACCTTCTGAAGCTGCGTCTCCTCGTCATTCAATAGATTCAACCAGTCGTAATCTTAATCAACCACAAGTTTCTTCTGCAGCCGAAATAGGAAATTTGCAAATAAATCAAACATTAAACTTTGCTGCAGCACAACATCTAGCAAGTTTTGTTGATACATCAACGGCTGTTGCAGCGTCATCCCTCAACCCCAGAACAATTTTCCAAACAACAGTCCAAAATTTATACGACAACAGTAATTTACCGCACACTAGCAATGTATCGTCAATATTTCGAATGATTTAAGAATGAAATGAAACTCCCTTAGCAATAGTGTATTTAAGTACTTATGTAAGAATAAGCAGAGCACATGTATCTCCAGTTCATTTGAATAACAACCGTGAAAGAAAGTCATTGTTAAACAAATTTATATTTCGAAAAAAAGTAACAAAAACCGATTTGTATTAGGTGACCATACTGGTTCAAGAAAATGTGCAAAAGACGAATAAAAAAGCCCCGTTATGTACAGAGAAGAAGAAAAGTTTTCCTCTAATATTTCATTTTGTTTTTTTTTAGTTAGGATCAGCACTCAGGAGATGCAATGCATTGTGCCAGAATTAGAAAATTAGGTTGAAATAAGGGGGATAGAGGGAATAGTGCTTGTGGACATTTGATTTTAATTTTTGCACATTGAAAGTGGCAGGAAAGACCTCTGCAGGGAGTTTATTCCACATACAAACTGTTTGGATAAAAAACAAATTTTCTCCGTAATGCGTTGTGCGATTCACTGGCCAATCGAACACAAAGGAATGCGCTCTTCATGCAGAGCGCATTTCGCGTATGAAATTACGGTTTTCAAGAACAAGTTTCCTGACTTCATAAGAGCACATTCCGTTGTAGTAACAATAAAACAGTGAACCTCAAGTGAGTCAATAGAGCTCGATACCCTATTGTCGCCGATGAGCCTCTTCGCTCTCTCTCCTGCACGCGGTCGAGTAACTCCAAAATAGACTTTGAAGCACCGGTCCATACATAGAGCTGTATTCAATTTTCGGTCTGATGAAGGTGATATAGATAGTAAGGAGATCAGATGGAGTGAAGTACACCGTTAAGAAAACCTAGGCATCTGAATGCTTCCAACGAACATCGCATTGAATTTTCATGCCAAGAACATCGAGAGTTTCTGATTCCTTAATATATGTATCACCCATAATTGCGAATGACGTAGCATGTTCAGCAGTACGCCTGTGCGAAAGTACACAGCACTGGGTTTTATGAGCGTTAAACTAAACCCTGTTCGCCAGGCCCCATTCTGAAATTGCCAAAAGCTCGCGATTAAGAGTATCGTCCATGTGCTTTCTCTTAGCCTCAATTTCCCGAAGGGTTGGTCTACTGCGAAACGAAAATGTACGGCATATGCTACTGTCATCTGCAAAAGAATATATAGGGTTGGAAGTCTGACGTAGAAGGTCATTAAGAAAAATTAGAAATAGGGTAGGGGAAAAGACGGAACCTAGCGGTACCCCTGAATTTACCTTGACTCGCTTGATGAGATTCCATCTATAACAACTCGTATAGTGCGAAAAAGCTCGATATAAGTCGAGTGAAGCTATTACCGACACCAAAAGCAATAAGTTTTGATATGAGTTCACCATGCCACACTTTATCAAACGCTATGGAAATATCTAAAGCCACTACCTTAATGGATTGACACCATTTTTCCGAAAGGAAGGCCAATAAGTCACCCGTAGAGCGCGCCCTACAACATCTAATGAAAGAATCGAAATTTGCATAGTTCATTCTAAAAGATTTAATATCCAATGGGGAAAAGTATCGGGTTTGACAGTGAGGAACACAAAAAGGTATATTTTCAATTAAAAAGTTAGTTCAGGTTTTACCGTTAATTATGTTTAAAATAAAATGGTGGCATTTAGCATAGTTCTGCCCCTAGACAGAGATGGTAACTTAAAAAGGGCAAGCCTAGATTTATACGATGTCAAGCATGACGGTTGGAATCCGCAAACAAAATATTAAAAACTCTTGCACTGATTCGATTGCGTTGCTGTATATTTTATATTGTGGATTCCAAATAATTGATCCATATTCCGCAACTGGACGAACTAGTGACGTAAATAAATGTTTGATGATGTAAAGATAATCAAATGCCTTGCCCCAACGTTTGATTAATCCAAGCTGGTATCTTGCTCTGCTTACAATTAGAGAAATATGTTGAATGAAGTTTAGTTTATGGTCTAGTAAAATTCCAAGATCTGTAAAATTGCAAACACTTTCCAGATCATTGTAACCCAAAGAGTATCTAACGTTTAAATGATTCCTTTGAAAGAAACACATGTATTTACATTTATCGAAGTTCAATTTAGGGATGGACATGATAAAAAAACATCCATGTTTTTTTCCATGCGATGTATCGCAAACATACATCGATGTTGCGTCGATATTTCTTAAAATACATCGATTGTTTATTATTGAAGTTTTGATGTTAATTTCAATACTGTTTAGAAATAAAAGTTTACCAAGTCTTTCACTTCTCCATCTGTTTTTTTGTTGAGTCATCACCTGCGCCGCTTGTGAAAATAGTCTTTCAGATGGAACCGATGTCCCCATCATTGTAAGATTTTTAAAAGCGATCTTGTTAAGCTTAGGAAACTGCGATTTATAATTTTTCCAAACATCCAACGGATTTTCGTTCAGTCTTCCAAAAGGAGTCCTCAAAACTGAAAGTTCATCAGACAATATATCTTTACTCTTATTGCTTTTCCAATTTCTGTGAACACGTTGATATATTAATCTACACGTTCTATATACAATTTGTCATTTCGATGCATCGAAAGAAAACATCGATATTTTTCGATTGTTTAGGAGCAAAAAAGAAAAAACATCGGATTATATCGATGTTTTGACACAATACCTCGAGCGTTTTTAAAACATCGATGTTGTTTGTCCATTCCACCAAGAGTGAGATTCCTTATACTCTTGTCTTGTCTGCCTGTAGCAGCTTATGATCATCATATTAATTATATGTAAGAAATATTTTAATATCATCAGCATACATAGTTAGTTAGGAGTGGCAGCCTCTCGCGACGAAGCTCACTTGAGCACAAATGAATGGCCCGTTGTGATACCACAAAGAAGGCGGCATGACTCCCTTTACCCATCCGAGAACCATGAGGATTTACGGATGAACTTCGCTATGTCCCTTATAGAGTGAGATGATAGCTCCGTAAGAGTTCCAAAGAAAGGAGAGCCCAGAATTTTTAGTCTTCGAGCCAGGGAAGGGCAGCATACATAACTATAGTAGAATTCTTGATGTATGTAGGTAAGTAATTGATGAATAATGATGACCCCCTTGTGGAACACCGGAGCTCACGGAGATTGGCTTAGATATAGCATTTTTGTTTAAATATTTTGTTTCCTGTTAAAAAGGTATGAATTTATCCAATTTAAACAATTTTCTGTGAATCCAATATAATTTAGTTTCTTGATAAGTAGTACATGGTTAACCTTATCAAATGCCTTGCTAAAATCTGTATATAGTGACAGTAGAACAGTCTTTAAGAAAGCCATGTTAATAAGGCGATAAAATTAAAGACACTTGAGAACATAACATTTCGTATAGTCTGCTACTGATCCAGATTTTTTATATTTTTTATAATATTTGTTCTTGAAGTTCTTAATTTTGGAAAGCATCATGCCATTCCTGGGAGGTCCAGATAAATGACGAATGATTTGTTATGGAATACACTGGTTAAAGATCCAATAAATCTTATAATAGATTTTCATAACGATATGATCAATGACATTTCCTAGCATGGGTTCCGAATAGACAGTGCCCAGTGACCACTGCCACCAAGTCACGCAGTCGAACCCTAGGTAGCTGCAATAGTGCAGCCGCCCTGCCCTGATCCAAAGAGGGCCAGATTGTTCTAGCGGTCGAACATGTCGACTCGTTAGACCACCTGGTCTGGGCCAGTTCGTAGATAGCAACGTCAATGCGCCGTCCGCAAGGAGAGAGGAGGGGTATGCCACAGAAAATTTCAATGTCACTATCGTCAAGCATTGTCCCCCTCTTTGCAAGTTCGTCGGACACAAGGTTGCCCAAAACTGATCTGACTTAACGATAGATAAAAAATTTCTCCAGTTACTTTTAAAAAGCAGTTCCGTTAATTTTTGATAAATAACAAAAAGAAAAACGTCTACAAATTAATAACGAAACAAAAACAGTGTTGAAAAACGTTTTAACTTAAAACAAAAGTATTCGTTCCAAAGCTAAACTTAATATCTGGTTTGGTATCCTTTGGTTTTATTCACTTTCTTTAGACGAATCGGCATTGAATGGACTAATTTTTTTTTTGTTACCTCCTCGGATATTTTGCCCATACTTCCAAAAGCACTCTTTGAAGTTGGCTTGCTGAGGTTATGTGGTGTTCTCTTACACGTCGACCCAGTTCTTTCCACAATTGCTCTATGGGGTTCAAATCAGGGGATTGGGGAGTATTATATAGTATCCAGAGACGAACTACTTCAGCAGTGTGCTTAGGCTCGTTATCCTGTTGAATGTAATAACGATCACCGATGTTAAGCTTAACAGCACTTTTTTGCAAATTATTTTTTAAAATGTTTAAGTAATCCTCTTTTTTTTATTATTCCGTCAACATAAACTAACTCCCCAACACCCATTGAGAACATGCATTCCCATACCAGAACCGAGCAATCTCCCCCGTGTTTAACTGTTTTTTGTATATTATTTTGGTTGAGGTTAGGTTAGGCAGGTAGCCGTGTTGCCACAGCCAATTTGGGTCCATTAATTGGTCCCTTTGTATTTTGATTGAGCTCTGTGCCTTCTTTTTCGTACTTTTAAACGTTGAATTTGCTTTCGTCCGAGAAAATTACTAGATCCCAGAATTCTGTTGTCCTATTTACTCAAGTCTTTTACTTTTGTTGATTTTGGAAATGCATGGCTTTTTACGACAGACCCTTTGCATTGTATAGTTCTTCGAACAGTTAGTGAGTGAACATCTCTGGTCAGTTCTCACTTGTTAGAATTGCTGCAATTTTAGACGAACTTGTTCTGGGTTCTTTTTGAATTATTCGCACTAACTTTTTTTCATAACGCACACTTAACTTTTTTGGACAACCGGATCTTGCTTTTGTTTTCAAAATCTGGAATGTCTTTTTATCCTTTGTAAAATGCCTTTTGTGGTAGATTTGCTTCGTTTTATAATTTCTGATATTTCTTTTACAGATTTATTTGATTTATGCAAATCTCGGATTATTTTTCGCTCTTCAACTGTTGTTTCTTTACCTCTTCTTCCCATTTTAATTCGAAATGTATATAGTTTTGTTTTAAAATAAGTTTCAATTTGGACTTAAGAAAGAAAAAAACATGTGGATTTTGTATGGAAAACATAGTTTATGGTGTTGCCAGATATTGGTTATTTATAAAAAGGATATGCTGAAAAATGTGTGTGAAGATAAATTTTAAAATTTTTAGCTTTGCCACAAACCTTTTAATTTAACAGAGCTCTGTTAGAAAGATAACATAGCCCTGTTAAAGGAATAAAATGCGGTCATGCATCCAAACTGTAAATTTTATGGAAACAACGAAATATGGCAAAACCAAAATGATTGAAATTTGCTTTCGAGGTGTCCTTCTATAGTTCTCCATGCTTAAAATATTTAAATGCGCGTGTTGGAACGGGTTTGGGCACTTATATTTTTAATATTTGTAATTCTCTAAGGGAGGAGACCATTTTTATGGAAACAACAAAAGATGGCAAAATCGTAATAATACAGAAATGTGTGGGAGATATTCCTCTTTAATTGTGCATACTTGGAATTTTTAACAACGCGAGTTGGAACGGGTTTTGGGCATTTTTTCATTTTTAAAATTTGGGTTTCTCTAAGGGATGAGCCTATTTTTATGGAAACAACAAAAGATGGCAAAATCGTAATAATACAGAAATGTGTGGGAGATATTCCTCTTTAATTGTGCATACTTGGAATTTTTAACAACGCGAGTTGGAACGGGTTTTGTGCATTTTTTCATTTTTAAAATTTGGGTTTCTCTAAGGGATGAGCCCATTTTTATGGAAACAACAAAAGATGGCAAAATCGTATTAATACAGAAATGTGTGTGAGGTATTCCTCTTTAATTGTGCATACTTGGAATTTTTAACAACGCGAGTTGGAACGGGTTTTGTGCATTTTTTCATTTTTAAAATTTGGGTTTCTCTAAGGGATGAGCCCATTTTTATGGAAACAACAAAAGATGGCAAAATCGTATTAATACAGAAATGTGTGTGAGGTATTCCTCTTTAATTGTGCATACTTGGAATTTTTAACAACGCGAGTTGGAACGGGTTTTGGGCATTTTTTCATTTTTAAAATTTGGGTTTCTCTAAGGGATGAGCCCATTTTTATGGAAACAACAAAAGATGGCAAAATCGTAATAATACAGAAATGTGTTGGAGATATTCCTCTTTAATTGTGCATACTTGGAATTTTTAACAGCGCGAGTTGGAACGGGTTTTGTGCATTTTTTCATTTTTAAAATTTGGGTTTCTCTAAGGGATGAGCCCATTTTTATGGAAACAACAAAAGATGGCAAAATCGTAATAATACAGAAATGTGTGGGAGATATTCCTCTTTAATTGTGCATACTTGGAATTTTTAACAACGCGAGTTGGAACGGGTTTTGTGCATTTTTTCATTTTTAAAATTTGGGTTTCTCTAAGGGATGAGCCCATTTTTATGGAAACAACAAAAGATGGCAAAATCGTAATAATACAGAAATGTGTGTGAGGTATTCCTCTTTAATTGTGCATACTTGGAATTTTTAACAACGCGAGTTGGAACGGGTTTTGGGCATTTTTTCATTTTTAAAATTTGGGTTTCTCTAAGGGATGAGCCCATTTTTATGGAAACAACAAAAGATGGCAAAATCGTAATAATACAGAAATGTGTTGGAGATATTCCTCTTTAATTGTGCATACTTGGAATTTTTAACAGCGCGAGTTGGAACGGGTTTTGGGCATTTTTTCATTTTTAAAATTTGGGTTTCTCTAAGGGATGAGCCCATTTTTATGGAAACAACAAAAGATGGCAAAATCGTAATAATACAGAAATGTGTTGGAGATATTCCTCTTTAATTAAGCATACTTGGAATTTTTAACAGCGCGAGTTGGAACGGGTTTTGGGCATTTTTTCATTTTTAAAATTTGGGTTTCTCTAAGGGATGAGCCCATTTTTATGGAAACAACAAAAGATGGCAAAATCGTAATAATACAGAAATGTGTTGGAGATATTCCTCTTTAATTGTGCATACTTGGAATTTTTAACAGCGCGAGTTGGAACGGGTTTTGGGCATTTTTTCATTTTTAAAATTTAGGTTTCTCTAAGGGATGAGCCCATTTTTATGGAAACAACAAAAGATGGCAAAATCGTAATAATACAGAAATGTGTTGGAGATATTCCTCTTTAATTGTGCATACTTGGAATTTTTAACAGCGCGAGTTGGAACGGGTTTTGGGCATTTTTTCATTTTTAAAATTTGGGTTTCTCTAAGGGATGAGCCCATTTTTATGGAAACAACAAAAGATGGCAAAATCGTAATAATACAGAAATGTGTTGGAGATATTCCTCTTTAATTGTGCATACTTGGAATTTTTAACAGCGCGAGTTGGAACGGGTTTTGGGCATTTTTTCATTTTTAAAATTTGGGTTTCTCTAAGGGATGAGCCCATTTTTATGGAAACAACAAAAGATGGCAAAATCGTAATAATACAGAAATGTGTTGGAGCTATTCCTCTTTAATTGTGCATACTTGGAATTTTTAACAGCGCGAGTTGGAACGGGTTTTGTGCATTTTTTATTTTTTAAAATTTGGGTCTCTCTAAGGGATGAGCCCATTTTTATGGAAACAACAAAAGATGGCAAAATCGTAATAATACAGAAATGTGTTGGAGATATTCCTCTTTAATTGTGCATACTTGGAATTTTTAACAGCGCGAGTTGGAACGGGTTTTGGGCATTTTTTCATTTTTAAAATTTGGGTTTCTCTAAGGGATGAGCCCATTTTTATGGAAACAACAAAAGATGGCAAAATCGTAATAATACAGAAATGTGTTGGAGATATTCCTCTTTAATTGTGCATACTTGGAATTTTTAACAGCGCGAGTTGGAACGGGTTTTGGGCATTTTTTCATTTTTAAAATTTGGGTTTCTCTAAGGGATGAGCCCATTTTTATGGAAACAACAAAAGATGGCAAAATCGTAATAATACAGAAATGTGTTGGAGATATTCCTCTTTAATTGTGCATACTTGGAATTTTTAACAGCGCGAGTTGGAACGGGTTTTGGGCATTTTTTCATTTTTAAAATTTGGGTTTCTCTAAGGGATGAGCCCATTTTTATGGAAACAACAAAAGATGGCAAAATCGTAATAATACAGAAATGTGTGTGAGGTATTCCTCTTTAATTGTGCATACTTGGAATTTTTAACAGCGCGAGTTGGAACGGGTTTTGGGCATTTTTTCATTTTTAAAATTTGGGTTTCTCTAAGGGATGAGCCCGATTTTATGAAAACAACAAAAGATGGCAAAATCGTAATAATACAGAAATGTGTTGGAGCTATTCCTCTTTAATTGTGCATACTTGGAATTTTTAACAGCGCGAGTTGGAACGGGTTTTGTGCATTTTTTATTTTTTAAAATTTGGGTCTCTCTAAGGGATGAGCCCATTTTTATGGAAACAACAAAAGATGGCAAAATCGTAATAATACAGAAATGTGTTGGAGATATTCCTCTTTAATTGTGCATACTTGGAATTTTTAACAGCGCGAGTTGGAACGGGTTTTGGGCATTTTTTCATTTTTAAAATTTGGGTTTCTCTAAGGGATGAGCCCATTTTTATGGAAACAACAAAAGATGGCAAAATCGTAATAATACAGAAATGTGTGTGAGGTATTCCTCTTTAATTGTGCATACTTGGAATTTTTAACAGCGCGAGTTGGAACGGGTTTTGGGCATTTTTTCATTTTTAAAATTTGGGTTTCTCTAAGGGATGAGCCCGATTTTATGAAAACAACAAAAGATGGCAAAATCGTAATAATACAGAAATGTGTTGGAGCTATTCCTCTTTAATTGTGCATACTTGGAATTTTTAACAGCGCGAGTTGGAACGGGTTTTGTGCATTTTTTATTTTTTAAAATTTGGGTCTCTCTAAGGGATGAGCCCGATTTTATGGAAACAACAAAAGATGGCAAAATCGTAATAATACAGAAATGTGTGTGAGGTATTCCTCTTTAATTGTGCATACTTGGAATTTTTAACAGCGCGAGTTGGAACGGGTTTTGGGCATTTTTTCATTTTTAAAATTTGGGTTTCTCTAAGGGATGAGCCCGATTTTATGAAAACAACAAAAGATGGCAAAATCGTAATAATACAGAAATGTGTTGGAGCTATTCCTCTTTAATTGTGCATACTTGGAATTTTTAACAGCGCGAGTTGGAACGGGTTTTGTGCATTTTTTATTTTTTAAAATTTGGGTCTCTCTAAGGGATGAGCCCATTTTTATGGAAACAACAAAAGATGGCAAAATCGTAATAATACAGAAATGTGTTGGAGATATTCCTCTTTAATTGTGCATACTTGGAATTTTTAACAGCGCGAGTTGGAACGGGTTTTGGGCATTTTTTCATTTTTAAAATTTGGGTTTCTCTAAGGGATGAGCCCATTTTTATGGAAACAACAAAAGATGGCAAAATCGTAATAATACAGAAATGTATTGGAGATATTCCTCTTTAATTGTGCATACTTGGAATTTTTAACAGCGCGAGTTGGAACGGGTTTTGGGCATTTTTTCATTTTTAAAATTTGGGTTTCTCTAAGGGATGAGCCCATTTTTATGGAAACAACAAAAGATGGCAAAATCGTAATAATACAGAAATGTGTTGGAGATATTCCTCTTTAATTGTGCATACTTGGAATTTTTAACAGCGCGAGTTGGAACGGGTTTTGGGCATTTTTTCATTTTTAAAATTTGGGTTTCTCTAAGGGATGAGCCCATTTTTATGGAAACAACAAAAGATGGCAAAATCGTAATAATACAGAAATGTGTGTGAGGTATTCCTCTTTAATTGTGCATACTTGGAATTTTTAACAGCGCGAGTTGGAACGGGTTTTGGGCATTTTTTCATTTTTAAAATTTGGGTTTCTCTAAGGGATGAGCCCGATTTTATGAAAACAACAAAAGATGGCAAAATCGTAATAATACAGAAATGTGTTGGAGCTATTCCTCTTTAATTGTGCATACTTGGAATTTTTAACAGCGCGAGTTGGAACGGGTTTTGTGCATTTTTTATTTTTTAAAATTTGGGTCTCTCTAAGGGATGAGCCCATTTTTATGGAAACAACAAAAGATGGCAAAATCGTAATAATACAGAAATGTGTTGGAGATATTCCTCTTTAATTGTGCATACTTGGAATTTTTAACAGCGCGAGTTGGAACGGGTTTTGGGCATTTTTTCATTTTTAAAATTTGGGTTTCTCTAAGGGATGAGCCCATTTTTATGGAAACAACAAAAGATGGCAAAATCGTAATAATACAGAAATGTGTTGGAGATATTCCTCTTTAATTGTGCATACTTGGAATTTTTAACAGCGCGAGTTGGAACGGGTTTTGGGCATTTTTTCATTTTTAAAATTTGGGTTTCTCTAAGGGATGAGCCCATTTTTATGGAAACAACAAAAGATGGCAAAATCGTAATAATACAGAAATGTGTGTGAGGTATTCCTCTTTAATTGTGCATACTTGGAATTTTTAACAGCGCGAGTTGGAACGGGTTTTGGGCATTTTGTCATTTTTAAAATTTGGGTTTCTCTAAGGGATGAGCCCATTTTTATGGAAACAACAAAAGATGGCAAAATCGTAATAATACAGAAATGTGTTGGAGATATTCCTCTTTAATTGTGCATACTTGGAATTTTTAACAGCGCGAGTTGGAACGGGTTTTGGGCATTTTTTCATTTTTAAAATTTGGGTTTCTCTAAGGGATGAGCCCATTTTTATAGAAACAACAAAAGATGGCAAAATCGTAATAATACAGAAATGTGTGTGAGGTATTCTTCTTTAATTGTGCATACTTGGAATTTTTAACAGCACGAGTTGGAACGGGTTTTGGGCATTTTTTAATTTTTAAAATTTGGGTTTCTCTAAGGGATGAGCCCATTTTTATGGAAACGGGTTATGTGCATTTTTTCATTTTTAAAATTTGGGTTTTGTTGTTTCCATAAAAATGGGCTCATCCCTTAGAGAAACCCAAATTTTAAAAATGAAAAAATGAACAAAACCCGTTCCAACTCGCGCTGTTAAAAATTCCAAGTATGCACAATTAAAGAGGAATACCTCACACACATTTCTGTATTATTACGATTTTGCCATCTTTTGTTGTTTCCATAAAAATGGGCTCATCCCTTAGAGAAACCCAAATTTTAAAAATGAAAAAATGCCCAAAACCCGTTTCACCTCGCGCTGTTAAAAATTCCAAGTATGCACAATTAAAGAGGAATACCTCACACACATTTCTGTATTATTACGATTTTGCCATCTTTTGTTGTTTCCATAAAAATGGGCTCATCCCTTAGAGAAACCCAAATTTTAAAAATGAAAAAATGCCCAAAACCCGTTCCAACTCGCGCTGTTAAAAATTCCAAGTATGCACAATTAAAGAGGAATACCTCACACACATTTCTGTATTATTACGATTTTGCCATCTTTTGTTGTTTCCATAAAAATGGGCTCATCCCTTAGAAAGACCCAAATTTTAAAAATTGAAAAATGCCCAAAACCCGTTCAAACTCGCGCTGTTAAAAATTCCAAGTATGCACAATTAAAGAGGAATATCTCCCACACATTTCTGTATTATTACGATTTTGCCATCTTTTGTTGTTTCCATAAAAATGGTCTCCTCCCTTAGAGAATTACAAATATTAAAAATATAAGTGCCCAAACCCGTTCCAACACGCGCATTTAAATATTTTAAGCATGGAGAACTATAGAAGGACACCTCGAAAGCAAATTTCAATCATTTTGGTTTTGCCATATTTCGTTGTTTCCATAAAATTTACAGTTTGGATGCATGACCGCATTTTATTCCTTTAACAGGGCTATGTTATCTTTCTAACAGAGCTCTGTTAAATTAAAAGGTTTGTGGCAAAGCTAAAAATTTTAAAATTTATCTTCACACACATTGCTGAAAATTCGTCTTTTGTTCGTACGTAATTAATTGTTGGTTTGAAATTAATAAAAAAAAAAGTAGCTTCAGCCACAGGAAAATTTTATACGAGGGCTGCTATATATATTTCTGGCCTGGCAACACTGAGTGCTGCCAAGTGCATCTGACATTTCCATTGGAAAGTTTGTCATTTTTAAGCATAATCGTACTCAAAACGTTTTGACGTACGACCATTATTTGTGTTGTTTACAGTGACTTGAAAAAATTAATATAGAAAAAAATAGAATTAACTCGTGAACATTTTCGTGCCATCATTTTTTACAACTTTCGACGTGGATTATCACGACAAGAGTGCATTGATGAACTTAAATCTTTGTATGGCGATGAAGCACCATCCTATAGCACTATGAAAAATTGGTATAATGAATTTAATCGTGACCGAAGCTCACTCAAAGTCGAATTCCGTGAAGGTCGTCCAAAAACGGCTGTTGTGCCAGAGAACATTGATGCCGTGCGTGAACTCATAATGCAAGATCGACATGCAACATACCGAGAGATAGAGACATCCTTGGACATTTCTTCCACCAGCATACATTCGATACTGCATGAACACCTGGCCGTAAAAAAGGTTTGTTCTCGTTGGATCCCGCACAATTTGAAAGTCGCTCAAAAAAAGGCTCGTATCGATTGGTGCAAAGAAATGTTGCAAAAATACGATTGCGGTGCTTCAAAAGACGTTTATAAGATCGTCACAAGTGACGAATCATGGATCTATGCGTATGAGCCCGAAACGAAACAACAATCGACCGTGTGGGTCTTCAAAGACGAGCAAAATCCAACGAAAGATGTTCGTGGAAGAAGCACTTCGAATCAAATGGTCGCCTGTTTCTTAGGCAAAACTGGTCATGTGGCGACTGTTCCGCTTGAGCAACGTAGGACGGTCACTTCTGAGTGGTACACTACAATTTGTTTGCCTGAAGTCATCGGAGAAATTCGAAAAACCAACAAGAGAAGACGAATCATTGTTCACCATGACAATGCGAGCTCTCACACATCGGCTCAAACCAGAGCGTTTTTGACCGGCCAAAACGTCGAATTAATGGGTCATCCGCCGTACAGCCCTGACTTGGCACCTAATGACTACTTCTTGTTTCCGCACATCAAGAAAAAAATGCGTGATCAACGATTTTCGTCGCCAGAAGAAGCTGTTAAAGTGTTCAAAAACCATGTTTTAGAGTTGTCTCAATCGAAGTGGAAAAAGTGCTTCGACAACTGGCTTGAGCGTATGCAAAAGTGTATAAATCATGCTGGAGAATACTTTGAAAAACAATAAAACCATTTTTGATTATAAATATTCGCATTTTCACTATTAGGCCACAAATATATAGAGCAGCTCTTGTAGCAACAAATAAAAATATAAATATTCATTGAATAAAAATGAAATTATAAAATCGATTGCGCCATGAATATCTGTTTTATATCAATATAAGTGCGTGCGTAAATAAGAAACGAAAACTTTTCTTCATCTCTGTATGTAGTGTACGTAGCAAACTCAAATGAACAAAAATGTGATATTAAAATATTTGATATGAATAACAACACTCGCTGGTCTTTGATATTCTTATGCGAATGTGTAACTGAAAAATCTTTTAGTCGAATTTAATTAGTTTACAAATTGCACTTCAAAAAAATAAAAACCTTTTAAAAATGGAACGAGGAAATTCAAAACAAAAGCTTTCCTATAGTAAAAAATTTAGAAAAAATCAAAAAAAGTGCTCGTGTTGTCTTCAACTGCATTAAAATTCATGAAAGGAAGAACAGCCAAGTATCTTATTGCCAACAGACAAGCAGGCAATTTTAAGAATTGTATCTAATTCCTGTGATTCCAAACCAAAAATTAAGGCAAATGCCGGAAGTTTCTGAAAGTATTTCGACTGTTCGGTAATTGATCATGGATGTTCCGCATATCCAGAGAATGCAATTAAAAAAAATCTTAGAGAAAAAATAATGAATTTTGCTAAACCTCAAATGATGTGGAACACCGAATGGCACACTGTTGCCTTTTCTGACGAAAAAAAATTTAACCTGAATGGTCCCGACACAGTCGCATTGATTGAAGTATGGTATAGGGTGTCGTATCATACTATGGCAGGATTAAACTACAGTTTAAAACAACAAAACTGAAAGAAGAACAATACAAAAACATTCTGGAACGAGCTTTTCTGGAATGCATTAACATTTTTCGACCTTTGCGTTGGATTTTCCAACAGGATAATGCTCCGATATACAAAGCCAGAGCGGTAAAAGCCTGGATAAGTGACCAAAATGTAACGTTGATGGACTAGCCACCTTATTCTTCAGACTTCAACACAGTGGAAATGGCCTGGGGATGGCTTTTACGGAAAGTTTATGAAGGGGGTTAAGAATATAAAGACATTCCATCGTTAATCAATGCAATCGAAACCGCTTTGGACGAGATTTTCTTAGATTACCCTAAAACTCCCTTAAATTCCATTCCAAGTCGATTATTTGAGGTTATAAAGCACCATGGAGGCAACACACACTACTAAGCCAGTACTAAACCCATTCCAACGACAATTGGATCTTCGCTCCGGAACGACCCGAGTCTATCTCAGCCAAAGATTGTCAACCCAGCGACAGCTGTACAAACCGAAAGTTTTTTCCTCGACAGCAGCAACAACAACAACTAAACCATGTAGTTTTTAGCAATAAAATCTAATTTGGTGAATAATTTTTATATTTTTTAAACTTTTCTTTGTCGTTGTTATTTTAATGAACTATTTTATTTTTAATTTTCCAGCAGTTTTTTTTTAATATAAGAATTAAGTTAAAGAACATCAAAAAAAGAAAATTTCTCATAATGACATCTTTTTGTTTTACTTGATTGATGAAAAATTCGCAGTCACATATTAATTTTTTGCTGTTCTTATTTAAATGAACTGGAGTGTATAATAAAAATGAAGCAATTAAAATTAAATTACTCAAATTTAGGAAATAAATTCTATGTGCAAGTTTTTATTACTTTGAAATTGTTGGGATTGAGAAACTCTTAAGCCTTAATAATGTTTTTATATGGAATTCTATCAAATTCCAATGGCTAGTGACGAAAAAGGTGCTATTGCAAATCAGCAAGATCTGTCCATGTCCCTCGAGGCAGTGGACTTAACACCACTGTAATTTTGTTTTATTTCTTAACTCTCTTTCACTGCAATATTCGTTTTTTTTCGATAGGAGCTGCTTCACTAAACTAGATTTACATACATGGTGAAGGGTATATAAGATTCGGCATAGCCGAATATAGCACTCTTACTTGCTTTTTTGTAGACTCTAATACTTCATTATTGTTATATTTTAAGGTGTAATCGAACCGGATAATGATGTTGAACAATCAATGGGTGATTCCTCAAAAATTCCAACAGAAGAAGAAATTGATAAATCCGGCGAGTTACGTTCGCAGGCGGCATCAGCTTATAGCGAACAAAAATTCCAGGAAGCCATTGATTTGTATACACAAGCAATAGAAATTAATCCCGGAAATGCCTTATTTCATGCTAAACGTGGTCAAGCCTATTTGAAACTTAAAAAACCTAACGCCTGTATACGCGATTGCAATAAAGCCTTAGAAATTAATTGTGATTCAGCGGCAGCTTACAAATTCCGTGGACGTGCCCACCGTTTATTGGGCAATTGGGAAGAGGCCGCTAAGGATTTGCGTCAGGCATGTAAGCTGGATTATGATGAAGAAGCAGATGAATGGTTGCGAGAAGTTACGCCAAATGCTAAAAAAATTGAACAGCATCGTTTAAAGCAGCAACGTAAAAAGGACGAACGTGAACGTAAGGCTGAAGAGTTGAGACGTCAAAAGGCCCGCCAACAGCAGGCCAAACAACAAAAGAGTTCGGCTTCAGCTGGCGGATTCCCAGGAGGAGCTGGTGGTTTCCCCAGTGGCATGAATATGGGTGATTTACTATCTGGCATGAATGATCCCGAGGTTATGAGCGCCTTGCAGGACATTGCTAAAAATCCTGCCAACATTGAAAAATACAAATCCAATCCGAAAATTGCTAAACTTGTTGATGTTATTAAGAAAAGTTTTCCCGGAGGTGTTCCCGGTTTTCCTGGTGCATTCCCAGGTGCTAATGATGATGCTGGTGCTACTCCACCTCCACCCTTCACAAGCAAGGCAAACGAAGCAAAAGAAACTTCTAAGAAACCGGACTTTGTCGATGATGGCTTAGACTAAAGCATAAAAATTTTCTTCTATTATTTTGCCTTCGTGTAATTGTATTTGCGTGTTTTTCTTTTTACTTTCTTTACCTATCCACACTTTTTCGCAAAACCAAGTCACCTAGAATATGTTTTCTTTATACTTTTGATTTTTATACGTTTGTTTTATATTTAGGTTTAGCATTGAATGAAGTATATAATCTTTTTTGAAACGAATTCAAAATAAAACCCTTCCCAAAAAGTTGCTATGTCAAGTTAACTCCAATGTAGCTTTTAGAAAGAATGCATTTTAACAAGACTTAAAAATAATTAGTAGCATAAAACAATAATACTGAATCCTATGAAGTGGGAATTGATGATAACTTAATAAAGAATAATAAACAAAGAAACAGCTGCGTGTAAAAAAATATTTAATTATTTTAGGAAAACAATCAATTTTTATTCTCAATAAAAGAAACGAATAAACAGCTAAAGGAAGCGAATCTATATCAGTGATAATACATCTCAGAGAATGAAGGATGTAGATTTTTATATGAGTTGTAATCGATCTTGATTACAATAATAAACACCCAACAAACAAAACTAGCAGAAAAAGAATGCCATGTTCGCAGGCAGCGTGGCTTTATGTTACAGATAAACAATAAAATAATTATGAGAAGCAGCAAACTATTGCATAGAAGAAAAAAAAATGACTGCGCGAAAAAAACAATATTTCAAAAGCAGTCATTAGCACACCTTTTTCTTTACAAAACAAGCTTTCGCTGTCATAACTCAAAATGTTTAATTTCATTAACACGTTCATGCCGGGGCCTATTTTAATATGTTTTGCTATGAGGCGGCGCTCAAAGTAGTATCACGCGTCATCTGTCGGCGCGTGAGTATTGCCTGTTCAGACCTGCATACGCGTTGTTTGTTGCTCTGCAGTACAGTGAGATCTTATTGTGCAAGTTTTGTAACAGTCTAGTGCGGGTAACCGGTGGCCCGCGCCGCCCGATGAGACTTTTTAGTACGGGCCACCGGTGACCCGCGCCGGCGTGAACGTGTTAAAGTAACATATGACTCTGTCTTTAACTTTGTAAAATCTTACGGTTAAAAATATTCTCCGAACAGTTTAGACAATAAAGGCATTCACGTCACCATACGCAAAAGTAGAAAGAACAAAATGTACCAGTTGACGTGAGCATCCATTATAGTTATAATGACACATAAAACAATGCAAACTAACAGAATATATTAAGCGATTACGATTTGAAATGGCAAAAAAGGTGTCCGTAATCTACGCAAGCGCTGGTAATCTGGAAATAGACTTGTGTAGTTCACAAACGAACTAGTTCATTTAAACGATTCCATCGATTAAACTAAGTGAACTAGTCCATACTTTTAAGTACACCTAGTTCATTTTTGAACTATAATTTGTATTTGAACTACCAGACATGATATACTAGAATCAATGTATTTCCTTGTTGACTATTTCGGACATGAAACTAGTGCTGCTACGCATTTTATTAAACATTCGTTTTGGCAATGCTACGCTGTTGTTGCCATCATATTTTAAAAAGAACATTTGAACTAAAGAAAGCGTTTGAACTAAAAGTTGAAAAGTGCGAACAATACGTCAACAGAACATTAAAACTAAGAGAGATTTTGAACTAAAGAGAGCCTTTGAACTTAAATTGAGCTAGTTCATTTTCAAACTTTAAGCTTAAAAGAGCGATCACTAAATTGAACTACATATAGGTAAATTGAACTACTGGTAAATAGAAGCTTCAAGTATATATTGGGACGAACTGATGCAACTTGTTACAATTGAAGTAGCATTTCAGGCGTAGCGTAACCGTGCTACATTCCTTAGGAAAGGGAAAGAGGAGAGAAAAGACAGGTGGTGACAGAATAGCACATTTTATTTATTATTTTACTTCGCCGGCGAAAGTGCTACGTAGAAGTACCGACTGATTCCGACGGATTCGTCCTGTATTCTTTAATTCTGATTATTTATATTTTTTGGTTGCCACAGGGGTTGAACCATGGACAACCAGATTTGTAGTCAACGTGCTTACTACGATGATTACAGCTGCCTCGGACTTTACTTCACAGGATCATTTCTGTAGTCAGTTTTCATTTATTTTCATTGCAAAATAAACTTTAAGGCAAAAATTTTCGAGAACATGCGCGTTTGTCAAAACATGGACGAAACTTTGGTAAAACATGAAGATTTTACCTATTTTTTTTTCTATTTTCTTTGATAACAATGCCAGTAAAGATGTACGTAGTCATTTCCAATACTCCAGAAGGGTTGCCGTGTGTTTTGATTCGAAAAGAAAATTATTCGAAGTTTTTATGGCTTTACATTCGTTTCGAACGTTTTTGTATCAATTTGAAATATAAAGTAACCCTCAAACTCAACTTTACAACCCTTTTTTTTTATTAAACAAAAGTATGTGATGCGCAATACGTTCGTAAATGCAAAAAGTGGCAGCACTGCAGATGTCATCTGACGTAAATGCATCACTCAAGTATATTATGCGCAAGTAAAGGCAAAAAATTGCTGATGCAATGAACGTGTAAGTATTAATTTTATTAAGGTTTTATTATTTGTTTCTTTTTGTTTTCTTATTTTTTCTAATTCTGAGCCTCTTTCTTACTTGACTCTTACACTTATCGTTTCTTTTATATGCCGACATATCTTTTTCCTATTTTTCTACTTCGCGTGTGACACAAAGGGGATCAGCTAATGGACCCAATTGGGCTGTGTAAATCATAGCTGCCTGCCGGACCTAACCTTATATTATTTATACCAGCTATGTATATTGTTGGCAACTCTGATGGTAAGAAATTTACCAATGAGTGAAGAGAACCTGTAGAGGCCTGTAGAGAATGTGGCAATAGAAACAAATATTGGATAATGAGTCCTCCCTCGTGCACTCAGCAGGAGCCCTTTTTTGTTTTTGAAGGGAGAGTCTGTTCGGTAATGTATCAAATTTTTTTTATTATTAAAATTAATCGTTTAAGAAAGATATGCCAAAACTCTGTTAAATATGCTGAGCATTCAGATTTGCTACGGCGCCGAAATGCCACGATTGCTAATCTCATGCACTAAACAGGCCAAAGATTATCTATAAATGTAATTTTGTTGAAAATTTTTATGTAGAAGGGCCTGTTTGTTAATACGAAAATACAAACAGTGATAACGTTCCAGGTGTAGAATGGTAAAATAATGCGCTAACTAAAAACCGCATTAAATTTGTAATATACAAAAGAGTAAAGGTTAAATTAGACGTGCCATACCATAAAGCCATAGCCGTAACCATGGCCATAACCATAATCATATTTGCTGCCAGCGAATAGTGGTGCCATAGCCATTAGCAACTCGTGTTTGTTTTGCCGTTTGTTAAGGAAGCAGCATAATGAAAATATCCATTAAAACTCGCCAACACAATGCAGCGAACATGAAAAAAAGGACAAAATAAAAAAAAGCAAACAGTTAATACCTAAATTCAATTGTCTACCATAAATAGTTATGGTAAAAATCAAAATTTAATTTATATCTATGGTTACGGTTATGACTATGGCATTATGGCATGTCACCAATAATCAAATATAGTGTTCCCCATAAGGTTGGTTTAAACAGCTGTTTTATATGGTTATGGTTATGGCACGTCTAATTGAACCTTAAGGGGAAAGAGTTTGACAGTTCTGAGTTAAGCAGCATTACTATAAAAAGATTTTTGGCGGTTAATAAAATGACTCAAGTTCGGTGGAGTATTTTTTTAAATAAATTGTTTGTTGTAGACCTCTTTTTTTCTATTAAATTAATATCTTTTAAGTTAATTTACTTTAATCGTGCTTGATTCCTTCAAATATAAATATTTCATGATATTCTGATGAAATTTTTATTATTTGAAACAAAATGAAATGTATTAGAGTCTGAACACAATGATTGCGATGCAGTGCGATTTCTCTTTGTGGGAGAGAAAAATAATCATAACATAACGGAAGACGGTGACGGCAATACTTGTCATTGTTTGTTTCCATTTTTTTTAATTTATTTGTGCATTTTAATAAAATTTTCTAAAAAATTTACTGTTTGCGTGGCAGTAAATAAAAAAATTTAAGATATTAGAAAAATTGTTAATTTGGTAAAAGCCACGTTTGATTTACTTATGTGTGGAATTAGAAACCACGACACATATTTTACGACAAAATTTTAATGAACTTCAAAATAATTTTTTTTTGTTTACAATAATGTTACGAACATCGCCAGTTTTTCACAAAACTATGGCAACATCAGAAAGAGAAAGAGTGTAAAAATTTGACAGAATAAGAAAATCCGCAATGAAAATAAAATAGATTTTAATTTGATGCCGTTTCGCCCTGCGGTTTTTTACTTCAAAATTATATGAAAAACCGAACCGCAATAAATTATCGTTACATTGTGTTCAGACTCTTACTGCGGGGAAAGCAAGGAAAGCACATCCATATGGCCATTTCGCTTCTGCTCATCAGTGGATTCTACCCAAATTTTGTATTCAAAAGTAGAAAGTCTTATATCTAATGCCAAGTTGATTAAATAAAAATTACATTAAATCAACAAAGCCAAAAGACAATCACCCCTATCATAAATATCTTTTCACTTGAAATGTTTTCCCAAATTATAATGGTGAATAATTCACATGAACAATATTTCACGTAAACAAAAATTCCCCTTATCGTGATCGATTTTTTCCCTCGAAATTTTTTTACTTTTCACTTGGATTTGTTCACTTAAATTTTACTGGGGAACTGTATACATTATGCAAGTATATACATTTTTTAATTCTAGATCAGTTTCTGCAGCGCAGACTAACATTATGCTCGACAAGATGCAAAACAAATTTATAAAGATTTTTTTATTAAAAATTTCATTAAATGAAAAATGGAAATATAAAAAAATTTTATACAAGTTTTTTTTGTTGAAATGGGTATGTCTCGGGAAACTTTATAAGTTTTGCACGTCACGTTTTTGTAATAAAAATTTGATTTATTTATTTTTGAACTTCATTTTACAAATTTTCACTAAGTTTTTTCTTACGTACATTCAAAGTGCAATGATAAGCTTATTAATTTTGAACAGCTGTTCAATGAAGCGAACAAATATTTTATTTAGTTTGCTACTTTATCTCGAAGGAGGAACATCTGTGTGCGAGCAGATATTTCTTCCACTGGCACTTTAAAGTGTCCACCGTTTTGACAAATTAAAATAATTTTCAGATCTCAAAAAAAAAATATTTCATAGGAAATCAATGATAGCAATTTTCACTTCGAGGGGAATAAAAAATTCATGAAAAGTTCATGAATGAAAAATTTACTTCTTATTTACGATAGGGGTGAATAACAGGGCTCCCTCAAGTTTTTATTTTTACAAAAATAGAAGCATAATTTTAAGCGTTTATTTGTAATAATTTTGCTATTTATGTTTTCATAACTGTACTTTGATGACACACGTTTTTATAAAATAATTTTCTTAAACTGTTTTACCAAACTGTGGTCAATAAGTGTATGTTTGTATGTATTTTATAAAATACAATTAACCCTCAAACCATTTCAAACATATTCTCTAAAAATACGCACGCATAACAACACTAGAAATATTTAAGTGGTGAAGTAAAAATAGCAACAACAATGAATGTAAAGTTATGACATAATATTTCATGTTATGCTGAATGATGATATCATTTTATGAGCTTCTGATTGAGATTAAAAATAAAATTACAAAAAGTCGATTATATCGTAAATGATTTATTTCAGCGAATTTAATAATCACTAACATTTTTTTTGCAAATATTTTGAAAGTTTTTGATAAAAATGTTAAAGCAATGGCATTGACAAAACAAATTGCCGGCAAACATGAGCCAGAAAACGAGCAAAGCTAAGGCTAGTTTTAGAACCATGATGCGCAGTACGTTCGTAAATGTAAATGGTGGCAGCACTGCAAATGTCATCTGTTCGTAAATGCATCACTTAAGAATATTATGCGCAAATAAAAGCGAAAAATTAATCATAAAAATGGCTGATGCAATGAACGTGGGAGTACAAATTTTGTTAAGGTTTTATTATTTCTTTCTTTTTGTTTCATATTTTTTTATCATAATTTTTAGACAAATTTTTATCATTTTTTGTATCATATCGAGTTTATTATTAATTTTTCCATTTTCACAGTATTCTTTCGTTAGTAAAAGCAAACTAAAATGAGAAAAACAAAGCATATGAAACAGCTGATTAGCAGTGGCAGTGCAGAATAATCATATTATGCAGCGAAGTGATGCATTTACGAATAGGCCCCAAAATTCTTGTGTAAGTATTTTTAATTCTCTTTAAAAGTCTGGGGCCAAATTACAGCTTTGAATATCGATCGAAATTCTAATAGGATTTAAATGGAAATTTCGTTCGTTTTCGAATGCCTTAATTTGCCCTCTGTACTTCGTTCCGATCTCGTTTGCTCAAGACTTACACCGGTAACGTAAATGATATTTAGTTAATTGTACAACATCGCGTGTAATTAAGCAGTTAACTTTAGAGCAATAAAAACCCACAGAAATTTCATAAATATCGTGAAAAAGTGAGTTGATAGCCCGTGATATAATTACGCAATGTAACAACTAGAACAAATATTTAAAAAACAAGAAGTAAATAGTCAAGGGTGTCATAGAAACCAAGTCAGTTTTGTTGTCTTCGAATGCAAATAAAACCAATATTCGAATCAGCTGTTGCTTACATTTGTATAATTGTTTACAATTTTAATTATAATTTTTTGGATGAAATATAAAGTGTGTTTATGGAAAATATCCAAACCCAATTGTCTCTTCTTCAATTCATTTTCTTCTTGCAAGGATTCAAAAATTGCTGTACATACGTGGGCAAATTCCTTTTTCAAATCCGTGACAGCATTTGCAACAGATTCATTGCCCTTTTCAATTGCTCTTTAAATGCGTCTTAAGCTGCTTGAGTTTTCGTTTTCAGTTTGAATTAATTCATCAAGCTTATCGTTCATTTCTTTCTTTCTTTTATTGTCCTCTAGAAATTTTTTTAGACGCTCCCCAGTATTTTCAGTTTTACATCTTTTTGCAGTACTGGTTGGTACAACACATTTTTTTTTTAAATTTTGTGAGGTTAGAATTTGCAAAATGTCCAAATTTTGAAAATAAGGATCACTATACAATACTAATCCACTCCCAATGTACATAAATACGTTAATATTTCAATTATTTGTGGAATTCGGCTGGTTTACGAGTGGAATAAAGCTAAATAAGCTTTGATGTATTTCAAGGCGCAACGGAGCAATGAATGAATAAATTTGTTACCAATTTTTTAAGAATCTCTGGTGACATTGTTTGTTTACATTTCGATTATTAATTTATTCAATAACATAAACAAAACGATCATTTTTTTATTGAATGCAATAATTTAGACGGGGAAAAATGCTGTTGTTCTGTTTATGGGCACACCCTTTATTTTAAAAATGTCTACAGTACAAAGCTTTTTGTTGTTTACACCAACAAAAACACTTTCTCTCCTACCATAATCGATTGAATTTCATACACGTTTACACGTCTTTATTTATCATTGAGTTTATGAAACAAAAGACAAAAGAAAAAGGGAAGAGCATACAATCAACGACAAAAATTTGCTCATACTAAAATAAGAGGTGACCAGGTTATGTACAGAATACAACATCATTTAAGTAGCCTGCATAAGATGACTTAGTTATAACATTTCCTCTTGTTCAGCTCTGGTCCACAGAAAGTCGGTTAATATTAGCTCTGCTGGTACAACGGCATCGACTCTTTTATTAGTGTCTTTTTTGATACTCTTCCTAAGGGAGCTTCAGTGCCAAAATAGTGTTGGCGGTCAGAAACTTTTTTAAAAGTTATCACAACCAATTGAATGTCGAAAAAAAGCTTAACCATGCTTTTGCCTGTTCATCTTATTGAATTTCAAACTTTTTCTTTAAAATAAAAAGCGAGAGAGGTCTTCTTTCCCTGTACATAATACCAATGTAATGATGTATAATAAACTTATTTTTCATCGCTCACTGTAACGTGTGTACGAATTCGTTTCGGACATTAAAGTAATAAAGTGAGCAGTGAGTCATTTCCAGAGAGTACACGCTCACACACACAAATACATCAGCGGATGTTATTAATGCGTTAAGACGTGAAGGTGAGGCATCACAACCCTGCACACATTTTCTTATCGATTTATGGCGTTTTAATGTGTGGGAAATGATATGGAATTTGGATCTAAATAGTATCCCCAGTTGAGAAAAAGCGTACCACTAGAGTAATTCAACTAATGGAGAACTATTTAAATTCCTGAGGAGGATAAAAATCGAATATTCTGGTAGTATCGAAGGCATTGAAAAGATAACTTTTGGAAGTAAAAATTTCTGCTTTATAAAAAATAGAAAATATAAAAGAAAACTTTCATTTAAATTATAGAGACTTGCAAAACTAGAATTCATTCACAAAATAGAAAATAAAAAATCTAAAAAAATTTTGGCCACATACATCAAAAAACATAAACTTGTGGGACACCCTTTAATTTTAAAAACAAAATTCATACTTGTTGTAGCGGACTTAGTAGTGCAGGATTTTTGTAAATTTTAACCGGCTTTCTACAATTGTTCAAGAGAGTGGCCATTTACATAAAATTAAATAAACTCTTGGCACACCCTTTAATTTTATATTTTATTTATTTATTTTTTATAAAGATCATAGTAATAGAGATTCTGTTAAAAAGATGAGCTAATATAGGTCAATCATGGTGGCCACCCTTTAATTTTTATATTTATTTTTATATTTATTTTTGTATTACTTTCTACTATTGTGCGCTATAGTGACACGTAGTTTTTTTTTTAATTTTAAAGTGGCACCATTTATCGGTCATAATACACAAGTAAAAAACATTTATGTTGTATGGGGTAACCCTTTAATTCATAAAATTATAAGCTGTAAGCATAACCTTTTAAATAAGGAAAAAACTTTTCAAATTAGTTTAGAAACGACGAAGTTCTTCGGACATAAACATAAAAAAGCAACATTCAGACGAATTGATATCACCGTTTTTTCTGAAGTCGATTAAAAAGCACAGAACTAGTGCGACGAACGAAATTCGTCATGCATAAGGAATTCTTTGATACTCGTAGGTTCATTTCTATTTTTTATGTCGAGGGATAACGAATATTTGTGTTAGGATCAAGGTTTTACTTATTATTTTTTATTATGAATTTAAAAAGCCAAAGGTACACAACCAAAGTGTTCCCTCAAAGAACAGCACATTGATTTTAACTGTCACATAAACATAAAGAAAAATAAATTTTTAAATAATTGAGCCTTATTCGTCGAATTTAAACAATCATTGTTTGATGACGAATTGGTATTTCTTTGCGAAATTTGTTGTTCGTCTTAGTTGTGTTTATACGATAAATTTATATCTTATTTTTATCAATGTGTTGCTTTTTAAGTTTTTAAATATTTTTTTTTTTTAAATCTTAATCCATCATTATACAAGTCGAACTAAAAGATTTTTTAAGTTTTTTATTTCTGTTACATTATGTAATTGACTACTGGTAGAGTCGAAGTTGTGTCATATAAAACATCAATTTTCGATACTCATGCATTTTGTTTTTTGTAAATTTTTGAACTATCAACAAATATGATCACCTACAAGTTGAGAAAAAGTTGCTTTAAAAATAAAAAAAAAAATTCTTGTTGCCCATTTAACTGCTGGTAGAGATAAACTAGTGTTTGCTAGAAGATCTTAACTTGAAAATTATTTATTTTATTTAATAAAATTTAGTTTTTAATCTAAAGAAGTAACGAAGAAGTGACTTCTATCTTAAAATGCCCTGCAAAATGCTGGCTGGTATTAGTACAATGAAACAAGTGTTTTCTGATTATTGAGAAATTAATAAACAACTTGTTTGCTTTTGAGTTTTTTCTTTATTGATGATAGATCTTCAAATCTGGCAACAGTGTGTATTGTTTGAAGAAGCTGTGTTTTTTATATGTTTGTATGTGTGTATTTTTTATAAAACAAATACAACTTGTTAAAAAAATTTTTTTTTAATTCATTTCTTATGTATACAGGCAATCATTACAAAACGTAAAAATAGTGCTCTTGTTATTTCTTCAATACTTATTTGTGACCTAATAAATTGATACGTCCAGAAGGCGTTTCTAGTAGCTATTTGGTTTTTATAGTTAAGGGAGTCCACTTAATTAATTGCTCCTCTATTCTTGTGTGGTGAAATGGTGTCTAGATGTATTAGATGCAATAGATTAACCTCTGCAAGCATTTTCTATCGAAAAAGTCACTAAATCGTTACTTCATGGAGTTAAAATACATCGCAAATAATATCGAATTCTGATTTAATTAGTATCCCCAGTCGGGAAGAAACGTGCTATTACAGTTAAACAACTAATTGGAAACTCTATGGGGAAACTGCTTAGCATCTCTAAAAAGGATTAAAATTAATTAGTCTGGTAGTGTCAAATGTGTGTCTGTTAGGAGTGTAAAAATGGTGCGCTTAACAGTATCGAATATTTAACTTCTAAATATAACAGAGTTCTGTTATTAAACAATTGTAAACAATACACTAAATAAATTTGGTTCTTTTTTACGATGGACCAAAAAAAAGATCAAAAT
Organism: Cistogaster globosa; assembly: GCA_937654795.1. Taxonomy (NCBI): domain Eukaryota; kingdom Metazoa; phylum Arthropoda; class Insecta; order Diptera; family Tachinidae; genus Cistogaster; species Cistogaster globosa. Next base: position 117,319,735 of record OW569406.1, on the reverse strand, counting down.
CGGCTTGGAATATAAACAACGGCTTCTGGTCTTTATGAAGCATAATAAAAGAACTGCGATCGAAAACTAATATTTTTTTTGCGGCTTAAATTTTTTAAACAGTTTTTACCAAAATGATTTTTTCAATTAAATTTACACTTTTTTTAGAAAACAAAGAGCTGAATGTCTGAGTTTTTTGCGCTTTAACAAAAATTGTTGAATTTTCCTACAAGTATAAATCTAAAGCATATTTAAAAAACGAGTTTTTATTTAAGTCAATGAAAAATACGTTTGGAAAACTTGAATGGTAGGGTGCTTTTTGTTTTTATTTACACAATAAAAGTATGACGCAATTTCTTTTTTTTTTCTTTTTGTTTGAGAGCGCATAGAGAGTAAAAGTAATTGTGGAAAGAAAAATACAGAAAAAACAAACAAAGTAAATATTCCAACAAACAAAAAAACAAAAGTTAAAATAATAGTACTACTCGCATTAAGGAGAAGAAGAAAATTTTATTGAAAATAAAATATGGTAATAAATATTTTGGTTCCGATTTCAATTCAGTTAAGATTTAAACTTACGCGTGAAAAGACGTGCTAATCGAAAGGAAACGGTTTGCTGAAACACAAAAAATTAATATATTTTTTAAAAGTAAGAAATAATTTAAAAAATATATACATAATGTATTTTTTAATATTTAAGAAAGAGGTTAAAAATCGAATAAATTAATAAAAAAAGTTTAATTTAATTACATTAAATTTTTTTAACATTCTTTAAATAAAAACTTATTTGCGCGTGGGTGTGGTACCAATTAAGATTTTTGTTTCGAATACAAAATATTTTAAAAGTTTACAAATTATATTTTTCCTCTTTCAATTTTTTTCTGGGACTGCTAGTGAACTTCATAACAAATAAATGTATGTCTCATATGCAATTATAGGCAAAACATAAGGACCTCCGTCAAGTTTTATTTTAAATAAAAGTCTTATAATTTTAAATAAAAATTTCAACAGCCAAAAATAAAAATTCGATTTGTTATAAAATACATAGAAATTCTTTATGCTCAAAACATTGGCAACTAGTGAATTACTGCGCATTAAAATGGTTCAATTTTTTAAATTTAAATTTGCTTTCTATTGCTTTTCAAATTAATCAAAAAAAACTAAATACCAATTGAAAATGCCCTACTGCCAACATTGGGTTTTGGCGATTTTACGTTCAGCTGCTGTTATAAGAATGGAATTATTATCTCGTACTGTATCATCAAAATTTACCGTTAAACACAATTGCACATTTTATACAAGTAATAACTAATTTCCACCTGAAACTATGAAAACAATTTAAGTAGCGAAACAAATATAATCCCATTAAATTTCGGTTATAGTGCACAGTTCTAGTATCATTTACTCTAAACATACATATGTACCCTCCCTTGTTTTAGGAATAATAAATTTTATTTAAGTTTTACAAACACTAAAAATTTTGTTATTTATATTTCTAAACATTAAAATCTAAATCTAAAAGAAAAAAAATTACTTAACAGTGGGCAAAGTCTTCAAATATTAAAGAAGCTGAGAGAATAACAAAACAATTATCTCACGATATAAAAATGTTATGAACTCTTACTCGTATCCGCTACATACTGTTATGTATGTAAATATAACAACATTAAGAAAGTTAACAGAGTAATATTTTTTTTAAAAGAAGAAGAAGAACATGCATATTTGGAACTGAAATACTAATTGTTTTGACGAACACTGTTTGCTTTGTATTTCGTTTTTATTTTAGTGCCAAAATAATAATTTTTTTAAATCAATTTAACGTTTTGGAATTTTCAATTTTTTATACGTAAATCCATACAAGCAACAAATTTGGCAAAACTTAATGCGCGCTTTTTTTAATAAAAATTGTTGCTGTTATTAATATTTTCATTTTGTGTACGTTATTCTTATAGCTGCCAGATCTGACGATTTATAATTGTTTTCATCGCTTAATTTGCTAAATCGTGTGTTATCGATTTGACGTTTTTGCTTTAAATTTGACGACTTGTGAATTCCTACTTTTCAAAATTTTTGTTTTTTATATTTATTCTTTTACAAGTACTATTGTCAAAGAGTAAAAACATACATAAGAAGGTATATTAAATTTAAACAAAATTGTTGTGTAAATTTTTGTAAACCAACATTGTTATTTTTAAATTCTTGACAATAACGATTGATTATAACACTACAACTGTCAACTTAAAGAATTTGTATTTAAAACTTAGAAAAGCATTTTGACATTCTCGCCATAAATATGTTTGTCATTTAATAGAGAATAGCACGCCAAGCCTCAGCTTTTGAAATACAAAAATCCCTTGAACGTGAGTAAAAAGATTTGTAAGAAAATTAATGGCTTTAAAAAAATACTACGCAATAATTACAACGCACAAAAGAAAAAAAGGAAATATGTAAAATATCCAAACTTCCAAACAAATAATTACTTGAATATTGATTTTATTTTTTATATATACTTGGCTTCATCAACTAAATTAAATGAGGTCATTTAAAATGTCGATACATAATTTGGTGTGTTCTTGCAAAACAACAGGAAAAAAACATATAGTTGAAAAGGATTGGTTTGACAACTAAGAAGTAACAATGGACACCTCACAATTTTGTTGTTGTAATTTTTGTTTTGTTTTTAATTTATCTTGACAATTCACATGAAAGATATTGACGATTTTAAACCTAATTTATCTGGCAGCGATGACTGCAACATGTATGATTGTTTGTGTATGTATTTTGTTTGAATATTTGTTAGTGTATACATAAATATATTTATGTATGTATACACTTTAGTGCCTTCCACGATGATCTCATTTTAGAAATAATACTCTTCTAATTTTAAAAATTATTTGCTACTCATCAAAAATGTGATCAATATATTATAAACGTATGTGTATTTATTATACATATGTTTTATTCTTTTTAAAAGTGTTTTTGTAATTTTTTCAAAATTCTTTATATTAACGATTACACGGTTTACTAGACGTATGACAAATATTTATTGAGTTTTATTGTAATATTAAACACTTTGATTGGTTTAATGCCAGTGCATTATTCACCCTTATTCTGTATGACGTCATTAATTTTAAGGCAATATCATTTCAACATAACAGCAACACATATTTAGTATTCCCAAACAGCTTAATGTTGACGCTGCCTGTTTGTCGATAATGTCAACAAAAAGTAATACCCGTATCTAATTTTTGAGTCAGTTGATTTATGTACATATTTGAGAAAATTTACTTGCTTTCCGACACTAACTTCAATGATGAAGAAAGTAAACAAAAACTAATGTTGCAAAGAAGACTTCTTAGACAGAAATCAAGAACCTTTCAGCTAACACATGAAAAATAAGTGATCATTTTAAAAATATCCATTTCAAACTAATGCGCTGCTTCTTTCTGTAAACAGTAAAATATCAATAAATGCAAGTGGACATCTTGGGGCAACATGGCTTACCATTTCAAATTATTTAAACACATTCAAATAGGCGTTGTCTATGACTTCAGAAAGTTCTCATTCACTTGGGACTGAACCATACCCTTAGAGTTTACTTACTCTAAGAACTGGAGAAGATTTGCCATAGTTTCTTTTAAAGGGCTTAATACCTGCTGCCTTAATATACCGCCTCCAGTAGCTTTACATTATATTTTGTTTGTAACCAACTTTTTTTTTACCTTAAATGTTAAGTCGCGCCAAATCTGTAGAAAGAATTTTGTCAAAAATAATTTTGTAAAGCACTATACACTATACCTTTTGCCATTCATCGTTCGGCGTTAAGAGCTGTCGCAATACTTTCCCACTGTTCCTTAAAGTTAGAAGGAAAAGTGCCTTTTAAAAAACCTATGGCAAGTAATGGATTTTTTTGAAATTCTTTAACTATTTTAAAATTTTTTGGGGTTGTTGATCTTCAGTTTGTGCATTTTCAATTTTATTTCTACTATTTTTATAGCTTATTTAATTTTTTTTTTAACCTTTTTTGTTTGTACACGACACTTTATTTACACACGATAATATCAAGGGCAATACATATTTCTAGGCAATATCGACGTCACATTTCTTTACAAAATACCAAATTCATATGACCAGTCATCGATAAATGGCAATATTGGCAACAAGAATACCGATGTTCAAAAAACGATTAAAATTGACGTCGCCTTGTATTGCCGACGTCAAACAGAATAAGGGTGATTGATTTGTTAAAAAAAAGTTAATTATAAATAAATATCAATGTTTTTCCCATTTGTCATTTTTTTCGCTTTCCAATTTTTCAAACACTACGTCAATTTTTTAAAACAAAAATATTGTTTATTAATTTTTCTTTTTTCAATATTTCGCCACACCGTTGGGTAGCATCTTCAGAAAACGAAATATTTAAAATAAAATTTTTTCAAATACAAAAAATAAATTGAACTGACAAAATTCGTCAGGCTACCTCAAAAAATTAAAAAAAGACAAAAAATTCAAACATTTAACATAAATGTTCTCATAAATTTTTTAAACCCAAAAAACTTTTAAATTCTTTAAATTTCAAAAAATAAAATATACGAAAAACTATACAAATACATACACATAAATAAGATACTTCCTAATGTTCACTATGTTTTATGGATAAAATTTTTTTATAAAAATGTGACATGATAACATCTTATTTCAAATAAAAAATACGATTAATCGAATTCCATATTTTCTCTTTCACCATGAATCAATCCGTTTCATTCAGTTTTTAAATAATCAATTTAAACTGTTATTTTTGCTCTTTTGTTTTTAAAAAAGATAAAAGTTCTTCTACATAGCAAAATGGAGTTTGTTTTCCTCTTTAACTCATTTTAAAAATTGTTTCAAGGGCTTTGTTTTTTGCACCGTGGTTGATATATTCATGGAATTGCCCATATGTGTTACTTTAAGAATGGTGATTTACTCCAAAGAAAATGTTTCACTTTTAGTTTGGCTAGAAACTCAAAAATTGTTAAAAAATCTCGAGTATTGAAAAGAATTCTTTACTTAAAATTTTTTACAAATCCATTTGCACTGTTATACGTAATTTTTGTAATTGAATTCATATTTATAATGCTCTTTTTACAACTGCTGTAATAATTACTACAGTGAATCGTCTGTCTAAATGCTTGTAATTTTGTATTATCGTTATTTTTTCACAGATAATTTTATTACATAATTTTCTTCATCACAAAACAATATTTGAGGAAATAAATACTTTTTAAGTTTGATAGATTTTCTTAAAAAATACTTACACATAAATCATCTACTTGTATTAAAATAAAAATTGCTAAATTGACACCTTATTTAGGAATATGCTATATAAAGTGTGGCAAGGTACATTAATTTTACTAGGTAGTGGTAAAATAAATGTACCTTGAAATGTGGTCACAGTATCAAACTCAAAATAAGCGACGTAATATTTGACTCTTCTTTTTACACTTTTTTGGAAAATAAATATTTTAAAGATTCTTGCTACCCGTTTTATAATATTAAATCTATTTATTTGTCCAAAAAATTTGCTAGTTTTTAAATTAATTATTTGAGCTCAGATTCGTTTTACTGATCGCTCAAACCACATCATGGATTTCTACAAGTTTAAAAAATCACGATTTTTGACGAGAATTCAATCCTCTAGTCTGGCCACTCTACATAAAATCATAAATTCAAACAAAAATAAATCTTACGCTCTTTTTCAACAAACATTTATTTTACTGTCGTCTGCCAACACTTAAATTTAAGGAATGTTTTAATAAATTCTTTTGTAATAAGAAAACATATAAAAACCGGAAATTTTAAAACTTTAACGTTTTTGTTTAACATCACCTTTTTTTTAATAGAATTTGATTATCAAATGTAGTTTTTTTAACTAATAACAATTTATATAAAATCTTTAGTAAAATGTGCTTCTTAATTATAAGTCATATAATGAACATGTGTGTGCATATGTATGTGTGTAGTTATATAAAAATAAGTTAAAATTAAATGTGAAATCATAATATGCTACAAAATAAAATACTTTTGATAAAAAATAATAATGGAAATCATAAAATACACAATTTTTTAAGCTGTTTGGTGTTTCTTTTTTTTATTATTTACTTCCCTTAACCCTCGTCCATACATGCAATTTTCTAAAAAAATTCTCTTTTGAAATTGCATTGGGCCTTAAATTTTGGTTTTGTTTAAACTACGAATAACAAAAAACAAAAAAAAACAGAATTGCAAGTTCATGAAACAGTGAACCCGTTTCTATTCCTCCTTGCTCACAACGAAGGCATAATGCCTTCTAATTAATTGTGTTATCCGCTTTGGAAGGGGAAGGAGTGTAGGAGACTGTTGATGGTCGGCTTGGTTATTTTATTTATTTTTTATATCGCGGACCATTTAATACTCTAGAAAATAAAATCGATATTACGAGGGCTGCTATATATATTTCTGGCCTGGTACCACTGAGTGCTGCCAAGTGCAATCTGACATTTCCATTGGAAAGTTTGTCATTTTTAAGCATAATCGTACTCAAAACGTTTTGACGTACGACGATTCTTTGTGTTGTTTACAGTGACTTGAAAAAAATTAATATAGAAAAAAAAAATAGAATTAACTCGTGAACATTTTCGTGCCATCATTTTTCACAACTTTCGACGTGGATTATCACGACAAGAGTGCATTGATGAACTTAAATCTTTGTATGGCGATGAAGCACCATCCTATAGCACTGTGAAAAATTGGTATAATGAATTTAATTGTGGCCAAAGCTCGCTCAAAAACGAATTCCGTGAAGTTCGTCCAAAAACGGCTGTTGTGCCAGAGAACATTGATGCCGTGCGTGAACTCATAATGCAAGATCGACATGCGACATACCGAGAGATAGAGACATCCTTGGACATTTATTCCAACAGCATACATTCGATACTGCATGAACACCTGGCCGTAAAAAGGGTTTGTTCTCGTTGGATCCCGCACAATTTGAAAGTCGCTCAAAAAAAGGCTCGTGTCGATTGGTGCAAAGAAATATTGAAAAAATACGATTGCGGTGCTTCAAAAGACGTTTATAAAATCGCCACAGGTGACGAATCATGGATCTATGCGTATGAGCCCGAAACGAAACAACAATCGACCGTGTGGGTCTTCAAAGACGAGCAAAATCCAACGAAAGTTGTTCGTGGAAGAAGCACTTCGAAGCAAATGGTCGCCTGTTTCTTCGGCAAAACTGGTCATGTGGCGACTGTTCTGCTTGAGCAACGTAGGACGGTCACTTCTGAGAGGTACACTACAATTTGTTTGCCTGAAGTCATCGGAGAAATTCGAAAAACCAACAAGAGAAGACGAATCATTGTTCACCATGACAATGCGAGCTCTCACACATCGGCTCAAACCAGAGCGTTTTTGACCGGCGAATTAATGGGTCATCCGCCACACAGCCCTGATTTGGCACCGACTTCATTTTATTCACGCACATCAAGAAAAAAATGCGTGGTCAACGATTATTGTCACCAGAAGAAGCTGTTGAAGTGTTCAAAAACCATGTTTTAGAGGTGTCTCAATCGAAGTGGAAAAAGTGCTTCGACAACTGGTTTGAGCGCATGCAAAATTGTATAAATCATGCTGGAGAATACTTAAAAAAAAAAACATTTTTGAATTTAAATTTTCGCATTTTCACTATTAGGCCAGAAATATATAGAGCAGCCCTCGTAGTAAGAATAATAACTAACATATGTCGCAAATATTGATGTTATTTTAATTACCAGCGGCTGGGCTTTGAACATAGGCCACTAGAACAGGTAAATGTTCAGAGTCAACATGCTAATCATCCATAACCCAACTCTTAACCAACGATTTTACCGCTAAAGCGTTTTGTGGCGATGTCACCTGGCAAAATCTATTGAAGTCGCTGTAGTTTGTTGAATAATAGTCTGACTCTATTCGCTGGGTAACGTATCGCAAACAAAGAATAATCACTGTGAATAAAAAATCTCTGGTCACTACAGTGATTGAGTTTATAAAGTAACAGTTCCGCGAACGAACGTTCTTCAACATTGGCACATATGCAAACTTAAATTTAATTTCGCCGGCGAATGAAACGGCTGTATCTATCTTTCTCCTTTCACCACCTGTCTTATCTCTCATCTATACCTTTCCTAAAGAATGTAGCACGGTTACAAAAACAACTAAATAGGCATTGTTGCCTGAACTGCTACTTCTCTTTAAAAAAAATATCATTTTATTTGGCATTTTTTTCTTGCTTCTTCTTATTAATAATAGCTATTCTTTTCTCTAAACTTTACACATCCATACCTATGTAACAAAAAAACAATGTTTTGTGCTTTTTTATTCGAACCTGTTTTCAGTGTTACCGTATTTTTTATTGCTGGCCAAATTTAATTACAGTTGCTTTGAATGTAGAAATCAAATTACCTTTTGCATTATGGTTACTGTTCGCATAAAATATTATTTAATAAAACTAAATACTAAATGAAAATCACGTTCACTGGTAACGATGTTCCTTAAAAATTACGCTCATCCCTAATTAGAACTAGGACGCATCCGCCATCTTTTCTTTATCAATTGATTGTACAAAATTGATATCACTATAACATGCTTGTTGACTTTCTCATAATTAAAATTGTAACTCTTCTTCTTCTTCGAAATTGACGCTCAGACAGAACGAAAACAATGTTGCCAAATGGTAAAAGGCTGCCGTAAACGCTGGGTTCTTAGTTGTGGCCTTTGTACCAATTCAAAAACGATTGTAATTCATTTAAGCGATATCGTAGACTTTATCGATAAATTGTAAAGTAGTCAAAAGCATTAGTTTCTTATCGGAAGTGTATTATTTACGGCTCCGTTGAAAATTGTGCCTTAAGGGCAAATACAAATGTGAAAGTGATGAATTTTCTCTAAATTGTTTCTAATTTCTTTAAGAAGAATTTTATGGCAGTACGATTTTCATTTATGTCAGTTTCCAAAATGGCCACAATTGTTTCAATCACCTGGTTATTACAAAATCAATCTAAAACTTGTCTTTTCTTAAAATTTGTCATCTTGTGGAATTTTAAAAGGACTTTATTTTAAATTATTACAGCTATTACGAATAATAAAACAAAGTAAAGCCTTGGAATTGGTGACAGGACTGGGCAGGGTCTTAGCGTGTTTTTTTCGGCCAGTTTAAAATAAAGTCTTTGTAGAATGTAAGCCCCATTAATTATTATACTCGAGTGCTACTGTTAGTTACAAATGATGTGAAGCGTCCCGATGATACACTACTCGGTTGCGTCATTATGCCGTAATCCGTGATTTTAAAAACACATTTTGCTTTAATCGCATAAATACAATATGTTTGTAATATTAATTTGCTGTTTTTGTATTACAATTGATTCGTTTAATGTTTTAACTCGTAAACATAAATTTGTATTCAACACAAATATGTGACCTGTTTTCAAAATGATTTTAAAACCAGAAAAAAAAAAAATAAACAAAAAACGTCTCCATATGAAATGACCCCCAAAAAAGGTCTTACAAAAAAATGTTCATAACGAAAACATTTAACAGATTAGTAAACAAAAGGAAAAAAAAAAAAACATAATTAATTACATTATATACAACAATGGATCGTATATACATATACACAAAAATTAACTTAATAAAAATAGCACTGAAATCTGTGACGTCATATTATATTTCTTCTGATTAATTTTATAAAAGAATTTTTTTCAGTGTGAATGATTTAGATAAAAATACTTGTGGAAGAGAGACATTGACAAGACTCGAAAAACATTTAAATATCAAACAAAACAATTAAAGAAGAACAATTAATTCACTTGAAACTAAATGTTTTACATTAAACATGTTTTTTGTGTTTGTTGTTTTGAGCACTTTGTAGTATTATTGATTAACGGTGGGCAAAGTTTAAAATTAAAAAAAAAAGATAAATATTAAATTTCATAAATCATATAAAGGCACGTCACACAACTCAAGTCCTATCGATTACTCAAATCGGGTTTTCGGAAAACGAGAAACGAAAAACTTCTGCGAAATAAATCCACTTTTAAATTTCAAAGTGAAATTTAGTTTCTTAAAAATGCTATTTGCGGTTTAGTTTACACGGCAAAATGATTCGCTCTCCGAATCATGATTGCGAAGCAGACCATTTACACGACACATACTACCTACATGCCTCGTTTTGATTTCTGTACAAAAACTAATAGAATATGCAAACAATTTGTTTTAAAATTTTATTCTTCATTTTACTTTTGTTGTTTGTAATTTTTTAAAGTTTAAATTGCAATTAATTTATTTGTATTCACACACCACTTTTTTAACATTGTTTTACTTTTTTTGTTTACATTTATATACATTTAGTTCAGATAAGCTTGCGATAAAAATTAGAGAAGACAGAAATTTTTCATGCTGTAGATTTAAACTGAATCTTCTCAAAATTTATACATGCTTCGTTCTCAAGATTTTATATGGCGAAGGACATTAATTCGCACCAGAGAAACAAGTCGTGATAAAAACTCGGCGGCGGCGGCTGAGCAAAAAATTGTCGACGGCGGCTGTAAGTCGGCTAAAGCCGAATATCATGAACTTCTTGTGTATTTTATTAGGAAGAAGAAGAACAACAAAAATAAAAAAAACTTTAGATGAAGTAAATGTTACAAGTAAAGACGCAAGATTTTAAAAATTAATTAAATTACTTTATTTACATACATTTAATAAGTTATGCATTGTTTTCTATACAAATATATTTCTATTTACAATCAATTTAAAATAACAGCTTCAAATTTTAATTTATATTTCTTTACTGAAAGCAATTTAAATATACAAAATTTAAAGTATGAAAATTGCCGGCTAACATTTTTGAGTCGTGACAAGCCGCACCACTCGGCAACGGCTTGGCTATTGAGAAAAAATCGGCGGCGGCTTTCAGCCAGCTGTGAGCCGCACGACTTGTTTCTCTGATTCGCACATGATTCTTGTTTACTTTGGTGTGCGCAATATTGCCACTTTATAATTAAAGAGTGGCATCTTTTTTTAAGAATAAACAAAATCAATCGAAATGTGAAGAGGGAAATTGAAAGAAATTGTTAATACGGAATTACCCCTAATAATTTAAATTATTTCAATAAAAAAGAAAAACAAAACTGTTTAGGGAAAGTTTTCAAATTTAACTGCTTTATTCTTCAGAACCATGAGAATAATTTAATCATAAGTCTGGTACTCTGTTCAGTTTTTTATGCGGAATGCTGTCAAACTACATACATAAAAAATTTGTATGAAAAGTCATAAAAAATGTTGCAAAAGTAGTACTCTGTTTTTACAGTACGAAAACATATTAAATGTTTCTGGCAACATTTTGTGAAAGATGTGAAATAAAGCAGAGGCATTATTTCATGCGGCATTTTTTAAGCAACAGCTGATCGTATGTATTTTGCTTACATTTCTAAAACAATGTATTAAACGCGGAAGCAATAAAACGTTAAATTCTCTTTAATCGCGAGATAGACACCACATTGTAAATGTCCCATTTTCTACATGTTATAATCAATGTTGCTTAACAATTTTCACAAATTCGAACAAAGTACCAGGCTACAAAAAGCGTAACTAGATAATTTTTCTTGTCAAGGCTGTAGGAGTTTAGCAAAGCAAAAAAAATAGTGTCGTGTATTGAAAGCAAAACGGGTATTAAAAAGGTTGTCCTCGATAGGATTAGAAATATTTCACTTAAATTTAGCAACAACTTGACAAAAGTTAATTGCAGTTTTTCTTTCTTTAAACAAGAAAAACTAAAAATATTTGTTATTATAAGTCCACTATATCGTTATTGGCAATTATTTCTTGATATCAGGGAATTATGTAAAAAAAATTGCTGTCTTTGTGGGCTCTTTTTCAAAGCCCTCAAGGGAGAGCCAGAAGTATTGCAAAAAAATCCTGCCGAAAATTACAAAGTCCCCTCAATGAGTTACCATCGACTGATAATTTTTGAAGTATTTTTTTACAGAATGCCTCAAAATTCCGCTTATTTTCTTCAGGCAAATGCTAATACTTCATGGCATCGATAACCAATAGGTTGCTGCTCATGCTCCTCTTATTGTGTACAGCTACATCCACGCTTTCTAGGCATAGCCTAGACTACTTAAAAACTATTTCAGCCTGGTTGTATGCATAAGGTGGTCACCTGTCCTGTTTTATGGAATTCAACCTCTAAAAAACATTAGCTGAACCATAACATCACCCAAAACTACTGAGGGCTTTGTTATGAAGACACCTGCTGCTTCGTTTTCTGCAGTGACTGTTTGACAGTGCTATGAGTTTTCCTTTGTGAAAACTGACCTTCCCAGCAGGTGATATGATGCGAGGAATATCTCTGCCCGATAAACGAACACGTACTTCTAATTAATGATTTTGTAGTTGCCACATATTACTTTTATTTCAAAACCAAAAAGTCGCATGTTGATTTTTGTTCTGAAATGAATATATAATTAATATTTTAGGAAATACCCTGGTGTATTTATGAAAACGTGATTTGGTGGTTGCGTTAGTGAAGAAATTTGTAAAGCAAAACTTTACAAACCAAAAGTTCGAATCCCAACAGCGCTTTGAATATTAAGAAAAATTAATTTTTTTTATTGAAAAAGAAAAAATCTCAGAGTCTGAACTCAATGTAACGATAATTTATTGCGGTGTAGTTTTTCATACGATTTCAAAGTAAAAAACCACGGGGCGGAACGGCATCAAATTAAAATCTATTTTACTTTCATTGCGGATTTTCTTATTCTGTCAAATTTTTACATTCTTTCTCTTTCTGATGTTGCCATAGTTTTTGAATAATTGGCGATGTTCACAAAATTATTGTTAACAAAAAACATGATTTTGAAGTTTATAAATTTTTGTCATAAAATATGTGTAGTGGTTTCTAATTTCACACATAAATCAAACGTGACTTCTAGCAAATTAACAATTATATCTTTAATTTTTTTATTTACTGCTATTAATAAATTAATAAAAATGTAAACAAACAATGACAATTATTGCCGTCTTCCGTTGTATTATTTTTATTTTTCTCTGCCGCAATCATTGTGTTCAGACTCTAAGAGTTTAGACTTAAAAAAAAAAGAAAACGTTATTGTGCGGTGAGATGGTTAAGGCCAAGGCGAATCAATTACTAGGTGGCAGCGTAGGCGAATTCAGTATTTTTTGCTGGTATACACGACTCTCAAACTCCATATATAAAAGATATGTGTACATTTTTCACCAGTAAAAAATACTGAAATCGCCTACAGTGCCACCTGGTAAATTGATTCGCCTTGGTTAAGGCACGTGTACATGAAAAAACAGCAGAATCGTAGTCTTAACCTCAACGAATTCTAAGTTAGAAAAAAAACAACACAACAGCCGTGCGAGTGTTCCCCTTTTTCTTCCATTATAAATTTAAGCTTCTTTTTATTGACTGCGAAAAGTAAGAAAACTAACAGAGAGAATAAGTTATAATAAATTTTGAAAGAAAAATAAAATGCAAATAAACAAAACAGCTTCCTTCAAATAACAATGATGCCACTATTTTCTTATTTTGTTCCCACGGAATTCATAATGGGAAATATCTTTTTTTGAGAAAAAATTTTTCAGTGAGAATAATCAAGATTGCGCTGCATATAAAAAAGCTTCTAACAAATTAATAGACATTAATCAAAATAATTAAATATTTAAAAGAGATTATTAAGATCAGTCGTTATTAAGTTTTCATTGAATTAAATTTTTTTTCACATTTTTATAATTTTCAATTCTGTTTTGTTCCACTGTAAAACATTTATGACGCCATAAATTTTGTTTTTTTAAATATGGAAATTATTTAGGTACAAAAAATATATAAAAATAAAATAAGTTAATTTAATATTTTGAATGAACTAGAATCATTATGATGATGATGATGATCAACATGATGATGAATTTACATATTTTAAAACGTTGCCTTGAGTAATAACAACTACAACAACATCTTTGTTACTTAATGATTAAATAAAAGTAGTGAAGCATAAACTATTTTTAGAAATTAATCTTATAAAAACAAATTAAATAAAGAATTATTATAAAATAATTAATATTTTAAATATTTCTTTGCAGATTTCGAACTCCATTTCTTAAAAATTAAAAAAACTCAGCAACATGTCTCACTCGGTAACAATTACCCGCACCACTACCAGCACCACTAACACTTCATACATTGTATTGAATACTGGTTACTTGAAAAGCTTTTCGGGACTTTTAAAATTATTCGAGTTGGCAAGTTTAATTTTTAATTATTTTTTTCATCTTGAAATAACTGAACAATTACTTTTCCCGTTATTTAGTTAATTGGTGCTGCCATGGTGGGCATTTTTAGTTACTACCAAACAAATGGTTCCTGTTGGGTTGGCATTGATGGTGTCATCTTTGCCTTTTTGATGTCGGTGACATTTATGATCGGGACATTTTGTTTACTGTTGGCGTGTTTAACATCTTTGAGCACGGGAGGAATTATATCAAAAACTATTTATGTCAGTTTAGGCATTTATTTTCGAAGCATTTGTTTGTAAATCTAAAATGTTTTTTTTTTCACCTGCACAGGAATTAATTTACCACACTGTTGCTGCCATTTTATTATTAACCTGTTCCACCCTGCTGATTATATCTGTTAGTGACAGATACAGAAAACATAATGGCTATTTGACCGCTAGTATATTGGGTCTGGTTAACGCTGTCCTCTACTTCATCAGTGCCTTCTTGGCTCATCGGTCTTATCGTGGCATTTAAACAAACAACAAAAATATTTCAATAACATATTTAATTAAGGTGTTCCAAATAAATATTTACTTACTTCAAATTTATATTGAAATACTTTTTACAAAAATTTTAAATATTGAAAAAAGTTTGAATTAAGAAGAATGCTTTTTACTTTTAAATGTATTTATATATTTTTTTATATTTTAATTTTATAAAAATAATAATAATAAAAAAATAATACTGTCTACTATGTCTGTATATTGTAACTGTTTAAGTGAAATAAAATAACATTTTTTTAATAAAATAAAAAATTAACAACATAAAGTATTTTATTTTTCTTTACTTCCGAAATAAGCTTAAATGACGTGAATTCTTTAACTAGAGTGTCAGACGATCAAGTTTTCATTCAGGTTTTAAAATTTCTCTCATTTTTTAACCAATACACTCACACTTTAAAAACTTGCTGAGAATTTGCTTTTAAGTTTTCGTTCAATTGAGTCTTTCAAATTACATTCAATAAAACAGCTGATTGACGTTTTTCCCTCCAAATTTTAATTAAAAATTCTGCTGTCAGTGTTTTCTTGCCATCTTGCTTAAAAGCTTAAAAACTTGCTTTGAAATGGCGTGCAGCCTACGTCACAGCTTTCAATTTTTGTGAATTTTGACAAGCAGTATGTGTAAATTTCTTGAAAAGAATTGAATAAAAACTTGACCGTGTGACTGCACCGTAATGTAAATAAAACAATTTATTTATTTCAGAGGTTTCCTTGAAGGATATAAAAAATAATACTAAAATACACGTAAATTGGCCTTGAACGCTTTCTTTTATAATCAAGCAAGTTTTTCGCCATCCATATTAATAGAGTTATTCGAATAAAATTAAAAGTTCCAACTTAAAAATATCGTGCAGATTATTCCGCCAAAAAAATTAGTAAATTATCGCAGTGTTTTGTGAAGTTTTATTTGTTCAGCAACTTAAAAAAAGAAGGGGGTTATCAATTCGAGTGAATGTTGACTTTTTATATTTGCGCCTGCAGAACTCAGTCATTTCTGAATCGATTTTGTAAGTTATTTGATAGATTAAGCTTACAGATTGGTCCCGTTTTAAAAACAGTTGATAATCTTAAAAATTAAAGGGTGTTCCCATACAACATACATATTTTTTAAGTGCCTATGAACCATAGCGCACACTTCTTAAACATTAAAAAAATGAGTTTTACTGTAGCTCCCAATAGCAAAAAGTAATACAAAAATAAATCTAAAATTTAAAGGGTGTCCCCATAGGTGACGTTGATTGACTTATATGTGCCTATCTTTTGAACCCGAATATACAAAGGCTTGAAAATTGGACAGGATGTCGATTACTATGATCGTTATAATAACAAGTATAAACAATTAAAATTATAAATTAAAGGGTGTCCCAATATTTATCGAAATTTGATGTATATGGCAAAATTTCTGAACTGTTGTAGTCAGATAGTTAAAATTTACAAAGAACCTGTATTGCTAAGTCTGCTATAACAATATAATTTGAATTTAGAAATTAAAGGGTGTTCCCGTATTTGGAGTAAACTGATCTATATGAGCCTATAAGCAAAATATCCACTTCTTTGTCCGGCTTATTAAAAGTAAAAATATTAAAAAATTTTAATTATAGGGTGTTACAATAGTTGCTGTTATTGAATGTATATGACCAAAGTGTTGAACAGTTGATTGAAATTTGCACAGAACCTTTATTGCTATGTTCGCTATAACAAGCATTAAACTTGAAATTAGAAATTAAAGGGTGTGCCTATAACTAATGTAATTTGACCTATATGGCCGTATTTTTGAATTCGTTACGACAAACTTAAAAATTAGACAGAATGTCCATTACTATATCAAGTATAATAACAAGTAAAATTATTTAAAATTAAAAAATAAAGGGTGCCCTAAAGGTTTTAATTTAACCAATATTATGAAGTTATAGACTAACACTTAAAATTAAAACAAATTTTTTTTACTGCATCATTAATAAAAAGCGTAAAAAATAAAGGGTGACCACATAACAGCAGAATTTTATTGTTTAATCTGCATTTATATTTTGTTTTACGACATATAAAAAATCCTGACGCAATCTTTCCTGAATGTATTATAATTAATGTTTAATTACCGTCCTAAAGATTTTAAATTTGCCGGTTTTGTAGTCGGTATTATTTCGAAATAATTTTTAATTTTATTTTTCATCGCCTTTTAACTGTATAAAAGAGCCGAAAAAAAGTCAGCCGTATACAGTAAAGAAATAAAATCAGTGTTGGTTATCGTTTTTTTTTTTTTTTTTTGCTTAAACTTCGATTTTGTCTTTTTTTATTGTTTGAAGAAAAATCTTTAGTTTATTTAAAATGAGAAAAATGAGAAGTTTTCTGAAAGGCTAAGTAAGCGGTGATTTTAATAATGTTGTCGGAATAATTAGCACAATATTTTTTAAGTCTGATCAATTTAATTTAATATTCCTGTGAATTAATTTTAAAAATTATAAGTTGTTACTTGTTGTTACGGTTAACAAGCAACACGATGAGATATATATACTTTGTATGGGAAGTGCCACACCCACATGTAATATAAAAAATAACCAATTTTACCAACTGCATATGTGAGAACTGCGAAAATTCCAAAAAGATCGATCCGCTGGTGTAAGTAGCTATAGGTACAACTCAATCATAAGCAAACAAAAGTTCCGTGAGAGTTTTTTCACTTTTCCCTTTTCTTTCACTAAAAATCTGTTCCCGTTTTCATTAGATGCGGGAAGTAAAAAAAATTCGTGAGGAAAGTTATAAGAATTATATTTTGTATCAAAATATTAATGGCCACAAACATCATAATTTTTTGTTTTTAAAGAAAACTTATATTTATTTTTTTCGCTTTTTGGGTACATTCTTCTTCTTCTTTAAATGTTTTATACGAAAAGTTATAAATTTCACATTGAAAACAATTATAACAACGGACAGAACTAAAATTACCAAAACAATTAAAAAACTTGTTTTTGTACGCTGCACTTCATCGAAAAATATATCATCTTGAAAGTACTGCCAAGGTTCGGGACCATAGTTTGATTTAAACATAAAGTGAGTAGAAATCAATAAAATATTTAAAAAAAAGTAGACAAGAATCTTCTGTAAACGATAATTAAGTTGTTTAAAAATTAAAATTGTTGTATTTAAAAATGAGCAACTTACGTGAAGTCGATTTAATAGTTTCGTGGTTCTTATATTTGAAAACCAAAACCAGGTGCCAAGAGCATTAAAGTAGCACATAAAACACAAAGAAACGCTCATGCAACGATGCATAAATAGTTTTACATCAAATAGCTTTTCATCAAAGAAGTCGGTTAAAAAATAGTTGTATAAACTTAAGCTCTGCTATTAAAAACGAGAAATTAGAAAGTGTATTTTGGAATACGTATATTTTGGCAAATCTTACGCCCACTATAATTTCTCCAATGGCTAACATTTCTTTGACGCTTAAAAATTTTGGCATTTTAGCAATATAAAACTTTTAATTAAATTCTTTAGATTTAATATTCTTTTCGATATTTAATAAACTTATTTAATGTTTATTTTTTTTTTTTCTTAATGTCAAAAAAATTTACACCTGGATCTGAATTTAAAATGATTAAATCATTTGATATTTTAGTTTTTAAAACTTTGAAAAATTAAGGAATTTTATTTAAAAAAGTTATCAATATAAAATTTATTTATATTAATTTATAATCAGAAAGAAGCAAATGAAATATGTATTTATTTAGCAGAGACAACTCCAACCTGCAAAAGACATAATTCGATTTCAAAACAACGGTATCTTTCTTGGGAATGTTTTGCAAAGTCAAGCTTTGAATAATAACTCCTCAAACAAATCAATCATACATAAGGTAAATATTAAAAGCATTTACACCATGGAAGCCGAACTTAAAGTCAAAAACAAAGAAAAAGCTGTTGTCACCGAAGTGCAGTTATTGACGGTTACACCTCTGTAACTCAAGACTAACTGAGCGAAATATAATCTCTTAAAAATGACGACACCAATTCGTTACAATGAGATGATTTAGTTTGAAAGAAATACAATGCTAGCCTTAGGATCATATATCATGAAATTGTAATAACCATCTGTTTGTGTTAAATGTGATAAAGGTCATTGTCCATGCAAATGTAACTTTGCTGCAGTTAAGAACACGTAACCTTTTAAATAACTGTAAACAATATTGTCATTCTATAACTATGAGTGTATAAAAAAAATCGCTTGAAACTAAAGTAAGGTGTCGCATATTGATTCTCGTTAAAAAATACGAGCGCTATTTGTCTTAGTAAATTAAACTCTAATTGTCAAGTAAAATCAAATTTGAACCGAAAGCATTTTCTTTAGAAAAAATCTAACTGTTTTTAAATAGATTTCCCATACAAAACAAAATCTACTTTGCCACTGGATTTTGACAAAATACAAAGTACTTAGCAATACAACTATGGTTTGTTTTTCATATGGTACCAAAAAATACTACGCTGCAAAAGAAAAAATTACAGTTTTATTAAAACATAAAAGGGAATTTAGAAAAAATTTTAATAAAATTTCTATATAAATGAAAGTAAAAAACGAATGATGTGTAAATAAAAAATATAATGTAATAAATTTTCATAAATACCAATTGTTTTGATTTTTTGTTTATATCAAATCTTTCTAGTGTCAAAAATTACGCTGTAGGAGAACTAGGTTTAAAAGAGATTTCGAAACAAATCGTAGATTTCAGTGTAATGTAAATGCTGTTAAAAAAAAACAAATTTATTGAAAATTATAAATAAAACTTTTATTAGATTAGGTAACAGATCGATGTTATAATCTCCCAGTTAAAATTAGAAATGCCATAATGCAATTAACCTTCTTTCGTTTGTGTTGGAGAGTGGATATAGTGAATGCTTCAGTCTATAAAGATATTATTTCCCTTACCGGATCAAAAAAGATCTGTTTTTTGGCTTTAATTAAATTAATTAATTATTTTAAAAAAATCAAATAAGTTTTTGCGTTTTTAAAAGTAAAAAACCTACACTGCTGGGCTAATAGTAACATCCGTTATAATTTCGCCGTTTTTTTTAATTAAAAATTATTCCTTAATTTTTTTACAATTGCGTGACTGCGTAAGCCTTAAATTTGCTGGCTAGTGAGGCGTAGGATATTTAAAGTGCTGCCAAGTTGATGTAAATTAAATGTACGTGGCTTCATGCAAACGGTAAATTTTTTTCAACTACCTGACAAAGCAAAAAACACGTTTGGTTTGTGAATTCGGAACTATAAAAAAACATTTTTCACTAAGGAACTTAACACTCTAAGGCGGCGGCGTTTTCTACACTTTAAATTTTTAAGTAAGAAAAAGAGTGCTGCATAAAATTGAAGAATTTATTAGTTGTCAGCGGTGCCTCTGAACTTTGTCCCCATTCAAACAAGGAAATTTTACTTTGACAAAGTTTTGTTAATTTTCTTTTAAACTTTGTTTGGTGTTCAGACACACAAAGTTTTCTTTTACAAATTTTGTGTTCTTCTGTGTGATCGTTCTTAAATTTTGGACGTTTTGCATTTGGTGCTTAAACACATATGTACATATATACAACTGTGTACAAGCAACGAACGAAAAACAAAGCAACTTTGCGAGTACATCAAAGTCTGTACTGCTTATCATTCTTTCTCCCTCTCTCCTACATAAAATCAAAACTTTGCAAAGTAAACTTTCCCTGTGTAAATGCACTCTTTTCATAGAAAGGTACGATTGTGCACCGTATTTTTTAAGTTAAAAATATGGGTATCACTATAAAGCTTTTGAAGAAATATTTCAGAAAATACTAAAAATTGTTAAAAATGCCTGAGCCATTAAGAGCCCATGACATTTTTATGTAAAGTTATACATATATCGTACTGAATTTTTTAATTTTAGTTCTGTCACCACAATATTTGTTTTTTTAATTGGAGTTACAGTGCAGTCACACGGTCAAGTCTTTGTTCAATTCTCTTTCAAGAAATTTACACATACTTCTTGTCAAAACTCACAAAAATTTAAAGCTGTGACGTAGGCTGCACGCCATTTCAAAGCAAGATGTCAAGAAAACACTGACAGCAGAATTTTTGATGCAAATTTGGAGGGAAAAACTTCAATCAGCTGTTTTCTTGAATGTAATTTGAAAGACTCAATTGAACGAAAACTTGAAAGCAAATTCTCCGCAAGTTTTTAAAGTGTGAGTGTATTGGTTAAAAAATGTGAGAAATTTTAAAACTTGAATGAAAGCTTGATCGTCTGACACCCTAGTTACTTCACTAAACTGGATTTACATATAAAGTGAAGGGTAAATAAGATTCGGAATAACCAAAAACAGCACTATTGTTTTATTTGCAATTGTTGGCTTTCGAAAAGCTGACTGTTTGGCAATTAACACAATTTACCGGAAGAAAAAGCGTTATAAGGAGAAGAATGTTATTTTCTTTCTCGCAAACTTGCAGCACTAAAACAGTTTTCAACAAAATTGGAATACCGCGGTATTTTACCTTTTGCGTCATTGTATTTCAAATAACGGTGAAGAAGAAAATAAAATACACCAGTAATAAGATCACTCTCAGATGAAAGCCGTCAACATTTCCATACGAGAACAAACATATGTTTGCGGTCACAAAATAAATTTCTGAACTTTTGTCGACTACTAAAAGGTTGTTTTTAACTATAAATTGACAAAATTTACCGTTTAATTCGTCATGTTGCTGCTAAGTACTAGAAGCGGAAATTATTTTTTGCATTCGCTTCCGGCTACTTTTTGTTACGTCCATGCAAATTAAAAGTGGCAGCACTTTATGGGGTTTTTGTACAGCGTTTTTAGCTTTTAACGTAGATAAATCCTTGTGGACATTTAATCTGTTTAAAAATGTTGGTGATAACTCTTCGATAAACATTTTTTATATAATTTAAAAAAATAGGAAAATGTCTTCTTTTTATTTCATAGATTTTTATATGAAAAATTATTTAGAAACTTTTATTACAACTTTGTTGATATTGAGTTTTTCAAGCAAATAAGCTCGTTTGGTGATCACCGTTTTACAACCTTTTTACCGGTGCAATCAGGTACGTGATTGAATTAGATTGATTTCAAACCAATCGTAACTTAATTTGTTTTCGTTTTAAAAAAAATTTTTTATTGCATTTACAGAAGTTTTAAAATTTTTGTCTTTGTGTTGACAGCAATTGATTTTTATGACACCTTTTAAAAACGTACGTTTTTAAATCGATCGGTTTCTATTAGATACTAAGTTAGTTTAATGTCTGTTCACTTTTTTACGGCAGTGAAATAGTTTTCTCATATATTTTTATCGTCGTAGTTTTCTGTGTTCGATTAGGGATCGTGCGCACCTAACTTTTGCTTTTGGTTTTTATAGAATAGAAGAAATTTTAATTAAAATTTCTACTTTTTGTAACGAATGCTACAATAACAATTGTATTAAAACCTAATCTTAATATTCACGTAATACTTGAAAAATTTTTTGCCAAATTAAAAATAAGTTTATAAAAAAATTTATTTATAAAAAATTACAAACTTCATTTTAAAGAGTTTATATAAATTTTTTGTTATATCAATAATTCTTATAACTAAAAAAATATTGGAACAATTATTAATATTTGCCATATTAAAATTAATAATAAAAAAAAATTAACAACTGCCAACTTATTTGTACTGTTTAAATGAAAAAAATTTCTACAAGTTATCAAGATTTATATAAAACTAACACGTAAAATATCCAAGAATTTAATAAAAAATTCATTTTGTAAATTATATATTAGTCAACATATTATCAGTAATAAAACAATAACTATTAAATTAAAATAGTAAAATTAGAGATTTAATGAGTTTTGGATTAGTCATATGAAAAAAAAATTAAATTGAACACCAATGGAGACATTTGATATTTTTCTTATTTCCACTCAAGGAACACATTTATCTATTAATTTTGTTTGCTTTTCAAAAACAAAAAGGAATTATTATTTTTATGTTTAAATTTAAAAATAAATAGAAACTAAAGTTCGTTTATTTTATTTTACTGACTAAATTTTACACTAATATTATTTACTCTAGTTTTCATATGGTTTAAAATATCATTAGCAAATTCCTCCAATGTTGTATATTGAGTCTTTTGAAAACTGAAAATGTCATCTAAAAAGCCCAACAGTTGATCTCGAAAATAGTGGCAAATATCTTTCAAGTTTTCATCGGGTCCAAAAAAGCCCCAGGCCATTAAAGGGGAAAGTTGTTCAGAAATTACATAAAAATGTGCCATAAAGCCATCAGGATATTTAAGCATACGTTTTTTTGCCTTTAAAACAGACCAAACTGCTGTGGTTAAGGCCTAAAAGTGGAACAAAAAATTTATTAAAACAAAAACTATTTAATTTTTTTTTTTTGTTGCTTCAGATAACTCACAGTTTCTTTGAAACCATTAGACAAAAATCTGTTTTGTACCACAGCTATAACACTTGCTGGTGGCGCATCTAAATCTCTAAATGAATCGAGAATTATGAAATCCAAACAGATATCATAAAACGTCATTGTTTTGACATTGCGCTGTTCTAATTCTTTTTGAATATCATTCCAATTAGCGGGATCTTGTATATAATTGATGAAATCTTCATAGCCCACCAAAAATTCTTTGGTGTCCTTATCACCCAAACAAAGTAAATCAGTAAGTATTTGCCGTCCAGTATCAATGACCCACTGGCCAATAGCTGGATCCTGTAAATATGGAAAGCAAAAAAAAATTTTTTTGTGTTTTAATGAGCTTTTGAATCAAAAGAATTTTACCTTAAATAAATATTGAAATGCCAAACGAACACAATGCAATTTGGCCAAATATTCTGTTTCATTAGAACAATGAACCAGTTCACAGCGTATAGTACGACACGGAATGGGTGATTCTTCGTGTTGTTTTAATGCTGCCTGATACAATGGAAACTGTTCATAATCGGCTTCTGTAAAGCTATCAAATTCTCTTAAATCCGCCACTTGATCTAAGGCGGAAGCATAACTTTCAGCTGAATCAAAGTTTGGATCGGAGCCAATGCGACTTATACTGGCTGAACGTTGTGATGACTTATCATCCTCGGGTACATCTTCTAAAGCACGCCAATTGTCTTCTCCAGCCTCTTCTATTGACGGTTCGTCACGAAATAAAACGGAACGTTGATCCAAAAAGAGCAATTCACTTTGTTCCTGCAAAGTGTAGGCCATATCGAGGAGGTTTTGTATTTCCCTGCAAAATTCAGACTCTTCAGCAGTTGTAAGGATAGTAGGTACACCACCTGGTGAATAGTGGGCTGCTAAAGCATCCTCCCAGAAATTTATAACAGTTTCTAATGCTTCCATTCCCATGACACCCAATTGTTGCGCGGTTAATTGCGTAGTAATTATACCGGGTTGGCCTTGACTCGACGACGATACGACGGCACCAGCTCCTACAGAGCCACTTGCCATTGACATACGGTCAGATTGCGAATAAGCAATGGTAGAGCCTCCTGGACTGCCAGATCGAGCTGAAGCTTTGGAACCTGCTAAGGAAATCAAATCATTAGGACTACGCATGCTATTGCGTGTTCGCCGTCCTGCGTATTTTTGGACACGTCGTGGTGGACGTGGAGGTTTGCGGCGTCTCAAGTATCGAGATAAGACTCCTAAAAGAGCAACTCCAGCTGTTATTGAGACAATGACCACCTTGTTTGTGTAAAAGAAAATTAGTTTAAAAAAATTAACTTTTGCTATATTGTTTACCTTTTGGGTTGTGGACATACGTGCAGGAAAAATACGTATGTCCGACCACTTTACCGGTATCAAGCCACTCAACATTTTGTCAATTTAATATACACTTGAATATACCACCAAAAATTACAGTTGTATCTTAGTTTTGCTTCAAAATTTAATCTTCAACTACTACATTTTTCAGAGTCCAATTCTTTCTCCTTTTTAAGGTTAGTTTTTCTACGAAATGTAATCGAATGATTTATTTTTAATTGGTTTGTTATATAGAAAAGTAATCAGCAATAAAATTATTTTTCGATCATTAGACGCAAATATATTTTTTATACCTATAATTTATTATTTTGAATTTGTATTTTAATAAGAAAATTTATTATTTGGAATCTTTTTTTAATGCTAATCTACGTTATTGTTGTTGTATTTCTTTATATGTTGATTTTATTCTACGACTTCTCGGTATGAACTTTCGTTTAATTATATATATATTGATCTTTTGGGATTATTCAAATTAATTTTATATGGTTTTTAAACACTTTCAGCACTACCGACAAGCTCTTATATGTACTTTACAATTTAAATTGATAAATAAATATTAAAAATCAATTGCATCACAAGCGTATAAATGGAGAAGAGAAAAAAACCATCACTCTCAAATAAATGTGCTAAAACACGTTTTACTCACGCATAGTATTGCCAGATAGCGTGATTTATGCTCGATATGGAAATTTTTATTTGTAAGCGGGTATAAAAGATTTTTTTTGGAGAATGGGGATTTATGAGAAATTTTAAATATTTAACACCACGTTGACATTTGACAATGCTGTCATGACGTTAAAGTAATACGTATTACTTGACAAAAATGCAGACAATCGCTTCTGTAGTGTAGGTGTCCATTTTCTATTTCTTTTGTTTTTCATTTCTATACCTGTATGCAAAGAAAATTTTAGTAATTAATATGATAATATATGTGATTCATATATCAGTTACTTTAAACAAATAATAAGTTTTCTACATAAATACGTAAAATAACTGACTTCAAAATTTTAAAGACGATAATTCAGACAATTAAAAAGGTAATTGAGGATGGATGTATTGCTATTGTCATGAGAACGTTGTCAAATGTAAACGTGGTATTAGGGATTTTCCAGAAATTAATATTTAATATTATTTAGATTATTATTGACACTTAATTATAATTTCCTATCTTTTTTTTTATTTTTTTATTTATTTACTTCATTTTGTAATATAAAGCCAAACAAGGCCAATATAATAATATTACGTAGGAATTAAGCCCGAGATAATCAATCCATACTTATTTATTTATTTATTAATTAATTTAAACGAGCCCGTCATATGGCCATGTATGGTTAAATGTATTTAAAAAAGGAAAAAATGTGCGATATAAATTAAGCTTAAATTACAATCAAAATTTATACATGTAAAAAAGATAAAAAGGAACATTATTTTATTTAAAAGCTAAATAAATCTTAATTTCAATTATTTATTTTTTCTTATTTCAGCACATTTTAATTTGAATTCAATTTACTTTTAATTTTCTATCTACAAGTCTTTCAATATGTTATCAAAAATATTGCTTAAGATAAAAATAATTAAATAACAAGCCTTACAATAAAACTCTGTTATTTGTTCTTGCGTTTAGATACAATGGTTTTAAGGTCTGACTGTAATGAAAATATTAAAATTTTTCCCATCTCATCCGTTTGTTAAAATATAAAATAAATATATTTCAACCAAGCAACAAATAGTTATATTTTGAACAATGATTTACATATACCAAGACCGTTTGAAGATTTGAAACAATTTTTGTTGATTCGACTTTGCGAATCTATGGGTAGTGATTGCGTAGAACGAACTTAATCGATTTAAAATCGGAACTACACCTTAAAACTGTCTTAAAAATTATTGAAAATTTTGTTGTTTTACTTTAATTGCTTTAGAGTTTTTAAGCACAATGTAACTTTTTTAAGATTTTTAATCATTTTTTTTAATCAAATTGTTTCAAAATGATATAGGTTAAATATTTACATGCATGTTAGAATTTTATCAAATAGGTTGCTATAATCAACAGAGAATGCTTTGGGCTCATGAAAAAAAATTACATATAAAATATTTCACAGTTAAAAAAATATACAAAATTTAAAAATAAGAAATGAAAAAACCGGAACTCCCAATATATATCAATATTAAGAACTTCTCATCGAAATAAAAATCTAGATAAATCAGATATATTATAAAAATATTATGACATTAATATTAAGTCAGACGATATTCAAGACTTGTTTAAGTTATTTGATAAATTCAATGCGAAGTTAATAATTTAAAAGTGATAAACATATTTATAGCATGTTTCATATCCTTTTTTTGGATTCTCTAACATCTTTCTTATGCAAACTTTGTGTAAAAAAATACCTTTTAGTCAGTTATTTCCATTAGTAATTGATATTTAAATACGAGAAAATACAACTGTGGTTGAAATAATCATTTCAATCAACTGTTCCCATATCAACCGGTCTTTTGTTTTGTTTTGATTTCTTATTCTATTATTATTACTTCATTCTGTTTATTTGTTTTTTTGGCTAAAAATCTACGTCAACAATTTTATTGGTTCTAATTTTATATGGACCAAATAAAGGAGAATTATTAAAAAATGAAATTTGTTTTGCAGTAAAGTATTGCTTGTGTGTTTGTTTGTGCGTTTGTTCAATACATGGTATTATTCAATAATAATGACTGAAAATCTTGTTAATAAAGGTAGGTATCCTTAAAAAATAATGTTTTTTATTAATAATTATTATAATTTTAAGGAGGTGCGTTGTTAACAAAACGTCCCCAAAATATTATAAAGAATCAATTATTTCGTCGCCAAAGAAGTTTAAGAAATTTAGGAAGATCGACTACTGAAGAACAATATGAAAAGGTGACTTGTGGTTTTAAAGCAATGATATAATCATTATTTTGTTATTTTTATTTTTACATGAAGACTTATGTAGTTATTAAATTTAGCGAAAAAGCTAAATTGCGGCAATGTCAAGATGTTGAGAAGATTATTAAGCAATTTGGCATAGAGACCACTTTAGAGCTGGTAAATAAAACGGAAAAATTTTTATATTTAACTGTCTCCACCGATACTCTTCTGCGTTTGGCCGATGAAGCCGAGCTTATAAAACTCACAACCACAGGCAGCATGCAAAAGTTTAACTATCATTCGATTTCTGATTATTTACTGCCCGGCATGACTATAGACGATATTGTGCGCTTTTGTGAGGCACCCGTTCTCATAAAAGATGTCATCAAACCGGAACTGTTGTCATATATTAAAAATGGTGTTATTGAAGATTTATTTCCCCTGCATGATTTAGTAAGATTTAATTTATTTTTTCTTTTATAATTTTATTATTTTAAAATTATTTTTAGGAAAATTTAGATAAATTTGTTTTCAATTGGCGTCGTCGTTCTATGCCAATTGAAGAAATACGTAATTATTTTGGTGCCAGTATTGGTTTATATTTTGCTTTTACACAATTCTATACCAAAGCATTAATATTTCCCGCTTTATTTGGTTTAATTCAATATATTGGAAATTTCAATATATCCTTAGTGTGCGGCTTCTATGTTATCTGGACCACGGTAAATATTTTTCCGTTTATATTTTTTATTATTACTGTTTCTATAAATTCTTTCTATTTAGATTTTTTTAGAGTTGTGGAAACGTAAGTGTGCGGGTTATTCTTATCGTTGGGGCACCATAGAAATGAGCAGTTTAGATAAACCACGTACAAAATATAAGGGTGTGCTTAGACCCGATCCTATAACAAATAAATTAACCCTGCAGTATCCCATGCGCTATACTTATCTGCAAATGTATTTGGTGTCGTATCCTGTGGTAGCCATATGTGTTATAGCTTCAGCTTATTTCGCCTTGTATCAATTTCAAATTGAAGCTGAAGTTTTGGCGGATTTTGGTCCTGAATCTTGGCTCCTGTATGTGCCTGTTATTGTTCAATCTATATTGATTGCAATTTTTTCGTGGGCTTATGAAAAACTGGCAACGTTTCTTACGGATACCGAGAATCATCGTACCCGTTCCCAATACGATCGTCATCGTGTTAATAAATTAATGATATTTGAAATAGTTAATAATTTTTTCTCTTTATTTTACATTGCTTTCGTATTGCAAGATTTAAATCAATTAAATTATCAGTTGATGATGCAGTTGTTGATTTTCCAGGTAAGAGATTATATAAAAATTTTATCTTTGGTTTTCCATATATTTTTCATTGATTTATTTTCTTAGTTGGTTTGCATTATCCAGGAGATTGGCATTCCTTTACTGGCTTTCGTAAGACAAAAGTTTGTTAAATATATGCACAAGGAGGTTGATGAAGATAAACGTTCGTTGGTTAGTGATGTGGCCCGATTTGAACAATGTTTCTTTGAATCTGGCTTAGATCAATATCAATCAACGTATGAGGATTATTTACAAATGTGTATACAATTTGGTTATGTTGTATTGTTTGCTGCTGTTGCTCCCTTTGCTGCTTTCGGTGCCATAATTAATAATATTTTCGCAATGCACATTGATTTGTTTAAGGTAAATTTTAATTAAACAGGAAATAGTTTAACGACAGCAAGATTTAAATGAATTTTAGATTAAATTTTCGACTGGCTGATTAACAATGTCAAAAGACCTGTAATTCTGTCTCGTTAGATAAAATTAAAAAAATTGCCAAATCTTGGTTTGCATGTTTAAACAACGAAAATTTTAGAAGGGAGGATATATTTTTGAAAATCCTGCTTGTGCGTAGATGAAATTCGGGAGGTTTATTTTAAGAAATTTAAAGCAAGTGTTTGCTGGGTTGTTTTAATTGCAAAGTAATTATTTTCTTTAATGTTTTTCTTATTTACCAAAGTCTGTATAATTTTGTTAAGAACACTGCTTAACAACACACAACGCTGTTTAATATTGCCATACCGCTCCCATCTACGTTTTTTATTTACAGGCGCGTAAAAATGTTTAATTTGTTTTACTATGGAAAGATCTGGCAACTTAATTTTTTCGTTTTATACGCTTATGACAACAACAACTAAAGGAAGTTATCGTGTTGCTTGTTAAAAGTATTTTTATGAAACTGAATAGAATTATAGCACATTTTTTAATCTTGTGAAATTGTATAAAGTATTTTTTTGTTTGTTTCAGAAGTGCAGAGTTATTAAAAGTAAATTAAACAATAAACATAAATTTTTGTAATTAAAAAAATATAAAATTTTTAAAATTAAAAAAAAAATTTCACCTTTTTAACAGTAGCTACTAAAAAAGAAAATAGCACCCGCAATAGTAAATGTGAATTAGTTTTTAAGTTAAAAAAATTTACTAAAAGGGACGTCAAAAAACGCAGAAAATTTAAATAAAAAAATAATGAGAAAACTTATTAATTTAAGAAATATGACATCCTCTTGTACATAAATTATTTTGTTATTTTATATTTAATAAAATTTTCCATTTTTAGCTTTGCAATATATTCAAACGACCCTTTGCACGTCGTACAAAAAATATTGGAGCCTGGCAGTCGGCATTTGAATTATTGTCCGTTATGGCTCTATTGAGTAACTGTGGCATTTTGTATTTACAGCCAAACGTTAGGTAATTTTATATTTAAAAAGCTTAAAATAATAACTAAATTTTTTTCTATTTATTTAAAAGGGGTTTCTTTGCAAAT
Source organism: Cistogaster globosa (assembly GCA_937654795.1). Taxonomy (NCBI): domain Eukaryota; kingdom Metazoa; phylum Arthropoda; class Insecta; order Diptera; family Tachinidae; genus Cistogaster; species Cistogaster globosa. The sequence continues at coordinate 117,289,416 of OW569406.1, read as the reverse complement.
CTTTTTCCTTCTATGCCCAATATCTCTTTTGTGCTTTTCGAACATGTATTGTTGGGCTTGAAATTCGTTATACACAAGGCCATACACGAAAGGCCCAGGTGGGTGCGCATAGCTTTATTAAAAGCTGACTATGAATCTAGTTTGGCTTATAAAAATATTAAGTAAGTTTTATTGAGAATTATTAAAAAAAAGGAAAGAATTAAATTTGTTTTCATTTCAGAAAATTTAAGGCCAACAATAAAATTGACTGAATTTGCTATTATAATTAATACGTAAATCCTAAACATATATATTTTTAAAAATGTTAAAAAGTACATATTTTGCTACTTAAGTTTATTCTGTTAAAGTTGTTTATTTGTTTTGTGTTGATCATGTTTACATTCTCACATCCTGTTGTTGTCTTAACATTTATTTTAACATTCATTTCTATTTTACACTTTCCTATTAACAGTAAATTAAAAAAAATGTGTTTATGTTTATAAAATAAATTTTACAGTTAAAATATTTTTATAACTGAAACGAAAAAATTTTTTTTATTTTGTGGGTATTTTATTAACGAAATCCCTTATAATGTTTAAAGGCCAAATAGGCATCAATGCCATGTAAGATACCTGCCGCATAACCCATGTACTGAAATCAAAAATTTATATTAAAAATTAAAATAATTTTTTTTTAAACTTACATAAGCTGCTGTCATAGCGGGATAGGCCCAGAAGCCTGGCCTAATTAAAAACTGTGGGTGTAGCCATACTACACAAGCAAAACCCATATAGCTGGCAGCACTAAAATACATACTACAGGCCACACAATTAAACAGAGTTTCCTGCAAAGAGGTAAATAATGTCTTTGTAATCTTTAGAATTTAATTAAGCGCTTTTTTTTTGGTTCATGCTAAAAGCAGTTTGAAAGATTTTATTTAACTTACAAACAACGACTGTCTTATCAGTCCATAAGATTTATTTGAAAAACAATAACAAATCAATAGAATAGCCGTTGTGGTAAAACAATAAACAGTCGTAGTTAAGAAACTGGTCAACGCTTGACCAATTGTATCCGCCGCCGGTACACCGTAATTGATTAAAAGACCTTCACACATGGTGGCCAAACTCAATTGTAAAATTTTTAGTAGACCTGCTCGCGAGGTAAGAAAACCAAAATTGATGCAGGTGCAAATGCGACAGCAACAAATTTTAATACCATCACTTTGACTCACACCGCGAACACCAAAAGAAGACATGGCGTTTTCTAATAATAATTTTTTCCTTTTTTTAAATAATTTTTTACAACTTCCTTTTATCTCTAAAAACAGTCTTTTGTATTCCTTGTTGAAACTATTACTGAAAATTAAAAGATATTTAAACAAGACATTTGGCTACAGCAGATTTGTAGCTTCACTTTGTATTGATTTTAAAATCTTAAAATAGAATTTTCTTTGTTAAATGTTTTAAAATGAAGGGACCTCCTTTGAAAGTGTGCTCAATGTGATGGGTGAATTTCTTCATCACCTAAGTGTTAGTATGTATATATGTCGGTATATGCATACATATGTACATATGTATGTGTTTCCATTCGAATGAGATATTGAAGCACTTGTGCGTGTGTGCAACATATGGTGACAATAGTTTAAGAAGCTGCAAGATCATGATGAGTTAAAAAATTTCACAACTAGCACTTCCTGCAAAGGAATTTTCAATTTATCACTTATGATTAAAAAATTGTAATTGTAAGAGGGGAAGGCGCAGTAATGAATTTGTTTTTTCTGAGTGCCCACAGAGTAAAAGTGTTACCCTTATATCGCTACAATGTCTAGCTATCTGCACTCTTTTCACATGCTGCTATCTCTAGCATCGTAAAGGCAATTAAAGACAAAAAGGCGTCTCCATTGAAACTTGACTTTTAAAAATGGATTTAGAATATACAGTGGCTCAACGTTATAATGGGACAACAGCGATAGTCAGTATTTAATATTTAGTTGAGAGGCCCTTTTGTTGCAACACCATATTTAGTCTACTGGGCATTGACGCAACGAGTTTTTGGTAAAAACCAGATGATGTGCTTGCCTATTTCTCTTTTAAGGTCACAATTAGTTCATTTTTGTTAGTAATCTGCCTAGATTTCAATCTTTACTCCAAATGACTCCATACGTGCGCTATCGGATTAAGATCAGGTGACTGTGGTGGCGTTTCAAGCACGTGTGGGCAATTGTAAAGCAACCAGCTCCAAACATTAAAAGCTTTGTGCTTGGGATCATTATCTTCATAAAAGTAAAAATCATTCGCTACACCCAATTTTTCTGCTGTTTCAGATAAGTTTGAGACCTGTGGTCCATAATTCCTTCGATAATATGAAGATAACCTAGCCCGCTGCTGAAATCGCACCCCATACTATAAATGATCCTAAACCATGTTTCACTGTTGGTTTTAAATTTTTTCCTAAGAGCTCGTTATTGGCTTTTCTCCACATATATGAACGTTTATCCGACCAGAATATATTCAATTTACTTTTATCAGTAAATATTACTTTTTTGCAGAATGAAATATCTTTTTGTTTGTACTCTCTTGCGAAATTTATGCGTTTTTGCTTATTATTTTATTAATGGAAGGCTTTTTTTTAGCTACTCGTCCATTAAAACTATGCTTTCTAAAAACATTTCTCACAGTTTCTGCAATATTTCGGACGGTTTTTCCTGTTTTAAAATGTTCCATTGTTAGATGCCTTATTTCTGAAGATGTCTGCGAACCACGAGGCACCATATTCAATAAATTTACATATGTTTAAACAATTGGTAATCTGTTTAATAAACTCACGCGACTTTTTATTTCAAATTTTTTTTGCAAAATATTCCGTTACAATATGTTAAGAAAACGAAGTTACCATATATCCCATTATTACTTTGACGTTAAGTTTACAAGTTGCGTGATTTTTTGTTATTGTTTTGATTTTGCAATAACATTTTATTTTTTTTAATTTTAACAATATTGTTTCAATAAAATATTAAAAATCCTACAGTCTTGATTAGCTTTTGACAATGATGAACGAACGTTTCTTATTCAATCTCACCTTTTTCAAAACATATAAACAAATTCCTCCTAATTAATAATTTGAGCAAATTTTGACAAAAGTTTATAAATATTGGGCAAGCAGAGCCTGAACATATATGTAAAAGAATTTATACAACAATCAAGACTAAACTAAGGAACAACGTGAGAATTAATTGAAACTTTAAAAATAATATAAATTTTGTGTTATTTTTTAACTGTAGGAATATTTGCCAAGGACTTGATTTAGACAACGATTCGGAGTATGCGGAGAGAAAACTTTTTTTTTTCACCGACTTTGCTCAGGAGGATTTTTCGGGATTTGGTTGTAACCTCACTTTTTTGACCTGGTGCAGTACCAATAAAAACAAGTAAGCGTAATATATTCGTCTATGCCGAATCTTATATACCCTTCGCCATGTATGTAAATCTAGTTTAGTGAATTAGATTTTATAAAAAAAAACAAATATTAAGGTGACAGAAAAAAAAGTTAAAGAAAATTACATAAAAATGTCTTCGGCTCTTAATGAGTTAAGCATTTTTAAAAAATTTTAGGATTTCCCTAAAGATCTCTTCAAAAGCTGTTAAATGATACTCATATTGACCATATTAACAATAGAACTTTTTTATGAAAATTTCAGAGGTCCATAGCTCGGAAAATATGGGCGAGCTTCAATTTTTTCACTTGATGTTTTTTTCTTATTATTTAATTCTTTATCGCTCCGTTATTTTGTTTTTTGATTAAAGGTACTTCATGGTTCCAAATGATATGGAAAATTTAGAGGTAGGTGGCAGGTCTCGAAGCACAAGGACCGATTTTGCTGATTTTCAATGGCTAAATTTTTGAAACTATGTCTGATTGATTGGCGTACTTAAGTTTTTTCTAGTTCGTCTAGTGTCTTGGCAAAGTTGATTTCAACACTAATACGGACGGACAGACCGACATCGCTTAATCGAATCGAAGAAATAACAAACGGAATGACAAACTTAAATAAACCATTTTTCTACATGAAATGAAGGGACTAAGATTGCGTTACTCATGGAAACCACAAACAATATAAAAGCATTTTGGAAGGGTCAGGTCGGCTGATTGTTTATGAAGAACGGCCCGTAAAATAAATTTGTTTTTCAAATTTCCATTTTAAAAATATTTTCTTTAAACATTTTTACATTACAGTGAATAAAAATTATTTGAATCAAAAAATAAAATTTTTCTTTCTCTATTCCTAAATTTCTTTTCTATTTTATTTATTATTATTGCAACACCAACTATGTTGTAATAAATTAGCGCCAAAAATAAGCAGTAATTTTGTTTTAACGTGATTAATAGGCATTTGAAAAGTTTCTGTATATTTTAATTGTTGTATTGTATTTATAATAATGGGAAATTTTAATTGAGGAAATTAAAGAAATTATGAAACTTTTTTTTTTGTAATTAATTGCACACGAATTTTATAATGACACCAGGTTTGTAGTATTCACTGAAATTTATAATTACGCAAGCAAAATAAAATTATTTTGTGAAAAAAATTTTAATAACTTCGTATAGTTCTCTGAACATTTAACTTTTGTTTAAAGGGAACTTTTTTTCATACTTGTCAGAAAGGAGTCTTTTTACACTAGTTTACAGGACACAAATCATGTTGAGTGCACCGTTCCCTTAATTGTTAAAAATTTTTTCATTTCTTTTCACTTTATTTAAAATTTATGTTTTTAAATCAATTATTTAATTTTTAGAACAACATTAAACTTTTTTCAGTATTCTATTTGGTTTTAAATTATTTTATAATTATAAAAACATTTGACCTACCCTCGTATATAATTAATTATATGCATATTAATAATGTGTTAAAAATTTTAATTCATTCAATCATTCATTTTAATGATTTTAACTTTATTTAAAATACAAACTATTATTTTCTATAATAAATCATAAAATTATTTTCACATGATTTAAATTAAAATAGAGGAACACAAAAATATAAAACAGACAATAAAGTTATTTTAATGAATATCGTTTAGGTTTAAAATTGCAATATTACAATATTAAATAACGGCATATATTGCAAAATTACATTCCTGTTATTATAAATAATTATTCAAAACTTAATAAATTATAAATATTACATTATTTTGTTTTGTTTTGTTTTGCAATCGTTTTGATAAACATTACGGTTTTATTTTAGAAGTATTAAGCCGGAGTAAATTTAATTAACGCCGGCGCTTAATAAAATATGGACTCTGCGGCCTTAGGAATTCGCTATATTATGTATCTTGGTAGCATGGTAATTTTTATTTGGTATTTAATTTATAAAAAGAAAATTAATTTTAGGTTATATTATATTTGCTGCAGAAAATATGGTAAAGATCCTAACATTCTGTCTAATTTTCAAGTGTTTGTATATAAAGGTACAGAGAGTGATCAAGATTTGAGTCAGTACCTGGCCGTGGGCCCTAACCTGACTGTGGTCTTACCACCGAGTGAAATACAAAGAGTCGACTAGCGCTCCCTGCTAGGCGTAGCCAACAGAGTTGCAATTTCAAGAACATGGCTTGCAGGACCATGTCCTTCCCCTTGCTTGAGGGTTGGAGACTTTCCAACCCCTCTGTTGAATATGCAACAGCACATTCGTTTAGCACCGCGCCCTCCCCGCGGACACTAAACTTTAACCGACAGCCACCACGTGTGCCCCGTAGGGACCTCACCAATAACCGGCTACAGAGATGGGCGGCTCTCTGTATGGACTACCGGTTCCCGTGGTGCCAGTATTTTAAGGACACTGGTAAGACCTTCGACAATGACCCACGTCTTGTCTATCCAGATTCAGTGCCTGCACACCGGGGGACTGGTTCCCCCTATACCCCGAGTGTACTATGTCTGTGCCTAGGTTAGAATCAGCACAGACTTCTTGTAGTACCCCCGGGGGGATATAAAGGTACAAAAGATACGGCCGTATAGCTCAAATTACATTAATTTTGGGAATACGCTTTAATTTCTAAATTTAAATAATAAACTGGTTATTATAGCTGACTCAGCAATACAGGTCCCTTGTAAGTTTCAACTGTCTCAACATCAACTATTGGGACATCCTTTTGTTTTTAATTAGGACCAGCACTCAGGGGATGAACCCTACTTCTGCAATGAATTTTGCCAGAACTAGAAAAATGGGTTGCGGGAAGGGGGATAGAGGGAGTAGTGCTTGTGAACATTTGATTTGAATCTTTGCACATTGAAAGTGGCAGGAAACACCACTGCAGGGAGTTTATTCCACATACGAACTGTTCGGCTAAAAAACGAATTCTCTCTATAATGCGTTGTGCGATTCACAGGCCAATCGACCACAAAGGAATGCGCTCTTGATGCGGAGTGCGTTGCGCGCTTGAAATTACGGTTTTCAGGAACATGTTCCCTGATTTCATGTAAATTTCAAGCGTCTGTCTAAAACTGTTTAAAAGTATGGTCAGAAACATTAAACTAAATGAATTATTGGGGTACCCTTTAATTTATAAATTTGAATATTAATACTTGTTACTATAACGGTCATAGCAACTGTGTAATTTGCAAGCGTTTGTGTGTAACGATTTAAAAGATAAGCCCATACAAGTAAATTTTTTTCACCAATGGAGACATCCTTTAATTTTTAGATTTCTTTTTATGTTACTTTTAGCCATTGGGAGCTAAGTTTTCTTAATTTTAAAGTAGTTCCCTCTACGTAAAAAACCTGTTTCTTGTATGGGACACTCTTTAATATTTAATATTATAAGTTGTTTTTAAAGCATCACCTTTAAAATAATTTTTTTTAAATCGATTCAGAAATGACTGAGTTATGAAGGCACAAACATATGAAAAACAGCAACATTCAGTCGAATTGATAACCCCCTAATTATTTTGAAGTCACGTTATGTTTTTTACATAAAAGATGCTGCCAATTATCAGCGTTATTTTAATCATCAAAATTGCGTACTTTCACTTTTAATCTCTTGTTTTCGTTGGAAAGTAGGTAAAATAGTATTCTATGTATTGACCCATATTCTTTATATTGGCCCATATAAAATGTAATTAAAGTTTATCCTAGAGCTTTTTAGAAATGTATTTGAAGTAAATGCTTATTTGCGCCCCAAAAAACTTAAAAAAAAATATTTTGTGTACAGACACGCTTGGTAACTGTTTTATAATATGATATAGATATGTGTAAATATATATGTGTGTGTATGTCGATAAATATAGATAAAAAACTTATAGAAGAAAAATAAAAAATTTCCTTGTTGCGTTTCTTGGCGCTTTTTTTTATATTTTATTTCTGTTTTATTTCTTTACAACTGAAAGTTATTTAATACAAAATGTCTTTAGAATTCTAATTTTGCCGCTATCCAACAACAAGCTATTTAATTCCTCTTAAAACTCTTATATAATAATTATTCATTTATAGTTATTTTCAAAACGTTTACATAAACGTAACAGTGTTTTTTAGTAATTTAAAATGCAACTTTATCAAAAAGTATTTAATTAAATTGACAACTCATATTTATGTTCATAAACGACAAAAAATAAAAACAAATAAAATTAAAAAATAATTTTTTGAATACATGTGTTTTAGAAACTAAGAATTTCTTACACATGCCCCTACTAAATAAGCAGAGAGCCAAGATTGTAAGCTTATCATTCTTCTCATTAACCAGCGTGAGTTTGTTATGAATTTGAAATATATTAAGGTGATATTCAATTAAAAATTTCAAATTACAGATTATAAAAATTGTGTGCATTCTAATAATAAAGAGTCTATTTGATTGTCCCTGCATTGCTGGTTGGCATGTCAATGAAGAGCTTGCCAACTATTTGGTTTTGATCACTATCAGTTTAATACCAGACATATTTATGTTAGTGAGTATAGGAGTGGGTATGAAATTTGAAAGTTCCAATATAGGTGCGGATCCAGCGGTAAGTTTTAATATTTCTTTTGGTTTTATTATTTGCTTGTTTTTCTTAAATTTTGTTCTTTTCTTTAGACTATTATGTATAATTTTTTTGTGGGAGTGTTAACATTTTGCTCTGTTTTCACCTTTTTGGGTGTAGAGGATTGTAAAAGTGCTAATTTGACAAAAATAAAATTAGTTGGCGTAATTGCTGCGGTAGCAGGTGTCTTGCATATAGTTAATGGAGTTTTATGTTTATTATCTCTAGCGCCGGAAGAAACGTAAGTAACCCAACTTTTCGAAAATAAAATTATATAAATATAAAATTATATATTTACATCATGCTCCATGTTGAATGACTGTTTGAGGTATTTTCCAAAGTGACTCAATATTTATCTCATGCGACCTACAGATCTCTTTTAATTCGTAAATGTCAAATTTGCTTATTTTTTTACCGACTTCAAAAGAAAGGTTATCAATTCGTCTGAATGTTGCTTTTTTATGCTTGTGCTCGCAGAATTCCCTCATTTTTGAACCGATTTTGAAAATTTTTCCTTTATATGAAACGACATAGTTACAGATTGGTCCCGTTTGATAAACATATCGTAATTCTAAAAATTAAAGGGTGTGCTCATACAACATACTTGTTTTTTATGTGTAATGTGAACCGCAAAAGGCACCACTTTAAAATTAAAAAAAAAAAACTGTGTGTCACTATAGTAATAATAAAATAAATCTAAAAATGTAAGGGTGTTGCCATATTTGATGTGAATTTACCTATATGTCCATATCATTTGAAACGTTATAGATAAACGCTTTAAAATTGGACAAAATGTCGATGACTATGATCGCTATAGTAACAAGTATAAATATTTAAAATAATGAATTTAAAGGTGCCCCAATATAAAATTTGGATTTGACAATTAAAGTGTGTGCCAATAGTTGATGTAATTATATGTATGCGGCCAAACTTTTGAACCGTTTAGACAAACAAATGAAATCTGTTTTTTCAAGAGTTATTTTATTGTAACTATTTGAGAACCAAGCTAAATTTTGTAAAGGTGAATTGTTTTCAAAGCTTATGCAGTCACCTTCTATGAATTCGCCTTAAAGTTTTTCTAGAAGAACAATTTATTCTTAAATACTTCTTAATCTGTCTTATTACATTTCATAAATTTACAAAATGATATTCCAATGGTTCCAAGCTGGAATAAGGGACCGTAACGACATTTTTCTACCAGGATCTCTCCCTTGCGATTCGATTTATTTTAGGTCAAGTTAATTATGTTGCTTTTATGTCGGATTCCAACAAACTTGCTTTGGGTCTACCTCTTCTTTTCCCTTCAGATTTTAACTTCCGTAAATAAATGGTTTATTGTTTTGCCTATCTACATTGGAACTACGTTCGTCAAAATATTCACCATATTTTTTTGTTTTAACATCGATTTAATAAATATTTGCAGGATTTTTATGTCGCTTGCAATAGAGTTATAGGATTCGCATCAATATAAGAAACTTAAGTGAACACTTGATCGGAGGAGTTGCAGCTTAGTTTTTGTATGGATTCGGGTTGACTTCCATACTCTTTGTAATGCTTCATATGATTTTCTCTTATTAGTAAAACGATTGTACGCCAGCTCTACGCTGTTGACTGTGACTTTCGAGAGATTAATGTTGGTTGTTAGTTTACCATTCTTCAGTCTGAATTCGCCTTTGCCTGATGTTTTATTTTCGATACTAGGGTGTCACGCGATCAAGTTTTCATTCAAGTTTCATTCAAGTTTTAAAATTTCTCTCATTTTTAACCAATACACTCACACCTTAAAAACATGCTGAGAATTTGCTTTCAAGTTTTCGTTCAATTGAGTCTTTCAAATTACATTCAAGAAAACAGCTGATTGACGTTTTTCCCTCCAAATTTGTATTAAAAATTCTGCTGTCAGTGTTTTCTGGACGTCTTGCTTAAAAACTTGCTTTTAAAATTGCGTGCACCCTACGTCACAGCTTTCAATTTTTGTGAATTTTGACAAGCAGTATGTGTAAATTTCTTGAAAGAGAATTGAATAAAAACTTGACCGTGTGACTGCACTGATAAGTAGTGACAAAAATATTTAGTTAACTCATGGCGAAATAATACAAGGTGGTCGCGATGGCGAATTCATTATTTTTCACCAAAACGCTAAATGTCAAACACCATATAAAAAAATAACATATATTTTTCATATCTATAATTTGACATTTAGCATTTCGGCGAACGTTAATGAATTCGCAATCGCGACCACCTTGTATTATTTCGCCGTGAGTTAACTAATTAACAGTTATTGTAATAAATACCCTAAAGCAAAAAAAAAAGTAATTTTTATCCCGTTTTTCTTGTTGCTCAAAAGACTGGAAAAAGAAGTATCTGGCAATACTTTGAATTTTATGCAAAAATAACTACTACAAAAAAAGATTAAATATAAAAATAACTAATATTTTATTTTTCCTTTTAATTTCATTTACATTTTCTGATTAAATATTATTTTCTTTTCAGTAATGAATCTGAACCACAACCTTCAACTTCTGGCAGAGCTGCCAAACGTTCTAAGAAACCCAAAGGCAAAACCCCTAAATAAGTGTTCAAAATACAATGTGATGTGTAATTATATTTAGTTGTTGGTATTTTAAACAATTTAAATAAGTCAAAACAATTTTGTTATTTAAAAAAAAAAATTAAACAAAAATATTAAAAAATAAATAAAGTTATGTGCGCAGACTTTTTGTGTTAAAGCAAAAATATTATATTTTTGTTTTTAATTTTTTTTTTCGCTGTTTATCTGTCAAAAGTGTGTAAATAAAAAATAATGTATTTACTTTGGAGTGACTAGAAATTTGTTTGTTAAATTTCTAATGATTATGCTGATAATAAAAAAAAGTGTTGAATGTTTGCACTTTAAATCTCTTTTCTTTTATCAAATTACTTTTTATCTCAAAAATTTATTGAAACGAATTTTATTTTTATTTAAAAGTAAAAACACTTAATCAATTAAAGTAAACAAAATCATAATCAATATCTTAATCTTTGTTTTTTTTGTTGTTTTTGTTGCTTTTGATGTTGTAATAAATAAAACTAATTAATATGGATTTATAACAAAAACGTTCAAATTACAAAACTTAAAGTTATTTTTTTTTTTGCAGTATTAGTACAAGTTTTTTATTATTATGTTAGTTGTTTTTCTTTTAATAATTTTATTTGTTGTTTTTTGTAATTTTATCAAAATATCAATCTTTATATAACAATAAATTCGTTTGTTGAAATAATTTTCTAAGACCCATATTGAACGCTTCGTTGGCAATTACGTTTTATTATGCAACCGTTAAGACACTGTAAGGAAACAGAGCTGCTAAGGAATGTGTTTATGTTTAGGTCATTTATATGTATTTATTTTGCAAAGTATCTTTTTATGAAGATATATTTCAATAAAAATAAATTTCCTTTAAAAACTTGGTCTTCTAAAAAAAAAAACCTTTCAGAAAAGTACCAAAAAATATTTCAGTAGAAGTACCTTTGGTAAAATACTTTTTAGAAAATATTCTCTTTAGAAAGTTTGGGTGAAATAATAACTTTTTGTGTTTAAATTTTGTGTCTAATTTTTTGGTCTGAGATTCTCTTAGGAGCTTTTAAGAAGAAAAAATATTTTTTTAACATTAAAGTTTTGCATTTTATAAATTGATTAATTAATAAAAAAATTTCATTAATTAAACTATTTTGATGCATAAACTTATTTAAAAATTTAGTTTGAAAACGAAAACTGAATTTATTTTAGAATAATTTACACAAAAAATAAATTAATGGCAGCATTAAAAACCAAGTAAGAGTGCTATATTCTATGCCCAATCTTATATACCCTGCACCATGTATCTCAATCTAGTAAAAAAAAAAAATATTGCGGTGAGAGAGAATTTAAAAAAAAGAAAAAGTACGATATATAATTTTACAACAAAATGTCATCGGCTCTTAATGGGTTAAGCATTTTGCAAAAATTTTAGCATTTCCCTAAAGATCTCTTCAAAAGCTTTTAAATGATACCCATATTGCCCATATTGACAATCGAACTTTTTAATGAAAATTTCAAAGGCCCATTACTCGGTTAATATGGGCGAGCGCCATTTTTTTTACTTGATGTTTTTTTTCTTATTTTTTAATTCTCTATCGCTCCATATGTTTGTTTTTTCGATTGGAGTTACTTCATTGTTTCAAATGATATGGAAAAATTAGAGGCAGGCTTGGTTTTAAGCCGACTGCCTCGAGGGACATGCACCATCTTGCTGATTTCCAATAACACCTCCTTCGATAGAACGTTTGAACGATTGGCGTATTTAAATTTTCTCTAGCTCATCTAGTGGTGAAGGATATAAAAATGTTTGTAAAAGCTTCTCATAGAACTTAAAAGGAAATCACACATTTACATTCTGAGACTTTAAGTTACTAAAAAATCAACTTGTTTTTATTTTTTATTTTGTTATTTTAGTTTTTAAAAGCAAACAACAATTTACATAAAAATTAAAAACAAATTCTATTAATTTATCTTTGAAGTCATATAACGTTAAAAATAATTGCTATAGAATTTATTGCCGGTTTGTTTTATTGTAACGGCAAAATGAGAAAACAATATTTAGTAGAACATTTTTTAAACATTTTTCTCTCGATTCTATTCGAATGGACAGACATAATCAATCAACCGTTTACTGATGCCACACCATTCGTTAGACTAACAGTTATTTGATATCTCACTTTTTGGCCGTTGAACGGTTGGTGTGACAGACTAATTTAAGCCGGTCGGTCAATAATCTTTTTGATTCCTTTATTTATGCAATAATTTTATTTATTATTATCGTCATCAATATAATTTTCATATTCATAACGATCATTATTTATTATTACAAAATATTTATGAAATAATAATTGAAATTCAAATACCTCTATAATCTGCAGCAAAATAAATAAAAAACTATTGTTTTATAAACAACAATTATTAATAATACGAGGGCTGCTCTATATATTTCTGGCCTAATAGTGAAAATGCGAATACTTATAATCAAAAATGGTTTTATTGTTTTCAAAGTATTCTCCAGCATGATTTATACACTTTTGCATGCGCTCAAACCAGTTGTCGAAGCACTTTTTCCACTCCGATTGAGACACCTCGAAAACATGGTTCTTGAACACTTCAACAGCTTCTTCTGGCGACGAAAATCGTTGACCACGCATTTTTTTCTTGATGTGCGGAAGCAAGAGGAAGTAATTAGGTGCCAAGTCAGGGCTGTACGGCGGATGACCCATTAATTCGACGTTTTAGCTGGTCAAAAACGCTCTGGTTTGAGCCGATGTGTGACAGTTTGCATTGTCATGGTGAACAATGATTCGTCTTCTCTTGTTGGTTTTTCGAATTTCTCCGATGACTTCAGGCAAACAAATTGTAGTGTACCACTCAGAAGTGACCGTCCTACGTTGCTCAAGCGGAACAGTCGCCACATGACCAGTTTTGCCGAAGAAACAGGCGACCATTTGCTTCGAAGTGCTTCTTCCACGAACAACTTTCGTTGGATTTTGCTCGTCTTTTAAGACCCACACGGTCGATTGTTGTTTCCTTTCGAGCTCATACGCATAGATCCATGATTCCATGATCCACGTCGAAAGTTGTGAAAAATGATGGCACGAAAATGTTCACGAGTTAATTCCATTTTTTTCTTTATTAATTTTTTCAAGTCACCGTCAACAACACAAATAATGGTCGTACGTCAAAACGTTTTGAGTACGATTTTGCTTAAAAATGACAAACTTTCCAATGGAAATGTCAGATTGCACTTGGCAGCACTCAGTGTTGCCAGGCCAGAAATATATATATAGCAGCCCTCGTACAAATATTTATTACAAAATATTTACGCTGTAGTTGTGTGATAATCAGTCGTAAAAATTAAATAAATTAATTACATCTAATTGAGATGAAGATGTAACAAAAAGATTAAAAAAAAGAAACAAAAAATTAATCGTCGTATTTTGTGAGGGAAAAACATTTTCACGATTTTTAAATTTGAATGATTATTGATTAACATGATTTCAAATGGTACCAAGCTGGTACTAATTTAACTGACTCTTAACTTGAACTCACGATTTTTACATGTAATTTAATGCCATTTTAAATTTAAGCTTTAGGTCCGATTAACACATTGGTTTAAGTTGCTGCTGCAAAACAAATTGATTATGTATTTGAAAGTAAAAGATATCTTCAAAAGGTCTTAAATGATACTCATACTGATATCTTAATAATTCTTGCAAAAAAACAACGGCTCAAGAATATGGCCACATACATCAAATTACATTGATTATTAAAGGCCAGAATTGACTATCAGACTCAGTCGTACGATCTGTCAAAAATTGCATGTGTGCTCAAAATGTATGATAGTGTGGATTAAAAGTGTATGTGTGTGACAGACTTTTTGACAGTTTTGTACGATTTTATAATCTTTTGAAATAATTCATAAAATAATGCGATCAGAGTTGATTTTTTTTTTGAAGATGAGTAGAAAAAAACAACAAAATATTAAAAGCATCTGTTGTTCTCATCTTTTTTGTATAATAGTGTGGCACCTACGACACAATTTTGAAACGATTTTTAAAGTAGGACAGAATTCTGTCAGATTTGTATGTGATTAAATCGCACAATTGTGTATGATAGTGAATTCTGGCATTAAGATGTACCAAACAAAGTAGTAGACATTCTGTTTAATTTTCAACAGTTTGTATATAACGGTTTAATAGGTCGAATTCCATTGATATTGGGACCACCCTGTACTTTCTAAATTAAATTTATATAGACTTGTTGTTTTAGCTGGCTTAGCAATGCAAGTCTCTTTTAAGTTTCAGCATTCTGTATTTAACGGCTAAAAAATTCGTTCACATACATTAAATTACATCAACTATTGGGACAATCTTTAATTTCCAAATCCAAATTTTATACTTGTTATTATAGCGGAGTTAGCAATACAGGTTTGTTGTAGATTTCAATTGACTGTCTACAACTGTTCAACAGTTTGGTCATATACAGCAAATAACAGCAACTACTGTAAAACCCTATAATTTATAACTTTAAATATTTATACTTCTTAACACACCAGTCAAAGTAGTGGACATTCTGTTTAATTTTTAACAGTTTGTTTATAACGGTTCAAACCATAGGGCCATATAGGTCAAATGACATCAATTATGGGAACACCCTTTAATTTCTAAATTCAAATTTTATACCTGTTATTATCGCGGACTTAGCTATAAATATAAACTTCAACTATCTGGCTATAAAAAGTCAGGAGTTTGGCCACATACATCGACTAACATCAACTATTGGGATACCCTTTAATTTCTTATCTTAAATATTTATACTTATTATTATAACGCTCATAGTATTCGACATCATGTTCAATTTTCAAGTGTTTTTCTATACAGGTTTAAGAGATAGGCGCATTTAAGCCAATTTACGTCACCTATGGAGACACCCTTTAATTTTTAGATTTATTTTTGGGTTACTTTTTGCTATTGGGAGCTACAGTTATACGCAGTTTTTTTTAAGTTTTAAAGAAGTACGCTTTACGGTTCATAATACACTTAAAAACATGCATGTTGTATGGGGACACCCTTTAATTTTTAAGATTATGAACTGTTTTTGAAACGGGACCAATCTATCTAATTCCTTTAATATAAAGGAAAAATTTAAAAAATCGGTTTAGAAATGACGACATTCTGCGGTTAAAAACATAAAAAAGCAACATTCAGTCGAATTGATAACCTCCTTCTTTTATTTGAATTCGGTTAAAATATTTGGTGCTTAATTGTAATTTTCTGTTAAAAGTTCAAAGGCCTATAATTCAATTTTTTCATTTGTTGTTTTTTATGTTTAAATTCTCTATCGCTCTATAATTTGTTTTGTAATTTCTGCAATATCCATTTCCGACTCCATTAAGTCTAAATTCTTATGCATAGCGAAGTCGATTGAGCGATGTCCGTCTGTCCGTGATAGTGTTGAAATAAAATTTGCCAAGGATCCAGAAGAGCTAGAGAAAATTTAAATACACCAATCGATTAGACATAGTTTCGGAAGAGTTACTATTGAAAATCAGTAAGATCGGTGCATGTCTCACGAGGCAGTGGGCTAAACACCACGCCTGTCTCTAATTTTTCTATATCATTTGGAATAATGAAGAAACTCCAATAAAAATAACAAATATATAGAGCGAAGGAAAGTTAAAAAACAAGAAAAAACTTCAAGTAAAAAAATTGGCGCTCGCCCATATTTTCCGAGTTACGGGCCTCTAAAATTTTCATAAAAAAAGTTCGATTGTCAACAAGGTCAATATGGGTATCATTTAAAAGCTTTTGAAGAGATCTTTTAGGAAGTAGTAAAATTTTTAAAAAATGCTTAACCCATTAAGAGCCGATGATATTGTTATGTAAAATTAAATATCGTACTTTTTTCTATTTTTCAATTCTCTCTCACCGCAATAATTTTTTTTTTGTTGATAGGAGCTACTAGATGTACATACATGGTGAAGGGTAAATAAGATTCGGCATAACCGAATATAGCACTCTTACTTGTTTAAATTCTACTTTACCTTATTTTCTATTTTACTTTATTTACACTCATTTTACGCTTAACAATAAGGGCTCTGCGAAAGAACTTACTTACTGACTGAAAATTTTCTAAGAGGCTTCTAGACAGTGTTACCACTAGGAATTTTTGAAAAGTCGCACAAAAAATCGTTTGAGAAAACAAAAGTCGGACATCTTTTTTTTAGCATTACTGTAAATTAAAATCATATAAAAAAAAGTTTTGTAAGAAACTTTACAAAAAAAAGGGTAGAAAGTCCCAAAAATTAAAAAAAGTGCAAACATCGGTGACAAAAAAATCTCACAAAAAGTCGCTAAAAAAGGGTCAAATTGCGACTTTAGTCGGGCGAACGGTAACCCTGCTTCAAGATGTTACAGTTTATATCTGCAAGAGTTTGTCCTTCGTTATTCCTTTCCTTTGCGTAATTTTATATACAAAGACTCGCCAATAATTTATTTTAACTTAAAAAAAAAAATTCTATTTCATCAAATTATCGATACTTAACAAGAAGAAGAGAAAAATCAGCTGTCAATAAAAAAAATTAAAAATTAATTGATTTTTACAAATGAATGGAATTTCACAGAAAGTGAAATATCACACAAAAAAATTTATCACGATTTCACAAAAAAATCTTAAATCAAAGAATATTAAAAAAAGTTTTCACTATGAATTTTTGAAAGATAAAATAAAATAATATTAAAAAAAATATGTTTTCTCGAGTACTTTATTAATTAACTTGCACAATTTAGGGTTAAAAGAATTCAAGAAAATTTTGCCGTCAAAAGGAATTGTAAATCATTACACTTAAAACTCATGCCCACCTATGAAAAAAATCCTAAATATATAAAAAAATTTAAAAATAAAATTTATATTTTCTTTTGTTTAAAATTATTGACATCATTTATTTTTTACGAAATTAAAGAGATTTTATAAATAAATGCAAAAACAAAAGCAATGAACGATTTTTGTAAACAAATTTAATAAATATTAAATAAAATTAGATAAAATACGAGAGCTTACTTAGAATTGCTCGAACTACTCGGCAAAGGAAATATATATTTTTAACAAATCTAAGAGTTAATTCTCATATTGAAAGTTAATTCTCATATTGGGTAAATTACGTTTAAAAAGGGTGAATAAATAAAAGGAAAAGTGGGCGAATAGCAACTGTTGCGACCAACGTCTGTTATAATAGTTTTAAGACCGCCCTCGTATGCAATTGCAAAAAACAAAGGAAAACAAACCAATAAAAGCGAAATTCTTTTAAAAACACAAACACTAAACAACAATTTATTTTGTGTATCTTAAAGACTTTTCAGTCAAATTTATTACAAGACGCAATACAAACAGTTAAAAAAATTCTTGTAAATTTAATTTCCCGTTTCCCTTAAATAAATAATTCCTGAAAAAAATAAATAATAAAAAATGAATTTTTTATTGTAAAATAAATAAATAACTTTTATTGAAAATGAAGAGAAATATCCACCAAAAAGATTGATGGACGGACGTGACGCTCTAAAGCATAAAAAGAATTTTGTTTCTTCGAAAGAATGTCACACAGATTATTTGTATTGAATTAAAAAGTAAACAGAACTTTAAAACTAAAATGTGTGAGTGTTTTTTTAAATAACAAACAAAAAATTGAATAAAAACAAAGAAAAAATACTGCAAGAAAAAAACTCTGTGGTTTTGACTTTAGGTTTTTTTTTTTGTTAAAACGCGTAATAAAACTTCACAAATTTTTTTAATTCGGTTTGTTTTGTAGCTGTTGTTGTTAATTTATAGCCACAAAACGTGAGATAAATTTGTGAAAAGTTTCAATAAAACAATTTCGTAATAAAAAAAAATTAGCGAATAACAGTGAAACATGTGAGTTTTGTAAATTTTTATTCATGAAAGGTAATTTGCACCCGCACGTCATCTCATATTTTTTTTATTTTAATTTATTTTTTATTAAGTTTAATGCTTAAAATCAGCTAAAACTTGTTGCCTCTTCTTTTCGTTAAAATGTTTTTGTTTTTGTTCTTTTTAATTTATTGATCAAAATAAATGAGGGTGGTTAATGTAGCGTTTTGTTTTTTTCTTTTTTTCTCAAAAAATTTGTTTTAAGATTTAAAAATTTGCTTCCGCAATATGTAAATGTCCTGCAATCTGTCAATATCATCCCATTAAAATATAATAAATTTTGCGTTTGCTGCATCACAAGTAATTTGTGATTCGGTTTACGGGCTAAATCAGTCACAATGACAATCGATAATTTTCGAAGGTCATTTATTGTTAAATAAAAACTGATTATTGAAAGAAATCTTTTAACTAATTGAGCTTAAAGGTTCAATTAGACGTGCTATACCATAATGCCATAGTCTTTACCGTAGCCATAACCATAACCATTTTTAATGTTATCGAGTAATGGTGCCATAGGCATAAACAGCTGTTATATATGTATGTTGACATTTTTTTTAATTTGAAAAGTTTAGAAAGCAATAATAAAAAAAATAATATGAGCACTGACGAGGAAATTGCACATTTATTTCTAAATATTGTAGCATTATATGCTAAAAGAAAGAAAATAAAGTGTAGAAGACGCTGGCGCATCCGACCTATTAACATGGATTGGTTTCAAAACGGATACCACCGAAAACCGTTCTTGAAAATAAAAGATATGGACGAACAAGAACTGTTTTCACATACAAGAATGCCCCGGCAGTTGTATTACGTTTTTCTCAAATTAATATCTCCTTCACTGTGTAAATTGAAGGAAACAATTCATGCCGAAGAGCGCATATCGCTCACACTTCTGTAAGTCTCTAGATATTATTATCATGTTTTTAGTTAATTTTAATGGTTTTCAGGTACTTAGCATTTGGAACTCCGATTAAGACATTAGCTTGGAGTTACAAAATTGGAAAAACTACAACGAGAAATATTGTCTTGGAGACGTGTGACACAATCTGGAAAGTTCTTTCACCAATATACTTGAGTGAACCCACTCAACAACAGTATAAAGATATCACCATTGACTTCGGCCAAATGTGGAATATGCCAAATTGTGTAGGAGCAATCGATGGTAAACACATTGCTATAAAATGTCCACCAAAATCAGGCTCTATGTACTTTAACTATAAAAAGTTTTTTGGCATCGTATTGTTAGCTGCATGTGATGCTAAATATACATTTACAGCTATAAGCGTAGGAGCTTATGGAAGCGACAGTGACGGAGGCATTTTTAATGTAACAAGATTTGGAAAAGATCTGTTGGAAAATCGGTTGCCACTACCACCCGACACTCCTCTGCCCTTAACTTTACAGCCCTTTCCACATTATTTCGTTGGCGATTGTGCGTTCCCCTTAAAAAACAATTTAATGAAGCCATTTCCAGGCGTAAACACCACAAAAGCGGAACGCATTTTTAATTACAGGCTATCACGAGCTCGTCGCGTTAT
This sequence comes from Cistogaster globosa, assembly GCA_937654795.1. Classification (NCBI taxonomy): domain Eukaryota; kingdom Metazoa; phylum Arthropoda; class Insecta; order Diptera; family Tachinidae; genus Cistogaster; species Cistogaster globosa. The sequence goes on along the minus strand of OW569406.1, from coordinate 117,269,379 downwards.
AGAAAATGCATTTGGTATTCTTACTGCAAGATGGAGAGTACTAAGAACAACAATGGAATTTCACCCAGAAAATGCCGAAAAAATAGTCTTAGCATGTTTAGTACTTCATAATTTCATAATGCTGAACGATACGGATCGTTGGTACTGCCCAGAGAATTACACAGAAGAAGGAGGAAGTGCAACATGGAGAAATGAATTAAGACCATACGGAGGACCATTGCGGTCCGTACAAACATTTAAGCGAAGGGGTCGAAATAGCGCATATGATTACAGGCTATATTTGACAAACTATTTTATGAACGAAGGTGCAGTGGTATTTCAAAATCATATATAATAAAACATTCAAATAAATAATTTAAACAAAACGTGTATATTTAAATTAAAATAAACTAAAAAAATACTATAATTTAAATAAGCAATACATAGTACCGTTAATTACATTACATAACATCACATGCTTTTTATATGTTAATGATTCCAAAATCATAGCTTAAAAAACTTGTTAGAAAAACAAAAAATTTGAAAATAAAATAATAATTTTATTCCTCTTGCATTTCTTCGTGTTCATCGACTTGCGCTTGCATAACAATTTCGGTGCAACGTCGCATCACTAGCGCTTGGTTCGTCTTCTTCATTTTCGAAATTGCAGAGCATATCATTGTCCCAAAACCGCTTATCTCCTCACTAATCTCTTCTCTACGTGCTTTACGTGCACATATCTCCTGAAAAGTTTTTACTGTCGCCAGTATCGTAGTGTCTAACTCGTCAAGCTGTGCGGCTCTTCGCTTCCTTGGCCGAGATATTAGTGGCGCAGGAGGAATTGGAGTTGACTGTGCGGAAGAAACTGGACTCAGCTGCGCAGGCGGAATTGGAGATGGCGAGGGCAACTCGGTATAAACATTCAAAATTTCGTCATCTACAGCATGTTCAACGCTGCACTCCAGTATTGATTTGCTTTGTCTCATTCTGCAAAAATATGTATATCATCATTTGAAACATAATTGAATTTACTTACGGGCGTGGGATAATATGCCTTTTTAGAAACTGAAGATAATCTAATAGCGCCCACTGCCTTCCCGTATAAGCACCACTTCCTGAGGTATTCAGCGTACTCCTTATTTCTTTGCTGAAACGCTCCCTTAAATTTCCCTATCGCTTTATAACTGTTGTTTCTATTCAGAATGCATAAACTTTCTTAAACAGTAACACTAATACAAATTTCTTGTTATTTACCATCAACTTCCAAACTACTGGCGACTTCCATCCATGCACGTCTTTTCTTTTCCCGGTCCTTAAAATCTGCATTACTTTTGTCATAAAGGCACGGACAGTTTCGCACAAACTCAATAAGTTTTCCATCGTCCATTTTACCCTAATTGCTTGGAAAAATATAATATTTAGAGAAAATAAATTAACAAAAAGCGCAAACAAAAAATATTAATAAACTTACCAAAACAATAATAAAATTTTTTTCAATTGAAAAACATAAAATTAATATGTATGTCAGTGCAGTGCTCAATTTTTACGGTTATGGTACAAAATCAAAATTCAATTGATATCTACGGTTATGGTTATGGCTATGGCGTTATGGCGTGTCACCAAAAATCAAAAACAGTGTTTCCCATAAGGTTGGTTTGAACAGCTGTTGTATGTGGTTATGGTTATGGCACGTCTAATTGAAGCTTAAAAATATTAAAAAAAAATATTTAAGTAAAAATTGCACTAATATTTTTAAGCAAATGTTTTTAAATGTGCTTGACCTGCATGAAAACATTATTTTTTTGTTTGAACACGGATAAATAAAAAAATTACAATTTTAATATCTGTAAAAATATATTCATTTAAGTGAATTTTGTAACATTAACGATTAAATAAGACCTTACATATTCCTAAAACTGTAACATAATGGTGTCAAACCTCATCAAAGAAGTGTCCAGCAATAAGATCCTTTTTTTGAAGTAAGTCATTCATCACACGTTAATTAATTATATGTGGCGCTTCATCTGAAGCTGAAATTAAATGTCTGGCAACTTAATACCTACCAATGAAAATGCTATCATTAGTTATTACATTCCACAGTAGAGCATTTTTAAACGACTTCAAAAAAAGATGGAGGTTATCAATTCCACTGAATGTTGCTTTTTTATGTTTGTGCCTGTAGAAATTCAGTCATTTCTGGACCGATTTTGAAAATTTTTTGTAATTCCATAGATTATGCTTACATATTGGTCCCGTTTTTAAAGCAGTTCTAAATCATAAAAATTAAAGGGTGTCCCCTTGTAAGAACAAGTTTTTTAAGTGTGTTATGAATCGTAAAGCGCACTTTTTATAATTTAAAAGAAATAACGCGGCTTATTATAGCTCCCAATAGAAAAACGTAATACAAAAATAAATCTAAAAATGAAAGGGTGTCCCCATAGGTAACGTAAATTGACTTATATGCGCCTATTATTTTAACCGTTATAGACAAACGCTTGAAAATTAGACAGGATGTCGATTACTATGACCGTCATAATAACAAGTGTAAACATTTAAAATTATAAATTAAAGGGTGTCTTAATAGTTAATGTAATTCGATATATGGGGCCAAACTTTTGAAGTGCTATAGACAGATAGTTGAAATTTACAAAGAACATTTATTGCTAAGTCCGCTTTAATAAAAAGTATAAAATTTTGTATTTGGAAGTTAAAGGGTGTCACAAAAGTTGATGTAAGTTGATGTTTGTGGCCGTTTCGTTTGAACCGTTATATACAAACACTTGAAAATTAAACAAAAGTATAAATATTTAAAATTATAAATCGTTTTGTTCCATTCAACATCTGTCGATTATTTTAGTGTCACCACTAGAAAAATTACTGTAAGTTTTTGTTTTTAAATATGAATATAAATAAATTAATATATTTTGTTTTTTATTAGAGAAAAAAAAGAACCTCCATCTCGGAAAATGGTGTTTTTTTAAATATTTTGATATATCTTTGGGTAGATTCCTTAAAAAGTAGAAAAAGGATATTGTTTTTAATGAAATAATATTATTATTTGGTGACCTTGAGCTTGAAAAAATCGGTATTTTTATAAAAATAAAAACGGGGAATAAAAAATAAAATAAAAAAAAAATATTTTCATTTTATTTTTTATTAGTGTTTTTATTTATATTGGACAACTTTCCCTCAAAATTTTCCATAGCTGCTCCTAAAAATATAAGTGTTTATCAAAATAAATGCTCATGATCCAGTGTATTGTGACCTACAAACACAATAATGTTCTCTGGTCTTCCATCATTCAAAGTCACAATTAGTCCAATTATTAATGTGACTTCGAAATCAATTTTTTTAAATCTGATTTTTACTACAAAAAATTATGCGTCGTATAATTAAATTTTTTTGACAGCTGAGTTGATGTTAAATGTTGTCAATGTAAATGAATGTTTCACATTTTCTACATTTTCCGTGCGTTTCTCCGGGATGTTAGTCAATGTAAAAAGCCTATAAATAACACATCGAGTAATTCAAGTCTCACAGAGTATAATGACTGGGATGGCAGCGCAAGTTTGATAAAAAATTCATGCGAGATTGAAACACAAGATAAGGAATTGAAAAAAAGTATGCGCATGTATTTGAAATCTTAAAGATCCCTTGTTTTGAAAAATTACAAAGTATAAATAAATATATTACAAGCAAACAACACAATGGGATCACGTGACTTTCCAACCTGGGTTGGGTTAACATGTCAATTTTCAAAAAAAAAAAAAAAAAAAAATAAGTATATTCGTCTATGACGAATCTTATATACCCTTCAGCATATAAATATATGTACAGCAATATGTACATTAATTCGGCATTAGAAATTCTTTCAAATAATTCTTTTTTTCTGTTCAAAGATTTTTTTTGCAAAAACAAAAAAAAAAAAAAAACTGACTTCAAGACAAACTTAAAATCATGTCAGAGTTTTAGTAAAAAATGTTATAATTTGTATAAATTTTATTCCTAAGATATTCTCTAAATCCATGCGGATTGTATCATGAATTGTGTGACATCATTCGACACATAGAAAACACGAGTTTTCTGCTGCTTAACGCACTTTTATTTATTAAAAAAGGTTTTGCGAAAATTGCTCTCGTCTGCCTGCAACTGTTCAACCGCTTGGCTATATTCATTAAATTACATCAACTATTGTAACACCCTTTAATTTACAGTTTTAAATATTTATACTTTTTATTAAGCCAGACAAAATATTAGAAATTCTGTCTTATTTTTAAATATTTCTATATAACCGTCCAAAAGATGTGCCTATTTAAGACAAATTACATCAATTATGGGAACACTCTTTTGCTTCTAAACTAAAATTGTTCACTTGGTTTTACAGCGGCTTTAGCAATATAAGTTCCCTGTAAATTTCAGCAGTCTATCTGTAACGGTTTAAAATTTCGGCTACATACATCAAATTACATCAACTATTGGTACACCCTTTAACATCCTAAATTCAAATTTTTTACTTGTTGCTATAGCGCAGTAAGCGTCTGTCTATAATACTTCAAAAGAGTGGCCATATACATCAAATTAAATGCACTGTTGGGACACCCTTTAATTTATAATTTTAAATATTTATACTTGTTATTATAACGATCATAGCAATCGATATTCAGTCTAATTCGCAAGCGTTTGTCTATAACGTTTCAAAAGATAGGCCCATATGGGTCAATTTACGTCAACTGTGGGGCACCCTTTAATTTTAAGATTTATGTTTGTATTACTCTTTGCCATTGGGAGTTCTTTTTAATTTTAAAGTGGTGACCTTTACAGTTCATAATAAATGTAAAAAGCATGTATGTAGTATGGGAACACCCTTTAAATTTTAAGATTATGGACTGTTTTTTAAACGGGACCTAGCATCACCTTTCAATTGAAAAATATTAATCAATTCCGAAATGACTGAGTTATGAAATGGCACAAATATAAAAAAGCAACATTCGGTCGGAATTGGTAACCTCCTTTTTTTGAAGGCGGTTAAAAAAACGTCAAAAATTGAAAGTTTTGCTTGGGGTGTTGCCAGTATAATTGTGGTGAATATTAATGGTTGTCTTTATTACTTAGTATTCACGCAGGTGATTGTATTAACTACTTTGTTGTCTTTACTTGGATATGCATAAGAAGTCTAAATGCAAATACTTATGGAAATGGATATTGTAGAAATAACAAACGGAATTAAAAACTTAGATTTTTCTTTTTTCCACCTGTGGTGAAGGGTAAAAAAAGTATGAACATTTTTTATCTTATCATCAGAATAAAAATTTTCTGGGAACTGTATCAATTATTCTATTAATTTTGCAATAATAGTTTGTAACAAAAATTTTATATAATTATTTTAATAACATGTTTCCATCACTTGTTTATTACAGTTGCAATTGTGCAAATAACGAAAGTCATTGTAATTATTTTAAATAATTTTTATCATACGTAAATCTGTAAAAGCTCAAAGATAATTAGAAATTATAAAAAAGAAATTTCTGGATAATTGTACAAAATTCAATAAAATGAACATGATAAATTTAAATAATAGAAAAAATATTGTTTTAAATAGAAACTATATCTAATTTTGTTGTTGTTAATTTAATTTAATTTTTGTTTCTTAACTACGTGAGATTAAACAGCAAAAGAGAAAAACATTTTTTCATAAAGAAAGAATTTATAAAAATATTTTAAATAAAATAATGATGATGAGCTCTTTTTTTTTTTTTTTTTGGAAACTAAAATTAAATCCCGTAGCAATTAAATTAAATGAAAATTTTCTTATTTCAAAACGTGTTTCATTAATATTTATTGTAACAAAATTTATTAAATAATTTCTTGAATACATAAGATATTTTACAATGGTATTACGAGGGAAGGCTAATAAGTCATTGAAAAAAATAAATAACTTTCTTTTTAACACTTTATCCAACAATTCTTCAACTTTTTAAAGCTCCTTGCACAGTAAAAGAAATTTCTAAAAAACTAAGCAAAGCCTTGAGACTGTGGAAAAAAACATGGTTGAGGTAATCATAATATTATAGCAGCATATTATAGTTAAATTATAGGATTGCAGCTAAGTCATAGTATTATTATAAATAACAATAATATTGTTGCTATTTGAATCAATATACATTAACAATAACCAGAAGCAGATACATCCTGAAATGTAATTCATCTCACTACCTCTTAATTATATTAATTTAAAGAAATTATCTGTGTTACTTAGTTCCCTAAAATATTGTCTCCGTCACCTTTTGGAATTTTTTCATTTTCTGAAGTGTTTATCGTTTTAAATTCCTCTTACCTTTTCAATGATTTTTTTAAAAACTTTTTCACTTAGCCTCGTATTTTATAAGAAATTGTATGTAACCCTTTTTTATAAATTCTACACATTTTCTATAATTTATTTCTATGTAGACAACTGATTTGTAAGTCTGTTTGAAACTTTTTTTTACCTCCACGAAATGTTTAAAATTTGTAAAAAAAACAATCATGTTTTTTGGTTTTTGTAAATAAAAAAAAATTGTCACTAAAGATTTTATTATTATGAAATTATAATTCCATAAAATATGCAAATTTTTATTGTTTATGTTTTTAGTTGAGAAAGAAAAGACAGAAACTTGTACATCCTTCCCGAGGAAAATCTTAAAACAAAGTAAATAAAACTGTGAAAACTTTTGCCAAAGTAGCATTTCACATAAATTTCATTATTCTACCCTTCACCACAGGTGGAAAATCTAAAAATCTTAAAAAACTTAGAATAAGCCAAATTGTCAATTCTTTAGAAGTTTTTTTATTGCAAATTTTAGCACATCAATTTTAATTTTGCTGTCCAGTGGCATTTTATTAATTCTTTATTTATCCCTTGTGGCTCAAATGTCCACGTGGGAACAACTATGCATAGTAGAGATGAGAGATATTTCAATACCTGTGATTAAATCGCTGTGATTAAAAACTCACTGGTCACTACAGTGACTGAGTTTATCAAGTAACAGTTCCAGTAAGAACGTTTTCTTATGTTTGCACACATAAAAACTTAAATGTGATTTTACTTTGTGCATAAAAAAATTAGTACTTTTCACCCTTTCACTCTTTCATAAGCCAAAGCTGTTTCATTGATGTGTAGCTTTTTCTTGTTTCTACTTATTAACAGCAGCTATTCTTTTTCCAAACTTTACACAAATTTACGTATGTTGCAACCCTGCAAGCATTTTCTATCGAAAAAGTTACTAAATCGTTACTTCATGGCGTTGAAATACATCGCAAATAATATCGAATTCCGATCTAATTAGTATCCCCAGTCGGGAAGAAACGTACCACTACAGTTATACAACTAATGGGAAACTATTTAGCATCTCTAAACAGGATTAAAATTTAGTAGTCTGGTAAAATTTAAAAAATTTCTTTTTATCTGTCTGTTATAAAAGTAAAAAGGGTTTATTTAACAGAATTGAGTATAAAAGTTTTGAAAGTAACGGAGCTCTGTTGTTTAACAGCAAATGTAAATTTTAACATAATATAAACGTTTAAATTTAGAAAGCTAGAGATTAAGAAAATTCTTGCCTTAAAAATATTTTGTGTTTAAATAAATAACCAATTTGTTAACATAAATTTACTTACAGCTTCACACACCTTTTTATTTTATTTGTATCAATTAATTTTTTGCAATTTTTCATAACATTTTTCACACGCACTTAACATAACCGAACACTACATAAGTCAAACTAAATGACTTTAATGTTTTTGTTTGTTACATTAATTAATTTACTCTTAGTAGAGTCGAAGTTGTGACCTATAAGAGATCAATATGCGATGGCCATGTAATTTGTTTTTGTAAATTTTTGAGCAATCAACTTATTATCATCTGGTAGTTGAAAAAAAGTTACTCTTAATATAACAAATTTAAGGAAAGGAATTTTTGTTTTATTATAACGGGTATTTTTGTTCAATTAACTTCTGGTCATTCTGTTTAATTAACTTTCTGGACGAAATAGTGATTGCTAGAAGATCTTAATACTACAATAATGTATTTTGTTTATGTAAAATTGTAAAATTGTTTATGTAAAAATCGCTTATTCTAATTCTTTGGAAGTTTTTTTTATTGAAAATTTTAGCACATCAATTTTAATTTTGCTGTCCAGTGGCATTTTATTAATTCTCTATTTATTCCTTGTGGCTCAAATGTCCACGTGGGAACAAATATGCATGGAAGAGATGAGCGATATTTCAATACCTGTGATTAAATTGCTGTGATTAAAAATCTCTGGTCACTGCAGTGACTGAGTTTATCAAGTAAAAGTTCTAGTAACAACGTTTTTTTATGTTTGCACACATACAAACTTAAATGTGATTTTACTTTGTGCATAGAAAAATAAGTACTTTTTACCCTTTCACTCTTTCATAAGTCAAAGCGGTTTCATTGATGTGTAGCTTTTTCTTGCTTCTACTTATTAACAGCAGCTATTCTTTTTCCAAACTTTACACAAATTCACGCAAGCATTTTCTATCGAAAAAGTTACTACATTGTTACTTCATGGCGTTGAAATACATCGCAAATATAATCGAACCCTGATCTAATTAGTATCCCCAGTCGGGAAGAAACGTACCACTACAGTTATACAACTAATGGGAAACTATTTAGCACCTCTAAACAGGATTAAAATTTAGTATTCTGGTAAAATTTTAAAAATTTCCTTTTATCTGTCTGTTAGAAGTGTAAAAAGGGTTTATTTAACAGAATTGAGTAAAAAAGTTTTGAAAGTAACTGAGTTATGTTGTTTAACAGCAAATGTAAATTTTAACATAATATAAAGGTTTAAATTTAGAAAGCTAGAGATTAAGAAAATACTTACTTTAAAAATTATTTGTTTTTAAATAAATAACTAATTTGTTAACATAAATTTACTTACAGCTTCACATATCTTTTTATTTAATTTTTATCAATTTTTCATAACATTTTAAACGCGCCTGTAACATAACCAAACACTGAACAAGTCAAACTAAATGACATTAGTGTTTTTGTTTATCTGTTATATTAATTAATTTACTCTTAGTAGAGTCGAAGTTGTGACCTATAAGAGATCAATATGCGATGGCCATGCAATTTGATCAACTTAATATTTAATATGAAAATTTTTAAATTCATTTATCGTTATGGCTATGCATGATACAAGTAAAGAAATTTATTCTGTAAAATGAAAATTAAATTTTTCGCCCAAGAGGAAAAATTTTGTTTGACCAATAATTAAATTTTTTATATGAAAATTTTCAAACCCATTTATCGCAATAACTATGCGTCCTACAAAAGATAGGGCTTTAATTTGTGATCACTTAAATTTTTTTAATAATTAGATTTTTGCAAAAAAAAAAAAATTTTTTTTGGACTAAAAATTCAATTTAAAAATGTTCACATATTTTTTTCAATTTTAAAATTTTTGCACTATTTTTTTTTTAATTTTTTGACAAAAAATTAAATTTTTTATATATGTTTATAACGTAAAAGTATAATTTTAATATTTTTAGATAATTTGGTAAGAAGATAAGATAAGAAGAAGATTAGTTGTTGGGGTTTTCTTAATTCTGAAAAATTCGAAAGTCGTGCATCAAACCCCTAACCTCATTTTACAAAATTAAATTAAAAAAAAAAGAAAAAAAAAAAACAAAGAAGTTTTACTAATTAAGATTTTAATTGCTTCCATTAAATACCATTAATGTCTTAAATTATTTTTTTATTATAAAAAATGCTACTGGTTTCTTGAATAATTAACTCAATCAAAACAAAATAAAAATTTTTTGTGCTATGAAAAAATTTTATTGTTGGTTTTTATTTTTATTTATCGGGTTTTTAATTAAAATCGTTAATTATCTATCGCAAAATAATAAAAAATAAAAAGCAAAATCTTCTTTGATAAATTACAAACGATACAGTCAAGAGTCGCAAAAATAAGGACAAGAAAAAAATCAAATATGCTTCGCAGCAAAAAAATTTTTTTTTTAATTTTTTAGTAGACTTAAGCCGCTGTTTAAGTTGGCAGAGATATTTGGATGTTGGTTAAAACAGGAATGTAATAACTGTGTAATAAAACAATTTATGAGATGGTTGAGGCACCGGTATTATTAAACGAGAAGAAGCCCTAGTAAGAAAGGGAAGGGAGCATAGTGCAGTAGTGTGAATAGTTAAACAAATTAGGGACATATGTTTGCTGAACGAAAATTGAAATGCAACTCTGGTATTTTTGCACCATTGTTTTCCTTTTACACATATTCATTCATTAAATTTTTAATAAAATAACCTCACTTTTCTTCTGTAGGCTTAAGTGGAAATATTTACATGGAGGTGTACATGCCCCCCTTTAAAAAATAAAACATTTGTCGGTTAATGCCTGCATTATCAAGTTGTTGTCCATTTAAGGTTTCAGATTAGATTTTTCTGAATCTGTTTTACCTCCTCTAGTTCTGTTATTGTTCTAAACTTGCAGGATATTGGAATTTTATTAGACTTATGTTTGATAAATCTCTATTTTTTCCACTTCCTCTTTAGAAGTTCACCTCTACTGGTTTAAGCCACTTCTGTAAGCTCTTTCAGGGGTTTGAACTTGGCTACTTTTTGCTTCCATCTGACTGTCATTTACCTCGTTTCTTCTGTGGCTTAAGGCGGCACCAGTAGCCTGTATTGGCTGAAAATGGAAGCTAAAGACTGAAGAATCAGACTTCAGCTGCAGTCATTGAAACTTCATCTTCAAATGTGTTTTCATAAGTGAAGCTCAGCGAGAGTATTGCTAAACAAGAGTTCGTGAATTTTGTTAGAAGAAATTTCTGCTCATTTTCTGCCCACTGTGTTGCTTAATATGTTTTTTTAACGCCAAGTTTGTGAAAAAAATAAATATTATGTTTTGTGTAATTGAATTCCTAGTGTGTGCGACATTAAATAACGAATTCAATTTAAACTAAATATTAATTCTGATGAATTATTCCAATTATAAAAAAATATAATTATTTTTTAAATAAAACAAGTTGTCTTCTTTATTTATTTTTGCTTTTGCTGTCTGTCTGTTCTATTATTCTATTAATAGTAATAAAAACAGATTAAATGAATTTTTTTAGAAAATAAAAATTTTTGCTGTTTGCAGATAAAAAGGACTAACTCCATATTTGGACAAAATCATAAATTTTAATAAATTTTGCTTTGTTCCCAGTTTGTAATAGAATTTCTAAAATATTTTTTTAAAGAAAAGCCATTAAACAATAACAGTTATTTTTTTCTGGATCACATTTTGGGGTCAATTTTGGTACATGTGATGATGAAGTTTATAATTTTATATAACCTTCTTAAGATTGCTTTCAATTTTCACGATCAATTGTGATTATACTTCATTTCTTAGTCCTAACCATGTCTTCTATTTAAGGAACAGCTCCTTATTGAGTGCAATATCGAGGTGACTTCTACAGTAACTTTAGTTTAGTTTTTTCTTTTATTTTAAATGTTTTCTTATTTTATACGGATATCCCAGTTTAAAGGCTTTCGGCTCAAGAGAAATATTTTTTTAACCACAAACAAAATTAAGTTGAAATCGCTTGGGCATAAATTTACTCAGCAAATTTTTTTGTTGTTTTTTTTTTTCTTTTATGGAGTTAATCGATTTGTACATTAATTAATTTATAAATACAAATATAAACAACAAATATATTTATAAATAAAATTCTTTTTAGTTTTCTGGCGAAAATAATAAATTTGATGACAATTAAATTTGATTTATGACTGTTAAAAAAAAACAACCGTCAGATAAACGCTTTTATTTTGAAAGTTTAAACTATAAACTTAAGTGAGAGCTAAATACACGCACACAAAACAACAAAAGAAAACTTGAAAATAAATATAACATTTAAAAGATAAAAAAAAAAAATAATAATAACAATAACAACTAAAAGTGCTATATTCGACTATGCCGAATCTTATATACCCTTCACCAGATATGTAAATCAAGTTTAGAGAAGTATTTGAAGTCAAAAAAAATATTCGGGTGACAGAGAATTGAAAAATTACATAAAAATGTGATTGGCTCTTAATGGGTTAAACGTTTTTAGATTATTTATGCATTTCCTTCATTTTAAAAAATGCTTAACCCATTAAGAGCCAATGACATTTTAGCATTTCCTTAATTTAAGAAAAAATGCTTAACCCATTAAGAGCCGGTGATATTTTTTTGTACATTTTTTTTCTAAATTTTCAATATTCTGTTATCGCAATATTTTTCCTTCTTTGAAGTTATTTCATTTAACCAGATTTACAGAAATGGTGAAGGGTGTATAAGATTCGGCATAACCGAATATAGCACTCTTACATATTTTTTTAATTCCCCATCGCCCCATATACTTCACTAAACCAGATTTGTTTCAAATTATATGGAAAATTTAGAGACAGGCGCGGTTTTTTGCCTACTGCCTGAAAGGACATGCATCGATCTGCTAATATTCAATAGCATACTTTTCGAGAGTTTATCTATGGCTTATTTAAAATTTCTCCAGCTCATCTAGTGCCTTGGCACAGTTAATTTTAACACGGACGGATAGAGATGCAGACGAACGTCGCTCAATCGACTTCGCAGAAATATATATTGTAAAAATTACAAACGGAATGACAAACTTTTCCAACATTTGCTCGGTTCATGCAACTAGTTTTAGTAAAAATTTCATCGTGTAAGTTGTGTCTTAGTTTTTGTTATGCATACAGCTTCTTAGAATTATTTTATTAATTTATTTTCTTTTTTTTTGCTATTGAGTTATTCAAAATTTAAAATTCAGAAGAATAAAATTAAATTTAAAAATCTATTCCACCGTGGAATTTAAAAGTGGTTATATTCTGAAGAAATAATTCATTTTCTAAAAAAAACAATTTACGGAATCGAAACTACTTCCAATCGGAATTAAAATCGTTTACATTCCTGTTATCTTAAAAAAAACCATCTTTCAAATTAAAACATCACACTAAAAACAGTCTGGTCACGTTAAGTATGAACTCTAACTGTGCATTAGCAGCGGCAATTAAAATCATAACAAAACCAATCGTCTGTAAAAAAGCCGGCAAATTTGCCAAAAACACTCACTAGAAAACAACAAACAAATACATACATAACATATCTCTGCTGTAGTTTAACAGTTAAATGTTAAATGTATGTTCCCTGCCAACATTTTACAGAGCAATTTTAGATAGAAGTCACTTTTTAGTTACTTTTTTACAATAAAAACTCAATTTTACATAAACAAAATACATTATTTTCGTATTAAGATCTTCTAGCAATCACTATTTCGTCCAAAAAGTTAATTAAACAGAAAGACCAGAAGTTAATTGGACAGAAAGACCCGTTTTAATAATACAAAAATTCTTCCCCTAAATTTGTTATATTAAGAGTAACTTTTTTTGAACTACCAGATGATAATAAGTTGATTGCTCAAAAAATTAAAAAAACAAATTGAATGGGCAACGCATATTGATCTCTTGTAGGTCACACCTTCGACTCTACTAAGAGTAAATTAATTTATGTAACAGATAAACAAAAACATTAAAGTCATTTAGTTTGATTTGTGAGTGTTCGGTTATGTTAAATGTGTGTGAAAAATGTTAAGAACAATTGCAAAAAATTAATTGATAAAAATAAAAAGGTATATGAAGCTGTAAGTGAATTATTGTTAACAAGTTTGTTATTTATTTAAGCAAGAATTTTCTTAATCTTTAGCTTTCTAAATTTAAACCTTTATTTTATGTTAAAATTTACATTTCTGTTTTGTTAAAGCAGAGCCCCGTTACTTTTAAGTTTTATACTCGATACTGTTAAATTAACCCTTTTTACATTTCTAACAGACTTACATTCGACAATACCAGAATGATAAATTTTAATCCTTTTTAGAGATGCTAAATAGTTTCCCGTTAGTTGTAGTACTGTAGTGGTACGTTTCTTCCCTACTGGGGATACTAATTAGATCGGAATTCCATATTATTTGTGATGCATTTCAACGCCATAAAGTAACGATGTAGAAACTTTTTCGGTAGAAAATTATTGCGGGTTTGCATGTATTTTTGACGTACATATACATGCATGTACGTACACATATGCATGTACATATGTACATATTTAAAAGTAAAAATCTAAACAGCAGATCATAATTTCAACGGGGACAATAATAAAAATAAAAAATGATTACTTTTTTAATTTGTGTTATTTTTATTTATATTTTTCAGAAAAGTAGGCAAAAAACTTAATTTAACTAAAATGAGTGAAGTTAAACAGGGTTCGCTTCAAAGAACCATATTCTTCAAAAACTAAATTTAAAAAAAAGATAACTTCATTTAAATTAAGTATTTTTATATCTGATATTTTTTAAATGTGTCTTTCATGGAGGGCAGAACTAATCCCATTTACTTAATACTTAAAAATACTACATTAAAAAAAAAAGTACCTGTTATAATTCCATTACAAAAAAGATACTATTTTTTAAAATTCTTTTTCAAAGTACTTTATATGTTTAACTCCTCTTAAAATTAAATTAATTAAATTAGATTTTTTCATAATATTTTTAAGGGACTTTTAAAACCGTATCTTTTCAAATTAAAACTTATTAAAACAGCAATTTTCATTAAAAAAAAGTCATTAAAAACTACCTTTTAAAAAAAGTACCTTTATTTTTCCAGCCAAGGTTTGACAATACCTCTGCGTACTTTTCTAAAACATAAAAAAGTACTTCTTCCTTTTAAATAACTTTTGAATAAATAATTCTTAATTACTTAAAAAAAGTTTATTTTACCCTTTTAAAAAAGGTTAAAAATTTTTAAAAAATGGGTAACTTATTTTAAAAAAGTACCTGAAAGCTTAAAGTGTTGAATAATATACAGCCACAAATAATACGTCTAATCAAAAAATACCTTTTGGCAAAAGGTTCATTAAAATATATTGTGTTTTTTAAGAAGGTACTTTTCTACTAAACTTTATTTAAAAAGTTTCTTTTTTAAGAAAGGTACCATTTTAAAAACTAAGTTGTAAAAATTGTCTTTTTATCAAGGCACTGTCTTAAGAATCATCTTTTTATGCACAACTACTTAAATTCTTAAAAGTACCTTTTTGAAAAAGCTCCATTTGTGGGAAGTACTTTAAAAAAAATAAGTAATGGAAATTAGGCTCCTTAAAAAATTACTATTAAAATAAATCCTTTTAAACCACGAACTTTTTTTAAAGTTGTTTTTATAGAAAAGCTCATGAAAGAAATATAACCAAAAAAGTACCTTTTTAAAAATTTTTTTTAATTAAAAAATGTATCTGCAAACATGAACTTAATGAAAAATATACACAAATCAAATTACTTTAAGAAATTGTGTACGAGTACTTTAATTTAAAAAATTTTAAAATAATTTTTGTTTAAATAAATAAACTAAAAATACTTCCTGTAAAGTTAAAATAATTTTGTGTCACTGGGAATATTTTTAAAAATTCAGCTGAATGAGAAAAATATTGGTCGCATTTTTTTTGGTCTTAAATCTATGGAAAAGGTTTCTCTGCATACTTTTATTTGGTTGCTTTTATGGTTTGATACAAACGCATACACCGCGTTATTGTTTATATTTTGTTGTTTCTTAAATAATAAAAAAATTTATTTAAAAAATTGAAAAGAAAAATTTACTAAAAAATATCATTCTTAGTACTCACACGCTTAGGATAATGAACAAACCAAATGTTGTTGTTGCATCCATAGCTGCCACTTACTCTCACGCCTGCCTCAATAAACAAATCGTGCAAAAGCTTCAAATTTCATATGATCGTTTGTAAACGTTCAATTATTCGTTCGTCAACAGTCGGACGTACAGAGTTTTTGACTTCTTTGCTTAAAAAAAAATTACAAACAAATACAACAACAACAACAACATAAAAAATAACATTTAAAATTATAAAAGTATAAAAAACAAATCTAAACAACTGTAACTGAATGTTTTTCTTTTGAAAACTTTTAGTCGATCACTAGTGTCGGAGAGTTAAAGTTTGTTTTTTTTTTAAACAAAATAAAATAAAAAAATAAAATCTTAAATTAAAAAAAAAAACAGTTAAAACGTGTAGAGTAAATAAAAATAAAATAATTTAAAATTAAATTGAGTTTTTAAAGGTAAACATTTATTTTTTGTTATCAAAAAAATTTATTAACTAAAAAAACCTTGTAAAATAAAAATAAAAAAATAAATAAATAAAAAAGTAATAAAAATATTTTTTTTTGATAAAAACATATTTTTTTACATGAATATTTATTTAAAACAAAAATATAAAATTATGAAAAAAAAAAATAAAAAATAAATAACAAAAACATTAAAATATTTAAAACTTGTTTTTCAAATTAATAAAAAGTTAAAGGATTAACAATCACCTTCAGAGTTATTTTTAGGATTCTGTATAAAAAGTGTGCAAATGTAACTCGTTGTCTCTCGAATCTTAACAGGCAGACTCTTGAAATTTACAAAGATGCCGCTATAACAACAAATTTCAAAAATATAAAGGTGCTCTTAAAGTGACATGATATTTGTATAAATATTTAATTTTAAGTTTTTTTAAGTGATAGCCTGTGCCCGTAATACAATAAGCGCCATAGCAACAAATACAAAAAAAAAAACACTAAATTAAAGGTTATCCCAATAGTGACGTGATTTTAATGTTTAAAGCCTTATTTTTGAATTTCAATGGACAGACACTTGAGTATTTTTGAACCTGTTAAGAACCAATTTAATAATAATAAAACTAAAACATAGAGGGTGTTCCTATAGTAACGTGATTTTAATTTTTATGAATTTAATTTTTTTTAGTCGGCAGACATTTAGAACTTATTCTAAATATACGAGTTATAAAAATAAGATTAAACAATATTGAAAATTTAAAAATTAAAGGGTGTTTCTATAGAGACCGTGACTTAGACTTATATGTCCTTATAGTTTTAATCGTTATAGACAAGCGCTTAAAATTTGCATAGAGTATGTATTACTATAAAAATAAAATTATGTAAAGGGTGTCCCGATAGTAACGTATTCTTCACTTATATGGACTTACTTTTTTAATCTTAGTATGCTGAAACTAAAAATTTACACAGATTATTTATTTTTAATTTGCTTTTAAAGAAAGAATAACAAGTAGGAGTGCAATATTCGACTATGCCGAAACTTATATACCCTTCACCATGCATGTAAATCTAGTTTAGTGAAATAACTCCAATTAAAAAAACAAATATTGGGATGGCAGAAAATTAAAAAATAAGAAAAAAATTTTTTATATAAAGTGTCTTTGGCTCTTAATGGGTTAAGCATTTTTTTAAAAATTCATGTATTTCCTGAAATATTTCCTGGAAAATAAAAAGCTTTAAAATGATACCCATATTGACAAACAAACTTTTTTATGAAAGTGGTAGAGGCCCGAAACTCGGAAAATATGTGCAAGCGAACAATTTTTCCACTTGATATTTCTTTTTTTTATTTTTTAATTCTCTATCGCCATTTCATATATTCGGTTTTTTTAATTTTTTTTTATTGGAGTTACTTCATGTTTTCAAATGATGTGAAGAAATTAGTGGCAGGCGTAGTGTTTTGCCCTCTGCCTCGAAGGTCACAAACCGATAGTAATATTTTCGAAACTGTGTCTGATCGATTGGCGTATTAAAATTTTGTCTAGCTTATCTAGGGACTTGGAAAAGTTAATTCAAATTCACAAGGACGGATAGACGGACATCGCTCAATTGACTTCGTTATTCATAAGGACTCAGGATATATATACAATGTGGGGTCGGAAATGGATATTGTGGTGAAGGGTATAAAAAATTAAAAGTACCAAATGTTTCAATAGTTGCGTGATTTCACAGAGCCTTATTTTAAAAATTAACCAAAGTATGAATGTATTAATATGTCTGCACTTGGAGATTTATTTATTTTTGCTGGAAGTTTAGAATTAATGCAATCATACAACTATTAATAATTTCTGCAAAAAATATACCGACTTCAAAACAGACAAACTTAAAATCATATTTCTTTAGCACGGTAATTATACATTAATTATATTCTATTATATTCGAGAAAGATTGCGTCAGGATTTTTTACATGTCGTAGAACAAAATATGAATGCAGATTAAACAAGAAAATTCAGCAGTAATGTGGTCACCCTTTATTTCTTACACTTTTTATTGCTGACACAGTAAAACAAAATTTGTTTAAATTCCAAGCGTTAGTTCTATAACTGCTCAAAATATTGGTCATATATATCAAATAACAGCAACTATTATAACACTCTGTAATTTCTAATTTTAAATATTTACACTCGTTATTATACTCGATATAGTAATGAGCATTATGGCTAATTTTTAAGAGTTTGTCTGTTACGGTTTCAAAGATAAGGCCATATAGGTCAAATTACATCAGCTATAGGGACACCCTTTAATTTCTAATTTCAAGTTTAATACTTGTTATAGCAGATTTAGCAATAAGGATTCTGTGCAAATTTCAATCAACTGTCTACAGCTGTTCAACAGTTTGGTCATATACATCAAATAACAGCAACTATTGTAACACCCTATAATTTATAATTTTAAATTCTTATACTTCCTAATAAACCAGACAAAGTAGTGGACATTCTGTTTAATTTTCAAGTGTTTATATGTAGAGGTTCAAACGATAGGGATATAACGGTCAATTAACTTCAAATATGTAACACCCTTTAATTTCTTAACTCAAATTGTATACTTGTTGTTTGAGCGGACTAAGAAGTACTGTTTAAATTTCAGCTGTCTGTCTATAACGCTTCAAAAGTTTGGCCTTATACATCAAATTACATTAACTATTGGGACACCCTTTAATTTATAATTTTGAATTTTTATACTTGTTATTATTACGGTCATAGTAATCGATATTCTGTCCAATTTTCAAGCGTTTGTCTATAACGGTTCAAAAGATAGGCGCATATAAGTCAATTTACGTCTCCTATGGGGACACCCTTTAACTTTTAGATTTATTTTTATATAAATTTTTGCTATTGGGAGCTATAATAATACTCAAGTTCGCTTTACGGTTCATAATACGCTTAAAAAACATGTATGTTGTGTGGGGACACCCTTTAATTTTTAAGATTAAGAACTGTTTTTAAAACATGATCAATCTGTAAGCATAATCTATCAAATTACAGAAAATTTTCAAAACCGGTTAAGAAATCAATGAGTTCTGCAGGCACAAACATAAAAAAAGCAACATTCACTCGAATTGATAACCTTCTTCTTTTTTTGAAGTCGGTTGAAAATGTAACCATTTCAAGCAATTTTTATATGTTTTTGCCTTTCTCTTACATGACCTTTTTTCTAGCCACAAAACATTATTCCTTTAGAGGTTACATATTTAAACATGGTCATCTTTATCGTTTAATATTGTTTCTTTCAAATATAATTGCTTTTCCTATCAAAAAAATTTTCCCTGTTATGAATAAATTTTTTCTTTGCAATTTTTTAAGTTTTTTTTTATTTATTCGCCTTTAATTTACTGGGGAACTGCATACATCATTGAAGCTTTTATATCTTTTAATTAGGATATTAAAATTATTAACACTTTACTTATTTGTTTCTCAACTGATCGGTTACTGCAGTGCAGAGGGACATTATTCTCAACAAGATGCAGAAAAAAGTAATCTGCGATTTCCTATAAATTTGAAAAAGATTTCTATGGATGTTATAGCAGAGCGTTGGAAATATGTAGCTTGACGCTAAAACTTTTTATTAAATATATCATCAAATGGGAACATGAATGGGTATATTTTTTTCACAATAAATATTTTAATAAGTCTGGGGTTACTTAGGGATAAGTTCGGCCCAAGAGTTTGATTTTACGAGTAACGTTCTTGTTAAAAAGTTTTTAATTTGTTTTAACAATTTTTTTTAGTTATTTTTAACTTTAATTAGTCAATTGTTACACAGATTATTCATCTTTTTCACATTCACTGTGCACTGACAGCTTATTTATTTTCAATAGCTGTTTAAAAAAGGGGAACAAATATTTTACGGGAAATTTATGATAGAATTTTTTAATTTAAAAAGAATAAAAATTTAATGGGAATATTGTGGAGAATTTTACTTAATGGGCTTTCACAAATTTCACTTCTTATTCACCATAAGAGCGAATAATATAAGAAGTTATGAGGACTTGTGTCCATCAACCAATACGTTCTTGTGTAACTCTATAAAGAAGGTTTTTTTTTTTTTAATTAAATTATTTAAATTTGAAATCTCATCATTTAAAGTATTATAATTTTTTTTCAATTGATATTTCAAGTGGATTTTACTAACATTTTTCCGCGAGTGTTTTAATTAAAAAATCCTTTATTAAAATATTTCATTTAATTATTTGATTATTTCGGAAGCAAAAACCTTATTTTGGACTGTACATTATTATTTATTATATAATAAAAAAAATATTTGCAAAAATAACAAGATTAAAACTCATTAAAGGAACTAAATAAACAATCGAAAAGAAAAAAACAGACACGTCTTTTGATTAAATTTATCAAGCAAAATGAGTTTCCATTTGTTGCTTTTTTGTTGTCTTTTATTTTTAAGTGATAATTTTAAAAAAATGTCTTTAATTTATGCAACAATTAAAAACGAAATAAATTTTACCGCAATGTATTTTTTAGCATTGAAAACTATTTGATGATTTTTCTAAAAATCATTTTAATGCAATGATTTGCTTTAAGTCGTTCATATTTTTTTTTTAATATAATTAAATATAATTACAACTTGCTACTCTAATCTTTCAATTAATTCAGTTTACATTTTATTTGTTATAAAGGGCGTTAAATTGTTAGTGTCTGTAATTAAACGATTTAAATGGTTCATTTAATTTACATACAACATTTCATTTCATTCCATTAACGACAAGTTTTGTTGTAAAATATATAAAACTTCTTATTAAAAAAATTTTTTTTTTTGCCGTGGCACTTTACCAGTAGTGGACTTTTAGCAAAACGTTTGGTCGTATTAGACAAATCATTCAAAAATATTTTATTTTCTAAAGAAATTTTTATGTTTTGATTTTGCACAGGAGTGACAGTTTTATAAAACTTAAATGTGGCCTTCAGAAAATTAACAAATTTTAATTCTTATTCAAAAAAGATTCGAACATGAGAAAACCGTAAAAAAAGTTTTAAACACTTTTTCTATTTGGCAACCCCATTTTAAGTTTGATTTTGCCGTATCTTCATAATGTAATAACGAGAGAAATCTCCTCTCCTATTTCTATATTCTTATCTAGGCAGAATTTATATACTTTCCTTCAGTCCCTTTGTGGACCGAAGTATCCGTTTGAAGTTTTAACTGCCGCTAAACTAAGGAGTTATGGCAGATGTCTGTGATTTGCATACTTCTTACTCTCTGACTCCTTAAGGCCGTTTTGTGTCTAAAGCCGGAATACTGTCAAACTAAAAACATAGAAAATTTGTATGAAAAAGTCATGAAAAAATGTTGCAGAAGTAGTGCTCTGTTTTTACTGTAGAAAAACATATGAAATGTTTCTGGCAACATTTTATCAAAGCTGTGAAATAAAGCAAAGAGGCATTATTTTATGCGGAATTTGTCAAACAACAGCTGATTGTATGTATTTTGCTTACATTTCTAAAACAATGTGTTAAACGTGAAAACGATTAAACGTTAAATGCTCTTAAATCGCGAGATAGACACCACATTTTTAATGTCAAATTTACCACATGAAATAATCAATGTTGCTCAACAAGTTTCACAATTATGAACAGAGTACCAGGCTTAAGTTACAAAAAGCGTAGAAATGTTTAGGATTGATGTTTTTGTATTACGCAGTTGTTAGTTTTTTCTGCGGATAAAGACTTTTTGTCAATGGACTCTTTCTCTTTTTGTGGTATCTTACGGCGTTGGAGTCAAAAGTTTGAACAGGAAAGTGCTTCGAAGCTTATATCATTATTAAGCTGATGGGAATATGCCGCCGCTTCATTTTTTTTTTTTTTTTTGCCTTTAAATTTAACTTCTAGCAATTCAAAGTTGAAAGAGTGTTCTAAGCTTTCTACAGACTTTCATTCCTAAGAGTTCACAAATACACTGCTCGCTTACTGACAAATTTTTAATTTGGCTTGGGCCAACTCTTGTTCCCCGCTGGCTTTTCGAACTAGCGACAGCTTTTGACTGGACATACCATTTTTGATCTATCCGTACCTAATACAAGTTATATACACTTGTATGCATAAAAATATATAATTTACTTACTATTCCTTTTATAGGAGGACCAGCGCTATTCAGTTCTTATACAATAGCATTTTAGAGTTCGAGTTTGGTTTGATTATTTTGCACCCTATTAAATAGGATGCCGCTTTGCACTTTATTTATCGATTTAGGCCTAAAAAATAACTTTTAATAATTTAAATATTAAAGAAAAAAAAAAATAGAAATAACTTGCAGTTTTTATCCTGTTCCCTAGAGAAAACAAAGGCTGACTTCCACAACTCAGTTGCTTTGTATTCGTGTATCATATTGTGTATCATAACGCCGTGCTACTAAATGTTTACAATGCATACCATTCCAAAATGTGGCAGTCAAGTATTAGAAAAATTGCAACCGAGCAACTAGTGCATCAGTTTCAAAATTTTGTTTCGCAACTTTGTATAGACACAAGATGTAAATACCGCAGCAAAACTGTATACAAATTTTCTATTAATACATTTTGGAAGTCAGCCAACGTGAACGAACCAATACAAAAAAGGAGAAAAACAACTTTTAAAGAGTCGTTCGCGATATGGAGAATTTTTTTAATAGAAATAAATGGGAATAAGGAAACATATTTCATGGGAAAAGTTATTCACGATTGCAATTTAGGGAAAAGAGAAAATATTTCGGGGAAAAACTATTCATGATAGGGGTGAATAAAAGAAATTTGCCTAGGAAAATACAAAATAAGTTATTCCTTTGTCATTAGGACCACACAATTGCTGGAACAGAGCTGGATCGTTGCAACTTTGTGAGTTTCTTTACTTTAATTCATCACAATTTATCAGAAATAATAATTTAAGATTAAATTCATATTTGTGTGAAATTTGTCAACTGGCAAAAATTTAGAAAATTTTTTCTGGCCAATTTAGTGAATAAATTGCCAAATACGGGTCTGATAAACGCCTGTTTTTAAATAATAAAATGTTTAATTTTTTTTTAAACAAATTCTCGAAAATTTTTCGCCTTCAAGCCTAATTAAAAGAAGTTGCGTCAATCATCTCGTTTCATTATATATTTGTAATTTGAAGTTGCCAGATTTCCAACGACCGCGTTTTACTGACAGCTATTATGCCATTATGGCAACACTCTAATTTACAATTTCATTTTATTATTTTTTGTTGAAGCGACCCAAAAAAAATAATACAACATTTATGAAATTTTAAGTTTCAAGCAATTACAGCTCAAGAGATAGAAGACCGCGACAGATGAATATAGAGTGTAGCGAATGTAATTAGGTAACCTTTTAACCCTTTGAGAACGTAAACCTAACAATGAAGCATTAAACAAACAAAAACTATTTTTCTTTAATAAATTGCTTGAGTGCAAATTTGTGAACTTTTGATGGCAAAAGCACACGATATCTTAACATTTTAATTCTGACAAAATACTTTTGAATCAGATATCTATTCCCTCTGCCTAAATTAGGTAACATTAATAAAAAAATAATACTTTAGAAATATTCTTTTTATAAAAAAAAAAAAATAAAAATGTTGCTTATTTAAAGCGTTTATTGTGAAAGTGGCATAAGTCACTTTTTCAAAAAAAAAAAAAAAAATAAATAAATAAATAAATAAAAAAAAATAATAATAAAAATAAATAAATAAATAAGTAAATAAAAATAAACAATAAAACAAAAGAAAGAAATTTAAGTATTAAAATCAAAGTGACTTATAACACTTTTAAAATTAACGGCTCATTTGTAGAGTGCGTTTAATGTCGCCTAAAGTTATTTAAAAAATCTTTTTTAATTTATTTAAAATCTCTTTAATTTAGTGTGATGAAATTCTTTAACTTTCTTACATCAATACAAAAATGAACTTGAAATTATTATTAATCTTTTTATAAATTTTTTCTTTCTTTCCAGTTTGTTTGATTTTATTTTACACAACTATAATGAGAAAGGAATCAATTATTTGATTAAATTAACAACTGGCTACATCAACTTTAAAAAAAAATAAATAAAAATAAAAACTGTTTAAATGGAACGACTTGCCATTTTTGTTAATTTTTAAAAAGTTAATTTCCATTCATCATTGAAGCATTAAAACGCAATAAAATAAATTTAAAAAAAAAAATATTTTTTTTAAAGAACAATTTGTTGCAAATATGGAGTCGTCATCTTTAGTTTTTCAAACTTCAAATACTAAACGTTTTGTTGTTGAGGACTCAAGTAAGTTAAATAATAATTAATATTCAGTTTATTTCTTTTTGCTTGACGTATTTTCATTTAATTTAATTTAGAATAGAAAATGTTTTTTATTTTTTTTTAATTTTTCAACTGTCTTCTCATTTTTCTATTTCCCCTGCTAGAAATTCGAGTAAATATTTTATGTTTTTTTAATTATTAATTATTAAATAAATATTTTGTTTATTTTATTTAATTTTTAAAATGTGTTAATTGATGTTTTAGTTAAAATTTAATTGCTTTGGGAAAAATTAAATTTTTTTTTTGCTAATAAATTGTAATTAAAAATTGTGTTTATTGTTGTTAAAACTGTCTAATAACTTTCATTTTTAATTGGAATATTTATCGAAACTTGATTTATTGTTTTTGTTTGTTTTAATTGAAATAAAACTTTTATTAATTAAATATAAAATAAATAAAAAAATAAATAAATAATAAAAAAAAAGAATTCCCTATAATTTAATTAGATGAGAATTAATTGAATTGATTTGCAAGTGAATCTAGTTTTGTTTAAATTAATTTTATTTACTCTAATTGGAGATCATAAAAAATGATGTTTATTTTAACTTGACATTATTAAACGCATTTCAAATAACTTTCTGGAATTTTCTTGACGTTAATATCTTTCAAATATTTGAATATTTTTTTTTTCTCACAAGAAATATTTTTTTACTTAACACTTATGAAACAGAATTTAACTTTTATAAGAATTGAATAAAATATAATGGAAAATAACTATTTTTTATAAAGCGAAAAGCAATAATAATTTTTTATAAAAAAAATGAAGCCTTGCAACTTTTAATCGTTACGTGATATCTGTCGGCCTGGCAGCAGGGTGTTCGCAAATCAAACCAAAAGAGTAAATAATTCTTGCGAAAACAACCGACTTCAAAACAGACAAACTTAAAATCACATATCTTCAGGACGGTAATTATACATTAAATATATTTTATTATATTCGAGAAAGATTGCGTCAGGATTTTTTTAAATGTCGTAAAATAAAATATGAATGCAGATTAAACAAAAAAATTCAGCAGTTGTGTGGTCACCCTTTATTTTTTATACTTTTTATTGCAGACACAGTAAACAAAATTTGTTCAAATTCTGAGCGTTAGTTCTATAACTATTGAAAAAATTGGCCACATACATTAACTATTGGGATACCCTTTAATTTCTTATTTTGAATATTTATACTTGTTATTATTTTCGATATAGTAATTGACATTCTGTCTAATTTTCAAGAGTTTGTCGCTAACGATTTCAAAGATAAAACCAAAATTCATTAGTTATAGGCACACCCTTTAATTTCTAATTTTAAGTTAGCAACTTGTTATAGCGGACATAGCAATAAAGGTTCTGTGCAAATTTCAATCAACTGTCTAAAACTGTTCAACAGTTTGATCATATACAGCAAATAATAGCAACTATTGTAACACCCTATAACTTATAATTTTAAATATTTATATTTACAGACAAAGAAGTTAAAATTCTGTTTAATTTTCAAGTGTTTGTATATAACGGTTCAAGAAAAGAGCCATGTAGATCAAATTACATCAACTATGGGAACACCCTTTAATTTTAAATTTTATACTTGTTATTATAACGGACTTAGCAATACAGGTTCTTTGTAAATTTCAACTATCTGACTATAGCAGTTCAAAAGTTTGGCCACATACATCAACTAACATCAACTATTGGGATACCCTTTAATTTCTTATTTTAAATATTTATACTTGTTATTATAACGGTCTTAGTAATCGACATCCTGGGCAATTTTTAAGCGTTTGTCTATAACAGTTTAAAAGATAGGCGCATTTAAGTCAATTTACGTCACCTATGGGGACACCCTTTAATTTTTAAATTTATTTTTGTCTTGGTTTTTACTATTAGAAGATGCATTTTAAGGTTTAAAATACACTTAAAAAACATGTATGTTGTATGGGGACACCCTTTAATTCTTAAGATTATAAACTGTTTTTAAAACGGGACTAATTTGTAACCACAATCTATCAAATTACAAAAAATTTTTAAAATCGGTTTAGTAATAACTGAGTTCAGCAGGTTCAAACATAAAATGCAACATTCAGTCGGAATTGATAACCTCCTTCTTATTTTTTTGAAGTCGGTTAAAAATCAGCAGTGCGGGTATGACTCAGACAAGACCCTTAATTTTTGATCTTATGTTTTTATCATTTGCTGTAGAAAATTTTAAGTATCTGATAAAGCAAATTATGACAAAATCGGTTCTTGTACGGGAACACCCTATCATTTTTATCTTGAAAATTTAATTTATCTGCTAATTTCGTTTGAGAGTTAAGATCATACAAATGGAAATAATGTTCCTAAGGGGAATCTCGACAGTAACATTAACAACAACAAAAAATACTCAAATTAAATTAAGTTAAAATAATTTTAATCATTTTGTTGTCGTTGTTGTAGTGCCCCTAATAATGTTGGTTCTAGAAGTAGCGACTTGTGATAGAGGAGCACTCATTGTAGCGATAATAGTATGGTTATATTTTAACGCTTTAAGTATGGAACGCCAAAAAACAATACATCCATAAATTTAAGGTGCGTTCTCGTACTCCACTTTGGGAACCCGCGGGAAACCAATGTTACCGAAAAGTGTTCCCGTACTACAAGTTTGGGTAGAAGAGAGAGCTTTTGAGAGAATAAAATTCTTCTTCTTCCTGTGCGAAACAGCCCAGACTTTTTCTTCGGGTCGATTGTGTAATATGAAAAACAATCACCTGATTGAAATGTGAACAGTAGCAAAATACAAAAAATTCTAAGTTTCATACACGCAAATGTCTACCAGAAGTGTTATTTAAAATTTCCAAAGAAAAATAATAATATAAAAATAAAAACATACAAAATATTCGTGTTTTTATGTTTTCTTTAAGAACTGCATGTTTATTTTGTTTGACATCTTGTTTTGGGACAGAAGTTTGGTTTTTTGTGTTCCCGTACTTTTGGGCACTTTTTTCTTCAATTGAGAATAATTTATGTTTACTCTCATTTTACCGAACTTTACTGAAAAAGTACGGGCACGGAGCTATAATAAAACAATGAAGGGATTATTTCTGTACATGAAATATTTTTTCAAAATTTTGATGTTGACGTAGATAGTAATCGATATGGAATACAAAAAACCTCTTTTTGGAATTTTCGCCTGTCTGTCTGTTTGTGTTCGCATCACGTAAATACTGCTGGTTGAATTTGAATAGAATTTTGTAAGGTGGTTCCTTAGAATCTTGTTTAGAATATAGGATATTCTTTTTGTGAAAATCTGTCATTTCGTAGAGAAACTAGAAATACAAATGGGAAAACACCCAATTTTACCGGTAAATACTTTTATAGAAATCTACAACAAATGTTTGAAAATGCATTTTTCTAATTTTGCATTTTAAGAAAATTAGAAATGATATGCGGACAAAGTCCTGGGCTCTTTTAGTATATTATAAAATTATTAAAATCTCTTGTTTCTTTATAGAATATTACATAAAAATTTAATTATTTCCTTAAAAATCTCTTTAAAAGCTTTTCAATAATACCCATGTTGACAATCGAAATTTCTTATGAAAATTTCAAAGGACCATAACTCGAAAAATATGGTCGAGAGCTAATTTCTTCACCTGCTAATTTTTTATTTTTTAATATTCTATTGCTACATATATTTGTTTCTTTAATTGAAGTTACTTTATTGTTCCAAATGATATGGAAAAATTAGCGGCAAGCGTGGTGTTAATCCCATTGCCTCGAAGAACATGGACCAATCTTGCTGAATTTCAATAGCAAAATTTTTAAAACTATGTCTGATCGATTGGCGCATTTCAATAATTTCTAGTTCATATAGTGGCTCGGAAAAATTGATATCAACAGTCACATGGACGGATAGACGAACATCGATCAATCGCTCAAATAGATATTGTAGAAATTAATTTTAAATATTTATGTTTAAAGATTATTGAAGTAAGAACCTTTGAGTTCGCTTCATAGTTATTATTAAACTCGAAACGTCCTAATTAAAAAACCCGTTACAAACACATACATTTATATTTGATAGCACGCGAGCTGCCAATAAACATACGAATACAAAACTGAAATTTATAAACGTGACTTTTAAATTTTGTCTCTACAAATTATACAGTAGCGAGCAAAAAGAAGTTTGAATGCAGTCTTTTCAAATTAAACTTTGCACTTCATCTCTTCTTCCGGCTGTTTAATTTGTTAGTTTCCTCTTAAACAAAATTAAATTCTTTAAAAAAAAACGACTTCAAAATAGATTTGATAAGTTTGGCCACATACATACATTATTTTATATCAATTATTGGGACACCCTTTAATTTCTAAATATAAGTTTTATAATAGTTTTTATAGTCGGCTTAGCAATACAGATTCTTTGAAAGTTTTAGCCCTTTGTCTAAAACAGCTCAACAGTTTGGCCATATACATTAAATTACATCAACTATTGTAACACCCTTTAATTTATTATTTAAAATACTTATACTTCTTATTATACCAGACCAAGAGTAAACATTTAGTCCAATTTTAAAATGTTTTTATACATCGGGCTAAAACATAACATCAAATTACATCAATTATGGGGCCGCCCTTTACAATTCATAATACACGTAAAAACATACATGTTGTAGGGGGACACCCTTTAATTTTTAAAATTATAAACTATTTTTAAAATAGGATCAATCCACATAACATAACCTTAAAAATAAAGGAAAAAAAATTTAAAAATCATTTTAAAAATTACTCAGTTCTAGGGACAAAAATAAAAAAGAAAAGCAACATTCTTTTTTTGAAGTCGGTTAAAAATATATAGGATTTAGGCTTAAATTACATTTCAAAATCGGTTCACAGAACACATACGATCATATAAACGGAAAAGAGAAGACTCTAACTTCGCAATACACCTTAACACACATGAACACGAGCCAAGGGAAATAGATGAATGTATGACTTTAATACATCCTAGACGAAGACTGGACATTCTTGAAAACATGGAAATATACAAAACACGAACGTTTAACGGAGATATTATTAACGAACAGGTAAATACAACCTCAGACACAATTTTTACACCACTTAAACTATTAAAACAAACTTACAAACGCAAAACACCCACAGATGGTGACACTTACCTACCTAATAATAAAAGACAGAAATATTAAAATTATATACCTTCAATAAAGATGACAGATATCAGGCAATCTACCTGCATAATACCGTTTTTAAATAGACACCATCCTAACGGACAAAACTACCTGTACCCACCACTATCTATGCAACAAACACGTTACACTATCTAACCAGTACTAATCAAAACGCGGCTTGAAAATGATGTCTTTACATCGAAAGCGCTCGCCAATCGTACTAAATAAACAGCCAGTGACGACGGTCTTCACCGAAAGGTATGACAACAGTATTTTATTTACTGGCGGAATAAATCCAATTAACTTAATAACAGTTTATATTTAATTAGAAGAATTGTTAATTCTATCGTTATGAATTAATAGTCAAATTATACGAATTGCCAGAGATTTTTTAAATTATAAAAAAGATTTGCAAACAATTTCCAGCAACTTTTCTTTGAGGCTGGTTCCCTGTTTGTATTTGTAAAAATTGTTAAGCAACATTAATGATTTCATGTGGTAAACTTGACATTTAAAATGTGGTGTCTATCTCGCGATTTAAGAGAATTTAACGTTTTATTGTTTTCACGTTTTCTACATTGTTTTAGAAATGTAAGCAAAATACATACAATCAGCTGTTGTTTGAAAAATTCCTCATGAAATAATGCCTCTTTGCTTTATTTCACAGCTTTGATAAAATGTTGCCAGAAACATTTCATATGTTTTTCTACAGTAAAACAGAGCACTACTTCTGCAACATTTCCTTAAAAATTTTTTTATGTTTGTAGCCTGACAGTATTCCCCATGAAAAACTGAACAGAGTACCAGGCCTTAGACTTGAAAAAGATAGACAATGAGTTAATTGTGCCAACACTTAGATTTTAAATAAAATAGGCGTTTTTATTGCTCTTGCGTATGCAACATTGTTTTATTTTTTTTACTATTCCCTACGAACTAAGTTCAGCTCATATCATTTTGCAGTTGAAGAAAAATGTTGCCAGAATCATTTAAGTTTTAGTAAACATGAAGCCAAATCAACAGAAAACAGCTTAAGCAACATTTTAATTTTTTATCTCTAACAAATTTTTTTTAACAATCCAAACATATTTAATATCTTTGCAAATTTCTTAAATTGTAAATTTTAATGGAAATTTAGTTGTTATTTTTTAGTCGCACTTAAATCGTTATCAGTCAATACAAATAATAAATTCATCTTCTTATAAATTGAAACATTTTTAAACAATGCTTTTTTTGTCGCTGTTTTTTTTATCAAATTTAACTAGTAATTTGTATGTCAGTCAGTTATTTCATTACGTTGTCAATCCACTTTAATGTTTCAGTGTGTGTGTGTGCATTTTTGTAGAAAATTAGCGAACAAATATTTCAATTCAGGAAGTAACAGATAATTTTTGAAAATTAATACCCGCTACAAATCTTCAAAGTAGTGAAATGAAATTACAAAAAGAAAAATATTTACTTGTTTGCAATGTGATACTTAAAATAAACAATAAATAAAATTAAATTGCATGAATGTATTTATTTTTGTCATTTAACATCGTGACGTCGTGATTGATATTTACTCATTAAAGAGGTGTGTCCCAAAAAAAAAAAAAAAAAACTTTTCAAAATATTAATGTAACAAAAGTGTACTTTTCTAAAACAATATCTTTGTTCTTGTTCTTGTTCTTGTTTTTGTGGTTAAAATACAAATATTATTTGTGTTAGTTTTGTTTTATCAATTATTTACTTTAACTAAACATAATTTTAAAAGCGAAATTTTCTACGTCAAGAGATTGTTCCACTTATAATAACGTTTAACGTTTGGTACTTTTTAAAATGAACCTTTAAGGGATATTTTTTTGTCTGCGCTCTAAAATTTCATTTACACAACCTTTCGTTCCATGCATTTTTCATCTTTGTTTTAGCATGTCTGGTCAGAGAAAGGAGGGGTATAAAATTATATCTGAAGTTTTATAGCCAGACTAAATTAAAGCGCTCAATTTATGAGAGTTAAGGCTTGGTATGGCCATGCACTGTGTGGTATCTCTGAATGCACCTGAAAATTCTATGACGTGTTGACGGTCGACATTATAAAAGGTACCGTCAAACAATAAAAGTGAACTTAAGTAATTAATCGATGATTCAGTAGATATAATAGGCCTTTTATACGATCAATTTGCAATTAAAACTTCTGAGATTGGGCAACGTGTATTTTGGGATTTGTGCTTGCACAATGGAATTGCTAGTGGAATGTATCAGTTGACTAAAAATGCCTTCAAGAAAAGAAGGAGGTTATCAATTCCGATTGAATGTTGCTTTTTTATGTTTAAAACTTCAAAACCCAGTCATTTTTAAAACGATTTTGAAAATTTTTTGTAATATGACAGATTGGACCATTTTTAAAAACAGTTTATAATATTAAAAATTAAAGGGTGTTCCCATATAACGTACATGTTTTTACGTGTATTCAGAACCCTAAAGCCCACTTCTTAAAAATTGAAAAAAATGCGTATTACTACAGCTCCCAATAGCAAAAAGTAATAAAAAAATTAATCTAAAAAGTAAAGGGTATCCCCATAGGTAACGTTAATTGCGCCTATCTTTTGACTCGTTATAGACAAACGCTTAAAAATTGGACAGGATGTCAATAACTATGACCATTAAAATAACAAGTATAAACACTCAAAATTATAAATTAAAGGGTGTTCCCACAGTTAATGTAATTTGATTTATTAGGCCAAACTTTTAAACTGTTATAGTCAGATAGTTGAAATATGCAAGGAACCTTTATTGCTAAGTCCGCTAAAACAAAAACGATAAAATTTGATTTTTGAAATTAAAGGGTGTTCCCGTATTTGAAGTAAATTTACCTATATGGCCCCAACGTTTAAACCGTTATATACAAACACTTGAAATTTAAACAGAATGTTCACTACTTTGTCTGGTTTATTAAGAAGTATAAATATTTAAAATTATAAATTATAGGGTGTTACAATAGTTACTGTTATTTGATGTATACGTAGACAAAATTAATTAAAATTTGCACACAACCTTTATTGCTACCATTATTGTTCAAAAAGAACACTTCGAGATTAAACTACTTTTTTTAATGTACCTTTTTAAAAGAGTACTTTTTGTAAAGAGTACTTTTTCAAAATAGTACTTTTTTATATATTTTTGTAAAAAAATGCTTAGGCGTCTATTGGACGGTCAAACTTGGCATGTGAGTACGGATGGATGACATGCCAACATACTGGTGTAATAAAGCAAATTTCGTGGTTGTCAGCGGCGCTAAATGGATTTCAAAATTTTTTGATATTGAAACTCTCATTAAACCGCATGTGAATGCTAAGTTTGATCATCTAATAGCCGCTTTAGCAAAAAAGTACTTTTTAAAAAGTGTACTTTTTAAAAAACGGCCATTTCAAATTAAGTTTTTCTCAAAAGTGCCAAACAGAAAAACAGTTTTTTTAAACCAAAAAATTTCTTAGCGGCATTTATTTTAGCAAAACACGACTATTAATATTTAAAAAATTAGATATTGAAAAATACCTTTTAGAAAAAGTACCCTAAGAAAATTATGTCGCTTAAGTCTTTGAAGACAAAAAAGAACTTAAAAATAACTTTCTTAACTTTTCCAAAAAAAAAAAAAAACAACAAACAAAATCTTTTAAAATTAAATTTTTCAAAATGACTTTTTTCATTTTCTTACTTAAAAATATATTTTTTCTTAAAAGTCAGCCCAAATAAACAAAAAAACGAAACTGAGATTGCATTTGCACTTGATCAGTGTTAAAGTGTTTTAAGTAGAGATATATTTTCAGCTGTCAACTTGCTAAAGAATTGATTAATTTTTTTTAATTAGCATTACAAAAGCTGCTACAATTACAACAAATTTTAAATGAAAGTAAAAGCCACACGACTATTTTTATATTTTAACAATAAATTTTTTTATGACAATTTCTAAAAATATCCATTTACCTACTTTTTTCATTAAACTATAATTATTGTTTACAGCTGTAAGAAATTTTTTGAAAGTTGATTTTTTTGCATTTATTGATTAAAATGCGTTTTAAGTGCAAATTTCAAGGTTTCAAACCCATTTCCGTTTGTTAAATTTAAAGGCCAAGTGTTTCACTAAATGTGTCAAATCGACATGGAACAGTTTCAATTAAAAGTTGTGACAATAATGTAGCGTTCCTTTTAATTAAGACATGAATTAATTAATTTTTTTTCAGCGTAATAGAGAAAAAAACAGGAAGTTGTAATTTAAATTCTCTGTGATATGACATAAAATACTTTAAAAATTTTAACAGCTGTTCAGCGAGCAGTGAAAACAGCAAACATTTATGTACATAATCAAAACACAGCACACATTGAAACAAATTGTTAGAAAATTTTATTAGAAAAACAAAGAAATGTTGTCAAAAGTCATATAAAAAAATAATTCAAAAAGAATTAAACCAAGTAGCGCTGCAGTTGTAATAATCTTTGAAATGTTTCTGGCCACATTTTTTGTTTACAACTGCAAAATGTTTCTGCAACATATTTTACAAATTGTAAACAACAATGTTGCATACATAATTTCTGTTAACAAATTTTCAAATATTTCAAATAAAATACTAAATAAAATTTTTCCAAAAATGGAACAGAGTGCTTTGGTTTTGCTGTGATTGAACAGCTCGCTTGACTCCATTTGATGGTCCCTTTATGTAAACAGAATGCTAAGCTTAAGATAAGAGAACATTTTTGGTGGGATTATTTTGGTCATTAAATTTCTCTTTGGCAACTTTGTGCGCTTCTTTGCATTCAGTGTCTGGTTTTCTGATGTTGTCAAGCTCTGCCGATTAATAATGCTCTTTACTTGCTGATAGGCGCTGCATCGCTATGTCTGGACTGCAATTGCTTGAATTTTTATCTTCGCTTTGCACAAGTCTTTGTCTGATTGGTGGCTTAAGGTTCAAAAGCGAGTACTTACGCGCTTTGATTGTCTGCTTGCTCATTTTTAATAAAAATACATGATCCACTTTGATTTGTAGCCCAATCAAAGTGGAATTTCTGAAAGACTGTAAAAATCTATTTTTTTTTTTTTCAAACAAAAATTCTTCTAAATAATTTATAATTTAACTAAATCGCTTATTTTTAAAAACGTTACTTATTCCTATCTACCATGTCGAAATAATGTGACAGGTCAGTCGAATTCATTCATCTTGACCAAAGTCATAAATGTCAAAGTTCATTTTAAAAAAATAATTTAAAGCAGATATTTTTATATATGAAGTTTGAGATTTCCAGCGATGCCGAAAATCTATAATCTATACGAAATATTTTTTGAAAATTTTGATGTTGACGTAGATAGTAATCGATATGGAATACAAAACATCTCTTTTTGAATTTTTTTTGTCTGACTTGGCAACTTGACAAGTTTTTTGTTTGTGTTCGCATCACGTAAAAACTGCTGAAGGGATTTGAATAAAATTTTGTGAAAAGGGTTCTTAAAACCCTGGTTCAAATATAGGATACTTTTTAACTGACTAAAAAAAAGAAGGAGGTTATCAATTCGTGTGAATGTTGCTTCTTTATGTTTGTGCCTGCAGAACTCAGTCATTTCTGAAACGATTTTGAAAATTTTTGTAAATTGATAGATTATGCTTACATATTGGCTCTGTTTCAAAAGCAGTTCATAATTTTAAAAATTAAAGGGTGTCCCCACATAACATACATGTTTTTTTGTGTATTTTAAACTGTAAAGCGCACTTCATTAAAATAAAAAATGCATACTACTATAGCCCTCAAAACAAAAAGTAATCTAAAAATAAGTTTTAATATGAGAGGGTGTCCCCATAGGTGACGCAAATTGACTTATATGCACCTATTTTTGGAACCGTTATGGACAAACGCTAGAAAATTGGACACGATGTCGATAACTATGACCGTTATAATAACAAGTATAAATACAAATAAAATTAGAAATTAAAGGGTGTCCCAATAGTTAATGTAATTTGATGTAGGTGGCCAAACTTTTGAACTGTTATAGACTGACAGCTGAAATTTACAAAAAACCTCTATTGCTAAGTCCGCTATAACAACAAGTATAAAAATTGAATTTAGAAATTAAAGGGTGTTCCCATATTTGAAGTAAATTGACATATATGGCCAAATCTTTTAACCGTTTATACAACAATGTCCAATACTTTGTCTGGTATATTTAGAAGCATAAATAATTAAAATTATAAATTAAAGGGGGTTACAATAATTCCTGTTATTTGATGTATATGACCAAACTGTTAAACAGTTTTAGACAGTTGATTGAAATTTACAAAAACCTTTATTGCCAAGTCCGCTTTAACAACAAGCATAAAATTTGAATTTTGAAATTAAAGGGTGTTCCCATATTTGAAGTAAATTGGCCTATATGGCCCTATCGTGTGAACCGTTATATACAAACACTTGAAAATTAAACAGAATGTCCACTGCTTTGTCTGGTTTATTAAGAAGTATAAATATTTAAAATAATAAATCAAAGGGTGTTACAATAGTTGCTGTTATTTGATGTATATGACCAAACTATTAAACAGTTTTAGACAGTTGATTGAAATTTGCACAGAAGCTTTATTACTAAGACCGCTTTAATTAGTAGCAAACTTGAAATTAAAGGGTGTCCCTATAACTGATGTAATATAACCTATACGACCTTATCTTTGAAACCGTTAGAGAAAAACTCTTGAAAATTAGACAGAATGTCCGTTACTATATCGAGTATAATAACGAGTGTAAATATTAAAAATTAATAATTAAAGGGTGTTACAATAGTTGCTGTTATTTGATGTATATGGCCAATTTTTTAAACAGTTGTAGACTAACGCTTATGATTTAAACAAATTTTGTTTAACTGTGTCAGGAATAAAAAGTGTAACAAATAAAGGGTGACCACACAACTGCTGAATTTTCTTATTTAACCTTCATTTATATTTTTTTCTACGTCATATAAAAAACCTGACGCAATCTTTCTCGAATATAATAGAATATAATTTATGTGTAATTACCGTCATAAAGAATTATGATTTTAAGTTTGTCTGTTTTGAAGTCGGTTTTTATGCAAGAATTATTGTTTCATAAAAACAAGATATTTCGTAGAGAAACTAAAGCTACAAATGTGGAAGCATTTATTTTTACTGGTATAATGGTACTAAAACAGTTGTCAGCACATTTTACTTTTGTAGAAGGAAAATTTTGAACACTGTTTACAGAACTCTACAACAAATGTTTAAAAACACATTTTTCTAAATTTTGATTTTAATAAATTTAGAAATGATACGGGTACGAAGTCGTGGGAAATGCTAATGAATAAACAAATACTTTGTATTTCAAAATTAGTTTTTTATAATTTTTTTTTAAAGACAGTCTGGCTGACCCTCGTATTTATTTTAAAAATTACTTAAACTTAATGGACTTTCTACAATTTTTTTGTTTCTTGAACACATTTAAATCTTGTAGCAAACATAATTTCAATAAAAAAACTGCAATTGCAAGGTTGAAATAAAAAAATAAAAAATCCCCAAAACTTAACTCCACTTTATGCTGAACATTGAAACTAAATTTTAATACTCGCTTTGACTTGAACTGGATTTAAAAAAATTTAGCAATAATAAGTAGTTGTTGTGTAAAAGCTATTTAAAATAGTTTTTTTTTTTGCTTGCTGCGGTAGATCACAAGACACTTTTTTCTCTTTTAAATTATGCGTAATTTAATTGTTTAAAAATATAAAATACCCTGAAATATTTTTAAGTTAAAAAAAAAAAAAATGATGATTTAATGCGTTCATTGACAACTACTTGCTGTTGTATTTGTTATTGTTTGTGTTTTCATTAAGTTTTATTCATCACTTTTATTTTTTTTTTTCTTCAGAATTGAAAGTGAATTTGAGTTTAACTTGAACTTCAGCTTGACTTTTGTTTAAAAAAGTTTGTTGGTATTTTTTATTAATTTTAACTTAATATTTCGGAGAATTGTTTTTGTCAAAATGATTTGGGTGTAAATATTTTAAGCAGTTGAAAACTTTAAGACGCTTTGTGTTTAATGTGTTAAAAAAATATGGCGAAAAAAAAATCCCAACCGCAAAAGAGAGCTAATTTAAACACTTAACACATACTTAAATTCCTACGAGGATGGTTGGAAAATTCTTGGAAAAATTTTAAATCGCTTATATTTGCGGAAGTGGCTCATTGTTAATATTAAAAGATTATTTTGAGAAGATTATATAATAATTACACTGTTAATGCCCAAATCGTGTAGAGGAAAACTAAATCACGCCGCACATTGTTTGAAGTTCATACAAAGAGCGGTCAAAAATAGAAGAAGTTGTCTAAGAACAATAAAACGTGGCACATAGGCATTTTTTGTTTGAATCAAGAAAGAAATGGAATATTCAAAATAATCCGCCCACTTTTACGCCCACCTCCCATACAAAGTAAAAATTAAATTTTGACCGACAGCATTAATTTCTGGCACATAGCATTTTCAAACACTCAGAATAATTTTTTGGAAATTTTAAGAATATCCACCCACTTTTACGCCCGCTTTTCATAGTCTTTTAGCACATAGCGCTTTTAATCACTCAAATCATTTTTGTGAAATTGTAAGAAAATCCGCCCACTTTTACGCCCACCTCCCATACAAAGTTAATTTTGATCTACAGCATTGTTTTTTTGCACTTAGCGTTTTTAATCACTCAAATCATTTTTGTTAAATTTGAAAACAAATCCGCCCACCTCCCATACAAAGTGAAAATTGAAATAAACAGTAAATTTGATTGCATGCCGTTTTAAACAAGCGACATATATATGAACTTCAAGCGTGTCTGTCCAAACAAATAATAAATATATCAGCCTTATATTATGGGGTCATAATACTCAGATAGCTGACTACAAAATACCAAAAAATTATCCAAATCGGCGAACATAAAAATAAATTCGGCCACTCTTCAACCGATTTGCGCCGCTGCTATACCACTGGGTTCGTTTTAAGCCCATTTTGCTATTATTATATTTTACAAGCCGACATTCTCACTCATTCATCACTGAGCTTTTGTTTGATGAATCAGAGAAAACATCTTCTTTTACTAGTTCCGCCCAACGCTAAGAACCATAATATTCGAACGACTAAAGTGAGTTGAGATTCACCGTAGCGCCTTTTTAAATACATATGTGCCTATGTTTCCAAGTCTTAAGCAAGTTAGACTTCTGTCTTAACAGGCTCAGACATCACTCTTAATTAGTCAACAAACAGTAACAACTGAGGTCGCTTGCATCTTCTTCTCACTTAAGCTCATACGCTTTTCTCTCTCACCTTTTTACTTTGTAGTGCTTTATCTATATCTCTACATCTTTAAACAAGAAAAATTCTATTTTTAATAAAAAGAAAGAGGTGACTGCATGTTTTTTTTTTTTTAATCTAAGATTATGAGTTTGACTTCCATTTACGGCATGAACACAGAAAACAAAGTTTTGTTAGAAAGAGTTTTTTTTAAGACAAATAATTCAAAAACAGCAGCCTCAAACTTCTCGAATGTTCAAGGATCACTAAAAAGAAAAGTAACAATTGTATAGTAGCGATAGATGAATGAACAGTGATGTCAGATCACAACTTAAAAAATCCCTACGCTTCTCAAAAAAAAAAAATCTTGCGGTTGCGATGTTGTATTCCGATCGCGCAAGTTTAGTTTAATAGAGAAATTTCTTTCTTAAAAATCGTCTACGATGCTCCCAAAGCAATCGTGTTAAATTCCTTAATTCTTATTTCAAGCGAGTTGTCAAACAATCGCTTTTATGATTATAAAATGAGCTTATTTTTTTGTTGTTAATCCTAAAAGTATGCAACGAAATAAAAGTGATTTTTGTAAGTTTTATACGGTTATATAATTTTTTTTTTTGGTATTATGTGAGTTTTATTATAAATATGAAAATAACTAACTATAATTATGAATTCATTAAAAAAATGATAAAAAAATTTTAAAAATAAAAATTGGGTTTTAGCCGTCCCCTTTTTTAAGTTTGTTACGAGGGCTGCTCTATATATTTCTGGCCTAATAGTGAAAATGCGAATATTTATAATCAAAAATGGTTTTATTGTTTTTCAAAGTATTCTTCAGCATGATTTATACACTTTTGCATGCGCTCAAACCAGTTGTCGAAGCACTTTTTCCACTCCGATTGAGACACCTCTAAAACATGGTTTTTGAACACTTCAACAGCTTCTTCTGGCGACGAAAATCGTTGACCACGCATTTTTTTCTTGATGTGCGGAAACAAGAAGAATTCATTAGGTGCCAAGTCAGGCCTGTACGGCGGATGACCTATTAATTCGACGTTTTGGCCGGTCAAAAACGCTCTGGTTTGAGCCGATGTGTGAGAGCTCGCATTGTCATGGTGGACAATGATTCGTCTTCACTTGTTGGTTTTTCTAATTTCTTCGATGAAAGTTTCTTCGGAACAGTCGCCACATGACCAGTTTTGCCGAAGAAACAGGGACCATTTGTTTCTAAGTGCTTCTTCCACGAACAACTTTCGTTGGATTTTGCTCGTCTTTGAAGACCCACACGGTCGATTGTTGTTTCGTTTCGGGCTCATACGCATAGATCCATGATTCGTCACCTGTGACGATCTTATAAACGTCTTTTGAAGCACCGCAATCGTATTTTTGCAACATTTCTTTGCACCAATCGACACGAGCCTTTTTTTGAGCAACTTTCAAATTGTGCGGGATCCAACGAGAACAAACCTTTTTTACGCCCAGGTGTTCATGCAGTATCGAATGTATCCTGGTGGAAGAAATGTCCAATGATGTCTCTATCTCTCGGTCTTGCATTATGAGTTCATGCACGGCATTAATGTTCTCTGGCACAACAGCCGTTTTTGGACGACCTTCACGGAATTCGTCTTTGAGCGAGCTTCGGCCACGATTAAATTCATTAAACCAATTTTTCACAGTGCTATAGGATGGTGCTTCATCGCCATACAAAGATTTAAGTTCATCAATGCACTCTTGTCGTGATAATCCACGTCGAAAGTTGTAAAAAATGATGGCACGAAAATGTTCACGATTAATTCCATTTTTTTCTATATTAATTTTTTCATGTCACTGTAAACAACACAAATAATGGTCGTACGTCAAAACGTTTTGAGTACGATTATGCTTAAAAATAACAAACTTTCCAATGGAAATGTCAGATTGCACTTGGCAGTACTCAGTGTTGCCAGGCCAGAAATATATGTAGCAGCCCTCGTATCAACGGCGGCGTCAATTTCAGGCAATTTTTAATTAAACGTTTTTATACAACTAAAAAATTTAAATAATTCAAAATAATAAATTTCATATTAAAACACTCTTTTTTCTTACCACGTTGCCTAAGTTAATAACGACCCCGACACTTTTTTTAAACTGATAAAACCCTGAATGAACATTCTGTTAAAAATCAAAATATTGGAATAAAAAAAAATATTATAATTCAAAAAATATAAAACTAGCAGAAATATCTAAGTATTATAGTTGAAAATAGAATAAGTTTGCCTTACTATCGCCAGAAAGATTATGTTACGATTATGGAATTCGATCTTTGCGATCTTTGACTACTAACAATCTTCAAACTCTGCTAAAAATGCATTTTAGATGATTCACTATTTTAAAAATCGCATAATTTTAAAAAACAAAATACAAATTTACTTGTACAATCGCATGGACGATTAAAAAATGATCGTAAAATGATCGCGCTCTTTAAACAAACTTTCAAATACCAGCTGTGTAGTGTTCAGTGATAATTCTACTATTTTGATGATACCAGATTGATGAAATTTTTTTTGTAGGGGTTCTTTTTTAATAAGTTGGGAATGCTTAATATTTTAAATTTTAATTATTTTTTAAATAAAACATTTTTGAAAAAAAAAATTTATACAAATTTAAAAAAAAAAATTACCACAAAAAGGGAAAATTTCATACACCTATATCAACTACAAATAAAAACTCAATTTTACAAAAACAAAATACATTATTGTCGACTTAAGATCTTCTAACAATCACTCTTTTGTCTCTGCCAGAAGTTAATTGGACAAAAAGACCCGTTATATTAATAAAAACAACACTTCCCCTTAAATCTGTTATATTAAGAGTAACTTCTTTTCAACTACCAGATGATAATAAGTTGATTGCTCAAAAATTTACAAAAACAAATTGCATGGCCATCGCATATTGATCTCTTATGGGTCACAACTTCGACTCCACTAAGAGTGAATTAATTAATGTAACAGATAAACAAAAACGTTTTATGTCATTTAGTTTGATTTGTGCCGTGTTCGGTTATGTTAAATGTGTGTGAAAAATGTTAAGAAAAATTTCAAGAAATTAATTGATAAAAATATAATAAAAAAGTTTATGTTAACAAATTAGTTATTTTTTAACACAAAATATTTTTAAAAATTTTCTTAATCTCTAGCTTTCTAAGTTTAAACCTTTTTATTATGTTCAAATTAACATTTTCCGTTTAAATAAAGCAGAAATCCGTTACTCTTAAAAGTTTTATTCTCGATACTGTTAAATAAACTCTTTTTACACTTCTAACAGACACGTATTCGACACTACCAGAATACTCATTTTAATTCTTTTTAGAGAGGCTAAATAGTTTCCCATTAGTTGTGGTACGTTTCTTTCCGACTGGGGATACTAATTAGATCAGAATTCGATTTTATTTGCGGTGCATTTCAACGCCATTAAGTAACGTTGTAGTGACTTTTTCAATAGAAAATGCTTGCAGGGTTTACACACGATTTTGTATCACTTTTTAGCGCCTTTTCAGTTTGAAAATTTAATTTTTTTATGTTTATATTTTTATTATTCACCCCTTTTTGCCATATTTAAGTATGAAAATTCAAAACATGTATTTGAATTTTAAAAAAATATCAGTCAGTTTTTTTTTTACAAACATTAAAAATAAAACAAAATAGCAAGAAGAAGAGTAAGAATTAGATGTACAAATATTTAGAAAATGGCGTCGAATTCGCCATTGCGATTAACTTGTCTTGATTATGCTTTTACCTGCTTCTATGCTAATCACTCACATTAAAAACACATTTATGAAATAATAAGTTTCTCTTAGTTATTGCAACATTCTTTTAATTGGCTCATACCCAAAGGTGCATAACTACATCTATAAAAAAAACAACTAGAACTCGTATGAAAATAGAAATTGTAGATATAAAGTGAGTGTTTTGACAATTGCAGAGCTGCTAAAAAAGAGGGAATCAAGAACTTTGACTTTCCTTCCTTAATTGATCTTTAAAAAAATTTAAATACCATTTATCATGTAATATTTAGTTTCGTTTTAGAAGTTTCGTTTAGACTACAATTAGTTTAAAAAAAATTTTTTTTTTGTTAA
Organism: Cistogaster globosa; assembly: GCA_937654795.1. Lineage (NCBI taxonomy): Eukaryota > Metazoa > Arthropoda > Insecta > Diptera > Tachinidae > Cistogaster > Cistogaster globosa. The sequence goes on along the minus strand of OW569406.1, from coordinate 117,226,331 downwards.
ATTATGGGTGGCTTTGCTCGCATCCGAGCTCTAAATTTTATTAGTTTTATAAATAAAGATTTAAAAAAATATAAAACAAAAAATTTTACGCAGCACAAGCAAGAAAGGAAAAGTTTCCAAGAGAGCAAATTTTAATCATGACTAAAAATAATTAAAAACAAAATCATCAAATAGAAGACTAAACTAATAATTTTTTGTTTCTTTTCTCTTTGTAGTAACAAAAGTAACATCGGATGGCGAACCACATGAAATGATGACCATAATAGCGGGACTATCTGGCCTCTTGGCAGCTGTAGTTATACTGATCGTGTTAATATTTCTAGTGGCCTGTAAAAAGCCCAAAAGGTATAAAATAAATTTCAAAAAGCAAAAATATCAGCAATAATAAATTCCTTAAATTTTCGATTAAAATTCTTTAGCCAACATGAATGTGATAAGTGTTCAGAAGCTGGTTCCACTACCGCTACAACAACTGATGCTGGCGAAACACAAAGTAAATGTTCCTCGACGGCCATCATTTATAACCCCAAACAATTAGAAGCCAGATCCATTTCCGTTATATGTGATTGCAATAATAAATTAAATTATTCTAGCAACACGAGCAACTTTCAAAACAATTTGAATAAAGCTTTTGAAAGTAGTGAACTTAATCTGCAAAGCTCCCTAAACAGAAACAAACAAAAGAAAAAAGCCCATTGGCAGGATGAAATGGAGATGCAAAGAGAATCATTTATACAAATAGAACGTTATTGAATAGAAATAAAGGAGCACCAGGCAAATTGCAAATTTTAGTAAAGTAAAATGTAAACGAGAAGACTGAACGGAATATTGGACAAAGGAAGCATTCTGAAAACGATGTTGGCATGTCTGAATTTTTCGTGTTTGATTAAGAATATTTTAAAAATAAAAAAAATTTATATTTAAAATTAATTTAAGCTTTAAAACCCTGACAACTTTAGTTCAATAATTACAATAATTATTAATTACACCTGAAATTATAAAAAAAGATAATACAAACATACACACGTACATACGTATGTATGTTTTTATAAAATAAATGTTAATATGTAGAAAATAGAAATGCATTTTAAATTAAATCAACAATGTCTTCTTGTTCTGAAAAACAGCATCAAGTGCGACAGCCGACCACCATGGCCAACAAGGCCATGCGTATAAACATGCCATATTCCGCCTGGCGGAAGTAGGCAGCTCTGGGATCAGAATCAAAATCTTTGCTTATTTCAAATACTCGAGGCAAGGGATGCATAACAATGGTACGACGGCTGGCCCTTGTCATTAGTTTGGGTGTGACAATAAATTTTCCACAGCACTTCAAAAAAAAAAAAAATTCCAAAAAAAATTAAATTAATTTTTAAATTTTTTTTTTCAATAAAACCTACCATTTCATACTCTTTCTCACTGGCAAATCTTTCTTTTTGTATGCGTGTCATATACAGAACATCAGTGTTGGGTAGGGCTTCTTCTAAGCTTTCCATGACTTTCTGACTGATGCCTTTGGAATTGAGATAATGAACGATATGATCGGGCATACCCAAATTGGCAGGACTGACATATTGTAGGGTCACATTGTAAAGTGTTAGCAGACGAGCTAGAGAATGTACAGTACGCCCATGTTTTAAATCTCCCACCATAGTAATTGTGAGACCATTAACGGTACCAATTTCCTCACGTATGGTAAAGATATCCAGTAAAGCTTGGGTAGGATGCTCGCCAACACCATCACCGGCATTTATCAGGGGCTTGCGTGAGTGTTGAGCAGCGCGCTAAAAATATCGAAGAAATAAAAAAGTTACCATAACCTCAAAAAATATGTTTAACATTTTAAGTTTGAAAATACTAACTGCCACAGCTCCCGGCTCTGGATGTCTGAGCACTACAACATCAGCATAACCAGCCATTACCGTTATACTATCTTCCAAAGTTTCGCCCTTTTTCACCGATGAACTGGTCTCATCCATATAAATGACGCGGCCACCCAATCTTTGCATGGCAGCAGCAAAGCTGCATGATGTTCTAGTGCTGACTTCATAAAACACTGAAGCCATAATTTTGCCCTTTAACAAGTCATCAACTGGACGATCCTTAACCACTCGACTCTTAAGCATTTGAGCCAAATTGAAAATGTCATTGAGTTGTTCTTTGTTGAACATATCTACCGACAAAATGTGACGTCCCAAGAGACCGTGGGTAATGGGAGAAATGATGGCAGTAGATGAATTTTTTTGTATGAGTTCCTTAAGAGTAGCATTACTAGCCGAATCACAACGAATGCGTGGTAAAGGTGAAATTGGCCGCAAAATGCCGGGATCTCCCGAAAAGTGTACATTAGTTTTTGTGAGCGTTTCCGACAACAGTTTGGTGAAAGCTTCATTCGCCTGAGAATCCGAAACGAAATCAGCACTACGATCTAATAATTTCGCTGTATCGAGATTGTCAATTGAAGCCTTAATATCCAAAGATTCTAAAGACTGCTGCAGCAATGATTTCAGATTATAATGGCTGCGTACATTTTGACCAAATCCTGGCTGCACCAACACTTCACCGTCTATGTAGGCCACTTCACCGCGTAAGACCACACGATGAACTTTACCCTTCACTTTCATTCCCTCAAATGGAGTCCATTTAGCCTTGGAATGCATAAATTCTCTACTTATTATCCACTCTTCGTCCAAATCTACCTCGACATAGGTGTTGGGTTGCTCGGGCAGACTGAATATTTTCTTAGGATTGCGATAGAATTTATTCTTAATGTCATCCAAAGTCAAACGGCCATCATCGACAGCCTGCAATAATAAAGGCAAAATAGTTTCAATGCCAGGGAATCCTGGCGGAGGTTTTTCCAAATTTTTCTCTTCCCATGTGTGGGGAGCATGATCCGTGGCAAATACATCTATGCAGTCAATGTTATCCCATAACGTCTGCTGATCTTCAGGTGAACATAATACTGGTCTCACTTCTGCTCGGCCAGCACCAATAGAGTTCACATCATTGGTGGATAAAAATAAATGATGAGGACAAACTTCACAGGTGACACGTATACCTTTCTCCTTGGCGGCCTTAATAATCATAATTTCTTCCTTACGAGCCACATGACAAATGTGCACAGCACGATCCATTAGATGGGCCATTAATATCACAGCAGCCATAGTTTGTTGCTCGGCATGACAAACAATTGGAGCACGTTTTGGCCAATTTTGCATGTGTTTCTCCCACACGGTCATATCGGTCAGTTTTAAATTACTAAACGTATCATTCAAATACATTTTTAAACCAGCCGCTTGGGAAGCCAATTCATGAATCTGTTGCCAATTGGTATCTGAAGCTCCCACATATAAAGCATAATCACAACGTGAACCAGCCTTGGCCAGCTCTTGGAATAAAGTAAATGTTGTTCTATCAATTATCGAGGGATTTGTATTGGGCATGGCACACACCATGGTAACGCCACCGGCCAATGCCGCCGCTGTGCCACTTGCAAAATCTTCTTTATGTGTGGCACCTGGTTCACGTAAATGTACGTGCACATCTATGAAACCCGGCAAAGTGACCATACGTCTTGATGTCATACAATCAGTATGAGTTTTCATAGCTGGTTTTCGTCCTGTAATACGCATTGATTCCACCAACAATTTGGTGCATTTAACATCTGTAACCAGTGGAATTGAATAGTCAACTGCCAAACGTCTGGTACGATAGCCGTGTGTCATGAAGGAGGAAACTCTAGAAAAAAAAATTAAAAATATTCAAATTGTTTACAAAATGCAAATCAGTTTCGCTTAAAGAATATTTTTTTTTACCTTCTAGCTCCACCACCTCTCATCGGCAAATTGATAATCATATCGAATTTTTTGGTGGCTAAAAACTCGGCCAAATGTGTTAATTCACCGCTCAGATCTTCAGGCATATTTTTGTCAAAAGTCCACTGTACACTTTCAACCTGAAGAGGAAAAAAAAAATATTACTAATTCGATTCTAATAAAACATTTATTTTTTTAGATCACATCTATTTAAGAATATTAAAATTATTAAAGAAAAAATTATAATTCGAGAGTGACATTATGCTCTACAAGATGCAGAACAAAACGATCTATTGCCTGTAAATTTATAAAGATTTTTGCAGATGTCAATAAATCTAATGAAAAACAAATAATTTTATTTAAATGGGTCAATAGCAATTTCTCTGATAACTCCAGGAGGTTTAAAACGTCTTGCAAAAGTGACTTCTTGTTATAAAGTTTTTAATTCGTTTCGAAAAATCAGGGGCTGACTCATACTTTGGTTATGGAAAGACATTTAATCTTTCTTCACTGAAAGTGTAAGGAAGGACCTCTGCAGGGAATTTATTCCACATACGAGGGCTGCTATATATATTTCTGGCCTGGCAACACTGAGTGCAATCTGACATTTCCATTGGAAAGTTTGTCGTTTTTAAGCATAATCGTACTCAAAACATTTTGACGTACGACCATTATTTGTGTTGTTTACAGTGACTTGAAAAAATTAATATAGAAAAAAATGGAATTAACTCGTGAACATTTTCGTGCCATTATTTTTCACAACTTTAGACGTGGATTATCACGACAAGAGTGCATTAATGAACTTAAATCTTTGTATGGCGATGAAGCACCGTCCTATAGCACTATGAAAAATTGGTATAATGAATTTAATCGTGACCGAAGCTCACTCAAAGACGAATTCCGTGAAGGTCGTCCAAAAACGGCTGTTGTGCCAGAGAACATTGATGCCGTGCGTGAACTCATAATGCAAGATCGACATGCGACATACCGAGAGATAGAGACATCCTTGAACATTTCTTCCACCAGCATACATTCGATACTGCATGAACACCTGGCCGTAAAAAAGGTTTGTTCTCGTTGGATCCCGCACAACTTGAAAGTCGCTCAAAAAAAGGCTCGTGTCGATTGGTGCAAAGAAATGTTGCAAAAATACGATTGCGGTGCTTCAAAAGACGTTTATAAGATCGTCACAGGTGACGAATCATGGATCTATGCGTATGAGCCCGAAACGAAACAACAATCGACCGTGTGGGTCTTCAAAGACGAGCAAAATACAACGAAAGTTGTTTGTGGAAGAAGCACTTCGAAGCAAATCGTCGCCTGTTTCTTCGGCAAAACTGGTCATGTGGCGACTGTTCCGATTGAGCAACGTAGGACGGTCACTTCTGAGTGGTACACTACAATTTGTTTGCCTAAAGTCATCGGAGAAATTCGAAAAACCAACAAGAGAAGACGAATCATTGTTCACCATGACAATGCGAGCTCTCATACATCGGCTCAAACCAGAGCGTTTCTGACCGGCCAAAACGTCGAATTAATGGGTCATCCGCCGTACAGCCCTGACTTGGCACCAATGACTTCTTGTTTCCGCACATCAAGAAAAAAATGCGTGGTCAACGATTTTCGTGGCCAGAAGAAGCTGTTGAAGTGTTCAAAAACCATGTTTTAGAGGTGTCTCAATCGGAGTGGAAAAAGTGCTTCGACAACTGGTTTGAGCGCATGCAAAAGTGTATAAATCATACTGGAGAATACTTTGAAAAACAATAAAACCACTTTTGATTAAAAATATTCGCATTTTCACTATTAGGCCAGAAATATATAGAGCAGCCCTCGTACGAGGGACGCCTGCATGTTAAAAATGATTTCTGATTTGAAAAGAATTCTCCCCAAAATTAAAGTCAGAAATAAACTTAGATTTCAGGACTTTAATGAGAAAATGCATAATTGTGTAAGAAAATATATGTATGTGTGTGTGTGTGTGTGTGCACATAATGTTTGTATATAAACTTTTTTATGAAGGTACGTTTTCATATATATATATATATATATATATATATATTGTTAATTAATCCAGTATTTTTATCACTTTAAAAATATTTATTATCAAGGTTTTCACATTTGGAATTTACACCTTTTAAATGCAGTCAAGGATTCTTCGGTTATTCATCCAAATTATAAAAGAGCATAATAAATAAATTGCAGTTATTTGTCAATATTGACAATTGAAGTATAAAATCACAAATAAATATTAATTCTATTTAGTATTTCAAGTACAATTAACTTAAAAAAATCGAACGACATAGTTTCGAAACAGAGTTTTAATAGTTGTGGGCAGAAAAATAGCAAATATTTGTTTTTCTTCTTCTTTATTTGCTTAAAAGGATTTTTTAAGTAAGAAAAACAAAATTTTTAGAAATTAATAAATTTATTAAAACTAAAATACGAAAGAAAAATTAATTTACAAATGCATGCGGACGTTCTTCAAAGAAAAATTAGACACCAGTAGAGTGTAAAAATTCATAAAAATTAAATTAAAAAAATATTAAAAAAAAAATTAAAAATGAAATGCTTCAGATGCCAAACAGTTAACTCCATTAAAAAATAATTGAAAATGTTTAGAGAAAAAAGAAGAAATGTTTCATTTTTAAAATTCTTTTTAAAATTTATTTTAAAAAATATCCAAAAATGTTACAAAAGTGTTTTTAAATTAAACGCCTGTTTATGTAAATGCGAACGAGCGTTTTTTTTCGCATGTTTATATTAAAAACCAAAACGAAATACAAGAGTTTGTTTTTATTATCGACACAAAAAAAATTTTCGTTTTTATTTAAAGAAACAGGCCCTAAAACCAACAAACAAAATGAAACTGGAGTTAGTCATTTTGGCAATTAAAGTTACAGTCTCACAAAAATTAAAGCCCACAAGAATAATTTTTGAAAAAAACCGATCTTAAAACAGATTCCAGCTGCCCGTCCATAACAGTTTAAAGGTCTAGTCATATACGTTAAATTTTAGTTACTTTTGGAACACCCTTTAATTTGTAAATCTTAATTTATACTGACTTGCAATACAACTACTTGTAAATTTTAACCATTTGTTCAGAATCATAGAGTTTAAGAGGCACAAACAATAAAGCAACATTCAGACGAATTGATAACCTCCTTCTTCTTTTTAAGTCGGTTAGAAATCAAAGAAATCAAAGAAATTAAAAATTAAAATATGCAGCCTCCTTCGTCGGTACTTCTTCAAAGCATATTCGCCGGCGAAGTAAAACGAATATTAAAATGGCTATACTTTCTCCATCTGTTCTATTCTCTCCTCTATCCCTTTCCTAAAGAATGAAGTACGGTTACATACTAATTAAATAGGCGTTGTTGACTGAAGTGCTACTTCTCTTTAGAAAAAAAAGAAAAGTGACTCAAGTGATTTGTGTAATTTCATATTAAATTTTATTTCAAACATTTTTTTTTAATTTTTTGCAATCAATACTTGACTATTTACAGTTGTATTTCAGAATTGTTCAATTGTAAGTGACAAATATTTCTGATAAATAACTGCATTTCAAAATGTTTAAAAATCATGAAAAATTCACGTCGTAATTCGATTCAGTCTTTTTCACAAAACATGATTTTAAGACTTCTATTGTCATGTTTATGCAAGCTCACGTACTATACTCAGGGCTATCCGAATCTTATATACCCTTTACCACATATGTAAATCTAGTTTAGTGAAGTAATTTTAATTGAAAAAACAAGTATTCAGGTGACAGAAAATTTAAGTCATTGGTTCTTAATGGGTTAAGCATTTTGAGAAATTGTAAGTATTTCCTGAAAGATCTTTTCAAAAGCATTTAAATGATACCCATATTGACCATATTGAAAATCGAACTTTTTTATGGAAGTTTCAGAGACCCATAACTCGGGAAATATCGGCGAGATTTTTCCTTATTTTTTTATTCTCTATCGCCCCATATATTTGTTTTTTTTGATTAGAGTTACTTCACTAACCTAGATTTGTTCCACAAGATATGAAAAAATTAGAGGTAGGCATGGTGTTTTGTCCGCTGCCTCGAAGGACATGGACCGATTTAGCTGATTTTCAACAGCAACATTTTCGAAACTATGTCTGATCGATTATCGTATTTAAATTTTCTCTAACTCATCTAGTGTCTTGGCAAAGGGCAAAGTTGAATTAAACCCTAACACGGATGGACAGACGGACATCGCTTAACCGATTTCGATATGCATAAGATATCAGAAAATATATACTTTTTTGGAGTCGTAAATGGATATTGTAGGGCGTAAAGCGTAGCACATTTTTGCCCCACAACTGTCAAATGACCATCTGAGGACTATTATTTTCTTTTGATAACAACACCAACAATAAGAAAAAAGAACATCATTGAAGACATAAAAATACCACTAAATGGTAAAAAGATAAAAAGAAACTTAACACCGAACACAACATCAATTAATAAAAATAAATAAAAAATAAAATTAAAAATAAACTTTTCACAAGAAAGCAAAAAAAAAAGAACAAATATTTATTGATAAGAAAGAAATCTATAAAATAAAAGTATAATTTTTATGCCACCAACATCATTGAAAAGCACAATAGAACGAACGCTTTTTAACAATTGTGATAACAATTGTGATGATAATGATCAATTTCTTTTTTCTAGTTCCAGTTTTTAATTGGCTCTTAAGCGATTAAGATCTCCGTAGTGTAGCGTAGCGAAAAACTAAAAAAGAAATTTTAACATGGGCCGTTCTAGTTCAAAACCTTTACAGAAACCCAACAATCCTTTACAGGAAATGCAATACAAAGAGTTACAAAGAGAACGCAACCGTTTACAACAGGAAAAAGAGAAAAAACAAATAATTCGACTACAAACGAAACAAGCAAAAAAACAACAGAAAATTAATAAACAACATAAACAAAGTTCACCACGTAATCAATTGCAAGAACAACAATCAATCAGCGAATCTACACAAAACTTAAGTCAGCGAAATAGTGCGGATCAAGAGTCGTGTTCGAACTTTAATTATCCCAATTTGCGTTATGATTTACAATGCGGAGATAGAAATCGTCAATTGGAAACTAAAATACAAAAACAAATAAATGAAGATTTATGCGAATTTTGTCTCAATCAAATGGCTTTAACTACACAATTTTTTAAAAATTATGAAAGGTGCTGTATTAAAATAATAATTGAACGTTTGTGTTCAAATAGAGTTGCATTTGAATGCAAAATAAAAAAAAAATATAAAAAATTTATATTAAAATTATTTAGTCAACAGGAAAAACCTTGCGTTAAATTTTTACTGTTGATTGATTTTAATTTATCACTATTATTTACTCGCTGTTTAATTTAGATGAATATTACAACAACAACAACAACGAAAACAATTTTTATCTTTAATTTTTGTGTATAAAATTGACTTGCGCTTTCATCAACTCATTGTGCTCCCTCCACTAAATTGTTGTTTTATTTGATGCCCTGAAAAAAAAAAAGTTTGTCATTACACTTGTAATTTCTACGATATCCATTTCCGATTCCAAAAATTATATATCTTCTGAGTTCTTATGCAAAGCCCCAAGTCGATTAAGCGATGTCCGTCTGTCCGTCCGTGTGCTGGTTGAAATCAACTTTGTCAAGGCACTAGACGAGCTAGAGAAAATTTAAATACGCCAATCGATCAGAGATAGTGTTGAAAGAGGAGCTAAATCAGCAAAATTGGTGCATGTCCCTCGAGACAGTGGACTAGACACCACGACTACCTCTAATTATTCCATATCATTTGGAACTCCAAAAAAAAAAAATATGGAACGATAGAGAATTAAAAATTAAAAGAAAGAAAAAACATCAAGTGAACAAATCGGCGTTCGCCCATTTTAACCGAGTTATGGGTCTCTAAAATTTGCATAAAAGAATTCGATTTTTAATATGGTCAATATTGGTATCATTTAAAAGCTTTTGAAGAGATCTTTCAGGAAATACCAAAAATTAAAAAAAAAATACTTAACCCACTAAGAACCGGTAACAGTTTTATGCTAAATTTTATTTTTATTTTCCTCACCACAAACAATATTTGATTTTTTCATTTGGAGTTACTCCTTTAAACTACATTTACATACACATAAATACAATATAGCACTCCTACTTGTTTTTAGCCGACCGACATCAATTAAAGAAAGGGTCATCAATTCCGACTGAATGTTGCTATTTTAGGTTTGTGCCTGCAGAACTCAGTCATTTTTTAACCGAATTTGAAATTTTTTTTTTGAAATTTAATAGATTATTCTTACAAGTTGGCCTAGTTTTAAAAACAGTTCATAATCTTAAAAACTAAAGGGTGTCCCCATACAACATACATGTTCTTTAAGTTAATGAAGAACGTAAAGCGTTCTTCTTTGAATTTAAAAAAAATGCGTGTAACTATAGCTTCCAATAGTAAAAAGTTATACAAAAAAAAATCTAAAAATTAAAGGGTGTCCCCATAGATGACATAAATTGATTTATATGCGCCTATCTTTTGAAACGTTACAGACAAATGCTTAAAAATTACTCAGGATGTCGATTATAAATTATCAAAATTATAAATTAAAGGGTGCCCCAATAGTTGATGCAATTTGATGTATGTGGACAAACTTTTGAACCGTTATAGCCAGGCAGCCAAAATTTATAAAGAACCTGTATTGCAAAGTCCTCTATAACAACAGGTATAAAATTTGAATTTAGAAATTAAAGGGTGTTCCCATATTTGAAACAAATTTACCTATATGCCCCTAACGTTTGAACCGTTATATACAAACACTTGAAAATTAAACATAATGTCCACTACTTTGTCTGGTTTATTAAGAAGTATAAATATTTAAAATTATAAATTATAGGGTGTTACAATAGTTGCTGTTATTTGATGTATCTTACCAAACTGTTGAACAGTGTTAAACAGTTAATTAAAATTTGCACAGAACCTGTATTGCTAAGTTCGCTTTAACAAGTAGCAAACTTGAAATTATAAATTAAAGGGTGTCCCTATAACTGATGTAATTTGATCTATATGGTCCTATTTTTGAAACCGTTACATAGAAGCTCTTGAAAATTAGACAGAATGTCCATTACTATATTCGATATAAAAACAAATATAAATATTTTAAATTAATATTTAAAGGGTGACCTAATGGTTGCGATTGGATGTAGATGAGCTTTACAACAGTTATAGACTAACGCTTAGAATTTAAACAAATTTGGTTTTACTGTGTCAGCAATGAAAAGTGTAAAAAATTAAGGGTGACCACATAACTGCTGAATTTTCTTGTTTAATCTGCATTCATATTTTGTTCTACGACATAAAAAATCCTGACGCAATCTTTCTCGAATATAATTAATGTATAATAATCGTCTGAAGGAAATATGATTTTAAGTTTGTCTATTTTGAATTCAGTTTTTTTTTGCAAGAATTATTCTTAGAAGTTTAGAACTTATACCGGAACAATAATTTATTTTAAAGATCAAAATTGTAAAATTTTATTGTCTTCTCACCAGGGATGGCAAAACTGGTGCAGTTGTGTTATGAATATTTGTTCTGTGTGTGACTATCCTCTACAATCATTTAATTAATTCACCAAAAAATTTATTGGAATTTTGTTCTAAAAACATAAATCGCAAAAAACTGTGTGTGTGTAGTTGCCACATTGTCGAAAAATATCAAAGCAAACCTAATCACATGGAAGTTAATATTTTAGGATATTTTGTAAAAGATCAATAAATCAAAAAGGTCTTTACCAAAAAATCTGTCATACATTAACTTATTTTTGGAACACAAAAGCTATTTTTATCACACATAACTTCTGAATCTCACAGCATGTCATGACCTTTAACAGTTTTAAAAATACATTATTATTTTTGATGAGGCTTGAGTTCGTTATAAATTGTGATTAATTATAAAAAGAAGAGTAAAATTTAGATACCAGCCGAGTGAAATGCACTTTCTGATTCATTTGTAAAAATATTTCGAATAAAATAGATAAAGTGATAATTTCAAAAAATTCTTGAATTTTAAAAGTCAGCTGTTATAATTTAAATGTTTATTTTATCATTCCTGTTTTAAATATTACATGTATCACCGCTGATTATTAAATTTGTACAACGCACAAGTTACTAATAAATAGCGGGTCATATTTTACAAATTGATTGTATGGCTTTGCCCGTTAAAGTCCGTAATCGAGTTATTAATTCTTCACTTACGCCTAAAAATATCCTAAAATAAGTTCCCTGCTCTCAATGATCTTTGACTTTAAAATGAAATTATTTTTTTTTTTAATTTTATCAACACTCTTTTCGAAGTCATTCTACTATATTGCTCGTAACTCATATTGCTTTTTTATTTCGGATTACAGTGAACTATCCGGAATAGCAGAAGATATGTTGAACTGCGAAAAACTATTCAATGAAAATTTAGAAGAACATTCGATGCTTTTAACCAACCCATTGGATATGGCGGTATCAAAATGGGTTGGCTACAAGCCCTTGTAAGTTAAAACTAAATAAATTCCCCTTAGCATCCATAACTATTTAATTGTTATCTTTATCCTTTCTTTTTTGTAGTCATGGTCCCGATAAACATAACGTCCAACTTCTGCAGACCCAAACCATGTATGTAGTTTTCGAAAATATCGATATTACCCGTCCCAATGATGCCAATTACGACTCCATATCGCCGCTTTGTAAAGTCGATATAGAATTCGATTTTCGCGAAAGTACTCCTTGCAAAGAGGACTACATGCAGATGCTTAACAACATCAAGTGGAAAGGTTATGTTCGCTTAAAACTACGTGAAGATATCAAACTTGCAAAAGCCATGGAGGGAAACTTTGAGGGGGTGTATAGTGAAGGCAGTTCAGGTTATGGCACTACAAGTCCGTACAGCAGTAAAACAGCTTTAAATTTTGGCGACAACAAAACTATAGAACAAGATGATTACGATTATGCCTTTATATCGCTACTTAATACGCAACATCCTCTTAAAGAGCTTAAAATGTCTAATGTTCGTGAACAGCATCGAATAGATGAAAAAGTTTTGCCACAATCTTGCATCTCTTCATTAAGCAATTTTGTACAGTCACTGCATGAAGAAGAGTTTAGCGATGACGAGGAGCTAAGTGAAAGTGAGAGCGATTATGAAGAGAGTGATAATTGTGAGAATGCTAAGGATTACAGAGATTATGATACTTTACAAGCGATAAAACTCTACAGAATAGAATTGGAAAAGAGACGTAAGCTTTTGGCTCAAAATTATTTAAATTCCTGGGAATTTATGAAATATTTTGGGGAATTGGTGCGTAAGATATTGGCTTCAAAGCTAAATATTACAGAAACAGAACTAAATAATGCCACTTATAGAGGCAATTCCATTTACACTACAAGATACGAACTAATACCAGCCATTTATGCGGCCCAAAATGTATCAGATTGGCCTAAATGCGCTTTTGAGTTTCGCTTGAGAGATCGTCCCATATCCATAAATCCCCAAACTGGTCAACAAATACAATGGCCCACAAGAGCCATGATCAAGCGCATAGAAACATTTGGCTTTCATGTTATACCCCTGGGCTATGCTCCCAAAAAGAAACGAAATCCTTTTAGGGAAATAGAATGGCGTATAGTCTTTCCCAAAGCCGAACGTTATTTAGAACAGCACTTGACTAGTGCCCAAGTTAAGGTGTACATGATGACCAAAGCTTTATTAAAATGTTTTGTAGAACCTTTGGAAAATCACAAAACTCTAATGTTTGCTTTAGATCATTTGCGTGCACATTTATTTTGGGAGTGCGAAAGAGATTACACTGCCTGGCCGGAAGAGTTTCTAGGTGAAGTTTTATTACGTTTTCTAAACTCTTTTAAACAAAGAGTAAGAGAAAAGCAATTAAGTGATTATTTTATAAGAGAGCGTAATTTATTTGAAAGCATACCCGAATACTCTCTCAATACTTTGTATACAATTTTGGCTGATATAACAGCCAATCCAACAATGCATCTAATGATTGCCTTTCGTAATTTAGAATTTACTCTCGATTACTTTCCCAAACTGAATTTTAAAAGGATCTATGAAAACCTTTTTGAAAATGATATGATGAAATTAAAAAGTTTAGCGAAAAATGGGCGAAATTTAGGGAATTTGACGCTTGAAAATGAAGTCGAATCGTGTGCAATGTTGGACGAAGGAGCCAAGGGTTTAGTGGGCCTAAAGCAGCATCATGTTCGAGCGAATGGAAGACTCAGACGAAAGACTCATTTATTAAGACACAATATGGAAATGAAAAAACAGGAAATGCAGGCCAGACGACGCTCTGTGGAATCAATAGATGTTGAGGTAAAATCTATTTATTTCATATTCTTTCATGTCATAATATGAAATTTTTTTTTCTAGTTCTTTTTCAAGCGCAACATCAACTCTTTTAATTCACGCCAAATTAATCAGGGAGTGGAAAATCTTCGACGTACCAATATTTTGGAAATTTTCCTGGATCATCTATTGGAAATGTCGGCCAAAGCCATAGAGTTTAAGGCCGTCGTAGTGGCCAAAACATATTTATCACAAGCACGAAGATTATGTAAATGTTATCACAACTTTGGATGCGACTTAGGAGCAAAGGAATATTTAACTTTTATACACAATCTCGATGAAGAATTGCAAATTATTTATGGCAAAGAAGATTTTTCAATGGCTCCTCCACCTTCCCTGCCCAGAAGAATAAGTGCAGAACCAGCTTTACCCGAGATACCGCAATGTTTAGAAATGAATTCTTTTAATTTATACGAAGAAATGGTAATAAAAGACAGGCCTGATATTAAGAAAGGCTTGAAATTTCAAGCTGATAGTGAAAAAGTAATCGATGGAAGTGATAATAACTCATCTGTACTTTCTCCAGAATTAAGAAAATCCATTCACTTTTGCACTGCAGTAATTGAAGTTCAACCAGAAAATATTAGTCCTCAACATATGAAGTCACAAAGGGAAACAGAAATAAAAACTTGTTTGAAATCACCATCCAAAATAATGAGCCCAACTGAATCTAGAAAATTAATAAAATTTCGGGATAAAGTAATCACGGTCCATCAAGGCGATGTAAGACCTCTTCAAAATTCTCAATGTTACAGTCCAGTAAGTATTTTAAGATCTAAAGACGAACCAAATAAACAAAACATGGATAAAACCTCAGAGAAGAATTGCAATGAAGAAAACGAGAGTAAAATATCTTGTGGCAGCTCAACTCAGTCTTCAAGTCCTTCTTATTTCCGTGATAAATTAAAAAGCTCAGCGGATTTCTTCAGTTCTTCATCAATTGGAAATTCAGAGTTGTTTCTAAATGTTGCTCATAACACTCATCAGTTTCTCAATCATATAACGGCCGAAGAGAAAAGAGCTCAAATACGGGAAATGTTAAAGTGTAAAACACTAAAACTCAAAGGAGTTTTCAATCAATCATCAGACACATAAACTCTCTATCGTATCTCGTATTGTAGTATTTGTAGTATTGTACAAGAAATAAATAAATAAATAAAATATTTTCAATTTGTATAACTCACATCCACACCATGTGCAGCATAAAAATCTCCGGTACCCATGGACGCATACAGTTTGTAGCCCATTTTAGCTAAATCTCTAATAGAAGGTAAAAGTTCCATTTTGTGCTAAAAGTAATTTTTTTTAATTTAGAAAATTAGCTTTAGATTATTTAGACATGACATTTCTTACCTTAAAACTACCAATCGAAAGTAGAATAGCTTTTTTAGGTATTTGAAAGCCAGTTGACATCATACCTTTCAAATAAGCCTCATAGCGATTGTCACCGAAGCAGGCCACCTCACCAGTTGAGGCCATTTCAACGCCCAACTGTACATCGGCACCAGCCAAACGTGAGAAACTGAATTGAGGCACTTTAACACCAACCTTGCCAACACCATGTAAAATATCTACCGGTTCGACAGGCAAACCCATAATAGCTCTAGTAGCAGTAGCCACAAAATCATGATTTAATGTTTTTGATACGAAGGGAAACGATCGGGAAACTCTAACGTTGCACTCAATAACTTTAAGCTCGTTATTTTTTGCAATGATTTGCATGTTAAAGGGACCGGTAACATCTAATAATGAAGCCAAGTCACGTGTTATGCGTTTAATATTTTCTAATGTCTCAGAATTAAGATCCTGCGGAGGTGTTACCAAGGTTGCATCTCCAGAATGAACACCAGCATTTTCTACATGCTCTGAAACGGCCATGCACAAAATTTCACCATCAGCAGCTACAGCATCTACATCGATTTCTTTGGCTTCTGTTAAGAACTTGGAAATTACCACCGGATGTTCTTTGCTGACCAGTGAGGCAGCATTTAAATAAGTTAACAAGTCCAGATTGGAATAGGCAACATTCATAGCAGCTCCTGATAAAACATATGAAGGTCTTACTAAGCATGGAAAGCCGACTTCTTCACAAAAAGCTATGGCCGACTCATGATTCGTCAACTCCTTCCATCTTGGCTGCAAAATACCCTTACGATCCAACATACGTGAGAATTTAAAGCGATTTTCTGCTGAATCTATAGATTCCGGAGAAGTGCCCAAAACTTTGGCTTGCTGTCGGTGCAAGTCCATGGCTATATTGTTGGGCAACTGGCCACCCATTGACAAAATAATGCCTTCGGAATGTTCCAATTCGTAAATATCCATGACCACTTCAAAGGAGATTTCTTCAAAGTACAAACGATCACACATGTCATAATCGGTGGACACTGTTTCGGGATTATAGTTGATCATTATGGTGGGCTTGCCAAGATTTCTTAGCTCTCGCAAACAGCCCACGGCACACCAATCAAATTCCACTGAAGAGCCAATACGATATACACCGGATCCCACGACAATGGTGTAGCCGCCAGGGAAATCTATATCGTTTTCGTAAGCATTGTAGGTTAAATACAAATAATTTGTTGAAGCTGGCCATTCTCCAGCCACGGTATCGATTTGTTTAACAAACGGAATAATGCCCATTTCTTTTCTTAAAGTTCGCACGGCTAACTCGGTAATTTTGGCAGCTTGTCCTATCTGCTTGTCGGAGAAACCCATACGTTTGGCTTGCAGCAATTGTTGAGAGCTCAATGTAGAGCCATATTGCTCCAACTGATTGTAATATTCAATAATATTTTTCATTTTGTTTAAAAACCATTTGTCGATGTTGGTTAGAGAGTGCAGTTCATCAATAGAGTAATTGGCCTTTAAGGCAGCGGCCAAAACAAATGGTCTCTTGTCAGTAGGTTCCTTCAACTCATCAATATTCACTCTCTGCAAATAGGGATCAAAACCGTTAACGGAATTGTCTACCATACGTAAAGCTTTCTGGAAGGCTTCTTCAAAGTTACGGCCAATTGACATGACCTCGCCTACACTCTTCATGGAACTGCCAATATTTTTGCTGACCCTTATGAATTTAGAAAGATCCCAGCGAGGAATCTTTACTACACAATAATCTAATGACGGTTCAAAACAGGCTGTGGTTACCCCAGTAACTGAATTTTTAATGCTAGGCAAAGGCACTCCCAAAGAGAGTTTGGCAGCCACATAAGCTAAGGGATAACCTGTAGCCTTGCTAGCCAAGGCAGAACTTCTAGACAGTCGGGCATTAACTTCAATAATATAATATTCTTCGGAATGAGGATTCAAGGCGTACTGAATGTTACATTCGCCAACCACTCCAAAATGTCGAATAACTTTCAAGGCTGTAGTTCTCAACATATTATATTCGCGATTGTTAAGGGTTTGTGAAGGAGCCACTACTATACTTTCACCAGTGTGGATACCTAAAGGATCCAGGTTCTCCATATTACAGACAGTTATGCAGTTGTCGAAAGCATCTCGTACTACCTCATACTCGACTTCTTTCCAGCCCTTCAAAGATTTGTCAATAATCAATTGGCTGGAGTGAGCCAAAGCCTGACGAGCCAAAGTTTCTAATTCCTCTTCATTATCAGCAAAACCCGAACCAAGACCACCCAAGGAGAAGGCAGCTCTAGCCATAACCGGATAACCTATACGATTGGCAGCATTTAAAGCTTCTTCTACTGAATACACGGCCTCGGAGGGAGCCACTTGCTCGCCGATCTCATTTACACGTTCGGCAAATATTTTACGATCTTCTGTCTCTATAATTGATTGGATGGAGGTGCCTAGGATCCTAACATTGTACTTGGCAAACACTCCACTCTTTTCCAATTCTACACCACAATTCAAAGCGGTTTGACCGCCAAAAGTTAAAAGAACACCATTGGGTCTTTCAGCTTTAATAACTTGTTCCACATATTCCGGAGTCAAAGGCAAAAAGTAACACTTGTCCGCTAAGCCTTTAGAAGTTTGTACGGTGGCAATGTTAGGATTAATCAAAACAGTTTGAATTTTTTCTTCCTTCATGGCTTTAATTGCTTGAGAACCGGAGTAATCGAATTCACCAGCTTGGCCAATAGACAAACCACCCGAACCCAAAATCAAAACCTTACGTGGTCTCTTCTCCAGCAAAGACTCGGCGGTGGGTGTGTACGTCAAACGATTTATGAGTTGTTGCCTTAAACTGATTGTAGAAGCTCCATGTAAGGTTTGACTTTTAACTGCATTTAAGAAGACATCAAATAGTAATTCAAGGTCTTCGGGACCAGCGTTATGTTCCGGATGAAATTGTACCGAGATAAAAGGTTTGTTTTTGTGTATTATTCCTAAAACAAGGAGAATTAAGAGATGAAACAAATTTCAATAATAAAACTAGTTAGAGCATACGAATACCTTCATTTGTGTTATCGTTGGCATTCGTAAACAAAGGTTCCCATTCTGATGGCAGAGTTTCGGCATCGACTGCAAAACCGTGATTTTGAGAAGTCATAAAACAACGTCCTGTACCATGATGTATACAAGGTAAATTGTGGCCTCTGTTGCCATATTTCATTTTATAGGTTTTACAGCCAATAGCTGTCGCTAATAACTGATGGCCCAAACAAATTCCAAATACAGGCTTCTTGCCAGACGTCAGTACCTTTTGTATTTGAGCAACAGTTTCCTTGCAAACAACTGGATCACCAGGGCCATTGGAAATAAACAAACCATCAAATGTTGATTCATCTAATTCCCAATTCCATGGCACCAAATCTACTCGGGCTCCTCGAGAAATAAAGCATTTAATTTGATTTAATTTTAAACCACAATCAATGGCACAAATACGCGGCGAACCCAATTCGTTAAAGACCATTGGCTTTTTCACCGAACACTCAGCCACCAGATTACGTTGATTGGGGTCGGAGAATTCAAGAGATTTGATGTCTTCTGGATACTCATAGACAATGCGACCCAACATTGAACCATTTTCTCGTATCTTTTTAGTCAAGGTTCGGGTATCAATACAACTTATACCAGGTACATTGTGTTGTTCCATCCATTGTGACAATGTTTGTTTTGAGCGCCAATGTGAAGGTGTTTCACAGTTTTCACCCACCACTAATGCCGCTATCGATATGCCCTCCAACCATTCCAAGTGCTTGGGTAAGCCATTTTCATCTTTTTCCTCCACATCTGGTATCCCATAGTTACCGATCAACGGATATGTTAATACCAATATTTGTGATCTGTATGAACGATCTGTCATAGATTCAGGATAGCCCACCATACCAGTTTGGAAAACTACTTCACCGTCTACGGGAGCTTTGGCTCCAAACGCCTGACCACTTAAAACAGTAAAGTCTTCTAGTACTAAATAGCAATTCGGTGAAGACATTTCTTTGTTATTGGAGGATTTCTGGGAAAAATATCAAGGAAGCTAAAAAGAAAAATGTTCAATGGATAATTAAAATGAATACAGAACGTAGAAATTTTAGTCGCAAAAGTGTTGTCGCATTATTTTCCCCACCCCTATAACTAGAGATTCAGCAAGAACGAGAATGGGTTATCGTGCCCTATGCTCGTCAGGACCCTATGAAGTAAATACACATTTATAAAATAACTTGCCATAAGCTCCAAATTAACAAGTGGAGTTTCCACTTACTAGCAAACGTTATCCACTTTAATCCCAACTCTTAATTGGTGTTATAAATTATAGACTACAAAGAGTACGGTATGTAGATCAGGCCAAAAAGAGGTAGAGTTTGAATTACAAAACATTACTTTACTTTATCAGATACTGCCCTGCCAGTACAGAATATATTTAGAGCT
The DNA here is from genome assembly GCA_937654795.1 of Cistogaster globosa. Lineage (NCBI taxonomy): Eukaryota > Metazoa > Arthropoda > Insecta > Diptera > Tachinidae > Cistogaster > Cistogaster globosa. Next base: position 117,206,266 of record OW569406.1, on the reverse strand, counting down.
GTTAATCTCTACACTGCATCTATCACAGCCTTAACCTCAAAGAACTTCTGATATAGAAGCAGCATATAATAAAACACACAAATACTCTTTTATGATCTTAACGTATTCTGCTTAATCGTACAGAGTACAGGCTTTTTACACTGACTTATATCTCGGCGAAACGCCTAGAAGATTTAGAAAATGTGAAACATTCGTTTGTAGCCTTTTTACACTGATCAACATCTAACACCTACCATCAATTTACGAAGATATTAACATCTTCTCATAAGAAGTGCACAGGGATAAAAATCAACATTTTTAAACATCTTTACAAGATGTTCCTATTTCATTTTGTTCCACTCAACATCTGTCGATTATTTTAGTGTCACCACTAGAAAAATGACTGTAATCGCGATGTTCTGGTGGCATCACTGACAAAATAGCGTTGAAAATATAAATAAATATTTTTAAACGAAAATGAGCGGCAGACTTAATTTTTTCTTTTAATATTTAAATATAAATAAATTTTGGAACATTTTGAAGTATTGTTAAAACAAAAACAATAAAGGTAATTTTTATTATTTGGTAAACTTGAGCTTAGAAAAAATTGGCATTTTTAGTTAAATAAGAACGGTGTATTAAAAATCAAATAATAAAAAAAGTAGTTTTTTATTTTTATTGTTTATTTATTTTAGACATCTTTCTCCAAAAATGTTCATAACCAGTGTATTGTCCACTAAGAACTTTTCTTCATCTTTTTTTTTCCAGGATGCTTTTTGATTATTTCACTCCATTGCATATCTGAGTTCGTTCTTTCAAAGTCACAATTAGTCCAATTATTAATGGGACCTCAATTTTTTTAAATTTTATTTTTACCACTAAAAATTATGCGTCGTTTAATTAAATGCTTTTGACAGCTGAGTTAATGTTTAATGTTGTCAACGTAAACGAATGTTTCACATTTTCTATATCTTCCATGCGTTTCGCTAAGATGTGAGTCAGTGTAAAAAGCCTATACATTGACAACATTTAACATCTACCATCAACTCAGCTGTCTGTTATTAATGCAATGTATTGAAATAATGGAAAACTTTCCTGTAAGAAGAAGATACATAAAAATTTTTAGTGGACATAAGTCTGCTTGTGGGTCACAATACACTGGATTATGAATATTTATTTTATAAAATACTTATATTTTTTAGATCCGCTAATAAATATTTTGGGAGAATAATAAATAAATAAAAAAAAAACAATATAAATAAAAATAACTTTTTTTATTAGTTGATTTTTAATACACTATTTTTATTTAATTTAAAATGCTGATTTTCTCCAAGCTCAAGATAACCAAATAATAACAAAATTTATTAATATTTAAATTTAAAAACAAACACTTGTGTGTGCCGTTCATTTTCGTTTAAAAATATTTATTTATATTTTCAACGCCATTTTATCAGTGATGCTACGAGAATATCGAAATTACTGTCATTTTTTTAGTGATGACACTAAAATTATCAAAAGATGTTAGGTGGAACAAAATGAGATAGGAACATCTTTTAAAGATGTTGAAATATGTTGATTCTTAGCCCTGTGTATTTCTTATGGGAAGATGTTACCATCTTCGCAAATTGATGGTAGATGTTGATCAGTGTAAAAAGTTTATTAAGACACAATGTTTCATATTACTTGTCAGTTTGAAAGTCCGCATGTAATGTCTTATATATGTTAAAGTAGTCATTTGTAAATATGGCTTAAAATTTTGTGTTTAAATATCAATTCAAATTACGTCTGACGTAACCTACAAAGTAAATCATTGTTTACAACAGCTATTTTGGTGAGAGTCTCTGTTAATGCTATTAAAGTTGTTAGTTCTATTCTTCTTTCATCAATTTTTGTGCTTTTGGATTTCTTTTGTGTAATTTAAAAACAGTATAAGTGAAGAAAGAAAAAGTTCCACCACTGAAAGTCATTCTGCCATCCCTAAATTAGCGCGTAAAGCGCAAGATATCTGTCAAAATTTCTCATTTACATACAAAATGTATAAAGCATCCCTAAATAGCACGGCGTCAACGCTTAGCAATTGGAAAATCCAATTTTGACAGCGCGTAAGATAATGAAGTTGCCTGCAAGCTACTGTTGTTTACATATTTTTTTTGTAGTATTAAGAGAACGTTACAAAACAGTAATGATATTTTAGCTTTTTTTGGGTTTATCTAGCGTTTTTATCACTGTTCATTTTATAAGGTTTTATTAAAAATGATAAGTTAACATTGCTCTTCACAACATAACGTTGCGCTTTTATTTAGGTATGTCATTTCAGCGTAAAAGCCATGCGTTATTTTGCGTCGCGTCTTACGCGCTGATTTAGATATGGCTGATATGCTTGTCATATAAAAATAAAACACGCTGTAAATGAAATCTTCATGTTTCATATGTTTTTTACACAAGGAATGTTTTAAATCGTTTACACGATACATACATATGTATTTTGTTATGGATAATCCGAAAAGTTATATGTAAGACACATCTAGTCTAAAGGCACCATAACAAACGTTACCTGATAAAAAATTAGATTAATTCAAGTTCCTATTTGGTTTGAGTGTCTTTTTTTATATTCCTATTGCAACTACAAAAAATGGTAATATTAAATAATGATTAATGAAAATAAAATATTTCCCTACGATTATTATTTAAGTTCATAATTAAAGGGTGTCCCCCATACAACATACATGTTTTTTATGTGTATTATAAACCGTAAAGCGCACTTCTTTAAAATTTGAAAAAATGCGTATTACTATATCTCCCAATAGCAAAAAGTAATGCAAATATAAATCTAAAAATTAAAGGGTCTCCCCATAGATGACGTAGATTGGCTTATATGCGAATATCTCTTGAACTGTTATAGACAAACGCTTGAAAATTGGACACGATGTCGGTTACTAAAATCGTTATAATAACAAGTATTAACATTTAAAATTATAAATTAAAGGGTGTTCCAATAGTTGCTGTTATTTGATGTATGTGGCCAAACTTTTGAACTGTTATAGACAGACAGCTGAAATTTAAAAAGAACCCTTATTGCAAAGTCCGCTATAACAAGTATTAAATTTGAATTTAAAAATTAAAGGGTGTTCCCATATTTGAAGTAAATTTACCTATATAGCCCTACCGTTGTACCGGTATATACAAACACTTGAAAATTAAACATAATGTCCATTACTTTGTCTGGTTTATTAAGAAGTATAAATATTAAAAATTATAGGGTGTTACAATAGTTGCTGTTATTTGATGTATATGACCAAACTGTCAAACAGTTTTAGACAGTTGATTGAAATTTGCACAGAACCTTTATTGCTAAGTCCGCTTTAACAAGTAGAAAACTTGAAATTAGAAACTAAAGGGTGTCCCTATAACTGATGTAATTTTAACTATATGGCCCTATCTTTGAAACCATTATAGACAAACTCTTGATAATTAGACAGAATGTCCGTTACCATATCGAGTGTAAATATTAAAAATTACAGAGTGTTACAATAGTTGCTGTTATTTGATGTATATGGCCAATCTTTAGAACAGTTATAGTAATAACGCTTAGAATTAAAACAAATTTTATTTTACTGTGTCAGCAATAAAAAGTGTAAAAAATAAAGGGTGACCACATACTGCTAAATTTTCTTGTTTAAGCAGCATTCAGTCCTAAAGAAATATGACTTTAAGTTTGTCTGTTTTTAAGTCGGTTTTGTGTTTTGCAAGAATTATATACTGATTAAAAGGGACTCGTCACACTCTTTAATTGAGATGATATAATAATTTTTCAAAAATAATTAAAACAAAAAAGAGTTGGGATTAAATAGAAAAATGTACAGGGTAATTTGTTTCTTTTCATCAATTTGGTTTTATTAAGAATTCTCATCTTATCCGCCTATTGAACACAAGTTTTACAGGAAATTTAATAAAATTAATTTTATTAAATTAAGGGTTAGTGGATGGTATCCAAATCGCTTAATGGTGAAAAACTTAGTAATAATTGATATTGTGTTTGCCATACAAGAATCTTTGGTTTCCTTTCGGGCAAAACCGAATACACACAGTTTTGGAATTCAATAATTGAATAGTAAATAATAAAAAGTATTAACAATTCATCTAAATTTAACTTTATAAATACAGCGATTGATTTTAAAATAACAATGTAATATAGTAATAAATATTCTTTTTATATTTGACATGTCTTCTGAAAGCAGCTTTAATATCTTGAAATATTAACCAACAAAAACTGAAGCGAGAATTTATGTAACAATTTTATAGATCTTTTTTGAAAACTCGTCTTTAAAATGGTGAAAGGCCAAATTAGTTTACTAATAAAATTAATCATAAAAACATTTTAACACAATTAATTTAATTTGACAATGCCGTCAAAAGCGGCTGAGTGTCAATTTTGTATTAAATTTACTTTAAGTTTTGCCGCTTTAATTTGTTAAACCATCTATAGTCGTCATTTTGTGATTCTTTTCCTTATCAGGAGTTATAGTTTCAAAATACAATTACACAAAAATTAGACTTGTGTAGTTCATAAACGAACTAGTTTATTTAAACGATTCCATCGATTGAACTAAGTGAACTAGTTCCTACTTTTAAGTACACCTAGTTCATTTTTTAACTATACTTAGTATTTGAACTACCAGACAAGATAAACTAGGATCCATGTCTTTGTTTTCTTGTTGACTATTTCCGACATGAAATTAGTGCTGCCACGCATTTTATTTAAAATTCATTACGGCAATGCTACAGTATTGTTGCCATCATGTTTTAAAAAGAACATTTGAACTTAAAGAGCTTTTGAACTAAAGAAAGCATTTGAACTAGAAGTTGAAAGTTGAACTAAAGGAGATTTTGAACTAAAGAAAGCCTTTGAACTAAATTTTTAACTAGCTCATTTTCAAACTTTGAACTAAAAAGAGCGATCACTAAATTGAACTATATGGCACAGGTCTAATAAATATATACACTTCTCCAAATCGCTATTCATTTTCTTTATTATTTCTTTTATAATTTTTAGCAATTAATTTTTTTTTTATTTCTGCCATAAAAAACTAAAATTTTTTTTTTTTGCACATATATGTACATCAATAAGCCGCGTTCATTCGTTTACATTAAAAAATTCGAGCGGCAAAATGAACAGCTGATTGCTGCCCGTTGCCGTACATCGGCATTTCACTAAAACGCTGTTTTACTTATTTGTTAAATAAAACCAAAGGCTCCCATCTATAGTGATGATTAATTTACTTGAGGATTTTAAAACACGTTTTGCCGATTACTTCGTAAGTTTTGACGTTTTTTATATCAATTTTTCTCTGGCAACTTTACTCTTATTGTTGACATTGAGAATTTAAGTTTGTTTTTTTTTTTATTCCTCTTACACAAGTTTTGTTGGTGAAAAAGCAACAATAGCAAAAAAAAGTAAACAAGATACCGGCATATCTCACAAATACTAAACACAACACAAAATACAGGAAAACATTTATAAAAACATAAAGAAACAAGAAACAAGGTGTTAAATTTACGAAAGAAAACATAAAAAGGAATGGAAAAACATTTTTCAAGTGTAATCCAGAGCACAATAATCTTAAAGAAATCAGTTTTTTGCTAAATTTTTTTTCTAATAAATTTTGTTAAAAAAATGAATGATAGCCAGAGAATTTAAGTAAAATAGGTATATGAATGAGATTTGTTTATGCATGTAGGTATGAATGTGTGCAAGTATGTGAACAGAGTTTAATAAAATGTTATTTGTTTTATGGGGTGGCTTATATTAAGTTATTTTTCTTTTGTTTATTTCTTTAATTTTTAAGTTACTCCACTAACAGAACTAAGCCAGCAACCCTTTGAATAAAAAGAAGAAGAAAAATATCCCTTTGCTTATTCTAAATGCCAGTTTCAATTGAAAAGTTCCAATTTATTGGTTGCTTTAAACTTTTTTTATACAAAATTTAATTCTGCTTTCTAAAAACTTTTCCAAATTAAAATAATAAAAAACCGAATGAATAGAACAAGAAATTTTTTGTGGAGACAAGCAAAGTCCTTAACACTCAAATGCTTACTGAGCCTTCAGGTTTGCAAAACCAGTTTACAAAGAATATCTAGGTATCCACAGAATTTTTAAACAAAATATTCCTAAAGTACCGTGCGTTTTTTTTTTATTATTATATCCTTAAATCACATCCATAAGTAGAACATATGGATTTTTGTAAAGTAACTAATAGTTAGTTACAACGCATATACAGCTAGATTTCACAAAAGCCATACCATGTGATTATTTCTTTTTTTTTAATATAATTTAGATCAACCTTTCTTTGTATTTCTTTCGATATTTTTTTGAAGACTCACTTTTAATTGTTTGTTATTTTCTTTTTTTAATCACTTAAATTTTCAAAATTATATAGTTAATAAAGCACTCCACGTGGCTTTTTAAAAAATTCTAAGTTAAACCGTAAAACGAAAACACAACTTTAATAACTGGCCGCTACTAAACGACTGATTTTTTAATCGAACGCCTTGAGGATGATTTCTCACGAGTGTGGACAACTCAGCTATTGTGCGTGAGAATAATGATGAGGAGTAAACTTCATATTAGCGATGGTAGCGTGATGTGAGTGAAAAATAAATTGTAAGATTCACAGATATCTAAATATTTTGGCAAATGTTAACAAGAGCACTCCTATGTTACGAGTACAAGTTACATAATGATTAACATTTAGAAAGTTATCACTTCACTACACCTCTTGCCAACAAACAAAAATTTTGTGAAACTAGTTGCATGAAAAATGCTGTAGTGTAAAATGGCTCTAACGCATATTCTCAGTCAACATGTTGCCAAGAGAATCTAAGCAAACAAGTTTTTTTTTTTTTTTTTTAATTTTCGCATGTTGCATTCTTACAAAAAGCCAACATAAAAAGTAGATGTTATCAATTCGACTGAATGTTGCTTTTTTTATGTTTGTGCCTGTAGAACTCGGTCATTTCTGAACCGAATTCAAAATTTTTTTGTAATTTGATGGATTATTGCTTACATATTGGTCGTGTTTTAAAAACAGTTCATAATCTTAATAATTAAAGGGTGTCCCTATATAACATACCTGTTTTTAAGTGTATTATAAAGCGTAAAGCGAACTTGAGTATTACTATTGCTCCCAATAGCAAATAGCAAAAGGTAATCCAGGTGACGTAAATTGACTTATGTGGGCCTTTCTTTTGAATCGTTATAGACAACCGCTTGAAAATTTGACAGAATGTCCATAACTAAGAACATTATAACAACAAGTGTATGCATTTAAAATAATTAAAGGGTGTCCCAAAAGTTAATGTAATTAGATGTAAATGGCAAAATTTTTGAACTTTTATAGCCAGATGGATAAAATATACAAAGAACCTTTATTGCTAAATCCGCTATAATAACAAGTAAAAATTTGTATTTGGGAATTAAAGGGTGGCCCAATAGTTGATGTATGTGGCCTAACTTTTGTACTGGTATAGACAGACAACTGAAATTTTAAAAGACCTTTATTGCCATATTCGCTATAACAACAAGTATAAAATTAAGAAATTAAAGGGTGTTTCCATATTTGAAATAAATTTACCTATATGGCCCTAACGTTTAAACCGTTATATACAAACACTTGAAAATTAAACAGAATGTCCACTACTTTGTCTGGTTTATTAAGAAGTATGAATATTTAAAATTATAAATTATAGGGTGTTACAATAGTTGCTGTTATTTTATGTATTTGACTAAACTGTTGAACAGTTGTAGACGGTTAATTGAAATTTGCTCAGAAGGTTTTTTACTAAGTCCGCTATAACAAAAGCAAACTGGAAATAAGAAATTAAAGGGTGTCCCTATAACCAATGTAATTTGAAACCGTTATAGACAAACACTTGAAAATTAGACAGAAAGTCCATAACTTTATCCAATATAAAAACAAACATAAATATATAAAGTTAATAATTAGAAATTAAAGGGTGCCCTAATAGTTGATGTAGTTAAATGTATATGTCTAATCTTTTCTTTTTTAGCAATGAAAGAAACAAGATTTTAAAGTTGATTATTTATTGCAAATATTGTTTTGTATTTTTTTTCTTGTTTTCACGTCGGCGTTAATGTGTTGTTTCTGAGTTCCAAGCAATCATTCCATCTTAAAAATGTTATAGAAGGAACTTAAAAGGCAAAAAATTAATAATTCGCACAACCCAAAATCAAAAAACTTGTTATTAAGTTTTACTAACATTTGAAGTACAAACATTTTATGGCCACTTGTTGTCACGTTTTCGTCTTCAATTAATTTATGCTCATCAAATTATTAGGACAATTGAGTTTAATTTTTGAGTGTTTTTCACTATTGTAGTTCTCTTTTAAATGCAGATCTGGAAAGTTAAATATATTTTACTTTTAAGTTGGTTTATTTTTGTTAATGTTTTTATTTATTTATAATTGTTCTTATTTAAGGTTTATAGTTATACAATAATTATTAAGCACTTTCCGTTTAATAACCATTTTTAAAAATTTGTATCAAAAACACACACACACAATAATAGTTCAATAGCTAATCTACAATTAAATATTTAGTGCTTTTAAAAACCATTTTGCATAAAGCCTGTTACTCTGTTCAGTTTTTCAAGCGGAATGCTGTCAAACTACAAACATAAAAAATATGTATGAAAAAGTCATGAAAATGAAATGAAATGTTTCAGAAGTAGTACTCTGTTGATTTGGCTTCATGTTTACAAAAACCTAAATGTTTCTGGCAACATTTTTCTGCAACTGCAAAATGATATGAGCTGAACTTATATCGTACGGAATTGTAAAAAACATTAAACAATGTTGCATACGCAAGAGCAATAAAAACGCCTATTTTATTCGAAATTGTAGTGTTGGCACAACTGGCTCGTTATGTATTTTTTGTTTCAAGCCTAAAGCCTGGTACTTTGTTTACTTTTTCATGCGGAATGCTGTCAAACTATAAACATAAAAAATTTGTATGAAAAATTCATGAAAAAGTGTTGCAGAAGTAGTACCCTGTTTTTACTGTAAAATCACATATGAAATGTTTCTAGCAACATTTTATCAAAGCTGCGAAATAAAGCAAAGACGCATTATTTCATGCGGAATTTGTCAAACAACAGCTGATCATATGAATTTTGCTTACATTTCTAAAATAATGTAAAAAAACGTGAAAATAATAAAATGTTAAATTCTCTGAAATCGCGAGATAGAAACCACATTTTAAATGTCAAATTTACCACATGCAATAATCAATGTTGCTCAACAATTTTCACAAATTCGAACAGAGTACCAGGCTTAATAAAAAAAATAATTTTTAATAAGCGTTTGTGTAGGTTTAGTATTTTTTGTTTTTTGAATTTATGTTCAGTTGTTTGACTGTATATATAATCACAACGAATTCAATTTTAAAATACCAATTTTCCATCCCTGTTATGATTTATTCTAATTTTATTGAGATTTTTTTAAATATAAAGAGAAAGGAGCAAGAGTATGAATGATTTATTACTCTCTTTACAGTACACTGAAAGAAATTACAGATATGATTTGTGTATAACAACATGAAACATTGAAAAATAAATAGTAACACGAACAATGTTTTTTTGTGTTTTTTTTTATTTTTGAGAAGTAGCTGTAAACTAACAAGTATCGTTGGTCTCATGTAGAAATCCCCAACTTGTAAAATTGTGACTTCAAATGAGAAGGTAAAAACATTACAGAAACTGTCTTTATCACAATGTAAGTGCTTGTGGAACGTTATTTTTCAAACTATTGCACTACACTTTGTAACGGGATGTGTGCGTGTGAAATGTAGTGGAATTACTAAAAATTAAGGCCCTTATTATGAGTTACATTCAATTTTCGATCTTCGCTGGCTAACGAAAATCGAATATCTATTGTTTAATTCGTATTATGAGCTGGTAGCACTGCCGTAAGTGTCGTTGTGCCACGAATTTTCAATTGAACACAAATTTTGCCTTCGATGGTTTGTGCCAGTTTGTAAAACTTAAAATGTGAATATTTGTGAATTTTTCGTTTTTTTTTTACAAATGGTGGCAATAAAAACAACAACAAACAACAATTGAAAAAGCACGTTTCTCTAAAGCTGGATTCACCCATTGTTTCCGAACAAAATTTTTGGTTCGAAACTATTTTGTTTGTATGTAGTTTGACGTGTTGCTCTCTCTCTCTCTCTTTCAAAAAGAAACACGACAAACTACATATAAAAAAAATGTTTCGGAACAAAAATTTTGTTCGGAAACAATGGGTGAATCCAGCTTAATGGAACATAATCCACAGCTGGCAAAAGGAATATGCACAAAAATTCAAGCGGCGAAAAAATGGGAAGAAATTACTCAGGAGCTAAATAATCGAACAGCTGATAAACATGAACTATTGTGAATAATTCAATTGACTAAAATTCACAATAGCACTATTTTTATCGAATGTGCGCCATAATATCAAATGAAAATTCATTCGATCAGATCTTGGCTTCAGAAAGCCAATATAATCTGTAACCACAGATTTATGTTTTTAAAATGGAGTTTATCCACTCACAATCTTTCCCTTAGGAGAACACACATAAAATATTTTTTAGTACTTTTTGTTGCATTTAAATTGTGGCAACGTGACCTTTTTTTACTCACCTTTAACCGTTCTTCTCCTGCTTTTTTTTATCGGTAATGAGACAAATAATAAAAAGTGAATTGAAAAGAGTAATACAGAATTGATTCTATATAACTTCCAGCAATTACGCGTAGAAATCTGACAGCTTCAGGCAGCAAATATTTACTTAGATGGACTGATTCAATTTGTAACAATTAAACTTTAAGACAAAAAATTCTTCGAGAACATGCTCACATAAGTTTAGCGTTTTGAGATAAAAACAAGAGCATATGGTCCTCCTAAACGTTTTCGATACAGACCTGCGTTGGACAGAAGCGCAAAAGGTAGGAGATCATTTTCTCCTCTTTCTCGTTATATCAACTTCAAAAGTACATAAGTGATTGCCATTCCTCCGGCCACAATTTCTCTTAAAAATGTTTGCAAAAATCTCAACAGATTCCTTATTCCTGATCTTAACAGCTTAAAGTCAAAACGTCTTTAAACTCTTTAAAACGTAGTTAACTTTTAAGGTTCAAAATATACTCTGCCGCAGTGGCTCTTACATGGGATTTCATTTGACATTTTCGGTTGCAGTTAAAACTCAGAACTATTTGTTTACGAGCCCAGTCAATAAGTTCTATCAGAGTCTTAGACATTCGAACATCAATATATTGATTGAAAGAAAATAAAACAACTCCTTGCACAGATTTTTTATTAAAGTAAAAGCCATGACGAAATCATGTACCAGGTGGTGGCAGTGGCGAATTCATTTATTTTCGCCGTTGCAGAAAAGCTCAATATTTTTATTTAAAAATCACAAAATTAAAGTAAATTTTTGTTAATCAAAGAAAACCAACAGACTTTCCAAAAATTAAAAATTGTTTTCAGTTTAGTAAAACAGTAAATAAAATAAAATTATTCGATATTAACAGCAAACGTCAAAATTATTTAACTGTTTTTTTTTATAGAACATTGAAATAATATGAAAAGGAAAACATGAGATTAAATTAATTTTTAATTTTTTTTTTCAACTAAGATTTGAACTGTGGATATTATAAATGAATTAAAATTTTACTTTTTCGGCTTAAGGTTAATTTTTTAATTTAACTTCCAGAAATTGCATTTGTGGCCATACCGATGGTTGGTACAAAAGCAAAAAACAAATGTACAAGACAAGTTGCAGAAAGAACAAGAAAGAAATGCTTTGAGTTGTGTGTTGATGATGTTTACAATGTACACAACCTAAGGATGCTGATGAAGGATGTAGCGATCCAGAAAATGCTACAACACATCATTCTGCTAATTTTTCTTATTTTATTTGGAAAACGTCCGCATACATTTGTAAATAATTTTTCTTTTTTAAAAAATTTTTACAAATTAAAAAATGAACCTTAAGCCGAGAAAATAAAATTTTTATTCATATCAAATATCCATTTTCGACTTTATAAAGTATATAAATTCTGAGCTCTTATGCATAGCGAAGTTAATTGAGCAATGTCCGTCTGTCCGTCAGTGTTGGTGTTAAAATAAACTAGATGAGCTAGAGAAAATTAAAATACGCTACTCGATCAGACATAGTTTATATGAGGCGATAGAGAATTAAAAAGCAAGAAAAAAAAAACAAAAGAAAAAAAATTGGCTCTCGCCCATATTTTCTGTTTTATGGGCCTCTAAGCTTTTAATAGAAAAGTACGAATATGCGCCACATTTTTAAAAACATGAATATGGGTATCATTTGAAAGCTTTTAAAGAGATCTTTCAGTAAATATAAAAATTTTTTAAAAATGCTTAACCCATTAAGAGCTAATGTCATTTGACGTTAAATTAAATATAGTTTTTAATTACTTTAATTTTTATGAAACTAAAAGTTATGAATTGAAATCTATTTTATGCCTTAAGTTCATTTTTTAATTTTTAAAAACCTTTTTTAGAAAAAAAAAAATATTTTACAAATATAAGCGGACATTTTTCAAAGAAACATTTTTCAATTTTCTGTCACACCCATATTTTTTTTTTTTTTTTTTTTTTTTTTTTTTTTTTGATTGGAGTTATTTAACTTAACAAGATTCAAATATATGTTTTAAATAATTTCTATTTAGAAATTGAAATAAAAATGAACTTAAGCACAATAAATTGATTCATTTGTTATGATAACAAACAGTTCATTCAACAAAAATTAAATTATAAATTAATTATAAAACTAAACATTAATTTTTATAAAAATCTGTTTTATTTATTGTATATAATTGATATAAATAAATTTATTATTATTTATAATATTAATAAAATTTATTAAATTATTTACATTTTAATTAAAACGAACAAAGAAAAAAACAAAGAACAATTTTTATTCTTATACAAAAGATGTATTAAAATAATAACAAAAAGTTAAAAAATATTTTATAAAAAAATTCATAACAAATAATCAATTGTAGTAGGAAAATAAATTCTTAGGTTATGTTGCATATCGGTTTCAATTTAAAATTAAAAAATTTTGGTGATGCTATAAATTTTTATATGTATGTAAAAGTGTATGTGTATGTGTATATTTTATATTTTGTTAAGTCTATATTTTTTAGTACTAAAACTAATAAATATTTAATTGCAAAACCTAAATGCCATTTGTTTAATATTTAAAAACAAATTATTTTTGTTTTTTTTTTTAATTAAAAATAAGTGAATTTTTTTAAACATTTGTGGGAGCATCCATGCCACAAATAATGGATTTAACAACTGAGGCAGCGGCTAGTGATGCGAAGTTTTGCCATTTACGTGTAGTGGTGCCATCTTTATAATCGGAAATACCTGATATAAAAAAGAAAAACAGAATGAGAATGAGAATATTTATGGCCCATCACTTGATTTATTTATTTATTTTTTCATACCTTTAATGATTATAAAGCTTTCCCGACAATTACCAATGATGCTGTCCAACACAGAGCTCAACTCCACATCGGTTGCTAATAAACCATATTTTTTGGCAAATTCTATGCGCAAATTGTCATTACGCACCAAATCTCGTCCCGAACCAATTGGACCCAAATGTAGGCGGGATTTGGGTAGACCATCAATACAATCCGCTCCTATGGGATGTGAGACTTCAATGACTTCGTTATTACCGATATTCATGAAAAGTTTATCGGTGTTGGCGTTAGGACGATTAAAATCGCTTTCGGTTTTTTGTTCCAACATGTTAAGGCCCTCTCGCAGATAATTTTCCCAAGGCCGTTTAGCTTCCATATTTAAGTGAAGACTTTCGGCAATTTGTTGCAGGGAATCATTGATTGGAAAATAAGTTTTAACATCTTCACCGCTCTTATAGACATAAACGTAAGGCTTCTCGGAGCTGAAAACAGAAACACAGTTTAGAATCTAAAAAAAAATTAAAAAAATTGAACATTTGATCACTTACCTATTGGCCAAGGCTCTCTGTTTGTCCACATATGAAATGACCACATCACCCAAACGTACATGCTTCTTGTAATCTGTGTAATGTGGCACACCGCCAGCTACACCCACCACAAACACATAATCGACCTTTTGGAATGTTCCCAATAAACGAGTGGTCGTATTGCCAGTGGCGGTCATGGCCTCACGAGTACTACCCACCGAGGGTAACTTTGTGCTGACAATACGATGAGCACCAATATTGCCAAGCGTATAAACATTAGATTCACCTAAAGAACAAAAAAACGAGAAGAAGAAGAAAAGTAATAGAAATAGCGATAAAAATGTGAAAAAATCTTGGTTTTTGAAATTATTATTTTGTGAAACGAAAACGGAGTGAAATGGTACAAAATGCTGTTAAAAGGTGCAGGGCATAACGAAGGCATGATTGAGAATGAAGGTGTGTGAAAAATATAATACAGGAGTGATGTTGGACAGACAAACAAAATGTGCTTCAATTTTGTGACAACATAAAAACGAACGAATTTTGGAACGGCAACGAAACAAAAACAAACATTAATTTTTTTTATGTGTGTGAAGTTAAATTTTAAAATTTTTATAACCTTAGCCTCAACCTGTTACGATAACAGAGCTCTGTTAATCACTTAACATAACCACTGTTAATATTAAAAATTTAATATAAAAGTTGCCGAACGATATTTTATTATAATTTAAAGTGGATAGAAATAAAAATAAAGTAGAACACTTCTTGTAGTGTCTTTATTCAACTCCAATAGTCAAATAATTGACATTTTATTTTTTTTAAGAAATTATAGAAATTTTTCCAAAGTTACAACTTTTAAATTTTAAAAAGGACTTTGGTTCTTTTCTCGTAAATGAAAGACAGTGGGCGAAAAAAAAATTATTGGAGAAGACTTCTTGTAGTGTCTTTATTAAATTCCAATAGTCAAATGTATTAACATTTTGTTTTTTAAGAAATTATAGAGGTCTTTCCACAAAACATTACTTTTGACTTTTAATAAAGGCACTACAAGAAATGTTCTACTTTATTTATTTTTTTCTATCCACTTTAAATTATATTTAAATATCGTCCGGAAACTCGTATTAAATATTCAATATTAACATTTTTTATGTTAAGTGATTAACAGAGCTCTGTTATCGTAACAGAATGTGGCCCGGGTTATAAATTTTAAAATTTAACTTCACACACATATTTTTTTGGACACTTAAATTACCCACAAACCAATTGAGATGCCGTAAAACATTTTCAAATTCCTGAAGGGGGCAGAGTTTTCTCTTTTTTTTTTTTGTTTTTTTTTTTTGTTTTATTAAGAAAATTTACAACAATCCAACATTTAAATTGAAATGAGCAAATGTTGAAAATTGAAACGTTTAAGTGAATAAATTAAAAAATCCTAAAAAACCCAAAAATATATAAAATTTTATAATTTTATATGCCAACAACAACGAAGAAAAACTACGAGGGCTGCAATATATATTTCTGGCCTAGCAACAATAAGTGTTGCAAGGTAAAATCTTACATTTCCATTGGAAAGTTTGACATTTTTTAGTATAATCGTTTTCAAAACATTTTGACGTACGACCATCATTTGTGTTGTTTACAGTGACATGAAAAAAAATTATTATGGCAAAAAAATGGAATTAACTCGTGAACATTTTCGTGCATGGATTATCACAAGAGTGCATTGATAAACTTAAATTTTTGTAGGGCGATGAAGCAACATCCTATAGCACTGTGAAAAATTTTTATAATGAATCCAATTGTGGCCGACGCTCGCTCAAAGACGAATTGCGTGAAGGTCGTCCAAAAACGGCTGTTGTGCCAGAGAACATTGATGCCGTACGTGAACTTATAATGCAAGATTGTCAAGTAACATACCGCGGGATGGAGACATCCTTGGACATTTCTCTCACCAGCATACATTCGATACTGCATGAACACCTGGCCGTAAAAAAGGTTTCTGCTCGTTGGATCCCGCACAATTTCACAGTCGCTCAAAAAAAAAAGGCTCGTGTCGATTGGTGCAAAGAAGTGTTGCAAAAATACAATCGCAGTGCTTCAAAAGACATTTATAAGATCGCCACAAGTGAAAAATCATGGATTGACCGTGTGGGTCTTCGAAGACGATCAAAATCCAACGAAAGTTGTTCGTGGAAGAAGCACTTCGAAGCAAATGGTCGCCTTATTCTTTGGCAAAACTGGTCATGTGGCAACTGTTTCGCTTGAGCAACGTAGAACGGTCAATTTTGACCGAAGTCTTCGAAGAAATTCGAAAAACAAACAAGAGACGACGAATCATTGTTCACCATGACAATGCGAGCTCTTACACATCTGCTCAAACCAGAGCCTTTTTGAGCGGCCAAAATGTCGAATTGATGGGTCATACGCCGCACAGCCTTGACTTGGCAAGTAATGACTTCTTTTTTCCTGCTCACCAAGAAAAAAAATGTGTAGTTAACGATTTTTGTTGAAGTATTTAAAAACCATGTTTTGGAGGTGTCTCAATCGGAGTGGAAAAAGTGCTTCCGCAATTGGTTTGAGCGCATGCAAAAGTGTATAAATCATGCTGGAGAATACTTTGAAAAACAATAAAACCATTTTTGGTTATAAATATTCGCATTTTCACTATTAGGCCAGAAATATATATGGCGACCTTCGTAATGAAGGAAAGCGATCTGTTCAAAAATGTTCAATTTTTTTTTATTTTGAATAAAAATTTTGACTTGTAGACAAAAAGTTAATTACTTTGAAAAACACTGACCTGCAAAAAAGTTTTTCTTTAAACAAAAATAAATAAATATGGTGGACTTTTAGAACTTAACAATAAACATAAAATTAAAAATTGAATAGTAGTCCATATTCATGTGCAAGTCCCAGCACTGGCAGCTAACAGATTTATTTTTATTTTTGTTGGGGTGTTTTTGAAGCAAGAAAATATTTTTTTTGTAAGTTCTCCTCACTTGAAATTAACAGTCAGTTAAATAAATATTAAAAATATTTTTATTCTCTCTTCAGGTTTACTTAACCACAGCTTCATCGGAAGGTCTTATGCCTCAACCCTCCTTCATATACTAAAGCTCTTTTACGCTAAGTAGACCCGTTCTAGTTTTGAGACTGGCAAAAAAATTTTTTTTCGTGGTTGGGATGTGAACCCAGGCCTTTAAATCAACGGACATAAACCATCATTGCAAAAAGAGTTTCAGTACAAGAAGCACAACCAAAAGTCTGTGACGCAGAAAAATTTCTGCGTTTTCAGGTCCAGTTCAGGTCAATATTTTTTATTAAAATTTTTGTTTTGTTTCCCTCAAATTCCTACATAATTTTTTAATTCTAAAATAGAATGTTATCTGTTGGTTTAGATGTGATTTTCTTTTCTATAAAAAAATTTATAATCAGGAGATTTTGAAAATGTTTTACTTTCAGTTTTCCATTAAAAAAAAAAGAACATAAAAAGCTGAAATGCTAAATTTTGATTTAATTGTTTTTTTTTCAACAAGGACATTAATAGAAAAAAGGATATTTGGCAATATTCTCCTTAAATTTGTTTAAAGTTTTCTTACCAAAACGTCTTTTCTTTTTTAACTTTTTCAGAGAATTCGTTAGATTGGGATCAGAATCTAAAAGAGTGTGTTAATTGATTATTTGGTTTTGTTTTATTTTATTTTAATGTATTAAAACCGGTTTAAAGGTTAGAAACCGGATATTTTTTATTTTTCAAAAAAATTAGAAAGAGAGAAAAATTATTTTTTTTGATTAAAAAATTTTTTTAATGGCAAAAAAAAAAAAAGAAAAATGATTTAATTGAAAAAAAAATTGTGAGTAATTTAAATACTTACCCACTGTGGTGTAGCGTACAAAAGTCTCCTTATTTTCTAACATGGCATCCACAGCCAATTTCTCGCAATATTGGGCTGTTATTATAGCAATTGTGGGTTGTTTGTTGGAGGCAATTGTTGGCATTTGTTTTACCACCTAAAAAAAAAAAAATAAAAAATAAATTTAAATAATTTTAAAATTTAAAAAATTAAAAATCCTACTTTTATTTCTTTATCTTCATGATGTATTCTGGTAAAAGAATTAAATTCCATTGATTTAATTAAACCTCTTTCTTTTAATGACATAAAAACCAAGATAACATCCTTTTCCTCCCAGCCATAGTCTCTGTGGAAGTTAAAAAATAATTTCATGATTTTAAAAATCAAACAAAACAACAACAAAAAAATTTATTGAATTCAATTTCAACTTACTTGGCCAAATCTTCTGGTGTTATGGGATTTGGATAGGCCTGTTCAATTAATTCGAGTACTTTTTCCTGAGTCAATGGTGGAGATTCAAATTGTGTCTCATCCATAGAAACTATTGTTTGATAAAACAAAAACAAAAACACAATAATAAACATTAAAAGAAAAAGAAGAAAAAAACGTTAAAGAATCATTAAGAAATAATTGTTTTTAATTAAATCGTTAAATCATCGTTAAATCAAGTATTTAAAAGCAACAAAACGTAGTACAAACTAAAAACCAAAAACAAAACATAAAAACAACAACAATTATTAATAAAATGAGGGCATTTCAATGGTTGAGTTTTATTGCTTTTCATTTAAATTAAAAATTTAAACTGCTGTTCCAACAACCTCGAAACGATTTAATTTTTATTTGCTTCTCTCTTTCATGAGTTTTTTTTTTTTTTTAAATTAAGCTGGGAATGTTAAAAGTTAGTTTTGGATTTCGTTTTTTATTATGGAAGCAGAAAGGCGCAAATGTTCATGCAGTTTATTACTTGTTTAAAGCCCCTTTTCCACGCATGCATTTGACATTTTAAAGCAGCCCCAATTTATAAAATCGAAATTCCCCCTTCCATCATTCAAACTGCTCTGAGGGAAAATAATAATGAAGAAAAAGTGAAAAAATAAACTGTTTCTTAAAGCTCTTTTTAACCGGCTTAAAAAAAAAGAAGAAGGAGGTTATCAATTCGACTGAATGTTTGGCTTTTTATGTTTGTGCCTGCAGAACTCTGTCATTTCTGAACCGATTTGGATTTTTTTTTTTTTTGGAATTTGATAGATTATGTTTACAGACTGGTTCCGTTTTAAAAACAGTTCATAATCTGTCTGTCGAATTTTAAGGAGTTTGTCTGTAACGATTTCAAAGACATGGCCATATAGGTCAAATTATATCAGTTATAGGGACACCCTTTAATTTCTAATTTCATGTTTGCTACTTGTTATAGCGGACTTAGCAATAAGGATTCTGTGTAAATTTCAATCAACTGTCTAAAACTGTTTGACAGTTTGGTCATAAACATAAAATTACAGCAACTATTGTAACACCCTATAATTTATAATTTTAAATGTTTATACTTCTTAATAAACCAGACAAAGTAGTGGACATTCTGTTTAATTTTCAAATATTTATATGTGAAGGTTCAAACGATAGGGTCATATAGGTCAAAAAACATCAGTTATGGGAACACCCTTTAATGACTAAACAAATAAATAGCGGACATAGCAAGGTTCTTTGTAAATGTCAGCTGTCTATCTGTAATAGATAAAAAGTTTGGCCACTTACATCAAATTACATTGACTTTTGGGACACCCTTTAATTTATAATTCTGAATTTTTATGTGTTATTTTATAACGGTCAAAGTAATCGACACCACGTCCAATTATAAAGCGTTGGTTCAAAAGATAGGCGCATATAAGTCAATTTAGGTCACCTATGGGGACACCCTTTAATTTTTAAATTTATTTTTGTATTACTTTTTGCTATTGGGAGCTATAATTATATGCATTTTTTTTTAACTTTAAAGAAAAGCGCTTTACGGTTCATAATACACTTAAAAACATGTATGTTGTATGGGGATACCCTTTAATTTTTAAGATTATAAACTGTTTTTAAAACCGGACCAATCTGTAAGCATATTCTATCAAACTACAGAAAATTTTCAAAATCGGTACAGAAATGACTGAGTTCTGCAGAAAAAAAGCAACATTCACACGAATTGATAACCTTCTTCTTCTTCTTCTTTGCAAGTCGGGTAATAAAGTTATTCTATTAAAAATTTTCATTCATTTTTATCATTATAAATACTTATTAAATGATGCGACAGGCCATAAGTAGAATTAAATCATCTAGCAGATGCGACATTAGCAAATTTTCGCAAAATATTCTGAAAAAAAATTCTTAATTTTCTAGTTGATTATAAGCATCCTTCCATAAATCTGTTCTTTAAATTCTCTTAACCCTGCGTCTCCACAAGCCATCAACTAGATATGAACATTATGTCGCACTTGAATTCGGCTAATGTAGACTCTCGATGTTCATGTTTCGTTCATGTGCAAACATCATTGGACGAACATTTGTCTGTGCAATGATGTTCGACATCAAAATTGACTTTTTGTAATGTTTGTTTTTAAGTTCGAATTAACGGTATCTATTGATCAACAGGGATAAACACTCTCTTCCTTGTTAAAAACATTAAAGCAACCCTGACGGCTAACAGAAAATTATGCTCAGACAGAACATCAACACGATTTCGCCACATACAAGAACATGGACAAATTAATACGGTTGTTCTGCCAGCGGTATGTGCATGTCTTTCTCAATGTGATGGCTAGTGGGACGTAGGGTAATAACAAAAATACAGTTCTAAATTAACCTTATTTTAATTAAACCAAAAATTATGAGCGAGAAAAAGTTTTTACAAAATAAACTACGTTGAATAATGTGCTATGGAGCAGAAGGTGCTCAGCCAAATGACCGCATCACTTTGTTCAATTGTGTATGACTTCACTAAGGAAATGTTAGCCGTTTTTGTCTATTTTGTCATACTGTGCCATAGCAGTCTATGGTTGCTGCGAAATTCTCTTATTTGAGCAAATAAGTTTTTAAGGCTTAAAACAAACTTCAGTGAAAATTTTGAAAACAGCAAAAAAAAAGCCGAATCTGTTGTTGACATTAATAACAATAATCCAAAGCTTACAAAATTTTGCGGCGGCAGTGGTTTGCAAGAAAACTATCGCCGGTGACTTTTTAAATTTAAATTCTAAATAACGTTCTTCTGAAGACTCTAGTAAGGACATTGGCCTTAAAATACTAAGTGCTTCTCAGTTACGTCAGCTTGAGCCAGTTATTGTTTACAACAAACCATAAGAAAAATATTCGAGTTACAAAACTTAACTTCAAATATAATGTGCTTAAGCTGGCTTAAGCTAACTTAAGCGGCTAAGAAAATAGATATAAATAAATACATAAAGCAAAACATAATGTATTTAATAAATTATTTTCTTCACATTTTCCCAGCCCTAAGGCAAAGTTCATTGCCAAACTGATCGAACATTCCGTAAGGAAACATTCAAAATTTTTTTTTTTTAAATTGAAGTAGAAAAGCTCCCCTACTTTTCTTTTTTTAATTCCTTAGATATGTTGTAAGAAAAAAAAAAATAATAATATTTTAACATTTTATAACAGTTCACGTATATTTTTTATACATTAATTGAAAAAGAAATTTACACGAATTTTGGTGTAACTTTTCACAAAAAAACATTTAAATTAAAATTATTTTCCATTTTTATTCAGGCACAATTTCATAATTGTTTGCCCTGTTGTTTAAATTAAACAAGACATGCCA
Source organism: Cistogaster globosa (assembly GCA_937654795.1). NCBI lineage: Eukaryota > Metazoa > Arthropoda > Insecta > Diptera > Tachinidae > Cistogaster > Cistogaster globosa. Next base: position 117,184,571 of record OW569406.1, on the reverse strand, counting down.
GCAGAATAACGGTATTAATTCCACCATGTTATTGTATGTGACGAAAACGTGCTGATGTTTATGTTCAGACATATTTTTCTGTTTGCCGTCAGGGCTGCTTCAATGTTTTTAAACAAGGCAGAGAGTGTTCGCACTGTTGATCAATCGATGGCGTTCATTTGAAAATGAGAAATCATACATCATTGCTCAGACAAACGTTCGGCCAACGATGGTTGCACATTAAGGAAACATGAACATTGAGATTCTATATTAGCCAAATTCAACCCATGACGACTGACTTTTAAAACATCAGTTGCTTTGTATTCGAACAATGTATTGTGTTTCATAATGCCGTGGTGCTAAATGTTTACGATGCATAGAAACATTGCAACCGAGCAACTAGTGCATCAGCTTCTAAATTGATGCTTTGTTTCGCAACATTGTATAGATACAAAATCTAAACACCACAGCAAAACTGTAAACAAATTTTGTATTAATACATTTTGGAAGTCAGTCATGATGCACTAATATTTTGTTACTACACACTGTTCCATTTTTAAGTACTTTTTTCCATGAATTATTTAAGAGAATAAAAATTGTCATTTTTGGCTTTCAATTTTTCCTAAAATTAAAAAACGTCATATAAGATTTCTATATTTAAAGCTTCCAGTATAAATACCATGATTGAATATTAAATGAGGTGAGTGCAGTTCAACAAATGATAATTTTTTTATAAAATAAATCTTCTAGTTCTTATTTAAGCTTCATTATAGTCCGCCTGTAAGTATTCCGGCGAAGCGATCAAGTGGTTCAATGTGATTAAAAACTACTAAACTGCCCCCAAAGTTCAAATTACATAAATGTTTCGGAAATCATATAAAATAGCTGAAACTGACAAATATTTTTATACTTTGAAAACATAAGACTAATAAAAAAATTTGCAGACATTTTGTTTAAAAGCTAATGAGAGAGAAGCCTTTTTGCTCAAACCCTTTAACAGTTACAACTTTTTTATTGTGTTTTTATGCCCTTCATCTCAAAAAGTGAAAAAAAGTTATAACTAAGTTTTTCATTCCATTTTTTATTTCTACAATATCCATTTCCTACCCCGCAAAGTATATTTATTTCGAGTTCTTATGCATAGCGAAGTCGATTGAGCCCGTCTGTCCGTCCGTGTTAGTGTTGAAATTTTGGCGAGGCACTACATGAACTAGAGAAAATTTAAAAACGGCAATTATTCACACATTGTTTGGAAAAATTTTTTATTGAAAATCAGCAAGATTAGGTCAAGTGCTTTAAGGCAGCGAGCAAAACACCACGCCTACCTCTAATTTTTCTATATCATTTGGAACAAACCTAGTTTAGTGAAGTTACTTTAAATTAAAAAAAAAAACAAATATATGAGGCAAAAGAAAATTAAAAAATGAGGAAAGAAACATCAAGAAAAAAATTGGCGCTCGTTCATATTTTTCGACTTATGGGCCTCTGAACTTCTCACAGAAAAGTGATATTTTGCACCATATAGATATCAATTAAAAGCTTTTGAAGAGATCTTTCAGGAAATGATAAGATTAAAAAAAATGCTTAACCCCTTAAGAGCCGGTGACATTTTTATGTAAAATTATAAAAAGTACAAAAAATTTTCCTTCATTTTTTTTATTCTTTGTCACGACAATAATTGTTTTATTTTTTTTATTTATTTGTTTTTTTTTTTTTTTTTGATAAGTTACTTCACTGAACGTTGTGAAGGGTATGTAAGTTTCGGCATAGCCACTTTTATTGTATTTCTAAAAAATTTTAAAAATGCTCTTAATTTCTTAAAGTAAATTTGATTTCTTGAATATAAATTTCCGTTGGCAACGATTTTTTGTACATTTCACTAACAAGCTGACGTTATTCTATTATAAATTGAGTTTTATGTGAAGAAAAAATGTATGCAGTTGGTAGAGAATTATTCAAAATTATTGTCTTTAGGGTTTGGGATTTCCTGGAATTTTTTTTCCTGGGAAACGAGGAAAAAATTAAAGCATTCCCGGTATTTCCCAGTATTCCGAGGAAAAACGCAATTATTGAAGAAAACAAGTTTATTTAAAGAAATTAATATTAAAAAAATCATAGTTTTATTAAAACGTAAACAAACTATAAAAATAATTGTTAAATAATATTTTTAACAGTTTGTAAGACTTAAAAACAATTCAGGTGACAAGACATACATATGAACATTTGTTTTTTATAACGAGAGATAACAAAGATAAAAATAGTGAAAAAGTATTTTTTAAATTATTTTTTGAAACATATGTTTTTACAACTGCATTTAAGAATTGCAAAATTTCTAAAAATAGAAAAACCCTTTTTCATTTTCTTCTGAGGTAGGTTTTGTTGTCAACAAGGCGTTATAAAGATTATTTATGTTTGTGTTTTAGGCCTTTATTATGTGATGCATTCGATTTTCGATCTTCGCTGGATAACGAAAATCGAATATCGATTGTCAAATTCGTATTATGAGCTGGTAGCACTGTCGAAAATTTCGTTGTGCCACGAATTTTCTATCGAACATATCTTTGCTTTCGATTCTAAAACTTATTGAAAATGCGATTTTTCTTTACAAATGGTGGCAATAAATTATTTTAATTTCATGCAGGTCTAAAGTTGTAAGTAGAAAACAACAATTGGAAAACCTCGTTTCTCTAATGGAGCAAAACTCACAGCTGGCAAAAAGAATATGCACAAAAGTTCAAGCGGCTAAAAAATGGAAAGAAATTACACAGGAGCTAAATCATCGAACAATAATTCCGTCGTAGTCATTTTAATTAATAATTATTTTAATTTTTCGTTTATAAATTAGTAAAACAATATTTCTTTAGAGTGACAGCTGATAAACATTTACTATTGTGAATAATCCAATTGAGTAAAATTCACAATAACACAATTTTTATCGAATGCGCGCCATAATACCAAATGAAAATTCGTTCGATCAGCTGTTTCGACTACAATCGAAGATCGAAATTTGCTCATAACAGGCACATTAAATGTTAGTAGCTTCGAATAATTTAAATTCATTTTTAAACAAATTAGTAACGTTTTGTTCTGTTTTATATATTACTAGCAGTGCCCTCGACTTTGTTCGCGTTCCTTTTTTTTCTTAAAATTAAAATTAAGTAATATGTATTTTAAACATTTGTTGTTCTGTAAACAAACTTAAAAATTTCCTATCTACAAAAAAAAAAAATTTTGCTGACAACTGTTCTAGTACCATTATACCGATAAAATTGGATGACTTCACATTGGTATCTCTAGTTTCTCTACGAAATGATATATTTTTATGAAATAAAAAGAGTTCTATATTTGAACAAAGGTTTTAAGGGACCTCCTTACAAAATTTTATTCAAATCCATCCGGCAGTTTTTACGTGATGCGAACACAAACATACAGACAGACAAAAAATTCTAAAAATAGTCTTTCGTTAAAATTTAATTTTTCGGCTTTGGTTCATTTTTTTTTACATTTGAAAAATAATTTTTCTTTGTAAAAATCAAATTAAAATGTGAACCAAAGCCGAAAAAGTAAATTTTAATTGATTTATGAAAATCCACGGTTCAACCCCTGGCAGGGTGGGGAAAAAACTTTAAAAAAATTACATAGAAACAGGATTAAAAATCGATATTTGTAGTAAAATGGTCTTGAAAAAAAGACTGTGTTTAGGCTTGAGGAATTTTCCTTTAAATGTAAAAACCCAAGATATTTTTCAATAAGTGCAGTTAGTCCCTTTTTGCTGTAAGCGGCTCTATTTTTAAATACAAAAATTGTTTACACACAAACAATAGTTTTTTCTTTTTTAATACTTTTATTAAAAAAACAAGAATTATTTTATTCATACAATTAATTTATTATTTTTAAAATTGAACACACGAAAGTTTAGTGATAAAAACAATTAAAATGAAGTAATAAAAAATTATAAAAAGAACAACAAAAGACATTTAAATTAATTGAAAGAAAACAACAGCTATAAAACAATAACTGCATCGTTTAAGCAAATGTGACTCTACAGGGCCGACACAAAATCTCAAGATGCTTTTTTAGTTTAGCAAAATTTTTTTAACTTTTTTATTTTACATCTGCATTTTTGTTGTACATTTGCTTTAGTAGTGCATTTAAGAAAAATTGAATATTTAATTTTACGCCATGATATATGAACGAACAGACCTATCGTGTTGTTAAGCCATAAAGCAAAAAAAAAAAATTAAAACAAAAAAATATTGGGAAAAATTAACAAACAATGAAAGTTAATTAAAAAGATTTTTCAGTTTTTTTTTAAACTGCAAATGAATAAAAAAGTTTTGTCAAAAAAAATTTATTTTGTTACATAAAGCGCAACAAACACTTTGAGAACTTTATTTGTGGAAAAGAACACAATGAGTTTTTCTCAATTGAACTAAAAAAAAAATAACACAAATTAAAAACAACAAAATAATAAAGCGAAAACAAGTGATTATTCCTCAGCAGCATGAACAAGTGTTAAATGATGGGGGATAAAAAGCGTAGGAGGAGCCAAGACAAACACAACATCGCCAAATTAGAAATGTATAAACCAAAACAAAAAGAACAATATTAATTCAGTGAACATAAATGTATTAAAGGGATGTTTTGTTTGTTTATTTGATTAACTTTTAAATCTATTAAAAAAAAAAGAAACACTAAATTATTTTTGTTTTTAGTTTCATTTTTTATCATTTCCGCATTGTTAGTTGATCATGGTACATATCAAGCCATATTGCTTTCATTAAAACATCGCCATCACCTGTTTGTTTTTGGGCCATTAAAGCCTCCTCGTATTTGCGATTGCAATCACCATAACAATAAATAATGTAACCATCACGAGCTTAACGTTGCATATTTTTTTCATTTCATTTCATTATTAAATTATTATTTTGTTTGCAATTGAGTGGTGTAAATAGGGCAAATCAAATTCAGTACAACGAAATCATACCAAAAAATTATAGATGAAAGAGGAGAAAGTACAAGTTGTTGAAGGAGGAAGAGTTGTTTGTAACGGTAACAGTAGAGCAGAGCAGAGCAGAGTGGATTATACAAATAGAAATAAATTTGAAATATGAATCAAATTATAAGTTTGTTTTTTTTAATTAAAAAAAAAAAATAAATTAAAAATTTATAATTTAGAAAAAAAATTTTTTTTTTTTGGTTTAAAAAAAATTAAACAAAAAGCAATTTAAACTTGATATTTGATGAATAACTATTATTTAAGTATTTTAGTTTAAATTGCTTATTAAACTGAAATTTTTATTAAGTAATCAATACTTACGTGGTCTGGATGGTGGCTCTGCGGTTTCCTCTAGAATTCTCAGCTCAATTTCCAAAGACTGAATCTCATCGTAACCCTTTTGCATTAATTTCATTATTTTCTTAATAAAACCCACATAATCTGCAAAAAAACAAAATGTGAAAAAACAAAAAATAACAAAACAAATAAAAAAAAACAAAAAATAAAAAAAAACAAAAAAATTATTTTTAACCCTTTTTTACAAAACTAATTTTTTTTATTTTTCCAAATAAAAGTAAATAAAAAAAAATTATTTTAATTTTTATGAAATTAGGAGTTGGTTGAACTTATTTTTATTTTTATTTATTTTTGGCTTAAGTTCATTTTTTTTAATTTCTAAAAAGCTTTTTTTTAGAAAAAATAAATAAATTTTTAAGAAGAATGCTGATGAAGGATGTAGCGATCCAGAAAATGCTGCATTTCTTTCTGCTGGCATCTAATTTTTCTTGCTTACTTTGAAAATTGTCCGCATACATTTGTAAATTAATTTTTTTTCTTTTTTTCCAAAAAAAAAAAAAAGATTTTTAGAAATTAAAAAAAATGAACTTAAGCCTAAAATAAATTTTATTAAAAAACTTAATTTAATAAATTAAGCTTAATTTCCTTTGTATATAAATTATGGGTTTATTAGAAATAAAAAATTTTATTAAGGAACACGAATCATTTCATTCATGTGACTGTCACGGCTGACTGCGCGGTAGGTTAACCTGTCAATTTGTAGTAAATCGTTTCTGAATTATTCACAAAAAATCGGCCTTAAACGCCTTCTTACAAGTAAAACCTAAAGGGCTTAAATGGTAACTCTAAGGCGGTCAATTGACATCGCCAAGTCGGCTGACAACACGATTACTGATTGAAGAGCCACTCTCTCTGTTGTTGTTGTAACAGCTCTGCTGCTGTGGAGAGTTCTTCTCTGAGGAAAAAAAACATTCGGTTTTTACAGCTGTTGCTTAATTGACAATCTTAGGCCAGGGTAGACTCAGGTCGTTCGGGAGAGAAGATCCAATTGTCGTGGGAACGCCACTCACTGTGGATGCATTGGCTTCTCGAAATTGACTTGCAAATTCTCTGAACCCCAGTTTAAACAATTTTGTTGGAGAACATTTTGTATTCAATTTTGAAGACCGATTGGAGCTTCTAAAAGGCCAAGAAGAAATCTCAATGATATAAATGATCGTTTGGCTTCAGTCACTTGGAGTTTGAAAGGAAATAAGCCGAAATCTGTGTGGAAAATTCTCATCATGCTGTAGCGTTAAATAAGAAGTTGTTCAAATCGATGTTATTTGATTTTACACTTTCGGTCACAGCAGCCTCCTGCTTGTTGATAAGCACCACACGATGAGAGTGACTATGTGGGTTGTCCATTAGCAAGACATTTTGGCAACACAGCGTCCACTATAAAAATTGGTAAGGATTTTTTTCCCAACAATCAGCTCAATCATGAATATTTTCACGGAATTTCTTTTTCACGGGAAAAAATTTTCTTGAGAAAAAAATTCTTCCAATTATGAAGTCCGTGGGAACAAAAAACTAAAAAAGTGGCATCACCGTAATTTGAAGGGAGCTATTTGGAGAAAAGGAAAAAAAGTGAGAAAACTCTCACGGAATTTCTGTTTTTAATTGGGCTGATTATTGCGAGATAAAGAGAAGAGCATCTGCGGCGATGTGATACGGATTAACAGTCAATATTTCAAATTATCAAACGATTAAAAAATTTATCGCATGCTATATTTAAAAAAAAAACGTGTTCAAACCAAGAAATATCCCCATTTACTTTTTATTAAATTTAAGCTTTCATCCAAAAAAAAAAACCTTGTAACGATTGCATTTAATAATTATTTTTAAAATAAAATTAAATTAAAAATAAAAACACCAACTTACCTCTGGGAAAATCTTTAGGACTGACAAGTTCTTTGAAAAAATCTTGCGCTATATGAGCCCGTTCATCGTCATTCTTCAGCCAGTCTCTAAACCAAAATCTCAATGTTCTTGATTCTTGAGAATGTTTGCCGGTATTTGCGCTCACCAAAAATACTCGAAATTCCAAAGACAATTGTGCAGCAATCGATTGAGATTTTTGGCCACTAATCGTATCCTTGTTGATGATGATGCCCGTGTGATCACCGCCCGCCACATGAACACGTTCACTTACTTCGTCCACTAGTTTGCGTTCAATCAAAATGACTGTACTATTGGCTGTTTTTCCTTTGGGAGTCATTACAACTTGTTCGCGATCTGTACGTGGTGGCGTGTGACAAGGACTGCGTCCGTTAACATTCTGACTGTTGTGTTGTGAGTCTGTTGGCAAATGTGTTGTGTTGCCATTATTGATGGTACTACCATTCGCCAAAGTGCCATTAGTGTTGCCATTTGTATATGGGGCTTTGTGGGGTTTGGGTGGTGGTGGTGGCGGTGCCATTTGTGGATGATTTCTTGTTGACATGTCGTCGTCGTTGTTGCTGTTGTTGTTGTTTTTGGTGCTGTTTCTTTACCTTCTTCAAAAAAATTTCTGTGTTTTAAATAGATTTTTTTTGTTTTTTGTTTGACTGTCTGTGTATCTGTTGGTTCAATTATTTATTTTGAATGTTCGAAAGAATGTATGTCAGCCAAGTTGGTTTCAATTTCAAATTCAACCTTGATTTGTTGTAAAGAAATTCCTTTTGTTTGTTGTAAAAATATATTTTTGTTACTTTTTATTGTTTATTTTATGGTTGTCATGAGTTCTTCAACCTAAAAAAAATATCAAAAGAAAAAAATTAAACTGAAATGAGTGTTTTTAAACTGATTTTAGTAAAAAGCTCAGGCTGTTTAATAACAAACTATTGGTATTGAGTTTTTTTATTTATTTATTTTTTTTTTTTTTTTTTTTGCTGGTTTTAAGTAAAATTATTGCATTTTATAGGAGTAAATTTTTTGGTGTTTGACGGCATGAAGCTTTTTCAAAACAGCGAAATTCGATTATTTTGTCACATTTTAAATCAAATTCAAAATAAACGCCTAAAATATCTGTTAGCTTTCAAAACGACATGTGTTAAGATATGACTTGTGCATGTTAAAAATTGCTATTTGACGTACAAATTTTAATTTTTGCAGAATTCAATTAACTTCATCGAGTGGGGTTGATTTCACAACTGATAGTTTTAGGAATCTTATGAAAATTAAATTTTTTTATGTAAACAACCATGTAACTAAAAAAAATCTTAATACGTTTTTTTTTGTTGAATTTTGTGTACTATTTGTAATAAAAAAAATTAAACAATTTTGACACACTTAACGAACAACGAAATAAGAATATCTTAGTTGATGTTGCAACATTCTTTTAGTTCTGGTTTTTATCCACACATGCATAGATTTAAGTACATATTAAAAAAAGAGCTGCCAGATCATTACATATTAGAACAATGTAGACGTTTTAAGTCGCCAGCAAACAGAAATCGCAGTGGAGAGCGGCAATGAGTAGTGTTTTATTTAAAAGTGTTTTTAACAAAATTATTTAAAGTAAAGTTGTTAAACTGACATAAAAAAGCAATAACTAAATTTAATAAATAAAAAAGAACAAACTGTTAACGTGATTTTTTTTTTTTGCAATAAAAAAAATCTAAAATTTAACAAAGTGTAACAATTAATTTCATTACAAAAGAAACCCATCAACATCAGAAAATGTAAGCTTTTATGGACCTAGTTAGTATTTTGTACGTTATTTGGTTAACCTTAAAAATGGACGCCAGGCATTTGGAGCGCACAATGAAAGAATATTTATAATGAATGAATAGTGCATCGAAACTGATTTTTTTACTTCACAAACGAACTAGTTTATTTAAACGTTATCATCGATTGAACTAAGTGAGCTATACTATACTTTGATTTGAATTAGAAGATTAGTGCTGCCACGCATTATTAAACATTCGTTTGGCAATGCTACGGTGCTGTTGCCATCATATTTAAAAAAGAACCTTTGAACTAATGAGCTTGAACTAAAGAAAGCATTTAAACTAAAATTTGAACTAGTTCATTTTCAAACTTTGAGCTAAAAAGAGCAATCACTCAATTGAACTAAATGACAGAAATCTACAGAAAATGCAAAATAAAAGTATAGCGGTACAAAATCGCATTCCGTGTTGCACGATTCTTATGAAATTAACTCTTTCTGTTTTCTATAACTAAAATTTATTCATTAAAGTTTTTTTTTTCAATTTATTTTGCAAGCAATTTTGAGACTACTGCTACTGTAAGGTTTGTATATGTTTTGATAAAAATGTTGTATCTATAGTACTCTTGTTTTATTAAAGAGCCTTAGAGTAGAAGGCGGCTCTATATGATGGCAAAGTTAATTGCCGAAGTTTGTTGAGGAATAAAACAACTCTATTGCTTAAAGTCAGAATTATTTCTCATTTTATTTACAATTTTCCCTAGCTTATATACTATTTCTTATTCTATGTTTTCTTAAAGAATAATCATTTCTCCTATTCATAATTAATAATTTCTATGTTTATTATTTACATATATATTTATCTATTTCTCCTACTTATTGTTCATATATTTATTAAAAATCTTAAATTACAATATTTCATTCAACACTTGACTTTGCATTTTCTACTAACTGCATTTTTTGTCGGTCATTTACTTTTGATATTTATTTTATATTTTGGGTATGCATGTTTATACCACATGTTTGTTTGTTTGGGTATGCATGTTTATACCATATGCACTACACCCTTACCGTTTAAAAGAAAAAAATTTTTATTGAATGAAAGAAAAAAAATTTTTTTTTTGTATTAAATTACAAGATAGTACTTAACATAATTTTATTCTATTCTTATGTATAGTCATAGGTTTATTATTTATTAAAATTGTGACATTTACGTCTTGTGTGTTTATTATTTCAAAAGGACCGGTATATTGGTTCTCATTTTTCTTTGCGGTTTCTTTTCTTAAAAATACTTTATCTCCTATTCTTAATTTGATATCGTTAATATTCTTATCTTTAATATTTTTTTGTTTTATTTTATTTTCTAACAATTTTTTATTTGCCATTTCATGTGCATGTTTTAATTTTATTTTTAATTCTGTGATATAATCTTCATAATTGTAAAATTTATCGTTTGATATTGGTTCAGTTGGCATTGATGCTAATTTTCCAAATACAAGTTCAAATGGGGAAAACCCTGTGGATGAGTGTGGTGTTGTATTATACGCGAATGTATAATATGGAATCCATTCATCCCAATTGTATTGTTCCGTGAAAGAACGCATGTATTCGTTTAAAACTTTATGGTTTCTTTCTATACTACCTAAGGTTTCATGGTGATATGCTGTTGAAGTTACATGTTTAGTTTTCATAAGTGTACATATCCTATTAAATAATTCATTTACGAATTCAGTTCCTCTGTCCGTTTTTATTGTATCAAAACATCCATATTTTAGTATAAATTTTTCTACTAATATCCTTCCTATCTCAGATGCTTCTTTAGTTTCTATCGGAAATGCATCAACATATTTTGTTAGTTCGCATTGTGCTGTTAATATGTATCTATATCCATTTGATATTCTTAATGGACCTACTGTGTCTAATTGTATAACTTGAAATGGTTTTGTTGGTGTATTCGTTATTTGGAGTGGTGCTTTGGTATGCCTAATGACTTTATTCTTTTTACAAGATTCGCAATGACTGATGAAATCTTTGATCATTTTATACATATTCTTCCAAATGTATTTTTGCTTTAATCTAACGACTGTTCTACGTACTCCTGCATGACCTCCATGTGGGGTTTCATGATATTCTTTTATTATCTCTTTTTGTCTATCTTTTTCTGATATTCTTTCTGGTTGTTTAAATAATATTACCTCTATGGGTCTTTGTCTATGTTTATTTTTATTTTGCATGCTATTATATATTTTTCTCAATTTTTCCTCACGTATGAGTGTAAAAATCGTATCATCTTTCGCTAACGTTATTGTGAAAATTTGATTATCGCGTAAAACCTTAGTTAACTTCTGCAAAACTGAATCTGGATTCGAGTATGCATTTTCATTACAAGATACTGTTACGTGATTCCCAAAAATTTCAACTTTTGGTTCGCTTTTATTCATTTTATCTATAACAAAATTTAATCTTGGATATCCTTTAATTTGTGAAAACGAAATGCTGTTCCACATATAGATGTGATCAGTCTCTCTGTCACTTTCTCTTTCCTTATCATTTTCATCTTCTCTAATCAATGTATTTTCTTTACTTCTTCTTAAGTCCTCAGTCATTTTTCTTGTCATTACGTTTATACTTTTTGGTATCATATCTTTCAAATCATTAGAATCTATTTTGATTCTTGATAATGCATCGGCATTAGTATTAATTCTCCCTTGTTTATATATAATCTCGAAATCGTAATCCATGAGATCTAATCTAATTCTAGTTAATCTTGATGAAGGATTCTTATGAGTAAACAATGATACTAGTGGTCTGTGATCAGTTACTACCTTAAATTTTCTTCCATATAAATATGGTCGAAAGTGATTTATTCCCCAATGAATAGCTAAAAGTTCTTTCTCTATCACGGGCTTGTTAATTTCATGTTTATTTAAAGATCGGCTTGCATATGAGATCGGTAAATCGGTATTTATTTCACCTTGTGAAAGTACCGCTCCTAACGCGTAATCAGATGCGTCAGTAGTGAGTATAAATTCTTTTTCAAAATCTGGGTATTGTAATATTGGTGGATTTGAAACTATAGATTTTAACATTTCAAAAGATTTTTGGCAGTTTTCTGACCAATGAAATTGTTGATTTTTCTTTAATAATTCATTTAGAGGTTTAGCTATCTGTGCAAAATTTTTAACAAAGCGTCTATAATAATTACAAAAAGCTACGAATCTTCTTGTATCATCTGCATTCTTTGGGACTGGATAAATCTCAAATGCTTTACCTTTATTTGGGTCTGTCATTATTCCTTTATCTGTAATAAGATGTCCTAAATAAACTACTTCTGGTTTCAAAAAATTACATTTATTTGGATTTAATTTAAGGTTGTGACTTTTTAATCTTTGAAAAACTTTTATTAAATTATCATTATGGTGTTGTAGCGAACATCCGAAAACAATTATATCGTCTACGTATATAAATGCATTGGAATCTAACCCTGTTAATGCTATTGTTAACATTCTTTGGAAACTGTTTGATGATATCTTGAGACCAAAAGGTAATCTTTTAAATTGATAGTGTCCATTGCCTGTGGAAAATGCTGTAAGTGGTCTAGATGCTTGTTGTAATTCTATCTGGTGGAATGAGCTCGTCATATCTAGCGTTGAGAAATATTTTGCTCTTCCTATTTTGTCTAATACATCATCTAGTTGGGGTAATGGGAATTTGTCATTGACTAATTTTTTATTTAACTGACGATAATCGACAACTAATCTCCATTTCTTTTCACTGTTGTCACTTTTCTTAGGGACCAAAAGTAAAGCAGAATTATAAGGACTAACAGACTGTTCAACCAAATCTTCTTCTATCAATTTATTAACTTGTGTTTTAATTTCTTCCTGTTGTGACTGTGGTAATCTGTAGTTTCGTGTGTACACCGGGGTATCGTCCACAGTTTGTAATCTTTGTCTATAGAAATTATTTGCTGTTAAATGGTCTCCTTCTAAATGAAAAATATCTTGGAATTCTTTACATATTTCCTCTATGGTTTGTTTTGCGTTAATGTCGACTGTATCTATACTCAGTAATTTTCTTAATTTTTCCCATCTGTCCTTTTGTTTTCTATTTGCATTTTCTTTTTTATTATAGAGAATGTAATAATCTGATAAACGTTCGATTTGTAAATCAAATTGAGATATTGTAACTTCTTTGTCTGAAGCATTTAAAATTCTAATGTGCTTTGTTCCATGTTTTGGGATTATTGTATTACCAACAAAAATATTGTCACAAATTTGCTTTGCACATACCACGCTATCTTCTTCAATACATAATTTTACTGCTTGTATTATTTCAGTTCTTGGTGGTATAGTGATTTTATTGATATTTGTTGTCATTGGTAGAACATATTCAGTTTCATTTATTATAACAGCTAATGTGTATGTCTCATAATCTATTTTTGCCAAATATTTAGTGAAAAAATCTCTTCCTAAAATACCATCTGTTGCTATTGGAAATTCTGTACTTACTATTTGATATTCATGGTTTACTATATCCTCTGGAAGTACTAATTTCAGTATTGAAGTACCCATTGTTTGAATTGCATTGTTTTCAATACCCGTAATTTTGCAAGCGTTGTGTTCTTTTATTTCGTTATTTCCTATAAAATTTTCTTTACATATAGAAATGTCTGCACCTGTATCTATTAAAAATCTCACAAAATTTCCTTCACATGTTTTAAATGTTACAAAATGAGGTGCGTCTGTGTGCGAATTGTAAGTTTTTAATGCATATTCTTTTAATTGTTTTAACCTCCCTACATCTTCTGTCACATTTACTCTTGAGGATTGCAGGGGTCTATCTCGTTTCCCTGTTCCTGAGCAAAATATATCCTTCTTTGGTTCCTTTTTCTAAAATCACCATTTCTCCTGTTATTATTGTTGTAATTACTACCATTTCTTTGATTATTATTGTTATTATTACCATTTCTTTGATTATTATTGTAATTATTATTGTAATTACTATTATTTCTCTGGTTGTTGTAATTATTATTATTTCTTGGTAGGTTAGTACCGCGGAAATTATTATTCCTAAAATGATTACCAGAATTATTATTCCTATTATGAAATCTCCTGTTGTAAGAAAAATTTGTGTTCCTATTAAAATGCATTACAGAATTCGTTTGTGAAACTACTTCTGAAGCTATTTGGATTGCTTCATTTAAACTTTTGGGTCTAGCAGCCAAAACTGTGGATCTGTGTGGTTCATTTAAACCATTCTTAAAGGTACTAAGAGCAACTTGATCATTCATTTTAATAATCGTTACCCTGCTTTGGGATCCTAGTTCTGAAATATGGAATTCATTGAGAGCAGCTACAAGAGATTCAACCCTGTTAGCGAATTGAGTTACTGTACTATTCCCTTGAATCTGTTTCGCTAATTCGGTATGCACTGAAGAGAGTGATTTCTTGGGAGAAAATATTTTCCTAAGGGTATTTTTGAAAGTTTCGAGCGAATTTGGAGTTTCTTCTGAAATCAACTTGTTCCTTACCTTATCTGTCAATTTAGTGGCTAAAACGAATTTTATTAATTTAGCAACTTCTGTTTCATCTTTGAGAGTGCTAGAATAGAACTCTATTATACCTAAAAAATTACTAATTTGTCCTAGGTCACCATTGAATTCTGGTATTATTTTCGATGCGTCAAGAATGCCAAACGATGCCATATTTGCTATTTCTTTATTTTCTTTTATTTTCAAATAATTTAAAATTTTATTTTCAATTTCTCTTACTTCTTCTAGAGGATAGTCTTCATTATTCAATGCAATAGTTTTTAATTCTTCTATTAAATTTAAAGTCTCTATTACATAACTTTTTGTATAAAATCTATTTGGACTTTTCTTTAAATTTTTATATATACTTATTAATTTATCCATTTATTTATACATTTTCTAACTTATTGGCAAATCTAATTGCTTTTTTCTTCATATAATTTTTATAGTATTCATTAATTTTACTTATTACTAATGCTATTAAGAGGATTAGGATTACTATTTGTATATGGTCATGAGTCATCGTCATTACACCAGTGTTGTTTTCATTTACGATAATATCCTCCTTTGAAAACCATCCACCCATTATGGTTTTTAAATTTAGTTATTTTTGGAAACAAAAAATTTTATTATTGGCTGTTCCTAATTTCTTTGATTTCTTTCAACAATCTTGATTTCTCGGCCTTGTTGCCGGTGAGATGAAATTGTCTATAGGTTTCGGCTATTAGTTTTCTCCTCTTAACTGCCTTTCCTCCTCTTTTCTTTTTTTTGTCTTCCTTCGGGCTTTCGGGCTTTGGAGTTTGTGTTTTTGTTTTTTGTAACCGTTTGAGATACTCTTGTATGGGTATCTTTTTCTTTGCCGGACAATATTTGGGGACCTCTGGACTCGACACTACTGGCTGGGGTATGTATTCTTCTTCCAACAATCGCTCCCACTTCTGAAACAGACTATCTATCTCCAACCTGGTTGCTTCTAACTCCTCCACGCTCATGTGGACACCAAGACTGTGCAGTATAGGTTTGTAGGATCAATTTTTCTTAAAAACAAAATCTATTATGCCGTATATGTTTCTGTGTTCAGTTTGGCATGTCCTGTTTGGCATGTTCAGTTTGGCAGGATCGCCATGTAAGGTTTGTATATGTTTTGATAAAAATGTTGTATCTATAGTACTCTTGTTTTATTAAAGAGCCTTAGAGTAGAAGGCGGCTCTATATGATGGCAAAGTTAATTGCCGAAGTTTGTTGAGGAATAAAACAACTCTATTGCTTAAAGTCAGAATTATTTCTCATTTTATTTACAATTTTCCCTAGCTTATATACTATTTCTTATTCTATGTTTTCTTAAAGAATAATCATTTCTCCTATTCATAATTAATAATTTCTATGTTTATTATTTACATATATATTTATCTATTTCTCCTACTTATTGTTCATATATTTATTAAAAATCTTAAATTACAATATTTCATTCAACACTTGACTTTGCATTTTCTACTAACTGCATTTTTTGTCGGTCATTTACTTTTGATATTTATTTTATATTTTGGGTATGCATGTTTATACCACATGTTTGTTTGTTTGGGTATGCATGTTTATACCATATGCACTACACTACTGTCGCTATGAAAAATGTATGTATGAATGTATGTATGTGTTTGTGAAAAAAAACATTGTTTATTCGTGCGGCAAAAGTCATTTGCCTCAGTTGACATATAAAAAATGTAAATTCTGTTGCATTAAAATGGAAATAAACTAAACAATATTCAAAGTATGTATTTACGTATGCATGTATGTAGGTATGTATGTATTTATGTATGTATGTATTTATGTATGTATGCATTGATATATTTATGTGTGTATGTATACTTTCCGCGGAGACATACCAGGGCTGCTATATATATTTCTGGCCTGGCAACACTGAGTTCTGCCAAATGCAATCTGACATTTCCATTGGAAAGTTTGTCATTTTTAAGCATAATCGTACTCAAAACGTTTTCACGTACGACCATTATTTGTGTTGTTTACAGTGACTTGAAAAAATTAAAATAGAAAAAAAATGGAATTAACTCGTGAACATTTTCGTGCCATCATTTTTCACAACTTTCGACGTGGATTATCACGACAAGAGTGCATTGATGAACTTAAATCTTTGTATGGCGATGAAGCACCATCCTATAGCACTGTGAAAAATTGGTTTAATGAATTTAATCGTGGCCGAAGCTCGCTCAAAGACGAATTCCGTGAATGTCGTCAAAAAACGGCTGTTGTGCCAGCGAACATTGATGCCGTGCGTAAACTCATAATGCAAGATCGACATGCGACATACCGAGAGATAGAGACATCCTTGACCATTTCTTCCACCAGCATACATTCGATACTGCATGAACACCTGGCCGTAAAAAAGGTTTGTTCTCGTTGGATCCCGCATAATTTGAAAGTCGCTCAAAAAAAGGCTCGTGTCGATTGGTGCAAAGAAATGTTGCAAAAATACGATTGCGGTGCTTCAAAAGACGTTTATAAGATCGTCACAGGTGACGAATCATGGATCTATGCGTATGTGCCCGAAACGGAACAACAATCGACCGTGTGGGTCTTCAAAGACGAGCAAAATCCAACGAAAGTTGTTTGTGGAAGAAGCACTTCGAAGCAAATGGTCGCCTGTTTCTTCGGCAAAACTGGTCATGTGGTGACTGTTCCGCTTGAGCAACGTAGGACGGTCGTGGTACACTACAATTTGTTTGCCTGAAGTCATCGGAGAAATTCGAAAAACCAACAAGAGGAGACAATGCGATCTCTAACACATCGGCTCAAACCAGAGCGTTTTTGACCGGCCAAAACGTCGAATTAATGGGTCATCCGCCGTACAGCCCTGACTTGGCACCTAATAACTTCTTCTTGTTTCCGCACATTAAAAAAAAATGCGTGGTCAACGATTATCGTCGCCAGAAGAAGCTGTTGAAGTGTTCAAAAACCATGTTTTAGAGGTGTCTCAATCGCAGTGGAAAAAGTGCTTCGACAACTGGTTTGAGCGCATGCAAAAGTGTATAAATCGCGCTGGAGAATACTTTGAAAAACAATAAAACCATTTTTGATTATAAATTTTCACATTTTCACTATTAGGCCAGAAATATATAGAGCAGCCCTTGTATTAACGTTTCTCATTTTTGTATGATATCAATTTTTTACACGTTAAAATTCGACAAGTGCAAACATGTTTTTTTTTTAATATTTTCCTCTGCCAGACACTATTCACCCACCCTTAAAAAAAATCATCTGTAAGAACATTTTGCTAAATATGTAATTATTTTCCATTTTTTCATTATTCTAACAAAGTGGGTTAATAATTGTGTTAATCACCGCCGCCAACAACAACCCCATTAAGTTTTTGCCATCCATCAACACAACACAGCACAAGAGTTTGTAGCAGAGTCCATTGAAAATGACATCTTTGACTTCAAACGGCTCGCTTTATCACACTTTCTAACCCTTCAAACATTGCACTTTTAGCTTCATTGGTTGGTTGTCTGCCGTCTACAACAGCAATAGCAACAGTCTGCTTGATTTCATTTTTGCCCGGAAATTGTAAAAGTCAACATTTTGTCAGGTTTCGAACATTTTTAATAAACGTTTTTCAAGAGGGTGAAAATGCAGAAATTGTATTTTACTATGAAGACAGACTTTTATTTATTTATTTTTTTCGAGTCTTTTTAAGACACAGGCTGCTTGTAAATCCAAAGTTAAAGTCCATTTAAGTTGTCATGCAAAAAAATCAAACTGTTCAAATGTGTGCATGTCTAAGCTGAGCACTTGAATTATATTTTTAAAGTGCATGAATTGTTAATTATACTCTTTGAGTAGTGGGTTAATAATATCATGTTACAACAATAGCAAAAACATTTTAAATTAATTATTTATACAAATGTCTTTATACAAACATTTAGGAATAATAATTAAAATGCAGGTTACGCCTGACCCTAATAAATATGACATAAATAATGCTGGTGTAGTGTAACTTAGAAAATGCATATTAATTCCCTTGTAACTTGTGTTTCTGTAACTTAAGTGAGAAATTTTTCACAGGAAATTGTTATAGTCGTCTTCCCTACAAGAACAGTGACAATTACTGATGATGGAAATATCCATCCAAAATTCTTTTGGAAAGCCCGATAAAACTTTAAATTATAAACAATAAAACCAAAAATTAAATTTTGATGAGAAATTGTTTCTTATTATTTTCAGTAGACTCTGGCAAATCATTATAAATAGACTCACGCTTGAACAACGCTATCAAATCATTCAAGTTAACTTTGAAAATCAGTCAACAATTAGATCAACTAACGGACGATTTCGTGATTTTTATGGTGCAAATAATCGCCCTTCTGAGCAAGCTATCCGTCAAACTGTGGATAGATTTCGTACCACAAACTCTCTGGAGAATGTAATAACTCAAACATGTCAAAGGAATGTGCGTACTGAATAGAATATCGCTGCCTAGAAGAAGATCCAAAATTATCAATTCGTCGTCGTCCGTAGGAATTGGAACTCTGTCCGTCAAATACGTGGAACATTTTGGGCAAAGATCTTGGCTTATAGCCGTATAAGATCTAGCTAGTGCAGGAATTAAAGCTACAAGACTATTTTATGCATCGTTCTTTCCCCGATTTGGCTCTAGAGCAGTTAGTAACTGACCC
Organism: Cistogaster globosa; assembly: GCA_937654795.1. Lineage (NCBI taxonomy): Eukaryota > Metazoa > Arthropoda > Insecta > Diptera > Tachinidae > Cistogaster > Cistogaster globosa. The sequence continues at coordinate 117,165,381 of OW569406.1, read as the reverse complement.
GTTGTTTTATCGCCAAATTGTGCTCAGCGAAGGGGCTCGTTTTCGGCTTAACGAGTTTGTTAATACGCAAAACTGACGCATATGGAGTCAGACTAATCCACAACATACCCTACAGACTCTAGTGCATTTAGAAAAAACGCACTGTTTGGTGTGGTTTACACGCTGGTGGCATCATCGGACCTTATTTCTTCAAAAATGAGTCCGAATCTCAGGTTACGGTCAATGTAGGTCGTTACCGCACCATGATTAATAATTCTTTATTTGAAAATATGAATGACATTGATCCGGACGAAATGTGGTTTCAACAAGATGGCGCTACGTGCTATACGGCAACCATCAAGTTATTAAAATCAAAATTTGGCAAAGAGTTGATTTCAAGAAATGGACCAGTCAATTGGCCATCAAGGTCGTGCGATTTGACACCTCTCGATTATTTCCTGTGGGCCCAGGTGAAGTCACTGGTTTATGCTGATAAACCAGCAACAATTGACGCTTTGGAGGCCAACATTGTTCGTGTTATTCGTGACAAACAGGCAGCAGTACTTAAAAATGTGACCCAAAACTGGACGTCCAGAATGCGCTTCATCATGAGCAGCCGCAATTGCAATATGCCTGAAATCATTTTTTAAATATTAAAGCCAAATTGTGATCTTTCGTATAAAAGAAAATTCTTTATTACAATTTAATTTAATTTCTTGTGTTATTTTAACAGTTTAAATTTTATTGGGCTTAAAAAAGCAGCTTTTACTTCAGCGGCATTCTGTAAATTTTATCATGATTTTTGTAAACAATTAAAAAAAGATTTTTTTTTATTGCAATGGCCTCCAATGATCTTTTCTTTAAATTAAAATGACGCCATTTGATTAATCAAATAAAAAGTTTTTTTTAAATCACAAACTGTAGATTTTAATGCCATCATCATCATCATCATCGTCATGTCCATATCAAAGGCATTTTTTTTTATATTTTTCATATTTGCAATTTTATTTTATTACAACGAATTGTAGTCTTAAAATTTAATAAAAAAAGAAAAAACAAAACAAAAACATTAATTGGTGAAGAATCTAAAATAATTTATTGGCAATGAACTGACATAAATAATAAAATAATAAATAACAACAATTTAAAAGACGATTTAATTTTAATTGTCAATTTTGATTAATTATTTAAATAAAACTGAATATTTGATTTCATTTAATTAAATTTGAATCAAAAGATAAAAATACAATAAAAAATTTAAACATTTTTTTAACAAAATAATTGAATTGACAGACAGTAATTTTAGGGAAAACAAAATTGCAAAAAATAAAATTATTAAAAATTTCCGGTGAAGGCAAAAATTCTAAAAAAGTGTTCATGGAAGGAAATAAATATGAATGTATAAACATTTATTCATTCCCAGTCATGTGTGTAAAGGGTTTGCCAATAAGGTCAGATTTTTTTTTTTGCCTGCTGTCATATCTGTTGTTGAATATTAACGCATGACGTGTAACACGAGTGAACAGCAAAACCCAAAATTTTATTAAACATATTGAATGATTAAAGGCGGCACCAACTGCCAAAATTTGGGCCAGTGCTAAAATGACACTTAAATTTTATAGAGACGTATGTGAGGTTCCAACAGGTCAGCGCTGCGATTCATACATCGAACAATGTAAAAGGGCGAGGACAATTGTTTATCCTTGCGGAGGTGACAGGAAAAACCTGGATTGTCGAATTTAACTCGCTAGTTTCCTCCATGGGAGTTTATTAGTCACAGCCTTATGCTAGTAAGTCGCAATCAAGTCATCATAACCCAGAAAAAGCTGAACATTAGCTAATCTGTGCGACAAAGTCAGAGAATTTGAACAGTTTTTTGCAGCGGACATTTAAACAACATCATATTGCATATTCATAATGGAAGACATAAGGCCTTGACACTTCACATACACGTTGAGGTATCACGAACACAGCGAATTTTATTCCACTTTAACAACGACCAGCTCTTATTGGAAAACTATAAATGTGTTTTTGAATACACATGAAGCCAAACATTTGTTTTAATTAAAAAAAAAAAAAATAAAAAAAAACAAAAGAATGCAGGGAAAATATGACGATGAACTAAAATGACGAAACCTACGGTTGTTGGTTATTTGTATAAATAAGATTAAAAAATAAAAAATAAAAAAAAATATTAAACTTAAGTGAATTGTGGCAGCTTAAAGTGGAAAGTAACTACAAGTAACGACAAATTTTAATATTTTTATTTTTTTTTTTTTAATATTTAAATCTCCGCGGGTTAAACTGTCATGGCACCTACAACTGTCGTCAAACATACAACATTCATTCATTCACTCATACGCATGTGTTAGATGTTTGTAGCGTTCAAACAGAAACATAAATGTTATTTTAAAAATGTATGTACGCGCTAATCAGAGCTGGAAAGTTTATTACTATTATGTTTTTCACTAGAAAAATATTCCATATAAATTAATTAAATTACAATAAACGAGAAAAGTTATGCTGTAAAAAAAATATTTTATGAATGAGCTAAATAAAATGTAAAAAAAATCTCTTCACTTAATAAACGACAAAATTTGACGACAATGTAATGAATTTTGGGGTTTCAAATCTAAGAGGTATAATGTATGGACTTTCAGTCAGTCACAGGCCCTTATTTTTGGAACCGTTATAGCTAAATATTGGAAAATTTTAATTAAGAAGTTAACCCTTTCATGACCGGATTAAAATGGACAGAGCAAAAAAAAATATATTTTCGGGCGTTTTTATGTTTAATATGACTCAGCAATGAGTTGATAAAAATTTCCGAGTCCTAGGTATCATGGCTCGGTAGTTACTGAATGTTGCCTATAGGCAACATTGATCAATTGTGGTGAGTTAAAAAAACACGTTATTAATTTTTGAAGCATTGTTTTGTTTAAAATTAGGTATGAGAGCATACAAAACATCTTTTTTGTGGGTCGCAACATTTATTGCATTTAGGCCGCGGAAAACCAGTGTGGTATAGCCTCATCTGCCTCTACCCAGTGACTTTAATTATCAAATCGTATAGAGTTAGCTGGTCCTGCAACACACGCTCTGTTATGGGAACTTGTAGGAGAAAGTTATAATGGTAAAAGCCTTGTAGTGGTAGGAGTTTCCTCCGTCACTGAATAAGTGATGATGGACGACTTTTTTTTTTTTTTTGTTGATGAACCTGCTGTTTTGTTGTCTTTATAAGTCCGTTAGCGATATCTAACTGAAACTTAATAAATGGCATATGTTTAATTTCACCATTAGCATTTTTCAGGTCTCTGCCATACAACAGTCAATTATTAATAACAGAAGTGTTTATACCCCAGTATACTATACGCATATACCTCTTATTTGAACGGAACGGTGGTTGATTTTGTACCATTTCAACAGCATTTATATTACATTAAGCTCTGTCCCATTGGTTTGTACCGCATGCAATTTTGTTTGTTGTTGATCTTTTGCCATATTTAAGTTGTAAAGTCGGTGAAATATTCGATAGGTTGTTTCACTTCGTTGCAGACCACTTTGCCCTTCCAACTGGTATGATTTTCAATTAATTCTGCATTTTTCCACCTCAAACTATCCAAGTCAATTTTCTCAACAACGTCCTGTTCAATTTCGTTTTCGTTATTTCTTCTTGTAATTAGATCTTCAATCCTATCAACTTTCATAACTTCGTTGTTATTACTTATTGCCTTCAAGTTTTCGAAATTGGTTGTTTCTTCCTGCTCTTCTTCATTTTATTATACGTGGGATTATCCCAGTTAAATTCAACAATTCTTTCAATTTCTGCATGTGTTAGACCTCTTGGACGCAACTAAATATTTTTGATCATAAAAAATTAACATCGTTTGAAAAATATCACAATTGACCAACGTTGCCTAGAGGCAACAGCAATTTTACAAAATTATTATTAAAAAACTAAAAACTTATTTTAAGTTCTCTTTCTTCTAAATAATAATACTAGTATAATGATTTTAAACATTTTAAATACAAAAATCACTCTTGAATATTTCAAACTTCCAAGAACTCCTACTGGAATGAATACGTACAGAGCTAAAAATAAAACAAGTACCCAAAAGCTGTCCCCACATATAAGGATGCACAATGCAAAAAACCAAATATTAAAAAAATAAAAAAACGGGAATTTTAAGAATAACAAGGATTAGAAGGGTATATAAGATTCGGCAAAGCACTGTTACTTATTTCATTATAAATTTTGTCTTTTATACAAATTTTGATAGTTCATTTTAAGCTTTGAAATGTTTGTAATAATTTGCAATCCATCTTTAACCCCGTATATAAATAACATACAAAACAAAGCAGACTATTCTCAACTTAAAAAAAGGTGCTATTTCGATTAATAAAGTTTCTTTTCAAAAATAAAGTTTTCCACGCCTGGCTTAACTGATTATGAGTGTGTGCAAGTGTTTGAAAACATAAATCCCCAAATGCAGCCAGCTGTCTGTTATTCATATTAATTTAACTGAAGATGTCAACAACCAGTTGAAATGAAAGTAGGGAGTTGCAACAATAAAATAGAAATGACATAAATGAAGGCTCGTAGCAATTTATAAAAGCAAAAATAATTATAGGTACAGGTTATCCAAAATCATTTTGGATATTGGCTGCATATTAAATGGGCATGGCACTGTCCATACGAAAAAAGAATTTACCGCTTGATACTTTTGCTAAAAGAAGTTGTAAGAAGTTTTTCTTTTGTTAAAAGTTTTAACCAGCCTTAAAATGGGCGGAATAAAGGCGTGGTTGTTCCACTAATTACTGGACTAGCAGTGTCAACGACTTTGTTTGCGTGTCATTTCTAATTTTCTAAAAATTATAATTTAGAAAAATGTATTTTTAAATATTTATTTCAGAAAATTGGAAAAAAGTAAAAAAAAAATAAAATTTCCTGACAACTTTTAAATTGGGTGCTGTCACATTTTTATCCCTAGTTTCTCTACGAAATGACCTATTTTTACGGGGAAAAACGTATTCTATATTTGATACAAGGTTCTAAGGGACCTCTTTACAAAATTTTATTTTAATCCATGCAGCGGTTTTTACGTGATGTGAACACAAACAGACAGAAAAAAATTCCAAAAATAGCTGTTTTGTATTCCATATCGATTACTATCTATAACAACATCAAAAAATAATATTTCATGAACAAAAATGACCTCGCCATAGTTTTATTTTATGTTAAAATATTTAAATGAGAGCAAGATCTAGAATTTCAAGGTAATTGGGAGGCTATGACATCATCTGTCTACTGAAGAACTGTCTACAGCTAGAGTATCTAATAATCTATATTTATTGTTGTTGTTTATAATAAAAATTAAAAAAAATATCTTTAACAAAACTTTATCTTTAGATACTTTGAGACGCCGGCAAAAATTTTTTTGTGTAGTTTGGCCGCCGTCGACAATATAACAACGAATTAGATGTGTTGCTTATGGTTCTTATATCATAAGAAATTATGGTAGCTGGAATACTTTAACCTCATTACCATGTTAAGAAGAAGAGTTCTTAAACATCATCATCCTTTTATTTTTTATACTGAACGTCGATATTTTACTCCACATTTTTTTATGAAGACTTAAAGAGCTAAAGAATGATATTTTTTTTTTCTGTGTAAAACTATATTTTTAAATAAAGTTTTAAATTTATGGAATATTAAAGCCGTTAGTTATTGTTTCCAGGTGTACTTTTAGTGATTTCCTATAACTGCAATTTTCCCTTTTTCATTTTCCAGCAAAATATTAGTTTACAACGTTTATTTTTCTCGCAGCATATGAGTGTGAATGTATCAAGTTATTGAAAATCCAATTATACAAACATAAATAGCTGTTAACCTTTTATTTTGCAGTAGAAAAATAGAAGTAGTAACAATTTAATCTCCGGTTAATAATTTCACTAAATAAAACTTAATTTTTCTTGACCTTAAATAACCCGTTGAACCATGATTTGAGTATTAAGTTAAACGGATTTGCTCTGCCCGTAAATTTTATAGTGTTGCCATACCTTTCGGTAAAGGCCATCATTACTGGCTGTTTATTTGGTATGTTTGGCGAGCGCTTTCGATGTATCAGTACTAATTAAAAAATAGCGGCTTGAAAATGATGTTCTCACATCAAAAGCGCTCGCCAAAAAAACGTTCCAAACAAACAGCCAGTGACAACGGTCTTTACCGAAAGGTGTGACACTAGTATTTTTGTAATTTTTTTATTTTAAAGGTCAGTTATACCTGAATTTAAGGAGGGATATTTTGCATTGGGGTTTTGTGGAGTTGTGTAAAGAATTTATTTTTATTTTGAAATATTAAAAAAAAAAAACGTAAAAAAGAAGCATTAATTTTTATTTTATTTAACATCTCTGTAAATAAATAATTTTTTCAAATTTATATATTTTTTTCATATTTATTTGTTATCCATGGAATAAGCATTTCTCACAGAGAAGTTTTTTCCAATCATAAATTCTTAGAAGCGTGAATAAATTGCTACATGTGTACTATTTAGTTTAAAATTTTTTTGGCGCCGACACAATTCTAATACGGCGCCGCACATTGGTTGAAGTTCATAGAAGAAGCGGCCAAAAATAGAAAAAGTTGCCGAAGGACAATGAAACTTGTGCCATTTTTGTTTGAATCAAGAAAAAATGGAAAAATCAAAATAATCCGCCCACTTTTACACCCACCTCCCATTTTAAACGAAATTTAAATTTCGATCTACGGCATTGTTTTTTGGCACATAGCCATTTTAAACACTCAGAATCATTTGTGTGAAATTTGTAAAAGTGGCATAACTCCCTTTATTTTTAATGCATCGACTCAATGTTCACAAAAAATAAATATTATAATTGTAGAATGAGCTCCTGAAAATATATACCTGATCCGCCCTCCTTAACGCCCATCTCTCATAGAAAAAAAACATTAAAAAAAAACATGATTAAGTTATTTTATTATAGTCTTTTAACAATTTTTAATATCATTATCGTACTCCAATTTTTTTATTTGAAGACAACAAAAGATTATGCATTACGTCTTCATTAGTGGCTACACCTCCAATTCTTTGCGAATGATGTAATTTATAGGCTCTATAATCTTCCTCAGACAGCATACGTGATGCAGATAATTAATTAAAATGTAAAAAGTACAAATGAAATCATTAAATAAGGGCCTTTAGATAGAGACAAACCTATTGCCAAAATAGCTCCTGCTATAATTTCGCTACCATTTAATAGAATCTTATGCATAGTTACTGGCTTGAATTACCAGCCATAGAGATCAACAAACAACTTGCCAATGTCCATGCAATATTTATGAAATTTGTTAATGTCGATCGCTGCATTGCAATTTATTGCAGCCAAAATAACTTCAAATCTATGTATTAACTCTTCTTTTATGACAATTACGTCTGCAGTTTTGGCTGGATTTTCGAAAAACCTTTTTGCCGTATTGCCATCGTTTGTTGTGCCCATAACTGGCTTCACTGCGTCCACATTTATGCCCAATGTCAACTTCAATCTCTTCTGAATTTCAGCTATTGATTAGTATTTACATTACATTGTGTGATCAATTTAAACAGTAAAAAATTAAGGCAACCACAACATGCATGAACGAACATTTATGTTTTGTTACTTTATCACTTTATATTTTTACTGTTTTTTTTTTTTTTTTTTTTTTTTTTTGGAAAGGATCAGCTGAATTTTATTTTAACTTTTAGCTGAGACTTGAAGCTGTACTTTTACATCTTTAGTTAAACAGCGCTCGACAGCGCTAAAAAGATGCATTCCACTGAAGTTGATGAACATTGAATTTTTGATGTTGTTTACATTTTGTTTTAAGAAATTTTTTACATGGCTTTTTTGTCAACTTTTTTTAATTTAAGTCTCATCTATGACAATTTTCATTTACGAAAATATACAACAAAGTCGAATAATAAGTTTACTGTGATTGAACTAAAAGACTGAAAATACGGTATATTTGCATGCCTTTTTATGAACTTCAAGCGTGTCTGTCCAAACAAATAATAACCATATCAGCCTAATTTTACGGAATCATAATACTCAGATATCTGACAACAAAATACCAAAAAAAAAAAAACTATCCGATTCGGCGAAGATGAAAAAAAATTAATTTCGGCCACTCTTCAACCAATGAGCGCCGTCTTTACAAATGTAAACCATCCTTTTCTTTCTGTTTTTTTAATCTAATTTGCTTGAAAATAAAATAAATAAATAATAGAATAAAAATAAATCTCCCTTAAGTATAAAAATACGTAACGTTTGCGAAAGCAAGTAACATATCTGATATTGATTTTGTCCAAGACAGATTTAAAAATCGACTAATGGTTTTTTTTATAAATTTTTATGAAAAATATTTAATTCCGATTTCTTAGTTTTAAGAAAAATAAGTCATTTCACGAAATATGTTAGAAGAGTATATAATTTTAATTAATTTACAGTTGCTGATTTCGTAACGCATTAAAAAAATATTTTTCTCTTTAAGCCTGGTACTCTGTTCAGTTTTTCATGCGGAATGCTGTCAAACTACAAATATAAACAATTTTTATGGAAAAGTCATGGCAAAATGTTGCAGAAGTAGAGCTCTGTTTTTACTGTAGAAAAAAACATATGAAATGTTTCTGACAACATTTTATCAAAGTTGTGAAATAAAGCAAGGAGGCATTTTTTCATGCGGAATTTTTAAAACAACAGCTGCTCAAATGAGTTTTGCTTACATTTCTAAAACAATGTAGTTTACGTGAAAACAAATAAACGTTAAATTTTCTCAAATCGCGAAATAGACACCACATTTTAAATGTTAAATTTTTCTCATAAAATATTTAATGTTGCTCAACAGAGTACCAGGCTTAAAACAATTGCTGATTTTGTAACGCATTAAAAATTTTTTTTTCTTCTAATGTAATTCTCTGGGGATCAATATTAAACTGAAACAGGTTACTACTGGCTCTATGGCACCATTGAGGAATTTTTTTTTTAATTTTTCGATAATATTCAAAATACCCTGATTTAATTTTTTAGGTCATTAAAAATAATTTTGTATTATTTTAGTATCTTATTCACTTTAAATATTATTTTCTGAATCGTTTTTGTTTTTTCTCATTGTTTCTATTTAATGTCATTTTTATCGTATTAAACTCGTTCTACGAGTATGAGTCATTTTTATTTGGTTTTAGTCATTAAAAAACCTTGATCTTGAACGTGACTATTTAAAAATAAAGTTTACGCTGGTTTAATTATATTTAAGCTGACTTGAAATGAAAAAACATAAAATTTGTGTTTACACAGAGTAAAGTTTCTGATAAAGAAGAGAGCGGAGAAAGAAATAAACCAGAATTGGGTTTTGTGTTTCATTCGCAATTTTTCCTAACAAAACAGAATTTTTATCAATTAAAAACTTTCTTAATGGGTGTTAAGTGTTAAGCGTCAACCAAAAAAAAAAAAAAAATTAATATTGATATGAATATTCCTCGTATTTTTCTTTAATAAATTAAGTGGACTGACAAGCGCATGTTTTCAGATTGCAAAACACAAAATTTTTTTGAGCAAGTTCTTCAAGATTTTTGCCTTAAAGTTTAATTGCAGAAAGTTGCATCAGTTCGTCTCTGCTTTGAAGTCGTCATATTTCCAGCGAATACGATTTACAGGCACCTATTTTGCCATTCGTATTTAAACAAGTTTTTTGTTTTGGACAACTTGCGTCTACTTGGTTAAATATTCTACCATTTTAGCCCTTCCCTACCTCCATTTTTTTAATATTTTAAGCAAATATTTAAATTTTTTGTTACTCTTTTAAGTTAAAAAAAAAACGTGCCGCTCAATATAAAGAAAATATGATTAATAAACAAAACAATGACAAAGTAGGCTAGAAAAATATTGTTTAATTATTATAAAACATTTGTTAACAATCAACTTAATTAATTGTCTTTGTAGTAACGATTCTGACTCAAGTGTCGTCTTAGTCTGTCCGTAAAAAAAAACACTGTAAAATATTTTATTTTATTAATTTAATCTCAATTTGTTCGCTTTAATTTTAATGTTTTGAAATTAAATTAAATCGATTTTTTTCTGAAAATCAATTTGTTTAACAGGTAAAATAAAATGGAATAAATTTTTTGTCGTTGCACGCTTAATCACACTCAATCTTTGTGTCGTTGTATTAAAGGCATTAAAACATATAAACAACAGCAGGCTACCGACCGCAATCTTTTAAAATTAAAATGAACAAAGCGATTATTTTGATGTCAATATGAGGGCGGATTGGATATTGAAGCCACCTAAGTAGAAAAACCATTTCGAAAACCATTTATTTCTCTTCTTCTAGTTTTCTTCTTCTTTCTTTCACTTAGCAAGACGATGTTCCAACTTTTTTAATACCATCTGATTAATACGATTTTGGGAACACCTCAAAATACGCGTTAGTTTCGGTAATCACTTTTTCGTTTGAGATGAATCTTTTTCGTGCGAACCAATTTTTCAAGTTTAGAAACAGGAAAAAGTCACTAGGGGCTAAACTTGGACTATAAGGTGGATGATCAACCAATTCGAATTGTATTTTACGTAATTTTAGCATCGTTTCTAATGTTGTGTAAACTGGTGCGTTGTCTTGAAGAAAGAGCACTTTTTTCTTCTTTAAATGCTGTCGTTTTTTTCTTGATTGCATCAATCAATTGATCCAATAATGCACGATAATACTTTCATGTGATTGTGGATCCTTTCTCAAGATAATCGATGAATAATATTCCGTGTGCATTTTAAAATACATTGGCCATAACCTTGCCAGCCGATTTCACTGTCTTCGCCTTCCACCAGCTTCCACACATTTTTTCGATTGATTTTTGGTTTCAGGTGTGTAGTGGTGTGGTGGAACCACGTTTCACCAACAGTTATTAATCGACGCCAAGAATCAACAGGATTACGCTTTATAATGTCCAAACACCGCTGTGAAGTGGTCTCTCGAACTCGTTTTTGTTCGACACTGAGCAAACGCGGCACCCATCATGCCGATAGCTTTTTCATATGCAAATTTTCATGCAAAATGTTGAACACACGTTCCAATGATTTGTTTACCATTTCAACAATCTCACGTAACTTGACTCGGCGATCTTTCATAACGATATCGGTGATTTTCTTGATATTTTCTTCAGTAACCACCTCTCTTCGCCTTCCTTATTACGATATTGTTGCAGTGCTTGTTCGGCCGTGTTTAAATTCAGCAATCCAATATTTTACCCTATAATCTGACGGGGCAGATTCACTGTAATGTTTATCGAGCTTTTCTTTTGTCTCCTTCGCCGTTTTTTCTTACAAATAATAATAATGATGTTTAATCACTGCACGAAACTCACTTTTTTCCCATTTTTCAAGAAACACAAAAGTTTTTTACTTGAAACGACTGCAACACAAATTAACTAATCGAAGAATTTGGGTGAAATTTTAACAGCTGACGTTTGACAGATCGCAATTTCTAAAAAGAAGAAGAGTTTTTGCGTTGTGCTGCCATCTAGCGCTAAGTAGCTTCACTATCAATCCGCTCTCGTACTACTAAACGATCACCGTTGCTGCTATTGCCAACTAAGAAATGTTAAATAATTAAAATCCTAAGAATTTGAATTTCATTAATTTCATTTTTCACCAGTTTTATATCTAGACTTTTTGGCTTTAAAATCAACAATTTTCTGTTCACTTAACATGCGCTTTAATTTATTTCAGATGTCATCTTCATCACGATTTTACGCCTTCTACCACAAAGTTATCAAAAAACTACATTTATTATTTTTTAATAAAGACCAAGAAATTTAGAATTTTATTTTATTTGGGGTGTTTATGCTTATTTGCCCCCATTTGCAGAATTATCAACAAACATGCAACATAAAAGTATGTAAAGTAAAAAAAAAAAAAATAAAGTTGACCTCATTGCACTGGCTGTTTGCCATTTGTTTATAGAAACGAGGTTTCTAAGGTTACTCAAAGGCAGTGTATGTTACCGCCAATAGAAATTTTCAAGTAAATAAATAAATTAAAAATATGAATTCTTACAAAAGGCAGTTTTAAGTTAATTTGAAAGGAAATTACTTTTTTGTTTTACTTCTCAATTTCCAAAAAAAAAAAAAAAATAGATTTTTATGAAAAAGAAGCAGAGAAAAAAAGGTTGGGTTATGGTCACAAGAACCATATAATGATCTCTGTACGATGAATAAATTATACCTTATGATTATATTATACGTTATGATAAGCATGCTTTTCCTAACATTAGACCAATAAATGATTATGACATGATTGGTTTGAACTAAATAGTTTTGCTGAAATTCTAACCACAACCAAAATTTTAAGACTAACCTCAAAGAATATAGTATTCACATGCAAACTATATTATTAATAAGCATTATATGTTTAGTTTATTTCTATGCAATCAAAGAATAATTAATAATGAACGACTTTCGTATGGTTTTAAAAATATTTAAATTTCTTTTTTGAAAAACATTTAAGGGTGGTGTTTTTGGAGAAACCTTTAAATTACTTAAAAACGTAACGTAACGTAACACTACTAGAAGTCTTCTCCCATAATTTTTTTTCTATCCACCTTAATTTTATTAAAATATCGTTTGGAAACTTTTATATTAGAGATTTTTTTATTAACATTGGTTATGTTAAGTGATTAACACAGCTCTGTTATCGTAACAGAATGTGGCAAGGGTTTTAAATTTTAAAATTTAACTTTGCACACATCGGAAACTCTTATATTAAATTTTTAATATTAACATTGGTTATGTAAAGTGTTTAACATAGCTCTGTTATCGTAACAGGTTGAGGCTAAGGTTATAAATTTTAAAACTTAAACTCACACACACATGCTATGTTATAACATGTTTATACTTTAAACATAATTATGGTCGTATTTTATAAAGTTGTTATAATGTTAAACAACATAATGTTTGCAATAACAGCAATATTTTTTATAATTAATTACAATATAATTTGACCACAAAAACATAATTTATTTATATTATGATGCACTTAGATTATGGTTACTTCATATATAAATTCATTATTTAAAAAAAAAAAACAACAAAAAATGTCTGCTTAATTTTCTTTGCAATGCAATTAGTTATTGCAACATTCTCTTGATGGTATTGAGCTAAAAAATACAACCATAAAAAACAATAAGACAAAAATTAGAAAACAAAGCTGCCAGATCTTTTCATTTTACAACTAACTAGACGTTTTAACTCGTCTATAAATAGCAAACGCAGTTGCTTGCGGTATGACAGTACTTAGCAAAAAATTATAATTTTTATAATTGTAAGGTGAGAGTTGTTAAGTAAATAAAGTGGCATAAGGTTTACTTCGTATTATTTCTTTTTGCACTAAAAAGAACACAACGTGTTAATAAAATTTTAAAACTGATGCGCAAAGGAACGGAGATCTTCGTATTTGGCTTCAACTCCTACTTTTTACGTAAACTTTAAACCCTCAAAATTAAATTATAATAATATTTCTTTGGAAAGCTTGTAAGTGCAGGAATGTGATATTATTTTCAAGGATTATTTTTTAAAGTTTAGGAATCTCTGCTGCTAAATATGAAGCAAATAAATTTTTTAATAAATACAAACATGTGCACAATGAATAAAACATGTTTTCTACCACAAAATCGTTTAACTTAAAATAGTCATGGGTATATGAAAATTCTCCACAAGTGTTTCCAATTGCACTAGCATGAGGGAGGGCAATTAATAAAAATATGACAAGCGAAAAGTTAAACAAATTTATAAATACACTCAAAGCAGTTTCTGCGAAATTTAAACATCCTTCAGAATTACAACATAAAAGAAATTATAGAAAAAAACTTTTATGACAAGAAAATTTTAAAAATTTTGTTACTTTAACGTTTTTAAGACAGACCAAAATGTACAGTGGTCGTCTTGTTAAGCCATTTGTTCAAAATCTATTGTTAGAAAAAATTTTGCACTTTAACATGCTGCGATTAACATCGTAATTGGTTTTTACAAACAATTATAGTTTCAAAAGACCAGGTGGGGCTCTTATTTCTCTAACACGAGTTCTTGTCCTAAATTTATTTATGTGTGTGAAGTTAAATTTTAAAATTTATAACGATAACAGAGCTTTGTTAATCACTTAACATAACCACTGTTAAGCAGTTAACATAACCAATGTTAATATTAAAAATTTAATACAAGAGTTTCCGGACGATATTTAAATATAATTTAAAGTGGATAGAAAAAAAATAAAGTAAAACACTTCTTGTAGTGTCTTTATTAAACTCTAATAGTCAAATATATTAACATTTTGCTTTTTAAGAAATTATAGAGGTTTTTCCAAAGTCACAACTTTTGAAATTTTAAAAACGACTTTGGTCTAGATTTCGTTTAAAATAAGTCATGTTCGAGATTAAATTTTTTATCGATTAAATAAATTTTAAATTAAAATAAGTAAATTTTAAATTTATCGCATGCTACATTTTTTAAAAAACGTTTTTCACTTGACGTATTTATCTTCACACATTAAAATTTTTTTTAAATTGCCTTATTTACAAAGAGCCGATGATATTTTTGTCATCTCAATATTGATTGAAGTTACATTACCAAACAAGATTTACATATATGGTGAAGGGTATATAAGATCCGGATAACCGAATATAGTACTCTTTTTTTTTTTTTTTTTGTTAAAATCCTTAAAATATCCCTTTCAAATTTATAGTATTTTAGGAATGAAATTAAGTTTTATCCAAAAGAAAAGCCGTGTAAATGTTACCAACATAATAACCAGTTTATGTTACTTAATACAACTGTAGCGATCAAAAGCCATAAAATGCAACCCCTAATACGTTCAACATACACACAACATTAATTCTTTGAAGTACTAAAAAAAAACATTTCTAAAGCCATATTAAACTTCTGCTAAAAACTTTTGTTCGTTTGCTTTTGATTCTACAGTAGAAAAAAAAAATAATTTTAAAATATAAAAAAATTAGGTCAACTGTGCAACTAAAAATTATTATTGTTGTTATTGTAAAACTTGTTGTTGAAATAATGAGTACAAACGTGACAATTTAGCAAACACAAAAGTATGAAAGTGAAAAAAGAACAACCATAAAGTCCTTTGGCCGCATGCCAAATTGTACCAAGGACTTTCGTACACAAGACAATAAACAGCCAGACTTTGTAAAACAGTCTATGGCTGAAAAAAAAAAAAATTCCTAAGTGGGTTAAAAGTTCAGAGTTGAAAAGTTTTTGCCAAGAAATTTAAAAAAATATTATTTTTAGTATAAAAGAAAAAGACTCTAGTTTTTATTTTTTGTCTGATACCATTATAAAATTAAAACATTAACTTCACAAAAAAAGTTAAAAAAAATAGTTTTTAACAAATTTGTTTAGCGTGAGGTTTTTTTGTTTTTTTTTTTTTAATTTTAATCACTCAAATAACATTTACTTAAATTTACAAAGTTAATTTTCTATTTTCTTTATTTCTTTGCCATTTGTACCATTTGCATTTGCGAAGATACAATGAATTTTAAAGATATAATTACAAGCTGTTTGTATGTATGAACGAGCAAGCATTTGCAAACATTTGAAACAGATTTGAATGGAAGTGCAACAATATTTGCATACCAAGTTGCGAGTCGCTCTATTTGTTTTGAGAAAATTTATAAAAAGTCTTGACTCTTTAAGTTTTGGTTTCCTTTTTGAATAACAAACACATGTAAGTACACTCTACTAAAGGGTTGATAGGCATTCAAGCCATAAGGCATAATTTGTTACAACAAAATATTAAAAAAAAAAATTTAATTCAATTTTGATCAAATCTATTTCTCTTTAATTTTTTAATAATCAAATCCCTTTTAAAGCAACGAATTATTAAAATACTCTATTCTTGACTATTTTCAAATTTCGAATAGCACAACTAAAGCATGTAAACGAGAAAGTTTTTACAATTTGAGTTGTGATTATTGCGATCAAAGGAAGCAATAAAAAATGCAATTAGATTAAAATATAAAATTAAAAAAAATAGAGAAAAAAAAATATTTTGGATATTTTTTAAGGCTTTGATTTTATAGATGACGAAAAGTACATAAAAGAAAATTAAAAAAAAAAAAATTCAGGGCCCTAATTTTATTCAGCACTTGCGAAGAGAGGTGGAAAGGAAATATCTCAACACTGAAAAGTTTCTAATAAAAAAACGCTTATTTATAAACTGACATTTTACAGCCCTATTGGGCAGCATGGAAGTCTTTATAATCAGGTATTTGGCGAAATTTATATATCCCAATTTCATGGTGCATTAAGCAGTCTCTAAACCACTATTTACAATGTGTTTTACCAACCTTTCTCTATTTTATCGTAATAATATCTAGTCTTTTCCAGATATTTTCAAAAATGTCTTTGAACAAAATCAGATTTTTTCAAGTTCTAAAATTATTTCATGGCTACATGGCTCATGGGACCACTTACCTTGAACCACCATTTGTTTATGATATATAATATCAGGTCCATTTCAGTCTTTCCATTAACCTCTATTATCGCGCTAAATACACTTTAGTGCAGTGTCCACATATCGCGCATAATTTTAACCGGGTTGAAAATTCCTTGCTTTGCCTTTTAATTTATGAAGGTTAAAATTCTAATGACTGTAAAGTGATTAAAATTCTGTTAACTGCAAAATGAGCTACGTAAAAAATTTGGTTTAAGACTCAGCTTAAATAACATTAATGCTTCGAAAAGCACTCAATGTTGCTAAAACTTAATAGATTCGGATTTAAAAAAAAAATCTGCCTGAAATGATGCCCAAAACCTGATGAGGAAAAAACACACATTTGGGCTTCCTCTTCTAAAATTTTAATAATTACAACTGGATTTGAAAACCTTGGAATAAATGTTCTTAGTTTGTAAAGCTAAATTTGCTATTTAATTGTTAAATAACTAAAAAATTAAAACAAAATACAGGTAAAAAAATAAATTAAAAACACAACTCTTATTTTCTTAATTTAATTCTTAAATAAATTTTTTATTTTAATTTTGCGACTGTCTTGTATGTGTGTGAAGTTAAATTTTAAAATTTATAACCCTAGCCACATTCTGTTACGATAACAGAGCTCTGTTAATTAGTTAACATAACCAATGTTAATATTAATAATTTAATACAAGAGTTTCCGATGTGTGTGAAGTTAAATTTTAAAATTTAAACTCTTGCCACATTCTGTTACGATAACAGAGCTCTGTTAATCACTTAACATAACCAATGTTAATATAAAAAATCTAATAAAAGAGTTTCTGGACGATTCTTAATAAGATTAAAGTGAATAGAAAAAAAATTATTGGAGAAAACTTCTAGTAGTGTCTTTATTAGGCTCCAATAGTCAGATATATTAACATTATATTTTTGAAGAAATTATAGAGGTTTTTCTTAAAAAACATAATGTTAATATATTTGACTATTGGGGTTTAATAAAGGCATTAATTCACTAATTAACTAAATAATTTTTTTTATCCACTTTAATTTTATTTAAAAATTGTCCGGTAACTCTGTTATGTTAACTGATAAACATAGCTATGTTATTGTAACAGAATGTGGCTCGGGTTATAAATTTTAAAATTTAACTTCACATACAGCTGTCTTGTAGTGATATAAAAATTCGTTAATGCTGCTTAACTTAATTGTTTACGTTAAATTTCTTATATCTCATGGTTTCATTTTGTTTATTATTTATTTTACTTGAAGGTACTTTGTAGTGAAAGGTAAATACAAAGAGATAAAAAAAAACTTAACAAATAATTTTTTTTTATCTTTCCTCTTTTATTTTTGTTAGACAAAAGAAAAGAAAAACCAAATTAAAATTAATACAAAATGAAAAAAAAAATATATATATAAAAGAGAAAAAAAGTTCATTGACCATTAAAAACATTTTGAATTAAAAAAAATTGAATTTATTTAAATCAGGAGAACTTAACTAAATTGAAAATATAAATAGAGCTGTTTTAAGTTTAAAAAATTAAGAATCAGTTTTATTTTTAAGAAGAAAAAGTTAGTTTCTGAAAAATGTTACCCTTTCCAATGAAAGGTTTGCCAAAATTGATATAAAATTAATTAAATGGATTAAAAATTCGTTTAAAAGTAAATATTGCTTTTTAAAATAGCAAAGAGAAGCTAAAAGAAACGTTAAGTAAAACTTATTTTTATATAATTCAAAATTTGTTATCTTAAATCGCAAATAAAGGAAAACAACAGTTATAAATATTTCAATATTTAAAATAAACGAATTAAACCAATTAATTATTGTTAAGAGAGTAAATTTACGAAAACAAGCCTGCCAGATTTCTCCATTACAGCAGAATGTAAACGTTTTTAATCGCCTTAAAATATAATTGGCAGTTGCGAGCAGTATACCCAGATAAAGGGATTTCTTCTCCAATTGGGGATTGCAACATAAGTTTGGGTACAGAAATTCGTGGGGAGGGATTTGGGAATTATTAATTCTTAGGTTTTTTTATTAGTAGCACTTGCTTGGTCTATTGGCATTGATTTTTATATTTTGATTTTTTTGTTACCTGTAGACTGAAAGGTTTAATGCAACTACATACAAAAGCCAGTGGAACAAAATTGCACATGTTTATTGGCATAAGTACTAAAAATTCAATTTTTGGCAAAGATATTGCTGGAAATTGTTTTTTTCGTGTGTTGTTGTACAAAGAATATTTTTGTACATGAACACTACGAAAACCAAACTGAGGAATAAGTTACCGCATGAATTGTTGGAGTCACTGATAAGAATAAAATGTGCTATTATAAGTTCGAAGTTCCTGAAGCAATGATAGAAAGTGTTAAATCTGGAAATATGTACAAACGAATTGAAGAATCTCACGACGTGTTTGACGATCTTAAAATCTTAAATTTTTGACGTGATAACAACAGGTACGAAATAATTCACGTTTATTATTAAAACACAAAATATTTTCTCAATTTTTAATTCTATTTCAGAAAAACCATTATGAAAAGCGAATTCCTTAAAGTATTAAATTCGGATTAACGTATTTGTCGGTTGATGTATTTTAATTTTTCTTTATTTATTTATTTATATGTAAATCGAGAAGATGTGTATGTATTTATGTATATAGACTTGTTGTATACAAACATATCGTCAGCTAAAATGAAAACTCATGTCACTAACAAAATATATAAAATTTGTTCTTCTATTGAATTTAATTCTTTAAGCGTGGTTCTCTGTTTGAATTTGTCAACATTGTTGAGCAACATTGATTATTGCATATGAAACATTTGACATTAAAAATGTGGTGTCTATCTCACATTTTAGAAATGTAAGAAAAATACAAATGATCAGCTGTTGTTTGAAAAATCCCCCATGAAATAATGCCTCCTTGCTTTAGTTCACAACTTTGATAATATGTTGCCAGAAACATTTCATATGTTTTTCTACAGTAAAAACAGAGTACAACTTCTGCAACATTTTCTCATTACTTTCTCATACAAATTTTTTATGTTTTATAAAAAGATGAACAGAGTACCAGGTTTTAGGCTTGAAAAAAAATAGACAACGAGCTAGTGGCGCCAACACTACAATTTCGAATAAAATAGGCGTTTTTATTGCTTTTGCGTATGCAACATTGTTTGATGTTTTTTTACAATTCCGTACGATATAAATGCATCTCATATCATTTTGCAGTTGAAGAAACATGTTGCCAGAAACATTTAGGTTTTAGTAAACATGAAGCCAAATCAACAGAATACAACTTGAGCAACGTTTTTTTTATGACTTTATCATACAAGTTTTTTTTTGTAGTTTGGCAGCATTTCGCATGAGAAGCTGAACAACAGAGTACCAGGCTTTGGACAAAAATGTATATCTCTGCAATAAAAAAAACTATTTAAAGTTTTTGGTAAGTTACACAAGTTTTCATTTTAGCTTACGATATATTTTTTAATTTTGGATGCACAATTTTTAAATTGCAAAAATAATTAAAAATATATAGTTTATTTCTGTATAATAAAGGACTCTTGTATAACTCAGTTTAAAATATTACGATTTCTGACATTTTTTTATGTGTGAATACGTAAATAAATTATTAAAAAGTTTTTTTTTTTGTATAAAAATGAGTATTTTAAATTGTTTCTTTTTGGGTCAACATTGGAGATTTTTGTTTAGAAATGGATATTTTTAAGGACATAATTTTTCAAATCAATAACAACAGCAAACATTTTTCTGACAACACTGAGCATTATAACTCCCAATAACGAAAAGTAACCCCAAAAAAATAAACTTAAATTAACGGTCTTTCCATAGGTGCAGCAGTTTGAATTATATGGCCCCATCTTTTGAAGCGTTGCACTCAAACACTTGAAACAAGTAAAATTCTTTATAATTAAACACTAAAGGGTGTCTCCATAGATGATGAGATTTGAATTATATGGCCTTACCTTTTGAATCGTAAATTTTATTTCATTTTCGATGATCATTTCACGAATTGTAATTATTCTTTTGCAGTTGGCTGCCGTTACTGCTCTAATTTAGATTTTTAATTAAGTTTTTCGCCAGCTGATGCAAATTTTATTAGACCGCCTCCTACCTTTAACAACCTACGAAACAATTTAAAAGAAAATAAACCTTTTAAAAGAAAATAAACTCTTAACAGAGTAAAAATTATTAACTTCCCTCAGAAGTTCTGATTATCAAAGCTTTCTTTACAAGAAAACCTCTTGATTTCATACAAAGCTGCACCCAGATAACAAAACGCAAAAAAAACTCAAATTGGATACAAATTTTATCACAAGAAAAAATCACTTAATTTGAATAGTTTTCCCTTAAAGCTTTTATCATGATTTAAATCCAGATTTTTATATATGAATTTACTAAAGAGGTGTTGGTTGTATTCTTTACCGCAAGTTTTAAAATGTTTTTTTTTTCTTTTATTTGTTTTATTTTTAAATTAATTTTTGTAGGTAGATTTTGTTTTATTGCAGTCAACTTTATCCAACAGGAAACCACATCCGCATAAAAATCAAAACTTTTTTTCAAATTAAACTTTTTTGTTGTTGTTATTTATTTGTTAGTTCCTCTAGTGCAATTGAGATTTTAACTTAACGCTAGACGGACGCCTCTTTGTTTAGTTTAAAATTATAATGCCAACGTGGGCTTCAATAAAAAAAGTCTAACATGAACAAGCGTATCGCAGAAATTGTTTTAATTCTGCATATAATTCTTTTTCAGTGCAAAATATTCAACAACCCTAAAATCGTTTGATAAGAAAAAATTGCTGCATAAAATTTCGTTTAATTTAAAAATAATGACACAACTTATGATATTTTTTCTTTTTTTATTTAAAAATAAAACTTTAACACCTTAAAGCTGTTTCAAGTAAGCAGTTTGTAAAAGCTTTAAAGGCTTTCAATAACTTTAAAAAAAATTAGCTTTAAAGATTTGTAATTAATTATTTTTTTTATCATTTCAGGAACTTTTCAAGCTGACTTCAAGAAAACAATTTTTTTTATTATTTTTTTTTTATTTGACACTTAATGGGAAACTTTTTGTATTGACTATTTTTATCTCTAATTATTTCTTTTTCTTTATGTGAAAATCTTTTTTTTTTTTTTGTCCAAAAACTATTTTCAATGTGTTGATCTCATTTCAACATTTTTAACTTAATTTTATTTCTTTCTTTTTCTACTTTTTTGCAAACTTAAGCAAATAAACAGGGCATCTCTTATCTCTATTAATTTTAAATGTTTGTGTAAATAATATTTCATAGTTTTTTCTCCTTTTTTTGTTTTTGTTTTTCCTAAAAAAATATTTCACACGCTTTAATTTGTTAAACAAAAACCACGCCACACAATTTTCAAGCTTAAAAATTAAAAAAAAAAACGAAAAATGATGAAAACTATAGAATGGATAGTACGGGCAGCCATGTAAGCTGTTATGGATTTTTTATTAAAACAAAAACAAACAAAAATACTTAAAATTCTGATACAAGAGGCCCAAATAAAAAACATTTCCTTTTTTTCTGCTAGAAATAATTACTTTAACTTCAAATTAATAAAATAAAATTAATTAATGAAACAGAAAATTTGGAAAAAATATATAAAAAAAAATTTAACGTAAATAAATCGTAAATTATTTTTAGAGCTGCTAAAAAGATTTTAATGTGATCGTTAATTAAAATTAAGGCAATTTTTAATAAAATACTTCAATTTTTTGTTTTGTTAATAAGGCTAAAAAAATAAAAATAATGGAAACATTCATTAAAATAAAAAAAATTATAAGTGAATTCAAATTTACTTTTTTTTAATAAAGAAAAATTTTTAAAAATTAAATTAAAAAATCAACCTAAGCCAAAAAAAGTAAAATTTTAATTTCTTTAAAATATTCCATAGTTCAATCCCTGATTGGAAAAAAAATTAAAAATATAATAGTTAAAATTTCCATTCCATTGCCACAACAAGTGTTATATTTTAAACTTTTTTTCTTATTATTTTTTTTAACTAAATCAGTGTAACAAATAAATAATCTTAATTATATTAAAATCCAAGTTAAAAGTATTATATTGAAACTGCAAAACTTAGCCGACATTCTGGTATTTGAAATTTAAGGAAACCCTCAAATTTAATTTGAATAGTTTGTGTTTGCGGTTCAATAGGTGTGATTCCCCGAGATTGAAGGGTTTGGATACAGTAACAAAATCTCTCAAAGAACTCATTGGATATAAGATTATTGCACTAAGTCAATTTTCTGCATCTAATAAAAAATTTCTTAAATTAAATTTGAATAAACTGTGTTTACAGTTGAACAGCTCTGTATGTGTCCCTGATTTTCCCATAGGTTCGCATATCCGAAATCGAAGGGTTCTGTCGCTGTAACTGTATTTTTTAGAAAAGTCCGGATGTACTAATTTTATCGCATGCTACATTTAAAAAAGTAATTAACTTGATGTATAAATCTTCACACACATTTTTAAAAAAGTTTAGTTTTCAAAAGGAAACAGGTAATTAATTTTTTAAAAAAATTATCGCATGCTACATATAAAAAAAATAATTAATTTAATGTATTTATCCTCACGCACATTTTTAAAAAAAGTTCAGTCTTCACATGGAAACAGGTATTTAGTATTCAAAAAAAAAAATATCGCATGCTACATTAAAAAAAAATAATTTAATTGATGTATTTATCTTCACGCACATTTTTAAAAAAAGTTCAGTTTTCACAGAGAAACAGGTACTTAACACGTTCCCGGACGTAAATGCTATAGCATTCATTTTCATACGGATCCAAAATGACGTGAATGCTATAGCATTCAAATTTTAAAATCAATTTTTTTTTATTTATTTTATCTTTACTCCGTATATTTACATATTACCCTAAGCCGACTGCATTGAAAAATATCCATTTCATCGTGGATTCTATAACGGTTTAAATACGATGTTCTAGCTTCAAAAATAGTTGCGTGTATATTTTTGCAGCTCCCTGAAATCTTTAGCGTCCGCGAACGTGTCAATATTCAAAAATAAATTTTATCGTGTGGTACATTTAAAAGAAAAAAGTAATTCAGTTGATGTATTTATCTTCGCACACATTTTTAAAAAAGTGCAGTACTTAATATTCAAAGAAAAAATTTTTATCGCATGCTAGTTTTATCCACAACATGTTTTTCTAACTGTGTTAATGTGTGTAAACACATAGACTGTTAGTTTTAACCTGCTATTGCGATTGCATATTCCTTTGTAGTATAAGAGGAACCGCAGGTGCGGACCTATGGCACAACACTTGCTCGAGAGAACAGTAGTATAACGCTACGTCCGCTGAATTATGCCTAAATCTGGTAAAATATTGAATGACAAATAATAGTTACGCAAATATAGGACGTATTAGACAGAAAAAAGTAAAAAAGGGATCGAGGAATTGACGAAATAAATTAATTGATTATCAGAGACAATCAGTATTTTTTACACATGTTACAGTTATCTGTCATTTGTTTCTATTTAGAGATGGAACCGTGACTAAATTTTCACAAACGACCATGCACACTTAGGATATAAATAATACTAATGCACGACCTTGCTTCTTTCTGCATGTACGCTCACTTGAATACAATTAAAAATCAACCACGATTACAAACACTTATTGCCACTGGATACTGAAGGAAAAATAAAAATTTGAAATACCAAAATCCAAATCCAAATATTTTAAACAGAGTTGTTTACAATTTTCTAATTCTTTTGCAGAAATTTGAAATAATTTTATTCAATCACGAAATAATCACGCAAAAATTCTGCCCATGCACGCTTAAGCATTCTATGTAGTCGCCAAACTATTGGGACACCCTATGATATAAAGTTTTACCTTTCTACTTGTTGCTATAACGAAAATTTTACATGTCTGCCTATGACAGTTAAAATAAAAAATATCAATATTATTATAAATATCACATCACTTTTGGAACATCATTTAATTTTTGGTATTTTTTGTTATGGCGACTATAGTAATAAACCAATCTTCCGGCAGCCGGATAGAGGTAAAAGGATGACATATTAACACTTTTTGTAAGAAAACCTAAAAAGTTAAATAGCCTGCTTTTTTACAATTTTTTTTTTGTATTTAACGTCATTTGAGAATTTAGAGCTCGATTTTATTTTTAAGCAACCTTAATGAACATATTTTTCTGAAAAGCCTTGAAAAAAACCTTCGTTTCGGTGTGCCTTACCGAACTTAAAGCAAAGCATTAAGATCCTTTGCGTTCTTAGAAATAATTTTAAGTTAAAAACAAGTAAGGGAGCTATATTCTACTATGCCTACTAAGCTTAGTGAAATAACTCCAATCTAAGAAAAAAAATATTTAGGTGACAAAGAATTAAGAAATAATAAAAAAATATTTTAAAAATTTTAGCATTTTCTAAAAGTTCTCTTCAAAAGGTTTCAAATGATACCCTCATAGAGGTTTAAAAAAAGTATGGTGCAAAATCGTACTTTTCTATGAAAAGTTCAGATGCCCATAACTCGGAAAATATGAGCGAGCGCCAATATTTTCACTTGATATTTTTTTTTTCTTATTTTTTAATTCTCTATCGGCCCATATAATTTTTTGTTTGATTGGGGTTACTTCATTGTTCCAAATGACATGGAAAAATTACCGGCAGGCGTTTTGCAAACTGCCTCGAAGGACATGGACCGATCTTGTTGATTTTTTTCTACCTGTAGTGAAGGGTAAAATAAATGATTGGAATAATTTTGTTATTCATTTAGTTTTAGTAAAATAGTTTTCGAAAATAAAGAAGAATAAAAAATATTTATTTAAAAAAATTTTAATTTTTATTAAGATGATTTCGGTCACAAAACAAAAAAAAACCTAAATGTCAAAAATAAAAAAAAAAACAAAATAAAAATGAGAAAATATCTCATTAATGTTTTGTTAATATTACTTCGCTAATAAATTTATCATTCATTATTTATGCAGCCTTGTAACATTTTGGTGCCAATAAAACATTTTCTTTAATAAACAAAAAAAAAATATTGCGTTAATAATTTCAATTCGTATCCAATAAGTTAATGAGTGACCTTTAAGATTCATTTCAATCTGAATGATGTTGTGTAAAACAGAACAGAACAGCCCACTAAAAGAAAATTTTTGTATTTAAATTTCGTAACAAATTTTTATTTTGTTAATAATTTTATTTTTATACTTTTATTACAAAAAAACATAATTTTATTTAAAAAATTTTGTTTAATTAATCCGTGGAAAGCGGAAATCATTCTCGTTAAACAAATACTGATTCACAAATCGAAAAAAAAAATCAACTTGAAAATTTCGTCACTTTTTTGTTTTTCATTTCTTTTTTGTTTTTAATTAAAAACGTTTTTTGAAGACACAAGAACTGGGAAACAACATTTAAAAAACGAGACGAAAATAAACGGCAGTTGCCTGACTGCCACTGACATTATGAGTGGATTTTGGTGGCACTGACTGACTGAGTTTGCTGCAACACTTTTATTTAGTTTATTTTTTTTCTTTTTGCTCTTTTTTGCTCTTATTTAAAATAGAATCATTATTTTCATTACCTTAAGACATACATTTTTTTTTCGTTTAAACGAATGTATGAGAAGGCAGAAAAATTTAAAGTGAAGAAATACTACAGACGATGAATCATTTTTAGTGGCAAATAATTTGATTTTAATTAGATTTCAGTGTGACGAACAGAAGCCACCGTAAATAATAAAGAGTTTAAATGATGATGAAATCATTGAATGAACTTTTAACAACTTTTAAAGGTATTTTTGAGAAATCTATGTTTTTCTAAATAAATGTCCACACCCGATGCGCTTCGCTTCCTTCATTGTAATAAAATAAATTTTTGGAAAAGATATTTGCAATTATATTTTAATTTTATTATTTATAATTATTTTATTTTATGAGAAATTTTAACAGACTCCAATCTTAAGGAATCTCTATTTTATATTTTTCCGTGGGTTGTACCCTTCTCCATAATTATTCTGCAGTTTCCTGCTTATCTTCGTATTTAAAGTCACTTTCTAGATTTACGATAAAAAACCAACTTCAAAACAGATTTCATCTGTTCATGTCTGTAACAATTCCAAAGTATAGCCAAATATATTAAATTATTGGGACACCCTTTATTTTCCACATTCAAATTTTCTACTCGTTATAGCGGACTTAGCACTACAGCTCCTTATTAATTTTAACCATTTATATGTAACTGTTCAACACATAAAATTAAATTTATATAGGGACACCCTTTAATTACCACATTCAAATTTTATATTTGCTGTTGCAGCAGGTTTATTAATTAAGTTTCTTGTAAATTTCAACCGTCTCTGTAAAACTGTTTGAAAATATGGCCACATACATCAAACTACATGAATTATTGGAGAACCCTTTAATTTCAAAATCCAAATTTTATACTTGTTGCATAGCGTTTCCTGTAAATTTTAGCTGTCTGTTTGCAACGGTTTAAGAGTATGGCCACAAACATCAAATTATATTGACTGATGGAGCACCCTTTAATTTCAAAATTGTTATACTGGACTTAACAATACAGTGTATTTGTAAATTTCAACATTCTTTCTACGACAGTTCTACAGTTTGGCCACAAAAAACTAATTACATCAACTATAGGGGCACCCTTTAATTTCCAAATTGAAATTGGAAACTTAATGTTGTAGTAGACTTCGCACACAGGTTCTTTGCAAATTTCAACAATCTGTCTATAACGGTTCAACATTTTGCCGCATACATCAAATTAAATCCACTATTGTAACACCCTTTAATTTATAAATTCAAATATTTACACCTCTTACTATTCCAAATAAACTAGTGGAAATTCTATCTAATTTTTAAGTGTTTGTATATAACTGTTTAAAATATATCTCCACACAGGTCAAATTACATCAATTTTAAGAACACCCTTTAATTCCTAAATTCAAATTGTATACTTGATGTTATAGCAGACTCAGCTGCACAAGTTCCTCGTAAGTATCAGCTGCCTGTCTATAACGGTTTAAAAGCTAAGCCACATACATCAAATTAAATCAACTATTGGGACACCCTTTAATTAACAAAAATTAATTTTTTGTTGTAGCTGAGTTAGCAACACAGGTTTTTTGTAAATTTTAACCGTCTGTCTATAACAATTCAAGAGTGGAGACATATACAACAAACAAAATGAACTATAGGGGCACCCTTTAATATCCACATTGAAATTTTACACTTGCTGTTGTAGTAGTCTTAGCACTCAGGTTCTTTGCTAAATTTTAAACGTCTGTCTATAACAATTCAAGAGTAGAGACATATACAACAAATGAAATGAACTATTGGAGCACCCTTTAGTTTATAATTTTAAAAATTTATACTTGTTATTAAAATGCTAAATTTTCAAGCGTTTGCCGATAACGTTTTAAAATATAGGTAAATTTACGTCACCTATGGGGACACCCTTTATTTTTTAAAAATTATTTTTTATTAGTTTTTGCTATTGGAAGCTAAAGTGTTACTTAGTTTCTTTTTTAATTTGAGAGTGGCGAACTTTATGGTTCATAATACGCTTAAAAAACATGTTTGTTGTATGGTGACACCCTTTAATTTTTAAAATTATAAACTGTTTTTGAAACCAATCTGTAAGCAAAACCTTTCAAATAAGAAAAAATTTTCAAGATCGGTTGAGTTATGCAGGCACAAACATAAAAAAGCAACATTCAGACGAATTGATAACCTCCTCCTTTTTTTGAAGTCAGTAAAATAATTGTGAAGTTGTAAGGGTGAGGGGGGGGGGAGTGTATCTGCTCTTTTCTAATACCCATAGAATTTTCCTTAAAAACATTCTATATTTCTTTTACTTTTTCCTTAAAAACATTCTTTATTTTATTAGGTTTGCACTATTGTTGCTCTCCATATTGACGGGGGGAGGGGTGTTCCCCGTCGCTCATCTACTACATTACCGGGCTCTTGATAAAAAATCCGATTTATATTTTAAAGAGACTCTCTCTATTGAAGTTAGGCAGATGAAGGATGAACAATAATTAAATTATACGGGGGTACCCGTCTTCCCCTTCTACACCGAAAGGCTTCTATTTGAAAGAGTTTTAACCTTCATCAAACTTTGATTAGAGCATCTTACGGGTAACACTTATGGGTAACAAAAAATGTATTGGGGTATCGTTTCTCCCTCTTTGTTCAAAATCCAATGGCCCTATTTAACGATCGCTTTCAAATGACAAATTTCTGGAATATTTTTAATTTAAAATTCAAATCATTTAAGCTTTAAATTAATAGAAAAAAACAGCAAAAATATATTTCATTAAAAGAGGAATTTAATTTCAAATAGGCCTCTCGGCAATAGAACATTTTTGTTTCTATTGTTCCGTACTCGTACTTAAACGCAAAATTATTTCAGTACCGACTATATGCATCAGATCGTCATTAATTGTGTCTTTAAATAGCAAATTTTCACAACTTCTATCATAATGAACAATTATCAAGTTTTGCTCACTGTCACCATTACCGTCTTTGCTGTCTGGTTGGTTGGTTAGTAAATGACTGAAAGGTTTTATTTCAGCCAAATGAATGAAATTTAATTATTTCCCTCTTTGAAATACTTTTAAAACAATTAAAGTGCATAAATGCACTAAAAAGATTTTTGCAGCAAATGGTTTGGGATTCCTCAGTTAAAAGACAATTTGACAATAAAATAAGTTTGAAAAAGAATAAACGTTCATTATGAAAAGTAAAGTGATTTAAAACTTCAAATTGCAAAATGAAATAAAAAACAAGTTTTACAGACAACAGAGGCGTTCTAAAAAAAGTTGGAGGCGGCTTAAAATGAATAAAGTCAACAACAGAAATATTTAAATAGTTATAAACAATTTCAAATCATTTACTGGCAATAATCGGCAACAGGGTTGATAATCCGAAATAAAAAAATATTTGTACAATAATTGGCAGAGTCTGAACAAATATTTTCATATGCAGTTCGGCACGAAACATTCTTCATCTTTTTTGTTTTAAAAATTCAATTGTGAAATAATTTCTATTTTAAGAATTTCTATTGGCTTTTACGATCATCCAATTAACGATTTAGATTCAAATGTGAACGTAATCAAATAAACGTTTTATAAAAGTTAAATTTATTTCAAATTTTTTTATTTTATTTTTTTCTTTCAAAACATCTCAATGAAAAAAAATAGCAAAAAAATGAACATTCAAGAGACGTTACAGCATTAAATAAAAAGACAATAATGGGGTCATTAAGTTTTAGCCTTAATGATCTGTCTGTCCTCCCTCTTTCTTTTTAGTTATTGGAAATTTAATTACTTAAAATCCACTGATTGCAAAATACAAAACATTCTTACGACTCTTTAATGAGTTTCACTTATTAAGAAACTGTAAAATTAATTAAACAAAATTAAAAAATAATTTAAATTAACTTCTTTTCTTAAAAAAAATTTTTTTAATTTTTTTTCTAGAATTAATTTATTTTGAAAATAAAAAATTGTAGAAAAAAAATTAGTATAAAAAAAATTTTATAAAAAAAAATTTAATTAAAAAAAAATTTTTTTTTGAAATTGAAATTGAATTTAATTTTTTTTTTTTTTTTTTTGTTTTTTGTTTAGAGAAATTTAAATTTTTCTTACCTTTTTTTTACAAAATTTGTTTTCCACAACAAAATTAACTTTTTCTGCAGTAAAAAAATTTAAATCTAAATAAAATTTCTAATATTTTAGTAGACCAATTAAAATTTGTAATGGGTCTTGCTATTTGAACAGATTTGTATATTCTAACGGTTAATAAATACCGGTAAATGTCAATGCTGCTTTGACATTTGTGAAGTAAACAGACACAAAATAAACGTCAATAGGACAAAAATCGCTTGACTCAAGAATTGTTTTTTTTTTATAGAAGCAACACTCAGAAGATGACTCCTACACAGGCAGCACAGGGAGGATAGAAGATGCACATTCGATTTGAATATTTGCACATTGAAAGTGACAGGAAATACTTCTGCAAGAAGTTGATTCCATATAAAAACTGTTCAGCTAAAAAACGAATTTTCTTTGTGATGCGTAGTGCGACCAATCGACCGCAAAGAGATGTGCTCTTGATGAAGAACATGTTTAGCGTACGAAATTATGGTTTTCAGGAACACAAGACTCACTGATTTTATTAGAATACATTCCGCTGTAGTAGCAATGAAACAGTGAAACACATCCCACAATCGATGCTCCACTGAGTCAATAGAGCTGGGTACCCTACTTTCACCGATGAGCTTTTTCACTCTCTCCTGTAGCCGTCGAGTAACTCCAAAATAGTCTTTGAAGCATCGGTCCATACAAGAGATTTACAAGTCATGTTCAGCCTAAAAAAGGTGGCAAAGATAGTAAGAAGATCAAGTAACTGCTGCCCCGTTTATTGCGATTTTATTGCGTAAGAATTCATTAGTAGTGTTCGTGCAGCGTGAAATTTGTATTTAACGCCGGTCGTTCGACATCATCTGGCCAAACAACTCGGCATTTAGCTGCTCGTCTAGTAGAGTATGGGACAAATCGAAATGTTGTGACGTTTAGGTAGACCTGAAGCAGCTGTTCCGTTGAGAACAACGCGATTGTGGTTAAAAATGTCGCAGAGGAATTGGCCTGACGATGTGCCACACATTCAGCCATCATTTGGCAGTCTTTACAGAGAATTTTGATAAAAGATTTAAAGGTGTTTCCTAACAAAGTGCATCGGCTAAAGCCATCCTGAATTTCGAACACAAGGAAGAAAACTTTTAATTTAAAATCATTTTGAGAGACTGGACCCATTCCCGTCTCTGAGCATACATGAATAGGCAGAATTATTCCTTTTGGGGCACAAAAAATCCACGTGTAACATATAAAGAGCCCTTACACTTGCTTTAAGTTACTGTTTGGTGTTACGTTGGAGACCTTATCGGCCAATATTTTTACGAAAACACCGCGAGCGGCAAGCGGTACAGAGCTTTGCTCAACGTTATTCTCCTACTCAAGTAGCTGAATTGGAACTAGAGAACATGTGGTTCTAAGAACATGGATCATTGGCGCAAACTGCACGACTTTCAACCGTAATTCTAAGGGCTGCATTTCCGCGTCTCCTGACTTCTCTTTATTGGGTTTAATGAAGTCATTAGTTTATGTCAACAAGCGTCAGACTCTTGAAGTTCTCAAAGAGAATATCCATCAGCAATGTGGGAAACTGTAGCTGGAAGTTCTTGCAAGTGTAATGGAAAACGCCATGAATAAGGTCCGTATGGTCAACAGTTCCGGCGGCGGCCACTTGGCTGATATCATTTTTCCTTCATCATATAAAATTACATTTTTTGCAGAGGCAAAAATTTACACGTTTTTTTTTTCTTTCGGTTGATTGGATTCAGAGTTCCCAGACACTTTTTTAGTTGATTCCCTAAATTAGAAAAATTTATATACCCAAAATTCCTAGGAAACCAGTTTTTTATACCCAATAATCTGCCTTAAACTAAAACTATTTTAGTTCAAGCTTCACCAGATTTGGCTGTTTAAGAGATGTAGTCAAGCCTAAGTTTTTAGTTTGGGCCTAACAGGGTAGGCGTTCTGCCCTATTGCCTCAAAATTGGTATCTCAAAAAAAAAGGATGCGAACTTCCTATTTTCGATGAAATCACAATTTTAAATTTAATAAATTACAATACTGGTGTTGAGAAAATAATTTCAAAATTGTAACTGCCCGTTATCAAATCTGCAAAAAAAAACTTTTTTAAAACGTTTTAATTCTTTTGTTATTTGCGTTTTTAGGTTTTGTAAAAACGAGAACGTGATTTTTTGTTTCAATATCAAATAAAAATAAAAAACTTGCTAATCCAACGTATGATTAGTCATAACGAACGAAGTCTACGATTATTAAATTTCTGTTTGTTGAATTATAAGTTCATAGTTCTATTTTTATTTTTATTGCTATTTTATCAATTTATAAAAACATCTAATGCAAATATAAAAATTATTTATTGTGAGTTAAGAAAATGAAAACGATATTTAATGATGCGAAAGAGAGAAACAAAAGAAAAGTTAATAATTCTCAATGTGTTATCAATGAATGTTTTATTAACTGCGACATTTTGATCGAATTGCTTTTTTAGAATGAAATTATTTTATAATAAAGACTTTTGCTTTAGAAGTTGTTCAGCAGTTTTAAAAAATTAAAAAGAAAAAAACTTTTTAGTAATTTTTGGGTACAAATGGTTTTCTATAGCACTTTTCGCTGTAAATTTTTTTTAGCTTTTTAGCGATCGAAATTTAGATAGGACTGCAGCTGTGCCAGTTGTCCTGAAGCTTGAAATTGAGCACCAGCCCGAAAACCGACAATGTGACGGACACTTAAAGTACAAATGCCGGTCTTTTGAGGCTCGCATGGCATTTAGGGAAGCATTGTTATCTTTAAAGAATTCCAAATCTGGCTATAAAAATCTCACCAAGATCAGCCATTATGTAGTTGCTCAGGAATCAGTGTCTCGTGACAGAGAAAGCGGAGACTTCGCAAGAGATGTTGGGGGACTAATTCCTACTTTAACCTGACCTTACAGCTGCGACAATAAATACTAAGAGGAAACAGAAGTCGACATGCATGCGACCCTTTCAACTTCAATTTTTCGGTTGCATGCTCTGCCTTCCATCAGAAGGGAATCACGTTAAAGTAACTGACCACACTGTCTCCTACAGAACTGCAACAAACACAACTGTATTGTAACGAATACAATTACGCCTTCAAAAAGACCATTGCAATCAAAAGCGTTTAGGCACCAGTCTATATTTTCTATTATGACGTCAT
The DNA here is from genome assembly GCA_937654795.1 of Cistogaster globosa. Taxonomy (NCBI): domain Eukaryota; kingdom Metazoa; phylum Arthropoda; class Insecta; order Diptera; family Tachinidae; genus Cistogaster; species Cistogaster globosa. Next base: position 117,132,002 of record OW569406.1, on the reverse strand, counting down.
TCATATTGAGCTGCCAGTTAAACATTCTTTAAAAAGTTGTGGTTTGAGGCTGCTGTGGTCAAGGTGGTAAGCACGTTGACTACGAATCTGGTTGGCCAGGGTTCAACCCCTGCGACAGCCAAAAAATAAAATCTTTTTTCTGTTTAATGGTACAAATACATATTCAGAATTAACATTAAAACATGCAGCCTCTTCGTCAGTACTTCTTTATAGTATATTCGCCGGCGAAGTAAAATAACTAATAAATTGGCTATGCTTTCACCACCTGTTCTTTTCTCTCCTCTATCCACTTCCTAAAGAATGTAGCACGGTTACACACTAATTAACTAGGCATTGTTGCCTGAAGTGCTACTTCTCATTCAAAAAAAAAAAAAAGAAAAAAAAAATATAAAAAAATAGCTCAAATTGAGTAGTTTTAGATGGAATACATAAATTGCTAGAAAGCTAACGGTTTTAATGGGCAGTAATTGAAAGTCTTGAAACAAGCATGAATTGAACACGAGCCCGCAAAAAGGGGAAGAATGAATTCAAGAGTGGCCACCCTGCTTTTTTATTAACATGGGAACATTTAACGTTCGTAACATCGGGCCCTTTCTTTCCTACATAATTCCTAAAATGCTTAAAATTTAAATAAGCCCTGGAACTTTTTATGATGAAAAAATAAAAATGTTTGCATTTCGCAGGCCAAAGTACCTAAAAGCAGCTCTTGTGTAAAATTTTTATCAGTTTTTTGTTACACATTTGTTGACTGATAGTGATTGTTAACAAAATTCTTGGTATCAATCAATAAATAGCAACACGTCTAGCGGATAGATAAGATAAAATATATGATTTGCAAAAACAATAATAAAATAGAAAGTTGTTCTCATTTCAAAATCAATAAATGATTTCGCTTTGAAAGCATTTCAGTTTTTTTTTTGGGACTCTTAAAGTTGACGATAATCTACGGCTCAATAGCGGCTATAAAATATCATAGTAGCGTAAAAAAAAACTTTCTTGTGTTTAATTTCACCCTTTTTATGAGTTGCATTCGATTTTCGATCTTCGCTGGCTAACGAAAATCAAATATCAATTGTCAAATTCGTATTATGAGTTGGTAGCACTGTCGAAAATTTCGTTGCGCAACGAATTTTTACTCGAACACAATTTTACTTCGATGGTTTGTGTCAGTTTGAAAAATTTACTGAAAATGTTAGTATTTGTGAAATTTTTGTTTTTTTTTAACAAGTGGTGCTGCTGTAGGTTCAACCCCTGCGTCAACCAAAAAATAAAAATGTTTTTTTCTGTTTAATGGCACAAACACATAACCAGAATTAGCATTAAACCTGCAGCTATATCTTTCTATTTTCACCATCTGTCTTATCTCTCACCTATCCCTTTCCTAAAGAATGTAGAACGATTACGAAAATAACTAAATAAACATTGCCTAAGTGCTACTTCCTTTAAAAGAAAATTATTTTCATTATTTTAATTTAATGCAGGTGTAAGATTGTAAGTAGAAAACAACAATTGGAAAAGCTCGTTTCTCTAATGGAACAAAATCCACAGCTGTCAAAAGGAATATGAACAAAAGTTCAAGCGGCAAAAAAATTAAAAAAAAATATACAGAAGCTGAATCATCGAACCATAATTCCGTCGTAGTAATTTGAATTAATTATTATTTTTCGTTTATAAATTAGTAAAACAATATTTCTTTAGATTGACAGCTGATAAACATGCACTATTGTGAATAATCCAATTGAGTAAAATTCACAATAGCACAATTTTTATCGAATGTGCGCCATAATATCAAATGAAAATTCGTTCGATCAGCTCTTCCGATTACAATCGAAGATCAAAAGTTGCTCATAGTAGGTACCTTTATTATAGATTTCATAGCAAAATAGCCATACCCGCTATGTTTCGCTACCCCACTCGTCATAAAGTAAAAAAAATATTTGTATTCTTTTTTCGCTTTAAGCTTTATGAGTTCTCGTTAATACTTTGCAACTTTTATGGCGCAACTCTTGAGTTTGTAGGGGAGATAGAAAAGACGAATAGAAACGGGTTCCCTGTTCCATGTATTTGCAATTCTCTTTCGTTTTCTTATTCGTCTAAGCAATCAAGCTCGAAATTGCAGAAACGAAATTTGAATGTGTGGACACGAATGCAATTTGATAAGAGAATTAAAAAAAAAAATGCAGAAACAAAAATTGCATGTCTGGACGGGAACAGAGAAGCAAATTTAAGGACTATTGCTATCATACTCTTCTCCATGTATGCGAACTTAGCATAAGTTTGACATTATGAGTGACGAAACTATGTAGGCTCCCAACCAGCTTTCCTGGAAACCTGAACCAAATTTGAAGAGACTCACTATTAAAGTTTTGTTTTGGTACCCTACACCCAACTTCTATTCCGGCTTATTACACATTTAAACTTTAAAGAAAAGCTTACAAAATGTAAACCCATGTCCCCAGCCATTTCCTCACTCTTTCATCAAATACTTTTTATTCTCTTAGTAACCGGAATCTTACTAAGAGGCTCAAGGTTGTAGTTCCAAAGATTTAGGAAAATAATAATTACTATGTTTTGGGGGAGGGGAATTGCCGTTGCCTGCTTTCTACACCTCCAGACCTTTGATAGAAAATCCAATTTATTCTTCGACTAACCTTCACAAAACTAAGAGAGGCTCAGTTTTGCTTGAAAAACCCAGTGCTGTGTGCTTTCGCAGAGGCGCAAGGCTAAATGTGCTACCTTATCTGCAATTATGGATGATATAGATATTAAGAAATCGGAAGTTCTTGATATTCTTGGCATGAAGATTCAATACAATGTTCAGTGGAACAAGCAAATTTTTCCCAAAAGAAGCATTCAAGTGCCTGGGTTTTCTGAAACGGTGTAAGAAATACTTCACTCCATATCTGTTTACCTCGATTTCTATGTCACCTTTATCAAACCGAAAATGGAATACAACTCTCATGTATAGGCCGGTTCTTCAAGGACTAATTTAGAGGTACTCGACCGCGTCTAGGAGAGACGCATCAACGTAAGGTGGGGTGTGTTTCATAGTTTTATTGTTACTATAACGAAATGTGATCTCATGAAATCAGGAAACTTGTTCCTTTAAACTATAATTTCTTACGCACAATGCGTTCTTCATCAAGAGCGCATCTCTTTGTGATCGATTGGCCAGTGAATCGCACTACGCATTACAGAGAAAATTTGCTTTTTAGCTAAAAAGTTCGGGTGTGAAATAAACCTACTGCGAAGGACTTTCCTGTCACTTTCAGTAGTCAAAAATTTTACTTAAATGTCAACAAGATTCTCCCTCTATCCTTCTTTCCATAACCTAATTTTTTAGTTCTAGCACAGTGCGTTACAAAAGTAGGGGTCATCCCCTGAGTGCTGGTGCTTAAAAAAAATCATGCAGATAAAGGATAACTAAAGGGTCCGGCAAATAACTTTTTTGAAAATGCTATAAAAAAACTACTAAATATTTTCTCAAATTTTTTGTTTTATTTGAAAGTACAATCCTTTCATTCAAATGGCTCCCTCGGCTACACGATCGGTCCAATTTGTAAGCACATTATCGATTTTGTGCAGCTGTATTTCACTAATGGCTTCACGAATATTGTCGTTTAAAGCGTCAATTGTCTCTGGCTTGTTGGCGTAACACTTATCTTTGGCGGCACTCCACAAATAATAGTCCAACGGTGTCAAATCGCAGCATCGAGGTGGCCAAACAGCATCAGCTCTGCGGCTGATAATACGATCATCAAAAATAGGGCACAACACATCGAGTGTAGCTTCGACTTTGTAGCACGTAGCGCCGTCCTGTTGAAACCAAATGTTGCCAATATCCTTCTCTTCAATTTTTGTGAACAAAAATTCGTTCAACATGGCCCGATAACGATCACCATTGACTGAAACGGCCACTCCTTGCTCATTTTCGAAGAAAAATGGCCCAGTTATGTCTCTGGGCCAAAATCCACATCAAACAGTGACTCGTTTTTGGTGCACCAGCTTTTCAGTGTTTGCGTGCGGGTTTTTTTTTTGCTTGTTTACATACCCGCCAAAATAAAAATTAGCTTCATCTGAAAAGATGATTTTTTTGGCAAAATCGGCATCTTCTGTAAGTCGATCGCAGGCCCACTTAGCAAAGCGAAAACGCATTGGATGGTCAGTTGACTTCAACTCCTCAACTAATTGGACTTTGTATGGCGTCATACCAAGGTCTTTATGCAAAATTCGTCTCAGTGATGTCTGCGAAATGTTCAATTGTTGAGAACGACGGTGAATTGATGTTGATGGCGCTTTACGCGCACTGCACAGTTTTTGGCGTTTCTCGCTTTGGTTTGTCGATGAAGATGACAGTTTCTTCCACTTTTTCTAACAAGATAACGAACATACGGAGCTGATGGTGCTTCTCTTTTCGCACACATTCCACACCATGATTTTCAAAGTAATGTCGCAATATTTCCCAGCGTTGTTCAAGCATAAACACAACCATTTTCGTTCAGTGGAAGGATAATTTTATTATCTGTCAAATCAGACATGAGCTAAGTGTTACCATTCACGAATTAAGCACTAGTTGAAAAAAAAAACGTTAGATGGCGGACCCTGTAATAGGTGCTCTGTTCCGCTTTACCCTTTTCCTACGTCTCTTTAAACAAATTATATTGAGTCTATTTTAATATGGCGGCGGTTAACAGTGATTAGCAGTGGCTTCGCATAAAGTAGTTCGACCAACATTTAAGAACAGATTTTTTTCTTAAAAAAACTAAATTATTTTATGCAATAATAATTTGTTAAATTAATTTTGTGTTCAATATCTTTCAGTCGTACATTTTTTCTAACGCTTAATAATTTAAAAAAATAAATAAATAAACCGAAAGACTGAAAACAAATAAAAACAATTTTATGTTGCATCTGGTTTTCTTAAAAAGTCTCAATTTTGAACAGTTTTAATAATTTGCATTGAAATGAAGTCATTGTGTATTTTATATTTTTTTTTTTTTATTTAAACTACACACACACACACAAAATACTTTCTAAAATGTAAAACTAATGCTAAAAACACAACTGAGACGAACGACGAATTTTTGGTCGCGAATAATCGTCGTCAAAAATAAATTACATTTGTGTATATGAACACAATCATGACGTCGAACGAAATTCGTCATTCGTTTATTTCTATTTCTTACGCCGGCGAACGACGAAAAAATCATTACAATGTGACCGTGTTTGGTTTTAGTTTAAAAGTAATTCAGTAAATAAAATTATTTTACTTGAATAATTGATTTATTTGTATCCTATAGCATTAAATATAAATGCACAAATTAGCATTTAAATATAAAATTAATTCTTAGTTGAGTTTTTTTAAATGTTTTAGTTTTTTATATGGTCACCCTATCAACTCACAAAAAGAAAGCACATTTTTTGATCGTTATTGTGCTTCATAGGAAGAAGTTTCAATGACGAATTTGTCGTGTTGGACGATATTCGTTGTTCGTCCCAATTGTGTTTGTTGCATTATTTTAAAAATATTTCTTAAATTTTATAAGTATAAAAAGAACAAATTATTGCCTGATGTCAACATCTCAGGAAAATCTAGATTTGTTTCCTAAATATTTTCAAAGTTCAAGACCCATTCAATTTTTAAACAAATATTTCAAATATCTTTCAGCGAATGTGTTGGTATGGATAGCATAATGTAGCGAAATTATTTTTTTAAAAATACCTTTGGGGTGCAAAAAAAACTATTTGTGTTTTAAAATGTATTAATGGGCGATTTAACTCTTAACTTTTAATTAGCACCCGATCGATTTGTAATTTTATTTTCCCTTTACTCTTACAACCCCATAGAAAACGTTTTTATTTATTTATTTATTTTTTTTATCTCAAACTTTTGTTTTTTCAAAAAGGCCCCAACAACCCAACTGTAATTTGCCAAACTAAAAAAAATTGAATGGGACATCTCAAGAAATAACAGCGTCATCTTCACTCATCGTATAAAAAAAGAACAACACACATGAGACTGGAGAACTACATATAAAGAAATTCATACACACAAACATATGTGTTCATGAAGCTGTGTATGAGTTCCATAGAACATTACATTCACCGAAAACAACAACTTTTTATTTATTTTTATGATAACGTGTGCGTATTTGTTGTTGGCAATGTTTTGTTTTTGCTTTTTATCATTGTGATTTGTTTTTCTTTGCTATTATTGATGTTGTTGTTGTTGAACACAGTATTATGACATCACCATATACACACGTTTGCACATTTATTAACTTTGCTGTTGTTTTTGTATCACACACATTCTCATATTAATTTCCCTTATTTTTGCAACTGTTTAATTTCTTCCTTACACATCCTTACAAAACATTGCACACAATTCATAGGGCATCATATACATACACACATACATGTGCACATGTAAACATAAGAAAGCCTCAATTTAATATTAATTTGAAATTTATTTTAACTTTTAATCTTTTATAGAAAAATATTGTCATTTTCCAAAAACAAAATGGCCTTGAAAAAATTAAGATGGACCGGTATTTGTTGAGCACTTTGTTTTTTTACATGTTTACGCGCAAAAATTATGAACTTGTGTTAAAAACTGGTTTACCTTCAACTTTAATAGAAAAACACTTTACTTTTTTGTAATTTAAAACTTTGTAAATAATTGTTGTTTTAAATTAACCACTTTTAAATAATAATTTATGTACTTGTTTCCAGTTTGAACTTGGTTATAAAATTTTATTACTCAGCTAAAATTTATTTACGCTTTTTTATATTTGTTTAACTGCCGACTACGTTTAACACGAACACTAACCGACCATCAATGTCAACGTTTGAGAAGCAACTAAATTTTATTGGAATTTAATTTTAAAAACAATTTAAAGTGCTACAAGGCTACCAGACTGTTTTTAAATCAAATTCCGAAAAAAATAGTTTATCCCTAAAAATCCCAACAAACAATTTTGTCTTATTATTAAATATCACATTAATGATAATACTATTTGGACTTATATACATTTAAACATTAGCATTGAAATATATATTTAATTTACCTTTATCTGTTTTGTAATTAATTTCAGCTGTAAAAATATGCCACATTTGTATTTGTTAGTAATACTAACGGCTTATAATATGATTTACAATATCAAAAAAACGGTTATAGCGATTTGCCGCCAAAAGTGGCAATGAAAAATCTTTTAAGCGGTCTATCCGCGATCAAAATATTCTTCCATCATTATGGTAGTATTTGTGAAAATGTATTAGTATATGTTACACAGACGATGATGATCGACAAATCAAAAAAATTAGATTTTTGGCATTCTGGATGTCACACTTTGATATGTGTATTGTGTTTGTTCTTCAAGCAAGTACGAAATTTTCATTTCAAACGAGATTTTCAGTTGTGTGATTCAGCGGGTATTAAAATATGTCAGAAAAAAAAACATAATCTTGGAACTTAATAAAAAAAAAGCTATTAAAAGTTATTTTACTAGTGCCACTTTCGCTATAGTGAAAGCGTGATGTTGACAGCACTAAATCAAACTAAAATTTAATTTTTGACTGATCATTCAACATGTGTATATCAAAGCGAATCGCACACATATACGAACTTGACAGCCAGCATTTTGATCGTGGATAGACTGCTTTAAGGCAGAATTAGTCTTTACTTTTTGTTCCGTGACGAATCAGCTGATCAGTTTCTGTTAAATTTAAAATATGTATTTGTGGTTTGTTATTCCTTTGACGTTCTGTTCTGTTCCGTTTGAATCAGTAGAAAATAGAATTCAACGTTAACTTACTTGGAATTGTTTGATAGTGTGAGTGCAAAATTGTAAACACAACGTTTTTGTTATTGTAATTGTAGTTTATTTTTTGTTGTTTTGTGTATTGTGTTTTCTTTGTTTATTCTAAATAGCTGATATGTTGCTACAGAAAAACTAATTATAAAAATTTAAAAAGCAGAATGGCACGAAACAGTACAGCAACAGAAAATAAAGACTAATAGGCCTTTAGTCAAGGAAATGGTTCAATTATTGAGCTACTTGGCATTTTTTTAAATCCGAAATATAACATTTTTGGCTACATATTTTAAGATGAAAAAAATGTTAATACTCTTTCAGATTTATTTTATACGTTTAAAGTTGACTTAAAATAAATGTACGTTGGCGAATTAACCTAACGCTCATAGGCTTTCTTGGCGAGCTTAATATTTACAAAACGTAGTGGAGAAAATTTCCCTCATAATAGAGACACAATATTTTGATAATAAAGTCCAAAAAAGTGAATTCTGACCTTAAATTTGCCTGTCCTTTAACTATGTTGCTGGTACTGGCTGCTTGCAATTTATTTGTAGCTCTTACAAATAATTCTTGTTTATATCTATATATCTTTTATGATATATTACATACATATATACATATTGGCGGTATTTGTGCTATGTTGGCAATATTCCATAAGCAGATTGGCGAAAAAACTTAACAACTGGCAGCACTATATTCGAAAGCTGTTTCTCACAACCACAGCTGCCAGATTTTGGGACTTAACTCTCTTTTGACAACTTTTTCCGGCATACATTTTTTTTGGCTTAAAAAGTGTTGTTTGATTTTATTTTATATATATTCTTTTAAATAACGTTAAATAAAATTGATTTCCGTTAAATGGAAAATATGTATACCTGGTTTGTTTGAACATTGACGCTCTGTTCCGCTCGAATGAGTAGAAAATATAACTCAACATAAAGTTACTAAAAGTTGTTTGGTAGTGTGAATGCAAAATTATAAACAATTTAATTTTTTGAAATTTAAATTTTTATATAATTAAATTAGAAAAAGGTAAAATTATGGATGACCAAAAAGAAAATTATATCAACAATAGCTGAATCAAACTCAGAATCTAATGTACTATCAATATTATGCTTCATTTTCTTAATTATTAACTTATTGCTCTTCTGTTTTTGTATTTTTTTTTTTTTTTTTTTTATTATTATTGTAAGCAGCTGATTTGTTGTTACAGAAGAATGAATTAAAATAAAAAAAATTCAAAATAGTACGGAACAAAATAGCAACAGAAAGTAATGACAAATGAGAACTTAAAAAAAATTTCACGACAACATAACCATTACTTATTATTTAATTTTTTCATCTGGCAACTATGATGAGAGCAAAAATAACTGAAAAGAGATTTTTTCTGTTTTAGTTTTTCTCTTTTATTCAGTGTAACCATTTTCCATTCGTACAATTGAATTTAGGAATTATTATCTTATTTAATATATTTTAGTCAAACATACTTGAATCCGTGTTGTATTGGACACTTGTGGAATTAGTTTTTTCTAAAATAGCGTTTTATATACTAGAATAAATCTCTTTATAAAGTCCTCAAACAAAATGTTGCATTGTTTTTGGGTGATTGAGAAAAAAATTGTCATATATATTTTTTATCATAAAAATAGCAAAACACTTTTACGAATCAATTTTTATTTTTTTTTTAAATAATATTTAATATTCAATTTGATTTTTTATTAATTAAACAAAAACGACAACTCTTTCCACATTTACATTTGTTTTCTTTAAGTATTTGTTTTTTTATTGTTTTGCTTAAGCTAAAGTGCTGCCAAATTGGCAATTTTAAACACAATGGGAAAAGTTCTGCAATTTTCTTAAGATTTCAAACACACGATATTTATGAATTTTTGAACATAAAAGAGAATTTAATAAATGTACTTCTATTTTTTACTTTCTTTCTAAAAAAAAGTTATACAAAATAAAGAAAGCCGAAAAACCAAGTCGTTACAGCTCAATTAATTTGAATATCTTTAAAACTCCATTAATATCAAGGTTTTGCAGAAAAAAAAATTGTTTTGTGTTGTCTGCTTCATTCCTACTTCTCTATCCAAGATTACTCCTGCACGTTCCAAAAAGTTGATTATTTTGATTTAATTGGATAATTTCAACGAACGATAAATTTAGGTTAGGTTAGAATTTCGACAGATTTTCTAGTGAATTAATCCGATTGTATGTTGTTTGTAGCCTTTAGGTAGCAACTGCGGTCTACAAATGATTGCCTTTTTAATTTGAATCGTGTATTTTTCTCAAAATTTCCGTTGCAAAATATTAAATATAACCTCTTCTGATATTCTACTCGATATACATACTAAATTTTTATTTATTTTTTATTTTATTTGCGTCTGAAGGTGTTTGTTAGTTCTAATCGACTCTTAGCTTTCTGTTCGAAAAAATGTATCGTAAATATTTATTTGTATAAAGTTTCATCCTTTATCATTTTATTTTACTAGAATTATTGAACAACAAGTATCCAAACATTCATATTTATAATAGAAGAATATCAATTTTCCTTAATTGAAGTTTTAAATTTTTGCACGTCCTTTTTTTTGTATTTTGACAGGTAATACTTCTTTTATCTTTAGTAAGAATTCGTAGTATTTTTCTTACATTATTAAATAAAGATTATTTTTAAAGCTTTGTAAAGTTTCTCTGATTGTGTTACCCACTGTATATATTTTTTGCGTGTAAATTTTTTCAGTGGAAGTCATCATAATAACACTAACATATTCATCCATCTGTCTACTATTCATCCCTTTGTTGTGAAAAAATAAACTCAAAAACAATTTACATTTCTTTTTTGTTGTTGTAACTGTAATGGCAAATGACGTCGTTATTATGACGGAGCTTTATAAATACGACACCAAATTGGTAAACTGTAAAAACTCTCACGTTCAAAAGGGTGGTTGAATTCTTTTTGTAAGTTGAATCAACAGGAATAAACACATGTCTTACACGTTTGTAAAACGAAATTACGACAATAACAAAACAAAAAAAATGCTTAAATAAAAGGTTCTTTAACTTTTATGTTTCAAAAAAAAAGAAAAAAATCAACATTGCAAGTTAGGCGCCTGCCATTTACTGTTAGATGGTATAAAAAAATATTAGTCTGTTTTCAATTATAACGGTTTATTTGTTATTGTTTTTATTTGAATATACAGAAGTATTTTTCTTTATACAGAAGAAACATTGCAAGACAAAGTAAATAAACTTTACGTTTATGGGAAACTTTTATTAATAATTAATTTACAATAATTTAAGAGTTAATTCGCCCAGTTGTAACCCAACCAACTATTTAATTCGCTTTGATCCCATCATAAAATGGTGGTTTGTGTTTATAATAATAGCAGTATTGCCAGCTTAAATTTCCACAGTGGGTAAACAATTTCAATTGGTATTTTTACAGTGAAAATATTTTATTTTAAATATTTAAAATAAATTATGATTAACTAAAAATATTTTTTTAACAAGAACTTGAAATTAAAAATAATTGATTAATTAACGTTTTTTTTTCTTTTTTTCTTTCATAAAAAAAAAAAATTTTAATAAATTTTTTTACATAAAAACATAAAAATATATTTTTAAATCGTAAATAGATGAATCAAACTTCTTTTATTTCTACAGAAAATAAGTCAATTGATAAAGAATATGACGATAAAAATTTTACCGTTGGTGCATATTTCCATGTAAATGGGACCATGAAAAGCAGTTTTGTTCAATTTGATGCTTAAAATATGTTTCTAAAACGAGCACCATCGATTGTGACTTTTGGTCAAGTGGCGTGATTGTTACGGCGATTTATTTTTTATTAAAATAGTCCATTATTATTCCATTCAGTGATATCGCAGATATTGTGAATATTGTAACGGAAAAATTTTCACACACGATTTTTTAATTTTTTTCCATAAAATTTTATTTAAAAATATGAAAAAAATGACACTCACGTTTTATTCCATTGGATATTTTTTTATTGATAAAATGTTTATTCAGGGTAATGACACCAAATGGTGAGAACTGTTGAAAATAAAAATATAAAAAGAAAGTTGACCTAAAGCTCGTTTATTATTTTCTATTTTTGATTTCTTTTTACTTTCGGGTTTTCTTGATATTTTAAAAAGACATCACGAACCTTGCGTACGTACAAATTTTTACGTCCCAAGTTTTTCTTTTTTTCTAATTAAAATTTTGTTAAAATTTTGCTTTGAGTTGCTACAGTTTAAAGTGTGGAACGTCCAGTTTCTAAACAAAATATTCTTTAAAAGTTGTTCATAATTAAAAACAATTTTTTTAATGCGGCGGCCCGAATTCCATAATTTGTTTAAAAAATCTACGCCGTTTCTTATTGCTCTATTTCTAGATTATTTTTTAAGAAACTTTTTAATAAAATTTTTTGTATAAAAATTTTTAAAATTATTTCTATTATTATAAGTTAATGCTCAGTATTTATAAAAATTATGTTTTTTATCTTCTTTTTCTACCGGTGTGTAATTTAACATTTTATTAAAATAACTAAACTGATAATTTTTTATAACATTTTTATAATATTAAGTGATGAGAGCAGACTTATTAATGAATTTAATAAGGCTTCAGTGTAAATGTAATAAATAAATTCATACATATTTAATTCGATTATTATTTAGCACTTGGTAACACACAAAAACTTGTTTTTGATAAAAAGAATTTTATGATTCATTTGTGAATCCCTAATTTTTTTTTAATACCCTTCACCACAAAAAGTGGTATAACTAAGTTTGTCATTCCGTTTGTAATTTCTACAATACGAGTATCCATTTCCGACACCATAAAGTCCGTCCGTGTTAGTGTTAAAATCAAGTTTGCCAAGGCACTAGATATTATTATAAATTTGATTTGTTTTTCCTTTCTATCTTACAAGCGTGGCATTTAAACTAAAAAACCCTCTTTCTATTGTCATAGATATTTTTATCGTCCTTTGTAGGAGCTTGAATCTTTATATGCGAGCCGTCTTTGCAGCCTATTATGCCAGGACATCCCGTCTTCTTAAAGAAATAAAACTTATATTCAGCCTTCTCTTCCTTAGTCATTTAAAATTTTTTAAAAAGGGCTCAGATGACTCTTTCCAAAACATCGAGCATTTCTTCCAAAATTAAGGATGCAGTTGGTTACGATAATCCAAGACAAAAATCATTACCTACACTCGATTGGTATGAGCCTTGAGCCAAGAACCGTAATTTTGTAGCTGAATTTAACGTGTTGGAAATTGATGTTGAACGAATGGCGCTTCTCCTTAAAGGATCAATTTTTCAAAATGCACAAATATAAAAAACTTTACTTTTTATTACAAATACGTGGCAAACTGTTCGATTACTTACGTGCTGCCCGGAAAAATAAATATATCTGATCTTTGTCTCACTAATTTTCTCCGAACCCTAAGCATTTCTTTATATTTTTCATCACTGCTTCCACTTGATTCAAACAGAAAAAAACATTTTTTCACAAAAACTTCAAAAATTAAGTTTAATAACTGCGCCAAAACAAATGGAGATGATATTTTTTCTTTAAAATTATCGATAACATGACGATGTCACCACATGCGCGAAAATTAATACCAACTAAGTGTCGAGTTGACGTCTGCGTCGACCAAATTTGACTGTGGCTAAAAATTGACGACTTACGCAGTAGAGCTGAGTAATAAATAAACAATTAATTAATTAATATTATAATAACAGTTAAATTTTATCACTCTCCTGTTCGATCAAGAAAACCACATTCAATAATTTCAGCCCTGTGTAACAACGACCATTTTAATATGTTGCGGGCCAGAGGTTTTAAAATCCATTACAGTATGTTTGACAACTTTAACTTTAGTTAATATCGAGTTTAGATCCTTTAAATGTTTAAATTCACTTCGGTAGGTGGCCCTCAAATCGTCACTATAATTTAAAGTACAAAATGTAGACTTATCGCCAATGAGTCAATTAATTTTTTTTCAATATCATCTCTGCGAACTTTACCAAGTTGGGAAGGAAAGGACAGGATTCCATGTTCAGTAAATTTCTATGGAATTAAAAAAAAACTTGTCTTAGTTCTGAATTAGCAGTTGATCAACTGATGCGCTCAGCTCACCTTCACAACCCACTTTTTTTGGAGTCTCTACTTTAGCATTTTAAAGCAAAGACGATTCTTTAAATGTTTTCCAATTATAACAACTTATAATGCGATGGTCCATTATTCACATTCCAGCCAAAAATTGTTAGCGGATGTTATTAGTACAACAGACGTTAGACAATTGTTTCCTTCTTAACAACTTCTTCTTGCACTTTTTCTTTTTCCTTTCAAGTTTAAATATGAAAAAATTCAGCTTTTATATCGTAATATTAACAAGTGTTGCAGCAAAAAATAAAGAAGATTTAAAATATGAACGTTTCTTTCAAAAAGAGAAGTTGCCTCACAAAATATGAGTGAAATAAAGTAACAAATTCCAAATGCAAAACGTGTGGAATAAAATACCGTTATGAAGTTCCATTTGAATTTTCTCAACAACTTATCTATAAAATTTAATAATGAACAAAATTCCACCAATTCACCACATGGAAATCTTTCCCATGAATTAAGAAAAAAATCTTGTATAGTCAAGTTCCTTCATGTTCCTTCTTGCAATTACTTTAAGGAGGGCAATATTGCTGATACACCAACACAGGAAAATCATTAGGAACCTGAAAAGAAACAAATACAAAAACTTGTACTTGTAAAGTAAAAGAGAGAAAACGAAAAGCTCTCATTAGGGGTTTCGTTAAAATTTTCTCAGCTAATGAGAATAAAACAAGAATTAAACGGGACTTCTATGCTTTTGGCCTTTTGATACTCTTCACCGCAGGTGACCCCATAAAGTAAAGAGGATTTTTTTAAGTCCGAAAGAATAGAACATGGCATTAATATTTAAAAATGATTTCGGGCATAAGGCCATCGCGGTTGCTCATGACGAAGCGCATTCTGGACGTCCAATTTTGAGTCACATATTCAAGAACTGCTGGCCGTATGTAACAAATAACACGAACAATGTTGCCCTCCAAAGCGTCAATTGTTGCTGATATATCAGAATAAACCAGTGACTTCACGTGGCCCCACAGGAAATAATCGAGAGGTGTCAAATCGCACGAACTTGATGGCCAATTGATAGGTCCATTTCTCGAAATCAACTTATTGCTAAATTTTGATTTCGATAATTCGATGGTTACGGTCATCGTATGGCACGTACGACATCTTGTTGAAACTACATTTTGTTCGGATCAATGTCATCCATATTTTCAAACAAAAAATTATTAATCATGGTGCGGTAACGATCTTCATTTACCGGCCTCATTTTTGAAGAAATAACGTCCAATGATGCCTTGAGCGTGTAAACCACACCAAACGGTGTATTTTTCTTAATGCACTGGAGTCTGTTAGGTATATTGTGGATTGGTTTCACTCCATATGCGACAATTTTGCTTATTAAAAACCCGTTAAACTAAAAATGAGCCTCTTCGCTGAACACAATTTGGCGATAAAGCAACGGGTCACTTACTAACTGCTCTAGAGCTTAATCGGGGAAATAACGGTGCTTATAATGGTCTTGTAGCCTTAATTTCTGCACTAGCTGCATCTTATACGGCTGTAAGCCAAAATCTTTGCCCAAAATGTTCCACGTATTTGACGGACATAGCCCCAATTCCTGCAACTGATGACGAATCGATAAATTTGCTTCTTCTTCTACACTTTCGTTGACAGCAGCGATATTCTCTTTAGTACGCACATTCCTTTGGCGTGTTGGGGTTATAGCATCCTCTAGAGAGTTTGTGGTACGAAATCTATCCACAGTTCGACGGATGACTTGCTCAGATGGACGATTATGTTCAGCATAAAAATCACGAAGTCGTCTGTCTATAAGTTGCTCGAATTGATGACTGATTTTCAAAGTAAACTTGAATGATTTGATAGCGTTGTTCAAGCGTGAGTCCATTCATAATGATTTGCCAGAGTCTATTAAAAATAATAAGAACAAATTTTTTATCAATATTTAATTTTAAAGTTTTATCGGGCTTAAAAAGTACCTATTATATATATTCTGAGCTCTTGTGCACAGCGATGTTTGTCTGTGTGTCTGTACGCCCGTGTTCAAGTTAAAATCAACTTTGCCAAGGCACTAGATGAGCTAGAGAGAATAGAGAGAATACGCCAATCTATAAGACATAGTTTTGAACATTTTGCAAGTGAAAGTCAGTAAGTTCGGTCCATGTCCTACGAGGCAGCGGGAAAAACACCACGCTCTAATAAAAAAAATAAAAAAAACGCGGGGCGATAAAGAATAAAAAAAAAATTAAAAAAAACAACAAGTGAAAAAATTAACGTTCGCTCATATTTTCCGAGTTATGAGCTTCTGAAAAATGTGATTTTGCACAATATTTTTTAAGACATCAATATGGGTATCATTTAAAAGCATTTGAAGAGATCTTTCAGGAAATATTTAGATATTGTTATAAATGCTTAACCCATTAAGAACCAATGACATTTTTATGTAAAAATTTGTTTTCTTTTTCCATCATCGCAATAGATTTTTTTGGGATTGGAGTTACTTCACTAAACTAAATTAACATACATGGTGAAGGGTATATAAGATTCGGAACAGCTGAATATAGCACTCTTACTTGTTTAGTTCTAGAATTATTGTTTTAAAAATGTCTAAAATTGTTTTTAAGCAAAACTTTGTTTAACAAAAAAAGGTACTTTTTTTACCAAAAAAAAGAATTTAGTTATATTGAAAGATTGTATTTTCCTTAAAGATCGTTATTAAAAATAAGCTCTTTTAGTATTTTTTAAAATAGTACTCTTTAAGTACTTTTTAAAATAGTACTCTTTTAAAAAATACTTGTTTTTTAAATACCTTTTAAAATAAATTTTTTCAAACACATTGCGAAGTTTAAATAATTTTTTTTAAATATTAATTTTCAAAAAACACTTATTTTAAGAAAGTAGTTTTGTTAAAAAAGAATTAATTTATATCAAAAAATTAAAAAAAAACCGTTAAGTATTTTATTTAAAATTATTGAAGTTTTTTTACTTGAAGAACCCTTTTAAAAAGAACTTTATTAAGTACTTTTTAAAATAGTACTTTAAAAAAAAGTACTTTTTAAAGGTACTCTTTTAAAAAAACATTACACTTTAAAAGGTAAAATATTTTTCATTTTGTTTATAAAAAAAAATATTTATTTTAAAAAAGTACCTTAATTTACAAAGAAGAAAGGTGCAATAATTTTTTAATGCACTTTAAACAGGGGTTTTACGTATAAAAAAAATATTTTTAAAGGGTACCTTTATTTACAAATAATTATAATAAATTTTTAAGATAAAATTTTACTACTTTATTTAAAATTATTCTAATAAAAGGGTACAAAAAAATTTTAATGCACTTTCTAATAATAAAAAAAAATTTTTTTTAATAAGGTACCTTTATGGACAAATAATTATATTAAATTTTTCAAATAAAATTTTAGTACTTTTTTTAAAACGACTCTATTAAAAAGGTGCAATAATAATTTTATAATTTTTTTAAATACACAGGAGTTTTATTTATAAAAAATTTTTTATTTTAAAAAGGTACCTTTATTTAAAAAAAATTATTAAATTTAAAAATAAAACTTTAGTACTTTAAAAAAAAATGACTCTAAAAAAGGTGCAGTAATTTTTTAATGCACTTTAAACAGGGGTTTTACGTATAAAAAAAAATATTTTTAAATAGTACCTTTATTTGTAAATAATTATAATAAATGTTTAATTATAATAAATGTTTTTTAAATAATGTTTTAAAAAAGTACTTTTGTTAAGAAAGTATTATATTATATCACAAGATGGTTAAGTATTTTATTTAAAATTATTGAAGTTGTTTTTTACTTGAAGAACCTTTTTAAAAAGAACTTTATTAAGTACTTTTTAAAATAGTACCTTTTAAAATAGTACTTTTTTTTAAAAAGTACTTTTTAAAAGTACTATTTAAAAAAATAATTTTTGCAAACAATAACACTTTAAAAGGTAAAATATTTTTTAGTTTGTTTATAAAAAAATAATTTAATTAAAAAAGTACTTTAATTTACAAAGAAGAATTATGTTAAATTTTTAAAATAAAATTTTAGTACTTTATATTAAATTAATTTGTTAAAAAGGCGCAGTAATTTTTTTAATGTACTTTAAATAGGGATTTTACGGCTTTTGTGCCACAAAGGTATTTTATCGTCAAGCAAACCCTACAATCTAAATTCTATTAAACTTGAAGTGCTAAGAGAGTGAGAAAATCTCAAAAACAGGGCTTTAAATAAGAGTAGCTTAAACTTTGCATGGCTTAAAAAAGATTTTAACATAAAGTTTGTATTTTTAAACTAACAAATACAGTTGTCAACAAACCGCCTTGCGAATAACAACATCTTTTTTTCACGCCTTAAAAAAAAAAGGTTTTTTTTCTTGATTCTAACAGACGACAGAAGCATCCGTTCAAAGAGCAGCAATATGAAAATTGTTTGGCTTATAATGGTTGTTGTAGCTGCAGTAATTATAAAGGAAAATTGTAAGTTTTCACTTTAATTTTTTAGGCTCATCTACATATATTCATACATTCATACTTTCATATGTACAAAACATGAAAAATGTAAAAGAAAAAATTAAAAAATATAAAAATTTCTTTCATAGTGTGTGTACCAGCCATACGTCCATTATCCCTGCGTGCTATTTTATATCCCGAAGACAACTGGGATGATTGTTTCTTGGACGAGGTCTCAAAGCGGCCTGGCCTCTGCAAAAGCTTGGAAGAATGTCCCGAAGTGCTTCAAAAATGGGATAAGAAAAATATTTATCCAAAAACTTGTTATTTTATAAAGAAGCAACAATTTGTTTGTTGTCCTACAATGACAGCATCTAAAGAGACCCTTACTAACACTCAAAAGAAGGAAATTTTTCATGTAAATACCCCAACAACTACTGAGAAGCTGGACAGTAATCTTTTGGATATTTTTAACACCAGACCTTCAAATATTTTTCTAGACAACATAAAAGTCAATACAACAACTTCTACCACTAAGAGAACCCCCTCAAATATTTTTTTAGATAATTTAATTCCAATTACCAGCTCCTCCACCACCAAAAGGCCCACGTTTATCTTACCCAACATATTTCAAGCCGAGAAACCTTCAGTTGTAAAGAGTCGCAGGGAAAGAGGTAAGATTTTTTGTTTTTTTTTAATGTTTTGTTTCTCAGCATTTAAAATTAAAAAAAAAAACTGTTTATTCTTAACTTAAACACAATTAAGTTTGAATTAACAATTTGTTGTTTGCATTTTTCAATCAGTGACAAATTAGTTTGAGTG
Source organism: Cistogaster globosa (assembly GCA_937654795.1). Lineage (NCBI taxonomy): Eukaryota > Metazoa > Arthropoda > Insecta > Diptera > Tachinidae > Cistogaster > Cistogaster globosa. The sequence continues at coordinate 117,112,778 of OW569406.1, read as the reverse complement.
CTGTCTTTTAGCGTTTGTCAACTTCAAACTTTATTGAAAGAAGTTTAAAAAATTCACACCTGAAACAAATTACAATTGCCTTTTAAGTTATTTGGAGCGCTTAATTCAAATCCGCTCACTTTTTTGATGGATGCAACTCTGATTAAGCAGAAACTATTTTTAACCGACTAAAAAAAAAAGAAGCGGGAGGTCATCAATTTCGACTTAATGTTTATTTTTTATGTTTGTGCCTGCAGAACTCAGTCATTTCTTAAGCGATTTTAAAATTATTTTTTTGTAATTTGATAGATTATGCTTACAGATTGGTCCCGTTTGAAAAAAAGTTCATAATCTTAAAAATTAAAGGGTGTCCCCATACAACATACATTATTTTTAAGTGTATTATGAACCGGAAAGCGAACTTGCATATTACTATAGCTTCCAATAACAAAAAGTAATATAAAAGTGAATTTTAAAATTAAAGGGTGCCCCATAGGTGACGTTAATTGACCTATATGCGCCTATCTTTTGAACCGTTGTAGATTAACGCTTGAAAATTGGACAGGATGTCGATTAGTATGACCGTTATAATAACAAGTATAAATAATAAAAATTATAAATTAAAGGGTGTCCCAAAAGTTAATGTTATTTGATGTATGTGACCAAACTTAAAATTTACAATTTACCTGTATTGCTAAGTCCGCTATAACAACAAGTATAAAATTTGTATTTGAAAACTAAAGGGTGTCCCCTCAGTTCATGTAAATTGAAGTATATGGCCAAATTTTAAAACCGTTATGACAGACAGCAGAAATTTGCATGAAAAATGTCCACTATAACAAGTGAATTTAGGAATTATATAAAATTTGAATTTAGAAATTAAAGGGTGTTCCCATATTTGAAATAAATTTACCTATATGGCCCTAACGTTTGAACCGTTATATACAAACACTTGAAAATTAAACAGAATGTCCACTACTTTGTCTGGTTTATTAAGAAGTATAAATATTTAAAATTATGAATTATAGGGTGCTACAATAGTTGCTGTTATTTGATGTATTGACCAAACTGTTGAACAGTTTAAGACAGTTGATTGAAATTTGCACAGAACATTAATTGCTAAGTCCGCTATACAAGTAGCAAACTTGATATTAGAAATTAAAGGGTGTCCCTATAACTGCTGTAATTTGACCTATAAGGTCCTATCTATGAAACCATTACAGACAAACTCTTAAAAATTTGACAGAATATCCATTACTACATTCGATATAAAATCAAATATAAATATTTAAAATGAGAAATTAAAGGGTGCCTTAATGGTAGTTATTTAATGTATACGAGTATGGCCATTATTTTAAACAGTTTTATAACTGACGCTAAGAATTTAAACAAATTTTGTTTAACTGTGTCAGCAATAAAAAGTGTAAAAAATAAAGGGTGACCACATTACTGCTAAAATTTCTTGTTTTATTTGTATTTATATTTTGTTCTACGACATGTAAAAAATCCAGACTCAATATTTCTTAAATTTAATAGAATATAATTAATGCATAATTACGGCCCTAAAGAAATATGACTTTAAGTTTGTCTGTTTTGAAAATCTAAAAAAAAATTTTTTTGACAGAAATCAAACGAGTAAATCTTATAGCGTATCATGACCTTTAGTAGCCTACGACCGCGAAAGCTGAAAATTTATCGAAAAGTTATTAAGCTGTTTCGTATACCTCAGCCTGATGACTGCTACTGAAGTGATTATTATTAAAATAAAATGTTATTGAAAATTTTAAGTAGGAACTAAAGAAACTTAGCTTTTCTTGCATTTTTTATACCCTTCACCACAGGTGGAAAAACAAAAAAATATCGATTATTTAGCGTCCTTCATTTTGGATATAACGAAAACTAAAGACAATTCGAAACAAGTAGGAGCGCTATAGTCGTCTATGCCAAACCTTTTATACCCTTCACCATGTATGTAAATCTATTTTAGGGAAGTAACTCCAATCAAAAAAAAAAAAAAAATTAAGGTGACAGAGAATTTAAAAATTAAAAAACAATTTACACAAAAGAATTATCGTCTCTTAATGGGTTAAGCATTTTTAAAAAATTTTATTATTTCCTAAAAGATCTCTGTTAAAGCTTTTAAATAATACCCTCGTGGAGGTCTTATATGTAGTTTGACGTGTTTCTCTCTCTCTCTCTCAAAAAGAAACACGTCAAACTACATATAAAAAAATGTTTCAGAACAAAAATGGGTGAAGTCGGAATATTTAAACTTAATGGATTCGGAAATAGATGTTGTAGAAATTACAAACGGAATGACAAACTAAAATTTTCACTTTTTCCATCGGTGGTGAAGGGTATTAAAAAGCGCAAAATGCAGACATAAACTCAATTTCCCAATAACTTCAAAAAAAGTTTAAGTTACTTTAATGCAAAAAATTATAGGTTTTTGTAAAATTATTAACTGATTTGTTTTTTTTTTTTGTTTTCTGCAGAGTGTGATTTACAAAACCAACACACATTGGAAACAAACGATGATAATGGAGCAGCCTCGAAATCAACTGATTTTCCTTTTATGGTAAGATAAAACAAATCAAACAATTTAATAAAAGAAAATATTAGAAACTTGTATATTTGCTTTTAAACCTCATATATCCATCCTCTTCTATCTTCAAATATACAAAGCATAAAATGTATCTTCTTCTTTCTTTGCTTGCTTGGTTGCTTTTCCAAAAGTTAAGAGTGCCTTCACCAGTAGTCCGTTCTTCGCAGCTGGTAACTAGCGATCCGTTGTTCTAAGTGGGCTATATATTTTTCGATGTTTCAAGTGGGCGTGGCCTACCGCCTGTACAAAGAATAATTATAGTAACAACAATAATAACTGCGATTAGAAATATCCACAACTTGGTCTGCGTGTCATTTGAATTTTTTTTTGTTTAATTCAAATTCATAAAAATGTGTTTTTAACTTTTTATACCAGAGTTCTGTAGACACTGTAAAAATTTTTCCATTTACAAAAATAACATGTGCTTAGTACCAATATAACGATAAAATTGGGATCACATTTGTATATCTACTATTTTCCGAAATAAAATATTTTTATGGAAAAAAATATTCTATATTTCAATCCAGGTACTAAAGGACCTCCTCACAAAATTTTATTTAAATCCATCCGGCGGTTTTTATGTGATGCGAACACAAACAGACAGACAAAAATTCTAAAAAGAGATGTTTTGTCTTCCACATCGATTACTAGCTACACCAGCGATAAAATTAAAAAAAATATACTTCATGTACAGAAATGAACCCGTTACAGTTATATTTCATGTATTGATTATTCCCACTAAAGCAGCGAGGCGCACCGGGTATTGCAAGATAACAGTAATAAAAAAAAATTAATTAAAGTTTTTTTAAAAAAGATTTATCATTCAAATCAGATGATTATTTTTAAAAGAAAAAAAGAGGAAATAAAAACAACCAGTATTTCAGTAGTTGTACCAGAATTCAATGGAACCGATGTTAAAGATCAGGGAAATTATCGCCGAAAAAGGAATCCTTTCAGAAAATGCGGATTAAAATTTTCGCTTCGGGAATTTGTAGATCTTTTGTGTAATCAATTTTTTTATAAATTATTATTTTATTAATCTGAGTTTTCGGTTTTGTCATTCAAAGTAAAGAAGCCTTTTTTAAATATTTAAAGGGTTTAGTGCAATAAATGTTAAAGGCCACCTATTTAATCTCTGTTTTTGTCACAAACGTATAAAAAATTTATCCCAAATTATTTATTCAAGTCAAAAAAATAAATCATTTAAGCATATTTTGGGGAAAAGTCTTTTTGTGGCTTTCAATTTTGTTTTAAGTTCGGTTTTCAGAAAAGTAATCCATCGGCTTGGTACTTAAAAAAAAGTACTTTTTTGGTACTTTTTAAAAAAGTGTACTTTTTTTTAAAGAAATTTTAGGACTTTTTTTCCACATAATTCTAATTTCGCAATCAGATGAATATAAAAGCGATACTTTAGAAAAACTTAAACTTTTTTAAAGGAAGCTTAAAGTACTTTTCCAAAAAAGTTCTGCTTTAAAAATGAACTTAAATTAAAATGGCACTGTTACAGTAATAAATTGTAAATAAATATAAATAAATTGTAAAATAAATTGTAAATGAACCAAACAAGATTTTTTATTCTTTTTCAAAAATGTTATTTTATCAAAAAGGTACTTTTTTTTAAATAAATTGTACTTTTTTATAAATTTAAATTTTTTTTTTCAAAAAGGATTAATATTTGATTTTTTAAATTTTATTTTATTAAAAATCTTTAAATAAATTTTATTATTTAATTTCCATTATTCAGGCTGTTTTAGGTTGGAAATCCAAAAGTGACAACAAAATGTGGTATCCTTGTGGTGGTGTTTTAGTCTCATCCAGATTTGTATTGACATCAGCCCACTGTGGCGAAATAGAAGGGTAATTTTTGCTTAATAAACAATTTTAAATTTTAAACAATAATAAAATCGTTTAAAATAATTGCAGCGAAAGACCTTCATTGGTACATTTGGCCGATCAAAATCTTACAGACTACGAAAATGATGTAATAAAAATTAAAACATTTATCAGGCACCCAGACTATGATGCTAGCACAAACTCTAACGATATAGCGTTAGTAGAACTAGAAAGTGAAGTTAAGTAAGTTTTACAAATTGAATTTAAAAGCCAAGAAGAAAAAAAATAATGAAACCGTTTTTATGTTGCCAATTTTTTAAAGCAATCGAATAGCCTGCTTATGGACCCAGCCAGATTTACCTATTACTAAACTAACAGCTCTGGGTTACACTCAATCGAATCATTTATTTAAAGCTTCTCTCACTGCCATTGATAAAGAAACGTGCCAAGAGTATTATAAACTCAATGGAAATTTTCAAATCGTCGATATAACAGATGCTCATCTGTGTGCTGGTGACAGAAAAAACATTCATAATTCGTGTCAGGGCGATACAGGTGGTCCACTTGTAATGGAATTGCAAAATGTGTTCTATGTGGTGGGTATAACTTCGTTTGGCCTGGGTTGTGCCGATCTGCCGCCCTCGATTTATACTAGAGTTTCATCATTTATCAATTGGATGGAGCCGATTATTTGGCCAGAAATTGATGTGAGATTTGATAGAAAATAAGTGCAGCTTAAGAAATACATTCGTATTTATTTCAATAAATTTTATTTAATATTCAAATGATTTAAGACAAGTGTTTTGTTTAACGAATTAATTTTATTCGAAGCATTTTTTGATCGATTGTGTAGTGTTTAGCTATCCGTTGTAACGCGTACGTTAAAACAATAATTTTTCACAAAAGTGAAAATGTCGAATTATATACCGCCAAAACAGCGGTAACACAACGACGTCAACCATAAATAAATAGCTTTTCTGGAGTCACGCTAAGCTCGACTTTAAATTAATGAATTTTTAAAATTTTCATTAACACGTTCGCTACCAAGCATCGCATAAAGGGTGTTTGTTTAAGCCCGATAGAACTTTAAATTGTAGACTTGTGTAGTTCATAAACGAACTAGTTTATTTAAACGATTCCATCGATTGAACTAAATTAACTAGTTCATACTTTTAATTACATCTAGTTCATTTTTGAACTATAATTTGTAATTAAACTACCAGACAAGAGAAACTAGAATACATAACTGTGTTTCCTTGTTGACTATTTACGACATGAAATTAGTGCTACCGCGCGTTTTATTTAACATTTATTACGGCAATGCAATGGTATTGTTGCCATTATATTTTGAAAAGAACTTTTGAACTAAAAGAGCTTTTGAACTAAAGAAAGCGTTTGAACTAAAAGCTGAAAGTGCGAACAATATGTCAACAGAACATTTGAACTAAGAGAGATTTTGAACTAAAGAGAGCCTTTGAACTAAATTTTGAACTAGTTAATTTTCAAACTTTGAACTAAAAAGAGCGATCACTAAATTGAACTATATGGCACAAGTCTATTAAATTGTAATAAAGAATTTTCTCTTATACGAAAGATCAGAACATGGCATTAATATTTAAAAACAATTTCGGGCATATGGCCACCGCGGCTGCTCATAACGAAGTGCATTCTGGACGTCCAATTTTGGGTCACATTTTCAAGTACTTCTGGCCGTATGTCACGAATAACACGAACAATGTTGGCCTCCAAAGCGTCAATTGTTGCTGATTTATCAGAATAAACCAGTGACTTCACCTGGCCCCAAAGGAAATAATCGAGAGGTGTCAAGCCGTACGACCTTGGAAGCCAATTAACAGCTTTATTCCTGAAATCAACTTATCGCCACATTTTGATTGCAATAACTTCATGGTTGCCTTCGCCGTATGACACGTAGCGCAATCTTGTTGAAACCATATTTCGTTCGGAGTAATGTCATCCATATTTTCAAACAAAAAATCATTAATCATGGTGCGGTAACGAACTTCATTGAACGTAACGTGAGATTTGGACTCATTTTTAATGAAATAAGATCCGATGATACCACCAGCGTGTAAACCACACCAAAAGTGCATTTTTCTGAATGCCATGGAGCCTGAAGGGTATTTTGTGGATTGGTCTCACTCCATATGTGGCAATTTTGTTTATTGAAAACCCCGTTAAGCCAAAAATGAGCCTCATCACTGAACACAATTTGACAATAAGACAATTGTTTAGTTACTTACGGCTCTAGAAACCAATCGGGGAAAGAACGGTGCATATAATTGTCTTGTAGCTTTAATTCCTGCACTAGCTGCATCTTATACGGCTGAAAGCCAAGATCTTTGCCCAAAATTTTCCACGTATTTGACGGACAGAGTCCCAATTCCTACGGACGACGACGAATCGATAAATTTGGATCTTATTCCACACTTTCGTTTGCAGCAGCGATATTCTATTCAGTACGCACATTCCTTCGACGTGTTGGTGTTATTGCATCCTCTAGAGAGTATGAGGTACGAAATCTATCCACAGTTTGACGGGTGGCTTGCTCAGGCAGACGATTATGTGCACCATAAAAATCACGAAGTCGTCTATAAGTTGCTCGAATTGATGACTGATTTTCAAAGTAAATTTGGATGATTTGATAGCGTTATTCAAGCGTAAGTCTATTCATAATGATTTGCCAGAGTTTACTGAAAATAATAAGAAAAAATTTGTAATCAAAATTTAATTTTTAGTGTTTTTTTTTATAATTTAAAGTTCTATCGGGCTTAAAATACATAAAAATAATCAATCATGTGTCAGACCGCCGTCACATATATAGGTGTGACACAAACATCTACAGCGGTCTATCTACAAACAAAATGCTGGCTGTTAAATTGATGTACGTGTGCTGCGCGCTTTTATTGACACATGATGAATGACTAGTCAAAAATTAATTTTTAGTTAGATTTTGTGCTGTCAACATTGCGCTTTTACTATCTTTTTTTTCTATAGAATTCTAATAAAAGTGTATATTGTTCTTTTTTTAAATTACGATCACTATACTCTGCTTTACTTATATCCCAAAGTGAAGGCAGTGACTGGTAAATTTCGATAAATTTCAAGATTTATTTTCTTTTTTCTGCTATTTTTTGATACCCGCAGAATCGCAACACTGAAAATCTCGTTTAAAATGAAAATTTTGCACATGCTTGAAGAAGAAACACAATACACATATCAAAGTGGTACATCCAGCATACCAAAAATCTTTTTTTTTTAAATCCATTATTTAATTTTTACAAACACTCACATATGGCTGGACGAATATTTTGATCCTGGATAGACCGCTTTAGGTGATATTAACTAAAAATATTATCAACAGGTGAGTTTCTTGTTACATAAATATGTCACACTGGTGGGACTTACTATAAATTGCATCGAATACAAATTTTATACTACAACTTATTTGACAAAGATTTAGGGTCTCTGTAGCAGAATTTTAATTTTCTCCTCGTTAGCGAACATGTTAAGCGGCATCGAGCTTGAGGACGTAAAACTCTTTATTTATTTGGACAGCATATCCTCTACAGGTGGATCGATAGAAGATACAACTTACCGCATTAAGAGGCCAGCCCAGGCTTTTTGAGTTACACAAATTTGTGGAAATCCCCACGAATACACATAAAGAGCGAAAGCCTTGCTTTTTTCCTTTTACGAATCTGATCACAATGTAACGATAATTTATTGCGGTGCGGTTTTTCATACGATTTTGAAGTTAAAAACCGCAGGGCGGAATGGCATAAAATTTTATTTTATATTCATTGCAGACTTTCTTATTCTGCCAATTTTTTACACTCTTTCTCTTTCTGATGCTGTCATAGTGTTTGAATAATTGGCGATGTCCACAACATAATTTTTTGTCATAAAATATGTGTATGTGTCCACACATAAATCAAACGTGGCTTCTACCAAATAAATAGTTGTTTTAATAGCTTCGATTTTTTTATTTATTGCCAGTACAAAATATTTAACACAAGAAGTAAATTTTTAGAAAATTTTATAAAAATAAATGCACAAATAAATTAATAAAAATGTAAACAAACAATGACAAGTATTGCCGTCGCCATCTTCCCTTGTATTATGTTTATTTTTCTCTCTCGCAAAGAGAAATCGCACCGCAATCATTGTGTTCAGACTCTAATGTGAGATCCTGTCAGTAACAACCGTTGCTTGCGCAAACTGCTAAAAATTTATTTGGCAAAACATTATAACAAACAAGGGGAATAATTCGAAATTGTTTGGCTCATACATTGTTTCGAAAATGCTTTAAATCGAACTGAAAACAGTGTAACCTCCAAAGAACTTAAAGGGGGAATAAACAGAAGAGTCACCATTTCGCACTTAAATCCAGACAAAAGTGCAGCTGCGTAGCCTACGTTTTGATAAGATCAAACAGCGAGAGATAGCTTAAACAGCAATTGTGTAGAGCCCCCAAGGCAGGCCTGGTGGTTACGCGCATTTCGACGTGAAAGCTAAATGTGGTACGAGTGTAATTTAGTACTCTCTAACACTTTCTCTTAAAAAGGAAAAAATTGGCAGCACTGACATTAAAAAGTATGTAAACAAACATTTTAAAAAGGAAAGTTAAGCTCGTTGTATGAATTTGTTTTAAATAAAAAATAAGTGACCGATTCGGTAGCGTTATGGTTTGAAGATGAAAATGATCGTGTAGAACATATAAGCAGAAGAATCTTATGAAATAGGTCCGATACACTCTTCTTGAATGACTAGAGGTAAGAGAAAAATATTGATTATGGATTTTTTTATTTTCCGCTTCCTTTGCGTTTGCTCTTTTACTATCGCAAGATAATTGTGTTTTTTGAACGAATTTGAAAGACGCTTTCGCATTGCAGAGTGCAGTGCGGCCAAATTTGCGAAAAGAAAAAAAAGAGATGTGAAAGACAAGTGCGAGAACGCTTTAAGGCCAGGATTCACTATCATACGCAATCGTACGATTTAATCACACAAAAATCTAACAGAATTCTGTCATACTTTAAAAATTGTTTCAAAATGGCGTCGTAGGTGCCACACTATTATACAATAAAGATGCAAAAAACAGATGCTTTTAATATTTAGTTGTTGCTTTCTCCTCATCGTCAAAAAAATCAACTCTGATCGCATAGAAAAAATCATTTTATGAATTTTTTCAAAAGATCATAAAATCGTACAGATCTGTCAAAAAGTCTGCCACACACATACACTTTTAATCCACACTATCATTTTCCTACTATTTGTCTTTTGCATCGCATTGGAGAATTACCCCCCTGGTAACACCGGGAGAAGGCAGATGGCAAAAGAAACTGATCTCTGGACCTGTTGGTAAATGCATCACTGCAATGTATCTGATGCGTCATATTTGACAACACTTTAAATGACATGTGTCCTACAATGCAACGCTACAAAAATGGTTGATGCAATGAACTCCACGTCTCCACTAATACTATGTTTCCATTGACTTGAAATCAACTAGTTTTGAGGAAAACACTTCGAAGTGTTTCCATTGAGCAAAACTGTTTTGTATATTCGAATTAGTGACACAACACTGACACTTTTCTCTGTTAAAGAAAAACATCTCCTATTTTATTTTTGTAAAAAATCGAGTTCGTGCTTTTGTTTGTTTTTGCTTTTACAAATATTTAATTATATGTTCTTTTAAACACAATTTTTGTACTAAAAAGTATATTATTTTAAAAAACTTTAAATTAAATGTCACTTTTTCGATAAAAACATCCAATCTGAATAGATAACACGGAGCTAAACTTGAATATCCCAAGCACAACACAGTGTTGCAAAGACAAAATTAGTTCGAAAAAATACATTTTCGACATGATTTGAATGAAATCAAGTGATTTAAGTGGTTTTGGTAGCATGAAAAATGTATGGGAAATCGAGTAGCAAAACGCTTGATTTAAGCAAATCAAGTGTTTTAGACAAAATCACGTAAATGGAAACGCACTATAACTATCAAATTGAATAAGCCATGTCACACAACGCTGTCAAAACAACGGTATAAATTCGTTCATGCTCTTGAATGTGGCGAAAACATGTCGATGTTCATGTCATGTTGGAGCATAATTTTCTGTTTGTCGTCAGGGTTGTTTCAATGTTTTTATTAAGAAAGAGAATGTTCGCATTGTTGATCAATAGATAGCGTTAATTCGCATAAGAGAAATCATGCTAAGAAACATATTTGATAGCGAACATCATTGCTCAGACAAATCTTCGGGCCGACGATGGTTGCACATGAACGAAACATGAACATTGAGATTCTATATTAGCCGCATTCATGTGCGACATGATGCTCACATCGAGTTGATGGCTTGTGGAGACGTAGGGTAATGAATTTATTTATTTGGCTTTTATCTAAGAAATAAAACAAACTAATTATTCTGGCTCGGAAGGCGGGACATGCCTGATTAATTTCAAATGTAACCAAATTCCAAATTGTAAAAAAAAAATTGTTTTTGTCTGCGCACCAGAATCACCTGATATTCATCGGCGTTGCACAGATGCTACAGTGATGTTGCCTCTAATTATATTGCAACGATGTGGATTCAATCAAAACAGATGGCGAAAAAAAAATTAAGAAAAACTTTGTCCGTGTTTTGCCTTATAAAAACGTCAACGGAATTCCGTAATTTGCCCCCAATTCGTCTCAGTATATACACACTTTCGATTTAAATCCTTAAGCTTTCCAGCGATTATATTTTTAACCATTTCAAATCGCAGTCGCCCATTTAAAGCGATATTTGTTTTTCAGAATGTAGGCAAATGTATTTGTAATAAAGAGCGAGCTAAAAAAGAGCCAATTAACCTCACAAAACAAAAATATTTTTGTTCATTCCGTTAAGATGACATTTCACTAATAAACAGCCCTATCGTGAATAAGAAGTAAAATTTTTGTTTCCATGAAATTTTCATTACCCTCGAAGTAAAAATTGCTGCCATAGATTTCCCGTGAAATATTTGCTCACTTCATTGAACAGCTGTTCAAAATTAATAAGCTATCAGTTCACAGTGAATGTTAGAAAGAAAATAAGCTGAGTGAAATTTTGTAAATTAAAGTTTAAAAATAAATAAATTTTTTATTACAAAAAAGTGACGTGCAAGACGCGTATAACCCCTTGAAGTTATCCGAGCCATTATTTATTAAATATTTTTATATCTCCGTTTTTCATTTAGTGACATTTTTAATAGAAAATCTTTCTAAATTTACAAGCAGTAGATCTCTTTGTTTTGCATCTTGTCGAGTTTAATGTCAGTCTGCGCTGCAGAAACTGATCTCGAATTAAAAAATTTATTAATAATTTTAATATTTTAATTCCAAAGCAACGGTCTCAAATGGGGGTTCGTGGACCCCTGGAGTCCGTAGCAACCATTCAAGGGGTCCGCATGAAAAACCGAAAAACAGTGTTTTCAAAAATAATAAAAGTTTTATTTTGAATTTGGGCTTCAGAGGGGTCCGCGAAAAAAAAATAGTTTACTAGGGGTCCGTCAGCAGGTATTTGAGGAGAAACCCTGTTCTAAAGTAATAAAAACTTGCATAATGCATGTAGTTCCCCAGTAAAATTTAAGTAAACAAATCCAAGGTAAAAATGAAAAAAATTTCGAGGGAAAAAATCAATCCCGATAAGGGGAATTTTTGGTAACGTGAAAAATTGTTTATGTGAATTATTCACGATTATAATTTGGGGAAAAGGGAAAATCATTTTAAGTGAAAAGATATTCATGATAGGGGTGGGTGAAAGTCTTTAGCCTTGTTCTGGATTATTTTTTAAGCTTTTGAAAAAATATTCAAATAAAACAACATGTTTTTCTTTTAGTTTTTTAGGTTTTTAAATTTTTTATAGCCCCACATTAATGTTGCAATAATATGGGGTGATTTTTTGAAAATTTTATTGATTTTTTTGTTTGGTTTTTTCTTGTTGTTGTTGTTAACGTAGTATATATATTTTAAATATTTTTGTGATTTTTGTTTTTTGTAATTCTTTTTTTTAAATATAATTTTTTTGTATGTATTTTTTTAATTAAATAATAATTTTGTTTTCCAAAAATAATAAACAAAAGAATTCAAATTTTACACAGTTATTCAGATAATGGAAAAATATAATTAATAATAATAAAGAGAAAATAAAAGATGAATACTTAAAAATTGAATTTGATTTTGAAATAACAGAAAAATATTACATTATTATTTATTTATATATACGTTTTGTTTTGTGTTCTCTTTTCTTTTCTCTTTCTTTTTTTTGTTTTTGTTCTTGCTTATTTTGTTTTGCATTAAAACTAATTAATAATAATAATAATAATAATATTTATAATAATTATAGTATAATATTAATATAATAATTACAAAGATATTCTGTTGTTGTTGTTGTTTTTGACTTGTTGGGTTTTGTTTTTTGTTTTGTGTTCTCTTATTTTAATGTTTTTTCTATATTCTTAACCTTTTTTCTACAACATAGTTTTCGATTTTAAAATGTAGTTTTTTTCTATTTGTTTAATTCTTAGTGTTGTTGTATTTTCATAGTGATTTATTTAGAGTGTTGTTAGTGTATTTTCATATTTTTTATTTCATTCATTAAGTTGAGAAAAATATGCTGGCGATGCTATAAGAAAAATGAAAAAAAAAAACCGAAAATGTTTTTAATAAATTTTACACATTTTTAAAATTTTTTTTTAAATATTTTTTTATGCTTGAAAATATGATAAAAAAGAGGCCTTTTTTTAATTAAATTAAATTTATGTGGAATGCCAAAACTTGGTTCGTTAGTTTGTTTTAAAATTTTGTTTCACATGTGCCAACAATTAATAAAAAAAATTGGCTTTTTGTTTCAAGGTAGTTTTTTACAATAGTACTTTTTTAAAAATATTTTTTTTAAATTACCTTATTAAAAATTGTTTTCCTGTTAGATTTTTTTTTAATGTTGTATAGTACTTTTTTAAAATTGTACCTTTTTTTAATTTATTAATTTTCTTTAAATTTTTTTAAAGTACTTTTTTTACAATAGTACTTTTTTAAAAGCATGTATTTTTTAACTCTTTTTTAAAGTACCTTTTTAAAAATTGTCTTCCTATTAGGTTTAAAATAAAAAATTTGCTTAGTACTTTTTTAAAATTGTACTTTTTAACAAACTTTTTTTAATTTATTCATTTTCTTTAAATTTATTTTTTTAAAGGTACTTTTTTGCAATAGTACTTTTTTAAAAGCATTTATTTTTTAACTCTTTTTTAAAGTAACTTATTAAAAATTGTATTCCTATTACGAGTAAGTTCTTAAAAAAAATGTTGTTTAGAACTTTTTTTAAATTGTACCTTTTTAACCAACCTTTTTTTTTTAATTTATTCATTTTCTTTAAATTAAAACATATGAAAAGTTATGATCTTAGTAAATCACAGTGTTTAAAGTCAATTTTAATTAAAAATTATATGAAAACAAATCGCTTTTTTTAAAGGCTTTTTTAATTTAAAGCTGTTTATTCTAAAAAGTACTTTTTTATAAACATTTTCTTTTCTAATCTTGAGCTACTGCTTAAAAAAGTACCTTTAAAAAAAGTACCTTTTAAAAAAGTACCTTTAAAAAAATTAACATTTAAAAACTACCTTTTTAGGATTTTTTTTTGTTTGTACGGTTTAAAAAAGTACTTTAAATAGCGCTTTTCAAAAAAAATAAAAAAAAACCATTAAACACATTTTTTCTAGTCTAAATCAAAGTACCTTTAATAAAAGTACTTTTTGAAAACTACCCGTTTTTAAAGTACCTTTAAAAAATTTTCTTTTGTTTATTCTTGTTTTTTTTTTTTTTGGACCTCTGAAAACATGTGTTAGTGAATTGAAAAAAAGTTTTTAAAAAGTACTTTTTGAAACTATATTTTTTTAAGACCTATAATTTTTAATATTTTTTATCTTGGTCATTATAAATGAAAATTGTATTAAAAACATCGTTTGAAGGACTATTTAATTTTTAAATGGGCTTTAAATTTAATGGCGGTCTTATGATTGTGTTGAGCAAGAAAATGGCAGTTAGAAATTTCGATCTTTAGTTTTAAGAAAAAGAAACTACATTTTTCCAAAGAAAATCTTAAAAAAAACATATTTAGCATTGGTAAGTATTTTGTAACAAATTACATACGAACTTATTAATTGATATTAAATAAATTTACTTTTTACAAGATTTAAATAATTATGGCGAACAATGAATTAAAAGTTTCAAGTCTTTTTTAAATTGAAGAGAACAATAATGAACAAAAAAGAAGAAATATAAGTTAAACTTAAACAAAACAAAGAAAGGCAAAGGGATTAATAAAAGAAAAACAAATATAAAGAAAAAACTAATTGGAAAAAAAGTTAAAGAAGGGAAAAAAGGAAAGAAAAAGGACTTAAGTGTAAAAGTTTTACTTTTTACAAGTCTTTTTTTTTGTTTTTAAATAATAATAATTTAATTTTAGGTATTAAGACATTTAAATAATATTGATAATAATAATAATAATGAAAATTGGTATTAAAGTTAAAATTAAATAATTCTATTTGTATAAATAAGTAGGCATTTTAAAGCATTAACTTAACAATTAATATACACAAACAAAACCGTTTTGAATCATAATCATTTCAAGCTAAAATTCATTGTTTCTAAATATATATATAAAATATATATACATAGATATATTTATATATAGATATTCCTTTTTTTTAAATTTCTCATGAAAACGGTTTGGAAGTACTGGGGAAACACAGGACATTTCCATAGTAAATTTTAAATTTTAAACATTATTTAAATATTCTAGTGGTTATTTCTAAATGGCTCTAGCTATAAATTATTTAAGAGAATTTACTCATTCACTGTTTAAAGATAAGAAAAACAAAATAACTAAAATTAAATTAAAAAAGAAATCAATCTCATGTAGTGAAATTATTTTTGACTTAATCAATTGTTATAAACTTCGAAATTCTATTTAAAATAAAAAAAAAATTTTTAATATTTTTTACTTTATATTGACTTAATTAACATTAGAGAAAAAAAAATTAACTTAAATACATTATTAAATTATTAGATATGTAAGGTAATTCTTTGAAAAAAAAAAAATATTAGAAAAACCTTACTTTTACATTGGCAACATCTACGTTTTTACATTTTTAATTTCATTGCATGGTATTTTGTTTAAAATATAATTAAATAGGTTAATTATTAATATTTTTATTTAACAGTAAATTGTTTAAAATTATTTAAAATATTTAAAAGAAAATTGCCCATTTTTTTTAAAAGGGCAGTTGCTTTCATTAAACTTTAAAATTAACGAGAAAAAAAATTAAACTGATAAAAAAAATGTTAAAAAAAAGAGCAGTAATTAGGGAGAGAGAGAGAGGGGGGGGGGGGGAGAGTGTTAAAATTTATCATCAACAACAGTTATAATTGTATGGAATTAAATTAGACCAAGAATTGTTTAAACAATTCATTAAAACCTGTTTCAACAAGTCGCTAACATTTTTCGCTGCTATGAATTCAAAAGTTATGGACAAAATTACAACACTTTTGTTACATTTATTTTTCTTTAAATTAATGTTCAAATTTGTTTATAAATTTTTTATTTTTTTTAAATATTTTAAAATTTGTGTTTCTTTTTTTTCGAGATAAAAATTTTTTTAAGGAAAATTTTCAGGTTTAAACTGTTGATTCTTTATCTAAATCCAATAAGTGGTTTATAAAAATTTTTATATTTTAAAAGAATTAAATATCAGTATTAATTAATTCATTAAGATGTATTTTAAGATTTTTGTTTTTACTTTATGGGTTTAAAAAAAAAAATAAGCGAAAACTTTTCATTTCAACTGGAAAATTTGCGTGTTTACCCGTTCAAATATTTGAAGCTAAATAATTATTTATTTAATTTTGGTAACTATCAGCCAAGTTACACATTCTGATCGGAATGGTTTTAATTCCGTACTAACAATTCCGATCGAATTGAGTTTACCTTCTTTATAATCCCATTGATTTTGTTTATTCATAAAAAATGTTTTTTAATTTTAATATGGCAACATTGTTCACACCAAAGTAACAAAAGTAATTTTCATAACTGCTAAAAGCATAATTGAAAAGAATATCTATTCCAAATTTAAATTTCATAGTAGTTTCATTCCTAAATTTTTTTTCGTTTTCTGATGAACCAATTTGCAAAATTAAAACCACTTTCGATTGGTATTAAGTTCTGTGACATGCCTGTATAATTCGCATTAAAATCATATTTAATCGATTAATATCCTAATCGCATATTGTCGCTTAGATGATCAACTGGGCCAATGCGTTCAATGCCTGCAAGTAGCGAAGCAAATTTCGATTTCATTTTTAAGCAATGAATGGTACAAATTCTCTGCATTAGACTTAAAGAATTTATACCTAGAGGCGATAATTTGATTTTAACAATATGCGACAGTTTGTTTTATGTTAACACGCGTGATGTGGGCGGGCCTTTTTTAAATTATTTTAATTTAATTTAAAAAAATTGAATAATTTAGTTTTTTTTTAAAGAATTATTAAAAATTTCTATTAATTTTATTTTAACTCAACTTTCTCTTAATTGTTTTATTTGTGTTTTTTTTTAATTTCCAATCGCGAGTCATTTTCACGAAAAATTTTCAAGAGCATAAAAATTTTAAAAAATTATTTTCCAAATTTTTATTTAATTATTTTAAATCAAGAATTTATTTAAGAAATAATATGTGGAAATTTAAAAAAAATTGAATGAAGTTGCAGCAGTTTTTATTTTCTTTTTAAATTCAAATCACGAGTCATTTTCGCGAAAATTTTTCAAGAGCTTAGAAATTTTTAAAAATAATTTTTCAAATATTTTTTTAATTATTTTAAATCAAAAATTTATTTCAGAAATAATTTGTGGAAATTTTAATAAAAAAAATATTTGAATAATGTTGCAGTACATTAATTTCCTTTAATAGTTTAAAGCCAACCTTTGAAAACATAATAAATATATTCAATCGTTTTAAAAAGATTTGAACATTTTTTAACAGAAAAAATTATTTTAATTAAATTATAAAGAAACTCTGTTTTTTTAAATTGAGTAGTTTTTTTTTTAATTGAGTGTTTTAAAAAACGTTAGTCCATGGCGAAATAATGTACCAGGTGGTGGCAGTAGCGAATTAATTTATTTTCGTCGTTGCAGAAAATGAATGAATTCGCCACTGCCACCACCTGGTACATGATGTCGCTGTGCATTGGTCTTTAAACAAAATTTACTGTTAACATTAAAATTCACACTTTGGAAAACGATTTTTTTTGTGTACAAAATGGCGGTATTAATTTTTCAAATATTCATAGAAATATTTTAAATCAAAAAAGTTATTTAAGAAATAATTTGAATGATGTTGCTGTACAAAAACATTAGAAAATTTTATTAAACAAAGTAAAGTCAGCTTTTGTTACAACAAATAATTCTCAAATTGTTTGAAAAAGAATTTAATAAATATCAATTTTTTTTTTGAAGAATCACCTTTAAATCGATCAGTTTTTAAAATCGAGTGCTTGAAAAGAATTTTTTTTATTTTAATTTACTGTAAATTTTACGATTTAGAAAATTCGAAATTATGTTCGAAATGCATTAAGCGTTAACACGCTAGATATTTGTGAATGTTTTTGCTTGTTCGTTCTCTAAAAAAAAACCAATCCCAATAACTAAAAACGCCTCAAAAAATTTATCAAAATTTTCTACACGAATTAAAATTTTATAAAAAGAAAAATATAATTTTTATTAAGTCATGCATACACTACCAACGATATGGCGAAAAAATACTAGGTGGTCTCGATATAAATTTCAAGTTTTGGCGAAAATTATTGAATTCGCCATTGCGACCACCTAGTATGGATTCGCCTTGATATCTGTAATTGTTAAAAAATTTGCAATCATTAATTTTATAACTTCAAGATGTTCAAGCAAATGAAAAGAATAAAGAAACAAATTTTACATCAATTTTAAATGTGAAACATTTTAGACAATAAAACAGATGAATTAATTCTTTATTAAGTGCTATAATTTTGTCCATTGCTATGTAACATTGGTGTGGGTGGGGAGGTTCTACACCTGCCATAGAAAAAACAGGTATATGTACACTTGCAGTTTTTTAGTACTGAGTTGGCCGTAAGAATTCCAACAGGCGCCCACTATCTGCAGTTATAAACGCTACACTCTTAAAGTAAAACATTAAATCTGAAATGCTTTTGTAGATTTTTAAAGCCGATTTACTTTTTAAATCTTCTATAATTTTTTACAAGTCTTCAAGATGCGGTCAGATTAGTCAAATATTTGACCAAAAAAGCCTCACCACTATTTTTACAAATGTTAATTAATTAACTCTGCCCACATACGTATCATTACGAATGATGATTTATACAGTCATGTCACAGAACTCAATTCCGATCGAAAGTGGTTTCAATTCCGTAAATTGCTTTTTTAGAAAACTAAAAACGAAAAATTTCTTCGGAATAAAACCACTTTCAAATTTCAAAGTGGAATTAAGTTTCTTTGAAATTTTGTTATTTGTGTTTCTTTAGCCTTGTTTTTTACTTTGTTGGTGTGCAAAATATTGCCACATTTAAATTTACTGCCAGTCCCACGATGTCGCAATCGTTCGTTCGTTCGCACAATTTTTAAGAATTTGTTTTTGTTTTGAATGTAATTATGCGAACGAACGATTGATTGCGATATCGCGGGACTGGCAGTTATTAATATTAGAGATTCAATACTTTTCAGGAATAAACAAAATCAATCGGAATCTGAAGAAGGTAAAACAAAATCGATCGAAATTGTTAATACGGAATTAAAACCATTCCGATCGGAATGTGTGACATGCCTGATAATATAAAAAATGTGGTTTCATATTTCTTTTTAAGTATTTAGGAGGGACAAAAATTTAAGTTCATAATTTAGTGGTTACTTTTTTTTTGTTAAATATTTGACTGCTCTGATCGGATCTATAGTGAAATAAATAAAAAATTTTAATTGCCAACATCAAACTTTTATGTGAATTTGCTTTTAAGCATATAAATTCGTTTTTTAAATATTATTTTTATGCGATATTTTTACAAGAGTTGAAAAGAATTAGTATTGAAACTAAAGAATGATTGATTTCTTTTGAAAACTCTACACAAGTAATGTTCGAAATATTTGGCATTTTTTTAAAGAAATTGTATTCGGAAATCTGAATTTTTCGGAAAATAAAATTTATATAATATTTATGTTCAATGTGAATGGCTTTTCGAATTACACATTATTCTTTTAAAATCGCCAAAATACAATTTGCGGTTTTGTTGAATATCTCTACAGCGACAGTTATTATAATCTTAAATTTATTTATTTATTTATTTGATTATTAGTTTGTTTTATTAATTTTGTTTAGTTACCGTGTTCAGGATGCTTGTATGTATGTGTGTATGTATGTATTAATGTTTGAATGTATTTTTAAGTGTTTTCATACATTTTTTGTATATTTTGCTTTAGCTATTGATGGCTCCATTTTTACTTTAGATATAATTTTTTTTTAAATCACTTTGACTACAATTCGTTGTTGTATCAAAAAAAAAAAAAAAAAAATCTAAATAAAGTGTGTTTTTAAAATGTTTTGAGTATGTTTGTGTGTGTATGTGTGTTAGTTATTTTTTAAATTTAAACGTTTTACTATTTATAATGATGATAACAATAATATTGTAGATTCTGCTTGCTATATATTAGCTTTGGGATTATAATGACGATGATGTCTATTTGGTGTAGGGCAGGAAGGGAAAATGCGGCAACATGTGATGATATTACTTTCTCTTTTTTTTTTTTGAGTTAATTGATTTTAAGTTTTAAGTGAAGCTAAGAACATGCTCGTATTGCTTATTATCTTAAAATTAGATTTATATTTTTATATATAGAGAGTTTAGAGAGAATTATAGATTCTGAAGTTTTCTTCTTTATCGTTTGAAGTTTTGGTTTCTTTTTTTTTCTCATACAATTACAATTTCTAAATGCTTTTAGTTTTGTTGGTTGGTTGGTTGGTTGGTTTTGTTAAATATTTTTGTTTAATTTACTTAAGTGTAAAAAAAAGTATAAAAATATTTACTTCACTTCCATTTATTTGATTTGGTGGCTTTTTTGTTTTTCTTCTTCTCATTGTTGTCCTTGTACGAACGACGTGGTGGTTGATCTTAAATTTGTGCATGAAAAGAAAAAGATACAAAAATTTAAGTGCAAGTTTTTTAATAAAAAGTTTTAAAATTTATATGAGAAAAGTACCTTTTAAAGTACTTTTTTCTTTTAAAAAGTACTTTTTCGAAATGTTTTTAAGAAAAGGAAATTTTTTTTCTTGGAAAATGCACTTTCCAAAAAACGTTATTTCCATTTGAAATTCGTTTGCAAAAAAAGTACCTTTTTAAAAAAATAATTCCCCCATTTAAGTGTAAATTTCTAAAAAAAAGGTACTTTTTCTTTTAAAAATTTACATTTTTTAATGTTTCTAAGAGAGTGAAATTGTGTTACTTAGAAAAAGCCTTTTCCAGAAAATAAACTTTATTTACATTTGAAAATGGTTTGCAGAAAATTTCCTTTGAAAAAAGTACCTTTTTGCAAGGTACTCGTAAGACAGTCTTAGTTTTTTGCAATTGCCCATATGTAATATAAATCGGCATAAGAAATTCTTTTCTACTCTTAAGATTTACTCTTGTTGCCCATCAACTTTCGTTTGTATTTTTAGTACTTAGTAAAGACAACAACCTGCCGAAATACAAATGAAAGTTGAAGAAAAAAGAAAAACGGAAAAATATAGGCAGGCGTGGTATTTTGCTCGCTGCCTTGAAGACCATGGAACAATCTTGCTTATTTTTAGAAGCAAAATTTTCGAAATTATGTTTGATCGATTGGCGTATTTAAAATTTCTTTAGCTCATCTAGTGCCTTGGCAAAGTTGATTCCAACTCTAACACGGACGGGCAAACGGAAATTGCTCAATCGACTTCGGTATGCATGAGGACTCAGAATTTATATATTTTATAGGCTCGGAATTGGATATTGTAGATATTACAAACGGAAAGACAAACGCAGTGATGCCACCTGATCAAATTAATTCGCCTTGGTATGCATTTATCTTTTGCCGAACAGGCTTGTTGGGTGTTTAAAAAGTCTATTTTCTATTTGAAAAGGGGAAACATTAAAACCCACTTCAAAAACGTGCCCTGCCTTGTAAATTGAAAATATAAATAAAACGGAAAATAAAGTGCCTTCAAAAATAAATTTTCAATAAAAAGTACTTTTTCTAAATATTTCTTTTTTTCGAGAAAAAAAAAACCCCATTAAAAGCCCGTAAAAAACAGCCAGTTTATTGATCAATATTTGCTATAAATACCAGCAAAAACGTAGAAATTTTAAAATTTTCTGGGGGCAAATTATGGCACTCGATATCGATCGAAGTTTAAATTTAAATTCTATAGAAAATTCAATCGATATCGAATGTCGTTTTTTGTCCCCTGTTTTAAAAACTCAAAAGTTACTTTTATTAATTTGTTTGCTGTTTTTTTTTATCAGCTGAATTTTTTGTGCCAAAATTTTATATTTAAAAATCGAAATAAAAACCAACTTGTCAACATATTGGCAACACTCTGATTCTGACGTAAATCCGAAGCATCGTAAGTCAAACGATAAAACCTAGAAGGGCTTCAATAAAGGACGTCTTTAGATGCAATTAACTTCGTAATTCTTATTAAAAAGAAATAAAAAATAAAAATACAAACCTGCTTTCTTATATGAAGCCGATGCCGATGAGGAAGAAGCCGAATTCGAGGGACGTGATTCGGATTCGGAGCCCGATTTCGACGATGAATCGGATCCATTTGAGGCCACTGATGACTCCGATGAAATGGAAATGATCGATATTGTTGAGGAAGCGGATGTTAGAATGCCATGTGTTGTGGTTGATGTAGAGGCGTTTTGTTGGCGTGGCAGTGAAGATGACTGCTGTTGCAAACGTTGCTGACGCACCTGTTGCTGTTGTTGCAAACGCTGCTGATTGGTATAACGTGGTTTGGAGGTGGCAACATAATTCGGATTGGAAGAGGGATATTGCTGATACTGTTGTTGCATTGGAGGTGGTACATAAAATTGTTGACGATAATAATGACTTTTATTAGCAGATGATTGTTGATTTTGCTGCTGCTGCTGTTGTTGTTGTTGCATTACTTGTTGCCTGATAGGTGAGGGCGATAAAAGATTTTTCTTTCCACAACTTGAGACTGTTTGAACTTCATCGGTTGTTGATGTTGCCGTAGATGTTGTTGCTGTTGTAGTTGACACCACAGTTGATGATATTTCTGCTGTCGTTGTAAATGCGGCAGAGGAAGATGAAACAATTGTTGTTGTTGTTGTTTTTGTCGTTGTGGTAACGTTTTGTATCATCATTTCATTCAACGAATGTGTGGATGTTGATTTACTTGTGTTGATTGGTGTTGTCGGTGATGTTATTGTTGTTGAATGTGTGGTAGTAGTAGTTGTTGTTGTTGATATTGTTGATAACGGTTGTAGCGATGACGATGATGATGATAGAGTGGATAAAATAAAACTATTTGTTTGTGTGGGTGTTTGAGTTTGTGGTTGTGATTGTGTTTGTGTTTGAGGTTGTGTTAGAGGCTGCGGGGTTTGCTGCTGCAACGGCAACGTCTTCAGCGCATTGATATTGCCAGTATGCATTGTGAACTGTGTTCCTCCTGCTACTTGCATTTGTACCAATTGTTGCTGATGCTGCTGCTGTTGTTGTTGCTGCACCAAACCGGCAACTATTCATCATGTATCCATCCGGCCAGTTGTGTGAATATTCGCGGATGTAGTTTGTGACATTGGAATACCATTACCACCACCCAACACAATATGTGTAGTAGACCCTGTTGTCTGTGACGTTGAGTCAGCATCACATTCTTTGCTATCCTCCGAATCTTCCCCAGATGAAGAGCTACCACGTCTATGGCACATTGAATTTAATGCTGCAACGTGATGCTGCTGCTGTTGCTGCTGGTGGTGATAGAGGTGTGGTATTATATGAATTTGTTGTTGTTGACCTGTTAAAGCACCGGCTGGTAACATTGTGGAAGGCAATAATTGTATCTGCATGTATTTGGTTGCATTACCAACAACAGTCGGTGTAACTGGTCCACCCAATGCCGAGACAGGGGAATGACGTGTAACCACAAGATGTTCAAAATGCTCACGAATCCATTCGCGATAATCTATAACATCATCGGTTATACGTATTATACGTCCTGATAAGAAAAAATAAAAACAAAAATAAAATGTTTTTTTTTTTTCAAATATTTAAAATAGCGACAATTAAAGAGAGGAAGAAAAAAAACAGCGAGTCCACTTACCCAATATTGAGCGTTCATTACAATCATTAGCCCAATCGTTGAGAGGACTCACAGCCTGTGACAGCATTAAATAGGCGTATTCGAAGGCCTGCTTCACTTGTAGGGCTCCGTATGAGCTGCGACCAATATCATTGCCTGGCGTTAATGGATCCTCAATGCACAGCAGTGACGGCCGATGGCCATCGATCATATCACGTTGCAAGTCTTCTTTGGGTATATAACGGCCGCCATTCTTTATGGAAATACCGATTTTCATATAGTTAAACTTACGACCGTACAATTCGAAAAATTCCAATAGTAAAACGCCCAAATTGTCAGTCTCGGCGTGAATTTGACGAGGATGCAATTGCAGGAAACTAATGCACATGAGTATCAATGAATAGGAAGAAATGCCACCAGTAAAAACTTCATTGAGATCACGTTGAAGTAAGAACTGTTTCAATACAAGCACCAGTTTGGCAAGCAATGGAAACTCTTGCTTGTATTTTTTAATCAGCTCAGCCGATTGGACACCGGACTGCATGTTAAAGGAAATATCAACTTTGACTTGTGTTTCGCGATCTGTGAGTTTTATAATGGGCACAGAGGCCTTATCTAAGACACGCACCGAATGAGGTTCAGCTATGCCTCTGGCAATTAGTTCAGTTTCTAGAGTTCTTAATGGCATTTTATCCCAAAGACCTGAAAATAACGAGAAAAGAAAAACTGCAATTAAAAAAGGAAAAGTAAAAGAAAGAGAATAAAAGGGGAACAACATTTACCCAACACCACCAAATCAATATCAGACGTAGGCAGGAATAGACCAGTACGGAAGGAACCAAAAATTTCCACCAAGGCCGAGGGCCATATTGAATGGACAACAGCCTCGATGCGATGTACCACCTCGTTGCGTATAGCATGTTCGGTGGGTGTGGGCAGTACATAATTATAAAACTGTTCAATCTCTTGATGGAGACCCAAAACGCCGCGACAATAATTAAAATCAGGCACACGCCACGGACAGCCTTTATATTTTGAAATCAATTTGTCCATGTGTTTGTTGAAATTGTATGTACTGGCCTTGTTGTCGACAATGCGACCAATTTTCCTACGTGAGGGATTATAATAGCTTGGACGTTCGTGCGAAGGCATCTTACTAGTCAAACTCGTTGTCGTTGCAGTAGTGTTTGTAACGTCTACGTTTCCGCCTCCTCCTTGTGTTGTGTTGGCAGGTGTATGTGAATCGTTATTTGTATTGGTCGTAGTGGTTGAATCAAGCGAATTATTGCTGGATGTATTGCCGCTGGAATTGTTGCCGTTATTGTTGTTGTTATTGTTGTTGAGATTGTTGCGTAATCCACCAAATTGTTGCAATAGCAATTGTATTGAGTCACGATCTCGAGCAGTTAAATTAGCACCGTTATTAAATTTATTTCCACTTCCTTGTAATTGTTGTAGCTGCAATTGTTGATTCTGTTGCTCCAGCAGTTGGCTCATTTCATGCGCATTGGTTTCCCAAATTTTACACCATGTGAGTAAAGCTGGACCCTCCTGTTCCTCTTGAAACCAACCAACAAAAGGATCCATTCAAAGTGTTTTCTTCCAAAAAAGGAAACAAAATCCTAAAAGGAACCTGCAAATAGTTTTTTAACTTTTTGCAATTAATACAACGCTACTACTTTAATGCTTAAGCTTTTTTTACAGTTTTCCCGCTGTTCCTTTTTCCTTTTTTTTTTTTTTGTCTTTTTTCTCTTTCTTCCTTTCTAGTCGAACTGTTAAATTGTTGTTATTTTTATTTCCTTTTTTTCTTTTCAGCAAAGAAATTCTTTAAACTTTAAACTCTTGAAAAAAGTTGGTTGTTGATGTTGTTTGTTCTTTTGAGACACAATCTATGGAATGCCAAAGATGTTGTGAAAATTACTTCTTTAG
Organism: Cistogaster globosa; assembly: GCA_937654795.1. Lineage (NCBI taxonomy): Eukaryota > Metazoa > Arthropoda > Insecta > Diptera > Tachinidae > Cistogaster > Cistogaster globosa. The sequence goes on along the minus strand of OW569406.1, from coordinate 117,087,001 downwards.
AATAAAATCCTAAAAATAAAACAACAATGTTAAGGACAAATATAAAATAATTGATAACAGTTTTTATTAAAACTAAATTATTTTATTAATGGATTTTTATTTTATTTTTTAATTTATTTTTTCTTTATAAAATTTTTTTAGAAGAGTTGATCGTCTGTTATACGGAAACAGCAAAATAACTTTCAAGAATCTTAAAATTTTTTGATGTTTTTTTGACCAACAACATGAGATACGAATTTATTCTTTAAAAAGCAAAAAAAAAACAAAAAAAAATATTTCCCAAAAGTTGTTGCATAAAATAACAATTCTTAAACGTCCCTCGTATATTACAGAAAAAATTAACACAAACATTCCTCTTAGTATTTTGTTTTATTGTAATAATAATCTGTCTATTAAATTTCTAGTATAAATATCTAATGCAAATAAATTCGAAGCGGAACTACAACAAAAATTGTATTGGCAGATGCTAAAATATCTTTAAGCAATTTGTGCGGAAGTAAATTTTATTTAATTAAATCTGCAAACAAATAAACAATTGTCTGTTAGAAAAACAAATAAAACAACAGAAAAATCTAAATACGAAAATTCAAAATAGCTTTAAAAAAAAAGACAAAATAAAATATTAACAATTTTATTTCTTTTTAGAATTCTGTACTGATTTTAATATATATTTTTATTTATTAATTGTTATACCCTTCACCACAGGTGGAAAAATGTTATACTTTATAAAGAATATATATTCTGGGTCCTTATGCATAGTAAAGTCGATTGAGCGATGTCCGTCTGTCCATTTGTCGTTAACAATTCACATGAACAATTTTTCACGTAAACAAAAATGTCCCTTCTTATCGTGATTGATTTTTTCCCTCGAAATTGTTTTCATTTTTCCCTTGGATTTGTTCACTTAAATTTTACTAGGGAACTGCATACATTATGCAAGTTTTTATTAATTTTATTTAGAATATTAAAATTATTAATAAATTTTATAAATCAAGATCAGCTTCTGCAGCGCAGACAGACATTTTACTTGACAGGACGCAAAACAAAGAGATCTACTGCTTGTGAATTTATAAAAATTTTTTTTAAATGTAATTTTTTGTTGAAATGGGTAACTTCAAGGCGTTATACGCGTCTTGCACGTCACGTTTTTGTAATACAAATTTCATTTATTTTTGAACTTCAATTTACAAAACTTCACTCAGCTAATTATTCTTTCCAACATTCATTGTGAACTGATAGCTTATTAATTTTGAACAGCTGTTCAATAAAGCGAACAGATATTTAATGGGAAACCCATGATAGCAATTTTCACTTCGAGGGGAATAAAAATTTCATGGGAACAAAAATTAAACTTCTTATTCACGATAGGAGTGTTTATGTAAATTTTTTTTCTTTTTTTTTTTAGTCTGTCATAACATTTTTTTTTTATTGAGAGTTACTTCACTTAACTAGATTTACATAAATGGTGAAGGGTATATAAAATTTGGCATAGGCGAATATAGCATTCTTACTTGATTTTTATTTATTTATTTTTTTTTTTTTTTCAATTAATAAACACAAAGTTTGATGATGATTTTAACAATCAGCTGCAACGATAACACCACCTGTTTCTCAATATTCCTTGAATTACAACCTTTTTTTCACAGTCATTATTAGATGTTAGGTATTATTAATTAGAAAAATAAACAATCGAAATTTAAATATTATCTGCTTCCAATTGAAATCTAGACAAAATATTTTTTTCTTTAATTTGACAATGCTGACTATCTTTACTTTAAATTTACTTGTGCAGGTCGTAATTATTAACGAAATATATCAACTTCCATAAATAATATTAAAAAAAAACTTTTTAAAAGCAGACTTACTTTTTTCTCACTGAGTGTGTTAAAAATATATCTTTTTGCCTTAAATGGACAACTTTATTGAACACTTGTGTTTTGTCAGTTAATTACTTCTAGTGGTTTTTTTTCGAAAAACAAATTATTAATTATGGCAGACTGATAATTACAACCAAAAATTAAAACCAAAAAAAAAACTTATTATCCTTGAAGAAAATGTCTCAAACTTTAAAATCATCAAGACAGGCCTTATATTTGTTTTTCTTGTTGTAAGCAATATCTGATTCACTTTTTTTTAAACAAATATAATAAAAATGCTCGTTCTTTCTAAGGCCAATAATATCAACTTGTTTGATGAAATCAGCCTTTACATAGTTTTTCTCTTCACACAGTCTAGTCTGTATCTCCCCTTGGTTTTTTATAACTGTAACACATTGCAGTTTATTTTCTAAAAAAAAAATGTTATTTTTATTTTTTAATTGCAATATTTATTTTTTTACGTATAAAAGCAAGATAATATTCTTTCGAAAAAAAAAATCCAACTCAAACTGTCAGAAGCAGTTTTGCTATTTTATTCATTAGCTTATTTTGCAAATTCTCTTTAATTTTGATTCTGAAATACTATTAAAAATTACTACTATGCCATGTATCAAGAATAGATATACGAAAAGAACACACACACATACACATATATATACACAGCTAAGAATTAAAAAATGTTGGATAGAAAGAAGTGTGTAAAATTTATTAAGGCAGATTCGACTTCAACGATTATGACGAAGAGGAGTTGCAAAAAAAAACAGCAATAAGCAAATTTTATATTTCAGCTTTTAAAGTTTCTTTTTCTTTTAGAATAAACTAGAGCACAATTGTTTAACTTATTTCACTTGGGAATTTTCCCTTTTATATTATAAATTTCGCTTCATTATTGAAAAGTATTTTTTTTTTTCTCCACTCGTAGATTTCTTGAGTTTCTTTTTAACTTTAATTTGACATTTTATATGCAAATGTCAATGTTATAATATGTGACAATCAGTATCTAATTTGATGATTACCCAGTATTCTTGGCGATTTTCCTTTATAGAATATCCTTAAATTTTTTGTTGCTTTTTCTTGCCTTTTTATTCTATCACACTTTTAGACCGTCCTTAGCATTTTTTGTGTGGAAGTTTTACTTCACAAATTTTCAAGTATATTTGATATATTGAAGCTTTTCTTCGACGCCATCTTTTTAATATGGCCCTTTGCGCTATCTTGCAAAAGTTTTTTCAATTTATCTGATTTAATTTTAGGCAAAAACTTAAGAAATTGCTCCTCTGAAAACCACGCTAACCAAAATATAGTAACGAATAGATCTCTGTAGTAAAGTAATCAGTTGTACTAAAAGGGTTGCCAAGTTTCTTCTGATTGAAGAATAAAAGCATTAATGTGGATATCACAAATTACACATTTTCATAAACTTATTAAGAAATAAATGAAATTATTGCACTTAGTACTTTTTTCTACAAGAAAGGGCTCTCTTTTTTTTGTGCCAATCTATTTTCTTTAAACAAAAAAAAAAAAAAATAAATAAATAAAATTTTTGAATTAGTATGTTTTATCCATCTATAACTTATGCTAAATTTAATTTGGTTTACTTTTATATAAAGCTGGTTCAGATAAATTCGCAAGTAGATTTAAAATGAATAATCTCAAAACAACGTGTCGTGCTTCGCGCGGCGAAGCGCGTTTACTCGATTATGGTTGGGCTGTTTCTCACTTATGAGAGGCGGATCATAATTATTGAACTCCTTATAAACATAGCATAAAGGGTGTAATGAATTCTCATCGATTCCAATAAACCAACAAAAATCAAACAAATTTTGAAGAACTATGACAACAAATTTTGAAAAACGTAAACGAATATAAAATTGATAATTTTGAAAATGATCCATTAACTTCACAAATATGAAAATCATATGCTTTTGTAGTAAGAAAGAATCTATAATATGTGTAATCCATTACTTAATTAGCAAGTAAATTATAATCAACATCTTATTTTAATTTTTAACCAATTTTTTAGATACTTTGATATTTAATAAGTGTGTTTTAAGAACTTCTTGCATAAGTTAGTTTTTTATTTCCTTAAGTTTTAGTGAATTCTAGTTTCTTTTTCCTAAAATTAAAAAAAATATTCAATTTTTTGTAAAACATTGATTTTACGTTTTTAATTGTAAAATTTATTATGTTAAGATGAAATTCAATAAAATTTATTATTAATATTAAATTTTTTATTTCAAATTAAAAAAAATAATAATAATTAATTGAAGATTAATATTTTCGGTGAAACGAAATATTAATATTTAAATATTAAAGAAAAAAAAACGGACTTTTTTTAGTTATCGGGGTTGAAAAAATAATGCTTGGTTTAAAAGATATATATAAACCCATGTACTTCAAATGTATATGCGTCACATAAAATTTTGCAAAAATTACAATCGGGTGGATAATCTAAATAAAAATCTTTATAGCTGAAACGAAGAGTATAAAACAAATTTAAAGACCGCCAACGTAAGTGAAATTATTATTATTCTTTTGCTCTCATTTTTCTTTGTTTTCTTGCACTTGCTAGCCAAGACACAATCCCTTCTCCAAGTCATTTTCATTATTTTCCCCTTGGAATGTCTACAAACAATACTTCAACAAATAAACCTAAAAACAAGACTTTTAAATTATTTGCAACAAGATGATTCTTCCAAGATTAATTACATAAAGTTTTTATATTACAAGCTAATAAATAATTTTTTTGCATAAATTTTTGTGTCTTTAAAATTTTTTAACCCAACCAAAATATTACCATAGTTGTCTTTATAGTGTTAATTGCATTAAATATTAATTCACAATAGCAAGTACACAAACTGTCAAACCCTTCGTAACAGAGAGTTGCCATTCACAATCGCACAGTAAATCTTCGTAAAGCGTTTGTTCGGTCGGGCTCGCCTAGAAAATTTGTTTCGGTCAAATAAATTAGGAAAAAGTGCAAAATAATTAATAAAAAATGACAAAAAAGTGCACCAAAACATAATTGATTTAACGCACAATCGATATATTATGAATTATAAACAAAAACCTAGACAGGTTCTAAAAATTTCATAAAGAAAAACTTTGAAAAATTTTTACTCTTCTTTTTTTTTCCTTAATGCATGTTTTCGCAGCGGGATGCTTCTAAAGAGGAGAAAATACAAGCTCATTTAAAAACAAATACGCAAGAAAGAGAAAAATCTATATGAATTTGACTGAAATAGTGAATATGGTTAAAGAAAAATGTAACGATGTAAGAAATACACACAAAAAGTTTATAATTTTTTTCTAATCAAAAAGATTCCTTTTAATTAAATTATAAAGATGAATTAATAATAAAAAAAAACCAAAATGGTAAATCAGAAAAACACGTTAATATAAAGACTTTGAGAAATATTAAAGTGCAAAACGTTAAAATATTTTACATCAACAATTTTATTTGCTCTTGTTCTTTGTGGTTTCTATTCTAATTTTTCTTTTATTTTCATCTATACCATAATAGTGAGTTACTGCTGATTGAGAGTGTGTGTTATATGAGCGTACGTGAGTTGTGCATACGGCTTTGGCATAAATTTGCAAAAGATTCAGAAAGAAAATAAAGTTCATTCCAGAATACATGTGTTTGAATTTGTGTTTGTGCATGGAAGGGAATACATCCTTATTTTCCTTTACTACTGATTTAATTATTTCTCTATATATTTGTGCATATTCTTTTGTTCGTTTTTTATTTTTATTTATTCGTTACGTTTAACATTACATTGTAAATTTAACACAATTAAATAAAAATTAAAAAAACTGTGTTCATTTATAAAAATAAAACTTATAAAAGATTAAAAAAAATTGATGTTAAAATTTGTAAAAACAAAAAGGTTCCTTAGGTATATACTTTGGTGTGGATTTTTTTGCTTGCTCTTTTATTACTGTGTTGATTTTTTTGACATCTTTGACTCGTTTAGCTAAGCAGTTGCGGTTAATAAACTTCTTGCAATGTTTTTTTGTTTTCTCTTGCTCTACACGTTCTGTTGTTTATTTTTTATTTTTTTGTTTGTGTCTTTTTTGCATTTTTGTTTTGTTGATTTTATATATTGTTTCTGTCTTCTCAGTTTTTTTTTTTTTAATAAAATAAATTAACTGGTAACTGTTACGTTTTTACGACTTTGTTTTATGTTTTTCTTAAAGGGAAAATATGACCTATAATTTCTTCTTATTGAATATTGAAAATTTGATTTAACTATAAAATTGAAATTTTATTGGCAATAATTAAAATTAAATTGGCGGAAAATGTACCACTTAATGTCCCTTATTTTTGTTTTTTTTTTTATGGTAACAAAATTTAAGTGAAATTGATTAATTAATAATTATTATAGTTGAAAAAAAATAGTAAATGTCTTTAAAAATCCTCTTCTATACTTTAGGGTGTTTATTTGGCGTACAAAATTAATTAATAATAATTTTTTATTATTGTTTTAATAATTAGGAATTATAAACTAAGCGTCAACTGATTAATGTTACATTACATTAAAAGCTTTATCTCCACACTTGAAATAAGTTTAGCAATTTAAATATTCCAAAACATAAATTTTAATATTGATTAATTGTTTAAGGTGACTTTTTTATTTATTTAAGTAAAAAAAAGAAAAGCATTAAAGTCTAGAGAGTTTGGTAAATAAATTTCATCATATTGGTGATTTTATGATTTATTGTGTGTAGTGAGTGCGCTTACCTTTTATTCAATTCATCACCTTTAAACTTCTCTCTTAATTAAGGATAACGGTTACTGATATTTATTTAAAAAATATGTGTTTCATTCCAACTGGGTGGACAATATAAATGTTAAAATAAATTTCAATTACATTGTGAAAGTTTAAAAATACATTTGTATGTTAATTACACATGTTCAAGTGTGGTTTTTATTTACATGTGTATATTAAATAATTTATTGTAGGTTAAAAGAAATGGCAACTCTAACACCGGGCTTTTTAATGTTTTTGTATATTTCCTATTATTCCTATTATGATTAGACTAGTATACACTGCATATGACCGAGAGACAGACAACTGAAAAACTAACAAACAAAATATTGATTATTCCGACTGTAAGCACATATTAGAAAGAGACAACACTAGAGTATTCAACACAGCTATGTCAATAATAAAAGAGAAATGCAAAAAACCACTACTAAAAAATAAATGGAAGAGACACGATAAAAGAAGACAAGAAAATATATAAGATTTTCGTTTGTGTGTAGTTTAACAAAAAGGAAAAAAATACACTGTAAAGATGTGAGAAAAATGTAATGGAAAATTATACACACAATTTCAGTAATGAAAGAAAATCAAAAGCAAATTTACAAAAATTTACAAAAGAAATAATTCAACAAATCATGATAATTTATTAAATATAGAATTTGATTAATTAACAAAAGCAAATAAACGGTGTGTGAAAAGTTTCTTTGTGCAAAAAAATTATTCACTACAGTAGCGAAATGAAGAGTGTGTAAGAGATTAATTAAAAAAAATGTTTTAATGTTTTTCGAAAATGTATTATACAAGAAAAACGTCACAATGTTCTAAGCCACGAACAAGGCAAAAAAGAATCTTTACAGTTATTGATTAAAATTAAAATTTAATAATTAATATTATTTCAATTATTAGCAGAATAAAAATTTAATTTAAAAATAATGGAAAAAAATCAATAGAAATTAAAAAAAAAGAAAACATTAAGAAAAAGTCGTCAGTGTGTGAAAGGATATAAAATATATAGTGTAAATCAGCAGCAGCAACAGCAACAACAATATTTTCAAATATTAGCAACAACAAAGTAGCAGCAGCAAAACAACAACAACGAGGACGAAGACGAAGACGGAACATCCATCGATTTTTTACCGTATTTTCAAGTGGAGTTTTATAAATGTAAAGAAAACCATACAACAAACAACAAATAAAAAAAAAATAAAAGAAAAGAAAAACATTGTCTGCTTGAGATAAGTCTACTTCCTCATTATCAATCTGTCGACCGACCGACCGACCGACCAACCGACTGACTGGCTGGTTTTCAGTTCAGTTTAAAACTTCTCATCAGAGAAGAATAAGTAGAAAACAGTTTATCCTCTCACCATCATAATAAGAGAGATTCAATATCCTTCGTTAAATACCTAAATTTTTATTCTAAAAGAAACTACGATTGCATTGATAATTTCTATTCATAAACTGGGTGTAAGATCTGCGGCCAAACATGTTGGCCTGTTTTAAGAGCAATAAGTTACTATAAATCTTTCGCGTTTAAGCTTCCGCGATGGACAGCAGTAACAATCCACAGGATCAAAAGCCACCTGGGTCTAAGCATTTGCAACAAAACAATAATGCCTGCCTTCCGCCGCAATTGTCTTCAAATAATAATGTGGGCATTGGATTGCCAGGCGGTGGGGGAGGTATTATTAATACGATGGGAGGTGGAGGAGTTGGTATGTTAGGAGCATCGGCTGGTGGAGAACAATTAAACTTACCACCGCCCTCACCGCAATTAGGACTAAATTCCATGCACAACAATAATGCTGCGAATCTTGGCGGTGGTCTGATGGTTGGCAATCTCAATACGTCTAACCAATCCAATCCCTTGGGTAGCACTGTTGGTGCAGGAAATATTGTTGCTAGCAATCAAACAATGGCTGCAGGAAATTTCTATAGCAACAGCAATAATTCAACCATGCAGTCTGTAGTACAAGCACCTACAATTGGTCCGAGTAACAGTGATTTTGATTCTGATACCGAACTTTCGATAGTGGCAGCAGCTCAAGCTGCCGCTGCAGCAGCTGCAGCCGCCACTAACGGTTATACATCCAATTTGAGCAATAATAGTAACAATTCCAACAATATCGCTTCAAATAACAACTCGTCGGCTTCCTTAAATGCAAAACAACAACGCCAACAAAAACGAAGACGTGAACGAGCGCAACGTCTTCAGGCAGAACGTGATAATCGCAGTGCGACTAACACGCCCAACAGTCTCAGCATGAACACAACGTCAGCGCCAAATAACAATATCACAACTCCAAATAATAATAATTCCCAAAATCAACAATATATAAATACTAACAACAATAACAACAATAATAATAATAATATAACAACAACAATTACCGGCAATCATCTGTATCAGGCCAGCAGTGCCAATAGCATGGGTGAAGATAGCAACAATTCAAGCGGCATTTTTACAACAAGTTCCAGTAGTAGTAGCACAAATAATAACGCTCTACTACCACCAACCGACAGTATTGCATCATTACTTTTAAATCCACCACACTCGCCCGACTGCCATTCCGCTCTGATGGCAAGTCCCAGCGATAGTGAGGGTGAATCATTAGATGAAGATCTCCTATCGACATCGTCGTCGTCAACTTTATTGCTGCCGCGTGATAAACCACCACCAAGACCTCCACCGCCCGTTAGAAGAAAACTACCGCGTTCACCGGTGTTGGAGGAAGAAATCATTGATGGCTTTGCTATATTGGAATTCAAAACATATGAAGACCTGGAGGTAAGCAAAATTTTTAGCAAAAAAAAATTAAAAAATAATAAAAATGTTCATAACTTTTTTAACTAAAAAGTCCTGAAATACTTAGGCCGGCCACTCACGTGCAGTTTCCAACTGTTCAGTTATAACTGACTGTGAACTGAGATGTACACACACGTGCAGTTCAATACTTCAGTTTTTAACACGGATTAAACGAGCAGGACGGTTTGATCGCTCTCGGTGTACTTTTTGTAATTAAAAAAAATCAAACAAGTCGTATTATTAAAGTACCGGCTTGTAAATGCTGTCTGCAGATGCTCCAGATTTCTTTGATGCCTCAACTTTCATTTTTTTCTTTGCGAAAAGCGGATCTTAAGGTGTTTACTTTTGACAAAATAGATTTTTTCTCCGCGGCAGGTTCTTCTTCTTACAACTCCTTCGCCTGCTTGTTGTAGGCAGCATCATTTTGGCGCGATCATGGTACTCGCTTGATTTAACTTGACATGAACCCCCAAACACGTTTACTTCAGTTGAAACTGTCCAAGGCGAATAAATTACCAGGTGGCAGCGTAGGCGAATTCAGTATTTTTTGCTGGTATACACGACACTCAAACTCCATATATAAAAAATATACACAAATTTTTTATACATGGAGTTTGACAGTGGTGTACGCCAGCAAAAAATACTGAATTCGCCTACGCTGCCACCTGGTAATCGATTCGCCTTGAAACTGTCAGATAAAAATATAAAAATTTTAAATTTCTCAGTTAAACTGAACAGTTGAGTTGAACTGTCAGTTTCAACTGTTCAGTTAAAACTATACGGCCTTAGATTTTCAACCCATCAATGGTAGACCAAGGCGAAGTAATAATAAGTGGCCAGCCACACTGCTGCAAAAACAAAAACCTCATGTAATTTTGTTGTCGTAGTGCACCCAGTGATGCCAAAACCTCTGACTAAACAAATTGAGCTGAGTTCATTTTATTCTTTTATCATCCTTTGATACTTTAGGTGAAGTTGTACCAGGCTGTTTCTCTTGAATACGCAGCAATAACTCATATTTAATTTTTGAGACTTCTATCAGTTGTCTGAATATTTTGATCGGACCAGTCTGGAGAGCATTAAATCAGCTGGAGTTAAATTTGTTTTTCACAGGTGTATAGCACGTCGAATTTATCAATGAAATCTCACATTTTTTTGTTTTATTTATTTTTTATTTTTTTTTTCTAAATTATTAATATTTTTATAGATTTTTTTGTTTGAGCTGACGACAGTGTTCGCAATGACAAGCGATATCGTGTTACAAAACATTACTTATTTATTTCTTATGCGATGGATAAAACATTTTTAGTTTGTGAAAAACGCTTTTAATTTGACATGAATTTTAGCGAAAAGACCCTTAAAATTTGTATTTCTTAATACTGATTCACTTCAAATTTTTTTATGTTCGCTCATTATCAGCCCAATCATAAATAATAATTCCGTGCGTGTTTTTTTTTTCACTTTTCTCTTTTCTCCTATTATAAATTAATCCTCTTTTTATTGCCTGCAAAAAGTGAAGAAAATTCGGGGAAAAAAGTAGTAGCAAAATAGCCCCCTTCAATTTACGGTGATGCCACTTTTTTATTTTTTTGTTCCTATGGAATTAATAATCGGAGGAATTTTTCTCGAGAAATTTTTTTTCCGTGAGAATATTCATGATTGGGCTGATTCCATTCTTTATTAATTGCGAAAAGTGAAAAGAATTTGTAGGAAAAAAAATAGTAATTATAAATTAATAAAGAGAAATTTAATGTAAATGAATAAAAAAGCTCCCTTCAAATTACGGAGATGCAAATTCTTTATTTTTTTTTTTTGTTCCTATGGAATTAATAATTAGAGGAATCTTTTCTCGAGAGTATAATCATGATTGATTGGACTGTATGATTAATTTTATTAGTATTCGATTTTGTTTCTATTAATTTAACTAGATTTTTATACAAGATTAAAATTGGATTATGTGAACTTTTATGACCAAAATGCCTTCTTATTTATCTTAAAATCGAGAATTTTATACTTAACAAATTATCAAAAATCTTCATAAATAAACGTTTTCTTAGGTTTAAATAAACTGATATCGTGTGAATTTTTTAACTCTACAAAGAGAGAAAATTAAATTCTAAACCACCCACTGTGGCAACACTGTGTCATTTAAACTCAATCAACTTTTGCATGAAAATTTATTGTATCGAAAAGAAGAGAAAAAAAATAATTATTGCAAAAAAAAAAACGACTTCAGAACAGCCAATTTTTTAGTTTTAAATATTTATATTTGTTTTTATATTGAATATGGTAATGGACATTTTGTCTAATTTTCAAGAGTTAATATGTAACTGTTTCAAGGATAGGGTCTTATAGGTCATATTACATCAGTCATAGGGACACCCTTTAATTTCTAATTTCAAGTTGGCTACTTGTTATAGCGAAATTAGCAATAAGGGTTCGGTGCAAATTTTAATCAACTGTCTAAAACTGTTTGACAGTTTTGTCATATACATCAAATAACAGCAATTTTTGTGATACCCTTTAATTTATAATTTCGAACGTTTATACTTCTTAATATAACAGACAAAGTAGTAGACATTCTTTTTAATTTTCAAGTGTTTGTATATAACGATTCCAACGATAAGGCCATACAGGTCAAATTACTTCAAATTTGGGAACACCCTTTCATTTCCAAATACAAATTTTATACTTGTTGTTATAGCGGACTTAGCAATACAGGTAAATTGTAAATTTTAAGTTTGGTCACATACATCAAATTACATCAACTATTGGGGCACCCTTTAATTTATAATTTTGAACGTTTATACTTGTTATTATAACGGTTATAGTAATCAACATCCTGTCGAATATTCAAGCGTTTGCCTATAACGGTTCAAAAGATAGACGCAGCTCACGTCACTATGGGGACACCCTTTAATTTTTAGATTTATTTTTGCATTACTTTTTTTATGGGGTTTTTTTGTAATTTTAAATAAGTTGTATACCATTTTGTATATCACTTTGTAACACTTAATTAAATGAATGATTGGCTTCACGTCCAAAAACGTGTTAATATTTGTACGGATATAAGATTTGGATACTCTTTTCATAAAGCTTTTGGATTTCATTAAAAGAATTATATTATTGTGTCTTAACTAAAGTGTCCACTTGATCAACTATCGCTCGATTAATCGGAGGATTTTAAGTTGATTGACTGTTTGAATAAGAAAAATTGCAAATATCAATAAAAAAATATTTCAAACAAATTATGTTGGTTAATCGACTAAAATTAATTTATATCACGATCCACTTTTAAAATCTTGCTTGTTCGTTCATTAATAATTAATAAATACGTAAATGACGCGTTATTAGTTTTTGAACTACCAGTTTTTACAGAAATCGAAATAAATGTATTGTCAGCAAGAAGAAGTACTTTACGACCGCTTATTGTGGCAGGTTAATAATAAGTAAGCAAAGATTCCGCAACATTAATTGATTTTAAAGTTTTTTTTCTACAATTTAGAAAAGGAAAATGACTCCTTTTTTAAATAATTTAACTGTTTGTTTAAAGTCTAGTATAACTAAGAGACAAAACAAATTACTTTACACATTAATTTTATACCTTAAATTGGCGACTTTTTCCAATAATGATCACATTTTATAATACATTTCTGAAGCTAGTTTAGTAACTTTACTAGCAACGAGAGAGTTAAACAGAAATTTTCAAAATTATTCTTCCAAATGTAAAAAGCTTAATGAACGCTTTACTAGCAAAAAATATTGTTGTGGCTTTAGAAATAATATTTGGGTCATAAGAATTGTATGGAAAACATATGAAAAAAAATATACCAATAGAAGCCAGCAAAACAAGGAAAAATTGAAAATAATATTCCAAGTACGAGGGCTGTTCTATATATTTTTGATCTAATAGTGAAAATGCGAATATTTATAATCAAAAATGGTTTTATTGTTTTTCAAAGTATTCTCCAGCATGATTTATACACTTTTGCATGCGCTCAAACCAGTTGTTGAAGCACTTTTTCCACTCCGATTGAGACACCTCTAAAACATGGTTTTTGAACACTTCAACAGCTTCTTCTGGCGACGAAAATCGTTGACCACGAATATTTTTCTTGATGTGCGGAAACAAGAAGAAGTCATTAGGTGCCAAGTCAGGGCTGTACCGCGGATGACCCATTAATTCGACGTTTTGGCCGGTCAAAAACGCTCTGGTTTGAGCCGATGTGTGAGAGCTCGCATTGTCATGGTGAACAATGATTCGTCTTCTCTTTTTGGTTTTTCGATGACTTCAGGCAAACAAATTGTAGTGTACCACTCAGAAGTGACCGTCCTACGTTGCTCTAGCGGAACAGTCACCACATGACCAGTTTTGCCGAAGAAACAGGCGACCATTTGCTTCGAAGTGCTTCTTCTTTTGTTCTTTTGTTGGATTTTGCTCGTCTTTGAAGACCCACACGGTCGATTATTGTTTCGTTTCGGGCTCATACGCATAGATCCATGATTCGTCACCTGTGACGATCTTATAAATGTCTCTTGAAGCACCGCATTCGTATTTTTGCAACATTTCTTTGCACCAATCGACACGAGCCTTTTTTTGAGCGACTTTCAAATTGTGCGGGATCCAACGAGAACAAACCTTTTTTACGGCCAGGTGTTCATGCAGTATCGAATGTATACTGGTGGAAGAAATGTCCAAGGATGTCTCTATCTCTCGGTATGTCGCATGACGATCTTGCATTGTGAGTTCACGCACGGCATCAATGTTTTCTGGCACAACAACCGTTTTTGGACGACCTTCACGAAGTTCGTCTTTGAGCGAGCTTCGGCCACGATTAAATTCATTATACCAATTTTTCACAGTGCTATAGGATGGTGCTTCATCGCCATATAAAGATTTAAGTTCATCAATGCACTCTTGTCGTGATAATCCACGTCGAAAGTTGTGAAAAATGATGGCACGAAAATGTTCACGAGTTAATTCCATTTTTTTCTATATTAATTTTTTCATGTCACTGTAAACAACACAAATAATGGTCGTACGTCGAAACGTTTTGAGTACGATTATGCTTAAAAACGACAAACTTTCCAATGGAAATGTCAGATTGCACTTGGCAGCACTCAGTGTTGCCAGGCCAGAAATATATATAGAAGCCCTCGTACTCTAGTCTTAACTAAGAGAGAAGACAGCTGAATGAATATATGGTTAATTTACCACTAATAAAGTGTGGTGTGTGCGTGAATAGACTATTTAAAACATTTAGCTAATATCTGGTTAGCAGCTACAATGCAACATGTGTTTGCGTGTAATTTAAGCCAACTCTAGTCATGAGTTCAAATCCCAACAGTGACTTGAATTTTAGAAAATATAATTGTTAGTGTATAGTCACCGTAAATGAGTTACTTAAAAGGCGAATATCTAGAAAAACATCAGTTAAAACCTCTGAGAATCTCTAAATTACAAAAAAGGTTGTTGTGTAGCCACGGCAAATGAATTGATTAATGCGCCTGCATATTTAAACATCAGATGAGGAGGTTTAAGCGTCCAAATGGCAAAGTAACTTAATCTTGGTCTTAATCTTAAAGAATTAAGCTAAAATAACATTCAAAAATAGTGTTGGACAGACGTAACTAAAAGGGTATGATTATCGCAACAAATAGATCGTGAGTTTGACTTTCGGACGCAAACAAAGCTTGGATGGCAGCATGAGTTTGTTCAAGTGCACGCTTAATAAACAAAAGCTTATGGAATCTAATGAAGCCAGCACCTCGTTTCTGTACATAAGTGAGAAATTTCTCACATACAAATATTATCGTCATTTGGTTTGCTGTAGTCAGATCTATTGTAAGTAAATCATAAATTTAACAATCTAAACTATTAAAATAAGATGACTATAATATTTTTATTCGAGAAAAATCTCACTCCAGTTACAGAATCTAAACGCAGAGTTAGAAATAAAACGACAATAAATATTCATTTAAGTAACAAAAAAGAGTAGACGAAAAACTGATTGACGGAGTGACGTAGGGAAGGGAAGAGCGCAACAACAAACCTGTTTATAAATAGGCAAAGACCTCGGGACTCTTTTTCTCCTCAAACAATATTTTCTTTTTCTTTAACGTTTTTTTTTAAATATTCACCCTTATTACGAATGTCGACGAAATAACAATTGATGTCGACGGCACACTTAATGTATTGTCGTCGTCAACATTGAGAGTAATTGAGAGTTATCGTCGGCAAATTTATATTAATGAAGGCAATATTACGTCGACGTTGACCGGAATTTACTTTGTTTTTGGCAACAAAGTTTTTAGCGTCGACATAGTGAATTTTTTTCTATCTTACAAGTTACAACCTTTCTATTGTACTACATATTTTGATAATCCTTCTTAGGAGCTTGAATCTGTATATGCGAGCCGTCTATGCAGCCTATTAAGCCAGGAAATCCCGCCTTCTCAAGAAATACAACTAAAATTCAGCTTTCTCTTCCTCAGTAATTTCAAATTTAATAAAAGGACGCAGATTACTCTTTCCAAAACATCGAGCATTTCTTCCAAAATTAAGGATGCAGTTGGTTGCAATAATCAAAGATTAAAATTATTACCAACACTCGATTGGTAGGAGCCTTGAGCCAAGAACCGCAATTTTGTGGCTGACTTTAACGTGTTTGGACATTGATGTTGAACGAATGGCGCTTCTCATTAAAGGCTCAATTTTGAATGCTGTTTCATTTAGTCGAAAATATTAAACAAAACTGTTTAAAAGGCATAAAAATAAAAAATTTACTTTTTATTACAAATACGTGGCAAACTGTTTGATTACTTACGAGCTGTCTCACTAATTTTCTCCGAACCCTAAGCATTTCTTTATTTTCTTCATCACTGCTTCCACTTAAACATAAAAAACATGAGATGATATTTTCTCTTTAAAATTATCGATAACATGACGAAGTCAACACATGCGCGAAAATTAATATCAACTGAGTGTCGAGTTGACGTCTGTATCGACCAAATTTGACTGTGGCTAAAAATTGACAACGACGTCGACAACGACTTTCGCAATAGAGCTGATTGTCGAGCTTTAAATTGCCGTCTTTTTCTCATTTAAATCGGTTCAGTATTTAAAGAATAAATGAAATATATTCCAAACACGAAACGTTTTAAAGTTTTTAATAATAAAATTGTTTCCATCTTAAACACAGAGCAAACTCCTTTCCTGTGTGAATAAAATGCCAATGTGTAAATTTCTTCAGCAACACTCGAAATATTTTTTGTGTTGAAACTTTTAGTTGTTAAGTTGAAAACTAATTCTCATTATTTGTTTTTAAGAGCTTTTTAAGAAGTGCTAACCGCTATTTTTTGCCTTCTCTAATAATTTCTAATTACCTGTTTCAAGGGAACCGGCCGGCCGCCTATTAAGAGCCACTTAAAAAATTCCAAGTGCTTTTTTTAATGATTTTCTGAAGAGCTAATTTTAAATGAAGATTAGCTTTCTTGAGTACAAATTAATATTTAATTTTGTTATTTTTATTTTTAATCTAACGCCTTCATTAATCGTAAAAATATTTTTTGTTCTTTTGTCGTTTATTAGTTTGCAATTAAGTTGGGACAGAAGCGAAAGGAAAAACGTTTATCTGCGCTGGAGGAACTGACATGTACATACAGCATTGAAGAAATTAAAATGCCAAAGATCATAGACACCGGGCAGCCACATCCTGTGCGGGGCATTGGTGGCGCCGTCAGCGGTGTCAATAACACTAATGTGGGCAATATGGCAAATATGGGTGTGGTGGCTGGACTTGGTTCATTGAATTTAAATCACAACAATAACAACCATCATCGAGAAAACAATAGTCTTAATGAAAACAACAATGGCAGCAATTTGCGTTTAACACCAAGCAATCCGCCAGTGCATAATAACAGCAACATCAATAACAGCATAAATAGCAATACAAACAACAGTAACAACAACAACAACAACAACAACAACATCAATAGTAGTGGTAACAATTTAAATTTAAACAGAGATATTAATATGACATCTTTAACAGATTCCTCAGCTGGTGATTTAAAAACAACTATAACGACGACATCGTCATCTGCTACATCCCTAAATGTCACCAATCCAATGGACAACGCCATCATTTCATCACCTTGGAAGGATACGACAACTATTGCAACTGTATTTACCAATCACAATGGTAGCGGCAATACTGGCAGCTGTGCTGGCGGTGTTGCTACTTCTAGCAGCATGAATATCAATGAGGCCACCAATAATGTGTTAAATGTAGCTGGATCGGTCGAAAATAATAATGTTGGCAATATTATGATGGATTCATGTGATGCCATTAAGTCTACAGCTACAACGCCTGCAGCTTTAATATCGGTAACGGCATCACTAACTACAACAGCAGCAGCGACAGCAATAACAACAGTCACATTAACAGCAACTACAACGACAATGCCAAATTTGTCAAAGTCAGCTGTAAAATCATCTCCCCCAACGAATTTACAAAATTCGAATAGAGGTTCCTTAGCAATGGATACTTCCAGATCGATTGCGGTGAGTAACAACACCAACGATAAAAGCACAAAGTCTTCTACTTCTTCCATGCCGCTGTTAACCTCCACGCCATTATCATCATCTAACGCACTGACAACAAGCATAAACACACCAACAGCATCAACAACAATGCCAACGACAGCAACAAGCACAACATTAACATCAAACTTGCCACCTGTGGCAGCGATGACGGGAGCTTTAGCGGTTTCATCAACATCCTTAACATCAACCATTCCTCCGACAATGGCCACAGTTACATCTACAATTACGCCTGCCATCAGCTCCTCAACATTATCGTCAAGTTCTGTAGATAAATTACAATTAACAACAACAACAACAACAACTGCTGTAGCAGGAACACCAACACATACACAATTGCCCACAACAGCAATAACTACAACGTCTTCACCTTTGTCAGCAGCAATTAATAGTTCAACTTTGTTAACACATGGCTCAAATAATGATGCTTACAAACACAATAGCATACATCCTCATCCTGGTTTGGGGCCGCCTTCCTTTAAAACAATGTCTTCAATGACAGCCAACTGTATACCAGGAGCCTTTAATGTACGTCAATTTTATCTTTTTCTTTATATTTTTACAATAAAAAAAAAAACTCGTATTAATGCAATCTTTTGTTTTTCTTTTTTGGTTTTTATTTACAACAGAAATCAAACGCACATTTAGTGGATCAAAAAATGCACAATAACAATACTAGCAACAGCAGCAATAGCAGCAGCAGTAATAGTAGCAGTAGTAGTAATAATAATAATAACGATTTCATAACTAATTTGTCAGCTCAAACAGCAGTGCTGCCACCACAACAATTACCTTCTACAACGGTGGGAGGTCAGCCAAATGTGATGGCTTTAAATGTTAATAATCAAAAAGAATTACATCTTCTACATCATCCACCCCATCATCAGAATCATAATTCGATGAATTTAAGTGGCGGCATGGGCGGTACAATGAGTGCTGTTCATTCTAAAATGCATCAACAGCAGCTGCAACAGCATTTACATCATCAGCAACAGCAACATCAACATCATATGCATCACCAACAGCATTTGCAACAACAGCAGCAGCAGCAACAGCAGCAACATCAACAGCAGCAACAACATCAACAGCAGCAACAACATCAACAGCATCATCAACATCAACACCATCAACAACAACTGCAGCATCATCCTCATCAACCCCACCACCATCATCATCATCATCATCACCAACAGCAGCAGCTGCAGCAACAGCATCAACAACATCAACAGCATCATCATAAAGACATGCTTACTGCAGGTGGCAATAGCAATAACAGTAGCAGCGGCAACAACAATAATAATAATAGTGGTGATCATAAGGATCGTTTAAGCGATGTAAGCATTTTATTATTTTGTTATTTTAGATTCTAAAAGAAAAGCACGATTTCAAAGCTTGGAAAAATGCAAGCCTCACTGTCAAAATTACACACTTTTAACAAAAGGAATGGTAGGGATTACGGAAATTACAAAAAAAAAAAAATAATTGCTTGGTCCACTATATGGACAATTGTAAAAAACTGTGAAACTTTCATAAAAATCGGTTTAGTGACTCAAGTTCTAATCGCTTTTAAAGAAATCTTAATTGATATTAACCTCTTTGGTGTTCAACGAACCAATACAATATTTATTTTTAGTAGACTGTAACCACGATCATTTAAGAGGTTGCAGCCTTATTTCTTTGATGGTCATTAAAGTTTCTTTATACACGTTGTGCCATATTTAATGATCTTCCTTTTGAACAAATAAAATATATCCTGTTGTTGTAGTCATCATTCGTAAAATCTTATTGCATTTGAAACAGAGGCTGTGTAAACCATCATATTGGCTTTAGAATTTTTTCATAAAGTAACAATTTGCAAATTTGAGTTTGGAATTTCCGTCAATAATCCACTTTAATTGTACTGCTTTCAATTTTATCTGTTTTATTTTTTATTAATTAAAATTATATTCACGATTAATAAGACATGTAATAGTATAATTCAAGGCATATTGCCTTAGTCTTAGTAATGAGCCTTAGGCTTAGTCTGGCATTTTCATATTGAGTTCATTCGAGCAGATGGCCGATGCGGTTTTGTTTTTTTTCTAATAAGATGAATGTATGTTGATTATGTATGATATAAGCGACAAATGTTCTCCATTGTGTTAATTTTACTTCTTTATATCTCTTTCAATTTAAGCGACTGTTAAAAGGTATACGCAGACTTTTACTTTCGAGGGTTGCGTGAATTCAATTTGAATGTTATATGAGTTGTATATTTTTCTAAAGAAAAAATTAATGCCTCTACAAATATTAAAAAAAAAATTATTATGGAATCCCAAAAAATCTGTGTTTTCATCAAATTTCAATGTATGGGGACACAATTTCTATTTGATATTTCCGAGTTTTACACCAGCTATAAACTTCATGTGGAAAACTAACTTTGGCAACTCCGGCTTCAATTTGTTAAGACGAAATTAAAAAATTTGCTCTAAGTGACGTCATCATCTGATCAATGATTGATAGTCGTAGGTGAAAGTGACACAACAATTTTTGTTTGTTGGTAAATTTTGTCAACGCTTTAATATTTTGTATGTCGCTTCAATAGTAATTCTCATTCCGTAGTTGAAGAGTTTTTTCCTGCTTTAAGAAAAATATTTTTGGCCTTTCTACAAATTTTAATCAGGGATGCCATGTCTAAATTCATAAACTAAAAGTCAAGACGAATTCATATAAGGTGGCAGCGCTGTTACAAAAATAAAAAGAGAAACAAGCGCTTAAATGTAATTTATACTTTAAAACACAATGCACTTATTTCTTGCCCTTTTTAATAACGTTTTAATACGATTTGTTTTTTTTTTTTTTTTCAATTGATTTAAAACTCTTGTTACAATTCTTTTTTTAAAGAATATTTAAAAAAGAACTTTTGTAACATAAAATCATACACTTTTGACAGCTACTCTAGACATAACAAAATAAAGCAAAAAAAAAAAAAAAATAGTCAGCTGCCGCAAAGATGCCACCTGGTAAAATTAAATCGCCTTGATAAAAGTTTTTTATTTAAAAAATCGCTAGAAACCACTATTTTTTATTTAACGATAAAACTGAAACTGCAGATTTATTTTCTTTCTCAAAGTCGAAACTTGAATCTAAAGGAAAATAAAATGAAGTGAACTTTATATTTTTAGGACTTAAAATTTAAACTGCAGTAAAATTAAAAAATAATATGTATAAATTAAATATCAACAAAACTAAGGCGAATTAATTTTCCTTAAACAAATCATTTAAAACGTTTCCAATCCTAAAATAATATTTTTTTATCCCATAAAAAACTTTGGCAAAAATTCCTTTTACCTGCCAAATACTTTTAATATCAAATGTTTAAGGTTTAAAACAATATTTTCAATAATATAAATAAGTAAATAAATAATGTTTATTTTCTTTCCTTATTAAAATATTAGCTAAAATGCTTACAGATTTATATTATTATTTTGTTTTGTGTGTTCTGTTCCTTGTTTAAGAATCTTGATAAACAAATATATCATCCATTCTATTAAATAGTAGGCAAGAAATGGCATTCGAAATAAAAAGAGTTCAGTTTTTATCGTCTTATTTCTAAAAAAATAATTTCTTCTTAGAAATCTATTTTGAAATGAACTTCTTTTATAAATTTGAAATTACTCCTCTCCCTTTCAGAAACTTGAAAGATAGGAGATATTTTTGGCTGGTCCAAAGGAACAAAACGCCATCAAAAACTATATATAAGTGAATTCATAGCATTACTGCATGATTCTCCAAACCAAATAATTCACCCTTAATGTGAATGTCGACGTCGGCAAGTTTATATTAATGATGGCGTCGACGTTGACCGGAATTGACTTGTCAACAAAGTTTTTAGCGTCAACATAGTGAATTTTTGTTTTTTTTTTCTTCCCAACAAACCTGGCTTTTAAGCTGAAAAAACCCTCTTTCTATTGTCGTACATATTTTGATCATCTTTCTTAGGAGCTTGAATCTGAATCAAAGAAATAAAACTTACATTCAGCCTTCTCTTCCTCAGTCATTTTAAATTTAATAAAAAGGGGGCAGATGACCCTTTCCAAAACATCGGGCATTTCTTCCAAAATTAAGGATGCAATTGGTTTTCATAGTCCATCGAATAATCGATTGGTATGAGCCTTGGAATGTTTGCTACAACTTTAACGTGTTGAAAATTGATGAACGAATGGCGCTTCTCATTAATGTGGGTGAAGTGAGGTTATAAAAGTTAAATATACAAAATAATTTTCAAAGAACAATAAATACAGAGTTTTTTACCATAGTCATTTTTTAATATATCTTTCAGATTATTTCAGATATCCTACTAATATGGATAGATAGAGTAGTCCTTGGACCTTTATTTGTATGAGGTGTGTTATACCAGCCATTCTCCATTTTTCCATAATGGCCATAAATCTTCTTAAGAAATATTAAAAAATGACTATGGTAAAAAACTCTGTATTTACTGTTCCTTGAAAATTATTTTGCACATTTAACTTTTATAACCTCACTAAGTGCACTCTAGCACAATTTTTTCATATCGAACAAAACATGAACCAGGCCCCAAATTTCCGGGATATGCATTTTAATTATTAAAGGTCAAAATTCTAACGACAGTTAAGTGATTAACAGTGGTCTGTTAACTGCAAAATCAGCTATGTTAAAAAAATTGGTTCATGTCTCTACTTGTTAAATTCGAATTTATTTTCACACACATTTCTCATTAAAGGCTCAATTTTAAATGCTGTTTTATTCAGTCGAAAATATTCAACAAAACTGTTCAAAATGCACAAAAATAAAAAGTTTACTTTTAATTACAAAAACGTGGCAAACTGTTCGATTACTTACGTGCTGTCCGGAAAAATAAAAATGTCTGATCTTTGTCTCACTACTTTTCTCCGAACCCTTAGCATTTCTTTATTTGCTTTATCGCTGCTTCCACTTGATTCAAACATAAACGAAATTGTTTCACAAAAATTTTGTTGAATAGCTGCCAAAATAAATGGAGATGATATTTTTTCTTTAAAATTATCGATAACATGTCGACGTCAAAACATGCGCGAAAATTAATACCAACTGAGTGTCGAGTTGGCGTGTGCGTCGGCCCAATTTGACTGTTGCTATAAACTGACAACGACTTCCGCAATAGAGCTGATTATCGCATTTATAAATACCTCTGACACATCCTTGCATCTCTTCAAGACTGGATAATTTGTTTAATAAAATTCATATTTTCTGCCTGCAAATAAAATAGGTCACTCATTATCTTTTACATTGCGAGCATCACAAAGGCCATCACCCGCCGTATTAATCCTCATGCAGGTTAAGGAGTAAAAGCTAAAAGTATGATCAATCATAATTTTATTAATTTGACTTATTTGAGTTTGAGTACCATTTAATCCAGATTTATAAACTTCGAACCATGGTTTCATAATTAACAATGGAAATATTTTCCCATATGGGCTTTCTTTACTGAATATTGAATTTCAATATCTTCTTTCCCATTCATCATGAATTTTGCTTTTTATTTCTTTTATTGCATCCAATCCTGGAATTTCTATTTCTAGTTGCTCTCTTTGCCATCATCATCTGAAATTTCGTTTTCAGTTATGCCTCTGTGGGAAGGCATCTAAATTATTTTTAAAATTTAATTTTAATTTTTTGATATTTTGATCAGCCTTTTGGGGGATCTGATATATCAACACTGTTGATCCTCAGGGTAAAGTTCTTCGCAGTTTGCACAGTAACAACTGCTGCTCTCGGGTTGACTTTATGCGTTGAGTATCTGAGTTCACCTGAGCAACCTTTTATTTACAGATTAAGTGTCTTTCTCTCTATTTCGCTCTCTCTCTCTCTCTCTCTCTCCTCTCGACATGCCTACACCTTGTAAATATATCATGATGCAAACGAATTTAAACAAACGTTAATCTGAATTATAAATTGTTTATTTAGTCAAAAATTCCATTAAAATATTTAAAATATTGATTTCTATTTTTTTAAACTTGATAAATTTATATAATTTAATTAATTTATTTATTTAATATTTTTGATCACTTCATTTTTACTTTAATAACAAGTTGTTTAATTAATTTTCCTTGATAATAAATTGATGATGTTTATTTAACATGAAATCGCTTAAAAGCCAATAAGTTATCAAAATTGATTTAAAAATGTTTATAATTATTACTTTTGTTATTACTTTTGTTATTACTTTTATTATTACTTTACTATTATTGTTGATTGAAACTAATATTTTTGTTTTATTTTATAATTTTTCATTTTTATAGCCAAACAATAGGATTAATAATATTGGAAAAGGATTTAATATCGTAAGTTTGCATTATTTATATATAAAAAAATGAATTATTATTTAATAAATTATTTTTCTCTTTTTAAATTTATTTTAGTGTGATAGCGGCAATGATGAAAATAAGGTAAGTGGTTTTAATCTATTTCTTTTTTAATATTTTATAAAAATAAAATACGTAAGATCAAAAGTTTTTCATAATGATAATTTAATATTATGTTGCATAAAAAAAATTATTAAAACAAATATAAAAATTTAAAAAATAAGAAAAAAGTGTGGAATTTAAGCATGTGATATTCATTGTCTTAATTTTTTTTACTCATTTAAAAGTAAATTGAATGCGTGGAGTTCATTCAAGTAAATGAGTGCAAAACCGTTGAATATGAATTTTAATAAATTTATCACAAATCTAAAATAATTAAAACTTAAAAAAATAAATAAAGCCACCAGGTAATGACATCATCAAAGATAATTGCCTGAAAAGACTTTTAACAAAATATTAAAAATTTAAAAATAAAACGCAGTTTCTTAAAAAGCGCTTTCAGCTGCTGTATTAAAATCGTTAGTGCAAGAAAAACATTTTTTTTATATTTGAACAGCAGTTAATCATTAACCCTACATTGCGATGTATGTAATGAAATTAGGAAAATGGATTAAGGATCTTTGTGGCCAAAAAATGAATCCCCTCTGTAAAACGTAATACGATTTTCTAAAAAAATCGACAATAGATGGATGGGCTCTAAACACAGACGTTCAGTATTTGTTTTTTTATGTAAAAACAATATTTTTAATTTATAAAGGGGACATATCAATACGTTTTATTATCTCCTCCGCTTCTTTTTTATTGTCTCATAAAATCTGCCAAGATTTATTTTTCTGCCGTCATTTTATTTACTCAGCCTTGTAATTTTTTTTTTTTTTTTGACAACACACATCTACGAGGGCGGATTGATATTCAAGCTACTTAGCGCTAAATGACAGCACAAACACAGAAACTTTTTTCTTTTTAAAAATTGCGATCTGTCAAACGTCAGCTGTTAACATTTCACCCAAATTCATCGATTAGTTTATTTGTGTTGCAGTCGTTTAAAGTAAGAAACTTTTGTGTTTCTTGAAAAATGGGAAAAAGTGAGTTTCGTGCAGCGATTAAACATTAAAATTATTTGAAAAGGAAAACCGCGAAGGAGACAAAAGAAAGCTCCGCCATATTATATAGTAAAATATTGGATTGCTGAATTTAAACGCGGGCGAAGAAGCAATGAATCAAAACCATCAACAGGAAGGACAAAAAAGGTGGTTACTGAAGAAAATATCAAGAAAATCCCCTATATTGTTATGAAAGATCGCCGAGTCAAGTTACGTAATATTGTTGAAATGGTAAACAAATCATTGGAACGTGTGTTCAACATTTTGCATGAACATTTGCATATGAAAAAGCTATCGGCAAGATGGGTGCCGCGTTTACTCAGTGTCGAACAAAGATGAGTTCACAGCGGTGATCGGACATGATAAAACGTAATCCTGTTGATTTTTGGCGTCGATTAATAATTGTTGATAAAACGTGGGTTCACCACTACACACCTGAAACCAAAAATCAATCGAAAGAATGGGTGAAAGTGCTCTAAAGAAGGCGAAGACACTGAAATCGGCTGGCAAGGTTATGACCACTGTATTTTGAAATGCACAAGAAATATTAATCATTGATTATCTTGAGAAAGGATCCACAATCGCAAGAAAGTATTATTGTGCATTATTGGATCAATTGATTGATCCAATCAAGAAAAAACGACCACATTTAAAGAAAAAAAAGTGCTTTTTCTTTAGGACAACGCACCAGCTTAAACAGCATTAGAAACGATGCTAAAATTACGTGAAGTACAATTCGAATTGGTTGATCATCCACCTTATTGTCCAGATTTAGCTCCTGATTCTAAACTTGAAAAAATCGCTCACAGGAAAAAGATTCATCTCAAACGAAGAAGTGATTACCGAAACTTACGCGTATTTTGAAGGGTTTCCAAAATCGTATTATTTAGAAAAAATAAATTTTTTTTCCTACTTAAATGGCTTTAATATCAATCAATCGTAATTGCAGCGCTCTTCTCTGTTAAAAATTAAATAATACCGCCAACCGATCACAAATGAGAGTTATATTTATAGGCGAGTAAAAGCGTTTACAACGTAACTAATATGAAAAGATCTGGCAGGCTTTTTTTTTTAATATTTACTTTTTTTACTTGTATATATGAATGTACGTATGCTTACGAGCCATTTAAAAGAAATATGCAACGAATCAACTGCATACAGGCTTTGAGTACGATTTATTTGTTAATGTAAATTTTTACAAAGAATATTTTTGTCTTAGTCGTGTAAAAGTAATGAAACTGCCCGCAAAGGCATTGAATCGACTTTTATAACAATGTTCAGTTTAATTTGTACATCATTTTAGAATTCAATATACGCATGCGGCATCAAACTTCATTAGGTTCTGGTTTAAAAAATATCAGTAGTTATTCTATTTCAAATCGCATTCCATCTGACTTCAACTAATCCACTTTGCAAACTGAAATAATATGTAGTTCCATTTTTTTTATAATTCTTATATATGTATATAATTACAAAATTGGAAAATCTGAAAATACATAAACATAACAAAAAATTAAAGAAAACCTTTCGATCTACTTTTTGTAAAACAAATACATCTATAGAAATATTTAAAAAAAATTGTTATCTGTACAAAATATAAAATACTAGCAGTACTCACGACTTCGTTAGTGTGCCATTTCTAGTTTTTTTTTTTTAAATTCGAATTTAAAAAAATGTGTTTTTTAATATTTGCTGTAGAGTTCTGTAGACAGTGTTAAAATTTTCATTTACAAATATAAAATGTGCTGAAAACTATTTTTGAAAGAGAAAGCAAGAACCGCGGGTATGAAAAATACACAGAAGATCCGAAAAATGCGGAGAAGACCCCGCTAGGTAGGGCCAACTGACCAAAGAGTGCGCTCATCCCATTGACTGAGTCGCAATGTCCGGCTGTGGGCCAGTAAACCAACCACTGCACCTCAAAAAGGAACTGTATCAACAGTTTCTTCTCTTGTTTCTTTTTGACAATAAATAGAATTTGGAAGCAAAAAGATTATCAATTTCTTGATGAAATTATGACAGGCTCATCACAACTTTCTCATAACGAATTCAGCTCTATTGCGAAAGTTGTTGTCGACGTCGTTGTCAATTTTTAGCCACAGACAAATTTGGTCGACGCAGACATCAACTCGACACTTAGTTGGTATTAATTTGTGCCTATGTGTTGACTTCGTCATGTTATCGATAATTTTAGAGAGAAAATATCATCTCCATTTATTTTGGCAGCTGTTAAACTTAATTTTTGAAATTTTTGCGAAACAATTTCGTTTATGTTTGAATCAAGTGAAAGCAGTGATAAAGAATATAAAGAAATGCTTAGGGTTCGGAGAAAAGTAGTGAGACAAAGATCAGACATTTTTATTTTTCCGGACAGCACGTAAGTAATCGAACAGCTTGCCACGTTTTTATAATTAAAAGTAAACTTTTTATTTTTGTGCATTTTGTGCAGTTTTGTTAAATATTTTCGACTAAATGAAACAGCATTTAAAATTGAGCCTTTAATGAGAAATGCCATTCGTTCAATATCAATTTCCAAACACGTTAAAGTCAGCTACAACATTGCGGTCCTTGGCTGACCAATCGAGTGTAGGTAATGATTTTAATTTTGGATTATCGCAACCAACTGTATCATCCTTAATTTTGGTAGAAATGCTCGATGTTTTGAAAAGAGTTATCTGCGCCCTTTTTTTAAATTTGAAATGACTGAGGAAGAGAAAGCTAAATGTCAGTTGTATTTCTTGAGAAGGCGGGATTTCCTGGCTTAATAGGCTGCATAGACGGCTCGCATATAAAGATTCAAGCTCCTAAGGATGATCAAAATATGTACTACAATAGAAAGGTTGTAACTTGTAAGATAAAAAAATTTCACTTTGTCGACGCTAAAATCTTTGTTGACAAAAACAAAGTCAATTCCGGTCAACGTAGACGTATAATTGCCTTAATTAATATAAATTTGCCGGCGGTAAATCTCAATCAATCTCAATGTTGACGACGACAATACAGTGAGTGTGTCGTCGATATCACTTGTAACGACGTCGGTATTCGTAATATGGGTGGGTGGTTTAATATAAAATTTTAATTTATATAATTAAACTGAAAAAAAACCCTTTTAAAAGTGTTGTAAAATATTTAATAAAAAAATTATTTTATTTCAATTAAAATTCCATATTGGTGACTCTCTTTAAACTAAAAGTGTAAAAACGATCACATTATAAAATCAAATTAATTTAGTAATAAAAAAAGGCATAAAATATATCAATTAATATTTCCATAAAATATCAATTGGATTTACACAACTTAAAAGAAGACGCCTTAAATCATTAAAAAAAGTTTCTTACTTTCTCCTTTTTATTTTTAAGTGTGTCTGCCTTTCCAAAAATAATAAGCCATAAAATCTATTGAAAAGTTATCATCAATCTTATTTGTCTTGTCTTCTTTTTAATTTTTTTATTTATTTTTTTTTAACATTTAATGTGTTTGCTTAAAAATCACAAAATCACACTATTATTTTTTTTTAATGTTAATGATAAAAATAATAATAATAAAAAAATATATATAAAAAAAAAAACAGAAACGCCACCATAATTATGATAAATGATTTTCAAGATTACAAAACAAAAAAAAAAAAAGCGGCAAACGTTAAAAAAAACCTGTTTAGTTGTTAAAGACACTTTAAAACTATTAATTTTTAAATTATGTTGACCAAATTAACTGATAACATTCATTAACTCTCGCGTTATTATTTTTTTTAAATATTTTTATTGAAGCATTCATTGCTTTATTATTATCACGACTTGTTATTAGCTGTGTGCTGCTCTAATGTCTATCAATCTTTTTTCTATTACTATTATTTAGTTTTAATACCTGCTGCTGGCTAAAGTAGTCGTCGAGTTAAACGTTAATAAGTCATAACAAAATAAATTCTATCATTATCGCCCCACATATTTCAAACGAACAGTAGGCGGTATTTAAATTAACATAAAATGCCCTCCGACAACAAAATAAATTTATTTATTGTTTATTCGTTTAGTTTGCTTTGTTTTTTTTTCTGTTTAATATTTTACCGAGTATTAAATGCAATGAATAAATTATTAAACTGCCAAGAGGAGCAAAATGCCAAATGCACAATGGGTTTTCAGATATTAAAAGGAATTATTTCATAAATATGACTTTTCATTTCGAAAAAAGAGTTAATAATTTTTAAAGCAAAATGTTTGTTTTCTAATAATTTTAATAAACTTAATTCGTTATCTCTTTTTTTTTTTTTTTGAGTGGTTGAGGCTTCACAATGGCCTTAAAAAGAATTCGTCTCTTTGCTCCCACTAAACCTTACCTAACCTAACATTTCCTTATAACAGCCATTTGCCATATTTTTTTATTCAGTCTTTATTTAAATTATTCAAAACATTAATAAACAAAAAAATTAAAAAAATAAATAAAAAACTTTACGGTTGGTTGCCCATTTCAATTATTAAAAATTAAATCACCTCTAATTAACAATTAATTCATTTATAAACAATTAACGTGTTATATTGTTTTTTATCTGCCTTAAACGTCAAAGTGGAATTAATGAATGTTTAAAAAAAATAATAATAATTTGATTTGTTGGTTGATTTTTTGCTTAACATTCCATGTTTGTTTAACCAAAAACAACTAACAAAATGAAACATTATAAGGCGATTAAGTATCTATTTACATTCCGCCTCTGTTCTCATACCACCCCTCTCTCTCTCTCTGCTATGTCAAATTAACCCCTTAATACACATAAGGTGCTTTAAAGGTTTTTTTTTAAGTGTAGATTTGTGTTTTATTTATTTATTTATTTATTTTTTTTTGGGTATTACAATACGAGTTTTTAGTTTAAGGTAGCGTATTATTGGCTAAAGTTGGTTCAGGTTGTTCTGTTTCATTTTCAGCGATTGACTGAGAGAAATTTTACGAGTTGACCTTTTGAACATTGCTGTTTTGTAGTTCTTCGGGTGTCAATGTTTGTCTTAAAGACTTCGAATCTTTGACGCTATTGCTTCTGAGCCATAAGGCGGCACCTTGGCTTTTATTTTGATAAAGACCTTTGAAGTCTGACCACTTACGTTCAATGTGCTATTGCATTGCAATAGATGCCGCCAGTGATGCGGTTTTATTTAAGAGAGTCCTCATGTTTGTGCTATGCTCTCGAGGGCATTAATGGTTGTAACCCAAAATATAGCAAGGCCAAGCACTGACAAAAATCTGTATCACATTATTGCTGCTGTTGTTCCCCGGGGCCATGTTTGTCTTGTGAAGATGCCGCCGTCCAATGTGCATAAGATGTAGCCAATGGTGCGGTTTTATTTAAGAGAGTTCTCATGTTTTTGCTATGCGCCCGAAGGCATTAATGGTTTTAACCCAAAATATGTTAAGGCCAGGCACTGACGAAAATACGGTTTCCCGGAGCCATGTTTGTCTTGAAGATGCCGCCTCCTCTAAGTTATTGCTTTTGATAGTTACGTAGTGTGGTTGCTTAGTCCCAAAAAACGAGTAGTTCACTTCTCACGTCTCATATGCAAAAGATGCCGCCAAAGATGCGGTTTGAGCTAAAATAATCCTCATGGTTTTGCTATGCGCCCGAGGGCATTAATAGTCACTTTATTTTAACCCAGTAGTAAAACCAAAGTCTGCCAAGAACATGGACAGGTACTGACGGAAATCTATATCACAATATTGCTGCTGTGGCTATTGGTGACCAACAGTGTGCTCAAATTATGATGAGAAAGCGCCATTGATATTATTTATTTATATTTCAGAAAAAAATTAATTACCTGATTATTCAAAGTATTGGCCATCGCTGCAACTACTTTTTCCTATCTCTTCGGCAGTTAACAAAAACCGTCTCGAAAAAATGTTTCTTCTTTTGAGGCGATCCAAGTGGAGAGCCAATTTTCAATTTCTTCGCAAGAAGTGAATCGTGCTGCATCTGTCTAAACAACCAGTAGTCTGAAGGAGCAATTCTTGGAGAATACGGAGGGTGTGGTAAAATATTCCACTTGATTGCTTCTAAATAGTTTTTTGAGAACTTTTCGTCAGGCCGAGCGTTGTCATGCAAAATAATAACTTTGTCATGCCTTTTCTCGTATTCCGGCCGTTTTTCTCGTAATGCACGGCAAAAACGCATCAATTGTAGCCTATACAGATGGCCCGTAATGAAATCGCCAGGTTGCAGCAAATCATAGTATACAACACGCTTGTGGTCCCAACGCTGAAATCACCATTCTTAAAACCGTCGAAATTATTCCCTACATGATTTATCAGTTGGAGCATTGTCACCATAAATTTCCACAAGCATTCGATTCGCTTCAGCCGCACTTTTCTTCAAATTAAAACAGGAAACTAAAACCTCTCGTACAGGCTGCTTAGTTAACACAAAATTTGACATATTGAACACAGTAAAAAACAAGGTTTTTGTATGAAATTCAAAGCGATATAAACTAAATATTATTGACTGATGTATAACCTCTCTGATATCACAGATATTAGCTGTTGCTATTAAACATTTATAACAGCCGGACACATCTATTGAAAACGGACCGAACTAATTTGTACTCCCAATATTTACTTTCAGTTGTTAAGTTTTGGAATTCGAACTCCCAGGGTAAGCGCCCTTAAACTTCTTCGTGGTGTCGCAAACTTTCGGAATAATTACGTCGCTCGATAATCTAACAAGACGACGGCTGTACACCCTGATAGTATTCTAGAACTTAAAACGTTTCTTATTTTAGTCCCTGCTTATAACGTTTACGCATGCTCAGCTTCGACCAGTAGGATTTTCTGCTGTTGAATCAGACTTTTCTATCCTCCTTTTGGCTTGAGCGATCAAGGAGATTCACATCTCCTCCAACTTTTTCTATGACATCGTGGTATGTTGCAGCTATGCGCGTCTTTCAAGTGTAAAAGATTTTTTAAAGATTGCATTGATATGCCACCTACTGCATATTTACTTCTTTGGAAAGGAATAAAGCAGTGGAGATAGGGAGGTGGTGGTGCGGAGAGTGATAGAAAGCTTAAGTTGTCAAAATTCTGTAATACGAGGGCTGCTATATATATTTCTGTCCTAGCAACAATAAGTGTTGCCAGGTAAAATCTAACATTCCCATTGGAAAGTTTGACATTTTTTAGCGTAATCGTACTCAAAACGTTTTGACGAACGACTATTATTTGTGTTGTTTACAGTGACTTGAAAAAATTAATACAGAAAAAAATGGAATTAACTCGTGAACATTTTCGTGCCATCATTTTTCACAACTTTCGACGTGGATTATCACGACAAGAGTGCATTGATGAACTTAAATCTTTGTACGGCGATGAAGCACCTATAGCACTGTGAAAAATTGGTATAATGAATTTAATCGTGGCCGAAGCTCGCTCAAAGACGAATTCCGTGAAGGTCGTCCAAAAACGGCTGTTGTGCCAGAGAACATTGATGCCGTGCGTGAACTCATAATGCAAGATCGACATGCGACATACCGAGAGATAGAGACATCCTTGGACATTTCTTCCACAAGCATACATTCGATACTGCATGAACACCTGGCCGTAAAAAAGGTTTGTTTTCGATAGATCCCGCACAATTTGAAAGTCGCTCAAAAAAGGTTCGTGTCGATTGGTGCAAAGAAATGTTGCAAAAATACGATTGCGGTGCTTCAAAAGACGTTTATAAGATCGTTACAGGTGACGAATCATGGATCTATGCGTATGAGCCCGAAACGAAACAACAATCGACCGTGTGGGTCTTCAAAGACGAGCAAAATCCAACGAAAGTTGTTCGTGGAAGAAGCACTTCGAAGCAAATGGTCGCCTGTTTCTTCGGCAAAACTGGTCATGTGGCGACTGTTCCGCTTGAGCAACGCAGGACGGTCACTTCTGAGTGGTACACTACAATTTGTTTGATTTGTTTGCCTGAAGTCATCGGAGAAATTCGAAAAACCAACAAGAGAAGACGAATCATTGTTCACAATGACAATGCGAGCTCTCACACCTCGGCTCAAAACAGAGCGTTTTTGACCGGCCAAAACGTCGAATTAATGGGTCATCCGCCGTACAGTCCTGACTTAGCACCCAATGACTTCTTCTTGTTTCCGCACATCAAGAAAAAAATGCGTGGTCAACGATTTTCGTCGCCAGAAGAAGCTGTTGAAGTGTTCAAAAACCATGTTTTAGAGGTGTCTCAGTCGGAGTGGAAAAAGTGCTTCAACAACTGGTTTGAGCGCATGCAAAAGTGTATAAATCATGCTGGAGAATAGTTTGAAAAACAATAAAACCATTTTTGATTATAAATATTCGCATTTTCACTATTATGTGTAATCGCTTGTAAAGTTAGTTGGCTTAAAAACCGCATACATAAATAGCGAGACAAACTGATGCAACTAAGAACCTGTCCAGACATGCAATTTTTGTTTTTGCAATTTTTTTAAATTCTTTTTTTAAATTTGCATTTGTGTCCAAAATTTCAAATTTTGTTTCTACAACTTCGGGCTTGATTGCTTAGACTAAGTTTTTGTTTAACTCTACGAATGACAAAGCGAAAGGGAATTGCAAGTACATGAAACAGTGTAACCGTATCGATTCGTTTTTCCTCTCTCATCAACAAATTCAAGAAATGCACAGCAAAAGTGGCAGAGCCAGTTTACATTGAGGGGCATTGTAGCTGACTTTTTTATGGTTTTCTCTTTTGGAGTATCTCCGTAAGTATCTCCGCGTTTACATTATGACTCTTTTTTAACAAGTAAGAGAATTTTCTTTTTTCTTATTTTTACGTAACAAGTGTTGCCATACCATAAACTAAAACAGCCATTGTGGCAATATGCTCAAGCATTAAACTGCAAAAATACTTCGTAAGCTTCTCTACACCTTTTAAGAAGAAACTTCTGCATCATGACTTTTTTTGCTGATACAATGCCTTTAATGTAAACTGGCTCAAAGTGTGGACTGGGACTTATTAAACTTTAAGACGAAAATAATATTAAAGAGCATGCTCAAACAAGTTTAGCATTATGTGATTTAAAAACATGTACAGCTTCATTACTTTGAGTCGTTGAACTGTATTGAAATTTTATAACCCCTCCTTGAAAATTTTTCTTGGCTCTGAAAGGTTTAATTATTGAAATATTGCATTTCAAATAAATTTTTTCTCATTTAGAAAAACACGCTACTTTACTTACTCACTTGAAACGATTCTTTTTTTTTTTTTTTTGCCTTTTTTGTGTTGTCACCTTTTAATATTTTTTTATTTTTTTGTTGCTGGTTTCTTCATGTTTTTTTTTCTTGTTCTCTACATTTGTGCTTAAATTCAATTTGTTAAAGAGTTTATGTTCATGTGTTTGCTATAACAACCACAACAACAATAATAATAACAACAACAAACCATTAAGTAGAAAATAAATAAAAAAAAAGGTTAATTCGCGCACATTAAGTGCAAATTAGTAAATTACACGTTCGTCGTTCACATGCAAATTAAACGATAAATTAACAGACAAAAGAGTTAAGCATTTACATGGATTTTATTTTTAATTTTTGTGTGTTTTTTTAGTATTTTAACACTTTACTTGTTGTTTTTGTTGGTTGCTTTTTGCTTAAGTAAGTTTTTTTTTTGTTGCTTGATTGGTTCAGACGGATTTGTGTTGTCATTCACACTGTTGTTTGAGCTTGAACAAAAAAAAAAAGAAAAAAAATTCATAAATTAATAAAAAAAAACGAGTCAAAAACAAATTCATAAAGAAGAAGAAGAAGAAAATAAATATTTTTTTAAATAAGTGTTTGCCTGCTTTACTTCTCCTTTTCTTTTCTTTCGGCTTTTTTTATGACAACGTTTTTATTCTATTCAAAATGTATTTTTAAAAGCGTGTAGGTAATAACTGGAGAGTGAAAAAAAAACAAACAAACAAACAAATAATAATATAACTTCCATGTTTACTTAAAGTGTCTGGTAAACATTAACCAAGACGGAAAACAACACAAAAAACTTTTTTAAAACTCTTGGGGATAATTACACTCGCATACCTTTGAGTAGGTTTTGAATATTTTACCATTTGTGTGTTTGCTTGTGGAATTTATACACACATTTTTTTAATCAAAGAATCATACGCAGCGGTGTACTTGAGGGCAGGGATGGATCACTAATGGGTGTTTGATTTTACAATCCCACAGCACTAATGAAAGGGTAAACTGTCAAAAGAACTGTCATAATATACTAATCATAAATAGATTAAAATGTCCTTTAAAAATCAATCATAAATCTGTAAAACTTATAAACGCAAAATTGTATCCAGCGTGATAATAGCCATTTCAGACATTTCTCAATATTCAGCT
Source organism: Cistogaster globosa (assembly GCA_937654795.1). Taxonomy (NCBI): domain Eukaryota; kingdom Metazoa; phylum Arthropoda; class Insecta; order Diptera; family Tachinidae; genus Cistogaster; species Cistogaster globosa. The sequence goes on along the minus strand of OW569406.1, from coordinate 117,051,138 downwards.
TTTTTCATTAAAAGCCATTATTGAGCTCGATATACCATACAAAAACTCAATTATTAATTGCCCAATAAGTACGAAATTGTTATAATATAAAATGAAACAAAATTTCGAAAAAATGTCAGACACAAACCACTTGCGTCTAAACTAAGCAAAATTTTGAAAATAATCCTCAGACACAAACCAATTGCGTCTAAACAAAACTAATTTTGTCGATACACAGAATATTGACTCAATAAAAGTACATGTGTGAACACATGCCCGAAACGAAACAACAATCGACCGTGTGGGTCTTCAAAGACGAGCAAAATCCAACGAAATTTGTTCGTGGGAGAAGCACTTCGAAGCAAATGGTTGCCTGTTTCTTCGGCAAAACTGGTCATGTGGCGACTGTTCCGCTTGAGCAACGCAGGACGGTCACTTCTGAGTGGTACACTATAATTTGTTTGATTTGTTTGCCTGAAGTCATCGGAGAAATTCGAAAAACCAAAAAGAGAAGACGAATCATTGTTCATCATGACAATGCGAGCTCTCACACATCGGCTCAAACCAGAGCGTTTTTGACCTGCCAAAACGTTGAATTAATGGGTCATCCGCCGTACAGTCCTGACTTGGCACCTAATGACTTCTTCTTGTTTCCGCACATCAAGAAAAAAATGCGTGGTCAACGATTTTCGTCGCCAGAAGAAGCTGTTGAAGTGTTCAAAAACCATGTTTTAGAGGTGTCTCAATCGGAGTGGAAAAAGTGCTTCGACAACTGGTTTGAGCGCATGCAAAAGTGTTTAAATCATGCTGGAGAACACTTTGAAAAACAATAAAACCAGTTTTGATTGTAAATATTCGCATTTTCACTATTAGGCCAGTAATATATAGAGCAGCCCTCGTATTAGCAGTTATTACGATACATTTAAAGTATCCTAAGTAGTTTTTGGGATATCCCGGAATTTTTTATTTCCCTGGAAACCGGAAAAAACTATCGCAATGCCCAGGATTTCCCGGTATTCCCGGGAAAAAAGCAATTCTTAAAGAAAACAAGTTTAAATATTTAATTAAAAATTCATAGTATAAATAAAATATTAACAAACTATAAAAATAATTGCTATTATGAGTTGCATTCGATTTTCGATCTTCGCTGCCTAACGAAAATCGATTGTTAAATTCGTATTATGAGTTGGTAGCACTGTCGAAAATTTCGTTGTGCAACGAATTTTTAATCGAACACAATTTTGCTTTCAACAAAAGCCACAGCTGGCAAAGGAATATGCACAAAAGTTTAAGCAGCAAAAAAATGGAAAGAAATTAAACAGGAGCTAAATCATCGAACCATAATTCCGTCGTATTTTAATTTATCGTTTATGAATTAGCAAAAAAAAATATTTCTTTACAGTGACAGCTGATAAACATGTACTATTGTGAATAATCCAATTGAGTAAAATTCACAATAGCACTATTTTTTATCGAATGTGCGCCATAATACCAAATGAAAATTCGTTCGATCAGCCTATTCGAGTACAATCGGCTTCGAATAATTCAAATTCTTTTTTAAAAATTAATAACATTTTGTTCTGTTTTATATCTTACTAGCAGTGCCCACAACTTCGCCCGCGTACCATTTCTAATTATCTTAAAATTAAAATTTAGAAAAGTGTGTTTTTTTAACATTTATTGTAAAGTTCTGTAAGCAGTTGTTAAAATTTTCCATCTACAAAAATAAAATGTAACGAAAACTGTTCTAATATTATTATACCGATAAAATTGGGTGACTTCACATTGGTATCTGTAGTTTCTCTACGAAATGACATATTGTTATGAAATAAAAATTATTCTATATTTCAACAAAGCTCTTAAGGGTCCTGCTCATATAATTTTATTCAAATCTATCCAGCAGTTTTTACGTGATGCGAACACAAACATACAGACAGACAAAAAATCTAAAAATATGTGTTTTGTAAATTTTCAAAAAATAATTTATGTACAGATGTAGTAGAATTCACACGAAACGAGATATTAAAAATTTCTAAATTTAAAAAACAATCAGTGTATTTTTTTTAAGTGCTAATTATTTTTAACTTCCCGTTTACCGGGAGTTTATTCGAAATTTTCCCGGAAATTATGGATTGCTTTTCCTGGCAATTCTCTCCCAGGAATTCCCGTTTCCCAAACCCTAATCCTAAGCTTAATAACTGCTGTAGTATGAGGATGTTTTATCTTTAAATAATATCTGGACGAAAAGAAATTCCCAAATTCACTGACACGAAGTAGAAATTCAAAACAATTTTTAAAAATAATGTAAGAACGGCCAAGTTGAAATTACCATTTGCAGGTAATTGTAACTTTGAATCCCCGCTTAAAACAGCAAAAAAAATAATAACAAAATAAGACATCCTTTTTTGAGTCGTTATTAAAAATAATTATTTCACCATTTAGAACACCAGAGTGCAGTTCAGATTTTTTGTCGGCGAAATGATTTGTGTTTTTTTAAAAGTATTTTATTGCGAATGTCGACGTCGTTACAAGTGATGTCAACGGCGCACTTATTGTATTCTCGTCGTCAACATTGAGAGTAATTAAAAGTTATCGTCGGCAAATTTATATTAACGAAGGCATTATTACGTCGACGTTGACCGGAATTCACTTTGTTTTTGTCAACAAGGTTTTTAGCATCAACATAGTGATTTAAACTAAAAAAACCCTTTCTATTGAAGTACATAGTTTGATCATCCTTCTTAGGAGCTTGAATCTTTATATGCGAACCGTCTATACAGCCCATTATGCCAGGAAATCCCGCCTTTTTAAAGAAATAGAACTTACATTCAGCCTTCTCTTCCTTAGTCATTTCAAATTTAATAAAAGGACGCAGATGACTCTTTCCAAAACATCGAGTATTTCTTCCAAAATTAAGGATGATGCAGTTGGTAGCGATAATCAAAGATTAAAATTATTACCAACTCTCGATTGGTAGGAGCCTTGAGCCAAGAACCGCAATGTTAGCGTTTCTCATTAAAGGCTAAATTTTAAATGCTGTTTCATTTAGTCGAAAATATTAAACAAAACTGTTCAAAAGGCATAAAAATAAAAAATTTACTTTTTATAACAAATACGTGGCAAACTGTTCGATTACTTACGTGCTGTCCGGAAAAATAAAAATGACTGATCTTTGTCTCACTACTTTTCTTCGAACCATAACCATTTCTTTATATTCTTCATCACTGCTTCCACTTGATTCAAACATAAACATTTTTTTCACAAAAAGTTTAAAAATTTAGTTTAATAACTGCGCCAAAATAAATGGAGATGATATTTTTTCTTCAAAATTATCGATAACATGTCGACGCCAACTCATGCGTGCAAATTAATACCAACTGAGTGTCGAGTTGACGTCTGCGTCGACCAAATTTGACTGTGGCTAAAATTTGACAAAGACTTCCGCAATAAATCTGGTTATTGCATTTCGTATTGAACTCGTTTGAATTCTTGTCATTATGTTCTATTTATAATTCTTTGTTTAAGTGTAAAGTTGGTTAAAAGAAAATATTAATTTTTAGTGTAACGAATAATTTACTCAAAAAAAAAAAAATGAAAAAATCATCGTATAAATGCCCATGATTTTTAAGAAAAAAAAAAACATCCAAAGAAAAATAAAATCTGTTTTAAAAATCATTGCGTAAATTCCGCCTAATTTAATTTTCGTAAAGAAATATTTTCCACACCAATATTTTGACCCCATTAAAAATCATAAATCTCATTGTATCACCCCCTTTTAAAAGATACGTCACTATTCACTTTGTAAATAAAACATAAAATTACCAGAAAGAATCACAAGAGATGTAGTGCATGAAAGAGCAGGGTGTATAAATTAACAAACACAAGGGAAAAAAAACAAGGAAAAAAGAGCTTGTCAAACACTTTGTACCCATCATTTTAGAGTTTCATTTTAAACAGTGGTTTATGTGTTTTATAGAGAAGGTGTTTTGAAGGGAGTGGCGCCCTCTTTTATTCAATATTTTTTTTTTTTATTTAATTTTTTTTCTTTTTGCCATCATCACTGTTTATGTTTTTTTGTGCTTTGTTTGTTTTTATATTCTTTGGGTTGTGAACATTTTACAGACAATTTGTTTGCTTGCTTGGCACTTTATTTTTTCCACAATAGTGGTTCAGAACTCGTGCGATTAAAGAGTGGAGTGAAGTGCACTGGAGTATATTATAAATGCTGTTGCAGTTCTTTGCCTGCTGCTCACTTTAGGGTTCTTTTTATTTATTTTTTTTTTTATACGTTGGTTGTGCTGCTTCTTAAGACTGGTGTGTCTCCCTGGGTGTCTGTGTGTGTGTGTGTGTGTATGTGCGTGCAGGATGAGTTAATGTTTATTCTTTTTAGACGTTTAACGAAAAATTGTGTTGCTTTTTTTTCTTTCTTTACATTTTTTCTTATTGTGTCCTTAACCACAGGTGGAAAGGATTTGTAAAAGTTTCTCGGTTGGTTTATTATTTCTTTATTAATATTCATTTGCAACTTTATAAAATATATATTTATATTCTTGATCGTGACGGGTGGGAAAGTTGATTTTATGTTGTTTGTCTGTTCTCCGTTGTAATTGCAAGAACTTGATTCATGTTGTCCCAATCGGTCAGATACTAAAAGTCAGTAAATTCAAAATAGAGACGAATATCTATGACTACTGATATCTTACCCGCACGGATCTATATGTTGTTCGATAGAATTTCAAGAATCTAAAGGGAAATATAAGCAGAAACGTTTTTTAATATTAAAATAAAACGGAGGGGGAATTTGCATTTAAGTTCTTTTAAAATTTCAATCGATATCTAGTGCCGTAATTTGCTAAAACACGCAAATGCATTAAAAATTAGCTACAAAAGGTGTAGACATAACATAACTGAATGGCTCAGTAGCTAGGAAGGATGGTGCTAGAAAGCATGGACACTTTCTTTTGAACACTTGGAGATCCATTGTGATTCCTTTTTGAATTCATTCAAAGAAAACCCAAATCCTTTTCTCCAGATACCCTGCAATATCTAAAACTGAGTTATTACGCCTAAAACTGCTCTAATCTTTTTATCAATAGTAGAATAGTGGACCTTGCAATCTAGTTCAATGACAGATAATATCCTTCACAATTTCCCTCCTCTTTATTCTTACACATTCTGCAAAAGACTGAAGTGGTGTCATTCTTTCATGAACTCTCTCTCTCAACAACCTGCTACTACACCTATAAATAAATAAATACCCCAAGAAATTTACCACCAAACCTTTTCAACGCACTTCTAGTATGTTCGCAAAGTCCAGTCTAAAACACAAAGCTCTTGAAAGTTTGGAATACTTTGCCCCTTTACCGGCCTGATCAGCTGTTCCTGGAGTAAACTCCTTTTAAGTTTAATATTGACCGATGGGTGGTTGCATTGAAATTTCAGATATCCAGACAGCACCTAATCTCGTTAGTTTCATAACGGTCTTACTCTCCTTAATGTTGTATTGAATTGGTATCCTTTATAACCTTAAATTATATTTGTACCAGCTTTGAGTTAATGCTGTGATCTTTTAAGGTTTTTAGTGTTGCCTGATTGTAAACTCACTTGGCTTTTAAAAACCGCTAAAATCTCCATTTTTAATACATTTCATGGGAGTCCTCGTACTTGGAAAACCCACTTTTATTATTTGGGCTGTAAACCCTGATTTTACTTATCTTGAAAGGAAATTATTTCTGCTATAAAACCTCAAAAATTAGTAAAATCAGAATGACACATATAACTATTTGGAGCCATGATTTTGATCAGCGGTAATCAACTGCTTTCATTTTGGGTTCTTTTTTAAAAAAAATCAGGGGGTCTACTTTGTATAAATCATAGTAATTCGAATGAGTTTCTTTTTGAATCGAAATACAGTGTAACCACCCAGGACTGTCGCGGTCCGGAAGGTAATAAACTGAACTGTTTAAATAACATGTTTGAATACTGTATCATTGGACGAATAAAATGTATTCGTTTCGGTGCTTTATTTTATTAAGAAATAAACAAATGCTTTGAATAAAAAGAAGTCTTAGGGTTTTTACAATATTTATGAAAAAAAAAATACATTTTTTGTCTTGGCTTTTCTCATTAAATCTTGGCAAGTCTGTTTCGGAATTTATTTTTTAATGAAGTTCATCTTAGAAAATGCTGCTTCACAAACACAAAGTGAGAAGTTTCAAAGCTATTTCTTTTTTAATTCTGGCACAAACAAATCCTATCCAAAACTCTTGAAAAGAAACTTCCTGTTTTTGGTGTTTTAAAAATGTATATTCTTGATAGTCAATCATTTCTATTTGAAGGAAAGCTTTTATACTCCCGATAATATTTGCAGCTTCATTACTCCATTCATCCTTAGGATTCAGGGAGTAAAAGTTACAGAGCATATCGACGACATGCCCAACATTTTTGTATTGGCTGACGTCAAGCTCGATGTCATTTCAGATCCTTTAATTAGGGAAGGGCACAGGCGATCATTGCCCAGATCAACATTGAAAATATCGGGAGTTCCCATACAAGCTTTCCTTTGCCTTTAAGTTAAAGGTTAAGCAATGAAAGTTTCGTTTTATTTATCGCTAAAAAAACTTAAGAAATTGTTTGCTGACGTTTAATAACTTTTGAAAAGAAATGTTCATGTCTTTTAAATTGATAAAGAATCGTTGTGAAACGCAGCCTTTGCTTAACCAATTCACATTATTATGCAATAACAGATCGTTATATTGAGGATCCACTTTGTCAAGAAATTTTTTCAATTCACAATGTCTTAGTGCTGCTTTTGCTTGAAGAAATTTTTTTAATATCATTACTCCTTGCATTGCCTCTCAATAGATTAACTAGTGAAGTATTTGCTGTTACGGTTCGGATCCGGACCGCGTTCTGCGTACCTGCTGGTAAAGCTGCCGTTACGAAACCGGATGTTGTTAAACTGGTAGGCCAGGTAATGGTCGCAGATATTTAGTACTTAAATGAAATTTCTCAAACTGGACTGACTGTAGTTAATAAACGAACTAGTTCATTTAAACGATTCCATCGATTGAACTAAGTGAACTAGTTCATACTTTTAATTACAGCTAGTTCATTTTTGAACTATACTTTGTATTTGAACTACCAGACAGGATGAACTAGAATCCATGTCTTTGTTTCCTTGTTGTCTATTTCCGACATGAAATTAGTGCTGCCACGTATTTTATTTAACATTCGTTATGGCAATGCTACAGTGTTGTTGCCATCATATTTTGAAAAGAACATTCAAACTAAAAGAGCTTTTGAACTAAAAAAAGCGTTTAAACTAAAAGTTAAAAGTACGAACAATACGTCAACAGAACATTTTAACTAAAAGATATTTTGAACTAAAGAGAGCCTTTGAAATAAATAAATCGTGAACTGGTTCATTTTCAAACTTTGAACTAAAAATAGCGTTCACTTCATTGAACTATATGGCACTAGTCTACTACTAGAAAAACAACCAGACAATAAATGAAGAATATTTTTATCATCTATTCAGGCTGATTAAACAAGAGTATCTTTGTCTCTATTCAGTTAGAAAAAGTGATCTAAAAAAAAAACACCTTTTGCTTCCAGCGACTTTGAAAACAATTTGTTGATGAAGTATCCCTTGTTAGAAGATGACTTAGCGAAAAAAATAACAACAAACAAACTCAAAGTAATCACTTTGAAATTGAGACACTTCTTTGCTTCTTTGTAAGAGAAAATAAGAAGTGAAACTCTTTACAACTTCCATCACCATTCGAAAAAAATGAAATCAAACTTAAACCTGTAAGTTCTTTGGCATTCAGTGTATGTTTCCTTTTTTTTTTTTTTTTTTTTTGTTATAAAAATAATGTTTTCCACTTTGTCGCATGCCATATGAATTTTCTTGTTTTTGTAAATATTTTTATCGTTTTTTTTTTTTTAATTTGTGCGGTTTTTTATTGTAAATGTGTGTAAAAGAGACTTTTAAACTTGACTGAACTGGCGTTGAGTTTTTTTTGTTTCTTTAACAACAAATATCTAACCAAACGCTAGCTAGTGTTCATTTCGACCTTCCCTCTCCTTCAGTAAGTTAAACCCTCACTTTACTTTATTCCTTTAAATTTTACTCGTACTTTTAAAAACTGGGTTTTAACGTTTCTATTATTTTCACAATCTATGCATCCAGCCAACCAACCAACCAACCAACCGACCGAGCAACTAACCAAACATCTATCGTTCTGGCAAAACACACATTCGCATGCACACAAAATAAAGAAAGAAGAAAAAAAAATGAAAATGAAAATTAAAGTACAACCAACATAAATACAAGAGTGTGAATATTTTCATACTGGAATGTATTTCCGACTCTCTTTAGTCAGTCCATACGGTTGTTGCTGAAAGTACATTGCTTTTTATTATCACGTACATATGTAACTATGCTGTCAGTTAATGTTGTTGTTCTTGTTCTTGTTGTTGCTGTTGTTCTTGTTATTGTTGGTGGTAATAGAGCAGCAGTTATAGTCATACTATTACTGACGCTAAATGGTCCCAGCATGGGGTCCTGTTATTTAAGTTTTATTTTAGGTATTTTTCTCCCTTTTTTTTGCATTTAAAGATTTTTTTCTTTCTTTGTGTGTATGTGTGTGTGTATGTATGGAAGTGTATTTATTATGTTTGAACAAACATGGATTAACATTACCCAGCCTTTTTGTTTTTTTTTTTTTTTTGTATGAAATGAAATTCAAAACGTGTACTTACTCCTGCTCTTTGGCCTCCAACCAAAAAACAACAACAACAACAGAATATTCATTTCTATACCCACATCAAGAAAAATCTACAACATATTCAGTCACTTAATGTAACATGTTCAAATGAAAATGGTACAAGCTAATCAAATATTAATATGATTTTATAACACAGTTAGCATTAGTATTCCACACACACACACACACACACACACACACACACACACACACTTGTACATCTTTATTTACATGTTTAATATACATATGCATACATACATCCAAACGTACGTACACAAATTTCTACTCGGTTATAGATGAAAGGATATTCAAACTAATAAACGACTTGCTGAAAATAAAATTATACAGTCGAAATGTCAGACAGACAGACTAACAAAACAACCAACATTTTCTGGGGGAAAAAATATACATATTCCTCTTTCTTCCTCCCCTTCTGGTTATTTCAGCAACAAAAGCAATTGATATTCAATATGTACTTGACGATTATGTTTGTTACACAAAAAACAACAGCAATAAAAACAGAAGGAGAAGAAAAAAAAAAAAAACAAAATAATAATAAAATTTCCCAATTCCTCTTGAGATATTAATATGGGTTTTTGTTGTAATTTTCTCACTCCAGCACGTGAATACCCTTCATTACTGTTCATACTTGTAAATTCAAGTCAACCATACAAAAGCAAACAACCAAAATCCAATGATTTTCAATGCTGATATCCTCTCGTACTCGACACTCGATTCTCGTACTCGTATAACAATGTTGCCAACTATTTAAATATTCTACTTAATATTCTTGACAGCACACTCATCCATCCATACATTCAACCATCCACCCATCTATTCAACCATCCATCCATCCATATTCAATTCATATTACAGTCTCTTGTATTTTATCCTGATTTTTCAGACAATGAATAAATCCTCTGGATTATTTGCTAAATGTTCATTCGAACGTTCGTTCGTTCTTTCGTTTGTTTTTTTTGTCAATTTTTTTTTTTCTTTAAAATAATGCCGCAATTCAAATGAACCCAATTGGAAAAGTTGTAATAAAAAGAAGTTGTGGAGAAATATTAAAAAAAGATTTGGAATTAAATAAAGATAAAGGTTGGAAACTAATTACTCGGGGCTGTAATCAAGTTGTAGTTCATAAACGAACTAGTTCATTTAACAGATTCCACCGATTGAACTAAGTGAACTACTTCAAACTTTTAATTCCACCTAGTTCATTTTTGTACTTTACTTTGTATTTGTACCACCAGACAAAATGAACTAGAATCCATGTCTTTGTTTCCTTGTTAATTCTTTCGGACATGAAATTAGTGCTGCTACGCATTTTATTTAACATTCGTTATGGCAAAAAGAACATTTGAACTAAAAGAGCTTTTGAACTAAAGAAAGCGTTTGAACTAAAAGCTGAAAAGTACGAACAATACGTGAACATTTGAACTAAGAGAGAACTAAAATTTGAACTAGTTCATTTTCAAATTTTAAACTCAAAAGAGCGATCACTAAATTGAACTATATGGCACAAGTATACTGAGTAGAAATATGAATATTGCAGCGAAAATAAAAATTGGCAACTTTTTGAATATTCGCAAGAATAAGAGCTATTGTTGTTGTACATGTGTGTGTGTGTCTGGTAAACAGCACTGGATAAGTTTTGACTTGTACCTCCAATAAAGTGTGGTTTGTGTGTTTGTTAAGAAAGAAAAGTTAGTTAACACGTGTTGAGCAACTGCATTGGATGCATTTGTAGAGGTGTGCGCTTGTTTGCATAACAAACAAGTCATGAGTTCACATCGCAACAACAACTTGACTATAAAAAAAATGTAATTGTTGTTGTTGTTGTTTATGAGGAGAGTAAATGAAAAACAGTTATTAAAACTATTCGGGATCTCGATTTGAAAAGTAACTCAATAAGATGGTTACACGCGTCTAAAGTGAACTAAACCTAAACGTATAATTTTTTAGTAAGAAAAACAGTAACATAACAGGAGTATACGAAGTTCGTAGCTGAGTTAAAAAGCCCTTGATAAATCAGGAGATCTTCAGCTCAAGTCTTGGTGGAGTCACGTGAAGAACACGTTAAAGGCTCATGTTAATTATACAAGACATCAAGTAGTTTGAGGGTTGTAGGAAAAACAAGTCATGAGTTCACATCCCAAAAGCGACTTGACTATAAAAAAAATTTAATTGTTGTTGAGTAGTCTCAGCGGATAAGTTGTTTATGAGGAGAGTAAATGGCAAACATCTTCTAAAGCATTTCGGTGTCTCGATTAGAAAAGTAAATCAATAAGAAGGTTGCACGCGTCTAAAGTGAATCAAACCTTAACGTATAATTTGTTAGTGAGAAAAATAGTAACATAGTAAGAGTGTGTAGATTTTGTAGCTGAGTTATAAAGCGCCTGATAAGTCAAGGGATCCGGTTTTAGTTCAAGTCTTGGTGGGGCCAAAAAACACGTTAAGGGCTCATTAAGTTCGAAAGTTGCAGGAATAACACAGTATTGTAACGTAAAGGGTGGCTTAGACAATACGACTTTACGCACTTAAAATCCAACAGAAAAAATATAAAATTCCATCCGTGTTTTAACAAAGAGAGAAAAAATCTAACGATAGATTGCGTTTACACAAAAATGCGGAGCCATACGACTGTCAAATTTTTTATCTGCATTTCCTCTAAATTTTTGCAGATTTATTGCATATTTTGTTTAGACAATTCCACTGTATAAAAGTTTGAATGTCGTAAGACTTCTATGACCATGTAAATTTCCCCTAAATGACAGCGAAAAAGGTCGTGGGAACAAATCTGGCCAGAGTCCCAGAGGATAAAAATGTGAATAAAATGCCAAAAAAAAGTAATAAATAAATAAATAAAAATTAAAAATTGAAAACATTTAAAGTGTTAAAAACAATTCATAAAAAAAAACAAAAATTTAATTTAAATTTATTTTAAAAATAACGAAATCTAATAGAATCAATCAATATGGAGCTGCCAGACAGCTGTACAGAAAGAGTTAAACGATTAACGGTGGAATGGCAAACCGTACTACATTTTTTAAAAGTTCACTTGATCAGCTGGAAGAATTCACATCGCTATTTGATCTTTTTTTACGAAAAGAATCTGTTTTTAAGTTTTTAGCTCGCGCTAAGACAAACATTCTTCAAATGTAATGATTTAATGAAAACATTTAAATTGGCGGAAATTTACCTTTTTTGTTAGAAACAAATCCAAACATAAAATTTAATTAAGAAAGATATCAATTAAAGTTTTATATTCAAATCTTAAAAAACAAACATAAAACTTTCCTACTGGGCAATAAAATGGAAAAAATATTCTCAAAAAAAGCACTGAAATCTACAATAACACGAATCTGCAATACAGGCATCTAAAACGTATTGTTCATGTTATTGCATGTGAACGAGAATTATGTGTTAACTTCCACTGCCATGGCTTTTGTTTTTTATTACACAAAAGGAACCAACATCAAAAAACAACTAAAAAAAACAACCCAAATAAAATTTAATGAAAAAACCTCGGAGCGAAAAAGATATCTGTGTTAGCAGCAGAAGCAGCCGCATCAACAGCATCATCACCACCGCCATTATTCACATCCATAAAAGCGCACAAATAAACATGTAGCACAACAACCGAAACTAACTGACGATAAATGTAGATGACTGGCTGTGGATGATGGTTGAATTGGTCGGTTGGTTCGTTGGTTGGTTGGTTGGTCGTTTATTCGTTGTGGTTTGGCAAAAGAATTGAAAAGTATCTTGTGTCTAACATCAACAATTTGTCATACATAAACCCCTCTATTTAAAGCTACCAAGGCAGCCGCAGCAAAAAGAAAATTTGTAAAAAAAAAACAACGTAAAACAACATTGACAACAACAAAAACAATAACAACATCAACATTTAATAATGACACTAGAGTCAAATACACTGCAATTTTTCTACAAACAGTGGGCCATTTGCTCTCGTATTTTCAGTAGATTAAAAATGTTTTTTTAAATGAATTAATGAAATTGAAAACAAGATTTTCTTAAATAAAATATTTTTTTTCTTAAGGCTTGTAAATTTATTGCCAGATACACACGAGGCAACCACACAAGAAACTTTAAGAAGACGTCAACTAGTTCTGTGTGCATTTTATGCTTGAACCACATATCCGGTAATAAAAAGTGCGACGAGCGAAAAATTTTGCCTTCATTTAATTCTATTTTAAATTAAAAAATTATTGAAAGATTTTTAAAAAAGTGAGCTACAAGACAACCGAAATTATAATGGTGCCACTTTTAATTTCTTAAAATTTAACGAATCCTGTTTACAACCAAATAACATGAAATACTGCTAACATTGATACAGACAAGGAAACATCGTGTTAGAAAATATCTCCACTAGCCATCAAATTGAAGAAGACATGCACATGACGCCGGCAGAACAACGTTAATAATTTATTCATGTTCTTGAATGTAGCGAAAACATGTCAATGTTCATGTTCTGTTTGATCATAATTTTCTGTTTGTCGTAGTGGTTGTTTCAATGTTTTTAATAAGAAAGAGAGTGTTCGCATTGTTGATCAATAGATGGCGTTAATAGAGAAATCATACTAAAAGTCATGTTTGGTGGCGAACATCATTGCTCAGACAAATGTTCGACCCAACGATGGTTGCATATGAACGAAACATGAACATTGGGAGTCTACAGTAGCCGAATTCATGTGCGACAAGATGTTCACATCGAATTGACGGCTCGTGGAGATGTAGGGAAACAAATTTGTCATTTTAGACAACATGAAAGGAAACATATGCCCCTATTGCCGTTCTCAACTCAACTAAGTTTGGTCGTCTGTCAGCCATCTCAACTTTGACTCAACTAAATTATTTTTGGTATTGTGCAACACGATGATTTTTAGTTGTGTTTGTTATGGTGTTGCCGGCCTAAAATGTCGATTAATGTTGGCAACACCATGCAGTTTATTTGTAAAGAAAAGAAAACAAAAAAAGAAATTTAAACTAAGATTTTATAAAATAAAAAAATGGATTTAAGCGTGGATTAATTTTTGGAACGACGAAAATCATGACGCTAATACAAATGTTCTACGTTTATGTAGAAAAATACGCGATGATTCTTAAACTACCCGGTGGAAAGTAAGAAATGTCCAAAATAAGTAATAAATATTTATAATAAATCATTTTTAATAGATTTATTAGCTGTTTTCGGCTGAACAAAGAAGCATTTCGTTATGTAATAGACGAAATTAAAGATCATTTGAAGAAATCTGTTCAAACATGTCGAGATTTGAAGAGTTTCACAAGCCTCACTGGTTGACGAAGCAACGTTTTCAATGCCAAAAGTGTGTTCAGATGGTGCTAATTAATCATTTAGTGATAACTCTCAGCTGTTATCGCATTCCTTAAGTATATAAAAAGGAATTTCTTGTGAAGGACCACTTGCTTATTGCTTGTTAGTTTTTTTTTTTTTTATTTGCATTATTTTTTGAAAGGAAATGTTTTAAAAATTTAATTGAAATTCATAACCTACAAAGTTTCATACAAAATGATGAACCGCAATACCATTAAACACAACCAAATAAAAGCAACGGCACAACCAAAAAAAAGCAACCGCATTTAAGTTGTGAATGGCAATACCGCTTTTTAAAAGACGACTAAATTATTCCAAAAAGTTGTCAACCGCAATAGGGGCAATAATTTTCAACAAGAAACATTGCTACACACGGGTAGAACAGGCTCATTAAGTAGAACAGGCTCATGACTTCTTTAATATTCCCTCGTGTATATCTAGCATAATATATTCATATGATTTGTTGTATATAATAATTAACTGTGTAAAATATCTTAAAGCTGCTGTGACTAAACCGCAGTTTATATCTTAAAGCGAAAATTGTCATTAGATTCTTTAGGAGAAAAGCATCCTCAAGTAATTCAAAGTAAAAATGTTTGTTTTACGATGATAAAGACAGCAAAAAACACCGGAAGCCTTTTTCTGTAATTCGCTTAATCTAAATCTTCATCGCTAAAAATCTAAAAAATCTAATAAAACAATTTTTGGTTCCAAATAATTAATTTTAAAGTTTTTTTTTATCGATCGAGATTTAGATTTAGCTGCGAGAAATACAAAATAAGACTGCAGATGTGGCTAGTATTATCCATTTTCTTTTGTTCCGTAAATCCTTAGTGGTTGTTTAAATAAAATTATGTTCCTTAGTAACAGCATTATTCAGTGAAAATAGACTGGACGTATTTGGCACTCGGCCATATTCTCCGAGTTATGGGCTTCAGAACTTTTCATAGAAAAGTAGGATTGTCAATATATCATTTAAAAGCCTTTGAAGAGATGTTTTAGGAAGTACTAAAATTTTTTAAAAATGCTTAACCCATTAAGAGCCCATGACTTTTTTATGTATAATTAATACTTAATTTTTTTTTCTTTTTTTTTTAATTCTCTGTCACCCCAATATTTGTTCTTTTGATACGAGCTACTTTACTAAACTAGATTTACATACAAAATGAAGGGTATATAAGATTCGGCTTAGCCGAATATAGTTTGACATTCGCCATTAGGCTTCCGACGAAAATCGATGAATTCGCCATCGCTCCCACTGTATATTTATTCGCCCAGCTTCCAATTATGTTTCTTAAAGTTAAATTTAGCTAAAACTTAAGTTGACAAATTACAAAAAACTATAAAATTAAATAAAAACGTGGTTTTGCATTAACACAACAACAACAACTGCTTCTGTTATTACTCCAGTGCTATTTGAAATAAATTATTAAAAAAAACTTCCATTAACCAACCAACCAACCCACTGTCGTCACAGACACACTTATGTTGAACCCAACATAAAAGCCATAGTGTTTATTCTTTAACATCGTTTAACTTCTGTTTACACCCCAACCCCACATCATCCATTTACCTCTTCATCCCATCATCATTATACTTTTCCTAACTTTTCCCTTTTTAACGTTCACTGTTTTCCTTTTAAATATTGTTCCCATTGAAGTGAGAACGAATAGCAATAAAAACAGACCCTTTTTAAAAGAGTGTGTCTGTGTATTTAAATATTTAAAAGTATGTGTGTGTGTATGTGTAGCAATAACATTTAAGGTTTTAAAAATCTCCAACGACCCTACAAAATGTTATTAAATTTCAATTTTACACGGAGTCTTACTGTGTGATGCCAAAACAAAAAAAAAAAAACCGTCAACCATATTGGTCTGTTCGTTACTCTTACAAATACACACTTTTATATCCTGAATTGCCTGCCCTCCCTCATTTTATGCGATTACATGGCTGCTTTATCACCGCAGTGTTAAGACAATGGTAGAGACAAAAAATGAAAATTGTCGGGTAACGGTAGCAAATTTTAGTTATTCCCACTGTTTTAAAAGTGCGGAGTGTTTTTCGTTTTTTTCCCTTATCCTTCGTTTTTAATAGTAGTGATTGTGCAAAAAAATTATACGCTCGGTTTGTCAGTTAAGTAGATTTGTGTAGAGTTAAGCTAAAATTGTCTTGGCTTAAAATTTGTTCGCTTTTTTTTTGTCTTATTTTTTGCCGACATCAAAATCGTTTACACTGTTGGCCATTTCGCACTTTTTACTTCATCGTCATAAACACAAACCACCAACAAACAAACTACATCATCATTAACAGTCTCATCTTAGTATTGATGCTATCAATATTTTTTTTGGTTCTTTAGCTTTTGCTTTTCTTACTTCTTAAACACTTTAGCTGTGGGCATTAACATGCAACGTAAGTATCTTGATTTTACCCTCTTCCTTCACCCCAACCTTAAAATTCTTATTGTCACGTTGTGTGTGTTGTACAACGAATGAATGGATAAAGCAGTCAGTTACAGTAACAGCCAGCCCCCCTTTTGGAAATGGTTTTTTTTCTTCTTCTTCTTCTTCTTTGTTTTTTTGTATATTATTAACGCTGTTGTAGCTGTTGTTGTTGTTGGTAATTTTCGCTTCGGCGTGCGCATATCATAAATAGTAATCATGTTTCATTCAAGTAGCTTTTTTTACGATTTATTAAATTACGCGCATTATTACGATTACAAAAGTGGCGGCAACAACGATTAGAGGCATTAAACTGCCTCTGCTGTGAGTTTATACGACTGTTGATATGCCCGCCCCACTTTAAATATTTTATAAGAAGGCAATTTGAAAATTAATTTAAACACAAAAAAATCACCTCGATCAATTTTTAATTAAAACACCTAACGATTTTCTCACAATAATTTCTAATATTTTAAAGGCCTCATTGGTCTTTACTTAACCCAACGTCTTCACTAACCATCAACTCGGTGTGAACATCATGTCGCACATGAATTCGGCTACTGTAGATACCCACTGTTCATGTTTCGTTCATGTGCAACCATTATGGGCCAAACATTTGTCTGAGCAGTGATGTTCGCCATCAAATATGATTTTTAGCATGATTTCTCTTATGCGAATTAACGCCATCTATTGATCAACAGTGCGAACAATCTTTTTCTTATTAAAAACATTGAAACAACCACGACGACAAACAGAAAATATGATCAAACAGGACCTGAACATCGACATGTTTTCGCCACATTCAAGAGCATGAACAAATTAATAACGTTGTTCTGCCGGCGTTATGTGCATGTCTTGTTCAATTTGATGGCTAGTGGAGACATGGGATTATGTTGCTGTTCTATTCCGTGCCATTCTGTTTTTTAAATTATTGTAATTAGTTTTTCTATTACAACATATCAGCTGTTTATAATAAACAAATAAAACACAATACACAACACAACAAAAAGGCTACAATTACAATAACAAAAATAGGTTTGTTTACAATTTTCCAAGTAACTTAACGTTGAATTCGATTTTCTACTGATTCGTACGGAACAGAACAGAATGTCAGAGTAATAACAAACTACACGAATACATATTTTCCATTTAACAAAAACTGATCAGCTGATTCGTCACGAAATGGAAAGTAAAAACAAATTCTGCTTTAAAGCGAATTCTACATTAGCTGTAAAAGTAATTCGCCTTTGGCACCAATTGTTTAGCTGTCAAACAGTTACAATATAAAAATAAACGATTTTGGGATTTGCAAATTAAAACAAGTACAACTGCTATGTACGGCTGTACCGGATCTTAAATACCCTTCACGAAATAAATTGGCGTTTTTTGTTTTTTGCGAAAGTGGTTTTTTTCAGAAAACTTTTCCATTGTTGACAATTTTTAGTTATTTTTTTTTTTCTTGTGCATTTTTGGTTTTGAATGAAATTTCAAATTTTCTGTTGCAAGTAATTTTTTTTTTTTTTGAAAAATTAAAATTTTTGGTGAAATTTTTGTGCAAATAAATGTTTTGATGAAATTGTAGTGAAATTTTAAGGAAATTCATTTTTTCCTGATTTTCACGTGTTTAATGAAATTAAAATCTTTTGTAAAAATATTTTTTTTATTTTATTTATTTACTTTTTTGTTGAAATTTGTTGAAATATAATATTTTGGTGAAATTTTGATTGTGTAGTGATATTCCAATTACCTGGGAATTTATAGTTTTTTCTCTGAAATTCGGAATTTGAAAAAAAAACGTGGAAAATTAGAGGCGCTCGCCTTCCTATTTATATCCTTCACCACAAAAAGTGGAAAAAGGGTATAAATAATTTTGTCATTCCGTTTTTAATTTCTACAATATCCATTTCCGACCCCATAAAGTATTTATATTCTGACTTTTTATGCATAGCGAAGTCGATTAAGCGATGTCCGTCTGTCTTTCCGTGCTAGTGTTGAAATTAAGTTCAACGAAGCACTAGATCAGCTAGAAAAAATTTTAATACGCCAATCAATCATACATAGTATCGAGAGAGGTGTAATTGGAAATCAGCAAGATCGGTCCATGTCCTCCAACGCAGCGGGCAAAACACCACGCCTACATCTAATTTTTCTATATCACTTGGAACAATGAAGTAGCTCCAACCAAAAAAAAAAAACAAATATATAGAGAGAAAGAGAGTTAAATAATAAGAAAAAACATTACGTAAAAAAATTGGCGCTCGCCCATATTTTCCGAGTTACCGGCTTTCGAAATTTTCAAATTTTGTAAAATATCAATATGGGTATCATTTTAAAGCTTTTGAAGAGATCTTTAAAGAAATATGTACTAAAATTTAAGAGCCGATAACTTTTTTATGTAAATATTTTTTTTAATTCTCTGTCTATCATTTACGGACGGATGATGCTAAATTTCAATAGCACCCCTTTCTGAACTATGTCTGAGAGAATGGCAATCATAATTTTTACGTGTGTTCTAATAACGAAGAGACGGACAAGATGGACAGTAAGACGATTATTTGACTCCCCTACGTGTAGAGATGAAGAATATATGTATGTAATTTAAAAAATCGGAAATGAATATTGTTGGTATTACAAATGGAATGACAAACTTATATTTATTTACCCCTTCCTTCTGTAGTGCAGGATATAAAAAGGCAGGCCCGGAAATCAGTTTGGCAATTAAAAATCACTGAAACATGATTGGATTTTAAATATTTCCGTGAGTAAAACATGACTACCCCGAAAAAACATAAAAAATCAAATAAATTAACTGCAAAAAATTATGCATTAAATCATCAAACAGTAAAAAAATTGCTCGCTATACTGAAAATTTGTAATGACATTTTCCATTGTCCTCGTAACATTAATCGTACTACGACGACTAAATCTTATCAACAAGACCCACAGTAAGATTGAAATGAAATAATAAAATAAAAAACAAAAAAAAAAAAAAACAAAAATAATAAAAATAAAAACAATAAGGAAAACAGCAACAAATAAAACAAATCTTTGTGTGCGATAACAGCAAAACGATTATTTTACGCCAACAGACAACCCAAAAGGCAGACCAGCCAGGCAATCACAAACAAACAAACATATTTATGTATGTATGTGTGTACAACTAAAATAATTGTATAAGAATATAAATGAAGAACACAAACATTTATCCATAAGACCATTTTACAAAGAAACATTTACACACACCCATTCGTATATGCAGCAGGAGTACTGGGGATGAGGATTTTATGTTCTTTCATTTGAACGTAAGAACGTCACGACAACCCTTCAATTTGCTGACTGTGAAACTATAAAAGAAAAAGGCATGAATTCTTTTCACTGCCATTAAGAATTTAATACTCTTTTTTTCTTTTTTTTTTTGGAATACAAGTGACGTTTTGTGTGTTTTTTGTTTGGAATATAATTGTAGGAAGTTTGCAACCTTTGGCACTAGAGTACTTTTAAAATATTGTTATGTTTAATTTATTGGTTGGGTTCTTTTTATTATACAAAAGCAGGCTCTTTTTATATGTTTTGCTTAATACTGCCATACAATTCTCAACTATTTTTTTTATTTTATTTATTTTTAGGCGATTTAAAACGCCTAGTTTGTTGTAATATAAAAAGATCTGGCAGCTTTTTTTTTTGGTATTTAAATACGTGTACATGGTGGTATTAAAAAATCTAAATTATTTTACAACAACAACAACTTAAAGGACTGAACGCCTTGTTTCTAAAATGTTTTTGTTAAGAGGAGTTTGTGAAGGTATAACCCTCTGATACCTGTCAAGTTTTAAGATATTTGATAAAAGTTTCTGCGTTACTTTTTGTTGTAAACTTGGTCAGCACTTATTTTCCAAAAACCCAAACATGCTAACGGTTCACTAAACTTTTATTTATTAAATTTAAGTTACGAGTTACGAAATGGAAAGTGCGCTTTCCTCTTATAAATTGCAGCATATGCCGCCAATAGTAAGCTGTAAGTCTAGATAGTTGCTAGCTTCTTTGTAAGGAGTAAGACACAACATTCGCTGATTTTTTAGGATAATAAATCGTATCGCGATGTGTTTAACTTCTTGAAATATTTCAAGGTGCTCATATACTGCATATCTTTTTTCCCAGAGTGCCCTTTTTCGTTTCAGACACTCAAAATTTCATCAAACTTTTTAAGCCACTGCAAGCTGCTTTAATCTTTAATGTGATCATGTTCGAATTGTAATAACTTTATGCTTTGAGCCATTTTTTGCCGCATATGGTTTCGGATAACAATTTTTTATTTTTTTTTTACTCTTAATTCATGTTGCCGAAAAAAGTGGGGAAATTAAAAAAAGTGCTATATTCGGCCATGGCAAATCTTTATACCCTTTACCATTTATTTAAATCTAGTTTAGTGAAGTAATTCTAATCAAAAACACGAATATAGAGGTCACAGAGAATTTAAAAATTAAAAAAAAATTACACAAAAATGCCATCGGCTCTTAATGGGTCAAGCATTAAAAAAAATTATAGTATTTCCTTAAAAATCTCTTCAAAAGCTTTAAACTGATACCCATATTGATATTTTACAAAATTTGAAAATTCAGAGGCCCCTAACACGGAAAATATGGGCAAGCGCCAATTTTTTTACGTGATGTTTGCTTTGTTCTTATTTTTTAATTCTCTATCGCCTTATATATTTGTTGTTTTTGGTTGGAGTTACTTCACTAATCCAAAGGATATAGAAAAAATAGAGGTGGGCATGGTGTTTTAACCGCTGCGTCGAAGCACATGGACCGATCTTGCTGATTTCTAATGGCACCTCTTTTGACACTATGTTTGATCAATTGGTGTATTCAAATTTTTTTCTAACTGATCTAGTGCTTTGTTGAACTTGATTTCACCACTTACACGAACGGACAGACGGATATCACTCAATCGACTTCGCTATTCATAAGGACTCAGGATATATATAATTTATGGGGTCGGAAATGGATATTGTAGAAATTACAAACAGAAAGACAAAATTAGTTATACTCTTTTTCCACTTTTTCTGGTGAAGGGTATAAAAATCTTGAATGTTTTATGATTTATGTTAAAAATCTCACCTGACCCTCCCTCAACAACAAAAGAAGCTTGTTCACTCCAGTTATGTAGTCTCTGGCTTGGATTCTCTTGCATAAATACTTGTTTAAGTATTTTATTATTGCAATACGTTACCAAGTATTCGAGCTGCTACTTTTGATTCATAACTCTTTGTCGTTCCCCCTTAAACACTCAAGTAACTACAACTTGAAAAGTGTCTACTTGTACATGATTACACGAGAGTACTTTGGCTGTTCGTTGGTTGGTTTGTTGGTTGGTTGTTTGCCTGAATTGTTAGTTAGCAATAATGTCAAGTAAGTGCTTTTTTTGTTCTTTGAAATACAAATTACGGACGCAAAATAAATTTACATATTTTTATTTACTTATGTTTTTTTTGTTTGTTTGTTTTTTAATAAAAAGTTATGTTTTCATTTGTTTATAAAAAAAATGCAATAAAAAATATAATAAAATTTTTTTATATCCACAACACACAGTGGTTCTTAAACAGTTTAGTTTGTTAGTAATTATGTTGTTTCTCAAAGGGGGAAAATCCAGCTAAAAGAATTTTGATAAAATTTTATGAAGTTGTTTCTCAGTATTAAATATTTAAGATTATTTTTATATTTCATTTCCCAGAAAAAAATAAGGAAAAAATGTGAAAGTACACAATTTTACCGTTTACATTGACACGGTCAACTTGGCAGCACCTTTTATTATGTAAATAAACTTCCAATAATAGAATTCTATATTATTGTAAATATTTTACAACATAATAATGTTCAAAGTGAAAAATGTCTCGAAATTTGTCGTGGCATTTATAAAAGCAAGAAAATCTAACCAATTTTTCTTAACAAAACAGTTGTTGCCAACAAAAAAATAATTCTTAAAGAAAACAAAAAAGCAAGTTCAGTTTTGTTTTTTGCTGTTCATACATTTTTAAAAGCATAGAAGTTTGTGTGACTAATTTATGCGTGAAAAGTCGCCAACATTTATTTATTATTTGCGGTTTGTAGGACCACCTTGCATTCTGGTGGGGTCGTGTTGGCCCATTCATCAGAGCATGTTCTTTTGACACTTTTCAATCCCTTTTTTTGCTGTGAAGAAGTTGTCATCACTGATTATTTGTTTGGCTGGCAGGCAGGCAGGCAGGCAACTTGTCTGCCAAAGAAACAAACAGACTGACTGACTTTCATACACTTTTTCTTGGTTGAGTTTGAGTTGATTATTTTTTGCTGGTTGATGCTTTGGCTGGCATCGTTTACTGCTGTGTGAAGTAAATTTTTTTTTATTTAATTTTTTGCAAAGCTATTGTTATTGTAGCTGTATTTTATATAAATACAAGTGTGTGTGTACGTACATACATACGTACAACTGCTACTTGCAAAATTGTTTGTTGTTGGTTGGTTGAATGGTTTGTTAATTCGTTGTCATACTCATAGAGTCGAGTCAAAGTCGTTTTGTTGAGTTTAGTAGAGTTGGTCGGTCGTTCGTTCGATCGTTTGCTTAGTTGTCTAACTGTCGTGCGTTGCCGTCTGTCTCACCACTTACTTATAATAATGTGTGAATGTTTTTGTGTGATTGCCGCTAATTTAGATGCTTTAGCAGTGATTATATGGCATTTTTCCTATTTATTTATTTATTTATTGTATTTGCTTTAATTCACCAGGTACTAAATAAGTAAGTGGTTTGTTGGTTGTTTGTTTGTGTGTTTTATATTTCATTCTGTTGTATTTGTTGTTGCTGTTAAAGCTGTTAAATTTGGTGTATAAGGTAATGTGGCATGTTGGTTGGCATAGTATGCGCTCATACATATTAAATATAAATACTTTTGCTACCAACGAAGAAGAGAGAGGAGTATCATGTTGTAAAATGTTGAAGTTTTTGTTTGCATGCATTATTGTATTAAGTGTCGTAGCAGCAAAAGTGGTGGATGGTTTTATAAATGGTTCTTAAATAAGGACAGTTTATTATTTTATTTTTTTTTTTTTTATTTTTATCCCTCGTTTTTTTCACATACGAGGAGCAATTAGAGTTTGGAATTTAAATGATTTTGGAAAAATGCTAAATTCTTAAAAAAAAAAAATTCTGATTCTTTTGCTTTGGCAAAGTATTTAAAGATAACTAGATGAGGTCCATTGGTGTAATCTATCAAAAAAAAAGGCTTCCCTCTTGTCACCGGCATTTGGGCTTAATCCACTGTTACAATATTACTCTCCAAAGGGCCTAAACAATAATCGGTAGAGCGACTGTAGTTCCGTGGTAACTGTAAGTAGCCACTGGTCAGACTTTAAAAGTTCTATCTCTCAGTTTCAGGTCCCTGCCAGCCAGGCGACTAGTGCGACATATAACCTAAAAGCCTGCACCCAGAGGAGCTTCAAATGACCATTAAACTACTTTTAATCACGGTTATATCAATTACAGGGCTGAATTATTTCAATTTTGCTAGGAAATTTAGAAATGAAAAAGCAGTTAGCAAATACGTTTCCTAATTTGCTCGCATCTGGATAACGTTAGACGACTGGCCATTTTTACAAGAAGAATAAAAACATAATTGTTCAGCCGTATAACAGATTCCGTTCGTAATCGTCTTAAATTCCATAGGTGAAATTCCAAAGGAATTCATTTTTGCTGCATTAGAATCGGTTCGTTTCTAGATTCGGCTATGCCGAATCTTATATACCCTTCACCATATAAGTAAATCCAGTTTGGTGAAATAACTCCAATAAAAAAATTAAGATGACAGAGAATTAAGAAATTAAAAAAAAAATGTTTTCTTTACATAAAAATGTCATCGGCTTTTAATGGGTTAAGCATTATAAAAAAAATGTTTATTATTTCCTGAAAAATCTTTCCTAAAGCTCTTTTTTTAGAGGCCCATAACTCGGAAAACAGGGGCGAGCGCGAATTTTTTACTTGATGTTTTTTTTTCTTATTTTTTAATTCTCGTTCGCCCGACATATTTGTTTTTTTTTTTTTTATTGTAGTTAACTTCATTGTTCCAAATAATATGGACAAATGAGAGGCAGGCGTGGTGTTTTGCTTGCTGCCTCGGAGGACATGAATTTTGCTGATTTTCAATAGCGAAACCTTTTGAAACTATGTCTGATCGATTGGCGTATTTAATTTTTCTATAGCTCATCTAGTGCCTTGGCAAGGTTGATTTCAACCTGAAGACGGACGGACATCACTCAATCGACTTCGCTATGTCTAAGGACTCAGAATGTATACGCTTTATGGGATCGGAAATGGATATTGTAGAAATTGCAAAGAGAATAAAAAACTTCAGACATACAGTCCAATTACAAACAGTAATTAATTCCGTGCGAGTTTTCTCTTTTCTCCTATTATAAATTTGTTGCCCTTTTTATTGCCTGCAAAAAGTGAAAAAAAATTCGGGGAAAGAAAGTAGGTATTAAGAATTATGAAAGAGAAATTATATGTTAAAAAGAAAAATAGCTCCCTTCAAATTATGGTGATGCCACTTTTTTATGTTTTTTTGTTCCCACGGAATTCATATTTGAAAGAATTTTTTCTCGAGAAAATTTTATTCCGTGAGAATATTCATGATTGGGCTGTTACCCTTTTTCTATCTGAAAATATTATTTGGGTTTCGATTTTTTGGCGCAAGTACCTCATTATCAATACCTTAATCAATGCGATATTTTCCTAACAAAAATTATAAAAAATTTTTAGCAGGAAAAAAATCGTCTCAACAAAGGACTTTATATCTGCAGTCTTTTGTGAGGTCTCTTCGAAATATTACTTTGAAAAGGGCTTTAAAAAAAGTCTAAGAAAGTCTTGAAGAAGTCTTTTTGTAAAGACTTTTTGATTTTCCCTTTTTTCTGAATTTTAATATAAATAAATGTTGAGGGAAAATGATACATGTCGCTTACCAACACCATAATGGAGACTCTAAATGAAATACCCGTTCCTATTGGAAACCCCTGCATACAACAGTGCAGATGAACTAATTAGCGCAGTCATGCTGATACTGATTATATATAAATTGACTTGAAATAACTTTTCATCATTTGTTTTTTTGTTTTGTGTCTTCTTAAAAGTCATCAGAAAAACTGGAGGCAACTAAATGTTTCTTTATTAACAAAAAAAAAAAAAAAAATTATAATAAAATAAAACAAAAAAAGGTGACGCTAATGAAATTACAAAAAAAAACAAAAAATGTTTGATTTTTAAATTCAAGAGAGTTTGGTTTATTGGGATGTTTGGATTGGTTTTGCCTTTTTTGTCGTTCGGTCGAATGGTTTGTTAGATGGTCGTTTGGTTAAATGCTTTTTGTATGTATGATATGCAATTGGTATGTAGGGAATATGCTGTGCCTATACATTTATGCATCCAACCATCCAAACAACCAAGCAAACAAACACTGAACAGTCTGTTCATTTAACCATCGTCCATAATGTACAAACATACATCCATACATACATATGTACATACATATTCATATAAGTAAATTATAATTCCAAAGTGCATAAATGCACACTCAATATGTGTATGTTTTGTTATGGAATGGAGTAGTCAGTCGATTGAAGTTGATGTCGAGTAGAGTTGAGTAGAGTGAAGTGGAAGTTATTATTGCATTGCATTGCACACAGCATAGTTGCTTAAATGCCTGCCTGTCAGTTTGCTTGCTAACTTGCTTGCCTTGTTCGTTGCCTGCCTGCCTGCCTGCCAGACTGCATATTCATATGTACGTCGTTTATTGGCAATATCATCTCTCGTTACGTTTGCAATGCTCGTATTTGATAGCTGTACCAAAGCTGAATATCAAATGAATTTTTTATTATTGTTTTTTTTTTCTTTTACTTTTTTGCTTCTTCGATTTTAGAATTTGTATTCTACGTGCTCCTGTCGTTTATACACTCTCTACACGTTCCATGGGTTTAACATTCAATTTGTTGTTGCTGGTATAGTAATTCACATTGGTTGTGTCCCCTTTATTGTCCAACTATCTGTATGTATATATGAATGTCTCGGTTTTTTGCCTGTCCATCCGTACAATTGTGTGTCTGTTTCATAATCTTGTTTGCCTCTCTTCGCCTAAAGTAGAAAAGGAATAAATTTCATTGGAATGCCATGCTATATTCGATTCAGTACTTTATTTATTTTTTCGTTTTTTGTTCATTTCTTTCAATTTAAATTCAATGCAATTCTATTTTAAATTAAACTACACTTATGTAAACTTCCACAAAAGAATAACAAATAAATGAATAGAAACGACAAACAAATCTTAGAAAACATCTGAAGAATACGGGGCGCAAACAATTTTTAAAGAAGATTGTTTTTTTTTTTGTATTTTATAAGATGTTGTCTACGTTGTGATTTTTTAGCTTTGTTGCTTTTTTAATTTTTTTTTTTTTTCTTCATTTTGGGGATTATTGTATCTACTGGATATACAAGTACTATTTATAACTCAAGCATGAATTGAAAATTTTAATATTCAGATTTTCAAAGGAAAAAAACAAACATGGCCAACGTTGAGACGAGAGCACAACTGTTTGCAATTTTTTTGTTTGTGTATTTTTTTTTTTTCATTCCACAATAAACCAGAGAATGTAGCTGGGTTGCCATTGCTTGGAAATATATGGCAAAAATGTAAGTTATCGCATTTGTATAATTATTACTTAATTAAATTAAAGTTTATTTTGACAGTGTTAAAAAAATAGAAGATTTCTACAAATTTAAAGGAGAAAGTAAATTTTTTCGGCATTTATTATTTTTAATACTCATATTATTAAAAAAAGCTTGGCTATTAAAACATAGCAGAAATTATTTGAGTACTGTAGAAAAATATTTTTTGCAGTAATATATATTCTAGTAGGCAGTTACTGCAAAAGAAGCAAATACAATCCAGGTTAACGATTTGGATGACTGACAAGTGTACAGAAGCAAACTTAATCAGGTATCTACATTTAAACTTTAGTACAGTACATAAAATATTTTAGGCTTTATTAGCTAAAATCTAGTTAAGTGAACTAACTCCAATCAAAAAACAAATATAGAGGCGACAGAGAAATTAAAAATACAAAAAGTGCCATCGGCTCTTAATGAGTTAAGCATTTTTTTGTTTAATTTAAGTATTTCCTTAAAGATCTTTTTAAAAGCTTTAAAATGATACCCATATTGATATTAAAGAAAAAAATTGAAAAATTTCAGAGGCCCGTAAGTCGGAAAAACGGACGAGCGCCAATTTTTTCACTTAATGTTTTTTTTTCTTATGTTTTAATTCTCTATCACTGCATAAAGGCGTGGTGTTTTAACCGCTGTGTCGAAGGACATGGGCCGATCTTACTGATTTCTAATAGCATCTCTTTCGACACTGTATCTGGTCGATTGGCGTATTTAAATTTTTTCTAGCTGATCTTGTGCTTCGGCAAACTTATTTCAACACTAACACGGAAGGACAGACGGACATCGACTTCGCTATGCATAAAAAGTCAGAATATATATACCTTATGGGATCGGAAATGGATATTGTAGAAATTACAAACAGAATGGCAATTTTTCCACTTTTGTGGTGAAGGGTATAAAACTCGCGAATAGGCACGACCTACTTTTAAACATTTTTTAT
The DNA here is from genome assembly GCA_937654795.1 of Cistogaster globosa. Taxonomy (NCBI): domain Eukaryota; kingdom Metazoa; phylum Arthropoda; class Insecta; order Diptera; family Tachinidae; genus Cistogaster; species Cistogaster globosa. Next base: position 117,022,902 of record OW569406.1, on the reverse strand, counting down.
TATATTTAAAAAAAATATTTAGATATTGATAAAAATTTTAATTCCAGCTCTGTATTATATAAACATTTTTAAAAACACATGGAATTTTATAAAGCACAAGCATTTTTCGTTATTAAAAAGTCTTGGCAACTCTAAAAGAGTAAACAAACTCACAAAACAATTAACTCAGACAAAAATGCAACAATTTTCTCTACTCTCAGCAAAAAAAAAAAAAAAGGAAAAAAAAAACAAAGCAAGAGCAAAACACATCACTGCCGTTGCCAGACTCAGCATTTTTTACAAAGAAAGTTTTCAGGCTTCTTTTTCGCTAAAATTATTACAAGTCAATAAAAATAAGATAACAGGCAAGGTATATTTATTTTACTAGGTAATAGCGGCTCTACAACAAATACAACATTTGTAAAAACAACATGGCATTTTGTTGTTGCTTTGTGAGTAGAAATGTCAAAAATATAAAAATTAAATAAAAGAGAATTTATCTAAAAACAAACGCTCTCTTTGTTCTGCAAAAGTAAGAAAATATAAACAACTTTTGACATGTCCAACTAGAAACCAGCTGGGCGGACGACACTACCTAGTAAAATAAATGTACCTTGATAACAGGCTTTTTACACTGACTAACATCTCGGCGAAACGCATGAAAGATGTAGAAAATGTGAGACATTCGTTTACATTGACAACATTTAACATCTACCGTCGCATAATTTATAGTAGTAAAAATAAGATTAAAAAAATTATTTCGAGAGCCCATTAATAATTGGACTAGTTTTGTCTTTGAAAGAGCAAACTCAGTTATTATGCAATGGATTTAAATAAGGGAAGACCATCCTGGAAGAAGAAGATGAAGAAAAATTTTTAGTGTATATAAGTGTGTTTGTAGGTCACAACACACTTACTTATGATTATTTATTTCAATAAATACTTATAGTTTTATTTGATTTTAAATTAAACGGTTTTTATTTAATTAAAAATACCAAATTTTTCCAAGCTGAAGATCACCAAATAATAAAAATTTCTTTTATTGTTTTTGTCTTTTCAATACTTCAAAATGTAACAAAATTTATTTAAATTTAAAAACTAACACTTGTGTGTGCCGTTCATTTTCGTTTCGTTTATTTATATTTTCAACGCCATTTTATCAGTGATGCCACGAGAATATCGAAATTACTGTCATTTTTTTTTAGTGATGACTTTGAAACTATCAAAGATGTTGATTTTTTGCCCTGTGTATTTCTTATGGGATGTTAACATCTTCGCAAATTGATGGTAGATGTTAGATGTTGTTCAGTGTACAAAGTCTATAACCGAATGGACACGACGAAAGTGTAGAACTGTTTTTTGCGCAAGGTATATTAATGCAATTAAGTTTTATCGACTAATATTTTTTTTAATTAAAAGTTTACGGTTGACAACCTTATGTGTCCAACGCACGTCAGGAAACTAAAAGTGTTAGTTAGAGGACTTAACAACATCAGGTCAAGGTAAAATAATTTGCGTTCACTTAGAGAATATTCTGCAAGAAAATGGGGCAAATAAACATTGCTCACTGTGTAAATAGAGACTTTCTAATAACTTACTATCGTTTTTTTTCTTTCTTTTTTTTAAGAAAAAGTTAACCTTTGGATTTAATCAAAAGTTAGTAAATGGTTTTAAATATAACATGGGCAATGAACATATTGACCACAAATTGAGGATTTTAATGTTTTTTTTTTCTACAATCTAATAAATATTATAAATCTCTTTGTCAGTTTGTTGATGCGTCAATCTCGGCTAAGTGACTGAACCGATTTTATTAAAATTTCAAACATGGGTAGATAGTTGTCCTCATGGCAAAATGGGATATTTATATTTTCAAATAGTGGCCCAGGACCAGGTGTCTGAATTGATTTTAAAACGGTCTCGGCTACTTAATTTTAATGAAATTCGAAGGTAAAATACTTATATGTTCCCAGAGCTAGGACCTAGATAAGGAAAAAGGGAAAGCCGCACATTAACCTCTATACCGATTTTAATAAAAATTTTAAACTTGGATATTTGTGTAGAGAGGGGGCTTGTATTTTTATAATTTTCTAACATTTTGTGTGGCAACTATGCTAATCCCATATTTTTGCTTACTTTTAACATTTTGTTTTGTTTTAACACGTTCCTGTTCACTCATTTGCCAACCCCTCCCCCAGAATATCAGTGAAATCAAACAATTCGTATGTGATTTGTTTGTGATTTTTATATTTTCCTTATGCCTCTTAAATTTTGATAAAAACTCGCATACTCTTTAGCTGCACGTTCAATTAAGGATGTCTACATTTAAAACCGCTCTCTTTCTCTCTCTCTCTCCTTTTCTCTTCCTGAGAGAGTTTTGATTGTGTGATGTATCTGTGTGTATGATAATATAAACAAAAAAAATCAAAGTATTGGGTTGTTGAGTACATTACAAAATCCACAGTATTCAGAGTGTTTCGTGATATGAAAGCAAGTGGAACTTTTTTAAGCGCTTCATATATAACGGTTGTCGGTCGACATTGTCGGAAAGTTTAGTTTAAAGCAAAACAAGAAAAAAAATCACGTTCGATGTTTGACAGCGATAAACTCGTACTATCAAAATTACAGTCGTTTACTTTTTAGTTTGTTTTTTTCTTATTGTTTAAACATCATATTACAAGCTTCGTGTGTGTATGTGTTTAACAAAAAAAAAGTTTTATTATCTTTACTTTGGATATTAAGCCTTAAATAAAGTAACAAAAAAAAAAAAAAAAAAAAAAAAAAACATCTCATCAACAGCTAAAACGAAAAGTAATAAAATTTTAAACCATTGATACGGTTTGACTGGATTATACCTAAAAACGGACAGACATTAAGTAAAAACTAAAAAAAACAATTTATTTTTTTTTTATTTGAAATATACTCTCTCTTTTTTACACTATATTTATAAAGCAAAGTATTGCCATGCGTTTGTGACTGTGTGTGTGCGTTTACTCATGATGCATGATGCTGTTTTTAGCAGAGACATACACAGAGTGCGTTAAAATTTCGTACATTATTTTGGTGATTTTCAAGTTAGGATTGTTTTTTCTTTGTTGTTGTTGTTGCTTTTTATGTGCAATCTTTGCGTGTTTGTACTATTTTGTTAATAATCGTTGTTGTTGCTGTTGTATTATTCTTTTTTGTTTCTTTGTAAATTGCTCCAACCAGGCAATACAATAAAATCGCTTACACTATTGCCACTGCGTGAGGGCCCTCTTTTTTTTCTTTTTTATTGTTCCTTGAATTTTACAGGACTTGTACATGAGCTGTGTATTGTTGATATTTGCCAATTGAGAAGTGGTTACTTATTCAATCGTACATATTATGAACCACTACTACCTACCTTTGTGATTTACACACACACACAATCGAGTGCGGTCTTAATAGTTTATAAAACTTAATTTTAATAAAATAAAAATACAATAATAATTTTTATCCCTACAATTTGAAAGTTATTCGCAATTTTAATTTTGACTGCAGTTCTAATGATGACCTTATTTTTGCTCACTATACCTACAACTCAATCTCTTTTAATATTTTTATAAAGAGAATTGAAATAACTTATTATTTTGCCCTCGAAAATAATTCTAATGTCTGCCAGCCTGCCTGGATGAGACTTACTAATACCAAGTCTACTGTGGCCTATTCTGACATAGCAGGGTATTTTATGGCCTGGTCTATGCATGTCTGTTGTGGTTGATTGTGGTTGCATGTTGATTGCCTATCGCCGTCATCGACATCATCATCAACAACATGGTTGTATTCCAACTTTACAGCAATAACAATAAATGTTCAGTGACGTATGAATGAGAAATTTATCAGTTAAAACTCATACTCAGCTTGATTAAAAAAACAAATTTAAAATTTCTTTAATTAGTTCAATTATTTTAATTTAAAAATTGAATAAAAAATACTTTTGCGATGATTGTAAAAAAAATGAGAAGAAATAAAAAAAGTTGACAGCTTCAATCTATTTTTGGCGTGAATAATTAAAATGCAAAACAGTGATGCCAAATCAGAATATATTAATTCCAGGATTGTGATGAAAATGTCGTTTTTTAATAATTTTAATACTTATTAATAAAAATTATATTTATAAAATTAAAATAATAAAAATTATAAATAACCTAAACTAAATAAAATGAAATATAAAATACAAAGATACTGTTCAATATAGAATTTAAACAATAATAAACAACTTAATCTCAGGTTTAAGTGAAACAAGTGTTACCAGAATTAAAGAATAAATATCATAATAACAATAATAATTATAATAATAATAATAATAAATTATAATAATAATAATAATAATAATAATAATAATAATAATAATAATAATAATAATGATAATAATAATAATGATAATAAATAATAATAATAATAATGAAATGTGTTGCTAAATTTATTTTTTAACTTGCAAGAAATAAAATGTTTATTTTAAAAAACTAAAAAAATTTGTTTATTTAAATGTTTCTTAGATAAATAAAAGTCAATCGATTAAATAAGAAATACACCAATCTATTGAAATAATATTTTTAATTAAAAAATCGTTTAAAATTGTATTTTAACAAAAACAAAAAGTGTAAAAGTGTAAAAGTAATTAATCAATCAATCAACAATTTTTTACGAAAAATTTAAAAATGTAAACGTATATCTAACTACATACATACTTGTAATTAAATATAAGGCGTGAAATTAACTAATTATGCAAATAATTTTATTATAAATTTTAATCGAAAAATTAAAATAATACCAACAAAAAACAAAATAAAATTTATATAAAAAAATGGTAAAAAGAAAAATGTGACACCATTTAGATATATTTCGTATATTTAGGAAGTGTACAACTTACAAATGTGTAACGTGTATTTTAAAATCTTAAGTTGGAAGATAAAAATAATAAATTTGAAAGATGAAGTAAAAATGAAAGTCGTTTTAATGGGATAATAAACAAATAACGACTTGAAATAAATCATAAACTTAATACTAGAAAGTTAATTTAATACAATTTAAATAAATATTTATAAAAGAAATCAATATAAAAATAACAGAGTGTGATTATCAAAAAAAAATAAATAAATAAATAAATAAATAAATAATAATAAATAAATAAAATTTATTTAAAGTTTTCAACTAAAATGATAAAGTGCAACCCTACGGCATAAAAAACTACTAAAGGTTTCGAATAAATTATAAAAAAAGAATGTTAAAAACAGCTGAGAGTGTTGCCATATTATAAGTTTAACTAATCATTTCATACGCAAAATATTAAAGTAAAGAGAAGAATTCTGACCACAGGATAAAGTAAAAATTTTAAAAGTACTTTAATGCTATAAACTGATTCTAAAAACGATGCTTTTTATATTTATTTTGGTAGTTATAAGGCTCATATTTGACAATTTCAAGAAAGATTTAAAAAAGCATATTACCAGGAAAACTCTTGTTAAACCAGAGTTGCCAGACAAATGTACAAAATCAGTGTTTTAAAAGGAATAATCGCCAAAAAAAAACTGTTTACAAGCTGGTTAATGTAATAAACGCGTCAATAGCTGATTTATATTTTTTTTATGGAAAAACATATTATAAACCAAAAATTTTACACATTTGTCTCAATTACAATAATGTGAATAGAGGAGCATTTACATTTTTTCAAAGTATAAAACTACTGCGCTTATGCTGGTTTTACACGGTGTGTATTTGTCATATGACTTTTCGCGTTAGCATGTACTGGAATTTTTAATAAAAGCTTTGTTTTCTAAAACAACAATTTAGATAAAGATGATCAAAATTTGTATTTTACTATGAAAAGAAAGAGCAATTAAGAATAAAAATGATGTTTTTTTTACCAAATTTTTTTATCACTTTATGTCAACTTTGAAAAAACAAAACGGCCAAATGGCGCTCCCTACCGCAAACAGTGACACGTTGAGCACGCAAAGGCTTCTTAATAATCGCTCTAATAATTGTAGAATGCGGCAAAAGTATCATGTTGACATATTTTGACAAGTGAAAATGGGCTTCGTCTAAAAAAAATTTTTTTTTTTTCAGAAAAACCAGTGAGTTGTTCCTGTTGTTTATAAAGAATTTTAATTATATTAATGCAATTTCGAGCGAAATTGAATTCATTGTAACAATTGCCAAGGCATCTACCACGAATACGTCAAAAAACTAAATGTCAAAACTTTCATGTATTTGGTGTTGCCAGATTTAAAAAACAAAGTTCTTGTAGATTTTTTTTTATCAAATTTATACATTTTGATTAAAACTTTTCTAACATAACATGTGTTTTTTTATTTTTTTTTTTTTTTATTAGAGCGTGTCCTGTTTTATTATCAAATATCATCTAACAACTGTTGTGAATACCCTTAAGTTATGTCAAATGGAAAAACACATACACTATTGAAAACAGGAAACTTATGTAAAACCCTGATACACATAAAGTTACTTATCGAGCACAAAACTGACAAGTCAGATGAAAAATACATATCGTGTAAAACCAGCATTAATTATAACTTAAGTTAGAAAGGCAGAAGTTTAAATTTCTATTAAAATTACCGTCTACTTATAACAAAACTTTTAGTCAAAGACCTTGACGTTCTGGATAATTGTGTTTTAACATTTAAAATACAAAAAAAAAAAATTGTTTTCGAGAGTTTCCTTAAAGTTCTACAGAAAACTTGCTTTCCTTTTTGAAAAACCTAAAAAATCAACCTCTTTGGATATTTAATCTCGTTTCATTAAATAACACAAAATTCTTCTTCTTGCACTCAACATGAAAATTTCAACGGAAATACCAAAAAAAAAAAACAAAAGATAAAAAACTTCTTGCAAAATCTTTGCAAACATTAAGATTTTTTTTTCAAGTTTATTTTAGGCGGCAACTGAACTGAAGAGGGACAAGAGGTAACGCTAATGTTGCGCCACTGTTTTATAATACCTAAAAAGAGGCCGTACCCCCTTTAGCTTGTTCATCGTTTATGCACATACGTTTGATTATTCGTTTTGTTTCTTTTGTTTTTTGTTTTTCTTCAAAATGTTTTTGCCTTGTACAAGCGTAAAAAACAATTTATGCATGTAGATACGTGGCAGACAGGCTAAATTACATGACTGCGAGTTTGTGAGTGCAAACGAATTTACAACCAGCAATAGTATAAATAAGAAAAAATAAAAAATAAAAAGATTTAACAGCAACAACAACAAGAAAATGTTTAACTGATTGCATCAAGTAAATGTTTTTTTTTTCATATGAAGTAGGTAGTGTAGCAGTGCTTTTAGTGCCATTTAAGACCTGACCAATTTTTTTTTCCGCTTCATCTTCATGGTCGTCTTGATAGTTGTCATCGTTTCACAAAAGCTTGTTTTAAGATTTAAGTTTAAATTTTGTTTTACTTCATTTTATGTACACACGTGGTCATAAAAATGGGTACGAACTACACTTAAATACGCTGTTATTATTTCTTTAGTTTTTTTTTTAATTTTCTTTTAAAAATATTTTATTTAATTTTTAAGTTTTTCCCCGATTCAGGATTTGAACCGTGGATTTTTAAATGAATTAATTTTTCTTGTTTTATTTAGAAAACGTTCGCATACATTTGTAAATAATTTTTCTTTCTAAATTTTTTTAGAAATTCAATTAACAAATATTTTATTTCTAATTTTATTGATCGAACACAGAAAATTAAAAAAAAATAATTTCGATATGATTTTACATAAAAATGTCACCGGCTCTTAACGGGTTAATGATTTAAAAAAAAATAGCATTTCTTGAAAGATCTCGTTAAAAGCTTTTGAATGGAATCCATATTGATATTTTAAAAAAATATGGTGCAAAATCGTACTTTTCTATATAAAAGCTCAGAGGCCCATGATTCGGAAAATATAGACGAGCGCCCATTTTTTCACTTGATCTTTTTTTTCTTATTTTTTAATGCTTTATTGCTCCAGATTTTTTTTAGATATGGAAAAATTAGAGGAGTGTTTTGACCGCTGCCTCGAAGGACATGGACCGATCTTTTTGGCTTTCAATATTTTAAAATTATTGAAACTATGTTTAATCGATTGGCGTATTTAAATTTGCTCTACCTTATCTAGTGCCTTAGCAGAGTTGACTTCAACCCGAAAACGGACGGGCAGATGGACTACGCTAAATCGACTTCGCTATGCATAGCGATTCCATTTGTATGCGGTCGGAAATGGATATTGCAGAAATTACTAACTGTATGACAATCTTAGATGTAACCTTTTTCCACTTGTTTGTTGTGAAGGGTATAAAAATAAAATTGAAAATTAAAGAAACATACAACAACCAAATATTAATATTTGTGGGGAACTCTTCGTGTGTGAGTCCAATTTGGACTAAATTGATTTAGTGCACAATTTTTACACCACTAAAATTATTAAAACAATCTTACAAACGGAAAATATCCACAGATGGTAACTCTTACCAGCCCAATAATAAAAGACTGAAATAATAAAACAATATACATGATAGATATCAAGCAATCTACCTGAATAATACCATTTTAATAGACACTAACCTAACGGACACAAACACCTAACACTATCTCTCTAGTATTAATTAAAACGCGGCTTGAAAATAATGTTCTCACATCGAAAGCGCTCGCCAAACATACCAAATAAACAGCCAGTGACGACGGTCTTTACTGAAAGGTATGACAACTTCCCTTTCCCTACCCACATACTTGACCAAGTAATTTTCGGTTTAATTTTTTACCAACTACTGGGAGAAGATTTCTATTTTTAATAAAGTAAATTTTTTCTTAATAATTGTTTGTTGGCAACCCACAGTAATTGTTATCCCTCAAATCAATCGTTAGTAATTATAAGATGTTGTAGAGTCTTACGAAAAACTTAAATACCAACGATAATGTTCTTTAAAACTGCCCCAACTACTTGCTGGCTGAATACCTTTTTTGTTTTATTTTTTCTCTTTAGTCGTTTATTATTTTTTATAATTTTTTTTTAACTTCTTTTCATTCATTCGTGTGTTTGCGAGTGTTTCATGTGTAAATTTGCATAAGTACGCGTTGCGCATAACAACGAGGAAACATGAAATAAAAACGTATTAAACACAACAACAAAAAGAGTATAATAAAAAACAATAATAGCCCAGAATTTTTTTTACCACCATATGTCTCTTCTCCTCACTTACTCTACTCCACCGGCAGGCAAACAAAATCTGAATAAAAAAAAAACACTCATTGTTGTCAAATGTACAAGTACAACAACAAAAACAACACAATATTGCGGGCAACATTGTCGTAGTCATCATTACTGCAGCCGTCTTTTGTGGTTGTTTTTGTTGCTCTTGTTGTGTGTCGTTGTATGTGTATTTATGAAGTCGTTTGCCATCTTTTTACTGTGCACTTAAATTTTTTCTTTTTGTTGCCGCCTCTGTAAACTGCACAGAGAGTAGAGTGTATTATGGCCGAATGTAAAATTGAATACAAAAAAAAAATTAGTTGAAAAAATTGGAAGTTTATTCTCGTAGTGTGTTTTTAAATACAGTGGTTAAATTGTGCTAAAAAGATTATAAAACCTAATTGAAATTGTTTAATCTACATTTTTTTTTATTAAATGAACACATCAAATTTCTAACTACCATAAAAAAGGAATTCTTTGAATTTCAGGGTATAAAGCATTTTGTGAAAGAAGAACGGCCGATGAATGTGTAATGAATTGCCCAAAAATTAACGTCATTAAAGAACAGACGTTCTGTTATTCATAAAGCTTGCCCTTGTGTTTTGACTCTCTTTCTCGGATCATTCTTGCTGCTCCGTTAGATATGTCATCTCAGACAAAACTTTGCTTCAGGCATTAGCAGGAATGCAAGGCTTAATATTTAGATGAATTTATCTTGACTGATGAATGAATGTGTTACTGGCAAGTCTGATGGAATATAACATTGTTGACTAATTTTAAAAAGGACATTTACTTTACAACTTTTCACAGTTGAATTATTTTCGCCTAAAATGCAATTGTTGCATTCTATTTAAGCTACTTGAATTATTAAAGGAAAAGGCTTCTTTTTTTCAAGACGTCGATTCTTATTGATGAATTCACGCTGAAAGCTCTCAAACTTGAATAATTCTGCAATTATTGTAATTTTATTTACTTAAATGTGGCAAATTACAATGTATTTAAGTAAACTATTCGTCATGTTTTGTCAAATGTTATTTCTTTGAGCAAAGTACGAAACTGGTCGCACTTTTTTCTTTACAATGAAGACCTACTCTGTTAAATTATTAGTTTTTAATTTCATAGAAAATTTAGAAATAATAAAATTTTTACTTCTTGTTCGAAAGCAGAAGAAAAAAACTTGTAGCATTTTTTATTGAATTTATTAAAAAACATGAAGAAATAATGTGAATATGTATGTAAATGTTATAACATACACTCGTGCTCATATAATTAAGTTACTCCAAAAAATAAGTCCTTAAATTTTTTTAAAACATTTGCGCATATTCATAGTTATATACTAAAGTCGACTCTTGCTAAAGTATACTCTAAACTAAAAAGCTCTTATTATCTATTTTGCTTTCATAGTCGAAAATAAAGCATACTTTAAGTCGAATAGACTTTAACTGGGTGTCAACTCTAGTTTGATAAATATTTTCATACGATTTCTAAACAAACATTAGAAAAAAGTAACCCTGTTATTGTTTTGTTTACTTTGGTATAAAAATCAGATAAAGAGTGTTGTGTTCTTAAACCAAAAAAAATAATTATGGACAAATGAGTTAAAAACAGCTTTAGCTAGTTTTAAATTTAGAGTTGACTTTAACGCCAAAAGTATATTTGAAATTGTCTATGAATGAGTTAGAGTCGACTCTAAAGTAAAACCGACTTTAGCTCCCTAAAAGTAGACTTTATTTTAACTATGAATATGGGCCAATTATATTAACATCTAATTTCTTATTTATATTTAGTTATAACAAAATTATTAGTATTTACATGGTTCTTTTTGAAATATTTTGCGCTCATATAATTAAGTTATCTGAAAACAAAGACTGTTTTTAAAAGAATATGGCAAACTAAATTATATTCATTTATTATTTGGTTGGAAAACTTCTGTTTCTTAACACTTCAACACATCTTTTTGTGTGAACCAAAACAGCACATTGGGCGGGGTTTATTTTATTCCACTCCTCCCGAATTGTTTTCGTGCTACTACAGCCCTCTTTATGATTCCCTATAGATTTTCTATGGGGTTTAAATTGGGACTTTGTGCTGGCCAATCTAGAACTTTAATATTATTTGATAAAATCCAATTCCTGACTACGCGTGAGCACTGCTTAGAGTCATTATCGTGTTGAAATGTCCAAATTATTTTCCAGTATATTCTTGTACATATCGCTCATCATTAGCCAACAATTTTACAAATTGGACCAACATCTGATAAGGTTAAGCAGCCCCACACCATCACAGATGAGCCACCATGCTATTGGTTTACTTTGGATTAATTTCTTAATTTCTCGTCTGACATATAGTTTACCATCACTGCCAAACATGTTAAATTTGGACTGGTCGTTCCAAACCACGAATTCCCAAAATTTTACGTTTTTCCACAAATGCTCTTTAGCAAACGTCATTATTCGCTTGATATTTTTTGTCGATACATTCGGTTTTTTTCTAGCTATTCATCCGTTCAAAGAATTTTCTTGCAAAAGGCGACGTACTGCTTGGGAAGTTATTTTAATGCCATTGTATATTTCTAATTGCACCCTAATTTCGCTGGAGGTAAGGAAAGGATCAGATTTGCTTAATCTCATCAAGTGTCTATCGACTGTAGAGGTAGTTTTTCTAGCCTTCTTACGTGGCAAACTTTCAAATATGGTGTTTTTTTTTATAGTGTTGGACAGCATTGGTGACGTTACCACGAGAAAAGTCCAAAATGTGTGAAACTCTCTCAATATTTCCATATTTTTTACATGCCTCCTAAATGATTTTTCTCTCAAATGAAGTTGATGATTTCTTCTTTTCCATTGCGATTCCGACCACAAATGTTCTTAAAATTAACTTAATTAAATTTATATACATCTACGATATTTTCTGTAATTAAATGTAAATATACCTTGCAGAAATAAAGTGACTTAATTGTGTGAGCACACGTACAATGACCTTTTCAAATATTATCAAGTATAATCGCGTTAAGAACGTTCTTTTTAACAAATAAATTATAAATGCAACTGCTAAATTAACGGTACTTCCAATTAAAAATTTATCACAGTTGATAAAAATTTTTTTAAGAATACCCAAAAATACATACTTGTGACTTAACTATATGAGCACAAGTGTGTGGATAAAATATGTTCTCTAAATGCCTTATTGTTTTAAAATTTTGCTTACTTATGAAGAAATTATTTTTGACTAAAGTACGAATTACTTTAATTAGATTATTTACTTTTCCGCGCATTGTTAAATATATTTTGCAACATTTCTGTATAATAATTCAATATGATTTTATATTTAACAAATCTGTTTCAACGTTTGTTTTTCCTCTTTTTGGTACGTACATATATCTTAAATTTATTTGCAAACACGTTTGGGTACTTTTCGTTCTTCACTTCAATATTTAAAGACCACATTAACTTGGCGTTAGAGAGACGAGTATTGAAATTAATTTATAAATTTATCACCGAAATTCCACTGTTGTGAGTTTTATGTTTTAACTTGTTTGGATTTTTTCTTTTTGCTGTTTTTCTTTTTTTGTTACTTCATTGTTTCTTTTCTTTTGAGAAAAATAAAAGTAGCTTGTCTGGGGGGTGTGCTTACGACTTACTGATGTATGTATTATTATTTTTGTCGTTGAGCTTAAAATTACTGCTGCCCGCTGTGAATTTATATGCAAACACCACTTTTTTTACTACCAGCAAGTATTTATTTATTTTGTTTGCTATTTTTTGCACGTTTTCCTACGTTTTGTTCTCTTTAATATTTTTGCTTGTTAAAGCTTTTGTATACGTTTAATACAACCATTCATGTACCTTAGTACTCACCACTACCCAATTCTTCTTAATAACTCTACGCCTCTAATGTATACAACAAACAAACAAACAAATAAACTTGTGATCCACCAACCGACCGACCGACCCTTCCTTGTTTTAAAAGACATTCATCCAACCATTTTATTCATCCATATATTAACATTTTTATGAGTTGAGTAAGCGTGTATGTGTTTGTGGGCTTGTGCGCGGCTTTTTATTTTCTTCTTCGTTTTATTTTGTGTGTTTTTCATGACAGGGAGTAAATGTGTTTGTGTGTATGTGGACTTTTGCCAAAAACTTTTAAAATACCTCCTCGTCGACACACTCCATCAATTTGTCTTAATTTATAATCGGTGCGGATTACAGTGTTAATTACGTTGCAGTGCAATATTACGAGAAACATGCCGACAAGTCGGTTATTTTTTTTCTTTTTTTTTATATTATTTTTCCAAAGTTCTCACTTTTTTGTATGCTTTAGGTTTTTTTTCTTCTATAAGCAGTTTTTAATACTCTTTAGCTTTATACCTCTAATAATAAGGTTGCCATATTAAATAAATAATTTATTCCTAGATAAACTACCTAGATAGTATTTTTTAACAATCATAAAAAAAAGTATTTTCTATCAACATAAAATACATATAAGCATTTCCGGTGGCACCATACGAGACCCTTGAGCTTTTATAGAAATGAAATAAATTTCGTTAAAAAAATTAGGGCCTTTATTTTTCATATCTATCAATAAAATTAAAACCTAAATTACTTAACATAACATTTAGTGGCATAAGTCACTTTGCTTTTAAGCTGATGCAGATACTTAAAGGATTATTTTTCAAAAGATTTAAAAGTATTGAGGCAAAGTAAATAAAACTTCGGTCAACATAAAGTCATAGCAGCTCTTAACATTTTTTTAAGCTGACTTAAACTACTTTTACAATAAACGGTTCAGATATAAGATTTGATTTTGCCCTAAGGTGTAAACAAAAATATAGATCAGTCTGCCTAAGCAGGGAACAATCAGCTAGGGCTTAAAATTTTCCGGAATTTTTATTTCCCGGAAAACGGGGAAAAAATTATCACATTCCCGGTATTCTCGGGGAAAAAAAGCAATTCTTGAAGACAACTAGTTTATTCAATGAAATATTATTAAAATATCATAGTTTAACACATTAAGAAACAATAAAAATAATTAAAAGTTAATAAAATTTAATAACATTTGTACTATATAACGAGAGATAACAAAGAGAAAAATACTGAAAAATTATGTTATTAATTATTTTTTGAAATATATGGTTTTAGAACTACAATTAACAATTTACTAGACATACTGCTAGACAAGCAACAGTATGCTTGTTTTCATTGAAAAATTTTCAACAATCGAAAAACCCTTTTCATTTTCCACTGAGATAGGTTTCTTTGTCAACAATGCGTTTTAAAGATTATCCATGTTCGTGTTTCAAATGTAAGTTGCTTCGGATAACTCAAATTCCTTTTTAAACAATTAAGGCCACGATTCACTATCATACACAATCGTGCGATTTAATCACAGAAAAATCTGACAGAATTCTGTCCTACTTTAAAAATCGTCTTAAAATGGCGTCATAGGTGCTACACTATTATACAAAGCAGATCGCATAGAAAAAAAATCATATTGTGAATTATTTCAATAGATTATAAAATCGTACAGATCTGTCAAAAAGTCTGTCACACACATACACTTTTAATCCACACTATCATACTTTTTGAGCACACATGCAATTTTTGACAGATCTTACGACTGAGTAAATAGTCAATTCTGGCCTTTAGAAACATTTAGTTTTGTTCTATATCTTACTAGTAGGGCCCACGGCTTCGTCCGTGTATTAGTTCTAATTATCTCAATTTTAAATTCAGGAAATTATATTTTTAAAATTTTTTTGTAGAGTTTACTGTTTACAGAGTGTTAAAAATTCCGTCTAAACAAATAAACAAAAAGGTTTCTATATTTGAACAAAGGTTTTAAAGGACCTTCTCACAAATTTTATTCAAAATCCATACAGACATAGACAAGAATTCTAAAAACTTTTCATATCGACTACTATCTACACCAACATCAAAATTTGAAAAAAAAATATTTCATGTACAGATGTAGAATAAAAAGTTCTTAAAAGTTCTAATGATTTTAAATTTTCCGTTTCCCGGGAATTCAGTCAAAATTTTTCCGTGAAAGTGTGGATAGCTTTTCCCAAACCCTATTGATTACACATTAAGTTCTTTTGAGCGATTTAATATTTTAATAATATTCTACAAACTAAAAAATTCAATTTTAAAAAGCGGCTTTAAAAAAATTATTTAGCTTAAAAGAAAGCCTTATCCAATTCAATTTATTTCTGTCAAATAATATTCACATTTATATATGTTTTTCTGCTCAATAATATATAGAAATTTATAAAATATATTTATAACTTCCTCAATACATACCAAATTAACTAAAACATTCATGAAAATTCCACACTTAATTTTGTTGCCATAAATTTTTCTCGAATCTTTAGTCAATTAAGTCTGGCATCATTTTATTTTTATGTTAAAAACTCATAAAAAAGATACAAACAGAAAGCTTAACATAGTTGAGTACATACAACAGCTTAAGCAACCAAGTAGTAAAGTAATCGTTTCTCTAATTAAGTGCTTTACTATGTGCGCCATATTAAAGCTTAAGTATGTTGTTGTTCTTGTTTCCTTTTATGTTCCCTTATTTTTTTGCTGTGTGAATGTTTTTCTTTATCAGCAAATAGAAAAATCACCCTGCATAAGAACAACTCAGCGAAGCAACAAAGCCATAATATTGAACAACAAAAACAAAAAATGCACAAAACTTGGAAATAAGGCAATCAGAGATGGCAAAGTCGTACTGTTTTGGCACAATTCAAAACTACTATTACTATTTTTTTTTTCATATTTATCTGCTTCAGTTTTCGTTCTGATTTATCAAACTCAAAAAGGTTTTTATTTCAGGAAACATAAAGTCCGGCAGGAACAACATAGAATCGAAATTACATGTACTTCCTGAACATATCCTATATTGCTTAAAGGTTGAAATATAATCACAATAAGAAAAATCATTTACATCAGCAACCAATACTGCATTTAGACTAGGCAATTTTTCATAAAACCTGCATGAAATTTTCGTTTGTTGGTAAAGCAAGAGGAGAAAGCAATATGGTATTACATGAATTTTGAGGGAATGTTACTGCTGCTTATGTTTATTTTTAAATAACGCATATCGTTGCAACTTAAATAGAGAATTGAGAAAAAATGTCTAAAAAAAAATTGCATAGTGTAAATCTGAACCAAGTAGAAAAATAATAAAAGAAGAAACCGAATAAGATTTCAATAATAAAGAACTACTAGGTATACACAATCTGAATGGAGTTTTAGAGAAGTCATGAGTTTAATTTGCCGATAGGAAAAATTTTAAAAATTTGTTTGCCATTCCTGTCCACACAAAATATGTGTTAGTGTTCTTTGGCAAACCATGCAAACATTTCTTATTAAATTTGTTATTTAAACTTAACGCTATAAATTTTAAAACTATAAAACTTATTATTTTCCAAAAAATTGCTAATAGAAGCAGTTTAAGGGTGAACAGATAAAAACGGTGCGAAAGAAAAGAAAACCAAAACAATAACTGTTTGAGATAATAAAGCTTATATCATCGACAGCCTTCACTGCGCTAGTTGTGCTTAAGACTGTCATTCTAATATGTTAACAATTTCCCGGAACTACTTGGAAGTAGTGAGCTTATCAGATTTCGTCTATGCGTTAGCACAATTTTACACAGATTTTATACCCAATATAACCACAAATTGGTCCGAATTCCGATATTTTTTTATAGATCTCACGCATATTATTTGTTACATTGCCAGCTTCTAAAAATGTAGCAATAAGAGAAAGTATGAAAATTATTGCTTTTTGGTCACCCCTTATTAATTTGGTTTAAATTTTTTTATATTCTAAATAGTAGTAAATCTGGCAACCCCTGTTGTTGTTGTCCATGGGTGCGTGGTAAAAAACAGAGGTGAATAAATTATTTGCGCCAACAAGGTTGTGTGTATAGAGTAATACGACAATTAGTTAACATAAGTTGATCAAATTTAATGGATACTCGTTATTAGAGGTGCGTACTGTAAAACAGAAGATCATGAATTCGAACCCAACTTCGGACATGCGGAAAAATAATATTTGTATAAGGCAATTAAAAATTTAGAGACAGCTGAAAACCAACCTCCCAGAAATAAAAAGACAATTATTGTGTGAAGCCATGACTTGATAAATGACTTAAGACAAGAGTTTGCAGCTAATTTTCAAGACGTCCTTTATAATAAAGAGAAAGACCTCTAGCTGCTAGCGCAGAGAAGTTACAGCATAATAATAGAGAATGGGCAAATATGTGTGTGGCCATTGGATTAAAGTGGATGGAAAGTGAAATGGTCTGTAGATGAATTAGGTTACTAAACAAGGCATCGAGTAGAGTCTATGTCTCGCCGGAGTAGCACAGTAGTGTAGCGTGGATGGCTGCGTTTTTAATAATGCATGTTAAGTAAACGCGAGACCATAGGATTCAACAGACTGTAGGATCAAAAATTGTACCCAGTATCCATGTGGAACAGAGGTGTTTGCAATCAAAAGAATTTTTTTTATTAATACCCGCACTCAGGGGATGCCCCTACTTATGCAATGCATTGTGCCAGAATTAGGAATTTAGGTTGTGGAATAGAGGGAGTAGTACTTGTGGGCATTTAATTTGAATCCTTGCACATTGAAAGTGGCAGTAAAGACCTCAGCAAGGAGTTTATTCGAAATACGAACTGTTCGGCTAAAAAACAAATTTTCTTTAAAATGCGTAGTGCGATTCACTGGCCAATCGACCATAAAGGAATGCGCTATTAATGCAGAGGGCGTTGCGCGTATGAAATTATGGTTTTCAAGACCAAATTTCCTGATTTTATAAGAGCACATTCCGTTGTAGTAACGATAAAACAGTGAAACACACATTTTGTACGTTTGCCAAAAAAGGGAAAAAACGTAACAATATTTTAAAAATGACTAAACTGGGGATAGTTAAGGCATTCGATATCGATCGAATTTTCTATAGAATTTAAATATAAAATTCGAACGATATCGAATGCCGTAATTTGCCCCCTGTCTTTTGGAGGAGAGTTAAGAGATTTCATATCTAAATGTTTGCAGGGCATATTTGCTCCCGAATGGCTGAATATACTTGCGCTATTTGTGTCTGCGTGCGTTTACCTTTACTTGTTTGTTATTTTTTATATATTTTTTCCTTTTTAGAGGCAGAGTTGGGTTTGTTGCGTACGTATTGACTTGTTGGTTTCTGGCACAAAAATGAAAATTCTTTTTTATTTTTCTTTTTTGTCAACTAAATATTAGTTTTTTCTTTTTATAGCATAGTTGTCCATCCAATGTGTTGCAAACCTGAAAAAAGTTACAAAATTTTTATTATTGTTTATTATGACATCAAGTGGACGGTTAGGAACACATAACCATAAAACCCAAGAGACATCTTACTACCGCGGAAACTTATTCATAAAACCGCACCCAGTCATCCATTAATACATAAATTTTAGCTGTACACACATACATTTTTTGTTTTAACTTTAGAAATTGCGATATAATAACAACTTGCTATCAATGTCATACAGGGTGTTCTAAATAATAGTGTTACTTTGCATTATATTTAATCTTATAAGATTTAAGTTTAGTACTATTGTTTCGCCTTTTCCCAAACTAAGGGATTTTTTGCACAGGACATCAATTTTTAATTTTATTCCTCTTTGGCTAGATTTGTTTCCACAATCTCATGCGCTTTATCAATTAACACAGCGTCAACAAAACAACATAATCGATTTCTTGTTTAGCAAACATTTTACTCATTTTAATTATACAGCTATCCCAACCAGAATACGCTGTGGCAACGCCGAAACCTCCTGCTGTTATGATCGAGGTTGCCAATGCAGCAATTTTTCGACTAGATCTCGTGATATTTTTTCTTCTACCTACGAGCAAATGGCTAAATGCTATCGAGACATAACCAGTAATTTTTTTATTACAAAATAGAAGAAAACGAATTTAAGCTGGAGATAAATTTTAAATTTTGTTACGTTAATTTTTATTTGCAAAAAATACTGACAAGTTTAATCAAAATTACTAAACACTCAAAATTTTTTAAGTCTAGAAATTTATGTGCTGTTTCTATATAACAAGCGATCAACTCGTGTAAAAAATTTGTATAAAATACATTTAGTATTTGAGTCACTTTCTAAAAATTTTTTTAGGCGAGTTAAACGCTTGTTATACAAAAACAACACATTAGCCTTTCTAGCTATTTTAAATACTCATTTCTTTATTTTATCACTTAAAAAGCTGGCTACCTGGTTGTTTGTCTTTAATTTAAACAATTTACACATCGTTCCTACCAAGGCGAATCTATTTTCCAGGTGACAGCGTAATTCAATTCATTTATTTTCACCGGAAACCTTTACTGTCAAACTCCATACATAAAAAATGTAAACAGTTTTTTTATGTGGAGCTTCAGGTGATAGCAGTGGCGAATTTATTCATTTTCGCCATTGCTTTCAAATGTTAAATTTCATTTAAAAAAACTAACACAGACGTGGTATTTGATTCCGCGCTGGTGTCTAGTAAACAAAATTTTTTTTTCTTTATATCCAAGGCTCTGTTGGCTTAGGGCGAATTCATAACAGATGCACTGCACTTTCTTTAGAGAAAAATTTTTTGTTTAAAACCCGTGACCATTTTTAGATTTCTAGATCAAATGTTTTAACAGTATTATAAATAAAGCTTGCAAAGGTTTGAAAAATTTGCCTATTATTTACAAAACCAATATTTGGAATATAGTTAATTTCAAGAAAATCAGTATGTATGTGTCAAAACTCTTAAACGTTAACCATCTCTGCAATTTCTTCCAACATTCAATAACACTAGTCAACACTAAAACAGTTTCCTTAAAAATATTTAGCAAAATTTGCACAAATGATCACATTTATATATCATCCAAGGCGATTCAATTAACAGGTGGTCGTCATGGCGAATTTATTAGTTTTCACTGAATCCCTAAATGTCAAACACCACATAAAAAGTTATACATTTTTTTTAATATGGAGTTTGACACTTAGGTAGGCGGCGAACATTAATGAATTCGCCATCGCGATCACCTGGTAGTTGATTTGCCTTAATGCCAACACTTGATCAATTTTGAGTAAACTTAGTAACAGAAATTGCCTAAATAATTCTGTACATTTTGTACAAATCTAAATTTCCAGGGCTAAAAATCTAGAAAAAATCTAGCGATTTTTGGCTACAAATTTTGTAACACTTTTTGCCGTAGTTTATTTTATCTTTTTAGCAATCGATATTTAGATTTAGCTATGAGAAATACAGAATGAGACTGCTGGTTGCAAATACAATCAGCCAAATTATAAACTCAAATTCCGTGCGAGTTTTCTCACTTTCCCTTTTTCTCCTATTATAAATTTGTTTGCCTTCTTATTGCCTACAGGATGTGAAAAAAAAAATTCGGGGAAGAACGTAGGCATTATGAATTATGAAAGAGAAATTATATGTAAAAAAAAAAGTAAAATAGCTCCCTTCAAATTATGGTGATGCCACTTTTTTATTTTTTTGTTCCCACGGAATTCATAATTGGAGGATTTTTTCTCGAGAAAAAATTTTTTTCCGTGAAAATAAACATGATTAAGCTGAATAAATTACAAATCGGACAACTAATTAAAAAATGTGAAAAATTTATTAAATGCAAAGAGCAGAGCGTTTCTAATTAGTTGTTCATAAAAAATTATCATATAAAAATTATCTTCTGCTTTAAGAAAACTAAACTGACAAAAGAGAAACTCTATAAAATATATTTAACGATGTTTTAAAAACACAAGTGCAAAAATATATCCGAAGTTATCGTGGAAAACGTCGAATTATAACAGTTGCCGCTGAGTGTACATACACTTATGTACGCGAATGTAAATATTACTGATGTGTTGTAAACTTTATACGAATAATTGTTAATAAGTGTAAATAAACGGCATTTATTTTGAACAATTAAAAAAACAAAAAATTCTCAGAAAGTCAACAAAATAGCGATTATTGTACGAGTCGAGTCTTCCAGTAGCAATGCACAGCAACAAGATGGTGTTTGTGCAGCTGCTGCTGCCGAAACAGCCGTTGCTGCAGTTGCTGCCACAGCAGCAATTTCAAAAACGACAAAAAAGGCAGCGTCTCCC